>OY728119.1:1676542933-1686542933 GCA_963277665.1 Viscum album | reverse complement strand
AACGTTAAGGTTTCTCTGAAGAGATTTATGGAATATACTATGATGGGTATTACAAACGTAACCAAGAGGGTTACTCCCTACATAAGAATGTTATGAATGCCTCAAGTTACCTTTATGTATTATGATTCCTATGTTTTATTCATGATTTGATGAAGTATGTTAATTTTCTTATGTTTTATGAGTAAAGTATGATTTCATTGATTCTTATGTATACATGTACTCATGTTTTTTCATATTTTTATATCCCATACTGAGCTTTTTATGCTCATCCCATGTTTTTGAAATGTTTTTCACAATTCAAGGGAAAGGTACATAATATGATGATAGTGTCAAGGAAGTGTCAATAAAGAATCTATGTTTTATTTTAAATATGATTCTGTTGATGGGAAAAATGAGTATTATCTTTTATCTAACCACTTTGTTTAAATGTGGATTGTAACACATGTTTTATGATATAATTCTCTAAAAATATAAACCTGAAAAGATATTCAATATGTAGTCTTGAAGTAACTCAATATTAAGTAAGGTTTAAGGCTGGGGCCTTATAGTTGGTATCCGACGTCAGTTTAGATAACTTTAGGAGTTATAGTTCTATTAAATGATTATCCAAAAATATTTTTATTGTCAAATTGAAATGATATAGAATTTGAAGATTGCGATGTTGCTTCATCTAAGACATGTTTGTTCAGAATGGTTTTCTACAGAGGAAATAGGGAAGTAGTGCTAGGAAGGCATACAGAAGGAAATGACCTTCTGAATCAGCATCCTGAGATGGTTGGAATAGGAACTGAACAGTTTGTTGTAGTAATGGAGTAGTTGACTCAAGCGATAAATGGTGGTGGTATCCATGCATGATATCAGCCAGATCAACTATAGAGGAACATGTCAGTGGTGGAACAATTCATGAGGAAACATCCCCCATCATTCAGAGGATCATCTGACCCTGTGCTAGCTGAAGGGTGGATTAAAGCACTGGAGAAGATTTTCGATGTCATTGGGTGTTAAGACAATCAAAAGGTCAGTCTTGCAATTTACCGTTTGGAGGGTGAAGCCGATCAGGGGTGGTCGATGGTTAAAAATATCATGGACACTGATGAGATTGATGCTCTCGACTTGGATGAATTCAAAGGTATGTTTCTTGAAAAGTATTTTCCTAAGGCTGTTTGACATAGGATGGAAAAAAATTCCTAGAATTGAGGCAAGATGAAGACTCAGTGGCTGCTTATGAAGAAAGGTTCACTGGATTGGCAAGTTATGCTCCAATATTTATCTGATACCTTTATAGTAAAATCAATTGTTTTTACTCAGGATTAATGCCAAAATATCGAACGACATTGGCTTCTCATGAGTTCAAAAGTTATGAAAATCTTGTTCGATGTGCTGAGAAGGTTGAAATGGAGTTTTCCGATGATCAATTGTTCTATAACAACCAGCAGAAGAAGAGATCGAGGTGGCAGGAGAAAGGAAAGAATTCTTCAAAAAGGTATGATGGTAAGAAAACTAAGTTTCCAGTTTGTGATAAATATGGTAAGTGGCATGCTGGGGAATGTCTTCTGAATTCTAGAAAGTGCTACCGATGTGGTAATACGGGACATAAGGCTCGTGATTGCACAGAAAAAGATCATGGTGATGGTAAGTCCAAATTTGATTTACAGTTAGTGAAATGTTTTATGTACAATGAGATGGGTCACTATGCAAACGATTTTCCGACAAAGAGCTTGTGTGATGGGAAGTAGTTAGAATACAAGCAGAATGGGGAGGTGAAATCCTTTGATACTACTTCAGCAGATGTTGGGCCATCAAATAAAGTGGTATCAGGTACTTTGGTTGTTTTTTCAGGTTATGCCAGTGTGTTTTTTGATTCGGGGTATACACATTCTTTCATCTCTGAAAACATTTCTAGTAAAATGGGAATACCATCTCAAGAAATGACTCTTGAACTTGTGGTAAAAACACCTAGGGAAATTGTTGAGGCAAAAAAATTTATAAGATTCTTTTTATCCTTATCTGTGGAAAGAACCTACTTGCAATCCTTATTGTTTTACCTCTATTAGAGTTTGATGTGATACTGGGTATGGATTGGCTCTCTATTTACCATGCTAAGATTGACATTAGAGCTAAAGAAGTTTATTTTCAGAAAGACTTTCATTTTGTGTACAAGAATTAACCATTAATGTTGATAACATATCAAGAGGTCGAGAAACTTGTAAAATATGGAAATGAATTTTACCCTCCACATATTTTTGAAAATAAGGGAACTATTCAGATTAATGATTTTCCAATGGTAAATGAGTATTTAGATGTTTTTCTAATGAGTTTCCTGGGATAATACCAGATTGGGAAGTTGAATTTACTATTGACTTAGTTCCTGATGCTATGCCAATTTCAAATCCCCCTAATCTAATGGCTCAAATTGAACTTTTAGAGTTGAAGGAGAAATTTCAAGATTTATTAGAGAAAGGTTTCATTTGACCTAGCACATCACCATGGGGTGATCTTATTTTATTTGTTAAAAATAAAGATGGTTCTATGAGACTTTGGATTGATAATAGAGCCTTGAATAACATCACTGTTAAGAACAAATATCCTTTCCCTCATATCGATGATTTGTTTGATCATCTCCAGGGAGATCCATATTTTTCAAAGATTGACCTGAGATCGGGGAACCATCAGTTGAAGATAAAGGAAGAAGATATTCCGAAGACCGCGTTTCATACAAGATATGGCCATTATGAATTTGTAGTAATGGATTTTGGGCTAACCAATGCACCTGCTGTATTCATGGACTTAATGAATAGAATTTTCCATGAGTTCTTGTATAAGTTTGTTTTTGTTTTCATTGATTATATTTTGGTGTTTTCTAAAAGTAAATAGGAACATGAAAGTAATTGAAGGTTTATTTTTTAAACCATAAAATAAAAGAAATTGTATGGGAAATTCAGCAAGTTTGTGTTTTGGTTGCAAAAAATTTCTTTCCTTGGTCATATTGTTTCTAAAGATGGGATAATTGTTGATCCTGCAAAAACAAAGGTTGTTGAAGAATGGCCAAGACCCACAAATGTAACTGAGATTCGTAGCTTCTTTGGTTTGGCAGGCTATTAATGAAGGTTTGTTAGAAATTTTTCACGTTTATCTAGTCCATTGACTAAGCTAACTCGGAAGGGTGTTATGTTTATCTGGACAAAAGAATGTGATGATTGTTTTCAGAACTGAAAAGAAGATTGGTGAATGCTCCAATTTTTACACTGCCTTCCAAGAATAGTGAGTTTTTTATATACAGTGATGCTTCATTGAAAGGACTTGGTTGAGTCCTAATGCAGAATGATAAGTTAATTTCTTATGCTTCACGATATTTGAAAACTCATGAGGTAAATTACCGTACACATGCTTTGGAATTAGCTGCTATTGTTTTCGCTTTAAAAATTTAGAGGCATCATTTGTATGGAGTGAAGTGTGAAATATATACCGATCAAAAAAGTTTAAAGTATATATTCAATCAGAAAAAATTGAACGTGAGATAGTGGAGATGGATAGAATTAATCAAGGGTTATTATTGTACATTTCATTGCCATCTAGGAAAAGAAAATAAAGTGGGTGATGCTTTGAGTCGAAAAAAGTAATGCTTCATTAACAATGTTTCATTTGGAACATGATCCTTTGGTTATGGATTTAATGAAAATTGGCATAGAAGTTGTTGGTGTAGGATGTCCTTCTATTTTGTTTCAAGTATCAGTGAAATCTTCTCTATCAGACAGAATTAAGCAAGCACAGAAGCAAGAGAGTGAGTTGCAGAAAAGGGTAGAGCTTGTTCAGAAGTGTAAGTTGCCTGAATTCAATTTTGATAATGATTTTTTTTGAGATTTGGGAAGAGATTGTGTGTGTCGTGTGATTCACAGTTGAAGAGATATTTGTTATGTGAAGCTCAGAGTTCTCCATTTTAAGTTTATCCTGGAAGTACTAAAATGTATAGAGATCTTCGGGAGTATTACTGGTGGGACGAAATGAAAAGGGATATTGATGATTTTACTGTGAAGTGTATGACTTGTCAATAGGTTAAAGAAGAGAGACAATTACCTAAAGGGATCCTTCAGCCTTTACCAGTACCAGAGTGGAAATAGGAGAATATATCGATGGAGTTCGTTGTGGGATTTCCGAAGACACCTCGATGTAATAATGCAATCTGGGTTATTTTGATCGCTTGACTAAATCTGCCCATTTCCTTGCTATATGATATACTTTTACCGTAGATCAACTTTCTCGTTTGTATCTTAAAGAGATAGTCAGGTTACATGGAGTTCCTTTATCCATTGTATATGATCGTGATCCCAGGATTACTTCTAACTTTTGGAAGGGCCTTCAGAAGTTGTTGGGTACTGAATTAAATTTTAGTACAGTTTTTCAACCTCAATCAGATGGGTAGTCATAATGAACAATTTAGACTTTGGAGGATATGATACGTTCTTGTTAGATGGATTATCAGGGAAGTTGGGACCAACATCTTTCTTTGGTTGAGTTTTCTTATAATAACAGTTTTCATTCTAGTATACAGATGGCACCATTTGAGTCATTATATGGGAAGCTATGTCGAACTCTAGATTTCTGGGATGAAGTGGGTGAACGGAAGTTGATGGGACCAAAATTGGTAGAAGAGTTGGCAGAAAAAGTTCAGTTGAT
Source organism: Viscum album (assembly GCA_963277665.1). Lineage (NCBI taxonomy): Eukaryota > Viridiplantae > Streptophyta > Magnoliopsida > Santalales > Viscaceae > Viscum > Viscum album. Next base: position 1,686,538,259 of record OY728119.1, on the reverse strand, counting down.
TCAGAAACACATGGGAACAGAACAGAGTAGGCAGAAGAGTTATGCGGATAACCGAAGGAAGGATCTATCTTTCGAGTTAGGTGATCATGTTTTTCTCAAAGTTTCACCATGGAAAAGTGTGATGTGATTCGGTAAGAAAGGAAAGATGAGTCCAAGGTTCATTAGACCATATGAAATTTTAGAGAGAGTTGGATCAGTTGCATACCGAGTGGCTTTACCTCCGAGCTTATCTTAGGTACACAATGTTTTTCATGTTTCGATGTTGAGAAAGTACATTCCAGATCCATCTCATGTTTTGAGCCCAGAGGTAGTTCAGTTGGAAGAGAATCTCTCTTATGAAGAACAACCAGTCCAGATACATGACCGTAGAGAGAAAGTGTTGCGAAATAATGTAATTCACCAGGTAAAGGTTTTATGGAAAAACCATATGGTTTAAGAGGCAACATGGGAATCTGAAAATTCTATGAGAAATAAATACCCCCACTTATTTTGATAAGTGAATAAAATTGCGAGGATGCAATTCCCAAAAGGGGGAAAGGATGTAACATCCAACGTAAATAAAGAATAAATAATTTTCTTATTTATTAATATTTGCGGATTAAATATTAATTTTACTTTAAAGGGGTTTCTATGTTCGATAGCGTACCTGATATGCAACAAAGAGTTTCTTTGAAATCTTACGTTGCACACTAGTAATAAAATAATATTATTTTAAATGGTAGTTAACATATAGATGTTGTATTGGGGAGGCTGAATAGAAATAACTAAAATATGATTATCTATGTTTGTTAAATGTTTTTATATTTATCCAATAAATGATAAAGGCTTAAAATATGAAAAGAATTCAATTTTAGCCATAGATATCCTAATATTCACTAAAAGGTCGACATATCGCCTTTTGATGGAGAACCGTCATTAAATATAGTTTTGGTCACTCTTATACATTCTATTGGACCAAATAAAACTCTTCTTTAGAATCGGGACATCAAAATTTACTTTGTGTAAAATTTTCGTATTTTTCTAATAATGTTCAATTTTATAATGAATAGTGAAAAATGTTGTATTTTAATTCAAAACGTCTTTTTAATCTAATTTTTTATATGATTATGTTATCTTTTGAATTGGTTTTAAAGTTCAATTAGAATATATTTTTACCATTTAATACAATGGTGGTGATTTGAATTAATTTCACTTCGAAATTGGACTTAAATTAGTGTCAATCTTTTGATACTTATTGTTTCATAAAAACACGCTATTTGCTCTGACAGCGGAAATTAATTATTAAATTAATTAATGCAACTTATATTTTTTAAATTATTGTAAAATTGAAATCATTTTTTAATTCGGAATATCAAATATTTCTTATAGTGATGTTTTGGTATTTTTCTGAAAAACATCAATTTTTGATGAATAGTAAAACCACTAAGTGGTACTTAAAAAACTGATTTTTCGTTTAAATGAAATTTTACCACCTCTGTGTTTTGATTTTCAAAATTTTGACATACATGGTTGTCTTTAGATATTAAAATGTGGTTCAATGGGATTAAAATATTTTTTTGGGTGAATAGTAACTTTTAAGTTTTTAATCGCAATTAGTGGTAATTAGTGTAATTTAAGGTAAAAATAATGTTTTAATAATATGAAATGACCTATAAACATGTCCTACCCTTATTGGACGTGTCATTTCCGACCAAGAAAATCCATGGGTCGACTTTGGGACCCCATGGAGCCACTATGGTAGGAAAATGACATTAACAACCTTTTATTTATTGTTAAAATTAAAATGTCACAAACATGAATTGTTTTGCCAAAAAAATGTTTAAATAGGGTTATACAAGACATATGATTGACTATAAATATTCATTAGAAATATAAAAATATTCGCTACATAATTATATTTTCTTATAATTTTTAGACATTAAATAAAATAAATTATTTATGACACCATGATGATTTAGTGATTACCTCATTATTTAACGATTTAAATAAAATAAGAAGATAATGTAAAATATAAGACCCACGCATGTCAAAAACCTATTGGATGGGTGTATAAAAAACTATTATCACCTTATCCTCGAAATATATAACTTTTGGACCTTTTAAATCCGAAAATCAATTTTATAATAACGTAACCTTTTATAACTTTCCAAGAGTGCCCCTCCCTCAACCTATAAAAGTCCCCCACCTCTACCACCTTACCCACACCACTCAAGCCTTTGGCTCAGACAACCCCTGACCATATTGACTCTCCACATCTCTCTCTTACTCCTAGATGCCTCACATTGGGCAGAAGTCTTCCCAAGGAAGCCTTTGATCTCAAATCAAAAAGAGTTACTCGTTTTAAAGGTAGTGTTTTCTCTTGTGTTCTAATGTTTTATTTCGCTTCTCCAACCCCATAAACTCTTTTCATTATTTTATTTCGTAAAAACACCAGTATATTCAATATATAGGATGTTGTTATAAGAAGGACTCGAGCTACACTTAGACACACCTACATCTAATGGTTAAAGAACATACTATTTCTGTGGATGACGAATTTCTGCCTCACGAAATGATAATTGTTCAACACTCATATAACACATTCAAAGGTGGAAATTAAGATGTAAATATATTTATATATGATATATAATATGTTTATGTTTTACTTAAGCTTCATTATTTTTCATTTATGGAATACCTTTATGGTATCTATTATGGGTAAACGGGATATCTTCATTTTTGGAAGTGCGGACTACCGCCCCCTCAAAGTGATTTGATTCGTTAATGCCATATATGGGACGTATAAAGGATGGAGTTAATTATATTATATATGATATTATACTGGAATTATAATATACCTTTATATCATTTTGATTCCATTCCATATAATATGAAATAGAAATGAATGTAGCGTTCGTGCATACATACGGCGTACCGTCTCCATTAGCGGTGCATTTTATTTCTTACCTCTAAATGATTATGTAATATTATAAATGCATGTATATAATGGATATATATGATATATATGACATCTAAATCATGAATATCATTCTTTATATAATGGATATTTGACTACGTGAACAACTTGTAAATATAAGATGTTCACTTTTGACTCAAGTACCAAATATCGACAAAACAACCGTTGTTAACATAAATGATTACATAATTTTCATAAAATGGTAATAAGTGATATAAAAGGAATAATGAACTTGGAAAATGTTCTTAAGCAAGTATAAATTAACTCAAGTTTATTATTCAAGACATTAAAGAACGATCGAGTCAAGTCGGACCTGAGGTATGGGACTTCGTCTCAATCTCCTTTCATTGAGGCATATTTTGTTTTATACACATCCATCTTTTATATGGTGTATAAACCCATTTGAAATTTATTTTTATCCAAAAGGATTATTTTTATACGAAGCGTTTTACTAACCGACAAAAGGGAATGTTTTTGTCATACGTATGCGGCGACAATGACTTCTTTACCGCTGTGACCATTATTTGAGTTTCAGCTTCCTCTACAAGCCATACCTTTTTAATGAAAAATAAATACCATGTTTTACTTTTATTTTATTTTGGTATTGGGAATGGTTTTCATAATGTTTTTATTATATCAATGTGTTGTATTGATATCTTTTCATTGAAATGTGGAAATGTTATGTTTCCTTTATGTATGTTTTATGTGATACGACTATGTTATGGTTCTTGGGCATTGTTATGAAGACAGGTGGTTCCGTGATAAACTAAGGGCGGGTGAGCCCGATATAGCTCTCCAATGAATTGGGTAACGCGAAGGAGTTAAACGTTAATGTTTCTCCAAACAAATTTAGGGAATATACTGTGATGGGTATTCCAAACGTAACCAAGAGGGTTACTCCCTATGTAAGAATGTTATGAATTCCTCAATTTACCTTTCTGTCTTATGATTCCTATGTTTTATTCATGATTTGATGAGGTATGTTAAAGTGCTTATATTTTATGAGTAAAGTAGGATTTCATTGATTCTTATGTATACATTTACTCATGTTTTTTCATATTTTTATATCCATTACAGAGCTTTTTATGCTCATCCCAACTTTTTGAAATGTTTTTCACAAGTCAAGGGGAAGGTACATGATATGATGATAGTGTCAAGGAAGTGTCAAGAAAGAATCCATGTTTTATTTTAAATATGCTTCCGTTGATGGGAAAAATGAGTACTATCTTTTATGTCACCACTTTGTTTAAATGTGGAATGTAACGCATGTTTTATGATCTAATTCTCTAAAACTCTAAACCTGAAAAGATCCTCAATGTGTAGTCTTGAAGTAACTCAATATTAAGTAAGGTTTAAGGGTGGGGCATTATAAATAGCATTACATTTCAACGAAATTTTTTCACATATTGTTAAAAATTATAAAATAATAGTGGATGAAAAAGAATTGTTCAAGGATTCTAGTAATGAGGTTCTATATGTACTTTTGATTCTATATGTAGTCACAATGAATGATTGGGTTGTAGAATTGGAGTTGAAAGAAACAGATTTAAATGATACTTGCACTTGAATTCATGAAATAATTTTTATTTAACATAAGTTGGTGGAGAAGTGGAAGAGTGAATGGGATGTCATATGGATAAATATTTCGGATGAAAATAAATCAGTCAACCATATGCTTTACGAGAATGATATTAAAAATATTAAATTAGAATCACATCACATTGGTCCTTCTGAAAACTTTCACATAATGATTGAAACCAAAAAATACCAAATATTGATAATCTAACTTTATTGACACATTTAAATAGAAAATAATATGTAATAAATGTTAGTAAATCATCCATCTCACTCAAATGGTATATTAACACTCAACTCCTAAAGGACACACATGAATTGATTGAATATTGTCATATAGGGATGAGAAATGTAAATTTTGAATATATATTGGTTTAAAAAATTCATGGGAATCAAATAAAAATATAAAGGCTAGGTGAGAGTAGTTTTTTGAAGAACAATTCATTAAACTAAGTGAAAATAATTGGTGAAAAAACTAAAAAATAATATGTATTTTAGGAAAAAAAACAAGAACAATTTCATCAACAACATTATTAATGTTTTCATAGGCTATTTTTTTGAGTTAATAGTGGTTCAATACCATGTGAATATAATTTGGTCATAAACTATAAATATATTCAGTTTATAGAAGTCATATTTTTTGAGGGAAAACATATTAAACTAAGAACATACCTATTTTACAATAGAAATAGGATTAAAAAAACTAGAAATCATTATTAAATAATATATTTTAAAAGATTGAAATACAATGTAACAATTTTCATGTTTATCACCACACATATGAAGTATTTTTTTATAAATCAAACCAAAATAACTCATATATATATATATGTGATGTGATGGAATCATAATTAAACATAACTGAATATTGAATGTATGTCTTCTTTAAGGAGTTAGATACTGATGATCTTTTATATAACCACTCCAAAGATTTCAATGATAAAATCAAAGAGTTATTCCCCTCTATGCAGTAAAATATATCATTAATATGGTAGAATAGTACTTGAAAAAATTGTTTCTAAAAATTATAAGTAATTAAATAATTATATAAAATATCTAAAACCAAAAGAAATTAGATTCGATGATAAACACAAGAAGATTAGAATCTAGGGGAAATCACTGATGATTATATTTTAATAGACCCAATAAAGTAATTTTAAATATTGACAATACTATGTGTGGAAACCAAAAAATTCTTGGATATTCTTGTAATAAGTGTATGTCATTTTTTCAAAGTCAAAAAGAGTGGGAATTCGATAAATTTAATGCACTATTTTTCCTTTTAGAAGAATTATTTGTTATAAATAACTAGTACATACCAATGATAAAGGTGGTTCATGAGACAAATCCAACGTTGGTCATATGTACCAACCAACTATAAGAATAAAAAATTGATACATTGGGCTTCAAAAATTAAATTTATATGTTAAGTCATGGATGAAAATTAACCCCAACTGAATATAGGTATGCGAATTAAAATATTAATTTTCTTCATAGTGATGCGTTGGTCTATAATGTGAAGAACGTATGCATGAATACGGGTTTAAATTTTTTAGCTATGATTAATAAAGAAAATAATTTTAGATAGAAGTATATTCCTTGGTGCTACAACTAAAGAATTAATAATGTCCCACCTTATTCCTAAATCCATGGTAAAAAAATTTTGTATATGGGATTGAAGGTGATGAGTAGAATGAATCCATGATTGTTGTGATACTTATACAAATAGAGATAAAAACCATCATGGGGTAGAAAATTAAAATTGGTTTCTATTTTATAGATGGTATTAAATTCCAATTGGAAAAAATATATAGGTATTAAATTTTAAAAGAAGAAACTGCCATGATGAAGTGTGTCATACATATCTTGATGGGGAGAATCTAAATGAGTGGTTGTTTCCAAAGTAATCATATATTACTATATTTTAGAATCAATACATCCCCAAAATATTCCTATGATTGAGGTATGATACTCACTCCACTAGAAAATTTATGATATTTTCCTATTTTAATCATTATGGGTGTTTTATTTTGATAAAAATCGGAATCAATTTACTCACACATGATCATTATATTATGATAAAAATATGAGTATAGTTTTGTATATATTTATGAGATTTTTTTAATTCCAATTGTAAGTGATATTCTTAGTAGGTGTCAGATATATTACAGATTATATAATGTATTGTTATCTAAATTAATTATTCACTATTTCAATGTTGTGTTATCCCATGTATTCTTGGAATTTATTTAATGGTGATAAAATTCAATTAAATATTTTATTTTTATAATTTTATCTAATACACTAACGTTTTGTAATTATATAAATCATGTGAAATGTTTACATATTAATTCTTGTTGAAATTTTACTCTCAAATGGGAGTCTACTAGATCATCAATGTGAAAGATAATTCATATGGGGTGAAGATTATTTTTAAATCATCATGTATCAGAATAAAAATAGTGACATGAATTTGATATATAATATTCCATAATATTTCATTTTTCATTTCAATTGATATCAAACATTGATTAGATAAAATATATTGAAACCAGGCCCAAGTATTCTAAAATGAAAGACAATATTTTTCACTTTAAAATTGTTATTAATTAGGTAGAGAATGATGCATTACCTTATGAAGTAATTTTTTAAAGGAAAAAAATAATAATATGGTGATGATTGTTTTCACAGATTTAAATCATCATGTATTTTATTTGAAATAAATTTATAATCAATACAATGGATGTTAGTGTATTCATGGAGAAATCGTGTGTTGGATTATGTATCCACCCAGAAAAGGTGAATAGATAATTAACATTCCATTAAATATTGTATAGGTAGTTTCATGTGGGTATTCCATAAATATATGTTTGTTTTTTATACGATCATTGTTTCCTATAAAATTACTAAAGTGGTTGATTGATTTCATTAATAGTTTGTACATTAATGATTTTCTATCAATCATATAAAACTTATTATTGATATGTGAAATCGGATTAAAATCATGCTAAATTGGACAATAATGTGATGGATATTTTTATAATCTATACTTTTTTACTTGTGCATGAAAGATGTAAAAAACAAATTTGAAACACACTTATAGGGTGTTGTAGGATAATTAAAAGCATAAGTAAAATATGAGATATTGAATAACTGAATGGGGATAGTTCTATTTAGAATAAATCCCTTTTTAATTTTTTTAATTATTATATATTGATTAATAAATTAAAAAATTTATTTGGAGGCATTTTTGAGTGGTTGATAATGGATAGAGATTGATTGGAGGCGTCGTAGTTTGAAAATAAGGGAAATTTGGAAAATTTCATATAGCCTCATTTCAAGTATTAAAATTCCATAACATTTGAAACTATAATTATATAGTCACAAAATATGGAATTGTTTTCATATATGGTGTTTTATATACATAAATTCCAAGACATATCCAAATTTCCTAGCTATATATTTCACATAAAGAGATTACGATACATATTTGAATTCAGGATCTTTATACCCGAATGAGGATTCACATAACAGAATCTATAGATGTATCCAAATGTTGTATTAACAAACCCACATACAAAAATTAATACCACATGAGTGAATTTGTGTAGATGTACGTAGATCCCCATGTTCATGATATCCATGTACAGGACTTCCAAACTAGGATTCACATAAAGGATTTTTATTCATGCATCGAGAAAAATTATTAATATAAAGAAAAGATGAATCTAGAGAAGAAATCCAAAATTAGTTGTATCTTATGTTTTGTATTCAATATTGATACATGATTATTCCCATTAATTCCATGATCTCATATCAATTTGAGAAAGTTAGATTAATAAGAAAACGTGGATGTTGTATTAGGGGATAAAATGGATTTATTCTATTTTTGGGAATTATGTTGACGATAACACATCTAAGCATGAATATCAATCACATCAAAAACTCACTATGATCATAGGAAATTTTTTTGATATTGAAGAATATATAATTTATTTAATATCAATACTGTTTCAACTAGAATATATATTGATTTTATTAATTTATCAAAACGAAATTAAATTATTCCCGTCATATTTAGAATTATTTATGTATTATATTACTATGTAAAATGAAAGATATTATGTTAAGTAATGATATTTTAAATATGATGAGACCAATTATAATTGGGATATAATCTTATAATATATTAATTAGATCCTACAAAAAATAGAGAAAAATAAAATTAACGGTAATTTTATTATATTGATGAGTAAAAAAAATGTAAAACAAAATAGAGATCATGAGGATCAATGGGTGCAACATGTGCATGTATTTTTATTTAACACACTAAATATAACATTTATATTCATATAACTATGAGTAATTAACTAGAAAATAATGTAGATACCAAAAATTTGGTAGAAAATGTGGGATAATCCCATTTAGAGGATATTCAGATGGGTGTTTATTTGGGAAATAGAATATATAGGGATTTTGTGTGATGAAATATTGAAATCATATTCTATATCCCTATATATAAAAATATATTCTAATTTTAAAATTGATCATGAAATTATAAAATGAGATTTTTTTGTGTGGGAGTTAAATTAATAAGTCTCACCTATGAAGAATGAAGAAGTTGAAACATAACTAAAGCTAATGACCTCATAGGTATCAAAGATGAAGGAATAATAAGGATTTGACTCTCATTCTATGATCATGTAGATATATCTAATTTAATAGTAATAATAATATAGGGATTAATGGATATTTTTTTATTTAATATATATTATATTATGAATTTTATTAGTTTGTGAGTGAGGAATCCAAATGAGTTGGTTCTAATGATTGGTTGATTGGAATTTCAAGAAATAACCAAGAAGATAAGTATTATTAACGATAATTTTGAATTAGATGGTCTCTTAATTGAGTTTAAATGGATATATAAAATTATTAAAGATATATCTTATATATAACTGATGATAAAGATCCCAATAAAGAACATAAATACATACATTAACGTAAATATAAATATATATATATATATATATCGTGGGACTATATAGAACATGAGAAACTCATGGTATGTTGGATGATCATGATGGGATGTTGTGAAAATATTGTTGAATAGGTGAAATTATTCTAGTGTGATTTTAAAATGAGAATTAATGTGAGATAGAAGTATTAAATTTTTTTTGAGACTCAATGTTAGCATGGAAAAAAATTCACATTGTAAGAAACATCATACTATAGTTGAGAATCCTTCATTGATGTTAACAAAAAATTGAGTCATATAGAAGGTCATTGTACCAAACCATGTAATAATAATGTCTTATTTTTAACTATATTAATTGAATATCATAAAGATAATGATATATACATTAAACATATAATAAAAAAAATTCACTAACTAGTAACTAATGTTAAATTACAAATATTTTTCTGGAAAATTTCTAATTTTGGTAACATTATTCAACAAAATATTCATACCACTACTAGTTTATTAATTGGAGTTATTGTGTATATGATGTGGATATGGTGAATAAAAATTTTGATAGTTTGATATAGGATTAATGGAACCATTATAAGAAACATTTGTTGATGTATAAAATCTCAAAATTATCTATTTTTCAAATATTGAAATGATATTTGAAAAAGGATACCATTGGATCATTGGTGCTAAAACATCATTTGGTTGATAGAAGTGGTTTTAAAAAGAGGTAACTTGTGAGGTATCCTAGTATGATTTTCAAATTAGAAGAAATGTTTCTCCGTTTTATATGGGATACTTTGTTTGTGGCTTCATTTTTTCCCATGATTGACATAATAAACGAAGTTTTCCCTTTGATCCAAAGAAATTCCACTTGCATAGTTTGTATGTCCAACTTCATAGGTTTTATAGATCAACAGGACCTATGATTTTGTGATTGGGACCCAAACAGGGCCGGACCTCCAATGTTTATAATATTGAATAAGTTGTTTTTGAGAACCAACCAAATTTCTGTCGTTCTAAATGGGGGATGTGGGGAAAGATATATAGTAGTTGGTGGGACAATTGATGACAAATGGATCATAACATCATTGTTGTTATAAAATCATTAGAATAAATTTATTATAGATGTACAGTTTATAACCAATATAATTCAAGGGACATCCCAATTGAGATGTAATATTTTGGAATCTTATACCCCTATTTAGGATTAATTTGATATTTGATATTCTCAAATATTTATTTTTGATCATCTAGTGTCTCCTTTGGTAATGATTATGGGATAATCTTAGTGTATCATGAATATAAATACCCTTTTTGGTAATCAATTATAGGGTAGATAGAGGTGTCTCTATTGTCCGTCTATGGTATACTAATTCCCAAAAAAAAATCTAATATTCTCTTAAAATTAATATCTTTACTCAAACATTTCATATGGACTTGTTGAAACTGTTCAGAGCACATAATTATATATATATGTTTTGATTCTCATTCTTATATCTAGATGGAACTATGTACACCCTTATTAGATAATGAGATTATAATAAATGTGGTGTTGGGTGGGATTAGGAACAAGTTATTTCAATTACTTCTTATATGAACTATGTTGTTCTTAGATTGGTTGAGATAATGAGTCCTGGAGTTTCACATTAAAATGGTTCATGGATTTTTTCTCCATTACATTACTAGTCTTGGATGTTGGAGGTGTTATAATGGATCCATGGGGAAGTTTTATTGTAGTTTGTGGTGAATCATAGCTTTTATTGGATACCCATTTGATGAAAGGATTACATGTTGTGAACTAATTATTTATTGATTTTGAAGCTAGAAAATACTGAGATTATGTTCAGATGATTTTTGAATAATGAAATGGATTCACATCAACAAAGGATAATTCACAATGTGTAATTAATTCTATACGAGGTGATGAGAATTTCGTGGAAGACTGAAAAATGGGAATTCATTTCATGCCTGTGTTACACAACAAGAAAGTATCCAGTTCAAGCTTATGTTATAAAACTATCACCCATTGTTATTTCATTCAGATGTACCTATCTCTATATCCCTCATTTTAGAAGAACCCCGAGAAGCCAAATATATCTTCTACTCATATTCTCCCTTTATTCTATATATGGGATTTTGTGGAATTCATTTGGTTATCAGTGGTGATTTATCATGCCCATCTCATGGTTTTCCTTCCCCTATACATTGGAGATCCATTTTGGAGGTCTAGTTTTTTTGGGGAGTGTATTGGTATCAATTTTTAAACCCTTTAGGGTAGTGCAGCTTGACCTATGGGTTCCCTGTATGGATGTTGTTTATAGGATGTTTGTTCATTTCCTTGTGGGATATGGTCAGATTGTAAATAATTTTTTGTGGTAGGGGATACCCATTATATCTAATTTATTAATTTTTGTTATGTAATAATCCATTTTCATACCATTAGAGGAATCATAAGGGTTGACTTAATGAAGCAATTAATCATAATGTCTAAAATTAATGGGTATGGTGAGTTTTTTGAATGATTTACTACTTTGATATATTCTATTGATGTTAATATTAAAGTCGATTGCAAATTGAAAAAATAATTTTTAATGCTAGAATTGTGTTCATTTCAATTTTTTTAAATACTAATACACCTTATAAGGTTATTGTGTCATCGTACACAGAATAAAAGGCTAAAAAATGTATATTAAAAAAAATCTTTTTGCCCAATGATTTTTTATGAGTGACAATACAAATTCTATATAACGATGATATGTTATAATTACCTGGAATAATTTGGGAAGATGTTTAGGACGTTGTTATATATTTTTAATCTTGTTATGTTTCCCTAATAAGTTATGTTTATTGTGTGCTGATGTTAGTGACCAGATGGGTTGTCTGCTCCAAAGTGCAATGATGTGGAGGTTGGCTATCGTGGATATATTGTGGGATGTTGTGTGATGTTTCCTGTAGATTTTTAATGTTTTAATGGTTCATAGAAGTGTCATGTGTCGTGGTGAAAAGTTTTGGTTGTAATGTGTGGTGATTCTATATAGTTGTCATGCCATAGTAGTTATGGTGTAGTGTTTCTATTGTATTGGTTTTCCCATAGTGGTTGTGATGTAGTGGTTGTGTTGTGTGGATTCTTTGGTTGAATGATGTGTGCACTATGGGAAAAATGACTTTTTCGATGGCGAATTTGCGATGGGAAGAAACCTCGTCGCAAAAAGTCCATCCAAGAGCTTATTTGCGACGGGGGTAACAGCCCGTCGCAAATAGAAAATTATTTGTGACAGAATTTCTTCACCTGATGCAAAAAGATTGGTGAGGGTAGCACGCCAAACTGCGCAGAGGTTATTTGCGACGGGCCCTGTCGCATATACTCGGCGGCGGTTAACAGCTTTTCGAGACGCGATGTTGTCCCGTCACCAAATGTGTGTCGGAAGAGACTCATTGCGACGAGACCTATCGCCAATAACTTTTTAACCGCTGACAGTAATAAATGCGGGCATAGGTATTTACGACAGGTCTTGTCGGAAAATATACTATTTGCGATGGGTATCCCGTCGTAAATAGTCCTATCGCAAATAATCTAACCTATATGTACCCCCCATCTGTTTTCCTCTCATTTCTCTCAATTCTCAGATCCTATTTCTCTCTGAACTCTGATTTTAGAGGGAATATTTTTCTAATTTAATTTTTTTGTTCTCGAAGAAGTTGGGAAGCCATCTACTTCAATAGAAAATCAATCTTAAAGGTATTTATGTTTTATTTAATTTATTCTTTATTTCATTTTTTATGTTATTTTTTATTATTGTTGATTAGTTGTAAATAAATTAAATTTACATTGATTGGTCATTAGTATTTATTTGTATTAATAAATTGTTTTTTTTTGTACAAATTTGTAATAATTATTAGTAATTAATAATTATTAACGGTAATTAGTAATGTATATAATTAATTTGTAGTAATTAATAATAATTGGTAATAAACAATAATAAATACTAATAATTAGTAATAAGTATTAATAATTACTAATAAATAGTAATACATATAAATAATGAGTAATAAATAGTAATAATGAGTAATAAATAGTAATAAATTATCATAATTAGTAATAAATTGTAATAATTAGTAATAAATTGTAATAATTAGTAATAAATTGTAATAATTGTTAATAAATTTTAATAATTAGTAATAAATTGTAATAATTAGTAATAAATTGTAATAATGAGAAGCAAATTATAATAATGAGTAATAAATTGTATTAATGAGAAGTAAATAATAATAATGAGTAATAAATAGTAATAAATTTTATTAATTAGGAATAAATTGTAATAATTAGTAATAATTAGTAATAATTAGTAATAAATAGGAATAATTAGTAATAAATAAGAATAATTAGTAATAAATTGTAAGAATTACTAAAAATTATTATAAAATGTAATAATTAGTAACAAATGGTAACAATTAGTAATAAATTGTAATAATTAGTAATAAACTGTAATAATTATTAATAAACTGTAACAATTACAAATAAACTGTAATAATTAGTAATAATTACTAATATTTATTACTAAATACTAATAATTAGTAATAATTTGTAATAATTAGTAATAAATACATATTATTAGTAATAAATATAGATAAATAGTAATAATTAGTAATAATTAGTAATAATTACTAATAAATAGTTACAATTATTAATAACTAGAAATAATTACTAATAATTACTAATAATCTGTAATAATTAGTAATAAATTATAATAATTATTAATTAATTTTAACAATTAGTAATAAAATGTAATAATTAGTAATAAATTGTAATAATTAGTAACAAATTTTAATAATTAGTAATAAATTGTAATAATTAGTAATAAATTCTAATAAATTGTAATAATTAGTAATAATTAGTAATAAATTGTGATAATTAATAATAAATTGTAAAAATTAATAATAAATTGTAATAATTAGTAATACATTGCAACCATAATGAATAAATACTAATAATTAGCATTAGTTACTAATAATTATCAATAATTACTATTAATTAGAAATAATAAATAATAATTAGAAATAAATAGCAATAATTAGAAATATATAGCAATAATTAGTAATAATTATCAATAATTAAAAATAATTAATAATTAATAGCAATAACTAGTAATAAATAGTAATAAATATTAATTAATTAGAATAATCAGTAATAAATTAGCAATAATTATTAATAATTAGTAATAATAAGTAATAAATTGTTGTAATTAGTCACAAATTGTATTAATTAGTAAGAAATAGTATTAATTTGTAATAAATTGTAATAATTAAAAATAAACCTTGATAATGTGTAATAAATTGTAATAATTAGTAATAAATTGTATTAATTAGAAATAAATTTCAATAATTAGTAATAATTTGTAATAAATTTTATTAATTATTAATAAATTGTTTTAATCAGTAATAAATTGTAATAATTTTCAATAAATACTAATAATTAGCAATAAATACTAATAATTTGCAATAAGTACTAATAACTAGCAATAATTAATAATAATTAACAATAATAACTAATAATTAGAAATAATTAGAAATAATTAGGAAAAATTAGCAATAATTAGCAATAATTATCAATATTTTGCAATAAATAACAATAATTAGTAATAAATACAAATAAATAGTAATAAATAGGAATAATTGGCAATAAAGATGAATAATTACTAATAAATAGTAATAATTAGGAATAATTAAGAATAATGAGTAATAAATATGAATAATTATTAATAATTAGAAATAAAATGTAATAAATAGTAATATTGGGTAATAAAAAGAAATAATGGGTAATAAATAGTAATAAATTATCATATATAGTAATAAATTATAATAATAATAAATTTTAATAATTAGTAATAAATTGTAATAATTACAAATAAATTGTTCTAATTAGTAATAAATTGTAATAATTATTAATAATTTGTAACACGTAATAATAATTAGTAATAATTAGTAATAATTAGTAATAATTAGTAATAATTAGTAATAATTAGTAATAATTATGAATAAATAGGAATAAATAGGAATAATTAGTAATGATTAGTTGTAATTAGTAATAATTAGTAAAAAATAGGAATAAATAAGAATAAATTTTGAAAACATGGCACAATTTCTAGTGGATTGAGGACACTCCTTTTACTCGGTGAGGTTTCTCCTTTAAACTCTCACCGACTCAAAACATTATGAAAAATGTGCTACAACATAGGAATATTCAATCTCGTATGCACGATATTTGATATGCAATCGTAAGATCATATTTTTTATTATGTTTTCAGGATGTGATAGTTGGAAGAAGATGATTAATCAACGAAAAGGGGGATCTTTTGTCCGGTGGCTTATTTACTTGCCTCATTCTCACAATAAAATAACAATGAAAAATATGGTCATAGATACACATATTCATTCTCGTGATGCAAGTAAATGAGGCGTTGGAACAATGTGTAGTCTTCAATCCACTAGAAATTGTGTCACCCTTAATTAATGGTAATTATTAAGAAGTAGTATTAATTATTTATATTCTTTTTTAGATAGTTTTTTTATAATTTTAAATTATTCAAAAACAGTTATGATTTTATATTTTGTAGAAAAATATGGAACAAAGAAGTCGACATCAGTCATTTTTAGATGATCATGCTTCGATAAATCAGCACAGAAATTAAAATGGTTTTGGTTTAAATCTTGTATATATTAAGGGTGTAGATTTTTTCTTAGAATTTGATTAATCAAAACCAAATTATGTTTTAGAAGGAAAAATTAAGTGTCCTTGTAAAAAATGTGCTCTGAGAACATTCTACACATATGACAAGGTTGGGGGACATCTCTTGCGGTTTGGTTTTCAACTAGATTATGTTTTTTGGTATAAACATGGTGAACGCAGTTCCAGACAAGATACTAATAACTTGTTTCCAGATTGTGGTTAGTCATATTTTTTTCTGTTTAACTATTAAGTGCATATAATATTTTCACAATTTTAATTTAAAATTGGAATTGAAGGAGTCATATGAGGCTGCGACGTCTCAGAAACAGGATGAGGGTCAGGACGAGGCGGATGATCAGACCAGTGCCCATCATTTCGAAGAGGCGGGATGGGTGCAGGCGACTCTGTATGTCTTTGATAAGGGCCATGTAGTTGGTATCGACTCTCATGTGAATCCTTGTACTTATTATGGTAATACTGCGATGTCGGCATCCATCCCGAGAGGAGATCATGGAGAAACATCGTCTTCTGCCTCACAGTATGAGGAGCAGTTCCGAGCTCATAATGACCTTATAGAGAGTTTGCAGAAGCAGCAAGTAGAGATGCATCAGCAGCAGCAGTAGAAGCAGCAGCACGAGGAGGCAGCAACATCATGAGCAGATGGAGAACATGCACCGTCAGAATCGAAGTTTAGGGATGGAGTTTACTACAACATATACATCAACTCCTCCATATTCTCCAGAAGACGACCCCCTCGAGTGATTTTTTTTATCAAA
Organism: Viscum album; assembly: GCA_963277665.1. Classification (NCBI taxonomy): domain Eukaryota; kingdom Viridiplantae; phylum Streptophyta; class Magnoliopsida; order Santalales; family Viscaceae; genus Viscum; species Viscum album. The sequence goes on along the minus strand of OY728119.1, from coordinate 1,686,521,250 downwards.
AACATTGGAATTAAATTTTTTTGCAATATGAAGTATTTACAGTTTATGTCTTTTATACAGTGCGAATAGAACGTAATTAAATTTTTAATATTTTATTATTTTTTGTGAATATTGAGAATTTAAATAATTTTAATAATTTTATTATTTTAATAATATTAATATTATTGTTTCATTAATCATAATTTTATTAAATATATTATTTCAGTATTATATTTTTTAATGTTTGTTTATTTTAATAAAAATAATAATAATAATATAATAATAATAATAATAATTTATGATTTTGTTAATATATTTTTGTGAATATTGGGAATTTTATATTTTGGTAATTTTTTTATTATAATTTTATTAAAATTAATTTTTTAATAATCATAATTTTATTAAATTTATTTTTGTTAACAATTTATTTGTTATTTGCGACATGATTTATTGTGAAGGATTTCTGTTTGAATGATCCTAAATATATTTTTTTTAAAGAATTTGTGACGGGATTACGGTCTCGTCGCCAAAAGTATTTGCGACGGGCCCATCGAAAATAGTCTAAATAAATATTTTCAAAAAAGTATTTGGGACGATATTATAGGCCCGTCGCAATATGTATTTGTGATGGGCCCATCACAAATATGTTTATATATACAAAGTATATAATCAGAGACTTATTTGCAATGGTGAAGATACTCGTCGCAAAAAATATTATTTGTGACGTCGTTTTCTGCAACGGGATACTTGTGATGGGACCCAGTCGCTAAAGCTTATATGCGACGGGATACCGTCATAAATAACCCGTCATAAATATTATGAACTACAGTATTGGATATTTTATTGGTGACATGGATACAGTGATGTGACTCCAAGATAATGGTTTTTGTGAGATAATGTGGTGCTGGTAGCATGAGTTGGTGCATTTTTAGAATGACATGGTTGGGATAGTTTCCCAAATATCCATTGTATGAAATTTGAAAATAAATAATAAATAGGATTTTAGATAAATTTGATTGATCATTAACCTATTTCTGGTAAATTGTTAACTAAATGGAATAAATAAAATTTTTGTAAAGTTTTAAATAAAATCGATGAAGGAAAAAATATTGAAAAGAAGTATGTGAAAGTGGAAAATTTTTGTGTTCATTGTGTTGAATTTTCAAGGCGTTTCATAGAGTTCTGGAAGTTATTGATATGTTTTATGAGTGGAATGTGGTTGTGATGTGGAGTAGGCATTTGTTTTTCATTAGAACCCATTGTTTTGATATTGTGTTCTACCTCTATATTATGTTTGTTTTTGTGATTTTATTTTCACCCCACCTAAGATGGGTATCCATAAAAGTTATTATAGGTGTTTAGTTTCATGTGTTTTTCCCTTCATCTAGGATAGTAGTGATACACATGGCTAGATTTACCCTCCACCCCACTCTTACTTCATTAGTTGCGATACAAGCTCTTTTTGGTAATTACCATGCTCTAATATGTGGCTAAGGATTTTTTATGAGGGATGTAATAAAAGGCCTATGTGTCAATGAGTGGGATGTTGTGTGACGTGATGTATGTCCAAGGTTCCTTCATGTTGGATGTGATGTGATGTGAAGACCATGAATTTATGGGTTATAATTGATGTGGTGTATGGCTATGGGGGGAAGTATTTTTGTGATGTGATGTGAGTCCCATGTTTCAATGGGTGTTATTTGATTTGATATTATAATTGTAGAATGTAAGAGAGTAAAGGAAGTCTGATGTATGGGTATGAGAGCAGTAAATTAGTGGAGAAGTATTATTGGGGCACCATTCATTGTTATGATATCTATAATATATTATTATATTAGTTTCATGATTTAGTGACCATGCAATGGTGAGGATGGGTTTTTTTATAAGAAATGCAGAGCTTCTTTTTGGTTTGTCTCTATATTCTATGTCACTTCATCATACTCTTTTCATATGTGTACTTGAGGGATTATATATGTCCATTTATAGTATACCTATTTTTTCACCCTATGTATATAAATAATATTTCCTGAATTTAGGGAATATTGGATAATAATATGGATATCACTAACTTGGTTATAGATGTTGTTGATTCTCTGATGTAGTATTGTATTCATATTATATTGTTTGATACATTTAGTAAAAAATATATTTTATATATTTAATTCCATGTTCTAAATTCGTCTTATATGTTTTCTAGATATGATGTAAAAACAAATTCAATTTTTTGGATAGAAGATGTATTTTTTCAGAAAAATGTAGTTTTACTGCCATTTGATTGAAAACCCTATTTAAATTTAGTTTTTGAAACCATTATATGCTATATTTGAAAAAAATAAACATCTTCTTTATATGAGGGTCCAAAAAATTACTTTGGATAAATTTCTGATATTTTTTATGATAACTATCATGTTTTAAAGAATAGTGATAATATACTAAATTTTAATTGAAATCAACTTTATTCTATTGATATAATTTATATGGTTAAATAATATTATTTAATGGTTTTAAAGAACTAATGGAATATATTTTTATCATTAAATATAATATTGTTCAATAGAAGTAATTTCCCATGGAAATTGGACATAAACACATGTATATCATTTGATATATTTACATCATAAAAACCTACTTTTTAGTTTTCACAAAAAAAATTAATTTAAAATTAATTACATCATATTATTTTTTTGGAATTGGGAATAATAAGTTCCATATTTGGATCCAGAAGGTCCAAATTATGTTTATCAGTACCTTTTATTTTTTGACATTATGAATAGTAAAATCAGTAATTATTTTATTTACCATGAATAAAGGGTAAGTCAGGTAAATAAGAGTAAAAAATAATTTTATAACAATATTAAACTACCCTAACACTTGTAATAATTCTATTTTATGAGATATTTCAAACTATGGGAATTATTGGGTTATATTCAGGACTCCATGGAGCCACATGGATGTGGAAATGACATTTTATAAGAATTAATTTAATGAAATGAGAAATATAACCTAAACAAGTATCTTATATTAAAAAATAATTTATATGTGGTTATATAACTGATATTTTAAAATATAAAATGTACTTATAAATATATAAATATTTCCTAAATCATGGTATTTTATTTATAATTTTTCGAAATTACATAAATAATTTTAATTATGACACAATGATTGTGCAGTGATTGATTCATTAATAAAGGATTCAAATAAATTATATTCTAAATATCAAAAAATAAAATTTTCTTATTATTATGTCATCTAAAAAAATTGTATTAAATTTAAATGTCATGGGTTGCATTAATTACTTTGGTTTGAGTTAATAAATTAGTTTTAGATTTTCTATGAAGTCATGTAAGAATAGTATAAAAATAGGAATAATTCATAACATAAAATATAAAATAGTTTATTAAATGTTTTAGAATTCAGAAAAATATATCATTCGACCTAATGATTATTAAATGTCCAAATAGTTACTATTTTGTGGGACGTTTTACATGATATGGAATTTACATTACACCAAAATGTCTGAATAACATGGTTTGGTTATATGATAAAGAATGGTAAAATAATGGTTAAACGAGAAAGATAAAGATGAAGAAACATTGAAAACTTGTCTAAATATTATTGGACGATGGGTATTAGAACCAAAATCTTCTTATCTTTGAATTAAATTTGTTTTGGACCATTTTTAATCTAAATATAATTTATAATAAATTAATATTTAAAGAATTTTCTAAAGATCCAATGTAGGGTCCTTAAAAAACTCACTGAGGAGAAGAAATATACACCCTTAAGATCAGTGGAACACTCTACCCAATCATCATAAAAAATATTGGCAAATTATGAAGAATGTTGAAGGACATATCCTGTCTTTGTACCCGTTCATCATTTAGGGTATGATGCCTGTTCGTCAAACCGCGCCACCTACAGACACCGTCGTTTACGAAACGGATGCGGACGCAAACCAAATGGCCATCGAAGTGCGGCCAGGTCGATACACAGCTGAGAACAACAACAGTAATGAACCAAGAAAACAAACCCCCTATCATACACCTCATCGTTTGCAAAATGGAGGCGGAGCCCTACGCTGTCGTGAGGCACCCCTGTGACCGAGTTGGTTCGTGGGTGAGGTACATTCAATATACCCCACAAACCTCGGGTGGACTAAGTCATCCATAAGCTGGGTTTTCAGTCATGGGACTCTGTAAAATGTGATGCATGACCATAGATACACCCCTTTCCTCTCTCTATAAAAGGAAGTCATGGGGGAGATGAAAGGGATCAACTTTATTGAGATCGTCTGATTGAGGGAAGGAAGGGGGGAATTCTCAGTGATCCTCTTGTGGAGAAGAAAGAGGGTTCTGGGAGAATAGGATTTTGTGGACAATGATGTATTTATTCCCAAACCAACAATAGGTATAAATTAGGTTAATAATTGTTGAAATCTGAAGAACACATTTGTAAATTGATAAACCGTGAACCTTAAATTGGTAAACTGTGAACCATGGCTCTTACAGGGATGCACTTCATGTGAACCGGGGAGCCTATGCCCCTTCTTCGATCAAGCATGTCGTGTAGCAACCTCCTATGCAAGCGTAGCCCTGCCTGACACTCCTTCCATCCACTACTGCTCTAATGGACCACAATGCCACACACAAATATGGTAAGTGGTCCAAACCTAATGTCGCGTACCACTATGGTACGCAGGATGCCCCTCAGTCTACATACCACACTGGTATATGAATGGCCTCTCCAACTACGTAACACCTACCTACATGAAGGGAACCACTCCTCATATGACCATGTTATCCACAAAATCTATCTATGATTCTATCCCTTGAGTCACATAAGGTCCTTCCTATTCATCCAAATCTTTCTGAATCCTGTCACTAGAAAATTCATCTTCATCAAGCCAAGGCCTCTCCCAAATCCACTAGAATAGCATGCTAAAATCTACTGGTGCATTAGCACGCCCTCCTGAGATCACATTACAATTGTTGGTGGAGTTGAAGTGGTTAAATCATCCCTGGAATGGACATCTGAAGTATTCCTAGGTTCACATAAACACGGTATTGCAGAGTTCAAGCCCGGGTGCCCCTTTATGCCTCTCCACTCTTCAGGATTGGGTGATCCTGCTCACTTTACCATTCAGGGAGCTCCAGCAATGGGCACTTCTACCCTTCCTTTGAAGGGCGGCATGGAATCCTTACTGGAGTAAACCCGCAACATCCTTTCTGGATGACAATAAACATTCCCATTTCATTCAGGAAGGTTCATTGTTTTGCGTCCTCTCACACGGTCACCCCAACCTCTTCCGCCATAGGCTCACTCTCCCCCACAAACAGGGTAGGAGGAATGTGTGTTCTCTAATCATTCAAATCATCTTGTTTCCCACCATGAGCATGACTCATGTGGGCTTAGAGGTTTTTAAGGATTACAACATAAGCACCCCAATCCGAAATACGTGGAAATTATTTATTTTCAAGGAAGGATATGTAGGACACCGTCCTGAGATTCAAGTACTACATCTTATCTGAACTACTTGGACACTGATCCTTTCCATGGAAGGGTTTTTAGGAAACCTCCCTGAGTTTCATGAACAACTTCCTATCTGAACTATGTTGACTTTGATCCATGCCAAGGTAGGGTACGTCGGACACCTCCACGAGGTTCATTCCCAACATTCATTATTTCCGACCCCCTTCATGTCTGTCATCACCTAACCAAACTTCGTGGATTCAGATTCTTCTCACAAGGATAAGTAAGAAGACCATGTTATGTGTTTTATCCTGATACTCAACTCACACTTTGTCCCCCATGGATGATAATAATCTCTAGAATGCTTAATTACAAGGCCTGAGATAAGTTTTTTCTGAACAAACTCAAACTTCCCAAGAATCTCTAATCTAACAAGTGATGGTAAACCTCAAATGTGGATGATTCTGGGTCCCTAGGTATACATATGACTTTCAATTCATGGGTAATATTTTTATACTATGATTGAGGATAAAACAAAGATCGATGAACATATAAACATGTCTTAAATCAATAATAGAGTCCCAGAAATGGTAATAATTTCCTCCCAAAAGGGTGTGATGATCCTGACATCCAATCCCCTCGACCAATGAGAGTTCTCAATTTTCGTCGACCATATCACCCAACAAGCCCCTGCCTTTGGAAAGATGGTCCATTTATCTTTTCATACTTGAACTGTTGGGCATTTATAGCTCTAAAAATAAACATTTTGGATACCAGGTGAAGCTATAGAGATAAGGAACCCAATAGTAATAACTATACAACACCAAATCCCTTTAATCAGACACAGGTACCAATCACGTACACTTCGCCGAAAACCAAAAATGGTGAACCTGATGTGAATCTTTTACCAACATAAAGGATTTAACCTAATCTAAAACTCTCCATAACAATAAATGGACGATTTATATCCAACAATTCATCCTGTTTGTTCTCCAACCAAAACAAAAATGGACTTGGTCAGGAGCCATAAACATAGGTGGTGAAATAACCCCACTTTGCGCCCCCTTTCATGTTCAAAAGGAGGGCCATGAATGGTCATTAATTAGGCATGGAATTATGAGATTCTTTAATAATGGTTTTTTCTATTTGTACATTCCAAATGTTTTCAATGTATTCAACAGAGTTTCCCTCAATCCAATGGTATCTCAATGGAATTCACAGACATGCACGATGATCAACGTGAAGATAGGGCCTCTCAATCAATAGAGGACTCCATCACCCAACCAACTTATTCAGCACTGGGTCTTAGATGTACTAATCCGAGAGTACAATCTAAATGGTACTATCCTAACTGTGGAGCCGATTATGTACACCCTCCATTCAGATAATTTGTATCGGTCGATTTCCCAGTTGAAACCGAGGGAGAAAAACCAGGCGGCCCCTGTGGGCATCTCAAATCATTTCAGGAGACAGTCCCCGAAAAGTGAGAATGAATACCTCCATTATCATAAGGATGTGGGTGTGGTCTACACTGATAAATTCATCTCTACCAGAAAGGGCTTCCTCTTCAAGGCCCCCAATAGAAGATATGCACTTCTCCCTACTCGGGATCATGAAGCCCACCAACCATACATGGTGGAAATCCACCACCTGCAGGAGAATCTCCTGTAAGATGCTCCTAATGCTCGCCATCCCATTATGGTGGCGAACAATAGGCAGTCACATCTCCTTTCCAATAGAGACCACCGACTTGAAATGATGTTACACCAATATATGCAAGGCCAGCTCCCTATGGATGCAACTAAATTCCATTATCCCGATGTGGCAGATAATGGAGAAGTAAGCTGGCATATCCCAACATAGGGCAGACTCGTTCACCTTCCCCGACAGTGGAGAATCATCAGTATCCACTGAAAAATAGAGGACTGATGATGGGAATTCCTACTCTAATAGTGTAATGGTACCTCATATCCATTCCAGCCATGGATGTCTCTCTTCATATACTTTCAATAAAGGAGGAGAAGGTATCGATCCCAAATCATATCTTAGTGACATGCCGGAATGTAATTGCATCGGCAGAAATAGCATGGACTCGGACCCATGAGCATGTCTCCCCAATTGAGGTGACCCCTCTAAGAGATTATATAACCATATCAGGGAAAATATACATCCCTAATACTACCAAGGAGAGTCTTCGGCCATAACCTATGATACAAGGTATACCAGATTGAGCATACTCACTCATTCCAACTGGGGGACACTCATCCATCCTGGTTGATTCTTAAAGGAAGACATATATCCCTACCAAAACTGAATATGTTCGTTGTCATATGCCAGAAACATCACAGGACCCAATTAGACAAGGACCCAGAGGTGAAGACCGTTATCAATAGCATACTGTACTTCCTTCCTGATAGAGAGCACCCCGAAAGTGTTGATGGCTTCCAGAAGATAAAGAGTTGGTTCATGACTTCGTTCGACTAAAAGATGGGGTTCTCAATTCCACCAAACATGTCTTAAAGTTGAATAATCATGACAACCCATTACCATAAAATGGGAGCGGTAGTATCAGTTGTGAAGGTCCACCCAATAATGTCCCTACTAGGAGCTCTGAAGGTCCTCCTTTGAGCACCCATGAAGGTCTCCCTGATGGAAATGTAACGATCAATCATGGGAGCTACACTTTTGATGTGAGTCACAGAAGCCCTCCGCGTGACCACAAGATCAAGGATCAAGAAGGCCCTCCACTTGTTGTGGTCTGCCCTGATGGTCCTCTCTAGGGTATACACTACAAATATTCTCAGGGAAGACATACCACAAATTATGATGGTAGTCTTCTCCATCATAGTCCCAACTTCGGAGGGACTCCCCACAGTGACATCTCATCATGACAAGATGGTCCACCCATTTTCATGGACTTCCCTAAAGGTCCTCAAAAGGGGTTATATTGCAATGATGTTTCACGCGGCTAGGAATGAAATTACGGTGGTAGTCCCCACCATGGTAATTTCGGAGGTCCTCCCGATAGAGTTGTTATAGAACAAGAAGGACCACCACTCATTATAGTAAATTATGAAGGCCCTCCCTAGGGTGTACCCCATAGATAGTCTCTCAATGACATCTATGATGGTAGTCCTCACCATGATGACTTCCATTTAAAAGGTCCTCCCCGTAATGGCCTTGATCAAAAATAATGTCCACCCATTATAGCAGTGTGTCTTAAAGTCCCTCCCAAGGGTGCACAATGATAATCAAACCATGGTGGTCATACTCACCATAATGGAATCCATTAATAAGGTCCTTCTCGCAATGGCCTTAAAAAACAAGAAGGTCATCCCCTTTCTATAGTCCACTTTGAATGTCCTCTTCAGGGTATACACTACGAAATTATTTTGGGCTGTCAGACTTCAAGTCGAGATGGTAGTCCTATCCACTACATATCCAACTACATAGGTACTCCCCATGGTGAAAAATCATACCAAAAGGAAGGTCCTCCCATTCCCAATCAAATATAGAAAATCCTTCCAATTTTGAGGCACTATAAAAGAGGGAATCATTTTTTTTCAGAATCCTAGTTAGCTATCAAGGACACCATTATTCAGTCAAGAGATGGTCCCAGACCACATTCATCCTCTGAGCCACCCATGATCCACCCACATAATGGTTCAGACCCATCCAGCCCTGCTACCTCTAATTATACTGTCAAGGAGCATCACAGATGGGCTGATCATGTAGAGAAATCTCTAGCCGAGGCACTTGCTGATGTATTTCACATGAGGAAATACCAGGCTAGGGATGATATACAAGTAATGTTTTGGCCCATGACCACCATTCAGTTTGGAATACCTATAGACTTTTATGAGGGGAGAATAAATGAAATATGCTCCAATATCTAGAAAACCCTTCATCAGTTGAAACTAAACTTCCTCCCACATGAAGGGTAAGTAGATATTGTCAAGACCATAGGATATATCATGTGTCAAATTGACCTGGAATCCCATCCTTTTGCATGACTAACACAAACAGAGTGGTACAAAATGGACCATTAGTCAACGTATGTCCATGCACTGCACAAATTGTGTCACATTATTAATGACTCTCTGATGGGAGTTCATATCAGTGGATGGGGAGAACACAGTGCTTTGCATTTTATACCACTTCCAATTCTATAGAACCCATCCATATTAAGGTCATACAATTCCCTCCATTAATTATGGTAGTCAAATGAAGTCCCTATTTAGAAGAGGTGACACATATAATAGAAATAGGCCTTGATTAAGTCTCAAAATTGTATGTCCCGACGAGAGCGATCCATTCACGAACTCCGGAATCAGGCTACAAAAAATATTTGGTATTATTTTTTCCTACGAAAAACCAATCAGTGTTTAGCGCTTTCCTACCTAGAGGGAATTAACTCATAGGTGAAAATGACACCCAGTCCAGCTCACCCTCAAATTGGAGCATGCGAGATCAGCAAGGAAGCGATAGTAGTAGTAGCTACCGCACTTCAGTACCAACCTCATCCTGAATGGTTGGGGGAATTATTAACAACAAATTCCCTCATTAGACCAACAATAATGGAAATAGGCATGACTCCCAAGGAATAGAGACAACCCCATACCTTAGGGATGGGGTTATTTTTACCTCAACAACAACCTCCCCCACGAGAATTAGCATTCTCTCATTTGGGGAGGGTAATTAGAAGGGGGGGTTCTTGTACATTCGTTTCCTTTAAAACGTCATCACCTTTGGGAAGGAGGAATATCGTTAGGCCGCACAAAGGTTCCAGCAGCATCACCCTTCTCCTAGAAACCTACGGACTATCCAGAGACAATATGGAAAAACTGATATGAGGAATGAAATATCCTCTTCATACATAGAATATGACACCTCCTCCACCCCATATTATGCATCTTTCAACATCGAGGTTGTTAACCCCATGACTGGCACTGAAGAAAATGAAAATATTGATGGATCAGGAGATGAATTATTTGTTCAAGATGTGATTCAGGCTGAGCCAGTTGGCATGCACACCAAGAACAAGAGGGATGCCCTGAACCTGAATGCTCTAGAAAATCCCTCTCTACATCGCCAGTGAATCGAAAATAGTGAGAGTAATAATGGACAAACATTCTTAAAAAAATCTCCTTCTCTAAACAAAAAATGATCCTCCCATGCTCAAAAAGAGGATTTCTTGGTAGGAGGAGGAAATGAAGTAATTAAGGTGAATTAACACCGATCTACTGCAGAGGGATTGTCCTGTCAAATATGTTCCTCAATATGGGTCATAGTATCCACATCCAACTATCTGAATGTGGATTCTAGAGCACACCATGACTTCCCTCCACTCATGAAGCAATCAGAGATAGTACATTTGAATCCTCCAAAGGTACCACTAATGGCATATGTACTTCAGGTACCAGCCGATCCATCACTTCAAGTAGTCCCCCAGGCTATACCCATTCGGGATCAGGCCCAAAAGGATGTAAACCAGTTTCTTAAAAACACAATAGAATCACTGACAACTTTATTGGAACAAATGAAAGGTCACCGCGCTTTGATACAGCTAGAGAAAAAACCTTACCCTGAGTGGGTGAGAAACACGCCACCCAAAATAAAATTTGGGAGCCTCGTATTCCCTATATTCAATGGCTCAATTGACCTAGAAACACATTTTATGCAATACATTTCTCATTGCACCCTGTGATGGGAACTCCAGATCAACAAGAATCAGTAAATCTCAAATGCTTTGTGAGAACTATACAGGGTTTGGCCTTCGTCTGTTATATGAGTTTTCCAGGTCAGTCATTAAAATGGTGGGAGGATCTTCAGCAGCTATTCCTATTCCAATTCAACTCAATGTTATCCAATAATACAGTTAGTGACCTCATGAATTGAAAACAGAAGAAGAATGTGAGGGTCTCAGACATCATCGATAAATGGAAGGGCATGACCTAATATATGAACATGCAACTACCCCAGGAATATATAATTGATATATGCATCGACAACCTCTGAGATGATCTACGAATGCCACTCATTCCAGTGAAATGAACAACCGGATTCTAGTATTACTCTGCTATTTTCTATAGGTTCAAAGATTCCCTAAAATGGACTGACCATAAGGCCCGAATAACCTCACAGTATCCTTCATGGAGAGTTGATAGAGCAGAAGCTTCTATATCATGCTCAACCTTGTCCTCGCACCTGCTCTATCTCCTAGCCCTCTACTGAATCTACAAGGGCCTCAAGCGTACCAATGGTTTCCCCACCCTGGCGAGACGATCATTGAGGACCTAGGCGAAACAAATTTTTAGAACTAAAAAAATAATGTCTACTGATTCTAAGAGGTCCATGTCCGTGGATATTTCATAGCAGCTATGAACTGAAACTTTCTCCAATTACAAAATAAAAGAATGCCTCAATAATTCGTTCTTGACAATCAACCATATTATTTCCTGTACCATCGGTTGTTGGGAAACGACATTCTGGAATTCTTCGTCTTCAAAGACCTCCTATAAACGATGGGGGACTTGTGTATGGTCATGCTAGTACCGCCCCAACACACGTAGCATATGCTTTTTCCACCGACCCAGAAGATGGTGAGAAGTGAAAAAAATTCATTATCCAAAGGGGGTATATGTTTGATAGACGGATGAATCAGAAGATGGTCAACCAAGCTCATGGAATACTCTAAGCTTAACTGCAGTAGCCAGTTGTTCCAACTGCTCCTAATGCAAGAAAACTTCCATCCAAGGCCCCACTACCATTAACAAGATGGTAATCATGGCACAATAATAGAGGGAAGAAACATATACAAGAGGAGATGTTTGTGACAAGGTTGAAGAGAGAATAGACACTATTGGAATTCATGCCCTCAGGATTGACACAACGGGCACCAAACAACCAAACGACACCATCTATGGCAGCCAAATGTATAGTCTGTCAACGATTGAGGAAATAATAAATGTTTCAGTCAACGTTTTCCCTTTAATGGAACCATTCTTGGATGATGAGTAGGGTTATGAACCCGAGTTCTCGACACCCATTCAGGGAAACATTAGGAGAAATCGCAGAGGTAGGGGATACCGAGGAAGATACATCTAGGGTCATAACCAACCCTACGGTTCTGCCTCGGATCAAACGTCAACGTTATAGAAACTAGTGGTAGATCTCTTTAGTAGTCCTAGTATGGGATAGAATATTACCCTTCCCCCACGAGCATCCACTCTGGCCCATTATATTTTGGTAACCATCAGGGGAGGAACAAGTGTCTAACCGCTTAGGGGGCACATGTAAACCGACCGAGTCAGGTCCCCAAAATACAAGAGCACTCCCATCTCTTGCCACTACGATCGGTCCCACCTCATCGCATGCTCCATCCCCTTAATTTCCCGTTAAAGAACACCAACATGTTGAGAAGCACTGACCTATGGAGCAAAATAATGATATCCAAAAACAGCTGGCCTCTGTACTAGTGAAGTTATCGATCCTAGATGTGCTGAGTTTGTCAGCAGGCCCCAAGGAGTCTCTCAAAGATGCCCTACTCAGTCCTAAGGAAGTTTAAGCCAAATCCACTTCCACCGAGATATATCAATAGAGACTAGCCAGACTGAATGTAATGCAGGGATTTCCTTCACCGATCAGGATGATCATGCCACTATGAAAGGACTCATCAAACCCCATTATGTGTCTGACATTCTAAATGATGTCAAATACCGAAAAGTATTCATCGACAATGTATTCACAATCAAACTTCTACCACAAAGAACACTTAGTAGGATGTGCTATAGTGAGGACAACCTGAAACCCTTAGCTATAACTCTCTTAGGTTATGATAAGAGTGAATAGATTCCAGTGGGAAAAATCATTCTCTAAACATATTATGGTGATGTAGTGGCGCATTCAGTGTTCCTGCTGGTTCAGAAAAGCATGAAATTTAACACCCTCTTAGGAAGGATATGGTTACATCAACACATGTCCACTACTATTTCCTATAACTAGTGTACCAAATGTTGAATAAATGGACTAGGTGGGACATTGCATGCTGATAAGGCCCTATTCGAGCTCTCCAAGTTGCATTACATTGATGTCGGATTTTTCTAGAAAAAGGGAGAGACAACTACAATTGATGGTATAGATTGGGTCCCTATCCCAAACGTTCTAGAATTTGTTTTTGAAGACCCCCTCAAGAATCTTGGTGAAGAGTACATACTTCCCATCAACCATGTTGAGAGCAGGAATCCATGTATGGAAGCGTATCCATATGTACACATGATATCGGTCATGATAGTCGATCCAGACAACATATAAGCACATGGTGACCCTCAATGTATGGAAGATTTCTCGAGAAAGGATTCCCTTACCTCATCATTGGAATCTAAATATATCCATACCACACTCTCTAAAGTAGAATAAGGAAATGAAAATTTGCACCCCCATGATTCCCCCTCTGTAGATGTTTCTTCACAACCAATTGAGTTAGAGGAGGTAAATTCCTCCACATAACACCCATGTGACATCATGCCTCCGAAATTTAGGGAGACCACATCAAGAGATCTCTCCCCACTAGACGGAGAAGATGACGAGGATTTGAGGGAAGAAGAGGAAGATAACCTTAATGATTCCCCTCCTGCAATCATACAAGGTATCTCTACCACTGATAATGGTTACTGAAGAAGACATGAGACCCACTCTCATTAGTACGTCCATGTCTTCTGAGGAACAAGAGGTATACCTATACCTCTTGAGGAATCGTTATGATTTTTTCACTAGGAATTACACTGAAATTCTAGGATTCGATCGAGAGGTGGAAATGCACCACCTAGGCCTGCCCAAAGATCACCAAGGCTATAGACAGGCCTCTAGAAGGATGCACCCCATGCATGAGGCCATGATAGTTGCTAAAGTAAACATTCTCGTCAATGATAAAATCATTAGGGAGGTCTGAAATACCATATTGTGGGAAAAAATATCCACAAATAAAAATAAGAACATATAGATCCACACTTGCATTGATTTTATAGGTCATTATCGGAACTGCGCAAAAGATGATATCCCGATCCCGATCACCGAACTGTTGATCAATGCGACTATGGAATATGTGGCTCCTTCTTTCATGGACAGTTATTCTGGATATAATAAAATCTGAGTGGCCTAAGAAGGAGAAGAATCCAATACCATCAGGGATCCCATGGAGTACATTGTTACAATGTCATTCCCATTGGTCTGAGAAATGCTAGCGCCACATATTAGTCTGCCATGAATTTCATATTCAAACCATTCCTGGGGAATTTCATCAAATATTAGGTTGAGGACTTTGTGGTCAAATCATGACAGTTTTCAGATCACCTTTCAGACATTGAAACCATCATTATCAATCTTTAGAAACATAACCTGAATTTGAACACATTGAAATGCACCTTCGGCCAATACCTTAGGGAAAATCTTGAAAATTGTCTTATGCCATAGTTGAATCAAAATTGACCCTGGGAAGACAATGGCTATCATTGGATTTCTACCACCCTACAACTGCACTGACCTGAGAAGCTTCCCAGTTCATATGGCCTATATCTGGTGTTTTTTAGCTAACCTCATAGGAAAATGTTATCCCTTTACAAGGTTGATGAATAAGGTTGTCACATTCCAATTGACATGTGATTTTCAATAGGAATTTGAAAGCCTTCAGAAACACCTCTTGAGTCCACTGGTGCTCATGCCACTGGTAGAAGGAAGGCCACTTATGCTATACATAACAACCTTAGAATGGTCATTAGGAGCATTCCTCGTTCAAAATAATGAAACCGGCAGAGAAAACTACCTTTATTATCTCAGCTGAACAAAGATTGGTGCTAAGACCCTATATTCAAATATCAAGAAGAGATGTTTGGATATGGCCTTCATGGACATCAAGATACAAAATTAACTATAGAATCATGAAGTCCATCTGATCTCATGCAGCAATCCACCGAAGTACATCCTCAGTCGCCAAATGTTGACTAGATACCTATCCCAATGGGTAGTCATCCTACAATAGTTTGACATCTGGTTTGTGCCTCTGAAAGCTATCAAGGGAAAATCATTGGATGATTGTTTGGCAGAGCATCCCTTGAATGAAACCACCTCATAAGATGTAGTACTCCCCAATGAAGAATATTATTTATGAAAAAGGATCCCCAAATTAGGGAAATGTACATTGATGGTGCATCAAGAACACCGACAGGTACAAGAAGGGGAGACCCCATTTTTATCAAGGCAGGGTTGGGAGTCATACTCATATCCCTAAAACAAGAAGGTTTTCCATATTCCTTCCTCTTCTCAAGAGGATTCCCAAACAATGATGTAGAATACCAAGCCCTCAATGCAGGTCAAAAGCTCGCACTCCAGGTTCATGTGAAACACCTCAAAGTGAAAGGTGACTCTAAACTATTCATCACGCTAGTCAATGGTGACTATTCCATTATGAAGGAGGAGTTGACACCCCCTTTTCAACCATATCTGATGGTTAATGGAAGAGTTCACCACAGATTCGACATAGAACCATGTTCTCATATCTCAAAATGGCCAGGCCGATGCATTTTCCAATGCAGCCACAACCCAAGCAGACCCAGGACAGGATGAAATAGTAATTAAAATTTGTCACCGTCAAATGGTCTTGCCAATTGTTCAATGTAACATGGAGGAAATCGATGAAGTCAGCCTTGTACCTGAACCATATGCTCCTACTACCAAGTGGAAGACCCATATTACAAACATCCTTCAATGGGGATAACATCCGTCAGACAGGGCTAGAAGAGAGAAAATATGGAGAAGTGCAGTCAATTTTGTCTTCTATGGAGACACAATCTAGAAAAAGGGCCTCCAAAAATTAGGCCTTGATGGAGTCCTTCTCAGATTCATTTATGGAGAAGAGAAGGATGTCTCCATTAATGAAGTGCATGTCAGAGTGAGAATATCACATCAACAGGGACCCATTCTTTCTCATCAGATATAAAAGCTTGGTAACTATATTCCCACCATGGAATAGGATTGTGTGAACATTACTATGAAGTGACAATCCATTCAAATTCATGCCAATTTCATTCATCATCCCCAAATGCTACTTCACTATGAAGTTTATGTCTGTTAATTTTCTATCCAGGGAATGGACGTTGAGGGACCATATCCTCCTACCATGGTCAAAAATTCATATATTTTCTCACGACGATCAATTTCCTTTCCAAGTGGATAAAAGCTACACCACTTAAAGAAGTCGGGGAAAGAAGCATCATCAGTTTCGTGAAATCCAATATCATCACCATATTTGGTGTCCAATATTAAATACTTCTGGAAAACGGCGCAAACTTCTACTCCACCAAATTGGAGACGTTATACCAGGAATAGGGTATCAACACCAACCGTTCATCCCACTACCATGCCGTTGCCAACAGGCTGATGGTGGCCTTCAAAAAGACCCTATCTAATATACTATAGAAAATGGTGTACAATGACAAGAATTCACGGCCAGAAAAACTCATCCCTGCATAGTGGGACTATCGAACCTCAACTCGGACATCTACTATGCCACTCCGTACTCATTAGTATACGATATAGAATAAGTCATTCAAATTGAGATCCAATTTCCATCACTCCACATTACCATTTGTGATAAACTATCCGACAATGAGCAAGTAGAAATGTGTTTTGATGAATTTGAGAGAAGGTATGAGAAGTGGTTGCACACATTGAACCACCTGTTGGTATATCAAAACTAGATAGCACGAGCCATCAATAAAAAGGTTCGACTTCATTCTTTCCTCGAAGGAGAATTGGTAATGGTCCTCCAAACCCCTATGATACCTCAAAAGAAGCCACTAATTATAGAGCCAATGTGGGAGGGAACATATATCATATTCAAGGGCTACATCAATGGTGCATATGACTTAATCTCTATGGATCGACATCTCACCACCACTCTTAAAAATGTGAGATTTCTGAAGAAATATTTTCTATAACCATAAAATAGTTTTCATTAGAGATACACAATGTTAAACAACCAAGCCCATAACTTCCTTACTGCATGACAATAAATTACATAGGAGTTTGTCCTTACTGTATGAAAATAAATGGCTTATGAGATTCCCTTAACGAATAAAATTAAACTGTGTGGTACATCGTCCCTACGACATGACAATAAACTTTTTTGCACCGGTCTGAACTCTATGAACCTAAATCTAGAGCCTATAATCCTGCACTGTAACCTCAAATTATCTAGGATTTTCCCTCAGAGGTGCATGTTGGAGGCTCCTAGCCTCCTTCATGTTGGTTCTGATACAAAATTATAACATGAACCCTTGTTTGGATGTGATTACTGTAGGACTGAGCTATATGACCCAAAACTAAGAGAAGGATGCCCTAGTTGCATTACATTAAACTGTATTATGAGACAGCATCTTTACATGAGAAGACATTGGTCTCCCATTATTTTTCGTCTTCTGTTCCAAACCTAAAGAACTATGTGTGTCTTTATTCCTTTCCTCGCAATATACGTAGAGACATTGGGGATTTTGCAAACCGGTGTAGCCACCATGAAAATTTCATGCATCCTATATATAAATCAGATATGCAAAGGATTCCCCTTAGAATTATAAGGGCCTTGAGAACTAAATACAACTTGACTCCTACCCTAAAGGATACATAGTGATGATAAGATTTATGTATCTTGGCCCATCCACCCCCGAAAAAAACAGATCTCGTCCATACCGCATGACGCTGAACAAAAAGGCAATCTTCCTTACCACATGGTGCTAAACAGAACGACAACCATCCTTACTGCCTGCCGCTAAACTACACGACATTCATCCTTAACAAAAATCTGTAAAAGATATGGTAGGAGTCATAATCCACTCCACATAAGTGGTAAACCAAGACTAGAACAATCCTTCCACATTTGGATGCATCCTTCCCATGCATCAGACTCCATGACCCAGAGGATTACAGATCATTATAATCACCCATGGAAATTGAAAGTGGAATTTCATCGACCTGCATACACCTTTGCCTGAATATGAATATGATGCACTTAGAATCTCTATATATTGATATCTCATGGCCCATCAACCAAAGGAACATCTTCAAGAGAAGACACTCTTCATAGTTTTGTATGCTTATCGGCCCTAGAGCCCCCATATCACATTTCCTAATTCAAAACTTTCTGGAGAAATGGTGTACATTTTTGTACACTTCACGTTCAGATGTGACCAGTGTTCCCCTGCCTAGTTAGATTACGTATCCACCCATGGTTCCTATGGTTTTTTGTTTCCACAGCATAATGACGGATATGTACAACATTAACCCAACAGACAAATGTGATATGGTGGTTTCTCGTATGCTCGGAACCATCTCACCCCATCCTAGAAACTCTAAGTCCCGAACAATCCAGATAATCATTATCATTCAAGGCCTTTGTATGTATAAGGTCATCGAACTGTGGACACCTTTTCATGACTATGCATACCATGCTCTCAACGGCTCTGCATATTGATAACCCATTTCCTGTCTACCAATGACATGTCTTCCACAGGGGACACTCTTCCTATCTTAGAATGCATAACAGCCTCAGATCCACCACACTATATCACTTGATTCGAGATACCCCCAGAATAATGTTTACACATTCATCCCCCACATCTGATCTGAGAAAATCATATCATCCTAATTTTATTATCTCACAAGTAACCATAGCATCCTCTAATAGTGGTCTGAACTCTACGAATTTTAAACTATGAGTAGATCGTCCTTACCACACAAAATTAAACAACACAGAATGAAAGTGCACCCAACGCATAGGGAAAATTAACGCATGGATCTTCCTAAGCTCCAAATTCAACAACTGCCTTTTCACTCCAACCAAACCATACATACCCTTTCCGTACATCAGACTCTGTGACCTGGAGAATCATGGATCCTCATAAAACTCCAAGGTCGTCGGACATGGAAGGTCATCGACCTGCGGACACATCTGTATTATTTTTCATACCATCCCCTCAGTGTCTCTTCATATTGATCACCCATGGTACATTAACCAATGGGAATCCTTCCATATAAAATAATCTGTTTACCCTTGTACACTCAACAACCCCAGCACCCTCATATAATATCTCCTAACCCAATAGACCCGATAATCAAAGATTACACTATCTGCATCCTTCCCCTGTCTTGGAAATGTAAGGGTATTAAGACCTGGTAATGTTCTAATCATGGTGACCCTTACAACAACGTCCTTACCACATGATTTTAAACTGCATAGAATTCATCCTTTCCACATGACGTTAAACAACATGGTCTTGAAATAACACTTCACAACTGTAGTTGGGAAAGAAGGCCTCCCTCGATACCGTAGTGCATGAGCCAGACCTACACAGATCATAATCTCACACCTATGTGAGATAGATGACTCGATCCATTCTACATATATCATAGCCCAATGTGATCCTCCTGTGTCCAAACAACCCATTCTCATGAATTAAACTCTGTAAGAAGAATGAGTTGAACTCCCATAATCCACCACTGGTGGTCTTGAATATCAAATTTCATGAGGTTTCCTGGATATCGAGAGAATAAAAATTTTGTCCTAAGAACACCTTTGTAAGACTATGCATACCATTCCCAGTTCTCATGAATTTTACTAGAAACATCCCACCATACACAGACTGGATTGTGTAAAGGTTTGTAAACTGCAGATCAGAGAGTTTTAGAGTCTCTGGATGGATGTAAGGGCTCATAGGCCAGGCCTATTTATGCACTATCTGATGTCTTTCTAAACATCATCAATTTGACAATCCTCTTTTTCCACATATGTATAAGCAGGAAACATCACTCTAAGGGTGGAGTGGGACCTAAAGCTAGTCACCCATGGTGGGAGACTCTCTTTTCCCTCAGATGGCCCAACCACTGGAGCTGGAGGTGGAGGACTAACCGCGATCTCTTGGATGATCGATGATAATTGAATGCTACTAGTTCCATGAATATCTTTGGCCATATCTGCAATAGGGGAGCCATATGAATCACTCCCCACTGAAATGGTTTGCGCTGATGAGATCCCTCCCAAAAGATTTTGACTATGGATCGTGCTCTTTCTCATCATGAGGGCAGGAGAAATAGGTATATCCCTTTGGGTTGGTGAAGGAAGGGAAGCAGTAGGTGAGGTCATTACAACTCTCTTGAAAAAGTGAATGAGTGGTGTTGTGATCAGGATAGGAATGAGATGAGAACTTTTTAAGGGATTCTGTACCCACTGTTCTAGTTTTCTCAGCATCCCCATAGTGTAACAATCAACCCATAGTAGGGCATACTCCAACAATAGGAAGCTTGAACCCGTCATGGTTAGAATAACTGAATCTCTAGAAGCACCCTCATTCATCATTATAATCCAAAATTGACGTAGAACCACAAGATGACATTCTCCTATTAGTTTAATGTCTATAAGAAACACAATATCTTGAAGGAATCCAAACTTCCTGGAAAACCGATAGTGGAGGTAGGGTTCATAGATAACTACTCTGTCTAGATGGGTGGTGATCATCCCATACCAATGATTGATGAGGTATGAAAACTCTTCCAATGATCATTCATTGTCACCTCTCATGTAAACATGATGAGTGAGATACAATGTGAACAAGAAGTAAGAAGTGTCATTCAGCAACCCGATGATGTTAGAAATGGTTAGAGTCCATGGATGATCAATGGAAATTCTGAGTAGAGTAGGATGAATGTTAGAATGGGGAACACGTGCGGTATGATGGTACTCATATCAGGAGAAGTGTTCCACTATCCACCCATACATGAATTGGAACAGTCCTTTGAGATGATGCAAAGACCATTATTCTTGTATCTTCTCGAATAATTCTGGAAGTCAGATGAGGGTAGGAACGACCAAATTAATAGATCGAACCACCACCAGCATGGCCTCCATCATCGAAGTGCAGGGTCAAACTCCATTGATGGTAAGTGACATTTTCTTAAGAACATGGAGAAAAAACCATCTAGCCTATGCTCCTGTGAAACATTAGGCCAAATATCATACCCCCTTGAGGTATATCGCCATGATTCAAAGGTGGAACACTTTAAACCAAGAGTTTGGAGAGATTTATGGGTTGGGAGAGTCCGATTTTGGTTCACCTTGGGCCTATGCCCGTTCATCTATAAGAATAACCCCATCCCCGCTTCAAATTGAATGAGGAAACATGCCTCGAGAGGATGACCTAGTAATCCCTCCACTGTAACTGGCAAACTACATGTCAAATGAGACATGTGATTGGTATCATTCCATGTGGTATCTGATTTTAGAAACTCATCATACATTTCTATGAGGATTAGAAGACCTCCAAGATGATAGATCTCCCACAAACTAATCCCCACTTCTCCATGTATTAGGTGAAAGGTGTTGGTACTTGAACACCAGAGACTCTAAAATTCCAGAAGGACTTCACCCCGAGAGAAGATTGCAATCTAAAACACCTAGGCTGCCTGGTGCAAGCCCATTGCCTCCAGCTGGTTAGGGCACTATAGATAGGTTTGATGCAACCAGAACACCTAGGCTCACTCATCTGAGAATCATCCTCCAACCAGAAAATCCCACTTAGTGCTCTTACCCTTGGTAGGATTTTCTCATAGGATGTTGATGATGGATAGAAATTATCAGTAATGTTGTCTCGAAACATCATCCTGACGCTCGTGGTTGCAATGAGTCGACGTTGTGCCTTGTAGGATGATGATGTTCTCCTCAATCAAAGTGGTGATGATTTAACCTAATGGGGAAATGTGGATGCAGTCATGACCTTGTAGTGCCTCTAAATGGATGAAAGGTGGGACAGGGTTAGGAAGTGGCAGATGTTAGTCAGTAGGAAGACAAATAACGTAAAGTGGTAACTGTAGTGATAACATGTAAGCTAAGAGCTCTGGCATCATGAAAGTCGTTAGAAAACTATCACGAGGAATGACGTGGGTTTGAAGATCATCATCACCATTCCTATCCAGGGTGGCCCTCATCATCATCAATCCTATAGTAGCTCGTGGAGGAACCATGTTTACCTCTTCAACTGGGAAGCCATGTCAAGGTCTACTCCAAAGAATAATATTCATGAAAATCCCAAAATGATTGGAAAAGGCTCCACAAAGGGAATGCCCTGCATACCGACCCCGTAGATGGTTCACAATACCCAAATTCCACGAACCGATGGTATGCTAAAGTGGTTCGTGGCATCCTAGCATACGAAGCGATGGCCCATAGACTACATACCATGCCCCTATGGGGTTCTCATAATTTTGTACTTAAATAATTTTCTAAATGATGGAATATGCGCTTTAGGTACCATCTGATCCAGCACTTCAAGTAGTCCCCCAGGCTATACCCATTCAGGATCAGGCACAACAAGATGTAAACCCGTGTCTTTCCAACACCATCGAAGAACTGACAACTTTATTGGAACAAATGAAAGGTTTCCGCGCTTCGATACAGCCAAAGAAAAAGTCTTACCCTGACAAGGTGAACAACATGCCACCGAGACTAAATTTTGCGATCCTTGTATTCCCTATATTCAATGGCTTAGGTGACCTCAAAAAACATTTTATGCACTTCATGTCTCATTGCGACCCTGTGATGGGAACTCTGGATCAAGAAGAATCAGTAAATCTCATATTCTTTGTGCGAACATTACAACGTTCATCCATCTTCTGTTATATAAGTTTTCCAGTTCAGTCAATAAAATGATGGGAGGATCTTCAGCAGTAGTTCCTATTCCACTTTAGTTCATTGTTACCCAATAAAACAGTTAGTGACATCATGAATTGCAAACAGAAGAAGAACGATAGGGTCTCAGACATCATCGACTGATGGAAGGGAATGACCTAATCTATGAACATGAAACTAACCCTAAGATGATATAATTTCTATATTCATTGACAACGTCTGAGATGAGCTAAAAATTCCACTCATTCCTGTGAAATGCACCACTAGATTCCGGTATTACTCTGATATTTCCTATATGCTCAAATATTCCCTGAAACAGACTAACCATAGGACAGAATAACCTCACAGTATCCTTCTTGGAGAGTCGATAGAGCAGAATCCTCCTCTTTCATTCTCAATCTAGTCACCACACCTGCTCTGTCGCCTAGCCCTCAGCTGAATCGCGAAGGGCCTCAATCATACCAATGAATGCCCCACCCCAGTGAGACGATCAATGAGGACCTATGGGAAACCAATTTTAGGAACTAATAAATAATTTCTACTCATTCCAAGAGGTCCTTGTACGTGGCTATTTCATAGCCCCCATGAACTGAAACTTCCTCCACTTACAAAATACAATAATGCCTCAATAATTCACCCTTGACAATCGACCATATTATTTCCCCTACAATCAGATGTTGGGACACGACATTCTGGAATTCATCGTCTTCAAAGACCTCCAATAAATGATGGAGGACTTGTGTATGGTCAAGCTAGGACCGCCCCCAACAAAGGTAGCATATGTTTTTCCACTATTCCAGAAGAGGGTGAAGAGTGAAAAAAAGTCATTATCCAAAGGAAGTTGATGTTTGATATATCGATGACTCTGATGATGATCATCCGAGCTCATGGAATACTCTAAGCTCAACTGCAGCAGCCGGTTGTTCCAACTGCTCCTAATGCAAGACAATTGCCATCCAAGGACCCACTATCATCAACAAGCTAGATATCTTGGAATAATGATAGAGGGAAGAAACATATAAAAAAGGATAAGTTTATGACAAGGACAAACAGAGACTAGACACTATCAGATTTCATGCCCTCGGGATTGACACAACGGGCACTAACCAACCATATGGCACCATCTAAGGCAGCCAACCAGCATAATCTATCATCGAATGTGGAAATAATATTAGTTTCTGTCAATGTTGTCCCTTTAATGGAACCGTTATAGGATGATTAGTAGGGTTATGAACCCGAGTTCTTGACACCGGGTCAGGGAACCATAAGGAGAAATCGCAGAGGTAGGGGATACCGAGGAAGATACATCTAGGGACATAACCAACCCTATGGTTCTGTCTCAGATCAAATGTCAACATTATAGATGCTAGTGGTAGATCCCTTTAATGGTCCCAGTAGGGGATAGAATATTACCCTTCCCCCACGAGCAGCCACTCTGGCCCCATTATATTGTGGTACCATCAAGGGAGGAACAAGTGTCTAACTTCTTAGGGGGCACATGTAATCCGACAGAGTCAGGTCCCCAAAATAAAAGAGCACCCCCAAATCATTTTCCCACAATCGGTCCCACCTCATCGCATGCTCCAGCCCCTTAATTTTTTGTTAAAGAACACCCACATGTTTAGAAGCACTTTCCTCCCGAGAAAAATAATGATATCCAAAAACAGCGGGCCTCTGTAACAACGAAGCTATCGATCCTGGATGCGATGAGTTTTCCATCAGGCCCCAAGGAGGCACTCATAGAATCCCTACTTAGCCGTAAGGAAGTTTAAGCCAAAGTCACTTCCACTGAGATATATCGAATAGAGACTAGCCAAACTGAATGTAAAGTAGTTATTTCCTTCACCGATTAGGATGATGATTCCACCATGCAAGGACTCATCAAACCCCATTATGTGTCTGACACACTAAATGATGTTAATGTCCTAAAATTCTTCATCAACAATGGATCCAGAGTCAACCTTCTACCATTACAAACACTTAGTAGGTTGTGCTATAGTGAGGACAACCTGAAACCCTCGGCTATAACTCTCTTAGTTTATGATAAGAGTGAATAGATTCCAGTAGAAAAAGTCATTCACATAACCCATTATGGCGATCTAGTGCCCCATTCAGTGTTCCTGGTGGTTCGGAAAAGCGTGAAAAAGGAAGATACAACTACAAATAATGGAATAGATTGGGTCCCTATCCCAAACATTCTAGAAAGTTGTTTTCAAAGTCCCCCTCAAGTATCTTGGTGAAGAGTACGTACTTCCCATCAACCATGTTGAGAGCAGGAATCCATGTTTGGAAGTGTATCCATCTGTACTCCTGATATCGATCGTGATATTCGATCCAGACAACATAGAAGCACATGGTGACCCTCAATCTAGGGAAGAATTCTCGAGAAAGGCTAACCTTGACTCATCTTTGGAATATCAAGATATCCCTACCACACTCTCTAAAGTAGAAGAATGAAAAGACACTTTTCACCCCCATGATTCTCCCTCTGTAGATGTTTCCTCACAACCAATTGAGTTAGTGGAGGTCAATTCTGCCACAGAACGCCCATGTGACATCTTGCCTCTGAGATTTAGGTAGACCACATCCAGAGCTGCCTCCCCTCTAGAAGGATAAGATGAGGATGATTTGGGGGAAGAAGATGAAGAAAACCTTAATTATTCCCCTTCGGAAATCATAGAGGGTATCTCTACCCCAGATAATGGGAACTGAAGAAGACCTGAGACGCACACACATTATTGCGTCCATGCCTTCTGTGTAACTAAAGGTATACCTATACTTCTTGAGGCATCGTTATGATGTTTTCACCAGGAATTACACTAAAATTGTAGGAATCGATCCCGAGGTAAAAATGCACCACCTAGGCCAGCCTGAAGATCACCAAGGCTATATGCAGGCCTCCAGAAGGATGCACCCCATGCATGCGGCCATGATAGTGGCTAAATTAAACATGATCCTCAAAGAAGACTTCATTCAGGAGGTCCAAAATCCCATATCATGGGATAACATAGCCACCAATAAAAATAAGAACATACAGATCCACATATTCATTGATTTTATAGATCTTAATCAGAACTGCAGAAAAGATGATATCGCGATCCCGATCACTGAACACTTGATCGATGCGACTGTTGGATATGTGTCTCCTTCTTTCATGGATTTTTATTCTGGATATAATAAAATCAGAATGGACCAAGAAGGAGAAGAATCCACTACCATCAAGGATCCCAGGGAGTACTTTGTTACAATGTCATTCCCTTTGGTATGAAAAACACTAGCACCACATATCAGTCTGCCATGCATTTCATATTCAAACCATTCCTAGGGAATTTCATGAAACATTATGTTGATGACTTTGCGTTCAAATCATGGTAGTGCCAAGATCACCTTCTAGACCTTAAAACCATCATTATAAATCTTTGGCAACATAACCTAAATTTGAACACATTGAAATGCGCCTTCAGTGTTACCTTAGGGAAATTTTTGGACATTGTCCTATGCTATCGTGGAATCAAAATCGACCCTGGGAAGACAAAGGATATCCTTGGTTTTCTACCACCCTACAACCTCACAGATATGAGAAGCTTCCAAGGTCATAGGGCCTATATTAGGTGTTTTATAGCTAACCTCACAGGCAAATTTCATCCCTTTACCAGGATGATGAAGAATGTTGTTACATGCTAATGGACATGTGATTTTCAATATTAATTCTAATGCATCAAGAAACACCTCTTGAGTCCACTGGTTCTCATTCCACCGGTAGAAGTAAGGCCACTTATGTTATACATAACATCCTTAGAATGGTCATTAGGAGCATTCCTCGTGCAAAAGTATGACACCGGCAGTGAAAACTACCTTTATTATCTCAGCCAAACCATGATTTGTGCTGAGACCCAATATTCAAATATCAAGAAGAGCTATTTGGATATGGTCTTCATGGTCTTGAAGTTACGACATTAACTCTAGAATGATGAATTCCAGATGATCTCACACAACAATCCACTGAATTACATCCTCAGTTGTCCAATGTTGACTGGATACCTATCTTGATGGGTAGTCATCCTACAACAGTTTGAAATCTGTTTTGTTTCCCTGAAAGCTATCAAGGGAAATGCATTGGAAAATTATCTGGCAGAGCATCACTTGACAGAGACCACCTCATCAAATGTAGAACTCCCCAATGAAGAACACTTCTCTATGAAAATGGATCCCCAAATTAGGGAAATGTACTTTTATGGTGCATCTAGGAAACCGACAGGTAAAAGAATGGGAGACCCCATGTTTATAAAGGTACGGTTGGGAGTCATACACATATCCCTAATGAAAGGAGGTTTCCCATATTCCATCCTCTGCTCAAGAGGATGCCCAAAAAATGATGCAGGATACCAAGCCCTCATTGCAGATCAAAAGCTCCCACTCGAGGTGCATGTGAAACACCTCAAAGTGAATGGTGACTCTAAACTATTTATCACGCAAGTCAATGGTGACTATTCCATTAAGAAGGTGGAGTTGATCCCCCTATTCAACCATGTTCGGGGGTTAATGGAATTGTTCCCCAAAGATTCAAAATAGAACTATGTTCCCAAATCTCAAAATTCACAGGCTGATGCATTAGCCAATACGGTCACAACCCCAGCTGACCCATGCCAGGATGAAATATTTATTAACATTTCTCACTGTCGAATGGTCTTGTCAATTGTTCAAAGTAACATGGAGGAAATAAATGAGGTCACCCCTATACCTAAGCCATATTCTCATACAACCAGGTGGAAGAACCACATTACAAACAATTTTCAATGGGGATAACATCCGTCAGACAGGGCTAGAAGAGAGAAAATACGGATAAGTGTACTCAATTTTGACTTCTATGGAGACAGAAGCTAGAAAATGGTCCTCTACAAATTAGTCCTTGATAGAGTCCTTCTTCTATTCATTTATGGAGAAGAGAAGGATGTATCCAATAATGAAGTGCATGTCAGAGTGTGCGGATCCCATCATTAGGGACCCATGATTTCTCATCAGATATGAAGGCTTGGTAACTATTTCCCCACCCTGGCATTGCATTGCGTGAACTTTACTATGAAATGCCAATACATCCAAGTTCACGCCATCTTCATTCATCATACCCAAAATGCTACTTCACTAAGAAAGTTACTTCCATTCATTTTCCCATCTAGGGAATGGACGTTGAGGGACCATATCCTCCTGCCACTGTCAAAAATTTAAATATATTCTCACAATGATCGATTTTCTTTCCAAGTGGACAGAAGCTTCACCCCTTAAAGAAGTCGGGGCAAGAAGCATAATCTATTTTGTGAAATCCAATATCATCACAATATTTTCTTTCCACCATTAAATACATATGTACAACGACACCAACTTGTTCTCCACCGAATTGGAGAAGTTATACCATGAATATGGTATCAAGACCAAATGTTCATCCCGCTACCATGCGGTGTCCAACGTGTTGATAGAGGCCTTCAACAAGACCCTATCTAACATACTCTAGATAATGGTGTAAAATGAAAAGAAGTCGTGGCCAGAAAACCTCATCCCTTCATAGTGGGCCTATTGAACCAATACTTGTACCTTTACTAAGACACTCCGTACTCATTAGTATATGAAATAGAATAAGTCTTTCTCGTTGATATCTAATTTCCATCACTCCACATTGCCATTTGTGATCAACTATCCGACAATGAGCAAGTTTAAAAGTGATTTGATGAATTTGAGAGACCGGATGAGAAGTGGTTGCACACATTCCACCACTTGTAGGTTTATCAAAACTAGATAGCACGAGCCATCAATAAAAAGGTTCATCTTCATTCATTCCTCGAATGAGTATTGGTAATGGTCCTCCAAACCCCTATGATACCTTGGAAGAAGCCAATGATTCTGGAGCCAAAGTGGGAGGGACCATATATCATATTCAAGGGCTATATCAGTGGTGCATACGACCAAATCTCTATAGATCGGTAACTGACCACCTCTCTTACAAACGTGAGATTTCTGAATAAATATTTTTTGTAACCATAAAATAGTTTTCATTAGAGATACACAATGTTAAACATCCAATCCCATAACTTCCATACTACATGATAATAAATTAAATAGGAGGTGGTCCTGACTGCATGAAAATAAACGGCATATGAGAGTTCCCTTACCGCATGACGTTAAACTACATGGTACATCGTCCCTGTGACAAGACAATAAACATTGTTTCCCTGGTCTGAACTCTATGAACCTAAATCAAGAGCCAATAATTATGCACCGTATCCTAAAATTATCTAGGATTTCCCCTTGGAGGTGTGTTCCAAAGGCTCCTAGACTCCTTCTGGTCGGTTCTGCTATAAAATCATAGCATGCAACCTTGTTTGGAAGTGATTATTGTTGGTCTAAGCTCTATGACCCAAAACTAAGAGGAGTATGTCCTATTTGCATGACATTAAACTGTATTATGAGACAGAATCTTTACCTGACAAGAGATTGTCCTCCCAACATTTTTTGTCTACTGTTACACACCTAAAGAACTACGTACGTCTTTATTCATGTCCTCGCAATATACTTAGCGACGTCAAGGTTTCTGCAAAACGTCCCTACCACCATGAAAATTGCCTCTCTCCTACATATAAATCAGATATGCATAAGAATCCCCTTAGAATTACAAGGGCCTTGAGAACACCATACAAATTTATTCCTACCCTACAGGATACGTATTGATGCTGAGATTTATGTATCATGGCCCAGCCACCCAAACAAATAGAGCATGTCCTTGCCGC
Organism: Viscum album; assembly: GCA_963277665.1. Taxonomy (NCBI): domain Eukaryota; kingdom Viridiplantae; phylum Streptophyta; class Magnoliopsida; order Santalales; family Viscaceae; genus Viscum; species Viscum album. The sequence goes on along the minus strand of OY728119.1, from coordinate 1,686,491,292 downwards.
ATGACACTAAACTACACGACAATCGTCCTTACCGCATGGTACTAAACTGTACAACAACCATCCTTACTGCATGCCACTACACTAAACCATAATCATCCTTACCAAACAATTGTAAAATGTATGGTAAATGTCATAATCTACTCCACATAAGCGGTAAACCGAGACTGGAACACTCGTTGCACATTTGGATGCATCCTTCCCATTCATCGGACTCCATGACCCAGAGGATTATGGATCATCATAATCACCCATGGAAATCGAAAGTGGAATGTCATCGACCTACATAATCCTTTACATGACTATGCATATGATGCAATTAGAATCTCTGTATATTGATCTCCCCTGGCCCATCACCCAAAGGAAAGTCTTCCACAGAAGACACTTCTCATAGCTCTGTATGCTTACCGGCCCCATAGCACCCGTATCAAATTTCTTAATCCAAAAATTTCTGGAGCAATGGTTTAAATTTTTGTACACTTCACATCTAGATGTGACCAGTGTGCCCCTTCTTGGTTAGCTTACGTATCCACCCATAGTTCCTATGGTGGTCTTCTTCCACATCATAATTCCATAGTTGTACTACATTAACCCAACAGAAAAATTTGATATGGTGGTTTCTCGTATGCTCAGAGACGTCTCTCCCCATCTGGGAAACTCTGTGTCCCGAACAATCTAGATAATCAGTTTCATTCATGGCCTTCGTAAGTGTAAGTTCATCGAACTGCAGACACCTTTCCATGACTATGCATACCATGCTCTCAACGGCTCTGCATATTGATCACCCCTAGCCTGTCTACCAATGCCATGTCTTCCACAGGCAACACTCTTCTTATCTTAGTATGCTTAATAGCCTCAGATCCACCACAATATATCTATTGATTCAAGAGACCCCAAGAATATAGTTTACACCTTCATCCCACACAACTGATCTGAGAAATTCATAGCATCCTAATTTTATTATCTCACAAGTAACCATTGCATCGACAAACAGTTGTCCAAACTCTATGTCTATTAAATTTCGAGTAGATCATCCTTACCACACAAAATTAAACAACAAAGAATGAATGTGCACCCCATGCATAGGGAAAATTAGTTCATGGAATATCCCTAGATACAAATTCAACTACTGACTAATGTCTCCAACAAGACCATACATACCCTTTTTGTACATCAGACTATGTGACCTAGAGAATCATGGATCGTCATAAACCTCCAAGGCCGTTAGACATGGAAGGTCATCGACCTATGGACACATTTGTATTATTTTTCATACCATCCCCTCAGTGGATCTTCATATTGATCACCCCTGGGACATTAACCGAAGGCAAGTCTTCCACAGACTACAATCATTTTACCCTTGTACGCTCAGCAGCCCCAGTATCCTCATATAATATCTCATAACCCAATAGCCCCGGAAATCAATGATTACACTATCTGCATCCTTCCCATGTCTTGGACATGTCAGGGTATTCGGACCTAGTTATGTTCTAATCAAGGTGACCCTTACAGCAACGTCCTTACCACATGATGTTAAACTGCATTGAGTTTATCCTTACCATATGATGTTAAACTACATGGTCTTGAAATAAAACTTCATATGTGTAGTCGAGAAAGGAGGCCTCCCTCAATACCTTAGTGCATGAGCCAGACCTACAAAGATCATCATCTCACACCTGTGTGAGAGATATGACTCGACCCATTCTATAGATATCACAGCCCAAAGTGATTTTCCTGTGTCCAAACACCCCCTCCTCAAGAATTACACTCTGTAAGAAGAATGAACTGAAATCCCATAAACCACACCTCGTGGTATTGAATATAAAATTTCATGAGGTTTCCAAGATATTAGGAGAATAAAACTTTTGTCCTAAGAAGAACTTTGTATGACTATGCATACCATGCCCTCTGCGGCCTTACATATTGATCGCCCCTGGACCGTCTTCCAAAGGCATCTCTTCCTAAGGAAATTATTATTTTATAACTCCTCCTAGCCTCTGAGCCCTTACATCCATCATGGGAATCGAAAAATCTCTGATCTACAGTTTACAAACCTTAACACAATCATGTCTAAGTATGGTGGGATGTTTCTGGTTAAATTCCCAAGAACTGGGGAAATCCATTCCATTTTGTGAAAATGTACCAACTGCATGACTATAAACTACATCAAGATCTAACCATCCTTCAAAACGACCAAGCCTGCATGGGAGTGGTATCATATCCATATCCATGATTGATATGGATGTCCCCAAACCCTTCATACACTATTTCGCTTTTATGCCACCCTTGCTGGTCTTCACAATCCAAACTTCCATGAAGTTACCCAACCATTAGAAATGGAAATTCATTGACATAAGGACACCATTATACGACTTTCCATACCCTTCCCTCTACATCCCTACATATAGATCACCCCTAGCCTTCCTTACAAATGATATTATTCCTTAACAATAGCTTTTAATACATCAGAACGCCCATATGGATACTATGCCCTATGGATTTCCCCACATGCTATTCAAATGTGAGTGAAAAATTCCCCCCATATACGTCTGAAAGGTATTAAGGCATCCACAATCTGTTAGAACCTTGTAGGGGACCTCGCCCCCCCCCCCCACATATGGTCAAATCTGTTCAACCTAAAACATCAGTAATGATAGTCCTGTTTGTTGGACTTTAGTCCACTAATAGAAACAATTTTTGAATCCCACCTAGAAGAAAACCCACAAAGGGTGTATTGGGAAAATGCAGAGTACCAACTCGCAAGGCCTACACCTTGTACGGCCTAAGAAAAACCTTGAGAAATATAAACTCAAGAGGAAAAAATCCTATTATATACAAGACCAACATAGGGAAGCTTAATAAAAATCAGAGGTATACTCACAAAGTCAATGCTAAATGTGCATTGGAAAAAAATTAGGGTATTATCAGAAGAGACACAATGTTGGTAGGGTTTCTCTATGAGACCCTATAAATAGTAAAATTATGCTAACAGAGACCCTTGGATCAGGAAAAATTTGGAGCTTGATTTAGTGGTCTCAGCTTACAGACTTCAGGTCATGGTTTAGAATTAACATATACCTAAGTACTGTTATTGGGAAGATGTTGAGAAAAGGCATTTAAAATCCAAGATATGTTCCATTATGATCTACAAGATTGGTGAAACAACTCCAATTTTGTGTCTCTCTATAGTAATACGGGGGGGATGGGATTCTACACGTTGTAGTTTGGGACAAAGCTACAGTAGGGCCCTATTCTCCCATTCTTAAAAATGGCCACTGATTACTGCAGGTCGTCGATAGAGTATTCCAATTATGTTCTCTCTTCTATTTTGGCTTCATCTATTGGATGCACCCGCTCTAAGCCAGCTTCAAGGTCCCGCCCTTTCACAAAACAACATCATAAGTCACATGTGAGGAGGCCAGTAGTCCCCTCAACTTGGTTGTGTGGGCATCATACTCCTGGAGCTCTTCCTCCTGAATCGACACCAAATCACATTCCACCACTTCCTTGGCATTCAGTTGATTGAGTGTTTCCGAAATACCCCATAAATATGGCACCTTTCATTGGAAAAAACAAACCTAGTTCTCTTTCCCTTGTAGGAGGCGAGGTCTCCTTGGGAAATGACAATTTGGTAAATAAGGGAGTGAATGGTTTGTTAATAAAAGCCGAAATAACATATCTTTGATAAATAATCACTAAAAATTGTCACCCTCTTGTCAATATTTTCTAGGGTTGTCTCCAAAAAAGATAAATTAACTAGTACCAAGCCTCTTTATGCACTGCCTGATGTCTTGCAAAAACATCATCACTTTGACCATCCTCTTCCGCCACAAATTTATATACAGGAAACATCACTATAGGGGTGGAGTGGGACCTAAAGCTAGTCACCCAAGGTGGGAGACTCTCTTTTCCCTCATATGGGCCATCCATTGGAGCATGAGGTGGAGGACTAACCACAACCTCTGGGATGATCGATAATACTTTACTGCTACTAGTTACGTGAATATCTTTGGAGGTATCTATAGGAGGGGAGCCATCTGAATCACTCCCCACTGAAATGGGTTGCACCGATGAGATCCCTCCCAGAAGAGTTTGACTGTGGATCGAGCTCTCTCCCATCACTAGGGAAAGAGAAATAGGTATATCCCTTTGGGTTGCTGTAGGAACAGAAGCAGAAGGTGAGGTCGTTGCAACTCTCAGGATAAATGGAATGAGTGGTTTTTCTATTGAGATAGGAACGAGATGAGAAATTGTAAAGGGATTTTTTACCCACTGTTCTAGTTCTCTCAGCATCCCCACAGTGTAACAATCAACCCATAGTAGGGAATACTCCAGCAATAGGAATCTAGACCCTATCATGGAAGGGATAATTAAATCTATGGAAGCACCCTCATTCATCATTATAATCCACAATTGACTTAGAACCACAAGATGGAATTCTCTCCATAGTTGAATGACTATAAAAAACACAATATGTTGAAGGAATCCAAACTGCCTATAAACTTGATAGTGGAGGTAGGGTTCATAGATAACTACTCTGTCTAGATGGGTGGTGAGCATCCTGTCCCAATGATTGATGAGGTATGAACACTCTTCCAAATATCATTCCTTGTCACCTCTCATGTAACCATTAGTAGTAGGATGCAATGTGAACCAAAAGTAAGAAGTTTCATTCAGAAACAAGATGACGTTAGCAACGGTTAGAGTCTAGGGATGATCAATCTATTTTCTGAGTAGAGTAGGATGAATGTCAGAATGGTGAAATCATGAGATATGCCGGTACTCATATCAGGATAAGTGTTCCACAATCCACCCATACATGAATTAGAACGGTCCTATGAGATGATGCAAAGAGAATCCTTCCTGAATCTGCTCTAATAATTCATGAAGTCAGATGAGGGTAGAAACAACAAAATTAATATATCAAACCACCGCAAGCATGGACACCACCATCAATGTCCAGGGTCAAAATCCATTGTATGCATCACAGGATGGGAAGTGCCATCTTCCTAAGAACATGGTGAAAAATACTACTAGCCTAAGCTCCTATGATACATTGGGCCATATATCCTACCCCCATGAGGTATATCTCCATGCATCAAGGGTGGAACATTATGAACTAGGAGTTTGGCGGGATTTACGGGTTGGGAGAGTTCGATTGTGGTGTGCCTTAAGCCTAGGCCCATTCATATAAAAGAATAGCCCAATCCACACTTCGAATGGAATGAGGAAATAGGCCTTGAGAGGATGACCTAGAAACCCCCCTACTATAACCAAAAAACTACTTGTCAAATGAGACATGTGATTGGTATCATTCCACATGGAAGCTGATCGGAGAAACTCATCTTACATTTCTACGAGGATAAGAAGACCTGAAAGATTGCATATCTTCCACAAACCAATCCACACTTCTCCATGAATTAGGTGAAAGGTGTTGGTACTTGAACACCATAGAATCTAAAATTCTAGAAGGATTTCACCCAGAGAGAAGATTGCAATCTAAGACACCTATTCTGCCTGGTGCAAGCCCACTGCCTCTAGCTAGTTAGGGAACTATAGACCGGTTTGATGCACCTAGAACTCTTATTACCACACATCAGAGAATCATCCTCCACCCAGAAAATCCCACTTAGTGCTCTAATCCATAGTAGGATTTTCTCGGAGGATTATGATGATGGATCGGAATTCTCAGACATGTAGTCTCGAAACATCATCCTGATGCTTGTGGTTTCCCTGAGTCGACGTTGAGCCTCGCAAGATTATGATGTTATCCTCAATCGGAGTGGTGATGATTTCACCTAATGGGGAAATGTGGACACAGTCATGACCTTGTAGGGCCTTTAAATGGATTAAAGGTAGGCCGATGTTAGGAAGTGGCAGAGGTAATTCAGTAGGAAGAAAAATATCGTAAAGTGGTAACTGTACGGATTACATGTAATATAAGATCTCTGGAATCATGAAATCCGTTAGAAAACAATCACAAGGAATGACCTAGGTTTGAATATCATCATCACCATTCCATTCCAGGGTGGCCCTCGTCTTCGTCAAACCTATAGTATAACTTGGAGGAACCATGCTTAATTCATCAACTGGGAAACCATGTAATGGTATACTCTAAATAATAATATTCAAGAAAATCCCAAATGTTTGTAAAAGGCTCCACCAAGGCAATGCCCCACGTACCGACCCCGTAGATGGTTCAAGATACCCATATTTCATGAACTGGTGGTATGTGGAAGAGGTTTGTGGCATCATAGCATACGGAGCGATGGCTCGTAGACTGCATACCATGCCCCTAAGAGGGTTCTCATAATTCGAGACTTAAATAATGTTCGAAATGAAAATTTCATAGTTCAGAGGATAATTCCAATCCATAGACCAATGAGACATATAGTTTTTTCCCTACGTGCCCTCCTTGTGACGTAATTTTTTGAATTGTTAAATTTTAGTTCATGAATGAGAAGTTAGGTAATGGATGGGGGAGAGCGTGAATGGGGATCAGTTCCCAGATGCCAAAACTGGTTCATGTATGATGTGATTCGTGAAGGAGGCCATGCATGGTTGTGGTGGACGGATGAAGCGAATGAGGGAGCTCTCAGCCGATGAATCCAATAAAGGACAAGTCGTGTTGACCCATTTATATAATTGAGGTCTTCCAACGATTCCTTCTCTCTACTGCAAACCACTCTAGTTTCAGGGCCACTCTACTTTGGAATAGCCTCCTCTTCATTCTGATCGGACCCCATTCTGATGGGGGCTTTTTTAGGGTCCTGAAAAACCCCGCATAAGGGTATAAAGATACACCCTTAAGATTAGTGGAAATAATTTACGCATTCTTCACCAAATATCTAGTAAAAATATGAAGAATGTTCAAGGACCTAAATAGATCATGTATCGGTTTACTATTAATGGTATGCAGCCAGCTCGAAAAACCGTGCCACCCGAAGACGCCGACATTTGAGAGAAGGTCGATAATCTCCTTCACGGAAGCGAACAAAACAACTAGCGAAGTGTGGTCGGACCGATACAAAGTCACGAACCAGGTTAGCCACAAACGACGCATACTCTAACCCCGTCGCACACCACATCATTTTCAAAAAGGGGGAGGAGTCCAGTGCGGCCGCAAAGCACCCCCATGACTGTGTTGGTTCATGGGTGAGGTGCATTTAATATACCCCGCAAACCGCAGGTTGACTAAGTCAATCGTAGTCTTGGTTTTCTATCTGAGGCCTCCGCAAAAGGTTCCTCATGACTATATATACACCACTTCCCCCCCTCCCCGCCCACTATAAAATAAATTCAAGGAGGAGATGAAAAGGATCGACTTTTTGGAGATCATCTAAATTAGGGAAGGGGGATATTTTTGGGATCATATTGTGGAAAAAGAAGAGGCTTCCATGAGTTTATGATTTCTCGGACTGTGATGTTCTGATTCGTGAACCAGTAACAGGTATAAACTGAGGGATGAATTCTTGAAAACTGATGAAATCATAAGTAAATTCATAAACCACGAACCTAAAATTGGTAAACATTGAACCATGGCCCCTATGTGGATGCACTTGCCAAAATCCAGGGAGCCTATGCCCTTACTTCAATCCAGTGCGCCACATAGCACCCTCTTATCTAGGCGATTCCCTAACCAGTTCTCCCCCCAGCCACCACCACTCGAGAAAAATCCAGTGTCGTGCAACAATTTGGTACGCTGACCAAACCCTAATATGCATATCACTAGAGTACATGGGATTCCCCTCAGTCCACATACCACACTGGTCTGCGGAAGACTTATCCAAACGCATAGAACCTACCCACAAGAAGGATATCACTCTTCATATGTCCATGTGTTCTACCAAATCCTTCGGTGTTTCTGACTACCATGTCACATAAGGTTCTTCCAATTCATCCCAATCATTTAGAATCCCCTCAATAGCCTATCCATAAGCATCAAGAAAAAGCCTCTTCCAAATGCCACCAGCCCTACATGCTGAAACCTTTGGTTGCGTTAGCGTGCCCTCCTGAGTTCATACACCCACGGTAGGTGGAGATGAAGGGGTTACTCCCTACCTTGAACAAACATCTGGAGAATTCCAGGGATCACATACACATGGTTGTGCAATGTCCGAGCCTAGGAGCCCCTTTCTGCCTCACAACTCTTCCGGAATAGGGGATCCAACTCACTTTTCCATTCAGGGATCCCAACTGGTGAGCACTTCTCCCCTCCCCTAGATGGGTGATAGGGCATCCTTCCTAGAGTAATCCCTACACCATCCTCTCCGGACCACAATATCCTTTCCCCATTCATTCAAGAAGTTAAATTGTTCTACGACCCCACCCACTGTCACCCTGGCCGCTTTTTCAATGGGCCCTCCCTCCCCCACCAAAAAAGGTTGAAGAATTTGTGTTGTTTAAACATTCACATCGTCTTGTTTCTCACCATGAGCATCACTCACGTGGTCATAGAGGCTTGTAAGGATTACTAGATAACCACTCCCCATATGAACTACGTGGACCTTGATACTTTCCAAAGAAGGGTACGTCAGACTCCCCCTGAGGTTAATTCCAAACATTCTATTCAAACTATGTAGAGTTTGATCCTTTCCAATGTAGGGTACATTAAATGCCTCCCTAAGGTTCAACCCCAACATCCAATTCAAACTATGTGGACTTTGATCCATTAAAAGGGTAATTAGGACGCCTCCTTGAGGATTAAGCCCAACATTCATCGCTTCTGACCCCCTTCATGTCGAGCCAAACCTAACCAATCTATGTGTATTCATTTTCCTTTCAAAAGGATATATAGGAAGCATGTGTTACAGGTTAAATCCAGATACTCAAGTCACTCTCTATTGCCTTTAGATGAGAATAAACTTTAGAATTTCTAATTACATGGCATGATACTCGTGTCATCTGACCAAACTCAAAATTCCCCAAAATCATTAATCCAATGAGGGACGGTAAATCCTAGATGTGGACAATTATGCTTTCATGCGTATACCTGCGACCATCAATTCAGGGGTAATCTTTGGATACTAATCTTGGGGATTAACAAATCATTTAAGAACATATGTACACCTATTAACCCAATAAGAGAGTCCTAAAACATGCAATAAGTTCCCCCCAAAAGGGTGTGATAAGCCGAAATTCTCAACCTCTTGAAAATTATGACTTCTTAATTGTCGATGGCCATATCACCCAACGGGCGCCTGCCATTGGAATGCAGTTCCATGGATCATTGGATAAAAACAACCGTTGGGCGTTTCTGGCTCCGCGAATAAACTCGTTGGAGACCAGGGGATGCCACTAAGATAGAGAACCTAATAGGAATGATTAAACAACACCTACATCCTTTAATTAGGCATGGTAACTGATCACACCCCCATCACCGTGAAATAGCCCCTCCTCCCTCTTAAAAATGGACACCACATCTACCCACATAACTCAAACCACTCAAGCCGCAAGGCTCATCCAAATTCTGACCAAATGATCTCTATGGATCCCTCCCATTCACCTCGAATCCTTAACTTGGGAATAAAGTTATTCAAGAATTCCTTTTTGAACAAATCAAAAAAGTTACCAATTTAAAGGTAACGTCTTCTCTCAAGTCACTTACCCTTATTTTTCTTCCCTACTCCATATAATTGTCTTGTTATTTTATTACATAACCAAACCTGCATCCTAAATGAATTTGGATATTTTATGAGAAGGATTTTAAATACACATTCACAAACAACCATCTAAAGGATTCGAACATACTGTTTCTATGTACGACGAACTACTTCCTCATGAAACGATGATTGTTCAATTTTCTCCTACTGCATTTAATAATGAACATTAAGATAGAACTATAACTATATATGATATATATTATATTTCTATAGTCCCAATTCTTTTCTAATTTATATTTACAACATACCATTTTTCATTCCATGATGTGTAAATACGATAATTTTTGTTGAGGTAGTGTGGACTACTACCCACTCTAAGGGATATGACTCGTTCATGATATACATTTAAAGTATAAAGGATGGATTTATTAAAACTATGAGTAATAACTGACATAATTATAATAATCAAATTAAAATATAAATTTATATCATTTGAATATTATTCTTTAAATATGACAATGAAATGAATGTTGTGTTCATTCATATGTACGGTCTATAATATCCCAAAACAGAAATTTTTTATTTCAGAAATAAAATTTTATTGGAGGATTATAATTATATAAGTACTAGATATATAGGATATTTATATCATGTTTTAGTGGATGTAATTTATGCTACATGGACAATTTATATAAAAAATGATCATTTTTTATTAAAGTACAGAATATCAAAAATACGACTGATATTAAATTAAATAAAATATAATTTTCATTACATGGTAACAATTGATAAAAAACTAATAATAAACATGAAAAAGGTTATGAAGAAATTAGAAAAATAACATATGTTTGTTATATAGGGTGATAAACAATGAACAAGACAAGTAAGACTCAAGGTAAGGGACTTCATCTGAATCACATTTCATTGAGAAATAATTTGCTAATATACATGTCCATATTTTATACGATGTATAATAAAAACCATTGAATATCAATTTAATTCAAAGGGAATATTTTTCTACGATGTCTTTTACTAATCAAAAACTGGAATATTTTTAACGTATGTAGCGATAACGACCTCTCTTCCTCCATAATCATTATTTGATATATGGATTACGATCTAAGACTTAATGTTTTTAAAGGAATAGAAATCACTTATTCCCTTTTTTTTGTTTTAGTATAGAATTTTTTTTAAAATGGATTGAATATTTCAACATATTGAAATAGTTTCTTGTGATTTCATATAAGATGTGAAATGATGAGATTTGAAATATTTTATATGTTATGAATATATAATGGTACATGTACATTTGAAGGGTGAATACGTGATAAACCAATGATGGGTGGTTACGTGATAAACAGAAGACGAGTGGTTAAATGATAAAACAAGGATGAGTGGTTACGTTATAACCTCTAATGAATTAGGTATGGAAATCAGTTATATGGCTATTCCATTTAGTGATATCTGTTCCATTCGACCATATGGTTTTTCCATTTTAGTATGTATATGTCCCAAATTACCTTTTTTAGGTTATATGTTGATTTCTATTGGATTTGTGGTAATAATTTGGTTACAAATAGGGTATGAAATGATATTTTATTAATTGAATTATATTTACTACTTCTTAATGGTAAAATGTATTACTTTATGACAATGTATTCATGATTTTCATGCTTTCTGATGACATAAAATTTTCCTTCTTTATGTATCCTTTACTAATATTTTTATGCTCATTCCAGGTTTTGTATAGTTTTTTCACATGAATTAAAGAATAATAGAGTCATGGATTTGATCATGGAAAAGTTATATTGTTAAAACATGAAACAATAACACGATTCTTTCTATAGAATTTTTATTTTAGAAAAAAATTTAGTCAATAGATGTTTCTACTATTAGTATTTATATTTCTATGTTTTTGTTATGGAATAATTATATAAAACTCTCAGAAATAAAATATCCTCAGAGTGAGTTTAGAAATATTAATGAGTTATATTAAGATTATGTAAGGATTAAGGTTGGGGCCTTATAGTTGGTATCCTAGGTCTGTTTAGATAACTTTATAGTTTAGGGTGTTATTTGGGCATTGGTAAAGGATCCCTTATAACAATGATGATAATCATCAAATTGAAACATTTGGAGGGTTATGAAAAAATATATTTTTTTGTAAAAAACCATATCAATGGAGATATAATGACATTTGTGGATTAGATTAATATAATAGTTTTTATGTTATTTTACCACATAGAGGATTATTTTTTAATAATAATAATAATTTTTTTAATGTTTAAGTGTTGATTTTTTTCATCAGATTAACGATCAATTTTCATGATAGAAGGTAACTGATCATGCAAAAGATTATAATCCAACCTTGATGATTTGATCATAACTATAATTGAAAAGTAATGTTCATTTGATTTTAATAGCTTCTTGATTATTAAAATCGCCTACAAGAAAATGTTTTTGTTTTCCTACAAAAATCCATTTATAAAAAAAATTATGGGTCATGGTATGCTTTTCATATGATGAAAAGATATCAATTTCTCCAACTATATCAAAATGAGAAATTATATATGTGGAGAGAATGTTTACTTTTTGAATATAAGACAACATACCAAAAGGGAAAGGGGTCATCATGAAAATCATGATATAAGGATTCAAGGTATGATTTATTTTCTTAGTCATAAATAATGATGAATCTTTGGATTGATATTTATAAATGATGAAGATATTTGATCAGCAAGAATGATGTATTTAGAAATAAGGTTTAAATTCAATGTTAATGGATTATGAATAATTCTGAATGATTAAGAAGTATACATATAAGGGATTCAGGAGTTATAGAAGATTGTAGGATGCTGAAATGTTTTAAAGTATTAACTCTCTTATGGTGGTGAGGTGGCTTTGTAATTCTTTTTCTTGTATGTGAAACCTTAATGTATGATATGTGAAAATGAGAGTCATGGATGAATTATTTTTTATTTTATGGACAAAATGAATAACATTATGGGTTTATATGATCTTTTTTGAGGTTATTAATGGTTACTATTTTTTTGACTTAAAATGAATGTTATTAGATAAAAATTAAGTATAAATAAGTCTATGATTATATTTGAGAGAATTATATAATTTTTTATAATTTTATAAGAATGATACGGTTTTTGAAAAAAGAAAAACCAGTAGGATGGGTGAAAACCCATCGTGTCTGGCAAAGACATGATAATCATACCCACAACCTAAGGGTGACAAGGGCGCATCACCTACCACTGGCCTATGTGAAGTCTCCAGTTTGTATGACTTAATCATTTTAGATAAATTATTTTATCAATAATGAATAAGTTGATTTTGAGAACATATGATTTATCAAATGGATATTCTCTGTATAAGAAAATGATTTGGGGATTATGTTATAAATGCTATTTTGGAATAAATTATCTCTTTTAGTAACACTATATACTTATGTAAAATAGAATACTATGGGATTTTATTTGAGGAGTAATGGTAGTATTTTATTTTGGAATTATATATGATTTTATTTTGAACAAATGGAGATTTAGTGTTATTAATGTAAATAATTAATTTATCATGTAGAATATGTGAATAGTTTAATTACTTTTAAGAATGAAACTTTTAGAGTAGTTAATATTATTTGGAGATAAAAGTTAAAATTTTTTGGGGAAGACATGGTGATCAAATCTTTTTAAAATACTGGGTTACAATCTTAGTTTGTATTAGTTAAAGGCCTTTTATGGAAAATTGTTTATTGAAATGTCTTTCTTGAACATTTGAGTATTGTTTTATTAATTTTGAATATTAATAGTAGTATTTATTTTTAAAAGGATTATCTCTTTGGAGATTATATGCTGTTTTACGAACTATTTTGTTTTTGGTTAAGGTTTCAAGACATAAATAATAGATACATAATCATTCAAGTATTATATGATTTTTATAACTTGATTATTGCACATCATGTGTGACCAATTTATCAGGAATACTAATTATTTTGATAAAATATGAGTTTCTAGAATATATTTATTAGAGAAAGAAACTCAACATGACATGTAAGTAATATTCATGTTGTTCTTCTTCTAAGCAGAAAATGAATTCATCAACATTATGAATAATATTTTCAAACAAAAAAGATTTTTGATTACTTTTCCTACTGTAATATAAAATATTGTTTAACCTATCACACATTTGTGGTTTTTTGTTTTTGAAATTCTTCTGATCTTATTTTCTATCACTCACCCTCAGAATGTGAAAATTCAGTTTTCTTCCACATCCACGTTTCCCAACATGGAACCCTAGTATGTATTATCTCGGGTGACTATGGTGTTTCGCAATATTTCATTTATAGTGATCTTTATGTAGAATATTTTTCTAATGTGGGATTTTTGATGATGTTTCAGAGCCCAATTCTAATATTGCAAGGATAAAATTTCCAATAAGATATTGATGTAATGATGTATATATTTATAGAATAATACATTGTTATTCCTATTAATATTTTTGAATAATATTTTAATTTTAGGTTAATGTGGACTCTTTTTAATGTAGCATACATAACACATAACATTGGGTTTCCCCAAAATCATACGTTGCACACAACATTGAGTTATACCAAAAAATAATACAATAATATTGTTATTATATTAAATTTTAGTTAACACCTAGCCATTGGAATGGAGGGAAATAATAGTATCCAAAAAATTTTGAAATACGGTTTACAAATTCTTAAATAATTATTCATCGGTTACCAATTTTATATGAAATGGAAATAAAAATTAATTGAATATAACCGATGTGTTGTTTTTCAAAACCCATTTTTAAAGATAATAATTGTGTTTATAAAATTATATCACACAACATGGATTGATATTTAATGAAACATATATGTTATATATTCAATGAAATGTTTTTAATTCAACTTATATGTTATATATATATGATATATGAAAAAATTAAATTTTTCGGAAAAAAAGAAGTACAATTTCTAAAAATACTATTTTAGCACCTTTTTATGGAGAAACCCATTTAAATTAATTTTCTGACACCGTTATATGTTATACTATGAAAAATTAAACTTATTCTTTTCAAGAGAGACATGAAAATTTATTTTGGATGAATTTTTGATATTTTGTGATAACTATCTTGTTTTGATGAATAGTAAAAATCTACTAATTATTAATTTAAAACAACTTCTTCCATCGAAATAATTTTTATGGATAAATCATATTATTTAATTATATTAATGTCTAAATGGAATATATTTTTATCATTTAATCCAATTTTTTCATTTTAAGTAATTTAACATAATCATTTGACATGAACACATTTCAATCTATTGATTGATTTTATTTCTAAAAAACATGGTTTTTGGTTTTGAAAATTGGGTTTAATTTTAAATTAACGTCTTCAAATTTTTTGTTTTGAATTTGTTAAAATGAATTCCATATTTGGAATCAGATGTTCCAAATTGGGTGAATATGTACCTTTTATTTTTTTATATTATAAACAGTAACATCAATAATTTTTTTATTTATCATTATTAAAGGGTAAATCAGGTAAATAAGGGTAAAAATAATATCATAATAATATTAAACTACCCAAACAAATGTCCAAATCATATATGGAGACATATTTCAGACCATTTGAATCCTTGGCTGTATTTTGGGACCCCATGGAGCCATATGGATGTGAAAATGACATTTTATAAGAATTAATTTATTATAAAGAGAAATATAACATAATCAAGAATATTTTAATAAACAATTATTAATATAATGGTATATATATAATCACTTTGACTAAAAATAATAATTAGAAATATGAAATGATATCCCACATCATGCTATTTAATTTATAATTTCTAGAAATTAAATAGATAAATATAATTATTAGACAATGATTATTCAGTGATTGATTCTTTAATAATGAATTGAAATAAATGATATTATAAATTTTAAAATAAACATAATATTATTATTTTGATGCCAGCAACGAATTTTCCAGATGGAATTGAAATGTTAGGGATACTTTAATTCCATTAGGTTGATATAATCATTATTTATGAATTATTGAAAAATTCATGTTTGAATAGTGTGAAAAATGACATATTTCAAAACATAATTTATTAAATAGTTTAATATATGGTTTTAAATTCCTAAAAATATATTATTCACCCAAATGTTTATTAAACGTTCAAATATTTTATAAATACATTTTTTGGGTTGTTTTATGTGATATATTAATTACACTAACCCATAATGTGTGAATAACATGATATCACTATATGATTAAAAAAGGTAAAATAAGTGTTAATTTAAAATGATAAGGATAAAAAAATATTCACAAATAGTCAAAAAAATAATTGGATGATGGGTATTAGAAACAACTTCATCTTATATAGTAGTAAAATAATTTTTGGACAACTTATAATCAAAATTAAACATATAAAAACTTATTATTTCTAGGCATTAATAAAGTTCCCCCTTCTCCCTCTTATAAAAGGCTTCCACCTCTACCAACATAACTCACACCACTCAAGTCACTTGGATTATACAAATTCATTCCAAATATTCTCCCAAAATTCCACCCTTTTTCCTTGAATCGTCACTTTGGGTAGAAGGAAATTCAAGAATGCCTTTTGGTTCAAATAAAAAGAAGTTACCTCGTTTAGAGGAAATATCTTCTCTCAATTTCCCTTCCTTTATTTTACTTCTCAACTTCCTATGATCTTCTTATTATTTGATTACATAAAAAAACTATATCCTCAATATTCTAAGATTTTTTAAGAAATTTTTTTGAATTAAAAATACACACACCTCTATCTAATGGATACAAACATACTGTTTTGGTGGACGACAAACTATTGCCTCACAAAACGATGATTGTTCAATTTCCCTTACCATTTCACATGTAGTACATTATTATGGAATTTTAATTATATGTGATATATATTATATTTATATTGTCTCTATGATTTTATAATTCTAATTTACAACATTCTATTATGATTTCCATGATTTTTAAATATGATAATGTCATTTAAGGACGTGTGGACTACCGCCCTCTCAAAGTTATATGACTCATTCATTCTATACATGGTACATATAAAGGATGGTTTTATTAAACCTATGATACCTAAATGAACTAAATATAATACTTAAATTACAATATAAATTAATATCATTTAAATGTTATTCATTTAATATGAAAATTAATAGAATGTTTTATTAATGCGTATGTACGACAAACTGTCTCAATGAACAGTGCATTTCATTTATTATATCCAAATGAAATGGACTATTATAAATACATATATACTGGATATATATGATATTTATGTCATTCTAAAGGGGATTAACTTATTAATACATGTAAAATTTATATCAAAACACGTTTATTTTGACTCATGTACCGAATATCAATGAAATGACCTATATTAACATAAATTATTATGTAATTTCATTAATGTGGTAATAAGTGTTATAAAAATGAATAATAAACCAAAAAAAGGTTCTAAAGAAAGTAGAAAAATGACTTATGTTTATTATTCAGGGAGATAAAGAATGATCAAGATAAGTTACACTCAATGTAAAGGGCTTCATCTCAATATCCATTTACTATGTCATATTATGATAATATACACCTCCTTATTTTATATGGTATACAATAAAACTCTTTTACATTTAATTTAATTCAAAGGGGATATTTTTCTATGAAACTTCTTACTAAATGAAAAAGGAATGTTTTTAACGTATGCAGTGCTAAAGATCTCTCCAACACCATAATTTTTATTTGATATTTGGATTCATCAATACACCATAATAATTTTTAAAAAGAATAAAAATCCTTTATTACATTTTTGGGGGTTTTGTATTGAAAATAGTTATTGAAATGTATTCAATGATTCCATACCTGGGAATGATTTCTTTTGATTGAAAATGAAATGTGAAATGTTGATATTTTCAATATATTATGTTTAATTATTATATAATGGTACTTAGCCATTTGAATGGTGGCTACATGATAAAACAATGATGGGTGGTTTCGTGATAAAACAATGATTGGTGTTTTCATTAAAAACAAAGGTCATGTTGTTTCATTATAACTTCCAATGCAAAGGGTATGTAAGTCGGTCGTATGGCTACTCTATTTAATTATATGTGTGGATGTTGATGGTACCGTTATTCCATTTTTGTATGTTTATGTCTCAAGATACCTTTATATGTTATATTTTTATTTCTATGGGAATTATGGTAATATTTTTTGTTAAAAAAGGGTAAAAATGAACTTATATTTAGTGAAGTATATTTAATAATTGTTGAAGTTTAAAATTATTAATTTATGATAAAGTATTCAAGGTTTTCTTATCCTCCCAAGTGTAACAGTTTTCCTTCTTTGTCTATCCCTTACTGGGATTTTGATGCTCATCCAAAGTTCTGAAAAGTTTTTCATAGGACTAAATGATGAATAGTTTCATGGATGGGATCATGGAAAAAGTATGTTGTTTGAACAAGAAATAGTACCATGGTTCTTTGTAATGTGTTTTTTAATGAAAAAAATCCAATAGTGTGTAGATGTGTTGAATGAATATATTTAAGTCGATATGTATGTGTTATGGCCTAAATATCTAAAACTATAAACCGGAAAATACAATACATGTGAATAAATGTAAAATTAATGACTTATCATTAGATTATGTAACATTTAAGGATGGGAACTTATAGAGGTCTTCATCACCAAACACGAGTTAAGGTATATCTTATTCATGTCTAATTGGTGTTATTATTCTTGGGATATAATAAAAATTAATCATTTGTGTAATCTATTATTAATAAATTAATTAATAGAATCATATTTTTATTTTATATGTATAGTTATTTTCATCTACATAGAAATTTGTTTCTAAAATCATATCATTCACTCATACATCCTTGGTGTTGTTATTTCAAGGAAATGTGGTAGTGTGAAGGATAATACAACAATTATTTTCAATAGAAACCCTAAAAATAATTAATTATCATATAATTAAACTATGATTATTTATTTTCGTTTTATTTTAGAGATATTATACATTTAATGGTATTTCATGAATATTCCTTGAATACTAGTGATATGTTAACCTTGGAATGGGATTTATCCTATGTTTTTATTGATTATTGATATGTTTATTGAATTTTTTATTGTGATTCATTTAATATTTATTTAATTTTTTGAAAAACATTAGCAATATTGTTTTTATTCCATATGGAGATACATGTTATTTCTAAATTACATGTTATACTTTTATAATGTGATACAATTATATACACCATGCTTATTAATTACCCGTGATGATATTTCATGAATTTTACCTTATATTACTTGTTATTTAAAATGAATATAATTTTCCTTGTCTTGTATATTCCACCTCTTATAATATATACTAGTTATACATTAGATTCTCTTACATATATATAATGAATTCATTAATAAGAGGTAATAGGCATCATATAGATCATGGTAACATATATATGTAGTAATAGAGACACACAAAAATAGACAAACAAACAAACAAGTATATTTATATTTATATGTATTATTTTATGTATAAAAAAACATACATTTGGATCCCTAATTTTTGATAATGTTCGTCGACACACGAATTTCTTCCATATAAGTAGAAGGTGGCCTCCTAGTGGGTTTCATTATAGGTACCCATATATTTTCCTATATAAATGGAATATTTTATAGGTATAAACCCCCCCTATAGAGAATGTGATTTATTATACTAGCTCGATGAACATAACCATTATAGTGGCCAAGTACTCCTCTTGGAATACGAGTGTGGACAAAAACAAGTTAGGTTGATATTATTTAAAATTATAAGGGTATCATTATTATATGATATCTATTAATTTTTTAATGGGAAATAATTTCTATCTCTCTCTCTAGGACATTTTTAGGTAAAATTCATTTTATGTAGCACAAATCCTGCCTATATAATTAAAATAATTGGTAAAAATTGTTTTATGAATACTAACTAGGGGTAGATATTAACTTCTACCAGGTTTATTGTACCAATTCCTTACACATGTTCCATCAGAATTCAAGTAGACTATGTTTTACCTGATCTAACTAAAGTTGAGGATCTTGAATATGAGAGTTATGGAAAAATATCATTACTGAATACAATACATGGTGAATGAAATTAAGGATGAGAAAACATTATGTTTTTAAGGGATGTGTGGAGATAATTAAATAGGTGTCTCATAGATTCATTAAACTATATCACATTAATATTTTACCATTAAAATATGATATCTATTAATTTTTTAATGAGTAATAATTTTTAATTGTCACTCTAGTACATTTTTAGGTAAACATTGTTTTATATAGCACAAATAGTACCTATATAGGGAAATTAATTTGTAAACATTGATTTATTAAGAGTAGATATTGGTATATGTTAACCACTAACAGGTTTATTATACCAATTACTTAAATAGTTTTAGTTATAATGCATGTAGACATTGTATTACATGATCTAAGTAAAAGTGAAGTGCATGAATATGAGGGTTTAAGGGAAAAATCATTAAAGGCTACCATACATGGTGAATCCAATTGAGGATGAGAAAACGAAGAGTTTTTAATGGATGTGTGGATTGAATAAATTTGGGATCTCTTATATACTTTGCATTATATGACATTATCTTGGGACGTGCATTTTATCTTATTCTGTTTTTATTTTTCATTAAATTTTTAAATTGATTGTGGTATAATTTGATAGTTTTTTACATTATATTTATTATTTGGACCCCAAAATATTGTGTTTAAAAGTTCATATTTTTATGGAATTTTTTTTGGAAACTCAATAGATAGTCATTCCACTAGTGAGGTCTAGTATTTTAGTCTTCATGGTTTTTTTGTACACTGGGTTCATGCAATTATTTTTTATTTACCCCATATTTAAATTGTTATTGATCCTCTAAGAGGGTAAACCATATTTAAAAAAATTGCATTCATCTATATAACTTTGTTCCAAAATATAATAATAAGGATATGTTCTTGAAGTTATATGGTAATCCATATCCGTTCTTCTCATGTATGTGATATGGTTATTACAAATATACAATTGATATTTCTACAAAGGGATAAGGAATTACTTAAATTCTATTTTATCTTACGATGTAGTGATTTGATAACCCTCATATCATTGTTATTGTTCTGAATATTTTCATGAGAGGATTCTAAGATGTTAATTGAATTTTATATATGTTATATTGTTATAATTATTCTCAGGTATGTGTAAGGGATTTGTTAAAGATGTGTAGAAATATAAGGAATGATAAATTGTTGAGCCTTGAAAAATATTACCACTTTAGAGTATTTATGGGTTATCCCAGCCATGCATAAATATTTAGTACTTGTAAAGTGGTGTCAAAAGAACATAGACATGCCTCTTCATATTCTATAGCATACTTAGTATAATTGAGGGTATGATAAACCATGTAGGGAGACAAAACCATCTAGTATCATCATAATAATAACTAGTAAACAAATTAATTTCCACAATATCTATAATATCATAATGAAAAATAGTGAATTATATAAGAAAGTTAACATGAAAATAAAAATAGAAATTCAATAACCAAAGTTTTAATATATAGTTCATATAGTTTAAAAGTAAATGTCATACCTCCAATGACTAGCTATATACAGAAACATATAAAAGTGATAAATAAAGAAATGAAGACCCAAAATTTCCTTTCACATTCCACATTCCAATATCCCCCAAATTGGAAATGATATCCTAGTTCATCAACATGTACTAAGAACATTACCTAACATACATTCAAAATCTAAGTATATTACACACACCAAATTTATTGTGCAAAGTGTGATTATAAAATTAATTATGCCAACAGAAATAGTCTATATAATAAATCAATAACTAATGTTCATTACTAAAATAAAGGATTGTAATAAATATAATCTCATGTATTCATCAATTCCCCATTGGGTATTTTTAGAACCAAAATAATGGTAAACACATACATACATTGGCTAGTGATGGAATACGAAAATGTATTGTTTTTATGAATAATGATTATGTTCAGAAAATATTCCATAGCAGATATCATAATATTTTTTGAACAATATATATTCATGTCACATCATATTGGGGAATTATTTTTAATATTTATATTTTTCCATTTTAATGATACGACACTGAATCATATATTTGGAGAAAAATATATCTCCATCTATCTCGAGGGTGTGTGATGAACCACTATATCAAAATTTCTAGAAGTGAAATATCATAGTGAACAAGATATCACAACCGAAAAATGATTTTAAAAGACATATCACTATGTGACCAATGCAACACAAAAAACAAATATGGTGAATCATGTATCAATAATTGAATTATATATCACCAATACAATCAGAGTAAATGATGTATTTTTAGGACAATGATATATCTCTAGAAAAAGATATGGTGAACGATTTATCACCCAATGAACAATGTAGAACCTATCGAACAATCAAATTGGTTGAATAATATAACACCAGGTGAACAATATATCACCAAAAAAATTACGGAAATCATGTATCACTAGGTGAATGAGGATTCAGTTGTCCCAACATCCCATGATGAACGATGTATTACTATGAATCTCTATAGTGAATGATATATCATTTGTTAATAGGTATCATGGTTGAATATATACCACTAATACCAAAACCAAGGTGAATTATCTATCACTATAAACACGTAAATTATTTGAAAAATTATTAACTATAACAAAGACATATAAACACATATCATATCCATTTTAAAAGATTAATTAAATTAGGAATCTATCTCACTAGATCAAATTCAGGCTCGACCTACCAACCCAAAAATTATTACACCTAGTTCATATACATTAGTCAGTACTATATATAAGCCGAATAATTAGGTCACCCAAATACACATATTATAAGCATCCCACCATATATTTTTTCATCAAAACAATGTATTATCACAAAAGTTATCATTCAGACTACCATAAGAACTACAGGAGTTTAAAACGATAAGGATAACTCAATATATTATTACAAGGATCATAATATAATATTTGTAATATGAAAACCCATTGGTTTATTCCCTATGTATATTTTCATCTCATAAGTCATCATGGAAATCATAGGACACATGGAAAACATGCACAGTTTGAGGGACCTATAACAGTGTTTTTTGCTTAACTCATCAGTCATGAGATTAGGGGACTCCATTGGATTCAAATATATATATATTATGCTCATTTTCACTCATGGATTTTTCACCCATGAATAGTTATATGATAATGAATATATACTCACCTCTACCATTTTTTTAGGAGACCACAAAAATCCACTACATGAAAATCCAATATTATGAGATACATAGCTCAATGAATTTTCATTCCTTTATCTCCCATATCATTCAAAACAATCCTCACTCAAGGTCCACAATTACATTAGAGGATAATTCATAAATACAGAATACATTAGGTATTTATAAGAGTATGACCACACTACGTAGCCTAATCTCACAAAAGGGTTCAAGTAAAAGTTCCTACTTGGGCCACCCTTTTATTTTACCCATTCTCACAATCAATAAAACACATTAAGCCACATATATAGAGGTGATATTTGGATCCACCTTCTTTAATCATGGGATTATCCCAAAAATATTCTCAAAAAACATTATATAAAAATTTTAAAGCTCAGAAAAGCCATTTATAACCTGCATGATACTCTTACTATTATACAATACCAAAAAAATAATTATAAAAAATAAAATAAAATTCAAAATTAGATCATTTTAATTTAACTAGACACAACTAGGTGATAGATAATTGGAAGGAAAAAGTTATTCTAAAACCATATGAAATGGGTTTGGTCGATCCCTAAAACACCATTGATTATATTTCCTAAAAAATACCTAGCACATGTTATCAATTCATTAATCAATTCCTTTATAGTATATTGAATAATCATAAATAAATTCATTAAGTGAAATCCCTTACAAAAAAATAATTAATATAGGTGTTTTCTTCCTCATGGAGTCTTAGACAACCATTACACACCAATAAACATCATATGGGACTGATTATATATATCTTAAGTGGATTCAGTATCTAATACCAAATTATCAATCATCTAATTTAATTAAGTGAGGAATGGATAGAGGAGATTAATTGAAAGAGGAACCTACCTAATCTCAGTGAAGGAATCCCCCCAATTGCCTTCTTCGTGGGGAAAATGATGGAAGAGGAGACAGAGAAGGGGGAATGATCCCCTATTCAAATAACTAATGGAATCACCTCCTAAGTGGTGTTTTTTTGTTTTTAAAAAGAAATAAACCATGTTCCTTACATTTTAGAAATTATTTTTCGACTCTACCTTATGCTAAGGGAAATGCATCGGCCACCCAGTGCCCATGTATAGAGGGACTAAACCCCATGTACCCTCAAAATTTACACAATGGTAGATAATCAGCAGCTATATGGGCTTATAGGAAAATAAAACAACAAAACACATCCTGAAAAATCCATAATAAATACATTAGGCATCTTATACATATCAAAAACATCAAAAATTCTAAATATAAATTTCATATCAATTAATATATGAAATTTATTTAACACAAATCAAGGATAAAATTGAACCCATATTCAAATTTAATTTGAATTCAACTTTTCTTGATCCTCATTTTACAAAAATCAATTGGGATCAATTTTGAACAAACTCACGTAAAATATAATATGAGAATCTAATACCATAGGTAGTATGGCCCATGGAGTGTTCCCAATAACTTGAGGCTAGAAAAAATAAAAAGACATCAAATATAACTACTTGTGATTTTTTTTTCAAATAATCTTAACATATATAATGTAGAATCTTTTGTAGGATCCAACATGACTATTATATAAGATTAATTCCCATTAAAACTAAAGTAATAGTTTTAATATGAAACAAATAATACATGGCGTAATGAAATATACACATATAAATAAATGGAATCACAAAAAAATAAGGAAAAACTTAACGAATGTATCAATATATAAGAATATTTAAATGGACAATAGAGACAATGTTCTAGATAAGAAATATAAACTATAAACATATAAATAGAAATAATCATGATACCCCTGGTCTCCATTTGTCCACCATATCAAACACAGTCAAGAAGCATCTCGTGATACAGTTTCCAATAAAATGAATTCCTACATAACATAAAATGAACTAGATATTTATATACAGTTTGGATAATGAAAATTCATAGTGGATATCCTCTTCAACACCCAAGAGATATATTTAGTTTAAAATAAATATCAAGCTATTTTCAAATAATTTGTTTGAATAAAATACCTCCATTGTTTGTAAATATTCACATCTCATTAATAAATTTTAACATTACCAATTTAAGAAGAAACATCATTATTTCAGAAAATAAATGTTTTCCTAAAAAACCACTCGTGAATATTTTTAAATAATTACTATAAATTATTTTTAAAGAAAAAAAATATTTGAAACATTATTTAAATATAAAATTGTATTATTTTTTAAAAATAATAAAAAATTGGTATTCAATTATTATTAAAATTATAGATTAAATATGTGAAGTGAAATAACTATAAATTAAATTTATATGAAATAATAAAACTGATCTAACATAAAATATGTGTAGTGGAAAAAAATGAATAAGATTAAATAATGATAATATCTTCACAATATATGACTAATAAATATTAGAAATAGTATAATATTTAATATAAAGAAGAAAATATAGATGATATAATGTGAGTGTCTCGTTGGGAAACTAATGAAATTTTACCTACTATAATAACTTCTTGAGTAAAGGAAGAACCCTTAATTTTTGGGTATATATAATAACATCAATGTCCTTGGGGTGGTACAACATATATTATTTCACTAGCGAGTGATACATAGTAAAATTATGGAATGTTCCTCATTCATTCTAGATTTTACTACCAAGATCCTCAGATCCCATGACCAAATAAGTTGAGGTGAGTAAAAAATAATACAAGAAAGCACATGATTTTCTTAAAGACATTAAAACCTCACGAAATTCCTTTTCAATAAATACATCTAAAAATCTATCAAACTGTACTAGAAAAATATTTAAAATAACGAAAATCAAAAATCTATTTTTTAATAATATATTTCTAGAATATTTAATTGATATAATTTTTAAATTATAATTAATCTCAATTATATCCTTACCAAATTTAATAAACATCATATAAAACCAATCACTATTTGAATCACATGGTAAAACACAATTTTAAAACCATATCATTCAAATATCTATGGTATGTATCATGTAACTCATGAATAAAAAGAATAATCCATAAATATGGAACGTTAATAGTAGTTTAGAATCCAAATCACCCATCATGGGATTAGGGATAATTTGAAAAGTTTTAATCTAGATGTTTAACCTACAATAAGACCCCAAGAATCTTAAAAAAAATTGATCATCAAAACAATTGGAAAACCATTATAACTCCTTGAAAAAAAATTACAAATAAATAATAAATAATAAAATTTACATATTAAATTTTATAAAACCAAAAATTCAGGTGAAAAAATTCAATGAAATCATAGTATTAAATGAAATGATTTTTTCATGGAGTAAACCAATCTTAAACTAGGTTTGGATTATGTGATCTATTCAAATAATAGATTGATAGGTACCAATAACTCTCCACAAATACTACCATAAAAAACCTCTATATATTTAGTCAAACCCTTACATATTTTTGGAAAACACGGACCAAATAGGATGAAGAATAAGTCGTAGAAGATAGGGACAATAAGGATCTAAAAAAAATGAAAAATATCTTTCAGGAATAATATATAACCATAGGTTTGAAGTTCGAAAAATCCATGTGGGGTTTGGGTGCATAACAAAGGGATCTCTATAAACCTAGTACCATGAAAGTTGGAGAGGGAGGCCAATATGTGTTTTAACACAGAGAGGGGTAAAACATGTATTCCAAATTTTTTAAAATATCATAAGGTTGCATGGTTTGGCAAGAAAGGTTCCTTAATTATGTGTTGACCAATCACCCATAACTATACACAAGTAGATTATTACATGGTTTTTCCGCATGGTTTGATAAATTGTGCAACAAACAAATAAGAAACCACTTTTAACGATTTTTTTTAGTGACTATGGATAAACATGGCTAAATTGTAAACCATCTAACTATTTATATAATACATCTAAAAAATAACAATGCATCATGAGGAACTAAATGATTAATATCTTTAATATTTTCCACATAAATGACATGATTTCAATAAATGAAAAATTTTACGTATATGAATGCTCCTCTATACCATTTCGATACATCTCACATGATACAATAATCATAAAAAACATAGGGATTTGAATAAAAATAAATGTTTTGAGTTCAAATGCTCTGTAAGAGGAATGAGATATTTTGAAGGATTACATCTTAAGTATGTTGATTAAAATGATAATTATATAAATGACATAATAAAAGCCAAAAGACCTTGAATAATATTCTTAATATTTGATCGATCAATATAAGAGTAGATTAAGATAATTTAGATATAATTAAATAAAAAATCAGTAATAAAATAAATAATCATTAATCAAAAAAATTCAGAAAGATATTAAATTTTATAATACTATAAAAATAGTTCATAATCATGAAAATTTGACATAACATGTTAAAAAACCTGAAAATCTGGAAGAATAAAATTTTTCAATTTCTTATCCTTCTGATCCCAACCACATTCCTTCTCATTCTCAAGTAAAATATTGGGTAAATCATAACACCTTCACACATAACCATTGTGATCCTTGAAAATATATAAACTATTCTTATACAGAATTATGAGTATATATTTATTCCATCAGAATCACTCTTTTAAAAAAATACTCTTTATAAACTATTCAATTGTGAAAATTTTTACTAGATCACAATATCATCATAGTCCTTTTATATGATTCTATATGACTGGTAACATGTTTATAGAAAAAATTTCTATATAACTTAACATCATTTTGGTGCAAATTTTGGACATAAGTACATGCTAACCAGTTTTGAAAAACGAATATATCTCATGAGATGTACTCTATTTTCTAATTAATTAGAGATAGATATAGTTCCCATACATCTTAGAATCCATACAGTTTTTTACCATTTTAAAATAAAACATTCATCATATCGTAAATAACTCATTGAAGATGAATGAGATTCTTAAAAAATAGTCAAATCACATACGCTGAGAATGTGATATCCTAGAATATAAAAATAATCAATTTCTAAAAGGAATAATATAAAAATAATTTATAAAGAATGATGAAAACCTAAATTCATGTAATATAATTCATGTAGGGAAAAAATTAGTGGATATAAAAAATTTTCTCAAAACCATTATAACACATTGGAAGATAAAATATGTTAGAAAATATTTTTTTGTATTAAACATGGTGAATTATGAAAAATTTATTGTAAAAATTTTATAATAAATGTGTCTTGGGAATGGATAAGGGTTTAAAAAATTATATGTGGAAATTCATTGAAAATGTTAGTTTTTAATAGAATCCTTAAAAATTTTAAATTAAAAAAATAAATTTTTCTATAAAAGAACAAAAAATACATTAATATATATTTTTCATTTAAAAATATTCATTATTAATATAAACATGAAAAAATAATTAATGTTTTCAATAAAAGTAGTGGAAAAACATTTAAAACATTAACTTTAGAAATAAATTGACAATGGAAACTTGGATTAGAAATAAAATTATTCAAAATAACTTAGAAATATTTACTATTAAAAAATATAATAGAAACATGAAATATATTTAATTTGTCCATTAAAAGAAATAGAAATACATTGAAAACAGTTAATTTTGATTTAAAAAAACTATTAATTATTTAAAATTTGAAGGTATAAATATTTTCAATAGAAAATGCTGAGTGGATGATTCAACCTCTTTATTTTGAACAGATCGAAAACCCCTATTGATCAATTTGAAAAAAAATTGGTTTAAAAACCCCAAATAACTAAATGAATAATTAAAAAACTATTTAAATTAAATTAACGAAGATAATATCATCATATAAAAACAACAATAGTTTCTATTATGGTATAGTGATTATTAGCCAAAATTACAAATATAAATATCAAAGAAATTAGTATTAAAAAAATTAAAATTATTCTTATTTGTTTTTTAATGAAAAAATATAATAATAAAGAAAGAATATATTATTTGGATAAATTATTTTCGAAGATAATATTGTGAAAAAATATCAAGAATGAATAAAATTTTATATAAATAAACCATTAAATATAATATTTATTTATATTGAGTGGTTATAACCTAAGTAAAAGATATGATCATTGAAAACCACTTACAACCATTGTATCATTGGAATCAGAAAACCAAGGGAGGAGTAAAGATAAATGAAAATTTGAAAATATTGAAATATTATATAATCATGGCATAAAATAAGAATGGGGTAGTATTTAATCAATTTATAAATAAACATTGTGTCAATCATCAAAATGTGGGATGTAAATCAAATTTGTGGAAATAGAACCCTTATAATTTTATAAGCAAACAGATTGATGGAAAATTTTGGAAGTATTGTAAAATGAACATATGTAGATATTAAAAAAGTGTTATTTACTGTGAAATAATTAATTTTTCTTCATGATATACCACATCAATGAGTAATTTTTTCAATATATGCAATTATTCCCCAATGATAGTTGACCCAATACAAGAAAACCATTCCCTTATTTCTTTTCATAGTTAAAGACAATAAAACTGAATTCTAAATACATAACTAACATATTACCATTTTTAGTACCATAATCACAAATATAACCCTTTTATAATCATTAT
The DNA here is from genome assembly GCA_963277665.1 of Viscum album. NCBI lineage: Eukaryota > Viridiplantae > Streptophyta > Magnoliopsida > Santalales > Viscaceae > Viscum > Viscum album. The sequence continues at coordinate 1,686,461,763 of OY728119.1, read as the reverse complement.
TCATAATTCTCTATCATGATTACAGTAATTACTTATAGCAAATTTTTTATATCATGTTTTATTAACATCAGCTATTTTGTGAAAATTTAATAATTTTGATATCATTAATCATCATTTTATTCAATGTTTATTATTGAAACATCCTTTTTGATTAAATAAAATATAACTTATACTGATTAAAAAATATTTTATTTCATTTTATATTTGTTTTGGTTATGTTATGTGAAAACAGAAATGATAAAAAAAATATTAGGCAATTTTATTGATTGAAAATGTAATATTAATAATAAGTTAAATAATTAGTATATTATTTATAAAACTATATAAAAATAAATATTTCTAAAAATTTAATAATATTAATTTTCATGTTCCCATACTCATCTATTTCCTAACTTTAATTCACTGTTCATGTAAGTAGTCAAACTAACCCAAACTCGTACATGCTTCAAATCTATTGTAGAGAATGATCATCATGTTTTTTATTATGAAATAATAACTCTGTAATAGAATCACAATGTTATTAGTTTTTAGATTAGTGTGGTTTTTAATGATATTATATATGATTAGATTATTTATTGAAATCTATACTAAAAACATTAAATGTTTCTCTATGTAGGTGGTAATATGGTTGTACGCACGATTACTGTCCCAATTTTACAATGTGTGAGATGGGCTGATAGTTGATATTGAATATACATTGAAAATCATAATTATATTAGATAAATAATCTTTATTTATCATTTTCATTCTTAACACCATCCATGGAAAATGGTAATGAATATACCGATGGTGCTTCCTGGATGGGGTAGTTTATTGAACACATAATCAATGTTCATAAATTTTTATAAATGCATGAAAATAAATAAATAATGATGTACCACTAATATAAAAATTTATAATTATAATAATTATTCAAAATTCATTATATAATTATATTTATTATATACATGATTGAGAAATATTAATATGAAAATCATATGAGGAAATAACACTTATATTAGAGATTTGAATTTTTCCTCAGAAGACCCCTAAATATGGATGGGATTGGGGTAACTATGAGTAAATATGGGTTTATGATTATGGGAGAGGGTATAATGGTGTGTGAAATTGAATATTTTTTTAGGATTACTGAAATATTAATATTTTCATTTGAATGGATATAAATGGTCCCCATTTATAAATCATAAAAGTGTCAATTTGGAATCCCTACTTATTGTTTTCTTAATTGTATATAACTAATCAATGGTCAGTGGCCCATAATTTACTATGTTATTGAGTGTGAGGTGTCTTTATGATAGTAAATACTAAATATTGTAATTTATCACATATTTTAATCACATTATATTTTATATCCAACTGAATTTTTATATCTTACTTCTTTAAATAAAAAATAAGTAAGTAGTTTTGAAAAGGGATTTGATGTTATATTAATCACATATCATAACCCATATATCTATGTATGGTTATTCTGGAGCTAAATTGTACATCTCTAAAATGTAATTGAAAATAAAAAGAGTTAGAAAATTATCATTATAATTTATAGAATAATGACTAGAACAACAGTTTTGTTAGAAAATTACCTTCTATCAATTATTTATTATTAATATTATAAAATATTGATTAGAAATAAAATTATCTTTATTTTTTTTACGTATTTATAAATCATTATATATACATTATTTAAAATATTAATTTTTATGTAATTTGATTGAATATCCTTGATCTTAATAAAAAAAATTTCATTATTATCTTAATAATTAACATTAATCCTAGCAATCTTAATTTTTTACTGAATAAAGAACTGGGATATAATATATTATATCATAATTATAATATAAAATATATGTATCATTTGATAAAATTTTCAATTTATTTTTATGAGAATTTAATATAATTTCAGCCCCTATAACATGTAAAAATATATTTATTGAAGACAATTATTTTTAAGAAATATTATTAATGATTTGGGTGAATAATGAATGATATTATTTAAAATGAATTTAAAGTATATATTATTATATAAATATTATTTATTTAAAAATAAATAAATTAAAATCATTTTTTATTTGGTTATGATTAATTAAATAAAAAATTTGGAACATAGTTTTCAATACACACAACATAAATTATTAAAATTTTCTACATGCGGTGATAAAAATAGAATAATATTATTAAATTATTTAATATTATTTATGATATACTATATAATTTAAAATTGGTTTAAAATTAATTCAATTTACTCATAAAATAAAATAATTTCAAAAAAATGAAGGAATAGATAAAGTCAATTTTATCACTATTCATCAGAAAATTGATTGTGTTAACAAATATCTATAATACATAATAAGATAATTTATTTTGAAATTTTTTTAAAAAATTGATATATCATATATATTATAAAATTTTAATTATTTATAGTCTTCCATGGAAATGTATAATATAATGGAAATAGATTTTATTGAAAATACAGTTTTCAATATTAACCCATTTTATTATTTTCATTCTGAACGTAATAAATATTAGTGGATTACCATGTTAGTGTTCATTATTGATTTATTAATATCTAATATTATTATTCTGTGGTTTGTTAAAAAAAATTTATTTTGTTTCACATGTAATATATCATTTTATATATTTTAATGTATCTGAAATCTTATATGTTTACATTCTATTAAAAAAACATTTTTTCCTCATTATTTTAAAATATTTCCCATTGTTGTAGAAAGGATAGAGTATTCTTAACAAATTTATTTTTATAGACCCAAATTCTAATATAAAATTTACATTATTAAATTTATGTAGATTAATATACTTATATTTCCTCAAACAAAATTAACTATTTATATCATAGTAAAATATTCCCCTAAGTATACCATCCCCAAAACATTCTAAGTCATGATGTCATAAAAACTATATTTAATATAATATGTTTCAACAAACAATTCTATAATAAATAAAAAAATGGTATTTTCAACTAGTTTATCAAATTGGACACTAGACCATACAATCTATAATCTCATGAATGAGATGAACTTCACTAAAAATTAATTATCATGAATCTCATGGATATCCAAACTATATAATAGAAATTTACAAAATTACCTAATGCATTATTATCTAAATATTATATATTATCGAAACATTGAAATTATCCATCCTGTAATAATTTTACATTTATTAGTTTTCACCAATAATTTATCCCTTCAATGAAATTATTTCCCATGGTTATTTATATAGTTACAAATTTTAATTCATATAAATCAAGAAAAACTACTGATGAATTATCCTTATATTTTTCACATAAAAATAATTGTCTTTTAGTACAAACCAATTATTATATTATTTAATTAATAACATATATTTGGCTATAAGACATAGTGGAATTTGGATAAAAACCATTCTTAGCTTCAATATATGATAATGATTCTACAAAATACTTTAACAAAAATTATAATGATAATAAACAAAAGGTTCATAAAAAATAAATATTAAATATCAATCATAATATATCAACCCTAATTAAACCATAATTTAGACCAATGATGCCTTAATTTCAACTATTTCACCCCTGGTAATCTAAAACTCCCATTTTTAATCCTAGGATTCATTATGTTTTGTTCTCTCACAAATAATAACCTAACAAGGTGATTTAATTTGTATGTAAATACCACCTAATGATTTATAATGAGTATGAAATCAATCAAATAATATCCCCACTGGGGGTTTATCATGGGGTTAACCCTTAGTCCAACTCATCAGGTGTGAGGATAATGATAGATTCAAAACTCAAACAATCCATTTCTTGGTTATTGTATGTAGGTACATGTGTTATAAAACTCAATATACTTGATTGTATCTTGAAACTGATGTATTACTAGAAAAAGACATACTAATGACTTTTCTAACATTTTAAAATATCATTTTTTACATATACTATATTCATGGGGTTTCACTAATGTTTTTTAACCGTAAATCAAAATGTAAATAAATTGGTTTATAATAATTAAACTGATCATTAAAATAATTAAAACCTTCTATAAAACCAGCTTAAATACTGTCGGATAAACATGAATAAATTTTATATTAATCATTTGATTTAGATAGTATATTTGAAGAATAACCTTAAAAAAGGACTTAATTGTTGAGTGTCCATGATATCATCTATAGAAATAAAATATTTACAATAGTTACTATAATTTATCCATAATTATTCAACACTAGAATCATTCTTAAAATATCACTTCATAAAATTATCTTCATAACTTATGGATTGGAAACATATGAAAAAGGGTGACTGAAAATATCAATAAGGTAATGTAAATTTCCTTAATCATTAGATTATATAATGTAAATAGAATACGAGAAAGTGATAAATATCATAATTATATTAAAAAATAAAATGGTTAAAAATAAAAAAAATTGATATAGAAACATAGTATCATATGGATATTATTACGTAACAACGAAATTAATTATTAGTATTAATATAAAACATCAAAAATTATAAAACATGTGATCAATATATTAAAATTTGGACTAGTTTACATATAATGATTAATCAAGAAAATATGGAATAATATGTTAAATAATGAAATGGTTTCACAATCATAAAAATATGATTTATTATCTTTTTGAACACAGATAATAACCAAATTATTCAAACATAATTTTTTTGACTAGAGTATAAATCATTCTCACTCACCCTTGGTGAATTTAGTGACTTGATAATGATTTCACATTTAAAACTGTGTGTAGAATTTAACATCATCACACTCCTCCTTTATGACGCATGTGTCTTTATACCCTATTCAAATATATTATTGTGATTATATATTTTCTCAATCGCAATAAATATTTTTGATCCGATAATCATGATAAGCAGTTCACATGTTAAATTATATATAGAGCTTAATTCTATCACATTAACACATTTTGAACGTTAAACTTGCAGACCTATGAACATTAATTTTTTATCTCATAAGATATATTGAAGTTTCAAATATTTATACAGACATATAGGACCCTAGCATCTATTAACCTATATATTTGTGTGCCACATGAAAATAAAACATTGATCACCTCATAATGAACCCATGGAAAAATAATGTGATTCATAAAACATTAAAAAACATCCTAGAATAATAAATTACCAAAAATATGATTATTAAAAAAGTCATTTTTCAAAAGGAATAAAATTATAGTATCATCTAAATAGTTATTAGGGAATAAAATCTTAAAAAATAAACAATAGATGGTAACTATTAGTGAAAATACAAAATTTTATATAAAACTCTTTATAATCATTGATGATCAAATTTCATTGACACAAATATATGAAGGGAAACAAAGTAATTTTAAAAATAATTTATAATGATTTTCTAATAAAATTTACAAAAATAAATACATAATAATTTCATGTAGGATAAGTTTGAATACTTTGAAAATGATTATTTTTATGATATTAATTAATATTGAATACTTCAAAAAGATATAATTTTTCATTAATAGAAGTGAAAATAATTTGATAAATATTAATTTTAAAAATAAGAATACTAAAAAAACTTGATAAATACATACAGTTTTCAATAAAAGATATTTGATATACATTTTAAAATTTTAATTTAAAAAATAATCATTAATTATCGAACATTAAATAGAAATTATATAATTATAGATACGTTGAATTTTTTTAAAAAAATAGAATCTTTACTAATAGAAATATAAATGAAATTAATTTTTCATTAATAAATATAAAATAATTTTTAAATGATTAAATTTATGAATAATATTTCATAATGAAAAATTGAAATTTGTTTAATGGTTACCAATAGAATCTTTGGATTGGATGATTAAACCACTATATAATAAAATGATTGAAAATGCATTTAAAGATGTTAAAATATCCTTTATATTAAAACAAACATTATTAAAAGGAAAAGAAAACAGTCAATTAATATTAATTAAGGAATAAATGATCAGTAGAGAGAAAACCAACTTGATTTTCCATTTGTTAATGGTTAATAATTTTAGAATGTTAAAACGTGACTATTGAAAAAACACAATATAAGTAATGAAAATTACTGATACAAAAGTACCTATAACACAATAATAGAATCATCATGGAAGAATAATTTGGTGTGAAACCTTATTTGACCATAAAATATAATCAATATACATAATAAAAGTAAAATTGATTAAATAAATAAATCGTGGAAAATAACATTCAATGAATTTTTATAATGACCCAATGAAAAGATTTAATTCACAAACCACCTTACAGTTTTTGTAATGATTAAATAAAAAACCAAAGTAATGTAGAACATTGAATAAAACATTTGATATAATGAAATATAAATTAATAGTTATAAATTCAAAAAATATTTATATAATGACCCAGCCCTAAAAAATTACATATTCCTGAATTTTAGACCATAACATTCATTCATACACATATAGTATCCTTTTTGGTTTATTCTTTCAGGGAATTAGGACACATAACATACATAACTTCTGATTAATATATATGAGGATACTTCTAAAAGGGTATCCACTTTTTTCAATGATATAAAATTTATCCAAAAAAATAAATTTCCTTGAAAGTTTTCCAAAAAACTTTAATTTTTTCTTTATTTATCTTATAAATTATTATAACCTATGAAAAACAGTCATAAAACAAGGATGAGTACAAAAAACAATGTAATGGATAAACAAAAAGGAATAGATATTCAAGTTATAATATAAAATCCAATAAAATCCATTCCATAAAAACACATTAGAATTTATAGAAACATCATTTATTTTCCTCAGGACATATTTTCCATATAAATCATACAAATCACACTTACACATGGAATAACCATTCGGGCATCTTCCATCTCTAGAGTACCCAATGAATTTATGCAACTTAATGGGGAATTACCTTGAATATATTGAGCTATTATGGGATCCAACAAAAATATAGGGATCTATAATTAGATTAAACAAATATAAATATTTCCAAGGAACATATCATTTAAAAAATAACTAGATAAATTATTTAATCCCTCGAGAAAAACACATTCTGATTTTCAAAATTCCATTTTTGTAAAAACTCTCGCTTTTAGAATATAAAAAAAATTAAAAACAATAATGACTTAATATTCCTAAATATACTATGTATTCATATAATGGAAATATAATATCAATAAAGAATCCTAAAATTTGGAGAAACCGCTCATGTGAAATATATATAAAAACTATCATTTTGAATTTCCATAAAGAGACTTTTAAAAAAAACTTAATTGGAAAGTAACTTATAATTATAATTTGAGTGAGAATTAGTAGAATTGAATGTATATTTGTATACACTATAAATAAAAATATTACTATATAATATAAACAAAAAATCCTCAAAAAAATAATAATAAGACCACAAAATGAATAAGGTAGAATGTCAGCCCCAATAATTTAAATTGGGTTACGAATTTCCTAACCTCGAGTTTTTATAACATAAAAACTGATTAAAACTTATGTATAATGGTTAAAAGAGTGTTATTAATACCTAAAATAGGAATAATTATTTTTTATAACACATTATATCGTAATTTAATAATCTCATTCCACGCACATATTAATAATATTTTGTTATTTACATTTTTCTTGTTTCATTCTTTACATGGTTTCCATTGTCAGTTCGTAACAGAATTTCATGCCGAATAGAAGAGAAACTACCGAAGTGGAACGAGATGTAATTAATATGTTTCCATAATATTAAATGATATTAACAATCATTTTTTATCATAATTGAATATGAAATATTAGATAAACAAATGATGTTTAGATCATTTTGGTAGTTCTTTGATAATCATTTACTTTTTCACCATATACCTTTAATACTATGCATAATTTAATTATAAATATAATAGAGGTAATATCAAACACATTATAATAATTTTCAACCATTAAAATACTTTTATAGGCATATTTGAAGGAATTAATGGAAATTGAAGACTGATCGTCCAAGATAACGGTAAATAGAAACATCTCAATTGATGTATTTATTTTTAGAATAGGAGGGTGTGGAGAAGGTGTATAATGCTGAATTTGTCGATAATGACAACTAAAATTCCTAATTTATATAATTTTTTAGATTTCATGCTCGTTGGATTTGGGGATGTGAAGAGAGTATGACAAGAGAAAAGGCATAAAAATTAAACACAAGGAAATGAAATAGGATTTTTAATTCTTCACCTTCAGATCAGTTTATGGCCATTAGTATTGTCCTTTTGCATAGAAAAAAAGGATATGGACGTGGTTAAGATCCTTGGGAAGTGAATTGGTTTGAATTTAAACAATGATCGAGTTTTTATATATTATAGAGAAAATGTTGGATGAGGTGATATTTATTGTGGAAGATAGGTTGGGGATTCCATTTTGTAAGAATTTATTTAATATTTTTTTTCAAGACTATGAATAGTCTTGGTTTATAATACCCAAAATAGTAATGAGTGCATGTGAGTTTGAAACATGGGTGAGTATATAATCCATGATAATATTAATAGTGTATTTAAAAAATAATGTATATAAACGGTAAATTATCACATTTCACTATTTATAAAAAATTCAAGTATTTAATAAAAATTCAAAAAATTCACTGTAATTTTTTTAAAATACAGAGATTTAAAAACAATTCCAATTTATCAATATATTTTTCTAATGTTTTTAATTTATTTTTTAAATATAATCATAATTTATTCAAAAAATAAAAATTTAAAACTATAACACATTTTATACAAAATGAAAAATTAATCAAGGTCTCATTAAAATTATATTATAACATTATAAAAATTATATAATAATTTTTAATTAAATATTATGTAAGTAAATTTTCATTTAAATTATTTAATTATTCATCAATTTGTAATTAAATATTTACGACTTACAGAAATACTAACACATATATAATTATCGTATTGTCCCTTATAAGATGCCTTTTTAATGCACATTCATTGGGGATGTAACTATTTATTTGTCAATTTTATTATTAATAAAGGTTAAATTACTATTGATAAGTGTAATATTATTATTCATAGTGGAATGTTATTATTCACTAAAAATGAAGTTGGTTTTATCATACTCCAAATAACTTACTTATCACAATAGTTTATGTATATTTTCAAAAATTCAAAACACAAAAGAATAAAAATTATGTTTAATGGCTAGACAATAACTATCTCTTTATAGAATTATTGTTTAATTGGAACATAGTGTTTCATGAATTCCATTAAATTTATTTTTAAATCCTTTTGGTGATATATTCTCCCCCATTTCTAGTTATCGTGTGCTCATTATTTTTATTTATGAATTAAACAAGTTAGGGTACCTTTCCTCATAGAATTTTTAAATTTCCATGATTCTTATTCAATAATGTGTTTTCCCCAAATAAATCATTATAATATGGATTTCCTTTTATTGAATCACATTATCTATACAATCAAGAATATTAATCAGTATCTTCTTATAGAAAATGCTCTCTTCCAACGTAACTACTACTATGCTCAAAAAATGATATGAATCTGGAACATTCTTCTCAACATAGAAACCTAAAGAACATTGTGTAACTAAGATAAACTCAATGGAAATGCTACTCAGTAGGTGATTGGTTGAATATTCTGCAAACTTTCAGAAGGATTAATGAACTATGGACATACCTTTAAATTTTTACAAAAACTAATAAAACATTTCCAAGTACATATTTTAAGGAAAACATTATCTCCTACCTAAATTATAAATCCTTTCTAGTATTTATCTAAATAAATTTTCTACCTAATCTAAGTGATCCATATTTTTCACTGAATCATAAGAGCTTTTTCATCCACACAGTATACTAATTTTGGTCCCATCGACATCCTCTCTCTACCTTAATCCCAAAATGATGGATTTCAACACCACATTCCATACGATGGAAATAATGGTTCCTATGTATACAAGAGTAAAAATAGTTATTTTTAGACTAATTTACTAAATGAAGTTTCCAATCACAACTTCCCTGGTAGTCCATTGAACAAGCTTGAAGCATATCCTCCAATGTCTGAATTTTTCTCATGGTCTGTCCATCAGATTAAGGAAGAAAAGCAGTGCTGAAATTTAAATTTTTGCTCAACGACTTCTAGAGGACATTTAAAAAGGTAAAAGTTTACCTAGGATCACAGTAAGATAGAATTGCAAAAGGGACACCTTGTATCCTAAAAATACCTATGAGGTACAGTCCTAATGCTCTTCCAAAGACATAATATCTTGAATAGGATAAAAATGTGATCATTTAATCAGATTATCAACAATGAACCATATTTCATTGTCACCTAAAGATGTATTTGATAGTCCCAGAATGATGTCTATGGATATATTTCCATATTTCCACTATATCACAACTATATATTGAAGAATCCCCTTCGGTAACCACCACTCTACTTTATCTTGTTGAAATATTAAAAATTTCATTATAATATCCATAATATCTCTTTTCATTCTATCCCACCAGTAATTATCTTCATGATCTATTTACTTCTTGGTGTTGTATAGATGAACTGAAAATGGATATCTGTGAGCATCACATAATAAATCCTTTTTCAATTGAGAATCATAGGAAACACATAATCACTTCCCAATCCTAAAAAATCCTTATCAAGAATATATGGTGGAAACATACCTATTTTAACCAATTATTCTTTTTTTTGTAAGTCACCGTCATCTTTCTATGCATTCATAAATTACTCTAACATTGATGGCTACAATGAAACATGATACAAAATAGAGAAATTTACTACACCAACAACTTACATGTCAATAATTACCAAATCATTCATAAAATGTTCACATTCTAAATTTATCTTGTTTAATCAAACCATACTATTCGAAGTCAATGCATTAGACACCATATTTTCTTTTCCAGGAAAGTAATGAATCCTGAAACATAATCCTCTATTAGTTATAACCATCTTATTTGTCCTATGATTGATCCCTTCTGAGTAATTATATACTTCAATGATTTATATGGGGTGTATATATTTAAAATTTTACTCTATACATATGATACCTTTAAATATATATTTCATAAATAAAAACATCTTATTCCAAAACATATGTAGGTTAAGTTGAATCGTGACGTTTCAATTGACATGACACATAATAAATTACATGATCATTCTATATCATAACACAACCACATCTCCTAAAATAAGAATTACAGTAGTTGAAATATTCACCTCTTATGGAAGGTTGGTTTATAACTAGAGAATTCACCAATCATACTTTAAATGCATAAAAAACATCATATTATTTTTCCCAGATGTATTTTACTCATTTTTTAGTTAACTTATTTAGTGTTCTAGGTAACTGTGAAATTTTTTCAAAAATCATATTTTAATATCTTGTCAAACCAAGAAGACCACAAATCCTTTCAATATTAGTGGGTCTTGTCCATTAATCAGAAACATTTTTTGTAGGATCAACACTTATGTCATATTTTAATGCAATGTAACCTGGGAAAGAATATTGATGCAACAAAATTTCATAGATACTGAATTTTCCATACAATTTATTATCATTTATGTTTTACAAAACATTTATTTTATGATTTTCATGATCCTCTTTAATTTTAGAATACTCTATTATGTCATCAATAAACATAACCAAGAATTTACCCATGAACGCATGAAATATTATGTCCGTAATATCCATGAATATAGTTAGTGCATCATTTAAACCAATGGCTTAACTAAAAATTCATAATGACTATATCTAGTATAGAATTTGGTATTTTGGTTGTCTCCATCCTTCAATTTCAGCTGATGAAATACTATAAACATATGATATACGAACAGTTTAAAACTATTGGTATAGGATATAAAATCATTGGAATAACTGATTCCAATCATTGTCCAAACCATTAGTTGATGAGTCAATGGGATAGACATATGCTAATTGTTAATCCATAATTGTTGGTATATGGAACCAAATAGCATATTATACCGACGGTATGTAGTAACCATTTTTATCACTTGTTACCAATGGATTAATATAATTTGTTGGTTAATATTGAGTTTTTAGTTCTATACAAATGATATTCAAACCACTGGAATAGACTTTTTACAACTATTTGTTGTAATCCGTTACTATAGATTAAGTTTTCACATCCCTACCAGTTGTTTATAAATAATTATGATAATGTTGATGAAAATCTAGAAGTATTCAGTAGCCTGTCCCCACTCCCAGTGCAATTACCTACAAGAATAACACAAATACAGTTTCCTGTACTGAAATCAGAACTTAGAATTACAGGTAATTTCATGTAATTACTTGTTTAATTACCTGTATAATTATTCATAATTATAATACATGGTACACAATTCCGAATAACACCAATTAATAAGAATTTTACCCAAATAATTTTCCATAATAATAACACCAAAGAAATATCATTACACTATATATAATTCAGAATATCACCGATTCAAAATAACAACAATACTCACAATAGAATACCCCACTCGAAACCACAACCTAAAAACAAACATCTCCATAAACAAAAATAATAATAATATGATCCAAATAGTGATGGAAGTTTTTTTATCATTCCAGAAATTGATGAAATAATTATTACATGATTGTGGTTCATTTTTATTGAACCAAATTGTATCGGTTTGGTCCAGTAATGTTTTTCAGCAGTGGTGTCTCATTGGAGATAAAATTTTAATCTAATCTATAGGTAGTATATAATATTTTTTGATCATGTTAAAATGAATTATTTTTCTAGGTAAAAATATGTGGGGAGTGGAAACCCACGTTACAGTGTGGTGAAATATATAGGGTTTTTATATTACTTTAATATATTACACTATGGTGTAATAAAAGGGGTTTATGTATGATGTTCTTAATTTAAAATCATGTGAACTTTTCCATGAATTTTTTAATGAGAAATTCAAATGTTCCTCCATGGTGGAAAAATATTGTAAAGTAAACAAGTTTTGATAGATGATTTACTCGATACGTGGCCATAGTAGGTATCTTCCCAGAGAAATAGTGTGATGATTTGTAAGTGTATTTGAATGGATTGGGCGGAGTGGCACCCAACAATGATAAAATTTGAGGTGGATCATAAGGTGTAGTATAAGGTAATGTATATAGTGGTTAGTGAAAAAATGGTGGTTTGGGGCAGTCCACACAATATCTATAGAGTTTCATATAGATTCCTCCTATAATGGTCGCAATGAATAATGGACTGGTCAGTGGATATGATGGATTGGAGATTTATATAATGATGCTTGAACAATGACACTACAATAGTGAGGATCTTTATTTCATTCATGGTAATGCATCCATCATGATAATAAATAATAGATTCATGGAATCAATAGTTGAAACCACATTTTTGAATTTGTATATTATGGAAAATATATCTGAGTCAATTTAATTTCATAGATGAATTACATGGTAAAACATAGATAATATATTTGATGGATTCTAGGATTTTTCTTTGATCATAGGATTGAATTGAAATGATCCTGGTATAACTCATATCAGGGGGTGTTAGTGTAAAGGGTACATGTTTTTTAGATATACATAATTTCACTAAAAAAACACATGAAAATACCCTACCAGCATCTACAAAAACAATACTCAATGCTGATTAGTACACACCTGAAAAAAACTTATATAACACCTTATAATGAACCAATTTAATTTTTAATAAAAATAATGAAAATATATAATAAAATTATCGACTGGTATGACCTAATTTTAAAATTATGATGTTGATGCTGTTTAGGTTGCATTTTATTGAGATATATTAGAAACCCTATACCACGTAGCTCTGTGGGGATTGTTGTGTGGATAACTGAGGGGTTTGATATAGGCTATTACTACTATTTTTCTCATTATTTATGATCTAACCATTTTCTACAGTAGTGATGAGTTCCAATCTAAGGGAGAGGTATGAGGTTTGTGACATTGAATGATAAATAGTATATGACCCTACCCTATGTAAGAGAGTAGTGTTTAGGATAAGATATATGTCTTTCCTAGTATCGTAGATGCGATATAGTACCTGAATATGAGTGATTTTCTAGTATCCAGGATGTGATATTGGACACACCATGAAGAGATGATAGTGATCATGATGTTATACAAGACCTTACATTACATTAGATAGTAATTATTATGATATGATATAAGGAATTTATAAGGCCCTAGCCTTAAAACTTACTTAATCTTGAGTTATTACAAGATTACACATTGAGGATCTTTTCAGGTTTAGAGTTTTAGAGAATTATATCATGAAACTTGCATTACATTCCACATTTAAACAAAGTGGTTACATAAAAGACAGTATTCATTCTTCCCATCAACGAAAACATATTTAAAATAAAACATGGATTCTTTCTTGACACATCCTTGACACCATCATCACATCATGTACCCTTCCCTTGACATGTGAAAAACATTTCAAAAACTTTGGATGAGCATAAAAAGCTCAGTAAGGGATATATAGATATGTAAAGTAAACATGAGTACATGTATACATAATAATGAAATCATACTTTACCCATAAAACATAGGCATATCAAATCATGAATAAATCATAGAAATCCTAAGACATAAAGGTAACTTGAGGAATTCATAACATTCTTACGTGGGGAGTAACCCTCTTGGTTACGTTTGGAATACCCATCACAGTATATTCCCTAAATCTCTTCGGAGAAACCTTAACGCTTCACTCCTTCGCGTTACCCAATGCATTGGAGAGCTATAACGGGCTCACCCGCACTTAGTTTATCACGGAACCACCCATTTTCATAACAATGCCCAAGAAACATAACATAAACATTTCACATAAAACATGCAAAAAGGAAACATAACATTTCCACATTTCAATCACAATATAACATTTTATTATATTGAAATAATTAATCCATTCAAAAAGAAACCATTTCCAAAATCATTTAAAACATTTAATAAAGAGAATTTTGAATCAAATTGTCCCATACCACCTTGAAGATTTTAAAATTTTAAACCATTAATATCCATATAAATAAATCCTTAAAACCATTTTGAAAACATGGATATTAATAAGATCAAATAATTAAAACATTTGAAACGATATTTTGGTTAAAGGGGTTTTACCAAAATTAGAGACACTTGAATACAATAATTGAGGAATAACATTTAGTCAAAACTTTATAATATCATGAGAATAAATGGATTCATGATATAATACTCCAAAGGACAGTATATACACCATATAAGAGTGAATTGGTGCATAACAACAATGAACCCTCAATAGAAATGTCAAATGTGATGAAATCCCTTATAAAGAAGGTATCCTTAAATTAAGGACAAATCAATCTCAGAAATATGGGTGAAAAAAATAAATACACCCAATATAATTGGATATTAAGTGTAAAACAATAAAATTTCATTCACACATATTCAATGGATGACATATTCAATGACTACATGTTGAACCCAAAGAAATCGAAATTGGGTTAAAAAGTTCCCTTGACAGCCCAACGACATCACATCAAAATGAGTTGATGAGAGATAAAAAGTGTATCTCATCACTTGGACATAAAATTTAAATCAATAAGGATATATTAGAACATATCCCAACATAACAATATGTAAATTAGAAGACCCAACAAAATAAGTCTTTTAAAAAAAAGGAGGGTGAATGGTTCCCTTACCGACTTGGGTATCTTTCAAAACATACACCCCATGAAAGAAGGACAATAGATCATTGATGTAAATACTCATAAACGAAAGTATATTACACAAAGAGTAGAATAATGGGAAGTACATACACCACTCAATGGAATTTGTGGCAAATGTAGCATAAATCTCACGGGAATAAAAGTGAGATGAAAGATCCCTTACGAAAACTCGGCAGCCTAACGGCGCCACATAAAACTTCCGAATATGGATTGATGAGATCAAATAGGGTATCTCATCACATTACAATAAAATTTACAGAAATAGGAATATAAAATAACATCCCCCAACATTACAAAGAGGAGTTTAAAAGAAGTGACATAAAGGAGAGTACTTAAAAAGAAAGAGAGAGGTTAGATCTCTTACGAAAGTTCGGCAGCCTAACGGCACCACTCAAAACATCCAAAATGGATTGATGAGAGAGAATAGGGTCTCTCATCACATGAACATAAAAATTTCAGTAATTTTAATATAAAATATCATCCCAATAACAAGAAATATGAGCTTTAAAAGGAATGATATAAAAGTGTGTACTTAAAAAGAAAGAGAGGAGTAGGATCCCTTACCTCGGGTCCGACTTGACTCGATCATTCATTAATCTCCTGAATAATAAACGTGAGTTAATTTATAATTCCTTAAAAACATTTTTCAAGTTCATTATTCCCTTTATATTACTTATTACCATGTCATAAACATTATGTAATCATTTAAGTTAATAATATTTGTTTTGCCGATGTTTGGTTCCTAAGTCGAAAGTGGACTTCTTACAATTACATGTTGTTCATGTGGCCAAATGTTTATTATATCCAGAATTGTATTCATGATGTAGATATCATATATTTCATATATATCAAGTACATTCATTAATTTATAACGTTACATAATCATTTAGAAGTAAGAAATGAAATGCACCGTTCATGGAGACGGTAAGCCGTACGTACGCATGAACACTACTTTCATTTCTATTTTGTATTTTATATAATGGAATAATAATGATATAAAGGTATATTATAATTCCAGTATAATATCCTATATAATATCATAGTTCCATCCTTTATACGTCCCACATATGGTATTAACGAATCACATCACTTTGAGGGGGCGGTAGTCCGCACTTCCTAAAATGAAGATATCGCGTATACCCATAATGGAAGCCATAAAGGTAAGACACAAATGAAAAATACAGAAGCATAAGTAAAACATAAACATATTATATATCATATATAAAAATAGTGACATCATAATGGCCACCTTTGAAGGTGTTAAAAGAATGTTGAACAATCATCGTTTCGGGAGGCAGAAATTCGCCATCCACGGAAACCGTATGTTCTTTAACCATTTGATGTAGTTGTGTGAGAGTGTAGCTCGAATAAATCTTATAACAACATACTAGTATATTGAAGATACTGGTTTTGTTACAAAAGAAATAAATAAAAAGAGTTTAGGGGGTTGGAGAAGCAAAATAAAACAAATGAACATGAGAGAATGAATTACCTTTAAAAGTGTAACTCCTTTTGATTTGAGCCTAAAGGCTTCCTTTGAAAGGATTCTGCCCAAAGGGAATCCTCTAGGATGAGGAGAGGGATGTGGAGAGAGTAAATGGGCATGGGTTGGCTGAGCCAAAGGCTTGAGGGGTGTGTGAAATGAGGTAGAGGTGGGGGCCTTTTATAAGAGGAGAGGAGGGGCACTTTTGGAAAGTAAATAAATATTACTTTATTTGAAAATGTGTTTCGGTTTTAAAAGGTCCCACATTGATATAATTCGTGGATAAGGTGATAAGGCTTAGAAATACACTCATACAATATGTTTTGGACATGTGTAGTTCATAGAGTTTACATTATCTTTCCATTTTATTTAAATCGTCAAATAATGATGTCATCGCTGCATCATTATTATGTCATAAATAATTTAATTTATTTAATGTCTAAAAATTATAAAACAAATACTATGATGTAGGAAATCTTTTTATCTTTCCAATTACTATTTATAATCAAAATTTGGACTTGTGTAACCCCACTTAAAAATTGTTTTAGTAGATCATATCATGTTTGTGTCATTTTTACTTTTACATTAAATAAAAAGTTATTTATGTCATTTCCCAACCAAAGTGGATCCATGGGGTCCCCAAGTTGGCCCATGTCTTGTCTTGGTCGGCCATGACTCACCCAATAGGTGTAGGACAAGTGTCATGGTGTTTTCACATTCTTATGATATCATTTTTACCTTAAATTACACTAATTACCACTAATCGCGATTAAAAACTTAATAAGTTACTATTCTCCAAAAAAAATATTTTCATCCCATTGAACCACATTTTTCATACTAATGACAACCATGTATGTCGGATTTTCAAAATTCAATACACATTAGTGGTAAACTTTCATTTAACTGAAAAATCAGTTTTCTTGATTACCACTTAGTGGTTTCACTATTCATCAAAAATTGGAGTTTTTCAGAAAAATACCAAAACTTCACCCTAAGCTATATTTGATATTCCGAATTCAAAAAATGAAGTTCGTTTTTAAAAAATAAAAAAATATTAGTCACATTAATTAATTTAATAATTAATTCCCGCTGTTAGAGCAAATAGCGTGTTTTTATAAAACAATAAGTATCAAAAGATTGACACTAGTTTAAGTCTGTTTTCAAAGTGAAATTAATTCCAATGACCACTATTGGATTTAATGGTAAAAATATTTTCTAATTTCACTTTAAAACCAATTCAAAATATAATCTAATCATATAAATAAATTAGATTAAAAAGAGGTTTTGAATTAAAATACAACATTTTACACTATTCATTAAAAAAATGAACATTATCGGAAAGATACCAAAAATTTACACAAAGTAAATTTTGATGTCCCGATTCATAAGAAGAGTTTTATTTGGTCCAATAGAATTTATAAGAGTGAACAAAACTATATTTAATGATGGTTCTCCATTAAAAGGCGATAAGTGAACCTTTAGTGAAAACTAGGGCATATACGCCTAAAATTGAATTCTTTCCGTATTTTAAGCCTTTAGATTTTATTGGATAAATGTAAAAACATTTAAAAACATATATAATCATATTTTAGTTATTTATATCCATTCCCTCCATTACAACGGCTACATGTTAACTACCATTTAAAATAATATTATTTTATTATTAGAGTGCAACGTAAGATTCCCAAGAAACTCGTTGTTGCGTGTTGGGTACGCCATCGAGCATAGCGTCCCCTTTAAATTCATTTAAATATTTTATTCACAAATATGGATAAATATGAAATGTCATATTCTTTATTTACCTGTGGTGTTACAGAATTAACATGAGTGAGAGGGTAGTGGTAAAGATAAGATATAGAACCAAACCTTTATTAAGTGGGTATTGGTCAGTATATGATATGGGATTCTACCTTGAGTGATTGGTTAATAGTCAGGATGTGATACAAGACCTCAATTTGAGCAAGAGGGTGGAAGTATTAGGATAAATATGTGATCCAGATATGGTGTAAGGATCTATCATAAGTGAGAGTGTGGAGGTCGAGACTAATATTAATGATACTTCCCTATGCCAAAGGGTATGAGTTTGGGGTTGTGTTTTGAGATGTACTCTGTTTCAACATTCTCCAAATCAAGTGAGGTCATGTGTTGGGTCTCCCTAGGTAGCACCTGCTGACCTGTCAGAACTGTTTCATGTGGTATATTGGTACATGTTCTATTTTCCTATACATTTATACACTAGATATAACGATGTATTTTGGGGTAAATTGGTGAGACCCTACCAAGTTATATCAATGTGATCTAGTATATTATTATTGGTTGTCTCTTAGCTATAACATCGTATGCTTACTCTAATGTGTTATTTTGATTATGTTATTTGTATATTTTTATTTTAGAGGGTATATAGATTATAATAACCCCATGAAACTTATAGACTTTTGCCATTAGTATAAAGTGTTTGGTATTTGGGTAGGTGTCCCTAAGGTCCTATATTTATTAACCAGCAATTTTATATGATCTTTTTTAGTCATAGAATAACATATAGGTTATAATGAATTGACTAATGTTGTTTGACTATTTGAGCTTGGAATTTGGAGTCAGGATGTATTATTAAAACTATAAATTGACTTTGTACTTGTATGTACCTAACCAATGTATATAGAAAGTCAAATCTTCAAGGTAATGATATTCTTGTTCATTTATTTTTAGTTTTCTAAATGAGATTTCGATTCATGTATGATGTTTTGGGTGAGACATATTTTTTACTCTTATTTGGATGTGTTATTAGAGTGTGGGCTCATGCAACATATAGGTTTTAATACTTGGACATGTTCATTACTCATTAATGATGTGAAATTATTTTCCTATTGAGAAATGTGGGTTTAAAAAATTGATAAAAAAAATATTGAAAATTGTATTGAGTGGTTTTTATTAATTAATGTGTCCATAATAACAAATTAATTGTTTAATAAAATAACTCATTGGAGGTTCCTTAATTAAGAAGGAACAATGTGATTATTATTTTTTGATGTTTTGATTTTATTATCATTTTTTCCTAGTTTTTCACAGCTATATAATGAGTAGGTTTTGGTATGATTTACTTTATAATGGAATCTAGGTAGGAGTTCCCAAGTATTGTTTGTACCTGAGTGGTCTTTTATTGTTAAATACATATGAATAAGTAAAGTTGTTAATTTGGATTCTAGTGTGGGGTGATATTGTGGCAATCTCTAGAGTGATTATAAGGTTATCTAGGTAGGATATGAGTTTTGTCTATCAATGTAGCATGTTATGGTTAGATAATATTGGTTGGTTGATATTAATATTTCCTGATAGTTTGATGCTATATTTTTATTATTGAGCTTGGTATATGAATGGAAACATACTAAGATGAGAGGAGTATATCTATATGCCATCTCTTTTAGAGAAATTCTTGATAGGTGAAAGATCGAGTGCTCAATTTCTTTAGGAATTACTTTGTGTTTCCAATGAATGATGGAATCATGATTTTGTTTTGAGGTATAGGCTATAATTATAGAACTAGGAGGATTATATTTTACTTCCAATTTTTTTTTGGAAAACAAGGATTTTGAAAATGATTTTTAAATCCTCCAATATAAATACTCATCCATGTTAATAAATACAGTAATTATATATAATTTGATAAATTCAAGTGAAAATGATCTATGAATGAGACTAAATCAAAAATTTTGTCACATAATTTAATACATAAAAATAGAATGAATTAGAGAAATCAGAATAAGGAGTTTTATAATTAGAATGATTTAGGTCAAGATCATCAGCAAAGATTTTGAGTGTATATAAAATTAAAATTATGAAATATCATTAATACCATGGAAAAAAGAGAATTCAATGAGTCCATACCTCCTTGTCATGTACGGTTTTATTATTTATAGATAAAAAAATAATTATTGGAGTAAGACCACTGACCTAAAAAATCCATTGAATGTTGAATCATACAATAAATCTCAAAATACGCCAACTACTTTTAAAAAATTGATGAAAATACATTGGTAAAAGTTGATGTCATTAAAACATTATGGTATTTATACTCCCTGAGTCAAGAATAATGTGACCTACTAAATCATACACATATTCACTGAAATAAAATCACCAAACATCAAATGTCAGTAATATCACCCAAAAATGTGACATATCCATTTTTCCCTCATCACCATCTCCATCACCTATTAAACTGTCATCATCAGACTCATTCTCATCCTCATCCCTCTCTATTTTCTCATCCAATCCTCATCTTCAACCTCTTCATTGGCCTCATCCTCAGCTTCATATATTCTCTCAATCTCTGCCTCAGCCTCTGCCTCTCCCTCGACCTCGGCCTCATCCTTAGCCTCTTCCTCCCCATCTTCATCACCAGGAAATACATTGTCTCAACTACAATTACAAAATACTTCTGGTGCACTATATACTGAACGAATATATGAAATATATTATCCAAATGATGTGATGTCCTTTGGTGTAATTGTTATTCATAAAACATTCATCAGTCTCTTAAATTCAGAATTTTACCAACCAGACTATTCTTCCACATGTGTAACTTTTTATCATTATATTTTTACTTTCCCATAACATACATGAACATAGTGGAACTACAACCTGTACCTAAAGAAGGCCAAATTATATTTGGTACAATCCTATTCCCAAGTCAACAACATAATCTGATAGGGTTCTAATCTCCCAACGGTTGATGTAAGTGATCATTTGGCCCAAAATAGTTAGTTTTTTCAACATGAAGTACCTATAAAAAAATGTTACAAATATAAATAGATTAATAATTTAAAATTTAGATATTAAAATTCAAATTAAAAACATTAAAACTTACAATCTAATTTTTTTTTGTTTACCACACAACAAAATTTTATCATTCTACTCGAGAAAAAAAATTTGTGTGAGGAAAACGTCCTTCAATATTCAATACCTACCTCTATAATGACAATAAATCCAGGAAACCATAATTACAAATGGGATACATATAATGAATTTAATAACTAAAATTATATGAATATTTAGAAGTTGAATAAATAATGGATGGAAAAATAGAAAGTGCTTGTCCTAATGAAAAATTATAAACAATTTTTATACCTACTTGTTCTAATAATTCTGACAATATAGTAATTCGCAATGTTTGGAGGTATATTTTACCATAAATGTTGTTTATTATTTCCAAATGTTTCCCTACTAAAATTCAATTTTAATTAAAATTTTATTAATTAAAAACATGAATATTTAAATTTAAATACCTCAAATGCGATTAATACCTTAAACTTGATACTTTTCCATTGAGTAATCATATGTCGATACTGTTATATCAAATAGTCATCTGTGATAGGTAACACCTCTAAAATTATTCCTATAAGTACTCGAACATTTTTTTAGATATGAGTTTTCTTTTCCAGTGTTTTTTAGAGAAATAGGAGTACTTTGAAATTTAAGGAGTACATGCCAGGTACGTTTGAGTACACGCCATGTACCCAGTTTCCGTGGGTGACCGTGTATTGTCTGTGTAACAGCTGAGTACATGGATATGAGGTGTGACCTAGAGACCACTTAAATCAGAGGCTTGTTATGTAAAGTTCACATAGTTTATCTTTAAAAAACATACTGTTTACTTTTCTTTTTAATTGTTAAATCAGACTTGGGTCACGTCTAATCGTCAAAAACGTCTTCTTTTAGGTATATCTCATCTAGGATAGATGTATACCAATGAATCTTCTCGAGGTCCATGACTAACCATCTGTTCTCTGAATCAATCATCGTAGATTTCATTGGAATATCTATGGTGAGTTATTTCAGCTCATAGAGCCTCATCTCTTGATTTTTCCACTCTCATGAGATATTATTTGTTCATTATTTTATAATTTTTTTATATCTATGCCTTTTTAGGTTGATTCAAAGTAAGGGATTCAACTATATAAACTTTACAATGTTGAGGTAGGTGGTTTGTTCCTTTTCATAGACAGTCAATGAATATTATTTACAAAAGTGGCCAATACCCCCAGATTAGGGTATGGCGTGATTAGGGATTTTAACCCTGTTGATGCATGCTATGCTATTTTTATAGATTTAGGGGTCTTGTTTGTAAATTGGATAATTTATCCATGCTATGGAGTTTTTTCCCTTTTATGATTTGATATAGAATTTGTGGTTTAGTTTTTTATTTTAGTCTACTTGAATTCCATGCCTTGTATTTTTAGGATGGATTTATTTTATCTGATGTTGTGGCATGCTTCATAGTTTATTTTCCATGTAGTACTTTTATGTTTAATTTGGCGGTTGAACATAATTGTGCATGATTAACTTACATAGGGTTGTGGGAACTTGGTGTAGTAGACCATAGGGAGAATGGATGCTTAGGGATTACCCAGTCTGTCTATTTAATTTTACATTGTGATACAATAGGGGGATAGACATAAGTGCTCCCTCAGAGTGTATGTAGTTCTACTATATAAGATCACCTGGGGAATTGGATTTTTAGTTCTTCCTAAGAGTGACTATAATGACTGATATTAGACCATAGGGGGAATTGATGGTGAGGGCTTCGTCAGAGTGACTTTCTTAAAGTGGAACGAAAGGGGTTCGACTGTGATTACTTCCTAGTGGGTTGCTTGTGTATGATAGGTTGAAATTGAGGGGATAGGCTTTGAGTACTTCCCAAAGGATTAATTTCAATTGATTAGCTTCTTACCTGATATATGATAATGAATTAAATTGGAACTATATGATTTTTTACTTTTGAGTAAATCCTTGTTTACTACTTTATTTTCCTTACTACATGGCCTATATATTCACTTATTGTTAGGTACATATATTTGGGTGGTTTCATATTGTGATTTCTCTCACAGCCTATTCAGGTAATGCTTTTAGGCCAAAACAGATTATATTATTGCATGTATAGATAATGGAAATGGCCATTCTACGTTAGGTACTAGACTACTGTGGAGCATGAGATCATATGACCAAGCCAAGGATTGCGATGCTACTGGAGATTTTTTTTGTACATTGGTTATGTACTTTATTCGACCATTGGGACTCTTTTGGCTACATTCATGGACATATGTATCATCCATCATTTATATATGTGGTCCAGTTGTTCATAACATTCATTATTCTACTATTATACTTGTTGCATGTTATTAGTGCTTCAACTACTACAATCTATTTATTTTCTACTACAATACTCTGCCAATAAGAGAATTGTTTCTCCACTATAACACCCAAGTACCTCACTGTGAGTTGGAAGCCTTTGGCATTTTGGGAAATGTGCTTGAGGCCAAGTGACCAACCAGTTATGCGGCACCTCTGGGCGGAACCAGGCACCGGGATGTTATAATCTGGTATCAGAAGAATTTTGTTCTTCTTGAAAAACTGTTGGGAGACAATGGATAAATATTGGAAGGAATATGTAGTTAGTAATAAGTTTTTCCTGTGAGTACCTATCTTGTGTAAACTAAAAAGGTAATTTACCTCTATTATTGAAATTTTTATGGTTGTGCAATTTTTACAGTTTATTTGATTTCACTGCTGGGTGGTTCAAATGTTTCGTGATGTTATCATTGTTATTATTAAAATTCTATTTCTTTTGAAACCTGATGAGATGAGGGTATTCAATCTGACACATCATATAGGCACTTGCTAGAGATCAGATGTCATGCATTCTTACCATGCCATTTAGGGTGCATTTCTAATTGCATGTTTTTGTGATAGACATTGTGCTAGATATGCATGTTGTTGTGATTTATGCCTTGATATAGTACTTGCTATTTTATAGGGTATTGGATTGTGTATGGATTCGTTTTAATTAATTCCAATCTTTGGTTCTAGATGTGTTATGGGCCTTCATATACCATAATTTGATAGATCATTTCACTTTTATGATGGTATATGACATGTTGAGGAATCCAAGCTTTGATTCTCGTTGAGTATGGGCCCTCGCGGATCAGAATTTGGAACTTTATGTTCTGTTTCAGTGTTTTTCTAGGATCCAGAGTATTTTCTAAGTCTTACTAACTGGAAAACACCAGGATACATGGTGAGTATTGTAGAGTACACACCATGTATCCTTTTTTTTCGAGAAGGAAATTTTTTTCTGAAGTACATGCCATGTAGTGTCTGTAAATGTTGTGTAGTCTCTAACAATTTCAATGGATATGTGGGTAGAGGTACAGGGATGGGAAATCATAGGTGGAACATGTCATGTACCAGATATAAATTCCGTGTTTAAAAACAGTGGGTTCAGCTATGTGACCAACCTAACCTGTGGATTATGGGTAGCTAGTACATGTCGTGTCTAGATAAAACATGACGTGTAGCGTCAGCTGTGTAACCATCCATGTCACTAACAACATGTGTCAGTGTAGTTCTTCTAGTACACGCTATATTTGGAAAAAACACACCTTGTTGTCTTTCTCTAGGATACTGTGTTGTTTAAATCATATATAAGAACTCGGGGAGGGGAAGAGGAATCTAGTACAAGCTGTGTGTTCGGAAAACAAGTTGTGTTTATGTTGTATTAAATGAACTGGGCTTGAAAAAATACACATCCATATGAAATCATAAGGGAACACGTCATGAAGGAGTTTTACACGTCGTGTATCCACCTTTTAGAAATCTTGAATGCTTTTTTTTCTCAAGTTCCCTTCATTCACATATTAGTTTTGGTCATTATAAATATTGAGAAAAGGTGTGACTTAACCTTGCTAAGTCATGCCACCGAGACGCCCTATGGTTTTACGCCAGTGAAAAGGCAGTGTCCAGACACTACACATGGAAAATTAGGAACTACCATCAGATCCCCTAGTTGTTACCATCATTGCACTGGCCATTATCCTATATACAGCTGCAAATGCATAGTTCTAAGAAGGTTTCATGATATTTATGTAGAAATTCCAGGGAGCACCACATCCTACCCCATTTATCGCATAGTTGACGCTGGTCTTTCAGTAGCTGCATTCTCCCACATTCACAGGGGATAGAGGACCTTAGGATGCTGAGTCTTGGTTTTAAGGAATTCAATCTATCATCAAGTATCTGGAGAAGCCTCTAGAGAAGATGGTGAATCTCGCTACGTATATTCTACATGATTCTTCCTAGAGATGGTGGGAAGTGATTTCACAGGCAGGACACCAGTAGGGTATGCTGTGGGATGATTTTCTACGCCTGTTCTAAACTTACATCTACACAGAGACTTTGAGTGCTGATCAAGCCCGAGAGTTTATGAGTATAGTGGAGCATACTATTTTGGTCATGGATTATTCTTATTAATTCATAGAGTTGTAGTGCTTTACACCCATCCAAGGTGGTGATGAGTTATTCCTGGAGAGGAATTTTGATGATGGACTCAGGAACGACATCTGATATCAGGTGAACATATCTAAGTTTACTTCCATAACCTATATATTCTACTATGATCTGATCACGGATCATAATATAATGGATTCTAGAGTCGTGATCCAGGGTGGCTCAGCATCCATATTTTGTACCCCTCATACTGAAAGTAGGATGTTCTGTAGGTTGTCTATGCATGGAGATCCGAGTGGGAGGAATAATTATTCATGTCTCTAGGTGGGGTGATACCAGTGAAATATGAGTGGTCATACAAGCCACATTTATTGAGAGACCTAGTGGAGTGCCGATCTGGTGGAAAGATGGGTCATCTTCAGTGGTTCTGTCAGTTTCTCTCACCCAAAACTGGTGATCAGAGTTATTATATGACTCTGCATTCTGATGCAGCACCCCCAGTTTATCATCAGTTTGGAAACTAGAGTTCTTCCGACCATTCAGGAAGAGGTGGAGGTTGTGGTCATGTTATCCCATCGGCAGACTTTCAGTGACTACAGGATGTATCTTCACAGGGAGGTCAGGGATGGTCACAGGGTCATGGTACATGCCAGAATTTTGTTTTAGAGCGGGCCCAGTAGGAGAAGGATTCTGAAACCTCTACAATTCATGTATTGATTATAGATTCCTTAGTCTTAGATTCTTCACTTTTGGATAGTGGGTCTTCCAATAGTTTCATATCTATTGCTATTTTGGAGAGCCTTGGACTCTGTATCTTTAAATCTACTGATCTTTATGACATGTGACACTACATAGGGGATAAGGAAGGATAGTACATTTCAGTGCAAGGAGTTCCCTCATGATGTTAGTGGGTGTCACATCTTATGTGACCTCTATGCCTTAGAGATGACAGGTTATGAAATCAATATCTTATTGGACTGGTTAGTTCCCTTTCAGGCTGTTGTTGATTGATATCGCCGTAGGGTGAGTTTTATGTCACCAGAGGGCGGATCTATTTTACATAAGGGAGAATGAGATGTCCAGGAGAGCAGATCAAGACACGAGGATCATGGGTTGATAGGAGTTATATCCTAGATTGATACTCTATATCTGGATGCCTATGGAACTTCTCAGATGGACTTTCCTCTAGTGGTGGATCATTTTAGGGATGTCTTATGAAATGAATTCTTAGGTTTTCCTCTAAAGGAGAGGTGTAAGTTTCTATTGATACTGTACCAGGGTAAGTACCAGTGTCCATTACTCCTTATAATATGGCTACACTAATGTTACAGATGCTCAAGAAGTAGTTCAAGGAGTTACACATGAAGGGTTTATCAGACCTAGAACATCTCCTCAGGGTTCACATATCCTATTTTCAAAGAAGGTGGATGGTACCCTTAGAAATTGTTTGGTTTATTGGAAGCTAATCTAATTGATGGTCCAGAAATGATATCTATTTCTGAGGATTGATGATCTCTTTGATCATGTTCGATGATCTTGGGTGTTCTCGATGATTGACTGGATAGCCACCTATCATCAGTTGCGCATTTGAAAATCAGATAAACCTCTTAAAACATTTCGATGTAGGTATGGTTTATACAAGTATGTGGTTATTCTATTCAGTCTCATGAAGTCACCTGCTGTTTTCATTGCACTGATGAACTAGGTGATCCATCCATACTTGGATTCTTTCATGGTAGTCTTCTTGGATGATATCTTGGTGTACTATCACACTCGACCAGACCACACCACACATCTTGATATCGTTATGAGTACACAGAGAGAGAATCAATTATATGATAAGATCTCAAAATTCCATATTGGTATGGACTATATTCACTACATAGGTCATGTAATCGTAGATATCGATGTATCAGTAGACCCCGAGAAAGGTAGAGAAGTATTTTTCTGGGAGCATCCGAAGAAAGTGTTTGAGGTGAGAATTTTTCTATGGATATCATGCTACTACAAGTGTTTTATACTAGAAGTTTCATGCTTATAAGTGCCAATGATAGGCATGAAGAAGAAGTGTGTGAAGTTCATCGGGTCAGATTCTTATTATTCATCATTTAGAAGAGTTTAAAGGGATGTTGACATCAGCACCTATACTAGTATTTCCAGAGTTTGACAAGAGCTATACAGTATACTGTGATGCATCAGGTTTCAGGATAGGGGAAACACATATGTAAGGGAGAACCATTGTGTATGGGCATCGACAGTTGAGGACACATGAGAGGAATTTCTAGGAACACAATCTGGAGTAGGATGCGGTTTTTTATGCTTTACGTTTTGGGATACATTATCTATTGAGAGAGAATTTTCTTTGTTTTAACTATAAAACAATTCTCAATTATATCTTCATTCAATGTGATCTAAATTTGAGACAATGAAGGTGGATTGAGTACCTTCAGTCCTTTGACTTTTAGCATGACTATAGGTCTGGGAAAGGAAATGCAGTAGCTTATGCGTTGAGTCAGAGGACTCAGATTTATGCAGTTCAGGAGGCCAATAGTAAGTGTAATCTTATGTCTTTGTTCTCTGAGATGCATTTGGATGTGCATGATAGACAAGGGGAGAGGTTTATTTATTTTGTGTATGTTACCTATTCTTAACATGATATCATGAGAATTAGGTAGCTATCCGATTTTGAAATCCTAGTCCTATGGTTTATTGTCTCAGGAGAGGACCATATTCCTAGATGGATCGTATTTGGGAATGAGATCTTGCATTTTCATTGGCGCATCTGGGTGGAAGCAGACATACACGTGGTGCGAATTTGAGACATTCCGTCCTCAGTTTGGGTAGTTCATCATGTCGTCACCAAGATGTATCAATATTTACACCTTCAGTTATGGTGTTTATGTATGAAGAGAGATGTTTCTGGTTTTTTCATGTGGTTTTCCACCTGTTAGCAGGTGAAAGAGGAGCATTAGCGACCAACCGGGATTTTGCAGTAGATACCCATTCCCAAGTATAAGTGGAAGGATGTCGTGATGGAATTAGTGATAGGCTTGCTATGGTCTCCATGATGGAATGATATAGAATGGGGTTTCATTGAATGGATCACGAAGGTTTACCACATCTTTCCAATCATGGAGACCTTCAGTGATGAATAACTGTGACAGTTGTATACCAGGGATATTTTGTTCTTACATGGGCTTCCACACTCCATCATTTTTAGATAGGGATGCTCATTTTACATTTAAGTTCAGAGAGGAACTACAAAGGGATTTGGGTACACAAGTACATGTTAGTACATCCTACCACCCCCAAACAGATGGCCAGTCTGAGCGTAATATTCAGGTGCTGGAGGACATTCTTCAAGCATTCATCCTCGATTTTGGAGGTTCTTGGGAGAAGCACATACCATTTCTGGAGTTTTTCTACAATAGTTGATTGGAAGAAACTATTCAGATGGAACCTTTTGAGGCTCTGTAAGTTAGGCCTTGCTGATCAACCCAATGTTTGCTGGATGCATGAGAGGAAGCTATGTGGGGACCTCAACTCGTTTTGAAGACCCCAGAGAATATAGAGATGATTCGGAAGACGATTTCTACTGCACAGTCATGAAAAAAGACTTATGGTAAATGACAACGACGTCCTCTAGAGTTTGATGTCAGAGATCAGGTTATTTGACATGTCCCACCAAGGTTGGGACACCGGATGATAATGAGACAAAACAATATTTCATCGAGATATTTTGGAATGTTTGAGGTTTTCGAGAATGTAGGGTTGTTTTCCTATCAGTTATAGTTACCATAGAGGTACCAGAAAATGCATGATGTCTTCAATGTTTCCCATCTACATTGTTACTTCTTAGACTCATCTCATGTTTTTCAACCTGAGGAGGGGGAGTTGGAGGTGGATTCTTAATTCAAGGAGCATCCTATCTAGATTTTCGATCGCTGCATGATGGTTCTCAGGGGCCGGTCTGTTCCTCTGGTATGGGTGTTGTGGAAGCATGGTTGAGTACAGGACAAGACATGGGAGAGGGAGGCCGATGTGTGATCATAGTGGCCAGAGATTTTGGAGGATCCTTCTTCTATGCCACCTTTATACGGAAATAAGGGGGTGAATTTCATTAAGGGGGTATGTTTGTATGAACCAAGACCTTATTTTCATGTATGATTGATCTTTTCCGGTGTTTTTGAGAACTATGAGAGAATCTAGAAATTTAAGGAGTAGAAGCCATGTAATTTTGATAACTCTCCATGTACCTAGTTTTCTAAAGAGACTGTGTACTGGCCGTGTAATGGCCGAGTACATGGATGTATGGGGTGACGGGGAGACCGCCTAAATGAGAGGATTTTTAAGGTAAGTACATTCCATGTATCATTAAAAAACCCATCGTGTACTTTTCTTTCTAATTGTTATATCTTATTAGGGTCACGTCTAATCGATAGAATCCTCCCCTTCTAGGTCCTTTTCATCCAAGAGTGACGAATACTGAAAAATATTATTTCGGCCTCAAAATCACCATCCATTTTTCGAATCAATCGTCGTTGATTGCATTGGAATCGCCACAGTGTGTTCTTCCTTTTTCTAGTCCCTTATCTCTTCATTTCACCTCACTCGTGAGATATTCTAGGATTATCTTTTTAGATGTTTTGGTAGATCTATGACATTCAAGGTTTATTAAAGGTAGAAATTCAACTATATCGATCATACTACATCTAGGTAGGTGGTATGGGCCTCTTAATATTTAGTCTTGTAATATTATGTGGAAAGGTGACCAATACACATATTAGGGTATTGCATGTGTATGTAATTTAACATTTTTGATGTTTTCTACGCATGTCAGCTTGAGTAAGGGTTCTTGTTTGTAAATAGGGTGATTTTTACAAGCTATGGACTTGTTTTCCCATGTATGATTTGATATTGACAATGTGTTCTTGTTTTTCCTGTTAGGATACTTAATTTCCATGCCTAGTATTGTTATGATGGAGTGATTTTATCTGATGTTGTGACATGCTTTGTAGTTGTTTATCCAATTAGTACTTTTAGGTTTACATTGTCTTCCAAACATTGTTGGGCATGA
This sequence comes from Viscum album, assembly GCA_963277665.1. NCBI lineage: Eukaryota > Viridiplantae > Streptophyta > Magnoliopsida > Santalales > Viscaceae > Viscum > Viscum album. The sequence goes on along the minus strand of OY728119.1, from coordinate 1,686,430,181 downwards.
TTAACTTACATCGGGCTATGGGAACCTGGAGTAGTAGACCATAGAGATAATGGATGATGAGGGCTTCTCTAGAGTGTTTGATTACTTTTATGATGTGATGTTATAGGGGGTGGACATAAGTGCTCCATTAGATTGACTATAGTTCCACGTTATGAGACCATAGGGAGAATTGGACATTGAGTGCATCCTAAGAGTCTCTATAGTTTTTGATACAAGACTATAGAAGGAATTGACTGTGAGTGCTTCCTCAGAATGTCTATGCTTATTCTAAACAAGAGGGGTCAGTCTATAAAAATTATAATATGGTAGGTTGTGTATGATAGGCTGAACCATAGGGGTTAGACTATGAGTACTTCCTATAGTGTTACTTGATTTTGATTAGCTTATTAATTGATATATTATAATGAATTCAATTGGAATTATTGGATTGTTTTCTTTTTAGCACTTCCTTATTTACTGTTTGATTTTTCTTATTTCATATCATATATATTCACTGACTGTTAGGCACATATCTTTTGGTGGTTTCATACTGAGATTCATCTTTCACCGTGTTTTGGTCATAATTTTGGGCCCAAATAGATTTTATTGTTGAATATATAGATAAGGGAAAGTATCCATCTACGTCAGGTACATGGCTACTATGGAGCTCAAGAGCATGGGACCAAGATGAGGCTTCTGATTCTGCTGGTGTTAATATGTTTTCATTGTACATTGGTATGTTAGGTTATTGTAGCATTCTTACTTGTTGGGATGTTTTCCTAAACTTATGTAGAATTCATCATTTATATATGTTCTCTAGTTTTTCATTACATTTAGTATTCTACTATTTTACTTATTTAATGTCATTACTTCTTCTTATATTGTTATCTGTTTATTTTCCACTACATTACTCAGCCAATGGGGGCATAGTTTTTTCACTATCACACCCAACGCCTTCACTGATAGTCAGAAGCCTCTGACATTTGTTAAAATGCACTTGAGGCCTTGTGACCAACAGGGTACGGGGCATATTCGGGCGACACCAGTAATGGGGAAGTTATAATTCCAACTCTTGAATTACATCTAATAAAATTTATGTGCTTATAATCTATCCAAATATCACCTAAATCCTTTAGACGTGTTGGACCTGTGTGCTCACCATAGTGGAAATTAAACAAAAGTTGACACCAATATATTAATTCCTATAAATAATAAAATATTATTACATTAAACAGAAATGATTTTTTACCCATATTTGTGACAATGAATTATCCTGGACATCATTTGGAAACAGTATCCATTAGACCGGGCTGACTAGAATGATGTCTGGGTATAAAGAATGTGTCACAAAAAACATCGACATTTTTGCCCTATTTTTTGATTATTTGATGTTCTTCTTTATAGTCCTCCATCAACTATGTGCAGATGTTCTATACGGAATGTATGCATGAATGACCCCACCCCATATACATTTCAGTACTTTTTCTGTTATGATTGAAAAAAATATTATAGAAATACATGTTATAATGAAAATTAATTATCTTATAAAAATTCATTGGGTTCAAAAATAAAACATTGGATGTCAACTCAATGTGCGCCTCTGGATATGATGTCACTGAAAAAACATCACCCAATACCAGTGGAGTGGGTCCCAATATATATTCCATAGGGAGAGACTGTTTTGGAGTAGGATTCAGAGAAGGAATGTAGAATCCCTGAGAAAAAGATGTATATTGTTAAAAATATGGAATTGATGCCTCACCAACTACATAATATGAATGAGTAGTGGGAATCATCATGGGGTATGGTAATTATGTATTAGGTGTCCTAGATGTGAATGGTGGTTGAAACGACCTGAAATTTTGAATACAACTTTTTCCTAATTTTGTGTGTTATTTTATTTTTATACTCAACAAAACTATTTCATTTGATAAAATGAGTATAATTAAAATGAGACCAATGGGTTTTGAATGTTATATGACCATTGGTCAATATGACTGTTGGAACTAAACATTTCAATTATTGTCTCTAAATACATGTGATCTTGGTTAATTAATATAGAAAGAAGATTTGATGGCCTCATCCAGTAGTCTCAGGCCAATCGAATCCCATCTAATGGAACTTTTGAAGGAGGTAGCACCACTGGGATTTGCTCTAGGCCAAACCCAGACTGAACTTCATCGTGTGAAGCTAGAACGGAATCGCCTTCGTGATAAGTTCAAACATATAAAAATTATTACTCGTGCAATGTTGGCTGAGCCGCCCTTAGATTCTCTCACCTTAGCACACCTTACACATAGGTCTTATGCTGGGGTTATAATGGGCTATCTAAGGAGACCATAACTGCCTTGTGTAATCCTTTTTTTTAGATAAAAATTTTGATTTCTTCTTTTGATGAAGTTTATGAATTTTCAAATGTCTGAATACATAGAGTATGCTTATTTTTTATGAATTTTAGAGAAATTATATTTTAAAAATGTTTAGGTAAACCTTAAATAATTAAAAATGTGTAATGATTTTCAAAAAAGGTCTTCTACAATTATGTTCAGTATGAAATTTAGAGTCTAATAAGATCAAATTAATTTTTGATGAATAGTAAATTATGAATAGTTATTTTATGCTTCGGATTAGTAATGTGACCAAATGGATTAGTAATCTCACTTAAATAAATTATTAATAAAATCTAGGCACCTTGATTAAGTAATTTCATTCAATAAAATGTTTAAATAATAGTTACATTAATTATTAGTCAAGTATTAGTTTTTTCGGGTGAATAGTGTTTTTTAATTAAAAATAAAAATAAAAATATTTAGAAAATTATTTTTATAAAATGGAATTTATTTTTGAACTCAGAGCATCGATAATATGTTATGGTAAATGCATAGGAATGTTTAGTTTGATAAAAAAATATTTTCAATAATCAGTAAATAAATTTTTATAGAACAAATGACAACATCACAGGTCAAGAAAATCATACAGAACATTGGACACAAATGAATGCTTCTATATATTTTCCACCACAACATCACATTCATAATTAACTCTTACATTTGAATTATTGGAGTAATAATTAGTAATAAATGGATCGAGTCTAATGGTAAAATGGATGATTTATATTACATCATCACCCAAATAAAAAATATATCATGGGATTACATTAATAATGAAACCAAATTTTGGTAAAAGATGATCTTTGATGTAAAAATATTATTTATCCAGTGATGCTAATACATATTTTTAATTTGTAGCAAGAGTGAATGTCATGTCAATAACTTGAAATATATATTTATAAATTAAGGTGACATACCTCATCATTGAATCAAATCACTAACATTTCATCATTGTGACTCAACCATGAGAGTAATAATCCAATAATATTATTTATTTCAAAGACCCCATAATAAGATACAAATTCCAAACACGGTCTATTATCTGATGTAGTGGAATAAAAATATATTTTGGTTGTTATCACAACAATATAATGTATTTTTATAATGTTCTATTCTCATTTAGTTATAGTAAATATTTATCCATTAATCACAATTGATTTACATTCATGAAATACATTATTTGGACAAAAAGAGAAGGCTATGATTGCCTCACATACTGTGTCTGTAGGAAAAATCGATACCAAAAATATAATCAAATGTTAAACATAATGTAATATTTTTTTATTTATTATATTATTATATGAATATTTCATTTCAACTAAACAGAAAAATCTTTTCTTTCAAAAGTATATCTCTTTTTCAATGATAATGAAAGATGATGTCTATTTATCATTTCATTATATTCCATATAGATAAAAATTGAAATAATTTAAAAGATATGTACAATTAAATGAGTTCAGATAATATGTATATGTTTAATTTAAATGATGTAGTCGTTGCACAAATCATATTTGAACACCACTTTGTGATGTGTAGTCTCCCACTATTGAAGACATAATGTCATCAATGTATATGTTCATGGGACTCTTCCTATTTGAGGATGTGATAGAAAACTGGGATCCATTTTCTCATATAGTTCATCATTTTTCAGTGGTATTTTCATTCTAGTTCTTATATCAGACAAATACATTGGGATGAAATCCATACAATATTGAGCCAAGTAACAGTTCACAATAGAACCTTCGTCATGAATCCTGTTCTGATCATAAGATTTTAATGTGTAAAAATTTCTTTTAAGTGGATACATCCAACAAGAAGCTATAGGTTCAATGATAATTACTTTAGTTAGTAGATGGATTTCCAGATGTAGCATGCATGTGAAAAATGACTAGGGAAATATTTTATCTAACTAAAAGATAATTAATGTTTTCTCCAAAAATATGATTTTCAATAAATAATTGGACAACTTCATTGCTCAAAGATCTCTAAAAAATGGAACAAATAAAAAACTAACACCCATACATTATTGGAAAGATGATGAATGATTGCTATTGGAATCTTCTCATGTAGAACGATTTTATAATCACGATTTTTCAATGATTTCAACCACTAATCACTTATAATGATCTATTTTTATATATTTCATTAATTACCATTAAGAATATAAATATTCTCTAGTAACTACAAAAATTAATATTTATTACATGTTTCATCATATTAGAAGAATGTGGAACATGCCATTCATTTTCACTGATACATACGGGATGCAATTCTGGACTCTTCCCACAATCCACCATGTCACACTGAGATCATGAATCATGTTTTGTCATTACTTTTACATTAAAAATATTCCAAAGAAGCATTTCAAATATATACTTTTCAATCTGCATTACATATAACAAATGATGTAACAAAATGGTCATCTAATAAGGAAACAAATAGAATATATTCCTATTCATAAAATTTTAATAGCTACTATTTGAAATATTCTTCCTATTTCTAGATTTATTTGGACCCTTCCCTAATGAAACACTGAAATCTTGAAAATCATTAACAAAATCACTTTGAGAAAAATTTTGAGGTGGATTGTCAGTCTCCATGTTATTGTGAAATCATCAAAGATTATTTGTATATGGATGGTACGTAGGAAAAAATCAACCAGGTCCCATAAAACTAAAACAACAAAGATATTTCATTCTTTTATCGAGTGTTCTTAATAAAAACATGACATGACAATTTTCCCTTCATTCTCTATCCATACATCATTACGAAAGCAATAAAATTATTAATTGTCCATATAAGCGCAACACACAACTAAAATATGTATTTATGTCATGCATTCTGTGTTAACACACCCACATGAAATTGAAGTTACAACAATCTCATTAATGATACAATGTATACATTTATATCATTGTCCTGATCAGAAGGGACAGATTTTTTTATATTGATGAATGTGAATGGTTTTTTTCATAGACAACTAGGGGGAATGTTATAAATGTGTATGAAAACTAGACATTTGTTGGGAGAAGTAAGAATCTTCCCAAATAGGCTGAAACTGTCACATGAAAGACCCATTCTCTCATTATACACATCAACAACAAAATCAGGATATCGAGCACCAAATCTCTTCCCTGAAAATAATTTTTTTGGGTGAGAAAAAAAATCATTAATTTTCTTTCTCTCAGTATCCAGAAATCACATTTTTATTTACATTTAACATATATGTGAAGAAATTGGAGTCTGTAGTTAAATGAAAAGTGGAAAATTTCTTTTTTGTCATATGGAGTGGTGTTCCATCTACTTTGGCTTCCATTAGGATGTTACTCACTATAGACATTCATTTCATTTAATAGTTTACTCCAAGAATACGCTACAATATTTTCTAAAGGCATGAATTTTTTTTGTTGAAAAACCAAGTTCTTCAACTAAAATCCATGCCATATAGTGGTTTGAATAAATATCTCATCATCTTGAAGTATGTACTTTATGAAGGTAATTATGTGATCAATAAAAGTACTAAAAATACCATACATGGTTTTCCCATGAAACAAATATATTAAAAGTTTTATTTTTTTCCATTTTAGTATATTACCGATAAACTGGAATCATCGTACCATCATTCAATTTTTCCCCTATAAACATCATCATATTTATTAGATTTATCCTATGTTCTCATATCAAAATCATCATGGCCTGGCATATTTTCCTTATCATGACAAATAATAAATAGAAACCAATCATATATCAAATTCTCCAATGCAGTCCTATTAGTTAGATATTCAACATTTTGATATTCCATTTTATCCCTATTATGATACGACACATAATATTTGGTTCAAAACTATATTTGATTATATGGTAACTAACATCATCTTGGATCCACCATGGTCATAAAATAGAATTATAACAAGGGAAGTGTATGTGACCATTATCTAAAGCATTGTCAAATGAAAAATATAAAATGAACTCCTTTTTTTGAAAATCACTTGAGATCATATTTGTTTCATACACCAAACATCTCTTCATTCTGTAAAAATGTACAATAATGCATTCCATGAAAATAATTCCATAACATTGAAGTTCTATTGAAAATATATTTAATTGAATGATTATTATTTTCTTTTATTAAAACCACAACTAATGGGGTACTCTATAATAGAATCATAATACAAAAGAAAACAAAATTCTATATATATAACAAAACACCATAAATAAAAAACTGAAATATTGAATTGAAACAACATGTATGTGATGAAAAATCATTATATAATGAATTATCTCTCTAGGATAATTATGAGAAAATAGTTGACATTATATCTAAATTTATAGAAGTCATTGTATTACATAATTAATGATATATTTCTAATTAATGATGTAATTGTACTATTAATGATCAATCATAGTTTTAATAGAGTGTGTCATTTAAAAGGTATCTATCTTGATTTAATGAATTGGAAATACATAGGTTCTCAACAAAAAAGATATAAATCCAGTATACCTACAAAAATGAAATATAATGGATTTATACAAAATTAGTGTATATATGAGTATATACATGTTGTTTAGGAAGCATAATTAACTAATCTATTTAATGTTAAATATTAATTATGGAATATTCCAAAGATTACCCAAATTACAACACATAATGTTTGATTGCCTTTGTTAGCCATAATATATGTTTAAACCATATCATTGCCTTATGATATGTCCATATTGGGAAATGTGATTGGATATGGTAGTGGTAATACGATAGAAATATATCATGACTTATGTCATCCCTTTTTTCAAGGAATATAATATTTTTTGTGTTCATGTATATCGTACCCTATTACATACACAAATCATCATTATGAACTTTCTAAAAAACATCATATGATTTATTTTTTTATTTATGGTTTATCCATAATAAGAATTTAATTGGGACATGTGTTTCAGAGGTTGTACACACTAGATTGTCTATGTTTTGTTAATAGAGTAACCATCACTGTGTTGGATTACTTCTCTATGTGTGTTGAGATATTGGAGTACATTAGATATGAGATGTTTTTATAAAACTAATAATGGTTGTTGTTATCTTTATAACATGGAATGATAGTCCTTCATTGCTATCAAACTTATAATGATGTTATTTTTTATTTTTTTATAAATTGTTTTTATGACATTATTTATGATCATTTATCATGATTCATTCTATAGGTAATGTTGTTATTTAACTCATTATCCTTGCACATACACCATCACACATACACAACTTACTTCTACCATGTGATTTATCATGTGGTAAACATGTAACAAAACATGAACTGTATAGACAATCACGATTTTCACCACTAAAACTCAATGTCATTTAAGACTTATACTAATTTATGCATATATATATAATGATATAATAATTATATTCTATCTAATTTTTTATCAATAAGGAAAAACATATGAAAAAAATATTTCTATATGAAAATTGAATTATACTAAACTAAAATTTAAAATAAATTGAATAAAATATTAATTTTTTTATATAGTATAATATTAAATATTATATTACTATAAATTTAATGAATCCTTGTTTCCTTAAGAATAAAAAATATGAAAAGACAAATAAATTATTTCAAAAACACATACCAATAAGTATAACATGTGTAACAGTATATTAAATTATAATTAATATAATATGATATAATATAACTAGAACATAGATGCATATACATACCCAAAGTTTGACGTACATGGACATTAAATTACTTCTGAGGAATACTTAATACATTACAAAAGCAAACACCTAAAGACCTATTTAGTTTAGTGTCTTTGGAAACTCGGAACACAATCTTCAAATCAAGGTGAAAGATCTTCAACATCTCCCATAAAAATCTTCCCCTTTTTTTCTTACCTAATAACTTTTTTATATTCTAGGGAAAATAAAAAATAAAAAGGGTGAGCTCAAATGCTCAGTAAGGGTAAACATATGGATCATAAAAAAATTCTTAAACATTTTAATGCAAAAACATGAACATAAAATCTAAACATCAAAATCATGAGCAATGTCATAAATATTGGAAGTACGTAAGGCATATATCATAAGGGAACATCAATCATGATAAAATAGCATGGGAATAAAACATGTAATTGTGGAAAACCATTAATCACTTTATATTATTTCCATAGTAGCCAAGGCATTGCTGCCAAGACCAACATAGTGGACAAAGCCCCTTACAGAATCGAGATCACTCCTCATTCCAGTCATGTATCACTGAATGGTATTAACTTGTCATTATAGCCATGTCTATATCATGAGATATAAATCATTACCCAATGCATTGGAGGGAGATATAGGTCCCACCCATCTCATAATGAAGTCATTCTTTCATGTGCCACAAAATAGATATAAATCAGTCATCATAACCCAACAAATAAAATGGGTTTCATAAACATCATCCCATAATAACATAATCCATATAAAAGAAATGGATATCATTTCATCATAATAAAAGTGAAACCATGTATATCATAGATACATTATAATTGAATCATAAATATATTAAATAATGTCATCTTAGATGCAAAATAGTTTTGACAAAACACTTAAAATGAATTCTTGAGGAAAATATCCTTTCTTATTCAAAATCATATTCTCTTCAAAAAATGCAATGAAATTTAAAAGAGATGATTTTTTTTGATAATAGTCATGAAATCTTGTAGAGTAAGCTTCATTAAAATAAGGTGTTATGAAAACCGTAGAAATCCGTTCATTTCGTATAAATTAAAAAAACATTCTCCTCATACTTTTAAGGGAAAAGTCAAAAAGTACCACATATGGTAAACAAAAGAAAAATTCCTTCCATAACACAAAGTAAAAGTAAAATAGTGGTAAAAATGACTTTAAAAATACATGGAAGAATATTAAACAGTTTATGAAAAACATTTTTATGGACATGGATGAAAATATAACCCCAGTAAATACTTATGTATAAGCAATCTCATATAAAAATGATATTGAAAAATTATCCCTTACCTTATGTCTAATATGATTTATATGTATCCAATCTTCATGTATAATGATTTAAATAATTTCATTGACTTAATACAGATTCATATTCATTTTTATGATATCATATATGGTTCACTTATGACATTATATTACCCGTTCTTGTGTAAATTCCTTGTTAAAGCAGTGTTTTGGGTAAAATTGCTTTATTTATTATACGTGTTTCGACTTGTTGTTCCTGATATTATTACTTATATCAGGATTTAATTAATTCCATAATTTAAAACAGGATTTATATATTATATATATTTAGCATATAAATATATATGACAGATCGATAAATAGAATGAAATACACCGTTCATGGAGATGGTAGGTCTTACGTATGCATGAACGCTGTTTTGATTTCCTTGTTGAATTGAATGGAATTTGGTAAATGAAACATATATGTAAAAAATTATATTATAATTATTATGTAATATATTTCATTATTATTTATTATATATACTTTATAATCATACCTGAATGGATAATAATGGAAAATGAGTCTAATCGCGTTCGTGGAGATGGTAGTCCGTACGTACGCACGGGCAATGATATCATTCTTTTGATATTAAAATAATATCTAATTGGATGATATATATTATATGGAGAATAATAATAATGTTATTTTTATTATTTATATCATTTATACCCATTATTAAACCCATTGAAATGATGGAATGTTTGAATTACAAACTACACCACAACATGGTGACGGTAAGCCGTACGTACGCACGTATGGTGACTTTTTCATTCATAGGATGGATAAAATTAATAACGTCAATGTAAAATTTTTATAATATCATCAATGTATATATAAGATACTAGAGATATTTTTTTGGAAGGGAAATTACAAACACGGTGGAAGTGGAAGAAGAAAGGAACTTCAAAAATGTGGTGAGATATTTACCTCTTCTTCGGGTTCTTCCTTGTGATTTGGTCAAAAGGGGTCCATACGACGGATTTATGACTAAAGAAAGGCCTATAGGATAAAGTTAGGACATTTTAGAGGGTATTTGTGATGGGTTATTCTGATATAAATGTCCTCGGAAGTGTGAATTAGAAATAATGGGGAGTTCCCTTTTATAAGAGGGGTGTGGGGAACCTTAGGAAAAACTTAAAATATTATTTTATAATAAATTCATATTCTCTTTATAATGGATCCAATGTAACTTATTTCAAGGATAGGGTGGGTATGGGACGAAATACTCTCAAAAAAATGTTTTATAAAGGCTATGTTACCATTTTAAACTTATCATTTAGATTTAACTTTAAGTTAAATAACTTAACTTTCACCGTGTCTTCTTGTATTCTTACACTATATGGTTAATAAAAATACTATAAACTTCCAATATAACCCCAATAGGTTAATTAATATCATATATATTATTATATAAGTCTTTATAATAATATTAGATTTTTAGGACCATTATATCAATTAATAATAAAATAATTGTTTTAAAAACTCTTTTATGTCAATTTGACAATATTTTGTATTTTGTATTTTTATAAATTTATTAAAACATTATTATTTCGATAACAATTCATCTTAACAATACTAATATGTTTTACTAACCTATAAAATTAGTTTAATTCATAAAAAGTATAAAATTACATTTATTTGGTATTTATAATATAAATTATGTTAATATTTCATTAATAATATAATTAATGCATCATCATTGTGTCATAAATAAATTAAATTAAATAATTTCTAAAAAATATAATGAAAATAATATTATGTATAAAATCTTTTTAGATTTCTAAAGAATATTTATAGTCAAATTTATCTTTTGTAAAACACTATATTAAAATTGTTTCAGTTATCAAACATTGATTTTAATTATTTTAACATTTCATTAAATAAAATAATAATAAATGTCCAAATCTTATAAAAGTGGACCTAAAGGGTCATATTTTATTCATAATTTTATTTTGGTGTAATTACACTTATTAAATAGACTTAGGAAATGTTTTAGGGTAATAATAATAACATTTTTACCCTTAACTGCCCTATTTATTTTTAACCGTGGTAAATAAAAGTAAAAAGTTAAAATTCACCAGAAAATATTTTTATCTTATTGAAACAAATTTTACTCCTTAATATATACCATGTCTCTCTGATTTTTGAAATTCAACCCACATAAGTAGTAAAATTAAGTTTTATGTAAATTTGCAAATTCTCCTAGGAGGTGGGTAAAAAACGGTAAAAAGTTCAATAAACTTTTTATATATAAAAAATTATTATAAAATGACTCCAATAAATTACATTGAACTTATATTGGTATTATGTATATATTTTGACCTAAAATAAATTTAAATAAAATAATTAATTATTTAAATAACAATTTGGTTTTAAACTATAACTCAGGGTTTTTCACTATTCATCAAAAATTGAATGTTTTCAGAAAAATACCAAAATTTAACTCTAAGATAATTTCAATATTCCGAATCCAAAAATTAAGTCTATTTTGAAAGATAAAATTTATAAAATTTCAAAAAGTGGGTATTACTATTCATAACGACTAGATTATATAATATTTTAATAACATATCATTGTTTAGTGAACCCCGGTTTTGCGTACTACACACGATATTGAGGAAGGTCAGAATTTCATGTAATGCAAGCCAAGTCAGGGCTGCGTGTATTGAATGATCCCTTTGTTGTTGTGTATAACATAATGAAAACATATTTCATTTATACATTAATCAAAATATATACTTAATGTTGCGTAGAATAATTTCCACAAAACAAACTTGAAATTGTGTATAACACGAGCCAAGAATAGTTTTCCGTATACTGCAAACTAATACGGTGTTGTGTAGAGTACAAGATAATCTTGGTGTACTGTACAATAGAATACCTCAAAGAAGTTAAAAACAATATATCTCAAAAAATCTCAGGGTGTTACATTCTACCCCCCATTAAAATGAATTTCTCCCTCAAAATTCATCAAGGTTATAAATCGTTTACTACTTGAAAGTTTCATTCATAAAAACCCACATTGAAAAAAAGAAATACTAAAACTTATTTTTAAAAGTGAAGTATGAAACATAACAGTTTCCCAAATTAACCCATCACTTGGTTTCAACATATGAGAAAAGAGGTGGAAATATGGATATAGAGGAGAAATTTAACAATCATGTTCTGATGGAGAGTGGTAGAAAACATGGCTATAAATAATCCAACAATAAAAAAGCCATAAATTTTTAATGATCTAAAGTACCATCTAGGAATTCGATTTTGGTTTTCAAGATCATTTCTCTAAAGTTGAAAATTTTGATTTAGAACAAATACTTTCTTGATTTTGGTACAATCTTTTTGTTGGTTGTTCCATGAACAATTTCCACTTCATATCATAATGAAATGATTTTGAATTTGTCGTTCGTGAAGTGTTAGCAGATCTGGTGATAGAATAATGGGTCATTACATCTGTCTCTAACATATAGTGAGCAAAATTTATATACATAATTCCATCTACAGTGAGATTAATTGTAAATGGTTCCTAAAATAGACTTATACATCATCTATAATAAATTTTAATAAAATAAAACTAGTTTCTAAAAACTAATGACTTCTTGTAGGCAGGTGGTAGGCAATAAAGGGATGTCGCACTACAGTTGTGGGTTCAATTCCCACAACATTGTCTTATACGACAGGTTGTCGCCCATCCTGCAGGTTGTCCCTTTTTCTAAAACTACATTATTATAACATTCCTGCAATAATATCCAAAAAATTTCTAGCCTTAAAAAATACTATCTTATGACTAACTTAATTCATTCCAATATTTAGGCTTATCCAAAATAAATCGGTCCAAGAACATAGTATAAATAAAATGATTACTTGAAAGGTCACATAAGAAGCACATGAATAACATCATTTATCCCCCATAAATCATAAGATATATCTTGTTGGTCACATTAGAAACATGTGAATACCTTAATCATGTATTTTCTTGAAACATGATTTTCCATAGAACCTTAGTGAATACATGAATGCTGTCAATAGTTAACACGTTCTACATAAAAAAATCCGAAAATTTCTATATACTCAAACCAGGATATATCTTTGTCCTTATATCAGTCATGAGCTCATTAATACTTTCAAACATTTCATTATCTCTTTGTCATTTCATTATGCGCAGATCATCTTCATTCCAAAAATATCTTAATATCCATTCATGGTTACAGGTACCATTCAACATATACATTCAAATTCATTATGAAAAACAATATTGTAACAATCCTTAGATGTTTCATTATTCTAGAGTACCATTAAATTACCTATACAACATTACTCTTGATAAACATAAAATAATTCCACTACCTTCTTAATCCATTGACCGAGTTTCAATAATTCTTTCATCTCACATAACATTTGTAGTCTCTTCATCATCATCAATATAAATACTACCCATACGACCATGTTTATTCTCTTCATGACACTTTCCCTTAGGTCATTGGTTTGTATAATTCCCATACATTCCACATTTAAAACATTTAACCATTGTTGATGTCTTGAAAATACAATTATTCTTGTCAATGGTGTTAACTTAACCATTTCCTTTTCAATTAATGGCTCTGTTTCCTTCTTTTCCACACCCGAAGCATCCTCCACATCCTTTGAAACACTCTCCATGATACCTCTTCCCACATGATTTACATGAGGGAAATTGAACTTTCTGTCCTCTATGATCATCATGAAACTCCATATTTCTCTTATTATCCTTGTCAGGAAACTTACTAAAGTTGATATTATTGATCATATTATCAGATTGCTGATTAGTAATAATAACGATTTTTGGACTTCCAAATAGTATTTCATTTGGTTTCTCATGAATCATTCCATTGTCCATCATATTCTCCATTAACATGAATCCTCCTATTTCCTGCCATTTCATAAAACCCAAAAATAATAGTATGAGAGGAAAAACTCATACTAGAAAAACAACATAATAAAGGGGGAGTACATTCAATCTATATCATCTTAGGTTTAATTATATGATCATTACCTTAATTCTAGTATTATAACCTAAAATTATACTTTACCTTAGGGATATCCCTAGACATACCTTAGAAATATCTCTTGGGATCTCACTAATGTTTTCACATCCTAGTTTCCAAAGGATGGCTAAACCTTCGCTATGATACCATCTGTTGTGACTTAAAGCAAGATGTAAATGGAAATTACAATACTTTTTCTGAATACTTAATACATTACAAAACAAATTTACAAAGACCGTATTAGTTTAGTGTATTTGGAAACTCGAAACATATTCTTCTAATAATGGTGATAGAAATTCGACATCTCCCATAAAGATCTTATTCTTTTGTTTTCTTACCTAAAACCATTCTATATATCCTTGGGAAAAGAAAACATCAAAATGTGGAGCTCAAATTCTCAATAAGGGTAAACATAGGGAACATAAAAAATCCATAAAAATTTTAATGCAAAAACTTGATCATAAAATCTATACATCAAAATCTTGAGCAATGACCTAAATCATGGAAGTACGTATGGAATATATCATAAAAGAACATAAATCATGAAACAATATCTTGGGAATAAAACATGTAATTGTGGTAAACAATTAAGAACTTGATATGACTTCTATATAAAACAAGGAATTGCTTCCAAGACCATCATAGTGGACCAAGTCCCTTACTGAATCGAGTTCACTCCTTGTTCCAGTCCTGTATCACTAAACCGGATTAACATGTCATTCTAGTACATTATATCTCATGAGATATAAATCTTTACCCAATGAATTGGAGGTAGATATAGGTCCCATCCATCGCATAATGAAATAATTCTTTCGTGAGCCACAAAATAAATATCAATCATTCATCATAACCCAAATAATAAAATGGGTTTCATAAACATCATCCCATCATAACATAATCCATATAAAACAAATGAATATCATATCATCATACAAAATGTGAATCCATGTAAATCATAGAGACATTATACTTGAAACATAATCATATTTAATTATGTCATCTTAGATGTAAAATAGTTTTTACAAAAGACTTGAAATGAATTCTTCAGGAAAATTTCATTTCTTATTCAAAATCATTTTCTTTTCAAAAAATGCCATGAAATTTAAAAATAAAAGGATCTATTTTTTTTAAATAGTTTTGAAATCTTGTATAGTAAGCTTCATGAAAATAAGATGTTATGAAAATTGTAAAGATCCGTTCATTACTTTTATGTTTAAAAAACATTCTCCTCATACTATTAACGGAAAAGACAAAATGTACCACATATAGTAAAAAAATATTCCTTCCATAACAAAAAGTAAATGTAAAAGTGGGGTAAAAATGACTTTAAACATACATGTAAGAATATTAATCACTTTATGAAAAGAATTTTTATGGAAATGGATGAAAATTATAACCCCGGTAAATACTTACGTATAAGCAATCTCAGATAAAAATGAGATTGCAAAATTATCCCTCAACTTTTGTCTGATATGATTCGTATGTATCCAAAACTGCTATATAATGATATAAATAATGTCATTTACTTATTACATAATCATATTCATTGTTATGATATGATATATGTTTCAATTATGACTTTATATTACCTGTTCTTTTGTAAATTCAATGTTAAAGCAGCGTTTTGGGTAAAATCGGTTCATTTATCGTACGTGTTTCGACTTGTTGTTCTTGATATTATTACTTATATCCTGACTTAATTAATTACAGAATGTAAAAAATGATTTATGTATAATATATATTTATCATATAAATATATATGATAGATCGAAAAATGGAATGAAATACACCGTTCATGGAGATGGTAGGCCGTACGTACGCATGAACTCTGTTTTCGTTTCCATATTGAATTGAATGGAATTAAGTAAATGAAACTTATATGAACAATAATAATGTATCATTGATATGTAATATATTTAATTATTGTTTATTATATATACTTTATAATCATACTTGAATGGTTAATCATGGAAAATGAATCTCATCGCGTTTGTGGAGACGATAGTCCGTACGTACGCACGAGCGATGATATCATTCTTTTGATATTAAAATAGTATAAAATTGGATGGTATATCATATATAAAGAATTTTAGTCATGTTATATGTATATTTTATATCATTATACTCATTATTATACCCATCCAAATGATGAAATGTTTTAATAACAAACTACACCACAACGTGGAGACAGTACGCCGTACGTACACACATGTGGTGAATTTCACATTTATAGGATTAATAAAATAGTTAATATTGTTTTAAAATTTATTTAATAACATCACAGAATAATGAAGATACTAGAGTTATTATTTTGTAATGGAAATAACAACAAAGGAGGAAGTGGAAGAAGAATGGAACTTGAAGTAGGTGGTGAGATATTTATCTCTTCGTCGAGTTCTTCCTTTTGATTAGATCAAAAGGGATCCATAGGATGACTTTATGACTAAAGGAATGCCTCTAGGATAATATTAGGAAAATTTATAGGGAATTTGGGAAGGGTTTGGACGAGATAAATGTCTTTGGATGTGTGAATTAGAGAGAAGGGGGAGTGCCCTTTTATAAGAGGGCTGAGGGGCACCTTAGAAAAAATTAAAATATTATTTTATAATAATTTCATATTCAGTTTATAATGGATCCAAAGTTACTCATTTCTAAGAAAGGGTGGGTATGAGTGTAAATACCCTCAGAAAATAGGTTTTAGAAATTTTTAGGTTACCATTTCAACATTATCATTTAGATTTAACTCTAAGTTAAATAATTTAAGTTTTTCGGTGTCTTCTTGTATTCTTACACTATATGGTTAATAAACATACTATAAACTGCCAATAGAAACCGAATAGGTTCATTAATGTCATAAAAATTATTATATAATTCTTTTGTATGATCCTTATATTTCTAGGACCATTATATCAATTAATAATATAATAATTGTTTTAAAAACTCTTTTTTGTCAATTTTGACACTATTTGGTATTGTGTTTTTTTCTAAAATTTTTACAGCATTATTATTTCAATAAAAATTCATCTATCAAATTATAATAAGTTATAGTAACCTATAAAATTATTTTTATTCATAAAAAGGCTCAAATTACAATTATTTTTTTATTTATAATATCAATTATGTTAATATTTCATTAATAAGGTAATTACTCCTTCATCATTGTATCATAAATAAATTAAATTATTTATTTTATAAAAACTATAAATAAAATTCCATTATGTAGGAAAGCATTTTATATTTCTAATAAATATTTATAGTAGAATTTATCTTATGTATAATCATATATTAAAAATGTTTTAGTTATTAAACATTGATTTTAACTATTTTAACTCATCTTTAAATAAAATAATAATAAATGTTCTAATATAATCCATGTGGACATAATGGGTCATATTTTATTCCTAAGGTTGTTTTTGGTCTAATTACACTTATTCAATATAATTAGGACCTGGTTTATGGTAATAATAATTTTGTTTTTACCCTTAATTACCATATTTACTTTTAATCGTGGTAAGTAAAAGTAAAAAGATACTATTAACCAAAAAATATTTTATTCTTATTTAACCAAATTTTACTCCTTCATATTTATTGTGTCACCCATATTATTGAAATTAAACTCATAGAAGTGGTAAAATTATGTTTTCTGTAAAATTTAAAATTTTCCTAGGAGGTGGGTAAAAAACATTAAAAGTTCAATATAATTTTAAAATAAAAAGTTATTATAAAATGACTCCAATGAAATAAATTTAACATATATATTTATTATGTATATTTTATGACCTAAAATTAATTTAAATAAAATAAACAATTATTGAAATAAAAATTCGGTTTTAAACAAAAATTCAGTGTTTTTCACTATTCATGAAAAATTGAATGTTTTCAGAAAAATACAAAAAATTCACCCTAAGTTAATTTCAATATTATAAATCCAAAAATGAAGCCCATTTTGAATGATAAAATTTATAAAATTTCAAAAAGTGGGTATTACTATTCATAATGGCTAGTTTATATAATATTTAATAGCATATCATTGTTTAGTGAAACGTGGTATTGCGTACTACACACGCTATCGAGGAAGGTCACGATTTAATGTAATTAAAGCCAATTCATGGAAGAATGTAGTTCAAGATACCTTTGGTGTTGCGTAGAAAATAATAAAAACTTATTTCATTTATACATTAAACAAAATCCATACATAATGTTGCGTAGAATAATTTCCACAAAACAAACTTGAAATTGTGTGTAACATGAGCCAAGAATTGTGTTATGTATACTGCAAGATAAAATTGTGTTTTTGTAGTACAATATAATCATGGTGTAGTGTAAAATAGAAGACATCAATGAAATTAAAAATAATATATCTCATAATATCTCGGGGTTTTACATTCTACTACCCTTAAAATGAATTTCGCCCTCAAAATTGGTCAGGGTTATAAATTTGTTACTACTTGAATGTTTCATTCATAGAAACCCACATCGAAAAAAATAAATAATAAAACTTAATATTAAAAAGTGAAGTATGAAATATAACGGTTTCCCAAATTAACCCATCACTGGGTTTCCACATAGGAGAACAGAGGTGGAAATATGGATATAGAAGAGAAATCTAACCATCAAGTTCGGATGGAGAGTGGTAGAGGACATGGCTATGGAAAATCCAAAAATCACAAAGCCATAATTTTTTTATGATCTAAGGTACCACCTAGGACAACGTTTCTAGTTTTCAAGATCATTTCCCTAAAGTTGAAAATTTTGAATTATAAGAAATACTTACTTGATTTTGGTTCAAACTTTCCGTTAGTCGTTATATGAACTATTTCCACTTCATATCATAAAAAATTACGTTGAATTGGTCATTCATGTTGTGTTAGTAGATCATGTGATACAATGATAGGTCATTCCATCTGTCACAAACATAAGGTTAGAAAAAGTTATATACATAAGTCCATCTACTGTGAGATTAATCATATATGGTTCCTAAAATGGACTTATACTTCATCTATCATACCTATTAATAAAATAAATATAATTTCTACAAAATAGGGACTTCCTGTAGGACCGTGGTAGGCGATAAAGGGTTGTCGCACTTCAGTTGTGGGTTTGATTCCCGCAACCTTGTCTGACGCGACGGGTTGTCGCCCGTCCTGGATGTTGTCCCTTTTTCTAAAACTACATTATTATAACATTCCCACAATAATATAGAAAAATGTTCTATTGTTAAACAATAATACTTATGTCTAACATAATTCATTCCAATATTTATGTTAATCCAAAATACATCGGTCCAAGATCACAATATAAAGAAAACGATTACCTGAAAGGTCACATAACAAGCACATGAATACCATCATTTATTCACCATAAATCATGAGATATATTTTGTTGGTCACATTCCAAACATGTGAAGACCTTAATCATGTACTCTCTTGAAACATGAGTTACCATTAAACCTTAGTGAATACATGAATGTTGTCAAAAGATAACTCCTTCCACATACCAAAATCCAAAATTTCTATATAATCAATACATAATATCACTTTTTCCTTATATTAGTCATGTGTTCATTAATACTATCAAACATTTCATTTTCTATTTCTCCATTCATTATGCGCATATAATCTTCTATCCAAAAATATCTGAATAACCTTTAATTGCTACCGGTACAATTCAAAATATACTTTGAAATAATTTATGAAAAACAATAGAATAACAATCCTTAGATGTTTCTTTATTCCATAGTACCATTAAATTTCATATACAAAATTACTCTTGATAAACATAAAATTATTCCACTACCTTCATAAACCATTATCCGAGCTTCAATAATGCTTTCATCTCACATATCATTTGTAGTGTCTTCATCATCTTCAACATAAATACTACCCATACGACCATGCTGATTCTCTTCATAAGACATTCCCTTAGGGAATTGGTTTGTATAATTCCTATACATTCCACATTTAAAACATTTAACCCCTGTTTATGCCTTAGCAATACCATTATTCTTGTCCATGGTGTTAGCTGAACCTTTTCCATTGCAATTACTGGCATTGTGTCCTTCTTTTATACACCCAAAGAATTTACCCTTCCTTTGAATCATTCTCATTGATTCCTCTTCCCACATAATTTACATGAGAGAAATTGAACTTTCTTTCCACTATGATCGTCATGAAACTCCATCTTTCTTTTATTAGCTGAGTCAGAAAACTTACTAATGTTGATATTATTGATCATATTATGAGATTATTTATTAGACACAATAATGATGTTTTGGCATCCAAATCCCATTTCAATTTTTTGCTCATGAATAATATCATTCCATTGTCCATCATATTCTCCATTAACATGAGTCCTCTTATTTCTTTCCATTTCTTAAAACGCTAAAAGAATAGTATGAGAGTAAAAACATGTACTTGAAAAAAAACATAATCTATGGGGATTACATTCAATATATAACATCTTAGGTTTAATTCTATGATCATTACCATAATTCTAGTACTATAACCTATACTTATACTTATCCTTAGGGATATCCCTAAGAACACCTTATAAATATCTCGAGGGATCTCACTATTGTTTTCGCATCATAGTTTCCAAAGGTTGAATAAACCTTCACTCTAATACCAAATGTAGAGACACAAAGCTTGATGTACATGGACATTAAATTACTTTTTCAGAATACTTAATACATTACAAAAAAAACTCCCAAAGACCGTATTAGTTTATTGTCTTTGTATACTTGGAACATAATCTTCTAATTATGGTGAAATATCTTCAACATCTACCATAAAGATATTCTTCATTTTTTTTCTTACCTAAAACCTTTATTTATATCTTGGGGAAGGAAAACATAAAAACGGTGAGTTCAAATTCTCAATAAGGGAAAACATAGGGATCATAAAACAATCCATAAACATTTGAATGCAAAAACATGAACATAAAATCTAAACATAAAAATCATGAGCAATGGCATAAAACATAGAAGTACGTAAGGCATATATCATAAAGGTACATTAATAATGATAAAATAGCATGAAAATTAAACATGAAATTGTGGAAAACAATTAAGTACTTGAAATTACTTCCATAGTAGCCAAGGCATTGCTTCCAAGACCATCATAGTGGACAAAGTACCTTACTAAATCGAGTTCACTCCTCGTTCTAGTCCGGTATCACTGAACCAGATTAAATTGCCATTCAAGCCATGTCTATATAATGAGATATAAATCATTAGCCAATGAATTCGAGGGATATATATGTCCCAAAAATCTCATAATTAAATCATTATTTCGTGTGCCACAAAATAAACATAAATCATTCATCATAATCCCATGAAAAAATTCGGTCTCATAAACATCATCCCATCATAACATAATGCATATAAAACAAATGGATATAATTTAATCATAAGAAAAGTGAAACAATTTAAATCATATAGACATTATACATGAAACATAAACTTATTTAATAATGTCATCTTAGATGGAATATAGTTTTGACAAAACACTTGAAATAAATTTTTGAGGAAAATAACATTTTTTATTCAAAATCATTTTCTTTTCACTAAATTCCATGAAATTTTAAAACAAAAGGATGTTGTTGAATATATTTATGAAATCTTGTAGAGTTTTCTTCATGAAAATAAGGCGTTATTAAAACCGGAAAAAACATGTTCATGACGTATAAGTTAAAAAAACATTTTCCTTGTACTTTTAACGAAAAAGTAAAAAAGTACCACGTATGGTAAACAAAAGAAATATTCTTTCCATAACATACAGTAAAAGTCAAAGAGGGGTAAAAATGACTTTAATTAGACATTTAATAATATTAAACACTTTATCAAAAACATTTTATGGACATGGATGAAAAATATAACCCCAGTAAATACATACGTATAAGAAATCTCAGATAAAAATGAGATTGAAAAATTATCCCTTACCTTATGTCCGATATGATTCATATATATCTGAACCACTTGTATAAGGATCTAAATAATTTCATTGATTTATTACTGAATTATATTCATTTTTATGATATCATATATAGTTCAATTATGACTTTATATTGCATTTTCTTTTGTAAATTCCATGTTAAAGTAGTGTTTTGGGTAAAATTGTTTCAATTATCGTACATGTTTCGACTTGTTGTTCATGATATTATTACTTATATCCTGATTTAATTAATTCCATAATGTAAAATAGGATTTATATATAATATATATTATTCATATAGATATATATGATTGATTGATAAATGGAATGAAATACATCGTTCATGGAGACGGTAGGTCGTACGTACGCCTGACCGCTGTTTTCGTTTCCTTATTGAATTGAATACAATTATTTAAACAAAACATATATGTAAATTAATACAGTATCATTATTATGTAATATATTCAATGATTATTTATTATATATACTTTATAATAATACTTTAATGGTTAATCATGGAAAACGAATCTCATCGCGTTCGTGGAGACGGTAGTTCGTACGTTCTCACGAGCGATGATATCATTCTATTGATATTAAAATCATATATAATTGGATGATTTATCATATATAAATATTCCTTATAATGTTATATTTATTAATTATATCATTTATACTCTTTATAATACACATTCAAATGATGAAATGTTTTAATAACAAACTACACAACAACGTGGAGACGGTAAGCCGTACGTACGCATGTGTGGTGACTTTTACATTCATAGGATGGATAAAATAAATAATATGGTTGTAAAATTTTTATAATAACATAATATTATATATAGGATAATGGATTTATTATTTTATAATGTAAATAACTAATAAGGAGGAAGTGGAAGAAGAAAGGAACTTGAAATTGGTGGTGAGATATTTACCTCTTCTTCGGGTTCTACATTTTGATTTGATCAAAAGGGCTCGATAGGTTGGATTTTTTACTAAAGGAAGGACTCTAGGATGTATTGAGCATAATATAGAGGGTATTTGGTCTGGGTTTGGATGAGTAAAATGGCTTTGGAAGTGTGAATTAGAGAAAAGGGGGAGTTCCCTTTTATAAGAGGTGTGACGAGAACCTTAGGAAAAACATAAACTATTATTTTATAATAAATTGATATTCGGTTTAAAATGGATAAAAAGTGACGTATTTCGAGGCTGGGGTAGGGATGAGTCGAAATAATCTCAACCATTAGGTTTTAGACATTTTTATTTTACCATTTTAACCTTATCATTTAGATTTAACTCTGTGTTCAATAATTTAACTTTTACCGCGTCTTCTTGTATTCTTACACTATATGGTTAATAAGGATAATATAAACTGCCAATAAGAACCCAATAGGTTAATTAATGTCATAAATATTATTATATACGTCTTTTGGAAGAACCTTAGATTTTTAGGACCATTATATCAATTAATAATATAATAATTGTTTTAAAAAATCTTTTATGTCAATTTTGACAGTATTTGGTATTATGTTTTATTCTAAATTTATAACAGAATTATTATTTAGAAAAAAAATTCATCTAACCAATCCTAATATGTTATTTTAACCTATAAAATTAGTTTAATTCATAAAATGTATGAAATTACTTTTATTTGGGTATTTATAATATCAATTTTGTTAATATTCCATTAATATTGTAATTACTACATCATCATTGTTTCAAACATAAATTAACTTATTTAATTTCTAAGAAATACAAATAAAATACCATTATTTAGGAAATTATTTTAGATTTATAATGAATATTTTTAGTTGAATTTTTATAATGTATAACCCTATATTAAAAATTCATTAGTTATAAAACGTTGATTTTAACTATTTTCACTCTTCTTTAAATAAAATAATAATAAAGGTCCTGATTTAATCTAGGTGGACCTAAAGGGTCATATTTTATTCCTACTATTGTTTTTTGGTAGAATTACAATTATCCAATAGAATTAGGTCATGTTTTAGGATAATAATAATATCATTTTATCCTTAATTACCCTATTTACTTTTAAAAGTGGTAAATAAAAGTAAAAAGTTACTATTCAGAAAAATTATTTTTATCTTATTGAACCACATTTTACTCCTTGATATTAACCATGTATTTTGTATTTTCTAAATTCAACTCACATAATCAGTAAAATAATGTTTTATGTAAATTTTAAAATTCTCCTAGGAGGTGGGTAAAAACAGTAAAAAGTTAAATAATATTTTTATATATAAAAAATTATAATAAAATGACTCCAATGAATTACATTAAACATATATAGGTATTATGTATCTATTTTGACCTAAAATAAATCTAAATAAAATAATTAATTATTTAAATAAAAATACGGTATTAAACCATAACTGAGTGTTTTTCACTATTCATCAAAAATTGAATGTTTATTGAAAAATACCAAAAATTCACATTAAGCTAATTTTGTTATTAAAAATCCAAAATTGAAGTCCATTTTGAGAGAAAAAATTTAGAACATTTCAAAAGTGGGTATTACAACTAATAACTACTAGTTTATATAATATTTTAATCACATATCGTTGTTTAGTGAAACCAGGTATTGCGTACTACACATGATATCGGGGAAGGTCGCGATTGCATGTAATGCAAGCCAAGTCAGGGCTCCGTGTAGTGAAATCCCCCTTTGGTGTTGCGTATAACATAATCAAAACTTATTTCATATATACATTAAACAATATCCATACGTAATGTTGTGTAGAATAATTTCCACAAAACGAACTTGAAATTGTGTATAACACGAGGCAAGAATAGTGTTGAGTATACTGAAAGATAATACAGTGTCATGTATAGTAAAAGCTAATCAAGGTGTAGTGTACAATATAAGATATCAATGAAAAGAAAAAGGATATATCTCATAAAATCTCGGCATGTTACATGCACATATGAATATTATGACACATAAAATCAGTGGTTTCAAATACATAAAAAAATGAAATCAAAATATCCCAAACAACCTCCCCCTTTTGGATTATTTCAAAACACGACTTAACGTCCAAATAATACTCCCCCTTAAAAAATCAATATATAAAACAAATAAGTATAATTCATTTTAAATTAATTTAATATAAAATTATCAAGATAGAGCATGTGTATAATTGTGTGCACCTGAACAAGCTATTTTGTTTTTTGAGATATATAGCAGAGAGTAAATAATTTTTAGGCATGAATATAATTGGTGAGTTTTATTTTGGTTATACACCTTTATTCTGGTTAGCTTCCTAGGATAGAAATTAATATAATTTCAAAAATAATTCATTATAATAAAATAGAAAAATTATGACCTTAATTCATAACACTCATTTTGAATTTCAAAAAATACAACCTTATATGGCTGTGAGAAAATTTCATGATAGAGTAGGAATAAATCATCATGTAATAGACTAAATTTTGGTTCTATCACCATTTACACAAGAAAATGTCCCGAAACATACTCTAGTGTTTTTTTGTGGTAGCACCACTTCATTGAATGACTTATTGTGAGGGCATCATCATCTTAATGTTGTTGTATAATATTTCAATGACAAAATTTAGGTGTAGATTCATAATGCATAAGTATCTTTTCATACCTATTTGGATAAAAAATTATCTAGCTATTTTAATTTCAACCAAAAAATCATGTCAATAAAACTTGAATATAAAATAATTCAAGGATTAAATAATTTATTATAATTATGAACACATTAATATCAATAAAAATTATACTATAAAGTTAAATAACATGAAAACCAAATCCAATATTGATATATGGATTTTCACTGTAAAGGGGTTATAATATATAGTATGTTTCAGCAAAACCGATTGAAAAAAATACAATATAAATAAAGGAAGACATTCCAATTTAATATGGAAGAAAAAAATCAATTGAATTGAAGATTGATGGCTGGTTGGAGGGTAATGTTAGCACCCTTGAGAGCTGTTTGGGAAGTAGGGTTCACACCTGGAGCTCTCGTTTAGCGCTAAATGTTCAAGATGGGTTCTATAGGATCATTGTCCATTTTGTATTTGGGGATTTTCTATTTGAACATATTTTTAAAACCTTTGGGATATTGAGAATATACCAACACTTTACAACAATCGTTGGGAACACCCATTCTATGCCAATAGGTTTATGAAACCTTTTGTAAAAACGACACTAATACTAAGGTATCACCATGGTTTCATTACACCATTGATAAATATGACCCTCAAACTAATATATTCCAATGGTTTTATCAATCCATTTGTAATATAGTCCATCGATAGTCTTATAACAATAATTTTCTATAACCGTGGTTATTTCATCCTTATCCCAACAGTTTTTAAACCGTTGGAATAGAGGCATTGGTATAGGTCAGATTTCCACCAGTGATGGTACCCTAATCTCCGGTCATCCTTAAAAAAATTATGTGCTACCTAGAGATGTCAAATAAAATCATCAATATGTAGAAAAGGATAATTGTTCTTAAAATTGATGTTATTAAACGCTTGGTAATAAATGAAATGTATCATTGAACCATCTTTATTTTCAACAAGAAAGATATGATCTCCCCATAGTGAAGTTCTTGGTTGAATGAATCATTTATGTAATAATTTATATTACTACTTTTTCAATTCTAGATGTTCCATTTGATCAATTTAATATGGGGGATTATAATTTTTCATAGCATGAGGTACTATTTCAATAGTAAACACGACCTATCGATTAGGAATCATAGCCCAAAAATCATGAGGAAAGACATTAACTATTCATTTACAACTGGAACATCATTAATCTAAACAATTACATTATCTTCAAAAGTTTGAGCAAGAAAATTTTATTTTCATATTTTATTAGTTTAATTTATTGCTAATATGTTATCAAATTTATGGGTTAATTCATTTACACAAGCTAAAACTGTTTCTAAAAAAACGTCTTTTTCACTGTAATCTATCTTAGTATTAAAAAAAATTCATCCCTAGAATAACAACTAAGTCCACAATAATAAATTTAACAAGTATTGTAAGTAAACTATTTCATTATAAAATATAGGTAAATTTTTATAATTTTTTTTACATAATATGTCATCGCTGTGTTTTAACTATGAGTTATGGTTTAATTTCATGAGATGTAATTTCAAATTTTGCAGAAAAAAAATTCTGAAATGAAGGAATTTGTAGTCCCCAAATAAAACAATACAATTGAAAAATTTGTGAAAAAAAATGTAACTAATACCATCACATTAAAATGATCAACATATGAAGTGTTTACAAAGAATTTTTCCACACCCTTATTCTTTAAATCTTTCATTTTTCCTACATGGCGAACTAGCGTCAAACGCACATTAGAAAAATGACCAAATTCATTATAGATAATGAATCTCACCAGTTTATTCTAATTAGTTTTTTTTATAATTTTACATGCACTAATGTGACATGTTCCAAAAATATCCACATCTGTGTAATTCTACATAATTTATAAGACATTCACATGGATGCATTTTACCACACTTTTCCCATGAAGGGAAATTAATTTTCTCACCGCCATATTTAATTGATGAATACTTCCCCAATGCCATCCCACAAAATAAATTCATATTATTTTAATCATGAGGAACATACATACTAATAAAAAATATTTCACCTTTTTCAGAATAACATTCATTTTTATCATTGCTTTTAAACCCCCAAGAAGACCAAGGTCTTCGTAAAAATTGTTTAAAAACAATTTCAAACCTATTAATGTTCTAATCAAAATACCAAGTAATATTTGGAATGTACCGAACCAGTATAGTAAAATTGGATTCAAATGCTATCACATAATCATCATATTTTGTCTTCATTTCCATGAATTATTTCTCCATTCTGAGTCTAACAGTTTTCAGAATGTATTTCTTTAGAAAAAGATTCCTAAAATTATCCCATTACAAACATTCAAGATCATCTATTACTCTCATATTGATAACTATAAAACACCATTTATTATACTAAACTTAAAAATTATAAGTTTATAGTATTAAATTTTGATGTTCCGAACAACCCATGACATCAAATATCATTTATTTGATTGTTAATCTATTATTTTGATTTCATCGGATATATGCTTCCCCTGAATGATAGATGACATTGAATCATAAATGTTTCAACAAAATACATGTTTCTATAAGAGATATCATGTTCCTCATTGTTGTGGATTCCACCACCACTTATTTCAGGATTCAACTAAGATATTATTTTCATAAACATTTCAGTTTCTATTACCACCATTTGAGGTTGTAGATTTAGATAAATATCAGCCTCTTTGTTAGTTCCCACTTCTTATTCAATGTTTCTTCTATGGAAAACCATTATAAACATACATATCTTAGATGAATAAAAATGGAAATCATTAAATGATATATAATTTTAAATTAATAAAAATGTAAAAATCATTTTTGGTATTCTATTAGCATCATCCAAACCACTAATGTTATCTAAAACATCATATGATACCAACAATAAGGACCCATCATTAAAACATTACATAATATTGAGTTTTAGACAAGAATATATATTATTACACTTTGAGGATCATTTCTTGTCTGGTGATTATAGAAGTATGACTTAAAACATATATAACATCCCATTACCATACCTGAATATAATACTAAAATAGTATACAATTTTTCCACCATATAATACTTTTCAAATAAAACATAATTTCTTTTACAAATGACAATTAAATTTAAATTTCCTTTTTTATTTCTCTTATAAATCTTTATAACCTATTAAAAACTTTTAATAAAATGGGATGAGAACCAAATTCTCAATAAGGGATATATAGAATTATATCATTAGTCAATTGATAAGAAAAAAAGAATAAAATTTATTTCATAAAAACTCATTAGGATTCATAGAAAAAAAATTTATTTTTCCAATGAAATATTTACCATACCAATCTCACAATCATTATTAAATATAAAATAACCATTCCTTCAACTTTCATCTCTATAGTACCAAATGCATTGGAGAGTTATTATGGGTCACACATGAATTAAATTTACATAAAATCGGACAATATGAACATATCTTGAACTATAGTGGGCTTAACCCAACATAACTATGTCCAAAGAACATATCATGAGTAATTCACATGATGAAACAATTAAAACCTTGTTCAAAACATATTCACATTTTCAAAATCCCATTTTCCAGTAAAACAGATCACTTTAAAAAGAAAATAAATAATGCTACAAATAATGGAATAATATTTACAAAAATTTCTATTTCAACATATAATGGAAATATAATAAAAATAAATAATCATGAAATCAAGATAAACCACTCATTCTATATATATATATAATATTTTTCAATTTCATTAAAGAGACTTTAAAAATTATTTCAAAACGATGGTCACTTAAAAATATAATTGGACTGATAATTAATATAATGGAATAGATATGTGTCTAAATAGTAAATACACATAATAAAACAAAAAATATACAAAAATTCATTTCAAAACCTGTCCCTCGGGGCCCATTCCATGAATACCCCAAGCCTTCCTTCCATAGGCCAGGGGCTGGCGACTAGTACAGAAAGGTGTAATACCTAAAAATAGGACGGCATTGCCTTTATAACCATTAAATCATACAACAAAGAACAAAGCAAGATACCAGCACAAAGTACGACTATGTAGTAAACTCAGTGTGTACAAAATGTAAAAGGGCCCAGAATAAAAGCCAAACTGTAAAGTACATGAAAAACTGGAATGTACAAGTTTTACTGAGTACAACTCCGGTGAAAACCCACCAAATACTACAACTTGAAGGGTAGTTACAACTCTCAAAAGGTCGTCTCTGCGGTACAACTCATATATGGTCCAACTCCGAGAAACCTCTGGTCCAGGTACCCTCGACCTCAGTAATCAGTTTCCATCGTCTGCACCAAACACAACAAGGTGTGGGCATAACCCGTGCAGGGGTGAGTATAACGATACTCAGTTGGGACCCCGAGACCCTCGATGGTCTCACAAAATCCACAAAGGATAAACCTGAAAACCAAGAAACAACTGAAATCCCTAATCAGATATATGCCCATTCATATTCCAAATTTGACTAGTCAACATATTCCAATCTCGAGGAAACACGAGGCCCAACTCAAAATCCCAAAGCCCAACTGTTCCACGAAGGAAAATGTTTCACAAAGATAATGACTCAGCTAACATCAGGTATACAACTCTAAGAAATAGAATTATGAAGCTGACCCACATATGATTTCTATGGAAGCGGATACTTATCGACAATTTTCTCTCGGGATAGTAACAATTTACATTATGAAGTCCTCGGTAGTTGGAGAACTCATCCTCTATCAAGTATAGTGGGCATGCCAAGTCACACAGAGGCACTTCCCAATATCCTTGGACTGCTGAGCCAGTACTCTTATCAAGTACCATGGGACTTTCATGTCACACGCAGGCGATCTTCACCATGGGTCTTCCTAGTCACATAGAGGCACTCCCCCTCATTGCCTGCTGAGGGACTCCTCCTATCAAAACGGTCAGTAATCATCATGTCTTAGCCTGTTGTAGGGTTCTATACGTATCACACATGGGAGAACCAGATCTCCCTGCCATATCTCATTCATCAACCACCCAAAGTTCAATGAAAAATTAACCAAATGGTCTATCACATCAAAAGGTACCCAACACAATAGACGTCGTGTCAATCAAACACCCAGTATTTAAGTTATTAGTGTTTCCGCTCTGAGGGACCAGTTGAATTCAGGGTCTGATCAAACCTAGATATACTCCAACATTATCCAAAACTCTTGTGGAGTATATCAAAATAACGGTCTCGATCCAAGGATTTTGGCACCGTAGATGGTTCATCAAGCAGACGCTTGTTTCTCAAGTTATGGAAAAAATGGTAATATTGGGACCAAATGGGCCCGAGTATGGTCCAACCCGGTTCGGGTGTTGCCCGGATGGCCTGGGCCTCGATGGGCCAGACACGAACCATGTAGGGGGTGGCCCAACCCAACCTTCAAATGGAACGAACCATTAGCATGGACCGCTAGGCGGCTCGCGGTCTGGGCCATAGTGCGGCCTCACGGTGCGGTATTGCTGGCACGCAGGACCACACGATGGTCTTAACTTGTCTGCCTCGGCCTACCAAAACAACTACCTTGTGTTTTTTCTAGCCGTCGTCTAGGTGCCAGCCACCATCCTCCTCCTCCAGGGCCAAGCGATCGCGGCCTCCTGCTCCATCAGGTGGTGCGGACGCGCGTCGTCGCTCCGCATCACGGCCGGCCAGTTGTCAGCTCCCATCTTGCCCCACCGCAGACAACTGGCTATGGACTCCTATTCAACTAAGGGCGTGTATGGGCACCACCCTTCCTTCCTCATGGTCAGTCTGGCGCCGGCCATAGAATTATTCTACGAGGCACTACGGCTTCATTCCAATCCCGAAACATTAAATGATCACATATTCTCAATCCTTGGTGCAACGACTTTGCATCCACATATTGTGCTCATCAAAACATTGTATTTCCAGCGTCAATAAAAAGTATGGGTGATGAAGAATGCATGAATAACGTGTGAGGAAATAAAAGGAAGAGAAGCAAGGTTAATGTATGGGACGATGGTAATTTTCATTGGGCCATCGTCGTCGTGAAATTATGACACGAGGATTTAAAATAATAAATTAAATCATATATAAAACCCCTACATCAATTGTTCATTGGAGGTGGTGGGGGAAGAAAGACACCATCGCTAAAGAACGTCAGTGTTCGTCACTTCTGCAAGAGGATTCAGATCCAGGCTCTGAGTCGGTTCCTTGTTCTTCGTTGGAGGTGGTTCTTCATTGGAGAAATTTCTTCCTGGTTCTCCACGGTTCCTCCAACACTCCTTTTCCAAAGATTTCCAACTAGGAAATGAGAAGCCAAAATATATTAAAATAGGATTATTAAATTAATTAAGGTTGACAAAATTAATTTGTTTATGATGGAATATTAATGTTTTCACACTTA
Organism: Viscum album; assembly: GCA_963277665.1. NCBI lineage: Eukaryota > Viridiplantae > Streptophyta > Magnoliopsida > Santalales > Viscaceae > Viscum > Viscum album. The sequence goes on along the minus strand of OY728119.1, from coordinate 1,686,397,829 downwards.
AATGGCACATTAAATTGAATTACGTGGACATAATTTAATGGTACATTAAATTGAAATCACATTGACATGTTTGAATGATAGGATTTAAATGAATTTCCCCACATTAAAAAAGGGTTTCGATGGTCCCCACTAAAAATATTCAAAAAGGATGTTTCAGACTCGGGTGGTATCCACCTCCATAACTCAAATGGATGTTTCAACATGAAAAATAAAATAAAGATGTTTTATTTTATTTTCATTCTTTTAACACACCCACAAAATGTCAGAAAACTAACTTTCACTCTCGACCTACTACGATCTAGGTGAAAGTCTCCTTAAGAAAAAACTGGCAATGTGAGTTCAACAGTGTCCTCTGACTTCAATTTTGAGAAATAGTTCAAAAGATACAAAAACCCACTCACATAATTATTAAACGTACCCAAAAAAACTAGTGGAAATAATAGATTGAGAATTGATGTAATAAAGTTGTTTTTTTCTAAACTGATGCCAATAGAATGTGTGGGTTCTTATTGGCATCAGTTTTTAGTAAAACTAGCACTAAAAAAAATTATTCGATGATATTTCGCATCAGTTTTGTGGAATCTAATGCGGAAAATTAAAAAATTATTTTGCGTCAGTTTTCCAAAAAACTGGTGCCCCGTGTGTAATTTTAGGCGTCGTTTTCTCGAAACATGACACCGAAATTAAGAAACCCTGATATTTTCAACGTTTGGTTTGGTAAAACCGAAAATGAAAATAAAAAAATGGATTATGGGTATTATTTTTTCTCAAACCGACACCAAATGTCTTTCAAAATTTATCGGGGTCACCAAACACTCAAATTTTTTGGGTCATCGAAATCGAAACCCATTGCGACGCCTTCAACTCGCGATGACATTTGAAGCCCTATTTGTGATCTCGGACGACCATTTTTGATGGTTTAGTTTACATTTTCACATTTTTCAATTTGTGTTCTTCGTTATCCTCTCTTGATTTATCTTCCATTATATAATTCTTCTTCCATAACACTATTTTACTCCAATTTTAATGGTGGTTTAATTTTAGTGGGTTATTATTATTATTTTTCGTTATTATTATCATTTTTGGTATAGATTTTGCAGTTTTTATTTCTCTATGTCATTATATAGAACATAGTTTTGAATAAGGATCTCCATTCGGGTTAAAATTCAAATTTTGTAAGTTTTATTAATTTTGTAGATAAATTATTTACCATTTAATATTTTTATTTATTTTCTTCAATTATTAGTTTATATTTTATTTTAAATAGTATTTTACATGGTTAAATATTTTGTCAACAAACATTTTTAAATATTTAATCAAAAAATTGCATCTTTTTACATTGACTGCAATCAAATTTCACTTAATTCACAAACTACATCCTTTAAATTAATACAATCTTCAATACATTTGAAACATGGAACATTGAAATAATGCAACAACTATGTAAAATGAACTAATAAATTTTCAAAGATTTATATTATAATTATATTATATTATCAATATAACAAACATATATATTATCTAAAAATAAAATGTTTACTATCTGTTAATTTGTTTCATATTTGATGTTTTCTACCTCATTATCAAAAGTTTTTATTAAAACTGTTTTTGTTTAAAATTTATCTGATAAATATTTAAATGTTTATATGTTTTTATATATTAACCAATTATATTGTGATATTAGGTGTTTAATGGATCATAATTAGTTTCATTTACAAAGAACCACTAGTGAATATGAAAAATGATTTGATAATTTTTGGGAATTTTATAAACGAAATCTTCAAAAAATTGATTCAATTTTATGTCCATGTGTGAAGTGTGTAAATATGATAAAGCTAAACTCCCTAGAAATCATGGACCATCTCATTTGTTATGGTTTTATCCTTAATTATACACGTTGGATCTGGTATAGTGAAGGAACTAAATATTCAACATCCAATGTTGATGATGATATTTATAATGTGGTAGAGGATCATATTGAAGGATTAATTCATGATTTAGGTTTTGAAACCATCGAAAAAACATCAACTGTTGAATGATTTTATATAGATTCTGAGAAACAATTATTCCCAGGTTGCAGTAAATATATAGTGTTATCAGCAGTTTGGAAATTAGTTAACTTAAATGAAAAAAATGGGTGCAGTAATAAAAGTTTCTCCAGTTTACATGAGCTTTTAAAAGAGCTACTTTTAGAAGGCATGGAGCTTCCTGATTCCAATTATGTGGAGAAGAAAATATTATTCCCAGTGGGATAGTGGTATAAAAAGACACATGATTTCCCTTATGATTGTGTACTATATAGGATTGAAAATGAATATTTATCATGTTTTCCTATATGTGGGACATCACGCTATAAGATAGGTGGAAAGGTCAACTCAGATTCATTATCAGTTAATGTCATCTAATGTCTTGAAAAATCAATTTTATACTTTCCAATGATATAATCCAATGTTTTTTGTATACAATTCTGATTCATTTTTAGGTACAAGAATCAAAACTCCTGCTAAAGAAATTTGGTACCTTCTAATAATTCCTCGTTTTAAGCATCTATTTTCATATCCAATTGATGAAAAAAAGGTTAATATGGCATTCAAATGAGCACATATCTAATGTTAAATTACGTCACCCTGTCGATTTACAACAGTGGAAGAGTTTTGATAAAAAAATTAAATATTTTGGTAGTAATGTTAGAAATCTCAGAATGAGATTGTGTACTGATGGAATGAATCCATATCGGAGCCTCAGTAGACAACATAGTTCATGGCCTATTTTTTGGTATTTTACAACTTTTCCCCACATCTATGTATGAAGAAAAAATATGTTATGATGAGCGTGATGATTTCTGGACCAAAACAACCAGGAAATGATATTGATGTGTATCTTTCCCCATTGATTGATTATTTGATACTACTATGGGTGGAAGGTGTTAATGTTTTCGATGCATACAAGAAAGAGTATTTTATTTTGTGTGATATGATAATGTTCACTCTAAATGACTTTACAGTAGATGGAAACTTATCTGGATATTGTGTTAAGTGACACAAATCATGTCAAATTTATGAAGAAAAACATCATATTATCAACTGCAGAATGGAAGAAATATATTGTACATGGGACATAATAGATTTTGGAGAATTGATCATCCTAATCATAGATTGAAAAAATCAATTAACGTTTTACAAGAATATAACCTTCCCCCTCGACCATTGTCAGTTGAAAAATACTATAATAGTGGGAATGATATTGAATCAATATTTGGAAAGAGATGAATTTCTGGTTTTCAAAAACATATCTGGAAGAAGCAGTCTATTATTTTAACTACCATATTGGATATTTTTAGATATAAAACATAACATTGATGTTATGCATTTGAGAAAAACATATGTGACAGTTTGATGGGAACTTTGTTAGACATAAAAGGAAATACTAAAGATGAATTTCATATTAGATTGGAATTGATATTAATGGGAATCTGTTTGGAGTCAACTCCAGTTGTGAAAGGAAACAGAACATATTTACCTCTGGCTTATCACACATTGTAACATCCCAACCTGGAAGACGCTAAATCGGTGGTCTGAGCTAGTTCTCCACAAGGCTTCAAGCGCTCCTCCCCATACGCCAGAGGCTTCCGAGTAGGAGCGAGGGCCTAGGGTGTGATAGTGGGGAGACAATTCCCTCATACCAGAGTAAGAAAACAGTGGAAATAACTAAGTATCATACAATGTGGAAAGTAAATAGAGTGTGTAAGTAATAAACAACTGAAATAGAACATGCCGTAATAGTTAAATACTATAAAATCCCAAACAGCTATGCAATACAATATAACACTAGTCACCCATTGGGTCGTCCATACATATACAAGTACAAAGAAACTAAAAGTAAAAGTACAGGGCCCTACTACTAACTCTGAGCCAATCCACGTACCCGATCTCCAGATAATATCGAACTGCATCAGCCCGATCCGTAGAACCACTCAAGCAGCTCTGCTCGATCATGCAACACTGGGCCTCAGCCCTACCCACCATGCAACTCGTGATCAACCTGAAAAGTAGACATACGGTCTACACGTCCAATGAGGGGCATGTGCAGGGGTGAGAAATAATCTCAGTGGGGCACCGCGACAAGAACCCTATTACTGTGGTGCTAAAGGTTTATGCAACAGCAATGTGCTTAGCCTACCTAGAACACAATAAAAGAAAGTAAACCAAACGTGCAACCATAGTTGAACTCAGGGTGGTTAACACCTATCAATTAGGAAGGTTCCACCATGGATATCCTTATCTATATACGTATACATGTATAGTACCATACCTATACACATATAAAAATATATGAATGATCATGATTTAGTGATTCAAATAATAGGAAACAACATCAGTAGTCGATCCATGGGACCATAAGCCCAATATCCTTGCATCCTATGTAAGGTAAATGAGTTGGACGTCACGCCACTCAAGTTGTGTATCATTAAGTCGATCACTGGGTCCGTAATCCCTTCGACATGTACCTTCATTGGCCAGTGCCAGAAATATTTCTCTGAAAAAGATAGAGAAAAAAAAGTAACCCGATTGGATTTACTCATAGCTTGTCCCCAATGGTTCAACCAAAAAAACACAAGCCTGCAGATAACACAACAGGTAACCCCTTAAGAAGTACTCAAAGCCTATCCCCTCAGGTTTTACCTAGAAACACAAGCAAACCTCTGGGCAGCACACACAGTATTGCCCCTCTGGTTTAGCTAATGCGTAGACTCTCTGAGAAAGCACTCACTATCATTTCCTTACACAACATCAAGATCACAACTAGAATAGGTTTCATCCTTAATAGGGAAGAACATTAATAAAGAAAAAGGATCTCGATGTAGGGTTAAATCTATCTCAGTGTAGTCAATACGAATCAAGATAGTGCATGATCTCTCTTACACATGTACACTAAGATTTCACTGAAGGCGTTTCCAATTTCCTCCGTTCCACACTGACATCCTACCAAAACACAACCATGATTCAAGCATGGGTCAACCATTTCACGGTAACCTGGAATTTCACAAGGTCACCTATACCACTGCAACATCAAAAACATTGTTCGACGAGGCCAGGCACCCGAACAGGCCTGCTCGTTGTAACCAGTCAGGAAAATAAACACCGCCAAAAAGGCATTGGAAAACGTTTTCCAACCTTCTCACCCAGGTTTCCCTGAAACGAAATAGACATCGATCGATAAGGGTTTGAGTCAAAACCTAAGGTCTCTAGGTCTATCACCTAGACCTACAAAAAATTCCTAACAACTAGGTCACACGACCTAACCACCTAGCCCAAAATATCCAAAATCACTCATAATATGGTAAAGATAACAACGACCCAAGAAGGTAAAAACCAAAACACAAACTACAAGGACCTCGATCCTCTCCGAGCATCCTCAAAACGAACTACTCCTTGGAGGTCACAAACAAAACAGAGGAGAAAATTTGAGCTAACACCCATTGGGTATCTGTATAAAGAAATAACACAAGGAGTTCTAGTTCAAAAGAAAATCCTAGGTATCTATCAACATCTTTCTCAACGATCCAACTAGATAACCACAGACCCAAGAAACAACACCCAATAAAGGGGTTAAACAGAAAGGCATCACGTGCCGCATCGACAAACTAGGGTCACTACACCACCTGTGCATGAGGTTGGAGTTATAATCCTCACACAAACTCCTCAACGTAGATCCACATAACCTGCCATCAGATTAAAAAATATGTGTAATCAGACTCAAAGGTCTCAGTCGTTAGTAAAAACACACACTATCAGGCCTATATGTTGTGAATCCTATGTGCCTAGTAGGATGCATGAGATGCCTCTTGAAATTTCTAGAAATGATTCAAAATCTATCCCTAGAATCTTACCAATGGACAAGAGCCATAGATCCATAGTAAATCAAAACACCACCCAAAATGTGAGTCGCTCATGGAAAAAATCATATACAACTATAACATCACAAAATCCAAACAACATTCCCAAAACCTGGCAACAAGGACATCTTACAGGAACAAGTGTTCATGACGCACCACCCTGATATCCATCATAGGTTTCAAAATATTCCTAATATTCTTGTCTACCATATCCCAAATAGTAATAACTAGGAATGAAAACTCCTCTGATACCACATTGTAACGTCCTGACCTAGAAGCCACTAAATCGGTGCTCTGAGCCGGTTCTCCACAAGGCCTCAAGCGCGCCTCCTTGTATTCCAGAGGCTTCCGACTAGTAGTGAGGGCCTAGGGTATGATAGTGGGGAGACTATGCCCTCATTCCAGAGTAAGAAATCATCAAAAATAACTAAGTATCATTCACAGTGGAAAGTAAACCGAGTGCAGAAGTAATAAAAAACTGAAATAGAATAAGCTGTAATAGTTAAATGTTGTAAAAGCCCGAAAAACTATGCAATACAATACAACAATGGTCACCCACTATGCCGAACATAAAAATACAAATACAAGAAAACTAAAATTAAAAGTACATGGCTCTACTACAAACTCTGATACAATCCACGAACCCGATCTCCAAACAATATTGAACTGCAACATCTCGATCAGTAGATCCACTCGAGTAGCTCCGCTCGATCATGAAACACTGGGCCTTAGCCCTATCCACCGTGAAACACATTCATAACCTGAAAAGCATACATAAGGTATACACGTACACCGAGGTGCACGTGCATGGGTGATAAATAATCTCAGTGGTGCACCCCAACAAGAAACCTATAAGTGTGCTGCTAAAAGTGTATGCAACAGCAATGTGCTCAGCCTAGCAGGAAAACCAAAAAAGGAAGTAAACCAAACGTGAAACCACAGTTGAACTTAGGGTGTGTAATCCCTCTCAACTAGGAAAGTGCCACCATGGATGTCCATATATATATACGTACACATGTATTGTCCCATACCTATACACATATACATAAATATGAATAATCATGATTTAGTGATTCAAATAACATGAAACAAAATCCGAAATCGATCCTTAGGAACATAAGACCGATCTCTTGGCATCTTGTGAGATAGAATTGAGCTGGACATCGTGCCACTCAAGTCGTGTATCATTAAGTCGATCTCTGGGTCCGTAATCCCATCGACATGTACCTACTTTGGCCAACACCAGAAATATGTCTCTGAAAAAGATAAACAAAAACAAGTAAACCTATAGGAATTACTCACAACTGATCCCCTCTGGTTCAACCAAACAAACACAAGAAAGAAAATAACACAATAGTTAACCCTCTTGGAAGTATTCATAGACTATCCCCTCTAATCTTACCTAAAAACACAAGAAACCCTCTTGGCTGCACACACAGTCTCGCCCTCAGGTTTAGATAAAACATAGACTCTATGGGGATGCAATAACCATCAATTCACCCTATAGTCTCATAACATACAAAGGCAGAGACACTCTAGGAAGAACTCACGTCAATTGCCCAGTGGTCTTGCAATGATAGCTATAGAATCTTTGAGGAAGTACTTACGTCTAATTCCTCAGGTGGTCTCGATACGTAACTAAGGAAACTCTGAGGAAGCACAAAGTCCAATTCCCATTGGTCCTATGAACGATACAAATTTTTAACAGACTCCTCAGGGAAGTTCATAATTATCAAGTCCCTCTTTAGTCTACCGCACCAGGTTCACAATGCCCTGAGCAGTCCAGTCGTGCGTAATTGACTATCAAAAACCTTATGTATGATCAACAAACTACTTGGCTAATAGCTACAATGCATCAAAAGCATATAAAAAGTAGGAGATAAATGTAAACAATTATAACAAGGTGGGAAATCAATGCAATGAGGTCTTCCTCAGAGGAAACCTAAGCTAAATGGTGATAAACAGCCAAAACAAGGGAAACCCCCATGGGGTGATCCTCAAACATGCTAACAAGAAATCATTATTCATCTAACAGCCCCAAGAATACAATCAGTCTAAGGCAGATTATAATGTAGGATCAATACCCTAACCCGAGATACCCGATGCATGGGTATCCGACACTTTTTCACAAAAACACAAAGACATTCAATGTAAGGAAACAAACCACATACTCAGGCACACACTAAAAAGTAGGCATCCAAAAAAACAAGAAAAACACATCGCGTCAGGCTCAAAAGCCACCAACCAGGAAGCACCTTTGGTAAACACTACGACAACAGCAAACCAAGTCAGATATAATCAAACTATGTGGGTGGCCTGGATGCCCAAACCAACAATACATCCAAAGCCCAAAGGGATTTCCAGTTTGGAATGAGTTCAGGGTGACCCCGGATCACCATCTCTACCCAAACCCGGCATAACAACTCAGGTTCGGTCAAACAACGCGCTCCCACTCGGTCACTCAGGTCAAACACTGGGGAGGCATCATACTCGGGATCCTCTAGGTAAACACGAGTGCAAGAATCCTATGTGGGATCCTTAGCAATGATTAATGGGAGGAATTCTACAAAGGATCCTCAATGGAAGGAGAACATAGGCATTCCATAACATGGTTCCTCTCAAAAGAAGAACAAGAGAGAGATCCTATAAGGGACTCCCTAGGTCCGCACAGAAGAAAAGGCATCCCTCAAGGGATCCTTATAAGTACCTGGTCTCAAAGCCTCATAGGAAGAAGGGAACATCTGACACGGGAAAAATTCTCTAAAGCATAAGTTATGGTAGATAGATCATAGATGATATCCTATTAAAGGTCCCAACTAAGTTGTTCTGAAAACAAAACCTATCAACCACACCAAGTCCCACTCTTAGGTAAAAACTGAACACGATAAGTTGAGGAAGAACACCTCCATTTAGATAGAAACCCAAACCACCATTTAGATAACCTATAAATGTAAAACAAATTCCACCATCATGATATACATGGGAAAATTCTTAGAATATACTACTCACACGCCTTATTTTGACTTCCAAAGCCCAATATATCTCAAAATTACTAAATTGAAGTAGCACATGGCCAAAGTACATGGCCAGAGCACAATGGACATGCCTGTGTAATAGTACACGGTGTGTACTTTACTATACCCAGTTTGTACTGTTCAAAAAAAGTTACGACGTGTCCATTTTCACCTGAACACATGCCCATGTTCCACTACATGACGTGTACCTAAAGTACACGGCGTGTACTCGCTAAAAACCACTATTCCATGCTATATTTCACACGGCTACCCACTACAAGGCATGTTCTCAAAGTAAACAGTGTGTAATTAGGAAAACTTTTACTTCCCCGAACGAGAAGAATACACGTTGTGTACCCCTGTAATACATGTCGTGTATACTTGGTTTTCCGATGTCAAATCCCTAAAAATGCCCAATTCGCCCGTTTTCGCCCCCGAAACAACAGATCGAGCCCCATGGGCATAAAAATAAGAAATATAAGGCATTAAAGACATACAAAACTCGTTTTAATGGGATCTATGGAAAAAACATAAATGACCCTACCTTTGGGAGGAAACCGCTATATCTTTGGTTGATTTCACAGTCCCTGGATGCCGCACGCCAACTCAACGCGTCGAGGGCTTCGAATCGGTACCCCTCTTTCATTCTATCTCTCCCAATTTCTTGATCACCAAATTCTCCCATAGGTCACAGCCAAGGAGGAGAGGAATATGAGACATTCTCAAGGAGGAGGAGGAAAGAATAGAGAAGAAAAAAATAGAAAGAAGAGGAGTAAAGGATGAAAAAGGGGCCCGGGCCGGCCCCATCGCCCAACCAGAGTTTATGCCTTTTCTAGGCTAAAATCCCCATTCCGGACTCAACAGCGCGGACATAATCTCAATCCCATGCTCCATTGAGAATTTATTTTCGAACGAACCTACGTGAATAATTTAATATTTTATTTAATAATATTAAATATTAATGATTTTTCCAAAATTCGAACAGCTCATATTTCCTCCAAACACTTGTCCTAGGGTAAAATTCCTATTCTAGGACAAACGGAGGTGTCAGAAAAATTATCCGAGATCATTTGGTTGGGGAAAGTGACCGTTTTAACCCTCACAAATATCCAACATCCAAAAATTCAAATTTCTGCTCAAAATGTATGTCTGAAAAAACAAAGGACCATACAGACATTAATCAAAATTGAAAAAAAATAATTTTCAGAGTCTTCATGGTATTAAATTCCCCTGATTTTTTTCATAAAATGTGAATAATTTGGTTTCATTGATGGATTTTAAAATAATAGGTATTTAATCACATGATAACCATGCGTTGATGAAATAAATTCTACCAATAGCAGTGCATGGTTTATTGACGACAACTATCAAAATGACTATCATTAGGTTATGTAATTTCTTCAAATCCATTTATAAGAAAGTTGTTGATCCAAATTTTTTATGTGTGTTGGAGACTGAAAAAAATCATAATCTTTTTCAACTATAAATTTATCTCCCAAACACATTTTTTGATATAATGGTTCATCTGCTGATTCATTTGGGGCGGGAGAAATGAATATATGGGCTTCTTTTTTTAAGATGGATGTATCCTTCTGAAAGATATATGAAATTTTTGAAAGGATTTGTTAAAAATACATATATACCAGAGGCCTCTATTGTTAAAAAAAATGTATTAGAAGAGGTGATTGAGTTCAGTACTAATTATTTGTATGAGGTGGAGCATATTGGTCTCACTGTATCTCAAAATTTGACAATTGATAGTGAAGGTAGAGGGGTTCGAGGCTTAATCGTAAAGTTCATTCCATGTGATGAAGTGATGCATGAACATTTATACATTTTGAACAACACATATGAGGTTCTTTCAAATATATACAAACAAATTTCTGAATTAAAGTTATGATATCAGAAAAGAAATGAAAAGTTGTTGATGTTTGACCATAAGAAGACATTTGTTTCATGGTTTAAAGAGAAACTCACCCCAAATATATCTTCATCAGAAACATTGAAGAGGTTGGCAGGGGGACCATCACTTAATGTGATCACACGGTCCAGTTTTGATATCAATGGCTACACATTTTACACCAAAAACTTGGATGATAAGAGTACCATTCAGAATAGAAGTGTGATGGTTTTCGCTGACGAAGTGCATTTTTCGAGTTCCAAAGATTAAATCCAAATTTCCTCATCAATGTCATATTTTGGAGTTCTTGAAGACATATGGGAAATTTATTATATTAAATTTCAAGTCACTATTTTTAGGTGTAATTGGGTTGATATAAATAGTGGTGTAAAACATGATGAACATGTGTATAAATTGGTTGATTTCAAAAGATTTAATTACAATGAGGAAACATTTATCATTGCGACACAAGAAAAATAAGTATTTTTTTTCATTGATCCATCAAATGATCTGTGGTCAGTTGTTTTGCAAGAAAAAATATACCATTTTGGTGATGACGATGATGTTTATGATTTTAATGATTTACATGAGACTTATTTATCTCTTACGCACTTTCCAGATGATTACTATGAGTATACGAAATCTATAGTGCATGCAGTGCATAATGATCAGGATGAAGTCATGTGAGAAAACAATAAATTAATTTCCACATTTTTCTGTTAAATATTTATATTTTCTTTCCATTTTTTGATACTTAAAAATGCATGAATATTTTTTTACTTACTTATTTTTTTCTTTCGTGTTTCTAATTATTCAGTTTTGTAATGATATGTTGGTACATAAAATGTCATTACACTTTCTACTAGAAATGTCAGATACAAATAGAGAGGTGAAGTTACTGAGGTATTTCTATTTTGACATATTATTAAATATTCAGTAATAAAATTATTAAATGATATAAAACTATTAATTTTTTTAAAAAAAATTGCATGACTACTGATGTGTCCTCGTCGGCGGAGACTTCTCCTGTTACTACTCAAAAATCAAGTTATAAATTTGGTAAAGGTGGTATTACACATTTACCAAAACTATCACTTGCTTTTGATGATGACAAAGTACACATCTATTTTGATGACAATAATAATGAAATTGGCCCAAATTCACTTCAGTTTGTCAGTTACATATCGATGGAGAGCCATTACAGGATTAGTAATTTATATCCTGATTGGAAGTTAGTGGACAAGACGGTGAAACAACATCATAGGGAGGCCTTGACAGAAAAATATATTAAATGATTTCTTTTTTCTCATTTTTTGAATATTATATATTTTAAATGAAATTTTTAATTTATTCAATTACATGTGAAATTCAATTCTGAGGAAACCACAGACATTATGAATAGACATATCTCTATAGCGGTGGTTTGATGGAGAGATTTTAAAACCAAAATGACAAAAAAAAATTGTTTTTGGAAGGAGAAAGTTTGAAAGCATATGTCTTAAGTATCAGTTTATAAATGAAGACACATGGAAGCTATTTGTTGACAGTCGTTATGAAGAGAAATTCTAGGTATTGTAATTATTTAATATTTTGAAATTTATGATATATTTTCATTATTACTTATTAGATTATTTTTATATAATAGGACTCCAAGAGATCTTATCAGGAGATGTAGTTGATAAATGTATACCCTCAAACATTATCACATGAAGGGTATTCGTATTTGGAGAAGAAAATGATTGATGAAAAATTTGAATCATTAATATCTCGATCAAGTAGTGGTTCAGAAGACGTTCAAATGGGTCCTTCATCTCCTCCCACTCACTATGTGAAATTGAAACAAGCAAGAAGAAGGAAAAATGAACTGTATCTTAAAATGGAATCTAAGAAAGAGGCTGATAGAATTGTATGTAAATATAATTTATTTTTTAACAATCTTTCTATTTTATAAAGAGTAATAACTAATATAACTTTTATAATTTTCAATTCTGGATGAACATCACGAAAAAGAGACATGGTGCTCTTTTATCCTCCTAGACACTACATTGGGAAAGGCAGAACACCCCGAACATGTTAGTGGATATCAGGAGGGTGTTAGTATTCCGAATTTTATTTTGTAAGAGTAACCAATCAAGAGACCCCGAAATAGAATCCCTAAAAGAAGATCTATAAGATATTAAATAGTCTATGGGTGGTCAAATTCATGTAGCAGTTCAGAAGTCATTCTCAGAACACATGGAATGACAGTCACAGTATTCACAAACTTCATAGGTTTATTATTGATTTTTCATCAATTTATCTATTTTATAAATTATAAACAGTAATATAAATTTTTCATTTTTCAGCCTTCTCAGCCTACTCACATAGACTACCATGTCCCATCTGCATACCTTTCCCAGTATTTGCGACCTTTCAAGGTATATTATTTTATATTTGATCAATTTATCTATTTTATAAATTATAAACACTAATATTAGTTTTTTATTTTTCAGCGTTCCTAGCCTACTCACCTGCACTACCCTACCGCATTGGCATACCATACCCCGTCTACGCAACCTTTCGAGGTATATTATTTTATTTTCATCAATATTTCAATTTTATAATTTATAAACACTAATATACCTTTTTAATTTTTCTACCTTCTCATCCTGCTCACCCGAACTGCCATGCCCCACCTGCTTACTTAGAGGCTCCACCTCCTCCCTCAGATCAAGACTTATATTGTCAGTTGTTTGAGGGAGCTCCTCACGTACATATTGTTCCCTTAGTACAAGTGCATTTTTGGGGTACATGTTACATCATTTTTTCTATGTAGATGGGTCAGGTTTGAGTATCAGTAAATTATATTATAGATCCTAATACTCTACTATCGTTTCCTACTGTGAAGATCACTAGTGTTGGGGAATGTATGTGACATTTTTATCTTTGGAAAACTGATCTTCTTTGTTATATTTCACATGTGGTATGCATTTTTTAAAATATTAATTAAAAATGATTCAAAATTACTTATAATATTTTCTTATATTTAACATATATAGTAATATCTGAAAGCAAAAAATCTGCACAAAAGCAACAAAATGTTCAGGAAAAGTCGGCTGTTGATACTCCTAATGTTTCTTATGGGTTACAATGATTATCGATGTCCTATTCTTCCTTGAATTTAATCTACGAGTCTTAGATAACACATGATATACGTGGAAGAAATTATCGATTTACATTAATGAAAGAAGATATCAAGCTTTTTGTAAATTTTGAAGAGATCGGGATGAGTGCGGTGTAGTTGTTTTCCATGTATGTAAATTGACGTTTGAATTACCATTTCATTAATAAAAGATGGTTTTAAACTGAATAACTATATTTATTTTTGTTAGTTTTCTACAGAAGCTTATTTTACTAAATGAATGTACAAGAATTTAATGTTTTATAGATCCAGAGTACATTTTCCTAGAAGTCAATCTTGTGATGAATGATGAAAGAGTTCAATATATATCCGAGAGATTATCACATATAGAGATTTAGTGCTGGCCTTTTCCATTTATTAATAAGTAATAACATAAATATAATTATGAACTAATGATCATTATAATGTCATAAATTGCGATCTTTTTTAATTATAAGGGGCATTGGATGTTAAGCGTATTTTTCCCAAGTGAATGAACCTTATATTGGTTTTGCTCATTAAATGGAATAGTTCACAAACAATTTTACACCTTATTAAACTTGTATGTTTTTTATTTTTTATAAGCTCATTAGGTTTAATTTTTATTGTTTAGATATGTATTATTAGTTCATATATATAATAATACAGTTCATGAAAACAGTTTAATGACGAATACATGTAAGTAAATAAACCAACGAAAATCAAATATGTGGAAGTACAAGTAATTAGTTTTTATATTATATTTTTTTTCTGAATTTTTGTTATATATTGGTTTTTATAGTTAGTTAAATGCTTTATAACTACAGTTTCATCCTCAAAATTGATATGTTGAATGTGGTTTTTATATTCTACGATTCATGTTCGAGATAAAAACAACAGGGGAAACCACTGATTTTCATAAGCTTAGATGTATTAATTTATTTATATATTTTCTTCAATATTATTTTGTTTTTTAATTTCATATAATAAAATATTATTGTAGGCATTCAATGATTCACAGTCATATTCCAAATCTGATATGACCCATATTCAATCTACTTTTATAAACTATTTGTTATGTCTGATTTAGATTTGATGAATCTATATTTATATATATATTAATAACAAAACATATGGGTTCAGAAAACTAACTCTTTTGATATATAAAGTGTTTGAACATTCTCATAATCAAATGAATGCTTCAACAATTACCAACAATGAGCATGCTGGATATTTCGGTTACGTGGGTTTTAATTCAACTTTATTTTAAAAGTGTAATATTCTGAATTTTCTAAAAAAATAACATTCAGTGTCACTTTTTTTATGCTAGGAATATAAAATAATAAATAATCAATAAACCATTTTATGAGAGGATATGTACTACTCAAGCTGACATAAACCCATGTCATACCTGCATCATCTCCATGCCAAAAGAATAATAAATACATTAGAATTGACCGAGAACATTCCAAAAATGAATTAATCATATTTCATGGTATCCTTAAGGCATTTAGTAATGAGTGGGTCCATAAGAAGGATGAGTGAATAGGTACTTGATATCCACATAGCATCAATTTCTTGCATGGTACATGGTATCCATATTGAATTTATTTTTAGTTATAGCCACATGACTATAATAAGTACATCTTAATCATTGTCCTGTAATCATTGAGTTCTCTCAAGTTCCTCTGCAATGTCTTTATCTATTTTTATAAGATTTATTGATGCATTGATATTTAATTGGAATCCATGTAAATTTTTACATAACTCAAATGTATTGTCTTTGGTTTCAAAGAATAGTTGGGTGTTGTGAGAACTGTAAATGCTGGAGTCGCGGGACTTGAAAATTTCCCAAAATTTTTGATGTCGTTGATTGGAGGTATGTGTATTTTAATTCTACTTTATAATACCAATTTATAGATAATTTTTTTGAATTACTAGATAAAAGCATGTATGTTATAGGTTTTTATTGAATGATAATTATTGTTTGATTGTTTTTTTATTGTTGTTTTTACAGGGGTTTCAATTTTTTGGGAAGTGTAATTTTATCTATTTTCTAAAAAAAATTAACATATAGAATAAGTTATTTTTAAAAGAGACGCAAATTTCTTTTTTTTAAATAGAATTCTTGTATCAGTTTTTGATAATACTGACACAAAAAACCCAGTCAAAATTCAATTTTAGCATTGGTTTTCGATAAAACTAAGGCCGAATATTATAACAAAATAATTTTCGACGTCGATTTTCCAATAACCGACTTTGAAAACCTTATTTTTTACACTACTTTTATAGACGTCATTTTAAAACCGACGTCAAAAAACAAACAAATAGCCGTTAATTCATTTTTTTCACTAGTAAAAGTAAAAATATTAATTATGGGAACTTTGGGCCTCAGAATCATGCATCATAAACTTTCACGAACTCGTAAAATTTCCATATAATTAAAAAAAAGTTCATAGAAAAATATGGGTCTTTACATTCTCCCCACCATAAGGTTTTGAATCCCTGAAAGCCAGAACATAAATTAGGGGAAAATGTTGGTGTACTAAGCATGTATTTGAGCCTCTAGCCTCTAGCCTCTATATTCTCTCATGGAGTTTCTCATACTGCCAGCGAATGCACACCAGAGGTATCGACCACCCATGAAGGATTCTCTCTAGTCGATCCTGAATCTCTACTGGAACCTCTGTAAACATCTCCCATCGTCGATGTCCATATCGCCCTAGTCAGTGAAGTGTGATGGGTCTTTCACGTATATCCTCATATGGAATACGTGGAAAACATTGTACACTCAATTTAACTGATGTGGAAGAGGTAAGAGGTAATCCACCTCACCTACTGTGTGGAGGACCTAAAAGGGTCTGATTAACCTCAGATTAAACATACCACCCCAGCCAAATCACAATAAACCTCATTGAGGTGAGAACAATAAAAGACATGGTCTCCATCCTCTAAATACAAAGGCCTTCATCTCCTCTCAGCATAGGATTTATGTCTTCCCTATGTAGTCCTCTTCCGCTCCTTGATGATTGACACCTTTTCCGTGGTAGCTCATACCATCTCTGGTCGCACGAGTACTGTCTCCCCTAGGTCAATCATGTACAGTGGTGATCTAAAAGGTTGTCCGTACAATGCCTCAAATGGTTCCATGCCAATAGTGGAGTGATAAAAGTTTGTGTATGCGAACTCCAACAAAGGTAAAAGTTCATCCCAACTGCGGCCAAAATCATAGATTCCAGAAGGTAGCATGTCGTCTAGGTTTGTATGGTTTTCTTCGTCTGACCATCTATCTGAGGGGGAAGGTGGTTCTCAACCGAAGTTGTGTCCCGAATTCCTCTTGTAACCCCTTCCATAGCTGGGACGTAAAACATGCATCATGATCTAAGAAAATCGTAGATGGAACTCCATGAAGCCATAAAATCTCCTTCAGGTAGAGGCATCCCAAGTTCTCTAATGATCTCTAATCTTTAATAGGAAGGAAGTGGGATGACTTGGCGAATCGGTCAAAGATCACCCAGATAAAATCATGACTCCCTAACGTGTGTGGATGTACCATCATAAATTCCATGGAAATTCTATCCCATATCCAATATTGTACCTAAAATAGATGAACTAAGCCTACTGGGACCTGAAACTCTTCCTTCAGTTGCTGAAAAGTGAGGCACCGAGAGACAAACATTTCCATGAAATTCTTCATTCCTGGCCACCAGTGCTGACGTCTGAGGTCCTAGTACATCTTCGACACTCCAGGATGTACCATTGGATGGGACATATGGAACTCCCTCAACACATCCTCCTTATGTGATACTAGTACCATAGTACTCTCTCTGAAGAGGGTGACATGCTACCCGCCTTTAGAAAATCAATCAGGTGCCTTTCATGTGGATATCTGAGCACGTCGAGCCTTGCAGTCTGCATCCCCAAGATGCATATCCCGGAATCGCAGAAGGAGTGGGGGAGATCCTGTCAAAGACTGATGATATGTTGCACCATCATGATCCACATAGGATATGTGCAAAGCATCTAGCTGCTCCGTCATCTCACTCATCAACTATATAACATATCTCATGGTGAGTAAATCTACCACTAAATTCCCTTTCCTAGAAGTATAGACTATATTGAATCCATAGTCCTTGAGGAACTCAAGCCAATGACATTGCCTATGGTTCAAGTCTTTCTAAGTGAAGATATAACTGAGACTCCTGTGATCAGAGGAGACTGTAAAACCTTTACCCATCATGTAAGGTCTCCACATCTTCATGGATAAGACTACTACTACCTACTATGGGTCATGGTTTACGTAGTCCTCCTAATGTTGTCTTAGCTGTCAGGAACCATACGCTATCAATGCTTCCTCTAATTGCACTCACAGCTCTCGAAGCTCTACGAGATCCATCCAATATGCTGGGGTAGATATCGGTGTCTTCACGGTGTACATGTTAATGTAAAAGTCCACCTCTCTATCAAGAGGTTGACCAAGAACATCCTCATTGAAAACATCAGCATATTGGTCCACCAATACATGATATCTCAGACTCTGAACATCAACCGCAATGAGGGTAAGGCTATCCAACTGATTTGTGATCGACTGCACCCTCCTCCGGATACGTACATCGCACACTACAATAGTTACCTTCAAACCGGTGAACTAAAACGAATGCCCATCCATGAAGGCACATCGTACTTTGCGCCTAATACAGTCAATCTGAGCATAGAATGTGGATATCCAGTCCAAACCCAAGATGACATCATAAGGCCTTGATACCGCAATGATGAAATCTAAGATAAAGATATCACCTCCTAGTGTATGCCCACACCACCGACACCAGTTCATAATCATCAAATCTACTCCATGTTTCTAGCTATAAAGAATGATCCTACGGATCCATCAGAATCTCTGAGCTTCGAACAAGGATCGTGGAAATAAATGGGTGACTGAAACATATGTCTATAAATACTACAGATAAGGTGGAGAAGACACTTATCATACATATAATCATATATGTAGCACCGTGGTCTTAGGACTTAGCTACCTATAATAGAGCTCGTCCATGCCCTCCAGCTCTCTGTGGTCAGGGTGGACCACCTAGTAGTGGTGGTGGTAGATCCTCAAAACGTCACCCACTACTTGCTGCATACCCTTCTCCTCTTCCACATATGCCACCAGCCTGTGAACCTCCTCAATCAAACCTTGGTCTCTACCTCGGTGGTCCCTGGACCATATACTAGTCGTTGGTACAACAGGTTGGGAATTCGTGAGCCATGTGACCCTACCCGCAGCATGTGTAACATTGTGTGTCTCTCTCATGTCATGCTCTGCCTCGAGAGCCTCAGACCACCGAACTTGTATCCTGTTATCTTCCACCTGTAGGTCTAGTTCTCTTGGACCTCTACGTCATCTGTCTACGACCAGCTACCGATGACTCTACAATGTGTCGTCCGACGGTGGGTGTCACTGTCGGGGACTACTCAGCAAGGAAACTCTCCACTAAAAGTGAACGCTCTAACACCCCCTCCTACACTACTAGAAAATAAGGTTATACCAACGGTTTGAAACCATTAGTATAGGATGGAAAAATGTTGGTATAGGCTATACCAATGGTTTTCCAAAACATAGGCTAGTAATCCATGAGGAAAGCCTTATAAAAATGATTTGATCTAAACCGTTGGTATATCCCACTGTATTTATTGATATACCAACGGTTGCAAGAGAACCATTTCTATATGTTTGTATAACATTTTTACCAATGGTTTTCAGAAATAGTTGGTATATATTGTTTTTTAAAAAAATTATCTAAATGTATACCAACGGTTTAGAACCATTCATATTTTATTTTTCGAGAATTATTATACCAACGATTTTCAATCGTTGCTATTGTGTTTTTCTAGAAATCATATACCAATGGTTCTAAACCATTGGTATTTTTTTCCAGCATTCCTTAACTCTTATACCAATGGTTTAAAACAGTTGGTATTGTGTTTTTCCAGAACTTCTGCACAACTGCCCTCCACAGCACAACATCCCTCTAGTAGCCCCTCCACTATACACCTGCATAAAAAACCCTGCACATTAGCCCTCCAGTATCACCTCCACTATATACCTACATAACAAATATCACAAAAACCACATACAGACTTCAATTAGTATAAAAAAACCTAAAATCGCCCAAAAACACATAAAACCATCAAACTCTTCCAACCATGTCATGTACTCCAATTCCCTATTTCAATCTTCATATGACAACAATCATACGGTAGTAATTCACCTCACCCATGCACAACCCCCCCAACCAGAACATCCCCCCCACCTCCCAATCAAATTATAATTGGTAGAATAGTTTGATAAATACCTATTAGAGTTGAATAAGAGTTTTAAATTGGCTCAAATCTCATTTTTTTTGTGATCCTAGATTTGGGTATGTAATGATTTGTGACGAATTTTGCATTGAACGTGAATTTTTTATAATATATGGTGGAAAGGTATTTTATTAGGAGTCTCATCGCTTATGACCCCATGAGTGAAAATACCCTACACATGAAAAACAGTTTGTGACTATCGTTGATTAGTGTAAATTTCAGTTGCATTCACTTAAAATGATGTTCTTTTGAAACACAAGATTGACATTGAGTGGTGCCATCCACACCATGCCTCGAATTGAGGTGGAGTTGACTCGTACACGTCACAAATCACCCATGGATCATTTTAATAAAGTATCAACATAATCTGAATGCATTTGGTTGTTTTCCCATATGCCGGTTGTTTTTACTTAAAAGTTTATCCATTTTAAACAAAAGAAATACACTTTTAGTGGTACTGGACACACCATGCATCGGATTGAGGCGGGGTTGACTCCTACAAGTCACAAATAACCCATAGATCCTTGTACTAAAGTACCAATAGAATCCGAATGTGTTTGGTCCATTTTCTGTATGTCAGTTAGAGTTTTTACATAAACTGTTGTCCATTTCAAAGAAAAGTTAGACACTTTGAGTGGTGACGGCCACACCGCGCCTCGTATTGAAGCAGGGTTGACTCGTACATGTAAAAAATAAAACATGGATTGTTTTCCTAAAGTTGTAATATAATACGAATGCATTTGGTCGGTTTTTAGTATGTCAGTTGTTGGTTTCACTTAAAATGATGTCCATTTTAAACAAAAGAGAGACACTTTGAGTGGCGTCGGCCACACCGCACCTCGAATTGAGGCCAGGATGACTTTTAAACGTAATAAATGACCCATGTATTTTTTTTATAATGTATCAACACAGTCCGAATGTGTTTGGTTGGTTTTCCATATGCTGGTTGTTTTTACTTAAAAGTGTATCCATTTTAAACAAAAGAAAGACACTTTGAGTGGTACCAACCACAAAGTTACTCCGATTGAGGTGGGGTTGAATCTTACACATCACAAATGACCCATGGATACATGTCCTAACGTATCAATAGAATTCGAATGTGTTTGTTCTATTTTCTGTATGTCAGTTGTTTTTTTATCTTAAACTGTTGTCCATTTCAAAGAAAAGTGATACACTTTGAGTGGTGTCGGCCACACTGTGTCTCGGATTGAGGCGGGGTTGACTTGTAAACGTCACAGATTTCCCATGGATCGTTTTTCTAACTTATTAACACAATATGAATGCGTTTGGTCAGTTTTCCGCATGTTGTTTTTTTTACTTAAAAGCTCAACCATTTTGAATAAAAGAAATACACTTTGAGTGGTACCAGCCACACCGGCCCTCTGATTGAGTTTGGTTTTACTCATACACGTCACATATGACCCATGGATCGTTGTCCTAATGTTTCAAAATAATCTGAATGCGTTTGGTCGGTTTTCTGTATGCGAGTTGTTGTTTTTACTTAAAATCTTGTCCATTTCAAATAAAAGTGAGACACATTGAGTGGTATCGGCCACATCGTGCCTCATATTTAGGTGGGGATGACTCGTACTCATCACAAATAACCCATGGATATAGGTCCTAAAGTATCAATAGAATCCGAATGTGTTTGGTCCATTTTTCGTATGTCTGTTGTTGATTTAACATAAACTATTTTCTATTTCAAAGAAAAGTGAGACACTTTGAGTGGTTCTCGCAACACAACACCTCTTATTGAGGGACGGTTGACTCGTACACATCACAAATGACCCATGGATCATTTCTCTAAAGTATCTACACAATCTGAATGCGTTTGGTTGGTTTTTCATATGCCATTTTTTACTTAAAAGCACATCCATTTAAAAAAAAGACACTTTGAGTGGTACCGGCCACACCGGTCCTCGGACTGAGGTAGGGTTTACTTTTACACATCACATATGACTCGTGGATCATTTTCCTAAAGTTTCAATAGAATCCAAAAGTGTTTGGTCGGTTTTCCATATACCAGTTGTTGTTTTCACTTAAAATCATGTCCATTTCAAATAAATGTGAGACACATTGATTGGTACCAGCCACACCATCCCTCAGATTGAGGCGGGGTTGACTTGTACACATCTAAAATGACCCATGGACTCAATTCATAATGTATCAACGGAATATGAATGCGTTTCGTCCATTTTCCGTATGTCAGTTGTTGTTTTAACTTAAACTATTGTCCATTTCAAAGAAAAGTGAGATACTTTGAGTGGTTCCGGCTACACCGCACCTCAGATTGAGGTGGGGTTGACTCATACACATCACAAATGACCCATGGATCGATTTTCTAAATTATCAACACAATATGAATGCATTTGTTCAGTTTTCCGTATGTCGTTTTTTTACTTAAAAGTGCATCCATTTTAAACAAAAGAGTGTTACTGGCCTCACCGGCCCTCGAATAAAGGCGGGGTTTAGTCTTACATGTCACATATGACCCATGGATCATTGTCCTAATGTTTCAACAAAATATGAATGTGTTTGGTCAGTTTTCTGTATGCCAGTTTTTTTTTTCACTTAAAATCCTGTTCATTTCAAATAATAGTGAGACACTTTGAGTGGTACCGGCCACACCGTGCCTCAAATTGAGGCAGGGTTTACTTGTACACATAAAAAACGAACAATGGATACATTTCTGAATGTACCAATAGATTCCGAATGAGTTTGGTCTGTTTTCCATATATTAGTTGTTGTTTTAACATAAACTGTTGTCCATTTCAAAGAAAGTTGAGACACTTTGAGTGGTGCCAGCTACACCATTCCTCGGATTGAGGTGGGGTTTACTCTTACATGTCACAAATGACCCATGTATTTTTTTCTAAAGTATTAACACAATCTGAATGAGTTCGGTTAGTTTTCCGTATGACGTTATTTTTTACATAAAAGCACATCCATTTTAAACAAAAGAAAAACACATTTAGTGATACCGGCCACACCGACCCTCGAATTGAGGTGGGTTTTTCTCATACACGTCACATATGACCCATGGATCGTTGTTCTAAAGTTTCAATAGAATAAAAATGCATTTGGTTGCTTTTTCGTATGCTGGTTTTTTTTACTTAAAAGCATATTCATTTTAAACAGAAGAGAGATACTTTGAGTGGTGCCGGCCACACCTCACCTCGGATTGAGGCGGGGTTGACTCATAAACATCAAAAATGATTTATCATGTATTGAATATAGTCATGGACCTCTGTAAATGGATAAAGAAAATTCTCATATGGTTTGAGTTCATTTATCACCTTTCAATCATCCTTCAAACATAGCTTGGAAACCTTACTTTCTATAATTATAGGATTCATGAAAATATCTATTATTTTTTAAAAAATATCCACAAAACATGCCTTCATTATTGAGTGGTATATGTTCTTATCCTATATTTTTGGCTTTTGGGTACCACTCCCAGTATATATCTCATTACATCATTAAAATTGGTCATGGTGTGAATAAAATAACCATGGAATTGTAATTTAATTAGAGATAATATCATATGAATTTCACTCAAAAAGTCTTCTACTTCAAAGAACATTTTCCATATCATTTTCCACAAGCATAAACATGAAATTCATGGCTAACTAAGAAATCTCAGTAATACAAAATAGAAAAATAGGTATCACATTACCAAGGAATACTAATGGTCTAGGTAATAGACAAATCATACAATAAGAATCAAGTGAAAAAAATAGATCTGATAACAATGTCCCTATGAAGCAGAGGAAAACCCCAGAGTGGAAAACAAGGTTCAAAAATAATGTGTTATACAGAATTCAAAAATGTAATGGATCAATCTGACACTGATCACCATCACCATCACCTCTGTCATCATTAGCCTCATCCTTGACGCAATCTCTGTCCTCGTTGTCTTCCTCGTCATCGTCCTCATGTTCATCACCGGCCTCATCCTCATCCTTGGCCCCATCCTCACCCTCGGCCCCATCCTCGCCCTCATCCTCATCCTCATCCTCACTCTCTTCCTCTTCAACATCCTCGTCATCGCCAAGAACATCATCACCTTTACCTCCACTAGATATTCTTCTTGGTTCATTGGATAATGAACCCATCAACGACATAAATTTCTCACATGCCACGTTGGCCTCTGGTGGAAGTGATGAAGATAAATCTTTCATCAGTTTCATAAATTCCTTGTCCCTCATTTGAACTTGTACTTCAAACTCTGTGAACCATTTATCAGACTGTCTTGCATGCTCCATGAACTGTTCCAACTCGGTGGTACTAGAATGGATACCTGGAGAGGATCAATACCTTGTCGATACTATATTCTTACCAGGTCGGCAGGGTACTCGACCAGAGTGCTCATCTCCCAAAACCTGATATAAATGATCATGTGGCCCAAAATTTTCAGGCTCCTAGGCATCAAGAGCATCTAATGTAGCCTGTTAAAAATATTAATTGATTATTAAATTTCAAAATAGTTATTAAAATTTTAAATAAACAAATTATAAATTACAATCTTTTCTTGGGTTGGTTCATTTACCGTAGTTTCATTTTTTTTCTTCTACATGAGAAAAACAATTTTTCTCAAGGGATACGTCCTTCAATATTCAATTTGTGATTCTGTAATGACATTGAAACAATATAATGTGAAATTACAATCATATATTCAATATTCAATAAATCACATAATTTAAGTATGAAACAATAAAAAGGGAATGTCCTTAATAAAAATTATAAACAACTATATAGTAACAGCTTCCAGTCATGATCTGACATAGTTGTACACCCCAAAGTGTAGAGATATTACATTAAATCAATGTTATTTTTCTGTTTTTTTCAGAAGATACCTAAATAATGTTTAATAATAAATAAGATTATATTAATGAAAAATATTAGAACTCTCATTTAAATACCTCAAATAAGATTAATACCTCAAATTTGGAAATCGAACAATGGGTAATCATTTTGGGATATTGCTCTATTGGGAAGTCATCCCTGATAGGTAAGGTCTCTAACTCTGTGACCATTCTATCACACCAGCCAACATACATCTCATGCTTATAAGCTCCCCAAAGCTCTCCTAGCTCTTCTAAACATACTGGTCGTGCACCTTTTCCATCAGGGAAGTTAAACCGAAGCTGAAACCCTATAGATTAGTTAATATAAATACAAAGAAATACTACATTAAATCCAATAGATTTTTTACCCATATTTGTGCCCATGAATTATCCTTAACTTCATGTGGCAGATTTCTCCAAGAGAGAGGGATGACCGGAATGATATCGGAGTATTTGGCTAGCATCACCAAAAAACCCTGACATTCCTACGCAGATTTCTCAATCATTTTTCCATCAACATTGTATTCAACCATCAACTCTGTCTAGTGGTTACATACCACACACAAGCGAGTACTCCCCCTCCCCACCTCCTATCTGTAGATTAATCTGTTATTAACGAAAAATAATATCAGTACAAGTTATAATAAAAATTAATTTTGGTATAAAAATTTGATAGAGTTATATAAATATACATGTGGTAGTCGGATCAATGTGCATCACTGTATGTGCAGAAGCTGGGGGAATATCCTGTAGAGGTGGAGTGTCCCTCAGTGTATACTTCTCAGCCACATACATTGTCGCAATAGGAGTCGAAGAAGGTGGAATATAATATCTCATAGATAATGAAACAGAAGAAAAAGATGATGGAATATATGTCTGGCCAACTGGTAGTGTAATCATCGGAGGTCTAAATATCATGTGTGTCCTTGAAGTCATGTCAGGATCAAAATGGGGCGTAGAAGGTACGTCTGTGGTAGTGGATCATCTAACTCTCACACCACAATCCCTCATACCACCGGCCTCAGTACCGGGACAACTGGATGATCATACATCACTGACACGATCCCCTCCTACCACCACCCTCTCTACTGGGAGAAATTTCAGGCTCCTCGTCAGATATCTCTTGTCTAGGGGGTGGATCATGAAAAAATGTTTAACACAAAAGTATACACATGATATTATAAGTTATTGAAATATTTATATTTGAAATAAAATACTAACAATAGGGATGAGTGGAGGAACACCCATATTTACTATGCAACTATTATTTTCTGTCATCTTTTTCTACCACCTCTCTTCAATGTGCGTCATTTCCTTCAATGAAAACAAATATGGAAATAATTAGAAACATATAACTAATGTGTAACCCAAAAAAAAAAATATAGAAAAATGATTATGATAAAAAAAACATAAATAAATAGAAGATTTATGGTGGTTTGAAGGTATGTAATAGGATACACACTCTGAATGAAGTAGGTGAAACATGTAGGTGAGAAAACGACTGTATGATTCTATATATTTCCCACCACAACATCGGGTTCACAATCAACTCTGAAATTTAAGCTATTGGCGTCATCCTAAGAAATAAATGGATTGCTTCCAATTGTAGTTGGGATAGTGTCAAATTCATCATCACCGTCATCAAAAACATGTCTGGGATTTACTTCAATAATTACACTGAATTTGGATGACGATGATCTTTGAGATAAAAAACTGGTTTCACCATTGATGCCAATACATATGGTTCATCGGTGGCAAGAGTGTGAGTCATGTCAGTAACTCAAAATCCACAATTGTCAATAATTTTAGCTTGCCTTGTCATTGAATAAAGACATTGACATTTCATCATCGTGACTAGACCATGCGAGTAATAATCCAAAATTATTATTTTCTCCATGACTCCATAATAAGGAACACTTTCAGAATGAGGTCTAGTATCCGATGAACTGGCATAACAGTCTATTGTGGTAGTTAGCATAACACCATTATGCTATATTCTCATGTTTCTTGCTCGTTCAGTGATAATAAATTTGAATACACTGATCAAAAGTGATTTACAAGAACGACCCATGGTATTAGGACCAAAAGCAAAAGCTCTTATTTATTTAGAGATAGATTCTATAGGAAAAATCGATACCTGAAATATAAAAAAATAGTAAACTTAATTAAATAATATTTTTATTTAGTTATTAAATAAATATTTTTACCTTCAATTTCAACCAAGCAGAGAACCCATTTATAGGCAAAGTCTCTTTCCTTCTCAGAGATAAAGAACTATACATTCTATATATCAATTATTTATGTTCCCTGTAGATAAAAATAATAATAGTTTAACAAATATTTAAAATTACAAGAGAGAAGAAAAGAGATACATGTAAAATTTACTTACTTGATATACTCATCGAACAAATCACAATTGAACAACACTGTGTGATGTGCCATCTCTCAATCCTCAAGGCTTAATGTTGTCAATGTATATGATCCCGGAATTCCTCATATCTGAGGAAGTGAAGGAAAACTGGGATCAATTTTCCCATACTGTTCTTCTTCATTTCTCAATGGTCTATTTATTCTCATAGTAAGATCATACAAATACATTGAGCAGAAATCCATACATTCTTGAGCAAAGTAATCGTTCACAATAGAACCTTCGAGATAATACATGTTCTGAACATATGATTTCAATGTTCACATATTTCTTTCAGTTGGATACATCCAACGAAATGTAACGGGTCCTCCAAGAAATATTTCGGTCAGAAGATGGACAATCAGATGCAACATGAATGTAAAAAATGATGGAGGGAATATTTTCTCTAACTCATACTAAATTAATGGTGTCTCTGCCGACAGTTTTTGCAAGAAGGATTTGGACAACCTCTTAGCACAAAGATCTCTAAACAAATAGCACAAACGAATAACTGAGACTCTAACATTATTAGACAAGAGATGACAGATTGATATTGGAATCAACTCATGAAAAAGTACATGATAATCATGAGTCTTCAAAGATTTTATCTTTAACTCTTTTCTGTTGACCCGTTTTGATATATTGCTTGAATTTCCATCAGGAACATTAATAGTCTCTAGCACTTCCAGAAATTGTTTTTTTCAGTAGGTGTCATCACATAAGAAGCACATGGAACTTTCCATTTATTTTCACTGATACAGACATGATTCAATTCTGGTCTTATCCCCCAATAAACCAAGTCACGCCGAGATCGTAAATCATCTTTTGTATTCCCCTTGACATTTAGAATAATTGAAAGCAAAATTTCACATATATTCTTTTCAATGTGAATTATGTCTTTGAAATGACATAACAAGTTGGTTGACTAATACGACAACTAAAAGAATATACTATTCTTCTCCCAATTATAACATCTATCATTGGAAACATTTTTCCTCTTTCTAGATTTCATTACACCCTTCCCAAATAAATAACTGAAATCTTTCAATTCATTAAGCACATCAGTTGCAGACATATGCTGAGGTGGTTCATCATTCTCCATGGTATTGTCAAATCTTCGACGATTGTTTCTATGTGGAAGGTTCATTGGAAAGAATCATCGATGTCCCATAAAACTAAAACTACGACGATATTTCAGTCTTCTCGATTGAGTATTCTTCATACAAACAGGACATGACAATTTTCCTTTTCTGCTCCATCCAGACATCATTGCATAAGTAGGAAAATCATTGATCGTCCACATAAGCACATCACACATCTGAAATATGTTTTTCGAACATGAATCTTTTGTGGGCACACACACATCCGAAAGAAGTTTCAACTCTATTATTAAAGGTTTAATGAATACATCTATATCATTGCCAGGATCAGAAGGGCCAGATATCAGTATACTGAAGAATTTGTAAGGATTTTTCATATACAACAAGGGGGAAGGTTATAAATGTGTTTGAAAACTAGTCATGTGCTGTGTGAAGTAAGCATCAACCCAAATGGATTAAAACCATCACATGAAAGATCGAGTCTCACATTACGCACGTTGGCTGCAAATTCAGGATATCGAGCATCAAATCTCTGCCATGCAAATCTATCTGTATGGTGAACCAAATCTTCATTATTATTTTTTTTCTCGGTGTCATGACATTGTATTTTGACGGATATTTCATCAGACATGAAAAGGTTCTGTAATATGGGGAACAATGGAAAGTGCCACATTACTTTTTGTAGCACACGAGATGGTTTTCTATCATCTTATGGCTTCCATCGAGAGGTCCCACATTTTATACAATCATTTATTTCAGCAGTTTCCTCCCAAAATATGCTGCAATCATTTGGCAAGCATGAATATATTTTTTGAGAATCCAAGTTCATCAACTAACTTCCATGCCATAGAGTGGTTTGAGGGAATATCTGCATCATCTGGAAGTAATTCCTTCATGAAGGTAAGAATGTAATTATTTGTAGTATTTTAAATCCCATACATAGTTTTCCCATGAAACAATCAGATTAAAAAAATCCAACGTTTTCATTTTACCACATTGTCGATATACTAGAGTCGTCCCAGCATCACTCAATTTTTTCAGCCTATTAACATCATCATTTTCATTATACGCATCATGTGTGCTTGTATCTAAATCTTGTTGGCTGGACATCCTTTCCTTCTCATGATGATGAATAAATGGAAACCAATTATATATCAAACTCTCCAATTCAGTCCTATCATTTAGATCATCAACATTTTGAGATTCATTTTTCTCTCCATTGTGATACCACACATAATAGTTTGTTTGGAAATGATATTTGGTTATATTATAACTAACTGCTTCACGACTCAACCAAGGTCTTCAAACGCAATCAAAACATGGGCATTATATGCGACCACTATCTGAAACCTTATCAAATGAAAAATCAAGAAATCTATTCAAATTATTTTGAAAATCGGTTAAAATCCCATCAGTTTCATACATCCAACTTCTATCCATTCTGTATAAAAATTGAAATAAGTCATTTCAAAGAAATTCAATAATAATGAAGTTTAATCTAAAAAATATTTAGGTAAATGATAATTGTTTACTTTATATAAAATCATAACTAACACATTACTCTATATGAGAATGATATTAAGAAATACAACAAAATACATTGTATATAAGAAAATAAGATACAGAATTTATAATGCATATATTCAAGGACTTCCCAGTAAGATATTGGAAGTGGATCAAAGGATACATAATCCTTAAGGGTATTGTTGGGAGTACATGAGTTTTATACTTTATCTTCTTCATGGGGGTCAGGATGAGGAGTAGGATGAGTATCAGGGGAGTGTCAGGACTATCCAATGGGGGTGCCAGGTGTCCATGTGGGTGCGGTGTGTCTAGGGGGTGGTGGCGCCATTTGGTGGGTCAGAGGTGTCAAGGGGGTGAGGACTGTCTAGTGTGGTCGGGGTGTCCAGGTGGGCGGGCTATTCGCGGGGGTGGTCAAGCTGTCCAAGGTGGTAGTGGGAGTCCAGGGGGTGGGCGGGCTGTCCAAGGAGGTGAGTGGGGTGTCCAGGGGTGGGTGGGGATATCCGGGGGGTACGGGGAGTCCAGGGGGTGGGCGGGATGCCCATGGGGGTGGAGGGGTTGTCAAGGGGCTCTAGAGTGTCAAGGGGGGTGGTCGGACTGTCGAGGGGGTTGGGTGGGCTGTCCACTAGGGTTGGTCGGGTTGTCCACGGGGGTGACGGTTCTTTCCGGTGGGGTCGGGGGTGTCAAGGGGGTGGGGGGGGGGGGCTTTCCAGGGGGTGGGGGTGTCCGGGGGTGGGGTGGGCGGGCTGTCAACAAGTGTAGTGATAGTTGTGGAAATTGTACACCTAGAGTTTGATGAGGAAATACTTATGAGGATGGATTAGAATATTGTTAGGTTCTTAGAGTGGGATGGTCCATCTGAGTATATAACATGTATTATGAAATGTTTTAGGGAAATATAATTATCATATAGGGCACATGTCTATAATGTGATAAAATTATATTTTCTTTGATGTAACATGGTATTTTTTGGACTAAAAGAATCTTAATTAGTTAATTGAGATGAAGAAGTTCCCTATAACAAATATTAGGAAAAATTGATCTGTTAGAGGACATTTTGTTGCTTTCTATGGATTAATATACTTAAAAATACAATTAGTATTGGGTCATATAAAGAATCATTCCAAAGATTGAGTTTAGGAGTATAGATGGATTTTATTATTATTATTTTCCGTGGCTTTTGGGTTAATAAACACTATAATTTTCTTCATAGATCTCATGAATATGATTTTCCATCCATATAATGTCACATTAATCATTATATTTATAGATGAAATGACAATATAGTATATGAAATTATTTTTTAATTATTGACGCTGTGACATATTAATGATTACAATTCAATAAAATTTGATATATAAATATAATTTTGTGCTTCAATATTGGATACAATAGACTAAGAGCGATTGAAATTAGAGAAGAACCAGGATTTTGGTCTATCTCAATCTAAACATCATGTCAAGGGGGTATCATCACAACCACCTCATAAAAACAAAAACAAAAACCCTAACAACTTTGGTATTCTCCAACATAGTAGCTTTAATATATTCTATAAAAGTATGAACAATCACATAAAATAGGTGGTCCACATATCAACTTCCCACCTAAAATTCCCACTCAATATCAAAAACTACATTTTTTCTTTCCCCATATGATTACACAACCATCCATTAGAATAATTTGATAAAAATATGTAAGGAATGGAACTAGTTGATTCATTTGATGACATAGTATAGGTATATTTATATGAAAAGAATACCCCCACAATAATCATGAAACATTATCATCAGTCTAAACCCCTAGAACTGATAAAAGAAGCCAGTATGGACATTTACTAAAATATTTAACACCATAAGAATGAAAATACACTCTTAATATAGTTCGAGAGGATATAATGGTGTGTTTGATAAAAAATGATATTAAATCAATTTAAATGAATATGGAACAAATGAGGGTTTACAATACACTAAGAGTACCTCAAAAAATCCAAAACCACTATAGCGCCACATATTCAACGTCATGAAACATGACCTGTAAATCTTACCTACGTCTTTACGGATGACCACCTAATTGGAACACTCTATTTATGGTTCTTGAACAAAAGGAACAAACTATGTTTGGTCTCTACCATCTCAATCACCCCCTTGTAGATCATAATCTTGTTTCCCCTTCTAAAATGGTCTCACTGGAAGCTACTTATAATGATGGTCCTAAACCATTCATTCTCCATAAAACAATGATCAAAGAACCATTGGAAACATCTTAATGTTGATACAAGCTCATCACATATAGGTTAAATCAAAACAAAAAAAACATATACACATCAAATTCAAAACTAAAAACAGAAATATTAGATAATTTTCAATAGAAATAAGGTACCAGTTATGAAAATACCAATGTTAGGATGGGTCTGATAAGATTCAGCAGGAGATTCAGCACCTTCGATGGGGTGGAGGAAGATGAAGCGGAAGGAGCTCCATGATCGCCAAACAACTCCTGTTTAGGGTTCTGTATCGCGAATGGGGGAGAGGATGGGCCACTGTTAATTTGGGGGAAATTTTTACCAACGGTTTTTAAAAACTGTTGGTATATATTTTCCGGCCATACCTATACCAACGTTTCCTTAGAACCATTGGTAAAATCTCCCCTCAACCACACCTATAACAACAGTTCTCATTGAACCGTTGGTAAAACTCCCGTAAACCACATCTAGACCAACAGTTCATTAGAACTATTGGTAAAAGCTCCCAAAAATAGAACTATACCAATGGTTCAATGGAGCTGTTGGTAAAAGCTCCTGTAAACCATCCTTTACCAACTATTTCATGAAACCATTGGTATGGAAGTGTGGGGAAACCCCACATTCCAGTACTACTGTGTCGAGATGCTGATAGAAACCATCAATGCTCTAATCACCTGTGTGAGCCCCTGCTTAAAGTACTGGGACCTAAAGAAAGGGTCCCGCACAATGTCAGTGGTGTATTGTGAGAGGTCGGTCAACCTCACTGAATATTGAGACATAATCATGCTACCCTACTTCATGTCGAGAAGCTCTTGTATACGCACTGAACATAGGGACGCTGGGACAAACTCTGCTCTGAAAAGGTTCTCTAAGTCCACCCAGATGAGGGTGACCTCATCGTGAACCTAGAGAATCATGGTCCACCATGTGCCTGTTGTATCCTGAAGAAGGCCGGTGGCAATGAACATCATGAAATCAGCCAGTGTCCCTACCAGTCGAAAGACACTAACAACTGCCTCCTGCCAATCCTCAGCCGCATGTGGATTTGTCTCACCGCTGAACCTCAGTGGCCTCTGGCACTAGAACTAATGCAATGTGCTCAAGTGGCAAGCACCCTCTGCTACTAGGGCTAGTGGCATCAGTTGCCCAAGGAGTAGTTGTGTTGCTGGTACACAACCTGGTGGTACAATTGCCTTAAGGGGGCCCTACACCAAATCCTCGTCGCTCAGTTTGTTGTCATCACGTACCCTAACAAGAATCATGGCTCGCTGTCTGCACGGACGCATATTGAAAAGAAATAGATGTGCTATTGTCATTATGTATATACCTAGTGAGCTGACTCAAAGGGATCCCAAAATTTTCAAAAACACATGCAATCAATGTTTTCATGTGCTAAGTTAGAAATTAGAATTTATGGTCATGGTATATGGATATGTCAGCCGCCACACCAACACTAGACTCCCCAAACAAAGAACCACATCCATAACACTTAAAACCATTGCCACTTAGAGAATGTCATCTTACTAGTTCATTAGTAGTATCGAAATCCCCTGATACCAATTCGTAATGACCCGTCACTCGGGGCCCGTGGCATGAATACCCCAAGCCTGCCTTCCGTAGGCCATAGGCTGGTGACTAGCACCGAATGGCATATTCCCTAGAAATGGGAAGGCATTGACTTTATAGGATATAACTCACACAACTCTGCACAATGAAGGATGCATGCACAAAGTTAAACAATGTAGTAAACTGGGTGTGTAAAAAAAGTAAAATGTTCCAGAATACAATCCCAACTGTAATGTACAAGAAAAAATGGAAAGTACATGTAAGACAGAGTACAACTCCTGTGAACAACAACCAAGGACTCCTACCTAAAGGGTTGGTACAACTCTTGAATGGTCGTCTCTTTGGTATGCCACATCTATGGTCCACCTCCAAGCTACATCTAGTCCTGGTACCCTAGTCCTCAGTTAGCATTGTCTGTTATCTGCACCAAGAAAAACAATGTGCGGCCGTAGCCCATGTAGGGGTGAGTATAACAATAGTCAGTAGGTACCCTGAGACCCTCGATGGTCTCACTAAATCCAAAACGGATAAACCTCATAACATGAAAAAATCTATCAACCCTACTTAAGTATATGCCCATACATATACCTAAGTTGTTGAGTGAACCCTTCTCAATCATGAGGAAACATGGTGCCCAACTCAAAAACCCAATACCCAACTCTTCCACGAAGGAAGAAATATAAAAAATTTAATGAATCGTCTCACAACAGGTATACAACTCTGAGCAACATAATTATGATGCTGACTCATATAGGATCACTATGGAAGCCGATATCCAGCCCCTTGATTCTCTAGGGATAGTAACAAGTAACATTCCCAACACCTCGTCTGGGGGGGGGGAAGTCTCCTCTATCAAGTACAGTGGGCCTGCCATGTCACACTAAGGCGATTCACATTATCCTTGGGTTGCTGAGGTACTTCTACTATCGAGTACCATGGGTCTGCTGTGTCATATAAAGGCACTCCCAACCAAGGATCTGTCACGTCACACATAGGCACTCCCCCTCATGGCCTGATGAGGTACTCCTCCTCTAGAAATGATCATCATTCGTCAAGTCTCATCTGGTCATAGTGTTCCTTCTATATCATGCTTGGGAGAACCTCTCCTTAAGCCATAGGCCATACCTCATCCTTCCCGAAGTTCCACGACATGGTAACCCAAAGGTCTGTCATGTTAACAGTGACCCAACATAACATACGACACATCAATGAGACCCCATGTCTATAAGTGATTCAGGTTATCACTCTGAGGGCCCGGTTTGATTCGGGGTGAGATCCAACCTGGTCATACTCCAAAATTATCCAAAACTCATGTAAAGTATATCAAAAGAACTGTCGTGATCCTTTTATTCCGCTACATTAGACGCTTCTTCAAATGGACGCTCGATTATCTAGTTATGGACCAAAAGATAATATTGGGCCCATATGGGCCTGAGTCCAATCCGACCCTGCCTGACTCGGCCTTGGCCATCTCGACCAGTTTCGGGTCACCCGCCCAGTCCGGGTCACACCCGGATGGCATGGGCCTCGACGGTCCCGGCCCGCTGTGTCGTGGTCCGTCCCGACCCACGTGGGGGTGGCCTGGACCGACCCGTGAAGGGGGAGACCCGTTAGCGTGGTCCGCTGGGCGGCCATGGTGTAGCCCGTGGAGTGTCTCACGGTGTGTCCTTGTAGTGCTTCCTTGCGGTGTGGACCGCGGTGCATCCACGTGGTGTGGCTACGCGGTGCGGCCTGGCTGGCACATGGGGCCGATCAGTGGTCCTGCACAGTGTGCCTCGGCCAGCAGGAACAACCGGAAGCGCTTTCTTCCTATGGCGTGATCGCTCCATTTTCCACCTATGGTCAGCCGGGTTTCATCCACTAACGAAGCATTGTCGTGTACACTCTCAAAAATATTTATAGCTAAGTGCAGCACAGGGGTTGACCTTGGTCAATCTCTTGAGGATCTTTTCTGGTTAATAAATCACTACTTCTACTCCACCTAATCTAATTCTTTTTTTGTTTAATATTTTATGAAATAAGTGGAATTTAATAAAATAAATTAAATTCATAAATCTTAATAAAATAAAATTTAGTTTTAAATTTCCATGCAATGCTAAACATAATGTAATTTGTGAAGAAAGGACGTTCTCTCTCGAGAGTTTTCAGGGAACACCTTCATTGGCCAGTTTCAAATATTCTTAGTGTACACACTTCATCTTATTTGTGCAGACATTATTCTACACAGGTTATGAATGAAAAGTCTACTTAGAGATCACCAAGAACACCCTCCATCCACCTGCTCAATCTAATGAAAATGGTTATAGATTAAGAAGATAATCTTTAGACAACCACAGTGAGGATTTCACCCACTATAAATTATCCTTATAATTAACTCAAAGAATATTAAAAACACGGTCTTGGGTTCAAGAACCTGATTACTAACTTGGGATATATCTCTTCTTAGTTACTCCTGGTCATGAGTATTATGGTTCACGATGGTAAGATGAGAGGATGAAAAAAGGGTGAATTAGTGGACACAAAAATAAAAACAATGCATGAATTTATTAAAAATCTAAATTACAATTGAAAACTAAATATAAAGAAAAGAAATAAAATAAAAATAAAGGGGGAAGATTTTCGGATGGCCTCCCTCGGTGGAGATCTCCTCCTTGGTTCCTTGAAGGAATGGATGGAGAATGAGATGCTTTGGGAAGGAGGTGAGGGCCTCCTTTTATAGGCAGAATTCTACCCCCGAGGTTTGGCACGTTTTATACCCCCTTAATGACCTCTTGACGCGTTCCACCCTTCCTGAATGTTGTTCATAAATATCTTGGCCGTTTCACCTCAAAATTTCAGCTAATTTGGAAACATATAAAGGAGTTATGGATTTTTCATTATCGGTTTCTGTTTCTGGACGAAGCATCCAGGAAGGTTTCTACAAAGGTATGTCATTCAATATCCTCCTTAGTGACCTCCAACATTCCCCATATTTATTGTAGAGACGTCCCTATCTATCTTTGTGGTATCCCTGGTGGAAACACATCATTTAGATCTGTGTAGGCCGGGTTTAATGTCTGTTACCTTGGGTGGGTCCACGCTATCTGCCCGGAAAAATTCCCAATGTCAATGAATTTTTAAACCCTTTATATGACCTAATCAGCTCCTGGTCTAGAAGAAAACGTTGAAGGAAATAAAAAAATTATACTAACAAAATTTTATTCAGAAAATTCTGAAATATATTTTAATAGAAATGACCAAAATACCCTTGACATAAAAATCTATCTAAAATCCTGAATTAGGCGTTTTTCACATTTGGGCTCAAAATAACAGTAAAACCTAAAAACCTGACAATTAACCATCAAATAACTCTTTTGTGGGATTATAAACAATGATTTACAGTATAAAATATATGAAAATGTGAGCATCATCACTTCCCCACACTTAAACATTGCACTCATTGGCAATCATCTTACATCCAAATCAATTTCCACACAACAATTAAAAATGAGAAAATATCAATGATCTTATCCAAAATATAATTCCATCATGTATCATATATGAAAAACAAACCACACTAATTTTTATTTCAATCATTAAAATTCGTTCTACCTCATAAATCAATCCATGGATCAATCAAAACATACCTCACATTGAATTTTATGTCACTCTTCACTCATGAGAAATTGAATCTAGAGTTATACTCATACTTGAAAATCGCATGTATCACCATAGGATTGTGAAAATTATCATTTCTCCACAGTGTGAAACATGAAAATGAATTTAATCATGATGGCTTTATTTAAAGATTCAAATGATTCTGTGGATTAGGGTTAGTGGGAAAATTACTGAAAAAGGTTCCATGCTAGAAATAGAAGGTTAGACTTTTAAGTACAATGCATGATTTAATCAAGGGAAAACACTGAAAGTTCCTCTCTCAATCCCACTTGAAAATGTGAAAAACAACACCACCCCCTTTTTAAGACATGGTAAATGAGCCAATAAGTGATTATAATGAATGATATCATCTAAGTTCTCCTCCCTTTTTTAAAGCTCCAGAAAGGCATAACATTATTTTCCTTTTCTTTTTTTCATGGAGGATGAGCTGAAAATTGAATACAATGAATGAATAAAAATTAATACCATTTATTTTTGAGAGGGACATGATTCATAACAGAATTTTCAATGAGGAATTCAAACTCTTCTCCATTTTTTTCTTTTTTTTGAAGGAGAAATGGATGAAACAAATAAAGCGCAATGAAATGATGACACATGGCCAATTCTCTTTTTTATACACTGCCAAAAGTATTGACACACACCTCACCCCACCCATAAATGACACAAATCTCAAGGAACACACACGAAATTCCCTTCCCCCACACTCAAACTTGAAAAAACCATGCAAAAATACTAAAAGTGCGGGTAGGTAAGGAAAAATTGGCTTGTAATGTGGCTTAAACCTATAAGGAAATTCATGGCATATAAGGGCTTCTGAAGGATAAATGTTAATGTGGGTCTCAAGATAAAATTTGGATTTCCAAATAGATGTATCAATCATTTTAAATACATCCCTTGAAATCCAAAGCTTCTAAAGAGAATTATTCACAAATTCTGGTTCTCAAAGAAAATTCAAGTTTCCCTCAAGAAAGTGTGGGTATTAGGAAGAATATAAAAAAGTGGTTTAGAATAACTCACAGGATTGGAAAAATATTTTGAGTCAGTATTTCATGGCCATGGATTTCAAAAATTAGTCAAACTCATAAAAATGATTTATAATCCAATTCAATAAAAATGATTTCACATCAACAATAATTTAAAATCCATTATTTCCAAAATCATTTCAACTGTTTCAAAATAAATTGATGTGTGAAAAGTGATAAGAATATTCATTAAATCTCAAAAGTCCTAAAAATATAATAAAAAAATGAAAAGCACACAAGAAGAACTAAGCAGGTTGACAATTCCCCACACATAAATTTAACTACCACTTATTTCAACTCAACAAAAAATAAATATAAAGGTTGAAAATCAAAGGGAAGGAAAGATAAAACCTGACATTATTTTAGAAGTGGATTCCTTGAGTTACGCTCCTAGAACCAGCCTCTTTAAGAATACAAGAAATTAATGAAAATAAATAAGAAAAATAAATAAAAATAATGAGAAAAGGAAAATAAAAGAGATAATGCTTGGTTTAGACCCCCAAGAGGGTGCTAGATTTTTACTTCCCCTAGTCTGGCAGTTTTAGTGGTTTATCACCAATTAGAAGGTGGATTTGGTTTATTTGAGATGAACCACCACATATGAGTTTTCCCAATGTCCATGATTATACACTGAAAGTATAGAACCCAAAATGATATAAGAATTTTCCCAACCACAGAGAAAGAATAAAGAAGAAATTTGATTTTTGAAGTGGGATTGAATAAAAGATAAGGGTGCTCCCTGTGAGGTTCGGTGGTGTCCTCCTCCATGTGATATGAAAGTTGATGTAGAGCAGGTAGTCGCACCACCACCAACTTCTCCGGTTCTTCTTCCCTGATTACCACCACTTTGGTGGTCTCATCATCAACATCCAAGGCCCGATCCATTTGTGCTATATCTGAAATTTCAGGAAAGGAGAAGTCAGAAAACAATTCAGTTTGAATAAATTAAAACATGACGTGTCAATAAAGAAATATTCTCTTTCAAAAAAGTCAGCTTTGAAATTGATTTCTTCTAATAGGACCATTGGCAACTCCATCTCAGCAGGTGCATCTTTTTCTTCATTTTCCGAAGCAAGAGTGAGGTCAAAAGGTATGGATTGTTCAATATCAAGCATGGGAACTATAACATCCCCAAATGATAAAGGGTTAAATGAATAAATGATATGACTCATGTCAACAAGGTGCACCTTCCTTTTTGGGAGCCTACCTGATTACAACTCCACAGTTAAGCGTGCTTTGCCTGGAGTAGTGATCAAGATGGGTGACCTTCTAGAAAGTTTTCCAGGGTGTGTGTGAATGAGAACAAAGCACACTGGAAAGGACATGTGTTGGACTGTGGGTATTGTCATTAGTTAGATGACCCGTTCGGGCATGTGGGTGGACCCTAGGGTGGGCCCCACATTTCTGCGGGGGCAACTGGTGGTACCTGGTAGGCCAGGTCCCGACGACCTTGTTAAGGCGGGGTGGCTATGTTGTCACCCGGACCCGTTGTCACATTTGGTATCAGAGGTGGTGCCCCGCCTTAAGTGTGGTGCACTGCCTGGGTTGATATGTAAGGCCCACAACGAGGGCGTTGTGCTCTAAAGGGTGGGTGATTGTAACATCCCCAAATGATAATGGGTTAAATGAATAAATGATATGACTCATGTCAACAAGGTGCACCTTCCTTTTCGGGTGCCTACCTGATTAGAACTCCATAGTTAAGTGTGCTTGGCCTGGAGTAGTGATCAGAATGGGTGACCTTCTGGGATGTTTCTCAGGATGTGTGTGAGTGAGGACAAAGCACACTAGAAAGGACATGTGTTGGCCTATTGGGACTATCATTAGTCAGATGACCCTTTCGGGCATGTGGGTGGACACTGGGGTGGGACCCATGTGTTTGAGGGGGCAACTGGTGGTACCTGGTAGGCTAGGACACGACGACCTTGTTAAGGCGGGGTGTATGTGCTATCACTGGGACCCGGTTGTCATAATAAGATCATGTCTCAAGTTATCTTTGACAAAGTTATTCCAAGATTCTTCCCAAAAATGTTGACCTCCCATTAGTGCATCAGTTTGAATTTGTACTTCTGGGACCTCCTTGAGAAATGGTTGATTGCGGGATGATGTGATAAGTTCCTTTAGAAGTTCTTTCTCACCCACCTCAGGGTCTTTAACAAAAAATGTGATTGGTGAAATCTCTTCCACCACTCGTTCAGGTTCAGGATCCAGCTCAGGTTCCGGCTCAGGTTCGGGTTTTTACTGGGATGTGCGTACATATTCTGCAATTAATTATATTTGGCTCTCCAGGTTTTGCACATTATTTCTAATCCTATTAAACTAAGCATCAAGTTCATTGTAAACATTTTCTTGCACTTGATATTGGTCAGTCCATGCATAATAATCATAATTTGAATACATCATGAATGAAGAAGATTATTTTTAGTA
Organism: Viscum album; assembly: GCA_963277665.1. Classification (NCBI taxonomy): domain Eukaryota; kingdom Viridiplantae; phylum Streptophyta; class Magnoliopsida; order Santalales; family Viscaceae; genus Viscum; species Viscum album. The sequence continues at coordinate 1,686,356,734 of OY728119.1, read as the reverse complement.
TTTGAAATTTATTATTTTTTGGTTGTTTTTTTTGAAATGAAAGGAAAATTATTTACAAAAAGTGAATAAAAATAGTGAATGAAAACAACTTTGATTCCCGGCAACGGCGCCAATTTGACAAAGCTTTGTCGTGCACGCTCTTAAAAATATTTATAGCTATGTGCAGCAATGGGGCTGACATAGGTCGTTATCTTAAGGAGCTTTTTTGGTAAATAAATCACTACTTCTAGTCCACCTAATCTAATTCTTTTTGTTGTATAATATTTTATGAAATAAATGGATGTTAATAAAATAAATTAAATTCATAAATCTGAAGAAACTAAAATATAATTCAAAATTACCATGCAATTCTAAACAGAATGTAATTAGAGAAGAAAGGAAGTTCTCCCGAGAGAGTTTTCAGGGAGCACCTTTATCGGCCATTTTCAAATATTCTTAGTGTACACACTCTATAGTATGTGTGCACACCTTATTCTTCACCGGTTTTGAATGAAAATTCTACTTAACGATCGCCAAGCACACCCTCCATCCACCTCCTCAATCGAGGGAAAATGGTTGTAGATTAAGAAGATAATCTTTAGAAAACCACAGTGAGGATTACACCCACTATAAATTATCCGTAGAATTAACTCAAAGAATATTAAAAACATGGTCTTTGGTTAAAGAACCTGATTAATCCATTGGTATATTCCTCTTATTAGTTACTCATGATCGTGAGTATTATAGTTCACGCTAGTAAGATGAGAGGAAGAAAAGAGTGTGAATCGGTGGACACAAAAATAAAAACAATGCATGAATTTATTAGAAATCTAAATTACAATTGCAAAATAAAAATAAATAAAATAAATAAAATAAAAATAAAGGGGGAAGATTTACGGCTAGCCTCCCTCGGTGGAGATCTCCTCCTTGGTGCCTTGAAGGAATGGATGGAGAATGGGATGCTTTGGGGTGGAGGTGAGGGCCTCCTTTTATAGGCCGGATTCTATCCCCGAAAGCTTTCGCATTATAGAACTCCTTAATGACCTCTTCACACGTTCCACCATTAATTAATGTTGTTCATAAATATCTTGTTCGTCCCTCCTCAAAATTTCAGCAAAGTTGGAAACTGTATGAAGGAGTTATGAATTTTTCATTATCGGTTTCTGTTTCTGGACGAAGCTCCCAGGAAGGTTCCTCCAATATTATGTCGTTCAATAGCCTCCTTAATGAACTCCAACATCCCCATATTTATTTTAGAGACGCCCCTATCTGTCCTAGTAGTATCCCAGATCGATACACATCATTTAGATCTGTGTAGGCCGAGTTTGATGTTCGTTACCTTGGGTGGGTCCATCCTATCCGCCCGGAAAAATTCAAAACATCAATGAATTTTTAAACCCTTTATATGGCAGAATCAGCTCCTGGTCCAGAAGACAAAGTTGAAGGAAATAAAATAATAATTCTAAAAAAATTGAATCAGAAATTTAGGAAATAGAATTCTACAGAAATGACCAAAATACCCTTGACGTAATAATCTGTCTAAAATCCCGAATTAGGTGTTTTCCACATTTGGGATCAAAATAACACTAAAACATAAAAATATGACAATTACCCATCCAATAACACTTTTGTGGGATTATAAAAAATTACTTACAGTATAAAATATATGAAAATGTGAGCTTCATCATCCACTATCCGCCTTCGTCGTGGCCAAGTGGTCGCGACCTCCTGCTCCACCGACGTCATAGACATACACCGCCGTTGCGCCACAGTGCTAGCCGGTTGCCGGCCACCATCCTCCCCACCATGGAAGACAGGCTATGGCCTTCGCTTAAAATGGATGCACGGACATGCGCTGCACTTCCTTCCTCATGGACGGTCGGGTGCCAGTCGTCGCCTTTTTCCACAATACACTACGGCTTCGTTACAAGCACAAAAATTAAACGATCGCATATTCATTATCCTTGTGTTAAGGGATTTGCGTCAATATATCACACTCAGAAAAGGTCTGTATTTCTAGTGCAGATAAAAATTTAAGGTTTTTAAGAACACACAATGAACTTGTAAGGAAATAAAAAGAAGTGAATCAATGATAATGTGTAGGATGATGTCCATGTTTGTTGGGCCATCGTCGTTGTGAAATTAGGATATTAGGATTTAAAAGAATAAATTAAAACATATATAAACCCCATACCTCAATTGTTCATTGGAGGTGGTGTGAGGAAGAAAGATGTAGTCGATGAAGAACATCAGTGTTCATCCCTTCTACAAGACTCTTCCGATCCGGAATTGGGGTCAGTTCCTCTTTCTTCATTGGGGGAAGATCTTCATTGGAGAATGTTCTTCCTAGGTCTCGAAGGTTCTCCCAAGTCTCTTTTGAAAATGATTTCCAACCAGGAAATGAGGAGCCAACATATATTAAAATATGTTTATAAAATTAATTAAGGTTGGCACAACTAATTTCGTTATGTTGGAACATTAATGATGGAACAATTAGATGGCACATTAAATTGAATTACGATGGCACAATTGAATGGAAAATTAAATTGAATTCAGGTTGGCACAATTTAATGGGAGTATTCCATGGAATTTCCCCACATTAATGAAGGTTTTAGTGGTCCCCACCACTAAAATCAAAAATTAGGTTTCAAACACATGTGTTCCTCACCTCTATATCTCAAATTGACGTTTCAACAATAAAAATAAAATATATATGTTTTATTTTATTTTATTTTTTTTGACACAGCCCCAAAAAGTCCAAATACTAACTTCCACTCTGAACCTATTGTGGTCGAGGTGAAGATCTCCTTAAGCGAATTCCTACGATGTGAGTTCAACGGTGTCCTCAGATTTCAATTCCAATAAACGGTTCAAAAGTAACATAAACCCCCTCGCACATTTACTAAACGCACCCAAAACAAAGTTCAGAAATTTATTCTGGGCACTCATGGCCTCAAAATCATGCGCCGTCAATTTTCACAGACTCATAAAATTTTCATATAATAAAACAAATTCCATGGAAAAATCATGGTATATTAAATTCATCACAAAAACAATCCTAATAACACATTGTTAATAATTTAGATTGTTAACCAAATGAATGGAAATGAGGTTAATAAATCATTTACCTCGACTTAGTTTGAGTTCAAACGTGTTCAAAACTTAATTATAATTGTTAAAATAGTGTTATTAAAAATTTAAATAAGAAAAGAAATTGTTATAACACATTATATGGTCATTTTATAATATAACTATAAACATGTATTTATAATATTGTGTTATTTACCTGGTTTTAGGTGTGTTATTTAAATTGTTTCCATGGTTGGTTCGTAACGGATTTTGTATCGAATGAATGAAAAAAATATAAAACTGATATGATTTGTTGTTAATATGTTTTCATAATATTAATTTCTTCCATTAGTCATTTTTAATCACATATGATGATGAATCATTTGATAAAACATTAATGATGTTTACATGATTTGGGAGGTTCTTTAATAATCACATACTTGTTTCATCTTATACCATTAATATTGTGAATATAAGATAATTAGATAACATAATAGAGACTACATAATGAAAAATTAAATCTATTTCAGCCATTAAATTTGTTTACAATCATCATTTAATGAAGTAAAGGAAATTGAAGACACATCGTCGATGGTGTCGGTAAATCAACACATCACATACAATGTTTTTATTTTTTAAATATGATAAAGTTGGGAAGGAGTATGACGGTGAATGTTTTCATACACTTGATAAAAAATAGAATATATATAACAATATATCATTCAATTATCTTTAATAATGTTGCATGATGAGATTATAAGGAAAGGAAATAATTGAAAAGATAACAAGAGATAATGAAAGAGGATTTTTACCTCTTGATCTCTTCTCATTGAGATCCTCAATAAGGAATTTAGAATTGGAATTTTGGAGAGACCAGTCGATCTTTAATGTGGGTAAGAGACATGGGAAGTGTATTGGTCATAATGTTCAAAATTTTCAAAGTTATATATATGTGAGAGAAAGTGGGGGTGAGTTTGGTATTTATAGTGGATGAGTGGATGGGTTTTAGATTATTTTAATCATTATTTTAATATTTTTGTGTCAATACAATGAATAATATTTATTTGACTATCCCCAAATAGTAAATTTGGAATTTGAGTTTGAAATGAGTGTTATTACATAATTCATGATTCTTCTCATAATGTACTTAACATATAAAGTATATATACGATAAATTATTGTCTTACACTATTCATAAAAATGTTGTTTTTTCAGAAAAATCCCAAAAGTTCAACCAACCAATATTTTGATGTGTTTAATTGAAAAATGAACTCAATTATATAAATATAATTTTATAAATATGTTTAATTTAATTTTTAAATAAAACAATAATTTATTTAAATAATAATAATTTTAAATATATAACTCATTTTATAACACATTGAACAATTAATCAAAGTCTCATAAAATTATCTTCTAAAAATAATAAAATAAAATAATAATTTATGAATAAGTATTTTTAAAATAATATTTTTTTGAAATAATTTAACTATTAAAAATTTTTAATTAAATATTTATGAATTATTAAAATTCCATCACTTATGTAATGATCACATTGTCACTTATAAGATGTATTTTTATTTGACATTCAATGGTGAGGTTTCAATTTATTAATCAATTTTACTATTACTGAGGGTCATAATATTATTTCAAAAGGTAAAATTACTATTCATAAGGTTATGTTACTATTTACTAAAAATTTAGTTGGTTATATCAGACTCCAAATATCATACTAATGGAATCCAGGTATGTTTTTTTTTGAAAAATAAAAACACATAAGCGGAAAAAATATGATGGATTCATATATTATAACTATATCATTAAAACAATGTATTTTTTATATTTACTTTGTGTTTCATCCATTTCATTAAATTTATTTTTAAATAATTGGGGTGTTATAGTGGATGTATTTTCACTATAAAAATCAAACATATTTTTAGGTATAAAAGTATCTCAATTTACTATATTTTTAGACAATGAAACTATTAAAATTTCAGGAGTGAATGTATTTAATGAAATTGTATGGGAGAATATAAAATTAAATTTTAATATCATAAGTACTATATTTTTATGAATAAATAATTCATTTGGTTAGTATCTATACCAAATCAATGTGAAATAGGTTAAAGAGAAAAAGTAGTGATTTCTCAATTAAGGTGAGCAGTAGACATAAAATACTTACATTGTCTCTTTCATTAGTTGATGATACAATAAACACATATAAAATTAACAAAGATAACATATTATCATATTTCATAATCTTAGCCATAAATATTATCAACATAATGTACTTATTAATTATTATTTATCATCAGTAAATTAAATAATTATATTATATTATTGGTTATGGTTCTTAACAATTTTAAAATTTTTGATCATTTTTAATGATTTTGATAACATTACACATCATTTGAGAATATGTTCATTATCTAAATATCCTATAATATTCAATAATTTATATTTTAAATTCATTTCGAAAATTTCTTATTTCATTCCGAAATATTTTTGGTTAATTCATACGAAAAATGAATTGATAATGTCTTATTTCGATAATTTTAAAAAATTAATATGTTACTTTAAGAATAAGTAAAAAAATTAAGGAAATATTTAAAGAGGCATATAGTATAAAATATTTTATAAATATATTTTAAAATTATTTTTTTCATGTTACAATATGCATAAATAATATAATTATAATTTATTGTTCACATATGTGGTTAAATCATCTCAGAATCAAACAGGCTCTAACTCGATTGGCATTTATGGTTAGGTAGATGTTTATTTTTACATAGAATCAATATAATAGAATCATAATGTTAATATTTTTATTTTTTATATGGTGAACCATATCTGAATACTTTTATAATATATATGAAATTTTATATGGGAATTAAAAAATGTTTATTTATGGAGGTAGTTATCTGCACAAACACATGATTAGTGTTCCTATTTCCCAATGTGAGAGGGGGAAGATGTCCAAATTAATTTAACAATTAAAAATCACCATTATATTAGATATATAATATATATTTATCATTAAAAACATTATTAATATACATGAAATGATATAATAAAAAATAAACAAGGACGCTTCAAGGAGGTGGTATTATGGACAATACACTGACAATGCTCTTTTGATTTTATATGTGGATTGAATTGAATAAATAAATGACGTTGAACTAATATAAAATATATAAACATAATAATGACACATGTGTTAGTATATTATTATCGTCATAAGATATATTGAAGTGTTAGATTAAGAAGAAAAATATAATAGGAGATAACACATATATTGTGAACAAATTTTTGTTTGTGGTTTAAAGGATGTTGGTGATTACTTTTTTACGATAAGAATTTGTAATTTTGTAAACAAAACATTTATTTTAATAATTTTATGATACTATTATAAGGTAAATTGATTAAAATTATAGAAGTTATTAATTTTGTGTTGTATTGGGGTTAATAATGGATAATAAATGTCTTAAAATATGTGTTTTAAACATGTGGTATGGATTTTACAATTTTTTTAACAAATTACCTTTTATATTTGTACTATGAATTATCTTTTTATTGATGTATTTTTATGTTTTATTATCAAAATAAAATAAACAATATTAAAAAATATAGGTGTTATGTAACTAAATTTATCATATTTTTAGTACCATTAATAATTTATATTTTAAAAAAGTATCTCTAAAATGAAAATAGATTTGGTGTTGAAAACCAGTTTTATAAGAAAAATGAAATTTTGAGCACTATTAATACATATTATGATTTGTTTTATTAAAAATTTAATCAGTTTAAGTGTATTTATTTATGATTATAAAATAGTATTATATAAATTATTTAATATAATTTAGTTATATTTATTTGATACAAATTATTTTATGTTAATTTACAACGAAATATAAAATAATTATTTCACCATTATTGAGGTAAATAACCTTAATCAATAAAATTTATATATTATAACGAAAAATTAAAATAAAAACATTAATTTAGATGAAGATTACTTTATCAATCATAATATGAATTTAATCCATTTACACATATATTTGTAGGGAAATTAATGTTTACATTTGTGCATGTAACACTTAAAAGCTCTTTTTTTTTGAAAAGATTATTTTTTAGGAAAAGAATATATGATAGGATGGAATTATCCTTGTAATTTATTTCAATGAATTTAAAATAATAAATATTACTAAATTTTTATTTATCTACGAATAGAAGAAATAATAAACAACATTTTATCATGTTAAATTTAGAAAAAAAATAGAAAAAATATTCATTTGAATACTAAATAAATTTTACAAATGTTGTGATTGGGTATATGAATTCACAAAATTATTTTAATAATAAATATTTTCATTTTAAAATTATATTCTATAGAAATAAGATTTTAAATAATATTAATTTATTTATATAATTTATCATTATTAAAAATGTGATGACTTTAAAAAAAATTAAATTTTTACTATTTAATTGAAAACTGATTGTTTAAGAAAAATCTAAAAAATAAAACCTGAGATAATTTTTTATGAGGAAAAAAAATAAAGAAAATTATCAACATAAGATTATAAAAATTTTAAAATTAAAATTATAAATGAAAATTTATAATAAAAATAAAATAAAATTTATTTAAAATAACATTTTCAATATTAAATCATATTTACTATTTCCATCAAATAGTAATATCTTTTAATGTTTTACCATCTTATTGTTTACTGTAGATTAATCAACAATTTATTCTTAATTTGTTTTTGTGTGTTTACATTAGCAGTATCGTTTCTTACATGATATTGAATGTAGTATATATTTTAGAGGATAATGAATATTGTGTCATTAAATTTAATGGATTACAAAACTGTTGTTAGTAATCATCCACCAGGAACTACAAACTCCAAAATATTAATTTTATATAAAATATATACAAACATTCAAGGAGAAGGCTAATAATATATAAATAAAAAAATATAATATTAATTTAAGGTAATGGGTGACATTTCTACCCACCCTAAAAATTTCCACCCAAAAGACACTACATTAGAGAGAGTAAAATGGTTAACAAAAATAATGACAAAAGTTACAATATCAAAATAGGATAAAAAATTAGACCATAAACAATTAATCAACATATCTAAATAAATAACATATATAAATTCCATATCCTAATTTAATACAATGTCACAAACACTAGAGCTTCCTGGGTTAACAAAAAGATGATTTGAGATTGATAAATAATACCCCGACTATATAAGGATTTTAGTACCTATATTGGAAAAATGTACCAAAATATACCCTAAGGGAATTAGTATAACCACTATAAAAGGTAATATTGTGAGAGTACATTTGAAACATTAAATAAATGTAATATCCAACATTTCCTCAAATCAATCATCGTTGTTTCCGAAGAGTCACAAGGTAAATAATAACCCTAAATAAATATAAAATTAAAAATTGATAAAGAAAAATTTTGGGAAGATTTTTTGATGAATTTAATAATGAGAACACCATAAATAATCTAACTCAGAATACTACAGAACATGTATATTACTATCCAACACACAATAATTTTAAAATAACTACATTTTTCTCCATTGTAATAGGATTTCTAAATAACGATGGAGAGAAGATATAATTGATGATCAAAATAACAAAAGATAATATAAGTAATTTATTATCTAATGATATAGAACAAAAATAATCTTATTTCTATAACAACCAAGATACTACTAACCATTATTCAATGGATGTATTATTAAATTTGTACCTGAAGAAAGGGGACACTTCCCGGTAGATCAAGCTGTTTAAATGTATTTGGAGACCAAAAACATTTATCATTTCTATGTAATATTATAAAAAAAATAAAACAAAAATAAAACATAATACTGTTATTATTATGATAATGACTCATATTTTGATGGTTTTATTTTTAGAGAATTTCTATGGAAATTCCAAGACCAAGTGTTAATAAAAAATGAGACTTCGAGTCCTAGTGTGTATGGAATGGTCTATTAAAAAATGTTATGTTTTTTTATAGTACGTGAAAGATGTTTTTAAAAAAAATCTAATACCAATTTAATGTGTTCTAAGGTCTGGAAACCATGGAAACTGTTACGATTAGGATGGAAGGTTTATTCTATGTATAATTCAAATTTTTTCGTTATGGGCCTCCTACGAGAAGACTCAAAAATAGAAAAATAGTAAAAAAAATAATTAAAAAAAATTATTTTATTTTTCAAATACTTATAACTCATGAATGATGAGTCATATTGAAAATTGGACTCCACCTTTTAGCTCGTGAGGGTGTGATATCCTTTGGCGGAGCCTATATGTTTCTGGTGTGTGCCAAGTGTGGAATATTGTTTTCGGGACTAGACTGTAAATACAATTATTAAATAAAATTATTTTATTTTTCAAATCATTATAAGTCAAAAATGGTAACATTGTTTGGAAATCATAGAGTACCGCTGAGGTCGTTATGATTTGCATTACTTAGGCATGTCCTAACCACGACTAACGCGGTTGGAGTGTCAAAGTTAATTTTTGGGCATTTTAATGAAAAATAAAATAATCATAAGAATACTTATTTTATTAAAAAAATGTTCTTCTACAAAGCAATATCAGGAAAGATATTTCATTTCATACATTAGAAAATGTAATATAAATGTTGTTTCATTTTATAAATGAAACAACATAAGAACACGATTACTCATAATAATAGAAACAATGGACTGCGTTTTCAACATTATGTTAATAAACATAGATACAGGATCAGTGGAGGATCCTGGAGTTTTCAATATTGCATTGGAGGAAATTCATTGGTGAATGGTGAGTAGTGAAGAATGAAGAATAAAGACTGATTGATGAAATAATTTGGATCAGACGTTGGCCGATTAACGAATGAAGAAAAAAAGATTGACACTTCATCAGTGATCGATTTAAACCCATGTTGGGGTTTATTTCTATTTTTTCCTTTACCCTATTATTCCTTTGTAAAATAATAATGAATGTCAATTAACTAAATAATTATCCTATGGTTTGATCGTCTATACGAGAATGGGATTTTCCATGCATGAAATTATTGGATGTGGGTTTCTTGTTTTTTTACTTCATTAAATTCTTAAAATTAAATAATAATTCAAACACGTATATAGCCCATGTTCTTTAATTTGAATGTTCCTATTGCATCTTTCAACCCCTCCCATTTCTTCTATTCTTCGTGATGTGATGACAAAAGCGGTCCAAGCAGGACATTAGTGGCAGATCAACTAGGGAAAGAGACCGTGGAGGACAATAGTTTAGGGTGAACGACTACTGGCATGGGAACTGGCTGTGGAGGAGGGAGAGATGAAGACAAGAGGGATGTAATAAAAATGAAAGGCTACATCTAGGCAGCCTTCAACATCTATAAAAGGTTGTAGTGACAACAAAATGCTATTGCGGCGACGATGGTCGTCAGCTCGATTTCTGGTTGTCGTCAAACCCACAACAGCTAATGTAATGGGTGGACCGGGGCCACATATATGCGGTATATAGAGGATGGATGTGCTTGCGACATCATGCAGCTCGAGGCACTCCCCATTGTTGTGTCGCAGCAGAGAAGCGGGCAGTAGAAGAAGGATGTAGTTGGGGCGGGTCTTTGGTGGGCTGATGATACGCAGTCAACGAATCGTGTGCATGGAAGAAGTTGGATGAGACCTCCTCCTAACATGGAGAAGACACGGTTCTTGTCACGTTTGGGATGGACCGAACCGGCCCACCAACATAAGACTAACCAAAGGGGCTATCGCGCCGTTGTGCGACATGACTGGATTGAAACTGGCCCCCCAGAGTGGGACGGGGCAGACGAAGGGCACCAGGCCAATGGGCGGCCCGGTGGACTGGGCCATCAGCCCAATGGACTGGGTCCTACAGGCCTAATGGGAAAGGGCCAATATGTGCAATGGGCCGAGACCTTGGACAGGTTGGATAGCGTTAGCCCAGAACCGATCGGGTCGTGTCGAATCTGCCCAATCAAGATGTGTTGAGTCATCCCAACCGGGTCACGCAAGACCCCTACCGAACCCTTTTCACTAAAATAATCATAAATTTCACAACATACATCCAATTTATAGGAAGATTGCGGAGGTTGGACCTTAGTGGCAAGGAAGATTTTTTGTTATACAATTAGTGGAAATTTGTAGAAGTTAATATATCACCAATGTATTAAGGAATATACCCTCCCAGATTCAGGCATGCTACAAGAATAAATCATTTGGCTGGTTGAGACGATAATAAAGTGACTAGTAGATCACAGTGGACCAACAAACCATAGTGATGAGCAGACCACATTGGCTCATAATGCCTCAGTTTCGAGTGGACCTCAGTGGCCCATCAGTCCTTAGTGACGAGAGGACCTTAGTGGCCCAACAGACCTCATTGATGAGAAGAAATCATTTTCCATGTAGACCACAGTGAGGATCATTCCTTATTGGCCCACCAGGAATCAGTAACAAGAGGTCATCAGTGTCCCAACAGACTTCAAGGATTAGCCGGACTCTATGGCCCAATAGACCTCAGTGCTGAGCAAACCCCAGTAGCCCTACTTTCCCTAGTGATGATCAGATCTCAGTGGCCCATCATACCTCTATGATTCATCAGGGATGAGTCACTAAGTAGTACAAGATGTTCAAAATTGAGACTAATAGTCTTGCTTTCAATACTTCATATCATGCATGTGTATGCTAACAAATACATCCTATGTACTTTTCTTAGTAGTATTTTCTTCTTGGTTTGGTGTCCTTACTGAATATTGAATTACTCACCACTTCCAAGGTAGTGACAAAAAATTCCAGGTCTTGTAAAGATGAATAATGTTTTTAAAAAGACCCTGGTGGACCAAGACCAGGCAGTTCCTAGTGTGATATACCCTGCGAGGCATACTCCTACTACTTCATGAAGCTTATCTTCACATAACAACTAGGTAGGGTTTTTTATGGATGGGTCTCATGAGAATTCTGTAGCCTCTTGATTACAACTTTCCTTTTTTATGTCATGTATTCTTATCCATTTAATTTCAGCTTGTTCTGTTTTCTTTAATTGGATGTCTTAATTGAATGTGTGTATTACTTTTCATCATTTCACAATGATGTTTTGAGTTTGAACGTGAATAGGTGCTCAGGAATTTCCTCCCATTTGCAGGATAGTTCCTTTGGTGCAAGTCACCATCCCATAACCTTTGGGAGGCGGGCATTGGGTAGTCTTGACATGAGCCTCGGGGGACGAGTCATGAAAACATTGTATCCAAGGAGGTCAGTTCTACCTTAAGAACCTAGATTCTATGAGAATGGTTTTGGGGAATAGTGTAAAGTGTTTCATGTTTGGATTTTATGATGGAAAATCTAGTGTCAGTGTGGCGGCCGATATATCCATACACCAAGACCGTGAATTTTACTTTTCAACTCGGTTCATGAAAACAGTAGTTACAGGGAGAAAATTGATGGTACATGCATCATATAGGAATGATTTTTGTTTTCCTTGGCCTTCTTAAGTCATATCACTATCTATACATTATTGATTACAATAAATTTTTTATTATTTCACAATTCTTCCACATAGATATCCAATAATTATTACAACTTATGATCAAGAGGATTATCGTTGGGGTGACTAGATGTGTATAAGGGGTTCGTACTAGATTGAACACCACTAATTGGGGAACTAGACATACCCCCATCTATGGAGGAGAACATGATACTCGTAGTACCAGATGATGAGATGTGCGAGTGGAGTGTACATAAAGAGTTTCAGTGAGAGAGACCCATTAGGTTCTGAGGCGAGCCTAACTCATAGGTAGCTAAGGCATGGATTGAGGCTGTAAACATGTTTTTCACCAACTCAGGATTCTATTAGATCATATGGAATTCCAGGATATGATCCTTATATATAGCTTAACTATGAGATGATGAGGTTTAAATTACATGATCAAACGATGATTTGACTCTTCGGTGGAACGATCATGAGAACCTTTTTCAGAAAACGCGTCTCTCAACATAATTGTTTTGGTATATGCATTCCAAAGAGCTTCTACAGCTTTGGTATGAGGACATGATAGTAGTTGAGTATTCATCGAGTTGTTCTGACCATTACGGGTATGTGATGAATATTATATGACAAGTGCTATAGGGATAGAACCTCCGAACAATGTGGGATTAAGAACATCCAAGCCAAAAATATTCCTATGTGCATTCCAACTTATGCTAGGGTGATAAAGAGAACTTTTGTAGATGAATGTATTTTTGTTGATAAAATACATCTAGTGGATGTTAGTAGTGGGAAATGAGGAATCTGACATCAGTCTTAGAGGCCTTTACATGTAAGATGATCGGAGAAGATGTCCCAATATAGTGGATCAAGTGCTTCGGGGCCATAAGGTGAGTTCAGTCATCCTAAGAAGAGGTAATTATTTTAAAAAGTAGGATGGGTACATCATGCTAATGTTTTTCTATACTGTTGTACTGATAGTCAAATAGTGGATGGGCCACCAGGGCAGAGAAAATGATAGGAATAAATTAATCTAAAGGGCGGAAGATATTGAAGAGGAGCTCAGAAAGCAATATGAGGGGTAATACATTTCATCATGTTACAAACACCACCCTAATGTCATACAAACCTATCTTAGGGAGTAGATTCATATGGTCTAGGAATATGACCAAAGTGCTCCAGGAATGATTTGAGGTACAGTCTATGTATACACTTAGCTACTGTATTTATAGAAACAATTGCTAATAACTCCTTCTTGTCACAAATCTTGTTCCAGACCTAGAGTATTTCATTAATCTAATAACATGAACCTTACATTTGGAGGTACATATGGTTGGAGACTCAACAATCACACTAATGTGAATGGTGTGATGTGACCCATGAGATGAGAGTTTCAGTTGGAACCTCATGGTGGCAGTGTTGAGGCCTTACAACGTTAGTTCAGGTATAGACTGGTCATCCATTGTTTATGCTCTGATTGATTGTTTTAGGAAAAAGGATGTGGTATGTTTGGAGTGTTGGAATGGGGTTTAACAAGGTCCATGAAAAAGTAATCCCACAAAGGATAAAATCATGCATATTAGGGTGTTTTCAATCACTCTTGATTCAGACAACCTTACCGTTATGGTATTGGATGTTTGGAGTTTTTAGTTCGCAATAGTAGTGGTATAGAACAAGAACGTCATTCTAAGAAGTTTTTTCTGGGTTTACCCCCCTATTGGGGGATGAACTTCTGCTCCATTGTACACCACGAGATGGCATTGATATCAACATCAGTATATCGGAAGGCTTTCATAGATCTTTTCATGGTGAGGGTGTATGTGGAGGTATTGTAGATGAAGGGATTAGTAAGACCCTGTATTCATGGTTATGTGAGGATTAATAAGACATTAACCAAGTGTTCATGGAGTACCAATATCCACTACAAAAGGGTCGATGAAAACATCAATGAGTTGAAAGGTGCATCCTTTCCCTGTGATGGAAAGGTCCCCACAATCTTTGTAGCAGTTATGGAAGAGTTAAAAAAGCACCACGATCATGAATTTCCCAGAGGAGGTATTTGAGTATGTAGTGTTCTGTAATGAATCATAGACCAGACATGGATGTGTACTTATGTAAAGGCAAGCGATAATTGCATATGGTTCTGGATAATTGAGACAACATGAGTAGAACTATGCAACCCATGGTCATCAGTTGGCAACTTTAGTCTTCGTATTCATGATTTTGTGATACTACCTTATGGGGAAATGGTTTTCCATATACTCTAACCAGAAGAGTCACAATTATATATTATCATTGAAGGATTTAAACATGATATTGGGTTGATGGATGGAGTTCTTCTACGACTATGAATTCGAAGTAGTCTATACTCATGGAAAGAGAAAATTTTATTGAATTCATTCAATATGAGATCTTTTTCGTAGTTTTTGAATGAGGACGTGGAGGAGTTGGACTCATTATAGTTATCCATCATGGATAGAGCTGATGCATTCTATCTTAAATTGGTGATTGTTACCCATCCACACATAATGTGATTTATGGAGTCCCAACTCAATGATACTGATTATGAGTCATTATGTGCTCAGTTGTCTATGTGGAATACCCCTAATGGATATTTGAGAGGTGGGGGACACAACATTCCTTTAATTGGATGCACAGTAGCAGCATTGGATGCCTAGAGTGACTAAATTCACCAGGATAAGAATGTGGGTGTCCTGGCTGACACAGAGTATGATAGATAATGTTGAAGTTGAGATTACCAATTGATATAAATGTTGAGTTTCTATTTAATATATTTTGTGTTTTTTCAACACACAATGTCATCCCTAGTGCATGGTAGGGTTTTCTATTTTCATCCTTGGGGTTCCAATTAGGGAATGATTAAGAATATAAATGGGATTTGTGAGGGGTTTATCATGTACTCCCAAGTACATGATACTAACTGGGTGATCATTGACCAACTCACCATGTCATTCAATTTCATAATTTTAGGGAATGGAGTCTCAAAGAGATCTTGGCATGCCTCTACGTACAAGAGATAATTGGACTCCACAGTGTCTAATCAATGATAGAATCGTATCGAGGTACACACTTTGCATCATATTTGTGGAATGTATTTAAGGAGGTTTTTGGGACTTAGGTTAACTTCATCACAAAATTCCACCTGTAGAAAAATGACAAGACAGAGGAAACAATTCCAGTACTAGAGGACATGATACAGGCATACATCCTCGATTATAGCAGCAGTTGGGAGGACCTCCTACCCATGGTTTTGTTTGTGTACAACAATATTTACCTCTCCATTGTTGATATGACATTGTTTGTGGGCTTCTATAGATGACCCTACAGGTCACCAAATTTATAGACTAACCCCTGAGGGTTTTAACTCATGGGCACAATGTTAGTGCAGACTACAATAGAGAATGTTCTAGTCATCTTGGAGTAGATGAAGAATTCACATAGTTGTTAGAAGTCCTGTGCAGGTATTCTACATAGACCTGTGGAGTTTGAGGAGGGATACCATGGGTTTCTTGGAGACTCTCCTCGGTGTGGGATAAGTATATTTAGATTTGGTGGAATGTTATCTTTGATGATCATCTGACATATTTTGGTACTGTGTAGAGTGGGTGAGTTTCTGTACCCCCTGGATATACCTCCATAGTTAAAGAGGGTGTATGATGCCTTCAATGTATCCCAACTAAGTAGATATGTACATGAACCATCACATGACATTGAATGGGGAAAGATGAATGTTGATGAAGGGGTTAATTTTTTGTAGTTTCTGGAAATGATCTACGATCTAGAAGAGAGGAAACTGCATTGGTGATCAATTACTCTAGTGCATGTTCAGTGGAAGCACAAGAATCTCGAGGAGAGAATGGTGGAGTGGGATAATCATGTTCGTGCTCATACCATCATCTTTTAGTGAATCCCTTTATTTGGAATTTGGGGACATAAAGCCTTAAGGTGGGTAGAATTTAGTGAATTGGATTGTCCTATATTTATATTTAGAAAATATTTTCATAATCTCTAAGACTTGGTGGTAAGACTGCATGCGATTTCAAGGCATGGTGTTCCCGGAATGGTCCGTCAAAATATGATATGTTTTTAAACAGCACGCTTAGCCGATTTTATGAAAAAAGTGGAATAATTGTTTAATGGGTTCCAGATAAGAAATATTATGGAACTTTTGCGTTCAGTATGGCGAGATTACCATTGGTTTGACATAACTTTAGTCATCCTGGGCCTCCATCTAGAAAACCAAAAACTAGTTTAACCATAAATAAAATTAATAAATAACACTAATTTATTTTTCAAATTCTAAAAAATCTTGATAGTTACATAGATTGAAAATATAATTCCAAAATATATCTTGTGAGGGAGTAAGTTCCTTAGGCGGAGCCTATCATTGGATGGCATGGACCAACTATTGAAAATATTTTTTTGGAAGTGATAATAAATAAAATAATTGAATAAATTTTTTTATTTTTAAAATCCCTATTACTAATAAAAAGTAACTCGAATTGGAAATTCAAGTGTACCTTTGAGCGCTTGTGGGTGTGATTTTTTAGGTGGGGCCCAACATTGACTGGAAAAGGTCGAGGGTAAAAGTATATTTTTGTGCATTTAATAAAAAATAAAATAAACAGAGGAATGATTATTTTAATTAAAAAAAGTTTCACTGGATTTCAACATTGAGATAACTGTTTCATTTCTTAAATGGAACAGTGTAAGGATGTGGTTACTCAGTTTAACAGAAACGATGAAAAACATTTCCTACATTAAGATGATTATCATAGATACATGATCGAAATAGGATCTTGATGCTTTATCTAAATATTTGGATGATATTTGTTAGTGAATGAAGAGTGGTGATGAATGAAAATTGTCAACTGATCAACAAATTGATTTTTATTAGATGTTGGTTGTTTAAATAATTATAAACACGTGATTCGCCCATCATTGGTGATCGATCATAACCTCGTCATGGGTTTATTTCAATGTTTTTACATTTCCACAATTCTTCATTGTAAAATGATGATTGTTGGAAAATTTACTAACCAATTGACCCACGGTTCGATCATCCATATAGGAATGGGATATTTCATGTGTGGAGTTATGGTAATTGGGATTAACAATTTTGGTATCCTTTAATAAACTCTTATAATGGTTGAATCACACTAACATGATCAATGGTTGTGGACCGTCCATTTTGTGTTCCATGTGTGTCATTTAACTCCACCATTTTCCTTTGTTAATTTTGAAATTAAGGAATCCTTGGTCTAAGCAGGAAAGAAGTGGTGGATAACCTCAGGCATGAGGTCCCAGGAGACTGTGGTGCCCAGTGAAAGACAACCAACATTAGAGTCATTAGTGGTGGAGGGAGAGACGCGGTTAGGTGGGTCATGATAGTGACATAAGTCCATGTCCATGAGGGTCATGAATGACGAAAGGGATGCCACCAGGGGTGGAAACCAAGGCATCTGCCACATGTGGTGGACCTAGTATGCTAAATGGTTCTAGATAGAAGTGGCACAGGCTGGTAGCATGAAAAATAAGAAGAGGAGGCATGTGGCCTTGGCGGACCGCAACCGGGTGATGATACAAGGTCAGTGGAAAACATGTGGGGAGGTAGCAGGCTGTGTGACACAGCACCCACCATGTCCGGGTTGGCTGAAACTGGCCTGCCAGCATGAGTTGGGCCAGAGGGAAAACTGGGCCACTAGGAGGCCTTTCTAGAATGAAACCAGTCTTCCAATATGGGCCGAGATTGAGTAATTGGGACCAGGGTGTTGGGAGGCCCGGTGGGCTAGAAACACTTATTAATGGTCCGAATATAGTAGGCCCAATCGACTTGTCATTGTTATAGACTTGACCGGTTTAGATGAGACCTGACTGTGTCAAGTGAGGTCAGCCAAATCGAGTTAGGTCTTGTATTCCGTATGGTTTTAGACCATTACTGGACTCCGTGGACATTCGTGGAAGTTCATATTGGGCCAATGTATTTAGAATCTGACTCACCCAGAATCAATAACATTATGAGAGGGAAACATCTGTCTAGTCTGACTATAATTAAGTGACAAATAGACCTCAGTTTCCCAGTAGACCTAATTGAAGAGCAGGACTTAGTGGCCCAACATAACTCAGTGATGAGCGAACCTGAGTCACCCAACATGCCTCAGTGACTAGTGGATGTCAATGGCCCAGATGACCTCAGTGACAAACATACCTCAGTGGACCAACAGAAGTCACTGATGAGAAGACCACAGTGGCCCAATAGTCCTAAATGGAAAGAAATATTTATTTTATAAACATTACTTAGTGAAAAGATGATCTTAGTTTCCCTGAATACCTCAATGATGAGCGGACCTCAGTGGCCAAGTTGACTTTAATGACAAGTGGGACAGAGTTTCCCAACAGAACTTACAGTCAATCATAAATAATTATCTTAGTAGACTTCTATGATGTGTAGATCTCAATGTCCCAACAAACCTTAGTGACTCATCAGTGATGAGTACCTCAATGGTATAAGATGATCAGTGATACTACTGATTTTCATTCTTTCTATACTTTAGATTATACCTGTATGTGATATCCACTAATTCATGTATATTGTTGTTTGTGATAATTTATTTCTGATTTGGGGTCTGTATAGAGTATCGTATTACTCAACTCTGCCTGATCATCACCCACAAGTGTAGTGTCTTGTGAAGAAGACTTATGGTTTGATAGTGTCCTTAGTGGTCCAGGACAAGACAGTGCCCAGTGAGATCTGAAATGTGAGGAATAATATTACTTCTTCATGTGTCTGCACTTCATATATCCTTCAGGTAGGGTTTTCTGTGTATGAGATTCTATAGACTTTTATACCCTCTTGTGTACAGGTTTTATATTGATGGTATTTTATTTTCCCCCCTTTACTTTCAGCTTGTATTGTTTACTCATAGTGGTTGTATTAGAAGGATGCATGTAGTCAATTTCAGCATTATGGGTGGGGTTTTAGAGTGTGCATGTGTATAGGTACTCAGAAAATTCCACCCACAAGCAGGATAATGACTTCGGTGCTAGTCTCCATCCCCTGGCCTTTAGGTGGAAGACTGAGGGTAATCACGACATTATCCCTAGGGGGATAGGACATGAAAATTATTTTAGTATATCAGTGAATTCAGAAATATATATTATAGGAAACCTATGAAAAGGAAACAAAATTAAAAGGTGAGATCAAATTCTTTATAAGAAAAATCAAATAGTAGAATATATAATATATTTAAAAGAAATAAAAATATGTTATAGTGAATCATAATTAAATATTCTATATATTCAATAAAATTATCTTCAAATTTATCCATGGATAATATAACTATTTAATTTATGACATAAATACAAATAATAAATTTCATAGTGATAGAATTCAAAATTTCAGACTAATTAATTATACCATTTAGTCATAATCCAACACATTATACATAATATGAAGGCTATATCAAGGATAATATACATATTATTGAGGATTAAACAAATACATTAATTAATAGGTATATGTAGAACAAATTCCAAAACTATTTCTCTTAGGGGAAGACATCTTCATCGACGAGCTATATAATTTCAAGACTCACCTATAATAATATAAATGTAATTCACTAGCCATATAAATGTAATTAATTGTAATACAATGCATAATAATCATGAATTAGTATAAAAAAATATCCGTACTTGAATAATAAGCATATGGTGTGTCAATACTTTCCACATTCAATAATATGAATAAAATTATTATAAATCCTTAAATAATTAAATGGAAGCTAAAATTAGATAATTTCCCCAGATAAACATGGGTAACATTAAATGATATTTACATAGATAGAAAACACATTTAGAAATGATTAAAAATTTTCTTTGGAGATTGAAATTAAAATACATGTAATGTTTTGTATGCCATTTTTTAAATAATGTTAAATGTGAAGTGAATATAAATTTAAATGAAAAGAAAAATAAAAAATGGATGGTACGTTCCTTGAAAAAAACTGATGATGTTAGTGGAAAATTTTATTTTTATATATAACGATTAAAAAAATTTCATTTCAAATTATTTAAATAAATTCAACATTATTTGGAAATAAAGTCACAAGTCACTTTTAAATAAAAAATTACTAATGATAAAGAGAAGAAATTCGAAAATTCAATTTCAAAATAGAAATACTAAAAAATTAAAATTTGAAATGGAAAAAAAAGTTATATTCTATAATTGTTGGGTGGATGATAAAATATATGAATAGAAATAATATTTTGAAATATTTTGTTGAAATCAACCATGGTAATTGAGTAATAAAAATATCATCTGAAAAGAAGCTACCTAAAATATAAAGATCATAATACAGAATATATATAAATACTAAAAAATAATAAATAAGATATTTTATTAGAAATATAATATGGATTTAAAGAGGAGCATTGCTGACCAAGAATAAGTAAGATTTTTAAATAAATGCTTATATCTTTGGTACCATTTAAACAAAATTAACAATAAGTAGTAAAAATACAAAAATAAATTAAATAAATTTATTAATGATATTTAATCTATAATATTTAAAATGCAAAGTATATGCACTATAAAAATAACATATGGGGTGAATAAAGAACATATCCCAATGGATGAAAATTCCTAAGAGAAACCCCATACGTTATTCTTTAATCATTCATGAAATATATTTAAACTACTTTATAATAATCATCCCCATATTAATAAATTATTTCATAAAATTATCCATATATATTGACTTTTATACTATCATATATGTTAATTATTTAGGAATATATTAGTTGGTTATAGTTTACTTTCATCATCATCTGTTAGTAATTTCATTTATTTCATTAATGATGAATAAAAGGGTTGTTTGTTCTTGTTTATTGATATAAAGATCATCATTCCCATATTATTCAAGTTATTATATCCTTTTTTTATTATTTAAGAATTTTCATGTTCATGTCATGGATGTCATGGGTATAATATGTGAAAATTAATTCCATGACAAGATTGTTTCATGTAATATACATATTTCAATCTGATACTATATTCATTCTGTTAATTGTTTTCTATACATAAAAAATATTAACAATAAAATAAAATAAAATATATTAAAATATATATTCATATTTTTTTGACGTATTTATATAGAGGTGATGAAAATAAATGACTCTAACCAAGGAAGAATTAGTATGTACATATGTACATGCGACATTTTCAACATTAAATGCATTGAAAAATGATAGAAGAAACTGATTTATCCTTCTAGATCCTCAATAATGTCATGATTTTCATCTTTTTTTTATTCCTATAAATATCATTGGATGTTGGTAGGGAATAATAAAACACGTATTCTATGTAGGAAGGAGTCTGTTACATTTCAAAAGAATCATTTTCTTTTTTAAATTGATAGATACAAATGTTGAAAATGGTTATTCCATTATTAGAAAAATGGTTCCATAATGTAATTATACTTATGTTATTGATATTTTTATTTTAATAAATAATTTTTGGAGGTAGATTTTGAATAGAAAATAATATAAAAGAAAATGGAGTGATTATGGGATTTTACCTCACTCCACCGCAAAACACTATATGCATTCAACTATTTTTCTATTAGTGATACCATAAACTATATAACATGGGAAGGACAGTTGTGAAGTGATTTGGGAATAGTTTAGTAAATGCTAGAGGATTTATACATTTTAATTTCTGTGGCGACGGAGGGAACCATTTATATGTGATGAGGGTGACCCATTTGTATATACTCATTATTTAATCACAAAGACTTGTCACCGTCAATGGAAAACATGTGAAAAGTTGTAAATAATTGTGACATTGTAGATATTTGATGATACAAATATTATCAAAAAAATAAGGAAAAAATATTTATGGTATTTATGCATTACCCCTTAATTTCAATTTTTAAAATAATTATTTTTTTCACGGAAACTAATATTTCAGTCAGAAAAACTATTTTGATATCCAAAATTAAAAATGGACAAATAAAATATTATTTATTCGTATTATTAATATGATAATTATTTTATGATATTTTATATCTAAAATAATAAAAAATAATTTTAAGAAAATATGTATATATAGCATAACAAATGTTTTTAAAAAGTTTATTTCTTAGGTTGAAAAATTTCAACTATATGTTAAAATATTATGAATAATATTTTTAATGTGTACTTTTTCTAACTAAAAATGTCTCTAATTATGAAAAAATATTTCAGAAGATTTTAATTAATTCTTATATAATAAGAATTTTTTAAATTTCATCATATTAGTACAAATTTTATTTTATAATATTCCCCAAATGAGAATTTCTAGAAAAATCCAAAAAAATAACCTTACCTAATATTGTTAGTCAAAAAAAATTACTTTAATTTTTTCAAATTTAAATTAAAAAATTTATGTATTCAATATTCAATCAGAATCAAAACATAGAGTCAAGTACGATTTTTATAATAAAATTATTTATTTAAAATATTATTTAATTTAAATATTATTTTCTATCATTAAGAAGAAAAATTAATATATTATTACAGAAACTATAAATTATCATAATTAAACTATAATATATATTTTTTATGAATGTAAAAAATTCATAGTGAAAAAATGGAATTATTTATCTAAACCACATTTTTAATCACAAAATGAATTTATGCATATTACCTTCATAATAATATTAATTTGTTGATTTTAATTTAATTATTTGTGTATATAATAATGAAATATCATTAAAAAAATTTAGTATTGTTAAAATTTATTATGATAAAATTACATAACACATTGCCAAAAATAGTTCTTCAAAAAATTAAAATGTTATATTAATTTATCATTAGATAAATAAATTTTAAATTAAATATAAATATTTTTATCATTAAATATTCTCACTCCAATGATTTTAAAAAAATTTCTCATAATTTTATAATTCTATTATAGAATAATATTAATTTTAATGAATATATGTATTCAATAATAAAAAATATTATTCAAATATTTTTATGTTTAAATTTTTATTTTATACTTCAAAATTATGATATTTAAATTTATTAATAATAATAGATAAATTTTTTATACCTATTGGATACATGTATATCCAATGACAATATTTCTTGTGACCATATTTATAATGATCTAATTTTATTTATGTAAATGGCCCTGAAAAAATTATTCAACCCACTATCACATCTCATGTGACTAATGTCATTCTTGATATAAGTATTTCTACTTTAATAATATTATATCCCTTAGTTGATTTTTATTTCTGAATTTTATTCTCAAGGGTAATGATAAACCCTATGATATTCTTGATTTTAAAATATTATTAATTACTATTTATTTTCCCCTTTCTAGTTATAGACTCGGAACAAATCTAATCAATGATGGTTTGTAATACTGTTTTTATTTAATTTGTTTTTATTATTTTATACCAAAAAATTTAATCCTGGTTTCTATTAGTTCAGTATAGCATGAAAGACTATAAATTGAATATTATATTTATGTAGTGTATAATTAAATATAGAAATATGGGTGGCGTTACATTATCCATACCCCCATAAATATATGTTTTCCTCAAAATATGATTTATAACTCATTAATTACTAAATTTATGCATATATATATGAATGGTATGGATAGAGAAACAATTTGATGAGAGATATTTACCATAAATATATATATAACATAAATTTTTATTCAAAATGTTCTTATCCCTAATATTTAGTTTTTCTTCGATCATTTGAGATAATATCCCACATTATTGGGTGTCGGGAATCATAGGATTAGTTTTAAAAATGTGTTCATAGTCATCCTTGAAACTATATATGATCATAGGATAGTTTAAAATATGTAATGTGATTTCTCAATTATTTTAACTATTATAGAGACCTTATATATAAACACACTATTTTTAGAATAACATAAAATAAATTTATTTGAATAACTAATAATATTTAAACGAATTCAATTCATATAAACATTTTATTCAAATTAAATAATAATACAACTAGAATTGCTTCTGAAAATAAAATCATTAGGGTGATGATTCAATGCTCTTATAATATTTATGAAATATACATGAGTTATTTGAATGAAACTACAATATGATAACCATAAATAATGTGTGAAGGATAAGTGTAACTATATTATTACATTTCAATTTATGATTTTCATATAATAGGATCCCCTTCACTCCCTTCATTTATAACATTTTTCATGATTATTATTTGTATTATCCCTTTTATGAGGGGATTTACTTTGATAAATATCTAGTCCAACACATTTAACAAATTTAACTATTTTTGGTAGCCTTGGATGAACATTATTTCCCCTATCATAAAAAATAATATCTTCATTTTCCCTATGAAATCAACATATCCAAAAGCCCTATTTCCATAGATAAATAACCTTAATTTTTTGAAACATTTTCTATGGTGGTAATTCCAACATTCTTAGAATGTGGAAATTTGAATCTCTTTTAATCAATGTTTTTTATCACTAGAATTTTTAATAAAATTTGTTAATATTTTCATTTTTATATTTTTATATTCAACTTGGTTCATATTGTTAATCATAATTCATGATGGTTGTATGCCCATAACCATAAGATTATATAAGCTAAATCTTATCTCATTTAAATTATTATTAGTATCATCACTATATTTAGCATCACATGTATTTCGAACATGGTTTCTCCTTGATATATATAGATCAATAATAAGGAAAATTTGACGAATAAAAAATTAAAAATTGTTAAAATGGACACAAAAAACATAGACGAAGTTGATCCTTAAAAACATTCATAACATAACATATGAATTTATATGGTTCAATCTGGGAGTTAAATGGAAGTTTTCTATTAGGTTATATAATAAAAATCTATTGTGGTTTATCATAATGATTACTAAAGAGTATGTTAATCAAGTAGAAAATATCCCCTTAGAGTATTTAATGAGGTGTACAGTGAAGAATCATTATCATGAACTAGGTGAAGATCATGTTAACACAAAACCATTATTTCAAGGGTTATTACTTCCACGTGCATTTAGGCCACATCTTGTGTCCTTTAATTTGTATCCCAAGAGGGATTTCATTAGTTTCAAAAAAAAATAATATGTAATCTCATTAATGATTTTTATGTTTTCTAGTAAATATAATTGTCCATAAATTCCGTCATAATCTTATGTTCACTAATCAACATTTTCATAAATTTAGTTCCCAAAGATTTCACTAAATGTGATTTGATACCAACTATGAAAACACATATTTTGATAACCCATGTTTGGTCATAAAAACATTATATTATTATAAGATAGAATGGGTAACAACACAATGGATAAATATATATATCTATCTTGTGAGATGAAAAATATAAATTATTTCCATGTTACATTGGAAACATAGTTAATAACATAATAACTTTATAAAATATTTATTAATATTCTAAAATATCTTTTAATTCCCTCAAAATTACCTTTATAGTACACCATGGAATGGAATTAACTAAATGGTTTTCCTAAGATACCGAGTAAGGGGAACAGTAAAATAGAATCTATCTTATAAAAAGGCATAATAATTATTACATAGTGAATAATCGTTAAATATATCATATAATATATTTATTGTGTACGAAATATATCTATGCATAAGATGAATATTTATTTAATTACATGTATAATAATAAATAATTTCATAATGACTGAAAAAATAATGTTATACACAATAGTTTCATAATCAAGGCCTTGGATAATTAATTATACATACCATTAAGGTGACATCCAATAAATTATACCTATCGTCAAAGCCTTAACTAAGAAATTATTAATAAATGGGTAGACATACACCAAATTATGAAACCATTTGACTCATGATTCCTATGAATCAATTTATGGGGTGTATCATTTTTTATCCCCATTGATCATTTATTTATGTGAAATTCATTAATAAAAATAAATAAATGAATAATAATATAATTCATAATTATCATGCCTTATAAATTAATAATGGTTTTTTTTGGAATAATCAGCAAATGTTATTTAAATAGATTTATCACAAAAAACCCAAATGAATTAATCATAATCCATCTATATAAATAATTTTTATAGTATATTTATATCATACCCACATTAAAACATGATAAACATTAATGTTTGTTATCATAGATGAAAAACACCTTTATAAGATCATTAAAAAATTTCCTCGAGAAATGAGAGGAGATAATGTATACATTTCTAGTACCATTCATATGTAATATATTTTAATGAAAATAAAATATAATATTATTTGAATGAAAATAAAAAAAATAGTGAATAAGTATACTAACGAAAATAAATGATGTTGGTGAAAAAACTAATCTATATAGAAAATGTTTAAAAGAATAATCCTTTTATTTTTTTCAAGAAAGCAAATGACGATTAAATTGATGTCACAAGTCACTTTAAATTTTAAATTTTATGAACATCACCAGAAATGTTTTTAAATAATTATTTTAAATTATTAATAAATATAAAGAGAATTTTTTATATTTCACAATTATTAGTCCAAAAATATTGACCGAATAATTAATGATATAAATAAACATAATATTTAAATTTATTATTAATGAAACTCACATAATTAAGATTTTAAATTTAATTCCTTTTGAAAAAAGTATAAAATAAATATTAGGATCACAATAAAAACATAAATATTTAATTTTCAAAATACTATAAGATATCATTGACTATAATAAGAATACAAATATGTTTCATAATGATTATCTATGAAATAGAAAAGATATTAGAAAAGAGACCCTTATGACTTTGGTCACTTTTGAATCAAAATTACATGAAAGATAATACATTAAATATAACATTAAATACCTTGAATAAATATTTTTATGGTATAATATATCATATAGTTAGATTATAGGCCCTATTAGGAATATGTGTTTTGAATATAAAACATGTCTCAATGAATGAAAGTTGACATATAAATGCCCTAGTCTTTTAATCAATACATTCAAAACTTATTTTTACCCGCCTATATAAAAAAATTGACATATTAATCATTTATTTATTCATATTATTTTTATCTAAGAACAATTAATACAATTTACATGAAATCAGTAGCTAGATAATTATTAGTGATTTATTGTTTATTTTTTTCCTCAAAAGATATTAATTTTATTTGATTCATTAATAATTTATAATGGGGAAAATGTTTCATTTTATTTGATATGATTTAATAATTGAATGATAATTAAATATATTAATTTATTTTAATAATGATTTATGATTTACCAATTTCATTCCATGGATGTTTGGGGTATTATTTGTTAAAATGGATTCCATTAAGATCAATTTTCTGAAAATTTACTAATATCAACAACATAAAATATAATTATTGATAATTTTGGTGTTACCCATATATTAAATTAATGTAGATATATAATACTCATTAATATAATATATATTCATTATTTATGTTTTTGTAACTATCCATGTATATTTGGGATGAAAATGAAACACATCAACCATAAAGGGGGTTGTCCACACATACGGATATACGACATTTACATTTTAGAAATATGTAAAGAATAAAGGAATATAATGAATTATCCTTAAATAACCATAATAATATCTTGAATATAATATTTCATAATTAATAACATTAATATTACTATATAGAAATGGAGATGGTGGGAAAATAAGAAATTTTATTATAGAGTCGGTAGTCCATAGTTACGTCCAAGTAGCATTATCAATTTTTAAATATTTAAGAAAAAGATAGAAAATGATTATACCATAAACATAATAAAATTTCCTAGTAATAAAAGATTATTTATAATTATCATATATTTAATATAGTATATTTGGCGTTGAGATGATAAAAATGAAAAAATTGAAATGAAAATATATGAATTAGTGTATTTACCATACTCCTTGGGAAAACCCCTAGAACTATCAGAGTTATGTTATTTTTGGATAACAACACCTCTAAAACATGTATGCCAGGAATAGTCATATGGTGAATATATAACATTACAATTTATAGGGATGAATCTTTTGTAAATTTCGTTATCTTTTTGTTAAAGACAAGGCACATTCAATAGAAATTGGCGATAAAAGAGTAAAATGATAGAGGAGGGATAAATGTTTAACAATTTACCCTTAATCCTCACTAATAAGGTATTTGTTTTGAGATGATCAGGTTTTCGATATAATTTATCTTTTAACCCTATCATACTTCTACAATGGTATTCCATTGATTAACCTCAGTAACATAGTTGGAACCTTAATATTATAATTGATCTTATTATATAATTTGGATATTATTGATATTATAAATGAAAAAATAATATAATATAATTTTTTTAAAAAAAATTAAAAGTTATTTTTCAAATAATAAGTGAACTAGAAATAGAAAATATAATTTTTTTACATATGATGAAAATTTAAAACTATAATTTTCTAATATAATCTTAATATTTAAAATTTAAAATTTCATTTATTGAAAAAATATTTAAATAGAATATTTTTTTCATAAATTTTTATTTAATTCTTGAATTATTATGATGTCATAAATGTCATAGTTTTTGTAAAAAGCTATTTTTTGTATTCATATAAAAATAAAACTTTCCAAAAAATTCATAAATATTTCTCCTTAGATTATACAGTTATCATTAATACAAAAATGTATTATATATTTTTAGAATTAATTTTTTATAATTTTTGAACTCATTTATTTATTTGAATAATAAATTTAAATGAAAAAAATTTATAAGAAAACACTTATTTTAAAAAAATTTATTTGGTATTAATAAAATTGTTTGGCAACTACATGATAAATTAATATTAATATATTATTATCAATAGAAATATATTTTATCATAATTTTACAATATAATAATATGTTTCTTAAAGTAAAATATTTTGGAATATAAAAATGGAATTTTTATGAAATGCGTTTTGACTACAAAAAAATTATACTTGTTACACGAATGATAACATCTTTATGATTTATATTAATATATTTAATTTTCTATATTATCAATATATTTAGTTAAAATCATTTATAGACAGTGAATTATTTTATTAAGATAAATACATGGACGATTTTTATAAAAATATTTCGTTGAAAAATTACTCTATTATATTAAATGATCTTATCCTAAATATAATTTTAATTAATTATTTATATTATTATAGTTTTAGTTAGTAAATCAATTTATGGTAAAAAAAAATTATTTTAGCATATTATTAATAATAATAAAAAATTTAACCTATAAAAATATTCCCCAATAACATATTTTAATTAGATATTAGATATTTTTATTTGTTATTTATTATTAATAAAATATAATATTTAAAAGTATTTAAAATAATACTTAGATTTTACTAGCCTATCAGATACATTATTTTCAAGAATCCTTATTCCCAATGACTATATAGTAAAAACCCATATTTAGAATATTAATATTTGTTCTTATTTTTTTTAAACACCGTTTATAAAATTCGCACTTCTTTAGCTACACTTCTTATTCGATACAATGATTTATTCTTTAATTATTTTCAAGATCACTGTATGTTTAGTTCTAGCAATGTTTATTATCAAAGTTGAAGATAATCCAGTGTTCTCCATGTTGTGAAGATATTTTTTTTATATATTTATTATACCATTTGATTTATCTAATTTTTATAGATGTAATCAACAATTTTATATGGTACTCGGTTTCATTTAATTTCATTATAATATATTATCTCAATAAAAATAATATTCATTTTTTATTTAATTTATCATATGATTCATGATACTCAAATTAGTGTTTATTTTATAGATAATTACATGTTTTATTATTAGGGTGTTATAATAGGAGGTGGTTTACCACCAATTATGGGATGGCCTCGAGGAATTAAAACTACATTATGACCTCAATAAATAGAAAATAAATCAATTACTATCAAGATTACAACACCCCTGATTTTGGGCTTTAACAATGATCTCTCTAAAAACAAAAATTCATAATGTCCTCAAATTATAACTGGAGGATAAAGAATCATCATAGTGAAATATTAAGTGAAAATACTAAATAACTCAAGAGAAATTCTTGAATGAAAATGGGGGTTTGGATTTAATAATTCCAACTATAGTCTACGAAATGATATTAACTAAAAGGATCAGACAATCCAAACCATCAAATGATCAAACTCATAAACATAAAAAAACCCCAATGATCCCCTCTAGAAAATCATGTAATCAAAAAATATAAAAAAAATAATATAATACTATATAAATAATGGAAACAAAAATTATTTTCATGATATATAAACCATGGAAAAATTGTAAAATACTAAATAAACAATAACCACCATTTATAGAATCAAAATACAAAAAACTATCATTTACTTGTTATAATATTATTTCAAAACCATTATAATTCACCAAAATAAGAATTCAACCACAATTTAATATTCTAATTTATTAAAATAGCTAACAACATATGAAATCTTTTCATTTCAACTAATTGGATTTCATTATAAATTTTATACATAAACATTTACAATAACAAAATATATTTTTCCTTCACCAAACCACAAGTTATCAAACATTTTTCTTTTAAATCACATTACAAATTGTTGTTCAATTTCCCCATACATTATTCCAAAAAATATAACTCATCTCAATAATAGAATTAAATTTTTTTATTTCCATTTTAATAGAAATTTTTAAAATTGAAATATCATGTTTATTTTAATATATCATTACAGAATTAAATTATTTGTATAAAAATAAAAATAAAATTTATTTTTTGATTCATTAATCCCTTATTATAATAAAATAAAAATAAAAAAATAAAAAAATAAATCAATATCATTTTGGAAAAATCATTTTTTGGCTATAAAAATTATCCCTTTTCTATTCCAAAAACATTATCAAAATAACTCATCATCAAAATTAGATCAAAGTCCATGAAAACAATTGAAAATTAATGTTTTTCATTCTAACTAGTTCAAAATATTAATTTGATGAAATATGGATGATTATGTGGACAACTAAAATATTAAAATGGGTCACTGAATGTTACATGATTTGATGCAAAGTTTGTAAGATTGTGCTTCAACCATTATCTTTCCACTGGGAACTCAAGATGGAAGTATGATCATAGCCACTACATGGTTTTCCAAACAGTTTTAGTTATCTATGAACCTCTAGTTATACTATTATTTTCTCACAAAAAGGTATAGAATAAAAAAACCAACCAAAAACATCCATATAATTCAATATAATACTATCAAAATAACAAAAACATTAAAAAATAAATTACAAGATTGAAATATGTGAATGTAACCCAACCACCCCTGGTATAAAAATGTTTATTGAGAGAACATTCTACTTAATCACTTCTCAAAAATACGTCCTAATTTCATAAATTTTTATATTGAATAAAAAAATCCCAAATAACATTGGTGTCTCATATACAATTTTGAAATGAAATAACTTTAGAAACCCAAGATCTACACACTAATGATGTCCCATAGCATGACCAGAGGCACATTCCTAATTTCCTTAGCCTTTTGGAATTCACTATATAGTCAAATATAACCATGTGTGAATTATTCAACCCAAATAACTAATAAAATTCCTTGAAAATTTATTTATATTATCCAAAATGACCAATCATTAAGTTGGACATCATTGGAAACCTGTAGAGTTCTTTTTGAAATATGAAAAAATAAAAAATACATAAAAATTAATATATATATATATATATATTACTGTGATAAAATAAAACAGAATAAAAATATAGGAGGGACGAGAATATAATAAGTATAAATTGCAAAAAAATATACGATTCCAAATTGTAAAAATGAAAACTAAAAGATGAAATAAAGATATATATTGTTCCCATGGTCACTATCTAAATAAAACACTAAACCAAATTTTTAAGGATCTAGAAGGAAGTAATCCAGTAGAATGAACTCCTATGAAACCTGAAATAAACCAAAAAATAACACACACATATATATATATACATCAACATGAAATTAAAATATAGGTATCCTGCCCAAACCCCTAGCATAATCATTTAGATTAAAACATTTTCAAGATAATTTGAAATACATTTAATGAAAATACAACACTATTTTAATTTTGATGAATAAATATCATTGATAACTAGTAACATGCCATATTTGAGAAATAACATCATTATTTTAGAAGAACTATATATTTCAATATATTTTTTACTCAAGATCCTCATTGAAATAGAACATGGATGTGATTTTTAAAACTAGAAAATATGTGAAACTTGAATTCATAATAGTTCTATAGAAATTTTTCTTAAAAACAACTGATAAAATTATTTTAAAACATTACTAGAGGTAGTGAAAAAATTAATTGAAATGGAATAAACATTAATAGTATCCTCAAACAACATGGAACAATGAAATTATATAAAAGAATATTTGTATATGAATGAGTGGTATGTGATTTAAATAGTAAACATAGAATAATATGTGATGATATAAAATTATAATAACAAGAAAGAATTTAATATAGGTAACTAAAATAACAACATCTCATAGGAGTCATCCCTAGGGAAAATAAAAAATGATTACCCAGTTTAATGAACTCAATAGTTTAGGAAGATCCATCAATGATTGGAGTAGATATACTAAATCCATTAAGAAAGTGGTGGTACGATATATATTACATTTCTAGTTAGGGAAAAAGGTAAATGATATGAATGGAAATAAACCATTATATATTTCCCTACCCTAGATCCAAAGTTCCAATGTATAAAAAAGATTATGTGAGAAACAAAATCACATTGAAAATCACAAGATATTACAACATAAATAAACACCTCATTCTCCTCAATTTCAATAGACATGAATCTTAAAATTCCAAAAGATTCATGATAACACATTGAATGAACCATAATAATGAAAAATTATCAAAAACAAACATAGTTAAATGACTGAATGAAATGATTTTTAAAGTAAAATGAAATTAAGGTCAATTGTAGAAACATTTTACAAGATTGATATCATGACCAAAAACTACTTTAATATAATGATAAAACATTATTTTTAATGAAAATAAAAATAATGAAGTATAATCTCTTGTTACATAACAATCATAAAAAACATCAAATTATTCCATGTAAATATTTTTTTAAAATATGAATGATCTGTATGATTTTATAAACCAAATAACACATTATTGGTCATGAGATAAATTTTAAAAGGCCAAAATGTTATTTATGTAGTCACTATGAATAGATTAACAATTTTAAAATATATTTGAACCTCAAAATAATACTGAAATTTAATGACTATATATATAAAAAGAAAATTATCTTATTTTTCAATAGATAGTACAAATACATTATATGGTACACAAAACAGAAAAAAATTATTATAAATTCTATTATATTAGGGGTTTAAAAGTAGAGTTATGTATAGAGTATTCTATCCATAATCATGGAATAAATTATTTGAAACCTTTAAATATGAGAATATAAGGAACTAAAGTAAAATCTTTACAAACTAAAATTATGAACCACGATAGATTCATAAAAACCATCACGTATTTATTTTGTGACATTTAACATAGTGGTTGAGGAAGAAGCATAGTAAAAAATGAGAAATGGAGAAGGGGATAAAATGTTATTTAAACATTATATATCACTTTGAGACAAAGTTATGAAGGAAAACAATAAATTGGGAATAGAAGAGGAGTAAACTAGAGTTCTCCATTAGCTGATTCACATGAATGGGATGAGAGATAATCCAATGGGGGGTTTCATTTTAGGAGGGATAAATTATATATCTAATGGATTTTAATATATGTTCAGGTCACAAGGCTTAGATTCAATGTTTAATAATCCAAGCACAAACTGTACACACCTAACTAGACAGACATGGGTTGTCATTGAACTTCACAAGTCATATTGATAATCATGTTTCAACTATGAATGTCTCTACAAAAAAACTATTCAATTGTTTTTATGTCTGATTGTATAATTATCACTAACCATGTTCCAGCCATTCAATTAGATCTACAACCTATAAAATATATATTTTGGTAAAAAATTAGAACTGTAATTCAAGGATAAGGAAAAAAATTAAAAACTAATGAATATATTATGGATTGTGAATTAAAAGGTTTACAATGAATGAAGTATTTATTACACCACAATATGATAAAGGATGAATGAGATATTACATACATAAAAAATCATTCTATAACCCAATTTAGTTACATAATTCGTTGTTCTTAATGTGTCATATATTTAGTCACGTGATAGTGTAACAATATAAAAAATGTTTTAGATTTTTGTCGGTTGATAAATAAATGTAAGGGAGAATAGTTATTTAATATGGGACATATGTCATGTAAATATTTAATTGGTTTCTTCCATTAACTAAATAAAATTCCACAATAAATAGATGATATATTTCTCCTATTTATTGTTAAATCATTACCTATTAATTTATAATGATTTTTATATTAGTCATACTGTAATGAGTTTTGTTATTTTCATGGAATTGAATTAATTGAATAATTACTATATATTGAAATCCATTAGACTAAAAAATGTTTATAATATTTATACTTTCTTGATCAAGTAAATAATTTTTGGGATTTTAATAAGTTTTTTTATCAATGATTTTTGGCTCTATATTTTACCTGTATTTAGGCATTAATAATATGGACTTCAATATGGTTCTTAAGCTATATAATAATTTTATGTTTTCCTAACAAAACTATTATGAAATGTTGGGAATACAATAAAACCTTCATGGGTAAATTTTGAGAGCATTTTTTGGCTAGGATTGATGAGATGAATATCATGGAGATCTCTATCTATTATTAGAGGAACTAAAGGATATAATGACACCCATGATGTAACTAGACGTAATTTTTTACGTTCTATTTTATATATATTAGTATTTAATTGAAATTAAACATGAATATTTGATGAAATAGATAGAATTTGGAATATATTGTAGAATTAATTTTTCAGAAGGACCACACATAGTGGTCATTCATGTCATAAAATTTGGAATAACAATGAATAAATAGTTTCATACGTTGACCATGTAATCGTATTCAAGCTTTATCAATTTCATTAAAACTAGTATATTTCCTTGTCAGTTAATATATTTCTTATATATTCACCCAAATGACTCCCCAACTATATTTGTATTTCATCTAAATATGATCTCCAATATTCCTCCCTCTTTCACAATATCTTTTCATGACTCTCCTCAAATTCTTGGATAATATTCTATGTATGAGCTTTTATCATTCTCTAATATCCCTTTCAATTATTTTTCATGTAATCTGGTGAACTATATTTTTATAGTTTATTAAGGATCCCCAATCAATTAAAAAATGGGGGAATCTTAATTTTTAGTTAATTAGTATCCTTTAAATGATCATCTCTTTTTCATCTTGGTTGATTCTGATAATTTATCATTGACTATAGAATTTTTTGATAGATGATTTCATTCTGTGCCCTTTTATTAAGATAAACATTAGTTATTGTCTACAAAAATTGAAATTTTAATTATATAAATTATATATAAAATTTCAATAATGGGTTTATGTAATTATTCCATAGTTTCTATTTAATATCACAGTCTAAAAATGTGTTGTCTTTTAAAACATTCCCAATTTCTATTTTAATGTTTTTTTAACATACTTCAATTTTTGTAACTTTATTTATTTGATTTTATTATTGTATAATAAAAATGAATAATTATTAATGATTTTATACATGTTAATATCATAGTATAATATTTTTTGTATAGAATAATGACTTATTTTTAATGATGTAAATATTATATCTATTATTTAGACCCTCTTAGTATTCAACTTTTAATTTATTTTATAGATGTTAAATTTCATAATATGGATTGAAAGGCATTTATTTTAAGAGGTTATTTCATTAGACCATGTTTAGTAGTGTAATTTAATTAAATAAAAGCTTTATTAGTTTTATTGATGTATTAATATTGTACAAATATAAAGTTAAAACCTTTAATATCACATATGGGAACTGGTGTAAAATGATATCATAATAAATTTATGTATTTCTATCACCCTCATCATATATTCCACTATATTTATATTTTTTACATTTCATGAGTTTTGGAAATTTATGTGCATGTATACTATCAGTATCCCATAATGGTTCCAGTGAAATGGTTTTAAGAGAAAATATAGTAGGTTTTATCTTTATGCACCTGGATAGGTATCTCATTATTTTTAGTTAATTTGAATTTTTATTTCTTCATATTTTTTCCAACATTTTGAAATATTTTCTCTTAAATTTTAATAATAACACATCAATTTAATCGAAAGATAATGCCCACGAGGCATGGGTGGGTTGGTGATCGACGATGAAGTCTGGAACCCAAGGTTCCCAGATCTATTCCTTGAAATGAAAGTCCCACTATATGCCTTTATCACCTCTCAATGTCCCCTGTACCCCATGAGAAACTAGCCTAAAATAATTTTTTCCATTACAACTGGGCCAACGGTTGGGGGAGTAAATAAAGGTGCTTGGTTGTGGGAGACAACCCAATTATACCATGTAAACCCTTTGTCCTGAAAACCCAGTGTACTTATATATTTATGCGAAATAGATTATTCATTTTTTAGGGTTTTCCAGGATTAAGGTGATTCATGATAGGTTTTTTATCACTACTGGGGATGTTCTTTGTACGATAATTGATGTTGTTTGGGATTCTAGTCAAACTATGAAGCATTATTGGTCAAATTAATTCCATGATTTTACAATACTCAATAGGGTTGGTGTAAGCGGTATATTTATTCCCCCTCATGGCATGTTTGAGGAAATTTGGGAGGTTCCATTTGAGGGAAGGATTATAGTCAATTTAGATGGTCCCTCAAGAGTTAATTTGGGTCCCTCTGGTTATGGATCCATCATTAAAGTTCACATGGGGGGCTATCCTAGATTTTTTACATGGATCATGTGGTATTGTATATTCCCTTGAAGTTAAAATGATTTTTATTATGTCTTCAGTGGAGCAAGATTATAATCGTGGTCTGAACAATATTTGTCTTTAATGTTTCTCCACTATTATTTCATTTTCCATTAGGACTAGTTCTTCTCATATATCTTGAAAGATTACTAATCGGTTGACTAAATACATAGATTATCTCTCAAACATGAATCATTATATCACTCGTGTATATAGGGAGGCCAATTCTATGGTTGTTGGTCTTGAGAATAAGGAATTCAATTGTATTAACTTCTTATAGTCTTATCAGATTCATGATGATCTCATATCTATTGCACTGTGGGACCAATGTAATACTACTCTCTTCATTCTCCAGTATGATTGCTTTTAATTTTTTTCAAATAAATGATGCTTGTCCATCTAGAGAGTGTCTCATAATAAATAAAAAAATAGAAACATAAAATATTTCACTCTCTCTTTATCTTTTGTTTCTCCCAATAAAATGATTAAAATTTTGATTATGTATATTTTGAAACTAGAATTAAATGTGTTTTTTATAAAATATATTTTATATAATAAATCCTGGTATCTTGTTCTGATTATTTCTAATACCATATATACCTACATTGGATTATATATATAAATGGGTAATGTGATATAGTTAAAGGTAAATGTGGTGGAGGATTATAGTGTACCTTAGTGTATATAAGATGTGACAGAGGGAAAAATTTTCTAATATCATAAAAATTCATTGTTTTTTTGGTTATGTATATTTAATAACTAATTTTTTCATCTTTTTATCAATCCCATCTATTGTTCATTTTCTTATTTGGATTTATTTTTTTATTTATAAATTTTGATTTACATTTTTTTTAGTTCATCTGGTTATAATTTATTTCTGAAAATATTTACATTTCCATATTATGAATTAAGTTATATTCCTATTTTTTATGTAATTTATATCATATGTGTAACATATCCAATATATTGAGTGGTAATGATAAATTACCCAGATAATTTCAACCTTAGTATTATTTTAAGTATGTTGGAATAATTCCTAAATATAAGGCTACTTTCCTTTAGACTTTTTATTATTTAATGGTGTTAGGGAACATGAATTTGGTTTTATAAAAGGAATACTCATGATTTAATATAAGGTAAACCTAGATATATTGTTACAAGTATTAATAAAAATTTATTAACATTTTTTAAATTATTTTTAGTCATTCTTGTAAAATAGTATATGTTTATATTCATTCTGAATACAATTATTCCGTTGTTGGAAAACATATAATAACACATGAATCATATTTTCCTCAAATAAGAATCATGGATGCATCCACTTGATAAAAACTGTGTTGAAATTGAAATATAGTTTTTTTCATTCCCTATGTAAATTTTTTAACTTATTGTTTCCTTGGTTTTGATTGACAATCCTATACTATAATAACTTAGTAGATATTATGAGATTTTAATGAATTTTTTATATCAATATTGTTTACCCCTTGTTATTTCAGCTCATTATCATTCCTTATAAACTATATAAGTGTGATTAAATTTATTATATTGTAAAAAATCTATTAGGTGTTCAAATTTTCCATCATTATTACTTTTAAATATATTTCATTAAAAAATATTCATTGTTTAAATTATTATATAGTAACCTCAATTAGGTGATTATTTGAATGTATAATTCATCTTGTTTTATTCTTGATTAAATTTTATCTAATGAAGAAGAATCATACTTCAATAATTTTTTATTTAAATAGATTTATTTTGAAATATATATTAGTCATTGGGACATCCTTGTATTTTTTCATAGATCATTATCATGGATTAAATCAAAATTTTAAAATAATATGAACAAAATGAAATGTCATTATAATCACATAACATATATTATAAGTGAAAAAATAATTATATAAAACTACTTTCACCGTGTATTAATAGATAATTTTTATTATAAGATGATGAAATGAAACAAATATAAAGAATAAAAATGTAATGGAATGAAGGATTTATGTGATTTTGTAGTGTTACTATAATAATGGGATAAATGGTTGTAAGTTATAATATTCCTCTAATGATTAAATGTTAGAGAATCACTTATACAAAATGTTATTCTTTTTCATTAAAATTTCATAGCATATTTTCATTCTTTAAAGAAAAAATTATATACCCTTTATCTATTTGTTTTTCAACTAAATTGTTATTATCTATTTGATGATTATGGTCAACATTTAGTGTAATACTTTCATAGGTTTTAACCAATAATTAAAGTAAAAATAATTTTTTTCAATGAAACATTTAACAAATGAACCCTATTAAAAAGACTCCCCCAATTCATCAAAGGATGAATCCAAAAATAGCTGTGAGACAAAAAATCCCTCCAACAACAACAAATTTAGGATTAAATATCAAACTAAAGTATCTTTATAGGCTTATATCTTCTCATCAATTTGATTCTTTGTCATTATAACATCCTAATTATCATTTTTATGAAATTTATCCTCATTCAATTATCATTATCCATTAATATTGTAGAACCATTTATTATTTACATAATTTATTTTAGACCATGAAATATTTTTTTTATTTCTATGATTAATAATTCCTTGAAGATCCTGATATAGGATGCAATTTTCCTTACTCTATCCTAGCTCTTAAAAGTTTTTATCATCTATAATATCTCCTTGTTACATTTTATGATCATGATATATTCTTCATCTATATTAGATAAGAAAAAAATATTTTAAATTGATTATTTCCAAGTGATGTTACCCATTAAAAATGATATTAGGTTCAGGGAAATAAATTAACTCATTAATAGAAATCCAACAAGATCATGATTTGTGTTCCTTCTAAAATTTAATTACCATTTCAAAAAAATGAAAAATGATTGGATATAAATGGAATATGTTCAATATATATTTTAATATTTTCAAATAATACATTATTTATTGGGTAATTATATTCTCATAAAACTAATAGCTTGAGAAAGGTGTGGTTTTTGATCACTCCATATCCTACATGAGACTACACACTACAGATCGATAAGGAAGTTCATCAATTTATTTGTTCTACTATTCATTTAATGGGATTATTGTATTTTGATTCCTAAACTAACATGAAAATAGTTTGATAATTGGTTTACAAATTATGATTCTAAACCTATAAAGATCATTATAAACATTACTTTCTTAATATGACCAAATATTACGATTCCTCCTATAATAACTAATAATCATAAAAGAAAACTGTGTAGCATCACTTAAGAAATTTATTTCAAAATATTATATCATGTCCTTCTTAATTATATCAATCATGTTGATAGATCTTATAAAAATTGATATATCATCAATATATTAATAAAATATAAGGAATTAACCATTTGAAAATTTCTGGATGAAATAAAATTGAACAAATTCATTCCCTTAATACAATTATTTATCCATTAATGAGTTGAATTTAATATAACACTTCCATAGTTCCAGTTGAAAACTATAAAAACAATTCATAAGAATAAATTCAATTTTTTATTTATCGTTCACTAGAAATTACAATGGTTGATCAATGAAACGATCGTCATCTAGAAAACTATGCATCAATATAGTCATCACATCCATTTATTAAACCTCTAATATTGGATTAGATTTCTATATAATAACACATCTAATAGAATAAATTGTTATCATAACAAATATAATTTCATTGAAATCGTAAGAATTATTCTAACATAATATCTTCATGTATATTCTGGATCTATAATGATGCTATGGGTTTCAATATTATCCTTTATTCTATTTAACAACTTTTAATTCAATGCCCTGTATACATTTTATAACTCTGGAAAATAAAATGTGTGGTTCTTATGAATGAATCTCATCTCTTATGGTATTTATTTTTTAAATCGAATATTATAAACACCCATTTTCCTAGAATCTTAAATTTTAGGCCATACATTATCAATGAGCATGACAAACACATATGGTGAGTGTTTATGACTCAGTAGTCATTCTATTGTTAACCTCGTATACTATGTATTTATATGATTATTAGTAGAAATACAGCATAATAGATACATATAAATCAATGGATAAATGTTACATTATGGTGAAGTATTCATGGTGTGACGAATCTCTCTCTTTGATAATCTGAAATTGATGTTTGTGACATAAGATCCAGATTGACATTAATTTTCTTAGACTATAATTTCTTTGGATATTTTATCTTCCCAAATACCTCAATCATATTATCCTCAAGAAAAAAATCAATTTATACCTATAATGATCTTCTTATTGACTTTATAAATATATCAACATCGAAACTACTCATGAGAGTCTTGCAAAAAGATTTCTTTATTTTTTATTTCCATCTAGAAAAACTCTTTCGACTCTCAAGCTGTGAAACAATTCCCTACAAATATATATTCTATTTTTTGGTATGAATCATATTTACCAACAAAAAAATTCAAAATATTTTTAGTGGAACTAATAGTGAAAAGTGGATAAGATCAACTATGATACTATATTCCTCCCCCATAATATTTTTGCAAGATTTTATTTTATGAGAATTCAGCTTACTCCACTGTAAATTATATTTTTCATACTCTCAAAAATATTTATATGCTAAGTAATCTTCATTAATGATTTTTTATTCCTAATATTTAGTCTACAACAACACTCTTTAATGGGACTTTAAAACCCTCCACTATTTTTCTATCATACAAACCGTAATCAAATTATTATTTCTCATTCTACATTTACATGATGATTTTTCAAAAAACCTACACCTGAAATCAGTTTTAAAAATTAATCATTCGTTTATATAATATTCATAAATGATTTTTATAAAATAAATATCATGTATCATTAATTTAGTACTTATCATGAATATATAAGTATGAATATAATCTAAAACATTTTATTTGTTGGATGTTAAATGGATATGAAATGATATTCAGTATTTTTATCCCATGATGAAATCATCACAGGTATCTAAATGTGTATATTTCATATAAGGTAATATATCCTTCCTAAATAATATTCAAAATTTTCTCCAAATCATATAAACAAGTATCCTATTTCAAGAATATAGAAGAAAATATTCTCTTTTTTCATTGACATAACCTCCACATGTTCTTGAATATATGAGATAATTAGAAATACGATTCTTACCTTTATTAATTACCATATTACATTTTCTATCCTTCCAGTTCCCATTAATGAAGAAATTATCATATATATCATTTTCCATTAATCTATTGGACATTATGTTAAGTAAAATATTTATAACATACCTCACACCATTAACCAATAACCTCCATTCAATATTAGTTTTTTTAAAAAAATATTTCCAAAAATAGTGATTTTAGATTCAACTTAATTTTACATATTCACATGCCTAATACTAATTGATGTGTAATATGATAAAAAATATCTTCTATTGGTGGCATGGGTTAAGGAACCTAAATAAATAACACATGATGATTCTTTGAATGTATGAATGACCATATCATCTTTAAAAAAATTA
Source organism: Viscum album (assembly GCA_963277665.1). Taxonomy (NCBI): domain Eukaryota; kingdom Viridiplantae; phylum Streptophyta; class Magnoliopsida; order Santalales; family Viscaceae; genus Viscum; species Viscum album. The sequence continues at coordinate 1,686,313,612 of OY728119.1, read as the reverse complement.
ATCACATAATTGAAAACTCCAACATCATTATTTTGGGTTTTACCATCTCTATTCCTAGTTTAATCGCTCAGATTCTTACACTACAAGATGAATTTTAAGGGATCTCCATAGTGGTGGAATTTTATGTAATATCCCAATGAGTCTTTCAATATCCTTTTCCCTTATAGAATGTGGTCATGATGTTCTCTTACTCTACTTATTCAATATCATTTTAGTCTCATTTTTCATTTAGTTATAGGAGATTCAGATTCCATTGAACATCCATAAACCTTACACTTAAATTATATATTCATTATTTTTCCTTTTAACATTTCTATGGAGATAATTCCACCTTGATCTAAATTTATAACCATCATAAATAGTGTCCCTTATCATCGATATATAATTAAACAACAATGGTGATAATAAATAATGATAATTCATAATTTTCATCGAATTTCATAGATTTATAATACCTTGAAAGTCACTCATGTGATTCGATATATTTTTCTACCACATGTATATCATTTTAAAAATTTAATATATCAATTTTTCTTTGATCTATGTGGTTGAAAATTCATATATCTTTTCAAAAAAATTCATTATAACCAAACAATCAAGTTCATTGAAAACAATTCTAGAAGAAACACTTTTTGATGCACCACTAATATTAGAATTCACACTTGTTATTGTAAATAAATTAATCCATATCTAGTCATGTTCTACTATTATATGACTTCTAAAATTGATGAACATCATCTATTATTTGTTTGATTGATCTACAGTATGCTTGGTATCCTTTACTATGGGACTCAAAAAATAATTAAAGTTAAAAATATATTTCATTTTAGGAATCTGTATGGTATAATTCATATTTATGGGATTAATAATGTAATTGGTATATTTATCCATCTATTTAGTTATAATCTCAAAAATCCAACCATGAAAATTCATCTAGTTTATATGAAAATAGCTTGAAATGACTCCTTGACTGGTTAAAAGAGGTTCTGATTATCCATGATATTTCCAAAATTAAGCCAACATTATATATCAACTAATGTGGGTGTATTGTTGTGGTTTTATATAATTGTAATCAAAACACCCACCAAAATGTCAATTACTACATGAATAGTCGCATCATTATCGTCAAAGGCTTATTATAGATCCCTATATTGACCAGAAGTTTGACAACCTCTATTAACATAGTTTGATATCCATTTTCAATATCCTTTACACCGTTTGAATCATATTTGTAGAAACTATTTTTATACCTTTAAATAGTTTGGAATATATTTTAGTATAGTTTTTGAGAAAAGCACTATGTTAGTGTGATAATACAGTCCATGATGTTTTTTGTTGTTTATATAAAAAAAATATAATATATAATACAATATTCAATCATTTTTTAAAAATTAATATTTTTCCTGATGTTTAAGACCATAGATTGTAAATATGATAATTAGGTTGTTTCTATAATGGTATTTTACCCTAGATGCAACATATAGTGATTCTACATTTGATGTTTGGTTGGGGGAATCCATTTTCGGGTGCGTAAAAATAAATAATTAATTTAATAACTAGAAACCAGAACCCACTTCTTCATAACATATTAGATTATGATAAAATCTTCAATTTCATGATCATGAATTTGAGATAGATAGTTTAAGTTCAGTATTGAGAATTTAATTATTAATCATGACTCGGGCCCACAAATCAACCATTTTGTTTAATATGGTAAGACTCTTTTTTTCCAAGTTCTGATTTATGTCAATTAAATTGAATAACCTATGTTCTTTCCAATATAGTACATGATGGTAACCTAAAAAGTGGATTAAATGATATGCTGTGATGTCTTATTAGTTTATTTTTTCTTTAGGTGATCCACACCAGATTGTAGTTATTAGATAGGATCATCCGAGATATGCTCGTGTGAGTACATTCATGTCTCAACAAGGAACTGGCGCCCCATTGTATTTACACAGGTATAGTTGGTATACCCCATATGAAAATTGGGAGTGTTACCCCTGTCGATAGAGCGGTACATCCCAATGTATGTTCATTAATAGATATTCGGTATCCATGGTAGTATCATCTCCATTGGTTACGAGAGCAGTAATGAGGAGCATCCCCTTTCACTCTGAATCAAATGATGAAGTGTACGGAATTATACAGAGAAAATTATACATTTTTGCCCTCGGTTTACTCATCATTTTTAGTATGGATTTGGATATGGAGATCATGTTTCTCTCGGTCTCTATCATGTTTGAGTTTCCTTATGATCATATATGTATATATATGTTTTTTTCATTTTCAGTATTTAATGGTTTGTTATGACTACTAATATATCTATCTATTTAACTCCATTGTTTTTGGGTGAATCCATCCTAATCTATATATACTTACACATGAAAGGTATTCACCCAGACATATTGGGTCTTTTTTAAATGATATAAAAACATACAGTGACCTTGATAATCCATAATTCAGTGGCCCATAGCTGTACCTAGTGGAGTAGGTCATTTTTAGTGGTCATCCATGCAGATTTTCATCCAGTGTATCATCATGAACACTTTGTGATATATTTTCTAGTTGGATCCTCAATTATAGTTGGGAATTTAGGAGAACATGTTAATTATTAGTGAATTCGTTTTTTTATTGTTTTCAATATATCATAATGTCAATATTTGTGGGAGACTTATATGAGGAGTTGAAAACCCATATTGTGTTTATTCTTCAATATTTTTTATGGATAATGTGTTGATTCTTAGTGACTTAATATGGATTTATCAATTTACATTTGATTACAATATTGAAAAATTCATCTTTATATAGCATGGGAATACACGCTCACAAAATTCCTAATGGTATATAAATTGTGACGATTTTTTTGTTTTTATTTAATGATTTATGTAATGTGGTTAGGAATTTTTACATTTTTACATGAATTATTGAACATTAAATTATTCATTTACATGTTGATGTGATATGAAATAATTTGTCAATGCATGAAGAAGGAGAAGAAATGTTGTGAACAATTTTATTTATGATGGGTGGTAATTTTCCTCCCAAGGGGAGTTAGTGGTGGGGCCCACACCCACATAACCTCCCAAGGGAGGATATTTGTGAGGTGGGGCCCACACATTCCCTAACCCCTTCATCATCCCATAACTCCTCTTCAACCCCCTTAATCCCCCTTATTTCATTCTTCGACGACTCCCCCTCATATAATAATAGGAGCCTCTCCACCTACCTCCCAATTAAGTTGCCAACATATTTTTTTAATTGAAGTGTTTGATTTTTAAATAAATTGATGTGTGAATAAAATAATAGCGTGACCTATTATTTTAGTTTGGGGATTTTTTTTGTGTTGGGGAAAAACTTGGGAATGCTTGGGAGAATTATATAAATAATGTATTCTTCTCCTGACGAAGAATGCCTCCAAAGAAGAACGTTTCTCTCCCTCGATAAAGAATGCTCCACGATTCGAAGAACACGAAGTCTCTAATGGCTCTTCTTCTTCAGGTGAACTCCGATGTCAACGGAATCAACGTCGTTCTTCCACGACACATGACTACCATGATGTTCGTCGTTCGTAGTTTGCCGACGTGTGACTTCCTTCCGAAGTAATGGTCGTTATTGATTAATTTAAATCCTTAAACCTCATATTTTATTTTGGTAGGTTGTTAGCCGAATATTATCATCTAACGCGGAGGGTGCGGGCCGAACAAACATGGATCGACGTCCCTCCAATGGTTCTTATTGGATTGACGCTAGCTGTGACGCAACAGTGCCACCGGTAGAGGAAACCGCAGAAGAAATTCGGCACTGCAATTATCACTGGGTCGCCGGAGCTGTGTGAAGAATGGGACCACGGACACCATTGTCCTTGTCAATGCCGGAGGGGCGTGGTGTCGTCGCACCTCTCCAGAGGAAGAGGGCCGCAACCGTCGTAAGAAAGCGGGGTGCGGTCGCGCCGTGCGGTAGAGGGGCCACATCCACATGGGCAGTGGCAGTCGGAGACGGCGCGGCACCGGCGCGCCGCACCGTCCCGCTACGTCGGACGGGAAGCCAGTGTTGGGCCGTGGCAGTTTGGTAGGAGGGCGGCCGACTGAGCCAGCCACCGGTGACAGTGCGCCAGGGTGGAACCCGATGAGTTCTGTGGAGAGGAAAAGGCGCTCTCCGGTTTTGTTACGGGATGCATGGGGCGTAAAAACATCCCCCTTGTTTCATTAGGGCGGGACCTGTAGGGAACCGCCGCTGCCTGGTTAGCGTGTCCAGGCGGGCTTCACTGCCCTAGCCATGCGGCTGGGCCACCGCGTCATGCGGGCCGGGCCGACAAGGCACGTAGACCGGGCCGCCGCGACACGTGGACCGGGCCGCCGCACCCAGTTGGGCTGGGCCGCACCAAGCTGGGCAAGGCTGCACCCAACCGAGACAGACCCTGACCCGGGTCAGGTCGACCTAGTTCAGGCCGACCCATGGTGGGTTGGGCTGGGTCAGACCATTCCCAGACCCCCCTTTTCAGACCATTTATGGTTAATTGCCTATAACAAGAGTTAAAGACCTCTGATCAACGCATCTTCTATTTCATAGGATTTCTTGGATCGCAATGATCGATTCAGAATATTACACTCAAGGTTTTGGTGAAGTTTGGGTTCAACCGGGTTAGTTTGAACCCGAAACCAACTGGGCCCTCCGAGCGGAAACATTTCTAACTTATGAACCAGACGTCTGATTTATGTTTCGTCAACTACGATGGTTTTATTTTGATGAGACGGTTCTTTTTGTATACTCTACTTGAGGTTTGGACGATGTTGGGTTACGGTCGGGTTGGTTTTAGCTTAAAAACCAATCGATCCCCTGGAAAGTAAAAGCCAATAACTCTCAGACCAGACTTCCATTTGACGAACCGTCAGCGGTGTTGGTAATATCATTGAGAAAAATTTTATTTGAATATATCCCATGGGAGTTCAGGGTACAGTTGAGATACAGTCGGGTTGGTTCATACACGAAACCAACCAGGCCCCCAGGACAAAAATGATAATAACCTATAGACCGTGTGTCTGATTGACGCGCTGTCTATTGCATTGAGACCCCTTTAACGTGGCAGTCCTTTTGAGATAAATCCACCTGAGACTTCATGAAACTATGAGTATCAACTAGTATATCATGGAGAGGATCCTTCTAGAGACGAGCAGAAGGAGTGAAAAGACCAAGTAGCTGTCGACCTGACGACTACTTGAATGATTCGACTCGGAGTGATTCGACAAGACTAGTGGACGGAGCGTCCAGTTTGGTGGTAGATACTTGACATACAAAGCTCCTTGATTGGTAGTAGACCTACAGTACTCGACATGAGGAGTACCTATGATGGCTATTAGGGGGAGTGCCCGGTTTGGCGGTAGACCCACAGTAGAGGAGCGCCTGGTTTGGAAGAAGACCCACGATACTCGACAGGAGGAGTAACTCTACAGTATAAGGTAAGTGAGTAGTGCCTCGGAGTCGTGGCAGGGCCACTGTACTCGACAGAAGAGGAGTTCTCCAGCAATTGTGGTTTCGATATTGAAAATCCCGGTTTGAGTTGAGTCAATGACCTTTGTTTTTTCTTCATGATTGAGATGGGTTACTTGATAACTTAGGTATATGTATTGAAATAAACATAAGTAAAGGTTATATGTTTAGATACTTCATTGTGGTTTATCCTTTTTGGATTTAGTGAGACCTCGAGGGTCTCTGGATCCCTACTGAGTATGGTTATACTCACCCTTGCACGTGTTATTCCCACACCTCATTGTGTTGGATGCAGATGACAGACAACGCTGACCGAGGCAGATTGTATGAGGACTAGATGGTACCCATAGCTGGACACTCAGCATGATGGAACATGGATTTGACTGATATACGCAGAGTGCTGAGAGGACATCTATACCTACCATTCGGGTAGGAACCCGTAGGACGATCCAGGAGTTTCTTCACCTATCAGCTATTTGTCTTTTCAGTTGTACTTTCTTCCATTTGTAGTTGTACATTTCCATTGGGATTGTATTTCCATCTCCTGTGTAAATTCATCACATTTGTTATACAGCTTTACCTAGTGTTTTCTTCTGTTTTACTCTTGTTGTGTGTGTTTACATTTTATAAAGGTAATGCATTCCCAATTTTTAGGGAGTTACGCCTTTGGTGCTAGTCGCCAGCCCCTGGCCAATGGAAGCAGGGTTTGGGGTATTCATGATACGGGCCTCCTTGGGACGGGTCGTGAAAAGTTCATTCCAAGATGAGGATATTTAAATTAGTTCATTCCTAGAAGCAGAAGTCACCTTAACTGATCCCATTCTGTTTAGTTATTTTTTTAAAACCTATAATTATAGGGTATTTATCTAAAATAAATAAATTACATAGATTACATACAATTAAATTTTTTATTATGAAGAAACCATTGTCCACCATCATTACCATCAAAGGTTAAGTGAATGTGTCACTTTATTGTTTATATGACATTCCACTTCCACATAGTGATACTATTCATTTTTCAAAATTATATTTTAATAATAGTTATTTAGATTTGAATAATTTTTATATATTGTATTTATAATAAAAAAAATTATGTTCCAAAGATAATATCACATATTCCTTCTTATATTATAATCCAATGGAAAAAAATAAAGTGGCTCAATTGTACGGGTGGACTACAACCTCCATGAAGATTTTGGATTCGTTTTCATTTATTATTTAATTGGATGATAATAAGAAAATATATAATTAATATATATCATATATATGATATAATAATTATTATTTAATCAATATTTAACATTTACCTTTAATTTTTTCTATTTAGCAAATATTCATCCCAATAATCAGGCATACGTACGGCTTACAAACTCCATGAATAGTGTACTTTTTAATTCTATCAATGTTAATTTTTTTATTAATATATATCTCTACATATAATGAATATAAATTATTTTTATATAAATATTAAAATTCTAGATATTATGAGTTTATAATAAATATACAAGGACAAAAACTAATTAACCAAAACATACATAATAATTGAAGCACTTATCGCCCATAAAAGTGATATTATTGAATATTTATTAATAAACAGGTGATAAAATGTTATATTTAAGTCTAATATGTTATTATATTTAGTGTGGTTATAAAATTGATTTATAAAAAATCTAAATGTATTATAATTGAGTTTCAACAACATTTGATGGAAATTAGACCTATGACAAGGGGTATCATCTAAAATTGTATTATTTGGGAAATTTGTTATGTTGTGCAACAATAATCTTTTATGATGAGTTTATATAGAAAAATTAATATTTTGAATCCCAAATATAACTATTTTTATTATATTTTTGTGGTTAAACTAATTTTATTACTTAATGTTTAATGCCATTCAAATGTTACAATAGGTGTATGAGGTTTATGTTACAATCTTATTGTTTTCTAATATTATTTGTGTTTAATTTTATGGTAATGAATTATTATGATATGCCTATGAAGGGACTTACAAATTTTATTTTACAATAGTTATTTCTTTATGATAAATTTTTTCCTTTAAAAGTATGCTCTATATGAACTCAAAAGGATGAACTTATTTTTCTAAAAAAATTTACTTCTCTCATCGGTTGAAGATCCTTTTACTTCAATATAACTATTTTTTAAAACAAAATTCATGAATGGATGTAACAATATCAAAAAACTATTTAATGTAATTATTTACCATTATTTACATTTTATGAAATGGGTAAATATTGATTTTCTTCTCATTTTCTGAATCAATTACATTTCACAGAAACATTAGCGCTAAAGTATCTTTTCTATTGAAATATATGACCTTTTTCGGGTAAAGGAGACCCATTAGAAAGAATGTATTCCTAATATTAATTAAATACAAATGAATGGGCCTAAGATCCCTTATTTTTATACCTAATCTCTTTAGTGAATATTATTTCTATAGTACTTGAGCTGCTATAATATCTATTGTTGTACTATTGCTGCTAGAGTTGCCACTACAATGTGTGCAACCCCTCTAATTCCACATTTTCTATAGTTCCACAGTTTATATATTTATTATATATTAAAACTATAGTTCCACTAAAATACCTATTCCTAATTCAATTTAAATGGCCATCCTTGATTCATTATTGCATAGTTCTTACAAAAAATCATATCCCCAATAACACAAAAGGAATTACGTTTTCAATTTTTAAAAACATATGGAATAAATGCATTCAATTAAATTATATGAAATAAATATGATATAAAAATTTCATGATTAATATATACTTATGGGATTCATTTTTACTTTTTCATTGTACTTTTAAAATAAAACATTTTATTTAATATTTTTTAAATTTTTAATTATGTTAATTCAATGTTCAGAAGAAAATTTCAAAAATAAATTTTCCAAGTCACCTTTACAAGAATTTTATATCTAATTTTACATCCTTTGATTATTTTTTCATTTACTGGTTATGTTATCCATTTTTTTCATCTTTATCCTTTCATTTTATGGTTTTTTATTATAGTTACGAGACTGTTTTGACACCCTTTTGTTTTCAATGAGTTATGGTTTGATGAATTGTTTATAAAACTCAATTAGTTTTTATAGTTAATGATTTGATGATTGATTTTTGATCTTTTGAATCACTTATAAATGAATTTATTTATGTGATGAGTGAGTATAGTATTGTATAACCCCCTTGATAGTTTTGTAAGGATTAACATATCATGAGATAAATATGACTATAATAGGTAACCAACCTTGTTTAGTAAAGAATTTTACCCAATATGATAGTCTTTTGAGTCAACCTTTACTATGAGGATGGTTTTGGGAGTGAACCCAATCCATTATTATAGTCTTTTTAGTACAGCATGACTACTTAGTTGATTAATTTATATTCCTTTGTGTGTGTCATAGTCACATGACTTATGCCTATGTTATTCTCTAGTAGACAATGTTCTTTGATTCCATTATTATTCATGTCGTATGAACTACCATGAATTATAACATGGAATAACATTATGATCTATAATATGAAGTGTATATTTGTCCAATATTTTTACCAAGTTATCATATACATATGATCATGTTATGTTTATATGACCAATTAAATTTCAATTTTTTACCCTTACTAATAATAAAAGATCTTATATCCTAATGACTAGATTACAAATGTTATATAGAAAGGTATTATGTAGGCTATTAATATGAAAGGATATTTTTATGTAGAATGTAGTGAGGGATGATTTATTTCACTTACGAACCATTAATTTTTTAATCAATGTTTCTAAAATAACATGACTTATACGATTCTGGAATGGATGATTTTGTTATTTAATTAATATTCATCTAATAAGATGTAATATCTATGTATGAAATATATGGATTAGATACATCAAATCTCGTCTCTCTTATAATATAACTAAAATACCAGTGTATCATTAATACAATGGAAATACTCATTGGTCCCTCCCCTTACAATGTATGACCACCACCATTAACCAACTTACCATATCAATATGAAAAACCACATTTTCACAACAACAATCATTCCATCACTTCCAATTTATACGATCTGTATGCAGAGTAGTGAGTAGGGATACAGGGGTGGGGGTGCCAGCTAGCCATCCTCACAGTAATGATGTTTAGAAACAAATACAAAAAACGTTTGGGTAGAGGAATATGGTTATGAAATGGGTGGGATTAATATTAAAATTTTTATAAAAATTATAAATATGATATCACACACATATGGAAGACCTATGGTTTTCTCTAAAAATTTACCTTCCAATTAACAATATCACCCCACTGGACTCAAAACCTCTACCACTTCCACTTTAAATTGTAATTATTTTCATTACCTAAGTCAAAAAAATGAAAACTATATTCTACCTTTATTTCCTAGTTAATAAATTTAAAAATATAATAATTAAAAACCATATTAATTTATCCAACCCACTAATTTAAAATTAAAAAACAATATCTTTAACAAAAATTAAAATTTAATTAAATAATTCTATTTCCCATACAACTTATGATATACAAGTTTCATAATAAGACAACCAAATGAATTATCTATCAATTCCAATCATCCAAAAAATGACTAATTAATATAATTATTATCAATATATAATTTCAATTACCCAGCATTTTAATATCAATTATCATTTTTAAATATTTAAAATTCAACATCATAATATCATTTACCATTTATCATTCCCTATGAAAATCATTTCCTCCATCACTGGGAATCTAGCATAACCAAAAACACAATAATCCAAAAGACAACATTCTAATTCTAATTATAGTGTCTCAGAATTAACATGCAATTGTTTTTAAATTAAATAGAATTATTTCTAGTCTAGGTGCATAGGAGGCACCAAATTACAATATCGGGGGTTCCCATAATGTAATTTTGAACACATTTTAAAGTACGTTCAGTAAACATGCGAGGCAGTTTTTCTAACTATTGAAACAGTGCTCAGATAAAAAATATGGGGGTGTTGTTGAAGTCAGAACACCATGATTTTCCTTGAATGGAAATAACTTCGATAAAAAATGTTCATATGGAAAATATAATTTTCAATCATTTTAGAATATATAAAAAATATCTTGAAATGTTATTTTGATTTTCATTTACACCATTGAGTGGATGATGGAGATGTTGTGGTACAACGATGAGGTGGAGACAAGGTACATTAAAGGAAACACATAATGACATGTTTTTGTAAAAGAAAAATAACTATTCTATATCATTAATGAAACTACGTAATGAGGCAATATCATAGTGTAATGACATGATGTCGTACCACAACAGAAAAAGAGCGACTTGTTTTATGTTTTAATAACATTTTGGGAAAATAATTTGGTGGAATTTACTCAAATGAAGAATGTGGAACCTCTATCCCCTTATCCATATAATGAAGAGTGATTTCAAAAAAGACCAGAGGGATGAATTCGAGAGACATTGAACAGGTACAAATTCTAAGAGATCATGGATCTATAATATCTCGTAGTTTCCACCCTTGTAAACAATGGATTCTAAAACCATGTAGGGGGTTTTTTATTAAATTATTTTACCCATTATTTTTCTAAAGAGATGAGTGTGGGTCAACCCATGAACTGGTTGACAAATACATATTTCATCGATGTAGCAGTGTGTCATTTTTCATGGATTTCTACCGTGGGATAGGTATATTATTGACAGAACTTTTTCCACAAACCTCCCCTACTTTAAAATTCTAATGTGATTGGGGCAAGCCGATACGAACAAGGCCCGAACCCCCGTCGCCTAATGTTTTCTTGTTTTTAGAATGTTCAAAATAGTGTAATGGAAATTTCAAGACCCTCACAGGGAAGGAAAAAAACCTATAAGCCGAAGGGCACAAGTGGTTTTGGAATCGGACCACTAGAGCGGACCCGGTGGCCCACAGAAGGTGTTATTGGCACTGCATGTGGGTGGAGTGGCTGACCCTCAACGACCGTGAAGTAAGAGGATGCACACCCGACAAAAACTACTACAGGGAATGCTATAGACCATCTACCAAGGTGGTCAGCTGGACGCGGCTCCAACCCTGCGCCGCGTAGAATGGAGCGGGCCCTTCCATACGGGCTGTGTGCGAACATCGGGGCGGACCAGCCGCACACACCCAAATCTGACCATCCCACTAGACCACCTGAGCAACCTGACTAATCTTTTGATCCAATCCTCCTTAGAGTACTAGGATGACTCGATAAAACTGCGTCACGTAGCGGCCTTGGCAAGGAAAACAGACCGGCCCACTATTGCGGGCCGTGCAAGGTAAATTTCAGGTCAATGGGTGACCAAGATGACTAGACCCACAACCATTCATTGCCTGGTCCAATAAGTCCCAATGGGTTAGGTATAAATGTCTTGTCATGTGGGATATTTGGTTTAAATTAGTGGGGTTGGTCTGACCGAGTAGGACGAGGCCCAAACGCAATCAGCCCCTGTTTACTAAAACACTCATATCATTGAAACTGGTCGCCTGATTTACATTCTGTTTGCAACGTTGGGACCCTCTTGATGTGGTAGTCCATCTGAGATACTCTATGTTAGCCTTGGTAGAGGTTAGGATTAGGCCAGATTATATGGGACTCAATCCAAGTAATATTTTTTTACAAAAATTCCCAAATCTTATAGACCGGGAGTCCATTCAATGACAATCTATTGTATTGTTACCCCTACAACGAGATGGTATTTGGGTTACTATATGTGGGTATTAATGGATGTTGATGTATGACTAATGGATGGAGAAGCGGATTCCCTGAAAATCAAGCATGATAAGTGCAGGAACTATGTGGATGGTTGTCATGTGAATAATAAAGAGTGACCCTTAGTGGATCAACATTAAAGCATGCCTTTGTGGATAATCATAAAATTTACCATTCAAGGATCAGAACAATAGTGAACCTTCATGCATCAGCATAAGAGCTACCCTTCGTGGATCATCATGGTAGTGACCCTTTGTGGATCAGTAGTAGCACAACCAATCATGGATCAACTGTAGAGCGACCTGTCATTGATTAGAAGTAGGGCGACCCTTCGTGGACCAACAGTAGTGCCTCTCAACAAAATACAATGATATATATTTTTGAATAATCATCTTTATTATTTTAAATTAGTCATATCATATAGTGATATATGTCTTTTTATGCTTTATGTTGATATCTAGCATTGTGGTATTTTACCTCGGGGATTTATGAGAGACCTTTCAGTATCTCAGGGTCACTACAGAGTATTTTCATACTCACCCCTGCATGTGCTTCACCCTCACCTGTTGTGTCTTGTGAATATGATAGAGAGATTTGACTAGGACTCTGGGGAGATAGGGTTAGATGGTTCTCAGAGGTGGATCGATTGACGTGGTGTGCTGAAGTAACATCCAAAAGTGATTTGTATCTACCCTTCAGGTTAGATCTGTGGCGAATGAACCTTTGAGCTTGTACTTCTTTTTTGTACATTAGATTCAACTGGGCTTGTATTATGGCCCCTTTAATTTCAGTTTATACTTTTTAATCTCAGTGGTGATACTTTGTGGTGGTTCAACTATTTTATTTCCATTGTTGTTTTCTTTATGTAGTATTCCATATCATTGTGTGTACATGTTAAAAGGAAATACCTCCATTTTGGAGATATTACATTCTGGTACTAGTCACATGCCCCTATCCTATAGAATATATTCTAGGCGTAGTTATAGCACGGGCCCCCATGGGATGGGTCATGAAAATGTAGTATCAAATAGAGGTTAGTTCTACCAAAAGAACTAGAGCCAGTATTTTCAATGGGGGATATATCGTTACGTGCCTTGAGTTTGGCATCAGTCCCGGGAATCTAGTGTTGGTTCGAAGGCCAATGTATCAAAAATTTTGGACCCTAAACTATGTTTTCTATCATAGTACATGAATACATTAGTTTCAAGTGTTTGGGAAAGGTTATTATCTCGATTTATTTTGAGTCAGCTCAGCAGGTATAACTTATTGAATGTGGAATATTTATTTCATTATAGGGATTCCTCCACAAAGATAGCCATATAGGAGTACAGTGAGGGATCACGATAATGTCCCATCAAGCGATGATGATTTGGGGTGCGGACCACATAATGTGATAGAACCTTAGGGCCGTGTACCAACACCACCACCACCCAGAGAGGAGATGTTTCTACCAACCCCACTAGCGGACAGTGCACATCGACTGAGCGATCTGCAAGAGTTCTAGAGGAAGACGATTCTTGATGTTTTGAGGTGAGATAGAACCATAAGAAGCTATGGATTAGATGGTGGAAATTGTGCGTGGTTTTCACCTAGTAGAGACACTTATAGACCATATGGTTGTTATTTCAACTAGCCTTTTTTAATAAATGTTTGAGAGATGTGGGATCATGACACTCTAAACACACAATCAGGAAAACTTTTCCTATTTGAAGATTGATGGAATCTTCAGGGCGGAGTTCATTCCACTGACACTATGCTCAGTGCATATTGTAGAACTAATACACCTACAATAAATCATCCATATTGTTCCCTAGTACATGGTGTGGTTTACCGACCTCTACTAGTACTCCTCTGATATGGTATGGGACCCTTTTCTTAGGGATGAGACCATTGAGAATGGACTCTAATGGGAAATCAAGGTATTGAAGATTTCACTCAGCATAATGACTGAGGATGGATTTCTAGATCAAGTTCTACTGGTGGAGAGCATCCTAGCTGAGTTGGCACTGAGGGTGAGAGCCACCACCAGATGAAAGTTGGTCAATTCGTCTGCATCAACCTATAGGCGGATGAAATAGAGGCCTATAAAGTCCAGATCATCTGGAAGATGACCCCAATATGTAGGGTTTAAGGTGAGAGGCTTGTGATGAAAATGAGGTCAACAAAGGGCCAGAGTTTGTTACTCCTAGAATAGACGTGGGCACATATCATGTGACAGTTCAACCCCCCGCTTGGATGATCAATAGATGGTATAGGGACAGTCGAGATATTGACAGTGGTTAGAGTTAAGAGTTATATAGGACAACATATGTGGTAGGGGAGTAGGTCAATCAGTAGGAGGTGGACGACAGTTTAAGGTACTACCACCACTACCACCATGAGGTCCACCCCGGGCTCAGGGAGCCAGAGGACAGGGGAGAGGCCAACTTCATGTGATGGAGGCCTACACCCATGTCACTCCAGATATTATTAGAGGTATGCTATTTCTATAATCCACCTTAGCTATTTTTCATATAGACACAAGTGATTGTCCCTCTTTCCATGCCACTGACCTCGTTTGAGGTTGGGATATTTTGGTGGATTTTTTGGCTCAATATTTATAATTATGGACTCATACAGAAGGATATTTTATGATTATACACTAGTTCATGCAGTGTGAGCATACTTTAAGAGGTGGGAGCCTTGGATGGTATCTCCTAGTAGAGTTGTCGAGGCCTTACGACATGATCTTGTGTATAGAGTAGTAATCAAGAGCCCATGATCAAATCAAATATTTTACGTGTAATGTTTGGTGTATCCGCAAGGATGGGATCTGGTGTTCATTCACCGGTGAGAAAGGGACCATTGAAGCAGAAATTGGACTTTCTTAGAGGAGGGTATAGCTCATCACTCACATGTTGGCTAGCCTCACCCTTGATGTAGTGGATGAGTGGAGTCCAATCTTTCTTGTAGTTGTGGAAGAGTATGAGGATGTATTTCCTAAGGATGTTCTTGGACTACCTCCTCGATAGGATGTAGACTTCCGTATCGATCTATTCCTTGGGATGAAACTAAAATCCACATTGGAATAATTGGTGGCTCTTATAGAGATTTGTGAATTGAAATTATAGCTGGAAGGATTATAGAGGAAGGGGTTCATAAGACCTATTTTTTCTTCATGGGAAGCCCAAATATGTTTTTCCAAAAAAGAATACTAGAGCATCATTCTATTCATGGACTTCCAGAACATGAACCTAGTGACTGTGAAGATCATGTATCCACTTCCAATAATAGATTACTTCTTTATCCAACGGAAGGGAGCGAGGTGGTTCTCGAAGATCGACCTAAGATCAGAAAATCATCAGCTTCAGGTATTGGATGAGGAAGTACCTAAGACCACCTTTAGATGCTGATACATCCAAAATGTATTTTTGGTGATTTCATTTGGTGTTTCAAATACCCTAGTGGGGATTATGGGACTCGTGAACATGATCTTTCAGCCATACCTTGACCATTTTTTGGTAGTATTCATTGATGAAATCTTAGTGTGCTTGGTATTAGAGGAGGAGCATGCTACAAACCTAGAGATAGTCTTGGATACACTCTGAGTGAACCATCATTACGATAAGATCTCGATTTTCCAATAATGGTTTCCAGAGGTCAAATTTCTAGGACATGTCATCACGGAGGCTACAGTTGCTGTGGATACGATGACTATAAAGGAAATTCTTTCTTGGGAGCCTCCCAAAAGAGTGACTAATGTGTGATTTTTCTAGGGGTTTTTGGGTACATCTGAAGATTCATACCTGAATTTTCCAGAGTAGAGAACCACTTTTCACCTTTGATAAATATTGGGAAGCCCTTCATATTGATGAAGAGGTTCCAACAGTGCTTCCAGATGATGAGACGGAGACTGTCAACTTCCCCCATCTTGAAACAACTGGAAGAGGGCCACCACTTCAAAAAATGTTTTTTATAGATGTTATTTTTTTACGTTGGCTTTTGGCCTAAATTATTACAATAGACGTTATAAACATTGTTTTTTGTGTCAGTTATTTTAAAACCAGTGTAAAACCAGAAATACAAAGTTTTTTTCAAGTCAGTTGATCAAAAAATGACGTGGAAAACAATATAGAGTCATGGTTTATTACGTCATGTATTTAATAACCAACATGTAATATAGTCTTTCATGTTGGTTATTATATAACCGACATCATAAATCAAAACTCTTATGCATTTAACATGTCGGTTATGAAAATAAATGATGTGATAAACCTGTTGGCCAGGCGGTTTCCAATGCCGGTTAAATAATAACCGACGTGAAAAAATATCTACTATGTCGGTTATAAAATAACTAATGTAAAATCTATTCCTTTAGATTTATTATGTCAGTTATTTCACAATTAATGTAAAAAACCATTTCTGATGCATTTATTACGTCATTTTTCAAGTAACCGATGTTAAAACCAATCTCCATGCATTTTTAAAGTCGGTTATAAAATAAGCGATGTAAAAAAACAATTTTTTTACTAAAACCGAACACCCAGTACTATGAACTTGAAAAATAAGTCCTGAAAGAGACCAAAAAAGACCAAAACATACCCATACCTGACCAAAAACATACCATAACCCCCCCCCCCACTGGACAACCCCACCACAACCATGGAAACCCCCACTCCACTGGAAACCAACAAACCAAAGACACACCAAAACCTGACCAAAACTCGACCAGAACCCCCCACCCCACTTAACACCCCACACCCCACACACCATTAAACTAACCCCACCACCAAGACATCCCCCACCCCCAGAATTTCCCCACACCCCCTGGGGAACTCCAAACTTCCTGGACACCCCACCCCTTGGAAAGCACTCCCACACCACTAGAAAGCCCTCCCATACCCCTGGAAACCCCCAACCTACTAGACACCCCCAGACCCATGGACACCCCCTCGACAGCCCCAACCCACTTAGACTACCCCCACCCCCGCCCTCGATAGCTCTCCCACCCATCTAGAAACCCTTACACCAATGGACCCCCCACTCAACTGGAACCCCCCCAACTCCTCCCATGCCCCTGGTGTTCCATCAGTAGTTGTTTCTGACAGGGACCCCTACTTTACATCTCGGTTTTGGGGAGGCCTCTAGAAGGCTTTGGGGTCACAGATTAAGATGAGCACGACATTACATCCTCAGAACGATGGCCAAACAGAGTGAGTGAATCAGATTCTAGAAGACATGCTTCGTGCCTGTGTGTTAGATTTTAGAGGATCATGGGATAGCCATTTGGGATTGGTCGAGTTTTCTTATAATAAAATTTACCAGTCTTCCATCAGAATGGAACCCTTTGAGGCGCTCTATGGTTGGCCTTGTCGGTCTACTCTGTTTTGGGCTGAGGTGGTCAAGACCTCGCTCTTGGAAACGAGCCTTGTTCAGGAGACGTCTGAGAAGTTCAAGCTGATTAGGCAGCGGTTGTTGATAACTCAGAGTCATTACAAGTCTTATGCAGATAAGAGGTTCCGAGATCTTGAGTTTTTAGTGAGGGACAAGGTGTTCCTGAAAGTGGACCCTCTCTTGGGTCACCGTCGCTTGGGGAAGCAGGGTAAGATGACCCTGAGGTATATCGGACCTTTCGAGATTCTTGAGCGGATTGGAAAGGTGGAATACAGGTTAGCTTTTCCCTCACAGTTAACGTCGATTCACGGGATATTTCATGTCTCCCAACTAATGAAGTACAAACCTGATCTGTCGCATGTGATGAATTGGGAGGAGCTGGAGATTAAGTCTGACTTATCTATGTTTGAGCGACCAGTGCAGATAGTGGATTCCCAGGAAAAGGTGATCATGGAAAGTCCATTCCTCTGGTCCGTATTCTCTGACAGCATGAGAATGATGAGCACGATACATGGGAGCGGAAGTCATGGGTTGAGCAGGAGTACCCATTTCTAGTCACTGATAAGGCATCGAGCTGACTTTCTGAGGGCGGAATGTTTTCATGGTAGGGACAATTGTCACACCCGGACTTCGTTGAGGTACTACTTTATTGTAATTTTTTTTTTCATGAATTAATTGCCTGTTATCTAAATTTCTTAGTTGTAGCATGGGCTGAACCCGATGCGGGTTTCCTGTTGTGGCAATACTGTGTGCACGTGAGCCTTACACCGCTCGGAGCACAACCAGGGCACAGGTGATGCCGTGTAGCTTTTCCATTTTAAAGTGCGGTGTCCGCTACGCAGATGTCTTAAATACCGGCTGATTAACATCATGTTTATTATTATTATTATTATTATTGTTCTTGTTATTTTTATTGTTATTACCATTATAATTATTTTTAATTTTATTATTACTAATGCCTTTTATCCTTATTTTATTTCATTTAGTCATTTTATTTTATTTTAGTTTTCTTTATTAGTATTTTACTCTCCCTCATTTCTTCCCCCTTTCCCATATTTTTGTTTTATTTTATTTTATTTTACATTTCTTTATTTTCTATTCTATTTTTATTATATCTTATTTTTTTATTTTGTCTCTTTTAATTTTTTTCTCTCCCCCTTGTACACCCTACGCTATCCGCTACCTCCCCTTCAGCTGAAGACATGCCCCTGTTCCGGATAGCAGCTGCACAGGACGACGCCCCTGTTTCCTCTTTTCGGATAGCCGCAACATCCCCCTCCACCTGTTGCTCCTCATATTCGGCCTCCCTCCCTCCAACAGGCCACAGACCAAACCTCCCCGCCTCTTTTCCCAGACCGACCAGCCGGCACCCCTGCCTCTGCTCGCTGGGCAGCAGCTGCCCAACCCCTCAACTCACCAGACAACCGACGCGCCTCCCTTCAGTTGTATTTCTGACAATTTCCATGGTTGGAGGTTTGATTTTAATTTATTTAACTTGATTTTGTTTAAAATTTAATTGATTTAATTAGATATTATTCAATTTGTTAATATCATAATTAATTAATTCAATTTCTTTAGTTGTTAATCAACTTATTTAATTTTGTTTCAGTGTTAATTAATTAATTTATTACTATTAAATTTTTTAATCATTTTCTTTATTTGAATTGGTTAAATTGATAATTAATTTATTTAATTTTCATTACATTTGGTAAATTGTTAAATATTTTAATTGATTGTGTTAATCATCTTTTTAAATTGAAATTTTTGAATCATTAATTAATTTATTTAGTTAGTTTTGGAGTTTTATACTTATTAATCAACTTAGTTAATTGTTATTGGAATGTTTAAAGGTTAATTATATTGCTAATATTTTATGGGTTGGCACTGTGGTGACTTGGTCTACTATTTCAGGACCTTTTTTACGGCTCCATACTGTGCAACCGCTGCACGATGGGAGTTTTTCACCATGTCGCTTTACATACCTATTTGAGGTAGGTGGTTTCGCATGCTTAGGGAATTTGATCATTTAGTCTGCTTGTTTAATTAATTTAATACTTTTTTTATTTAAATGTTGCTGTGAGTTTTCGGTTGACTAGTAGAGTGTGGTGTTTTACCATTATTAGTTGATTATTTAGTTTGTTGGGTTTATACGGTGTTGTGCCTTGGTTTATAAACAAATGGAGCAGATGAAATTTTATCCTGGCTATAATCTTTGTGTGCGTCCGAGTGGGTTTTGCACTGTTGATTGGGTTGTTTTATTTTATTAAAACATATAAATAAAATTTCCAAATGTTTAATAAAATTTAGTTTGGTTCTCGAAATTTCTTAGTTCTTTCATGTTTTGAGGTTCTATACTGCATGTTGTATCTTGACCTTGATGAGTATGGAGAACTTTGAATATGGAGCACAAAAGGGGAAGCCTGGGTACTAAGTGGGCAGACTAGACTCGCATGCTAGTGATACGGGAGTGGCCTCGGCCTAGTTTCACATAGTGGGACTGATGCTTACAACACTAACTAAACATAGGATGATGAATGGAGACCACTATGGTAGGAGGTGTTTCCCTTCCAGTGGCTCTTGGATGGGAATTTATGATATGGATCATCGAGACATGAGGTTCTAGGGTCCTACATAGCTTTATTACATTACGGCCTCTCCTACTTTTTGTTGCTCCTGCGCGATTATATACTCACCACTAGTTAGTTTTGGTGACTTCTATGGTTTCAAAAGGTATGAATGTTTCATTTTGTTTCAGTTTGAAAAACCCATTTTCCTATTTTGAAACTATATTTCTTTCTTTAAAAACGGTTTCCCTCAAAATGTTATTGCATTTGTTTACTTTCTATAAAATTTGAACCAGCAAACTACTTTGGTCATCTAACCCTTTTTATGCGGAATCTTTTTCCTGGTGCCATCCTTTTGGGATATTTCTCACACCCTAATTACACCCATGGGTGTAAGTAGATCTGATTATGTCTGATGTAGGGAAATGACAAGGCTTTGAGCATGGTGGTCTGAGTTGTTAGTTGGCTCATCATTTTTGGCACTTGTGGTGGAGGCCAGACAGTGATATTTTTTCCATCAGGTGATAATTGCTGATTTGGTTTTTGGTCACCCTTTTTTTGGTATCTAGTGCTGGTTGAGTTGTATTTTCTGTTTTTGTTGATACTCGTTCATGATGTTTTTAAAACTTTTGGTTGTAATGTTGATTTCGGAATTCAGTCTACTCATGGTTTGTTTCTGGTTTTTATATGGGAAAATCATTCCCAAAAGTTCTAAATTGATACCTGGGCACTTGTTCTAGCCCGTGGGGATCGGGAATGCCCTTCGGTCAATGCTGCGGGACGGGTCAGGTGTCGAGTTGATGGTGACCCGATTCGGTCCGAGCGTGACACCAGCCCCTCGAATTCAATCCCACACCCCTGGACAGCGCTCCCACACCCCTAGAACCCCCCCCACCCCACAGGACACCGCCACACACCTCAAAACCCACTAGACAACCCCTAACCCCTAGACAGACCTCCAACCATTCTGGACACCCCCACCCCCATGGACCCCTCATCCTTGAAAACCCACACACTCCACTCAACAACCCCCTAGATTTCCCCCACCCTCTTCGACACCCCACACCCTTGAAAGCACTTCCACACCCCTGGATAGCCCTCCCACACCCTTAGACCCCCCAACTGGACCTCCTTCCAACACACCTCAAACCCCCCCCCCCCCCACCCACCCCACTGCACACCCCCCCCCCCCCCCCCCCCCGCCTCACACCCCTAGACACCCCCTAGACATCCCCCCACTCGCCTACACAGCACCCACCCTCCTGGACACCTTCCACCCCTCTGGACTACCCCACACCCATGGACACCCAGGACACCCCCACCCCACTCGGCATCCCTCGCACACCCCACAGGACAATCCCACCCTCATGGACACCATGGACACCCCCAGACCCCTAGAAAACCCTCCCACACCACTGGACAACCCTCCCACCTCACTGGACACCCCACCCCACATCCCTGGAGACCCCCAGGACATCCTGCCAATCTCCTAGACAGCCCTCTGAAACTCTTGAACACCCTCCCATCCCCTAGATAGCCACCCCACCCCCATGGACACCCTGGACACCCACACCCCACTAGAAATCCCTCCCACACCCCTGGAATCCTCCCTCACCCCACTAGAAACCACCCCAAACCCCATGACACCCCCTGTAAAACCCACCACTCCCTTGGACATCCCTTTCACCCTCTTGGAAACAAAACCACCCCTAGAATGTCTCCATCCCCATGGTCACCCCAGACACCCCACCCCACTAGATAACCCTCCCATAGCGCTGGAAACCCCCCTCGCCCCACAAGACACACCAACACCCCTGGACACCCCAGGGACAACCCCCCACACCCATGGACAGCCCTTAAACCCTCCTAGAAATGCTCCCAAACCATTGGAACCACCCCCTGGACACCCCCACACACTTGGAACCCCCCAAGACCAGAATCCATATCATAAAATGCATCATAAACACACCAGATCAAGATGTAGATAAAAATTAAACATTCACATATATATATCAATCAAAAGATACAATGTCAACATAAAAAAACTAAATCCATCCTAAATGATAACCAAATACACATATACAATCACAATATTATAAATTACATTTTACACTAAAAAAACTAAAATCGAATCAAACCTATAGAATAATTTGACCATTACACTTGTATGTGTTTCTACTCTTGAGGAATTTAGAGTTGAGGGTCATCAAATACCTACAAATTAAAAGGATAGTAGTTAAAATGTATAATGAATAAATCAAATGAAATATTATGTCAATGTATGGAATGAAATATTGTTGGGTCAATGTTCACAACTATTCTAGTTTTGATAATTTCATACATAAATAATAACATATAATATCTGTATTCGATGATGGCTTGTTGTTCATCACAATTCTGTTTGAATGAGTGTAAATTCAATATATTTTTTTTATTTAATTAATCAAAATCTAAAAATTATTAATGGATATTTACCATTATATTTACATATTTGATCTTCACACTGATTTTCACTGTGTTTTTTCAAAAGTAGACCCATCCCCTGTTATAAAATAATACCAATAGGATAAATTTAAAATTCATTATAACATATAAAACTATTGATAAATTGAAAAAAAACATTTCCAACATATTCTTTAAACTTTCCCCCACATCGCCATGGATAGATAATATCCAATAAACTTTTTTAACCCTTTGGAAAAAGACACCTAGCATCCAACGATCACTGATAAAATAAAATTTAAGGTTAGTGGTTTCTTATGTTAAAAGGTAATGAACTCTTTTCCAGAGATGTGTTTCATAATTCTCACAAAAAGGCATCATCCTACATTGTGTGACTACATTCTGTTCAAATATTTCTGTAATATAATGAATTCCTTGTTCCTCATCCAATGCATGTGCTTCAAGGGAAATCATCTGCGGGTACACGAATCCATATACATATGTCTGCTAATTCTTTTCAAAAATTTTATAAATATACCTAATAAAAAATAGACATAATTATAAATTTTTAATAAATATAACGCAAGGAAAATGTGTTAAGACTTACATGAAAAAAATTTCACCACGTTGATTAACAACATATCTCCAGTAAAAAGCTCAATGATATCAGTTTTTACATTCGACACAGTTATTGCAATCCCACAAACATGATCTTCTATTGGATACTCATATTGATCCAGCATCAAATTTGAATATATAGATAATCTGTCAAGACTACTAGAATCTATATCGAATGTCAAAGATAGTATTCTTTGTTGTTGTCTATACAATATTTCATTAACTTTGAAGTATTAATTTAAAATTAAATAGGAAAATATATTAGTTTTAAAATGAGAAAACAACCTTAATAAAAAAATAAAATAGAAGATATAACATACATACCTTTATGGTAAGGAGTTGCAGAATTTTAGATGGTGAAATTAAAAAATTGCTGATACTATTTTCATCTGTCATCACCTCATTTTTAGGTAATGGTACTCAATATGATCTATCTACAATATTATATACAATGACCCTATGATTCTCTACCTCTAAATATTGATGATGAATTGTATCTCATATACAATATACCATCCCATATGCAACTATATGATGTTGAGGATAATCAACATACAACTCGAAATAAGTAAGAAGCTGGGGCGAAGGAGTAGGATAAAAAATGGGGTCCACAGGTTGAGGTGGGAGAGTGGGAGCTACTGGCGGAGGTGGAGGATAAATAATGGGGTCTATAGGGGGATCTAATGAAGTGGGAGTTGCAGTTTGAAATTTTCTTTTCATGTCTGCAAACATAGACAGTACCGAAACTCTAATATTTTCATCTATAGTTTAATTAATATTATGAACTTCAGCCTCAAAGGATTCTTTTTTTTTATAAACACCCTCAATGGAAGAAGATGAAGAAGGGTACAACACTTTTCTTACTGATACATCTGTCAGATATCCTCGTACACGACCAGGATGTATGGGCTATCCCGATGTTGTAGACAAATTATCATGCCTCCCAGCTACTGAAAATACCCCATGTGAGCTCTTCTCTTCACGATAATCATGTATTAATTAAATGAACATTTCAATAATGATTGAAATTAAATGAAGAATATAGTTTACATAAATAAATAAAATATATATCTTACAATCCTCTCAGCAACGATTCTCAAATCATCTGAAAGATATTTCCATTTTTTCCTATCTGAGGTCTCTTCTGTCTTTCATGTCTAGATGTAGGGGATAGAGGGGCCACCTCTATAGAGCATGAATACATAGCTCTTAATTTTTTTGTAATTTTTCATCCATCATTTGTTCTTCCAATAATGTATACTCTCCCCAAGATAAACTATGATGGTATACATTATTTGATTGGCTCTCTTGATGAGATTTCCTTGTTTTCTGTAAATCAAGAATAATAAATCATTAGAAAAACATTAATAAGATCATTAATATAAGAAAACTTATAAAATATTACATTTCCCTTAAAAAATGAATCTTTTCTTCTACCTTTAACAAACTGTCTCCATGTGTCATCATCAATGAAATGATATATATGACATGGATTGTCAAGACTCCATTGACCAAAACTAAAATAAGACAAGAGTGTTGATTTGAAATCCCTCCATCTCCTAGAATCCATTGATAATCATTTCTTAGTAACTCCTCCAGTGTCAGGAATATCAAATGTCATATGATAATGAAGAGGTTAAAAATATTATATATACTAGAAACATTTAATGAATAGGAAAAAAATGAAAAAATTTCTTACCAAAATCAACACCTAGAACTGAGATATTATCGCATAGTCCACACTTTTCCAATCATCATACCAAATTCTTACCTTTCGCTGACCCTGATCTGATACAAAAATGTTAAAATATTTTTCATTTGAACCTCTAGGAATATCATTCTCATAAAACTCAACGAGTATCCTCTGGTCATGAGTACATGCAAGTGATAATTTTTGTAAACATGTGCACCCACGTTTACCAACTCTTGAACTATTTGTTGTTATGGTACCAAATGGGGATGTTTTGAGAACATAATGAGGAGCATGTGAATGTTCCTCCTTATAGGCATGACCAATATGCTCAAATCCAGATTCATGCGGTTGATCAATTGATTGATCTGTCATTATCCTTCAAATCAATAAAACAAACATTAGTTCCCAAATATAAAAATTCCAATATTACAATACTGATGTAATCAGAAAATAGAAAATTGTACTATGTTACATAATAGTAAACATGGTTAATATGGTAATCATGTTAAATAATGGGAAAGATGGTAATGATTGTAATGATGAAAACGTGGTAAACATGGTAAATAAGGTAAACATGGTAAACATGGTAATGTAATTTTCATTGAAAAATAATAATACATATATATTTTATATAATGGTAAACATGATAAAGTGAACTAAACAAAATTAAAATAAACAATAACTTATACTTATTTTTTTAATACGCGTTTCAATAAAGACGAAACCTACAATATCTAACATTTTATTAAAATAATAGATGTAAATAAGAAATAAACATATGTTACCTGTAATATTTGAAATGTACAAATGGATTGTTTTCCCAAATTCCTTCATCTTGATTGTACCTTATGGCACAAACCATGTCTTCAACATGCACATCATTATGTTATGGTAATCTTTCCATGGAAATAGTTATCTGATAGAAATCATCATCTTCATCAAGTTGACCCTCACAAACATATTGTTTTTCCCTTGTAAAACAACATCCCACTCCACATCTGATTGATCAACTACATAGAAAATATGTTTTTCAAGTGTTTCAATTATAAAATAATCTGTTGTGTCTTCCCATATATTCAAATTAACAACTGTCATTCCAAATTCATCGTGTCCGACACTGTTATTACCGATAAACCATTTGTAGTTAGAAACATGAATGTTAATCTTAATGTAATAACCCTCCCATATTTCATAAATCACTCCATAATATGCACTTGATATAGATATTTTATTTTTGTCTTTAGCACTCGAAAAATATATTGATTCTTCAAACACCAATACATCACTATTCTGAACTGCACTTCTTCTGTCCTTTTCTTTTGTATGAAATTTATAACCATTATTGTCATAACCGAACCATGTTGTCACAAATAAACATGGACCAACCACTACCCATTTTAATGTCTCTGGTACATTTGATATACCGAGAAAGGTGATTTTAAACCTTTGAAAAAAATTGTGCTCATTCAAAATCCACATTTCATTCTTCTTTGGATGACATTTTTTCAACTCATTAATATGAAATTTGATATACAGTTGAGCATCAGCTATGTTGTTCAAGATGTATAATTCTAACTTCTTCATCTGTTCAGATGAGAACAATTTGATATTCATGCCATGAATCCCCTTTCCCTCATTAATAACTTGTTCATGGAGAGATGGAGGCAAACCTATGTACTATGCCACAACCATGTAGCTCATACAATCCTCTAGAACCTCCTCAGAAATGTAGTTTTCAATAATGGAGGCTTCAGGCCGATATGGATTCTTAAGAAACCCCTTCAATATTTTCGTATACCTTTTAATAGGATACATCCAAAGATGATATAAAGGTCCACAATGCTTTATTTCTCGAACAAGATGAATGATTAAATGCACAATTATACCAAAACAAGATGGTGGAAAATACATTACCAGTTGAAAATGTATACAAATTGCATCCTTTTCCAAAATGATCAAAGAATTCACATCAATCACCTTATTACAAATGGAATTGAAAAAATAATGCAACTTCATTATATTATTTCTGAAAGATATGAGAAATATTCCACACAATGCAACTGGTAGATGTTATTGGATAATGACATGACAATCATGAGATTTCATACCTATCAACTTCAAATACATTAATGAGATAAAAAAAATTACAATTGAAGAATAACCATGAGGAACTTTGATATCATAAAGACACTTAAAAAAGCTAATTTTTCCCATCTTGGATAATGTATGACATGCCGAGGGAAGGAATGATTGTCTTCCATTAGAAGTGAGAGCTAAAACCAAACATATTCCCAATGATAGTAAGTCTAATCATTCATTTAACACATTTTTTCATTAATTTCTAACAATGTTCCAATAAAACTATCATAGATATTATACTCAACATTCATGACATCAATATTAGGATTAAATTCATGATATCTAAAATATGGTAGCTCAAAAAATATTTACATTTTCTTCCAAATATGTCCATGATTTCTTGATTTATGTGTCTTTCCCAATGTCACATCAGGGTTTTCCTCCCTCTTAATATACAGATCAGAGGATAATGGTTTTAGAGGAATATCAAAAAAAATTGAGCCATTAAATGCCTTTTTTCCTTCTTTAAGAGTGATCCATAGGAAAAAACATTTGATGACACATGTACATTGTTTTCCTCCCATGATGCAATTGATAATATGAAGTTTGTTGTTCCCAAATTGGACATGCTTTATGCCCTTCAACATTGTTTCTAGAAAAATTTATATATGTTGGTAAGTCATTTATAGTGAACATAAGAACTGAATTTATTTGAAAATATTCCATTTTATAAGAATCATACACTATAATACCATCCTCCTATAAAAGTATCAAATCCTCAATCAATGGTGACAAGAAAACATAAATATCATTTCCAGGTTGCTTTGGACCAGATATCATTATACTCAACATGAAATATTCGTGCTTCATACAATCATCCGGAGAGAATTTGTAAATTACCTCTAAAATAGGCCATGAACTATGTGTGAAACTGATGGTTTGGTGTGGATTCATTCCATCTATGAACAACCCGAGATGGATATTTCTAATTTTATTTCCAAATGTATCATATTGCTCATAAATTTTCTTCCATTGTGGACAATTAACTAAAAATTGTATTTTTCTATCTCATAACTGCTCATCATCATTCTATCATAATCCTTTTGCATCATGTGTATTATAAAATAAAAATTTAAAATGATTAATTATAGGAAGATTCCAAAATATCTTTGAAGGTATATATGTAATCTCTACGTCAGCCTGTGAATTTTCTTTCACCTTGTACAATGATTTCAAACATTTAGGACACTGTGATAGAATTTCATATTTTTTCCTATATATCATAAAATCATTTGGACATGCATGTATTTTGTTGTATCCCAATCTGATCGGGCATAATATTTTCTTGGCCTTATATTGGGAATCTCAAAGATCGTTATCTTTCGGACGAACTTGTTTCATAAATTGTAGTAGCTCTGTAAAACTTATGTCACTCCATCCATGTTTTTATAGCAAGTTAAAGAACCTTAACACCATTGAAAAAACTATAAAATATTTATAACCATGTTATAATGGTTTTTCAGCATCTCCATATATACATTAAACTATCGGTTCAATCTAAATTTGTTCTGCTGCAACATTGTGAATCATTTCTTCAATTCCATCGAAGTAACCATCAAGTTAATCATCGTCATTCGTAGATCTGAAATCCAGTCCTATTTCACCATGCCAAATCCAAGGGCTATAACGCAGATTAAAACCATTAAAAATCAGATGATCTTTTATCTCTCTAATTTTCAACATCTTCATATTGAAACATTTCAGTCTTGGAAAGAAAAAAATGTAACTGCATGGAACATTTCGTTTAGAAAATTAAAAAAAGGCTTCAACACCATCCTCATATTCATTACTCATTCAATGTGCTATAATCCAACTTCGATGCATTATTACCTATAACAAATATCAACTTTATAAACCTTTTTAAGATAAGACAAATATATGTTTATGTGAAAAATATCATATTCTGAATGTAAAACTATAACCAAATATAAAACATATATATGTGTATTTTAAAAAATATCCTTGAAAATGATTTTAACATGAAAATATAGTTATATATAATAGTTTTAAATTCTTCTTGGATAATTAAATCTAGATGAACACAATGAATATGTCATGGTTCAGCTGGATACCAAATTCACCCTTATGTAAAAAAGAAACATGAAGTATAAAATTTAAAATATGTATACATTAAATTATAAAAATTTCACATTTCCTAACAATTTCAAACCTTTGGAAAACCCCCACCCATCAGGACAACCCCCACCCCACCCCCTGGACACCCCTCCCCATTTGGACACCACCCCACCCCCTTGGACATCCCCCACCCCCTGGACACCACCCCACCCCCTTGGACACCCACTGGACACGACCACCCCTTTGATAGCCCCCACCCCTGGAAACCACCACCACATCCTTGGACACCCCATGGACACCCAACCATGGACATCCCCCACCCCGCTGAGTAGTCCCCACCCCCTAGATAGCCCCCCAAACCCTCTAGATAGCCCCACCCCTCTGAACAGCCACAACCCCTGGAATGCACCCCCCCAGAACACCCCCACCCCTACTAGACACCACCCCACCCCTACACCCTTGAAAACCCCCTAGACACTACCCCACCTCTACCCCCTTGAAAACCCCCGGACACCCACAACCCTATGGACAGTCCCCACCCCCTGGACAACCCCCCAAACCCTCTGGACATTCCCCCACCCATTTGGACATCCCCCACCCCCTTGACATCCCCAACCCTTTGTACAACCCCCACCCCTAGACATCCCCCAACCCCATGAATGCCCCCTGGACAGTCCCACCCCCTTGGACATCCCCCCCCCTCCCCCCCCCACACATACACACCCATGGACTTCCCCCCACCCCATGGACACCTTGGACACCCCAAAACTCTAGATACCCCCTTGAGAGCACCCTCATACCCTTGGATATCCCCCATCCCTTGTAGAACCCCCACCCTCTATACATCCCCCTACCCCTGGATATCCCCCACCCCTCTAGACCCCCCCCCCCGGATAGCCCCACAACCCTCTAAACATCCCCCACCCACTAGGACACCTCCCCACCACCACCATAGAAACCATGGACACCACCAACCATTTAGACATCCCCCACCCTGGATAGACCCCCCCCCCCCCACCCTCCAACCCTCTGGACAACCCCCACCCCCTTGGACACCCCCCTCATACAACATCAACCCTCTATATAGCCCCCACCCCTAGAAAGCCCCACCCCTCTAGATAGCCCACATCCCTAGACAACACCCACTTTCTAGAAAACCCACACCACCTGGACACACCCACCCCACCCCTGGACACCCCCACCTTCTAGACCGGCCCTAACCCCCCTTGACACCACCCCCACACCCTGGACACCAATACCCAAATGTAAATACCCCTTACACCCAATAAACCAACCCCACCCCCTTGGACACCAGAGAGACACCACCACCCCTTTGAATAGTAAACCCACACCCCACCCATCTGGTCAGCCCCCCACCCCTTGAATAGCCCCCGGAACCCTCTGGACATCACCCACCCTTCTGGCCACCCCCCCCCCCAACACCCTTTACATCCCCAACCCCTCTCGACACCCACACCCCTGGACACCCTTATCCCCCAGAACAACACCCTCAACCCTTGGACTCCACCCCCACCCCCATGGACACTACCAAACCCCTTAGACAGCACTCGCACCACCCTGGACACCACCCCAACCCCCTTTGATATCCCTCACACCACCTTGGACACCCCCAACACCCTTGGACTTCCCCCACCCCTGAACAACACGCACAACTTCTTTCACAATCCCTAGACACCCACCCCTCTTGACAGCCCCCCACCCACCCCCCTAGACACCCCACACAGTTCCCCACTCTATTGGACAACCCCTGTACGCGCACACTCACAAACAAAAAAAATATAAATCTTTCATGATATAACATCCTTGATTTATTTTACCAGAAAAGAATTTAGAATCATATAAATGAATAATCTGAAACTTACCATGACACCAAGAAAAATGATAGAAACATAACATCTAAAAAAATTATATTTGGGCATCGCGAAAAATAATAACCGAAATAGAGTAGTGTGAGGATTACTAGAGTGTTGTGAGTTGACCTGATAGATCTGGTGACAATAAAGATGTTGACTGATGTTGTCAAAATGAGGCTGGAGGGCATGAATTTGAAGAATCCATTCTATTTTTTATTCATGGGAGAGACGATTCTCATGTCATGCGATCGAAGAAAACAAAATGACTTAATACGTGGTGTGATAAATCATTTAAAAGCTTTATATAGTTAGTTATTTAATAACCGACCTGATATTTTTTTTCTATTTTTATAAGGGTTGTTAATTAATAACTGACGTAGAAAATAATTTATAACATCTGTTATATTATAACCGACGTCATCAATGGAGCTTTATCATGTCAGTTTGTTTATAACTAATGTGATAAACTTATGAGATTTTCTTTATCATGTCAGTTATAAAAAACAGATGTGATAAAGCCCACCAGATTCGATTTTCAAGTTGGTTATAACATAATCGACTTAAAAAATTTAATCTCAGCATTTCTCATGTATGTTATAAAATAACCTATGTCAAAAATGGATCCTGATCAATATATTACTTCAGTTATTTTATAACCGACGTGATAAATCAGTTTTTACAACATTGCAAATTGGTTATATAGAATCGACGTTAAAAAATCCAATCTGTGAAACGTTTTTTCTACTAGTGGGAATTGGGTATGTAGTATTATATGACTCATTAGGGACCTAATTAGGTTTATTCCTAATGTATGTGTGAGTAGTGATCATCTACGACTCACGGTAGTTGTGGCAGGTTGAGTAGAACTACATAACCCATGACCTTGTGTTAGCAGCAATGGTATTTTCCTTGAAGATGTGGCAACACTACATGATGGGTGAAGGGTATATCTACTACTCTAACCACAAGAGTCTTAGGATTATCCTCTCAAAGAAGGACATGAACTTTTTATGGCAGAGATGGTTGGAGTTCCTCTAAGAAGACGACATTGAGATAGTCTATACTCAAGTGAAGGGGAACATGGTGGGTGATATGCTTAGTAGAACATCTGGGTTTTAGCTGCTATGGGTGGAACGAGATAAGGTAGCCATGGTGCAGATATCCTCCATGAATGATAAGGGATTAGCTTTCCTTCAGTTTATGACTATCACTCCCCCACTCCATCAATAAGTTAGGGAGGCAAAACATGTGGATGTTGGCTGCGGCCCGACATGCTCAGATTTCCTTTGGACAAGCACCTAATGGATTTAAGATAGTTGGGGAGCACATCATACATTCCAGAAGAATAATCATGGTACTAGTGACATTATAGGGTGAGGTTTTGAGAGAGTTTGATACATCACCTTTGCCAGTACATCCTGGTGCGGAGAAGATGTGCCATCACCTCTGATGTTAGTACTAGTGGACAAGGATGATGAATGTAGTGCTAATGTTCATTTCACGATGCATCACATGTTTGCTCATGAAGGCTGAGAATCAGGTCCCGGTTTTCTTGACACAACCACTTGAGATACAAAAGTGTAAGTGGGATGGTATCCCTATGGACTTCAAGTCAGGGTTATTACACATGTCCAGGGGTCACAACTCCATCTCGTAATCATTAACCGACTCACTAAGCCAGATCAATTTTTACCCATCCTCGAGTAGGGATCTTTAGAGGTCTTGGGATTCCTAAAAATCCAGGAGATAGTTCGACTTCAAGGGGTGTCTTTGATAATCATCTCAGACTGTGATACATATTTTATGTCCTGGTTGTTGAAGTGGTTACCGTAAGCGTTCGGGACTAAGTTGTTCTTGAGAAAAACATTTCACCCAAAACATATGATCAAATAGAGTGGACCATATAGACCATGGAATAAATGTTTGGTACATGCGTTCTTGATTTTTTTTCAATTTGGTGGACCACCTACCACTTTTGGAGTTTGCATACAAAAATATCTATCACTCCACCATTATCATTGAACTATTTGAGGGCCTGTATGGGTGACCTTACTGATCACCTCTATGAAGGACAAGACTTTGGGAGTCAACAATCATGGGTCCAGACTAGGTACGATCTACCACTAAGAAGGTGAAGATCATCTAGGAGCGTATGTGGAATGCACAAATAAGACCTAAGACATATGTCAAATAGTGATGGAGACCCTTGGATATTGAGGAGGGAGACCATGTTTTACATTTGGTATCACCCCGATGGGGATTGTAGATATTTGGTTCATGCTGCAAGCTATTTCTGAGGATACTTAGACCTTTCCATATCCCCAGAAAAAATGGCATGGTGGTGTACCCCCTAGAAATTCCCAAATAGTTTCTTTGGGTACATGATATTTTTCATGTGTCACAGCTGATAGGAATGTTCATGATCCATCACACGTCATCGACATGGGTGAGATGTACTTTGATTATGGGGTGACATTTGAAGATTACTAGGTGGTGATAGAGGATCGACAAGAGTGGGTCACTGAGGGATGATCGATTCACCTGGTGTGCGTTCAGTGACTGTATCAGAACTTCTATGAGATGAGAGGGGATTGGGTGGCACCGATTCGATCTTAGTAACCCCATTTGTTTTATTATCCGTTGTTTTGGATTTCGTCGATATAAAATACATATGGTGGAGATAATTTAATATCCTATAATTTTAGTGTAAATTTTTTAATTATATGAAATTACATCGAGAGGAGGAGCTGAAGGGACACATGATTCTGAGACCTGTGTTTCCGGGAATGTAATTGTGAACATATTTTAATGTATGTTCAATAAATATGATAGCAGGATTTACTATATTTAGAGATAATAATAAGAGGGTACTGTGGAAATTGGAACACTAAGATTTTCCATGAACGTAATTAACATCCCCCAATAAGTGATAGATGGAAATTTTAATTTACAAACATTTCAGAAAATAATAATGTAAAATAAAAGGTTTTTTTATTTTTCTTTTGTACCATATAGTGGAGAATTATGATGATACAATGTGGTGATAAAGAGACAACATGCCACATTAAAGGATACTCATAATTGCACGTTTTTGTGAAAAGTGTAAAATCTACACTGTTTCATAAATTAAACAATTTTACGACGTGATGTCACAACGTTGAATAATTGTGGAAACATGTTTTGTTTTCTAATAACATGTTAGGGAAATTAGTCGGTGGAATTTAATCCACCAATGAACGAGGATCCTTTTTCTCCCTCTCCCTTCGATGAAGAACGCTATTGAAAAATGTTAGTGGAGAAGATTCGAGAGATGATGAACGACGAGGAATGACGAAGAACGATGATGAATGTTAATTGAGCGAGGATTGAAGACATCTCGACGATTCACCCCCCCCCCCCATCAGTGATAGATTCTCAAACAAAGTAGTGGTTGTTTTATTAATTTCTTTTCCACGTTCGTTTTATAAATCGATGAATGCAGGTCCACACATGAACAGATATTCCTGTAGATCCTTTGTTGATGATGGAGGGTGTCTCTTTTCATTGGTTTGTACAGAAGGATTGGTATATAATTAATAGAAAATTATCCGTAAAATGAATCTTCTTTATAGTTATAACACAATGGGAACAAGATGAAATGCACAATTCCCAATCCCCTCTACCTTATGAGTTATTTCTCCAAAAAAGTTAAAAATAGAGGAAAAACAATTTCAACACCCTCACAGGGAATGAGGCATCCTGAGAGACTCGAGGGCCCAAGATGTTATGAAAATGAACCACCAGAGTAGACCCAGTGACATGATGAAAGTTATGTCTATATGGAGGTGCCGACAACTAGTGGCAGCAGAAACTGGCAGGGGTGGCACCATTCAGAGCTACATGTGGGGTGAGTGACGGGCCTTCAATGGATGCGCTAGTAGTGGTGGCGATCCTGGGGCAGAACGCAGTGGGGGAGGCCTATACCCATCTTATTATGTGGTCGAATAGACGCGACACCATCCTAGACCAACGAAGAGTGGAGTGACCTGCTCCTTTCAGTCTGCATACGGACAAAGGGCCAGTTTGTGCTAAATTGGGATAGCTGAGCCGATTAGGGTAAAACCTTCTAGCAATCCTAGTCATCCAATCTGGGAAAATGGACTTGGCCACCTGAGTGGACTAGCTAATCATTTAATCTAGTCTATCTTATCAAACCATACCAATAGGAGAAAACTTGTCCGTACTAGGGCCCAATCTATGAAATGAGACTGTACCACTAGTGCGGGCTAAGATGGGTAAATTTCTGGTCATTCAGTGACCATGAAGACTTGAACCATGAGAAACCTTGGTCTGGTCCAGTAAGGAACAATGGGAAATGAAAATGGGCAAAAAATTCATGGAGGGTCATGAGGGACCATGGTCCAGGATTGTTCAGGTTGATCTGACCGAGTCAGATCAGGCCTAGATGTACCACACACCCATTTACTAAAATTTCTTTATCTTACAAGGCATGCATCCTATCGACAATAAATTTGAATTGTTCGGACCCCCGTAAATAGGATAGACTTCTGAGATACTATACATGAGTTTTTGTGGTGGTTGGTTTGTGGTTGGTTTTGATCAGACTCGAATCCAACCAATCCTTTTTTAAAATATTCACATTTCATACAAACTGGGTGTCTGTTAGACAAAGTGTCTGTTTCATTGGGACCCTTATGATGATACTATCCTTTATGATTCACTATATGGGAAATTGTGCTGGTGGATGTATAAACAATTTCTTTAGTATCAGATCCTCTATAAATCATGCATGATATGTGTGGGAATCCAGTGGTTAGTTGTGACATGAAGAATGAAGAGAAAACCTTCATGGATAAGCATAAGAGAGACCCTTCATAGATTAATATAAAAGTTAATATTCATAGATAATAATAAGAGCAAACATCATGGATCAAAATAAGAGATAACATTCATGGATCTGCATGGGAATTACCATTTGTGGATTAGTAGTAGCGTGACCCATTGTGGATCATTCTTAGAGGGACCCGTTGTGGATCAGCAGCCGAGTGACAATATATGGATTATCGATAGATCCTTTAAAAAAGAATAATAATTTATATCTTTATGAATAATCATTTTTACCTAGGTATATACGTTATATCCAACTATGATCAGTGTCTTTTTCTTTGTGCTTTACATTGAGATATTGTATTGTGTTATTTTCCTTTGTGGGTTTCTACGAGGCCTTCGGGGGACTCAAAGTCCTTATTGAGTGTTATCATACTCCCCCCTGCACGATCATCACCCACACCTATTTTGTCTTGTAAAGATGACAACCTCCTCTGACTGGACATTGGGGTGAAATGGATAGATGGTGCTTGGAGGTGGATCAATAGTCGTGGTGTGATTTAGTGACATCACACATTATGTTTTAACTACCCTTCAGGTAGGATCCTTGGTGGATGACCATTGGATCTAGTACTTCCATTTATATACTTTCTGTTCTGTTGGGATTGTATTATGTCCCCTTTTCATTTATTTTAATCATTTTACAATATGTTCGGGTACATTGTGGTGGTTTTACTACTTTCTTTCCTATGTGGTTTTCTTTGTGCAGTATTCCTTTTCATCGTGTATAAATGTTTAAAGGTAATGAAATCCGTTTTTGGGTATTGCATTTCAGATGCGAGTCACCAGCCCCTAGCCTATGAAAGGAAGGATTGGGGAAGTCTTAGAATGGTCCCCGAGGGATGGGACAATACACCAATAATCCATATATTTCTATAATTTCACACCATAATTACATCATCATCACAACCTCCCCATATCACAACCACACAAAATAACCACATTTCACATTTTTATAAATGGATTTCAAAATAGTTCATCATCTATGAAAGGGGTTACTTTAATGCAATTCATCATTTCTAATGGAAAACTATTTCATCATCAATATATATGTTATTATTAATTAATTTTGTGGTGATATTAACAGAAAAATAACATGGAGGGTGAAACAATCCACAAAAAACATTGTTGACACATTATTCCCAAAACACATATTTTCTACAAGGAAAAAAACAATGATAACCTTTTAAAAACTATCAAAACATTAGTAAAGACAAGTGAGAAAAAAATTTCATAAAAAATTATATTTATTATATTTAGTGAATATCCCATTCAACCTATATGATAATATTTGGGTTAAAAAATTATCACAACAGGTGATGACAAGAATGATAATTCTATATGCCATTGATAATACATAATAGGGAAAAATATCAATAATTTGAGGAAAACTGATAAAATATATGTGATAATCCATATTTGATTCTTTTTCTATTGACCAGTTCATTATCTTCATTAATCTGGTTAATACCACCTTCAAAAAGTATAGACATACTAAATATCACTCACGTATTTTATAATTAGATGAACGCTAAGGGATATTTTATCGGGTATATTCCATTGTTAAACACAAAATCTAAGTATTATAGTTTAGATATTGTTTTTTTATCATAAGTAAATTTCAATCAAATATTTCCAGTGATGTAACAGAAACCACAAGATTAAATACATTTTTTGGGGTCTTCCAATTAAGAGGAAAATGGACGAAAATAAATGTATATAGAATGTGGTATTTTAAATTATTAGTACTATTTATGTTGGAAATGTACTATTGAAACCCCCATTATGTTTTCCAAATATAAATAGATTGGACCTAATTGATAATGAAAAAAATCTCCTAGTAAATGATATAAATTTTTTCAAATGAGTCAATGAAATATAATTCCATGATTTTTTGCAAAAATAATAATTAAAAGAGCATCCATGAGGGATACAATTTTTAATGATGATTGAAAATTATAGAAGTAGGTAAAAATTATTATCCATGGGATATATACATATATATACAGTAAATTGGTAAAATAATTTACCCTTACACAACACCTTGGAAATTCTCATGCAATGGTATCGTTAAATTACCCTTATTGGAACATTTCAAATTCCACATTACCCTTACTCAAGGTAGGTGGTATACATAAGGGTAAAACTCATTACCCTTATGAAATGATATTTTTTGGCCTATATAATGGTAACATGATCATACCAAAACCCAAATATTGTAATTATAATAATATCTCTACACATTATACACATTACTTTTACATAAGATTTTAGAAAACCATCAGACCCTTATATAACTTATAAAAAGGATTTCATACATAAGACGAATATTATTGGACCATTACACGGTTCAGGGAAACATCCCCTTTCTATTACACATGGAGATAAATTTCCTTTACATGATTTTTGGGAATCTTTATGGGGAAGTATTTCTATTAATTAAATAGAGGAAATTCAGGGCTACCCTTTTTGTAAAAAAGAAAACCTTTACTTGACGGTGATGTATCCTTACATATCCTATGGAAAATAGAGGGTTTTCTGGGGTAACATATTTAATGAAAGTATTATCATTTTGAAATCCATTAAAAAACATCATTAGACTTATAAAACTCCAATTTCAAGAACAAGTATAAACATTTCTGTGATAATATTATGTCTTGAGTTAAACTAACATGTATATAATCGTTTATAGTGTATATTATCATTTCCAAAAACTAAGGGGAAAAAATAAAAAATATTCAAATAACATCAACAAATTAATTTAATTTTTTAAATAAACATTTAGTAATTTTTAATTTTTTTCATAATTTTTAAAACCATGTTTACAAGATATTATATAATATAAAATCTCTTTAAAAACATCAATAATTTTTTAAACAACTATCTGACCACAACATAGCATATAATTGAGAACGATGTCTTGAAAATATTGTATAGGTATTCACAATGACATCATAGATTCCCATATAATCTATAAATGATCACTATAATTGATTGAAATGATCAAGGAATTAGTTTCTTTGAAAAAGGATAACTTCTTTCTAAATCATTCAAGAATCATCATGAATCATCGTGAATCACAAAACATAGGGCCAGAATAGTCAAATAATTTTTTTAAAAAATTAAATATTATAATTTCATGCATTCTAATATAATAAAAACACACATATGGTTATTTTGGATAAACCACATGTGGTTGAATTTAGTATGTTATTATTATCAATATAACCTAGTTCTTGTGAACATATGTTTTAGTTCTATGTTCAAATCCACCATTTATGATAAGTTTGAAAACATACAAATAGAGGATTTTTTATGATACTTATCATCATTTGATGAAGGTTCTTATTGATCGATTATTATAGTTGTTTTTAATACTATTATTACCGAGAAATAAATAAATTACGGTGATATTTATCTAGAAGGGACATGGAATGCTTAATAACAATCTTTTAAAAAATTAATAAACAGTATATGTGTTATTCAGGTCACTTGTTCACCTTAATCTATAATAATGATAGAATTATGGGATCATGAATGAGGTATATTTTTTTATAGAATATTTAAGCAAATTTCTTGTTCGGATATAAATTAGTTATCCAGAAGTCTAATATGTTTACCGACCCCTATCCTTTATTTGTAAATATTAAAAACCATTTATTTTATGACCATTATATATTATTTTAAATTTATTATCTTTTTTAATGATAATTTATTCATCATGTTACATCCTAATAGGAAATAATAATTCAAGGTAACTATTTGGATTCTCTTCAAAATTAATTGTGGTTCCATATAGAAGATATTCTAAACTAGATATATTGGTTTATAAGTAATCTTTATAGTATACTGGACACTCATAATGAGTTCAATCAGTTAGAAAATTTCAATTAAATGGTTTTGGGAAATTAATTGCACACTATATTTTCTTCTACGGAAAATATCAACCAAGGAATCTTTTAGAATATGAAAAGGGGTCAAGAGAGAGATAAATATATTTTTATATAAGAAATTCGATAAGAACATGCAATATTTTTACTCTTACAAAAATGAATGAACCTTTATTAGTATCCTACATAAGAAAATGAAATATGGAACTTAAATAAGATACATTGTGCCCATAAGACCTTTTTAATTTCCCACCTAACTAATTCTTCAGCTCCCAAATTGACGTAGAAAGAGGCCATCCATTAGATAATGCGGGTTGTATATTCCTTGTTTATATACCATAAAACATTAATAATGTGTGTAATTTCTAAATATTTGTTATTCATTAAAAGAAGTCATCAATGGTTCGACCAATGTCCTTAGCATTGATAGTGAACCAATCCTTGATGGTCTCCCAGGCTGTTTAAATAATGCTACAGGGGAGATTATAAAATATCATGTGATGATAGATGTTAAATATTTCGTAAATGGTTTTAATCTCTACATATTCACATGTTCTTCATCTCTAATCGTAATTTCAATAGAGAAATATGTATTTTATTAATTCAATAAAGACCCATCAGTATTAATAAGAATAGATATTAAATTTGTTATAATATGTTAAAGGATATACTATGTCATTTTATTGCTATGATGATCATGAGAGTGAAAAATTATTTCTTAAAATAAAGTAAAATTCAAGGATACATAATATTGGCACTAAAAATATCATCAGATCTGGGTCAACATGTTTTCTATTCTCATATTATGAGGGAAAAATAACATTGATAAATCCTATAATAGATTATAATATGTTTATATTGTAATGGTTGAGATAATATATTTATTATCATAGTGTCTTTTGATCTGTTATTCATTCTCTACGCTTTACATTGGGTCTTAGATTCCCTCATTTGGAAATAAGGTAGATAATATATATTGAGACATGGCCTATTAGAAGAGGATCTTTATCTCGATGTATTTTTATTCTTTCTTAGGGCTATTTGATTATAAATATCTAGAAAACATATATTAAGTATGTAAAAATAAACAATCAAATTATGGTTTGGGATATCAAGTAGATATAAATTTTTTTTCGGTGATACAATTTTCATTCTCAATAGAATTAACCAATATATTTATTTTTTTTGAAAAACCTCAAAGAATATAAAATGTGGGGTGGAAAAATGATTTCCAACACTAGTGGAAATTTATTTATCTATTGGAGATTTCATTAAAAATGATATTTTGGTATAAGAGTATGAATGGGGTCATATAAATGTAGTTTTTTGACAATCTATTTATGGGGTCCCTTGCTTACAGGGGGAACTTTGATCCCATTCTTTCGCCTTTTTTGATAAAAATTATAATAAATAAACCAAACATGAATAAAAAATATTTAATTTCAATATAGGATCACTATTATAACTAATGTGATTTAATCCAATCCCACTCTTGCCAAACATGTTATTTTCCCCCTAATGCTATAATTACAAATAATAAAATGTATTTCCAATCATTCCATTCATAATCTCATATGGAAGCCTGAAGCTATTAGGAATGTTAGGTCTAGATGGTGTGGCCTTATGAGGAAGAAATTATTAATGTCAAAAGCATCAAATAATGAAGTGATCATATGAAATAAAATAAATAATGGTACTTATTGATGATGAATACATTTTGGTCGAGCTTATTCAAAACCATATATGCGATGATCCATAGGTTACTAGATGGAAAAAGGCATGTAAAGGTAAAATTGTGGAACAGAATCTTGGAGAAAAACTAGCATATTTATGACCAATCAAGATTTATTATTTTTCAAGGAAATATATATATTTTTTGATAACATTTTGGGATGAACGGTTTCTTTCCGTGCCCACCCAATTCCAAATATTCCATACAATAAAGTTAATAAATACACCAATTTAATTAACATTATAATGTATAGAGATGATAACATTTTATATGATTTAATTCCTCTAAAATATAATGGAGATTTTATTATTTTCACCCATATGATCTAGAGATTATTTTTTAGTGGAGAGGTTTGGATGTTTAGATAGTGTCAAAAAAATATACGACTAGGACAAAATCAATTATTTTCTACTATCCCTACCGATATTAGCATTATTTTCTAATTCATCACAAAACACCCAAGGATTTTAAATTCAATCTTCCACTGATTTTATTTTTCTCAGCATCATTCATCTCATGAAAAACAAAACCATAATGATCCAATGAATAGTGTATAATTAATATAATTTATTCATATAATTATTTTATAAAAATGGAGTTTACCAAAATATAAAATATTTTAAGAAATAAATATAATTATTATTAGTAATACTATGGTGTTGATATAATTAAATATGTATATCCATTTAAATAATATGAATATTTTATGATTTAAGATTTATGTATTTTAAAATTAGATTTTATTTAATTTATTTTAGGATACTAAATATCATTTTAGTGAAATATATTTTTTATATGACTAATATACTAACATCAAATTTCATACTTATTTATTAAATTAAGAATAAGAATAATTAATATTTTTTAATTTTCTTTTATTATTAATTCAATTTAAAATATTATTTTAGGATTTATTTTAAAATTTAATAAACTATGTTAAGAAATAGAATTTGGAAATATGAAATTCAATTTTTAATTCATCATTTCAAAATTATATAAGAAGTAATTTTTGATGATTTTCTAAAAAAATTTATTTTTTAATGAATAGAGTAAAACATTATTTCCTTTTTAAAAAATTATGGGATTAATGAAATTATAGTTATATATGTGAAATGGATATTTATGATTTTTTTGTTAAAATATTATTCATTTTGAAAGATATATGATGAAATTAAAAATATTTATTTTAATTTACAAACATTTGTTTTATATTTACGACACATAGTACAATAATCTCAAAATATTTTTTAAATTCATTTATCTTTAAAAATTTATTTTTTAAAATTTTGACTGTGGAAAAAATTTAATTACTCTCACATATTGAATTAAAAATTCCATATTAATTTGTAAGAGTTTTTTAATTTTTTGGAATGAACAAAAAATTAATTAGGTTAAAAATAATTATTACGGTAAATGATATAATGGAAGAATGTGGTAACAAGAGGGGTAAAATTCCTAATATGTAAAAAAATTTATAATTTATTTTATATTATATCCCAAAAAACGTTCTTCCATTGCATTATTTTATATTTTAGAGTATTTTGGATATATAGAACATGTGTTCTCATTATATTAAGAAGATATATTTACAAGAATGTCATTCACACAACTTATAAATTGATCTTTCCAGCACCCCATAAATACCATACAAAATTCCTATATTCTCTATGAAGTATTAATTTTTTCACTGACCTATAACCCTTTTCTTCTTCTATTCTATTATCTTCACATGAAATTATCCTTATATATTTATTTATTGTGATAACTAGAGTATTTAACGTAAGTACCAAATTCTACCTTAAAATATTTATCTTATATAATTAGTTTTTAGGTTTATTTTTTCATGTATCATATGATAAATTAATTACTTATTGAATATATAGTTTTTCAATATTAAATTAATTATAATTAACCCCATATATCTTTTTTAATTTAAAAAACGAATACATAATTTATGTGTTGGTACGGGCTTCTACATCCACACTACAAAATATCTATTATTCATATTGTGTTTTATTATTTATTATAATATTAAAAAATTCAATACCCTATATATGTCTATATATAATGTCTATATTATGTTATAACAATTATATTTTTCCACATTATATAACTTTCATAACTAATCACATCCATTAATTATATTCAGTTCATATTTGGATCATTCTTACTACATATTTGAACAATATTAAAAAATAATATCACGCATGACTACAATAATATAATTACTATTAAAATATGATATAAATAAGTATATAATATTTTTTTGTAATGGTAATATGAATATAAGTATCATTAATTTAGACAGGAAAAATTTTTCCTAATTTTTTTTGGAAATATAATCTTCAATAATTTAATATTTTTATATTTTAGAAAACATTCACTTTGAATGAAATTAAGAAATTACAAATAATTATAAATGTCAAACTCATGTAATTTATTTTTTAAAAAAGTTACCTAAATTTATTAAAAATTGACGAACATCACCGCAATTTCAAAACCAGTTCAAAATTATCAAGATCACACCCAACAAATATCGAAAATACTGAATTACTGACAAACATACATTTAGAAAATTGTTATAAATGCAGTATTTGATCAATAATAGATATTAAAACCTTTTGTAAAATTTTTGATATTTA
This sequence comes from Viscum album, assembly GCA_963277665.1. Taxonomy (NCBI): domain Eukaryota; kingdom Viridiplantae; phylum Streptophyta; class Magnoliopsida; order Santalales; family Viscaceae; genus Viscum; species Viscum album. The sequence goes on along the minus strand of OY728119.1, from coordinate 1,686,269,453 downwards.
TATTTTTTATGTCATTGATATAAATTTTTTGATGTTATGTTTTATGGAATGTGTACTTTGATTAAATATATAATTTAATATACATAATTAATTTTGTGTACCATGATAGATTTATTTTTGTATGATTTATATTAAATTATGGTCAGTTAATATATTCAAATAATTTATATTGGTTTAATATATATACCATTTAATTTAAATAAATGGATTTAAATTCAAATGTTACTAAATTTGATATGGATATTTTTCATAATATTCAATTTTATAAGACATAGTTGGAATTGTTGACCACAATCCATTTTATATAGTTTTTGTGATAACCTACTATCATTAATAATAGTAAATATGTTTCATTTTATGATATTAAAATATTAATTTTGAGGAAAAACTTTTATGTTTGTTATATTATTATGTTACCATTTATATAATGTTTTTTTTCCATCAATCACATTTCCAATAATGAAATATTTTTTAAAGTTAAATTGTATATGGAATTTCTAATATTTGTGCATATAATGTACAAAATGATTTACTTTTACTATGTTAGTCTTGGTGTTTTATATTTTTTATTGCTATATTGTTTTCCTATTGTCTCAAAGGTTACCCATTGTACGAGAATCCTACCCCACATATTTTTTTCAGTCACACATCAGTCACATCTCTTTCATTATTAATTGTCTGATTTCATATATATCCTTATTTATGACTCATTTATAGGTCAATGTTACTTTATACGCATCGCCAATTGAGTATCCAATATTTAATTTATTATTTTAGTAATGTTTTATACCATGCCACATGTGAATTTTTTAGATTTATAGAGATGATGTAGTCTAGGTGATGCTCCATCGCAGTTGTAGGGAACAATTAGGTGTTATACATAAAATATTTAGTTTATAAGTATTCTACAACAAGGATGATTATGATTATTTGTTTTAGAATTTTCCTACATTGTGGAGTGGCCTTAATAAGAATAGTTTCTTGGGGTTTGGAATTATAATGAATCATCTATTTTCAATATAGTTATAGCATGGTAGATTGAAATATGTCTTAAAAGGTGTAGCTGTAGAATGGAGAAGAAAGTAGTGGTGAAGAAGATTACGGGATGAGTTTTCATTGGATATTAATATAACTTCTGGTCATTTAATGGACTTATGGATATTTATTGGTGTCCAAATTGAGTTAATATTATGGTTCATTTGTTTTCTGGGTTGCTACGCCATGGAGCATGACAACAGTGTGGGACTATTTATTATGGATGAGTCCTAGGGAATAAAGAGTAATCATGTTAAGTGGTATATTTGATATAATTTTTAATATAGGGAATGTAACTCACCATGTATAATAACCCACGATTGACGTACATGGTCATTACATTACTTTTGCAAAATACATAATACATTACAAAACAAGATACCCAAATATCATATTAGTTTAGTGCCTTTTGAATCTTAGAACCCATTTTTTTAATTTGGTGAAAGATCTTATAAATATCTAATATATATATTCCGATATACTTTCATATTTAAAAACATTAATTATATCTTTGGGAAAAGAAAACATATGAATAGGGTGCTCTAATATTCTCTCTTAGGGTAGAAAAGGAAAATATTCAACAAAACATTACCACAAGAATGTAATTACATGAAAATCATTTCTAAAAATCATTTAATGTATAACATTGATCTATATCATGAGTTATTTAATAATACATGGTAGTGAATAAGGAATAAATAACAAAGGAACATGAGACATGAGAAAATATCATTGGCATAAATGATAGAATTATGGCAAACATATATGCATATAAACTCATTTCCATATTAGTTAATGACCATTTACCTGACCATCATAGTTGGAAATTACCTTTAATAAATTATGTCACATCCTTGTTCCTTCCCTATATTGTGGAACCATGATTACTTATCAATTTGTACTTTTATTATTACACCCATATTGTTTCTCATTCCAACCCTGTATTACAGAACTGAGGTTATTTCCTATTGCATTCATGTCAATATCACGAGATATAAATATTTACACAATTCATTAGAGAGAGATATATCTCCCATCAATCACATAATTAAACCCATACATTTGTTTTCTTAAATAAGATATGTAATATCTTTACCTAAGGAAATAAATTGGTTTCATAAACATCATTCATTCATTATATAATCTATATAAAATAAATGGGTCTCATTAATATCATTTGATTATAAAATAATCCCTAAATATATATATATATATATATATATTTCATAAATACTGTTTCATCTAAAAAATAATTTAACATTAGTAATAATAGGTATTTTATACAAGAAACATAACCCCATTACATAATTCAATCTTAGATAGAAAACAGTTTTGACAGAACAATTGACATTATATCTTGAGGAAAATATCCTTTCTTCTCTTAAAACATTTTTATATATTAAAATACCATAAAATTTTAAAAGGAATGAATTTTGAGAATAATAAAATTGAAATTCTATAAGTTATGATTCAATGAAATAAGTCGTTCTGAAATCATAAAAATCCATTCATGCTGTATGAGTTAAAAAATATTTTTATCGTACATTTTTTGGAACTGTCAAAAAGTTCCTCATTTGAAAAACGAATGAAATATTCATTTAAAACCATGAATTAAAATGTTAAAAATGTTTAAAAATGACTTTTAAAATTCAAATAAGAATAGTTAAACAATTTATGCATTAATTTTTATAAAACATGGACATTGAGGATAAATACAACCTAGTAAATACTTATATGTAATTAATCTCAGATAATAATGGGATTGTAAAATTATCCCATAACATATTTCTGATATGTTTTGTATATATCTGAACCCCAATATAATGATTTAAATAAATTCATGGACTAATTCTTGAATCATAAAAAATTTTAATGTATCATATATAAAATTCTTATTAACCATTTTAAATAACATTTAATTATTTCTCATTATTTGGGAATTAACTGTTTCATTTTCGTATGTATATTTTGTTTAATAAGTTCAGGTTATCCTTCTTTGGTAATAGTTTTATAATTTAAAAAATATATTAACATAATATATATCATATTTATTTATTCTGTAAATTTATATATTCATTCATTATTAGATTCTATGTATAATTAATCATACCATACCGTGGATATGGTTCGTCGTACGTACGCACGATCGACAATATCATTACCATAATTGTGATATGGTATGAAAGTGGATGGAAAATAGTTTTTTTATAATAATTATCTTGTTATAAGAATCCTATATAGTTAATATTTTCATCATTATTCCCATCCAAGTCAAGTGGTGGTGAACAACTGATTACACCCAGTGTAGAGATGGTAAGTTATATGTTTCCACCCATGATGATTTTATTTTTCATATGATTGATAGAAGGTAGAATAAGGATGTTCTATAACTATAATAACATATCAGAATATAGTTCATAATAAATTTAATAATTTACATTGGAAACAAAAAAAAGAAATATGTTGTAGATGACGAAATGATATTGAGGGATTTGGAAAAGGAGGTTAACTTTTCTTTGGATATCTCCCAATAGAACTCCTCACAACCTCATTAAATCATTAATTTTGAGAAGACCATATAATATTTATGGAAACTAGGGGAGATTAGAAGGAAAATTATCAGGGTATGGATGATCATTTTTCCTCATAGAGATATGAAATAATGAGGGATGAGTTTACCTTTTTTAATTGAGGTGAGAGGCTATTTTTCAAACTACTAAAAAAACAATAGAAATTTATTTTTTAAAAACAAAAGAAATCTACAAAAAAATTTATGAGCAAAGATTGTTAATGTTTTAAATCATCTCACCCAAAAAAAATTGGTCATGTTTTTATTTCAATTTGAAACCTATAAATTTGTTTTACCCTTAATTGATCTCATTCAATTTTAATTATGGAAACAACATTTTATTTATTAAAAAACTATAAATTTTAAGTGTATGGGTTCTATTGACCATAATTGAATTTTTTTTGAACTTTTAACTTTATAATTGTCATTTTTTGAATTTTAATTAATTAATAGTGTTTAAAATAATTTTTTAATCAATTATGTTTAGAAAAAAATAATACTGTCAAATTTATACAAGTCATTACATTTAATTTATATAAAATAAAAAAAGAATGATAACTTTAAAAAACCATTCAATTGAATTATATTTTCTCATATTCACCTATAAAACTCATTAATACCTCTTATTATTTAAAATAAAATTGATTATAATACTTTTCATATAATGTAATTGATAATTCTATTAATAAAAGAATTATTATATCAATGTTTTGTACATATTATTGGTAATTATTTAATAAAAAATAATTATAAATAAATTACAATGAAGTATATAATTTCATAATGTTTTTGGATAATATATATTATCTATTTTTATCATATTTATCCCTATATTAAAATTATTATAATTATAATAAATTACAGGTTTTTATTTTGTCGTTATCATGTCACTTTCTATTATTTTAATAATATGTAAATAATTTTCATGTAAAAAGTCCATTAAATGAGTCAATTCCGATCCTTAGGTGTAAATTTTCTATGATTACTCATACAATTGGAATTTTTCAGCTTTTAGGGTGAATTTATTGTAATTATCATATTATTTTGTAACCCAAATTACCTGATTTACTTTTAACTGTGTTAAATAAAAATTTCTGTAATTATGATTCCTAATATCCAAAAATAAAATTATTTGATTAACATAATATTTAACCAATGATTACCAATATTTAATCGCTTTTAAAAATTTTAACTCACATAATTTAAATTAATTTATTTTATATTAATTCTGCTGACAAAATGAGAAAATAGTGTTTTAAAAAGTAAAAACAATCAAATGATTGACATGTGGATATATCTAATTTAAATGTTAAAATACATAAAATTACCAAAATTAGATTAAATTATAATAAATTAATCTATTTACACATTAAAATAAATTTTAATGTTAATCATTCAACATAAATACATTAGATGTAAAAGTAATTTTGAATAAAAATTTACTATTTTATACTATTCATTTTAATTTGAAAATTATCAGAAAAATACAATGAATTTAGCAAACTAAATAATGGTGGGTCTATTACAATAGATAATATATTTTTTCTAAATAGAACTTATAAAATTGTGGAAAATTATATTTAAAATGGGATCTTCATCAAAATGATGTAAGAATTCCTTTTTTGAAAATTACTCTTTTTATGTGAAAATTTGAATTTTTTCATAAATCATATCAAAAAATATAAAAGATTTATTTAAATAATTACATTAAATTAATTAATTACATATTTAATTAGTAAAATCCAGAAAGGCTGATTTTATTATTTTTCAATCTCACTTATTTTATTATTTTTTTCAGATAAACATTTCATTTTATTTAAAAAGGGATTTAATTTCATTTTTAATTAATTTATAACAAAAAAAATTAATTACAATTAATTGTTTAAGGAATTATTTCATAAAATAGTTAATATTGTTCATATACTTCATTATAATGGATATGTTATAAGGTGGCACAATAATATTATATTTTTCAATTTAACTAGGTCTTTCATAAAATGGATTTTATCAAAATAACTTGAAATTCACGGTTACACAATCCATTAATTATGTAGAGTATAATGAAAACTATGTTGGTGTTGTGTGTAGAGTGATATTTACACGGTGTTGAAAAAAAATAAGTCATTAAATAAATCTATCTATTAAAAATCTCATGGTGTTACATTCTACATCCCAAAAAATGAATTTCTCCGTCAAAACTTGTCAAGGATATAAAAAGATTAATACATAAAATTTTCTTTTAAATAAACACACATCAGAAAAAACAAAAAACAAAAATTCATTTTAAAATAAAATGAGAGAAAAATAAATGTATGCCAGATTAACTTCTAAATAGGTTTCCATATAGGATAATGTAGGTGTAAAGTGAAAACCTGGATACAGTAGAGAAATCTAATAATCATGTTCTAATGGAGAGTGATAGAGAACAAGGTTAGGAAAATGAAGACAATATAAAATCCATATATCTCCGTTGATTTAAGGGGCTATTTGACACATCAGAAATGAAGGTACTATGACAACATGTTTGGATTTAATATTTTCTCACTATAGTTGAATAGTTAGGAGAAATACTTACTCCATTAAGTATAATTGCAACATTTCCTTTTTAATTGAACAATTTCCACCTCATCTCTTATTATAAGAAATGATGTTTACTTTTTCATTCCCAACCTATTAACAGATCATGTGATCCATAAATATGTTGATTTATCATTCCATTAATATAACATAAGGTTATAACAAATTATAAAATATGTATAAGTTCACATATTGTGAGATAATAATTTATTCAAAAAAACATTATCCGAAGTCAACTTATACGTTCCATTAATTGATATCCTTACAATCCATGCGAATGTTCAAAATCCAAAATATTGAAAGAGGTTCACTATCTCATCTTATGTTTTATCACACATATATCATATTTTGTCTATTATTAGACACATTCCAAATAAGTGAACACCATCATCATGTATACACTTGAGTCATAGAAATAACAGAAATTACCATATATACATATTGAAAACATGCATGTTCTATTATTCTAAATATTATTTGATATGTTTTTTAAGTCCCAAAAAATTATATGTCATCTATAATAGAGTAACGTTCTTGACAAAAAAAATTCCATAATTAGTTCAAAAAAACTTGTAACTTCCAATTTACATATTCATATCCAACATATCATTCTCTTAACATATAGGGAATACAAAATGTTATCTTTCCCTTAAAAATGTGTTCTCCAAAGATATCATCTTAAACTTAAATGACATATCTAATTATTATGTACTATTAAACTTTTCATTTACAATATATAATGAAACACATATAATAAAAACACTTATATGTATGATGATTAATATAATCTATCAATTATTAAACATATAAACTTCAATAATCCAAATTTATTCATAATCCCTTACATAGGATCCATCACCATAGTCTTTCCTAAAATATGATTCATTTATTAAGATTCCTCAACCTTAATCTAACTAATCATCATTAGTTTTATGTAAAAAATAATCCAAGATCGTACCATAAAACTCAAATGTCATTTATAGTTTCTTTATATTTAGAAATATAACCAACAATTGTACTGCCATATTGATTCACTTCAAGATATTTGAACATAGAATGTCAATTTTCATAATTCCAATGCTTTTCGTTTCTGAAGAAATCAATGTTATCTATGTTCCATCTAGTCCCAACTATTGACTAAGACTGAAAATAAAAATGTTAGAAATAAATATAGTAGATGAAAATCACATAACAAATAGAAATTATTCATAATGTTTCAATAAACGATATTTTTCGTTAATCTATGGTATTTCATGATTTTTTAAAAAACACAAGGATTGTAACCTATCGTTAGACTAATCTATAGTGAAATCCATATAAATATCCATTAAAATATCTATTGGGATCCAAATAAATATTTCACATACTAGATTCTAGTGAATGAATATACCTTCACTCTAATACGAACTATAATGGACAATCATTGGCAGAAAGAGCCATCATAATGCTTATTTGGAATACAAAATACATTATACAAAAAGAAGACTGAAGGCTGTATTAGTTTACATCATTTAGAAGAAAGAAACCAATTATTGTAATTTGAATAAATATTCTCAACGTCTACCATAAATATCTCCAATTTAGTTTTTTTACCTAAAACCTTTCTTTATATCCTGGGGAAAATAAAACAGATGGAAAGGGTGAGAACATATGCTCATTAAGGGTAAAAAGATAAAATATCAAACAATAAATGAAGATAATAATGTAATAGAATGAACATAACATTTTAAAATGATATCATGTATAACATATATCAATATTACAATCCATGTAAGAAAACATGGTTGTTTATAAGGAATAAATCATAATGGATCATATCCTATGAGAAAACAAATGGGTAATAAAACATGGAATTTTAGAAAACATATAAGCATAGGAAATCATTCTCATATAAGTCATGGATCATTTCTATGACCATAATAGTGGACAATGTCATTTATTTAATTGATTTCACTCCTAGTTTCATCCTTATATTACAGAAATGGGTTCCTCAACCATTCCAGCGTTATATTACTAAAATCATATCATCTCCCATTCCTTCCCTGTATTACTGAATTAAGGACATTTCAAATAATATTAATGTCTATCTCATGAAATATAATTATTTTATCAATTCATTGGACTTAGATATAGGTCCCACTAGTCAGATTATGAAAACCAAACATATGTGTGGCATAAGAAAATGAATCATATTAAAACCCCAAGAATGTAATGGGTTTTATAAGAATCCTTTATAAATACCGTAGGCTATAGAAAACAATTGTTTATTAAAAATATAATCTCAATATAACATAATCCATGAACGATATATATATTTATGAAATTATAATTTCATTACAAACATAATTAAACCAGATAAATAATAGGGATAATTTAATTGAAACCTAACCACATTAATTAATGTAGTATTAGATAGAAAATTATTTTTTTAGAAAGCTGGATATTAATTATTGTTTAAGTTATACATTATTATATGAAATTTTTTTCTTTTTCTAGAGTACCATAAATTTTAAAAAAAATAACAAATTTGAAAATTAAATTGAAATATTGTAAGGAATTTATCATGGAAACATTGTTTCATGAATGCATTGAAATCCATTCAATCTTTATAATTTAAAAAACATTCTTCTCTTACATTTTCAAAATAGTAAAAACGTACCTCATTTTGAAAAAAGAAGAAAGATTATTTTTAAATAATTTAGTAAAATATAAACAAATTTGGAAAAAATGAAATTAATAATCAATATAATAACTGTGAAAAAATTTATGGAAACATTTTTATGAAATAGTTAAAAATATTATTATGATACACATGTTAACACTTAAATAGAAACAATCTCAAATAATATTGATATTGCAAAATTATCACTTACCATAAGTGAAATATCCTTTTTTATATATCGAACATTATTGTACAGTGATTAACATAATTCTATTGATTATTAAAGAGTAATATTAATTTTCATGATACCACATATAATCATATTATCACATGTTTTTTAATATCATATCATTATTACTCATTATTCAGGAAGTAACTGCATCATTTTCGTCTGCATGTTTTGTGGAAAATGGTTTCATCCAACTAATTAGGTCGGAGTTATATCATTAAAAAATTATATTATGATAATATATATCTTATTTATGCATTCTATAAATTTACATAATCATTATTTAATAGATATATTGTAGAATGAATTGCATCCCATCGTGGAGAAGGTAGTTCATACGTACGCATGAGTGACGATATCATTCCCATAATTGTTAAATTGTATGGAAGTGGATGGAATATATACTTTTATAGAAAAAATATCTTCATATTATAATCGTATATATTTTTTATTTATATCAATATAATGATCCAAGTATTGTTGTGGTGAAACATATATTACTACATAGTGTATGGAATTTTAGTCATACTCACACATGGTTAGTGACGTCATTTTTAACTATATGGTTAAAAGGTGTAATAAGATTGTTTAATAACCATAATAAAATATTATTATATATTTTATAGTGGATTTATTATTTCATATTTCAAACAATAATCAAATACTAAGTATAAGAATAAATCAACTTGAGAGTTTCGGTAAAAGAGATTCCCTCTTCTTCCGTGGGCACCCTCTAGATCACCATTTAATGGAACTGAAGATGGAATTTCGAGAAGACCATATCCTATAGAAAGTGACTATAGATGTTGTGAAGGGAAATGATCAGGGTATAGAAAAATTTTATGTCAAAAATAGTTATTAATAAATGAGTGGGTGGATCACTTTTATAATTAAGATGAGGGACACTTTTTGAAATTCAAAAAATATTATATTAATATAAAAAACTTTTTAAATCCAAATGGAACCATGTTGAGTTATTTGGATTAGAAGATAAGTGTTGATTGAAATAATGTCAACCAATAATTATGAGAAATGTTTTAATTTAAATTTAATCCTTATCAATTTATTTTACCCTTGTTTATTATCATTTCATTTAAATTGTTGAAATAATATTATAAATATTACGAACAATAAATTACAATAATATTTGATAAAATAACCATAAATTTACATTTTATAAAATATTAGAACAAAATATATTAACTTTTTAGTTTTATATGTTTTTTCGTTTATTAAATAATTTATAATAACAAATTATTTTTATTACATTCAATAGTAGAAATTTTAATACTATTCATTTCATGGAATTTAAATAAAATTCAAAAATATATAAAAATTTTAAAAAACAATATAATAGGAATATAATATGTAATATTCATCTCGAAATTTTTTAGCCCCATAATTAATTTAAATTATATTTATTTTGATTTTTTTAATATCTTTTATTTGATATTTCGATTAATAAGATAATTATTGTATCACTATAGTGTCCATATTCATGGTAATGATTTAATATATAAAAATTATTATTGAATTCCCATGATTTAGTTAATTTTATTAGATTTCAGGAGACTATTTATTATTTAATTTTTATCATACTTATCCTTATATTAAAAATATTATACTGAGAGGAAATAAGGTGGTGACATTTTGTCATATTAATGTCACATTAATATATTTTAATTACATTTATATCCATTTCACATAAACAATTACATTAAATTAGTTAATTACTATCATTATTTATTAATTATATATGGTTAATCATATAATATGATATATTCAGGTGTTATCCTAATTGAATTTTACATAACATATTATCTTCTTACCAAAATTACCCAATTTTCATCTAACCATATTAATTAAAAATTATCATAGTTACAATTCATAATATCCAAAAATAAAATTACCATATTAACTTAATTTGCACCTAATTATTAAAAATATGGAATCTATTTTTTCATAATATTAATCATATTTTTTCAGTTATTAATTTAAAATTAATCACTTTGAAAAAAATTAAGAAAACATGTTTTAATAAATAGAAACTATCAAAAGGTTGACAGGTGTTTAAATGAAATTTTGATATCAAATTATAACAAATTTTTAAAATTGTATTTAATGATAAAATACATATAAGTTTGGTTCATAAATTTTTAAAATTGTTATAAGTTAATATAAATAAATTATATGATAATGTATTTTTGACATAAAATCCAGTATTTTTCTTTAGTCATTTAAATTTGAAAATTATTAGAAAAAATCGAAGAATTTATCCAAACTAAATTTTTATATCCTGTTTTGAAGGAAGGTGTTTATTCTTCCAAATAGAAATTATTAAAGTGTCAAATATGAGATTTAAAATGGTATTTCAATAAAAAGATAGTAAAAATGTATTTTTATAATTCTACTTTGTCCATCAAATTGAAATTTTTCTTATATAATGTTTATAAAAAACATAAGATGAATTTCAATAATTAATTTTAATATATTACATGTATATTTTATTAATTAAATCTATCAATATTGATTTTATTATTTGTCAAACACACTTATTTAAATTATTTTTTAGAAAAACAATTCCTTTTATTTAAAAAGTGTCTTATATTCATTATAATTAATTACTCAACAAAGAAGTAATTATATATATGTGTATAAAGAATACTTTCTTAAGTCTGTTAATATTTAAAATATTTTCCTTTATAATGGTTCATTTATAATGTGGAATAATAATAATTGGTTGTTTACATAAACTAGGTCATTCATGAAATGACTTCTGTCAAAATAAATTGAAATTGTGTGTCACACAAGCCAAAAATAGTGTTTCATATAACGAAATCTATGTTAGAAATTCTTATAGGTCAATTTTATCTTGGTTTAGTGCACAACATAAGACATTGATGAAATATATCTCTTAATAATCTTTGTTTGTTACACCATGTTTATCAAGAGAGGCATTGAACATCTCCACTATAGCAAGGTCTATCTACTAAATCATGGTCTTGTCCCCTTTATACAATTTTCACTATAATGAGCAGTGATCTGCCTTTCTCATTTGATTTTGAAACCAACAATTCAATCCTAAACCCACATTAACCACATAATTTATCCATACTTTAACTTGGTTCTTGGGTGAAAAAAATGTATCCCTATAATATCTTTCAACCCAATTTCATTAGCTTTAAAATCCATCTTTATGACATTGATATTTAGAGGTTCAAAATGAATTTTATTCTTCCATCTTCCCTATTTTCTTCTATCCCTTCATTAGGAGAAAGAAACATTCATCAGAACTATTTGTTTTAATGATGTTTTGGTAAGTGGAAAATGTGGGCTTCTATGTTAAAGCTTAATCAAGGTGGTTCCTTTCATTGTGGTTATTGGAGGCCACATTTCAAACATACCAGACATTACGAATGACGATTATTTCATGTGAAAATGTGTTTTTTTAATTTATATGTAGCATTAACATAACTTTATAATAATTAAGTGAGTTTAAAGGTAACTATAATAATTGGGATTTTACCCTTGTCTGATCATTGGTTAGATACGACCATTGGTCAATATGATTAATTGAAACTACACTCTTGGTAATGATTTTTACATTATAATTTTTCACTAGTAGTGATGGAGAATAATTCATGTAGAAAAGAGAAACAACAACCACATAATCTGTATCCATGTCATATAAATCACATTTGTTGGAGCTTGGTAGGGAGGTAGCATCAAAAGGGTTCTCTCTTGATGAATCTCAAGACATTCTTAAGAAAGTAAAGCTAGAATGAAATTTCATATAGTACAAGTTCATGTTAGTGGAAATTACCACTCAGGAAATGTTACTTGAGTTCCCCAAGAATATATAAGCATCACACAACTTACCCTCAATTCATATGAGGGTGTCAAAAGGGTTTATGTATTTAGAATATAGTTTCTTAATGTGTGACTTCATTTTATAAATATTATTTTTACTCAATATAGTTTTTTATCTAAATTTTTTCTTAATAAAAATAAGTTTTATAGATTGACACTTTGATAAATAAACTATTTGGACCCTAATTGTAATTGCATCTAATGAACTAAATTATTATAACAATCTAATTAACTATTAATAATTATTATTTTAATATCATATTATGATAAATTTTATTTAAATATAAATGGTAAAATAATTTTAAAAATTCTATGTGTGTAAAAATTTAATATGAATTTTAACCCACTATTATTTTTATTAAATAATGTATTTTAAAGTATTTTAATCAACGTTAAAGCCTATATATTTCATTACAAATTCTAAAATGGAATCTTTAACATTAAAAACAGTAGTTTTGTGGAACATGTACATTTCCATGACCAAAGAATTAATATAAAATAATGATGGCCTCTTGTAGATTAAAATAATATTAAATATGTACCAAATGTGAAAGATCATTAAAAACCATAGGATAGGACATGGTTTGCATTTTAACCAACCAAGATATGTATAGAATATGTTGTGAAATTAGTAAACAGATCCTCCAATTTATCCTAAATACCCATCCATTTATGAATATCCATTCACCACAAATCAATCCTCCCTAAATCTATAGTATTTTTACTTAAAAATGATTCCTCCCAAGGGTTTCTTAATCCCTCCATTATCCCAATAAAAATGTTTTTTAGTAACTTTTCAAGGAAATGTAAATATAATTTTTTCTTCAGTTTAGCAATGATTTTTGTATGTGTCTACTAATTATTATAATAAATATTTTATGTTATCATTCTGGTCATAAATTTAAATCCCAGTTATGTTTTATCAATGGAAGTCACATGTACCTACTCATTTATCCTCTTTATAAAACCATGTTCGTAGTTGTTATGCTGTTAGATTTACTTCTCAAAATTTCTCTATTCTCATAATGAAATTATCCTTTTTTTAATACCCATGACTAACTTCTTTCTAAGTTTATTCACCTAAAGGTAAATATGATTTATTTAATTCATGTATTAACATACATAAAAGCTGTATTCCATTTTTGAGGGATGAAAATGAAATAATTATCATTTTTAAAGAACATCGTGTATGTTATGATTTTGATAGAAAACATGTTTCTTTTATTCCCCACATGTTATTTATGAAATGTATTATGATTATCTATGTGTATCATAAGAAATTAAGACATATTATGGGGTTTTCTTGATAGTTCTACAATGCATTTTGAAAATAATTTATTCTCTAGATATGGCATGTTTTATGATTCCTTGGTGAATAACATTTTATATTTTTATTACACCATAATGAAAATACATTGTGATATGATTTTGAATGAATCATATCAATTTTTTATCCACATATAATTGACACAAATAATTTTATTTTCATGATATGCATCATCTTTCCATAAAAATTCTATATAGACATTCTAAATAATTTTATCAATGCTTCACACAACAGACCATGCACTGAAAACCCTCTGATTGAATTATAAATGGAACACATCATGAGAATAATTAGTCAAATTACTCATGTTATGAAGAATAATGTAAATGAAACTGAGAGACTGAATTGACAAAGATGATAAAAAATTTGTGTTGAGTCCTATATGTGTCTACCACCATATTATATGGGATATACCGACCCATTGATAACTAAATAAAGGACATGATCAATAGAATATTCCGTTTTTATACTCTATTATTTATAATAGAAGAATGTCTCCATGGGTGTGTAACACATAGAGGGATAATTTTATAGGTGGTTGATGTTAACTAAAAACATGAATTTGAGAAGGGAGATAGATTTTATGTAATGAAAAATGTTTAGGGGAACATTTTTCAATACATATATTCCATGTTTGATGACAACAAGAATGGAGAAGTGGTTTATAGAGAGGAAGAAGATGTAAAATTAATATGTTGTAATATATGATATGTACTTTAAATGAGATTATGGTAACAACTATAGATTTATCATTCATTCAAATGGAAAGATGATAAATTCATTTGTGGACTAAGGCCACATCTACAGATGAATCTAGCCAATCAATCCAATGATAGCAATGAAGAGATAGTGTATATTGATATGAAGGATAAAAGAAAGATATAGAGATGTAGTGGTCATGTAAATTTAATGAAATGAGGATATATTTGTAGCCAATTGTAGGGAGGAACATTTATCATACAAGTGGAGTAATTAAACTATAACTTCCTACATGAATAATATGGGAAATAGTTTTCTAGGAACTGTTGGATTCATAGTGTAAATTGTTAAAATTGTGCAATGGTTGGTTGTATTGAACAAAATTATCATTTTTAGGTGAAGGCTCAACTTCTCAATATTGATGACAAAGGGAAGATAATGATAGACGCACATGAAGTCCAATTCAAGAAGTTTTTATAGATTTTTCAATTTTACAATCACTTTTCAAATCTGAAGGTAATGCATGAGAATCAAAATCAATATAAAAATGTTCAAGAGACAATGGTTATAAATTTTTCATAAAAATGGATGAAATAATTTCTCCACATTATGTGGTGATAGGTACTATTGTTAATCTCTCATATATAGAATTCACTTTGTTTGATTTTTATTCTACGGGTTCCGTTAATTCCTCCATGTTTTCAAAGAATATAGAATCAATAATCGTACTTCTAAAAGTTGAGTTATCAGTCAATACTGCTAGATGGATAATCCAAGATTAAATTTTGTGTAGAAACTATAATATTATCTTTGAAAAGCACATTCTCATTGTATATCTCGTATTTATTCCCATAAAAAATATATGTCTATAAAATGGATGGAATGAGTCTCAATGTATAATGAAAATATAAACTACATAAGAAATAAAATAAAATTAATATTTAATTAAATGCCTTTAAATGTTTTTGAGTGGTAGATATCATGAACTAACCACTATCTATAATTCCCTCACATAAACATCAATATGGAAATGATTTGTGAGGAGTATGAACAAAATGAAAGTGTAACAATATAAAATTTACATTTTTTTTAAAATAAAATGAAGTATTTACCGAAAATTTACCAGGAAATACCCTAGAAAGAGAGGTCGTGTTATCCATTGAATTTATTACGAGATTCAAAAAGAAATAAAAGACCCCTAATATAATAGAAAATGTGGAGTTATTGGAATTAATGAAATGATTTCATGATATTTTACAGAAGTGTTTTATTTGACCCAGTGTGTCACCTTGGGGATAACATGTCCCTTTTGTGGAGAATAATGAGGAATCAATTATCATGCATTTACTATATATAACATAATAGGATATCAATGTAAGATAATTACCCTCTCACAAGTATTATTGATTTATTTGACTAGTATCATGGGGATGAAATACTCCCTAATATTGATATTTAATCTGGTTGTCATAAATTGAGGGTGACAAAAAAGATATTTTGAGGACCAACATTTGATCAAGATATATGCATTATGAGTTAGTTGTTTTTCCCTTCGGATTAAATAATTCTCCTTTTATATTTAATTTTTTAAAAGATTCTTTATGAACTAACTTGATAAATTTATAGTTATTTTAATTGATGAAATTCTAATGTTTTAAAAGTTTATGAGGACTGTGAAGATCATCAATGGGTTATATTGAAAATTATAATGAATAATTGACAATTTTAATTGTTTATAAAATGCTAGTTTTGGTTGAAAAAATTTTCATTCATGGAGACACTGTAACAAATTTAAGAATATCATCTGACCCAACTAAGACAATATTTGAAAAGTAGTGGTCTCATCCTATATTAGTATTAGATATTTTGTTTTCCATGGTTATTAGGATATTATCTATGTTTTGTAAAAAATATTTTAATCAAATTCTTGTCCATTAACTAAGTTAACTCAAAAGGATGTTATAGTAATCTAGAAAAATGTGAGTGTATAATGATTCTAAGCGATGATGAAGATATTTGCTGCTATAGTTCTGTCAATAGTACCCTCTATCAAAGAAGGATTTAATATTTTTTTAAAAGAATATATCTAAAGTCTAGTGGGAATCTTCCTGAAAATGAAAAGGTGATTTCCTATACATCTCCATAGTTAATGTGTAATGGGAATAATTCTAATATTCATTACTTGGAGATGGGTGTGGTATTTTTGGATGGTAAGATATAAAGGGACTATTTTTAGGGGGGAAATGTGACATATTCCTAGAACACATATCTTTGAATTATATTTTCACTCATAATAAATTTAATATAAGACAAAGAATATGGATGAACATATTTAATTTGATGATTTTTCAATTATTTATCACCCTAGAATTGAAATCATAGCTGATGTTCCATTGATGTATCATCCTGGATAAATGATGAATATGAAATTTTTATATTTATTAATATTTGTGAATTAAATATTAATTTTAATTTAAATGGGATGCTATGTTTGATAGCATACCCGATACACAACTATGGGTTTCTTGGAAATCTATCATTACACAATAACAATATAATATTATTATTTTAAAAGGTAGTTAATGCCTAGCTATTGTAATGTAATAAATGAACATAACCAACTACAAAATAATTATAAATGATTGTTAAATGTAGTTACATTTATAAAATAAAAGTTAGAGGCTTAAAATGTGAATAAATCTAATTTTAAGAATAATTTACATTAAAAGGCCAATTTACTACCTTTTAATAGATAACCCTCATTAAATAAATTTTTTTTCACTTTAATAAATTATATTTGACCAAATAAAATATTTATTTAGAATAGGGACATCAAAATTTACATTTTTTAAATTTTAGGAATTTTTTTCGTTAAATTTCGTTTTTTTAAATAATAGTGAAAATTTTGTATTTTATTTGAAAACTGTGTTTTTATATAATTTATTTATATGGTTAGATAATATTTTTAAATTATTTTAATGTGTAATTATAATATATTTTTACAATTTAATCCAATTTTGGTAATTGGAATTAATTTCACTTTCAAATTATTCATAAACAAGTGTCAATCTTTTGATAGTTATTGTTTATTAAAAACACACTATTTGTATTAACAAAAGGAATTAATATTAAATTAATAAATGAAACTTATATGTTTATAATTTGGTAAAATAGAAATCATTTTTTTATTTGGAATATCAAATTTTTCTTAGGCTAAATGTTTGGTATTTTTCTGGAAAACTTCAATTTTTGATGATTAGTGAAACCATTAAGTAGTAGTTTAAAAAAAATGAATTTCTCATTTAAATGAAATTTTACCACTTCTGTGAATTGAATTTTGAAAATCCGAAATACATGGTTGTTATTAATAAGTAAATTTTGGTTCAATAATATTAATTTTTTTTGGAGAATAGTAACTTTTGACTTTTAT
Organism: Viscum album; assembly: GCA_963277665.1. Lineage (NCBI taxonomy): Eukaryota > Viridiplantae > Streptophyta > Magnoliopsida > Santalales > Viscaceae > Viscum > Viscum album. The sequence continues at coordinate 1,686,251,055 of OY728119.1, read as the reverse complement.
TTACCATTGTTAAAGGTAAATAATGTAATTCAAGGTAAAAAGAATATTATAATATTTCAAAATTACCTTAAAAACTGTCCAAACCATATTGGTTGAGTCATTTACAACCATTTTCTTCTTTGGGACGATTTTGGTACCCCATTGAACCACTCGGGATTGATAATGTCATATTAGATTAATTAATTTAAAGTAAAGGCAAAAAGGACATAAAAAACATCTTTTAGTAAATTAATTTTTATATGGTGTTATACATGTCATATTTTCGACTATAAATATTATTTATAAATATAAAAATACTTCCTACATGATATTTTTTTTTTATAATTTTTAGACATCGAATAAATTAAATTATTCATGACACAATAATAATTCAGTATTTACCTCATTAATAATTGATTTAAATAAATAAGATTATAATGAATAAAATATTATCCAATACCTATCCAATTAATATTGAATGATTTTATTTCGACCATTAGTCATATTATCTTCTACTATAATGATTTTTGGACTTTTAAAAACCAAATATCATTATATAATAAAATAATATTTTCCCGCTTCCCTAAAGAGCCCCTCCTCCCCCTTATAAAAAGATACCATTTCAATCAAATTACACACACCTCTAAAGCCTTAATGCTCGTCCAAAATCTTATCAATTAAGCTCCCTACATCCATCTCATCCTTCTAGAAGCATTAACTTAGGCATAAGGCACTTCAAGAGGACCTTTTGGTCAATCCAAAGGAAGTTACCCAAATCCATGGTAACAATTTCTCTTAACTATTTTTCTTTTATTTTACTTATCCAACAAATAAAATCATTTTATTAGTTTATTTTATAACAAAACCAGTATCATCAATATACTAGGATGTTTTTATGATAATTATGTGAACTAAACATACACACATCTCCATCTAATGGGTGAAGAATAAACTGTTTCGCTGGATGGAAAACTAACGTCTCGCGAAACGATGATTGTTCGATTTTCTCCTATCGCCTCTCATGGTGGCCATTAATATGGAAATATATTTATATATGATACTTATTATGTTTATGTTTTCTTCATGATTCTTTATTTTTCTTTTATAACCTACTTTTATTCCTTCCATTACGGGTAAATGCGATATTTTCATTTTAGGAAGTGCGGACTACCACCCCTTCAAAGTGATATGACTCGTTAATGCCATATGTGGGACATATAAAAGATGTAGTTATTTATATTATATATGCTATTTTAATATAATTATAATATAATTATGTATCATTATGTTGTAATTTCATTAAAATAAAAAATAGAAATGGAATTAGAGTTCATGCATACGCACAGCTTACCGTCTCCATGAATTGTGCATTTCATTTCTTACCTCCAAATGAAGTGTATGGTTATATATATATATATACTATATATATATGATATATATGATATCTAAATAATTAGTTTCATTTTAGATTTAATTGACTATTGACCACATGGTCAACTTGTAAATATAAGGTGTTCATTTTTTACTCAAGTACCAAATATCAACCAAATTTATGTTATTAACTTAAATGATTACATAATGTTTATAACATGGTAATAAGTGATATAAAAATAATAATAAACTAGAAAAATGTTCATAAGAAAGTATTAATTAACATTTTTTTAATATTCCGGATATTAAAGAACGACCGAGTCAAGTCTGACACGAGGTAAGGTGATTTCTTTTATCACTTTTAATTCTGTGAGATTTCCATTGTTCGCCACTTATTGTTTTCATGTGGTGTATTATGTACTGTTGTTTGATATATTTTATCATGAATATATTTATATTCATGGATTTCTGTGATTATTTTAATGGTAATTAACTTTTGATCAAATGACTTAGTTGATTACAATGAGGTAAAGGGTGTCATATTACTTTTATTCCCATGCGATTCATGATATATCTTCCACTATTTTCTTTTTTTGGTGTATATACTGCCCATGATTATACTTTTGTGTAATATAAATTAATTTATTCATATTTACATATTCATTTTATGATCCTTCTTTCATGTGGAATATGTTTTGTAAGTTACCAAATCGGTAAGAGAACCTTTCACCCTCCTCTTTTTAAAAGGATTATTTTTCTTATGTCTTATAATTTAAAACTTATTATGTTGGTATATGTTCTTCAATATCCTTATTGATGTAAAATATTTCTGAGTGATGAGATACAGTTTTAATCTCATCAACTCATTTTTTGAATTTTAAAGTCGTTAGGCTGTCAAATGTTTACAATGGAACTTCTTAACCCAATTTCAATTCATTGGGTTCAACTTGTACTTCTTGAATATGTCATACTATGAATATGTGTGAATGGGCTCTGATTGTTTTAAAGATCATATAAAGTTATATTGTATGTATTTATATTTTTGACACATAATTATGTGATTGATTTATCCTTAATTTAAGGATACCATCTTTGTAATGGATTTCATCCCAATTTACATTTTCACCGAGATGTTATTTTTGTTATACACGAAATCACTCTTAAATGGTGTATATACTGTCCTTTGACATATTATATCATGAATAACTTTTTTCTCATGATATTATAATGTTATGATTAAATTTTATTATTAAATTATTTGTATTCAAGCGTCTCTCTTTTTGTTAAAAAAATATTTAACTACAATATCGTTTTTAATGTTTTAAAGATTTATTTCTTCTAAATATTTCTCATTAATGTCCATTTTTTCAAAATGGTTATTAGGATTAATTTATATTTAAATTAATGATTTCAAATGATAATTCATTTAAAAGCTTCAAAGTGGCATGAGACACTTTGATTCAAAAATATATTTTTAAATGGTTTTCAAAATGATTTTATAAAGCATTTTTTATTTCAATATCTTGAGTTGATATGTTGGATTGTGGAAATTTTATCATCACTGTTTAATTTTATTATCTCTAATGATTATGTTATTTTTATTGGTCATTTTTTACATATACGGGAGGATCCGTGATAAACCTAGGGCAGGTGAACCCGAGATAGCTCTCGAATGCATTGGGTAACTTGATGGAGGTAAACGTGATGTTTCTCCTAAGAGATTTAGGGAATATAATGTGATGGGTATTCCAAGTGTATCTCCATATATAGATATGATAGCTACAATGTATGTTTTATATGGATTCCATATTTAACCTTTATGATTTTGGATTTGTTTGTGTTATTCATAACTCTTATGATTTCCTAAGGTATGTTCTGATGGAAAAGTATGGTTTCAGTGATTTGTATTTATTGATGGGATAATGTTTTACTTCCCTATTTTATAACCCTTATTGATCATTTTATGCTCATACCATGTTTTTGAAATGGTTTCCACATGACATAAAGATGAATAGGGTCAATGATTGGATCAAGGAAAATTCATGTTGTCTAAAACATGGAAATAGACATGATACTTTTTAAGAGTTTTCATTTTATGAAAATAATGAATACTGAGTATTTGTGTTTACATGTAACGTTGAAGTTGTTATGTAATAGTTATGGGTTAATTCTCTAACACAATAAACCTAAAAAGATCATCAATGAGAATTATTCATTTAATTCAATATTATGTAATGTTTTAAGTCCAGGTCCTTATAGTTGGAATCAGAGGCGAGTTTTGATAACATTAAATGTTATGGTGTAATTTAAGAATAAGTGAAATAACCATAATGGTAAACATAATTGAAAGAGTCGTAGTTATTTTAGAAGTGATAAATAGTTATTACATTTTTTGGAGAAAAATAAAAGTTATTAGATAACCTTTGAGGATAAATTATGTTATGGTTATTTTTGAGGAATTTGTCTCTTTTTTTTGGAATGTTATGTATTTGTATAGTTTTTTAAAAAGGAAAACATGCAGACTATGTGACAACCCGTCGCGTCGGAAAAAGCAGCGGGAATCATAACCAAAACCAATGCTTGATTGGGATTTGACACATATCACTGGACAATATGAAATCCCTGGTTTTAATGACTAATTATTTTTAGTTAGATGATTTTATGAATCAATAATATGTCATATATAGGTTATCTATGGAAATTATTAACCTATCATGGAGGATATGCGACTAGGTTAATTACTTTTCAAAATGAGACATTAAGAGTAACTAATGTTATTTGAAGATAAATGTTAAGATTTATCTTGAAAGACTATGTGATTAGATACTTTTGAGATTTGGGTATCGATATTAGTTTGGATTAATTTGAATAATTATATGCACAACTTTTTATTGAATGTTCTTTATTGAAAATTGATTTATGTTTGACAAATTTTGGAGATTAGGAGTAGTTTTTCTTTTTGTAATAGATTATCTTTTTTGGGGATTCTCTGATATGGTGCTCAAATTTTTGGTTTTGGTTAAGTTATAAAGACCTGTGAAATATATAGTTCATCTATTGTGGATTATGTGATTCTCTAAAAGTTGATTATATAACACTTAATGTGAAAAAATTAATCCTAAATACTCATCATTTGGAGAAGTATTAGTTTCTGTTAAAAATCTAGTAAATGATGAATGTCTACATGAAATGTAAGTATATTTCCTTATGTTTTTAGTTAAGATCATTAATAAATTCCTCAATAAAAAGTTACATAAAACAAAAACCATGTCTGTTAACCTTTCCTATAGGGGAATCAAAGACTGTTTAACCCATCACAAGTTTTTGATTTTCTGGTGGTTAACTTTCTCATAAACATGTTTTCTAATCACTCACCATCAGAACAAGATGGTTTGTTTTCTCCTCTATCCATGTTTTCATGGAATCCTACTATTTGTTGTCTCAAGAAATATTTTTTACATCTCTTCATTTATTTAAAAGTTAAAGTTTTATTGAATTTTTTTTCCGATGTGGGGCTTTCATTGATGTTTCCGAACCCAATATTAAAATTACAATGATGAAATTCCCAAATAGAGGGGATGGATGTAAAATCAAAGATAAATAAAAAATATGACATTTTCCTATTTATTATTATTTTTTAATTAAATATTAAATTTAATTTAAATGAGTTACTATGTTCGATAGCATACCCAATACGCAACTACAGGTTTCATTGAAATCTTACATTTCTCACTAATAATATAATATTATTATTTTAAAAGGTATTGAACTCCAAGCCATTGTAATGGAAGAAACGAACAGAACTAACTAAAATTTAATTATACATGTTTGTTAAATGTATATACATTTATCCAATAAATTTTAGAGTCTTAAAATGTGAATGAATCTAATTTTAATCATAATTTTAATTAAAAGGCCGATTTATCTCCTTTTTAAGGAGAACCCTCTTTAAATACAGTTTTGGTCACTTTAATACATTCTATTTGACCAAATAAAATCTTTCTTTAGAATGGGGTCATCAAAATTTACTTTGTGTAAATTTTTGGAATTTTTCTGATAAATATACTTTTTAATGAATAGTGAAAATATTGATAAAGACCTCAAACCTAACATCATTCCTGCTCTGGTTTGTGAGGAAGATAACACTCTGATGAACAGAAACCCCTTTGATTATGAAATCAGAGAAACTATCTTTAGCCTTAATCCTGACAGTGCTTCTGGCCCGGATGGATTTAACAATGGCTTCTATCAAATCCATTTGGATACTCTTCAATAAGATTATTGTCGTTTGGTTAAAGCCTTCTTCTCCAAAGTTATTCTTCCTCATGGCCTTAACTCCCAATTTCTGGTTCTAATCCCCAAAATGGAGAATGCTGATATGATTCAGAACTTCAGACCCAATGCCCTTATCAATTCTCTTTTCAAAATAATAACGAAATTAATTTCCAATAGAATGAACTCCATTTGTTGCAAAATAGTTTCTTGGAACCAATTTGGTTTCATAAAAGGCAGATCTATTCAAGATTTCATTTGTCTGGCCTCTGAATCCAATAATATATTTTACAAAAAGAGAAGAGGGGGGAGTTTTGCTATCAAACTTGATATTGCGAAGGCTTTTGATTCCATTGATAGGAGCATTATGTATAATGCTTATTCACAATTCAGCTTCAATGAAATTTTCATTAATAGAATCAAATCTCTTTTCAACTCTGCTTACATCTCCATCCTCATTAATGGCTCCCCTAGAGGCTATTATAACCGCACTAAACGTGTGAGGCAGGGTGACCCTCTCTCTTCTATTCTATTCTTCATTGCGAAAGACTACCTGAGTAGGTTTATTACCTAGGAGAATGATAAAGGAGTAAAAAAAACTATCTCTACCTCCAGAAATTTACAAGTTCCTTCGAATCTTCTTTATGCTGATGACATTATTCTTTTTACCTATGGATACAAAAGAAACATTCTCAAACATAAAGATATTCTGCTCCATTACAAGGAAATCACTGGTCAACACATCAACTTGAACAAATCATCCATCATTTTCAGTAAAGACTTTCCTCCGGGATGAAAACTTTCCATATCTATCATCTTGGGCATCAAAGAAGGCTCTCTCCCCTTTACCTATGTAGGTGTGATGATTTTTTTGGGAATACCTAAAGAGGATTACTTCTCTCACATTATGGATCAGATGCTTAAGAACCTTTCCTCCTGTAAGGGTAAGTCCCTTTCGATGGTAGGTGGAATTTTTTTGGTGAAATATAAAATTGTTTATATAATAGTTTTTTCAATGATGATATATAAATGACCAAAAAGTATTCTAAAATTCCTTAACACTACTAATAAATTTTTTTTACAGGTAGCACTATGGAGAGGAAGCCGGTGACTATCCCCTGGACCTCCTGCTGCAAACCTGTTGATAAAGGAGGTATTAGCATAAAAAATCTATCTAAATTCAATGATGCTTTGCAATCTAGTATTACGTGGAACATTATTCACAACACCTCACCCTCCATGAACTTCCTCAGAACTCACATCTTTGACAAGCTTAGATAAAATTATATCTATCCTATTATGTCCTCCATTTGGCCCTCCATCAAAATCACCTTTATGTCTATTATGTCTAACTCTAGATGGATAGCCTCTAAGGACACCAGCATAAAATTCTAGTTTGATATTTAGACTGGTGTTCCCCTAATCTCATTGAAAGATACCATCCAAACCCCTCCTCATCTTCAAGACTCAATTGACTCGATCATTCATATGCATAATCTTGATATCCCTGAGAATATTACCCAAATTGTTGATAATTATCACTTCGCTAATACTAATGATCTACTTATTTGGGAACTGGCGTGCAATGGGATCCTTAACTCCAAAATCAATTATAAGTTCCTTTTCAACAATGATGACAATATACACCCCTGGCTAGACAATTTTAAAAAACCCTGGATAAAACCCTCAAGATTTACTTTAGTCTGGCAGATTGCTCATCAATGAATTCCCACAGATAACTGCCTACAAACTTTTGGAATAACTATTTGTTCAAAATTTCGTATGTGCAATCAACATAGAGAGGATATTAATAATCTATTTCCCTCCTGTGACACAGATTCCGCTCGCTGGCATTGTATTCTTGACATTTTTGAGTGCATATGGATTTTGCTTGACACCATCAACATGCAGATTCATAATTTCTTGAAGTTGTCTATGTCTCATCAAATCAAAAACATTTTGGTTGCGGCGGTTGCAGAACATCTTCACAATATAGGGTATGGTAGAAATGATTTAATTTTCCGCAATAAATCTTTTAAAATTTTTACAGGGAAAACGAGAATCCTCATGGATATCTGCGAAGCGTCTTCTATCCCAAGAGCTCACTACAAAAATTCGGTCTGTGACCTTGGGATCCTTAGACGTGATGGAGTGGAGGGGATTTACCCTCGTCACCACTCTAATCTTGATGTTTTTTGGATTCCCCCTCCACCGGGATGGATTAAAATCAATGTGGATGGAGGCTTCAAAGCAAACCCGGGACCAGCAGGCTGTGGTGCCATCTATAGAAATCACCTGTACTAGATCCTCAGATGTTTTTATGGATCTAGCTATTCCCCTACTTCTTTGGAAGCTGAGACAATGGGTGCGATCCATGCCATCACCTTTTCTAGACTTTACAGATGGGACAATATCAAGATTGAGAGAGACTCTACTAAAATCATTTAGGCCATCTGGAATGGTACAATTCACCTTGCATGGCCTCTTACTGCCCGCTGGATGAACTGTTTGAATTCGCTCGTTGGGATTAACTTCATCGCCACTCACGCCTTCCGCAAATCCAACATGATCACTGATGGTCTTGCCAATCTTAGAGTTACTCACGAATTACATTGGATGGATGATCTCCCTGCAGAATTAATCCCCTATTATGCTCGGGATCTCTAAAAAATACCTTCCTTCAGACATGTTTAATCCATTTATTTTTTATCAATAAAATTTTCTACATTTTTCAAAAAAAATGAATAAGTAAAATGTGTTTCAATAAGATGAAAATAATTTTTCAGTGAATAGTTACTTTTGACTTTTATTTACCACGCCTAAAGGTAAATAAGTTAATTCAATGTAAAACGAATAATATAATAATTTAAAATTACCTTAACAATTGTCCAAACCTTATTGGTTTAGTCATTTACGACCATGGGAAAATTTGATACGTTTTTTGGACCCCATTGAGCCATTTGAGAGTGATAATGACACATTAGATTAAATAATTTAAAGTAAAGGAAAAAATGACATAAACAATCATCTTTTTGTAAATTAATATTTATATTGTGTAATATAAGTCATATTTTCGACTATAATTATTTTTTATAAATCTAAAAAGATATCCTTATTGTTAGTATTTTTTTAAAATTTTTAGACATCGAATAAATTACATTATTCATGACACAATAATGATGCAATATTCACCTCATTAATAAATGATTTAAATAAATAAGCTTATATTGATTAAAATATTATCCAAAGCTATACAAATCCAATTGGATTATTTAATTTCAACCAGGAGTCATCTTATCTTCCACTATAATGATTTTTGGACTTTTAGAAACCGAATATCAATATATATTAAAATAATATTTTCAGAGTTTCCTAAAAATCCCCTCCTCCCCCTTATAAAATGAGACCATTTATATCCAATTACACACACATCACAAGCCTTTATCTAATAACACGGTTCATATCTTTGAGGTACGAGTTTATTCTTTTCTCTTTTCCTTTAGTATTTTTGAGAAAATAAGGAAAGTGGCGAAAATTAAAAAAATTTGGAAGTACACACTGTGTACTTCTGGCAGGGTGGAATTAGTACACAGGTTATGTGGCAATGTTGGAGATGAAGGGTGCAGGAATAGTCTACACGCCGTGTAGAGGTCCTTTACATGCAGTGTAGTCAGTCGACAAGCAAATAGTAAGGTGGTGGCCAGTTGTGCGACAACACACGCCGTGTACTCATGCAGACACACCATGTAGTCATGTCGGAAGGTGAACAGTGCCACGTTGGCAGGAAGCCGCTAAAAGAAAAGTTAAAAAATGGGATGTACATGTAGTGTACTTGGAAATACACCTCGTGTACTTTTTGGGTTTCACATAAAATGGGTATTAGCCTCCCCTGTTCACTGGGAAGGATTAGAACCGGACGGGAGCTCAGGAGGGACGACCTAATCTTCGAGGATCTGTCGATCGCAAACTGGGAATCCAATTCCTCCTCCGTCGATCTCATTATAACCACATATGTAAGCTCTCCCTTCTACTGGAGTATTTCGTCCCAATTCTTCCTCTAAGGGAAGTTATTTACATTTTAACGGTTTTTTTCTAACCCAGATCTATGTCGTCATTGGGCATTTCTAGAATCGATGTTCGCGTATATCGTTCGTTGGTGTTAAACGTAGGCGGCTTGGTGTTTATTTCCAAAATATTGTGCATTTTGTATGTTTCTGAGCTACGAACCCATATTTGGGGTGTCGTGTGGCTGAGGCCATGGCTATTTTAACTTCATACAATTGTATTGGTAATTAAGTAAAATTGTAATATTGTTGTTTGGGATTAGTCCATGGATCCAGGACAACCACATGGGTGTGTTCATTTGTTTAGCCGTTTGGCCAGGATACCCGAGGGTATGCCATGTTTAAATTGTGCATTACTTTTTCCTTGAGAGTAATTGTATGTAAATTTCATGTTAAATGTTGGGCATGGCCCGATTACCAATGCCTGAAGGCGGTGTTTTACTATAGCCAGAGGGCGTGACTCTATTAGCCTGAGGGAAACGTTCTATTTCGCCTGAGGGAAACCTTTCATGAATGAGTGCTTGACTTATGTGCCTGAGTGCGACACTTCATATTCCTGAGGACGAGATTCTGTTATGCCTTAGGGAGGGATTCTATTATGCCTGATGGTGAGATTCTATTACTCCTGAGGGAAATTACATGCGGGTTGGATTCTAATTACATGAGGGTGGGGGTTTGTGTGTCTGAGGACACTGACTATTATATATAAAATTCATTATGGTGTTTTCTTAAAATGAACTTGTTAAATGAATAATTAAAATAGCAATATAACCGGTTAAGTTAGTTACTTTTGAGTACTGCTTAGTTTATTTCATTTACTACTACACACTATTGTTGCATGTCTACACACATTTGAGCACGGGCCTTTGGTGCATTCCTATTAGGAATTATTTCTCACACCCAGTTTGGGTCATGATTTTCGGTCAAAAGAGATTACATTTCTGCAGGAGTAGATAAGGTATAGGGTTCTTATATAGGTACATGATTGTTGCTGAGGAGTAGGAGAGCATGGGACCGAGCTCAGGCTCGTGTTGCTACCGGCTGTTTTGTTCTGTTTTGCTTTCATGTACATGTACTGTATTTTACTGATGAGTAACATGTTCTGGATTTTTTATTAGAACTTGTGTCATGTTGCACCATTATTTATATACTGGTTGGTTATACCTATTGTAGTTTTTCAATTCAGTTGTGCATAGTTTACTGCTTCTGCAGTTGATGTATGTTTTATTCATTCCGCTGCGCTACACTTTGACAAATGAGCATAGCTTCCCCACTATCAGACCTGGGCTCTCGCTGCTAGTCGGCAGCCTCTGGCTTTTTGGGAAATGCTCTTGAGGTCATGTGGCGAACCGGGTTCGGGGAACCTGTTGAGTGGCACCCGGAGTCAGGACGTTACTAAGTGGTATCAAAGGCGTTCTTTTCTTTGACATACTATTATTATCCTTAGTCAGGGATAGGATGGAAACAGTAGTTGGTAGTAAGCTGTGTACATGCATAGCTAACCCTTGTACAAGGAAAATCCAGACTACCTCGTTGTTTTTCAATTCTTTTGTTTTTTCAAATTTTACAATTTATATGATTTTCACCGTTGGGGGAAGAACTTGTATTGTGCAGGTTATATTTTATTAATGGGTTCTATTTAGTTGAAACCCAATGAGATGAGGGTATTACATCTCATGAATAAGTTAGGCACATGCTATAAATCACATTCCATGCATAGTTCCATTCCATGTAGGTGCATTAGAAATTACATGTTGTTGTGATAGTTTTTGTGCTAGAAAATCATGCTGTTGTGATAGGTGATTGAAAAATACATGCTATGTGATAGGGCATTTCTGTATAAGTTTATTGAATGAATGGACCCCAAACATTGGTTTTAGTGAGTATGGGCCCTCACTGATCGGAATTTGGTGGATCATTAGCTTTTTATTATTTAAAACACAAATAAGATGTCAAACATTGATTCGTGGGGAGTATGGGCCCTTACGAGTCAGAATTTGACACTTAGGGGTTGTTTTTTTTTATTATTTTCGAGGTTCCAGGGAATTTTTTGAGGCATACTGTCTGGAAAACCCAGTATACACACCGTTTATTACATTAAACACATCGTGTATGGTCTTCTGTTTGAGAAGAAAAATAATCTTTTGGAGTACAAGTCGTCTACCCTGAGCACACGCCACGTAGTCTCATCCCGTGTCACAAACCGTGTTGGCAGTGACACTGGGAAGGAAAAGCCTTGAGTAAAACACACTGTGTACCTGATGTACACACCGTGTAGTGTTGACCCGGAGTCCGCCCGTGTAACTAACAACACGAACAGAGGAGACCTTAAGACATACACGCCGTGTCCACTATGGAACACGCTGTGTAGTCTGCCATGGGGGCTCGACCGTGTAACTAACAACATGGGTCTATGTAATCCCCTCGTTTACACTCTGTGAATATATAGAACACTCCATGTAGTGTGAGCCGTGTAACTAACAACATGGGGCGGGGGAAGCTCGTCTAGAACACGTCGTGTACCCATGGGACACGCCGCGTAGTCTTGTCCAGGGATAGACCGTGTAGACATAGCTATGTGGCTAGGAAATGGGGTGGTTTACAAGCCGTGTGTGTGTGTAACACGCCATGTAGTGTCATGAAGAGTTGTTGGCCGTGTCACAAATGACACGAGTAGTTGGAAATTTCACCATACACGCCGTGTAGATGTTATAAATGCAGTGTAGTTTTTGTTCCATAGAAGCTGTTTGGCTTAGCCGTGTAGAAGGACCCGAGCATGAGAAGATAAGTCAAGTACATTCCATGTAGTCATTATACATTCCATGTAGTCTGGTTTATCAAATTTTCAATGCCTTCTTCCCTTGTTTCCTTTGTGGTTCCTTCGCTTTCAGACTTTGAAAATCTTGAATCTAAGGCGTTTTTTGACCATGTAGTGTCATGCCGCCTAGATGTTCACGTGTTGTTCACCAGGAGAGCGGCAACGCTTATACTCTAGAGATGGTGGGAGATGGGATACTAATGGAACCTCCAGTAGAGATAGATATGGTGCAAGCTGTTGTACCGGACACAGGTGCAGAGGCGCAATTCCGTGATAGCTTTATGCGGTTCATGCAGACCTTTCAGGGAGCACCGCCGACTGCCACATCTATGGCCGAGCTGACACGTATCATCCAGTAGAAGCATCCACCTATGTTCCCAGGGGATGGTGGACCACAAGCTGCGGAGTCTTGGATTGGATCTATGCAGACTATTTTCGAGCATCATGATATGCCTCCTGGCCGGAGGGTCAAGCTAGCGACGTATATGCTATGTGATTCGACCAAGAGGCGGTGGGATGTTACCACCCAGTCAAAGCATCACAGAGACATGGCGTGGGAAGATTTTCAGGAAGTCTTCTATGGATTCTTCTTTCCAGAGACGCTGAGGGAAGATAGAGATCGATATTTCATGAATCTTTAGCAAGGCGCTATGTCGGTGATGGACTATTCTATTCTATTTACCGAGCTTAAACGTTTTCTACCCATTCTGGTGGGTGATGAGAGGTTGAGGGCCAGGCTCTTTGAGAATGGTCTCGTAAATGGCATTCGGGCGATGGTGAATGTTTTCAAGTTATATATTGTACATGATAATGTAAATAAGGCACTAATTATAGAGATGAACCTACCAGAAGCAAGTGGTGTGGGCCAGGGCGGTTCAGCAACAATTTCTGGTTCAATTTCTACAGGAAAGAGGAAGAGACGGATGGATTTATCTCAGGGTGGTGTTACCAGCCATGTAGTCTCTTCAGGTGGCATGATCAGGTGCTACAAATTTGGTAAAGAGGGGCATAAGAGACCATAGTTTCCACATGATCCAGTGGAGATCTGAGATTGCAGAATGCTGGGGCATCTGTAGCGCTTTTTCAGGGCGTTTCTACCAGTGGCTAGTGAAAGGGGTTCTATGTAGACTCCATGTGCGGGAGCAGGACTAGTAGCTTCTTAGAAATCGGGAAACTAGAATACGTCAGAGTGTGTAGTCAGAGATGGTGGTTGTGGACATGGTATCCAGACACAAGGATCTTAGAGGCAGTAGGGCCGGACAGCTCAGGGTAGCCAGGCTGTGTCGCTAGGCCGCAGCACTAGGTAGGCATATGCAGTGCAGCAGACCCAACATGAGCACGATCCCGGACCTTCTACTGTCAGAGGTTCTATTGTATTAGCTTCTGCCTTATCATTAGTACTTTTTGATGTGGGTGTTACACACAATTTCATATCTGTACACATTGTGGAGAGCCTTGGGCTTTCTGTTTCATCTTCTTCTAATATCATGATGCTAGGCACATCGTTGGGAACTAGAACAGATGGTGTATGTTAGTGCAAGGAGTTCCCCCTTGAGGATGGTGGGTGTCACTTTTTATGGGACCTGTATGTCTTATAGATGACAGCTTATGACGTCATTCTCAGGATGAGTTGGTAGGTTCTCTTTCAAACCTTTGTAGACTACTATCGTCACATGGTGAGTTTCACATCACCAGAGGGTGGAGAGTTTCTATAAAAGGGAGAATGGGATGTTCAGGCGAGTTGAGATGGACCAGAGCATCATGGATGAGGTGGACTCATATCCCAGATTGCGAGTATATATTCTGATGATCAAGGGACTTGTCAAACAGATTTCCCTCCTGTGGTTGATCGATTGAGGGATGTTTTACCGGACGACTTTTCAGGTTTACCTCCGGATCGTGTGGTAGATTTCTCTATTGAGCTTGTTCCAGTAGTAGCGCCAGTGTCCATTCCAACTTATAGGATGGCTACAACTGAGATACAGGAGCTCAATAGGTAGTTAGAGGAGTTATGGTAAAAGGGTTTTATCTGACCCATTACTTCTCCATGGGGTCCTCCGGTCCTTTTTGCGAAGAAGGCAGACGGTACCCTCAGAATCTGTGTGGATTATCAGAAGATGAACCAGTTGACGGTCAAGAACCGATATACATTTCCATGTATTGGTGATCATTTTGATCAAATTTGTGGAGAATGATTGTTCATGAAGATTTACCTGAGGTCAAGATATCATCAGCTGCATGTGAGACCATCAGATATACCATTTACAGCTTTTCTGAGCAGATATGGTCTGTACGAGTACATGGTTATGCCGTTCGGGATCACGAAAGTGCTAGCATTTTTCATGAATCTGATGAATCATCTGTTCCATCCTTATCTGGATTCTTTTGTGGTAGTATTCATGGAATACATCTTAGAGTACTATCACACATGACATGACCATTCCACCCATCTTTAGATCGAATTTAGTACACTGAGAGAGCATCATCTATATTCTAAGCTCTCAAAGTGCCACTTTTGGATGGACCAGATTAACTTCCGAGGTCATATCATCTCATAGGTAGGATATTTCATGGACCTAGATAAGGTGAGAGCATTAGTTTCATGGTAGAATCCTATGATCGTGTTTGAGATACAGAGATTCTTAGGGATGGCTGGTAACTATAGATGCATCATACAGGACTTCTCCCACTTAGCAGCACCGTTGAAGGGTATGACTAAGAAGGGTGTGATGTTTGTTTGGTCGGAAGCTTGAGAGAATGCCTTTCAAGACAGGAAAGGAAGGTTGACATCAGCCCCAATTATGATACTTCCAGAGCAAGGGAAGAGCCATACAGTTTACTGTGATGTATCAGGTATTGGGCTGGGAGCAGTGTTGATGCATAGTGATTGAGTTGTTCGGTACAGGTCTCGGCAGTTGAGGCCACATGAGAGGAATTACCCGATGCATGATCTTGATTTAGCCGTAGTTGTTCATGTGTTATGATGTAGGAGACATTATATATAGGGAGGGAATTTTGTAGTTTTCACTGACCACAAAAGCCTCAAGTATATTTTTACTCAGCGTGACTTGATTTCGAGGTAGCAAAGGTGGGTCGAATACCTTATGTCCTTCAATTTTGTGCTTTTCTATACACCTATAAAAGGTAATGCAGTAGCTGATGCACTGAGTAGGAGGACTCAGATACAGGCTATGCAGGATGCTAGTGATGAGTGGCAGCTCATGGAATTGTTCTCTGAGATGCATTTGGAGGTGCATGACTATTATGGACAAACTTATCTTTCATCTTTAGCTATGACTTCTACCCTCCCGGATAAGCTGGGGATAAGACAGCTATTAGATTATGAAGGCCTAGTTCTACAGGAGTCAGTGGAATGTGAGGACTCTCCTCTTGGTTGGACGATATACGTGAGGAGTTGATGCTGGAGTTTAGTGATTCAGCTTGGGGAGTTCATCCCGGGGTTACCAAGATGTAACGTGACTTGAGACGTCGGTACTAGTGGCTGGGTATGAAGAGAGATGTAGCTAGTTTTGTAACGAGGTGTTCCACCTGTCAGCAGATGAAGGCGGAACATCATAGGACAGCCAAACTGTTACAGTAGTTACCCATCCCAGAGTGGAAATGGGATGATGTCGCGATGGACTTCATGACTGGGTTGCCGAGGTCACCTAGAGGCAATGATGTCTTTTGGGTTGTTGTGGAAAGACTCGTGAAGGTAGCTTACTTTTTTCCGATCAAGGAGACCTTCGGGATTTACGAGCATAGAAATTTGTATATCTGAGAGATCGTATGTCTTCATGGGGTCCCTCGTTAAATCATTTCAGATAGGTAATCCTTCTTTACGTCTCGTTTCTGGAAGAGTTTTCATAGGGCACTGGGTACACAGGTGCTTTTGAGCACAACTTACCACCCTCATACTGGTGGCCATTCAGAGCGTACGATACAGGTGCTTGAAGACATGCTCTGTGCATGCATCCTAGACTTTTGGGGCCCTTGGGAGACGCATATACCCATATTCAAGTTTTCATATAACAATATTTTTCAAGTGACTATTGAGATGGCACCATACAAGGCTTAATATGGTAGACCATGATGATCAGCTTTTTGCTGCTCAGAGGAAGATGAGGTAGCTTCACTAAGACCACGTCTCATAAAGGAGACTTCTGAGCAGGTCCAGTTGATTCAGAAGAGGATGGCTACTACACAGTCTCGTTAGAAGTCTTATGTTAATCACAGTAGATGACCCATGGAGTTCGTGGTTGGGGATCAGGTTTTCTTGTGTGTTTCACTGAGGCTGGGACACAGACAGATCAAGAGACATGGTAAACATTCACTGAGGTATGTGGGGACATTTGAGATTCTGGAGAGAGTCAGGTTGGTTTCCTATCGGTTTCACTTACCACAGAGGTACCAGGCCATGCATGACGTCTTTCATGTATCTAAGTTGCACCACTATCATTCAGACATGTCTCACATCTTTCAGCCAGAAGAGGTTGAGCTTGAGGAAGATGTGTCCTTTGAAGATCATCTGATTCGTATCGTTAATAGGAGCATGAAGGTTCTCTGAGGCCGGTCAGTTCCTCTCATACGGGTGCTATGGCAGCATGGAAGAGTGCAGGATGAAACCTAGGAGCAAGAGACCAACATACGTGCTCAGTGGCCAGAGCTGTTCTGAGTTTTACCTTCCCACCCTTGGAAGGGAAATTCGGTAACGAATTTCATTAAGGGGGGAAGTTTATAAGAACCCGATTCTTATCATTGAGGTATAGGATTCTTCTTCTCTCTTTTCCTTCATTATTTTTGAAAAAATATGGAAAATGGGGAAAAATACCAATGTTGGGATGTATATGCCCTGTACTTTTCCACGTCGTGTACTTTTGGCCGTGTGGAATGAGTACACTGGTCGTGTGGTGATGTCGGCAATGATGGGTGTAGTAACTAACTACACACCATGTGGTGGTCCTTTACACACAGTGTAGTCAGTCGGCAGGCAAATAGTAGGGCAGTGGCCAGCTGTGGGACAGCACACGCCGTGTACTCATGCGGACATGCCGTGTAGTCATGTCGGTAGGTGAATAGTGCCACGCTGGCAAGAATCCACCAGAGGAACAGTTAATATATTGGGAAGTACACACCGTTTACATGTAAATACATGCTGTGTACGTTGTTTTTTCGATTAAAATGGGCAGTAGACTCCCATGTTCACAGTGAAGGCTTAGAACTGGACAAGAGCTCGGGAGGGATGACCGAATCTTAGAGGATCTGTCAGTCACAAACCTGGAATCCGATTCCACCTGCTTTGATCTCGTTGGAACCACATGGGTAATCTCTCCCTTATCCTTTAGTTGTGTTTACCAATTCTTCCTCTAAGGGATGTTATTTACATTTGAACAATTTTTCTTCTAACCCAGATCTACGTCATCTTTGGGTGTTTCTGGAATCGATGTTCGGGTATATCGTTAATTGGGGTTAAAGGTAGGTGTCTTGGATTATATTTTCCAATTGTTGTGCGTTTTTTGTGTTTTTGAGCTATGAAACCATATTTAGGGTGTCGTGTGGCTGAGGACATGGCTATTTTAACTACCTAGAATTTTATAGCTAATTAATTAAAATTGAAAAATTGTTGTTTGGGATCAGTGGTTGGATCCAGGACCACCCTGGGGGTGAATTCCTTTGTTTAGCCATTTGGCCTGGATACCCGAGGGTATTCCATGTTTAAATTGTGCTTTAATTTTTACTTGAGAGGAATTTTATGTAAATTGCATGTTTATATATTGGGCATGGCCCGGTTACTTATGCCTAAGGGCGGTGTTTTACTATATCCTGAGGTTGTGACTATACTAGCCTGAGGGCAACGTTCTATTTCACCTGGGGGAAACCATTCGTGCCTAAGGGCTTGACTTATGTGCCTGAGGGTGACACTTCGAATGACTGAGGGAAAGATTTTGTTATGCCTGAGGGAGATATTCTACTACACTTGAGGGAAATTACCTGCGTGTTGGATTCTTATTACCTGAGCGTGAGGGTTTGCATGTCTGAGGACACTGAATGTTATATAGAAAATTCACTGTGGTGTTTTCTTAATATGAAGTGGTTAAATGAATAATTAAAATTTAAATATAACTCGTTTTGTTAGACACTTTTGAGTACTTCTTAGTTTATTTCATTTTCTACTGCACACTATTGTTGCATGTCTACACACAGTTGAGAAAGTGCCTTTGGTGGGTGCCTACTGGGAATTATTTCTCACACCCTGTTTGGGTCATGATTTTTGGCCCAAACATATTAAGTTTCTGTATGTGTAGATAATGGAATGACTCCTTATACAGGTATATGATTGTTGCTGAGGAGTAGGGGAGCATAGGACTGAGCTCAGGATCAAGATTCTACCGGTTGTTTTGTTTTGTTTTGCTTTCCTGTACTTGTACTATATTGTACTGTTGAGTAACATGTTCTGGCTGTTTTCTTAGAACTTGTGGCATGTTGCACAAATATTTACATACTAGTTGGTTATATCTACTATAGTTGTTCACTTCAGTTGTGAATGGTTTACTACTTCCGCTATTGATGTATGTTTTATTCCATTCCGTTGTGCTACACTTTGACAAATGATGGCATAGTTTCCCCACTATCAGACCTAGGCCCTCACTGCTAGTCAGCAGCCTCTGGCGTTTGGGAAAATGTGCTTGAGGTCATGTGGGGAATCAGCTTCGGGGCACCCATTGAGTGTCACTCGGAGCTGGGAAGTTACACTTTAGGGTCGTCCAAATTCTGACCAATTAAGCTCCATACATCCCTCTCATCCTCCTAGAAGCCTTACCTTAGGCATAAGGCCCTTTAGAAAATACTTTTTGGTTCAAACCAATGGATGTTACCCAAATTAAAGGTAACAATTTCTCTTAACTTCTTTTCTTTTATTTAACTTCAACAACCACTAAAATATTTTACTTCATTTATTTTATAACAAAACCAGTATCCTCAATATTCTAGGATGTTGTTATGATGTGTATTCGAACTACACATACTCACACCTCAATATAATGGGTGAAAAATATGCTGTTTCTGTGGATGGAAAACTAACGCTTCACGAAACGATGATTGTTCGATTTTCTCCTACCACCTCTCATGGTGGCCATTAAGATGACACTATATTTATATATGGTATATATCATGTTTATTTTTTCTTCATTATTCTGTATTTTTCTTTTTTATCATACTTTTATGGTTTCCATTATGGGTAAACGCGAGAATTTCATTTGAGAAAGTGCGGACTACCGCCCACTCAAAGTGATATGACTCGTTAATGCCATATGTTGGATGTATAAAGGATGGAGTTAATGATAATATATATGATATTATACTCTAATTATAATACACCTTTGTATCATTATGTTTTAATTCCTTTCAAATAATAAATAGAAATAAAAGTAGCGTTCATGCGTATGTATGACTTACCGTCTCCATGAGTGGTGCATTTAATTTCATACCTCCAAATGATATATACTATTATAAATATATATATATATATATACTAGATATATATATGATATTATTGATATCTAAATAAGTAATTTCATTCTGGATATAATTGACTATTGACAACATGGACACCTTTTAAATATAAGGTGTTCATTTTTTACTCAAGTACCAAATATCGACAAAATGAACATTATTATCTTAAATGATTACATAATGTTTATAACATGGTAATAAGTACTATAAAAGTACTAATAAACTTAAAAAGGATCTTAATCAAGTAGAAATTAACTTTAGTTTATTATTATGAAGATTAAAGAATGATTGAGTCATGTCGGACACGAGGTAAGGGGATTTCTTATCTCAATTTTAATTCCGTGAGATTTCCATAGTTCACCACTTATTTATTGCATGTGGTGTATTATGTACATTCGTTTGATAAATTTTATCATTATTATCTTTATATTCATGTGATTATGTGATTAATTTGATGGTTATTAACTTTTGATCAAATGACTTAGGTGATTACAGCGAGGTAAAGGGTTTCATCTCACTTTTATTCCCATGAGATTCATGCTATATTTGACACTATTTCATTTTGGGTGGTGTATTTACTGACCATGATTGTAATTTTTTTAATATACATTAATTTATGAGTATTTAAATCTTTTTTTTATGATTCTTCATTCATGTGGCATATGTTATATAAGTTACCAAATCAATAAGATAACCTTTCATCCTCCACATTTTAAAAGACTTCTTTTTGTTATGTATTTTAATTCACATCTTATTATTTTGGGATATGTTCTTCTATATCATTATTGATTTAAAATTTGTTTCCAAGTGATGAAATACCCTCTCTTTCTCATCAACTCATTTTCTAAATTTTAAAGTCGTTAGGTTGTCGAATTTTTAGTATGGAACTACATAACCCAATTTCAATTCTTTGGGTTCAACAAGTACTTCTTTAATATGTCATCCTATGAATATGTGTGAATGAACTCTGATTGTTTTAATCATAATATACACTTATATTGGGTGTATTTATATTTTTCACACATAATTATTTGATTGATTTATCCTTAATTTAAGGATACCATCTTTATAAGGGATTTCATCCCAATTTAAATTTCCACTGAGACATCATTGTTGTTATGCACCAATTCACTCTTACATGATGTATATACTATCCTTTTACATATTATATACTGAATCCCTTTATTCTTATGATATTATAATGTTATGATTAAAATTTATTCTTCAATTACTTGTATTCAAGAGTCTCTTTTTTCGTTAAAAATAATCCTTAACTAAAATATTGTTTGAAATGTTTAAAGATGTATTCATCTTAATATTCCTCATTAATGTAAATGTTCTCAAAATAATTTTTAGGATTTATTTATATGAAAATTAATGTTTTCAAATGATAATTCTTTTAAAATCATCAAAGTGGTATGAGACACTTTGACTCAAAAATCTATTTTTAAATGGTTTTGAAAATGATTTGATAAAGGATTATTTATTTCAATATCTTCATTTGATATATTGGAATGTGAAAATGTTATGATTACATTATACTTGTGTTATGTGTCATGATTATGTTATGGTTATTGGGAATTGTTTATGTATATGTGTGGTTCCGTGATAATCCTAGGGCGGGTGAGGCTGAGATAGCTTTCCAATGCATTGGGTAACGTGACAGAGGTAAACATGATGTTTCTCCTAAGAGATTTAGGGAATATAATGTGATGGGTATTCCAAGTGTAACTCCCTATATAGATGTGATATCAAAAATGTATGTTTTATGTGGATTCCATTAGTAACCTTTATGATTTAGGATTTTTGTGTGTTATTCTTAAATATTATGATTTTATAAGGTTTGTTATGATTGAATAGTATGGTTTCATTGATTTGTATTTATTGATGGGCTAATGTTTTACATCCCTGTTTTATAAACCTTATTGAGATTTTTATGGTCATCCAATGTTTTTTAAATGGTTTCCACAGGACTTAAAGATGAACAGGGTCAAGGATTGGATCAAGGAAAAAGCATGATTTCTAAATCATGGAACTAGAAATGCTTCATTTTAAGAGTTTTTATTATATGAAAAAATAGATACTGAGTAGTAGTGTCTACATGTAATATTAAAGTTGTTATGTATTAGTTATGACGTAATTCTCTAAAACTCTAAACCTGAATAGATCCTCAATTTGAATTATTCATTTAATTAAATATTATGTAATGTTTTAAGTCCAGATCCTTATAATTAAGTTGGAATGACCAAGCTGTGGTGGAAATGTTAAGGATCCAAGGATACCATTTGATGAAATAAAAAGTGAAATTTGACATGGAGATCGTATGGTAAGGTACATCATGAACCATATCCCAAATTATTTCTCAAACATCATTACTAGTGGTGATCAAGTAACATCAAAGAGAAGATCCTTTTGTTATAGAAGAACATAGAGGCAGTGAATATTGGAACGTTTCCTGTGGTTAATTTTCATCAAAATGCATCACTGAAATTTTATAAAAGGGAACGTGTTCCATATATTATGAAAATAATGGACCTGATGGATGAAGATCATAGAACTACATTATATTTATATCCCAAAGTCACTATAATTATTGGGGAATTTTGTGATCATTCATGGTATGATAAAACGAAAGTAGATATTGTTGACAAAAATAAAAGGTGATTGATGCATCAACAAGTGAAGGAGGAGTGATAAAAAATTAATGATGTGTTTCCAACACTACACATACCAATATGGAAGTGTGATAATATCTATATGGACTTTATGGATGGTATCCTAAACACATCCAGATAAAATAATGTGTTTTTGTTTCTAGTAGATAATTTTAACCAAACATCCAAATTCATCTCTATTCAGGAATATTTATCTCTTGGACAACATTACATGATTTATGTAATGGTTGTGGTGAGGTTGAAAGAGCATTAACTTTCTATAGTTTCATATAGTGATCCAATTCTCACATAAAAATTATAGAAAAGTATTCAATATGGAGTGAGTTCCAAATTTAATTTCAGCATATCCTATTACTCACAAACTCATGGACAATCTGAATAGAATATTAATGTCATGAACCGCTCCAACCAAAGATGCCCCTTCTGAGCTAGAAATGGTGAAAGGGAGATAATGACCCCTGAGTCCCGCCTCCAGTAGGCCCCAGAGTGGCGACTAGCACCAAGGGTATGAGTTTTCACAAATATGGGAGGCATTACCCTTTTTATTATTTAAGATCGGGAATAGGATGAGTCAAAAATGAAAGGAAAAAAAACATGTAAATGAAAATAAACCCAAAACCAAACCCATATGAATGTTTTATACAATACTGAAAGAAAAGTACAAGTAAAAGAAAATGTACAACGAATTATACCAAAAAAAGAAGCAAAAACTGCAACCAGCTATACTCCAACGCCCAACTAGCAAGATCCCAAACGGTCCCAGATGTCCTCCTGAAAACCTAAAAGTAAACGTAGGGTGAGCATAAAAGTATACTCATAAGGAAATCCTAAAGCTCTCATGAACAGGTGGGGAGGAATCTTAATGCCCCATGAGAAAACAGAAGGAACTAAAGCCTAGAAAGGAATCTATCCACCCAACCTTACAAGCCACACTCACCAAATATCACAAGTCTGTAGAGTATTATAGTGATATTATAAATGTATGGGTACACCGCACCACCATCCCACTGAATACTGCTCAAGCCCTTATGCCTAACGCTATGATGCTTCCCCCTCTTCCTGAGCTAGTGCCGCAACCTGGCCATACGAAGCTCGAGCTAGTGCTGCAACCAAGCCATTCGAAGCTCATAATATCCCGATGGCACTCAATCCTCAGCCATAATAACATCTCATTCCGAAGACACCTGGGAACCACATCAAATCTCATCTCGAATACACCTGGGAACATATGACATCTGAATACGAAAGACTCCTGGGAAAATCTATTGTAACCTGCCCGAAGGATCTTGGGCTATAGAACCTGGAAGAGGGAGTATAGGGAAGAATATTAACCAGACGTCCTTTATATGTTTGAGAATCTCACCCCCCTTCCAACAGGTGTTCGACACATAGTTCTCAACATGGGTGGGGTGCATAATGAAACATAAAATGTACAGATTTATATAATTACATCCACTACTCAGGCCATCCTAAGGATTGTACACAAAATATCTGAGCACATATCTTGGCACTACTACCTCGAATGTATGCACACAATAAATATCCCCAAATCCCATTATTCTTTTCATGTTTCAACAAATTTAGTTTATAAGTACCTTAAATACGTCGCAACTAAAAACAAACAAACCAGAGCAATCGTTCATAAAACATAACCCTACCAACCAGAAATAATGTTAGAGAAAACACAAGCAACACAAAACCACTTTCTATTATCAGACAATCAATTTTATTGATTTTCCGTATTTAATCAACTAACATGCCCCACAATTTATTAGTTAACTCTTCCACTTTTATTCATATGCACAACCCATCCTTGAAGACCTGCTGACAACCACCATAACCACCAACACATTGGAAACAATACCAGTACCACTTCATCCTCCATTTGATACCATTAACCGCATCTCCACTTCCCATCAAAACCGTATTATACACTCCACCCCAAAACCAAGCCAAACGCAGCCCCGCTGCTCACCTGTTCCACAACAACCCACGAAACACCCCTTCACATAATTAAACTCCAACCACCACCCACAAAATTCATTCTTTCATTTAGTATAACATGGGTGATCATTCAAGGGTTCTTGGTATTCATTTAATTACCCAACCTTACATGATTAACAAATTTCCACATTCTATGAAATTCCTTCCACAAAACAATCCAGAAACATAGGGCAACATTTAATTGCACTAGCAAAGGCCCCCAACGACCGAGATTTTTAGTAGGCATTTTCCTATTCAATTCATAACATAATCAAAGGAAAAACATTGATAAAAATAAAACCACAATATCAACCAAATTTACCCAAACCCTTTCTTTAACTAGTTATTATCTTTATTTACTTGTTCAACAGTATATCACAAAAACAAGCGGATAACCACCCCGCATGATGCACAAAAGAGAGATAGATGAAGGTAAGATCCCTACCGGAATTGGTTTTGATATCCTTCTGTGAGAACAACCCCCACGGGGATTTTGATAACTTCTCTTGACGAATATGTCCTCTTGTGGACGCCACCGCACAACCACACTAATAACAAAGCGAGACTCCATTAAGGTTTATGGTGTCACATGTCATAGCATGGAAAGGAGGAACTGAAAGTGGAGATAGAGGAAGGAATAAGAGCGGGGTAGAACGTACCAATAAGATGAAGTTCGTCGAAGGGTGTCACGCCCGTAAAATATCATCAATCACCTCGGTAGGAAACTACAAAGAGGAAGTCAAAGAAGAGGAAATGGAACGAGGTGCATGATGTTCACCTCGTCGACATTATCCCACAGCCACTGATAGATCAATGATCGGAGTCTGAATGAAGAAGATATGAGGAAGGATTCTGGGTCATACGGGAGCGTTGTCGTGCGAAGATGAAGAGGGTTCTATAAATAACACATGACCCTCTCTTATATAGGAAATGTAAAGGTAAAAAGGTATATAACGTGTATTAATGAATACACGACATGACCATACAACTTTTACGTTGTTTGAATGGTCAATACACAAAACGTCACGCGGTTTCCATGCATTTAATGATAATAATAACTTCAATTAATAATAGGTGTTTTATTTACCTGATACATGAGTCATAAAAAGGTATTCATCATTGGTCTTAAAATGAGCATCATAATTTCAGGGTTACACAACTGCTGATGGTTCGTCGATCCGATATCATCTGAAGAAGTGACGGACAAATTATGGATTTGACAACCATAAATAATAATAATAATAATAATATATTATTATTATTATTATTTCATTTCATTGAAAATTTCTCTCTCCAATCAAATTTAAGATTCATGCACCAAATCCTCTTTAATTTGGTGCACATCACCCCATTCTACCTTGATTGATTTCCTTATTTATTTAATTTCTTTATATTTAAATCATTATTTCCGTTAAACTCTTTCTCTGTCCAATATTTCTTCCATTCATGATTTCTTCCTCCAAAAGAGGCACCTCCCCTTTCCTTTACTCCATTATCACGTCAATGTTATTATTAATAAAATTAATATTAATAACAACCATCAATAATTTTTTATTTTAATCCCATTAAATTAGTTTACCATGGTTATTCTCATATTAAATTAAAACCATTACATTTAATTAATCACACACTAAAATCCACCATTACCATTAATTATTTAATATAATAGTAATAAATCATCTTTTAATTTCATGAACGGGTCACCATCATTATCATTAATAATAATTATTTTTATTGATGGTGATTATTATCTTATAATTATTCCCTCTCCCCCATCACATGATATTCACGCAAGGGTTGGGAACCCCTTCCATGAGCCTCTTCATTTTATTATTATTATAACAAATTATTATATAATAATTCCCTTTAATGTTATTTACACAATTCCAACATTAATTGTGGAGAACCTCACAACGCCTCCCGTACAAGGTCAGGCCCATGCGCCCCATGCATTTCATTCCTTTATAATTTATTACATGCGCCTCATTTATTATAATTTATTCCTTTATAATTTATTCCATGAACCTCCCCTCATTGAATTAAATACATTCAATTTTATTTCTTTTATTTCACAGTGATTAAATTAAAACTATTTTATCTAATTAACAAAAAATATTTTCATTCCACCCTTGTCAATTATTATTATAAAAAATTATTATTATAACACACGTTATGTTTGACCACATCAAATTTTTACAAAGTAATGGACCGGAAAGTTCCAGTTCATTACATCAGTTACCTCTCAAATCGTTCTGGTCCTCAAGAATTAAAAACAAACCCATAAAAAGGGGAAAGGTCCAAACAACCACCCTGCAAGATACCTCTCAAGGATCTCTTCATAATAGGAATCCAACCACAATCCTAATTATATGAGTCATGGAATTCCTACCCCCATGTCGAGATATTATCCGATTTAGGTGGCACTGACTCGCCTGCATGGGTTTAATCACATCCACATTAATGAGTCTCGATTAGGGAATATGTCCTCCCAACTCCATAATTTAGGATTTATCACACACACATTGCCCCCAACAACGCACAAAACAAGAAACGTGCTGCCCCAACACAGGGATGGGGTAATTCCTTCTCCCTTGTCGAGATAATATCTGCTTTGGGCAGCACAGACTCAACTGCACAGGTTTAATTGCATCAACATTAATGTGTCTTGATTATGGATCAGGTACTCCTCTCCCCACATATTAGGACTCTTCACACATATTTAAAGGAAAGAGGGAAACAACTTATCATTATAGAATAATGAAATAATGGTCCTGGCCCAATGCTTGAGAAAAGAATGAGTTTCAACAAAGGAGTGTGATGATCCTGAATTTAAAAAAAACATAAATGAGAGAATTTAGGTAAAACCAAAAACATCTCTCTTGTTCTCTGGCCTTATTAGGATTGCAGCTTTTGTTGCGTGCAAATGTCTGCATCCCACTCCTCTTCCTTTCAGATGACATCCAGGTTCCATTGTTGTTCGGTAAACAAGGAACACGTAAGCCTAAGTATCATGGAAATTTTCTCAAGGTTTCATTTCATCATTTTATTTGATTTCTTTCCCAGAACACCCAAATAAAGTAAAATACAAATCATGATGATGCATTTACCTTTCCTAGGGTCTTTACCCTGAAGTCAATATAGTCTTACTTGGTCGTTCGGTAAGCTCAGAGTCCTTTC
The DNA here is from genome assembly GCA_963277665.1 of Viscum album. NCBI lineage: Eukaryota > Viridiplantae > Streptophyta > Magnoliopsida > Santalales > Viscaceae > Viscum > Viscum album. Next base: position 1,686,223,204 of record OY728119.1, on the reverse strand, counting down.
ATCAGATCATGGGGGGACCTAAAATATCGTGTCCTAGCCAGTCTTTTATGGCATATTTCATGCACCATGATCAACAAAAACTATATCCCTACCATCCCATGCAATCATCATTGTGACGAAATCGAGAATCCATCTTATCTTGAAATCATCAGCCTCTGATACCATTCTGTCACGACCCCTTCCCACCAATTATGCCCCTCTTGAGATGGTAATGGTGAAAGGGAGATAATGACCCCCTGAGTCTGCCTCATGTAGGCCCCGGAGTGGCAACTAGAATCAAGGGTATGAGTTTTCACAAATAAGGGTGGCATTACCCATTTTATTATTTAATATCGGGAAATAGGATGAGTCAACCACCAAAAGAAAAAGGAACACGTAAATGAAAATAAACTCAAAACCCAACCAATATGCATGTTTTATACAATACTGAAACAAAAGTACATGTACAACAAAATTTCCAAAGTACGATACCAAAAAAAGCAAAAACTTCAACCCGCAAAACTCCAAATCCCTACTGGAAAGGCCCCACACGGTCCCTAAAGTCCTAATGAAAACCTGAAAGTAAACATAGGGTGACCATACAAGTATACTAATTAGGAAAACCTAATGTTCTCGTGCACATGTGGGGAGACATCCTAATTCCTGGTGAAAAAACAGAAGGAACCAAAGCCTAGAAAGGAATCTATCCACCCAACCTTACAAGCCACACTCAACAAATATTGCAAGTAAATAGAGTTGTATAGTAATATTTTCAATGTATGGGTACCTTGCAGCACCTTCCAACTTAATAATGCTCAAGCCCTCATGCCTAACGCTCTAATGCTTCCCCATCATCCTTTTCTAGTGCCGCAACTTGGGCATTCGAAGTTCGAGCTAGTGCCGCAACCGGGCCATACGAAGCTCATAGTATCCCACCAACACTAAATCCTCAACCATAACCACATATCATCCCAAAGACACCTTGGAACCATATCACATATCATCCCAAAGAAACTTGGGAACATATCAAATCCTCATCCCGAAGACTCTTGGGAAACACCTGTCATGACCTGCCCGAAGGATCTTGGGCTATTGAAACTGGAAGAGGGATCACCGGGAATAACAGTAACCATCCATCCATTATATGTTTGAGAATATCACCCCCCGTCCCATGGGTGTTCGGCACATTGTTCTCTACAAGGGTGGGGTGAGTAAAGAAAAATAAAACGAACAGATTTATATAATTATATCAACCACATACCCCATCCTAAGGATTCTACAAAAAAGATCTAAGAACATGCCTCAACACTACTGCCACAAAATTATGCACAAAATAAAAAACCCCAAACCCCATTATGCTTTTCATGTTTCAACAGTTTTAGTATATCTGTACCACAACTACCGAGAAACTAACAACAACCAAACCAGATCAATTGTTCGTAAAACATATCCCTGCTAACCAAAACTAATTTTAGGGAAAACACAAGCAACACAAAACCATTTTCTTTTAATAGACAATCAATTCCATTTATTTTCCTTATTTATTCAATTACCCTGCCCTACTATTCATTAGTTAAATCTTCTACATTTATTCATATCCAATACCCATCCCTGCAGCCTTGCTTCCAACCACCATAACCACAAACACATTTGAAACAATACCCATACCACATCATCATCCCATTGATACCATTTACTGTAGCTCCACTGCCCATCACAACTGTATCATACACTCCACCCCATAACCAAGACAATCGCCAACCCATTGCTCACCCATTCCACAACAACCCACAAAACACCAGTTCACATAATTAAACCCCATCCTTTACCCAAAAAATTCATTAATTCATTTATTTTAACTGGGTTGATCATACAAGGGTTCTAGGTATTCATTTAATCAGCCAACATTGCATGATTAAAAAATTAACACATTTTATGAAATTCCATCGATAAAACAACTCAGAAAACTAGGGAAACATTTAATTGTACAAGAAGTGGCCCCCATAAAACATGATTTCTAATAGGCATAAGCCTATTAAATTCACAACATAATCAATGGATATGCATTGATGTAAATAAAACAACAATATCAACAAAATTTACCCAAACCCATTCTTTAACCAGTTATTATAATTATTTACTGGTTCAACCATATCTCATGAAATCAATAGGATACCCACCCCACATGATGCACAAAAGAGAGAGTGATGAAGGTAAGATCCCTACCTGAATAGGTTTTGATGTCCTTCTGCGAGAACAACCCCCTCTAGGATTTCGATCACTCCTCCCAATGACTAAGTCCTTCCGTGGATGTTGCGGCACAACCACACTAACAACCAAGAGAGACTCCATTAATGTTTAAGGTGTCACTTTTCATAGAATGTCAAGGAGGAACAGAAAGAGGAGGTCGAAGAAGGAATAAGAATGGGGTATACTATACCATTAAGATGACGTTCTTTGAAGAGCGTCGCACATGTCAAATATCTACAATCACCTTGGTAGGAAACTGCAAAGAGGAATTTGAAGAAGAGGGAAATGAACGAGGTGCACAATGTTCCCCTTGTCAACAGGATCCCACAGCCACCGACAGATCGATGATCGGAGTCCGGATGAAGAAGATAGGAGGAAGGCTTCTGAGTCATCTAGGAGTGTCACCATGCAGAGATAAAGAGGGGTGCGCAAATAACATGTGACCCTCTATTATATATGAAATGAATAGGTAAAATAGTATTCATCGTGTATTAATTAATACACAACGTGACTCTACAAATGTTACACTATTTGACTAGTCAACACATGACACGTCACGCGGTTTCCATGCGGTTAATGATAATAATAACTTCAATTAATAATAGGTTTTTTATTAACTAGAGACATGAGTCATAAAAATGTATTCATAAATAGTCGTAAAATGACCATCATAATTTTAGGGTTATGCTGCCACTGACAGTTCGTCAATCCGATAACATATGAAGAATTTACGGATGAATTATGGTTTTCACCACAATAAATAATAACAAGAATATTATATTATTATTATTATTATTAAATTTCTTTGAAAGTTTATCTACCCATTCTCATTTAATATTCACGCACAAAATCCTCTTCAATTTTGTGGGCATCACCCCAATCCACCTTGATTGATTTCCTTATTTATCTTATTGCTTTAAATTTTAAATCTTTATTTCCATTAAACTCTATCTCTTTCCATTCTCTCTTCCATTCAAGAATTATTTGACCAAAAGTGGCGCCTTCCCTTTCCTTTACTCCATTATCACATCAGTGTTATTATTAATAAAATTAATATTAATAAAACCCATCATTAATGTTTTAATTTAATCCCATTAAATTAGTTTACCGTGGTTATTATCATATTAAATTATAACCATTCCATTTAATTAATCACACACTAAAATCCACCATTACCATTTATTATTTAACATAATATTAATAAATGCTCTTTCAATTTAATCAACGGGTCTCCATCATTATCACTAATAATTTTTATTATTATTGATTCCCATTATTATCATATAATTACTCCCTCTCTCCCATCACATGATATTCAGGCACGGGTTGGGAACCCCTTCTATGTGCCTCTACATGTTATTATTATTATATAAAATTATTTTATAATCATCCCCTTTAATATTATTTACACAATTCCAACTTTAATTATGTAGAGCTCCACAACGCCTCCTCTACAAGGTCACGCCCATGCGCCCGAGACATTTCATTACTTTATAATTTATTACATGAGTCTCATTTATTATAATTTATTCCAACATAATTTATCATATATTCCTCCCATTATATGCCCATTACACACATAATTTATTCTATATTAAAATTTAAAAAAATGAAAAATAAACCATGCACCCCCCCCACATTGAATTAAATACATTCAATTTTATTTCGTTTATTTCAAAATGATTAAATTAAAAACATTTAATCTAATTAACACCAAATATTTTCATGCCACCCGTATCAATTATTTTTATAAATTTTTTTATTATAACATGCATCGTGTTTGACCACATCAAATTTTTACAAAGTAATGGAATGGAGAGGCCCGAGCCACTACTATTAAATCGCTCAGAGTCATATCGAGAACATGTATAATAGAATTTAGGGGTGTATGAGATCAACATTTCTAATTAGTTGAGTTCTAATAAAACTAAATCTTCTATTTGAGTATATATATTGAACCTTGTGAATGGATCGATGAGAAGTGATGTAGAACTACTACATGTTGGGATGCAGTTGGTGTGAGATGGTTATGTAGGCTTGATCTTGTGTAAGAGATGACATAAATGGTTCATGTTATACAGGAACACATTATGGTTACATAGATTCAGTTGAAAAGATATGTTGACAACTATCGAAGGAACATGAATTTTGATGTAGGTGAAAAATTATACCTTCAAATATAACATCATACAACAATGATGTGGTTTGGGAATAAATATAATATTATCCCTAGGTGATTTATACCCTATAAAATCCTTGATCACATAGTATCAGTTTCCTATAGGTTTTCTATTCAACTAAATCTAGCCCATTTACATGACATATTACACGTATATCTTTTGAATAATTAAATACCTGACCCTTCACATGTGCTGAATCTAAAGGTGGTACAACTAGAACATGACATCTCTTATGATGATCCACTAGTAGAGATCATAAACTACAAGGAAAAGGTTCTACACAACAAACATCCAACCCCATCATAGTGTTGTGGAGAAACAAAAAATATGAAAAAGCCACATGGAAACCATATGAGACAGTGAGACAGAAGTACTAACACATTTATCAACAAAGATAATAGGTTGAGATTGTAGGGTTGAAATTTCACAATCGGGGAATAATGTAATGACCTGACCTTTTTAAATGATATTTATTTCCTATGAAAATTATATGTATTATTGATTACAAAAATACTATATCTCTTCAATAAATATGTGAGTGTAAAGGGAAATGTGATCATCATTATTCGATCATATTTTACTACTGTGAAAATATGACCATTTGAAATTATAGAATGAATACTATTTAATAAATAATAATTTTTATATAAAAATGGAAAGGAAATATTAATTCTGAAAGGATAAATTATGTTTTCAACCAGTAGAGTTATACTGTATTGTTCTCCTTTTTCAGAGCATGGGTGAGAGGTAGCATCACAACAATTATCTCTTATAAAATCTTCATAGAATCTTTAATAAGCGAAGAAATAAAGAAATAAAGTATGGGATAATTTTATGTTAGTTGAAATTACCAATTGGTCAATATTAGATGACAAACCCCATAAACTAATCTACATCATAAACCATACCATTAGATCATTTGATTGTCTTGTAATGGGTTTTGTGTCGAGAACATAGTTACAAAATGTTTAATTAAATCATCTAAATATATATTTTAAACAATATATTATGTTTTAATTTTTTTAATGGTCGGGGCCAAAGCAACCTTTATTATTTAAAGAAAAGGCCTATTTTAAACTAGGTAGTGGGAGACACTATTACATAGCCTGAAGGCATAAGACCAAGTGGTATGAATGCAAGGCCTGAAGTCCTTGCATAATTAATATAGGATTAATTATGAAGTAATAAGATAAATTAATTTTTCAGAACCAAATTGTACTTTTTTGGAAATATTTAAATTTTTATAATAAAATATGGATTTATTATAACACCCCAAGCATCCAAAATACACTTCTATTGGATTACTACAATAGCTTTGGTTGTACACATCTTCATGTCCTAGCACGCCACGACTAATCATCCTATATGTTAAAAAAGTATCTACAAATAGACATATCCACTTTATTTTGGAAATATTATAAATATTCTTTTCCAAATGCCCTTTTTTGGGTTCAGAATATCCAAAATAGCGTAGGGTGTTTTTTTGGTATTTTTTTTAATACATTCAATTTTTGTTGAGTAGTAAAATACACTACATTATTGTTTAATACCGAAATTTTATTTAAATAATTTTTTTACATTAAAATTTATTTTATATTCAAAATAGATACATAATACAACTATTAGTATAATTCAATTTATTGAAGTCATTTTATAATTATATTAGATATATAAATTTTTATTGTTCTATTTAATGCCTCTAACCCTCCTTCATGGCACATTTTCAAATTTTCAAAAAACCAAATTTTTTCACTTTTGTGAATTGAATTTTAAAAATATAACAGACAGAGTTTTCATCAGTAAGTAAAATTTGGTTCAATAGAATAAAAATAATTTTTCATAAATAGTAACTTTTAATTTTTATTTTCCACTATTAAAAATTAATGGAGTAATTAAAGGTAATAATAATATTATAATTACACCAACACATGGTCTAATTCTATTAGATAAATGGTTTATGACCAAAATCAACATTATGATAAAAATTATATAATTTTTCATCAATTTGGGTTATATTAGAACATTTATTATATTTTCTTTAAAGAAGAGTTAAAAGTGATAAATTCAAATTTCAATAACAAATCAATTTTTAATATAGTTTAATATATAACATAAATTCTGCAATAAATATTCAATAGAATGTAAATCGATTTCCTACATCATGGTATTTTATTTATAATTTTTCTATACTAAATAATTATATTTATGAACGACACAATAATGACTTTTTAATTACTTTATTATTTACTGATTAATATAATTGATATTATAAATATTAAATTATTTTAAAATTGAATCTTTTGATTCCAGCCATGAATTTTCTTTGTGAATAAATCATTATGGTGTTGATTCATTGTATTTTATTCTTTGTAATAATGTTTTTATGTCTTAAAAAAACAAATACTAAATAGGGTCAAAATTGACATAAATGAGTTTAAAAAAAGACTATTTTATTAAATGTTATAATATTACTAATAAAATAATATTCATTCCAAGGACATAAATAATGTTATATATCTCATTAATTAACCAATTTAGGTTCTCATGTAATTTTATTGTATGTAACTTAAGCATATATTGAAAGAATACTTGAATACCTAGTAAGAGTTGAACTATTTAACTAAGTGTTAAATCTAAAATACAAGGACAATATGGTGACCTAATCATGTATAAAAACTATTTATATAGTATTTAGACCCATACCAACCTTATCCTCTATATAAATATATTCTGAGCGATCAACAACCTAAAATTATTTTATAAAAAATTAATATTTCATGATTATCCTAAAGAGCCCCAAACCTCTCTTATAAAAGGGTACATCCCTTTTCTCAAATTCCCAATTCAATATCCACTTGTCTTGGCTAAAAAAGGTAAAATATCCTCCCAAATAACCTAGATTCCAACAAGAGGCCGTTTTTTATAAAAAATCCAACCTAATTATCCTTTTTGTTTAAAGTAAAAGGAAGCACTCGAAGAAGAGGTAATGATTTCATCACCTATTTCAAAGTTCTTTTCTTCTTTCAATTCTTCTTTCTTTGTTGTTTCAAAAAAAAAACAATATCTCCAGTACCTTCTACATAAAGTGATGTTATTATAAATACTGTTAAACAATATTTATTACTCTATCCATCCTATGAATCAAAAAATCACCATACGTGCATACGTGCGACTTACCGTCTCCACAACATGGTGTTGTTTGTTATTCAAAACATCATTATTTGTATGGGTATAATAATGAAAATATATTTTTTAAATAATAAATACGAATTTTTTTTGATTTTTTATATATATGAAACCATCCAATTAAATACGATTTCACCATCAATATATTGATATTGTCACTCGTGCATACTTACAACTTACAGTCTCCATGACTTGATAATATTTCATTCCCCATCATAACAATTCACGAATAATGTTCATTTTATGAATTAAAAATAATTTTTATGAACTTAAAATAATTATATATATGAATAAAATACATCCTATCCAAAACAAACCATTCTTACATGACAAAACATACAAAGGAAATCAAATTAGTTAACAATCGAAACAATGATACTACTAAACTATTATTAACAAAGCAATATAATAAGATCATATATGATATCATATTTATGTATATGGTTCTATAATATTTTTATACCAATGACTTAAAAATTATACAGGAGGGTGGCGTACCCTCTACTAAGGAAAATTTCAAGGTAATGTTTTATTTTACAATCTCTTTATTATCTGAGTTTGTTTACACGTATATATCTACTGGGTTATCTTTATTATCCACAACCATGTTTCATAAAATATATTTCAAAACATTTTCACTATTTCATTATTATGGGTTAATTTCATTCATACCCCTATTTTACTTATTATAAAAATTTTCAAATGGAATACATCCATCATTTTCCAAATAAGGTTATTTAAGACCTTTTTGACAAAATTATGGAAATAATGAATTTCAACTTATACGGTGGGTGCAATTGTTTTCCACCAATATTACACCTTAAAATATTCTTGTACAAGCTTATATGAATATTTTCATAATAAATGTTTTTTCTTCTAATTTTTCAACTTTTTAATGATTTCAATGTAGAATGAGATATTACCCTCAAATAGTCTTTGGATTGATTTCATCTGTGTCACCATCTATTTTTGGATTTTACGTTTAATTGATGTTTATTTATTATGATAAAATATTACATATTTTATTGGTTGATTTATGATATGTTTGACTGTGGATATTCTATTTTTATGAAATTCATTGTTTATAGTTAAAGTATTAAAATTTTGTATGTTAATTTAATACAAAATTTTAAGTTATGTTTCATCCTTTTAATTAGGGGAATGCATTGGATGTAGTTATTGAAATGTGGTGCCCTCTATAACCCCTCCATGCAATGGTAGGTCTCATGATGAAAACAAGTGTGTTGATAGAATTCCTTGACACAATATATATTTAGGGTCTTGGCACAAGGCCTTGACATTGTGGTTACGATGTCTAAAATTATTCACTCCATCATTATTAGATTAGCTATTGATATTACATATTACTATTCAACTAATAGAATATCAAAGTGAATAATTAAATTTATTTGTTTACAATTTCCATATTATGATGACTTTTAGTATTAAAATTATTGTGTTTTAGTATTATAAATTGACTTAAATGTTTATGCTTGTTTATGATAGTTTCCACTATATTTTTCTCCTTACTGAGCATCTGAGCTCACAACATTATTATGTTTTATTTTTCCTAGGATTGGTAGAAGTATATTATGACTGACCTGTAGGGTTAGACTAAAAAATCTGATTGTGTTTAATAGAGATACAATGTTTCTTTTTCATTTTATAATGTAATTTCAAAATTCTATATGTATTTAGTACTTTCATTATAATAAAACTGATCGGTCTTTCGGGACTTGATCACTTGTGATCATTTCAAAGTTCTGTAATAATGCTATAACTCTATAAAACTAGGGTCGAGTATTTACTTTTGCTATCATAGGAATTTTACTAAAACCATGGAAACAAGATTTAGAAAAACTCTTATTATAGAAAATTACCCTAAGATAGTCTTTGATGATTAGTATAGAATAACATCCTAATATTTGGGTAATTTAGAAAATATGTGGGTTTTCTAATAAATAAATCATCATGTCTATATGCCAGAAAATGAACATGTTCACCACTAATAATGGAACCAAATCCACCCCATGACATGGCTCGAAGGGCGTTCCCATCCCCACGGTCTAGGAAAAGTTCCTATGCATCAATAAATTTGGTGAGGGAATCATTTACTAGAGTATGAAATCATAAATCATTAAAAATATTCAATAATATGAATATGAAATTTTGATTCCAAACAAGACTTAACAAAAACTAGATTAAAATAAATAGTTTTAAATTATTTATAATAATAATTAACATAAATAAAACATTATAAAATCATCCCCAATGACTCCACATGACATGGGTGTCATAACCACCGAGCCGTCACCACAACACCATGCCCTTGGAGGAGACTAACAACCGGAACATCCTTCAACTGAGGGATTTTTTTAAATTTTTCAAACATAATATTGTCTACATACACTCAAGGTGAGTATTTAGTGTCTGATGTTTATCCCAATAGGATACCAATCAATGATTCCAAAGAGTATGTAATACATGGTAAAAACACACTGTTTTAATATGCAAGGAAAAGCGATGATAAATTCCATGAAATGAAACATTCAATTGTAAACTGTTATTCAAAATAAAACATTAATAATGTTAACACATTGTAATAATACATTTAATCTACTATAATGTAAATCCAAACACACCCTAATAAAAGGGTAAATTCCACAAATCCAATGAGCACCAAAATCGAGAGCACCCCTAGGCACTAGATTGTCTCAGGCCCTACGTACCTCGTACGTCGGTGAGAAATATCCATGTAACAATACATTTCCATGAATGAGCTTCTTGTAGGGAACATAATAATAATATATTTTTTCCCAAAACATCATCCACATATTTTAGTTATTGATTTCAATATAAAAAATTCTAAGTGAAACAGAGACATACCCCATCTGGATCACTAGCGTATGAGTACTTATCCACCAAACTATGTTCACAGGCTTCCCCCTTTGTGTCCAAAGAATTTAAGCATTATAAATAAACCCCTTTTCATATAAAAACACCACTAATTGTCAAATAAAAACAATACAGAAGCTACACAGACTTTATACCACTTAATACACATAACAAAGCATTTTGATTTTCAATAATATAACTTCTCAAATCTGGCATTGTTTTGCACCCAAAACTCCTTGAAATAGCCACATTGAACACCCTGTGCACACATATTAGTCACAAAACCCAAATTAAATCAAAATAACTTTAAACAAAGAAAAATATCAGTTACAGGGCTGGCCCATATGAACCAAGAAGTGATATCTTTGTAAAACCTGCATTTTCAAACAAACAAGGCACTTAATGTTCATTTTCTTCACAAACACCATTAAAAAATATTTCAGCAACAACCAAAAACCTATAACATTAAAAATATAATTTTCATCTCAAATACATTTCTATAAAATCAACAATTTAGTTTTTGGGTGTCCCCAAATGAACCAATAATAGATTTCTATGAAAATCCCCCAATTTCACATGAAAATGCAACTTAAGATCTATTTACTTTACAAATACCACTAAAACCATTTTTTTCACTAATAATCATTTGATATAGACATGAGAAAATTATAAACACATAATGATAAGTCATAAGGCCTCCATACACAAGGAATCACCTATAAAAATTGATATAACATTGAATCATTTGTGCCAAAAGGCAATTCCACCACAACCACACCTCAAAGAATGTAGATCGAGCATTAAATAAAAAAAGTGGACCAGTAAAATCAAAGGTTAAACCCTTGATTCGATACCCTACAATCTGGTAATTTCATACTTCAAGAAAAATGGAATAAACTTCATCGAATTGGGAGTAACCAAGAGGGGGAAAACTTATTGTGATGTTTGAGGTTCTTCCACCAAATCCCCTATCAAAATGTAGTTCCAATGAGGGTGTGAGAGGATTTCAAGGATTCCATAGATGTAATGATTAAATTTTGGAAGATAGGGGAGAGTTAGGATAAATTCTAGGAGGGAAAAGAATTCATTTACACCATTTTTAATGAGTTGGACATGGGCTCATAGTTCGTAAGCACGATTTGGAAAACCCGACACCTAAACAATGCACCATAATTTCTCCATTAAAAACAACTCCAAATAATTAAAAAATTGTGGGTGCATAGGATGGACTGGTGGGGGGATGTTAGGATAATAATATATGAAATATAGTTACCTTAAATGAATAACATGGGTGTGAATATTCTCTCTAACATGAAAACATTTTGTCCCATAAAATTGACTTGAGGCTTGATCGAAAAAAAAGAATGGGTATTTATCCTCATCCCATAACATCCACTCCCAGGATTCATGTGTATCACCACCATATAGCCAATTAAACCAAAACAACAGATTTGACTTCCCTCAAAGTACCTTCTCTTGGGAGTCCACTAATTTAACTGGCCTTTCAAAACTGATAAATCATGATCTATCTCCTGTTCTTCCAAACAGAACACATGGGACGAATCTGAGTTGTATTTGTTTAATTGGGATAAATGGAAGAAATCATGGATTGAATCCTTCTAAGATGGTTAGTCCAATCTATTATCCACCATTCCAATATGCTCGGTTACTCAAAAGGGTCGACATATTAGGCCACCATATTCCGTTGCTTCCCCAATCGACGATGTCCCAGACGAGGGGCCACATTCAATAATACCCTGTCACCCATTGAAAAATATAGATCTCGATGCCTCTATAGGAAAATTATTTATGACTACTCTGAGCTATCAACAAGAGCTTCCTCATCAATTTGACCTTCTTAGAATTATCTTTCATAAGGCTCGTCCCGAACAGTGAAGTCTCACCTACCTCAGCCTAACATAAGGGTGACTGACATGGACAACCATAGATCCACTCAAAAGGGGACATTCAAATTGAGGATTAGAAACCTATATGATAGGAAAATTCATCCAATCAAAACTGGATATCCAAAGAACCTTTTAATTCCATAATACATGCATAGAGCATGTCCTCCAGATTCTAGTTCGCCCGTTACGTCTGACTAGTCATTTGATGATGGTACTCTATTCTCACATTGATCTCTGACCCCAAGGCCTTCTATATGCCTTCCAAAAAACCGAGAAGTGAAATAGGCGTCTCAATCTAAGACAACTGCTAATGGCATGACATGGTATCTCACTCACTATTTAAGATATAAATGGCCCAACTCATCCACATTATATGTATCTCTGATTGGAATGATGTGGGCTGATTTTTCCAGATGATCAATCGCCACCCAAATGGAATTTATACCATAAGGTTTATGAGGAATGGAAACCATGATGTCCATAGAATCCTCATCCCACATCTAGGTATGAATGGGTAATGGATAGAATAAAAGTTATGTCTTTTGATTCTCTTATTTCACCTACTGTCTTGTGTAGCATCTCCACAGAGTGTCCGTTATGTCTTGTCACATACCAAGAAACATGAACTACAGACAGTCATAATAATACATCTTAGTGGCACCCATATTTACAGCCCACTAATACTGGAGGCTATCCTCCATCACCACCTTTCAAAGAGATAACGACTCTACTAAATGTCCCTAGAAGCACAAGATTCCTTTGAAAGAATACATCCAACCAGAAGACATCTCCAAACCATGAGGAAACTACCTCAATTGTTGACAATGCTAATCACACGACATTTCTCGCTGAATCATATCAAAAAGAGAAGGATTCAACTGATCACACTCCATGAACATGGTCCCATATTTTTACTTTCATTCCACATGCATTTGAGAAAAGATCCCAATACAATTCCACTCATCACAAGAATTCCACAAAGCCCACACCGGTACCCTTCAGCTCAATGCTTCGGCCGACACATTACCATTTCCTGGGTTATAGACCCTATCAAATTCAATCCCCTCTATGTATTTGATCCAATGAAACTGCCTCAAGTTGAGGTCCTTATACAAGAAGATATAGGCCTTGCTTTTGGGATCAGAGTAGACCAAATACTTATTCCACAAAAGGTAGTGACACCATGTCTTCAAAGCATGAATTACCATTGTCATCTCCATATCATGGGTGAGTTAATTATTTTGGTTTGGTCATATTTTTGAGTGAGTCATACGCCACCATGTGATCATCTTACATAAGAACGCTCATAAGTCCCCTACATGAGGTGTCACAATAGACCGTGTACCCATTCTTGACCTTAGGAAATATCAGCACGGGGCAGTAATTAACCACCTCTTTATCTCCTCGAAGGACTCCTGACATTCTAGGATCCATAAAAAATTCACCAATTTTTGAATGAGGGAGATCATCGTTTATTCAAGCCAATAGAAGTCACGAATGAATCGTCTGTAATAAACAGCATGGACATAGAATCTCTTGATTGTGAAAACATTCTGCAGTTATTCCCTTGACATGAACCCACTAATCTTATTGGGGTCCACGGAACCCCCCTGCTCCAAGATTGCATGCAATTTAATATTCAACTCCATGATCCATAGAGTTCACATTGAAAACATTTCATAGAAGTGGTGTTACCGCAATGTATCCAAAACAATCATCATTTAATGTTCGTGTTCCTCCACAGAGACAGAGTATACAAAAATTTCATCCACAAACAATACAATGATTGATCAAGATACTGGTGAAAACCTTAGTCATGAGTTCCATAGAGAGAACTAGAGCATTGGTAAATTTGAATGGCATGACCAAATACTCATAGTGGTCATACCTGCTTCAGAAGGCTGTCTTCGGGATATCTGCCTCTTTCACCCGGAGTTGACATTATCCCAAACAGAAGTCTATTTTTGAGAACCACTTTTCTCCCTACAATTGATCCAAAAAATCTTCTATTTTTGGAATGGGGCATTTTTTCTTAATTGATACCTTATTCACCATCTGGTATTCAATACACAACCCGAGTGACACATCAGCCTTTTTCACAAACAACATAAGAGCATCCCAAGGAGAGATGCTTCGGAGAATTAATCCTTTGGAATAGAAGTCATACAACTGTATTTTTAATTCCCTGATCTCTATGGAGGCCATATGATATATACAAAAAGATATAAGTTGTGTTCTTGGTGAGAGATCAATCCGGAACCCCACATCCCGCATTGAGGGAAACCTAAAAAATCATCTGGGAATACATTTGGAAACACAATCACTACATGAGGCTGTTAACCATAAGGGTAAAGACCATAATTTTCTAGCACAAGCGACTACTACTGGATGATAAGACATCCCATCTCTGTGAGTGTAGGTCATATGCGACCTAACTAAGGGTCTCATTCTCCATAAAAAACCAACGAATCACATCATATGTTGTGAAACTCACTCGCCAACTGTTGTAATCGATGTGTGCTGAGAAGTGTATAATCCAATCAATTCCAAGTATCAAAACAAAAATATCTATCTCCAAGACAATTAGGTTCCACTCCATTAAATTACATGACACAAAGAGTTCTCATGATGAAAAACATAGACACATAACCTTATTCATTCCCATCGGTGTCACCAACTAAATTGCAAAAGACAACAAATCAGTAGGCCATTTTACTGTTTTCACAATACAATAAGAGATAAATGAGACAGAGGAAGTAGTATAAAAAACAGATGCATTATTAAAATATTAAATCAAAATGTTACCTTGAACTGTCGATGGTCACACCTCTGATCCAGATGGTCCCTGATCCACCACATGGAGTTATATGGTCTGAACATAACGATGACCACTATTATATGGTTATGACCTAGACTAAATCTACCCAAATAATGACCCATAATTTCTACCACATCCACCAAATTCAGATCCCTTATCCTTGATGGTTCTGACTATGTTGGAACTCCTCTTGAATCCACATACCCTTCCCCACTCATAGGTGGGCATGCCACCACAAAAACCACTGAAAATGACCTGTACCTCCACATTGGTGACATGGATTCAGAGTATGTGGTAATGCTAGTTGGATATCCCATGTCCTCCCACAAAGTTGGAATACAACATATCTTGTATAAAAATCCATAGATGAAAACGGTGAGGGGGAGTGGCCTGATCTACCACCTCCCTTATTCACCATATCCTCACGCTTCATTTTATTCTCTAAAGAGCTTCCACTGCCCACAAATGATATAGTTAGAGAAAAACCATCACTCCCTTTATGGTCAATCTCAACTATTAAAACCCTTTTAATGACCTCATCATAGTTCCTCAGCTTGAACAATTAAACCTGGGAGTCTATCTTTGGTCGCATGCCTTTATCAAACCACTAGGTCTTCACATGTTTATTCGAGACGATTTCAGGGGTATACGGAACCGGATCAGTGAAACAGTTGGAGTAATCCACCACATAATGATTTCCCTAAATAAGATCCATGAACTCTCGAGACTTGGTATATTACAAGACCTTAGGGCCGTAATGTTCATTGAAGACAGCCAGGAAATCTCCCTAGTACAACTACTCATTCATCCCAGTTTGAAGTACTGATTCCCACCACCTATGGATAGGAAACTCTAATAAAAAGGAGGCACATTTCACCATGATATCCTTGGGTGCATCCATGAACATGAACATGTGGTCAATTGTTTCGATAAATTACTCAGCTTCAGGGGGTTTTATGCTACTTTGAAATGTATGGAGGATTACATTTTAGAAACATCTAAGCATTATCTCTTCTAGGAACTGTCACTTATGCACTAAGAGGAATGAGATCATGAGACAATTTTTTTCTCAGAGATTGGACAGCCTAAAGCATAGCCTTGACTAGCCTCTGGTAAATTGGTGTTTGTGAAAACTATTAGGATTCCTCCCATGAGTGCATTAGAGAATTCTGGGGAGGCTTGTTGCTACAAAATTCAATAGTAAAAGAAACAATAGTCAATACCACAATTCTGAATGATTTAATCAAATAAATTAAGTATAAATAATCTAAAAACATTACATTAATAAAATAAACAACTACACCACCCCCTCCTGATGTCCACATGTGGTTTGTATGACTCACGTCCCACCTAGAGGTGAAGTCAATTAGACAATTCCAACACCCCCTAGTGACTCATGTTCTTCCATGAGAGGTGTAGGACAGACACCCTACTCACCACCAAAACCTGGAGCCCTGACAATCCTAGCTATTTTATATCCGAACTCATCGCAAAATTGTAATATAACCCCAAAACAATGGACTCATCTGCAAAAATATTTTCACGAAAAGAATCTGGTCGCAACTAATACCATAACGAAATCCCTCCCTTGACAAGGCATGAAGGGCATTCAAAAACCTGACAGTCTGGAGTCACATTGAAAAATTCATAAAACATTGAATCCATTAAGTGAAAATCTAATCGCACCATCGCCACACCACAAGGAAGGTAGATCTAGTGAAAAATAAAATTATTGGGCCAAGAAACCCCTATGTTACACCCTAGGATCAAATCACAACCCTGAGGTCATTTGATAATTCAAGGTAAATGGTTGATTCATCATAAATAGTGGAGGAATGAAGAGGTAGTAACACTTACTTGAGATAGTGTGAAGTTCCTACACCAAACCCCCCCTTAAAAATGGACATTCAATTAGGGTTTAATAGGCTTTGAGGGATTTCATGGCTATTAGAATCTATGTGGCGAAGAAAAAAGGAGAGTTAGGTTAAATCATGAGAAAGAATATGAGTCATTAAACCCATTTTTTATGGGTCGCACATTGACACACTATTTGTGTTCATGGTTTTCCAAACCACGCACCTAAACTGTGCACCCTCTTTTATCCCCTAAAAACATCTCCTAAAGCCAAAATGTTTAGGGGGGGATTAGGGGGACTTTAGGGGGGATTTTTGATAACAATATATTAAATATATGTACCATAATTGAAGAACATGGGTGATACATGATATTAAATGTGAACATTATTCTAGAACAAATATACATTGGAGTTAAAACATTAACAAAGAGTTTCAGTCATGACATGGGTTATACTAATACACAACAACGAGCTTACTGCACACCAGGTTTGACAGTCCCGGGGGATATGCTTAGTATAACTCAAATTTTCATTACAAACCATTATGAATAATTTATGAGTAAATACATTCCCAATAAAAACATTTTTATTATTATGGAATATATGCATAAACTATTCAATTTAGGTGAGTTATTTTAAAATATTGTAATTATGAATTATGATTCAAAAACAATATTGTTGTATGCTATTATTTAGAAATTGTGCCTTGTGTAAGGAATTGAAACTGTATCAATGCACGTAATCTATGTAGGGATTTCCCTCCTACTTAAGATATTTATAGTGGAGTAGGTGATCCAACTGGTGCTAAGTAGCTTATATACATAATTGAAAACTCAATCAGGTTACTGATAATAACCTTACCTGTATAGAGCACACTTATCCAAAATGTGGAGAATCATTGTTAGACTACTTCATGATGAAAAAACCCTACAAATTTAATAGAACTGAAAATCCATTTGTATCTAATCCATGGAAATGTTCCATAGAGAAAATATTTCATGCTTTGGGGAGTAGCGAAAGGAAAAAAATTATCATGGAAGTTTATTGACTCACAGAAGATGAAAGTCATTGGTGGTCATTAATTTAAAAAACTAATGAGGATAAAGATGTATCAAATATGAAATGGATGGGGTTTAAAGATATTTTCATAGAAAAATACTCTCTACGTGAACATCAACCCACTATAGAAATGAAATTTCTATGTTTGAGGCAAATGGAGGATGACAATGTCTCAAAGTTTGAGGTTGTATTTACAATGTTAGAAAGGCATGATACATATTATATATCTAACCAATGAAGTAGGATTGAAAAATTCATTTATGGTTTGAAACCATTTCTCCATCTATCATTATTCCCACAATCCTTATCATCGTACGAAGATAAATTCTCATGTGTAGTAAATAATGAAAAATAATTATCTATGTCTTATGAATTTAAATTAAAGCTAGAGAAGAAGAGATTTTCTAAAGACATTGGAAATGGAAATAAAGGGGAAGAAGGGGAATGCTTAATTTCCATCTGGTAGTATTTGTGGGAAGAAAAATCTTAGTACATGCCTAAAGGGGATTTCAGTATGTTACAAGTGTGGAGAAAAAGGCCACCAAGATCGTGATTGAAAATGGAAGAAAGTGGTTTTCAATGTTAAATGTTACAATTGTAAAGATATGGGGAATTATGAAAATGAATTTCATAATCATCAAGGAAAATTACCTCAGAAAATGTTATCTGTGAATAGACATGCTTATGTGATCACAACTGCTGAGTTTGAAGCTCCGAATGATGAAATGGTAGGTACATTAATCATTTCCTCAAAATTAGCCAATGCATTATATGATTTAGGAGCATAAAACTATTTACAATATTCCATTTTTTCGTGAAAATTAGATATATCCAATTTGAATTATTATGGGAGTTTTTAATCAAAACTCATATAGGACGTATTATTACTACAATGTATTTTTAATCAGTTACCACTATGTAATATAGACGTGCTTTATATGCAGGTCTTAATGTCGGACCCATGATTGAATTTAATATAATATTCAGTATTGATTGTGTTTCTGACCATGATGCATATATTTATTGTACAAAGAAAGGGGTTACAATTTTGGATGATGATAAGAAAACCCATATTATTAGAGAAGAAACATCAACATCTGATTCTCATCTACATCCACCCCAAGTAGATCTACAAAATTCATTTATTGGGCATGAATGGAGTGAAATAACTACGGGTGTGGAATGTAATTTTCAAATAGAGTATGTACATTTTGTGAAATAATTTTTATAAGTGTTTCTAGGGGATTTACCATGACATCCTCCAAAACGGGAAATTGAGTTTTCCATTGAATTAATTCATGGTTCAAGGACCATATCGAGGACCCGTTTTAGAAAGATAAATGTGGAATTAGTGGAACTAATGAAATAACAAAAGTAATTGTGCAATAATGTATATATTCTATCTAATGTTTCTCCATGGGCAGCCCATATTATTTTTGTTAAGAAGAATCATGGATCTATGAGGTTGTGCATTTACTATAGAGATATAAATACTATAACAAAAAATAACAAGATTCCCCTACCTCATATTGATGATTTATTTGATCATCTTCATGGATCTCAACATTGTTCAAAGATTAACCTTTGATCTGGATACCATCAATTGTGTGTGAAGAAGGAATACAATCCAAAAATAAAATTTTGAACCTGGTATGAGCATTATGAGTTTACAGTAATGCCTTTTGGACTATCTAATTCACCCTCCACTTCGAAGGATTTGATGAATAGATTTTTCATAGATCTAATGAATAAATTTTTTTGAGGAATATCCATATAACATTATAGTTGTTTTTATTTATGATATATTTTTATACTCTAAAATCTATGAAGATCAAGAAAATTACATGTTCTATATTATAAGGACTCTTAGAAGAAATTAATTACATTGGATGTTTTGAATGTGAGAATTATAGCTTTAATAGATTTCTTTTGTTGGGAATATATTCTCAAAGGATGGAATCTATTTTGATCCATCCATTAAAAGGTAATTCCAAAAATGTACAACACCGATGAGTATAACTAAGGAACAAAATTTTATTGGTTTAGTAGGTTATTATCGGGATTTCATCTAGAATTATGCTTGATTGGTAAACCCATTAACCATGATAACATGTCAAGGTATTAGAATATTTAGATAAAAGAGTGTGAAGAATATTATGATGAATTGAATAGAAGATTATTCAAGGATTATATCTTGACTCTAACATCTAGGATTGATGGGTTTTTTATTTATTGTGATACTTCAAATAAATGCTTTTGTTGTGACCTTATAAAGAATGATAGAGTTCTTGAATATGCACCACGATATCAAAAAATTCATGAAAATAACTATCCCACTCACGATAAAGAGTTAGGAGATGTAATATATTCTCTATAGATATATAGACACAATATCTATGGTGAAAAATGTGAGATATATACTGATCATAAGAGTATGAATTATACTTTGTCATATAATGAACTCAATATGAGGAAAAGAAAATGTCTTGAACTACTCAAGGATTATGATTTCACAGTACACAACCACTAGGTGAAGGTAAATATGGTGGCATCTTATTTGAGAAAAAAGAATCAAGGATTTCTAAACAAGATGAGAGTTGAAAGGGATCCTAAGTATATTGATCCAGTAAAGAAGGATATATGAATAATCACGAAAGGGGAAACATCAATACTTTTTCAAATGGTTTCAAGAACATCATTATTAGAAAGGATAAAAAGATATCAGACTAATGAAGAGGAAATTCAAAAGAAAATTAACGCTGTGAAATATGGGAGATTGATCAACATTGTATATAAAGATAGAATTTTAAAATTTGGGAAAAGGATTTGTGCTCTTGATATAAATAATATTAAAAGGGAATTGATAGATGCTGACCACATATCCAATTTACCTATACACCCTGGTACTACTAATAGGTATATATATTTGAAGGATCTTATTGGATGTTTCTACATGAAGAGGGATATTGGTAATTATGTGTTAGGATATATGGATTTTCAATAGAAAATTTCATGAAGACAAATTCCTAGAAGATTCATGAAACCTCATGTCATACCTAAGTGGAAATGGAAAGATAATATGATGGACATTTCATGGGGATACCAATGTCTCTTAGAAGGAATGATGAAATTTGGGTCATTATTGATCATATTATCATGTCAGAACATTTTCCTTCTATAGTAGAATATTTTCTACTTGATCATTTAGATATACTATATATTAATGATGTTGATATACTTCATGGTGTATCCCTATCGATTGTTTCTGATCGTGATACCCATTTTATATCATGATTCTGGAAAAGAAATCAAAATTTCCTGGATACTAGACAAAAGTTGAGCACTGCCAACTATCCTCATACTGACGAACAATTAGAACATAACATTCAAACATTATATATCATGTTGAGATCCTTATCACTTGAATTTCATGGAATTTGGGATCAATATTTACTTATGATAGAATTTTACTAGGAAAATAGCTTTCATTAATGTATTGATATGGCACCACAAGAAGCATTATATGGAATGAGATACTGCACACCAACATGTTGGGATGATGTTGGTGAAACAAAACTCGTAGGCCCATAACATGATGATGAAACAATAGAAAAGGTAAAAATTATTCAAACCCATATCAGAGAAGCTCAAAAGAAGAAAAAAGTTCTTTTCTGATAACCAAAGGAAGGATTTAGAATTTCTAGTAGGTGATCATATTTTATAGAAGGTATCTTCATGGAATGGTGGTATACGATTCGGTAAGAATGGTAAATTAATTCATACGTACATCAGAACATTTGAAATCCATGAACGAATTGGATTTGTAGTTTACCATTTGAAAATGGTGCCAAGTCACTATAAATTTCACGATGTGTTACACATATCATTACTGAGAAAATACATGTCAGAACCAAGACATGTATTCACCTATGATGAAATAGAATTAGAACCTGATCTGTCTTATTGTGAAGAGCCTATCAAATTTCTTGATACCAGAGAACTAGTGTTGAGAAATCGGATGAATCATCTTTTAAAAGTTCTTCAAATAAACCACAAAAGGGAAGAGGCAACATAGGTACATGAAGAACTTATGATGAATAACCACATGATTAATTTTATGAAGTAATATTTTAGAAAATTTGAAAATGAAAATATTTTAAGGGTGGATGAATGTAACACCCCAATCTTCCACCGTACACTTCTCTTTGATTAATATTACAACATGTGTTGCATGCTGCTCTGGGTCCTAGCATACAATGACCAATAAAACAAGTCATTTAAAATGTAGTTATGAATAGTAATACACAATTATTGAAATTTTATAAATTTTACATTCCAAAATGAATTTATTTTTTGATTTATAATATCAATATTAGAATAGGGTAAATTTTTTGTATTTTTCTGCAAACAAACAATTTTCGATGAATAGTGAAAAACACTACAATATGGTTTATAACCGACTTTTTTATATAAATAATTTTCTTAAATTTATATTTAATGTAACGTAAAAATAGATACATAATAACTATGTTAGTCCAATTAACTTTATTGGAGTTATTTTATAATAAGATTAGATACATAAAATGTTATTGAACATTTTAACGTTATTTACCGAATTTCAAGGCACAATTTAAAATTTGATGAAAACATAATTTTACTACTTCTGTGAAGTGAATTTTAATCCGACAAACACGATTGTCATCGATAAGTGAAATGTGGTTCAATAGGGTTAAAATAATTTTGGGTGAATAGTAACATTTTAATTTTATTACTACCGTTAAAAATTAATAAGGTAATTAAAGGAAAAAATTAATATTATAATTACCCGAACACATGTACTAATTCAATTGGATAAGTTAATTTGAAAAAATTAAACATTAGGTAAATAATAATATATTTCTTTATCCATTTGGGTAAGATTAGAGCATTTATTAAATTTTATTTAAAGAAGAGGCAAAAGTATTAAATTCAAATTTAAATAAATACACCATTTATAATATAGGGTTATACATAAGTTAAATTAGACTATAAATTTTAATTATAAAGATATAAAATTTCCTAAAACATGGTATTTTATTTATAATATTTTGATATTATATAATAAAATTTATTTAAGACCCAATGATCAAGTGGTAATTACCTTATAAATGAAGGAATAAAATAATTAATATTATAAATTTTAAAAGTAATGTAAATTGAAATATTTGATGGCATCAATGATTTTTATAGGTGAATAGGATATGTTAGATTTGATTTAATGTATTTGTTTCAGAGTAATCATGTTTTTATGAATTTAACAAACAAAATAATAAATAGTGTCAAAATTGACATAAATGTGTTTTAAAAAATATATATAATTTTATTAATTGATATAATATTCCATTAAATATATGATTCTGAAAAATGAATTAAATAATGTTATATATCTCATTATTGAACCACTTGATGTTCAATTTTCATTTTATAGTAATTTCATTAACCATATAGTGTAAGAATACCAGAAGATAAGGTAAGAGTTAAATTATTTAACTATGTATTAAATATAAAATATATGGTTAATATTTTGATCTAAACTTGTATGAAACATATTTTTTGAGAATATTTAGACCCATACCAACGTTATCCAAGATATTAATAAATTTTTAAATAATATTAATCGAAAATATTTTATAATAAATTATTATTTCCAGCTCTTCCTAATGTGCCACTCACCTCTCTTATACATGGGTACTTCCCTTCTCTAAAATTCACACCTCCAAAGCCCCATGGATTGACCAAAACCTACTCTCAAATATCCCCAACTACCCTTAATTCATCCAAGAGGCCTTACTTTGATCTGAAATCCAACAAAGGTATCCCTTAATTAAAAGGAAACACTCGAAGAAGAGGTAATTATTTCATCACATCTTTCAGAGTTCTTTTCGTAATCCACTTCCACTTTCATTGTGGTTTCCATAACAGAATAATAAAAATAGTAACCTCTACATAATATGAGGTTATTATACATATGGTACAACAATATTCATTATTCTATCCATCCCATGAATGACAATGTCAACATAAGTGAGTATGTACGGCTTACTGTCTTTACGTCGTGGTGTAGTTTGTTATTCCACACTTCATTACTAAGATGTGTATAATAATGAGTATAATTGATGTAAATTATAAATATTACTTTTTACTGATTCTGTATATATAATATACCATCTGAGTAAATACACGTTCACAATCAATAGAATGATCTTGTCGCTTGTACATACGTACGACTTACCGTCTGCATGATGTGACGAGATTACATTACCCATCGTAACCATTAAAGGATAATGTTGATATTATTATTAAAAAATAATTTTTATGATCTTAATATCATTATAGATATCAATAAAATACACCATATCCATTAAAAACATGACTTACATAACTAAACATATAAAGGAAAAATAATCAGTTAACAATCGAAACAATGATACTACTAAAATATTATTAACAAAGCAATATTAGAGAAGTATATATGATATAATAATTATTTATTTGGTTCTTTTATAATTTAATAACAATTATTTAACCATTATACAGATGTTTAATGTACCATTGACTAAGGAAAAGTGAAAAGTAAGGGTTGATTTTCAATCTATAATTTATTTGAGGTTATTTACACATAAGTATAAACCGAGACCTCTTTATCATCACTTCAATGTTTCTTAAAAATGTATTTCAAGACATTTTTACATTTTCCTAGTTTATAGGTTAAATTATTTTATCCCCATATTGTAATTTTTATAAAATGTTTTGAATGTAATCTTTCTGACACTTTCTAAACAAGCTCCTTTTAGAGATTTTTGACAAAATTAAGGGAAGAATTTTTTTTAACATATATGGTGGGTGCATATATTTTCAATCATTATAACAACTTTGAAGCATCCTTTACAAGATTATATGAATATATTCAAAATACGTATTTTCTTTATAAAAACGTAAAAATTAATTGATTTCAATGTAGAAAGATATATTTCTCTCAAATATTATTTGGATTGATTTCATCTATGTCAACATCTATTGTTGTATTTTATGTATAATTGTAGTTCATTTATTATGATAAAATATTCCATATTGTATTGTTAGTTTTATGATATTTTTGACTATTAATATTTAATTTTTATGTCATTTATGATTTATGGTTAAAGTATTAACATTTTTTATGATGATTTAATATTATTGTTTTTGTAATGTTTCACCCTTTTCATATGAGGAATGCATTGGACATTTTAATTGATGGGAAGGTCCCAAAATAGCCCATAAATTCATTTGTAGGTTTAATGTGACAAACTAGTTTCTTGTCCATGGCTACAAATAAATTTATATTTATTGTCTTGGTATGAGGCCTTGACATTGTGGTTTAGATGACCAGCATATTTCATTCCATAATTATGAGATTTTCTATTGATATTACATGTTATTAATAGACAAATATAATATCCATGTGACTACGTAGAAGCAATTATTTGATTTATCTTTTCCATATTATAATAATGTTTAAATTTTACTGTCTTCTATATTTGTCTTATACATTGCCTTAAATGTATATACTTATTTATGATAATTGTTTCTATATTGTTTTCCATATTGAGATTCTGAGCTCACCCATTTCTTATGTTTTATATTTCCAGGATGCAAAAAAATACATTAGGACTACCGTATAAGGATAGGCTAATGAATATGAGTGTATTATGTGGATCCATAATGTTTTTTTCATTTCATAATGTAATGTAAAACTTATGTATGTGTCTAGTACTTCCCAGAATACTAAACTGATTGGTCCTTTCGTGCTTGATATCTTATGATCATGACATTGTTTTGTAATATTGAACCAACTATTGATAACTCGGTCTGGGGTGTTACATTTATGAGAACTATATTAAATGAAATGTTATGATTAGAAAAATTTATTTAAAACTAAATTATAAAGTAATTTTAAATGTTTTAAGTGTCTGATAT
This sequence comes from Viscum album, assembly GCA_963277665.1. Classification (NCBI taxonomy): domain Eukaryota; kingdom Viridiplantae; phylum Streptophyta; class Magnoliopsida; order Santalales; family Viscaceae; genus Viscum; species Viscum album. The sequence continues at coordinate 1,686,197,080 of OY728119.1, read as the reverse complement.
TTTACTATACATATTCAAGCAGATATTATTTTTTGTTAATAAGGATTTTATATATAAAAGTTAAAATTATAATATTATCAGAATTTAAATAGTAAAATAAACATCATTTATTAATTCATCACTTTGAATTTAGGTTTTGGTGAATTTATTAATATTTTAAAAATTACATAATTTTTTATTTAATAGAAAAATTAAGCTCTTGGGTATCGGAATGATTAATGAATTCGTGATTATTTCATTATGATTTAATAATTAACTAACCAAAATATATTCCATAAATCATGTTATTTTATAATATCATTTATTTTAAAATATTTTTATCAATTTCCAAACATATAATTTATTTTCAAACGTCAATAATAGAAATATTACCATTAAAAAATTTATTTTGTGGAATCGATTCTTTTCTAGGAAAAATAAGTGATATAAAATTATTATTGACTCTTGGATTCAGATAACTAAAAATATGACCCATATATTAAAAATCATGGAATATCATGGAGAATCCCCAAGGTCCCCATCATCATGTTTTAGGATTTACATATAATGGTGAGGGAATTATCAAACATCTATCTTCAATGAAATACCTGATTTTGGAAGTGTCTTCTAGTTGTTGTGATTAAACTATTCTATTACCATTTTGATCCAAACCTTACTTCATAATTTTGTTCCTTCAATGAGATATATCTCTCCCACCCATTTTACCCTTTTCTAAAACCAAATTTTATACACATTTTCTACCAGTTTTACTTGTCAAAATTTATTTCTTCTCCTCATGATATTCTATTTTATTTTATTCTTCTAAAATCCTAAGCCTCTTTATTTTCCAAGTATATTCACCTAAATTTAAAAATGATTATTTTTGTCATATTATTATCATAAATTATTCCCACATTCTTTTTGGGTTGAAATGAAATTAATGATCATGTTTTTATGATCATTTTTAAAGTCAATGATTTTGATATGAAAAAAGTTTCTCTTATTCTCTAATGTTTATTTCTGAAATTTTTAATTATGATATATACAAATAATGTGATTTTAATACTTATTAATGGTGATCCCCGATAGATATATAATACATAGGGTAATGAATTTAATATCTATATATGACAGTATTTATGATTCCTTGGTTAATAACCTTGGTAATTATTATGAAAACTTTGTGAAAATACATTGTGATATGCTTATGAATGAATCATTCAAATGTTTTAAAGACATATAAAAGTTATGAATCTTGTTATTTTAATTACAAGCATCATGTTCTTTGGAACATTTTATTTTGATGTTCTAAATGTTCTAATTGATAGTCCTCATGATCACTTTCAAAATATTTCCCTTTGTTTCATGTACTGGTCATTATACTCGTCCATTAACATTGACGTATTTCCCTAGGATAGGAGAAAAATTAAATGTACATGGGATAAACCTTTTATCAATCCATTGAGATGGATTACTATAGTTTTTATGTTTTTATTCATTATGTACCATTTCTCAAACAGAAAAAATAAAAAATCCTCTAATTATACAATGTAATGAAATTTTAGGTAATAAAAGTGTTGTATTCAATAAAATTACTATATTTCAAATGATAAAAAACTATATGGAAATATATTTTTTATGGTAGATGATCCCTCTAATTATTCTACTTGTATATATGAGAGGGTTTATTATCTTCTTCCCCATTTGGGAGGTAGTGTGTAGTATCATAATGAGGATAATGAATTAGATTATTTATAATTGAAGTATTAGGGAAAATAAACACTTGTTTTAACACTTTTTTTAACTACTAATATGCAATCATGATTGTTTACATAAAATCGTGGTTTTTGGGATCCTTCATATCTTTTTTAATGATGAAATTGTAGAACTCTTATTCTTTGATTGATTGATATCACATTGAATGAATTTATTTAGGAACTTATATTCACTTAATTAATTTTCTACCCAATGAAAAGTAGGTTTCATGGGAGAATGTCCATGAAATAAATTAGTTAAACATAATGAAAGAACCATGAATAAACTATATTGTAATATGTTAAAACTGGTTGAGTATTCGTGGTTGTGACGAGATGAAATTATTGTAGGATGCGCTTGTGAGGATTTTTTGGTGGTTTTGAGAAGAATTTGTTATGATATGTAACAATGAAAATGTGGGGATAGTTGGAATGAGGAAGGTGTGTTTGTTTTTTAAAAATAATTCTACTTAATTCTTGGTAGTAATGAAATAAAAATTTAATATTGAAACTGAAATTAAATGGGTTTAAATGTAAAATGTGCTTCTAAATTAAGATAGGAATTGTTTTTAAAGTTTATTATGCATACTATGAAATGAATATTTCTTGATAAATGAAATTTTTTGTTCATAGAAAAATATGAAAATTGTATTAATTTTAAAAGGAAGGTGGAATGTTTCTTGTGGATTGTGGATGTCTTGTGTGTTGTTTCGAATAATGGGGTGTGAGAAAATGTAGCAGAGGTTGGGAATCGTTGGGGAAATGTTTTGAGTAGGGATTGAATTTTTTTTGAAAATATAGGTTGTGTCTGTTTGTTCGATTAAATTATATATATATATATATATTATTTCTATTGTGATTTCTATATGCACCCCACCCACAATAAGCATTGTGTGATGGCATCAATATATTTTTGATGGGTGAGTTTTACAACATCTATATAGTGAGTATGGATGAATAGATGGAATTGCTTCCACATACTATTTTTTGAAATATTTTGACATGAAAATGTTGTGATTTAAAAATTTATAAAAATCAAACTAGTGGTGATGATTGAAGATATGATGAGTTAATTAATTGTTCGATTTATTAATGTTAAATTGATGGAATGAGGTTGATTTCCTTCATTTTCATGATGGCCAACTATTCTGGTTTCAATTTTGGTAAGGATATGGTGTGCTAACCCTAGTTTCTTTAGAAAAAAATGAGATATTATTGATTTTGTTTCATTGGGTTTGATTTGATGTCCAATTTTAGGTTGGGTGCTTGGAATGATTTGGTTTCCCATATATATTATTGTAGGATTATATAAAAAATATGGGATCTCTAGGTTGTATGAAAATTTTCATTTAGAGTGGAACATTTGTGGGAAAGTATATTGGTGTATACATTTATCAATATTAATCTTTATATATGATTATACATGGGTTTATTATTTATGAACATGTCATGGTGAGGATGAGATTAGTTAATTGACATGAATTTGTGTTTTTGGATCCTCTATTTCTTCATTGGTATATTATTATTCCCATTTCAAATGTGTGCATGAGTCCATATTTATGATACTTTAGAGTATACATATTATTCATACACTTATTATATACACAATATTATATTTGGTTTTGAAGAGGAATTAATAGATCATATTTAACATTACTATCTTGAACATTGATAGTGTTGTTGTGTCTATGCCTTATAATTTTATTTCTTGTATTTTTTTAGAGATTACATGTATTTTTTTAAATTTCACATGAATTGTGGGAGGTTTTTTATTTCTTTATTTTATATTATATAATGGATTCTATTGATGGTTGTTTTCATATCACTCAATCCAACATCATCTTTGGGGATAATTGTATCCATTTGGGAATTTCTTATACACCCATTTAATTTTTCCATCCTGGGGTATACGGTAGCTAGGAAATGGCGGTAAATATGTCTCATATTTAATTATTATACCATAAGGGGTATCTTTGGAAGAATTCATTTTTCATAGAGTTTTATAATTGAGTGATAAGATGGATTTTAGTCTTAGGAGAATTAAGTATTTCATATATTAAAAGAAATACAATGTTAGTTGACATGGGTTGATGATTTAGGCCATTGAATTTCAACATTAAAAATTATATTAGTGTTTTCCCATGATCCAATGTATAGACTATAAAATTAAAAAATAATATAGTTATGTGGATCCACATATAGTGTAGATACCTACAATAGGGTCAGAATCATTATTTTTTGTGTTCATGAAAAAATTATGTTGTTCTATGAATAAAAAAATAAATAAACATACTCTTAATAAATTTCAAAAAATCAGTATTATAGAATATTCATTTTCTATTTTTGGTATGGATCATAGACATCATATTCATTGCTCAATAATGTGAGGTCCAACATAATGATCTGATTAATTAAAAGAGGGTTGTCTCAATCAAAGATGAGGACTAGTTGTAGAATATGTTACAATCCATATAGTGGTATGATTTGTTGAAGTATGAGTGATGATTATATGATATGGAGAAAATGTTATTTTTAGAGGATCTCAATACTACCATCACACTAATATGTTATTGTGAAGAGTACAACATCATGTTGGTTATTTCATATATGGTAGGTGAAACATTTCATGGGTGGAAATTTTATTATTGTGCATACAAAGATGTAATGATTCTCAGGAAAAATACCATCCAGACTGTTACATAGAGTTCCTATAATCCAAAATTAAGGTAGTAAATATCCAATAGCGTCATTAACTTCAGATGTGTTGTATTTATGTGTGGGAGGTCAGAATTGAGTTCGCAGAATTTTTTTCATTTCAAAAATGATATTTCTTGGATGATATGTCCCATTACTGATGTCATTAGGAAGAACATTATCCTTCTATCTAAGTTTACTTACTCTATTTCCACTAAAAAAATAATATGTGGTTCAAATTAAGGTTAATGTCATAGATAAAATGAACTCAGCATGAGGGATACTATCATAGGGGAACAAGTAGGGTTCTTCAAGGAGTATGGTCATCAGCAGTACCTCTCCAGTTCTAGGACCATTAAGGTTTCAACTAGTCAGGAGTTAACATCTGTAGAATTATTTTTGATCTTCTAGGGCTGGTACCTTCCATGCATTTCATTGTTATTTGGTCCATTTTGCTTCATCCATGAGTTTTATGGCCATTATCAAAATTAGTGTCTAATATTAATTTTGGAACATCATAGTGGAGGTGGTTTGGTTTTATATGGGCTTTAAAACTATAAAACAATGAGGACCGTTTAAGTGCAGTGATGTGGGATTATAATCCATTTAGAGGATACATGGAATGTAGAGGTCAAACATATGATGTTACTCAACAATGGGGACCTCATCCTCAATGTGGTCATAAAGGAAACCATTATTAGAAGAGTCGGGTGTAGGTTGGAGAAGATACATGTAGTTGAGGTTCCGACACAATAAAGGATTGATTGTGTAAGAGGTACGATCATCCTGTTGACTACCCATGTTTGTTCATATTTTTATTTAGTATTTTCAGACTCATTTGTTTCACCCACTCTAGTATATTCGTTGGAACTAGATGTAGAGGGGATTCAGATTCCAATATGAGTCATTATTCTAGATGGAGTATTGAAAAATATGCTATATGTGTCTTGGGATTGTAGAATGATGATCAAGGAACATCAATCATGTTGATGTATTTTCAATATTTAGATATATCCATAAAATTTCATCCTAATCACCTAGTTTATTTATTTTGTGTGTAGTTTTCTGAAATTCTTCTGTTGTAATTATATAGTCACTACAAAATCTCCATTATCATGTTGGGTTTTCGTATGGTAGTATATGTGTGGATCCCCTTCTATTATTGATTACTTATTTTCCCATTGAATATGTCATTCCCAAGAAGATGGTGGTTACATGGGTTTTCTCATTGATTTTGGTTTGGTTATAAAAATAGGATCTGATTATACCAGTGTGACATGATAACATGTTTGAGATATATATCTAGGCTGAATCTAATATAATATTTACGGAACATTAATAGGTATTAAATTTTATTTATTGGATTTTAGGATAAAATTGATGATCTGATGCAAAAGTGTTTCATCCATCATTGTGTATCCCCTATGGGAGCACCAGTGTTATTCACTATGAAGGTGGATTGGAGTCAGATGATTTAAATAGAGTATTGAAGGATGAATTAGATGGTGATCATGAATCGTTTCTATATTTTCAGGATTTTAGATACTTTTGATCATATGGTGACATATAATTAGTTTTATTAGATTGATATTTGGTTAGCATATCATATGTTTAGGGTGAAGGAGGAGTTCATCCCAAAGAACAAATTCTAGTAGAGGTATGGTAACTTCATGTTCATGGTCATGATTTAAGTGTGACTAAAAACCTAGATATTTTACATAAACCTCATTGACATTGAGTTCCATGGGATTATAGTCATGGTCAACAATGACACCTTGATCTACTGAAAGTAAAAAATATGACCACATCGATCATCATAGATTTTTCAGACATGTTCTTGGATTCCATCAGATCTATATAATGTTGTGGAAGTGAATCTTTTGTAAATCGGAAAATATTTTCATTAGGAAAGTGGTTTCTTATAAGGGTGTCTCCATAAAACTGTCTCATATTTTTCTATATGTTTCTTAGGAAAGACCCATAAACATAATATCAGTTTGTAGTCTTATAGATCTTGTTGTATATTACAAGAGTTTTTAAATCAATTTATCTTATATTTTTTATCTACCCATAACCTTAATCATGAAAGGATATGATTACATATGGACCTATCTGTTTCTGGCATTATTTGAACACATAAAGGAGGATTTGATTAGTTTTTTTAGTACTCATGTTTCCAAATTAGGGGGTGATTTTTGAGATGTTCTACGAATCATACTATTTGGGATTGGTAAAATTATTAATAAAATTGGTTGTGGTGATCTCTTATGGGTATAGGGTGTTTCATACAAATTAGAATAAATATTCCACGTTTGATTTGGATCATTTAGTGGTTATTTTTTCGATAAAAATGTGATGAAATTACCTAATTGAATAACTCCTTATAGTTATCAAATAAAAAAATATTTTTACGTACATATTTCATATTTGTGACCGAAAACTACGATAAAAGAGGTTGTAGGGGTTTTATAACACAATGAAATTAATATTTTTTACACCTTAGGTAAGGGGATGTTTTGGTAGATGTATTGTGATAGATGTTGGAAGTCATGTTTTTCAATATACTAGAGATTATAGTTTGTGATAGAGGTGTTTTCATCCCTACACATAGGTGAAATGGTTATTTATGGTAGAGGATTCCTGCATCACATGAAAGTATAGTCATCCTTGAAGAAAAAGGTGGTGGATTCATATTTCAAATAAAAAGAGGTAGAGCTGATTTGTGAACGTGTTGGCCATTTTATTTCTCCATGGGTATGTTCATTGGACAAATTGAATTATATTTTAATTTGAGAGTGGATGTTTTTTCAAGAGGATAGTCTCAATGGGTTATTTAATGTATTTCAATGGAAAAAATTGGTAGTATAAGGATGAGTTTATAATATTTAATTTTTCTTATGGACACCGTTTTGGGGGAAAGGATAGAAAAAGTGGTGGAAGAGGTTGGAGATAATGTCTAATTTTATAGAAAGTAAAAGCAGAACACTTTATACCTAGAAGATTCTTGATCCATTTTATTTTATATAGTTGATATGGGATGAAATCACTATGAACTTCATCACAAGGTAACCATAAGCTCAAAGGGATTATGTTTCTTTCTAGGTAATCATGGATTGGTTGATTATGTCATCTCACATTCATGTGATCATGGAGTTAGGGGTTTTCAGTATCATGGCATGTGTATTTGTGATTGAGGTGGTGTGGATGAAATTTATTATGTGGATGATTAGGTCAGATCAATATGTTTTTTTCTAAATTTATGCGAAGGATTAAAATAATATTTTGGTAATTATCTATGCTTTGACAATGCATTCCACCATTATATGTGTTTCTAGAATGATGAGACCATCCTTAAATTATAGTATTTTGTGTTTTAATGTATCCTGGATTATATATGATTTTAGGAAATCAATCTTCTGTTGGATGAATTCACCAACTTCCACATCTTTCACTAATCCATCATCATGGCCCGTTTCTATTATTTGTATAGGAGGACATGTTATTATCTTATGTGATGGGGTGAGGTTGAAGAGTAATCATGTCACGACCCGTCCTCGGGGCCCGTGCTGTGACTACCCCAAGCCTGCCTTAACTGTTTATCGGGATTTACGCCTTGGTGCTAGTCACCAATTTTTCATGACCCGTCCTCGGGGCCCGTGCCGTGACTACCCCAATCCCGACTTCCATAGGCCAGGGGATGGCGAGTATCACCAAGGCGTAAATCCCAATAAACAGGGAAGGCATTGCATTTGTAAAGTAAACAACCACCACAGAGTAAGCAAGAGGAAAGAGAAAACACTAAGTAAAAACTGTAACAAGATGTGCTGAGAGTAAAAGGGGCCAGAAATACAAGCACAACTGTAAAGTAAAACTGACGGGAAAAACATCAACTGCAAAGAAAAGCCGCAGCGTCGATCCATCCTCTGGAAGTCCCACCTGAAGGGTGGGTACAGATAGCCTCCACAGCTCCACGGTTCAGCCGTCCACTCCGCGTACGTCCCGCCCAGTGGTCCACCTCTAGGTACCGTCCTGCTCTGCAAACCTCGATTATGATCAGCGTTGTCTGTCGTCTGTAACAAACACAACGAAGTGCGGGAATAACCCGCGCAGGGATGAGTATAAGCTTCTCAGTAGGGACCCCGAGACCCCCGATGTTCTCCCGAAATCCACGTAGGATAAACCTCAAGGGATAAGATACAATCACGAAGTAACATCCGAAACTGCTTAGGTATATGCCCATACATATACCCAAGTCATCAATTCCCGTTCGGCTCCAACATCCGAGCCCAAGCACAACCCAGTCCACACAGGAAAGAAAAACGTAAATTCACACAGGATAGCACAACACAATCCACAAAAGAAAGTAACACAAGATTCAGCTCACACAGGTATACTTCTTGTATGACGATAAAGATGATCACTGATCCATCTAAGTCGTCGGACCCACAAAGGATCGAAAGGTACTAACCCCCACAAAGACCCACACAGGATCGGGCCCACACAGGACCTGTAGGCGCTGGCTCACACAGAACCGTTGAGCGCTGACCCACACAGGATCAGACCCACACAGGATCGGGCCCACACATGACCTGTAGCACTGACCCGCAAGGGATCGCTAAGTGTTGTAGTCGTCGCAGTCCACTGAGGTTCTCTGCACTGTCATCGGCGCAGTCCACTGAGGATCTCTGCACAGTCGTCGCTGTAGTCCACTGAGGATCTCTGCACAGTCGTCGCTGTCGAAGTAGCAGTCGCAGCCAGCACTAGGGTTCCCGCACACAACAAACTCGTTCGGGAGGGTCCACTCCACGAGCCGAGAGGCTGATACATCAACTGACTCAAGGTCCAGAGTTAATGTATCCAAAAGTTCCGTATCGGCAACGGGAACTCAACGTCGCAGACGGCGCGTCAATCGGACGCCCGGTCTGAGAGTTATTGGCTTTTTCGTCCCAGGGGTCCGGTTGGGTTTTAAGGCAAAACCATCCCGACCGTACTCCACCTGGGTCCAAACCTCGGGCGGAGTGAGCCAAAAGATTTGTCTCATGTAGAGGAAACCACCAAAGTCAATGGCATGTCAATCGGACGTCCGAAGCTCAAGATATGAGCGTTTCTGCTCCGAGGGCCTGGTTGGTTTCGTGTACTAACCATCCCGGCCAAACTCAAAATATTCTGAAACCATGAGTGTAATATACTGAAACGACCGTCTCGATCCAAGGATCGCGTTTCCGCTGACGGCACGTCGTTTGGAAGCTCGTAGCTCATGTTACGGGCAAAATACCGAAAACGGTCCGAAGACGGGGGGTCTGCCCCCGGGTCGACCCGGCCCGACCCCCCCTGGGTCGGGTCGACCGGACCCGTGTCCGACCCGGCTGGACCCGTTCCGGCCCGGCTCGGCTCGACCGAGCGGCCGAGCAGCGCGGGGGGCTCGCTGCCCCCGCGTAACAGCACCGCGGCCCCCGTGAGGGGCCGCCCTGGTCAACGGACGCGGCTTCGCCGCGTCCTGCGTGTGCGCCGGACCTGCGCAGCCGCACGTCCGCTGGTGCCACCACGGCCTTCTCCCGGGTTCTGTTCTTCACTGCGGAAACATCAAATCGCCGTGCGTCACCTTTTGTCGTCGCCCGCCAAATCCGCACAACAACGAAGAACGTCGAAGAGTTATCGGACCGTGTTCGTTTGGCCTGCACCCTCCGCGTTAGATAATAACAGTCGTGAGAATTATTCAACGAAATAAACCACCCAATTAATTAGTGGATTAAGAAAAATAAGAAAACATGTCAGTTGACTTTCATAATGATGGGTTTTCGTGGGTGCGTTACTTAGTGGAAATGAAACGGTGGGGGCTCGTGTGGGCCCCACCTCACAAATATCCTACCAAGAGGGTAGGATATTTTTGGATATCACCCTATCCGCATCAACTCTGCTTTAACATATTGAAGTGTTCTTTAAGCGGCTTTAAGTGAAAAATAAAAATAAAATTGTCGCACAACTTTTATTTTATTACTTAACTTAAAACCCAAAAATTAAAAACCACAACCAAGCAAACGCAACTCCGGAAGAAGGGTTTCTAAGCAAATACCGGCGCTACGATTTCATCGGTGCCCTCAAAATTCGATTCCGAGCACCGGTTCAAAAGTTAGAAAAACCCGCTCGTTCGTTCACTGAATGTACCCGAGCCAAACTTCGGAAAATGATTCCGGGCACACCGGGCCTCGGAATCAGGTGCCGTCAGAAGCTTCGTTCTTGTAAAATTCCAAACCAAATTAAGAAAAACATTTCCTTGAAATTTACGGGTCTTTACATTACTCCCACCACAGGGCTTTACGTCCCCGTAAAGCTTCACCACAAACTTAGGGATACAAAGGCGGTACTGAGCACGCATTTGAGCCTCCCGCTCCCATGTGCTCTCCTGGAGGTTCCAGAGATGCCATCTGAAGCACACTAGAGGAATCGATCGTCCACGTAGGACCCGATCCTGTCGATTCTTGAACTCCACTGGGACCTTCGCAAAAGTCTCCCCATCACCAAAGACTAGCTCTTCATGGTCAAATATTGGAATTGGGTCATGCACGTATCTCCTCTGCTGAGATACGTAGAAGACGTCATGCACCCGGCGCAACTGTGGTGGTAGAGCCAGGCGATAAGCCACCTTGAAAATTCTGCTGAGGACCTGGAAGGGTCCGATGAAGCGTGGAGACAAGTCGCTGCTTCGGCCAAAACTATGTAATCCACGTCGAGGTGAGACCCACAAGAAGACGTGGTCACCATCCTTGAACTCTAGTGGCCTCCGCCTCCTGTAAGTGAAAGACTTATGTTGGCTCTGAGATGTCCTTATCTGCTCCTGGATGACCTGGACCTTCTTTGTCGTGGCCTGGACCATCTCCGGTCCCACAAGAGCTGCTAAGATTTATTCTTTGCTGATAAGAGAAATCTGGTCTCATCCCCTGGATGAACCACTTCCTTTGCCTAATACAGTCAATCCCGACATGGATGGTACTAATCCATACCAAGGATGACGTTGTAAGGCCTCGTCGCTACTACCAAGAGATCCAACTGTTACTCTCGCCTCTAAGGGTTGATTCACACTGTCGGCATCGGTGTGTGGTAACTGGGTCTCCTTCAGTAGATGTCTCACAAGTGAGTGTCAAGTCAACAGTCTAAACCGGAACCTCTTAGTACAACACAAAAGAGGACAGGAATAAAAATATCCCCAAGGTATGCATCTTTTATTATTGCAACTCATAATACAAAGACACTACACCATAGCAACAAGGGACTAGAAGTACAAAAGACGTATCCACTTGTTCCAATCCTTTCCATCTGCTCCTGGAGCTCAATGATCGAAGGCCTCAACTGCCTGAATCTGAGCTCTCACATGTCCACCAACTCCCTTCGGTCGGGGTGGACCTCCTGGTGGTGGTGGTGGCAACACCACGAAGCGTCGTCCACCTCCAGCTGCAAGGCCAGCTCCCCTGTCATGGCTGCCTGCTCCTTGCGGCCCGCCTTGATCGAACCTCTGCCTCGGCCTGGGGGGTCCCTCGTTCATCTTCTGGTCATCCGTATGGTGGTTCAGACAGTCACGAGCCATGTGACCAACCCCACCGCAGGAGTAACACTGTCTGCTCATAGTAAGTCGTTGTCCACCCCGAGTGCCTCACACATATGATCATGTGCCACGTGGTCGACCATAGATAGGTCTAGTCCTCTTGGACCCCGGCGTCATCTGTCTACTGCCTGCTGTAGAAGTCTCTTCCGCATGCCGGCAAGTGGTGGGTCCAGCTGCTGGAGACTGCTTAGCAAGGAAACTCTCCACTAAGAGGGCTCTCTCCAACACCCCTTCCTGAGTCGGAATGTTGAGGGAGATCATCAAAGCCCTGATCTCATTCCTATGTCCCTGCTCGAAGGTCCGGGCCCGAAAGAACGGGTCCCGTATCATATCTGTGGAGTAGCGCGAAAGATCAGTAAACCTCGCCGCGTACTGGTCTACCGTCATGCTGCCCTGCCGCAGCTGTAGTAGCTCCTGAATGCGCACCGCACGGAGGGTGGCTGGGACGAACTCGGAGCAGAAGATGCTCTCAAATTCCGTCCAGAGGAGAGATGGATCGTCGTGCACCTGGAGCATCAAGCTCCACCATCTGCCTGCTGCCGCGTGCATGAGACTCGCTGCAAGGATCACCATGAGGTCTGCTGGTGTCCTCACTAATCTGAAAACCCGAACAAATGCCTCCATCCAGTCCTCGGTGGACTGAGGGTCCGTCTCCCCGTGGATCCTGGGCGGTCTCTGGCACTGGAACTCATGCAGTGCACTAAGGCGACGTGCATCGTCAGCAGATGGGGCTGGTAGCATCGGTGGCTCGGCGGTAAAGGTATCGTCGATGCCTCTGCTGTCAAAGGGCCATTTACCGAAGCCTCGTTGCTCGACGGGCTGTCGCCACGCTCAACGCTCAGAACCCTATCTGGCTGCCGTCGTGGGGACATCCTAAAAAGAAACTGCTGCGCCACAGTCAGAACAGTGTACCTGGTGAGCTGACACAAAGTAATCACAAAGAAAACTTGAACACACATGCAATCAATGTTTTCGTGCATTAAGTCGGAATTCAGAAGTCAGGGTCCTTGTGTACGGATACGTCGGCCGCCGCACCAACACTGGACTCCCTGGACTGATAACCACACCCAATACGCTGAACACTATTGCTTCACATAGAAGAAAGATCAGAGTCTGTGGTAGAACCAAACTCCTCTGATACCAATTTGTCATGACCCGTCCTCGGGGCCCATGCCGTGACTACCCCAAGACCGCCTTCCATAGGCCAGGGGTTGGCGACTAGCACCAAGGCGTAAATCCCAATAAACAGGGAAGGCATTTCCTTTGTAAAGTAAACAACCACCACAGAGTAAGCAAGAGGAAAGAGAAAACACTAAGTAAAAACTTTAACAAGCTGTGCTGAATGTAAATGGGGCCGGAAATACAAGCCCAACTGTAAAGTAAAACTGATGGGAAAAACAGCAACTGAAAAGAAAATCCGCAGTGTCGAGCCGTCCTCTGGACGTCCCACCTAAAGGTTGGGTACAGATAGCCTCCACAGCTCTACGGTTCAGCCGTCCGCTCCGAGTACGTCCCGTCCAGTGGTCCACCTCTAGGTACCGTCCAGTTCCGTAAACCTCGACCACGATCAGCGCTGTCTGTCATCTGTAACCAATACAACGAAGTGCGGGCATAACCCGTGCAGGGGTGAGTATAAGCTACTCAGTAGGGACCCCGTGTCCCCCGAAGGTCTCCCAAAATCTACATAGGATAAACCACAAGGGATAAGATACAATCACGAAGTAACATCCGACACTGCTTAGGTATATGCCAATACAAATACCCAAGTCGTCAATTCCCGTTCGGCTCCAACATCCTAGACCAAGAACATCCCAGTCCACACAGGAATGAAAAACGTAAATCCACACAGGATATCACAACACAATCCACAAAGGAAAGTAACACAAGATTTAGCACACAGAGGTATACTTCTTCTATGACGATAAAGATGATCACTGATCTATATAAGTCGTCGGACCCACAAAGGATCAAAAGGTACTAACCCCAGCAAAGACCCACACAGTATCAGGCCCACACAGGACCTGTAGGCGCTGGCTCACACAGAACCGCTTAGCGCTGACCCACACAGGATCAGACCCACACAGGATCGGGCCACACAGGACCTGTAGCACTGACCCGCAAGGGATCACTGAGTGCTGTAGTCGTCGCAGTCCACTGAGGATCTCTGCACAGTCGTCGTCGCAGTCCACTGAGGATCTCTACACTGTCGTCGCTGCAGTCCACTGAGGATCTATGCACAGTCGTCTCTATCGAAGTAGCAGTCGCAACGAGCACTATGGTTCCCGCACACAGCAAGCTCGTTCGGGAGGGTCCGCTCCACGAGCCGAGAGGCTGATACATCAACTGAATCAAGGTCCAGAGTTGATGTATCCAAAAGTTCTGTATCGCCAACAGGAACTCAACGTCGTAGACGGCGTGTCAATCAGATGCCCGGTCTGAGAGTTATTGGCGTTTTCGTCCCAGGGGTCCGGTTGGTTTTTAATGAAAAACCAACCCAACCGTACTCCACCTGCATCCAAACCTCGGGCGGAGTTAACCAAAAGATCTGTCTCACGTAGAGGAAACCACCAAAGTTGACGACACGTCAATCGGACTTCCGAAGCTCAAGATATGAGTGTTTTCGTTCCGAGGGCCCGGTTGGTTTCGTGTACAAACCAACTCCGCCGAACTCAAAGTATTCCTAAACCTTGATTGTAATATACCGAAACGACCGTCTCGATCCAAGGATCGTGTTGCCGTTGACGGCGCGTCGTTTGAAGGAACGTAGCTCATGTTACGAGCAAAAGACCGAAAACGGTCCGAAGATGGGGGGTTTGGGCTCGGGTCGACCCGAACCGGGTCGACCCGACCCGGCTGGAGCCGGTCCGGCCCGGCTCGACTCGGCCGAACGGCCGAGCAGCGCTGCGGGCTCGCTGCCCCCGCGTGACAGCACCGCGGCCCCCGCGGGGGGCCGCCCTGGTCAACGGACGTGGCTTTGCCGCATCCAGCGTGGGTGCTGGACCCGCGCTGCCGCGAGTCTGCTGGCGCCGCCGCCGCTGCGGCTGAAGCCGCGGCGGCCTTGTCCCGGGTTCCGTTCTTCAATTTTGAAACATCAAATCACCCTTGCGTCACGTTCTGTCGTCACCCGCCAAATCCGCACAACAACGAAGAACGACAGGGAGTTGTCGGGCCGTGTTCGTTTGGCCCTTACCCTCCGCATTAGATAATAAAATTCGGGAGAATTATTCAACACCTGAATAAAGGCAAGGAACAATTTTAATACTATTAAAATTGAACTTGTTCTGGGTTCTTTGCTTTAAAAGAAACAATCACAAGAAAAGATATTATTTCACAACAACCCCTACCTCGTCAAGTCGTCGCACACGCGTTCTTCGCGGAATTGATCGCCGCAGAAGGAGGCGATCATCGCGTCGCGGAAGTGCGTCGCGTTGTTGCGGAATACGGTGCGCGTCGACGAACTCCGAGGTTGAAGAACATATAGATTTAATTATTAATAATTAAATCCATATTGTTGTTTTAATCCACAAAGAAATTGAAAGAACTGCAATCTCTCACCTCAACGGATGATCGAAGATTTTGTTGCGGATTATGGAACGTCGCCGAAGAACGTCACGGGAGAGGAAACATCGGCATCGCGGCACACGGCGTCGCGTCGTCGATTTCCGCGGGTTCTGCGTTCTTCATCGGAGACCGGCGTTCTTCGCATTCTTCGAGTTCTTCGTGTTCTTTGCGAAGGAGGATAAAGGCACAAAACTTGTCAAAACCTCTCAACAAGCATTTTTACAGAAGTCGTGCGATGGACTTATTTTATTATTACGCCAACAAATGAAAAAAGGATAAGCAACGACCCATTAATTCGTAGAATTAATTCAACGAAATAAACCACCCAATTAATTGGTGCATTAAGAAAAATAAGAAAACGCGTCAGTTGACTTTCATAATGATGGGTTTTCGCGGGTGCGTTACTTAGCGGAAAAGAAACGGTGGGGGCTCGTGTGGGACCCACCCCACAAATATCCTACCTTGAGGGTAGGATATTTTTGGATAGCATCCTATACGCATCAACTCATCTTATACAGCATGAAGTGGTCTTTAAGCGGCTTTAAGTGAAAAATAAAAATAAAAATGTTGCACAACTTTTATTTTATTTCTTAACATAAAACCCAAAAATTAAAAACCACAATCGAGAAAATGCAACTCCGGAAGAGGCGTTTCTAAGTAAATACCAGCGCTGATATTTCATCAGTGCCCTCGGAATTCGATTCCGAGCACCGGATCAAAAGTTAGAAAAATCCGCTCGTTCGTTCACTGAACGTAGCCGAGCCAAACTTCGGAAAATGATTCCGGGCACACTGGGTCTCGGAATCAGGTGCCGTCAGAAGCTGCGTTCTTGTAAAAATCAAAAGAAAATTAAGAAAAAAATTTCCTTGAAATTTTCGAGTCATTACAAATCATATATCAATTCTTCTGTGGTGTAGAGCATGAAAGTGAATGAGAAAGTCATTTTAGGGGACGAATACAAAATTGGATTAGTATATATATTATCTAAATATGAGGTAATGGATTAAAATGATTGACTTTTATTACTATGATTTCAAAAACGATTCAACTAAATGTGGAATGTGGAAGTTGGGAGGATGACTAGGATAAATCATTAGTTCTATGGGTGTTTTTGGGATATTCATTTTTCTTGCAACTTTTGTGTGTCATTTTTATGTTCTTTATGGTGATACATGGACATTGATATCCCTCAAATATCTCATCTCATTAGTATATTCATTATGAATGTCATTTAGTATTCAACGGAGAGTTTTAAATCATGGAAGGGACAAATTTCATTGAGAAGAAAGTGTAGATCTAATATCATTGTGATACAGTACATTATTAATGTATTACTCTCCAGGTTTGCATGGTCTAGTGGCATGAAAATTTGGTAGATAATTAATGAGAGTGTGGGATATATTTTTTTGAGCAATAATGATAGTTTTTTTTTATTATTTCATGATTATTTCGTAAATATAGATGATATACTTAGACCACAGTAGTTTATGAAATGATCCTTTAACACTAAATGATGTTGTTGGTTAAAATATTGATTTTATGAAGAGGAAAAGAAAATTTCTTAGTCAAGAAAAGATGTATGGTCCATATTAAAACCATGTGAGGTTGTTATTGTCACACAATGTGGATATTCTTCACATGTGGAAGGTGAAACTCCTTGATTTTTATGCTTAGATCCTTTTAATGAGGTTTTTTATTATGCAGATGTGTTTTGAGATTCCGGAGAATATTGTGGGATGTTATTTTGTTATCATGATATCCTTGAGAGTTTTCTCATGGGATGGTTGTTTACAAGTCATCAATTTTTATTATATATGGATTTTTTATTAATATTGAGGATGACTATTGTTTGATAGATGTCTGATGTGATGGTTTAGAAATAAAAATATGTAACTTTATTAAAATTTTAGTGATGGGAATGTATGTGGAATTTAATAAGGGATTTGGATGGAAAATGAGAAGTTATAGTTGAAGATTTGAGAAAATAAGGACACTAATGTGTGAATTCTTAATACACATTTTGGTGGGGAATCACAACTGAATGGATAAACTGATTTCTGTATATTTGAATAATGATTAAATAGAAAAAACCTTTTTCTGGAATGAATATTTCAAAGAGATTTGTACTATGACATAATGTCTATGAATATGGTGTGGGGAGGTTGGATAAAATGTTATGTTTTTTAGGAGGAGTTTCAGTGGTTCTTCTAAATCCTACCTGATTTTGGTGTGGAAATTTGGCTGCATCATGGATTCCGTAAGGGGTGAATCTTTTGGATATATTGTTTTCAATTCATATGTGATATAGAGCTAGACTATGACATTGTATTGTTCATGAATGTTATGTGTTTTTTGTGTGGTGGACACTCCTATGTTTTCTTCTATTCCATAGGTTATTGGATCTATGGTGTGAAACACATAATGTTTCACATTTTTGCATTTAACTATCCCTGATATGGTGTGGTCTCTCTCTCATTGTCGTTTTACTATCACATTTCAATAGTTTATTGTCACGGTATGTGGTACTGCACCATGGGATTAGGATTTCAAGACGGCATCTAAACTTTATTATCACCTCAAAGTCCTTCATTCTTCAACATTTCTATAGGTTTCTAGGGGAGGCAAGTGTATCCCTATAAAATAATTTATCTTCTTTTAATTGGATTTTAACCCCATTCATTTGATATCATTCCTTAAATGATATACGTTAGTGTTATTTATTCATATTACCTGTTTTATTCATGTAATTTTTTTCCAAACAAGTATTCAGTCCTGGGAATCATTGGTTTTGTTGGTATTTTTGTATGATGTTTATATGAGATACACTATGTTTGGTTGAAGAATGTTTTCCATATCATTTTGGTTCTTGGTTGTTATCTTCCTCGTCTGAATAACTTGTACAATTTTTGGAATATTTGTTTAGGAGGGGGATCCTTCATTTTCTCCTAGTTGTATGCTAAAAATTATTATGCTTTTATTATGCATTGGGGTTCTGGTATTCACCGAAATAATTAAGATACTGAATCGTTTAATTTTAATTAATTGGGAGGGGACGAAAAATAATGGTTTAGTAATTTTTATTTTATTTAAATTATATATGATTCATGTCTCTTCTAGAAAATGTAGCTCATGAGAGATTTACAATATTTGTTTTAAAATAATTATGTAAGATATATATTGTAATTTTTTATATCACCAAAAATGATAATGATTATGAATGTATATTTATCAATTGAATTTTTTCCCCTGGAATTTTTTTTTGATAATTCATCTTTAAATAATAAAGAGTACGTGATTAATACCTCTTAGATAGTTTTTTATTGAATATGTAAAAATATGTTGAGTTTTGTTGGTTTTCATGGGTTAGGTGGATAATGTTGAGGTAGTTGTTGTGATGTTAAATGTTGTAGATCATTGGCTTATAGCATGTGTATTATGTATTTCTTATATTTTCAATTTGTTTTTCTATTTTCCTGGTTGTAATGGAATGAATTAATAATGATGAATCTAAAATGAAATGTGTTTTAATGGACATCAATTAAATGATTTAATATTGGAAGAGTGTCTAATTTTTTTTTAATATAAGTATAAAATGAATGAACTATATAAATGAATTTTTTTGGTATTAGAAAAATATATAAATGTTTGTAACATTAAAATGATGGTTGAATTTTTCATAGGGATTACAAATTTTAGGTATTGGGTTATGAATATTGATGTTTCATACCATCTAATATGAGCACTTTTTATAGTCACTACCCATGTTTGAAACCTATTTTCAATGTTTCCATGGGGAATTATGGATTGTGTTAGAAATTACTAGCAAAACAAATTTGGATTTCATTGTAACTCTTCCAACAAATTGTTATTCTTGAAGTCATTTTCTGTATTTATTGAATTTTTTTACTTATGATGTGCATTTTGGGTTGATTTTTTTTCTTATTCTATGTTATCTTTTTTTGATTTCCCATTTCCAAATCCAACAATATCATTGTTTTTAATGCCATAAATATGTGTTATTATTAGAGCCATGATGTTATGAACCATTCCAAGGCTTTCTGGTGGTGGGACACGGTTGTTAGTATCTCACATCCTTCACTATAAGCCCAAGAGGTATACCATTGGAGGGAGTGGCTATTGAGAAATTAACTATTTATGTGTTTATCATTTTG
Source organism: Viscum album (assembly GCA_963277665.1). Taxonomy (NCBI): domain Eukaryota; kingdom Viridiplantae; phylum Streptophyta; class Magnoliopsida; order Santalales; family Viscaceae; genus Viscum; species Viscum album. The sequence continues at coordinate 1,686,177,320 of OY728119.1, read as the reverse complement.
TACAATTAAGAGAAAAATATATTTTAATCATTCCCTTGTGAACACATCGTTCAAAAAATGTCTTATTTAGTAATGAAACATACTCTCTACATTATCATTTTTTTCAAATGGAATCCTTATTATCATGGTAATATATATATATATATATATATTAATAAATGTTTTCAAATGGATAAATATTTTTAATATTTCTAATTTTGTTTCCACATTTTTTCAAAAAAGATCTTTTCTTATATGGCTACATATTTTGATAAGATTTATCTTAATCAATGATAATTTTCTAATAATACCATCCACTGTCTTTCTAAGGATATACTATGTTATATTCTTCTCTAACAAGGAAATTTTCCATCAATTTCATTCTCTTTCCAAATTAACCATTCTATATTAATATGTATTTTCCTCTAATGTCATTCCTTTATGAATATCATAATTTCAATTTCATTGATTGAGTTGGACTGACCAAGATACTCATACATATTCAGTTTGAAAAAATTATTAAATTTTAATAATTACACTAATCTATATGCTATTATTTTAATTGATGATTATATAAAATTCTATCCTTCTTATTGATTGGGGAAATATTAACAGTTGTTTTACTTTTTATTTATGTATGGATTCTTATTGATTAAAAAGGAATGATGGTTCTTTTTTTATAATCTATTCGTTACATTATAATATGAATTAATTTAACTTAATTATTAATTGTTAGAACCTATAATTGGCCCATGATTTTTTGATAGGTCTCTTGAGTCAATATATATTTCTTATTGGGTGAATTCCTTCACGTTTATGCATATTCCTATCCCAGAATAATGACGGTATGTATATATATTTTCAAAAGTCCATGATGGAATGAAATTTATTTTCACTTGGCCTTTAATTATCTGGGATTTTTTATTCTATCCCCATGAATTAAATAATTATTATTTATATCATTACATATATTGTTACCCATGAATTTGTTTCATGATCATGTGATCAGTTATATATAATTATTTAATTACAATTTATTTCCAATATATTATAACTTCTATTTTATTATTTGACAGATTTTGATATATAATTTCACTTTATGAGTATTTCATCTCACCCCTATTATGTTTATATTTTCCTAGGCTATGAATAAACGTATTGATAATGACATGTCTAAAATAATATCATTCATATATAATTTATGGGATAATTGAATGCTTATTTTGGATTAATTTATTAATTATTTAGTGGAAATAAATGTCTTTTGGAGGATAAATAAATAAGATTTTTAGTTACTAATTTTTCTTATTTCATTGTCCCTCTAAAGAAAAAAGGATTTAGGTATGTATTTAATGAAATTTATGCTAAAAATAATGTAATTATTCAATAGTTACATCCATGAAATTATAGTTGGAATTAGAATAGTGTATATATATCTTTTGATGATATAATGTTATTATTTAATAATAATTTATAATACATAAATTTCATCATGTATTTTTTTTTATATTTTGATCTTGATTGGAATAGTATAGATAATCCATTAGGTTACCTGAGTTAATATTTATTTTTTTTAATTAAAAATTATATGATATTATATTTTATGAAATTAAATGCGGATGAGATTACTTATAAGGGGAAATTGTAAATTTTTTCAATGTTTGGATTCTCTTGTCTCATAGAAATTTCATACCTTTACAGATAATAGAATGTGGATATGACTATTGTACTAATTAAGTTAATGTTAATAATCATGAACAATATTGATTGAGTATCAAATTGATATTTACTATGTGCATGATTAGTGTGGTTAAGACAATACATTAATATTTTCACCATTTTTAAAATTCATTAGATGTTTCACGTTCACCATATAAACCATTATAAAGGATTTTAATATACTCTTTATAAATCTCATTAGTGAATTACCATGGATAAAATATACGAAAACATTGTTAATAATTATATAATGTATATATTATTTGATATTTGATTTTATGTAAAATGGGTGAATTGAATTTTGTGAACATATATTTTTAGTATTTTGGGTTTACAATTTTATAATAATGTTTATCCTAACATAGAGCTATTATTTTTTATGAGTATAATTTTTAATGAAATAATCCTAATTTATCATAGGACGATCCATGAGTTTTATATCATGAAATAAATAAGATATATAATATAACATAATGGTTTTAAAGAGTAAAAAATCATGAGGTTGAATTATTAAAAATTCTCTTATGATATTAGTTTAAAATCAGTCACAGTAACCAAAATCAGTTTTACTGATGGATGAATTCTATTGTAAGAAAGATATTACTGGATGGCTTGGATTATATGAAGATATTAATAATGATAATCCTAATGGGATAATAAAAAAATTGATAAGTATTTCTCTTTTTCCAAACATTTTTTAAGAATTACGTTTAACAATGCGATCATTTTTTCGTTTCTAGTGAAACCAAATATATGAATAATCAAATCTTATGGATGTTCTCGTGATGAAGATGATGAAGAAAATATAAATAGATATCCTTCATGAAAAAAATTTATAAAAGTTCGCCGTAATTAAATTTCAATGGAATTTATGGATGATTATTACATTCATGTTGAGAGAATACACCAATAAGGTTCAAAATAAATAGAAAGAAATCAGTTAACAAGATAATGAGAAAATTTTTATTTCATTTTCATACCAATGATATAAATTTAGAATCATTATTTGATACTTTATAATGTTTTTTTTACATATTATAAATACCCTTGACTAAATTTATTATTAAATTTCTATTTAATGTTTTTGGATATAATATTCTTAAGGTGATATAATGTAAACACCCCATGATATTAAATTATATCCTCCTTTGAAACCTAATTTTCTCACAATATTACTTCCCACAGAATTTAGAACCAAAATGAACCCTGAAATACTATAAAATATCAATAATGTTTACATATATTTTTTTGGTAAAAATGGACGATACTGAATTACGAAATAAAAAAAAGATCACTATTAATTCAAAGGTGTTGATGAAATTATTCTAGTGTAGCTATGTAAAAATATATTATTAACCAATTCATTAAACTAATATCCTTAAATTGTTTAATTTTATTCACATTTTTTTGGGTTATGAAATCCATTATGTATAAAATATTTCTTTTAAATTAATAATATATTAACACTAAATTGATAATGAATTTATAGAAAAATTTGTAAGGAAATTTATTTTTTAAAATATTATATTCATTTGAAAAGTATTTTAATATAATTTTAATGTTTTATTTATGAATTAAATTCAAAATTTTATAATTTGAATTTCAGAAAATAAACATAATTTTGGAATTTATATTTTCAAAATAAATTAGATTTAAATTTTTATGTCTTTCTAAAGTAATTTATTTTTAGGGGAATAGTGAATTTTATTATGAGAATACCATGAATACCATGAAATTTTTATAATATAAATATTAATTTAAATTTATGAAAATATTTTCTCCAAAATATAAATATTTATTTAGGATATATTTTTAATTTCTATTTTGTTTATTTTCTTTTACAAACATGTTATTGATAATTTAGAAATTATGTGGCATTATTCTATGAAAATTTAATTAATTCAATTATTAGTAAATAATTTATTCATATAATTTTTATATAGTGAATCAGATAAATTTTATGTAAAATTTTGAAATAGATGTTCCATCATTGGTAATGCGGAACATTTTATTTTTAAGAAATAAGTAAATTAAATATTTAAGAACCAGTTTTTGTGGTAAATACTAAAATGGTAAAAATGGATGAAATTAAAGGTTTAATCTACTAACAAGTTAAATACCTGTTACAAATTTATTGGTTGAGGTGTGGGTCAATTAAAACTTATCCCCAACACATTATTTTAGATTTTTGAATCTTTTTGACATTTGAAACTTGTGCTCTCATTATATTGAGATGAAATATTTACAAGAATGTCATTTTAACTCATTATAAAATGGAATTTATTTCATCTCTTAAAAACCACTCTAAAATTATGTTTTATCATAAACATATAACATTTGTTTATTACAGATATTTTCACTTAATTTGGTTTATTTATATAATATTTTATAATAATCCCTCTATTTCAAATGATTCCTCCAATTGAAAAATAATGTATTCAATGTATGTTCTATGTTTTACATAACATTGTTCACTTTATATCACTCCATTTCCCATATCTTGGCCATAATATTATTTTTGATTTTTTATTTATATTGAAATTAATTTTTTTAAATCATTTGGAATAGACACTAACCACCTTTTACCTTTTCTGTTATGAATTAAAATCATCATTCAAGCGTTTATATGGACCACCACATCCATGATGCAACTTTTATCATTTTAATCAAAATTAAATATTATTTATTTATTTATATTCAAATATTATTTAATAAATTTAAAAAATATCTATCTAATATCATAGAAATTATGTAACAATACTATTATTCTAAAATAAATCAATCTTATAACCATACTCAACCATTAATTTTGGAATGTCCCTATTTGGGTCCTCCAACAACCCAATAGAACAATGATATAAATTATTATCATATATGGTTATGAGAGTTTTATTAATTTTAATATGTTATCTAAATAATCAAATAATGATTATATGAATTTTTGTAATGGTCAAAATAATATCACACTCATTAAATATAATACAAATGTTTGTTTATTAAAAATCACCAAAACAAGTTCATCATTGATTTAATATTTAATTGGAAAAATAAATTACCAAATTGAATTAATTTATAACATTATATATATATATAATCAATTTCGATAACTTTCATGACTGCGGGATGATATTATTTGGGTGTGGAATAAAGAAAACAACTATTATTACGAAACTAGTTCAAATGATCCGGATTCATGAAACATGATATCTAAAATTGGGAATAAATAATATATATATATAGATTAATTATATGTTTGGTTTATAAAAATATTATATATATTAATGGGTATTTTACATTAGTGATCTTGATGTTTATTTTTGTTATAAAAGAGATCAATTCAATTTTTTAAATGATGGTAATTAATGTAAATTGATTTTTTTAGGAAAAGTTAATTTTCCTGAGATATAATTATTATTGTGAAACACGATATCATGAATCTAGAGTGATTTATTCCTCATTAATTTATATTAACATATTAATTTAATTAATTTGGTTAGAGTATACATATCTTTTATTTCATTTAATTAATTTTGATTAAGATAAATTAATATTTAATGGGTTCTTTATCTCAATTTTCAAATCTAGGAGACATTTATAATATTTTGATATAAAATTCCTTTTATAAGGTGTATTAACTGCCATATTAACTACAATAATAACTAATATCATTTGTTTCATGATATTTTATTGAATATATAATGGTAAGCCACATGTTTTCCTTTTATTCATATGTTCCAATTACCATAATGGTTTATTATTTTATCTCAATAATAATTTGGTATTGTTTTTGAAATATTAATAAACTAGTTAATTTATAATTTCTTTCATTATAAAACCCCCCATAATTTTATTCTCCTCTTGTATTCATTTTTTACATGTCATGTAACATTTTTCCCCTAGGATCGTAATTTGTTTTGAGAAAATGACCCACCTATTCTTTTTAGTCATGTATAATTTAATTCCATGTACTTATTCATTCAATGTTATTAGGATATCCTTATTTCTTCATCAATTATTGATTAATCTTATTTTATACTATTTTTAAATTCATAACAAGGATTTAATTTAATTTTAATGATTTATATATTGTTTATTTTTTACAATTGTAAGAATAATTTATTTCATAATTTTCTGTGTGAACAAGTCTTTCCATCATTTAATCATTTTTTAAAAAACATACTCCATATGTTTTCATGGTTTCAATGTGTAATCCTTATTATACATCTTTTATAAATATTTATTTTTTAATAAATTCTTAAAAAATATTATGCTTATTTTTCAATTCCAAAATAATTTTCGAAATGATACAAAAAAAGTGAATTTGTATCTGTCTACATGTTTTGATATATTTCATACCTGGAAAATGAATGTAATAAAATAATATCATACAATTCATTTATATTTATATATTAGGAAACATTTTATTCCATCAAAGGAATGATCCATCACGTCCATTGTATTTACAAATCATCCTGTATTTATAAATATGAGTTATCTATCAATGTATTTATTCTATGAATATCTCATTTTTTTATTTATTTGATGTAAATTAACATGGGTACCAATTAATTAAAATATTATAGATATTTATTAACTTTATCATATACCATTACTCTATATGATGTTGTTTTGAGGTATTCTTAAATAAAAATATTTTCTGTCAATAGATTAGAGAAGTACTGAAAATTTGTATAATTGTTATTTGAATATGGATTTTTATAGATTTTGATGGACTGAGTGATATATTATTATAATTTTTATTCATTCCAAAATATTACGAATTAGTTGGACTTAATTAGTGATGGTTTAGGATTTTTATATCTCCTTGATGCAATAGTGGGACTCATGAGACAAATTTTCATGGGTAATTTTTTTGTCTACCAATTAATTCAAATATCATTACTTTGGACAGTATAGAAAGTATATGACTTCATATAATTCATTAAAAATTCAAATTTTGATTCATCAATTCATTATGTATACAAAAACAAATTTCTACCACCATGATATTAGTTTTTATTGTCCTTGTTTTGAATTATATTATTAAACATGGATTTTATTAATTATCATGTGATAAATTATATGTAATTATTTGGTTGTTGTTTATTTTAAACGGTTTTATTAATCCAGATATATTTTATTATAGATTTAAGCATATAATTTACCTTGATGATAATTTTATCCAACCTATCATATTTTTCTATTTCCCCATGTTTTTCATAAATGTATTAAACATGAAATTTATAGAACAATAACATGTGTGGAGAATATTTTATGGATGTTAAATAATTATTATGAAATAATTAGTTTCTTATTTAGTGGTAAAAATTTTCTTTTAGATAATGAAGTAATGTAATTTTTTAGTTAATGATACGTAAAATTTTCTAAATATGTAATGACAGAATGCCATCGAAATTTTTTCCATGAAATGTTTTTTATTAAAGTTTTAATTTAGGGAACACTATGTTGAGGATGTAACTCCTGGTATGAGATATTTTTTTAGGTAACATTATATGTTATGATACTATCTATTGAGTATAATTTATGAGTTTTAATTTACTTCAAGTGTATTAATGTCAATGAAGATTACTATTTTAGTCGTATAGAAATCCCTTTAGGTGAGTGGAGTTAATATAGTATATTTAATATTATTTTATAATTAGTATGAGAAAACAATAGTGGAGACCATAGTGATGAGTCTATGTATATAACAACCCTGACATTTCATACATTACAATTACATAATTATAATGATAAACAAAAAAATAGTATTACACCATGATGATCTAAATGTTTAGTGTCCCGGGAAAACTATGACCAAACACAAAATTTATAAAATCATGCACAAAAATTTATTTGATTCATTCCTCTCCAACCTTTTATTGTCCCTTTTAATATCCATAGTACACATATTCACCTGAGGATAAAAATCAAAAATAAGGGAAATGAAATACCCGATTGAAGGTAGATTAGAAAAAAATAACAGTGGGTGAGCATAATCCAAGCATAAAAAAGGATCATAAGAATCAGAGGAATCATTAATTAATGACTTGAAATGTGGAAATTCCTAAAAATCAGTCATCATGTCTTAGTGTTCATATACCAGACATAGTATTCAAAAAATATAGAATCATGTTCACATAACATTTCACTTTAACTCATGATATTCATCACTTTACCAATTGCATTAGAGCCCCGTATAATTCTAAGGGCACTTGTCACATCATAACATTAATTTTGTGCTATATAATTATGGGTGCACCTGTCACATCATAATATTACCATTAACATGTATTCCAAAAAAACATATAAATAAAATGAACATAAATTTACCATGTAATTTAATTTTTTTATACTAAAAAAAAGCATTCATAACCTTTGGGTTCCAAAAAGATATTGGGAATAACATACTAGATACAAGAACCATCAATCATGAGTGAGAAGTAAAAGGTGTTTTTTTTAAAAAATGTTCTTTTGTAAAACATATTTTTTACATAAAATCATGTATCAAACTTGTATTTCCCATAAAAAGGAATGTTGATGATGAAAAAATAACATTAAAGAAGTGTTTATACAAAAATGGTGTGATAGAGGGAGGACCCGAAGAATAAATGTTGGGTTCGAAAAGTTCCTCTTACATTGTATCCGAAAATGTTCTTCAGTTTGAAGTCATGTTTAACCACATTAGATTCATTAATTTATTGTTAAAGATACTTTTATAAATTAATAAGATTCAGTATGGTTTTACAATGTTCATTTATTTTCTTTTTGATGGGTTATATAGTTTAAATCCATTGTTCGGTAATGATCATTTGTTATGGTTTTCTTGAATAGTTCACATGTATTCATGACATACAGATCGTGTTGAACGTCGAAAAAAAACCATAGCTGATCTGTCAAGTTATTGATGATATTAAATTACATTAACTTAACTTACAATTAATTATGTTTTATTGCATATGGATAAATAATTAGTTAAAATTTAATGGTGGCCAATTGGGTTAATTTGGATATATTTTTGACCACATTGAACTTGTTTTGTATAATAATTTAGTAATATGTACATAAGTTATATACAGAATATTATAGAATATATAATACAAATAATATAATTTTTCTAAAACATAAAATGGTTTCATGACCTGATCTGTAGGCGGTAATGGAAAAAAAACATGTCATTCTTGAAGGTGATAAATTAAAACTCATGAATGACATTTTCTTTTAAAAAAACAGTACAAGGGGTTGGATGATATATTATCCCATTAGTATCATTACACTCTAGTATATATATGATACTTGAGTTACCATACCATGTCGATGAGTTTATGTGGGGAGGGAATCAGAAAATAACTTGAAATTGAATGGATATTAAAGGAAGAGGGAGAGAGAGATAGAAATTACCTCCTGAATCCTCCTCTTGAGATCATCATTAGGGAACCTATTCCTGGTCTTTTGATGATACTAGAAGCTATTGGAAGTGGGGGAGGGTCTAGGGAAGATGTTTTGATAGATTTTAAGAAATGATTGAAGCTTGATAGGTGTGAGGAGATGATGGTGAGAAGGGTTGTATTTATATTGGAAGGGAGAGGGGTTTTTGCCAATATTAGATTAATTAATTTATTATTTCACTTCTTGAAAAGAAATATATATTCATCCATACTAAATATAGTAATTTTATCATGATTAACCGAATCCTAACTTTTTTACATCAGCAGAACATGAACCATGACTATATAATTCATGAATTTAATTTATTTTTGTAAATTATTGTATTACACTATTCCTAAAAAATTCAAGTAATTCATAAAAATACTAAAATTTAATCAAAACCATTTTTCGACGTCTATAATCCAAAAATGATGTCAATTTTTTGAAAATAATTTTTTATATACGATTAATTTAATTTTTAGTTAAAATCGTAATCTACTTGAAAAATACAAATTTAAAAAGTAAAAGTGATATCATAATCCATTAAAATATTAAATTATGTCTTATAAAATTATCATAAATCTAGAAGATATATTAAAGTAAATTTTTGAAAACAATTTAGGAAAATACATTTTAATTTAACGTAATTAATTAATTATAATTAAATATTTATGACTTACAAAAATACTAATTCATTTACTATGGTGAAACATTGACTTATAATATGCCTATGTTTTATCTAATCATTCATGGGTCTAGTTAATATTCATTTTGAGGATTTAGTATTCATAAGGGTCAGTTAAAATTCATAATGGTATGTTACTATTAACTAAAAATTAGGTTTTTCCCATAATATTCCTAATATCTCTCTGATCGAAACTTTGTATTTCGGCTTTTTGATTTTAAATACATCAAAGTTAAAAATTTATGTTCAAAGGTCAAATATTATTTCATTTGAGACTTATGGGAATTGTGTTTCCTAATTTGATTATTATTTATGGCATGATTATTAGAATTTAATTCTATTGATAAAACATTGGGTGGTCACATTGTACCCCCCTTATGAAATTTTGCCCTCAAAATTTCATTTTACATAAACAGGTGTGGGTAATTCTCATTCATCACCTCTTCCAGTCCCCGAGTAGCCTCTTCAAATTTTTGGTTCATCCAAAATAAATTGACAAGTTGGCTTGTACTGTTGTGTATTACCTTATCTGTTTGGTCTAGAATTGTTACTCGATGCTCCTCATAAGAGAAAGCATATTCCAATTGTACCATACCAGAGATCTGTATATATAAGTGATATGGTATGTACTTCATTAGGAGTTATATGTGAAACACATCATAAACATAGGCCATATTTTGTGGAAGTGCATGTCTATAGGCAACGACTCCTATTCGATCATGGTTCTCAAAGGGTCTAATTTATCTTGTGTTTTGCATCCCTTTCTTTCCTAACCGCATGACTCTCTTTCATTGCGATATTCAAAGGGAAATTTGTCTCCTACATCGAACTCCATGTCCCTTTGATATTTTTTATCATAGCTATTTTTTTGCCCCTAAGTAGCTTTGATGTGTTTCTAGATGACTTGAATATTCTTTTTCATCTCTTTCTCAAGATTAGATCCAAGTATCTTTCTTTCTCCAACTTCATCCCAACATGTTAGAGGTCTACATCTGATTCCATACAATGGTTCATATGGTTCCATCTGAATACTCGAGTGAATTATATTGTTGTTTTAGAACTCAACCAATGATGATCACATCCACCTTTGAATTCAAAAGACCTTGATTTTCTCATTTCTTTAAGCATATTAATACTCCTTTCAAATTGGCCATTTTTTTGGGGGTTATAGGCCATGATGATATTTTATTTAGTATTTAAAGAATGTTGAAGGCTCATCCAGAATTTATATATGAACCATGGATTATGATTAGAGAGAATTGAGAGTGGAACACCATATAGACTCATCACTTTCTTCACACATATCTTTTCATGTTGTTCATGCAAGAGGTCTTCTCGAATTGTGATAAAATGGTTAGTCTTGGATATTCGTTCAACCATAACCCATATCACATTATTTCCCATCGATGCCTTCATTAAACCTATGACAAAGTCCATAGTGACATTCTCTTAGCTCAATATGTGTATAGTAAATGGATGTACCATCCTTTGGGGCTTTTCTCACCCTGCATTAACTTGCTAACATACCAAGAGGCTTTATATATATTCAAGAATATCAATTTTCATTTGGTCCCACCATAACTGTTCTATTTGATTTAGGTACACCATGGAACTACTAAGATGGATATATATTGTTGAGCTATGTGCATTATCTAAAGCCCATTTTTTATCCTAGGTGATGAAGTCTCACAAAGTTGCATTCCAAAAATAATCACGACATCATTTTCAATTTGTAACTCGTTATGATTCCCTTTCTTTACTTCATTCAATTTCTTTTTTAACTCCATATCATCACTTTGTGCCTCATTAATCATCTTCTGGATTGATGGTTTAACAATCAATTAAGATAAGTTGGATGTATCCCCCGCCCTTATGATTTCCAAATATTTCCTTTTCACATCCAAGATTTTGGGGACATTCTCAATATGAAACTTTGATAGAGTAGAAGGTTCATTTATTCTTTGAGCATCAGATACCTTGTTTACATTTCGAGGATTATAGTGAATATATATATAATAGTCCTTGATTAAATCTAACCATCTACTTTGATGCTTGTTGAGCTACTATTTTGTGAATATATACATTAAGCTCATTTGGTCAGTTTATATTTCATGCTTCTCACCATAAAGGGAGTGCCACCAAATTATTATGGAAAAATCACAGCTACAAGCTCTAGATCATGTATCAGGTAGTTCTACTCAAGGATCTTCAAATACCCAGAGAATTAGGCTATCACATTATCATTTTTCTGGAGTACGCAACCCAAGCCTTTCTTTGAAGAATCGTTGTATAATAAAAAAACATTTTCAACTTTTTCGAAATGTGAGTACATGTGTAGTGATAATCCTTCACTTTATCTCCTTGAAGCTTCCCCCAAATTATAATATCAAGACATACTATACCCATGTCCTTTTTAACATAGTTAGTGGGATTGATAATCATGATAAATATCTCAGACGATGTCTGTAGTACCCAGGTAATCCAAAAAAACTATGGATTTATTTAACACATGAGGTTTTGTACCCTTCCTCAATTTCCTTTTTTTTGAAGGGTCCACAGAAATTCCTTCACAAGTGATCACATTCCCCCATGAATGTTACTTGCTTCCTCCAAAAGTCAGACTAGCTTAAATTTGTGTTCAAAGACTCCATTTCAAATGTTTCCAATTGAAGTCTTATATATTCTTCATGTACCTCCATGTTCTTCTAGGAGATGTAAATATCATCAATAAACACTACCAATGATTTTTCTTGGTAATGTATAAAGACACTATTCATGAAATCCATGAAGATTTTAGGGGAATTAGTAATTCCAAAGGGAATCACCCAAAAATCATTGTGCATATACCTTGTATGGAACAAAGTTTTATTAATATAATCCTTCTTCACCATTAGATGATGATGTCCAGAATTAATATACACCATTGAGAAGTATTGAGATCCTCATAACTGATTGAACAAGTTATCAGTCCATTAAAATTGATACTTGTTTTTATGGTGATCTTGTTTTGTTCCTAATAATTGATAAATAACATCATTTTTCCATCCTTATTCTTCATCTCAAAGAGTATTGGAGAAACCCATGCTGATTCACAATGTCATATGAACCCTTTTTCCAATAGCTCTTGTAGATACTTCATTAACTCCTCCAATTCTATAGGATCCATCCTATAGGAACATATTGAGATACGATTAGATTCAGGTATGAGTTCAATGGATAGTTGTACCTCACATTGTCGGGGATGTCTTGGTATTACTTATCGAAATACATCACATTATTCCCTCACAATAGGAATTTCTGTAGGTGTGGCACTTTCCTTTGATTCAATCATCTGGTCGAGGTATGTTTCTTCATAGGTTATCAACACCCACACCATTGATGGTCTTTTCAAAGGAAAATCATGATCTTATTTCACTTATATAGGAGCATTGGATATTTCAGAATATGAAAAGATATTTATTTTTCTCAATAGTTGATATATGTTCTATATAACGAGAGCCAATTTAATACCATTATATCATTGAATTACAATAAGGGATGTATTGCGAGATTAACAATAAGAATCATACCACATACGCCAATTGGAGAACATTCAAACACCTAGGATGCAGTGATTTCACCACTTGGACTTTTTAAAGATATCTCTACATCAATGTTTTTGGGCTTCAATTATATTTTTAATGCAAACATGCATGATATTAAGGAATGCGTTGAGCCAAAAATCAACAAAGTCTTTTTATATTCATGATTGAAAATAATTCTTACCTTATACAACATCATTTTCGTGCTCAACTTCCATTGTAGTGATTACATAATCCTTTCCTTGTTCTTTTGGAATTGGTGGATGCTGATGCTGATTACCCCTGAGGACTCGATGTTTAGTGCACTGGCTTGAATAGTGTACATGCCCCATAAAATTTTAGCATTGAATAATCAGTGGGGATCCCTATTCATCATCTACATTATCCTTAATTCTCATGACTTTTCAACACTCTTGAGCTTGTTGGCCTTCATTCCCACTCTTCAACCATTTCCCCATCCCTTTGAGTATATTCACATGATGTACTTCCCATATTTTTGTCATATGGGTCGTTGAGTATACATCCCATTATTATCATTAGATCCTATAACCTGAAACTCCATATTTATTTTACTATAACAATATTCATGTGACCAGTTTCCAAAATCCTTCTCCACATTGATCTCACATCGAATAACTTATTCATAACTCCCAATGTCTCAAATTGCAAGATACTTTTTAAGGTGTGGTTTTAATCCACAAAATAATCTATCAATTATATTTATTATTGTTGATAAAAAACCTAAAAGATACCTAGAAAGGCAATTAAAATTATATCCATAGGTCATGATAGATTCTACTTCCTTTTTTTGAGCTTAATGAATTGTCTCTCTATATTTGTTTGAAGAGTTTGTGGAAAATACTTTGTAAGAAACCTAACCTCAAATTCTTCTGATTTCATCTCTTCAATTTCATCACACAGCTTGGTGTTCATAATCAATCCCAAACGTTGATCGGCCTCTCTATCTTGAATATAAATGAATAGTTTCATATTCTATATCTCAAAACACCGATGTATATAAAATATCATCGCCATGGATTAGAACCACTACTCTGCAAATAATGGATTGAAATCCACCTACCAATACATTGGGGATGTCAATTGTGAAATCAATTCCTTGGCCCTCACACGGTTGGTTGGCATGGTTTCTCCTGGTTGGCACCATTTCCAAAAATAGTAAAGGGTAGAAGAAAAAATAACCCAACAAGTCATGGAAATATTATTAATTTTTACGATTTACTCAAAAAAGCATAACTAATGGGATCCCTATATAATGCTTCTTGTGTGAATATTTCCACTTCGTATTATTCAAAAGGTTCTCTCTAGGGTCTACTAATCCAAAATCCCAAATTAACTAAAACATTACTTTGATACAACTATAAAGAACCTTCCATTTATTACAGTAATATAACATGATTATAATGATAAAAATAAATAATAGTATTACACAATAAGGATCAAGAGGTCTAGTTTCTTGGGAAAATAATTTCCAAACATTACATTTACATCATCAAACACAATGATTTATTTAATTCATTATTATGTAGCCACTTTTTTTCCCTTGTAATATCCTTATTACACATATTCACCCAAGGATATACATAAAAAAGAGGTGAGATAAAAGACTATTAATATGTTAGATAAGTAAAATATAATAATGGTTGATCATAATCACACTATAGGAAAATGATCATAAACATGAGATGAATAATTTACAAAAGTCTAGAAATGATGTAGTGCATAAAAATGAAACACCATGTCTCAGTGGTTATGTAACATGCATAGTTGTTGACAAATATTATATAATGTTCACACATAATTTCCCATTATCTCATGAGATTCATCTTGTTACCTAATTCATTGGAGCGATATAAAATTTTGGATGCAGCCATCACATCATAACATTCTTTTTGCGAAATATAATTTTGCACGCTCCCATCGATCATAACGGTATCATTTTCATCCCTAACACATTGATCACTTATAAAAATTAACATAAATAACCCATGTAATGGAATGGGTTTTGACTCATAATAACACATTCATAAACATTGGGTTTCTAAATGAAAGAAGGAATACCATACTTGATAAAAGAACCATCAATTGTGAGTGATATGTAAATGGTGTGACTTTTAAATAAGTGTTCCTTTAGAAAAAATATATTTGAAAAACCTCATGTAGAAAACATGTGTATCTTATAAAATTTAATATAAAGAAGAAAAAATTATTTATAAGGAGTGACCGTATGAAAAATGGAGTGAAATAGGGAGAGCCCGAAGAAAGAATGTTGGGTTCAAAGATCTCCCTTAGCTATGTATCCGAATGATTTCTTCAAATTAATTTCATATATAATCAAATTAGATTAATTAATTCCAAAATAATGAACCTTTAATAAATTAATACGAATAATTAAGGGTTTATTAATTTCATCTATGGGATTTTGGAAGAGTTATATAGTTTAAATCCACTTTTCATGGATGTTAGTTATTTTAGGTTTTCTTGAACGGTTCACTTGTATTCATGAATGAAAGATCATTTAGAAAAATGATGAAAATATTTAACTGAAATTTCATGTTATTAATTATATTACATGTGTTTAAATGAATTTATAATTAATTATTTTATATACCATGTTGATGAATCATTAGTTAATATTTAATGACAATCCATTGGGTTAATTCAGGCAGTATTTAGAATATAATGAACTTGATTTTTTAATCATTTAGTAATATAAACATAAGTTAGATCATAACATATCATAGGATATAATACATATAATATAATATATTTAAACCATAAAAAATGGTTTCATGACCATATCTGATGGTGTTAATGTATGAGGAAAACATGTCATTCTAAAAGGTGGTAAATTAACACCTCACAATGAATGTTTTATTTTACATAATAATTAAAAAGAGGAAAATGGGGTTGGATGATATATTTTCTCATTAGTATCATTAAATTATAGTATATTTTAGATAATGGTGTTACCATACCATGTGGATGATGATGGGTGGGAAGAGAATAAGAAAAGAAATTGAAATTGAATGGAAATTAGAGGAAAAGAGATAGAAATTACATCTTCAAACCTCCTCATGAGATCCCCCTTAAGGAACCTAGAAATGGTATTTTTATTATACCCAAAGCTACTGGACCTAGGGGAGGGGATATGGATGATTTTTTGAAATATTTTAAATAAGGTTTGAATCAAGAGAGGTGTGAGGAAACGATAGTTTGATGGGTGGTATTTACAGTGGAGGGGAGAGGGGGTTTCTCGATATTATATTCATTAATTTATTATTTCTTCACAAGACATGGAATAGTGATTCATACATTACTGATAAAGTAATTTTATCATGTGAATATGAAAAATTAGTGCTTACATCCGCAGAGCATCACCAAAGACTCTATAATTCATGAATTTAATTTATTTGGAAAATTATTGTATTTCACTCTTCATAGAAATCCATTTATATCAATAAAACCCATAAAAATCACCCTATCCATTTTTCAATGTGGATAATCTAAAAATGATGTCCATTTTTTAAAATAAATTTTTAATTTTGATTAATTTAAATTTTAGTTAAAATCATAATCTACATGAATAATACAGATTTCAAAAGTAAAATACATTTCATAATGTATTCAAAAATTACATAAGTTCTTATAATTGAATTGTTAATTTATGAAAACCTTTTAGGAAGATAAATTTTCTTTTAAATTAATTAATTAATTATAATTATGTATTTGTGAATTAAAAAATACCAATTCTATAACTATGGTCAAACTATCAGGTATAAGATGCCTATGTTTTATTTAATAATTCAGGGATAAGTTTACTATTTTATTTAAGGACTTACTATTCATAAGGGTCAGTTACTATTCATATCAGTATGTTACTATTCAACATAAATTATGATCATCCTATTGGATACCAAACATCTTTCAGATCGCAACCGTGTATGTCAGATTTTTGAAATTCAAAATGAAAATATGGAAAATTTATTTTTAGAGATCACATAATAATTAATTTGAGAATTAAATGAAATTAGGAATCATGTTTTGATTATACATTAAGCCATGATTAAATGATGGGAATTCTGTTGATAATACTTTTGTTCATTACAATGTATAATAAAACATCCGAAATTTAGGAAACGTTTAGAGTTTATTAGTAATTGATTTTTTTCTAATTGTATAATTCTCTATTACAAAAAGTTCATGGGGGTCTATATAATGTATTTTTATCAAGAAATCAGTTAATTTTAGGAGAATTATATCTACATTGATACAAAATAGACATTATGTTATTCATCTATATTACATGATCCCATGAAAAGGAGTCATGTTAGTGTATAAATATTCATATCATAACAATGAATAAAATGGATTTATTAATCCCATCATCATATAAGGATTATGGGATGGATTTAAATGGATAAATTTTGGAATTTTTACATGTATGTATATTTAAATATGTAACTTTGATCAGTTCTAATATTCCTGGTGGAGTAATGTAGGAACCATTTCCATATAATGATATGCCAATTTTATGGTTCTTATTAATAGATTTTCGATTCTATTAGACTTGTGGAATGAGTTGAGAAACTTTGGATATTTCATGGACTATTATCATCTAAAGAATTAAAATATTTTCCGTAGTGATATTAAAATAAAATGTTTTCTAACATAAAAATGTGTCTTATCTCTTTGGTTGTCTCACTTCTTCTAATGAATGTAGAATTTTATGTTTCCACTTGGTGTCCTAGATAGAATTTACTATATTCAGAAACAATAAATTGGATTGGCTATATGAAAGTGGTTCTAAGTGAGTTGGTAGTTTAATCAAATGTGGACACAAATTGTTCATCATATCATTCACTTATAATTATAGTGTGGTAAACTATCAATAATTGAATATAATGATGAGGTTGAATGGTATTAAATTGTAAAAAAATATAATATCAGTTTAAATAATGCTAAGATTTATTTTTTAATTATTTAAAACTTTTACAAGGGATAAATGAATTTGAATTACCATTTAATTTAGAATATCATGGAATATAGATCCTTACATTATAGAAGTTTTTTTATTTATCACATATGGATTTGGGTAAAAAAATAAATATCCTTTCTTTCAAAGGATCCACGGCTGAGGAACGTAGTGTTTTTATTAACTTAAACTCTCATTACACTAACAATAATTTTTTTGATTATATTCAATATATATTCTTTACATTAGACTCCATTGACCCTTTTTCTAATTTTAATAAATATTTATCTTCAGATATTTCTAAAAATAAAAGTTTAATAAAAATTTTATTTGTAACAATTTTATTGTATCACCTATTAGATATAGTTACATAATTCCCTTATATAATCAATAATTGAATACAATTATTAATTATATAATATACTATGTGTCATTATAATTGTTTTTCTAAATTACCCTTGGGTAAACAAAATGTATACATGGATATAAAAATACATTAATGTTGGTTTTATGATCAGTTAAAAACTTAAATAATGCTAAAAAACATTTCATGCATTCTTCCTACATATTTTTAGAATATAAATATATTAAACCCATATTTATCATTTATTTTAATAGTATTAAAATTTTATACTTATATATAATAAAAATTACATATCATAAAAAACTACCAAATACTGAATAACATTGATTTATTTATTTATATTTTTCAGCTAATAGTTTAACATAACAATGAAGTAAATTTATAAATTATATATATATATATATATGAAATAATATATATAAAAATATATATGTGTGTGTGAGAGAGAGAGTTTTGAAATGATATTGAGAGTATAATTTTAGATATATGATTTAATGGTTGTCCAAAATTAAAATATGTGGATAAATGAAATATATTTCATGAATGTACGAAAAAAATAATAACTAAATACATTAAAAAAGTAATATACATTCCAGAAATCTATTTTTTGAATAAGAACCTTATTAATATTTTAAATTATAGTTAACTTCATTCATAGAAGATGAGGTAAATTAAAATTCATTAGTTTTTATATTTATATATTATATTTCTAAAAATCTGTGAACATGAATCCTTGGGATCAATAAATCACTCAATGTTATTGGGTTTTATATTTTTCAGATATATAATGTGATTATCATCATTTCGTATTAAAATTTTAATTCAATATATTCCATGGATAAACTTTTGTATTAACTATATTTGTAATTTATAATTATTGTGATTGTCCAAAGTAGTGTATTTATATCTATTCTTCACTCAAATATACTATGGTATTAATTTTGGACCCCATTATATGGTTTTGATTCCATCCCATTTATGATTTAATAATGTTGAAAATTGATATTCTTTTATGATGGACGATCAGGATTTATTTAGAAAAAATTGATAAAATCGCTCTAAAAGTAAAATATATAGTTAGTTGCATATTTCAGCATTTTTAAATTTGCTTTTATGGGTTTAAAATGGATTTGATGGATTTTCCGAAGAGGTTATTTATTTTAATCATAATACATATAGTTGTCTTTATCGGTTCATTAGCAATGCAGTTCTATATTAAATCAAATTAAATTCATTAAAATTTATAGAGTATATAAAATTTTGAATATAAAGTTGAATTTTTAATAGTAGAATAATTTCCCTAAATATCCATATTATATAATTATGGATATTTAATATAAGAATAAGATAGTATGATTAATCAACATGAAAAAAGGTATGTTGTAGAAACTAGATTCATTATTACAAGAAGTTGGATGACCTACATTTGGGTTAGAAACTATATGAACATTTTCTTGTGAAAGTAGGGATTTGGTTGTCCAAGTGATTATTTTTTAATGGGTATGTTCTCTAATCATATTGTTGCGGGGAAGGATCCCAGATGTAAAATCAACATTGATAAGAATGAAAGAAAAATTCTCACTTGTATATGGAGAGAATAATTCATTTTAATAATATAAAATATCATCATTTAAAAGGTTATTGTAATATATAATGGATTTTTAATTTAGTTTCATCATTTAATAATTAACAATCTATAGAGGTAGTGATTTAAAATAGTTAAAATAATGGTATATATTTTCTATAAAATTAGTCGATTAAGGAGATAAATTATATATAATATAAAATAACTGATTATTAAATTTTAATTTAATGAAATAAAATTATAGGAAATGGAAGGGATTCAATTTCTTGTGAATATAGATATATATGTCGAGAACTAATTTTTTAATGGATCAGTGGAAATATTTGATCATACGAAAATGTGATGAATGATCTCATGTAATATTTTCGATATACATAAAAAATAGAATTTATTAAAAAGGATATTTGTTAAATGTTTTAACATTTAGTTGAATGATTTGGATCATTATTTTTTGGGATGGGATGCAATGTTATAATATTTAGAATTATTATTAATTTAAAATCCATTTAAATTCATAGAATATATAAATTACATATGTATATCGATCAATAATTTAGCGAAATGATTTTTTTACTAAAATATCAGGGATAAATTGTCACGACCCATCCTCGGGGCCCGTTACGTGACTACTCCAAGCTCGCCTTCCTTATGCCAGGGGCTGGCGACTAGCACTAAAGGATAAATCCCGATGAAAAGGGAAGGCATTGCCTTTATATTGTAAATAATCACAACAGAGTACACAACACCAATAAGAACTAAGTAAACTGAGTACAAAAAGTAAGTGCTGATAGTAAATGGCCCTGTATACAGAACCAACTGAATGTATATAACAATTTAAAGACTAGTACAACAACAGCAAAGTAAAGAACCAACCACTAAGTCGTCCTCCTGAAATCCCACCTGAAGGATGGGTACAGATAGTCTCCTCAGCACCTCAGGTCTGTTCGACTGCTCCGAGTACGTCTCAGCCTGTGGATGACATCCTCGTACCATCCAGCTCTACAATCCTCAATCATGATCTGTGTTTTCCATCGTCTACAACCAACACAACGTAGTGCGGGAATTTCCCGTGCAGGGGTGAGTACAACGATACACAGTAGGGACCCCGAGACCTCCGAAGGTCTCCCAGAATCCAAGAAGGATAAACCACAAGGAATTGATACAAACACGATGTATCAACCAACTCTGCGTAGGTATATGACCATACATATACCTATTTCATCAATCACAGATCAAATCCAACTCTCAAGCCCAAGTCCAACCCAGTCCACACAAGAAAGAATCCAATCACATCGATGATAATGATTGAAAGTCAAGTCTCAGCTCACACAGGTATACATATTTCGTAAAGTGATAAAGATGATCAGATGTAGTCACTGATTCATCTATGCTTTCAGACCCATTTATGATACTATACCAGCTAACCTGTCAGACCCACATAGGATTCCAGTTTAGCTACTCTGTCGGACCCACGTTGGATACTAGAAAAGAAGTCAAATAGTCGGACCCACTGAGGATTCAACTATGGTAGTCATCACTGATGAACCCATATAGGACTCAAGTATATTTTTCATCGTCGTCGAACCCACGGGGTATTCTAATACATTTTCCATCATCGTCGAACCCACAGAGGATTCCAGTACGGTAGTGGTTGCAGTGGCAACCAGATATAGGGTTTCCACACACTGCACAATCGATTTCAGTAGGTTCCGCTCCATGATCCAAGGGGTCGATACATTTATTGACACGATGTCCAAATATGATTTATCCCGAAGCTTCGTCTCGTCAAAAGGAACCCAACGCGACAGACGACCCGTCAATCGGACT
This sequence comes from Viscum album, assembly GCA_963277665.1. Classification (NCBI taxonomy): domain Eukaryota; kingdom Viridiplantae; phylum Streptophyta; class Magnoliopsida; order Santalales; family Viscaceae; genus Viscum; species Viscum album. The sequence continues at coordinate 1,686,155,159 of OY728119.1, read as the reverse complement.
CCCGGTCTGAGAGTGATTTGCAATTTTTCTCTGGGGGCTCGGTTGTAAATATGCTCATTCCAAACCTGGACATCTTCCAAAATTGTCCAAAACTCATAGAGTAACACAAAATGACTTCCTTGTCACGAGGATCCCAGTTCCGCAGACGGTGCGTCGATCAGAAGCACAATCGTGAAATTATTCACCTTTAAGTGAATACGGGCTCGACCCGTTAAGCCCAGTGGGCTGGCGGGTCATGTCAACCCAATATTGGCGGGTCTGACCTGGCAGGGGGGGTCATACTGGCCCGATGTATCACACGACCCAGCCTGAGGGGGCATGGCCTGGACCAGCCCGACCTGGTGCGGCACGGCCCGACTGACTGTGGCTCGGCCCGAGGGGGCCGAGCGGTCCAGGGGGCGGCTTCCCGAACCGGCGGCGCCCAGTGACACAACCCTCCAAAATCGGTGGCCCGAAGCCTGTCGGCCTTCTTGGCACAAGGAGCCCACACGGGCGGGCCGTGGTTCATCCAGCGCGACACCCTGGGTGCTACATCCATCCTCCACCCGGCCGGCATATTATCTGACCGGTTCTTCCACTGAAGAGATCCGCACTATGTGGGCCGTGGTTCTCCATACTGCGGCGCCGAGGGGCGCCGCAATTTCTTCCTTTGGCCCGGTCGGCTATAGCCGGCCAGTTCTTCTCCTGTCAAGTGGCTCGCAGATGCGGTCCGTGGAACTTCCTCACAAGGCCGGTGCACAACCACCACTTCCGTTATTCGCCACCTTCATATCATGGTTTCTATCACAAATCAAAGAGTCTACGAAGGGTCTTCAGGTCGTGTGCCTTCGTCTTGCGCCTTCTGCGTTAGGTGGTAGCATTTGGCCGAAAATAAACTATGATGTCCAACAAAGAATGGGGTATGAAATAATCACTTCAAATGAACAAACCCCTACTTTGAATTAAGGTTCGTGGTAGTCGATAATCGTGGTGGTCAGCATCGCGGGTAGACAACATCAACTCATTGACATTGGGGAAGAAGGGCCGAGGACGATGCATCATTGGAGTTCCTTGAAGGTGTCTCCTTCTCCTTTGGTTTGGACGATTATCGAAGGCAATGATTTACGCTCCTGGGCGGTTCTTCGTTGGAAGGATGGTGTTCTCTGTTGAAAGAAGAACACTCTTCTCTCTTTCTCTAATGATCTCTCATAAATCCTCTCAACACAACAAATTCCCCAAAAATAAAATAATAGCTCACCTATTATTTTTATTCAAACATGTAATTCAAAATTCAAATGACATAATTAATTAATTAAAGAGGTTGAATTCATTAATTAAAGTGTGTTTCCAAATATTAAAGAGAGAGAGTTTGGGGTGAAGAGATCTCTTAATTAAAGGGGGTTTTCATAAAAAAGATGGGGAGTTAATTGGGGAGTTGAGGGGAGGTGAGGAGCTAAGGGTTAGTGTGGGACCCACCTTAAAATATCCTCTCATGAGAGTTTATGTGGGTGTGGGCCCCACCAACATCATCACCCATGTAGGATATTACTACCCAATATAAAATAAAATTATGTTCCACGATTTTATTTATTTTATTCTAAATCCCCAAAAACAACTTCCACCCCGCATAAAACAAAATAGTTGTAAAGGTCCCTATAAGAAATTATCGGCACTGAGAGTTCATCGGTGCCCTTGGATTTTGATTCTGAGCACCTGTTCAAAAGATAGAAAAACCCGCTCGTACGTTTACTGAACGTACCTGATCAAAACTTCAGAAATTGATTCTGGGCACACCGGGCCTCGGAATTAAGTTTCGTCAGAAGCCACATACTCATAATAATCCAAAGTATTTATGAAAAAATATTCCATGAAATATCTATGTCTTTACATTACTCCAAATTCAGGGCTTTACGTCCCCGTAATGCTACAACGGACACTAAGAAAAAATGGGGGTACTGAGCTCGTATCTAAGCCTCCCGCTCCCAAGTGCTCTCTTGGATGTTCCCGTGCTACCATTGAATGCGCACCAGAGGTATCGACCATCCACGTAGGACCTGCTTCTGTCGATCATCAATGTTCAGATCCATGTGATTGATGATGTTGGTCGGGTCATGCACCTATATCTTCAGCTGAGATATGTGGAAGACATCATGCACCCGTTGCAGCTGAGGTGGAAGGGCCAGGCAGTAAGCCTCCTTTCCTAATCAGCTGAGGACCTGGAAAGGTCCGATGAAAAGGAAAGATAACTTGTCTCCCCTTCCAAATATCTGTAGACATCGTCGAGGTGAGCCCCGTAGGAAAACGGGGTCTCCATCCTTGAACTCTAGTGGTCTCCATCTCCTATAGGCATATGACTTCTGTCTTCTCCGTGCAGTCTTCATCCACTCTTGGATTATTTGAACCTTCTCCATCACAGCATGAACCATCTCTAGTCCTACATGTGCTGACTCCCCAGGGTCAGTCTGACACATAGGTGATCTGCAAGGTTGGCCGTACTATGCCTTGTATGGTGTCATAGCAATGGTAGAGTGGTAAATTTTGTTGTACTTAAACTCCACCAAGGTTAGGTGATCCTCCCGCTACAACCAAAGTCATGGACGCATGCCCGGAGCATGTCCTCGAGAGTCTGAATATTCCTCTATGTTTGACCGTCGATTTGATGATGGAAAGCAGTGCTCAAGCGAAGATGTGTCCTAAAGGCCTCCTGTAACCCCTTCCAAAGTCGAGAAGTGAATCGAGCATCTCAACCGGAAACGATAGTCGATGGCACACTGTGAAACCATATGATCTTCTCAATGTAGACGTGTCCAAAGATCTCTACTAAGCCCTGCTATCTGATCGGTAGGAAGTGGGCTGATATGGTGAGTTGGTCTACGATCACCTAGATAGAATCGGGACCACTGGATGTACGTGGAATCCCCACCATGATATCTAGTGATATCCCATCCCACATCCACTTTGGGACCTCTATGGGCTATACCAAGACCACTGGTACCTAGATCTCCAGCTTCACTTGCCGACCAGTGAGGCATTGGGAAAAGAACTCTGCTACATACTTCCTCATACCCAGCCACCCGTGCTATCATCTGAGGTCCCGGTAGAACTTCTACACTCTTGGATGTACCGCTATAGGGGAAGTGTAGAACTCACATAGAACCTCCTCATGGAGTGCAACTGGTACCATAATATGTCCCCTGAAGAGGATGATGTTCTCTACACCTTCAGAAAATCCATTAGGTGCCTACCCTGTGGATATCTGAGTATGTCGTGTCTCACAGTCAACGTCCACACGTTGTGCCTCTCTGACTCGTTGAAGGAGTATAGGAGTGACTGTGAGTGACTGTTGAAAGTCTTCTCAATCTCTATCCACAAATGATATCTACAATGCGACTAGCATCTTAGTCACCACTCGTAGTAGTTGAATGCCAGATCTCCTGCTGAGAGCATCAACTTCAACGTTCAATTTTCCAAGAGAATAGACTATCTCAAAGTCATAGTCTTGGAGTAACTCGAGCCATCGCCTATGTATCAGGTTCAGGTCCTTCTGCGAGATGATGTACATGAGACTCTGGTCGTCAGAGTAGATTGTAAATTACTCAACCATCAGATAGGGTCACCACATAGTCAAGGCAGAGTCCAATGCTGCTAACTCTAGGTCATGGGGAGCATAGTTCTGCTCATGCAGTCTCAACTGTCATGAACGATACACGATCACTGCTCACTCCTGTATCTTGACACACTTGATTCCGGTCATTGATGCATCGTAGAAAACTATGTACCCAACGCCCTACTCCAGCAACCTCAAGATGGGCGCACTGGTCAACCTCTTCCTAAGCACTTGAAAGCTCTGCTGACACCTATCTAACCAAACAAAGGGTTTCCCCTTATTATTCAAGGATGAATGTGGTGATGCAACTCTAAAGAAGTCCAGAACATATCCCTGATAGTGTCCAGCCAGACCCAGGAGACTCTGCACCTCCATCACGCTCCTGTGTGGCTCCTAAGCAAGAACTACCTCGATCATCGCTAGATCCAATGCAACTCCTTCCTCTAAGATATTGTGTCCCAAGTAGTTTACCACTCGAATCCAGAACTGACACTTCATGAGCTTACCATAAAGATGGTTCTCTCGGAGTGTATCCAGTACAACCACCATGTGGTAGGCATGCTCCTTCTATGTAGTCAAGTAAATCAGTAAGTTGTCGATGAAAACAACGATAAATCGATCAAGGTATGGGTGGAGGATCCTGGTCATGAGACTCATGAACACTACTGGAGCATTGGTTACATCAAAAAGCATAACCAAGAAAACATAGTGGTCATACCAAAACCTTATGGTTGTCTTCTACACATCCTTGTCTCGAACTCTGAGCTGATGATAGCCTGACCTTAGGCCTATTTTAGATACCCAACGTGATCCCTCAAGATGATCAAAGAGGTTGTCAATCCTAATGAGTGGGTACATGTTCTTCACGGTCACCTGATTCAGGAGACAGTAGTCGACACACATTCGCAATCTCCCATCTACCTTCTTGGTGAATAAAATCAGAGAATCCCAGGGTGAAACACTGGGTCTGATGAATCCCTATCCATGAAAGTCCTCTAACTATACCCACAAATCACAATGCTTAGTGGGATCCATCCCATATGATGGAGTAGATATCAGTGATGTTCTGGGGCACAGGTCTATGTAATAGTCTACCTCATTACGAGGAGGTAGTCCTAGAACTTGTGAGAAAAAATGTCCGCATACTGATCCACCACAACAGGAAAAATCAGACTCCGCACATCAACCGCTCCGAGGATGAGACAAGCCAACTGATGTGTGGTCGGCTGCCCTCTCCTCTGTGTAAATCGATCATGCGCTACTAAGGCTCCCTTCTCTCCGGTGAAGGTGAACCTGCTCCCATCCGTGCGGATACACCGTTCCTTGCGCCTAATGTAGTCAATCTGAGCATGGACTATAAACCTCTAGTCCATACACAAGATGACGTTGTAATGCCTCAAAACCAATACAAGAAGATCCCAGCCGAAGCTCTCACCTCCCAGAGTAATCTCACACTGCCGGCACCAGTGCGTAATCATCGAGTCTGCTCCCGTAGGAATATCTAGCTATAAGTATCGAGCCAATGGCTCTGTCGAAATCTCCATGCTCCGAACAAGGGCAGCGACAATAAAAGAATGACTCACACCTATGTATATAAGTACTGCAGCAAGGGTGGAGTAGACACAGATAGTACCTCAAAGCATCTTAGGTGTTCCATGGTCATAATCCTCAACTTCCTAGAGTTGATCCCGCCTCTATCCACCAGCTGCATGTGGTCGGGGTGGACCTTCTAGGGTGGGGGTGGTAGAGCCTCAAAACGTCGACCACCACCTGCTGCTCAGCCAGCTCCTCTGCCTTATCTGCCTTCTCCCTGCGGACAACCATGGTCGAACCTATGCCTCTTACCGAGAGGTCTCTCCACTATTTACTGCTCATCGGCACAATGTTTCGGGAAGTCTCAGGCCATGTGACCCTGCCCGCCGCATGCATAGCACTTCTTGCTCCTCGTATATCTGGCTCTGTTCTGTGTGCACTGCACAACTGAACCTGTATCCTAAGGTCGCTCTCCTTATGCCCTGGTCCGCATGGACCTCTGAGAGATCTGTCTACTTCCAGCTGCAGAAGACTCCACTACATGTCGCCTGGTGGTCGGTGCCACTGCTGGTATCAGCCCAGCGATAAAGCTCTCCACGAGAAAAGCTCGCTCCAGTACTCCCTCCTGCGTCGGAATGCTGAGGGAGATCGTCGAGTCCTGGATCTTGTGCCTCAATCCCTGATCAAAGGCACAGGCCCAGAAGAATGGGTCTTGTACCTTATTCGTGGAGTAGCGCGGGAGGTCTGTAAGCCCGGCTAAGTACTGAGCTACTATCATGCTGCCCTTCCGCAGATGAAGTAACTTCTGGATCTGCACCGCACGAAGGGTGGCTGGAACAAACTCCGAGCATAATAGACTCTCGAAGTCTATTCAATGTAGAGATGTCTCGTCATGCACCTGGAGCTTAATTCTCCTCCATATACATGTTGTTGTGTGTAGGAGACTCGCTGCAAGGATCACTATAAGATCTACTCGTGTCCCTACCAATCTGAAAACCCTGATAACAGCCTCCAGCCAATCCTCGGCTGCCTGTAGTTCCATCGCTCGGCGGAACCTGGGAGGCCTATGTTTTTGAACCTTGTGCAACGCACTCAGGCGGCATCCACTATATACTACTGGTGCTGGTAGTATCGGTGGCTCAGCGGGTAGTGGTACCGCTGGTGCCTCCGTTGTAATGGGGCCCTGCACCAAGGCCTCTTTTCTCAGTGGGCTACCATCTCATACGTGACTTGGAACCCAAGCTGGCTACCTTCATGGTCCCATCCAGAAAATAAATAGGTGCTCCACGGTTAAAACAGTTTACCTCGTGAGCTGACACAAAGTAGTTACAAATAATGCTTTTGAAACCCACATGCAATCAGTGTTTCCATGCACTGAGTCGGAAAATATGGGGTCATGGTCCTGGTGTATGGATACATCGGCCGCCGTACCAACCATGGACTCCATGGACTAAAAACCACACTCAATACCCTTAACACCATTGCTTCACAGAATGGAATGATCAGAGCCCTGATTTGTGTAGTAGAACTGACTCCTTTGATATCAATTTTTCATGACCCGTCCTCGGGGCCCATGTCGTGACTTCCCCAAGCCCGCCATCCATAGGAAAGGGGATGGCGACTAGCACCAAGGCTTAAATCCCGATGAAAAGGGAAAAAATTGACATAATATATTAAACAAGAACTAAAGAATATGAAACACAAATAAGCACTAAGTAAACTGAGTACAAATAGTAAGTGCTTATAGTAAATGGGCCAGTATACAAACCCTACTGTAAGTACAGAACAAATGAAAGACTAGTACAACAACATTAATGTAAAATAGCAACCACTGAGTTGTCCTCCAGAAATCCCACCTGACGGGTTGGTACAGATAGTCACCTTAGCACCTCTAGTCTGTTCATCTGCTCCGAGTACGTCTCAACCAAGTGGTCTACCTCCGAGTACCGTCCAACTCTACAAGTCTCAATCACGATCAGTGCTTTTCATCATCTGCAACCAAAAAAACTTAGTGTAGGCAATGCCCATGCCGGGGTGAGTATCAAGATACTCAATAGAGACCCCAAGACCCCCGAAGGTCTCCCAGAATACATGAAGGAAAGACCAAAAAGAAAAGATACAAACACGAAGTATCAACCAACTCTACATAGCAATATGCCAATACATATACCTAATCCATCAATCCCAGATCAGCTCCAACTCTCATGCCCAAGTACAACCGAGTCCACAATGAAAGAAGTCAATCACACCAACGATAATGACTGAAAGTCAAGTCTCAGCTCACACAGGTATACATCTTTCGTAAATTTATAAAGATGATTAGATGTAGTCAATGATTTATCTAAGAAGTCATACCCACGTAAGATACTAGACCAGCTAAACTATAGGACCCACGTAGGAATCTAGTCCAGCTACTTTGTCGGACCCACGTATGACACTAGAACAGATGTCAAACCGTCAGACCCACTGAGGATTCAAGTACGGTAGTCATCACTGTCGAACCCATGGAGGATTCCAGTACTATTTTAATCGTTGTCGAACCCACAGAGGATTCTAGTTTATTTTATTTCATTGTTGAACCCACAGAGGATTTCGATACAGTATATTTTTCAGTCGCAGACAGCTCTAGGGTTTCTGCAAACAGCACGATCGATTCGGAGAGGGTCCACTCCTCGAGCCAAGGGTTCGATACATCAAATGTCACAAAGTCCAGAGTTGATGTATCCCGATGTTCTATATTGTCAAAAGGATTCTAACGCGAAAGACGACGCGTCAATCAGATGCCCGGTTTTATAGTTATTAGAAATTTTGCTCCTGGGGCCTGGTTGGAAATACGCTCTTTCCAAACCTGACCCTTTTCTAAAGTTGTCCAGAACACACATAGAGTAATGTAAAAGGACCGCCTCATCACGAGGGTCCCAGTGCTGTATACATTCCTTCGATCGGACACACGGTCGTGAATATATACACCATTAAGTGAAAAGTGTCCCACCCAATTAAGCCCAATGGGCTGGCTGGTCGGGTCAACCCTATATTGGCGGGTCTGACCCGGAATGGGGGTTAGACCAGCCGGACGAATCGTGCGGCCCATCCTGAGGGGGAGTGGCCTGGCGTGACAAGGCGTGACGTGGTGTGGTCCGACGAGGTGGGGTCCGGCGGTAAATGGCGTGGCGCGTATCGTCCCTACCGGCTACGGCTCGGCCGGCAGGACCAGCAGTCCGGGGGGGATAGCTACCCGAACCGGAGGCGCCAAGTGGCCCACATGGGCGAGCAACGGTTCATCCAGCGCGGAACCCTGGGTGTCGTGACCTTCCTCCGCCTGGCCAGCCGACAAGCTGGCCGGTTCTTCCTCCGAAGTGGGCCACCCTGTGAGGGATGCGATTCTCCATTGTGCACCACAGAGGGGAGTTGTGGTTCCTCTCTTTGGCCAGGCTGGCTATAGCCAGCCAGTTCATCCCCGGTCGAGTGGCCCGCAGACGCGGGCCATGGTTCTTCCACACGCGGCCTGCGCACGGTCGCCACTTCTGTTCGTTGCCACCTTCCTATAATGGTTTCCATCACAAATAAAAGAGTCTACAGAGGGTCATCGGGCCATGTACGTTCGTCCCACACCAACCGCATTAGGTGGTAATAGTTGGCCGAAAATAAACTATGATTTCCAACAATGAATGGGGTACAAAATAATCACTTTCAATGTAAAAACCCCTACTTCAAATTATGGTTCACGGTAGTCAAGCGTCATAGAGGTCGGTGTTGTGGGGAGACGACGTCAACTCGTTGATGTTAGGGAAGAAGGGTCGAGGATGGCACGCCGTCGACGTTCCATGCAGGTGGCTCCTTCTCCTTGGGATTAGCCGAAGATTGAAGGTGATGATTGATGTTCCATGGTGGTTCTTCGTAGGATGGATAGTGTTCATTGTTGAGAGAAGTACACTCTTCTATCTTTCTCCAAAACTCTCTTACAAATCCTTTCAACACAACGAATTCCCCAAAAATAAAATTATAGCTAAAATATTATTTTTATTCACACATGTAATTCAAAATTCAAACAAAATAATTAATTAATTGAGTTGGTTGAATTCATTAAAGTGTTTTGGGAAAAATTAAAGAGAGAGAGATAGTGGGGGGTGAAGAGATCTCTTAATTAAAGGGGGTTGTCATAAAAAAAGAAGGGGAGTTAAATGGGGAGTTTAGGGGAGGTTAGGAGCTAGGGGTTTGTGTGGGACCCACCTCACAAATATCATCTCATGAGAGGTTATGTGGGTGTGGGCCCCACCAACAACCTCCCCCTTGTAGGATATAAGTACTGGATATAAAATAAAATTGTTTTCCACAATTTTATTTATTTTATTCTAAATCCCCAAAATTAACATTCAACCCACATAAAACGCAATTACGGTAATGGTCCCCTTAAGAAATTACCGGTTATGGGAGTTCATCGGTGCCATCAGATTTCGATTTCGAGCACCGGTTCAAAATATAGAAAAACTCGCTCATACGTTTACTAAACGAACCTGAACAAAACATCAGTAATTGATTTTGGTCACACCAGGCCTCAGAATCATGTGCGGTCATAAGCCACAGATTCGTAAAATTTTAACGTATTTTAGAAAAAAATTTCCTTGAAATTTCCGAGTCCTTACATAAATGATTTGATATATACTTTTCATGTAGTAATTTATCTAATGTATTGTGCTTCCATTGTTAATTGTTTTATTCTTTTTTCTCTTTTTTATGTTTTGGATTGCGAATACATTTTGTACATCATTTTTTCAACACAATTGGGGATGATTCAATTTATATATTCTTTTGATAAAACATATAGTTAAATATATTAATATAAGTATATATATTTATATATTCGTGTGTGTGTGTGTGTGTGTGTGTTTGAATACATGCATATATACATACATACTTATATAGATATAAACATAAATATATTATCTAACTATTTATAGGAAATATAAATATATTTAAATAGACATGTACATACATAAATACATATATATAACCAACTATTGAATGAAATAATAATAATTAGAGCCTCACTATTTATTGGGGGAAACTATAGAATATAGTACAAATAAACATGAAAAAATAGAAAAATGTAAACATCACACACACACTCACACATATATAAATAAACTGTATATTTATATTTACTATATATATATACCATGTACACACACACACATACATTTATGCACGTATATGAATAAAAATAATTGATTCATGAGGAATTCTCCTATATTCTCTATCAATTATATTTTTTTAAAATATATATTCAAATGTTTAATATAAAAAATATATTTGAAGATATATATATATATATAATATTACTCGATATATAATATATTTTTTTATAAGTTATATGTTTGTATATATTTCCATATTATATATATATTTATAAACAATTATATAGAGATAATATATTTCAAACTATATTATAACATATATATATATATATATGAGTTTATATGTTGGTTGTATGTGTGTGTTGGAAAATATTTTTTTATTTATAGAGAAAATATAATTTATCTCATAAATAAATTTATTACTGTCAAAAAAATATTGAATGGTCCAAAATTTTTATTTCTTAAAAAATATCTAAGAAAACCCCCATTTGATTTATCAATTTCATATTTGTGATATATGAATATTGATCCTTATAATGGTTGAGTAAAAAATAATTATAAATTAATACAATTGTAGCATAGAATTTATTTATTCAATTACAAACTAATTTTAAATGTTTAATGCTTTAACCATTTATTGTAATCCTAGATATATCACCTCACGATAATAGTTTAACCTTCAGAAAGCCTAAAATAAAATACAAGGGGTGGACTTATATGATATCAAATGTCATATACAAATATATAAATACTGATAATTGTGATATATATACCATTAATATATTTGTATATATATAATTATGTGTGTGTGTATATATATTATATATTTTATTGAGTTTCATGTAATACATTATTTGGAAAATATAGAAAAAAATTATTTATATGGTCACATGATTATACTATATATATCCATGTGATGCCAATTTCATGTGGATCATTATATTCTCACAACCCATTAGTTTTCTTGGATACCACCAACAATTGAACCATTAGAGTTTTATATCTAATGTGATAATTAAAATTCAAATATAAAGATATATATACATTTTATTAATGAAAGGTAATGTGTAAATTGCTTTTAATATCATGATATAAATTTATAACACTAAAAATGTTTTATGAAAATTATATTAAATTCATTTACAAAAGACTCATCATAATTGAGTTCTAATATGTAGAGACTCCAATGACTTTATGTTTTTCTTGATATTTTTATATAAAAATTTTTAATCTCCATATAATAAATGTCTCTTCATTGTGTAACACATATCACATCATTAGGTTTCCATATGATAAATTAATTATTCTACTGAACTCCTTTCATGAGATAAAATATTTATAGAAATAATTTTTTTATAATATTTTGGTGGGAATATATATTCATTACAAATATAAATTTACCACATTATATGTAATATTATGATTTATAAACATATATTTATTACAAATTATAATCATCTTGGACAATTTCTAAGAATTCAAATATGCTTTTTGATCACTGGTTAGAAGAAACTAAAAAACACTATATATTAATCACTTAACATTAATAGTAATATTTCACATACTTCTTCCTCTAATTATATTATATTCTCATTAAATTTTCTAGATTAATATAGAATATCAACAGCCAATATTTTATAACATTAATTTGTTTTAAATAAAAATTGACGTCTACAAACATAATATGAACAACCTCAATATTCAAATTAAATATATTACCCAAAACTATTTTCTATCTATGAAACAAAAATTTATCATAAAAAATATAATAAAATATAATTTATTTTATAGGATAATTAAAAATAGGAAATTTTATCTCATATTTAATTGTCGAATTTTATTAATATTAGGTACACAATATGAAAAGGAAACTTAAGATATGAATGAGTTTTAAATCTTAAATGTTTGATAAAGTAAAAAAAAATTTCTCATCAAAATAATACAATCATCTAATATTTGACTCTAAATTCAATGTCGTAGACTGTATAATAGAAATAAAATCTATTTTTATTGAAAACCTTATTCAATTATAACATCCTATGTAATTATATAAAGTATAAACCCCTTTTCTAATAATATATATTTTTCTAAAATAATAAAACATTAATTGAATTGTTGAACCAGCTAAAGTCAAGTCTCTTCATTTAATGGATTATCCATTGATTTATTTCATAGACATAAAATATGGTTTCCTTCATCAAGTTTTTAATATGTTGGAAGTCTTATATATATTAAAAAAATTATAATATGTATAGTTTGTAAAATATATTATTATGAATAATAGAATTGATTCAGATAACATTAACACATAAAATAGGCATGTTTTGATATATCATACCCTAATTAAGGTATTCTAGGAAATTTAGTAGATAATGTTCATCCTTCTCACAATTTAAAAGTTTACTCCCTTAGGGACTCATGTTTCTATGTTAATGAAATAAGAATAAAAAATACATAACTTTTATTATTCCTTAACTAGACAAAACATTAACATTTGTATGTTTTCCATCATCATATATTTTTTCACCACACTTTTCTAACTAAACCACTATTAACATATTTTGGATATTAGTTAATATTTTTATGAAATAATTTGATTGATGATTCATGATAAATTAAAAAATATATGTAATATTTATTATAAAATAATGTTCATTTCCATATTCAAAATGATTGTTAACCTAATCATATTTATCATATTGGTAGATATTAAGGCAACCTTAGTCACATTTGTCTGAATAAACACATACGAATCTTTATATATAATGTTTCTACAATTGTTTTGGTAGTTCCTTACTATTTAATCTATTGTCATAAAAATTACATATTATCTCGTTTCTTTTGTAGTTTCTAATACAAATAATATAGATATAATTTTACAATTTAAAGAGATACTTTTTTATTGTTATAGTTGGAATATTTCAATAATTGACTTTATTCTAAATGGTTCATTATGTAGTGGTTTCCAATGATAAATAATTTTCCTCATGTTGAAGAAAATTTATTAAATTTTGATACTAGTCAATGAAATTTATATCATATAGGTGTTTCTTTTTATAATATAGATATAATGGATATGATTCAAGAATAAATCATTATCATTTTATCTTCAATAGAGGAATTTATGATTTTTTATTATTTTTTATGAATATTAAATAAGAAATTTTATTATATATAATCTCACTATAACAATAAAACCATTTAATTTAATATATTTTAGGTTTTAATGATCTATATTTATCGAAACATATATATATCTTTAGAATTTTTTATATTGATTAAATATATTGGTATAAAATATTGTCAAAATTTTCATACATAATTATTCGATATTTTATTGAGTATTACATTTCCTAAAACCATCTTATAGATTATCACCATTCTACTCATCTTAGAACCTATCTTTTATGATAAAAAAATATTTCCAAAATTACACAAAACATTATGAATGCTTACTATTAGGGTCACATATATTACGCTTTACTTACATAGAATAATCTATGAGATCTCTATGTTGGAATGAAAATCATTGATTATAATTTATATATAAATATATCTATAATTCATGCAATTAAGACACTACTAATTTATTTTAAAACCTTATTTTTTTAATATTCATTATTTGAGATGGTTTGTTTTATTTATTATAAATTTGGATAATTTGTAAACATTAGTGGTTTAAATTTTTAATTTGGTGTTTAATTGCTATATATGAAAAATAATTTAGTCAAATTTAAGTTTTTATGTGATTTTTTCGAAATTGAAACTTTTAATGGAATAAACAATCAGAATTCCATCATACAAAAGAAATCTATTTACTATATTCTATAAAAATTACCTTAATAGAGAATTGAAGAGAGTAATTGATCTCACTATAATGAATATTTAAACTCTTCGATGGAAAATTGGGCATTATTAACCATATAAGCAGTGGATTTGGCCAGAGATTAATTTTTTACAAAATCGGCAATCCTAAACCTTATAAAAAATTATAATGTCATGAAAGGAGACCAATGAATTCATAAATCATTAAATAGGGTCAAACACATGTGGAAACCATAATATCCCCATATTTGAAAGAGGATATTTTCCATTGTAACACAATTAGAGTATGTGACTCATGAATTTCATAAAACATTAAATGACACAAAAATATTGTATTAATAGTTCTATGAAAAATAATAATGTATTAGAGTAATTATTGTTATTGTGTATTTCCAATTTAAACAAAAAAATTGTCCTGAATGTGATTTATAAAATAGAATATTGTTTAATATATTTTTATAAAATTATTGAGATCATAAAACATAGTTGCTTATCTTAAATCTATTAGTGAATGTACAAAAATTTCTTGAATTCATTATTATTTTTTAAAAAGTAATATATGATTGTTACATGTATTTAATTTTGGTAATGGAAATCCATTAGGGGACCTGGTATATATATTCTCAAAACTAATGAAAAAATAGAATATTTATTTTAATGAAGTATTACTAATTTTTTTAATCAAAAAATATTTCTAAGCATGAAAATAAACAATAAAATATAATAATTAAAGAACATGGTATTGTTTTGATATTATTTCTTTTAATACAGATAGGATATGAGTTTTATAGTAATTTTCATAAAGCTTCACAATATATATAAATGAATCATATATGTTTTAATATTTCTGGAACCATAAGAAATACAAGTGGATAATATTTCTTGATTTAAATAAGGTATTACATTTTCCAAATGTGGACAATTGGGAAAGGAATTTATTACGAACATTGATTTTTTTTGGATGATAAAAAAGATCATTTTGGATGAAAATAATGGGTAACTATAATTCTGAGATACATACATTAAAGGGATGGAAAACCATATAGGTGATGTTTATTATGATCCAGATAAGTAATTCTATTGAAAAAATGTTGAAATATTTATATAAGAAAGATTACTCACAAATTAATTAATTTTTATATTTGACCATGTTGCCTATTTTTATTTTTTCCTTAATTAAATGGGTGTATTAAAATATTTTTTATTTAAATTCATTAAATAATTAATTGAACCATTAATATTTTATTCTAATTTCTTACCCATAATGATTACATGATTGACCATCATGTAGATAAACATAAAATAAGGGCAATTGAGTGATGGTGTAATCTCTTAATATGTATCTAGAGAATATAGTAAACATTAATGTGAGTATTATTGAGGTGAACAATGGAAACACAAAGATTATCAATTAATGATAATAATAAATTAAAAATTAAAAATTATAAAAATATAAAATCATATGTATAACTATTTTTTAAAAAGGAGGTTTTTTGTAGCTCTCTGGTGTGCATATTGATTCGATAGAAGCTTCTTAAAAACTTATATATAATTAATTTATTTATTTTTTGATCAATAATACATTTTATTATTTCCTCCTATTTGAATGAAACTCATGTAGATAATAAAAAATTATTTTCTGTGTTAGTTTATTATGCAATTTATTTACCCATTGACCTTCCCATTTATATAGTGTGATCAAATAACTTAGAAATATCATTTTTCTCATTTTTCATTAAAAAATTATATAAATTCAATTGTGACATCATCGATATCTATGTTTATTATACCCAATCCATACAAATTTATATATGTTACAATCCTTTATTTTCACATTATCATGACATAAAATTTATTTTATCACCGTTTATGAGGATATGACTGTGTATATAATATTTTTAGAAAGATAACAAATTAATTTTTTTTACAAATAATAAATATATAAAATAAATTAAAAATTTATAATATGCACCGTATTATCTATATATTTTAAAAAATAGTATAAAAAATTGTAAAATAATTTATATTTTAATATAACAAAATATAAAAATTAATAAAAATATTCCTAATGAAATATATACTTTTTTGTTTTATTAAATGAAATATTTTTGATAATTTTTTTAGCAATTGTAGTCAATTTATGTATGTTTATTTATCTAATATTTAATTTGTAATACATCCATATATTATTTTATAATATTTTTAATTCATTACATTAGATAGATTTGTAATGGTATAAATATAAAGAGAATAATTTTTTTCATAACGTATTCATGTTACATTTACATTAATAATTTTTTTTGTAAAATCTAAAATGTCAACACTATAACATGTTTCTAATAAAATTATTTTTTCTAAGGAAATTAGGTTGATCAAGTAATTACATTACTAAATATTTGATGACAAAGAGAGGATAATAGAGAAACTAGATCGATATGATCAATGTCCACAAGCATGTTTTTCAGTGGTTGAAATTAATATAGATCACATTTTTCTAAAGGTCGGGGATCATATTCAAGGGAATAACGAATAGATTTTGTAGCATGATCAGGGAATGAGGAATCAATTTGATGAATATGTGGGGAATTCCTTGGATCCCAGGATTTAAACTAATCCTTAATTTTTACAAATGTATTTACATGGATAGAAAATTAATAACTAAGAGTTTGATAATGATTTTATAATTATCAAAACTCGTAAAATTATCACCATGGAATCAATTTTTTAAGAAATTAATTTTTCATGTTATATTTTCTATATTATTTCTGAATGTTTGAAAAAACTTATGATTTACTATTTAATGATAAGCTATAAATCCATCATGACCAAATTAACATTGAATGTCCTCAGTTGACCGCACACTTGAACTAGAATAAGAATACGACTATTCCAAAATGATGGACTTCATGGAATTCCATAAAAACTTTGAAAATATGAATTGTACATGCACACCTACTATACCTTTAAAAAATAAATAATTTAAAAATAGAGTAGTGTACAGTAGTAATTTTCATTGGATATTGGGACACCAAAATGGTCATACCAAATTAAATATTAAATTAATTCATGAAATAAAAATTTAATGTTTATAGAATCGATTATTCTCAAGGGGAAATGTTGTGACTCACATGTGGTGGTGTTACTAGTGGAAGCCACACCCAACATTACACCAAAATTATAAATATTTGTGAATATTCTTGCTAGATAGTATAAAATTATCATGACATTATAAGAAACATGAAATTTTGAGAAATTAATTTATATAATTTTTATATAGTTTTATTCACTTTCATTTTATATTCAATTAATAGATAATATAGGTTTTTCCATATATAATACAGTCGGATTAGATATAAACATTTATTGTAATCACCTAGGAATGTAATACATGGTTTTTTGTGTCTATAATTCTTCATTGTTCCTTATCGGGTCTATATTTTTTTAATTATTCAATAATTAATAAATTGAGATAAACTAAGAATTAAGAAATAATCATTTTGGGCATGGGGATAAATCTGATTAAAATTTTTTATGTTTTAATTTTGTGTATTATATATTTATTCATCAAAAAATAATATAAGAAGTTCAATGTTATCTTAATAATTAGAATATTGTTCATCGGTGAGATATTTTATTCTAATAAATATAAAATATATATTATTTTTGATTTATTCAAATTTTATGATTTTATGTGTCTGAAATTTGATAATATTTATCACTTCATTATATCTATTACATTAGATAATATAAAAAACTAAACACTCATTCTTGTAATGTACTCTATACCCCATTGGACGATTATTTGAATTTCACAGATTAATGAGAGACATTGAACATGAAAATAATAAGATCCTAACATATCCCAATTTATATAATGTATGATTCAGTTGAAATTTATAAACACATGTATATTGATGGAATAGAACCCTTATAAATTTATTGAGTTCCATATTGAAATTTTACAATGTTCAAAATAAATTAGAAACCACTGATACTCAATTAGATAGGCCATATTAAAATAAATTTTATTTTTTTACTTCCTTTTCCTTCATATTTTTCTCAATGTAACAACAATATTAAAATGTTTGGTGGTGGTCCTAATTCATAACATTACATAGGAAGTAGTAATAATTTATAAGAATGTTTGAAAAATTTTATTGGGTTACCTATATGATGTTACAAACCCTAAAAATACGTTTTAATTTCACAATTTTTATAACTCCAATGATGAAAAGGATTTTAAATAATTATTACAAAGTACTAGAAAATGTAACATTCAATGATTTATTTCATAATTTTTTTAAAAAATGGACATTACTGAAAAATATTAAATGGTGTGTGATATGATATAAAATTATAAATAAAAAATGGTGATAAATATTTACTAAATTTTAATTATTTATCATGCATGATAAATTAAGATAATCTATCATGGTTATTGAGACATTAATTTTCATATTATTACAAAAGAAACCATATCCATTGAAGAAACCTTTTAAAAATACATGATGATTAAAATTGTATTTTTATATAATATTAAAATTTTTTTTGAATAGATATCATAGGAATCAAATCCATATACATTAAGATTAATAATAACATTGAAAAAGAGTCTATGAGTGAATATAGAAATTAATTCTAGTAATATATGTTTTAGGGCTTCAATAATATAAATTAAATGCAAAATGACGTGAATGAAATGGAAGAGTTGTTCATAGAACTTGATACAGATAATAAGTATGATATATTTCATTACTTATGAGTAGAATTTATTTCATATTAGTTTTATTTTTTTATTATCAAGGGTATTGAATTTACAATGATATCTATTAATTATATTTAACAAGGACAAAATATAATACTTTTGTGGATTTTTATTAGAATTATTGTTACAGATATTTATCAACAATTATTATCATTAAAAACTAATAATGTTTATAAAAATTGAATTCTAAAAAAATCACGATTATAGGTTTTTCATGTATGTTATTGTATATTAAATAATTATTTCGTTAAAATGGTTTAATTAAAATGTTCGAGTTTAATTTTAATTTGTAAAGCATAATTAGAGCATTTTTTTATTTTTGAATTAAGTCTGGTTAATGAGATAATTTTAAGAAATATAAATTACAAGATAAATTTTGTGGTTATTTTGGAGGATTCAATAAAAATATATTTTTATCAATATATTGTGGAACAAGAAAGAAGATACAACATTGTCATATATAAATATTGTACTGACCATGAGTATAAATAATAAAATAAATTTTTTATAGTTCTTTTGAATTGTGATGATCATGAAAAATATTTGATTTCTACAAAATCAAATACAAAACACTCAATCATTATCACACTACATTATACTACGAAGTTAATTTTCATGATATAAACAATGAAAACAAAAATTTAATAAATTAATATCACTAATTGTGTCTAGATCGATCACAACCCATTATAATAATATACATTATTGAAGAAAATACGTGTCACATCATGTGTTAAGTAGATTTTTATTATTGGTGTGTCAATATATAAAATCAACTCTCAAATATTATAATGTTAACATATAACATAATTTCTAATGATTAATTTTGTGAAATGGAAGAAATTGATAACAACGATTAAGAATCTAGTATATCTCTAGTTGTGAGTTATTTATTGCACTTAAATATATTTTTATAAATAAACATAATTTTATTTATCATAAAAAATGAATTCATAAAATATATAATCCTATCAAAATCTTGTAATAAATCAATAGTTCTATTGATATGATCTTGGTCTCCCCATTAGGGTGAGGGAGGTCCATGTCCAAAACAAAATCTCATATATGGATATTTAATTTTTGGTACACAATATACATGTACAAGACTGATGGGGAATGAAAATCATAAATATAATTTTGTCTAACTAATATGTGTAATCACCAGATCGAATATTTACTATGAATGTATATATATGTTAATATAAGAATATAAAGTCGTGTAGTGGAATTTAAATTGATGTTGTTAGTGGAGTTAAGAGATCATATAGAATGTGATGGAATTAATAGATACTACTACATAGGGAAGAGACATAAAATATTGATTCATTAATTAACCCAAAAAAATTTATGTGGTGCCTAATTCTGTATATTAATAATTATATTTATCATTTTAAAGGGTGGTGAAGATAAGAGAAGGAGTTTCACTATTGAATATTACTTTTGAAGGCAAAATATGCCTTTTTAAAAACCAATTGAATGATTGTGTTGCATGTGGGATTAAAACTCTAAACATATGAATAAATATATAAGATAATCAAATAATGATTAGGGAATAGAAATACAACATAATTTCTAGCATATATTACCAATTAATCCTTGATATCTTATTTATTAATTCTTAAATTTCAATGTGTACTATGATTAGATGTGTTCCTAAAAATAACATGTTGTTATGAATTCTGGTTGATTGATCTTCAATAGATTAATAATTGTGGTTGGTTATTGTTTATTTTTCATTTATTCCACAAATGATTACTTCATTTCCCATTGATTAAATGAACATAGAGTATGGGTTATTGAAATATATTAGAAGCCTCTAAAATAAATTATAATAATGTAAACAATACATTAATGATTTAGAATTACTATAAAAGACTTTATATACTAATAAATCAATTAATAATGAACATAAATCACATTGTTTTTGAAATTTTAAATAGCATTAAATTGGTTGTGTTCTAATTAAATATATAATTACGGAAATTGAAATCGCTAATGGAATTTAGTGGTTTCTTCGTAACATATGTTTAATATTTAATTTATAAAGTATTGATTTACAGAAAAATATATTGTGTTTACAAATGAGATTGTTAATATTGTTAAATTTATTAGTGTTTCATGTTTATTAATATTATATCATCACTGGTCACCATATTTTATATTATTTATGGATAACTCACGAATATTATTTCGCCTCTCTTTATTAATTAATAAACTAAATTCAATGATGATTTAACACATATACTTGTGGTTTGTATCTTGTTCATACTAGTTTATCAATGTATGCAATTGATCTATTATGATTGAATATGACTCTAGAAAACCACCCTTGTTGAATAATAATGTTATTGAGAAATATGAACACTTAATGGTGTCTCAAACATAATATTTTAAATTGGATTTCCATTACTATGATATGTAATGACACATATATTTCATATGAATTACATATTATCCATTACTTATATATATATCTCTGTGCATGTGTGTGTGTTTGTCTTTTATTTAATTTCTACATCACAAAATAATTAATGAAATTAACATGTTCCAATCATGATAATTTATATCTATTCATATATTCGAGGATTTATTTATTCCTCTATAATAATATTTTTATTTTGATCTTCAATACGGATTGAAATTAATCAAACGAATATGATCCTTCATAATCCTTAATAAAATGTTTAACATCATAAGAAACTCAAATATTTTTAAAAAACCACATATGATTTCATTGATACACACCTCTCTCATCTAGATAAAACTTCACCCTTGAGTCTAATATAAGTTAAAACCAAAGTCCCAATATCTTTAAATCAACACTAATGAGTGATTAATAATTCTAAAAAAATATATATATCAAATATTTAACAATTAATATAATATTTTTTGAAATTAGAAAAATAATAATTAAATAGATATTCTTAATTGAGATAGTTTAAATATTATTCTAGATGTTATCAGGAAAATCCTTAAAGGCATGGTACGATATTATCAATAAATATAGTTTAAGAAAACTAAAAAATTATACAGTTATACATAATACACATAGTTTATATTCATTTATTTAAAATTAATTAAATAAACAATCATTTATTATAATTGGGCATGAGGTGTTTTGAAAATTTCAAAAAATGATAATATTAAGAAAATTATAATTCAACATGAATAAAAGAATTATATATTATAAGAAAATAAAAAAATTACATTCAAATAATATAAATAAAATCTTATTTATTCATGATTTAGATAATATATATCAGCATAATCAATATAAATCTTTTACTAAAAGTAAAAAATTTACATAACAAAAAAACTATGGACGGTATAAGTTAAAAAATATTGTTTCTACACTAGTAAAATATTTACAATGAAATGTAAGTGGATCTATACCCGTGAATACTAATACTTAGTCTAATATAAAAACCTTCTGAGGCTTGAACATCGTCATGGTTTTTCATTCACTTAATGCACGTATGGTCTTTAAAATATTCTAAAAGAGTGTAAGGTAGTGGTGAATTATTTTTATGAATGAATTAGCCATAGAATATGAAATAAAAAGGATCATAACCATCATTGAAGAGTAATGTTCAACAATAGAGGCACACGATACTTGTAAAATACATAATTAAATACATAGGTTAGATTTCCATACCATTGTATAATGAGGATATCCTACCCCTGGGAGATTCAAATCCATGAATGACAGAACAAGAAGAATTATATCCAACTCCATTACCAATATTATATTGATTTATGAACCACCAATATAGACTTTGAAACCCAATACTGGGGGGTATATTTTCCCCATCACCATCTATATTTTAGACTACTCATTACTAAAAATAATAAATAACTATACTAATCATACTATAAGAATGATTTTCTCTCTTAATAATATAATTATATAATGGGTTCCTTGAATTTGGGAAGGACCAAAAGATGTATGACTACTTGGGATGTTGATGAAAAAATTCAAATGACAATATCATCATAAAAATTCTATGTTGACTAGAAAATAACAACAAATAGAATAAGGCATAGGATTCCATGAGTCGTACCATACTTAATACCATCAATCCATGAATGTTAGAGGAAAATATATGATATGAGGATTAGGTGAATATATATGAGTTTTCTTTATTGAATCCTTATGAAGATCAGTGGAATATTGTTCATTAATAAGATAATGATCATATTAATTCAATGTTTACTTGATCAAAAGTATTTATAATCAACAAGAATACATTTATCTGGAATAGATAAGTCATTAAGGATTTAGTTTATATATATATATATTGAATAAGGAAACTCAATTTTATTTTAAGGATACATTTTTAGATAATAACCCAATGTATAATTGAAGTAATTGATAATTGAATATTACGATATATTAGGGTGAAGCAAAAACCACATAATAAATAATATTTAAAACAAATAAAAATCACATCATTATAAAAATATTTCTCCTTAGCATCCATCTTAATAGGATCACATAGAAAAAACATTCAAAATAGTTTGATATTTTTAAAATTATTTGACCACAAGATCAGGGAGATAAAAATTTATAAAATAAAGGATGGATCCTAAATAATTATCCTTCTTAAATTTCATATTACCTTTTAAAAAGCACCATATAATTATCCTGAATAAACAGAAAATAATTTTACATCCACATATGGACATGATATGATAGATAATATAATTGAATGTTAATGGTATAAATAATATGAATTTGTTCTGTTGACCATAATTTGTCCCATAATGTTTTTATTTTCATTAATTCTCATCAATAATCTCATCAAAATATTTTATGTTGTTTTGAATTCCACGGGGTATGATATCTCTTTTCTATCGAGGTATATAAATTGTTCTCTAATTGACCTAAGGTTTCCTCAACTACATCTAAACATGACATAAAATTTAAATGAAGATTTTCACTATGGAATTGTTTTTTAATTAAGGGAAAATGGGAATGGTGAATGTATAGATAGAAAGGTGATGAGGATTTTATTAAATGATATTAATGTACCCAAAAAAATAGAGGAAAAATTATTTCTTGTATGGGTGAAAACATTTATTATCTATACCATAGTGTTGTATTAATGAATATATATAACCTTTGATGTCAGTTGTGACTAAATACAACAAAAAAAATTTCTTTTAGAATCTATTCCACTATCCATAAATCCAAATTAATGTTGGTGATAATATCCAAGAAATGTAGAGTCTTTTTTGGAAAAATTCATCCTTTGACTACTATATGATTTTTAATTTTTCAATTTGTTAGTTAATGGTATCAAATATCAATGATTATATTTGTTAATGAGGTGAAAACCATATATAAATTGTCATTTGGGGGTATTAGGATTCATTTAACTACTTTCTAAAAAATCAATATAACCTTGATCCATTTCCATTCTGAACTACTGGCTGAATTAATTCAAGGTTGTATAAATAAGAAGGTGTAAAGGGGATCCTCGTTTTTAATGTTTTCATAAAATATGTAGAAGTTAATATATTTACACTTGAATGATATATAGAATCATTGGTAAAACATCACTAGTACAAAAAGCATTTTTAACATCACCCATTTCACATCGGTTTTTTAGATCCGATGTGAAAATCTCTAAAATTCGATTTTTCACGTCAGTTATAACTGACGTCAAAACACTTTTCTGCTGATTTTTCACATCGATTATTTAATAACCGACGTGCAAAATCATTATAATTAATTTTTTTTACTTCGATTATTTAATAACCGACGTAAAAATTTATAATGACTTTTTTACGTCGGTTATTTAATAACTAACATAAAAAATATTTACAATCATTTATTTTATTTCCCAAGCTTCAATTTGATAGGTCATAGAGCTCAAACTGATTTATAGATCAAAAGTTATGGCAATTAGAAGTTGATCATCCCTAAATGAAGTCTTAGAGAAGGCCAAATTCAGAGGATCATAACTTTTGATTCGTAACTCCATTAGAGCTTCGTGACCTATCAAATTGAAGAATTATAAAGTAATTACATTTTTTATGAATTTTTAATGTAGGTTATTTAAAAACAGATGTAAAAAAGTATTGAAACACATTTTTTTACGTCGTTTCTTATAATAACCGACGTAAAAAATGGGGTTTCATGACTTTTTTACGTCGGTTTTTAAGTAACCGACGTTGAAATTCCTAGGAAAATGTATTTCATTTTGTAAGCTTCAATTTTATAGGTCACAGAGATGAAATAGAGTTACGGATCAAAAGTTAAGTCCATTGGAAGATGATCATCTCAAAATGAAGTCTTAGCGAAGACCAATTTTAGAGGACCATAACTTTTGATTTGTAACTCTGTTTGAGCTCCATGACATATCAAATCAAATATTGATAAATGAACTACATGTTTGTAAACATTTTTAATGTAGGTTATTTAATAACCCATGTAAAAAGTCATGAAAACTTATTTTTTACGTCAGTTCTAATAAGAACCGACGTAATAAATCGGCGAAAATTGATTTATTTCACGTCGGATTTTATATAACCGATGTGAAAATTCAGTTCAAATTTTAATATTTTTCACATCGTTTATCATAAAACCAATGTGAAAGCTGATTTTAATATCTCGCAAACGTGGGATTTCAAATTTTTACAAACATTTTCATTTTCCACGTCGGTTATTAAATAACCGACGTGGAAATAGTCATGATAATTGATTTTTCACAACAGTTTTTATATAATCGACATGAAAATTCATCGGATATTTTAATATTTTTCACAATGTTATCATAAAAACTGATGTGAGAAATGATTTCAATATCCCACCAACGAGGGATTTCAATTTTTTCACAATGCGGGCTCAAAATTTTCATTTTCCACCTAAATTTTTAATTCCGCGTTTTCTTTTTCCATATATTTATATGTTTTCATTATACACAAATCATAATCTAATGATCATTTCATTCAACCATTATCATTCCACTGACTCGACCCGTTTGATCATCAATGTGAATCCACTATTTTTTTATTCTGCGACCTCATCAAGGTATTAGTAATAATGTTTCCATGATTTATGTTTTTTATGATTAGTTTTCTTAATTTATACACTATTTAATGATTTGTATTCACTATATCTTCGTTGTATCATGTTAAAACTAAAAATCCTCATTCGGATTCTAAATTTCCATCGCAGACGAATCTTTGGTTGGATCATTCGATCTTTACTCAGAAAAAATACATCAAACTTCTAATGGTCATAACTTTTGATCCGTAGCTCCGTTTGAGCTCTATGACCTGTCAAATCGAAGCTCGGTAAATTATCTACAAAATAAGAAACATTTATAACATCAGGTATTTAAAAAGAGGCGTAAAAAATGACTTTTAAAGTCTGTTTTTTTAAAAACTGACGTCAAAATTTACTTTTAACGTTGGTTTTTAAATAACCGATGTTAAAAATACCATTTCAACGCGATTTTTTTGTATAATATATGGTCTTTCATGTCAGGTTTTAAAAAACTGATGAGAAAAATAAATTAAAAAATATTTTTAAAGTCGGTTATTAAATAACCCTAGTTAAAAAACATATTATTACATCGGTCAGAATAACGTCACCACAACGTTGCCACAAAACCAACGTTAAAAAATATGATGTAAAAAATATTTTTTGTACTAGTGAATACACAAAGAGTAAGTCAAAGGGGTTATTTTATAAATCATTATTTTTATAAAACAATTAGAACAAAAACCTAATACATTTTTTCATATATAATTTCCAGATAAACATTGATAATCACATTACCTTTATGAATGTTGTCGACATTTCCAACAAAACGTTCTAATATAAGCCCACAACACCTTCATTCTTCTTCCTAGGATAAAAAATGATTCCAATTTGTTGTGATATAGTAGATAAATAAAAGGTGGGATTTTTAAGGATCATTGAATATAATTTATAAGAAACCTACTATAGTCATATGGGTAAAACATAGTGAAATTGTAATAGACTCTTAATTAAAAGGATCATCCCAAGTGAGTCCATTTTTACTAATCATAGTATGAAAACCCCATTAAATAAGATTTGTAAAGACAATAAATTGTCTTATTTAATCATGATATATTATTTGGGGAAATTGATTCTTTGTTCGTTTTATATCCTTGGGTAAATTTGATGTTATTTTTTCCCTAAATTATTTACATCAAATTCATTAAAAAACCAATGGTGATGTGTATTTTAGGAACCATGAGGGGGTAAATGTTATTGAAGGTTGATTTATATTAGGGGTATCGACATGTCTTCCAGTTAATAATATGGTTTTCTATCTCTATTATTATTCGGTAATATAAATGGTTATTTTCCATTCATCATAGTTTTTTATAAATACTACATATGATCCATAATATTTTTTCATATTGAGAGTGACATATCAGGTTTATCCCTTAGTTGAAGATAACACATATATGGTATTCATTCATCATTATAAATAAAGATATCATTTGATCTCTCATAAAGATGACTTTGTTTCAAATGACAAAGGTATTATAAGAGTCTTTTTATGAGGAATATCATGAGATAGTGTTTATTCAAATGGGATTGATAGAAATTATCATGTTATGGGCTATAAAGTTGACATAAAAAATATAAAGTGGAATGTAACTGAATCATATTATTTGACTGTTGAATATATTCTATAAGAAAATTTAAATTCATTATAACAATCACACATTCTACACAAAAATCATGTCCTTCACAATACGTTAAGAACAAAGGTATGAATTTTTAATGATAAGTATAATGTTTGTTAAAGGAAATAACTCTTAAAGATTACCATTTTTTTTGAATTATAGGATTGTGTTCAGTTAAATGTTGAATATATTAGACACAATAATACCAGGTAAATACTCAATATATCACATATTTCAATGAAATATGTATAGTAATATCAGGCACATCTTTAAATAAATATATTGTTGCACTTGTTGAAAGGGTTTTCCAATAAACCTATATAATTGAGCCTGTTGTTTAGAATTAACCCATTAAACCATTCCAAAAATTTGTGGTGGACCCATACCTATTTAATTATTCATTGGATATGAATTAATATTAAAATAACTACGTACATGTGAGGAAATGATATATACACTATGTAGTAATATGATCAAAAGAGATTAGACACATCTATTATATACAAAATGGAATAAAAAATTATAGAAGAAGGTGAAATTATAAGACGACACTTTGGAAGTGGTATTTTGATCATATGATCCAGTATTACAGAATTCAAAAAGCTAATTATATAAAACCTAGATTTGTTTTTTTAAAGGATAAACATGAATGATGTTGGAAAAACATTCGTGTCTATCATATTTCATTAATTGTTTAGTAATATGATTGAGATATATCATTATGAAATTGGAGGTGTTATATAATCTTTTTTCATATTGAAGAACTCTAATTTGATATTGGATAACATCCCTCTTTCATTAAAAAGGAATTGATATATTGATTATCAAATAGGGGTGTAATGATCGATGTCCTTAAAAACCCTTCCAACTTTTGATGAAATTTAACATATATCATTATTATTCAATTAGAAATAGATTAATATAGATAATATATTTATATAGAATAAATCTAGTTATGGAAGGTCATTTTTCATCTAATACTCAATATTCATAGTGTAGTATCTATACATTGGGAGTAACACCGAACAACAGTCCCCAACTCAAAATGGGGAATGGGCACTACATAGGTAAAAATATTGGATCATTTATCATAGATATCCTAGTATATATTTTGGATTCTAATGATAAATTAGATAGGTCATGGATTTGGGGATGTGATTTAAAACATTGGATAAACAATTTATTTCTACTATCATGGTATATACACCATGAGAGTGAGATTTGGGAAGAAGGGGGCGAGAGTAGGAGAAACGAGACTAAAAAAATAGTAAAGATCACCATCGATGAAGGTAGAAGATTATTTTATATTTTTTCATCACATTGTTTATATATCATATATTTTATATTTATATAATAAATTGATCATATTTATTAAAACTATTTTTATATTTTAATAATTTTTTATAAATTTAAATATTTAGTAAAAAAATTTATTAACCACTAAAAATTCTATGTTCCTTAAAAATAGTTCAATATTTTGTGACATAATGAAATTTGTTTAAGAATAATATATGGTTATTGAGGGGAAAATTTAATTTTTGAAGAAACCATGTTGTTTTTATTTCCTTAAGTGTATTTTATATGGTTAATTAATCATGGATAGAGGCCACCATTATAGAGTGAATTCATGGTTTGGATAAAGAGTATTTCATTCTGTACAGATCACCATAGTGTAAAAATTGCCTTGTTTTTTCATTTAAATTCTTCTTTGATGAAATGTGTTAATATTTTACTTGGTTTCTAGGAGATATATTTTGTTGATTCCACTGTGGTAAATTAAGAGAATTTCATCAATTTTATATTTCATGGTTATAAGAACCAAATTTTTTATCCGAACAAAATCATAGTTATCCATCATTAGATGAGTTATTTTAAAATGATCAAACTATATTGGATAAGAGCAAGATGTAGAGTTGTTCAAATCTAAGAAGGTTAAAATGAAATGACTAGTGAAATTATAGACATTTCATAATTTTTGGACTATTTTTTATGAAATGGTAGGGGGAGGGATGATATATTCTTAAATGTAGTGGTGATGTGTGGTATATTCTAGTCCCCGATATTTATTCTTTAGGATATATTATTACGTTCTATTAATGTTTTGGTATGTAGTATTCCCAGTATATATATAGTTAGTTTATATTTGTAACACTATATAATTATTATTTTTATAATTTTACGGTCTCTATTACAGTGAAAATTATCACATGAGGTTATATCGACTACTTTTAATGGTGTGGATAGTATGGTTGTTTGGTAAAGGTTTTGATGGTGATTTTGTGGTCCTGGTGATATGAATAACATAGAAGATGACATACAATAAAATTTAACATATTTTTTATTTCCATTTTTTCTATTATTAAATGATTTATATATATATATCTCATTAATAAAAGGTTTATAAATTCTTTTCAAGTTACATAGGAATGTTTGAAGGGTGATATACTATCTTTATTTTTTTATATTCATTATAATACAATTAATTTTTTTGACTAAAAAAATTAATTAACAGGAAATAAAAAATAATATTCTTTTATGAATGAGTACACATAGCTGGAGTTGGAGGTTTGTGTATAAAAATCATATTTTTATTTAAATTTGATAACTTCTGATAATTTTTTTACACTACTAATGCATTTATTTATCTCATCTATTGATATTGGTTTTTTGTTTTTTAATTAGGGTAATTATATGCCTTAAATAAGGGAAATTCTTCATATATGATATTTATATAACATTTTTGATAGTGTCCACTATAAATCAAAATAAATAATGGATAAGAAGGAAAATCATAATATCATTACTTAGGAGGAATTTTGGTAGTATTAGATCATGATATAATGATATCAATGTGAGTTTTTATATGTATTTTTGAGTAGGCATTGGTGCAGGTTATTTTTTGTATATATGAAATAATGCAATTTATACTAATAAAAATGACTTTTAAAAGGGTTATTTGGAATTTAATTAATTTATTGGATATTAATGTTGCACTATTTAGCGTGATATAGTAATTTACTTAATAAATGTGGCATTATATTTTTATGAATGGACACCAATTGGGTAGGAATTCCTAAAAAATAAATATATTCACTCATCAAATGTCTTGGATGATTATAAAATATTATAAAATAATTTTTATTCATGATGGATTATAATATAAAATTGAAGCATGTATTAAAACAAATTTTATTAAATTTTTAATTAAATTAATGCTAAAAAATATTCATAAAATGTTTTATACTATATATATTTATATAATAAAAAAATTATATGATATATTAATAATATGAAAATACATTATAATTTATATCTAATTCAGAAGATAAAATTTTAGTTGAAAATAAACAATTATATGGAATTTTTTTTTTCTCAAAATATGATTTTGATATATTTTATTATAGTATTGATATATTTGTAGTAATTTTTACCACTATTGATTTTACTTTTAGTAATATTTTTTAATAAATTTATTATTCAAATAATGAATGAAATGGGGATGGTTTGTTGAAATGAATTAATGGTTTTATAATTCATTGGTTTATAAAATTATGTATAACACATTAATTTAGAAACATTATTTATATTACTTGGGTATTGTAAAATAAATTTTATATAATGGTATGGCTTGAAAATTCATATAAATGTTTTGAATGTGGTTCATTGATAGGAAATATACAATATGATAATTTACTAATTTATTTTATACTAAGGAATAATGTTTTAATAAAAATATAAATTTTATGGATTTTATGTGTTGAAGCCATTGAATAACATGTATTATTCATTATAATGGTTATTTTGGTTTTAATGAAAGTATTATTTATTGATAGTTTTATCATTTTAGATTACCTGTATTAATTATATAAATTTTAGATGTGTGGAAGTGTAATTTCCATATATTCATGTTTTTAATAAATTGTTTATAAATTAGTGGTGTGAATGAGATCTTCCGGCTTTGAGGTGAGTAGAGAATACTGAATAATTTTGATTTTTTTAGGTTGAGAAAAATTATCATGTGTATTTTGGATAAATTTGTGGAATTAAAGGTTTACAAGGAGGGTGTATTTGTTATTCTATAGTATATTATAATATTTTGTTCTATATTGATATGAATATTTTTTTAAATTTTATTGAGTTTAATGTTTAATTTATTAACCTGTACCCAAAATGTAATCACAATTCATTTCACGATAATGTGGATAAGATATTATGTAATAAAATTACAATATATTTAAAATAGTAATGATTAAAAAAATTTATTGTTATTACATCTTTTGTATAAAAAAATATAGATTATGTTGATAAAAATTGATTGAAAACCTAGATCATGTTTGAGTTCCCTTAGTTGTATATTTTCATTAAGATGTGTCCCACTTATAGTAGTGAATCGACATGGAAACCTAGATGGGAAATATTGGGTGTTGTTTTATAATATATTTAACTGGAGTTTAATTCTATTATAATTAATTATAAATAAATTAAAGAGATTCCTCAAAGATGATTAATTTATGTGACCTTGAATATTAATTCTATATATTTTTTACTCATTTCCAACATTTATTGACAATGAAGAAGTGGAAAATCTATATTTTGAGTCTTCAGAGAAGATAAAGATCTAATTAAGAGGAACTTTAATACCATTTATGACTTTGGAGGTGGTGAGTGGTCATGAATATTTTATAGAAAAAATAATATATAGGTATATGAGTTTATATGGAAGTCATTTTTATTTAATCAAGAGAGGTGATATGAATTATATGATTAATACATTTTAAGATTCATAAATATGTTGTATAAGTTGATCGTTGGGGTTTTAGATCTGTTTCTATATGTTATTATATAATATATTTAGATGTCCACTGATATGATGTATTGATACATAAAAGTATTCTACATAAATATTACAAAAATATATAAATATTATTTAATAATACAAATATCCACACTTAAATATATTTGTTATATTTCTTTTGGATATATGTATATATATAAACTACAATTCAATAATGGAGCTATACCAGCATCAACTAATTTATTCATTACTATAAATATTAT
The DNA here is from genome assembly GCA_963277665.1 of Viscum album. Classification (NCBI taxonomy): domain Eukaryota; kingdom Viridiplantae; phylum Streptophyta; class Magnoliopsida; order Santalales; family Viscaceae; genus Viscum; species Viscum album. The sequence goes on along the minus strand of OY728119.1, from coordinate 1,686,122,584 downwards.
TATATGTATCATACATAATATAATTCATCATATCCTATGGAATGAAAACATAATAAAGGGTGAGCTCATATACTTAATGAGGTTAAAGAAGAGACATCTTAACATATCATGAGCATAAGGGTTTGAAATCATTAGAGTAACATTTTAAAACAACATCATTCATATTATATATAATAATATTGAGTCATGTAATACATATTTTATGTCTAAAATACATGATTCATAAAGGAATCCTTGAACAGGGGTCATGAAAATATAAAATTTTTGTAAGACATATACGTGTTGAATACAAATTACTATATAATATCATATACATAACAGTTAAAGGTTCATATCCATGAAAATCATCATTTAATGTGTATATACCCCAAACCATGATTGTTTTCAAGGTTTACTCAAAATAATATCATAGTGAACTATTCCCCTTATTAAACTAGGATCACTCACTATTCAAGAAATATTTATCTTTTGTGATATAAATAATAACTATATTAATTATAGGGCGATATAGGCTCCAATAATCTCATAATTAAAATCATATATACATGTTCAACAAGATCACAAAAAATTCATTATATTAGAACTAATATAAATAGTTGGATTTCATATGAATTTTATCATAACATTGATTGTGGAATAGAAAGAGGTTCTGTAATAATGGGATCATTATATCATAGAATAACCCATAGAAAAATTAAGTTGGTTTAATAAGAATTATTTTGTTATAACCCATTAAATCAATGATGGTTTCGTAAAATAAATTAATCATAAATTTAACTATTTTGAGAAATAATGAGAACTGTTTATATAGAGCATATCCCTAGAATTGTTTATATAACCTCAAATAATTCTACCCTAGATGGAAAATGAATTAAAACCATATCATGGAACATTTAATATGTAAAATACCATTTCAACACTAACAATAAAAAATCATTTTCCAAATCCTTTATTTGAAAACTGTACTAGAAACATACAATAGAGGAATTAAAACCATTTAATCTATTTCAGTAGGAAAATGAATTTTGTAGTTTAAAAAAATTGGAAACATTATATATATTCAAAATATTTTCCTTTTAAAATAACCTTAGACACTAACATTATATTCCATAGAAAATTGGGTGGTTATGGAGGGGAATATTCTAATAATTTTATACCTTTTCAAACTATGGATCGTTTAAATTTTTTTGATAAAATAAAAAAGTTACAAGTTTATTAATTAAATAATTATTAATCTTAAATATAATAGTAAAAATTAAAATGTGTATAAAAATTTATTTTATAAATCTTTTGGACAATTTTAGACGAATTTTTGAAAACATTTATAGTGAGATAAAAATGGATTTTGAACTCATAGAGAAATAAAGACCATTTTTTATAAAATTATTCTTCCAAACTCTTTACTATATAGAAATAATAAATTTATGTCAAAATGTTAATTTTGATGAAATAAATATAGGGTTAAAAAATTCATTTGTTTCATGATAGATATTTCATATTTTATAATCATCGAAAACGATTTGGTAAATAATCCTTATAAACGATGAGATTGTAGTATAAAATATTTACAAAATTGGTAACATTATAATCACAATAACAATTAATTATTGATATAATATGAAACAGTAAATATCATGAAAGGAAGTATATTCATGTTATAACTTGTAAGAAAATAGTATATAAAACTCCTAAAAGATGGCATGTTCATATTATATCATATGACCCAAGGAATACAATTTGAGATAAATATTATTTAATTATTCAGTAACGTTTGAATTATAAATATTGATATGTAGAAACCATAAAATGTATATGTAAATCCAAATAATATTAACTATTATAATCATATTAGAGAGTTGGTGGCCTTTCATATGTGGGTGGCCACTTTAATTTCATGGTATAACTATTGTATTAATTTTAAAATATTTTACTAATATTTCATGTTTTTTTAAAAAATAGTGTTTTATATAAATAATTTAAAACACTATGATGCATGTGACATAAGATGAATATCATGATTGTGATTTATGATTAATATGGGATTAAAAAATATTTGAAAAAATTGTTTAACAATATCTCATGGTGTTATACCATACCAAAAATAAAATGATTTTCACTATATTAATTCACCAATTTGCTTCTATAAATTGAGGATACTTCTCTGTCATTACATCTTTTATATCCAACATAGCTTGCACAATCTGGTGGGTTTTTAGAATACATTGACAATGTGAGTGGTCTTGTTTCACAAATTTTTTTTATAAGATCTCGAGTCTCCAACAGATGTTATTCCAAAGAAATTTTTTTCCCTTATTTGATGAACAATAATATTAGTTCATGTGAAGGATCAAATAATTACATCTTTAGGAGGGAAAATGGTAAAATAGTGAACCTATGTGAGGTTTGGGGGTTGTGATAATTATTAATCTACCATTCCTATACAAACATGAATTTCAAGGAGGATTATATATCTAATTCTGTAATTTCCTTTGAACCCTAAGAATAATTTCTTCCTTCAGTCCTCCTACGGTCAATTTCTACATTTTTTTATTCCACTATGAAATGAATTTTATTAATGAATTTACTTCTATGCCTGAATCACTAAAATCGTCATAAGATCAAAAACAATTGTACATTCATCCCTGAATTGTATAATAAAAAAGAATGAGATGGATAAGTTATCCAATAACATCAAAATTCATTTTAATCCATTTCATTCACAATTAAACATATGAATATTCCCAATATAAATCTGAAAAAATTGGATTCCAAATATTAGAATGATTTGATTCCACATATTTAAATGATAAACATAAAAATCACTTTAATCACCAAAAAATACCATAACAATATATATAATCACAATTTATTTAATGTCACAACAAATACATATGTGTTTCCAAAAGATAATTCACCTTTAATTCTATAGAATATATATTATATTTTCCAAATAAGATTCTATTTGGAATCAGGTTTCATCCTTACATTTATATATGATAATAAATTGATTCAAAATATTAATCATGATTTACTTATTTTAGAATATTTATAAAGAGATGTGAGAAATCATTATAATTAGATAAAATTTTAAAAAAGATATCATAATGTAATTTTTTAGTTGACTCCAAAAAAAAATATGATATGAAATTACCCACAATGGTGTAACCCAATTATCATTAGTAACATAATTTTTGGTTTAATAAACTTTTGATTTGTTTCTCTTTTATTTATAGGTTGTTGAATGTAATCATCATTATTAGACCATAGATTAGTAATATTACTTTCATAATACCAAATACATTTTCATTTGAAACACTATACTATAGGTGCTATATTTTTTTGAGCTGTATCTCAAATAATTTCATTGACACTACTCCTCAGATCACATCAACATTTTTTATTTATAACTCGACATTTTTCACTTTTAAAATATTATTATTTTATTAAGGAATTCACATGAGAGGTTTTTTCACATTTAACTAATATAGGTTAGTATAATTTCATTCCAACATGTGATTTATTCATGATTCATTGTTGTCCATTAATTTATTTATTTCCATAACCATATGAATTATTTGAATCCATAATTTCTATTTCATCCTTCAGAGAGCATCAAACAAGTCCTCATATCTAATAAAGTATCATAGAGAAAATTCAAATTGAAGGATTTTGTTGTGGGTCCCCAAGGAATTGATGAATTTTTCTTTAAAGGATGTTTTTCAATCCATAAGCATGCCATGAATGATTTTATTATGAGATTCATATATGGAAATATATTTACATCAATCTATTTTAGTGTGAGATATTCTTTCAATAATCATGTTTTTAGAATATGTGGGAAGAAATTACATAAGAATAACTTTTTAAACTCATCATTTTCTATGGATTGAATTTTCTCCACTAGGCTCATTTTATAAATAAGGCTCCACAGTAAATTGGTATGTATATCTCATTTAGGTGTTTTAGGATATTTTAATGTGTTCATTTCCATGTTGATATGTTTATTCATTTAAAATGATCGATTTTTTGACTTTTTTATGTTTTAAGGTCGGATTAAGTGTATATATGTAAGTGATGTGATATTTTTGATCTAAAATACATTTAACATCATGAACATCACTCCTGGTGTGAAACTATATTTTTAGGATGTTGTGGTGCTTCGTAACTAGAATAAAGAATTAATATGTCCTGTATTTCATTAGAAAATGTCATATTTCATAGAGAAAGGCCACCACCTGTTATAGTCATGAATTCATTAGATGATATGAATATAAATTAATCATCACGTATTCTTTACATGAAATTAAATTTTAGGATATAGGAACTTTATAAAATCTCATTAATTACATGGATTACACATCATGTAGACATTTACAAATCATCATTTATTTGGAGAACCGAAAATAAAATGATTGGATGATGAGGTTTTTGAAATAATCCCTTATTAAATAAAATTATCATCCACTACGTTGTAGAATCATAAAATGTGTTTTAGATGGGAGGATCAGTGAAATTTATTATTGTAATGGAGCATTCTACCATAGTGCACTTCTACTACTACATTATAATAGATTTATCTTTATTATTCTCCACACCCTCTCATGGGTATCCTGAGTTGAGTATTTCATTGTTCCATGGAGTTTTTGATGAATAGATATTGATTTTATGAGGAAGATTTTTTTTATTGAAATTTATTTTTTTATTATGGTTTTTTCTTCATTGTTTCCACATTCGGGATTCATCTAAAATGACAAATGTGAGGTGGATTAGGAAGTTGGTTTTATTGATTTCGTTCTTTGAGCATTACCATTTCATTATTTTATAGAATTAATTTGTAAAATTTTCAATCTAGGGTTTAATATTCTTCAATGACCATTGGGTGTGTTTATATCCTATATTTAAATAAGGTATTGGGTAACCCATTCATTGTAATTAAAAATACCATAAAATTATTAGTAATAGATAATTTTATGTGGAGTGTTTATTAGGACAATTAGACTATCTAGGACCTGATTCCGATGAATAAGTAATTTTTAAACAACTATTTCATAAAATCTCATCCCATAGACTTAGATTCATTGATGTCTGAAACAATTTTTATATTTTCTTCTTCCAATGTATTCATCTATCACATGAATAGAATATTATATTTAAGTGCATAAAATTTCAATTAGAATAGGTTAATATAATTTATTTAAATGTTTCTCTTACCCTCTATATGTTGGTTCGAACTTAGATTTGTAACTTTTATTATATATTGTAGATTATGGGATTTTTAATTTCATGTCATAATGTTTCTAAATTCAAGAAACCTATTGGAATTTAAGACATACACTCGGAATTAATTGATATACAACACCATAGAAATGATATATATATAATTAAATGTTTATACTATAAATATTTAAGAATAGAAAATTTCATTTTAACAGGATTTATAAATTTCACAAATTATAGAGGAAAAGTAAAAACATTAAATTAGGGACATTGTTGTCTCATTAAGGACTCCACATAATGTTATTCCCAAATTTTATCAATCAAAATTTCACTTTGATTCATAGATTTATAATGTATTGTGAGCATAAAAATTATTTTTTCCTTTCCAAAAATCGTAAAATTGAGTAACACAATAGGACAATCATTTCATTGTATAATGTAATAAATATTAACATGACTCCTCTTGGATGCATCCATCGACTAAAACCAAAAATCATTGTGTGGGAAATTATAATTATAGTACAATAATAAATTTTCATGTAATTGAATTTATATTATATCTAACTAAGGAGAACATATTTTTACTCTATTATACTATATGAGTAACATAATTCATTCATGATCTTTATTCAAATTCATTATGATGGTTTATAAATTGTTTTTGAATTTACAAAACATATCCTTGGAAGATTAAAACAAGCTGTGAAGAATGTCCAGTTTTAATTAACCTAGTGATGATAGAGTCTTCCTCATTGTTTCAATTTATGAGTCATTATGCCTAGGTTTCCCTATGCCAGATGAACATTTAATTAAATAATCCTGATAAGGATGTAATTTCATGGAAATCCTCAATCAATCATTTCTAAAACATCCAGGACACATTCGAAAACATTGATTATAATGGCCCAACCATGATCAAATGGAGAATCCACCAAAGTCAGCCCTTCATAGTGATGTATTAATAAGATAAAGTAAATATGTATTCAATATAACCAAAAAAATACATAAAACAAGAATTCAATGTAGAATAAAAAGATACAAATAGATCCTTAGAAACCAAAATATACATGATAAATACAAGACTAAAAAATTTCAATGTGACCATCTGTCACCTATAATCCATCCCATACTAAATACTGTGAAAAAAAGAGAAGTCATCATCCTATAAGATAGAATTCTGTTAAAGTAGATGTTAAATTAAAAAATATTTAAAGCCAAAAATTAAAATTAGGGTGTAATTGCAGGTCCCATAGGGCTACCACCACAACATCTACACATGTTCTAAAAACAAGAACAATTTTTTTTTGTTATTTTAAACAAAAATTCGTTTTATAAAAAATTTTCATATATCAAGCCACATTTATAAATTCGTTTCCTTTATGTTTTCATAAAATTTCATCATTTACATATTTCTATGAATACAATCAGTATATGTGATATAATATCATTACATATCCATACACAATAAAGGCAATAATTAAACACATATCCCTGACATAGTAAATTATTAAAAACCATGTGACACAATGACATATGAAAACCATGTGAGAAAAAAATCCATGAAAAAATAAATCTCACAATAAATAACTATAAATGAAAAATCACTAATTATGTATCCCTAGACTATGATAATACGTAGTAGACATAATACAACCTATAAATTCATATAATTTTACCATAAAATTTCTAGTCCTACCATATTCCATTGATATCCTAAAAGAACCCACAAGTAGTTCTACACACACAAGGGTTTCCTATATTCCTTTCCTGATGCTCGTATTGTTCAATACGTGTTATTTTAGTAAATAAATCATTTTAACAATTATAATAATTTACAAATAATTATTTGAATGAAATTATTGATTTTTTTAAACATTGTTCCAATACCAAACCACCATACAAGAACTCAATCAAACATTTTGAGTCCAAATAATAATATTTAAAGAACCTTAGGAAAAATAATGAATCATTCCATAAAAATAATTTAAACTAAAAATAAAATAATTTCCACGAATATCTCACTTCACATTTACAAGAATGGTAATCAATGAATATAATTAACCCATTATATTGAAATAACTACATCAAAATAGAGGTAGAACCAATAACCCTTTGAATCAATGATGAGGGGAGTAGATCAGGTCCTCATAGTCTTATATCTATAAGGAAAAACGTCAATCCATCATAAAAACCCTTATATATTGGTTACACAACCACTTTTGGATCCACTATAATAGTTGATAAGATATCAAATAGAGATCTATAATGATGTGGAGAGCCCTGATAAAACAACATACCTTGATGTGATTCATCAGGAATTAATGAATTCCACCATGAATCGAATGGGATTGACCACCGAAGTACCAGAGACTGATTTTAATGATGCTATTTGAGATGGGGGTGTGGTTGATTATTATAAAATAAAGGAAAAAGTGTAAAATAAAAATTTTTAATGGTTCTAAAGGGGTTTAAATGGTTTCGTACAACATGCCATGTAGATAAGATAATTGTACACCTTAATCAAACAGCTATTCTATCGATTTTTTTGGGAATGTTTTTAGGACATGGTTATTTTGAAAATGTCTATACTATATAACCCCCTCTATCCAAAGGGATCATGATTTCCAAAGGGGTATGAACGGTTTGGGAACACTGTGTTCAAACAATATGGAACCCTTAAAAAACCATCAACCCCCCCCCCCACCCCACACACTCAATTCCATTGTCATGCCACATGATTTATCAAACCATTATCACATTGTGAAAATTTCTACAAGAAACTCTCCAAGTAATTTAGGAATGTAAATTCATTTTTAATCAAACTATGGACATTAATCATGTTCTTTGACAGTCTCATCAAAATTTCATTATTTTTAGACTATAATCTAACGACTCTTACCAGAACCCAAATGTGCAAATCCATGGATCAACTAAGGAGTACATGTGAACTATATAGAATTATTATTATCCCATACAAACTGAATTTCTATCCCCATAATTTCATGAATATCCCAGAACCACAAATAGATAAATTCCCTACTACCTCATCGATGATTGCAACTCCAAAATATAATTGATTTCCTTTCAGAACAAGTATAACACCAATATTATTGACAACATTTTATCATATAGTACCTTATCCTAGGGATATATAATACGAATTTTTATCTAAATAATGATGTTTCCAGGATCATGATCAATATACTCCATTGAAATCACATGTGAAGAATATGGCTGATATCTCCTCATTAGGGAAATGTGAAGCATGTTGTGACTCTATGTCAATAGAGACAAAACGTCCATCTGATATTACACCATTCCATATATTTCAATGATCTTGAATGAGACAAGAAACATCAGTCCAAACATACACTTATTACCAAATTAATGATGTCTAATGTGTGGTGAAACTCGGTTAAATACACAATCAACAACCTCAAGATCTACTGGTTCAAAATTTTAGTTCACACACAATTTATGATTTCTCAATTTTGTTCCCAACCTCTTTCAGATAAACTACAACATCTCCATCGTATGGTGAATGAGAATCAACCTAATCAAGGACATATATCCCTATTCTTCATTTCACATATTATATCTACATGGATTGTCATAAATTGAATTAAATTGATCAATAATTATCAAATCCTAATAAATATTTTTATTGGAATAATTTACAATGGAAAATAAAATTACTATGATACTCCAAAATCAAGTATTTAAAACTAAATTGTATCCAAAATTTTAAGGAAATACCTATTTGTATGTCCATATGTATTAATTTGATAATACATGGTTAATTTATTCTGATAACATAGTGAAAACATTATACCGTTCCTAAAATAATATGGTATCCTTAGGTCCCTTATAGAATCCACCTGAGTGGGAATCCCATGAAGTCTCAACATTTTAGGGATGTATAATTTCCCATGTTGTTTTACCTTCATCATTTACATTTTAATAATTAAATTACCTAATTTTTTTACTATATCAATCATCAAAAAAATCACATCCTTTCCATTATTATTTTATGGTATGAAATGATGAAACCTATGCATATTTCTCCCACAACCATACCAAAATGGGTAATTTATTCAATAAACCAGAATGTATCCATTATCTCAACTTAATTTTCTATTTCGTGAGACAATGAAATAATAAATATTTAATAGAAAACCTCATCCCTATGCGGTAAAATTGAATTATCAAGTTTTGATACATCCTAGTAGCCAAATAGAGTACATAACAACATCAATGGTTCCCACAATACATTAAATTATTCCATATAGAAAGAAGAACCACCATCCTATTATGGAATCACAATCATCCAATGGAAGACTGCGACCATGAACAATAGTTATGCACAATATAAATCCTTTCACTAAAACATTATCATTTAGTTTCTATCACCTTCTAGATCCAAACACTCTTATCATAAAATTAGTCATCTTCCATTAAAGTTAAAAGTTCTTATCCACCAACCTCTTCCACTACCAAACATATGTCATTTGGAAAACTCATTTTATCCCCCTCGTCAACCAATTTCTTATTGTCATATTTCACCATTGTTTTGAAAAAACCATGAGAAACCTCATTCATATTCCCTGAATGTATAAAAAATCAAAATATTTTTTTTAAAAGATTCCACCCATCTTCTCTATATAAGCTTTTGAACCATCTGAGTAAAAATATATTTCACTCAATTATGTCCTTGAAAATATATAAAATAATCCTTAAAGAGATAGGGATTCCACATTCTGAGTTCATGCATTACCACAACCAAATCAAGATACATGCTAGGTTAGTTCATTCCCTATGTGTGTAATTGGTGTGAGAAATAGGATGCCACCTATTTCCCCAATATTAAGACACAACCCTTACTATTAGTAGAAGAACCAATGAAACAATCATAATTTAATGACATAATAGACTTATGGATTAATTATATCATCTAGGATACAAGATATGAGAAATATTGAACAAATAATCAGGAAAAACCAAATAAATACTAGATGACCTTGATCTAAAAAAATTATTGGTTACTCCTAGGATATAAATTTGTGTAAAATTTCATGATACACTATGAATCCCCTCTAAAATATAACATGCCCAATGAATTTAAATTCTTAGATGAAAAATCACATTGGGAAATATTACTATATAAAGAATGTTCCTTAAATAAATCATTATTAATATCTAAATGGTATATATGATCTCCCTATATCATGAATTATTCTAATATATCATCAATTAAAAGAAATACAAAATTCTCTACGAACTCATAAAGGAATTAGTTTTTCAAATCCATAAATACCATATGATCATAGGTGAGACTGAATAAAATAACTAGAAACATAGACTTATAATAATGTCTCCAAAAAACTATCTCAGATACATCTTCTAATTCAAATATCAATAGTTTTTACCCTATGTAAATTTCAATCATTAAAAAGATACACGACCTTGGAATAGGACAAAAATATTATCAACCCTAGGAAATGTTTTTTTTCTTAACCATAAACTGATTTAACATTTAATAATATATAAGTAGTATAAGTGTCACATATTCCTTATTGTAAATGAGTATAACCGATGAAAATTTTGAAATTATAGGTGGATGAAATTAAATATCCTCTGCATCCTAAATATGGACACTCACTTCCAAAAAATCAAAAGGATCTATTTGATATGATTTTATGGAAATGGGAATCATACCCGAGCGATAGTAGTTAGTAAACTCAACATCTCTCTATGAATATAAACCAAAACAATAATTTAGACAAACACATGTGTATGCATTATGAACACTACGAAGAGATCAATACAATAAATTATCAAATTATTGAGAAACATATCTGATAACTAGAATGATATTACACCAATATAAGGAACAACTTTCCCTGCACTTCTAGAAATTGAGTCTCATTCACCCTTAAATGAAAGAGTGATCCCAAAGGAAGATAATAGCAAAACTTGAATGTGATAACAATCTTTATATGACTTATTACTGATCATTTAATCCCTTCTAGGGTTGAATCCAAATATATAAATATCAATGCTAAAAAGTCACATATCACCACATTGTTACCTATCATCACCCGACATAGTAGACACATAAAAACATATTCATACCACTTTTATAAAGCTGTTTAAAAATAAAAAAGTAATTATATAATATCTAAATTTATTCTCAACAAATCATCAATCATTTTGATATAAAATAATTAGATTAAACTACATCAAAAAAAATAAACACCATAAGAAAATATAAACATCATACATCTAAGATTATTTTTTCCAAGAAGAGATTCCACAAACACATACTATATCATATAAATCCATCTATTATTATACAATAGAATAACGACCAAGTCTTAATGAATATACCCACCACATTTCGATGAATTTGTACCAAACTAAAAACCCTTGGGGATAATGGATATTGCTTTAATACAATTGGATTTCCTTTTAAAAAATTGCTTCACATGGACTGATAATTAAAAAAATTCACATATCCTAGGAAACTCTATATAGTTTGGAAAGGTATGAACATACCTTCGACAATATTAGCAAAAAACTATTTCTATCCAGATCAATCCAATCAAACTATCTCCTTATAAAACCAACCACCCTTGGTCTTCCTTTTCTGTCCAAATGACACATCCTTATATTAACTATACTGACTATATGTCCTCTATAACATGTCTTTTCAACTATTCATTCCTTAGAAAAATATGTTTTTCGGACTACCTATTTTAAGATAATATAGAAAATGAGAATAATTATTGAATATATATTTGAACTCAGTTCTAAGTCCAACCACGAAGACATTGGGTACTCATTGGTATGTTTCTATAGACCCAAATTCACCATCTCTACAATGTGGGAAAAGTAATAATGAATTTTACATTCCCAATTATCCATTTTCTGATAAATCCATGTCATCTCTAGACATAACATCCCACATTATAACATTGGAAAAATTATTTTCATTAAATAAGTCTAGGATATGTCTTTGTGGAACTTAGAATTCACAATGGACCCCAACATATCCTTCCCAGTCCATCGAGAATGTGTTTGAAAAACACAGCATATATTCCTCATGATTATTTATTATGTTGACTATCTTATAATTCCTCTCATGCCACTCCATGAAATCTAGATTTTTAGACACCCACGAGACTAAGAGTCATTATTATATTGATTACTACAGCATCTAAAGAATGATTCGTTAGAGAATTTTCAGATAGATCATGTCTCACAGCTTCTTTTCCATATTTTTGGAAGCACTCTTATTAGAGGGGTTTTATGTGATGCACTTGACAAAGAACAATCATATTATATTCCAAATATCATAGTACCAACGTCTAAAATTCATGTAAATTATTCAAAAAACAATGAATATGAAGCAATTATGAATTATAATAATTAAAAATATATCACTTTGATATAAAATCTAATTTTAATTAAAATACATATTTATTTAATTTAACTGACCTCAAACACCATGTCTAAAACATGGGAAAACAATTAAAACTATCCATGGTAACATGACATCAGACACAAAACTGAGCTAACTTGGAAACTTCCTAACTATACAAACAGAGTCTTAATAGTAATTAATCATGTCTACATATGACATGAAACCAAACCTAAGATGTGTTAACTCACTTAATGATAAGAATACCTTCAGGTAAATTCTAAAATTAACACACTTGGGGAAACTAGAAGATAAACAAAATATTTTCAATTATGATGTGGTAGGATCAAGATATAAGACATAAATCATGAATATAACCAACATAATAAAAACAATTGTGTTACAATGTATAATTAAAAGTTACAAATAGATCCCTAAAATCGAAGGCATATAGGATAAACCAGATAACAATGAATTAGAGATGATCAGTAAGTACCCATGTGAAAAATGTCACCTCCAAAACACCATTCATTGAAGTCAGTGAGAACAAGAAAAACCATCATTCTACAAGAGGCCCTACACATTCTTTTATACTTCAGTAAAATATCCATTATTTGAAAATTTAAATGATAGTGTTTGAGAAAAAATACTAGTAGATACAACTATAATGTATATACATATTTTTATATTAGTAATTTGTGTTGTTTTCTTTTAAAATACGTTTTAAAACCAGTTTTTATATATCAAAACCCATATTCACATCAATTGTCCTTTTATTTTTTTTAAAAAATCCCTTTATTTCCATAAATATATGAATATGAATAGTATAATTGAGAAACCATGAATTCATATCTATACTTTGTATTCTATACAAGTAATCACATATCCGGGAAAGAATCTATCATTATAAACAATGTTATACAGCCACAGGTCAAATCCATGTTAGAAACATTCTATTAAAAAGTACATCATGTGAAAAATAAACATAAAAATGAACTCTATATTTGGACCAAGCATTTTGGTATAAATAAAATACCTAATAACACCTAAAAATTAATATTATGGTACCGACTAAAATCAATTCCCCTTATAGTCTATCAATGTCCTCAAAGAAACACCTAGTGGTGGCACATGAACTTGGGAAACTTACGTACCATTCCTGATGTTCCCATATATCCCAATGTTCCATGTGTAAATAAATTAATTTGAGGTCGATTCTAAAAATTTAGAAAAAAATTCAATTCTAAGAATATTTTATTAGTATTTTAAGATCAATTTAAAATCCAAAACCACCTTTTAAGTATATAATCAAATACTAGGTGTCAAAAAGAAAATTTTAAAAAAACCATTTAAAAAATTTTATATCCAAAATATACCTTGAAACCAAAAAACTATTCAATTAAATGAAAAATCATTTACAATATTGAAATTAAATTCATTGAATTGAAGTATTAAATAGAAACAACTACTTCAAAATAATTGTAGAACCAATCTCCCGCAATGATATAGATCAAGGGTGAGTAAATTAGATAATAATGGCTATATATATAGATGAAACAATGATAGACATACTTCAAACCCCTCAGATACAGAATAAAAATCCGTAATTTTTTCCTCAATATAGGAATACAAGAGATCTAGTGAGTATTAACAACTAATATGGGATAACAACATAGAAATGAAACATTCTATGATGTGATACATCAAGAACAATGTAATTCTACCTTAATTCAAAGGGGAGAGACATCCAAAGCACTAAGGAAGTATAATGACAGGACAATATGATATTAATTGTTATTAAGATTTAAAATTACGAAAGGAAAAGTTAAAAACTCTATTTTAAATACTTTAAAAGGGGACACATAGTTTGATAGGGAATGCGGCACAGCTAAACTAAATGTGGACCAACCATGATACCCCCTCAATTTAAAGGGTGAATTATTTTCAGTCAGGGATACAAGTTTTGCATAAAATATTCTAAAACCATGTGATACCCATAAAAATCCACAATAACCTTGCTCAGTTCTCATGGAATGTCTCGTGGTTTCTTCAAATGTGTGTAAAATATTCGAATTTCCACTGGAACGTCCTAGGGAAATGACACATGTTTACCACACAATAAAACTAATACATTGACTTACCAATAGAACTTCCATATTTATACCAAGGTACATTATTTTGATCCTATGATCCCGTAAAACATCATAGAACCCAAAAGAGATAACCAATGGAAGTTCTAATTAGTACCTATGGAATATATGTAATCACATTTACTAATAAATATATGTATAATTACTCTTACACTTAGTCATATCCATCAAAATATCCATTGGGATCTGAAATTTTTTTTGTCATCATATTTTCAGAAGTATAACTAAATCCTTCTATGAATCTAATTATAGAGAACCAACACTCTAAAAAAATTATTTAATCGTAGTAGATGAATATATATTACATAACATAACAATCCAAACCATAATCATTTAAGAATAATTCTCATAAAATCAAGGATACATAATAAAATAGTCTATTTTTGTGCCATCTACCACTATAATCTTCAATACTAGAAACATTCATAAGCCTATACTATATAATATCTATCATCATAACCTTTGTAAATTAAATATAAGAAAGGGTTTTCTCAAACATTCATTAAAGGAAAACAAGTGATATATCATAAAATCATGAAAATGTGGGTTTGATAAAATGATAATAAAAATTGATAATAACACCATGAATATCATATATCATAAATTGGAGTAATGGAATAAATTTTTCTTGTTCCAACGATATTAATAACTATAGAAAAAATGAACATTTCCCATGTGAACATAACATTGGAATAAGATATAGAATTATGTAATATACATAGGCATTGAAAATCATTTACATAGTATATCAAGGATCCTTTCCAAGACTATCATAGTATAATGGGATCACTTCCCAAAACATCATTGATGTCTTGAATCACTCACAACACAATTTATTTCGAAACTTTTGTCGGGGCGTGCGCATCCTTCTATTTTTGAGGACGCGTTGGCTATTTCCCTGCATTCCCAATTTCCAATGGTGGGAAACATTCATCCCTTATTCAGGGACATTTTTTCCTTGATCGAATTGAGAGGATGAGATGTCCATTACACCTTCCATGGATTCCTATTTTGAACTGGTTATATAGTCCGAGACTCCCACATAGATAAATACATTATTTGGGAAACAATTTCTAGGTGCCATATTATTTTTGATTCCAATTAATTACACTACTTTTATCTAGAAATTCCAAGGGGTACAGTCAGGGAAGAAACCTTTGGTTGGGGGGGGGGGGTTATCACATTAGACATCACTGGAGTTTTCTGGACCATGGAACACTAGCGCATCTAGGTTTCATCCTATTATAATAGGGATTCTTAAGGGTGTGGAATCTCAAGGAATCCCATGTCGAATGCGGAGAATTATATTCCATTGGCATGTCTATGAGGTTTTCCTTAACTTTCAATTTTTAACACAAAGTATACCTTAGGGTTAATGTCTAGATGGGACAAATCAGATTGATCAGAACGCTGGCTTGAGTGGATCTTATGGTTGAAACCCCTAGAGGGAACACTGATGATGGGAGTAGTGAGGAAGTGGGTGACATGATTTCACTATGACTAGGCATCCCGGGTAAGAAAAAAGATGGATTTGGATTAATGAGAGTGGATGGAGAACGAGATAGAGACGACACAATGGTGACCTTATCATTGGGCATGAGCCTTGAAGTCACTTCCTATGTATCTCTATGGAGTGGAATCAAAGTATTCATTGTTCAGTGAGGCTATGGGACACCTCTGGAGGAGACCCATATGTATGGGACCTGGAGGATGTGTATCCTCCAAGATGGGGCATGTCCTTCGTGAAACACATAAGATCAAGGGGGTGACCATGATGTTAAATGGGTGATGGTATTGAACATTCGTGAAGCTTCAGACATACCTTGCCTTGGAAATGATCAAAGTGCATGTAGTTCAGAATGGGGCATAGAATCTGGGGGTTCACAGAGGACAACGACCCAATGATATAATTGGGCTTATGCGTTGTTAGTAGCATGAGTTGGCCTGATGCCACTGGGATAGACAAAAGATGTGGGCCCCAAAAGGGGACTCAAAATACTTAATATCGATTGGGGAACACAATTGATTATCATCGATTGCGGTTGAAAATGACATACCAATGATTGGGGGCTAGTTTATTGTCATTCGGGACAAAAAGGGGCATACAGTTTAACCTCATGTAGGACGGGGTTGGACCGATGTGAAGTTATCAATACTGATGGGATTTGTTCTTGAACCACAGGAAGGCTTCCTACATACCTTAACTTGGCATGGATAAAATTCTATGTAGTTTGGAATTGGGAGTTGGTGATCCAACGTGAATGGGATCAGGACCGATAGGGTTTTCGATTTAACCTCATGGTGACGTGCTATGTACCATGACTTTGCAATGATCAAAGACCACATAGTTTAGAATGAGGGGTTGTGGCCTACACTCTTGGGTGTCCTAGAGAGGTTTCCATGTTCAATTCAACCTCTATACCAATGTGTGTCATGCTCGATGTGAGAAACAAGAGGCATCAAAGACATGATGATCATTTAACAATAGGTGTATTTGAGGGATGTGTAGTGGGTCAAACACATGGATAGCTACCCAAAAATGAAATAGGGGATTATAGCGGCCCAGGGAGATGGGGATTGGGACATATTCCTAGATAGATGACCAGGTGGATACAAAGCCCAATTATAGAGGTAATTTGAACCGAAGAGAGGAGGGTTCTTGTTCCTATCCCCCCTCTGTTACATTGAGAGAAATAATAGAGGAGGGGATTCAAGGACAAAACCTCCCGAAATAAAGGATATGGGGATTACACCAAGATGGTTTCCATTCCCCAAGCACAGGTGTCTCTCCGACAAAGAGGATCTCATTCCATGTGAGGAAGAGCTCACTACAGTTGAGATGAGCAGGCCTAGAGAATGTGTGAGATGGGGAGCCTGTGTGGAGTGTGTGGGATGAGGTCATAGTTTATCTTCATGTGATGAGGATGATAGTGATTGGATGTTTAGCTTCATGCACCTTGGACGAGGCAGGTTCACTCTACACACCTAGGACATACAAAACTATCACACATTATCCCATGATGATAGTAATACACCATCAATTCCATGGTGAGGTGGTGTCATGGAGTGATCCATTTAGAGGCCCACATTATCATGGCTATGTGAAAAAAAATATCCATTAGCATGACTATGCGAAGAATCATTTGGTGAAGCAACGCAGTAGCAATCCCCACCCAAGGGACATTAATATTGCTTTAGAGTAGCCTAGAAGGCCATACATGAAATGGGTGGGTAAAGCATTTGGTCTTTGAAAGATTTTTTTTCAAGAGTATGGGCTTCATGAAGTGGATGGTATTTACAAAGAGGTTGATATTTGTGAAGAGACTGTTCTTCATGTAGAAGCGGCACCTCGTGAAGTGAAAGGACCAATTGGAGAAGAGGGATCTATGATGTTAAAATACTTCATGAAGAGGGGAGTCTTTGTGAAAGGCCAAGGCTTTGTGAAGCTCAACCGTTAAGGGATAATGGATCATTCTTAGCGAATACCTCTTTGTTTTGGGAGAATTTTGTGAATGATTTAAGCTTTGTGAAAACTCTAGCACAACAGTGGGGCTCTTTCCTCTGCAAAAGGAATGAGCCTTAGCAAAGGGCATCTCAACCATAGACAGTGGTTGAATAAGAAGCAATGGTATATGGCTTTCAAATTCCATGTACCACAGGGGATCAATGTTATTGCTTCTCAATGGTCTACACAAATCCATAATGATAATGGTCAATGTAACAATGTTTTGGGAGAGGGGGTCTTCCTTCTATTTTTATGCAATCCCCTGGCCCTAGGAGAACTGATCTCTCCGCAGAGCCATGAAACATCGTGGAACGGTGCTAGTTCGTCGGCTAATGAATTTCATCATGGTGGGAGCGAGATGCCACCCAGGTCTTGGTTGATGGGGCCAATGCCGAGCACCAAGCGCAGGACCAGACACCGCACATGGCCCACCATCGGCTCAGACTATCCTCAATAAGTGGTGTCGTGGAGCTGCTCGTGGACCCGTCTGCGAGGACCCGATGTCCACCGCACTAAGGGATTCACACATAGACTTTTTGTGATAGTTAGGGGCCTCTTCCTGACCGGTTCAATGGGGCTTTGTCCAATTGGATTGTTGAGCTTGGGGGATGGGTTAGAAGCATGTGTGTTTTCGGTGCCAAAAAATGTGCCTCTCAGAATTGGAGCATATCGAAGCAGAGGGTCGAATTCTGAGTAAAAAACAACAAACACACTGAGAAGATTGACTTCACGACAGAACGAGGAGGTAGGGGTGAAGATGGTATACTGCGGGGGATGCCTTACTCTTCTCGGAATGTGGTCTTCATGAATCAGGTGTGAAATATTTGGGGAAAAGGAGAGTCATGGAGCGCTTCGGGAATGGTGTTCCATGCGTGGGTCACACTGCGATTCGGGGGTGGGGGTGGGGGGTGTGAAGCTGGGGTCACCTCAAAGCTATGGGTGCCTCAAAATCGGGGGTGCCATGATTCCAGGGGATCCATGAATTCGTTGGCACTACGATGATGTTTTCCACATCTTCCAATAAATAGTTCTCAAAGGTTATTTTTTCCATACATGAATCATTACAAAAAATGGTTCATGATCCCTCTTCATGACCGATCCTCTCCGAGAATGCTTTAGAGAACTAGATTCTATGGAATGGTGCATCGTGATCTCATTTAGGTGAACCATAGTATCATGAAACACGATCATCTTTGGTGATGTGAGCTGAACCCCCACTTCACATCGCAACAGAAAGGGGTGAGTGGCGGTATTCGCACGGGTTCTTCATGAATTCCCTCGACCAAAATATTTTCCAAAGTCCTTGGATTCAATTATTGCTTGGGAGGTCATGCTATAGCATCATGGTGATGACGGTCTGAGGGAGGCCATGGACAATAACCCAAAAATAGATGAGTACATCTGGAGTACATCAGATCATACATCATTGATGGAGTGGCTGATAGAGGTGTACAATGTATATCTATTGTGAAATCACCTTCCACTATATGGTTTCATTTTTCAGGATGTGTTTTATGTTCCTGACGCCAGCAGAGATGAGTCATCCTTTTAATTCAACGGGACACCTATGTAATATCTGTGGCATATGGCTTCCAATGTGAACATTAGAAAAGATAATACACCGTTACAAAACATTTCATTTACAATCATGTTAATAGAATCGAAGGGAGGGTACTAGTGTCAGAGACGTCCCCACCCCTATATAAGATTATACTCAAGGATAAGCATGGAAATATATACTAGGGGTGGATTGCATGATGTGACTTGTTCTAGGGTTGCAAATTTACAGAGGACTTGGCTTCGCCATACTAGGCATGCGCATTCAGTGAGGAGTTATAGAATGTATTGAGGTGGATTGGTAAGTATGAAGTTTCCTGGGCCTCCCAATTCATCATCTCATAGCCGAAGGAATTTATACCAAATTTGCTGAGCTAGTGGTCATAAGATACCTACAATTTCCACCTGCATCATGGGGAGGTTGAAAACGTCCTTTGGAATCTCTACTTAATTTCTGGAATCCCGATTCAAGGGTGATTGCATGACAAGTTCTTGCATGCCACGAATTCCTAGGGAGATGGGGAGAAAATGCCACATCTAGAATTGGCATTGCTGAGACTTGTGTTGGAATGAACGTGGACCAACATAACACCAGAGACATCCACATCAAGCAGTAGTTTGGATACATCATAAATTTCTCCTCAGAATAGGGGATGATACTGGTGAGGCCACCTATTTATCTGTGAGGATCTCTATGGGGAAATGATGATTAATACCGGTGGAACCTAGAAGACAGACAGTGGAAGCTGTGGGGATACAATGTTAAGAAAGAGCAGTGGTCTATTTTCAGGTTTAACGGGTTTATCTCAGTGCTGATTTATTGGAGGATATTACTGGTAAGGGATGTACATATGGTGGTTTGGCCTAGCACATTTATCATGGTAGCTCAGCTAGCTGTGGGAATTACATGAACTCAAGCATACTAATGCTGGAAAAGTTGTACCAACTTTTCCGGAATGTTAGTGAGAGGAAGAGGCCACGACAAGTATTTGGGCCGATCCATTTTTTGTACAACTAGATCACGTCGCACATGGGGGGTTATGAAAACCTCCACCCATTTATCTACCGAGGATACATTATAGCCCAATGATTTTGAACATTTCTGGGAGCGCCCCACTAAAGCTAGATTTTTTTGGCCCTTCTCGGTAGAATGGAGTGAGCGGAAAAATTTATCATTCATCCATTTTCATTTACCAACGACGGCCTAATCTGACAACGACACATATATGATAGAGAAACAATAATATTTACTATCCTTACGTGGCGGTGTACTAGTGGCATGAGTGGATTGCGAATCCATATGCGAACCACACGCCCCGCAACGATTTTCCCGAATGTTCCACTGTCTGAATAGGCTGAATCACCGAGTGTATATCGCCATGCACCATGAGAATCACCCATGTGTGATGTGACAACATTGGGGGATGTTTACAATGTAGAATGAGATAATGTTGAACAATATTCCCCAATCCAATGCCATATTCAGATTGGTCCACAAGTATGCACAATTTTTTGAGGTTGGAGACCCTAGAGAGATGTTAATGCAAGTGACCGTCTAGGAAAGCAAGTAGGTTCCAACCCCATGAAGTCCGATGATGGATATGGGGTATAATGCCCCAGCCTTAAACCTTACTTAATCTTGAGTTATTACAAGATTACACATTGAGGATCTTTTCGGGTTTAGAGTTTTAGAGAATTAGATCATAAAACTTGCATTACATTCCACATATAAACAAAGTGGTTACATAAAGATAGTATTCTTCATTCCCATCAATGGAAACACATTTAAAACAAAACATGGATTATTTCTTGACACTTCCTTGACTCTATCATCTTATCAAGTACCTTTCCCTTGGCCTATGAAAAACATTTCAAAAACATGGGATGAGCATAAAAACTCAGTATGGGTTATAAAAAAAACATGGAAAGGAAACATGAGTTCATATATACATAAGAATGAAATCATACTTTACCCATAAAACATAGGCACTTTAACATACCTCATAAAATCATGAATAAATCATAGAAATCATAAGACATATAGGTAACTTGAGGCATTCATAACATTCTTACGTAGGTAGTAACCCTATTGGTTACGTTTGGAATACCCATCACAGTATATTCCCTAAAATCTCTTCGGAGAAACCTTAAAGTTTCACTCCTTCGCGTTACCCAATTCATTGGAGAGCTATAACGGGCTCACCTGCCCTTAGTTTATCACGGAACCACCCGTCTTCATAATAATTCCCATGAACCATAACATAATCATATCATATAAAACATGGATAAAGGTAACATAAAATTCCCACATTTCAATCACGAGATATCAATACAACACATTGATATAAAAACATTATGAAAACCATTTTCAATACTAAAATAAAAGAAAAGTAAAACATGGTATTTATTTTTCTTTTAAAAAGAAGGTATGGCTTGTAGAGGAAGTCGAAACTCAAATAACGGTCACGACGGCAGAGAAGTCGTTGTCGCCGCATACGAACGACAAAAAAATTCCCTTTTGTCGTTTAGTAAACACTTCGTATAAAAAAGATTCCTTTTGAATAAACGTAAAAGTCAAAGGGGTTTATACACCGTATAAAAGAAACTTGTGTATAAAATAAAATATGCCTCAATGAAAGGAGATTGAGACGAAGTCCCATACCTCGTATCTGACTTGACCCGACCGTTCTTTAATCTCCTGAATAATAAACTTGAGTTAATCTCTAATTTCTTAAGAACCTTTTTCAAGTTCATTATTCCTTTTATACCATGTTATGAACATCATGTAATCAGTTAAGTTAATAATGTTCATTTTGTCGGTATTTGGTTCTTAAGTCAAAAATAGACTTCTTACACTTACATGTTGTTAATTTGGTCAAAGGTTAATTATATCCAGAATGGTATTCATGATGTAGATATCATGTATGTCATATATATCCAGTACATACATGCATTTATAATATTACATAATCATTTAGAGGTAAGAAATGAAATGCACCGTTCAGGGAGACGGTAAGCCGTACGTACGCAAGAACGCTACTTCCATTTCTATTTCATATTTTATGGAATGGAATCATAATGATATAAGAGTATATTATAATTCCAGTATAATAACATATATAATATCATTAACTTTATCCTTTAAACATCCCACATATGGTATTAATGAATCAAATCACTTTCAGGGGGCGGTAGTCCGCACTTCCTAAAATGAAGATATCGTGTTTATCCATAATGGAAACCATAAAGGTATGCCCAAAATGAAAAAACATAAGCTTAAGTAAAACATAAACATATTATATATCATATATAAAAATAGTGACATCATAATGGCCAACATTGAAGGTGTTAAATGAGTATTGAACAATCATCGTTTCGGGAGCCAGAATTTCGCCATCCACGGAAACCGTATGTTCTTTAACCATTTGATGTAGTTGTGTGAGTGTGTAGCTCAAATATATCTTATAACAACATCCTAGTATATTGAATATACTGGTGTTGTTACAAAAGAAGTAAATAAAAAGAGTTTAGGGGGTTGGAGAAGAAAAATAAAACAAATGAACATGAGAGAATGAATTACCTTAAAAAGTGTAACTCCTTTTGATTTGAGCCTAAAGGCTTCCTTTGAAAGGATTATGCCCAAAGGGAATCCTCTAGGATGAGGAGAGGGATGTGGAGAGAGTAAATGGGCAGGGGTTGTCCGAGCCAAAGGTTTGAGGTGTGTGTGAAATGAGGTAGAGGTGGGGGCCTTTTATAAGAGGAGAGGAGGGCCACTTTTGGAAAGTAAAGAAATATTACTTTATTTGAAAATGTGTTTCGGTTTCAAAAGGTCCCACATTGATATAATTCGTGGATAAGGTGATAAGGCTTCGAAATCCACTCATCCAATAAGTTTTGGACATGTGTAGTTCATATATTTTACATTATCATTCCATTTTATTTAAATCGTCAAATAATGATGTCATCGCTGCATCATTATTATGTCATATATAATTTAATTTATTTAATGTCTAAAAATCATAAAAAAAATACTATCATGTAGGAAATATTTTAAGCCTTACAATTAATATTTATAATCAAAAATATGATCTTTATAACCTCATGTAAAAATTGTTTTCGTAAAACATCTCTTGTTTGTGTCATTTTTACCTTAACATTTAATAAAAATATATTTATGTCATTTCCAAACCAAAGTGTCTCCATGGGGTCCCCAAGTTGACCCAGGGCTTGTCTTGGTCGGCCATGACACAACCAATAAGGTTGCGACATGTGTCTAGGTCATTTCCTATTATTAAAGCATTATTTATACCTTAAACTACCCTAATTACCACTAATCGCGATTAAGAACTTAATAAGTTACTATTCACCAAAAATTATTATAATCTCATTGAACCACATTTTACTTCTTAATGACAACCATGTATGTCGGATTTTCAAAATTTAATACACATTAGTGGTAAACTTTAATTTAACTGAAAAATCAGTTTGCTTGATTACCACTTAGTGGTTTCACTATTCATCAAAAATTGAAGTTTTTCAGAAAATTACCAAAAATTCACCCTAAGCTATAGTTGATATTCAGAATTCAAAAATGAAGTCCATTTTACAAAATTCAAATCATATAAGTCACATTAATTAATTCAATAATTAATTCCCACTGCCAGAGCAAATAGCGTGTTTTTACAAAACAATTAGTATCAAAAGATTGACACCAGTTTAAGTCTAATTTCAAAGTGAAATTGATTCCAATGACCACCATTGGATAAAATGGTAAAAATATATTCTAATTTCACTTCAAAACCAATACAAAACATAATCTAATCAAATAAATAAATTAGTTTAAAAAGCAGTTTTGATGTAAAATGCAGTATTTTTCACTATTCATTAAAAAATGAACATTGTCAGAAAAATTCCAAAAATTCACACAAAGTAAATTTTGATGTCCCAATCATAAAGAATAAGTTTATTTTCACAAACATAGTTTATAAAATTGTCAAAATATAGATTCAAAAATGGTTTGCCATCAAAAGGCACTAAAATAATCTTTTAAGAATATTAGTGTATTCCATGCATAAGATTGTATTTATTTTCATTTTAAGCCTCTATAACACTATCTTAATCATTAATAGACATAGATAAAAATATCTATTATTCATTACTTACTTGGGATGTTACATCCTTCCCCCCTTTAGAAAATTGCGCCCCCGCAATTTATTTACTTATCGAATAAATGGGGGTACTTATCCCTCATTGCATTTTCAGATTCCCATGTTGCCTCTTCAATCATGTGGTTTTTCCACAAAACCTTTACCTGGTGAATCACCTTATTCCGTAACACTTTCTCCCTGTGGTCAAGAATCTGGACCGGTTTTTCCTCATAAGATAGGTTCTCTTCCAACTGAACAACCTCTGGACTCAAAACATGAGATGGATCTGACATATACTTTCTCAACATCGAAACATGAAAAACATTGTGTACCTGAGATAAACTCGGATGTAAAGCCACTCGGTATGCAACTGATCCAACTCTCTCAAGAATTTCGTATGGTCCAATGAACCTTGGACTCAACTTTCCTTTTTTACCAAATCTCATCACGCTTTTCCAAGGAGAAACCTTGAGAAAAACATGATCACCTACCTCGAAAGATAGATCCTTCCTCCGGTTATCCGCATAAATCTTCTGCCTGCTCTGAGCTGTTCTCATGTGTTTCTGAATCAGATGAACTTTTTCTGCCATCTCTTCTACCAATTCTTGTCCCATAAACTTACTTTCACCCACTTCATCCCAGAAAGCTGGAGTTCGACACCACTTCCCATATAATGCCTGAAATGGTGCCATCTGTATACTGGAATGAAAACTGTTATTATATGAAAACTCAACCAAAGAAAGATGTTAGTCCCAACTTCCCTGATAATCCATAGAACAAGCTCGTAGCATATCCTCCAATGTCTGAATTGTTCGTTCTGACTGCCCATCTGATTGAGGATGAAAAGCTGTACTAAAATTTAATTCAGTACCCAACGACTTTTGAAGGCCTTTCCAAAAGTTAGAAGTAAACCTGGGATCACGATCTGATACAATGGAGAGAGGAACTCCATGTAACCTGACTATATCTTTAAGATACAAACGGGAAAGTTGATCAAGAGAGAAAGTATCTCGTATAGCAAGGAAATGAGCAGATTTGGTCAAGCGATCAACAATAACCCAGATTGCATTATTACCTCGAGATGTCTTCGGTAATCCAACAACAAAGTACATGGATATATTCTCCCATTTCCACTCTGGCACTGGTAAAGGCTGAATCATCCCTTTCGGTAACTGCCACTCTGCTTTAACCTGTTGACATGTCAAACACTTCACAATAAAATCAGCAATATCTCTTTTCATTCCATCCCACCAGTAAAACTCCCGCATATCTCTATACATCTTAGTACTGCCCGGATGAACTGAAAACGGAGAACTATGAGCTTCACATAACAACTCCCTCTTCAACTATGAATCACAAGGCACACACAATCTCTTCCCAAATCTCAAAACGCAATCATTATCAATGTTGAATTCAGGAAACTTACCTTTCTGAACCAGCTCTACCTTTTTCTGCAACTCACTATCTTGCTTCTGTGCTTGCTTGATTCTATCTGATAGAGATGATCTCACTGATACCTGAAACAAAACAGAAGGACTCCCTGCACCAACAACTTCTTTGCCAAAGTTCATCAAATCCTTAACCAAAGGATCACGTTCCAAACACAACATTGTTAATGAAGCATTACTTTTTCGACTCAAAACATCAGCCACTTTATTTTCTTTTCCCGGATGGTAATGAATTGTACAATCATAATCTTTGTTTAATTCCAGCCATCTCCTTTGTCTCATGTTTAACTCTTTCTGAGTGAATATATACTTTAAACTTTTGTGATCGGTATATATTTCACACTTTACTCCATACAAATGATGCCTCCAAATTTTTAAAGCAAAAACAACAGCAGCTAATTCCAAATCATGTGTGGGGTAATTTACCTCATGAGTTTTCAACTGTCGTGAAGCATAAGCAATTACCTGATCATTTTTCATTAGGATGCAACCAAGTCCTTTCAATGAAGCATCACTGTATATAACAGACTCACCATTCCTGGAAGGTAGTGCCAAAACTGGAGCATTCACCAATCTTCTATTCAATTCCTTAAAACAATCATCACATCCTTTTGTCCAGATAAACTTAACACCCTTCCGAGTTAGCTTAGTTATTGGACTAGATAACCGTGAAAAATTTCTAACAAACCTTTGGTAATATCCCGCCAAACCAAGGAATCTACGAATCTCGGTTACATTTGTGGGTCTTGGCCATTCTTCCACAACTTTTGTTTTTGCAGGATCAACAGTTATTCCATCTTTAGAAACAATGTGACCAAGGAAAGAAATTTGTTGCAACCAAAACTCACACTTGCTGAGTTTCCCATACAGTTTCTTTTCTTTTAAGGTTTGCAAGATAACCCTTAAATATTTTTCATGCTCATATTTACTTTTAGAAAACACCAAAATATCATCAATGAAAACCACCACAAACTTATCCAAGAACTCATGGAAAATTCTATTCATTAAGTCCATGAATACAGCAGGTGCATTGGTTATCCCAAAAGGCATTACTAGAAATTCATAATGGCCATATCTCGTACGGAACGCGGTCTTCGGAATATCTGCCTCCTTTACCTTCAGCTGATGGTACCCCAATCTCAAGTCAATCTTTGAAAAAAACTAAGCTCCCTGGAGCTGATCAAACAAATCATCGATATGAGGCAAATGATATTTGTTCTTAATAGTGATATTATTCAAGGCTCTATAATCAATGCAAAGTCTCATAGAACCATCTTTCTTTTTAACAAATAAACAAGAGCACCCCATGGTGATGTGCTAGGTCTAATGAAACCTTTCTCTAATAAATCTTGCAATTGCTCCTTCAACTCTAAAAGTTCAATTTGTTCCATTCGATAAGGGGGTTTTGAAATTGGCTTAGCATCAGGAACTAAGTCAACAGTAAACTCAACTTCCCGATCTGGTATTATTCCAGGAAACTCATCAGGAAAAACATCAGGATACTCATTTACCACTAGCACATCATTAATCTGAACAGTTCCGTTATTTTCAATGACGTGTGCAAAGTAACATTCATTTCCATCTTTTACAAGTTTCTCGACCTCTTGATATGTTATCAAAAGTAAGGGTTCATTCATGTAAACAAACTGAAAGTCATTCTGAAAAGAAACTTCTTTCGCTCTACAGTCAATCTTAGCATAGTAAATAGAGAGCCAATCCATACCCAGGATAACATCAAACTCTACTAGAGGTAGAAAAATAAGGTTTGCAAGTAGGTTCTTTCCACAGATAAGGATAGGAAGATTCTTATAAATTCTTTTTTCCTCGACACTTCCCCTAGGTGTTTTTACCAAAATTTCAGGAGTCATTTCTTGAGATGGTATTCCCATTTTACTAGAAAAGGTTTCAGAGATGAAATAATGTGTAGACCCCGAATCAAACAACACACTGGCATAATCTGAAAAAATAAACAAAGTACCTGATACAACTTCATTTGATGGCCTGACATCTGCTGAAGTAGTTGAAAAGGATTTCACCACACCTTTCTGCTTGTAGTCTAACTGCTTCCCATCACTCAATCTCTTTGTCAGACACTCGTTTTCATAGTGACCCATCTCATTGCACTTATAACATTTCTCTAACTGTAAATCAAATTTGTTCTTACCTTCACCTTGATCCATTTCAGTGCAATCACGAGCCTTATGTCCCATCTTACCACATCGGTAGCACTTTCCGGAATTCAGAAGACATTCCCCAGCATGCCTTTTGCCACATTTATCACAAACTGGAAACGTAGTTCTCTTACCATCAGACTTTTTTGAATAATTCTTACCTTTCTCCTGCCACCTCGGTCTCTTCTTCTGCTGGTTGTTATAGAACACTTGGTCATCGGCAAACTCCATTTCCACCTTCTCAGCACATCGAACAATATTTTCATAACTTTTAAACTCACGAGAAGCTAATGCCCTTCGATATTTTGGCTTTAATCCTGAGTAAAAACGATTTATTTTACTATCAAGGTCCCCGTTAAAATTTGGAGCATACCTTGCCAATCGAGTGAACCTTTCTTCATAGGAAGCCACTGAGTCTTCCTCTTGCCTCAATTCCAAGAATTGCTTTTCCATCCTAAGTCGAACAGCCTTAGGAAAATACTTCTCAAGAAACATACCTTTGAATTCATCCCAGTCAAGAGCATCAATCTCATCGGCGTCCCTGATATTTTTAACCATAGACCACCACTGATCTGCTTCACCCTCCAAACGGTAAATAGCAAGACTAACCTTTTGATTGTCTGAACACCCCATGACATCAAAAATCTTCTCCAGTGCTTTAATCCACCCTTCAGCTAGCACAGGGTCAGATGATCCTCTGAATGATGGTGGATGTTGCCTCATGAAATGTTCCACCACTGACATGTTCCTCTGCGGTTGTTCTGGCTGATCTTGTGCATGGATACCACCGCCATTTATCGCTTGAGTCAACTGCGCCATTACTGCAACAAACTGTTCAGTTCCAATTCCGACCATTTCTGGATGCTGATTCGGAAGGTTATTTCCTTCTGTATGCCTTCCTAGCACTGCTTCCCTGTTTCCTCTGTGGAAAAGCATTCTGAACAAACATGTCTTAGATGAAGCAACATGGTAATCTTTAAATGCTATATCATTTCAAAAAAAATATTTTTGGATAATCATTTAATAGAATTATAACTCCTAAAGTTATCTAAACCGACCTTTGATATAAGGCCCCAGCCTTAAACCTTACTTAATCGTGAGTTATTACAAGATTACACATTGTGGATCTTTTCGGGTTTAGAGTTTTAGAGAATTAGATCATAAAACTTGCATTACATTCCACATATAAACAAAGTGGTTGCATAAAGATGGTATTCTTCATTCCCATCAATGGAAACACATTTAAAACAAAACATGGATTATTTCTTGACACTTCCTTGACTCTATCATCTTATCAAGTACCTTTCCCTTGACCTGTGAAAAAAATTTCAAAAACTTGGGATGAGCATAAACACTCAGTATGGGTTATAAAAAAAACATGGAAAGGAAACATGAGTTCATATATACATAAGAATGAAATTATACTTTACCCATAAAACATAGGCACTTTAATATACCTCATAAAATCATGAATAAATCATAGAAATCATAAGACATAAAGGTAACTTGAGGCATTCATAACATTCTTACGTAGGGAGTAACCCTATT
Organism: Viscum album; assembly: GCA_963277665.1. Lineage (NCBI taxonomy): Eukaryota > Viridiplantae > Streptophyta > Magnoliopsida > Santalales > Viscaceae > Viscum > Viscum album. The sequence goes on along the minus strand of OY728119.1, from coordinate 1,686,092,421 downwards.
GGTTACGTTTGGAATACCCATCACAGAATATTCCCTAAAATCTCTTCGGAGAAACCTTTACGTTTCACTCCTTCGCATTACCCAATGCATTGGAGAGCTATAACGGGCTCACCCGCCCTTAGTTTATCACGGAACCACCCGTCTTCATAATAATTCCCATGAACCATAACATAATCATATCACATAAAACATGCATAAAGGTAACATAAAATTCCCACATTTCAATCACGAGATATCAATACAACACATTGATATAAAAACATTATGAAAACCATTTTCAATACTAAAATAAAAGAAAAGTAAAACAATGTATTTATTTTTCTTTTAAAAAGAAGGTATGGCTTGTAGAGGAAGCCGAAACTCAAATAACGGTCACGACGGCGGAGAAGTCGTTGTTGCCGCATACGAACGACAAAAACATTCCCTTTTTTCATTTAGTAAACGCTTCGTATAAAAACTATTCCTTTTGAATAAATGTAAAAGTCAAAGGGGTTTATACACCGTATAAACGAAAGTTGTGTATAAAATAAAATATGCCTCAATGAAAGGAGATTGAGACGAAGTCCCATACCTCGTATCCGACTTGACCCGACCGTTCTTTAATCTCCTGAATAATAAACTTGAGTTAATATCTACTTGCTTAAGAACCTTTTTCAAGTCCATTATTCCTTTTATACCATGTTATGAACATCATGTAATCAGTTAAGTTAATAATGTTCATTTTGTCGGTATTTGGTTCTTAAGTCAAAAATAGACTTCTTACACTTACATGTTGTTAATTTGGTCAAAGGTTCATTATATACAGAATGGTATTCATGATGTAGATATCATATATGTCATATATATCCAGTACATACATGCATTTATAATATTACATAATCATTTAGAGGTAAGAAATGAAATGCACTGTTCATGGAGATGGTAAGCCGTACGTACGCATGAACGATACTTCCATTTCTATTTCATATTTTCTGGAATGGAATCATAATGATATAAGAGTATATTATAATTCCAGTATAATAACATATATAATATCATTAACTGTATCCTTTAGACATCCCACATACGGTATTAACGAATCAAATCACTTTCAGGGGGCGGTAGTCCGCACTTCCTTAAATGAAGATATCATGTTTATCCATAATGGAAACCATAATGGTATGCCCAAAATGAAAAAACAGAAGCTTAAGGAAAACATAAACATATTATATATCATATATAAAAATAGTGACATCATAATGGCCACCTTTGAAGGTGTTAAATGAGTATTGAACAATCATCGTTTCGGGAGGCAGAATTTCGCCATCCACGGAAACCGAATGTTATTTATCCATTTGATGTACTTGTGTGAGTGTGTAGCTCAAATATATCTTATAACAACATCCTAGTATATTTAATATACTGGTGTTGTTACAAAAGAAGTAAATAAAAAGAGTTTAGGGGGTTGGAGAAGCAAAATAAAACAAATGAACATGAGAGAATGAATTACCTTAAAAAGTGTAACTCCATTTGATTTGAGCCTAAAGGCTTCCTTTGAAATGATTCTGCCCAAAGGGAATACTCTAGGATGAGGAGAGGGATGTGGAGAGAGTAAATGGGCAGGGGTTGGCCGAGCCAAAGGCTTGAGGTGTGTGTGAAATGAGGTAGAGGTGGGGGCCTTTTATAAGAGGAGAGTAGGGGCACTTTTGGAATGTAAAGAAATATTACTTTATTTGAAAATGTGTTTCGGTTTCAAAAGGTCCCACATTGATATAACTCGTGTATAAGGTGATAAGTCTTAGAAATCCACTCATCCAATATGTTTTGGACATGTGTAGTTCAAATATTTTACATTATCTTTCCATTTTATTTAAATCGTCAAATAATGATGTCATCACTGCATCATTATTATGTCATAAATAATTTAATTTATTTAATGTCTAAAAATCATAAAAAAATACTATGATGTAGGAAATCTTTTTATCTTTCCAATGAATATTTATAATCAAAAATCGGATCTTCATAACCCCATGTAAAAATTGTTTTCGTAAAACATCTCTTGTTTGTGTCATTTTTACCTTAACATTTAATAAAAATCTATTTATGTCATTTCCAAACCAAAGTGTCTCCATGGGGTCCCCAAGTTGACCCATGGCTTTTCTTGGTCTGCCATGACACAACCAATAAGGTTGGGACATGTGTCTAGGTCATTTCCTATTATTAAAGCATTATTTATACCTTAAACTACCCTAATTACCACTAATCGCGATTAAGAACATAATAAGTTACTATTCACCAGAAATTATTATAATCTCATTGAACAACATTTTACTTCTTAATTACAACCATGTATGTCAGATTTTCAAAATTCAATACACATTAGTGGTAAACTTTAATTTAACTGAAAAATCAGTTTGCTTGATTACCACTTAGTGGTTTCACTATTCATCAAAAATTGAAGTTTTTCAGAAAATTACCAAAAATTTACCCTAAGCTATATTTGATATTACGAATTCAAAAATGAAGCCCATTTTACAAAATTCAAATCATAAAAGTCAAATTAATTAATTCAATAATTAATTCCCGCTGCCAGAGCAAATAGCGTGTTTTTACAAAACAATAAGTATCAAAAGATTGACACCAGTTTAAGTCTAATTTCAAAGTGAAATTGATTCCAATGACCACCATTGGATAAAATGGTAAAAATATATTCTAATTTCACTTCAAAACCAATTCAAAACATAATCTAATCAAATAAATAAATTAGGTTAAAAAGCAGTTTTGATGTAAAATGCAGTATTTTTCACTATTCATTAAAAAAATGAACATTGTCAGAAAAATACCAACAATTCACACAAGGTAAATTCTGATGTCCCAATCATAAAGAATAAGTTTATTTTGACAAACATAGTTTATAAAATTGTCAAAATATAGATTCAAAAATGGTTTGCCATCAAAAGGGACTAAAACAATCTTTTAAGAATATTAGTGTATTCCATGCATAAGATTGTATTTATTTTCATTTTAAGCCTCTATAACACTATCTTAATCATTAATAGACATAGATAAAAATATCTATTATTAATTACTTACTTGGGATGTTACATGGGGGGACACTGAGAAGGTGGTGATGACACACTCGAAAAGGGAATAAGTTGTGACAATGGGAGTGGTATGCCATGAACCAGTAAATCCTGGGCTGTTGTGGACTGGGGATGAATAGGGTTGGGGGATAGTTCCTAACCCAGTGGCTCCACTCAGGAGGCCATATGAGGGAGTCGATTCATCATAGGGATTTCGACGAATGGACCCTCAGGCTTCTAGGAAGAAGAGGCATCCAGTATCAATCCCTATGATGTTGTATTATCAGAGGCATGGAAGGACTGAGAAAAGTGCAAGAAAACCCTTGGAATTAATTGCTTAAAGAAGGTTATGAACATGCATGGGATTTTGGTTGCGGAGATCGGCCTGGTGATAAGAGGAATCAATGCTACTTCTGCCAAGGGAAGAAAATTTGTAATGGATATAGAGGAGATAATATATTCTTGTTGTGACATGTGGTCGATGTCACATCTAGAAACGATGTTGCTAAACATGAACACTCTCTAAGAGTCGTCGGTAGCATAACTGGTGGAGTGCTTTCCTTTCCTGGACATATAAAAGATTTGAGGACTGAAGAATCCAACCTAGAAGACCCCCATCGAGTAATGGAGGTGGAATCCAGGGAAGCATCTCTTGAAGAAGAAGAGATACGAGCCTGAGGTGGAATCTCCTTGAGAGAGTTTTCCACAACCTTGGAAGAATGATTCAACATATATTTAATACACTAATGTGATCCCTATGTTTTACTTCTTTAATAACTAAAATGCATCTATATAGGAGAACCTTCAGTTTTCCACCCTCACTGATGAGGATCAGCATGTGTTAGTTATAGAATTCCTAACAGCGGGGGCGAAAACCGGGGAGATGGTGGTGGTAGTGTTCAACGATGCTGGGGAAGTAGGGGTGACATTTTCAGAAGCCTCAAAGCCCGCCATCATATAAGAGGGGAATTTCCCCGACCTCCCTGGAATGATAGACCCAAAGAATGACCTTGGGGAATACCAAGGCAAGTATCATGCTCCTGAACTGTAGTCATCATCTAGTCGGTCGAACTGGCTAACATGACCTTTACATACACAATGTCTAGGATGGTTTGAACGTTAATAATGATGATGGCTGGAAGACCTTAGGCTTCACTCCAAATCATGGTTACACTCCTTATCACATTTATCACCCTAGAATATTAGGCCATAGTACCCTATTAATGCCCAATATTAGAGGGTGATGCTGCTGGTGGGAAATTATTTTAGACGGACCAGACCAACATCATCAATGTATAATCTATTGATGAGGACCAATTCAAGGAATACCCTACTACTAATCATTTGGATGCATTTCCCGTATAGGAACCTACTGACCCACTAGATCAGGACGAAATTTCCTCTGATGAAGATAGAAACAAGTCCACTCATCAATGATCATGGAAGTCGATCATTCCCTTTATCACAATTACCCCACAAAAACAACGGGTATATCATATGTGGAGGATTTTTACCTGTCTACTTGTAATATTCGTTGGAGAAGTAAATTCCCAAAGACCTTATGCACTAATTTGGTATAACCATGATAAGAGGGTGTTGGAGGATGCACGCGGTCTTAGTAAAAATTGGAATTAGAGAAGGGTTGTCAACATTCAAAGGCTCCGAGAGGCTGAACATGAATAATGACTATTAAGGGCATGGGTGAATGAGTAATATTCTTTACTCAAGGCATGGATGGGGTTCATATTGCAACTAAAGGACTTACTAGAAGGGGACTCAAAACATTTTAAGCATGTCATTGAAGATATTTCCAGTATCCTAGCTGACGAAGTTCAGGCCTACACCACCGAATATGTACAAGAGCTAAACATGAGACATCGGATCTTGGACGCCACATACCGAATGGTGGTGGAGCAGAAATGTTCCGTTGAAAAGGATAACCCATCCTTGGGAGGGGATGATCCCTATGAACAGTAACATATGTTATCCCAAAAATATACTTTCATTCTTCTCATTTTTATGTCTAGTTCATGCGTAAGTCCCATCATTTGTTTTGGTCCACTACAGACCTCTTAAATTTGTTTAATATCCAATGGTCAATCCCTAAGTTGAAGTGGGTTAGGCCCGATGCAAGAAACAAGGAATGACCACCATGTTATTCCATCCAAATGTATGTAGGTTGACCATGTATTAGGAATCCATGGTTTGAACAACCAACCAATATTTTCGGGAAAAAGGAGTGGGCCTGACTGGAGAACAGAGTTCACTGAACTGTTGAATTTCCTTTTTCTCTATGTGCTCTAGTGCATGAGCGAGGTAATTCCGGTGGTGTCGAAGATGATCAGAATATAAGGGAGTGGAATGTGTGAACCATGATACCCAAAATTCATAACACTGTAGTGGTGGCACGGTAATGAAGGATAACAATTGACTATGTTCGAAACACATCATCCTTATTTCATTTTCTAGACATCGGTATAACAAACAAGGGATGACCATTGACCATGTTCAAAACATGGGAGAAGACACAAAATTTCATCCATTGGTCCTCTTGAATGTTGACCCATGATAGTTGGTAAGGCATAGGTTGAGCATCGTTACTGTTAGGGGCTTCATTCAGACTTGAAAGGAATTGATGATGCAAATAAAGGGAACAAATAGAATGGAAAGTGGTGTGATTGGATGTTGAAATGGATTCTACCACTTTTGAAGTTACTCCACCATGGTGTAAACATGGAAAGATAGTGCATTGGTCTGATTATAGATCATTCCATCTTCCAAACGGAGCCTCTCTAGAAAGGAAGCTGATGTATTCAATAATTCTCATTGGGCATCCCAATCTTGTTACGGGAATTGTCATATTTTAATGTCATACGATGAGGACATAGTACCTTGAATGGGAATATGCAGCACAGTTAACACCCTAATATGGGAAAAAGTTCTAGAGGCACTTTCCACACCAAATTTTCCTGAAAGATATTTGGTTATGGTGTCATAGAAGAGGGGGCATGATTTAAGATTCTAGGGGATGGACCCAAAGACGGAATGTAAAGGCATTCCTATGTATACCATGTGGATTGGATTCAATCCAAACATAGTTTTGGTAATGGTGTCTTTACACATTGTTGATAAGACATATAGATAGCATAGTATAAGGTTTTAGACCTCGAACCAGATATATTAGTTTATGGTCTCACAGTTAAGAGAAAAGATGGAAAGGAATGAGTGAGACACTTGGTGAGGTAGTTATGAAACCTAACGTGAATGAGGACCTAGTGTTTATTTCACTATGTCTTCCTTGGGGAGGTCCTAGGTCAAGGGACAAAAAATGAATGTGAGGCTCAGCTCGAGGCAATGTTCCCGGTCGATCATGCGAACCCCATGAGAATGGGAATCAATCCATACATATCTATAGAGATATCATAATAGGGTACCAATGCGAAGGATGATTAGATAGTGCTGGTCTGGTCCATGCTCAATAAGAAGTGGAATTTAATAGACCTTGTTTGTCCGTTATGATAGATGTGTTTTTCTATGAAGCGATTAACCATGGATTGGGAATCCTTGTGTCGCTACAAAAATCAAGCCACATGTAGGAATAGAAAAATTGTATGGTTTACGACCAATACCCAACATGATGTTCCCTAGAGTCAGGAAATCAAAATGTATTGTTTTTTATCATGTGTCTAGGACGATAATGTCACTTTTCAGGGTCGTGTGATAGGACCAACCATTTACTTTAATTTCGTGTAGTAAAGACACAATAGTTTAAAGTCATGTGGTTCTATAGTGGGAATTCACATGATGTGATAAAGAATACCCTATAAGAATCAGGATGAGGTCCACATCACACCATGTGGGATTCCGAGGAAGAAACCTCAGGTTGAGGGGTCAGCTGTGGTCAGAAAATAAGGAGCTATACCTTTGGACAAACATCCGGGTATTCCTTTGTATCCCATGAGAATGAGAATCATGAAATATTTTGTTCAAATATTGGAAGCTCAGCGTCATGTAGGATGTCATAGTTTATGGTCATGTAGGACCATATACAATTTAACATCATGCGGGATGACAAACAGTTTAATTTCATATGGGACAGGAGGTAGGAGGGACTAGCTTCTAGAATTGAAGTACATGGTTTGACTATTGCAAAATAAATGTGAACAAGACCATAAGCCCACAAAAACCACACGACGCACTCCTATAGGTGTCAGGGCCTAAAAGGCTAAACAGAAGAGTTAAATATTGTACCTTGAGCTAGACTCAATGATGGGATGTCTGGGAGTTCTTATATATCCCCTGAGGATGTAAATTGAACCAGAAATAGTTCTAAGGAGATGAAATATAAAGAGATTTTAGTTTAAGGTCATAGATCTCAGACCATAAAGAAGTGAAACTCTTCCAAGCGAGTGGAAACCTCGATCCGACCTCAAAGACAATGTGAGTCGAACAAGGTGTGATAAACATGGGTTTAATATGCCATTGTAACCCATGGGATACACATAAAAGGGAAGTCAGTGCGAATCCCTGAATAACACTTTACTAAGGAATTTTCCACCTAACGTGAAAATGTGTACTGAGGGATAGTACCAAGCATTTCGAATTTATCTTGTGCATGATGGGGTGGAAAATGGTTTGAATCGTCCAATTGTTATTTAAGGCTTGATGGGGTTGGCATGACGATATAGGATAACTACTGACCATGTTCGAAACAAAACATCCATATCACGAGACCTAAAATGGGTATAACAAATGAGCATCAACGACTGACCATATTTTCAAAACGGGACATGCATCAATTTTATGTTCAAAACTATCAAGGAAAATGGCCCGTAATGGTAGGAAATCCCTCGGGCCGAGTATCCTTGCCATTTTCAGGTCCTTACAGATGTCAAAGATAATGAAATATCAAATGAAGGGGTACACGAATCCTTTAAAATAGGTGAAAGAATGTCAAAGTAGAATCTGACACTCTAGGTTTTGAACCAGAGTACTCCTAGGCACATTGTGGAATCACCGAAGAGGTTCGAGGGACCCAACTAAGGAGCATCAAAATAGAAAGTATGAGTGTAGGGAAAGGGAGAGAAAAGAGAATAGTAGAGAGAGGTATGTGTTGTGGTTGTTACAAACCCGATGTGAATGGGGACATAAACCCATACCACACCATGTTCCCCTCCCCTAGAATGACTCATGAAAAGTGGTCGGAACGATATGGAGGTTTCTAAGAGATGGTCCTGAACATGAAGTCTAGATGATTGGTGGTCCTACTAATCCCATGAGGATGGGAATAATGTTTCATGTCTAGGGAATGATATTGTGTAGTTTATCATCATGGAGTAAGAACACAATTAGGGAAATGGTACCACAATGTGGGATGTCTATGGCATTGTGACTAGACTAAGGTTAATAATGGCATAAGATCATACAACATCATACAATCCTGAATGAAAAATTGTGAAAATGGGCCAAAAAGGATGAGGGTCTATAAATAGGATGTCCCTACTAGTCCATAAATTAACTCTCGTGGTGAATATGATGGTTCTCTTAGTTTAAAGTAATAGGGTTTGGACTATAGATGCCATGTTTAATGTCATATGAAAGGGACATGTGAGTGGAGAGGTTAAGTCATTGTTCCTAGGGAAAACCATGAAACGAATACAAAAATGGTGGATAAATGTTGACCATGTCCGCAAAATTTTATTTGTAATTGTGTGAATGTTGTTTCTAGGAATCAATTGAGCATTTTCCATTGACCACATTATCAACACAATACTTCTATCAGCTTTTTGATAAAAATCCTTGAGGACATTGGCCCGAAATGGTAGGAGAACCCTAGGTCCTGGAATCCATGCTATCCATGGGTCATTTTGGATATGAATGATGATGGAGGCCTTAATGATGGGACATGCAGAGCATTGTGGGACCTGTGCTTGCAAAAGGATGGTATGCAGAGGGATATCTCAAGGGGATATGTGTGTCCTGGAAAAAATAGCCCGACGTGAATGAGGAAATATTCTATACCACACCACACAATAATATATGAGAACCTGGGACAGGGGCGGAATGGGTCGAGGGACCTGAGGTTGGGAGTCCCAGCCAACTGTAGCTTTATGACCCCTCATGCAAGTATTTCCTTACCACAACCCCTAATCCCAACTGAACAATGCTCACTGTCGGAAACAAGGAGTAGGACTGGGCTCTTCCGAGCATATAGTTGTATGAATGCTAGACTCACACTCTTGACCAAAGGGGACTGATGCTTGAAAAGAAAATAGGGTAGAATGAAACACCACAACAAATACTTGGGGCACTTGTGGGTGGGGACAATGACAAAGGATATCTATTGACCAGGTTCAAAACACGACATCAATATCATTTTTCCCAACCTAGGAGTAAAAAAGGAAATCGACCACTACCCATATTCGCAATCTGTGACTTATATCATCTTTTCATTCGAGGTCATCATGGGTGTTGTCCTCACACGATATGATATCCCTTTAGCTGAGTATCCGTACCATTCTGGGACCCTTTTGGATGTTAAGGATGAGGGAGTCCCAAGTATAGGGAGTGTGTGTAGCATTAATGTGCCCATGGAATTTTACTATAAAGAAGGATGGTGAATGAGGTGGAGAGCTCTAGGGAAGGGGGTATATGGTGTGGTAATGAAAAATCCAATGTAAAGGATGGAAAAGGGTAGCACAACACCGTTTTTTCTAACTCAAGGGGAGATTTTAAAGTTGTGGCTAGGCCAATAGTCAAAATGTCTAGGCATACCTATGTATCCCATAAGGATGGGAATCAAGCCATACATAGTTCTTGAAGGCCATGAAAATTAGCGTCGTGTAGGGACGACGAGGGATAATTGAAGAACGGGATGCGAACATGGGGATATCATTGTAATACTGACAAAAAAGGGGACAAAGAAGCCTACAAGACACCATGTGGGGTCCTTCTAGAGAACTAAACCTAGGGGGGATAATCAAAGTGGAAATTGGGGTTGGACTAAAGAAATTGTGTCGAGAGGTATTATGTATCTCATGAGGATAGAAATAAAGACATACATAGTTATTGAAGTTTAACATCATCAATAATGACAAACTATTTAATGAAATTTGATAAAAAATAGGTTATGGTCATGTTGGACCAGATACAATTTAATGTCAGGCTGGATGACATACTGTTTTTTGTCATGTAGGAAAAAACTATTTAATGTCATGTAGGACCCAAGAGTTTAAGGTCATGTAGTACCAGATACATTTTAGTATCTTGTGGGACAATATAATGCATAATGTCATGTAGGAGATAACAGTTTAATGTCATTTAGGACCCAATGGTTTAAGGTCATTTAAGACCAAATAAACTTTAACATCCCATGGGAAGACATACATTTATATATCATGTAGGACATAACATTTTATGCTCATGTAGGACCTGGTTGTTTACGTTCACGAAGGACCAAATAATTTAAGGTCATGTAAGAATGAATTTTCTTAGGAAAAGTATTTCATTAGGAACATGGAATTTTTGGGAGGAGTTATATGCTCACCATCCATGGTAACCAGGGATTATGCGCCACTAGGAAAATCGTTGTGAATTATGTAAGGCTCATCCCATATGGGCTGTAACATGGTTGTTTTACACCCAGGCATCATTGTTGTTCTCAAAGGCAACACCAAGTCACCTTGTAAGAAAGAGTGAAGGTGAACATTCATTTTAAAATATCTATATATCTTTTTCTGATGCCTCTCCAGAGTGTGTATGACATGAAGAATGTTCTCATCGACGGCATCCAACTCAGCCAAAATGACTTTAGCTACTTTAACTGGTGCTTTCTCATTGTAGAAAAATGTGCATAATGAAGGAAACTAAATATCGAAGGTGAGGATGACCTTTATTCCATACAATAAGAGTGTAGGGTCACATGTGTTGAATTACGAGTCATCGTCCATTAAGACCAGAGGGCATTGGGTACCTTGTCTAGCGAATACGTTTTGTTCATACCAACAATTTTATGAAGAATGTTAGTGAGGGTTTTGTTGAACACCATGATCTTCCCACTTTCTTGTAAATGGTAACAAGAGATATGGATAGAACTGACATGGTACTTGGTGTACAATTTCTTCAACTCTACTGCCCGGAAGATGGTTCTGTTTTTAGTGATGACGACGTATGATATTCCCAACTGGTAGATGATATTTTAGCTCAAAAATTCAACAATTGAACGAGACTTGATGTCCTTGAGGAGAACCACTTCTTCCCACATGGAATAGAAATCTATAGGTGTCAGGATGAACCTGCAATAACAAGATGTATTTAGTAGATATGGTCCCACGACATCGAGTCCCTAGACTGCAAAGGCCCAAGAGTACTTGGTATTTTTGAGAGGCTCTGGAGGTTGATGCAGAAAGTGGGAATTAATTTTTCATTCATGGTACATCTTGGAATACTTTATATAGTCACAGATCATGGATGGACAAAAATAACCATGTCGCTGAATCTAGTGAGATAGCTTCGGCCCAGTCTGATAATACCTAGCAGAACCTGTATGAAACACTTGCATGAAATGAGAAATCCTTGCTCCTTGAATGCAATAGATGAGAAATCAATCAATCCCGAATTTCTAGAGGAACTGCACAAGACCTGGACCAACTTGAGGGGTAAATTTTATCTCGCTGCATCAGATTCACTCGTGCTCGGCCCGATCCACCATAAGATTTCCATTTTGTCGGTACTCGACAAAAGAGTCACTGTAGTTGGGTGTCACCACTATCACTACATCTGGGGGACCTGGATGTCCTGACATGGTGGTGTCAGTGATATGGTGGATTACCTGTGGTCTATCATTTTTAGATAGAGTAACAAGAGTGATGAATCTCCAATGTCCCACATAGATGATCAAATCATCATGTTCAGGCTCTGCAAGTGATACAACTAGGTTGGAAAATGTGCATGCTCGACCATTCTGCGATCGGGGGACATGATTAACTTCCCAACATGTTGTTCACGGGGCCATCAGCTAGAGGGTACGATCCAAAAGTGGTATGATCTCTGGCTTCCTGGTGGAATAGTCACCTTTTATCTTTTTGATGACTATTTCAAAGTCCCCTTTCACATGAAAGAGAGATATGTCAATCTTGAGGGCCAGCTAGCGGCCAGTGATGAGTGCCTGATACTCCACCTCATTGTCGGTGTAGCCTTCTGACAACATGAATGAATATGATAGAATGACTTATATTGGGGTTATAAAGGTGATTCCCAAGACTTCTGTATTAATACTAGTGTCATTGATCCTTCTTTTATTAGGGCTCAGGGAATCTCCTTCAAAGTGAATTTTCTAACCTGAAATGGATTGTTCTACAGATAGAATTGCATCATCAAGAAAATTAAGGTCCAAGGACTGGTCTGCAGGGGATGGATGAGCGGCGGGGAAATATGCCAACTCATTCCCCTTAATATTCTTCTGAGAGACAATACTAATGTCAAAATTCTAATGTATTACTTCCGAATGAGCTAGATGGCGTTTCAACATTGGGCGGTTTAGGATGAACTTCTGCAGATCCACTCGGTACAACAACTGTACCCCATGTAACTACAAGTAATGTAGCAATTTATATACTGCAAATACCAGCGCATGTCTTCTCTTCTCAATAGGTGATAAATGAGTATCTGTATCAGGGAGAATGCATCTGAGATAGTAGAGGATATTATATATTCCCTCATTATTCTTCTGGGAAAGAAGGGCGCCAAGAGATCATTATAGGGTGGTCACATAAAAGACCAGTGGCTTTTTGAAGAAAGGTGAAGTTATGACCAGAGGCTGGAGAAGATAATTCTTGATTTCATCGAAAGCATTCTATCATTCTTCATCCCACTCTAATACAATACCATTCTTCTTGATCCGGAAAAAGTCTTTGACTTTCCATCTAGATTCACGACGAATCAGCAAATGTTGGATAAATGGCCTTGGAAACCTTGATGCTTTCAAAGGTTTCTTGGGGGAGACATATAGATAATGGACATCATCTTCTCTGGGATGACCTCGATGCCCCTATATTGGACAACGAATCCAATAATCTTCCTGGATGTGACCTTAAAGGCACACATCAATGGGTTCATATTAAGGTGGTGGGAATGAATGAAGATGAACCCTATCACTGTAACATCCCGATCCAAGCTACCTAGAGTCGATGAATTGTTACATAACATTGGCGTGATACAGGGTATCATGTCCCAAAAGACCAATCAGTTTAGCAGCCTTGGTTGTACTAGATACATTAATAAGTTTTACATTAAATAACCAAATGAAAAACAACAAATAAAATTTCTCCATCGACCACATTCATAGCCCTTAGTCTATTCCCACATGTACGTCATAATATTATTCATTGCATCCTTGAAAAAATTAAATCTAAGAAAGGGGTGAGGTTATATCTTCATTAAGGGTAAATAATTTAGCGGAAGCTATAAGATTTTAAGGAAAGATGTGTAATAAAAACAATAGCCTTTTTAAACATAATCTTGAAAATAATATTGAAAAAATAAATCAAACTTCAAAATATATACAAGCACATGGTTATTATACTAGTCGAATAATCACATGTAATAAATAAAATTATAATTAGGGAATGCCTAACACCGAATATCCTTACCACAAAGTCAAGGCCATGTACCCAGAATACAAATATAATTTCTGTCAATGCCTTGTGGCAAGAAACTAGTTGGTCTCATGAGACCTAACAATGCTTCGAGGATCGAAAGTGGGCACCACCCATCACTTACTCAATCCATTACTTTCCTCATATGAGAAAGTCAAAACATATCATTAACATCCGTTTTAAAAATAGAATACAAAATTTCAATAAATTAGCAATAAACCATGAATGGTATAAAAATAGAACATCCATAGTCAAATATATCATAATTCATTCAATAAAATATAAATGATTGTATTATAATAAATCATCCGCAATAAATAATAGTATCCATTAACGGATGCAGACATAGTTGAAAATGACCAGTAAAACTTTTTTTAGAGAAATATGTCTTTTTGTGAAATAATTTAAAAATCACGCATTTAAAAAGAATGTAATTTAAAAGAGATTTTTGAATCAAAGTGTCACATACCACTTATAAACATTTGAAAATAATTATCATTTCAAAACATTCATATCCATATAAATAAATCCATAAAATCATTTTGAAAACATGGACAATAATTAATAAGATACAGAAAGATAAATATTAAAAATATTTAAAATGATTATCTAGTTAAATAGACCCTAACATAAACCCTTAAAAGATTAATTTTCAATAAAAATTTATGAAATATATTAATCATTGATAAATATGTCCCAGTAAACACTTACACATAAAGAATCTCTAATAATAATGAGATTGAGGAAATAACCCATAACTTGAACTTTCCTTTGGTTGAGGGTACATTTAACCACTTGTATAGTGAACATAGTATGTGATTAAATTATACCAGAACCATATTCATATTTATTATATCATGCATGAATCATTTATGTCTTTATAGTATCCATTTAATAATTTTTTCCAAGTTAAATTAACATTTTGGGTAACAATCACTTTCTTTGTCGTACATGTTTTAACTTGTTATTCATTACCGTATAAATTAGATAATGATTTAAAAACTTCCAGAATATAAAACATGATTTATATGTCATTTATATTAAGAATATAAATATGAATAATAGATAGATATATGAAATTAAAAACACCGTTTATGGAGACGATTGGTCGTATGTATGCATAAAGGTTGTTTCTGTTTTCCTATAGTATTGAATGGAACTATCTGAATAAGATATATATATATATTCCATATATTTAATATATTATATATTATATACATATTAATAATATATATTTTTATAAACATTTTTTAATTGTGAATGTGGAAATGAATCTCATTGCGTCATGGAGACGGTAAGTCGTATGTTCACGTGAGCGAAGATATCATTTCCTTAATGATTAAAATGTGTGCAATTGGATGGTATATTAATTTTACAGAGACATTAGCTTCTTATTTTAATTATTTATATACTTATTACTCGTCATTATATGTTTCCTAATAACATAGTTCTGAATAACAAATTACACCACCGAGTGGAGACAGAAAGCCGTACATACGCACACATGGTGACATTATCATTCATATGATGGATAAAATAATGAATTTGGATTTACCATATTTATAATAACATAACAATATGTATAATTTACTAGATATATTTGTTTTTTATAGTCATAACAATTAAAGGGAATGTAAAAAACGAAAATAACTTTGAAAGAGGTGATAGAATAATTACCTATTTTTTGGGTGTTTCCTTTTGATTTGAACAAAAGGGCTTCTTAAGATTCATTTATGCTCAAGGTAAGGACTCTAGAATGTATCGAGGGATGTTTGGAGGAGATTTGGGAAGGTTTTTTCTGAGTCAAATGGATTTGGTGTTTTGATTTTGATATAAGATGAAGTACCCTTTTATATGTGGGGTGAGGGTCAATTTAGGAAAAGCATTAATTATTATTATTTATTTAATAATATTCGGTTTATAGTGGCTCCAAATGAATTTATTTAGAGATTTTGGTGGTTATGGGTCTACATAATCTCAACCAATATGTTTTATACAAGTTTAGGAAACTATTTTAACTATATATTTTAAATTAAACTATTAGTTAAATAGTTTATCTTTTACCATGTTTTCTTGTATTCTTATACTATAGGGTTAATAAACATACTCCCAAGTTACAAGAGAACCAAATGTGTATCATTAATGAAATATAGAATATTATTTATGCCCTTTGGTAGTACCTTTTATTTTTATAAATATTATATAATTTAATAATATAATATTTTTTATAAAAACTATTTTATGTAAATTTTTACAATATTTAGTATTTGGTTTCTATGAAAGGTATAAAAATATTATTTCTTAGTAAATGATATTTTTAATCAACCCTAACATGTCATAGTCACCATGAAAATTGTTTTATTTCATAGAAACATCAAAATTTTATATTTTTTAATATTTATAATATCATTTATTTGATTCATTCATTAATATGGTAGTTATTGCATCATAATTGAATCATAAATAAATTTAATTACATAATTTCCAAAAATTACAAATAAAATACCATAATGTAGTAAAAATTTAATCTTTATAATGAATATTTATAGTCAAAATTATCTTATGTATAACCCAATATTAAAAATAGTTTAGTTAGTAAACGTTGAATTTAACACTTTTAACTCTTCGAAAAATAAAATAATAATAAATGTATTAGTCTAATCAAAATAGGCCTAAAGGATCATATTTTATTTATAATGTTGTTTACAGTCAAATTACACTTATCCAAATGAATTATTACTTGTGTTAGGTTAATTATAATATCATTTTTTCCTTTAATTTCTTTATTTATTTTTTTCCATGGTAAGTAAAATTAAAAAGGTACAATTCACCAAAAAATATTTTCATCTTATTAAACCACATTTTACTTAAAAATGTCATCCTTTTCTTTTTTATTTTTTAAATTCAACCCAAAATGCGGTAAAATTATGTTTTTTGTAAATTTACAAATGATCCTAGAAGGTGGGTACAAGATGATAAAAAGTTAAATAAAAATTTATACACAAACTTTTATTATAAAATGACTCAAATGAATTAAATTTAACTTGTATTTGTATTATATATCTATTTTTACTTAATATAAATTTAAATAAAATAAATCATTATTTAATTAAAAAATCAGTTTTAAACAATATAGTTGTGCTTTTCACTATTCATCAAAAAATCGATGTTTTCAGAAAAATTTAAATAATTCACCCAAATCTAATTTGGATATTCAAAATTAAAAACATAATTCTATTTTACATATTCAAAAAATTAAATTTTCCTTATTTATATTAAAATTACTTCTCGTTGACAGAACCAAAAAAGTGGGGTTTTAAAAGTAAAAACTATCAAAAGATTGACAAGTGTTTACATCCAATTAAAATTTAAAATTACTTATAATGACCTAAATTATATTAAATGATAAAAATATAATTAAATTTAACTTCCAAACCATTCAAATTCAAAATTTATCAATTTAAATTATTTCTATTATTAATGATCTTTTCAATTAAAATTTAGTAATTTTCTGTATTCATCAAAATATGAATGTTAACAAAAAAGTGCCAAAAAATTATCCAAAGTAAATTTTTATGTCCTGATTCCATAGAAGAATTTAATTTCATTTAATTTAATATATAAAAGTTTCAAATATTTTTTTAAAAAAAAAATTATTCTCCCTTAAATAGGTGGTAACATTTCAGTTTTTGATAACTACATCATTTATCTAAAAATTTGAATTTTACCTTATATTATGTCCATGAAACATAAAATATTAATGTAAAAATCATATAGGATATATATAAAATTCAAAATTTAGTTAATGCTATTCATAACCATTTTTTTAACTGCTAGTAAGGTAAGTTGTGGTGCGCTCGAATTCATTGTTGCGTCTAGCATATGTTATTGAATTTATATGAAGAGATAACATAATATGAAATATTAGGGTGTTACATTATCCCCTACTTCATTAAATTGCATCCTTGCAATTTGATATTTTTTCTCGAAAAGGTTAAAAATAGAAAAATACCTTTGTTGAAAACCCACATCTAAAATTGGTTTAATAAAATTTAGTCTTAATAAGTGGAAAATTGAAATTAAAAAGTCACCATCGAATTATGATATTGATTAGGAGAACATTGGTGGAAATTAGAGACACATAACTGGAAGAAAAAAGTAAATATTTATACGGTGTGATTGAAGTCATTAGTCACAAAAAAAGTGTAAAATTGAGGGTCTCAAAACATCAATGTAAGATGATGTAAAATATCATAAGTTCATCAAAAAATAATGTATTAGGATAACCCATTTTTGTATTTAGTGTCCCTTCCCTAATGTATAATAATTAATTTATTCATATAATAAGAGGGAATATATATAAATATATATATACTTGACAAGTAGAGATTCATCCATCAACTAATTACTAACACAAACTAATATTTCACTCTGAAAAATAATAGAATTCAAAAATATTAGATCTATCCAAATCGTGTAGGATTCCCAAAATAATTCATTTATAATTAATTTTCTTAATATTTTATAAAATACATTATTCAAAACATTAAATCACGTAGACCAATGATATGTGATGCACCCTTATCACCATTCGGTTGTGGGTTCATGTCTTGTGTCCTTGCATGATGCGACTGGTTGTCACCCGTCCTCTAGGTTTTCCTTTTTATAAAAATTCAACAAATAATATTAAGAAGTCTTTTTTACCATTAGACAATATAATCCAATGTTTAACTTAATCCATTCCTACTTTTTGATTTATCCAAAATACTTCAGTCCGAACTCAAAATAAAAAATTTATAAGGTAGGTAAACACAATGAAGATAATTTTTGACACATAATAACATGTGAATAAATTCAAAATTTATTTCGTTAAAACATGGTAACACCAAAAATAACCATAAAACCTTATTTATTAAATTCATGATCTCTTATTCCAAATATAATACTAGATAGACTACTTATATCCAAAAATGTTATAAACACCAACAATAATGGAATATACAAATAATTAATCTGTTTTAAGTTAGTCTCCAATATCCAATATAATTTATCCAAATCAATCATATAATATTCCAAAATCACTACCTTGGTATTAGTATCATATTAAGGTTTATCTTTCTCTCAACAATATATTTTCCCAAAAATCTAACATGCTGTTGAGTCGCTTTTCTTAGTTTCACACAATCTCATGTCCATAATGAAATAGTACTGATGTAAAACCCTAATAAACTATAAAATTTTTATATCATGTACATCATTATTACAATACAAAAATGACAGATTTCTTAAATGATCACATAAGAACTCTAATAATTCCTCTTCATCTTTAGTATTATCAAAACATGATTATTATCCAGTAGCAGCATTTCATGTATACTCTGATGATTTGGACATTGATTCGCTTAGTGTCATAACTCCATATAGATGAAGCATTGTACATTTGAAACCTTTTTATTACCCATTTAATCACGTACAAGGTGTCATTTTTTCACACATATAAAAAACACCCATTCCCTTTATGTATTTACCAAGGTGATCCTTTTTATAGTTATCACATATAAGAAAATCCTTCAGCCCCCTCATCCATTTATCCATATTTCTCTCTTCCATCCTTTTCTTCTAATGATTCTCTTCAAATCCATATGACTCAAGGAATTCATTTCTTATCTTATAAACACATGATACTATTTCATCATATTAGGAAAATATGCGGGAGACTATTTCCCTTTAAAATGCTGGCTTAATACCATGAAAGATATGATCCTTCATAATCATTCCATCATGTGTAATGCTGAAATTCTCATTCATTCTACTAGGATCCATTTCTAAACATTGTCTTACACTAGGTTATATTATGAATCACAATTTATAATTCCAAACTAGTAAAATACCTACAATTAATTGAAAAGATTAGTATATAAATTATAATCATAAAATGTTTTCTTTGAGGAAGAACTTACTCCAAAATCCTTCATTATGGATTGTAATGACAACGTGAATTATCCTAGGCATATTCCCCATGAATTTGTTAACCATGAGTGCATCAAGGCTTGTTGTCGTGTACTAGGAATCCTCGGGTTAAGCCAGAAACTATTTTTCAGAGTTTTCACCCCAGGTACATCAATGCCAGAGCTGCCTCTATCTACTCGTATCCAAACAAGGATGTATGGCTAAAAAAATAATCAAAATCTGTACATTACAATAATTAAAGTAAGTTATCCTATACTAATAATCAAATCTATCTTATGTTAATGTTCACTAATCAATGTTTTTCAAAATCACGTTTCCATGGAATGTACTAATCTTCCATGATACCAACTATAACGCCCCAACCCTAGTTATAGAGAATTAGTGCATTATTGCATAACATTTTCATGATACAATGAATCATGTACCGAATGAACAAATAGTTTAGTATCCATGGATGTAATAGATACATTCATAGGTTTATATTACATTACAGAATGAGAAAAAACAAAAAAACATTTCTCCATCGGCCACATTCATATCCACTAGACTACCCATACATGAATGTAATAATACACATCTTTACATACTAGGAAAAAGAAAACATAAGAAAGGGGTGAGCTCAGATGCTCAGAAAGGGTAAATAATTTAGCGAAAGCTGTAAAATTTTTAGCCAATATGTTTAAAAAAACAAAATCCATTTTAAAGATAATCTTGAAAATAATCAAGAAAAAATAAATCAAAAATCACCTTATAAACATGAACAAGGATATTACACTAGTCGAATAATCCCATGTAATAACTAATTTCATAATGATGTAATGTCTAACGCCGTATATCATTACCACACAGTCAAGGCCTTGGGCCTAGACTATATTTTTTTTGTCAAGGCCTTGATCCAAGACAATAACTTTTCTAATTGTACCTACCGATTCATCAAGGAGCAATAGAGGGCTCCACTCGTCACTTACTATGTTCACTATTTTCCTCATATGAAAAATATGAAATATAACATAATGATTTGTATTAAAACTATCATATGATATGTCAATACATTAGCCATAATCAATGAATGGTATAAAAACAAAACATCCACATTCAAACCTATCATAACTCATTCAATAAAATATATAATATTATATTCTAATAGATCAATATCAATATCGAATAATATCTAGTAAATGATGATAACATATTTGAAAATGATATGTAATACTTTTTTAGTTAAATATCGCTTTTTGTGAAATCAAATAAAAGTCACACATTTCTAAAGGTAGTAATTTAAAAGATATTTTTGAGTAAAATTGTCACATACAACTTTGAAACATTGGATAAGAATTATCATTTCCAAAAATTCATGTCGATATAAATAAATACTTAAAATCATTTTGAAAACATGGACATTAATTAAAAGGATTTAGAATGATAAACAATTAAAACATTCAAAATGATGATCTTGTTAAATAGATCGTCCCATGAAACATTAAAATATTCATTTTGAAATTTTTTCTATAAAATATGTGTATCTATGATAAATATGTCCCAGTAAATACTTACCCATAAACAATCTCGTATAATAATGAGATTGAGGAAAAAACCATTACTTGGAACCTTCTTTGGATTTAGGGTACATTTAACCTCATGTATAATGAAACATATATGTTATAAAATTATACTTGAACCATATTCATATTTATAATATCACACATGATTCACTTATCACATTATACTAGCCATTTTATATTGATTTCTGTGTTAAATTAACATTTTGGTTAATAATAGCTTTCTTTATAGTATGTATATTAACTTGTTATTCTTGAAAGTATCACTTATATCATGATTTAAATTTTTCAATAATATAAAACCTAATATATATGTCATATATATTTATAATATAAATATTTATAATCAAAATATATATGAAATGAAAAACACCTTTTGTCGATATGGTAGGCCGTACGTACGCATAAACGATGTTTCTATTTTCATATTGTATTGAACCGAACTAAGTGAATAAGATATATTTATATAAATATATATATCTATATTAATTAAGTAGAATTATTATTTCATATATTAAATACATATTAATAATATATATTTATATAATAATCATTTAATGGTGAATGTGGAAGTGAATCTCATCGCATTGTTGAGACAGTAAGACGTACGTACCCACGTGCAACAATATCATTGACTTAATTATTTAAAGGTGTGGAATTGGATGGTATAAAATTTATACAGAGACATAATAATGTTATTTTCATTATTTATATAAATATTACTCATAATTATATCATTCCAAATAACATAACGTGGAATAACAAAATAAACCATGACGTGGAGACAATAAGTTGTACCTACGCCTGCATGGGAACATTATCATTGATAGGATAGATACAAAAATGAATATGGTTAAACATATTTATAATAACATTATAGTATGTAGAAGGTACTGGATTTTTTGTGTGTGGAAATAACCAATAAAGAGAATGTGAAAAAAGAAAAGAACGTTGAAAGAGGAGATAAAAGAATTACCTCTTCTTTGGGTGTTTCCTTTTGATTTGAAAAAATCATCTCTATAGTTATCCTTTCTGCTCAAGTTAAGGACTCCACAATGATTTGAGGGAATTTTGGAAGATATTTTTGTAGGGTTTGGCTGAGCCCAATGGCCTCAGAGTTGTTATTTGGAGAGGAGGAGAAGTACCCTTTTATAAGTGGGGTGAGAGTCACATTAGGAAAAGCTATAATTATTTTTTTTATTCAATAATATTTTATTTATAATTACTCCGAATGAATGTATTTATATTTTCAAGTGGTTATGGGTCTAAATAATCTCATACAATAGGTTTTAGACAAATTTAGGTTATAATATTAACCATATCATTTAGATTTAACTATTACTAAATTAGTTTAATTTTTACCATGTCTTCTTGTATTCTTACATTATATGGTTAATAAAAATACTCAAAACTACCAAGATAAAATCCAATGGTTCATTAATGACATATATATTATTATTTAATCCCTTGGGCTGATCCTATGATTTTTAGGAATTTTATATAATTTAATAATATAATATTTTTTTAATAAATTATTTATGTCAATATTGACAATGTTTTGTATTTGGGTTTTTTGAATGTAATGAAAACATTATTTCTTCAAAAAAGATTCATTGAATCAACCCTAACAAGTCATATTCACCTTGAAAATTATTGGCTGTCTTAAAAACAGTGAAATTATATTTAGTTTAATATTTATAATACCATTTATTTGATTCTTTCATTAATAATGTAATTACTCCATAATCATTGTGTCATAAATAATTTACATATTTAATGTACAAAAATTATAAATAAAATACCATGATGTAAGAAACCGTTTTATCTTTCCAACTAATATTAATAGTTGAATTTATCTTATTTATAACCATATATTAAAAATAGTTTTTTAATTAAACATTTAATTTAACACTTTTAACTCTTCTTTAAATAAAATAATAATAAATGTCTTAATCAAATACAAGTAGAAATAAATGATAATATTTTATTCCTAAGGTGTTTTTTGGTCGACTTACACTTATCTAATAGAATCGGGACATGTGTAAGGGTAATTATAATATAATTTTTATCCTTAATTAACCTATTTACATTTAACCTTGATAAATAAAAGGCAAAAGTTACTATTCACAAAAAATTATCATTTCATATTATTGAACCAAATTTTACATACTGATGTGAACCGTGTCTCTTGGTTTTTTTAAATTCAACTCATAGAAGCAATAAAATTGTGTTTTATGCAAATTTTGAAATGCTCCGAGAATGTCGGTAAATGACATTAAAACATTCAATCAATATTTATACATATAATTTTATTATTAAATGACTCCAATTAATTACAGTGAACTTATATAGTTATTATATATCTATTTTTACTAAAAATAAATTTATATGAAATAAATAATTATTTAAATAAAATTTTGGTATCAAACAATAACTCAGGGTTTTTTTAGTAATCATCAAAATTTGAATGTTTTTAGAAAAATACCCAAAACTATCCCTATGATAATTTTGATATTCCAAATTAAAAAATGAAGTATATTTTAAATATTAAAAAAATAGAAGTTGGAATAATTAATTTAGAATTATTTCCTGTTGTGAAATCCAATATAAGTAGGTTTTTGAAAAGTAAAAACTATCAAACGATTGACATGGGATTATGTCAAATTTAAATTTGATTTTATATATATTGACCTAAATTTTATTAAATGATAAAAATATAATCCATTTATACTTACAAACTAATCAAATGAATATTTATCACTATAAATTATTTTGATTAAAAAAAATGTTTTCAATTAAAATTTAGTAATTTTTATATTCATCGATATATGAATGTTATTAGAAAAGTACCAAAAATTAATCCAAAATAAATTTTTATGTCCCGATAATAATGATGTATTTATTTTCATTAAATTGAATATAAAAAAGTGTCGAATATTTTTTTAAAGGATTATCCATTAAATAGGTTGTAAAATTACATTTTTTGGAAAATATTTATTTTATTTGATTTTTTGAATTTTTCGAAATATTATGTATAAGAAAAAAAACATGACTGTAAAAATCATATAAGATATATATAAAAATCAAAATTCAGTTAATACTATTCATAAACGCATTTTGAATGACTAGTTTGGTATGTCATGGTGGGATCGAACTCATTGTTGTGTGTAGGGCATGTTATTGAATTACATTGAAGAGATAACATAATATGAAATCTTATTGTGTTACATTTTCATTATCTTTGAAATGGTTCTGATGCTAGAGAGATTTAACAACCAGATCATCCATGTAGAATTCTACTAGTGTTCCGAGGATCACCTTATATATGCGATGCATTTCCAATTGATAGGTGGTACCTGAATTCTAAAGACCAAAAGACATGACTTGGTAATAGAAAGTTCCTTGTGGTGCCCTAAAGGCTGTAGAATCCTCATCCTTATGGGCCATTTGGATATGATTATTCCTAGAATACCCATCCATAAAAGAGAGTTCATGGATCCCAGTGGTAGAATCAATCAAAAATTCTGTCACAGGAATTGGAAAGTCATCCTTCGGGAAATAACGGTTGAGATATCAGAAGCTGATGCAGACCCTGATCTGTCCATTTTTCATCCTAAATGGTATAATGATGGAAAGAAATTTAGGGTACTATACCTCCTTAACGGAATCATCTTTGATGATCTTATCAACATCAGCCTCCACCATGGCCATGTGAGAAGGGTGCATCTTTTTGGGAGGCTTCTTTATACCATGAAAATTTGCCTGGAGACTGAGGCAATGGACTACTACATGAGGATATAGTCTGGGAATCTCATCATAACTCTAGATGAATACATCACTGTGTTCTTTGAGGAATTAAAAGTACTGATGTTGATCCTCGAGGGGAATGGTGGAAATGATCAATGTGGGTTTCTGGTCTGCCTCACTAATCTGGTTCCCATGTACCAATTCATCAACAGTGGCTAAGAACCCCTCTTCAAAGTTGGGGGGTAGAATCCTCTAAATACTCTTAATTACATACAGAGTATGGATCCTATGATGTTGGAGTTTCTTCTAATTCAACAGATCCTGATGGGAGACTGGTACCAGCCTGAATGGTGATGGACACTACATCGGGGGACTCATGTGCTGCCAAAACCATATTGATGAAGGTTGTCGATCTGATCCCCTCTGGACATTGGCTCTTTGGGGGAACACATGATGATATGGATGAAATCATGATGCATCAGCTTGAGACAGTTTATCCCATCCTAGAAAAAAATGAAAGTATTCCATTTTTCTATTTCCATGGGGCATACATCCCGGTACCTTATGGGTATAGGGGGCTCCGGGATCACCCATGCCTAATTTGTGTAGGAGTATGAGGTGATCTTCTAGCGTTTCATAAACGTGGGAATGTGATCCCCTTTTTTCACGAATAATTTCCCTATGTCTGTGGTTGTAGCCTCAAATTGGTGGATTGGAACGTTGTGGGCATCATCTAGATATGTCCATGTCTCGGTCGAAGCTGGATCATGCTCAACCTCATTCTCCTAAATCTTATTTTCATTTCTCTTGTAATAGAATGGATCTAGAGAGTGTCATACACAAGATTAAAATGGAGAAGCATCACCATAGAGTATGCCGACTCGACCATTATGGGTGTACTTGAGGCACTGGTGATACAATGAAATAACTGATGCATGCATATGAATCCACAACCTACCCATCAATGCATTGTAAGCAGTGTCCTATGAAACAACCATGAACTCGATACTAGATACTATGCCACCAATCTGGGGCATCAAGCGGAACATAATGAATTGTGTATGTTCCTTCCTATCATAACCTTGAATTTTCATGTTAGAGGGTCTCATATCATTGTCATACAACCCATGTTATCATAGTGTCTGAGTTAGGATTATGTTGATCCTATATCCTGTGTCGAAAATAAAACAAAAAACCTCAACACGATTAAAATGGACATTGATGTACAGTGAGAGGATGTGCCCTGGTATGGGATAGCCTTCTACTTCCACTAAAAATGAGATAATAGTCATACATTCTGTGTGCTCGACTGCCTTAGCATGGAAGGCTTCTACAACTGCTACCTCTGTCTCAATCTGGATGGGGCCTTTTAAAGCCTTATCAAAGTCTTCATGCATATCTGCTGACAGGTTAAGGGCCTCAATTATAGAGAGACTAGTTGGAATGTTGGAAATATTCTTGAGGATATCATTCTTCAATTCTAGGCATGAGTGTTTGCTTATAGGTGGTCACTCAGTAACATGAGGTATGGTGAGCCCTACCAGGTGGACCGAAAGTTGACTAGTGATGGAAATATCCGATTATTCAATAGACGATGTCTGTGAAGTGACTACCGGATGAGGTCTATATAATGAAAATCGGTCCATAGTAGAGTGTGGATGATCAAGGCGCTATCGAGGTGGATCTTCCTAATCAAGCAACACAATTGGGGGTGAAGGGAGATCTGATGACACTGAGTGAGAAGGCTTTGAATTATGTCCACTGTGCTGGGCCTATTTTCTAGTTTCATTAGCATGCACAGCTTTGGTAGATGTGCTTACTGAGGCACTCTGACAACCCATATTTTTGTGGCTTCTTCGATGCTAGCAAGAACTGGAAACATTGGGTTGATCTGTTTGGCGCTCCTTGCCATCAAAAATCATAAAGGGGTTTACCAGCTCTACGGTGTTAAATGATGTGTATCCTTGACTATCTCTTGAAGATTCATCCACTACTGGATGGATTAATGGATGAACCTCCATCTCTGAGGACATGAAGCCACCGAGAGTACAAGATGATGATTAAATTGGTCGGGGACTTTGATTTTTTTCACAGCAGATGCTTTCTCTTCTTGGAAGAGGACGGGTTATCTGTTAATGCAGAGGTACTAGAAATGGTGAAACGACATCATCTAAATATTTGGGTTCATTCAGACGTGCACAGATTATACCATGGGCATGGGTGACTGCCTTATGAGCCATATAGTCGTCAAACTTCTTCGACAGGCGGTTATAAACCTGATACCACTCCCCTTCGCTATCACTACTACTATCGGGATTAACTAATACACATTCCACATGTACTAGAGCTGGTCCCAACATGACTATGTTGTTATTGGCCTAGTCTTGAAGCCAGTAATTAAACACATATTACTGTTTAAGGGTGTTTATTAGGATCCAATGATATGGGAAGTAATTAGGATGATCAATGAGCCCCACCTCTTTTGGCCTCCTAAAATTAGTAAAACATACAATTTCTAATTCCAATGAACATCAGAAATATTTGAGGACTTGATCCTCATTAAATGTGTTGGTCCGGTTTCTCTTATCTAGGAAGGGGATCTTGGAGCCTGACCCTAGCGAGGGTCTAGAGGAACTTTTCATAGAGGCTGAACCTGGTTATCTTGCATGGGCAATGGCATAACATTGCACAGGTGCGCCTACTAGTTCTAAGGTTGGTGCTGCTGGGCCGGAGGATACACCTATGGTGGGGGGCCTCTGTGAGGCTTGAGATGTGGCTCCACTGGTAACAACTCTAGTTTCCTGGAGGCCTCTACTTGGGTCGCCACAGTGGGCTCAACATTGGCGTCCCTTCTTGTAGGGATCGCAGGTGGCAATGGGCATGCCTGATTGGCCTATTTATAAATCTTCATCAAGTTGATGAGCCTTATCAGTGAAGTCTCGATATCCCTCAGGGTAGTTCGGGGTGATCAAATTGGGAACCATTTCTATATGGAAATTCCCTAGAACCATCGTCAGTAACTATTTCTAAGTCAGCAACATGTCAAGGTAGTATGTGAGCCCTTTCAACCATGTGAAATATTATGTGATGTGCATATCAGGCCATTGATTTCACTTGAATAAGTCCGCAATACTAAACTTCAGAGTGGTGGAGCTAAACTGGTAATGAAATTTCCAACAAAGATCTTTCTAGCCAGCTACAAATCCGAGGGGTAGCGGGTTGAAGTAGACAAATGAATGCCCTTCCAATTTCTTTACGAATCAACAGTGTTTGTAAGGTTCATGCTGCATCGGAGTCCCCAAAAATGGTCCCCACCTTGAGATGATGTGGGTCATATGATGCCGAAGATATCACATCCAATTGAAAGGGAAAAATGTTGGATTTCCAAAACCTGGGGGCGTTGGTATTTCATCCACCCACACCGGTACGACTTGCTATTAGGTGGGATGACCACTAATTGAATTTCCAATGCCTTTAGGTTGGAAATGAGTGTCGTCATGGGATTATCTCAACTATGGTTCATGTCTTCTCAGGGATCCATGAGCAACTATGAATTGGTATGTTCTTCAATGAGATAATCTGGCCCAACATCTCATGGAGTGGTTGGTCAGATAATCTGCAGAGCAGCTATGGGAACCTGAGATGGGTCCTAGGGATTATCTCATAGATCGTTTTGATTTTGTGACACATACTATGACGTCTTAACTTATGTTCCTGCCTCATTAATGTATGTGTGGGAAGGATGGTTAGGTTCACCTATTGGTAATTCACCGGGGGGAAGTTGTGCCTTCGCCTATTTCCCCGGCCAAGGATCACGATAGTCTGGTCATCGCTCCGCAGCACACTCAACAAAGAGTTCATTGTCCATCTTCTTATTATCCACAAGATTTTCAAACAACACAGTTTTCTCGGGATCATCCACCATTTTTTGTGCTGATCTCGATGGGTCGGAGGTTTTGATGGATCCACGGTGCTTTTTACCCTGGTTAAGATTTCAGTTGAGGACCAATGCCTCAATGGGTACAAGAAGACCCTATAGGTTTCTCTACTAGAGAGTAACCCCTCCCAATGAGTCCAAAATATGTGGAATCCCCATGGGGGTATGTTTTTACCAAATATTTATGTTTCAATCTATTCCTATGATAGTTTATCCATGTTAATTGTGACTCTACCTGGAGGCATATCCTTGATATCTCCTCACATGTCGGGTTAGCTCTGGATGGAACTGATGTTGAGGGAAGCATACTACCACCATCCATAGATCTTCGTGTGGTGGAACGCATCCTTGATAATATTGTGGAGAACTTCAAGGCTCTAGATGAAACTTTTTAAGAGGTCCTATGGCAGCCTGGTGACTCAGGGTTCTAGGCCATGGGGTGTTCGGCCATATCAACTAAAAAATATTATTGGCCAGTATCATCGGAGTGTGCCTATCTCTTATTGTAGGAAACTTGTTGATGATGAAGACGCAAATTCATCACCCAGAGGGTCTGGAAAAATAATCCAACTTCCTCCTAGATGAGAAATTTAGGTGATTTAAAGTATGATGCTGGGACTAGCCCAAATATCTTCATAATGTGGTCTGTCGCAAGAATGTCCCACAAGCTTCTCAGTCCTGATTCTGGGTGTGTAACATCATTTCCCCACTAGAATATCGGAGTTCTATAGGGAAGTAATATTGGAAATGAAGCAGGTCGTTGAGATGGTAGGCAGGCCGGAGGAGAATACAATGAGTGGGATGACAAGCCGCCGCATATCGGGGTATCATTCTAAGAGTGCATTGAATTGGCTTGCCACATCGTGATAAGATTGGATGGTTACCATAGTTTCTAGTGCAGGGACTACGGTTGTTGGCGAGGGACCAGGTTGTTTCTCATTCTCCATCTGTCCCCAAAATAACTGTCCATGATCTCTGGTCGAGGTAGAGAATGGTCATGGTGATGATGGTGTTGATTGTATAGTCGAACACTGGGGAGACACCAAATATTTTTCTTCCTGAATGTATATGTGGAGGGAGGAAGTGATCTGGAGGACCTCACATTCTGGATGTAGGACACTGATGTGCCTTATTCCAACTACGACCCCTGACATGGAGGATTGAGGTGAGTGATACTTTTCTGAATCATATTCTGCCTCATAATCTGAGAACAATATAGGTTTAATCTTAGTCTAATTCATCATGGAATTATTTTTATGGTGGTGATAACCTGACTTCCTACCCCGGGATGGATCTTTGGGACATGGTAGATTTCTGTAACAGGGAGGTCCTTCCACATAACTAGTGCTAGAGAAAAGAGGACATCCACCTGGGTGAGCTGGAGTGTGAGGAGAAAATGGGTGGATTTCAAAGGGTACATGGGTAGGGCCTCCATTTTCAATGGCTGATGTATGGATGGAATTTATGCAATTAGTGTTGGAGTGGGTAGGAGTATGGGAATGGCCTCCTTGATAATTCCCCCTAGATGTGTCGGTGTGAGGAGGGTCCTAGTACTGGTCAGGATGAAAAAGTGTCAGTCCTCCGTGCTGGGTGCTGATGAAGTGAGCCTAACTATCACTCCTCTAATTGATGGGGTGAGGGGGAACTTCATTGGCTGTTATAAGGACATCGGGAAGGCCCCCATGATGGAGATTGGCCGAATGTTTAACATCTCAATGTTGGTGTCTAGTGGAAGGAGGAACGACTCCATACACTATTTCATGAGCACATGAGAGGTTTCTATATTGAGTATCTCCACAACGGGGATGACCATTTTTTAGATTAAAGGTAGCATTGGGAAATCCTCCAAGTTGAGCTTGGTAGTAGGTAGGACCTATGTTTTCAATGGTTTTAATATAGGGAAGACCTCTGTATTGGGAGGACCTCCCTATTGGGAGGATCACCGAGGGGTGGTTGGGGCGTCGATCCGGGCCAGGTGCCTGAGTTCCCTTGATAATCATACACATGGGTCTGATGGTATACATTGGTGGTGGCGTGAGCCACATTAGTTTCTTATGTTGATTCCCCTCAGCGGGAATCATCCTTATCCTACGTCTGATGCTGGCGTCGGGTCAACTAGACTGGGGCTGGATTTGAAGGCGCTTTTCTTGCCTACACCTTGACCCCTGAGGTTGGGTGGTAGCCCTGGCACGGACTAGTGGGGGCCCTCTTTGAGAGCCCCTAGAACAAGATCCCGGTAGGGATGGCCCCAAAATCCCCAAACACATCCGTGTAGGGGAGGGTGTCTTTGAAGAATTCCTGGGAGAGGTTCCTAAAACGATTGTGTGTCGAAGTGGGGAGTAGTTTCTCTCTGAAAGGACCTTGGGAGAAGCAATGTGGACGAGGAAAATATGACTCTAGGTCCTTTTGGGACATTCCCCTAGTTGGGATGATCCCCACATCATTGTATTGGTGGATGAGATCATTTATCACCCATCATTGGAAGATTTTAGAAGGGGAGATGGGGCATGATAACCCAGTAGATGTGGGTGTGGAAGATGTTGTGGAAATTATGGATCCTTGAAGGATTACCACGTGGACATTGTCCCTGCCCCTACATTGGTGGATGGGAGGTTATCAGTTTTCTGTTACATCATCTTGGGTCTTGAAATGTAGGGAGATAAAATCATTAGGGCTTAAACTAGGAAATCGACACCTAGTTCCCTAGTGTGATGCTGTCCACCATGGTTGGTAAGAAGGATCCGTGCAGACAAAATCACATACTGGGATGTCCAATGTTCAACTGCAACAATGTTTGGTGAGTTTAACACTAGGTCCACTATTTTCACGGTGGGACCTAGCATCATATAACTATATCTGGTTACACGCTAGCCCACTTATGTCTCTAATTCTACAAATTTCCACATTGTGGAGAATAATTTCAAATCAGGGTTCACCACTTTCTGTTTTTTATGAATTCGTTGGGGCACACACATCAGTCGGTTTCAGTGGACGTATTAGATGTTACCCCACATTACTACATTCTAATGGCGGGCCACATAAATCTCTTATTCATGGAAATTTTCTCCATGATCGAAATGAGATGATGGTATGTATGTTCCTACTTCTGAGGATTCCTACTCGAAACTCATTACCTAGTTTGGGTGTCCATCATATATTATGATGTTGTCTGTGAAACACTTTCATGTGGACATATCTTTGTGGATGATGGTAAATTAAATTGCTTCTGTCAGTAAATTCAATGGGGTATGGTCTGGGCAGTGACCTTTGGATGGGATAGTAGTCATTTTGGACATCACTGGTGTCGAATGGATGATGGGAAACTGACACATCTAGGTTTCATCCACTATGATAGGGATTCTGGAAGGCTTTGAATCCCAAGGCAACCCACATCGAATGAGGGGATTTATATTCCATAGGCATGTCAATGAAGTTTTCATCATCTTCCCAAGATTAACATAGGGTATTCTGCATGATTAACATCTAGCTGAGATAGATCAGACTGATCAGAACAGTGGATGGAGTGGATCAGAAGGGTGGAACCCTTGGAGGGAACAGTTATGCTGGGAGCAGTGGGAAAGTGTGTGACATGATTTCACCATGAAATAACATCATGTGTAAGAATCCATATGGACATGGAGTGTTGAGAGTTGATGGAGGGAGGACGGAACTGTCTTGAGGGATATGGTGAAGTTGGGCTTGAGCATTGAAGAGACTTACTTCACATCCCTATGATAGGGAATCAATGTACATGCAGTTCGGTGATGCGATGAGATTCCTTTGGAGGAAACCCGTATGGATGCGACTTGGAGGATGTGGAACCTCCAGAATGGGGAATTTCCTTTCCGAAATAGATAGGCTCATGGTAGAGATCAAGATGAGAAATGGGTGATGGGATTGAACATCAGGGATACTTCCAATGTACATTTCCTTGGCTAGTATCAAAGTCTACATTGTTCAGAATGGGGGCATTGAATCAGGGTGTGCACAGAGTATAGTGACCTGATGATATATTGAGGATTACAAGTGGTGAGTAATCTGAGAAGTCTTCATAGCACTAGAACAGTCCAACGATGTGGGTCCCAAAAAAGTGGACTATAATGGCTTACCGTAGATTGTGGAAAACGACAACTTACCATCGATTGGGGTTGACAATGAATTATCTCAATTTGGGGGGGGGGTGCTTAGTGTCATGAGGGACAAAAATGGGTGAACAATTTAACGTCATGAAGGATGGTTGGGGATCGATGTGAAGTAGTCGGAAAAAATGGGTGTTAGGCTTGAACCTCAATGATGGTTCCTGCATACCTTTCCTTGGCAAGGATCAAAGTCCATGTTGTTTGGAAAGGGGTTGTTTTGTGTCAAAGTGAAGGGGATCAGGGCCGATAGTTGTTTGGATTGATCCCCAGGGAGACTTACAACGTACATTTCCTTGGAATGTATCAAAGTCCACGTAGTTCAGAATGAGGTTTTGAGGCTTACACACTAGGGTGGCCCGAAGAGAATGCCATGGTGTATGATTAGTATAAGACCTTGTGGGTCTTTCTTAGTGTGAGATAAAACAGGTAGAAAAGACTATATAATCACATAGCAAAAGGTGATTCTGTGGAAAGTGGAGTGGGACTAACATGGGGTCAGCTACCTTAAAAAAATAGGGGATTACACATGGTTACAATGCTTGGTAGATGGTGACTGGGACTTACTCTTGGATGGATCCCTGAGTGGCGACAAAGCCGAATGAGAGAGGGAATTTTCACGAAAGAGAGGAGGGTTCTGGTGCCCATTCTCACCTTAGGTCTGTGGCCCAAAAAAGTGAGTAGGGGAAGAAGAGACACTACCTCCTGCAAGAAATACTAGGGGGTTACACCATGATGGTTTCCCTTCCCCACTGACAGGTTCCACTCTGGAAAAGAAGATATCATTCTATGTGAGGAAGAGCACACTCCCATGGAGATGAGCGGGTGTATACAATATCCGATATGGGGATACCTGCTTTGAGTGCATGGGGTGAGGTCATAGATTAGCATCATGAGATGAGTAAAATAGTGTTTGGCAGTTTAACCACATGTAGCTCGGATGAGGCGGGTTCACTCTCCACCCCTATGACATACATAACCGGCATGGTTTAACCCATGGTGAAGGGAAGGCACCAGAAGTGTCATAGTGGGGCGGTGTCTTGGAGAGAACCATTGAGGGTCGCATGTTAGGATGGATATGAAAATAAGAAATTTCCATTAAGATACAATTTCAACAAAAAATCATGAGCTAAAGAAACACAATGTGAATCACCACCCAGGGAAATAAATGTTCTATTATACTAGCCTGGAGGGCCATACATGAATGGGGTGTGCAAAATATTTTATCATAGAAATAAGTGTTTTGAAAAGATGATGGGATTCTTGATGATGCTGGTCTTCATTAAGAGGCTGATCTTCGTGAAGAGGCTGGTCTTCATGAAGAATATGCACCTCGTGAAGGGAAAGTATCACTATGGGAAGAAGGGATCCGCGAAGGTAAAATACTTCATGGAGAGGGGAGTCTTCATGAAAGTCCAAGGCTTCAAAAAACGATACTGTTAAGGGATAAGGGCTTCTCCATAGGGAATAACTCATAGTTTTTGGATAATTCTGTGAAGGCTTTACGCTTCGCGAAACCTCGAGCACCCCAAAGGGGCTCCTTCATCAGTGAAGGGCATGTGCCTTAGTTAAGGGAATATCCAAAATTGGAAAAGGTTGAAAAGGATGAAATGGGTGATTGCTTGAAAAGGCTAGGTAACTTGGGTAATCCATGTGTAGGATTCACAAAGTTCTATGAAAAACAGGAAGGAGAATGGTGATAGTATCAATGGATTGAGAGAGGGTGTGTACCTAATATTTACTATGAATCCCCAGATTTGGTGGCGTCGACATCTCCATGGATCAGCGTGGCACTGCAGAAATGTGCTGGTTCATTTACCCACTAATGTCCTTACTGTAGGGATGAGATACCGCACAAGATTTGGCATATAGGGAAACTGCTGATTGGCTCACGTAGTACCTGACACTTCACAAGGGTCGCCGTTAGCTCAGACTTTCATCAGACAGGGGTGCTGCAGAGCCACTCACAAAGCCGTCTACGATGACCTGGTGTCCGCTTCATTGAGGGATTCACATATGTACTTTTTGAGGTAGGTAGGTCCCTCTTCCTGACCTATTCAAGGGGACTTTGTCTAGTAAATTTTTTGAGCTTGTCAGACGAGTCAGACACATGTGTGTTTTCGATGCCAAAAACTATGATATTGGATAATTTCCCTTAATTAAATAAGTTAAATACCCATACCAATGCATGTTATCATATGGGATATTAATATTTACCCAATCAGTTGTTATAAGATTTTTGTCACCGTCACATATTGAAAATCTAAAACACAAAATTTTCATGATCATAAAACATTCATTATATTGGAGACCATGAAATGAAATGGGTTCGAAAAAATATTTTATCATAATATAGCATATAGATAATTAAATAGGTCTCATATTCATTTTATAATATAATCATTGAATAACCTGTGGAAAAAGAATATGGTCTTATAACAAGTTATTTATGGTATAATCAATTTATGAAAAATGAGCTTCATTAACGTTAGTTCATCATAATGATAAAAAATAAGGAGAAATAATATGAATGGTGTCAAAGGATTATATCCCCATTAAAGTTTCTATAAAAAAATATGATTTCATCTTAGATTCAAAATAATTTAGAAATATCACATTGAATATTCCATGATGAAAATATAATTTCCTAATAAAAATTCAGTTATCAAAAATAAAACATTTTCAAAATAAATTTCTATTAAGATAACATTGAAAACATATTATTGAACATTTAAATACCATTTAAAAAACATGTTGAGGGAAAAATATTTTCAACTAAAAATTATTTATAAAAAATAGACCACATTTTCAAAATATGTATCTTTGAAATTTTCATTTGTAATATATATAGTAATCATTGAAAAAATTGTTCATTATGGTTGGATATTGTGATTATTACATATATATTTTAACATGGATTCCATTAACACATTATTTAATATATAGATGATCATTTTTGGAATATGTCATAAATTTTCATTTTAATACAATATATACAGTAAAAAAGAATGAAATTACTTTAATAAATCCTTTTAATAATGATAAATCATTTTATAAAAACCATTTTAGAAAACCTGGATAGTAATCATAAAGGGATTTTCAACCTAGTTAAAACTATTTTATTTATTACTTTTTTTAAAACTTAGTAGATAAACACTAATAAAGAATGGGTGAAATTTATTTTAATAACATAAAATAGAGAGATTAAATGTCATGAGTTTCATGAAAGACATATATTAAGAATTCAACATTGGATGCATACTAATAAACAATATCAATAAATGATGGGAGTGTAACATAATATTTTAACCAATTTGATATAAAAATTAAATATTATGATTAAAAAACATAAAATATTACAAATGTAATTAAATTCATGATACCACCTAATAGCGGTAATTATATAAACCTCACTAAACAATAGAGGTTCAAAACCTATCGTACGTCTCAAAGAATTTTATTATAGAAAAAAATGATTATTTCATAGGAAGATATTTAATTGTAAACCACATGAAATTGAGATAATGAAATGGATATTTAAATACCAATAATTTTATGTATAAATTTACACAAAAAAATTCATTGTAATTATATATACTTCATAGAAGAAACATATGGTAAATATTCCACATGTCTAACATAAAATAAATGTTAGAGGGAAATCCCTCACCTTTATAATTTACATCATTTTTAAATTATAAAACATCATGAATAATAAATATATGTTTATTGTAAATATATTAGAGAACCATAATTTTTTATATCATGCAAATATATTTTTATTTATACCCATTTATTATTAATTTTTCACGAATTCCATATTAATGTAAGGTTTCAAACCATAAATACTTTGTTTTTCATGAGTGTTTTGTTGTGTTATTTATTTTCCTAAATATTTGATCATTATTGTAAAAAGTTTCTGATTGTTAACAATTATATCCATATTATATATAATTAGTATATATATTTGTTTATTAATCCATTAAAATTAGAGATAGAAAAAGAAATATTCGATTAATTGATATAATAGGTCGTACATATATATGAACAATCATTCTATTTTCGATATGGAATGAAGGAAATAAGTTTAAATAAAATATTAAAAAATAACAATAATTTTTATTTCATATATATCTCATATTTTCATTATTCTTAACCTTAATATATTCCTTATAGATCATTAACAACTCACATCGCATTGCAAGGTTGCATTCTGTTATACAGAGGAGTGACATTATTATATTTCAGAAGATTGGAAATTAAGGAGATAGATATTATATAATAATATATAATGTTAAATAATTTCATATATATCATATATAAATATTTCCTCCATCGTTTTATCCATATGTGTGGGGAGGTTATTGAAAATGAATAATATTAGTTCGCGAGATTGTAATCTATCATACACAGAAATGATTATTATTTATATCATTTGATAGAAGAGTAGATGAATATAATTTATTACATAAACATAATAAAATATATTTATACAGCGGAAACTTTTGTGGTTATATAATCAATATTTATTAACACCATAATTATTAATAAAAATAATTAAAAAAAATTCACAGTTAATAAGGATACATATTCATCTGAAAACCAATTTAGGATTAACCTAATTCCATCTCATATTGGATTTATAATCATAACATGTAATCTAATATGAGGATAGGGATGTATGTAATTTATTTTCATAGTTATTATCCAGAAAAATTAGTTTTTAAGGGTCAAGAAGATATGATAGAGGGTGGTCATTTATAAGTGCGGTGAGTGGCACACATAAAATATTTCGAAAAGAAATTGGTGTACCCATGTTTTTAAGAAGAAAAATGGATCAAAAATTCACCACTATAAACATTTATACATTATAAGATCTATACATTTCTATCCATTATGGGTTTTAATTTTTATGGTTATTTTTTAGTCATTTGATTAACTTCCTTTAAACATATTTTTATATTAACTATGGTGAATAATTTTTTCAATGTTTATTGTTTTTATGGTAGAAACTTAATTTTTACTTATTTCATAATATAAATTATTATGATTCAAAATATGCATACCAATATTGTTATCCAATATCACAAAATTATAAGATTGAATTTATAAATTAATCCCATAGATGTGATGCCAAACTATGTTTTCTGAAGAGTTACATTTAATCATTATAGAAATTTTTAATATCCAAATTCAACATGAAATTCATTATAATAAACTAAATTGGATTAAAAAATTTATAACTGACATAATTTTACTTTCAAAAACATATTAAAACAATTTATAAGTTTTTAAATTTTGAAAAAGAAAATACAATTCTTATAAAAACTCGTACTATTAACAAGTCCTTGAAAATTTCATCTTTTCCAAAAATTCTCCACAATTTACTCCAAGAAAAAAATTTAATGATTATTTTAAAAAATATGTTAATTTATTTAAAGTAATGTTTCTAAAATTTGGAAAAAATTATTTCAATATATTGCACCAAATGAAACAAAATTATTTTTTGAATACATTTTGTATGCATAAAATTATAATTATTTATATCGCTTTTATAGAAAACAATTTTTTTAATATAATCCATTTTATTGAATATATAATATATAAATTTCAAAAAAAAAAAATTCATCTACATTTATTATTTAAATTTTTTGAGGTAAACTGTCTTTATGTGCATAAAATAGTTTTTTTATAAATTAATTTTCATTAATTTAAAATGAAACTTTTTTTGTATTAATTGGCCTACAAATAATTCATTTTATATTTTTGTGTAAAACAAATAATTTTATAATTTATTAAACAATTTTCTTAAAATAAATTTGAATGTTGAAATGATTATAATTATATCAAATATTAAAATTTTTATAATATTTCATGTTTTTTTAAACATGGTTTAACGTGTAACAAAATATATACTCAGGTTTTCATGAAACCGAAGATAATATTAGAGATAATGGTAATAAAAATATATAAATGATTAAATTTATATTAAAAAATAATTCGCAAATCAATAGGGTGTTATAAGTAGCCTGATTTGTTCCGTTTGTGACTCAGTAGGGAATTGGTGGTATGAGTGTCCCATAGTTTAGTGTATACCTCAACTATAGATCTACAATTTTGTTATATAAAATAGATTTGACTTCATCGGTTTTTTAATGTAGTTGTGTAAATTAATTCATAGGGGATGATGTATTTTATAGATGGGTTGTATTATTACAATCATCAATCACATTAGAAATAAATTTTTGTTAACAATTTGAACTTGATATATTTTTCATATCTAGTATCTTTTAAAATTTTGGATTACATTTAAATGGAAAATTAGCATTTAAATAGAATAATGATTATTTTTATTATTTCAATTCAGTACAATGGGGATATTTAATTTTCTTTTTCATAATCCCATGGAATTGATTTGTTTGTTAATTTAAAAACTAAATAGGATATTCACATGAAAAAAAATTATTAATAATGGATATATGAAAGAATTAATCTATGTAAAAACAATATGTTTTTTATGGAAAATGGTTTTGACAATAAATATTTTATAATTTTATAGTAATTCCATGTTTGGTTAATAATATAAATATTTTAAATTATTTTGTTCAATAGTTTCATTAATTGTGTGTTGTAATGAAGAGGGGTATGATTGTTCATGGATCACATTACTGGTTTTCAAAAGTAATTTTGTTTTTGTTTTTATTTATTAGTGTTTGTTATCTATCCTGATTTGACACATATATTAAGGGTAATTTGATTGCATCCATTGGATGATAATTTAATTATTATTTATCCTTGAGTATGAGATATTATTTGTAGACTATTATCACTATTTTAATCTATATATTTCATGGGAATTGAATGTTATATTTGATGTTATTGGTTTTTTTGTATGTTGTGTCCTGATTCCTTCGGATAAGAATCTTACTAACAAGATTTCAAATAGAGATGGGTGTATATAATATAATGATTCAATCTCATTATAGGATTTTTTTCAAAAAAGTCTATTTTTATGGCTATGGATATTATTAAAAGGAAAATATATTTTAAGGCCATGCATAATTACTTTATGATATTTTTCTTTTAATTATAAAATTTTGGACTTAATAATTAAAATAAATCTATTTGAAAGGAATATTATTAAATAAATTTTATTTTAGGGTGTTTTCTATTCATTTTATAATTTTTCAGGATCATTTATGAAAATATTCATTTTTGTT
The DNA here is from genome assembly GCA_963277665.1 of Viscum album. Taxonomy (NCBI): domain Eukaryota; kingdom Viridiplantae; phylum Streptophyta; class Magnoliopsida; order Santalales; family Viscaceae; genus Viscum; species Viscum album. The sequence continues at coordinate 1,686,052,135 of OY728119.1, read as the reverse complement.
GAACTTAATATAAATTAATATTAATGATTTGTTCTTTCCATTTAAAAATTTATATGTATCAAGTGGGTAATAAAAGATGTCAGTATAAATGATGAAGGAATAATTTTGTCCCTAATGATTAAAAAAGATTTTAATTTTTCAAGACATTCATAACCCTTGGGTGTATCATTGATGGATCTTTTTCCACCTAAAACAGCGAGTGTAATATTAGAATTATTTTCCATCAAGAATGATGGGAGTCATCTTTTTTTACTTCTTATTTAGGCATATTTTCATCATGAAACACTATATGTATCACTTACTTTGTCTCCAATGGTTCTGGATTCTTCTATTTTATACACTCTCATCTGGTTTAGGGATGGTAACTCCTATTATCTTATTCAATTTTCATTTCATGGAGCCCGATTCTCCGAGAAAATGTGACTTGTTCCCCCAATACCCTCAATCCAAATATTATCTGAAATATAAAATAAATGGTAAAAATATATATTTATTCATTTAAATTAATTACATTTATGTATAGGGTGACTACAACTAGTAGACACCTGTCACCAAATTTGACTATGAAAATCCATCTGTTTATCACTTTCTATTTTGTGTCAATTCCCTTTGTCTTTCCACGTCAGAATTTATTTCAATGGTAAATACTAAATTTATTTCCATTCTCCGATTCCACATGGATTATATTTATACATATTTAGAACTGAAATATCATGGTTCATATAGATGTGGTTTCTATCCATTTAGACTGATGATGAGTTTTCACTCCAATCAGGACCCTAATACTTTGGTTGTGTATGTTCAGTTACCTAGTCATCATCTTACATTCCATAATACATTCATCAATAAGGATACTAAGGATTCAATTAGATTATAATTTTTTAGTTATTAAATAATACTACAAACACATAACATGCACAAGGACCACATCTATATAGATATATAATTATCTAAACCATTCAATACTAGAATATATCTCAAAATGAGTGAGTCTGTAATAATTTTAGGATAAATCTTTGTATTTTATATAAATACCATCAATTTATCCTATTTTCTATCATTGATAAAAGGATCATAAGAATTAAGGTTTCACTTCCATTATAGGTCCACCTGGAAGTGTAGATTTATCCCCTTAAAGGCATCTTAGTGTACCAACAATAATTCCCTCATGAGTGCCATTCTTCTAATTCATCTATACTTTTTGTTATGTAGGATTCATTTTTGCATCCAAATAACATCCCACCATTATTCATTGAATATCATTATACAAACTAAAAAGTCACTCACAAGGTCCTTATAATTCATTTTAAGGTGGATATACATGCTCTTAGGGAGACAGTATTCCCGTTTGGGATAAGTCTCCAATAATTTAACATTTCAGGTCATCCAATATTGTTAGGGGATATCTCTAGACCTAGTTTAGATACTCCAAATCTTTTATCAGTAGCTACTAATCCCATATCCTATTATATCCCCTCGTGTTGTTGTTTGAATTCATGAATACCACATCTTGTTCTTCAACCTAACATCCCATAAAACATATTAAGTCATTTTTCGTGCAGATGAAGAGATTTTAGTTAGATCACATACTAGAGGTCAACGATAATTGGGTATATTGTAATGTATAAAATTTTACTGCATTATAAGTAGATATAAGTCCACAACATCTTAATCTGCTTTTAACTCCACTACCCAACATCTCACAACCTCAAGCTCAATAGAAAACCACCTTCATTCCCAATGATCTCTTTCATGATTTGGGAATTTAGGATAATAGGTGCTTGGGACATATGTGAAATAGTTTATAATGACTATAATATCAATTAATAATATGAGGTAGTATTTCTTGAGATGTATAGGTTACCATATAATCATAAGGATTCAGTAGAAATAATTGGTTTTAGGGAATGCATGCATGGAAAACTCAAAAATAAATACATTGTAATTTTCTACAATTTTATAAAAAATATATAATATATTGATTATTACTCAAAATATAACACAACATAGAGATAGTTTTATATTCTCAACTGGAGAACTAGATCTGAACCATTGTTCCACATGACCTCAAACATGCCTCCAAGTATAGATGAGTCTCTAACTTTCATTGAGTGTCTACATCAATCATTTGGGAGACTATACCCTCTATATCATTTCACGAGATCAGTTAATAATAACATGAATATGTAAATAATAATATTAAATATATAATGTGAAATAAATATGACATGAACATAAATTCATTTCATAGTGACTATCCAAAAAAGTGTAATAAAATTCTGTAGTTAAGAAAATTATATCTGAGGTCCTCGAGATTCCATCCCTCTCCACTACCATATCTGTAATAATCTTCTCAACTATACAACATAGGGCCAAATACCTTTTATATATCCCTTGTGGAATCTAATGTCTTCCTAAATTCTTGCATTTGGTGTAAATAAATATCACGCTACGACATTCCCAATAAACCATAATGTCATTTCATAAGATAAAAAATTGCATCCCATTAACAAAAATAGGTTACTAATATAAATAAAATTTATCACACAAAATACCAAACATATATTGTGTAAAATAAAACTAATTTGAAACCATTCTAGTATAATCAATGATAACAAACCAATCATATCCCTTTAAAAGAATATACCAAAAATAGATATTATACATTTACACCTGCTGGGATATCTCGTGTATATACAGAATGTTGTCTGAAACCACTCTATATGAAGATAGCACAAAAATTATGTGACACATCCTTCAAGTTCAAATTTTCCATTAACATACTATCCATGTTTAGGAACATTCTATTCATGTGAATACACCTAAACATATTTTATGTCTCACCTGACATCGAACAGGTATCACATCTCTTGTGTCATACAAAACAAGCCAAATATCCATACTCAAAATCTGTAGATATGCATAAAATATATATGTTATGTAATTAAAATGACTTATCAATATCATGTCATGAAATGTAGTTCCATAAACATAGTCATCACAAACCATAACCAAGAAACAAATACATAGTGAAAAGGGTACACACACACCGTTAGTGATCAATGGTACAACACATACACAAAATAATCATTCTAATAAACTATATAAAATATGAACTACATTCAGAAGTTTGATTCCTTAGATACAAAGGTGATTGATGATAAGTATTTTTATCTGAGTTTAATTTTACAAATAAATCGTCACTACTATTAAATAATTGTGTTCAAAATTTTATCATCAATACAAACCATACATTACTGTAGGTGTGTTAATTCGATCAATATCTCATGATATATATAAGGGAAAAGTTTGAAATATAAAAATAAAATAAAATAATAAAATAATTCAAAAGAGGGGAGGAGAGAGTGATATGTGATGGGAATAGTATCACTATCCTGCCTAGGGCACACCCATTTCCCCATTTTAATCAAAAAAACTAATTTAAATTCAATGTTTAATCACCACACACAATCCCCCATTAAATTATCTATTATTTTTCTGTACCATTAAATCCATGTACCACCATATTACCTAATATATATAATTTTTATATTTAATCCCGAAATTGGTATATTTTAATTAAATTAATTTTTATTCGTTCTCCTATTTAATCCCATGCATTTTTTCACATTTCTCTTTTAAACAAATGTAATCCACCATTACAAAATATTTATATCAAAATTCACTAAATATATTTAGAATTAGACAACATATATATATATATATATGAAAATCCATATATGAACAATATATATATACACACATTATTATATACACTTTCCCATATAAATATATAAATTTATATTTTTATCACACACATATATATATATATATATATATTTACACACGTATTTTAATTTTCTAACGTAAAAATATTAGATTTCCATTTTGATAATAATAATAATAATTATTATTATTATTAATTTTAAATTCCTTACATAATTTTCCATATTTACATTCTAAATAATTCTTCTATTATAAGTGATAATAGTATATAATTTTTTATTAACCACAAAATTATGAATTTTTTTCGGGACAAATAACATCATTATTATTATGTATCCTAATAAAAAATATTCTCCCAAGGTGAAACATCACTCATAAATTAAGATTATATAAAAAATTTTAATTGAAATTTTATATTTATGTTATTCGTCATCAAAATAATAATAATAGAAATAATAAATATAATAATAACAATAATAATAATAATAATAATACAATTATTCTAAACATCGCAACAAATATTCAACTACCAAAATTTTATCAATACAAAAAATTCAAAACAAGTTGATAAAATTTATTACAGAAATATATTATAACATTTAATAATATTTATCAAACTTATTAATCATATTGGAATTTACTTTAAATAATATTTAACCAATATAATTACATAAAAACACTATATATCCCACCTATGTTAATAACCACATTTTAAATTTTACGACGATTTATGATTTCCCATACATGATGGATTTTAGAGATGTATCATTATTTTAGAATAAAAAAATATGGTTGATATAATATATTTAATATTTTTATTATAATAATTCTAAGGCTCAATAGGCCTTTGAATCCAACACTAATTTAGTTCCTAACTACCAAATTATTCCATAGACAATTCCATGGTGCTTTATGGTATTTTACCCTTATTTAAAGCCTTTAGAATGTTTACTATGTAATTTTCTTTGAAAATTTTAATTTAATATAGAAATAATTAAAAATAATTAAAAATATTGTTATATTATTCGTGATATTTTATGATATTGTAATTATCCTCCTCTAACAAATTTTCATCTTTGATAAGTTTATCATGTGGTTTTTTTCTAAAAATCAAAAAATGTTGAGTGTATCTATCCATATTCTTAATAATCTAGATAAATTTTAGAATTTTGGAAATTTACCACTCCTAGTAACCTAAGGGGCTATGTATAACTCTATTTTACAAATCTACATAATGATTTTATCTTTAGATAGGGTTATAACGTACTACAACAACATTAATCCCTTAGTTCTGATCATAGAACCCCATTAGATTCACTATCACACCACAGTAGTTAAAATTAAATATAGTTGTATTACAATAACTTGTGGAGTTCCACCTCCTATTATATTTTTTCATATATGAAAATAATCTATCTCAAATGGAGTCATGGAGCCCCTATTCTTCATAATTTGTTGGAAAATCAATTGCAATCCATCATCCAACCTTCAAATATTATTTTCACAATGAAATTGTTTGAGATACACTCGAGATGAAAAAAGTTTGTACATAGGTGAAAGTATGAAGACAAGATGTTATTCCTTCCTCAATTTCCATCTCTAATGTAAATTCTTTACAATGAATGATATCTTAGTATGTCAACACAAAATATATAACCTATCACCTCTACTCTTACCATTGGAAAAAATGAACTTCCTTTTTTATAAGAATATTTACCCTCATTTTGTGGAGAGCGATGGATCAAATTGGTGAAGCATGCTGAATAGGTATAGATAGTTGTCATCCAGTTCAGAAGCATAATAAATTCGGGATATGTATTCAGTCTCTATGTATTGGAAATGTAATCCTAAAAAAGTTATCTTTGAATGTTTTCCATGTCTACCCATCCCATTTTCTAGACTGCAACATTACATCTCACCACCATCTAGCAGGAACGAGAATTATAAAGGTCACCATTCCAATATATCATTACTCATAGTTCTATACAAAGATGAATATTCTAAAAAAAATATGTATCAAGTCCTTTGTGACCTAATTTACTTCAACCCCAAGAACTGTGGTTTACGATAGATATAAAAGTCTCAAACCATGTCGATCTTAGTCTTGGTGACTCCTCCACCTTGGACCAGAACTATACATAAAATTCATGAATGAACATGTCTTGCAGCCAGAATCACATGTTCTACTCTTACCATGGATGGTGGCATTAGATAATTCTAATCAAACATAGATAATAGTCATTTTAGATATCTCTGAGGTGGAATCCATACAACGTTTAGGACATTAAGAAAATATCAAGGCCTAACCAATAGATGGAATTACATGTGGTTCTTGAAAGAATTCCTCTCAGAACCCAAGGTATTTACCTATTAGAACTATCCATGGCCTCCATACCATCATGTTATGCGCATTCATCATAAATATTCCCTCAAAAAAGGATAATCAATACAAATAATTAAAATAAAATATAGATATATAACAATGACCTGAAAAAAAAGATATATCACAAAAAGATAATCTATCCTAAATAGATAGAATATGTTAATGAATTTAATTAAAAAAAATAAATTGTGAAACAATAAGAAGTATATATATGGAATTTGAACTTATGTTCCTTGGCATGATGAATAAAAGTTCATGATTTATTAGAAATAACATATTAAAATCTTGGGTATCCTAGAAGGTGAATTTATTAAATGGTAAAACAAATATTCATCACACTTTATGGAAACGTGAAGGTCCATTATATTTTGATGGTCTGGTACCATCACGATTCCCAAAAAAGAGTAACAATAATTCTAACTCTTGCTTATTTGGTCTGAATTCAAGGAAAAGAGGAAACCAATGTTTGCGAATCCTAATGCTCTTATACGATGTCATAGTTGGGCCCTATTAATATCACCATCGCCTCACCATTACATGGTAATTTAGTTATGGCCTGTAATGAACCATTGATTTCCCTACAGACATGTGGCCCCATACTGAGGGTGGACCAACATTTAGTAACAAATCATCACACTAACGAATATAACATATTCCAATGAATTTTCATTCTAGTTTTTCATCACTCTAAAAAACACTGAAAAACATCCCAGGAGGTCACCCATCCTAACCAATATTTAAGGAAATAACACAAAACTATGGATTTCAAATTAGAAAGGCACTAAAAAATAATTTTTCACCTTGTCGACAACTGTCATATTAAAAATTAATTGTCCCATTATAAATACAGGTGTTAAAATCACCAATAGTGAAAATAAATCATCCTATAGACCCTAAATATCAATATATGAAACTAAATTACACATATAAATGGGTACATATCAGATAAAATGGTTCAAATATGCCCTAATGATAGTATATACTCTCTAATTTTACATGATCAACAGGAAATGACATGTTAGGAACCAATAGATTCCCCACTGTCAACTAGTCCCATACTAGGGTCCCACCCACATGGATTAATGTTTCATCATACTAATAAAAGTCCCTATAGGACAACATAGGTTATTTCGAATGTGTTTTTCCTCACTGATACTAATAATGGGAAACTACATAGTAGGTACCAAACATTTATGCTGAAACCAGTGGTCCCCTTCCAGGGGCCAACCAATATGACTGGACATGACATAAAACTTGTTTATATCCCATTTTACCACACGATGTATTTCTAGTGTATTTTTACTCACATAATAATACCCAAGAAACATCCATAGTGTTCAACCATTCTAACAACTACTCCATGAAATCATTATTAACTATGTTGTTCTGAACATGCATGCTCTTGAAAAAATGTGCACCAAGTTAAAAATTGTGATATTATTTAGATAACAAACCCTTTATCATTATGGGTCTAAATATCACCCCTAACCCCCTCAAGTGAATAAAAAGTAAGTTGTGTGCCCCATAATTATACCATGGTAGTGGAATTGAGAATAGGGATGGGTATAGCTTTGATACCATGTAATAATTAGTCTCTACGGAGATCATTGTAATCCCATGATAACATGGTCATCTAGTCTATCCCTACCAGAATCCACCAGTTTCTCGACAGAAACATTGTCCATAGTAGGGATGCACCAATGTAGCTAAATGGGTCATCATACTAATTTATGTCCTTATATACCAATACACGTTCTTTATAGTGTGTTTCCCTTAGACACACACACCAAGGGAGACTTCCCAATAGGTTACCCATAATGAAATATAATTTAGAACCCAATCCCATATATATGTTGTTATTCTTAATTAGGCTCCAAAAACAATTATCTCCTTGTAGACAAGAGTCATATCATTTATTCATTTAATCCTTTATCATTTTGAGTGTTACAATAATAATTCATTTTTATCCATTTCATAATGCTTATTAATTCTAAATTAAATGTATCATATATGGATTCCCTATAGATTATTCTATCATATTACAATAATATATACTCATTAATGTTCATATAGAGATATATAAATAAATTAATGGAATAAAAATCAGAAAATATGAGGCTGTATAACCTAAAGGATGGAATTTTTGGACCTAAAACCCTTTTGAAAAAAAAAATATTCTATTTGATTAGTGTTATAAGCCTAAAATTTCATTTAGATTATAATTTTAAGGGAAATAAATACATTTATATTAATCTAGACTAATTGGGGTTGAACATGAAAGGGATATCATCATTTAGAAAATTGAGTGTGAATACAATGTATCATGCTCTTTCATATCACTCATCACCATTAATATAACTCAAAATATCACAAGTAAGAAACAAAACATTCTTTTTATCCATGTAATGACAATATGATACTATTTTTTCCATGTATCATTTGTTGTGAGTGGATTCCTTAAACACAAATCCATTATACACATGGATTACCAATATATGTATACAATTATATATGTCTGTGTGTGTGTGTTTATTATTTGGGTAATATAGTTATTAGTTATGTGTCCACTATTTTTTTGTTAATATGCATAGAAACCATGTTGTATTAAATGTTTTATGAATTTCTAATCTATAAGGAGAACCAAAAGACAATATTTCACTAATCATAACATGGGACAAGTAATTTAGAGACATCGTAATTTCGGGATAAAGATAATTTTTTACTATCGGGTTCATAGGATTGATAATCATTGATACTTCTTAACATGTAGTGTAACACCCCAGGCTTCCATGGTACGCTTCTCTTTGAATAATAGAGCAGCGTGTGTAGTACACACCCTCGAGTTCTAACACACCACAACCAATCAAACTAGCCGTTATTAATAGTAATACCTACTTTTTTAAATTTTATAAATTTTATCATTATTAATGGACTTCATTTTTGGATTCGGAATATCTAATTTAGCCTAGGGTGAACTTTTGGAACATTTTGGATTACATTTATATTTTGGAGAATAGTGAAAATTACTAAATTTTAATTAAAAATAAATTTTTTAATCAAAATAATTTATAGTGATAAATTATACCATTGAGTGGTTTCAAAGTAAAATTAGAAAATAATTTTACCATTTTATCTAGTGGTGTTCATTTGAATTAATTTCACATTGAAATTGGACACATACAATTATCAATCTTTTGATAGATATTATTTCTTAAAAACATGTTATTTGTTATGACAGCGGGAATTAAATATAAAAATAATTAATGGAAATTTTATGTTTTGAATTTCGTAAAATGGACATCATTATTGAATTTGGAATATCAAAAATAGCTTAGAGTTAATTTTTGGTATTTTTTTGAAAAACATCGATTTTTGATGAATAGTGAAACCACTAAGTGGTAGTTAAAAAACCGATATTTCGTTTAAATGAAACATTACCACTAATGTGATTTGATTTTAAAAAATCTGTCCTAACTGGAGTTCATTAGGAAGAGAAATGTGGTTCAATGGTATTAAAATAATTTTAGGTGAATAGTAACATTTAAGTTCTATTAATTGCGATTAAAGGTAATTAGTGTAATTTAAGGTAAATATAATGATATATTAATATGAAATTACTTTTACACATGTCCTACTCTTATTGGATGAGTCATGGCCGACCAATACAGTACATGGGTCAACCTGGGGACCCCATGTATCCACATGGGTAAGGAAATGACATTAATATCTTTTTATTTAAAGCAAAAATAAAATTGTCACAAACATGTGTTGTTTTACAAAAATAATTATTACATGGGGTTATATAAGGTAATTTTTAGAAAATATATATTAATTGGAAATATAAAAATATGTACTACATCATTCTATTTTTATTATAATTTTTAGACATTAAATATATTAAATTTTTTATGACACCATGATGATGCAGTGATTACCTCCATAATTAACAACTTAAATAAAATTAAAAGATAATGTAATATATAAGACATACACTTGTCAAAAACCAATTGGATGTGTATATTTAGAACCATTATCACCTTATCCTCAATATATATAATTTTGGGACCTTTGAAATCAGAAAATCACTTCATAATAATGTAACATTTCATGACATTCAAAGAGTGCCCCTCCTCTCCTCTTATAAAAGGCCCCCACCTCTACCACCTTATTCACACCATCAAAGCCATTTGGTTTGGCCAAAATCTGCCCAATTACTCTCTCAACTTCCCTCTATTACTCCTAGAAGCCTCACTTTGGGCAGAAGTTTTCCCAATGAAGCCTTTGGCTCAAATCAAAAAGAGTTACCCGATTTTAAGGTAATGTCTTTTCTTATGTTCTTTTGTTTTATTTTGCTTGTCCAACCCATTAAACCATTTTAATTACATTATTTTGTAACAACACAATCATCTTAAATATACTAGGATGTTTTTATGAGAAGAATTTTATTTACACTTACACACACCTTTGTCTAATGGTTAAAGAACATATTGTTTCTGTGGGTGGCGAATTACTTCCTCACGAAACGATGATTGTTAAATATTATTTTAACACCTTTAATTGTGGCCACTAAGATGTCACTATATTTATATATGATATATATTCTGTTTATGTTTTCCTTATGCTTCTGTATTTTTAATTTTTGGCATACCTTTATGATTTCCATTTTGGGTAAACGAGATAATTTCATTTTAGGAAGTTTGGACAACCGCCCCCTCAAATTGATTTGAATCATTAATTCCATATGTGGGATGTATAATGGATGGAGTAAATGATATTATATATGATATAATACTGGAATTATAATATACCTTTATATAATTATGATTTCATTCCATTAAATATGAAATAGAAATGAAAGTAGAGTTCATGCGTAGGTAAGGCTTACCGTCTCCATGAACTGTGCATTCATTTTCTTACCTCTAAATGTTATATAATATTATAAATTCATTTATATACTGGATATATATTATATATATGATATCTACATCATGAATATAATTCTGGATATAATAGATATTTTACCACATGAACAACTTGTAAATATAAGAAGTTTATTTTTGACTCAAGCACCAAAGATCGACAAAGCGACCGTTATTACTTAAATAATTACATGATGTTCATAACATGGTAATAAGGGATATAAGAGGAATAATGAACATGAAAAAGGTTTTTAAGCAAGTAGAAAATAACTCTATTTTATTATTCAGGAGGTTAAAGAATGGTCGAGTCAAGTCGGACACGAGGTAAGGGACTTCGTCTCAATTTCCTTTCATTGAGGCATATTTTTTTATACACAACTTTATTTTATACGGTGGATAAACCCCATTGAATTTTATATTTATTCAAAAGGAATATTTTTTAAACAATGCGTTTTACTATACGACAAAAGGAAATGTTTTTTTGTCATACGTATGCGGCGACAACGACTTCTCCACCACCGAGACAATTATTTGAGTTTCGGATTCCTCTACAAGCCATAACGTTTTTTTAAATGAAAAATAAATACCAAGATTTAATTTTCATTTATTTTGGTATTGAAAATTGTTTTATCGTATCAATGTTTTGTATTAATATCTTGTGATTGAAATGTGGAAATGTTATATTTTCTTTATGCATGTTTTATGTGATATGATTATGTTATGGTTTATGATATGTTTAAACCTTTTCATATAAGGAATGTATTGGACTTAATAAGTGATGGGTGGAGCCCGCTATAGCTCCTCGATTCATCGGTAGGTCTCATGAGACAAACTAGTGTCTTGAAAAAATGCCTTGATAGAATCTTATTTGTAGTCTTGGCACGAGGCAGTGGCTACATGGATATGATAGTCTGGCATTATGCATTTAATTATTATGAAAGTAGTTATTGATATTGCATGTGATTATTCGACTAGTAGAATATCCTTGTGAATAAGTAAATGGAATTATTTAATTTTAATTTATCCATATTATGATGAAGGTTATGTTTATAAGGATTCTGTTTTCGATATACATTGCCTAAAATGTTTGTGTTTATTTATGAAATTTTCTGCTATATTTTTATCATTACTGAGAATCTGAGATCACCCCTTTCTATGTTTTATTTTTCCTAGGATGTGAATAAATATTTTATGACTGACCTACCTGGATAGTAAGAAGGGGAAATGAGTTTGGACTATAGAGAGTATGTTATTGTGTTTTTTCACTTTATGATGTAATGTAACATTAATGAATATATATCTATTGTTTCCAAGGCTTCTAAACTAATCGGTCTATCGAGACATGATCTTTGTGATTATGCCAATGTTATATAATAATGCACCGACTCTAGGTAACTGGGGTCAGCGCATTACAGTTAGCATCAGAGGAAGTTTAGTAATATCCTTGGTAGCTATATTTAGATAAACTATGATTAGAGCACATAGCCCTAAGATAGACTTTGAGGATTAGTATAGAAGAACTTCCTAGAATTTTGGTATTATAGAGATTTTGTTGGTTTTCTGAGCAATACATCCCTGTCTGGATATGAGCAGGTAGAGGTTACTCTCGCACATATGTACCTATGGTTAAAACCTGAAAACACTGCTTTGAGCTAGACTCGAACGAGAACTAGTGAACGACAACAGGCCTTGCTGCACTCTTGGTTACGACACTCCTGGGGGATATGCTTAGGATAATTCTCATTTTCATTACAAACCATTATGAAGGGGTTATGATTGTATAATTCTTCAATGAAAAGATTTTTATGACTATGGATTATATCCATAAATAGTTCAATTTATGTTAAGTGTTTTGCATGTTTTTTATAAGTATTCTAATTCATAAACTAAGCTAGTTTATAACATTGCTTAGAAATGGCTCCTAGTGGAAGGAATGTAAACCATATCAATGCACGCACTCCATGTAGGGATTTCCCTCCTGCTCAAGATAATTACAGTGGAGCTGGTGATACAAATGGTTCTGATCAACTTATCACCATACTGGGACAACTCACTCAGGTTATGAATAATAAACTTACCCGTATGGAGAACCCTGATCCACAACGTGGAGGATCAATGTTATACAGATTAATGAGGTAAAAACCAAAAACATTTTATAGGGGTACAAATCCATTAGTAGATGTGAAATTGATAAACTCCATAGAAAAAATGTTCCATGCCTTTTGGAGTAGCGAAAGGGAGAAGGTTGTCATGGCGGTTTACCACCTGACTGGAGATGCCAATCAATGGTGGTCTCTAATTCAAAACACAAAGGAAGATAAATAATTATCAAGTATGTAATGGATGGAGTTTATGGAAATTTTCATTGAAAAATACTATCCACATGACCATCGAGAAGATATGGAAAGGCAACTTCTGAGTCTGAGGCACAAGGAGGATGAGAATATCCCAATGTATTAGGCTAACTTTACAAGGTTAGCTAGGCATGCTGTAGATTATATACATAACCCAAGAATTAAGATAGATCGTTTATTTGATGGGTTAAAACCATTTCTCTGTCGACCATTAGTCTCACAAACCTTCTCTCTGTACGAAGATATTGTCTCGTGTGCTATCAAGATGGAAAAGGAATTATCTAAATCTTATGACTTTAAAGAAAAGTAAGAGAAGAAGAGATCTTCTGATCAATATGGAAATGGAAATAAGGGGAAGAAGGTAAAAGTTGAATATTAGCCCTGCTGTAAATGTGGGAAGAAACACTGCGGTACTTGCTTGAATAGAATTGGAGTCTATTACAAGTGTGGTGAAAAAGGACACCAAGATCATGATTGCAAGGGAAAGAGATTTTCTTTCAATGTGGAATGATATAATTGTCGAGATATGGAAAATTATGAAAATGAATGTCCTAAGCATCAGTGGAACATACCTCAGAAGAGGCCAAGGGATCAAGGCCAAGCTTATTCTTTCACTACTGCTGAGGTTGATGCTCCGAAAGACGTGGTGGAATGTAATTTAATGGTTTACTCAAGATTAGAAAATGAATTATTTGATTATAGATCATCACATTGTTTCATATCTTCCCAGTTTTCTAAGAAAATTAGATATTTCCAATTTGATTTAACAAGAGAATTTTCAGTCAAAACTCCTAAGGGAAGTATCATTGTAATAAAGTTTTGTGAATCAGTCCCTATTAGGGCACATAAATGTTCTTTATCCACTGATCTCATTGTCATACCTATTATTGAGTTTGATATAATCCTCGGAATGGATTGGATTTCAGACAATGATGAGAATATTTTTTTTAAGAAGAAGGAGGTTATGATTTTTGTTGATGATGATAAGGAACACCTAATCTTTAGAGCAGAATCATCACCACCTAATTCTTATTTTGATCCTCCCCCAGTAGCTCAACTAAATTCAATTATTGGGGAGGAAGAGAATTAAATGACTGAGGGATAGGAAAGGAATGTTCAAATAGAGGATGTATCTATTTTTAAATAATGTGTAGATGTGTTTCCGGAATATTTACCTGGACATCCTCTAGAACGAGAAGTTGTGTTTTCAATTGATTTAATTCCTAGATCAAGGATTATATCAAAGACCCCTTATAGAATGACCACCTTGGAATTAGTTGAACTAAATATACAACTAGAGGAATTGAGTAATAAGGGATTTATTCGCCCTAGTGTTTCTCCATGGGGATCCACTGTCCTTTTTGTTAAGAAGAAAGATGGATATATGAGGTTGTGCGTTGACTACAGGGAGATCAATGCTATAACAATAAAGAAAAAGTATCCCCTACCTCGCATTGATGATTTATTTGACCAACTGCATGGAGCTCATTAATTTTGAAAGATTTACCTTTTAACTGGATACCATTAGTTATGTGTGAATAAAGAAGACATTCTGATGACAGCATTTCGAACAAGGTATGGTCATTACGAGATTAGAGTAATTCCTTTTGGATTGACTAATTCACCCTCTGTATTCATGGATCTAATGAATAGAGTTTTCAAGTAATATCTTGATGATTTTGTGGTGGTATTTATTGATGATATCTTGGTATACTCCAAAACCTATAAAGATTATGAAAATCACTTGCACATTATCTTGAAGACTCATAGAAGGCATGAATTATATGGGAAGTTTAGAGAGTGTGAATTATGGCATGATGAGATTTAATTTCTGGGCCATATTCTCTCTATGGATGGGATTTCCGTTGATCCTTCTAAGACCAAGGCAATCCAAGAATGGCCAGCACCGACCAGTATAACTGAGGTATGCCATTTTCTTGGTTTGGCTGGTTGTTATCGACGTTTGTCCAGAATTTTTCATGATTGGCTAACCCATTAAAGAAGATCACACATAAATGGGATAAATTTGTATGGAAAAAAGAGTGTGAAGAGTTTTTTGAAGAACTGAAGAGAAGATTAGTCAATGATCCTATATTGACTCTACCATCGGGGAATGATGGGTTCATAATTTATAGTGATGTATCAATGAAAGGACATTGTTGTATCCTTATGTAGAATGATACGGTTATTTACTATGCATCACGACAGCTTAAAATTCATGAGCAGATCTATCCTACTCATGATCTCGAGTTAGCTGCTGTAATCTTTTCCTTGAAGATATTGAGACATTATCTCTATGGTAAAAAATGTGAGATATATACCGATCACAAGAGTTTGAAATATATTTTCTCAAAAAAATAACTCAACATGAGGCAAAGGAGATGGCTTGAACTACTAAATGATTATGATAGCACGATACACTACCACACGGGGAAGGAAAATATGGTTGCAGATTCTTTAAGTAGAAAAGATCATGGATTTTTGAACATGATGAGAGTGGAAAGGGATCCTATTTTCATGGATCTAGTAAAGATGGATATGGGAATCACCATGGAGGGTGAAACATCACAACGTTTTGAAATCGTTTCCAAACCATATTTACTAGAAAGGATAATGTGTTCTCAGGCAGATGATGAAGAGTTGAAAAAGAAGATTAAAGCTTTGAATGATGGGTGATTGAGTGACATTGTGTATGAAGATGGAATATGGAAATTTGGGAGGAGACATTGTGTTCCCGATATACCTGATTTAAAGAGGGAATTTTTGGATGATTCTCATAGTTCTAATTTCTTTATACACCCTAGGAGCACCAAAATGTATAGAGATTTAAAGGGACATTTTTGGTAGGACAACATGAAGAGGGAGATTTCTGATTTTGTGAGAAGATTTATGGTTTTTCCACAAGTGAAAGCTGGAAGGAAACTACCTGGTTAAGAATTGCAACCTCTTCCCATACCTGAGTGGAAATGGGATAATATTATGATAGACTTTTTCATAGGACTACCAAAGACTCCTAGAAGGAATGACGCAATATAGGTCATTGTTGATCGTCTCATGAAGTCAGAACATTTTCTTGATATAAGAGAAGATCTAACACTTGAAATTATAACAAGACTATATATTAATGAAGTTTTGAGACTTCAAGGAGTACGCCTATCGATTGTCTCAGATCGTGATCCCCGTTTTACATCATGATTCTGGAAAAGTATTCAGAAGGCCTTGGATAATAAACTTTGTTTCAACAGTTCTTATCACCCTCAAATAGATTTACAATCAAAATGAACTATTCAAACCTTATAATACATGTTGAGATCATTCTCACTTGACTTTCATGGTATGTGGGATCAATATTTACCTATGGTAGAATTTTCCCTTAACAATAGCTTCCATTCACGTATTCAGATGGCACCATATGAAGCGTTAAAGGGAAAGAGATATCTCAAACCAATCTATTGGGATGACATTGGTGAAAGAAAACTTATAGGCCAAGAACTGGTGGAGGAAATGATAGAAAAGGTGAAGGTAATCCAAAACCACATCAAAGAAGCTCAAAGTAGGCAGAAGAGCTATGCTGACAACTGAAGGAAGGAATTGGAATTGAAGGTAGGAGATCATTTTTTGTTGAAGGTATCTACATGGAATGGAGTTATACATTTCAGTAAGAAGGGTAGATTGAGTCCCAAGTACATCAGACCCTTCGAAATTCTAGAACGAATTGGGGTTGTAGCTTACCGCTTGGAAATGCCGCCAAGTCTCTTCACAGTTCATGATGTGTTCCATGTATCACTATTGAGAAAATACATACCTAAATCAATTCATGTACTCACCTATGAGGAATTATAACTGGAACCCAATCTGTCTTATTTCAAAGAGCTTGTCAGGATTCTTTATACAAGAGAACAAGTGCTGAGAAACCGGACAACTTGTCTGGTAAATGTTCTATGGAGAAACCATAAGATGGAGGAGTCAACCTGGGATACTGAAGAACATATAATGAAGAATCACCCGAGTATTTTTATACAGTGATATTATAATAATTTTCGAGGAAGAAATTATTTGAAGGAGAGGAGAATTTAACACTCCATTCTTCAATGGTACGCTTCTCTTTGAATAATAGAGCAACATGTGTAGTACGCAACCTCGAGTTCTAACACACCACAACCAATGAAACTAGCCATTATGAATAGTAATACCTAATTTTTGAAATTTTATAAATTTTATCATTAAAAATGGACTTCTTTTTTTGATTAGGAATATCGAATTTAGCCTAGGGTTAAATTTTGGAACTTTTCAGATAACTTTTATATTTTGATGAATTGTAAAAATTACTAAATTGTAATTAAAAACATCTTTTTTAATCAAAATAATTAATAGTGATAAATTTTAACATTTAGTGGTTTTAAAGTATAATTAGAATATAATTTAACCATTTTATCCAGTGTTGGTCATTAGAATTAATTTCACTTTGAAATTGGACATAAACAATTGTCAATCTTTTGATAGATATTATTTCTTAAAAACACGTTATTTGTTTTGACAGCGGGAATGAAATATGAAAATAATTAATGCAATGTTTATTTTTCCAATTTGTTAAAATGGACATAATTTTTGAATTTGGAATATCAACTTTATCTTACATTGAAGTTTTTGTATTTTTTTGAAAAAAATAGATTTTTTATGAATAGTGAAACCACTAAGTGGTTGTTAAAAAACTATTTTTTCATTTAAATGAAACTTTACCACTTTTTTGATTTGATTTTCAAAAATCCAACATACATGGTTGTCATTATGAAGTAAAATGTGGCTCAATGGGATTAATTTTTTTTGGGTGAATAGTAACTTTTATGTACTATTAATCACGATTAAAGGTAATTAGTGTAATTTAAGGTAAATATAATGATATAATAATATGAAATTACCTTTACACTTGTCCTACACTTATTGGATTAGACATGGCCGACCAAAAAATCCATGAGTCAACTTGGGGACCCCATGGAGCCACTTGGGTAAGGAAATGACATTAATAACTTTTTATTTAAAGTAAAAATAAAATTATCACAAACATGTGTTGTTTTAATAAAACAATTATTACATGGTGTTATATAATGTACGTTTTCTACTATAAATATTCATTGGAAATCTAAAATGATTTCCGACATCATGATGATGCAGCGATTACCTCAATAATTAACGATTTATATAAAATGAAAATATAATGTAAAATCTAATACATACACTTCCAAAAACCCAATTGGATGAGTATATTTAGAACCCTTATCACCTTATCCCCGAAATATATAATTTTAGGACCTTTCAAATCCGAAAATCACTTCATAATAATGTAACATTTCATGACATTCCAAGAGTGCCCATCCTCTCCTGTTATAAAGGCCCCCACCTTTACCACCTTATTCACACAATCATAGCCATTTGGATCATCCATCCTCTGCCCAAATACTATCTCAACTTCCTTCTCTTACTCCTAGAAGCCTCACTTTGAGAACAAGTCTTCCCAAGGAAGCCTTTGGCTCAAATCAAAAAGAGTTGCCCGATTTTCAGTTAATGTATTTTCCTATGATTTTTTGTTATATTTTTCTTCTCCAACCCCTTAAACTATCTCTATTCCATTCCTCTATAAAAACACCAGTATCTTCAATATAATAGGATGTTTTTATGAGAATTATTTTATTTACACTTACACACACCTTCGTCAAATGGTCAAAGAACAAACTGTTTCTGTGGGTGGCGAATTACTGCCTCAGGAAACGATGATTGTTCAATATTCTTTTAACACCTTTCATGGTGGCCATTAAGATGTAACTATATTTATATATGATATATATTCTGTTTAAGTTTTCTTATGCTGCTGTATATTTCATTTATGGAATACCTTTATGATTTTCATTATGGTTAAACGCGATAATTTAATTTTAGGAAGTGCGGACAACCTCCCCCTAAAAGTGATTTGAATCGTTAATGACATATGTTGGATGTATAAAGGACGGAGTAAATGATATTATATATGATATAATAATGGAATTATAATATACATTTATACCATTATGTTTTCATTCAATTAAATATCAAATAGAAATGAAAGTAGCGTTCATTCATACGTATGGCTTACCATCTCCATGAACGGTGCATTTCATTTCTTACCTCTAAACGTTTTATAATATATAAATTCATGTATATACTGGATATATATGATATATATGATATATAAATAATGATTATAATGGTGGATATAATGGATATTTTACCACATGAACAACTTTTAATTATAAGATGTTTATTTTTGACTCAAGCACCAAAGATCGAAAAAACGACCATTATTAACTTAAATAATTACATAATGTTTATAACATGGTAATAAGTGATATAAAAGGAATAATTAACTAGAAAAGGTTATTAAGAAAGTATAAATTAACTCTAGTTTATTATTCAGGAGGTTAATGAATGATTGAGTCAAGTCAGACACGAGGTAAGGGACTTCATCTCAATCTCCTTTCATTGAGGCATATTTTGTTTTATACACAACTTTATTTTATATGATGTATAAAACCCTTTGACTTTTACATTTTTTCAAAAGTAATATTTTTTATATGATGCGGTTTACTAAAGGACAAAAGGAAAAAAAATTTCATACGTATGCGGCGACAACGAATTCTCCGCCACCGTGACCATTATTTGAGTTTCGGCTTCCTCTACAATCCATAACTTTTTTAAAAAATATAAAATAAATACTATGTTTGAATTTTCTTTTATTTTGGTATTGAAAATGGTTTTATCATATTAATTTGTTGTATTGATATCTTGTGATTAAAATGTGGAAATGTTATATTTAATTTATGCATGTTTTATTTGATACGATTATGTTATGGTTTAGGATATGTTTAAACTATTTAATATAAGGAATGCATTGTAATTAATAAGTGACGGGTTGATCCCAATATAGCTCCTCGATGCATCGATAGGTCTCATGAGAAAAATAGTGTCTTGGAACGATTCCTTGACAAAATATTATTTGTAGTCTTGGCACGAGGCCTTTACTACATGGTTATGATTGTCTGGCATTTTGAATTCCATCATTATGAAAGTGGTTATTGATATTTCATGTGATTGTTAGACTAGTAGAATATCTATATGAATAAGTAAATGGCATCATTTCATTTTACATTTTCCATATTATGTTGAAGTTCATGTTTAATAGGATTTTGTTTTATTTATACATTTCCTTAAATGTTTATGTTTATTTATGAATGTTTCTTCTATATTGTTATCCTTACTGATCATCTGATCTCACCCCTTTCAATGTTTTATTTTTCCCAGGATGTGAAGAAATATTTTATGACAGACCTACAGGGATAGTCTGAAGGGGATATTAGTGTGGACTATGGAGACTATGTTATCTTGATTTTTTACTTTATGATTTAATTAAACATTTATGAATATATATGTAGTGTTTCCAAGGCTACTAAAATAATCGGTCTTTTGAGACTTGATCTTTTGTGATCATGCAAATGTTATGTAATAAGGCACCGACTCTGGGTTACTAGGGTCGGGGCGTTACTTGTAGTTTTCATATGGTGATCATGAGTAGACCTGATCCTATGGACTAATTCTACGATAGGAACACAACATGTTTGATGTGTCCTTGGTTGTTACTATTAATGAACATGTTCATTTCTCTCTAAACATGTGATCATTATTCGTATTAAAAATTTGATCATTGAAATTATTATAAGAAAAAACCATGTTATTGATGGTATTGTGTGATTTCTTGTGTTGGGTTCATCATTATTTATGTGGAACTAGTTAAATGATAATGAAATAATCATTTCTTTTGTCAAGGAAGAGAAATTTTGTGAGAACATATTGAGTATGATGGATATGACATCATAAATACATTGTCGTGTTAAAAAAAGTTAATTTGATCCATTAACTTCATTAAATATATAAAGAATTAAATGAATTATAATAAAAGTTATCATCCTTATTTATTTGATATCATGAGATAAATAGATTATATTACACAGAGCACGTTTGTTGGAGGTATTCATAGCTATGACTTTCTTTTTCACTTATGGGTAGATTAAGGGTTTCTAGACACTTCTCTTGGTCTATTGGATATACTCACTTTTATCAAGATAATGACTTAGAGGTACACAAAATATAAATATATACAAAGTCTACACCTATTTGGAAGAATATGATTTTTATATGAACTGGGCCCCAGGTGTGAGGGTCGGTGAATTTCCAATTATGGTAAATCTTTTGTAATCATAATTAAATAAAATTATTACTGGTTAGAATAATTACTGTTTTATTTATATATCACGGTATGAAAAATCATTTTGACAATTAAATAGAAAACTGGAAAATATAATTTTTTAAATTTATATAACAAATTCTTGACACATAACATTATTTGGGGATATTATGAGATGATTTGACGGTTTTCATTTTATCTAGTAACATGTTAAAGTGATACATGAAAGTGATAAAATATTTGTGAAATTAATGAAATGTTTTTGAATGAATTATAATATAAAAGTGTTTAAAATAAATGTAATTACTTATGGGTGAACATAGTGGTATTTTCAAAAATATAACCTAGATATAATAGATAGATTTAGCATCATGAATTAATATATCTGTAGCACCCTGACACAAGTAACCATAGTCAGTGCATTATTTTTATACATTTGAATTATTACACGGAATCTTGTCCTGAAGAACCAATCTGTTTAGAATTCTTGGAAAATAGATTACATACATCAATGTTACATTAATGTATATAGTGAAAACAGTAACAACATTGCCTCAATTGACCACATTCATAACCCTTAGACCATCCCTTTAGGCCAGTCTAAGTATACTTATTTGTATATAGGAAAAAATTAAACATAGAAATGGGGTATCACATATGCTCCTTAAGGATAACAATATAGTGGAAAAATTCATAAATAAGCAAAACACTTTAGGAACTTTATAAAACTAAAACTAAAGCCTTTTAAACATAAAATTCTGCAAAAATGGCAATAAAAAATCAAATAATTCTATTTACTTATTCACATGGATATTCTACTATTCTAATAATCATATGTAATATCAATAGGTAATTTCATAATGATGGAATACATAATTTTAGACATCATAACCACATAGTGAAGTCCTTGTGCCAAGACTAAAAATAAGCTTTTCTTGAGGCGTTGTGCCAAAATACTAGATTGTCGCTTGAGACCTACAGATGAATCGAAGAGATATAGAGGTCTCGACCCATCACATACCATGTCCAATGTATTATTCATATGAAAATGTTGAAACATAAAATAAAAATTCGTAATAAAACTAGAATAAAAAATGTCAATACTTTACCATTAAATCAGGAATAGTATAAAAATAACATATACACACTCATTCATATCATAACTCATTCATTACAATATTGAAGATTGTAGTTATAATAAATCAAACTCAATCATGAATAATATCCAAAAGGATGTTGACATAGTTGAAACTTATTAGTAAAACTCTTTGAGAGATTTATCCCTTTTTCATGAAAACATTTAAAAGTCAAACTATTTATAAAGGAATACATTTAAAAGACATTTTTGAATCAAAGTTTCCCATACCAGTTTAAATCTTTTTAATGAATTCAAATTTTAAAACATTGATATCCATATAAATAATCAATTAAAATCCATTTTGAAAACATGGACATTAATTAAAATGATATAGAAGAAAAAATATTAAAACTGTTAAAATGATATTTTAGTTAAAGAGTCCCATAAGAATAATCCTTTTCAAAACTCCTTTATCTATCCTGGAAATGGATAATAAATATGTGCCATTAAATACATACACATGAACAATCTCGAATAATAATTTTATTGAAGAATTAACCATTACCTGGTACATTTCTTTGGTCGAGGGACACATACCTTCCCGTATAATAGTTAAATAATTGTTATTAAATTATACAAGAACCACACACATGAATATGATATAACATATGATTTTCTAATATTTATTTTTTAATAATATTTTAATAGTACCATTCTTTCGGGTGTTAACTGAATCGTTTTCTTTTATATATATTGATACGTAAGACATGTTTGTTATGGATAAGATGTATTTTATTCATATCAAGAATGATTATTGGTTGTTAAAAATTATTTTTAATAATCAAAAGAAAATTATTCTTGAATGGTTACAATGGGTTATGAATCTCATCTCGTTCTTGGCGATAGTAATCCGTACGCACGCATGAACTCTACTTCCATTTGATTTTTTTTTTATTTTAAAAGGAAATAAAACCAAATGATAAAAAGGTATATTATTATTCCAGTATAATATATTATTTTATTTACCTTTAATATGTTTATTAACACCATCCTTTATATATTATGTGTATAGTATGAAAGAGCCATATAACTTTTAGGGGGTGGTAGTTCGCACTTCCAAAAATGAAAATATCGTATACATACAACTTGAAAATAATAATGGTATGCTATAAGATATAGTTAAAGAAGATTATAGATAATGTTAATATCATATATAATTACAGTTCCATCATAATGGCAACTATAAGAGGTGCTATCAGAAGATTTAATTGTCATTATTTCATGAGGAAGTATTTCACCATCCACAGAAACATTTTGTTCTATACCCATTAGATGGAGGTTTGTGTAAGTGTAGTTCAAATAAATATCATAAAAACAGCCTAGTATATTGTGGATACTATTTTTGTTAAAAAATAAATAAATAAAGGGAATTTAGGGGGTTGGAGAAGAAAATTAAAAGAGAACAACTTAAAAGGAGATGCTGCCTTTAAATCTTGTAACTTCCATTGGTTTGAACCATAAGGCTTCCTAGAATTGTCTATTGTCTACGTTAAGGCTTCTATGAAGAAGATAGGGATGTAGGGAGCTTAATTGGGTAGAGTTTGGAAAAACCTTGGGGCTTGAGAGGTGTGAGAAATGGGTTTGATGTGAGAGATTTTTATAAGGGGGCGGAGGGGATCTTTTGGAATATTTGAAAATATTATTTTATTATATATTGATTTTTGGTTTCAAAAGGTCTGAAACTAATTAATGATGAATAGAAGATGACTCATTCTCAGAATAAAATCATCCAATAAGAATTGTTCAGGTTTCGGATATTGTTTAAATTTTTATAATAACATTTATTTAAATCATTCTTTAATGAGGTAAACACTACATCATTATTTTGTCATAAATAATTTTATTAATTTGAACTCAATAAAATATAAAAAATACCAATATGTACAAAATATTTTTATCTTTAAAATGAATATTTATAGTTGAAAATATAACTTATATAAACCCTTTTAAAAATTACATTACTAATATATATATGCTTATGTCATTTTGTTTTTAAATTAAAATAATTATTATGAAGTGTCATTATAATTCTCAAGTCGCTACATGGGGTTCTGAAATAGACCTCAAGATTCCTATGGCCAGAAATATATCAAATAATAGGAATAGGACACAAGTTAGAGAAATTTAAGGTTATTATGAAAATATATATTCACCCTTGTTTACTATATTTACTTGTTAACCATGGTAAATAAAATATTTACTGAAGTAAATATTCATAATTTCTGACAATAAAAGATAACTAATTACACAATTTTGACCTCCTGATTCCAAAAATAGTACCCATTTTTCAATATTCAAAATACAAAAGTGGTTGAAGTTAATTTAAAATTAATACCCATTGTCAAAAAAAAAGTGTGTAGTTAAGAAATAATAACTATCAAATGATTAACAATTGGTTATGTCGAGTTTAAACGTGAAATTGCATCCAATGGCCAAATTTATATTAAATGAAATAAATATAACATAATGATAAATTAATACCACTTTACTTTACAGTTTATAAATATAAATTATTTCAATTAAATGCATTTTTTTCAATTAAAATTTAGTATTTTTCACTATTCATCAAAATGTGAAACTTATATGAAAAGTACCAAAAATTCATCCAAATTAAATTTTTATATCCTGATTCTAATGAATTACTTAATTTCATTAAATTTAATATATAAAAGTGTCAAATGTTGGTTTTAAAAATGGTTCACCATTAAAAGGAGGAAAATTTTCATGTTCTGAAAAATACTTCTTTTATCTAAAAAAAATTAATTTGTTCTTATATTATCTCTACGAAACTCATAATATAGATTCTAAAATTATATGGAGTATATAAAATTTAAAATTCAATTAATACCATTCATAACATCTTTCTGAATGGCTAGTTTGGTATGTCGTGGTGCGCTCGAACATAGTGTTGCGTGTAGCAGAAGTTATTTGAATTATTTTGAAGAGATAACGTACTTTGGAATCATGGGGTGTTACATTTTCCCCACCTTCAATAATTTGCATCCATAGAATTTGAAATTTCTCTTTCTAAATAAAATTTTAAAAATATAAAAATGCCACTGGGGAAAACCGAAATCCAAAATTGTGTTAATGAAATTTAGTCACAATAAGAGATAAATAGAAATGAAATAGTTAGCCCAAAATTATGATCTTTATTAGGAGAAAATATTTATATATTAGAGACACATAATTGGAGGAAAACATTAAATATTTATATTGAGTGATTGAGGTCATCTATCACAAACAATTTTAAAATTGAGGGCCACAAAGCCATCAATCTATGATGATTTAAAATATCATCAGTTCAACAAAACATAAGGTATTAGGATAAAACATTTTTGGTTTTATGATCCCCTCCCAAAAGGTTATGAATTAATTTATTCCTAGAATAATTGGAAAAAAAATATACATGACAAGTAGAGATTTATTATTATACTAATTACTACCAAAAACTCATCTTTCAGTCCGAAAGATAATATAATTCAAAAATATTGTACTTATCCTAATTGTATTGGGTTCCAAAAATAATGAAATTATAATTCATCTGTTATATTATTTAAAAAAACTATATTAAAAAAACTTGGAAATCACGTCGGCCAATGGTAGGTGATGTACCTTTGTCTCCCTTCAGTTGTCAGTTCACGTCTCGTGGCCTTTCCAGACGTGATGAGTTGTTGCCTAACCTCCAGGTTGTCCTTTTTTATGACAATAAAAAAATAAAATTTTGAAATGATTTAACCTTAACAATAGTATCAAATGTCCAGTATAATCAATTCCAACCATATACTTATCTACAATACATCTGTCCGAACTCACTATCCATAATTTATGAGGAAGGTCACATAATATACATGTGAATACCTTCATTGTGTATTCTATGAAAATGTGGTAATGAAATGAATTTATAGAAAACAATATTTGAATAGGTATGTACCTCCTTATTACTTCTATAAATTTTTTAATACTGGATATAATACTTAAATCCTAAAATATTGTAATCACAAATAATGATGGAATAAATAACCATTAATTAGTTTCAAAGTAGTCAATAATATCCAATATAATTTTTTCAAATCAATCATTTATTATTCCAAAATCAATACAACAATATCAGGACCATATTTAAGTTTATCCTTCCATCAACCTTGTATTTTCCAAAAAGTTTAACATGATATTGAATCAATTTTCTTGGTACCAAATATTCTCGAATCCTCATTGAAATAATACGGTAGTATAATCCTCTTATATTCCATAATTATTATAACCATCACACTGTTAATACAACACTCAAAAAAAATACATTAATACCAACATAAGAAAAGTAGTCATTACTCTTCATCAGTGGTAATATCATGAATTAATTATTTTCCAACATCATCATTGGTGGTATAATCTGATGATTGGGACAGTAATTGGAATAGTGTCCCAACTCCTTGTAGATGAATCATTGTACATTTGAAACCTTTTTATTACCCTTGAAATAACATTCTTGGTGTCCTTTTTCACCAAACATGTAAAAAACTCCCATTACCTTCTATCATTAACCATGGTGATTCTTTCCATAGGTATCACAGATGGTAAAATCCTTCATTCCCTTTTTCCCTTTATCCATCTTATATCTCTACCATCCTTTTCTTTTCAGGCATCTCTGCAAACCCATATAACTAAGAGAATTCAATACTTATCTTATTAACACATGATAATATTTCTTCACAGGATGATAATATGTGGGAGACTATTTCCATTATAAATGTAGTCTTAATACCATAAATTATATGATCATTCTTACTATTTAGATCATGCATATTCATGGACTTCTCATTCCATGTACTAGTCTCCATTTCAAAATATTTTCATACTCTAGGTTTGTTTATGAATCGCAATTCATAATTTGAAACATGTATAATACCTAATGTGCATTGAAACCCATATACATATAAACTATAATTATAAGAAATTGGATTCTTTTATAAATTATTTACTCCTAAAACCTTTAAAATTGCTTGTATAGAAAATGAGAACTTTCCTAAGAATATCCCCCAGGATGGTCATAACCGAGACTGCAACAAGGCCCATTGTCATGTACTAGGATACATCGGGTCATGCCCAAACCTCATTGTAGGAGTTTTCACAACTAGGTACATCTGTTCCAAAGCTGGCTCTACTTTCTCATTTCCAGACGTGGATTTAGTGCTTGAAAAATTCACAAAATCACTACATTACCAAAATTCTAATATGTATATCTATACTAATCCACAATGTGTATCTTAGGGTAATGTTCTATAATCACAGTTTTTATAAATCTATTTTCCAAGGAATTTGCTAAACATTCTCTGATACCAACTGTAACACCCCGACCCCCTTTACCCATAGTCGGTGCATTATTTTAATAAATTGGCATGAATACAAGGAATCAAGTCCGGAAATATCGACTAGTTTAGTAGTCGTGGAAAATATATTACATACACGAAAGTTTCATTACATTATAAAACGAAAAAAACAACAGTGTCTCCATTGACAAAATTAATATCCCTTATAATATCCCTACTGGTCATTGATAATATACTTCTTCGTATCCTGGAAAAAAAATAAAACATTGAAAGTGGCGGGCTCAGATGCTCAATACGGATAACAATATAGCGAAAACATTCATAAATAAGCATACACACTTATGAAAATGTATTAAAATAAAACAAAAGCCTTTTAAATGTAAACTTCAACATAATATATAAAAGATAAATCAAATAATTACATTTAAAAATTCCCTTCGATATTCTAGTAGTCGAATAATAACATGTAATAACAATAGCTAATTTCATAATGATTGAATGCATAATGCCAGACATCATTGCCACATAGTCAAGGCCTCGTACTAAGAATTCAAATAGTATTTTTTAAAATCCTTATGCAAAGACACTAGTTTGTCTCATTAGACCTATTGATGCATCAAGGAGCTATAGAGGGCTCCACCCATCATTTACTATGTCCAATGCATTCCTCATATGAAAATGTTGAAATATAACATAATAATTCTTATTAAAACTAGTACACCTAATGTCAATATTTTTACCATAACTCATAAATTGTATAAAAAAAGAACATTGACAGTCAATAATATCATAACTCATTTAATTCAATATTGAAGATTGTATTTATAATAAATCAACCTCAATCAAGAATAATATCCCAAATGATTTTGACATAGTTGAAACTGATTTGCAAAAGTCATAGAGAGAAATATCCCTTTTTCTTGATAACATTTAAAAGTCATAAAATTTATAAAGGAAGACATTAAATAAATTTTTTGAATCAAAGTGTCCCATTCCACTTTGTTTCTATTGAAATAATTAACATTTTAAAACATTAATGTCTATATAAATAAATCCTTTAAAACCATTTTTAATGCATGGTAATTAATTATAATGATTTAGAAGAATAAATATTAAAAACGTTAAAATGATATTTTATTTGAAGATTCCCTTAAAATTAATCCGTTTGAAAAATATTTTATCTAACATGGAAATGGATAATAAATATGTCCTAGTAAATACTTATACATAACCAATCTTGTATATTAATGAGATTGAGGAATTTAAACATACCTTATACTTTTCTTTGGTCGATGGTAGGTTAACCTCCTATATAATAGTTGAATAATTGTTATTAAATTATAAAAGTACCACATACATAAATATGATATCATATATTATCTTATAATATTTATATGTTAATAATATTTTATTAGTATCATTGTTTCAGGTCTTAACTGATTCGTTTTCCTTTATATGTTTTGTTATGTATGCCATAATTGTTATGAATAGGATATATTTTATTCATATCCAGAATGATATTATGTTCTTAAAAATTATTTTTAACAGTCAAATGAATATTATTCTTGAATTTTTAATATGGGTAATTAATCCTATTGCGTTCATGGAGATAGAAATTTTTGAGTATGCATGAACACTACTTCCATTTAATTTTTTATATTTTAAAAGGAATGAAAACCAAATGATACATATGTACATTTTTATCCTTTTATTATATAATATTTTATATATGATACATAATTTCATTAAAACCATCCTTTATATGCTCCATGTATTGTATGAACAAGTCATATCACTTTGAGTGGGCGGTAGTTGGCACTTCCTCAAATGAAATTACCCTATTTATACAACAAGAAAAGAATTAAGGTATGCTATAAAATATAATTGAATAAGATTATAGATAAAATAAATATCATAAATATCTTATTTAATTATAGTGCCATCTTAATGTTCACTATAAGAGGTGGTAGTAGAAGATTGAACAATCATCGTTTCGTGAGCCAGTAGTTCGCCGTCCACAGAAACATTATGTTCAATACTCATTTGATAGAGGTATGTGTAAGTGTAGTTCAAAAAAATCACAAAACAAAAACCTATTATATTGAGTATACTAGTTTTGTTATGAATGAAATTAATAAAGTGAGTTTATGTGGTCAGAGAAGTAATATAAAAGAAAAGAACTTAAGAGGAGATGATACCTTTAAAACGTGTAACTCCATTTGGTTTGAACCAAAAGGATTCTTGGAAGTACCTTCTGCCTATATTAAGGATTCTAAAAGTAGTAGAGGGATTTAGGGAGCCTAATTGTGTAGTAGTTGGATTATACAAGGGTCTTTAGAGGTTTAGGAAACGGGTTGGAGGTTAGGGATTTTTATAAGGGAGAGGAGGGGCTCGTTAGAAATGTTTGAAAATATTATTTTATAATATAATTATATTCGGTTTCCAAAGGTAAAAAAATCATTAAATTAGAAGCTAAGTTGACTCATGTTCATAGTAAAATCATTCAATAATAATTCGACAGGTTTTGGATGTTGTTTTTATTTTTTTAATCTCATTTATTTAAATCATTCTTTAATGAGGTAAACACAGCATCAGTATTGTCTCGTAATCAAATATATATATATGAGGTAATTTTTTAAAAAAAATACCATAATGTATGAAATAGTTCTAGATTTCAAATGTATACTTATAGTAAAAATGTTATGTTATATAAATTCATGTAAAAATAATTTTACTAAAATATATATTTTTATGTCAGTTTGTCTTTATGTTAAATTAATTAAAATAAAGTATCACTATCACACTAAAATTGAACCATGGTGTCCAAAAATCCACCCATGTATCCCATGGACGGAAATTTATCAACCAGTAGGAATAGGAAACATTTTATGGTAATTTAATAATTTTATAATAATATTTGTTTACCCATATTTACCCGATTTACCCTTTAACCATGGTAAATAAAATATTTACAGAAGTAAGTATTCATAATGTATAGAATTAAACGTTATCTATTTATACAATTTAGAAATATTGAATCCAAATATGGAATACATTTTTCCAAATTCTAATCACGGACGTGGTAGAAATAATTTAAAATTAATTTCCATTATCAAAACAAAAAGTGTGTTTTTACGAAATAATAACTTTCAAAAGATTAAAACTTGTTTATATCCAGTTTAAATTGGAAATTACATACATTTTCATAAATTATATTAAATGATAATAATATAATATTATGATAATTTAAAGCCACTAAAATGTATAATTTATCATTATAAATTATGTTTAATTTAAATGTTTTTTCAATTCAAAATTACTATTTTTCAATATTTATCAAAATATTAATGTTATCAGAAAAGTACAAAAAATTTATCCAAACTAAAATTTTAGGTCCCAATTCTAAAGAATTATTTAATTTAACTAAACATAATATATAAATGTGTCATATATTTAAAAAATTCTCCATTAAAAGATGGTAAATTTTCATTTTTAAAAAAAAATTCTTCTTTGATCTCAAAAAATGAATTTTTTCTTATATTACTTATTAGAAACATATAATATGTATTATAAAATTTTATTGAGTATATAATATTCAAAATTCAGTTAACACTATTCATAACCACTTTTTGAACAGCTAGTTTGGTATGTCGTGGGGTGCTCGAACTCGGTGTTGCATGCAGCGCAAGTTATTGAATTATTTTGATCAGATAGAAAACTATAAAATCTTGGGTTGTTTCAATTTCCACCATTTAGATTAATTTGTAGATATAAAATCTATACTTATATATTCTCAATCTTATATAATGAGATTCGGAGGAAATTAAAAAGTCAGGTTGATCACATATTCTCAATCAAGTATATGTTCTTCCCATGATCGATGAGATATCAAAAATATTTTTTTACCTCTTCTATAACCAAAGAAACATAGATTATACATATATAAGTTGTGATTCAGGTGTAAAATATTTTGAGGAATCATATCTTATATCCCTAGATCCATGACTTGAAAAAGGCGGGATAATTTGACCTTTATTTTGAATTACCGATGGAAAATTTCTGATTTTTTACATGTATATATTCAATCTAAAGTGATCCTTTAATAAAAATGATTAAAGGGTTTTATATATTTAGTTCTTTTAAATGAATCTAAAAACAATACATAAAAATTTAAGTTTTCTTGATTACTCTATTTCCCATGTCACTTAAAATGGTATCAGAGAAATATTGAAGTTATTTATGTATAAAAAATAAAATTTTAAATAAATATATTATTATTTTAAAATAAGATTTCAATTAAGTCCCAATACAACTGAGTGCACATTGGTCAAATGTTTTATCACCATGATACGTCCAATTGATGATTTAATTGTTTTACATAAAAAACCTGCCAAAATTTTAGATTTTTTTGATTCACTAAAATGTCTATCAGTGTGATGAAATTTAGTCTTTGTTTGATTTAAACATTCTTCTTATTCACCAAATATACTAGAAGTACAATGTATTGCCTGTTGTAAATATAAATTTTATATTCATTCTTAATTTATTTATAAAAAATAAAAAAAGAGTTGATAAATCATCAATTAGATTTTTTGGATAGAAAATGGTTTTTATCATAAACTAAAATGGGCGTGGATATATTTTCAATCTAGATTATAGGGAATCAAATATTCCTGAAACTTCATTTTTTTGTGGTCCCACCCAATATATATATATATATTATTAATTATTTAATCATTATTCTATATTATAATATATATTATAAAAAATTAATATCATAATATGTTGTATATTTAAATGATGTGTATATATATATTCCCTTAAAACAATTCCCAAATTTGACTTCATTAAGACAATGTTTGTCTAGATCCAACCTTCATGGCATGTAAAACTCATCACAATCTGTAAATTATATTCTTTGGATGTTCTTTACTTCAAAATGGGAATGAAAAATTTATAAAAACATTAATTTCTTTTTATGTGATTGAATAAAATTATTTCCAGTATACGGGGAGATATTGGTAATTTTAAAAAAATATTTCAATTTAATGTAAATTTCTAAAAATACGCTCCATATTAATTTCAATGGAACTAATGTTTTATGAAATATAATTTCTTGTAGTTCGATTATGAGTCGAAATCGACTCGTTCATGGTTCATTTATAACTTATTTAATTAAATATTTTATACTATTTTTTTAAATGTAATAATTATTATATTTTGAAAACCTATATATGTTGTCTCATTATTGAATTTTAAAAAGTGAATTTGTGGCCACATTTATGTTATAAAATGTCATTTACCACCCTATGCTTTCCTCAACATCATCTGAGTATAAATTTTATATATCATTTGAGTTCATGGAACATTTTTTTAAGTTTGATGATAGTGTTAACCAAACAAGTGATGTTAATGGGAGTATTTTGTGCTAAATGTTTATTCATTTGTTGAATTATAGACATCCACTTTCTCCTTGTTTAATCCATTAATTGAGTGTTAGAATAACCTAATTTTAACAGATCATACTCATGTCGTTATATATATTTTTATTGTGTGAATGGAGTATTATTTTGTGAATGTGTATTTATTTTCTGTGATCACAATGTTTAATAAAACACAGTTATAGAGTTAATGAACATGTGTGTGTAATGTTTTCTGTTTAATATTTGTTATGTTGTTTGTGTGATTATATTGTAAAATCATGAAAAATATGAATAAATTTAGTTAACCAAAATAATTTAGAAAATATCTCAAAGAAAATATTAACTCATTGAATTTATTCTATTAGTTGAATATAGAAAAAACTGATCGTTTAAGGATCTCATTAGCCATAGTTGATAAAATCTATTACTAGTTAGGATTTCTTATCAAATATTTGGGTCAATATAGATAAATTATGTAGAAAAGTTGAATCCATAACAGTAATGGCACAAAAATAGTTGAAATTTTGGAGCAATGAAAAATAATTATTTGGGTGGGATGAGTCCCCACTAAATTGATAAAGGATCCATGTGTTAAATCAGTTGTCCAGTAAAAATCAAATCATAGTCTCTTAGAGTTGTGGGTATACCATAACATGGGATTTGTAGACAAGATTAATTAACCATTCAACTAAAATACTCAATAAAACGAATATTCCAAAAATAGTACAAAGTGGATTATAGTATTATATAATATTGTGGGATAAATTTCAATATAATTATTTGAAATTATATCTTGAAAATAATTATAAACTAATATTATTTGTTTATTATTAAAACCAAATGGTAACCACCACTAATTCAATTTCACTATAATAAATAATGGGTAAAGAGAATCTCATGATCATCCATAACATCTTAGAGAGTCTTATGAGCTTGTGTACATTACAATTCCATGAAGGGTAATTTTCTGTATTGACTGTCCCCTTCCCATAGAGATCACTGAGGGAGATATAATAGAAGATAAAGTTAAATGCCACTATCATATGGATATTGAACAGATGTTTAGTGATTTATATTTTCATCAATGTCACGTCTGATTCAAACCATTCATGAGAATAAATATAGTTTCCAAGTGATGTCTTATCTCCAAAAGTTATAACATGATCGATATTGAATGAAATTTATAATATATCATGTACACCAAATTTATGTAGGAATGTTGATGAGAATCAATCAATATCTCATGTACTATTGTTCATTGGTTTCATTGAGATATTGGAGACCATTGGCTTCAAACTGAACTTGTTTCTTGCAATTGATCTCATTCATTCCTCATTACTACATAGATTTTCAAATTTCATTGTTAATTATTATATGAAAACCCTGAAAATGTTAACCAGAAATTTATTATCATTAGTTTTACAAGATAATAAAGATATGAAAAATTATAGCACTTTGACCATTAAAGGAAACAAAAATAGGAAAATAGCATGTAAAATGAAAAGGTATTTGTCTATATCATGGCCACCATTACACCTCCCTTCCATAAAGTTAAAAATATATAGGGAATGAAATGTTAATATGTAGTCTTCCTTGCATGTGGAAAAAAGACAACTAGATGAATAACTTCCAAACACATGGAATAAGAAACATGCAGATTCATCTTCTTTAGGTATATTTATCATTGAATTAATTTTTATATTTCTATTATTTATTTATTGGATACAAAATTTGGGCCATACAAATTGTATTCAAATATTAAAACCATGAATATTAATGAAAATTGAAAAGTGATAAGTATATCTCTAAGAAAAATACTCTGTTAGACTATCAATATTATCAGTGAGAGATTATCATAATACTTTTTCAAGTGAGATGGTTCTTATAATAAATAATAATTATTATATACCATCATTTACAAGAAACAAAATCACAATGTTGTATTTACATTCTATGGGATTTTATTTCAAGTTTATAAATAAATATTTTTTTTAAGGATAACATATGTTATGATATAAATCCTAATATAAATAAATAATAAATTTATAAACTCAAAAACCATGTTTTTTAATCAATGAGAAATATAGAGAGAATGAACAATATCCTAGATTCTTGGGACACATTAGT
Source organism: Viscum album (assembly GCA_963277665.1). NCBI lineage: Eukaryota > Viridiplantae > Streptophyta > Magnoliopsida > Santalales > Viscaceae > Viscum > Viscum album. The sequence continues at coordinate 1,686,016,463 of OY728119.1, read as the reverse complement.
GTAGTTCATGTAAATGAGAAGCATCTATAAAAATTACATCTAGAAGGGTATTTATACTACCTTGAGGTAAAACACAATCATGTGTTCCATGATTTTTTATAATCTAAAATAAATAAATACCATCGTATGGATAAAATATATAAATACAATGAACTATTGAAATTGGTTCATACTAATGTATGTGGTCCATTTAAATTAGAGAAACATGGTGGTTTTCCATGATTCATTACTTTTTCTAGTGACTATAGTATATATAGATATATCTACCCAATTTGGTATATATCATATTCCATTACCATGATTAAAGAATATCAAAATTAATAAGATAAACAACATATTAAAAATATTACGAAAGTCTGCTAATAAATTTGTAGATAATTCCATAAAAAACCATTCATGTATCATTTAATGGAATGTGGGATAATTACACAAGAAAATCCCACTTATATAACCCAGTGGATTGTTCATATTGAAATGTGGAATCAGAACATTTATGACATGGTCAGATCAATGTTGATTCATATAACTCTACCATTTTACATTATGGGATATGAATTGAAAATGGCCACAAATACCGTAAACTTTGAACCAACTAATGAACCAGATTTTATACATGTTTTAGTATTAGACAAATTACATTCTTTCACACATGAATGTATGTGAATTTTTGGATTTTTAAAAAGAGTATACATAGTGAGAAATTAGGATATTATATCATACAGCGCATTTATATGGTTTATACTAATGAGAATAAAATATATTAACTATAAAAATACAATAAAGAACCTGATTTTTTAAATAAATGATACATTACTATATTTGGAACAAATTAATAATTGATATAGGTTGTGAAAGATTGAAATAAATGGTGATGATGATCTAGATTAACATGAGTTGTTATTGGAATAATACCCACATGATATAGAGGGAGATATATAATTTTCCAATAGACAAATACTTTTTTAGTATACTCAAGAGCTTATTGAACTCCATAGATATGGTTTTCTTATCATTGATTTAGGTGACACATTACTCCATGAGGATTATATACCCATTACCTAAAATTATATAGTAGTTGAAATGATGATTTTAAATGGAATGAATCCATGTATAAGGAAATTTAGTCGATGTATGAAAATCAATATTGGATATTTGTAGACCCATGGGATGTTGTAAAACCAATTTTGTGTAATTGGGAATATAATAAAAAATATGAATTGACAGAGTATTATAGACCAATAATTAAGTGATGGTACTGATTAGTTTTCAAAAATTTCAATGAATCAATTATATTGAATTTATATTACATGTTGTAATGTTGGAACCCATCATAATATTACTTTCAATATTAGCCTTCCATGACTAAGAAATTTCGAAAATGGTTATCAAAATTTTATTTATAAAGTTGATATTTTTTAATGAATTCAATATGACAAAACCTAAATAGTTTTTTTAAATTGTTTCAATAATGTATACAACCTTTTATGATCTATTTATTTATTTATTTAGTTATTATGATCATGAAATTTTCATTTTGATCAAGACATATGTGATTTTCGTTTCCTTAAGAATGAAAGTGTTCCATGTGTCTATTGAAATGTTAGTGGCTATTCCATAATTTTATTCATATTTTAATATGAGTCCATATTAATAAAGGGTATCAATGAACATATATGGGAGTCAGTATATTATTCATTAAGTGGATTATTCTCTATGAAATACATAGGTGAATAACCAATATAAAAGGGATCAAGATATATTGGGATAGAACTCAGTGGATTATTTGGATATGTAAATATATATATATATATAATGTATAAAAAAGGTATATTATGGATTATTCTTATAGTTTATTTATTGTAATATTTTGTTGCATTAATATTCCAATGAATTTGTGTCCCTAGATATAAGTGGATATTTAGATAATGAGTAGAATACATTATTCTTCATTAGTGGGAGCAATAATGTATACCACACAATTTACAAGGTTTGATGTGGCCTTTTTCTTAATCATGGATGGCATATATCAATCCTAGAATGAAGAGTTATTTTAAAAAACTATATAAAACAATCCTATTGTACATTAGATGTATAAACGACATGTACTTAGTGTATGGTTTTGTATTGGGATTTATACTTGAAGGGATACACAAATTATAGCTTTCAAATAGATCATGAATACCTAAAATCATATTCAAACTATTTGGTTTTAAAAAATTGTGGTCGAGGGAGTTGGATAAGCTCAAAGTAATCCATGGTCACTAAATCTATGCCATAACATGAGTATATAGAATATTTTTGATGCATTTCATGAATCAGTTTGGATACAAATAATTTTTTCTATTAATATTATTAGAATGAGTAGTACAGACCATGTTAAAGTATATAGTTACAATAACATCACAGTGATGCATTCTTGGGATACCCATTCATAGTAGTGTAAAATTAATATACATCCGAAATCTCATCTCTTGTGGGATTTTACAAAAACAGGTGAAATAAGGGTTAATAGAGTATCCCTGGAGTATAACATGGAAGACCTAGAACATAATCCTTATCATATAAATATATTGATACTAATGTGAGAGATATATTATTATTATTTGTTATTATTTGACTATAGTTCTATTAAGAGTGTTGTTAGTGCGCTCTATAGAAAAACATATTTATGTTCATTGATTACAATTAAATATATATATATATATATTGATATATACATGTGATTATAAATACCATAATACTAACAATACTTCTACATCAACTATTTTATTTAAATTTCATATATTTAATATTGTATCAAATGTTAATATCAGTTCCCAACTATAATGAAAACCTCAAATACGATGATAGTAAATGTAAACATAATTTATTGGGTCATGATACATCATAGTGATGTGACATAGAAGATGTCTATTTATATTGTTTTGAGGGATCATAATTGATGTTAATTCTTCTCAAGAAGTTTCTTACTTGGAGATCTTCAGTAACTTATGTCATGAGGATTGACCCTCCAATATGAACACCACATGTTTTGGGTGTCACCAGTTGTTCCTAACTAGTAACATGTCTAATGGTCGCCTTAAATATGGATATTAGCATTGAGTATAATTTTATCTCTTACTAAGATGCATGAAAAAAAACGAGGCCACTAAATTTGTGGTAAGGTTGCTTCAGTTTGGTGCAACTTCTGTGGTATGGAATTGGCTCAATGAAAAAGATATAATTTTTATATAAAATTTTGAAAAAGAGATAGCTCACGAGCCTAGGATGGCCAATTGTTTAGTACATTAACTAAATCCAATTTAATGTTACGATATGGTATGTCTGTCTAGTAAGGTCCCAAAAATTTATAAATCATAAAGAGGATGATGATATAGCTATAAATAATGATTTATGATAAGTCATCATAGAGGATGATTATATTTAACATAGATTAATCATAGGAGGTAGCCATAAATATGATATTCCATGTCTAAATAGGTTAAATGATGGGTTTCTTCACTATAATCTTGGTCTTTGGATTGGACTCACTGCTATTAGATAAGGATATCGAGAGTCGCACAGTAAGTGATTCCACATGATCTGACTATTCAGATGTATATGAGTTTTGAATGGAGTGGGCCCTAGGAATGGGGGAATTAATTTTCCATGTGTGACTTATCAGAAGTAAAATTAATTAAATTTTATTATTAATATTAATATTAACTATGATTGATCCTATTTTTCAATTTATTCACATGTTGTTTTATAATATAAGTGAATATTAAAAAATATAAGTTTACGAATGAATTGAAAATTTTAATGTTTTGTAAAATAATTCAGTGATGTAATGAGCTGATTTAAAGGTTAATATTTTAGCCAATAACATGTTTTTATTTTATAAGTGATTGATATATTTTTTTGATATATATGACATGTTTATTATGACATAATTGTGTACATGTGTCTAAAATAGAAGTTACTAAATTACATGGAAAAAAGTGACATTCTTTAATTTATAACCTAGGTATAAAATCTCAGTTTTTACTTTTTAATTATAAGATTATATATATCTAATATTTAAGATATATTTTATATCCTCCCTTATCCTCTTATGATATTATATTGATATTTCTAATAAAGAAAAATGTAAAATTGATCCAAAATTTCTAATTGGGTCTTTATTATTCACACGATCGAAGAGAAATTGTAAAACTCTTATATTTTTTATGGTACAACATATTAATCATGGATCAAAAATAAATTTTTGGTTGTTATTTTGTAGAGGATCTATATTATTTTTGTCTTGGGTCATTTGATCCAAGACACCATGAGATTAATTGAATCAAACAGGTGATTTCAAATGAAGAGGGTACCATCTATGCTTTCTCTCATTTTTATATTTCATTATAATATTAAATTATAAAAGATCATATATGAAATTAATGATATTTATTTTATTAAATAAGTATTTTTAACATGAATCTATTAAATAAAATTGAATGTTCTAAATTTTTTGCTACCATTGTGGATCAGGATCCTTTACTATGCACATCTAAGAATATTATTATACATCAGTATTCATTTTTTGACTATAGGGGATACTGAGAAAAGAAAAACATGATATAATGGAATTGGATAATATTTTATCATTATTGTACATGAGTTTAGACATCCTGAAATATTAAATAAATAAAATTGATATTGACCGCTAGAAGTGATGTGTTGAGGAATCATTATAAATCCTTGTGATAAAATGTGGAAACCTATCACCAATAGTATAATTGGTTGCAATAAATTCAATAAATAATTATAGTTCCTTATAGTTAGGGGATCGGGATATAAACACTACAAAGTACCACAAATTCATCATTTAGAATAATTTTAAGGGGGGGGGGAGGGGGTCAAAATTGGATCCTCAAAAATAGAACTTATAAAAAAGATAATGAATAAGAGAGAAAAATTATTATATCACACTTTGAGCCTAGGTTATTAAGTTTCAGGTATGGAATGGGCCAAGGAGAATTGAATGATTAACTAGGGTATCTCATATTTAGAAATATACCATGGGTAGTAGAAGATACAAAAAAATCATTAAATGAATTCATGTGTAATATTATATTATGAGTATAATTTACAGTCTCAATATAGACAGTGCAATAAAATGTGATAGCTTCTCTAGACCCTTCATCCGATATTCATGGGGTATAATTATGGAATTTTCTTTTAATGCAGTGAACAATTATTTGGGATGTTCATAAATACCTATGGTCTAATTATCTTAAACCCCTTTTCACATCCAAATGTGAAATGTCTAAAACAATTTAACCCATTCAGGCCCATCTATATATATATATATATATATATATATATATCCTTACATGGTAATTTCATTCATCATAAAAAATAGTCATTCTCACATAGTTCCTAAAATAATATTTTATGTGATCCATAAATTCATAAAAGGTATAATTAGAGAAGGGTCCATAAGGTTTTCGTAAAAAATGATAGTAAAAAATCTATAGAAACATAGTTTGAAGAGACAGTATGGTCAAATAGTAAATGGATAATGTGTGATATAGGATATAATGAAGATACATTATCATTATACTGAGTGGTTGTAGATACTTTGAGATGGTTTATAACTTAATTTTAAGATGTTATTAATCTCCCCATTTCTCCAAATCTTTCATGGTAACAAGGTGTGGTCTCTTTATGACAGTTAGAAATCTCATGACATTGAATCGTCAATATCTTAACATCATTTAATGGGATCTGATTCTATTAGTTAAAGATAAAATATTTTTATTTCCAAAGGAAATGTATACACATTCATAGTAAGTTTTATATTCATTTAGATATATTTCCTATTTTTTTGTATGACATGATATTCTTGAAAAATTGTTAACAAGATTCTATTAAATCCTTTAATACAATAACATATGAGTAATGTTGTTGGATTGATTGTAGAATCAACCAAGTGACATGAAATTTTTATATGTCAAATTCATTCACGTCTAGACACTTTTTGTTCACTGAGTAATATCTGTTATTTCAATAATAAATTATATTATGTAATACTTATGTGAACCATTATTAATTTTTATGATCCATATTTATCACATAGAGGGGATGGTAAAAACAATTTCAATATGTAAGTAATTGTAATTTACATTTACATAGTATTGGATGTAGGATCAGCCTTTCCAGTAATGTCTTTTACATGATCCCAATACATTTAATTTCTATACTCAAGGATTCCTAGGTAGTAACCTTGGACCAATAAATAACTATGCATAATTTAATCTAGTATGTTTCCCTATATGGAATGTATCACTGGGCCAGATGGTCATGGATGGCCAATCCCATAAGAATGTTGTGGATCAATATTAATTGAATTGAAGAGAATATTCATAGAATGCTATAAAAGCTATAAATTTATGTTATTGAAAGGTGGGATCTATAGTCAATTCTTATCCAAAGAAAGTATGGGATTGGCCATAAATTAGTGTTTTTGAGAAACGTAATACATATCTTGTTTAGAGACCATAGTTGGGGTCCTATAAATTTCAATATGGCCTCGCTCTATGTATTATGGGAACTAGAGCACTCACCTTCTAAATAAAAACTTTTTTAGAAATCATATATTATTTATAGTTTGTATGGTTCATGAAATACCATTTAGGCATAAACGTTGTCACTATATATTAATCAACACAATCCGGAATATTGACCAAACTAATCACCTAGAAAACATTCACTCAGTATATGAACCAAGTAGATACTATTTTCACACCTAGTGTCTTCTTTTATTTCAATTTTTTTACACTTAAATAAATTATAGATTAAAAATAGGATTTCAATGAATAGGTGAGACCACTATCCTTCTTTTATATCTTAGCTAAATATGAATTTATGGTATTATAGTTTTTTGACCATAAAATATATACCAATAATGATGTGAAATATAATTGAATTAATTTACTCTCAAAATGTGTATGATATATGAAAAAAAAAATGAGGAAACTGGATTACATATTTTCAATGATGCATATGGGTGAGTACCATATGGAATCTCCCCAATAGTTCCATGGGAATTGAATTTTTAGAGGAAACGTTTATGACTTCCTCACCATGTGGTTATATGGGAATGACCTTGTCTCTTCGAGGGCTATGTGATGCAATTCCGAATGCATAACAAGATATTGTATAATTTAGTACACTAATAAAAATATCATGCATTAATATTTTCATTGAAATAACTTATACATGAATGTAAAAGTTATATTCCTCATTTACAAGCATCGTTTAAGGATTAAATATAAGGATATGCCAATATCTATTAGGAAGATAATCAATTAACATATTTAGAATATAGTTAATGGAGGCAATAATCCTCAATATTTGTGAATTTTTTATGACCTCTTGGTGATAAGATTATGATAAATAGGGATGGGAAATTCTATATGGGAATAATGAAATGAGTTGGGATTTTCATTATCTACAAGGATCAGTGGTGATGGATGTTAGCTCCTACTATGGTGTTGGTAAAAACCTCAATACTAATTTTTTTTTCTCTATAGAAAAACATTTTCTATTTCATATAATATTATAATGGATTTATTATAAATAAAAATTCCTCTAATATATGAGTACCTCATATTAGAAATTCCTACCAATGGTATATTATCTTCCTAAGAAGAGGTATGACACTCTCACTGAATGACTAATTAGAGATCCAAAACCCATGTAATGAGGGATTGAGAATTGGAAATATCCAAACATATAACTGTTGTTAGAATTAATATATCAACATATACACATTTATTATGTTCCCCCATTTTGATTGAAATTATTTCATTAAATGTAATACCCTTCAGATACAATAATGCATATCATTGTTATCTTGAAATTGTATTTTATACCATTAATAATAAATTTTATTTTTTTAGGAGTTAATTTTAAAATATAAATTCTAAATGAATCCACTATTTGGATTATTTTTCATTGCACTATTTTCATATTTACGTACCTCATCGTAGTGAGAATTCATTACTTTGATGAAGGGTATGGTGTTTCTAATTCTCACCATGCAATAAAACTATATTTGGTTTTTTCTCTATAAGTGCTAGTTTTCGGAAAATTCTTGGTGATTTTGCGATACTATGGAGGTAAATATTCATCATCATTTTTATAAATGATGATAAATGAGAATTTGTTTGTATATTGTGATTCTATCAATGTCATTGTTTATAAGAATGAAGGTATATATCAACAACATAGTTTAAATGTTATGTGTGAAAATAATTGATGTTATATAATTGCACATAAATTTTTTAGAAAAATGATTAGAGTATAAAATGTAAGTTATTAGTTAGATTATAGAGATGTAATAATTATTGACATCATGGTTCTGAAATCTACATTAGAAAGTAAAAACCACAATGTGATTTATGTTACCAATATATGGTTTGGACCATCTCTAATTTATTATAAATTAACATGGATATATCTCATTAAAATAAATTATTATTTCTTCTTGGATACCATTTATTATTTAGAGTGTCTTTTAAGAGTTCATAGGTAACATGTGGTTTGTTTTAGTCACTTATATTGTAAGATCAAATCTATGTGAAAAATATAATCTTCTTAGATATTTAAGGCATCATTGTTTTATTATTTTTTATTTCGTGATCTATGAATAATAGTTTATACATTAATGTGATATAGGATTTATTTGATGTTGATGAATTATTTTTAATTAATTTTTATTCATGTTAGTGTTAATGGTTTATTAATAAAATTTTACTACAATGTAAAAAATAGTTGATGGATTATTGATATTCAATTACACGTTTTTATATTGTATAATTTTTATTGAGATGGTATTTTAGAGATATTGATTGTGTATAAATAATTATATATAAAATACTTAATATGATATATTAGAAATTTATAATAATACATTTCACAGAATATTCAATATTTTGGTGATCAAAATTTTAGTAATATACGAAAAATAATATTGATTTGGGGAGAATATGTGAATGAAAATATAAGAGTAAGGCTATTGGTTATTTAGAAATATGTTAAAATACTGCTTTATATGATTTTATAAATGGTAAATATATAATAAATGATTACTTGGGTTATAATTTAAAAATGTGATGATATTTTAGATATGGGTTATATTATTTTTTTATTGATGAAACCCATTATAATTGTTATTGATATACTGGAATTGGTGGTATGATGGGACTCGTTTCTTCCAAGGTATTATTATACTATTTATGTTATCTGGTTTAATATTGAAGGATTTGGGTAGGGTTCATTGGTAAATATTAATGTTAGTATAGAGGTAGGGATGAGTGATGTGAGTTTATTTTTCTTTTTAGTATATTTTATATTTTGGTTATTATTTTGACTAGTTCTATTTTATTCAATTATATTGAATTATTTTATTTGATATGAATTATATCTTTTATGATATTAAAGTAATATTTTAATATTTTTGTATCCTTATAGGTAGATTTATGGTGTGGTTATTGGAGTGATGATACATTCTATAATATGAAGGTGACATAAGGGATGTTGTATTACAAAATTATTATGGGATGGGATATGGAATTAGTTTTTGTTTATTTTAATGAATTTTTAATTAAATTCCTATATATAATTTTTTTTATTTTTTTTATTCATGTATAAAAAATTCCGGAATGTTTATCTTTCAAATTATAGAAATAAATAGTTATTACTATTTGAGTTGTTATTATTTTAGTCATGCATATAATGGGGTGGTGATTGATGTGATAATTATGATGTTTAAGATGTGGTGATGTGGATGAGGATGTGGATTTTTATTCATTTTTTTATATGAGTATTGTTTATAGAATGCATCAACAATTTCCAACTTATTTAACTTTTATTGATATAATGGAGGTCGTAGGAGGAACCTTCAAGCAAAAAATTTATTTCTATAGTATTATTTTCTTTTATTGTTTGGACATAAATTTACATATAATCATAGGTGTGGGAGGAATATAGTTTGAGCATGTGTTTATCATGATATGGTAGAAGGAATTTTGTCATAGAGTCTTCTTCATGTTTACATAGGTTTGTTTGGGACCTATTTGTTGAAACTATTCATTCATGTATGAATTTCTGATATTTATATTGGTTTATCAACAAGTAATGGTTTTGGTATTATTTATATAATATAATATTTATTCCTCTCATATATTGTTAAATAAATGAATGGATCTAGTCAGTACCCCTTTTCCAATTGGATATATATCACATCCTAGATAACTAGTAAATAAAATATCAAAGACTACCACTAGAAGGATGTGGGATAATAAGAGGCCTAGAGGTATCAATGAAACAATAAATGAATTTCCATAATATAAACTAGTAAAAAACTATCAAACATAAACATCCACCATGAACTGGAGTAAATATAAATCACAAGAAGGTATCATTTTCATGTATATAATTAATTTTCTAGCATAATTATATAATGATATATATTAATAATTAGGTTTGACCGTTAGATAATAAACAGAATCCATCCCCAATAATTACAATATATGGGAGTCTTATATCATACGAACTGTTCTATAGTAGATATCAAGTTTGGTTTCCCCATAACATGCTCATTGATCACTCATCAACTATATCAATTAATTTTTTTGTAAAAAAAGAAAAATAAATATGTGTTTATAAGTGGTTGAGTATAAAATTTCCCAATATATTTTTCCTTTGTAGTGAGATATCACCGTAAATTTATATTGTCGATGTGAATAAAAAGTTAATAAAATGTAAACAATATGATATCAATTAATGTTAGCAATATTAATAATCATTATCTATCAGGATTAATTTACCCATTGAACACATTTATCACATTCATCTAAAAAATAATTATTCTTAATTAATAAAAAAAGAAATCATAATTAAAAATTCATAAAATAGTAATCATATGATAAATTACCTTAGATTTATAGATCATTAGATTTTAGAGGAAATCAACATCTCCAAATATCTCTGTGGTGCTAAAGTAAACACGCATCTCTTTTTATCTTGGGTGTGTTAGAGGAAATTCGTATCTCAAATATGTTAGATAATTTAAAAAACTCCAAAGCATCTAGTCTTATATATGTCCACACACACGGGGAAATACACATATATAGGGATAAATATATATACCAGGATATTGGAGGAAACACACATTGCTAGTGTTATGGTTTTATAACATTCCTTCCTAAGAACTAGAGTATTTTGTAAGAAGAGAGTTACTATTAGGTGAATTATATTCCACTAAAATTGAAAACCCATTATTATATTTAGTGGTATTTTATTTTTTCACCAATTAAACAGAATCTATATATGGTGTTTTGTTGTTTATTATCAAATTTAGTGTTTAAAAAATTTTGTTGAATTTTTTGTGATATTATGTTTTTGATGTATATATTTTCTACATTTTTTGGTCGAAATGTTTTCAATTCATTTTTCTATAAGACGTATAATGTTTCTATAAGAATTTTATAGTGATTATATGAATCTTTTTGGCTATATGTAAGAATTTTATAATTTCATAAGACTTTATTCTTATATTATATTTTTAATATAGATAATTTTTATAAAGAAACGATATCTAATAAAACATCCACAACTTCATATGTCTTTAAATGAATTTGATAAGCCATTAAATGTGTCTTATGTTTTATAAATTTAATGTAAATCATATATGAAAAAACTATAATTCATTTTATGTCTTGGGATATAAAGTTAGTTGTCTGAACATTAATCCAAGTATTGATTTAAAAGGATATAAAAAGACATCAAAATTCATATTGAAACATTATATATTATAAAAAATATCAATGGAAGATAACATTAAAATTATTTTAAAAAAATTATTATAAAATTATAACATGAACACGATAATAAATTATGGATGGTTAACCACAGGAATATATTTCAAAAAATATTTAATCATATGATTCTTTTATGATTTGAATGCATTTAATGTCAGAATTTTTGCAACATATGTTATTCAAAAAAACATTTACAATGATTTTTGTGGATATCAAATAATATTGTTGGTTAGAGTATGAAAATCAAGAGGGGGGTTAATTAACTTCCCATAAAACTATATGTCAAAAATATTAATTCCTATGATTAATAATTTTAAAATACCATACGACCCAGTTAACAAAATTAATATATTTATAGAATATCTTTTTGTTTGAAGGATTTTTCATAGAGTGATTACTTCTCCGTTAAAGAAATATGTGTTATTACTTTTACATTTGAAATTTGTTTACTAAATAAAATTATAATATTAACAATATCTAACATTAACTATCAAAGTTAATGGAATTATTTATTCTTTAAATCGAAAATACATTGAAAAACACATTAAAAGGAACTTTGAATTGATAACATGAGGTTCGATCTCAAGTAGTGGTATAATCCTTTCCACTTGGTGATCACCAGCTACCAAGAAGTTTATATAAATTTATAGTCATCCACACCTTACATATGCGTAAACAATTGTATACAGAACTATCCATGTAAACTAGACCTCTTCCACCATTTTTTAGGAGTGGAAGATACAAACAAACCGCACATGGGCCTATTCTTTAGTAGTTAGTGGGAGTGTATGGTGTAAAAGATTTTTTTGAAGATATAATTGTATATTCTTATTTTTCATAGGTGATAGTGAGTGTTTAAAACTCAGAAAGACACACACTACTCAAAATGTAGATATAATACACAAACATAAAAAAATAGTTTATATTGTTTTGAAGGATATGATTGATTGGAAATGAAACATCTGACTCTTGATAGTTTTCTTGATGTGCAGCTTGATTTATCATCTAGAAATAAGAAACAAAAAAGTGCATCCGAAGAGCTTTTCTATTCTTTTTTCATTGATATATAAATGTGTTTTATGAATTCCTCTCAAATATTATTTTATTACTGCAAATTGTTCATTGTTTTTAGTTCTAAATTGTATCACCAAGTACACAAAGTAAATATATTTTTCTCAATGTTACATAATCAACATGGCCACATTCTATTCTTATTGAGTATTTTCTTTATACACTACATTTGATGGGAGGCATTATCTCAACATTTTTGTGGCACCATGTACATCGTAATGTATCATTACATCGATTAAATTTTATCTAAAAAATATATACATGATCATAAAATTAATCAGTAACACAAAATTTCTCAAATTTGACCGCTATAAGTTCATTTGAATTTAAATGGATAACTAAGGATTTATGGTGTCTCATAATGGTGTCTCAAGATTGGTGTCTCTGATAAGTGACATGAACGGTGTCATATATCAGTTGGTCATGTAACAGTTACTCAATAATGGTATGTCAATCTGATGGTAAGTTTACATGAAAGTGAATCATCTATCTGTAGCTCACACTTTGGATTTTTTTTGTAAATGTAAAGTACCTCTTTCGGTAGGTTTATGTAATGGTGACTCAGTTAATCAGTTTACCAATGCAATGGTGTCTTCTCCATTGAGAAAATTTCTATTTGAAATGTCAGTAGGTTGAACACTTACGTTTCGTCCTTCTTCAGAATTCATTATCTGTGATGATTGTGAGATACCTAACAGTGAGATATATCAATGGTAAGTTTGTATCAATGGTAGCTCATATTTAACCGATTTTCATTCAAAAACATGTCCAAACTAACGATGAGTCAACCAGTACTATGACAATGAGTTCACCATAATAGTGACTCATGATTGGAAAAATTTCATCAACCTATATTACGATGTGAAATATTTATACAATAAATTTAGATGATATGTAAACATGTGTAATCATAATTGAACATAATTAAACATAAGTAAAAATTATTTGTGATCATTAAAATAATAGGAGACCAATAATATCCCTATTTTTGATTATAAATAATTATTGCATGAATGAGCCAATAAAAATGATCAAATGTACAAAAGACAAATATACTCTTTATCATTCCATTAAAATTATAATAAATAAAATTTTAAGATAAATAATATTAAATAATATTAAATATCATTATTGATTTATTTTATAAAATAAATTACAAGTAATTGAGATAGGTATTCTTCAGTTAAATTCCAAATATTTATTAGATTAAATTCCATCTCATTGTACCGCTTCTAGGATTATCAAAATAATAATAATTAATTATATTGAACAAATTAGATAAGAAATTTATAATTTATTTCCTAAAAAATGATAGTGCCTGAGATGATAAAAATTAGAAATGTAAAAAAATCATCATCCCAGATACATATCATATCTAAAGAAGGATCTAGGACTACATTACCCATATCATCCACATCATCTGGAGGAAACGAAGGTACATAAGGGGTCGATGAAAATAGCTAATGAATGGGAACCCCAGAAGGGACTATAGGGGTTGGAGTAGAAGTAGTAGGGGATTTAAATTATCAATAAACAGTAGGCCTTAACTAAATAAGTTTTCTATGAAGACACATGGTAAAAATTGACCAGAGATAGGAAGATGGAAAAAGAGGGTTTGTGTAACATAAACATTAAATTGAGGACACACATGTCAGTAGATAGTGCTTGAATGAAAATTCACAATCACTGGTGGAATGGTGAATTCCTCTACTAATAAAATGGTATTAATTTAGACATGTAAAAAAGGCTTCTATAGGTTGATAAAATTCATTATTATCTTAAAACCCTTTCCATATCCTTGGTAAAATAAATCTTATCCCATATGAACATATAAAGTGTTGGAGGGAGCTCTTCGAGATATTTCACATGTTCCATGAAAGCTTGTATGATTGGTTGGATATTCAAATTCTAAACCCAATATTTAAAATAACTACTCATAAGATGGTGGGTATAAATCCATTGATGTATAAGTATACATTCATAGTGATATCTTATTTAGAATTTTTTCCCCTTTCTTGTAAAACCTTAATATGTCATATATATGATCACTATATTGTCAAATTATTCTTTTTAATCCTTGAAATGAACAAAACATCATAGTTTATAGCTCTTCCTAGATCACTAATATGATCAATTCACTATCATTAGGCTTTGAAATTGAAGTAGAGGATAGGGTATCAATTATTTCATCTTTTACAACTAATCTTAAAATAGCCAGATCAAGATTTAAAGGAGGAGTAAAATCTAAATAATTATCAGAAGAGTTATATCCATGGATTTTCACTACATTGTCAAACGACTCCCTAAAATCATAATACATTCATTTAATATCATTGATGACTATAGAGAAATCATTACATAATTTTTTTCCATCCTCACTTCTTAAATTTCGAAAAGCATTTAATTTTGTTCTTTTGAAAAAAACATTTCTTACACCGTAGTATCATTAGTTTAACTATTACTGAATATTGGTCTAGTTTGATGTTGATTTATTTTTTAACAGTTAAGGACAATTACTTTTTAAAACAATGTAGTCAAGATGGATCACATAATATTAAGGACAATGTGCAACTAAAAGAGCAGGATCCAGAGCAAAAGATTGTGTATAATTTCATTCAACATGGACTATCTGAGAATGATATAACTCATAAATTATTGATCCCTTAGGATCATATGCATCTTAATATAAATCTATATAGTCTATGGTGTGAGTGACATATCTTGGGAATTTCTCCAACTCAATGGATAGCACAAAAAAAGTCGTAAGTGTTGAAAATTTAAACTTTTGATCATATTTCCCCCCTCAAAAGATGTTTCCCTCTCAAATGGTTCATTGTTTCTAGCATTAAATAATTCGTTGATTTGAACATTTGGAACTACTTAATCAAATAGAACTGACTTAACATCCTTTTGAGATCCACAACTGGTTCCTTTTCCACTACAATTACTTCATAGGGAATTGTATGTTCTGTTGCACGACATTGATCCCTAACATGTGGGTTAGCATCACTAATAGTTTCACATTAAATTTATTATTTTCCCAATTCTTTATTTGTATCACATTCACTTCCACTTTATTCATATTTTTCTTCAACTTCTTGTTATTCATCTTCTTCTTCAGCTTCCTTATTGTAATATTTTTCCTCCTTATCATTAGTGACTTCTTCCCCTTTATCACCATAATATTCTTCCTCTTCAGCATTGGTCTCTTATTCCTCTTCACTACCACTTATAATATCATTCTTAATATCTCTAGATTCTACTTCAAAATCGTCATCATCTAATATCATAGTTCTATTAGAACTAAGTGCCCTTGGAGGGATATGAGAGAAATAAGAATATCCTTATGGGATTCCTGCAATATATGAATCACTCATATCATCAATATGATATTCTATTCAATTATCTGGCTCACCTTCTTCTTGTTTCTAATTAGTGTACTACAAAACTTCATTTCGTCCAAGACTAGGGTCATCCATGTGAATTGGTCTTCTAGGGTGTTTCACTAGATTTATATCTTCATGAAGTCTCTCATTATCTTCCACACAATATCGCTTCTAGGGATTCCATCTAATCAAAATAATATTACATATTTCTTTGAAAATATAGAATCCACCACAATCTATCACTTTTCCTTCTTCTTCATTCACTACTCCTTTTTCAATCACATTATAGAAATCATCCTTGAATTAAAAAATTAGTTTAATTTTGAGTTATCATTAAATAAACACACCAATTTTGATCATAACATATCTTCAAAGACTGATCATAGATATCTATTTTATCACATAATGTAGGTAAACATACAGATATATAAATGAGGAAAAATCCCATTTCCTTGGGAAAATATGGTGCTAGAAAAACCTAAAAATAAACCTGAATTATCCATTTAATTCTCTTTCTATTATACTTCAAGGAATTGCATAACATCTTAGCTCATAAAAGCCAATTTCATAATTAAACTCATCATTTGAAGGAGTAACAATGTCTTAGTAATCATAAAAATTACCTTAATAAGGTACATTGAGACACTCAACCAACTGCTTAAAAGAAATTACTATCATTTCCCCTCCTATTATGGACATGATCCAGAACTCATTAGTTCTTTTATGAATAAACTCGGCATACATATCAATAACATGAACTAGTTTCGGATACATAGGCCACTCATTGTTGGAGAACCACTCTAGCCAACCATGTTTTGTTAACACTTTAAAAACTATAGACTTAATCAAAAACTTCAGATATGAATTCACTTACATTTCATGTATGACTATTCTGTTGGAAATATCTTATTTAATCATTTCTATCATTGGATCAATTGATTTATATTTTTTCATCTTCAATGTATGAGACCCATCCAATGATTTATCAGAGATACATGTTACATGGGCCATTGTGAAGGGTTATGTTCGAAATTTAAATGACTGGTTATTATATTAGAGTGTTTGAGAAGTGAGTAATATTTATTTAAAATTTATCTATTAGGGATTTTGAAATAATAAATCATAAATTAATAATAAAATAAAATAAAATAATAAAATTATTGTTTTTATGTTTAATCTAAAAAATTACTTAGTAATGATCGGTAGGTCACAATGTTGGGTCCTAACGCCAAGTTCTTATTTTTGAGTCATCAGTGGTGACACACAAATGTGATTCATCAAAGTTGATTCATAAATGTTGAGTCATCAATGGTTAGTTTTAAACAATAAGTCATCAATGGTGAGTCCACAACGATGATTCATTAATATTGATTCATCAACAGTGAGTCATCGATGGTGATGCATCAACGATTAGTCATCCACAGTGAGTTATAAACCAATGATTCATCAATGATTAGTAACTCAAAATTTATAATCCCCAATTCAAGTCTGATGTAACTTATTCTCTCTTTATCTAATGGATTAGTAAAAATACCATCATGTAGGTGTTTAGTGCTAATGAAATAATGATTTATATCCCCTTTTTATAATGATCTCTAAAGAAGTGATGTCATATATTAATATTCTTTATTCTAGAATGTGGAAATAGATTCCTAGAAATATTAATAGCACATTTGTTTCAAAAAAAATTTGGTAAGGTTTAGATTTATATCAATAATATAATAATATAGGTTTCAACAAAACAAAATGAGCATAATAGTTACCAGTAGCTATGTATCAAGCATAGGTAATAGATAATGAAAAATACTTTTGTTTCATACAACACCATGAAACTAAGGGCTTTCCCAAATTAGTGACATGTTCCAACAGTGATTGTTTAATCTATCTTACAACCAATAATATCACCATTAGAAAGACAAACCATGTAAAATGGTTGTCCTCTTGTGTAGAATTGTCCAAAGGTTGTAGTATATTTGAAGAATTAGAAAATTCATTTAATAGCATGTAGATGTGTCTCCTTAGAATTTCATTGAAAATGAGCACACAAAAATACTTTGAACATAATATCAGGTTATCTAGAAGTTATGTAAAGATGACTTCCAATAAAAATTCTTTAATTGGTTTGATCCACATATTTTTAAAATTCATCAAGATATAATTTAGAAGTTCTACTCATAAGATTGTAACTACTTTTATTTCTATCCATATTAAAAAAATTAAAAATTAATTTATTATATATATATTTATATTAAATAATACCTTCCTTATTCTGAATATTTTGAAATCCAATAAAGTATATGGGTTCACCCATTAAACTCATTTTAATCTCATTTTGCATCATTTATTAAAATTCTATAAATAATGATTTTTGGAACATTGGAAAATAATATCACCAACATATAATTGTAATAAAAAAAAATTTGATATTTTTTTTATTAAAATTTTATGATCGACAACACATTTTTCAAAATATTTAGAAAAAAGAAAAGGGATGAGCCTATGAGTTAAATGGTTTATTCATAGTTTATTACTTATTCTTGAATATAACTCTATGTAACTAGTCGGGAATTATTTCTTATTATAGTTCAAACTGCATCCTCCTTGTTTCTAAACTCCCACTTAGTGCCTATGGTAATGGTGTTTTTTGGCCTATCAACATGTTTCAATTCCTTGGTTTCTTCCAAAATTATTTAATTTTTCTTTTATTCTAATATTCCAAAATTCATCATTGATTTAATCCTTGATGTTCGTAGGTTTATATTGTGACAAATAAGTTAAATGTTCAACATATTTTATTATCGAATCTCTAGTTTAGGTTATTTTATCTATGTATCCAACAAAAACATATAATAGATGATTCAACATATTTCGCATAGGTTTAGAAAAAGAAGGGTTATTCACTTAGGGTTCATCAATAAGTTCATGTTCCACTTGTTCGGAATATGGAGAACATCTAGAACTAGAGTATTTTTCTTCTAGTTTATCAACCAAATCATGTGGTTTATGGTTTATGTCTAAAATGGATAGATCATTTTCAGAATTTAAATGGATTTTTGGGATTTGGGTTGATATGTTTCATCAATTTTTTTCATGCACATATTCATCCACACATTTGATTATCTTGTCAAAGACTCTAAAGGCTATAATAGAGATTGAATAACCTATGAAAATACCTTCATCTCTTTTAGATGAAATTGTTTCAAGATTCTAGTTTTTAATAAAGACAATGACTTTCAAACCATAAAATTTGATGAAATTAACCTTAGGATTCCTATTATTCTTCAGTATATAGGGGTTTTTCATTACGATAGGTCTGATTAAAACTATATTCAAAATATATCATGTTGTATTCATATAGATTTTATCAAAATAAACTTATAGATCATATTGATTGATCGTAGTCTGGGTTATCTTTTCGAAGGATATATTTTTCTTTTTCTACAACTCCATTATAATAGGATGTACTAGGAGTACGAAAGTTATGACTATAGAAATTTTTTTTTGGAGAAACATTATTCATATTATGGATTTTGAATCACAAAAACAAGTTTACTTATTACGGTTTTCCTTTAAACCCTCTTATGATTTCTACTGATCTATTATACTTAGTGATATAAGAACATGCCTCAATTTTTTTGAGAAGAAAATAATGTCCATGTACACCAAATATGGTTTTATAAGAGAACATAGACATAGTTCCTCCCATTTAAACATGAAACAATAGAAGGTACAATCATATACATGTTAACCAACTCAATAGGTTTAAAAGATGAAATTTATTTCATTTTGTTGAATGATATTTTTTGATTTTTTCAATTTTTTATAATGATTATAGACTTTTTCATTTGGGAAATCTAGTTTTCGTATATCCTTGAAAAATAATTTTCAAGTATGATTACTATGGGAGTAAATATTATAGTGGCCTAGTGTGCTATGATAGAGACAAGACTATATATTAACGTCACTTAAACAAGATAAATTCTATGACTCTACGAAATATAAATTTACAGCTTATACATTACTATTCCAAAAAGCTATAATTAATTAATTATTCATTGAATCAAATGTATTATAAGAAAAATTATAATATATTACATGTAATACGTCATTAAAACATATGAAATGTTAAGAATATTTTTCTTTAGACTGTCATCATAAAGATAATTAGATATTAAAAATGTGTTAGTGTTTTTGATTTATCCAAGGCCGAGGATTTTCCATTTTTAATGATCCCCAATGGTGACATGAAGACCATAAATATGTATATGGATCAGGTCGTTAGAGTTATCCTATGTCATGTGTCTTAAACATTGACTATCTATGTATCATTTGTTCTTATAGTAATAATTTTATCAATTTTCTATAAAAATGTCAAAGAAAAAATAGTCTTTGGTATCTATATTTTCATGGGTCATGTAATATTTTTAATTAATGATTTAAGAACACGGAATTTATTCCAGGGTATTATGTATCCATTTTCAGATGTTTTAGAGAATTAAACTTTATTAGATATAGATATATTAGAAGAAGTAAAATATATTCAATTGAATGAACATAATGTTTTTTTCAGATCAAGGAACAAATCTATATTTTCCAGATTTGGATACAAAATAGGTTTTAAAAAAATTCATATTTTGGGTTCAAAACTAATACAAGTAGATTAATTATGAGAAACTTGTTTTCCATGATTTTGTAGGGTATTATTAACCTTTTTAAATTTTTCTATATACATATTTAACTACTTATTATAATATTAATGTCCATTACTATCATTAGGAATTTGGAAATTTATTTATTTTTGTATAGTCAGTTCATATATTATAAATGTAGTAAGGGCCTGATGTTTCATGAGTGATTTATATTTATCCTTCTGTTCATTATATGTATCCTCAAGAAATTTTCAGTATTCAATCATTTCCTCATCATCCAGATTTCCAATAATTTCAGATTTAGATTCATTTATAGAATTATCAAAAAAAATTCAATGGATACTGTGGTTACCTCAGATGTATTTTTCATAAATCACATGATGGATTTCTCTGTCTTTTCATCTTGAGTAGATTATGATCGATTGGAGATATCATCAAAATCACTCTAGGCAGCAATTATTTCAATATTTTACATTATATCTCTATCCTCATATTTATTATTATTCATAAATTCAGGATAATCATACATTATAGGTACTTTTCATTTGCATTCAGAGTAGACTTGCTCTTTGGTATTCTCACTCCTTTTCTAATCCTTTTTCTAGTTCCCCTTGTTGTCATATTTCCCTATGTAGCAAGGCTTTCAAAGGAACTCATTTTTTATATGTAATTTCATAATTATCCTAGTTATTTGACCCATTTTTTTATCATTTTCACATGATAAATCTCCAACACTGTAACATTTAACATGAACTTGAATTATAACCATTATTTAGATGTTGTGTTTTTGAAACCCATTGACTTTTTGTTATGTTCTTCAACTTCTACATAGTTTACAATCATCTCATCCTTTTAAATCATCTATTTTCTGTTAATATCATTTATAGGTAGTGAATAGATGTCACCAATTTCTATAATTGATACTGAGGTCCCACTCCATCATTCTGGAAGACATCTCATGATGTTTATGATCCTTTCTTTTGCTATAAGTTTCTTTTCCCAGTGATATAGTTTTATTTTCAATCTCAAGGAACATGATATAAAAATTAAAAATATGATTTGAAAGAATCATTTTAATGTTATAGTATTTAATATTATATATTTTAGGAATCATTTCGAAAACATAAATGTTTCCTTAACGTGGAACACGTAATTTATCCGAAATTTCTGAGGTTTTTTGCATGAATAAATCATGTATAATTCCGCATCACCTAAATAAAAATATAATGAATTCATAAAATTGAAATTTTTATCAATGGATTCTTTATTTGTTTCATCACACATGTATCTATAAATAAAATTAATCCAATACTCATCTACAATTCCAATCAAAATATCAAAACACATTCATTCTAAATGCATTTTAAATTTGATTTTCCACTAAGAATAATTTTCTCCATAAAATGGGTTGGTCTATTTATATTAGAACCCTCATGTATATTATTAATGCTAAATTAAAATAATTTTAATGAAGAATAAATTTTGAACTAATATACATTTTTCGATCATTAAATGATAACGAAAATCACATATGAAAATATTTGAGCAATTTTTTTTAAAAAATCATTGATATTCAAAAAATAAAAACACATGATAATAAATGTAGGTTCGAGTAGGAAACTCAATAGGGGTAAATTGAGTCCCTATAAAAAATTAAATGTATTTATTTAAATGTCCCTTGATTTTGAAATACAAAATGGCACATTTAACCAATGTAGTAAATTTATAGAATATTTTTTTGTTTGATGGATTTCTAAAAGTGTGAATAGTTACAAGAAAAAACAATATGAGTTATTTTTTTAACATTGGTAATATTTATAATAACATTATAATATAGATACAATATTTGATTAACTATCAACGTGAATTTTTTTCCTCTATTAATAAATAATATATTGAAAACCAAACATTTAGAGGAATATCGTATTTAAAACAATAGGTTCAGACTCAATAAGGTACATAATCCTCTCCAATTGGTGATCACCTGCCACCAAGAAGTTTATAAAAATAACCATTCATACACAACTTGGATTAGGGTAAACAAAAGTATGAACAATATTCCTACTCAAATAGACCCCTTACATAGTTTACATGGGAGAGGAAAATATAAAAAGGTCATAGAGGGACCTCTTCCTTTATTATTAGTGGGAGTGCATGGTGTTAAATATTTTTTGTGAATATATCAACATATCATTTTTTATATAAGTTATTTAATTTTTATGAAATACAGAGAGACACGCTGCTCAAAATGTTTGAATAGTATACAAAAAGTGGAAAATATTGAGAATAGTGTTTAGAATACTTAGTGTGATTGGAAATCTAGATCTTGACTCTGGAAAGTTATCTTGAAGTGAATATTTAGTCTAATTAAAAGAATAAATAGAAAAGAAGAGCATCCGGAGAGATTTTAACTTTTGTTTTTAGTGAGATATAGATGTACATGATGAGTTCTTCTCCTTTCCAACTTTATTTCATCCAAGTGTTCTTAAATTTTATTTATCACTATTATCACCTAGTATGCATAGAATGAATTTTTTTTGTTTTTCTACGTTACACGAGTAGCTCGGTCACATTCTTTTTTGTTCTGATATATTCATTATACATTAAAACTGATAAGAGTCATGATCTTGATCTTTTCGAAGTATCTTGTTTCTCGTACTATACTCAATCGTTGATTTAATGTATTCTAGAAAAAATCAAAAATATCATTAAATAAATTACTATTACAAAACATAAAAAATAAGACTGTTATCAATAAATTTGAATTTAATTGGAAAATTAAGGATTCACCATGTTTGTAAATAGTGTGTCTAATCTGTGAATTGAATAGTCTCTCCGACCAGTAGGTCATGTAACTGTCACATAGGAGCAGTAGGTCACTCAGACGGTAGGCTGACATGATGTAAAATCATCTATAGGTAGCTCATATTTTAGAAAAAATATAGATAACGATAAGTAACACGTTCGTTAGGTTGATCCATATTGTATTCTATGTGTCGGTAGATTAATGAGATGATGTATCATCCTTTACAAAATTACAAATTTGATATCTCAGTTGGTTGAAAACTGGTGTATTTTCCCAAATTAGATTTTAACATCTATGTTAAAGATGAGAGAGAGAAAAGTGATACATATCAATTCTAGGAATGTATTATCAGTAGCTTGTATATAACTAATTTTAAAGCAATAGTGAATTAATCATAATGGTGACACAACCTGAATAGTGATAGTCAGTTCACCATAACTGTGAATTAAACATAGTCAATATTTTCAAACTATCTTATGATGTGAAATTCTGACATAATAAATTTTGATGATATGTAAATATGAGTAAACATAATTAAACATAATTGAACATAAGGAATCGTGATATATAAGCATTAAAACCATGGAAGGATAATTGAAACAAATTTGGGATGAAATTAATAGTGATTTAAATTTGATATATTTAAATAATTTTTTATGATCAATGCTATATTTTCATAGGTATTCTTTGAAAAATGGATTATAGCAAAAACCCTAATGAAGCGTAGTTTCTATATATTTTTATGTAAATACATTTAAATTAATTTCTATTCATATATATTGATAAAAAATATAATAGTATTGTTTGAAAATATAGAAGGGTTCTAAATACATTGTAGTAATGAATAAATATAGAACTATAGAAGATAGTGTGACACCTTCCCATCTAGTAATGAATCGTTTATCATTTCATACATTCTTAATCCTTGACTTTCTCCATAATTTACAAACAATCTTATCAATCTTTGTGGAGATCTATTTAATGGATAGAAGGACTTAACATTCTCTACCACTATTTGATTTTTGTCAATCTTCATGTATTCTAGATCTAACTATGGTTTATTTATTAGGATTAAAAGTCTTATGGTGTATGATTCAAACAGATTCATTATTGGAACATGGTGGTTATATGAAATATAATTGTTGGTATTCTCGAAAAACGTCATTTGAATATTTGATTTTACACGATGGGTGATATGATTTTTGAATAGTCTAGTGCGACCCTAAAATTAAACAAATAAAGCATCTAACATTTTCAATGGTTAAAAGATATTCATATGAAATTTTAAGATCATAAAATCCCAATTTGGGTAATAATTTAAAAACTCCCACTTCCTTATGAAAATCTATCAAAATTATGTATGCTTGGAAATTTTGTAGGAATTTAATTGTGTTTTGATAGTAGAATGAAATCAATGTGTCATATGATTTATCCATTTATAAGTGTTGATGTTTAGGTTTTAAATACAACAGTGGTGATTATTTAGATTATTACCTGAGAAACATTTGTATCCAGACATTCACTGGTCTTTGAATCAATGGTAAATTATTTATCATTTTGTAGAAAATAGGGTAAGCTAGATTCATGTTATTTTCATGGAGAAGACATTGGGTATTCAACATCCAATGGGGGATATATAATTTTTCATATCATGAATAAAATTAGTAGGGTTTTAATCGTTACGTATCTAATAATATATTATAGAAAAAGGAAATGACTTCGAATGATCCAACTATTGATTTTAATTTTCTTGTCTTGATGAGTGATTTTTTGGTCACAAGTTGACAGTGTATAAACCATCTAATTCATGGGGTGAGGTGTGGGGGGTTTGTATGTAGTTTAATTGAAAAAAAAATTTTATCTGTCCACACATTCAAAATTTGTGTGACTTGGATTAAAAAATTATCAATATATAGTGGTTTAGGAGACAAGTGAGGGAAATAATTATGTGACATTGAATATGAGTTTTCAATGAAGGTAACATTAGTTTATATAACAATTCAAATGATTGGTTACAATATAGCAAAACTAGAGGATGGAATGGGTTAATATCATATATGAAATTTATTTTAAGGTTGGAAACTGAGGGTTCAAATATATACAAAGGGGATTCACCCACGGTGTAGAACATCATTGATGGGTAAAGACTATATGTTGCTGAGTCTGATAATGAATTTCCTTATTATTTAAATGAATATGCTATTAGAAGATTAATGAAAAACGGATTCTATATCTTTATAATACAGAAAATAAAGAAGAAAATTTGTGATTTGGAATATTAATTTTGAAAAAAGGGAAGAAAATAAAATTCCATAAGAACAAATAATATATTTCAAATCCAATGGAGACAAGGTCCATTGAAAAATTTTCACATGGAAGTGGATTACTAGATAACTGTTAATGAATGTGAGTGGTAAAAGAGTTTGAAACTATAGTATAACAATCAAATAGTTGATTCCATGGACCATGATAAGGAGGAATTTTAGGTGAAATAAAAATGGATCCTTTTTTGGAAACTACGAAGATGTGGATCTTGCTATTGGTGATGACATCTCTCATAATGTCTTCCACCTCAAGCGTGTCTTGACCAGTCAAACCTGGTAAATAAGTGTTAAAGATATTTTAATGTCGAAAACAATTGAACTAATTATTCATTTAAATATTGAAATGTTTTATTAGGATATTTTGATTAATTCTACGCCATAGGAGGTTAACCTGACGATTGAAATGGTCATACAATTTGATGAAAATATTCAAAAGAGTTCATGTACTATACGACATGATATTATTAAAATAAAATTATTTAATAATGGGATGATCAATAGAGACTAATAAATTCAAACATGGAGAGATCACTTAATATTGTTAGGTTATTAGAAAGGTTGATTCAGAAATCTAGGTAACCATGCCCCCGAGGAATCTATATTTAGATAAATTTTATAATATTCATAAGTTCCCTTTCAATGGTTTTGGGTTATATTATAGTGTTTGATATTTTATGTAAACTTATGTGGTTTACCTCTTTTTCAAAAATGTGTTTTTAAATAAAAAAGTTACTTTTCATGTATATGTTTTTTTTGATGATACGGTAGATGAAATCTTGGAAAAATTCATTCATGATATTGATTTTTTCTATTTTTTATCGAAAAATAATTTTTAAAAGCTGTTCTGATCATCATTTTGAGAAAAATATCAATTTTCAAATGAATGTGGCAACATATCAATGTGTTTTCAAAATTATTATGCCTAAAAAATTGAGTTTTCAATGTTTTTTTAGAAATTTAAGGATTTATTATAATTAAATTATGTAGAATATAAATATGAGTATAGAGATTGTGAGTTGATGTTCCTGGAATCATGAATAATGTGCAAGAATAAAAAATAACACAATAAAATAGTTTACATCAAAATTATAGATATATAGTCCTAAGGGATAATTGTGTACATAATGGAAAGGTGGAATTGAGTATGTTTTCAATTGAGAATGATTTTGTGTCCATCATGAATGATAATTCACACATAGAGAAGTTGGTCCATTAACCATGTGGTCATTTTTAAGATATGAGGTTTAACGAAAAAGGATTTAATGTAATGGAATTTATGGAAATTATAATTATTATATTTTTAATATCTTTTTCAATATATATTCTCCTAAATGATTCATTAAAAGATGATAAAAGTTAATTATGGAGATTATAATTGGAGGAATTCTGGAAGACTGTTCGTGAATTAAATGTTTGTCAAATGATACTCATAAATTTTTGGCCTTTAATGTGGATGCACAGGGTGATTATTATCTCATTAATATTGAGTAAATTATGCATCATGTGGGTTTTAGAGGAATTTTCTATGATGTGGATCTCAATTTGGTATGCTTAAAGTTTACGGTGAATGGTGATCCATGAGGTCATGTACATGAAATAATATTTCACAAAGAAGTAGTAATTTTTTATTATATCATGTATTTTATAATGTAGATCTAATCCATTTGATAAAAATTATGATTCATTACACACACATAAATATAATAAAAAAATATCATATAATATATAATAATTGAGGAATATTGTGGAGGTTCAATGTATTCACTTTTTCCTATATTGTTTTGAGTTAACATGTTTTAATAATTTTAAACCAGTAGGATATTAACGATGATGTAAACATTTACATAGTTTTCCACTATAATATCATTTGTAAATTAGTAAATTTTCATTGTATACTCATTTTAAATACTGAATTAGGCTAAAATATGTAAAATTAATGGGTGCCATTCCTGTTTTCCATTATGTTTACAAATTTCTCTATAATGGACACTAGTTGGTGTTATTTTAATGAAATAAAGACAATAAAAAGGGGATTTGGTTTTATTCTTTATACCCTAATCTCCAAAGTTAAGTACCCTAGTTGGAATAAAATATATTTTTGGGATCACATTTATTCTAGGAATGTGTGATTATTCAAACAATAAAACAGGACAGTTGAATTTAATCCGCGTTCTATAATATTTTTTGAATTTTTTAGAACTACCAATAAAATATCTAACTATATAACATTGTTAAATCCTAAAATTTACTTAATACCATGTAAAAATTAAAGAGAAATGGTGTAATGTTGATGTTTAGTGGATATAGTGTAATCATTTCCCCATTATTGATTTTATTCAATAAGATTTAATAAAAAATAATGCCCTTATTTTGTATTAACATTTACATCCATAAAATTGTTAAGGAAGAAAACTATCACTCTATTGAAATCACATTGATATTAATTGATAATATAAATTTGGGATCTGGAAAAAAACCTATCAATGCGTTGTCTCTGAAATTTAGATTGAACCATGTAAGAACCTTGTGTGATGTTTCTTATGTTAATCAATTCTTTTTATTGGGTGAGAGAGTATTTATTTATAGACGATAACAAAAATGAAAATTTTTAAATGGTCAATTCAAAATAAATTTAATTTTTTTTATTTTAATAACCCATGCCTGTTAGTGTAAAACCATTTAACATATAAATATGAATGGTTATTAGAGAAAACCATATTACCTTTGAGTTCCTACACATGTAAGGATAAATCACAATAAAAAACATTAATTATACATGTTAAAGGATAATAGATAATTTTTATTGAAATATTTTTTTTAAAAGTAGTCATGGAAGCTATATTTTTTATTAAATGATGTAGGGTCTATTAGTTTTTCTGATATGGGGTTACACACCTCCTATGATAGATATACCCATATAAATCATGGATAAATGAAACATAGTGGATGATTGGAAAACTAAAAATGATATTATATCTTATGTATCATCTACATTAATTTATGTGGATTTTTAATTCAAATGATATGGGGTAAAATCTAGAAAATATTTATGATGTTAACTAAAATATCAATGAATCCCATCAATAATCCTATAGGTCTAAATTTGAATATATAATAATGGATGAGGATTTTACTTTTGAATACTATTTTAGAATGGAGACTGAGATTGTCCATTACATAATATTACATTAAGATTATATTTAAGTCTATATTATTAGTATTAATGTAAATGGAAACATACAATAAGAAATTAATCCAAATATTTAAACAATAAAATAATATAAATATTTTACCTTGAAAAATATCCCAATAATATTCTAAATTACAGTATACAAAAATCAATATTTTTTATGAATATGAAAAATATGAAATGGAATTGAATTAAATTAAAATGGTGAATATCAATGAGGATGAACTTTCATCCTCTAAAGATTTAGATGACGATTATCCAACAGAGGATAATCAAAAAAATAGTTATGTAAATTATCTCCAAAAAATTAATGATCTAAATAAGATATGTAGGAAAACACCATCTAATTTGGTTCATGATTGGGATAAGTTGAAACATATCAATAGATTATAAAATTAATAACAATATAAAATATTAATACTTGGAATAAAAAAAAAGATATTCCACAATAGAAGTTTAATTGAATAGTTTCCAATGTGTAAATAACGATAAGTGATGAAAAACTATTAAAGAGGAATGAAAATAAGTATAACGATTAATGAAGATGACGACTTATATTATACAAGTACTGTTCCATAAGAATAATATTCATTGAAAACATACAATTTTTTTGGAACATGTTGATAGAGAATAATAATCATCAAGAAGTGAAAAAATATGGATAATAAATCTATATAGAACAAATGTTGAAATACAAGCTCAATGTGGTCCTCAGAGAAACAGAAAACATAATAGGGAATTATAATTGGTTAAAATTGAATGAAAAATAGTTATAAAAACAAGATATTAATATTAAGTAGAATGATCACATCAGGGATATCAAGATAAAAAATGTATAGAGTAGGTGACCAAAAATTTCTTATTGAGAAACAATAGAAGAAGAAAATTTCTAATTATAATGAATTAAACGCGACATAATTGAATTTTCTTATGGCTATAAACACTATATATTAAATAAAAAAATTAAAATATATATTGTTGTTA
Source organism: Viscum album (assembly GCA_963277665.1). Lineage (NCBI taxonomy): Eukaryota > Viridiplantae > Streptophyta > Magnoliopsida > Santalales > Viscaceae > Viscum > Viscum album. Next base: position 1,685,986,198 of record OY728119.1, on the reverse strand, counting down.
GTTCATAATCATCTCATAATTTTGAGAAGTGTGGTATATATGTCCACTGATAATATCTACCGAATTTTCATTAATATTTAAAATTTTTGTCCACAAAAATTTCGGTTTTATTTTAAAATAAATAAAAACCATGACTGTTAAAAAAATTGAAAATATAAAAGTTATAGTGGTGAAAATTTATAGACACATAATAAGGATTTACTTATCTAAATAGTTGCATGTTGAGGCTATACATGATCCACTACAACAAGAAAAATAATACAGATAGACTAAATATTTTCAAGGAAGAACATTTTTTAAAGAATATTTATTTGTTTTATTGAATTTGAATATAAATGTATTTTAGTTTTAGATAAATTTCTCTAAAAATAAATCATAGAAGGTCTAAATTTAATGAATATATAAAGAGGACAATATATTCATGTCTGAGAAGAAGTATTTAGTGTGCAAAAATTTATGACAGTTTCCCATCCATATTAGGTTTGAATGCTTATAGATGATCGATGGGGGGTAATTACTAAGATTAATATGAATAGAAATTTTTGGAAAACCCATGTTGACAATATAAATCGGTTAGTGAGTTAAATAATAAATTTAGAATTAATAAAATATAAAATTCATGAATTATTGAAGTGGATCTCAATAATTATGACAGGACAAAGCCATTGACTGTTTATGGTGACTACTCATGAAACATGACTAGATACAAAATGGACATAATGAAAATTAAATTAAATTAGGGAATTGTAGTAACCAATATGATTTATGCTCAATAAAATATAAATTAATTGGAGTGGCTAGAATTGATAATGAGAAACTAAAGGCCAGCGATGTTTTGTTTGTTGATGAGACAAAAGATGACTAGTTCAGTCTGATTAGTCATTTAGTTTATTAAATTGAGATTTGTTTCTAGAAAAATATTTTTTTTAATCAAATTAAAAAATAGAACATTTATTACTATAAGGAAAATAATAATGTACAATATTTTCTAAATTGGAGAATGAATAAATTTATTCTATTTTGTGTGAATGTGGGAAAACATTTGTGTCATAGAATATTTGGATACCATTATTAAAATTTTATTACAAATATTTCAAATATATATGTCACTAGTGATTTTACACCTCTTTAGAGAGAAGGAAAATAAATCAATAAAACATTTCATAAAGAAAAAATTACATATGGTGGACCCAAGCAGTGAAAATCTAACATATCAAGACATTTGAGATAATTCACCATGATTTTTATGGACTAATGAGTCATGAGTCCACTCATGTTTTTCCTTATTTCTTTAAACACTCTAATGATTGTGTTGTAAATAATAATTCTATATTAATAAAGAATCCAATCAGAGGTTATATAAATGTTCAATAATTTAACTGAATAATCGAGAGAGAACTAGTGATGTGTATCAATACTTTTATATCTAATAATGGGATGGTGTTTAGTAGTAGATCATTTTAATATTATATTAAAAAGTATAATATTAATCATTTTTATTTAAATCAATATACATTATAACAAAATATCATAGATTAGATTAAAAAATACATTTTCTTGATATGTGAAGTATTATTCTATCAAAATACCAGATATAAATAATCTTTTAAAAAATCAGCAGTTTATTATATGTTCATATTCAAAATAGTTTTCAAATGAGGAAATTCATTATTATGACATCTTATGGGTTCTATTATAAGAGAAATCCAACTATAGAATAGTTTAGGGTTTTTAGTAGTCTTTTCCTTTTGAATTTTAAATGAATAAATACGTTTTAATAACGTTTTGGGAAGGTATATTTATTGGGTATCAATCCAACGAAAGGGGCATATATAAAATAACAGAAAGATTCAGAAATTGGTTAAATTTGGATAGTTGAAAAATATTTAATATAAACCCAATATCAATGTTTTAGATGAATTATATATTGAATATTATATTGAATATAAGGACCATAATTTTAAATAAATAGTGAAGAATAGGTTGAGATTATGATATATTATAATGATGTTGAATCTAGTCAGACTTGTTAGAACACAATCCTACTAAAAATGAAAAATGTACCTAAAATTGAATTAACATTTTGATTGGGAAAATATCATTTCATATCATAAATCTCTTCTACAGTATTGAGGGATTGATAATCCTAAAAATAAAACAAACCACATCTCACAAATTGAGATACATATAGTGGATGATGAAATCACACAATAAGAGTTACATAGAGAAACAAATGAGGAACTATACAAAATTGTGGAAAATAACTCTTGTTTTTTGTTCCGTATCCTAAATTATAAAAATATTATATGTTTCTTGTTCGTATTCAAAAATATATTAAATACTAATATATAAGTATATAGGAACACATGCAATTTTCTATCATTTTTTACAGACCTGATTAAATTAATGATCCTGAAGATACATTTTCTCAAGTGCTAGTGTTGGAGGCTATAAACAATTTCCTACAAGTTTTATTTTATCTGTAGAATATGTTTTTTAAAATGGTTTCAAAAATACCATTCTAAATGGTTATATGGTTGAGGATATGTATATTTATTAGATTAAATAATGTATTCTTGATATTATTTTTATTATAGTTTGAAAACACAAGAGTGATTAATATAAATTACATATTTACATCAGGGCCAAATATTTTATGATGGATAACCACTAGAATTATATGAAATTCACATATAGAATATTTGAAAACAATCTGTAAAAAAATAAATGAAGGAAGAAAATATTATTTTACCTGTGTTTCATTATGTCATTATTTTAGTTGGTGATAAAGTGTCTCATTATAAATAAAATTATAGTGATATAAAAATAATAATGTGACTTCCATTTTCAAAGAGGTAAGATACATTCGAAAAATCATAACTATTTAAAGAGGTATATTTCATTTTTTCACTTCTATGAAATGTATGCAATCAAATTTATGATTATGTTTGGAATGAAATAATCAAATTTAGTCAATGAAACCTAACAATTTGGTATAAAATATATCAAATATGATGGAGGGGATAGTTTTAATCATAACCAGACTATAATAATGATTTGTTACCTAATATATATAGTAATATCAAAACGTAATATAGTCTATTAAGTTATCTTCTCTTCAATATTTCAGGGTGATATAAAATAATAAAATATATAAGATTCCAAGAGTGAAATAAATATAAAAAGTAAAATTAAGTTTCATACTAATTTATAGAACATGAGATAAAATTATGTTTTCAGTGTTCACTGATGTAAACTACATTTGGGATTGTGATATATTGAATTACAATTATGGTGGAATTATTCTTATAGGAGTGTATTATGTTGGATATAATTACAAGAATTATAACATAGATACAATAATTACATCAATGGATGAATGTGTGGCTACTACTAGTTCTTATACCCATTTTATTTAGATGAAAAACATTCTTTAATATTTAATTGTGATGATTGGAAGCCCCCTAATTATTATATATAATAACCATAAAGCTCTTAACCATTCTAGTAATATTTTATTGGACATAATGTATATGACCATTGATATCATTTTTCTCATTTTAAAATAGAGAGTCTTCATTGCCGAAATTAATGTAGTAATTCAATTATTCCTACCACCAATATTATAATATTTTCACCAAGGAACTTCTTATATATAAGATTCATACATAGTGGCTAATCATGGATGTTTATCCCTATGCTACCTCTTGAAAAACACTGGAAGAAACCCCCACTTATGATTGAATTACTTCATCAATGAGGGAGAAAATGTGAAAACTGTAATGGAAGACAGAATTGGATCTTTTTTTTAATTTGTCCAAGATGCAAATTTCTATAATAAAATGAGTAATAAAAATAGAATTATCAGAAACTGAGTTATGTTGGACAATATTAAATCTTCATTCAAAAAAATTATTTTCCCTAGGGAATGGAAGTCAATATGATATACTATATTATCTGGTAGATTATTTTTAATATACATTGTAGGTGATATATGTTGTTATTATATACCTATTGATATAAGAGTATTTATGAAGGAGTTCATTGAGGATAACAATACAACCAAAAAGGGACATTGTTGTGCATAATGGATTTTTCAGTGGATTTTTATTTATTTTCTACCCTATGATTGAAGCTATGAGAAATATTTGAAAATATTATTTATTTTTTGTGATATATGATGATTTAATGGACTGTATTGAAGATATTGAACAACTAGATGAGTGATGTATGGAATTTTAGTGTTTTTGTTTTAAAAAATGACAACATTATATATATATTGGTCATATGGTGTGTCATTTAGACATTAATGTTTTATTTTTTTCAATGTTTTGGAATAGAAATAATATTTTTTAATACATGTATGAATTTCTATGTTCAAATAAATATTTTTATTTACCATAAATTTCCAAAATGGACGGTGTATGGGATATTTTTCTGATAATCAGAAGAATTATATATAATTATAAAACATATGGTTTGTTTCAATGAATATATGTTATCTATAGAAGAGGTTAGGGAAAATAGTTTTTTTATATTATTACAAAATAAATATATTATACATAAAATTTGGAAAATGAATATTTTAAGAATAGAATTTTTAAAGTCATATGGAAATGAAATATTGTTCAAAAAATTGCAAAGGAATATAGACATTCTATGATTTTTATGGCTTTGATTCTTTATTTAAAAATATAAAATTTTGGGAAACTCATAATGGTATATATCCAAATTATTTTTTCATATATTTAAATTATATGATGTTTTTATGTACATAAGATTTGAAATATCATATTTTTGCTAAAAAATATTACACATTCCTGCTTTTATGATGCTTTATAATGTGATTAAATGTTATGATAGTTAGGTAAAATTCATTTAGATTTATAATTCAAATAAATGATATTTTTGAATTATTGATATTTTTTCATAGTAATTAATTTATCAAGGGAATACGATATAACTAAAAATGAGGATGTATACCCATAATTTATTATATAATTAATATTTTAGTTCATTTTCAATAATATTAATGATGAAAATGGAAAAAATGACATATTTGATATTTGAAATGAGAATTTGATAGTCTGCTTCATTGAATACCTATAGTATAGAAGAGAGATAAATTTAATAATGTTGGTATATGATATATCTATTATTTTTGGATGTTTTGAGTAATGTGTTCCAGAATTTTTACCATCGATGTGCTCGTTTCTACAATGTAAAAATATATTGTTGATCATGCGTCCTCTACCACATCCTATCCTGAATACCACTATGTGGTTCCTTATGACGGTTCACCATATGTCTTAAAGAATGCCTTCCCATACACCCAACACTGATAACATATAGTGGGGGCCTTTAGTGTTTCCATAGGGAGACTATTACCACATTATATTGTGATTAGTATATTAGTAAATAATAAATGAGAAATATAGGAAGCAATAATAGACAATGAGATGATGAATAATAAATCATCCAAAATAAATTAGTAGGAAGAAGATAAATCAAAAATAGGTAAAAAATGATGATGATCATCATGTCATGTAGAAATACAAATTTTTTTATGTTATATCTCGAAGAAATATAAATATACCACATTATGAACAAAAAACATAAAACACCAAAAGAATCCTCTACTAGAGTCAATAGAATATGCTGACTCCTCCCCCATAATTCATCATAGTAGTCGTTATCAATCATCAGATGTTGAAAAATTTACCTTTATTTACACCTACTTTCACAAAGTCTACATTGTTACCATGGATGGATCAAGAAGGGTGTGAGATAAAAGTAGTTTTCCTCCCCCATAAATATCTAGAAAAATCACGTATGAGAATATAAAATAATAATTGCACCAATAATAAATAATTTACGGAAATAAATACATAATACATATCAATTTGGGATCATCATGGATACTAGATCGATAGTTCCTCCTTCACCCTAAATGTATGTTTATGAACCGAATTAAAGATATGGAGTTTTGATATGGCTATAAGAATTATTTTCTCAATATTCAAGAATCAAGATTAGATAAAGCCAAAGATTATGATTTTTCTAGGGGACATGTCCTTAAATGAAATATGTTAGAAAAACTGAGTTTGTATATAAGGAATTATTGAATTAATATTAGTGGCATCTAGGGTTGTTCTATGGAGAACCATATAAGGAATATAAGTATGACACCGAGTGAAAAAAATATAAGAAATATAATAAGTTTATATGTGTGGTTATCCATAAAGTCATCCCATGTATCACACTTATTGTGGGAAGTCATAAATTCTTTAGCCCTTCCCATGTATACCAAATATGGAACCATGTATTTCATGAGGATGGTGTAACCCTATCTACAATCAAGTTCATCCTTGTTTTATCCCATTGAGAACTTGTACCACTCAAAGTAAAGTAAGTTTTCATGTTGGTGTGCATGGATTAATTTTTTTAAAGGATCATTGTATCACTGATTTTGTAAAGGTAATCATTCTCATTTCTTATTATAAATCTTGATGAGTCAATCAATGATTATTTATGTTAGGATCCTTTTATCTACATTGTATAAATGTTAGGGGAAAGTTATGGTTAACACTAAATAATGTAATACTCTTTATAAATTATTAAAATGATGGACCATTCATTTAATTTGTGATGTTAAAACAACTGAATAATTAATAGGGTCCTAAACACATTCCCGGTCATTTTTCTTATTAATTAACATTGAATTTTTATTACTAAATTGTAATTTATATGAATAAATTTAATATAAATTAAAATATATAAAAGGAACATCAAGATAAAAACATTAAATATGGGCACACCGTAATGGGTTTCTCATGTCAAGGTGACTGCATCATCACGTTCTTTCATTGGTAGGTAGGGTCATGATACACATAATAATACACTTTAATATAATTGGCTAAAAAATATTGAGGTGACACGATGAGTCTGAATCGTGGTACAATGAAAAAAAATATAAATTCAACAATTCATTATGTAATATAGCTATACCACATTACTTAATCTAATATCACTCTCCTCATCCAGTTTCACCTTTTATTTGAACTGTTATGAAAGAAATTGAAAAAAATAAGAAATAAATGAAATTTTAGGCATATATTCTAAAAAAATTTAATATAATATAGTAACACATACAATGAGGATAATAAAAATGATTAGAGATCATTCCAATTTTGATCCAAAGAAGCTAACAATGAAGAAATCATTGATCAGTCAAAAGAGATATTAATATTCCAATCCTGGATTGAGGATGTGATACAATGTTAGTGGGGGGATTTTATCTAGGGAAAGAATATGAGTATGAGTTTTAAATGAATTTGGGGAAAAGAAATTTACTAAATCAGTATGGGGTCAAAATATTTTCCTATACAATTGTCCAAATAGGACACCAATGGTGTGCCCATAACAGCTCATTGAACCAACTCTCATGGTCTAGGAACATGATTTTACCAACTATGTACAACGTATGAAAAATGCCACTACCATAATGTTTTCAGAAATAACATGGGCATGTGCCCATGGTCACACTATTAGGGAAAATATTGTGGCTCCCTATAGAGAACAAATTATCTGCATTGTTTATTGTCTTAGTTAGCACTAACCAAGTGCTAAAATTCAAACTCAATCTATCTATATAATTTCAAGATCTCTAGTCTTAGAATGATCATAAAACTCATCAAAAAATTTCATATCCTCAAAATAACATTATGAATTTTAACCAATTAAAAAATCTAGGATGTTGAGACCTCCCTTCCTTACAACATCTTCCCCCAGATTTTCTATTCCATCGGTGGTAAAGTATCATCTATGAAATTTAATCACCACCAAGATCATATATTGTCATCCCACTAACATGTAGTATACTATACATGGAAATGCATTCATAGAAAATAGTCAAGTGTAAATGATCTACCTCAAAGACCCTTCAGTCTCCAATCAATGATACATATCAGATGAATCTCAAAGGACACATATTTCTCCAACTCAATATTCTTGGGATAAATAATTGATATGGGTCTAAATTATATTTTACAATCATTGATATTATTAATACATCATTCTTAGACTATTGACATTTAGGTAACATCAACTAGTAGGAAAATAACTCAACTCTATACATGACATCAAAAGGACAAACATAATAAGAAAATAACATAACCATTCCCAAAATCTATATATATACCAATCATGGAATATAAAAATGAAATACCTTATTTCTTACCTATAAATCTATATTTTTTCAGCAGTTGCTGATACAATACATATTCCTACAATTATCTACAGCCATACATTCCTAAATCTGCTACATATCCTTTAAATCATACTAAAAAATATGAGGACCCTGTAGTGCTACTTCGCATTCATCCAACTATCACATGGGGGAGTAGAACATCTTAATATAAAGGCCTCAAAGTGATCCATATGAATCGTCACATGAGTTATATTATTTTAAGACAAATCTAAAAGAGGTTTATTTATATCACATAAACCTCCAAAATCAAGGACACATTCCTGGAGAATTTCCTATAACACCTATATGATCCTCTCTGATTATGCCTCTGTCTAATGTTAAAGTGTTGTACTCATGTGAAATTTTAAATCCAGTTTATTCTACAACAATTTCAAAAACTGTAATGTAAACTATGAATCTATGTGTGATATGACAGAATGGGATACATCATAAAGGACCACAATCCCATGAATAGAACCTTCTCATGAACATCAACTGAGAAAATATATGTGATATCTAGGAACTGTGCAACCTTGTACAACCTATTGATGATCGGACATACTACATCATTACTGTGAGATTCTCTTGATAATATCAAAAAATTGATAGTGGTTTCATTCCATTTCCAAATAGAGTGATAAATTCCTCAATTTGAATATTCTTATATTGGCACCAATACTGATGACATATGATTTTCTACATCTTCGTAACCCCAGAGTTAACTACCCAAAAAGATTCATGATATTACAACATCCTCACTTCACATTTTTAAGGATCCATGATACATTGATGGAAGTACCACATCCCAACTTTGTCAATAACCCAATCGGACGATGGGTCCTCACCTAATACCATTTCTATTAGGGTGATTCACTCAGAATCCAAAATATAACTCATCTTCACCCATTCGAAATGAGATGTATTCACTACTAAGTAAACTAAAATATATATCCCATGGTATTTCAGAACATCTTAGTGAAAATTAGTTAAAAAATTCATCAATTGCCATTAACTGCTATCCTCATGGATAGTGAAGGTATGAGCCTTCCAAGTCAACGAATCATCTAATGAAATTCCCTTTTGGAGTGTATAATCAATCTCATAATCAATATACAAAAAATATTCTACATGCATTCAGTCCCTAAAGTTCATGTCACCACTTATAGTAATGTATTTTTGAATTAATGTTCTATATATATGAATGAAGTACCATTATCCCAGAAGATAATTCCTCAAAAAGTATTAATCATGAACCATGGGATCTTGTATGAGGTAATTAATAGGGTAATTAAGCTCATGAGGTCCCACCAGGAAGGAAACATATACAACAACTCAATCACCCATAATTATATCAACTCCAATAATAATTACAAACGAATTACAGAAAATAGTTTTACATCTACACATCAATAGATGAATTTGTTTTGGTGTTTTAGTGAGTCACCCATTCAACTCTTTAAAGGATATCTGTAATGAATTAGACCAGAATAACATCAATCCATTCATATAAAATCACATTATAAGAAATGAGAGTAAATTAATGAATCCATTTAAATTTATGTAGTATCCAATTATCCATAAGAAACTACAAATTTTGAAGAAATTCTTATGTGCTCCCAGGAAACAACAACAGTCACCTTCACGGGGACTACATATACTTGTGCCAATGAAATGATTTATCCCATTTAGTGTATCTTCTCAATACAAAAGTTGAATTTTATAATCTTATCATATAGATGGTGTTTTATCTATTTATTTTACGAGATACCAAAATGTTTTACTTGATCTTGATGGGTGAAAGAATACACAATGAATTCATTTATAAAGAATTCCTTGATTGAATATACATAAGTGTAGAAACCCCAATTCATTAAATCCATGAGAATTTTGGGAACATTTATTAGATCCAATGACATAACCTATTACTAGAATAACAAGTATCTACTTTGAAACTCTATAAAGAGGTATGTTTGAGGGACTCACATGCACTTAATAGTAGCCTCCCCACAAATTAATTTTTTTAGAAAACCATCACTCCTCAGAGATGGATGAATAAGTCATCTATATTAGGTTGTGGATAATCGGTTTTAAATATAATCTATTTAAGCTATTTGAAATTGAAAAGGAAACTAAGGATACCATCCTCCATCATGTAGAAATGTACATGTGGTCCCTAAGAGAAATATTGGGTCTTGCAAAACCATTTGATTCAATGTATTGCAAAGGAATATTTAGTTCCTAGAGCTCAGTAGTCTCCATCCTATAAGGATAAATAGACTATGTTTCTATTATTCAAACTATAATGATAGTCAGATAAACCTCACTATTAAGAAGAATACTATAAAATTGATTATAAAATGCATCACTGAAATTATTAACCACATAAGGTAATTCGAAAAGATGCATTCCTAAATGGTCATAAAGACACAAGACATTTGGAATTTTAATCTACCATTCCCATGATACTAGAGCCAAGATCGACTCTCCTAGACATTCCTCTCACCCTAAAGTGTATATACACTACCCTTGGGTGCCGTAATGGAAACCCTCCTATAATAGTAATCAAAGATGGTGTGGTATTGAAAATAATAGTGCATACTATGAATGGCTTCAGAGCCTATCATCTCGAGGATACATAATTACAAAAGAGTTGGTACCATCAAAACTCGACGGGAAATACATACACTATATTTCACTCTCTACGTAAACCCCAAATGCAGTATTAAGAGTAATAATTCCACATAATTTCCCCATTTATTGTTTAATATATTGCTTAATTTCCCCTAATATAAAATAATTTGATGGTGTAATATCATATAATAATGAAAATTATGTGGAGGCTAATATAATAATACGTGATATTATAGAAGGCTGGTAATCATTCTCCTCAGCTATAGGTTACACTACATTGATGTTGCATGATCCACATCCTTGATAAGAAACCTATCAAACATGGGGTTTTTTGTTGAAAGTTCATTTGTGTCTCAATGAATGGTTATAAATAGTCAAATGATATTAAATCAGTGATTTTGGGTGAAGACATTTCAAACTTAATCTAATTGGTTTTGTTCAAGGGACCTAAATTCTCAATGACTCTCAAATCTATGATGACTCATGGACTTACATTAAAATGGTAGGCATTCATTGGTTGTAGATACCCTAAGCGTGATGTACATTGACATTACATTACATTTTCGGAATACTTAGTACATAACAAAAACACACACACAAGGATCTTAATAGTTTAGTGTCTTTGGAAACTCAGAATATAATCTTCTAATCCTGGTAAATGATCTTCAACATCTCCCATAAAGATCTTCCTTTTTTTATACCTAAAACCTTTCTTTATATCCTGGGGAAAAGTAAACATAAAAGGGTGAGCTCAAATGATCAGTAAGGGTAAACAAAAGAAATATCAATCACATCATATACATAAGCACATAACTTTTGGAAATCTTAACCTGTAAAAGAGATCATAATTTCATAACCTGGGATAACTCATGGAAGTGAAATGTAATCACAATAATCATAACGTAAAACATTAAACTTTGTGGCATGCACACATAATCATAGAGAATCACTTCTTGTTAGTCAAGACTCATTGCCAAGACTATCTTAGTGGACAAAGTCCCTTTCTGAACCGAGTCACCCTCGTTTCAGTCATGTTTCACTGAACCGGTATAACCTACCATTCCTGCCATGTCTATCTCATGAGATATAAAATCTTTACCCAATGAATTGGAGGGAGATATAGGTCCCACCCATCTCATAATGATACCATTCTTATGTGTGTGACAAAATCATAAATCATACATCATTGCATAACCCATGTAATAAAAATGGGATTCTTAAACAACATGACATCATAAAACCATTCATATAAGATAAAGGAATTCATAAAAATAATTCCATCACAACATAGTCAAATCAATGTAAAAATATGGATAGAAACAGAACCCTTTATTATCTTAGATGGAAAATAATTTTGACAAAACACTTGAAATGAATTCTTGAGGAAAATATCCTTTCTTCTTCAAAATCAATTTCTTTTCACAAAACATCATGCAATTTTAAAAGAAATATATTTTATTGAAAATATTCATGAGATATTTTGGAGGAAGCTTCATAAAAATAAGGATTTATAAATCCATAAAAATACGTTCGTTCCGTTTAAGATAAAAAAACATTCTTCTCGTACTTTTGTCGGAAAAGTCAAAAAGTACCTCGTACGAAAAACGACAAAACATTCCTTTAATATCTTTTACTAAAAACTCAACGAAGGGTAAAATTGGATTTAAAAAATTGTAGTTGGATGGAAATAATATTACATATTGAGGAAACATGGATGTGGATGATAAAATACACCCCAGTAAATACCAAAGTATAAACAATCTCGGATAAAAATGAGATTGTGAAATTTCCCTTACCTTAGGTCCGATTTGCTTCGTAAATGTCTGAACCTCCTGTATAATGATTTAAATAATGTCATTGACTTATTACAGAATCATATTCAGTGTTATGATATCATATATGGTTCACTTATGACTTTATATTACCCGTTCTTTTGTAAATTCCATGTTAAATAGCGTTTTGGGTAAAATTGTTTCATTTGTCGTCCGTGTTTTGACTTGTAATTATTCATATGATTACATAGATCATGATTACTTAATTCCAGAATATAAAACATGATTTATATATATATATATATTCAGAATATACATATATATAATAAATCAGTAAATGGAAAGAAATACACCGTTCATGGAGACGGTAGGCCGTACGTACGCATCAATGCTGTTTTCATTTGCTTTTTGAGTTGAACGGAATTAAGTAGATAACATACATATATATATACACATAAATCCAGTATCATTATTATGTCATATATTTCATGATTAATTATTATATATACTTTATAATCATTCATGAATGGTTAAAGTGGAGAATAAATCTCATCGCGTCGTGGAGACGGTAGTCCGTGCGTACGCACGAGCGATGATATCGTTCTCATGATTGTGGGACTGTATTGGAGTGTATGTATACTATTTCAGAATCAATATCACTTTAAAATAATAATATATAGTAATTATTTACACCATTATACCCATCCAAGTAAGGTGGTGGTGGAAAATAGATTTCCCCACGGCGTGGAGACGGTATTCCGTACGTACGCACGCGCGGTGATTTCATTTTCTGTAGGATGGATAGATTGTGAAATATGATTATTTCAAACATATAATAACATATCATTATATTAGTGATACTGATGTTATTACTTCATAATTAAACAACCTAAGAAGAAGAAGTGGAAGAAGAAATAGAGGTGAAAGAATCGGTAACGGAAATTACCTCTTCTTTGAAGCGCCTCTTTGAGACCTCCTCTTAGGACACTAAAATTGGTCTTTGAGGAAGACCAAAACCTCTAGGATGTTCCTAGGGAAGTGGAGAATAGAATATGGCCAGGGTTGGCCGAGATTGAAGGCTCAAAGTTGTGTGAGGAAGAGAGGGAGGAGGTGTCCTTTTATAAGGGAGGAGAGGGGCACCTTTGGAATAACTAAAACTATTATTTTATTATAAAGTCAAGTTCGGTTTTAAATAGCTCCAAATTGATATATTCCAAAGCTAATGTGGGGATGGGTCTAAATACTCTCATCCAATATAATTTAGACAAATTTAGGTTCCTATTTTAACCTTATCATTTAGATTTAACATTAAGTTAAATAAGTTTACTTTTACCGTGTCTTCTTGTGTTCTTATACTATAAGGTTAATAAACTTACTATAAGCATCCAAACTAACCCCAAGTTGTTTATTATTAATATATATAACCTTATCTAAGTCATTTGGCCGAACCATAGATTTTTAGTAATAAAATAACAATTTATAATATTTGTTTTAAAAACTATTTTATGTCAATTTTGACACTATTTAGTAATTGATTTTTTTGAAAATCATAACAGAATTATTAGTACGAACCAAGTTAATTAAATCAATACTAACATGTCATATTAACCTATAAAATTAGTGGAATTCATAAAATGTCTCAAATTACATTTATTTTGGTGTTTATAACATTAATTATGTCAATATTTCATTAATAAGATAATTACTGCATCATCTTTGTGTCATAAATAAATTAAATTATTTAATGTCTAAAAATTACAAATAAAATACCATTATGTAGGGAATATTTTTATCTTTCTAATGAATATTTATAGTCGAATTTATCTTATGTATATGTAACACCCGAGACTTTTATGTTATATAAATCATCAAAGGAATCTTTTTCTACACAACACTTGCTTGGCTTGCTTTACACGCAATCGCGACCTTCCTCGATAGCTTGCGTCGTACGCAATACCGAGTTTCACTAAACAACAATATGCTATTAAAACTAGCCGTTATGAATAGTAATAACCACTTTTTGAAATTTTATAAATTTTATTTTTCAAAATGGACTTCATTTTTGGACTCAAAATATCGAAATTAGCCTAGGGTGAAATTTTGGTATTTTTCTGAAAACTTTCAATTTTTGATGAATAGTGAAACCACTAAGTGGTAGGTTAAAAACTGAATTTTGCATAAAACGTAATTTTACCGCTTCTGTGAATGGAATTTCAAAAATCCGAGAGACACGGTTAATATCAAGGACTAAAATGTGGTTCAATGAGATGAAAATAATTTTTTGGTGAATAGTAACTTTTTACTATTTTTACCGCGGTTAATAGTAAATAGGGTAACTAAGGGTAATTATGATATTAATATTACCCTAACACATGTCCTAATTCTATTGGACAAGTGTAATTCGACCAAAAACAAACTTAGGAATAAAATATGACCATTTAGGCCCACTTGGATTAGATTAGGACATTTATTATTAATTTATTTAAAGAAGGGTTAAAATAGTTAAAATCAAAGTTTAATAAGTAAATCATTTTTAATATAGGGTTATACATAAGATAAATTCGATTGTAAATATTCATTAGAAAGCTAAAAAGATTTCCTACATGATGGTATTTTATTTGTAATTTTTAGACATCAAATAATTTAATTTATTTATGACACAAAGATGATGCAGTAATTATCTTATTAATGAAATATTGACAAAATTGATAATATAAATACCAAAATAAATGTAATTTGAGACTTTTTATGAATTCCACTAATTTTCTAGGTTACTATGATATATTAGTATTGATTTAATCAACTTGGTTCGAACATATAATTCTGTTATGACTTTGAAAAAAATCATATATCAAATAGTGTCAAAATTGACACAAAATAGTTTTTAAATAAAATATTATATTATTAATTGTTATTTTATTCCTAAAAATCTAAGGTTCGGCCAAATGACTTAGATAAGGATATATATTTTAATAATAAACAATTTGGGGTTCGTTTGGCATGTTATAGTAAGTGTATTAACCATATAGTGAAAGAAAACAAAAAGTCATGGTAAAAGTTAAATTATTTAACTTAGAGTTAAATCTAATTGATAAGGTTAAAATAATACCCTAAACTTGTCTAAATCCTATTGGTTGATAGGATTTCGACCCATCCCCACTTTAGCTTCGAAATAAGACCCTTTGGAACCATTATAAACCGATTTTGACTTTAATATAAAATAATATTTTGAGATATTCCTAAGGTGCCCCTCTCCTCCCTTATAAAAGGGCACCTCCTCCCCCTCCTCCTCACACCAATTTGAGCACTCAAGCTCGGCCAACCCCTGCCATTTTCCCTTCTCCACTTCCCTAGAATAATCCTAGAGGTCCTGGTCTTCTCCAAAGACCAATCTTAGTTCCTTAAGTGGAGGATTCAAAAAGGCGTTCCAAAGAAGAGGTAATATCCATTACCGATCTTTTCAATTTCTTTCTTCTTCAACTTCTTCTTCTTTAGTTGTTTCATGATAAAGTAATAACATCAGTATTACTTACATACTGATATGTTATTATAAATATGAAACAACCCTAATTCACCTTCTATCCATCCTACGGAAAAAATGAAATCACCGCGCGTGCGTACGTACGGAATACCGTCTCCACGCCGTGGTGTAATCTATTTTCCACCATCACCTTACAAGGATGGGTATAATGGTGTAATCAGTAACTATATATGATTATTATTAAGTAATATTGATACTGAAATAATATATATATATACTCCAATACAATTCCACGATCATAGGAACGATATCATCACTCGTGCGTACGTACGGAATACCGTCTCCACGATGTGATGCGACTCGTTCTACATGATCTTCATTTCATAATGATTATATAAATGAATTGAATGAATGAATATGGTATATAATACACTAATACCATTCTGGAAATGAATTATCTATAACCTAATGATAAGAATAAGAATTTATTCGACAAAACACGCATAAGAACAAAAAGTTATAAAGACCCGAGTAACAAGTAACAATGAAATATTACTAACAAGAAGCTAATAATATGACCATATATGATCTCATATCAATATGTATGATTCTGGAATAAGTCAATAACATTATTTAAACCATTATACAGGAGCTTCAGACACGAACAAAGCAAATCGGACCTAAGGTAAGGGAAATATCACAATCTCATTTTTATCCGAGATTGTTTATTCGTAAGTATTTACTGGGGTGTATTTTATCATCCACATCCATGTTCCCTCAATATGTAATATTGTTTCCATCCACTTGAAATATTTTAAATCCAATTTTACCCTTAGGTGAGTTTTTAGTAAAGAATATGAAAGGAATCTTTTGTCGTTTTTCCGTACGAGGTACTTTTAGACTTTTCCGACAAAAGTACGAAGAATGTTTTTTTTAACTTATACGGCATGAATGGATTTTTAAAACATTACTTCAAAGAAGCTTCCTTTACAAGTTTTCAAGTTTATTTTTAATCAACTTCTTTTATTTTAATGTTGTATGACATGTTATGAAAGGAAAAATGTTTTTGAAGAAGAAAGGATATTTTCCTCAAGAATTCAATTCAAGTGTTTTATCAAAATTATTTTCCATCTAAGATAATAAAGGGTTCTGTTTCTATCCCTATTTTTACATTGGTTTGACTATGTTGTGATGGAATTATGTTTATGAATTCCTTTATCATATATGAATTGATTTATGATGACATGATGTTTCAAGAATCCCATTTTTGTTATATGTGTTATGCGATGATGTATGTTTTATGATTATGTGGCACACATAAGAAAGGATTCATTATAAGATGGGTGGGACCTATATCTCCCTCCAATGCATTGGGTAATGATTTTATATCTCATGAGATAGACATGGCTGGAACGGAAGGTTATTTCGGTTCAGTGATACAGGACTGAAACGAGGAGTGAACTCGGTTCAGAAAGGGACTTTGTCCACTAAGATAGTCTTGGCAATGAGTCATGACTAACAAGAAATGATTTTCCATGATTATGTGTGCATGCCACAAAGTTTCAAGTTTTATGTTATGATTTTGGGGATCTCATTTTCACTTCTATGATTTATTCCATGTTAAGATATTATGATCTCTTTTGCAGGTTTTGATTTTCAAAAAGATATGATATGATTTTTATTTCCTTTATTTTCCCTTGCTGAGCATTTGAGCTCACCCTTTTATGTTTTCTTTTCCCCAGGTCAGGAAGATGGATATTAAGTAGAATATGCTAAAAGGGACCCTAGATATGATGAAATAAATGGGAGACACTGTAGAAGATTTATGAACCAGTTGTTTATGTTTCCCAGTTTCTAAAGACACTATACCTATACGGTCCTTTGTGGTTTTGTCATATGTTGTAATAAGTGTGATTCAATTTTGAAGTATTAACAATGTATGTAAAGTGTGGGTCGTTATAGTTGGTATCAGCGGAAAGGTATAGTCAACCTTTGGAAACTAGGATGTGAAAGCCTTAGTAATAACCCTAAGGATAAGTCTAAGCATAGAACACAATTTTAGAAATGGCCTTGAATAACCTAGGATAAGACCTTAAGCATGAAAATTTTATTCTTGAATTATGTGGTTTCCTATTATAATTAGTGTTGCTCACACTATTCTTCTTGGTTTTAGTCAATGGCTGGAACCCGAAGGAACCGTGTTAATGCGGAATGCGATGGGCAATGCAATGATTGTCCCCCTGAGCAACCAAACGATATGGGAGCTGGAATGCAAAATCTTGTAGCCATGCTCACACAACTTTCTCAAGCTATGAATCATGCAGGATTTCCAAACGAACAAAGAAGGGAGCAACATTCTGTTGAATCCTTCATGAGGCAGCGTCCACCATCTTTCAGCGGGTCTACTGATCCATTAGTTGCTGAACAATGGATTAGTACTACTGAAAAGATATTTTCAGTTCTTCAATGTTCTGAGCATGATAAAGTCATCCTAGCAGTGTATCGTTTGGAAGGAGATGCGGATCAATGGTGGAATCTTGTTAAGAATACGAGGCAAAGGGATGAAATTGAGTCTATGGAATGGGACGAGTTCAAGAACTTATTTTTCAATAAGTACTTCCCTCGTATTCTCCGAACAAATATGTAGAAAGAGTTCCTTGAACTGAAGCAAAGGGATGATGAATCTGTTGGTACCTATGAAGCAAATTTTACCAGACTTGCAAGGTACGCTTCTGGTATTATTATCCAACCTGAGAGTAAGATCGATCGATTCTTTAGTGGCTTAAAACCAAGTCTTCGAAGGGCGTTAGCCATAAGGGACTTCAATAGCTACGAGGAAATCGTTCGATGTGCTCTCAAAGTCGAGATGGAGATTGGAGTAACCCATCAGTCACATGGGTTTGATAAGAAGAGGAAGATGGAATTCAAAGAAAAATCTAAAGAGCACACGGAAAAGAAGATGAACTTTCCCTTATGCTCAAAGTGTGGAAAGAAACATGGAGGGAGTTGTCTTAAAGGGACAAGTAAATGTTTTAAATGTGGAAAGGAAGGTCATCGGGCATTTGAATGCCGTGATAATGGGAAGAAGATGTCTAATGATGCAAACAAAGGAAGGGATACACAGAATGAACCAGCTACACTTCAATGTTTCAAGTGCAAGGAGATGGGGCATTATGCCAATCAATGCCCAAATCCAAGGGTTGATGATGATGGTCGACGTCAACAAACTCTTAAGGCTAAAGAAAAAGGAAAGTCACATGCAATTTCTATCAGCGATGTGGAGTACGATAACGATGTGGTGAAAGGTACACTTACCATCCACTCTAAAGTAGCAAATGTTTTATTTGATTCTGGATCCACCCACTCTTTTATTTCTGAAAAATTTTCTAAGGGTATCACCGTATTACCTCAACAATTAGATGTTGAGTTAGCAGTGACAACACCTAATGGCACATCAATCGCATCAGAAGTTTATAATTCTTCTCCGATCGAAGTTTGTGGGAAAGTGCTTCCTGCAAATCTTGTGATCCTTCCTTTAGTGGAATTTGATGTGATTCTTGGCATGGATTGGCTTTCTCTACATGGAGCTCATATCAATTGCCAAAGAAGGGAAGTCACATTTCATATTCCAGATCAACCTACGATCGTCTATCAATGCAAGGATGAACATAACCTTCCAGTGGAAATTTCTTCCATCTTATGGGTATTGATTCCACTAAATGAAGGTTATTTATCTCAAATAGTTGGTGAGAAACTCACGATTAAGAATATGCCCATTGTACGGGAGTTTGATGATGTCTTTCCGGAGGAATTACCGGGTCTTCCACCAAATCGTGAAGTTGAGTTTTCAATAGAACTCGTACCGGGTGCTTTGCCTATTTCAAAGACACCTTATAGAATGGCCCCAATTGAGTTGCAGGAATTGAAGAAGAAACTCCAAGAGAATCTTGATAAGGGATTCATACGCCCTAGTGCGTCACCTTGGGGAGCACCTGTTCTATTTGTTAAGAAGAAAGATGGATCAATGAGACTCTGCATTGATTATCGAGAACTTAACAAGATCACTATCAAGAACAAATATCCTCTCCCACGCATTGATGACTTATTTGACCAACTACGCGGAGCTCAATACTTTTCTAAGATTGATCTTCGTTCAGGGTATCATCAATTAAGGGTCAAAAGGGAGGATATACCAAAGACGGCTTTCCGTACAAGGTATGGACACTATGAATTTATAGTGATGCCATTTGGTCTTACTAATGCCCCTGCTATCTTCATGGATCTAATGAATAGAGTCTTTAGAGACTATCTTGATCAATTTGTGGTAGTCTTTATAGACGATATTCTTGTCTATTCAAAGAGCAAGGAAGAGCATGAAGATCACTTGAGAATTATATTGAAGACCCTGAGAAAAGAGAAGCTTTATGCCAAATTTACCAAGTGTGAATTTTGGATTCAAAAAGTTGCATTTTTTGGGTCATATAATCTCAAAAGAGGGGATATCTGTGGATCCAGCAAAAACAGAGGTTATCGAAAGATGGTCAAGACCAACAACAGTAACTGAGATCCGAAGTTTTCTTGGTTTGGCTGGATATTATCGACGTTTTGTAAAAGATTTTTCACGATTATCTAATCCACTCACCAAGTTGACTCGGAAAGGAGTTAAGTTTGTCTGGACAGAGGAATGTGAAGAGAATTTCAAGGAGTTGAAAAGAAGGTTATCCAGTGCACCTGTGCTCACACTGCCTTGTAGTGGAGAAAGGTTTGTGATCTATAGTGATGCATCCAAGAAGGGATTGGGCTGTGTTCTTATGCAAAATGATATGGTGATAGCTTATGCCTCACGACAGTTGAAAATCCATGAGCAAAATTACCCAACACATGATTTGGAGTTGGCTGCGGTAATCTTTGCATTAAAGATTTGGAGGCATTACCTTTATGGTGAAAGGTGTGATATTTATACTGATCATAAAAGTTTAAAGTATATTTTCACACAAATGGAGCTGAATATGCGCCAAAGAAGATGGTTGGAGCTGATTAAGGATTATGACTGCTCAATCCATTACCACCCTGGGAAAGCAAACAAGGTGGCAGATGCATTAAGTCGATAAGACCATGCTAGTTTATCCATGATGAGGATCACAAAAGATCCAATATTTATGGATTTACAAAGGATGGATCTTGGAATTATAATGGAAGGGGAAAAATCTTATCTTTCTCAAATGAATGTTCAACCATCTATACATGTGAAGATTAAAGAGGCACAGAAAGAAGATGTCGAGTTACAAAAGAAGGTGAGAAATGTTCCTGAATTCAACCTTGATTGTGATGGGATAATAAAGTTCAGGAATCGGGTTTGTGTTCCTCCCATCCCCGAATTAAAGAAAGAGCTGCTGGATGAGGCCCATAGTTCTTCATTCTCTATTCATCCTGGAAGCACGAAGATGTATAGGGACCTGAAAGAGTACTTCTGGTGGGATGGCATGAAAAGAGATGTTGCTGAATATGTCTCTCGATGCTTGGTTTGTCAACAAGTTAAAGCTGAGAGACAGATGTCTAAGGGGATGTTACAACCATTACCCATACCCGAATGGAAATGGGAAAACATCACTATGGACTTTGTCACAGGACTTCCTAAAACATCCAAAGGCAATAATGCTATCTGGGTCATAGTTGATCGTCTTACAAAGTCTGCACACTTCATTGCTATTAGAGAGGATTTCTCTCTAGATCAGCTTGCCAGGATATATGTAAAGGAAGTGGTAAGATTGCATGGAGTACCACTTTCTATTATATCTGATCGAGATCCGAGATTTACCTCGAAGTTCTGGCGAAGTCTTCAGCATACTCTGGATACAGAGTTGAGTTTCAGCACTGCTTATCATCCCCAGATAGACGGTCAGTCTGAGAGAACAATTCAAACCCTAGAAGATATGTTGAGAGCTTGCTCTATGGATTTCAAAGGAGGTTGGGATCAACACCTACCTTTGGTGGAATTTTCTTATAATAATAGCTTTCACTCCAGTATTCAGATGGCTCCTTATGAAGCTTTCTATGGAAAGAAATGCAGGACTCCAACTTGCTAGGATGAAGTTGGGGAAAGAAAGCTATTAGGACCTGATCTCGTTGATGAAATGGCAGAAAAGGTCAGATCTATTCAACAACACATAAGAGCAGCTCAGAGTCGACAGAAAAGTTATGCCGACAACCGAAGAAAAGACCTAGAGTTTGAAGTGGGTGATAAAGTGTTCTTACGAATATCTCCCTGGAAGAGGGTTATGAGATTTGGAAAGAAGGGGAAGTTGAGCCCTAGATATATCGGTCCTTTTGAAATACTGGATCGTGTTGGGAAGGTAGCTTACCGATTGGCGATTCCACCAAATCTCTCTCAAGTTCACGATGTGTTCCATGTATCTCTCCTGAGAAAGTACATACCAGATCCTTCACATGTACTCAGCTCAGAAGTTGTACCGCTGGAGCAAGATCTTTCTTATGAAGAACAGCCGATAGAGATTCTGGATCGTAGTGAAAAAGTCCTACGAAACAAGACCACTCTCTTGGTGAAAGTTTTATGGAGAAACCACCAACTTGAAGAAGCTACATGGGAGCTTGAGGATATGATGAGGGAGAAGTATCCTCATTTGTTTGTTGCAAAGTGACGAATTTTGAGGGCGAAATTCTTTTAAAGGGGGGTAGAATGTAACACCCGAGACTTTTATGTTATATAAATCATCAAAGGAATCTTTTTCTACACAACACTTGCTTGGCTTGCTTTACACGCAATCGCGACCTTCCTCGATAGCTTGCGTCGTACGCAATACCGAGTTTCACTAAACAACAATATGCTATTAAAACTAGCCGTTATGAATAGTAATAACCACTTTTTGAAATTTTATAAATTTTATTTTTCAAAATGGACTTCATTTTTGGACTCAAAATATCGAAATTAGCCTAGGGTGAAATTTTGGTATTTTTCTGAAAACTTTCAATTTTTGATGAATAGTGAAACCACTAAGTGGTAGGTTAAAAACTGAATTTTGCATAAAACTTAATTTTACCGCTTCTGTGAATGGAATTTCAAAAATCCGAGAGACACGGTTAATATCAAGGACTAAAATGTGGTTCAATGAGATGAAAATAATTTTTTGGTGAATAGTAACTTTTTACTATTTTTACCACGGTTAATAGTAAATAGGGTAACTAAGGGTAATTATGATATTAATATTACCCTAACACATGTCCTAATTCTATTGGACAAGTGTAATTCGACCAAAAACAAACTTAGGAATAAAATATGACCATTTAGGCCCACTTGGATTAGATTAGGACATTTATTATTAATTTATTTAAAGAAGGGTTAAAATAGTTAAAATCAAAGTTTAATAAGTAAATAATATTTAATATAGGGTTATACATAAGATAAATTCGATTGTAAATATTCATTAGAAAGCTAAAAAGATTTCCTACATGATGGTATTTTATTTGTAATTTTTAGACATCAAATAATTTAATTTATTTATGACACAAAGATGATGCAGTAATTATCTTATTAATGAAATATTGACAAAATTGATAATATAAATACCAAAATAAATGTAATTTGAGACTTTTTATGAATTCCACTAATTTTCTAGGTTACTATGATATATTAGTATTGATTTAATCAACTTGGTTCGAACATATAATTCTGTTATTACTTTGACAAAAATCATATATCAAATAGTGTCAAAATTGACACAAAATAGTTTTTAAATAAAATATTATATTATTAATTGTTATTTTATTCCTAAAAATCTAAGGTTCGGCCAAATGACTTAGATAAGGATATATATTTTAATAATAAACAATTTGGGGTTCGTTTGGCATGTTATAGTAAGTGTATTAACCATATAGTGAAAGAAAACAAAAAGTCATGGTAAAAGTTAAATTATTTAACTTAGAGTTAAATCTAATTGATAAGGTTAAAATAATACCCTAAACTTGTCTAAATCCTATTGGTTGATAGGATTTCGACCCATCCCCACTTTAGCTTCGAAATAAGACCCTTTGGAACCATTATAAACCGATTTTGACTTTAATATAAAATAATATTTTGAGATATTCCTAAGGTGCCCCTCTCCTCCCTTATAAAAGGGCACCTCCTCCCCCTCCTCCTCACACCAATTTGAGCACTCAAGCTCGGCCAACCCCTGCCATTTTCCCTTCTACACTTCCCTAGAATAATCCTAGAGGTCCTGGTCTTCTCCAAAGACCAATCTTAGTTCCTTAAGTGGAGGATTCAAAAAGGCGTTCCAAAGAAGAGGTAATATCCATTACCGATCTTTTCAATTTCTTTCTTCTTCAACTTCTTCTTCTTTAGTTGTTTCATGATAAAGTAATAACATCAGTATTACTTACATACTGATATGTTATTATAAATATGAAACAACAATAATTCACCTTCTATCCATCCTACGGAAAAAATGAAATCACCGCGCGTGCGTACGTACGGAATACCGTCTCCACGCCGTGGTGTAATCTATTTTCCACCATCACCTTACAAGGATGGGTATAATGGTGTAATCAGTAACTATATATGATTATTATTAAGTAATATTGATACTGAAATAATATATATATATACTCCAATACAATTCCACGATCATAGGAACGATATCATCACTCGTGCGTACGTACGGAATACCGTCTCCACGATGTGATGCGACTCGTTCTACATGATCTTCATTTCATAATGATTATATAAATGAATTGAATGAATGAATATGGTATATAATACACTAATACCATTCTGGAAATGAATTATCTATAACCTAAAGATAAGAATAAGAATTTATTCGACAAAACACGCATAAGAACAAAAAGTTATAAAGACCCGAGTAACAAGTAACAATGAAATATTACTAACAAGAAGCTAATAATATGACCATATATGATCTCATATCAATATGTATGATTCTGGAATAAGTCAATAACATTATTTAAACCATTATACAGGAACTTCGGACACGAACAAAGCAAATCGGACCTAAGGTAAGGGAAATATCACAATCTCATTTTTATCCGAGATTGTTTATTCGTAAGTATTTACTGGGGTGTATTTTATCATCCACATCCATGTTCCCTCAATATGTAATATTGTTTCCATCCACTTGAAATAGTTTAAATCCAATTTTACCCTTAGGTGAGTTTTTAGTAAAGAATATTAAAGGAATCTTTTGTCGTTTTTCCGTACGAGGTACTTTTTGACTTTTCCGACAAAAGTACGAAGAATGTTTTTTTTTAACTTATACGGCATGAATGGATTTTTAAAACATTACTTCAAAGAAGCTTCCTTTACAAGTTTTCAAGTTTATTTTTAATCAACTTCTTTTATTTTAAAGTTGTATGACATGTTATGAAAGGAAAAATGTTTTTGAAGAAGAAAGGATATTTTCCTCAAGAATTCAATTCAAGTGTTTTATCAAAATTATTTTCCATCTAAGATAATAAAGGGTTCTGTTTCTATCCCTATTTTTACATTGGTTTGACTATGTTGTGATGGAATTATGTTTATGAATTCCTTTATCATATATGAATTGATTTATGATGACATGATGTTTCATGAATCCCATTTTTGTTATATGTGTTATGCGATGATGTATGTTTTATGATTATGTGGCACACATAAGAAAGGATTCATTATAAGATGGGTGGGACCTATATCTCCCTCCATTGCATTGGGTAATGATTTTATATCTCATGAGATAGACATGGCTGGAACGGAAGGTTATTTCGGTTCAGTGATACAGGACTGAAACGAGGAGTGAACTCGGTTCAGAAAGGGACTTTGTCCACTAAGATAGTCTTGGCAATGAGTTATGACTAACAAGAAATGATTTTCCATGATTATGTGTGCATGCCACAAAGTTTCAAGTTTTATGTTATGATTTTGGGGATCTCATTTTCACTTCTATGATTTATTCCATGTTAAGATATTATGATCTCTTTTGCAGGTTTTGATTTTCAAAAAGATATGATATGATTTTTATTTCCTTTATTTTCCCTTGCTGAGCATTTGAGCTCACCCTTTTATGTTTTCTTTTCCCCAGGTCAGGAAGATGGATATTAAGTAGAATATGCTAAAAGGGACCCTAGATATGATGAAATAAATGGGAGACACTGTAGAAGATTTATGAACCAGTTGTTTATGTTTCCGAGTTTCTAAAGACACTATACCTATACGGTCCTTTGTGGTTTTGTCATATGTTGTAATAAGTGTGATTCAATTTTGAAGTATTAACAATGTATGTAAAGTGTGGGTCGTTATAGTATAACCCCATATTAAAAATTATTTACTTATTAAACTTTGATTTTAACTATTTTAACCCTTATTTAAATAAATTAATAATAAATGTCCTAATCTAATCCATGTGGGCCTAAATGGTCATATTTTATTCCTAAGTTTGTTTTTGGTCGAATTACACTTATCCAATAGAATTAGGACATGTGTTAGTGTAATAATAATATCATTTTTACCCTTAATTACCCTATTTACTTTTAACCGTGGTAAATAAAAGTAAAAAGTTACTATTCACCAAAAATTATTTTAATCTCATTGAACCACATTTTACTTACTAACGTCAACCGTGTCTCTCGGATTTTTGAAATTCCACTCACAGAAGCGGTAAAATTAAGTATTATGAAAAATTCAGTTTTTTTTACTACCACTTAGTGGTTTCACTATTCATCAAAAATTGAAAGTTTTCAGAAAAATACCAAAAATTAGGCCTAAGATATATTTGATATTATGAACTCAAAAATTATTTCTATTTTACAAAATTCAAAACATATCAGTTGCATTAATTAATTTAAAAAATTAATTCCCGTCGTCAAAACAAAAGGCGTGTTTTTAAGAGATAATAACTATCAAAATATTGACACTTGTTTATAACTGGTTTAAATGTGAAATTACATCCAATGACCAACATTGTATTAAATCGTAAAAAAATATTCTAAATATACTTTAAAACCACTAAAATTAATAATTTATCACTATTAATTATTTCGATTGAAATAGTTGTTTTTAATTAAAATTTAGTAATTTCCACTATTCATCAAAATATGAAAGTTATCCGAAAATTACCAAAATTTCACCCTAAGATAATTTCGATATTCTGAATCCAAAAATGAAGACCATTTTGAAAAATAAAATTTACAAAATTTCAATAAGTGGTTATTACAATTCCTAACATCTAGTTTTAATAATATTTTAATAGCATATCGTTGTTTAGAGAAACTTGGTGTTGCGTACAACACACGCTATCATGGAAGGTCGCGATTGCGTGTAATTCAAGCCAGGTCAGAGATGTGTGTTGTGAAAGATCCTTTTGGTGTAGCATATAACACAAGACATTAATGAAATTAAAAAGAATATTTTTCATAAAATCTCGGGGTGTTACATTCTACCCCCCTTAAAATGAATTTCACCCTCAAAATTCGTCGGGGTTATAAATAGTTTACTACTCGAAAGTTTATTTAATAGAAACCCACATCGTAAAAAGGAATCCCAAAACCAATCTTTAAAAACAAAAGTATGAAATGTAACGGTTACCCAAATAAACTAATCACTGGGTTTCCACATAGGTGAAAATATGGATATTGAAGAAAAATCTAACCATCATGTTCTGATGGAGAGTGGTAGAGAACATGGCTATGGAAAATCCAACAATCAAAAATCCATAAATTTGTGATGATCTAATGTACCATCTGATTAATCAGATATAAGAGCACTAAGACAACATTTTTGGTTTTCAAGATCATTTCCCTAAAGTTGATGAAATTGGAATTAGAATAAATAATTACTTTATTTTGTTACAATCTCACTGTTGTTTGTGCCTTGAACAATTTCCACTTCATCTCTTAAATAAATGAAGTTGAATTTGTTATTCGTGAAGTGTTAGCAGATCATGTGATAGAATGACGGGTCATTCCATCTGTCTCAAACAAAAGGTTAGCAAAAGTTATTAAATATACATAAGTCATTCTATAGTGAGATTAATCATATATGGTTCCTAAAAAGGACTTATAATTCATATATCATACTGCATAATATAATAAAACTAGTTTCTACTAAACAGGGACTTCCTGTAGGCCAGTGGTAGGCGATAATGGCCAGCCGCACTTCGGTTGTGGGTTCGATTCCCATAGCCTTGTCCGACGCAATGGGTTGTCGCCCGTCCTGCAGGTTGTCCTTTTTCTAAAACTATATTACTATAACAACACATAAATAAAATCAAAAAAACTAATATCCTAAAACAATACTAACTTATGTCCAATATAATCCATTCTAATCTTTAGGCTTATCCATAATACTGCAGTCAACTCTCATAATATAGTGAAAACGATTAGCAGAAATTTGATACCATCGTTGATCCCTATATATCATAAGATAGGTCTTGTTGGTCACATTCCAAACATTCAAAGGCCTTAATCCTGTATTCTCTTGAATACCCATTGAACCTTAGTGAAAACATGAATGCAGTTAAAGGTTAACACTTTCCACATACCAAAATCCTCAAAATTCTATATACTCAAACCATGATATCACTTAGTCCTTATATCAATCATGAGCTCATGAATACAATCAAACATCTAATTATTGTCTTATCCCTTCATTATGCGCATATCATCTACATTCCAAAAATATCTGAATAACCTTTCATGGATACTGGTACCATTAATCATACACTTTCAAAAGTCAAGGAAAGACAACAGTGTAACAATCCTTAGATGTCTCTTTATTCTACAGTACCATGAGATTACTTATACAACATTACACATGAGAAAAATGTAGTCATTCCACTACATTCTTAAACCATTGACCGAGATTCAACAATTCTTTCATCTCACATATCATTTGTAGTCTCTTCATCATCATCCACATAAATACTACCCATACGTCCATACTGATTCTCTTCATGAGACATTCCCTTAGGGAATTGGTTTGCATAATTCATGTATATTCCACATTTAAAACATTTAACCATTGTTGATGTCGTAGCAATACCATTATCCTCATCCCTGGTGTTAACTTAACATTTTCCTTTGCACTTATTGGCTTTGTGTCCTTCTATTCCACACCCAAAGCATCTTCCAGTTCCTTTGAAACATTCTCCTTGATTCCTCTTCCCACATGATTTACATAGGGCAAATTGAACTTTCTTTCCTCTATGATCATCATGAAACTCCATCTTTCTCTTATTAGCCGAGTCAGGAAACTTACCAAATTTTACTTTATTGATCAGATTATGAGATTGCGGATTCGGCATAATAATGATGTTTGGACTTCCAAATCCCATTTCATTTGGTTTCTCATGAAGAATATCATTCCATTGTCCATCATATCCACCATTATCGTGAATCATCTTGTTTCCAGCCATTTTCTAAAACCCAAAAAGAATAGTGTGAGAGGCAAAAATCATGCTAGGGAAAACAACATAATAAAGGGGGAGTACCCTCAATATCTAACATCTTAGGTTAAATTCTATGATCGTTAGAGAAATTCTAGGACTATAAACTATAAGTATACTTAACCTTAGAGACATCCCTATACATACCTTAGAAATATCCCTAGGGATCTCACTATAGTTATCGCATCCTAGTTTCCAAAGGTTGACTAAACCTTTCCTCTAATACCAACTGTAGATACCCGAAGATTGATGTACATTGACATTACATTAAATTAGCGGAATACTCAGTACATAACAAAAACACACACACAAGGATCGTAATATTTTAGTGTCTTTGGAAACTCGGAATATAATCTTCTAATCCTGGTGAAATATCTTCAACATCTCCCATAAAGATCTTCCTTTTTTAATACCTAAAACCTTTATTTATATCCTGGGGAACAATAAACATAAAAGGGTGAGCTCAAATGCTCAGTAAGGGTAAACAAAAGAAATATCAATCACATCATATACATAAGCACATATCTTTTGGAAATCTTAACCTGTAAAAGAGATCATAATTTTATAACCTGGGATAACTCAAGGAAGTGAAATGTAATCACAATAATCATAACTTAAAACATTAAACTTTGTGGAATGCTCACATAATCATAGAGAATCATTTCTTGTTAGTCAAGACTCATTGCCAAGACTATCTTAGTGGACAAAGTCCCTTTCTGAACCGAGTCACCCTCGTTTCAGTCATGTTTCACTGAAACTGTATAACCTACCATTCCAGCCATGTCTATCTCATGAGATATAAAATCTTTACCCAATGCATTGGAGGGAGATATAGGTCCCACCCATCTCATAATGATACCATTCTTATGTGTGCCACAAAATCATAAATCATACATCATTGCATAACCCATGTAATAAAAATGGGATTCTTAAACAACATGACATCATAAAACCATTCATATAAGATAAAGGAATTCATAAACATAATTCCATCACAAAATAGTCAAATCAATGTAAAAATATGGATATAAATAGAACCCTTTATTATCTTAGATGGAAAATAATTTTGATAAAACACATGAAATGAATTCTTGAGGAAAATATCCTTTCTTCTTCAAAATCAATTTCTTTTCACAAAACATCATGAAATTTTAAATGAAAGAGATTTTATTGAAAATAGTCATGAGATCTTTTGGAGTAATCTTCATAAAAATAAGGCTTTATAAAACCGTAAAAATCCGTTCGTGCTGTTGAAGTTAAAAAAAACATTCTTCTCGTACTTTTGTCGGAAAAGTCAAAAAGTACCTCGTACGAAAAACGACAAAAGATTCCTTTCATATCTTTTACTAAAAACTCACCGAAGGGTAAAATTGGATTTAAACAATTTTAGTTGGATGTAAATAATATTACATATTGAGGAAACATGGATGTGGATGATAAAATACACCCCAGTAAATACCAAAGTATAAACAATCTCGGATAAAAATGAGATTGTGATATTTCCCTTACCTTAGGTCCGATTTGCTTCGTAAGTGTCCGAACCTCCTGTATAATGATTTAAATAATGTCATTGACATATTACAGAATCATATTCAGTGTTATGATATCATATATGGTTCACTTATGACTTTATATTACCCGTTCTTTTGTAAATTCCATGTTAAAGAGTGTTTTGGGTAAAATTGTTTCATTTGTCATCCGTGTTTTGACTTGTAATTATTCGTATGATTACTTAGATCATGATTACTTAATTCCAGAATATAAAACCTGATTTATATATATATATATATATTCAGAATATACATATATATAATAAATCAGTAAATGGAAAGAAATACACCGTTCATGGAGACAGTAGGCCGTATGTACGCATGAACGCTGTTTTCGTTTCCTTATTGAGTTGAACGGAATTAAAGAGATGACATACATATATATACACATAAATCCAGTATAATTATTATGTCATATATTTCATGATTACTTATTATATATACTTTATAATCATTCATGAATGGTTAAAGTGGAGAATGAATCTCATCGCGTCGTGGAGACGGTAGTCCGTACGTACGCACGAGTGATGATATCGTTCTCATGATCGTGGGACTATATTGGAGTGTATATATACTATTTCAGAATTAGTATCACTTTAAAATAATAATATATAGTTATTATTTACACCATTATACCCATCCATGTAAGGTGGTGGTGGAAAATAGATTTCACCACGGCGTGGAGACGGTATTCTGTACGTACGCACGCGCGGTGATTTCGTTTTCCGTAGGATGGATAGATGGTGAAATAGGATTGTTTCATACTTATAATAACATATCGGTATATGAGTGATACTGATGTTATTACTTCATAATGAAACAACCTAAGAAGAATAAGTGGAAGAAGAAGTAGAGGTGAAAGAATCGGTAACGGAAATTACCTCTTCTTTGAAGCGCCTCTTTGAGACCTCCACTTAAGACAATACAATTGGTCTTTGAGGAAGACCAGAACCTCTAGGATGTTTCTAGGGAAGTGGAGAATAGAATTTGGCGGGGGTTGGACGAGCATGAAGGCTCAAAGTTGTGTGAGGAAGAGAGGGAGGAGGTGTCCTTTTATAAGGGAGGAGAGGGTCACCTTTGGAATAACTAAAACTATTATTTTATTATAAAGTCATGTTCGGTTTTAAATAGCTCCAAATTGATATATTTTAAAGCTAAGGTGGGGATGGGTCGAAATACTCTCATACAATAGAATTTAGACAAGTTTAGGTTTCTATTTTAACCATATCATTTAGATTTAACATTAAGTTAAATAAGTTTACTTTTACAGCGTCTTCTTGTGTTCTTATACTATAAGGTTAATAAACATACTATAAGCAGCCAAACGAACCACAAGTTGTTTATTATTAATATATATAACCTTATCTATGTCATTTGGCCTACCCTTATATTTTTAGGAATAAAATAACAATTTATAATATTTTTTTTAAAAACTATTTTATGTCAATTTTGACACTATTTGGAAATTGATTTTTTTGAAAATCATAACAAAATTATTAGTTCGAACCATGTTAATTAAATAAATACTAACATGTCATATTAACCTAGAAAATTAGTGGAATTCATAAAAAGTCTCAAATTACATTTATTTTTGTGGTTATAACATTAATTATGTCAATATTTCATTAATAAGATAATTACCGCATCATCTTTGTGTCATAAATAAATTAAATTATTTAATGTCTAAAAATTAAAAATAAAACACCATTATGTAGGAAATATTTTTATCTTTCTAATGAATATTTATAGTCGAATTTATCTTATGTATAACCCCATATTAAAAATTATTTACTTATTAAACTTTGATTTTAACTATTTTAACCCTTCTTTAAATAAATTAATAATAAATGTCCTAATCTAATCCAAGTGGGCATAAATGGTCATATTGTATTCCTAAGTTTGTTTTTGGTCGAATTACACTTTTCCAATAGAATTAGGACATGTGTTAGGGTAATAATAATATCATTTTTACCCTTAATTACCCTATTTACTTTTAACCGTGGTAAATAAAAGTAAGAAGTTACTATTCAAAAAAAATTATTTTCATCTCATTGAACCACATTTTACTTACTAACATCAACCGTGTCTCTTGGAATTTTGAAATTTCACTCACAGAAGCGGTAAAATTATGTTTTATGAAAAATTCAGTTTTTTTTAACTACCACTTAGTGGTTTCAGTATTCATCAAAAATTGAAAGTTTTCAGAAAAATACCAAAAATTAGGCCTAAGATATATTTGATATTATGAACTCAAAAATGATTTCTATTTTACCAAATTCAAAACATATCAGTTTCATTAATTAATTTAAAAAATTAATTCCCATCGTCAAAACAGAAGGCGTGTTTTTAAAAGATAATAACTATCAAAATATTGACACTTGATTATAACTGGTTTAAATGTGAAATTACATCCAATGACTAACATTGTATTAAATCGTAAAAAAATATTCTAAATATACTTTAAAACCACTAAAATTAATAATTTATCATTATTAATTATTTTGATTGAAAAATTTGTTTTTAATTAAAATTTAGTAATTTCCACTATTCATCAAAATATGAAAGTTATCTGAAAATTACCAAAATTTCACCCTAAGCTAATTTCGATATTCTGAATCCAAAAATGAAGTCCATTTTGAAAAATAAAATTTACAAAATTTCAATAAGTTTTTATTACTATTCATAACGTCTAGTTTTAATAATATTTTAATAGAATATCATTGTTTAGCGAAACTTGGTGTTGCGTACAACACACACTATCATGGAAGGTCGCGATTGCGTGTAATTCAAGCCAGGTCAGAGATGTGTGTTGTGAAAGCTCCTTTTTGTGTAGCGTATAACACAAGACATTAATGAAATTAAAAAGAATATTTTTCATAAAATCTCAGGGTGTTACATTGGTGAACATAGCCGAAAACACATAAGAACATACATTAGTCGAGAGGATGGGAATTCAGTCTCATCAGACCATTTTATGGTGAAAAATTCTATATTCTAGGAGTCTCTTATAGATTTAAGATATGTTTGTGATTCCATTGTCAATACCCAAGTATTCATATGAAAATCCCCTTGAGTGAGCGATATATTATGGAAATGAATGGTTTCAAAATAATCTATATGTATCTGATGATCTATATTTATATAGATATCTATATGTATATGAGGTTCTCCATAAATGGAATCCTTTTTACAGAGGGATTATATATTATTTAGTCATTTATATAAAGGAACTTGTTTTAATCCATGTGGTGAGCCGCTCTGTATTTTTCTATCATCTTGGGAGATAGAAAATAGTTTGATGTTGGGATCCAACACATTGGATTGTATTTCTGTGTAACCTCATGGGAGGAATCATATAACACATAGTTCGATTCCACATAACAAGAAACATCACCGTTTGGGGTCATTTCTCATGGACCCAATCATGCAGTTTAATGTCATTCGTCAAGGATGACCATGAAAATGGTTAAAAGTTAAGGATTCTGTGGGAAATACATTGCGGAATTCTGACTGACTTGGATGATTTGTTGTCTCTTGGGGGGATAAGAACCTACTGGGAATGTGTCCTCCGAAACATTAAGGATATTTTGGGTGTTGATTTTGGACCAGAGGGAGTCCTCCTATGTATTCCCAATTAGTTTGGTATCCAAGCCCACGTGTATTGGTAGGTTGGGGCTTGTTCCATTTTGGCGGCCCAAGGGGTTTTTGTTTATTCATGGAAGTTTACCATTATAGGTGCTTGATTAGAGATTACACTTAGAAGGATTCTCATCTACTTCCACTTCACATTGAATATGGTTCTTTGATATATTCATCTGGTTTTGGGGATTACATCATATAAGAGGCCCATATGATTAGATATTAGGACATAAGTCTATTATGAAGGCACATTTGAGGTAGGTCGGGGCTTACATATTTTGGATAATTCCCCTTATAATTCAAAAATTATGAATGTAATGATCTCTAAAAACCATTAAACCCACATGTTTCATACTCAGTGTGTGAAACAAGAGATATTAATGGATATAAGGAAAAAATTTCACACTCTATCCTCTTATGGAAAAGAAGATAAATCCCAAATCGATATAGAGAGATGTACTTGTTGGTTCCCATATCCCCTTTTATGACTGTTACATGGATAGTCACTTAAGATGATATGTCCTACTATATCATGAGATGATGAAGAGGAGAAAATTTTTCTCATATCATATAAAATATTTAGGGATTACTCCATGAGGGATGCCTAGATATTTTTTCCAAGATGATTATCTCATTCCATTTTAAAAGGAAAATAACGTATGGTACTCATCCTCCACACATGGAACTGGATGGGTTGTTATGTACCCCATGGTCAGAATCCACATTTCAACTAGAATATTATCCTAATGATATTTAGAGGTTATTGTATATTTTGGAGGTTACTCACATGGATCCACATACCATGGGCATGGAGACTAGAGTAGATATGCTAATGTGCCAGATAATCTGATCAAACATTTCAGATGGCTTTGGATGAGGCTATAGCATGATGCGATTATACTAGAACACATAAGGGATGATATAATTCTTGAAGATATAATTGAAGGGGTGATGAGATTTACATATTAGAACTCCCTCGAATATCCCATCATGTGCAGTAAATTTTTATGAACGATGTGGTTCCCTCCGTATTGTAGGTTGATATGAGTGTTATATACCATCTATGTAGGGTTGTGCTTCATGGAACTGAGTTTTTCCCGTGTAGTGTGTTACCACATGGGTCTAGGGTCCATTCGAGTAGAGTGTTTTGACAAGAAACATCTTCCCCTCCACGTATCACATTTTTTCATTGGAATGAGTTACATCTACATAGAGTGTTTCTATGTGGGGATGAGTTCCATCTACATAGTGCATTGAAAAGATTGACCATGTTCATTCGACATAGAATTTTTATATGTGGGGCAGGGTTCTTCCCACATATGATTATTCACTAATGCTTTCTTGTATGTAAATGTGTCATCCATTTATGCTCTATATAATGGTGTCCCCAATGTTGTTTCCAATTTAAAATTGGCTGAAAGACTTATTATTTCCACTGAACTACTATGTAGAAGATTTTTACAAATTGGTAATTGATTGACCTATCTCAATTATCCTTAGAAACTAATAATTTTGTGTATAATTGTCACTTATCTCCTATGGATCTCTTTTTTTGGTACATCATTCAATCACCCTCTGCCTTATTTTTTCGAAGAGAATAAGGTCCATAAACTAACATGGTTGGCTGTAGAAAGTAGTCCATAGGGATTCATTTATAGGAACTTAAAGAGGTTCTCTAGCCTTCAAATGTCATATTCATTGGTAAGTGGTTGGTCATATGGGTTGGTCATTTCGGGGGGAGTAAATCACAATCAAATTATGTAAAGGATGATGTGTTTTTTCTCATGTGAAAAAATAGTGTATCATTTCCCCTAAAATATTTTTTTCGTGGGGCGATTTGTGGATCAGCAGAACAATTTGTAGTGTCATGGTCCATGAATTGATTTCAGAACTATAATATCAGCCCTCTCATCGAAGCTTTCCTCCATTGATAATTTTCCTTCAAAATATTTTTCTTATTTTTTCTTTTATTTTACTCATTTAATGGAATTATCTTCTTTTTTTTGAGTAATTTTGATGACTTGAAAAATATCCCACATCTGTATGGGTTTTAATTTATTTGAAATTTTTTTATTATAATATAGTTGGTGTTCCTATATAGAATTTATTTTCGATATGAAATTGGACCTACAATAGGGGACCACGACTATAAATAGGAGACATGTATCTTTTGTTTACTACCAAATTTCATGGAAGATTGACTGCTTTAAAAACACTTTTATCGCCTATAGATTCCACATAATATTTCCTTTGAAAATACCATTTTTTGTGAGATATACATCATCACCCAAGAATGGTTATTTTTTCACCATCACATTTAGTAAATTATATCTCTATGAATGGTAATTTCAATGGACCTTTGTTATGGTAGAAAATACATCGCATTCCTGTGCCTTCATGAACTGATGGTTCGCTAGCCCATGTTTTGTCAACTGATAGTTCAGGGTGCTTATGTAACAAAATTTTTTAATGTTCTTTTTGAATTACACTTCATCTATCTCCAATGAATCTCACATATTTATTATGAAACATTATACGGAGAAAATGGCACTGGATTCTGTGTAAACAAATGCGAATATGACAATAACCACTTTGGATCAATATATTGAATACAACATCTTAAATCACATCATCCATCGAGAGGGTACATTAAATACATTTGTTTCACCATATATTTTGATCTACCCATTTTCAAACCGACTACCAACATATTATTTCAGACACCAATATGTCTTTACCAATCCCACAATTGATCAAATCCTCCAATCATCTTGGTCTAAGATGTCTTAGTAGTTTTCCCATTTCAATGTCTCTAGTATAGGGGAAATCATCTTTGGGTTAAATGAATAGAATTTATTTGTATTGAATGGTTATACTTGTATATAATGAAACAATCATAAACATTTTAAATACTTTCAATCATCTATTCATGATTATATATCTATTATGATCCACTTGTGAGGAAAGAAAAATGATGTGTATAACACCATTTGGGATTTTTGTTCTACAGGGAGTTTTTCAAATGATTGAGATTTGGAGTTCATTGAGTATCATAATTCTATGTAAATACCTATTAAATTGGTGAACATAAGATTATTAAAAGTAGTTATGGTCTCTTAATTTTCAATTTTTTTTTCATTCTAATATTTTCTTGAAATAATTATCTGTTGATTTTCGGGCAGCAATTCATTCAATTAATAACATGTTTAACAATCTAAAAGGGATTTTAATGCATATTATCTTGTGGTAATCCCCATTTGTGTTATAATTTATGAAGGATTCATAACTATAGGAAATACCATGGAAAACCCTAAGAATGCTTCTCCCCTGGAAAGTGACCTTCCAACTAAATATGGGAAATTTCATGGAAGACCTTTCTACACAAGCTCACTCATTCCATTCAGTGATGGAATTAATTTTCTATTACATGTTTTTGCATTAATTCTGAAATTTCACCATATAATGACACATCTTACTCAATATTCTTAAAGCATTCGAGATTCATATTAGTATACTCTTGAAGTAGTCCAATATACCACACTAGGGAACAAAATCTATTAATACATATCTCTAAACATCAGGATACTGGGATTTTTTAGTGTCTTCCAAAGAAGATGGAGCATACCATCTTATGTGGACAACACCATTTTCAGGGTATGTATCCTAATGATATTTTCAAAACTGGTGGAGGTACACCCTTTTAAACTAGCTATTCACTCCCATTCCATTTATCAATTTATTTTGGGACCACATGGATAATGTAAGCCCTCTACATCATTCCACCGGCCCATTAAAATTATTGGATGTCTTGGTTGTGGAACACTATTGATGCTTTGAATATGATCATACCTCAAAAATTTACTATTCTTTTTTTGACCTCTCATTTAATAATATTCCTTTAGTTCACTAAGTAATTTTGGGCATTGAGAGAACATCCAAAATTGTCAGCATTTTTTTCACTCCACATTTATCCCTTACACATGTACCATCATGAATGAATGTTGATATTGTTGAACGGAATTTTACAGAATGTTCAAACATCATCACACTATGGGATGGAATTATAGCTACAAGGGTAGATGTTGTAGCTATTTATGAACTCTATATCCCATATAGATTCAAATTTAAATTTCGATGTATGAAATTTGATACCCAATTGCCTCATCCTGGGATCAATGGTTCACACCCAGTTATCATTCACAAAATATGGCTAGTAGTTATGTGTGATGATTATAGCATGTAAATTTCCATTCAATGTTCAAAAATACCCAATCAATTTATCACAAAATCCTTCCATGGTGTGGTAGGAATACTATCACGATAGGATATTAGGGAAGGAATTGTGAATGGTTCATAATCCGTTGGCCAATAATATTTTTGTGTTTAGAGAAACCTCATAATCAGATTCAAGGTGATAACTCCTATTATACCAATGCTCCAAGAAACTTAGGTGAACCTCATCCACCAGCTCACCAATATTAATGGTGGTATAGATCTGATATTTTTGGATGTCTTTGCTGACATCCGTTTTTCCATTGGTCCTAGTGTGATATCCATGGAAACACCACCAATTGATGATGGACCAATAGTCCATGTTTCTAAATCTGTGAAGGAGGTTGAGAAACTCAATTTTGCACAATTTTAAAGTCATTATATAGTAAAAAATGACTTATGTGGCTGGAATTGTGTATTATGTACCCATGGTAATCAGTGGTCGATATCTAGATACATGTGTTTCTATCGAATAATAGGTATTGTGATGACGGTCTAGAAACAAAATTAATACATTTGTTAAATATACTCGTTAGAGAAAAATGGTTGAAATAGTGGAAGACCATCATAATATTTTCCTTAGCTTATTCTCTGGTGGTTTTGATTATCGGCACTTGGATAACATCATCTGTCAAAATGTAATAGCTCGAGAATACATAGTTTATATTTGATGTGTCATTAATCAATTAATTGCAACCAATAATTAATAAAAATACTTACAATACATTACCATTTATTTAACAAACATGGTTATTGAATAATAAAGATCATATGATCATGCGGTCCCACGCATTAAAGAGTTATGGGGTTGTGAGGCTCGTGTAGCATGGTTAAAGGTGAAACTCTAACAGAATCCAAGACAATGACAACTCTAAAAAAGACCCATGATATTATAGATCAGTTGGTAGTTAATTTTCAGATATATGTGATTCAAGCTTCATTGTAACAATTTTTCATGTTTTTTTCTACATATATTTTTTGACGTGAGGCACCGATTTTAGTATATGGATCATATTTTATTATAATTTTTTGAAATGAAAAAACCCCCTCAAATTATTACCATTTTATCATTTCCAATAATACACATCAAGAATTATTTTCCATGTTTTTTTGAACGATTATCTCTTATGTGACAGTAATAATTTCTTAACTAGATATCAATTTCAACTTCAATATGGGATAACTAAATTTAAATGATAATGTAAGGCTCTAAATTGTTCCTGATCTAAGGGAGTCCTTGAGGATAGTTTCTACTGTTTTTATGGGAGCATTTAAATCCCAAATAAAATTGTGTATTTTCTATGAAATTCATAATTGTTTCCTTAAGTCAATTTGTTGGGGTATTAATATGTGATACATGAATTCTTATTATTCCATTTTTTTGGGTTTTGACCTAACATGTTTTGTCTCACTATTTTTGATAATTGAATTATTCATAACCATAAAAGGAATACATCTCACGATTGAGTACATTTTTTAACAAGGGTATCATTTATAGGTTTTCCACATGGAGAGTTTTGTGAATCATTTATGTGAATTTTATATTCCTTCAAATTATAATAATTAAATAGATGTCTTAGGATGAAAATCATTGACCATTAATCAATGGTTTAGGACCTCAATATGTCATATCCACACATAATTTCTAATTGTATTTAGTCATTAGTGATGGATTTTAGACCCTAGTTTTGTGATATTTGAATCTAATACATTAAATGTGGAAATTACTCAAGAAGTACCCATATGATTTTTTTCCAACTTGATATTTTTAGGGAATACAGAAGTCGGAAAAGACTCTCCTGGGGATGAATTTTACTTTGGTTTACCAGTAGTTTTTTTTGAGTTACTTATGTAGATCTTACTATGGCATATTAAGAGTGGTAAAAAAATGTTTTACATAATAAACTAACTCCCCATTTTCAATGACCCTATAATTTGGAAGATTTACTATTTATCAAGACCATGAATAGTGGATTATCAAGGGGATGATGTTTGAAAATGATGGGGTCATCCATATCTGCACTGGACATGAATAAGAAACCACCGATACACGATTTATTATTCTATAAGTGAGTGTTAAAAATGGTTCTATTTAATATATTTCAACTAGTGAAATTTCCATTTACTTTAATTTCATTAAATATGCTATTCAAGGGAATAGTTTATGTTCATTTATCTTAGGACAATTGTTAATGGATTTTTTGGAAACATATACATTACCAATTGGGGTATATAGTGATTATAAAAAAAAGGATTCCTCAAGACACTGAAACTATATTTTTGATATCAGGGTGCTTTATGGGAGTTTGAACCTATACAATCATAGAGTTTGGTTTTTTAATGGAGACTCCATTAACATGAAATTGGAATTTTTGGACTTTAGAATAACAATCATATAGTTTAATGTCATGCAGTGTGGACGAAATAGTTTATAGTTATTTTACATGACAATAATAAGACTATATGTCTGAAAAACTATGAAGAAAGTGAGTCTCATTAGGATAGGATGTTATAAAATGCTTCGAAAATTAGGGGGAATGAACGTGTAAACCATGATTCTGTTGTTTATTATATTAAGAGAAATTATATGGGGTAAATATTCCATTGGAAAATATATAGATATAAGAGCCATCTCCAAGGGATAAATTTGACTTTTCTTGATATTAACTTTTTTTGTAGAAACATATTCGGATTCAATGAGGAAATATTGAACGTAATAAAAAAATAATGTTGTTGGAAATTGAAACCACATTTATGATTTCCTATTGAATATTTTGATGTCCTGAAATCTCTTAATTTATAGAGTATATTGAAAGGAAGGAATGCGACTGGATGCCTAAGAAATATTGAGGTCATGATTAATCTTGGAGTTTAAAATTAGACACATATATATGACTTATATCTAGGGGAATCAATTCAATTTCCATTATATACCATAATTGAGGATCACAAACTTGATATCTCAGGATTTGATAATTCATTATATAAAGGATATGGTGAAAATTTCCATTTTTCATTACCCCATTGGTAGAACATTGATACAAGGCCTAGTCTTTACAATTTTTCCTATCAAAATGAGAATCAATCCTCATATAGATCATTATGTACCATTCTGTTTAATTTCAATCATTACTGACATTCTCAAAATATTTTATCATCTTTTGGAATGGCCATAGCTCAACCAAAATGATTAAAAATATATTCCTCGGATCCATGTAGTGTTACATCATGTGGTAAATATGTTTTCATTAAATTGTGACATAAGGTAGTAAGAAATGTTACCATGCCTTTTAAGGTCATCCAATCATGACCATGGAAACCCTGATGTTGGTCAATACAATTTTATTTTTTATGGAATCCTTTTTCGAATCTCATAGTCCCATGTTAGCCATGCATGATGAAACACCCCATTATTTTTCAAATAAATTTAATATTGAATGAAAAAAGAAGTAATTCTCTTCAAAACACCTCTTTGTTATAAGTTGACCAGTAAAGAAATTTTTTTACGAATTTTAAAAAAATGACATACATAGTTGTGTTTAGAAAGATATTTCTATTTTGATAAGAACAATATAATTTATTGTGAGATTTAGCATACCCTTAAGAATAGTAATTTGAATAGTAATATGACCCTTTTGAATGTTAAATCGATCATTATTTTATTGTCTTATAGTTATAAGAAAATGTGATCGTGATTAATTTTCATGCTGATATAAATCGAATTATAGTTTTAAAATTGTTATTTTTCAAATAAATTATGATTTCATTTAAAAATTAAATTATTAATATTTAGAAATTATTTTTAAAAATGGTTCTTATTTTTTAAAATCATTACATTGAAAAATGTTTTGGTGATTTTTTGAGATTTTTCTGAAATACTTGAATTTTTTATAAATAGTAAAATATGTTTATTTACTATATATTTATCATATAAGTAAATTTCACTATTCCTGGAATCGTGGATGATGTAATAATTCTTGGTTCAAAAATATATATAATTATTACTATATATTGTCACACGAATCAATACTATAGGATTTATTAAAGGATATAATAAAATAATGAATAAGATATTCAAAAATTACCAATCTCCTCAACTATATCACCCCCTAACCCCTCTTATATTAACTCTTTTAAGCCTTGAATCCCCTCAATGTTATGGAAATATATCCTTCCATAGTAACTCCTCCTTTATAGGTTCTCTTGGACTTTCCAAATGTCCAAAAAGCCTTCCCCTAATGTGATTCTCAAGGATTTGGATTGAAGAGGCAAATTCAAATTCTATTTCAATCAATTTCAATTCATGTTTCATTTCTTTTGTTATCCTATTCTCAACTAATCTTACCAAATAAACAAGATAACTCTAGTATCATCCATATAAATGACTTATATCATATTAATGGAATAATAATGATAAATATCTTTAATATCTTTATCTCTCTCTCTCTTATTTTATAAATGTACTCATCGTCCGTGATGTGCCAATTGACAACCTTTGTGGATATTAATATTTTGATCCTAAATTTCACCATCAATATTTCTAATCAAACCATTTTTATATTTGAAGAAGAATATAATATAGCCATTATAACTTATTTAATATTTAGGAACCGGTATATGTAAATGATATTAAATCTTATGACTGGTGTAGTTCCTAATTATCAAAATACCGTTAATATAATCTAATTGATTATAATTAATATTGAATATAAGGATTAATCAAAATACCATGTAACCAAATGATATAAATGAACATGAAAAACCATTGAAGTTCATTAGTAATGTGTATATTCAATTCTGTATATTTACATCCATTCTACAAGAACTCCATTACATAAAAACAAGTGAAATGATTATGAAAATAAGGAAAACAAAAATCTAGATTGATTGATTTCAATGTTATAAATTATGAATAAAGACATTAATGAAGTAAAACCAATTATGATACACTAAATATGAGTCTAATTTGTTCTTAATTATGTTATTAATGAGCCTAATTTCATATTCTAGGACCATAAGGTCTAGAGAGGTTTGGGTTTTCCACCATAACTCTATTTTCATTTAGGTTAATTTTATTATATACATACATCAATTAAATTATAATTCATTCATATGACCTCATCATAATTTTTTTGAATGTTTTATATATGTTTTCAAACCAAAATCATTTCTTCCTTTATGGGAATTTATATGTTTTAAAAGGATCATTCCAAAATCCTTACGTATAAACAAGAACTTTTCAAGGGAAATTCACAAATTCTATCCTATTTTAAAGGGAACTATGTAATATTTTTTAGATACATTTATCAATATAAAATTAATTATTATATTATTAAAATACCATATTACTTCACATATGGATTTATACAATGCCTTTTACAGAAGAACGCTTCTTTTCAAAGAAAAAGAGTTTTTTTTTTCTCAAGAATTACCCGATCATTTCATGAGAGTATATTAATATATTTAAACACTGATGTTGATTATTATGTATTGTTTTTATTAATCCTTGTGATATTA
The DNA here is from genome assembly GCA_963277665.1 of Viscum album. Lineage (NCBI taxonomy): Eukaryota > Viridiplantae > Streptophyta > Magnoliopsida > Santalales > Viscaceae > Viscum > Viscum album. The sequence goes on along the minus strand of OY728119.1, from coordinate 1,685,941,640 downwards.
TATACCATATTTTATTGAATGTTTTATGATTAGTTTTATTGTATATGTTCAGTCATAAAACCTTCCACCCATTTACTCTAATTGGTTAGTGATTATGCTTATTGTTTGTTGATGTTATTTACATTTGATATGTTAGTTTGAATATGAAAGTGTATATCATTTATGTTTATCCTGTTCATATGTGGAATTAATTGGATTTATTATTGATTTTTCGGTCCCACAATGTCCCGTGATGAATCAGAAGGTCTCATGAGACAAATAAATATGGACTTGGCTGAGGCCTTTCCCATTTTTCGATATTGTTTTGTCCAAGGGATTAATATAATTTTTGGATGTCTTGTCCAATGCCTTGTTGTTATGTTTAATAATGTTTGTAATATGAATTTCCCTCATTATAAAGATATATATTGAAAGTTCATGAGGTTATTCGACTAGTATAATACCCCTAATTATTTTATATTTTTGATATATTTACTCCGCTCTTATTCATTCCATATTATGTTAACATTTTTTAATTGAAGGCATGTGTGTTAAATTATTCACCATTACTAATGTTTGTGTTATCTAACATTGTATTTCTTAATATTAATATGCATTTTATCTCACCCCTTTCTTATGTTTCATTTTCTCATGTTGTGAAGAAGTTTATTATAAATGACCTACAAGAAAAAACTTATAGTTATTGTATGTTCCCAAAGAAACATATATGTTTTATTAAATTTCATGTTTTAATGTTGATCATATGTATGTATTTTGATTCCAATTATACTAGAATACTCAATACTTTGGGATTCATATTTCTTAATTATATGACATCGTAATAAGGCATAAGCTATGGGAAACATGGGTCAGGTCTTCATTATTGGTATCAGAGGATGTTTATTGGAAAACATGGAAACATATATTTAGGAAATTTATAATAGTGAAAAAATACCTAAGACAATATTTGAGGATAAACATACAAGTACATATTATTATTTTGTTATTAAATATATTATGTAGATGTTTCTAGAAAATATTTCTCTTTTTGGATACTACATGTGGATGTGGTTCTGTCATAGATATACCAAAGAGATAAAAATAAGAAAAGGACCTTCGGGAATGATCTAGGGTATCCTGTTACATGATAATGGGCCTTAGTTCCACCTAGTAGGACACTCCTAGGTGTTATTTCTTGGGATAATTCACATTTTCATTAAAAGCTATTATGAATATTTAAATGTTAATGTTTCCTCAATGAAATCACATTTATGATTTTGGAATTATTAATGAACAAAATTTCAAATTTTGATAAGTATTTGTATATGATGATATTATACATAATGAATAATATCCTAATCTAGTGTATGACTTTATTAATCAATGGTTCCTAGTGGATGAAATGGAAACCACATGAACATGCGTGTCTTATGTAGGGATTTCCCACCAAGGAAAGTAATTGATGTTAGATCTGGAGTTACATCTGGTGATTAGAAACATATATCAATATTGGGAGAACAAAATTATGTCATGATCAATAACCTCACATGTATGGAGCATCCTAATCTACAACTTGGAGGAGCTATGTTGGATCTCAATATAAGAAATAGCCTCCATCATTCAATGGGAGTACAAACCCATTCTTAGTTGAGTAGTGGATAAGTTCTCGGGAGAAGTTATTTGTCACTTTGGGACATAATAAAAGAGAGAAGGTAGTCATGGATGTTTATCTTCTATTGGGAGATGGGGATCAGTGGTGGTCGATAATCCAAAACACATAGTAAGAGGTAAAAATAGAAGTAATTGAATGGAGGGATTTTAATGTAATTCTACATGAAAAATATTTTCCTTGCAGACAACAAGAGGACATGGAATGAAAATTCTTATATCTGAGGTAATTGGAGTATGAAATTGTTTCCAATTATTATGTCAACATTAAAATGAAAACAAGTTATGTTACAGGAAACATACATAATCCATGATCAATATTGATCAATTTATTGAGGGTTTAAAACCATTCCTAAAAAAGGCTCTAGTCTCCCAATGATTCTCATCACAGGATGTTATCATCACAAGTGATGTCAAGAAGGAAATGAAATTATATATGAAATATGATTTTAATGGAATTAATGATAATAATATTTCTATTGAAAACTCTAGAAAAGGAAATGATTAAATGGGGATGAATTGAAGAGTTGTCTTTCCAGCGTGTGATAATTTTGGATGGAAACACCCTGGTGCATGCTTAAAATAAAAATGGGTGAGATATAAGTGTTGACATAAAGAAAATCATACTAATGTTTGTAATGGGGAAAAGAATCTATTAGTATTTAATTCTATAATTTAATGCATATGGGATACTATTAAAATGATCATTCAAAGTGTCAAGGGAACATTCCCAAAAAAATGGCCAAGGGGTAGGGAAAAGGATTATGTCATCACAACTGGTGATATTGATGTCGCTAATGATGTGGTGGAATTTACGTCAATTGATTCCTCAATAATAGGTAATGCATTAATTCATTCTGTATCATCACATTTTTTGATTTATTATCAGATCGATAGGAATATTAGATATATCTAATTTGATTTAATAAAGGAGTTTTCAATCACAACTCTTAAGAGAAGTATCATTGCAATAATGTTCTGTCTCGCTGTTCCAATTTTTGGAAAATAAATGTTCATATATGTTGATATTATTGACATACCCATTATTGAATTTTATATAATCCTTGATATGTATTTTATTTATAAACATGATGAAAGAATTTATTGCAAGAATAAGGAGGTTAATGTTTTTGACAATGATGTGGAATACCTTATCATTATAGTAAAAACATCAGCATCTGATTATCATATATATCCAACCCTAATAGCTCCACTAAATTCAATTATTCGGGAGTAAGGTAATGAAACAACTATGGGTGATAAATAGAATATTCAAATAGAGGATGTACTTATTGTGAATGAAAATTTTGATGTGATTCCATAGGATTTACACGGAAATCCTACAAAGTGGGAAAATGCATTTTCCATTAAATTGATTCCTTTTTCAAGGACCATATCAAAGACCCCTTATATAATTGACACTATGATGTTAATATAACTAAAGAAACATCCAGATGAATTTTTTGATTATGGATTTATTCTCCCTAGTGTTTCTCAGTGGGGAGATCTTATAATTTTTGTTAGGAAGAAGGATTAATCTATGAGGTTGTGCATTTACTACAGGGAGATCAACTATATAACAATAAAGTTGAGGTATCTCGTACCACACATTGATGATTTATTTGATCTAATTCATGGAGCCCAGTATTTTTCAAGATTGATCTTTAATCTGGATATCATCAATTGCATTTGAGGATGGAAGATATTACAATGACATCATTTCAAACTAGGTAGCGGAATTATGAGTTTATAATACAAAATATTTTACTAACATGCACCCTATATATTCTTGGATTTAATGAATAGGGTTTCAGGTAATTACTTGGTGAATTTATGGTCGTTTTTAATGATGATATCTTGGTATAGTCTAAAATATTAGAGGATCATAAAAATCACTTGCACACTATTTTTTCTGACTCCTAAATTAAGAGAATTATATTGGATTTTTATAAAGTGTTAATTTTTTCTCCAATTAGTTTTTTTCTTGGACACATTATCTCAAAGGTTGGAAAATTGGTTGATCATATGAAGACAAAGGTTGTGCTAGAATGACCTAATATAATGAACATAACTAAAGTATGATGTTTTATTTGATTAATAGGTTATTGTCAAAGTTTCATTGAAAACATCACCCATTATTCAACCCAATAACCAAGAATACATGTAAATGGGATATGTCCGTATGGGAAAAAGAATATGAAGACTGTTTTGATGAATTAATGAGGATATTAATGTATTCTATGATCCTAACTCTACCATCGGGGAATAACTAGTTTGTGATATATAGTGAGGTGTCAAAGAATGGACATGGTTTTTATTTATGGAGATTGACAGTGTTTTTGCCTATTCATTAGGGACGTTAAATAATCATGAAAAAACTACCCTGGTCATGATCTAGAGTTAGACGTGGTAATCTTTTCTCTACAGATATGGGTACATTATCCCTCTGGTATAAAATGTGAGATAATTACATTTTATAAGAGATTATAATATATCTTCTCATAGAAAGAACTCAACATGTGGAAATGGTGATGGAAAAAATAATCATAGATTATGATTTTTCCATTCACTACAACTCGAGAAAGGTAAATAAGGTAGGTGATGCATTATGCATGAAAGACTGTGGAGTTCCCAAAAAAATGAGGATTTACAAGGAAACTTTGTACATGGATCTAGTAAGGATGGTCATGGGAATTATAAATGAAGTTCAAAAAATATTACTTTTTCAATAGGATGACAAGCCCAATCTATTAGAAGGGACTAAAATCTCTCATCCTGATGATGAGAACCTTAAAGAAAATTAATTCTTTGAAAGATATGATGTTTGTTGACTTCTTATGTGAAGATGGAATTCTAAAATTTTGGAATAGGTTATGTATTCCCTATATAATAGAGCTGAAAAGGGAGTTATTGGATGATTCACATAGCTCAAATTTCTACATACAACAATGTAGAATTACATTGTATATTTATTTGAAAAAAAATATTCTGTTGGGATAACATGAAGAGGGAAATTGATGATAATGTATCAAGATGTTTATCTGACAAAAAGTGAATGAAGAACCTAAAAAATATAAGGGATTCATGAAATATATACCTATTCCTACTTAGTAATAGGATGAAATCACCATGTATTTTGTCACTGGAATTTCTATATCACCATTAATGAATTATTCCATATTGTTAATTTAGGATCGACTTAAAAAATCATCACATTTCTTCGCTATAAGGGAGGATTTTCCATTGAATCCTTAAGAACGACTCAATATCAAGGAATTTGTCACACTTTGTGCAGTAACTATTTCAATGGGTTATGATCATGATCCTCAATTTACATCAAAACACTATAAAAGTACTCAGAATTATTTGGATACTATGCTTTGATTGAGTACTTCTTATCACACAGAAATTGGAGGGAAATTAGAAAGGATGATCCAGACCATATAAGACATGTTTAGATCATGTTCACTTGACTTTAAAGGTATGTGGGATCAATTATTAACATTATTGGATTTTTCCTACAAAAATATTTTCCATTCTAGTATTTATATTGAACCATATGATGAATTGTATGGAAAGGGATGTCGTATACCAACTTGTGGGGGTGATATTGAAGAAAGGAGGCGTGTGGGCCTAGTTCTTGTGGTGGAATCAATAATTAAGGTACATACTATTCAAGGGCATATCAAATCAGCTCGTTTTAGAAAAAAATATATGTTGATAATCAAAGGAATGATTTGGAGTTTCATGTGGGATATCATGTTTTGTTAAGTGTATCTCCATGGAAGGGTGTATTAAGATTTGGGAAGTAAGGGAAATTGATACCTAGTTATAGTGGCCCTTTTAAATTATGGATAGAATTGGAGGTGTATCATATTTTTGGTTATTCCACCTAGCCTATATGAAGCCCATTATGTGTTCCATGTCTCATTGCTAAAAAATACATGCCCGACCCATTGCATGTCCTAACATATGATGGTATAGAATTGGAACCTGGCATATCATACTATGAATATCCTATCCAGATTCTAGACACTAAATAACAAGTAATGAGGATTCAGACAATTCATTTGGTAAAGTTACAATGGAAAAATCATAAAATATAAGAGGAAACATGGGACCTTGAGAAGCTTATGATGATGAACTATCTAAATATTTATGAGAGGAAACATTCAGGTCATTTTCGAGGATAAAATTGTTTTAAGGAGGAGATAATGTAACAATGAATGATTTTGAAAATAAATTTAACATTGAATGCTAGAAGAACTAAGTCTCCTAAAAACACAACTTTTTTATAACTTATCCAGTAAACCAAAATTTCTCACCCCTATGGTTCAAATTTCGAAAATCTGACACACAGAGTTCTATTCCGTAAGATATTTTGAGTTTGATAAGACAAACTTAATTTTTGATGAATTGTAACACACCATTATGAATAGTAATATGAATATTAATATGACCCTTATGAATAACAAACTAATTATTATTTTATTTTCTTAATGTTATAAGATAATGAGGTCTTGATTTATTTTTCAAGGTGATGTAAAACAAATTAATGTTTTGAAATTTTTATTTTTAAAATGAATTATGATGTATTTAAAAATAAAATTACAAATATTTATATATTTATATATTTATTTTTCAAAAAATAGAGTTCATTTTTTTAATTCTGCATGTCATAAAATTGTTATGATGAGTTTTTGGGTTTTTTCTTAAATACTAGAATTTTTATGAATAGTAAAATACAATAATTTTCCACATATATACGTTATCTATAAAATTCACTCTTCCTAGCGTCATGGATGATTTAAGCACACATGAATCAAACTCACAAGAAACTATTACTATTACTAGCCATAATAATAAATACTATTTGTTTACTTTAGTGAAATAATAATATAATGAATAATATATTCACAAATTACCCCTATCCTCCATTATAAAACCCGCCCTCAATCCCTCTTCTTTTCACTCCTCTATTCATTTATGCTCCTAAATGTTCTACCCAGATACCCTTCCCTAGTCACTCCACACGTCAAAGAGCTCTTATTCTTTCCAAATGACCCAAAAACTCTTCACATATAGATATTCTCTAGGAGGCAGATTCAAGAGGCAAATTCACATTCTATTTCATTCAATTTCATTTCATGTTTCCTTTCTTCTTTTATCCTATTCTAAACTCCTATTTCTAAATGACAATTATAACTCAATTATCATCCATATACTAAAAATATATCATGTTAATGGATGAATCATCATCAATATCTATTTCCCTCGGATTTCGGGAATGACATCCTTTTGATTGGAGGTTTAAACGTTCTGATCGGTTTCTAACAGGTTTGTTTGTAGAACTGGAAACATCCAATGATTCCGCATCCATTCGGACCTACTTTCCAAAGGTAGGTTCTCATTAGTTTATGGACTGATGAGGTTTAGGAATTTGCATTGGTCGAGAGGATGGGAGTTCGGACTCATCACACCTTTTTGAGGGGAATTATTGTCCACTCCGGGACTCTCTTTATAGATTTAAGTTATGTTCGTAAATCCTTATTATGTTACCAAGTATAAAATGAGCTTTCCATTAGTTATGATAATAAATGATAAAATATGTAGGAATTTTTAGAGAATCTTTTATATGTATTTGAGGTTCTTCATCGATAGAGAATCATCTGTATTTATTAGAGATTCTTGGTCAATGGTACCCTTAGAAACATTTATATAGAACTCTCTTGGTCATTATGATGACCATGATGGTTTTAAAGCCACTCAGTGGGGCACTTGAAGTTTTACTGTCATTTGGAAGGACATAGATTATTTCAGAGTTGGGATCGAACCCACCGATGGGCTATCTACGTATCTTTTGTTTAGATAAGGAATCAGAACCCACGTAGTTCGAGTAAGGGAGTATGATGTTTATGATTGATGGCTCATAGAAGAATTTCATAGTCACTTTTAACACTCTAAGCTCACGTGAGTCATGCTCGGTGTGAGAAAAAAGAGGTATTGTTAAAAAATAGACAATTGTGCCATAAAAGATGCAATCATAAGAAATAATGTGGGACTTATGTATGTATGACATCCCAGATAAATGAAGGTTAGGATTTACTTTAGGGAAGAAATTCAGGAGCAGGGTCCATAAAGGTATATGTGCTTCTTGGATATTTTAAATACTCTAACTTGGGGTTACTCCTAAAAAGGAGGCCCAAATTAGGAGAGAACTTATGATTGGGTTTTATTTCTGAAAATAAATCCCAGATCAAATATAAATTAGGACTAGTTAAGAGAAATTAAGACTCGGGATTACTTCTGAAAAGGATGCCTAGGTTAAGAGATTTGAAAAATTAAGGGACTTGGGGCTTACTCCTAAGGAGTATGCCCATGTTTGAGACTGCGGCTTACTCCTGAAAAGGAAGCCCAGGTTAAGAGAATTATGGTTGGTGTAACACCCTAGGTAAATAAAGAGTATGAAATTTTCACATTTATCCATATTTGTGAATAAAATATTAATATAACTTTAAAGGGGACTCTATGCTCAATGGAATACCCAACACGCAACAACGAGTTTCTTGGGAATCTTACGTTGCACTCTAATAATAAAATAATATTATTTTAAATGGTAGTTAACGCCTAGATGTTGTGATGGCGGGAATGAATAGAACTAACTAAAAAATTATTATATATGTTTGACAAATATTTTTACTTTTTACAATAATTGTTAGAGGTTTAAATATTCGAATGAATCCAATTTTAAGCGTAAAAATTCTAATATTCTTTAAAAGGTCGATTAACCGCCTTTTGATGGAGAACCTCTTTTAAATCCACTTTGTGAAAATTTTATGTGTTATATTTGACAAAATAAAATTCTTATTTAGAATCGGGACTTCAAAATTTACTTTGTGCAAATTTTTGGTATTTTTCCGAAAAAGTACAATTTTTAATGAATAGTGAAAAATGTTGTATTTTAATTCAAAACATCTTTTTAATCTAATTTATTTATATGATTACATTAATTTTTTAATTGGTTTTAAAGTAAAATTAAAATATATTATTACTATTTAATCCAATAGTGGTCGTTGGAATTAATTTCACTTTGAAATCGGACTTAAACTAGTGTCAATCTTTTGATACATTTTGCTTCATAAAAACACGATATTTGTTTTGACTGCGGGAATTAATTATTAAATTAATTAATGAAACTTATATGTTTTTAATTTTGTAAAATATACTTCATTTTTGAATTCGGAATATCAAATATATCTTAGGGTGAATTTTTGGTAATTTTCTGAAAAACTTCAATTTTTGGTGAATAGTGAAACCACTAAGTGGTACTTATAAAAACTGATTTTCCGTTTAAATGAAATTTTTCCATCTTTGTGTTTTTAATTTAAAAAATTATACATACATGGTTTTCATTAAGAAGTAAAATGTGTTTCAATGGGATTAAAATAATTTTTTGGTGAATAGTATCTTATTAAGTTTTTAATCGCGATTAGAGGTAATTAGTGTAGTTTAAGGTAAGAATAATGTTTTAATAAAATGAAACGACCTAGACACATGTCCTATCCTAATTTGATGTGTAATGGTAGACCAATACAATCCATGGGTCAACTTGGGTAACCCATGGAGCCACATTGGTTGGAAAATGACATAACTAACTTTTTATTTAATGTTAAAGTAAAAATGACACAAACATGAGATGTTTTACTAAACAATTTTTTACATGGGGTTATACAAGTCAGATTTTTGACTATAAATATTCATTGGAAAGATAAAAAAATTTAATACATCATAGTATTTTTTTTAAATTTTTAGACATAAAATATATTAAATTATTTATGACATCTTGATGATGCAGCGATGACCTCATTATTTAATGATTTAAATAAAATGGAACGATAATGTAAAATCTAAGACCTAAACATGTCAAAAATCTATTGGATTGGTGTATTTAGAACCCTTATCACCTTATACTCGAAACACACCAATATGGGACCATTAAAATCCGAAACTCATTCTAAAATAAAGTAACATTTATTTACTTTCCAAGAGTGCCCCTCCTCTCCTCTTATAAAAGGCCCCCACCTCTACCTCCTTACCCACACATCCAAAGAATTTTGCTCGGCCAAACCCTACCCATTTTGTCTCTCCACATCCCTATATAACTACTTGAAGCCTCAATTTGAGAAGAAGTCTTCCCAAGGAAGCCTTTGATCTCAAACCAAAGGGTGTTACCCGATTTTAAGGTAATGTCTTCACTTGAGTCCTTTTGTTTTATTTTGCTTCTCCAACCCACTAAACTCTTTTTATTAATTTCTTTTGTAACAACTCCAGTATATTCAATATTCTATGATGTTTTTATAAGAAGTATTCGAGCTACACTTACACACACCTTCGTCTAATGGTTAAAGAACATACTGTTTCTGTGGTTGGCGATTTTCTGCCTCACGAAACGATTATTGTTCCATATTCTTTTAACACCTTCAAAGGTGGCCATTAGGGTGTCCCTATATTTATATATTATATATAATGTGTTTATGTTTTACTTAAGATTCTGTATTTTTCATTTATGGCATATCGATTATGGTTACCATTATGAGTAAATGTGATATCTTCATTTTAGGAAGTGCGGACTACCGCCCCCTCAAAGTGATTTGATTCGTTAATGACATATGTGGGACATATAAAGGATGTAATTAATGTTATTATATATGATATTATACTGGAATTATTATATACCTTTATATCATTATTATTCTATTATATAAAATAAGAAATAGAAATGAAAGTAGCTTTCATGCGTACATATGGCTTACCGTCTCCATGAATGGTGCATTTCATTTCTTACCCCTAAATGATTATGTAATATTATAAATACGTGTATATTCTCTATTTCTTTTTATGTACTCTCATTTATGTCACTTCTTTTAAGCAAATATTTATTATGTTTGGGGATGTTCTTTTATATTCTTCATACTTTAATATTTATGTTAATATTATGGGAGACCCTATTTGATCTCATAAATCCAATATTGTATGTTTTAAGTGCCGTCGTTAGGCTGTCGAGTTTTTGTATGGGATTTTTCATCTCAATTGTGTTCCCGTGACATTTATGCTAGATTTTCCACTATTTCCTTTTAGGGGTGTATGTACTGCCCATTATTATACACTTTTTGTGGTATACATTAATTTATGGGTATTTAAATCTTCATTGTATGACCCTTCTTCCATGGGGTGTACTTTTCGAAAGTTACCCAACTCGGTAAGGGAACATTTCACCCTCCTCTTTTTTTTAAAAAAATACTTCTTTTGTTAGGTATTTTAATTCACATACAATTATTTTGGGATATGTTCTTATATATCCTTATTTATTTAAATTTTATGTCCATGTGATGAGATTCCCATTATCTCTCTCATCAAACCTATTTGTAAAATTTAATGTGACGTCGTTAAGCTGTCGAATTTTACCAAGGGAACTTCTTAACCCAATTTCGATTTCTTTGGGTTCAACATATTGTTGTTGAATATGTCATCCTTTGAATATGTGTGAATAAGGTTTTATTGTTTTACACATAATATCCACTTATATTGGGTGTATTTATATTTGTCACACATAATTATGAGATTCATTTATCCTTAATTTAAGAATACCATATTTATAATGGATTTCATCTCATTTTACATTTCTTTTGAGACATCATTGTTGTTATGCACCAATTCACTCTTATATGGTGTGTATACTATCCTTTGACATATTATATCATGAATCCCTTTATTCTCATGATATTATAAAGTTCGGATTAAATGTTATTCCTATATTATTTGTATTCAAGAGTCTGTCATTTTGTTAAAAAGTCTTTAACAAAAATATAGTTTTAAATGTTTTAAAGATTTATTATTCTAAATCATTACGTTTAATGTCCATGTTTTCAAAATGGTTTTCAGTATTTATTTATATGGACATTAATGTTTTAAAATTATAATTCCATTAAAAGCTTCAAAGTGGTGTGGGACACTTTGATTCAAAAATCTCTTTTAAATGGTTTTTGAAAATGGATTGATTAATTCAATATCTGGGAATTACTTATTGTGATAGCAAGTGAAATGTTGTTATTGAAATGTTATTCAAATGTTTATATTTTCAATATTTTATAGGTCGATGTTTCATGAATCCTCTAGGTTGTTTTCATTCAACCTACACTTATAGAAATAATATGAATCTTGATAGATAATTTGAAATTTCACTCTACATATTATCCCATATTTAATTTTCCATCATATCTATATACATCTTGGTGATTCCATGGTGTATAGTGAAACTAAACATATAGTCATCATCGATTAATTAACATTTTTGTTTGGGTAATGGGGGAATACAATGTCTCTTCCATAATTTTGGAATAATATCCTCATACACAATGTCTTCCAATATCCCATCATTTACAACCTTAATTTTCCATTGAAAATTATCATCCTTATACTGAGAACATTGAATCCCTCAAAATAAATATTGTTGAAAAACCAATTGAAAAAGTAGTGGTATTTCACCTTTCTTGATAATTTACATACCATCCTTTCTAGATCCATGTACACGGGATATTTATCAATCCCATTTTTGTTTAGAACCCCATTATCCTTCTTGGTCAATGATTCCTCTATATTATTTTCTTTCATTGGGTGATAAGTGTTGAACAATCATAATCAATGAGTATCTCAATCCATTATCTTTACATCATGTGGAGTTATATCTATGAAGATACATTTTTTAAACTCATGTGATTAGTATATATCTCAAATATTTCACCATAGAGATATTATCTACTTATATTTGAATAACTATTACAACTACTAACATAGGATCAAGTGTTGGGTAGTTTTGTTCATTTGTTTTTAACGTTCTTGATAAATCGGAAATAACTCTATAAATATACATATGGAAACATCCATGTCCTTTATTTGATGAATAAATATAAATCATCATTCCACCATTTCTATATAGTAGATTCCAGATTAGTTCATTGACTAATCTAAACATAAAATACACAGAAAATTATTCTCCTTCATTTATCCATATATACATGACCTCTATTTGAGTAATCTTGGATAATGAGTTAGTTAATCGAGAAAATACTAAATGAATTGATGATATTAATATAATAAATCAATGAATATACGTACCTTGATTATTATTACTGGTTTAGGACACTCATTCAAAACCATTACCATTGGATGATTTACTGAGATTCTATCTATAAAGGATATTTGGACAAGAAAAAAATGCTTGTGTCCATAATTCACACTAGCTAAACATCTCACATAACTCTGATCATCTATTTGTCTCTATAATAATTCAGATATGGTTATCATGTTCCCCATAGATATTTTAATATTTCAATATATCATAAATAAATACCTCAACTAAATATTCATGATATTCATTCAAAATTATGTTTATTAGGTAAATAAAAACATAGGGTTCATTAGTTAGTCAAAATGGAATTACATTAAATTTCTAATGTCAATACATAATTTGAAATACTATCTTTAGAATATTATCATCTCTAACTTGTAATTGATCATATCCATATTGAAGGTAAATCGTATAAAAATATTTATCTCTATGATGTTGATCAAATAAATCATCAATGTAAGAAATATGATTCTAGTTTATTGTTGTAATAACATAGATTTCCCTATAGTCAGTGAATATTCTCAGGGTCCCATAAATCTTCATAAGGATGAGAACTGGGGATCCCCATGGAAAAAATAGGGAAAATCAATCACTTATAACTAAATTAACCTAGTTTTTTATTTAGCTCCACTAATTCCATAGCAGTAATTCAAGAAAGTGTTATTGATATAGATATTTCTCTAAGAATGAAATCAATCAAGAACTCAACTTACTGCATTGGGGGATGTCTAGGGAAACCCTTTGAAAATACATCTATGAATTCTTTCAAAATTGGTATGTAATAAATTGGATGATTTATTTACACATCCATAGATGATTCATTCCATTCCTCCATAAGAATTTAATTTTAAAGATCTAGTAGAGTTGGATCTAGATAATAAGGAGATTATGATTTATCTACTGTAAAGATAAGGGATTCTATATAATACTCACAAATTGTATCATACTTTTTCATGCATTATATTTTTTCATAATATTTGTAAATCCATTCAATACCATGCATTATATCAAAATAAAAAATAATAATGATGATATGTTTTGAAGATAAATCATATTTATGGTTTATAATTGGGACTGGTCGACACATATTTTTTCAATGATAAATCCCTTAAGAGTTTTGACTGAAAATCCATTTATGAAATTCAAAGGGAATGCAATATGTTTTAGGAAAATTGGGATAATAAAAAAGAAGGTGATGATCCATAATCAAATAATGCATTGGATATGTTTTAGTAAATGATTAATGTACTTTCTAAAATATCTTTATGAACTTCAACCTTGATATAAATGATCACAAAAGCATAGTTTTGTTCCCCTTCCATTTTATTGAGAATGTTTCAATGACACATAGGACAATCATTTTCATAGTGTCACATCAGCCTATGATTGTAGCATTGAAAATTAGTAACTTCAATATTTTCCTAGAAATCATGGCTTGATGGAATTTTTCTCCAAACATATAAAAGAATCATTTTCCATTTTATATGAAACTCAGGTGTTTCCTTTCACAAGTATTGCATATTTAAAAATTCCCCTTTTTATTCTTTCGTTTATCCATTCCTTCCTCCACCACCCTCTTTTTAGCTTGTTTTCCATTAAATTCATATCATTTAATTAATTATTTCACTATATTGATATCAGATGAGAATATATCATCTTATGATGATAATGTTTGGTAGACTAGTTCCATTATGATGAATCATTTTAAACCATTAAAGAATCAATCTATAATACTATTAGGATTATGTATGTATTCTCGAACATGGTTTTCTAAAATTATAATTTTGGGTTCACAAATTTTAATGTTTTCAACAAAAATTTTATTTAGACTCATGAATTTATTCTCCATATCTTCTCATTGTTCCTGAGGATTTTTTTGGAAATTTTCAAAAAATAACCATCTAATATTTTTCAATTTTTTCCTTCTACATATTGTTTTAAGTCAACGAACACCATTGATCACCATCTCATAAGATATAATATAATACAATGAAAAAAATTTCTCGTTAATTACATATCAAATTAATAAATATATTCTACCATGAACTTATACACTTCTCCACTTCAAATGGGTTTGTAGTTCCATTGGGAAAGCTTTTTCCTAACAGATTACAACTGATGAGATATATTTCTGAAAATTACCATGTTTTTTCCAACGGTTTGGCCAAACCGTTGGAAAAAACCCAAGATGTCCTCTTTCCCAATGGTTTCTACACCATTGGGAAAAGTGTTTTACCAATGGTTCTATGAACCCTTGGTAAATCAAAACCCAGACATACTATGCCAACAGTTTCCAACCATTGGCATAGCCTCTACTGGGGAAAATTGCACAGCAGCTCTCCAATTTTCCCACCAGCTCTCCAATCTTCCCACCAGGTCTCATTTTGTGGGTTGCCTCTCATTTTCAATCCTATTATTGTACCTTAAATTAACTAATACATACATATAAAATTATAGTACCGGAAATAACCAACTAACACTTACATGTAGAGAACAAATTCATCCACATTTAACATATAATGCTGGAACTATACACATCCATAATTAAATTATAATTCATAACGTAATTATAAACATACATAATTCATTTAGAATTAAATTTAAAATTTAGATGACAATTATATGTGGAATCCTGAAGTCAATTCATAATTTGATCGGTTTTTTGTATACCATATATTTTTACCTGAAATGATGTACATTTTAAACAAAATACATACACCTGGAGTGATATCGGCCACACCGCGCCTCGAATTGAGGCGGGGTTGACTCGTACACATCACATATGACCCATGGATCGTTTTTCTAAAGTATCGACACAATCTGAATGGGAATTGTCGGTTTTCTGTATGTCAGTTGATGTTTTTCAATTAAAATGACGCCTTTTTGAAGTAAAAGGCAGACACTTTGAGTGGTTCCGGCCACACCATGTCTCATATTGAGGCGGGGTTGATTTGTACACGTCACATATGACCCATGTATCGTTCAACTAATGTTTCAACAGAAACAGAATGTGTTTGGTTGGTTTTCCATATGTACTTAAAATGTTGTCCATTTTAATCAAAATAGAGCCACTTAGAGTGATTCTGGTGACACATTGCCTCCGATTAAGGAGCGGTTGACTCGTACACGACACATATGACCCATGGATCGTTTTTCTAAAGTATCGAGACAATTCGAATGCGTTTGGTCGGTTTTCCATATGCCAGTTGAGGTTTTTCACTTCAAATGACGTCTTGTTGAAATGAAAGATAGACAATTTGAGTGCTGGCGGCCACACCGCGCCTCGGATTGAGGTAAGGCTGACTCGTACATGTCACATATGACCCAGTGATCATTGTGATAAAGTATCGACACAATCCGAATGTGTTTGGTTGGTTTTCCGTATGCCAGTTGATGTTTTTCAATTAAAATGACATCCTTTTGAAACAAAAGGAAGACACATTGAGTGGTGGTGGCCACACTGCGCCTCATATTGAGGCAGGGTTGAACCATACATGTCACATATGACCCATGTATCTATAGCATCCCGTCTTTTTATAACATAACGTTTCATTCCATTACACAGAACTGAGGATCTTTAAGGTTTAGTGTCTTGGAAACAAGTAACATATAACATGAAACAAAAAAACATTCTTCTTAAACACTTGAAAGGATTCTCCTCATGTTCACCCTAGGCTCATTACTGCATCTCATAACCTGGGGACATACATCAAATGGAAGGGTGAGCAGAAGGCCCAGGAAGGGAAACAAGTGAAACATTTTACATATGAACTTGAGATACTTCAATAAGGACAGGAAAAGAACTTTAAGGCATGATAAAGAAATCATGAGGCATTTCATAATAAAAATAAAATTTTTCATAACTTGAAGATGTGGCTACATCATTTAACATAGACAATCATGAACATATCACCAAGGTCCATCCCCAAGGTGTCATTTTAAAATTACCAAGGTTATTCACCAAGGTATCGTGAAAATTGTATTCTCTAGTGGTTACATCATTACCCAATGCATTGGAGCGCTATCAGGGCGCACCCTTAAATTTTCCTTTATTATCATGTGAGACACATATATCATCATCAAACATTTCATAAATAACCCATATAGCATAAAGGAAATGGGTTTCATTTCATAATCATAACTTTTTAAAAACTGCTTTAAAGACATGATCTTTATATCACTTTAAAACCCACAGAAAAGGAAGGTGGGTCTCATGTATCTAAATCCCAGAATTTAAAATAGAACATTTTGGTATATATTTGAATACCCATTTAGAAGAATGAGCTTTGATTATTCACTTAATAAAATAAAAGGACTTTAGAAAAAGAGATAGACATTTTGAGACAGAAATTCTGCAGCATAACGGCAATGTTCCGAGGGTTTATAAGACATTAAAAGAGAGGTAAAATGGGTCAAAAATTCATAAATGACCCATAAAATAGTACATGGACAGAATAAGAAGGATACATGATCATGGTAATGAGATTTCAAGGACATACCATTTGAAATGAAAAACATGGAAGGAAGGAAAAAAAATAGATTTCTCTTATGAAAGTTCGGCAGCCTAACGGCGTTACTTAAACATCAACAAAAATGATTTGAAAAGATCAAATAGGATATCTCATCTTGTGAACATAAGAGTTCAGTATGATAGATATAGAGATAATTCCCCAACATAACAAAAAGGAACATGAAACAATTGACATGAAAGTAGAACTTCAAAACGAGAAGGGTGAAGAACCACTTAAAAATTGGGCAGCCTAACGGCGCCACTTAAAACATCAAAATACTGAATTGAAGAGATCAAATGGGGTCTCTCATCATATGAACATAAGAGTCCAGTATGATATATATAGAGATCATACCACAATATAACAAAAAGGAACTTGAAATGATTGACATGAAAGTAGAACTTCAAAACGAGAAGGGTGAAGAACCACTTAAAAATTCGGCAGCCTAACGGCGCCACTTAAAACATCAAAATACTGAATTGAAGTGATCAAATGGGGTCTATCATCATATGAACATAAGAGTCCAGTATGATATATATAGATATCATACCCCAATATAACAAAAAGGAACTTGAAATAATTGACATGAAAGTAGAACTTCAAAACGAGAAGGGTGAAGAACCACTTAAAAATTCGGCAGCCTAACGACGCCACTTAGAACATCAAAATACTGAATTGAAGAGATCAAATGGGGGCTCTCATCATATGAACATAAGAGTCCAGTATGATATATATAGAGATCATACACCAATATAAAAAAAAGGAACTTGAAATAATTGACATGAAAGTAGAACTTCAAAACGAGAAGGGTGAAGAACCACTTAAAAATTCGGCAGCCTAACGGCGCCACTTAAAACATCAAAATACTGAATTCAAGAGATCAAATGGGGTCTCTCATCATATGAAAATAAGAGTCCAGTATGATATATATAGATATCATACCCCAATATAACAAAAAGGAACATGAAAGACTTGAATGAAAATAGAACTTGAAAACGAGGAAGGTGAAAGAATCCCTTAAAAATTCGGCAGCCTAACGGCGCCACTTAAACATTCTTAAAACGAATTTATGAGAGCAAGGGGGGGGGTCTCTCATAATATGAACATGAAATAGGTAGTAGTATGAATATAAAATAACATCCTCCAACATAAGAACATGGAGTATAAAAGAAAAGACATAAAAGAGATTACTTGAAAAGAAAGAGAGAGGTCGGATCCCTTACCTTAAAATGTAACTCTTAAATCTCAAAGGTTGGGACCTTGAGGGCTTGGGGGAACCTTGGGAGGACTCCTTGGGAGGTAATGATACCAGAAATTCGTTGGGAATGAGTGGGGAGTCGAATGGATGAGAAGAGGGCTTGGTATTTATAGGGAAAATGAGGGGGCAAGGCATTAATGGCCAAGGGACACCTCACATGTTCTTTTCTCAAACCCAAGTGCTCTCCCTTGTCATTTATCATGGAGTTAGGCCACATGGGGACCCCAAAACAATAATTCATCACCCTTGGCCGGCCAACCCTCAAAAGATCTCCTGACATCATCATGACACCGTTATGATGTCATTAAACATACCGAAACCCTAAAACTGTATTTTTACTATTCACTGAAAATTCAACTTTCTCAGAAAAATACCAAAATTTCACATTAACCAAATATCAATGCTCTGATTTCAAAAATTAAATCCATTTTATAAAAATAATTTTCTAAATATTTTTAATTTAATTTTTAAATAAAAACACTATTCATCGAAAATTCATTTTTTTCAGAAAAAAACCCCAAAAATAACCATAACATAATATCGATGCTCTGAGTTCAAAAATAAAGTCATTTTTATAAAAATAATTTTCTAATTATTTTTAATTAAATTTTTAATTAAAAAACACTATTCACCCGAAAAAACTAATACTTGAATAATAATTAATGAAACCGTTATTTAACTATTTTATTAAATCACATTACTTAATCAAGGTGCCTAGATTATTTTAAAACTTCCTTTAAGTGAGATTACTAATCCATTTTGTCATATTACTAATCCTAATCATAAAATCACTATTCATAATTTACTATTCATCAAAAATCAAGTTCATCTTATTAGACTCTAAATTTAGTACTGAACATAATTGCAGAAGACCATTTTTTAAAAATCATTACACATTTTTAATTATTTAGGGTTTACATAAACATATTTAAAATATCCTTTTTCTAAAATTCATCAAAAATATGCATACTATATTTATCCGGTCATTTCAAAATTCATAAACTTCATCATAAGAAGAAATCCCAATTTTTATTTAAAACAAGGATTACACAAGGTAGTTATGGTCTCGTTACATATACCCCCATAATACCAGCATAGGACCTAAGAGTAAGGTGTGCTAGGGTGATAGAAGCTTGGGGCGGCTCAGTCAACATTGCCCGAGTAGTAATTTCTATCAGTTTGATCTTCTCATGAAGGCGATTTCGTTCCAGCTTCACATGATGAAGTTTGGCTTGGATTTGATCCAGAGCAAAGCCCAGTGGTGCTACCTCCTTCCCAAGCTCTGTTAGATGGGATTCGATCGGTCCAAGACTACTAGGTGAGGCCATCGAATCTTCTTTCTATAATAATTAACCAAGATTACTTATATTTAGAGACAATAATCAAAACATTTTGTTCACAGCGGTCATGTTGACCAATGGTTATATAATAGTCAAAACCCACTGATCTCATTTTAATTATAATCATGTTTATCAAATAAAACATTTTTGTTGAGTAAAACAATAACACATAAAATTAGGAAACAAAATTTATTTAAAAAATTTCGGGTCGTTACAATCTTCCCCCCTTAAGAAATTGCATCCTCGCAATTTTAAAATTGGGTTTTGAAATTTCATTGAATGTCCCACATCGGAAAAGGAGTCAGTAAAACTATTACTTTAAAATAAATAAAGGGAAGTACAATGGTCCCCCGAGTTAACCCACACTAGGGTTCCATGTAGGAAAACATGGACATGGAGGAAAAAACAAAGGGTCAAGTTCTGAGGGAGAGTGATAGAGAACATGATTAGGAGAAAGTTAACCATGAGAAAATCCCAAACTTATGATGTGTGTAAACGGTCGTTGATTACCTAGTAGGAAACGTAAACCAACAACATTTTTGTTTTACGTTTCTTTTCATAATTTTGAGGATTTAATTTACTACATAGAACAAAAACATAAGAAAATATACCTACCTTCAAGTAGAGTTTCATCCTTTAACAAGTCCCTACCAACACTAATATTTTCTCCAAATGATGAGAATTCAAAAACACTTGGTCTCAAAAAAGCACAAGAATCATCTTCTATAGAATCACATAATCTACAAAAGATTAACTATCTATTTCTTCTATCTTTAAACATTATCCCAAAAACAGAAAGGTTAAGGTAAAACAACTCTTCAAAAAGAAAGAATCCCATAGGAATGGAAACTACCTTTAAATCATCAAAGTTCCATGGTACTACCCAAAGTTCATCATAGACCATTCCATAAATAATGGTCCTTAAAATTCCTCAAAACAAACCAAACTAAGATTGAAACCCAAATACAATAAGGATTTGATAACATAGTCTTCCAAAACAACTTCATTGTTCATCTCCAGACAACATCAACCACTCCTAACATCTTATAAAAAAATAGCTAACCTAAACATATTTTACCCAAGATAGGTTAGTCATTCCCATAAGTAACCTAAATTACTATAAGTTCACCTTAAATTCATCGATTCTTCAAAATATAAGTCAACCTTACCCCTCAATGAAAATACCGTAGTAATCTATTTACCTCGATCAAATATGGTTCCCAAAATAATGAACGTCTTCCAAAATAATAATCATATTTTAATCCCCTAATCATCCCTGTCATATTAATACAAAAATCGTCGCATTTCCTATCACATTGGTTGTCGGAACATGTTCTTCCATTTCCCACCATTAAATAAGAAGAGAAAGCAAAATTAGGGGCTTAAGTACTTAGCTAATAATCATGAAAAGGAACAGAAAGCATATAAGGATAACTTGTATATGAAAGGTATACCCTAACTTGTGATCTCCTAGGTTCCCATCTAGGTTATGAATGATCATATATTCTTATTTGAACCTTTATTTTATTTTATCTTTGTTCCTTTAACAATGGTTCATACCAAGCTTATGAATTTACCAAAGCATATCCCTCAGGAGTGTCGTAACCAAGAGTGCAGCAAGGCCCATTGTCATGTACCAGTTCCCATTCGAGTCTAGCTCAAAGCGGTGTTTTCGGGTTTTACCCCTATGTACATCTATGCCAGAGCCACCTCTACCTGCTCGTATCCAGGCAGGGATGTATTTTCTTGGCAACCCCTTACTCAATACTCACCAAAATACCAGGAAGATTTCCTATATTAAACTTTTCTATAGGGTTCCTCCTAGAGTTTTCAATTCCTAATTTCCACAAATAACTAAACCTCCCTTTGATACCAACTATAGCATCCCGTCTTTTAATAACATAACGTTTCATTCCATTACACGGAACTGAGGATCTTTAAGGTTTAGTGTCTTGGAAACAAGGAACATAAAACATGAAACAAAAAAACATTCTTCTTAAACACTTGAAAGGCTTCTCCTCATGTTCACCCTAGGCTCATTACTGCATCTCATAACCTGGGGACATACATCAAAAGGAAGGGTGAGGAGAAGGCCCATCAAGGGAAACAAGTGAAACATTTTATATATAAACTTGAGATACTTCAATAAGGAAAGGAAAATAACTTTAAGGCATGAGAAAGAAATCATGAGGCATTTCATAATAAAAATAACATTTTTCATAACTTGAAGATGTGGATACATCATTTAACATAGACAATCATGAACATAACACCATGGTCCATCCCCAAGTTGTCATTTTAAAATTACCATGGTTATTCACCAAGGTATCGTGAAAATTGTATTCTCTAGTGGTTACATCATTACCCAATGCATTGGAGTGCTATCAGGGCGCACCCTTAAATTTGCCTTTATTATCATGTGAGCCACATATATCATCATCAAAAATTTCATAAATAACCCATATAGCATAAAGGAAATGGGTTTCATTTCATAATCATAACTTTTTAAAAACTGCTTTAAAGACATGATCTGTATATCACTTTAAAACCCACAGAAAAGGAAGGTGGGTCTCATGTATGTAAATACCATAATTTAAAATAGAACATTTTGGTATATATTTGAATACCCATTTAGAAGAAAGATCTTTGAGTATTCACTTAATAAAATAAAAGGACTTTAGAAAAAGAGATAGACATTTTGAGACAGAAATTCTGCAGCATAACGGCAATGTTCCGAGGGTTTATAAGACATTAAAAGAGAGGTAAAATGGGTCAAACATTCATAAATGACCCATAAAATTGTACATGGACAGAATAAGAAGGATACATGATCATGGTAATGATATTTCAAGGACATACCATTTGAAATGAAAAACATGGAAGGAAAGGAAAAAAAATAGATTTCTCTTATGAAAGTTCGGCAGCCTAACAACGTTACTTAAACATCAACAAAAATGATTTGAAAATATCAAATAGGATCTCTCATATTGTGAACATAAGAGTTAAGTATGATAGATATAGAGATAATTCCCCAACATAACAAAAAGTAACATGAAACAATTGACATGAAAGTAGAACTTCAAAACGAGAAGGGTGAAGAACCACTTAAAAATTCGGCAGCCTAACGGCGCCACTTAAAACATCAAAATACTGAATTGAAGAGATCAAATGGGGTATCTCATCATATGAACATAAGAGTCCAGTATGATATATATAGAGATCATACCACAATATAAAAAAAGGAACTTGAAATGATTGACATGAAAGTAGAACTTCAAAACGAGAAGGGTGAAGAACCACTTAAAAATTCGGCAGCCTAACGGTGCCACTTAAAAAAAAAATACTGAATTGAAGAGATCAAATGGGGTCTCTCATCATATGAACATAAGAGTCCAGTATGATATATATAGAGATCATACCCCAATATAACAAAAAGGAACTTGAAATAATTGACATGAAAGTAGAACTTCAAAACGAGAAGGTTGAAGAACCACTTAAAAATTCGGCAGCCTAACGGCGCCACTTAAAACATCAAAATACTGAATTGAAGAGATCAAATGGGGTCTCTCATCATATGAACATAAGATTCCAGTATGATATATATAGATATCATACCCCAATATAACATAAAGGAACTTGAAATAATTGACATGAAAGTAGAACTTCAAAACGAGAAGGGTGAAGAACCACTTAAAAATTCGGCAGCCTAACGGCGCCACTTAAAACATCAAAATACTGAATTGAAGAGATCAAATGGGGTCTCTCATCATATGAACATAAGAGTCCAGTATGATATATATAGATATCATACCCCAATATAACAAAAAGGAACATGAAAGACTTGAATGAAAATAGAACTTGAAAACGAGGAAGGTGAAAGAATCCCTTAAAAATTCGGCAGCCTAACGGCGCCACTTAAACATTCTTAAAACGAATTGATGAGAGCAGGGGGGGTCTCTCGTCATATTAACATGAAATAGGAAGTAGGATTAATATAAAATAACATCCTCCAACATAAGATAATGGAGTATAAAAGAAAAGACATAAAAGAGATTACTTGAAAAGAAAGAGAGAGGTCGGATCCCTTACCTTAAAATGTAACTCTTAAACCTAAAAGGTTGGGACCTTGAGGGCTTGGGGGAACCTTGGGGGGACTCCTTGGGAGGTAATGAGACCAGAAATTCGTTGGGAATGAGTGGGGAGTCTAATGGATGAGAGGAGGGCTTGGTATTTATAGGGAAAATGAGGGGGCAAGGCATTAATGGCCAAGGGACACCTCACATGTTCTTTTCTCAAACCCAAGCGCACTCACTTGTCATTTATCATGGAGTTAGGCCACAGGGGACCCCAAAACAATAATTCATAACCCTTGGCCGGCCAACCCTCAAAAGATGTCATGACATCATCATGACACTGTTATGATGTCATTAAACATACCGAAACCCTAAAACTGTATTTTTACAATTCACTGAAAATTCAACTTTCTCAGAAAAATACCAAAATTTCACATTAACCAAATATCAATGCTCTGATTTCAAAAATAAAATCCATTTTATAAAAATAATTTTCTAAATATTTTTAATTTAATTTTTATATAAAAACACTATTCATCGAAAATTCATTTTTTTCAGAAAAAAACCCCAAAAATCACCATAACATAATATCGATGCTCTGAGTTCAAAAATAAAGTCATTTTTATAAAAATAATTTTCTAATTATTTTTAATTAAATTTTTAATTAAAAAACACTATTCACCCGAAAAAACTAATACTTGAATAATAATTAATGAAACCGTTATTTAACTATTTTATTAAATCACATTACTTAATCAAGGTGCCTAGATTATTTTAAAACTTTCTTTAAGTGAGATTACTAATCCATTTTGTCATATTACTAATCCTAATCATAAAATCACTATTCATAATTTACTATTCATCAAAAATCAAGTTGATCTTATTAGACTCTAAATTTAGTACTGAACATTATTGCAGAAGACCATTTTTTGAAAATCATTACAAATTTTTAATTATTTAGGGTTTACATAAACATATTTAAAATATCCTTTTTCCAAAATTCATCAAAAATATGCATACTATATTTATCCGGTCATTTCAAAATTCATAAACTTCATCATAAGAAGAAATCACAATTTTTATTTAAAACAAGGATTACACAAGGTAGTTACGGTCTCTTTACATAAACCCTCATAATACCAGCATAGGACCTAAGAGTTAGGTGTGCTAGGGTGATAGAAGCTTGGGGCGGCTCAGTCAACATTGCCCGAGTAGTAATTTCTATCAGTTTGAACTTCTCACGAAGGCGATTTCGTTCCAGCTTCACATGATGAAGTTCGGCTTGGATTTGATCCAGAGCAAAGCCCAGTGGTGCTACCTCCTTCCCAAGCTCTATTAGATGGGCTTCGATCGGTCCAAGACTACTAGGTGAGGCCATCAAATCTTCTTTCTATAATAATTAACCAAGATTACTTATATTTAGAGACAATAATCAAAACATTTTGTTCACAGCGGTCATGTTGACCGATGGTTATATAATAGTCAAAACCCACTGATCTCATTTTAATTAGAATCATGTTTATCAAATAAAACATTTTTGTTGAGTATAACAATAACACATAAAATTAGGAAACAAAATTTATTTAAAAAATTTCGGGTCGTTACAATCTTCCCCCCTTAAGAAATTGCGTCCTCGCAATTTTAAAATTGGGTTTTGAAATTTCATTGAAAGTCCCACATCGGAAAAGGAGTCAGTAAAACTATTACTTTAAAATAAGGAAAGGGAAGTACAATGGTCACCCGAGATAACCCACACTAGGGTTCCATGTAGGAAAACATGGACATGGAGGAAAAAACAAAGGGTCAAGTTCTGAGGGAGAGTGATAGAGAACATGATTAGGAGAAAGTTAACCATGAGAAAATCCCAAACTTATGATGTGTGTAAACGGTCGTTGATTACCTAGTAGGAAACGTAAACCAACAACATTTTTGTTTTACGTTTCTTTTCATAATTTTGAGGATTTAATTTACTACATAGAACAAAAACATAAGAAAATATACCTACCTTCAAGTAGAGTTTCATCCTTTAACAAGTCCCTACCAACACTAATATTTTCTCCAAATGATGAGAATTCAAAAACACTTGGTCTCAAAAAAGCACAAGAATCATATTCTATAGAATCACATAATCTACAAAAGATTAACTATCTATTTCTTCTATCTTTAAACATTATCCCAAAAACAGAAAGGTTAAGGTAAAACAACTCTTCAAAAAGAAAGAATCCCATAGGAATGGAAACTACTTTTAAATCATCAAAGTTCCATGGTACTACCCAAAGTTCATCATAGACCATTCCATAAATAATGGTCCTTAAAATTCCTCAAAACAAACCAAACTAAGATTGAAACCCAAATACAATAAGGATTTGATAACATAGTCTTCCAAAACAACTTCATTGTTCATCTCCAGACAACATCAACCACTCCTAACATCTTATAAAAAAGTAGCTAACCTAAACATATTTTACCCAATATAGGTTAGTCATTCCCATAAGTAACCTAAATTACTATAAGTTCACCTTAAATTCATCGATTCTTCAAAATATAAGTCAACCTTACTCCTCAATGAAAATACCGTAGTAATCTATTTACCTCGATCAAATATGGTTCCCAAAATAATGAACGTCTTCCAAAATAATAATCATATTTTAATCCCCTAATCATCCCTGTCATATTAATACGAAAATCATCGCATTTCCTATCACATTGGTTGTCGGAACATGTTCTTCCATTTCCCACCATTAAATAAGAAGAGAAAGCATAATTAGGGGCTTAAGTACTTAGCTAATAATCATGAAAAGGAACTGAAAGCATATAAGGATAACTTGTATATGAAAGGTATACCCTAACTTGTGATCTCCTAGGTTCCCATCTAGGTTATGAATGATCATATATTCTTATGTGAACCTTTATTTTATTTTAACAATGGTTCATACCAAGCTTATGAATTTACCAAAGCATATCCCCCGGGAGTTTCGTAACCAAGAGTTCAGCAAGACCCATTATCGTGTACCAGTTCCCGTTCGAGTCTAGATCAAAGCGGTGTTTTCGGGTTTTACCCCTATGTACATCTGTGCCAGAGCCACCTCTACCTGCTCGTATCCAGACAGGGATGTATTTTCTTGGCAACCCCTTACTCAATACTCACCAAAATACCAGGAAGATTTCCTATATTAAACTTTTCTATAGGGTTCCTCCTAGTGTTTTCATATCCTAATTTCCACAAATAACTAAACCTCCCTTTGATACCAACTATAGCATCCCGTCTTTTTATAACATAACGTTTCATTCCATTACACGGAACTGAGGATCTTTAAGGTTTAGTGTCTTGGAAACAAGGAACATAAAACATGAAACAAAAAAAAAATCTTCTTAAACACTTGAAAGGCTTCTCCTCATGTTCACCCTAGGCTCATTACTGCATCTCATAACCTGGGGACATACATCAAAAGGAAGGGTGAGCAGAAGGCCCAACAAGGGAAACAAGTGAAACATTTTACATATGAACTTGAGATACTTCAATAAGGACAGGAAAAGAACTTTAAGGCATGAGAAAGAAATCATGAGGCATTTCATAATAAAAATAACATTTTTCATAACTTGAAGATATGGCTACGTCATTTAACATAGACAATCATGAACATATCACCAAGGTCCATCCCCAAGGTGTCATTTTAAAATTACCAAGGTTATTCACCAAGGTATCGTGAAAATTGTATTCTCTAGTGGTTACATCATTACCCAATGCATTCGAGCAGTATCATGGCGCACCCTTAAATTTGCCTTTATTATCATGTGAGCCACAGATATCATCATCAAACATTTCATAAATAACCCATATAGCATAAAGGAAATGGGTTTCATTTCATAATCATAACTTTTTAAAAACTGCTTTAAAGACATGATCTTTATATCACTTTAAAACCCAGAGAAAAGGAAGGTGGGTCTCATGTATGTAAATCCCAGAATTTAAAATAGAAAATTTTGGTATATATTTGAATACCCATTTAGAAGAAAGAGATTTGAGTATTCACTTAATAAAATAAAAGGACTTTATAAAAAGAGATAGACATTTTGAGACAGAAATTCTGCAGCATAACGGCAATGTTCCGAGGGTTTATAGGACATTAAAAGAGAGGTAAAATGGGTCAAACATTCATAAATGACCCATAAAATAGTAAATGGACAGAATAAGAAGGATACATGATCATGGTAATGAGATTTCAAGGACATACCATTTGAAATGAAAAACATGGAAGGAAGGAAAAAAAATAGATTTCTCTTAGGAAAGTTCGACAGCCTAACGGTGTTACTTAAACATCAACAAAAATGATTTGAAAAGATCAAATAGGATCTCTAATATTGTGAACATAAGAGTTCAGTATGATAGATATAGAGATAATTCCCCAACATAACAAAAAGGAACATGAAACAATTGACATGAAAGTAGAACTTCAAAACGAGAAGGGTGAAGAACCACTTAAAAATTCGGCAGCCTAACGGCGCCACTTAAAACATCAAAATACTGAATTGAAGAGATCAAATGGGGTATCTCATCATATGAACATAAGAGTCCAGTATGATATATATAGAGATCATACCCCAATATAACAAAAAGGAACTTGAAATGATTGACATGAAAGTAGAACTTCAAAACGAGAAGGGTGAAGAACCACTTAAAAATTCGGCAGCCTAACAGCGCCACTTAAAACATCAAAATACTGAATTGAAGAGATCAAATGGGGTCTCTCATCATATGAACATAAGAGTCCAGTATGATATATATAGAGATCATACCCCAATATAACAAAAAGGAACTTGAAATAATTGGCATGAAAGTAGAACTTTAAAACGAGAAGGGTGAAGAACCACTTAAAAATTCGGCAGCCTAACGGCGCCACTTAAAACATCAAAATACTGAATTAAAGAGATCAAATGGGGTCTCTCATCATATGAACATAAGAGTCCAGTATGATATATATAGAGATAATACCCCAATATAACAAAAAGGAACTTGAAATAATTGACATGAAAGTAGAACTTCAAAACGAGAAGGGTGAAGAACCACTTAAAAATTCGGCAGCCTAACGGCGCCACTTAAAACATAAAAATACTGAATTGAAGAGATCAAATGGGGTATCTCATCATATGAAAATAAGAGTCCAGTATTATATATATAGAGATCATACCCCAATATAACAAAAAGGAACACGAAAGACTTGAATGAAAATAGAACTTGAAAACGAGGAAGGTGAAAGAATCCCTTAAAAATTCGGCAGCCTAACGGCGCCACTTAAACATTCTTAAAACGAATTGATGAGAGCAAGGGGGGGTCTCTCATCATATGAACATGAAATAGGCAGTAGGATGAATATAAAAGAACATCCTCCAACATAAGAACATGGAGTATAAAAGAAAATACATTAAAGAGATTACTTGAAAAGAAAGAGAGAGGTCGGATCCCTTACCTTAAAATGTAACTCTTAAACCTCAAAGGTTGGGACCTTGAGGGCTTGGGGGCACCTTGGGAGGACTCCTTGGGAGGTAATGAGACCATAAATTCGTTGGGAATGAGTGGGGAGTCGAATGGATGATAGGAGGACTTGGTATTTATAGGGAAAATGAGGGGGCAAGGCATTAATGGCCAAGGGACACCTCACATGTTCTTTTCTCAAACCCATGTGCTCTCCCTTGTCATTTATCATGGAGTTAGGCCACATGGGGCCCCCAAAACAATAATTCATCACCCTTGGTCGGACAACCCTCAAAAGATCTCATGACATCATCATGACACTGTTATGATGTCATTAAACATACCGAAACCCTAAAACTGTATTTTTACTATTCACTGAAAATTCAACTTTCTCAGAAAAATCCCAAAATTTCACATTAACCAAATATCAATGCTCTGATTTCAAAAATGAAATCCATTTTATAAAAATAATTCTCTAAATATTTTTAATTTAATTTTTAAATAAAAACACTATTCATCGAAAATTCATTTTTTTCAGAAAAAACCCCAAAAATTACCATAACATAATATCGATGCTCTGAGTTCAAAAATAAAGTCATTTTTATAAATATAATTTTCTAATTATTTTTAATTAAATTTTTAATTAAAAAACACTATTCACCCAAAAAAACTAATACTTGAATAATAATTAATGAAACCGTTATTTAACTATTTTATTAAATCACATTACTTAATCAAGGTGCCTAGATTATTTTAAAACTTTCTTTAAGTGAGATTACTAATCCATTTTGTCATATTACTAATCCTAATCATAAAATCACTATTTATAATTTACTATTCATCACAAATCAAGTTGATCTTATTAGACTCTAAATTTAGTACTGAACATAATTGCAGAAGACCATTTTTTGAAAATCATTACACATTTTTAATTATTTAGGGTTTACATAAACATATTTAAAATATCCTTTTTCTAAAATTCATCAAAAATATGCATACTATATTTATCCGGTCATTTCAAAATTCATAAACTTCATCATAAGAAGAAATCCCAATTTTTATTTAAAACAAGGATTACACAAGGTAGTTACGGTCTCATTACATAAACCCTCATAATACTAGCATAGGACCTAAGAGTAAGGTGTGCTAGGGTGATAGAAGCTTGGGGCGGCTCAGTCAACATTGCCCGAGTAGTAATTTCTATCATTTTGAACTTCTCACGAAGGCGATTTCGTTCCAGCTTCACATGATGAAGTTCGGCTTGGATTTGATCCAGAGCAAAGCCCAGTGGTGCTACCGCCTTCCCAAGCTCTGGTAGATGGGCTTCGATCGGTCCAAGACTACTAGGTGAGGCCATCGAATCTTCTTTCTATAATAATTAACCAAGATTACTTATATTTAGAGACAATAATCAAAACATTTTATTCACAACGGTCATGTTGACCGATGGTTATATAATAGTCAAAACCCACTGATCTCATTTTAATTATAATCATGTTTATCAAATAAAACATTTTTGTTGAGTATAACAATAACACATAAAATTAGGAAACAAAA
Source organism: Viscum album (assembly GCA_963277665.1). NCBI lineage: Eukaryota > Viridiplantae > Streptophyta > Magnoliopsida > Santalales > Viscaceae > Viscum > Viscum album. The sequence continues at coordinate 1,685,910,593 of OY728119.1, read as the reverse complement.
TTTATTTAAAAAATTTCGGGTCGTTACAGTATCATTGTGCTAATGTATCGAAACAATCCGAGTGCGTTTGGTCGGTATTCCGTATACCATTTGATGTTTTTCAATTAAAATGACATTCTTTTCAAACAAAAGGTTGACAATTTGAATGGTTTAGGCCACACCGCACCTTGTATTGAGGCGTAGTTGACTCTTACACATCACATATGAACCATGGATCGTTCTCCTATAGTTTCGAAGGAAACTGAATGTGTTTGGTCGGTTTTCCGTATGTACTTAAAATGTTGTCCATTTTAAACAAAAGAGATCCACTTAGAGTGATTATGGACACACCGTGACTCAGATTAAGGCGGGGTTGACTCGTAAACGTCACATATGACCCATTTATAGTTGTGCTAATGTATCGACACAATCCGAATGCGTTTGATCTCTTTTCCGTATTCCAGTTGATATTTTTTACATAAAATGACGTCCTTTTGAAACAAAAGACAGAAACTTTGAGTAGTGTCGGCCACAATATGTCTCGGATTGCGGCGGGGTTGACTCATACACATCACATATAACCCATGGATCATTTTTCTAAAGTATAGACACAATCCAAATGCGTTTGTCAGTTTTCCGTATGCCAGTTGATGTTTTTCAATTAAAATGATGTCCTTTTGAAACAAAAGGAATACACTTTGAGTGGTGCCGGCCACACCGCGCCTCGGAATGAGGCTGGGTTGACTCTTACACGTCACATATGACCCATGGATGATTGTGATAATGTATCGACACAATCCAAATGTGTTTGGTCGGTTTTCCGAATGCCAGTTGATGTTTTTCGATTAAAATGACGTCCTTTTGAAACAAAAGGTAGACACTTTGAGTGGTGTCGGCCACACTGCACCTCAGATTGTGGCGGTGTTGATTCGTACATGTCATATATGACCCATGGATCGTTCTCCGAACGTTTAAATGGAAACCTAATGAGTTTGGTCAGTTTTCCATATGTACTTAAATTTTTGTCCATTTTAAGAAAAAAAGAGCCACCTAGATTGATTCCGGCCACACCATACCTCAGATTAAGCCTGGGTTGACTCCTACATGTCACATATAACCCATGGATCGTTGTGCTAAAGTATTGACACAATCCGATTGCGTTTGGTTGGTTTTCCATATTCCAGTTGATGTTTTTCATTTCAAATGACGTCCTTTTGAAACAAATGACAGACACTTTGAGTGGTGGCGGCCACACCATGCCTCGGATTGATGCGGGGATGACTCGTACACGTCACATATGACCAATGTATCGTTGTGCTAATGTATCGACACAATAATAATTCATTTGGTTGCTTTTCCGTATGCCACATGATGTTTTTCAATTAAAAAGACATCCTTTTGAAACAAAAGGCAGACACTTTGAGTGGTGTCGGCCACACCGCGCCTCATATTGAGGTGCGGTTGACTCGTACACGTCACATATGACCCATGGATCCTTGTGCTAATGTATCAACCCATTATGAATGGGGTTTGTCTGTTTTTCGTATTCCAGTTGATGTTTTTCAATTAAAACGATGTCCTTTTGAAACAAAAGGCAGACAATTTGAGTGGTTCCGGCCACACCGCACCTCGGATTGAGGCGGGGTTGACTCGTACATGTCACATATCACCCATGGATAGTTATCCTAGCGTTTCAATGGAAACCGAATGCGTTTGGTCGGTTTTCCGTATGTACTTAAAATGTTGTCCATTTTAAACAAAAGAGAGCCACTTAGAGTGATTCCGGCCACACCGTGCCTCAGATTAAGGCGAGGTTTACTCGTAAACGTCACATATGACCCATGGATAGTTGTTCTAAAGTATCAACACAATCTGAATGGTTTTGGATGCTTTTCCGTATGCCGGTTTATATTTTTCACTTAAAATGACGTCCTTTTGAAAAAAAAGATAGACACTTTGAGTAGTTCCAGCCACACCGCGCCTTGTATTGAGGAGGGGTTGACTCGTACACATCATATATGACCCATGGATCATTGTTCTAATGTATAGACACAATCCTAATGCGTTTGTCGGTTTTTTGTATGCCAGTTGATGTTTTTCAATTGAAATGGCGTCCTTTTGAAAAAAAGACAGACACTTTGAGTGGTGGCAGCCACACTACACCTCAGATTGAGGCGGGGTTGACTCGTACACGTCACATATGACCCATGGATCTTTGTGCTAATGTATCGACACAATCCAAATGTGTTTTATGGTTTTACGTATGCCCGTTGATGTTTTTCAATTAAAATGACGTCCTTTTGAAACAAAAGAAAGACTCTTTGAGTGGTGGCGGCCACACCGTGCCTCGTATTGAGGCGGGGTTGACTCGTACACATCACATATGACTCATGGATCGTTGTGATAATGTATCGACACAATCCGAATGCGTTAGGTCAGTTTTCCATAAGTACACAAAATGTTGTCAATTTTAAGCAAAAGAGATACACATAGAGTGATTACGGCCACACCGTGCCTCAGATTAAGGCGGGTCGACTCGTATAAGTCACATATGACCAATGTATTGTTGTGTTAAAGTATCAACACAATCTAAATGCGTTTGGTCGGTTTTCCGTATGCCAGTTGATGTTTTTCAATTCAAATGAAATCCTTTTGAAACAAAAGATAGACAGTTTGAGTGGTGTCGGCCACACCACGCCTTGGATTGAGGCGAGGTTGACTCGTACACGTCACATATGACCCATGGATCATTGTGATAATGTATCGACACAATCCGAATGCATTTGGTCAGTTTTCCGTATGCCAGTTGATTTTTTTCAATTAAAATGACGTCCTTTTAAAACAAAAGGCAGACAATTTGAGTGGTGTCGGCCACACCGCATCTCGGATTGAGGCGGGGTTGGTTCGTACACGTCACATATGACCCATGAATCATTCTCCTAAAGTTTTCAATGGAAACCGAATGTGTTTGGTCGGTTTTCTGTATGTACTTAAATTGTTGTCCATTTTAAGCAAAAGAGAGCCACTAAGAGTGATTCCGGCCACATCGTGCCTTAGATTAAGGCGGGGTTGACTCGTACACATCGCATATGACCCATGGATCGTTTATCAAATCTATCAACACAATCCTAATGCGTTTGGTCAGTTTTCCATATGCCAGTTGATATTTTTCACTTCAAATGACGTCTTTTTGAAACAAAAGAAAGGCACTTTGAGGGGTGGAGGCCACATCACACCTTGGATTAAGGCAGGGTTGAATCGTACACGTCACATATGACCCATGGATCGTTGTGATAATGTATCAACAGAATCCAAATGCATTAGGTCCCTTTTCCGTATGCCAGTTGATGTTTTTCAATTAAAATGACGTCCTTTTGAAACAAAAGGCACACACTTTGAGTGGTGTCGGCCACACCGCGTCTCAGATTGAGGCAGGGTTTATTCGTACATGTCACATATGACCCATGCATCATTCTACTAAGGTTTTAATGGAAACCGAATGTGTTTGGTCGGTTTTCCATATGTACTTAAAATGTTGTCCATTTAAACCAAAAGAGAGAAACATAGAGTGATTTCGGCCACACTGTGCTTCAGATTAAGGCGGGGTTGACTCGTACATGTCACATATGACCCATAAAACGTTTTGATAATGTATCAACTCAATACAAATCCGTTTGGTCGGTTTTCCGTATGTCAGTTGTTGTTTTTCAATTAAAATGACGTCCTTTTGAAACAAAAGACAGAAACATTGAGTGGTGGAGGCCACACCGCGCCACAGATTGAGGCGGGGTTGATTCATACACGTCACATATGACCCATGGATCGTTGTGCTAATATATCGACACAATCCTAATGCGTTATGTTGGTTTTCTGTATGCCAGTTGATGTTTTTCAATTAAAATGATGTCCTTTTGAAACAAAAGGTAGACACTTTAAGTGGTGGCAGCCACACCGCACCTCGGATTGAGGTGGGGTTGATTCGTAAACGTCACATATGACCCATGGATCGTTATCATAATTTTTCAATGGAAACCAAATTCATTTGGTCAGTTTTCCATATTTACAAAAAATGTTTCCCATTTTATGAGAATCATCATGTGTCTATTAGTGGAATGGTATTTACTTAAAATCTTGTGGATATTTATATAAAATATTTTTATATCATTCTTAGTATGGATTAGATTTTAGTTTATAATAATATGAAACATTTTGCAGCTAACAATGTCATGCCCAATGAATAAATCTCTTTTATAACATACCATGAATCAATGATATTGATTAGAAATCCACAATCATCAATAAATGTGCCATGTCTCATCACCGAATCAATAGAATGGAATTTCATCATTGTGACTCATCCATGAGAGTAATAATCCAATATTATTATTTTATCAACAACTCCATAATAACCCAGATTTTCATATCATGGTCTACTATTTGATGCACTGGAATAACAATCTTTTTTGGCAGTAACCATAACACCATCATGTTGTGTTCTCATGTTCTTTGCTCGTTCAGTGACAATAAATTTGTACCCATTGATAAAAATTTATTTACAGTAACAAACCACGGTTTTTGGACCAAAAGCCAAAGCTCTTATTTCCTCAGAGACAGAGTCAGCTGACAAACTCAATACCCGTAATATAAATGACTATTAAACTTAATTAAATATTGATATAATTATTTTAAACATTAATTTTTATATACTATCAATTTTAACCAAGCAGAAAACTCTTTGCTATGCAAAGTCTCTCTGATTTTCAAAGATAAAGAACGATGCTTCCTATTTATCATTTTTTTATGTTCCCTGTAGATAAAAATATTAATAGTTTAACAGATATATATGTATGATATACATAATCAATTTAGTTACCTGATATAGTCATCGAACAAATCATAGTTGAACAAAAATGTGTGATGTGCCATCTCCAGCTCTTCATGGAATAATGTCTTCAATGTATATGATCCAGGAATTCCCCCTATTTTAGGAAGTGATGGAAAACTGGGTTCCAATTGCTCATACTGTTCTTCTTCATTTCTTATTAATCTGTTTAATCTTGTAGTAAGATCAGGAAAATACATCGAGCAGAAATCCATACATTCTTGAGCCAAGTAACCGTTCATGATAGAACCTTCAAGATGATTTCAATTTCGGACATAAGACATTAATGTGAACATATTTCAATCAGTTGTATACATCCAATTAAAATAAATAGTTACTCCAAGAAGTATATCAGTGGGAATATGGACAGTCAGATGCAGCATGCATGTGAAAAATGATGGAGGAAATATTTTCTCCAACAAACACAAAATTATTGGGGCATCTGTCAACATTTTTTTCAAGAAATACATGGATAGCTTCTTAGCACAAATATCTCTAAAAAAATAGAAAAACTGAATAACATCCACCCTTACATTATTGGAAAAAAGATGAAGGATTTCTATTGGAAGCAACTCATGTAGTAGAACGTGATAATCATGAGTCTTCAAATATTCTAGCTTCAACTGTCTTCTGTTGACCCATTTAGATATGTTGTTTGAATAGCCATAAGGAACTCTAATAGTCTTTAATAATTCCATAAATTGTTATTTTTTCATAGGTATCATCACATAAGAAGCACATGGATGTTTCCATTTGTTTTCACTGATTCACACAGGATGCAATTCTGGTCTGATGCCCCAATCTACCAAGTCATGCTAAGATCATAAATCATCTATTTTCTTCCTCGTGATATTTAGAAGAACTGAATGCAACATTTCACATATATTCTTTTCAATATGAATTATTTCTAAGCAATGACATAAAAAATTGGTTGACCAATAATGAAAATAAAAAATGATAGTCCTCTTCCTCCAATTGTAATAGGTTTCAGTGGAAAAATTATTTCTCTTTCTAGATTTCATTTGACCCTTCCCAAACGTAAAACTGAAATCTTTCAATTCAATAAGCCCGTCAATTCCAGACATACGATGTGGTGGATAATCGGTCTCTATGGTATTATCAAATCTTCAAAGATTCATTCTATTTAGATTATCATTTGTCAAGACTCATCGATGTCCCATAAAACTGAAACAACAGTGATGTTTTAGTCTTCTGGATCGTGTATTCATCATACAAACTGGAAATGACAGTTTTCCCTTCGTTCTCCATCCATACATCATTTCATAAGCCGAAAAACCATTGATCTCCCATATAAGCACAACATGAATCTGAAATATATCTTTTGAACATGCATCGTATGCGCGCACACCCACATCCCAAAGAAGTTTAAACTCTCTTATTAAAGGTTGCATGTATACATCAATATCAATGCCAGGATCAGAAGGAACAGATATGAGTATACTCATGAAAGTGAAAGGTTTTTTCATACACAACCACGGGGGAAGATTATAAATGTGTATAAAAACTGGCCATGTGTTGTGCAAAGTATGCATCTACCCAAACAGATTAAAACCATCGCATGAAAGACCCAACCTCATATTACGCACGTCAGCTACAAAATCAGGATGTCGTGCATCAAATCTCTTCCATGCAAATCCATCAGCAGGATGAACCCACTCATCATTAGTCTTCTTTCTCTCGATATCATGCCATCTCATTTTTATTGATATGTCATCAGACATAAAAAGATTCTAGAGTCTGGGGAACAATGGAAAGTGCAACCTTACTTTTTGTGGAACGTGAGATGGTGTTCCATCAGATTTTGAATTCTAGCGGGATGTGCCACATTTTATACAATCATTTGGTTCAACGGTTTCATCTGAGAATAAACTGCAATCTTTCGGGAAAGCATGAATTTTGTTACTTGAATATCCAAGTTCCTCAACTAACTTCCATGCCATATAGTGGTTTGAGGGAATATCTCCATCATCTGGATCTAAATCCTACAAGAGGGTACGAATGTAATTGATTGCTGTATTAGAAATCCCATACATAGTTTTCACATGAAACAATCAGATTAAAAATTCCCGCTTTTTCATTTTATCGCATTGTCGATATACTGGAGTCGTGAAAGCATCATTCAATTTGTTCACCCTATCAATATCATCATTTTCACTAGATGCATCAGCTGTCCTCATATCGAAGTCTTCTTGAGTCAAAATCCTTTCTTTTTCATGATGATGAATAAAGGGAAACCGATCATCTAACAAATTCTCCATTCCAGTCCTTTCATTTCGATCATCACCATTTTGAGATTTCATTTTCTCCCCATTGTGATACCACACAAAGTAGTTTTCTTGAAAACCATTTTTGGTTATGTGGTAGCTGACTTCTTCATGGCTCAACAATGGTCTACCAACACAATTGGAACATGGGAAGTGTATGCGACCACTATCTGAACCATTGTGAAATGAAAAATCTATAAATCTCTCCAAATTGTGTTGAAAATCGCTTGAGATCCAATCGGTTTCATACATCCAACTACTGTACATTCTATAAAATGAATTTATATAAGTCATTTTTTTCATAAAAAATTCAATAGGATTGAACTTTAATAGAAAATACCTTTAAGTAAATGATAAAGGAAGGATTTTCTAGTTGATGTAGTGAACTATTAAAACAATGTAAATATATACTAATTAATTCAGTTATGTGTGCCTAGATTTGAGGTGAGATGTGTTTTGTAATTTTTTAATTTATCACATACCAAGAAGACACCATAGACCTGATAAAACATAGTTCAAGATATTACAAAGTGAAGGCTTTTCATGAAAGAAGCATAATGTGTAAAGAGAGTCTTTTAAATAAGTTATTGATTCAAAAAAATGGAAATATTTTGAAAAGTTAGTACATTTCATAACACCCAAACTAAAGTCCATAGAAAGTACCATATCACCCCACAAAAAAAGGACAACCACCTACCCTACAACCTCAACCATGTAAATTAACTCAATGAGGGATTCTATGTCTGTACTTGGGAAGAGGTTGAAGGAGTCTAACCTAGATGGGCGAGTTGCAGCCGATCAGATGGAAGACCTCAGGTTAGGGTTCACCTGCGCTGGGGCTTCTGGAAATCGGGGGAAATGCAAAGTTATTTGCTTCTGTGTAATCGGGGGTGGGCTGTCCATGGGGGTGAAGGGGTTGTCTAGGGGGTACTTGGTGTCCAGGGGGTGGGCGGGCTGTCCACGAGGGTGACAGGGCTATCTAGGGGGTGTCTAGGGGTTGGGAGGGAAATCAACGGGTTTGGGGTGGGGGGGCTTTACAGGGGGTACAAGGTGTCCAGGGGGTGGGGGTTCCCAGGGGGTGTATATGGGGTGGGGCGGGCTGTACACGGGGTTGGGGGGCTGTCCAGGGAGTAGGGGGTGGGCAGGGGGTGGGCAGGATTTCCACGGGGGTGGCGGGGTTGTCCAGGGGGTACAAGGTGTCCAGGGGGGTGGGCGGACTGTCCATGAGGGTGGCAGGGCTATCCAGGGGGTAGGGGGTGTCCAGGGGGTGGGCGAGCTGTCCAAAGAGGTGTGACTGAGAGCTAGGAGATTTAATTGGGTTTTCATTCATGTAATGAAAAAAATGATGGGTGTTAAGGATTAGAATAGTATTTTTTAGTGAAATCCAATTTGGTATGATTAGTGACTTGATAACAAGATGGTATAAAGTTTGCAATTGGGGAAATGTTGGGGCATTAGATTCTAAAAGGCTCCCACAACCATCAAAGGATATATTATTTCTAAAAAAATTGTGGGAGAAGGAATTCATCCTATATAGTTGATGTCACTTGTAGATCATGTGATGCCTTACTCATTAAGATGACTAGTCATGAACCAAACCCAAAGAGGCCTCAAAACTATCCAAATCTCTAGAAGTTCTGAATTCTCCGTGATTGTTAGTGAACTATGGAAGTGATGACTTACCACCTGTACAGCCCCCCCTCCCCACCTCACCCCCAAAAGACTCCCCCTACAAAATCCCCTCCCATCCACTGACAGCACAACCCCCCCCCCCTCCACCTGAACCCCCACTTGCACAACCCCCCTCCCCCATCCCCAACTGCACAACCCCCTCCCATCCACCCACTGCACACCCCCACCTGCACCCCCCACCTGCACAACCCCCCTCCCCCCACCCCACCCCCACCCCCACCTGTACACCCTCCACCTCACCCCCAACATACTCCCACATGCCCAGCCGTCCCCCAACCAACACATTCCCCTCCCCCCACACACTTTCACAAACACCCCCACCTACACCCCCACTTGCACACCCCCTCCCCCAACCCCCACCTGCACAACCCCCCTCCCCACACCACCACCTGTACACCCCACCCCCACCTCACCCCAAACAAACTCCCACCTGCCCAGCCCACCCCCCAACCTGCACACTCCCCTCCCCCACCTACTTGCACAACACCCCCTCGAATTTCACCCCCCCCCCACTTGAAAAGCCCCCCCCCCCCTCCTCCACCCCCACCTGCATAACCCACCCCCACCACCACCTGTATAACCCCCACCTCCCCCCCCAACAGACTATGACCTGACAAGCCCCCCCCCCCCCCAACCTGCACACTCCCCTCCCCCTACACACTTGCACAACAACCCCCCTCCACTTGCACACCCACCTGCACAACCCACCCCTCCCCCCACACCCACCTGCACAACCAACCCCCACCCCCACCTGTACAACCCCCCACCTCAACACCCCACTAGCACAACCCCTCCCACCACCTAAACACCCAACCAACACACCCCCTCCCTCCACCCACTGCACCCCCAGCACCTCCCAATAGAACAAAAATAGTAAAAAAAAGAACAAAAAAATTGAATCACACATGACACCAGAACAAAAACAGAAAACAAATAACAAATAGAATTGAAATTGTTGGGTATACCATACTTCACGAACCTTAGGTTTATGCCAAATCAAAACATAAAAGAAGAAAATTATATGCAAAACCTTAAACATAACGTACTACTTAAAGATTTGAAGTGTAGAACAAAAAAACTTTGGGATTGAGTATGGATTTGGTGGAATGATTTTCCAAGCGAGAGAGATTTGAGGTCTCAACTTTAGCAGTTCAATTGCGTGGATGGGATCTCGGGTTTGCTGGGATTTTAGGGGAAAACATTCCCAACGGGTTGTTAAGGCCTTTGGGAAAGGTGAGCTTTACCAACGGTTTACAAAAACCATTTGGAAAGCCTTCATAAGTCATGGCCTTTACAAAGGTTTTACAAAACCATTGGTAAAGGGAGAATTTATTTTGATTTCCCAATGGTTTCTTCAATCCGTTGGGAAATACTTGTTTTATACCCCTATACCAATGGTTCAACAGAACTGTTGGAAAACAAGCGTTGGGAAAACCGAGTTTCCCAGTAGTGCATGCATATAAAATAGTTCTAGAAAAATAAATGACTTATAAATGTATAATAAAATATTATTCAACCATAATATTGGATTTATAACCGGCCTTGACTGTGTGAGTGAAAATTGAAAATGCATTATCCACGGGGATGGTTAATTGACACAACACAGACGATATTTTCATTTATTGAACAAGATGAGATGGAATAAAATCTATTATAGACTACATCCTTAACACAATAAATTTTGTATATATAAAAGATATTTGGGATATCATGTATCTTTGGGATAGTGACTTAAGGAGAATATAATAAAATAATATAACGTGAAATCAAAATAAAAGAAACTGAAAGAGGTTTTTACATCATGATTTTCCCTTCATTGAGAACCACATCAGAGAAATGGGTTTTTTTCATTTTAGTAACCCATGGGCTCTTGGAAGTTGATGAGGGTTTTTTGAAGAGTACTGAGTTGAAATTACACAAGTATGAATGCGTGGAATGTGCGAGGATATGGGGTGGTGATGGTAGCTAATTATAGTGGTGGAGAGATGCGTTTTTTTAATAGTTTATTCATTGTTTTTTATTTTTGCTGAAGAATATGAATATATTTAGAATTATAACCAAATATATAAAACTAATGAATGATAATTTTGTATTATGGGCTTAAATAATCCATACATCACATATTAACAAATCAATCATGTATTAAGAATGTATCATAAATTATTGTATTTTACTATTAAAAAAATTCATTTAATTTGGAAAAATCCTAAAAATTAAAAATATTAGTTTTTTGAGATGTACTGTTTAAAATAGAATTTATTTTATGAAAATAATTTTCTTTATATTTGAAATTTAATTTTTAATTAAATCCATCATTTATTCAAAAAATACCAATTTTAATTTTATAACAAATTTAACATAACATTAGAAAATAAAGTAAGGACCCATAAAATTTTCCAAAAATATTAAAGAAACCAAATATGAATATATTAATATAATTGATGAACATTACTTTTTTTAAATCATTATACTAAATAAAAAATAAAATTAAAAAATTATAACATAAAAAAATATGAACACATAATTTATATTTTTATAAATATTTGTTAAAATATTTCAAGATATAGATATATGATATCTGTTATAAGATATTAAAATTTTATTTATAATTTCATAGGTGAGGTCACCATTCTATTTTCTAGTTTACTATTCCTAAGGGTCACATTAATATTTCAAAGGGAAAGTTATTATTCAATTGGTATATGTTCGTAAACATCAAAAAATTCCACTTATTTCATCCATTATTCATTTATAATCATTTATTGCCTATTTCATTTGATTTTATGATGAATAGTATATGAAATAATTATAAGAATAAAAATTTCATTGATATAATTTTGATTTGTAATAGAGTTTATGAACGAGGAAATGGTTCGTCTGTGTAGCATGTTTCTTCATGGGGTTGAGTTCCACTAATGTATCATTTTTCTACATGATGCAAGGTTCCAACCACATAGTATTTTTATATGTCAGGTGTGTGTACACAAATTTTTTATTAGTTTATATCCCATGGAATGGTGTGTTCCAAGGGGTTTTTAGTTCATATATTACTAGATGACTTATGATTTTATCCTTACTGCTATGTAGCGAATTTTTACCCACTTGGAATCAACAGATCCCTATTGATTTGTCTTAGAGGCTTCACTTTTTTGGTGTATTCTTATCCTTAATATACTATAAATATCATCTATTTTTTCCTTATTTCAACCCCTCATTTTCTTTTTATAATTGTATAGCTACCGAATACTGGTATGTCTAGACATCTTGGGTGGGACTTGGGGAATATTTTTCAGGATTCCATGGAGGTTATATATCCCATGAATGACCATGTTAGTGGTGAGTAGTCATTCTGTGGTGTTAGACATGTTTAGGGGTGTAAATAACTCTCTATAATAAACTACTACATTTTTTTATGTTTGTGGGAACCATCCTTGTCGATCTTATTGAAATCTTTTGTGTTCATTGGGTTCCTCACGATGCACTGAAACAACATGCGGAACAGCGCATGTGATGTGATTTTTTCATCACAAGATCGACCGATCCTTCAAATCTTTTCCCCGTTGAAAATATAATTTTTGAATCTTCATTATATTTTTTCTTCTCCTTTTTACAAATTAATTTAATTATACTATTTTTTATGCATAATTTTTTGGACCCACCATAAGGGAAGGACTACTCTTTTGTTTCTGAACCACTGAGTTCTGACTACCTCGCCACAACCATCTCCTTTCCTGGATTGACTGACTATAGATCAAAACACATCATGATGTGTAGATACTAATCCTATACATGATTATGATATTCGTACATATCCCTTCTCACTATGTATAGGGGCGAATGTTTGTACGAAATTCTAGTGGTGACCTATCCTTCAAAAATATCAACACTCGATTTGGATCATCCCACATTGGTGCTTCTTATGGCCTTTCCTATCAAACATTTGGGACACCATATAACTATCAATGTGTTCTAATTGGATAGAAATACCCTCACACTCACCATAGAAATGAAATTTCATACTTCTAGTAAGACCATATCCTTATCTCAGAATGAATCCACTAGGGATCACAGTAGTAGATTCCCATAGGCTTTTCTCAATATTTAGGGTCTATTTCTCCACTACAAAAAGGGATTTTAGCTATAAAACAATAACATGCAATCATATTATTTATAGAAGGCCTTTCCAAAACAATATAATTGTAGTCAAAACAACACTAATAATTAATGAAGTAAATAAAATATCTCTTATAAAACTAAAATAATACGTTTTCACTAACAAATGAACTTATTGTAGGTGTAATAACTCTATTGGGTGGTTCACTATCATTTTATGTGGAATGATGTGAATAGGGTTTTCTCAATGTCTTCCTAGACCATACCCTAATTATGATCAACATAGGATATGACATCTCACAAATGTTTTTTAGTGTAAGGAATATTTTTAGTAGTAATCATAACCATAATCACAGGAGGCTTGCCCTTATGCTTGAAAATAAATAACAAGGCATTTATCCATGAATGAATACCCCGAAGTCATCCATTCCCTAAAAAGGTGGGATGATGGTACTGATATGATTCTCATGTTAACTCTTCCATAGTAGGGGTAGCTCATGGAGATCCCTATTCATACTTCATAATTTTGGAGAATCTATGTCATTCATTTACATCAACCCCCAGTGTAAGATCAATAATATGATTCCTAGGTGGAACTACATGATGTAATGACGATGGATTAGTTTAATCCACCTCTAGATCATGAAAATATACACCCTCTAGGTTCATGAATTAATGAAATCATTATCACAATGCTCTAAAATTTTTAAAAACACCCCTCATATTGGATTTAACATCATAAAAGAAAAATAAATGATGAAATGGATAGGTATAGAACCATCCTATACTAATTAACACTTCTCATTCTAGTATTTTTTCATGGTCTATGGGATATGTTGAGCTTATAAATTTCAAAGAGACTCTACATATTATACTACTGATAAGTTCGATTCAGGGTCATGGTCTCATATTAAATTAAAGAGGTACAAATATATAGAGTTTAGATTTCAATGTATAGTGGAAAACACCCTTTACATTTCAATTGGAATATCCATTTATCGGTACACATTTAATTTATATTTTTAATTATTTTATATTAATTCTTATTTATATACATAGAGAAATCAAATTCGAGTTATATGCATCACCACTACTAATTTATAAAGTCTCATTCTCTTTATAAATTACAATGGGTACACCACATAATTGCGACGTTACCTTCAATCGTAGTATTAGGATATTAATGTTTGGCTATGATGTTATGGTAAAATGAATTACTAATCAAAATTTTTTAAAACTATTTTCTTTATAAATTACAATTGTAATGGATCTAAGCAAATGAACTAATGTTTCAGAACCTAGAAACTATAGTTCATGGTCAAAACCCAAGTAATTATTTAATTAAGATTTTATAATAAATATATTTGGGAAAATATTATTAAATATTTTTAAACACTCTAATTAAAATATAAATTTTATGCTCGTAACAAATGATAGTACATTTTGAAAATAAAATACATACAATAACTATATGCGGTAACTAAAGCGCGTAGAACAGAAATGTCTCATGGAGAAATTAAAGGAATATATGTCCTAAAGTTCCTCTAATGATGAATGAGATAAACCATAATTGCCTCATCAATTCAATTATATACGAAATAAATAATAATGGATATAGGGTGTTAGATATGGCAATATATCATTGATCTAACATTGTGATTTGATGAATCATCATCTATGTAAAACCAACCATGGGAAAATAGTATCGTCCCAACCTAATTTTCAAGATTGAAATGGTGGAAAACCTAAAAAAATTTCAAATCAATTTTCTAATCATAATATAATGGATGGAAAACAACATGTTCATCAGTAATGGAAAAGAGAAAATGGTAAATCATTTTAAAACAAAATAACTTCAGTAATGTTTATAAATTATTTGGTGGTTGGTAAAATCATCATTAAATCTATTCTAAAATTTACTCTGTTTGATAATAGTTCAACGCATTACTTTATTTCATCCATATTTTTAATTAATATAGAATCTAATTATGAAATGAATGATATAAAGGAATAATTCAAGACTGTTGGGGGGGGGGGTTATACAAGAATCTATTGTGTATAAATACACTTGGATTATATCTAGTGGGTAAAATATTATTGCCAATATAGTAGTCATTCCCATGGGGGAATTAGACACTATATTATTGATTTAAGGGATCAAAATGTATAATAATACTATAAACTACCTAGGAAAATAAAATTCAGTACCATTGAATAGAAAAGAAATAGTTATTCAGAAAAGATATATAAAATGGCGTGAATATTGTAAAGAACTGCCTCCCATATCCATCTTTATTTAGATAGAAGGTGAACAGGGAGAGGAAAATGAAGTGTAATGATATAAAATACACACATCATTAACGAATATGTAGATGTAGTATATATAGACTTACATGGACCTCCCCTACAAATAGATGTGGAGTTCATTATTAGACTCATACCTATATTCAAACGGATATCAGATACTCCACATAGAATGGATAATGTGGAGTTATAGAAATTAAATACACAAATTCCGGATCATTTAGTGATGGTCTTCATCCTTCCCTATGTGTCTCAATAGAGAGAACCAGTAATATTTGTAAAAAATAAGGCTGAATCAATATGGAAATAAAGTAATTATATTGAACATAATAGGCTTATAGTGAGGAACCAATACCCTTTCAAAATAATTTATGAATTTCATAACCATATTTAAAGGCACTGTTATTATCTATGATTGACCAATGATATTGGAATCATCGATTGAGGGTGATTAATGATGATATCACATCAATTGAATGTCCAGAAAAATATATCGGAATTATTTGTCTTTTGGTATTCCCAACGACCAGACTAATTATTCTAATCTACTAATGGACTTCATGATTAATATCATAAGGAAATACAATTATAAATCATTGGTTGTTTTAATTAATTTTATTATGATATATTTGAAATTTTTTAGGAGAATAAGGAACACCTGAGGTTTATATTAAAGAATATATTGAATGATAATTTATTTGAAAAAAATAATAAAATGTGGTTTTTAGTTAGAAAAAGATTCATTATTATGGAATAATATAAAAAATGAAACAACAATTATTAACCTTCCCATAAAAAGGGTAGTTGAGGTGTGTCCATGCCCTTCAATATTATATAAGATTCAAAGATTATGTGGATTAATAATACATTATAGGAGGTTTTTAATGATCATTACTAACATTCTAATCCACTTACAAATTAATGTTGAAAATGATCTATGTTCATCTAGATAATGGATTTTGGGTAATTATTCTACGAAAAAAGTTGATATTGTTTAATGATACTATATTAACTCAACATTGGTTAGGGAATGTTTTGTTGTATATAGTGATGAATCTATAAAATGGATTTGGATTTCCCATATGAAAAAGGTAAATTAGATCATTTATTCCACCCAAAAATTAATTCCCTTTGAGAAGAATTATCCTAATCTTGACAAAGAGTTTGTTGTAGTCATTATTTATTTGAAGATATAAATGCACTATATTTATAGGGAAAATGTTATATATACACAAACCACCTAATATTGAATTATATCTAAATGAAAAAATACTTTAACATAAGACAATGAAAAATAATGGATCTTACTAAAGACTATGACTATTCAATTAATTATCACTCTTGTTGATCAAAAAATGATGCTAATGAATTCAGTACGAAGGAATTTACTATTATAGAAATGATGGGTATTCTAGGAGATTAATTAATTAAGGACCTAGTATGATTTTACATGTAAATAATAAGATAAGGGAAATCATTAGACATATACATAATGATTTTTTAAATAATATTATTAGAAAAGATGATGAGATACCAAAGATAGGATCATTTAAAAAAAATAAGATATACCCTATGATAAATCGCATGTTTTATGAGTTTTATATTCATCATGATGGTGTATGGAAACTTCATACAAGTATTTTTGTCTTCATGGATATAAATGAATATTTGATTGCTGGATCTCAATGATGTACATTATCTATACTTATCGGTATCACAAAAATGAATTTGTAACTTCTTGACAATAATTGGTGTGATAATATGAAAATGGAGAATCATAATACACTACAATGATCTTGGTCTATCCTGAATTGAATGAATAGTGAAAAATTCTAAAAGGGAATTGCAACCAGTACCCATAACAGTAAGGAATTAGGAAATAACATAATGGATTTTACAACTAGTCTCCCTTGGAAATCTACTAGAATAAAGGTTATGTGGGTTATAATGGATTGATTTACCATGACATACCATTGCATCACTAATCCAAAATAGTTCTCCATTGACCAGCATTCCAATATATATGTAAATGAGGAGTTGATGATGCATAAGGAACAACATTGAATTGTTTTTGATCGTAATAGTAGGATCACAACTAAATTAATGACAGATATTTAAAATGATGTAAATTTTGAATATGAATATTGTATAGTATATAACCTCTAAATAGATTTTCAATCAAAAAAGACAATTCATGCATTCGAGGGAATGATGAGGAATTACTCAATGTAATCTAAAGGTTAATCTGATCAACAACTCCAATTAGTTTAGTTCATATAACAGTTCTTCTAATACATGAGTATAAAAATGACATAATATAAAAATAAATATTGGAAGTGATGTAACAATATTACATGTTCTGAAGATCTTGGTGGGAGAAATATACATAAGACTAATCTTCTCTATGATATGATAAAAAAGATCAATACAATCAGATAATATAAAAAAGATGTTCAAAGTCTGAAGAATAGTGATAATAAAAACAAATTAATAGATTTTTAGTTTGATTCTGGAGAAAAATATGTACCTCAAATGTCACCATGTATGTGAGTCATGATACTTGAATGGAAATGTTGAAATAAACCTATGTATGTAGCACCACATTGATATCATTGACCAAATAAGAGTGGTGGCCCACCACCTGGCGTCTCCACCAAATACAGATCAACTAAATGTTTTATACCACATAGAAATCTGGAGGATTTTCATTCATTATGCATGACATGTACTAAATCATGACATTTTACAAAATGAGCCTGAATTCACTTATATTGGAAAACCATTGGAGAAATTTGACTACAAGGAAAATGTTCTACACAACAATACAAAAAAATTTACAAAACTATTTTGGTGGAATAATTAATATGATGATGTGAAATGGGAACCAACTATGAATTAACATAGAATTACCTTCAACATTTATCAACTAATTGATTGAGGTGAAATTTCATGGAGGAAATTACATAATGGATTAACAATGTAACAACCCAAAGAATATTTTTATTAATAATAAAAGAATTTTTTTATAATTTCTATTTAATTATTATTCATAATGGAATTACCTAGAAATATTTGTAAAAAATAAATATTACACCCCATGTGATGATACATATTAAAATTTCTACGAATAATAAAATAATATAAAAATGAGATGATATTGACCATGACATGGTATACTCCATATGTTAAAACAATGGAAAAGGATTAATCTAGCCATGAAAACATGTAAGATAAAAATAATCATTAACATCATACTTCAAAATATCAAAGGAATTTTAATAACCATTTTTAGTGAATTTATTATATTTTTTAATTGGTGTAGTATATATATGGTATAGGTAAAACCGACCTTTGGGATTTGACTATTACCTTTCCATTAATCAATATAACTATTGGTAAATATAACATTGGTCAATATGATTGTTATTTAGTATGACGATTCGTCAATTTGGATATTGGGAAGTATACCTGTGGTAATAATATTATCATTATAATCAATTCTATAAGTAGTAATGGAAAATTATGATTGAGGAAGAAAGGTGAAATAATGGCCTCAACGTTTATAGTTATTCCATTTGATTCCCATTGGTAAAAACATGGTAGGGAGGTAGAATCAATATAGTTTACCCATGACCAATCCCAGTTGATCATAATCCACTCAGACTAGAATGAAGTCACAGAAAGGAGAATTTCAAGTCTATTGAAGTTACCACTCTGTAAATTTTAGTCAATCAACCCCATGAAACTACCATAATCGAACACCTTAATATTATTGTGTGAACTTATGTAATAAGGGATTATGTTTCAAGACCTTAGTTCCATATATTTGAATTTAAATTTTTTAAATATCCTTTTTATTTATATAACTCTATTTTTACTAAATGTTATAAAATATATGTTCCACTATGATTTATTTGATAAATATATTTTTAGAAACAAATAAAACAAAATTTCTTTTTTCAGAAAATATTTAAACTCTCATAATATTTTCGAGTACCAAAAATACGAAATTTTTAATGAAATTATATTTTAGAGCACTCTTATTTAAATATAAATGTCAACATAATTTTATAATGGCCAATTAAATTTCTATATGTTTCAAAAAATCGATACTGTCATATAAAGTTATATTTTTCAATAAATAAGAATGATTATATTTAAAATATAAAATTATAAAATTTATATTATTATATTGAAAAAATAAATTCTATATTTGATATTATCACGTGAAATTAGTATATGGTGAATTTTTTAATTATTTTATAATTAAAATTATATTTCAGTTTGAAAAAAAAATCTATATTTTAGGTTTTCTGTTTGTTTTAAGACAACATATTTATTTAATAATTATTTAATAATTAAATAACCACAATCCATGACCTAAATTTTTATATATTTTATATTTAATGTATTTTAAATTAATTTAAAGAATTTTAAAACTAATCATATTATTTACATATTCTAAAATAGAAAATTTGATTCAGTAAACATGATTTTTTGAAAAATTTACTTTTCCATGTCCATAAAAATATTATAAATAGGTATTCGGTTCAAGTGGATTAAAGTATCATAAAATATGACTAAAATGGAATGACCAATGGGAAAAACCTCTAGGGGAAATCAATGTTTTTTCAATTTTCCCATCATATATTTCCAAGTCCAATATTTGGAAATTTAGAAATAGTTACTCCACTTTTGTGAGGAATTTCCACCAGTTTCCCCATATTCCTCACTCCAAATCCATAATCCATTATTTCGGAAAATGTTTCCTCCAATATAGTCTATGTATGGTTTACCTAGCTCCCTAGGGATTATCCTAGTGGTTTTGGAGAAACTAATCATGGGAAATGAATTATTCACTGATCTTTTCCATTTTAGCCCCGTTTATTATGGATTTTTTAATTGTTAAACTACATTCCATTAATCTAATATCTATTATCCCATTACTGAAAAAATAATTTTATAAATTGGAGACCATTATTTCTCACATTATCTTACTTTTCTTTAGCAAAACCATATACATGTTATTTTATCGATTCTTTTCTTAATGTATCTATGTTTTCGATGATAAATTCTCATATTATTAATATGAAAGCATAATATATTTGGTGGGTTTTAAACAATATGTAAGTATATTTTATTGATTTGGGGATTTTTTATATAAAACTCACATCACATTCGATGCATTAAAAATGATGTTATAGTTAATTCATTATGTCATTTTGTAATCAATACATTTATTTAAAACCCATCTATTATGATCCTTGGGTTATTGAATAAATGATTCCTTATTATAAATGATGCACAAATAAATTATTAAATTAGAAAGGTGCACTATTTTTGTTTGAAAACTCATTTTTTAATGAACTCAATATCTAGTGATGATGTGATTTATGATAACTTGGTGAATAACCTTAGTAATTTTCATTTTTGATGTCATAATAATAAAACACGGTGATATTATTTTAAATTTCCCTTGTTTTTATAGAAACAATCACATTTTATGATTAATGTTTCTTAAATTTTAATATGCCACTTTTTTTCATGATTAGGAATTATTTGTAGGTGTTAATTTCTTAGTGATATGACTTATAGTAACAAGGTAAATGTCTCCCTTGCTTATTACCATACTAGGACTCATTATCACAAATTTTCATTGATATATGTCCCCAATATATTCTTTATATTAATATTTACATAGGTTCAACCCATTATGAAGTGATTCTAGTGTATGAGAATAATTTTCGGTATTTTTGTAAATTATTTTACTTATTTCAATGAAATTAATATTTGAAATACTATGTGTATTGTATGATGTATTGAATATATTATGTATCAAAAGGATAGATTCCATATTTACTCTACAAAATTGTTATTATATAGTATTTCATAATGTTTTAGGAGTTATTATTTATGAAAATATCACTGTTACTTAAACCTACTTCCAACTAAACCTATTTATATTGAATATATTCTCATTCTTGACTTGATATGGTTTTGGAATGGTAGAGTATATCATGTACTAAATTTTAATTTTTTATTTAAGAATAATGTGATTTTATTTGGAAATATAATGAATTCAATGAAATTATTGAGGAAAATTATTATCAATATTCATGGAGGAGACTAATATAAGGTATGATTCTACATCCATAACACTAAATGCTTTAAAGCATTGATATCATGAATTTTCTAATGAATTTTTCTATGTTTTAATAATCATTCCTAGTATGTAGATTATTTTTTTCCCAAAATTGGATTGTTACAATATGAATTTCAATTAATATAAATGGTTTTAATCTCTAAATTATAATGTTAAATTTATTTTTTACTTCCATGCACACTTATTATTTATATAAATAACAAAAATAATAATCAAAAGCGTTTTTATTATAAAAGTGTTGGGGTTGTAATTTATCATTTCAAATTTAATGATTATTTTTTTTATAAATTTTTTTTTGTTATTTTAAGGGAATTTATAACATAATATAACTTATTTATTGATGATGGAAATATTATTTAATTTTAAAAGTGTTAGATACATCCTATATTCATATAGAGCATCATAAATACCCTTTTGCAACGTCATAAATATGATTTCTACAATTATATTGGTCCTTGAAATAAAACCAGTTTTTGTTATGAAATGATTTAGTGAATTTAAATATTATTTATTTATGTTATGGTTTCTATATTATGGGATTTTTATTCAGTTTTATTATTCTGTATAAAATTGGTTTTTAATATGGTTGGTGTTTAAAGATGAAGGTCAATTTTTTTACTTATTAATATATTAATATAATGTAGGATATTTCTTTGGATCACATGAATTCTTATTCCATGGTAAGATATGAATATCAATGTGGGAGACCATGTAACACTTTGATCATTAGTGTTTTATATTTTTTTTTTAATCCCAAGGTAATACTTTTCCCTAATTAGGGTGTTTTCCCCTCTCCGGGCTAGGTTGGGTAAAATTGTGAGTTTTAGCGGGTTATTGGATTTCCATCACTGAACTCGGTAAAAATATTATGTTACAATTATTCTATATTATCCAATAATATACAAGTTTCTCATGAGGATTATGATTGTGCTGTATATATGGTCATATTTTTTTGGTAATGCATTTTATTTTTATTCTATTACGTATAATAATTTTATTTATTTCCCTATACATGAATATATATAATGTAAGTATTTAAACCATATCATATCATTTTAAATATATTGAATTCTATTTAAAAAGTTTGGTTATATTTTATTATTGGAATGACATTGAATCATTTATTAAATGGATGGTTTTAATGGAAGATAATTCCGTACATGTCTTAAAATAAATATAAATCTTACATCATATTTTTATTTAAACAATAATTATATGGATTTATTCATAACCTCCATTAATAAACTATTGGGAGGATAAAAACATGTCATATTGTTTTCAATATTTGCATGTTATAGTCCAATTATGTTCATAAGAGGATGCATCTATTATTGTTCATATATTAGTTTTTGAATTATAGAGGTTGCAAGTTATGGGTCATTAGTATCAATCATATATATAGTTCGGTAGAGTTTCATGAATTGTTTTCATTATTTATATCAAAATTAACAGCTAATTGAAATTTAATGTATTTTACATATTTATTTCATACGAGTTTTTTTATGAGTATATCGTTATATGTTTTCACCATGTTTTATCATTTTGGATTATCACCATGTGATATGTTTAATTATTTTTGTTTCATTATAGGTTTTTTTAGTGTGTATTGTTTTTAATATACATTTGTGCAAAGTATTGATTTTTAAGGCCAGAAATCACGGTGGTTGCATGGTGTAATAATATTTAACTGGGGGAAATCGTCCCTAATTTAGTATATTTTGATTCATTAAACTAGTTTTTAACCCATCATGAAATGAATTACTTGTATTCCAATTCATGTGATGAATCTGACACCCAGGTATGAGGTTTATTAGGATGATTCGTTAAAAATATTATCAAATCTAACATTTTAATTTAGGTAGTTATGGATGAAAATAGAATGGATGTTAACAAGTCAAGAAGTATCATATAAGTATGTGTGAAATCACCACCTTTCTTAATGATACATGAACAGAAAAACAGACTAGGTTGTTTATATCTCATATTTAATCTTAGTACTTAGATTTATTCTAAATTTTTAGTATTTATTTATTTCATTATTTTTTATTTATAATTAATGGGTTGTTTTCGAGACATTATTGTGTTTATAGTAGAATTTGTGTTGTTATTCAAGAATTTTTGGTTGACTAAAATTTTCTTTCAAAACCATGAACAATCCAATATGACCCATCTAGATACCTTCTAATAGACATTTTATAGTTAGTCTATGGTTTTGAAGGCCATTTTACAAAACCATGCCTAGTTTTTATATTTTTTTAAATTTTATATTTTTTTAATCATCAAAATAGAGAGTTGTATTATAATTAATTATATAATAATTCTGATGTATAGATGAATTTTATATTGTTATTAATTTTTTATGGGTTGAATAAATTTGGGATTTATGGGTAATGTAATTGTATTTTTTTCAAAAAACATAATGTTATAGAATTATTGAAAATGTTTAGAAATTATTTGGAATAACATTGCGAATCAGATTTGAAAAAATTAAATTTTTATTGAAATAATCGATTTTTTACATTTTAAAATAATTTATGAATAGATTTTGAAAGAAAATCATTCAGTTAAAAAAGGGTTTGGAAATTTAATTAATTTTCTTGGATAAATTTTTCATGTAAGTATACCCAATGTTGTTTTCAGGTGTATAATAAATTGTGGAAAGTGGTGGTTAAAATAATTATGACCTCTTTAAAAGATATTTATTAAAAAAAATTAAGGATTGATTTTTTATATTTTAAGGTTGATTTATAATATATTTCATGAAATTTCATGATTTTGATGTTTATTTTAATTATGATTATTTTTTCTTATTATTTTAGAGTGTGGCAACAAAATTTCTTGATTGATTACCTATATAGAGATGTAGATGTCTGACGACATGTCAAAAGTCATTTGATCAATTTACATTATCTCTATCATTCTATATACACAAGTCATTGATAATTGTTATCCATGTCACCAAAATTATATTAGGGATTACCTTTTAGAAATATTGATACTTAACACTCTCAATTTCCATAGGAATAAAGGCATCCATGTAATGAAGGAATGTTATGTGGAACATTGAGATGATTATATTTCAAAATTATTATTTTCATCATTAATAACTTAAATTTGAAACCATTATATTAAAATCATACTAATTGATGTGGTGGGGGTTGATTATTCATATGATTCCATAGTATAATAATTCATGTGATGAATTTACAACACTGGTACATGAATAGTACATCCTTGAATGGGTGAACGTATCAAGATCTATGGAATTTCATTTCCATCAGAATTGTAATATATCAATGTTGGGGTATGTTTTCATTTTGTAGATATGGTGTTGTATCTTACTATTTGATAAATGGTTTATTCCAAAAAATATCAGTTTTTCTAAATATAGATTCAATCATATCCCTCATAGAGAGTTTATTTTATGTTCCATTACAACAATGAAGACTCAGTGAAGTGAGATATTTGATAAGAAGAAGGATTGGATAGTGTCTAAATGATGATTGAATTATTCATAATCTCTAGAGGTGGTTATGGAAGATCCAATATATGGAATTTAAAACAAACGAATTATAAATAAGTGTATTGAAGTTCTAAAATTCTATCTTTATTCTCATTTTTAGTTTAATCTAGGAAGAATATTATAGTCTTCCTTTAGTGTTGGGATATTGATAATAATTATATTTCATGTCATGAATCGCTGAAGGATATATATTTTTCTGCTATTCATGGAAAACTTTAGACTGTTTGTAATGGATTTTGTTCAAAAGATATGTGGAGGCAGATACACAGCTTAATATGATCCCTAAAAGTAATGTATTTGAACATCTTTTTTATGTACATATTTTTTATCTACATCATTTAGTTGACATATTTTAGAAATGATTATTTTTGGATAATGGTACGTTTAGATTTTTCATATTATTTTATTTATGTAAAGGGATTCCGATTATCCTGGAATCTGGATGATAGTGTATATTGTATTTTAGGTCATGCACCTTTTTATTATAATAACATAGGATTTATTGGGACTTATGGAATATTTTGAATTTTTTTTCTTAGTGTTGGGGAGATTTATTAATATAGTGGGGAGATATCGATAGAGGTAGATATCCTGACTAAATGATGTCACTTTTCAGAAACTGATGAAATGGTTTAGTAATTCCACAGAAAAAATATATCTTTCCTTGATCCTATTTGTAATTCCTTATCATTAATATTAAATATTTGGTGTCTATAATTTATAGTTTTCCTTAATGTTTTCTAAATCCTTCCCCTATAATAGGATCCCAATTATAGTTTTGATCGCTTATTTTTTTATTGATGATCTTTTTGTTGAGAATGACCAATTATGGGTTAGTTTTTTCTTATCTATTTTTCGGTTGGGTAGATTCTTGGTTTATGAAAATATTGTAATAAGAATAACTTCTTATTATATGATTTTTTTCATATCGTTCAATAATTCAATGATTTGGTTAATTGTATTTTCGGGTAAATTCTATATCACTTTGTTTGGAACAAGTGTTATATTAATCATTTCTATTTAATATTGATTAATCTTGAATTTGGATGAGGCACCTATCAGTATTGAATACCTAATTTAAATTATTTGTATCTTTTCAAGGATGACAAACCTCATTTCGGGATAAAGGTCAATTAATTCATTTAAAATGTTTATGACGCAAGAATTGTGATGGAGGAAATAATTGTCACACACTATTATCATTTATTTTATTGTATTCATAATTCTAAAATTTTAGTTGAGTTTATAGATGTAATTATTTTAATAATAAAATAAATATGTGGTTTTATCATGTCACAATGTTTACTTGTGATTATTGAAACCCAATTAGTTTTTATGTGAGAAACCTGAAGCAGTTTGTAGATTTTGTCACACGATTGTCAAATGTTTTGTTAAACAATCCATCCAAACCATGTGTTTTGATATTTCTTATATATTTAAGGATTCATGGATTTTTCACTATTTGGTAAATTTTATAGACATTGAATACCAAACTCTATGATTATTAAAATTGTGAAATTTCACATCTTCACATATTTGAATTTATCCACTTATGGGCCCCCCTATTCCTTTCAACTAAGACAGTGTGTGGTGACTCTACCCATAATTTTCCCTCACCTAATAGGATATTATATGGTATTTGATTAAATTTTATCAATGATTATTCGATTTTATCTCATTTAGACCTCATATTATATACATATCCCCATATTTCATACATGTTTCTTGTTTTCATTCCCTAATATGGTGTTCAGGACATAGGGGTTTTCCTATATCAAAATTATATTTTTCAGTTCATGGTCTCAAGATTATATATGGACATCAATGGACTACTAAAACCATTTTTATATGGATTAACACCATACAAAATTTATTTTATGTATTAAAGTAGTTTTTTAGAGACTAAAATATTGAGGATTCAATAAGAGGGGGTCGTGGTGAATTATTCATCCCTATATCAATTTAAATAATATGTTTTTATCCATTCATCCTATGTCGCTGGTAGAATCCTAAACACACTCATCTATTGTCTATCTTCCTTTCATTGAGTTATATTATAAATCAATGGCGCAAAATAAAATTATTTACTTGGGTTCTATACAAATACCTAATTTTTTCATGTCAGTTACTCCCCCCCCCAAATAGATTCTCTAATGTATATAAAGGTTATTATAAATACTAATTTGTTATACCCCCCAATTTCTAGACTGTTAAACCCCTATCTCCAATTCACCTTAATCTACTGGTTATACCAACGAAATTACTTGTCGGTTATAACACCAATTATAATAAACATTCGTCAAAGGGTTATAACCCCAAATTCACCTTATTTCGTAGTGATTGGTAATACAATAATTCACAATATTCCATCAACAGGTTTTACCCCAATATAAAACCATCATCATTATATGGAAACATCCACTGTAGAAGAACTTTTATGACGATACTCCTCCACAAAATTTTTAGATCACATTTTCTTGCATACAATTGACATACCATAACATGTCTGACGGTATTTATTAAAACAAATTCCAATCATAGAATTTAGGTATCTTCCTTAGTCCGATAAAATTACCAAGAATAAATTACTATATTTTTTAATGATGTCATAACCTCACTAAATTTTTTATTGTGGTCCCCAAAAGATATTTTTTATTATATTATTCAATATAAAAGTTTCAAATCCCAAACAAATTCTCTTGTTGAAATCAAATATATTTGTATATTTTTTTATTTATTTTATGTGCTCCTCAATTTTATGTCTGTGTTATCTTCTCAAATTTTTATAATATCAAGTGTCCATGTTCTCATGCACTATATAATTACATTCTATATTCTCCAAACATCACCTCACTTATACCTCAAGTATGTATGTGATCAAATGTACGCGTATTTCATGTAACTTGAAAATTTGTTGTGCAAGTCTGTGTATATAACTATTAATAAATTCCATCAAGAATGTTTAGTATGATATCTATTGTATTGTTTTTACACAAACCAAAATAGGTATATAAATAATTTTCATCACACGACAACATAGTGGAATGATACCTTAGTCTGTTCACACAATCCCGGAATATAACCACTAATGATATCATGAGAAGACATTTTCTAAATCATTATGAAAATCAGATGTCAATGAATGTTATAAAAAATAACAGTTATCTTTCATGATGGTTTCTCAAAAAGAGAGTTATAAAAATATTAAATTTCATGAGGAATTTTTGAAGGTGATGATGAAAGTAGTGTTTGTCATTTTATTATAATTACAATGGATTACTTAGAGTATTTTTATGTATGATAATTTTCATCATTCGAAAATATGACAAACAATTAATGCAAGGAAATAGCTCAACCCCAAATTTTAGTTGGAAGAAGCTCAACCACCAATGGGAGTTTGGTCATAGGCCATCATGGATGTATAGAAAGAGTTTATATCATTAATGGGCCTATAAGAGCTTATACATGAGCACCCAATATGATGGGTCATCTAGGACTAATAGGACATGAACCATGTGTGTGATGTTGTACATGGCTGCTAATCCACCAATACCATGGAAAAAAATTCATGTTGCACATGATGTAGTATATTAATTTACATGACATCTTAATAGTTCAATGTGATACATGATCCAATATACACAATTCTTCAACATATTATATCACATATTTAACAAATGTCATTAGATGTTTTTTTAATCGACAACCGAATCCCAACTAAGATCTTGTTCTTCCTAAATGTCTCATCTAACATCTCAAATGCACCATATTCTGTACATATCACCATCAATAAATTATAAGTTCCATTCTATTATTACAGACTCATTATTTTAATTATATGAGAATAAGGACCACCATTCATTAAATATCCATCTTTCATGCATGTAGATGTTCAAAGAATGTGCTACAACTAATTGAAGATAATTTTTTAGTATGTAGTTCATGTATCCAAAAATCATGGATGTATTTTTGTTTTAAAATGAGGACCGTGTAATCATATTACATAAATTTGGTTATATTTTTCTTGAATGAATATATTATTTATTCTTTTGTGTATGAATAATTGATGATTCTTATAGATGTAATTTTCAAAATAATTTGACAATCAAGGATTTTTTTCTCATCAATGATTATTCGCTATGATACATATTTCACAGGACGATGGTGGTGTGAGGTCGTGTGTATCTCCAATCATGAAAGAGGAATATAGGTGTGGTGTGAAATTATAACATTTAAACATGTTCGTTCTATTTTAGGGAAAAATAGCTCATTGTGAAGAATTATTTTTTTGAAGAGTATGTTCCTGCCAAGATACTCTCATGTTAAATAGAATATGTGGATTCCATATATCATTGGAATTTTATTTACAAACCCTATGTGATTTTTGATGTATGTTTTCAACAAACCAATTTGGGAGATCATGATATCATTAGTGGTTATATTCCGGGATTGTGTGAACAGACTAAGGTATCATTCCACTATGTTGTCATGTGATGAAAATTATTTATCAAATTTTCATATTGAAAAAAAATGATACATGAGGACAACAATGATCACATTTTCATTTTTTTATTCAGTATCTACTCACAATATAAAATGATATACTTTTTCTCAATTCAATTCTACCATTTATTGATAATAAAAAGAAAATGATATATTGGGGGCTTCATATCAACATAATGAATGGAATTATTTTCTTTCATAAATTAATGATACATTGTTATATAACATTATGTCCATGGGGACTTCTCTAGTGTTTAGAAAAAGTCATTTTTTATTAAAGCATCAATTGTTTCCTGAATGAATATTAGTCCAGGATGTTTTTTTAATATCATTATCTTATTAATTTATAATAATATAATAATATTTTTTTAAATTGTTTTAATGAACACAAAATTATAATAACATAAAAAATTTTCTGAGGATAAAATATTAGTCTCCCTATATATCATCATTTACATGATCAATCACACCACCGTGAGAATTAGATTGACATCTTCAAGGAAGATGTTCTGATGTGGTGATCATACCATATCATTATGGTTTCTACACATAAAGTGTTAAACAACAATCATAATTATAGAATGATATATTCTCCATGATGAAAAACAATAATCCTTAAATTCCCTACCAATGAGTAAATATAAAAAGATAAATGTAATAAGAATGCACCTCTTAGTTTTTCAGACGTAACATTCAGACTGATTTATTAATATAAATTTAGGCTTATTCTTATTTTTATGTTTCATTGATTGTGTGATTGATTTATTCACATCTGCTGAAACTTATGATATGCATTTTATATTCTTTGTTATTAGAGAATATATATTATACATGCAACCTCTTCCTCTTACCTCTTCATTCGTCCGTAGTTTTTTCACATAATATTTTGTACCATTCAAATTTTGTTCATAGAATTTTCATGTCAAAATTTGTAATTCATTATTTACAAATGAATTTTCACAAATATTATAGTATTACAATTTAACCACTATCATGCCTTTTAACCAATCATGATTATGATCATTACCTATTTTTTTAGTTTTTCCAAAAATTCCATAGTGATTATATATTTATGCACCTAGTTACTTACCTTTTAATTAATATAGTGGAGAATCCCACTCTGCATACTATCAATATATAATCCCAATGTGTGGCCTTTTTGACATATATACCACAAAAATCATTCACGAACTCATATTTTTTGTGTGTTTATACTTTTTATGATGTCTTACTCATTGGATTATCTTTGTTATGATGTATTATCATCAATTTAATATTTTTATCTCATAATTAATACCTCAAAATTGGTATTGATTATTCTTCCCATATTAATTTGATATATGAGAAAACACTACATGAAACAAATAATATATTTTAAATCCTTATCTTACATCCTGATATTAATTCTTCTTGGAAGATTATTGTTGTTGTATTTTTACAATCAATGATGGTTTCTACCTAAGTGGAATACTTCTAGCTGAATTAGTACAACCATCATTTATAGACGAAGTTCTACAAAAGATTAAATTTATTTTGACTTGTATTTCATTCTCTCTAAATCAAAAAATATTATATATAGAAAATGGTCATTTAAACTAATTAATAGTAATAATATCTTATCAATTTGATCTCTTCTCATAAACAACCTGGAATGATTCGCCATTATGTTTACCCTACTTAGGGAAATATTCTCTCATTTTTTTAACAAATTTTGAGTAGTCATAAACATTTATATTGCCTCAGATAACTCAACCTATTTCACAAAAATCATTTTAATAAGATAATTTTCTATATCCTCAAATTCAACTCACCTAAACAGTTATGATTGTTACCATAGTCAACTAAGGATTCTTTCTTTTCATTATCTTTTTTCCCCTTGATTTTCTTTAATACATATAATATTTCCTTCTAATGTATTAATATTTATCTTATATAACATCATTTCATAATGATGTGTCTCTATTTTCTAGTGAACTTAATTATTTTTAAAGGTGATTTAACCAAATTGATTATTCATAATTTTAGTTTCATTATTGAGTTTCTTTTTTTGGAAAACAGTATCTTGATGATTTTATTTTGAAATCCATCCTCGTTTAGTTCTATCAACAACTTCGTCAGATTGAAATGATTTATGAATTTTGTATCTTCTCCAATAATATTCTTGATTTTTTAGGAATATTTCCATCTTCAAGATCAGTATGTTTTTAGAAAAATTAATTAATTTATATTCTCTTCATATTTCCCTTATTCAATGTAAGTCTTCTAATGATTATTAAACATACATTTTTTAATCCCAACCATCATTATCTATTTTAGAATTTAATGCATTCTTCTTGGTGTAGTTAAATGTAAAATGATCACTTTATTGGAAAATAAAACCTTTTAGTGATTTTATTAAATTTCCATTACATATTATGATTATGAGCATTACTGTAAATTAGGAAAACATTTTATTAAAGCCTTGTTAAACTCTCTCATCCTCAATATTACATGATTCATGTTCATTATTGAATCTGTCCTTACCATTTAAAATAGATTCTTTTTCCATATCATCTCTTTAATGATACAATAATTCTAGTACTTTTCTCATGTTATATTTTAGGAACATTATATGACATTCAAACAATTAGAGGTCTACTTAGTTTCATAGAGTTAAATCCATTGTATAAAATATTTTTTGATGATTTCTCATCAAATAAGTCATAATGGTTTATTTATATATCGTCTCACCAAAATATTTTATGATACAAACAATATCATTTGATCTTATAATGTATTTATCAAAAAATTTGTCATCACCGATTTTTATATATTTGAATCTACATATCAATAATTATTATGTATGTTCATTAATTTAATTATTACCTTCTGAAATACTTCCCAATTCATCCTAGATCTCCATATCATCATGTGGACCCATGAATTTAGTGTATACATTTTCTAATTGTTCCATCATGATTTCATTTTGAGCATTTACATCAATTAAAAGGTTCTTATTATATGAAAAATTCAAAATATTACTCATGTAATAAGTTATAAATTCCACTTTGGAAGCATATATTACATTGACAATGAATTATAGGAGTTACAAAATCATCATATTCCACATACCTTGATATATATTTCAAATAAATACTAGTTCAACTCAACATATTTCAAAATTTATTTTCTACACATTATGTATTTTGTGAGGTATTTTATAGGAGACTGTCTCTCAAATCCCATATGTAGACCATAGATCAGTGTGTAATCACATAATGTGGTAGTATATGAATTAAGGATCTATTTTTTTTATAAATTATTATTTAAATGAACTATTTTTTAAATTCAATCGATGTGGATAGTTAATGTTGTGGTCCACTCTTCATTTGTCTTCTAACCTTACCATGGATGATTCTATAAATCAAAGTCTTGGAACAAAAGGATTTACATGGTTCGTCATAAATAAATTCTACTTAACATGTTGGTAAATCCCACCAAAACAGATTATCCACTATATCAGAAGATGAATATAAATAGTAATTGGTTGTACACCCAATATAAATGTATTATTACTCATTTTCCAATTCACCTTAAACATTTAATTATACCCCTCAAGTACAAACAATTACCATGGGATTGATAATACCCCATATTCACATTCATCCACCAACTTGTTATACCCATATCTATAACCTTCTTCTTCATTGGAAATGATCCCCTAAAAAACGTAATTTAAGATGAAAATTTTGTATGATAAATTTTATTAGAATTTCTTAGGATACTATGCATGTTTTGTTGCACTAATGGTGGTCCTGCAGATAATAGTACTGACTAATGGAGATAATTAGCTTCCATAATATTCTCAAATTCATAGGAATTAATTATTTCTTAAAATTAGTGAATATCCAGCCTCACCAAATGTTTTCATGTGGTTCACATTTGTGTTCATTATTTTTTAATGTTATATAAAAACTTCAACAACTCGGTAATATTATATTTATGTAACCATAGTATATATTATATTATTTTTTTTATTTTTTTTGAAAATAAAAATTATGTTTTTATTATGTTCTCAAATTGTTATAAATTTATTTGTGAATTATCCCTTGTAGTCTACAATATATTCTTTCATGCTTCCTAGCTCATGTCTTATATACCTCCCTCATGTATGTGATCAGATTTATATATATTTCATTTATCAAGAAAATATGTCAGAAAAGGGTTTATATGTAACTAATTTAAAAATAAATCATAGTAGTGTTGAAGGATATCTTTTATCTTATATTTCCATGAATCGTAACATGTATACAATAAGATTTCGTCACATAACAACATAGTTACCTGATACCTCAGCGATTTTACTGTAGTTAAGAGGATAACGTCTAAATATATCATGATATGTTTAATTTCGTCATGGAATTATTCTTTTTGAACCACCTACAGTGTTTAAAAACATTTAAAATTCTCATATGAATTCACTAATTCTAATTTATATAAATGAATTTTGGGATTTATTTTCTCTACACAAAATACAAATCATTGTAGTGCAATGTTTTTCTCCAAAAAAAAAGATCCTTCTCAAATTTTTCAGTTGCACTCCTCAGCTTGGTCCCTATATATTTATATAAAATATAAATTACTCAATCCTATTTAGATATAATAAATATTTCCTATTGAGAAACATTTTTAATGATCAAAAAAATATCACCGTATAAGAATATTTTGAACCCCATTAAAATTAGGAAGCGAAATTATTCTGACACCATAAAACAAGGTTTCCCTCTGTTAGAGATAAAATGATCAATTGCTTGTGATATAATTGCATGATTCCCATTTAAATACTCCAATTCAATTTTTTTTGGGAACATGAGTACCCAAATATGACATCTTTTTAATTTTGGAGTATTTTATTCTTTTACTGTCTTCAGGAATGCAAGATAAAGATTGATGCATAGAGCACCTTCAACTCATCTCCTTAAAATGTCATTAATGGAATAATAATGGAGACGAAATCATTGAATGATGGTCATCAAAAATGGACTCTGGAATACTATAGAACTTAAATGAGTATTTTATTAAGATGATTATTCTTGGTAGTGATCATATGTCCATGATCTAAATTTACACACAACCATTGTTATATATGTATTTCTTTAATAAAGATGAATAGTATTGTGGTGATCATGTTAGAAATCAATCTTCAATGAGGTTTTGAGAATAAATATAAAAAAACTCTAATTAATGATTTTACACTACATGAATGGTATCAATATATATATATAATGTTACACATGTTGGATAAGGCCCATCCAACCTATCTTAACCCTCCACATGTGATATTATGAGCGATCATATCTAGTGCTTAAAAAATCCCACACTTTTTCTCTACCTCCAGGAAATCCTCTGACCATTCTCCCCTTACTGGTTAATATTCTTACACCCACTATGTGGGATTATGTTTTTTACTAGCTCAAGTGTTGGGTAATTTTTTTAGTGGAATCTATTATAAATACATATAAATTATTTCTTAAAAATTCCAAAAAACTAATATTAAGTTGACTTTAAAATTATCCCCATGTTAAATAATATTAATAAGAACACCTTTTCTACATATGACCATCTATAATATATATTTTTTCACATCCTTTCTTAAGTTATCCTCTTCACAATTATGTTAATAGGGTGTTCTTCATTAACCGATGCCTTTAAAAAAATATTCATTATTAAATTTTCATGATTAATCAAGGGGGATTCTACAATGGAAGGAAAAAAATAATCAATACACACGTCAAACTATTTAGAAAAAATTAATCATTAGACTAACTAGTTAATCCATGCAAAGATCAATTAAATTTAAAGCTGTAAATTTATTTTTTCTAACACATGTTTTGGGGTTTTTGGAATCATATCTATAATATAAAATTGGTTTTCATAAAGGGGGTTTATTTTATTATTATTTTCATAGGAGATGATATGTTTCTACCTATAAAATAGGCACATCAATATGTTTCTGGTTTCATATATATATATATATATATAATATTTTAAAAAATCATTAATGAGTTATCGAATTGATTTTCATGATAAACGGGTTGAAATTAGAATTTCTCAAGAAATTTGAAACTATTTTTCATTTAAATAAATGTATGTTTGGGTTCATTAATGTATAATTATATTATAAAATTATTAATTACTTGAAAAATGTATAATAATTTAGTTTTCAATGTGTTTTGAGAAAAATTCCTTTGTAATGAATGTCTCCCATTCCAAGTTGTGACCATTTAAAGGACGTTATTACTAACATAATATTCCTTGAAATATTCCACCATATTGATATGATAAATTTTTTTAAATTATTATAATATTTTGTAATTATGTGTATAGACCAATGGGGAATTATTATATCATTTTTTGATTCATTATAAATGGATTTGATTCAATGCATACAGTTAATATTTGAGAGAGATATTTTTCTGTTTGTTGATTATATCATGTATGATAAATTGTTTTTCAGATCCATTTATATATCATGATAGTCCACGAAAATCTAGGTGTTATATAATGGAATATTTTATCAACATAAGAATAATCATGGAACATTATAGGGAACCCGATGTAATACAATCCTCTAATTATGTAGTTTCCCCTTGATCACGAAAAGTATTAAAAACTAGTTTTTAAGAGTGGTTTTTGATATGTAACCACAGTATAATATACTGTTTATTTATTCATTTATCTACATCTCAAAAAATATTGTAGGATCCCATGTTGATTGTTATAATGATTTAATTTTTTATGATAGTGAATCTTGGATTTTTTCTCTTTACCATGTGTCTATGTTTACTTCCCCACAAAAGGATATCTCTAATGTAATACTTTAACCTATTTCACATAATATTCTAATTTTTCTTTTTTATTTAAAAAAAATTAATTGGCATTTTATATTTTTTAAAAATTTTCCTTTTAGATGGATATGATTGTTTCATAGAATGATACCATTATACTTTATTTAAAAAAGATTAATGATTAAATTATACAAGTATTTTAACAAATCATGAAATTGATTTATTCATAATGGTTGTGCATAGGGTTTTGGGGGATATCAATTTGGAATATTTCCATCATTACGAAATTATTATTTTATATTCAATGTCAAGTGAGTATTAACAGATTGATATTTATGTTTTGGTTGGGTATAATAGATGTTCTATGTGATGTGAAATTAATTTAAAACATAGTTATAATTTGTTATATTTATTTGTACTAGTTTTTATCATTTTAAACTATATATATTCTCAATTTTGGATTATATTTTTGACCTATTTGTTTCATCAAAATATTGTTTCGTAGTTTGGATTTCTTTGAAATTTGGAATGATTATTAATAATTTTTTATTATAGTTTGACATGAATATTTTTTCTTATTCCATGGATTATTTTAATTATAATTTAATATTTCTTTTCATTATATAAAATCATCTAATGTATGGATTATTCATGATTAATCTATTGGTGTAAGTCCGTTGTTTTTATAATCTAATTTGGAAAAAACGTTACTAATGGAGTATATTTTGATTCCATACTAAATTTTACAGTCAATGGGATTTTAAATTCTATTTAATCCATGTCATCAGATGGATTACGAGCTTGGTCAGGTGAAGAAAATGTTTGTTTGTGACACGAATTTGATCCCATGATATTATTTTATTTGAGAATATATAGGAACATTCCATGTTTACCAATACTACACACCATGTTCTAACATTCCAACTACAAGAGGAATTACACATCGTCGTATATCCTACAATATATCATTTTGAAGAATTTAAAATATCTATATATCACTTAGATATATATGATTTAACTCATCCCATATATATAGGTGATTTAATGTAGATAAAAATATATTTCATCATTTTTTAATACCCAAATTGGTATGTGAGAAAGAGTATGGTCCCTATTATGTGACATGAACCGTTAGTATCGGTGGGTGTAAATGAAATCATCATT
Organism: Viscum album; assembly: GCA_963277665.1. Classification (NCBI taxonomy): domain Eukaryota; kingdom Viridiplantae; phylum Streptophyta; class Magnoliopsida; order Santalales; family Viscaceae; genus Viscum; species Viscum album. Next base: position 1,685,873,158 of record OY728119.1, on the reverse strand, counting down.
GATATCCTATTACTATTGTTATCATTCCATTATATTCTATATCCCACATTAGAGTATATTTTTACACAAAGTCTGAATTTTAAAACCACATCGTGTTTTTTATATTTTATTCTATAAGTCAGTGTACATCAAGGAATTATTTATGACATCATGATATAAATGAGATACCCATATTGAAATATGAATGGATATTCCAAGCTAGCTGATGAGAATCAAGAGTTCCCATGATAGGTATCACTATAATATTTTTGTTGGGAATCGTAGATGATGAATTGAGCATAATCACTAATCATTGAATTTTGTGGGTATCATTTATTTCTATTGTGGAGAATATACAAGTGAGATATTATTATAATCCTATGGAGGAAAATTTTAAATCCTTCCATTATTTTTCATTGCACATATATTCACCAATTTATGATCATGGGAGACTAAGGAAGCTATTCTATGGTAATTTTTGTGAGAAATACTATTAATTATATTTAATGAGAAGCAAGTGTTTAATGGAGTGTTTATATTATTTGTAATTTTTTTCTCTATTAATAATCCAAAAAAATATATGAAAATTTGAGAATAATTTCTCATCTTTCATGAAAATAATGATTAAGTAAGAATTTTATAGATTAGAATTGATTAAGTTAATGTTGAATTCGTTCAATTGAGTTTTTATTTTAATACATTAAATATCAATTTATTGAATCTTCTATTAATCATATGATGTTCCATCCTTATATTTATCATTATTTAAGAATGAAAGATTATATCTAAATGAACATTGACGAAGATGAAGGAATATTTTTTGTTGAGTTATAAAAGAGCATTCTATTTAAATACTAAAAAGAATATTTATATAGATAATAATCTATGGAATATATTTTTGTTATTATAAAAGAGGACATGAATGAATTTCACAGTGTTTAAGATGTTCTCTGAGAAAATATGGATCTCTTTTATATTTATATGAACGATCTATATTATGTCTATGTTTCTATAATACATATTATTTATTTTTAATTTTTTTTAAATTTTTGTAAGTAATTAAGTAAATTAAATTTTATATATGATAAATTTGATGAATTTTTGGATACATGGAATTTTAAAAATATATTTTTTTTTACCAAAAATAATTACAGTTTCAATAGAATCATGATTATACATATGATATTGGGTAATCATATATGATATCATTATTTCATAAGATATCGGTCCATTATAATATGATATTTTACCTTTTAATTAATATATTTAGTATTATGAATGATATTGTTTTAGTTTATAATACATTCAAGTTCTCATAAGGCACTTTTTTATTTTATATGATTTTTTTGTTATATACATTTCAATATTTTATTATATTTTTTCGTATGATAGATGGAAATTTCATAAGATATTCTTGTTTCCATAAGGCAATTTCATACTACGTATGATATTTTAGACTTTATAATACACCTGGTGACAAATATAAGTTATTTAATATCACATCTGATTTTCAAATAAGATATTTCTATTTGATAAAACCCAAAGAGATTATCCTTTTGATCGATACATCAATAAGATAAATGAATATTATTCATTATTGTTCATAAATAATCCAAAAATCATAATTATATTTATTTTTATGATTGAATCTATTTGATAATGAAAGACATGGTGTTTATCCTATCATATACAATGATGGAAACAATCATGTCATGATTATGTTTTAAAAAAAAATTCTTTTTATTAATGGTTTAGTGGTCTGGTGATGTATTTCACAATAAGAAAATGTACCATGACATTATTCATAATGTATAATAGATTATTGGAATTATTTTCACTTATTTATAAGGAGGATTGACCATGTTAAGTTCACTGCATGTCGCAATGTGATTTTAATGGTTTTAGTTCATATGATATTTGTGGAGAATTTGAGGAGAAATAAAGATAGGGTATTTTTTATTTCATTTAGATTTTAAATTAATGTTTCTTCTAGTGAATATAAACGATATATTATCTGTGATGAATTTTTAAAAAATTGAATACTGAATATTCATGATATTTTTTAGATTGGTATTTCTAGAATTTTAAGGAGATTTGAGTTATAGAGATATTAATCACATGGGTTATTGAATATAAATAATAAATATACAAATAATTATATGAAATATTTTAATTTATAAATAATCCATACAAATAGAGAGTAATAAAAAAACGCCCACCAACTTTATGATCATGTGGGATGATGTTAGCAGATGATTCAACACTTTAGTGAACGAGGAATGTTCTACATGTTTACTAATGATGGGTATTGGAGATATTATTTTTATAACTAATATATATTATTATAACATATAATGTAGGTATTAATTTTAAAAAATATATTCATATATTGGTTTTTAGAAAGTTATTGAGGCACCTATCATGATTACTATATAAAGATGAAGAGGATCAGTTCTTGTTATGTCTAGATTGTATATGTGTTATTTACAATGTATCCCCCTTCAAGAGATATAGGTTGATATCCTACACACATTATGGTATAACATGGTTTGTTCCAGGGATTGAAATGAATTTTTTTGCTTGGTTGTACCTGAATGGAATAAGGAATATGGGACTAATGATTTTCTATTACCCAAGATATTTTTTGATAATAAATTTAGAATTGTGTGTCAGATTGATAAAGACAACCATACACAATAAAAATAGTAAATATTTTCCTAGTAGAATGTTTTTAACAAATCATGGTGTACATGTCTCTTTACATTATTTCTTTATGTATATACAAATAAAATATGAGGATTATCTGAGAGAGATCCGTTTATGGAATATTTGAAAAGGAAAAAGATGGGATAAAACATTAAATTGATCCAGGGTCACCAATATCTATTCAACCCCAAGATATGTAATTTTCGTATACCAAAATAATCCTAAGAATAAAAAATATGAATATTTTATGATTTTATTGGATTATATCTCTCGTTAAATTAGACTTGTAGTGGTGATAAGAGAAGAAACAATTACTAATATAATAATTATATCTCTTCGAAAACTCTAAAAATAAAATATTATGGAATTGATTTAAATTAATAAGAAAACATACATATTGACTGAGGATTAAATTTTAACATCATCATGATTCAATCATTATGATATCAGTCCAAGCATAAATATTAGATAAATGGTTGATAAATATAAAGAAAAATATGAAGGAATACACTTCTATATCACGAGGTAAAGATTTCATACATGAATATGAGGCACTTAAAACCCTTGTGAAAATGGTTTCTCTGATGAACCATACACTAGTTGTGAATTTCATATCTATGAGGATTTATTAGAAATATAATGTGATGTATAATATCAAAATTTATTAGAAATATTTTTGGGCATCCCTTGATATAAATGTTCATTTATTATTTTCTCTTTTAATGGTTTTCATCATGATAACTCTCACATTTAAGAAGAGTATAATATGAAAAATATTTTCTGAGATGAAAATTTATTGGTGTGATTAAATCCTATCAAATTTATATAATAAAAATTCATAATGACATTAATGATTGAAAAAAATCGATATTTAGAGTTTATTTGATAAAATTAATAAAATAAAAAATATGATTCTAATAGACTGATGGAAGAAAATATCCATTAATTACATTACAAATAAATGTAATCTGATAAAGTGAATAATTCACAAGTAAATGTAATATAAAAAAGGGATTTACCATCATTAAAAAATCAGGATGATAATATTGAGAATGTAATTGGGTATTTTGAATACATAATAACTTTATTCTTATGATATTAAAACATCCTCAATCTTAATTTTCTAGTGAATTATGTAATAAAAAAATATGGGAACATGTTTAGATGAGTTTTCACAATAATATGTTAAAATGGAAACATCTAGTCACAATTTAAATGATGATTCTTATAATATAAGAACTATATATATTGATAAATTGGACCAAAACTATTTCATTTAAAAATTCATTTTTTAACAAACAAAAAGACACCATCCATTATAGAAAAAGTTTCGTCAAATAATTTTTTTCTTTGCCAATTTTAGGATCCAAATAAAAACCTGTATAATGATGGACAATGAAAAAAAAGAACCCATAACTATATATATAATTACTATATGTACGTATACATATAGATATTACTCTATTTAAAGGTAAAAAATAAATAGACAATCAAAATAATATAATCCTATCGTTGATGTATGGATTTTTAATCAACATTATATAATAAAATTTCAACATTATTTATGGGTGTATGATATATTCTTGTAAAATATATAATTTTTTTCTAATATGTCAATATGTTGGATAAAAATAGATCCTATATTAATTTGGAGATAAAAATGTTTAATAAAATCCTTATAAGAAATAAATGAGGTTTTTTAACTCCAAATGTGATTAATGAATTTATAAATTCATTGGAAGGTGAAATAAGATTGTTCATAAAAGAAAATAAGTCATGAAAATGTCAAAAATAACATTTAGAAATCATAGAGAATATTTAGAAAATATATGACTAATTTTGAGAATTCATTGTTCAAATCATGTTAATGATGTGAATCAAAAAAAATTCAATGAGATCAAAAATAATTCAGCCAATAAATATGGAGCATATTATTTTGAGGATGAATTTTTCACATCATGGACACCAATAAAAAAGTAGTGAGTATATATTCAAAATAGATAAATTTTGATAAAATAGAAATATAATTACATGAGAAAAACTGATTAGTTTTGTGGAATAAATTTCTAAAAATCCATTCTTCAGTTCCAAATAAGATGATTTTTAAAATAATAAATGTATAATAATTTGGCATGTACAATTATAAGGGAAAGATATATGGAACAAAATAATATAATGAAAGTATTAAATGTTACAAATAATTCCACATTAGGAACTAAACATCCATGACAGTTTATGTAAGGATGAGAACTCTAGGCCTCATTAGAAACTATATAGAAGGTGTAAGCTGGAATGAAAACATCCAATGAATAGTTTATCTGTGCTTATATATCAATTGTAATATATAATTTAAATAATTTTTGAACAAGTTTGATTTTGTTTATTTGAGTATCATATTAAAAGAGATATCTCACACAAGGATAACATTTTGAAGAATGTGATTAATACAATACTACCAATGTTTTCCTCTTTTAAATTCAAAATTTTACCATTAGTAGTTAGGAAATATAGAGTGAAAAAAGAGAAGAGTTTATTCTTTGAAAATAATCCCATAGCCTTGATACCATCAAAAATGATAAAAATACTTCCACCATATGACATTAATTTTTTTTCTATTTTTGTACTTTATATATATGGAATATATGAAAATAATAATTATTAGTGGTATAACTAATGAAAATGGGATCAACTGTGCTATTTTAATATTGAGAATAAATAGTTTAACCATATTACCTTATCTATTATATCATATTTCTTTGTTTATGTTAGGAATTAAATTTGATACTATTTTTTGTGGTATAACTATTCCAAATATTAATGATGGAAAATATGTCCAATAAATAAGAAGAAACTATCTTGGAATGATCTAGAACACTGTATCTTGAACCATATTGGTTGAATGAAATTACTGCCCATCATGTTGAGAATTTTTTTAAAACTAGATGTTGGATTTAATGTTGCCATCCTGATGTAATATTAATATTTTATTTCAAAAAAATTATTTTATGAAGTGGGAACTCTTGATAAACTGAAGATAAATTTTGGCCATTTTAAGGGGGGTTTTGAGAAGTATCAAAAACTAGCTCAGCTAACCTGGTTACCCAATAACTTATTCGGTCCTAACATGGCCCAAACAGTGTTCCAAATCCCCTATATTGAGTGAATAGAATCTAGATACATACTAAATGAATGTGGGAGTGATTTTTTAACCAACAACGTGGAAGCAAGAAAAAAAATAATTATGAATACAATAGAAATTTAACTGAATGAAGTGTACAAAAATTCATCTAGGTATGAAAACCGAAAGTAGTACATAAAAGAACAATAAAACGAGAAGATAAACATCACAAATCTCAATTTACATCTCTGTCCATGTCCATGGACCAACTACTAGAACAACTGCCATGTGGTGCCTTAACCCTGTATGAACTAGTAAGGAGATAATCTAAAAATAGCATGAATCAAAGGTACAATTTGAGCTTAAAAGAACAGAATGTTCTAAGCATTGATTCCATAATAATATGACTAATCAAATTAACCAAATAACCTTCTTTCATGATTATAATTAATAATTTTTTAATTTTGGTAGCATATTTCTACAAATTATAAATTATATTTCAATAGTAGAAAAAACACTAGTAATTCATGATTCATATATCAAAATGATGAAAATAAAATCAGAAATAGTGCATTACATAAATAGATTAAATAAAATATCTATATGAAAACTTTAATGTATATAAAAAGGCATGTAAAACCTTTTTACAATAACATCATGTATTTATATCTCATACATCAACAAGAAAACAACATTGTCATTTTCCAAGTGGTATGATAGTTCAATAAATGGTATCCTCACACACTCATGTGATAATCCTTAATATCTAAAAACATACTGTTGGTCGGAGTGGACACTCAAGAGGGGGGTGAATTGAGTTCCAATTAAAATTTCTGTTAAAAACAATTTCTATTAAAATCCCCCAATTTCAAAACAAATTAAACTGTAGTAAATTTATATAGATTATAAAGGTTCAATTAGTTTCTCAAAGATTGATTAATTCTTAGTTAACTTAATCTTATTATTAAATTAACTTTTGAAACTAACTTACTGATTTATAACAAACATAAACACTTGCGAATTTAATTATCAAAGTAGCTTTGAAGATAGATTATATTTCAAAGTAATAGCAGCAGAATATGAAATAAATATGTATAGTATGGATATAGAGTACAACTACAAGCACAGAGAATTAACCAAGAGGTTCAGTCTCAAGCCGAGACTTAGTCCTCTCAAAAGTTTATATAAAAAATGATCCACACCCTGGATCAGGGTTAACAACAGTGAACACACTGTCCAGGTCACAAGACCTCTACCACAGTTCTTCGTGGGAAAACAAACAACAGCAGCAAGCTGTCCAGGTCACAAGACCTCTACCACTATCAACAGTGGGAATGGGGTGCAAAAAGGTTTGCTGAGGATTTACAGATCCTCCAGTAAAAGTACAGGAGTCAGTGTGTGTGTTTAATATAGCAGATAACACACACTGCTCAAAATGTAGAAAACTGAAACACAGTAGAGCAACAGATAGAATGAAGAAGGTTTAGAGTGCTCTATAGTGTTGGCAGATCAGTTCTGGACTCGTAGGAATGAGTGACTTGAAGCTTTGGTCCTTTTTCTGTAAGTTGACACTAAAACAGAGTGTCGGGATTTCCAGACTTCCAGATGTTCAAGTGATCAGCTTCTTTGAGTTTGAGTGCTTCACAGCATGGCTTTTAGGAGACGGTTCTTTCAGTCGGTTCACTAGAGACTCATTTGTTCTTCAGAAAGAATGCTCGAGAGTTCTTCTATTTGTGTATATGCGTATCTCCTTCTCAGTTGTAGATGTTAGACTCAGTGTAACTGTTCCATTCATATCACTTCTTGAATGCTTCTCTCTTCTTTTTATACTCCTCCATATATTCCCTTTTTGTTCACCCGAGGCCGACAAGATAAATAGTCTTGAGTTGCACGTGCGATCTTCCTCGTACATTGTATTATTTCTTGATATGTCTGCAAATATCAATAAATAATGTTAGATGTATTCATCTTGCTAGACAGGACCGTTAGATTAGTATTAATCAAATTGGTAAAGAAAAAGTAGAAATATAATAATAATAAATTGGTCGAGAATGTATGTCACTGTGGACTTCAATTGTGGTCTTCCAACTGTGGAATTCCTTCTGACTGCTGACTTCAACAAAAGCTTGCTGTCTGTAGGCTTGCAATGGTAGCTTTTACTCCATGTAACTGTAGCCTTTCTAACTGTAGACTTGAAACATAAAATTTGTAGAACTGTAACCTTTGTCAACTGTAGACTTCGATCATCATTAGACTTAGTCGACAGAAGCTGTCTAACTGTAACCTTGACTATAGACATATGACTGTAGGCTTGTTCGACTGCGAACTTGTTCCAACTGTAGACTTGTTCGACTGTGAACTTGATCCAACTGTAGACTTGTTCGACTGTGAACTTGATCCAACTGTAGACTTGTTCGACTGTGAACTTGAGCAGAGATAACTTTGAACAGAAGTCTTGTAACTGTGACCTTCGTCTGTGAGCTTTGACAATAGATAGCAGTAGACTCGTAACTGTAAGCATGAATTAGTCTTCGACTGTAACCTTGTAACTGTGAACTTATCGCAACAGTAACTTAAGGTGACAGTTAGCTGTAACTGTGACTTTGAAAAGAAAACTCTGACTGTTAGCTAACAATACCAAACTTATGTAAATGCTACTGTAAGCTGTTACAGTAAAGTTATGAGAGTAGGAATATGAGCTGTTTAGAATAAAATACGTTTAAGCATAGAATAATAAGATTAATGCAAAGGTTTAATACATCAGAATTAATGTTTAAGCATGATTTGGGATTATCAAAACAGGTGATTCCAACAATCTCCCCCTTTTTGATAATCACAAATTATGTCAGTATGAAATATAGAAGTATCAGAGAGAAGTGTGCAAAACACAGTATTAGCAATATGAGCACAAAAATTAGGTATAATCCGCAAGGATTTCTCCTCTTTGTATAGGTTCATTTCTCCCTTGAGTTTTCCCTATTTCTCCCCATTTCTCCCTATTTCTCCCTATTTCTCCTTATTTCTCCCTATTTCTCCCCCTTTGTGATTAACAAAAAGAAAGACAGAGAGAGAGAAAAGAAACATTGTATTAAGAATGAGTACAGTACATGACCCAAAACATGAATACGTGATCCCTATCAAAAAGAAACATAAACAGACTCAATCCTCTTCATCTGGAGGTAAGGGATCTTTTCCTTTGGAGGAAGAAGATGGAGCAGGAGGTGAAGGATCAACAGGCTTAGGAAGTGCAGCAGGAATGTCTGGAGGGGAAGCAACAGATGCTCCTGAAGGCCTGTAGTGAGTAGCTTGCCGAGGTATTAGTGGTCTAAGGCTTCTGAGGGCATCAGCAGGAGACATTACTGAAGAACCACTGGGGTTGGAGACAGGTAGAGCAGGAGGAACTATGACAGGTGTGCAGTCCACATGAAGAAAAGGTAGGAGCAGATTCCTGAAATCCATGATGATGTTTCCTCCTCTGTCCATGGCAGATAAGAATTCATCTTTGTTTTCTAAGAATTTATCCAAAGCCGGGGTCAACTCTCGTAGCTTGCTAACTTGTTCTTTGAAAGCTTGAGTTACAGGAGGCAACTTCATAGTTTCTAGCATGAGCTTGAAGTGATTGTTCAACTGATGCTTGGTGAAGATCCGATCAAAGTAATAATCCACTTTACTTTTGATGGCCTCCTGAGAAGCAGTAGCAGCCTGCAGGTGCTCACGAACAAAGCCACTTACTTCTCTTGTAGTAGCAAGGATCTGTAGGTCTGATGTGTCATTTGCACGGGCCTGAGTAAGCTCTTCTCTGAGCAGGCTTCTAAACTGCTCAAGGTCCACAGGAGAGCTAGATGAAGGAAGGGACTTGACTGAGAATGCCACTGTCTCCTTGAAAGACTGAGTTAGATTTCCAATCACTTTCTGAATGACAGCATCCTGATTGCTAAAGTGTTCTTTCACTGATTTCTTGAAAGCCTCAAATACTTCCACAAACTGCTTGACCACTTCTTTGATGTATCGAATCTCACTGGCCACTTGTGTCTGAGAACTGCTCAGTGCAGTTAAAGAAGCAACTGATTGCCTGAGGGCCACTACTGCTCCAGTCCAGCTTTCAATTTGAGTGTGGCACACTTTCATTTCATCCATCACTTCTTTGATTGGACTTCCCACAACACATCCTAGAGATAATTCTAAGGATTGTTCTACATTTTTCAGCTCATCAAAAAGACTGGTTTTCAATTCAGCAACAGATTGTCTGATGGTCTCCTTCATTTCATTCTTTAAGGATTCAAGGTCTTCCTTGGTGGCCAATCTTTCAGTTTCTAACACTGGAGAGCTGTTAGGTAGGATGACTGGATTTCTTGGTGGTTGGTTTTCCTCATCTGAATCCTCATAATTGAGTCCTAACACCATGTATCCTGGATCTGAGGTCCATCCTTCTATATCATACAGTACAGAGACTGAACCAAAACGCTCCCCCTCACTTGGAGGTCCTTTCTGAACACTTTCTACTATCTGCTCGACTCTGGGTAACTCCAAGTTCTCTTCTGTAGCTCTAGCAGGTTCCATATTTGCTTCCTCTGTAGGTTCAGCAGTGAGGTTAGCCTCCCTCTCTGTTTAGTCATCAACCACTTCCATGACAACAGTAGTAGGGACCACTCCTGCTTCCTGGTCAGACACTGACTTGTCTGTATACCCTATCAGAGGGCTCATACTAAGTTCTTCTGCAACAGTTTCTTGATTTTCATTTGAAGTTCCAGCCTCTTCTGCTTCGACTGTATCAGCCTCGTCAGAGGTGTCCTTGACAAAATACTGAGATTCTTCTTCTTCTTCTTCTGTAGACTCAGTCTCACTGTCTCTTAGAACAGGTTCTCTACTAGGTAGTTCTTTTGGAGGGCTTGCTGCTCCAAACGTCACTGTCCTGACAGGACTGTGAGTAGTATCAGGATCACTCCCTTCATCAATTGGGGTGTTCTCTCTTGCAGAGTCACCAACTACTGCAGTCTGTTCATCATCTGAGTATATAGGTTCAGGCTCATCAGGCTTTAAGCCTGGATCTCTCCTATCTCTCGGTCTAGAGGGATGAGTAGAAGGGCTAAATTTCTCATAGATTCTCTCCTCATCATTCACCCATGATTTCTTCCAGGGATTCCAACTGATCTTCATGAATTTGCAGATTACTTTTGAGATACATACACTGTTCTTTGCCACTATCAACTCTTCCTGACTTCCAGCTGCACCTTTCACTTTCAACATAACCGAAATGAGTTTAGCATGGAACAAGGCACTTGATTTTGAGCTTGCCTTTATCATGTCCTCCATCTGAGCCATCAGCAACCTACAAAGGTTGACCTTCCATCCATGTTTTAATAAGTACATCAAGTAAATATCCTGGTGCTTCAGAGTTGCAAAATCTCCTCTTCTAGGACTCAGTACATGCTGAATAAACTTAAACAGAAGCCTGTCCTCTCCATTCATTTCAGCAGCAATAACCTTTCTTACTGTGCCATTGCCTGTCATTTCTTCCAGAGCCGTCTCATGATCAAAGATTCTACTGTTTGGAGGAGCCGCTCCAGAATAGTAGTTGAAAATACCCTCATGAGGAACTCTTAAACATGCAGCCCATTCAACGGATGAAAAACTGACTTCATTGCCGTTTACTCTGGATACCAGTCTATGCAGATCATCCTCTTCCTCGAACTGTAGATATTCATAGAATTCCTTCACTAGCTTCGGGTAGTACGGTCCATTATTGTTCGCGAAGCATTTGGTCCATCCTTGCTCATTAAGCACTGCCAGTACTAATGATCTGCTCGATAAAATCCATTCTTCACTTAGCTCCTTCTCAGCAACTATTTCTCTCTTAGTCAGATGTGGATTGACAGGTCTTATCGAGGCGTTCCCGGTGCCACTGGATTCGACTTGAGTCCTCTTTGGCATTGGTGCATCTTCGTTGACAGTCGGGGGTCGCTTTGTTCTGGCCATTGGAACTGAAAGAGGTTTCGAGGTTCGGTTGAAGGTTTAGGGTTTAGGACTTGAGAGAGCAAGGGTCGAGATGAGTGGATTGAGATATGTTCGATGTTCTCAATTTTATCATTTAGGGATTTAGAAATAAAAGTATAAAGAAAAGAAACGGTGAAAATTCCCGCAAAATAAAATAAGGTTAAACAGCGAAACAGCCTACAGAAAGATGTAATCAGTGAGGTACACCGGTGAGGTCTAACTGTGAGGTTTCAACTGTGAGGTTTCAACTGTGAGGTTTTAACTGTGAGGTTTCAACTGTGAGGTTTCAACTGTGAGGTTTCAACTGTGAGGTTTCAACTGTGAGGTTTCAACTGTGAGGTTTCAACTGTGAGGTTTCAACTGTGAGGTTTCAACTGTGAGGTTTCAACTGTGAGGTTTCAACTGTGAGGTTTCAACTGTGAGGTTTCAACTGTGAGGTTTCAATTGTGCTATAATTAATCATACCTAACTCATGTTTGATGTAACTTAATCTTTCATAATTCAAAGGCTTTGTAAAAATATCAGCTAACTGATGTTCAGTGCCAATGAACTCAAGAGTGATATCACCTTTTTGATAATGATCCCTCAGAAAGTGATGTCTCACATCAATATGTTTTGTCCTAGCATGAGATACTGGATTTTTAGAAATGTTAATAGCACTTGTATTGTCACACCTTATAGAGACATGTTTGAATTGATATCTATAGTCTAGTAAAGTGTGTTTCATCCACAATATTTGTGCACAACAGCTACCAGCAGCTATATACTCAGCTTCGGTAGTAGACAATGCAACAGAATTCTGCTTCTTACTACACCAAGATACTAGTGACTTGCCTAAAATGTGACATGTTCCAGAGGTGCTCTTTCTATCTAACTTGCAGCCAGCAAAATCAGCATCAGAATAACTTAATAAATCAAATGATTGTCCTTTTGGATAAAATAATCCCAAATTGGGAGTATGTTTTAGATATTTGAAAATCCTTTTAACAGCAGTCAAATGAGACTCTTTTGGATTGGCTTGAAACCGAGCACACATTCATACACTGAACATGATGTCAGGTCTACTGGCAGTAAGGTACAGTAGACTACCTATCATACCTCTGTAATTGGTTTGATCCACTGGTTCACCAGTTTCATCACTGTCCAACTTGCAAGTGGTGCTCATAGGTGTGTCACTGCCTTTGGTTCCATCCAAAGAAAAACGTTTTAGAAGATCTTTAATATATTTACTTTGGTTCAAAATAATACCATTTTTATTTTGAAAGATCTGAAATCCAAGGAAAAATTTGAGTTCTCCCATTAAACTCATTTCAAACTCATTTTGCATTATTTTTGAAAAATCAACACATAAAGAATTTTTAGAAGATCCAAAAATAATATCATCCACATAAATTTGTACTATTAAGACATCTTTAGAAATCCATTTAATAAAAAGAGTAGGATCAGCTATCCCTTTAGTGAATCCTTTCGAAATAAGAAAAGAGCTGAGCCTATCATACCAAGCTCTTGGAGCTTGCTTTAAACCATATAAAGCTTTAGATAATTTAAAAACATGATTAGAAAAATGGGGATTTGTAAAACCAGGAGGTTGTTCCACAAATACATCCTCAATTATATATCCATTTAGAAAAGAACTTTTAACATCCATTTGATATAGTTTGAAATTCAGATGAGCAGCATAAGCAAGTAATATCCTAATGGCCTCTAGTCTAGCCACGGGTGCAAAGGTTTCCTCATAGTCTATTCCTTCTTCCTGACTATACCCTTGTGCAACTAGCCTAGCTTTGTTTCTGATTATATTACCAAACTCATCAACTTTGTTTCTAAACACCCATTTAGTGCCTATGGTAAGAGTGTCTTTAGGTCTTTCCACTAATTCCCAAACTTTGTTTCTTTCAAACTGATTTAGTTCTTCTTGCATAGCCATTACCCAGAATTCATCACTGATAGCATAATTGACATTTTTGGGTTCAAGCTGTGAAAGAAAAGCTTGATGTTCAACCTGATTTCTTAGAGAAGCTCTAGTTTGTGTTCCTCTATCAAGATTACCAACAACAGCATCTAGAGGATGATTCTTTAGGATCCTAGTTGATTTGGTAAAGGTTGGACTAGAGATTTCAGGTTCATTTATAGGTTCAGGTTCCACAGAGGAAGATTCTGGAAAAAGTCCAGAACTGGATGTTTTGATTACAGGTTCTTTAGATTTGTCATTTAGGTCCAGAACAGATAAGTCCTCTTCAACATCTTCAAGAGAAGTTTTAGGCTCATGTGGATCAGTCTCATCAAACTTGATGTGAACAGATTCTTCCACACATTTGGTTTTCTTATTGAACACTCTATAGGCTTTACTAGTCATAGAGTAACCCAGGAAAATTCCTTCATCACTTTTTGGAGCAAATTTATCAAGATTATCTTTAGTATTCAGAATAAAGACTTTGCAACCAAAAACTCTAAAGTAATTAACCTTAGGCTTCCTATTATTCCACAACTCATAAGGGGTTTTCTTAAGAACCGGTCTAATCAAGACTCTATTAATAACATAGAAGGCTGTATTTACAGCTTCAGCCCAAAAGTAAACAGGCAGGTCATATTCATTAAGCATAGTTCTTGAAATTTCTTGCAGGGTTCGATTTCTTCTTTCAACTACACCATTCTGTTGAGGTGTACTAGAAGCAGAAAAATTGTGAGTATAGCCATTGTGTGAGCAGTAAGATTCAAATTCTTGATTCTCAAACTCACGACCATGATCACTCCTCAAGGTCTTAATCTTAAGTCCACTAAGATTTTCTACAGACTTAGAGTATTTAACAAAGGAAGAGCAGGATTCACTTTTGTGAGCTAGAAAGTATACCCAAGTATATCTAGAAAAGTCATCTACAAGAACATAAACATAGTGCTTCCCTTTTAGACTTGAAATTATTGATGGTCCAAACAAATCCATGTGAACCAGTTCAAGTGGTTGAGAAGTTGAAACTTCTTTCTTTGGTTTAAAAGAAACTTTGTGTTGTTTTCCCTTTTGACAGGGATTACACACTTTGTCATTTGGGAATTCAAGCTTAGGTAGGTCTCTAACTAGGTGTTTCTTAGAGAGTTTTCTAAGTGAGTGAATGTTGCAGTGTCCTAATCTCCTATGCCACAGCCAAGACTCTTTATGAAAAGCATTTAAGCAAGTAACATTATGTTTAGCTAAAGTGTTTAAGTCAACAACATAAACATTTTCATTTCTTAAGGCAGAAAATATTAAAGCATTTTTGGAATTATAAACATCACAAGAATTGTTTTCAAACTTGACATTAAAACCATCATCACACAATTGAGAAATGCTAAGTAGGTTGTACTTAAGTCCATCAACAAATAAAACTTTGGAAATTAATACTGAGTCAGTGTTACCAATCTGGCCTAAGCCGATGATTTTTCCTTTTGAGTTATCACCAAAAGTGACATATCCTCCATCAACCTTTATTAAGCTTTTGAAGCATGAATAGTCTCCAGACATGTGTCTTGAACATCCACTGTCTAAGTACCATACCTTCTTGTAATTGCTTTTCAAACAGATTTCCTACAAAGCAGATTAGACAGGAAATGACTTTGGTACCCAGATTTTCTTGGGTCCAGATATGTTAGCAATCAAGGATTTAGGTACCCAGATTTGTTTTATGGGTCCCATACAATTAATAGATGTAACAGATTTAGAGAGATATACTTTATTTGATCTACAACTATTTAAATAACCAGTTGAGGCATACGAATTTCCAAAACTGGAACTAGCAGGATTTTTTCCAGACTTAATAAATCGGGTTTTAGTAAACTGTCTTTGTCCAGGTTGGTATCCCAAGCCAGTAGCATACTTAGGTGCAACTTGCTTTCCTAGCAGTTGGGTTAGAGTATCTTTTCCATTTGTGAATGTTTCTAAGTCCTTTATAAGTTGTTCATTAGATAGTTTCAGTTCTGTATTCTCCTTTAATAATTGAACATTTTTCTCTTTTTCTATATCAAGTGCAGACTTGACACTTGCAGTAAGAGCATGCTGTTTCTTTAAAGACTTATATTTATCCTTTAGTTCATTACACGTTTCTTCCAACATATTACAGTATTCAATCAATTCATCTTTAGACATATTTTCAGAATCAGAACCAGATTCTGCTTCACCTTCAGAATAAGAGTTTAGAGTGGGAGTGTCTAAGGTTACCCCAGATGTGTTTGTCATGAAACACATATTAGCACGATTTCTTTCAGAATCACTGGACTCTGATTCACTTGTGCTGTCTTCCGAAGCACTCCAGGTGGCCTTCATAGCTTTCTTATAATTCTTGTCCTTGTACTCATATTTCTTCTTGAATTTTAACTTAGGACAGTCAGCTTTGATGTGTCCTTTCCTTTTACATTCATAGCAAACTATGTCTTCTTCTTTATCAGTTTTCTTCCAATCTTTCTTCCACTTACCTTGTCTATCATACTTACCCTTGTAGTTTGGTTTTCTGAAGAACTTCTTCTTCCTATAGAACTTCTTGAATCTCCTTGCTATTTGTGCCATCTCGACATCACTGTCAGAATCTAAGTCTTCACTAGATGAGCTTTCAGTTGGTATATGCACTTTCTCCTTGTCTTTGCTCTTTGATGAAGTAGACATAAAAGCTACAGATTTTCGTTTTGGTTCCTCATCTTCCTCTTTATTTACCTTGAGCTCTTCTTCGTACATCATCAGCTTACCAATTAACTCCTTGACAGGCAATGTTCCAATATCACAGGATTCTCTAATTGAAACGGATGTGCCTCTCCATCTGTCAGGCAGACATCTCAATAATCTCATGATTTGCTCCTTTGCTGGAACAATCTTTCCGAGTGAGCTCATTGTGTTGACTATCTCATTAAACCTGAGATACATATCAGAAATAGGTTCATCAGCTTTCATCTTAAAGTTATCATATTTGATAGTATAAGTATTTAACCGCATTTCCTTGACATTATTTGTTCCTTCATGAGAAACAGCTAAGGTGTCCCAGATTTCAAAAGCAGTTTTACATGCAGAAATTCTATTGAACTCCTCATCTCCTAGAGCACAGTAGAGAGCATTCACAGCCTTACAATTATTATTGTAAGCTACCTTAGTAGGTTCATCCCAAGTTATTCTTTCAGTTTCTGGAATCTTGTATTGAGACTCTATAGCAGTCCAAATATCAAAACCCATACTTTCCAAATGAATTTTCATTTTGAGTTCCATTGGGCATAATTTACACCATTAAAGAAGGGTGGCCTGTTAGTAGCAGCACCTTCTAGTCTATTATCCATAAGGAAATTTTAGAAGATGTTTTAAAGAGATAAAATTTAGAACTAACAGAAATTTAAGATCTTTTAGATAAAACTACAATCACAGTTTTAAAAACAGAGAGTTAAAATAAAACTTTGAGCAAGTATAACAGAGATAAACACACCCTCTGATACCAAATGTTGGTCGGAGTGGACACTCAAGAGGGGGGTGAATTGAGTTCCAATTAAAATTTCTGTTAAAAACAATTTCTATTAAAATCCCCCAATTTCAAAACAAATTAAACTGTAGTGAATTTATATAGATTATAAACGTTCAATTAGTTTCTCAAAGATTGATTAATTCTTAGTTAACTTAATCTTATTATTAAATTAACTTTTGAAACTAACTTACTGATTTATAACAAACATAAACACTTGCGAATTTAATTATCAAAGTAGCTTTGAAGATAGATTATATTTCAAAGTAATAGCAGCGGAATATGAAATAAATATGTATAGTATGGATATAGAGTACAACTACAAGCACAGAGAATTAACCAAGAGGTTCAGTCTCAAGCCGAGACTTAGTCCTCTCAAAAGTTTATATAAAAAATGATCCACACCCTGGATCAGGGTTAACAACAGTGAACACACTGTCCAGGTCATAAGACCTCTACCACAGTTCTTCGTGGGAAAACAAACAACAGCAGCAAGCTGTCCAGGTCACAAGACCTATACCACTATCCACAGTGGGAATGGGGTGCAAAAAGGTTTGCTGAGGATTTACAGATCCTCCAGTAAAAGTACAGGAGTCAGTGTGTGTGTTTAATACAGCAGATAACACACACTGCTCAAAATGTAGAAAACTGAAACACAGTAGAGCAACAGATAGAATGAAGAAGGTTTAGAGTGCTCTATAGTGTTGGAAGATCAGTTCTGGACTCGTAGGAATGAGTGACATGAAGCTTTGGTCCTTTTTCTGTAAGTTGACACTAAAACAGAGTGTCGGGATTTCCAGACTTCCAGATGTTCAAGTGATCAGCTTCTTTGAGTTTGAGTGCTTCACAGCATGGCTTTTAGGAGACGGTTCTTTGAGTCGGTTCACTTGAGACTCCTTTGTTCTTCAGAAAGAATGCTCGAGAGTTCTTCTATTTGTATATATGCATATCTCCTTCTCAGTTGTAGATGTTAGACTCAGTGTAACTGTTCCATTCATATCACTTCTTGAATGCTTCTCTCTTCTTTTTATACTCCTCCATATATTCCCTTTTTGTTCACCCGAGGCCGACAAGATAAATAGTCTTGAGTTGCACGTGCGATCTTCCTCGTACATTGTATTATTTCTTGATATGTCTGCAAATATCAATAAATAATGTTAGATGTATTCATCTTGCTAGACATGACCGTTAGATTAGTATTAATCAAATTGGTAAAGAAAAAGTAGAAATATAATAATAATAAATTGGTCGAGAATGTATGTCACTGTGGACTTCAATTGTGGTCTTCCAACTGTGGACTTCCTTCTGACTGCTGACTTCAACAAAAGCTTGCTGTCTGTAGGCTTGCAATGGTAGATTTTACTCCATGTAACTGTAGCCTTTCTAACTGTAGACTTGTAACATCAAATTTGTAGAACTGTAACCTTTGTCAACTGTAGACTTCGATCATCATTAGACTTAGTCGAAAGAAGCTGTCTAACTGTAACCTTGACATTAGACATATGACTGTAGGCTTGTTCGACTGCGAACTTGTTCCAACTGTAGACTTGTTCGACTGTGAACTTGATCCAACTGTAGACTTGTTCGACTGTGAACTTGATCCAACTGTAGACTTGTTCGACTGTGAACTTGAGCAGAGATAACTTTGAACAGAAGTCTTGTAACTGTGACCTTCGTCTGTGAGCTTTGACAATAGATAGAAGTAGACTCGTAACTGTAAGCTTGTATTAGTCTTCGACTGTAACCTTGTAACTGTGAACTTATCGCAACAGTAACTTAAGGTGACAGTTAGCTGTAACTGTGACTTTGAAAAGAAAACTCTGACTGTTAGCTAACAATACCAAACTTATGTAAATGCTACTGTAAGCTGTTACAGTAAAGTTATGAGAGTAGGAATATGAGCTGTTTAGAATAAAATACGTTTAAGCATAGAATAATAAGATTAATGCAAAGGTTTAATACATCCGAATTAATGTTTAAACATGATTTGGGATTATCAAAACAGGTGATTCCAACACATACCTTGAAAATTTACATAGAGGACTCATCCATGTACCAATGGAATTGTGTGATGTGGTGACAAATATATTTTTGGTGTTTTAATGCATCAATTTGGGTCTTGAGAAATTCCATACATGCATGTTATTTCAGATAACATACTAACTAAAAATGATTTCATGTTCTCTATTACAGTTAAATGATGTGACGTTCGTAATATGGTTTCTTAAAATAAAATTATATCCCACTAACCCATTACAATAATTCCAATTTCGATTTTAAAACCAATTATTGGGCAAATAACAATTCATTCCCGGAAGTTAAAACAATAATGTTTTTATTAAAACATTATTACACCAATTCCAAAAATATGTCTTAGTAATAAATTAATAATTCAATATCATAATATAATTTCCTAATTACATTAAAAATTTAAATTATCAAAACAAATCTATTAATTTCATAACAATACAATTATTCAATAGAATGATAATTTTTAACAATTTTTCCATAAAATCCACTTCAATATTTAAATTACATTATTAAAATTTCACCAATATCCAAAAATACAACCATATTCAATGGAATGGGGTTTATAAAATTTCATGACAAGGAAACATTCTTAAAACCCCACTTTAATGGAATTTTATTTCCCAAAAAATCATGGAATGTCATTTTAAATAAATCAAATGATAACATCTGAGTCAATCAATTGAAATTAGATAATGAAATTTTGGTTAAATAAAATTTTTCCATCATAATGGAACCCTATACCTTGGAATCATCATATCATATATGACCAAACCATAATAACGATTCTTCAATGAAGCAAAAAAATCATGGAATTCTATAAAGAAGGATCAAAATTAGGTTTAAGATACCGAAACAGATGGTATTAGATCCAAACCGAAACATATTGATACATGGACCCATGAGAGGGGAAGTTATATCATTTGATATTGAGATTTGGGCATGGAAACATACATGTAATTGATAAAAGGGTATACCTCTCAAAATTTTTATCACTTCGGGGAAGGTTTGGAGGAGTTAAGAAATAATCATGGTTTCTGCCAGGGAATATAAACTAATATGGGTTCATAATAGGTTCTTATAGCACTTAAAATTGTGGATTCTAGATTTTTATACATCATTTTCTTATTAAATATTTCTCAATCATGGATAGACGGTCATAACTATAGGTTTCAATAAATGTGCCCACTAACTATTATATTATTTTGAGTGGTCCACACTGTTTCTCCTAAAAGGGTACATGTCATGATTATCCATGTTCCAACTATGAAAAATCTCATTTTATATGGATTAATGGTTTTATATGATATTCCACATGGTTTGATAAAATGGTGCGCCAGGTGTTAACTATCCCATAATTTTCAAAACACATTATATTTCAACCCAAAACAACCCATAAAACCCAAAAATTGATTAATAATTAGTTTTATTTTGGTATAACAAATAATAATAACAAGATGTTTCCACATACACAAAATATTAAGTTATTGTCTCTATAAATTGTACAAAGAAGCATCTATGCCAAAAATATTAGGCCACTGCTCTAATATTAATGAAAACCATTCTAGTGTCTCACGATTAACATAACCATATAATCATATCACTCAAACCAATAGTATCATACTCCCATGAAGCAACATAATTTCAATATCAAACATCCTACATTTCCATTCAGTCATAGATAAATAAAGTTTAACAACATGTTCACATAATCTCTGAAAATATGATGGATCCGATAGATACTTTTGTAGTTGAGATAAATGGAAAACATTATTTATTGAAGTCAGTTGTGGTGGAATTTATAAATGATAAGAAACTTTTAATTGTAATTCAAAAACCACATAAGGTCCCACAAAATTAAGATAAATTATACATTTCCCCCAATCCTTTAATGACCTAACTGGGGTGAATAGTAATTCCCTGACCCCTATTACCCAGAGTCGGTGGATTATTTTAATACATATGCATGATTACAAGGATTAAATTCCCGAAGGACCGATGAGTTTAATAGACATGGAAAATAGATTACAAACATGTACCTTACATTAAATAATAAAATTGAAAACAACAACAACATTATATCTATCGACCACATTCATATCCCTTAGCCTATCCCAACAGGTCAACCATAAAATACTTCCTCACATCCTGGGAAAAATAAAACAAAGGGGTGAGCTCAGATTCTCAGTAAGGATAACAATATAGAGTATCCTTTTATAAATAAAAATAAAAATTTATGGAAATGTATAAGACTAAATCAAAAATATTTTAAACTTAAGCATCAGTATAATATGGAAATGATAAAATCAAATAATTCCATTTACTTATTCACATAGATATTCTACTAGTCTAATTATCACATGAAATATTAATATCCACATTCATAATGATGGAATTCATAATGCCAGAATTAATAACCAGATAGTCAAGGCCTTGTGCCAAAACTAAAAATACGATTTTGTCAAGGCCTTGTGCAAAAACACTAGTTTGTCACATGGGACCTACCGATGCATCGAGATGCTATAGTGGGAACCACCTGTCACTGTTATTCACTCTCATATTTACCCAGGAGATGAAGATAGAATGATCCTTGTAGTTTAGCTTGGTTTATCTAATCCATATAGGCCTATGAAGTAACCTACAGACATGTACATTCTATGGATTGTTTTTTACTATGTAGTGGCCATCATGGGTTGATTTTAGATGTGTTTAAGGTATCACTATCATATTTATGTTATTTCAAATTATGATAATGAGTTCATCCTAGGTTATCACTTGGAGTGGATTGGACGTATTCAATTTTCAATTGTTTAATTTATTTTATATTTGAGATTAGTCCATTTAATGAGATCAAACAACTTCCTCACTTACTGATTTTATACCAAAACACCATTATACTAATCACCTATACAATTGGAGGATCAAATTTATGAGTACTCCATGTTAGTGGTTTGTATTAGCACTTAATGTATGTGTCCTTAAAATTGAACAAGGGTGAAGAAGTTGTAAAATCATCAAATAAAAGTCTCAATTAAAAATAGTGATTATACATTAATTGGTTGATATATAACATCCATTACAGCCTCTTTCTACTCCCTTGGATCAACCCATAAGTGTGTTAGCCCTCCATTGATTCTAAGGTTTCAATGGAAGTGGGAAGTTGGCTCATGAGGGAGGAATTGAAGAAGTAAAGAAAACAATAAAAATTAAATGATCACTCCACCATTGTGTGAATAATTTCACAAGGTTTGTTGTGAATAAATTCACGCATGGAGGAAATGGTATCAAATTGAGATGGATATGAATAGAATAATAGTACATGATGAAATTTTATTAAAAAACTCGGATGAATGAAAACCACCTGCATGTGAAAGGCAAACTTGAGACAACAAAATCACAGGATAACATTATTATGTAATAAAGACCAAAACATGATAAATTCATCCACAAACCCTACATTATGTAGTAATTTTTTATGCCTGTGGGCAAGCCTTCAAAATTCCAGGTCTCCATATTTAATTGTGGTAGACCATTGGTAGGTGGAAAGTTGTGGGATAGTTGATTTTTCAACCCTTGACCCGAGGTGGCAGCCAGCTTTCATCCACCGAACAGACGCATCTGAATTCCCATCTAGATTGCCGAATTGGTGTGAGAAATAGAAGAAAAAATTGGATCTCTAGATGTTTCTTATCTCTCTTTGAAATTCATCCCATATGGATATGTGGGTTCTGAGATATGATTAAATTGGTGGGCTGTTTTTCTGGGCTGCAGAATTTGGCCCATAATATTATCTCAAAATTGGGTTGCCTTAATAACCACCATGGAATCCGAATTAGCACTGTCTTCTGTTTAATTATTTGTTCCTCTATATGTCCTCTAGAATCCCACGAAATTTGGGCATTATTGGGTCTGTATGTTGGTCCCCACAATCAAATAAGTGAGATAGAGCCCAATCTGCCTTCTCTCAAATTGTTTGCATGAAATCTCATTTTGGTGGTCTTACAATGTGAGTCATCCAACCCTACATAAGTATGAATTATTCCCAATATAATTATAAACATGAAAAATATTTATAAAAATAAAATAAACATCATTGGGTATTTTAAATGACTATAAAAAGTGTACCACATAATAGTGCATTTTAAGAAGGAATTACAATCATAATGTGAAATGATGTTCAATGTGTAAAATGCACTAAAATAGTGGTTATGAATAATAATTACCATTAACATTATATATATTAACAATTAATATTAGCATAATTTAGTGGCTAATCACCCCCTAACTTTATTTTTTCTTGTCCCAAGAAAAATATTTCTCAACAAATTGAAATTCGAATTCCCTTTTCCATAAAAATATTAATTCTCATTTATCACCAAAAACCCTTACACCAAAAAATCGTAAATCCCATAAAAATATTTTATTAGATGATAGTTTCATAATCATATACCATTACTAGGACCATTCCTTTGGTCAAATTAATCCCAATATTTCATCCAATATCAATTAAGAGTGATGATATGTTGTGCATCACATTAGACATGGGGGTTCATAATTTTTCATGAGGGAAATAATGGAAGATCTAGGTGGGATCAAATTTCAATATTAAGAAGAGTATTAAATTTTTTTATTGTATTTTTTTCTCAATTTTTACATGGTAATTGAAATAACACTCAAAAGAATCAACCCATGTAGCAAGAATTTACTGATGACTCCTAGGCTCAATGACCTTACGACACCAAGTGAATTCCAAATACTCAGGAATCATTTCATGTTTACTCAGTCAAAAAAATTGAAATTACCAAAAATAGAGATAAAATTACCAACTTTGGGCCGGAAAACAATGGAGTCACGATCCCCATGTTCCGAAAGCCACACATTATGTCATTTCATTGCTCTACGCAAAAATTTATTTTTTTCAAATCTTTTTATTGAATACTCATATTAAAACTAAAATAATCACTATACCTATGATATTTATTTTGGGGACCCCATGAAGTCAAACAAATAACCCACTATCCAAAGGATGTGCATTGTGATCTTTTTTTATTTGGATGAAAATATAAACGATGAAATATAACATTGGTCATCCACACATTCCAAAATCTATGCTCATGAAATTAGACGTGTATTAAAATTAGAATCATGTCATGCTAAGTAATTTTATATTCAGTTTAAAAGTGTACAATTTATATTATCATTTTCAAGGTTAAAGCAATTTTTCCTTCCATTAAGAACCATTTTTTTCAAATATTTCAATGTTTTTCACAAAAGTGATTTTATTTTATCTCACCCACACATAAAATAACACTGTCCCCAGTGATTAAAGAAAAGAATATTTATATGGGGTAGAGGCAGAGAATGGGAGTTCAAAAAGGACATTGAAAATGTGAATCATGGAGTGAAGTCACATGGTGGTTGATGTTTAAATTCTTGTTTCCCCCATTTAATCCCTTCATCTCGATGTCACGCTTGAAATTTCTTAGTGGAAAAAAACAAACAAACAAAAAAACAAAATATATATATATATATATTATAATAATGAATTTATAATATAAGTATATATAGAAAAATTATATAATAAGGAAGCACAATAAGTCTTATGTCAGTGGTAATCGCACGCCCATGTCTCCCTTCTGTCTTAGGTTAGATTCCTCGCAGCTTCACCAGTTTTGTTGGGGTTTGACCCACAACCTATGAAGTGTCCCCTTTTTATTATTATATTTTTTATTTTATTCAACAAACACATAAAAATAAACTGATGATACAATGCCTTCATTTTAAATTTCATGGTTACATAATACTTACGTATGACACAACGTGACACAAATGAATATGGTACTCCTCTTTCAAACCCATCCATACACATAATAGAAGAATAAAAAAATAAAATTTTATTGTTTTTATTATTTTTAAAATATCATAATGATTTATTAATACTATTTGAAAAATAATGAAGATTCACAAATTCTGGAAATAAGAAATCCATGAGTTTCCTCACGTTCAACGCTTTTGTTTAATGTCATTAGCTCGACTTGAACCCCAGAACATACCCAATACCAACATTCTACATTTTATGGACCACATGATTCATCAATTAGAATATGTTGTGATTGATTCTATTTTAATAATTTGTTTCATTCACAAACATATGTTCTAAAATTAGTGGGTAAATCCAAGGAATATCATAAATGGTGGATCTAGTTGCTTCTCTAGTCTTGCCTAAGACATCAACGATCATTACTAGATTACTAGTTTCAGGAGAAGAATGTATTCCATCATAATGGTCATGGTTATACACAATGAAGGGATATATGAGAGAGGTAGTAGGAAAAAAAGTTTGAGCTTGGTTTGGATATAAAATTTATACATAGGTTTGAAATTTGAATCAAACTATGTTTCATTTTCAAAAAAATTCAATAGAATTAGTTCATTTTGAATATAATATTCAACAACCAAATCGGAATGATCAGTGTTAGAAATAGATATGGACTCATAGTTTTTATTTGTATTATGGTTTAGTGATTAGTGTTTTTGTAAAATCATAAATAGAGTTATATTCATGAGACTCAATCCATGTTGTAAAATTCTCCTCTATTGAATCCAAAAATATAAATTTACTCATGATTTAAAAACCCTTCAAAAGTTATTTTATCTTCTTTATCTATACCAAATCCAAAGGCTGGTTCTTCAATAAATTCAAAAGAGGATTGTGAGATAAAATATTCTTTTATCAATGATGGGGTAGGGATAGCGTGATTGGGAATGGGATCAATAATGACCTCAAGGATTTTTATTTCTAATATCAATGATGAAACCTCAAAATTCATTATCTCTATTTGTTGGAATATTATTTCAAGTAATGTCTGTGTATTAGGATAGATAAGTGGTTGAGATAGATAGTCTATTCTAGAAGGATAAGTGAGTTGTTGAAATTACATTGGAGGATGTTCAGATTAGCCTTGTTGTGATTTGAAATCATTATAGATTGGAATTTTTTTACATCATAGAAGTTAAAACAATTTTTCTCAATCGATTATTGATTGTCCCACCAATATAAAATATGATGGACATTGTACATCATAACTAGTGTTAGTTAGTCAAAGCAGGGAAAGGTTTCCCATGTTTGGCCTTGTTCAAAATTGCCTTCCATAGGAATAAGGTGGTGATAATAGAGAAGTGTGATGAAAAAAAGAATGATAGTGTCTAAGATAACATAATTAGGTCCCTAGAAACGGTTCCAAAATTTGATTCATGCTCAAATTTACCCATGAGATAAAGGTAGAACAGTCCCTGTAGTTTAGCATGGGTTATCGATTCCTCAGAGACCTAAAAAGTAACATAAGGATAGGTTCATTCTATGGATTGTTTTTCTCTATGAATTGGCCAATATGTGTTGATTTTATATGTTTTTAAGGTATAACTAATAGATTTAAGTTAATTTAAATTATAATAATGAGTTGATCCTAGGTTATTACTTGGGGTGGATTGGACGTACTCCCTTTTCAGTTGTTTTAATTACTTATATTTGAGAGGAGTTTATTTATGGAGATCAAACAACTTCAACACTTACTGATTTTATACCAACACGCCATAATACTAATCACCAATACACTTGGTGGACCAAATTTATGATCACTCAAAGGTAAAGGTTTGTATTGGCACTTAATGTATTCGGCCTTAAAATTCAACATGGATGAAGATGTTTTAAAATCATCTAATAATAATCTCAATTAAAAGAAGTGATTATAAATTAGTGGGGTGATACATAACATCCAATCCAGTGCCTTGATACTCCCTTGGATCAAACCATAAGTGGTTTATCCATCCATTTATGATATGGTTTCAATGGAAGCAGGAAGGAGACTCATGGGGGAGGAATTTAAGAAGTCAAGAAAACAATAAAATTAAAATGATCACTCCACCATTGTGAGAATAATTTCACATGATTTTGTGTAAATAAATTCACATATTAAGGCAAAAGTAACAAATTAAAATGTAAAAGGACAAAATAATAGTACAATATGTACTTTTATTATGAAACATGGATGAATTAAAATAACTTGAATGTAAAAGACAAACTTTTAGACAACCAAATCGTAGCGTAACATTACAATGAAATAAAAATCAATAGAAGATCACCTACTCCACCACAACTACATTAAATAGGATTTTTTGAAGCCTTGGGTCGAGCCTCCAATATTCCATGTCTCCTCAATTAATTATGGTAGGCCATATGTGGGTGGAATGTTGGGGGAGATTTGATTTTTCCACCATTTACCCAAGGTGGCAGCCAGCTTTCCTCCACCGAACAGAAGCATCTGGATGGCCTTTTAGATGGAGTCATTGGAGTAGGTGTAATTTCTCCGATATTCCATTTATTATATTAAATATTATATGTAATTATATTGAGACCGGGCGCCAATATGGCACATCATTCCGAGGTCCAGTGAGCCCAGAAGGGTGGTTTGAACTTTTTTTAGTTTAGTGAGTTGGAAGCTTTGCACGGTTGTGGCAGTTTCCAAACGGATGTCCAGATTAAAAATCTGATCCCACCGTTGCATTTGGGATGACGACTTTTCATAATAATGAGGCTAACATCGACAGGCGCAGGTCGAGGGAAAAATTTAATTTTCATACCTTTTAAGTAAAATAAAATAAAATAAAATAAAATAACATGTTTATTTTATTTCATTTAACGAAACATCCGCTGTAGCGTGGAAACTGCGCAACTATATCCTAAATTGATGGCACATCTTAATGACTTCGAAATGGTGAGCCAATGTCATTAATACTACCGCGTAATTAAATGCCAACACCTTTCCCTTTTTAATTGGTTAACCAATTGTTGATCGTTGGAAACGCCTGAGATGAACTTTTTCCAAATCCATGAGGCGTTGGAGGAAATTCTCGGTGACGAACGATGAAAGATCAAAATCAATGATTGATGCGCTAACGTTAAAGGATCTCGACGAAAACGGAAGTGCGACGCCTTCGTCAATGATCAATCCTTTTGAAAGGTAGGCGTTGTTATTTCGATTTCATTTCCCCATATTGATGTTTAAATGACGAACGTGGATCAACCACAAACAAGTTGATCCGCAGATTCATATGTTTTTTAGGAGGGATTTTTCCTTGGAAATATTATGGGGAATTGATCCATGCTCTATGTTCTTGTTGATTCTTTCTCATTTTAAGACTATTAATTGGAGAAAATCAACACCGTGTCGAACGACGGTGGAGGTTTGTTCCTCAAATTTTTATTTGTATTTCTTCCCACATCAATCCCCACGCGTTTTTTGCATTCTTCATGGGGTGACGAAAAATGGATCTTTGCACATCCATATCGCGATGCAATGATCACAAATCAAAGGTTCGACACCGCAACGACCTTATGGATGTGCGGCGATGATCGCGGATGACAAATTGGACAAGATCAGAAAGACGGTTCTTTGTGTGTTCTTTGTGTGGGAAGATCAGAACATTATTTCAGAGCCGATCGGAGGCCCGAAAATGATGAAAGTGGATTCGTGGTGTCGGGGCGACCAAAACCTGGGAGATTTGTGGCGATTGGACGGCCAGATCGATGACCAGAGCACCACGGGAGGCGCGCCAGCGAAGGGCGTCGTTTCTGGAAATTTTTCGAATACACTGTGTGTACTTCCTAAGAAAATACCATGTAGTACTGGTGGTGGCATATATGGTTTCAGGGTCAGAGAAGAATCACACGGCGTGTGACCATAGTAACACAGTGTGTTGGACTTTCCCCAAATCACGGTGTGTACTTTGGGTAGTACACAAAAACGGGATGATCTACACGGCTTCAGGCGGCATGGCGTGTATAGATTTCCAGAGGCGGCTACGCAGAGCTCAGCCTGTATCCTAGGGGTACACAGACAAGTGATGGACTAAACGACCGTGTACTCCATCACATGGCCCGACGAGGCCAGCAGCGCGGGTTACCACATTTGCAGATTACATGGGTCAGTGTAAACAGGTTGGTGACAGTGTACGGGCACATGTCCAGGGTACATTGAGCCAACCCCAGTTACCCAGACAGGGCGTGTACTCTGTACTACACGCCGTGTAATAAGTTTTTCTACATGAACTGCCTCATGACACGGGCCGTTGTACATGGGCAATACCCTGGGTCAGACAACACGGGGTGTATCATTTCTACATGCCATGCAATTTTTGGAAAACATCTTGGTCCTTTTGTTCACCATGCCTTGAACATATTTTGATTGGGTTAGTGCCCCTTATTATTATTCCCCTGAAGGTCAGGCATCATTCCCTCGTGCAGGATTGTGATCCCTTCAGCAGGAAATTTTGTGATAGAGTCAGACATCCATTTCAGAGGCCCGGATCGAGATCTTCTATTCATTCCAGAACCTAGGTAGAGTCAGGAATCGACATGAACAACTCTACCGGGCATTGATCCTCTACCTAAAATGAGAATTATGGATGAGTTGTGGTATCCTCCATGGCCCTTGCAGTGATCCTCATCTGTGTATCGAGAGCTTTCCCACTCAAGAGTGTGTCTTCCATAATGACTGCATCTATCTACTGATTTTATCCACTTAGGAGTGTGTCTCCCGTAATTAGTGTAGCTACCTCTCGTTATGGTTCTCGACAAACATCACTTCTCGGACGGATGTCATCAGAGCTATAAGACTCATGTAGTGTGTTCTCCCGGGATGAGTGCATCATGTAATCTTCGAACAGAATTCCTTGCGGGGGTATGTGGTTGTGTGACCTGTATCTAGACCACGATTCTGGGTTTTGAGTATATCTGGTTTGTTCTATATGTTCTTGTAGACATATACTGTGCATAGCTGACTGTACCTTTAATTTCTGTACTGATTTGAGGTTTTCGGGGTCCTCTACTGAGTATTGTTATACTCACCCCTGCAGAGTCCTTGCCCGCACGTCTAGTGTCTTGTGCAGACGAGATGCCTTTTGACAGAGTCCAGGGTGGACCAGGACAGGACTGAGTTTTCTGAGTTCCCTATAGGCCAAGGTATTCCTACAGCTACGAGTGTTATTCCCAGTACCTTTTTGTGCTTACAGGATGGACTTTCCAGTTTTCAGACTCTTTTTTTGTGGGTTTGTATTCTGTCCCAGTTTACTTTTACAGGTACTCTACCTTTCTTCATACTCTGATATTTGGGTTTAGCTGTATGCATGCATTCTTTTTTCATTAGTGTTTTTTACATTTCAGAATTTTGTTGGTTTGGAGATGTGTGCATGTGTACAGATACTTAGGAAACGCCTCTCATGTTAGTGTTATTTATACTCGGCGCTAGTCACCATCCCCTGGCCTATTAGAGGTGGGTTGGGGGTGTCATGGCACGGGACCCACTGGGATGGGTCATGACAGAGTGTTATCAGAGGTTGTTGGATCTACCATAGGACCAAGAGTCTATGAGTTTGGTTTGGGGCAACATTGTTGAGTGTTTTAGGTTTGGATTTCAGGCCAGAGACCCCAGTGTTGGTGCGGTAGCGGACGTATCCATACACCAGGACTCTGATAACCTTCTTTCAACTCGATACACAAAAACACTAGTTTCGGGGAAATTAAAGGTACAGAAATCATATAGGAATGGGTTGTGTTTTCCATTTCCTTTGTGTTAGCTATCCCGATATAATAATTGACCATAGTACATCTTGTTTGTTTACAGGATGCCTCCGCAACGCATACCTGCTAGGGTTCAATAGCATGATCATTTGGATGACCCCCTCAGTGACTAGGCTTGGATATAAGGACCAGCTCCCTAGGCCTTTCCACTAGGTGGTGCACCGGCTATACCACCACCAGTGGAGCAGCCAGTTGTACTCACGGTACCGATTGGTGAGGAGCATATTCTCAACGCACTCCATGAGTTTCAGAGACAGAGACCCCTCAGGTTCCGAGGCGAGCCCGACCATCAGGAAACTAAGGACTGTCTTGATGCAGTGACCAGAGTTTTCCGTCTAGTGTGGACACAAGCAGACCAGATGGTAGTCCTTGGAGTGAGTCTTCTTTAGGGTTCGACGGGATTATGGTGGAGTCTAACCACACATACTCATGGTGAGGTGACACTTTCCTGGACGGAGTTTGAGCGACTCTTCAGGGAGGATTTATCTCCAGTTACGCTGGGAGATGTGCACATCCGGGAGCAACTCCCGCTCTAGTTGGGAAATATGACAGTGGATGACTATTCATCGTGGTTCACCAACCTCTCTAGGTACTCGATGGATATGGTCAGGGATCAGTACTTCAGATCACGTACCTTTGAGTGATGTCTGCGATGAGACATCCGAGCTACATTCATGCCTATATGAATATCGACTTATGCTAGAGTGCTCGAGCGGGCCTTGGTGATCGAGAGTTTCTTGGCAGAGCAGAGACAGCTGCCGGCAGTCAAAAGTATGCAGACGGGTGTAGAGACACTGGCCGTAGGGAGCTGACGTCAGGCACATGGATCTGGACGTGGGAGCCATCATAGGAGGACCGGGTACAGGGGATCGACAATCCATGGATCTCAGGTTGGATCCAGTCCGCCTAGGGAGAAGTGATGCTACACATGCGACGGTAGGGGGAATCTCACAAGAGATTTCCCGACACGTCGAGATGCTGACAAGGAAGCGGTGGATGGACCACTGAGGCAGAGGCAGAGAACGAAGCAGGAAGACCCTCCATGTGGAAGATGTGGCATATGAGCAGGGAGAGCTGCAGGTGGTGGAAGACGCTTCAACTTACTTCCACTGCCACCCCCAGGAGGTCCGCACCAGGCTTAGGAAGCTGGGGGATAGGGGCAGGGACAGCTGCATGCAGTCGAGGCATATGACCCAGGGGCTCCAGGGATGATTCGAAGTACGATCTATGCCTTTTCTACCTTACCTTCCGTAATCATAGACACAGGTGCCAGAAAACCCTTTATAGCCACATGTCTTGTAAAAAACCTCGAGATTCCGGTAGAACCGTTGAGTCAATCCTTACGCTTGGAGACACGTATGGTAGGAGACACGATAGTCATGCACCTCTGAAGATAGTGTGATCTTAACCTTGGTGGTGAATGTTTAGGTTGGAACCTCTTGGTGGTAGCGTCAAGGCCTTATGACGTCATTCATGGTACAGATTGGTTATTTTCGGTCCATTCCCAGATTGACTGTTTTAGGCGAAGGGTGTCATGTGTCCGCCATGATGGAACTTGGTTTTCCTATGTCGGAGAAAAGGAAACCCAGACAACACAAAATGGGTTATGAATAGGAGGGTATAACCAATCACTAATGAGTTGGCTATCCTTACCCTCGGAGCAGTAGATGTTGTGAGCTCCCAGTTCCCAATAGTGGTGTCGGAGTATGGGGACGTCTTTCCAAAGATGTTCCAGGATTACCTCCCCGCTAGGAAATTGACTTGTGCAATTTCTTACACCCCGGAGTGACACTGATTTCCTCATCATCTTATCGGATGGCTCCCACAGAGCTTCGCGAGCTGAGGTTGAATTTGGAGGATTTTCATAGCAAGGGTTTCGTATGACCCAACCTCTCACCCTGGGCGGCCCCAGTCTTGTTTCCCAAGAAGGCAGATGGGAGTCTGAGACTGTGCGTTGATTAACGGCACCTGAACCAGGTGACAGTGAATAACAAGTATCCACTGCAGAGGATCGATGACCTCTTCAATCAGCTAAGACGGGCATAGTGGTTCTCGAAGGTTGACCTTTGATCAAGCTATCACCAACTACGAGTGTGGGATGAGGATATTCTGAAGATAGATTTCAGATGCCACTACAGTCACTATGAGTACTTGGTGATGCCTTTTGGCGTGACGAACACCCCCGCAGTGTTCATGGGTCTGATGAACCGGATCTTGCAGCCGTACTTGGACCGTTTCGTAGTATTCTTAATCGACGAAATCCTTGTGTACAAGGCGTCAGAGGAGGAGCACACGAGACACCTATGGATGGTTCTAGACATACTACAAGAGCACTGGCTTTATGGGAAGCTCTCAAAGTTTCAGTTCTGGATTCAGGAGGTCCACTTTCTAGGACATTTCATCTCAGAAGATGGAGTACCTGTGGACCCAGCCAAGGTGGAGGCTGTGTTAGCATGGGTGCCACCTCAGATCGTAATGGAGGTGCATAGCTTTCTTGGGATGGTAGGGTATTACTGGAGATTCATTACTGACTTCTCCTAGATATCATCACTGATTACAGCCTTGACCAGGAAGGGGAAACCCTTCGTGTGGACAGAAAAGTGCAAGTAGGATTTCAAGAAGTTGAGACAGAGTTTGACGAGCGCCCCAATCTTTAGATTGCCAGAGGTGGGTGTCGGGTACATAGTTTTTTGTGATGCATCAGGGACTGGGCTCGGCTATGTCCTGATGCAGCGGCATGCAGTGATTGCTTATGGTTCACACCATCTTAGGCTACATGAGCAGAACAATGCGACCCATGATCTCGATTTGGCAGTGATAGAATTTGCATTGAAGATGTAGAAACACTACCTTATGGGCGAGCGGTTTATAGTCTACCATGAATACAAGAGCCTCAAGTACATCTTCTCACAGAATGGTCTGAATCTAAGGCATATGTGTTGGCTATAGTTCCTCCAGGACAATTAATTTGATCATCTATACTTCTGGGAAGGGGAACATGGTGCCAGATGCTCTCAGCAGAAGGTCGAGCTCACATCTATTGAGTGAGGCGACACAACAGTTAGCTGTGTTCCTGTTATCCTTCCTGGATGGAGAGGATACCGCTCACCTATAGTCGATTCTTGTCACCCTTACACTCTTATAGTTAGTTAGGGAGGCACAGCTTGGGCATGTCGACTCTGTGGCTTTACGTGCTCAGTTTTTCACAGGACATGCTCCTGATGGATATTCAAACGGTGGAAATCACATACTTTTCTTCAGAGGATGCACTGTTGTACCAGTGGCTTTGTAGGAGGAGGTCCTGAGGGAGTTTAATTCACCCCCTTTGGTGGTACATCCTAGAGTGGAAAAGATGTATCAGAATCTATGACGATAGTTCTGGTGTTCAGGCATGAAGAAGGAAGTAGAAGAGTTCATTTATTAATGCATCACATGCCAGTAGGTAAAGGCTGAGCACCAGGTTCTAGTGGGATTAGCTCACCCCTGGAAGTCCCAGAGTGGAAGTGGGATGGAATATCGATGGACTTCGTGACAGGAATACCACGGACGTCCAAGGGACATGATTCCATCTGGGTGATTGTTGACCGACTCACCAAGTCAGCCCACTTCTTTGCTATCAGGGAGCAGAGTTCTGTGGAGAGCGTGGGGCGCCTCTACATGAAAGAGATAGATCAGCTTCATGGTGTCCCCTCGACGTTATTCTCAGACCGAGACACCCGCTTCACATCCTATTTGTCGAAGGGATTGTAGGAGGGTTATGGGACTCAGCTATGCTTGAGTACAACCTTTCATCCCCAGACAGATGGTCAGCCGGAGAGGAGCATTCAGGTTATGGAGGATATGTTGTGGGCTTGTATCATGGACTTTGATCGCAGCTAGAAGGACCACCTAACACTGGTGGGGTTTGCGTACAACAATAGCTACCACTCTACCATCAGTATGGCACCGTTCGAGGCCTTGTACAGGTGACCCTGCCGGTCACCGCTTTGCTGGACCGACCCCGGAAAGTCATCACTCATGGGTCCAGAGTCAGTGTGAGCTACCACAGAGAAGGTACAGATCATCCGGTAGTAGATGAAGACTGCATAGAGCCGGAAGAAGTCTTATGTTGATAGGGGACGGATTCCTCTGGAGTTCGACGATGGAGACCCCGTCTTTCGTCGGGTCTCACCTCGACGAGGGTTGCAGAGATTTGGACGAGGCAACAAGCTATCTCTGAGGTTCATTGAACCTTTCCCGATTCTCTGCAGAGTTGGCGAGGTGGCATACGGCCTAGCTCTATGGCCATTATTGCATCGTGTACATGATGTCTTCCACATGTCGTAGCTGAGGAGGTACGTGCATGACCCATCACACGTTATTGACTAGGGCGAGCTGGACATCTAGGATGGAGGGACCTTTGCTGAGTACCCTGTGGATATTGAGGATCGGCAGGAGAGGATCCTTCATGGGCGATCGATTCCCATAGTGCACGTCTAGTGGCATCACAAGAGTCTTGAGAAGAACACGTGGGAGCGGGAGGCCCAGATCTATGCCCAGTACCCTCATCTTTTAGAGTAGCCTTTGTTTTGGCTTTTTGGGGACGTAAAGCCCCAAGATGGGGAGAATGTAATGTCTCAGATTTTCTGTTTATTATTCTAAATTTTACATGGAATTATATTGAAACCGTGCGTGAAGACGGAACAACATTCCGAGGTCCAGTGAGCCTGGAACGGTGGTTTGAACATTTTTACGTTAAGTGAGAATGCACTTTTGTGCGGTTGTGGCAGTTTCCAAACGGTTTCACGAATTAAAAATCTGAGTGCACCTTTGCATCTAGGACGACAACTTTACCTAAGAATGAGGCTAACCTCAACCGGCATAGGTCAAGGGAAAAATATAATTTTCAAACGTTTTAAGTAAAATAAAATAAATTAAATTAACAAGATTATTTTATTTCATTTAGGGAATCATCTGCTGCAGCGTGACAATGGCGCAGTTATTTCCTAAATTGATGGCGCATCTTAATGAATTTGAAATGGCGAGTCAAGGTCATTAATACATCCGCATAATTAAAAGCCAACATGTTTCCCATTTTAATGGGTGAACCAATTGTTCATCGTTGGCAATGCCTGAGAGGAACCTCTGCCGAATCCGCGAAGCGATGGAGGATATTCTCAGTGACGAACGATGACAGATCAAAATCAAGGATCGGTGCACCGACATTGAAGGATCTCGACGATAACGGCAGTGCGACACCTTCATCAACGATCGATCCTTTCGAAAGGTAGGGTTTGTTATTTTGATTTATTTTCCCCGTATGGATGTCTAAATGATGAACGTGGATCAACCACAAACAAGTTGATCCGTAGATTCATATGTTCTTGCGGGATGGATTTTTCCATGGGAAGATTATGGGGAATTGATCCATGATTTATGTTGTTGTTGATTATTGATCTTTTTAAGCCAATTAACGGGAGAAGATCAAACTTGTGACAAACGACGACGGAAGTTCATTCCTCAAATTGTTATTTGGATTTCTTCCCCCACATTTCCTCACGCGTTCTTCACATTCTTAACGGGGAGATGAACAACGGTTCGTTGCGCATCTTTTCTGTGACGCAATGATCCTAAATCGAAGGTTCTATGCCGCAAAAACCTTATGGAGGTGCAGCGATGATGGATGATAAAAAATATGACCAGATCGGAAGGAGAGTTCTACGCGTGTTCTTCGTGCGGGAAGATCAGCACAGGTTATTGGAGCCGATTGGAGGCTTGAAAACGACAGAAGTGGCATCGTGGTGTCGGGGTGACCAAAACCTGGGAGATTTGCAGTGATCGGACGACCGGATCGATGACTGAAGCACCACTGGATGCGCACCGTTGAATGGCATAATTTCTGGAAATTTCTAGAATACAGGGCGTGTACTTCCGAAGAACACGCCGTGTAGTACTGGCGGTGGCGACTAGGGTTTCGGTGTCAGAGAATAATCACATGGCATGTGACCCTGGTCACACGGCGTGATGGAAATTCCCCGAAGCTCAGCATGTACTTTGGGTAGTACACAGACATGGGATGATCTACATGGCTTCAGGCGGCACAGCGTGTACAACTTGGCAGAGGCAGCTACGTGGAGCTCGGCGTGTATCCCGGGGGTACACGGACACGGGATGGAGTACACGACCGTGTACTCCATCACACGGCTAGGCGAGGCCAGTAGCGTGGGTTACCCCGTGTACAGATTACACGTGTCGAAGTACACGGGTTGGTGACCGTGTACGGGCACATGGCCAGGGTACAAAGAGCCAACGCTATTTACCCAGACACGGCGTGTACTCCATACTACACACCATGTACTATGTTTTTATACACGACCAGCCTCACGACACATGCCATTGTACACGGGGCAGTACCCAGGGTTGGACAACACGACGTGTATTATTTCTACACGCCGTGTAATTTTTGGAAAACAGATTGGTTATTTTTTCCCCGTACCTTGAACATCATTCATTTGGGTTAGTTCCCCTTCTTCTTATTCCCCTAAAGGTCATACATCATTCCATCACGCAGGATTATGATCCCTTCAGCAGGACATTCCATGATAGAGTTAGGCATCCATCCGAGAGGCCCAGATCGAGATCCTCTATCCATTCCAAACCCTAGGTAGAGTCAGGCATCGACATGAGCAACTCTATCGGGCATTGACTATAAGGCCCCGGCATTAAACATTAAATAATCATGAGATATTTCAAGAATACACCTTGAGGATCGTTTCAGGTTTAGAGTTTTAGAGAATTAGATCATAAAACATGCATTAAATTCCATATTTAAACAAAGTGGTTACATAAAAGATAGTATTAATTTTTCCCATCAATGGAAAAATTTTTAAAATAAAACATGGATTCTATCATGACACTTCCTTGACACTATCATCATATCATGTACCTTTCCATTGACCTGTGAAAAACATTTCAGAAACATGGGATGATCATAAAAAGCTCAATAAAGGATATAAAAATATGGAAAGGAAACATGGGTACATATATATATAAGAATGAAATCATACTTTTCCCATAAAACATAATCACTTTAACATACCTCATCAAATCATGAATAAATAGTAAGTCATTAAGGAAACTTGAGGCATTCATAACATTCTTACGTAGGGTGTAACCCTCTTGGTTATGTTTGGAATACCCTTCACAGTATATACCCTAAATCTCGTCAGAGAAACCTTAACATTTCACTCCTTCGCATTACCCAATGCATTGGAGAGCTATATCGGGCTCACCCGCCCTTAGTTTATCACGGAACCACCTATCTTCATAATAATTCCCAAGAACCTCAACATAATTGTATCACATAAAACATGCATAAATGAAACATAACATTTCCTCCTTTCAATCACAAGATATCAATACAACACATTGATACAAAAACATTATGAAACCATTTACAATACCAAGATAAATGAAAAGTTAAACATGGTATTTATTTTTCTTTTAAAAAAATGGTATGGCTTGTAGAGGAAGCCAAAACTCAAATAATGGTCACGGCGACGGAGAAGTCGTCGTCACCGCATACGTAAGAAAAAAACATTCCCTTTTGTCGTTTAGTAAAGTCTTCATATAAAAAAGAATCCTTTTGAATAAATTTAAATGTCAAAGAGGTTTATACACCTTATAATAGAAGTTTGTGTATAAAACAAAATATGCCTCAACGAAAGGAGATTGAGACGAAGTCCCATACCTCGAGTCTAACTTGACTCGACCATTCTTTAATGACCTGAATATTAAACTTGAGTTAATTTATACTTTCTTAAGAACCTTTTTAAAGTTCATTATTCCTTTTATATCACTTATTACCATGTCATGAATACTATGTAATTATTTTAGTTAATAATGGTCGTTTTAACGATCATTGGTTCTTGAGTCAAAATATGATCTTTATAATTTAAAGTTGTTCAGGTATCCATTATATCCAGAGTTATAATCAAGATGTATGAAAACTTTTTATATTTCTAATGAATATTTATAGTAAAAAATCTGACATGTATAACCCCATGTAAAAATTGTTTTAGTAAAACATCTCATGTTTGTGTCATTTTTACTTTAACATTAAATAAAAAGTTATTTATGTCATTTCCCAACCAAAGTGGCTCTATGGGGTCCCCAGGTTTACCCATGGATTTTCTCGGTCGGCCATGACACATCCAATAAGGTTAGGACATGTGTCTAGGTATTTTCATTTTATTATAACATTAATTTTACCTTAAATTACACTAATTACCTCTAATCGCGATTAAGATCTTAAAAGACACTATTACCCAAAAAATTATTTTAATCTCATTGAACCAAATTTTACTTAATAATGACAACCATGTATGTTGGATTTTTTAAAATCAAATCACAGAAGTGGAAAAGTTTCACTTAAACGAAAAATCAATTTCTTTAACTACCACTTAGTGGTTTTAATATTCTTCAAAAATTGATGTTTTTCAGAAAAATACCAAAACTTCACCCAAATATATATTTGATTTTCTGATTTCAAAAATGATGTCTATTTTACAATATTCAAATCATATAAGTTACACTAATAAATTTAATAAATAATTCCCGTTGTCATGACAAATAGCCTGTTTTTATGAAACAATAACTATCAAAAGATTGACACAAGTTTAAGTCCAATTTCAAAGTGAAATTGATTACAATGACCACCATTGGATTAAATGGTAAAAATATATTATAATTTCACTTAAAAACCAATTCAAAAGATAATCTATTCATATAAATAAATTAAATTAAAAAGAGGTTTTGAATTAAAATACAACATTTTTCACTATTCATTTTAAAAAATGAACTTTATTGAAAAAATACCAAAAATTCACACAAAGTAAATTTTGATGTCTCAATCATAAATAATAAGTTTATTTTGACAAACATGGCTTATAAAATTGTCAAAAGATATAATAAAAAATGGTTTTCCATCAAAAGGTCGTAAAACAATCTTTTAAAAATATTAGTGTATTCCATGCTTAAGATTGGATTTATTCTCATTTTAAGCCTCTAAAACACTATCTAATTCACTAATAGACATAGATAAAAATATCTATAATTAATTGCATACTTGGGATGTTACATCCATTCCCCTATAGAAAATTGTGACCTGCAATTTTTTTACTTATCGAATAAGTGGGGGTGTTTATCCCTCATTGCATTTTCAGATTCCCATTTGCCTCTTCAATCATGTGGTTTTTCAACAAAACCTTTACCTGATGAATCACCTTATTCCGTAACACTTTCTCCATGTGGTCAAGAATCTGGACCGGTTGTTCCTCATAAGATAGGTTCTGTTCCAGCTAAACTACCTCTGGACTCAAAACATGAGATGGATCTGGCATATACTTTCTCAACATCGAAACATGAAAAAAATTGGGTACCTGAGATAAACTCAGAGATAAAGCCATCTGGTATGCAACTGATCCATCTCTCTCTAGAATTTCATATGGTCCAATTAAACTTGGACTCAGCTTACCTTTCTTACCAAATTGCATCACACTTTTCCATGGTGATACTTTGAGAAAAACATGATCACCTACCTCAAAAGATAGATCCTTCCTCCTGTTGTCCGCATAACTCTTCTGCCTACTCTGAGCTGTTCTCATGTGTTTCTGTAGCAGCGGAACTTTTTCTGCCAACTCTTCTACCAATTCTGGTCCCATCAGCTTTCTTTCACCCACTTCATCCCAAAAAGCTGGATTTCTACAACGCTTCCCATATAACGCCTCAAATGGTGCCATCTGTATACTGGAATGAAAACTGTTATTATATGAAGATTCAACCAATGAAAGATATTTGTCCCAACTTCCCTGATAATCCATAGAGCAAGAACGTAGCATATTTTCCAATGTCTTAATTGTTCGTTCTGACTGCCCATCTGATTGAGGATGAAAAGCTGTACTAAAATTTAATTCAGTACCCAATGACTTTGGAAGACCTTTCCAAAAGTTAGAAGTGAACTTGGGATCACAGTCAGATACAATGGAGAGGGGAACTCCATGTAACCTGACTATCTCTTTATGATACAAACGAGAAAGTTGATCTAGGGAAAATTTATCTTGTATAGCAAGGAAATGAGCAGATTTAGTCAAGCGATCAACAATAACCCAGATTGCATTATTACCTCTAGGGGTCTTCGGTAATCCCACAACGAAGTCCATGGATATATTCTCCCATTTCAACTCTGGCACTGGTAAAGGCTGAAGAATCCCTTTCGGTAACTGCCGCTCTGCTTTAACCTGTTGACATGTCAAACACTTCACAATAAAATCAGCAATATATCTTTTCATTCCATTGCACCAGTAATACTCCCGCAGGTCTCTTTACATCTTAGTACTGCCAGGATGAACTGAAAACGGATAATTATGAGCTTAAAATAACAAATATCTCTTGAACTATGAATCACAAGGCACACAAAATCTCTTCCCAAATCTCAAAATGCAATCATTATCAATGTTGAATTTAGGAAACTTACCTTTCTAAACCAGCTCTACCTTTTTCAGCAACTCAATTTCTTGCATCTGTGCTTGCTTGATTCTGCCTGATAGAGAAGATTTCACTGATACATGAAACAAAATAGAAGAACACCCTGCACCAACAACTTCTATGCCAATGTTCATCTAATCCTTAACCAATGGACCACATTCCGAACACAACATTGCTAATGAATCATTACTTTTTCGACTCAAAGCATCAGACACTTTATTTGCTTTTCCAGGATGGTAATGAATTGTACAATAATAATCCTTGATTAATTCTAGCCATCTCCTCTTTCTCAAGTTCAATTATTTATGAGTGAATATATACTTTAAACTTTTGTGATCGGTATATATTTCACACTTTACTCCATACAAATGATGCCTCCAAATTTTTAAAGCGAAAACAACAGAAGCTAATTCCAAATCATGTGTAGGGTAATTTACCTCATGAGTTTTCAACTGTCATGAAGCATAAGCAATTACCTGATCATTCTGCATTAGGACACAACCAAGTCCTTTCAATGAAGCATCACTGTAGATAACAAATTCCCCATTCCTGGAAGGTAGTGCCAAAACTGGAGCATTCACCAATCTTCTTTTCAATTCCTGAAAACAATCATCACATTCTTTTGTCCAGAAAAACATAACACCCTTCCGAGTTAGCTTAATCATTGGACTAGATAACCGTAAAAAATTTCTAACAAAACATCGGTAATAGCCTGCCAAACCAAGGAAACTACGAATCTCTATTACATTTTTGGGTCTTGGACATTTTTCAACAACCTTTGTTTTTGCAGGATCAACAGTTATCCCATCATTAGAAACAATGTGACCAAGGAATGAAATTTGTTGCAACCAAAACTC
Organism: Viscum album; assembly: GCA_963277665.1. Taxonomy (NCBI): domain Eukaryota; kingdom Viridiplantae; phylum Streptophyta; class Magnoliopsida; order Santalales; family Viscaceae; genus Viscum; species Viscum album. Next base: position 1,685,830,849 of record OY728119.1, on the reverse strand, counting down.
ACACTTTCTGAATTTCCCATACAATTTCATTTCTTTTAAGGTTTTCAAAATAACCCTTTAATGTCTTTCATGCTCCTCTTTACTTTTAGAAAACACCAAAATATCATCAATGAAAACCACCACAAACTTATCCAAGAACTCATGGAAAATTCTATTCATTAAGTCCATGAATTTTTCAGGTGCATTGGTTATACCAAAAGGAATTACTACAAATTCATAATGGCCATATCTTGTACGAAACGCAGTATTTGGAACATCTGCTTCCTTTACCTTCAGCTGATGGTACCCCGATCTCAGGTCAATCTTTGAAAAAACTGAGCTCCCTGGAGCTGATCAAACAAATCATTGATATGAGGCAATGGATATTTGTTCTTAACAGTGATGTTATTCAAGGATCTATAATCAATGAAAAGTATTATAGAACCATCTTTCTTTTTGACAAATAAAACAGGAGCACCCCATGGTGATGTTCTAGGTCGAATGAAACCTTTCTCTAATAAATCTTTCAATTGCTTCTTCTACTCTAAAAGTTCAATTTGAGCCATTCGATAAGGGGGTTTTGAAATTGGCTTATCATCAGGAACTAAGTCAACATTAAATTCAACTTCCCAATCTGGTATTATTCCAAGATACTCATCAGGAAAAACATCAGGATACTCATTTACCACTGGCACATCGAACAATACTAGAGGTAGAACAATAAGGTTTTCAAGTAGGTTCTTTCCACAGATAAGGATAGGAATATTCTTATACATTCTTTTTGCCTCAACATTTCCCCCAGGTGGTTTTACCCCAAGTTCAGGAGTCATTTCTTGAGATGGTATTCCCATTTTACTAGAAAAGGTTTCAGAGATGAATGAATGCGTAGACCCCGAATCAAACAACACACTGGCATAATCTGAAAAAACAAACAAAGTACCTGATACAACTTCATTTGATGGCCCGACATTTGCTGAAGTAGTTGCAAAGGATTTCACCACCCCTTTTTTCTTGTAGTCTAACTGCTTCCCATCACTCGTGCTCTTTTTCGGACACTCGTTTGCTTAGTGGCCCATCTCATTGCACTTAAAACATTTCACTAACTGTAAATCAAATTTGGTCTTACCATCACCTTGATCTTTTTCAATGCAATCACGAGCCTTATGTCCCATCTTACCACATTGGTATCACTTTCTAGAATTCAGAAGGCATTCCCCAGCAAGCCTTTTACCACATTTATCACAAAATTGAAACTTATTTTTCTTACCGTCAGACCTTTTTGAAGAATTATTACCTTTCTCCTTCCACCTCGGTCTCTTCTTCTGCTGGTTTTTATAGAACACTTGATCATTGACAAACTCTATTTCCACCTTCTCAGCACATCAAACAAGCTTTTCATAACTTTTAAACTCACAAGAATCTAATGCCCTTCGATATTTAGGTTTTAATCCTGAGTAAAAATGATTTATATTACTATCAAGGTCTCGGATAAAATTTGGAGCATACCTTGCCAATCGAGTGAAACTCTCTTCATCGGCAGCCACTGAGTCTTCCTCTTGCCTCAATTCAAAGAATTGTTTTTTCATCCTAAGTCGAACAGCCATAGGAAAATACTTCTCATGAAACATACCTTTGAATTCATCCCAGTCAAGAGCATCAATCTCATTAGGGTCCCTGATATTTTTAACCATCGACCACCACTGATATGCCTCACCCTCCAAACGGTAAATAGCAAGACTAACCTTTTGATTGTCTGAACACCCCATGTCATCGAAAATCTTTTCCAGTGCTTTTATCCACCCTTCAGCTAGCACAAGGTCAGATGATCCTCTGAATGATTGGGGATGTTGCCTCATGAAATTTTTCAACACTAACATGTTCTTCTGTGGTTGATCTAGCTGGTATCGTGCATGGATACCACCACCATTTATTGCTTGAGTCAACTGCACCATTACTGAAACAAACTGTTCAGTTCCAATTCCAACTATCTCAGGATGCTGATTCGGAAGGTTATTTCCTTTTGTATGCCTTCTTATCACTGCTTCCCTGTTTCCTCTTCGGAAAACCATTCTGAACAAACATGTCTTAGATGAAGCAACATGGTAATCTTCAAATGCTAGATCATTTCAAAAAAAATATTTTTAGATAATCAATTAATAGAATTATATCTCCTAAAGTTATCTAAACCGACCTTTGTTACCAACTATAAGGCCCCATCTTTAAACATTACTTAATCTTGCGATATTTCAAGAATACACCTTGAGGATCTTTTCAGGTTTAGTGTTTTAGAGAATTAGATCATAAAACATGCATTACATTCCACATTTAAACAAAGTTCTTACATAAAAGATAGTATTCATTTTTTCCATCAAAGGAAACATATTTAAAATAAAACATGGATTCTTTCTTGACACATCCTTGACACTATCATCATATCATATACCTTTCCCTTGACCTGTGAAAACCATTTCAAAAAATTGGGATGAGCATAAAAAGCTCAGTAAGGGATATAAAAATATGGAAAGGAAACATGGGTACATATATACATAAGAATGAAATCATAATTTACCCATAAAACATAATCACATTAACATACCTCATCAAATCATGAATAAATCATATAAATCATAAGTCATAAAGGTAACTTGATGCATTCATAACATTCTTACGTAGGGAGTAACCCTCTTGGTTACGTTTGGAATACCCATCACAGTATATTCCCTAAATCTCTTCTGAGAAACCTTAACATTTCACTCCTTCGCGTTACCCAATGAATTAGAGAGCTATATCAAGCTCACCCACCCTTATTTTATCACAGAACCACCCATCTTCATAATAATTCCCAAGAACCTCAACATAATCATGTCACATAAAACTTGTATAAAGGAAACATAACATTTCCTCCTTTCAATCACAAGATATCAATACAACACTTTGATATAAAAACATTATGAAAACCATTTTCAATATCAAAATAAAAGAAAAGTAAAACATGGTATTTATTTTTCTTTAAAAAAAGGTATGGCTTGTAGAGGAAGCTGAAACTCAAATAATGGTCACGGCGGTAGAAAAGTCGTTGTCGCCGCATATGTACGAAAAAAACATTCCCTTTTGTCATTTAGTAAATGATTTGTATAAAAAAGAATCCTTTTGAATAAACATAAATTTCAAAGGGGTTTATACACCGTATAAAATAAAGATGTGTATAAAACAAAATATTCCTCAATGAAAGGAGATTGAGATGAAGTCCCATGCCTCGGGTCCGACGTGACTCGATCGTTCTTTAATGTCCTGAATAATAAACATGAGTTAATTTATACTTGCTTAAGAACCTTTTTCAAGTTCATTATTCCTTTTATATCACTTATTACCATGTCTTGAATACTATGTAATTATTTTAGTTAATAACGGTCGTTTTGAGGATCATTCGTTCTTGAGTCAAAATATGCTATTTATAATTACAAGTTGTTCATGAATCCATTATAGCCAGAGTTATAATCAAGATGTAGGAAATCTTTTTATATTTCTAATGAATATTTATAGTCAAAAATCTTACTTGTATAACCCCATGTAAAAATTATTTTATTAAAACACATCATGTTTGTGTCATTTTTACTTTAACATTAAATAAAAAGTTATTTATGTCATTTCCCAACCAAAGTGGCTATATGGGGTCCCCACGTTGACCCATGGCTTTTCTTGGTCCTCCATGACACATCCAATAAGGGTAGGACACGTTTTTAGGTATTTTTATTTTATTATAACATTAATTTTACATTAAATTACACTAATTACCTCTAATCGCGATTAAGATCTTAAAAGATACTATTCACCAAAAAATTAATTTAATCTCATTGAACCAAATTTTACTTCTTAATGATAACAATGTATGTCGGATTTTTGAAAATAAAATCACAGAAGTGGCAAAGTTTCATTTAAACAAAAAATCAGTTTATTTAACTACCACTTAGTGGTTTCATTATTCATCAAAAATTGAAGTTTTTCAGAAAAATACCAAAACGTCACCCTAAGTAATATTTGATATTATGAATTAAAAAATGATGTCTATTTTAAAAAATTCAAATCATATAAGTTATATTAATTAATTTAATAATTAATTCCCGCTGTCATGACAAATAGCGTGTTTTTATGAAATAATAACTATCAAAAGATTGACACCAGTTTAAGTCCAATTTCAAAGTGAAATTGATTATAATGACCACCATTGGATTAAATGGTAAAAATATATTATAATTTCACTTGAAAACCAATTAAAATTATAATATAATCATATAAATAAATTAGATTAAAATGAGGTTATGAATTAAAATACAACATTTTTCACTATTCATTAAAAAAATGAACTTTATCAGAAAAATACCAAAAATTCACAAAAAGTAAATTTTGATGTCCCAATCATAAAGAATAAGTTTATTTTGACAAAAATAGCTTATAAAATTTTCAAAAGATCGATTTAAAATTGGTTTTCAATCAAAAGGTAGCAAAACAATCTTTTAAAAATAGTTGTGTATTCCATGCTTTAGATTGGATTTATTCTCATTTTAAGCCTCTAAAAGACTATCTAATTCACTAATATGCCTAGATAAAAATATCTATTATTCATTAATTACTTGGGATGTTACATTGATCCTCTACCTAGAAAGTGAATTCCGCATGAGTCACGGTTTCCACCATAGCCCTGACAGTGATCCTCATATGTGTATCGAGATCATTCCCACTCAGAAGTGTGTCTAAAGTAATGAGGGAATCTATCTACTAATCTTACCCACTCAAGAGTGTGTCTCTCGTAATTAGTGTAGATACATCTCATGACAGTTCCTGACAAACAGCACTTCCCGGATGGACATCCTCAGAGGAATAAAACTTGTGGAGTGTGTTATCCAGGGACAAGTGCATTGTGGAATCTTCGAACAGAATCCCTGGCGGGGGTATGCGGTTTTTTGACTTATCTCTAGACCACGTGTTTGGGTTTTGAGTATATCTGGTTTGTTCTATATGTTCTGTAGACATATAATATGCATAGCTGACTGTACCTTTACTTTGTGTACTGCTTTGTGGTTTTCGGGGTCCTCTACTTCGTATTGTTATAATCGCCCCTGCACGGGCCTTGCCTGCCCGTCTAGTGTCTTGTGAAGACGAGCAGACTTTTGACAGAGTCCAAGGCGGACAAAGACAAGACCAAGTTTTCTGAGTTCCCTAATAGCCGAGGCGTTCCTACGGCTATAAGCGGTAGTCCCAATACCTTTTTGTTCTTACAGGTTGGACATTGTAGTTTTCAGACTCATGTTTTTGGTGGGCTTGAATTCTAGCCCAGTTTACTTTTACAAGAACTCTACCATTCGACGTACTCTGTTGGTTGGTTTTAGTTGTATGCATGCATTCTTTTTCATTAGTGGTCTTTACATTTCAACATTATGTGGGCTTGGATATGTGTGCATGTGTACATGTACTTAGGCAATGCCTCCCATGTTAGTGTTATGTCTACTCGGTGCTAGTCACCCGCCCCTGGCCTATTGGAGGCGGGCTTGGAGAGTCAAGGCGTGGGACCCACTAGGAAGGGTCGTGATAGTAGGCCATAGAAGTCAAAAGTGAGGCTCTATATGTCTTTTATATCTTTTTAAATGTTCTTCCTGAAAGGATCTATGGTTGCTGATATATGATTGAATTGTTTGGATGTTCTTCTGGACGGGAAAATCTGGCCCAGAATTTTACCTCTAAATTGGTCCGCCCTAATAACCACCATGGAGGCTGTATTAGAACTAGATTATGAAGAATTTTTTGTTCCTCTATTTTTCCTATACCATCCCACAAAATTCAGGCTTCATTAGGCATGAATTTTAGGCCCCAAATTCTCATTAGTGTGATGGTGTCCAATATACCTTTTCAAGAATTGTAAGAATGAAATCCCATTTTGGTGGTATTCCAATGTGAATCTTTCAACACTCCACAAGTATGAATTGTTCACAGTATTATTAGAAACCAGAAAATTAAATTTGAAAATAAAATCAAGATATATGGGTATTTTAAATTATCTTCAAAAATATACCACATAATAGTGCATTTTAAGAAAGAATTACAATCATAATGTGAAATGATGTTCAAAGTGTAAAATGCACAAAAATGGGGTTTATGACAAATAAATCACATTAATATTATGTATATTAACAATGAATATTAGCCTCATTTAGTGGCTAATCACACTGACTATTTCCAATGCTTTCTCCATATGAAAACTATTAATCATAACATAAACATTCGTATTAAAACTAGCATACAAAATATTAATGCATTATCTATAAACCATGAATGGTATAAAAATAACACATCCATTTTCAAATGTTTCAAAAAACCTTCAATAAAATATGGAATATTTTTATCATAATAAATCTACTTCAAACATTTTTAACTTCCGTCAATGGATGTTGACATATGAGAAAATTTATATGTAAAACTCTTTGAGAGAAATATCTATTTTTAATGAAAACATTTAAATGTTACACAATTTAGAATGGATATCATTTAAATATATTTTTGAATAAATGTGTCTCATACCACTTTTAATGTTCTCAATGTATTTAAAATTTTAAAACATTCATGTCCATATAAATAAATCCTTAAAACCTTTTGATAACATGGACATTAATGAGAAAGGATTAGAAAAAAAAATCATTAAATAATTTAAAATGATTTTTGAGTAAAAAATCCATTAAAAATATCTTTTAAAACTTCTTCATGAAACATTTAAATAAATGATTAATATATCCCAGTAGATAATTACGTAAAAACATCCCCGGATAATAAGGAGATTGTGGAATTAACCCTTACCTTTCACTTCCCTTTGGTCGAGAGTACGTTAATCCACATGTATAATTACCATAATATGTTAAAAATTTATACTAGAACCATATTCATATTTATTATGTCATACGTAATTCATTTATGACATTATTTTACCCATTTAATAATGATTTCCCTGTTAAATTATCATTTCGGGTAATAATCGTTTTCTTTATCATACGTGTTTTACCTTGTTATTCCTGATCATATCATTTAGATCATTATTTAAATACTTCTAGAATATAAACATTTATTTATATATCATATATATTTCAAATATTAATATTTATAATATATTGATATATGAAATGGGGGGCACCGTTTATGGTGACGGTAGGCCGTACATACACATAATCGTTGTTTCTGTTTTCATATCATATTGAACGGAGGTGAATATGGTATATTTAATTATAAAAATATATATATATATCCATTAGCGTTATTATTTCATATATTACATACTTATTAATAATATATATTTTTATAATCATCATAGAATGGGGAACATGGAAATGAATCTCATCGCGTCGTGGAGATGGTAATCCATACATATGCCTGAGCGACAATATCATTATATTTATGATGAAATCATGTATAATTGTATATTATATTGTCACGACCCGCCTTCAAAAAAATGAGGGAAGGGTCAGCAGATTTCTAGGCCCTTCCTTCTTTAAGTTGAAGGAGAGATAATGACCCCCGAAACCCGCCTTCAATAGCCCCCGGAGTGGCGACTAGCACCAAGGGTATAGAAAATTCTCGCAAATGGAAGGCATTGCCCTTTTTATTTTATAGGATCGAAAGATAAGGAGAAGAAAACCCAACAACACCAAGGTAGAAAGAAAAGTAAAGCCAAAAGTAAACCATTCCCACATGCATGTTTCAAAAGTGAAAGCCACAATGTGCAAAAAGGTGACTACAAGGTATGTACCAAAAAGAAAAAAAAAACAACTACAACTGCTCCAAAAGTCCGAGCTAGTAAGGTCCTGCGTGATCCCCGAAGTCCTTCTGGAAACCTGAAAGCTGTTTTATATACGTAGGGTGAGTATACAAGTACACTCAGTAGGGAAAACCAAGACTCTCGTGCACAAGTGGGGGAACGTACAAAAGTCCCGTGAGAAAAAGAGTAAACCAAACACCTAACAAGGCAAACTATCCATCCCAGGCCTCACCAAGGCTCACTCCCCAAATAATGCAAGTCAAGTAATATATATAATAAGAGCACATCGATGTTTGGGTACCCCTCTCCACTTTCCCACTGGTTATTGAGACATCCTACGCATCGGACCAATCCCGCCATTCTCACCGCAGTCCCACTGCCACACCCACTCGCACACACCTGGGCCACAACCACACACAATCCCACTGCCGAAATCCCGCCCGTACACACCTGGGCCTCAACCACATGCAGTCCCACTGTTGAATCCCACCCACACACACTTGGGCCACAACTGTCACATGTAACCATGCCTGCAAAAAACTAGGCCAGAACAACCACCACCACGCCCGAAGACACCTGGGCTAAAGGATCCACTGCGACGCCCGAAGGCACCTGGGCCTCATCCCGAAGACACTTGGGAAACCACCTGCCGCACAGACCTGGCCAACCACCACAACGCCCCACCCGATGGTTCTTGGGCTAATAATGGACTTCATGCCATCACATCCTGCCCGAAGATACTTGGGCTATCTGGGAAAGGGAGCATAAAAGGAGCTAATAACCAGCCACTAATAATAGTGTTGGGAAAAACACCCTCCCCCGTGAAATGGGGATGTTCGACACTAACTGCTCAACTCAGGTGGGGCACAAATAAGAAACAAAAAGCTACATATATATATATATATAGATATATAGATATATATAACAAGCACTCACCCAAAGCTAGGTTATTCTTCAGACAGCCTGCAGATCACAACAACACTCAAGTCCGAGTCATGACTCACGCCAACAACCCATTTGTCCCATTCTTGTTTCACGTTCAGTTAAAAAAAAGTTCACTTAATTTTAAGCACTACTGGGCAACTACCATAAGCACAACCAAGGAAAGCTTCAAAAGCATGGATCAACCAAAACACTCACACCCGGTTCTGTCAACAGAGGATCTCTCCCCAATTTGTGATATAAACGAGTACCCACCCGGTCTCAAACTCACAACCACCGAAACCATACCAACAGGGAATCCCATCCCCAAATTCACACAACCACCGAGAGTATAAAAGAACAGGGGATCCCATCCCCTCCCACATTTCCAGCAATCGGCCCGAAAGGAATACAACCAACTACCACTACCAACACAAGTCAGGGATTTTCAGATTTAAACGACTTAACACACTCCATGATTTCAAATTACGTGTGTTCTAACCTGGATTTATCACAGAAGGGTTGATCATGGTGCTTTCAATTATTCAGCTGAATATACGTGATTAACCGATTCACTTTTCACAACAGGAGTTTACAACCGCAAACAAGCCATTTAAAACATCAATAGGGCTTATTAGTGCACAAACAACGACCACCAATGGCCTAGATTTTCAGGAGGCACAAGCCAGCACAACTCAACAAGATGGTCATAGAAGAAACAACATCAAAATATAAAACACCATCAACGATCACAACCCCCCTCCCTTTCTTTATAGAATTCGTTCTTTATCTTTAGTTAGGTCTGGTTTACCCAATTCTACAGGATCAAAAGCACGCCCACCCCGCATGATACACAAAAGAGAGAGACGAAGGAGAAATTCCCTACTTGTTGATAGATGATCGACGTTCAGGCCGGGGGCGCGGAACTTTACGAATAACGATGCGGCGGACCCGATGCACCAGAAGCTGTTTTTGAAAAGTCACGATCGAGGAAAGGAGAAACCACGGCTAACCCTTAGTTTATAAGAGCTGGGGACGGTTGAGGTAAAAACGATGAACCGCGTAAGACGTGGAAGTCGTGGGTTGACCACGCGGCTGGACTCATCATTAAAGGTGCTGGGTGGTTTAAACCGACTCATGATTCGATTCAGTATCTAATTAAAACTTTTGTGCGCGTTTCGGGTCTTTAAGACATTTTTTTAAACGAGGAAGAATAGGGTTTAAAACCCTATCTACGAAAAAAAAAGCGTTACTGGAACAACTTGGCAAGGCTGGGTGACGTCGGCCAGTTCCGCCGATCGGCACCCCTTAAGGATCCGGATTTTGGAAAAGGAAGGGACCAAGGGGGGTCTGGGTCATCACATCAGATACCTCTTAATGGATTCTCGTCCTCAAGAATCACAACAACCCAGATGGAAAGAGAGGGTCTGAACAACCCTCTTCGAAAGATACCTCTTAGGAGTGAACCCCTGCTATCTAAAAACACTCCCCTGTCAAGAACCGAGAAACATTCCACGCCAAACCACCCGGTCATGTGGGTTTGGGGATTTTCCCTCCCCCATGTCAAGATATTATCCGCTTTGGGCGGCACTGACTCGCCCGCACGGGTTTAATCGCATCCACCTTAATGCGTCTTGATTAGGGGTCAGGTTCCCTCTTCCCTTTAGCTGGGGCTTTTCACACACAACAGAGGAAATAAACCAGTACATTTCATAGCCAAAAGTCAAACGTTCTACCACAACAGGTACAAAAAGGAACAAAGCTCAAAACAACCTGGGGTGTTGGGCACGCATCTGTGCTTCCCTCTCCCACGTACTCTCTTCGAGCCCGCCATGTCTTCACAACCCACGAACCAAGGGAATAGCTCATCCACGAAGCACCTTCTCCTTGCGATCCTCGATCATCACTAGTTTTTCCACAAAGGTTACGTCGTCCTCGATGTCCAGTTCACCCCAATCAAGGACGTGTGAATCATCGTGCAGATAACGACGGAGCTGGGATACATGAAAGACATCATGTATCCTTAGCAGCGGCGGAGGTAACGCTAGCTGATAAGCCACTTCGCCGACCCGCCGAAACACTTCGAAGGGTCCGAAGAATCTGGGGGAAAGCTTACCCCCCTTGTAGAACCTCCGTTACCCACGCCGCGGGGAGACCTTCAAGAACACGTGGTCCCCAACCTCAAACTCCAAGGGCCTTCTCCTGGTATCAGCATACGACTTCTGTCGGTCCTGGGACGCCTTCATCCTTTCTCGTATGAGCTGAATCTTCTCTGTCGTGTTCTGCACCACCTCATTCACGTACTTTCGTGCGAAAGCATCCACAGTACTTGACTCTCTGATTGCTAGAAAGTGAAACGATTACATCAACCTATCCACCACCACCCAGATGGCGTCGCACCCTCCTTGGACCTTGGGTAGTCCCGTGACTAAATCCATTGAGATGTCGTCCCACTTCCACTCGGGATAGCTAAAGGCTGCAGTAGGCCGCCTGGAACCCAGTGTTCAGCCTTCACTTGCTGACATACTAAGCATTTAGCCACAAATTCTGCCACCGCTCGCTTAACTCCGGGCCACCAGAACTGCCTTTTCAGCCCCTGGTACATCTTGGTAACTCCTGGGTGCACCGCTAGGGGTGAGTTGTGGAACTCACTGAGAACCTTGCCACGCATCACTCTTGGAACAAACAACCTTTTCTGGAAAAGCATCCGGTGCTGACCGTCCTCTGTCCATTCTCTTGGAGCATCACCCTGGTCAACCCGATCACGCATCACTTCGCACTCGGGGTCTCCCCACTGAGACTCCTCCACTTGTCGATACAGAGATGACTGCACTATCATCTGATATAGGCAGCCTCTGCAACTATCCATCTTCGCATCCAGGTGTAAGGAAGCCAACTCCTCCATTGCCTTCCAGGCATTTGCCGACTCTCGGACCGCATCCTTCTGCGTCCTCCTGCTCAAGGCATCGGCCACCACATTGCCCTTGCCCTCAATATAATAGATTTCAAAGTCGTAGTCCTGGAGGAACTCCACCCATCTCCATTGTCGCAAGTTCAAGTCCCGCTGGGAGAAGATATACTTTAATCTTTTGTGATCTGTGAAGACCAAAAAGCATTCCCCGATGAGGTAGTGCTGCCATAACTTTAGTGCAAAAACGACCACTGCAATCTCCAGGTCATGGGTGGCGTAGTTACGCTCACGGGGGCGTAGCTGCATGGACCCGTAAGAGATCACTCCTTGTTGCTGCATCAACACGCATCCTAGGCCCTGTCCTGAAGCATCACAAAATACCTCATAGGACATCCCTTCTTATGGTAATCTCAACACTGGGGCACTAACCAGCTTTTCTTTTAGGTAGCTGAAGGATGACTCGCATTGCTCGCTCCACACGAAATCCTGGTCCTTCTTGGTCAAAGCCGTCAAAGGGGCTGCTACTCGGGAGAAGTTGGGTACGAATCTCTGGTAGTAACCTGCCAGTCCGAGGAAACTCCGGACATCCGCCACATTCTTGGGTGCTACCCAAGAAAAACTGCCTCAACCTTTGATAGGTCGACTGCTACCCCCTGCTCAGACACTACGTGCCCGAGGAAGTGCACTTCTCGTGCCCAGAACTTGCACTTTGACAACTTCCCGTAGAGCTGGTGCTGTCGGAGGACTTCCAAAACTGTCCTCAGGTGCTCTGCATGGTCCTTTTCTGACCTTTAATAGATCAGGATATCGTCGATGAATACCACCACAAACCGATCCAGGTACTCCCGAAAGATGGAGTTCATAAGCCCCATGTACACGGCCGAGGCGTTCGTAACACCAAAGGGCATGACCACGAACTCGAAGTGCCCATACCTGCACCTGAACGCTGTCTTCGGGATGTCCCTCTCTTTCACCCTCAGCTGGTGGTACCCAGACCGCAGGTCGATCTTCGAGAATCATCCTGCCCCTTTCAGCTGGTCAAAAAGATCATCTATCCTCGGAAGAGGGTAGCGATTCTTGATCATTACCTGATTCAGCCTCCTGTAGTCGATGCACAACCTGAGGCCACCATCCGCCTTCCTTGCGAACAAGACTGGAGCGCCCCACGGTGACGCACTTGGACGAACATAACCCCTCTTCATCAGATCGTCAATCTATATCCACAACTCCCGTAGCTCCGAAGGTGCCATCCGGTAAGGAGCCATCGAGATTGGACGAGAGGTGGGCTGCAGGTCTATCCCGAACTCGATATCACGTCGAGGGGGTAGAGTCGTCACCTCCTCAAGAAAGATGTCCATAAACTCACGGACGATCTCTGGCACTTCCACCATTTCCGCATCTAATGATTCTACCGTCAGTTTGGTCAACAAGGAGAGGGGAGGTTCCTCCCTCCTGTTTCCCTTCGGACAGCTCCGCTCGCCGGTGAAGGTAACACGCTGGCCGTCCAAACCTGAGAACACCACCCTTCTTTGGAAACAATCGATGACGGCGCACATAGAAAATAGCCAGTCGATGCCTAGGATGACATCGTACGGCTGAATCTGTAGTAGAAGGAGATCCCTAACCGACTGATGTGGCCCTAACATCAGTCTACATCTCCGACAAACGAACATCAAGTCGGTCAGACCTCCAATTGGTGTGCTCAAAACCAGTGGAACTGGAAGTCTCTCGGCATCTAGACCCAAGGCACAGGCTATACTGGGTGCAACAAAGGAGTGTGAATCTCCAGTATCGAACAAAGCATAAGCAAGAGTGCTAAACACATTGATCGTACCTCAAACAACCTCTGGCCCTGTTGGAACTATTGCCTCTGCGGCGTGTAGCTGTCCTCGCCCAGCTCCCCTGCCCCTCAGCTGTCGGCCACCTCCCCGACCACGCCTTGGTCGAGGTCCCTGGGGAGCGCCCTGAGGTCGGCCTCCTCCTCCTATGTCTGCCTGCGGAGGAGCGGGAGCTCGCTGTCCCTTCTGCTGCTGCCGGAAGGGTCTGGCTGGAAACTGCTACTGCGGAGGATGCTGGGGATGACTGCCACTACTGTACTGCACCCGATCGGGGCACTGACTCCGGAGATGCCCAGGGCTCCCGTAGATGAAGCACCGTGGTCCCGAGCCTGAAGGGAAAGAACGTGGGACAGGGGATCGAAACTGAAACTGCTGCGGTCTGCTCCCTGTGGGTCGGAACCTGGAGGGTCCCGATGCTGGAGGCCTGGTGCTGACGGCCTTCCCCTTCGATGGTCCCAGCTGGATCCCTTCTCGTGACACTCTTCCTAGAGCATGCATCCTTTCCACCACTTCGGCCTTCTCCTGGACCTCTAAGTATGTCGGAAGGGTAAAGGGGGTAACAACATACTGGAGGGAGGGTCGGAGCGCCTCCTCCAAACGTATTGCCCGAGACTCCTCATCGGGAAAGTGGTCCAGAGAAAAATGTAGGAGGTCCTTGAACTTGATTCCAAGTTCCCTCACAGACATGCTCCCCTGCTGGAGGGAGAGTAGCTCCTGCCTCTTCTCCGCCTTCATTGTCGAGGAGAGGAACTCCGCCCGGAACTCCTTCTCGAAATCCGCCCAAGCAACCTCAGACTCTTTCCTATTCCCCAGGTGAAGCATCCACCACTGACGTGCCGCTCCTCGAATCTGGCTAACAGCCAGAGGAACCCAGTACTCAGTCGGGGCCCGAATCAGGCCGAAGGCTATAACTAGCTCCTCCAGCCAGCCTTCCGTCTTCACATCGGAGGTGCTGCCCTCATACTTCTCGAGGGCCTGTCGCTGGAAGGCTCGAAGAGTCTTCTGCCACTGGTCTTCCTCTTCCTCTCGATCTGCTCTCTACCGATTGGCCAAAGTAGTCTCAGGGGCCTCGATCGCTTGTACCAAACGTGGTCGCCTTCCAGGTGCCATAGCTTCAAGGTAAACAAGGAATGCCTAAGCCCAAGTAGTGCAGAATACCGTTCTTAAAACTTCTTAAGATTTAATTTATTCTTAATTTCCAAGTCACCCCAGAAACACAAGAACAGAAGTCATTATGATGCATGTACCTTTCCTAGGGTCTCTACCCTGCAATCAGTGTGGCCTCACTTGGTCGTTTGGTAGGTCCAGAGTCCTTGCATCGGATCATGGGGGGCCCTAAAATCCAGTGTCCTAGCCGGTCTTCCCTAGCCTAATTCACTCTCCAAGGTCACCCAACACCGTTTCCTTACCATCCCATGCAATCCTCACTGTGCCTAACTCCAGACTCCATCCTATCTCTCAACCATCACCTCTGATACCATTCTGTCACGACCCGCCTTCACCAAAAGGAGGGAAGGGTCAGCAGATTCCTAGGCCCCTCCTTCTTTAAGTTGAAGGAGAGATAATGACCCCCGAAACCCGCCTTCAATAGGTCCCGGAGTGGCGACTAGCACCAAGGGTATAGAAAATTCTCGCAAATGGAAGGCATTACCCTTTTTATTTTATAGGATCGAAAGATAAAGAGAAGAAAACCCAACAACACCAAGGTAGAAAGAAAAGTAAAGCCAAAAGTAAACCATTCCCACATGCATGTTTCAAAAGTGAAAGCCACAAAGTGCAAAAAGGTGACTACAAGGTAATTACCAAAAAAAAACAACTGCAACAGATCCAAAAGTCCGAGCTAGTAAGGTCCTGCGTGATCCCCGAAGTCCTCCTGGAAACCTGAAAGCAGTTTTATATACGTAGGGTGAGTATACAAGTACACTCAGTAGGGAAAACCAAGACTCTCGTGCACAAGTGGGGGAACTTACTAAAGTCCCGTGAGAAAAAGACTAAACCAAACACCTAACAAGGCAAACTATCCATCCCAGGCCTCACCAAGGCTTACACCCCAAATAACGCAAGTCAAGTAATATATATAATAAGAGCACATCGATGTTTGGGTACCCCACACCACTTTCCCACTTGTTATTGAGACATCCTATGCATCGGACCAATCCCGCCATTCTCACCGCATTCCCACTTCCACACCCACCCGCACACACCTGGCCCACAACCACACACTGTCCCACTGCCGAAATCCGGCCCGCACACACCTGGGCCTCAACCGCACGCAGACCCACTGCTGAATCCCGCCCGCACACACCTGGGACACAACTGTCACATGTGACCATGCCTGCAAACACCTAGGCCAGAACAACCACCGCCACGCCCGAAGACACCTGAGCTAAAGGATCCACTGCCACTCCCGAAGAAACCTGGGCCTCATCCTGGAGACACTTGGGAAACCACCTGCCGTACACACCTGGCCAACCACCAAAACGCCCCGCCCGATGGTTCTTCGGCTAATAATGGACTTCAGGCCATCACAGCCTGCCCGAAGATACTTGGGCTATCCGGGAAAGGGAGTAGAAAAGGAGCTAATAACCAGCCACTAAGAATAGTGTTGGGAAAAACACCCTCCCCCATGAAATGGGGATGTTCGGCACTAAGTGCTCAACTCGGGTGGGGCGCGAATAATAAACACAAAGCTACATATATATATATATATAACAAGAACTCACCCAAAGCTAGGTTTTTCTTCAGACGGCCTACAGATCACAACAACACTCAAGTCCGAGTCACGACTCACGCCAACAACCCATTTGTCCCATTCTTGTTTCACGTTCAGTTAAAAAAAAGTTCACTTAATTTTGAGCACTACTGGGCAACTACCATAAGCACAACCAAGGAAAGCGTCAAAAGCATGGATCAACCAAAACACTCACACCCCGTTCTGTCAACAGAGGATCTCTCCCCAATTTGTGATATAAACGAGTACCCACCCGGTCTCAAACTCACAACCACCGAAACCATACCAATAGGGAATCCCATCCCCAAATTCACACAACCACCGAGAGTATAAAAGAACAGGGGATCCCATCCCCTCCCACATTTCCAGCAATTGGCCCGAAAGGAAAACAACCAACTACCACTACCAACACAAGTCAGGTATTTTCAGATTTAAACGACTTAACACACTCCATGATTTCAAATTCCGTGTGTTCTAACTGGGAGTTATCACAGAAGGGTTGATCCTGGTGCTTTCCATTATTCAGTCGGATATACGTGATTAACCGATTCACTTTTCACAACAGGAGTTTACAACCACAAACAAGCCATTTAAAACATCAACAGGGTTTATTAGTGCACAAACAACGACCACCAACGGCCTCGATTTTCAAGAGGCGCAAGCCAGCACAACTCAACAAGATGGTCATAGAAGAAACAACATCAAAATATAAAACACCATCAACGATCACAGCCCCCCTCTCTTTCTTTATAGAATTCGTTCTTTATCTTTAGTTAGGTCTGGTTTACCCAAATCTACAGGATCAAAAGCACTCCCACCCCGCATGATACACAAAAGAGAGAGACGAAGGAGAAATTCCATACTTGTTGATAGATGATCGACGTTTAGGCCGGAGGCACGTAACTTTACGGATAACGATGCGGCGGGCCCGATGCACCAGAAGCTGTTTGTGAAAAGTCACGATCGAGGAAAGGAGAAACCACGGCTAACCCTTAGTTTATAAGAGCCGGGGACGGTTGAGGTAAAAACGCTGAACCGCGTAAGACGTGGAAGTCGTGGGTTGACCACGCGGCTTGACTCATCATTAAAGGTGCTGGGTGGTTTAAACCGACTCATGAGTCCATTCAGTATCTAATTAAAACTTTTGTGCGCGTTTCGGGTCTTTAAGACATTTTCTTTTTTTTAAACGAGGTAGAATTGGGTTTAAAACCCTATCTGCGAAAAAAAGCGTTACTGGAACAACATGGCAAGGCCGGGTGACGTCGGCCGGTTCCGCCGATCGGTCTCACCGATCGGTCGCACCGATCGGTCGCACCGATCGGCACCCCTTAAGGATCCGGATTTTGGAAAAGGAAGGGACCAAGGGGGGTCTGGGTCATCACATATATAATATATAAAGAATATTTAACATGTTATATTTATTATTTAAATCAGTTATAATCATTAATATACCCATACGAATAATGAAGTGTTTGAATAAAAAACTACACCAAGACGTGGAGACAGTTAGTCGTACTTACGAATGTATGGAGACATGGTCATTTATAGGATGGATAGAATAAAGAATATGGATGTACAATATTAATAATAACATCACAGTACATTGAAAGAACTTGAGTTATTATTTTGGTATGAAAACAACAAAGAATGTGGAAGTGGAATAAGAAATTAACTTGAAAGAGGGTGGGAAAATTATTGAATCTTCTTTGGGTGTTTCGTTTTGAGTTGATCAAAAGGGCTCCATTGAAAGGATTTATGATCAATTTAAGAACTCTAGGTTTATGGGAGAAGAGTTGGGAGGATTTTTGAGAAGGGTTTGGTGGATCCAAATGTCTTTGGAGGAGTGATTTTGAGAGAAGGGTATGTTCCCTTTAATAAAATGGGTGAGGGTCACTTTTGGAAATGATTAAATTATTAATTTATTATACAATCATTTTTGGATAATAATGGATCCAAATGAATTTATGTATATCCCTCGGTAGTTATGGGTCTACATCATCTCAACTAATA
Source organism: Viscum album (assembly GCA_963277665.1). Classification (NCBI taxonomy): domain Eukaryota; kingdom Viridiplantae; phylum Streptophyta; class Magnoliopsida; order Santalales; family Viscaceae; genus Viscum; species Viscum album. Next base: position 1,685,812,661 of record OY728119.1, on the reverse strand, counting down.
GATTTTAGACATGTTTAGAATACCATTTTAACCATAACTTTTAGATTTAACTCTTAGTTAAATAGTTTTACTTTTACTGTGTCTTTTTTTATTCTTACACTACATGGTTAATAAAATTACTCTAAACATCCAATAGAACCTCAAGTGGTTTATTAATGACATATATAATATTATATAATACCTTTTGATGAACCTTTAATGTTTTGGAATATATACCAACCAATAATATATTATTGGTTTTAAAAACTTATTTATGTCAATTTTGACACAATTTAGTATTTTATTTCTTTGAAAGTCCCATAAACATTATCACATAGAATAAAATTTATATAACAAACCCTATAATGTCAAATTAACATTGATAATTAGTTGGATTTATCAGAAGTCTCAATTTTCTATTATTTGGATATTTATAATATCAATTATTAAATATTTTATTAATAAGGTAATTATTGCTTCATCATTGTGTCCTAAATTAATTAAATTATATAATGTCTAAAAATTATAATTAAATTTCCATTATTTAGTAAATATCTTTATATTTCTAATTAATATTTATAGTCTAATTTATATTATGTGTGACCCTTTATTAAAAATTGTTTAGTTATTATACTTTGAATTTAAATCATTTAATTTTCCTTCAAATAATATAATAATAAATGTCTGAATCTAATCCATCTGGACCAAATTAGATATTATTTTCTTCCTATAGTTGTTTATGGTCGAATTGTATATATACAATAGAATTAGGACATGTGTAAATGTAATTATGATATCAAATTTTCCCTTAATTACCTTACTTATTTTATCTGGGGTGAATAAAAGTCAAACGTTACTATTCTACAAAAATTATTTTCAAATTATTGAACCACATTATACTTACTGATATCAACAGTGTATCTCAGATTTTGGAAATTCAACTCATAGAAGTTGTAAAATTACGTTTTATGCAAATTTGCTAATGTTCCCTAGAGGTAGGTTAAAGAGGTTAAAAAGATAAATAATATATTATACATCTAATTTTATTATAAAATTATTCCAATGATTTAAATGAACTTATATGGGTATTATATATCTCTTTTTTACATAAGTTAAATTAAATAAAATAAATCATTATTTATATAAATAGTCGGTATTAAATAATATCGCAGTGTTTTTTTACTATTCATCAAAAATTGAATATTTTCGAAAAAATACCAAAAATTTACCCTAAGATAATTTTGATATTATAAATTAAAAAATGAGGTATATTTTAATAAATTCAAATCATATATGATTCAATTATTAATTTATAATTAATTCCCGTTGTCAAAACCAAAAACCTGGTTTTTAAAAAGTAAAAACTATCAAAAGATTGACATGTGTTTAAGTAAAAATTAATTGTAAATTTACATTTAATAATGTAAATTTTATTAAATGGTTAAAATATAATATAATTTTACTTCAAATCCATTAAAATTCATAATTTATCACTCTATATTATTTCTATTAAAAAAGTTGTTTTCAATTAAAACATAGTATTTTTCATTTTTCGTCAAAATGTGAAAGTGATCAGAAAAGTACCAAAAATTTATACAAAAAAATCATCTTATCCCACTTCTAAAAAATAATTAAATTTAATTAAATTGATTATTTAAAAATGTCAAATATTGGTTTTAAAAAGGGTTGGCCATTTAAAGGCTGTAAAATTGTATTTTTTTTATAAATACTTCTTTGATCTGGAAAAATTAATTTGTTCATATATTATATCTCAGAAACCGAAAATATTGATGTTAAAATTATATAGAATATATAAGATTCAAAAATAAGATAATACTATTCATAACCGCTTTTTGAATGGTAGTTTGGTATGTTGTGGTGCCCTCGAACTCGACGTTTCTTGTAACACAAGATATTGGATTACATTAATGAGATAACATACTATGAAATCACGAGGTGTTACATTCTCCACTTGTTCAATAAATTGTGTCCTCAAAATTTGAAATTATTATTCGAAAATGAAAGGTTAAAAATAGAAAAATACCTTTTTGGAAAACCCACATCAAAAATTGGGTTAATAATATTTATTATTAATAAGAATAAAAGAGAAATATAAAATTTTCCAACAAATTATGATCTCAGTTTGGATAAAATTGGAGGAAATTAGAGACACATAATTTTAGGAAAATATAAATATTTATAAGGAGTGATTGATGTAATAAATCCCAATCATTTGTAAAATTGAGGGCCTCAAAGCCATCAACATATGATGATGTAAAATATCATTGGTTCAAAAAAACATATGTTATTCGGATAATACATTTTTTTTATTATCCCTTACCAAAGGTTTATGAATTATTTTCCTTATAGAATAAGAGAAATAATATACATGACAAGTAGAGTTCCATCTTTTACCTAATTTCTACAACAAACTCATCTTTCACTCTAAAAAATTATATAACATAAAAATATTATATTTATCCTAATCGTATAGGGTTAAAAATGAATTTATATTTAATTTTTAATACAATTTTAAAAAATCATATTATATATACTAGAACATCATGTAGTCCAGTGGTTGGTGATGCACCCTTGTCACCCTTCAGTTGTGGTTTCAAGTCTCACGGCCTTTCCAGACGCGACAGGTTATCACCCGACTTTCAGGTTATCCTTTTTATAAAAATCCAAAAATATTCTTATGAAATTTTTTAACCATAAAAATTGTATAAAATTTCAATCTTAATCCATTACAACCTTTTTACTTATCCAAAATAAATCTGTACAAAATCATTGTCCCAAACTTATAAGGAATTTAAACACAATGACGTTATTTTATTCCACATAATAACATGTAAAAACCTTCATCCAGTAGTCTTTTAAAACATGGTAACACCCTAAAATACCGTAAATCCTAGTTTATTACATTAATGATACCTTATTCTTTATAGAATACTGGATAAACTCTTTATATCCAAAAATGTATAAACTCCTACAATGATGGAATCTACAAATAATTAATCAGTTTTAAGGTAGTCAATAAAATCTAATATAATTTATCCAAATCAATCATATCTAATTAAAAAATTACTACCTCTGTTTCAGAACCATATTATGGTTTATCTTTCCCTCAAACATATTTTTTCCAAAACAATTAACCTGTTGTTGAGTCACTTTTCTTGGTTCCACACATCCTCATGTCCTTAATGAAATAGTACTATAATTCAATTATTATATACTCTATAATTATTATAACATGTAAATCATTGATACAATTCTCAAATGACAAAATACTATAATAAAAACATAAGAACTCTTATCATTCATCTACATCTATGGTTTTATCATAACTCGATTATTATCCAATAGCAACATTTGGGTAATACTCTAAGGATTTGGACAATGATTCACGTAGTGTCCCAACTCCTTGATGATTAATCATTGTTCATTTTAAACCTTTTTTACCCATGCAATCACAAACTTGGTTTCCTTTTTCTCCACATTTATAACTAACCCCCATTCCCTAAAATCATTTACCATGGTGATTCTATCCACAATTGTATTAAATGAAAAGAATCCTTCTTTCCCCTCTTCTATTTATCCATCTTTCCTCTTCCATCCATTTCATCAATTGTTTCCCTCCAATGCCATTGGACTAAGAAAATACTTTACTTATCTAATTGACACATGATACTATTTGTTCACATGAGGAGAATACATTGGAGAATATTACCCTTTTAAATATTTGATTATTACAATGAATGATATGATCCTTCTTAATCATCCGATCATGCATATAGCTAGAATTATCATTCCTTTTACATGGAGCCATTTCTAAACAATGGAATACACTATGTTAGTTTTCGAATTGAAATTCATAATTCAAAACATTGAAAATACCTAACGTAAATTGAAAATATTGTGCATATAATATATAATCATAAAATTTTTTCTTTTGAGGATGTATTTTCTCCTAAACCTTTCAAAATGTCTTATAAGGAAAATGTGAATTATCCTAAACATTTCCCTCGAGAGATTCATAACCAAGAGTACAGAAAGACTCATTTTCATATATTAGGATACCCTGAGTCAAGCCCAAAACTACTTGTCAAGGATTTCACTCCTAGGTACATTTGTGCCAGAGCAGCCTCTACCTACCCGAATCCAAACAGGGATGTATTTCTTAGAAAATACACAAAATCTCCACATTACAAAAATTCTTGTAGGTTCATCAGTACTAATCCTCAAATTCTATCTTAGTGTAATGATATCTAATCAGAGGTTATCTAAATCTATTTCCAAGGTTATTTCTATACATTCACTAATAATAACTGTAATGACCTATCCATAGTTACCGAGATTTGGTGCGTCATTTTAATACATTGGCCTGATTACATGGAATCAAGTCCCGAAGGACCAATCAGTTTAGTAGTCTTAGAAAGTAGATTAAATATATTATTGTTACTGAAAATTATAAAATGAAAAAAACAACTAAATTGTCTCCATTGTCGACATTAATATCCCTTAGCCTATCCCTATAGGTCAACCATAAAATACTTATTCACATCATGGGAAAAATAAAATATAGAAAGGGGTGATATCAGACACTCATCTAGTATAACAGTATAGCATAAAATTCCTAAATATGAATAAATTTTTAAGGCAATGTGTAATACTAAACTAAAATCCTTTTATACTTAAACATAAGAATAATATGGAAATGATAAAATCAAATAATTCCATTTACTTATTCACATGTATATTCTTCTAATCAAATAATAACATGCAATATCAATATCCACTTTCATAATGGTGGAATGCATAATTCTTGACTTCATAACCACATATCCAAGGACTTGTTCTAATAGTACAAATAATATTTTGTCAAGGCCTTATGCCTAGCCACATGTTTGCCTTATGAGACCTACCAATGCATCGTGGAGATATATTAGTCTGAAACTGTCACTTAATAAATCCGATGCATTCCTCATATGAAAAGGATTAAACATTACAGAAACATTCATATTAAAACAATCCTCCGAAATGTAAACAAATTATCTATAAACCATGAATGATATAAAAATAACACATCCATAGTCAAAAATATAATAATACATTAAATAAAATATGGATAATTTGTATCATAATAAATCAATATAAAAAAGATTAAAATCTATCAAAGGATGTTGACATAGATGAATATGATTTGCAAAACACATTGAGAGATATAACTATTAATCATGAAATCTTTTAAAAGTCAAACTATTTAGGAATGATTTCATTTAAAATATATTTTTGAATAAAGGTTTCACATACCTCTTTGAATCTTCTGATTGGACTTATCATTTTAAAACATTCATGTCTATATAAATAAATCCTTAAACCCCTTTTGAAAAGATGGACATTAATGAGAAAGGTGTTTAAGAATAAATCATTAAACCAATTAAAATGATGTTTTAGAAAATAATACCTTAAAAAATACCTTCGAAAACTCATTTATGAAACATGGAAATAGATAATAAATATGTCCCATTATATACATACAGAATACAAACTTTGATAATAAATAGAATGTGGAATTAAACCTTAACTTTCACTTTCCTTTGGACAAGCGTACATTTATCCTCTTTTTTAATGACCAAATTATGTTTTTATATTATACTGGGAACATATTAAAATTTATTATATCATACATGATTCATTTATGACATCATAAAACCCAATTAATAATGATTTAGATGTTAAATTAACATTTTGGGTAAAAATATCTTTCATTATCGTACCTATTTTAACTTGTTATTCATGATCATATAAATTAGACCAGGATTTAAATAATTCCACAATATAATCTTTTATTTATATATAAAATATATTTATAATATAAATATTTATAATAGATAGATATATGAAATGGGAGTCCCCATTTATGGAGACGGTAGGTCGTACGTAAGCATAAATGTTGTTTCTGATTTCAGACTGCATTGAACTTAATTTATTAAGTTATATTTATATATATATCAAGTAGAATTAATATTTAATATACTAAATACTTATTATTAATATAATTTTTTTATAATCATTGTTTAATTATGAACATGTAAATGAACCTCATTTCGTTGTGGAGACAGTAATCTGTACGTACATACGATCGAAAATATCATTATATTGATGGTGAAATATTATGTAATTGGATGTTATATCATATATAAATAATAATTAACATGTTATATTTATTATTTAATAAATGTATACTCATTATTATACCCATCCAAGTAATAAAGTGTTGTAATAACAAACTACACCCCGATGTGGAGACAAAAAGTCGTACGTACGCACATATGGTGACTTTTTCATTTAAAGGAAAAATTGAAAAATGAATAATGTTTTACCATATTTATAAAAAAATCACATTATGTAGGATGTACTGGCGATATTGTGTTGGTATGTAATCAAAAATGATAGAGGAAGTGTAAGAAGAGAAGAACATGAAAGAGGGCGGTGAAATTATTACCTCTTCTTTGGGTGTTTCCTTTTCAGTTGATAAAAAGGGATCCTTATGATTGATTTGTGATCAAATTAAGGACTCTAGGTTTATGAGATTAACATTATAATTATATTTGTGTAGTTTTTGGTATAGTCCAACTTCTTTGGAGGTGTGATTTTGAGAGAAGGGGTGGTTCCCTTTTATAAGAGGGGTGGTGGTCACTTTTGGAAAAGATTAAAATATTAATTTATAATTCAAAAATTTTCGGTTTATAATGGCTCAAAATGAATTTATTTCGATCCTTAGGTGGTTATGTGTCGATATAAAATCATCCAATAGGATTTTGACTAGTTTATGTCACCATTTTAACCTTATATTTTATATTTAACTCTTAGTTAAATAGTTTAACTTTTAGTGTGTCTTTTGTATTATTGAAATACATGGTTAATAAACATACACTAAATGTACAAGAGAACCTCATTTGGTTCATTAATTACATATATAATATTATTTAAGCCCTTTGTCTAACACTTATACTTTTTGGAATATTATATCAAACTATAATATAGTATTTTTAAAAAACCAAATTTCTGTCAATTTTGACTCTATTTAGTATTTGATTTTTTGAAAGCCATAAAAACTTTATCACATTAAATAAAATTTATTGAACCAAACCTAAAATGTCATATTAACCTATAATATTAGTATAATTCATTAGAAGTATCAATTATCATTTATTTGGATATTTATAATATCAATTATTTTAATATTTGATTAATAAGGTAATTAATGCATCAACATTGTGTCATAAATTAATAAAATTATATAATATCTAAAAATAATAAATAAAAATACCATTATGTAGGAAATAATTTTTTATTTTCTAATGAATATTTATAGTGGAATTTATATTTTTTGTAAACCCACATTAAAAATGGTTTAGTTATAAAACATTGAATTTAACTATTTTAACTCATCTTTAAATAAATAATAATAAATGTCCTATCCTAATAAATGTGGAACAAAAGGGAATCATATTTTATAACTAATGATGTTTTTGGTTTATTTACAGTTATCTAATAGAATTTTTAAATGTGTTAGAGTGATTATGATATCATTTGTACGCTTAATTACCCTATTTACTTTTAATTGTATTAAATAAAAGTCAATAATTACTATTCAACAAATATTATTTTAATCTTATTGAACCACAATTTACATACTGACCTCAAATGTGCCTCTCATACTTTTGAAATTAAAATCACAGAAGTGGTAAATTTATTTTTTATGCACATTTGGAAATTCCTCTAGGAGATCTCTAAAAGAGGTTAAAAAGAAAAATAAAAATTTATATATCTAATTTTATTATAAAATTACTCCAGTTAATTACATCGATCTTATATAGGTATTATATATCTATTTTTACTTAAAATATATTTAAATAAAATAAATAATTATTTAAATTAAAAAGTCGGTTTTAAATAATAACGCATTGTTTTCACAATTCATAAAAAATTGAATGTTTTCAAAAAAATACCAAAAATTCTGAAAAGGAAAATTTTGATATTACAAATTAAAAAATGTAGTCTATTTTACCAAATTAAAAACATAGCAGCCTCATTTATTAATTTAAACTTAATTCACATTGTCAAAACCAAAAATCAGGTTTTTTAAATAGTAAAAACTATCAAAAGATAGACATGTGTTTATGTAAAATTTAAATGTGATATTAATAATAATGACCTACATTGTATTATGTGATAAAAATATAATCTAATTATACATCAAAACAATTCTAAAACATAATTTGACATTATAAATTATTTCTAATAAAAAAGTTGTTTTTAATTAAGACATAGTATTATCCACCATTCGTTAAATAAGAAAGTTATCATAAAGGTACCAAAATTTGATTCAAATAAAATATTTATTTCCTACCTCTAATGAAGAATATTATTTCATGAAATTGAATATATAAATGTTTCAAATGATGGTTTTAAAAAGGGTTCACCATTAAAAGGTGGAAAAATTTCTTTTTAAAAAAAATACTTTTTTATTTGAAAAAATGAATTTGTTCTTATATTATGTCTAAGAACCACATAATATGGATTTTAAAATTTTATACTGTATAGAATCCAAAACAAAATTAATACAATTTATAAATGATTTTTGAATGACTAGTTTGGAAAGTTGTGATGCGCTCGAACTTGTTGTTTCTTGTAACACATGCTTTGAATTACATTAATGGGAAAACATACTAGGAAATCTTGGGGTATTACCCAAATCATTCAATAACACATTGTAACCATGTAAATAATCAAATGTCCAATGATGAAAATCCACATAAGACTTATATTTACTTTTTGACATCAAGATTCCCTAATGAATCAACTGATTCATTTTCTTCATCTCCTGAACCAATCATTGTCCTACTATGTAACTTTTCCCATCCTCCAACCACTACAATGAATATCCACATGGCCACACAAGAAAAAGCCTCAATAGGATCCATTTTAATTGATTATATGTAAATATTATTATATGAAAACTTAAATAGTCCCAAATTATCATTCCATGATCCACATTTGTTTTGAACACAAATGTGAAGCATATCGACAAGAATTTGTATATATCTTTATGTTTGGCCATCAAATTATAGATGGTCGGCCATACTCAAACAAACATGAGATACTAGTGCCTCCGTAATTCCCCTCCAAAAATTGAAAAGTGAACACAATATATCAATTAAGAAAAATATCATATGGACCTCTATGAAAATGAATGATCTCATTCACATAGAAATATATAAAATACTCAACATTGGCTATATCAAAACTTGTTATAAAGTGAGCTTATTTTGTTAGCCGATTAATCACAACCCATATCAAAATCATCTATTTCTAGGTATGTAGGGACACAACCACAATGTCCACATCTATCTCTTCCCACTTCTAAAATGGGTATGAATGTCGATGAATAAAACTAGGATGCTTCTACTGCTCAAAATTAAACATTAGGCACATATTACTATGAGATACAAAATAAAAAATCCACCATATCAAAAATGTCCACTAAAATAGATGCCATATATCATAGAACATATTCATGGTTCTTTGGTGAATTAACTAATGAGAGATAAAGAAATCCTCAATCATAGATTTACGTTTTGTTAACATGACAATTTTTTCCCTAATTTCAAAGAATTCAGTCTTTAGAGAAAAAACACCCAAAACTTGTCTCCTAACCATAAATAGAGGCTCTAACAATTTTGAACTCATCGTAAAGATTGGTCTTCTAATTAATCAATATGAGAATATGGGATATCAACTGATCACTAGAAAAAAATCTCATCCCCAAATTAAAATTCTCCAATATGAAATTGTGAAAATGGGGCCATCATATTCCACAATTCCAAAGACTCATTCACTCCAGGGATCTGATGTTGCATCATCAATGAATCTGTGATAAAAATATATTTCCCCTTAAAATAAGTGATGTTTCATTTTATAGAATTTTGGTTTTTAACTCAATTCTATTGAATGAGATTAAAATAATTTTGAGAGAATATATAACTCATTAACTTGTGATATTAAAATATGTTACACCTTTTCCTATAAAATAAATATCACTAATTCATAAAACCATTCCTCAAAACTACCAGTTCATTGTCAATGGTTGGACAATTCTTCTAATGTGGAATATTTTTATGTGATACATAGGTAAAAAAAATCATCATCTTTCATAATAACACAACTGAAACTAGAACCAATTGAATTAAAAAAAGGCAATATAGCCATAACCCTCCTCTATAAGAGTATCACCGAGGTATTAGTTGAAAGCCTAGTCATATCAAGAAAAGAACTCTAAAATTTTCCATTTTAATAAAAAATACTCTATTATGTGTTACTAAAATCATTGGAGAATCCTTCTTTGAGTTGTGCATAATGAACTAATGATAATACATCGATAGAACCATAGAGCTCGAAATCAGGAAAAAAATTTATAGTTGTTACCATGTCACAACATCATTCAACCTTTCAGGATTAGTTGAGATACCATGTTCTGACACCATGGGTCCCAATAATATCAATTCCTGAATCAAAATATCACATTTTAAAAACATTTCATAAATATAGTGATTCCTAAAAGACTCTGAACTGTGATCAGATGATGCACATGATCCTCCTCTGACTTATGGTAAACCTTTATGTTATCCATATAGACTACCTCAAGGGTAAAAAGATAATCGTGGAAGATACTATTCATTAAATTAATAAAAACTACTAGGGAATTTTATAGACTATAGGGAATAAAAATGTACTCTTAATGGTCGTACCATCTATTAAATGTAGTTTTCTGAATTATAAATTATTTTATACTCAATAGATGGTAACAAGACCGATGAACGAGCTTCGAGAACCACTATGATGCTTTTAAACTAATCAAAATGATCATAAATAAATGAAATCATATAAATTTCATTTAACATCACTCAAATATGTTTTTGTTAATAAAAACATAGGAACAATGAATTATCATTCTTTTTAGAAAGGTCAATTTGTGCCGCCTAAGGTGACAACCTTGGGAACATAATTCCTTTCTCTAGAAGATCATCCAATTGAGTATTTATCTTTATTAGTTATTATTCTTCTATTAATATGGAATGAATATAAATAGGTTTATTTATAGGATCAAATTTTATAGAAAACTCTACCTCCTTTACCAGTGGAAAACCAGATAATTCGATAGGAAACACGTCGTGAAATTTGATGAAAATGGGAGGGATATCACCTCTCAATTATTACCAATCAAAATAAAATTCAAACAATTCTATTTCGTTCCAAAACTCTTGCTATGATGCTTTCACCCTACATAGCCTAGGGTACCATCCTTCCAGAATGATGTGGAACACAACCTTGTGTGTAGTAAAAGAGATCCATCAAGGATGACATTGAATCATAGCATTATAAAAAATGATCCAATACCTCTTGAATGTGATTTTAGGATTATTAATTTCTAGAAGAAGATAACTCCAAGCAAGATAAAAATACAATATAGAGAAAACAATATAAGAACCACATAGGCCCTACATTGTCTTCATACAAGGGGTTTTTGTAAGTTTTATAATATAATATAAAATCTCCATAAAAAGAACAATATGATTAAAAATACTATAGAAATGAAGAAATGTGATGCACCTTTATCAATTAATGTAGTTACTAGTAATCAAGATATTGTGATGGATACTGTAACTATTTATGGGAATGTTTCATCTTCAACTATAGACTCATCCTCTATATGAATAATGATTGATCTAAATTTTTATGGTTGGAATGCTTTCACTTATATAAAATATTATTGCACTATAGTTGTATAAAGTGTTGATGATCATGTGCCACTGTATATAGTGGAATAATCATGGAATAATTTCTAAAAGTGACATGAGAATCCCCAATAACCAAATACATTTGGTGCCTTAGTATAGAAAGTCATTGAATTCTATGGATTACCACATTTTAAAAAATCAATGGGCCTCAGCTAGAAACTAAAAGAGGTATAGAATGACCCTAATGTCGAGAACCACCACAATAACCATCACACTTCTTCATTATTTAAATGTAACACCTAATAAAACATTGAGACGTAGAAAATTTTGATACCCATGAATTTCCATCATATTATATTTTAACCATTAGTTCTTTATTGAGTACATTAGTATAAGAAGCCAATATAGTGAAGAAAATATGAGAATGAATATCTGATCATAGGCCCCTTTTGAACATTTTACCCTACATCTTCTCATTTTATACTATCTTATGTGCAAAATACATGATCTACAAATTTTATTTCATATTCTACCATGGTCCTATCAGCAATTTCAATTTTAATAAATTTTGAAGAATTGTTAATTGTCATTGAATATGGATATAAATGGTTGGTGAAAATAATATTGATGACTTTCCACTCTCAGAACTCCGATTTATAATCTATGTCCATTTCTTCCAACCATCTCCTACTCAGTCCATCTATCATGAAGGTGGCTCAATTTACCTAGATTTCATCAGGTGTCTCCAAGAACCTAAAAAATTTCTCATTTCCCCTGAACCATTCTTCATTTTCATGAGTATTTTTAAAACCTTTGAAAAGTGTTGGCTTCTATAAAAGAATCCCTTGAGAAAAAATCATGATAAACTCCCTATAATACCACTATTTCACAAACCAATCTATGTACCCTAGTAACCTGATAATTAAACCGATCCACATATGGAATGGTGAGTGTCCTTGATCCTCAAAGATTGGTCACTAGACACTAGAATCATACAAAATGAATGTGGGATCATATTTTCCTCATACAATGTGGAAGAAAGATAAGAAATCAGTATAGATACTAAAGACGAGCCACTGAGATATGTGAAAAAAAAGTTAGATAGTTATGAAAACACAATATACTATAGAAAATTACTAGAAAAATAGAAAGATAAATATCCCATGTCGCAATAGACACAAACCTCTGTCTCCATAGATCAATAGCTAGAACAAATTCCAATATTTTCTTTACCCCTTCTCGAACCGGGTAGGAGATAATCTAAGAATACACAAAGGCACAAGTTGGGTGTGTACTAAATAACATATTTGGATACTCAACAAGAATTCCATAATAATATTCCAATATCCAATTAACCAAATAACATTCATTCAATTTTTTATGTAAATAGGTTTTTCAAGGAAATCCACTATTAAATCATGTTTCACATATTAGAATTATAGAAATAACTTTCAAAAATGGTAGTTTACAAAAATTTCATAAATAATGTTCTTATAAAACATTTTATATAAATCCAGGGGAATATAAAATAATTTTACAATAATGTAATTCATCTATATCTCATATAAAAACAAGAGATAAACAACGTCATATTATATGTGGTATGATAGTTCCAAGTTATGGGATCCAAAATAACTAATGTGATAACCAAAATGTTTACAAATGTCATTAGGAAAATTGAAAAAGATTACTCATGCATTTCCCAATAGGCAAGTAAGATGTTCTGGACAAAAATTTGTTAGTGTTGTAAATGATCAATCTATTTTTTGGGAAATTCCAACCTAGCATGTTTGTCATAATAACTCACTATCTACCAAGGCATTCATGTTCTCTATTAAAATTAAATGATGGGAAATTTATTTTAAGCAATCATAAATGACAATTATGTTCTATATCCCCATTATAAAAATTCCATTTTCCATTTAAAATGAAAATTTATTTTAATATGAAACCTTCCTTTTCACCATGATAATACCCCAAGGATTCTATTAAAACATTTATATCAATATTCACAAATAGTTATTTCAAATTAGTTCACAATTAAATTTTTCTATCCATATTCGAAATTTATTTTTCTATACAATTCGTCAATTTTATAACAAAAATCAATTCAATCGAACTTTGTGTGTTGAAAATTTTCCCGTCAAACCCATTAAATAATTTAAATTAATCCATTAAAATTTTAACAATTTCCTTAACAATAACTCAATTTAATGGTCTTGGTGGTTATTTAATTTCATGCTAAAACCACAATTTTAAAACCCAGTTCAATGGAATTTGGTTTTCCCCACCTAGAAATTGAAATTAATTTAATCAGAACCCAACAATTTCATTTAATTAAATCCGTAGAATTTAAATAATAAAATTTAGGTTTAATAATGTTTTGGACACATAACAGAACCAGCTACATTGAATGCAATATATCTTATAATGTGAAACCCTTATCGAGATTCACCAACTAATAAAAAAGATTATAAAATGCATGAAATCAGGATCAAACCCTGGATTAAGATCCCAAGATAGAAGAAATTAGTTGCATAAATCAACATGGGGAACCAAAAAATTTGAGATAGGAATAAAGAGATCAACAGAGATTGAGGTCAGGGTGAAGATAATAACTATGAGAAGATCTAAGGGAATTATTCAGCTTCAAATAACTTATGGGAGGTTTCTGAGGGGAAAATAAATAAAGTTGGGAGTTCCCAAAAAATAAAAACTTGTATGGATTCTTATAGGTCCCTATGATACATAAAATGGGGGCTTTAAGTTTTTTATGATATATATTGGTATTAATGAAATATTGTGCATTGTTAGGAGACTAAGTCAGTTGATTTGACCACTAGTGGGGTCTAACCATTCACATACATTAAAATCCCTTCATAGTTTCTCCTATGAGGACAGACATCATAACTAACCATGCTCCATCCATGTAAATTCTCAATTTCGTTGGTTGTATAACTTTCATTGAGAGTGTGCACTGTTTGGAAAAAACATGCACAAAATCTCCACTAACAAATAATTTTAAAAAATTGTAAAATTTAAACTATGAATAAAAACCAATTGAAACCCATAAAAATTAAAAAAATAGTGTTTTAATATACCGTGAAAAAATAATATTTTATTACAAGAAACTCCTATAATTATACGCTTTATGTGAATATAAACATCTCAATTTATGGAAGGTTTTTTTAATATTTAATTGAAAAAATATGTATTCATATTACAAAATCCTTATTTTGAAGAGTAAATTATATTATTGAGAGATATAAAATTGTTTAATTATGAAAAAGAAAAATTTAAAATGATTCATTATTTATTTCTGATGTTTAAAATAGCATGTTGTTGTTGAATTATTTTAATTTGGGTGTTGAGTTAATTGCCTAAAAAGTTTTATTATAAATTAC
Source organism: Viscum album (assembly GCA_963277665.1). Lineage (NCBI taxonomy): Eukaryota > Viridiplantae > Streptophyta > Magnoliopsida > Santalales > Viscaceae > Viscum > Viscum album. The sequence continues at coordinate 1,685,797,471 of OY728119.1, read as the reverse complement.
AGAAGAAAATATTTTTCAATTGGCGTTATATATAAGGCATATCAACTTCCACAAAAAAATATTTATCATGTGGTACCATGTTTTTTAATTATGATAATCATTTTATCTATATTTTACATTATATTTCCTTAAATTGTGGTTGTATCAAGTTTCCATAGTGTGGCATAATTGATGGAAAATTTCATTGACTAAATTTATTTATTCATTTATAATTTTTTCATTTCATCAGGAGGTGTTAGTAGAAAATGAAAAAAAATTTGATAAGAAAATTATAAAATAATATTAACGTGCATTTTCAATCATTCATTTTAATAGAAAATACAAATAGTTATTTTGAATAAAAATTCTGTTGTGTTGAATTTTATTTCTATATGTTGATGACTTGTGGTGTAGTTTTTATAATTTCAATATCTATTGGATATTAACATTTTAAAATATTAATTTATTCTCTGAGACAGTTGATGAGATGTTTTATTTCCCATGAAATATACCATTATACTTATTTATTTGTGGATATTATTAGATTGAATCTAGTTAATATAATTTATTAACATAATGTATAAGAATCTAGTGATTCTCTGTCATATTCCTTTGATATTGATAGTAGTGTATTATAATTATTTTCATTGGATATTCATTCATATTACAATGATCATGAATGCTCAATGAAGCAACTTATTGGAATTTTATGTCTAAAATTTATTCAGTATGAAATTATGAAATATGAAATGTTAGTGGAATTTTTATGCAAATGTACTTTTTTAACATTCTGAATAAAAAGTGAAAATAATTTTAAGTAGTTATATTATTTTTTTTCTAAGAAAAAATACTCTATTTCATAAATATCTAGTCATATAATACTTGAAGAAGATAAAAAGTATTTAATTAAATAGAGTGTTGATGTTTTTGGATTTTGAATCTCTATAAAGAAGCATGTTGTATGTTTGAAAGTGTCCATATATGTATTTATCATACATTAAAAACTATTATATATATATATATATAATATTTTATGATGTGTGATAATGATTTAAATTTGACTTGTGTAGTGGATAAAATTGAAATTAAATAAGGAATCATTATATATTGTATATCCTTTTGAATATATTTGAGTAATTATTAATAATTATGTTAAGTAATTACTATGAAAATACTGTTAATATAGGTAATTTTAGAAGATTTCTATCAATAATAATTATTGTAATGTAGGTATATATTATGATTGTATTTTCATTAAAAAATTAATGTCTTAAAAAGTGATTTAATTTTTCAAATGAAACCTAGTTTTGAGAAATGAAAACATATTAATGAAAGTGATTTTATATGATTGATGAATGTTTTATTATAAACTTATTGTTTCATGTTATAAATGATATTTTCTTATGAATCATTATTTTAGATAATATATTGGTCCAATACAAAAATTTATTGTGATTTCATAATATATTTTGCGATTTTTATAAGATATTTTTACATTTTGAAAATATATATTGATTTAATATATATTCACCTATTTGGGTGTTATATATAATATTATGGAATTTTATTTGTTATTATTATAATATAATAATGTGTTTATAAAGATAATTGATGAGTTCATAAGATTTTTTAGGTTTCTTAAGATGCAAGAAAATTTCATGTGGTAATTGTTTCTATAAGACACCTGATTATTTCATAAGATATTTATGTTTTCATCCAATAAATTATGAGTGAATAATATATTTGAGACTTTTATGATGTCCCAAAAATTTCACAAAATATTATAGATCACATAATATCTATTTTGATAATGTGTTCTACTTTTAGGAAAACAATAGAGATGGAAAATTAATATCAGAGATCTAGAATATTAATTCATATGAATTAATGACATTCAGAAATTATATAATCATAAAAATTATCTATATATTTATGATTCAACCCATTTGAGGAAGAATGTTAATGATTATTAGTTACGTGCATATGATTAAATGTAAAAATAGATAGTAATGATTTTTTTATGAGAAACACATGTGGAACAAGTATCAGAAGTATTATGTTGCAGTCACACCAATAGAAATGTGAAATAATATTGTGAATAATGGGGGAGAGAGTGTAGGATTTATTTTCATTTAATTTTTGGGTTTATAACAATGAAATTTTCATAACATATTCCCATGAAATTATTATGGGTTAAAGCGCATGTGGTATTTTTGGGAAATTTTATGTGATGGAATGACATGACATTTATAATATCCCCCTGATCTTAAAAGGTCAAGTTATTATTATAATTAAAATATGATATTATCATTGATGAATTTAAATTAAATTAAAGTAAAAAAAAGATGAAAAATAATTAAATCCACATTTCCATAATTAGAGTCAAATTCTTATTGAAATAGAGTATTTTTGGTAGATGATTTTTTTTTAATTTCATGCATTGGATTCACTGACTGAAATAATGACTAAAAGTTTTCATTTTTATTGATTTTGAATAAAGAACTGTATATAGAATACAAAAAAACATTTCATAGTTGTCTAAAGTAATGCAGGACCATTCTATCATTAATGAAAACAATTATCCCCCACTAGGAAAAGAACCGAGGTTAAAGAAGGAGTACACACATTTGTTTGAAGTTTCCATAAAAACCAAAACATTCTCCACCATGTTACCCTCCCACATTGTGTCAGAGACCTCAATATGATTTCCCATGAATATTTAACAATTTCAGATGATGTATACAATATTCTAGGTATTACTACCATTCTTTTTCAGAGCATTATAATGATTCATATAATCTGTCTCCACCATCTTCAAAAGGATTTTCCTTTGGTTGTATATCTCCAGAACCTCAACTAGTGCATGTGATTCCTCATTTAGTACATTATCTCTTCTATATACATCCTCAAATGATGCAATTACTAACCCCTCTTGGTTTCTAACAACAGATCCCCCATATATCTCCCCACATAATAATGATCCAACTGTATTTAACATGAAACCCTATCTAGGAGGCCACCATCATACACAACATCCATGCTCTGAAATACCTTCTTGGTTATCACCTGAGATACACATAATCATATAATTCAATGACGGCATGGAATTACAATCATGACATAATCAGACTAGATCCAATGGATTGTTTTCCTTAAAAAAACAAATATTCCTGAGATCCTTTAATGTTGTTTTGGAGTTCATCATTCCTATCCATCCATGAAACCCAGAATCCGGCGATGAGGATGACCGTCCCATCTTTCCTCCCTAACCCATGTGGGCCAGGTCCTCTAATCCACGAACCGATGAAATTATTATGCACCACACCATAATGGTTCCAGTTGAAGATAGAACCAAAGTACATCCATACCATTCTACCTCATTCACAGTCATAAAAATAGGTGTCCAAATGTTTCATGGTTAAAAGGCCAGTATAACCAACTCATAGAAGCCTTGTCCTCTCCCATGCATTTCAAATTATCATTAGCAGGTAATGATTTATTTCTCACATGTCACAATTAAAAACTGAATTTTGAGGAATTCTATTTGCACCACATAGTCTCCCCCCACGTATCTTTATTCAACAAGTCTGTTGTCACACCTGAAAAATCATCGATAGTGAATACACCTGACATAGTGCCCAGGACAATGTGTATATCCAGATCATCGCTTGTAATAATGTTATTGAAAATGGGGAGTTGGCACCCATCCAGAATATCCTAAATGAATCTTGGATGTCCACATGCCCCCTTAAAATAATGGTCAGGTTTGGGAATCCTGGGAACCATAGCCTACCCACCCTCCAATCTTGCTTCCCAAAATTGATACTCCCTCTTCACACAACCCACCAAGAAAGGTGCTATAGAGTCGCTATGTATGGATGAGCTAAGATACAAATATGAGATGGTCGAGTTCTATGATCACTCATGTCCATTCCATAAATGTTCTATATTTTCCTTCCCCAATGTGAGAGACCATACATCGCCTCCCACGTAAGATTGGCATGAATCCCTTGCATGGTGGATGATTCACTAATCATATTAATTCCCCCATTAGAGAGAGCTCTAGAAAGAAATATCCCCGATGCCCAGTGATGTCGGCCTTACATCTGTCCATCCCAAATGAAAGGCACTATAATTCTATCCATGTTGATAATTACACTCTTGGACACCATCAGGTTGGATAGAATGTAAATGGTAATTGAATCCAAAATTTTTTTCACTAGAGTAATGTGACCTCCAAAATATAAGAATCTATTTTTCCAGTTGTAGATAAACATCAATATTTTTCTTATGAGCTTCTGAAAATGATGAATCCTAAGGGAAGAGGGACTAATTGGTTCCCCAAGATACTCCATAGTTAATGATCCTCTTTTCATACACATGATTACCCCCAAGTCCCTCTCCCTCCTTACTGAGATCTTCCTAGTTGAATAAAAAAGACTATTCTCTTTGTTCACCACATGAACACTCCACTTGCAGTAATCAACTAGAATCCCATTAAACCCCTGTACTATCCTTCTACGCCCACTGATAAAAACTATTGTGTCATCCGTGAACATAATGTGTGAGATATCCCATATGGAATGCCTTTTATAATAGGGGTGGAGTTTACCCGTGTTGAGTCTCTAGTTAATATAGTAGTTGTGGGATTTTTGAGAGAGTATTAAAAGGGTGGGGGAAAAGGTTCCCCTTTCCTAAGACCATGAAAAGCCTTTAAAAACCAAAACTGCTTTCCCAGAAATGAGGTTGAAATTTATGCTGAGCTGATTCAACAAAAAATATGGTCCCTAGTCCAATTGGAGAACCCAATACATGCTAGTACTCTTTGGAAAAAACACCATTCCACCCTATTATAGGCCATACTCATATCTAATTTAACAATGGAATTTCCCCAGAAAGACTTTTTTAAAATTCCACTTACCCTCTCGTGTAAAACACTTATTGCACCATAAATTGATAACCCTTTATAGAAACCATTCTATTCATAAGCTATACATTATTCAAAATTACTAGCCATTATTTTTTTGAGGATACTAACCAGAGTCTTATACAGTATTTTTCTTATACTTATGGGCCTATACTGATCAATGGACTGTAGGTGACACACCATAAGATTAAAAACTATTTTGGTTGCATATGCGATATGCGGAAAGTCCCCACCCTGGAAGAAATCTGGGAAAACTCTCACAAGATTCCCTTTAATAAGACCCCCTGATGCCCTGTAAAAAGATATTGGGAAGCCATCAATCCCTTCTGTACTATCTATGTTCAACATCCATATAGCCTCATGATATTCAACTTCATCTAGTTTCCTCCTTAATCCCCTATCAATATCCTCAAATACACTACTTGGAATACACTCAAAAGACTCTGTAACACCCCTTGGATACCCCCAACCATACCAGGATTGTGAGATGCCAACAATGATTTGATAGCAACATTAACCATGGAACCTACATAATGGTTATCATTGTAGTATTTTCTATATTCTCTAAAAATGTTTGGTCTATGACCACGATGAAAAACTCTAATGCATGCGTGAAAAAATAATGAATTACGATCCCCCTCTTGAAGCCATATGACTCTAGATTATTCCCTGGAAAATCATTCCAGTCTCAAGAGATTATCGGTGAGATGATCCATTTTGATTCTGAGGTCATTAAATTGAGACTCATCATACTCCTGTTCTAGTAAATTCTCCACACATTCAACTACCTTGCTATTCTCAATTAGATCTTAGTGCCGACTTGGAATTTTCTTTTTTCAAATGAAAATGAGATTCATAAGCCATCACAACTTATTAGGAGAGTAATCCATGGTTTCCCCCAAATATGAAGATCCCAAACTTCCATGACCACCTAAAAAATCATGGAGACTCCATTCATGATTTGGAAAAATGAACATAATCTTCCCGCAACACCCCTATACTTAGAGAGATACGTAGAGGAAAATTTTCAGAGAGGCACCAATCCAAGTGAGCTACATTGCAATCCTAGAACATAGAAATTACGACCTCATTCATCAGACATTGATCAAGTTGACATCAAGGGTGTCTCCCACTATGCTGGATATTTTACTATGTAAATTTACTTCCCTCGTAGCCTATATCCAAGAGAACATTACTGGCCTTGAAAGAGATGAAGGCTGGACTGAAATTCCAGGGAAAAGCACCCCCTCTCTTATCATCTCGGCTTGAAATAATGATGAAATCGACACCTGAAATCAATGGGGTGTCTGCTAGGTTGCTACCCTCAAGGTCACTACACAAAGTCTCTTTGTCCCGGTTATTACACTTTTCATAAATTTAGGAGAAATAAAACACTTGATCCCTAATTGAAATATTATTAGTCAATGAATAAAATGACACACTCAGAAGATCAATAGTAATGTGGTCCTTCCAAAATTGTAATATTTGGGTGTTAGGAGGGTCCCCAAGCATAAAAACATGAGCTTTTAGCCTAAAAGCATACTCATTGACCTTCGTATTGACCTGTTTTGGTTCCAAAATAGCCACCATAGAAACTAAGTTGTTACTTAATTCATTGATGATGAAATCAGACCTCACCACGGCTCTAGTACAACATGTGTTCTATATAAAGACTTTTTACATTGCGATGAGCATGTCCGTATTTTCCCGAGACTCTTGGCCATTAAAAGGATGAAATGAGCTTGAACTATCAAACAAAATGGATTTATATTTAGATCATGTTCAAATACCAGTATGCTCCTGTGAGGAGATTTTCACAGGAGGAACCAAAACTCGAGAAAATGTCATGTAAGTGACTTCTTGAGTACCAATGTTCGTTTCATCTATCTTACTCTAATCCCACATCAAAATAACTGGAGGAGATTACAAAGGGGAAGAAGGGATATGCGATGCTGATGAAGGTATTGGGGAAGATACCACTATTCAAGTGTTCAATGTCAGATGGGGAAGTTATATATACTGATATTGGATTTATAATATATGATTAAAATCAACTCTTGCTATGGTTTTTTATTTGGTTTGGGGACTGATATGTTCTTATGTTTCTCAATAGAGTCTAATGAGAACTGGGTTAAGTATTATATTTTTTTAGTCTTATATACTAGTTCACATTTGGGTGTCTAGGTTTAGGGGAAATGGTGTGGGTACCATTATGTGCACAGGTTTCTAAAACAATTATTATAGATAATGGTTTTCTAGAACTGTTAAATCATGTTTAATGGAATCTATTATGGAACATAGTGTAATAAATGTGGGGTTTCTTGGACTTGGGAAATGGTGATATATTACAAAAATCTATATCAATATTTCTTAGATGAATTTTATTTTTCTATTTCATGGTTGGAGCATGGTTTTATTAATCATTCAAACAAAATGTGTGGGATGTATGTGTTGAGATAGCGTGTAACATCCTATGTTTTTATGGATGATTTTTTTGAATGAATTATATTTCATTAATGTATGGAATTTCACTATTTAAAACATTTCATTCTCTTGGAACCAACTAATCAATCATTACATGAAACACCTAATTGGTGTATGTTATACACAACACCAACTTGGCATACATTACAAGCAAGAGTGAGTTTCAACAAAACAAATTTTTTTGTCATAACTAATTAAATTATATAATTATAAAATTGATTTTTAAATATAGTAATATTAATATTAATAACAACTTATCAAATTTTTTGAAATGTATGTATATAAATAATACATATTTATAACGAAATATATAATATTATCTGTAATGTCCTTATATGCTTAAAAATACTGTTTTCATAAATGAATAACATTTATTGTCTTTATGTGGAATGGAATAAAATTAAACTTAAACCTATTTATAAATTTATTTTGAAAAATTAAATTAAATTTTTTTCTTTAAAATTTAGATATTTTCTTAGGATTTATTTTTTGTATTTTTATGAAAAATATCATTTTTGGATGAATAGTGAAAAATATAGAAATTTAATTCCGAAATCTATTTTTATATAATTAAATATATGATTAAATTATAATTTAAATTTTATTATATATTTAATTATATCATATTTTTAAAATTCAATAATATTCATGTTATTGTTAAAAATTAAACTTTTACATTGGGTATAAAAACATAGAAAACAATTGGATGTTTTTACATCAAAAGCATGCATAGTCATCATATTTGATGATTAAATTTAAATTAATTTCATTCAATTATGTTATTTTAAATAGATAAATATAATTATATTTTTGGCATCAGAATAATTTATATTTTCTAATACATTCATAATTTATTTTACCAAGAATATTAGCCAATATAATTAATATTAATTACAACAATCATGTTCAAATTAATCTTTAGAAGGTAATAAACATTATATATAAGGGGAAAAAAGAATTATACACTTTTCCAACAACCATTTAATGGAAGTATTTATTCAATTAACCTTACATTATTTATTTTTTCTTATTTTTGATTATTTTTTAAGCGTAAAACTTCATTACACCTAACTAGTTTGTAAAATGTTCGGGGTGTCCTTTAGCTCCCTATAAAAGGCCACCACATCTCCCTCTACATTACAATAATAAAAATAATTAGGTATAAAAAAACATCCCAATACACATCCCAACATCCCTTCCATACTCTTTGAATCCTTTCTTTGGTAAGAAAATAATCCAATTAATCACTTTGGTTCAATCCATAATGAGTTACCCAAAAACTATGTACCGTCCTTACTCAAGTTCCTTACATTAATATTATTTATCTACCACCTAAAATAAAATTATTGCATCAGTATACAAAAAGAACAATATGCTAAAAATATTTATTTTTTTATTATTAGGGTTAGACATGAATGTACATTCACATCCATAAAATGGGTAATGAACATACTAGTTATGTGTACAAAGAACTACCACCTCACGAAATGATGATAGTTTTTTTTTCCATTACTCCATTCCAGGATGATGAATATTGATGGAAAATCTATATATATATATGATATATATTATATTTATTATCTCATTACTCCTCTTTAATTTCTTTTTTAAAAATTCTTTTATACTATTTATCTTTTGTAAATATGATAATTTCGTTTAAGGAAGTGTGGAATACCACCTCTTCAAAGTGATATGATTCGTTCACACTTTACATGTAATGTATTATGGATGTGTTTGATAAAACTATATGATATAAATATTATATTATATATATATATATAAGAATAAATATATATATACACAAAAAAACACACACACATGTATATAAATATATTTAATTTACATTATTTCTTTCAATTATACTATAATATAGAAACAACATTCATGCATATATACGACCAACGACATCTACTAACAATATTTATCATATAATAATTAAATATTATAATGATTATAGTACACATATAATTAATATAGATTTATTTACATCATGGATTAAATTTAGGAATTCAATATATAAATATTATGACCATGGATATAACAGATTAAGATGCATGCAAAAAACAATTCGGATATAACACGAAGTGATACCTTATCATAAAATTGTAAACATGTGGGTAATATAAATTTAAAATAAAACAATATAGGGTTATAAATATAATTATAGGGTTATTTGATATATTTTTAATCAATATATATTTATTATAAAGTATGTTACTATGATTTAGACGATAATCAAGACACAAGGTATGAGAATTTCATCTTACTCTTTATTTCTATGATATACAAGAATTATTCACCGCTCACATATTTTTTGTGTGTGCATATACTTCATGTGAGGGAATTATTTGACCCACATAAATAAATTATTTAGTTTTTACATATCCATTATATTATCTTTATTAAATTGCAATGATGATTAAATAGTAACATAATTGATAAGATTGGTATGTCTCAATTTTCCTTCATTGAGACTCATGTATTATTACAAAACATAATTATTTTTAGAGGTGTATATACATATATTGGGAATTTTATATCATTAAAATAATTATTTTTATTATATTATTAGTTTAATTTAATATCATTTTTACATGAAGTGTTTGTTCCATTTTTAATATTGGGTAAGAGTTTATTAAGACAATCTCATATTTTATATGGATTTTTTTAATTATGCATCCATTCATGAAATCTTGTAATCAATATCTTGAAAAAACACATGATTTTCCTTTTACTAGGTTTATTCAAGTTATGTACATGTATTTTTATTATTTATCACTATTTCATATTTATGATAATAATGAAAATGTCATTATGGGAAATCTTATTGTATGTAAATCATTTTTCGGTAATATGTTTTATTTCTACAAAAATGTTTAAAAAAATTTCAAAAATGTTATTTATTTTCTTTCTAAGATTCTTTTATATGTTTTCAAATCCATTTTCAATGAAAATTATTTCCAAACCTTTTATGATTTCAAAACCGTTTTTAAATGTAGAAATTATATTTTCCTCAAGAATGTTTTTTAAAAATATATCAAAATTACTTCCCATAAAAGATGAAACAAATTAGTGTTAATCATTAATTTAGTGGGAGATAATCAAACGTTTCCATTAAAATTATTTCAATGAATGTTATATGTTTTTTTTGAATGATCTTTTTAAAACCCGTATTCATTTCATGCATTATATCATTTTGAAAGCCAATTCATTTCATGGGTTTTGATTTGGGTGAAAAGATTATGAAACCTGTACCTTTTCCACAGGTTATGATATGATTACATGTATATCATTCTAATTTCAGTTAATGGGTAATTAATTGATTATTTATGATTCTTGGTACATGTATGCATGATTTAGTTATGAGATGGGTGGAACCTATATTCTCAACAATGCATTGGGTAATTATTTATATCTCATGATATTTACTATGATGGTATTGGGAGAGATCATTGACTACTATATGGACATGTGAGTGAACCATAAATACTACGATGGAAGGTGGAGTGAAATTATACTTCTAATTTGGAAATGCAATTGAACCCTGAAAACAAAGATGGTATAAACAGTGAAAAAATACGACTAAAATAGCCTTGGAATTAATGACCTAACCAATAAGGAAATAATTTTAAATTCTAATGTGTCTTACTAAATTCCATTTCATATTCCAATGTAATGATTTCAGGGATTATATTATTTTTTCCTTATTATCCAGGTCATATGATTCATATGACATGGTATTTGATATGAATGCTATGATTTTCCACTTTCATGTCAATGTTCTTATTCCCTTATGATCATGATTATAATTATATATCTCTATTTTTTACAATTATTATACATCAGTGATGACACCTTTTTATGTTAATTTCCATAGTTTATGAAGATATGTATTATTTTTTATGTTCTTAATAAAGGGTTTTAGTCAATAGGAACCCAATGTTATATAATGTAGCTCACTTATTTAATATTATTTATGTTTCAATGCATCCAAAAGAACAATACCAGTACAGTATTTGGAAATATGTCTATATAATGTTTCACGTATTCCTCAGAGGTTATGTAATGTTATTGTATGAAAATATATGGTTTATATAAGTGGTATTAGATAAATATTTAATTAACCTTCGGTATATACATTGATAAAACCATAGATATAACCCAGAAGGATATGTATATGGATATGTCTAAGGATAAGGAAAAGTTTTGGAAAATTTCATTGAATTATGGAAAAGGATAGAGTGAAAGGTTTCCTACAAATACATCTGTTTATTGATACTAAAAGTAGAAATGGATCAAGAAGAAATGTATCTGGGAGTAAAACATTTGACAAGGTCTGTCAGTCCATACTTGGTGAAACCTGGTACATGAAAATAGGTCTTGATGCCTGCCTCATTTGACACTCTTGTGGGATATGCTTTGTTAATTAACAGTAACTTTAAGATCCATCATGAATGATTTTGAAGTGCCCAGATCAGTGTGAATCACTGAGAGGGGGAGGGGGTGAATCAGTGATCCCTTAAAACTTTTTACTAATTGATTCTTAATCAATTAAACCTCTATGGCTGGTTAAAGCCTCGATCCACTCTTCTTGTATCTCTCAACCTTTCCCGGATAATGCAGTAATGAAAAGGCACAGGACACAAGGATTTACAAGGTTCGGCACCAAAGGCCTACATCCTTTCCATGCTCTCCCAGTATGGATTCTCCATTATAACCTGTTAAAATTACAATGGTCGATACAGAGTCCCACTGTATCTCTCCTGAGTCCCACAGGAGGGTCTTTATACTGCGTCCCACAGTGTTACCAGAGTCCCACTGGCCTGCTCCACAATCCCACTGAAGACTTCTTTTCCCTGAGTCCCACAGGGTTTTCTCTTGGCTCCTCGAGTCGCACGAGTAGCTCTTCTTCACTTTAATATTCTTCAAGTATCTTCAGCAGTCTGGGATAAAGACTGCTGGCCTTGCTCTTCTTCTGATCACTTTTGGTGAACAGGTCTTCTCGTCTTGCTCAGGCTTTACCTCCTTCTTCAGGATGACCTGTCTTCTCTCTTCAACTACTGAATGCTCAGACAACTGATATCTTTATCTTCAGTCTAGTCCAGTCTCAGTTCACCTCAACTTCATGCACTGAGTGCACGGAAACTCTGCATCCTCATGCACTGACTGCATGGCATTCTCAACTTCTTCAAGAACCTTCACGTCTTGGACAACTCAAATGCACACCACTGATTTAACTTTCTTCACGTGTGCACGTGCATGCATGTATGCATGCACTCTCCTTTCTTCCTCTTGGTGCAATAAACCCACAAAGGGTGTAATCAATTATATCAGACACCTTCTTCACAATCTTCACACACTTAATTCAATTTGTTTACACACTTAGAGTGTGTTCTACTTTAGTGTGGATGTCTTCTCTTCTTCTTAGTGTGTACACACTTTGTTTTGCACACACACTAAGGTTCGTCCTTGTTGTCTTTTTGCACACACTTGTTTCACTTTGCACACACTTTAGACTTGGCCTTCACTTGTTTAGCACACTCACTTCCTTGTTCTTTTAATCTTCTTCAAAGTGTGCACTTCACTTATGCACACACTTGGTTCTTCATTTTTCACACACAAGGGCTACGGCCTTCTTCTTCAAATGCACACACAAAGTATGGCCTTTTCTTGCTCACACCCACTGCCCGTAGGGTACTTAGCACACACAAGATGTGTTCTTCAATTTGGCACACACACAAGGGCTACGGCCACTTGTTTAAAGGCCTCGGGTATTTCTCTTCTCCTCTTACCACACACACGAGGCAAGGCCTCGGCCTTCTTTGGCACACACACAAAGTGTGGTCTTCACTTGTTCTTGCACATCCCAAAGGCTATGCCTCGACCCTTCACTTATTTGCACAACCACCAACGGCTAAGGCCTCCTCTTGTTCTTTTTGCACAAAAGCCACAAAGGCCTCGACCTTCTTCTGCTCACTGTCCAAGTGGGTTCTCAATTTGCCCGAACCACTGCCTTCAAAGAAGGTGCGCAAGGGATGCTTGAGCAGCGGCCAACTTCTTCTTCAACAGCCGCACAAGCCTCGGGTGCAAGGCGTCTCAGCCGCGGGGGCTTCTGTCGCACAGGGTATGGAAACCACGGGCGCGCAAGCCACGGGTGTAGAGTACAACACCACGGGCTGCCTCAGTCGCGCAAGCCTCCGGGTGCGCAAGTGCTACCGCGTAGGGGGCCGCGGTGCACAGAGGGAGCGCGCAAGATCGCGTAAGCTCCTCTCCTTCCTGTCGCGCAAAGAATTAGCGCGCAGGGGACCTTCGAAGCCTCGGGTGGCTCCGGAACCTTCAGCCGCGCAAGTTCTTTGCGCGGGGCTGCAAAACTTCGCGAGGCAGAGAGATGCGCTCACGGGACATCTTTCAAGTTCATCAGCAAGCATAATGAGAGCCTCGACCTCGTTTATATAGGCAGAGGTGGTGCCAGTCATCCGCGTGATCCAACTCAAAATCCAGAGATCTTCGGATCTTTAAAAACTTTCCAAATCTTGAATTTGGTCCTCGGTTCACGCGGGCTCCCTTTATTTTTGTTCCTCTACGTGCATGCAACTTATAACGCATGCACGGCCTTCGGTTTAGGCTCATCCCATGCAAAACACGAATACCCCGATGCCTCGGCAACTCCGTTTGCCTCGGACTCATTCGAAATTCTCCATACATTGCATGCACACCATTTTTTTATGCATGGCCGTGTTCGGTGTGGAGAGACGAGCTCAATGGAGGTCTTAGATCCTTCAGAGGTGGCCGAGAACTCGAAAACTGGTGCTCGGAGGGCTCTGGTTCAGCGGCTGCTCGCGGGTGACCTTCGGTCGAGCTCGGGGTAGAAGATAAGCCGGGAGCCGTCGGATCAGATCTTCAACGGCCTGGATCAAATCATCTCGCCACGGATTAGATGAGCGGCTCGGATCGGGCGCGCGATGAGATGGACGGCCAGAATTCATTCCCGGTGAATTTTCCGCGTCCCACATCGAAACGGGGCACGGTTTTCTCGCGCTTTATCACCCTGGCGCTCCCATGAACGGCCAGTTGAACTTCTCCCCTCCCGGTGCCGCCCCGCACCGGGTTCTCTCTGCGGGCGCGCTCTGCGCCCACTCATGCTCCCTGCGGGCGCGCCTCTGCGCCCACTCATGCCTCCTGCGGGCGTGCCCCAGGCACCCATGCGGTGTCTTGGGTGTGCGCCCTGCCGCCCTGGCTCGCCCCACGGGTTCCCCCGGGCGTGGTGCCTTAGCGCCCATGCCTTGGGGTTGAACCCCCAAGGTGCCTTGGCTGGCCAATTTTTTGGCAAAGGAAAATCTAATGACTTTGTTAAAAACAAATTTCTCCTCCATATAAAGCATTCCAAGTGCCACTTCTTCCAAGCCATCATTCTCATTTCTCCTTCTTCCTCTCTTCTTCTTCATTTCAAATTCCTCCATTATCTTCAACATGTATTCATTACTTAGGAGAGAATTCTTTGAAGGTTCTCCATCAACCGAAGCTCCTGAATCAAATAATTCTTCAATGTTCTTCAATGATCCAATTAGAGGTCAAGTTAGATCACATTCACATTGTCATGCACTAAGGATTAGTACATGTTCTTCTTCAGCTCACTTCATCCACTTAGAAGTTGTGGATGGCTCTCTTCATCTCCTCATGCAATGTGAAGACAATGCATGGTCTTCTAAAAGTGTTGTGACTTTGTATCCAGTTGATACAAGTTCTTGGAACTTAATGATCAGCTCAACAATCGTCAGATTTCCATGGAGAATGTTTCAACCACAATTTCCAATACCACTTAGTGAATCTCCTAAGTGACATGCATCTTAGTACCATGGCCATTCTCCTTCATCACCAACACCATCACATCCTTTGACATTCACATCTTGACTCCTTGACATCCATTCATTCCAAGACAACTTCATGCCTCATTGACAACAAATGCAACACAATGCACTTCAATCTCCCCCTTTGTATTTGTTGTCAATACACTCCTTCAGCACATATGAATGGGTCAATATGTGTGCCCAATCTTTTCTCCCCGTTATTGGCAATCAAATGCAAAGGTGTGGTGTGGTTCACTTTCACAAATCTCTTCCTCCCTTATAAAAGCATTTTCTTCAAAATCACTAAGATAGGGATGATGTCACATGTTCACTTGAGCAATGAACCTTTAGTAAATCAGCTCTACGTCTACTTGGGCAAACCCGGTGTAGAAAACAAGAGTGATATGACCAAGGAATTCAAAGCTGTCCATAATTCTCTACACATGTGAGATCATGCTTAGGGGTTTGAAATTTTTCAGATATAACAATGAATTTGCTAAATCCTGCACAACTTCACAAAACTCATTAGAAAGTTCAGGTGCAAAGATAAAGCTCCCCCTTTCATCCATTTTCTTAAGATGATATTAATCTCAGAACATCATCTTCTTCAGATTTGCTCCCCCTCAAGGGGTGCACTCCATTCTTTCCAAACCATCCTCCAGTTGAGAATGATCATCATCTTCAATTCCCTGCAATATCAGCACATGTAAATACAAGTGATTAGGGAATAAGATGGAACCTCCTTGGTTCATCAATGTGAACAACAAGGTTGAGAAGATTCTCTCAACCGAGATGTCCCATTTTCACCATTCTTCACACTTGCACATTTGATCTTCATTGATGATTGTGCTGGTGTGGTTCTCAAAACATCTTCATGTGAAACCTTCTTCTTCCCGTTTGCTTTAGCAATTGCCAGAGCTTCATCTTCAACTCTTTGTAGTTCTCTGGCAAGTTGCAACTGATGTGGCCATATGACTAGTAAATCATTTGGAAGAGTGGCCTCAGTTTTGGAAGTTCCACATGGTTCTTTGGATGCTGCTAAGCTACCTCTATTAGGCAACTTATTTTCAATCAATCCCTTCTTCTTCTGGATTGATTGTCTTTTGGAGTTCAGTCTGCTTCTATTTAGTTTCATGGCTTCTTTTCAAAGGTCCATGATGTGTCCTTTCTTTCCACAGTAGAAGCATGTTTTCTTGGTGGTCCTACTGGATGCATCACCCTTCTTGGACTCAGACTCCAAGGACTTCTCTTTATTTCTCAAGCACTTCTTGGGAGCATTTTCTACTTTCTTCTTGCTTCCCAATGAATCTTTTTGAGCCAGGTTCTGTGATCTTTTCTTCTTTTGAGCTCTGGATACAGTTAGAGACTGACATGTATCTTTTTGACCACTTTTGCAACCATCCCAGATGTTGTCAAGTAATCCAAATCTATTTGCAGTAAACAGATGTCTCTGGACCTGTGGATGTTGCTTATTTCCTTCTGGATTGCTCCCCCTTGGCATGGGCTTCCTCTGTGCTTTGGCATTCAGTGGATTGTACCAACAATCCTTTGCACAATGCCCATACTTGTTACAACACCAGCATTGTCCCACGAATCTTGACCTCTTCAGTCCTTCTGATTGTAGGGTACTCTTCTTGACCTGTTGTGCTGTTTCAGGAGAGCTCTGCTTCTTTACTGTCTTCATCCATATTTGTTTGGAATTATTCTTCCATCCTGCACTTTTTGTGGAAACACAATTAGAAGCATCAGTACAACATGGTATGGATGGTACCTTCTTTCTAGAAGATGTTTCACTTTTATTAGAGGATGTCTTTCTCTTAGAATCATCCTGCTCAATGCTCACTTGAGTGGCAACATTTCTTCTACCAGCTGACTGGGAGGTTTTGGCTTTGGGTGATTTCTGATTTTTCAATATCACCTCTAGTTCTAAGCATTTCATGTTAAGTGAGTTCTTCTCATCTTCAACAATTCTTAGCTTTCCTTCCCAATCTTCTTTCAGCTGCTTCATCTGGTCTTCATGCACCTTCTTCATTTCTTGCAATGAATTGTCAAGCTCCTTCACCCTTTTTTGCTTTGTCTTCAAGTTGAGCATCTTTGACAACCATTGAAACTCTGTGTCTCTTTTCCAGTGCATGGAAAATATCTTTGATCATTATCAAAAATATTTCTTTCTCAGAAGAGCTCCTTTGCAATTCTTCACAGGTATCTTCATATCTTTCATTGCAAAGGGAAACAGTTTCATCTTTGGCATTCACCAGCCTTCTGAGAGTGTTGGTTATGCCAACCCTTTTAGCCAATTGGACTTCTAGAGAATTGGCTTCATCTTCTAGCTGTAATTTTTCTTCTTGAAGATCAAGGAGGCCTGTAGCTATACACTTTGCCACTTCCATGGGAACTGCCTTCTGAAGATATTTGAGTGCACTCTGAAGATCATTCATTGTTTCAACTTCATCACAGCTAGGACAGGCTTTCTTCATCTTCTTGGCCTGTTTCTTCTTTCTATTTTTCTGAGTCTTGGAAGATATCTCCATTTGAGGCTGGTTGCTCGTTTCCTCAAATCTGCACTTCACAAAGACTCCCTTGGATCTTTTAGAGGTAACCTGGCTCTGATACCAATTGAAGTGCCCAGATCAGTGTGAATCACTGAGAGGGGGAGGGGGTGAATCAGTGATCCCTTAAAACTTTTTACTAATTGATTCTTAATCAATTAAACCTCTATGGCTGGTTAAAGACTCGATCCACTCTTCTTGTATCTCTCAACCTTTCCCGGATAATGCAGTAATGAAAAGGCACAGGACACAAGGATTTACAAGGTTTGGCACCAAAGGCCTACATCCTTGCCATGCTCTCCCATCATGGATTATCCATTATAACCAGTTAAAATTACAATGGTCGATACAGAGTCCCACTGTATCTCTCCTGAGTCCCACAGGAGGGTCTTTATACTGCGTCCCACAGTGTTACCAGAGTCCCACTGGCCTGCTCTAGAATCCCACTGAAGACTTCTTCTCCCTGAGTCCCACAGGGTTTTCTCTTGGCTCCTCGAGTCGCACGAGTAGCTCTTCTTCACTTTAAGCTTCTTCAAGTATCTTCAGCAGTCTCGGATAAAGACTGCTGGCCTTGCTCTTCTTCTGATCACTTGTGGTGAACAGGTCTTCTCGTCTTGCTCAGGCTTTACCTCCTTCTTCAGGATGACCTGGCTTCTCTCTTCAACTACTGAATTCTCAGACAACTGATATCTTTATCTTCAGTCTGGTCCAGTATCAGTTCACCTCAACTTCATGCACTGAGTGCATGGAAACTCTGCATCCTCATGCACTGACTGCATGGCCTTCTCAACTTCTTCAAGAACCTTCACGTCTTGGACAACTCAAATGCACACCACTGATTTAACTTTCTTCACGTGTGCACATGCATGCATGTATGCATGCACTCTCCTTTCTTCCTCTTGGTGCAATAAACCCACAAAGGGTGTAATCAATTATAGCACACACCTTCTTCACAATCTTCACACACTTAATTCAATTTTTTTACACACTTAGAGTGTGTTCTACTTTAGTGTGGATGTCTTCTCTTCTTCTTAGTGTGTACACACTTTGTTTTGCACACACACTAAGGTTCGGCCTTGTTGTCTTTTTGAACACACTTGTTTCACTTTGTACACACTTTAGACTTGGCCTTCACTTGTTTAGCACACTCACTTAATCTTCTTCAAAGTGTGCACTTCACTTATGCACACACTTGGTTCTTCATTTTTCACACACAAGGGCTACGGCCTTCTTCTTCAAATGCACACACAAAGTATGGCCTTGTCTTTCTCACACCCACTGCCCGTAGGGTACTTAGCACACACAAGATGTGTTCTTCAATTTGGCACACACACAAGGGCTACGGCCACTTGTTTAAAGGCCTCGGGTATTTCTATTCTCCTCTTACCACACACACGAGGCAAGGCCTCGGCCTTCTTTGGCACACACACAAAGTGTGGTCTTCACTTGTTCTTGCACATCCCAAAGGCTATGCCTCGGCCCTTCACATCTTTGCACAACCACCAACGGCTAAGGCCTCCTCTTGTTCTTTTTGCACAAAAGCCACAAAGGCCTCGACCTTCTTCTGCTCACTGTCCAAGTGGGTTCTCAATTTGCCTGAACCACTGCCTTCAAAGAAGGTGCGCAAGGGATGCTTGAGCCGCGGCCAACTTCTTCTTCAACAGCCGCACAAGCCTCGGGTGCAAGGCGTCTCAGCCGCGGGGGCTTCTATCGCACAGGGAATGGAAACCACGGGCGCGCAAGCCACGGGTGTAAAGTACAACACCATGGGCTGCCTCAGTCGCGCAAGCCTCCGGGTGCGCAAGTGCTACCGCGTAGGGGGCCGCGGTGCACAGAGGGAGCGCGCAAGATCGCGTAAGCTCCTCTCCTTCCTCTCGCGCAAAGAATTAGCGCGCAGGGGACCTTCGAAACCTCGGGTGGCTCCGGAACCTTCAGCCGCGCATGTTCTTTGCGCGGGGCTGCAAAACTTCGCGAGGCAGAGAGATGCGCTCACAGGACAGCTTTCAAGTTCATCAGCAAGCATAATGAGAGCCTCGGCCTCGTTTATATAGGCAGAGGCGGTGCCAGTCATCCGCGTGATCCAACTCAATATCCCGAGATCTTCGGATCTTTAAAAACTTTCCAAATCTTGAATTTGGTCCTCAGTTCACGCGGGCTCCCTTTATTTTTGTTCCTCTACGTGCATGCGACTTATAACGCATGCACGGCCTTCGGTTTAGGCTCATCCCATGCAAAACACGAATACCCCGATGCCTCGGCAACTCCGTTTGCCTCGGCCTCATTCGAAATTCTCCATACATTGCATGCACACCATTTTTTTATGCATGGTCGTGTTCGGTGTGGAGAGACGAGCTCAATGGAGGTCTTAGATCCTTCAGAGGTGGCCGGGAACTCGAAAACTGGTGCTCGGAGGGCTCTGGTTCAGCGGCTGCTCGCGGGTGACCTTCGGTCGAGCTCGGGGTAGAAGATAAGCTGGGAGCCGTCGGATCAGATCTTCAACGGCCTGGATCAAATCATCTCGCCGCGGATTAGATGAGCGGCTCGGATCGGGCGCGCGATGAGATGGACGGCCAGAATTCATTCCCGGTGAATTTTCCGCGTCCCACATCGAAACGGGGCGCGGTTTTCTCGCGCTTTATCACCCTGGCGCTCCCATGAACGGCCAGTTGAACTTCTCCCCTCCCGGTGCCGCCCCGCACCGGGTTCTCTCTGCGGGCGCGCTCTGCGCCCACTCATGCTCCCTGCGGGCGTGCCTCTGCGCCCACTCATGCCTCCTGCGGGCGTGCCCCAGGCACCCATGCGGTGTCTTGGGTGTGCGCCCTGCCGCCCTGGCTCGCCCCACGGGTTCCCCCGGGCGTGGTGCCTTAGCGCCCATGCCTTGGGGTTGAACCCCCAAGGTGCCTTGGCTGGCCAATTTTTTGGCAAAGGAAAATCTAATGACTTTGTTAAAAACAAAGTTATCCTCCATATAAAGCATGCCAAGTGCCACTTCTTCCAAGCCATCATTCTCATTTCTCCTTCTTCCTCTCTTCTTCTTCATTTAAAATTCCTCCATTATCTTCAACATGTATTCATTACTTAGGAGAGAATTCTTTGAAGGTTCTCCATCAACCGAAGCTCCTGAATCAAATAATTCTTCAATGTTCTTCAATGATCCAATTAGAGGTCAAGTTGGATCACATTCACATTGTCATGCACTAAGGATTAGTACATGTTCTTCTTCAGCTCACTTCATCCACTTAGAAGTTGTGGATGGCTCTCTTCATCTCCTCATGCATTGTGAAGACAATGCATGGTCTTCTAAAAGTGTTGTGACTTTGTATCCAGTTGATAAAAGTTCTTGGAACTTAATGATCAGCTCAACAATTGTCAGATTTCCATGGAGAATGTTTCAACCACAATTTCCAATACCACTTAGTGAATCTCCTAAGTGACATGCATCTTAGTACCATGGCCATTCTCATTCATCACCAACACCATCACATCCTTTGACATTCACATCTTGACTCCTTGACATCCATTCATTCCAAGACAACTTCATGCCTCATTGACAACAAATGCAACACAATGCACTTCAGATTTAAATATAAGTTGGCAATTAACAAACTATGATAATCCTATGGGGTAGTATATTAAATAAGGGGTCATGATTTAGAAATCATATAAGAGAGATTAAAATATTATATAGTTCCTTCTTATGATAACAAATTATTACTCTGTGCTTTAGATTTTAGTAAATGGGTGGAAACTAGAGATTCCATGTTAATTGTGATTGAATTCGGGAACTCAATGACTGTAATAATATGAAACCAAGTTCTATGGTATAGGAAAAGAATTTTTTTAGAAATTAAATCCCAATTTTCTAATGAAATGAATCGTGGTTGACCCCCTTTTTTGAAAATGAGAGAACAACATTCTATTCATTAATTCTGGAAGAAATGTCTACATTCTTTCATAGGGTCCTCTTATCTAATTGTGGATGAAAAATGGATATTTACTAATGAAAAGATATTATCGATTCTCAAGTTTTTAGAGAATGAGAAAGTCATTTTGGTTGTTATTAGGTAACTGGTGTAATCAAACTAGTGGTGGAAGTAATCAAAAATTGGAGGCATCAAAATGTAATTTAATCCACAGATTGGGATGAGTTCATGAACATATATTTCAATAAGTACTTTCCTAGGACTCATCATACCAAGATGGATAAATATTTACATGTGCTTATGTAAAGGCATTATGAATTTTTTGGTACCTTTATTGATAATTTCACAAGACATGCAATGTATTACTTGGGAATTGTTGTCTAACATGATAAAAACATTATATGGGTTCCCTAGTGGCTTAAAGATAACTCCCATAAGGGATTTGTCCACAAGAGATGGTATTATCATTGAAGATATTCTGAATTTTACAATCAATGTTGAATTAGAGGATGGTGTCACACACCAATCTCATGGACATTATAATAAAAAGAACATCGAGTTTAAATAAAAATATTAAAACCATGATGGGAATAAGATAAGATATCATTTATATTCTATATGTGGGATGAAACATAGAAGGAATTTTTTTATGGGGTATAATAAATGATTTCTATGTGGAATAGGATTCCATTGCATATTTCAATATCTATTTGATAGTAAGGAGTTAGTAAATAGTGAGAATGGATATCCATAGAATACACCTCCCACACTTCAGTGCAACAAGTGTAAGGAGAATGGGAATTATGCTAACAATTCTGAAAACCAATAGTTGATGATGATGATCAATTTTAGTAATATCTTATTATGAGGGATAATGTGAAATCTCATAAAATCAAAATTTCATAAAAGGGGTGAGATAATGACAGGTTGGAATTTACACATGTCATCACCTATAGAATGTTTAATGTATTATTTTATTCTAGATTTACGATATGCTTTAAATTTAATGAATTTTCTAATGTTGTTGGGATTCCAAAAAAAATGAATAGATGTCGAGTTAGAAGTGTATAGACTTAATGGTATGGTGGTTTCATCCCATGTTTATGATTCTTCTATGGTTGTTATTTGATGGAATGTGATTCCTGATATTTTATTCATTCTTCCGTTAGTTGAATTTGATGTCATCATAGGCACAAATTTGATTTATTAGTAGAATATTATCATTTATTATCAAGGAAGGCATGATATGTTTGAAATTTCAAACCATTAAATGATAATAAATAAATGTGATGATAAGTATAAACATACGGTGGAGATAACATCAACTGTGTGAGTCTTAATTCCTATTTAAAAGGGATATTTATCACAAATATATGGGTTATATATCAAAATAAATGACATTACATTTTTTGAGATTAATGGATGTATTTTATGATGAGTTTCCTTACCTTATTGAAAAATGGGATGTTTACTATTCAATATAACACATACATGGTTCAACACTACTTACAAAGTCACCCTATAAAATGGCCCTAATTGAGATTCAGGATTTGGAGAAGAATCTACATGAAAAAATTTAAAAGGATTAATTTGGCCATGTGTGTCAATTTGGGGTCCACATAATCATTTTTTAAAAATAAATATGGATAAATGTGACTATATAATGATAAATGGTATTTCTACATGATCACGATCAATAATAAGTACCATCTTCCCCTATTGATGACTTATTTATCAACTACAAAAAATACAGTAATTTTCCTTAATGAATCATCATTTTGGATATCATCAATTGGGGATTATGAAAGAGGATATAAACAAGATGGTAATTAATTTAGGATATGGACAATATTAATATTTTGAAATTACTTTTAGTCTTAGAAATTCCATGGGTATCTTGACGAATTTAACAAATACAGTCTTTAGATATTATCTCAACCGGTTTGTGGTAGTATTTATAGGTGATATTTGTATATGAAAAATGAGAGTGTAAGATATATAATATCACATTATAATTGAACTAAATTCTATATAAAAATAAAAAACATATTAAAAATTAAAAAATTGTTTATTTTGGCTAAAAATTGATTCATTTTTTGGTCATAAAATCTCAAAATATTGTATTTGAAGTAGATTCATCATTGATAGAGGCTGGTGAATCTTGGAATAGGCCAACCATGGTGATTGGGATCAATATTTTTCCTGGTTTATATTGATATTGTCAATGGTTTAGTGAGCATTTGTCACAAAATCTAGTCATATTACCATGTTTACTTAGAGGGGTGCAATGTCCCTCTATACATATGAATGTGAAGAAAATTTCAAAGAAAAAAATAAATGGTCGGTCCATAAACAATTTCTTAAATTACCATTTGGTGGATAAGGATTTTTATTCTATTTTGATGAAACCAATAATGTATTGGGATATGTTCTTATTTAGAATAATATGGCTATCTTTTATGCCATATGATAGTTGATGATTCATGAGAAAAATTACCCAAATCATGATTTAGAGATAATAGTAGTAATTTTCTCATTAATGATATATAAGAATTATCATTATGGAGAATGGAGTGACATATAAACTAATAACAAATGTCAGAAATATATATTCATACAGATGGAGTTTAACATGATCCATAGATGATGGTTAGAGATGATAATGGACCATGAAATCTCAATACATTACAACCATGGGAAAGTGAACAAGGTGTGCAAGGATTTGAGTCGAGAGGATCATGCTAGTTTATACCCGACAAGGATTACAAAATAACCAGTATTTATGGATTTGTAATGAATGGATTTATAGATCCTAAATGAAAGGAATAATATTTCCTTTCTGAAATAAATTATAAACCATCAATTAATTTTATGATTAATTAGTTTCTTATGTAAGATGTAGTGCTTCAAAAGAATGATAGAAATGATCTCATGTTTATCTTTAACCAGGATTAAATGAAAATGGTCATGAATTGGTTATGTGTTATTTTCTTACTATATTTGAATAAGGATCTATTATATTGAGAAAATACTTCTTCATTCTATCTACTTCATTGAAATGTGATTATGTATTAGTATTTGAAATAATACATCTTGTGGGATAGAATGAAGAAGATTGTCATAGAGTTTGTGTAACATCATAGATAATAATAGAATAAAAAACATTAATATCTAGTAATATTTGTCAATGAAATATTAATTTTTGATTAAATTAAAAACTATGTTTTCTAGTTTACCTGGCACGCAACAATCAGTTTATGTGCAATAATATATTTCAAAAAAGACTGAGTGATAGTAAGAATAATAAAAAATTATTATAGTTATTATTTCAAAAGATAATAATTTTCAAGTTATTTTATTTGTTGGAATGAAAAAAACCAACTATTATATGATTATACATGATTATTAAATGTTTTTACTTTCTTCAAACAATTTGAAGAACTTAAAATACAAAAAATCCAATTTTTTTCATAACATGTCTAATAATTTTTAGAAGGTGTGTTTTCCACCTTATGAAATATAACCATTTTTAAATATAATTCTCGATACTTTAATTAGTTTTATTTTAAAAATTAATCTTCATATTTTGTAATGGGACATCTTAGTATAGTTTTTATAATGTTTTGGTATTTTTCTGATAAAAATAAAAATTTTCTGAATAGTGGAAAATAATACATTTTAATTAAAAAAATTTTTTCATCTATTTTATTTATATTGTTAGAATATATTTGTAATTATTTATTATCTGTAGTTTTATTATGTTATTATCATTTAAAAAAAATTCATTTAAAGTAATTTCACATTGGAATTGGATATTATCATATGTCAACCTTTTTATTTTTTTACTTTTAAAAACCCATTTTATTTATTTTTAAAAAATGGATTAATATTAAATTAATATCTCCAAATTCTGTATTTTATTTTTGGAAGAATTTATTCCATTTTTGGATTAATTAGGTAGAAATAATGTAAATTGGTTCCTTTTATTTCTTGAATTTTATCAATATTAGTTTTAGTAATTTTTATTTACCACGGTTTTAGGTAAATCAAGTGAATTAGGGTAATAAATAATATGATAAGGATAATAAAACTATCCAAACACATTAAAAAGCCTTATTGGATGAATAAACATCAACCCTTAACACCTAAGGATCATTATTTACTCTTTTAATTGAGTTTTTCAAAAAAACTTCTAAATATTATTAAAACCAAAAAATTTGACAACATTTCACCCTATTATTTCGTATATGTATAATAATTTTAATATAGAGATAAACTTTATATATATTTGATAATAAATATTCTGAAAAAATAATATAAAATTATATATATTATTATAATTTTTTAATAATTTTTAGAGACAAAATAATTTCCATAAATATTTACACAATAGTGATAAAGAAATTCTTTTATCAGTAGTAATATCAATGAAATGAATTGAAAATTAGTAAATATAATATATAATTTAATTTAATTAGGGTACTACATTAATGTTTTAGGTGACTATGACAAATTATAAGTATACTTAATGGTCTTCATCGATCTTATCAATCTAATTGTAATTTATGATAATTCAATGAAATTAATATTAACAAAATTGACACTACTGTTATTTTATGGAAATAATAATAAAATAAATTATATGAAAATTATAAAAAAAAACCTTATAAATAAAAAATTACTATGAAAAGGAATATATTTTTTGAAATTATCAATTTAACATATATTAACCCCATATAAAAAAATTTCACAAGCCAAAAATATTTAAATTTGTGTTACCACCAATAAAAATAAAATAGATTTATTCAGGGTAAACTGAAAATATATTATTTAAAATAGAATCATTACACATCTAATTTTTTTATGAGAATAATTGGACACATCATCATCTTGTATTAATGAAATAAATTTTGATATATTTGGATTTAAAAAAATATTTTATATTTGTTAATTATTTTAATAGTTTCCATTGGTGGTCTCCCTGTCCAATGAAAAGTTATCCACACTTCTATATTAATCACTCATGAAGAACCATTTTTTCAGCCTAGATATTATAAAAACCATTCCTAAAATCTATCCCCACATTATTGAAGCCTTATTTTAGTCATAACACCCTTTTTAGAGGTGTTAAGTAGTTATTGAAAGGTGATCAACCAGAGAAGATGTATCCTTTTATTTGTGTATTTTTATTTTTCCCACTTCCTTTAAATCACAATGATCTATCAAAAAACTAATAAATATAGTATCTTAAATATAAATATATGTTTTTATATTAATATCGTCACCCACATCCATCTCCAATTTCCTTATAAGGTAAATGAACATTTCATTTTTGTATACGGAGGACTACCACCTCGCGAACCGATATAGTGTGCTCTCCATTAGTACCTTTCATGATAGGTCATAATGATGGAATTATTTTTTTATATGATTTTTATTATATATTTATTATTATAATAGAATAATATATCAATTATTTTATTATTTTCCATTTACATAATAAAGAAAACCTCGTTCTTGAGAATTTGAGAACTATCAAATCCATGAAGCGATGTGAATCATATTTATTCACCACATACCTTGTATAATTTAAATATATATAAATATATTTAAATTATAATTATCATGTTAATAATTTTATTAATATTCTAGAAATATAAAATTATAATTACTTTATTTACGTAATGTATAATATAAAATGGAGACTTTACTCATGCGTATGTACAACCCATTCCTCCATGATTATACTATTGTTCATTATTCTGTAAAATAATTTTTGGTTTCATTCAGAATTTTAATTTATGTATAAAAAATCTGATAATTTAATGAAAATTATTCTGGAGATAATGTACTTATTACCACATAGACTACTGGCATCATACCAAGTTAATTTTTGACTCATGTACCGAATATGGAAAAAACATCAGACATGAACATAAATTATCATGTAATTATTATAATATGATAATAACTGATGTAAAATAAAAGATAAATATGAAAAATTTACTGAATAAAGTACAAATTAACCAAATTTTATTATGTAGGATGATATTGAACGTACGAGACAAGTAAGACTCAATGTGAGGAACTATATCTCAATATCCTATAATTGAGGAATATTGTGATAATATAAGCCACCTAATTTTATATATTGTATAATTAACCCCATTTAATTTTAATTTCATTAAAAAATTTCAAAACAAATACTTTTAAATAAATTCGTTCAGTGGATGAGAAAAAGGAATGTTTTTTATCATATACGGAGACAATGACATTTCTGCCGCTATTACGATTATTTGGTATTTTTTAATAAATACAATACATAATGTTATTAAAAGAAAAAAACTCATTAAAATATTCACTTTTTATGTATTTTTGTATTGAAAATGGTTTTTATAATTGTTTGATATTATCAAAAATCTAAATTGTTATATTTTCATTTCAACGTGGAAAAGTTATTTTTCTTTAATGCTTTTTTATTTGGCATGATTATGTTATGGTTATTGGGAATTACACATATATATGGGTGTTTCTATGATTAATCATGGGTGGGTGTGCCCATGATATCTCTCTAATGAATTGGGTAATGAGTCTGAGTTAAATTAAAATGTTTCCCCTAAGATATTTAATGAATATACTAGGAAGTGTATTCCAAATGTAACCGTAAAGGATACGCCCTATATAGTAGTGAAAGCTAAATTATAGGATTGATATGTATTTATTGCATTACCATTATGATTAATTATTACTAATATGTTTATCAGGAATATTATTATTTCATGAGGCGTGTTAAGAGCATATGTTTAATAGATGAAAAGTGTGATTTTTTTAAAACAATTTCATGATTTTAACATATTCAAGGACTAAAAATTTCATTCCTTTATTTATATCCCTAAGTGAGATGTTTTTTTCATCCTATTTTTTTGAAAGGTATCCATTGGGTATATGGATGGTAAAAAAATGACAAAGTCGTTATCAATCATTTTCAAGAAAAAGAAATATTTTTTTTAAAGAGAACTGTTTTATGAAAAAATTGATAGTGAGTAGATGTGTCTACATTTTAATATTTGAGTTGTTTTTTAATATTTTATCCTTATTCGCGATGAATCTAAACTTTAAATGATCCTCAATGTGAATTATTAATATAAATCATGATTAAATATTGTTAAAGGATGCGACCTCATAGTTAGTACTTGAGGTTGGATTTCATAAATCTATGTGTTAGGATATTGTTAATAAGAAATCCATAAATTATAATATACATTATTGGAAAATTGAAATTATATAGAATTTTAGTATTATCATGATTCATTATCTATATTTTGTTTTTTTAGAATTGTTATATTTAGAGGGAATTTTTCATCTATTCTAAGATTATGTCTCAAAAAAAGAATCCAAATTAGAAAACTGTGATGGTAGGAATCAGAATAGAATTTTTTTTGCAATGATGGAACAGTTGACTCAAGAAATCAATGGTGGTGGAATCCTTCAATGAGAAAATTTATATCAACTACAGAGGAACATGTAACTAGTGGAGCATCTCATGCGGAAACATCCCTCGTAATTTAGCAGATTATCATTCCTCATAGGAGCTGAAGAGTTGATTAAGTTACTATAATGGATTTTCAATGTCATGGAGAATTTAAAAATTCAAAAGGATAATCTTTCTATTTACTATTTTTTTGGGGAAGTCAATCAGTGGTGATTTACAGTTAAGAATACCATTGAATTTGATTAGATGGATTCCATGGAATAGAATGAATTTAAGTATATGATCCATGAGAAATATTTTCCTAATGTGGTTCAACCAAGGATGGAAAAAAATAATTTAATTGAGGAAAGATGAAGATTTAGTGGCTCTATACAACGAAAAAATCACTCGATTTGGAAGGCATTCTCAAAATTACCTTTGTGATCATTATAGTAATATAAATATTTTTACTCAGGATTGAAGCCAATATAATGAAGGAAATTAACCTCTCATGAGTTCAAAAGGTTCAATAAACAAGTTCGACGTGCGGGGAAGGTGTTATGTAGTTTTTTATGAACATTTAATCATTAACAAATTATGAAAAATGTTGATCAAGGTTGAAAGTGAAAGAGATTAATTCATAAAAATGTTCTGATAGAAATAAAATTATGTTTAGATTTTGTGAAATTTTTTATAAAATGAACTCCGGGGATGACCTTTTCAATTCTAGTTAGTGTATTTAATGTGTTAAAAATGACATAAGTCTCATTACTACACTAAAAATATTCTAGGTAGTGTTATGGAAAAATATTACTTATAGTCAATAATGTTTTTTAAATCTATCAAGATCAGTCATTATAAAAATAAGTGTCTAATGATGAATTTGAATGGTGGGAAGCAACCAAACTACAAGTAGAAAGGTGTTGTGAACCCATTTGAGACAATGTTAGAAAATTTTTTTCTATCAAAAGAAAAGGTATCAGGTATATTTTTTATTTAGATTATGCTAATGTATTTTTTCATTCATGGTCTTCACATTCATTCAATTGTAACAATGTTTTTGGAAAATTAGAAATTCAACCTTAAGAAATTAATCCATAAATTATGGTAAAAACACCCTGGTGAAATGTTGACACAAAAAACCATATATTAATATTAATTTTCATATATGTGAAATGAATTTACATTCAAACAATTTTTACATCTAATAGAGTTGTGAATCATTTTGGGTATGGATTGGGTTTTTTTTACCATTAAAATATTGACTATAGAATTAAATGACAGTATTTTCAGTAAGAAATTTATTTTGTGTATAAGAATAAACCCTTATAATTGATAACATATTAACAAGGTGGGAGAATGTGAATCGATTAAATGAATTTTATCTTGCTCATATTGTTGAAAATGAAAGCGTTATTCAGATTAATTATGTGTCAGTGGTAAATAGTATCCTAATGTTTTTATTGATGATTTTTCTGGTATTATATGTGATCAAGAAGATGAATTTACTATTGAATTAGTTCATAAGGGGATGCCAAATTCAAACCACCCTTATAGAAATCCTCAAATTGATCTTTTAGATATGATGAAGCAATTGCATGAGTTATTAAATAAAGGTTTTGTTTGACCTAACACATGACCATGGGGTGATCCTATCTTTTTTGTTAAAAATAATGATGGTTCAA
The DNA here is from genome assembly GCA_963277665.1 of Viscum album. Classification (NCBI taxonomy): domain Eukaryota; kingdom Viridiplantae; phylum Streptophyta; class Magnoliopsida; order Santalales; family Viscaceae; genus Viscum; species Viscum album. Next base: position 1,685,766,606 of record OY728119.1, on the reverse strand, counting down.
TGAGGCTTTTCATTGATTATATATCCATGAATAACATCACTTGTAATAAAAAGTACCTTTTCCTCATATCAATGATTAGTTTGATCATATCCTCGGTGAATAATGTTTTTCCAAGGTTAACATGAGGTTGGGGTACCATCAGTTGAAATTAAAGGAAGAAGGCATGCCAGTGATTATGATTCATACTAGTTATTAAAATTATGAATCATTAGTTAATATGTTTTTTACTAATTCATCTACTATATTTATGGATCTTATTAATAGAATATTCTTTCAGTTATTTGATAAATGTGTGGTTCTATTTACTTATATTATTATGGTATATTCTAAATGTATGGACGATCCTAAAACTCATTTAATGGTTTTTTAAAAACATTAAATGAAAGGAAACTGTAAAGGGAATTTGGGAACTATGATTTCTTCATTCAAATATATTCATTCCATGGTAACATTTTATATAAAGATTAAATAAATGTTGATCCTATAAAAATGATGTTTTTGAAAATTCTAAAAGTCCCAATAATAAAATAGATATTATAAGTTTTCATTGGTTATCATTATATTCCACAATTTTTGTTGAAAATTTATCATGTTTATCTATCCCACTGATTGTGTTAACTCAAAATGGTGTTATTTTATTCTGATAAAAACTGTTATGACTGTTTTCAGGAAATGAAAAGATGTTTGGTGAATGCTCCATTTTTGGAATTACCATCCAAAAATTGTTAATTTCATTTTTCTAAATTGATGTTTCGTTGAAAAGGATTGGTTGTGTCCAAATGCATAATGTTGATGTAATTGATTATGAATCATGTCTGATGAAAGATCGTGAGTTAAATAACACTATACAAGATTAAGAAGTAGTTGTTCTTGCTTTTTTTCATATAAAATTTTAAGGAATCAACAGTATGCTGTAAATTGTGAAAGATATACTGACCATAATGGATTGTTGTATTTATTAGAACAAAAATAATATAACATGAGATAAAAAAGTCTGTTGGAAGTAATCAAAGATTATTATTTCATGATTAATTATCGTTGAGGAAAATCATACAATGTGGTTGATGCTTTGAATCCAAAAAATTTATGTTGTGTTGACCAAGATAAGGTTTGAAATTTTTCCCATGGTTAATGATTTGAAGAACACCGTCTAGGAAGTTGTTGGTGTAGGAAATCCCTCTATTTTTTCACATATCCAAGGAATAAACACTTTTAGATAGTATTAAGGAAGTGTTTAAGGAAGATAGTGAGTTCTAAAAAAAGATAAAACTAATTCATAAGTTTTTGTTTCAAGAATTAAATGTTTGAATGATTGAGTTTTTAGATTTTATAAGAGATTATGGGTTCCTTATGATTCAAAAATAAAGAAAAATGTATTATGTAAATATTATAGTTATTATTTTTTAGTTCATTTGGGTAGTGCAAATGAGAATTCAGTCCATTGGGATTATTACTGGTGGGATGTAATGAGATGATATATTTTAGACTATAATGAGATGTGTATGAATTTTTAGTATGTTAAAGTAGAGTAGGAGTTTCCAAAAGGGGTGATTTTGTATTTTACAATACTTGAATGGAAATGAGAAAATATATCCATAGATTTTTTTATTACCAATAATTTTCAAGGTAACAATTATATTCAGGTTATTTTGTACATATTCACTAAATCGTATATTTTTATCCAAATTTGAGATATTTTATCTCCAGATAAAATTTATCAGTTGTATCATAAATAAATTGTCAGGTTACATTGAGTTCCTATTTTCATTGTATTTCACCATGACCCATTGTTCACTTTTATCTTTTGTAATTTCCTTCAAAAGATGTTGGGAACTGAATTACATTTCTGAACAGCTTGTCATCATCAATAAAATGGGAGGTTAAAGTGAACAGTTTAGAACATGGAAGATATTCTATGTTATTATTCAATGAATTACCATGTAATTTTGGATCTAAATCATTAGTTAGTTGAGTTTTCATATAATAACATTTATCATTAATGAATACATATGGAACCATTTGAGAAATTACATGTAAATTGATGTAAAACTCTTGGTTTTAGGGATCGTGTTGGAGGAAGAATGATGATGGGACCCGAATTGCTAGAAGATATGGAAAAAAATGTTCAGTTGATTTAGAAAAAATTGAGGCTACTCAGATAGGGAAAAAAGTTTTGTAGATAACCGAATGAAGTATTTTTTTGAGGTAGAGGATCATGTATTTATCAAATATTCTCTATGGAAAATATTGTGGTGTTTTGGTAAAAAATGGAAAATGAGTCCACAGTTCATTGGAACCTATGAAATCCATGAAAAAGTTGGATACATTACATACATAGTGGCATTACCATCGATTTTATCCCATGTAAAGAATGCTTTTCAATTTTCAATGTTAAGAAAGTATATGCATGATCTATATCATTTTTTATTCCAGAAGATGTTTAATTAAAATAGGTTCATTATTATAAGGAACAAATATCCTAGATTATTGACTACACAGAGCTGGTGTAGTGCAATTAGGTGATTCATTCGGTTAATGTTTTGGGAAAAAATCATATTGTTGAATAGGAAACATGGGAATCTAGAAATTATATGAGGGAGTAATACCCTCATTTATTTGATAAGAGAATTAATTTCGAGGACACAATTTTCAAAAATATGGAAGGATTTAACATTGTAGATAATTATAGAATAATGACTTTTCATATCAATTTATATTTATGGATTATAGATTAATTTTATTTTAAAGAGGACTCTATGTAGGACAAGATACATGAAACACAAATATGAGTTTCTCTTAAATCTAATGTTGCACACAAGACTGAGTTATACCAATATAATAAAACAATAATAATATCTATACATTAAATTTTTTTTATTTCGTAGCCATTTTATTGGACAGAATGCGTATAAAATTATGGTATGTGTACTTGTTTTTATTAATTTTTTTTCTTCTAGTAAAATAAATCTACTTAAAATTAAAATAAATCCAATTGTAGGCATAAAATCTCGAGTAATTTTAAATGGTAGTTTTACAATATATTAATGGTGAACCTATTTTAAATAATTTTTTGACAATTTAATATGTTATATTTGAAACTATAATATTCTTATTTGGAAGAGGGACATAAAAATTTAGTATGGATAATGTTTTTGTATTTTTCTAAAAAAATTATATTTTAGAGAATAATGATTAATAATTCATTTTAATTCAAAACATAGTTTTCATCTAATTAATATATATTTTTATATTATCCATTATTTGGTTTTAATGTATAATTTTTTAGGTTTTAATCAAATATTCTAATGTTGGTTATTCTAATTAATTTCACATTGAAAATAGATATATTCACATTCCAATCTTATAATTTTTTTCACATTTAAAACTCCATTTTCTCATTTTGAAAATGAGGATTAATTTTAAATTAATTACTAAAACTTATGTGTTTTAAATTTGGATTAATGGATTCTATATTTTTAATTAGTGAGTCCAAATTTTATAAACATGTTTTTTTATTTCTTGGATTTTATAAATAGTTACTTTGGTAATTTTAATTTACCAATGTTAAAGGTCGATCAAGTATATTTGGGTAATAAATAACAAGATATGTATAATAAAATTATCCCAACACATGCCAAAATTCTAGTTGATGAATAAAATTATACCCTTAACACCTAAGGATTTGTCTTTACTCAATTAATTGAACATTCTATATGGAAGAGAAAAAATATTTTTAAAAGAAAAGAAAGTGAAAACATGTCACCCGCTTAATTCTTATAAGTATAATAATTTTATTAAAATGATAAATAGACATAACATTGATAATATATATTATATAGAAATATAATGAAATTATCTACATCATTGGGATTTATTTTTAATTTTTAGAGATCAAATAATTACCATAAATAATGACACAATAGTGATAAATTTGATATTAAATTAATAGAAATATCAGTGAAATGATATGAAATATATTAAAAATAAATATAATTACATTTAATTAGAGTATTATTGGAATATTTTAGGTTACTATGTCATATTATATTTCTATTAAATGGTTTTTTAGATGTTTTCCCCCTTTTTGTTTGTTATATAAATTAAATTAAATGCATAGTTTCAAAATTATCAATTTTGATATTTAATAATACACATATATTATTAAATTATTGAAAATAATAAAAAATAATAATATTAAAATATAACTATGATATGGTATAAAATATAATAAATTTTCCATATATGGAAAATATTCACTATATGAGTAATATTTACAGTCTCTTATTATTTAAAATGTTGTTACTAAAATAAAAATTATAATCGATTAATTAAGGATAAACCGAAAAGATAATGCTCAAAAACTAAATAAATGTCAAAATATTATTTTTTGAGATGATTTAGAACCAAAATCATCTTATATTCTACTTTATTTTTTTAGTCAATTTTATTTAAAATTAAATTTATATTAATTTAATATTTTAGGAGTTTCCAAGGGTGCCCCTCCCCTATACTATATAATTATTCCCACAATTCCCTATTACTAACACATACATAAAATTTTGGATTGACCCATATCTACCAAATACCCTTCATCAAATACCTCCACATATTTATGAGGACACTACTTTAGTAGAAAACCCTTATAAGTGGTGTTAATGTGTCTTCCAAGGTGATCAAGTGTAGAATTGGTATAATTTTATTTTAGAATTTAAATTTTATTTCTTCTACCACATAAATTAAATATAAATAATTCATGATAAACAAATAAAAAAAATATACTATATATAATTATACTTTATTATGTTAATATCAAAATCAAAATCCATCTCCAATTTCATCAAATTGTAAATGACCATTTCATTTGTGGGTAGTGCAGACCACCGCCTCACGAACTGATATTGTTAATTTTTTTATTTTTTTCCATAAATACTCATTATAATTATAGAATTAATGTTTTTATATGCTATTCAGGAAATATTTATCATTATATGATATTAATAAATCAATTATTTACTTACATTCCTTATATATAAAAATTATAATGTTATTTGTGCATAGGTCTGGAAAATCAAACCCACGAAGCGATCTGACTCGTTTTTATTCACCAAATGACTTGTATAATATATATAAATATAATTAAATGATTATGATGATGTTAATAATATTTTAAACATTATGTAATGTTAAAATAATAATTTCCATATTTCAATAATGATCAATGGAAAATGGAAAAGTCACTCATGCGTACGTCTGACCTATTGTCTCAATTATTATACCATTGTTCAATATTCAATACAATACTAAATGGTTTCATTGAAATGAATAATTGTTGTGTAAAAATTTCAATAATTTTAGGTATACTATTCTGGAGATGATGTACAACGTACCATATGGACTATTGAGATCATACCATGTTCATTTTTGACTCATGTACCAAATATCGACAAAACACACGATGTGAAATTAAAAAATTATATAATTATTATGACATGGTATTATATGATATAAAATTATAAATAAACTTTAAAAAATTATTTGAATCGTGTATAAATTAATATATGTTTATTATTCAAGATGATAAGGAACTTATGAGACATGTAGGACTCAAGGTAATGAATTTTGTCTTAATATCCTTTCATTGATAGATTTTTTGACAATATAAACCACCTTATTTTATATAGTATATAATAAACCCATTTTAATTTTAAATATGTACAAAATATTTCAAAAGGAATATTTTTATATGAATCAATTCACTATATGACAAAAATAATTTTTTTTAAAGCATATAGAGACAATGATTTTTCCGCTGTCATTACCATTATTTGGAATTTGGATTACTATACTAGATGCTGTGTTATTTTTGAAAAACTAATAATATATACTATAATCCTATAATATGAAATTTGGTAATGAATATGGGCTTGATAATGGTTTGTTTTTAATAATATATTGAAATTAAATTTAGTGAGTTCAATGTGAAAAGGCTATTTTATTTATTTATTCCTGTTTTTTGTGTTATTATTTTGTAATGGTTCTTGAAAATTTCTTATGACTAGTGGTTCCATGATAATGTAAGGGTGGGTTCTCCCTTTATAAATCTTTAATTTATTTGGTAATTATATTGAGTTAAATGATACAGTTTCTCCTATGAGATTTTGGGAATATACTATGATGTTTATTACAAACGTAACCAATATGGTTAATCCAAATCTATTTGTGAAATCTACAATGTATATATGACTATGATTCCAAAAGTTACATTAATGATTTATGATGGATAATAATATTTTTAGGATTCTATTTATTTCACGAGGTTCGTTGAGGGATTATTTTTGTGAGTGAAAATTATGATTCCTAGAAAATTTTTTCATTAGATTAAAATATCCAAGGACTAATAGTTTCGTTCCTTATTTTATATCCATTATAGAGCAGTTTGTGCTCATCCCATTTTTTAAATATTTTCCATAGGTTGTCAGTATGGTTAACATAACATAAGAATTCAATATTATTTTAATTATGAAAAAGAAAGCACGTTTTATTTTGAAGTGTTTGATTTTGTGAAAAAATTTCATAGAAAGTACTCATATCTACATTATATTAATTCTGTTTTTATGTAATTCTTATGTCGTAATTATCTACAACACTAAACATGAAAAGTTCATCAATGTGTATTCGTGAATAAACTTAATATTACATTACATTTAAGGATGGGGAACTATAGATTGTATCATAGTGCATGGTATTTCAGAAAACTAAGGCACAAAGAAGAAATACTAAATGGATTTGGAATCTATTAACCAGACCATAATGAAAGTAGGAGCACATAAATATGGATTATTTTCATAGGAATACCCAAAACCGTTAATTGTTTTAATGATATACCTGACCAATTCAATCTACTTATTAATTTAAAACACATCATTTATAACAAACAAAACTTGTATCTGGATCATCATCCCATGATATACGTTAAAGAAGTTGTAAGGTTTCACAGAGTAACACATTTAATTATTTTGGATCAGGATCCAAGGAATACCTCTATGATATAGAGATTTCATGATCAAAAACATGATATTGAATTGATTTTCAACACTACTTATCATCCTCAGAAATATGGTTAGACTAAATGAGTAATTAAAACCATTGGGTATAAATTGAGATCTAGTTATGAGGAATTCATATGTTCATGAAATCAACACCTTCCTTTTGTTAACATATCATAAAACCATATAATTCAATTTTCCATTCGGAATGATGCCTATGAATCAAATGTTATTAACTTATTCAGAAATTATTATATACTACTTTCATTGATTTTATATTAAATATGCATAATTTGTATGGAAGATTAATGTTTAAATAAAAGAATATAATCATTGAGCACTATTTAAATTCATCCAGATTCAAGACTGTTTAATTTTTTAATAATAAAAATCACCATATAGATCCAACCTAACTGGTTCTTATTTTTTTAGGATTCCTATTTCAATATAAAACATTCTATTAGAAGGGATAAGGGGCCAATTCTACCATTTGAAGGGTCATATAGACCACATAATAAGACCCAAAGAATTTGTGATGTAACCAGACTGGCAATAAAGATTGAATTACTGGGATGAATACAAAAATCCCAATTCCTTTATTCTCCTACAATGTTTATGGAAAATTTAAGGAGTCTTGGAAAAAATTTCAAGGCCCAAATCCAAAGACAATGAGCCCAACCGATTCATTTAAACGAAGCCCATCATTATGGTCGGGAAATAAAATCAGTAAAATATTCATAACATGTCTCTAGATCTATTTATCAAATCTAACTGTTATTTTTTAGTGTGAAAGAAGAGATATATTCTAAATACATTATTGATGAAATAATTTGTATTTGAAGTCATATTACTATTGATAACCCCATTCACATTGTGTCCTTATAAATATTTTGGATTGACATGGATAGATTAAAATTTTTTAATCAAACATCCATACCGTTGGATAATTAATTTCAATGGCCATGAAATTTTAAGGTATGAATTTACACATAAATATATACATCTGGTATGAAGATATCATCATGAGATTCATCTCTCTGGAATGCCAAATTCGGTATACATGTGGAAGGGATGATTTAGAATGAGAGTTTCGCACCTCCTTGGGCTATGAATTACCAACCTCTTGGTATTCATTATACTAACATTGTGGCTAACGTTGAACTCAAATCATGTTTCATTAATATTATTCTTCATTTCCACGGGAAAGCTAGTGAGGATACACATTTACACCTTAAAGAGTTCCGAGTTTTGTTCTCTAACATGAATCCTCATGGGTTTCTGAGGAACAAATCAAACTCCAAGCATTCTCTTTCCCCCTAGTGGACAATGCCAAGTAATGGCTTTACTACCTCCCTCCTAGTACAATAACCACATAGAATGACATTAAATGAATATTTTTAGATAAATTGTTTCTTTATTTTCATACTAATTCTATCCAAAAGGAAATAAGTGGCATTTTTCAATTCCAAAATAAATCATTCAATGAGTACAAGGATAGGTTCAAAAAACATGTTTCCACCTACCGACATAACCAAATCCTTAACAAACTCTTGATCCAATAATTTTATGAGTCCTTATTGGATATGGATAGAACCCTCATTGATGTTGTAAGTAATGGTGCTCTTGTTGTTAAAACTCATGCAGCTACAAGAGATCTCATAAGAAACATTTCTATAAACACACAAAAATTCCATACTCTGGCACATGCTCAAGTCAAACAGGCCCATGATCAAAAATTGATAGAGCTGACCAAGATGAATGAGTGGATGAGTGAGCATACTTGTCTTGTGTGAAAACTGGTTGTGGAGTCCAAATCCCAAAACCCATCTTCTCCACAATATTTGTTCCCTGGAACTATCAAGAATTGTGGAATATATAGCTCCCCATCACATCCAACTGACACATGTCCACAACTTCAAGAGGATCAATATAATTCATCTAGGCCATTGAAGCTTAATGCATCCTATGCTCAGCATAACACCAACCCTCGACAGTAAGGTCTGTTCATTAGAAACATCAACCAACCCCACTCTGAGCCCTACTCATCTATGTTCAACCAAGGCCTGAGGTATAGTAATCCCTTTTCTCATCCCCCACAATTACCTCCTCAAAACTCAAACCAATTAAAAAATGATCAAGATATAGGTAACTCTCAAAAAAATTACCCTTTCGTTCCTCAACCTCAATGGATCAATCATCCTGCTCCTCTAGGCTCCCACTTTTTTATTGATCCTTCCCATTCCAAAACAAATATAATCGCATTCCCAAGAACTAAAATCTAGGAATTCCCAATATGGGATTATATTCTTCTTCCAAGAAACCTTGGGAATGTGCGGTTGAATATCTTGACTCTTTCACTTATTCCATACTTAAAATCATTGAAACCCAAATGTGTCAGCTTGCATCCAACTTTAGTCATCTCCTACCATCCATTTCATCTTAACTCCCAACTCAACCATTACCCAACCCCAAGGGTAATATAAGTAAAATTGAACTTAGATCAGGAATGAAAATTGATATGAGGCAAGATAATTCCTCCAACCCCCTTCAAATTTTGACCTAGAAAATGACAAGGAAAAGAAACTTTTAAAGGAATCAGAATCCATTCACTCACCTCATTCTATTCTACTTAGGAACCAAATTCCCTTTCCTCAAGCCATTTCTATAACAGAGAAGTCCTTTGAAACCAATCCTGAAATGATCGACATGTTTAGATATGTTAAGTCAATATTCCCCGTTTAGATTCCATAAAAAAAATTTCTATGTTTGACAATATTCTCAAGGAATTCTGTACCCACAAAAGGAAACTTAGGACCTTAAAAAATGATTCCACCCTGTAGTCTATTCCCATAAAGTGTAAAGATCTAGGGACCATTATTGTTCCATTCCAAAATTAGAAGTTCAAATATTGATGATGAACTCATAGACCTAAGAGACTCAATTAATTTAACACCCAAATCCATATTCTCCAACCATTTTCTTGGTCCCATACATCAAATGAGTTTTTTCCTTTAAATGGCCAATTGAAGAACTACTAGCCCTGAGGGTATAACCAAGGATGTTCTTATTAATATGAATGATATTATCTTCCCTGCAGATTTCTATGTCCCTTACATGGAAGATGAGAAAACCTCTTCTTGATATCCCCGAATTCTATGAAGAACATTCTTAATGTCTACTATAACCAAGATTGATGTCCATGCTGGAAACTTATCAAGGGAATTTGGTGACCAACTGGTCAAGTTCAATATTTTTTAATCTATGTGATACTCATAATAGAATGAATCTATATTCTCTATCCATGCTTCCAAAAGTCTCTATAAGAGTGTGTTGGATCCCACTACATCATTTTCATCCTATTCTACTAATATATGAATGTGTGAATTTTACATATTTAATAACCAAGTCATAAATGGAGAAGTTGATTTTGACATTACAAATGAAATCTCAATTTATCTAATAAATATTGAAAACACTTTGGAATCCAATTTCACCTCGGAAATCTAGTGCTCCAACATGGAAGGTAATGTGGAAAATGAACAACCATGTTCATTTCTTGATTCAAATCTGATTATCCAACATTCATCATTTCTTATCCATGATTCTGAAAAATAATATATATTTGAGGTGAACACCGAACTAATGTATTTACATTTTCCCAATGGGAGAGAAGGTTGTGAGATTAGTTTCATAATTAATAAAGTGATCACTGGTGATGTTGAAATTGACCCTTATTTGGGAAACAACATTGATATAAAGGATATTGAATAACTAATCCAGTCTTATGAATCCTTTATCCCCATTACACTACATTAGTTATGGATGAAATAAACGAGTCAAATATAATTGGAATCCCATACTCTAGTATTGTGTTATCTGAACCTTACATAAATGAACCATACAAATTGAGATATCGTTCTGAATTTCATAGAATATAAAACCATCACATTGTAGATAAAATCAATCCTCACATTGAAGACCAAAGGGAGTATATTCATGTTGTTTTTTCACCCTCATTGAAATTAAAACGAAAAAAAGAATGGATGAAATTATCCAATGAATCATGGAGCCTCCAAAACGAATTTTTTTTCTTGGAAGCACATTAGAGTTGATAAAAAAAGATGGCCACCATCAGACTATGGGAATTCTACGACAATTTTCTTGATGTAGTCAAATAAATACAGCTCTACTAGGAAGGAAAACCATTTATTCATTTAATTTTCTGAAATTTAAATTTTCTTAGTTTTTCATTAAATGAGTAATGATTTTTATTGTTTAGGTATCATCCCACAATCCTGGAACCACATTGATATCCATTGGATCTCAATCATCTACAGTATACCCACCACTAGATAGTGATGGAAACCCAAAAAATCCAAACCAGAGGGAACCTCGTTCCCCTTAACACATCTTCTCTCTCTCTCTCTATCTCTTTCTTCTTCTTCCTCAATCATTCATTTTTTATTCTTTTACTTCATTTCTCATTACATATTTTTATTTTTTATTTACTATTTCTCTTTTTGGTGGGTGTTTAATTTAAAAACAATAAAAAAACAAACAAAATAATACTAATTAAAAAAACTAAATGAGTAATTCTTACTCTATATGTAGTTTTGAAATTTTCTCCTACCATTTTGGGTTGTCAAGTGACATGGTTTGATCTCAAAAATAATGTGTTTTAATCATTTATATGAATAAATAATATTGTGCGAAACCCATCAAATTTTGAATGCTCATATTTTGATTTGGAAACTGACTTTCCCCTCCCATGAAGAACACCATTTTCTTTAATTCCAAGGCCACCTATTGTCATATTTTCAAAATATTTTTTTAGCACCATTTCTGAGTCTTGAGTTTATAGTAATTTAATCTGAATTTCCTACTTTAGCATGATTTAAAATGAAAGATTAATTTTCTAAACCACATGAAGATCACAATAGGAAAATAATATCTCATTTACCTTACATTAATCCTCCTTTTTAAATCCACTTCGAGCCTATGAAAACCTTTTCTTTAATAGAAACATTACAATACCAATACATTATCACACCCAATATCAACATGGATTTTAATTTCATAATATTTTTTTGTAATTTATTTTTAGCGGAATGGATTTAATTTTGGGTACACTTTGCTGATTTCTCCCTATTATCATATTCTTGAGGGAAAGCATCTATTTTGGTTTGGTAGAGAGGTAATCATTCATTGAATTTTTGTAATGGTAGAGTACTTTCATTTAGGTAATATTGTAAATGATACTGACAAGTGTTTATAAAAAATTATATAAATGAAACTATGAATGGTTTCTGTATTTGGTTGGTCAAAAATCACTCTTCCTCAACCTTTGATCTTGTTATAACTATTACAATTAGTATAGTGAGGAGATCAATCATGGGTTTGGAGATGAGTGTGAGAACTATTTCAAGTTCAAATTTTGAAAAAGAAAAAAACAAACAGTAGTTTCATTGGGAGAAGTTTCGTGGTTCTGAAATATTTTATATTATCATCCCATTAAAATTTAATTCCACTTTTTTGTCTTATTCCACTTATGAATTCCATCATAAATATGTGTCTCCATATCCTTTCATTTCCCATTTCCTAAAACAAATTTTTCATTGATTTTCCCATGTTGGTTTTTCACCCCCACCCCTTACAATATTTTTGAAATCATCTTCCTAATGTCCCATATCCATATAAATACCCATAAAAAGACCTCCTGATTTTTGAGCACTTTAGGATAGGTTGTCTAAGTTGAGAATTCATACAAACTATATGATTTTCACTTTTTGTTGGTGAATGAGTGAGACCCAATAAATTAATTTTATCATCTTGAGAGAAGTATGTTCTATGGGACACAATTTTCCACTTATAAAATTGAGCATGAAAAAACGAACTGTTTTTGGATAATTATTTTTGTAACAACATGTGGTTTAATTCAATATAGAGGACTGAAATTGTCTAAACATCCCCTGATTGTGGAAAACAAAATTTTAATATTTTTTGGTGAGTGAGAAATTTTTTTTCATTCTTTTTATATTTGTTTCACATGAGGACATGCACAAGACTATGTGTGGTGGATATGATGTTATTAACTTATTCAGAACATATTATATACTCCCTTTACTGATTTTATATGAATTGTGCATAATTTTTGTGCAATAATAATGTTTAAATATTAAATATAATCTTTCAGAACTATTTTAATTCTACCAGATTCAAGACTATTTGATGTTTTAATAATAACTATCACCGTAATGATCCAAATTTAAGGGTTCATATTTTTTTGGATTCCTATTTCAATATAAAACCTTTCATTATAAGGGATAATGGGCCAATTCTTCCATTTGAAGGGCCATATGGACAACACAAGAAGACCCAATGAATTTGTGATGAAACAGGTCCAACTATAAAGATTTAATTTCCAGGTTCAATCCATAATTAATAACAAATTTATTCTACCAAAATGTTTAGGGGAAAATGTTTGGAGTCTTGTATAAAACTTTAAAGGCCCAACTCCAAAGGCAAGGGGACCAAATGATTCATTTAAACTTATCCCAACAATCCGGTCGGGAAATAAAATTAATACAGTATACATGACATGTCTCCTGATCTATTCATCAAATAAAGCTAAACATTTGTAGTTTGAAATATATTATATATGTAGCTCTCTATTTTGATGAATGAATTCGTATTTGAAGGCATATTACTATTTTTAGACCCATTCACATCTTGGACTTTTAAAAATCATGGATTGAAATGGAAAAATAAAAAGAATTTAAAAAAACCACTATAATAGTGGACATAGAAGTCCAATGGCCTTAAAAAGTTGAGTGATGATAGTAAACATCAATATATACTATATGTATGTAGATATCATCACTTCATTCAACTTTCTGGATGGAAAAAATAGGTGATGAAAGAGGAGGTGTAGACTGTGAATGCAAACTTTCCACCTCTATGGGCTATAAATACATCCCATACCTCTTTCCAAAAGAGTTGGCATTTCAGAAGGGAAGATCATAAATTGGAAAGACAAAATCCTTGAAAACGGCTTGGGAGGACCTTCCATACTCATGTTTTCACATGAGAGACCCTTCCTCCTCTTTTTTTCATTTACTATTTTGTTCTTCATTTTTGTAATCCTATAAGTCCTTATTTTTGTTATTCTCTTTTAATGCATGTTTCTTCTTCAATATCTTTTATTATCATCTGCATTCTATAATTTAATATTAAATTTCATAAAATAGTTTAAATCATTTTAAAACCTCTTCTATTTTTCCTTTCTCATTCAATCTAAAGTCATCATTTAATTCCATTCATTATTTGGGTGTGTGTTTGCGACACCACTCTTTTCTTATCCCTTGTTTTTTATTATATTCTTAATTTATCAATACAATCATTATAACTAGATTAGTAATAATTTAAATGTATGAATAAATATCTCATTGGGGTGAGTTATAATTTAGTAATGTAAAGAGATTGATATATTTTGCTCGATGAATAATCATTAAATGAACATTGCCTAGGTAGGACATAACTTGTCACGTATTAATGACTAGTTAAATTTTACATGTAGATTCTATGGATTATAGGAACCATAAATACACTAGCACAATCATGTACTGATTGATATTAGAATCATAGATAATTTATGGCTGGGATTAAAGCCTTAATATTTAGTAATTCCAATCAATGTCAACTTGTGACATGGGTGTTAATTTAATGCAATATAAACCAAAGATCATGGATATCACAATCCTAACTACCTAATGATTAAATCATCCAAATATTTATCAAATTGTTAAATCTTTATTAATCAATCCATAATTTAAAAAGTTCATACAAAACTACCCCCCCCCCCAATCAAAATATAATCAACTAAAAACATTCGACTATTATTATGTTTCATCGCCGAGGATTTGACCAGAGTGATGTTATACACATATGCAGAGGATAAGATCATTGAACAGTCAATAGGAGAAAATCAGCCACACATTTAGAATCCCTATATTGTAAGAAAAATAGAGTGTTGGTGTATTATGATGATGATAGAGAAAAAATTTGTCGGGAATTGATTTCGGTGTAAAATGGTATATAAGGTTTGGACCTTTCATCAGTATATCAAAGTATCTCAAAGTCAGTAAAAACATTATGATGATAAATGATGGTGTAATCAATAATTTTATGTTTGTTTGAATTTATTTTTATGAATCTCTTTCAATGGGAAGTTTATGATATTCGGTAAGAAGGTGGAACTAATACCAAGTAATATAGGTCTTTCAATATTTTTATTTGTAAAGAGGCAATAAAAAATATCATGGAAATACCTCCAAATCCCCCTCAAGTACATTATGTGTTCCATGAGTCCCTCTGGACATGTACATATTTAACCCATCACATTTACTTAACATATCATGCATACCACTAGAGAATGATATTTCTTTGAAGAAACAATTATATGATATTCTAAATCATATAGAGAAATTTATACAAAATAAGACCACAACTATGGTTATGTTTTTATGGATAAATCAATGGTTAGATGAATATACGTGGGAAAATGAGGATATAATGATGTGAAATTTTCCTTATTTTTTTACCCAAATGATGAATTTTGTGGGAAAATTTCATTTTATGTGCAGTAGTATTTAACACCCTTAGTTTTTATGGACATTTTTTCTAATGAATTTAATTTTCACTGATATCTTGAATTGAACTTGGTAAAATACTCTATTAAAAATGCAAATAATTTAAATAAATTACAAGAAACACCAACTTATAATATGTAACACGAAACATTTACATGGAATATATTACATCCAACATTGAGGTTCTACGATGCATATTCATTTGATATAACTATTTGAAGGTGATAATTATAATATATCCTTTAAAATAGTAATATGAAAGGTAATTACTGAATTAGAAATAATTTTTAAAATGGTTTTCGATAAATAAACAATTTATAACAAATGATATGAGTTTTTTATAGTCTATATATGATTAAAAATATTATTATCTCAAATGAACTAATTTTCATGTCCTTATGTGAAAAAAACTATAAATGTAGAAACATTTATATATTTAATATTATAAAATAATATATAATTTTGAAATTATATTTTTTCGATTAGATTAGGGTTAATTTTTGTGATTTTATGAGAAAAATCATTTATGCTGAATAGTGAAAATTGCAGAATTTTAGGTCAAACACTACTTTTTAACGTAATATATTTATAATGTTATAATATTTTTTTTTCATCATCTAATTAGATAGTATTTGTATAAATATATAATATTTAGTTAATTTTGATCAATTATTCATTGAAATTGGGTATAAAAATATAGAAAAATGTTGGATGGTTTTACTTTAAATCAACTCATTTTCATCCAATCTCTCAGATTAAATTTAAATTAATTTCCACCACTTGTGTTATTGAAATTTGGATTAAAGGATTCCATTTTTATAATCATCATAATTTTCAATGTATAATAATCTCAAAATATTTTTTATCAAAATTAATATTGACTGTAATTTAAAATATATACAATGGTTAGCGTAAAATTTATCTTATCAAGGGAATAATCCCTAAATATAATGTACCAAATGACCTATCCAATTTTTTAATACCAATTTTATGGACATATGTCATCCATAGAACTTAAATTATGTTTCTTGGTTGTGTTTTTATAATGTATTTATGTTAATAATGTGGGTACACATAAGATTATTTACGAAATTCCAAGTATGTCCTTTCCCTCCCCAATTAAAGGCCATCACACCTCCGTCCACTACACACTACTAAAACCCAAAAGGGTGGCCAATTATATTCCTAATACCCTTCCAAAAATCCACCTTATTACTTGAATCCTTCCTTTATGAATAAATCAATCAAAGGAATACCTTTTGTCAATACCAAAAATAAGTTACTCAAAGAAGAGGTAACATCCTACCTCAAACTCCATTCCTTTATTTTTCTTTCTCCACATCATAAACTCTACACATTCAATGATTATACAAAAAAAATATCGATCATATAATGAGATGTTTTATTTGAATTATTCAACCTAAACCTACATAAAAATCTATTTAATGGGTAACAAATATATCATTTATGTGTACGATAAACTACAACCTCACAAAATGATGATTGCTCATTTTTCCTTTACCTCCCATCTTAGATGGGAATTATGAAAAAAAAAATTGATTATATATGAGATATATAAAATTTATTATGTTTATAACATTATATAATTACCATATAACACATGTCTTTATACATTACATCTTGCGTAAATACGATAATTATATTTGAGGAAGTGTAGACTACCTCCACTTCAATAAAATTTGATTCATTCACACTCAATATGGGATGTAATAAGGGAGGGTTTAATGAACATATATGATATATAAATTATATAACCATGCTACTGGAATAATGATATAATCACACAAGAACATATATATATATATACAGATATGTCATTTACATTCCTCTTTTCAATGTGATAATAAAAATGAATCATCGTTCATGCGTACATGCGACCTACTGTATCCATGAACATTATTTTACATTTAAAACATCTATATTATATTGATTATAATTATATATTTATAATAAATATATATTAAATTTACATCATTTTATACATTCTATAATTCAAGATATAAATATAAGGACATAATATATAACAAATTAAGACACCTTTGAAGAACAAAACATATATTACCCGAAGTGAAACCATAAAATAGAATTATCAACAAGTGTGTAATATACTGTCATAATAAAACCATATAATGTTTTTTATATAATAATATGTTTATATTATTGATTTATAATAATATTATATTTGTTCTAAATTATTTTTATGAGTATGATGAGAGTAAATATTGATGGTTGGAGAATTTTATCCCCATTTTTATTTTTGTGAGATACATATATTATTCATCACAAACATATTTTGTGTGGGGTATATCAATCCCATGAATGTATTCTATGTAACATATATATATATATATATATATATATTAATTTATGGGTATTTACATATCCATTATATTATCTTTATTTTATTGGTTTTCTATTTTTAACGTCACCAAATTAGAGTGATAGTTTTGTTTCAATTTTCATTCATTGAGAATCATGTTTTGTTAATGACAAAATGAATATTTCTAGATTCATATACTACTATTTGAAAATAAATACAATGAATATAATTATTTTAAATATATTTTATTATTAATTTAAATTATTTTTCTTATAATTGTTGTGTGATCCCATATTACAATTTAGGAACATTATATTCAAACAATCTCATCATTTTTTGAGATTGTTTAAGATTATGCATCCATAGATAATGCCATAGATTTATATTCAGATAAAACTAATAAGTTTTCTTATACTATTTATGTTAATTATATATCCATCTATTAGTACCATTTTTATCTATTTATTCGTAACTAATTTTTAAAAAATATGTTTAATGAAAAAATGAATGTATTTCTCTCTCCATTCGGAAATATATTTTGTTCCAAAAATCATTACTTAAAATATAATTTCATAAATAATTTCAAATGACTTGTGAATGTCATTTTTAAGGCAAAATTATTTTATTATTTATAAAATTAAAAATATTCCTTTATATGTTTTCAAATTGATTGCCAAAAATATGATTTATTTTTTTTAAAATAGTATTTTGATTCAGAAAAGTTATTTTCCTCAAGAAATTATTTAAAGATCTTTCAAAATCATTTACCAGTAATTTTGACTCTCATTGGTGTTATATATTTCTTCCTAGGTATGTAATTCAATATTTCAATTCATATTCTTTCTCTGAATGGTTTATGTTTTTATGAATTGATGTTTATGAAACTTTTTTCTCTTTCACGGTTATATGATTTTGAAAAAAACATCATTTAATAAGTTATTATTGTTATGAAATTACTATGAAACCTATATCATTCTACATAGGTTATAAAATAATTACATGTTATAGACACCCATTTCATTTAAAGGGTTATTATATGATTAGTATGGTTCTTGTGGAGAGTTTATGTATGATTTCATTATTAGATATATTGGAATTATTTATCCCACCAAGGAAATGGTAAATCCTTTATATCTCATAAGATATTCTAATATGGTATTGGGAGTGACCCTTGAGTACTAATATTATAGTGGGAGTGAACCATTCCTACCAAGATCGTGTGGGGAGTGAAATCATACAACTAAAATGTCCATGGGAGTGAATCGTCACTACAAATATGATATGTGGAGTAAACGCATATTAACAATTTGGAATTAGAATTTATGTGTTAGAAAAAATAGAAATCATTTAATATTTTAAT
Organism: Viscum album; assembly: GCA_963277665.1. Lineage (NCBI taxonomy): Eukaryota > Viridiplantae > Streptophyta > Magnoliopsida > Santalales > Viscaceae > Viscum > Viscum album. The sequence continues at coordinate 1,685,747,211 of OY728119.1, read as the reverse complement.
TTTCTTCCACAATCCAATACATTATTCCTATTTTATAATTTAATTAATTTTGTTCTTTATTTCCAAGTGATTCATGTATTATGAACATCTAGTATTTATTCCATGATTCATGTATATGATCTTTGATATGTAGGGTGTGTTATCAAAATTTTCATGATCATGTTATCATAACCTTATTCACATGATTATTATTAGATATCCCCCGATTTTACTAATACCAAGAATCAGATATCCACCCCTTTTTATGTTATCATCCATATGTTATGATGATTAGTGTTGTGATTGATGTGTATAAAAAAAGATATAATCAGGAAGAACCTAGTGGGATATAATGTATCAAACTTATGTACTAGTGTTTATGTTTCCATGATTTCAAAGGAAATATACTATTATGGTACTTGGGCTTATGTTTCTATAATGTTTTATGAATTCCAAAAAATTTGTGTAATTTTAATGTTTCAAACGTTAGTTTCATCCTATTGGATGGTTGATAATTTAGAAAACTACGAATGTATTTAAAATTTGTAAAATTTCACCCATTCTGTACCATGGTTTTAATATTATCTCATATTCCTCCCTCTCTATCACATTAACACCCTATCTAGTCAACCCTTCATTTCCTCATTAATTCCCATATTTTTTTGTGATTTAGGTTGTGATTTCATTATAGTCATGGTTTATTTTATAATACTTTCTCATACACCATTGTTTCTCTTTCATTCCATTTTTGGGGCTTTTCAAATTTATGTTCTTCAGTTTTGTTTCTACCAGATCATGGTGAAATCAATGTACATATATAGGATCTCCCAACAAATTAAGTAGAAGATGTCCTTAGATGGTATCATTATGTTATTTCATAAAATTTCATTTTTAGTAAAAAAATTTATGAGTTTCAATAGGTTTTTATGATTAATTAAAAAATATTTTAATATTTTAATGATTTTCCATTAAGTATTTTCTATGAAAAATATCAAGTTCATTCCATGAGAAATTTAAATGATTTTATGGGATCATTTTAGTGGGAATTACCATTGAGTTTTTAGGGATTAATTCTATATTTAATTAAATTCTATTGAAATTGTTTAGTATTTAATTTTTATTCAAATTGATTAATTAATTATAAATTGATGATAATTAATATATTTAATGTTTTGTATTGAGTGAGGACCTCGAAGAATTATATATGACTATTCTACTTAGATGAGATCATGTGATAGTTGTTGGGTGGAACTTTTAATTGAATAACTCCATGGATGTTGTAGGTTATTTATGAACCATCTAGAATGTTTTATGGCATATTTTATGTAATCGATGTGAAACCATGCCTACACCATGGCGCATTCAACATAAATTCATATATTAAAAAATTATATAAAAATATAATGAAATGAAACATGTCCATGGGCCTCTAATTGCATGTTAATGGGTAGAATGTGACTTTTGGCCACACACGGGGTGCCTCTATCCTTGTGATCTAACTTTTAAAATTAGAAAAGTGATTATGATTACACTATACACATATTATTTTTCTATATATTATCGATTGGGACCTTAGACACCACTTTAGATGTGATTATCTTTTGAAAAAGTTTGGTATATTTAACGGGTTGTCCTAGGGTTGGCTTGAATTATGTGAATGTCCATTTATCTGATAGGGATTCATTTGATACACTACTAGATCATGTCAAAATATTTATTTTTTACTTTTGGATATAATCAATTTATTTGATATATGAGTGTTTAACCCCTATTTATTGACTATGAAATTTAAATTATGAAATAAAATGTTTGACCATGGAAATTTATAAGCATGATACCTATTATGTAGTGAATTAAATCATTTATTAATTGGTTTTATAATTTGTGGTAAATTTTTTATTATTCTATGGGTTCCACCACTTATTTATTGGTGATGATGCATCGTACATTGGAATACTAAGGGTGATAACCCATTGGAAAATTGATGAGGTCTGATTCCTTGGAATTCATTGAGTGATACCAATAATGGTTTAACAAATATTCCTTAAAAATTTGAACTCCAATGGTGAAACCCCTTGGTTTAAAAATTGGAGTCATGATACTTCATAAATCCATAGGGACACCCCATTGGTATAGCGAGGTTTCATCATTTATTCAAATTACAAGGGTGATTCCCATCGGTTTAGAGGTATTTATTAATTACAATGACCACCAATAGTGACACCCCATTGAATATGGTTTTATTTATGTAGAGTGTACATTTAATTATTATTCGCATTATCATGAACATTATTAATCATACTAGATGTGATTATAAATGATGTTTGTGGTGCCTTAGTATGTTGAACTCTACAATTTATCCATTCTATTTTCGAAATCTTAGAAGAACCATGAGTTCAGGAATGGAAAAAGGAATGTTCCCTATTACTGATTTTTTAGGACGATACAATGTATTATGGGTGTTTTGGATCAGGAAAGGACATGGGACAACTTTTATTGGAGTTCCTTGTTTTTTTATTTTGGTCTCCTCATTTTTGTTATATATTACTAGTTTCCAATGTTTGACTACCTGAAATATATTGAACAATTTATTTTGATGTATAATGGGAATTCATTTTTTATCATCACTTTCCTAGATGTCAATTTTCATCATAATTATATATTTTTATTTGATTTCTATATTTGTTGTTTTAATGTTTTTTTACTAATAAAAATTTATAGTCTCTGTAATATAACACCATATAATAGCAATACTATCAAATAGACTCTGACTTATAGGGAGACATATTAAATGATACAATATACCTCAATCCTAGACATAGTCAAGTGTATTAGGGATAATGTAATTACAAGGTGATATCGGTTATGTATATTTTGTATGGCTATTTGGGTAAGCCGTATGAGAGTTACATTGTTTTTGGGATATAGTTTAGTACATGTCCATTGAAGATTCCAGCCCATATATGAGTGATTTCTATGTATTCAAGGGTGGGAATAATGTTCTATTAATTATGTCGATTGATATTTAAAACATATAAGTTAAAACATATAAATAAAATTAAAATATAACATGTAGATGATACATTATTTTCATGGTTCATGGTTATGAAAATTAATTCTGATGTGAAATGTTAATGTCTGATGTTGTGAATTCTATGTATATGATGGAAAAATTTTGTATGGGTAGTTTGTACTATTTTTATTTCCTATGATATATGATCTCTATGATATGAGATATTTGGAATAGCAGGGTGTGAACTTGGGATATCTATCCTTGAATTATGACTTTAGGAATTTTAAAATAGATAGGTTGTGATCTGGGTTATAATGTTCATGATCTGATATTGAGAATTGTAAAATGAGGATAGAGGGAGGCTAAAATGTGAGACATATATGATATGTGGCATATAAGATTGTGTGATGTCATGCATTTTTTAAAAAACCATTGAATATGGAATTTGAGAATTGGTGCATGTTGTGACTATCTAAAACCCTTTATCGGGTTTTCCTACAACAATAGTGGATAAGGTAGTCCAGAATAAATCTAGTATATGATACAACTATAATGTAAGGATTTACTAGAGACATGATATGCATTTATTTCAATTGATCTTCCACTTTTGAATAGTAAATTAGTTCGGGGTATCCTTTGAATGGGTATATGACATATTAATAATGTACATCATATATGTATATATATATATATCTTTGTGTGTTTGTGGAAACACTATTGTTTGAGTATTATGTTTTTTAGTCACCTTGAGATGTTAATATGTGCCTTATAATACCTGTGTGTAGAGTATTATGAATAAATAGAAGGGAATTTCTGTACTAATGTGGATATAGATGTGATATTTGACTGTTACCTAAGAGAGGTGTTAGAACAGTCATTGTGATTCCTAATTTGTGAGAAGAACTATAAATATAGTATATAGAGATATTTTCCTGGTATTTAATTTAAAATAGTTAGAAAATGAGTGTATTCGTATTTTTCAAAATGATTTGGATGACTGTCATTGATGATTTGATTGAGGTGTGGATTAAAAAAGAGAAAGATAAATTATATGGTTAACCATATTGGTTGGGTGATCTTATAAGAATTGATTTGGAATGAATAATAAAATTATAGATGCTTCTAGTTTTGTGGATATTCCCTTGTTACTAGGTTATCATGTAGTTTTCCCTAGAATAAATTAGATACCAAGGATCTTTTAAAATAAATAACTAAGTGAAATGATTTGTAAAATATATATTTCCATGCTATGATCATGACTACTGACATAATTAGATGCATGATAGTAGTATCAGTGGAGGATGACTTCTGATTGGAGATTTAAATTCTTTTGTGGAGTGATAGTGGCATTTTTTTGATGGCTATGTTTAGTTGGAAAAATGAACTAATTATATCTATTTTTTATGTTTTAATTAGACACCACATTACTATGTACAATGTGAGACATATTTTTTATCAAACATACTGTTTTGTTGTGTTTAAACCTATTCTTAACCTTATAGGGGCATTGATGCAGTCTAACTGGAAGTCTCTGATCTTTAATTTCATGTGATACATATCGATGTGTGTTTTTTGAAATCTTCAAGATTTGGAGTTTTATTTCTGGATGTTATGTGTCTCCTACAGTGAGATAAAAATTGAAGGATGAAAATACATGGTGGGTTCTTTTAGTGTTCATAGTGGGTGGATATACCGTTTTGTAATGTATATTTTTTCACTAGAGATCCATTTATATTATGATAGTTTGAGGACTTGATGTATTCTAGAGGGGTCTAGGAATCCTTTGTTTTACATTATACATATTGTAAATTTGTCGATTACTTATGGGATTGGTGGAAAATATACTAGAAATTCTGGTGTAATATGAATATTTTTCAAATTTCATAATGGAATATGAAGTGGGTGTGCTCCGACACTATTATAATATATGGGTGTTATGTAGAGTGGTAAACTCACGGGAATTACTTGGATAAGTTATTTTGGTATCTGGATGTGTCAAGGAAGACCAATGTGTGACTTAAGGTCTCAGTAATAAATAAGGAACTGATCATGGGGTCATTTGGACATCAGTGCTCTAGAATGACATGTGGATTTTAGTAAATGGAAAACACATTAATAGATAAAAGTCGTGAAAGATATATTATGGGTTCTGAAAATATAGTTGGATAAGAAATATACCGGTCTAGACCAATTGAAACAACTAATATTGTTTATTGTTTGCGATTTATGAATACAAGAATTCCTCACATGTTGTGCCATCGTTGTGAATTTGGATGAAATGTTATTCATGTTTTTGTGCATGGAATAGTGAGGTTTTCAATGGTGGAGATAATGTGGGTGTAGTGATCGCATGAAATAACCAATTTTTGGCATATAGAGTTGTTCTTGCATTAGGGATTAGTGACTTTGATTGTCACCAAAAGGGGAATAAACTCAATTCTAGTGTGAGTTGCATATCATTATTTTCGATATATGATTTTGAGTACTTCTTGTTTCTCGTAGACTAAATAATATTTATAGTTGACATTTAATATCTTATAATACATACCAAGAGCTTCTGTCATCAGTTTTTGTAGTTATTTGAAAAAATATTTGGATTTATTGTAGTTCAAAAAAATATTTTTTAGAGGTCGATAAATTATAAATGATAAAATCATGTCCCATGTAGGTGAATATAATGTAATATTACATTATCCAAATATTGTTATAGACTACCCAGAGAGGGTTTAGAATTGATTATGGGGGTGAACCCCTATTTTTTTGTTTGATTCAGGTTTTGAGATTGTTTCAACACATGATATATGGGAGAAATTTGTTTTGTAAGATTATTTATGGGATGAGAAATTTAATGAAACCTAGTGAAGGTATAATTTTGAGGTATTAATGTTCAAATAGAATATGATGTTTTTATTGTCATAAAATATTATAGGGAGAAAATGTGTTAGGTCACTAATAATATATTGAGCTTATATATGATTTTTCATTCATGGGGCTTCTATTTCATACATATTAATTATATTTAAAAAGATCTTCATTGAAATATGTTTCCTATTTTATATGTGTAGTGGAAGATGAGGTGTATGCAGTAGGAGACGTGGAAGCATGATTTAGTATTATTGGATTAGTGGACATTTTTTGTTTTATCTATGGATATTTATTGTATTATATATACTATTACTATGATGAAATAATTCATTTTTGGGGAGGTTTTGAATCACCAACCCATTTTAAGGTGTAAAATTTTGGGCAAATTTGATTTTTTTCAATTGGCGGTCTACGCTTTTTTTGATGCCAATATTCAAATAAATATTTTGAGAGTTCAATAATTGCAATTAGAGTTTTTATTTTTATGATTTGGGGAACATGACGTTCATTGGGTGATCATTTGAGACTCAAAATCAGAAGGTTAATTTTAATATTTGTTTGTAGAATATTTTTTGGGGCATTGATTGGGAAGGATGATTTAAGGAGAAAAATGTGTGCACCTTTATAGAGGGTTAGTTTAATACAAATTTTGAATATTTTTCTAGTATGTTTAACACATAGTTCGGTGGACACCATGTTGATTTTAGGTTAAAAAATATTTGATGGATTATTCCTCAAACATGGTCTAATTTTATTATTATTTCAAAAAAATATGAAATATTAGAGATTGATTTGTTGAGGTGATTATATGGTTTGATAATTGATTATGATATCATGAAATATCGATGGTTGATAAAAACACAAAATACAAGGTTACCTCATGATTTATAAAACCATGTGGATTATTAAAAGTTTATGAATAACCTCAATGAACCGTTTATCATTTTAATACTCTCATTCAATTTATATTTTTCCCGTATAATGTCACCAATCTCATTGAACCCATCCAATCGTCTCTAATTCAATTTAATTTTTTTGTGTTCTTATGAATGAATTTGTTGGTCTCTTATTTTTTCTATATTACACGGAATGTAGTGTTATTTATATTTATTTACAATTGACTTTGTATGTTTGGTTTTAGAATTTAACATTTGACTACACTTGTTAATGTATAAATTAGATGATATTGTTGGGGATTTCATTCAATCTAATGATAAGACATTCCAAGATGGTATCTCGACTATGTTCATCAACATTTCATTTGATGTACATCACCATATGATTTTCAAAGGTAATTTGTATTAAATTTAATTTACATGAATAGAATCTATGTTACAAATTATATACATTTTACAATATGATTCTAGGACCTTACCATGATGAATTTACATACCACGGGTCATTGTTTTTGTGTGGCGGAGCTCTTGGTTAGTGTTTATGAAATTATAGCTAACTTATTTAAATTACATGATTATTTTAAATTTTTTAATACAAATTATTATTCAATTAATAATTATAATTTCAAATTAAATAATTAAAATGGATGCTTTGGATATTATTAGTGACTATCAATAATGATCTATGACTATTGGACCTAGATGAATATGGGAGAGTGTTGTCCAGATTTCATTAATGCGAATAGCACTATAGTCTAGGTCACTAGTTTATGAGTTATATTAAAATTTAATCACCATTTATTGATTTATTTTTTGTGATGTTGCACCGAATTCACCATGAATTCATCCAAAAATATTGACTTTAATATATATTGTCCAAAATCATTAAATGGATCCTCTCAATAGTTTGCTAATACATTGTTTCCAATTACTATATTTTTTCCTACCTATTGCGTGTTCTTATCCACGGTATTCTACTTTATAAATAAATTTAAGACCATAGTGACATCATAGTATATTGTGTGATCACATGTGTGTTATTTTGATATTATCCACCACTTAAGGTGTGAATTAATTAGAAAGTAAATAATGGTAAATAAAATTGGTGGCCAAAGTTGCTCTGTGAATTAAATGAAGGATCATTTATTTTATGAGGATTCAGTGAATTACAATATGGTCTATTGAACGTATTTATTTTCTATGATTTCATATAATGAATTAATTGATGTATAACTAATATTCCCCATTGGATTAAATTAGAAAGGATAAATGGAATATTATTCAGGTGAACCCATGGGTTCTAGTGAATGAATCTAGACGTGTAATCAAATAAATATTTTATTTATTATTATAATTTGTGTTAAATTACAGATAAATTTTTAGAAATCTATGTATGATTCCCCTTGTTTTTAGAAATGAATCTTGATACATTGTAATTCACTCGGAGATAGACTCGGGGTTTAGAGATGATTCCAGATAGTTAGTAATGTCATGGGTGCTTCCCCTTTGGGTTTGGGGATGAAGCCTGATACATTGGTACTATAAGGGTGACACCCCATCGGTTTAAAAATAGTTATCAATAATTTGGAATTCTATGGGTAATTTCATGTGGGTTATATTATGATGAATGATTACTTTTAATGGAATGGGTGAATCCTTTATGTAAAAAAGTTTATTCTAATTACATTGAATAAATTGTATTATCCCCAAGAGGTGGTTTTTGTTCTTGATGATGTATTATGAACATAAAAATCCAAATCAGACTAAAGATTTTATGTTTGATATTTATTGTTACATGGGAACCTATGTATAAAATATGATTTCAATTTTTATATCATTCCTTAATTTATTATACCCATTAACATGAAAATTAATGTTTAGATATGATATTCTTATATATGTTGTAGGTTATTGCCTACTGATTTGTACTCATATCATTCCCGAACCTCTATTGGAAACCCAGTGTGACATAAATGTTTTATTTAATGGGAATGAGAAATATTCTAAAAAATTGTGTATGTTTGTTAGCTAGGATGAAGGATGGGATTTTGGAACTCCACTAGGACTCGATACTGTTTATGGTGGAGTTACTAGTTTTTCCAATCAGTATTTGGTTATTTGATGTATATGACCATATTTTGATGTATGACTACCGTAAAAGTAATGTATTGTTCATTTAGATATATAATGGGTTTTGATTATTTACTGGCACATTCATGGATTTTTGTTTTCTAATAATTATCATATATTCTCTTTATTACTAATTACAAAAACTATTTGATTTAGTATGATATGGATAATAGAATATATGAAATACAACCATACACATGCCATACTATTTATTAACCTCTAGAATATGTGGAGGAATTCTATATGTTCCATTTCATAGCTCGTTAAAGAAATATTGAGTGGTCTAAGGATATATATCTTAAAAAAAATTTAAATTAGTGTATTTTTTAATAATTAAAGTAACAATAATTAAAGAGAAAATATTTATGTTCATGGTTAATTTAAATGAGATTAATAAAATTTGAAATTTGAAATCTTCTAACATATTATTATTGTAGAAGTTTTTCGGAGTTAAAATGAACTGATACTAATAATGACGTTGAGTTCTTATCGCAAGAAATTTAGTGAGTATCCAATGTTATAATGAAGTAGAAAAATATTTGACATTGATATAGAAGAAGGTGAATGGAGAGAATAAATTCATTACAAGATTATGATACTAATTAGTTCAATTTTGTTAGTGATCTGGATATATAGTATTATAATAATGTAATATCTAAGTAAGACTGAGGAATCTCTGATGATTGAATCTATTCGATGTTGAAGATAATTTCAATCGAGTTTTTAGGAAACATTTATTATTAACTATCGACTCGTATTCCTGAGGTGAAAACTATTATCCAATACATTAAAAGGGAAATATATTATGGTTTCATAGATTGAATATAAAATGGGTGATTTATTTATATATTATCAATGATAGGAATGTGGTTTCAATGATTTTTTATTTCATGATATATTAATTCATTAAAAAATAGTTTTTTGTGTTTGTGGGATAATAACCACAATACACTGGGGATATAGTCATCCATAATGAAAGAAAAGTTAGTTAAAAAATTGTTTTTTAAATTTTTTCATCATATCCCACTTATGTTACATGCGTACCGATAGTGATGATTATGTGAGAGAGGCCTGATCTCCAACATAGCATTGTTTTTAAAAAATTAATACAAGTTATAATTGATCATGAATCACCAACACTAAACCCCCCCATTGGTAATGTGAATAACCCAATGTGATCCAAACAGTTTTCATCAACGAATTATGATACACCTCTTATTTGATTCTCAATGGTTAAAATATTTAAAATTTATATATTGGAATTTCCCATTCTAAATTCATAATAATGTTTATATTTGAAAAATATACAAAAATTGGAAATATTTATTATAAATCTTATAAAAACAAAAAGAATAAAATGTTTTAGGAATTGAAAAAATTGAGAATATAACCCTCTTATGTGAGGAAAAAAATTCCCACCTTAACAGTATATAACCACGATGATATTAGACTAGTCATGAATGTTAATGATTTGGTTGAGAACTGAAATGGAATGATTAAAAATGAATCTTATACATCAAGTGATTTAGAGTTCATACATGAAAATTAGTTAACTATAACCTCTTATCAATACAATTTCACTAACAAACAGTGAACAAGAGTGGATGATCATATCCTTAAATAATTACCAGCTAAATCATATGATGAATTATATAACTAAATTGTAGAAATAATTTATGATATAGAAAAAGATATATTTGAATTCATATTTGGATTGTAGAGACATGAAGCTTAACGTACATGGACATTACATTACTTTAGAGGAATACATAATACATAACAAAAACAGACACACAAGGACCGCAATAGTTTAGTGTCTTTGGAAACTTGGAACGTAATCTTCTAATCGTGGTGAAAGATCTTCAACATCTCCCATAAAGATCTTCCCCTTTTTTTCTTACCTAAAACCTTTATTTATATCCTGGGAAAAGAAAACATAAAAAGGGTGAGCTCAAATGCTCAGTAAGGGTAATCATGGATAAAATAAAACATACCATATATATTTGAACTTAAAAACATTTACATAATGATTAAAAATCAAAATCTTGAGCAATCACATAAAACATGGAAGTACATAAGGCATAGATCATACGGAAACATTATGAATGATAAAATAGCATGGGAATAAAACATTTAATTGTGGAAACCATTAAGCACATGATATGATTTCCATAGTAGCCAAGGCATTCCTGCCAAGACCATCTTAGTGGACAAAGTCCCTTTCTGAATCGAGTTCACTCCTCGTTCCAGTCCTGTATTACTGAACCGGTTTCACTTTCCATTTCATCCATGTCTATCTCATGAGTTATACATCTTTTCCAATGCATTTGAGGTAGATATAGTTCCCACCCATCTCACAATGAAATCATTCTTACTTGTTCCACAAAATAAACATACATCATTCATAATAACCCAACGAATAAAATGGGTTTCATAAACATCATCCAATCATCACATAATCAATATAAAAGAAATGGATATCATTTCATAATAAGAAATGTGAAACCATGTAAATAATAGATACATTACACTTGAAACATACACATATTAAATAATTTCATCTTAGATGGAAAATGTTTTTGATAAAACACATGAAATGAATTCTTGAGAAAAATATCCTTTCTTCTTCAAAATAAATTTCTTTTCACAAAACGTCATGAAATTTTATAAGAAAGAGATTTTGTTGAAAATAGTCATGAAATAATTTGGAGTAATCTTCATGAAGATAAGGCTTTATAAAACCATAAAAATCAGTTCGTGCCGTATAAGTTAAAAAAACATTCTTTTCGTACTTTTGCCGAAAAAGTCAAAAAGTACCTCGTAACGTAAAAAAAACAAAGATTCCTTACATACCATGTAGTAAAAGTCAAAAATGGGTAAAGTGGAATATAAACATACATGAAACACTTTTATAAAACATGGTCTTGGATGATAGAAATAACCCCAGTAAATATTTACGAATATGCAATCTCGGATAAAAATGAGATTTGCAAAATTATCCATTACCTTTGGTCTGATATGCTTCGTACGTATCCGAACTTCCTATATAATGATTTAAATAATGTTATTGACTTATTAATTAATTATATTAATTTTTATTATATCATATATGGTTAACTTATGACTTTACATTACCCGTTCTTTTGTAAATTCCATGTTAAAGAGTGTTTTGGGTAAAATCGATTCATTTGGCGTACATGTTTTGACTTGTAATTATTCATATGATTACATAGATCATGATTACTTAATTCCAGTATATAAAAAATTATTTATTTATATAATATATATATTCAGAATATACATATATATAATAGATCGACAAATGGAAAGAAATACAACGTTCATGGAGACGGTAGGTCGTACGTACGCATGAACGCTTTTTTCATTTCCTTATTGAGTTGAATGGAATTAAGTTGATGAAATACATATATATATATATATATAAATCCATTAGCTTTATAATTTCATATATTTCATTATTATTTCTTATATATATACTTTATAATCATTCTTAAATGGTTAACATGGAGAATGAATCTCATCACGTCGTGGAGATGGTAGTCCGTACGTACGCACGAGCGGTGATATCATTTCCAAAATTATTGAATTGAATTGGAGTGGATGATACAATATATCAGAATCATTATGATTTTATAATAACTATATATAGTTATTCTTTACACCATAATACCCATTCATGTAAGGTGTTGGTGGAAAAACAGATTACACCACGGCGTGGAGACGGTATTCCGTACGTACGTACGCGCGGTGATTTTGTTTTCCGTAGGATGGATAGAAGGTGAAATAGGGTTGTTTAATATTTATAATAACATATTATTATATTAGTGATACTTATGTTATTACTTTATAATCAAACAACTGAAGAAGAAGAAGTTGAAGAAGAAATATGTTTGAAAGAATCGGTAGAAGAAATTAAATCTTCTTCGATACGCCTCTTTGAAACCTCCTCTTAGGGCACTAATATTGGTCTTTGAAGTAGACCAGGACCTCTAGGATGTTTCTAGGAAAGTGTAGAATAGAATTTGGCAGGGGTTGGCCGAGCTTTAAGGCTCAATGTGGTGTGTGAAAGAGAGGGAGGAGGTGCCCTTTTATAAGGGAGGAGAGGGGCACCTTTGGAATTCTGAAAAATATTAATTTATAAAACATATAACCCCACTTAAAAACCTCCAAAAATTACTCATATTCGAATATTAGATGAGATAGGGTTGTAATCGCATCTACCAATAAAATTTAGACATGTTTGGATCTTATTTTAAATCTTATCATTTTGATTTATCCTTATTTAATCTATTTAGGTTTATTTGTGGTAATAAAATTCTAAATTTTAAATTATAACAAATATTTACTTATTTGTTGTGAATTTTCCATAATTGTTTACTTTATAACATTATAGACCATATAAATTTAAATTTATAATTTTCAACTATTTTTGTGATTTTTAAACAATTTTATAATATGTTATTTTTATAAAATAACAATAGTGTCAATTTTGACACTATTAATTTATTTGAATTTAAATAAAATATATACAGAAGATATGTTCAAACTAAAAGCTAAAATAGATTCATTAAAGGTCTTAGTTTTCAATAAAATTAGTGGATCACATTAAATAGTTCATATAATATTTATTTTATTATTTTTAAAACCATTTATTTGGTTTATCTCTTAATAAAATAATTACTACAATCATTTTGTATAATTATTTAATATACATATATGTTGCATAAAAATTTAAAATAAAATCCTATGATGAAGAGAAATCTATTACATTTAACAATAATACTTTTAATCGAATTTATCGTCTTAAAATAACAATATTTAAATTGTTATATTTATTACATAATGAAGGTGACATCTTTGGCATCATTTAAAATAAAATAATATAAGTGTAATAATCACTTTTATAAGTATCCAAACGGTTATATATATTTGGTAATTGGATGAATACGGTGTGTATATAGACTACCAAAAAGTTTTGGTCAGGTTTGCGGGCCTTTTAATGGGTATTATTATTTAAATAAAAAGTATATTACTTATTTTCCACTTAATAAATAATTTCTGTATCATTAATGTATCACCATTAATGACAATTATTTAATCCCTAAAAATTCAAAATAAATTATCATGATGTAGATATTTTTATTATATTTCTGGAGACTATTCATGTTCGATGTTTTATGATGTTTATCACTAAATTAAAATTATTATACTTATAAGACTTAAGAGATTGACATGTTGTCACTTTCTTTGGTTTTAATAATAATTAAATTATTTTCATGGTCAAAAGTCTATAAAATGTATCTAATCCTACCCTTAGTTGATATGGGTTTAATTTTAGCAATCCAATAGAATTTTGGCATGTGTTAGGGTAATTTTATAATATTATATTTACCCTTAATTACCCGATTAACCTTTAACTATGGTAAATAAAATTTACCGTAGTTACTATTAATAATTCTCAAAAATAAAAAGTAGCCTATTAACATAATTTGGACACACTGATTCCGAATATGGAATCCATTAATTCAAATTCAATACACAGAAGTTGAAAAAATTAAATTAAATTTAATCCCGTTTTCGGATGAAAACAGGTTTTTGTTTAAAACATTGCAAAAGATTGAATTGATTTATCCTACGAATTCAATGTCAAATCAATGCTAATGACATACATTATATTTAATGGTAAAAATATATTCTATTTATACTTTAAAACCATTCAATATTATAATTTAACCATATAAATTATTACGATGAAAAAGTTGTTTTTCATTAAAATATAGCATGTTTTTACTATTCATCAAAATATGAAAGTTACCAGAATAATACGAAAAATTTATCCAAAGTAAATTTTTATTTATTGATTCCAAAGAAGAATTTTATTTTGTCAAATTGAACTTATAAACATGTCAAAAACTAGATTTAAAGTGGGTGCACCATCAAAAGGCGGTAAAACTGCATTTTTTTAAAAATACTTATTTTACCGGAAAAATTTATTTTGTTCTTATACCATGTTATAGAAAATGTGTAAGATGAATAATAATGTTATAAAATTCAAAATTTAGTTAATAATATTCATAATGGATAGTTCATATTATAATAATATATCATTGTTTAGTAAAACATGGTATTGCGTACAACACACGCTATTGAGGAAGGTTGCGATTGCGTGTAATGCAAGCCAAGTCAGGGTTGCGTGTTTTGAAAGAATCCTTTATTGTTTCGTATAATAGAATCCAACCATAT
This sequence comes from Viscum album, assembly GCA_963277665.1. Classification (NCBI taxonomy): domain Eukaryota; kingdom Viridiplantae; phylum Streptophyta; class Magnoliopsida; order Santalales; family Viscaceae; genus Viscum; species Viscum album. Next base: position 1,685,732,064 of record OY728119.1, on the reverse strand, counting down.
TTGGTGTCGTGTTGCATATACTGAATGCTAATACAGTTTTGCGTATAGCGCAAGGTAATCTTGGTGTAGCATAAAACACAAGACATTAATGAAATTAAAAGAATATTTTTCATAAATTCTCAGGGTGTTACATTCTACCCCCCTTAAAATGAATTTCTCCCTCGAAATTCTTCGGGGTTATAAATGGTTTACTACTCGAAGGTTTGTTTAATAGAAACCCACATCGTAAAAAGGTATACCAAAACATGGCTTTAAAAACTAAAGTATGAAATGTAACGGTTACCAAAATTAACTCATCACTAGGTTTCCACGTTGGAGAACATAGGTGAAAATATGGATATGGAAGAAAAATATAACCATCAAATTATGATGGAGAGTGGTAGAGAACATGGATATGAAAAATCCATCAATCACAAAGCTATTTATTTGTGATGATCTAAGGTACCATCTGATTCATCAGATATAAGGGAACTAGGACAACATTTTTGGTTTTCAAGATCATTTCCCTAATGTTGATGAATTAAAAGAAATACTTGCATGATTTTGGTACAATCTCAATGTTGATCGTGAATTGAACAATTTCAACTTCATCCCTTAAATAAATGAAGTTGAATTTGTTATTTGTGATGTGTTAGCAGATCATGTGATAGAATGATGGGTCATTCCATCTCTTTCAAAAAAAAGTTATCAAAAGTTATAAGTCCATATTATGGTAAGATTAATCATACATGGTTCCAAAAATGAACTTATACTTCATATATCATACCTCTTAATAAAATAAAACTAGTTTCTACTAACTAGGGACTTCCTGTTGGCCAGTGGTAGGCGATAAAGACCAGTAACACTTCGGTTGTGGGTTCGATTCACATAGCTTTGTCCGACGCGATGGGATGTCGCCCATCCTGCAGGTTGTCCCTTTTCTAAAACTACACCACTATATCATCCCATCAATAATATCAAAAAAAGGTTCTATCCTTAAATAATACTAACTTATGTCCATCATAATCCATTCAAATCTTTATTCTTATCCATAATTTTGCAGTCTATTGTCATATTATAGTGAAAATGATTACCATAGATTTCATATAAGAAGCATGTTAATACCATCGTTGATCCCCATATATCATAAGATATGTCTTGTTGGTCACATTAAAAACGTTTGAAGGCCTTAATAATGTATTCTCTTGAAAAATGAACACTCATTGAACCTTAGTTAAAACATGAATGCAGTTAAAAGTTAACACTTTCCACAACCCAAAATCCTCATAATTCTTTATACTCAAACCATGATATCACTTAGTCCTTATATCAATCATGAACTCATGAATACAATCAAACATATCATTATCTTATTATCCCTTCATTATGCGCATATCATCTGGTTACCAAAAATATCTCAATCACATTCCATGGTTACCGGTACCATTGAAAACCACAATAGACCAATACATAAATATTCCAATATTCCACGATACTATATACAACATTATTTCGGAATCCCATTATATAAACACTTAATCATTCCACCACATCGTTGTCATATTCAACATCACCAATAGTGATCACATGTGACTTCCCTTTGTCCTTTTTCTTAAGCAGTTGATCATGTCGATCACCACTAACCCTTGGATTAGGCCATTTATTAGCATAATTCCCTATTTCCTTGAACTTGAAGCATTGAAGTGTTGGTGGTGCGTTCTCTGCAGCCTTTTATTTATTCACATCATTAGAAACCCTTTTTCCATTTCTTTGACACTCAACTGCTCGATTACCTTCTTTTCCACACTTAAAACATTGTCTAGTCCCTTTAAGACAATCTCAACTATGCTTCTTTCCACACTTTGAGCATAAGGAAACATTCATCTTCTTTTCACCATTATTCTGAGATTTATCCTTGAACTCCATCTTTCATTTCATTTCAAAACTATGAGATGGATAAGTAACACCAACTTCCATTTCAACCTTGATAGCACAACGCACAATTTCTTCATAGCTACTGAAGTCTCTTATAGGTAATGGCCTTCGATGATTTGGTTTTAAGCCACTAAAGAATCGATCAACTTTACATTCAGGTTAGATGATAAATCCAGATGCATACATTGCAAGCCTTGTAAAATTCGTTTCGTATATACCAACAGATTCATCATCCTTTTGATTTAGTTCAAGAAACTCCTTCTCCATCTATGTTTGAAGAATACGAGGGAAGTACTTATTGAAAAATAATTTCTTGAACTCGTCCCATTCCATGGACTCAATTTCATATCTTGGCCTCGTATTCTTGATAATATTCCACCATTGATCAGCATCACCTTCCAAAAGATAGACTGCTAAGATGACTTTATCATGTTCATAACATTGAAGAACTGAAAATATCTTTTCAATAGTACCGATCCATTGTTTAGCAACAAGTGGATCAGAAGACCAACTGAAAGAAGGTGGAAGTTGCCTCATGAAGGACTCAATAGAATATTGTTCCCTTCTCTGCTCATTTGGAAGTCCAGAATGATTCATAGCTTGTGTAAGTATAGCAATAAGATTTTTCACTCCATCTCCAATAACATTTTTTGTTCAAGAGGACAATCATTGCATTGTCCATTACATTGATCAACACGGTTCCTTCGGGTTCCAGCCATCGTCTAAAACCCAAAAAGAATAGTGTGAGAGGCAATAAAATCACTCTAGGGAAAATAATATAATAAAGGGGGATTAACTTCAATATCTAACATCTTGGGTTACCGTAATTCTAGTATTATAACTTATACGTATACATAACCTTAGGGGCATCCCTAGACATACCTTAGAAATATCTCTAGGGATCTCACTAAAGTTCTCGCATCCTAGTTTCCAAAGGTTGACTAAACCTTTCCTTTGATACCAAATATAGAGACCCGAAGCATAACGTACATGGACATTACATTACATTAGAGGAATACATAATACATAACAAAAAAAGACACACAAGGACTGTAATAGTTTAGTGTCTTTGGAAACTTGGAACGTAATCTTCTAATCGGGATGAAAGATCTTCAACATCTCCCATAAAGATCTTCCCCTTTTTTCATACCTAAAACATTTCTTTATATCCTGGGGAAATGAAAACATAAAAAGGGTGAGCTCAAATGCTCAGTAAGGTTAAGCATGGATAAAATAAAACATACCATATACATTTGAACTTAAAAGCATGATCATAATGATTAAACATCAAAAGCTTGAGCAATGACATAAAACATGGAATTACGTAAAGCATAGATTATAAAGAAACATTAAGAATGATAAAATATCATGGGAATAAAACATGTAATTGTGGAAACCATTAAGAACATGATATGATTTCCATAGTAGCTAAGGCATTACTGCCAAGACCATCTTAGTGGACAAAGTCCCTTTCTGAATCGAGTTCACTCCACGTTCTAGTCCTGTATTATTGAATTGGTTTAACTTTCCGTTCTAGACATGTCTATATCATGAGTTATAAATATTTACCCAATGCATTGGAGGGAGATATAGGTCTCACCCATCTCATAATGAAATCATTCTTACTTGTTCCACAAAATAAACATACATCATTCATAATAACCCAACGAATAAAATGGGTTTCATAAACATTATCCCATCATCACATAATCCATATAAAAGAAATGGATATAATCTCATAATAAGAAAAGTGAAACCATGTAAATCATAGAGACATTACACTTGAAACATACACATATGAAATAATTTCATCTTAGATGGAAAATGGTTTTGATAAAACACTTGAAATGAATTCTTGAGGAAAATATCTTTTCTTCTTCAAAATCAATTTCTTTTCACAAAACGTCATGCAATTTTAAAAGAAAGATATTTTGTTGAAGATAGTCATGAAATATTTTGGAGTAAGCTTCATGAAGATGAGGCTTTATAAAACCATGAAAATCTGTTCGTGCCGTATAAGTTAAAAAAACATTCTTTTCGTACTTTTGCAGGAAAAGTCAAAAAGTACCTTGTAACGTAAACAAAAGAACGATTCCTTACATACCATGTAGAAAAAGTCAAAAATGGGTAAAAAGGAATTTAAACATACATGAAAACACTTTTATAAAACATGGAAATTCATTATAGAAATAACCCCAGTAAATACTTACGAATATGCAGTCTCGGATAAAAATGAGATTTGCAAAATTATCCCTTACCTTAGGTCTGATATGCTTCGTACGTATCCGAACCTCTTGTATAATGATTTAAATAATGTTATTGACGTATTAATGAATCATATTAATATTTATTATATCATATATGGTTAACTTAGGACTTTATATTACCCGTTCTTTTGTAAATTCCATGTTAAAGAGTGTTTTGGGTAAAATCGTTTCATTTTCCGTCCATGTTTTGACATGTAATTATTCATATGATTACATAGATCATGATTACTTAATTCCAGAATATAAAACTTGATTTATATATATATAATATATATTCAGAATATATATATATATAATAGATCGATAAATGGAAAGAAATACATTGTTCATGGAGACGGTTGGTCGTACGTATGCATGAACGCTGTTTTCGTTTCCTTATTGAGTTGAATGGAATTAATTAGATGACATACATACATATATATATACATAAATGAATCCAGTATCTTTATAATGTCATATATTTCATTATTATTTCTTATATATATACTTTATAATCATTATTAAATGGTTAAAATGGAGAATGAATCTCATCGTGTCGTCGAGACGGTAGTCCGTACGTACGCACGAGCGATGATATCGTTTCCATAATTATTGAATTGAATTGGAGTGGATGATACAATATATCAGAATCATTATTATGTTATAATAACTATTTATAGTTATTCTTTTCACCATAATACCCATCCATGTATGGTGTTTGTGGAAATAAAGATTACACCACAGCGTGGAGACGGAATTCCGTACGTACGCACGCGCGGTGATTTTGTTTTCCGTAGGATGGATAGAAGATGAAATGGGGTTGTTTCATATTTATAATAACATATCATTATATTAGTGATACTGATTTTATTACTTTATAATGAAACAACTGAATAAGAATAAGTTGAAGAAGAAAAAAGTTTGAATGAATCGGTAGAATAAATTACCTCTTCTTCGATACGCCTCTTTGAAAACTTCTCTTAGGGCACTAAGATTGGTCGTTGAAGTAGACCAGGACCTCTAGGATGTTTCTAGGGAAGTGGAGAAGAGAATTTGGCAGGGGTTGGCCGAGCTTGAAGGCTCAATGTGGTTTGAGGAAGAGAGGGAGGAGGTGTCCTTTTATAAGGGAGGAGAGGGGAAACTTTCGAATTCTTAAAAATATTAATTTATAATAAATCTATCTCCACTTAAAAACCTAAAAAAATGACTCATATATGAAGATTATATGATATAGGGTTGTAATATCATCAACCAATCAAATGTAGAAATGTTTGGATCTTATTTTAAACCTTATCATTTTGATTTATCCTTATTTAATCTATTTTAGTTTATTTGTGGTAATAAAATTCTAAATTTTAAATTATAAAAAATAATTACTCATTTGTTGTGAATTTTCCATAATTGTTTACTTTATAACATTATATACCATATAAATTTAAATTTATAATTTTTAAATATTTTTGTGATTTTTAAACAATTTTATAATATGTTATTTTTATAAAATAACAATAGTGTCAATTTTGACACTATTCATTTATTTGAATTTAAATAAACTATATATAGAAGATATGATCGAACTAAAATATTTAATAGATTACTAAAAGGTCATATGTATCTTTAAAATTATTGTATCACACGAAATAGTTCATATAATTTTTATTTTATTATTTTTAATACCATTTATTTGGTTTATCTCTTAATAAAATAATTACTACAAACATTTTGTATAATTATTTAATACACTTATTTGTTGCATAAAAATTTAAAAAAAATACCTATGATGAAGCTAAATCTATTAAATTTCACAATAATACTTTTACTAGAATTTATCATCTTAAAATCACAATATTTAAATTGTTATATTTATTAAATTAAGAAGGTGACAACATTGGGATCATTTAAAATAAAATAATATAATTGTCATAATCACTTTTATAAGGATCCAAACGGTTATATATTAGTTCATTGGATGATTATGGTGTATATATACACTATCAATAAGTTTTTGTCAGGTTTTTGGGCCTTTTAAAGGGTATTATTATTTTAATAAAAAGTATATTACTTATTGTCCACTTAATAAATAATTTCTGTATCATTAATGTATCACCATTAATGACAATTATTTAATCACTAAAAATTCAAAATAAATTTTCATGATATATATAATTTTATTCGCTTTCTCTAGACTATTCATTTTCAATGTTTTATGATGTTTATCACTAAATTAAAATTATTATACTTATAAGATTTAAGAGAGTGACATGTTTTCACTTTCTTTGTTTTAATAATAATTAAATTATTTTCATGGTCAAAAGTCCATAAAATGAATCTAATCTGACCCTTAGTTGATATGGGTTTACTTTTAGCCATCCAATAGAATTTTGGCATGTGTTAGGGTAATTTTATAATATTATATTTACCCTTAATTACCCGATTAACCATTAACTATGGTAAATAAAATTTACCGTAGTTACTATTCATAATTCCCAAAAATAATAAGTAGACTATTAACATAATTTGGACCCACTGATTCCAAATATGGAATCCATTTTTTCAAATTAAATACACAGATGTTTCAGAAATTAAAATAAAATTAATCCCGTTGTCGGATGAAAATGGGTTTTTGTTTATAAACATTGCAAAAGTTTGAATTGATTTAACCTACGAATTCAATGTAAAATCAATGATAATGACATAAATTATATTAAATGGTAAAAATATATTATATTTATAAATAAAAACCATTAAATATTATAATTTAACCATATAAATTATTATGTTGAAAAAAGTTGTTTTTCATTACAATATAGCATGTTTTTACTATTCATCAAAATATGAAAGTTACAAGAATAATACGAAAAATTTATCCAAAGTAAATTATTATTTCATGATTCCAAATAAGAATTTTATTTTGTCAAATTGAACTTATAAACATGTCAAAAATTAGATTTAAAGTGGGTGCGCCATCAAAAGGCGGCAAAACTGCATTTTTTTAAAAATACTTATTTTACCCGAAAAATTTATTTTGTTCTTATACCATGTTCTAGAAAATGTGTAAGATGAATAATAATGTTATAAAATTAAAAATTTAGTTAATACTATTCATAACTTCTAGTTCATATTATAATAATATATCGTTGTTTAGTAAAACCTGGTATTGCGTACAACACACGCTATCAAGGAAGGTCGCGATTGCGTGTAATGCAAGCGAAGTCAGGGTTGCGTGTTGTGAAAGAATTCTTCGGTGTTTCGTATAACAGAATCCAACTATATTTCATTTATACATTGAATATATATATATATACTCAATGTTGCGTAGAATAACTATTATCAAAATTGTGTGTAACACGATTCAAGAATAGTGTTGTCTATATTGAAAGCTAATATGGTGTTGCGTATAGAACAATGTAATCTTGGTGTAGCATACAACACAAGACATTAATGAAATTAAAAGAATATTTTTCATAAAATCTTGGGGTGTTACATGGATCATTTAAATTTTTTAGGAGGATATATTTAGTATAAGGAGGATTCAGATATGAAAATTATGTTCTTTCATGATATTAATTTGGTGTGAATAAATCTTCCCAAACAAATATAGTAAAAAACCCCAAGTGTTTTGAAGTTGATAGAAAATTATATTGGTTTAAAATGGATTGGAAATAATACATTTAAAAAATAAATAGTCTATGAATAAATTAATTTTTATCATGCGTCACATTCCAAAAACATTATCCTTAATTATAATACTATACAGTTGACCAAAGATTTTATTCTCAAGAATAATATAGGTTAAATTTATAATCAATGTCATTAATTTTTCAAATTTTTCAATAGAAAAACTAAATTTTATATTTTGATTTAATTTATGGAAAATAAAACAAACATAAGAAACATTAAAATAATCATTAATGAATGTGGGAAATTTAATAGGAATTGAAATGCAGTGAGAAAAAAATATTTAAAGACAACGTTTGTGCATTATTTTTGACCCTTTATATGCTCCATTCAATTTTTTTCTAAGGAATGTCTAAATTTTTTCATAAAATACACTTGAACTCATCAGAAAATACATTGAAATATTTTGAAATTCCATAAAAATTCATCAATATGGGTGTGATCCTCTTATAAATTTATTCAAAATCACAAATACATCTATGAAATTGAACCTTTTTTAACTCACAATGTTCAAAGGAATTGCCCCCACCAAATTAGATTATATTGTGTTTAAAAAAAATTATTTCCATAAATTTTAAAACAAGCCAAGATTAATTTACATTTAATTGAATTAATGAAAATTAAACACCCCTTGTATTCAATATAAAATGTTTCTAGATATAATTAATATTTATTCACTAACTATAAATAATATAAAATTGAATATTTTGAGGGTCTAAAATTTGAAAATTTCATTATATTTAATACATTCATGGATAAAACAACTAAATGTTTTCAATTTTTCTCACTCACAAACTTCTAGTAATTCCTTTTTCACATGCATGTGTGATTTGGAAAAGGTTTGTTTTCTTAAAAAATTACATATTAATATCATTTATAAATCCTAGATATATTTTAGTAAATTAAAATATTTATCTCATTATTTAATTTATTCACATTGATCTATTCAAATATCATTAGTATGACCAATTGTTTCAATGTTATTCACCATATGATTTTAAAAAATAATGAAAATTTTATTCCTTTTATGAATATTCATAGAACATCCATTTAATAAGACATTTAATTTATTATGGAATTTAAAAATCATATGTGGATGTGTATTGAATTCATATTAAATGAAAATGTAAGGAATCTAAAATTCCAATGACATATGACAATAAGTAGATGTCATATGAAATCCATAATTTCATTAAAATTCAATACAAAGTCAAACAAGACATTAAAAACAACATCGTGTAGTGTAACATGAGTCCTATAGAATCATTGGTAATGTAATACTAAAATATTATTATTTATATGAATCATATAAAATGATATATGAAATTAGACATAAAATAATTCAACTCCTTTCATTTTCAAATTTCTATTTTGTAGTATGTAAATTAATGCATCGATTGTTCAATTATTTCCAAAAAATGATTCAAAACATAAAAGATGTTAACTAGGACATTTTTACATTATATACAATATATTTCTAATTACTTTAAATGATGAAATAACATTTAAAAAGAAATAATTTTTTCAATTTATTACATGAAATTAAAATAAATTTTGTTGAAAATATTAGATCAACCAAATTTTAAACTTGTAGGACTTGTACTCTTAGTTCTGTAAGCTTCAAAAGAAAAACCAATTAAATTTAAAAATAAAACTCCATGTTATAAGTTTATTTACCATAATGTTTCTAAAAATATATCATTATTATTAAACTAAATTTAAATCAAATTATCCATTATGTTCCGTCAACATATTTCCACTTTATTTATAACCCCATGCACACAAAACATGAAGATCCCATAATTTCCCCCAACTCACGGAGTTGTAAATTATTAAAAAAATTACATACCTAAAAGATGAAAGGGTAAAATTATATTTTAGGTTAATAAATATCCAACCATAATATTAAAAGAATTATGTTTATTATGAGAACATTCTAGGGTTGTTTATAAGTTAATTAGTTGTAATGTTTTACAAGACAAAAAATGAGGAGGAATAAGAAATGATTATTTACTCTTTTAAAATAACAAATTAATGTATTTACAATAATTAATGGCCTTATCCTTACTCCCCATCGAAGGTAATCAACTCTAAAATATTTTAATTCTCATGTTTAATTCTCACAATCATTATTTTAGTAGTAATAATGGTCATTCCACTCAACATCCTCGGAGGATTTGAATATCCGTTTTTAATTAGAAAATTCATTAAAAATTTATATTTCATAAGAAAAATTGGTTAATATTATAATAAACTAGTTATTTCAAATTCTCATACCCGCTTTTGGATGAATAGTACCACTTTAGTTTTAATAAAATTTATTTTCGTTTTTTACAATTCCATTCAAAAAACATGTTTTAACAGTACTTTATATTTTTAGAAAAATCCCCAAATATTTTTCTATAGAAATACATTAATATTATTTTATATAAACCCTTATATTTCATATTTTTCTGTTAATGGATTTATAAATTTTTTAATAAACCTATATAAAAGAAACCCGTTTTTTAGAACAACTTGATCATGTTATTTTAAATTTAGAGTAGATTAGATAAGGATTTTTTCATTTAATGTGGATTTCTAACAATTTCTTTATCCACTACAAAATCATAAGGTTAAAATATAGATAGTATTATTGAATGAATACATTATTTCCAATAGGTTGATTGTAGAATTAAATAATTTTCTCAATCAAAGATACCCAATGTCACGACCCATCCCCTGGGGCCCGTGACGTGACTACCCCGAGCCCGTCTTCCATAGGCCAGTGGTTGGCGACTAGCACTAAAGGAGTATTCCCTAAACTGGTAAAGCATTGCCTTTAACTCCAGTATGCAAACGGAACCAAACACATATAAAATTATGAACACAAGTAAACTAAACTATAAACAGAGTGACTGTAGTAAGTAAAAGGGGCCAGAATACAAGCCCAACTGGAGAGTATAATTACAACTATGATACAATACAACTGAAGAAAAGGAAAAATTCTGTTGTTTGGTCATCATCTAAGGTACCTACCAAAAAGGGTAGGTACAAATCGCCTCCTCGTCACTCCAAATCGACCTGTCTCTTCTGCGTGCCTATACGTCGTATGATCGACCTCAAGGTACCGTCTAGTACTGTAACTCTCAGCCGCAATCAGCGATGTCTGTCTTCCCCATCCAACACAAGAAGCTATAGGCATAGACCATGTTGGGATTAGTATAAATATACTTAGTAAGGACCCTGAGACCCTCCAGGTCTGAAAAAATAAAACAAGGGTAAAACACAAATTATGAAATAAACAAATTACCTTACTTAGGTATATGCCCATATATACACCTGTGTTATCAAGTAATCCATCTGAATCATGTGTAAAACACATAGATACTTACTCAGCTCACACCAGGATTAATTCTAGGTGTAGTATCAAAAAACATTACCGGTTACATTGTTTAAGTCCTCGGCCACTGGAGAAATCCTACTCTATCGAGTACAGTGATCCTTCCGTGTCACACAAAGGCTCTTCCCACTGACCTTGGACTATAGAGGTACTCCTACTTTCATGTACCATGGGTCTGCTGAGTCACACAGAGTTGCCCCCCATCATTGCCTACTGAGTTAATCCTCTTGTCAAGTACCACGGTTCTGCCACATCACCAAGGTGCTCCCCACCGTGGGTATTTTGAGCCACCAAGGTGCTCCCCACTTGGCCTATCATGTCACTCCAAGTCGAAACAGTCAGCAGTCATCAAGTCTCATCCAGCCACTTGGTCTCTGCACTATGCTCTCTCCTCTCTTGGAGGATCTACTCCAAATGATATTGATAGATACCCCAGATACCATGAAGTCCCAATATTATGTGGCTCAATGATCCTCCATGTCATAGGGGTCTCAATGCAACAGACGGTTAATCAATAAGACGATCGGTCTGTGAGTTATTAGCCTTTTAGTCCTGGGGACCCGGATGGATTAATGTTCAATCCAACCTGATCGTTACCTATATTAATCCAAAACACAGTGGACCATCACTCAAAGGGATTTAATCTCTCTAAGATTTCCAGCACCACTGATGGTTTGTCAAATGGACATCTGGTGCCAAAGTTATGGCCAAAAGAAGTAAAAGGGGTCGTAGTGGGCTCGGGTCTGGTCCGACCCAGTCGGAACGACCCGGGTGCCCCGGACCAACCCATGAGGGCTGCAAGGGTGTTGTGTGGGTGGCTTGGCTTAGGGGTACCGCGAGGGTGCAAACCGACCTCAAGAGTGAAGACCGGCCGTGAAGGTGCGGACTGGCCGCGGGGCGGCAGACCAGCATTGATGGTGCGGACCCAGCAGTGAGGGCGCAGACCCAACCACTAGGATGCAGACCCGGCTATGAGTGTGCGAATTTGTTGTGAGGGGGAGGAATGACCGCACTGACCCGGACCAGCCACATGGCGGTAGTCCAGCAGTGGGGGCTCGGCAGACAGGGGAGCCGCAAGTAGCGGAGCTGTGGGACGCGGAGGTCACGAGGCGGCAGGGGCCGTGGGGCGGTGTCGTTTTTCCATCACCTTCATTTCGCTCAACACAACAAAACATCACAAGATTTTCAAAGGGGTCGGGCCATGTTTGATTGACAGTACCCTCCACGTTAGAGTGGTAAAAAATGATTCAACATAAAAAGAATGATGAACGTCAAACTTTGCAACCCCACACAATTTTTTTTCCCAACCCGCAAAATAAATCATATGTATTCTTTGTTATAAAAATGGAAAAAAATGGAATATAATCACAGAAAAATTAAACCCAAACATCGAATTGTTCATTGATGTTGGCACGAGATAGAAGTACGGACGTCGATTCATCGTATATGAAGGCGTCCCACATCGGTAGAAGTTCTGAGGAAGAAGGTCGAAGCCAAGGACAACGTTCTTAGTTGGTGGAGAAATCTTCATTGGGAGGTGATGTTCTTCATTGGTGTACTTTATTTCTCCCAAGGCTCTCTCCTCTCCCAATTCCACCTAAATGAATAGGTAGACCTAAAATAATAGATTATGGTATCAATTATTTAGTTTGTTGGCTTGAAAATTCAAATTGGCTAAATTAATGTGGGGAAGGGTTGGCATAAAAATTATTTAAAGGAAGGTCAAATAATAAATCATGGAGAATTTTTGGCATGATAAATTATGTGGATCTCAAGAGTTTTATACCTCGGGTGGTCTCTACCATCATAATATCCACAAGGGAGGTTAGGCTCGGGAGGTCCCCAGCACCGAGCATACAATTTGGAGAATAAAACTCTTGTGGTCCCCACCTACACAATATCCATAAGAGGATGGTTAGAAACAAATAAAATAAAATGTGTGTTTATTTTATTTTATTATTTCCACAAAAAACCCAAAAATTATCTTTCACCCTCAACCAACTGTCGTCGAGGAAAATGTCTCCTTAAGCGAATACTGGTGCTATGAGTTCAACGCCTCCCATCGATTTCAATCCTGAGCATCGGTTCAAATGTTAGAAAAACATGCTCTCCCATTTATTGAATGTACAAGAATTTTTTTAGAAATTCAATCTAGGCACTCCGGGCCTCGGAATCACGTGCCATAAATTTTCGCAAACTTGTAAAAATACTCATTTAATTAAATAATATTACATGAAATTTTCGAATGTTTACATTATCCCCACCCAAGGATTTACATCCCCATATTACACAACACAAAACTAAGGGAACAAGTGGTGGTTAATGAGCATGCATCTAATCCTCCTTCTGCCATGTGATCTCTAGGAGGTTCCCATGTTGCATGTGAACATGTAACAGAGGTATCTACTGTCCACGAAGGACATGTTCCTGTCAATCCTCATTATCTTCATGAACCTCCTTAAAGGTCACCCCATAGTCGACGTATAGGTTTCCATGGTCGATGATGTGGGAAGGTTCGTGCACATATCTCCTCATCTAGAACACATGGAAGATGTAATGCACCCGGTGCAACTGAGGTGGAAGTTTGGAGCCATACAATACTAGAAATTAAAGGTATACCAACGGTTGAAAACTGTTGTTATAGGTTGGAGAACCATTGGTATAAATTATACCAACGATTTTAGATACCGTAGCCCAGTAATCCATGACAATAAACATATACCAACAGTTTGAGATAATCCTTTTGTATATGTGAATAATTTACTCTATACCAATGGTTTTATAAAACCGTTAGCATATATTTCTTGTACAACACATTTTTAAATGGTATAAAAAACATTGGCATATCTTCTTTGGTATTCCATTCAACCCTATACCAATGGATAGATCCTTTGTTAATTTTTTTTACCAATTGTTTAGAATCGTTGGTAAGAAATACATACAATACCTATACCAATGGTTTAAAGCTATTGGTATAGGCTTTACTGTACAATTCATACAACATCCTGCTCTGTGGGCTGCTGTATGAATTGTACATAATACATAATTAAAAACTGATTGAATTGTACAACAGGTTGTGTGAATTGTAAAGAATACATACAATACAATACATAATAAGGATAAATAATTTAAAATTGACAATTAGAAGTACACATAATTTAATAATAAACAATTAATAAAATACATTAAAAATTGAATACGTAATTATATGTGATACAGAATTAGGAATGCATTAAAAATTCCACTTTTTATAACACATACACGATTGAATTCAGAAATTAGAATCTAATAACCAAAAATATGAAAATTAATAAATGAATACAACCAAACCCAAATATAATGCCATGGTTTGGTGCAGGTGTCTTTGAACTTAGTGATGATTATAGTGGATGTGTATCAATGAGCTTGTGTAACGTAGAGAATACAGTTGTCCTTGGTATATTAAATGTCATGAGTTTTAGAATAGGGTTAGGAGTTCCTCACATGAGAAGTGGATTGTGTGAGGCTGGACCATGGATCATTGAGCTAAAGTATCAATACAATCTGAATAAGTTTGTCCTGTTTTCTGTATTCCAGTTGTTTTTACTTAAAATGATTTTAATTTTAAACAAAATAGAGACAGTTAGAGTGATACCGGGCACACCGTGCCTCAGATTGAGACGGGGTTGAATCATACACCTCACATATGACCCATGGATCGTTTTCCTAAATCATCAATACAATCTAAATGCGTTATGTTGTTTTCTATATTCCAGTTGTTGTTTTCTATTATGTTGTACATTCCAAATAATAGTAAGAGACATTGAGTGGAACTGGCCACACCGGGTCTCAATTTGAGGCATGGTTGGCTCATACACGTATTATACGACCCATGAGTTGTTGTGCAAAAGTATAAACACAATTCGAAAACGTTTGGTTGAATTTCTATCTATCAGTTGTTTTTACATAAAACAGTGTCCATTTTAAACAAAAGAGAGACACTTAGAGTGCCACCAGCCACACTATGCCTCATATTGTGGCATGGTTCACAAGTAAACATCACAAATGACCGATGGATCATTTTCCGAATGTACCAACATAATCTGAATGTGTTTGATCAGTTTTATGTATGCCATTTGTTGTTTTCATTTAAACTGTTGATCATTTCAAATAATGGTGAGACACTTTGAGTGGTACTAGCCACAAATCACCTCAGATTGACTCAGGGTTGACTCATACACATCACATATGACTCATGGATCATTTTCCTAATGAAACAACATAATCCGAATATGTTTGGTCTGTTTTCCATATTCCATTTGTTGTTTTCACTGAAAATGATGTCCACTTTAAATAAAAGATAGACATTTAGAGTGGTACCGACCACACCATGCCTCAGATTCATCTGTGGTTGACTTATACACATCACTAATGTCACATGGATCGTTTTCATAACGTATCAACACAATCCGAATGTGTTTGGTTGGGATTCCATATTCCAGTTGTTGTTTAAACTTAAAATGTTGTCAATTTCAAATATAAGTGAGACACTTTGAGTGGTACCGGCCATACCGTGTCTCAGATTGATGTAGGGATGAGTTTTACACATCACATATGACCAATGGATAGTTTTCTTAATGTATCAACACAATCCGAATAAGTTTGGTTTCCATATTCCAGTTGTTTTTGTTTAAAACAGTTTCCATTTTAAATACAAATGATACACTTTGAGTGATACCTGACACATGATGCCTCAAATTGAGGCAAGGATGACTCATAAACATCACATATGACTCATGGATCATTTTCCTAATGTATCAACACAATATTAATGTGTTTGGTTGGTTTTCCATATGACAGTTGTTGTTTTCATTTAAAATGATGTCCATTTTATAAAAAAGAGATACATTTAGAGTTGTACTGTCCACATCGTTCCTCGGTTCAATGCGGGGTTGACTCTTACTCATAAACAGTGTTGCCTAGATTGTTTTACTAACATATCAAGAAAATCCTAAAGAGTATGGTTGGTTTTATGTATGCCAGTTGTTGTTTTCTCGTAAAATGATGCCCATATTAAACAAAAGGGAGAGATTTAGAGTGGTACTGGCCACACCGCACCACATATTTATATAGGGTTGACTCATACACGTCACAAATGTCTCATGTATTGTATTCCTAAAGTATCAACACAATCGGAATATGTTTGGGCAGTTATCCGTAAGCCATTTGTTTTTACATAAAACATTGTCCATTTTAAGTAGTAGAGAGACACTTAGAGTGGTATCTGCCACACCATCTCTCAGATTGATGTGGGGTCGACTAATACACGTCACAAATTTCCCATAGATTGTTTTCCTAAAGTATCATCACAATCCGAATTTGTTTGGTTGGCATTCCATTTGACAATTGTTATTTTCACATAAAATGTTGATCATTTGAAATAAAGTGGAGACACTTTGAGTAGTACCAGCCACAGAATGCCTCGGATTGATATGATGTTGACTCCTACACATCCTTAATGACCTATGGATCTTTTTGATAAAGTATCAACAAAATCCGAATACGTTTGGTCCATTTTCCATATGTTAGCTGTTGTTTTCACTTAAAATGTTGTCTATTACAAATAAAATGGAGACACTTTTAGTGGTAATGGCTACACCGTGCCTCGAATTGAGGCAGGGTTGAGTCGTTAAAAACTTATATGACCCATAGATCATTTTCTTATAGTTTAAACACAATCCAAAAACGTTTGGTCAGTTTTCAGTAAGGCAGTATTTTTTAATTAAAAGGTTGTCCATTTTAAACCAAAGAGAGACACTTTGAGTGATACCGGGCACATCGTGCCACGGATTAAGGCGGGGATGACTCTTACACATCACATATGACTCGTGTATCTTTTTTCTAAATTATAAATACAACCCGAATGCTTTTGTCCAGTTTTATGTATGTCGGTTAGGCAAATCGGGCAACAATAGTGATAATATCATATACTAAAACAATAGACATTGTGCACAATGTGCATACCTTGGTGAATGGTTAGGGAAAATCATGCATATTGATTCTAATATATAGCCCTATATGTTTGGTAGATACTTTGTGGAAGGGATTAAATTTCTTACTAAATGTGGGGCATAGTGTTTTTCTACGCCTACCGAGGTTCTGAGCTCCGAACAAGCCCCAGAAGCCCCATTAACAATTATTACATAATTAGGATTCCATATTTGGTAAAAAAATAAAGAGTTATATAGAATTCAAAAATATCTATACTAGAGTGATAAACTAGATTCATATAGATTTCCCATTTAAAGAAACTCATCCTGAAGTTCACCTTCAATGGGTGGTAAAATTTTATTTGAGAGGAATTCTGTCCGGGGTTTGTTTGGGGTCCAGGGGGGCTGTTGGGGGGGGGGCTGTCCAGGGGGCTACCTGGGGAGCCATCCGTGGTCCAGCGAGGAGGGTGGTGGGGGCCCTTCTTGGGGGCTGTCTGGGGTCCATGGAAGTGGGTGGGGGTTGTCCGGTGTCCAGGCCGGAGGGTGGGGGGGATGTCCGAGGGGCTGTCCTGGGGGTTGTCAGTGGGGCTGTCTGAGGTCTAGGGCAGAGGGTGGGGGTTCTATGATGGGATATATGTGAAGGGCTATCCGGGGGGCTCTCTATGGTGTTTTCTGGGGTCCAGGGAGGAGGTTGGTGGATGTGATTGGTGTGTGAAAGGTGTGCTAGGATTTGAAGTAGAATGATACATCCATATTAAATCAAAAAACAAATGTAAAAAATATCAGTCAAAAATGTAATGGATCAACCTACCTTGGATCACCATCACCACCACCACTGTCATCATCAGCATCATCCTCGCCACCATCTCTTTCCTCGTCATCATCCTTGTCATTTTCCACATGCTCATCCTCTGCCCCTTCCTCGCCCTCGTCATCATCCTCACCCTTTCCCTCACCTTCATCCTCGACCTCGATCTCGACATCATCATCATCCCCAACATCTTCCTCTTCAGTATCCCCATCATCACCATGAATTTCATCATCTCGACCGCCACTAGAACTGTTGCATGGTTCATTGGATAATGCACCCATCAGCGACATATATGTCTGACAAGCCGCACTAGCCTCTGCTGGAATGGATAATGATAATGCCTTGATCAGATTCATAAATTATTTCTCCCTCGTTTGAACTAATTGTTTCAACTCTGTGACCATTTTATCAGACTTTATTTCATAATCCTTGACATGTTCCAACTCGGTGGTACTAGAATGGATACCTGGAGAGGACCAATACCTCGTCAGGACTATATTCATACCAGTTCGGCAGCGTACTCCACCCGAGTGCTCATCTCATAGAACCTAATATAAATGATCGTGTGGTCCTAAATTGTCAAGATATTGGGCATCAAGGGCCTCTAATGTAGCCTATTAAAAATATTAATAGATTATTAAATTTAAAAATAGATATTAAACATTGAAATTAACAAATTAAAACATACAATCATTTCTTGTGTCCGTTCATTAACCTTAGTTCCATCATTTTCCTTCTACTTGAGAAAAACAATTTTCCGAAAGGAAGACGTCATTCAATATTCAATTTGTGATTATATTATGAAATTGAAACAATATAATGTCCATGTATATTCATATACTCAATATTCCATAAATCACATAATTTATGTAGAAAACAATAAAAAGGGAAAGTCTTAAAGAAAAATTATAAACAACTATAATATACTAGCAACCTCACATGATCTTACATTATAGTTCTCCCCAAATTGTAAAGGTATTTATTTTAATAATTTTTTTTTCAGAGGAATCATATAAATTTTTTAATAATAAATAAGATAATATTAATGAAAAATATGAAAATTGTCATTTAAATACCTCCAAATGGGATTAATACATTAAATTGGGCAGTCAACCAATGGGTAATCATTTGGAGATATTTCTCTATCGGGTTTTCATACATGATAGGTACTATCTCCAACTCCATTTCCACTCGATCACACCATCCAACATACAACTCATGCTTATAAGCTCCCCAAAGCTCTCCTAGATCCTTTAATCATGTTAGGCATGCACCTTCGCCATCTTGGAAGTTAAAATGAAGCTAACACCCAATTGATTAATTCACATAAACAAAAATAAATACTACATTAAACCCAACATATTTTTTAACCATATTTGATCCCACACATTATACTTGATTTCTTGTGGAAGATTTCTCCAAGAGAGTGGGCTGACTAGAATGATGTCAGATTATTTGGCTAGCATATACAAAAAAACCCCAACATTCTTTCCCAGGTTTATTAATCATCTGTCGATCATCATTGTATTCAACCATAAAATCTGTCTGGAAGTTCCATACCACCCACAACCAAGTACACCCTCTCCCCCACCTCCTATCAGTAGATGTATCTGTTAGTAATGGAAAAAAATATCAGTAGGTGTTATAATAAAAATAAATTTTGGTATAAAAATATGTTAGAGTTATATAAATATGCCTGTGGTAGTATGGTCAATGGGCATCACAAGATGTGCAGCATTTGAAGGAATATCTTGTATATGTGGTGTGTCACTCAGTGTACGCTCCTCATTCACAATGTGTGTCGGAGCAGGAGTCCAAGTAGGTGGAATATAGTAGCTCAGAGATAATGAAACAGAAGCTATAGAGGAAGGCATAGACGTCCAACCTTCTGATAGTGTAATAAATAGAGGCCGAAATTTCTTTTGTGTCACTAAAGACATAGTAGGATCATAATGTGGCGTATAAGATACGTATGTGGTAGGAAAATAGTACAATCGGGTACGACTAGTGGATCGTCTAACTCTCACACCATGAGCCCTCGTACTACCGGCCTCAGTAACGAAACCACTAGATGATCGTCTAACTCTAACACCACCCCCTCCTACCACCAGCCTCTGTACTGGGAGCAATATCATGCTACTCGTCAGATATCTCTCGTCTAGGGGGTGAATCCTGAAAAAATGTTTAACAAAAAAGTAAACACATGATATTATAAGTTCTTGAAATATATATATTTGAAATAAAAGACTCACAATAGGGATTAGTGGAGGAAAACCCTTTTGATTCATGCGATAATTATTTTATGTCATCTTTTCTCCACTGCATCTCTTCAATGGGTGTCATTTCCTCCAAGGAAAACTAATAAAAAAGTAATTATAAATAGATAAATACGGTGTAACTCAAATAAAAAAATATAGAAAAACTATTATGATAAAAAAAACATAATGAAACAGAAGATATATGGTGGCTAGAAGGAAATTACATGGATACATACTCCGTATGATATATGTGAAACATGTAGGTGAGAAAATGATTGCATGATTCTATATATTCCCACCACAACTTTGGGTTCACAATCATCTCTAACAATTGAGCTATTGGAGTCATCATAAGTAATAAACAGATTACTTCCAATTTCAGTAGGGATAGTGTCACCATCATCAAAAACATTTCTAGGATTTCCTTCAATAATTACACCGAATTTAAGATAACAATGATCATTGACATAAAAAAAATGTTTCATCATTAATGCCAATACATATGGTCCATCGGTGGGAAGAGTGTGAGTCATGAAAATTACATGAAATCCAAAATCATCAATAAAAGTGCCTTTCCTTATCATTGAATCAAACCATTGAAATTTCATCATCGTAACTCGAACATGCGAGTAATAATCTAAAATTATTATTTTCACCATGACTCCATATTAAGCTACATTTTCAGAACGAGGTCTATTATCTTATGAACTAGCATAACAGTCTATTGTGGCATTAGAAAAACACCATCATGCTGTGTTCTCATCATTCTAGCTCATTCAGTGATAAAAAATTAGTATCCATTGATCACAAGTGATTTACAGGAATGAACCATTGTATTAGGACCAAAAGACAAAGCTCTTATTCCATAGAAACAGAGTCTGTAGGATAACTCGATACCTAAAATATAAAAAAAATTGTAAACTTATTTAAATATTATTTTTATTTAGTAATTATATAAATGTTTTAACCTAAATTTCAACAAGCAGAAAACCCTTTTCTATGAAAATTCTATTTCCTTATAAAAGATAAAGAACAATGATTTCTATATATCTATTCTTTGTGATTCCTGTATGTAAAAATAATAATAGTTTAACAAATATTTAAATTTACAAGAGATAAAATAAGAGATAAATGTACAATTTACATACATGATATACTAATTGAACAAATCACAATTGAACAACCTTGTGTGATGTTCCATATCTCGCCCTTCAAGGTTTAATGTTGTCAATGTATATGATCCCAAAATTACTCTTGTCCGAGGAAGTGATCGAAAACTGGGATCAATTTTATCATATTTTTCTTCTTCATTTCTCATTGATCTGTTTATTCTTGTAGTAATATTAGACAAATAAATTTAGTAGAAATCTATAAATTTATGACCCATGTAACCATTCACAATAGAAACTTCGGGATAATTCCAGTTCCGATCATATGATATCAATGTGTACATGTTTTTTTCAGTTAGATACATCCAACGGAAAGAAACTGGTCCTCCTAGAAGTATTTTAGTCTGAATACGGATAGTCATATGCATCATTAATATAAAAAAAGAAAGAGGGAATATTTCCTCTAACTCACAGAAAATCAATGGTGTCTCTACCAACAGTTTTTGCGTGAAGGAATTGGACAACTTCATATCACTAGTATCTCTAAATAAAGAGAACAACAAAATAACTGATACTCTTACATTTTTGGACAAGATATAACAGATTTTTTTAGAATCAACTCATGCAAAATCACATGATAATCATGAGTCTTCAAGGATTTAAGCGTCAAATCTTTTCTGTTGACCCATTCTGATATATTTCATAAATAGCCATGAGATACTTTAATAGTCTCTAGCACTTCCAGAAATTGATTTTTTTCAAAAGCTGTCATCACATAAGAAGCACATGGTACTTTCCATTTATTATCACCGATACAGACAAGATGTAATTCATGTCTGATTTCCCAATCTACCATGTCATGCCAAGATTGTAAATCATATTTTGTCTTCCCCTTGACATTTAGAAGAATAGAAATAATCCTTTCACATATATTCTTTTCAATGTGAATTACGTCTAGGAAATTACGTAACAAGTTGGTTGACCAATACGAAAACTCAAAGAATATTCTCTTCTTCTTCCAATTGAAAAAGGTATCATTGGAATCATTTTTCCTCTTTCTAGATTTCATTACACCCTTCCTAAATGAATAACTGAAATATTTCAATTCATTAAGCACATCAGTTCTAGACATTTTCTGAGGTGGATCGTCAATCTCCATGGTATTGTCAAATCTTCAATGTCCCACAAAACTAAAACTACAATGATATTTCAGTCTTCTCGATCATGTATTATTTATAAAAATATAACATGACAATTTTCATTTTTGTGCTCATCAAGACATCATTGCATAAGCTGGAAAATCAATGATCATCCACATAAGCGCAACACACATCTAAAATATGTCTTCTGAACATACATCGTATGTGGGCACACCCACATCTCAAATAAGTTTCAACTCTTTTATTAATGGTTTCATGTATACATCTATATCATTGCCGGGATCATAAGGGCTAGATATCAGTATACTCAAGAGAGTGTAAGGGTATTTCATACACAACCATGTGGGATGGTTATAAATGTGTATGAAAACCATCCATGTGATGTACTAAGTAAGCCTCTTCCAAAATTGATTAAAACCATCACATGAAAGACCCAATCTCACATTACGCACGTCAGATGCAAATTCAATATATCGAGAATCAAATCTGTGACATGAAAATCCATCTGCAGGGTGAACCAACTCTTCATTATTCTTTTTTCTCTTGGTGTCATGCCATCACATTTTTACTGATATTTCATCATACATGAATAGGTTATGTATTATGGGGACCAATGGAATGTGCCACATTACTTTTTGTGGCACACGATATGGTGTTGCATCATATTTTGGATTTCATCGAGAGGTTCCACATTTGATACAATAATTTCTTTCAGCAGTTCCCTCCCTAAATAAGCTGCAATCATTCGGACAAGCATGAATTCTTTTTTTTGAGAATCCATGTTCATCAACCAACATACATTCCTTGTAGTGGTTTGAGAGAATATCTGCATCATCTGGAAGTAATTCCTTCAAGAAGGTAAGAATGTAATCGATTGTAGTATTTGAAATCCCGTACATAGTTATCCTATGAAACAATCAGACTAATAATTCCAAATTTTTCATTTTACCACATTACTGATATACTGGAGTCCTCGCAGCATTATTCAATTTTTTCACTCTCTCAACATCATCATTTTCATTGAACAAATAATGTGTGCTTGTATCGAAATCATGTTGGTTGGACATCCTTACCTTCCCATGATGCCAAATAAATGAAAAATGATCATATATCAAACTCTCTTATTCAGTCATATCATTTGGATCATCAAAATTGTTGAGATTCCATTGTCTCTCCATTATGATACCACACATAATAGTTTTTTGGAAACCAAATTTTTTTTATATGATAGTTAACTGCTTCACGAATAAACCAAGGTATTCTAACACAATTAGAACTTGGGAAGTGTATGCGACCACTATCCGAAGCCTTGTAAAATGCAAAATCTAAAAAGCAGTTCATATTATTTTCAAAATCAATTGAAATCCAATCAGTTTAGTACATCCAAAATCTATCAATTCTGTATAAAAATTTCACTATGACATTTCAATGAAATTCATTAATATTGAAGTTCAATAAAAAATAATTAGGTAAATTACAATTGGTTACTTTATATAGAAGCATAACTGACACATTATTCTATATAGAATCATATTAAGAAACAAAATTAAATACAGTGTATATAAGAAAATAAGATACAAAATTTCTAAATCCTATATTCAAGGATTTCCTAAAAATATATTAGAAGTGGATCAAGAAATACATAATCCTTAAGGGTCTTGTTGGGAGTACATGAGTTTTATACTTAACTTTTTCATGGAGATCAGGATGATGAGTAGGATGAGGATCACATAAAATGTAGTTATGGCCTCATCAAGATTCACATTAAACATGGATTGAATGATCCTAGGTTTGGGGATATAGCTCATAAGTTGGTAGGGTGTATTCATTGAATCATGTACCAATTGATTTTGGAGAGAGAACTTCAAATTTTTATATGTATGGATTTGATTCGAAACAACTATAAAAATGATATCCAGGAATTGTGACGTCCCAAACCAGGATTCCACTCATTAGTGACTCGAACCCAGATGGACACATGGCCTCATGAACATATACCAAAATTTCAAATTTTAATGACTAATTGTGACATAATTTGGTGTGTCTGGGGGAGACTATTCCCTATATACATAAAATTCACAATTGTAATCTTATCAGTTAAAAAGTAGAAGAAAGATAACAATGACAAAATATTGGAAATGGATGAAAATAACCAAATCAATAATACAAACTAATAACAGAATCATAAACCGAATGATGGTAATATATGTCATGTATCAAGAAGAAAAACATAGTTACAACTAGTCATAATTTGTACTATGCACGAGTCTCGATAAGATCTAAAATTAGTCCTAGATTATTGAGATACAACCCAATCATCTACTACATTCTCCATCCTCTGTCATATGAGTAGTCATGCATCTGTAAAATGGAGATTACCCTTATCTAAACATGTAATCATGTAGTTTATCTGGGTTCTCAATGGCATATTGAACAATATGTGGGATTCAATT
This sequence comes from Viscum album, assembly GCA_963277665.1. Taxonomy (NCBI): domain Eukaryota; kingdom Viridiplantae; phylum Streptophyta; class Magnoliopsida; order Santalales; family Viscaceae; genus Viscum; species Viscum album. The sequence goes on along the minus strand of OY728119.1, from coordinate 1,685,707,084 downwards.
CATGTAGGTGACCACCGAGAGGTCTATAACCCTCTAGTCTATTTATATATCATTTTAATATAATGATTTGATAAATTAAAGAGAAACTAAAAAATCTTAAAGGGTTTTCTATGGTTCTGAAGAAAAACTCTAAAAAGGTTTTCTGTGAATTAATTTCATTAATAAAGAAGAAGTACTACATGGGAGAAGGAGAGGTCCCACTGAGATTTCCCATTGTAGATATTTTATTCATAAAGAAAACTTGATTGTACAGTTAAATATTTCTTATTTATTCTGTGAAAAACAATTAGTTGCTACATACTATTTTTCAATGTTGAATGAGATACTCTATATGATCTATTATGAAATGGATAAGTGAAAAGTGAGTCATTTTATATATAAATGGATCTTGATAGAAACATGATACATACTTGTTATGTAACACACATAGTGCAAAAAATTGAAGATGAATAATATCAACATGTTTGACATGATATTAATGAAAGGAGTGTTTTTCCTAAAATACTACGAATAAATATTAAAAACAATTTATTATGAGTTCATATACAATAAGTTTTAATATTTAGAGAATTGAGAATAAAAAAAGGAATATGAATCTTTAAAAATAGAACACAAGAAAGAGATAATTCCCTTATAAATGTATATGTTTAATAAAAACATTAATTTGACAATGTGTACATTGATGTAGTGATATGAGTACCCAATTTTTCAAGGGAGTAATAAATCAAAAAATTTCCAAAATCCCTAGAAATAGGAAACAATGATGTGATATTTCTATATAGTGAAATAAATGGAGAAATGTTGACAATAGAATGATATCCTTAGCTAATATGATAAGTGGTTGAAGGAGCCTAACTTGAATGGTGGAGTTGCAGCTGATTTGATGGAAGAGGTTCACCTGGAGGGTGCATCTGGGGGTTGGGGGAATGTGCTTCTGTAAATTGGGTGCTTCTGGGAGTCGTGATTATATTTTATTGAATGGGGGGTACTTTCCCAATGGATATTAAAAAACCATTGGGAAAAGCATGGATTTACCAATGGTTTCTTCAAACCATTGTGAAATACTTCTGTAACCAAACCGTTACCAACAGTTTATTAAAATAATTGGTAAAGGACAACAATACCAATGGTTCAATGGACCATTGGAATATAAGTGTTGCGAACGATAGCCTTTCCAGTAGTGGTATTCCACCTTTCCAACCCTGATTAGGACCTGAAAAGGTCCGATGAATTCCGAAGATAACTTGTCACCTCAACAAAATCTCTACAAACCACGTCGAGATGAGACCCCTAGAAACATGTGGTCACCATACTCGAACTCCATAGGTCTCCATCTCCAGTCGGCATATCACTTCTGCCTGCTATGTGCAGTCTTCATCTGCACCTGGATGATCTTCACCTTCTCTATGGTAGCCTAAACCATTTCTGGTCCCGTGAGTGCTGACTCACCAGGGTCAGTCAAGCACAAAGTTGATCTGCAAGGTCACATGTATAATGTCTCAAAGGGTACCATCCCAATGGTGGAGTGATAGGTGTTCTTGTATGAAAATTCAACAAAATTTAATTGATCCTCCCAAATGCGACCGATGTCGAGAACACAAGCACGCAAAATGTCCTCAAGGGTCTGAATAGTCCGCCCAGTCTGGCCATCCTTCTGAATACAGAAGGCATCGCTCAAACAATGTTTTGTCTTGAAAGCCTCCTTCAACCTCTTCTATAACTTGGAAGTAAAACGTGCACCATGATCTGAGACAATCGTTGAAGGTAATCAATGTAGCCGTAAAATCTCTTGCAGATAGAGGAGTCCCAAGCTCTCAACTGAACCCATCTCTCTGGTCGGTAGGAAGTGGGATGACTTGGTGAGTTGGTCAACGATCACCCAAATCGAGTAATGTCCCCTGGATGTATGTGGAAGCCCTGTCACAAAGTCTATGGGTATCCCATCCCACTTACACTCTGAGACCTCTAAAGGATGAAACAAACCTTCCGGTACATAAGGCTCTGACTTCACTTACTGACAAGTGAGGCACCTAGAAACAAACTCTACAACTACATTATTCATTCCAAGCCACCAGTTCTATAGTCAGAGATCCTGGTACATCTACGCCACTCCTGGATGTACCTCTATAGGGGATTTGGGAAACACCCTCAACACTTATTTTGGAAGTGACACGGGTACATTGGTATATTCTCTAAAGAGGATGACTTGATCACCAAAATCAAAAAATCCATCAGGTGCATGTCCTGTAGATATCTGAGCATGTTTTGTCTCGCAGTTATCATTCCCACAATGAAATCCTGCCTTTTTATTACAATACTTTTCATTACATTTTACAAACATCAGATCTCTAATGTCTAGTGTCTTGGAAATTAGGAACATAATACATGAAAACAATATAAAACATTCCTATAAAACACTTTTAAGGCCTCATCATAGGTTCATACTTTGAAAATTTACTGCATCTCATATCATGGAGGAATACATCATAGGAATGGGGGATCAGAATGCCAACTAAGGGTAAACACGGGAATCAGTTTACTTGTGTTATCAATAAGAACTTGAATAAAAACATAAAGACACAAGAAATGGAAGATTAAGAATATATTAATGAGAGGAACATGGAACATAATTTGAATATTTCGCTGCAACATTTCATTTAGAAATTCATGAACATATCACCAAGGTCTGTCCCTAAGGTGTATTAAAAATTACCAATGTTATTCAACAAGGTATCATAAAACTTGTCATCTCTAGAGATTAAATTTCTACCCAATGCATTGAAGCGCTATCAGGGAAAACCCTTAATATATCTTTACATTCATGTGAGCCACATATATCATAATAAAACTTTTCATTAATAACCCAAATGGAATCAAATAAATGGGTTTCATGTCAAAACTGTGACTTTTAAAAAGAGCTTAAAAATAAGATCATTATGTCATTTATCATCCATGGAAAGGGAGTGAGGGTTATATGTATGTCAATTCCAGAATCAAATATATCATCTTTATATATTTATCAAAACCCATGTAAACGAAATAATTCTGATTACTCTCATAAATAAAAAATAGAATTTATTGAGAGAAGGAGATAAAAATTTTGAAACGAGAATTCTGTAGCATAACAGCTATATAACATGGTGATATGAAACTTTTAAAAGAGACAAGAAAAGGGTAAAACACATATAAATAACTCATAATACAGTATTGGTACTGATTAAGATCATGGTATGGATATTTTAATGACATACCATATGAAAATGAAAAATGAAAGAACATAGAATATGGGATTTCTCTAACGAAAAATTCAGCAGCCTAACGACGTCACTTAAAAATTCAGAAAATAAATTGATGATAGTGGAAAGGGTCTCTAAAAAATTATACATGAAATGGAACTAAATGAGAAAATATATGAACAAACCCTCAACATAAATATATGGAAATTTGAATACACAACATAAAATAATTCGTGACATAAAAGTGGAGGGTGGAAGGATCCCGTACATTGAAGAGTAACATTAATAGATTGATGGTCGGATACTTGGGAGGCATGATGGAACATTTTAAGGACTCCTTGGGAGGTCAATAGATCAGAAATTCGTTGGGGTGGACTTTGAATTGAAATTAATGAGGGAATGTATTGGTATTTATAAGAGAAGTGAGAGGAGAAGTCATTAATGGCCAAGGGACATCTAATCAGTAGAATTGGAAAACCCATGGGCTTTCCCATGGTATTTTCCCATGGTATTGGCCAAATGGGACACCTCAAACCATATCATACTATTCATAATTCTACTAGAATTATTTCATAATTATTACATCCTAACGGATGTCATTAAACACCCGAAACTCAAAATTGTATTTCCACTATTCACCGAAAATTCAACTTTCTCAGAAAATTCCAAAAAAAATAACCTTAACCAAATATCAATACTCGGATTTCAAAAATGAACTCCATTTTATGAAAATAATTTTCTAAATATTTTAAATTTAATATTTAAATAAAAACACTATTCACTGAAAATTCAACTATTTCAGAAAAATACCAAAAATTAACCTTAACCAAATATCGATGCTCTTATTTCAAAAATGAACACCATTTTATGGAAATATTTTTCGGAATATTTTTAATTTAATATTTAAATAAAAAACTATATTTACATGAAAAAAACTAATAATTAACCAAGATTTCTAAAACATTTATTTACCTATTTTATTTAATCACATTACTTAATCAAGGTGCCTAAATTATATTAATACTTTGTTAAGAGAGGTTACTTAATCTATTTGGTCACATTACAAATCATAATCATAAAATCACTATTCATAATTTACTATTAATCAAAACTTATGTTGAACTTATTAGACTCTAAATTTCATACTGAACACAACTGTAGATAACCATTTTTTAAAATCAATACACATTTTTAATTATTTAAGGTTTTCATAAATATTTTAGAAAAACTTTTATAAAAAATTCATCAATAATATACAACCTATATTTATCCGAACATATGAGATTCATTAAGTTCACCATAAAAAGAAATGACAATTTTTATTTATATCAATGGATTATATAAAGCAGTTATGGTCTCATTACATGTACCATTATAACACCAGCATTGGACCTTAGTGTAAGGTGTGCTATGGTGATATAATCTTGTGGGCAGCTCGACCAACATTGGGTTAAATGGTAAAAATAAAATCCATTTACACTTTAAAACCAATTAAAAAGATAATATAACCATATAAATATATTATATTAAAAAGCGGTTTTGAATTAAAATACAACATTTTTTCACTATTCATTAAAAATGTACGTTATCAGGAAAATATAAAAATATCATCCAATATAAATTTTGATGTCCCGTTTCTAAAGATGAAAATTATTTTGTCAAATAAAAAATTTAAAATTTACAAAAAACTAGATTTAAAATAGGGTTCACCATCAAATGGCATTAAATCGCCCTTTAAAAGTAAATTTTGCTTAAAATTAGATTCATTTACATTTTAAGCTTCTCACATTAATTGGATGAATTTAAAAACATTTAAAAAACATCTATTATCATGTTTAAGTTAGTTCTCTTAATTCTTTCCAATACTGTAACAACCTGATATTTTATGAGATATATATATATATATATATATATATATATTTATGTCTTCTGTTATACACAACACCAAAGGAATCTTTCACTACGCACAACACTGGTTTGGATTGCGTTACACGCAATCACGACCTTCCTCGATATCGTGTGTAGTACGCAATATTGGGTTTCACTAAACAATGATATACTGTTATAATATTATTATGGACTAGCTGTTATGAATAGTAATAACTAAATTTTGAATTTTATAACATTATTATTCATCTTACACATTTTTGAGAACATGGTATGTGAACAAAATAATTTTTTTCGGGTAAAATATGTATTTTCCATAAAATGCATTTTTTCACCTTTTGATGGCGCACCAACATTAAATCTAGTTTTTTACATGGTTATAAGTTCAATTTGACAAAATAAAATTCTTCTTTGGAATCAGGATATAAAAATTTACTTTGGATAACATTTTCATAATATTCTCATAACTTTCAAATTTTAATGAATAAAAAAACACTATATATTTTGATTAAAAAAAATTTTCTCATAGAAATAATTTATATGGATAAATTATAATAATGAATGGTTTTAATGTATAAATAGAATATATTTTTACAATTTAATATAATTTATTTCATTACCATTAATTTTACATTTAATTCATACGTAAAAACATTTCAATCTTTGGCAATGTTTTACCTTTTAAAACCCATTTTCTTTACAATGAGATTAATTTTAAATTAATAAATGAAAATTCCGTGTTTTGAATTTTGAAAAATGGAAGCCATATTTGAATTCAGTGGGTCCTAATTATGTTAATATGTTACTTTTATTTTTTTGATATTATGAATAGTAAATATGGTAATTTTTATTTACTGCAGTTAAAGGTAAATCATGTAATTAAGTGTAACAATAAAATTATAAAATTATCATAACACATAAAAAAATTATATTGGCTTACTAAAAGTTGACCCATATCACCTATGGATCGTAATAGATTCGTTTTATGGACTTTTGACCATGAAAATAATTTAATTATTATTAAAACCAACAAAACTGACAACATGTCACTCTCTTAAATCTAATAAGCATAATAATTTTAATATAGTGATAAACATCATAAAACATAGAACATGAATAGTCTCCAGAAGGATATTAAAATTATCTACATCATGTGAATTAATTTAGAATTTTTTGGGATTAAATATGTATCATTAAAGGTGACACAATAGTGATGTTGAAGTTAATTTATTGATTTAAATATCAAATAAATGGTTTTAAAAATATTAAAGTAAATATTATATAAACAATTTAATGTGTTCCACTATTTTTATAGCTAAATATTACATTTTATAAATCTATTAAAACTTTTATCTAGAAAATATCTATTGTGTGGATTTTATTTAAATTCAAATAAATGAATAGTGTAAAATTTGACTGTATTGTTATTTTTTATAAATAACATAATATAAAATTGTCTAAAAATCACAATTTTTTTTTAAAATTATAAAGTAAAATTTATATGGTCAACAGTGTCAAATATTATCCAATTATAGACAATTCACAAAACATATGTAAATATTTATAACAATTTAAAATTTATAATCTTATAACCAGAAAAAAATATATTAAATAAGGATAAATCAAGTTGATAATGTTTAAAATAAATTCCCAACTTGTCAAAATTGTATTGGTTGATGCGATTACAACCCTATATCATCTAAGAAGTGGAGTTGATTCATTTTGTAAGTTTTTAAGTGGGGTTGTAATTTATTATAAATTAATATTTTTTAGGTTTCCAAAGGTGCCCCTCTCCTCCCTTACAAAAAGGTACCTCCTCCCTCTCCTCTTTACACAACATTGATCATTCAAGATCGGTAAAAGTTTCCCATTACTCTGCTCAACTTCCATAGTGATATTCTTGAGGTTCGTGTCATCTCAAGAGACCAATTATAGTCCCTTAAGAGGAAGTTTAAAGGATGCACGTCGAGGAAGATGTAATCTCTTCTATCGATTCTTTCAAGTTTCTTCCTTCTTATAAATACTATTATTTAAGTGTTTCATTATAAAATAATAACATCAGTATCACTCATATACTGATATTTATTATAAATATGAAACAACCCAATATCATATTCTATCCTTCCTATGAAAAACGAAATCACTACGTGTGCGTACGTACAGAATACGGTCTCCACACCGTGGTGTAATCTGGTTTCCACCACTACCATACTTGGATGGGTATAATGGTGTAAATAAATGACTATATATGTTTATTATAAAGTTACATTGATTCTGAAATTTTATACATACACTTCAATACAATTCCATGATCATGGGAATGATATCATTGCTCGTGCATACGTACGACCTACCGTCTCCATGATGTGATGCAACTCGTTCGACATGGTGTTCATTGAATAAAGATTGTATAATAGAATTGAATGAATAAATATGATATATATTATACTAAAACCATTCATTAAATTATATATCTATAACATAAAAATAATAATAAGAATTTATTCGACAAAACACGCATAAGAACATAAAGTAGTGTACACCTGAATAATGAATAAAAATGAAATATTACCAATAAGAATATAAAAATATGACCATATATGATAAAATAATAATGAATATGATTCTATAATAAGTCAATGTAATTATTTGAATCATTATACAGGAGTTTCAGATATGTATGAAGCAATCGGACCTACGGTATGGGAAAATCTCGCAATCTCAATTTTTTACACGAGTTGGTTTATACATTGGTATTTACATCGGCCTATTTATCATCAACATCCATTTTTACTGAATATGTAGTATTATTTCTATCCTCCTATATTTTTTTAAAACCAATTTTACCTTTTGGTGAATTTTTAGTAAAATATATGAAATGAATCTTTTACTGTTTTCAGTAAGAGATACTTTTTGACTTTTCTGGCCAATGTACGAGAATAATGTTTTTTATAACTTATACAACATGAATGGATTTTTATGATTTCATAGAACATTATTTCCAAGATGTTTAATTTACACGTTTTAATGTTTATTTTTAATTAAATTCTTTTAGTATAAAATTGTATGACATGTTAAGAAAGGAAAAATGTTTTTGAAGTAGAAATGAAATTTTCTACAAGAATGGAGTTCAAGTGTTTTATGAAAATTATTTTCCATCTATGATAATATAGGGTTCTGTTTCTATCCCAATTTTTACACTGATTTTATTTTGTTATGATGGAATTATTTTTATGAATTCCTTCTATCTTATATTGTTTATTTTATGATGGCATGATGTTTAAGAATCCCATTTTTATTACATGGGTTATGCTATGATATAGCATATATGGTTTTTTGGCACACATAAGAATGGTTTCATTATGAGATGGGTGGTAACTATATCTCCCTCCAATGCATTGGGTAAAGATTTATATCTCATGAGATAGACATGGATGGAATGACAAGTTAATCTGGTTCAGTGATACAGGACTGGAACGAGGAGTGAACTAGGTTTAGAAATGGACTTTGTCCACTATGATAGTCTTCACAATGTGTCTTGACTAATAAGAAATGATTTTTTTATGATTATGTGTGTATTCCAAAAAGTTTCATGTTCTATGTTATGATTATTGGGATTACATTTCAATACATTGATTTATCCCATATTATGATATTATGATCTTTATTGCAGGTAAAGATGTTCAAAATGTTATGTTCTTATGAAGATGATATGATTGATATTTAATTTCTTTACCCTTACTGAGCATTTGATATCACCCTTTGTGTTATTTCTTTTCCCTAAGTCATGAAGAAGGGTATTAAGTAGGATATGCGAAAAGGAACTCTAGATATGATGAAAGAAACTGGAGAAAATGTAGATGCTTTATGAACTAGTTGTTTATGTTTACCTGTTTCTAAAGACACTATACCTATACGGACTTATCATGGATTTGTTATATGTTTTAATTAGTATGATTCAATTATGATGTAATAACAATGTATGTAAATTATGGGTTGTTATATATGGTAACAGAGGAAAGGTATAGTCATCCTTTGAAACTAGGATTTGAATTCCTTAGTAAGAACCCTAATGATATGTCTTAGCATAGAACAAAATATTAGTGTGTAAGAATTGGCCATTAATTCCCTATGATAAGACGTTAAGTGTTATATTTTATTCTTGACTATGTGGTTTTCCTATTATGATTAGTGTTTCTCACACCATACTTATTGGATTCAGTCAATGGCTGGAACCCAAAGGACCCGTGTTATTGCTGAATGGGATTGAAAAAGAAATGATTTTCCCCCCTGAGATACCAAATGTTAGGGGAGCTAGTATTAAAAATCTTGTATCCATGCTCACATAATGTTCTCAAGCTATGAATCATGCAGGACATCCAAATGAGCAAAGGGAGGACCAACATTCTGTTGAATCCTTCATGAGGCAGCGTCCACCCTCATTCAGTGGGTCTACTGATCCATTAGTGGGTGAACAATGGATCAGTACCACTGGAAATATATTTTCAATTATTCAATGTTATGAACATGATAAAGTCATCTTATAAGTATTTTGTTTGGAATGTGAATCAGATCAATGGTGGAATCTTATCAAGAATACTAGGAAAAGAGACGAAATTGAGTCCATGGGTTGGGATGAGTTCAAGAACTTGTTTTTCAATAAATATTTCCCTCATATTCTTCGAAAAAAGATGGAGAAGGAGTTTCTTGAACTAATGAAAAAGGATGATGAATCTGTCGGTACCTACGAGGAAAATTTTACAAGACATACAAGGTATGCTTCCGGAATTTTTATCCATCCTGAGAGTAAGATCGATGATTTATTTAGTGGATTAAAACCATGTCTTTGAAGGGCGTTATCCATAAGGGAATTCAATATCTATGAGGGAATTTTATGATGTGCTGTAAAGGTTGAGATGTAGATTGTAGTAACCAATTAGTCATATGGGTTTGATAAGAAGACGGAAATGGAATTCAAACAGAAATATAAACACCACACTGAAAAGAAGATGAGTTTTACCTTATTCTAAAAGTGTGGAAATAAAAATGGATGGAATTGTCTTAAACAGATAAGAAGATGTTTCAAATGTAGAAAAGAAGGTCATTGGGAATTTGAATGCCACAATGATGGGAAAAAGATATCTAGTGATGCGAACAAAGAAAAGGCTACACAGAATGAACCTCATACACTTCAGTGATACAAGTGAAAGGAAATGGGGAATTATTTTAACCAATGCCTTAATCCAAGGGTTGTTGTTGATGATCGATGTCCTGAAACTCTTAAGTCCATAGACAAAGGAAAGTCACATGCAATTTCTATCGGCGATGTGGAGTATGATAATGAAGTGGTGAAAGGTACACTTACCATTCACTCTAATGTATCAAATGATTTATTTGATTCTGGATCCACCCACTCTTTTATTTCTGATGAATTTTCCATGGGTATCGTTGAACGACCTCAACAATTAGCTGTTGTGTTAGCTGTGACAACTCTTAATGGGACAACAGTTACATCAAAAGTTTATAATTATTCTCCAATTGATGTATGTGGGAAATTTCTTCTTGAAAATCTTGTGATCCATCATATAGTGTAATTTTATGTGATTCTTGGCAAGGATTTTCTTTCCTTATATGGATATCATATCGATTTCCAAAGAAGGGAAGTCACCTTTCATATTCCTGATCAATCTGTGATCATCTATCGATGCGAGGAAGAATATAAACTTCCAGTGGAAATTTCTTCCATATTATTTGCCTTGATTCCAATAAATGAAGTTTATTTATTTAAAATGGTTGGAGAGAAACTCACTATTAAGAATATGCCCATAGTACGAGAGTTTGATGATGTCTTTCCAGAGGAATTTCTAGGTCTTCAACCAATTCGTGAAGTTGAGTTTTCAATATAACTCATACAAGGTGTTATGATAATTTCAAAGAGACCTTATAGAATGGCCACAATAGAGTTGCGTGAATTGAAGATGCAACTCCATGAGAATCTTGATAAGGGATTCATACACCCTAGTGTATCACCTTGGGGAGCACCTGTTCTATATGTTAAGAAGAAAGATGGATCAATGAGACTCTGCATTGATTATTGAGAACATAACAAGATCACTATCAAGAAAAAGTATCATCTCCCACGCATTGATGATTTATTTGACCAACTACACAGAGCTCAATAATTTTCAATGATTGATCTTCGTTCAGGGTATCATCAATTAAGGGTCAAAACTGGGGATATAATAAAGACAGTTTTTTGTACAAGGTATGGACATAATTAATTTACAGTGATGCCATTTGGTCTTACTAATTCCCATGATATCTTCATGGATCTAATTAATAGAGTCTATAGATGCTATCCTGATCAGTATGTGGTAGTATTTATTGACGATATTCTTGTATATTCTATGAGAAAGGATGAACATGAAGATAACTTAAGAATTGTATTGATGAACCTGAGAAAGGATAATCATAATGCCAAATTTACCAAGTGTGAATTTTGGATTCAAAAAGATTCATTTTTGGGTCACATAATCTCAAAAGATGCGATATTTGTGGATCCAGCAATAATAGAGGTTATCGAAAGATGGTTGAGACCAACAATAGTAACTAAGATCCAAAGTTTTCTTGGTTTGGCTGTATATTATAGATGTTTTGTGAATGTTTTTTTTACAATTTTCTAATCCACTCAACAGGTTGTCTCGAAAAGGAGTTAAGTTCATTTGGACGGAGCAGTGTGAAGATAATTTCAATGTGTTAAAAATAAGGTTTTCCAGTGCACATGTGCTTGCACTACCTTGTAGTTGAGAATGGATTGTGATCTACAGTGATGCATCCAAGAAGGGATTGGGGTGTGTTATAATGAAAAATGATATGGTGATACTTATGCCTCATGACAGTTGAAAATCCATGAGAAAAATTTCCCAACACATGATTTGGAGTTAGTTGTGGTAATTTTTGCATTAAAGATTTGGATGCATTATCTTTATGGTGAAGGGTGAATTATTTTTACTGATCATAAATGTTTAAAGTATATTTTCACACAAAAAGAGAGGAATATGCGCCAAAGAAGATGGTTGGAGCTGATTAAGTATTACGACTACTCAATTCATTACCACACTGGGAAAGAAAACAAGGTGGAAGAGGCATTAAGTCAAGAAGGCCATGCTAGCTTATCCATGATTAGGATAAAAAAAGATCCAATATTTATGGACTTATAATGGATATATCATGGAATTATAATGGAATGGGGAAAATATTATCTTTCTCAAATTAATGATCAACCATCTATACGTGTGAATATTAAAGAGGAAAAGAGAAAAGATGTAGAGTTACAAAAGAAGGTGAGAAATGTTCGTGAATTTCACATCGATTGTGATGAAATAATAAAGTTCAGGAATCAGGTTTGAGTTCCTCCCATAACAGAATAAATGAAGGAAATATTGGATGAATCTCACAGTTCTTCAATATCTATTCACCCTAGAAGCACGGAGATGTATAGGGACCTGAAGGAGTACTTCTGGTGGGATGGAATGAAAAGAGATGTTGATTAATATGTCTATCGATGCATGGGTTGTCAGCAAGTTAAAGCTGAGAGACACGACTTTAAGGGGATGTTACAACCATTATTGATAATAGAATGGAAATGGTAAAACATCACATTGGACTTTGTCACTGGACTTCCTAAAACATCCAAAGGGAATAATGCTATCTGGGTTATAGTTGATCGTCTTACGAATTCGGAACACTTCATTTCTATTAAAGAAGATTTCCCTCTTTATCAGCTTGCCAAGATATATGTGAAGGAAGTGGTAAGATTTCATGGAGTACCAATTTCCATTATATCTGATCGGTATCTGAGGTTTACCTTGATGTTTTGGAGAAGTCTTCAGAATACTCAACATACAGAGTTGAGTATCAGCACTGCTTATCATCCACAGACAGACAGTCAGTCTGAGGGGACAATTCAAACTCTAGAAGACATGTTCAGAGCTTGCTCTATGGATTTAAATGGTGGTTGGTATCAACACCTAAATTTAATGGAATATTCATAAAATAATAGCTTTCACACCAATATTCAGATGCCTCCTTACAAAGCTCTCTATGGGAAGAAATACAGAACTCCAAATTAGTGTGATGAAGTTGGGGAAAGAAAGCTATTAGGACCTGATCGTGTTGATGAGATGGAAGAAAAGGTATGATCTATTAAACAACACATAATTGCATCTAAAAGTCGACAAAAATGTTATGCTGACAACCGAAGAAAAGACCTATAGTTTGAAGTGGGTGATAAAGTGTTCTTACCAATATCTTCTTGAAAGAGAGTAAATAGATTTGGAATGAAGGGAAAGCTGATACCTGGGTATAATGGTCCTTTTGAGATACTGGATTGTGTTGGGAAGGTAGATCTCAAAAAAGGGTTCGCCATCAAAAGGGGGTAAATCTCACTTTTAAAGTAAATTATGCTTAAAATTAGATTCATTTAATTTTTAAGCCTCTTACATTTATAGGATGAGTGTAAAAACATTTAAAAATTATATATTATCATGTTTAAGTTAATTCTCTTATTTCTTCCAATACAATGGATAGGTGTTAACTAACATATAAAATATTAATATTATATTATTAGTGTGCAAGGTAAGATTTCAAAAACCCTGTTGTTGCATGTCAGGAATTCCATTGAATATAGAATTCCAATTAGTTTAAAAATATTAATAAATAAAAAAATTTCATATTATTTATTTTCCTTGGATGTTACACCCAAGGTGCACCTCTATGACTTGCTGATGAAGTGGAGGAGTGATTGTAATAGACTAGAAAAAGCTGCTCCATCTCTATCCACAAAGGATATCTGCAAAGTGGACAACTGCTCAGTCGCCTCACCTAGTAGTTGTATACTAGATCTCTTGCGGAGTTCTTCTGCCACAACGTTCCCCTTCCAAGGAGTATAGACTCTCTCGAAGTTATAGTCCTGGAGGAACTGAACCCAATATTGTTGTCTCATGTTCATGTCCTTTTGATAGAAAATATACCTAAGACTCATATGATCAGATTACACTGTAAAGTGATCACCTATCAAATTCTTTTGCCAAATCATCAAGGTGAAGACCACTGCTACTAACTCTAGTTCCTGAGTAGAATAGTTCTTCTCATTCTATATTAGCTATCGAGAACCATATGTGATCACAACTATTTCTTCCATCAGGAAACATCTGAGTCTGGTCCCTGATGTGTCGCAGTAGAATACGAACCCAGCTCCCTCCTCTGGTAGCCTCATGATTGGGGCACTAGTCATCCTCTTCTACAACTCTTGAAAACTCTGTTGGCATCTCTCCGACCACACGAAGGGTTGACCCTTCCTTGTCAAGGATAATAGTGGTGTTGCATCTATGGAAAAATCTGTCACAATCCCCCCGTAGTATCCAGCCAAACCTAGGAAACAATGTACCTCTGTCACACTGTTGGGCTACTCCCAAACAAGTACCAACCCAATCTTTGCTACATCTACTGCAACTCCAGCCTGTGATATTACTTGACCAAGGAATTCAACCTCTCAGATCAAGAACTGGCACTTTGAGTGCTTACTATAAAGTTGGTTCTCTTAGTGTGTGTCCAGTACTACCTTCAAATGATATGAATGCTACTCCTCAGTAGCTGAGTACATCAGAATGTCATTGATGAAGACCAATAAAATTTTATAAAGGCATGGAAGATAGATCCTGTTCATTAGTCCCATGAATAGTTATAGAGCATTTGTTACACCAAATGGCACAACCAAGAACTTGTAACTTCTGTATCGACATCTGAAGCTCATCTTCTGCACATCATCATCTCACACTCTGAGCTGGTGATATCCTGATCTAAGGTCTATCATCTAGAACCATTGTGATCCCTTCAGATGACCATAGAGGTCACCAATCCTCAGCGTTGGGTAGATTTTCTTCACGGTCACCAAGTTCAGGTGATGGTAGTCGACACAATGTTTCAATCTCCAATCCGCATTCATGGAAAATAGAATCAGGGCTTCCCAAGGAGAAACACTGGGCAGGATGAATCCCTGTCCCTACAAGTCCTCCAACGGTACCTACAGCTCATGAAGATCTACAGGAGCCATCTGATACACTTGTGTAGATATCGGTGTCATCCCGAGGTACAAGTCAATGTAGAAGTCCACCTCTCTACGAGGAGGTAGATCCAGAACATCGTCATGGAAAACATCCACGAACTAGTCCACTGCTACAGGATAGTTGAGTCCCGCCACATTAACAGCTCTGAGTGTAAGTCTATCCAACTAATGAGTGATCAGCTGTACTCTCCTCCGGGTAAGCCCATTCTGTGCTACAAAGGCTACCTTCTCGCCTGTTAAGGTAAACCTAGTCCGAACTATGTAGTCACATCAAAAATTGAACCTAATACAGTCAATCGGAGCATGGACTGTAGATAACCAGTCCATCCCCAAGATGACGTCATAATCCCTCAAAGAGGATACTAGGTGATCCCAGCCGAAGCAATCGCCATGTATAGTAGAATTGAACATTCAGAACCAGTACATAATTGTTGAATCTTCTCTCGTAGGAGTCTTCAGACATAAATATCAATCCAACAGATCCTTCAGAATCTCCATGCTTTGAATGAGGGCAGTGGCAATGAATGAATGACCAGAACCTGCGTCTATAAGTACTACATCTATGTTTGAGTAGACAAAAAACAAACTTTTTATCATCTCCAGAGCACCTTGATCATAAGCCTCAACTGACTGGAGCTATTCCCTCCCCTGTCCACCTACTCCCTACGGTCGATGTGGACCTCCTTGTGGTGGTGGCAGTAACATCTCGAATCGTCCCCCACCGTCAGCTGCTCGGCTAGCTCCTCTGCCATGTCACATGCTACATGCGGACCTCCTCAGTCAAATCACATTTTCTTCATGGGCGGTCCTTTGACCATATGATGATCATCCATATGGCGGGTCGAACAATCACAATCAATGTGAACCGCCCCACCACATGTGTAACACTACCCACTCTTTGTAAAAATGGTCCACCTTGGGTGCCCCACACATCCGATCCTGAGTCATCCGATCGTCCACTTATAGTTATGGTCCAATGAGACCAATGTGACATTTTTTTTCTTCTAACTGTATAAGACTCTGATATGTTATGACTGGTAGTTGGTCTCGCCGCTGGTGACTGATCAGCAAGGAAACTCTCCACCAAGAGGGCTCTCTCTAATACCCCCACCTAAGTCGGGATGCTGAGTGAAATCCGCGAATCCCTGGTATACCTCCTGAGCCCATGTTAAAAGGTTTGGGACATGAATAAAGGGTCCCACAACATATAAGTGGAGTAGCATGAGTGGTCAATGAACCTCACTGAGTACTGAGCCACAATCATGATTCTCTACTGAAGATGAAGAAGCTCCTGAATGCACACAGCGTAAAGAGTTGCTGGGAAAAACTCTGCATAAAGCATGCTCTCGAAGACTGCCCAGAGAAGTGTCACTTCATCATAAACCTATAGCGTCATGCTCCACCATCTACCAACTACTTCCTGTAGAAGGCCGGCAGAAATGGTCACCATGAGAATGGCTGGTGTCCTACGAGTCGAAAGACTCTCACCACAGCCTCCATCCAATCCTCAGCCGCCTCTGGGTCCATCTCTCCCCCAACCCTGGGTGGCATCTGGCGTTGGAACTCGTGCGACATGATAAAGCAGCATGCAATGTATTTTTTTGGGGTTGGGGGCATCAGTTTCCCAATGGGGAGTGGTACCACTAGTGCCTCCATTGGTTCCTCTACTAGAAAAGGGCCCCTGCACCGAGCCCCCATCGCTCGGTGGGCTATCAATGCATACAACTCTCAGAACAATATCTTGATGTCTTTGTGCATTGTCCTGAATGAAACAGGTGTTCCACAGTCAAAACATTATAACTTGTGAGCTGAATTTTGTACATGCTGAGCTGACTCAAAAGATTAGAAATAATACTTTTGAAAACACACACACAATTAGTGTTTTCGTGCATTGAGTCGGAAATCAGATGTCAGGGTCTTTGTGTATAGATTAGATGGCCACCAAACCAATACTAGACTCCCTAAAATGAAAACCATAGTCATTACCCTTAACACTATCGCTTAATAGAAAAGATCAGAGTCGTTGTTCTGTGGCAGAATCAACTCCTTTGATACAAATTTTTTATGACTCGTACCCCGGGGCATGTGCCATGACTACCCCAAGCCCGCCTTCCATAGGCCATGGGCTGGCGACTAGCTCCGAAGGTGTATTCCCTAAACTGGGAATGAATTGCCTTTATAACCTATAAGAACATGTAACCACATATAATGAATGGTAGAAACACAAGTAAAGGAAACCTTAAACAGAGTGAGTGCAGTAAGTAAAAGGGGCTAGAATACTATCCCAACTATAAATTACAAGTACAACTATGATACAATACAACTGCAGAAAATGGAAAAGTCAACTGCTGGGTAGTCCTCCGAGGATCCTACATGAATGGTAGGTACAGATCGCCTCCTCAGCACTCCACATACACCCTACTCCTCTACGTACTGATACACCATATGGTCCACCTCCAGGTATTGTCCAGTCCTGGTACTCTCAGCCACAATCAGCGATGTTCATCGTCTGCATCCAGGAAAACAATATGCAGGCATATCAATTGTAGGGGTGAGTATTATGATACTCATTAAGGACCTCAAGATCCTCTAGGTCTCACAAAATTCAACAAGGATAAAAAAATATGAAATCAACAAATAACCTTTGTTTAGGTATATACCCATATGTATGCATATGTTATCAGGTAATCCATCTCAATAATGAGGAAATCACAGAGATACTGACTCAGCACACACTAGGATTTATTCTAGGGGGTATTATCATGTATCATTCCCGATCACATCATAGAACACCTCAGATACTGGAGAACTCCTCCTATGTCGAGCACATTGGGCATGTCGTGTCACACAATGGTGCTTCCAACTAACCTTGGAATACTGAGGTAATTCTCCTATCGAGTATCATGGGTCTGCTCCATCACACCAAGGCACTCCTCACTGTGGGTCTCCAGTGTCATACAGTTGCACTCCCCCTCACTTCCTGTAATGATACTCTTCCTGTTGAGTAATTTGGGTCTTCCACATCACCAATGCACTCCCCCTGGGCCTGCTGCGTCACCAAGGCACTCCCCCATTGGCATGTCTTGTAAATCAGAGTCGAATTAGTCAGCAGTCATCAAGTCTCAGCCAGCCACTATGTCTCGGCACTATGCTCGCTCGTCTAAGGGAGGATTCACTCCACAAGCGACTGATCAATACTACAACTGCAACAAATCCCCATGAAAAAGTGTTTCAAAGGCTGGCGAAATCATAGGAGTCTCAATGCTATAGATGGTGCGTCAATCAGACACTCAGTCTGTGAGTAATTAGTCTTTTAGTCCTAGTGGCCCGGTTGGATTAGTGCCCAATCCATCCTGATGCTTCCCCATATTAATCTGAAACACAGTGGGCTATCACTAAAAGGGACTTAATCACTCTATGATTTCCAGCCCCGCTGATGGTTTTTCAAATGGACGTCTGGTGCCACTGTTGTGGCCAAAAGAAGTAAAAGGGGTCGTAGTTGTCTTGGGTCCGGTCCGACCAGGTCAGACCAACCCGGAACATTGGGTCCGGACCAGCCCATGATGGTAGTAAAGGTGCCACAAGGGTGGATCGGGTGAGTGGTACTGAGAGGATCTGGACCGGTCGTGGGTACCGTGGGGGTGCGGACCAGCCGCGTGTACCGCGCCAGCGCAGACCGGCCGCAGGTACCGTGAGGGAACATACTGGCCACGAGGTCATGGAATAGATGTTTGAGTGCAGACCAGCCGTGAAAAAATAGAACGGTCGCAAGGATGCGATCGTCTGCAGGGCAGCAGACCGATCGTGAGGGCGCGGACCTAGCCAAGAAGGTGCAGACCCAGCCGCGAGGGAACAAACCGACCACGAGGCCACATACTGGTCGTGGGATGGTGGTCCGATCATGGGTCGACGGACCGTCCCCAGGGCAGTGGTCTAGACGCGGGATGGTGGTTCATCAGCATTGGCTCGGTGGACGGCGGCGGCGGCTGTGGTGGCTCGGCAGATGGCGGTGGTGGTTCGGCGGATGGCGGAGCCATGGGTTGCGGAGCCATGGGTGGATAGGCCACGAGGCGTGAAGGTCTTGAGGTGGCGGTGGCAGTAAGATGGTGTCGCTGCATCGTTGTCTACATTGCATTCGACACAACATACCATAAAAATATTTACGGAGGGGTCAAAAAATGTTTTTTTGGCCCATACACTCCGTGTTAGGATGGCAGAAAACGGCTCAACATAAACAAGAATCAAAGACATCATACTTTACATCCTCCGGCAATGTTTGATCCCAACTCGCAAAAGAAATCATCCATGTTTTTTTAAAGGGAAGATCATGGGAATATAATAAAACACAAATTATACCCCTACCTCAGGTTGTTCGTTGACGTTGGCATGATAATGAAGTACGAACATCAATTCGTTGTAGATGAATATGTCTCACTTTAAGAAATTGTCCCAAGGAAGAAGGTCGACGCCCAGGTCACCGTTCTTCTTAGCCAGAGAATTCTTCATTGGTAGGTGAAGTTCTTCGTTGGATAAATTTATTTCATCCAAGGCTCTCTCCCCTCCAAATTCCAAAAAAATGAATAGGTTTCCCCAAAATATTATATTATGGTATCTATTATTTAGTTTGTTGGATTAAAAATAGAAATTTTCAAAACTATTGTGGGGAATGGTCAGCAGAAAAATTAATTAAAGGAAGGTGGCATAATTAAACATGGGGAAGGATGAAATAATAAATTATGGGGAGCTCAAGAGGTTTAATACCTCGGGTGGTCCCTACAACCATAATTTCCACAAGAGAGGTTAGGCTCGGGTGGTCCCCACCACAATGCATTCAATTTTGGAGAATAAAACTCTTGTGGTAACCACCTTGAAAATATTTACAAGAGGGTGGTTACAACAAAGTAAAATAAAATGTGTGTTTATTTTATTTCTTTATTTTCATATAAAACCCAAACATTATCTTTCACCCTTGACCAACTGTAATCGAGGTGAAACTATCATTATGTGAATACTGGTGCTGCGAGTTCAATGGTTCCCTCAGATTTTAATTCTGAGCACCGGTTCGAAAGCTCAAAAAACCCGCACTCACATTTACTAAAAATACATGGAAAAATGTTTATAAATTCATTCCATGAACTCACGGCCTTAGGATCATGCACCATCAATTTTGGTAGACTCCTAAAATTTCTATTTAGTCACAAAAAATTTCATGGAATTTACGAGTCTTTACTGCCAATTACCATAAACGCTATTGTTTTGATAAAAACTGAGAATATTGTGGATGTAAAGAGTACTCTAAAGTTATATCAAAAAATAAATATAATGTGAATAATATTTGAAAAAAATTTATTTTCATCATTGATAGTTGAAAAATTAAATAGGTATATTAATTTTTGTAAGGTATTCAAAATTTCAATGGTTCTTTAGCTAATTACACATTATTTTGAATCCAATAACAAGATTACATAACAATTAAATTAAATTTACATCTATTAGACAAATAGGTTAAAATTCAAATCAGTAAAAACAATATAATGGTATCTAATTTAATCATAGTAGTGTTCTACAACTCCTTAAAATGATAAATGAAAATAATAAAGTAACAATAATATCATAATTTGACATAAACTAAGATAAAATTCCAAAAATAAAGAACAAAAAATTGGAATATAACAACCGAATCCCAAACCACAAGTTTTTTTGTACAATTTTTCATTGTGAAGTATATTATATCAAAAATAACAATTATAATTTTTCAGATAATGGAAAAAATGTATATTAAGGAATATTTGGATGATAAATTAAATTCAGCTTCTAAAAGGATGATAAAATCCCGTAATAGACCATGACTATTCAATTTAAAAAGAATCAATACATTTAAACGAACTATGAATTTCATTTAGTTAAATATATTTTTAATTTTCATGAAAACAATTGTAAAATATTAGAAATCATGGATTGTCATAAACATTTAGAATAAAATTTACCAAGAAATAGATTAATTCTGAATTCGAAAAGTTCTACAATATCTAAAATTTGATGTATTTATTTGGGATTATTCAAATATGTGAAAAAAATTATATGCCCTATTAGAAACTAAAAACTTCATAACCATTGTTCCCTATCTCTATTAACTCATATTGTTGTGATTTTTTTTTCTTTTCTAGTAGAAAACATATTATTTTAATGTAATTTAATATACCAAAATGATATGAGTTAAAAATCATAATGGAGGTGAAAAAATATCTATATATTTACCAAACAGGTGATATTCTAATTTTTTTTTTTGGGAATTATTAATATCACATAGAGAGGCATTAATCTTTTCCCCCTATCTTTTATATTTGGGTGAATAGTTTTTTTTAAAACAAGTTTGATCTAATTGATTGACAATTCTTCCATTACATTAGTCAGTTGTTGATATGGTATAGAAAACTTACGATGAACAAAAAATGTCTTCAAATTTATTAGAATGTTATTTTAAAATATCGGTCGCTTAATTAGTTATAAAAACATTATTAACCCAAATAATTAATATAGTTTATATTCCAAATACATATCAACAATGTTTTCATCATCATATATACTTGGAATATATTCAACCCTATTGGACTCATAATTGATAGTAATTTTAAAATTATTGTATGAAATATATTTTTCAAATTGTACATTACAATAAATTCCCCATAGATGAAACAACTAATAAAAAAAATTATTGTCAGCGAACGTTATTCAAATTAGAAATATTTCAATGAAAATAGTTGGTTCTTCAATATCTATAAAATAAAAAATATTATATAAAACTATTGGGAACATTCATGTCATTGTGATGCGATTTCATTGATGTTCATTGGGGTATACATTATAATTCATTAAATGGTTTATGGAAAATTTTAATTTTTAAAGACATTTAGAAATTGGAATTCATATATAGATTATTGGGTAACTAGAAAAATTCTAGATGTAAGGACTATAAAAAAATTATTTCCATGAACTAATCCAAATAAAATCAACATATTTCATAGAAAAATGATGTTTTAATTAATTATTAGATGACTTTTACAAAAGAATAGAGAACCATTGTCTCTCAATATTTAATTCGAATAACTTAACATCATTAAATGATATTTTGATGTGTATGAATATGATATATTTATCACTTAAATCAACTAGTTTAATTCAGAAATGGTATTATATGATCTTTTAAATATATATCTAATCTTTAATTTAAACAAAAAAACTTATAATAAATATTCCATCCCACAATCATGATATATCATAATTTTTATTCATTCAAAATCTAATTATTGAATGATCAATGAAAACATTTTTTTGGAGCTTGAAAAATTACATGTAAATTATCCAAAAAATATCTAAAATATATTTATCATTTTTGGTGTTGTTTTATAGATATAAATATCAAATAATATAAGCATTTTCAGTCCCATTTGACATCACCTTCTGTTTTTTACTCAAAACTACTTTAGGGAATAATCATATGCATCAATCATTCATATAATGATTATATTTATATTTATTTGTATGATAATGGATTGGGATCCCATATTTTTTAATCAAATATCGAATAGAATTTTTAAATTTATCATTGAATTTTTAATGCTATACTTATTTAAGAATTTAGTAAAAAATAAAAGCTATATTATGATATATTTATATGAATCTCTTATAAAAACATTTTTTTCATTAAAATATCACAAATTCATAACTATTTTGGGTATGGTTGTGAATAAATGAAAAAGATTTGGAATGATGAACATGAATCCATCTTTAAACCCAAAATTTCCAAATAAAATTAATTTATATATAATGAAATGAAATTTATTATAATTAATAATTTTGTTTTTATTAAATGATGTTTCCAAAATATAATCCACACTCCTTAAAAAAATCACAAAATATTATATATAAAAATTCAATAAACCTATAATAACATTGTTAAATATTTATATAGGTTTGGAAAAAAATTCTTCATTCACATTTAAAAGGATTATATGGAAATAAACACACCAAAACAAATTATTCTTTTGGAAAATATTCCAAATGTACATTAAAATGTGTTTTTATCTTTATCATCTTGTGTAATGTGAATTTTTAGATTACTATAATAACTGTAAATAATACAATAGTCATTTATTCTAGCTATCCTCTCAAGAACATGGTTCTCAAATGAGAGAGGAAAATATTCATTCCTAGTTAAAAAATTGAGTTTTCTATAATCAATTCACATTATCCATTTCATTCGGAATCCTAATAGGAATGAGTTCACTAAATACCTTCATTAAATTTATAAATACACACTATTCAATAAACACAAGGATACTAGATGGACAGTATATATCATATATGGAAAATATTTTTCATCCACAAACATGTTGTATAGTTCCATTTTATCAACCTGAAAAATTGTTGGGTTTAATATCATTTAGAAAAGTCTAATAGGTTAAGAATTCTACTCTAAAAAATTTTATACATGAAAATGATTGGATAATTTTTATAAAGTATGATAAAGTGTGTCCTAATTATTTTTGGAGGATTATTAAATGTTATTTCTATTTTTATTTTGAAAGGAAATTTTCAAATATAATAAGGAAATAATTATTTTCTCCAGGAATAATGATTTTAAATTTTTTGGAAATGATTTCAACACATAATCAATGAGTTTTTATAAATTGGTTGTAGAAGGATTAAATGACTCTTGAAATTTAATTTCATCATAAAATTGATTTCATATATAATCAGAATATTAATTAAAATTCGAGATAGTATGTTTTTCATTAATATATTAATATGCCTAGTTTTCCAAAAAAATAACTAGATATTATATAACATGTTACATATGAATTTTCAGTAGTATATTTTTAATGTACACAACAACCAACAGTAGTTTCACTTTATAATTATACTATATTTTAAAAAAATATCCAATAGATTCCATAGGTTGAATGATTCGATCAAATTTAATGAAAATATAAGAAAATTCAAAAATTATATTGTATTTAATATAATTATTTTCTATATTCAATCCACCCCCACATGTATCAATTTTAATAATTTTGATTTTTTAATTATTCATTGGATATCTATAATATTAATATTCATCAAGAAAATATAATACATTAATTTCGAAATTTTTTTATAATTGCATTGAAAATATATGAAATATTTTTTATATTAAATGGATAAAATATAAAAGTTTTAATTATTGAAATATTTTTATATGAATCAATTTGACAATTAATAAAATAATTTTTAGTAATATTTATTCTGTAATTTTTATAGAGAGTGGATGCTGGTTTATTTCATGATAAATGAGGATAAAAATATAACGAGAACCCACTAAAAATATTGAAATTATAAAATAAGTGATCGACTATTGGATGTCTCATGGATTAAAAAATGACATCATAAACTATTTCTCATCCAAATTCAAGTTAAAATGATTAATTATAGACATTTATAGTTTCATTAGTATAATTTTAGAAAAGGCCTTTGATTGATGATATGTTCATGTCTACCCAAAATATGATCTATTATATCCTAAACAAAAAAATATGTAGGAAATTTAATATCACATATCAGAATATAAACACCCACAAAAACACTTTTAGGTTTCACTTTTGTTTTATTAGTGAAAAGAATAAAAATTGTAGTTGGTTTAATCACTCCAACATGTAATGACGATGAAAAAAATGGGGAATGATATTCATTGAATAAACGATGTCAAGAATAATATCCTTGAGTATAGACTCCCCTATGATTCAAGTATTGGTGAATGATTTTTAATATTTGAATTTGATAGGAAGGGCGTGATGTGTTTTAGATATAGGATTCCTTCTGCGGATAACATTATCTCAACCCTTGAATTTTCATTCCTGAGAAAAAATTTATATTAAAAAAGTGGAATACCTTTGGATCCATTTCACAATATCTATTAGAAGTATATTTAATTAACCTTTAATAAAGAAATCAATTTTTTTATATAAATATTTTTATTACTGTTTTTCACTGGTGGGTTGCATATTTTGAAGGTTAGTGGTAATTTGGGCATCTCTATATCATTTTTGGAAGTCTTTATTGAAATATAGGGTCATATGAACGTTTTTCATTCCTTTTTACTTATAATTACAACTATATTCTTATTTGGTCATTTATTTACCATTCATATTAAATTTTTATGTTTTAGTAGGTTTAATAGTGGCAATTTCTTAATTACATGTCTCCAAAAGGGGTGGAAAATATCTCCAACATTCATCAATGTCATCACATATAGAATTCAGTTTAGATATCATAGTTTGATATTTTATGTTCTATAGCCCTAAAATTTTCCATTCATTTTTCCATTTGATTTTTTAATAGGCCAACACAGGGAAAGAGGAAAAATCACACGAGGTGACTCAACACAAGGTGTAGAGTAACACATGAACAAAATCATGACTCATGTATATGAGAACAATTATAAACAATCATTTTACATTCAGGAAGAAATGGGTCAACTCCTTTAGGAATTCAAACTAAGAAAAGTGTATAAACCTAGTAGATAATATAAAACCATTGTCCAATCCAAATTGAAGTCACCTTGTGAAGATTAGTCGGAACCCTCCTAACTGAAATGGACTACATGTTATAAAATGAATAATTTTTGTGTGAGAACTATTGATCAGTAAGATAAAATCATGGATATATACAATGTCAATCCACATGCATGTTTTATTTATATCATTAAAATAAAAAAATAATGCCTTTCCCATTCTGAACCATTTGATAAATCATCATTTGATTTTCTTTTAAAATTCTCCATATAAAAATCAAACGAACAATAATAATAACTTGAATGAAAATATAGATGGAATGAATCAAAGGATTCATATCTATGGGGGTATTTAAAATATGATATATAAATAAATATAAGAGAATGATACATAATAGGGTATCGAAAATTTGAAAAAAAAATCATTGGGAAACTAAAGGAATACTAATATAATTAAAATTTTAAGCCTAATGTAATCGAATGTATACAATGTGTATCAATATCAAAATTATAACACATAGTGGTTACACACACTATGGTTTTAATATTCCATATCCCAAGGTTACCAAACATTGTTTTGTTCTTTGAGTTCACAAATCATATATTAAACCATTATTCTAACATCACAAAAAATAATTCACTATGAATCACTCTTTATATGCATTAATAACCATTTTGGATTAAAAAGAATATTTTTCATTTTCATCGACCACATGATGTCCCTAAAACTATTTTTAAACTAAAAACCCCTTAAATAAATTTTTTATACCACTTATGATATTTAATCAATCAAAACCCTCATTGATTTCAAATTAATGTATTTGATAAATAAAAGGAAAAGAATGTATATTTACATATGTAAAATTAATAGATACAACCATTAATTGGAACAAATTCAAATATAATAGAGAAAAACATGACATTATTTAAAAATGATATTCAAACCATAGTAATCGGTTCCTCATTATAATTGATCTATAATGAGTATGCCTATGAATAAGGAAAACACCCTAAGCTAGTACATTATGAAAGTAGAATGCCCAAAATACCTTTATATAAAATGAAAAAATATTAAATTTATGTCAGAAGGAATATAATCATTGTTTGATTAAGGATAAATATATTAAAATGTGGGAATGTGAGCCTCAGAATAGTAGGTGAGGACTCCTTATGAGCATATAATCGACTTGGGATCAAATCCAAGAAGAGGAATATTTCCGGTGGACTGTAGTATTATTGTAGAAGGTATAGTGGGGGAACTATTGAATTTCTGTAGTAGGTACTATAGTGAGAATGGTAGCAGGTATTATAACAGGAACTGAAGCATGTACTATTTGGCACTATTGTAGTCGAGAATATTCCCTCATTTGGGCTTTCGGGCCACCGATTTGGTCCCCGAGTCCATTATTACCTTCGAGCCACCCATGCCTTCGGGTGAGAAGGCCATCAGGAAGCCTCAAGGCCTTTGTGCCTCATTAAGAAATGATTCAAACCAAAATACATACAACGAACAAGCTCCATAAGAAGGATTAGAAATGAGCTTTCGCCATAGGAGAAGTTAAACAGATTGCACGAATGAGAGGATATGGCACCTAGCATCAAGAAAAGCCTATGTAATCATAGGAAAGCCTAGCTGAATAGCCATGCGATGGTGGAGAGATGATTTCACAATGAAGATACTTGGGATGAGCAATCCCAAGTAGTTAGACTTGGTTGTATGTAATGTATTAAACCTATGGGTCATGTAATACTTACACCTATTGGCCCTGTAAGGGTTCCACCTCACCCCATAAAAGGTGCATTATTAAAAATTAATAAAAAAATGATGGCCTTCAGGCCATTGGAAGAGGATTAAACAGTGCCATTAAAAATCTACATTAATGTTAATCATGGATTTTGCAACATCCCTCTTATGATCAAGAGATAAAAGACCATTTAAAAAATTGATATCCATTAAAAAAAGACAATTTCTATAAACCATAGTGTTAGTTCTTTGACACATCGAACACAATTGATAACATATACACCATACCTTTATAATATCATCTGATCCTAGGAAACATGATACCACCAGTTTCTTTGTAAACATGTGGTCCCCTTCCTTGGACCCAATGACATTCTTGAAGTGTTCATCAATGAAAAGAATTTTCCCATATGCAAACACATGTTATTTCTATAGTGACTTTTTGGGACTCTCACAAATCCTATGAAACAACACATTAGGTTACCCACAATGATTATAACTCCATTCAAATAATGATTAACTTTTGAGTTATGACTAGGTAGTCTCCATAAAATAATGTTTTACCATGATGAAATGAGTTATATCAGTCTTCCTTTTATGATGTTATCAGTTAGCGGTGTTATATTCTCCCCATCCTCAATTTAGAGCCCAATATCGTCATTATGGATCTTAAATTTTAAACTAATTAGTGCCATCAAACTTAAGGCATGGATCCTCATATGATACTGATGAAACAAATGTGCCTCACTGCTAGAACAAACATCCCAAAGTAATATGGAGGTTATGTCCAACCCTCCATGTGCCACACAATTTCCTAAAGACATGTTCTCCCTTCCCTAGTCCCCACCCACATGCATGAATGGGTCACCAGACAAATGATTATCCCAACAGACAAACACATGTTCTCTTTAGTGTTCTTTTTCCTCACTCGAACACATATTGGGGGAAATCCTAGAAAGTAACATATCTTAGTCAATACTATAGGCCCAACAAACATAACTATATGCTCTAATTAGGTAAGATCATTAAAAAATGTTGAACCTTTTTTACATCAGTTATATAATTTATACATTTGACTGTTCGCCGTTCATGGGTGTTTCTAGAATCTCTCAATAGGTTATCCAAGGGAACATTCAATATCTCTTACCTGATTCCAATTGCTATTTTATTCTAGCTATGGTCTCCACCATTCTCAAGATGAGGCATGTTGGACATGGTGAATAGGGAAACCCTCAAATATCCATACATATGACTATACACTACATTGGGTGTGGTTCCTCTTTCCATTTCACATCAATTATTCCATGGTACAAGACACCCTATACAATAGTTTTAGTCCTAGATTTGTTCCTCCCAATGGTCCCAAAACATATTTTTCAGTCACTGTGTACCACCAATGATTTTGAAACTGAAAATATAAAGGCATATCAATAAATTTACAACAATTCTAATTCTCTAATCTATGGTGTGGAAAATATACACTTTGTTTATTAATTTTTCGTCATAAAGGATCATTATAAAATAATAAAAAAATATAGTTCCACTACTTTGATATCATAAATTCCCTCTCCAATGATTCATGACAATATCTTATTCAGTGATAGAGTAAATGGATAAAAGTAATAGTTTAACCTCATACAACCTAATCTCATTGATCTATAATCGGAATAGGCATCCCAACTACTAAGAATTTGTCATCAAGATCAATATCCTCTCATTATATCACATTGTAGGTAACATATTGATACCTCCACAATTTTGAAATTTGAAAAATATTGTGAGTCTCCATCAAGAGATATTTAAATTCTAACTAACAATCATCAATTTTATTTCATTCAATTATCTCAAAAGGGTAAAAAACGAGTGTTAAATTACACCGTATACCTAATTTAGGCTGTACCAAGAGAGGTGACACCCATAGAAAAATCCAATCACCCACCTTAACCTCAAATGATAAATGATAATCTTCATCATAGGGTTTTTGAATCCTATGATCAATCGTTATCCACTTTAGGATCAATTGCACAATATTCATCATATCCTAGTAAAAAAAATATAACAAATTATTTTTTTCCCAAATCCACATGACATATCGGATATCTACATGGGTAGACAAACAAAACATTAAAGGGATGTATTTTAATTGCGTCCTAACAACTATTTTCATATGATTACTCAACCAAAGGTAGATTGTTTTTCCATGACACATGGAAATCAATTTTTCATGTTTCCATAATATACTCACGAATCTTAACGGTGTGCTCAGTCTACCCATCCATCAGGGAGTGATAAGTCATATGTAACTTCAATAAAGGACACATTTCTCCCGGAATCCCATCCCAGAACCTAGATATAAAATATGGGTCCTATTAAAAAAACAACCATAGAAGGAACTATATAGAAATTTTCCACATCATAGATATACTAAAGCCTGATATATTACTCATATATCATTTATTTCATAGGAATTAAACGAGATGAATTTTTTATTTTAAAAATGATCTACCAAAATACATGTTTCCATCTAAGATTCCATGGATAACAAAAAACTATGTCCATTGATATATTTTCCTACTTATAACCTGGTATTGTTAAATGAAAAAAACCTAGAATTTATCTAGTCGTCTATTTAATTATTTTGAAAAGAATGGCATCGAGACATGAAGTCATAAATCAGATTCCTCATCCCAAGAAACTCGTTAATAAATTTAAAACAATAATACATTTTGGTAGTTCTATAGTACAGAGACTGATAATAAAAATTTATAATTTAAAAACTATTGTCTTAATTATATTAAAAAACCTACCTACATATAAATCACAAGACACCATCGATAGAAAATGTGCATTCACACAAGGCCTTACAACCACTAAGGATGTTAATAAAAAAATTGAAAAATGATGTTTCTTGCTTTCTTAAGATTAATCTAATAATAAAGTGATGATTTATGTTTTGTATAATATAACACATCAATATTTTAAAGATAGTGTTTCTTTTCAATATAATATTCCACACATAACACAAATAAAAAATTAACTATGTACCAAATTTTTTTATATATAATCTCTTTGATATATTACGATACATTCATCCAAGAGTTTAAATGAACTATAACATATTATAAATTTATAACATCATTGTTAAATTAGAGACTATGTGTAAGAATAAATAAATTAATAAGAATTTTTTAACACATGTTTAGAATAAATAAAATTTCAATTGAGTTATTAATAAAAAATAAATGTCATTTCAATGAAAACAATATATTTTAGGAAAATTATATTTTTCTAAAATGATGAAAAACCACCTTTTCTCGTAAAAATTATAAATAATTTCTTCTAATTTTGGAAAACATAATTTAAAAAATTAACATGATTTTTGAAATAATGATTTAAAAATTAAATTATATTGTTTATTGGATATTATTCTGAAAATATTTATTTCTTAGTATAGTTAAAAATATTGTCTTTTATTGATAAGTAACTTATCATTTTAATAATTCTCAATCCGTATATTATTTAAGTATTTTTAATGGTAAAATTAGATACGTTATAGATATATTAATCTTAATTTTTAATTTTTAATAATTTTCATATTTAATTTTTATATTAATGCTTTTAAAACATTAGAAATCATTTTCATTGTAAGACTACAACATCATCTGGTGTGTGGGATTAATTTGTAATTTATGTTTTCCACTTGTGTGAATTTAATTGGTAAATTATTATTATTAAATATTTTTACTATGAATAAATTATATTATATAATATGTAAAAATTAACTTTTCAATATAATGAAGAGTAAAAACCATAAAAAAATATTATCCCATATTAAGTTGAATATGGGTTTACCGAGGGGTCTTAAATTAATAATTTAATGACTAAATGGCATAAATACTTATTTAATTTGAATTACATTTCCATATTTATAACTAATATCATAAATATTTTTAATAATTCCAATTTTGGATCCTCGCAACATGTGAAAAATCATGGGAATCACTTTTTCTTATAAAAAATTTAATGTGTGTCCTCTCCCACACTGATAAATGTCTAACCACTTAATTATCCTATTCACAATCAAAAATACTTTTATAGAAGAAAATACAAACAAAAAATATATTCGTTAATTTACTCAAAAAATATTATTGTCCATGTATTGATCATAATTAAAATATTAGAAGGATTTATGTATAAATCTAAATAGGTGGTCCAAAGAATAGGTAATGTTCTAAAACATGCATTTTTTAATTATTATTAAAATAATTAGAATAATATTTGAATTATAGAAAAAACTAAAATTAATCTATCATATTTATAAATTCATTTTTTTGTATGTTGCAAGAATAACCTATGTCAATCTAAACATTCACCAAATGATAAATGAAATCATTAATTATGTGTACATAAGACTACTACCTCAATAACTAATTTAATTCATTTTCCATCAACACCTATCATGGCTATGTAAAATTTTGAACATAAATTTTTAATATTACATTTATGAAAATTATATACTAATGGAATTATACTATCATATAAACCTTATTACATTCCAATTGATTGGAAAGCAATAGATTCAGTTATATATATATCGGGACTACAACCTCAACTAAGTGTGTAAAAGGTTTTTAATTTAATATTTAATTTTTTTGATAATATAGATTAATTTAATTAATATAGATAATATATTTGATATTAAAATTTGATTAATATTATTACCCATATTTATATCAATCTATTGGAAAAAATAGAAACATCATTCATGTATACATTTGGATTAACATGTTCACATACAGTGTACCACATTTTCCTCTTTAGGACGTTAATGGAAAAATATAAATAAAAAATAATGATTTTATATAATAATCATATTTAGGATTGTATTACGAATATGTTTGGACCAGGATACTTTTATAATGTCCATAATTCATGAACTAAAAATACTTATAAACCATGTTATTCTTAGCATAAATAATAATTTTAATATATATTATTAAATGAGTAATGAATATCAATAAGTAAATCATATAGTTGATGATATGTATGATTATGTTTTTTTATTAATATATAATAAAATAATATTTAGTAAACTTGAGTTTGAAAATTTTATAATGTAAATAAAATCTAATGTAAGGGCTTCTAATCACCCATAGACTTTCATGAGACATATATCATCTTCAACACTTATTTATATTGATTACTATACATAATTTCAATATCAGATGTTATGTGATCAGTATATTATTCTTTATACTATTAAATATTTCATTTAGAGTTATTTATTTCATGGGTAATATATTCAATAATTACGAATGTTGTAAAGGTTACTTTCAAAATATCATCATTATTCAAGATTATTTTAATATAATTATCCATCGGGGAATTGTTTGATCATATTATGTTAAACCCAAAATTGTCCAACATGGTTATTTATTATGTTTTTGCATAATAGTTGGATTTTAATCCCATTTGTATTTGATATTATTGAGAAAAAGTTATAATGAAGTGATGAGTTCTTTATCTATTCAATCGAAAATCATTTCTCTTATATATCCATGTTTAATTTAATTTTTTATAGAAATATTTTTCATACCATCCTTTTATTTTTCGATTCTTTTATACCCATGTTTGGATTTTTAAAATGTATTTTGAATGGATTCATTTTTCAATTTTAGAGAGAAATTATTTTTGGCTTTTTACTAAAAATTTGAAGAGAGTAATTTTATGGACTTGTACTTCATGAATAGTATATCTCCCCCATCATTACCACACATTAATTTCAATAATCCTGACTTGTTTACATGGTTCTAATAAAAATAAAAATATTCCTGAATCATTTTGTTTTGAAAATAGTTTTTCAATAGAAAATTTATATTTTCCATTAGATTTGTAATATTATTTGTTTGGTATTTCTATTAATCAATGAAATAAAACTCATTTTAAATTATTATCTATTTGGGATATGATGTAACTATATCATCTTAATAATTTCACTATATATTTTTTTGATTATATTTACTAGGATATATTATTTTAAAACCATCAAAATTTATTCTTGGAATATTTATGAGTATATTTATTGATTGGGGAGACTATTAATATACTTATTATAGTTTTCCAATATGAAAATTTATGTTCTTAATTCATATTTATTGGAAAAAATATTGTATTATTAAATGATTGATATTTAATATGAATGTTTACATTTCTTGTGCTTCTCCACTTTCACGTGAATAATTCATAAGTCTTTGTAAGTGATGGGTGGGGCCCGATATAGTACATTGAATCATTGGTTGGTCTAATATGACAAAGTAGAATGGATTATCACTAAATTATTCCCATTCTTTATATATATCTTATCACGTAGTCTCAATGATATTTCAGATGTCTTCGCACTGGGCCTAAATGATATGTTCCATATGTATGGATTTATTTTTTACACAATTTATAATTAATTTATTGATATTCATCAAATATTATTCTTCCCATTTATTTAATTGATCAAATAATTTGTTTTCCATTTAATTATATTTCCATATCATTTATGGAACATTTATTCATGATAAATTCTGATGTTTACTTATCATTATTAATCATTAAATCTCCTCACATACATATTTTCCCATTCCCCAATATCCCATGCAGTATTTTATTGTTAATATGTGTGGATATTATAAATTGAGTTATGGTGTTTTCCATAGAATTCATTATTGTATTTTAGGTCATAAAATGAAATTTTAATTTCTAGTTTGTATCTAGTATTCCAATAACAATAACCTATTATTTCATTTGGTTTGTGATTTCATTTATGTAGAACCAATGTAATAATGTAACCATCATCTATTTACCTCTATGTTTATATAAATTTTTGTTAGAATCAATGAACGTTTAATAGAAACATATATAATTATATTTAAGAAACATGTATTAGAGAAACTAATCATAATTCTGGAATTGAATATAACATTAAATAAAATTATTAGGTATTGTAAAGGAATAAATTATGTAGTTGTTCATAGAAATACATCACTGTACAGATAGTAACAGTGGATTTGATTCAGGAAAAGATGTTTCTAAGGGTAATGGATTAGAAATAGTCATGTCGAGAATAACATGAGTGTTACTGGGCTCAAGAAAATGGTCCTCAATAGACACATAGTATTTCAATATGAGGGATATTCTAAGAATAATTTACATTTTCAATTAAACCCTCTATATCATATATGAAAATAATTTTAAGATTTTAATACATTCCCAATGAACCCATGATTTGGATTATTAGATTTTCTACTTGTAAAATTTTCAATTTATGTTAACTATATCACTGTTTTAATGATTATACATGATGTCTCAAAATGTTATTATATATTTTAGTGTATGTGATTTTTTATAATTAGATCATAGAAGAAGTAAAGGTAATTTTATCAATGAAAGAACCCCATATAGGTATTTCCCATTAGGGATATATAATAAATATAGATATAGAGAAATAACCAAAAATGTACATGTCATAACCATATTTGTGAAGTTGACTAAATTTGTACAAAAAACATTCCCCGTATAAAGTAGCATACTGACCCACAATGTGGTGAAATTTATTTAAACCATTTCATGTGTTATAATCCTCATCATTCAATGGGCCTATAGATTCATATATAGATGTGTAATGGATAATATCCTTATATAATATGTTTTTCACTCTAGACTTTAATAGACGGGAGGAGGTTTTCATTGTAGATTATTATCTCTCTAAATATGGTGATCAATGGTTTTCATTGATTAATAAAGATACATTTGATGGTGAAATAATTTTTATGAAATTGAATTTATTTTGGGTACAAAACATGGAAACATATTTTCCTAGAGAGAAAAAGGTGGATATAGAAGGACAATGCATTAAATTGAGGAATACGTGGGAGTAAAATGTTTCTTTGAATAATGGTGTCATTATATTCTTATCAAATAATTATTTGGTCTATGAATTTAATAAAAATGTCAATATTTTCTATAAAATTTATTAGATTCCTCTCAAACATCAAAAATAATGAGAAATCTATAATTTTTTATTCATGTGAGGACATTATACAATGTAATATAATGATATGGAAAGATTTGTGCATGTATTATAGATTCAATGTAATTTAAGAGAGTATGATGAAATAATATAAAAAAGTATTAATGGAAGAATAGAATGTTCAATTTTATACCATGTGATTCTAGAGGAATGAAACTACATATTACAAGAAATTAATGAAAATTGAGGTTCCATCATGTGTGGAAAATTCCATGATGATCATGATTGAATGGAAAAGAAAGAAACTACCAATGTTCAATTATTTATCTATATAGATATGGAACACCATGCAAATAATTTCACGTTGAATCAAGTTAATGTTTCTCAGAACTAGTTACATGATCAAGGTAATGATTATTCTATTAATACATCCAAGTTTTAATGATTAAATTTCATGTGTATTTGAATTAAATATTTAAATTTTATATTTTTTTATCAATGATATTATCATTATAAGAATATTTAAAAATATAATTAGTGTACTAAAATATTTTTTATATATGTATATGAAAATATATATTGAATGGTAATGATAACCAAGATAAGGGATTCAAAATAATGTTTATCATTTTTTGAAACAGATGATTGATAAAAGATAACCCTTAATATATTCTCAATGATTGATATAATAATGATAAAGATATTAGTAGTGTCCAATTTCAGTGAACATGAAATTCATTACTAATTTTGACGGATTACGGTGGAGTTTACATAATTTTTGGAATTATGGAATATATTTGATTATCAGATATTTTACTTAAGGAATACGAAGAGAAATAATTTTTGAGCCATGCATGTATTAATTACAGTTTTATGGTTATAATGTTATTATCATATTTAGTAGGTGACATTATAATCTACATAATATTATTACAAAATCTAATATATTTTTTATTTTTTTTAATTTCATGAACATTACTACAAATATTTTCACATTGAATTTTGTGAGAGGTGTTTAGAGGATTTATAAGTTCAACAATTTATAGAATGGATTTAGATGAACTTTGGGCGTCATAGTTATGGTTTATGTATTATTGTTTTATAATGGTTAAATCATGATATATGTTTATTATTTTTAACAATTTGGGGACATATGGAGGGACTTATCATCATTTCTGGGATCATACGATTGTTCAAAAGTAAATTATTTGGCTTCCGAAATAAAAAATTCAACAATGATACTCATTTATTAGAGTAAAAAATAATGATGTAATTTATCTAAATAACAAAAATAAATAAAATTTAACTAAATTTTATTGTTTTCTATATATTTATAGTAATATAATTGATTATACATAGTTAAAGAATCCATATTAAATTTTTTTTCCAATTACCATCGTATATACTGAACTAATGGACTTTTCAGTCATCATTGATTAATGGTTTTTTTGGTTTTTAAGATTCTCGTGATCTTTATTGTTTTTTATTGATGTGTTTTTTAATCCTCTATAATTATTTGAGAATTTATCTTATCTTCCATATCCATATCATATCTTCCCAAAAACATTATACTATACAGAAAATTCTACCAATGTAATTTGATTTTTTTTTTCAGATGATCAAATTGATTAACTCAACATAATAATTTACATATGAGTTTGGAAAATTTAAAATTGTTGTATTTATATTTATTTTAATCACATGGAGGTGTCTTGGGTGTTCAGTTGCATTTATGTGGAGTTAGACCCTGATAAACTGTATTTGGGAGAAGAAGAAAATGTATGATGATTTGTGCATGGTATGTAATAATTGGGTCAAAAACACATAGATTAGATTGTATATGAAAATAGTGTTTTTACTATGAGGCACGAAATGATAAACCATGCGTCTTTACATAATTTATAATATGATTCTATCATTTTTCATTAACATTGTCAAATGAAGATCACAGTTTTGAGAGATATCTCTAAAAAAATTGCAGATGTGATCCACACGAGCTATGCATAGTTTGGAAATCCATGAGCCTAGCCCACACCTTTAGTGCTATTTAGGATGTGGTAGAACACATTTAGTTTATGGTTATTTAAATTGTGTTTAAAACCTATTTAGTTTATTAAAGAGATTATTTTAACCATTCCCCCTATCCTTATTATGTTTATTTTCTCTCTACTTCTCCATCATATACCACAAGAATCATCCACACTCTAGATCCTCCATATTCTCCTCCTAAGAATATAAATTTATCCATCATTTGATATCCAAATAAAATGATATCAGGTTCTAAATGTGAATTGTAAAAATATATCAACTCATATTTTTTCCTTCAATGTATATAATACTAAATCCATGTTAGCTAATTTTCCATATTTTTAGGGCGTTTATTAATTTATTTGATTTTTCTCAATCTAGAATGACTCGATTCCCTTGATTAGATGAGTATAAATTTATAAGAATGAGGTATGAGGTATTAAAATTTTCCATTTATTTATACATTTTATATAAATTCATTTATTCTTTTATGAACTAGATTATTAATTTCTCCCCTTCAATTTCATATTAATTGCACAGAAAACAAATCAATAAACTATTTATCATTACGTATATAGCTTCACCATTGGAGGATTTCCACACTAACTTCAATCACCCCCATGGCGTATGTATCATATTTTCCATAACTACATACCTTATCATGGGATATAATATAACATTTAGATGTATGTTATATTTCCATTCGTCAAATAAATGTATTATATATAATTAAATGGATTAAAAGTGGTGTAGATGACTCAATTGGTTAATGATTTATATTTATAGTATTCAATATCGATAATTATTAAAATAAATATATGACTATAATTGAGTGTGATTTATAATGAATGGAATTTAATATCTCTATATAGAAACTATTAAATGACATGTTTGAGTCATTCAATTTTATGTGAAGTGATAAATGGACATAAATGATTATTATCGATTTTCCAGATGAAAATTTTCATAATGATTTATGTAGACATAAATTTTTCCATAGGATCATAGGATATTTTAAAATAATAAATTGATTATTTTCATAATTTAACAATTATTTGAATGGTACATGTCTTGACTATTGTAGTAACATTTAAGTGAAAATAATCTAATGATGTAGATAAATTTTTATACATAAATCATATAGAACATGGATCATGAGTTATTATTTAATATTCATTAAAATTTTTTATTAGTACACATAACAATTGGAAATGAATTATTGTAGTTAAATGTAACACTTGGGAATGGTTTCCTTGGTAATAGAATCCATTAACATATGATTCATAGGAAATTCATCCATATTAATGAAATCCCTTACATTATGATTCATGTGTATTCAGTCCCATGGCATGGTTACAGTAATTTTTTTTTAGTTAGTGGATTCTAAAATAACTGACTCCCTCAAATAATGCCAACCTATCATAAAACACATAATAAAACATTATAACCAAACATGTAATCCCATATTATGATATACGAGAATAGAAACCCCAATGATTACTGACTCCCAAGAATGGAATCCCATGACATTATATGACACTAATATTACAATCCTTTGATGACTGGGAAATGTATAAGGTCATAGATAATAGTAATATATATAAATATATATATATTATTGTAGACATAAATAAGTATATAGAATATATATACAAACATCTATATGCTTTTTGTGAAATTTTTAGAGATCTGCCAGCTTAGGTTGATGCAGGTAGGGTTGGCCAGGCATCCTTTGAGGAACACATGTATGACATGGATATATTTATTTATATGTTACCAAATTGGCAATCCTTTTCAATACTATATTTTATACTCACATACTGGATATCACTAAAAACTATTTGTAGTGGACTACTAATATTTTCTCTCACCAAGTTGGGGTTTCCATTGAACAGTGGTACCTAAACTGTCCTATTGGTCACAGAATTAGTTTATATGTTTTGGTTTTATCACATAATTTCTTTCCATTTTATTAAAATTTACATGGGTTCTTATGATCATAGAACAGATTTACTGCTTAAGATTCTCATTGAGATGGCCTTTGTGTATTTGTTTTCAATATTCCTGTATGTCTACTACAATGTATGACTATTATTATTATTTTTATAGACATTACTTCAATTATTATATGATAATATTCATTTGTTTTGTCATTTTTTATTGATGATATGATATACTTTTCACTACATTTCATTTATGGTTATTCTTATATTCAGTATCAATTTTATTCAATTTTTATACTATGATCAATAGCAGATATTCTCCCCACCATACCATCATTGTACAATAAATGATTGTCATACACATCTTGCATATGAAAATGGTATCTCTAAGAAACAATAATTATTCAATTGGGTCACTGTCTCAGGGGCTCCCAGGTCCGGAATTCACAAAGTGGTGTCAGAGTGTATTATTATACCTTTTTCTAACAATTTGGGGATGTGAGACAAGATACTAGAAATTTTTCAATGTTTTGTATATATCCATGTTAGTGAGTGCTTGAAAATTTCCTAAGGAAAATAACACGTGACTATAGATGGGACTATTGTTCATGTTTTTCAATATTACGATTTATTGTGATATCAAACAAATTTATTGATGATCATTATACTTCTTTTCAATTTTAGGAATTTTTTCGAATTCTACTACTATAGTGGAATAAATTGAATGTATTATTACATGCATCAGTATATGAAAATCGAGATTCATATTCCATGAATATTCCATTCCTTTCTGGTTTCATTTTTTTACCGCCTTAAACATTATGAAGGTTCCCGGTTTGATTTCATAGAAAACTAATTTGTGTACCACTCCAAGTTAATTATTCGTCAAGGGTTCCTATATAATATCCATATATGATTTCCTATTTATTTTTATCTCTTCTAACTGAGCCATAGTACTGTATGTAACTAAACAATGTTATGGTTTAAATGGATATTATTACAAATTATGGTTTCTATTTTGAAGGCTACTCACTCTATTATTTTGGTATGAAGACATGTATTATTGAATTCCTAAAAAAACAATCCGAACCATGCAGGTCATTTGGGGCATGTATCATATGATATGAACATAAATAGGGTTTAATTATTCTTTAATGAAATATTATACCCACAATTGTTATTTTAATCTATTTTATATGCCTTGGTACTTAACCCCATGGGGGTATACTCATGATAAACAGAATGTTATTTAATGTGTCTACCACCACATATATGGTGTTATATATAAATGTATGGTGGTACCTTATATGAGTTTTACCCTTTATTTTTAATATACATATTAACTGTTATGAGGTTTACATGGATAAGTCTGTACATAATTAATATTCCAATTACAGTATATATGGTGTTTTCCATGATAGATTTTAATTGAAATTTTAGTTAAAATGCACAATTGTAAAACAATATTAATGAATAAAGTGGTTAAAACATATATCTTATGACATACCTTTTAATTTCAATACAAGACTTCATCTAAATAGAAAATCATAAATCAATTTCTGAAAAAAATTTCCTGTATTCCTTAAGGTGTGGTATAAATAAAGAACCGTCTATATTTTATTTATAAAAATTACTAGATGTTCTCTAAAATGAAAATTGAAATTATTAAATTTAATAGGGTAATTAGTCAAATGGAATATGTATGAAACATAATTTGATGTCATTATCTTTAAACCCTATGTATGGGTTGTTTAAAATTTCCATGTTGTATTCCATTGGAAAAAAACATTAGAGTTTCTCATAGTATTTTATATCATTAAATAAGTTTTTTTGAACATAAAAGAAAGGTGGTTTGGTGTATTGAATCATTTTAGTGTGAAATTAGTATAAATATGATTATTTCTATTTGAGTAAGTTGTTATCAAGGAGCATGTATCTCCGTTAAGAATTACAATTTCTGCTAAATATGTTAGAAAGTTTTTAAAATGTATGGTGGCATTCTATGTCATTTATCCAGTGTAGGAAACATAATTATTAAAGGACACCCATGTTGGATGAAGGTTCATGGGATGAATTGAAAATTTTTAGGGTTGTGTGTATCATGTAATTCTTGGATTTCCAAAGGGTCTACATTTTTATGGCATGGTCTTCAATATTGTAGGTCCTGTACCAATTTTATTCATCATTGTTAGAAATATAGGATGTATTAATTAAATAAAAAGTACTATGGATAAATACAATTTTTGGATAAATATTTTATACCTCCATTGGATAATAGGATTCATTTGGGTCAGTAATCTTGTGGTTCGTAGAAAAAAGATATTCTTTTTCACTGATAAAATAATGTAGGGTAGTAGGCATTGATACATACAGTACCCGCATTTTTTTATAATAGTATAATAAAATAGATGATATCATTGGGAATAAATAAATCCATAGACTACAATAATGTATTTTTGGGTCACCTATGGAGCCATGTGATGAGGGAATTACTTGGAATTTTGTTATCCAAGTGTTTAGAATTACATTTTTAATGGATCTTGTAATATAAAAATACTGATATGATAACTTATGGCATATATTATCACTTTTTTGGCCTAGTTTTGCATGGATTAATATATCCTCAGGATTATTTAATAGTTAAATCTATTCTAGTTCAATTTTAGGAGGCCAATTTCCTATCCGTAAAAATTGGATCATCATAAAATTATGTTTTCCACATCCAAAACCATATTTTATGATACACGATGTAAAGACCCTGAAAGTTAATGGAATTTTTTTTCTTAATTCTTTGAAATTTTACAAGTCTGCTGTTTCTGACGGCGCATGATTCTGAGGCCCGGTGTGCCCGGAATCAATCCTTGAAGTCTTGTTCAGGTAATTTTAGTAAATATACGTGCTGGTTTTTCTATTAATTGAACCGGTGCTCAGAATTGAAATCTGAGGACACCGATGAACTCTCAGCGCCGATATTCTCTTAAGGGGACGTTTACCGCATTTGTGTTTGCTCGGAAGGAGAAGTTAATTTTTTGAGTTTATTAAAAAATTAAATAAAATAATTGTGATCAATTTTATTTATTTTGGGTGGTTATTTTCCTCCAAAGGGGAGTTAGTGGTGGGGCCCACACCCACATAACCTCCCATAAGAGGATATTTGTATAGTGGGTCCCACACATTCCCTAAACCCTTCATCTTCTGATAACTCCTCTTCAACTCCCTTAATCCCCCTTATTTAATTCATCGATAACTCCAACTCATTTAATAAGAGGAGCCTCTCCACCTTCCTCCAAATTAAGTTGCCAACACATTTTAATTAATTATAGTGTTTTATTTTTAAATCAAGTGATGTGTGAATAAAATAATAGTGTGAGCTATTATTTTTGTTTGGGGCTTTTGTTATGTTGGGGAAGCCTTGGGAGAGGTCTGGAGAATTAGATAAAGAAGGTATTCTTCTCCCGATGAAGAACGCCTCCAATGAAGAACGTCATTCTCCGTTGATGAAGCACGCTCCAATAATCGAAGAACGCGAAATCACCAATGACGCTTGTTCTTCATGTGCACTCCGACATCAACAGAAACGACGTCTTTATTCCGTGATGCCTAACTACCGCGAAGTTCGCCTTGTGCGGTTTGACGACGTGCGACATCTTTCTGAGGTAGGGGGATTTTGTATATTTTTATTTATGTGATTTATACACTTGAACATGTGTGTATATTTGTTGGATGATTATTTGAACCACTAAAACAGTGGGTACATGACAACGATCATGTCTGGAACCACCGCCAAATTTTTCGTGACGCGAGGAATGTTTGGCGATGGTTGAATGGAAGGGAAATGATGATTTGAGGTCGTCGAAGTGAAGAGTGGGACCTGATAAGGCCGTAAGTGAAGACATAAGCAAAAATAGACCACCATAATGACTTTGGTGGCCCGCAGAAGCTCGTGTCAGTGACCGTAGGAGGTGGACGACACCGGCCGGCTTCCTAGAGACAACAGGACCTAGCGCGCCGCCGGCAGGAGTCCGCTGCGGCACCGACCGCGGTGGCAGATGAAGGGAACCTACGCCGCGGGGGTTCCATGGAGGCCAAGCGGTTCCATCCTAGCGCCACTATTTCATGGAACCCCCCCCCCCCCCCCCCCGCTCGGCCCGCTCGGCTAGGCCGCAGGCTGGGCTACGCCCTACAGGTCTGGACCAGGACCCAGGTTGGGTCGATCCAATTCAGGCCGACCCATGGTGTGTTGGGCCGGGTCGGACCGGGCCCAGACCCCCCTTTTGGGACCTTTTTCGGTTCAATGCCTGATAGAGAAAATATTTTCAATGAATTTATATTTAATATCATTGTTTTAGACCCACAAAAGTGTTTCTATAAGATGAATTGTTTCATTTTTATGATAATGGTGTTATTTTGAACTGAATAGTAAAAATTGGCCATTTTGGAATTTTAACAGTTTTAAATTATTTCTGTAGTTTGACCATTACATTATCTACACTTATCCAAATTGAAAAATTCATCCTTTTACAGATTCTACACATCTATGGATTCATTTAGTATTATTGTACTAAAAGCTGAATTGGCCATATAGAAGCTCAAATGAAGCTCACAAGTTGGAGAATAAAAACTGTTTTCAGTTCTACCTAATTTTGGTGTGGGATCCATAACGCATCCATGGTGGGCCCAAATTTTGTGATAGTTGGTGGGTGGACGCTCAAGGAGCTTTGGATCATCTTTTATGAAGGAAGGGCTGCGTGAATTGGCCGTTTATAAGGTCATTAAATCACCCTAATACAGAAGATTGCGTTTTGAAGAGTCTGACTGGACAGAATAAATGCTCAGAGTAAAACGGCCATAACTCTCGGAATACATGTCCAAATCTGATGCGATTTTGAGGGGACATGGCCAATGTAATTATTAACAACATTTAATAAGGTCTCAATGCGTTAAGATGTCATTTAATGGGGATAAAATGCATCATCATTCGAGAGACAAATTCTGGCTATAAAAAGAGGAGAGCTCCACCCTCTCAAATCATCCTATTCCCCAACCCATTACTTCCAAGTCACCAAGAAGGATATCATTTCAGATTTTTATTTTATTTAATTTTTTTTCATAGTTTTTTAATGCCTTATTCTTCCCCATTCATCTCGATTACCCTTACCATGATGGTGTAATCATTTGGAGTGCTTGGGGAAGGGTTGGTTTTCTACATTGTAATGCTTGAGTTCTTGGACGCAATTGAATAAATTTTTTTCTACTTCAAAATTGTTTAAAATTTATTATTGTGGATTTTATT
This sequence comes from Viscum album, assembly GCA_963277665.1. Classification (NCBI taxonomy): domain Eukaryota; kingdom Viridiplantae; phylum Streptophyta; class Magnoliopsida; order Santalales; family Viscaceae; genus Viscum; species Viscum album. The sequence goes on along the minus strand of OY728119.1, from coordinate 1,685,662,261 downwards.
ATCAAGTGTGATCATTCATGAATATTAATTCCTTTATTTATTTTTTTCCTTGGTAAAATAATCATAATCTCCCTCCACTAATTTCGGTTTATATACGATGGAATAAACCGGGAATTAGTGGTGAAATACTCGACGATCGTCAGTACATGTAAAAGGTGAAGTGAATGTTAATGATTGTTTGGGATAAACAAAATCTGATCGGGTATTTCCCATTTTAGTTAAAGATATTCAATACAACTATTTTACAAATGGAAGGAGAGTTGACCAAACCACGATCTTGGTAAAGTTTTCTTTCATAATAAAAATTTAATCAAAGAAGTGAGAGAAAACGAGTGTGGAAACTCACTTTAATCAACTAAGAAGAAGCGGATTGAATTAAATTGAACAAGGATAGAATTAAAATTAAGAAACAGACCATGACCTAATCACCCTTTTTGATATAATTATTTTTCAATAATTTGAATTTCAAATTTCATTTCAAAAGAATTACATTTTTACCCTTGTTTTAAAGTGAGAACCTATTTTGTGTGCACACCTCTTCGGTAGACATCCTAGGTCAACCACATTACTACATTTTATCTTTGGAAATAATTGTTTTTCCATGCCCTATGACAGGCGTGTTCCAATTCCCATTACATGAGATACAGACCTCCAACAGATGAACTGTCAGTTGCATAGGGTTTCTCAGATCGATACGGTCGTTACAGTATATTACATTTAAGGATTTGGAGACATTTGGGTATGACCAGGATTGTTCAAACCCATAACCAATCGTGACCTCGAAGTGGAAACACATATTACTTAAGGACTGGACGTCCAATTGTTTTTCCATCAACTGTGTTGGATTCCTTTTGATGAGATAGATCTTTTGGCATACTTCAGATGAGGTTTGGACGTTGATGGAGTACGGTCGGGTTGGTTTTAGCTTAAAAACCAACCGGGCCCCTGAAATAGAAAAGTTAATAACTCTATGTCCTAACATCTGTTTTACGAACCTTCATCGGAATTGGTAATCTCGTTGAGAAACAGTTCATTTGTGTATACCACATGGGAGTTCATGGTATAGTTGAGATACGGTCGGGTTGGTTCGTACACGAAACCAACTCGACCCCTGGGATAAAAAGACTAATAACTCACAGACCGGGCGTCCGATTGACTCCCCGTCTACTGCATTGAGACCCCTATGACGAGGCGGTCCATTGACATAATTTTAAATTATACTTATTTAAACTTGGTCTATCGACCATTAGCTCGTGGTGCGGATCCTATCAGAGACGAGCATAAATAGTGAGGAGACTTAGTAACTGTAGACCTGATGACTGCTTGACCGATTCGACTCCGAGTGATTCGACTAGCCCAGTGGACAGAGCGCCCAATTTGGAAGAAGACCCATGGAAGACAAAGCTCCTAGTTTGGCATCAATCCCACGGTACTCTATTGAAGGAGTACCTCTGACGGCTATTAGGGGGAGCCCCCGGTTTGGCGGAAGACCCACATCGGAGGAGCACCCAGTTTGGCAGCAGACTGGTGGTACTCGACTGGACGAGTACCTCAGCAGTATATGGTTAGAGATTAGTGCCTCGGTGTCACAACAAGGCCACTTTACTCGACATAGGATGAGTTCTACATAAGTTGTGGTTTCGATAATGAAAATCCTAGTTTGAGCTGAGTCAATGACCCTTGTGTTTTCCTCATGATTTAGATGGGTTACTTGATAACTTAGGTATATGTATAGGCATATACCTATGTAAATGTTATCTATTGAGAATATTCATTATTGTTTATCATTATTGGATTTAGTGAGACCTTAAGGGTCTCGGGGTCCCTAAGTATCATTATACTCACCCCTGCACGGGCTATGCCCGCACCTCGTTCTGTTTGATGCAGACGTCAGACAGCATTGACCGAGGCAGATTGTTCGAGGACTGGATAGTACCCAGTGGTGGACACTCAGCGTGATGGAACATAGAGCGGACTGATAGAACCAGATTGATGAGGAGGATATCTATACCTACCCTTTGGGTAGGATCCTAGAGGATGATCCAGGAGCTACTACACTATTCATATGTTTGTCTTTTCAGTCATACTTTCATTCAATTTTAGTTGTACCATTCTGTTGGTCTTGTATTTCCATCCCCTTTTTTACTTTCATCCTGCTTGTTATAAATCTTTACTTAGTGTTTTCTTCCACTTTTTCTATGGTTTTTTGTGTTTAGTTTTTATAAAGGCAATTCCTTCCAAGTTATTAAGTAGTTACACCTTTGGTTCTAGTCACCAGCCCCTAGCCTATGGAAGGCGGGCATTGGGTAGTCACGATATGGGCCCTGGGGGAATGGTTGTGAAAAATTGGTATCAGAGGACATTAGTTCTACCGCAGAACATAGGACTCTGATATTTTCATTCTATGAACCAATAGTGTTAAGGTTACTAAGTGTGGTTTTTAGTTCTGGGAGTCCAGTGTTGTTCCGGGCAGCCAACGTAATCATACACCAGGACCCTGACTTCTGATTTCCGACTCAGTTCACCAAAACACTGATTGCGTGTGTGGTTTCTAATGATTCCTTTACGTCAGCTCAAACCAAGTTAGCTAACCAGGTAGAGTTTTTTGACCGTGTCACATATGTTCTTTCAGGATGCCTCCTAGTGGACGACCAACTAGAGCCCCTAGAGTTGTACGTACTGAAAGCCCTCCGAAGGACGAGTCCTCGGTACAGGGCCCTCTTCTAGTTGAGGCTCCAGTGAAGTCACCAATGGTACCACTTCCCGTTGGGATATTGTTTCCACCATCCCCCACAGTAGAGATTGCAAGACATTTGAGCATGTTGCATGAGTTCCAGTTCCAGAGGCCACCCAACTTTAGGGGAGAGACGGACCCACATGCGGTCAAGGATTGGATGGAGGTTGTGGTGAGAGTCTTCAGGCTAGTAGGGCTCCAGGAGAACTCATGGTAATCCATGCTGCCGGCCTCCTTCAGGCAGCAGCAGGCTGATGGTGGAGCCTGATTCTCCAGAAGCACGATGAGGCGACACATCTATTGGCAGACTTCTAGAGCCTCTTCCGGGCAGAGTTTGTACCATCCAACCTTCGAGCGGTTCGTATACAGGAGCTACTGCATCTGCATAAGGGAAACATGAAAGTAGCACATTACTCATCGAGGTTCATATAACACTCATGCTACTCTACTGGTATGGTACGTGACCTATTATTCTGGTGTCATACCTTTGAGTAGGGGATTAGGTGAGAGATTAGAGCTTTAGTTGTTTCTCACAACATCTCTACACAGACATGGGTGTTGGAGCGAGCCCTCTTAGTGGATTGTTTCCTTTCTGAGCAATCTCCAGTAGCGGAACCCACCACTATCTGACATGCATCGGATTCTTCTGTAGCTGGCAGTAGAAAAATGATGCAGTGGTCGAAGAGGACCAGACCTACAGGTGGTCGACCACACGACTCAGGATCCGTAGTACGGGGCACCGAGGGTGGAGACAGAGCCAGACATACCAGGAACATATAGTGTTACTCCTACGATGGGCTTGGTCACATGCCACGTGACTTCCCGACCCGCCATGCATATGATCAGCAGATATATGAAGGACCATCCAGGCAGAGGCAGAGGTTTGATCATGACAGACCGCAAGGAGATGGCCATGCAGCTGGTGGTGGACGATGCATCGAGGTGTTGCCACCAACACCACCAAGAGGTCAACCCTGACCACAGAAAACAGGTGTACATGGGATAGCACAACATCAAAAATCTGAATCATACCACTATAGAGCTCCTGAAGCAGGTGGACAAGAGCAAGACTAGTTCCAGGAATAAATACCTTTGTTCAGGATTCATCTAGCCTTGTTAATGTCGTTTTTGTGTTTTCTTTGTGTCTTTTTAATTCAAGGAGGTGTAATAAAATATACATTTCCTTGTGAAGTTTGTTCTCCATAATTTTTGTGTGGTTAATACTATGAGGTTTTGATTAAAACTATTGAATTGACCCTCACTTTTTAGATTTCTACTGGGGGAGAACCAGTAACCACACACAGATGTCGACAGTGTGACTCAAACCTTAGAGGCGTGAGTAACGGTTGGATATCTAAGTATTAGTGTTTAGGCCTTATGATGTCGTCCATGGAATTAATTAGCACCGTTCATGCAAGGATTCACTGTATTAGACAAAGTACGTGGTTCATCCATGCGATGAGACGAAATTTCCGTTTTTGGAAAATGGAAAATCTTAGAATCTTTTATAGAACATAATTGAAGAAGGGTGAAGTCGAGTTCTTAAAATTGGCTTTTTTCACCCATTGTTCGTTGAGGGAACAATTAACAATTCAGCGTAATATCAATAGTATCATGTATGTCTTCGTTCAGAATAATATGAACCTGAGACATTGGTGATGTCTTGAATTCCTCTGGGACGATGACTTTGAGATTGTCTATATTCCAGGGAAAGGGAATGTTGTTGCGGATGTGCTCAGTAGGAGGACTGGTATTCAGCTTCTAGGAGAGGTGATTGAGTAGCTGGCTACCTTACATATATCCTTTTTGTATAAAGATGGTGCAGCCTATATACAATCTCTTGTAGTCACTCCTCAACTTTTTCAGCAGAGTAGGCGAGGTGGCTTTCCGCCTGGCCCTTCCACCTTAGATGCGCTGAGTGCATGACGTCTTCCACGTATCTCAGCTGAAGAGATACGTGCATGACCCATCCTACATCATTGACCATGGGGAGCTAGACATCAATGACTAGGTGAAATTCATGGAGGTTCAAGTGGAGATTGAGTATCGATAGGACCGGGTCCTGCGTGGATGGTCGATTCCTCTGGTTCACATTTGCTGTTAGCACGAAAACTTCCAGGAGAGCACACGAGAGTGAGAGTCTCAAATGCATGCTCAGTACCCACTTTTGTTTCCCTAGTGTGTGTTGTATCTTTACAGGGACGTAAATACTTGATGTGGGAGTAATTTAAAGACCCATAAATTTAAAGGAATTTTTTTTCATAATTCTTTGGAATTTTATGAGTCTGTAGTTTCTGACGGTGTTTGATTCTAAGGACTGGTGTGCCCGGAATCAATTTCTGAAGTTTTTTTCGGGTATGTTCAGAAAATGTACGTGCGGGTTTTACAATCTTTTGAACCAGTGCTTGGAATTGAAATATGAGGACACTGATGAACTCGCAGCATCAGTATTCGCTTAAGGGGACCTTTAACGCAGTTGCGTTTGCTCGGAAAGAGAAGTTAATTTTTGGAGTATGTTAAAAAAATTAAATAAAATTGTTGTGGACAATTTTTTTATGTTGGGTGGTTATTTTCCTCCCATGGGGAGTTATTGGTGGGTCCCATAGCCATAAAACCTCCCATGGGAGGATATTTTTGAGGTGGGGCCCACACGTGCCCTAAACCCTTCATCTTGCCATTACTCCTCTTCAACTCCCTTAATCCCCCTTATTTAATTCATAGACAAATTCCCCTCGTTTAACAAGAGGAGCCTCTCCACATTCCTCTTAATTAAGATTCCAACACATTTTAATTACTTGTAGTGGCTGATTTTTAAATAAAATGATGTGTGAATAAAATAATAGCGTGAGATATTATTTTAGTTTGGGGATTTTGTTTGTGGGGAAACCTTGGGAAAGACCTGGAGAATTAGATAATGAATGTATTCATCTCCTGACGAAGAACACCTCCAACGAATAACGTCTTTATCCCTTAATGAAGCACGCCCCACGATTCAAAGAATGCGAAGTAGCCAAAGATGCTTCTTCTTCGGGCGCACTTTGACGTTAACGGAATCAACATCATTCTTCTGTGATGCATGACTTCCTCGACATTGGTCTTCTGCGGTTCGACGACGTGCGACATATTTCTGACGTTGGAGGAATTTTTATATTTTCATTAATGTGATTTATAACATCGTGCATGGGCATATATTTGTGGGATGATTATTTGAACCACTAACGCAGTGGGTACGGGCTAATGAACATGTTTGGACCCACCGTCATCTTGATCGTGACGCACATAATTTTTGGCGAAGGTTGAACGGAAGGGAAACAATGATATGAGGCCATCACAGTGAAGAACAAGACCCGAGAAGGTCGTTGGTGAAGACAAGAGCTTAAACGGACCACATGAATGACTCTGGTGGCCCATAGAAGGTCGTGCCGGCGTTGGCTGCCGGCGGCCGACACCGACTGGCCACTTGGAGACAGTAGCGCCTAGCGCGCCGCTGGCGGATGAAGGGAACCTACGCCATGTGGGTTCCATGGAGGCTAGGTGGTGCCAACCTGGCAGCGCCAGTTCGTGGAATAGCCACCCTCCCCCGGCCCGGCCGGGCCACGGCCAGCCGCGGGTCGAGCCACGCCCTCCAGGGCCGGACTCGGACCCGAGGTCAGGTTGACCCGGTTCGGGCTGACACAGGGTGGGTTGGGCCGAGTTGGACCGGGCCCAGACCCCCCTTTTTGGGACTTTTTTGGTTAAATGCCCATATCATGAGCTACAGACATCAGATTGATGCACTGTTAGTTCCGTAGGGTTCCTCGGATCGAGATGGTCATTTCAGTATATTACACGCAAGGTTTCAGCAATGTTTGTGTATGACCAGGTTTGTTCGAACCCGAAACCAACCGGGCCCTCGGAGCGGAAACACTTATAACATAAGGACCAGACATCCGATTGAAGTTCCGTCAACTAAGTTGGATTCCTTATGATGAGACAAATCTTTTGGAATACTTGACAGGAGGATAGGACACAATTGGAGTATGGTCGGGTTGGTTTTAGCTTAAAAACCAACTGGGCCCCTGGAACGGAAAAGCCAATAACTCTCAAACCGGACATCTGTTTGATGAACTGTCAGCGGTGTTGGTAATCTCCATAAGAAATGTATCCCTTGTGTATACCCCATTGGTGTTCAGGGTACAACATAGATATGGTTGGGTTGGTTCGTACACAAAACCAACCGGATCCCCGGGACAAAAAGGCTAATAAATCACATACCAGGCGTCCGATTGACGCGCCGTCTATTGCTTTGAGACCCCTATAACGAGGCAGTCCATTGTGGTACATCTACGTGAGACATCATGACACTTGGAGTATCGACCGGTAGTTTGTCGAGAAGATCCTCTTACAGACGATTATTCAGAGTGCAGATACCTAGTAGCTGTAGACCTGACGATTTCTTGACTGATTTGACTGAGAGTGATTCGACTAGCCTAGTGGACGAAGCGCCTAGTTTGGCAGTAGACCCAAGACGGACGGCGTGCCTGGTTTGGAAGAAAAACCACTGTAATTGATTGATTGAGTACCTCTGACGGTTATTAGGGGGAGCACCCAGTTTTGCGGCAGACCCATAGCGGATGAGCACTTGGTTTGACAGCAGACCCGCGGTACTCGAAAGGAAAAGTACATCAGCAGGCTAAGGTTAGTGATTAGTGCCTCGGTGTCACGGTACGACCAATGTACCCGACATAGGAGGAGTTCTCCAAAGTTGTGGTTTCGATATTGAAAATCTTGGTTTGATCTGAGTCCATGACCTTTGCGTTTTCTCTTGATTGAGATGCGTTACTTGATAACTTAGGTATATGTATGGGAATATATACCTAATTAACCAATATCTATTGAGATATTTCATTGTGGTTTATCTTTATTGGATTTAGTGAGACCTTGAGGGTCTTGGGTCCCTACCGAGTATTGTTATACTCACTTCTGCACATGCTATGCACGCACCTCGTTGTGTTGGATGTAGTCGATGGACATCGCTAATCGAGGCAGTGTATACGAGGATTGGACGGTACCTGGAGGTGGACACTCGGCGTGACGGCACAAGCAGCGGACCGATAGATGTAGAGTGCGGAGGAGGACATCTGTACCTACCCTTCAGGTAGGAACCCGGAGGATGTTCTAGGAGTTTCTTTACCATTTAGCTATTTTTCTTTTCAGTTGTACTTTCGTTCAGTTGCTTTTGTACCTTTCTGTTGGGATTGTATTTCCTACCCCTTTATACTTTCAAAATGCTTGTAATACTACTTTACTTAGTGTTTTCTTTCGCTTGTTCTCTGGTTGTGTTTTTTTATATTTTATAAAGGCAATGCCTTCGTGGTTTTTAGGGAGTTACGCTTTTGGTGCTAGTCACCAGCCCCTGGCCTTTGGAAGGCGGGCTTGGGGTAATCACGATACGGCCCCCGGGGGACGAGTCATGACACATGAAGAAAAAATAATGGAAATTTCCCTATTATATATAAAAAATGACAAGGAAATTCCTAAGGTGGGTAGTTTCACTTATATCATAAAAAATAATATTCTTCCATATAGAGGGAGAATAATTGTAAAATTTCATTTTTTATTGGTCACTAGAACTTTTTTAATCCATCAATATAGTGGTTAAGTTTACCTTGACTTTGATATGAATCTTGATAGAAAACCTATTTTTGGGGTTGGATGGAGTCTATATGATGGATACATGATCAGGGTGAATGAGAACACCTGGGGATGTAATTATTCTAAGACATGATAGTGCTTTCATTGACTCAAAAAGATAAATTGGATGAATGTGTATGAAAAAATGTTTGACATTATGACTTTACAATGGAAAACGGTGTGGTTTTATAAACAATCACATAAATCTTCCAAATTTTTGGAATTATAGTTAATTAATGTCCAAGTGTTTGTAGGAGCATCAATGATTCTCAAGATTATTAAACCAATGATGAGTTATATGTTTTGTTTAGCTGTATTTGGAAAATGTTGTTTAAAAACCACGTCAAACACATAATCTGGGATGTGATAAGAGGGTCTTGGACCACTTTAGTAATTTTTTATTACATCTTCATGTACACGATGTTTATTAATAAATATTTCCCTTATATTAGCATCACATTGGGTTAAAAAAGATACAGGGTTAGTTATAGGTCTAGTTGAAGAAATATTTAAAATTTCTTTCTACATTGACAAGAAGGCACGTTGGTAGTTTCTATATAAAGTAATGCAAAATTATAGAGGAACATATAAATATTAGTAATTCCTGGGTTCATGTGTTGGAATTCATTGGATGGAATGTTGGATGCAGAATAATTCTTTAACTCAATATGCATACATGACACCAATGTTGGTCTTGGTTATGGATCATGATGCACATAAATTTAAAATATGTTCTAACATCTTACATATAAACACTGGGGTACAGAATTCTTTATAAGAGGTCCATTAATCGAGTTTTTTCTTCAAATGTTACTCCAAACATAATGTTGATATTGGATGATATTTTTTAATATTAAAATAGATTGTGTTGGATTGTGAATACACCTATGTACATGCCAAGGCTTGAAAACAATAATGGGAAGTTACATAAATAATGTTCGTGGATGCTAGTTTTGGGATTCAGTGAGAATGTTAGGATTAAAATAATTATTCCATGAAGTATTAGTATAATAAAAAAAATATTTTGGATGAATCTAATACTCATGACATGTGTTTTTGAAGGATAATAGTATTGTTTTAGTGATGAATGCTTTCTTCTTTGTTGTTTTCATGTGTGATGTCAGAAATTGAAACAGGGGAAACAATGTGATGAGATGATTAAATTAAAATGGATATCCAAGCCCCTTTATGGAAAAAACGTTACATCCTAGATATATTTTGTCAATTACAAATAAAATAATTTATATTTTTAATAACATTCTTGAGTGTTTTGTTAGAATGGTAAAGATAGTATAAAATATTCAATTCTGATCGTGGATGAATAATGATAGGAAATTGGTCATTAAAGAGGAATATTAAGGTAAGGATCTATATTATATGGTTAGTGAATGAGATGATTATGTTATTCTTTCTTAGATAATATTCTGTTGAGAATGATCTATAATTTTATTCATTTCTATAATGAGTATTGGAATGAGTTTTATATTTTTAAACATTGTATGAATAATGTTGTATTTAAGAGATCAGTTAGATTTTGGAAACGCAATGAAACCAATTCAATGGAAAATTCTCCACCCCATTATTTTTGTCGATGTTTCACTGTTTCTGTTGATTATGCAGGAAGAAATTTTATAATGTGGGGAGGTAGTAATGTCCCATATTTTCAATGAGTGAAAATATTTCAATATTAAATTATGGTTTTCTCTTTGGTGGACATGCTGACTATTTAACTATTATTTTGAAATAATATTTGATATTTTTACCATATAGAAGTGTTCTTAGATTATGTTTAAGAGAAATGATATGAATTTTCTATTCTAAAGATAATTTTCGTTTGTGGGACCTGAAAATCCATTTTGGAGAAGTATACAAGGGAAATTCATTGTGAACTATCAATGGTAACTGTGATACTCAATTGTGTGGCTTATTTTGTAATATGACAAACCATGATTAGACTATGTAGACATCAGGGATAAACCACACATCCAGGTCAATAGAATATGTGTTGTTTCAAGGTTTTTTTAAATATGAGATACAAGGTACATGACAATGTGATACATATAGAGAAAAAAAGTGGTGATTCACATGGGATTCACATTTTTTAGAAGACATTTTTTTTACACACCCATAGTTACACATAGAATGTAGAACCACACTGTTAGAATTATATTACAAAAAAATGAATACAACAAATGTGATGCCTTAAAGGTGTTGAATTTACCCTTTTCCCTTATTCTGTTATGGGTTTTCCTCCCTCCTTCTCCCCATCTTTCCAAGCGCAACATCCTTTTTCGAGCTCATCCTTACTATCCTCATAGGAATGGATATATATCCCTCATTTGAGCTTCATATTGAATTATATATGGTTCATTATAAGTATATTGGTAATTTACCAACTCTTATTGCTTCATGTATTATTTTATATCTCTATATAGAATGAGAAGATAGTGAGAACTAATTCACACAATTTTTATGGAATTTATCATTTTGTTTATTTGCCTTGAACCGGTTCAAATAATATATTAATATTATATTATTTGATCTTCCTATGAAAATGGTAGGTGGTATCATGGTTTTACCTTAAATTCAAGAATGTTAGTAAATTTTTATATTGTGTCACATGTCGTATTCGTCATGTATATCCCTTTCATGGTTAAATTAGTTTTTTAGATCCTTACATCTTAAAATAATTCTTTGTGATTTCTCAAACATCATTATTGATGTTTCTACATATATAATCAAACCAGCCCATTGGGGAATTTTTCGTATGTTCCATAACAATGTACCTTTGATTTTGAATTAATATCACCATTTAAAACATGTTACCTTTCTATTAATAAAATGAATTGATTGAATGGAATAAAATGAATTACTAGTGGAGTGTACTATTGACATATTATACCATTGATATTTCATATAATATTGATCCATACTTCATAAAAATAATTTAAACATACAATTGAATGTGATTCTTAATGAAATGACTTACCCTTATCCTGTGAAAAAATATAAAATGAAATTCTTAACTCCTTCATTCATTTATGAATTTAAAAATGGAAATAGAAGAATTGTTTTTGGTATTGTAAAATGGGATTTCATTGAATGATCTTTTTCAACATAGATATTCATCTAGCCCATCAGATATATATAAATTATATTTGTTCTAATTTTATAATGGAATGACAAATGTCATTTTTCTCACTATTAACTTCTCAGTTACATTAAAACAAAATGATCATAATGATGTAAATGAAAATTAATAAGAAATTATTTCTAAGCATGGACCATCCATTATTATTAAATTCTAAACGATACTTTATATTACTATCCATGATATTCAGCCAAGGATCCCCTATTAAAATTTTAAACTCGAGAGTGGTTTCCTTAGGAACAGAGATCATTACCATATGATACATGGGTATGGAATCCCTTCACAAGGAGTAACATTCCTTATGATTTCTAGACAACGTGTCTCTTACCATGGAATACCATAAATTATAAAAAAAAAATTATGATATCCCTAATTAATTGTGATAACCAATTCTAAGTTCTCATATTGTTATATATGGGTATGACGACAAAGAGAATTATTGACTGCTAGATATTGGATCCCTTGACATACAACAAGACTCATTCTACAATCGATGGATAACTAAGTTATACCTCGAGTCTTGTTTATAAGTAGTATAAATATATTTATCTATAAACAACAAAACATATATCAACCATATTTATATACACATCTATATAATTTTTGATAATTTTTATAAATATTCATTCCCAGGTCGAAGTAGGTTTGGATATCCTGACATCCTTTCAGAAACTCATGCCTGATGGGATGGTATTATTTATTTCCTAACTTATTAGTAATTTTATACAAATATGTATTTTATACTCATAGATAACATAAATATAGACACTATTAGTGGTGGGCTGGTGAGTTTATCTCACAACATTTTGGGGCTAGAATTGAATAGGGGTACCCAAATAGTCATTTGGTTAGAGTATTAGGTTTGGGTTTGGAAAAATCAAAACATTTATTATAAATTATTTAATATTTACATTAGTAATTAGGATCATGGTTCTGAGTTAGTGATCATGAGAATCAAGTAGATGTCCTTTAGAGTTTTCTCTCATATTCATTAGGAATTTATTCATTTGTCCAATTATTCTGAATTTGTTTTTTGTATTGGAATGAAATCACTCCTTAAGATGTAATATTCATGGAATTAGTCTTTTATTATTATTTAGGTGAACTATATTCCACTACTATACTTTATTATTCTTCTTCAATTGATAATTTATTCTATACAACTATGACACTCTAATAATCTCCTCACTATTCTAGTATTAAAACCTCACATTAAGTGACCGAACTCTTCCATATGGTTTTCAATGCTTGAGGCCACCTATCTGACCATATTGGGGCACTATTTCAGTTTCTTCATGGTTGAGATGTTATAAAACTATTAATTTTTTAACTTAGGTTCAGATTCTAAGGATGAAATTTGTTAATTGTTGGGAGAATGTAATACTATAATATTTTTAAGGAAAAACATTGTATTGAATATCATATGCAACATGAAACATCAGGAATATATGACATAAAAATATATTTCAGTATATTTATTAACATAAGCATCTTGGGATAGAAGAAACTACGAGTCTAAATAATCATAATTTAGTATATGATTATAACATATCTGTTAAATTGGTGGGAATAAATTAAATTAACTAAATAATAAAAATTATATATGTTATACATTAATAATAGAAATTAAATGGTTTTATATGGATTATAAAATATTTATGTATCATTTCAATGAAAAAAAATTATGAAAAAAAACATGTTTGTAAAATTCCATTCCATCATGCTTTGGGTTTTTACAATAAAATTAATTTTTTTACATTAAAATAAAATTTATTTTAGAAAATATTTTTTAAAAAAGATAACTTCATGTAAAAATTATCCATTAGTTTATTTGTGATGTTATTCCGAAATGATTCATTTTTGATGAATAGTGAAAATAAGAATTTTTTTAAAAATTGGAATCTTTTTTTAAGGAATTTACGCAAACTATTTAATTTTAACATGGTTATAAATGTAAAATTCATTAATATATATATATATATATATATCCTAATTATGTCATTGGAATCAATTTCACATTGATACTCAATATTACATCATTGTATACATATTAAAACTTTTTCATTACATCTATAGGATTAATTTTTATATTGAATTATACCATATTCATTAATTTAATTTCGAAAATTAATTCCATATTTGGAATCATTAAAATGTATATTATATAATTTTACCAAATATTTTATTTATTATAATGAATATAAAGTTATAAAATATTATTTACCACAGTTAAGCTGAAAACATGTTTATTGAATGGTGAAACTAAGAAGATTAGGGTTAATATTACATAAACAATGGTCCAGTTTGTTTTTTATTTGAAATATGTAATCATTAAATTGTACGTGGTCATGATTTGTCTCCTAGGAATATATACTCACTCATACATCTTACTTTGATGTACATAGACCTATAGAAATTTAACATGGTAATTAAATTACTAAAGGGAAATCAATAATTACACATGAATAATCTAAATTTCATGAGTGGTTTTGTAAAGGTGATAAATCAAAGCCTAACGTGGAACCATCTAGAAGGTTTTTTGTAGGATATAAAATTATGTAATAACTATTTAAACAAGGTTCAATGCCAAAAGTAAATTCTAATTAAAATGATGCTTTCACCAAGTGATTCTTATGCCATGATGGTACATGTTGAAATAGAGATCTTACATAATGGGATAATTGAGAACAAAGAGAATATGAAAAGTTTTATAATGGAAATTTCCTTTATATACATAAAATCTAGCATGAATAGTCTATTGAATAATTATACTGATGTAAAGGAGCATATTCATTAAGAAAAAATTGTCAACCTTTCATCTGTTAAGGATTAGGAAATGAGATTCACATTATTTAATTTTCTTTTTTATTTTATTTGTGTACTTTTAATGCATGTAATTGATGTAGAAAATGATTTTGAATACATATTATCTCATATAGTTTTTAAAAATCAATATTTATTATAATAATGAGTAACAGAATTATTTTAATCTAAATATATATGGGTGTATGAAAATTAATTTTGTAATTATAAAAGAACATATTTACCCATTGGTTTTTGGAAAAATACATGAGAATAGAACCTAAATATCATATATAAAGTGGTATCATATTTATTTATGTTTATTGATTCCATTTTCTCTCAGTTTCAATTTATTTATTTCAACTAGATAGGGAGAGGAAAAAATGAATAATGAAAAAGAGATGCAAATGTGGAGAATATATTTGATGTCCATTTTGTATCATTAATATTGATTGAAAATAATAAGGTGATGATTGTACAACCCACATTGTATTATGTTATATTGATTTCAATATGTTTTTAGCATGAATTTAAGGTTTATAATGTCAATATGTATTAGAGTTGCATAGTTTTATATATAAATGGAGACCCAAATATGGTTGATCAGATGCTAGAGATCTTGATTATTATATAATTATAATAGTTCGATTGTGAATATTATATAAATATTAGATACACTCCATGATATTTTTATGATTTTTCATTTGTTCACTTGATAGAGAAAATACAGGTGCCTTGTTGTCATATTTATATAGAATATAATGATAGGTTCTTTTGTTTGTAATATTATATCAATTCTTTTTTTATGATATCAAATCATTCATATTGTAATTATAATGATTTCTACATTTTACTTTTGTATATAGTTTTTTATAAAAATAATCATAATGTAGATTGATTTTGGATTCAACATGCTCAATCACACATAATAGACAATACCCTATGTGAGAAAAATATATAATGTGTTCAATCAACCATGGACCAGTGGAAGGTAAAATTATGATATTTATACTTATTTAGTGTTAATGTAAAAAAATTTCAAGCTCTGTATGGTTAAAATAAACAACGTGTTATATTTTTTCAACAATTATTTGACCAATATAATTGAAATTTCTGAACATAAACTACACGAAAACTATAAATAAATTCTATGTGTGAGATTGACCACACAATGTTGATGACCCACCATAATGGATGTCTATTGACCACATGAATATTGAACAACAACCATTATTGAAAAGAAAAAAAAATCTATATAATAATACTACTACATGAGTAAAATCATCAACCAATGATTCAATAATTACTAGTGGATGTAACCACATGAAATATTAGATCAACATTATCATACATGGGTAGCCATATAAAGGTATTTATTACTTTTAGGAATTGATTATATGAAACAGACTAGATTTCATAGCTATTATAAGGGCCATATCAGGAACTCTAAAGATATAAAAAGTTATAAGGATCGTCCAACAAGCTATGTTAGTGTAAATAATATCCACAAAATGGTATAGATGATCTATTTATGATTCATTCAACCAAACCCTATTAATTGTTAGTTAAAATAGTTCACATAATTGTATAAAATCCTAATGAATCAATTTTATGAAAATATTGAGATAATCTAGAGTTTTTAAGAAATACCATTCTAATTATATCTAAATTAATTTCATGAGAATGTCTACTTAGAGTAATTTAAACATAAAATTTAATGATACGTCACATGTGAAAAAAATGTAGAGATTAATGAAAAATATTATTACACTTTTTATTCTATGAAAACCTATTTTGAATGAATTTTAAAATAACTGAGAAAGAAGGTAGACTAACTAAATCCATCCCTACTGAACTCACTAAAAATCATTCACAGAGGAGTACTATAGCGATTAATTGCACACAATCAAATGTTGATTTTTGTTACACTTTATCTTCACTATTCACTCTCCTTATTATTTCATTACAATTGTGTAAAATTTTTTATTTCTATATATAGGAAATCACATCTCATACATTTTAATGAATAATTATTTCTGAATTATTCCATTTATTCATTATATCTAACTTAGTCTAATCTTTATATCATTGTGAGTAGCTACCTCTTTGAAACCAAATTTGGGTTTTTGTTCAGCGTATCTAACTGATGTATTCAATTAGAATACCCATTAGATGTCTAGGAAAATATTTATTAGATTTAATAAGTTTTATTATTAGTGGATTAGTTTCCTGTAGAGGGTATAATGTTCTATTTAGTAATTAAACATCTATTTTAAATTTTCACAATGACTTAAGCTTTTGATTCACTATGTAAATAAAATGTACTAAAAAAATAATTCTAAATATGTTTTCAAAAACATAACTTCATATTTTCAATATATAATTGATATATATAATTTTTTTGATGAAAATTTAATTAAAAATTAATGTAAATTTACTTTTTTTGTTTTTATTTTTATAAAATTGATATATATTTTTAGAAGATCAAGTTACCACTCCCCTTCATTGATTATTCCTCTCTGAATAAAATATTATTTTAGAGAACTGTTCATTTATGATCTTTGTTTATAATTTATTTATTTTGATAACATAATTTTTTCGTTGATCACGTCTTTATGGAAAAGTAATAATTCCAATATATTAATTTATAAATTATTATATATGTTAGACCAAAATATCTGGCCTCCAACTTAATTTCATGTTTTAATAAAAAAATGTTCACAATGGAAAATTAATATAAAATTATATAAACAAATTTTGTGATATTTTATTTTATGGTACAATTTATGAAAAATATCAAAAACCAAAAAACATAGAAAATTAATTATTCAGGAAACAAAATATTGTTATTGTTAAATTTTAAAAGATATAAATGCATTTTATTATTAAGTAGGTGATTTTGAAATTACATAAATTTTTTATATGTAACATCTTTGAAATAACCGGACAATTAAACAATATCTCATAAAGGAAAATCAATTGTGAACAAAATGATATTAATTAAATTTAATAAGTAATAAGATTAATTGAATATGAAATTTGATGAATCTATTTCCAAATTATATTCCAGGATAAATGAGATCATTAAAATAATTATTTCACTTAGATAACCAATATATGAATAATATAAAGTGTTATGTATATTGGAATTCCATCCCGATATTTGTAGATGAAAAACTATTTTCATAAAATATTAATGAAATTAGCATTATATATTTCAAGGAACTAATTGGAAAAAAGATTATGTATGAAGAAGACCTCAATGTAGATAATGAAGATGATGAATCTAATATGAAAAATAATTATTTTAAGTTATATGATTCTAAATCATAGAAAATGGCCAATGATTTTTCATGTGTCATTGATTAAGATTCTATATGGGATGAAGGGATATATCATATAGATTTTTTTTAACAAAATAAATCTAAAAAGGAAATTATGAGAAAAAAATTATATTTTAAGAAAAACAAATAATTCATGAAATTAATATCTATGGGTGTAAAAATAAAATCCCACATCATGTTTGGCATCCATATATTGAATTAAGAAAAGAAATATGATGCTATAAAAAACCCCAAGAATGAAATGATGTCAAACTAGATCTTTTTATTGTATATCTATAATGTCTCAAATGGTTGTAGAGATGATGTATGTGGAAAAGATAATATTTTATTAACGGTCATTGAATCATGGTTATAAGACAATACATATAATTCCTCAAAAAAAGAATTTCAAAATGAAAATGATATTTATAAATAATAATTTTTGGACCACAAATCTATAGAATATGATACTATCAATTAAATAAATGATATATATAATAGCCATATAAAATTTCATTCTTTATCTACTAATAGTAAATATTACCATTCAGTTGAAAAATAAAACATTTTTTAAATATTAAATTGATACATTGATTTGAAATTAGAAAATTAACAACATAAAATGGATTTAGAATATTTTACTAGTGGTATAGATATTTAATATATGATATTAGGATTTTAGAAACCATCAAAATATTAATCTACAATAGGATATATACTTAGAAAAAAAATGATATTATACAATATTTACTTTTATTTTTCATCCCATAATAAGATATTGTTATGAAATGATAAATGAATATATCGATATGAAATATAATTTCACTATTTTGTATCTAATATAACCATATTATCCAAATTTTTTTATTGGTCTATAAATAATCCAAAAAAATGTATTCTGAACCCAATGTTTTCAAAAAAATTCGGACCCATAAAATATGTTTACAAAAGAATTTATTGTCTAATTATATATAAAAAATAATGGAACATCTCTAATAAAATCTTACGTGGTTTATATAATGGATGTTCTTGTCATAATTTTGTAAACTACTCAGGAATTATGATTGTAGTTAAATTTTTTGTGGACATATATATTAATTATTATAATAGAAAAAATTATAATTTTCTATAGAACCATTTTTAATAAAGAAATTATTTTAAATTATTTTTTTTGTTTTTTTAATAGAATATAATATAATCAAGTGTGTATTTATTAGTTGTTCGATTATGATTATTATGTAAAATCTGAGAGTATTTCAGGTATAATTTATATTATAAATCTATATTTTCAAATCATTTTTCAGAAATTATCTTTTTTTTAATTTAAATTTATATTTTTTAATTTTAGGTGGTTTTTTATTAAGTGAAATCTATTGATAATCTTAGTCTTGTTAATTGATACTATTTCACAATATTATAAACTCTTTTAAGAATCTAACTATAAAAGGATTTATTAAGGATCTACCCCAACATGAATTCCGAAAATCCAATGCATTTAATAACTTTTAAGAGGTAAAGAAGCACATGTTTTAATTAAAACCAATGAAAGGGGTGTCTACCTCTAAATCCTTAGAACTGGTTCATAGTTATAGTTTTACAATTTCGAAATTTTTTATACCATTTGAAAATAACTTTGATTATTTGATTGTTGATTATTTATCAATATTCCCATGGTTGTTTTTCATAACCCACATAAGTGAATATTATTCATATTTGTATCATTTTTTAGGGACTCATTGTGAAGATACCTCAGTTTTATTGAGAAGTGATCATGATAATTTAATATAGAATCGATAATTAGTGAAATTATCTTCACAACATGGCTATAATAATAATTTATATTCCCCTCACATTTCTTAAAAAATTGAGTTTGTTCAATGTATAAATTGAACACTCTATGAAAATTTTCAATACATTCGTAGTGAATATGAATGAACTCATTATTAAAATGAAAAATATATGAAAACATTCCATTATAATATTAATAGAGGCTTGAATAGAAAATCATAAATAAGGATCCTTATGAATGATTGAATGGTACAAATAATAAGGTAAATTAAATTAATATTTTTATTTAAAATGGTATTATTCTCAATAAATTAGAAAATATATAAAAAAAACACCCAAGAGTAACAATGTAATTTGGGCTGGTTATAAAAAATATAGTAAAAAAGAGTGACTCATTATAATATTACCATGATTGTGGATGATTTAATTCATGAAACTATTGATGATACAATTCCAAGTGAACTGACAATTACCTTATAAGACCATTATGTTGATATGTCCATATAAATACCAATATATCCATATGACAAAAAATAATAGGGTTACATTACATTATACATCTTCCATCAATGTCCTATATGAACATCCTAAATTTGATGAATATTCATAAGAACCAATAAAATCAATTATTAGAAAGGTTAAGACCCATAAGTACCATACTTTAGATGATGTTGTTAGTAATATCAATAATGTAACTAAGTCATGGGGATCTGCTAGAAAATAAAATCAACAAAAAATAATTCATATCTCATATATAATCTAAAAATATTATTGAAGAAATTAATTTATAAAATTGGATAATGGAAATTCATGGTGAATTGAATCAAATTAAAAGATTAAAAGTATTGGAATTAGTTGAGGGACCCAAAAAATACATAACTATTTATTTTAAATGTGGGTATGGAAATACAGATGATAAATATAAATCAATAGTTTGAGAAAAATATATTCTATTCAGATAAATTTTACTCCAAATTATGGTATTGATTATAAAGAGATATTTTCAATATTATCCAGTCTTGAAGGAAATAGAACACACTAGATTTTACTAGAAATCTAAATTTCAAAATATTCATAAGGGATTCTAATGGTTAACTTTATAGTTCCTTCATTATTATGGAATTTTTTATTTAGAGAACACATGGGTTTTGAAAACCATATTTACCAGATCATGTCTTTTAACATTCTAAATATCATTAATGAATTAAACAAATAAGAAATATCTTGGTATGATAGTATAATATCTTTTTTGTTTTCTTAATAAATTTCAAAAATGAATACTTAATAATATACTATTTATTGAAATAATTATAAAATAATTATTAGTTGTAAAAACCAGCATGATGATGTTATTTATAGATTAACGAAAAACAAATTTATTATCAAGAATTTTTAAAACATATGAATAATAGAAATAAAATGATAATGAGTTGTGAGTTAAGATTAATTCATTGTTTCCATATTTTTGATAATAAATATGTAATTATTTTAAATAATAATAAATAAAAATTAGATATTTTAAATAAATTCGCTTCAATAGCACTAAAGGTTATGTTACTCAAATGAGTGATACCTATAAATAATTTTTGGATAAAACAAAGAACATGTTTAGAAAAATATTTATAGGGGCATGGTTGAAAGTATTCATTAAATAACTTGTAGTTAACCAGAAATAATTTTTAGCTAGTGTATGTTTGAATTTTATCATGAAAAAACAATGTAATAACATTTGAACTTATTTAAATGAATTTTCAATTACCTAGAAAAAATTATAAGGTTTTAGTTTAGATGGGGATTATTTTCAGTTAATGAGTTATTATGATGCATATTTTCATGGTTTTAATTCATATTGAAAAACCCCTCTAGAAAATTAGACTTTTTTGATATGTCTCCAGTGTTATAGTGTATTAAAAATATGAAATTCAGGTTCACTACCTATTGTTAAATCTGAGTATATTTCTATATTCATTTTCAATTCAATTATTCTTTGGGTGAAACTAGCATTATATGACTATAGTTTTAAATCCATATATTTTCCTATAAACTATAACAATACATGTGATATTAATATAATAGGGAGTCATATTTTTAAATTTCATAAAAAATATATCGATATTATATATCACATCTTCAGAGACCATTTTATAAAAATTAGATATAACCCCTGTATTCATTGTTAAGTTATTATATATTATTGTTATTTTAATAAATACCTTTAATATAGTGAAATATTGTAATAGATTTTAGGTTTCAATACTGATAAAATATTCATTATTTTTATTTCTTGTTTAAAACTTATTCTATAATATATAAGTCAAAAAGTCAAAAGTGACCTTACGGATCAAGATGTTGTGAACTCTTCTCATGTGGTATATCCATATATCATGACTAAGCAAAAATGATTGTTTATCTACATATTTTTCAATTATTATTAATACTATCATTATTATGTTGTCATGTTATATTTCATTTCCAACTATTTACCAATACATTTACATAATGATATAAATACAGTAAAATCAGAATCTGAGATTATTCTATTTAAATGGTAAGAATTATTAAATATAAAACATCACCTTTTCTAAAAAAATCCTCATTTCTCAAACATATTTAATAACCTTTCAAAAAATTTGTGCCTGAACAGACCATTGGTTTTCGATCATTTTGATTCTCAGTTTTATATGAAGAAATGAAAATCTAGTTTAATATTATCTATTCAGATGTTCAATCCGTATATATTTAATTGTTTTATTTTTCTAACAATGTTGTTTATATTATGTGACTGAAGTCACATAGATAATCAGTTATGAATGTAATAAATAGTCACGTTTGGGATGATAGGTTTATGTAAAATGGTCTTTTATTATAATCATTGAATGGAAAAATAATTTTGTATTAATATGATGTATCATGTAGGAATCTTCCTTGACCTAGGAGCCATTATAATAGAGATTCGAGCAAGTTTAACCACAAGACTTCAAACAAATCTCACCAAATTAAATATGATGCAAACATGAATTGAGGGTATTTTAACTTGTCCATATGAGTGATTATACCATTATATTAATAAGGTAATAAAAAATGAATGAAAATTAATTTATAATAATTACTGGCAGAATATATCTAAAAAATACTAGTAGATGAAAATAAATAATATAACCTTAATAAATGACATGTGTGGAAGCTGATAAATAAATTTTGATACACAATGATGACATGTTATGATGTCTATAATAAATTTAAATTATGGAAAATAGGAATAAAATCATTCTATCTTAAATATAATAAAAATAAAACATATAGAAATTAAATCAACTCTTGAAAAGGATTGATCCTCTTCCCCCAATCTCCATCGTAATAAGCAAGAAACACTCATGCATCATAATAAACATAGGTCACATTATCCGTAATTGCAAACATATAATATAATAAGGTACCAAATGATGAATAAGTAGGGGTGTTCGATAATTTCCTAGTAGGCCAGTACCCACAGTTTCTATGCCATTCAATTTCGTTCTATAAACAAAAGTATTGTGCCAAATAAGATAAATCAAATAAATTAAATGATCAAAATAAACTGTGTGTAACAAGGATCAGGTTCTAAAATACACCAATCCCATACCACGATCTTTGTATTAGGCCCAATATCTAAATGAATTACATGTATAAATATGGATGTGTGTATATATATATATATTCTTTGAAAAAATAAGGCATCCTAAAAAGGGGTATACCCTAAATCTTTTTAATATCATGGGGTCTAATTTATATGACAAATAATGTGTTCTTCATATCACCATAGAGTTGTCATAATTCAAAAGGATCTCAAGTTTGAATCAATAAAAACATTCCTCAATTTATAATTATTAACATATTAATGTTTAGTTTTGGGGTCTGAGCCCATACATAATGAATCACTATAGTATATACTTAAAATTTTCTAATACCATCGAACATGTCCATAGAAATCATTTGAATGACAAGTATCACTTTATGTATTGTTTCTCGGGAGTCTATCCCATGTCTCACACATAAGTGGTTGAGTGTCATCTGAGTCATGGTGTAGACACTTTTCAATTTGGTCCATCCGCAATTTCCCCTTTGGGAACCAAAATAATACATGAGTTTATAGAAAGTCAAACAAAACCCTCATCTAGAAAAGCATAAGTCATAACCTCCTCAGTGTGTAGTGTGGTCACCAATCAGGAATTGAGAGTCAATGTGTGTATCCATAAAACATAACCCATGTTATCTTCCCTCCATGAATTTATTTATATTTTAAAGATACAGATAACATGGAGTACACATTTTATAATAGTATGAAATCAATTTAAGAAACAAAAAGACTAGTATGTTCTGATTATTCAATTAGAACTATCACAAATAAAATTAAGTAGAACCACAAATATTTCAACCCAAAAATGATACTGATGAAACAAAATCATCACAATTTAGAATGAAATAAATGAAGCACCATTAAAATATTTTTATTTTAAAACATGACATTAATATTTTAGAAAATAAATTGACAAATTAATTTTATATTTTAGCCCAAGGGTTATAAAGGATAAACACTATATCAAACAAAGAAGAAAAATAAATTGTATTTATATTATAATAGAATAATAATAATTTTAATAATGAATCATTAGGAATAAAAAACCAAAATATCCCCAATTTTTATGATTCATATTTAACAAAAAAAATTTATTTGATTTAAAACTAAACTAATGACGGGTCACACAAACAAATGAAATTAATTAATTAATTATTAGGGGAAATAAAAATTTAGACTTATTATTTCAACAAAACCAATGGTGTATCCAACGATGTTGCAACAATTTAAACATGTTGGTTCACATCATACAAGGATAAAATAGTTATGAAAATCATTTTAATTAAATTGGATTGAGTAAAATTGAGTATCATCAGTATGCACTGTTGAGTTGAAAAAACATGTTATGTAAAAGATGCAATTAAACTATGGTAAAAAGGGTACACATCCTACCATGTAATCATAGTATATTATACACTTTGGGGAATTTTTTAATTTTCCCTAAATTGGAAATTATTAGAGGTCTTAGAATATCCCCAAAATAAGGAAAAACATTTCCACGGATGATTCCACAATGAATGGCCAATAAAATAGAAAATTGTTTAAATAGGATTATAAGCCTTACCAAAAGGATCATTTTATGTTACATGACATCGAAATCATAAAAGAAAAGGAGTCACAATGGGCTTCCGAAGGTAGAGATGTGGACGAGGCTGGGGTGTTGTAATGGGGGCACAATGGGGGGGATGCACCAATGGGGAGGATAGAGTGAGAAAAACAATTAAGGAAATAAAAATAAGAAAAATAAAACAACGAAAAAAAAGAATATCGAAAAATGAAATTAAAAAATAAAATAAAATAGAATGAGGGACAAAGAAAATGAAATAAAAATAAGAAAAATGGATAATCCCCTTTTTATTTATTTTCAACTTTCTTATAACCCCCTTCTTATTTTATTTTAAAAACACGTTTCTAGACATTTTACATTCTTTTAATTAATTAATTTTCATTTTAATTTCATTTAATTTAGCTAAAATAAGTAAATAATTATAAATTATTTATAATTTTTTAAATTATGAAACACTATAGGGAACACTATATTATTTAATTTACCCGATCAATCCATATAATTTCATTAAATAAAAAAAATGGTTTTATCCATGGTAAATGTTGTTACATTATAATCTCCCCTCTTTAAGAAACATAATCCCATAGTTTACCCAGTGAGGGTAGTGGAACATCGACTAAGAAAAAATATGTCTATTTATAATGCACATCGGTCTCTCGCTCGCATGTCATGTTTTGTCCATGTCCATGCTTCCATAACAACCAGAAAAGTGGAACTAACCTCCCTCAGAGAACCTTCATTTTATGATTGACAATATGAATTAGACACTCCTTAAAGGATAAATCCACCTCAATCTGAATATTTACAAGGTGAAATAATGGAGGCGAGTATGTACGATTCTGTCAAAGCTATGATACATGGAACACATCGTACATTTCTTGGTACCTCTCAGGTAACAATAACTGATAGGCTACCGACCTAACTATCTCCAATAACTCAAATGTCCCAAAATATCTTGGTGATAACTTCCCAGGTCTCTTAACCCTCCTATAACCCAACCTTGACGAAACTCGCATAAATACTCAATTACCCACCTCAAACACCTTAGGTATAGAAGGAAAATCATTATAAGGATTTTTTCTAGACATAGTTTTATTTATACACTTTGTAATCAGCTAATATTTCTCAAAAGTATCCTAAACAAGACGATGACCCAACATAGCTACCACATGTACTTTGATCCCATATAATGGCGAATTTCACGATCTAAAATATAGGTCCTTATAAGTATCAATTTTTATTTTCTCCTAAATTTTTATTTCTAGGTAATCTCATTAATAGGAACATGTTTCTCCAAGGAACCACACAAATCAAGGATACAGTCCAATAGCATATCCTCTATCACGTGTATTGTCTGCATGGACAACCCATCGAACTATGTTTGATCTGGAGTACTCAAGAGTGCCTTAGAACCCAGTGCAATCTACAACCCTTTTCTAATAATGTGAAGAAAATATTTCATCTCTATCTGAGACAACATAATATTGTACACAATGAAGTCTCACAATATCCTGGATATACAGCCTTCCAAATTCCTCAACAGTGACGGTCTCCTAGATATGAATGAATTTCGTGACTTTGAAGAATCTATTTGAAATCACCTATACTACATTTAAACCTCAAGGTGATCATGGGAATATAATAATAAATGTATTGTTATTTCATTCCATTTCCACTTGGGAATGGATAGGGGAAATAGAATTCCAACAGGTCATTGGGGTTCTTCCTTCACCTATATATAGATGGAGCAATGAGTGATGATACCAGATATGAAATTCTTTATGCCCATCCACCTATACGAACAAAACATTTCTTTGTACATCATGGATAGTTCATGATGATATTCCCAAAAGAAGGTATGAGATTCCTTCCACAATTCATCACATATATCATAAGGCACCCACACACAAACAGAGTAATGTTATGCTTTACTGCAATCAATAAATAGAATGTTGTTTCTCTCCTGTGATGATCTACCTCAAAATAATACCCTCTAGATTAGATAACAATTACATTTTTCCTCACTCCAAAAGAGAGGAATTCATAGTATGAGAGGCTAAAACTGGTTTCCCATAATGTTCATTAACCTATAGATGAAGTTTAGAAAACAAAGAAATTATCTTCCACTAACTTATGGATTCATGTATGGATTGTGTATCTAAATTACTGCTTAAACAATAATCCACATAATTTCCCATAGAAAGGGTATAAGAATGCTAAAAATAAAATAATTTTAGGTATTAAACCCACCTGATATTCCTTAAATTCATGTCTTAGTATGTGGTTATATATTTCAAACATTTTTTATCCATGTAATCAAAGAACTTCTGACCAAAATGTATGCATCCAATAGCGTAAATCATGAACCAAATCATTAAATCATTTGCATGAGAATGATTATTTTCCTCATCAGGTCTTAGTTTCTGGGATCCATAATCCAAGACTCGATCACCATGCATCAACACTGCACCCATTCCAATTAATGAAGCTTCATATAAAAGAGTATATATTTTTCCCAGATCAGGAAGAATCAGTATCATAGAGGAGTTTAGTCTTCACATTAACTCCTGAAATTAATTTTCACATGTTTATAAACAGATGAATTATACTCCCCTCATAGTCAGGGTCGAAAGAGTAACTACTATGTTAGATAAATATTGGATAAAATTCCATTAATAACCATCATTAACCAATAAAATATGTATATCAAAAACGTTATTCAGATAATCCCACGAAACAATGGTGCTCAAATTTTTTGGGTCAACTGATATCCAATCTCAGATATGATATGACCTAAGATGTAAAAATTTTCAATCGAGAAGTGGAATTTTCTAATCATTACATATACGTAGTGATCTCTCATTGTACTCAAAATGATATTAGGATGGATTTAATAGTTCTGTTTGGATTGTGAATACATCAAGATATTCTTAAAAACCCCACCAAAATAGAGTCATGGTCCTGGTGAACACATGATTATTTAGAGACAAGAATACAGTATGATCATTCTTGAGGCTAAATGACATGACCAGATATGCATACAAGACATAACTACACCAAAATTTTGTACGTTGAATGTCAGATGATCACACATTCACCTGGTCATATCCAAACCTTAGATAAATCTTGGAGAAAATAACTACTCCTCGTAATTGGTGAAAAAATTTATCTATACAAGGAACTTGATATCGATTTTTTATAGCATGTTGGATGAGTAAATGATAATTTACACAAAATACAAGGGTATCATCAACATTAATTGAGATAATAACCACTAAACCCCAAGTGAATTTAATTTTTCTGATAAAACACTTTTCCATGGGTCCTTTATGCTTTCTATTGAGTTCTTGTAGCTATTTAGGATATATCCTATAATGAAAAATACACACTCCTTCCACACATGGCACTAGATCGATAGTGATCCCAACTTGTATCATGTCAGGTAGTCTAGAGAAATAATTAGGGAAAACATCTCTGAAATGATCCACAATGGGAGTGAATTCCACTGATTGTGTTTCCTGATCACTCTTTTGAGATGGAATGTCTGAGTTTGATATACTCTATAATACCAAAGGTAGGATCAAATATATAAGTATTAGATGTTCATATAGAAGAGGGGGGTTAATTGTATACTTTAAAAAATACTTATTGAAATTTTTCATAACAAAAATTCACAACAACTCTATGTTCTACGGACTTTCTTGATTCTGGAAATGAGATTTCAGAAATGAAACTTAACAAAATTTTACAACAACTATGATTCTACCTTAAAGCGTCTAGAATCTAACTAAATCAGAGTAAAATTAAGGAGGTATAAGAAAGATATAATTTCCTCAACAATACGAAATGCACAGTGGAAAAAATGTAGCAATACTACAAGTAACAAACAATAACTCTTTTAACCGAAAGGGAAAGGTATCCAATAAACCTGGATAAGAGGTCCCATGATTTATAATTTCGTTAAATTCTATCTTACCCACACCAGGGTATTCCCTTGATATGATGATCGGAGTCTATCTAGCTATCCTCGCAAGCCCTCAACTATCAGGTAGTCGGCACCTCTGTCTTCCTATCCCCGAAATCCCTCGATTTTACACATCAACAATCAGAGTCGCATGAAGAACATCTGCTCAATGAAAAGATTGAAAAACCTATTCAAACATTATGTATGAAGCGTTTAGAGTTTATAAGGGAATCTCTCTCTAGAAATCACTTCTACATCATGTAAGCTAAGATTTCAAAGAAGTTTTCAAGTGTTGTATCTTCTTTTCAAATGAACTCTTATTTATAGGAACAACTCCAATGGTAGGCTCCCTCCTCCAACGGTCATATTTCTCCTTGAATTTTGGAGGGACCTGTACACGTGTCACTCAAACAACTGTTAGTTAATAACTGAATACACGACATAATTTTGTAATAGAACAAGGGAAAACATAACTGAAACTGATAATCAGAATGGAGAAAATGAATGTTTGGAATATGAGTAAATATGGATGTTTGGAATGTAATTAAATATGGAATTTCATAACATTAGTACATATGGATGTTTGGAATGTAAGAATATGAATTCAGAGTCTATAGTACTAAGATATTTGGATTCTATTTTGTAGGATTTTGTAATGATAATTCGTAATCAGAATTCATCATCAGAATTTGTAATAAGAATTCGTAATCAGAATTCATCTTCAGAATTAGTAATGAGAATTCGTAATCAGAATTCATCATCAGAATTAATAATGATAATTTGTAATCTGAATTCATCATCAGAATTTGTAATGTTAATTGGTAATCAGAATTCTTCATCGGAATTCGTAATGATAATTCATAATTCGAATTCTTCATCAGAATTCGTAATGAGAATTTGTAATCAGAATTCATCACGAATTCGTATTTAACATTATACAAGTTCGTAATTTTAATTCAGAGTTGAACATCATAAAATTTATTAATAGGGAATTTGGAGTAGGACTTCATAAAATTTCATAACAAACATTTGGATCCTAAAATAGAATACCTCATATCTGAGTATTATATGATTCTGAGGTTTTTGGTTTCAAATCTATGTTTTATACATAGAAAATTTATAGTATGAATAATGAAATATTGGCAAGGGTAAATTTCCTTGGGAATGGAAATTTTCTGTATAGAAGTAAAACAGGGGTAAAGTAAGATTTTCCTTAAAATAAGGTGTTTGTGATTTTCAAAACTAGAGGAATGGTAATGTTATAAGGAAAGCCTTAATGACTTAACATTCTCCCCCTTGAATAAAGGAATGGAATAAGTCATAAGGAAAACCTTATTGTCTCAACAATCTTCCCCTCTTTGCAAAGCACAAACATCCTTACAAAAAAGAATGTGAGGGATTAGAATAAATTTCTAGACAATGAAATTAAAGCTTATCTCCCTTTCTTTATGGAAAATGTTGAATACGACTAACTCCCCCTTAGGCATTGGAACTCTATGAATCGTATTCTAGATTTTTGTAATGGAAAAATCTTCATAATGATCACTCCCACTTACATAGTGATGATATTCTTATACTTATAAGTCTTCTCATTTAGATATTTCATCTCACTTTTAGAATAATTTTTCCTTTCTACCCCTTTCTAATTTTCAAAAAGAGTTTGAGGGAATGGAAAACAATATGGTACCTGAAATATTAGTACAAAATACACACAATAAAAACATCGACAATTTCATTATGATTCGAAATATTAGTACAAGGGAAAAAAATGAAACAAAAGACCAGAGTGGTCTATTTTGTTTATTTTTCCTTGGGCATTAGCATTTTGAAAATTGTCTTCAGCTTCTTCATTTCTTTGTGGTCCTCTTCTACTTGCTTCTCCAAGGCTGTGATCCTTTCTTCTTTTGTCTTCAGGACCTCTGCCTGAGCCTTCATGGCTTCTTCATGAGCCTTTATCCATTCATCTTACTTCACATGTTATTCCTGCATCTCACACTAAAGATCCTTCTCCTTTTTCAGGATTTTAACAATATATCTAAGCTTCCAATTGAAATATTTTACATCTTCAATCCAATTATTTTGTTCTAAACTTATCTTTTCCTGAAAACTGTCTGAATGATTTTTTATTTTGAAATTTTTGTTACCAAAAGATTCCTTGACAACATCTTGAAACTGATCAAGCTCTTCCATATCATCAAAAATCTTCTTAGAACATAGAGTTATTTTTCTGTAAGACATTCAGTGGACCTCGTAGTTGATATGAAAATTTTTATATTCTGCCTTAATCATCACACAATTATCCATCACCAGGGATACTGATTCTGACTTTTGATTCAAGCTATGCTGAAGCATCTGGAATCTGGAATCTATTGTAGGAAAGATCAGAATGGTATCTACTAACTTCATCAGGGACTCAACAACAAAATCATGTTCCAATGCAGATGACTCCAAATCCGACAATTCAGAAGGAGATGGTTCTACATCAAACTCTACAAATTTCCTCATTGAGTATCCCCTTTCTTAATTCTTCTTGATAATATCATTTGTTGGGGGTGTCAATAAGAACTTTTTTACAATTTCTAATTTTTGGAATAGCCTCTTCATCAAGAGATTCATGTTCAATTCTGGAATGTTGTTCAATCTTGTCTTCATCAATCTTCTCTTTTTCAGCACTTGCCACAAAATTTTAAAGATTTATAAAGTCATTATTATGAATATCTTATTCAGATGGCTTGTTCACATCCCCTTCACCCGTCTCTTCATCTACAGGTGTCTCCATTTTTGAGGATCCAGATTGAGAATTCTGAAGTGAAAATTTCTCGGAAGCACTGTACTTCTCATGATAGTCTTCAACATGCTTGATTACATCGTCAGAGCCACCACTGCTCTCATCTTTCTGAATTTTCTCCACAAATTCTTTCTCAACTTCCTTCTATTTGGAATTTTCTAGACCTAGAGTTTCAGGTAAGTGTAATACGAAAAAAGACTTTGGCACTGGAATGTTCTCAGATGCAATTTCTGTTTCCTTCAAAAGAGATTGAAGAATCTCTGTCTCATGCATTTTCTTCATGATCTTCTTCTCCTTGGCCTACTTCTCTAACTCATCCGCAGCTTTTTCTCTTAAGGCCTTAGCCTCAGCAAGGTCCAAGACGAACTGTGGCTCACTTATTTAATCTTTTCCATGAGCTCTCTCCACTTTTCTACCACCTCATCCGGGTAGGCTTTTTTTGGTTTAGGAGGTGCGGATTGGACTTCATTTTATTTTGGGGGTTTGTCTTCGTCTTGCACTTCCTTCATCATCCATTTCTTACCGGTCTTCTTTAAGGGTTTATCCTTTTCCAGATTTTATGGATTGGCTTCTGCCTCCTCCTCTGGTAGATCATAGAGCCCACATGACTGTTTTGAGAATCCAACTTTCATTCTCTTCAGAGTGTCATCACTGATCAGCATTACCTTTCAATTTCTTGTCTTGGAGATTCATGGTATTTTGAAGGCTTCTAGGCACTAAACTATCAACTTATAAACCAATGCTGGATAGATAATGATTTTTTCTTTGAGGTTCCCATTCATGATGTTCATAATCTTAATGACGATGTGCCTCATCAAATTGATTTTCCTAAGATTTACCAACAAATCTATGATGTACATGTTTCTATTCATATGGGTATCCTTATCACGCTTCCATGGTATGTTAAATCCTTGTAACCAAAGCTGTATAATCAGATTATTGGTTGATAGATGGGAGATCTTCATTGTAGTCTTAATATCAGAATGACCAAGGAACTCTATATATTTTGCCTTAACAAAAATACCCTAAACCTCTGCCAACATATGAGATCAAAATTTAGACTATCCTTTATATGGTATGCCTACCATGCTAGCCTCCTTGGTATAGTATAAAGCATATGTCTTCCCATAGCTTTTGAAGGAGAACTTCCCCCTTCCATATTCATGGAAAAAAGTGGTTGACTCATAAAACCTTATGAGAATGTCCGGATACACCAATATTGAGTTCGAGTTTTAGAAATGGATAAATATTCCCATCCATTGAGATTAATATTCTAGGAAATTAGAGAATCATAATTATTGAAAAATTTTAGGTGTACCAACCTCTCCCTATACATCTGCCACTCCATGATTGTCTTGACTGAAGACATATCTTGAGAAGGGGCTCCTGCAGACATTTCGAATGAGGAGCATTGAGAGATTCATAATGGGATTAAGAATCGAGGCAGAACATAGAGAAGCGATGGATTTGAAAACCGATGTGGGACACCATTGGGGGTACCCTTTATATAGGCGATGGTGGTGACCTTTCAATATCCAAAACGAATCTAACGGTTGAAAAAATATCTGATCTAATCATATGGTTGAAAACATGCCCGAAAGGAAATCATGAATCTAATCCTTTGAGGTGTAAAAAAATTGGATTTAAGGAAACATGAATCCGAGAAATTTAAAAAAGAAAAGAATCTAATAGCAAGTAAATGTGACTATAAGAATTTAAGAAGGAAATCATACCTTTCAGATTGGCTAGGAAGATTGTTCCTAATAGGTGATATTATTCTTGAAGAAAATTTGACTAAGAAAAACTCTTTATGAAATAAACATACAACAGAAAACTCATTACATAAAAAAACACAATGAGAATTTTGAGTAAGAAAAATATCCATTACGAAAATTCGATGTACAAAAAAATATTCTCATTATGAATGTTGTAGTTCTGAAAATTTCAATTACAAATATTTATGGTCTGATGAATTCCATTATGGAAACTTCATTTCCGAAAATTTCATTACGAAAATTTTTAGTTCCAAAAATTTCTATTACGAAAATTCCTTTTATGAAAATTCCTATTACAAAAATTCCCTTTTACGAAAATTTTCATTATGATATTATTTTGAAAGACTGACTATGGAAATGTTTCATTACGAAAAAATTGAAAAACAACTACGAAAATTTTCATTATGAAATTTACCATTACAAAAATTTCCATTAAAAAAATTTCCATTAAGAAAATTTGAAAAACATGCTAAAAATATTTTCGAAAACTATTGAAAATATATGTAATCAACCTATGAAAATGAGATTATTATTGTAAGGAGATCGGTTCAATTGGAAGTTAATATAGGAAGATTACCTTACGGTTATCTTCCCAAACTTCTGTTTAATGTATTCAAATATATCAAAAGGTAAATATTTTGTGAAAATATGAGCAATTTGATCTTGCGTTCTGATGAATTAAAGAATGATATATCCTTTAAGTGTGTGATCCCGATGAATGTGATGCCTAATGTCTATGTTCATTTCATGTGAGTGGTGTGAAGGGTTTTTACTAAGGGAAATGGCACTTGTGTTATTACAGAAAATTTGAGTCTTAGTAAAACACAAGCCATACTCTGTGAGGGAGTGTTGCATCCACAACACTTGATCACAACAACTTCCAGCTACTATATATTCAGCTTTAGCAGTGGATAGTTCTACAAAATTATGCTTCTTAAAAGGTCAAGAAACTAATGAATCACCCATGAAATGACAAGTTTCGTATGTACTATTTGTATCAATTCTACATTAACCAAATTCAGCATCTGAAAATATTTTTATGTGAAAATCATTTACAGAAGTTTAAAATAGTCCTAAATCCATCGTTCCCTATAAATATCGAAAAATAATTTTCACTATCTTTAAATGGTATTTCATAGGATTATATTTAAATCTTGTACATAAGCATACTGAAAACATTAAATCATGATGTCTAGAAGTCAAGTAAAGTAAAATTCATATCATTCCTCTAAAATATGTTTGATCTATCGGTTTCCCAGATTCATCATGATCAAGTGTGTTTGAGGTACTGATGGGAGTACAAATACTTTTATTGTTGTCATATCCATGCTTTTTAATAAGATCCTTAATATACTTATGTTGGGATATATAGATTCCTTCTGGCTTTGGTGAAATTTTAAAACCAATGGAAAATGTTAACTCGCCATCATACTCATTTCAAACTAAGACTTTATTCCTTTCGAATTCATTTAGATCATCATTCATGGGTTTGATCCAATCATCATCTCCTAAAGCTTCATTAGTGATTTTTGGTTTCAATTGGGAAAAGAATGGTAGATGTTCTATTTCATTTTGTATGGAACTTAAAGTCCTTGCTGGTTGATTCACATCACCAATGATACTATCACTGGGATGATTCTTAAGAAACGACTGGTTTGGGTTTTGTAAAACCTTTTCATCAACATAGGGTAGGATATCATATAGGGTACATGTTACAGAAGTATCTTCTTGAACATTTTCCTTATAAGAAATATTTTATAACAAAGAATGATAATAATTTTTGAAAACACATCTGAAGATGTATGTCGGGATTTTTTGAAAACAAATGGATAAGGTACATCAAATTTGACATGTACTATCTCATCAACAGTGCAAATGTTTTCGTTAAAAACTCTATAATCCTCAGAAGTTGTAGAGTATCCTAAGAAAATTCCTTCCTCATATTTTGCTGTGAATTCATGTAAGTTATCTTTAGTACTCAAAATGAATATCACGCAACCAAAAACCTTAAAGTTGGAATGTCTAGGATTTCTACCAATCCATAAATCATAAAGATATTTATTAAGAAAAGGTCTAATTAAAACTCTATTTATTTTATAACATGTAGTACTTATAGCTTCATCCCAAAAATTTTTGGCTACATAATACTCACTCAAGATGGTGCTAGTTATCTCTTGAAGAATTTTATTTCTTCTTTCAATAACACTATTCTGTTGAGGTGCTCTGGGTGATGAAAAATTATGAGTGATACATTTTCTAGTACAAAAACTTTCTAAATCAGAGTTTTGAAATTCTCTTCCATGATCACTATGAATAGTTTTCAATGTAAGGTATTTCTCATTTTTTACATGGTCTCTAAAACATTTGAAATAATAAAAAGCATCAGACATCTTTGCTAGAAAATAGACCCATGTAAATATACTATAATAATCAACTAAGAAAAATACATAATACATTCCCCTAATTCTTCTAGTTGGTGTAGGACCAAAAATATCCATATGCACTAGCTGTAATTCATAAGTAGTTGAGACTTCACCAAATGATTTAAAACTGGATTTATGTTGCTTTCCATTTTGAAAAGGGTCACAAAGTTTTGAAGAATCAAATCTAAGACCTAGTATATCCTTCACTAAACTTTTCATAGAGTGTTTGTGATAGTTCCTAAGGTTATAATGCCCTAAAATTCTATGAAACAACCACGAATGATCTTCCGTTACACTATGGCAAGGTATGTCTTATCTCATAAGGTCTTCTATGTTTAGTGTGTAAATCTTCTCTTGCCTATTGGCAGAAAAAATAATTTCTTCTTTGGAATTGTGTACTAAGCACTTATCATTACTAAAATTCACATGGTATCCTTTATCACATAATTGACTTATACTGATGATGTTATGCATAAGAACCTTAAAAAATAAACTATTTTAAATAAATGTTTTTCCATGAATAATGATGTTACCTATACCAATAATTTCTCCATGAGCATTATATCTGAAGGTCACTCTTCCTCCTTTTGTCTTGATAATCTTTTAAATTTTTTTTTCTATTACCATTTTTATCCAGGGAACGTCCACTATCCATGTACCACGTATTGTGGTTGGTACTTTCCCTATTTTCCAGAAAATAAGAAAAAGTTATGTTTTCGCAGTCCAGAAATACATGGATCCGGAAATTTTAGAAAGCATTATTTTGGGTACCCACATCTTCTAAGAAAAATAAGCCTTATAAAATCCTAAATATTGGGTTTTGTTTAAGGATCAAATCTTTTCCCAATGAACACCACACTGACATTTAGTTCAGAGTGGGGAACTTTGAAGAACAAAGTAATTGTTGATAAAAATCAGTTTAGAACTTGTGTAACCAAAAATAGATGTATTCCTTCGAGGTCAGATTTATGAATACATTTTATCAAAATTTTCCATACCTAGGATATAGTTTGAAAAACACATACTCAAGGAGAATATTTCAGATTTGAGTTTAAAGATTAGGTTCTTGTCTTCAAAAACATTTGAACTAGAGCTAGGCTAGAAAACATTTTTCTTAGAAATTAGATCTTCTTGATCATTAGAATGTTTATTTCTCTCAGAACTTACATCCTAAAGATTTTTTGTAATACTTTCAAAATAAACATTTTTTTATAATGATCATTAAAATGATATGATATTTCCGTAGTAAGAATAGGATTCCTAGAATCTTCCTTATCATGTTTCTTCATCGGTTTTGAATTCTCATTCTCAAGAAGATTGGAAAACCTACAAAATTTTTCCTAGGTGGGTAAAGTATTATCTTCCTTAGAAGAAGATTCTTTATCTAATGATTTATAATAATTACCATAATTAGAATAAAAGTAAACACTGTTCATTTATTCAACATTGTGTACCTTATCCATCAAGCAATGATTTTCAAAAGGTAGACTGGATAAAAGACCAAGATCCTTCTATCCAGAAGACTCATAATCCAAAGATTCATCTGACGAATCTTCTCCACTGGAACTGCATGTGTCATTATCTTTCAAAACATTCTTAGCTTTGGACTATAATAATATTTTCATTTTTTCTCAAAATGCATTTCCTTTCTTTATTTTCTCTTGAGAATAGGGAATTAAGGTCTTATGTGTCCAGATCTCTTGCATTCATAGAATTTAACTTCAGAATCTTTCTTGTCTTTCCTTTACATCTTATTGTATTTATATTGAATGTTCCTCTGTCCAACTATCATGTTCACCCTTCAAAAAATATTTTTTAATTTATTTTCTGAGGATTCACATCCACTAGATTTGGAATGGATAATGACTTTCTTAGATCTTGATCTTGTAACTCTATCATGAGTCTTAGCTTTCATATGGTTGGAAGTAGTAGTAAAGGATACACTGCCATTTCCACTCTTCTACTTCACAATATCAGCAACTCTCTTCATTCTTGTCTCATGCTGAAGTATTGTTCCAAACATTTCATCAAGGGTAATATTTGTGACCTTTCTATTTTAATCAATTTTAGTCCTTTTAGATTCCCACTCATTTGAAATTATGTCAATGATCTTGTCAACAAGGGCTTCATCATCCAATCCTTTTTCACCCATTCATTGTAAACTATTCACAATATTCAGGAATCTCTATGAACCTTGCATTTGGGCTCACCATAAGTAAAACTAAAACCATGATATTCATATCTAAGCATGGAAATTCTAGTCTCAATTAAGTTAAAAGTTCCAATGTGAGTATCTTCTAATTTCTTCCATATATAATTTGCTGCGTGACAAGATGAAATTTGGCTATATATATTTCTAGTGATTGAACAAAGAAAAGTATTTCATACCTTATTATTTAACTTATTTTCATGATTTTCATGATTTGTAATGGCCCTTAATTCTTTATCAGGAATTTTGTATCCTCCAGTAATCGTAAAAAAAAATTCAACACCATTGTTGATAATGAAAGTCTTTATACGATCTCTCCAATATTCATAATCGTTACAATTAAAGATTGGTGGTCTGGTTGGATTACGATTGTCTATGGAACAAACAAGTATTATTTCCATATTTAATTAAATTATTTCCACAATAACATGTTAGTATAAACATTTGTAAACAAGGAAAATATTATAAGCAATAAAATATAGAGAAAACCTATCTCTAAGAAAAACGGATTCTAAACTATGATTCATAAAAACAGATTTTGAAAAAAATATGAATCTGGAAGTGTGAATTAGAAAATTAAATTCTGAGAATTCTATTCTGAATGTAATTGTGAGATAAATTCAGATTGAACCAAATATTTTGATACCAATTGTTGAGAAGGTATATCTAAGTATGATATACTCTATAATACCAAATTTCAGAACGAATATATAAGTATGAGATGCTAAAATACAACAGGGGGGAGGGGTTAATTTTATACTTTAAAAAATCCTTTAGGAAATTTTTTATAACCAAAATTCACAACACCTCTATGTTCTATTAACTTGCTTGATTACGGAAAATTGATTCCGGAAGTGAATCTTAAAAAAAGTTTAAAACAACTAAGATTCTACCTTAAAGCGTATATAATCGAACTAAATCAGAGTACAAGTATAGAAGTATAGGAAAGTTATACTTTCCTCAACAGTACAAAATGCACAGCAGAAAACAAAGTAGTAATACTACATGTAACAAACAATATCTCTTTTTAACCCAAAGAGAATGGTATCCAACAACCCTGGATAAGAGGTCCCTGGATTTATACTTTCAAGAAATTCTATTTTACCCACACCAGGGTATGCCCTCTATAAAAAGATCAGAGTCTGTCTTCCTATCCCCGCAAGCCCTAAACAATCAGGTAGTTCACACCTCTCTCTTCCTATCCCCGGAAGCCCTAGATTGTACACAACAACAATCGGAGAAGCATGAAGAATGTCTGCATGAAGCAAAGGTTGAACATGTTGTTTAAATATTTTTCATGAACTGTTGAGAGTATATAAGAGCCTCTCTATATAGAAATCACGTCCACAACATGTAAGATCAGATGTCAAATATTTTTTCAAGTGTTGTATCTTCTTTTCAAATGAGCTCATATTTATAGGAACAACTCCAACGGTTGGCTCCCTCCCCCAATAATCATATTTATACTTGAATTATGTAGGGACTTGTACACATGTCACTCAAATAATGGTTAGTTGATAATTGAATACATGACATCATTTTATAATAGAACATGTGAAATAATAACTGAAAATGATATTCGGAATGGAGAAAATGAAAGTACAGAATTTGTGTAAATATTGATGTTTAGAATGTAAGTAAATATGGATGTTCGGACTGTAAGTAAATATGCATGTTCGGAATGTAATAAAATGAATTCGTAGTCTATAGTACTAGGATATTTGGATTCGGTTTTGTAGTAATTCGTAATGAGAATTCGTAATTAGAATTCACCATCAGAATTTGTAATAAGATTTCGTAATCAGAATTCATCTTCAAAATTAGTAATGAGAATTTGTAATCAGAATTCATCACCAGAATTCATAATGAGAATTCGTAATAATAATTCATCATCAGAATTAATAATGAGAATTCGTAATCAGAATTCTTCATCAGAATTCGTAATGAGAATTCGTAATGAGAATTCATAATCAGAATTAATCATCAGAATTCTTAGTTAGAACATTATACAAGTTCCAAATCAGAATTCATAACATAACTTCATAAATGTTCCTAATAGGGAATTCAGAGTATATCTTTATAAAAGATCATAATAGTAATTTGAAAATAAAAATTGAATACCTAATATCTGAGAATTGAATGATTCTATGGTTTTTGGTTTCAAATCTACGTTTTATACTTAGAAAATTTATGGTATGAATAATGAAATATTGGAAAGGGTAAATTTATATGGGAAAGAAAATTTTCCTTATAGATGTAAAACAAGGGGTAAAATTAGATTTTCCTTAAAATCAGGTGCTTGTGATTTTCAAAACAAGGTGAATGGAAAAGTCATAAGGAAGGCCTTAATAACTTAACAGTATCCCCCTTGAATGAATGAATGGAAAAAGTCATAAAAAACCTTATTGAATCAACACACACATGATAAGACTTTCTCATGGAGATGTCACTCTACCAGTCCTTCATGTTTATGTCCACCATGATCTACCTACAAATGTAATTCTCTTTTATGTAGTTAACTACTTCCCTGAAGAGATTTGAGGGAATCTCGATAATGATTGCAACCCACATGAATATCATATGAAGTAAAGAAAATCATACCCTAAATGATGTTGATGGTACACATATTGAGGATATAAAAATTAAAAAAATTAAGAGAACCCACCTATCTAAAGTTGGAATTAGTGTCAACGGAGTATCCCATCTCTCCTAACCCCTAGAACAGTTTTGAGAGATATGACACCAAAATGTTACACGATTGTAAAACCGAGGATTTCAACAAAAGAAGAAAGTAAAAAGGAGTGTGATGAAGCAGTATCATAATGGGAAGAAACATAAGCAGAGGATATGAAAATAGTACATCTCACCATATACAGTTATGAACTCTACTCCTCTAGTGCTGGATTCACTAGGTACATATGACCGTATCCACAACTCTGAGATGCCACCTAACTGACCTGAGTAGTTCCTTTCTTCTGATACTGATATTCTAGGACATGAATTCCTCATCGATGGACTCCACCATTACCTCGTCATGATAATCCAGTTGAAAATGAACTTTCGGCTAGTTGTGGTGTCATAGATACTATACATGAAAAAGGTGTTTCAATAGATCATCTTTCACTAGATGATAATGTGAAATAATGGTATAAAATATGAAGGGGTCACATATTTCCTTAGGCCCGACACTCCACTAGGTCTCCATTGCACTGAGGATTCTTATGTAAAACTAGGACATACTTATTAAAAGTGAAAAAAATTTAAAAACATGCTTCTTGGTGGGGATTTCCATTTTGTTCACATTCAAAATAGAGCATCATGTTTCTTGAATAACCATCACCCTATCTCGAAACTGAACTTCCTAGGATCACATATTTAGCATCCCAACCATTATATTCCAAAATGAGGGCATAATTCTAGATCGATGTAATAGTTTTCAAACAAAAGACATTCACATGCGAGCGGGTGGAATATCTTAGTTCATTCTAAAATCATTTCATAGTTGTTTGTGTTTCATTTGTTAGAGATGTAGGAAAACACTAAAGCCTGTTAAAATGTTAAAAATAATATTACACACTCATAGATCCTTTCTCATGATATAAAAATTCCCTAGAATAATCATCTCTCATATTCTATATAAATAAGTGATCAAAGAAATATTCTTGGAATTCTCACCCAACCAAGTCATTGGTCTACACCACATGAGAAATAACATCCAAAAAACACTTGGTGAACTTAAGAAGCATGAAGGATACATGTTTGACCCTCTTCTCTTGATTTTTCTAAAGACGGCCGTTGATAGGACTAAATGATTCTATCCATGACTCTAAAGCATGAGGACTACCGCTACACGAGAAGGTGGTATGGTGATAATGCAGAAAGTCCCATGTAAGATATTCCATTAATGAAGAATGTCTAGGAACATTATGAACTAAATTCAAAAGTACGGTGAGACTCTCTAGAGACTGAGAGTCAAGTACCATAATAAGACCATTAGGAGGATCTAAAATAAGAGGAAATAAGGATGGAACTATATATAAAACTACATGAGGCACTACAAGATGCACTTCAGGAGGTTCAGGACCCATCTTCATGGGAATGTGCTCATCGCCACTACCCTATGGTATGCTATGAAGATGTCACAGGGGAGTTAGTCTACAAAAGGAAAACAAAACCATTTGATGTAATTTCAAATCATATAAGGGGAATAAGTAATGGTGAAATTAAGATTTTATGTACATTGCCTTCCTCTAAGCACTACACAATGGATTTCCCACTCTAAGGGACAAGTCAATATAATGATTAGAATACATTGAAGGATCACATAAATGAATCCTACCAACCATTTCCAGTGTAAATTCATATTAATATATATCAAACTATCACAAAATTTTATTAAAAAAGTGTCACTTCAAATTTTTACAACTAGAAACAACATCAATCACATGAAAATGGGATGATTAATGTTGAAATTAGATATAGCATGGAAATATGAAATTCATTTTAATCACAAAGTAGCCTAATAGAATTCATGTAAAATAATATACCTCATATCATGGTGATGCAATGTTAAAAAACATTATCTCAATAATAACAAAATTAATAAAAAAACTATTGTGTCACCCAGTGATGAAATAATATCAAAAATAATTGGAATAATCAAAAACTACAATCTAAAACCCGGAAATTGGGTGTCACTAATTCTTGGGTTTCCTATGAC
Source organism: Viscum album (assembly GCA_963277665.1). Lineage (NCBI taxonomy): Eukaryota > Viridiplantae > Streptophyta > Magnoliopsida > Santalales > Viscaceae > Viscum > Viscum album. Next base: position 1,685,619,728 of record OY728119.1, on the reverse strand, counting down.
CAAGAATAGGGTAAGTTCCAAATTTCTATGTCAGAGTATCTTATATAAACCAATTAGTAACAAAAAGAAAAAAACCTTCTGATACCACATTATAATGTAACTGTCTGGAGAGCGACATGAAAGGTTATCTAAGTTGGGATGGACAAATGACCTCAAGTGCATATCCCCGAATGTCATAGGCGGCGGACTAGTAGTGAGGGAAGTTAAACATGTTTATGGGGGGGACTATGCACTCATAGGTAAATATAATAAATTTCTGAAAAAATAATTTTATAAAAATTAAGTGATGCATATAAATAAACAAGCTTCATCAGAAAAAAATAAATAATCCCAAATGAATAAATGAAAATTTTAGAAGCTGATAAATAAAACATGATACACAATTATGTCTGCACAAAAGTAAATGTTTAGAAAACAATAATAGAATGGTATCGAAGAAGTAAAGAACACATCACAAATTGAAACAATTACATCGTGATAAAACACTCAGTCGTTTTCCCCCAATCTCCATCCGAAGAATCAAGAAACACTAAATCATCAGAAGAAGCACACTTCCCATTATCCATACCATTGATCATATACTACACTTGGGTACCAAATGATGCTCGAGTGGGATTGTGAGATAAAACCCCTGTTGTCCAGCAACCATGGTGTCTAAAACATTACATTTCATGTGATAAACGAAATTAGTATGCCAATATAATGTAAATTAATTAAAATAAATAAACAAATAAAGTGAATATATCTTGGTCTGGGTTAACAATGTCATATTTTCCATACAACTTGCTTCGACATATGTCGGGAAGATGAATGCTTTACCTCTTTAACGAAGGATTTATATTAATATAATCCTAGAAAACAAAATACATACAAAAAAAGAAAACTATCCCCAAGATTTATATAAACTATTGGGATTTATTTTTATGTCAAAAAAAGTCTTCTTCCATGAACCAGAGAGGTATCACAATTCAAAAGGAAATCAAATTAGAATCCACAAAAACTATTCTCACAATATAATAATAATAATACTAATAATTTTAATGTTTATAGTTGGATTTTGAGCCAATCATGAATGTATAACAATGTTACATCCTTCAATTTTTCAATTACCACTGATCCCATCCATGGTAGTCATCCAAATAACAATGTATTGCTCCAACCAGGTTATAATTATTCCTTCTTGGGTATCCCACATAAGTTGTCATGTACCACCCAAGTATTGGCATATCCAATTTCAAATTGTCTGATCCCGGATTTTCCCTTATGGAACATGTATCACACAAGTGTATGTAGAATGCCCATGGAAAACCTCATCTGAAAAAACATATAACATCCCCTCTCTGACGCATAGTGTGGTAACCATTCCAGAATGGATAGTCAATGTGTCGGTCCTTAATATGGAACCCACATTCTCTTCACACAATGAATTTAATTATATTTCAAACAAGTACATATCATATAGTTCCCATTTTATAATTGAAAAAAATTATTTTAAGAACCTAAAATCCACATACTTCTTGATAATTCTAGCCCAACAGTAACAACAAAAAGTATGAAGCACAATCAATATATCTACACCCAAAAATTCTAAAAGAATCCAACTCAGCACTATTTTCTTTTTGAAATTAGAATACCTACTTTAAATGTATTTCATTTCAAATCATGATATTAGTATTATATAAAATAAATTTGTAAATTAATTTCATATCATAGTTGATGGTTTATCAAGGAAACACACATTATCAGCAAAGACAAGAAAATATGTATTTGATTCATTTATAACAGCATTTCATTGTAATAATTACAGAAGGGAATTATTTGGAATAATCAAATGAACAAGACCACAAAATTAATTGTTCATATTTATCCACAATTTTATGTTTCATTTAATACTCAACCAAAGAGTGGTTTCACAAACACATGGAATAAATTAATTAATTATTCGGGGTTAAAGAAACATTGGAATAATAACTCAGAACATCAAAAGGGGTATTGAATAATTCTGAAACAATTTAATCAAGTTGTTTTAACCCAAAAAGGTTGAAATGGTCTTGGAAATCATTTTATTAGTAATAGATTGAGTAATATGGAGTATCGTCGATAGGAACTGATTATACGGCCACATCCTTAAACATTCCTTATTCTTGATATACTTTAAGAATACACGTTGAGGATCTTTTTAGGTTTAGTGTTTTAGGGAATTAGATCATAAAACATGCATTACATCGGACATTTAAACAAAGTGGTTACCATAAAATATAGTATTCAATTTTCCCATCAATGGAAACATATTTAAAATAAAACATGTATTCCGTATTGACACTTCTTTGACACTATGATCTTGTCATGTACCTTTCCTTTGACCTGTGAAAAACATTTCAAAAACATGTGATGAGCATAAAAAGCTCAGTAAGGGATATAAAAATATGGAAAGGAAACCTGAGTACATATATACATAAGAGTGAAATCATAATTTACCCATAAAAAATAAGCATTTTAACATACCTCATCAAATCATTAATAAATCATAGAAATCATAAGTCATAAAGGTAACTTGAGGCATTTATAACATTCTAACGTAGGGAGTAACCCTCTTGGTTACGTTTGGAATACCCATCACAGTATATTCCCTAAATATCTTCGGAGAAACCTTAACGTTTAACCCCTTTGCGTTACCCAATTCATTGGAGAGATATATCGGGCTCACCCGCCCTTAGTTTATCACGGAACCACCCATCTTTATAATAGTGCCCAAGAACCATAACATAATCGTATCACATTAAACATGCATAAAGGAAACATAACATTTCACATTTCAATCACAAGATATAAATACAATACATTGATATAATAAAAACATTATGAAAAACATTTTCAAAACCAAAATAAAAGAAAAGTAAAACATGGTATTTTTTTCATTTAAAAAAATGGTATGGCTTGTAAAGGAAACTGAAACTCAAATAATGGTCACGGCGGCGGAGAAGTCGTTGTCGCCACATACGTATGAAAAAACTTTCCCTTTTTTCATTCAGTAAAACGCTTGTATAAAAAAAATTCCTTTCGGATAAACGTAAAAGAGAAAGGGGTTTATACAACTTATAAAAGGAAGTTGTGTATAAAACATAATATGCCTCAATGAAAGAAGATTGAGACGAAGTCCCTTACCTCGGGTCTGACTTGACTCGATCGTTCTTTAATGTCCTGAATAATAAACTTGAGTTAATTTATACTTCCTTAAGAACCTTTTTCAAGTTCATTTTTCCTTTTATATCACTTATTACCAAGTCATGAACACTTTGTAATTATTTAGGTTAATAATGGTCGTTTTAACGATCATTGGTACTTGAGTCAAAAATAAACTCTTTATAATTACATGTTTTTCATGTATCCATTATATCCAGAGTTATAATAATGATGTAGATATCATATATATCATATATATCTAGTATATAAATGCATTTTTAATATCACATAACGTTTAGAGGTTAGAAATGAAATGCACCATTCATGGAGACAGCAATTCGTACGTACACATGAATGCTACTTTCATTTCTATTTCCGATTTTATGGAATGTAATCATAATGATATAAAGTTATATTATAATTCCATTATAATATCATTTATAATATCATTAATTACATCTCTTATACGTCCCACATATGGCATTAACGAATCAAATCACTTTGAGGGGGCGGTAGTCCCCACTTCCAAAAATGAAGATATCACATTTACCCATAATGGAAACCATAAATTTATGCCATAAATGAAAAATAAAAAATCTTAAGTAAAACATAAACATATTATATATCATATATAAATATAGTGACATCTTAATGGCCACCTTTGAAGGTGTTATATAAGTGTTGAACAATCATCATTTTGTGAGGCAGAAATTCACCATCCACAGAAACAGTATGTTCTTTAACCATTTGATGAAGATGTGTGTAAGTGTATCTCGAATAATTATTATAGAAACATCCTAGTATATGTAAGAGACTGGTTTTGTTAAAATATAAATTAATAAAAATAGTTTAGGTGGTTGGAGAAGAAAAATAAAACATAATAACCCAAGAGAAGACACTACATTTAAATCAGGTAACGTTTTTTGATTTGAGCTCAATAGCTTCTCTGGGAAGACATATACCCCAAGTGATGCTTCTAGTAGCTATAGAGAGATGTGGAGAGAAAAAATGGGCAGGTTTTGGCCGAGCCAAAGGATTTGGAAGTGTGGGTATGGTGGTAGAGGTAGGGGCCTTTTATAAGAGGAGAGGGGGGGCACTCTTGGAAAGTTACTAAATATTACTTTATTTTAAAATGTGTTTCGGATATTAAAGGTCCCAAATTGATGTATTATGAGGATAAGGTTATAAGGGTTCGAAATATACTCATCCAATAGGTCTTTGAAAAGTGTAAGTTATAGATTTAACATTATCGTTTCATTTTCTTTAAATCCTTTATTAATGAGGTAATCGCTGCATCATCATGATGTCATAAATAATTTAATTTATTTAATGTATAAAAATTAAAAACAAATATCATGATGTATGAAATCTTTTTAGATTTCGAATGACTATTTATAGTCCAACATGTCATTTATGTAGACAAAATTAAAAATGGTTTACTCAGGTGATACATTCTTTGTTATATTTAACTTTCTTTAAAAATAAAAAGATAAAAAGTCACTTTCCCACAAAAGTGATTCCATGGGGTCCCCAAGTTTGGAACAAGACATACCATGATCAGCCATGAGAGAACAAGTAGCATTAGGACTCTGTTTGGTGTCTCTTTTGTTATTATGATATTAATTTATTATCCTTAACTACCCGATTACTCATTAATCAAGATAAGTAAATATAATTATCTTCGTTACTATTCATAATGTCAAAAAAAGAGTCTTGATTACATAATTTGGACCCTATGATTCCAAATATTTATTCCATTTTACCAAATTCCAAACAATGAAATTTCAATAATTTATATAAAAATAATTCATGTTGTCAAAACAAATAGCGGGTTTTTTTGAAACAATATCTATCAAAGGTTTGGCATTAGTTTATGCCCAATTTCAAAGTGAAATTAATCCTAATGACCACCATTAGATAAAATTGTAAAAATATATTCTATTTACACTTTAAAACCAATGAAAAAGTAAATCTATCCAGATAATTAAATTAGATGAAAAAGCAGTTTTGATGTAAAATGTAGTATTATTCACTATTCATTAAAAAATGAACATTGTCAGAAAAATACCAAAAAATTATCCATTGTAAATTTCAATGTCACATTCATAAATAATAAGCTAATTTTGACAAATAGAGCTTATAAAATTGTCAAAAGTTTGATTTAAAAATGGTTTTCCATCAAAAGGCAGTAAAACTATCTTTTAAGAATATTAGTGTATTCCATGCTTAAGATTGGATTTATTCTCATTTTAAGCCTCTAAAACACTATCTAATTCATAGATAAAAATATCTATTATTCATTACATACATGGGATGTTACATCTTTCCCCCTTTATAAAATTGTGTCCCCGCATTTTATTTACATATCGAATAAGTGGGAGTACTTATCCCTCATTGCATTTTCAGATTCCCGTGTTTCCTCTTCACTCATGTGGGTTTTCCATTAAACCTTTACTTGATGAATCACCTTATTCCATAACACTTGATCCATGTGGTTAAGAATCTGGACTGGTTGTTCCTCATAAGATAGGTTCTCTTCTAGCTGAACTACCTCTGGACTCAATATATTAGATGGATCTAGAATATACTTTCTCAACATCGAAACATGAAAAACATTGTGTACCTGAGATAGACTAGGAGGTAAAGCCACTCGGTATGAAACTGATCCAACTTTCTCCAGAATTTCATATGGTCCTATGAACCTTGGACTCAACTTTCCTTCTTACCAAATCGTATCACACTTTTCCACAGTGAAACTTTGAGAAAGACATGATCACCTACCTCGAAAGAGAGATCCTTCCTCTGGTTATCCACAGAACTCTTCTGCCTGCTCTGAGCTGTTCTCATGTGTTTCTGTATCAGCTGAACTTTTTCTGCCAACTCTTCTACCAATTCCGGTCCCATCAATATCCTTTCACCCTCTTCATCACAGAAAGCTGGAGTTCGACACCATTTACCATATAATGCCTCAAATGGTGCCATCTATATACTTGAATGAAAACTATTATTATATGATAAATAATCCAAAGAAATATGTTGGTCCCAACGTCCCTGATAATCCATCGAACAATCACGTATCATATCCTCCAACGTCTGAATCGTTCGTTCTGACTGCCCATCTGATTAAGGATGAAAAGTTGTACTAAAATTTAATTTATTACCCAACGAATTCTGAAGGCCTTTCCAAAAGTTAGAAGTGAACCTGGGATCATGATCAGATACAATGGAGAGAGGAACTCCATGTAACCTGACTATCTCTTTAAGATACAAACGGGAAAGTTGATATTGGTAAAAAGTATCTCGTATAGAATGGAAATGAGAAGATTTATTCAAGCGATCATGAATAACCCAGATTGCATTATTACCTCGAGGTGTCTTCGGAAATCCCACAACGAAGTCCATGGATATATTTTCCCATTTCCATTCTGGTACTGGTAAAGGCTAAATCATCCCTTTCAGTAACTGCCGCTCTACTTTAACCTGTTGACAAGTCAAACACTTCACATTAAAATCAGAAATATCTCTTTTCATTCCATCCCACCAGTAATAATCCCGCAGATCTCTATACATATTAGTACTGCCAAGATGAACTGAAAATGGAGAACTATGAGCTTCACATAACAACTCTCTCTTCAACTGTGAATCACAAGGCACACACAATCTCTTCCCAAATCTCAAAACACAATCATTATGAATGTTGAATTCAGGAAACTTACCCTTCTGAACCAGCTATACCTTTTTTTGAAACTCATTGTCTTGCTTCTGGGGTTGCCTGATTCTGTCTGATAGAGAAGATTTCACTGATACTTGAAACAAAAAAGAAGGACATCCTGCACCAAAATCTTATATGCCAAAGTTCAAAAAATCCTTATCCAAAGGATCATGTTCCAAACGCAACATTGTTAATGAATCTTTACTTTTTCAAATCAAAGCATCAACCACTTTATTTTCTTTTCCCGGATGGTATTGAATTTTACAATCATAATCCTTGATTAATTATAGCCATCTCCTCTGTCTCATGTTCAATTCTTTATGAGTGAATATATACTTTAAACATTTGTGATCAGTATATATTTCACACTTTACTCCATACAAATGATGCCTCCAAATTTTTAATGTTAAAACAACAGTAGATAATTCAATATCATGTGTAGGATAATTTACCTCATGAGTTTTCAACTGGAGTGATGAATAAGCAATTATATTATCATTCTGCATTAGGACGCAACCATTTCCTTTCAATGAAGCATCACTGTAGATAACAAACTCCCCATTCCTAGTAGGTAGTGCCAAAACTTGAGCATTCACCAATCTTCTTTTCAATTCCTGAAAACAATCATCACATTCTTTCTTCCAGATAAACATAACACCATTTCGAGTTATCTTAGTCATTGGACTAGATAACCGTGAAAAATTTCTAACAAACCTTCGTTAATAGCCTGCAAAACCAAGGAAGCTACGAATCTCAGTTACATTTGTGGGTCTTGTCCATTCTTCAACAACATTTGTTTTTGCAGGATCAACGGTTATCCCATCTTTAGAAACAATGTGACCAAGGAATGAAATTTGTTGCAACCAAAACTCACACTTTCTGAATTTCCCATAATATATTTTTTTTTTCAAGTTTTTCTAAATAACCCTTAAATGTCTTTCATACTCCTCTTCACTTTTAGAAAACACGAAAATATCATCAATTAAAAAAACCACAAACTTATCCAAGAACTCATGGAAAATTATATTCATTAAGTCCATGAATACAGCAGGTGCATTGGTAAGCCCAAAAGGCATTACTACAAATTCATAATGGCCATATCTTGTATGAAACATGGTCTTCGGAATATCTTCTTCCTTTACCATCAACTGATGGTATCCCGATCTCAGGTCAATTTTGGAAAAATATTGAGCTCCCTGGAGCTGATCAAACAAATCATCGATATGAGGCAAAGGATATTTGTTCTTAAAAGTGATATTATTCAAGGCTCTATAATCAATGAAAAGCCTCATTGAACCATCTTTCTTTTTAGAAAATAAAATAGGAGCACCCCATGGTGATGTGCTAGGTCAAATGAAACCTTTCTCTAATAAATCATGCAATTGATCCTCCAACTCTAAAAGTTCAATTTGAACCATTTGATAAGGGGGTTTTGAAATTGGATTAGCATCTGGAACTAAGTCAACAGTAAACTCAACTTCCCGATCTGGTATTATTCCAGGAAACTAATCGGGAAAAACATCAGGATACTCATTTAGCACTGGCACATCATTAATCTGAATAGTTCCTTTGTTTTCAACTATATGTGCAAGGTATCATTCATTTCCATCTTTTACATGTTTCTCGGCCTCTTGATATGTTTTCAACAGTAAGGGTTAATTCGTGTACACAAACTGAAAGTATCTCTTAAAAGAAACTTCTTTATCTCTATAGTCAATCTTATCATGGTAAATAGAGATAAAATATACACCGAGGATAACATCAAACTCTACTAGAGGTAAAACAATATGGTTCACAAGTAGGTTCTTTTTCACGGATAAGGATAGGAAGATTCATATAAATTCTTTTTACCTCAACATTTCCCCCAGGTGTTTTTACCAAAAGTTCATGAGTCATTTCTTGAGATGGTATTCCCATTTTACTAGAAAAGTTTTCAGAGATGAAAGAATTTGTAGACCCTGAATCAAACAACACACTGGCATAATATAAAAAAACAAAGTACCTGATACAACTTAATTTGATGGCCCGACATCTGCTGAAGTAGTTGCAAAGGATTTCACTACCCCTTTCTGCATGTAGTCTAACTGCTTCCCATCACTCGAGCTCTTTGTCGGTCATTCGTTTGCATAGTGACCCATCTCATTTCACATAAAACATTACAGTAACTGTAAACCAAATTTGGACTTACCGTCACCTTGATCTTTTTCAGTGCAATCACGAGCCTTATGTCCCATCTTACCACATCGGTAGCACATTCCCGAATTCATAAGACATTCCCCAGTATGCCTTTTACCACATTTATCACAAACTGGAAACTTAGTTTTCTTACCATCAGACCTTTTTGAAGAATTATTTCCTTTCTTCTACCACCTCAGTCTCTTCTTCTGTTGGTTGTTATAGGACACTTGATCATCGGAAAACTCTATTTCAACCAGCTCAGCACATCGAACAAGCTTTTCATAACTTTTAAACTCATAATAAGCCAATTCCCCTCGATATTTTTACTTTAATCCTAAGTAATAACGATTGATTTTACTATCAAGGTCTCAGATAAAATATAGAGCATACCTTTCCAATCGAGTGAACCTTTCTTCATAGGCAGCCACTGAGTCTTCCTCTTGCCTCAATTCCAAGAATTGTTTTTCCATCCTATGTTGAACAACCTTAGGAAAATACTTCTCAAGAAACATACCTTTAAATTCATCATAGTCGACAAAATCAATATCATCAGTGGCCCAGATATTTTTAACCATCGACCACCACTGATCTGCCTCACCCTGCAAACGGTAAATATCAAGACTAACCTTTTGATTGTCTGAACACCGCATGACATCGAAAATATTCTCCAATGCATTAATCCACCCTTCAGCTAGCACAGGGTTAGATGATCCTCTGAATAATGGGGGATGTTGCCTAATGAAATGTTCCACCACTAACATGTTCCTATGTTGTTGATCTGGATGATCTCGTGCATGGATACCACTACCATTTATTTCTTGAGTCAACTGCTCTATTACTGCAACAAACTGTTCAGTTCCAATTTCGACCATCTCAGGATGCTGATTCGGAAGGTTATTTCCTTCCGTATGCCTTCCTAGCACTGCTTCCATGATTCCTCTATGGAAAACCATTCTGAACAAACATGTCTTTGATGAAGCAACATATTAATCTTCAAATGCTATATCATTTCAATTTGGCCATAAAAAAAATATTTTTTGATAATCATTTAATAGAATTCTAAATCCTAATGTTATCTAAACCGACCTTTGATACCAACTATAAAGCCCCAGCCTTAAACATTACTTATTCTTGAGATACTTCAAGAATACACTTTGAGGATCTTTTTAGGTTTAGAGTTTTAGAGAATTAGATCATAAAACATGAATTACATCCCACATTTAAACAAAGTGGTTACAATAAAAGATATTATTCATTTTTTCCATCAAGGGAAACATATTTAAAATAAAACATAGATTCCTTCTTGACACTTCCTTGACACTTTCATCATATCATGTACCTTTCCCTTGACTTGTGAAAAACATTTCAAAAACGTGGGATGAGCATAAAAAGATCATTAAGGGATATAAAAATATGGAAAGGAAACATGAGTACATATATACATAAGAGTGAAATCATACTTTACCCATAAAACATAATAAATTTAACATACATCATCAAATCATCAATAAATCATAGAAATCATAAGACATAAAGGTAACATGTGGAATTCATAACATTCTTACGTAGGGAGTAACCCTCTTGGTTACATTTGGAATACCCATCAAAGTATATTCCCTAAATCTCTTCAGATAAACCTTAAAATTTAACCACTTCGCGTTACCCAATGCATTGGAGAGATATATCAGGCTCACCTGACCTTATTTTATCACGAAACCACCCGTCTTCATAATAATGGACAAGAACCTTAACATAATTGTATCACATAAAACATGCATAAAGGGAAAAAAACATTTCCACATTTCAATCACAAGATATCATTACAACACATTGATATAATAAAATCATTATGAAAACCATTTTCAATACCAAAATAAAAAAAAGTAAAACATGGTATTTATTTTTCATTTAAAAAAAGTGTATGGCTTGTAGAGGAAGCCGAAACTCAAATAATGGTCACAGCGGCGAAGAAGTCGTTGTCACCACATACGTATGAAAAAAACATCCCCTTTTGTCGTTTAGTAAAATGCTTGTATAAAAAAATTCCTTGCGGATAAACATAAAAGTCAAAGGGGTTTATACACCGTATAAATGAATGTTGTGTATAAAACATAATATTTCTCAATGAAAGGAGATTGAGACGATGTCCCATACCTTGGGTCTGACATGAATCAATCGTTCTTTAATGTCCTGAATAATAAACTTGAGTTAATTTATACTTACTTAAGAACCTTTTTCAAGTTCATTATTCCTTTTATATCACTTAATACCATGTCATGGACACTATGTAATTATTTAAGTTAATAACGGCCGTTTTAATGATCATTGGTACTTGAGTCAAAAATAAACTCTTTATAATTACATGTTGTTCATGTATCCATTATATCCAGAGTTATATTCATGATGTAGATATAATATATATCATATATATCAATTATACACATGCATTTATTAAATTACATAATTTTTAGAGGTAAGAAATGAAATGCACCATTCATGGAGACGGTAAGTCGTACGTACGCATGAACGCTACTTTCATTTCTATTTTCTAATTTTATGGAATGGAATAATATTGATATAATGGTATATTATAATTACATTATTATATCATATATAATATCATTAATTACATCCCTTATACGTCCCACATATGTCATTAACGAATCAAATCACTTTGAGGGGGTGGTAGTCTGCACATCCTAAAATGAAGATATCACATTTACCCATAATGGAAACCATAAAGGTATGACATAAATTAAAAATAAATAATATTAAGAAAAAAATAAACATATTATATATCATATATAAATATAGTGACATCTTAATGGCCACCTTTGAAGGTGTTATATGAGTGTTGAACAATCATCGTTTCGTGAGGCAGAAATTTTCCACCCATAGAAATAGTATGTTCTTTAACCATTATATGTAGGTGTGTGTAAGTGTAGATAGAATCCTTGTTATAAAAACATACTATTATATTTAAGATACTTGTGTTGTTACAAAAGAAATGAATAAAAAGAGTGTAGGGGTCTGGAGAAGAAAATAACACATTAGAACACAAGAGAAGACACTACCGTTAAATCGGGTAACTCTTTCTTATTTGAGCTCAAAAGCTTCCTTGGGAAGACTTCTGCCCAATGTTAGGCTTCTAATAGTTATATAGGGATGTGGGGAGACAAAATGGGAAGGGTTTGGCTGAGCCAAAGACTACAGAATTATGGGTAAGGTGGTAGTGGTGGGGGCCTTTTATTAGAGGAGAGGAGGGGAACTCTTGGAAAGTTACTAAATGTTACTTTATTTTCAAATGTGTTTCGGATTTTAAAGTTCCCACATTGATTTCTTAGGAGGATAAGGTGATTAGGGTTAGAAATATACTCATCCAATAGGTCTTTGAAATGATTATGTTATAGTTTTAACATTATCTTTTCATTTTATTTAAATCCTTTATTAATGAGGTAATCGCTGCATCATCATGATGTCATTAATAATTTTATTTATTTAATGTCTAAAAATTAGAAAAAAATATCATGATGTAAGAAATATTTTTATCTTTTTAATGAATATTTATAGTCCAATAGATAATTTATGTATAAAAAATTAAAAATATTTTACTCAGGTGATACATTCTTTGTTATATTTATCTTTCTTTAAAAATAAAAAGATAAAAAGTCACTTTCCCACAAAAGTGATTCCATGGGGTCCCCGTGTTTGGAAAAAGGCATCCCATGGTTGGCCATGAGACAACTAGTAGCATTAGGACACATGTTTGTGTCATTGCTTATTATTATGATATTACTTTATTATCCTTAACTACCTGATTACTCATTAATCAAGAGAATTAAAGATAATTATCGTCGTTACTATTCATAATGTCCAAAAACAAAAGAGTATTGATTACAGAATTTGGACCTTCTGATACCATATATGTAATCCATTTTACCAAATTCCAAACATATAAAATGAAATAATTTATTTAAAAATAATTCTCGTTGTCAAAACAAATAGCAGGGTTTTTTGAAACAATATCTCTGAAAAGTTTGGAATTAGTTTATTCCCATTTCCAAAGTGAAATTAATACTAATGACCAAAATTGGATTAAATGGTAAAAATATATTATATTTACACTTTAAAACCAATTAAAAAGATAATCTATACATATAATTAAATAATGTGAAAAAGCAGTTTTGATGTAAATTGCAGTATTTTTCACTATTCATTAAAAAATGATCATTGTCAGAAAAATACCAAAAAATTATCCATTGTAAATTTCAATGTAATAATCATAAATAATAAGTTTATTCTGACAAATATAGATTATAAAATTGTCAAAAAGATGATTTAAAAAGGGTTTGCCATCAAAAGGCAGTAAAACAATCCTTTAATAATATTAGTTTATTCCATGCTTAAGATTGGATTTATTCTCATTTTAAGCCTCTAAAACACTATCTAATTCATATATTAAAATATCTATTATTCATTAATTATTTTGTATGTTACACTGATTAGAATAACAATAATGAATTGTAAAATACACAACAAAAAATGTGAAAATTAGTGGAAATTATACCTCATAATCTTAGGGCATAATACGCTCTGTAGAATTATTTTATAGGACCTAATAAAAGAGGAATAATAGGTTTTAGTAAAATCACAAAAAATGGAAACATTCATTCCAAAGTATATTGAATAGTGTATGATGGATGAAATCCTAAATTGATTATTGTATACTGTATGAATTATTAAGAGGATCAATAATCATCATATGGAGTCAAAATCATAGTAGAAAATGATTCAGATTAGGATTTTGATGGGACAATAGAGGTGGAGGCTAGGAAGCTGCAAGGGGGTGCAATAGGGGGAAAACCACCATGGGGAAATTAAAGGGAGTGAAAAAGAAGAATTTGATTATGAAAAATATGGAAAGGACGAAAAAATAAAAAAAGGAAAAGAGAATAAGGAAATAAATAATAATAAAATAAAATAATTGAAATATGAATGGATAAGGAAAAAAACTAATAAAAAGGGATTATTGCCCATTTTAATTCCTTTCACTTTTCTTGTACCTGACTTCTTATTTTATTTACAAAAATATATTTATCCCTTATTATCTTTCTTTTAATTCCCATAATTTTATTTATTTCGTATATATTATTTATATTAATTTAAGTCATGAATTTAATTCAAATTCCATTAAATTATAAAACACTATAGGGAACATGGTATTATTTAATTTGTCTCATTAACCCATTTAATTTCATTAAGGTAAAACCAAAAAACATTAAAATGTTCCATGGATTGCTTAAATTTGAGACATAACAATGTTAGTGAAACAAATGAATTATTCACACTCCATTGAATAAGCAGTACTTGGTGTTTTCATTAATACCAAGAGCTAAATGATTGAATGTTCTATATAAAGGTTTGTTTTAATAATTTACAAAATCTTATCCTATCAAAAACTAGATGATTAGTATATATAAAAACATAGAAGAGATAAATAGTGATTGAAAACATAAAATTTCGAATGCACTAAAACACGATAGATAATTTAGGATACTAATTATGTCTATTCTACAACTAATATTCTTGAAAAAAGGCAATTTACAAGAATAATGTCATTCAGTTATTTTATTTTATTTTTTTGAATATTATTCTACACTGTAGTTGATATGGAATATGGATGTTATTTTAAGGCCTCTTCCAAGATTAATTTTATAACATATGTAATGTTTATCTCAAACATACATGAGTCCAAGGGACTTTTGACTTAGGATGAGAGAAATGTTATAGCTCATTATGGAAAATTCATCAATAAACCCATATATAATAGAATAATGGTGGATTAGAACCCTCTCGTGATGTCATGGGAGGATAATAGTGAGAAGGTGTATAAAAAGTTAAAAAAATTGAAGAATTCTTTGAAACAAATTAATAATTATTTTCAAGTTTTTGAACATGATGAGGTGGTGGAATATTATCCCAAAGAATAAATTGGTGATCAATGGAGTAAATATAATATTATATATAAACAATAAAAAAAATTTGAACTAGGAATCTATTATTTATTTTGAGGATTAATTTAATTCTACTCCTAAACCACTGGATGATTCTCCACATCCCCATCTATAAATATCTATTTCTCAAAATGTTTCTAGTAATCATTGTAAGTCACTTGACTATCAATCTTATCATAAAAGGGATTTTTAATTTAGTAAACAAAATAATATCCATTAACAACCAAAAAAGGAGAATTATATTTTGGATTATAATAATATAAAGATAATGATTCAATTTATGTGACTATTAGATTCTTTAATGATGAATGAAACCTAAAAATTGGGATGGAGTATCCTTTAGTGAAAAAAATGTAGAATCTTATTTTGAAAAAAATCCTTATAAATGGGATAGTTCCTCTAGATCGTTGAATTTAGGTACAAATTACCCAGTTTTTGATGTAGTTGATGTGATAATAATAGATAAAATCCACCCAATCATGGATGAGCTATCATCTATATCAGTCCTAAATATATAGATGTTCCTATAAGATTATTTCATTATAAAATAGTTTTAAATGGATGGATGGATATATATTCTCCGACACAGTAAAAATATTTTGAATATGTATTCTATTTAGAAATATAAAATGTGGTGGATGATATTATTTAATGGATTCTTGGGGAGAAATAGAATATTGGAAAATCAAGACTATTTTTAGATATTTAACATGAAATGTTTTTGTTTTTTATATTTTTCATGGGTTATATTCTTCGAAAGCAATAGATACAGTACCTATTTCAAATAATTCAGATGAAAATAAATTTATCTCATCACATTCTACATCTAATTTTTGTGTGACTCTAAATGACATTACAGTATTAAATATGAATTTAATTATTATTTTTGAATATTTTATGTCATTAATTTAAAGGAATATTTTATACTGTTAGAGTAGATGGAATATACATGAAAATTTCATCTATTCTGCAACACAACCATCTGAGGAATTTCTACTTGATTCATTATACATGAAATGAATTATTGTGACTGAATGGGAATGTTTGAGTTCTCTATGTATACCATGATGATAAAAATCTATATGCAGATTATATGTATATTGTTAATTTTTTTTATACATATTCAATTTTTGAACCTCTACATGAAATACCATCTTCACCTCCTTAAAATTTTTCACTTTATGATAATATGAATAAAACATTGTGTAAGAGGAGGTTAAAATTGATATAGATGCTTCTTTGATAATCAAATAGATACTATTTTCTTAGTTTTAACTCAAATATCAAAAACTCTAATATTATATAGTGGTGATTCTATGAAATATTTAATTGAAAGAGACACCATTAAAAATTATATCATGTATTACGTACGTATTATATTTAAAATTAATGAATTGTAGAAATAATATATGTCCTTGGATGGTGGAATGATGATTAACTTAAACACATGGGAATTCTCAACATAGATAGATAAACTGAAGTTATTATTTCCTGATTTAGGATTCTGTATAAGTTAAAATAATGTTTTATAGAAGTTATAGATCTTGTATATCATGCATTAATGGACATAACATAGTTAATGGAACTATATTTGAATAGTGTACACATTAATTTGGTTGTGCCTTTAGAATTTCCCATGCCTTCATTTATATAAGCCACTACCACTTCAATTCATTCCTTATCTTCCATATATTTACCTCCTTTTGATTTTACATCAACTTGGGATATATTGCTTCTTAGACCAACATCCCATAGTGTTATTTTTGGGAACTAACCTCTCAATTAATGTTTACCCCTAAGAATTCACAATTAAATGAAGTGGACTAAGTATATATTAATTATGATTATGATATAAATGTTAGATAGGGAACATAAAATTTGAATACACATTTTGATAGTAATATATTCTATATCCTTATCAATAATGACTTATTTATTCATTATTCTTACCTTTTATGATTCATTAATTACTTCAAGTTTTAAAAATTAATTTCACTAAATCATATTATTTATTCTAATTTTTTTATTGTTTTTATTATAAAAAAATCGGGGAGAAATTTTTTATTGTAGTTTCTGGTGTTTCTTTTGGTCTTCATGCTAATAGTTTTATTTTTCATATTTTTTTCAGTTTTTTATCACTATGGTGGGGGAGATTGTTAGAATATTCCATTAATTACCTTTTTAAAAAATCTAAAATCATGTTTTTTATACATATGATGATTCCATATCATTATATTAGTATATTTTTATTATGAAAACAATATATTTCTGAATTTATTGTTCATTACAACAGATTGACAAGACAGAAGAAAAAATAAAAAACAAGAAAAAAAGGAAAAAAACTTAATTGATCGTGGACCTATTTAAAGGTCAAATAATGGAATATAGACATGAGTAGAGTTAATTTTGAATTTTTATAATTTATTAAATGGTAAATTAATCCTTTGTTAAAGGTAATTCAAAAATTAATATACATATATAAATTTAAATACTCAGGAATGAACGTGTGGAGCCCCTGAGGAATCTCTAATTGTAGGATAGAGTACCCATTACTCTTGATCTACCATAAAAACAATTAATCAATTTAAGATGTAAAATTGAGCATTAAAATCATTATTTACACTTTTATATGTTTTATTAATAAAATGTGAAAAAATCATTGACCTCATATTGACTGAAAACCAATGGATGATGCCACATGAAGCACCACATTGTCCATGTGATAGACCTATGTAACTTTAATTAACATAGAAGGATAGTAATGTAAAGGTTATTTGATGTATAAAGACATGAATAAGGTAACCACTATTTATTTATGGATATACATATGTTTTATCACATAAATTATCAAGCTCTGAATGGTTAGTAAGAGAATCCCACAAGCTATGTAGGGGTAAATCCATTTTTGAAAGTGTAATGATTATTGGTGTATATTTTTCATCCTATGCCTTTTATACACATTAATTAATTTTTAAATAAAAAATAATACACTTTGTGAAACCTAGAAGATATTTAATTAAAGTTTATATGGAAATTTTTTACATTACCGGTCAACTTAAAATAAAGATAATGTCAAAATTATTTAAATCATCCTAAACATGGTAATTTTATTTTATCATTTTTAAAATTGATGTGTTAACCTATGGAATTAAATAACAAATAATAGAGATATAAAGCCTAGTATGATATTAAACATGGTATAATATCATGAGAGTTTTACATTTTTGAAAATAAGAATTTATATGGGACATAAAATGGGAGAGAATCATAATCATAAACAATGAGGAAGGATATAGAAAGATTACATAACATAAACATTAGAATGTGACAATATCATTATACATGGAATCAAAACATAGTTCAAAATTTACTACCAATATAACATTACATGGTTTAAAATTTCCATTTATGTTTTTTATAAATTCCTAATACCATCCATTAGATATCCTGAAAAAGAAACATTACCTAATAAATTTGAGCATAATATTATTCCATGCACAACAGTCACATTCATATTATGTATATGTAAAAGTGTTCTATATAGATCACTAAACATATAATGATATTTAATAACATTATTTAATGATAACATATTTTGGAATACATATATATAAGTCCATAATAAATGGTTAATAATTATTTTGTGGTGAATACACATGATTCGAAATAGGTATGACATTAATAATACAATGGACTATCATTGTAAAATCGTAGTTAAATTTTGGAGTCATAAAAGTTTTTGACAATGATTCATAAAATTGTTTAATAATGGAAAAATGATTTTCTTATAAATTTTATATTAGATTAAAATTATGAAGGGCATGGAGAAAAATATCACTATATTAGTTAAATCTAATTAAAATCATATGATAATAATGATTCTAGAATAACAAGGATGAGGAAAAGACAACATACAAAATTATAACATCATAAAAGATTAGGTAATGGTCAAAATAAAAGAATTTAAAGAATATATAAATAAAATAAAGTAATTATGAGACTAATGGGATGTTTATAAATTCATGAAAATGTAACAAATTGTGATTTGAAATAATGAATACAGATAATATTATTTAATTGAATGGAGGAGAGAATGGTCTCATATTGATGGTAGGTAAATCATATAAAACCTCAAGTAGAATAAATATTTATGAAGGGAAGTAATTAGGATGTTAAAAAACATAACCAACCATGATCAAAAGGAAATTCATAGGAAAAACGTAAAATAGATTCGTCAATAAAAATTATGGAGGGAGTTCTTTTACCTTGAAAGGGTGATTCTAAAAGTTTTGGAGGATATTATTGAGCTATTGGGGTCACATTAGGATGAATTTAGAGACGGGAGGCTATTTAGGGATGTTCTAAATGTTTTTTGACTGATATTTAATGTGATATTTGATGGGATTATATAGGAAAACAATGGGGTTATATTTTTTATTTACCAAACATTGGTATTCAAATCTAAATGAAAATGTTATAAAACCCCTTCAAATATTTCCCCACATACACGACCAAAGTTGATTGGTTTGAATTATTTTATATGTTATTGGGACTAACTCATTAGTATATTACCCTTAGTGATGTGGAATTGAGTCATGTTTATAGTGAAATGATTTTAATACCAAAAAAATGTAATATCAGTTTTGGAAGAATCATAATGTAATTCTAAAATTAAAAAAATAACATAAAAATAACATTAATTTAATTACAAAACATATATTTGGCCTTTTATGAAAAATATATCATTTATTATATAACTTTTAGGACATTATGTTGTCATAATACACGCTGTATATTTTTAAACATATTTAATTTTTACCAAACTATTCAAATGTCATAGAATGTTATGAAAAAACAACCACTGAATACTTTTTAAGTGCTGATTCTATGAAAAAATTATTTTATATAAATAATTTTAGAATTTCGATAATTTTATTTTATAAAAATTCAACATTCATTGGAAAATGTTGAGTTTTTTACAATAAAATTTTAAAACCCATTTAAAAATTACATTAAAATTTCATAAAATTAAAAATATCCTTCATATATAGAATTTAATATTTAGTAATAATACTTCATATATATATTATTTAACTAAAAAATCATTTATTTTATTGAAATATGGCTCTTGATTAAAATTAAATATTATCTCAACTACAATCTATATTTTAATGCATTAAAATTCTATGTTTTATCTAAATCATTAATTAATAATTAAAAAAGGAATAAAATATTTTTTATTATAATATTTATATTAAAATATTAGTATTCATACCCAAACTATTAAATTTTTAAATCCCTTTAAATGTTTTGTTACCGTTTACAAAAAAAAATTTCTTTTTAACGTTGTAATTAATATTCAATACAGTGAACATTCAAAATGTTAAAAAATAAGATAGCCTTATTACCTAATATTAATTACAATTATTCTAATTATGGAATAGATTATATTGAAATAATATGAAATAGTTGTAAAAATTTAGTAAAAAACCTACATGTGAAATGGAAATAGATTTTCTAAAAAATTATTTTTCAGGGGAAAATGAATTTACGTTAACTATATAAATAATAATATATATTATATAAATGTAAATTAATAATTATTTAAGTATCATTCAAAACATTAATTTTAATATTTTCATATTATGTGTTTTTTAGTTAATTATAATGGATACAAATTATACATTTGAAACTCGTTTTCAAAAAAATGTGATTTCAATAATAAAAATAAACATTATCTAAAATCCAGTATAAATGTGATTTAAATGTAATAAACTGGATTAAATATAACTAATGAATAATTAATTTAATTTTTTCAAAAATTTTAATATTATAACTTCTAAAGTAATTTATTTAAAAAAAACAAATGTCAGTTTAAGACAAATAGTTATTTTTCGACAATTTATTGAAAAATCAGTTTTTTATGAAGGATACAAAAATTTCACATAATGATTATTTTGTTATGATGATAAAAGAAATAAATTTCATTTTATATACTAATATATAGGAATGTACTATAAATTCATTATAATATTATTTAACAAAATAACATTTTTTTAAGAAAACATATTTTGGCGATTAAAATTGACGTACTAAAAATTTAGTGATTATTAAATAAAAAACCACCTATACATTAGTAAATTCATAAAATATGATATTTTCTTGGAAAAACTTTTTAGATTATAAAAAAATATGGATTTTTACTATAATTAATGAAATTTAAAAGTATTTACCTTTAATTTTCTAATATGAATCCAAAAAATGAGAAAACATTCCATTATTTCCAACAATGACAAATTTTGTGTTTATTAGACATCAAATTGATGATTTATTAAAATATAATACACATAGTACAACCCACAATGTTTATATGTCAAGTTAAATTTGGAATTAGATAAATTACATCACATCTTATAATAGGAGTTACATTAATATTTTTTTAAAAAAAATCCTTAAAATGATCTTTGTACTCCTTCTTTATTAAAAATACATGGGATAACCTAGGGAAGTACATACAATGGGGGTGACTAATAATACCAGGTAAGGGAATAAATAGGAAATAATATGAAAATAGTATTAAATTTTATATAATAGTTATTTCAATGGGATATTAAATATGATAAAATCATAAACATGAATAATGATGTATGATATATTATTATAAAATATGAAAACATGGGAATATAAAAACAACAAAAAAATAATACAATATAAAATTAATAATGGAAAACCTCAATGAAAGCATAAGATGGCATAAAACATCCAATTATATATTAGGCTAACTAATTAATCTCTTTCAAGACTAATCGTTATAATAAAACATTACCCAACCTATTTGACGTCAATATAATTCCATGTGTACATATCACATTCATATCATATTTTAGATTAAGTGTTCCATACATATAATTTATCATATGATAATATTCCATAAAATTTAATTCAATGTTTAAGGAACATGTAATAAAAATATGGTTGTCCCCAATAAAATAATTAAATGTACATGTAAATTAATCCCTTAATTTTAAATAAATATGGAATTCATAATACAATGGTTTGGAATGGAAAAAATGCAGTGATTGTTCTGCATCATAACTACAGTAATTAAAATTTCACAATGTAATTTATTGTGAGAGGAATTGGTATGTCATCATTTTGCAGGAAAATGGATAGTAATAGTGTCATGTAAAATCATATCCTAGAAGTATTAATTTTAAATAAAAAAATAAATTGAATATGATTCATGAATAAATACGAGAATGAAAGTATCCCTTAGTAAATATTACCATGGTAACATATTATTTAAATGTAAAAATAAGAACTAATAAATTTTATCTCATTAATAAAACATCATGTGGATTGAAAAAAGATTTATATTAATTATTAAAAATGTGAAAAAATGTTATTTAAATATCTAAATACAAAACAAGGTTCAGGACTTGAAAATATGATAGTACGATTACATAAAATTGGTAAATAATATGGAAATGAAGTTTCTATAGAAATATGGGTGTATATAATCGTTAATTGGTGGGATTAATGAGGTTTAAATGGGTATCTTATCACATGGAAATAAAAATAATTATAATAGTGATTTATAAAAACATTCCCAAATAATTAAAATAATAAATTAAAAGGTATAACAAAAAAGTGGTACTTAAATAAAAAGTTAAGCAGGAGGTCCCTTACCAAGATTCGGTGATTTTAAAATCATCGGAGGAGCTTCGTGATAGCTTGGTGGGTATTTTTGAGGACTATATATATGGTTGGTAATTTTAATTACATGATCAAAGGATTTAGAGTGAAAAGGATTCATAGCGTGGGTTTGATTTTATATGAAAATAGAGGTTAGTTCTTTAATATTTTCCAAACACAAGTTTTAGGCACTAAAAAATAAATTAATCAAAATAACAAAACATTACATGGTTTTTCTCACATATTTGTAACGAATATCTGTGTTATAATTTATTTTACATTTTCATGGGTTGAACATATTAAAAAATTACCCATGGTGATGTTGGAGTGGTTCATGGTAATAAAATATTATTTTAAAACTATAATATATATTATATGTTTTCTGGAATTCATAGAGTCATTAAAAAATTAAAAAAATTAAAAAAAATTGGAAATATTTATATGGTGAAATATATATTGGTTCTTGGATTCCACTTATATCATTTATTACATCACTTTTGGGTTATTCTGATGTCAAAAAACACGACTTATATTTCCACCATATTAAATTTTAACTCAGAAATTATATTGTCTTAGAAAACAATGAAATAATAACTAGTTGAAAATTATGGTGTCTTGACTCCAAAAATAATATTTATTTTATCAAAATAATTTTATAACAACGTGAATTCTCGCATTTATAATAGAATCATCATTTTTAAAAAATGCATTTTTTTGGACAATAACACATTTGAAAAGTTTTAAAAATTACATTTTCACTTATTAAAATTAAATTTATCATTTATATTTAACAAATACGGATATATACTTATATTTTTAAAAGATGTATTTTATTTAAAAAATTCGTTATTTTGGAAAAAGATTTTGTTGATTAAAACTATATATTATCCCTACTATAATCTATGTTTTAACAAACCAACAAATATAATTTTGATAAAAAAATATTTCATAATAAAAAAAGATTATATTTTTTTATAATTATTATTTTTAAATAAAAATAAATAATGTAATACTCATAGGATTATTTTTTTGGTCCTTGTAATTTTATTATTTACCCATAAGAAACTCATTTTCCTTTTACCATGGAAATAAATATTCATTACTATTATTATTCATATTGTTAAAGATTTATGTTGACCTTATTAAATAATATTAAATATGACGATTAAAAATATAGAATTCACAATTATCAAAATCCATTCATATTGTGGTTATAATTGAATATAAAACATGTATGTAAAACTAATATTGGTTATACGAAAAAAGAATTTTCAAATGATTGCATTATTAAAATTTTACTCTAAAACATTTAATATTATTTATATTATTATAAAATAATAAATATTAATTTATTATATATAATTATAATATAAATAATACAACCTTAGGTTTTATTTTTATCTTATTATAATTGAGGAACATTATTCATTTTTAATAGTTTAAATAAATATGTTTTGAAGCCTAAAAATATACATGTTCTAAAATCCTATATAAAGATTATTTAAATAATATTAATTATAAAAAATATAACTCAATAAATATTATTTTTATTATATATAAAATTTAATTAGTAATGTTACTACTAAATTATTAATTTAACAAAATAATTTATAGTTAATAAAATGGATACATTTCACTATTTACTGAAAAATCAATCTTTTCATAAAAATATCAAAATTGCACCACAATGTCTTTTGATACTATGTTATAAAAAAATTATTTACTTATATAAAATAAATTTTCAAGCCATTATATAAATACATTATAATACTTGTTTTCAAAAATAAAAAAAATATCACTTTTGATGAAAACAAATTTTCAGGAATAAAATGAAATTACTAAAAAATTGAATGATTATTTAAAAATAATTTCTCTATATGATTATATTGAGAAGGAAATATATATATACATATTTAAATATTGAATAATTCGGTTAATTATATTCTTATACATAATTTAATTGATAGGATAAATAGTTATATTTAAATAATCATTGTATTTTTGGGCTTTGTGTTGCATATCGCAAACTCTATCGAATATAGTTTGATATTTTAAAAACATTGGGTATTATTGTAAATATAATACCACAACAACCTATAGATCATGAGTTTATATCAACCATTAATATGTTAATAATTATAACAACTATTTATATTTAATTTAATGATATCCTTTATAGTATTTAATACTACTTAGTGTGAGAATATTTGAAATGATTTCTTGGAGATGACTATATGGGGTAAAATATTTAATAAAATGAAGAAATATTATTTTTAAATATAATAGGAGATAAAAATATAATCTATTATCAATTTTTATTCCATTAAACTATAATTTCAATTCAATTTTTAAAAAACCAATAATGAATTTACACTAACTATAACTCTCACTCTTGAACATAGTATAAAAGCATTCATAGAGAATAACATCACTCATTAGTCCAACCCAATAATATATTCAGGTTTAGGAAACTCTAAAAGAAATTATTTATATTTATGACATGATTTTGTTTTCTAAATTTTAGTTATAACCTATCATACTTGCTGATGACGTATACTTATATAGTGAAGAGGGGTAATTACAATGGAATTTTTATGTTTCTAGTTTTTTTATATATTTAAGTAATTTTTTTATGAGAATGTGATGTTCCATAATAATATTAATTAGGGGTGAATTCTATTTTTCATATGTATATAAACATGAATTAAGTCTGTGTAATATTTAAAATTATTTTTTGTAGTAGAGTAGTATTTATATACTGCAATAAAATTTTACATTTTTCATATCATTCAAAATATATTCTAGTACATGTTAATGTTGAATTCAAGGTTTTCCAATGTTATGTGAATTGTTTGATTTTTTTGGGTAAGAGTTAAGGTTGAAGGAGTAGTTTTATGCTGATACGAATTAAGTATGAGTTTTCTAACATCATTTAATGTCTTTTTATGATATTTAATTTTAGAATAATATATCTTTTTCTGAGAAGTAATAATTTGAAAATGGAATGGAATTAATTAGATATATTATCATTTCATAATATATTGAGTTTTGTGTAAGATATAGGTGTTTTAAAAACCTCATTTTCTGTAAGATATTTGGCTGATAAAAGAGATATTTTAATTTCGTAAGACATGTAGACATTTATGTAATATATATCACTAATTTCAACATATATCTTATTTTTATATGATATTATGGAATTTTCATTTGATATCAATGATTATAGAAGAAATTGATTATGTTTGTATGATATTTCAGTTTCTATAAGAAATTTTCTCAGTGAAAAATATATTTTTTTTAAAGATATATTCCAATGTTATGTGATAATTTTTTTGTATAATACATTGTTATTTCATATTATATTTTGGTATTTTAAAGAGACTTTTAATTTCTGTGAGATATTTCAGCCTTCATATGAATCATAGTAAATTATGTATGATATTTTAGTTCATGTATGATATTGTTTTATAATATATTGTTCATTGATGAAAATAGTAGAGATATAATTTCTGTATGAATCTAGCATAATATGAATTTTGAATGTTTATGGTTGCTCATAATGGATATAAGCACCATAATAATATTTAGGATTATGATTTAGTCAATTATATGATGAATGTTACTGAAGATGAGATGGCTGTATAATAGGAAGATAGAAACCACATTGTGAAAATATTTTATGGGAAAACCACGATGAACCAGAATTTATGGTTTTTTAATGTAGTATCATCATGATTAATGTTCCACATCATAGTACATTATGAGGATGACAGAATGGGAGTGATCTATGACACATAAAATGTATCCCTGAAGAGGATCATTTAATTTCATGTTCTCATATACCTATGAACGTTTGATGTGTACGTGGAATTTTTTTATGAGAAAGGAGGACATGAAATTTTTCATATTCCATTGATATTAAAAATTCCTATTCATTATTTTAATATGAATTGAAT
Organism: Viscum album; assembly: GCA_963277665.1. Taxonomy (NCBI): domain Eukaryota; kingdom Viridiplantae; phylum Streptophyta; class Magnoliopsida; order Santalales; family Viscaceae; genus Viscum; species Viscum album. Next base: position 1,685,592,990 of record OY728119.1, on the reverse strand, counting down.
AATATCATTTTTTATTTTTAGTAGAACATGAAATTGATGATAAAGGGGGTTTCAGTGGGTTATATTTCAATATATCTAATGAGATGAAAATTAAAGATATAATATTAACATGCATTTGAGAATATAGTTATAAGAAGTGGAAAGAAAATATGAGATATTCTTAATATGGATTATATTATATATTCAATGGTTTAAAATAAGTATAACAACTTATATCCAAAGTAACTTATGATCCAATGTCATGTGAAGATAAAATTATATAGTTAAGGAGGAAAATTCTACAAATTTATGAAGAAGAAGAAGAAGACAAATGTCGGGGCTTACTAGTATAGTATATATATTTGGACAAATTAGTGAGTCATCCCATAATATAATGTTCGATTATTAATCAATATGATGATGATTGCGGAATCTATCAAGATTTTATATATATTATAAAAATTAGATCTATTTAAGATTTGAAGATACATTTGTTATTAAAAATAAATTCTTATTTAATTGTAAAATGGAAATCTTAGTTGGATTGAAAACTTGAACAACAAGTAGATCATTTTTTTGTATGTTCTCAGTGCTATTAATACATGTCAATAGATATTCTATTTCAATGGATACATTGTAAAAATAAAATAATGTTTATATGTGATTTGGATTTAAATACCCATACATCAATGACATAGTGATAAATTTTATTTGAAAACAACCTTAAAAAATCCTGATAATCATGATTTATTACATGATGCATTATATATGTGAATCCAAAATGGTTGAATTTAGTGAGGGAGTTCAATTATTTGATGATGTGAGGATGTAAAATAATAAAAATAAATATTATTTTATCAATATTCACAAACACTAATTCACTCAAACACCAACTCATACATCATTAATGTGAATATCCCAAAATGATCCCAACACAAACACTACAAACCTAATCAAAGATCATTTTATTACCCACATGTAAGCTCCCATATAACAATCTATATCCTATTTACTATTCATTAGATTTTTACTTTCCATGCTTATTGAATGTGAATGATAATATAATAATAGATAATAAATACTATTGGAATTATCTAACTATAAACAACATTATTGAAATGAAATTAGTATTCATAAAAGAAATCAATGCACATATTTCTAGAAGTAACTCAATGTACATCAATAATTTGTCCCAAAAATTATAAAATATTAACTATATAATTGAATATAAAATTAAAATATCTTGGACCCTGTGTTCATTTAATCCTTTGTGATAATGTGAGACCATTTGAGGGAATACCATTACATAGTGTCATTTAATTATTTCATTTATATAAATGAATTATCACATTCTATAATATGAAAACCATTAATAATTAAATCTATTGTAAATATTTACTATTATAAAATATTTAATTCCATGAATATATATAAAATATCAAAATTATATCATGCAGTTAACACTATGATGTTCTATTTTGAAAACACGTTTTAAAAAACATCATTTATCTTAATCTTCACATATATTTAAGTAGACAGATTATAGAATGATACATTATTTAAAATTATTATAATATTATTTCATTTACAACATTGATATTGAATATTTTAATTCAATAATTTATCATTATTTATTCCATTGATGAATAATTACCATATAAAATTCTGTTTTTTAAATTTCAGTTAGAAATTCATATTGTGTTGTCAATATATTATTGGGGAATTCATTATTATGATTAATGAAAAAAATATATTTTTCTAAAGACTTTTCACAACCATGAAATTTCCATCACATAAAACCCACACCCTATTGTGTTTAAAGAACCCATCTATTGTAGTTATTTAAGATCATGTTCTTAAACCTTATTAAAATTTATTCACATTATATCATTATTTATGAATAATAAAATTTACATGATCACTCAATATATGATGACCATCCAATGTTTTAATTCAAATTCTATTTACCTTACCTCACCCATTAATATAGTATATAGTGACTTTTGATAATGAATCATTGTTCCACATTATTTTTGTGAAAATAAATTATTATTATATTTTTTATTATAATGGTAAAACTTTGTTGTTAGGAAAAATAATCCACATAAATGATTAATGTCTTAATAGCCTTCTTCTACATTGAAACCAAATTAAATATTAATAGATGTAAAGTAGTTGTCTAGTTTTATGGTAAAAATAATGGAACTGGAATATATATATATGTGTGTGTGTGTGTGTGTGTGTGATAAAAAGAATATAACATTTTTAAGAGCAGATTCAATATCGACATAACTAGTAGAACTATGCATCTAATAAATTTTATTTTCATAAATTATTATTTATTCTATTGTGAAATAGTTTTGTATGAGTAATTGATAAACACATATAAAATTATTTATTTAAATTATATTTGAAAAAAATAGTAGATACAATATTTTTTTAATTTCCGATAAAAAATTATTATGATATTATTTAAATATTCTATTTTAAATTAAATTTTACTATTTTTAGAATGGTAGTTTAGAAAACAAATAAATTTATACATTTACGTAATAATATTATCTGAGGATAAATTTTTGATATTTTCTAAAAAGAATGAATTTTATATGAATAGCGGAATATACCATCATTACCAATACACTGACTTTCATGAAATTGTAATTGTATAAGTATGATATAAAAACATATAATAACATTTTATTCAAAAATTATTTTTCTTAAATTCATATTATATATTTAGAAATATCTAATATATTTCAAAAAAATAAGATTGATATTTTATAATAAAAGAAGTATTTTTCAAAAGACCATTTTTACCCAATATACCTAAATTATATTAATATTAGTTTTCAAATCTCTATGAAATCGAATTTAAAAAATAGATTAAAAATATAGAATCATTAGTTCAAAATTATCTAATAAGGACCACATTTTTAGGCATTAAATATTATGTGACATTATCTTAAAACTTGTTACCATGATAAAATATTAAATGTTCAATGTAATATTTCAAAGGGTAGTGTTATTGAATGTGTTTAATACACATGTAAAAAAAATTATTGAGGATTTTTCAACAATATGTATTCCACGCACCACTATTTCCCAATAAATATATGTGCATTCCTAGACAGTCACTTACTATTATTGAAACGTTTTAGGTATTTATAGAAATATCACCTCCTTTAACTTATAAAATGGGTTCTCCCCTTATCAAATATACTCATACCAAAACCCCCACAATTTTTTCTCAAAAAATATTTGAAATGTAATTTTTTTGAATATTTCTTATATAATTTATTTTTTTATTATCCCAAATACCCTTCATATATTATTTATGTTTGTTTGTTCAGGTTTTTTCACCATGATTGACAAATATTTGAGTATTTATTCGGTTAAAAAATAAAATTCTACAATCATGGACACATTCTCAAGACATTTACAATGTTTGAAAAAATAACTTACATGAGGAATTGGAAATATAGAGAAATGTCTACATTGATCATTCAGTTATACCAATCACCAATGGGAATAATTCACCTACAAAATGTGGATACCATAAGGAATTGGGTTTGCGGAAAACATATACATCGAGGAATCATCCATGTAATAAATTAGATAAATTATAAACTAGCTATATCAATCACCAATGTGGAGTAATTGGATATATAATTTCGATACATGATTATCTAGTGTATGTGGATAATAATGGGAACTTTATTCCATTTTATATGTCAAAATTGGTTTTATAATTATGAATCTAATGTGAAGTAAATAGGTTTGGTGATTAAGATTTTTTTGTAAAGAATATTTTCTAAATTAGAAATTCCTACATGAGAATAAGTTATGTGGAACATTTCAGCTACATTAATCAATTTTCATATATAAAATAAAATTTTCAAAATTTAGTTCTGCGGTGAGTTAAAATTATGTGCATTGATCTGAAAACTAATATTTATTATCATGGGAGTACTTTTATTGGGATTTATCATTTCTATGCATTCTTTAATTATTTTACACCTTTTTATAAAAATAATTTTAATAAGATTCATGATCTGATAAAGTATTTAATCAAATGTATAATTTAATGGGAAATACTTTTTGTGCGGTACTTCTTCGAATCCAACCTATGGATTTTAAATGAGAAACCTGGATTTATAACAATCTGTTGATGTTTTTTTTATATTTATCATTATTTATCATGATTAATATTTTTTAAAACATACATAGAATAATATAATCAGACACTCAATAAACTAAGAACTCTCGCTCTGTATGATCTTTTAATGTTTCCAATATTTATTTGACTAGAAGAAGAAATTTACAAAATATTATTGTACATAAACGATTATCATTTTTACTTTAGAAGCCTCTCGATGAGATTTTATATTATCTCATTGTCTCTATTAGATATTTCATCTTATCTGTCTATTATATTTTATGAATATGAGATGAGTATAAAAAATATTGTTTTACATTTTTCAATAAAATTTACATAGTTAAATAACATTGAAGGATACTATTCATAAAGACTTTTTTTTGACCTGGATGATATCTTATACTACCACTGCAAAAAAATTTGATTGTTTTCAATCAATAGTTCTGTCCAATTAAAAAGTATTAGAAGTAACATGTGAATGGACTGGATTAGTGAAAATTACAAAAATCATGGAGAAATATTTTTGTCAAGTGGACTAGGTATATATTTTCCACAAAATACTATAATTTCCATGGTGTAATCTATTTATTTGTGATATTATTTTATTCACTTCATATGTTAAATATGTTATTAGAAATTATTAACATTCTAAAGACCATGGTTATATATGAAATGAATATAAATATATCACAATTCCAATTATCATGAGTCTTATACAGTCATCTTGAGAAAAAATAGATATAAAAGCAATTAATTTTTTTTAATCAATTATTAAAGGTTATTATCAATATATCACCTCGTAAATTGATGTTATGAATGATAATAGAGGATGTATATCAATGGATAAATCTTAATTTTTCAATAAATATAATTATATCGTTTATAATGCGTAGACAATATTTTATCTAAAGATCCATGGTTTAAAGGTCTATATTAAATCCATCAAGCCATATGATATTCCAATGACATAACAAAAAAACCAAATAATAACTCTTAAGGTAGTTATGATTTAAACATCAAAGGTATTCAATCTATTATTTTTTACTAGGTCTATATATGCTCAAAGAATGGCTATAGTGTTAAAAATAACATGAAATGTGGACTTTTATATAGTTTTCATAAAAAGGTGTTGGGGAATCATTATATATTATACTTTCTATTTTTAAGGAAATATTTTGAACATTCATAATGATATAATGGGAACGAATAACATAGTTAATTGTAAGTCTTACTGATATTGTAAACAATGTAATTAATTTCATGCCTCCAATCACTTAACTGTATGAAGCATTGAAAATTATCAAATTTAAATGACCATGATAGATACGAATCATGGATTCTATTAAAAAATCATGAAGGATAAATAATTTAATATAAATTTTCTTCTCATGAATCTTATGATGTCTAGTGTTGAGATAGAATTTCATGTTATAGGTCATAGATTAATTAAAACCCATTCTTGTGGTTATTTAGAATTTATGAAAATACAAAGGATTTATTTTAATATAATTCAGTTTATTCATCTATTTTTTTTAATTTTCATATATGAATTATGAATATTTAACATTAATGAATTATAAACATATATTTACTGTGTTCTATTTCTATGTTTAATGTTTTTTATAAAACAATGTATGTTAATATTTTATTTTTAGTTAAAAACAACCCAAAATTGAATAAAGTTTGTTTGAAACATTGGAATGCGGTACAAGATAGAATAACTAGATCAACCATATTACCTTTTAACTTTTAAAAACTACCATATATCTTACCTATCAATCCACACACAAAATCCATCCATCTTTTCATCCATGGTAAAATTCATGCATGGAGATGAGGGATGATCTTGTTCTTCTACGAATGCTAAAGGTAGGTGTGTGACATGCCTAGTTCTCCCTGGGATTGTAAGTCATATAATGTTTTGGAAATATAAAGAGTTGATATTGAAGGGGATGCCTTAATTTAATGGTTTTCATTTTTTCGTTTATGGGAATTAATCCGGTTTTATATTTTAATAATGTGTAAAGGAGTTTATAAGGAATGTCTTGTTTCTATTCGTCATAATATGGGATATTATTTCGTCTAATTAACATGGAGAGAATATTCAGGTTTCATCAATGGAGTTGTATATGAATATATACATTCCATAGGTAGGGGAGTTCAAATTTATATAAATGTTGGTTTCTACAAGAATATTATGACCAAAAATACTTTTAATGCTTCTTTTTCATAACCTCTACATTTGATTAAATTCCAGTTAATGATTCGCTAGAAAAGTGGAATGTTCAAATCAATTACATACATTCCAATGTACCATGATATTCAATGTTTTTTATGCAACATAATTTTAAATTAAATGGTCTATTGAATTATTACCCTTACTATAGTATGATCTCCCTAGTATATAATTTGAAGTATGTTGATATAAATGAGTGATATGTAATACATTATAATAAGAGGAATACATTATCAATAGTTATACTAAATACTATTGGGTATTTCTAGGACCCAACATCTAACCCATTGATGCCTATTGGTTATAATGGTGAGGCTCAACGTGATCCTGATCAAACCTCAACACATAGGGTTAATATCATTATATGATATATCCATCTAGGGATCTCCACGAGATAGAAATAGCTAGTGTAATACCACTATTTCCATAGACCAGTTCAATAGTGGAATATGATTTTTAGAGACCATAATTAAGAGTTTCTAAAGGAATTAAACATGTGGAGTAAGTTATTGAGTCACTTTTTGATTTTTGAAGGTGATTCAAGATAAATATATGAAATAAAAATCAATAATTGATTATACATCTGAATATTCCACTGAGAATCAAAATATTAGATCCAATTATCCTTGTATTATATACTAAAAAAGATAGATTTAGTAATGTAGTTATGGAGATTGTAGGCCATTATCATACACCACCTGTTTCATCACCACTATTAATGTTTTATGATGTACCATAATTTATAAAAACTTCACATTGATAATTAATGAATTGATTTCCTTGTACCCAGTTAACTGAGTTTAATAATATGTGTGGAGTTTATAACCATTCGGAATAAGAGATAATTTCATCTAAGGATGAGATTAGAGACCTAAAAAACTATTATAGTTCAAGTATGATTTTAATAAATTGGTATTGATTATTGAATCAAGTATAGAGATGGTGAATAATAATTATATAGTTCGGCATTTTTAAAAATGTTTTTCTAAACCAATTTTAAAATAGATTTAATAGATGAAAGCACTTATTAGTGATTTGAAATAAGATTTTCATACCAAATGCTATTTTAATTATCTATGAGTAATTGCTTCAACTCAATGAGACATATTCCAAAATCTTCCCATAGTGCAATATAATATTTCAAAATATGATAATGATTAAATTAATTCTTTTAGGGTAGAAATGAATGTAAACATTAACACATTATTAAGTGTTGTGGTAATCTATTTCACCTTCATCAAGAGAATTCATACAACTACATATATTTTCACATAACCTCTTGTTGTTCCATATTTTCAAAATGGGTTCAATAATATGATCTCAGAATGAATGTTGTATTATATCAGATTCAATCCCTACACAATGGCATGTTCACACAATTATTGTTTCAAGAGTTAATGATATATCATGAGGGTGGGTTCTATAATAATATATATGATATTTGGAATAAATGTATTTGAAAATAAATGAACTTAAATGAAATAGTAGAATAATATGATGAATCAAATAGGAATTTTAAAGAGATTATAGTTGTTTCATGAGATGTACAAGAACTCATTTTTTGGTCTATCAACCATGTTTTAATAAATCATTACCTATTATTTTATTTATTATATAAAATTTTCAATAAGTTTAAGGGATATATTCTAGATCATTATAAGAGGTATCTAACATAAATTTTAAATGTTCCTTATATTCTAACAACATCAATTGGAAAAGATTTTTCAATTTATAGACATCCAAGACATATTCCTTTAGTCTAGATATCCTCTATTCCAGATACTGGATATTTCTCAATGGTTCTTATTTGTTCAACCCGTACTACTAGTACTATATTATATCAGTCTCAAACCAGTGGTGTATAATTTTTTCAAAACTGTTCAATAGATACATTCTAATGTAGAAAATAATATGAAAACAATATATGGAAGGTTGGATAGTGTTCAAGTGACTGTTGACATGACATTAGAGAACATTGTTTCAAAACATTGATTTTGTTTTACTAGTTTTAAAACAATTCCTATATCTAGTTCCACTAAAGAGTTTGCAATTGGATTTATTGACTCATTTGAATGTATGCGGAAAAATGTTTTACAAACCGTTGTTCAAATAAATATATATGAATATATGTTTATTCATTAGTAATTCAAGTCATCCATCATTAAAATAATAATCATGTTTTCAATGCCTTATTTCAACTAACTGGTAAAATAAATACGGGAACATCTCATTCACATTCCTTTGATTGTTCGAGATAAGGAAAAGTGTCTTCTTTTGGTTTCCCCCTAAAACACGATTGTGAAATAAGTAGTGGGTGCATCCCATACTACTGAGAATTCTAGGGAAGGAATATTATCCTTCAATAATCAAATGAAAACGAATTTTCTTCTTATTAGATATTATGATTTTAGTGTATCAGAATTTAATGTTAGTTATAATTCATGATCATTCATTTTAGAGGCTAAAAGAGAAAAAAATAAGATATAAGTATTGACGATTCATATACATTAGATCATATAAATGTTTTTCCACAATCGATAATGGACCCTCCACCTACCTCTATATCTAATCCCACAATTATGTCATCTCCACCAAAAATGACTTCCCAGTTCGACCCTATTCGTAATTATTGGAGTTATAACTAATCTATTGTATTAAGTTTTATGTTATTGTGGAGTGGATGTAATTTTTTTAAGATTAATAATTAATTATATTCTTATATATTCATTTATTGAATTTTCCATTTTATTTATTTTCATTTCATATTTTTAATATAATTGTTTACATTACCGAATTAGATTTCAACCAATATTCAAAATATAGTTCCTAACAATACATAGTAAATTAATACAAATAAGTTCTAAATTAATTATTTTCCCTTAGTCTCTACCATTCATTTTTAATTATCCCAAAGTTGGACAACATTACCTAAATGATACAATAAGGTTGAGATCCAAAATTTTAGATAAATGGGTCAAATATCATAATCTATAGAAGTGTCTAATTATTGGGGAGATGAAAATGATAAATATAACAAATTGAATAAAATATTTAAATCCATTATAATTATTTTGAATTATATAAAACCCATTTTAAAGTGTTTTTTACTATATTATGTAATGTTTTGATAAAAAATGGGGATATTGTATGGTTGCTGATGTTGTTAAAAAATATCCCATTCGCATTATTTTTTGATGATCCCAAATACCATTCCTATATTAATAATGTTTTTTATGTGTTTTCATATGGTTTTATCGTTACATTAGTATGTCTACTATTAAAACCTTAACCCTGACAATTTTAGAAACTATTGGTGAAATATTCCAATGATTGGAAAAGTAAACTATGTGGGAACATTGGTTATTGAGTAGCAGATACATTAATAATTAAACTTCATAAATCATCTATATCATGGGTTACACTTTGTTAAATGTCTAGATTACATAATCAACTATCTATAAATAACCTAGGGTAGGGAATAACCTACATGATAAATCAACTAGGTAGGTCAATCAACTACTTGAATCAGTTACATAGAGAAATTTGATATATTATTTAGATATATGATAAGATCACCTATGAGGATCCAAATACCTACATGATTCCTTTGAATATTTCAAACATATCTATGTAATTAAGAATCCTACATAATGTAAATTATCTACATGGTCGAGTGGAATACATGAATAAAATTATGTAAATGAGAAATGTCTATATGATAATCATCTATATGGATCATTTCATCAACATGAAACAAATTCGCATAATAAAATCTAATTTGTAGAATTTGGATATTTTGTGATATAAAATCAGATACATCAATTGAAAACCTAGTATTTATTATAGTTGTATTACTTTTAGTGGTAATTAATTCTACCATTCATTCATTAATATGTTAATTACCAGTTTATTAAAAAAATTATTAAAATAAGAATCAAATATCGGGAAATGAATCATGTACAATTATAATTTAATGGAAAATATTATTGTCGACATCATTCAAAGAAAAGGATGTGTGTATTTTATATAACAGGATTTTGCATTATGTAATAATTTTTGAATGTTTAAAAAATTGGTTGGTATTATTTCACAAGTTGAATGTTGTCAATAAGAAATATAAAAATATGAACTCTAGTTCATTCTTAATATTTTAACAAAAATCACTCTAGAATATATTAGTGTACTACTCAGTTGTATTCGACATTAATAAAAAGTATTACAATCAACAACTAGGATTTATAAATCATATTTTTTTCATTAAATAAATCTCCACAACCTACTTTATCATTTTGTCATCAGTCCGTGAGATTTATTCTTATCTATGAATTGTTATATAAAATATTGTGAAAAATATTTAAACACAACTATATATTTATATCATTATAATGGTTATTAGTAAAATAACCCTAAATGATATTTTTTTAGTACATATTTGAATGTTATTTTAACAATTACACCATGTGTCAATATTTATCACTCATTCATCATGTCCCTGGAAAAGGAAAAGGAAGCCCATAGAAATAGTAATGGCCTATTGAAAACCCCAAAACTCAAGGAGAATACTGTTAGTTGAGGATACTATAAAGTTCTTATTCACTATACCAATATAATTATATATCTCTAATTTAAATATTTATGGTATGATTTCTGATATTTATTTAATTTAAAAAATCATAAGTTATTCATATCTTCTAGAGGGTGGATTTTTAATCCATGATATTTTAAAGAGCCCAATTCACCACCCTCATGATGTTTGTGTAGTCATCTCTCTTTAATAACATTATATAACCATCTTCATAAAATTAAAAACCATAATAAAGATGTTGTAGTATTGTCATGAGACCATCCCTTAATGTCTTAATCCAATATGAAAAGGATATAATACATGATGCGAGGATGTTTAAAGAAATAGTTGAACAAATTAAGACCTAGGCCAGGATTATCAGCTTAAATTCATATATTTGAATCATTTATTGTATTATGGTCCTCATTTATTTTATTTGGGGTATATACAACATAATTTAATTATTACATCATGATATATACTTTATTCTTGGTTTTTTATGTTCGATATATATATATATATATATCATTATTTTTTTAATTCTCTTCAAGTAGTAAGGGTTTTCATAAAATACATTATTATTCATTGAGTTATAATTGTAAATATTTAATACATTTCATATAATTTTGTATTCTTTCACTATTATTTTATTATATGTAACTTTATTTGTGACTTATTATACCGGGATCCACATAGAGGTTCCCTTTACCTAATGGGATAGGTGGTTCCAGGCATATATCCCCTAATGTAGTAGGTTTTCTACTAGTATAGAGGGCCTATATATGGTCAAGAGGGAGACTATACCTTATTAATCGAGTATCAAAATGGTATAATAAAAATATAAATAGATTAAGTACTATGATGATAACAATTCATCACAAAAAGACAATAATAACAACGTACCGAATAATAATTAAATGTTGTAAACTGAATCATATGTAAAAGGAAGATTATCATTGTGATTGTTCTATAAATAGGTAAAACATGGATTCAAATAGAAGGTAGAATTTCCATACGCACAATAAAAATATTATCAAAAAATTTAAAAAATTTATCTTAACATACCGAGATCTAACTCAATCATCTACTACCATCTCCCTCTTATGTCATTATATAAGTCACACATTCATAAGGGGGAGCATCCAATTTTTTATATCTATAAAACTAAGGTCTTTCAAACATCCATCAGTGTCCCAGATATGGTGTGACATAAATATCAGTAGGCCACTACTAATGAAATCACTAAATATTAGGTTTGTGTATAAAATATGAATGTGTGATGGTATACCCATGTAATGTAGTACTAACAACTGTATATGGGTAAGATCTGGTTCCTGAAAGGAAACTAGGAATAAACATTCTTCTTCAGGTCATTCCATAATAACTCAAAACATGTATTATGGGACACAATTCAAATTAGCACATTTATGATGGTCTCCATGACTAGTATCATAGTAGTATAGGGGACACCATTTCCTATATCACGTTTATAAGTGATTTAAGACCCAGTATCATAGTAAGGAAAACAGTGGTTATATCCTAATAGTATCGAAAGGGACGCCATTCCTGTAAATTATAAATTCGGATTCCATGACCATATAGTATCATACGGGACACCATTAACCTATATTATCATTAGAATATTATGAGATTATATTATCAAATTTATATAAGGGTCATCGTCCATGTTAAGATATAACTACGATCATCATGACTTTTTGGAATAAAAGATGCATAAGGGTTGGCATGCCCATTCATTTTAATAATAATTTTATTTGTTAAAATTCATTGTAATTATTAAGGGTATTCATGCCCTATTATCATATCATTGATAAATTACAATTTTATTTGATTTGAGAAATGTTATACCCAATTTTGATTAACATTTAATAATGGAAATGGTGTGACCATTATCCATTTTCATAGGTGACATGGGCTAACCAATCACATCTAAATAATTAATTTTATTATTAATAATTTTCAAGGGAACTAGTGAGGTTATTTCACTACTTTAAATCCATATCAACATGGTCTCATCAATTTATATTATTTCTAAACACACCATTTAGTTTTTTGGGAAATGGAGATTAAAGGTCCAATTACAAATAATAAATGGGACACAAAGAAAGTTGGATCACTCATATGTTATCCATACAAATAAGTGAATAGGCTCTAATAAGTTCAAAAATTAAAATAAAGAAAACAAATTATATGGGAATTTAAATCCTTGTGGAAATTCCTGGTGAATACATTGTCTGTCACAATGAAAGATATTTAAAAAAAATCAAAACAAAAGTAATAAATAATTGACCAACAACCTCATACTCACAAAACTATCCTTATCCATTATAATCATTTTTCTCAGTATGGATTGGAAAAATATCATGAAATAATGAACTCCTTTAAAAAATATATATGAGTATGCACCTGGATAAATCCGTCAAGAGAAAGACAATAATATAATGAAAAAAAAGGAATGATGATCATATAGTTGTCTATCCAACAAGACTAAAGGAAGCTATATCAAACAGCAGCCAGATGATTTGTGGAAAAGTCTTGGATAGAACCATGGTTGAAGCTCTCATGCAATGAGATGCCCCTGTGACTTGAGAATAATGGGATAAAAGAGGGTGGGTAGAGTTGTAAAACATTTTTAGGAAATTTGGTAAAATCACCCAAAATACAGGGCACACATGGATTGGCTGAATAGTTGGTCATATTATACTCCAACGGGTTTCTCAATGTTGTTCTAATGGGTCACCCAAATAGTTATTGTGCTTGGTTTGACCAATGTCTTTTTCTAGCTATGATAAAAATAGCTGGTTCCCTCACATAGGTGTGTTCAACTATCTGAATAATTTACTCAAACCCTAGTCGACCCTCCTTCAAATTTACAAACACCGCATGGTTTTTCTAATCCATTCATCATTGGTCCCATGATTTATACTAACCCTGTGGCCTAGCTATTTTATCTTAGTAATCGGTTAGATTCTTTGAGAAACATATATACCCCAATAGAACATCCACGAAGACATTTGACATCTTTATTAGGATCAAAATAATGAATTATCATGAGTTTTTATGTATCCATCCAAGAGATAAATAATAGGTTCCTACAGTCTTCCCCCATACTAGAACACTTCCCTGCGTAAATATTCCAAGGCCCTCAAATCTCCATATAAGTCATGCTATGGAAACAGGGTGCATAAATTTTCCTCCCTCACTAAAGTCTCATCTTGTAGTCGGTTGTGAGTTTATATAACCCATACTAAAGGGAATAAAATCTTCTAAGAGGCTTCATTCTCTTTTTAACGGCACACATATGATACTCCTCGGAAGAAGGATTGTCATTTTCCTCAAAATCCTTGCGATCAAATTTGTGAGATGGGTCTACATGATATTGATAATGATGTGATTTGTAAGAGACATCATTCATGGAATTCTACATATGTGGTAGTTAAAGTCAATATTCTATGGGAATGAATCTCTCTATAATATAATAAGGCTTATAAAATATTGGAGGTATATTTACTTGATTTTATATACATCTATTCCCATGTCTAGTTGATACCCGTAATAATACCAAATCAACGACCTTAGAATCCATTGGTCATCAATGGTGATAATCATAAGATGTTAGTCTAGATAGAGAAGTATACATCCTATTTATGATGAAATAAACATACTCTAATGTTTCTTGAATGATATGAGGACCCAACAACGCTGCATCTACTCCCTCTACCCGTCATAGTGGTGAATGACATACTTACAGTATATATCCTCATAAGAATCCATATGCATCATAATCTTTTAACTATTACTATTGGTGAAATCAATTTGTGGTATATGAATCTCCAAAGAACCTCTAGAATCATTTACACATTCTCTGAGAACATCCTCTAGAACATGTATAGTAATTTCTAACTGAACATCATAATGAGGGTGAATGGTTGTTATCATAAGTACATATGCATCCATATCCTTCTGAAACCCATTTCCAAAACATGATGGGATGTGAGTGTCCCTATATGAACCAATAGTAGAAGGGACCCCATCAGTCATATAATATAATGGAAATTAATTCACACTCATCAAATGATAATTTCCCTCACATATGAAGGAAGTGGGATACTTTCTACAATAGATCCAAAACTACACAATCTACGTCACAAAATCAAGATGTCCTCAGTATGATTATGAAAAAATACTTCACAATATCCTCTCATTTCCATTAAGGGGATAATATCGTCAATAAAATTCCAGTATGTCGCTGGTGGACTTACTTCACATACTAATAGGTGAAACATCTAGTGATCAAGCAAGTGATTTGTTGCATCATCACGGGACACCAATACCATCTATTCAAATCAAAATATATCTTGTAGAAACATGGGTGAAAATCAGATTGAGAATCATGTTAATCATGAATTATCTCCTCTTACATGTTTATGTGAACCCATATATTCCAATGTATAAACATGATATAATAATCACTTATTGTCCAATCTAGAGGTGGTTCCTCACCTACAATACTATCTCATTGGACCGAGCATTCAAGATCTGAAACTGACTCATCGTCACCTACACCGGAAGTGAATATTTCATTGATATTGATTCTCGTACAGACTATCCATGATGGTCCATAATCACAATTTGCATTTTATAAAATAGATCTATATTCTACCATATGCTACTACGATATCAAACTATATGATTATGAGTCATCCTACGCAATGAATCTATATAGAATTTCCATTACCATGGTTATAAGAATGCTCATAGTCAAAAGACTGTATATATTCAACACAATATCACTTCTAATGGTTTTTTAGCACTGCTTAAAAATATACCTATGGTTTCTATGGTATTTAAAATTTTTAAAATTATATCAAATTAGGTTATTCCTATTAGAATAAATAGAGTTTAAATTAGTTGTTATCATGAGATCATGTGTCCAGTAATTGTTCTATTTTGGCATCAACTACCGATATCTATACACAATGACTTCTATCATTGGGGAACATCATATTTTCCATCCCTAAACAATATTCATTATAGAAAACTATATTGCCACACACATGTTCTGTTGTAATCGGAATAAATGTTGAGGTAGGCCTTTCATTCAACATTTGAATGGCCATCATAAATGTTTCTTACAAATGTAACCAAACACCCTACGTTTTAAGACATGTTAGAAGTGAATCAAGGAATAAGGGATTTAGAGAAAATTAATATAGTAGCCACATATCCATAAGAATCATTATATTACAAGAAGGGTCAAGGGATTCTCCTAGGATACCCTAGCTATCACCTTAAATGGATGAATCGAAACTCTTACCTCAGAGATAATATGTCCCAGGAAGAGTACCATGTCCATCTAGAATGATATTTTATAAGAATATAATAAAACCAGTGTGCTATCAGTGTAATAAAAAATTTCTCAAGGTGGGAGTCATGGTATCTACATGTATGAGAATACACCATGATGTCATCTATTAATACTAAAAAAATGATTCTAAATGTGGATAGAAATCCTATTAATCAAATTCAAGAACATTTTAGGTACAATTGTTAGACCAAACGACATAAAAACATACTCAAAAAACCCTAATGAATACAAAAAGTTGCACGCCAAATTTATGCAGGTCTAACATGAACATAATCAAAGACTGATCTCACCTCAATCATTGAGAACACCCACTCTCCACTAAGTTGGTCAATAAAATATCATTGTGGTGTAATAGATATTGGTTTTTCTCTGTATGATTATTCAAATTACAATAATCCATGAAAATATTGAGGGTTTCATCGTTCATCTATGGGTAAAGGAATGGTGAACCCCAGGGAGATGTATTGTGATGTATATAAAATTTTTCATATAAATCTTCTAGCTTCTTCTTGAGCTCAGTTATGTTAGCAATAGTTATCTTATAAGTATGATTGGACACTAATACATCTCAAAGATCTAGAATTGATAGTATACTCAACCTCTCTATTTCTTAAGGTCACACTGACAATTATTTTTGGGATAAATACCTAAATTGATCACCTATATTAGGAACTAAATTTAATATAGTCCTTGAACATATATAAATTTTCTAAATCAGGGCAGTCACTCCACATAGCCCAATAGGTGGTGGTCCATCTATACCATTCTAGAAATCCCCATTTAGAATGTGAATATATGAACCATGCTATGGTGATGAAAAAGATACCCATTGGTGATGGAAATCCACATAGTCATGATAGGGTAAAAACCCATCCATTTTAATAATTACATAAAAATATGCTATCTCTAGTATAACGAGGTTCCACAAGAAGAAATGTATTTCTAAATTAAGAGGGTAGTTCTTTACTTTCATAAATATTCTCATCATAAACCAAAATGCATATCAAACATCATGATGCCACAAGATTACCCAAAATGAAGTAAAAAACTCTCTACAATATTCCTAGATATGAAAGAATTTGATTCAACATTATCAAATAAGGGAGAAACGATAGTAGAGGCTATAAGAATAGTATCTAAAATAGTATATGTCCTAACATCCTAATGCTTTGGTATATTCTTCACTAGTAAGATATGTCCTGATACACAACCATGTTCCTCCAAATAACTACATGGACAAGTTCTACAATGTTGGTTCTGGAAATATGTTATCTAAAAACCATTTCCATAACATCACCCTCTTCCATTATAACATGTAATACTAAAACTACATTCTTGTAGAGGTGATACTAAACCAACTCTTAATGGTGGAGCCCATATGAATCATCTCCCACTAGAGGAAAATGGTAATGTTTTATATAATCATTATAGATTTGCCAAAAATCCACATCCGTGGAACTTGATGGGGACAATGGGACACTAGGGATTTTATCCACATGCTTCCCAAATAGATGGCATAAAATTTAATTATCTTGGGGGGGTCTACAGGCTATCAATTCTTATACAAAAGAGTCAATTAATAATAGTATTATTTGAGAATAACCACTACTATGATTGGGTTTTAACCACCCTAAATCACACTTTCTTCCACCCCATGTTATTCTCTATGATAAGGACTAAATTAATTATTTTATCTATGTTTGTAAAACAAAGGTTTCTTCAAGAGAATGAAAAGGATGTCTAAAAAATTCCTAAAATCACCTTTCATTAATTGTCTAATTAGATTTATAGATAAATTTGATGAACTTATACCCTATAAAATGTGATGTATAGTTTATGACAATCATCAACCCCTTGTTTAGGTTCATGAACTCCCTATCCAAATATAATCATTTTGTCTTATAGATTAAATAATCAATGATTCTCGATTGGAAATACCTTGATGATTCCTCCAAATACTGAACAACCAAATTTTGAATATCCCACCATTATTTCGTAGATCCTCATAGAACCTGACTAGAATGTTTCAGTATCCTCTAATGAGTTGACGATATATTATTGAATATAGAAATAACCATTTTGATCCATAACTCTACATACTATGGTATGTCATCCCCTAAAAACATGGGTAGATGTTGTTACTAGAGATACCTATTTGAATTTCCTAGAATGGTACATATAAAAGAGCTAATTTTATCATTGATTTAAGCCACATAAAATCTCCAAAAAACCATGTTTCAACACCCACATTATGAATACTAAGTGGTTACACATGAGGCACAACTAATGGCATAAATGGAATTTCAGGGCCCACCTACTGTGGATCACATACATCCCTTCCCTTCTTTCATATCCTGGAGGATTTCGTGGAAATATAAGACTATAAATTGAAACTTGATGCCTTAGATATTATTTTATAGTTATAACTTCAACAATACAGATATTATATTTCTTCTAGCCATCATAAAAACGATTAGTTAGAGGTTCCATCTCAATGATCCATGTCTGGGAGATAGGAACATTTATAAGGAACAAAATAGAATCAAGTGTCTACCCACTACTAAGGATGGTATTGTGTCAATAACTATGTTTTTATATTTCAATTTTATTTAATTTATATTTGTATTATAATTCATCACTACATGGATTAACCAAATGGGTGACCATATCCTATCCATAATTTCCCATAAATCTTATGAGGTGATAAATGGTGTCCATTTAATCCATACGATAACATGTTCCTGTCTATGTGAACAATTGTCCATGAATCAACATTCCATTGATGATTTATTAGGGTGAATAGTATCTCATACTATTGGAAAAATTGTAATGTTATGGTAATAACACAATGTAGCAACTATTTTTTCAATTCCCTAAAATAATCCATTGATAATGACAATTTTATATTTAACAGTAAATGATTTCATTACACGCACATGAAATGAATACAACACAATTCTCAAATATTGTTAGGCATATGTATGGAAAGTGGATTTCTTATAGGGTTCCTAAAAAGATTCATGCTCAATAAATCCTTTCACACATCTAATGAGGATAAGGTTAAATTAATAGCCTCAATGTATCAAAAGTAATTTCAATCTTCATGAGCATCATAAAATGATGGAAATTAAATTAAATTAAATAAAAAAATGATTAATATCCAAATTTATCATTAAATTCAATTTTTATTTTCACTATACGTGGTTTAGAAACTCCCAGGAATAGCTTATTACCAAATACCATACAGTTCCCAATATCATGTACATTGTTGAAAAATAGCATGTTGAGGAACGATGCCTTTGATACAACACTATGGTGTCCTACACATGGTTTCCAATCTATGGTGCCCAACCCTAGTGGGACATATGTAATCAAGTGCTTATCCTCAGATTCCAATGGTTGTGAGTAGTAGTGAGGGTCTAGTTTGTGTCAGTGGAGAGACAATTCCCTCCTTTCTAGAGTAGAATAGTGGTATAAATAAAATATCAGTAGTGGAAGCATTATAACATTTAATAGGATCAAGAAAAAGGCTTGAATAACCATTAACTAAGTAATAATAAAATTCTATAAACTAAATAATATAACAAAAGATTATAATGTATGAAATCTATGTATAAATATGTAAAATGAGGATAAAAATAGAAGGAAAGTGTGTCATTCGAACCATGATTGTTTTTTAAGAAGGATAAAATCTAACCCTAAATCCTGATATCCAACCTGGTCATTTAATACCTGCTCCATCCTATGTCATTCTATAAGTCACACATCCATATGATCATGCTTCCCCTTATCTATACCTAAAATAATATATTCCTCCTAGGATCCATTGGTATCCTAGTTTGAGTGTCAGATAAATCTTAGATGGAAACTAAAAATGAAATATATAAATATCCAATATATATATACAATATGATAATGTGTATATGAAATAAGTTAATATAATAATATAAACTAAAAATTGGTCATCTATGGTTCCTAAATGAAATCCTAGATGAAAATACAAACATTAGACAATTCCAAATTAAATATTAATAAGCATCAACGAATGTAATGCCCAATACCACAATAATTATCGATTCCATACCCTGTATGAAAATTGTATATGAGATATTATGTCATGTATCACAATTATTCATGATGTCATTCCCAATATCATAGTAAGGGACTCCATGCTAGTATACTATCACAAAATTATCATAAGGGATACCATGCATATAAAATATCACTTGGGATTCACATTCTATATAGTATCAGAAGGGATTCCTTTCCCTTGTAGTATGAAATTTATTTCATTCCATATAGTATAATATATATATATGGGACATCATTCCCATTTAGATATAACAATGGTCTTCAATCGCATTTGGTATAATTGATTCATAAAGGCCATCATGCCCATTCATTATAATTCATGGGTTCCTTCATTCCTATTCATTAAAATTACTAATTTTATACATAACTTTATGTCATATCATGGATAAATAACAAATGGGTTTGATATGATCTTATGTATAATCAATTTATCATTTACATTTAATTATGAAAGGGGTGTAATGATTTTTATTTTAATTAGGTTATGTGGTATTACCACCCACCTTTAATCAATTATATTTATTATTACTAATTTTCATGGGAATGGTTTATTCTATGGAAATATATTCTATATATATTAATATGGTTTTATCCTTTTAATATACTGCCAAACTAAACATTTGATGTTTTTTCAACATGATCTTGGATGGAAAATTAAAAATATTGGAGGAAACACAAAAAGACATGGATCACAACTAGGGTTCTAATTTAATTTCATGGTAGGGTTCTAATATTATTTTGGGTCCTATAATGGAAAGAAAAAATAACATCATTTACTAATTTTTCAATGGATTGTGAAAATTGAATGATGCTCAATGATAGACATTATAAAACATAAAATATTTATTAATAAATAATATGAAACTTACATCATACTTGTACGACTCTCCTCATCGATAATCGAACATTAGATCAGAATATATTCGAAGAAATATTAATAACGGACATGAAAATATGGCATATTGAACTTCACCTCGATAACTTCATCGAGTGGAAGACTAACAAAAAAAGTAAAAAATGAATGAATATCTTACTAGTGGATATCCAATGAGACTGTTATATGATGAATTAGACACTTGAAAAATTAGTTATTTACGAACCAATGATAGAACCAATGTTGTAGGTCTCTCACAAGAAGAATCCTTATCCTATGTAAAATAAGAGGAAAGAGAGGGTACAATGAGTTATAGTAATTGTTTTTTGAGTTTTGGTAAAATGATCAAAAATATAGTGGTTGAATGCTTGGGTAAACCATGGACCATGTTAGTACCCTTTTCTATGCTTAGGGGACAGATGAATGGTTACTGTATAATATTTTCAAACAATTCACAAACCATACATTCCAAATCAGAAAAAATAAAAGGTTCCTCTGATGGGTATGCACCTCCATCCACATGATTTCATCAATCCACGTAGTCTCCTCGACTCCACTATTCTAACTTTCTCTACCTCTCTAAAAAATTAGATTTGGGTAGCACAATTTCTTTGAAACATTCAGACCAGCCTTTTCTGTCCCAATGTTTGATTCTAGGCACCGAAAAATCCCTTTTCACCCCCATAACGTTGATGAATACCACAGGAGTTCATATTTTCTACAAAATAACGAATCAAACTTATATTAAAAGTATATGTAACTATGTTAAAAATTAGGTAATTTCATTTCCCTTATACTAATTGGGATTTATAGTTTTACTACATTATCCCATTTTAAAATGATTCTTACTTCTTAAATTATGTTCTATATAACGAATATTGTTAATTCAACTATATATCATTGAGTTATATGATTAATTTTTATCATTTCCCATTAATAATCTCTAAATTAACTGATTTCCCATTTTATATAATGTTATGATTTTCCTTTATGTGGATAATGTCGCTTTTGAATTAATTATTCCAACCTGATTGTTTTCTTACATAAAAGTATAATATTTTCAAGAATAACACTCCATATCTAAATTGCATATTCTCTTAAAGTAAATGTATTCACATACATCCAATTATGTATATTCAAATATTGAAATCCATTTATGTAACAATTTATATTACCAATAAAAATTCATATACGACTTTTAAAGTAATATTTAATTATTTTCTTTTTCAATGGGGGGTTTTAACAAAGTTATATTAATATATATATAATTATTTTCCATTCAAAATAAAATTAAATATATATATTGACTCAATTATCCTATTTCTATCAAGGGATATTGTATATAATAAAATTTATGTAAGAACCAACCTATAATAAATTTCATGATGTTCTTATTTAGGGATATTAAATATGGTAATAATTTTTTAGTTTTGTGTCATAATTTACATAATACCATTAAAATTTTAATTTGAAAAAAAAATTATTCAATGGTTTTAATTATTTATTGATTAAATTTTTTCTTATAAAAAATATATTGTTAAAAATTAATTGATTAGTGATCGCTATATATTCTTCCAATGTATTTGTTAATTATTTATATATTATGAAATAATACAGAAATGTTTATAGATTCTTGATAAAAAATGTCAAAATTGTTATGATTTCTGATATAATATATATAAATAATTTTCGGATGCCTCATCTTGTATATGGAATATGTTGTAATGCATTGTAAACAATGTAGAGTTTCTATGCTTATTTTGTTTCCAAACTATTTTTATATATTACTATGATATGCTCACAATTCATGACCTATGTGTCATATTTTCCTTGTTATTACACCATGTTATATATTTGATCACATGGGATTACTTATTCTCTTATTCTGAAATATGAATAGTTTTTATGATTACATGTTCTTTTAATAAGAGATTTATATACTTTTTATGATTTTCCATATGCTTATCATCAATTCTTGTGTAACTTTTTGATATTTTCATTATTCTATTCTTCATCATTTTAACTCACCCCTTTCTTTTGTTTCTATTTCCCATGATATTAAGACATATTTTACTTGTGACACAAATATAAGAATATATAGGTTGAGAATGTTATCGGGAAATGGTTTACATGAATTGTAGAATAAGACACTTATATAGATAGTCTACAAGGAAAATAATCCCCTTGACTCTTAAGATGATGAATGTATTATTTAATTTAATGTTCTAATTTTATAAATGATGTAAAATAATTGAATGAATTTCAAAGGCCTCATTGATTTGTATAAAAGACATTTTTTATTTATTTTTATAGATTAATCTATTTATGTAAGAAAATTTGTTATAAAACAATAGTGAAAATAATAATATTTTTCATATATTTATTAATGTACTGATATATTGCTAAATTCATGGAATATGGGATCTCCATGAAATACATCGTTTTCTATATACTACCATGTGGACGTGGATGTTGAATAGATGCACCTAGACCAAATCACATCAAAATGGATTGGTTAAGTATTAACATGATAATCACTCTAATGCATGATTATTTGGCATGTGATCGTACATATGGATAGACACTCTCAAGGGGAATATATTTGCTGATAATATTCTCATTATAATCCACAATGTGAGATGTATTTCTAAGTTACAATGAGGGATTCTTAGCAGAAATAGTCAATCACCAACTTATTATTTAAGACATAACCCTTATATTGGAGTGTATTGTTATATTTTTAATTAAACACCCTATTCTTCTCCAAGACTATGATGTTAATTTTTTAATCTATATCATACATGGGTCTCTGACAATATCAATAATTCCTTTTTGAATTTCCCCTTTAGAGTAGGATGATTTAATAAAGATACATTAAGAGAATCTTAGTAGTCTTTTTTTACTCAAGAGATTTTCCATAGAGTTAATCAATTCTTTTGTTAAGAATATCATTGGATCAATGTGCCTATGAATTAATAATCATGAAAAAAATAGAATGAAGTCGAATAAAAAATATCCTCTCCCTGATATTGATGGTTTTCTTGATAAAATATGGGGAAAATAATATTTCATGATTATTGAACATCAATATGCCCATCATCAATTAATGATAAAGGGATACTATATACACAATACATCTTTCCAAGAAAGGTATTAACTATATGAGTTAATATTAAATTAATTAACATCCATAATTTTTCTTTATTATATTTATGGATTTTCTAAATATTTTATTTACATATTTAATATAAAAATTTATTGTAAATTGTAATGAGGATATTAAAATATATTTAAATGGAAATAATGAATAAAAATAGGTTTTGATAATTTCAATATGACATCCTAAGAGGTGAAATTATATTCCAAGTTAATAATTTCATAATATTGGATACAAAAATAATCCTTTTTTGTTCATGTTATCATCAATGAGGGTATATCTTTAAACAGATCAAAAACATAGGTAATTGAAAAATTGATAATGCTAACAAATTATGATAATGATCCATATTTTTCATAGATTAGATAGATACTACTGTCATTTTTGTAGATATATCTCAAAATAATATAATTTACTAACAATGTTGACTTAGAATAATGTGAAGATCCACTAGAAAACAAACTTTGATTAATACATCAAGGATACTAATAAGAGATTGGTAAAAGAACCTACATAAACACAATACTATAGTGATAATGGTTTTGTGATATATCATGATTCTTCCATTAAATGTTTATGAAATGTTCTTGTATTGAAGAAGAAGGTAATTTCATTTTAATCACATTAATTAATGACTCAGTAGAGAGTTTACCAAACACATTATTTAAAGATGTGATTTGTTTTAATTACATGAATTATTTATCAGCATCATCTCCATGATGAGATTTTTTATATTTATAAGACCCATAAAATTAGAAAATATATATTTACACAAAAAAGATATACATGATTCATTTTAGATAGCTATAACTAAGAAAAAACTATTGTTCCTCAGTACAATATCTCATTACGATGGAAAACAAGTTAGTTGATTCCATATGAACAAATTATCATTTGATATCTTCCATAATTAGGATTGAAAATTACTAAATACTCATTAAAATTCAATGTATGAATCATTATATAGATACGTGAGGATTAAAATCTTATCATTTCAAAATTATTACCTAACCACCCATTCACTTTATGATTAAAATATCATAGAAAGATGATTTTCAATTACATAAAAAATTATGGATTATTCAATTGTTTAGCTTTGACACAGATGGAGTTGTACGGTTTGGATCCTGGATAAGTGTAACATAAAATTAAAATTTTCGAAGGAAATTTTAGATGATTCACATAGATCATTAATCCAATTATCAAAATACAACATGAAGAATAAAACAGATATAAATAATAATATTTGGTTAGGTAACAAAAATATGGAGATTGTATAATTCAGATATCATTGCTTGTTATATAGAAATTTAATGTTGAATGACATAATTCAGTGGTTATGTTGAAAATAATTACCCACCTAAGTATTTAAATGGTGAAAATTTAAATTGTATTTTGTCATAGGACCCCCCAAAAACTTCTATGGTCTATAATCCTATTTGGGTTTTAGTCGATCTTCTTACTATGCCAATACATTATACAATAACCCAATAGTATTTATCTCTTAAAAAGATCTCCATGGTATATAGAAGTAAATGTTTAAGGATTTAGGGAGTACCAGTAAACATTGTAATATATCCACACTTGTGGTTTATCATGAAGTATTTTAGAATTATCCTAAAATAACAAGTGAAAAATTTCAATTTAAACCCATCATAAAACCATCAGATATATTATCAGTTTGAGTGGACTATTCATACTATGAAGGATTTTGGATATAATATTTATTGGAATTCATGGGATATTTGTTTTAGAACCTCCCCTTAATAGAGTTATCATATAAATTTTTTTTACATTATTTCATTCAAATTATAGAATATGAGGATCTATATAGGAAAATATGTTACACTCCATCATGTTATGATGAATTTGGAGAGATGAAATAGACTGGTCTTAACCATTTTGATGAAATGATAGAGAAGATTCAAAACATTAAATTTCAAATAAAATATGAAAAAAACGCTATAATAGATATAAAAATAAATCAACATGGGGATATATAGAATGATGTCAGAGAAAATCTATTCCTATATATCTCTATGTGGAAACATTTTAAGATATTTAGGGTTAAAGGGAAGTAGATAACAACATACCTTAGTCCCTTTGAGATCCTTGAACATTTCTATTACAAATCCTACTAAATAGAATTTTCTTCAATCAAATTCTTTCGGCATGATGTGTTTCATGATCCTCTTTCAATAAATACATACTAGAACCACTTTGTTTACTAATATTTGAAGACATATAATATCATCATGACCACTCATATGAGGAAAAACTAGTCGAAATTATTAATTAATTATATAAGGTGTTACCAAACTTTAACAATCATATGATAAATGTTATATAGGGGATTTATAATTTTTGGGAAGAAACATATGAACCAGTGGATATTTTTTCACCCTGGCTCGATTATCCTCCCAAACAATGCTTTTAGGATGAGTTCCACTATCCTTAGGTGTGGATCCCGATATGCCAATGGATTTTCACAGGTAGTGACAATGTAATATAGTAGTTTTGGGGTGACTATACCCTAATGTGATGATAAAATAAGGGTCCATATAATTATATAATTCATAGTTTTAAGGAATGAATGATGGAAACTGGAGAAGGAATTGGATAAACGTGGAAGCACAAGAGATAACAAAAAATATTGGATGCAATAAATAAAAAAGGCTATATAAATATGAAACAACCAAATATTATATTTTTATAATATGAATATAACATGAATACATAACAGTTCATACATAATGATGAATAGAATGATAACACTATTCATACCATAGTAGGAAAAATATTATTGAATTTTCATATAAAAGGAGGAAAAATTAGATACTAAATCCATATGAGGAAATAAAAAAAGGTCCCTATCCTTCCATAGCATTCCAAAAATAAACTAAGATCCATCACTTGATCCTTGTCCATTACCTAAACAGAAAATAATATCGTCTATAAATTTTCATAGGGGCCCATGTAGTGTTTAATATTTCATCTCAGAAGACCATGACCAAAATGTTCCTACCATTAATTTGTGATTTAGATGTTTTATACTAAAAATAAATAAGGAAGGACCAACATTTAATTATAAAGAAGCTTCTTTGGACCTCAACAACCACAATGTAGCTATCACCAGCTTCAGACAATTTCGAGATTGCTATAGAAGAGATTATTGTTAACCAATGGTTCGATGAATCCACTGATATAGCTATATATAGGGTAACCATAATGTTCCACCAATAAATATGTAACCCATAAACATATTCTTCCGGACACGTCATATCTCAGCCTAGTCACCTACCATAAAGGCACAAAAAATTAATAAAACTATTTTCTTTCAGACCCCCACTCGAGATACCATATCATCTTGAAACTTTTCATCTCTAAGAACATTGCTATCCATCCTTATTTAATATTACCATTGTCTCAAATCACAAAATTACAAAAAATGGTTATTTCAATCCTCTAAAAATTGAAATGGCCTAATTTCTTCAAAAAGGAAATCCTCATCCCCCAACAGATAGCCTCAAAACTATCATCTGTTGGATCCTCATCATCCTTGTGGTGTCCTAAAAGAATCACCACAATCCATTTACCAATGAAAAAAAATTAGGAGGCCGCTACCCACATGAGGGGTAAAAAGAAACTTCATATCTGATTCATCTTGAGTGCACATGACCCCAAAGAAATATTTGGCCAATATGGGAGAGTGAAAATCCCATAATTAAATATAATACACACCATTTAAAACACCTTATTCCCTTGTGAGTAAATCACAAAAGATGATGTCCACAACATCAAATTTCCCACCAGTCCCACCAGTAACCTGATGGTCTTACATTCTCATTCTAATGAATTTGTTTCGCAGAAAGTTATTGTTTTCAAAAAAGTAAATCTGGCCATGCCTATCCTGACAGTCACGTCATTTTAGCTCAGATGACCATTACCACCATGATCTAATGGGACATGAACTTAAAATATAATTCATAAAAAGTAGTATATAACATTCAATTTAAATATACATAAATTAATATTAGAATAAAAATTCCAAAATAAAATAGTGATTCATTTCATTATAACATCACACGTCATATTAACCACACAAGGACCAAAGAATCTTTTCATTGATCAAGAAACGTGTATTATCTTGAAATAATTTCTATATGGCTCTCATAATGATCAATTATTTACTTATAGGATCCCATTTAAATTACAGGGTCTCACCCAGTCAATACACCAACATGCTAAAAGTATCACCCACAAAACACTCACGAAATCACATAAACAATTATGCACCACCATCCTCGTAGTCATAGATGTAGTAATGTCTGATATAAACCACTAACTCAAGCTAATTTTTAGGAAGACAATATTTATAATGAACAACATAAAAATGGGGAAAATGACTCTAATCGATTTATTAGCCGGGGAGGTCTGGGAAAAGAATAATAGATGAAATAGAAGGGAGATCCCAACGAAACTTATCCAATGCGGAAAATGGCATGAAGAATGGATATCAGAGGAAGGAGTGGGATCCAAATCAATTGGAGGATAAAAATAGACGTACCCATTCTCTGTGTTTCACAAAAGGTAGAATAAGTAGAACTAAAATATGTTAATAATGGGATGGGTAATTTGGAAATTTCACATTTTTTATGTGCCGCACTATTAGATCAGATAGCTTTCAAAACTGTGAAGCAATCGTGCAGCTCTAGATTCTTATGAGCCAATCCCTGCATAGGTATCCTTCTTATTTATCACTAACTAAGTGAATACATGCATGCTATATTGAAAGGGTATTACCCAAATGGCGTAAACTGTGTAGCTTGGGAACAATTCTCCAAAGACGTGTGAAGACCGTGCAGATTCCCATTGCATAAAATTACCAAATTACTGAAAGGCAATTTAATCCATCATGAATTATTTCCCAAACTATTGGAAATTAAAAATGTGCATCACAATTTCCTTTAATAGGTTTCATAGTAAGATTAAAATGTGAACTTCAACATGCACCTCTCCAAAATAGAACCTTTGGGCCTTGGATGCACTTTAAAACCATACAAACATATGATATATTTTAAAAACCACTATAAACATATAAAAACAAGGATTGGGTTTAATAGATAACACATCTTTGAGATTCATTAAATAATAAAGTTGTTCAAATACCCACCAAACTCCAAAAATCTATAATGGGTCTATATTTTGACCGCTCAAAAAACCATGGATGTTACAATATCCCCACCATATCATATCTCAACCCCATGATATAAAATTATAAAAGGATGGTACCGACCATACCCATATCTTTATTAATTACCCAAAATACCACAAGATCAAGGTTACTTGTCAACTACTTCAAGAGAATCCCCACTATAGGATTCACCTACCCAAGTTGCATCTCGAACAAAAAAATAAAATAAAATCAATGGTACACTATGATCCCAAGTATAAAAGTCCTCCCATGATTTATCATTTCTTATGTATATCATTAGGTTGTCCCATGTCATTGTTGACACCCTTCAGAATCCCAAACTATATCATTGGCCACCTCATGTCCCTATCGCACTTGGCACCTGTGAGGTCCTACATCTCATTAAAATCTCAATGAAGTCATGGTGCATAAAACTATAATCAAATATCATATCATAATAATTCCTTGATCCCAAAAGAAATCATATAACCAGTATATCCTTGACTCCCAAATTCAAAAAGAACCTTAGATGCCATGCATTCAAATATTCCCACATAAAAATCATATTGCCACAAACCACTATTTCTTTTACACACACACACAGATATATATATATATATATATAATGCATCATATGGAGACAACCTTCTAACTAGTGTATTGTTGGTTCATAAATAAATCATCTACACCCAAATTGTACATTCCTCAAATAGACCATGCCAAAAATAAAATATAAAAATAACAAATAATAACATGGCATTCCTTTGACTGTGATCAGCTCACCCTCTTGATCTGACCGTTGGAGCTCAACAACATGCACCTAGATAGAAGTGCAATAGATTGATTCCTATCCTACATGCTATGTAGAACCAGCCACAGACCACTATACTCACTTTTGGGTCCTACAATCTCTACCACAACCTCCAAGTGAAGATGAAACTCTACTACCATCGTCGGGTATCACCCTTGATCAGATCTGAGGGCCATGACTCTTCCCATGTCCCAAACATCCAGAATTCTATGAAGGATTCCTATATATCCTATAAATATGTCTTGCTTATCCAAGTTCCCCATATTCCAAAGGATACTTCTCTCACTAGGTCTAAGAATATCCTACCTTTCCTAGTTGGAAGCTTACCATCAATGATTCCCTTTGATGAGGTATCCCTGAGTCCCTTTCTAGACATACCGACTCAAATTCCGCTCAACTTAAATTCCTTCTATCCAAATATTCACTACTAAAATAACATGGAGCTATCTCCCTACTTGAGTAAAACGTACTCGTAAAATTCCCACCGACTAGGAGAACCTGATTAACCAACTATGATAATGAGGATAAAATAAATATGTTCAGAAACACACAAATGACATTCCATAAACCACCCTCAAAACATCTCACCCTATAGTAAGATTTTCTTGAAAGAATGTTCCACAAATACCATCACATCCATTCCCTAATGTATTCCCACATAAACATATACCTCAGAGTAGTGCATTGTAGGTCCTCCTTTCATGTATGTTAGAATCATATCCCTTCACCTTGGAGGTGTCTCATGATTCAAAAGAATAATTTTCATCGAATTGATCTAGTTATCAAATGCTTTTCGCCCACACTCACCATGAAAGATCAAAGGTAATCATGACTATCACCCAGAATCATATATTCCATTGAAGTAAAAATTCACAGATATCCCCTATCAATCCCATGTATTACACTTATTAGGCTCTATCTGATCTTTTCGTAAGCACATGACCCAAAATCTATGATATATGGTGGCCTCCCTGACTATACTTGAGTATATTTGGTAGCCTCTACATGCGTCTTGTAATCATGCTTTCTCACATGGGTCTCAACCTACATGTTCCCCTTATGAACCACATCACTACCCACCTAATTCTTTAATGAACCCATATTAGTCGAACCAGCTGAATATCATTACATTGTTAGACATTCCAAACAACACACACATATATATATCATAGATAAGGAGAAATGTAACAGGCATCACAATCTCACTACCCTTACCCATTACCATTGCAACCATGCCACTTGGAATGCCATCGAAATAACCTCTTGAACTGTCTATCTAAGAACCTTTTCAATATTGTCCTTATTACATTCTCATACTAATGAACCATGTCCCCTCAAACTAATGACCTTGTCACACATCCTAATGATCAAGATCCCCCCATGTCACTTTACCTGCCTTCTCCCATAATATCGAGGCCCAAATCCCACATTGAAAGAAATTATTTATAATGGATCATCTATATACACATCACAATCCTACTTTGTGTCTATCAAAATCATAACAAGTTTACACCATCTATCATTCTGGTCATGCCTCCATATCACATTCTTAATTTTACCAGTGCAAGGAACACATATCAAAATAGTTACAATTTACATCCAAATTATGCCATTTGAGGTGGAAATCATATCAACTATTAAACGAGAAAAACAAATTATCAATTAATAAAACAAGAAAGTAGGTTTATCCATCATACATAGGTGATGAATGCACCCAAACACAATTTCTAAGCCTTTCTCTGAAAACATCATAATCACTAGTCTCCCATAACCCAAATACATTGAGAATTATAAAATTTATATTCATTTAGTTCCATTAGTAACTATTTTAATACTAAAACTAATTACAACTCAAGATCGTCTATAATAACATCTGTATCTCCCCAACCCAATTATCCACCCAAAACTGGCTTTCAGGTTTAGTTCCACTGGCCTGAGGTGTGCCTCCCCATTTTCCAAAGGCTGACAACTCATAGTGAGTGTGTAATATAGTGATTGTTGGGAGACTATACATAAAGTAAATATTTTTATTATGGTCCAAATATAAATATATATCATTGGGTAATGGATTTAAAAACATGAAATTCGATAGTAACATGCCAAATATGAAATCCCATGTGAAAACTGTCAATATTAAATGAAATAACATGAAGAAGTAATAGAAAAGAGAATAAAACAAAACATACGATTTGAATAATATTAATAAAACATACATACAAAATTGGCCACAAATAAATATAAATATAATGGACATAAATTTATAACCATAATATGTACATATAAAAAAAATAATGATATAAAAGGGAATTTTTTTTTAAATAACTCTAGCAGAGGCAAGAAACCCTGCTTTTGTTCCTTCCATCTCATACCAAACATCCCCTAGGATTTATATCCTAATTCTAGAACATTTCCTAAATGAAAAAGACAAAAATTATACACACATCATGAAGGGTATGTGTTGGGTGTCATAACCAGTATCAATCGGCCACCACTAATGTGATACCACCATAAATGTTTTTATAATGATTATAATAACATACATAATAAAGGAAACACATTAATTTCATTAAACTCAAGCTTCCTTATTTCTCAACGACCATTAGAGAGCTATCACCTACTTCAGCTAAGTTTGAAATGAAAATATTTGAGGGAATATTTATCCCATGTCAAAAATAATTCTCTAATGTAGAAATGTCATCCGGAACCCCTAGGTTCCACCTCTAAATAAGTCACCCCCACCATTTACCTATTGACACCTTATGTCCATGCCACGTCACTAACATCCCAAATGCACACCCAATCAATAAATTTATGGACCCTCTAATAACTATTATCATTATGAAATTGGCTAGAAGCATTATTTCTAGAGGCACATCGATATTTATTCAAAAAAAATATCCACATCATCTAATTTCCCGACATAATAAGGAAAAACGATCTCCATCCTCCAAAAATAGTGTCGGGCTAATGGACACAAATATAGAGAACCTCATCCCCCCAACGGACAGACTTGATGAAGACATTCATTGTATCTCACTATAATCATGCCTTTTTATGGAAATCACCCTCATTCTTTTACCAAAGGAGAAACTACTAAAGGACTCGTCCCACACGAGTGGTCAAAACCGACTCAACATTTGAGTCACCTTTATTTACATCACTCTAAATTGATCTAATGGAAACATGAGTGAATTAAAATATCCAAATAGATCTTAAGACACATACATTATGGAACCTAATGCCTCTTAATGTATTTAAATAGAATTGATGGCCACACCATCTAATATCACATGAGGTTTATCCGTAACATGATGGCATGCCAATAAAATCTAATGACTAAATAGCATAACCATTGATCCATATCAACAATGTCCCCCAGGCCAATCCTGTCCAGATGATGACATTATATTAGATTAGAAATAAGTAGCCATCATGATCCTTAGTCTATACCCATCATGTTAAATTTAAACCTAGTAATATATCACAATCAATATAAATATACATAAATTCAAATTAAATGATAAATTTCAAATTAAAATATTGAATCATTTAAATATAAATAAAAATTTCAACTTTACCATCCAAGGTACAACACCTATCTCATAGATCAAAAAACCTGTATTATCATGCAAGAATTCCTATAGGCAAGTCAAAAGATTCTTTTAATTGTATCGAGGTGAAAAATTCATTTAAGATGTGTCACTCGATCAATACAATTGTTCACTAAAAGTCACACTCCCTAACACATGTAAAATTACAATGAAATGTATACTCTACGTACCTACCAGTCATTGATATAGGTACATATGATATCAACCTATAAATTGAGATAATTTTGAATAAATTAAAATTTCCTTTGAACTCCTTGAAAATTAGTAAAAATGGCACATCTGGATTTTTAGAATTGTGAAGCGAGAGAATAGAAAAATAGAATCTAGTGAAAGGAGAGCCTTACTGATACAGATCCAATGTCATTAACATAGTGAATAACATAACTCGAAAAAAGGACATGCATAAAAATAAAGAATAGAATAAAAATTAAATGAAACCTCGAAGTGTGCGGCTCAAATGGGAGGATAATGAGAATGAAATTGGTTTTATGTATTTACTAAAAATTTGGACATTTAATATGTTTAATGATCATCATTATTAGGTTGCATGGTTTTGAAAACCATGGGGAACCCATGGAGCTCCTACTTATTAGGATATTAGCCCCATATGATTTGATTGTACAATCATACCAAACCACATACTCACTATGTGTGATACTACGTAATGGCAATGCCTAAACGGAACTATCTATGAGGCTTGCCCACGATTTTTTGATATTGTGAAAAAATTGTGAGAATTACTTCTTCTATAAACCATAGAGATCCTAAATGGGCATGTTAGTCTTCCCGCATTGTTTTTAAATACATGTTATGTTCAGAAATGGGTCACACATTTTCCATAAAAAGCCTTCATGGATATATATAGTAGTGTGCCTTATACTTCACTTCTCCAAAATAGGGACGTCAAACCTCTATCTCACTAAAAACATATCAAAAAATAAGAAAAATTTTCAAAACATATAAAACAATATAAAAAACAAGGTTTATTTGTAATGGAAAACTCATAATGAAGGAGATTCCTTAACTAAGAAAGGATTTTTCATAGCAATGAAACACCAAAAATTTTATACAGGAATGTATTTTGACACCCTTAGTAATCACGATATGTCATATATGTGATGATATAAAAGTTCCACAACATGGTATATTACATTTAACAAAATATAATGGATGATATTCTTTTTGCAACAAATGTTTTTGTATAATATTCCTCCTTAATTATATATTATTATAAATATCATTCACCAACACAAAAACCAAAAAACATATGCACCATAGTAATATATTTAAATTAATGGAAGTCTTAAACTATGGAAAAGTAATTTTGTTATATATATATATATATATTAAAAAAGATGAAAACAAAATTAACAACACTTTGAATATCAACTCATCAAGTGAAACTAAGCAAGAAGAAAAATTCCACTTTTTGAAGTATTATATACTATTTTATGTATATTATATTATCATGTTTAGAGTTAATATATTATAGGGAATAATTTATTGGATTTGATAATATAATTTTTTTTAAAATAGTTTTCACCATGTTTTATGATTTATTATAAATATAAAATTTACAAAATTTAGAATGATACATTGAAAAAAGGAAATGAAATTTTATAATTATAATAAACATATTATCCATATATGAATTTCGAGACTATTATAAAATATAATAATTTTAATTGAATAGTGAAATATAACATTAATTAATAAAACCATGACTCTTCTGTATTATTACTATATAAGAATGACATATAAATTCATAAAATAATTTTCTTCAAAAAATATGAATTTTAATATTTAAAAATAATAATTAGTGTAAAAATAAATATTTATAATTTTATAAATTGAAAAAAATATTTTCCCAAAATTGTATTAATATATTATATAATTATTAAATAAAAATTATTTTTTACCAATAGCTGAAATTGAAATAAAAATATGATTTTCATAAATCCAATTAGTTGTTCTAGATTATCTAATATGGACAATATTATTTTTAGACATAAGGATAAAATTCTATTCAGCGAAAAATATTTAATATGGTAAATAGTAAAATGTTATATTAATAATTCAAGGAGTAAAACAATTGAAAAATGAGAAAAGAGTGTGTCAAAAGAATTATTTATGGTTTATCAACATTATCTATTTCCCACCCTAATATTTCTTAAATTTATGAGTTACATTCCTTTTGAATTTCATCCAATTATTGTTATGTTTTAGGTATTTACAAAAAATTCATCACTTAAAACTTATTAAAGTGGATATCCTCTTCTCGAATACCCTCACCCAATGCCCATAAGTTTTTCCAAACTCCACCAAACCCTCTCATAAACATTATTTTCTACATTTAATAGGGTCTTATAATTTCAAAATAACATTAAACAATGTATTAAACAACATCATTATTGATATAATCTATGAAATAACAATATTTTATGCCAGTGTCGAATGAATCAGGGCCAAGGTAATGTTTTTTTTCTCGAAATTATTAGCATTGAAGTAATTTGTGTATTATGTATCTCATTTCATTAATGTGGTTTATATTCAACCTCATTGAGAGACACTATTGTGAAATATATTTTACTCATGATAAATTATGTTTAATTTAAAGCTCTATTTTTGTGTTGTATTTATTTAAATTATCTTTATAATGCAAGGGTTATATTTTGTCTCAATATCGGTTCAACGAGTTATAATAGTTCTTTTGGAACATACTTCCTAATATATTCATATATTATTCCCTATGAATGTATTATTTATAATATTATATTTGTATTCATGATATATATATATATTTTAAACATAAACCCTCTAATCAAATGTTTCATACTTCATAAACTATATGGTCCACATATAACATTGGTAACTAAAATATCAATCAATGAGTTATTTTGTATCTCAGTAAATACAACCATTAAAATTCACATTACTATATTATTCCCCATTTTATATGATGTTCTATTTCATCATTGATTGTGAAATGACCCTTTTAATTCAATGATTTAATCATGATCAAGTGAAAATATCTATCTTCTAAATATTTATTTTTTCATGACCTTGATTTCACATAATGCCAATATTATACATTAGTTTGTTGATATATATTCTTTTTATCAATTTTTTTGATCATCATACTTTACTCTTCCACTTATAATCATTTATGTTTTATAATATCCTATATCATTATGTGTTTCAATAATTTTATATCCAAATATAATAATTATATTCATTTCAAATTAAAATGTATTATTATTGTCTTATATTATTATCCTTATCTCAAGGGATATATTTTACTTGAATTTAGTATTTTAAAAATGTATATAATTATTTTATATATATCCTTATTGGGAGATTTAATTTGGAATCAATTGATCTGGTTTATGTGGTTATCTATGTTATAAATTTTAAAATTTAATGTGATAACCATTCTATTTTTTTGGATGTTAATATTATGATTATTAGATATTTTATTATGCAACATATGTGCCACTAATATTGAACTAATGGGTGGACAAATATATCCATCCAACATATTGGGTAAAGTATTACATCACTTCTTATGGTAGTGAAATTATTCGTGATGATCTATAAAAAATGGGAAATAGCTCATAATGCATGATATAAAATAGGGAATTGGATTCAATGTGTTGTCCACTATTGGTAATGGGTGGTTATTTAATTTTTATATTGCTTTAATTTTATAATTTTGTTGTTGTGACACTATTTTTATATATGATAATTTAATGCCCATGGATCACGATTTAAGACTTGTGTTTTCACATTCATTACAACATTTTATACGTTTTATTATATGGGATTACATATTCTCCTAATTCAAAATATGAACATTTATTTTGATTCCATTATTATTTAATCAGGTATTTCTCCCATTCTTATGTGTACCCATGTTATTATGATCTGACATTGGGTAACATGTTTATATGATTATTATTCCAATATTGAAGGATTCAAATAAACCCTTTCTTATGTATCTATTTCTCTGTTCATCAGGATTAGATTATATTATGAGTCATGTTGAAGAAGATATAATATAGTTAAATAATAAGGAAATTTTCCCAATAATATAACATTTTGTATCTTATGTGTATACTCTACAAGTAAACTAATCCAATCGATTCTAAGGATGTTGATATTATTATGTTTTGTAATGTTTTAATAATTAATTTGATGTAAAATAGAAGGAATTTTTTGCTTATGCCAAATTAATAATTATCGTAATAATTAATTAAAAGTCATTTAATATATCCTAAAAAAGTATTATAAATAATAAAAAATCTATTCCAATGGGGATTATAAGTCACAAGTAATCTGAAAAAATTTCAATTCCATAATTAGACATTTGATGTTACTTCATATGTAGAAGCATGTATCTATTAATCAGGTGGTTCTTCATGGAAGCTTCGTGTGTGTGAATGCTACTCCACATCTATTACAAATCTTTCTCAAATATCAGTTATATGATCATTCAATCAGATGATCCAAGATATTCTATATATCATTCCCTCACATAATCCCTTTTATTGACTAGAATACTTCGAATAATTTGATGCAGTGAAAATATATAGACCT
Source organism: Viscum album (assembly GCA_963277665.1). NCBI lineage: Eukaryota > Viridiplantae > Streptophyta > Magnoliopsida > Santalales > Viscaceae > Viscum > Viscum album. The sequence goes on along the minus strand of OY728119.1, from coordinate 1,685,554,331 downwards.
ACGCCACCCACCACGTTATGACTCACTACATAGCATTGTAAATTTCAAATCATAAGGATCATGTAATCATGTTATGTACATGTATCATGTCACACAGACCTATGAATAGGATAATTTTAATAATTGTGATTTTCAAATTAGTGATAATAAATTGGAAGGTAGTAACTCACCACTAGGTTATGTACTGTCTCCCTTATTTGATTGTGAAATGGTCTAATATGATCTTATCCAAGATATAAGGATCCCCTCTCCACTAAAATTTGTCCCCACCCCACCCACCCTTTGGAGGTACAAAAATTAAAATTATCATATCGTTCCTTGATACGAGTGATTATCTACAGACACCATAATTATTTTTGTGGATATATGTTCAATCCTTGATTCCATATCATTATTTATTTTATCATTACTCTAAATCAATGTAAATAAAATGATATATATATAATGTATATATCATGAGAAATATATATGTAAATATTTCATCATTAAATTTTATTTATGTTATTCCACACAGAATAGATTTATCACTTCGGTGTATTTCTATTTTTATAAAGTGAGTTAATTGATTCATCTAAATGAAAATTTTATCAACTATATACATATTGGTTCTTATAATTTCTATCCTATTAATCATGAAAAATATTCTTTTTCTATTGATATAATAGGGAAAATAGATTCTTCATTAAATAGATAGTTGAATAATTAAATTTAATTCCACGATTCCACAGAATACATATAACAGATATGATATAAGTTTACATGAAAATTGCACTTATTTGGAATAAGGAACGATATTGTATTTGTGATGATTTGGTGATCTCCAAGAAATAAAATATATTCAATGGTGATTAATCCAATGGATACCTCCATGGTGTATACTCTATAAACCCTATATCTTCATTAATGTAATAATTGATAATAGGGATCTAGTTAAATGAAATAAAAAAGGTATTATTTTTTAATCTTTCATTAAATATTGATTCACTTACATTAATAACTAATTAAACCACACCTATAAATTACACAGTTCCTTCATTAATATTCCAAAATTCGTCACCCCATTAATGTTACATAACCATTTTTTTGTACAAAGTAATATATATTAATAGAAAGTCTCATTTTAACCAAACTAGAAACTAAATAAACTCATTCAACACTGAATTTGGAATCAATATTCGATCATCGACAAAGGAATCCTTGAATGAAGATTCATACAAATATATTATAAAAACCATAAATATACTGATCACTATAAATATAATTTTTATATTCAATCTCACATAATCCATCAGAGAATAAAAAAAACTATATATTATCCTTAACCATTCAATGGATATAATGACTGGTGTGTTAGTCAACACAAAATATTTTGCTGTTTATTTTTCCATAAATAAATATATTCATTGATGAAATTATCTAAATGACCCACCAAAAACAAGCAATTGTGAACCATTTAAATCCATCCTTATAATTGTTTTTGTATAAATTGTGAAAAAAATAATAAAAAATAAAAATATATATATATATAATAATGTTCACGTTAAATAAAAACTCTATGAGTATCGAAGTAGATAAAAAATTTATAGATTTTTCATCACTCTAAGAACAATAAATATTTAGGTGATAATGAATTAATAAAAATATAATTTTAAAATTATTATAAATATGAAGAAGAATATAAAATATTCAAAGATTCATTTTCTAATAAAAATAGTATTCCCAATATTTTAATTAAAAAAATTCCTTAATTTTGGAATAAAAATCAGAAAAATTAACCTCATTATAATATATATAATGATCATATGTACCTAATATTATTTATTTCCATTATTTTGAAGTATAATATTTCCATTTGAATTGAAAAAATATAGATTTTATTAATGACATAATTTTTAAGAAAATATATTACTATATAAAAAAAATTATGTTTTTGAAAACAATTTAAAATATAATTATATATTTTATGTATATATGATTATTTTTAAATATAATTATTAATTTTTAAATCAATGCTCATCATTTAAGAAATTGATTTTTGGTTTTAAGTAAAAAATGTTTTTTTGTTGTATTGTTTAATTAATTTTAATATGATAAAATGAATATTTATTATTTATTTATAGTTAAGATACTATTATTTTATTGATAGTAATTAATTATAATTACCTTTAGAAATTTTTATTGATAACTCTATCATAATCATAAATCATTTTTCAAAATAATTATTTTTTTTCAAATATGGATTTTCCATGTTTCATGAGCTAGTATTAAAAATAATTTCCCCTAAATATAGAATTATAATTTGATAAAATGATTGATATATTTTTAAAAATTATCTTAATATTTTCATATACTAAAAATTTCATTTTATATATAAGAAATTAGATTTTTTGGATTAATGATAATTGTTTTTATAATTGAGAAACAATTTTTTTAATGACAACACGAAATTTGTATTGAATAGAATAAATTAAAATAAATCATAAAATGTGTATTATATATTATATAAACAAATAATTAAATATATTCACAATAATTTTTTTTATTCATTAATAATTGTTATTACGAATCTGGAATGGGTATAATGTCAATTTTTTAAAAGAATCATTTTTTCATTACACTATCGATTTTAATTAAGAACATTATTTTATAATATTTATAAAATAAAAATAATTAGATATATATTAAATTTAATTTCTAATTACCAAAAAATATTTATATGGGTTATTCTATATTCATAACAACACATGAAGTCACATTGTTAAAAACTAGTTTCATAGTTTAAAATTGAAATAATAATATGAAAAAACATAATGAAAAAAAACACTATCATGTTTAAGAAAACATTTTAAGCATTTTTTTGACATAAAATACTAAAATAAAATTAAAAAATAAAATTTATTTAACATTTATATCCACTTACATAAGAATAGTGGAAATTTATTATTAGAATATTATGTGTTTTTACAAAAGTTCCATTTTACCCTCTTATAAAAGGGGCATACATAAACACATTCAAAAACAGAATTATCCTTTCAATTAATCTTAGATAATATGAAATTTTACTATCATAGAAACCTTATAAAATTAAAAGAGTTCTCCATTACTGGTAATTATTCTTCAATTTACATCAATTCCATGAAATTTTCAAAGGATTGATCAATTCTCAAGAATATGTATTATATCAATTTTATGTTTTTATTAGTCATACATCATAAATATCATATATCCATAAAAATATAATTAACTGGGTATAAATATTATACACATATTTTGTTATATTAATTAAATAAACACAATTTATTCATCCCCATTTGATTTGAAAAACAAAATCATCATTAATGAGTTCTACAGACTACCAGATCCACAAAACAATGTCTTCTGTTTTTCATCACTACCATTCATGCTTGATAAAAAGGATATAATTAATTAATAAATATTATATATATATATATATATATTTATTATTGTAAAATAATATATAAAATTTCACATTCCAACCCTCTCACATGTTGATAAATGGTATTACTGAACCCAAATACTACTCGACTACCACCGCTGTGATAAAAAATATTCTTTATTAATTCAAGATCTAATAATATATCACAAATATTGAATCATGGTTCACCTTAATAAAATTATATAATACCTAAATTATTATTTTATGAAATTATAATGTAAAAATAAATACCACTTTAATCATACTGACAAATAATGTTGAAGTGTGTTACCGTTTTTGTTTTTTATCAAACTACATGCCTTTTTCTATAAAACAGTAGTAAAGATAACTATATGAGGAGGTAAAGGAATACTATTATAATATAAATTATAAATAATGGTTTCAATATTGTTATTAAGATATTATATTATGTATATTACTTAATATTAAAGTATATTTTTTATTTCTAAAATCATTTACAATAATCCAACGTTGATTCATTTTCCAGCCAAAATAACAAAAATAAAGTTAAAATTATATAATTACATTTCAAATAGAATTATTTAATATTTTATAGGCTATTAAATTATTTATCAATAAAAAATTTTATGTCAACTTATGTGTAATTATATCAAAACTGTTAAAATTTTATAAAGTAGTTATTGTAATTATCCCATGATGTTCATAACATGCCATCACAAATTTATTAAAAGGTAATAAAATATTATAATCACGATAATAAAATTTTCATTTTAATGTGTAGGGTGATAAAATAGAATATTAGGTTATTATTTTTTGTTATACACGATCTTACGGTGCATCTGACTATGAATCAAAACAATCTAAGGGGTTTTCATAACTCATTTAACTTTATTGATATATAATTGTTATTCCTAAACCCAATTGTTGAATGTGGAATTAATTTATCCTATTATTGTTTAAAATTTTATTCCAAAATTACTTAATATGGATTTAATAATCATTCCCATTATTTACATTAGAAGGTATCATTACTTGAATGACTGTTATATTTAAATGGGTTTCATTGTCTCAAATTTCAATCTATTGAGACATGTGTAATAAATAATCAATTTTCCCTTTCTAATTTTCTAAATAATAACATATTTGAATTATTAGTCATGGGTTATTTATATTTAATGATATAAAAAAATTTATTTCTCCCATGAGGTTTTTTTACTAATTATACCAAAGATTAAGGGAATTTCTGGACTTATATTATTATTGTGGGTCATTATAAATATATTATTTTTTTATAGATTAATATATTATAATATATAATAATAGTATGGTTTATTTATACAATTTTAAATCGATATATAATTATCCATATTAAGTCATTCTTCATTAATAATTCTATTATTTCATTTCAATTCATTTTTTTAGAATCATTCTTATTTTTATCAACATATATTTATTCCACTTCCATGTTTTTACATCCCACTAATGTTCTCAATTCCCTATTACCGAATAAATTATTTTTATCCTAAAGGATCCTATTATTTCCATTTATTCATTTTATAATAATATTGTCTCTATCTTTTTAGTGATATTGATTTTTTTAAAAATAATTTTAAATTGTTCAACAGGTTTTAACAACATTTCAAAATAAAACTATTTTATCACAGACACCAAAATTTATTTTTAAAAAAATTATATATTTTTCAAGGATGCATTATTTTTTACTCTTCTTAAATTTGATACTTTCCTATTTATTTCCACTTCCATTTTTTAGAAACATTATTTTTTATAATGTATCTATTATTAAAGATTTTTTTAAGAGTTAATGTTCTAAAATTATTTTTTGTAGTTATTATTAATCAACTATGTATTTTTAATTATTTTTTTATTTAAATATATTATAATAAATTGTTTAAAAGTATTATATCGTTATTTACTATTTTTTTGTAATTTTCATTTCTAATTTCATAATGTTTTTGTGAAAGAAATATGTATTATCACATATATTTATAATATAATATTTATCAGTTAGGAAGATATATTTTGATCACCCTCTATATAGATATTAATTAATATTATCTAAGTAATTTTTGAAAATGATAAATTTAATAGCATATTATTTTTTAGGCTCCTTATTTGTGATGTGTTTTAAAGTGTTATGTAACTCATTGTTTTCTATGTAATATTTATAATATTTTTTTTCAGATTTTCTAGATTCGAAGAGATTTATAGATTATGGAATAGATGGTACATATATCTCCTACAAATACATTGGCTAAAGTTGAATATATTATGATATAGGATTATTTTTTGAAGAAATTTGAAGGTAGATGAGTTTATAAGGGCTGAGTGTAATGATATTTATCTCTAATCATTGTTTTATGAGTGAACTGGTTAGCTCATATCTAGGTTCACAATGATAGTAAATACGTTATTTTTTATTGTTTCAAAATATTATGTATTTTATCAATGTATTCCAATTTTTTTGTATTGTGTTGTGTTTTTATGGTAATATGTACTTTTATGCCTTTATCACATGAAGTTTTTAATGATTTTTTTGAGATAGGTCTTTATTTTATAATTTAATAATGACCACTTCATGATATTATGTTTCTTTATCATGATTTACTATTATCATATATTGTTATATGATCCCCTATTATAATATTTAATTCATTTTTATTTTCTCTTACTTGTATATTATAGGAAACATAATGATATTTTTCCATTATTCAGACTATGATCATAATGCTATCATGAAATTCAATTCACCTAGTTATGAAGAGGGTTATATAATTTGAGATATTTGTTAAAGGTTCTAGAATATCATTATTATCAATAAATGTTCACAAGTGTGGTAGATTTGGACGTTTATATGGATAATTTATATGACACCAACCCTTTTGATCATGAGGATATAAAACAATTTATAAATTTTTTTTAATTACTATGGTTATTTTTTTATATGAATAATGTTTAGATTGTTTTAACTTATTTTGTACCAGATCTTGGTTTATTTATTATTTAGATTAGTTTTTTTATTAGTATATATTAAATTTAATATTAGCTTTGTTCACTAGGATGTTATATGTAGTGAATCGTCGTCAAAACTATATGTATGATTCTATATATAAGATGATATCCTAATATATTTGTAATGTTATGAGTAGAATGAATTTATATAAATACATACAATTTTATATATTACATGTTTATGTTGGTTTGGCACATATTCCTATATTTTTAATAACACTAAAAATAGTAGGATGAGTATATCTCAACAATTACATAGGTGCATATTGAACGATCTCTTACTATACATCTGGTTTTACACACTCATGGGATATGATTTAGTTAATTGTATTTATATATGGACATCGATAAAGGTATGATTTCATGGTTTCAATAAAGGATTTTTAGAGACTCATAAGATAAACACAAAAAAGTAACATATGTGAAATGATGGTGTAAATTGGTTATTGTACAGGAACTATGGGCCAACCTGGAAATTTAAAATAACAAGATGTTTTATGGTTCCATCATATTACGATAATGATTATCACCTATTACTTTTAATTTATTTTCAATCATGTAATCTCTTTAGGTTTTAATAATTTTTGGATCTCGAATTAACTATGGTTGTATGGTTAAATGTGTTGATTACCTATGAGGACATCTAATAAAAATTAAATATATAATGATAAAACATGTTTAAATGTTACAAAAAATATCATGAAATTTTATTAACAATATCAATATAGTTAATTACACTATCACAAAAAATAAGAAAAAATAATGAGACTTATGAAAGAACAATTGAAAAATACAGTGAAGGAAAAAAATAAAAATTTTCGAAAATGTAAAATTACTGTTTTTAATATCCAATATAATTTACCAAATTTATGTGTTAATTATTTACTAATAGAAGCAGGATTTTTTAGCATAAAATTATCATTGAAAAATTTAGAATTCATTTAACATGATGAATAAATATAGAAATTATTTAAAATAATGATATTTTAAGAAATATCATATCTCAAATTAGTATAAATTCATTGATAGATTGTGTTGAAATAAATTCATAGATTATCACTTATTTTACACACCACCATGTTTATCTTCTATTTCATGTAACATAGAGTATCCTCGATACCTTGTGATACATGCAAGGGTGAGTAATACCATAAAACAATATAACATTATTATTATTTGTTTAAAATAATAGTTAAAAAATATCCATTGGAATGTAAGGAATGAATATTATTATCTATATTTTGAAATAAAAATTTCCATATTTTTATCAAAATGAATTCATTTGTAACTCAATAATTGAATGGAAAATAAAGGCATATTGTATACAAAGGATGTGTTTTTATGAAAATTATTTTTATGATGAGAATGAAATTTTATCACAATAAGTTAAATTAATCACAATTAGTGAAATCTATTAATTCTATTTATATTCTATATATTCAATAAATAATTTTGGAATTAATATAATAGTTCATATACGATCATGATAAGAACAACTCATATTTTAAGAATAATATATCAATATTTTTTAAAGGTATTAATTCTATCATTTAAGGGGGAAAACATTTTAAAATTAGTTTTTTATAATACAAAACTTCTATAAAATCTAAATATAATTTTATAAATCATAATATCAAAAATTATATTGGGTGAAATTTTGGCATTTTTATGAGGAATTTCATGTTTTCCGGAATATGGAAATAATGAAATTTAATTTAATATTTCTCTTTCAACTACATTATTTAAATAGTAAAAAGGTATTTTCAAATTTAAATAATGTATTATTTGATAAATAATCCATAAATGAATCTAACTAATGTAAATATATTGAATTTCACATTTAAATTGTATATAAAAAATGTATCACCCTTTTCAACTTTTTTCCTTAAAACCCCTCTTTCTTGTATCGTCATTGGGAAAAATATATATTCTATTATGGTGAAATGTATATTTTAAACATAACATATTGACCATTATATAGTAACTCCATTGTTAGCATAGTCAGGTTTTGAGCATCGTTTTTTCATGTTACATGTGTTTCTATGCAAATTAACTTACAACACCTATTATATATTTTTGATAAATAACCTGAAATTTCTTATAATACCTATATTTAAATTTAATATTTCTAATATTTCTAATTTAATTTTTATCGAATAATAACATATGTAATAAAACAAGATAACGATATGAAAATTAAAAAAGGAAAAATTTTTGAAACAAAAATACTAATAGGAAAATTTTAATAAGAATATTTTTTTTGATGTGTGTAATTATAGAAAAAAATATATCCCTTTTTACCACATTATTATTTATTTTTTAATCACAATAATGTTAGAGAGACCTCCCAATAGTGTATATATTTTTTATGTATAGGAATTACAGTTTCCCTAAACTATAAAAATAAACTCACCCTCCCCAACTCATGAAACCTATCAATCCGTTTAGCTCATCCAAGACCTATGAAAATAATCATCCAAAATAACTCCTATAATCCTATAAGGCTCAAATTGGGCATAAAGAATCCCATGTATATCCTTTGGATTAAAATAAATCTAGTTACCTGAAAAAGAGGTAGAATTATACAATGATAAAATATTATTTATTAAATTATCCACCACATAAATTATTCTTATTTCATAATTATATATTAACATTTATATAATAAATATAAAATGATTTAGTTATGTTAATTGTTAAACCTATACAAATAGATTATTATATAATATGTACTATGAAATAAACATGTATGTGTAAAATGAACGACCACCTCACAAAATGATATTGTTTGTTTTTACAGTACTAGATATTGTGGCTGGAAGTTTTTATGGGCATAAAAATTCAATATGATATATTTTATATTAATAAATTCTTTATTCTTAAGCAATTATTTTATGGAACATACATTCTTTCTTTAAAAATTTTAAAATATGATAAACTACTTTGTCAATATTTGGGCTAGCGTCTCTATATAGAAATGTGAAATATTCCACCTTTACATTAAATGTATAAAGTATGGTTATAAAAATATATATGATATAAATTTTATATTTATGATATTTATTATATAATTATATATCTTGAAAAATATCATACCGCATTCTTATTTTCATTTCACAAAAAAATATTTGATATCATAATTTCGGGGACGTGTGACCTACCGCCTCCTTGAAGTGATGTGATTAATCATTTTCTATAAACACATAGAAAATAAATATATAAATAAATATATATATTAAATAATATTTTATTTAATATATCATTGAAATTATAGTAATTTAAAATTTTCATACCTTTTTCTATATTGATCATTGAAAATGGGAATAATGTCCATGTGTGTGTACCACGTACCATCTGCATGATCGTAACAGTTGTTAATTTTTTATATCCATATATATTTTATTATTTTTAAAGAATTATTGATGTAAAAATTTGATACTTATTTTATGGTTTTTATCTAGGGAAATTTAAATAATAATTTCATTGGCAATAGTCGACCCATTAATGTTAGTTTCGACGAAGATGGAAAATTTGGTCAAAACACATGACATAAAAATTACTGATTATGTAATTGTTTTAAAAAATTTAATATTTAAAATAAATTAAATGAAAAAAATGTAATATTTTATGAAAAAACTGTATAATTGGTTTACGTTTAATATTAAATCTGAAATATTAAAATCATGACAAATAAGACTTATGGTTACAGATTTCATGACTAAATTTATGTTCTTTTGTTAAAATATATATGACATGGTCATGTTATTCCTATAATATGTGTGAAATTCAATCTAACTACATTATCCTTTATTTTATGATTTATTATGTTTATTTCTATGTTTCAATCATAATTATTTCTTTTATTTATTCTCAGGCAAACGACATGATATATTTATGTATTTTTTGTCTTAATTTTTACATACATAAGATAAATGAGATATTCACTACTTACTTCTTCTGGGTTGGGTATATATTGACTCTTTTGAAATATTAAATCATTAATTATTTTATCTTTCTTTTTTCTAAATTTTTTATTTTGTGAATATTAGTTCTTTGGTTTCCTGTTCAGATGTATCCACATTTGTAAGGGGATTTCAAGTCTACCTTTTATTTCTATGTGACTTATTAAATATTCACCAATTATTATTTGTGTTATATATACACTACCCATGAATGTATTTTATTATTAATATCCCTATATTTATAGGTAAAAAAATATCCATTTTGTATCCTGCTTTCCTGATATTTACATATTCAAATTTACCAATGTGGTAATGGACTTCTATCATTTTTTTCCGTCATTGAGATGTTTTTTTGTTATACACCTATATTATTTTATAAGGTGTGTATACATCTCCATTGAAATGGTATATCATGAATTTCTATATTCTCGTGATATTCTGTTATTCATTTTATATTATTATGTCATGGTCCTTATGATTCAATTGTTTCAATGTGCAATGGGATGCTTTGGAATGTTTAAAGATTATTTTCTTCATGACTATTTTTAATGAACATGTAATTCTATTTCCATTCATCAATGATAACATGCATTGTGGTTACTAATCCTCTAATATGGATATTTTGTATTCATATCATACTTATTATTTAATTATATGTAATATTGTTGTTTCAAAGAGATTATTATGGAACTCATTTTCTTTACACCGGTTAATAATTTTTTAAAGTGATTGATGTGGTACTCATTTATTATTACTATGTTATTTAGGTTTTAAACAGATAGTTATTGAACCATTTTCTTTTCCGTGGGATAATAAATTTTTGAAAGGGGTTATTGGTTTCTCCAATGAGTTTATAAATTCTTTTATGATGGATTATTTTAAAGGGTACATGGTGTAACATCCTAAAATGATAAATGATTAACTAACTAAATCATATAAATCAATTTAAAAAGGATCCAATTTCATTTCACAAACCTTTCTGATTAGAACTCCATAGTTAAGTGTTCCTTGTATGGAGTAGTTATTATGATGGGTATCTTTCTAGGAAGTTTATTAGGAATGTTAAGAGTCGAATGACCCATCATTTCTTGATGGTGGGCCCTAGGTAGGGCACAACATCTCTATGGAGAAACTGGTTTTACATGGTGGAACATGTCCTTATAGAACTATTAAGGTGGGTGTTTATACATTCAGTGGGGTCCAATTTTTTACAATTGTATCAAATGGGGAACCCAGTAATAAGTGATGTTTACTGCCTCTATTGGGATGTACTATTCACACTATGGGAATTATGCTTTTAAGGGTGGTGAACGTAACAACCAAGAATGATAATGGGTAAAATGACTATGTGAGATATGACTCAAGTCAAAAAAATATCAACAAATTATTTTAAAAGATTTTTTTATTACAACTGCATTATTAATAATTCTTTTCATGGAGTAGTGAACATGATTGGTGAACATATGGGACGTTTCACAGAGTGTGTTCGAGTGAGGAAATAGTACACAATAAAGAACATGATTTGGCCAGTTGTGATATTTATTACACTGATTAGCCATTGAACCATGTGTTTATGGGGAAATTAGTGGATCCTCAAATGCCAATACCTAATGTCCATGTCAATGTGGAGTGTTTGTGTAGTTAACGGTTCCCAGCTATTACATTGGATTTCTTTTATACTATTAAGACGCCATACTTGAAACTTTTCAAAAACATATCAATAAAGATGGTTTTCAAACACCATCGGCATCAAAAATGGCGTACGACATATTATTTTGGGGTGACGAATTTTGTTTTCCCTTTTTTATTTAAACTAATATTTTTAAATATTTAATCCAAATATTAAAATATACAAAACACCTTTTTTTCATAATGATTATACCCCACATAGGGTAAATCCCACAATTTAGACCTAATGGTGGTCACATATTTCTCATAAGACACACCTTTTGATGATATTAATTATTTATAAATTAATAATTAGAATATATAAATAAAATTAATAAAGGATTTAACACATTCGCCATTTCAATAAACCTGGCACACCAAAAAGGTATACCTTTTATAGAATAAACACCACTTCCAGAACTAATAATGATCTCTTATTATTTATATAATTCATTGTGTGATATATATTAATATATTTTTGAAATATAATATAATAATTTTTTAAAAACGTAATTTTTTGATTAATCCTTCTAAATGTATAATGCATAAAAGTGTTATACACTACATAGGGGAAGCCCCAAATCCCAACCCTAAAAGAGGTCTTAAAATTTTCATTCAATGCACCACTTTGGAAATATTCAATTTTATTAATAAATTTCATGTAATTAATATAATCTATATTATATTTTTATTTCATCTGCTATGAGGCTATACTGGTTTCAGAATTTCGCACATTCTCAGCATATGAATCTAAAAATATTTGACTAAATATTATAATATTTTAACTGGGATTTTAACATTAAATATATTCTTGAAATAAATTTTTTTATTTTTTTTATTTTATAAAAAATATTTCAAACAAAAATAACATATTATTTATCAATAATAGGGTTCTATGGTTTTCAATAAATATCAGGATATGACACATCGAAATATCATGGGTGGTTACATAATAAACTAGGGAAGGGTGGTTCCATGATAGGCCAAGGATATGTGGGTGTATAATATCCCTCTAATGGATTGGGAATGGAAGTAGGATGTATGAATATTCAATTATTAAGAGTGAAATGTATATACTTTATGGTTATTAAATTTATTAAAGGGAAAAAGTATAATTATCTCCCCTGATTCCTTTGCATGTTTCTTTATTCTTGATATATTTTTATAATGTTTCTAACGATCGAGGCTGATATCACATGGATCATGATTATTGATTCTGATTACACGTTCATTTTTGAAATTTTCATATTTTATAGACCTTTTATTGATGGTTATATGTTAATTTATGATTCGCTCATGCTGTTTGATTATGTCATCAAACCCTTATTCACTCTGTTGATCATTGCTGTCATTTAGTTGTTAATACTTATGATTACCCTTACTGGGCATCTCAGCACACCCTTTTAATGTTTAAATTTATAAAAGTTTTAAATAATTATTTTGAGTGATTAATTTCAGTAAAATATTTCTCAACATTGAGGTTGATGGATTAATTTGAACTATGAAAAACTGGTTCTATCGAGAGATGTTGTTCGAATTTTTGAACCCAGTGTTTATGAGTCCAATTGATGTGTTTTTTTATATTAGATATTTTATTAGTTCTATAAAACAATAAAACCAAAAGGTTCTCCAAAATTTAGGTGATCTGCAGATTATGTTTTATGTAATATGGTTTTAATTACAAATGGGTTCATTATTATTGGAATTGTAGAAAAACGGTACAATAATGGATTTCAGTACTATATTCTGGAATGTGTTTCCAAGACAGTTATAGTTTATATCAATGGTCAGTTTAGATAAATTTTTAGAAAAGTATATTTTCATATTAGGATTTATTAATAGTTATAGAAAATATCATATGGATATATTGTTATTTTTTATATTGAGTTTAAAGACATAGTAAGATTATTTAAGGGTTTCAAGTAGTAAAAATATGTATTTTAGTAATGATTTTGTTTTAGATATTGTTGGGTTGTGGTATATTTAATCCATAATATAAATATGATGTTTTTTAGGTAGTATTTATTTTTTAGTATTAATGGAAAAATTGGACAACCTAAAGGCTGGGTAAAATCCCGTCACATCTGGAATACGTCGCCGGTCATGAACCCACAACTGAAGGGCGACAATGGTGTTGTACATAAAAATGGCATACATGTTTACCTATTTAGTATGAAAATGTTTAATTTAAATAATTATATTTATTTTGAAAATATATAAGATTATATTTTACGAATAATGGATTATTTATCAATGAATAATATTTGATAAAATCCTACTAATATTTGTTTTTCCAACATAGTCAAATAATGAGAGAAGAATTTTAATGATTGATATTTAAGGAATAATTTAGTTTGATCTTATGGTATTACTATTTAATTTTGAATATTAATGTACCATTTTACGGAGAACTAATTTTGAGAATTATCTCACTATATTCTAACAATTTTTTATTTTTATATTTTCTTGAGAATGGTGGAACAACATGAAAATCAAAATTATTATTATGTGGTACTGACATATTATATTGGTGCTCTAAGAAATAAAAATTCATTATGAATAATCATAATTTAGAGAAATACATTGCAATTTTGTGGAAATTAATTATTGGGTGAAATTATACTCATAAATTAGGTATTTTTATTTTTCATTTTCGCTTAGTATAGATTGTGAGAGAATTGTATAACACTTTGAAATTGATATTGAAATAAAATAATTATCCTAGATCCTTCAGTTTTAATAAATAGATAAACTAACTGATAATCACATATTTTTTTTATTTAGTCATTTAATATTTCATTGGTCATACAATTTTTTTAACAATGACCTCAATCACACTTTATAATGGTTTTCAATTTTCCTCTTTTACCACCTATGTTCCCCCTATGTGTAATCCTAATATTGATTAAAAATTGGTAAAATATTTTCTTCCCAAATTCCATTTTTCAGAGGATGTTTTATCCATATTTTTTTATGTGGGGTTCAATAATGGAAATCTAAAATATCTGATCATTTGATAACTAAGATAAATTTCAAGGGATAAATTCATTTTATGGGGGGGTTGGACGTAAAATCCCATAATTTTATGAAATATGTTCCCTTTAATTAATATAAATTATTTTATATATTCTGTTACATGAAATGACTAATATATATTTCAGATTATAAAAAACCAAATTTTTACGTAACATTGAGTTTCTGGAATACTCTAGTTGCACGGAAGGTTGAGTCTTACTGAACAAAAAAAACAATTAAAAATATTTATTTAAAATAATTGTTATCAAATAGTCATTGGAATTAATGAAAATAATATTTCTTACTGGAATATGATATCTGTGTATTAAAATTTTTCGTAAATGAATTAATTTCTTATAAATAATTTATAAATGACAATAAAGGCCAATTGAATATTAATAATATGTTTTTATGAAAAAATAATTTTTGACAAGGATAAAATTATAACACAATAAATTAAATTAATCAATAGTATTGAATGATATTAGTTAAATTTATATCATAATTTTTAAATAAAAGGTTCCTAAATTCATCAAATAAGTAAGGTAGATTCAATATATAATTAAATCAAATTTTAAGCATAAAAAAGCTGTATATTTTTTAAAAGTAGTTTTCTAGCATTCTAATGGAGAGGCTATTTAATTTATATATTTTTTATAATTTAATTAATTTTTCTCAAAAATAAACATCAATTTTTAAAATTTAATATAAAATTTTACAATATTTTGATTTTTGGTATTTTTTGAGAACATAAATTTCATTATGAATAGTAAACACCCCAGTATTCTACTCAAAAAATGATTTGTTATCTAATTTATTTATATATTGATGTTATATTTAAATTTTTTATTAACTATTAAGTAATTATATTATACATAAATAAATCCTATACAAGTAAATATAATCCATTTCACATTTAAATCCAATATAAAAGAATTTTCGAAGTTTTAGACTTTTCTCCTTAAAAATGAATTGTTTAACAGTGTCTGTAGGAGAATTTTTTTAAATCATTGTTTCCTATTATGTGAATAAAAATTGGAAAATTGATATATTTATTTGTAATCATTATGAAATTTTTGGCATAATATGATCAACATTATTTTTAATAAAAATTAAAAGTGAAAATAGTTAAAATTAATTATCATGATTAAGGCATGATGAATATAACATAATTATTACACATAGAATATATGTTCTATAATTTACCCAACACTTTTCCAAAACCAATTTTATAGACATATTTTGACCTTCCAAAACATATTCTCAATTTTTGTGAGTGATTGGGATACTCTTCTAGGAATGCTAGACACATAATAAGTCATGCAAGGGATTGGGAAAATAAAGAGACTTCATTTCCTTAAAATAGCTTTTGAGTATTGAAGAAGAAACACATTTTGGGTTATAAATTTTATTTTTGAATATTAATGATTATTTATTATCTTTATAATTTACATTTACTTTTTAGATATGATAAATTACATTAAATTCTTATGAAACACCACCACATTAATTATTTTTAAATAATAAAAAAATTATCATTTCATTAAATAATTTTAAATTACTAAGTATTATTATCATATGAAAATTGATTTAAAAGTGTAAATATATATCAAATTTGGTCAATTAATGGCCCAATTTATCATTTATAATTAACATATTGAACCATATAGAATAAAAACATTATTATCGTTGTTGGGGTTAATGTAGTTTTTTTGCGTGTTAAATGCGTTCTTGTTGAAATAAATTTCCAAAACATAAAGGTTTTTTATTTTATAAATTATATTTAATATTTTTTACTTATTTGGTGAAACTCATTAAATAATTCTAATATTAGTTTTTTCGTAAAGGAACAATTATATTGGTTTGAAAACTAGCTTCAAAAATAAAAAAACCAAAATGAACAAATTAAGGGAACATTAATACTATAGAAAATGATAGAAATAATTTTATTTTCATGTACTATGATTATGGATCAACCATAATTCTACTTGAATAATTTTATTCATTTTGGAGGAAAATTATGTTTGGGGGACCTTACAATAGTGTCTACCTTTAATATTTACATGAATTCTGCTGTAATTATATTATAAAAGTACATGACCCTTCGAAATTCATTATAACTCTCAAACGCTTTGGTGTGTCGATACCATGAAAAAATAAATTCCCAACATATATCCTCTTTTTATAGAAGCCTTTGTTTTGGAAAAATGTTATCGAAGGATGTCCTATGGTGTAAATTGATTATAGATACTTGAAAAGGAGGAATCATTCATTAACGATCACTTTTGATTTATTCTATTCTCAAAAAATTCAATTATCCATATTAAATTCTTATATAAGAACATTGTTATAATAAATATTCTATTATTATGTTATGTTAATGTTTTAACCTACACCTATGGGAAGTTCAAAAAATTGTAATGTGTGTATGATGAAATACCACTTTTCTAGAAAATGTCGTTCATTTATCCTTTACCACCTTTAATGTTAGGGAATTATGATGAAAATAGTGTTTCTAATGAAATTTATGATGTATCCTTAATTCTAAAATTATAATACAAGACAAAAATCAATTATTTAAATTTTTTAAGAAATATGATAACAACGTTTTGGGATGTGTAGACTACCGCCTCCTTGAAGTTATGTGATATGTTCACCCATTACCAGGAATTAATTAATAAAATAATTTTATAAATTACATGATATAAAGGATGATAGTTTGATTTTCATGATAATATTATCTATATTTTTTTATTATATATCATTTTATTCATTCTAACTCACACATTTAAAAAATAATAATGTAATCTCTGGCTATGTGGATTACTGCATCCTTGAAGTGATGTGATTCTTCCTTTTTCATCAGTGCATCACATGAAATATATAAATACATATATATTGTTTTGTGTAGGTTAATATTATGTTAATTTATATATAATGGTCATTTTGGAATGATAAATGCTATTTAACTTTTGTCCAGAATGATTATTAAAAAATTGGAATGTAACTCATGCGTACGTATGTCTTATCATCACCTTTATTATAATGTTAGTTAATTTTTTTAATAAAAATATTTAATTTATGATTTTAAAATTATACTTGATACAAAAAAATATAATTATTTCATATTTATTATTTAGTATTTATTAAAATAATGACCTCATATTCCATAGTTGACCCATCAATGTCGGTTTTGAAACATAACTGGAATATGATGAAAAATGCAACTTAAACATTATTGATTAATTATATTTATATAAAATTTTTATAATTGAAATTAAATTAATAATTATAATGTCATAGTTTATAAAAATATAATTTATATAAGTTTATTATTTATTTATATACATGACAATAATGAAAAGTGGGACTAAAAGTAATAGATTTTTTATAGCAATTTATCTTCATTGATGTAAAAACTTTTTTTCATTTTTTATTGATTTAATATTTTATAAATAACATATGATTATTTATACTGTATTTATAAATTTATTATGTTTTTTTAAATTTTACCCAAATAATTATTTCATTGATTTATTCTCACTCAATTGATATGATCCTTGTAATGGATTTTTATCTCACATTTTATATCTTTTATGTAAATTTTATCTGGACTACATATTATTTTGTATGGTGTATATAATAACTCTTTTGATATATTGTATCATGAATTATTTTATAAAAATGGTATATAAATATTTCATTTTACTATTATTACATTCCATGATTTTAGTTCAAATGTAACCATAGTTGGAAGCAGATATCTAATCTCACCGTTATTATTGTGACAGTTATACCATATTCACCACTTAATTATGTTTTTGGTGTATATACATGCCATTAATGTATTTAATGATTATTATAATTAAATTTATTGGTCATTATGTATCCCATTTAGTATCTCTATTTCCCAGGATTTACTGTTTCAATGTTACCAAACTGATAATGGGGATCTGTCTAAATTTTCTTTCATTGAGATGATATTTATGTTATAAATATAAAATACTTTATATGGTTTTTATACTTTTCTTTTGAAAATATATATCGTAAATCAAAATATTCTAACTATATTATAGGTAACATTTAATGTTAATAATTCTTTCTTCTTATGATTTAACAGTTTCAATGTTGTATGTGATACATTGGAATGGTTCAGGATTATATTCCTCATGATGGTTTTTAATGAAAATTTCATGGTATTTCAGTACTTAAATGAAAACAACCATTGTTTTAAACATCATCCACATGGGATAATATATACTGATACCATTCTCATAGTTTATTTTGATATAATATGATATTTTCAATGATATTATTGTGGAATCCATTTCTCTTTCGTGGATTATTCATTCTTTAATGATATTATCAAGGAACAAATTACCATTCATTGGGTTAATATTGTTTCAATGATATTGTTTAGGTTCCCATTTATTTTACATGGGTTATTCATGATCCAATGATATTTTTATTTAACCCTTTTTCTTTCTACATGTTAATAATGTTGTTATTGGGGTTATTGGTTAATCTAAGGAGTTTATTAAAGATTTTATGGGTTATAATTTTGAAATTATACTTTGAAATTTGTTGAGAGTTTACCTAATAAACAAATAAATGGTGTTTCTATGATTAACCAATGATAGGTAGGTTCCTTAATTTCCTCAAATGTTTTGGGTATATAAGTCATCTTTATGGATATTCTATTTATAAGAGTGATATATATGGAAGTAGAATACAGAGTAATACCATTTATAAGAGTTAATAGTATAATGGTTTCCCGATAAAACAATATTTTTGTATTTATGCTTCCAATAGGCTAATAATGATTCTAATTTTCGAGATTGTGATTGATATCACATGGCTCATGATTATTGATTCTGATGAATCTTTCATTTTTTTTGATTAAATATATTATGGTAATGTTATTAATGTGTATGATATATTTTATGATTATCTCCTGAAAATGTATCATGTCACCATACCCAAAATCACTCTTATTCTCATTGATTAAATGAAGTTGTTAATTTTTATTTTTACCCTTACTAGTAATCTGAGCTCATCTTTCTCATGTTTAATTTTTTTCATGTTTTAATGAATGATGTTGAATGAAATATTTTTATAGATTATTTTACATTCATGATGTTGATGAGTTACTCTAAAATAAGAAAATATGAGTATATCTATAGATGATGGTTAACATTATTAACTGGATATTTATGAGTCCAAGTTGATGTGAATTATTTACGTAGGTGTTAGTGAAACTTATTTATCACTATAAAAAATCATTTAGAATGTATGTGATTATCATTTTCCTTTTTATGGTTATGGTTTTGATGAATGAAATTCGAAAACAATTATTTGAATCATATATAAAAAGGTAAAGAAGTGGCTTTCAGAACAGGATTCAGGGGAGTGGGTCATGGGATGTTGTAACTCTTCTAAGGGAACCAATAACAATTCAATGTCATCTATATAATAAAAAACTAGATTTATCAAATACAATCTTATAATATACAGATTATTATGGATGGTAGTAATCCATAACTACCTAGTCCCATTGGGTAAGAAAAAACCTCGATAATGATTATTAATGATGCAGATAGCGGTAAATGGATTTCTCTTACAGTCCACCAAGACATAGAGGATGTCTATTATTTCTGTCAAAAATTATTTATCCTAGATTCATTCAAAAATCATCAAATCACCGCACATAATTATTTGTATTTATGGAAAACAATTAGTGTTAGGATTATTATATTTGTAAAAATACATTTTATAAAAATCATAATATCATCTCTTAAATAAATTGAATATATTTTATAAAATCAATATTTTCACAGTCTTCACATTAATTTCTAAAATAAATTAGAATGCTGACAATGTCAACCATCACAATATATTAGTGCAAGGATAAATAAAAACCATCCCTGAAGAAAATAAAATCTTTTACATAGGCCTTAATTCGTAATTTTTATTTACATTTCCTTGAAATGGTTTTGGAATATAAGTTTTATATACAAGTATCTTTGATATTTAGTATAACATATTAGTATGCATAATATAATGAGGCATTTATAACTTCTCTCCATATTTAACTATTCTATTAGATAAAATATAATTAAATTGAGAGGGAAAAATTTATTTTATGGGTAAAATGTAAATTCAAGAGATTTGAATAAATAGTTTTCCATAAAAAAATATTATGATTGACATCATTATCTACACATAATGTTGATATTAAAAAAATATGGGACATTTTTAGGTATCAATAAATTTAGTTGATATTAACTATTGTTAAAAGATTATGAAAATTGATAATTTTATATATCAATAAGAACAAAATAATGTTCACATTAAATATTGACTCAACTAATGTGGCTATGAATGTAATGAAATCACATTTCTATAATTTACATTTTCCAAGTGTATTATATTTTAATATAAATAGTGGATCAACACTTGATTAATTTTTATTTTAAATGAATTATAAATAAAAATAACTATTATATAAATAGTCATTACCAAGAAATCATGTTTTTACTATATATTTAATTAAAAATAATTTTTTTTGGATTTTTGGATATTAATTTTAAAAAATAATTTTCATTTTTAATTTATAATGATAATATTTATTTAAGATGATATTTTACCTTTTAGAAATTCTTGATCATCATGTGAACAGTGTAAATACCAATTTTTTTAGTATAATCACTTTTAGGAAATTATTTTGTTATATAAACACATCGAATGTTATTGAATTTTTTTTAATAAAATTATAATAATATATTTGATAAAAATATATTTAATATAGAATCCCATTTATAACATGTTAAAAATTTATGTTCCATTTTAATGGAAAATATATTTTTGGTTAAATTGTTTCATTAATTATATCATATTAAAAGGAAATTCTTATTTCCGTAATTAATTAATAAATAATATTTTAGGGATAATAATTATTTATAATTCATTTGAATCAATGTAGTTAATATCCTTATCCTAATGATAAAAAAATTTATTATATTATTTTCAAAAATGGGTGTTTACGCATTACATGATTTTATGTTTAAATTAATTTTTAGTAAAAATAGAAAGATAATTTTACAAAATGATTCCTGTATTTGAGAAAATAATGATATTATTCATTAATATGTCTAATTGAATTTTTATGTTTGAATTTAGACTATTATATTTAATGCTAATTACAAAATCAATACTGAAATGATTATTTTCATTCATGTTATGAAAAATTTATTGAAGAAATTTATTTTTGATAATTTAAATAATGATTATATTATAATTTAAAAATAGATAAGTAACCATTTTAATATTCTTTTAGTTTTTAATAAAGAAAAAAATATTATTATTAATCCATAATATTGAACATGTTGTTCTTCTACTAAAGTTGTTTTTCGACACATTATCTTTTGTTATTTAAAATTTTATTTTAAATAATTAATAAAATAGTTTGGATTAAATTGATTATATGTTTATTTATTTCACATTGAAGTAGGTATATATGGGGCATTATATGATCTTAATAAATAATAAATATCTTATTTAAAAAAATGTTATAGAGTTTAAATTTAAATTCTACGATGGGAAAACATAATGTTATTAAAACATTAAAATGGTTAAACATTTTATACAGTCATTGTTTAGTTTTTTCCAGACCCAAAAATACCCCCAATAAATATATTTTAATATTTTGTACCTTTTACCTTAGAAAACTGACATTAAATTTATCAAATATAAAGAATGTTTCTAGTCATGCCGTATACTATCTATTTTAACAAGGGTACATAAAATCCCTTTTAAACACACACTTATAATTAAAATTACTACAATAAACTATAAAATTATACTCTAAATAACAAATATACTACAAAATGATTCCCCCATTCGATCATAGTTTGACCAATCACTTCAATTCAAAGGGATTTTTCAATGAATGATAATGTATCTAATGTATGTGTTATCCCCAAATGATGGTTTTCTTCATAACATTACTCTTACATATATATTATATCATATAAATATAATAAAATAACTATAATTTTTATTCTTATATGATATCAGATAATTGTAATAAATATTATATATTACTCCACATCTGAAAAGAAAAAACCGATGTTAGTGCATTGTGTGGACTACCATCTCCCCAATGTGACAACTTCCATTTTTCATTACTACCATTCATGGATCATCAAAAGGATATAATGGAGGAGTAGATATTATATATATTATATAATTATTCTTCTTAAAATTAATTTTAATATCCCCTTTCACATTCTCCCATCCATTGTAAAATAGGAAAAATATTCATGTGTATATGGGGACTACATCCTCTATAATGAAATGTTTTTTATTCAAATAAAAACTTACAAGTAATATAAAAATATGAAAATATGATTTTTTGATAATATATAAAATCAAATTAATATCATTTAAACTCAATTTTAATTTCAGTGTGTCAAAATAAACACCACATAAACCATACTCACCCATTGTGATAATGTGTGTTCAGGTTTGGGTCAGCTTAACCACCTCCAAGGTTGATGCTTTCAAAATATACTATGTTTGATAATGTGAATAAAAAAATAAAATTATTATAATATAAAAAAATTTATTTTAATACTTTATTTTAAAATATTTTTTTATTTAAATAAAATAGTATAAATAATAATTTTTCACTAAAATTAGCAGAATATTCTATTCGTGATTCAGTTATCAAGTTGCGTAACTAAAATGGTAATGGAATGATCTAAAATCCTTTAAAATCAATATAATATTTATATAATTACATATTTAATGATATTATAATTATGAACATTTTAGATGGAAATGATATAATAATTAATAAACAAGTGTAAAATAGTTAACATTATTCACACTCGATGGTCTTGATATTCTATTACTACTAAATGTACTCATTATAAAACAATTATAATAAGAATTATAAAATATTAATTTATATGATTTTGTTTTTAAAATAAGATATTATGTTATATTTTCTCTTATATAGTAGCATATAATTCATGTGACTAAAAATGGAATCAATTTTAATGTTTTTCAATACTAAATTTCTTATTTTATATTAAATGGTATATATTGACCACATTATTTTATGTTAAATTATGTTATCCTATTAATTTATAATATATTATTTTCCTGTCATTTTTTAGGATATAAATTTTTTCCCATGATTTTTTCCAATGGATTGCTACTTCAATTGTTGTAATACTTATAAGGGTTTCTAGGTATCAAATTTAAATCATTTTATACACGTTTAAGAAATAAATCATTCTTCATTTTAAAAGGTTTAAATAGTGTTCTATTATAATTTCTTATCATGATTAGATTATAATTATAGATATTGAATGTTTTTATCTATATTACTCTCACGAGGGTTAGAATCTAATGTTTTAAAGGATTAAATGTCTTTTCTTGGATCAAATCATTATGATTTTTCATAATGACTATTCATTACCTATAAAATTTTGAGAATAATCTATTATAATATATGATGATGGTATGTTGTATTTATTCATTATATTTCACGTAAATAATGATCTATTCCAATTCCCTCTTCATTGATTATTATATTTTTTCATTAATCTGTATTTCTATTAAGAATAATTATATTTTTATAGAATATTTCTTACATATCCATTTTTTTATTTCCCAAAAATTTTGACCATTTCCAAGTGAAAAATAAAATTTATTTCATCACCAAGGAACCATTTATTTCCCAATATATATTTTCTAAAAATTGTGTCTACATATTTTAAATGATTTGGGTTTTGGACATGTTTATTTCAAAAATGGACAACAATGTTTTTTCCATCCTATCAAAATTTAAAGGTGTTATTATAAAATAAATAATTTAGATTGATAACCAATATATATATATATATAGTTCAGTTTTCATTTTTAAGTATTATTTCTAAAATATAAATTAATCAAGTTATTTACAATTCCTTTTTTGGAAAACAATATGTTTTTATCGTGTCTCAATTACTAAAGAATCTTTTATGAATAATAATTTTCAAATTATTTTCACTTCTTCTGTTTGAATAAAATTTTTATTTTCATGTATTTATTTGGAATAATTAATTTTAATTTGGTCAAATATTTTCTTTTTATCTTAAATAATTTTTTTTCATAGTAATACTCATCTTAATAATTTAAAATATTTCATAAAATCATTATTATTTTCATATCTATTAACCCAAATATTTTGATCATTAATTAAGAAATGTTTTGATTATATATATATATATATATGATTCTATTATATTATTAATTATAGAAAATGATATTATTTATATATATTGATTTCCTCCATTCATGATATGAGTATTTTTTAAATGGTTTATGAAACCCAATTATTTTTTCCCATGGTTATTTATGAGATGATGAATGATTTATCTTCAATTTGAATTCATATTTATTTATTATGGGATAAGTGGAACCTATACCTCTCTCTAATGTTTTTTGTAATGAATTATATCTCAAGGTATAAAAAGGTTATATGAATGGGTTAGAATGTAGCTATGATCAATAAGGTTGAGTTTGGTGGAATTTATCTCTTCTCACAACTTTATGAGTGTGTCTGTCGACTTGTAGGTATGTTTACAATGATAATAATGATCGGATTTATGATTGTGATACATTTTAATATTTTATAATGATATGAATTATTTCATGATTACACATTATTTTTAATTTATTTTACACCTTTATTTTTTGTGGTCATTTTTTTCATTATTGATATTTATTTGGATCCAGGTTGGTATTTAATGGTTTAATAATGATCATTTTATGGTCATATGAGGTTTTAAATATTTTATTATTATTTTAAATGGTCTTATGATCTCATATTAACATATTTAAACCATTATCATGATCACCATCATGTTTATTATCTGAAGCATTAAAATATGTTTTCCCATACTATGTATTTGAGATTGCCCCAATTTATGTTTTCATTTCCTATGATAGAAAGATAGTAATATCATAGAAAATATGTATTAAACAGTCAAGAGGATATCCATATGGAGAAATTATTTCTAGTGTATTAAATAATGATGTTTATGTTTCCAATATTTAAGATAGTAATGCTTTATTTATTTAAGTGAATATATTTTTTATGATATGTCATTTTATAAAATAATGTGAGTAATGTATTAATTAAAACATTTTTATCTTGGGTCACATTAAAGATACCTCCAAATTTATATATATAATAGAAAAACATGTTGAAAATATGGCTCTACTAACTATGGTAACTTACTCAAGGGTTCCCCTTATGAAACATTCATTTATCCGAATGAAGTTGAACACATTTTTTCATAAACCTTACAAAATTTAAAGCATATATATTATAAGGATTTTTTGAATATTATCTAATTAAAACCATATAAATAATTCCACTAATAAGAAATTAAAAACATTTAATTTTAAGATAATAAATCAATAAATATTTTAAAAAGTTAGTTTTACAAAACTAATTATCCCCTGCCTCGTAAAAGAATTACATATATATATATATATTGGAAGAATGTTAGGATCCTTTCCATTATATGAATACTCTGGGATTCCTATGAAGGTACATATTTTTAAAATTGAGCATCCCATTAAACACACTTCACGTGCTAACATAGAAGTAAAATTTTAATAGTAGATTCTTAAATAAATTTTCAATGAATTCACAAATAAATACAATATCAAATATAGTCATATGAAAACCAGGTAAACCCCAGATATTTCAAATATTGATGTTTAATATGACCACCGATTTAAAATTTACAACATACCATCAATTGGGCATTACTATATTGTTAAACCATTAAACAATAATTTTATTTTTATTCCTAATTATTCCAAAATCCAACAGTGTTTGAGGTCACATCCTTGGGTAAATCAAGAATGAAATAAAAGTTTAAAAATAACTACGGATCTAAAAATAAAATTAAATAGTATATCATAATCAAATATAATTCTAAATTGATATGATTATTTATATTACCAAAGAAAAATAATTTGTCTTTTTTATACGTTATTCTATAAATTATGTAATGAAATACTCTTCTTAAGAAATTTGAAATTATATTATAACATCTATTGATCCATTATTTATATTAATGAGTTATCACAAAAAAAATATTCTACCATACTTGGATTATTTGATCGTTAAAGTAAAAAGTTTCATCTACTGATTAAAAAAATTCCATGATGAAGTAGAGTAAATTATTTTAAAAAATATAATTCTTAAACCCTCATAAATTTATATCTATATAGAAATATGAGAATACACATATCAGAATATTCATTAAATAGAAAAATTGGGCCACCTTTTTTCATCACTGTCATCATAAAGACACTTAAAACCCCTGATCTTGTTACCGCATTACTCGTTCGAAACTAATGTATAACTTATTCACTAAATAATTTGATATAGTCTGGCTATCTCAAAAACTATATTACATTTCATTTTTCTCATCATCTCTTAGAGGGAAAACATAAGATGTTGGGGACATCAAATCCATGGCCTTCTCTCCCAGACCTGGACTAATGTGATTAAATGTTTATTGAGACTCTGTCCCCACACATTAAGTGGGTGTAATTTCCACTAAACAACTAGCCCTAAACATTATAATCTAGGAACTATTTTAATTGTGACTTATGTAAAGGTATATTGATGATGTTATAAAATTAATAAAATAAATATTGTTCACAATAAGCTATATATTATCAATAGTGAATTCCCAATGAATGAACAAAATAAAACCTAACAGATGGTCTTGAAATGAATATGAAGAATCATAGTGAATTATCATGGTGTGTCCACATCCATTATGATATCCCCTATAATGACTATATGTACTAGAGTAAACATGTAAGACATTATCTATACCATCTTAGAAAACATTCCCAAATTCCAGACTACCAAATAAATCCTAATGATTCAGTAAATATTTCTCATATCCCAAATCACTTGTAAGTAAACTGATATGGAGCATCTCTACTAGTCTATAGTCTATATAACCACACAAATGTTTCCACACCACATGTGAGGAATTGCCTCTAAATAATATTTTCAACTGCAATAATACATAACATTCAAAATTAAAATTATGAGATTTAAAATGTAAATAATTTAACACACACACACATACACACACACATATATATATAATAAAACCCATTTATACAATATTAATTAATACATATGAATCCCCATGTATCAGCATCGCATCTTAAAAAAATCCATCCCAATTGCTGATGATATATAAACAGGGCCTATTGTGATTTCTATATTCCACTTGTAAAATAAATATTACATATATCTTTAGGATTTTTTATCATTCATCAAATGCATCATCTGATCTATATAGACCTAATTTCTAAAAATACCTGGTGAATTTTTTGGTTGAGTATTACAATATATTGTATGATTCTCCTAATTAGTAATCCAAACCCAAAAAATATAGTGTCCATTATATTATATATAGGATAATGTGCTATATGTTAAAAGTTTCCTAATGTAATCAATATGATTAACTATGATACAAAATGATAAATGTAATGATATCCAATTTCCATCAACATCAACATCAAACAATGTGTCATCCATAGTGAAATAGAAATAAAAACTCAAAACCCAAAACATATGTCCTAAATGATAATTTACCATAGAAACAATGATCAGGAGATTTGGGATGAAACAAAATTCTCCACCAATTGTGGTATAATCAAATAAAATAAACATATTATCCCATCTCAAATTAATTTTAGGAAGTAGAAATATTAGAAAAAATCAGGTAAAAAAATGTAACCAATGAAATTAGTAATATACCTGTATAGATTACAAAAGAAGTATATATCTCTATTAAAACGTATGTATACTAGGATAATATTATAAATACACATGTCTAGGGATGATATTATATATTTTTCCCTTCCATTACATTGAGATATGGTAAATATGATTGGTAGTGTCTTGTGTATCACCATCCACCATGATACTTTTGATGAAAGAGATAAGGCGTCTCAAAACATTGGTGATTTACCATCCCCAAAATTGTCAAAATCAATGACACTAGAGGAATAATAATCTCCACACATCTCATTCATTATGTTCTCCAATCAAGGATAATAGTTGAACTAATAATATTTAATTATTTTAGACAAACAATTTGGAGGAATTAATCACCAATAACTTCCTCCTTGATATTTATGATAGATCTCAACATAGAGTTATGGTGGTGTCAAAAATAAAGAATGTATAACTCCTCATCAACCTATACCTGAATCGATGGGTGATAAATTGTATAGTAACATATATCACACGGAAACCCTATCAAGATGGTGAGTATAAATGAGGTACACCACCTCATCATGTCCTATTTACAATTCACCTATCATATAGTTCATCAACTCTTCATGTAGATTATTAAATAGAATCAAACACCATTGTTACATCTTGGATTTTTGGGAGAGGAAATAATATTTAAAACTACACTCCAAAAACACTATTTTTATGCAAGTAATGTGCCTAAGAGGATAGGAAATAGGTTAGGTAACTTCCAAGATATTTTGGTGACTAGATCTACAAATTCATAAAGAGATAATTTATTTATTTTGTTAGAGTATGGTTAGGTCAAATCATGCGATTCCACCATGTGAGTGTTATTATATACTAGATAGGTGATTTTGGTTAGATTTAACTATACACCTCAGTATTCAAAACCATGAATAGTACACTAATGGGACAGAAGGCTCCACAGGGATTGTCCAAACTGTGTGCCTATGGTTGTACACATTGATCATATTAACTAGTTGTGACATAAGATTTTAGTGCATGGTTTGAAAAAAACATGCGTTCAAATAGGGAGATTAAAAAATATGGTTCAATACATTATTATTTTTATACATTAATTTATATTATTTCCCAAATTTTAATCCACATTCACATAAAATAACTATACCAGCAAAGAGATCTCTTTCTCTCCTCACATCATAGGAATTGAGAAAGGATCTTCATCCATAGACCAATTCCTCCCCCCGAAGATATGTTGGATAGACAATGGAAATCTCATTACTCATCACATTTCTTTTTAGTTTTATATCACCATCTTTGGAAATATTTTATGGTAAGATAATAACTCAATTTTTTCCACCAGATGTCACCTTCTCTAATATATCACATTCTATATGGAATCTGATGTCGAAAATATATTTGTAATCCTCTAATGAACCATGGTAGGTGGTTTATCTATTTTTACATAATTTCTTGATACATTACTTGTTGTGCCATTTTTATATTCATGTGACCCTTCCCCAAACTACTTATTAATACTGAATTTAATAAATAAAATAATGTTGTTATGATATATATATTCTTTGAATTCCATGAATCTATGTTGAATGATTATCACCTCAACATGAGGCACCACTACTTATGTGCCTACCTTAATTGAGTTTGATCCTCTAGATTTGGAATTAATTTCAACCACTAAGTATGGTTTGTTGAGTTAACCTTACGAATAGTCATATTATTTAATTTTAACCATAGGGAAATGGTATACCATGTGAATTTACACGATATATTGTAATTTTATTATGATTTAGCTATATTAAATTAATTATCAAACATGTCCAAAATGTATTGTTGATTGTGGTGGTTTTAATGTTGCATATGTCCATTCCTACAAAACATGATCTGGATTATTCAATAAAATGAATTGACAACTGCATGGATAGGCTCCTCAATATTAAAACATAAAATTTCAATTGAATTTTAAAACTTTGAGTGGTAAAAATTATTTATTTTATATAATAGATAGAAGATATCACCAGTTAAATGTATTTACTTTACTCGTGATAGATACCTATCACCCTACTCGTT
Source organism: Viscum album (assembly GCA_963277665.1). Lineage (NCBI taxonomy): Eukaryota > Viridiplantae > Streptophyta > Magnoliopsida > Santalales > Viscaceae > Viscum > Viscum album. The sequence continues at coordinate 1,685,523,328 of OY728119.1, read as the reverse complement.
ACAATGGATGAGCTCAGTTGGAAACATTTATATACAATTCCACAAGTGATACCTGGTTCTCAATGCTATTTTTCATGGATGATCAAAAAGGGCCACCCTAATATCATATAAAAAGTTTAACACTTTGGTTTCTTATTCATGACACTATTGATACACTTTTACGATGAATATTTTATAGTGATCCTTGAGAGATACATGTGTTCGATTCTACTGAACACCATGGAGGGGGAAAGGTATAAATTATTAGAAACTAAGGATGTGTCTCCTATGACTAATAAAAATCAACGTTTTATTACAAAATTTTTCATGAATATTTATTTGGACCAATTATATCTTTAAGATGATGTTCTATTAGAGTTATGAAACCCATTATAAGTATGTTCGATGACCTTGGTCATATGCCTCATGTCCTGTGTATTACTACATGTCTATATATTTTCACATATAATTCAATATTTATATGACAAAAATATATAAATATCATTATATATAAAAAAATATATGAATAGTAATATCTTTTTAGTGACATCCATCTTAGGAGGAATTATGTACAGTCGGTTGGGTATCCCTTGATGAACCTGAATAAATGTGATTTATTTATTTATTACCTTACATTAATGATTGCCTCAAAAATATGAATTTTATATATGGGAACTAGATGGATATAGTTACAGATTAGGTTGGACTATAATGTATATTTCACACCCTAATAGATATATCTTTTAGTAACAAAAAATACAGTATGGATGTAGTTAAGGGAAAATGGATTTTTACACTTTTGGAAGTCAGATTAATTATCCATGGATGGAAAATAGGAGTAGTGGACCAGACCTATGCCCATAAAGCTAGAGAAGATTCATTTTGATATTTTTGTATTTTTTAGAACAATTTTCCTATACATTTAACATATATCAAATTCACTTACACTTTTTATAGCATCCTTGTATGATTACTAGTTTTTATATGATATTGGATTAGTTTTTTCCTATAGTATTATATAGATCATTTTTTTACACTATTGATGTATTTTTTACTATTTATAAAACTTAACATTATTTTATGTAAATTTTCTACACTCTGATTCATAGGTTATATGCTTCCCACCAAAACATTGTAGACGCTCACAGCTAGTCGTATACCTTTGGTATATGGGCAGGAACACATGAGGACATGTTGTTAACCAATATAAGTTATTTATAAGTGAATTTGGTGTGATATCTTAAAATGTTGTATCACAGGATCCATTTAATATTTTATTTTAATTTATGTATTGTAGAAGATATTAGGGACATGTTAAATGTTTTTAAAGAGCTTGTGATTAGGAGGTGAAATCATAAGTATTGAGGATTTACAAATTATAATGGTTCAAATATTGATGTTTTAGTTTATGTCAATTACAATTGTACTAATTTCACCATTTTGTTATTCACATGAGTTATCATGTTATAAATGACATCTAGTGTCCTTTACCCCTTTCCCAATGAGTCATGGTATTATCTTCTCATGTGTCATTATATTCACATGACAATCACATGAAATCCATATTTCCTTCTGAATTTATATCAATACATGCATTTATTGCTACATATTTTTTGATTGCAGGCTGTTGAATTTGAAAATGTTCTATCATTTGATGAAGGGAAAAATAATGGTATTAATTAAATTTTTTCATTTTTATAATTGGTTTTTTCATGTAGATCATCAAGTTGAAATTTTATTAAACAATTTTATAATGATTTAGACATGGGAAAGATTTTATATTTGGTTGAAATGTTGAATTATTTTAATTACATTAATTGTAATTTTAATTTATAAATCATATAAATATATTAATTGGTAATGGAAATTCATTTAATAAAATAATATTGTATGGTTTTTTGCATAATTTTAGTGGATGTAACGGTGCAGTCATAGTTCTCTGATGTTATAATAGAGACATAAAAGGTTGTGCAATTATGAAATGGTAATTGTGAGTCCAATGTGTATATTGTGATATCTATATACATATAAATGAGTATGAAAATAACAACAATTTAAATTCATAAATAAAAATGGTTACCACTAAATATGGATGTCAGGTGAAATGTAAATGGAATTTTCCACTATATCGTTCAATTAAAACACTATATAACTCAACCTATACTATGTAATGTTAGACAGTGACCCTAACCCCACCATAGTGGTGGCGTTTAGGTAGTTTCACTAGTGACCATGTTGATCAAACTTATAATAAATATATGGATTAACAAAATATTATAGGGCTATGATTCCTATATAGGATGTAGGGTATTATCCTTATTTTGATATTTATGATTTGAACTATGTTATGACATATCTATTCCATGCATTTGTAAATTTTAGATATATTCATCTTTTTTTCCTTGACATGTGTGCTAGGACGGTGGTGACGCCCCTGATTCCGTGGTTGTAAGACCTGATCAAACAATATTACCTCCAATGGTTCCAACTAAAGAACCTCCTTCTATTTCTCCATTGTTGTACAAGATAATTTATAATATGGGCTTCTTAAACATCATGAAACCAATATAAGGACCATCATGAAAAAAAATACTATAGAAGATTTGATCGGGGAATTATAGTTGCATCATCCCCTGACTTTCTCAAGGTATGGATGTCCTCAATATTTTTATTCCTGGATAGATGATTTGTTTCCTATAATCTATCATTTTTAGATGCCTCTACATTTATGGTTCTTGATCATGAATTATCTTCTTCACAATTCATGTAATATTATGTGGTATGTTTTCACCGAGGCTAATCGATATCAAGTAATAGAGTAAGAAGAGTTATAATGATCCATTAAGGATTAATTATTCCCTCAATCATTAAAAGGAAACTGCACTGCATAATTTGTGCACCTAATTCATGGGTGATATGTCTTTGAGTGTGTATTGAGCTCATTTCATGAGCTTCATGATATCACAACTACATATTTTAATGATGAGTTGGAAATAGTAATACAGTTTGATGGTAGATTTATGTTTGTGATCTGATCTTAGGTAAATGTATTTATATTGAACTCCACTTATGAGATAGTGAATTGGCCCATCATCAATGAGTGGAACATAAGGGAGGATGACTATGTGATTTGGGGCTATTTATCATTGAGATAGGATGACAGTTCATCAAGTTGTAGTAAACTATGATTCTAGACTACTTGTGTGGCAGTTCAAGTCAAAAAACATGCACTGATATTTGATTTTTGTTTCACCAATATGATAGAGTGGTCTATAATTATCCTCATTTGAAGGAGGATCCAATGATGTGATGATCTTTAAGAATCATGGGGATTTTTCATCATGTTTTTCACAAATTCCATCTACATTCTAGAAATATGATATAATCATTAAATCATATTTTGTGTACAATACTAGTATCTCCATGTCATATAGAGAGATAGACTATACTGACCCATTGGGAAGATGTGGTGGATTTGGCCTAGGTATCTAGACATTTGATATGCATTTAAAAAATATTAGACCTACACATGTCGGTATGGTTTCTCATTGAGGATGGGGATCAATTAGGATCTATCTCCTACTACATACAACTTAGGATCATTATTGTAAAACAACAATAATTTAACTGAAAACACCATGTTTGATAACATATTTGACCAAAAAACAATATTATAATATAATGTAAAAACTAGAGACGTTATAAAATATTTATTTTAAAAAAATACAATCTCATCAATAGATTGTAGAAAATGGAACCTTTATTGTAAATAAAAAATAATATATTTTCCTATTACAACTATTCCATTAAATTAGTGGGTATGAATATGAAAAACTAAATATTGAAAATTATTCAGTATATATATGTATAAAATAAATTAAATTATTATCTATTTGTTGAAAATAATATAAAAATCATTTAAATGAATACTAATGTTTTTCCAGAAAGATGTACATTTACCTTAAAATATTTTTTTAGAAACATTCACACACATATTAAAACTATTTCATATATGATTTATATCATATATTTTGTAAAATAATATTTATTTTTGAAAACATAATATAAAATTTTATACGGTTCTTTTATTGTATTTTTCTATAATATTTTTTATTAAATTCTAAAAAATAATCATTTCAGTATAATTATCATTTATTTTTAACTAATATTGTGAAATTATTATTTAACATATATTTGAAAACATAATATAAATTTTTTATGTATATTTAATAAAATTAATTAAATATAAAACATATTTATAATATATTTTAGTTTAATTTAAGTATTATGCATTAAAACATTATTTAAGAAAACTGTTGTATTGTGTATAATATAACAACAGATTAAAAAATTAAAAAAAACTAATAATGATGAAATATTAAAATTGAATTTATGAAATATATAATATTAAATATTAATTATATTATATTAATTTTGGATTAGTTTACACATTGTTAATATGAGCACAAAATTTCATTAAAAAAATTCATTTCATGAAAAATCATTTTTTTGAAGACTACTATGGAGTTAATTTTAAATGAAAACCTTCAAATTATATGAGTATAAATTTAAAAAATGGATTCTTTATTTTTAATAATAATATTTTATTTTATTTAATACAAAATATTTTTTATTGAACTATAATGATTATTAAATAGTAAAAAAATTACCATTAGTAAGGTGAAAATGTATTTACCGATGGTTAATCTAAAAATATAATCGTTCAAAATGACCCAAAAAAAGATTAATTCCTAATTTATAGTCATATGATTACATGATCACTATTATGGATAAATGTGTTCTATTATTTATAATTTTATTCTACAAAAAACATTGATAAAATAATTCTTTTCGAACATTCCTTGTTTATTCTCTCCCCACACATTATTGTTATCCCAATCTCATCTTCTATTTACCCTTCCAAAACAATATAGTTCTAAATCAAATTATCATATCAATTACCCACTTGCATACCATCATTTTAGAGTCCATGGTATTTCTAGAAATCCCTCCTATAATGGTTTTAAATTTAATCCAAATGATGTTTTCTGAAGATGGGTTAATTTCATTAACCAATAATTTTATATTATTTCATATTACATCTAATTTATAGTATATTAAACCTTGATAATAAAATAATGGCATTATATTTCACATAATATTTTTTTTTATATTCAGGACCTAAAACCAATTCGTCGTCCCTCAAATGGGAATCAAAACTATTGATCATGTTTATAGAAGACTATCACCTCATGAACCGACAAAATTAATAATCCCTCATAGATTCTAATGGATATATATAATTATTCATACATTGTTTTATATATAATATTAATAAAAAAATTGCACTAGTTCAATTATATTATCATATATTGCTTCTTAATTTCAAATCCTTTTATAAAAATATAACACCACTCATGTGTCTGACGAACTACCACCTAGCGAAGCGTTATAATTTTTTTATAGATCAAACATTAAATAAATTATTATAATGATTAATATAATGTTTATATATTATATTTATTGAATTTTAACTATTCTACATAATTAATATACAATATAATCTCTAAAATTATCATCCATTGAATAAATGATAACATCATTCTATTGTATGAAGGACTAACACATCAAAAAGATATGTGATTATTTATTATTAATGAATCACATGGATGATATGTGTAAGTTTATTTAATGGAACAATATTAAATTTATGAATGAATTATAATATAGTGAAATTAAATAATACTTATATTCATTACATCACGTTCTTTAAAAGTGTGAATGTTACCATTGCATAAGTGTGACCTACAATATCTTTGATTGTATCATAAATAATTATTTATAACCATTTTAATAATTGATTTTAAAAGAATAATATATTCATAAAAAATGATAATTATTTCATTATTACCATTCCTTATATGATTAATAATAATCTCTTTGACCTTATTCAACATCCCTTGGTGATTTTGGACATATGAACCATTAATAATTAAAATACCCTATGTGAGATTAATTAGTTAAGTAATTTAATTTGACATGGTAACCAATAAAAAAAGAATAAAAAAATAAAAAATTGTTCATAATAATAAAAATTACGAATATACATTTATTATTCATGAGGATATGGGACATTTATGATGACTCAGTATTGAGGTACGGGTTTCATCTCAAAACTTTCGTCTTTGAGACATATGTTTTTATGCTCCTTATTTATTTTTAAGGGTGTATACCCATGTAAAGACCAATAAATTTCAATGAAATGTTTTTCTTAATTTTCTTTGGAATTTTGCAAGAACGCAGTTTTTGACGGCGCCTGATTCCGAGGCCCGGTGTGCCCATAATTAATTTCCGAAGTTTAGCTCGGGTACGTTCAGTGAACGAACGAGGAGGTTTTTCTAACTTTTGAACCGGTGCTAAGAATCAAATTCTGAGGGTACCGATGAAATCGCAGTGCTGGTATTTGCTTATAAATGCCTTTTCCGGAGTTTCGTTTGCTCGGGGGTGGTTTTTCATTTTTGGGGTTAAGTTACGAAATAAAATAAAGTGGTGCGACAACTTTTTTTATTTCACATAAATCCACTTAAAAGACACTTTAACTAAGTTAAGAGGATACAGTGGAATTCAAAATTTCCTACCGTCTTGTTAGAATATTTGTGAGGTGGGGACCGCACGATCCCCGTGGTGTCCTTTTTGCTAAGTAACACACCCGCAAAACCCTTTTTAATGAAGGTCAACTGTGGCGTTTTCTTAAGCAATTAAACGCTCCTATTAATTGGGCAGTTAAATCGTTACAATGAATTCAACGAATTAATTGTTCGTTTCTTATCTTTTGAATTTCAAAAGCTCAGGTCAATAATAAAATAAGGGTTGAACTTATTTTATTTAGTTGGACTTGTGGCGTGGAGAGAACTTGGAGGAAAGCGTTCTTCTTCGACGAAGAACGCGAAGAACGTGAAGAACGCTCCAACCTCCGACCAAGAACGCCAAACCCTCAGAGATCGACTGTGCAACACCGTGTACCGCGACGTCAACGACGCTTCTTCCGTAACGCTCCTTCCGCGACTCTTTCTTCTGCGACGAGAAAATCTGCGACGAACCCTCGCTCAATGACACTTGTGGTAGGGGAATTTTATTTTGGTGTTCTATTATCTTTTGTGAAAAGTACGACGAGCGCGGAGCAACCAATTCCAGGTTGATCCGCGGATCGTTCGTTCATGCGGATTGTTGTTGAGTATTATTATTTAAATTGTTCCTGATTATTACCTTGATGATATTTGTGAAAGTAGGACCATTTTCTATAAATTTACAATAGGGGGCCGGACCGCACAAACACGTCCGACACTTCTCCTTATCTTTGTGGGTTTCTATTGTGGATTGAAACGGGGATGGCGCGGTGCCGTCGCACCGCGCGGAACCGTGCAGCAAGGAATGTGCGGCGCCGTCACACCGCATCGTGAAAACAAACAAGGGCACGACAACGTCGCGCCGCGTCGGAGAATCCTGAAGACATCCACGGACGGAGTCGGGCCACGGTGAAAGGGTGCGGCGGCATCGCATCGCGCCGGAGAACCACGAAGACGGCGCATTTTGTTAATTGACATGCAGATTGTCAGACGACGACAAAAGGGGCTGCAAGAGCGATTTGAAAGCTTTGCAGTGAAGGTCGGGTCCCGGGAGGACCATTGGCGAAGTCGGCAGGAGAAACCGACCACCAGAGCGCGTCCGGTGGTCCGCGTAAGGCGGTGGCGGTGCGCCACGCCGGCGCGGCGGCTGGTACTACAGACATCAATCAGCGGCGAGGGCGGGGGGAACCTCGCACTCCCACTCCGCGGCTTCCGCTCGGCCGCGCTGGCCGATCCGTGGATGGCCGGTCGAGCCAGGCGGGGCCAGGCCCGGCCGGGTCGGACCCGGGTCGTGTCGACCCAGGGGGGTCGGGCGGGTCGGTCCGGGCTCAGACCCCCCGATATCATACCCTCTTTGGTCTTTTGGCCATATCATGGGATACAGACCTACGATTGACGCACCGTTAGCGGCGATTCGATCCCTGGATCGAGATGGTCATTTCGGTATATCGCACTCAAGGTTTCGGAACACTTTGGGTTCGGCCGGGATGGTACGTACACGAAACCATCCGAGCTCTCAGAGTGGAAATGCTCATATCATGAGATCCAGACGTCCGATTGACGTACCGTTGACTTTGATACTTTCCTATAAATGAGACAGATCTTTTGGCTTACTCCGCTCGAGGTTTAGATTCCATCGGAGTGCGGTCGGGTTGGTTCACCCAAGAAACCAACCGGGCCCCTGGAACAAAAACCCAATAACTCACAGATCGGGCGTCCGATTGACGCACCGTCTGTCTTGTTGTTTTCCACTATGTGAGACAGATCTTTTGGCTTACTACCCTCGAGGTTTGGATTTCGTCGGAGTGTGTTCGGGTTGGTTCGCCCACGAAACCAACCAGGCCCCTGGAACGAAAAAGCCAATAACTCGCAGACCGGGCGTCTGATTGACGCACCGTCTGTCTCGTTGTTTTCCTCTTGGTGGGATGGAACTTTTGGCATACATCACCCGAGGATTGGATGCAGTTGGAGTTTGGGCGAGTTGGATTGTACTCGAAATCCAACCGGGCCCCTGGAACGGAAAAACTGATATCTTTCAGACCGGTCGTCTGTTTGACGAACCATCAGCGACGTTGGTGATCATGTTGAGAAACGGTCACTATGAGTATACCCTATGAGAGTTCGGGGTAGAGTTGAGATACGGCTGGGTTGGTTCGCTCACGAAAGCAACTGGGCCCCTGGGATGAAAAGGCTAATAACTCACAGACCGGACGTCCGATTGACGTGCCGTCTGTTGCGTTGAGACCCCTCTGACAAGGCGGTACATTGAGATACTTCATCTTGGGACCTTGAGATACTTGTAGTATCGGCCAGCAGCTCGTGGAGCGGACCCTCCTAGAGACGAGTGTGCAGATTACGGAGACCGTGAAGCCGGCTGAGACTTGACGACTGCTTGACCGATCGACTCGGTGTGTTTCGGATAGCCCAGTGGGGAGCGCGTGGTTGTAGCGACAGACCCACGGCGGAGGAGCGCTTGGTTGTAGCGGCAGACCCACGGCGAAGAGTGCTTGGTTGTAGCGGCAGACCCACGGTACTCAACAGAAGAAGTACCTCTTGAGGCTATGAGAGGGAGTGCTTGGTTGTAGCGACAGACCCATGGTGGGAAGCGCTTGGTTGTAGCAGAAGGCCCACAGTACTTGACAGGAGGAGTACCTCGGCAGTCTTAGGTCAGTGAGTAGTAACTCGGAGTCGTGACAGGACCACTGTACACTCCAGAGACGGATCACTTCAGAAGTTACGGTTTCGATAATGAAAATCCTAGTTTGAGCTGAGTCTATGACCTTTGTGTTTCTTCATGATTGGGATTGGTTACTTGATAACTTAGGTATATGTATGGGCATATACCTAAGCAGTGGTTACCTATTGAGATCTTCTTTGTGGTTATCCTTGTTGGTTTTAGTGAGAACATGAGCTTCTCAGGGTCCCTACTGAGTATCGTTATACTCACCCCTGCATGGGCTTTGCCCGCACCTCGTTGTGTTGGTTGCAGACGATGGTCAGTGCTGACAGAGGCCAAGTGTTCGAGGACTGGATGGTACCCGGAGGTGGACTACACGACGAGTCAGTATCCAGAGGTGGACTTCACGGTGAGATGACACTCAGAGGAGGTCGACGGGCGAGAGCGTTATGGAGGCTATCTGTACCTACTCTTCAGGTGGGATACGAGGACGACGACCCAGGAGCTACTTCCTTTCTTCCAGCTGTTGTCTTTTTATGTTGTACTTTTGTTCAGTTGTAGCTGTACTTTCAGTTGGGTTTGTATTCTGGCCAATTTACTTTTTAGCACACACTTTTGTACTTAGTTTTTTTACTTCCTCTTGTACTCTATGGTGTTTTGTTTACTTTTATAAAGCCAATTCCTTCCCAGTTATCGGGATTTATGCCTTTGGTGCTAGTTGCCAGCCCCTGGCCTATGGAAGGCGGTCTTGGGGTAGTCATGGCACGGGCCCCATGGACGGGTCGTGACAAATTGGTATTATAGGTGTCGGTTCTACCGCAGAACTTATAACTCTGATATTTTATTTCTGTGAAGCAATATTGTTAAGAGAACCGAGGGAGGTTTTCAGTTTAGGGAGTCCAGTGCTGGTGCGGGCGGCCGACGTATCCATACACCAAGACCCTGATAACTGATTTCCGACTTTGTACATGAAAACACTGATTGCATGTGTGTTTCCAGATGTTTTTAAATGTTATCTCAAACCAGGTCAGCTCACGAGGTATAATTATTTGACTGTGTCACGTTGTTTCTTTCAGGATTCATTTTCTCGGATGACCAACTAGAGCCTAGAGGGATGTGTGTACTGATAGCCTGTCGAGCGACGAGGCTTTGGTACAGGGCCCTCTTGCTGTTGAGGCACCAGCGGAGGCACCAGCGGAAGCACCAGCGGTACTACCATACGTTGGGCCACCGATGCCACCAGCCCCAGCAGTAGGAGATGCACGCCACTTGAGCGCGCTGCATGAGTTCCAGCGCTAGAGACCACCCATGATCCAGGGAGAGACTGACCCGCAGGAAGCTGAGGATTGGATGGAGGCTGTGGTGAGAGTCTTCAGGGTAGTGGGGATGTCGTCAGACTTCATGGTGATCTTTGCTGCCAGCCTTCATCCGGAAGCAGCATGCAGGTGGTGGAGCCACTTGTTCCAGTTTTGCGATGGTATGACCTTCACATGGGAAGACTTCGAGACCTCCTTCAGGGTAGATTTTGTGCTAGTAGCTCTACACCCTGAGCGTGTTCCGGAGCTTCTGCCTTTGCCGCATGTTTTTCGATCAGTAGCCGAGTCATCTGTGGGCAGTAGACAGATGATGCAGAGGTCCAAGAGGGACAGAGCCAGCCGTACGAGGAGCAGGAAGTGTTATGAATGTGGCGGAAAGGGTCACCTAGAACGTGACTATCCGACTCCTCGTACAGTTGATCCGCATGCTTTGGAGGTGCCACCGAGGCAGAATCAGCGGCGGGTGCTTGAGCAACAGCCGAGAAGTGGACAAGGCAGTAGAGCTCCGGGAGCAGGTGGACAGGAGTGGAACTAGTGGATACGTCCCTTGTACTTCTAGTTCCATTTTGCTGTTGTATTCGTGTCTTTGTACTATGAGATGCAATAATAAAAAGAAACTTATCTTTGTTTTCTTTCCTGTAATTTTGTTTGGTTGATACTGAGTGGTCCCGGTTAAAACTGTTGACTTTACCCTCACTTTCGAGAATTCTACTGGAGGAGACCCAGTGACCTCACACTGATGCCGATAGTGTGACTCGAACATTGGAGGCGAGAGTGAAAGTTGGATCTCTTAGTAGTTACGTCGAGGCCTTACGACGTCATCCATGGCATGAATGTGTCATTCATGTCAGGATTGACTGTATTAGGCAATGGGAGTGGTTTATCCTGGGGGGATGAGACCAGGTTTCTATTTTCGGCCAAGTAGAAATTTTAGCAGCTCCTTCAGATCATCCAGGAGCGGATGAGGACTACACAGTGTAGTAAGAAATAGGAAAATGGATCCAGTCTTAGAGACTCAAGTGTGTTAAATGTTTAAAGAAGAGGAAGCTTTAAGAAAGATATGATTCTGCAAAGCAGCATACGTGGAGGCATCGCTAGGAAAGCAGCATGAGGTGGTGTACATCTTAACATACTACAACCAACCGCCGTAGATATCCCCGCCAGGCTCAGGGAGTTGGAGGGAAGAGGAAGAGTGCGGCTCCATACAGTCAAGGAGTGTGACCCAATGGCTCTAAAAATGATTCAAGGGACAGTCTGTGTCCACTACTAGATGCTGTAGTAATAGACGTCGATATGAATCATTCCTCGCTTTCAAAAATCTTGTTCCAGAACTAGAGTTTCTGGTAAGCCATGGACTTGACCCTCACGTCTGGAGATACCTTGGGAGGAGACTCGATAATCCCACTTACGCCGCCGGTGTGGTCAGACCCTCGAGGTGAGAGTTTCGGTTGGAATCTCTTGGTGGCAGTGTCGAGGCATTACGACGTTGGTTTGAGTATGGACTGGGCAATCAAAGTTCATACAAAAATTGATGGTATTAGGCAATAAGGTTGAGGTTTAACTACGACGTCGGGATGGGTTCTCCTTGGTCGGAAAAAAGGAAACCCCAGGTAGCACAGGATAAACTCATGCTCAGGAGGGTGCGACCGATCACTCTAGAGTTGGTCAACCTTACCCTCATGGCAGGAGTCGTTTGAGTGTCAGTTCTAACAGGAGATGGAGACCTCTGGAGTTCGAGGATGACGATCACGTCCTTATACGGGTCTCAACTCAATGAGGTTTACAGAGATGTGGCCAGGGCGGCAAGTTATCTCTGAGGTTCAGCGGACCTTGTTAGGTCCTCAGCTGGGTAGGCGGGGTGGTTTACCGCTTGACCCATCCACCTCAGTTGCACCAGGTTCACGACGACTTTCGGGTATCTCAACTAGGGAGATATGTGTTCGACCCTTCACATATCATCGACCATGAGGAGCAGGACGATGGTGATGGGGTTACTTCCACGGAGATTCCAGTGGGATTGAGGATCGACAGGAGCGGATCCTTCGAGGATGGCCTGTTCCTCGGGTGTTCTTTCATGAGCAGTTCAGGAACCTCCAAGTAAGCACATGGGAACGGAAGGCCCAGATGCGTGATCAATACCGCTTTTGTGACCCTAGATTGTGTTGAAGCTTTACGGGGACGTAAATCCCCGAGGTGGGAGTAATGTAAAGACGTAGAAATTTCAAGGAAATTTTTTTCTTAATTTTCTTTTGAATTTTACAAGAACACAGTTTCTGACAGCGCCTGATTTCGAGGCCCGGTGTGCCCGGAATTAATTTCTGAAGTTTAGCTCAGGTGTGTTCATAGAACGAACGAGCAGGTTTTTCTAACTTTTGAACCGGTGCTCGGAATAGAATTCCGAGGGTATCGATGAAATCGAAGTGCCGGTATTTTCTTGGAAATGCCTTTTCTGAAGTTTCATTTACTCGGGTGTGGTTTTTAATTTTTGGTGTTAAGTTAAGAAAAAAATTAAAGTGGTGCGACAACTTTATATTATTTCACTTAAAGCCACTTAAAGCCACTTAAACTAAGTTAAGAGGATATGGTGCAATTCAAAATCTCCTACCCTCTTGGTAGGATATTTGTGAGGAGGGGCCTGCACGAGCCACAGCGTTTCCTTTCCGCTAAGTAACACACCCGCGAAAACCCTTTTTAATGAAGGTCAACTGGGGTGTTTTCTAAAACAATTAAATGCTCTTATTTATTGGGCAGTTAAATCGTTACAATTAATTCAAAGAATTAATTGTTCGTTTATTATCTTTTGAATTTCAAAAGCTTAGGTTAATAATAAAATAAGGGTTAAACTTATTTTATTTAGTTGGACTTGTGGCGTGGAGAGAATTTGGAGGAAAGAGTTCTCTATCGACAAAGAATGCGAAGAACGCAAAGAACGCTCCGACCTCCGACGAAGAATGCCAAACCCTCGGAGATCGACGGCGCGATGATTTCTTCCATGACGAGAAAAATCCACAACGAACCCTCGCTCGATGATGCTTGAGGTAGGATAATTTTATTTTGGTATTCTATTATCTTTTGAGAAATGTATGACAAGCGTGGACCAACCAAATCCAGGTTGATCCGCGGATCGTTCGTCCATGCGGATTGTTGTTGAATATTATTATTTAAATTGTTCGTGATTATTACCTTGACGATCTTCGTGAAAGTATGACCATTTGCTATCAATTAACGAGAGGGGGGCCAGACCGCACAAACACAACATACCCTCCTCATTATCCTTGTGGTTTTATATTGTGGATTGAAACGGGGATGGCGCGGTGCCATCGCACCGTGCGGAATCGTGCTGCAAGGAATGCGTGGCGCCGTCGCACCTCATCGTGAAAACAAACAAGTGCGCGACAATGACACGCCGCGTCGGAGAAACCCAAAGACATATGCGGATGGAGTCCGGCCATGGTGAAAGGGCGCGGCGGCATCGCATCGCGCCGGAGAACAACAAAGACAAAGTGTTTTGTTAATTGATGTGCGCATTGTTGGACGACGACGAATGGGACCGCAAGAGCGATTTGAAAGCTTTATAGTGAAGGTCGGGTCCTGGGAGGACCGATGGTGAAGACGGCAGGAGTAACGGACAACCGGAGTGTGTTCGTGGGTCCGCGGAAGGGGGTGGCGGCGCGCCACACCGGCGCGGCGGCGCGGGCGACCGGCGGCGGCTGTTCCCGCCGACATCAATCAGCTGCGAGGGCGGGGGGGAACCGCGCACCCCTGCTTCATGGCTTCAGCACGGCCGTGCTGGCCGAGCCGGACCGATCCGGCCGGGCCGGACCGAGCCGGGCCGGGCTGGACTAAGCCGGGCTGAGCCGGGCCCAGCCGGGTCGGACCCGGGTTGGGTCGACCCGGTTCGGGCCGACCCAGGGGGGTCGGGCCGGGTCGGTCCGGGCCCAGACCCACCGATTTCAGACCCTCTTTGGTCTGTTGTGAATATCTTGGGTTATGGACCTTCGATTGATGCACCGTCAGTGGTTATGCGATCCCTGGATCGAGATGGTCGTTTCGGTATATCGCACTGACGGTTTCGGAACACTTTGGGTTCGACCGGGTTGGTTCGTACCCGAAACAAACAGGGCCCTCGGAGTGGAAACACTCATATCTTGAGCTCCGGACATCTGATTGACGTGACGTTGAATTTGATGCGTTCCTCTAAGTGAGACGGATATTTTGGCTAACTCCGCTTGAGGTTTGGATGCCTTCGGAGTGCGGTCGGGTTGGTTCGCCCACGAAACCAACCGGGCCCCTAGAATGAAAAGGCCAATAACTCACAGACCGGGCGTCCGATTGACGCAACGTCTGTCTCATTATTTTCCTCTAAGTGAAACGGATCTTTTGGCTTACTCCGAACGAGGTTTGGATGTCGTCGGAGTGCGGTCGGGTTGGTTCGCCCACGAAACCAACCGGGATCCTGGAACGAAAAGCCAATAACTCACAGACCGAGCGTCCGATTGACGCATCTTCTGTGTCGTTGTTTTCCTCTTGGTTGGAAGGAACTTTTGGAATACTTCCCCCGAACTTTGGATGCAGTTGGAGTTTGGGAAAGTTGGATTGTACTCGAAATCCAACCGGGCCCCTGGAACGGAAAAGATGATATCTTTCAGACCTGACGTCTGTTTGACAAACCGTCAGCGGTGTTGGTGATCACGTTGTGAAATGGTCCCTATGAGTATACCCTGTGAGAGTTCGGGGTACAGTTGCGATACGGCGGGTTGGTTCGCTCATGAAACCAACTGGGCCCCTAGGATGAAAAGGATAATAACTCACAGACCGGACGTCTGATTGACGGGCCATCTGTTGCGTTGAGAACCCTATGACGAGGCGGTCCTTTGAGATACTTTTTCGTGGGACCTTGAGATACTTGTAGTATCGACCAGCAGATCGTGGAGCGGAACCTCCTAGAGACAAGCGTGCGGAGTACGGAGACCTTGTAGCCGGCTGTGACCTGACGACTTCTTAACTGATTGACTCAGTGTGTTTCGGATAGCCCAGTGGGGAGCGCTTGGTTGTAGTGGCAGACCCACGGCAGAGGAGCGCTTGGTTGTAGCGGCAAACCTGCGGTACTCAAAAGAAGGAGTACCTCTGGAGGCTATGAGGGGGAGCGCATGGTTGTAGCGGCAGACCAATGGCAGAGGAGCGCTTGGTTGTAGAGGCAGACCTACGGTACTCAACAGAAGGAGTACCTCTTGAGGCTATGAGGGGGGGCGCTTGATTGTAGCGGCAGACCCATGGTGGGAAGCGCTTGGTTATAGCAGCAGGCCCACAATACTCGACAGGAGGAGTACCTCAGCAGTCTTAGGTTAGTGAGCAGTACCTCGGAGTTGTGACAGGACCACTGTACACTCCAGAGACGGAGCTCATCAGCAGTTATGGTTTCGATAAGGAAAATCCTGGTTTGAGCTGATTCATTGACCTTTGGGTTTCCTCATGATTGAGATGGGTTACATGGTAACTTAGGTATATGTATGGGAATATACCTAAGTAGATGTTATCTGTTGATATCTTGTTTTTGGTTATCCTTGTTGGTTTTAGTGAGACCTTGAGGGTCTCGGGGTCCCTACTGAGTATTGTTATACTCACCCCTGCACGAGCTATGCCCGCACCTCATTGTGTGGGTTGCAGACGAAGGGAAGTGCTGACAGAGGCCAAGTGTTCGAGGATTGGACGGTACCAAGAGGTCGACTACACGACGAGTCAGTATCCGGAGGTGGACTTCACGGTGAGATGACACTCGGAGGAGGTCGACGGGCGAGATCGTTGTGGTGGTTGTATGTACCTACCCTTCAGGTAGGATCTGAGGGCAACGACCCAGGAGCTGCTTCCTTTCTTCCATATGTTGTCTTTTTCTGTTGTATGTTTGTTCAGTTGTAGTTGTACTTTCAGTTGGGTTTGTATTCTGGCCCATTTACTTTTCAGCACTCTCTTTTGTACTTATTGTTTTACTTCTGCTTGTACTCTGTGGTGTTTTGTTTACTTTTATAAAGGCAATGCCTTCCCAGTTATCGGGATTTATGCCTTTGGTGCTAGTCGCCAGCCCCTGGCCTATGGAAGGCGAGCTTGGGGTAGTCACGGCACAGGCCCCGAGGACGGGTCGTGACAACACAACCCCTTTATATTGTATATAACAGATCATTAAAATTTATGATATTGTTTGTTACAATTCATCTAATTAATTTATGGGAATTTACAATTCAAATGTTACTAATGCAGTAAGGTTTTATGTTTTAATTTCACTTTAATTGGGATTTCTTAGGGTTAAATTTCAATTGAATGTAAATAAATTTACCATATTCTAATAAAAACTGTCCATTTTATTCTACTCTATCTATTTATCACATCTTATCTTAATAGTAAATTTTTCCACTATTTGGTACTTAAAATTTTTATACCAATAGATTTATGAAAAATATTACATCATTTCTATCTTCAGTAATATATCATCTGTCATATATGTCCTTGATTTCAATAAAATGTTTAGAAACATGGTTTTATATTCTCTAATTATTTTTTAGTTAAGCTTTTACCTTTTTACCATTTAAAAAAAATTAAAATCAATCTTTCTATTATTTTCGAGACATGTTATTTTTTAATTTACATACAAAAAATAGAATGAAATTTTTATTTACATACTCAAAATGTACATAATCTTTCACCATCATGAAGTTTTATTTCACTTAATATTCCATAATATTTTTCTAAGTTTATTTTTGAATATAATTATTTCTCTAATACTATGGAATTTTGTAGTTTTTAAAAATAATTTTCAATTTGAATAATTTTTATTCTTCGAGAATAATGTTTTCAAGAAATATATATCATTTTATATTAATAAAAAATAATAACCACGATGTTATTGATTTATTATAAATTATGTATATAACATTTTCACATATATATGTAGATTATTATCCCACACATTTATGGCATTATAGGTTCTTTTTTTCATCTCTAGAATTCCCTCATTAGAGAATTACCATTGATTAATATATGAGAAACTATTATGAATCAAAATTCATTATGGGGGTAATTATTTAGTTCTCCCATTTTATTGAATTACATTATAGAGAACACATAGGTCATCAACATGTTATGTAGGGTGAACTCGGACTGAACACAAATGCATTGGTTAAATATTAAGTTTAATGAGGCATTATGTATGAAATGAATGATTACACCTAATCAATTATGAGAATTTTTACACCATGTTATGTTTTCTATGCAGTTATCCTTGATTCATATTTATATCAGATAATATGTTCATTCCAAATTTCATATGATTCCATTATCATATGATACTTTTTTTACGGAATTATTCTTTTTTATTACTCATTTTCCATATATTGTTAGATATAATGTTATATCGTTGAATCACATGTAATGTTTAATTATAATGTTTATTTAATTACTTGGATTTTAGAAGAGAATGTCATTTTAGGAATTACACATGTTATGTTTTATAGTTATAAAGGCTCAAATGTATTTCAGAACACATTAATTAAAATGAAAACATATAAGGATTCCATATTTTAATTTCCATTTATTTAGTATGATCATAGTCTTTCAGATACACTAGGCCTCATAAAAATTGAATTATAATAAAGGATATATATTAATTTTAAATGAAATGTTTTATTATATGTGATTGGATTGTGTATTTATATTAGGTATATGATGAAATGGTTAGGTAATGTATTGGAATTTATTTTGAGAAAACATTAGTGAGAACGATTCAGACATGTTTAAGTACTATTCAAAATTTCTGAAAATATAACAGAATATTGGGGAAGGATGTACTGAGTGATTTTTGAGTAATTAAATCCTACTCTATATGTTACATGTGAATATGGTTCTAGTATTGATGAAAAAAGGCAATTAAACTTGATAAATGTTCTTCAAACATAAATAAAGTGCCACCTATTAATTGAAAATGAGTGTCATTTCACACCTAGTTTGACACTATCATGGATAGTCTTTGGAAATTCAAAAATAATTTATAAATAATAATTGAGGACTTAAATGAAATGGTCAGATTGAAAAACTTATATAAATCATAAAAATGGATAGTTTAGAGTGACACAAATAAGACCTTCATATAATTTCATTTTATAAATTATAAATTGATAATTTAATTATTATAACATAACTTTTTTACTGTTAATGTTTTATCATATTTATTCACTTAATATTATTAATTTATTATGTGAAATATTGAAAAGAATACTGATAACCAATGTGATAGGAAATGAATTGATTTCACTAATAAGATGAAAAAAATTAATAGAATTGTTGTATGACATATTATGATCATAAAAAATCAGTTCTATTGAGATAAAAACAATAACTAAGTCATAGATGAATTATAAAATCCACAAAATAAATAAATAATGGAATATAATTGATTTTTCTGTGATAAAGAAGAAAAATAAGAGAATATTTAATTTTATTCATGACAAAAATGTGGATAGATATAAAATAGAAAATTATTTATATGAACTAGAAGGTGATATATGGTGTGGAAAAGGAGGGAAAAATGTAGGTAATTACTAAAAAATGATTATTCTAGTTAAAAACACTAAGAAATAAAATTTCAACCAAAAACTCCACTAACAGATGAACATCATTAATATGGAGAACATTTTAATTATCAATGTTAATTCCATTGTTGATGGATTAATTCATATGAAACTATGTTAAAAAAATGATTATTGTTGGATTATTAATGTGTAGTATCTAAATAATTAAATAGATTCACCATAACAAGAGGGGGATAAATTATTTGTTTTAAACACTTTTTTTTAAACAAAATGGACTTTTTAAACAATTTTAATAAAGCAAAATTCAGTAGAACTATTTTATTTCCATTAAACAAAATTTCAATGTTCAGAAAATATGATACTGGAAATGAATCTTTCGAAATGTTTACAAGGAAAATATTTTACCTTAAAGCATATATAATCTTACCTATCAGAGTATATAACTCAATATGAATGTATAATAAGGTTATACATTCTACCATTATTAAAATAAAAATGAAATAAACTTTAAACAAAATATGTAACAAATATAAAATAATTTAACCCAATGAGTCAGGTATCCAATATCCTTGGATAATGGTACCTTGATTTATATTTTCATTAATGTATCTCTTACCGACACCCTGGTAATACCTCAATAGGAATATCAAAATCTATCTTGATATCCCTTCAAGACCGTGATATTTAAAGCAGTCGGAACCCCTATCTTCAAATCCTTGGAATATTTTAATTATACTAAGAATCTATCAGATTCACACTAAGAAATATGTAAAAGATGATCTATACGCACAAAGCATTTGATACTCTCTCTTTAGAAATCACTCCAGCAGCATGGAATCTCTAGATTGATGGATCAGTAGAGATCTTATTCAAATGTGATCCTATTTATAGGCACTTCTTTAATCGTTGGCTCCCTCCTCCAATGATCATATTTTTTCATGAATATCAGAGGGACATATACATGTGTCACTCAAACAATAGTTTGTTAGATACAGATTGAATGACTACATTTTATGACAAGTGTAAAGAAAATGAAGTTACTTAAACAAATATTTTTTTTGGTGTATAACGTAAAATTGAATTTAGATTCTAACCAAATAAAAATTCAATTTATATAGGACATGGATATTTCGATTCATTATTTTCAATGAATTTAGAATCTGATTTATATAGATTTTGGATTCTGAATTCCATTGAATTCTAAATTTGAATTCTAAGGAATTAATAATATTGATTTTGTATAATTAACCATCGGAACTCGGTGGATTTCAGAGTCTAAATTCTAAATAATTCTGACCACAAATTTCATTGAATTTTATACATGAATTTCATAGAATTCAAAGAATGAATTTTATAGAATTATCTAAAAAAATTTAGATAATTCAGAACATGAATTTCCTAGAATTTTAAAGTCTGAATTTCAGAGAATTCAGACTCTAAATTTTAGAAAACATAGAACCTAAATTTTTGATAATTCAGATTATGAATTTCATAGAAATCGGATCATTAAAACAGAATACATTATATCCAAGGATTTATATTATTATGAGGTTTTAGTTGTGAAACCAAATTTTTCCTTAGTAATAAAATTAGTTATATTTAGAGAGACTATAAAATGAACAATAATAAAACAGGAAACGATAAGAATTTCCTTAGAGATGAGAAATTACACTTATGAAAATAATCCTTTTGGAAAAAATAATATTCCCTATGATAATGTGTTTGATATTTCCCAAAGATAGATAAATAGAAAAGTTATAAGGAAAACTTATTGACTCAACATGAAGTGTTTATTTATTGTAACATTATAATCTAGATGTGGGATTATTTTCTATCAAAGGTATTGAAGTTACAAGAATCATGAAACATGTGAGGATCATTCTATAATAATTTTAATTATTGATTCTCAATAATATGTTCAATGATACTATATACATAAAAAGGTAATTTAATAGTAAGTTTATACTATAGAGATAAAAAAATAATTTAGAAAAATTAATCATGTAGATGTGATTGATTTTGAGGTAATTATAGTAAATTATAAATAGATGAATCTATCATAATGAATAAGTTGTATAGAGAACCATATTGGTTAATAATGTTATTGATCACTAGTGTATTTTTTATTATGTTAATAATATTACTGAAGACATTATAGAATTATTGTAAATTATTAGTATGATTATAACATACGTTGTTCCAAAGTTATAGATAAAGAACAACATGCAAGCCAAGTGTTATTCATCACAGCTGGATAGGTAGTGGGGATTTAATTCATAAATTAAGGGTGATAAGGGTGTATCACCTACTACTAACCTACATGATATATTTCATTGTATGAATTTTTTATGGTTGAACATTTTTATGGATAAATAATATCATTATTTTATGAACCAATTTAATGGGAAGAGAGAAATATAACACAAAACCATAACATAGTGTATTATTTGTGAAGAATAATGTGAGGTTTTTGGAGATTAATGTTTATATGTAATTGATACTAGTTGATGTTAAAACATAATTTTATATTGAGAATAATTGATGTTATTTAGGATATATGGTTAATTATACGATGAATGACATTTTTTAAGCCTTTGATTTTATATTTGAACTGTTATGATTAATATATTAATATTAATTTTGGTTTCTATTTAACATTATGATCACCATTATTTTTTATTACAATATGTATATGAATAAAAACATGTTAATATTTTATTTATCTTCAGATTGGTTGAATTTTATTTCAGTGCTTCACATAGAATTATATAAAATTGGATATTCAACCCATATAGTTAGTGTTGATGTGGTATGCAATCGAACCACAACTAAAGGATAAAAATAATAGTATGAAATATAAAGATTTCATGTATGTATATATTTTTGTGTTCATAATCTTAATAGTAAAATAATCCATAAATTATAGGGAATGAATCACCAAACAAAAAAATTATCTTATTTCCTTCATATCTTATGAATTAATTTTCTTTTAATTTATTAAATATTTATGGTTTTTAGGAAGATAAAATTATTTTTATCATTCACTTTCTTGTGATCAATGATCTCAGCAATCAGTATAAATATTAACTATTATATTCCTTGTTCATATCTAAACGTGTACAACTATAATTCTATGTGGAAACCTAGTTATGTGATTAAAACAATAATTTAAATTACCACATTTCATAAGGATATTTTATTAAAACTATTAGAAATTATGGTTTTCCTAAAACTTATTTTTTGAATTTCAAACCCTTGATTATCAAATTCCAATTTAAATTTTGAGGATGAAATTAAGTTAAGTGGCTCGAATGTGACACCCAATGATTTTACAAGAGGAAAATAATGTTATATAGAATAAATGAAAAAATACACCATTATTAGAATAGATTTCAATACCCCGATACATTATGATGCTTATCATTTAAAACGAATTCAATCTCTTTAATCTCTTTTGGTACACGCAACGCAGAAACTAAATTAATATAAATATATTATAATATTATAACCAAGATGATAAATTGGTGGTATGAATATGAATATCTAATTTACAATAATTATAAGTTTTAAACATGTATAAGATAAATTTAGTTAATAAATATTTATTATAGATAAAATTGGAATCATTTGAATGAAAAATTAATGTTTTCTGAAAATATGTATTTATTTCATAAAAAAAGATTCATAATCATTCTAAATCATATTTTAAAAATACATTTTACCATTTTTATAATATTTATTATATAATATGAAATATATTTTTTAAATTTACAAATCAATATTATCTCATTGTGTTTTTATATATTTTTTAAAAAATTTCATTTTTTATTAAATAGTGACAATATTCTAATTTATAAAACCATCATTTATATATAAAAATTATGTCCAAGTTTTATTTTAATTTTAATTTAAATTATTATAAAAATATTCAAGTTATATGAAATCTTATTAATGTAATTTACATAATGTTCAAACTAGATTTTATTATATCATTATTTTTAGTATTCAAAATATTTTTTATTTCCATGTTTTTAAAGTGCATTCTTTTTATCAGTTTTAAATTATTAATGTAATCAATAATAGTGAAAATATTTATATAAATGTTTTTGATTATATAAATATATGCATAATAATTTAAATTAATTTAATTATTAGTAATTCTTATATAGTTAATGTAGGATCATCATTTCCTTGAAAAAATGAATTTCTTGGAAACCCAATTGTTTACGTGTTTGTAAATTTAATTTTCAATTAAATTATGACACTTATTTGAGTTGAATATTGGAATATTTATTCAATATTTTAAATCAGTAAAATATATATTATATAATAAGGTCATCTAAATTGTTGAGCCTTTGTATTAGTGATATAAATAAAAATAATTTATTTTGGTTAATGTTGAAATGGGTTTAAGTATGGTTAAAGAAAAATTTTAACGGTTAAAAAATATAAAAAAAAATTAAATCATATTTTCCAATTTTATTTTGACATTATATATTCTAATGATTTTGAATGATCCATTTTGGATCAATTATTCATGGGAAAATAATGTGTGCAATTCATACTTTTCATAAAAATATTTGTGTGTCCTCTCCCCGACATATACAAGGTCACTCTTCTTCATTCCACTACAAACATAAAAAACCAATTGGTTCATAAAATAACTGCCAAAATGAGTTTAAAATTTCTTCCACATAATGATAGATGTTTATTTGGGCACAAATCAATCCCAAGAAGAATTTGGATTTAATGTAAAATAATATATCATAAAAATAGGTAACATCCCTAACTGAGAATTTTTTACAATTATTTCTTCTACATCACTGAAAATTTATTTAAAAAAATACGATATAATATCCTCAGTATCATACATATATTTATATTTTGTAATGTTATATTGATAACCTAAAACCATCTCCTCCTTCCTCAAGTGGTAAATGAAGTTGTTGATCATGTGTAAAGTGTACTATATCCTCACGAAACTATATAATCCAATTTTCATACCCACATCTCAAGTATGGATATAATAAAATATGTAAGGGTTTTATGATATTTTTTCTATAATTATAAAATTTTTATTACTATGTAATTGATTTTTTATCTCTAATATATAAGGAATATGATAATGGAAAGCGTGTGTATTGCAGACTACAGCCTCAATAAACTATGTGATTATCTTAACTTGTGATTTAAAAGGAAAAAACAGTGAATATATATATATATATATATTTTAATTATTATATTCATGAAATATTAAAAAATATGGAAAATAATATATCATATAAATAGATACATTATCAACTAATTGAATAAATGATAATGTTGTTCATGTATATAAAAGACTACCTCCATAGAAAGCAATATCGACTGTTTTTTTACTGAATCTCATGGATGGTAAGTGTATGATTATTTAATAAAATAAAAAATCATTTGTGATATAATTATAATATTTTCATGGATATAGTATCAGTTACCTTATAACCATGATGGCCTACAAAAAATGTAAATATAGCTCTTGGGTACATATTTCCAACCATCTCTATGATTGTGGTGTATTTAATTCTTCATAACCATGTATCATGATTCATTTTAAAAGTACAAATTATAAAAAAATGATAATTATTTCATGATATCCATTTTTTTGTTTTGTAAATCTTTCCTTGATGTTAGTCAATATACCAATATGATTTTGGTCATATCATATGTTTATCGTTAAAATATATGATATGAGATTAATGGGATAAAAAGATGAATAGGACATGGAACAAAAATTAAAAGGAATAATAAAAATTAAAAAGGTTCTTAAAAATATATTAATAAATATATTTTAATTATTCCTTCTGATAAGGACTTCCTGTGATGATTTCATATTGAGGTTAGTGGTTTTTCTCACAGCTTCCCTCTTTGAGACACATTGTATTTTATGGAAATAATTTATTTTAAATGGATTATGTACTGAATATTTTTATAATATATCATTAATCAATTCAAATATACATTATTTTATCTTATAATACACCTATTTCATTTATGGGAATTTAAAATACAAAATTTACTACAGCAACAATGGTTTACGTTTCAATCTAATTTTCATATGAATTTCTTATGCTATAATTTACATTAGATGGAAATATTTTCATTATTATTTAATAGAAAACAAAATTTTCATTTCTTTAGGATATTAATTATTTTTCTAATAAATAGATCTATTTTACATTTTATGGTTCTTAAAATTATATTTCAAATGTTTATAGGAAAATACCACATCATTTCAATCTTCAGCAGAAAATACTTTATCTTTATTATTCACATTTTCAATAAAATGTTTCAATATTTACCTATGAATCTTAAAAACCATTATTAACCATTTTTAAATTTTTTTAAAAAAATTTAAATTGAAAATTAATTTTTTTAAAAGGAATAATGTGTTTTTACTTTTTATAAAAAAATTGTTAAAGTATACTTCAATTTAATTTAAATTCTT
Organism: Viscum album; assembly: GCA_963277665.1. Taxonomy (NCBI): domain Eukaryota; kingdom Viridiplantae; phylum Streptophyta; class Magnoliopsida; order Santalales; family Viscaceae; genus Viscum; species Viscum album. The sequence continues at coordinate 1,685,497,667 of OY728119.1, read as the reverse complement.
GTAATTAAAGAAACCATATCCCATTATGAACTCTAATTTATTTGAATCCTACATTAAATGAATAAAATATTATGTTCAATGAAAAATTTTCATAATATTCTGGTAATTTTTTGTTTTGTTAATTAATATTCTAATGGTAATTTTTATCTTTCTCAACAATTTTTTTTAATGATCTTTTTATTGTATTTTAAGTCATATATGTTAAAAATATTGATGTCATAGATTTCGTATAAAGTATATATATATTATCGCATGTATAACTACCTTATTCACATTTTACTTGATGGGGTAATACATACCTTTTGTTCATATACCAAAATCAATCATAATGAAATTTCCAATGATTATGATATGAGGCAAGATTAGGAACCCCACATTCATTCCATATAAAATTCGTATGTTATGAAATGTAATTAAATTCAACTCTGTGTACCACATAGATAAAGAAACTTTTATCATGGGTGATTCGAGATAGCGATCTGTTGCATTTGGTAGTGCTTTAGTATCATGAGGCATCTTGTATGGTCTTATGGAGTAAACCTAATCCGTTATAGGTCTTTTTTACCCCATGTGATTTTGAATAGGTGGATGTTCATGTCTCATGTTTATGTAATTTTAAATGGTTCTTCAAAATTTCAAAAAATTCCAGGACAATATGATACCATGTAGTATATGTTATCATTCTAGGTGATTACACAGCTCCCTTCACTTTTATAATTTCATGATTTGTAATTGAATAACATTCTATGTATTCTTATCACGTTTATTCTCTTATGAGGATTTCATCTCAAAACAGTATTATATGTATTCCAAAAGCTATCATCTATTGATTTTGGATAGCATATCAATTTTTCAGAAAACTAAGGAAAATAAAAAATAAGAATTCTATATTTTAATTTTGTTTTACGTATTATGGTCATAGACTGTCGAAGAAACTGAGAATCATGATATGTCTAATCTATTATTGGATACATATAAAAACCATATATGATATTATATAAAATCTTTTATCTCTATACTATTCCATGCCATTCTATAGGTCGGGGTACTATTCTATTATCCCCTATATCAATTTTGTCAATATTTGATACAAGATCATAGAACACCTTAATATATTTTTGAAATTATGGAATGTTTAATAATATAAATAGGGTATTTATATTGAAAAATGTCTCACAACACACTATTTTAAATCATTTTCAATATTTTATATAGATGTAATGGATTCTACCATGATATATGTGGTCATCATTTTTCATGGGATTTATTTTTCATTGAGATGAAGGAATTCAACGTTATACTCAAGATTGATTGGCTGAAACCTTATCATATTTATGTTGATTTCTATTGTAAGATGAAGAGTTTAATATCACAACAAGTAAGTAGTTACATTTGTAATGTTTAATGGGTTGTCTAGGATATTCAAGACGGACCCATGCATTATGGGATGGGTGTGTGAAAACCTATATAGAAAAACTATTTATGATCTATATGGGAATTCATATTACATATTTTCCTATATTTGTGGATTATATTAAGAATTTATTCCCTGATGAAATTTTATCGGTTACCTCCAGTGAGGGAAGTGGAGTTCACTGTTGTAATAATGTTTGGATGGGAACTAATTTCCATTCCATATTACAAATATGGAAAATACTGAGCTTCATGAACATGATAGGTGGCTAGATAATTTATAATGAATGGGTTTCATATGACCAAATATTTTTCAATGGGGTTCACCTATTCAATTGACCATGAATTTGGACATGGCCATATGGATATTTTTGCTGATTTTTTCTATTTTATCCAAATTAGAATTAATAACTATAATCTATTTCCTATAATAGATGTGTTCTTCATCAATCTTGAAAGAGATACAATTTTCAACATGATCTGTTTGTGTTTGGGATATCATAATGTTTCTTTTAGTCCATCTCATATAACACATATAGAATTATTGAGAAGATATTCCTTGAATATGTTTATTGTTATGTTTTTCTGTCTTATAAATGTGACATCCCTTTTCAGGGCATTGATTAATTAGTTTTTTCCACCCGTATCTAGATTCATTTTTAGTTGTCCTTGTGAATGATTTCATGGACTATTGTCATGCTCCAAATGACCCTAACATACATTTTGATATCATGAATAATATAGTGTGAGAGAACCATATAACTTGTAATCTCAACAAATTTCCCTTTTTATAGACATGGTTGACTTCATTGGTAACATTATCTATGAGGAAAGAGTATATGATTACCCGGAAATTGTGAGAGTAATGTATTCCTAAGATCATCCCTTGAGCATTTTTGGAATTTTTTTTTAATGGGGATGGATTTATATTACATTAATTTCATTAATGAATTTACAAGATTATTAATGAATTCCATGAGATTTAAAAAAATATTTGGTAGGATTTTCTAGTATGATGCATGTGAGAAAAACTGTTAATATTTTTAAGGAAGATTGAATACAACACGAATATAGATTGTTCTTGATCCTAGAAAAATATAAAAAATTTATTAGGATGCATCAAAAATCAGGTTAAAATAATTCAAATGTAGTGGGAAGTTGTTTTACTGTATGTGTCCGAGAAACTGGGACCTCATGAAGGGAATTACCAAACACATGACCTCAATTTTGTAGTATTGGATCACTATTTACACTAATAGAGTATTATCTAATGAGTATATGGTTTATCATTTACATGGTCCAAAAAAATCTCAAACAAACTTCCACATAAATTTTTTTTTAATTCATTTAGTGAAAATGGATTGATTAACTTCATTAGTTCTATGTTAATCTTCATTTTATAAAAAGTGATAGAAATGTACTAGCAGATAGCCTAAGCTAAAATATTATGACATAGGATATCCAAGAGGCCAGTACTCAGTGGTAGTTGATGAACATATTTTCATCGATTCAGTTTGATGTTTAGTAATATCACTAGAATAATTTATATCACCAATGGAATTGATATCCATCATAATGAAAAGGTTAAAGATGAAAAAAAAATTAGATCCACTTGTCACATACCTAACGGATAGTGTATCAGGTTGGGACTAACCATCATGTTGGGTTATCAATGATTATGGGATACTTCACTTTTACATATAAGTATCCATTCCTATTGAATTATGTGTAGAATTGATATAGAATTACCATGCCAATATTTGGTCTACTCACCCTAGAAATACCAATATATGTTGATACATACATCACTAGTATTGGTGGCCGACTATGATGAAGTGTATTGTAGGTTTTATCACATGGTGTTCCAGCAGTAAGTAGGCAATGCACGTGAATATGTATATTTTTTACAAAGAAGTCGGGTCTCTATTCTAGATATTTTATCAGATAACATAACCATTGATTTTATGATGGAATTACCAAGATATCATCATGGTAGTGATATAGTGCGAGTGGTCATCAATAAGCAGACCTTGGTTTCTCTATTTATTCATAACACGGAGGCATATTTACTTCATGACATTAATAAGATTAATATTATTTAGATTGTGGGAGATTTTTGTTTTCTGGATTCCATAATTTCTGAAAGAGGTTCTTGGTATACATCATGGTTCGGTTCGGGGAGGCAGTAGGATGTTGGTCCCCCAAATCTTCTAACTACAACATTCCACCCTAGGACTAAATGTATGATGATGATTTCAATGTAGGTTTTAAATAATATGATCCATGAATATGTCCATTATTATACAATGATCAGGGAAAACACAAAACAAGTTTCTTGTTTTCATATAATAATTACATTCAGGAAACAATTTAGATTAATTCCTATGATACATATATAGTTTTCCATGTTGCTAAATCATGTCATGTTATGAATCTTGTGAGTAAATTAAATTGAGACCATATATAATTCAACAAAAATTACAAAAGGTTTATATTTTTCAAAATTGTGTAGTTTCAACTCATTCATGGTACCTTTATTATTCCACAAATCATTTACACCCTCTAGAAATTGAGTTGGGTAATTAGGTTACACTATAAGTTTCTCATAGATTGGACCACATATGCACTTGTAGATAATGGATTTTATCACCTTATTATGTCAATAACTTAATGATTTTATAGATATTCAAGATGGAATCCATTTGCCCAAACATATCCATTATAATTAAAAAATATACCACTCATGTTAACCATATGATATTGAGTTGGAGGTAGATTTTCCATTTATGGTATATCATGTACATATCATTGGCCAATTCATGAAGGATCTCCAAGGTAGGTCAATTCCTCTAAAATAGATTCTATTTTTTGGATGAATTTTAATTGTATGAGACCTAAGGGATAAGGGATGATGTAAATACTCAGTTGGTGTAACATTTCACATATGATGTTTTACCACCCTTGGAAGGTAATATCAAGGATGTCTCTATTTACAAATGGGGGGTTTATAATGCCCTGTATTATTCAAAGTGCAACTAATAAATAATATATTATTCAAAAACTCTTGTCTTATTCTAGTAACGTGTTTATGATGATACATACTATTTTTGGGAGAGTCATTGAGCTATTCAAATGCAGTCGATATAAATTTTGGAAGGTGATGTTTTGAATCCTTGTACGTCCATGGTTAGTGTTAGTCATACAAATCGACCATGAAGGTAATGTAGTATGATGGTTATGGGATCATGGTTAGTATTAACTATGAACCACATGCTAAAAAATTGTTGGATACTGACATTAGATGGATGAGGCCACACATGGTTCCCAAACTATGTTCTCATAGTCATACTCTTAGTTCATCATAACCTGGGGTGTTGCATATTTTATTCACATGGATTGGAAAACCAAGGGGCCAAACCATGAACCTCTTAAGCATGTGTGAAAAATGATTCTCCCATTCCTTAATTTATATTATCTCTCTTTTTTCCTCCCCATTCATTTGCATAACTTTTCTATGCTTTGGGTTATCTTCTTCTCCGTTAATCATAATATTTATGCTATTTTATTCACCTTATTTCTGATTACCTCACCATTGGTTTCATTGAATAACAAAAAATTGTCTCTTTATTCTTATTACTGCCTCTATTGGTTTATCCACCATCTACAGAGTTATTCTTGTGTGAGATAATATGCCATGTTTCTTTGGGAATTTGTTTATTTTAAGTATTAATCCCATTCATCTTTTAATATGTATCTGATAAAGGTTGAGGGATAACATAGCAACATAAAGTAGTCAATATTATTCCTTTCACTAAACTATTGATGTTATATATGGTTCATTGTTGTGTTGTGTGTCAGACCCTTCCAGTGATATCTCCTAAACATATTATTAAATAAATAAAAATAAATTTTCATTATTAGTGTAGTCTTCAGAACCTCAGAATCAGTTTCAGAGGATAAAAATATAGGCATAATCCACCTAAAATCACGTTCCTTCTATTATTTCATAAAATCCTCATTACAGGGAAATAATGTGAACCACCAATAGAGGGGAATTTTATTTCCCCTTATGAATGTAATTTATTTTGAATTGAAAAATAGTATTCCATGATAATAAACCATTTCTCTTCTTTTTGAATCAAAAATTAAATATAAAAATGTATTTTTATATATGAATAATAATTATTGTTTAATTTTATGTGATTAATGCTAGTTATGTACATTCCTTTGGTCTAAGATGAGGTTGATTCAATGGTCCTAATTATTGAATCCTTTCATGGGGTCATAAATAATACAAATATAAAATACTAATTGAATTGAATCACATAAAGAGTGATATAAGGTTTTATATATATAATATATTCAGTGCGATTGTAGGGTGGATGAGATTACATTTCTTATGAGTGATACATGGTTCCCTGGGGGGATTCCATAAATAGGCTCAGTGACAAATTTTGTTAAACTATCCCATGAATAGTACAGGGATCCTTAGGAGTTATATAATGGATATTATTAACGGGACATCCTGATATACTCTACCATTAGTGATACTTGGGTTCCTTATGAATAATTCCTTGGATGGACTCCCATAGTGATGGGCATTACAATTAACCAATACTTATACCTGGGTACCTTTTTAGTAAAGTACATAGACAAAAACAAGTATATTATTAATTAGAAATTACTATTATTTTCCTTGAAATAGGAAAATTAGTTTATTTATATTCACTATACCAACATTTTATAATAGCCTAGTGATATCTCCATGATCATGTTCCATGAGTATTAAGAAATCCATTATTAATAGGTACATATGTCTAGGGATTACTCTTCCTATCCATAGTATTACTATGTGTGTGTATATATATCTCTATCCATATATATATGATTAATAAATATAAATACATTATATATATATACATGTATGGGTAAATCTATTCAGAGACATCTAGTTTTGACTGAAGCGGGTAGCATCGGTCTAGTATCCTATACAGAAACTGAACTAATTTTATTTATTTATTTAAGGTATTTCATTTATATTAACCTTAATACTACTCATTTTTTATGAATATATTAGATAGATCTTCATTATATTAGTGGTAAAATATATTATACATTTCAAAACTTTTTCAAGTCACTGGTTTGTACCCAAACGAATCATATCAATGGTGGTCGGGACAAGTTGAAGTTTCATACATTGGATTCATAATGTATGATCCTATGATAAAGTAGAGGGTTAGAGGACCAAGACAATGCTTCTGATGCTATTGGATATAACTTTTCGTCATTTATCAATTTCATATATATTTTTTTCTATTCTTTTACTATTAATCCCATGTGCATCCCCTTTTATATAGCATCCTGACATGATTATAAATTTTTATATGATATTGATGCAACTTTTTCCTATTTATTTTACCAAGATGATTTATTATTCCAATGATTTTTATTTTTAACAATTTTAGATGCATATATTTATTATATTCCATTTTCATACTTTCTAATAATGAGGGTATAGTATCTGTACCATTAGACCATATACCCTCACTAATATTTGCTATCCTCTAGTGTACAGGAAGATGTGCTTGAGGCCATGTAGCTATCTAGGATTACATACTTATATGTCATTTAGGACCAAGATTTTAGAACTAAAAAAAATCATGGATCATCCTATAATCCATTTGTAAACTCCCACATAGTAGTCTAGTTTCTGTTGAATCATCACTGAATTACTACTATCAAGTCCAATTGAATGTTAATAATAATTCAACTACAAGAAATCATTACAATCAAAATTATTTAATTATCCACATCATTATACAACTAATATTTCCATTAAAATAATAATATATACTCATATCTCCTAATATAAATCAAGGGGAATCTATTGTGTCATCTAACCATTATCAATGTGTAACTAACCAACTTTGTCAGCATTTATCTTGACCGATGTTTGTTCACTACAATGACAGATGCATATTACCGGTCATCCTTGGATAGAAACTTGTTCTAGGGAACCAAAGATACTAAATTGGTAATACTATTTTCTGTTTAATCAGTATATATATGAACCATTAAATGAGAATTCATTATGATCTCCTCACAAGTAAGATATTTATACATGTAAAATATTATGCCTTCATAAATAAATAATCCATTTATTTTATAAGTGAATAAATAAAATCATACAACCAAAACATGAACATATTAAATTATAAACGTAAAATACAATAATAATAATCAACTTTATTTATAAAATAAAACATAATTAGGCATAAAATAGAATGGAAGGATGAAATTTACTATCATATAATATATGTACTAAGAATGTATTAATGAAAAAAATAAATAAACTATATCCATAAAAAGCCAAATTGATATGACAAGTGACCAATCATGAACTATCACATCCGGAGCAGACATACCACACTGAGGATCACCCTCAAGAACCAATAAGTACCAATACGGAACCAAAATCACTTGGAATCAAGGCCCAAAAATTGAACCTGGGTTAGTATGTAGGGTGTGAGAAATAATTCCATGTACATACCCCCAATGTAATTTCTTGCTATTTTGGAATAAAAAATAGAAAATTAATCATTTAAAAATATTAATAACAAGGAAAAAAGTTTAATTACATTAAGTCATTACATCCCTAAAAGTGAAATTTTTTCACTTTTTTATATATAACACACATTGATTAAAAATTGAATGTAATGATAACTACTAGTTGAAAAACTAATTTTTAAACATACTTTGAAGATATCTACATATAGATAACATTATTGATTATTCCACTATTCTGTCAACTCATTTTATTTTTTAAAAATGTGTTAATAAAATAATATTAATCCTTTAAGAAGAAATATTATCCAAATATATAGACTAATAATAATTGGAGTAGCTTATTCCTAAAGTATCCATCAATAATTTATCAAATAACCTTGTTCTTCATGTTACGAACTAACCCATGTCGACCATAAACTAGTCACAAAAGATGGTATGTGGAAAGGCACAAAGGGTATTCTTGTTCCCCATGGGTTGGAAACCTATGTCAGGAATAAAAACATACACTTGGGAGTGATTTAAACCAAAAATAAATAACTAGGATCAATTAAATAAATTAATAAAAACAGAAAAATGTAGAGTGACACTAATAGCGAATACAGATAAATTGCATATAACTCATTGTGTCATACGTGGTCACAACCCATCCAATGTCAAAACATTCTCCAATAATGAGAAACTATTATAGGAGATACTAATCAAAGATAACCTACAACTAAAAATATAAAATTTTTCGGAGAACTGAAATTCACAATAGGGATACAATGAATGAACCACTGAATCCAAAAGTTCCCTTTCCCAAAAAATTCCATGAAAACTAGTTTGAAAATATAGTTTCTATGTTAGGTTTTCAATATAAATAAAAAACAACTTTTATCCATTTTACAATCCAACTCACTCAATAAATAATTTCCAAAACCATTCCTCCTTTTATAAAAAAATCCAAAAAGAAGGAATACCAATGTTGTGCTAAATAGAACTAAACAAACAGTACAAGATGGAAATAAACTAGAATATATAGAATAAAATAAACAAGAAATAAAATAATAAAAACTATATGTGATCATAAATATCCTTAAAAATCCCCTATATATACTCGGTTCATAATTACATATTGGTGAATGGTGTAACTACTAAGTCCATAACCAACTGACTGGCATATCCTGATCTCACTAGTGGCACAACCTTCTTGCCCTAACAAAAAATATAGGGGGTAACAAACAATGATATCATTGTTGACCATAAATATTACATGAACCTGTAAAAGTTCTCAATTAACCCATGGTGGTGGTAGTAATTGAATGTATTTATGTGTCCCTAGCACATGTGACTCACCTTACATCCCATCATCGTATTGGCCTTCCCCAAACAAATAAACTCTATACGATAACCCAACAATGGATAACACCCAATTGAGGTACCCCCTAAATATATTCATACATATATAACACATTAACATTATATCATCATATTTGACACCCAGTCCATCTCACCATACTAACATTGAAATCATTTCGGTATCCATTTTAAATGGTAGATCAGATACTCATTTTTAAGAAATTAATTTATTTTCTATAATCAATTCAAACATTCCTTTAGTTCACAACATTAAAAAAACAGAACTAAAACACTTAAAAAAAATTCCAAACAAAAACAAACCTTATCTTTAAACTAAAGTGGTTGAATAAGACTTTAAAACAAGAATTCCCCAATGTGCACCCAATTTCATTTTTAATACCAATCCAAAACATAGAAAGCATATGAATGTTTCAAATTGTATTCAAACTAATTACTAGCGAAACCTATTTTAGAAATATAAATCATTCCCTAGAATCCAACCACTCTTGAAAATATGTTTCATGTCCAAGAGGGTGAAATCATAATGAAGACATTAGAAACATCATTTATACGCAAGTAACATCACATCCCCCATCTGAGGAAACCAAATCCACTTTATTAATCATGTCAAAAAAGCATTTTTTAATTTTCATACAAAAACAATTTTCATTTTTAGATCCACCACTAGTTTTAAAATAATCCCAGCATAATATCACAAGACACCAATTAATGCAAAATTGGATTTAGATATCATGTAACTTACCAAAACAATAAACAACCCATAAATTATAAATCACGAAATCCTACATGAAAAACCTAAAACAAAAAATAAGCCTTTAAATGAAATATTTTCAATGGGAAAACACCCCAGTAAGTTAACTACATATATGTTGAATAATTTGAATTAAAAGAATTTTCAATTTATAATATGTTCAAAATAAATTTTGAAAAATATTATAAGAAAATGAAATTAAAATTAAATACATCAATTAGGGAAAAAATTAATATTGTATAATGGTTAAACATAAATCATAAGTTATCAAAATGATCCAAAAAATTTTACAAACTATTTAGATATAAATATTACAATAATTACACCAATTAAATCTATAATGAATCATTATTTGATGAAGATTATTTACGGTATACCTTTAAATAGTGTTTACCATTTGGTATTTACAATAATGAAACTCCTTCTCCACAATAAAATGGAATAGAACCCCCTCACATATTCAAAACATTCAATACATTTGTATTAGATATCACCTATACAAATATTTTCTCTAAATCCATTATCTCAACCTAAATTACACACATTTGATATAATTAAAACCATAGATGTGTTTGGCTGCATACCAAAAGTAGTTACCCAAAGATAAGGGTGCATAATTCAACGTATAATTTATGTTTTGTTTCTTTATCCACACCCATTAAGTTGATATTATAAATATCATATATAATAACATATGTACCCTAATTATTTTAATTTTTTGTTATGTTAAGGACACACAATCATGATTTCTGTTTATGGAAGACTCCATCATCATGAACTGATGTCGTTTCTCCTCCGTTACCACATATTAAGGTGTTGAATAATGATAAAAAGACTATTTTTATATTAAATATATGATATTTATGATGTAATTAATCTTACTAAATTATTATATAATAATTATATTAATTATTTATGTTTTTTGGGAATATGATAATATCATCTGTGGATGGGTGTAGTATCATCACTTAAATGCTTTGGGATTTATTCATGCTTTAAATATATTTTTTAAAGATAGTTCTAATTGAAATATATTATAGATATAAAATATTAAATATGATATGATGATAATATATTTATATATATGTTTTAATTTTCTTCTATCCCTTAATATGAAAATAAAAATGAAACAATGTCCATTTTTATGGATGAACTTCCGTCTAAATGAATGGTGTATTTAATTTCATATTTCTATAATTTATGTATTATTATAAAAAATTACTAAATATTTTATATATATATATCATTTGTTATCATTAATGAGATGATGAAATCATTATATCAGAAATAGGAACATATATTTAACAAATCTATACACCATTGAAAAAAGTAGTTATTACCTGAAACATGAAGTTAACCTGGAATTGTTAAAACAATGGTAGTAAACGGTCTTAATAAAATATCAAATGGTATGATATAAATTTGTATGTTTTGGTAAATCATATAACATGAAATTATATTTATTATATAATATTTTAAAATGAGTATGACTAAAGTCATGATATAAGGAAGTGGATTTCTAGTTTCACATTTATTTCTGTGATAGTTATTCCATATTCACGAAAGTATAAGAAAATAGATAAATAAAGTCAGATTTTCATAAAATAAATTTATTAATTATCTCAAGTAAAAATTTGTTGAAAATGGTACTGTTAAATTGTGAAATCCTAAAAAACTAGAGTATAAGAAAATAAATGAGATTTGTAGTGATATGGACCATATTATTTCGTAAGTGGAAGTGTAATGGTGATTAATCTAGAAAACGATGAGAATATTTTAGTGAAATATTACCACGTAAGTAAAATTGAGTCATAATCACCATGAGAGAATGAAATTAATATAGATATTTTTTTTATTTTCCAAACAATACATCTATGTCTAGATACGAGCAGGTAGAGGTGGCTCTGGAACAAATATAATTTGGAGTTATATCTATGACATGGTGTTTCGGGCATGACTCGAGGTATCCTTGTACACAATAAAGGGCCTTGATTCAATCATGGTAATGACACTCCCTAGGGATATGCTTAGGATAATTCAAATTTTATTACATGCCATTGTGAAGGATTTATAAGTATATAATTTCTCAATGAAAACATTTTTATGATTATAAATAATGTGCATAATCATATTAATTTATGTTAGTTATTTTACAAGTTTGTAAATATGCATTATGATTCATATACTAACCTAGTGTGTGCCATTTTTTAGAAAGGTGCCCCGTAAATGGAATGATAACTCTAGAAATTGGCATGATCCATATGGTAAGAAATATCAAATCATACATGGTATTAAGCCAATATTTTGAAGGGAAATAATCTCCCAAGTATTATCATCATTTGAAGAAATATTAACATGTGCTAACAATATAATTAAATAATTCTCCAATTCATATGGATTTGAAGGGAAGAAAGGGATTAAAAGGGTGGTAGAGATAAATATAGATAAAGGGAAGAGGGGAAAGAAGGATTTTCCCATATGTGATAACTATGTAAAGAATCAACTTGGTAAATTACTTAATGTAATGAAAGTTTTTTATAAGTGTGTAGAAAAAGGACACCAAGTATTTGATTACAAGGGTAAGAAAAATGTTTCAAATATAAAATTCTTTATGTCCAAGGAATTGGGACACTATGGGAATCAATGACCAAATCAGTAGAGTATACCCCAAATGATGCTATTGGATGATAATTAATTTACGATACTACCACAGATGAAGATGAATTACTAGTGTACTTATGTTGTTATTACTGATTTATTTCATTCAGATGTTTTTTCAATGTTGTATTGGTTATGTAAATTATGTAAATAAGTATAGATTGTTCTGTAGTACTATTTCATTGAGGATTTGAGATAGTATGGTACTATGAAAAGTGACTCAATAACAAGTTAATATTTTTGGAAAATGCATTGTCGAGGGGATGACAAATCTTAATATAGTCATGATACCGAGGTAGTGATTTTGGAATATGATATGATTTATTTGGGAAAATTATATTGGATATTCATGACTCCCTTGAAACAGATTAATGATTTTTATATTCCATCATTGTTGGAGTTTACAACAATTTTTGGATATAAGGATTATATCTAGTATATTATAAGGAATATGGGAGAGTAAATGTAATCACTATGGTTTTATGGTAATTTATGGTGTTACCATGTTTTAAGAGAATGCATGATGAAGGTATTCACATCTTATTATGTGGAAAAAAGAGATCTCCATTATGTTTAAATTCCTTATATATTTTGGACTGTGAGTTTGGAAAAACGTATTTTGGATTTTTCAATAGATATAATGGATTATGTTTGTCATTGGATACTATTGTTAATGTTAAATAATTTCTTATGATTTTTTTTGGATTTTTATAAAAAGGAAAACCTAGAGGTTGGGTGACAACCTGTCACGTCTGGTGAGTCCATGAGACTTGAACCCGCAACCGAAGGGCAACATGGGTAATCACATACCACTAGAATACGTGATATCCTAGTTTTATTAATGTAGTTTTTTTAAATATTAGGAAAAATGAATTATAAATTCATTATTTTTGGAACCCTATATGATTAGGATAAATAGAATATTTTTGAAATCTATTACTTTTAGTTTTAAATATGAGTTTGTGGTAGGAATTAGTTGAAGGATGAAACTCTACTTGTCATGTATATTTTTACCACTTATTGTAGGAATAATTTAATTCATAATCTTTTGGGAAGGGATCTTAAAGCATAATATGTGTTATCCTAATACCTTATGTTTTGTTAAACAAATGATATTTTAAATCATCATCGATTGATGCATTGAGGCCCTCAATATTACACATATTTTGGATTGGTGACCACAATCACTCCCTATAAATATTTATGTTTTTCTCCATTTATGTGTCTCTAATTTACACAAGTTTTCTCCTAATAGAGATCATTAATTTATGGCGACTTTTTCATTTTTCTTTACCTCTTAATAGGACTGAATATCATTAACCCAATTTCTGTTGTGGGTTTTCCACAGAGGTATTTTTCTATTTTTAACCATTTATTTTCAAAATAAATTATCAAATAGAGGGGACTAAATTTATTGAAGGATGTGAGAATTTAAATCCCCACAATTTAAGAGTACGAAATATTTTCAAATTGATTTAATAACTTTCTCTACATGCACCATCGAGTTCGAGCGCACCATGACAAACCAAACTAGCCGTTCAAAAAGCAGTTAGGAATAGATTTAACTGAATTTTGAACTTTATGTACTCCATATAATTTTCGAATCCATAATATGTTTTTCATAGACATTATAGAAGAATAAAATCATTTCTTCATATAAAATAAGTATTTTTCAAAAAATGGAATTTTACCACCTTTTAATGGAGAACCATTTTTAAAACCAATTTTTGAAAATTTTATATAATTAATTTAATGTTATTAAATTATTATATATATTAAAGAAATAAAATTTTTTATTGGACAAATTTTTGGTACTTTTCTGATAACAGTTATATTTTTATAAATGGTGAAAAATGCTATATTTTAATTGAAAAAAAACTTTTTTATAGAAATAATTTATAGTGATAAATTATAAATTTGAGTTGTTTTAAAGTATCATTAGTTCATATTTTTATAAATTTACATAATTTATGTCATTTGATGTAATTTTACAGTTAAACTGGACATAAAAAAGTGTCAATCATTTGGTAAATATTATTTCTTAAAAACATGAATTTTTTTACAACCACAATTAATTTTAAATTAATTTATTCCACTGCTGTTTTATAAATTTGGAAATATGGATTCCATATTTTGAATTAGGAGGTCCAAATTGTGTAAATATTTAACTTTTAATTTTAGAAATTATAAATATTTAATTGACTAAATATTTTATTTTACATGGTTAATCGGTCATCTAGTAAATAAGTGTAAACAAATATTATTGTAAAAATTTAAAATTTTCCAAACATATGTTATATTCCTATTGGTTAATAAAAATATGACCATGGGAATCATTGGGTCGATTTTGGAACCCCATTGAGCCACTATAAAGGTATAATGACACTTTATACTAATTAATTTAAAGTAAAGTCAAAAATTACATAAACATAAATTTTTTATTAAAACAATTTTTAGATGGTGATATGTTATATAAGTTATCTATTTGTCTATAAATTTTAATTTTAAAGCTAAACATATTTCATAAATAATTTTAATTAATTTTATTTTTATAAATCAAATAAATAATAATCATTGTGATACAATTAGGATATAATGATTACCTCCATAAAGAATGATTTAAATAAATGAGATTATAAAAATTAAAACAATATTCAAATACTGTCCAATTCTTATTAGATGACTTTTTTTTTCAAATATGAGTCATATTATCTTCATCTATAATTATATTTGGTGATTTTGAAACAAAAAATAATTATATAATAAAATAATATTTTCAGGCATTCCTAAAGAGACCCACCCCCCTTATAAAAAACCAACACCTCTAACTCATTTATCACACCTCTAAAACCCATTGTCTCATCCATCCTCTACCCAATTAATTTCCTTATATCCCTATCTTCCTATTATAAACCTTAAAATAGGTAAAAGGCACTTCAACTAATTATTTTTGTTCAAAACAAAGGTAGTTACCTGATTTAAAGGTAGCATCTCCACTTATGTTCTTTTCTTGTATTTTACTTCTCCAACCACCTATACTCTATTTATACCTTTAATTTATAACAACAGCAGTATACTAAATATAATATATTGTTGATATGAGATTTATTTTAACTACACTTACACACACCTCCATCTAACGGGTATAAAACATAATGTTTTTGTGAATAGCGAACTAATGCCTCCCGAAACAATGATTGTTCAATATTTTACTACCACCTTATATGGTGGCCATTATGATGGAACTATAGTTATATATCATATTTATGGTAATTATTTTATCTATAATCTTCTTTAATTTCCTTATATATCATACCATTATTCTTTTCACGTTGCATATATATGATAATTTCATTTGAGGAAGTCCGGACTACCGCCCCCTCAAAGTGATATGACTCGTTCATTCTATCCATGGAACGTATAAAGGATGTTGTTAACGAACATACATAACGTATATAAAATATTATATTATACTGTAATAATTATATAACTATGTATCATTTGGTCTTATTTTATTTTAAAATAAAATAAATGATATGGATGTAGCATTCGTGGATACGTACGGATTATTGTCTCCACGAAAGCGATGAGATTAATTCCCCATCGAGCCATTCCAGAATAATTTTCATTTAAAAATTCAAAATAATATTTAATAACATTATATCATTATGGATATGACATAATATTTATGTATGTGATTATTTTATAATTTAATAACTATGATTTAACTATTACATAAGTGTTTAATGTACCCTCAACCAAAGAAAAGTAAAAGGTATGGGTTAATTTTGAAATCTCTTCATTATCTGAGATTGTTTTTACGTAAGTATCTATTTGGACCTCTTTATCACCCATATCTATGTTACTAAAAAATTTATTTGAAAACATTTTTACTATTTACTAGGCTATGGGTTACAATCATTTATACCCTTTTTTAACTTTTTATAAAATGGTTTGAAAGGAATATTTACATCATTTCCCAAACAATGTAATTTATCACATTTTCAAAAAATTAATGTAAGAATGATTTTTAACTTATTCCGAGGGTGTGGCTATTCTCCATCATTATAACATTTTTAATGTTTACATTACATACTTATAATAATATTATCAAAATAAATGTTTCCTTTTATAATTAAATGACACTTTAAATATTTCAAAATAAAAAAAGATATTTCTCTAATGTAGTTTTGAATTCATCTATATCAAAATCCTAAAATGGATTTCATACTTGATTGAAATTGATTTATTATGATACAAATATTCCATAATGTATTGAAGGTTTTTTGACAGGTTTGACTATTGATGTGTTATTTTACTACCATTCATGGTTTATTATTAATGTATAAACATTTTTTATGCTAGGTTTAAATAAGAATGATTATTTTATGTTTCAAAATTTTCATATGAGGTATACATTGAACATAGTACGTGACTGGTGGAGCCGACAATAGCTCCTTAATGCATCGGTAGGTCTCATGAGAAAACTAGTGTCTGGTCACAAGTCCTTGAAAAAATCATATTTGTTGTCTTGGAACGAGGCCATGACTATGTGGTTCTTATTTCCAACATTATGCATTCCATAATTATGAAATTAGCTATTGATATTACTTGTGATTATTTCACTAGTAGAATATCCATGTGAATAAGTATATGGAATTACTTGATTTAGCTTTTCCACATTATACTGAAGTTTATGTTTAAAAGTATTTTGTTTTATATTTATAAATTTCATTAAATGTTTATGCTTATTTATGAAAGTTTCCGCTATATTGGTATTTTTACTGTGTATCTGAGCTCACCCCTGTCTATGTGTTATTTTTCCTAAGATGCGAACAAATATATTATGACTGACCTGTATAGATAGTCTAAGATATATTAATATTGTCAATAGATAAAATGTAGTTGTTTTTTTCATTTTATAATGTAATGTAACATCCATATATGTAATCAATTTTACAATACTGATAAATTGATTGGTCCTTCTGGGCTTTATTCCTTGTAATCATTCCAATGTATTAAAATAATGAACTTATTATGGTGAGATGGGGTTGAGGTGTTACACCCATAATTGCAAACCTCTATCATGCCAATTTATAGAAATAAATTTCCAAATCAACTCCCATAAACCACAATATAATCTTGTAATCCTCATATTGGGATGAAATCAAGCCAATTAATTCATTGTTTGAAAACCAGATTGGGTTACATGAAGAAGATGTTATATCATTCAGTGTTGATTTTTATTTGTTATCCTTCTCATAAACTATCAATTACACTTATATAGATTATATATAATAAAAAAATATTCTAAATATATTTTTTTATTTAATGTGAAAATTATTACCTACACCTTCATGGACTACCATTAAATGTGAAACACAATCATCCTTTGCGTGGATGGTATAATACTAAGTCACAAACCGATGTCATTTCTTCTTCCACTACCACTTCTCTTGGTTGATGATAATGGTGAAAATAATATTTGATATTATATATATAATATTTATGTTTTATATATTACTATTATAATATTATAAAACATTAAAAGTCATTCCTACCATTTTCTGTGAATACAATATCATCGTTTGAGGACAAGTGGACTACTACCTCTTCAAAGTGATGTGATTTATTCATGATTTACATGGAAAGTATGAACGGTAGGTTTAAAATTAATATGTGATATAAAATAAATACAAATTTCACTATACTAATAATATGTATATATATCATTTACATGTTTACATTCTTTAAATATGATAGGATACCAGAAACAACGCATAAGCATACATACAACAAACTGTCTCAATAAATGGAGTGTTTTATGTCCTATTTCTATAATTACAATATTATTATAAACATATATATAATGCATATTATATATATATATATCATTTTTATCATTATTTATATGATAAAATAATGATTTTATTAATATATCTAAAAATATAATTAATTTAAACACATCGGAAAAAGTGGTGATTACTCAAATCATAGCATTAACCATGAATTATAAAAAAATTTGTAAAAATAACTTAATATAATAATAATAGATATTATATAAATAAATATTTTTTTTAATATATTTGGAAAAAAATTATTTAAAATTATGTTTGAACGTGTACAATGAGAGTAAAGACATAATTTTAGGGGATTTCTAATCACATTTTTATTTCGGTGACACTTATGAAAAATTCACCACTCATTTTATGTGTTGTATATATAATACCCATGAATGAGTTAAATGGTTATTATCCATATATTTATTGATATTTATATATCCATCTAATGATCTATCATTCATGGGGTTTATAGTTCATATGTTACGAAATCAGCAAGGTAATTTTGTCCCAAATTTCCTTCTATGAGACACTTGTTATGTTTTGCACACATATTATTTTAAATGATATATATACCACCAATTGTAATGTTTTCAATATAATATACTTTTATATAAATAATTTATGATTCATTTAATATAATTGTGTCATGTAATTTATGATTCTATGTTATCAATGTGTAAATAGTTCATTTCCATAGTCTCGTCATTATTGAGATTGTTTACAATTATACATCCATTGAATAAATATTATATTACATATAACAGAAACTCTCATTAATTTCCTTATAATTTTTTAATGACGGTATATAAGTGTGATGGTGTAAATACCCAATTGAAGTTTCCTTGAACTTGTGCCTTATTACATTACATGGTCATTAATACAAGAATTCATTATACCAAAGGAAAGAATATATATGTAGATTTGAAAAGGAATATAGATATAAAATTGCATCATTATAACTTTAAATGAAAAAATTAAAAGTTCCATTAGGAATATCCACCACTATATGATTATACAGTTAATTCAATAATAATTTACCCCGTCTCTTGCTAGGAAAAATGAAACATAAGAAGTGGTGAGTTCTAAGGCTTAGTAAGGGTAAACAATATAGTGGAAGATATCATAATAATAAACATTAGGCATCATGAACAATGGAAAACACATGCAATTAAAAATAATAAACCTGAACACATTATGCAAGGAATATGAGTTATGTAAAAATTACCATTAAAAACAAAATCATGTGTCTCTTCCTAGTAAAATAACCCCATAAACAATGAATTTATTGCTTCATAATGGTGGAAATCAATATTTAAGACATTATAAAACATTACTTCAATTACTCAGTTAGAACATTTAAAACTGATTAAGGACTCTTCCAAAACCATATCTAAAAATGGGGAAGGCCTCGACCAAGTCCATATCTATTCATCTCAGGAGACCTATCGATGCATTCAGGGTCTATGGAGGGCCCTGTATGTCACATAATAAGTCCAAAGCATTAATTATTTTAATGGGGATAAACAAAAACAACATATACAAACATATGAATCATAAACAACATTCCTTGAACATTAATCTTCAACACTAAAAATTTAGTGTAAATTGGTGAATGGTTTTATGATAGAACATCCATTGTCAAAATAATCATAAAAAATTAAATTAAATATTATAGAAGATATAATAATTATAAATCCCTATAATACATAATAATAAATAGGACTATTGAATCTGATGAAGATACTGTTATAAAATCATCGAGTAAATCTTGAGATAAATACTATTTTACCTTGAAAATAGAGAGTTCGTTTGGAATGGTATTTTTATAAAACTAGAAATGAAGTAAGATAGTATATTCATAATATAATTAATTATTTTTAGAATGATAATTGTTTCTATTAATATATTATATAGTTTCCTTGAATATTATTAAGAATTTGTGAAACTCACATGAGTCGGGCTTGAATTCTGGGAAGAGTATTTGAAAGATATTTTTAAAACATATAATTCTCAATCAATGAAGGTAAGTTTAAAGGTGGAAGACATATATAGAACAATAAAAAATAATTTATGAAGATTCCATTTTAATAAATAATTACTTAATTGAGTTATGTAGATAATAAAAGTAACCCGAATGATAATTGATTTTCATGTGGAAAACTATTACACAGAATCTGATGGTTTCCCTCACTAGATTGTAATGACATGAATAATCAAATTTTGGTTTATAAATTAATTATAAATGAACCATATCTTTATTAAATTGATTTATTATAAACTTATAATGTCTAGTCATGGACTTTGAGTGGGTTATGTGATTCGATTTCATTTTTTGGGAGCATTTTTATCATTGATTTTTGAGATTTATTTACTTATATTCATGTAAAGATAAAAATAGATAATCAGAATGATTTTTCTGAATATAATTTACATGAAATTAGTGAAATACTATAATATTACATGGTTATATTTTTTTGGTTATTTTTATTGAATATGAGTCATTATATAAAGCATTAATGACAATTGTTAGGGTTAATTGGCATTTGTTTGATCAAAACAAACTAATTTTGATTTATAAGTTAATATCATGTGTAAAAATGATTATTAAAACTTAAATAAGTTATAGTACATATATAATATTATGGTTAAACCATAAAAATGGTATCATGACCAGAATTGAAGAGGGTAATTGTAATTTAAAACATGTCTCCCTTAAATGTGATAAATTAACACATATATGATAGTGTTTTGATTTCTAGTATTAAAGAATATGAAAGGGGAGATGATGAATAATTATAACATTATCATAAAAAAATCCCATAACATTTAGGCTACTAGCGTCATAATTTCATTTGGATGAATGGAGGCGAGGAAATAAAATGGAAATAAAGGAGCATTGATATCAAGAATTGAAATGTGGAATTTACCTCTTGATGTATTGTTCATTTAGAGCCCATTTAATGGAGAGGAATTGAAATTTTTTTGAGACCAAGGGAATACAGACATGAGGGTGGATATTATGAGGATATTTGAGTAGAATTTAGTTATGGTATAATGCTCGAGAGGGGTGAAGAGAAGAGGGAGTGTGGGGGATTTTTTTGTGGAGGAGAAGAGTGGTTTCCAATTATTTTACTCATTGTTTTATTATTTTGAAAAATAAATCCAATTGTATTGATTCTTGGGATAGATAATAGTAATATCTTTATCAAACTTCATTCCAAGTGTTCTTACATCTTCTATGATTCTAGTATTAGTAAATTGAAATGATAATGTTTATATACAGTAAATTACTATATTTTATGTTTCTTCTATAACTCGAGTATTTCATTGATTCCCAAAAAATTATGCCTAACCATTTTTCAATGGGTCTAATTATAAAATGAACTCAATTTTTTCAAATTAGTTTTCTATATATTATTTATTTATTTTTTAAATAAAATAATAATTTATTCGAAAAATATGTATTTTAAAATTAAAATTCATTTTATATCACATTAAAAATATTATCATAATAACAAAATATGATAACCAGTAGACAATAATATAATAATACGATTCAATATTCATAAGGGTAATATAACTATTTATAATATTATGTTATAATTCATCAAAAATTAATTTTTTCTTATATGACTCTAAATGTCCTACATAACACAACTATGTTTTTCAGTTCATCGAAATTTAAATCAGAGGATGAACAATTATTTTTTCAGGATAGGTCATAATAAAGTGGGTGTTTTTTTAATTCATAGCGTTTCATGAATTCAACATAATGTTTTTTTCAAAATCACCACATGTTATAGATGGCATTATTTTCTACTCATTGGTACTTAAGTTGACTAATAATTTTTTAATGAAAATTTGAACTTGTTTCTCTCATCTGCTGGAAATAGGTTTTCTCCCAAAACCATGTTCTACAAAAAAAGATAAAATGATGTATAATAAATAATAAATGAAATCTATACCCATGTTTACCATTATATAAATTTTATTAAAAGTTATATTCTTTTTTTCATCTAGTCAAGGTTCCTATCACATCTATTGATAATATGTCTGGAGTCTTTTTTAATAAATAAGGTTAAACTTTTTTCTCCATTATGACCAATCCATTCATTAGTGATTAACATATATTCTTTCAACGATCATTTCAATGAATAATAATTTAAAAAATTTCAATAATATTTAATATGATTTAAAGGTTATTTTCAATGAAAATGTGTTTGAAAGAGTCTTATAGTAACACCATGACCCCAGAATCCTGAAGTCGATGCATTATTTTAATACATTGGCCTGATTACAAGGAATCATGTCCCGAAGGACCGATCAGTTTATTAGTATTGGAAAATATATTACATAAATGACAGTTACATTACATTATAAAATGAAATGCAACAACAACATTGTCTCCGTTGACCACATTTATTTCCCTTAGACTATCCCTTCTGGTCAGTCATAATATACTTCTTCACATTGGGGTGAAATCAGATGCTCAGTAAGGAGTATAGCGAAAACAGTCATAAATAAGTATTAACATTTAAGGAAATGTATAAGAATAAAACAAAATCCTTTTAAACTTAAAAATCATCATAATATGGATATATAAATCAAAATAATTCCATTTACTTATTCACATGGATATTATAATAGTCAAATAATCAAATGCAATATCAATATCCAATTTTATAATGACTTAATGCATAATGCCATAATTCATAACCACATAGTCAAGGTATTGTTCCAAGACTACAAATAAGATATTGTCAAAGCCTTGTTCCAAGACAATAGTTTTTGTCACAAGACCTACCATTGCAACGAGGAGCTATAGTGGGCTCCACCTGTCACTTACTAAGTCTAATGCATTCCTCATATGAAAAGTTTTAAACATTACATAAACATTCATATTAAAACAAGCATACAAAATATCAATACATTATCCATAAACCAAGAATGGTATAAAAATAACACATCCACAGTAAATCACATCACAAAAAAAATCAATACAATATGTATGATTTGTATAATAAATCAACCTTGATCACGAATAATATCCGTAAAGGATTTTCATATAGTTGAAAATGATAAGATTTTTTATTGAAAGATATATCCCTTTTCCATGAAATCATTTAATAATCACATAATTTATAAATAATGTAATTTAAACTATAGTTTTGATTAAAATATTCTCATACAAAATTGAAAAATTAAAATGTAATTAACATTTTAAAACATTCATGTCTATACAACTAAATACTTAAAAAAATTTAAAAACATGTACACTAATGAGAAAGGTTTTGAAGAATTAATCAGTAAAACATTTAAATTGTTTTTTTATTAAATTATTCGCTTAAAAAATAAATTTTAATACTCTTTTGTGAAATATGTACAAGGATAATAAATATTTCACAGTAGGTACATACATCAAAACAACTTTGAATAATAATGAGATTGTGAGATAAACCCTTACCTTGCAATTAATTTTGGCCGAGGGTATGTTTAAAATCCGATATAATGACAATAGTATGTTGTTAAATTATACCATAACCATATTCATATTTATTATATGATATGTGATTTATTAAGGACTTTATACTACCCATTTAAGATTTAATTCCATGTTAAATTAACATTTTGGGTAATAATCATTGTCATTATCGTACATGTTTTAACTTTTTATTCTTGATTGTATTATTTAGATCATGATTTAAATACTTCCAGAATATAAACCTTGATTTATATATCATATTTATTTAGATTATAAATATTTATAATAGATAGGTATATGAAATGGAAGGCACTGTTTTTGGATATGGTAGGTCGTACGTACACATAAACAATGTTTCCCTTTTCATTACATATTGAAAAGAAGTGAATAAGATATATGTAAGTACATACATACAAACATATATATATCTTCAGAATAAATTTTATTTCATGTATAAAATACATATTAATAATATATATTTCTACAATCATTGTGGAATGGTGAATGTGGGAATGAATCTCATCGCATCGTAGAGACGGTAATCCATATGTACGCACAAGCGACAATATCATTATATTGATGGTGAAATCGTATATAATTGGATGGTATATCATATTTACAGAATAAGTAACATGTTATATTTATTATTTACATCAGTTATTCTCATTATTAAACCCATCCATGTATTGAAGTGTTTGAATAACAAACTACACCATGATTTGGAGACATAAAATCGTACGTACACAAGTATTGTGACTTTTCAATTTATAGGATGGATTGAATGATGAATATGGTTTTACCATATTTATAATAACGTCACATTATTTAGGAGGTACTGGAGTTATTATTTAGGTATGTAAATAAAAAATATAGAGGATGTGGAAGAAGAAAAGGACTTAAATGAGGGTGGTGAGATTATAACCTCTTCTTCAGGTGTTTCCTTTTGAGTGGATCAAAAGGGCTCCTTATGTTTGATTTATGGTCAAATTATGTACTATAGGTATAATTTAGGGATGTTGTAATTATATTTGGGTATGGAATGGTTATGCCAAATCACTTTGGATATGTGATTTTGAAAGAAGGGGATGCGGTCTTTTAAAAGAGGGGTGAAGGTCACTTTAGAAAAAGATTAAATGATTAATATATTAATCCACCAGATTCAGTTTATAATGGCTCAAAATGAAATTTTTTATAGCCATAGGTGTTTATGGGTCGAAATACTCTTAAAAAATAGGTTTTAGACAAGTTTATGTTAATTTTTTATCCTTATCGTTTATATTTGACTCTTACATAAATAGTCTAACTTTTATATTGTCTTCTTATATTCTTACACTATAAGGTAAATTAAATTACTCTTAACTTCCAAGAGAACCACAATTGGATAATTAATGACATATATAAAATTATTTAAGCCCTTTGATCGATCCTTATATTTTTATAAATATTATATCAACTAATAATATAGTATTTGTTTGGAAAATAAATTTATATCAATTTTGACACTACTTGGTATTTTGTTTTTGTTAATGTCCTAATTACCTTATCTCTTATAATATATCATTATGATCATCACTAAAATTTCTTATTCACATATCAAATTTGTGGATTTCATGAAAACATAGAAATTATATTTATTTTAATATTTATAATTCCATTTTTTAGATTCTTTCTTTAATAACGTAATGACTACATCATCATTATGTCATAAATAAATTTAATTATTTAATGTCCAAAATTATAAATAAAAAAATTATGTAGGATATCTTATTATCTTTCTAATTAATACTAATAGTTGATTTATCTTATGTATATCCTTATATGAAAAATGGTTTAGTTAATACACTTTTAATTTAACACTTTTAACTGTTCTTTAAATAAAATAATTATAAAGGTCCTAATCTAATCCAAGTGGACCTAAAGGTTAATATTTCATTCCTATGGTTGTTTTTGGTCGAAATAAACTTATCCAATAGAATTAGGACATGTGTTAGCGAAATTATAATATCATTTTTACCTTTAATTAAAATATTTACCTTTAACTGTGGTAAATAAAAGTCAAAAGTTACTATTCTACAAATATTATTTTTATCTTATTGAACCAAATATTACTTAATAATATCAATTTTTTCTCTTTTAACTGTTAAATTAAAATCACAAAAGCTGTAAAATTATTTTTTATGCAAATATTCAAATGCCTTCAGAAGGTGGGTAATAGATGGTAAAAAGTTGAATAAAAATTTTTATATCAAATTTTATTATAAAAATACCCCAATGAATTACATTGAACATATATATGTATTATATATCTATTTTTAATTAAAAAAAATAAATAGAATAATAATTGTTTAAATAAAAAAGTAGATTTTAAACAATAACTCCATGTTTTCACTATTCATAAAAAAGTGAATGTCTTCAGAAAAAGGCCAAAAATTCCCCATAAGATAATTTTGATATTTTGAATACAAAAATGATGTTTATATTACCAAATTCTAAACATATAAGCATCATTAATTAATTTAAAATTATTTCCCTTTTTCAGAACCAAAAAGTTGTTTTTTAAAAAGTAAAAACTATCAAAATATTATCATGTGTTTTTGTCAAATTTAAATGTGAAATGACATATAATAAACTAAATTTTATTAAATTATAAAAATATAATACATTTATAATTAAAAACCATTAAAATTGATAATTTAACACTATATATTATTTTGATTTAAAAAGTTGTTTTCATTCAAAACATAGTATTTTTCACTATACATCCAAATATGAATGTTATCAGAAAAGTACCAAAAATTTATCCAAACTAATATTTTATGTCCTGATATTAAATAATAATTTAATTTCATTAAATGAAATATATAAAAATATCATATATTGTTTTTAAATACGGTTCTTGATTAAAAGTCGTTAAAATTGCATTTTTTTGAAAAATACATATTTTATTTGAAAAAATGAAT
This sequence comes from Viscum album, assembly GCA_963277665.1. Classification (NCBI taxonomy): domain Eukaryota; kingdom Viridiplantae; phylum Streptophyta; class Magnoliopsida; order Santalales; family Viscaceae; genus Viscum; species Viscum album. The sequence continues at coordinate 1,685,470,634 of OY728119.1, read as the reverse complement.
TTATTATTATATTAGTTATAATACAAACGTAATATGGATATTGGAATTATATAGAGTATATATGATTCAAAATTCAGTTAATACTATTCATAACTACTTTTTGAACTGCTATTTTGGAAAGTTGTGGTGCGCTCAAACTCGTTGTTGCATGTAGAAAAAGCTATTGAATTACTTTAATGAGATAATGTGATATGAAATATTGTGGTGCTTCATTCTCCCTTCCTTTAATAAATTTCATCCTTGAAATTTTAAATATTTCATCAAAAATGAAATATTAAAAATATAAAAACACTGTTGTGGAAACCCCAAATCAGAAATTGGGTAAATGAAATTTTGTTTTAATAGGAGTGAAAGGGAAATGAAAAATTCACCACAATATTATGATCTCGATTAAGAGAACATTGGTTGAAATTAGTGAAACATAATTGGAGGGAAAAAGTAATTATTTATATGGAGTGATTGAGGTCATCAATAACAAAAAGATGTACAACTAGGGGCCACAAAGACAACGATCTATGATAATTTAAAATATAATCTATTCAACAAAACATATGATTTGTGGGTAACACATTTTTGGTTTTATGATCCCTTCCTTAAATTTTATGAATTAATTTTTTAATCAAATTAGAGAATAAAAATATACTTCACAAGTATACTTTCAGCCTTCAACTAATTCAAACCAAAAACTCATCATTCACTGTAAAAGATTATAGAATTCAAAAATATTCTATTTATCTTATCATATAGGGTTCCAGTAATAATTAATATATAATTCATTTGTCAGAATATTTAAATAATACTACGTTATACAAACCAGGATATCACGTTGGCCAGTGGTGGGTGATGCACCCTTGTCACCCTTTGGTTGAAGGTTCATGTCGCGCAGCCTTTCCAGACGCGATGTGTTGTCGCCCGACCTCTGGGTTTTTGTTTTTATAACAATTCAAAAATAATCATATGAAATTATTTAACATTTATTATAGTATCTAATGTAAAATGTAATCTATTCCAACATTTAGAATTATCCAAAGTAATTTTGTCCCAATTCACAGTCCAAAATTTATTTAGAAGTTAAACACAATTAAGTTTTTTTCCTCGTAATAACATGTGAATACCTTTATCATGTATTATATTAAAACATGGTAACACCCTGAATTACCATAAAACCATATTGATTACAATCATACTCCCTTATTACTTATAGAATACTGGATATACTTTTTATATCAAAAATGATGTTAAATCAAATCATGATGGAATGTAGAAATCATTAATCATGTTCAAGGTAGTCAAGAAAATCCTATATAATTTATCTGAATCAACCGTCTCTTATTCCAAAATGAATACCTAGGTATCAATAACATATTATTGTTTTTCATTCCTTAAAACTTGTATTTTACAAAAATAGTGACATGAAACTATGTCACATAACTTGGTACTATAAAATCTCAAATCTTTAATTAAATATTACTACTGTACAATCCTTATATACATTATAATTCTTATAACAAGTACTGAAATGCCACAATTCTTTAAAAACAACTTAAGATCACTAATCATTCCCCTTTATCTATGTTAGTATCATAACTTGATTATTATCCTATAGCATCATTTGGGATATACTATGATTATTTGGACGTTGAATTTCATAGTGTTACAACTCCTTGCAGATGAAGCATTGTACATTTGAAACATTTTTATCGCCCTTGAAAACACATACTCAGTGTCCAATTTCTACACAATTATAACAAAATCTCATTCTCTTCATGAATTAACCATGGTTAATCTTTCCACAGCTATCACATATGATAAATTCCCCCCCCCCCCCCCTTATTCCCTTTATCCATCTTTATATCTACCATCCTTTTCTTCTCTTGCTTCCTTAAATTCCATAGGACCCAGAAAATCATTTTCCTATCTTATTAACACATGATACTATTTCTTCATATGATGATTATTTGTGGAAGACTATTTACTTTATAATTTTTAGATTAATAACTTGAAATATATGATCCTTATTACTCTTTGGAACAATCATATTGTTGATTTTCTCATTCCGTCTACCAGGGGAAATTTCTAAACAGTTGCATACACTAGGGTAGTTGATGAATCTCAATGCATAATTACAAACATGTAAAATACCAAATGGAAATTTAAAATATTATGCATATAATTTATAATCAAAAAAATGTTTTCTTTGTGGAATTATTTACTCATAGATCGTTCATAATTTCTTGTGATGAAAATATGAATTATCCTATGAAAATACCCTGGGAGTGACGTAACCAAGAGTGTAGCAAGGAATTGGTTCAGTATCATGGATATATAATTCCTCTGAGTAGCATCATCTTTCGCCCTCTGTGGCGCTAGGTTTTTCAGTGCAATCTCGTTCCCTCCTCTCCTCCGCTCCTCCGGTGGATCGCAGCCGGTCTCATTTTCTTGTCTCGGCGCAATCGTGCTTCGGTGTGCTGGGTTTCCGGCTAAGCCAGATATGATGAAGTGCTTGGCCTTGCTGTGTCTCAGTGTCTGACGGCGTTGGAGTCAGCAACGACTTTAGATATCATGGGTGAAGGCATCGAAATAGTCGTGTGATGGCATTTCATCTACGGATCTTAATCTGGCGTTGGTGGCGAAGATGTTGTGGCGAGCGAAAGTCTGTAGCTTGGCGTTGTCCCCAGTGTTACAAAAAGGGGAGGGGGTTTTCTAGCCTCCATCGGTCCTGTGTCTCTTCCAGTAGGTCTGCCTTGATGTTTATGATTTTATTGATCTGCGTTGATATGTGGCTCGGGTATCAAGCGGTTGTTCGTTGATTGTGTTCTGTTATCGACTTTGAATCTGTGATTGAATCTGTCGATCTAGTTTGGTGTGGTGGATTTCATTCTATTTCTCCTTGTGCTTTCTTCCCCTATGGTCTTCATGCTCCGGAATCTGGTGAGGGTGTGTCTATGGTACTGTTCATGAGTGGATCCATGCCCAGAGCGGCGTTTCCGGCTCAAAGCAGCCCAGATCCCTTCACCAGTGATGTACCCTTGGTGTAGTGTTGGGACATCCAGTCCTAGGTGATGATCGCCTAGCATCACGTTCTTTGTATCCTCATCAGGTTTCTCCACTGACTGCAGTGGTGGTTGAGAGTCAAGCACGATGGGGTTCAAGCTGACTCATTGAGTGCTTCGTGATGCTGCTGAATTTTGGTTTGTGCTGCTCATAGTTTGAGTATTTCACTTGTTCTTGGTTCAATTCTGAAGTTTAGTAGTCTGTGGAACCAAGATTGACCACTTGGGCATGTCCTGGAGGAGGATTTAGAGCTGACAGTTCATCTTTGCAGTGCTTTTCAAATTTGGTTATTGAGAGGGTATGGGGTCAGCCATTAGACCAGGCATGATCTTTGACACATGACACTTGCTTTCCAGATGGCCCTGCAGTTGTGGAGAGTTTTATCATGATCATATTCTTTGTAGGGTTGTTCCTTGTTGTTAGTATGGTTTTACACTTTTTTTGATTCAGAGGTGATTTGTCTTAAGTCTGTGGAGTAAATTTGGGTTCCCCCCCTTCTTCCCTTAAAAGGGGGTTTTATCAAAATAATAAAAATTTGAAGGCCTTCGGGCCGTTGGATAGAAGAGTGTAGAAAGGATCGTTGTCCTGTATTAGGATACCCCGGGTCAAGCCATAAACTCCTTGTAGGAGTTTTCACTCATAGGTACATCTATGAAAGATCTGCCTCAACTTACTCGTATCAAAACATAGATGTATTTCATTAATAACACAGAAAATATCTACATTAAAAAATTCTAGAATGTTCTTCTATTCTAATCATCAAAATCTATCTTAAGGTAATGTTCTCTAGTCAGAGTTTACCTAAATAAATTTCAAATGATGTTTCTAAACATTCTTTGATATAAACTATAACGCCCCGACCCCAGAATCCCATAATCGGTGCATTATTTTAATACATTGGAATGATTACAAGGAATCACGTCCCGATCGACCGATAAATATAGAGGTTTTGGAAAATAGATTACATACATGAACGTTACATTACATTATAAAATGAAATATAAAAACAAAATTGTCTCCATATACCACATTCATATCCCTTAGACTATCCCTATAGGTCAGTCATAATATAATTCTTCACATCCATGGAAAAATAAAACATAGAAAGAGGTGAGTTTAGATGCTCAGTAAGTATAAAAATATTGTAAAAAATTTCATAAATAAGCATAACCAATTAAAGAAATGTATAAAACTAAAACAAAATCCTTTTAAAAATAAACTTCATCATAATATGGAAAATATAAATCAAAATAAATCCATTTATTTTTTCACATTGATATTCAACTTGTCAAAAAATCACATGGAATATCAATATCCTATTTCATAATGATGGAATGCATAATTTCTAAAATTCATAACCACATAAGTCATGGCCATGTTCCATGACTAAAAATACAAATTTTTTCAAGCCTTGGGCCAAGACACTAGTTTGTCTCATGGGACATACCGATTCATAGTGGAGCTAGAGTGGGCTCCAACCATCACTTACTAAGTCCAATGCATTCCTCATATAAAAAGGATAAACCATAACATAAACATTTGTATTAATACTACCTTAAGAAATTTCATTAGTTTATCCATAAACCATGAATGGTAAAAAAATAACACATCCAAAGTCCAAAATATCACTAAAAAGTCAATATAATTTGGAAGATTTTTATAATAAATAAACCTTGATTATGAATAATATCCTGTAATGGATGTTGACATAGTCCCAAATGATCATTAGAAATCATATAAAGTAATATTCCTTTTTCATGAAATCATTTAAAGTCACATAATTTATAAAAAAATTCATTTAAAAGATCGTTTTGAATTAAATTGTCCCATGTGACTTTGAAACATTTGAATGGAATTAATATTTTATAATATTCATGTCCATAAAAATAAATCTTTAAAACCATTTTAATAAAATGGACATTAATGATAATGTTTCTGATGAATAAATCAATAAAACATTTAAAATGATGTTTTATTAAAAGTTTCCCTTAAAAATACATTTGAAAAAATCTTCTACGAAACATGTACATGAATAATAAATATTTCATAGTATATACTTACGTAAAAACAACCTCAGATAATAATGAGATTGTGAAATTAACCCTTACCTTGCACTTTCCGTTGGTCAAGGGTATGTTTATCCTCTGGAATAATTAATATAGTCTGTTATTAAATTAAAACAAAACCATATTCACATTTCTGATATCATACATGATTCATTTATGAATTTATAATACACATTTAATATTGATTTTCATGTTAAATTAACATTTTGGGTAATAATCGCTTTCTCTATCGTACGTGTTTTAACTTTTTATTCATGATCATATCATTTAGAGAATGATTTAAATATTTCTAGAATATAACTCATGATTTATATATCATATATATTTAGAATATAAATATTTATAATAGATAGATATCTGAAATGGAAGGCACCATTTATGGAGATGGTAGGTCGTATGTACGATTAAATGATGATTCTGCATTCATATCATATTGAACGGAAGTAAGTGAATAAGAAATATGTAAATAAATATATACATACATATATAAATATCTCCAATATCATTATCATGTCACATATTACATAAATATTAACAATATATATGTTTATAGTCATCGTTGAATGATAAACGTGGGATTGAATCTCATCACGTCTTGGAGACGGTAATCCATACGTACGCACAAGCGACAATATCATTATATTGATGGTGAAAAAATATGTAATTTGATGTTATAACATACATAGAGAATAATTAACATGTTTTATTTATTTTTAACATCAGTTATACACATTATTATACCCATCTGAGTAATGAAGTTTTTGAATAACAAACTACACAACGACGTGGAGGTGGAAAGTCATACGTACGGGTGTGTGGTGAATTTTTTATTTATAAGATTGATTGAATAAATAATATGGATTTAAAATATTTATAGTAACATCCCAATATGTAGGAGGTAGTGGATTTTTTATTTAGGTATGTAAACAATAATGAAAGAGGATGTTGTAGAAGAAAATAACGTGAAAGACGGTGGCAAAATTATTTCCTCTTCTTTGGGTGTTTCTTTTTGAGTTGATTAAGAGATATCAATAAGTTGTATTTCTAGTCAAAGTATGGACTATATGTTGATTTGGGGTATGTTGGGAGGATATTTGGTCAGGGGTTGGCCGATTCAAATTGCATTGGTGGTGTGATTTTGAGAGAAGGGGAGGTGCCCTTTTATAAGAGTGGTGAGGTTCACATTTGGAATAGATTGAAATATTAATTTATTAAACCATCATATTAAGTATTTAATTGATCCAAATTTGTTTATTTCAAGAAATAGGTGGTATGGGTCTATAGCTTCCCACACAAATGGTTTTAGGGAAGTTTAGGTATCCATTTTAACCTCATCATCCATATTTAACTCTTAGTTAAATAGTTTATCTTTTACCGCGTCTTCTTATATTCTTAAACAATATGGTTTATAAACATAATATAAACCTCCAAGAGATCCTCAAGTGGTTCTTTAATGACATATAATATATTATTTAATCCCTTTTTCAAAACCTTATATTTTTAGTAAAATTATATCAACCAATAATATAGTTTTAGTTTTAAAAATTAAATTATTTCAATTTTGACACTATTTGGTATTCGGTTTTTGTAAAAGTCATAACAACCTTGTAACATCAAAAAAATATCTAATCAACAATAAAAATTCATAATCACCTAGATATTTTTTTTTTCATAAAAAAGGGAAAGTATATTTAATTTAATATTTATAATACCATTTATTTGATCAGTTCTTTAATAAGATAATTACTACATCATCATTGTGTCATAAATAAATTTATTTATGTAACATAAAAAAATTATAAATAAACTACCATTATGTAGAAAATATTCTTATATTTCTAATGAATTTTTATAGTAAAAATTTTCTTATGTATATCCCTATATTAAAAATGAGTTAGTTAATAAACTATGAATTTATCACTTTAAACTCTTCTTTAAATAAAATAAAAAACAATGTACTAATATAATAAAAGTGGAAATAAAGAATAATATTTTATTCCTAATGTTTTTTGGTCGAAATAACTTTATCTAATATAAGTAGGACATATATTAGGGTAATATTAATATCATTTTTACCTTTAATGACCCTATTTATTTGTAACCATGGTAAATATAAGTCAAAATTCACTATTCACCAAAGATTATTTGTATATTATAGAACCACATTTATCATTCTGATATCAACCATGTCTCTAGGATTGTATAACATCAATATAAATAAGTGGTAAAATTACATTTAATGCAAAATGGCAAATGCTCCTAGAAGGTAGGTTAAGCAGGGTAAAATGTTTAATAAAAATTTATACATATAATATTATTATAAAATGAATACAATGAATTAAATTTATCATATATAAATATTATATATCTATTTTTACTTAAAATAAATTTAAATAAAATAAATAATTATTTATATAAAAAGTAAATTTTAAACACTAAGGTAGTGTTTTTCACTATTAATCAAAAACTGAATGTTTTCAAAAAAAAGTACGCCAAATTCACCATACGAAAATATTGATATTCCGAATCAAAATTTGATCTTTATTTTACCAAATTAATAACTAGAAGTTTCATTAATTAATTTAAAATTATTTCCTATTGTCGGAACCAAAAATTGGATTTTAATAAAGTAAAAACATTCAAAAGATTAGCATGTGTTTGTGTAAAATTTAAATGTGAAATTACTTATAATGAAAATATTTTATTAAATTATAAAAATATTATCTAATTATACTTCTAAATCATTCAAATGATTAATTTAACACAATAAATTATTTCGACTTAAAATTTTATTTTCAATTAAAACATAGTATTTTTCACTATTCATCAAAATTTGAATGTTATCAGAAAAGTACAAAAAATTTATCCAAGCTAAATTTTTATGTCATGATTCTAATGAAGAATATAATATTTTTAAATTGAATATTTTGAAGTGTAAATACTGGTTTTGAAAATGGTTCTCCATTAAAAGGCGTTAAAATTGCTATTTTTTAAAATATATCTTTTATCAGAAAAAACGAATTTCATCTTATATTATGCATAAGATTCAAATAATATAGATATTAAAATTATATTGAGTAAATAACTTTCAAAAAATATATAATACTATTCATAACAGCTTTTTTAACACCTAGTTTGGTAAATTGTAGTGCTCTCAAACTCGTTGTTATGTGTAGCACAAGCTATTGAATTATTTTAATGAGATAACGTACTATGAAATCATGGGGTGTAATATTTTTGATTTGATAAGTTTTTTTCAAATTTAAATGTTTATTTTTGTCATGATAGGATTTTAAAATATAATTAAATATTTTTTTCTATATGATATGATATATATTTTAATTATATATTCCTTACTATGATATAGTCCAGGAATACCATTCATATCCTTTCTTAAAATGGATTATGTTTCAAAGGGATTATGTTTATAACACCAACACACATCCAGTGGTTATAACATTATTAAATTCTTATTAAACCCTCTTCATATCAATTTTAATGCTTTGATAAAATAATTATGAACTATGTATCTTTTCTAGAAGTTGTGATATTATGACACGTCTATGATATTAATTTCCTTTCATGGGTTATGTTATTATTATGGTTTGTGATGTAAGGAAACATGTATATATGATTTTATTATGTGATGTGTGGGACCTATATCGAACATCTATTCATTGATTAATGATTTTATATATCATGATATAATGATGGGAACAAGTCCATTGGATTGATTACTATGATAAAAATGTGGATCTTGATCCACTATTAGGAAATGGTTGTTACTGGGGATGGTGGTTTGTATCGCCCAATACATGTATCCATAATGAAGTTACTTTACATGTTTTTTCCATGCGCCATGACTTTAATGGTCATGTTTTAAGTCCTTATGTTTCTGTCATAATTTCATGTTTTATTCCTATATTGTGCATTCAAGAATTATTCCCTTGATTCCCTTATTATTCATGTCTTATAACTGGATATTTCTTACCTAAATCTTGATTATGATTTTTGATATGTATAGAAGATCTAATAAGGTTTTGATCATGTTCTCATACTGGTATTCTCATGATTATGCTTTAATATTTCCCTTGTTGACAATTTTATAGAATCTGAGCTCACCCCATTCTTAAGGTTTTATTACCTATGTCATGAAGATATGTATTGTATATGATGTGTCCAATAAGGATGTCAGTATTGGATAACCTTGTGGGATATGATATGGCTCACTCATGGACTAATGTTTACATTTCAATGTATCCAATAAAAAGAGCCTAATATGTTTTTGGGCATATTTCTCTATAATTTAATGAATTTTCTATAAAAATTATGTAATTTCATTGTATGTTAATAATAGGTCAACATATAATCAGATCACATTAATTCAAATCAGGTAAAATCTATCCACTAGGAATGATTTAAATAACAATTACTATTGTATCTTAAGAATATTTTTGTGTACTTAATAATAAATTCAAAAACAATATATCCATAATAAATTGTTAAAAAATAAAATATTTTAATATAATGGAAATCTCATTATGATTTAGAAAATTTAGTTACACCTCTTCAAAATTTTAAAATTAATCCACTGAAAAAATCACAAAAAATTATATCATATAATAATATACCCAATAAATGTATATGACATCAACAACACTTAAAAGCAATCTATAATTGACAATATCAAATAATAAGGGAAATATAAAATCATAACTAATAAAAATGTTTTTTAAAAAATATTTATAAAACTCACATTGAATTTCTATTATGTTCACAATATCATATGATAACCATTAAAATTTTAATAAAAGTTTTCTACAACTGTATTCACTATCTGTGCATAGTTTAGAATGTGACTAACAATAATAATGGAACCATGGGTTTCTTCTTACTTTTATTCAATGTAACATAGTTTATAAAATAAACTATTATATTTTCAAAATAAGAAACAAATTATATAATATATATTAATATCATTGATAGAATATTTAATAACAAGACTAAAATTTGTGACATAAACATCCCGAAAACCCCGATTAACCTAAGGATCAATAAGAAAAGTGTTAGCTAGGCACTTCTATAGAAATAATGAGCTCCAACACAACAATTAACCACGTATTGATAGAATAAATCAATTAAATGTTTATACATTTTTATTTATTAGATAATTTAACATATTATAAAAATATTAAGTAAATTTTTATATCAAAGTGAAAATATCATTAAATATACTCTTTATTATAATGTTTTATTTAAAAGAATAATTTTGAAATTATAGAATATTAATTTGTAAAAAAATTAAATTTTCGAATAATGATATAAAAAATTACTAATGGTTAATTATTCAGATATTTTGATAAATTATTTATTTTTTCACTAAAAATGAAATTTATAGATTTTTTATAAAAATGTCATACATTTTCAATAAATAAATTATTTTAAAATCACAATTATGTTTTAGAAATGATATCTTGAAATATATATTTTTTTATTTATTTTAAATCTACTAAATTAAATTTTATTCATACATGTAATGGATTTAATTAAAATTTTATTTTTTGGTATAAAAACAATTCTTTTATGAAAAATATTTTAATGTGTATAAAGTTTCTCACTTTATATTAAATTAAATTTATCCTAATATAAAACCATGTTATTTATCTGGTTGGTATTTTCTGACCCACTTATTTTTTTCATTAGTTGAGTACGTCCTAAAAGAAATTTGTAAAATACTTGTAAAAGTGAGGCCTTTGATTTATTGATACTTTTAGCATAAAAACCAACAGTTTTGTAGTCTGTTGGGTATTTTCAACCAATATATTAGGGTTATAAAATATTTATTAATTTCTTAATAGATTCCATGAAATGGATACCCCAAATGATATCTTATACATTGTTCACAAGTTACATGTCAATTAAATATAAAAAAATTATTATTTTTAATAAAATATGTGGTGTGTTCGGTGTATGCAGGACTCAAAAATTACAGAATTATACAGATTGGTTTCAAGTTATGCAATACCTAAAGGGTCGGCTTAATAATGCAGATTGGATGGAATTGTTATTTTCCTCCACCATGTTTCCTTTCTATCGACCTAGAGGATCCTCCTAGGCATTTTTTTTGTAATCTAAAATCCATTGGATCATCATTTCTATCTGTGATTTTCATATTGTTTATGGTTCATCTATCCATGTAATAGGTCTCCCATTATATTATATATCCCTCACATTCCTCCATATGGTTTATGTATCATCAGGTGATGGATGGATCTAAATTCCTTGTTGTTAAATCTAGATTCTATGATGACTCCTATATATTTTTCACCTTCTTTGTTATTAGATAGTTCCATTATAATCATTGGGATTCCATAAATAATGTAGTTTGTTCATTATGATATTATCAAAATGAATAAAACATTAATTTCATTATATTTGAAATTGAATAAATTTTATTCAAACTAGTCAATGTTTCTTGTGAATTTGGATTGAAATTGATTTCATATTTATTTTTAGAGAAACAAAATTCCAATGGAAATGGAGATCGGGGAGTATTCTAAATGTCATGGAAATTGTGAAATGATTTTATTAATTGATTACAAAAAAATGATATATATTTGATGGACAGAAACATGAAATTGCTATTTGTTTCGGATGTAATGAAATGATGAAACATCACTATTTTTATTATATTTGTCATCTTGAATCTATAAAATGGAAAAGCGTATTTGGACTGTATTAAAATTATTTTACAATTTTTGAATAATTGCTTGAGAATATTAGAGTCTAGATATTTTGTCAGTAATTTTTGGAAATTTTTCTAGGATAGTAATTATATGGAAACATATTGATGTTGAAAACACTGAAACCTATTTCAAAATGTCTTATCACTAATGAGATTTTGATTAATTCTATTCAGTGTGATCTGAAGGGATGTTTGTACACATATTTTACATTATCATTTATATGAGATGTGGGGTGACGCTATAACCCAAAACTATTTTACCATAGAGAAGATGGAAATATATCTTCTAGTGATTATTTGATTATAAATTCCATTGTTTTATACACATATTTACTAATTCCTAATTATTAATATAATTTATTTTATGTATTTCCTTTTTATTTAATCCATGTATGAAATTTTTTCTACCATTTGAAAAAAAGAGAATATTTTTCTTCAATGATTTTTGATTGTTATATAAATTATATTTTTCTAAAATAAATGTATTATTATTTTATTATTATGTAATTTTTTTTATTTTATACATGGTGAGACCATATTGGGTTTTTAGCACACACCATACCTTTTTTCCATCAAGAGTTTATAGCTTTTCTTCTGGTATGTTAGAGTAATGTAAAATTTCCTCTTGGATGAGGTGATTAATCTTGATCCCATAGGTTATAAAGTGATGTTTCTAAGGTAAAATTGAGTATTTCATAGTAGTCATCGATACTGTGATGATGTAACACTTTGGTTTTTTATATACTGGTTTGGTTTTTGGTATCGTCTGTTTTTTGTTTTTTTGGGCATAATGAAATGTATATTCTTTATTCATTTATTTTTTGGAACTAAATGATTAAAATGAATTAGAACATTGTATTTTAATTTAATTAAATTATTATTGTTTCCACAAACTTGTTCTATCCATATTTCATTTTGTTGGTTTATTCTTATGAGTTTTTAAAACTCAAAGAGGCTGACCAAATAGTTATAGAATATGAAAACTAACTTCCTAAGATTTATAAATTTTCACATGTTATTGTATCAAATGATAAGATGAATATTGGAGGGTTTTATACTTTATTATGATCTTATATAAGTTCTCATGATTTGTTGTTGATGTATTCTTATTAGGTTGATGTGCTAGATAGGGAATTGATCGTAAAACTATATCAGGATATGAAGTATGTATTGACCAGTATTTACTTATCTCACAGTGGATGTTATGTGAGTTCCAAAACGGAAGTTAAATAGTGATGAGTCTCATGTTGGATCAAGACAACAGGGTTTTTTCAGACCTCCTGTAGTGATTCAAATATCCCATTTTCCTTTCATCTAATGTGTCATGCATGAGCATTTGGATTAGGTTTTCACTAAGGAATCCATGATTTGTTGTTCAAGTGGTTATTTAGATAACTTGTAGATGTTCTTCATATATATTTTTGTCCGCATAGTAACATAGTACCATGAGCAGCCGAATGTACTATAGTAAAATTATATGCATCAATATTTATAGGGTTATAGACATAGTCGTTTGGAATGAATCATCTTCACATAGTGGAATTATCACTAGAGGAACAATATATTAGTCCAATGACCATGAGATGTATTATCACAATATTTTCATTGTTAGTGACTTATTTACTTCATACTATTAAATATCATTTCTTTGACCCATATAGTTAATTTACTAAATCTTAATAAAAATACTTTATATTGTATACGGGATATTACTACATGCATTAGGATGAAGAGAGACCAGGGTATCCATTGTAGTTATGTGTTCACATTATAAGTGATTAATCATACATCAGATATTATTGTTCTCAACAAGAAACCAATTATTTTTATTTTCATGATGAAATGGACACTTTCAAATAAATCATGAATTGGATATTACATTCGATACATATCCCATAATGTGTACGATGGGGTGTGACATATCATTTAAGGAGAATGTGATCCATGGTTGAGCAGTCCTATATCATCTTATATAGCCTTTTGTAATGTAATTTCAATAAATTATTTCGATCTGGAGTGGGAGTCGTTGAGCAATGATCTCCCACCTGTTGATATTGTGTTTCCTAAATTTTTTCAATAAAACATTTTTGGTTTTACACTAGTAATGGAGGTATAGTTTGTATTTATTTAGTGTATGGTACTAAACTAGTATTTATTACATCTTACTTCATAGAACTTTCTGAAATTAATGTGTTGAAGTCTCAATTGGGTGAACTGTTAGCGAAAGGATTTATATTCATGAGCATGGCACCTTGGGTAGATCTTGTTATCCGTAATAAGAAATTTTAGGGAACACTTTTCGTATCTGATTATTATTATAAGTTCAAACAAATTAATGGTGAATAAAAATAATATTTTCAACATATTAATGACATATTTGACCACTTAAGACGGCAGAAGTGGTTCTTGATGATTTATCAATGAACATGATATCACCAATTGATAATAAAAGAATATAACATTATGAAAACCTCATTTAGCTGTTAGTATATCCATTTTTATTACCTAGTAATACCTTTTTCATTGACAAATTATCCTCTAGTCATTATGGATATGGGGAAGAAGATCATCTATGAGTATCATGATTCTATCTTGGTGTCCCTTTAGAAGAAATACTGAGTTACTCTATGTCCACAGAGGGTGATGTGTGTTATTTGAAATAATTTATATAGTTGTTTAAAAATTAATGATTTATTCGAAGATAGTGTAATGTGACATGTAGATTTTAGAAGTAATATTTTTGAGAAATGTGGTTTTGGACCATGGTATCTTAGTTTATAATGAAATGGTTAACGTAGTTATTATACAAGAGTATCGACTTTTTATCAAAATTCATATAATCATGGATATATCTAGATATTAACCTCATACTAAAATTCTTTTACCATTGTGGGATTTTTTTGACCAATATAACTTGAATGGGGGTATGGTTCTGTTTGAATGATATATTTCAGAGTTATTTTACTGATCTGAAAGGTTTTTTTTTATTTTTCATCGCTGTTGACTCTTCCAGATGATTTATATGGATATGTGGTCATCTAGGATACATCATGGTGGATTTTGAGATATGTTGTTATACATGTCAACTAAGTGGTAGCATATTACTCTTGTTATCTTAGGGCTAACAAGAATAATTATATGACCCATTACCTTGAAATTGGAGATGTGATGAATGAACATTAGAGTCAATGAAATTAACTTTTTTATGAAATGTTTAACCTATATTCTAATCATATGAAACATAGATATAACTTATCAAAAAAATATAAAAATTTCTTCTAGGGGAATTTGGAGGGGTACTTGTACTCTTCTGTTTTTGACATCACCTACACCTAGGGGAAAAGAGAATTTCATTATTGATTCCGTGGTTAGGGAACATATGCCCCAGTCCATAAAAGAATCTTCTGATTTATGTTTCTTGATGGAAATTTTATAGATTTTCATATTGTGGTTAATTAAAAACTGGCCTATGTTATCTTAACCAATATTCAGTTGACCTCCCCTCTTATCAAGATGCTTCTTCAAGAACATCAGATTATTAAAGAATTCTTTCACATTAGATACTCATTTTATAGTGGGGAGACCAATGATAACTGTTTGTTCCACATATATGGTATTCTATGTTTTTTATAATATTTTTTTGTTCAATTATGAATTAGAAAATATATTATGGGGTATTTACATAATTACTATTTAGGTTTTTACCTAGGAACTAAAAAAATGATATATGACATGATGTGATGATTTGGGTTGATGGATATGATATGATACATTGTTCACTATGTTTTTCATTGTGATACTTTTCGACAGTCCAAGGATGAAAATTAGAGACCTTTGTGTTTACTTCATAAAATTATAGTACTTTCATTGTTGTGGGATAATATTTGAATGGAATTTGTGGTTGGGATGCCTTGTACCTATAGATAGAATACCTTTATATGGGTTTTGATTGATATGATGACAAAATTAGATCACATTGTAACCATTTGTAATAAATCAAATGTTAAGTGGTTTTAAAATCACTATATGAATGATATTATTTGTTTTCAGGTACATTATTATGGTATAGTCTCAGATAGGGATCCTCATATTACATCTCAATTTTGTATAGGCCTTTGGGGGGAAATGGGATATCAGTTTTGTTTGATTATGACATACCATCCACAGATGGATTTTCAAATATAGATTCCTATAAATATACTTTATTCTTGTATCCTTGATTTTAATGGACCATGGGATGTCTATTTGGGACTAGTTTAGTTTTCATATAACAATATTTACTATTTTGTGATCAGAGTTGATCCTTTTGAGGACTTTTATAGATGACCCTGTGAATCTTCATTGTGTTGGTGAAATATCAATGAAAGTTCCTTGGTTTAGATAATGTTGGTTCGAGAGATGAAATTAATGTTTTTTTATTTGAAAAATTTTATGTCATGGAAAAAATAAGGGATAATTATTATTCTCATCATCGTTAATGATCGTTGGAATTTTTAGTCAGTAGCCAAGTATTCTTGATTGATTCGTTATGTTTGGGATTTCAAAATCTTATGAGGCATTTCCTGATTCTCCACATTTTTTGGGGCATTATGAGGCAGTTGAGAGACTGGGGAGAGTGTCATAACATTTCATATTTTCACTATAGTTTATGTTGGAACATAATTTGTTTCATGTGTATCATCTTTGTATTTATCATTCTGATCCATCTCATTTATTTAGGTGGTGGGATCTTGTTGTTGAGCCTGATTTATATTTGATTTTGCAACTAGCTAGGATTTTTAATTATATTACCATGGAACTTCATGGGAGGATAATACCCTTCGTCTTTCTAATAAGGTGAAATGGTTGATATTATTATGAAGCGTGGGATCATAATCAACCCATGAGAGAGTAGTGACATTATCTTTTTGATATGGTTGTTTCATTATTATACTTCTAGGGATAATTTTTTTGGTGGGATGGTTGTAATGCCTAGTTACCTTTCTTCTAAGTATATTATAACCATAGATTTTATTTTCCTTTTTCTTGAGTAGGGCCAATAAGGAATTCGAAGGAAACCTATAATGTTGAGGTCATGAATTTTTTATATTTTCCAACATAAAATTATTTAGTTTTTTATTATCTTGTGGATTTACACTCCATGTAATGGGGTACATGATGTGCATTAATTTCCTAGAAGAACTCATGAATTGGGTTCACAAATTTCATGGTTACACATTATGCACATATTATATGATATGTAAATAATAATAAAATGTATTTTTTTAAAGAATATAATTTCGTTTTTAGCATTTGTGTGACACAATAATTGCATAATGTGTGATTTTGTTTCACACAGTGTAAAATCATTTTTTATTTTTTTAATTGCAATGATTGGTTGAAATAAGTTTTTTTTAGTCTTCCTTCGTCTCAACCTATAAACTATTTTAATAATTATTCGGGATTTTTAATCCCTCTAGATCATCTATTTTATGATTGATCATCATGTTTGTTTTTGTCCATCCCTACAGGTAAGTGGTTTTCTTGCATCTTTCATCTCCCTATCAATCCTCTATGGGAACTAATGAATCATTATGATATGAAGGATCTAACATTATTTTTGTTGAATCATGATTATAGGCTGAGTTCAAAGATTCTCATTTCATAATTATTATATGCGAGTTCTATTAGGGTTATTGTGATTACATGATTCTAATAGGTGTCTCTGTTTATTATTGTAATATTGAATAAACCATAAACATCTTATTATTTTAAATTTCCTTTAAATTTAATTTGAAAATCCTATATTAATGTGAATTAAGATTGAAATTTAAATGGAATTTCTTTTGGGAAGTCACCCCAAATCCAATTTAATTAGAGATTGGAGTGTATTGTGAAATTATTTGAAATATTGAAATGATTGATCTACTAATTTAAGAAAAATGTAATACATTATGATGCTAAAAAATGATTGGATTGAGTTTAATGAGTAATTAAATGAAAAAAACAGCTTTTTTGGGTTTTCAATGGAATTGGAATATTGAAACTTGAAATAGGGAATTTGAATTTCAAATAGATGTTATGTTATTTTCCCATTATGTTTTGATTGATTGAGAGAATGTGTTACTGGGTAGTTATTTTCAATGCATACTAGGATGTAAATTCCATGGAAATATATTGATTACAAAAAACTCCAAAAATATATTCATTGATTTAACTTATCCCGTATGGGTTTTTAATAAGTCCTATTCTAGAATATATTTAGGTACATGTGTACACATATTTTATATGATCAATAATATGAGATGTCTGAGTGTACTATATCAAGAATCTAACATGATATAATAGAGAGGATCATTATGCTTTTTTGATGGTTGGAATATAAAATACAATGTTTGGGAAAATACTATACTCACGCAGAGTATTTTAAATAATTTTTATTATATAATGTATGAAAATAAATGTTTGAATTTTATTCAATAATTTTAAATGAATTTTATGATTTTTGAAAAATTATTTAATTATAGTTCCATGCCTATTTTTAATAAAATTTAAATCATTATTTCTTTATTATTAGCATATCTTATTGTGGAACACTATGTGAGACCCAACTAGAATTTTTAGATAACACCCAACCTTTACTTCAGGCATTGATATTTTTCTTCTTCTAAAACTATGTATAGGGTAAGATTCCCATAGAGGATATGGTTTAATAGATCCCTTGGGGCTTGGAGTTACATGTCATTGGAACAATTAGGTTTTATTATTAGACATTAGTACTTTGATGATGTACTAATTTTATTTAATATAAATTTTGGGTTTCTAAACCAATCTCATTTTGATGTTTTTGATAAATATGAAATTTAACTATTTTATGGCACAATGATTGGTAAAAAAATTTCCACATAATTTTTTTTCCATGTGATATTCTCCTAATCTTAGGGATATGGAATGCCTTTCGAGTTATGTCTATATTGTCTCGGTTATCTGGGTAATAAGTTATAAGTGAAAGTTCATTACCCCTAATGGGTAATGATTTCAATAAAATTACTATTATATATATATCTATTAATATTAATTCAAATTAATATATTGATTATCAATAGTCCAATATATTATATAAAATCATCTTTTTAATGAATAATAAATATATAAGAAATCCTATTTTTCATCACGTCTTTTGTTTTATTTTTAAATTAAATTGGTCATATTCTATGATTTGAAATTTATAAAATTAATCGCATCTTTTTTATGAAATTTAATTTATATTATATAATATGTTAAAAATAATTTTTTACAAAATAAATTTTAAAAACTATGAGAATATGTTTTTGTGGATAATGTTAAAATGGTTTTACTAGGGGATAAACTAAAATGATAATGTATACTATGTCTAAAAAACTTATATAAAATATATTTTATAGAAATATTTATCAATTAAATAATCTTATGGATCATTAATGGTCAATTTTATATGATTTATTCAGGTTAAAAACATTGTATGCCATTTTATTTTTAAAAATTCAATGTCTGTCTGCACCCCCACTATTAAAAGTTCATACACTCTCCTATAATCTTCTAAAACTGAAAGAAGTTTTCCCAAATACATTCAAAAATACCTTAATTAATTCAATATAAAAATAATTTCATCCTTTTTTATTCAAATACCAATCAAGGAAGTATTTTAGTACAATAATAATGTGGTTTGAAGAAAATGTATCATTTATAACCGAGGGCTACATTTTCTTATTTTTCCATGTGCTTCACATATTCAGAAATTATACTAATAAAATTATATAATTATCTCTACTATACATTGATGAATTTGTTTTAATTTAATAACCTAAATCATTCTCCTCTTCTATAAAATGGGATATGAAATAATAAGTAGTTTTTACGGTGGACTACCACCTCGGGAAACTATGTCATTATTTTTTCATCATCACCTATCAAAGATCATTATAATAGTGGATTTAATGTATATATATGTGATATTTTTAACATTAATTTATTTATAAAACATTAAATCCGATATTAAATCCTATTATCCATTACTTGTGGGATATGATAACGTTCTTGTGTGTACAATAGGCATCAATCTCACGATAGTGGGATTAAATTTTCATTAATTCTTTTCTAGGAAGGTTATAAGGATATATTTATTGAATATATATGATACATGTTACTTTAGTGTGATATTAATTTAATGTTTATAAATCAAAAAATATAATATATAATATATCATTTTTCTTTCCTTTTACTGAATTATGATAATTTCTTCCGTTTATAGGTGTGGACTACAACCTTTATAAAGCGATGTGATTGTTTTTCATCAAAAACCTGCATGGTTGATATATATAATTGCTGTTAAATAAGTAATATTTTATCTATGATATTACTATAATTTTATAATTTTGGAATAAAAAAAAAACTTATTTTTTGAATGATAATTTCGAAATGGGAAGGTTGCCCATGCATAGGTACAACCTACTGTCTCCAAGATTATAGATTAATTAATTTTTGAAAAACATATTTGAAAATTAGTTTTAATAGTACAAATGATGTCCAAATATGATAATTATTTCTGGATTATTCTTCTATAGATAATTTTACAATGTCCAATTCGACCATAATCAACCAACAATATTCATTTTTGACATATATCCCAAATATCATCAAAATATATGAAGTGGAATTTAATGTGTATCTAATTTTTATAGAAAGGTGAGAGATAAAAGAAACATAATATTAATGATGAAAAATATTTTTGATAATATAAATAATTAAAATAAATATTTCTTTTAGGATGATAATTTACATATTGGATGACTCAGACTCATGGCATGTGACATGTCTTTAAAAACCATATTATAATGTTTTTCTTCACACTATGTTTCTTCAATGTAAATATTTTTAAATTATTTTACAAAATTACATATTTGGATATTAATTATTTATAAATTATATTTATTCCTTTAATTCAATGGTTTTAAAAAAAGGAATCAATTTACAAAATTATGGAAATTCGTTGTTGAAGTCATGATTAATGTTCAATTTTAATGTATACTATTACGATGAATTCTTCTTCCATAAAGTCCATTATTTGATGTTTATATCATTTACATTTTTAAATGTTTTATTCAAATAAAACAAAAAATTCTATTTTATTTTTCATTTTTATAGAAAATATCCTTTACATGAAAATATTATTTTTATATCTGGAATAGTTTTTCTAATGATATTGAAAGGAGTTTTTAAATTGTTTTTGATTAAAGTTGATTATTTCATGTTTCATTATTATTATTTCAATATTGGTCAATATTTATGATTATGTATGGTTCTAGTAAAAACCAACTATATGTGGTTGTGTTATTCACTATGGTCTGATGGAAATGTTATTATGAAATGATGGGTAGTTCCCTTATAAATTAATGATGGTGGTGTTTCCGATATCCCTCCAAGGAATTGGGTTCTCCAAATATGTATTCATTTGAACATATTTTTTATTCCATTTTTAATAGTGAAATTAAATATTATTTACAATTATATGTAAAATATTTATCAATTATTATTATTGGAAATATAGGTTTTCATTGAAAAAAATCTATTGTGATTTCATGTAAAAATGATCTATTATATTCCCTAAAACAACACTATGATAAAGGAAACATTTTCTTGGGGTTTCATTTATTAGATGACTATTAAAATTATTCTTTTTATTTACCTTAAATTGCATTTTTAAGCTGATACAATATTATTTTAATATATCATTGGTTTTAAAGATGGTAATGTAAATGAATAAAATGAAAACTAGAAATTCATAATGAATTTTCTTGAAAAATATATTAATTATTTTAAATGATATATATTCTGTGAAAATAAATAATAAATCAATGTTTTTACTTTTTAATTTCTGATTATATTAAATAAGAGTTATAAAATTATTCTACAAAACTATAATCCTAAAATTCATATTCGAATTATATAATGCGAACTCTAGTATAATGACACAATAATATGTACTGTTTAAATTCAATCCATATAAATGGTATCCAAGAAATATTTAGATAATACTAGAGGATATGATAATGTTAATAACCCCACATTGAATTATTTAACATTATTTTTTTGTTAATATGATATATAATTTCAAAATTAACGTTTTTTAACATACTTATGTTTGTTCAGAATGGTTATCCGTAGAGGAAATAGGAAAGGTATAAGGATAAAGAATCAAGAGTAAAATATCTATAAGTCCCCACCCATAAACATTAAATAATATTTAATTAAGTTAATTATTCACATTGAGGATATTTTCAGGTTTACTATTTTAAGGAATTAGGCCGCAACTATTACATTATATTTCAAAAATAACAATTTAGACACATCTACTCAACACAATTTATTACGCAATAATAAAAATCCTTATAAAAAAACAAGAGTTATTTCCTTGACATAAATCCCTTTGATTCATTACTTTCTATTACCCTTCTGTATTCCTTCTGGAAAACATTACAAAATAATTCAATGTGCATAAACATATCTGTAAGGGTTATGGAAGGAAAACATTAGTCCTTAAATATATACAAATCAATGAAATCATACTTCTCAATCTTTAACATATCTCACAAAATAATAACATTTTTGAATAACACATGGATATCATAAATCATAAAGGTAAATTGTGGATTCCATAATATACATATATTGTCACTTTCATAGCTACTTAGGTAGAATCATTTGGAATACCCATCATAGTATATTTCATAAATATCGTAGGAGAAACCATAAGGATTACCTCTATCACATTACACAATGCATTGGAGACCTATCTTGGGGTCACCAACTATAGGTTTATCATGGAACCACCTGTATACATAAACAATTCCCAAGAACCATAAAAAAATCATAACACATAAAAAACCAATAAGGAAATATAACATTTCCAAATTACACTAAAAATATATAAGTTTTTGATATTTACAAAATGATTCCAATTAAAATGTCACATTTAAAACATTCATAAAGAATATTTTTCAATTAAAGAGTCACATACCACATAGAAAAATTTAAAGGAATTAACATTTTAAAACATTAATGTCCATATAAATATATCCTTAAAACCATTTTAAAAACATGCACATTAATGATAATGATTTATAAAATAAATATTCAAAACATTTAAAAAATATTTATTTAAAGTCTCTTAACACATGAGAAACACATGAATAGCTATAATTGCATAATAACAGCAAAATAAATATTATAATATCATTAGAATAACGATATCCATGATATAATATGTCAAAGTGTAGTATATACATATTATAAGATAATAAAAGTGCACAATATTAAGGTATGCCTCTCTTAAAGGTGACTGAGACGTATTCCCATACCAAGATAATATTTTAAATAAATTTATTGATTGTGTGTGTTCACTATAGGTACACATAATTAATTTACAAATACAAGATATGACGTTAAATGTAATTTATCACATAATCATAGCACGACATAATCATGAAGTAGAAGATCAACCTATAGAATAGAAATAGGGTTATGAAGTTACCTTAAAAAGATCATATTGAATATAAGATATAATGATTATTTTTATTTAGTATAAGTAACCATATTGAAACTATAAATAAATAATATGATAACAAAGGTTATTTCTAACAAAATCATAGTATGACATAATCATGAAGTATAATTTTAACCCAAAGAATGGATATAGGGTTAAGGAGTTCCCTTACATCTTGTCCAACTTTACTCGTTTGTTCCTGGATGTTTCGGAATACTAAACATAAGTTTATTAAAATTTTAATAAGAAATTTTTTCATGTTTATTATTACTTTTATATCTCTTATTACCACATAATAAAAATTACATAATCATTTATGTTAATAACAGAAATTTTTCAATATTTGGTACTTGAGTCCAAATGAACTTGTTAAAATTACATATTGTCCATGTGGTCAACGATCTCTTATCACCAGAATCATATTAATGATTTAGATATAATATATATATCATATATATTCAGTATATATATATATATAATAGGACATAACATTTTGAGATGATAAATGAAATGCATCATTCATGGAGATGGTAAGCCGTACGTACTCATGAATGCTACATTCATTTATGTTTATTATTTATTAGAGTGAAAATATAATGATACATTGGTATATTTTAATTACAATATAATATAATATATAATTTAATTAATTACATCATTCATACATTCCATGTACGGCAGGAATGAATCATATCACTTTGAGAGTTGGTATTCCGCACTTCCTCAAATGAAATTATCGTATTTACCATTAACAGAAAACATAAAATCATGTTATAAATGAAAAATATAAAAGACTAAAGACTATATAAATATAATATGTATCACAAATAAATATAGTTCTATCATAATTTTCACCCTAAGAGGTGGTATGATATATTTGAACAATGATTGTTTCATGAGTTAGTAATTCTCCGTCCACAGAAACAATATGTGCATATCCATTAGATGGAGGTGTGTGAATGTGTAGATTGAACCCTTTTCATAAAAATATCTCAGTATATGGAATATAATGTTTTTGTTATAAAATAATGGAATTAATAGAGTTTAGGGTTGGAGAAGGATTATATTATTGAAATGAAATTGAGAGAAGACATTACCTTTAAATCTGTTAACTTTTTTAATTTGATAAAAAAGGCTCCCTTAAATTCGCTTCTTCACAAGTGAATGATTCTAGGAAGAAGAAATGGTTTTTGGGAGATTCAAGGAGCAGATATTGGATGATAAAAGGGGATTTAGATGGGTGAGTAATGAGTTAGAGGTGGTGGCCTTTGATAAGAGGGAGGATGGGCTCTTTAAGAATGATTGAATGTATTGTTTTATTATTAAGTTATTTTCGGTTTCAAATGTTTCAAAAATTATTATTTCTCATGTAAGTTGAATATAAGTGGAAATTAAATCATCCAATAATAATTGGACATGTTTTTCATATTTTTTTAATACTTATGTTTTTTTATTTAACCATTTCTTACCTTATTTAACTTTTACCATGTCCTCTTATAAATTCATACTATATGGTTAATATATTTAATATAAAATCCCTAGTGACCCAAAATGGTCTATTGATGAATTTTCTATAATTATTTAAGTCATTTGGATGAATCTTAATTTTTTTTTTTATTTTATAATTTAATACAATATTAATTGTTTTAAAAAATCATTTATGTCAATTTCTAATTTTTTCATATCACGAATTTTAAAAAATCAATAACAACATGATTATTTCAGAAAATCATCATTAATTAAAATATAAAAAGACATTATGATCCCAAAAAATCTTTTATGCCATAAAATGTTTAAAATAAATTTATTTTAATATTTATAATATCACTTATTTTAATCATTTATTAATGAAGCAATTATTGCATCATCATTGTGTCATAGTTAAGAATATTTATTTATTGTATAAAAATTATAAATAAACTACCATGATGTTAGAGATCTGTTTATATTGCATGTTAATATTTATAGTCAAATAGATCAGTTATATAATCCCATAAATTTTTTTAATAAAATATTGCTGTTTATATTACTTTTGAATTTACATTAACTTTAGTAATATAAAATGTCATTATCACTCTCAAGTGGCACCATGGTGTCTGAAAATATACACAAGGATGACCATAGTATAAAATTTCTCATATAATATTGTTAGTATAAGCTTAAGGGTAATTTAATATTTTTATATGTTTATTTTTCACGATTATTTACCAGATTTAACTTATAACATTAGAAAATAAAATAATAACTCAAGTAAATATTCATAATGTAAAAAAACTAAAAGATACCTATTTACACAATTTGGATGTCCTCATTCCAAATTTGCAATACATTTTTCAAAATTCAAAATTCTTATGTTTCATAAATTTATTTAATATTATTTTCGATCGTTTAAAGCAAAAATCCATGTTTTTATGAAATAATAAGTATCAAAAGATTGCCTCTAGTTTATATTCACTTTCAAAGTGATGTTACATACAATGACATGAATTGGATTAAATGTTAAAAATATAATCCAATTAAACATTAAAAACTATTAAATGGATAATGTAACGATGTATATAAATTTTATTAAAAGGCAGTATTGAATTAAAATGCGTTATTTTTCACTATTTGTTAAAAATGAATATGATAAAAAAATACGAAAATTTTACACAAAGTAAATTTTTATATCAATAATATAATGAAAAATTTTATTTTGTCAAATAGAACATCAAAAAGTAACCAAAATAGTTTTAAAGAGGGTTCACATAAAAAATGTTGTAAATTGGCCCTTTAATGAATATTAAAATATTTTTTTCTTAAATTTAGATTCATTCCCATTTTAAACCTCTAATATTTATTGGATAATTGTAAAAACATTTAAGAAATTTGTATAATCATATTATAGTTAGTTCTATTAATTTATTCCAATACTACGGCTGGTCATTAACTACCATTTAAAATTATTTTAATATTTTTCAGTACGACTCGACCTTATGTGCAACATGAGATTTTCAGAAAAAACCCAGTGATGTGTGTCAGGTGATCCATCAAACATAGAAACCCCTTTAAATGAAAACTAATATTTAATTAACAAATATTCATAAATATGAATATTTCATATTTTTTATTCACCTGGGATGTTTCATCTTTCCACCAGTTTGGAATGTGTGCCCTTATAATTTTAAAATTTTGCTCAGAAACTTCATTGAAAGTCTCGCATCAGAATAAGAGTTAATAAAAATATTACATTAAATTAATTAAAGAGAAGAATAAATTCCACCAAAGAGAACCATCATGTGTATTCCATTAAAAAAATGGATATGGAAGGGAAACTAACCATACATTTCAGATATATAGCGATAAAAAAAAGATTAAGAAAACAATAACAATAAGAAAAACTCAAAATGGTGATTGGTAAGTCAGTCATTTGTTTCCATGTAAGAAAAGTAAACAGAAAATGCTTTTGTTTAATGTTATATTTCATAATGTTTGGAGAATTTATATTTGAGATTGACTAAGAAAATAAGGAAATATACTTACTTTTCAAGTTGATCTTTATCCTTTCATAAATTTTTACCACAAACTCATATTTTCTCCAAATTATGAGTATTCATGATGATTTGGTCCCACCTAAAGTACTAGAATCTACTTATAGAGAATAAAATAATCCCAAAAATATTAACAATATATTTCCCTTTTCTTTAGACAGTAACTAGAAACCAATATGGTTATTATAAGCTCATATTCTCCCCAAAAAGGATAAATCATCATAAAATGAAATAAGACTCTTAATCTCCAAAATTGGACAAACAATACCCAATTCTCAACAAAGTAAATTATTCAAAAACATTGTCCTCAAAATTACTCAATGTAACAAACACTATGATTGAAACCCAAAACGCAGAAGGATTTACACACATAGCCTTCCATATTAAATCTTAACATTATTGTCTAAATAACATCGAACGGTACTAAAGACTCATAAGGAAGACTAATAAACATAATCACATGTTAATTTTGAAAGGTTAACCATTTCCATAAAAACACAAATTTCAATATGTCCAATATAACAAACTAGATTCATCCAAAAAAAATTCCAACCATTACACCTAAAATGAGATCCCGAAGTATACTATTCTTCATAAAAATATAGGTTTCCCAAAAGTGGGAATGAATTCCAAAATAACCATTATCACTTAATCACCAATTCACTTTCCTATACTATGGATATTAATTTTATAAATCCTAAGTTCCCAAAATCAACTTATTATCGATCAATAAAAACTTCTATCTAACAAAGAGTTAGTGATACTAATGAGGGACTTCAAATAGTCCATTGGTAGGCGATAAATCCCCATCCCACATTGGTTGTTTTTTGATTCCTACAGCATTGTCTAACTTGATTGGTTGTCACACAATATGCATATTTTCCTTTTTCAATAACTAAATAATATTATAACCTTCCCACAAATGAGATAAATTTCACCAAAATAAACATAACATATTTTAATCCCAATGGTTTTCTAATAACATTCATTTTCATCCAAATACATTAAGACATAAAAATATTATCTAATGTCATTTTTTCACCTCCATTTGATAAAATAAAATATTCCCAATAGAAATATCAACTTAAAATGATCACGATGTCCATATATTTTCATCATCATATTGTTTATCTTGGTAGATGGTCGGTGCATTGGAAAAATGATTTAGAGATCCTTCAAAATCATTTGATTCCATCATCAAAAAACAATTTTTACAACATGGTTCATATGGCTATTCATAGAAATATAGTTTTTGGAAAATATTCATGTATGAAATATAATTTCAAAACATTATATAAAACTAGATTTTTATAGAATAGTCGGACCGAGTTTGATTTGAAACATTCAATGAATAGTCCTTTTAAAATACCTTAAGTATATGCTATAAGACAATATTTTAAAAGCACATATAAATAGGTTTTGGAAGGTTCTACTTCATTAGATCCTCTTTCAAAATCATAATATGCTTCAAAATCATGAAATAAGGTAATTTTTTTTGAAAATTCCTTAATAATATTTACATTTCTTGAAAATATGAGAATATTGTGAAAATAGGATTATATTAAATAAAAACCATGATCAAAAACAGTATCGAGGTATGTTAGATTTTTTTAATATCTCAAACAATTGATTTCTTGTGATTTTTATTTTCGAAAAAGATTCACAATCATCTGAACATGAATTTTCAATAAATACTGCAAGCATGACATCAGGAAGAGATAAGAATGTAGTTTGAGAATTGTATCCCTCCATTTCTAATAGACATTCCTTGACATGGAAAAGTTATAAAACATGGATTTATTTGAAATAATATACATAGGGACTAACCAAGTGTTTATCAAAAACTCTTAACTGCTAAATATGTCTAAAATGACCTTTGATACCAACTATATGAGCACACACCTAAAAATTTCTTAATCATGAATTAAATTCATAACTCTCATTAATGATCTTTTCAAGTTTATTGTTTTATAGAATTATGCCAAAAATATTAAATTTCATTTAGACACTTACAATGTAGAAAATTATAAACTATACAAATTTTTTCACAACAAAAAAAATCCATGAATAAAACAAGAGTTATTTTCTTGACATAAATCCTCATGGATTCTTCCTTTCTCTAACCATTCCATATCCCGAGTTGTAAAAATTTCAAAATCATGGGATGATAATAACAATATAAGTAAATGTTATGGATAGAAAACATCATTCTATAAATATATACAAATCAATTAGATCATAATTTTCAATCGTTAACATACAACACACAATCATGAGTTTTATAAATAACACATGGAAATCATAAATCATAAATGTATATTGTGTCATCAAAAACATAATTACATTGAAGAATTCACTGCTACATAGGTATTTACATTTGGAATAACCATAATAGCATATTTCCAAAATCTATTAGTAGAAACATTAACATTTAACACGGTCAAATTACCCAATGCATTGGAAAGCTATCTCAGGATCAACCACCCTAGGATTATCACAGAACAAACTATATATGTAAAAAAATCCCCAAGAACTATAACATAATAATAACACATAAAAAATCATAATGTAAAGATTACATTTCTATATTAAAATAAAAACATATCATTTCAAGACACTGACATAATCAATCCTATTTAAAAGACACATTTAACAAATTTATAATGAGATTTTTTGAATCAATGTTTCCAATACCTCATAAATTATTTTAAAATAATTAACAGTTTAAAAAATAAATATCCATAAAAATAAACCCTTTAAACCATTTTAAAAACCTGGACATTAATTATAATGATGTAGAAAAATAAATAATAAAAACATTTATAATGATGTTACAGTGAATGAATCCCATAACACAAGAAAATCACATGAATAAAAATACTTATATAATAACATAAAACCAATCTTATAATGTAATATTAATAAGAATATTCATGATATTATATGACAAAGTGTAGTATATACACCTTATTGGATAATAAAGTGGCACAATATCCCGATATTCCTCAATGAAATAAGATTGAGATGTAGTCCCATACAAAGATCCTTTTGTAAATAAAATAAATAGATTATGCGTATTCACTATAGCTATACATAATTATTGTACACATAAAAGATAATACATTAAATTTTATTTATCACATAATCATATAATGACATATTCAAGAAGCAGAAGACCAACCAATAGAAAAAAAGTTATGTTAAGAAGTTCCCTTACAGTGATCATTTAGTAAATAAAATTTATTTTTTATGTTTATTCACTATACATACACATAAATCACGTATAAATACATTATATGATATAAAAAGTTATTTTTTCACATAATAAAATAAATCCATTATAAAGAAGTTGAATTTTAACCTATAGAATGGAAATTTGGTTAAGGAGTTCTGTTACCTCGTGTCCAACATGACTAGTTTGTTCCTTGTTCTTCCTGAATAAAAAAATTATGTTAATTTATACTTTCTTAAGAACCTTTTTAAAATTTATTATTCATTTTATATCTATTATTAAAATGTTATAAAAATTATATATTCATTTAATTTAATAATGGTAATATTTTGAATATTTTGTATTTGAGTCAAAATGTACTTGTTAAAATTACATATTATCCATGTGGTCAGAATTGCACTATATAATGAAAGATATTCAGGATTTAGATATCATATATATCATATATATATATATAGTATATATATGTGTGTATTTATAATTTTACATAACATTTGGGGATAAAAAATAAAATGGACCATTCATGTAGACGGTAATTCATACATACACATTAACGCTACATTCATTTCTAGTTTTTCATTTAATGGAATGAAAAAATAATGATACATAAGTATATTATAATTCAAGTATATTATAATATTTAATTTCTTTAACTTCATGCATCATATGTTCCATGTATGGCATGAATGATTCATATACCATTGATGGGGCATTATTCCACACTTTCTCAAATGAAATTATCAGAGTTACCCATAATGGAATCCATAACAGTATGTTATAAAAAAATATAGAATCATAGAGATTATATAAATATAAAATATATCACATATAAATATTATACCATCATAATGAACACCATGAGAGGCATCAAGAGATACTTGAACAATCATAGTTTAGTGAGGCAGTAGTTCACCGTCCAAAGAAACAATATATTCGTATAAATTATATAAGTGTCTCTAGATGTGTTTTTATAATACTCCCCATAAAAACTTTCTCGTATATTATTGATACATTTTTTGTTAAAAAATAATGTAATTAAGAGATTTTAGGTGGCCGAAGAGGAAAAATAAAAGAAAATAACTTGAGAGAAGTCATTAACTTTAAATCGGGTAACTTCTTTTGATTTGAGCCAAAGGGATCTCTTGAATTGACTTATGACATAAGGAAGGATTCTTTGAAGAAGAGAGATATGTTGGGAGATTTTTTGATAAGTTTTTGGATGATCCAAGGGTCTTGATATGTGTGAGTAATTTGTTTGAGGTGATGGCCATTAATATGAGGGAGGAGGGGCTCTTTAGGAAAGATTGAAAGTATTATTTTATTATAAAATTATATTTGGTTTCAAATGATTGAAAACATATTTAATAAGATGATAATAAGCATATAAGTCTAAATAAAATCATTCAATAAAAATTTATTGTGTTGGTATATTTTTTAATCCATTTTATTATTTAACCCTTTGTTAACATATTTATATTTTACCATTTCCTCTCATATATTCAGTCAATTTGGTAAATATATTTACTATAAAATTCCAAGAAATCCAAAAAAATCATTAATGACATTTTTTTTCTTATTTAATCCATTTTACAGAATAATTGACTTTTAGGATTTTTTTATGATTTAATAAATTATTAATTGGTTTAAAAAATAATTTACGTCGATTTATAAATTATTCATATAAATAAATTAATAAAATTCTATTACAACATGATTATTTCGAAAAGTATTAATTATTTAAAATTTAAAAGGTCATTAGGATCCCTAAAATTCTTATAGGGCCTAAAAAGATTCAGAAATAAATTTCTATTAATATTTATAAAATCATTTATTAGAATCCTTTGTTAATGAAGAAATTACTACATCACCATTGTGTCATAATTATGTTTATTTATTTAATGTCTAAAAATTATAAATAAAATACCATGATGTATAAAATTATTTTATATTTTATATTTATACTTATATTCAATGTTATCATTTATATAACCCCATATTAAAACTGTTTTTCTAAAAGATATATTTTTATTATACTTTTGACTTTACTTTAAATTATTTAATATAAAGTGTAATTATCACTCACATGCGGCGCCATAGGTTCCCAAAATCGACCTAATTATGCAAATGGTCACTAATATCTCATCCAATAGGGTTAGGTCATTTATAAGTGTAATTTAATATTTTTATAATATAATTTTTCACCATTATTTACTAGATTTACCCTTTAAGAATGATAAATAAAATATTTATTGATGTAAATATTCATAATGTATAAAAATAAAAGATACATATTTATAAAATTTGGATCTCCAAATTAAAAATATGGGATCCATTTTTTCAAAATCAAAATACAAAAGTGGGAGAAATTAAATTTTAATTAATTCTCACTGTCAATAATAGAAAAAACCGATTTTTTAAGATATAATAACTATCAAAACACAGACACATGTTTATGTCCAATTTCAATGATTTATTACATCTAATCACCCAGATTAGATTAAATGGTAAAAATATAATCCAATTAAATGTTATAAAAAATTATTAGGTTAATTTTTCCACATAAATAAATACGATTAAAAGTCATTTTTGATTTAAAATGTAATATTTTTCACTGCTCTTTAAAATGAACTTTATCAGAAAAATACAAAAAATTTACACAAAGTAAATTTTGATGTCCCTATTCTAAAAAAAATTTATTTTTTCAAATATAACATAAAAAGTGAAAAAAATAGTTTTAAAAATGGTTCTTCATCAAATGGTGGTAAATTGACCTTTTAGATAATATTAGAGTATTTATGCTTAAAGTTCGATCCATTCACATTTTAATCTATTAATATTTGTTGTATAAATGTAAATATGATGACACAGCCATATACATTACAGAATCATGAATATAATGAATATTTCACATTGAGGATCTTTTTAGGTTTATAGTTTTAGAGAATTAGTCCATAACTATTACATTACATCCCAAAAGATACAAGGTAGACACTTCTAATCAGTTTCCATATTTTCATAAAATAAAAACCCTTTAAAAATCATTCATGTCTAGTACCATGTTTTAGACAACATGACGTTTCCATGATCACATCCTTTACCCTATTCATATTGATGTCCTCTGAAAAACTTTTCAAAACATGGGATGAGCATAAAAATCTAAATATGGGTTATAAAATGAAGAAAGAAAACATTAGTTCATCAATACATACAAAAAATAAGCTCTTTAACATTCCTAATTAAATTATAAGATTTACATAATAAACACTAATCATTAAGGTAACTTGTGGCATCCATAACATACTTATGGTTATAGCTTTCACAGCTACGTTGGATGTTACATTTGGAATACCCATCACAATATATTTCTTAAATATCTTAGGAGAAACATTCATGTTTACCTCCATCAAGTTACCCAATGAATTGAAGTTCTATAATGGGCTCACTCACCCTAGGTTTATCATGGAACCAATCGTATAAGTAACAATGTCCAAGAACCATGACATATCCATAACACATAAAATAAATACAAAGGAAAGATAAAATTTCCATATTTCAATACCAATATATCATTTAAATATATTGATATAACATATCCACTATCAAACAAATTTTCAATACCAAAATACGTAAAACAGTGTATGGTAATTGTTGTCCTTTTAAAAACATTAATAATTGTTTGAGGAAGCCATATATAAAATAATACCCACTACGGTGGAAAAGGATGTTGTCACCGCTTACGTTATAAAAACATTCCTTTTGTCCCTTAGTAAATAACCACATTGAAAAAGACACCCATTGAATTATATGAAATGTCAAAGGAGTTTATAATCTACATTAATGAAATTCGTGTATAAAATAAAATATTCCTCAATGAAAGATGATCAAGATGAAGTCTCTTACCTCGTGTCTGCATTAACTCGTTCGTTATTTATTCTATTGAATAATAAACTAAAGGTATTTTCTAATAACATAAGAACCTTTTTTAAGTTTATTAATCCTTTTTAATCACTTTTTACCATGTTATAAACATTATTTAATCATTTATGTTTATTATGGTTATTTGGTCGAAACTGGGTACCAGAGTAAAAAATGTACTTCTTATAATTACATATTGTTCATGTTGTCAAAATGTCCTAATGTTAAGAATGATATTCATGATTTATATATCATATATATCAAATATATCTAGAATATAAATGTATTTATAATTTTACATAACATTCCACGCTTAGAAATGAAATTCACGGTTCATGGAGATGATAAGCCGTACGTACGCATGAACGCTATGTTATTTTCTATTTCATATTTATTGAAATTAATTCCTAATGATACATAGGTATATTATAATTATATTATAATATAATAAATATAATTTCATTAACTCCAACCTTTATTATTTCCACGTATCGAATGAACAATTCATACCACATTGAGGGGGCGGTAGTCCACACTTCCTCAAATGAAATTATCACCTTTACACATAATGGAAACCATAAAGGTATGATATAAATGGAAGATACAGAAGAATAAAGAAAATATAAACATAATATATATCATATATAAATATATAAATATATTTCCATCATAATGGACACCATAACAGGTGGTAGGAGAAGATTGATCAATCATCATTTCGTGAGGTGTTAGTGTGTCGTCCACCGAAACAATACGTTTATTACATATTTGATGGAGGAGGGTATAAGTGTAGTACTAATACTTCACATAACAACCACCTATTATACTGAGGACAATGGTGTTGTTATAAAACAAAATAAAAAATAGTTAATTTGGATGGATATGTAAAATAAATCAAAATACCTTAAGAGAAGATGTTACCTGTAAATCGGGTAACTCCATTTGGTTTGAACCAAAATAGTTTCTTGAAGTGCCTTATGGTTATGGTAAGGAATCTAGAAGGAGGAGAGGGATATTGAGAGCTTATTTTTGTAGAGTTTGGATGAGCCATGCAGCTTGAGATGTCTGGGTAATAGGTTAGAGGTGAGGGATTTTTATATGGGCGGGTGGGGCTCTTCAGGAAAGTGTGAAAATATTATTTTAGTATATAATTATATTAGATTTCTAAATGTCAAAAAATTATTAAAGTCTAAGATAAGAAGACTCATGGTCTAAATAGAAACATAAAATAATAATTGTAAAGGTTTTGGATTTTATTTTAATCATTATATTTAAATAATTTATTAATGAGGTAAACACTACATCATTTTAGTGTCATAAATAATTTAAATTATTTGAAGTCTAAAAAATAAAAAAAAATTGTAGGAAATATTTTTGGATTTATAATTAATAATTATAGTCAAATATATCTATTATATAACCCCACATTAAAATTGTTTTATAAAAACAATACATGTTTATATTATATTTATTTTTACTTTAAATTAAAAGTTATTAATATCATTATATTTCCGAAGTGGCATTCATTGGCCAAATGTATCCCCCAATGATTATCTTTTTCGGACATTACTCATCCAATAAGTTTAGGACTAGTTTTAAGGTAATTTAATATTATTATAATATTTCGTTTAGCTTGAATTACCCTATTTACCTTTAATCGCAGAAAATTAAAGTCAAATGATATTATTCACCCAAACAAATTTCATCTCAGTAAACCACATTTTACATACTAATGAAAACCATGTATGTAGTATTTCATTAATTCAATTAATATCAGTGGTAAAAATAAATGTAAATTCAAAAGTCTTATTTTTTAACTACTACTCATTGTTTTGAAAATTCATTAAAAATTAATGTTTTTCAGAAAAATACCAAAAATTCAGCCAAAGCTTTATTTGATATTCCAAATTCAAAAATGTTGTCTATTTTAGAAAATTCAATATATATAAGTTTAATTTATTAATTTTAAATTTATTCATGTTGTCAAAAAAATTGTGTTTTTAAGTAATAATAACTATCCAAAGATTGGCACTTGTTAATGTCCAATTACAAAGCGATATTACTTAAAATGATAATCATTTGATGAAATGGTAAAAACATAATCTAATTAAACATTAAAAATAATTAAAAAGATAATCTAACAATATAAATAAATTATATTAATTCGAAGTTTTGAATTAAAAAACAATATTAATTACTATTCATTAAAAAAATGAATTTTATTAGAAAAATACAAAATATTTACCCCACATTAATTATGATGTCCTGATTCTAAAAAAATAATTTTATTTTTTCAAAAATAATATTTAAAAGTGACCAAAACTAGATTTATATAGGGTTCTCCATTAAAAGGTGGTATATCGACCTTTTAAATAATATTAGTGTATTTTTGCTTAAAATTAAATTAATTCACATTTTAAGCATATAACCTTTAATGGATAAATGTAAAAACATTTAAAAAGAATGTATAATCACATTGTAGTTTGTTCTATTCATACCTTCCATTATAATGTCTAGGTGTTAACTACCATTTATAATATTATTATTATATTATTATTATTCAGTATGACACAACCATGTGTGAAACATAAGATTTCAAAGAAACCCGTTGGTGTGTATCGAGTACTCCATTGAACATGGAGATCACATAAATGTAATGTTAAAATTTAAGTCACAAATATTAGTAATTATGCAAATGAATTATGCTTTATTAACATGGGATGTTACATCCTTCCCCCCTTTTGGAAATTGTGTCCTCACAAATCTTATTAACTTATCAAATAAGTGAGGGTATTTATCCCACTTAACATTTTTTGATTACCACATTACCTCTTCAACAATATGGATTTTTCAAAAAAGCCTTTACCTAGTGAATTACCTTATTCTAAAATACTTTCTCTCTTCAGTCAAGAATCTCGACTATTTGTTTCTCAGAAGAGAGTTTCTCTTCCAACTAAACTACCATTGAGCTCAAAACATGAGATGAATATGGAATATACAATATCAATATTGAAACATGAAAAACCTTGTGTACCTAGGATAAACATGGAGGTAAAGCTACTATGTATGTAACTGATATTTCTTTCTGCATGATTTCATAAGGTCCAATGAACCTAGGACTCAATGTTCCATTCTTACAAAAACGAATCACACTATTCCATGGATAAACATTGAGAAAGTCATGATCACCTACCTCAAAATAAATATCCTTCATCCATTTGTCCACATAACTTTACTATATACTCTGAGTTGTTCTCATGTGCTTTTGAATCAACTGACCATTTTCTACCATCTCTTCTACCATTTCAGTTCCCTTCAACTTCCTTTCACCTACTTCATCCCAAAAAGCTGGACTTTGACACTGCTTCCCATATAATGCCCCAAATGGAGGCATTAGTATAGAGTAATTAAAACTCTTATTATATGAAAATTCAACAAAAGAAAGGTGTTGGTCGCAAATCCTTTGTAATCTAGTGAACAAGAATGTACCATATCCTCCATGGTCTGAATTATTCATTATGAATTCCCATCTGATAGAGGATGAAAACCTATACTAAAATTTAATGCAGTACCCAATGACATTTGAAGGCCTTTCCCAAAGTTAGAATTAATCCTTCGATCATAATTAGATAGAATATAGAGGGGTAATCCATGCAACCTGACTAAAACGTTAATATACAACCGTGAATGATGTTCTAGAGAAAACATATCTTGAATAGGAAGGAAATGAGAAGATTTAGTCAAATGGTCAACAATTACACAGATTCATTATTTCCTCATGATTTCTTCGGTAATCCCACAACAAACATCATGGATATATTTTCCCATTTACACTCTGGAACTGATAAGGATTGAAGCTTCCCTATCAATAACTACCGCTCTAATTTAACCAACAAATAGGTCAAAACCCACACAGTAAAGTTAGCAATATCTCTTTTCATTCAATCCTACCAGTAATACTCCCAAATATCTCTATACATCATAGTACAGCCAGGATGAACTGACATCGGAGAACTATTATATTCACATAACAACTCATTCTTCATCTATGAATCCCAAGTCATGAATAATATCTTCCCAAATCACAAAATTCAACAATTATCAAGGATAAAATCAGGAAACTTGCCCTTCTAAACTAACTCTACCTTTTTCAGAAACTCGTTGTCTTCCTTATATTCTTGATTGATTCTATCTGATAGAGATGATCTCACTGACACCTAAATCAAAATAGAAGAATTTCCCTTACCTAAAACATCTATTCAAAATTTCCTCAAATAAGAAACAAAAGGATCTCATTACAAACGTATCATGGTTAATAAATCATTACTTTTTCGACATAATGATTCCACCAATTGATTTTCTTTCCATAGATCGTAATGATTTGTGCTATCATAATCCTGGATTAATTCCAACCATCTCATCTTTCTCATATTTAATCTTTATGATTGAATATATACATAAAACATTTTTGTTCAATATATATTTGGCATTTTAATCCAAAAAAAATGATGCCCCCAAATTTCTAAAGAAAAAAACAATAATTGGTAATTCTAAATCATGTATAGGTTAATTTAACTCATGAGGATTCAAATAACATAAAGCATAATAAGTTACCTAATCATTCTACATAAGGACACAACCATGCCCATTCAATGATGCATTACTATAGATAAAAATATCTCTATTTCGGGATGGTAGTGCCAAACTGGAGCATTCACCATTATTTTTTTCAACTCCTGAAAACAATCATCACATTATTTTGTCTAAATGAACTTACCTCCTTTTCGAGTTAATTAGACATTGGACTAGAAATACATTCAAAAATTTTAAAAAACCTATATTAATAGCCTAATGAACCAAGAAAACTATGGATCTCAGTTATATTTGAGGGTCATGTCCATTCTTCATATCGTTTGTTTTAGCTGGATAAACATTTATTCCATTTTTTGAAACAATGTGACCATGGAATGAAATTTGTTGTAACCAAAACACACACTTATAAAATTATCCATAAAATTTATTTTCCTTTAAGGATTGAATGAAATCCCTTAAATGACTTTCATGCTCCACTTTAATTTTAGAATAATCCAAAATACCATCCAGGAACACAACCATAGACTTATCTAAGAACTCATGGAAAATGCAATTCATAAGATCCAAGAATACAGCAGGTGCATAGGTTAATTCAAAATGCATTACTACAAATTCATAATGGCCATATCTAGTACAAAACATGGTCTTCCGAATTTTTTCTTCCTTTACTTTAAATTGTTGGTACCCCAACCTCAAATCAATCGTCGAAAAATATCGAGTTTCTAGGAGCTGATCAAACAAATCTTCGATATGAGGAAGAAGATACTTGTTCTTAATAGTGATGTTAATCAATGATATATAATCAATGAAAAGTACCATTGAACCATCTTTTTTACAAATAAGATAGGAGAACCCAATAGTGATGTACTAGGTCACATGAAACATTTATCTAATAACTCATGCATTTTCTTCATTAACTCTAAAAGTTTAATTTCAGCAATTCACTAAGGGGCTTTTGAAATTGGCTTAGC
The DNA here is from genome assembly GCA_963277665.1 of Viscum album. NCBI lineage: Eukaryota > Viridiplantae > Streptophyta > Magnoliopsida > Santalales > Viscaceae > Viscum > Viscum album. The sequence goes on along the minus strand of OY728119.1, from coordinate 1,685,430,968 downwards.
ATCAGGAACTAGTTCAATAGAAAATTCAACTTCCCGATCAGGTATAACACCAGAAAAATCTTGAAGAATAACATCAAGATACCCATTTACCACTGGGACATAATTAATCGGAACAGTTCCTTGGTTTTCAATAATATGGTCAAGGTAACATTCATTTCCATATTTTACTAGTTTCTCACCTTCCTAATATATTATCAAATGTAATGGTTCATTATTGTATAAAAACTGAAAATATTGCTGAAAAGAAACCAATTTAGCTCTTCATTTATTCTTAGCATGATATACTGAAATACAATCCATAACCATAAAAACATCAATCTTTTCGAGAGGAAAAACAATAAGGTTTTCATGTATATTCATTCCTCACACAAGGATATAATGTTTCTAATAATTTACTTTGTCTCAACATATCCCCCAGTGTTTTTACAATATATTATTGATTTATATATTGGGATTGAATTCCCAATTTACTAGAAAACTTCCCAGAAATAACTGAAAATGTAGACAATAAATCAAAAAACACATTGTCATAATCTGAACAAACAAACAGTATAGCTGATACTACATCATTGATGTCCCAACATCTCCTGAATTAGTTTAAAAGGACTTTACCACCCATTTCTTCTTGTATTCTGGTTTCTTTGCCTCTGTTTGTTTCTTCAATGGACAGTCATTTGCATAATGACCCATTCAAATTCATTTAATTTTTTTACTCATTGAATATTAGATTTTTTATTACCATTACCCTAATCTTTTTCAGTGAAATTACGATCATTATGTCCCATTTTACCACATCGGTAGCACTTAATAGAATTGAAAAGACATTCCCTAGCATTCATTTTACAAAAAATTTCACAAACTATAAACTTATGTTTTTTACCATCTTACTTTTTAAAGAGTTCTTCCCTTTCATCTACCTCTTCAACCTCTTATTTTTCCATCATTAAAAGAAGACCTAATCATCGGAAAACTGTATTTCCACCTTCTCCGCACATCAAAAACGTTTTTTCATTCCATTGGATCTAACGAGAAGCTAAATCCTTTTGATAATTTGGTTTTAATCCTAGTTAAAAACGGTTTATTTTACTATCATGATCCCATATGAAATTTGGAGCATACCATGCTGGTCGTGGGAATTTTTATTCATATGCAGCCACTGATTCATTATCTTTTCTCAATTCCATGAATAGTTTTTGAGTCCTAAGATGAAACACCTTAGGAAAATATTTCTCAAAAAATATACCTTTGAATAAATCCCAATCAAGAGAATCAATCTCCCAACTATACCTGATATTTTTCACCATCGACCAACACTGATCCGCTTCACCATCAAAATAGTAAACTGCGAGACTAACAATTTGACGTTCTAAACTCCCCATGACATCAGTAATATTCTCATGTGCATTAATCCACCCTTCATCTAGCACAATTTTAGATGATCCTATGAAATATTGTTGTTGTTTCCTCATGAATTGCTCCACTACTATCATGTTCTTCAATGGTTGATCTGGATTATATTGTGCATAGATAGGAAAGCTATTTATATCCTTAGTCAATTGTTCCATTACAATTAAAAAACTATTCAGTTCTGATTCCGACCATCTCAGGTTGCTGATTTGGAAGGTTGAATTCCTCTTGATGTCATCCAATCATTGCTTCTATGTTTCCTCTTCAGAAAACCATTCTGAACACATAAATATCATTGGCCAAGAAACCTGGTAATTTGTAAATGCTATATCACTTCAATCATACCAAAAATTTATTTATGAACATTATTTTAATAATATCCAAACATATAATGTAATCTAAACTAACCTATGATACCTAATATAAGGACATTGCAATAAACATTACATAATATTTAATTAAAGAAAATTCACATTTAGGATCCTTTCAGTTTTGTCGTCTTAGATAATTATGACATAACTATTACATAATATCAGAAAAATTACACTATAGACACTTCTACTCAGTTTCCATTTTTATCATAAAATAACAACACAAAAAAAAGGTTTGTGTCTAGTCCCATGATTTAGAAAGCATGACTATTTCATGATCCTATCCTTGACACTATTCATCTTTAAGTCATGTGAAAAACATTTCAAAACATCATATGAGAGTAAAAAGAGTAGTAAGGGTTATAATAAAATGAAGAAAACATTAGTTCATCAATACATACATAACATATGCTCTTTAACATACAACATGAAATCATATGATTTAAAAAATATACACAAATAATAAAGGTAAATTGTGACATCCATAACATACTTATGTTGTAGATTTCACAACTACGTAAGGAGTTGCATTTAGAATACCCTTCACAGTATATTCCCTAAATCCCTTAGGAGAAACATTTATATTTACCACCATAATATTACCCAATTCATTGGGAAGCTATCTTAGGCTCACCCGCCCTAGGTTTGTCATGGAACAACCATAATATGTAACAATGCCAAGGAACCATGACATATTCATAAAACATAAAATAAACACAAGGGAAAGATAACATTTATGCATTTCAAAAACAATATATCATTTAAATATATTGAAACAAAAAATCCATTAAAAAAAATTTTAAATACCAAAATAAGTAAAAGAGTATGTGGTGTTTTTTCTATTAAATACATTACGTCTTGTTAAGGAAGCCATTGATCAATTAATACTCATGGTGACAGAAAAGGTCAATGTCACCACTTACATTAAAAGAAACATTATTTTTTGTCATTTATTAATACACCTCATTGAAAAAGATTCTGATTGAATGAAATGAAATTTCAAATGATTTTATACAGTGAATGAAATAATGTCATGTATAAAATAAAATATGCCTCAATGGAATGAGATTGAGACAAAGTCCCTTACCTCGTGTCTTACTTGACCAGTTCGTTCTTTAAAATCTTGAATAATAATGTAATTTTAATTACTAATTTATTAAGAACCTTTTTAAAGTTTATAATTCCATTTAAATAACTTATTAATGTATTATAAAAATTAGGAAATCATTTTATTTAATAATGATCGTATTATTTATACTTGGAACATAAGTCAAAAATTGACTTCTTATAATTACATGTTTTTCATGTGGTCAAAAGTTAATTATATATAGAATAATATTAATGATTTAGATATCATATATTCCATGTATATCTTATATATATATATATATATGTTTTTATAATAGTACATAACATTTGGAGGTATGAAATGAAATGCATTGTTCCTGGGGATGGTAACCCGTATGTACGCATGAACACTACTTTCATTTCTATTTCATATTTAATGGAATGAAATCATAATGTACATTGGAATATTATAATATATGTATAATATCATATAAACTATATCACTAAATCCATCCTTTATACATTCCACGTGTGGCATGAAAGAGTCATATCACTATGATGGGGATGTCATCTGCACTACCTCAAATGAAATTATCACGTTTACCCATAATGGAACCCAAAAAGGTCTGTTATAAATGAAAAATATAGGATCATAAAGAAAACATAAACATAATCTATATCATATATAAAAATCATTCCATCATATTGGAATCAATAAGTTGTGGTAGGAGAATATTTAACAATCATCGTTTCGTGAGGCGTTAGTTTGTCGTTCACAGAAACACTATATTCTTTACCTATTATATGGAGGTGTGGGTAAGCGTAGTTTAATAATTTTCATAAAAACAACCTTGTATATTGAAGATACTTCTGTTGTTATAAATTAATTGAATAAAAATATTCTATAGGGTTGTAGAAATAAAATAAATCAAAATAACTTAAGAGAAGACGTTACCTATAAATCAGATAACTCTCCTTTGTTTAAACCAAAAGGGTTTCTGTAAGTGACTTATATCTAAGGTAAGGCTTCTAGGAGAAATAAATGGATCATGAGAGCTTATTTGGTTTGATTTTATTCATTCCAAGGGGCTTTAGAGGTGTGACTAATGGTTCATAGGTGAGGGCTTTTTATCAGGGGGATGAGGGTCTTTTAAAAAATGATAAAATTATATTTTATTATATTATGATTTTCAGTTTCTAAATGTCCAAAACATATTAAAGTCGAAGATATGATGGTTCAAGGTCGAAATAAAATAATAAAATAAGAATTGGAAAGGTTTTGGATATTATTTTACGCTTTATAATAATATTTATTTAAATTATTTATTAATGAGGTAAAGACTGCATCATTCTTATGCCATAAAAAATTTTATTTATTTGATGTCTAAAAATTATAAAAAAATTCCAAAAAGTAAAAAATAATTTTATCATTATAATGAATTTTTATAGTCAAATATTTCATTTATATAACAAAAAATTAAATTTTTTTGGCAAAATGATACTTGTTTATGATATTTTTATTTTAACATCAAATAAAATGTTATTAATATCATTACCTTACCCAGGAGGCATTCAAAGGCAAAAAGCCTATCACAAGGATTTTCTTGGTCAGAAATTACTCATACAATATGTTTAGGATAATTTTTAAGGTATTCTTATGTCATTATAATATTTTTTTACCTAGAATTACCCTATTTACCTTTAACCGTGGTAAATAAAAGTCAAAAGTTACTATTCATCCAAAAAATTATTTTCATCTCATTGAACCAAATTTTACTTACTAATGAAAACCATGTATGTTATATTTTTAAAATTCACTTGACAGAAGTGGTAAAATATCATTTATATGAAATGACCGCTTTTTATCTACTACTAAGTGTTTAAAATATTCATCAAAAATTGAAAATTTTCAAACAAATTCCAAACATTCAACCTATGCTTTATTTGAAATTCCAAATTTCAAAAATATTTATATTTTACCGAATTCAAAACATACATGATACTTTAATTAATTTAAAATTAACTCATATTGTCAAAAAAAAATTCACGTTTTTATGAAATAATATCTATCAAAAGATTGACACTTTTTTATGTCCAATTTCAATGTGAAATTATATCCAATGCCCAAAATCGAATGAAATGGTAAAAATATAATCTAATTAAACTTAAAAATAAATTAAAAATATATTCTAACTATAAAAATATGTAAGATTACATGATATATTCGAGTTAAAATAGAGTAGTTTTGTACTATTCGTTAAAAATGAATTTTATTAGAAAAATACCAAAAATATACCCAAATTAAAATTTTCTGACCCAATTGAAAAGAATTGTTTTATTTTGTCAAAAATAATATATAAAAGTGAAAAAAACTAAATTTTAATGGGGTTCTCCATTAATATTAGTTTAATCGACATTTTAATGAATATTAGAGTATTTATGCTTAAAATTAGATTAATTCAAATTTTAAGCCTATATCTTTTTTGAGATAAATTAAAAAACATTTAACAACCATGTATAATCATATTGTAGTTAGTTTTATTCATACCTGCACATAAACCTCTTGGCATTAACAATCATTTAAAATAATAATATTATATAATTATTTTTTAGTATGACGCAGCCTTGTGTGTAATGTAAGATTTCAAAGAAAATAGTTGATGTGTATCGTGTATGCCATCGAACATAGAACCCCATTAATAGTAAAATTAATATTTAATTCCAAAATATTAATAATTATGAAAATGTATTATTCTTTATTTAACTGATATGTTACAGTAAAAACATTTAACCAACATGTATAATCATATTGTTGTTAGTTCTATTCATTCATTCAATAGAATGGAAAGTCATTAACTACATTTTAAAATAATATATATTATTTTTAGTATGAATCAGCCTTATGTGAAAAATGAGATTTTCAGAGAAACCCATTGTTGTGTGTCAGGTATGTGTATAAACATAGAATCCCATTTAAATTAAAATTAATATTTAATTCACAAATGTAAATAAATATAAAAAGACATATTGTTTTTTTACCAGGGGTGTAACAATATCTATCTGAATCAGAATTACCTATTTCTATTATTTAGATAATAATATTTTTTTTAGTGATGGATCAATTGATTTAATTAATAAATTATATTTTTATCAATGTTATATTGTTGATATATCATCCATATAGGAACATTTGAATAGATGATTTTTTGAGACATGTCCCTATAAATTATTTATGGATCCTTCGATACAATGGTAGGTGATAGATGGATCAATGATATGGAAATGATATTAGACATCATGTGTTATAATTTCAAATGGTGATTCCTTCCATATATTTTTTTGAAGGTGAGGCTTTCCAATAGTGGTATTTAGTTAAGAATATTTGAGAGAAAATGATATTTATTCTATGGAAAGGGATTCAATTAATAATATTTACCATGAAACATATTTTCCTATGGTTCATTTAATATTTAGTCATAAATAATTCACTGATTTTTGGAAAATGATTGAATATTCAGTAGCTACAAATGAAGTCAATATTACATGATTGTCTGGAACATACCAAACTATTTTCTGAACATTGAAAATATATGTAATATATTTTAGTCCTAATTAAATGTATTTTTACAAATATATTTTTCCACATTATAATTTAAAATCTATGAAAAGGGTGTTGGTTTTCATGAAAAAGTTGACTCCAAGTACTTTGGCACTCATGTTCCTCATGATGATGGATGTAAGAAGTAGTAATGACAAAAGGAAATGGGGAAAAAACAATCAAAGAAAAATGTATGTATGAAAATAATTTTCTATTATTTGGATAAATTTGGGAAAAATTATCGTATATAATTCCTTCAAGCATATGTTATTTGATTTTTATAAGGAAAAATCAGTTATATATCCAATAATTTCATGGAATTGAATCCTAAACTATTCAATAAAAAGGAAAAAATATCAATTAATAGGTTATATTTTTTAATTTAAATAATTTGGTTCATTATTCTAATGTTTTTATGAAGGTTTTTACTCAGGGTGAAAGTCATCATCGTTGAAAACATTGGGGTTTGGTAATATACTTTTCCAATAATTTTTCTTGTGTTAGGCTATCAAATGAAGTGGTGACATGTATGTTACAGATTTATTTGAAGTATTACAAATAACATATTTGAATGTGGATCTTCACATTCAGTCAATTAGGCGAAAGTTTACAACAAATTAGGAATATCAACTCAAGACATCAATTTTAGATCATATAGTAAAAACTCCGAGTGGAAATATTAATGAATCAACGTTTTATTAGAATCATACTATTATTATTAGTGGAATTTTATTTCATACAAATCTTCTCTGACTAAACATATTAGATTTTGAAATCATTTTCTACAGGTATTTAATTTTATTTAATAAAGATAATATTGATTCCAGAGATATGAAATCATTATTCCTGCGATTTCATTAAGCCTGTAGGTTCCCGATCTTAATCTAGGTGCCAATCAGCTTCGAATTTCATTTCCAGAGTTCTCTGAAGCCTTGAGTCTGTTGGATCTACCCCTGGCGACTCACTTCTTCCATCAAAGACCATTGGTGGAAGCGTTTGACTGATTTGTTTTTGGAAACCGGGACCTAAAAGAGCATGCAGTCGTGGGTTTTCTGGATAATCATCATTTAATGATTTTCTTTTCCTCAGAATAATATCTGATTTGTGCATGGTAACGAGCTCCCCATAGATGAAATGTTTGAAAATTATTTCTTCTTCGCTGGTCGTATGATATTTTTATGAACAAGGACCCTCCCTCTATCATGACGTGGGTAAGTCTTCCTCATCTTCCCTTGACTTTTCAAAATCAAGCTATCATCCGTATGTTAGGAAATATGGGGGGCCATTTTCTCTGATCCGATACTCGAACTTCTACTGTGATTTATCCTATTAATCTTCGTTTTTTTGTTGAGGGGGATGTCTCGATGCCACCTGTTGAGTGGGTGTGGATTTCGGTTGGAGACAAATTTAGGGGGAAGCAAGCCGTTGTATTAAAATCATTGGTAGAATTTTTACCGACATTCTGTCGGCTGGGTCATTTGGCCTCAAACTATAATGGTGGTGCCACATTCCTGGGGGAGAGGAGGGGGAAGGATGTTGTGGTGCCATGTGCTCAGCAGAATCAGGCGATATCCAGTGGGAAGTTAACGAGATCTGGATCTGGTAATGTAGTGTAAGGACTATAGAATGAGAAAGTGGAGAAGAACCCGAGAGTGTATAGGGATTTTGTAAGGCTAAAAAGTGTCTTGGGGGTGTGCAATCCGAGGGTAATGGTGTCTATGGATGATTTTCTCTACTTGGAGACTGGAACTGATGGTGTGGAGACACAGTAAGGCATAATTTAACCCTCATGCTTCATTTAATTGATGAGGGAAGGTCTTGTCAAGGACCTACATGCTCATAGGCTAGGTGGATCCTTTCATATCACTGGGGAACTAGTGGATACTTGTAATCGGGAGGCTAGAAATGTTGAATTCCTTATGTATACTTTGTTTGATGAGGATATAAGTTCTTGCCTAGGATCGTCTGGAAAAGGGCATCACCAAGAGCATGAGGCTATGAATAGGCCTTGCCCGAGGAGCGGATCACCAGTCATCAAGTTGGGAAACCGTTTTGCAGGATTGGAGAATAAAGGATCTGATAAGGATGTTGATTTTTCTAGGGAGGCCTGTGATGATGAGTCTTCCGATCAGTTTGATGAATGAAGTGAGATATAATTTCATGTTAAATATATCATTGATCAGCGGATGAGGAAGGGGAGGCAAGGCAGTAAGAAATGCCACAAGGATTATTCCCATTAAACTTCACCTATGGTGACTCGATCTTATAAAAACGTGAAATCAATGGAGAAATGAATTACTTCAAATCCTACCATAATATCGGTTAGTTTGGAGGAGGGGGGCTCCGCCGCAGGCCTTCTTAGGTGAGATCAGGTGGTGTGTCCTTTCGAGCTGATACTGTATTCTATAGAGGAGATGGTAGAATAATCTCTTGCAATAAATGCCTCTGTAGAGGTTGCTGAGAAGTGATGGGAAGTCCTATTAGGGTGCATACTAAAAATGAACTGGGCGAGTGGATTGACAAGAAAAATCTGGATTTAGTAAGAGGTGTTAATGAAAAGAAAATCTCATAGGATGAATTCATGAAACTGTGGGATCAGATAGCGTCCCACATTGAAGGCCTGTTAGATGCTTCTCCCGAAACTCTGGTAACAAATCTATCATGGAAAATATTTAGGGATAAGAATGCTGATATGGTCAAGATTCATTTCAATAGATATGTTTTTTTCATTTAGTGCATGTCCTAGATAAACTTGTGGTTTCTCACTATTTCCATAAAAGTGTTCTGATAATAAAAAATTCAATTTTTAGTCAGTCTATTAGTGAAAGAGTAAGTTGATATTTTTCATGATTCTAATATTAATGTTATTCCTGACCTAAATGCTGAATTTAATTTTTTCATCATTTGTTAATATATTACAATTTAAAAACACCATTTTTGAATAGATTATGTATAAATTTTATTATTGTAAAATAAATGTCACTTATTCATGCATAAAGGTATCCTTTGACAATGTATTTAACATAAGTTCCTCTGATTTTTTAAAATTGTATAATGTTTTATGAGAATATTTCCCAAATTATAGATATTTAAATTATGAAAATCTACTGTACATGTGTCATTTCCCTATTGTCGATAATTTATTTTTCCACATCCATGAGGTGACATATATTTCAATGATTTCTCTGAAGTTGGGGTAACAAAAATTTGAAGGGAAGGAGACAAATATTTCTCAAACAATGTTTCTGACTAGATATGAGCATTTTGAGTTTTTAGTTATGCACTTTTGGTTTTCCAATGCACCTATTGTATTTAGCGACCATATTAATAGATAATTCTAGGAGTTCTTACATATATTTAGGATTTTTGTAATTTTTTATATTCTAGTACATTCTATAATTTAAGAGGAATTGAATGATTCCTTTGTATTTTTTTGCAAATACTAAAAGAAAAGAAACTGTTGGTAAATTTTAGTATGTTTGAATTTTGGTTGAATCAAACATTATTACAAGGTCATGTAGTTTCTAAGGAAAGAATATTTTTTTGACCCAGAAAAATATACATATATAAAAATTGAAGAGAACCAATAATATTATAAATATACAAAGTGTTCGTGTATTATTAGGTTATATCAACACATTGTTGAAGTATCTTCTTTTTTTAAGACCACTGAATATGCCATCAATAAAAGTGGTTAAATTCATATAAACACAAAAATGGGATGAGTTTTTTCACAAACCAAAAATATGATTGGATAATTATATACTTTTGGAACATACATCTAGAAATGATGAATTTTTCATCACAATTATTTTTTTAATTAATGGAATTGGTTTTTTCCTAATGAAAAATGATCAGGTAAATTCGCATGCTTCATATAAATAGACACATCATAAGTTAAATTTTCCTACCCAACATATTTATTTCAGAGTTGTTGTTTTTGTAATTAATCTTTCTTAGGAATCATTTATATGGAAATTTTTTGAGATATATACAGATCAAAAATGTATTAACTATAATTTTAATAAAAAATATTTAAACATGGATTAGAGATGATATATAGAAATGATAAATGTTTTTTATTTAGTGATTTATTTTCTTATATGAATGTTTAAAAATAAATCTATTTTTTTGAGTAAATATAACAATTCTACATTAACCGAGTTACAATAGTAACATGACCCTATAGATAGTTTTTTATTAAATTTAACCCTAGATTTTTTATGTAGGAACCTACTCTATTTTGTATTATATGATAATAATTTAATTATTACCAGAACGAAATTAGTATGATCATAAATACGATATTGTTCTAGAGTAAAATGTATAATTTGTTAAGAAGAAAATGATTCCTTAATTTAATTCTAATAGATTATCAGTTTGACATTTGAAAAAAGATTATATATGTTGTGTGATTCCCAGTAGATGATTATTTTTTTTATTGAACATTATAGTTTCCTAATTTAAATTCATCATAGATGAACTATGATATAATAAGACCATCAACAAATCTTTTCATCGTCAAGTTAATGAAAAATATTATAAATATATTCCGACATCAAAATATATAATTCTTTTTTCTCCAATATATTATCACGGATGTTGAGATCATCATATTTCATTGCATTGGTTTTCTTATAACAACAATTTTCATGGATATATAAAGATGAAATAATTTGTTTATATATATGGAATTCGACATAGAACACAATCATTTAGGATGAGGTAGGATAAAATTATTTTAGTAGACATATGTTGGTATAGTAAATGGTTAAGAAGGTATAATTGATGCGGAACCATATGAGAATGGATAACATCTAACAGAATATTTATACAGGTAATTGTAGGAAATATTTTTCATTCTAGGTAGGTGATCATGTTTTTAAAAATTTATCATTATGAAAAAATGTTATTCATTTATGTAAAAAAGGAAAGTCATATGATTTTTATTTATGACCAAATGATATCATGGAGAAATTTGGATTAGTATTTTATTGAGTGGCCTTAAATCATAGTTTTCCCCCAGAACACAGTTTTTTTTCATGTTTCTAAATAACAATTTTAGTTTCAAGGATGTTCTCTTGTTTTAACCCAAAAATTAGTTCAGTTTGAAGAAAATTAATATTATTAGTAATCAATGATTTAGATTCTAGAAAATAGAGAGAATTTATTGTGGAATAAGATTATTCAATGATTATATATTTTAAAGAAAACCCATATGGTTGAAAAAAATAACACATGAATTTGAAAATGTTACAATGTTTAGATACAACAACTTATTTAATAAATGAATAAAAATGTGATGATATAAATTCCTAATGTATGTAAGATTGTTATAACATAATTACGAAATAATAATTAATTTCTCTTTATATAATTATTTAAAATTATATTGTTATATTCATTAAAAAAATTAATAAATTGTTTTAAAATAAAAATGAAATAGCATTTATAAAACTTTTTTCTCATAAGATATTATTAATAATAATTATTTTTAAATAATAAAATAATTGTTTTTTAAAAATTATATACTTTTAATTTATCATATTAAAATTAAACTATGGTTAAATTTTTTGATATTTAAAAAAATACTTATTTTCTTATGAATAATGAAACATAATGAGTTTCTTAAGGTCATTTATTTTAAATAAATTAACTAATTTAAATGTGAAATTATAATTTTTAAATGATTTAAATATATACATATAATTATGTTATATAAAATCCAATTAATTAATGTTTAATCATAATTAGATTTTAGTTTATTATAACATTATTTTAGGGATGAAAATAGGTTTTTTAAAAGTGTTGTAATGTGAATAATGTTTCTTCATTTTAATTTATTAAAATAAGCCTTAATGAGTAAAAATTTATATTCAAGTTATACATTATATATCAAAAAATGTTAAATTTAATTCTTATAATGATAAATAATATTCGTGGAATTAATATACAATAATCTTTTATTGTAAAATACACTTCTTCAAAAAAACCATTTTGTATTCATGTATGTGGGTTTTATATTAATGTATGTTATACCTAAGAGGTGAATTGAATTTGGTAAAAATGATTCTATATTTGGAGTCATAATAACTTATATTATATAATAAATTTTACTAAATGTTTTTCATAATGAACAGTTTCAATTATAAAAACATTCTATTTTGGATAATCATAAAATATGTTTACTAGTTGGTTAAAATAATGAGATAAGAGTTAAAATGAAATTATAAATGTCTAAATTAAATTATATGTAAAATTTTCAACATTTCCTGATAAAATTATCAATAATTTTATAATTTTTAATTTTTTTTATTGTGAAAAATTTGGTCATACCTTTTTCATTTAAAATTATCAAAATGTACCATCTCCCCAACTTATAAATGGTAACCCCTATCATCTCATTTTAATGGTATAAAAACCTTATTGTCTTTCCTATAAAACCCGTAAACTATCTTTATTTCCCCCGCCATATCCTAATGTCATTGTTTTGATATAAAATATAATCTTTGAGTGTTTAGGTATATTCTTAAAGATGTTGTCCAAAGAATTGGTATTGTTTAAAATAATGATTTTTTTGTCATTCACCTCATTAATATTTTATTATACTCTAATGATATAATTAAAAATTATTTTAGATATAATTATATGTTATTATGTAAATATGTAAAACAGAATCCATTTTCTCATCAATCAGAAATGACATGAAACCTCCATTCATGTGTATGTTACGCTACCACATCATAAACTGATGTAATTCAATTTTCATTATCACTATAATATATAATTTTAATTAATTATTTATAATATATATATATATATGATATCAATAAAATTATTATAAATCAATAAATATTATGTAATATAGGCATTTTATTTTCCACTCCTCGTGGGATCTAATAACATTAGTCGTGTGTATGGTGGGTGATCACCTATCGATGAAATGTGAATCATTTTTCATGAACACTATTATAAATTAGGTTATAAGGATATGGATAATAAATAAGTGTGATATATATAAAATTACTAAAATACTAAAAATGTTATCATTATTAAATGAAAATATGGAATATCATCTATAACATTCATTACTATGAAAAATTATAACATTGTTTGTGTGTGTGTGTGGACTACTACCTCCATGAAACGATCTAATTTTTCATAAAAATATAAAATGGATAACATATATAAGTATATTAAATGATCTGTTGTGATAGTTACAATATTATTATCATTATGAACAGATAATATTGTACTTACCTTCTTTTTATAACGATTGTTGAAATAATGGAAATATTACTCATGCTTAAGTATAGCCTACCATCAATATGGATATAACAAAATGAAATTTTAAAAATATTATTTCATTATTGGCATTCAATATAAAATTTATGTATAATTATGAAATCCATTTCCAGATAAACACTCTGAAGATAATGCAATAACATCCCACGGGACCATATCCAACAATCCAAATTCATTTTTTTACCAATAGGGTGAAAAACCTAATTTTTTTCGAAGTGAACATAAATTGTTATCAAATTATATATCATAGGATATGATAAAATATAATAAATATTAAACATGGAGATAAGTTCTAAATAAAACATATAATTAAGATTAATTTTTAATTCAATAAGATTAAGATCATATGTGAGGATTCTGACTCTTTGAAAGGGATATTTATTTAAAAAGCATAAATTTAATTTTTCATTAAATTTTTTTATTCAATGTCCATGTTTTTTATTTATTAATTTTAATTATATTATATTGAAATTAAGTTTTTTAAAAGGTATTTTTTTCATAATTATTTTTTTTTCTAATGTATCCTTTTTTTGGAATCTTTGACTCTCTTTTTATAAGACAATAGGAATGTTCTGTTTTAATGTATACAGCAAAAAAAAAATAGTACACCCATGGGAATATAATTAGATGTTTGGATTCCACTCAAATAATTAATGTTTTATTTAATAAAAAACCAACATTAACTTTTTCTAGTTATTTGGGTATTGAATATGGGGTTTTAAAAGAAAAAGATATTTTTATACCTAAAAGCGTTTTTCATGTGTGATAAAATGAATATTTTGTAGTTTTGTTAAAAATAATGATTTTATATTGTAAAACTATGTTATTGTTCATGTGAATTTTATTTTATAGTCGGTGGTATTTTTTGAATTCAATGATGGTTGGTTATATTATTAACCAGGGTGGAATAATTGCATTATTAACCAATGAACAATGATTGTATTTTAAACAAATGACATGTGGATCATTAATAGAACTCCAATGAATTTGGTTCCCAATTAATTTTGAATGTATATCCTATCATTTATTCCATTTTAAAAGGTAATATAAATTATTATTTCCAATGTTTCCAAAATGATTTATCTAAAGTTAATATTGGTTTAAATCATTATCAGGGAGAAATTGTTTCTTGTGATTCCATGTGAAAATGATTTATTTTAGTTGCTCAAGGATCATAGAGATAAATGTAAATATTTTAGTAGTGTTCAATTTCATAAATAAACCAATGGAGTTATAATTTTTATGTCCTTTAATTATATTTTTGTTCTCCTCCTATAAAGTTAAAATGTTTTCACAAGGTTTAAGGACGGGTAGTGTAATTTAAGAAGTAAATTTGAAATTCAATATGATTTTTATGGAAGATAAATCCTTATTTATTTTAATATTTTTATGTTATGAAATACTGGATACTTATGGAATGTTTCTACATTATAATAAATGGTTTGGGTAGGTAATATTTACAAACAAAAGCACTAAAAACTAAACCAAAATAATCTATAGAAATTAATGAAATTTAATTCTATAAAAGAGACACTATAATATGTAATGTGGATGGATCCTTATAGGATATACCATATATTTTATACCATTAAATCCAAAAAATATATAACATAATCATGGATTCAATAAAATTTAGTATCAAACTGTAACATCCTGATATTTTGTGAAATATATTTTTTCGAATAATTTAACATTCATTGATATCATGCATATCACAAAGTCAAACATTCCATTAATAAATAAATGAATTCTATTTAAATACTTTAAATCACCTACTCATTTTATGTTAAATGAAATATCGACTTGGTGTACATTTCACACAACACAATATTTCTCCAAATTTTCATTTTATTTTTTAAATATTTAATAATAATATTTAATCCAAATTATTGAACATATTAATATGAATAAATATAATTTATCACATTAAATGTTAAAATGGTTTTATATAAATAAAACATATTGATAATTAAAAATAATTTTTGTTTTGTAAATTACTTATTTGTTTTAAAAATATTATTTTCTCAAATAAAATCTTTTTCATGTCCTTCTTTGAAAAGTAATAAAATTAATATTATACAGATTTATAAATTGAAATTTATAAAAAAAACTCCATATCATTATAATTTTTAATTTACCTTTGCATTATTTTTTTATGAGAAACATCATTTTTGGATGAATAATGAGAAACAATGACTTTTAATTCAAAACTTCTACACCATCTAATTTATTTATTCAAATAATTTATAGACAAATTTTTATATCAATCATAATTACATCATATAGATAAATTAATACAATTTAGGTCATTATAACCAAGTTTTACATTGAATGTGGATATAGACCCATAGAAATATTTTGTTCTTTTTTTATTTTAAAAACTCATACTGTTATCATAAATGCATGATTGTTTTTAAATTAATTTCATCCACTTTAATTTTTTGAATTTCAAAAAAGGGATTTTAAATTTTTAATATGAATTATTTACACCATATAATAAATTAAACATTGAATTTGACGAAAAATATTAATTAATAAGATAAAATTAGTAACAATGATTAAATAAAAAATAATATTAAAAAGTGAATAAATAAAAAACACAAGGTATAAAATTATATGTACACTTTTCCAAACCAATATTCTGGACATTATTCTTACAAAAACATATATACTTGAGTACTATTAGTTTTTATGTCATTTTTTGGGAAAAAATTTATACACTGAACATGTTTCCAAAAATAACAAGTGAGTCCTTTTCCTCCCCAGAAAAAGGCCACAAACTCTTCCCATTAACAACACCTATAAAACTACATATGTTTGCACAATATCATACCAATAAAATTCCCGTATTACATACATTCTTCCTATAATAGTCCCTTTTGGAAGAATGAAATCCATGGAATCCCTTTGGTGAAAACCAGAAGAAGTTACCCAATGAAGATGTAATAACATTCTTTAAGCTCATTCCTTTTATTTTCATTCCCCACCCCCTCCACTATCGTTATGACATGATTATAACAAAAAACCAGTATCCTTAATATACTGAGATTTTTAAATGTTAAAGTTTCAACATAAACTTAAACAAAATTATATCTAATGGTAAATGAACATATTTTTTATGTGTACGGTGTACTACCTCCTCACAAAATGAAGATTTTTTATTTCTTCCTTTACCAAGAATAATGGATTATAAATAGGATGGAAATAATAATTGTATATAATATATTCCAAATTTATTATGTCTCTATTAATCTATAATTATTTTATAACACATATCATTATAATTTAAATTTATTTTAAAAATGATATATTCTTTTGAGGATGTGTGGACTACCACCCCCTCAAAGCAATGTGATTCATTCACACACCACATGTATTGTATTTATGATAGTTTTAGAGAAATAATATGATATAAATGACATATTAATGATACTGTAATTATATTATAAACATATATAGTTATATTTAATTTTATTTCATCCTTTTTAGACAATTATAAAATTGATACATCGTTCATGCATACGTATCACATATCGTCTCCATAAACAATGTATTCCATTTCATTAATCTATATTATATAGAATCATATAGCACACATATGCTGATTATAAATTATATGTGCATTATTTTTTTCATTATGGAAATAATGATATATGTATAACGATCAATTATATATCAAATTAAGACCCAAGTGAAGAACAAATAAGATATTACCTCAAGTGAAACCTAGACCTAAAATTGATTACAATAGGGTAAAATAATGTGATAATAAAACTATATATGGTACTATATATATATGAATTCTTTTATTTCATAGATTTATAAAAAAACATATATATATCATAAATTATTTTTATCTAGGTATGATGAGATTCAAGACACAAGGAAAGAGAATTGCATCCCACTTTTTATTTTCATGAAATACATGCATTATTCAACACTCCATTCACTTTTGTGGTGTGTATAATTCCTATGGATATATTTTATTATAATTATAATTAAATTTATAGGAATCTTAATACCAATTTTATGATCTTTATTTTATTGGGGTCTATGTTTCAAATGTTACCAAATCAGTAAAGTAAGATTGCCTCAATTTTCCCTCTTTGAGACACATAAAATGTTATGCATTGATATTTTTTAATTAGGTGTATATAATACCATGTAAATGTTATATCATGAATATAATTAAATAAATTATATTCAATTCTTTATGTAATGTTATTATTTACATCATGAAATAATGTTACCCAAATAGGTAATAATTTATACCATCTATCTCATCATTTATCAAGATTTTATATGATTATGCTTCTATATATTATATATTAGGATCAATCTAACTTGAATAGTAATGAATATTCATAAGCTATGTATATTCTAATTATATACAACTAATTTTACCATATTTCAACTCATTGGTACTTACAATAATTATGAAAATGTTTTCATGAAAATAAGGCTATATCATTCTTTTCGGCCAGAAAACCCTGTTCTTTTGAAACCATGTTTTTTAAAATGGGTTCAAAAATATTATATTATTGTCATATGATGTTTAAAGGAAATATTTAACAATTTATTACCATTCTAAATAAAGTTCTTAAATATGAATTGTCTTATCATTTTCTGGTAATGTCAATTTTCTAAAGTAATTTCTCTGTAAAACAATGTTGGGCTTGTAAAAATTTACCTGTTGTCATGAATATCATCCCCTTGAATCATAATTTAAAATATAGAAATCTAATTTTTAAGAATAAAATACTTTATTAATAATATGGAAATTATTATATTAATTATCATCTCAATAAAAATGTTTTTAATCATTTTTTCTTGTTTTCAATGATTTTTAAATAATGATTTTAATTTTTTCAAAGTACATTCGAAGAAATTTTATTCAAAACATTTGCAATATTTCGTTATAAATAATTAATGTATATTTCATGAATCTTTTTCAAATCCATCTCAATGTTTATTTATATGTTTTCAATGAATTTTCAAGGAAATGGTTTTCTATTCATTTTTATGTTTTCTATCGAATTTATAATAGAATTTTCTAGGAAAATGTATTTTAAAATATTTTTGTGATTATTTTATATGTTTTAAATTAATAATTATTTCAAAAATTATTTAAATCCTTATTTCTATGTTTTTCAATTAATTTTAAATGAAAATCGTTTTCAAATGGTTTTTTATTTTTCGAAAACATTTTAAAAAAAATAATGTAAATTTTACCAAGAAAAGTTTTTTAATCCTATGAATAATTTATTTTCCATCTATGATAATATTTTCTTGACATTTCCCTAGTAATTATAGGAAAGTGGTACAATTTTACCATTCATATTCTTTATGTGAAAGGTTTCTATTTAAAAGCCTTGACATTTATGAAATCAAGTTTCTATTTCATGGGATATATAATTTGGAAACTATTTTCACATATATAGGTTATATGATTATAAAACCAATTTAACATCAATGGGTTAGTCTGTGATAAATTATTTTGATACCCACTTCATATCACTAGTTTTCCTAGGATGAAATAATTACGAAAAGTATTTATTTTTCACAGTATATGATATGATTAAATTTTCATGAAAACAATACCATTACATGGGTTATGTTGTGACTTATTTATTGTGTCATGATATATGTTTTATTATCATGTGGAATATGTATGTATCAGTTATAACATAATGGTTGGGACCTATGTCGTCCACCAATTCATTGGGTACCAATAGAAGACTCATGAGTGTAAATGTAATGAGAAAACCTTATTACATTTCACAATGTTATGCATGGACCTTGTTGAATGTCCATAAGTTTAGGAATGAACCTAATTTAATTTGCACAATGTAATTATTAGTCTTTATTTTGTGTTTATAATGTAATGTTTGAATATGATTACTTGTATAAAAGGTTATGCATGGATCTAGTAGCTTGTCAATAAATTAATGTGTGAACCTTATAACAATTTCATAATGTTATGAATTATCCTTATTATATGTTCAAAATGTTATGCATGGACCTAGTTCTAAATCATTATAATTATGCATGATCCCTATTAAATGTAAAATATTTTATGAGGAAACATGATGACATGTTCAAATAATTATGAGGGGACTAGGTAGCATGTTTATAAGATTATTTGGGGACCTGATTTCATGTCCTTAACATATTTGGTGAAACAATTTTTAATTTTATTATTCACAGTGTTATGCACTAATGAGAATACTATAATTCTATTTCTTTCATCATATGATTATTTTTACTGTATTCTGTTCTAGATTATATTATTAGTCATGTCTTATGAACTTCTAATATTTATTCCATGATTCATTTTTATACTCTTTTATATTCACATTATGATCTTATAAGGATCCAATAAAATTATCATACCCATAATTTCTAGTTATTATTAGACATTATCTTAATTTACAGTTATTGAGAATTTGAGTGGACCCATTTCATATGATTCCTTTCCCCAATTTTTGAATAATGGTTTTCAAGTAGAATTGCTAAGGGAATTATCATTGTGGGACACATTTAAGATCATTCATCGAGTAAGAAGATTTTCTTCCATTTTTCCAAAATCTCTTAACTAATACGGTCATTGAAAATCTATTTTTGTAATGAAATAAGAATTTTGTAAAATTCATGTAATGAAAATGTGTGATAAGATTGGGTCACTATAGTCGGTATCATAATAATTGTTTGTCATCCTTTGGAAACTAGTGTGAAAATCCATTAATGATATCCATAGGTATATTTATATGGATATGTCTAGAGGTTTCTATATGGATAAGTATATGGATGGGTTAAAAATTAGGATAATGACCGATCATTTTCGTAAAGGATTGAGTGGGTGGATTTTAAGAAATACATCCATGCCTATATACACAAGTGGATGTGGCTCTATCATAATTATACCTATGTGTAACAAAAGTGGCATGGTGTGTCGGGTCTGACTTGACATAACATGGTACATGAAAACAATCCTTTCTATACTCCTGAATTAAAACATCGATTGGATATTCTTTAGGAAATAAAAAGAATCTTCACAAACCATAAAAAAGGATTAAAAAAATTATCTATGAATAACCTTAAATAATCCTAGGGTTACGTAGATTATGGAATGAGTAATAATTTAGAAATCCTATTAGTTTGTTTTCATGATTATGTGGTTCCTCGCTATTGAAAATGACTCTTATAATATTATTTCCGGTTTAATACATTGGATGGAACCATAATGAAATCTTTTTATGGTGGAAATGATAAAAAAATTTAAGGACTATCCCCCTATAAACCCTAATGCTATGGGAGTTGTAATGGAAAAAATAATTTCTATACAAACATATTATTCTCAATCTATGAATAATGATATGCTTCCAAATGAGAAAAACAGGAAACAATGTTCCATTGAGTCCATTATGATGAAACATCTACCATAATTCAATGGTTTTTCTGATACACATGATTCTGAACACTAAATCACTACCACTGAAATGATATTCTCTATCC
This sequence comes from Viscum album, assembly GCA_963277665.1. NCBI lineage: Eukaryota > Viridiplantae > Streptophyta > Magnoliopsida > Santalales > Viscaceae > Viscum > Viscum album. Next base: position 1,685,409,704 of record OY728119.1, on the reverse strand, counting down.
TCAAGTGTTTTGATCATGATAATTTCATTCTAGTTGTTCATCCATTATAATGTAAAGACAAATAGTTTTGTACAATAGTCAATAATATGGGTACAGAATATTTAATTGTAATCATTTATTTAGAAGAAATGAAAAACTTATTGATCAATATGTACTTTCCTCGTGTTCTTTTTATTAAATGGAAAGGGGGTACCATGAGTTAGCGAAAAATGATGATTAATCCATTGGTAACTAGAAGGTTAATTTATTAGTATAATGAATTTACTATTATATAATTATTATTATTCATGAATGTAAAGTTGATAGGTTCTTTATTTGCATAAATATATTTGTAAGAAGGACGTCTATCAAAAGAGACCTTAGTAGATCTGAAGAGATTGTGTGTTGTGAAATTAATGTTGAAATGGAGTACATACTTATGTATAAATTTTATGGTTTAAACAAATAATGGAATATTTGGATGAATGTAAAATATAAAAACAATTGAGTGAAGAAAATATTTCGAACTCCATCCTGAAAAAAATTATCAAAATCATAACATAGGAGAGTTGCTAAAATGAACAAGAAGGTGTTCATGATGGGGAAGAATGTCCAGTGAGGAAAATAGTGAAGAAGTGATGTGAAGGGAAAATTTAATGAAATGAATAGAGGTAATGTTAAAATTAATTAACCACCTCCACTTACGTGTATTAAGTGCATAGAGTTTTGGGGATATTTCAATCAATCCCTAAATCGAAAGCCTATTATAGATGATAAGTCACAATAAAATATAAGGAAAGAAGACAATGAAATGATTATTCAATCACAATAGATGTAGTAACTGATGATAATTAGGTAAAAACATATCATTTCACCACATATTTATGAAGTTTATTTATTATTATGTATAAATAATACGTATGATAATATAATTGTTCTTCATTTAGGGATTCTTCTTGTGATTTTATCCCTCTATAGTAATTTTTAATCAATAAAATCACATTTATAGTTCTACAGATGAAATGACGAATCCACGTATCTAATAAATATTTTATTGGTTTTACGTAAGAGGATATTTATTGAAGAAAGGATTAATTAAATTTTGGAAGACTTATATGTTAAAATATTTATGTAATTATTATGATAAAATTTGAATAATTTGTTCAATATTAAAGTATTTTCTCACCACATAATGAATTATGGATATGTTATAAACTGTTGTATCCCCATTCTGTTTTTAGTGACTAAAGATGTTTGCGACAACTTATTATGGATATCATGATCTATTAGTACATTAGAAATTAAATTTTTTAATTTAATATATATTTTTAGTATATGAAGTATAGATTTACCATGGTAGCACCAAAGTGTGCTATTATTCATATAAAAAGAAAAACAACATGTATGTATATTTTCTTGTTTGAGTACATCTACATTAAGAAAAAAATATCTCAAAACCAAAAATGTTATCCTAATACTACCCCTTATGGTGATTTATATTTCCCCATAGATCATCACAAATTTATAGATTTGTGATTTTTAACAATATCCTAACAATTTTCTCTATAAATTTCCATCAAAAAATGATAGTTAAATTTGTATTCCATGTCTATGTTTTCACTTTTCACATATATTCTCCTATGTGGAATACTATTTATATGTTTCCTTGGGTAACCATAATGTTTCCAACATTATGTTTTAATGAATTTATTAGTATTCATTTATTGGATGTCATATTTAATAAATTAATCCTTCATGTGTTAAACCTTTTACAACACATTTTAATTTCATTGGAGAAATTCCTTTTAAGGCTGGTATAATGAAAAATCCTAATATTTTTTGAAACTATTTTTTTTGAATAATTTAATTTTCATTATTTTCAAACATCAAATAGAGTCATTCATTATTTTTTATGGAATCGATTTGGATTATAATACATGCAACACTAACTTTGCGTATGTTACACATTATACCTACTTTCCATTCATTTCAAAAAATAGAATTTTTTACGACATGGAATTTTATTATTAAAATTATTTAAACAAGACCGTTATATCCTAGTGATTATTCAGAGTAATATGAATAGTAATAAATAATTTTCAAATATTTTTTTAATGGATTCTTATAAATAAAACATATTTTTCATGAATAATATAAATTCGGTAAAGTGTTTATATGTTTTAAAATTACTAACCTTTCATATGATACACTTTTAAAGTCATTTTATGAAAAAAATTAATTATAGAAAAATTTATAAGTTTATTTTGATTAAATAATTACCATAATTTAATTTATAATGTTGGATTTGTATTAGTGTGAATTGTTTTCATTTTTCAGAGAAACTGCACTATTGGATCAATATTGAAAAATTCATAATTTTAATTCAATACTAATTTTTAATATAGATTATTTATATCGATAAATTATATGTTAATTTGATTAAAAATTACTATTAGATCAATTATACATTTATTAATCAAACTTAGGTCATTTTATCCATTTTTAGATTAAAATTGGTTGTAAAACAATTATCAAACATTCTATCTTTTTAAAATTAACAATCAATAGTGTCATCCACACTATGAGATTAATATTAAATTAAATTCTTCATCATATATTTATATAATTTCTAAAAATATAACCAATTTTTCTAAAAAACATATTTTATAATTTATTATAATATTAACTTAGTTTTTGACCAAAAATATTACTAAATTTCATTATAAATAATTAAAATGATTAAGGTAATATTAAGCTTAACAAACAAATAAATATTAAACATAAAGGGCCCAAATTTCCTAGATATATTTCCAAAAAACATTTTTATCAATCATTCATTTATTTAATTTATGTTATTCATTTTTTTTATGACTTTAATCATGTAAAAACATGGGTACACATAATTTGATTTCAAACATACAGAGTTAGTACTTTTCCTCCCCTATAAAAGGCCAAAAAATATCCCCATTACTCACAGCAATCAGACCACATAGGTTAGGGAAATATATAATAAATCCAATTCTCGAAATCCCTCCCTTACATCATGAATCCTCCATGTTGGGAGAATGACATCCATTGAAGCCCTTCGGTAAAACCAAAAGGATTTACCCAAGAATGTGGTAACAACCTTTCTCAAGCTCCTTTATTTTATTTTATTTCTCCATTACATAAACTATACTTATGAAATTATTATAAAACATCAATTTTTTCATAAATATAACTATATTTTTAAATTAAAATGGTTCAACCTACCCTTACACAACCTTCTATCAAATAGGTAATGAACAAACTATTTATGTGTATGACAAACTACAACCTCACAAAAGTATGCTTGTTCATTATTCCTTAAAACAATTTCAGGGATTGTTATTATTATGGAATATATATATATATATATAATATTTTATAATTTTTATATAGTTTACTTTTTTTACAACACAAATCTTTTTTCTTTCCATTTTCTGTAAGTATGATAATTTCATTTCAGGAAGTGTGGACTACAACCCCCTCAATGTGATGTGATTCATTAACCCAGGGCATGAAATGTATTGATGATGGGTTTAGTAATATTATATTATATATTTTAAATAATAATACTATGTTAGTGATATTATATAAATATATACATATGTTTAATTTTCATTCTTTCTTTAAATATGGTAATAAAAAGGAAAAAGCGTTCATGCGTATATACGACCATTCGCCTCCATGACTGGTGTACACATTTCATGCTAATATTTTATATATATTATCAATATAATCATATAATGTATATAAAATAAATTTATATCATGGTTTACATTTTTTACATCATGATATAATTATAAGGACTAATGATAAAAAATTAATATATATACGATGGGAAAATCATAAATTACCTAATCTGAAACCATAACATTAATTTGCTTACAAGTGTGTAATATAAAGTCAAAATAAATGAATATTTTCGATTATGAATAATTATATGGTTACTTTATAGGTTTATAATAAATATATATTTATTATAAATAAAATATTTTTGAGTGTGTGAGAGTCATGACATAAAGTAAGGGGATTTCATCTAACTTTTTATGTCAATGATATAATGTATTTACTCAACAAATTTTTTGTGTGTGTCAAGAGTATATTGAACATGGATATATTATATTATTATTATACATAAATATATGTGAAATTACATATCCATCTGATGAATTTTATTTTATTGTGGTTTATGTTTCTAAATTTACAAATTATGTATAGTTATTTTGTCTCAATATTCCATCAATGAGACACATTACATGTTATGAAACTATATTTTTCAATGAGTTGTATAAAGAGGATTTGAACTGAAAATCGTTACTGTACTTATTTTCATGACATTATAATCTTCATTTAATGTTAATATTTCAATCGATATTTAATCTTACCCAAATTTTTAACAGTTTACAGCTACAATCACATTGATTTTTGAGATTGTTTGTTATTATGATTCTATTTATGAAATCATATTATCTATCTCACGTAAATAAAATTACTAATCATAACCTCTATATATTCAGGTTTTATCCATGTCATGTTACTAACTTTCTACTATTTTCTATTTAACAAAAATAAGAAAAATATAATCATGATAATATAACCATATATTTAATTTCAGTCAGAAATAATTGTTATATCAAAAACAGGATTCCAAAAAAGTATTCAAAAAATATTATACAGCACTGCTATGATATTTTTTAAAAAAATTAATTTAAAAACAATTCTTTTATTAGAATGGAGTCTTGTTTTCATTTGGTCAAGACATATTTCTAAAATTTTTATGGATAAAAAGAATTATTTGGTGTATATATATACACTCACTATCATGATTTTCATTCCCATGAATCATCATTTAAAAGATTAAAAGTAATTTTTTGAAAGTAATTTTTTCTCTACTAATATATAAATTCATTGTTTTAATGTGCTTTTCAATTAAAAAGGATTTCAAAAAATGTCTAAATATTTTAAATTATTTTCAAATATTTTTTAGATGTTTCAAAACTACATTTAATGAAATGGTTTTCAAAAAATTTTCATGAAGTATTTATATATAATCAATGTATTTTGTATTATAATGTTATCAAGAAATAATTCAATCTTTCATTATATGTTTTAAATGTATTTTCAATTAAATGTATTTCAAAATGTTTTCAATCATTCATTATAGGTTTTTAATGTGTTTTCCAAAAATAAGTTTTTAAATTTTTTGAACCATATTTAATATGTTTCAAGGAGAATAGATTTTGTAAGTTATTTCAATCCATTTTTCTATTTTAACAATTTATCTTCAAAGAAATTTTTTTTAACTGGTTTTATGCTTCGAAAATGCCTTTTTCAAAAGGGAAAGGATATTTTCTCATGGAATGTTATTAAATGATATCTCAATATTATTTTCCATATAAGATGTCATCTATTAATGTTACTCATTCCTTTATAGGAAATGATCCAAAGGATCAATTTATATTATTTATCAATAAGGTTTATATTTTCAAAGCGTTACATTTATGAGAAACGGTTTCTCAGACAGGAGTTATATGTATATGAAACTAGTTCCTTTTTCATGGGTTATATGTTTGTAAAAACATATTATCTCTTCAAGGGGTTATTCCACGTTAAATTCTTATGAAAACCACATTCTTTCAAGGGTTATTCTCGGTTGAAATGACTATGAATCCTATATATTTTATAAATGATATGATATAATTAAATGTTATGATTACAATTTCATTTCATGGGTTATGATATCATATATTTTTATGGGTCATTATATAAGTTTTACCATAATATGGAACATGTATATATGGGTTATTACATGATTCATGGGACCAATATCATTCTACATTTCATTGGATAACAATGGATTACTCGTCAGTACAAATATGAAGCATTAAACTGATTACATGTTTAAATTTTAAATTCTAGACCTGGTGGAATTTCCATAAATTCGGGCATTAACCTGATTACATGTCTACAATATTATGAGTGATCCTAATTTTGTGTTGATAATAATTTTCAATAACCTGATTACATGATAAAAATGTTAACTATTGACTTGGTTCCACAATCATAAATTTATTCATGAACCTGTTCACATGTTCAAAAGGTTATGTGTGAACCTGATTCCATGTTCACAATTTCATTTGTATACCTAGTTTCACATCCATGATTTTAGTTGTGATCTTGAATTCAGGTTCAATATTTTATGTATGAACATGATTGCAAGTTCAAAACATTTTGAGTGGACATGGTTTATTGCCCACAGGTTTATGTGAGAGACAGATTTCATGTAAATATTATAACAAATGATCCCACTTCTACATACACATTTTCTTGATGATATTAATTTATTTTTACGCCAAAATACCATGTATTAATTATGTTTTATGATGGCATAGATTTTGTTTCTGAAAATATAATGATTCCAGTCTTATAAACAACTAATTTTTATGTAATGTTTCGTTTTTTCAATATTTGATTTGAAGGATATGACATTATAAGGATAATTTCATGTTCTCATACACTTATGTTCATGTAAGGCTTACATATTACCTTCTTTTACATTTACTAGTCATTTGATCTCATCCATTTATTTTGTTTTTCAACAAGTTATGAAAAAAATTTAATGTATAATTTAGAAGGGGAATATCATTGTGGGACACATAAAATTTCATTGATTGAGATAAATGATTTTTTTTCTAGGTTTCCATACTTACTAAAATAATATGGTCATTGGTTATCTTTTTATGAGATTTATTATGTATTCTAAAAATGTGATGTAATGTCTATGTACGTTAATCATGGGCCATTACTGTTTGTATCAGAGTGAAGGTTTAGTCAGCGTTTGGAAACTATAATGTGAAAACATTTCATTGATACATATGTATATTTTTTAGGATGTGTCTAGATATGTATCTATAGATAATTATAAGGATAATTTATTGTTTAGTACAATGCACTATAACTGTGGTAAATGATAGAGTCTGTGGATTCCATGAAATACATCAATAATGGATACTATATGTGAATTTGGATATGAAAAAGATATACCTAGGATTAATAACTCAAACAATGTGTGTCATGCTAGACTCAGTGTAACTCGGTAAGTGACAATGGGAATTTTTGTTTACACAGTTTGTGACTCCTAGGGGATATGGTTTAGTAATTCAAAAACTGTTGTATTTCATGAATATAAAATCAATATAATAAACCAGCCATTATTTTGTATTTTATTTTAATTTATTTCAATAATTCTACAAATCATTCATCTAATATAATGGATAATATTGATGATTTGACAAAAAAAAACCCTCTAGGGAAAATAGATTTAGAGAATTATTATGAAATCACAGTTGATGGAGTGAATGTTGACAATTAAAGAAACACTTATCATTTTAAAATATTAGTTGGGATGTTCATATTTTATTTTTTACGAATAATCCAAATGATAATATAATTGTTCATCCTTTAGTGATTTTTAATGTTATTATATCTATATACATGTAATTTCAAAAAATAAAATCATATTTAATGTTCTATCGGTTAAAGGATGAATCCAATTATCATAGAAAAATGTTTTTGGTATGAGATAAGATAATATATAATGAAAAATGGCTGAATTATATTTTGTAATGGTTATATGGTTAACCATTTATAGAAATTTTATTTTTATAATTTGGTTAATTTTTTTAATATTTAATTATTATCTCACCACATGATGACTAGTGTATATTGGGTAACCCATTCTAACCACTTTGTGTTGATGGTAACATGAGACTAATGGGATTAATTATCAAGTATCTCCTAATATTATTGTTTATTAGAAAGGATGAAATAACCTGTATTTCTTTGGGAAAGAGATGAACTAAAAATAGAACAAGGCACAACCAAAGGGTGACATTATTCAGATGAAAAGCGAAAAAAATGAACTTTAAATATTATCTTTTAAATGTTCTACAACTTTATGAAAATTGATCTTGATTCCAAATAAGTTATCATAGTAAATTCCTTTATAATGAATCAAATTTCGGCTCATATCATCATGAATTTGTGGAATTCCGATTTTTAGCATTATCTTATACATTTTCTATATCACTCCAAATCAGAATTTTATAGTTATCATCTTTTATAAAGCCAATGTTTCCAGTTCCCACCTATGTTGTACAATGTGGATACTTATTTATTTGTTTCATTGGTTAACTATTAGGATTCCAAAATTGATATAATGATATGTTTTTTATTAATTTTAATGATGAGGGATTCTATGAGAGGAAACATCATGTGTTATACCATTAATATCACATGTCAATTTCAAGGGTGAAATTAACATTAATGTGTGATTAATGTAACATCCCTAGATTTTGTGAAATATTCTTTTCTTCAAAAACATAAAATTTCATTGATGTCCAACATCACACTAAGTATAAAATTCGTTTCATTTGACATTGAACTGGCATGATGTTAATTAATCAATGACTTGGAATACATTATATATAACACCGACATGGAATACATTAAACACAACACATTGTTTCTAGGAAACATCCTTTTATTATTATAAATATATATACAAGATAGTTATAAACATGCCATTAAAAATTTTAATATGAATATTAACAAATAACTTTAAATTTTTCATTATAATTGTTTTATATAAATAAACCATATTGACTATGAAAATTTTAATTTTTTGTAAACTATTTATATGTTTAAAAAATATAATCTTCAAAAATGAAAGTACTTTCAAATCCCTCTATGAAAAAAATCAATAAATCTTATACATTGTTTTAAATTTAATTTAATTAAATAAAATTAATTGTTTAATATATAATGCTGATTTATCATTGGGTGGATTTTTTGAATTCTTTTAAGAAACATTATTCTTTAAGGAAATGTGAGAAATACCGAATTATAATTCAAAACTACAATTTAATCTAATTTATTTATATAAATAAATTTTATTTTAATTTGGTGGTAAAATAGAATTATAATATATATATATATATATTAATCTAATGTATTTCATTAAATAAAATTTTCAATTGATATGAGATATAAAATCATAGAAATATTTTGATATTTTTAATTTAAAACCCTACATTGTCATCCAGACTAAGGGATTAATTTTAAATTAATTCCGTCTAATTCTATGTTTAGAATTTTTAAATATGGAGTGAATATTTATAATAATAATAATTTATTAAGTCTACTAATGTCAAAATATTTTTTATCCAAATATCATATTGAATATCGTTAACATAGATTATATTTAATAAATTAAAATAATACTGAATAATGGAATAAAAAATAATCTTTAGGGCCCAAATAACCTAAAGATATCTAAAAACCCATTGGATTTCAATTATTCGTCTATTGACCATAAATAATTTCAAAATACCAAGTTAGTCCTTTTATTCCACTATAGAAGGCCACCAACTCTCCACATTACTCACTCGTCTCAAACCATATAGGATCACCCATGATATGAGAAATAAAATTCCCCAAAAAACCTACCATCCTCCTTGAATCATCCATTTAGGTAGAAAGCAATCAAAGGAATGCATTTTGCGGAAGAAGAAGGATTTTCCCAAAGAAGAGGTAACAAACATCCCTAATATCCTTTACGTTATTTTCATTATACACCACCTCCAATCATATTATTCCATGAATATAAAAAATATTAAGTATATAAAATATATTTAGAATTATTAATTAAATAATATATCCCTATAATTACACACACTTCAAGGCAATTTTTAACAAACATGTATTTTATGTGCACAAATAACTACTACATCACAAAACGAGGATTTTCATTTTTCATTTATAGTTGTTAATGGATGTGAATTATGATGAAAACCATATCTATATATTGATTTATGTGATACATAATATTCCTTTAACCATATGTAATTATTTTACACAATATATCATTACACAATTCAATTTTTTATTAAGAAAATTTTGTTTGGGGAAGTACGGACTACCAACCCTTCAAAGCGATGTGATTTGTTGAAAAACTACATGGAATTTATTAAGGATGTGTTTATTGAAAATATTATAAATTTATGAATTAATAATTATAATTTAAATTTATTATATACATAAATAAAAATATCAATTTTTCATTCATTATTTCGAAACCATAATAAAAACGAGACATCATTCATGTGTAGGTACGACCGATCTTCTCAATGAACAGTGTGTTCCGTTTCATACATATATATTCTTTTGATTATTATGATACACATATAATGCAATATAAATTATATTTATATCATATTTTATATTCTCTAAATCATTATATACATATAAGTACCAAATATATGACAAATTAGGACACATGAAAATAACAAAGCGGATACTTCCTAAAGTGACAACATAAAATAAAATAGTTTACAAGTGGCGAATATAAAATCATACATAAAACCATAGCTGATATTATATATAATAATTTTTTTATATATGTATAATAAAAATATGTATTTGTAAAATAAGTTTTTATGAGTACGGCATGATTCAAGACACAACGTAAGCGAATTTCATCTCACTTTTTATTTATATGAAATAAAAGTTTTATTCATTACCAATTTCTTTTGTTTTTTGTGTATAATAGAAATAGATATGTTGTATTACTATTATAAATAAATATATCAGTATTTATATATCCATTTTATTAAATTTTCTTAACTGTGACTTATATTTCAAAAGATGCCATATCAGTAATGTAATTTTTTTCTTATTTTTCTTTATTTAAGAGACATGCCATGTTACAGACCAATATTTTTAAATGAGGTATATATACTACCATAGAAATGTTATATGATTAATATAATTCAATTCAGGATATTTTATGCTTCATTTATATTATTATATCCATCATGATTTAATTTTAACAAAATATGTAATAGTTTATTTCTTCAATCTCATCATTTATCAATATTGTTTAAAATTTTGCTTCCATTGTAGAAATTTTCCAATTCATCACACAATACATAACACTAATTATCTTAAACACTATATATCAGTGGTATATCTAGTTAAACGTACCATATTTGAAATAATTGTTACCATATATAATTTAAAAAATAATTTTTTTAAAAAATATGGCTATAACATTCATTTTAGTAAAAATTCAGTGTTCTGTCCAAACCATGTTTTCAAAAAAGGTTAACAAAAATAATTATTATATTATTATAAGATAATTAAACGAAATTTTTATCCATGTTTTAACTTATCATCATAATGTTTCTTTAAAATATTCTTCTAATTGTTTTCCATCTAAGTCACTTTTCGAAACATTTTCTACTATAATTGGAATTTTCGGTGTGTGAGGATTTACACCTCATCATGAAAATCATTCCAATGAATAATCTATTACAATTTTAAAATTTATTTGTTTTAAGAAATGATAATTAATTCTTAATACACGATAAATTTTTTTATGTTTCATTCAATTAGAAATGTTTTTAGGAATGCTTTATTAATTTCAATTATTTTCATTTATACATTTATATGTTTATATTATACATTCAACAAAATGGGTTTCAAAATGTTTTAAATATAAATTTATATGTACTAAATGTATTTTCCAGGAAATAGTTTTCAAAAACCCATCAATATTTCTTTATATTCATTCAAGGTATTTTTAATGAAATGGTTTTCAAAATGTATTTAAGATTTCTTTATATGTTTTCTTATTGTTTTCTATGAAAAAATATGTTAAAATGTTTTTAATATTATTTTATATTTTTCATGGAAAAAATATTATGAAAATTATTTCAAGACTTATTTCTTAGTTTATAAATTATTTTCAATGAAATTGGTTTTTAAAATTTTTTATGTCTTAAAAAACTTTTTCAAATAATAAAGTTTGTTTTCTCAAGAAACGTTTTTAAATGATATCATAAAATTAGTTTCCACTTAAGATGAATTTAGTTGGCATTACTAAATCATTTCTATGAAATAATACATATGTTCCATTCTTATTATTTATATGAATGATTTTTGATTTGAAGGCATGTGGTTTATGGAAAATAATTTCCCATTCATGGGATATATTTTTATGAAACTAATTATTATTCCATGGGTTATATTCTTATAAAAATTGTTTCTCTTAAACAGGTTATTCTGTGATATATGACTATGAAACAGTCATCATTTCATAGGTTCTCATAGAGTGAAATGACTATAAAATCTATATATTATCCATAGGATATGATATGATTAATTATTTTTCAAAACCATTTCAATTCATGGGTTATTGTATGATAACTTTATAAGGGTCTCGATTTATGTTTTATTGTCTTCTAGAACATTTATTTATGAGATATTACATGTTGGGGTACTTAGAACTAACTATAATTAATTGGGTAATGATTGATGACACATGAGTATAAATATTATATGTGAAACTAATTACATGTTCCAAATACTATGCGTAGACTCCATTTGTTGTCTGTAAGTTTATGAATTAATGAAATTACAAGATTATAATGTTATGAGTGAACCTTTTATTTGTTCATATTATTATTCATGAACATGATTACATGTACACAATGTTAGCAATAGACCTAGATGCATATAAAAAAATTTATATTACAACCTGAATACATATTGACATTGTTTTGTGGGAACATGATTACTAGTTCAAAATATTTTAACATGAATAACATGGTAATGTATTTCAATTTTCCATATTTCGATACACATTAAGATTGGAGGAACATGTTCTCCCCATTTACTTTATAATTCTTTCATCAATCGTTTTTTACAACATAGGATTTTTGTGAAACACAGATCACCAAAGAAACATTATATTAACATCATAGCTAGGAAGACTCTGATAGAGAGTCTCCATTGGCTATTTAATTATTTAGTGATATGATGTGAGTTCGGTTATCCTTTTATATCAGAAAACTCATTATCAAAATAATGTAATATCATAAGAATTTTTTTAGACCATATCATTACAATGATGAGTCCAATTTTCATGTTTATGGTCTGGACCTGATTAAAAAATATTAAAAATCCTTCTATCTGGCATATTTCTATTATATTATCACATAGAAATTTTTTTTCTCTCTATAATCTTCATCAACAAAATATTTATCATGAGGAACTATTACAATAAATACAACCAAAATAAAACATTGTGACAAAAATCTCTCATTTGTGTTTTTTGTCAATACCCACATCAAAACAATACCACTTTTATTTTATTTTTCCGTTTTTATTTTCCTATTCCAATATTAATCCCACTATTTCTTATATCTCTACGAATCGTTTTCCCCGTTATGAAAATAAAATTTAAAGTGTCCATAATTAAATAATTCCCTATTATTGAAAATGTTCTCATTTTGAAGGGTGGGAAGATTTCATCAAAAAAATATGTAAACTATTATTAAATAAAAAATAAGTATTGGATGAGTTTCATAATAAAGAGAATTTAACTAAACAACTCATATTTTATGTCAGTGAACATGGTGTAAAAAAAATATTATACAAAAATGCCACTAATTATTTCAATAACATACCATTCATTCAATAAATTTGGAAAATTTAGGTTTTTGTATTGGAAAATGTAACATGCACCTATCTCAAAAAACATTTGAGTACATTCACATTTCTAAAAAAACATTATACAATGATATTTTTTTTAACCTCATGAATTTCATTTTCAATAAACGTTTGACACTCCTCTAATATATTACTTATTTAACCTCATTTAATTGTCTATTTAATTGTAAAAGTTTTAAAAAAAATTCAATTATAGGGAACCTTAGTTGTTTATTTGAATAAAAAATCAGTTAAATATTCATCTCTCATTAATGACTTTTTTTTCTTTTTCTTGGATTTTCCTCTGGATGTTATTTCTTTCTTTAGTTCATCTATCTCTGATTCTATAATATCTTTTTTATCATCTATAGATTCTTATGAAGTGGTACTCAAATTATCTTATACATTAGTAACAACATTATTAAAATTAGGTTATATCATATTTTTCATGACTTCTTCTTGGGAGTGAATGATAGTAAAAGATCTTTTAGTAATATTTCCATATTTATCACATCTCAATCATCCTTTATGATTCATTAAATAACAATATATTGATTTCCTTTTATAATCATTGTTCACTTTTTTAGAAAAATTTTTCTCCACCTTTGATTCTTCGAATTATGTATTTTCATCCATCTTTCTATCTAATGTAACTTATTATATCCAAATATTTATTAACCCTGTATTTTCATACATAGAATGATTATTTTTCTCAAAATTTAAAATTACTTACTTGGTTTTATTCATGGGAGAGGATAAACTCCTTCTTATTCAATTCCTTCAATTACTTGTATAATAGTTTTAATCTTATTGTTAGAAGAATCAGATATCATCCTTATGACCATATCCACCATAATGACATGAATGAACGTCAGAGTAATACATTATTGGTAACATCCATTCCACTTTGAATTATTGAAATATATCTTAGAAAATGTAATTGACATTCATAGAAGAACATTGATGACCAATAAAATTTATAATATCTATAGAAGGCTTATATTTAACTAATATTTCATCCTCCCCATATCGAAACTAGGATTTCTTGATTATTTTTCGGTCTCAAAATTTTTAGAAACAACACACTTACAACTTTGTTGGATTTGGACAATTACATAACATTCTCATATTTGGTATTCTCGATAACAATTTCAACTTTATTATCAACCGTTAATGGTAACTTTTGATTCTTATAAGGTATACCCTTTATAAATATATCATCATTTTTCAAAATATAATTTCATGAAACTTGTAACCATATATTTATATATAGAATGTTTTTTTTTTGAAATGTACCAATACATCTAATTTTGATTTCATCTTATCTTCCATATTTTCAATCCAATTATTTTATTTACAAAAAATAATTATTCATGTCATTACTCTCTTTGATAAGGTAAAATATATTATCATCAACACGGTCATTATTTTTTCATGATAAATTTTATTTTTTAAATTTTTCTGATTTCATTATAAAGCATTCAAATCCTTCCATGAATTTTTTTTATATTTTTCTATTTGATTAAATTATAACTGAGTGACTTCTTCTTTAGAACAATGACTTTCACTACTATATGTAACATCTTCAATAACTATTGGAAGAAACATATTTTCTTTTGTCAAATTTTTAAACACTTCACATTAATTAACCTTAGAGAAAAATATTCTCCTTTTTATGTTGGAGAAATTCTTTTCATTTTACATAGTGTATAATTTTTTCATATCTCATAGTTTCATCTAACATTTTTTTGGACTTCTATCATCTTCACCACATTCTTCTCCATCACCATCATCTTCAACACCACTTCGAGGAAATGATGAATAATATTTCCAAATGTATCCACATTCAAAACATTTTAAATTAAATTTCCCCAAATACATTCTCATACATATTTTCACATTTTTAGAAAATAAGGATATATTTTCATAAATATTATTCTTTATTCCATTTTTAGGATCAAATTATCCAACTTCTTCACCTTCTAGAGTCTTAATAGACTATTATTTAATGTCACCACTGAATGAAATTTATCCTTCATATTTTCTTTATCCTTTTAGAACGTTCTCCCATATCATTTCATATGTAATGATTTAACTGTAAAAATTATATAGAGATATTGTTTTTAGATTTCTATCATCAAATTAAAATAACATTGGCATGAAACTTATTAGGAAGAATAGTAAATATATTTTCAAAAATATTATAATTTTCTAACCATTAACAACCACATCTGATAGTGTTATCATTTTCATTCACCATGGTAATTGAGTCATTAATATAATAATACTCACCTTTCTTCAGATATTTATATTTCAATCTCCAAAATTTTAACATTCCCTTTACTTTTTTATTGCCTTCATTAATATTCAACAACATATCTCAAATACCTTTGTATGTGGAAAATTACTTTACTATAATGATATAACATTAAAATTATGATAATAGTAAAACATTTTCAATTATTCCATCATTCTAATGATTTCCCATATTATTTGATATATGTTGAGTATACTCAACAAGAGGACAAGAAACATTTATAGCATCTTTCGAAACAACATTACCAAGAGATATAAGATTTTATTTCATTATATCTTAAAATATATTATAGTACAAATAATTTAACATTGTATTCCCATTATAGTTCACATGACGGAGATATTCCTTGAAACATTCTTCAGTTAACACTAAAATAAATAGAAAATTAATGGAGCCTTCTACTCGAACACAACATTTAACTTCTCATCCATGATCCAAGTAATACCGATAGAGGGGTGTGGGGAATCAATGATATATTTTTATTATATGATCACTTTATTTAGAAACAACCTTTTCCTACTGTTAAATAATTATCACTATGATGAAAAAGAAAAAAATTAAATATTCATAGGAACATAAGTATTTATTAGGATCATTACTAAAAAGGAAGCTACATTGTTAGAATGATATCAAAACAATGTGATACCACCCAATCCACTATAAAAACGTTTTTGTGAATAATAAAAATGTAATATATACACATAAAAATATGTATAACTATGATAAAGAAACTTTTCATATTCTCCATGTTGAAAAAAAAATGTAAATCATTTGTGTGTAACATGTAAATAATGATTAACTAATTATATTTAAACATGTTTCTATAGTTCCTATCAACTTTCAGAAATATAAAATTAAAAATAAACCTTTAATTTCTTTCCCAGTAGCTGCTATGAACATCAATGACATCATAATTACAATCAATTGGAATGCCTATCTAATTTTATAGTTAGTTTATATAAATCTATCAGAATACCCCTGAAAAAAAAAATTCTAAAATGAATTTGCCTCATTCCAAAAATCCCATTCTGATTTCACGAACCAATCTAAAAGTTATGGTTATGATATTCTATATATCATTTCTTCTTCTATCTGGTAAAAATCATTAGAAATTCTCGATACAGAAACCCCTTCTTCCTATAATCATTCAACACTCATCCATAAATCATCATTGAAAATTCTTATCAAAAAATAAAAAAGGATTCTTTATTCCATAGGTTACAAGAATGTGGTATAGGATAAAATATCAAAACATTTCCCACCCAACATAATTAAAGGAAACATAAATATTTCTTACATTTCGGATAAATAATTGAATTCGTTATTGCTTCACAACTATCTTATTTCATCTCGAACCATCTTCAACCATCTCATATCATCATATCACTTGAATCATTATTAACAATAATTAGTCTAATTCTTTTTAGAACTGATGAATTTTCAATATGATGACCACTTGATATCATAGAAAAAATTCGATGATAAATAATGTTACAACTTCATTAGATTTTGGTTTCTTTTCATTTAACATATATCACATTGACAATTTCTAAATATTTAAATACTTCCATAGCATCACATCAGCATCGATATAAAGTATATTTACCCAAAAAACCAATCTCAATTTGATTTGTTATGGTAAATTATTCAAATACTTTCTTATTTTCATCTTTTCCTCATATTGATGATCATGAATTTGATGGATTTTAGTGTCTAATGAATTTTATAATGCAATCATATGCCTAAGGGATCAGTCTATACTTTAATTCGACAATATTTTTCAACTTTATTATGATGATTCATGACCCAATTGTTATAGAAATTTTTTTTCTCTCATGGTAATTTTGATGCAAAAAAGTCAACCACATGAAAATGGTTAACAATGTTATTGAATAATCATTGATCCCATTTTCCATTGGTCCCATAAAAATAACTTCATTTATTTTTCATTTTTCCAAAAAACTCAAAAAGAGAGAGAATATTCTCCCAAAACCTTTTCATCCTCTGATCCCTTTTAAAACCATCACTTCATTCATTGATCGGTGTCAGGGTTACTCTAATGATCAGTCTTATACCGCTTCTGATGAACAGTTTTCCGTAGTATTGACTTCTGAAAAATCTTTCAATTTTTAGTCCAATTTTGATACACACTTCATTATTTCATTGAAGAATCTTTTTTTCTTGCTTATTGGTTTGAATGGTAACCATCATCATCATTTCCCACATTCTAATTAGCCTTTTGAACCATGAGAAACTTTTTCATTCAAGGATTTCAAACCAATAAAATACGATCCGAAAAATTAATCTTCAAAAAAATACACCTATAATAGACATATTCGTGTATCCTGACTTCCTCATGAATGTAATAATGCTTTAGATTAGCATAAAATATTTAGAAATACTTTGTAATTTATTGTATCTTTCTTTCCATAAACCCCTAATATGATTCGTTGAACTTTTTCTGCACCATTCCAATAGATGTCTTTCATTAGATGTCACTCATACAAATTATAAATTTTATGAAATAAAAATAATAAAATCAATATAATATTTACATAGAAACCAATAATAAATGGATATATATTTTCCTTTTGATCTTCCTTTCAATTAAGACCTAAGGTGTGTCCGATGAACTTTTCTCCCACAAAACATGTTCTCAATTCGATGGAATTTTTAAATAACATTTTTTTCCTCTAATATCCTGAAAGCCTTTATTTTATAATTGATTTTGGATAATCAACCTTCCAAGGGGTGAGTTGGAACCATTACAAGGACATTAGGTGTATTTATTACCTGTCCTATAGGCCTTATAAGAATTCAATGCTCGTATGCTTCAAACATTACATTCAACCTAGACTAACTACATAGAACTGCTCCTCCCCAGCATCATCATCGTCCAATCCACTCTCTATGTTCTCATGGATATTTGACTAGGATTTCTCATGAATGCATATGAGTGTCCCAATGGCAGGTTCCATACCCTCTCATTCTTGCAATCTTTTTATCTTCTTCTATTGTGAATGCTCCTTGCTACTCCTTATGAACCTTTTATCATGTAGGTTGTCTTTTTTTCATCATCACTTAAGATGTCCAAAAGGCATTGAGGTTTCCTATAGGCCTAACTGACTCAAAGGACTAGGTGGCCGGAAGGCCATAAAGAACATAGGGGATAAAATCAGTGGCCTGAAGACCTAAGCGGGCGAATATTTCTGGCTACTACCGTGCCAAACAGTGCCTACTACAGTACATTCTACAGTTCTGCACAGTTCATGCAACAATAATGCTATTGTTACAGTTACTATATTGTCATAGTACCGGAAATTATCCTATACCTGGATTTGATCCTAGGTCTCCTAGATTCACTTAAGGACTCCTCACCAACTGAGATGAGGCTCATGTTTTAAATAATATTATTTTCCAATAACTGATTCTGATGGTGAGTATGATTTTCTTGCCAATGGCCTGAATGCAATAGATTATTTTTCTCACATCACTACTTAATCTGTATTTCATGTAGCTTCTTAGAAGATAATGTGTTTTCTCACATTAATCTTTTTCAACAAAATATTAATTATGATGATATATTAACAAAACAAATACCACTAAACACACCACATTCATAAAACATTGTAGGAATTTGAAATGATATCCCCATAATTAATATACTAATTCATGTATACTATGTATTTTTCATAAATAGTAAATAAATAAGATATAATAGCACAAATAGACTCATCAAAGCAATACATGTCCGAAGAACATAAAAAATTATTTCAAAATGTATATTAATATTATTTTGACATCTAAAAAAACCTAGACATTATTAACATTAATGGTTGGTAAAAATAGAACAAATACATTGAATGTTAACACAAATTTACTAAAGGAACAAACAAGGACACTTTCACCCATTGAACCCATCTGTATGTAAAAAGATATAAATATTGGCATATCATTTTATGAATAGATATACAGAGATATAGATCACCTACAACAACCATGTTTAATCTATACTATACCGAAAACATAATGAACAAAGTTCCAAATATTGGTACTATTTCTGTATGATTGGTTTGATTTACAATTTATTATATTAATCATAGCCATTCTCAATGAATGCAATTTAAAAAAATTACATTTTATTATAGTAATTAATAAAAATAAGAAATTATTATTTCAACGATTATAATGATACAAATATCAAGATTTATTACATTTTTTGATTCCATTCCCAAAAAAGAAAAAGTTATCTATATTCAAATAATTATCAATTTTGGAATAAAATAATATGGGATGATAATTTATATAAGAATAATCAATGATAAACATTAATTTGAATACATTAAATATTATTACATGATATATAAAAATATTTTGATTCATTCAAAACAAAATTAATAATGGTTGAGTGATCCCTTAAATAGAAATACTCTATAACAATATAAATTAACAATAAAGAGAATATCTTATACCTAAACAATTCATTAAACTTTTTTCAAAAAATAATTTCTCTAAATGAATGAAATACATCTTCGAAAACATTTTCCTTAAACAACAACCCAACAAAAAAAAGAAAATTAAGATTAAATTAACAATAAATCAAAATAATGTATCCTAAAAAGATAATAATAACTCATTCATGATGGAAATATTAAATCTCAAATATAATGGGGAAAAGCATGAAACCCTAGAGACAATATTGAAAAACATAATTGTCAGGTAAATAATTTTAGAATTCCTAATGATATGCAACATCCTAAACACACATTTATATTATCCCCAATTGAACATGAATAAAAATAAATTAGTGAGAGAATGTTTCCATCATGGTGTCCACAAGATAGAGTCTCACTAGTTCCATGGAATTTAATATAATCGTATTTAAAATATACCTACCCATGGATTCGATGAAATATAAATGGGTGTGAGGAATAAAGTTAAAAATATAATTATACTATTAAATAATTAACTAACCAATAATAAATAATTCTCTGCCTCAACACTTAGTAACATCTTATTAAGTAATAGATTTAATTTATGTATTGATATAATACCAATAAATATCAAAAATATCAAATCCATGAATATCTCATCTATCTTCTAACACAAATGACATAATGGGGATCACTTCATGGGTAAAAAAATTCCAAATAATGTCGAAATTTTCATATGGAGTTATAATATTTTCACAGTGAAATAATAGAAACGTAATATTCCATGTTAAATCTAACCAATAATTCTTTTTCAAACTTAAAAAATCAATTTTATTTCACCAATGTAACATTCCATTGTAAATTTCCTTGTGTCGCCTTTCTCATTTTTTATACATGAAAAAACATGATGTTAAATACTTATATTTCATAACAAATATTTTTTTCAAAGTAAACCATTATTAAATAATGAAAAACAATATTCCACACAATTTTGTGGATTAGTGTGTGTAATTTACATGAAAACATATTTTCAACTCATAAACATTTCGAATGATCTTTGTAGAATGTGATCATGAATTGAAAACCAAAATATATTTTTAATCGAATCCATGAATTTATTAACTGCAACATTTATTTCAATATGAAAATGATTCAAATAAATCAATTACTCCTTAACTGAATTTTAACCAAATTACATATATAAACCCACCTTAAACAATGTATAGGTTGTATAAAATCCAAAATCTGCCATAAAAAAGGTTCAAAATGCCATAAATGGTTATTTTATTATTTAAAAAATTGAGACCCAAAAATGAATAATTTTTTATATTAATCCCCATTGACTACTGATATAGGGATGAGGATACATAATGAAAAAAATAATGAGAGGGTTATGGAATATGAGAGGAGAGGGTTTGGATAAACCTGAATTAAATAATAATGAGCAATAAAAGATTACATCCCCTTGAGAATGTAAAAATATGGTGAACCAAGGAGTAGTCCCAAATCGGTGTGTTAAAAACGATATAATTAAATAATACACATATAAAATGGTATTTACGTGAAATTAATAATTATAAAAAAAGTAATGTTTCCTTTGTTTTAGCAAGTAAGATTATCAAAACATGTGGGAACAATAAATAGGATACTAGAAAAAATATCATGGTTATGCCACAAGGTTAGGAAAACTATTATATAACCATACATATTCCATTAGGTAACACATTCAAAACATTATGTTTTGATTGCATGGTCAGGGTAACACTTTTTTGTAACTATACATCTTGGGGAAAACATTGAATATGTAAATTTTTTCAACAAATATTATAATAAATATTTAAAATAAATAAACAAAACAATATTAATGAAAATGTAATGTAATGGGTGTAACCTATAGTTAAACCTAGTATTTATTATAATTATTGAAATTTATTAATCCCTATGGATCAATTAGTAATTAATTACTTTATTTTTTTCAACAAAAAGTCATTTCATAAGAACCTTTAATTCATTCATGTTTCTATAATACCATTTCAGGGAATAACCTTCCTGGTGTTGGGTTATTATTTCATTCCCAACGTACTCTTATCACCGTAGCATCCATAATCATTGTCATCATCAAAAATATATATAAAAAGTTGTTCAAAAAGAAAGAAAAGAAAAAAAAATCTCACAAAATGGAAGAGGGACATATTTCTACGGGGTTCTAAAATAATGGAGACCTAGAGAATCACCTCTTAGAATGTTAAGCCCTAGTGATATCAGGCTCTGGAATTTATGAGAAAATAAGCACTCTGTTTCCAGAAAGTCATGAGAATTCATGTAAACTTCAACCATGTTACCTTCCTGCAAAGTATGGGAATATTTTCGGCGGGAGCGGCGAAGTGCACGAAACATACAGGTGACATATTCAATCAACCAAGGAATTGGTCCCAGACCCTGAATATCATTATGGATCACCATTTAGTCTGTTTTGGATTCTAGAAGGTGAAGGCTTTGCTGCTGAAAAACTGAGATCCCTGTGAGAATTGTCATTGATTCTGAAAAACGGGTGGTACGATGCCACAGCCGGATAGAAAAACCAAAATGACCAATATAGAATTTTCACAGACAAACCCTCCTCTACTCATGACTCCATATTTGCAGGAACCATCAATGTTAAGATTCAGACTATGAGCCAGAGGGAGCCACATTACCCATTTTCCTAAAGGTAAGTTGGCAGTGAAAGGTGCTCTATGGGGATTTACGTTATGTCGTTGTAGTGTAGGAGCCTCCCTGCATCGATTAATGGCTCATATCATGTCCTGAAGAAGGGAAGTGGTTCTGGAGATGATCTTGCGACTAGACTAAATCACCCCATTGAAGACGTTTTTGTTTCGTGCATGCCATAAGCACCAGCAACCTACCTGTAGGAAAGGTTTACGTGCCTTTATCTCAAGGATCACCTCGCCCGAGTCGTGAAACCATCTATCCATAAAGGAAACTCCTCCATTCTTGGCATATATACTATCATGAACTCGCTGAAGAAGGCCCATACTGCATGCTCCCATTCACTATTGAAGAACATGTGCCTCGAGGTATCCTCCTACTTCCTCCTATAATAGACACAACTAGAAACAATACTCACACCACATCTTATAACATTTTAATCAATGGGGAGTGCTCTGTTACAGAATCTCCATAATATAATGTAGAATTTTGTGGTTATGAGTCTATCCCAATGATTCTTGTTCCAGGTATCACCTTCGCGCTGTAGGTGAATAGTGCACCAGTAAACTTTGGAGGAGAACGAAGCCGAAGAAGACAGTGTAAACCCATAGTTATCAGGGACAGATGAAAGCTCAATAAGATGGAACACCTCTTGCTAGTTCCTCTCGAGGACTGCGTTAATGAATGAAGGGTAGCATCCATCCTACCTGAAATTGATGTTCATAGCTGGGCACTCTGGGAAGTCGATGACCGCTCTACACCAGTTGTGATGCCAGAAATAAATGTCACTTATACCAACATTTCAACGATCATGGGGAGAGATGGAGATGATTAGTGAAGAAACCACTATTCATAGGCTAAAGGATTGAATCGCATGAGATTCCTCCTTGGAAATATAACATGCGTGCATGGTTATACCCCACAACGAGCATTGGTCAAACACTTCCCAAGTGAGTTTCTCATTCTTGCATGCGATGGTCTCCAGAAGGTTATAGATGTTAACACCCTATTCCCTACTATGCCTAGCCAACCTAGTGTATGAGTCACATTGTCATTTTCCATTAAAAATTGGATCTCATGTAAAGCCTATGATAATTTTATCCAAGATCTGAATGACTCCCTTGGAGGATTTGACAGTAGAAACGGTGTGAACTGGGGTGGAGAGAAGAACAATGTTAACCAACGAGATCCTCCCCCTAAAGGAAAGGTAACAATTTTTAGTGTTGAAAATTCACTTAGTGACTCCGCTAATAAGGGGGTAGAAGTCGCTGATGCGTAGGGATTTATAAGATAGGTGAGATACAAGATAATTCATGGAGAATTCAGACTATTGGTTACCCAGAATGTTGCTTACAATATGATCTGAGTATCTGAGAATCTGTTCGATATGATGAATCTACACTTATTCTGATTGATGAATTGGACTCTATAATTTATATATAGATCTAAAACCTTATTGAATGACCTCATCGACCAGATCAATGCATTAAGGAAGACAATGGAATTTTCTGTGAACATGATATGCGATACCGAAGGAAGACACATTCTTCTGTAAAATAGTGAGATCCCCTCAATGATTATGCTATGCTGAATGAGTCGGATAAAGACATTTTGGGAGATGATAAATTTAGTCTGTGATATGGTGTCTCCCTGGTGAAGTCCATGAGATGTCTTGAAGAATCTTAATTCTCTTCCCATGAAGATAATTGATCCCATGTTGAGCTGAAACAATGACAAATTATGTCGATATTCCATGTGGACAATCCCATACCAGCGATGACTTTGTGGATTATTACCCATTCAACGCGATCATAGTAATTACTCATATCATGCTTGATTTCCATGTTGGATCCACGAGTTTTACGATTTATATCTTTGATCATTTCTTGTGGGAAGGAAATTTCCCCCTAGATGGAGCGTCGCCTCAGGAATCTGTGATGTTTAGGAGGAATGCAGTGAGGAAGATGGAGGGCCAGGAAAGTGTTAAGGATACTAGTGAGGATTGTATAGGGAGCATTTCACGTGCTTATTGGACTAATGTGATCAATGTAAGTGGGAGTCATAGACTTAGTAATGAGAACTATAGAATCAACGCAAGCCATGCGAGGCAACAGACCTCCACGGAAGAAGTCCTTAATCGAATCAATGTGATCAATTTTCACATACTCCCACGATGCTCTATAAAAATCTCCAGAGAATATATTCGGCCTAGTCGTGATATTAGGATCAAGGTTCTTCATGGTCTCATGAATTTCCAACTCATGGTGAATAGCTCTCAGGTTCACATTTTCCGGATTAGTAAAAGTAGATTGAATAACATCAAAGAATCCAAATGTGTCTTTGCGGTATCCAAGTGAAAGATGCCCACGAGGTCCATCAAGGAAGCTATGGAAGTGGGAGCATGAAAGTTCCCTAATCATCTCCCTGTCGTCATAAAAGAAGCCATCCTCAAACTCGATCCTCATGGAAACCCAACTATTATTTTATTTGATGCATGCATGGAAGTACGTAGAGTTATTATCTCCCTCAATCCATTGGGTACGCTCAATTGGTCTCACGTGAAGTTCCTATCTAAGAAGCATATCCATCAGTTCCTCCTTTCTGTTAGAAATATCTCCAAAGATCTGTTTTTGCCAGTCCACTCCATGTTACCTTTCGAGCCGATCAATGTCTTGCGCTGCCAGGTCCACAGTTTTGTCAAGTAAAAAATTGTCCTTTGACCACATTATGAGCATTGCTTTTAGTCGACCGGGGTGTTTTTTTTAAAAAAATTGTCCATGTGCACCCATGGACTAGATCATTCATGGAGGCACTCACTTATTCATTATAACTAGGGAGGTTTCCCCAGTGAATATAGAAGCAAAAGTGAGAAGGACTCTCTTGTCCATTATAAAGAGATAGTAGGAGCGAGGAGTGGTCGAAGATCACCCATGACAAGTGTGTCACTAGGGAATCTGGATACATAGATAATGCATGAATGTTGGCCAGGCCTCGATCCAGTCGAACCCCCGACCACCGATTCCCCTGTTGATTTTTCACCATGTGAAATAGTCACCTGTAAACCCAAGGTCCAGAATCCCCCAACCCTCAAATAATGGGAGAAATAAAAACTAGCTTTCCTTTTGAATGGACCAGGACCCTTTGTCTCCTATGGATCAGAAACAATGTTGAAATCCCCCACATCAAACCAAGGATGATTCCCAAGATCAATGGAGTTATGATCTCCCCACATAAAATTCCTTTGGTAAGAGTCGTGTCTTGCATATATAATGGAATTGATGAAAGGGTGAGGCCACTGAGAAACTTCCACCATGATGAACTAGTTCTCTGCCTGAGAGAGGACAACTGAGGATCTCCAGTTCCAAAAGATCCATATGTGGTGGTTATCCAGTTCAGTATTCTTGTACCATTGAAATTTAATATTCGTAGAGAAATTGTTGATTTTACCTGCTGGTTTCTTGTGTTCAAGAAGGGAAACGATGAAGATTATGCCTTTGGAAATCTCCGAGGACACAAAGTCTCACATAATTTGATCAGCAACACCTCAGACAATAAATATGGGCATCGAAGTCATTGAGAAAAGAGGAGTCTGAGACTTGAACTAGAGTTCATGGCCTTGTCGAAGTTGAAGGATACCCTGCCCTTCAGTTTCCTAGATTGAGATCGAGTAAATACAACATTGTTACTAGGCATTTTCATACTAAATTTACAGTTAGTATAATCTGACATAGAATGAATTTTGTTCCTGATTTCTGGGAGGGATTGACTCAGCCTCAATTGCCTCTCATTCGACCGTGAAACAACTTCCTTTGGAGGACCTGAGGAGTGGTCAAAATACGAGGTAGGTGGGGATCCCCCCCCCAAGGGGTAGCACTAAGGAACTATTTCTCGGGACCGAACATCCATCCCAAGGACACTCTAGGGTAGAAATGGGTCCACATGGGAGGTGAGTAGTAAACAAGGATTAATTGGAAGAAGTTTAAAGGAGGATAAAAGGGTATTAGCCTGTTGAGATAGACCCCTTGGAGCAAAAGGCACCAAGTCTCTTCAATTGCCAATGCCAGATTCCACCTTTGGCTCACAAGGAGGCTCTAAAAACCAAAACCCATGGAGACATTCCGAACTGTCAACAGGAGCTGAAGCCACATTCATTGATTTTCCAATGGGGGTTGAAGTAGGGAATCAATCCCCCCTTTCCAGAGGAACTCGACGGAGCCAGAACACTAAGACCACCATTCGGAAGACACTGGCACACTTTTTGGGATTGTCCCTAGAGGATGTTGTGGGAATAGAAGCTCGGGAATATAGGGTAGGAAATGACTTGGGAGCAGTCGGGAAAATCCGCAACCCGAAGATCAATAGGCTCTAGAATTGCAAGGGAGTGATCCAGTTCCACACAGATTCAGGCTATGGCCACCTCCACCTAGCACTTTGTACGATGATCTGAGCACAGGTATCCAATGAGAAACTCACCAATGGCTTTGATAAGACCTTCGTTTTGGAAGGGGAGAGGGAGGCCAGGATAGATAACTCACACTACACCAAGGGTAGACTCTCTCCCCCGTTGAGCATCCATAGACCATCTCGAATGATTGAATCTTCTTCTACCCCAAGAGCGAGGAGCCTTACAACACACATGAACAAACTCCTCCTGTGAAGCAAGAACGATACAGAAAGAGAGAATATGGAGTACATAGATTTGAGCCGAAAGGCGAAGACCCCAGGGCACCACGAAATGCTGAAATGCCTCCAGAGATGGCTTTGCTGCACCAAAATAGGCAATCAGTGTGAATCGCAGGCAAGACGAAGCATCTGAAAATTCCACTTCAGGGACTTATATGTTGATCCGAGAGACCTCGTGTTACATATGAGGCCAGGTAAAGAAGAATACCAGGAAAATGGGGACGACGTCAGAGGAACTGCAGAGGGCATCCCAGAAAGAGGGCTGAGCACTGGGAGCAGTAGAGGGCACCACATCCCCCGTATCAGAGGGTGATGAATATCTGATGTAGAAAGTGCCAAGGGAAATGGGAGTTGGCGCCGAGAGGGTTGGAACTGACTAGGAACAATATGCCGCAACAGTTGAAATTTTTGAAAAAACTGGAGGCGCATGTGGGGCGTCCCCCTGATCTAGAGAGAGAGCCATTTCCACCGATATTCTGCATCCATAATTACCTAGTTTATTCATTATCTACCATTATGATAATTCTATTACATTTACACTGATGTATTTAACTACATTACTTCATCAAAATATAATGATCCATTATTATCACCCATAATTATAAGCTAAAAATCATTTTATAAAAATTATTTTTAAAAATATAAATTCTTTTTTGTTATATTCCAGTAGAATTTGTTTTAAAAGAAAATGATTGTTAATGTTTTTCTATAAAAACGTTTCCCAACCACTAATAAATCCTTGCATACAAATAACCACATCTCAAGGTTGAGTAACTCATCCATGGGAGTATTTCATGCTTTTATTTTTATCCACCAACAATATTTCATCAAATATTATTATTTTTTGTTAATAATAAAAGTTACATTGAAACCCATGAAATGTTAAAAATTTAGTTATTCAATTTACATTCAATTAATCTTAACTCCATTATTAAATGAGTACCCAATGACTGATAGTAATGAATCATGGTCATTTCTATCAAGAATTTTTTATTGTACTTATAATAAAAAAATTGTATTTATTAATCAATTATATTGTATATAATCCTTAAAATATCATTGAAATAACTAAAACATTATTCCAATGGTTTTATTATGTCATAATGAGTCCACTTAACCTTTTGGAACCCAAATAGGAAACCACAAATTCTAACACTCATAAGAGGAATCATCAAACAATCTTGTAATTCCATGTGTTAACTCTAAATACGTGCTTATGCCTCCCTATCAAGTTTGACCCTCTATTATATCTCCATTGTCCAATCATTCAATTATTTGGTCCATGATTTTTCATGTAGCACACCCCCACAATTAAACAAAAATTTTCTATTATTTGGTCAATCATTTGATTGGATATAGAGAAATAGATTCATATTTTCCATGCATTTTACAACTATCCTTCATGAGACATAATTTGGATAATTTAGATCTGGTAGTCATTCCATGCCTATGGAACCAGTAATATTTCCCTTAATTGAATATGATGACGAAAATCTAAATCCAATTGATTTTTGAAATTTTGTATACATAAGAAAATGTGTTTTCCAATTCAACACAATAGCCTTTTGGTATTTGTGGCATGCTTCAGTAGCATATAATTGATGATGTGATCTTATCCATTCATATGACCCGCTATTTGAAATCTATATGTTGTGTTTCAACACTTCCTAGGTTTACTATGTTTGATATCTCCGATGTCCACAAAAGTTATATGGTATAGTGATTTAGAATCATTTATTTGAATTCAAGAATTTATTTATCAGAATTTGGTATCTATGTAACATCAATCATAGAAATAATATAGATAATGTGAAAATTTCATTGAAAAAATACTATCAAAATTAAAAAATAATTATACTTCTTTTAAGGTGGTTATCTTTGAATATTAATGTGATTTCCACCCATGTATGGTAATATTTTTGAATCGTTTAAAAAAAATAGATATAATTTATTGTAAAAAATTTACCATATGGGTTCTATTTAAATTGTGTAAAAAATATAATAGTTAAATTATAAAAAATCCCAGGGTAATGAACTTATCATGAAATAGTTAATAACATACCTAAATTTCATTCAAATGTTCAATGGATAATGAATAATTTTTTTGTAGATAAATATCTTTTTTAATGGAACATAGTAGATTCTATGAAAATGTCCATATTTTTGGTCTTTCAGCAATCACAACAAATGATCCTATAATATATGGTGATTAATCCAAAGTATAGATCCATGTACGTTACTCCATAAAACCCAGATCCTGTTTAAATGATAATTATTTTATTGTTTTTTTTAATTCAATAAAAAATTAATTATTATTGAATTTAATAATTCACTAACAAGAATCTCCCCCACAATACTCTAATTAAAATAGGCTCAAAAATATTGAAACACCATTCCCAAGATTATCAAATTATTATTTAATAAAGGTAATGTTATGTTAATTTTTCATACACCATAAAAGGTATTTTTTTATAATTTCCATTTTCCTATATAAAAAATTGAATATAAATTTTTAAATGGGTTTCAATCAAGACACAATTTGTTTATAATTAAATATCTAATTTTGCTACCAAATCCATGAAAAAATAAATTTGAATCTTCCTTTGATCTCAGGAAAAATAGAATTCTTGGGTTTTGTAACGCCTCTACCCCATTATACCTGAGTCGGTGAATTATATTAATACATTAGCATGATTACAAGGAATCATTTCCCGAAGGACCTTTTAGTTTTACATTCATGGAAAATAGATTATATATATGAACATTACATTACAATTTTTAAAATAAAACACAATATAAATAATCTTTGTGAAATCCATTATTCCCCTGTCATAACCCTATATATCAATCATTACACACTTCTTCGCATCATGGAAATAATAAAACTAGAGAAAGGGGTGAGCTCAAATTCTCAATAAGGAAACAAATATAGTAGAAACTATCATTAATAATAATAAACATTAAAGGAAATGTATAAGACTAAAACCAAATCCTTTTTATCATAAACATATGCATAATATGGAAAAGATGAATCAATTAATTACATTTAATTATACAAATGAATATTATACTACACAAATAATCACATTTAATATCAATATATAATTTTATAATGACATTATGCATAATTATGGACATCATAACCACAAATTCAATTCCTTGTGCCAAGACTAAAATAAAGATTCTGTAAGGGCCTTGTGCAAGAAACTATTTTGTTTTATGAGACCTATCGATTCATCAAGGATCTATAGAGGGCTCCACTCATCACATACAATGTCCAATGCATTGCTCATATAAAAAGTATGAAACATAACATAAACATTCATGTTTAAACTATCAAACTAAATGTTAATACTTTAACCATAAAATATGAATGGTATAGAAATAGCACATTCACCGTCAAACATATCTTAAATCATTCAATTCAATAAGGAATATTGTAATAAAGTAAATAAATCTCAATAAATAATAATATCCAATAAAGGATGTTGACATAGACTAAAATAATCAGTAAAACTCTTTGAGAGAAATACCCATTTTCTGGAAATCATTTTAAAGTCGCACAATATATAATGGAATTAATTTAAATGATATTTTTAAATAAAATAGTCCCAAACAACATTGAATCTTTTAAATAAAATTAACACATTAAAATATTCTTGTCTATGTAAATAAATCATTAAAATCATTTTGAAAACATGGACATTAATTAAAATATTTAGAAAAATATATAATTATAAACATTTCAAATGATGATCTAAATAATGAGGCCCTTCTATAAAAACCTAAAATATCCATTTTTAAATATTTTTAATGAAACAAGGACATAGATGACAAATATTTCTCAGTAGACACATATATATAATCAATCTCAGATAATAATGAGATTGAGGAAATAACCCTTAACTTGTAATTTCTATTGGTCTCGGGTACGTTTAAACTCTTGTATATTGAACATAGTGTGTTATTAAATTATACAAGAACCATATTCATATTTATTTTTTAATACATTATTCATTTATGGCTTTATAATATCCATTTAAAAATAATCTCAATGTTAAAATAACATTTCGTGTAATAATGGCTTTCTCTGTCATACTTGTTTTAACATGTTATTCTTGATTGTATAACTTATATCAGGATTCAATTGCTTCAAAAATATAACAAAACATGATTCATTTATATTTAGAATATCAATATGTATAATATATTGATATATGAAATGGGAAACACCGTTTATGGAGACAGTAGGCCGTACAAACACATAAAAGATGTTTCAGTATTCATATCGTATTGAACGAAAGTTTGTGAAGGAGATATAGGTATATATATATTTCCAGTATCATTATTATTTGATATATTACATGATCATTATCAATACAAACTTTTATAATTATCATTGAATGGTGAACGTGGAATGGATTCTCATTGCGTTGTGGAGATAATAATTTGTAAGTACGCACGAGAAACGATAACATTATATAGATGGTGAAATAGTTTATAATTGTAACACCCCAGGTAAATAAAGAATATACATTTTCATATTTATCCATATTTGTGAATAAAATATTAATAAGACTTTAAAGGGGACGCTATGCTCGATGGCGTACCCACCACGGAACAACGAGTTTCTTGGGAATCTTACGTTGCACTCTAATAATAAAATAATATTATTTTAAGTGGCAGTTAACATGTAGCCGTTGTATTGGAGGGAATGGATAGAAATAACTAAAATATGATTATATATGTTTTTAAATGTTTTTACATTTATCCAATAAAAGATAAAGGCTTAAAATACGGAATGAATTCAATTTTAGGCGTA
This sequence comes from Viscum album, assembly GCA_963277665.1. Classification (NCBI taxonomy): domain Eukaryota; kingdom Viridiplantae; phylum Streptophyta; class Magnoliopsida; order Santalales; family Viscaceae; genus Viscum; species Viscum album. The sequence continues at coordinate 1,685,377,186 of OY728119.1, read as the reverse complement.
TATGCCCTAGTTTTCAATAAAGGTTCACTTATCACCTTTTGATGTTGAACCATCATTAAATATAGTTTTGTTCACTCTTAAACATTATTTGGGACCAAATAAAACTCTTACTAAGAATCGGGACATCAAATTTTACTTTGTGTAATTTTTTGGTATTTTTCCGATAGAGTTCATTTTTTTAATGAATAGTGTAAAATGTTGTGTTTTGATTCAAAATCTCTTTTTAATCTAATTTATTTATATGATTAGATAATATTTTGAATTGGTTTTAAAGTGAAATTAGAAAATATTTTTACCATTAAATCCAATAGTGGTCGTTGGAATTAATTTCACTTTGAAATCAGACTTAAACTAGTGTCAATCTTTTGATACTTATTGTTTTATAAAAACACGCTATTTGCTCTGACAACGGGAATTAATTATTAAATTAATTAATGTGACTAATATGTTTTGAATTTTTTAAAACGTGCTTCATTTTTGAATTCGGAATATCAAATATAGCTTAGGGTGAAGTTTTGGTATTTTTCTGAAAAACTCCAATTTTTGATGAATAGTGAAACCACTAAGTGGTAATCAAGAAAACTGATTTTTCAGTTAAATGAAAGTTTACCACTAATGTGTATTGAATTTTGAAAATCCTACATACATGGTTTTCATTAAGAAGTAAAATGTGGTTCAATGGGATAAAAATAATTTTTTGGGGAATAGTAACTTTTTATGTTTTTAATCGCGATTAGTGGAAATTAGTGTAGTTTAAGGTAAAAATGATATTATAAGAATGTGGAAACACCATGACACTTGTCCTACACCTATTGGGTGAGTCATGGCCGACCAAGACAAGCCATGGGCCAACTTGGGGACCCCATGGAGCCACTTTAGTTGGAAAATGACAATAATATATTTTTTTTAATGGAAAAGTAAAATTGACACAAACATGATATGTTTTACTAAAACAATTTTTAAGTAGGGTTATACAAGTCATATTTTTGATTATAAATAGTCATTGGAAAGATAAAAATATTTCCTACATCATAGTAATTTTTTTATAATTTTTAGACATTAAATAAATTAAATTATTTATGACATCATAATGATGCAGTGATGACGTCATTATTTAACGATTAAAATAAAATGGAAATATAATTTAATATCTATGAACTACACATGTCCAAAACTTATTGTATTGGTGGATTTCGAACCCTTATAACCTTATGCACGAATTATATCAATGTGGGACCTTTTAAAACCGAAACACATTTTCAAATAAAGTAATATTTCCTTACATTCCAAAAGTGCCCCTCCTCTCCTCTTATAAAAGCCCCCCCCTCTACCTCTTTTCACACACTCTTCAAGCCTTTGGCTCGGCCAACCCCTGCCCATTTACTCTCTCCAAATCCCTCTCCTCATCCTAGAGGATTCCCTTTGGGCAGAATCCTTTCAAAGGAAGCCTTTAGGCTCAAATCAAAAGGAGTTACACTTTTAAAGGTAATTCATTCTCTCATGTTCATTTGTTTTATTTTGCTTCTCCAACCCCCTAAACTCTTTTTATTTATTTCTTTTGTAACAGCACCAGTATCTTCAATATACTAGGATGTTGTTATAAGATTTATTCGAGCTACACTCTCACACAACTACAACAAATGGTTAATGAACATACGGTTTCCGTGGATGGTGAAATTCTACCTCCCGAAACGATGATTGTTCAATACACATTTAACACCTTCAAAGGTGGCCATTATGATGTCACTATTTTTATATATGATATATAATATGTTTATGTTTTCCTTATGATTCTGTATTTTTCATTTTTTTCTTACCTTTATGGCTTCCATTATGGGTATACGCGATATCTTCATTTAAGGAAGTGCGGACTACCGCCCCCTCAAAGTGATTTGATTCGTTAAATACCATATGTGGGATGTATAAAGGATGGAAATATGATATTATATATGATATTATACTGGAATTATAATATAACTTTGTATCATTATTATTCCATTCTATAAAATATGAAATAGAAATGAAAGTAGCGTTCATGCGTACGTACGGCTTACAGTCTCCATGAACGGTGCATTTCATTTCTTACCTCTAAATGATTATGTAATGTTATAAATGCATGCATGTACTGGATATATATGACATATATGATATCTACATCACGAATACAATTCTGGATATAATAGACATTTGGCCACACGAACAACATGTAATTGTAAGAAGTCCACTTTCGACTTAAGAACAAAATATCGGCAAAACAAATATTATTAACTTAAATGATTACATAATGTTTATGACATGGTAATAAGTGATATAAAAAAAATAATGAACTTGAAAAAGGTTCTTAAGGAAGTAGAAATTAACTCAAGTTTATTATTCATGAGATTAAAGAACGATCGAGTCAAGTCGGACCCGAGGTAAGGGATCCTACAACTCTCTGTCTTTTTAAGTACACTCTTTTATGTCATTTATTTTAAGTTCATCTTTATAATGATTGGGATGTTATTTTATATTAACTTTACTGTAATTTTTATGTTCATTTGATGAGATACCCTATTCTCTTTCATCAATCCATTTTGGAAGTTTTGAGTGGCGCCGTTAGGCTTCCGAACTTTCGTAAGAGATCTAACCTCTCTCTTTCTTTTTAAGTACTCTCCTTTATGTCACTTCTTTTAAAATCCTCCTTGCAATGTTGGGGGATTTACTTTTATTCCACTTGCTGTAAATTATATTGTAATATGATGGGATAATCTATTTTATCTCATCAATCCATATTCGTATGTTTTATGTGGCGGCGTTAGGCTGCCGAGTTTTCGTAAGGGATTTTTCATCTCACTTTTATTCCCGTGAGATTTATGCTACATTTGCAACAAATTCCATTGATTGCTGTATGTACTGCCCATTATTCTACTCTTTGTGTAATATAATTTCGTTTATGAGTATTTACATCAATGACCTATTGTCTTTCTTTCATGGGGTGTATGTTTTGAAAGATACCCAAGTCGGTAAGGGAACCTTTCACCCTCCTCTTTTTTAAAAGACTTATTTTATTGGGTCTTTTAATTTACATATTTTTATATTGGGATATGTTCTCATACATCCTTATTGATGTAAATTTTATGTCCAAGTTATGAGATACACTATTTATCTATCATCAACTCATTTTGATGTGATACCGTTAGGCTGTCAAGGGAACTTTTTAACCCAATTTCGATTTCTTTGGGTTCAACTTGTAGTCATTGAATATGTCATCCATTGAATATGTGTGAATGAACTTTTATTGTTTTACACTTAATATCCACTTATATTGGGTGTATATATATTTTTCACACATATTTTTGAGATTTATTTTTCCTTAATTTAAGGATACCTTCTTTATAAGGGATTTCATCACATTTGACATTTCTATTGAGGGTTCATTGTTGTTGTGCACCAATTCACTATTATATGGTGTATATACTGTAATTTGGAGTATTATATCATGAATCCTTTTATTCTCATGATATTATAAAGTTCTTACTAAATGTTATTCCTCGATTATTGTATTCAAGTGTCTCTAATTTTGGTAAAACCCCTTTAACCAAAATATCGTTTTAAATGTTTTAATTATTTGTTCTTATTAATATCCATGTTTTCAAAATGGTTTTAAGGATTTATTTATATGGATATTAATGGTTTAAAATGTTAAAATCTTCAAGGTTGTATGGGACACTTTGATTCAAAAATCTCTTTATTAAATGTTTTAAATGGTTTTGGAAATGGTTTCTTTTTTAATGGATTCATTATTTCAATATCCTAAAATGTTATATTGTGATTGAAATGTGGAAATGTCATGTTTCCTTTATTCATGTTTATGTGATACGATTATGTTATGGTTCTTGGGCATTGTTATGAAGAACGGGTGGTTCCGTGATAAACTAAGGGCGGGTGAGCCCGATATAGCTCTCCAATGCATTGGGTAACGTGAAGGAGTGAAACGTTAAGGTTTCTCCGAAGAGATTTAGGGAATATACTATGATGGGTATTCCAAACGTAACCAAGAGGGTTACTCCCTATGTAAGAATGTTATGAATGCCTCAAGTTACCTTTATGTCTTATGTTTTCTATGATTTATTCATGATTTGATATGCCTATGTTTTATGGGTAAAGTGTGATTTCATTCTAATGTATATATGAACTCATGTTTCCTTTCCATATTTTTTTATAACTCTTACTGAGCTTTTTATGCTCATCCCAAGTTTTTGAAATATTTTTCACAGGTCAAGGGAAAGGTACATGATGTGATGATAGTGTCAAGGATGTGTCAAGAAAGAAACCATGTTTTATTTTAAATATGTCTCCGTTGATGGGAAGAATGAATATTGTCTTTTATGTAACCACTTTGTTTAAATGTGGAATGTAATGCAAGTTTCATGATCTAATTCTCTAAAACTCTAAACCTGAAAAGATCCTCAATGTGTAATCATATAATAACTCAAGATTATGTAAGGTTTAAGGCTGGGGCCTTATAGTTGGTATCAAAGGGAGGTTTAGACAACTTTAGGGATTAGGAGTATTTGTGAGGCACATGATCAGTCCCTATAACTATTATTTCAGTTAAATCCTTGTTTTAAAATTTTTTTTTCAGGTCAAGTAAAGTCAGTTACGAATGGAAGGAGGAGGATCTCAAACGACATTTCTATCTCTTCCTGATGACATGCTTGCAATAATTATTGCAAAGTCATCTTCGGATGATTGTGAAACTTTTTCTAGCATACAACTCACTTGCAAGCATTTGTTTGAGATATCAAACACCTCCACTATACCTCGTTATCGTCGTGGATCATGGGTTGTTTTTAGAAAAATACTATTTTCACAATATTCTCATGTTTTCAAGAGAGGTAAATATTATCAAGGTATTTTCAAATATTTTACCTTATCACAAGAATTTGAAGCATATTATGATTTTCAAAATGGTGCTGAGGAAGGAGACCCTTGCGCAACCTATTTATATTTGCTTTTAAAATATAGTCTCACATCACATACTTATGGTATTTTAAAAGGACCAATGATATAAAGTTTCAACTCAATTTCGGTCTGACTATTTTTTAGAAATCATGTTTTATCAGATGTTTTGGAATTATATGTCATACATGATTATTTTCCAAAACTGTTTTTCTGTGAACACCCATATGACCCATGTTGCACGAGGTGTATTTGGATGGAGGAAGCAAATGATTTTGAAGGATCTCTAAATCATTGTTGTAATGCATGGGACTTCTACCTACGTGAGCAAGATGACGATGATACCGAGTGGATGCCATGATCAAGGTATGATGTTATTCATTTTGGGAATTGTTTTATTTTTTCTTATGGTGGTGAAATAAGACTTCAAGAATTAAGGTGTTGAGATCATAATGAATTTGGATGAAAATTAAAGGTATAAGGAAACTATTGAGTTTAAAACATGTTGGGGTTATTTTTGGAGTTTTATAAAAAGGACAACACGCAGACCGTGTGACAACCCGTCGCGTCGGACAATGATACGGGAATCGAACCCACAACCAAAGTGCGACTGGTATTTATCGCCTACAACTGGACTACGTGAAGTCCCTGGTTAGTTTGACTGATTCTTTTTAGTTATATGATTTTATGAATTAAGATTAATTTGATTTTGTGTTATCAATGAAAATGATTATTCTATCATGGAGGATATGTGATTAGGTTAATTACTTTTCAATGCGAGACTTTAAGAGCAACTGATTTTGTTTGGAGATAAATGTTACGATTTAAATTGGAAGACTATGTGACTAAATCCTTCAAATATTTGGGTTTCAATCTTATTTTGGTTTACTTTGAAGAATTTTATGGAAAAATTGTTTATCTAATGGTCCTCGTTGAACTTTGGGTTTTGTTGGACAAATTTTGGTGATTAAGAATAGATTTTCTTTTTATAAAGGGTTATCCTTTTCTGGATTATCTGATCTTGTACTAGCCTTTTTGGTTTTGGTTTTGGTTAAAGTCTAAAGACATGGGAAGTATATAGTTCTATTTTGTGGATTAGGTGATTCTCTAGAAGTTGATTATAGTACTGTTAATGTGAACAAGTCTTCCTAAATACTCGTCTTTTGGAGAAAATATGAGATTGTGTAAGGAATCTAATAAAAGTTGAAAGTCAATATGATAAGTGATTATGTTTCCTTATGAATAAATTCCTCAATAAAAAGTAACATAAAACAAAAATGTTGTCTATTAACTTTTCCTACTGGGGAATCGAATACCGTTTAACCCATCACAAGTTTGTGATTTTCTCGTGGTTAACTTTCTCCTAAACATGTTTTCTATCACTCTCCATCAGAACATGACCCTTTGTTTTTTCCTCCATGTCCATATTTTCATACTTGGAATCCTAGTATGGGTTAACTCGGGTGACCTATGTACTTATCTTTCTTTATTTTAAAGTGATTGTTTTACCGACTCTTGTTCCGATGTGGGACATTCAAGGATGTTTCCAAGCGCAATTTTAAAATTGCGAGGATGCAATTCCCAAAAGGGGGGAAGGATGTAACACCCAAGGTAAATAAAGAATAAACATTTTCATATTTATCCATATTTGTGAATAAAATATTAATATGACTTTAAAGGGGACGCTATGCTCGATGGCGTACCCAACACGCAACAACGAGTTTCTTGGGAATCTTACGTTGCACTCTAATAATAAAATAATATTATTTTAAGTGGCAGTTAACATGTAGCCGTTGTATTGGCGGGAATGGATAGAAATAACTAAAATATGATTATATATGTTTTTAAATGTTTTTACATTTATCCAATAAAATATAAAGGCTTAAAATACGGAAAGAATTCAATTTTAGGCGTATATGCCCTAGTTTTCACTAAAGGTTCACTTATCACCTTTTGATGTTGAACCATCATTAAATATAGTTTTGTTCACTCTTAAACATTATTTTGGACCAAATAAAACTCTTACTAAGAATCGGGACATCAAATTTTACTTTGTGTAATTTTTTGGTATTTTTCCGATAGAGTTCATTTTTTTAAAGAATAGTGTAAAATGTTGTGTTTTGATTCAAAATCTCTTTTTAATCTAATTTATTTATATTATTAGATAATATTTTGAATTGGTTTTAAAGTGAAATTATAAAATATTTTTACCATTAAATCCAATAGTGGTCGTTGGAATTAATTTCACTTTGAAATCAGACTTAAACTAGTGTCAATCTTTTGATACTTATTATTTTATAAAAACACGCTATTTGCTCTGACAACGGGAATTAATTATTAAATTAATTAATGTGACTAATATGTTTTGAATTTTGTAAAACGTACTTCATTTTTGAATTCGGAATATCAAATATAACTTAGGGTGAAGTTTTGGTATTTTTCTGAAAAACTCCAATTTTTGATGAATAGTGAAACCACTAAGTGGTAATCAAGCAAACTGATTTTTCAGTTAAATGAAAGTTTACCACTAATGTGTATTGAATTTTGAAAATCCGACATAAATGGTTTTCATTAAGAAGTAAAATGTTGTTCAATGGGATAAAAATAATTTTTTGGTGAATAGTAACTTATTAAGTTTTTAATCGCGATTAGTGGTAATTAGTGTAGTTTAAGGTAAAAATGATATTATAAGAATGTGAAAACACCATGACACTTGTCCTGCACCTATTGGGTGAGTCAGGGCCGACCAAGACAAGCCATGGGCCAACTTGGGGACCCCATGGAGCCTCTTTAGTTGGAAAATGACAATAATATATTTTTATTTAATGGAAAAGTAAAATTGACACAAACATGATATGTTTTACTAAAACAATTTTTAAGTAGGGTTATACAAGTCATATTTTTGATTATAAATAGTCATTGGAAAGATAAAAATATTTCCTACATCATAGTAATTTTTTTATAATTTTTAGACATTAAATAAAGTAAATTATTTATGACATCATAATGATGCAGTGATGACATCATTATTTAACGATTAAAATAAAATGGAAATATAATGTAATATCTATGAACTACACATGTCCAAAACTTATTGGATTGGTGGATTTAGAACCCTTATAACCTTATCCACGAATTATATCAATGTGGGACCTTTTAAAACCGAAACACATTTTCAAATAAAGTAATATTTCCTTACATTCCAAAAGTGCCCCTCCTCTCCTCTTATAAAAGGCCCCCACCTCTACCTCTTTTCACACACTCCTCAAGCCTTTGGCTCGGCCAACCCCTGCCCATTTACTCTCTCCAAATCCCTCTCCTCATCCTAGAGGATTCCCTTTGGGCAGAAGCCTTTCAATGGAAGCCTTTAGGCTCAAATCAAAAGGAGTTACACTTTTAAAGGTAATTCATTCTCTCATGTTCATTTGTTTTATTTTGCTTCTCCAACCCCCTAAACTCTTTTTATTTATTTATTTTGTAACAACACCAGTATCTTAAATATACTAGGATGTTGTTATAAGATTTATTAGAGCTACACTCTCACACAACTACATCAAATGGTTAAAGAACATACGGTTTCCGTGGATGGTGAAATTCTACCTCCCGAAACGATGATTGTTCAATACTCATTTAACACCTTCAAAGGTGGCCATTATGATGTCACTATTTTTATATATGATATATAATATGTTTATGTTTTCCTTATGATTCTGTATTTTTCAGTTTTTTTCTTACCTTTATGGCTTCCATTATGGGTATACGCGATATCTTCATTTAAGGAAGTGCGGACTACCGCCCCCTCAAAGTGATTTGATTCATTAAATACCATATGTGGGATGTATAAAGGATGGAAATATGATATTATATATGATATTATACTGGAATTATAATATAACTTTATATAATTATTATTCCATTCTATAAAATACGAAATAGAAATGAAAGTAGCGTTCATGCGTACGTACGGCTTACCGTCTCCATGAACGGTGCATTTCATTTCTTACATCTAAATGATTATGTAATGTTATAAATGCATGAATGTACTGGATATATATGACATACATGATATCTACATCATGAATACAATTCTGGATATAATAGACATTTGGCCACACGAACAACATGTAATTGTAAGAAGTCCACTTTCGACTTAAGAACAAAATTTCGGCAAAACAAATATTATTAACATAAATGATTACATAATGTTTATGACATTGTAATAAGTGATATAAAAGGAATAATGAACTTGAAAAAGGTTCTTAAGGAAGTAGAAATTAACTCAATTTTATTATTCAGGAGATTAAAGAACGATCGATTCATGTCGGACCTGAGGTAAGGGATCCTACAACTCTCTTTCATTTTAAGTACACTCTTTTATGTCATTTATTTTAAGTTCATATTTCTAATGATTGGGATGTTATTTTATATTAAATTTACTGTAATTTTTATGTTCATGTGATGAGATACCCTATTCTCTCTCATCAATCCATTTTGGAAGTTTTGAGTGGCACCGTTAGGCTGCCGAACTTTCGTAAGAGATCTTACCTCTCTCTTTCTTTTTAAGTACTCTCCTTTATGTCACTTCTTTTAAACTCCTCCTTGAAATGTTGGGGGATTTCCTTTTATTCCACTTTCTGTAAATTCTATTGTAATATGATGGGATACTCTATTTGATCTCATCAATCCATATTCGGATGTTTTATGTGGCGCCGTTAAGCTGCCGAGTTTTCGTAAGGGATTTTTCATCTCACTTTTATTCCCGTGAGATTTATGCTACATTTTCCACAAATTCCATTGAGTGGTGTATGTACTGCCCATTATTCTACTCTTTGTGTAATATAATTTCGTTTATGAGTATTTACATCAAGGACCTATTGTCTTTCTTTCATGGGGTGTATGTTTTGAAAGATACCCAAGTCGGTAAGGGAACCTTTCACCCTCCTCTTTTTTAAAAGACTTATTTTATTGGGTCTTTTAATTTACATATTTTTATGTTGGGATATGTTCTCATACATCCTTATTGATGTAAATTTTATGTCCATGTTATGAGATACACTTTTTATCTCTCATCAACTCATTTTGATGTGATGCCGTTAGGCTGTCAAGGGAACTTTTTAACCCAATTTCGATTTCGTTGGGTTCAACTTGTAGTCATTGAATATGTCATCCATTGAATATGTGTGAATGACATTTTATTGTTTTACACTTAATATCCACTTATATTGGATGTATATATATTTGTCACACATATTTTTGAGATTTATTTGTCCTTAATTTAAGGATACCTTCTTCATAAGGGATTTCATCACATTTGACATTTCTATTGAGGGTTCATTGTTGTTATGCACCAATTCACTATTATATGGTGTATATACTGTAATTTGTAGTATTATATCATGAATCCTTTTATTCTCATGATATTATAAAGTTCTGACTAAATGTTATTCCTCGATTATTGTATTCAAGTGTCACTAATTTTGGTAAAACCCCTTTAACCAAAATATCGTTTTAAATGTTTTAATTATTTGTTCTTATTAATATCCATGTTTTCAAAATGGTTTTAAGGATTTATTTATATGGATATTAATGGTTTAAAATGTTAAAAGCTTCAAGGTTGTATGGGACACTTTGATTCAAAAATCTCTTTATTAAATGTTTTAAATGGTTTTGGAGATGGTTTCTTTTTGAGTGGATTCATTATTTCAATATCCTAAAATGTTATATTGTGATTGAAATGTGGAAATGTCATGTTTCCTTTTTCATGCTTATGTGATACGATTATTTATGGTTCTTGGGCATTGTTATGAAGAACGGGTGGTTCCGTGATAAACCAAGGGCGGGTGAGCCCGATATAGCTCTCCAATGCATTGGGTAACGCGAAGGAGTGAAACGTTAAGGTCTCTCCGAAGAGATTTAGGGAATATACTGTGATGAGTATTCCAAACGTAACCAAGAGGGTTACTCCCTACGTAAGAATGTTATGAATGAATCAAGTTACCTTTATGTCTTATGTTTTCTATGATTTATTCATGATTTGATATGCCTATGTTTTATGGGTAAAGTGTGATTTCATTCTAATGTATATATGAACTCATGTTTCCTTTCCATATTTTTTTATAACTCTTACTGAGCTTTTTATGCTCATCCCAAGTTTTTGAAATATTTTTCACAGGTCAAGGGAAAGGTACATGATGTGATGATAGTGTCAAGGATGTGTTAAGAAAGAAACCATGTTTTATTTTAAATATGTCTCCGTTGATGGGAAGAATGAATATTGTCTTTTATGTAACCACTTTGTTTAAATGTGGAATGTAATGCAAGTTTCATGATCTAATTCTCTAAAACTCTAAACCTGAAAAGATCCTCAATGTGTAATCTTGTAATAACTCAAGATTAAGTAAGGTTTAAGGCTGGGGCCTTATAATAATTGGAAGGAATAATATATATAATTAATTTTTATCATGTTATATTTATTCTTTACATCAATTATACACATTATTATACCCATCAAAATAATGAAGTGTTGAATAAAAAACTACACTACGACGTGGAGACGGTAATCCTTACGTACAAACGTATGGTGACTTTTTCATTCATATGTTGGATAGAATAAATAATATGGTCGTACAATATTTTTAATAAAATCTCATTATGTAGAAGGTACTGGATTAATTTTTTTAGTATGGAAAGAACTGATGAAAGAGAAAGTGGAGGATGAAAAGAACTCTGAAGGAGGTGATATGTAATTACCTCTTCTTTGGGTTCTTCCTTTTGATTTGATGAAATGGTGTCCATATGTTGGATTATGATGATTGAAAGGAATCTAGGTTTAATTGAGGGTAGTTTTTAGGATATTTGAGTATGGTTAGCCAGATCCAAATTGGATTGGAGGTGTGATTTTGAGAGAAGGGGAGTACCCATTAATAAGAGAGGTGAGGGTCACTTTATCAAAAGATTGAAATATTATTTTATTAAAAAATAATTTTCGCTTTATAATGGCCCCAAATGAATTTAATTAGAGGCTAAGGTGGGGATGGATAGAAATATTACCAAAAAATAGATAATACAAGCTTAGGTCACAATATTGACTTTTACTTTTTTATTTAACTATTATTTAAATTGATTAACTTTTACCATGTCTTCTTGTATTACTATAATAAATGGGTAATAAAAATACTATGAAAATCAAATATAACCAAAAGTGGTTCCATAATGAAAAATATATTATTATATACGTTATTTTTCGAAACCATAGATTGTTATGAATATTATACCATATAATAATATATTATTTTTTTTTAAAAACTCATTTAGGTCAATTTTGACACAATTGAGTATTTGGTTTTTGTCAAAGCCAAAAAAACATGATTACATAGAAAAAAATACATTAAATCTACCCTAAATTGTCATATTAACCTATAAAATTTATGAAATGCATAAAAAGTCTCACAAGAGGTTTATTTTGATATTTATCTTAAAAAATAATTTAATCATTCATTAATATGGAAATTACTACATAATCCTTGGGTCATAAAAAATTTTGTTATTTAATATCTAAAAATTATAAATAAAATTTCATGATGTATATTTTTTTATCTTTATAATTTATATTTATTGTCAAATTTATCTTAGGAATAACCCAATATGAAAATTGGTTTAGCTATTAAACATTGAATTTAACACATTCAACTCTTCTTTATATAAAATAATATTATGAGGTCCTCATCAATTCTAAGTGGACTAAAATGATCAAATTTTATTCTTAAGGTCGGTTTTGGTAGAAATTAACTTATCTAATAGAATAATTACATGTTTTAGGTTAATTAAAATATCATTTTACCTTTAATTACATTATTTAATTTTAATCATGGTAAATAAAAATTAATATTTACTATTAAAAAAAATTGATCATCTTATTGAACAAGATTTTAAATACTGATGTCAATCGTGTCACTCATATTTTTGAAATTTGATTTACCAAAGTTGTAAAATTATGTTTTATACCAATATTCAAATGTTCCTAGAATTTGGGTAAAATACGTTATAAAATTCAATATATTTCATACATCTAATCTTATTACAAAATGACTCCAATGAATTACATTGTACTAATATAGGTATAATGTATCTATATTTACATTAAAATAAAATTAAATGAAAATTATTATTATTAATATAAAAGATTGTTTCAAACAATAACGTAGTGTTTTCACTATTCATCATAATTGAATGTTTTCAGAAAAATAAAAAAATTCACCATAAGATAATTTAGATATTCTTGATCCAAAAATGATTTCTAGTTTACCAAATTTAAAACAAATGAGTTGCATTAAATAATTTAAAATTAATTCCCATTGTAGAAACCAGAAAGTGGGTTTTTATAAAGTGAAAACTATAAAAAGATTGACATGTTTTTATGTACAATTTAATTGTAAATTGACATCTATTGAATTAAATTATATTAAATGATAAAAATATAATCCAATAATACTTTAAAACCACTCAAATTCATAATTTAACACTATAAATATTTTCAAATAAAAAATTTGTTTTCAATTAAATTTTTTTATTTTTCACTTTTCATCTTAATATTAATGTTATGAGAAAAGTAACAAAAAAGTATCCAAAATAAGTAGTAATTTCCTGCTTCTAAAGAAGAATATACTTTCATTAAATTTAAAAGATTAAAATGTGAAATATTTGATTTTAAAAGTGTTCTCCATTAAAAGGTTGTAAAATTTCATTTTTGGAAAAATAATTATCTTATCTGAAAAAATTAATTTTTTCTTATATTATTTCAAATTAAACACAAAATTTAGATTCTAAAATTATATGGAATATATATATTTCAAAATGAAGTTAATACTATTCATAGCTGCTTTTTTAAACGGCAAGTTCGGTAAGACGTGGTGTTCTTGGACTTGGTGTTGCATGTAGTGCATATAACGACCCATACTTTACATACATAGTTAATACTTCAAAATTGAATCATACTTATTACAACATATAACAAAACCACGAAAGGACCGTATAGGTATATTTTCTTTAGAAATTGGGAAACATAAACAACTTGTTCATAAAGAATCTACTTTGCCTCCCATTTATTTCATCATATCTAGAGTCCCTTTTTTGGCATATTCTACATAATAACCTTCTTCCTGGCCTGGGGAAATAAAACATAAAAAATGGTGAGCTCAAATGCTCAGTAAAGGTAAACAAAATAAATATCAATCACATCATATACATAAGCAAATAACTTTTGGAAATCTTAACCTGCAAAAGAGATCATAATTTCATAACATGGGATAAATAATAGTATTGAAATATAATCCCAATAATCATAACACAGAACATGAAACATTGTGTCATACACACATAATCATAGAGAACCATTTCTTATTAGTCAAGACTCATTTCCAAAACTATCTTAGTGGACAATGTCCATTTCTGAACCGAGTTACCCTTGTTTCAGTCCTACTTCACTGAACCGGTATAACCTACTGTTCCAGTCATGTCTATCTCATGAGATATAAAATCATTACCCAATGCATTGGAGGGATATATAGGTCCCACCCATCTCATAATGATACCATTCTTATGTTTCCCACAAAATCATAAACCATACATCATAGAATAACCCATGTAATAAAAATGGGAATCTTAAACATCGTGACATCATAAAAGAATTCATATAAGATAAAGGAATTCATAAAAATATAATTCCATCACAACATAATCAAATCAATGTAATAATAGGGATAAAAACAGAACCCTATATTATCTTAGATGGAAAATAATTTTGATAAAACACTTGAACTCCATTCTTGAGGAAAATATCCTTTGAACTTCAAAAACACTTTTCCTTTCTTAACATGTCGTACATCTAAAAGAAGTTGATTAAAAATAAACTTGAAAACTTGTAAATGATGCTTCTTGGAAATAAAGCTTTAAAAATCCATCCATTCCATATAAGTTAAGAAAAACATTCTTCGTACTTTTTTCGGAAAAGTTAAAAAGTACCTCGTACAAAAAACGACAAAAGATTCCTTTCACATCTTTTAATAAAAACTCACTGAAGTGTAAAATTGGATTTAAACAATTGTAGGTCGATCGAAATAATATTACATATTTAGGGAACATGGATGTGGATGATAAAATACACCCCGGTAAATACCAAAGTATAAACAATCTCGGATAAAAATGAGATTTTGATATTTCCATTACCTTAGGTCCGATATGCTTTGTACCTGTCCGAAACTCCTGTATAATGATTTAAATAATGTTATTTACTTATTCCAGAATCATAATTATTTTTATGATATCATATTTGGTAATATTCTAATCTTCTTAGTAATAATATTTCATTGCTACTTGTTATTCGGGTGTTTATAACTTTTTGTTCTTATGAGTGTTTTGTCGAATAAATTCGTATTCTTCTCTTTAGGTTATAGATACCTCATTTACAGAATGGTATTAGAGTAATATATATCTTATTCATTCATTCAATTCATTAATATAATCATTATGAAATGAAGATCATGTAGAACGATTCGCATCACAACGTGGAGAGGGCATTCCGTACGTACGCACGAGTGATGATATCGTTCATATGATTGTGGAATTGTATTTGAGTGTATGTATACCATTTCAGAATTAGTATCACTTTATAATAGTCATATATAGTCATTATTTACACCATTATACCCATCCATGTAAGGTGGTGGTGGAAAATAGATTACACCACGGCGTGCAGACAGTATTCCGTACGTACGCACGTGCGGTGATTTCTTTTTCCTTAGGATGGATAGATTGTGAAATAGGGTTGTTTCATACTTATAATAACATATAAGTATATGAGTGATACTGATGTTATTACTTCATAATGAAACAACTAATGAAGAAGAAGTGGAAGAAGAAATAAAGATGAAATAATCGGTAACAGACATTACTTCTTCTTTGAAGTGCTTCTTTGAGACCTCCTTTTAGGGCACTAAAATTGGCCTTTTAAGAATATCAGGACCTCTAGGATGTCTCTAGGGAAGTGGAGAGGAGAAAGTGTCTGGTTTCGGCCGAGCTTGAAGGCTCAAAGTGGTGTGAGGAAGAGAGGTAGGAGGTGCCCTTTTATAAGGGAGGAGAGGGGCACCTTTGGAATAACTAAAAATATTATTTTATTATAAAGTCATGTTCGGTTTTAAATAACTCCAAATTGATTTATTTAGAAGCTAAGGTAGGGATGGGTCTAAATCCTCTCATACAATATAATTTAGACAAGGTTAGGTTCCTATTTTAAACTTATCATTTAGATATAACATTATGTTAAATAATTTTACTTTTACCGTGTCTTCTTGTGTTCTTATACTATAATGTTAATAAACTTACTATAAGAAGAAAAACGAACCCCAAGTTGTTTATTATTATTATATATAACCTTATCTAAGTCATTTGGCCGAACCTTAGTTTTTAAGGAATAATATAACAATTACTAATATAATAATTGTTTTAAAAACTATTTAATGTCAATTTTGACACTATTTAGTAATTAATTTTTGTGAAAATCATAACAGAATTATTAGTTACAACAGAGTTCATTAAATCAATACTAACATGTCATATTAATCTATAAAATTAGTGTAATTCATAAAAAGTTTCAAATTCCATTTATGTTGGTGTTTATAACATCAATTATTTCAATATTTAATTAATAAGTTAATTACTGCATCATCATTGTGTCATAAATTAGTGAAATTATTTAATTTAAAAAAATTACAAATAAAATACCATTATGTAGGAAATCTTTTTATCTTTATAATGAATATTTATAGTCGAATTTATCTTATGTATAACTCCATATTAAAAATGATTTAGTTATTAAACATTGATTTTAACTATTTTAACCCTTCTTTAAATAAATTAATAATAAATGTCCTAATCTAATCCAAGTGGGCCTAAATTGTCATATTTTATTCCTAATATTGTTTTTGATCGAATTACACTTGTCCAATAGAATTAGGACATGTGTTAGGGTAAAAATAATATCATTTTAACCCTTAATTACCCTATTTACTTTTAACTGTGGTTAAAAAAAGTAAAAAGTTATTATTCACCAAAAAATTATTTTCATCTCATTGAACCAAATTTTACTTACTGACATCAACTGTGTCTCTCAGATTTTTAAAATTCCATTCACAGAAGTGGTAAAATTATGTTTTATGAAAAATTCATTTTTTTAACTACCACTTAGTGGTTTTACTATTCATCAAAAATTTGCGTACGACACAAGCTATCGAGGAAGGTCGCGATTTCGTGTAAAGAAATCCAAGAAAGTGTTTTGTAGAAAAAGATTCCTTTGATGATTTATATAACATAAATTTCTTGGGTGTTACATTCTACCCCCCTTAAAATGAATTTCGCCCTCAAAATTCGTCACATTGTAACAAACGAATGAGGATACCTCCCCCTCATCATATCCTCAAGCTCCCATGTAGCTTCTTCTAATTGGTGGTTCCTCCATAAAACATTCACCAATTGAGTGGTCTTGTTTCGTAGGACTTTTTCGTTACGATCCATAATCTCTATCGGTTGTTCTTCATAAGAATGATCTTGCTCCAGCGGTACAACTTCTGAGCTGAGTACATGTGAAGGATCAGGTATGTACTTCCTCAAGAGAGATACATGGAACACATCGTGAACTTGAGAGAGATTCGGTGGAAGCGCCAATCGGTATTCTACCTTCCCAACACCATCCAGTATTTCGAAAGGACCGATATATCTAGGGCTCAACTTCCCCTTCTTTCCAAATATCATAACCCTCTTCCAGGGAGATATTCGTAAAAACACGTTGTCACCCACTTCAAACTCTAGGTCTTTTCATCGGTTGCCGGCATAACTTTTCTGTCGACTCTGAGCTGCTCTTATGTGTTGTTGAATAGATCTGACCTTTTCTGCCATTTCATCAATGAGATCAGGTCCTAATAGCTTTCTTTCCCCAACTTCATCCCAGCAAGTTGGAGCCCTGCATTTCGTTCCATAGATAGCTTCATAAGGAGCCATCTGAATACTGGAGTGAAAGCTATTATTATAAGAAAATTCCACCAAAGGTAGGTGTTGATCCCAACCACCTTTGAAATACATAGAGCAAGCTCTCAACATATCATCTAGGGTTTGAATTGTTCTCTCAGACTGACCGTCTATCTGAGGATGATAAGAAGTGTTGAAACTCAACATTGTATCCAGAGTATGCTGAAGACATTTCCAGAACATCGAGGTAAATCTCAGATCCCGATCAGATATAATAGAAAGTGGTACTCCATGCAATATTACCACTTCCTTTACATATATCCTGGAAATCTGATCTTGAGAGAAATCCTCTCTAATAGAAATGAAGTGTGCAGACTTTTTATAACGATCAACTATGACCTAGATAGAATTATTGCCTTTGTATGTTTTAGAAATTCCAGTGACAAGGTTCATAGTGATGTTTTCCCATTTCCATTTGGGTATGGGTAATGGTTGTAACATCCCCTTAGACATCTGTCTCTAAGATTTAACTTGTTGACAAACCAAGCATCGAGATACATATTCAACAACATCTCTTTTCATGAAATCCCACCAGAAATACTCTTTCAGGTCCCTATACATCATCGTTCTTCCAGGATGAATAGAGAATGAAGAACTATGAGCCTCATCCAGCATCTCTTTCTTTAATTCAAGGATGGGAGGAACAAAAAACCAATTCCGGACCATTACTATCCCATCACAATCAAGGTTGAATTCAGGAACATTTCTCACCTTCTTTTGTAACTCTACATCTTCTTTCTGTGCCTCTTTAATCTTCACATGTACAGATGGTTGAACATTCATTTGAGAAAGATACGATTTTTCCCCTTTCATTATAATTCCAAGATCCATAATTTGTAAATCCATAAATATTGGATCTTTTGTGATCCTCATCATGGATAAACTAGCATGTTCTTGTCAACTTAATAAATCTTCCACCTTGTTTGCTTTCCCAGGGTGGTAATGAATTGAGCAGTCGTAATCCTTAATCAGCTCCAACAATCTTCTTTGGCACATATTCAGCTCCTTTTGTGTGAAAATATACTTTAAACTTTTATGATCAGTATAAATGTCACACCTTTCTCCATAAAGGTAATGCATCCAAATCATTAATGCGAAGATTACCACGGCTAACTCCAAATCATGAGTTGGGTAATTTTGCTCATGTATTTTCAACTTTCGTGAGGCATAAGCTATCACCATATCATTTTGCATAAGAACACACCCCAATCCCTTCTTGGATGCATCACTGTAGATCACAAACCATTCTACACTACAATGAAGTGTGAGCACAGGTGCACTGGATAACCTTCTTTTCAACTCCTTGAAATGATCTTCACATTCCTCCGTCCAAACAAACTTAACTCCTTTCCGAGTCAACTTGGTGAGTGGATTAGATAATCATGAAAAATCATTCACAAAACGTCGATAATATCCAGCCAAACCAAGAAAACTTCGGATCTCAGTCACTGTTGTTGGTCTCAACCATCTTTCGATAACCTCTGTTTTTGCTGGATCCATAGATATCCCCAATTTTGAGATTATGTGACCAAAAAATGCAACTTTTTGAAGCCAAAATTCACACATGGTAAATTTGGCATAAATCTTCTCCTTTCTCAGGGTCTTCAATATAATTCTCAAGTGATATTTATGTTCTTCCTTGCTCTTTGAATAGACAAGAATATCATCTATAAAGACTACCACAAATTGATCAAGATAGTCTCTAAAGACTCTATTAATCAGATCCATGAAGATAGCAGGGGAATTAGTAAGACCAAATGGCATCACTATAAATTCAGAGTGTCCATACCTTGTACGGAAATCCTTCATTGGTATATCCTCCCTTTTGACCCTTAATTGATGATACCCTAAATGAAGATCAATCTTGGAAAAGTATTGAGCTCCGCGTAGTTGGTCAAATAGGTCATCAATGCGCGAGAGAGGATATTTGTTCTTGATAGTGATCTTGTTAAGTTCTCGATAATCAATGTAGAGTCTCATTGATCCATCATTCTTCTTAACAAAACGAACAAGTGCTCCCCAAGGTGAAGCACTAGGGCATATGAATCCCTTATCAAGATTCTCTTGGAGTTGCTTCTTCAATTCCTGCAACTCAATTTGGGTCATTCTATAAGGTGTCATTGAAATAGGCAAAGAACCCGGTATGAGTTCTATTGAGAACTCAACTTCACGATTTGGTGGAAGACCCGGTAATTCCTCTATAAAGACATCATCAAACTCTCGTACAATGGACATATTATTAATCGTGAGTTTCTCACCAACCATTTGAGATATATAACATTCATTTAGTGGAATCAATACCCATAAAATGGAATAAATTTCCACTGGAAGGTTATGTTCATCCTTGCATCGATAGAAGATCATAGACTGATCTGGAATATGAAATTTGACTTCCCTTCTTTGGCAATTGATATGAGCTCCATGTAGAGAAATCCAATCCATGCCATGAATCACATCAAATTCCACTATAGGAAGGATCACAAGATTTGCAGGAAGAACTTTCCCACAAACTTCGATCGGAGAAGAATTATAAACTTTTGATGCGATAGTTGTGCCATTAGGTGTTGTCACAACTAACTCAACATATAATCGTTGAAGTAATCCGGTGATACCCTTAGAAAATTCCTCAGAAATAAAGGAGTGGGTGGATCCAGAATCAAATAAAACATTTTCTACTTTAGAGTGGATGGTAAGTGTATCTTTCACCACATCGTTATCGTAATCCACATCGCTGATAGAAATTGCATGTGACATTCCTTTGTCTTTATCCTTAAGAGTTTGTTGACGTTAACCATCATCAACAACCATTGGATTAGGGAATTTATTGGCATAGTGTCCCATCTCCTTACACTTGAAACATTGAAGTGTAGTAGGTTCATTCTGTGTATCCCTTCCTTTGTTTGCATCATTAGACATCTTCTTCCCATCATCGCGGAATTCAAATGCCCGATGACCTTCTTTTCCACATTTGAATCATTTACTTGTCCCTTTAAGACAACTCCCTCAATGTTTTTTCCACACTTTGAGCATAAGGGAAAGCTCATCTTCTTTTCAGTGTGCTCTTTAGATTTTCCTTTGAATTCCATTTTCCTCTTCATATCAAACCCATATGACTGATGGGTTACTCCAATCTCCATCTCAACTTTGAGAGCACATCGAGCAATTTCCTCGTAGCTATTGAAGTCCCTTATGGATAAGGCCCTTTGAAGACTTGGTTTTATGCCACTAAAGAATCGATCGATCTTACTCTCAGGTTGGATAATAATACCAAAAGTGTACCTTGTAAGCCTTGTAAAATTTTCTTCATAGGTACCAAAAGATTCATCATCCTTTTGCTTCAGTTCAGGAAACTCTTTCTCCATCTTTGTTCGGAGAATACGAGGGATGTACTTATTGAAAAATAAGTTCTTGAACTCGTCCCATTCCATGGTCTCAATTTCATCCCTTTGACTCATATTCTTAATAAGATTCCAACATTGATCAGCATCACCTTCCAAACGATACACTTCTAAGAGGACTTTATCATGTTCATAACATTGACGAACTGAAAATATCATTTCAGTAGTACTAATCCATTTTTCAGCAACTAATGGATCAGTAGACCCGCTGAATGAAGGTAGACACTGCCTCATGAAGGATTCAACAGAATGTTGCTCCTTCCTTTGCTCGTTTGGAAGTCCTGCATGATTCATAGCTTGAGAATGTTGTGTGAGCATGGCTACAAGATTTTGCATTCCAGCTCCCATAATGTTTGGTTGCTCAGGGGGACAATCATTGCATTCCCCGTCGCATTCCGCATTAACACGGTTCCATCAGGTTCCATCCATTGACTAAAACCAAGAAGAATAGTGTGAGAAACACTAATTATAATAGGAAACCACATAATCAAGAATAAGATTCCCCACTTAAGGTCTGATCCTAGGTTTTTCATGGTTATTTCTAAAACACTAAGATTGTGTTCTATGCTTAGACTTATCCTTAGGGTTCTTACTAAGGCTTTCACATCCTAGTTTCTAAAGGCTGACTATACCTTTCCACTAATACAAACTATAACGACCCATACTTTACATACATTGTTAATACTTCAAAATTGAAGCATAATTATTACAACATATAACAATACCACTAAAGTACCATATAGGTATAGTGTCATTAGAAACTAGGAAACATAAACAACTGGTTCATAAAGCATCTACTTTGCCTCCCAATTATTTCATCATATCTAGAGTCCCTTTTTGGAATATTCTACTTAGTAGCCTTCTTCCTGACCTGGGGAAATAAAACATACAAAATGGTGAGTTCAAATGCTCAGTAAGGGTAATCAAAAGAAATATCAATCACATCATATACATAAGAACATATCTTTTGGAAATCTTAACCTGAAAAAGAGATCATAATTTCATAACATGGGATAAATCATAGTAGTGAAATGTAATCCCAATAATCATAACTTAAAACATGAAACTTTGTGGAATACACACATAATCATAGAGAATCATTTCTTATTAGTCAAGACTCATTGTCAAGACTATCTTAGTGGACAAAGTCCATTTCTGAACCGAGTTACCCTCGTTTCAGTCCTGCTTCACTGAACCGGTATAACCTACCGTTCCAGTCATGTCTATCTCATGAGATATAAAATCTTTACCCAATGCATTGGAGGGAGATATAGGTCCCACCCATATCAGAATGATACCATTCTTATGTGTGCCACAAAATCATAAACCGTACATCATAGAATAACCCATGTAATAAAAATGAGAATCTTAAACATCGTGACATCATAATAGAATTCATATAAGATAAAGGAATTCATAAAAATATAATTACATCACAACATAATCAAATCAAAGTAATAATAGGGATAAAAACAGAACCCTATATTATCATAGATGGAAAATAATTTTGATAAAACACTTGAACTCCATTCTTGAGGAAAATATCCTTTCAACTTCAAAAACACTTTTCCTTTCTTAACATGTCATACAAATAATATAAGATGATTAAAAATAAACTTGAAAACTTGTAAAGGATGCTTCTTGGAAATAATGTTTTAAAAATCCATTCATGGCATATAAGTTAAGAAAAACATTCTTCGTACTTTTGTCTGAAAAGTCAAAAAGTACCTCATACGAAAAACAACAAAAGATTCCTTTCATATCTTTTACTAAAAACTCACCGAAGGGTAAAATTGGATTTAAACAATTGTAGGTGGATGGAAATAATGTTACATATTTATGGAACATGGACGTGGATGATAAAATACACCCCAGTAAATACCAAAGTTTAAACAATCTCGGATAAAAATGAGATTGTGATATTTCCCTTACTTTAGGTCCGATATGCTTTGTACGTGTCCGAACCTCCTGTATAATGATTAAAATAATGTTATTGACTTATTCCAGAATCATACTTATTTTTATGATATCATATTTGGTCATATTCTTAGCTTCTTAGTAGTAATATTTCATTGCTACTTGTTATTCGGGTGTTTATAACTTTTTGTTCTTATGCGTGTTTTGTCGAATAAATTCGTATTCATCTCTTTAGGTTATAGATACCTCATTTACAGAATGGTATTAGTGTAATATATATCATATTAATCCATTCAATTCATTTATATAATCATTATGAAATGAAGATCATGTAGAACGAGTCACATCATATCGTGGAGACGGTATTCCATACGTACGCACAAGTGATTATATCGTTCCTATGATCGTGGAATTGTATTAGAGTGTATGTATACTACATCAGAATTTGTATCACTTTATAATAGTCATATATAGTCATTATTTACACCATTATACACATCTATGTAAGGTGGTGGTGGAAAATAGATTACACCACGGTGTGGAGACGGTATTCCGTACGTACGCACGCGCGGTGATTTCATTTTCTGTAGGATGGATAGATAGTGAAATAGGGTTGTTTCATACTTATAATAACATATCAGTATATGAGTGATACAGATGTTATTACTTCATAATGAAACAACTAAATAAGATGAATTGGAAGAAGAAATAAAGATGAAAGAATCAGTAACGGACATTACCCCTTCTTTGAAGTTCTTCTTTGAGACCTCCTTTTAGGGCACTAAAATTGGTCTTTGAAGAAGAAAAGGACCTCTAGGATGTCTCTAGGGAAGTGGAGAGGATAAATTGGCAGGGTGTTTCCGAGCTTGAAGGCTCAAAGTGGTGGGAGGAAGAGAGGGAGGAGGTGCCCTTTTATAAGGGAGGAGAGGGGCACCTTTGGAATAACTAAAAATATTATTTTATTATAAAGTCTAGTTCGGTTTTAAATAGCTCAAAATTGATTTATTTTGAAGCTAAGTTTGGGATGGGGCTAAATCCTCTCATCCAATAGAATTTAGACATGTTTAAGTTCCTATTTTACCCTTATAATTTAGATTTAACATTAAGTTAAATAATTTTACTTTTACCGTTTCTTCTTGTGTTCTTATACTATAAGGTTAATAAACTTACTATAAGTAGCAAAAAGAACCCCAAGTTGTTCATTATTAATATATATAACCTTA
This sequence comes from Viscum album, assembly GCA_963277665.1. Taxonomy (NCBI): domain Eukaryota; kingdom Viridiplantae; phylum Streptophyta; class Magnoliopsida; order Santalales; family Viscaceae; genus Viscum; species Viscum album. The sequence goes on along the minus strand of OY728119.1, from coordinate 1,685,352,630 downwards.
TCTAAGTCATTTGGCAGAACCTTAGATTTTTAGGAATAAAAAAACAATTAATAATATAATATTTGTTTTAAAAACTATTTTATGTCAATTTTGACACTATTTAGTTATTAATTTTGTGAAAATCATAACAGAATTATTAGTTCGGAAAAAGTTAATTAAATCAATAATAACATGTCATAATGATCTATAAAAGTAGTGGAATTCATAAAAAGTGTAAAATTCCATTTATTTTGGTGTTTATAACATCAATTATGTCAATATTTCATTAATAAGTTAATTACTGCATCATCTTTGTGTCATAAATAAGTTAACTTATTTAATGTCTTCAAATTACAAATAAAATACCATTATGTAGGAAATATTATTATCTTTCTAATCAATATTTATAGTCTAATTTGTCTTATGTATAACCCCATATTAAAAATTATTTATTTATTAAACTTTGATTTTAACTATTTTAACCCTTCTTTAAATAAATTAATAATAAATGTCCTAATCTAATCCAAGTGGGCCTAAATGGTCATATTTTATTCCTAAGTTTGTTTTTGGTCGAATTAAACTTGTCCAATAGAATTAGGACATGTGATAGGGTAATAAAAATATCATTTTTACCCTTAATTACCCTATTTACTTTTAACCATGGTAAAATAAAGTAAAAAGTTACTATTCACCAAAAAAAAATTTCATCTCATTGAACCACATTTTACTTACTGACATCAACCGTGTCTCTCGGATTTTTGAAATTCCATTCACAGAAGCGGTAAAATTATGTTTTATGAAAAATTCAGTTTTCTTAACTACCACTTAGTGGTTTCACTAATCATCAAAAATTGATAGTTTTCAGAAAAATACCAAAATTTTACCCTAGGCTAATTTCGATATTCCGAATCCAAAAATGAAGTCCATTTTGAAAAATAAAATTTATAAAATTTCAAAAAGTGGTTATTACTATTCATAACGGCTAGTTTTAATAATATTTTAATAGCATATCATTGTTTAGTGAAACTAGGTATTGCGTACGACGAAAGCTATCGAGAAATGTCGTGATTTCGTGTAAAGCAAGCTAAGCAAGTGTTGTGTAGAAAAAGATTCCTTTGATGATTTATATAACATAAAAGTCTCGGGTGTTACAGTGCAAGCTATTGAATTACTTTAAAGAGATACATTACTATGAAATAATTTATTGTTACATTATATAATCTTTAATTAAATTTCATCCTAGAAATTTGAAAAAAATTTAGAAAATAAATGGTTTAAAATAGAAAATACATTTGTGGATTACCCACATTGGGAATAAGGTTGATAAAATTAAATCTTAATAAGAGGGAAAGAGAAATGAAAAATTCACCTCCATATTAGGTTTTCTCTTGAGAGATAATGGTGGAAATTATAGACAAATAATTAGAGGGAAAACATAAATATTTATAGGGAGTGATTGAGGTCATCAATAACAAACATGTGAACAATAAATTGATTATTGAGGGCTTCAAAGCCATAAATTTACGATGAGTTAAAATATCATCGGTTTAAAAAACCATAAGGCATTACGATAACACATTTTTGGTTTTTTGATTCTTTACATAAAGTTTATGAATTAATTTCCTCATTTAATATGAAAAAAAGAATACGTGAGAAGTAGAGTTCCATCCTTTAACTAATATCTACCACAAACTCATCATTACCTTTAATTTAAATTAGAACTCAAAATTTTTCTATTTATTCCAGCAGTATAGGTTTAAAAAATTGAATTTATAATTCATCTATCAGTCCTTTTAAAAAACTACATTATACAGTCCAGGACATCACATAAGAAAGTGGTAGGTAATGCCCACTTGTTTCCCTTCAGTTGTGGGTTTATGTCTCGCGGCCTTGCCAGATGCAACAGTTTGTCGCCCGATCTCAGGGTTTACTTTTTTATAACATTCCAAAAATAATCATTTGAAATTATTTAACATTAACAATAGTATATAATTTCAAACAAAAACCATTAAAACCTTTATTCATAACCACAACACTTATATCTGAACTCATGATCCAAAATTTAAATGGAAGGTCACATAATATGCATGTGAATACCATCATCATGTATTGTATTAAAATGTGGTAATAAAATGAATTAGTAGAAAACCATATTTGAATAGGTATATACTTCCGTATTCCTTCAATAGAACATATAATACAAGATATACTCTTTAGATTCAAAAATGTTGTAATCGCCAACAATGATAGAATAAACAAACCATTAATTAGTTCCAAGGTAGACAAATATAATTGATTTAAAATGTGGGAAAGAGATATGATATGTGGGAGTGGATATGGGATGATGATGAAATAAATTTTTCTTATGGTATAGGATATAATATTAGATAAGTGGTGTTTTGGAATGAATATGGATGGGATTGAGCATACAACATTTTGGATGTTGGGTAATGACAATGAAAACACTAGTGGGATTGTTGTAATGAGGTAACATCTTTTTATGGTTATCAATTTTATTTTACATTTTTTGGATGGGTAAATTTAGGGAGTGAGACTTAGAGAGGTTGTGTGGTGGTTAAACTTATAGGTTCTTATTGGTTCTTTTTTTCACTAATTAATTAATATTCATGTTATTTATTATCATGAGTGGTCATGGATATGATCCTACTAAGTATTATTTTTATTCCCAAACCTATATATAAAATCTATTTTTCTAATTTCCAAGGTGTTTTTTGTGGCAGAACTAGATAATAATATCTTGGATGTTGTGATTTTTTGGGGATTTGTAATCCTTAGACTATTTGTTTTATTTTATTTAGAAAAATATAGTTAATTATATTTCCTGGCATTAAGGGATTATTAGAGATATTTTAATATTTATTTGTTGATGTATATTGAGGGATCTTTTTCTGTATTCTTGGGTGATATGATGATAATGTCTCCCATTTTCATAATTAATGCCATGATGCTTGTCTCCAACCCAGAACTGTTATTGGTGGACCTTAGGGTTCACTATCATCTCTTTTACGGGATCAATAGTTTTTTTGATTAATGAGGGTTTTGTGAGATTGTTATAAATGCATATTGGTGAAGAGTTGAAGCCCATATTCATGAAATTAACAATTTTTAACCTCCTAGATTTTTATGTAAGTATTTTCATTTTATATTTCTGTAGGATACACTATAGGAAAACAGGCGTTTTGTGGTGGTTTTTTGCGGTGGTTTAGAAAACGCTGCGAAATGTGATAAATTTATTTCTTCAATTTTTTTGAGGATTATAGGCTGTGTTTAAAAAAACCGCAGGGAAATAGTGACAGATTTGATAAAACCCCCGTGAAATGAATGTTAAAAAATTAAAAAACATGAGAAACCCAGAACTCACTGAAACGACAATAAATTTTGATCTGTGAATCTATTGGAGCACCACGACTAGTCAAATCGAAGCTCTTGAAGAGATCTAGAGGCACATATAATCAATACAATGAGATTGTATAAGGGGAGGATGATATGAGAGTAATAATAAATTTGAAAATAATTATCCTACTTCAAAAGGACATAACTTTCTCTCTAGGTGTCCTTTTGGGCTCTACCACATATCAAATCGAAATCAGAAAAGAGAGCTATGCACTAGTTAAACACAAGAAAGCTTTTGTATTGTTTTTTGACCCCGAAGCCCCTCCGAAGGCCTCTAAAACCTTATTTCTATCTCCGATGTCCAGTCGAACATGTCTTCAAATGGACCTATATTTCGATCCGTGTGTTAGTTCGGACTCCTCTACCTCCCAGATCATAGTTCATTCCGTGAGCATCAGTTTGACTATTCATGGCGCCCAATGGACTCATGGATCATAAGTTATGTACATTTTAATGGGTATCGAGTTTGTTATGTTTTTCAATGCCTCGTTTCTAGCGCCCATTCCCCGTCAGTTTTCTTTAAATGGTTGTAACTTATGATCCACCGGTCCATTCAGTATTTTTCACCTCTCATCTCAAAGATTGTTTCAGGATCTTCGATTAGACTGGTTGTAAATCTGGAACGGACTCTTAGATTATACGTTCTCTCCGTTAATGCGAGTCCAATTTTTTTGTGACATTATTACCGTTTTGACGTGTTTTAACGGTTGCTCTATTTATTACTATTTATTTGGGTTTCCATATCTTGTTATATTTATGAATGGTTTTTATGGGTAATTATGTTGATTATGTTGAATTCATAAGGGGTTTTCTAGAGTTTTCATGAGTTTTCATGTGTTCTCGTGCTTTTTAATGCTTCCTTCGTCAGGCTTCTCCTTCCGTTTTCATGCGTTTTCAGGATTTTTCATCCATTATCACGATTTTTCATACTTTTGGATGTGTTTAATTTATTATTTATTATTTATTATTTATAATATACTTTATTTTATTTATTATCTATTATTTGTTACTGGTTATTTATTATTTTTTATTTTTTATTATTATTAATAAAATGTTATTATTATTAATTATATTTGTTACTGGTTATTTATTATTTATTATTTATTATTTATTATTTATTATTATATATAATATATTATTTATTATCTAATATTTATTATTATTAATAATATATTATATATTATATATTATATATTATATATTATATATTATATATTTCATATTATTTATTAATATTTATTGTTTATTATTTATTATTTATTATTTAATATTTAATATTTATTATTTATTATTTGTTATATATTATATATTATTTATGATTATTATTATTATTTATTATTTATTATTATTATTTATTATTCATTATATATTTATTATTATCTATTATTAATTGTTTTTTATTATTTATTATTTATTATTTATTATTTATAATTATTAATTAGGTGTTATTTATTAATATTATTATTTTTTATTTTTTATTTTTTTTATTTATTATTTATTCATTATTTTTTATTTTTTATTATTTTTTATTTTTTATTTAATATTTAATATTTTTTATTTATTATTATTTATTGTTTAATATTTATTATTTATTGTTATTTATTATTTATTATTATTTATTTATTATTATTTCGTATTTTTTTATTTAATAATATTTCTTGTTTATTATTTATTATTTGTTATTTATTAGTTATTATTATTTGTTATTTACTATTTGTTTATTATATTTATTATTTTTTATTTTTTATTTTCTATTTATTATTATTTATTGTTTATTATTTATTATTTAATATTTATTCTTTATTATTTGTTTATTATTATTTATTACTTATTGTTTATTATTTATTATTTATGGGTTTTTATTTATTATTTATTATTTATTATTCATTATTCATTATTCATTATTTGTTATTTGTTTATTATTAGTTATTATTAGTTATTATTTATTGTTTATTTTTTATTTTTTATTTTTTATAGTTTTTTTTATTATTTATTATTTATTATTTATTATTTATTATTTATTTATTTATAATAATGTATTATGTGTTATTTATTATTTTTATTATTTAATAATTATCATTTATTTTTTATTATGTGTTATTTATTATTTATTATTATTTATTGTTTATTGTTTGTTATTTATTATTTTCTATTTATTATTATTTATGAATTATTATTTAATATTTGTTTATTTAATATTTGTTTATTTTTATTTCTAATAAGTTTTTAATTTATTGTTTATTGTTTATTGTTTTTTATTTATAATTTATAATTTCTAATTTCTAATTTATTTCTTTTGTATTTATTACTTAATAATTTCTATTAATTAATTATTTTTTATTTTTTATTTTTTATTTTTTATTATTTATTATTTATTATTTTAATTTCGTAATTTTATTATTTTATTATTTTATTTTCATAATTTTATAATTTATGTAAATATTATTATAATTTATTTTTTATTTATTACAATAAACAGTAAATAATAATAAATAAATAAATAACTCAAAAAATAACTAATAAATCAATATTTATTAATTATATATTATTGTTTTTTAATGATTGATTATTATTTATTGTTCAATTAATATTGAGTTTATATCAATTAGTTATGTATTGTTTGTTTTTCCAATTATTATATATTAGTATATGAAATTCTATTTATTAACCACATGACGATCATGCTGGAGTGGTAATGTCTTTGATAAATATGCATGAGGTTAGGGGTTCTAATCTCACCAAAAGTAGTATTTCTTTATATTACACAGGCATACGCATGGGAATGGGAATGGGAAAAGGCATGAGCATGCATGCATGGATAAAGTAAATAATGTAAAATGAATTAAATAAAATAAATAAAATAAATACAAAATATATAAAATAAATACGAAATAAATATGAAATAAATAAATAAAATATGAAATAAAAAAATAAAATACTAAATAAATAAATAAAATAAATAAAAAGAATAAAAAAATAAAATAAATATGAACTAAAAAAAATAAATTCAAAATAAATACGAAATAAAATAAATAAATAAAATATATAAAATAAATACGAAATAAATAAAATAATTTCGAAATAAATAAAATAAATATGAAATAAATAAATTAAAATAAATAAATAAATTAAAAAACAAAATAAATAAATAAATAAATAAAAATAATTAAAAAAATTATTCAAAAAACGCTGCTAAAAAACCTCCACGAAATGTTCTACGATGGTTTTGAAAACCGCCGCGAATAGTTTCCCGATGCACAATTTAGCAGCAGTTTTTCAAAACCACCACCAATCGATTTAGCTGCGGTTTAAATCGCCTCGAAACAGAAAATCAACTCTTGCTAAATCCGAATTTTTTCGTTGTTTTATTGGATATTGATTCCATCTATGTCATTGGATTTTAGGGCCCAACAAGGTGCATCAGAAGGGCTATGAATTGAATTATTAGCTTCGAAAAATGGTACCATTTACAAGGTAGATACCTTAGAGAGATGCATTAATCTTTTTTTCATTGATTTTTATTTGAAATGGGATGATTTAATTATAAATAAATGCATTTGATTCCCTAAATTGCATACTACTATGCTTTGTATTTATGTTCTTATTTTCAGAGATGTCTCATAGTCATTTTCCCAAGTTGTTTAGATTATTGATTTACATCTTGTTATCCCATTCGACCATATATATGATCAGCCGATTAGAGAGTTTTTTTGGTGGAGAAAGATATTTTTTGAGATTTAGTGATTGGGTATGACTATGTATGCATATATAATCATTTATTTATTGATAAGGAACATGATAGATGACATTATTGTTGAAAATCATCTGATATTTGTTTGTTCTACCCACCAAGTCATGATATCCATCAATTAGATGTTTGGAGTGTTAGAAATAATGTTTATTTCATTATATGTTTATGGGATTTACCTTATGTATATCTCTTATAGATTGTAGACTTACCCCTCAAAGTGATATTGAGTTTCAGATATAGTTTTATCCTAGTGCCTCTTCCATTTTGAGTTCTTATTATTATATGGTAGATTACTAAGAGAGGCAATTGAGCGTTGAGGTTAATGACCTATTGTAGAAGGGATTTATCTCTCCAATTGTATCACCATAGGGTGTTCTGGTGTTTTTCTTCATGAATGGGAAAAATGGTATGTTTTTAGGGTATTACTAGTATATATATCAAGAGATATTCCCGAACCATTAACATAATAAAATGATTAAAGACATATTCAGACAACTGAAGTGAGCCAGTTTGTTTTTAAATATTGATCCATATTATTGATATCACTAGACGAGAGTTTCGGTGTGGGATATCATGAAGACTTTCATAAGGTGTAATTATTTGATCATTGAGTTCATACTCGTGTCATTTAGTTCCACAATCACCTAATATATATTTGTAGGACTCATACACTCTATAAAATGTGGGTTCCTCAATCAGTATGTGGTTATGTCTATAAAAAATATCCATGTATACTCAAGGTCATATGAGAAGCATTTTGGGCACCCTGAGGCCATTCAATAAGTTATTTTATACCATTATATTTATATTAAGATTTCAAAATATTTTTTTGGTTATAGGATGTTAAAATACATGGTATTGTATTATCTCTAGAAGGTGTATTAGTGAATCAATTGAATACTTTGGTAATTTCATATTGAGAAGAACCCCTAAAATTACTCAGTTATGTCATTTCTTTGTTCCAATGGTATATTAGCTGAGGACAATTCCTAAATAATATTATTTTTTCTAAAAGTGTGGACTTTATTTGGAATTATTAGGAATTTTTTTTGATATATTAGTGTCATATAGATTTTGACTATCTAAATGAGAGGATCATAATTTATCTCATTCTACAGTTTTCAGAGGAAGTAGTGATATCTAAGGATTTTTTTGAAGCCACTAATCTTAATAATGTTTTATCATTGATATAGAATAGATAAGTGATATTATATGGTTCTAGGAAGTTATCCCAACATGGGAATTATTATACCACCCATGATCCAGATTTAGAAGTGATTTATTTCTCTAAGTATGTAGATGATGTAACTCATCAGTGATTTCCTTATGTAATTCATAGACCACATGTGTTTGAGGAATATTTTATCAATATTTGATATAAATCTATGATAGTTGTGGAAGATGGATTTTTTCTAAGGTTATGAATTTGAGATATCTAACTCCTTATATAAGGGGAAAGTGGTTGTGTATGCATTGAATATGAATTCACAAGGAGATATTATTTGGAATTATATAGATTCATAGAGTGTGGTAGAGTAACTTCAGGCTATTCTTATTGTTATAGATGATCTTAGTTTTAGAGGCTTACTTAATCTGATGAGAGTGCAAAAATATTTGATACATGGGGTAGATGAGTCTCTATGGGGAGGCATAGGGGTATAGGTAATGGGATGTAATTTCATATTTATTGATTATATAATGGGATGGTTAGTAGGGATAATATTATATGGTATTTCATGACATAAAAATATATTTCATTGAGGTAGATAATGAGGTTATTTGGAGGTTTCATATTTAATCATTTGCATTGAATCCTAGTGTATCAAATATGAATAATGAATTGAGTGGGATGATTTTGTGGCCCATGACAATGCTGTCAGTAGTGGATTTAATATCTCAATTTTTGTAATATTAGAATTTGATGTAAGAAGCTTGTAATTTATGTGATTTTGGGCAAGAATTAGGTAATTATATTTTAAAAATAGTGAAATATGAATTTATTTCATCAAAAATTTACGATGATGGCAAGGAGGATGTGATTATATATGGGTGTTCATAGATTTGATAATGAATTTTTCGGACATCATATCCATCCAGGAGATAGGTTTTGTGGAGGTTCGTGATATGAGGTACATAGATGAGGTGGTACAACATCATGGGGTATTGATTATCACCATTTTCATTTAGGATACATGTTTTACTACAACATTATGGAGAAGATTGATGTATAATTTTCTCTCCCTATTATTCCATATCACTACATTCCATCTTCATATAGATTGGCGTATTGGTTGGAATATTTTATTATGGATGACATATTATGTGATTTAATTTTTTATTTTTGTATATTTTGGGTAAGGGAGTTTCCCTTGGTCAAGTTTCTTTATAAAAATAACATCCACCATTCTATTTGAATGGCTCTATTTTAAGAATTGTATTGGTGGGATTAATGATTTCCATTATGAGAGAATTTTGTTAGAGACTCACAATTTAATGGATCAAATTTGGTGAAAAATATTAATGAAATGTTTAGATTATTTGTCAATAATAATGGAAACATTTGACAATTAGAAGACATATCAGGATTAGTGGTGCAGTCATTCGCTGTTAGAGGTTGATGATCATTTTTTCTTGTTGTTTTCCAAATATCAAAGGTAGTGGATGTTTTTGAGGAGAGTAAGAAGTCACCTAGATTATTTTTTCCTTTTTAAATGTTGTTTTATGTAAATAATGTGTCATATTGTTAAGTGTTTCCTACGTAGTTAGAAAATATATGTGTTGTAATTCTTATATTGAATATCTTATTGTATCATTATTATGATTTTAGTCTCATCAATTAGGGTGATATATATATAAATAATTATTTTTTGTTTGAATTGACACCATTTGAAATTCAATATTTTCAAGAGGAGGTTGTAGTTGGGAATTTTATTCTCATACTATGTGTTTTGTAGAGGAATACTGGAATAAATGATATTATGTTTGACTAAAAGTCATATATTTGTACTCAATATCTTGAGATACTTTTATTTTTTCTTTTTTTTCTAGTGAGACACACAGTATTATATTAAACATAATTAAGTTGCTGTTTTTTTTTCATCTTATTTCTCTCAGTTTTATGTTCATTTAATGAAGAATCATCATTTTTTGGAGGTTTTTAATGGTGGGTTATTATTTTATAGATTATGTGGATTTCAATTTATGATCGGTACTGACAATTAGGGATTATAATAATTTTATAGGTATACAAATTAATTTTCAAAACATAGTTTTGATGTTACATACTATTTTTTATTATTAGATACTTCTATATTAAGCATGAGAAATGATAGGTGGAGTTTGAATAGAAATTTCTTATGGGAACAGTTGGTCATGGAGTGTTAATTTAACACATTAAGTGGGGTATTTTAAGTAGTATATCAATAGTTCTATCGTTTTATTTGAGTCATTTTTACATGCATTCCAAACTTGATTCATTTTAGGTAGTTTTGGAGGTTTTCAAAGTATGTTCTTTTCGACATGTTTTCCTTTATCATAATTCTAAAATGAGATAATGGCTTTTGTATACCTCTATCTTAGGTGTTTTCATGATTTTGAAATATAACTTATGGAATAACCATTATATAGTTAGATAAAATCGTACTCTTTTACTGGGATTTTAATAGGACATATATGGGGGGATTTTCATTGTGAATTTGTGATAATATTTATTTATTTACCTATTATAGAATGAACATAAATCATCAAATCAGGGATCAATGTTATTTGTCTAGTCATGATTCAATGATGAATTATTGCATCATAACTTTTGTTTTCTAAAAAATATATATATTTTTAATACCCTCAATCTTTTGAAATATTTATATGAATTATCTTGATCTTCTAGAAAACTATGATACTCTTTAAGAGTCTCTTAATCCCTCTTTGAAAAAATTTCATCCCAAGCATCTCATAATTTAGAATCCTTACATTTGTGTTTATTTATTCATATTTTCCTATTGTTTTGTTCGTCGTTTTGACTAGATTGGTATATGGATATATGAATAGTTTATTTTAGTGAATTCTGGTTAGTAGCTTATTTTTATGGTTGTTTTATATCTTTTTAGGTCCCCTTTTGTGATTATATCATTGAGATTGTCTATACTCCTTGTTTTTCTTGCGTAGTATTCATTGAAGCGTCTATTGAGGAAGATTATTTGATAACTATCTTCTTTAATGTATAAATTGTTTGGATGAATGATTTTTCATTCCATTTAAAAAAACTATGAATTTTATTATAGTTGATATATAATCAAATTTAAAATAAATTCATTGGAATGTGTTGAAACATATGTTTTCACTTTCTTTTTTTATACTACTGATGATATTTATTTCTACTTGTTGATATTTTGTAATATCTTCTCTATGATTGAGACATCGATATTGAAATTTTCAAATGCATGTTGTTTGTAACAATCATAAAAAGATTAACAATTTAAATGTTGTAATTCTACTGTTTTTTGAAAAATTATTATTGGAATGTAGTTTCTTGAATGAAAAATTGGTTTTGATAGTTGTGATTTTTGGAATCAGTTGTTGTACACATTTTTTTACTGTGTGGAGTTTTTTGGGAATCACGTTTTGTCATATTTTGGAATATGAATTGTATGGGGTTAATATAGATAAGTTGGTTATAATTAGATGTTTTGTAAGATATTTTTTTGATGACTGGTTGATGTTAATTGCATAATAATGTGGGTTTCATGGTAGATACCATTGGTGTAATAGTACGATGTGGATGAGGATATGTAATTGAGTAGTAGGGATTTAGATAATTTGACATGGTTATGAAGAGTTAATGAGTGAGTTTTGTGGCAGATTTCTAGGTTGGTTGATGTCAGATATCAGGGTATTTTCATAGTGGCATGGAATATTTCTAGTACTGAGGACATTGAAATGGATTTCAGATGAATTGAATAGATTCATGGATAAAAATGAAGTGTGTATGTATAAAATGAATATTTAATAGCTCAAATTAATCTGGGTACTCCCCATATGATTTATATCATTAAATATGTAATTGAATTGGTTAATGAGCTTTAATTGGTTATTATGTAGTAAATATGGAAATAGAATAGTACAATGATTTGTCAAGTCATTTTACATGTTGATGTGGTTGTTTTAATTTGATGTGGAGGTAGTAGTTGTGTTATAGTTGGCACTAATGGTGGTGTGTACATTATATTGTAAAGTAATATTTTTGGGTTATGATGGTGTTCTAGCAGTTTGGAAAATTTATATTGGGATTTTATGTGGTATATTTATATTAGTATTTTCATTTGGTTCATATGCATACCTCACTCGAGTCATATATGATTATAGATTCCCCATATTCTTTGGGTACTATGTTTTTTTTTTCAAAATATCATGGTTGGTGAGATAAATGATGGCTCCCTACACCCCTTACATACACTACATTCAATATCTATGATGGGATGTGATGGATGGAAGATTGTATGATCATACTATCTTAGTATGAGGAGTACTAGAAAAACCTAAGTGTGTATTGGTGTAACATTAGAAACATGATATACAAGAGGACCCTATAACATATAGATGAGAAGGTACAAGTGATATGAAAGTCCTTAATGACTATTGATATCCTGTAGTGTCATAAGTTCACTAGGAAACCCGTTTATTGGTATTTATCTGATGTTATTTCATAGTGGGGTTCATTCATTGTAGGAGGATTGATTGAGGTCGATGTCCATCATATTCATGATTCCCTACTCAACTTGATATGATATATGTGCATGGGATTTGGTATGTGTTAGTGAATATGGGATGAGGAAGTAACAGGATTTCCATGAGGTATGGAATGTGATATATTACATGGTGTATTTCTCTATAGTGTGGAAGGTATTGGGAGTATAAATTATCAAATGTTGGGGTGTGAGATTGAAAAACCAATATTGATGTGGATATTTGTATCCTTCTTGTAAAATTCATCAATATTATTTTCATATTCCACGATGTTCAATTTGGTGAATGAGGCTCGGTTTGATTGGATGATTATTGACTTTGTCGGCGTTTTTTTTAGTTTGTTCATTGATGCATTATTATGATCTTCCAAAATATTCATCTTGGATCATGGGTATGATTCTACTAAGTATTCATGTTATTCTCACCAAGATATATATACAATTTTTTAGGTTTCAATTGCATGTTTGGTTATCTATCCAGATAGTAGTAGCTTGGAATTTTTTTTTGGATATAGAGTTTCATTCATATGGCTATTTTGTTATTTGGTTTAATATAATACTGATATTTCATTGATATCATCATATGATTTAGTATCTATTTCCATCATGAATTAATTATATTGTTGTGTTTATCGGAGGGTTTGGTTATGTATAATTGTGATATAGAAAGTAATTCCTCCCATTTTCTTATTTTATAGCATTGGTTCTAGCCAACAAATCGGGGTATATTGTTAGTGGGATTCAATGTTAAATATCATATTCATTTTATTCCATTGATGGGTTCCTAGTGGGGGTGGGTCATGATAAAATAAATAATAATTTATAGATTTATTATAATCTTTAAAATTAATGCAATGAAATTATAAATTACTCACAATTTAATTATTATTAAATAATTATATTATTTTTACATTATAATAATTACTATTAAACAAATATAAAAAAAATTATTATATTTTTCCAATTCCTCAAAACATGATTTTAAAATGTTATTTTATATTAAAATTTATACTATTTTTAATATATTGTTTCACAGAAAAAAAATAACCAAAACGAATGGAATCACTTTTTATATGGAATTATATTTCTATTTTAATGTAGTTATAGAAGTAGTGGGTTTAAATAGATAACAATAAATTATAAAATATAATAATAAATAAAAGGATAACGAGCACACTAAATTGATTGACATAGAAAATTCAATCAATAAATATAAATATATTATAAGATCATTTGTTTCTTCAAATATGTTTTTTTTAAATTGACTTTTAATTTTTAATAATTTTAACATTGAGATAGTAAATATTTTATGGTTAAATGATTGTAAACTATATATTTAATAGTAATAATAATATATTAATATCATTTTTTAATTCATATAAAATAAGAAAAATAATACTTAGTTTTTCAAATGCTCATTTTCCTATGAAAATTTTTCCATTATATTTTTTATTCGGAATAAATATTTTAAAAAAAATTTATTTTTATTTGAAATTTTTTTATTATTTTGACTTAGAATAATAATATTATCATATGGTTAATATTTCGGTCTCTTATAGAAAGATTTAATTTTTTATGTGAATAGTAAAAATTCAATTTTTATAAGAACCATGATCTTAATGAAAGCATTAGGATATATGAATGGGTTAAAGATTTATAAATACTTTTTCCAAATTATATTTTTATCAGTATAATTACATATTTTAAATATTTTTTTTATTTTGAAACAAATGTTTTTTATTTTTCATTATATTGTTTTTTTAGAAATTATTCTTTGTGGTTAGTTAGAATATTAATTTAAAAGTAATTATTATCTAATTTTGAAATGTAATATTTTAAAATTGTCTTATTATTTTGATTTATAATATCTAAAATAATTTATGTGGCAAATTTTTATTTTTTCCCTTAAAATTAGTTTTCAAGGTTGAAAATATGTTAACGTAATAAAATTAAATTATGGTTAAAGTTAAATCTATTGAGAAATGGAATAAATTTCATAAAAAATTATCTATAAATATTTGGTGATAGGTTTTCTCTACCCCCACTCTTCCACTATCCATTAATTTCAAATTTTTTTGATAATTAACATGAATTGTGACTTTTCCTTTTGTATTATTAAACTAATTTTACTCCCTTTACTTATAAAAGGTGACTTATGCCACCCATTTATATTCACTATTTAAATTAAAATACGACATTATCCAATACCTATTTTACATTTTCTAGATATTTTTAGAACATTTGTAATCCCATTATCAATGATAAATCCCTAAATCCTATATTATGAAGAGTCCCTCTAATAGAATGTTCAAATTCACAAAATGAGTACTTATGAGTTCTTAATTTTTTTATTTAATTTCATTGTCCTATAAATAAAATTTTATCATTATATTATAAATAAATCCCCATTATAAGTATATTATAATATTACCATCATAATTATAAATGGAATGGATTGTTTCATCCCATTTCCTTCTCATTTAAGTGGGTTTGGAGCCTTGATAGGACCCTATGGAATGAATAGGAGGAGAGGTGGTCAAATATAAGATAATGTATTGTGATTCACACCATGAATCACTGAACTAGGGTGAGTAATTTTTTTAGAGGAGCATCATAGATTATTATGTGATTTTTACCAGGGCTAATTCATAGTGTAAAACACTATTCACATTATGAATATTTGTGACTGAGTTTTTTGATATTATACATTAGATGGTGTCAAACAGTTAATGTATATAATGAAAACTTTTAATACCTGGTAGTTGGATATATATTTATTATTTATTCAATAGATGTAAACATCTTCTGATTCAAGGAATTAACCAGTAATTTACTCATTCAATGCGGATTTTTCCACGATATCAGTAAATCCCAGCATTCCTCTGATTAAACACATTATCCATATAATAATCATAGATACCAAGTTATTTATATGATAATTTTTGAGATGTAATGGCCTTTGATAATTATTTTCATCATTATCTGTTAGTGGTTTTAAAAAGGTGATTCCTAAAGTGTTCTTTATATATTTTCAATGAGTTTATCCTTGTTTCTTTATAGATCTCACAGGGATCATGTTTTTTGGATATTATGGTAATTTTTTATTTTTTTAGATAATAAATAAATTATTTTTATATTGATCCTAGGATTACTTATATGGTTGTTACCTTTTATCGCATTCTCTATTTCTCTGAATTTTCACAGCTAATCAGAATTGATCTTTTAATGTAGATGAATTTAGTTATCTATAATTTATATAAATTATTTATATTATCATCTATTTCATTTCTGTTGGGAGAGTAGTATGAATTTAAATAATAAATATAATGTATCAATCAAATGAAATTGAAAGGGAGTGGTGTGATACACATTGGATTACCGGTTTTTTATGTTACTGATATTGATTACAATTATATGATTATTATTTTATTTCAAAATATAGTGGTGGCTTGATTTTTTTAATAAAATTTTAATTGATATATAAATAAATACTATAAATCAAAATAATATGGAAAATAAAACTACTTTATACATGACATGATATTTGAATATTAGTCCCCTTAGTTGTGTGTGACTTAGTGGCCTTGGTTTTTTGTGGATTTCTATCCTTGGTTTTGATGTGGTTGTTTGATGTGGTGGTTACATGATTGAGGTTTTTTATCAATGGAATAATGTGTGTGTGTGTGTGTGTGTGCATGCGTGGGTATGGTTATGTATAAATAACATTTTGTGTTAATTTAAACTAATAAGTAAATAAATAATGCTTGGAGGTATATTTATTTAGTAAAATGATGGAAAAGGGAACTCAGGTTTTTTCCCATTGTGTGATTCTTTTGGCTGGTTGTTTTGAATTATATGCATTAATGGGTGGAATGATATTTATAGTGGTATAATGGTGGCGACAGTATTGTTTCTTATATTATCCAGATTGTGTGGTACTATGTGAGAATATTATATACTATTACTCTTATTTGAATTTATATTCACCCAAACAGTGATGGGAAATCTAACAATGACCCACACAATATAGGGTTGTTTTGCATACCATTATGGATTGGATGGATGGATCCCCCTCCCCCCAAATATCCATTCAGTGGTAGAATCAACCGATATCAAAGGTCTATAATGATATATGTAGAGGGTATCTCGTGGGGTAGGATGTGTACATAATGTTATTTTCCTATATAATCAAAAAACTATACATACCAAGTTAATTGAATTGAAATATAAATATAGTGTTGTGAGACATGATATAGGGTTGTCCAAGTGATACATGATTTGAAGTTGATTTCATGATACCTGATATTTGATTAGCGTCATTATTTGGGGATATAGAAGGGATGGGGGGAAATGATTTCATCTAATCATATGAGAGTGGTAAATCAGGGGTAGTGGGTTGGGGTTTCCATTATCAAAGTTATTTTTGTTATTACTTTACTATTTTTTGAGGTTTTTCTATGTGAGAGATCCATGGTAATGTAATCTGAGCATTTTACATGACTGTGTGATAGTTAGTTTTGTTATTTGTTCACCGTGGCATTAACATGTTATTTTAATAACTATAACAATATTTCATGGGAATGATTCATCTATGTATACTAGATAATATGACATTATATATATATAATGTCATTAGTGTTTCTAGGTGGGGATTGCGGATCGAGTTGGTTTGCACTAGCTCGGGGCTTGCGTTGTTTTAGATACAACCAAATGATTTTGTTTGGTATTATTTTATCCTTAGAGATAGTTATATCTAATTTATATGAATTTATATGTTATATATGTTATGTTAGATTTTATACTAATATTTTTATATGTTTTTTGTTTGATCCATGGTTTTATGTTATGATTCAGTGATATTAGGGTTAATTCCTCCAATAAGAGTGATTTATATCCTCAGAACTATTCTTCAATATAGGGCCTAATAGAGTTAGAATTAGGTGGGTCAGTAATCCTCACTACCAATCTAGGAGGGGTAAATGTTTAGGAGTGTTTATGATTGGATGGTATCAAATATTTTGGTTATGAAAAATGTTGTATTTTAGAGTCAGGAACTAGTGAGAACAACATCAGTAGGAAAGGAAATGTTTTTTTTTGAACATAGGATATGATGACCATAATGGAGACCAAATATTAAAATGGATTTTAGGGGTCCCTGTGATCTTATTAAGTAGACATATTCTCATAGAATTTACTATGTACAATGATATTTCATGTGTGGATTAGACATAAGAGGTGTGCATGAATCATAATTTATTGATTTTTTAAATGTTGTGGTATAGGGAATGAATAAATCAAGTAATTAATTTACTAAAATAATTCCATTTATTACACATATAAGTGTTTCAACTTCTCTTACAATTATATTCGTTTCCCCCCCCCCCCATGTAAGTTCTATGTGAGCTAGATTCGGTAGGATGACTCGCTTTATCATCATTGAGTCTCTCCTGATCTAGGGGATGTGTATTGGTAGTAGGAATTGTCAACCTTATCAAGTAAAGTCCTTGAAAACTATAAAAAAATAAACCATGTTATAGATAGGTATTACTATTTTAGTGAGTTAGAGATCTATTTTGGATATATTTGATCCTAATTTTAATATTGACCCCCCTTAGAAATTAGCCAAATGAGATGATTAGAACATAAATGGTGAATGATGTATCTTATTGAGTGGAAGAATATTTATGTATTATTATCTAACATTGATTTATATTTAATGGTTTATATCTTATTAATGATGAAAAATGTGATGAAGTTGTAGAAGATCTCCTACCATAATTAAGAGGTAATCAATGATTTGGATAGGAAGAATAATTATATATATATATTATTATTATCCCATTGAAAACATCTTAATTTGGATTCATGATAATCATTATTAGAGGATTAATTATTCCCCTCCAATTATTATATAGTAAAAACATTTAAATTACTATCTATTAATAGGTAGAAGAGAATACGAATGTGGTTGACTGTCAATATGAGTGGGCTAGACCACCCCATGTCAAAATTTAAAAGGTATCTCAATAGAGCATGTTAACAGATGGATGTATATGGAAGAAGGGATATTCAATGCATCAAAACAATATAAAAATTTCCCAAATAGTCTAAATCATGTTTCTCAATGGCTGATGGTTCTCATCCATCTACCTAGATACCTCATAATTTTTATTTGGATATGGATGTCGTTGTCACTACCAGCTATTTTTCTCTTCATCCTAAAAATTTCAATATTTTTTTGGTGGAAATCAACACTTTATAAAGCAGTGACACTTACCATTATATTTTAATCAAAATAATAATTCAATCCAACATATTTTTAGTAGAATATTTAATTTATTTATTCAAAAGAATGATGATGTAGAGATGGAAGAAGGTACACCAAGGATAGCCCTTTCGACAAAGGTCCCAGACTAGAATGTAGATGTTGAGGTAATCCATAATGAGGTAGATGATACATTTGAGACAATATTCAGGTAATTGAAGGACCAATTATATATTTTTAAGAGGTTGTTTGAGGTGTGATCATTTTATAATCTATCATTGTTAATATGTTTTTTATTTTTTAGTTACATACACCTTTTCCACTCACCGAGGTCCATGAAATGTGACAATATATTAAGAGGATTTATGAGAACTTGTTTTTATCAATCCCTATTACATGCTATGATGATTTATTTCATTTGTTCTAGGGATGCAGACTGATGATGGGAAACAACAACCATATGTAGATTTATTTTTTTGAAAATACAAACATATAATTCCATTATCATCATGTTCTAGTTGAAAATAGCTATAAGAGAGATGTGTTTTATTATATGGAAGGATTATGTGTTTATTTTTTTGTTGAGAGTGGTTTTGAGATTCATAGTAGGTCATTTTATCTCCTTATTTCCCTTTTTTCCTTAATACTAGAGTCCATTAAAGATACCCCTAGAGTTGTTGGACTGTATTTAGATGTATTACCTTGTATGTATATGATTGTAACCCATAGTTTCAAATAAGGGTATAAAATAGATATACCATCGGTAGATAAATTTATTTAAAAGGATTATTATATTATGGAACCGTCAATATTATTAGAGATAAGGATTTATATTTATGTGTTGATGTTGAAATTCTTTATTAGGCCTCATGAGACATCCTGGGGAGCTCTGATTTTATTCCCTAAGAAGGCAGATGATTATCCAAGGTTTTACATAAAATACTATTGGATTAACCATGTAATTATTACGAATATGTTTCCCATTATGTAAATTAAAGATCTCTTTGAGTGTTTTAGGGCGATAGAATCATTTCTAATGTCAATTAATTTTTCAGATAACATATTATTTGTGTGAATGAGGTAAGTAATACAATGTATATTTTAAAATACTAGAATAGATTCTTAATGATTGTATTCAGTTCATTAGGTATAAATAATGTTGTAGCAATTATCATGGTTCTCTTGAATGCTATAATTTAGGAGTTCTTGGAATTCTTCTTCATTGTTATCATTGATGACATTCACATATACCTGATGACAATGTAGGATCATACTGAACAGGTGAGGATAATTTTATACACACTTCAACACAAATAATTATGTATAATATAATCTAATTTTATATAAAAGATGATTTAGGATCATTTCCATATACATGTGGTGTCCCAAGAGAGAGAAGTGGTGGATTCAGAATCATTTTAGGAGGTTAATTCTTATGAATAACCAAAAAATGATTATGATGTTTGTATATTTCATGGTCACATGAGTTTTTACCAATATTGTTTCCTAATTTCTATCATATTTTGGTATATTGTTAACATTGAAAAATAATTACTTGGATTTCCATTGTACATATTAGTTTAAGTGAACATGTGAGAGCTTGAAGGATTCGTTGACCAATGCTCAAATTATTGAGTCTCATTAGGATATTTTGATGTATTTGGTGTTATGTGACACTTCATCCTTTGTTTTGGGGTGTTTCATAGTGTAACAATTGTATATGATCACATTTTGGTATAGGAATTAATTCCCCTAAAAGTGTAACTACCAAACACACTATCTATTTATGGTAGTCATGGATTTTATATTACAATGGTGACATTACCACATTGAGGAACACATTGTCATCCTTTTGAATAAAACAAATAATGAGATCTATTTACAACCGAAATAACAAGAATATGTGACATTGAATGTGGATTTATTTTATTTGATAATAATAGATTTTATATCTTCTATACCATAGAAAAGGTAAATGTTGTTGAAGATACATTTAGTTGGTTGTTATGAATGGATATATGAGAATTTGAAGATTTATGGATGACAGTCGAGGAGATTGTTTTGTTTTTCATTGAGGTGGAAGTGATTTTTGAAGGATTATTCAAGGGGATGCAGACATGGGATGGTTAGAGTATGTAAAATATCATATTATATGTAAATAATGGAAACTGATCCCATTGGTGTTGTTTAAGGGATTTCATAATGAGTTTAACGATCAGCTCTAGTGATAAACCCTAGAATATCTATGATGTAACATAGTTTGGGGAGGTAGTTTTTATGTGCATGAACATTGTGATCTTTGGGGGAGTTTGTAGCATGAAATCAAGTTTCTTAATAGGTAAATGTAGAACATCATTTCGTTGGTGGTTGGATATAGACATTGGATTTTTACTAGTAGATGTTGCAGGTCATCTAGATATATTTCATCAATGGTCTATATATATATAAGGATCAATATGATGTTATATGAGAGAATGTGTACGGACAGACAAAGTCATCTCATTTTTTGGTAATCTGGGATTCGTGTACACATGACATATTAGCGATACTGTACATGGATTGAGTCTTTAGGATTAATGGGTTTATGTGGACCATCATTTCTGTCCATGTTTCCTCGTTTCTATTTATGTTTCTGGAGGTGATTCTATCACAGCCTAACCCCTCAATTACAACATTGAACTAATTTCCACCCCAAGACAAATTGATAAATATATAGGACCATTATAATGTCATATTATAAACTCTCGGTATGTTGCATTGATTTTGGTGGTTCATGGGTATGAATCCATACTTTTTTTAGATTAAAAATAATTTCTACTACCACTCATCTTTCATAATTTCATTATTTGAGGAATTTACATTATATAGTGTGGATCCCTGTTGAGCCTGACTGAGATTGTAGTTTCAAATGTTATTGCTCATAATGTGGTGAAAATAAAATAGATAATATATTGGTGGTTAATTATATAATTAAAGAAGATTAATAGTGTTATATGGATTATTTTAACAGATTGAGGGGACCTTTGGATCTTTATATTGGATACTATACTTTCCTAAAGGTTTTGTCATTGCATGGACAATAAAGGGTATGTCTCGGGAGTAAGATCTCTGATATTTTCCAAGACCCATTGAGGTGTTGATGAATGTTATCACGGTTTCTTATTGGATATATCTACCCCAACATATGGAAAGAGTTATTTATTTCTTCTTTTTATATGGAATATTCATGTTGATCACATGACATTATCTAGTATTTTAATATCAAATAATGAATGATTTGTATGGAATGACTGATTGATATTCGGGACAATAATTATATGGTGTTGTGGGGGAGTGTAATCCCATTGGGTTGATTTCTATTATGTCATTTCATTCTACATAGTAGTACCTTGGAGGATAATTAACCGATTCATGTGATGCTCCTTGTGTGGTTTGTTTATATATTTTAACACTGATTTGTTCATAGATTTTTTCGATGGTTATTTGAGATCTTGGTATTATATTTTGAAATAATGTTATGATTTATGTTAGGGTTCCATCCTGTTTTTTGAGTTATATCATAAGGGTAGTGTATGGTGATTACTTTTGGTAGGTGTTTCCCTTATGGTTTTTAAATGTTTTTGTTTCGTAAGGAGGGGATATATTTGATTCGTATGTAACATAATAGTTCAAATCCTTCCAGCTTATTACATTGTGAGTCTTGGGTGCTCAGAACCATAAGAATATCTCGAAAAAGGGTGTATAGTCCTCCAATATTATTTTATATAGATAGTAGATCATATTTTATGGATATTAATTACATTACACAAACATAGGTTTGTAAAGCATAACATTTCCTTCTTTTTTAAAAATAGAAACATTATCATTGGTACATGAGTGGTCTATATCTTCTTCCACTGTATTCTTCACAACTGTAACAATTCGTAAAAATACCACCCACAATACATATATTCATAAAATAGGGAATGGAAACAAATTAATGTTTGGTATTTGATTCCATATATAGTTAAAAAGGGAGATACATAAGCATAAAATGAAATGAATCATGATAGAACATGACCATAACATTTGAAAACCATTCATTTAATTATAAAATTGACATTCATGATTAATTAAATAAATATTGGATGTTAAAAATACATGAATCATAAAGAAATCATAGAACATGATATATGGGATCATATCATAGACATAAAAAAATTATTTGTTTAATACACATGTGCATAGAAATCATTTCTATATTAGTAACGGTTCACTCCCATTAAAATCATTGTGAGAAAATCCCTTACATGACTAGGTTTACTCGACATGCTCACCCTGCCATACAAAATCGAGTTTACTCCCCATTCCATACGTATTCAATAGAGTAGTTGACTCCCCATTATTTCCATATTTTACTAAATCTATTTCATTCCCCATTCTAGTCATGTCTACCATATGAAATATAAATAATTACTCAATGCATTGAAGGGTGTTATAGGTCCCACCCATCACATAATGAAAATAATGTTTATGTGCTCCATAAGATAATAAATATTAATCGATTCATAACTGATGAAATAAAATTATTATAATAAAACATTAATTATATTAAAACCTACAAAAAATATATAGGTTTTATAATCATTTCATTATAGAAAACCCCATTAAAGGAAGTGGGTTTCATAAGTATTTTATCATTGTGTAGCTGGTGGATGAAAAATGGAGTCTGTAAACATCATCCGATGAAAATATAAAAAATTTTGTGGATGAATGTTAATTATATAATTATATCATATCTCCTAGATGGGAATATGTAACAATAATGTATTTCATCTTAGATGGATAATAATTTTGAATGATTAGTCAATGAATTTCTTCTAAAAAATAATCATTCCACTTTGAATATGATTTTTAAAATATAAAACATTTCATCCAAATTTTTTATTTGAAATTTTCCTTAAAAAAATATAATTTATATTTGAATAAATTATTGGTTGTTAAATATGGAAATTTTTTTATGTCGTATTTGTAAAAATGACAATTCAAATCATTTTTTAGATAAATTCCATATAGTCATTGTTTTGGAAATGAAAAGTGGATTCCTTTCAAAATATTTTGTTAAAATGTTAGAAATTGTTTAAAATGTCTTCTTAATATTATTATCGATAATGGAAACATTAATTAAAATATTTTTCGATGAAATTATTTTCCATGATAATAGTATTCTGTCTGAAGTGATAAAACGACAGATTTTCTTAAAATCATTTTATTAATTGTTTTATATACCAATGAGTGGGAAGATTATACCATTACATGAAGATATAATGAGTAACAAGTTGAGAATAACAATCATGACATATTTTTAATTTTATATCGTTATATTTAATCATTTAATTCTTAATCATAAATAATCATGATTAATGATGGAATTCTAACATAAATTATTTACCACATTTGTAGCATCGAATCATAAATCCCTTGGTGTGATCGATGAAATGAAACCTAAAATATCTGTAGGATGAATATATTATTGGTATTACATATAAAAGTGGATTTAAATATCCCACATGAAAGAATATAGGTTCCAATCATTACATATATATCTAATATTTTCCAATTGAGTCCAAAATCCCTTTACGGTTTGTTAAAATTTGAACCATAAAACACAAGAAATATATATCCAAAAATATATATTGAAACCCCCAATATTTATTCTTATAATCATAATAATATAAATTCATGGGATGTTTATATATAACATAAAATAAATAGGTGGTGAATATGACAGTTGTCTCACAAAAGTACAAATATCATTTGGAAATCCCTTACATTATGTCTTGTCATCCATCATACACTTGAAACCTTCTTAATAATAAATATATTTTTAGTTTAGATATATTAAAGAACCATATTAAAATATATCTTTCACTATATGATTATAAAATTACCTTTTACTTCCTTTTTATTAAAAACTCCATGATAAAGGTATGTTTTTGGTAATACTCGATTTTTTCATATATGTTTTGATTTTTTATCTTTTGACCTCACACATTGATCATGTTCCAAACAATTATCATTTATAACAATTATATAACTATCATATGTATTAATTAAATATTTATTCATATTATTCCATATTATTTATTATATTAAATGAAATACAACATTCATAGAGATGGTAGGATGTACATACGTATGAACACGGTTTTTTCATTTTCGTTTTCGATTAAAAGAAATAAAAGTAAATGAAATATAGTTCAACTGTATTACTATGGTTATGTAATATCTATTTAAATAAATCCATTATTTTTATTAAACCCATTCATAATAAATTCTATTTAATGATGGAATGAATCACATCGCTTAGTGAGGAAATAGTCTATTATACACCCTTGGGACATTATCATATTCCCACAATATGGATAGAATAGAGATATGTGTGACATAAAAATTACATTATCATAATAAAATAATTAAAAATGGTAATATAATATTTAAACAATAATTCCACAATTACTTTTAACATTGTAAGGTCGTAATAGAATAATGAATGATATTGGTTCTTGAGGTTGTAGTTTTCCATACACACGAACAATGATTTGGTAACCCATTTGAGGGATGTGGATATGATTGTAGGTCATAAACATAACAATAAAAGATCATAATATATGGAATATGTTGATGTTATTATATAGGATTATAAATATAACCTCTTTATAAGGTAGAGAATGAAATCAAATAAAGATGATCATTGAAGAAAATTAAAACTTCTACGATTATTCTAATTAGGTTTTCACTGAATCGTTCTATGGATGGATTTATGATCAAACAATGAAATCTATGTTGGGGGATGATTGTTCTGATGTGGTTTGGGTATGTATTGGATGAAAAAATAGTTTTAAATTTTTGAATAAGGTAAGATATGGGTGGACTTTCATTAGTGGGAGATAGGATACACATGATGTTTTTGAGATGAATTGAGTGATCCCATATTTTCATGTGTCATATGGGCCCAAAATGGACCCTTTTCTAACTGTAGAGGTGGAACGGTTCAAATTTTGGAAAAATAGTTTTTATATATGTTTATAGGTTATTATTACCCTTTACGTATTAGCTTGTCCAAATTAAACACATTTCCACCTTAACTGTAGTAATTTTTTTTACTTCAATCACTATTAAATTTTGTTGGAAATTAATTTTTTATTATTAGAAAATATATATTATTATGATTATAAATTTGTAATATTTTTTTCTAAATTCCACTCTCGTAGGGACTTATGATCATGCAAAATCCATCAAAACATTTTATTACATATTAATCTACTTTGTATTGGTATGATTTTCATTCCAAAGTATTTCCACTGAGAAAACATTATTGTTAATTTCCTAGAATAAATGGAATTAAAAAAGATACTGATAAATTGATCATTTATCCAAAATTAATTAATTGACAATATACAATTACGTTTTATGGTATTTATTTTGGAGTTTCATATATTGAAATATATTAAATTTTTATATGGGGTCAATATTGACAATCCAAATAATTGACATTTTTATATGAATTTTTATTGATAAACAAGAAAATATAATTTTAAAAGGTATTTTTTTAATTTATTATATAAGATGAATTAATTAGAAATAAATAGTTATAGGTGCGGCGTAAAATATCCCCCAGATTCACTAATACATATTATGTGAAAAACATTCCTTCATATTTTGATAGAGTAGCCTATTTTATTATTTTTCATTTCCTTCCCTATTATCTGTGCCTTTTTATTCTATTATAATTTCATCGGTACACTTTCACTTACATAAATTTAAGGAGATAATATTTATGTTTCTATACACCCATGTTATAAAAAAATTAAATATACTTGATATGAGTAGAAAAATAACATGTGTGGATTATTCAATTGAAATATTGAAGTATTATAATAGATTAAATAATTTCTTTCATAGATGGAAAATATCAATTGGATGAGAACTATATCGTCACGACCCATCCCCCGAGGCCCATACTGTGACTACCTCAAGCCCGCCTTCAATAGGATAAGGGTTAGCGACTAGAACCGAATGTGTATTCTCTAAATCTAGGAAGGAATTTATTTTATAACTTGTAACACATACAACCAAACACACAGCAAGATAAAAACTCAAGAAACATGGATAGTAAATAGAGTGAGTATAATAAGTAAAAAGGGTACAGAATACAAGACCAACTAAAAAGTACAAGAAGAACTGGAAAGTACAAGGTGACTGATATGTGAAAAGTAGCTCTTGTATCGTCCAAAAATAATCCTACCTCATGGTTAGGTACAGCTATCGAACTACCATCTCTGCAGTTCGCCACATCAAATGTCCACCTATGAGCGACCTCCAGTCTTTGTACTCTCATCCTCAGCCAGTGATGTCCGTCGTCTTCACCAAACAAAACAGGTTGTGGGCATATCTCGTGCAGGGGTGAGTATAACAATAGTGAGTAGGTACTCCAAGGCCCTCAAGGTCTCACAAAATCTACCAAGGATAAACCACACGACAAGAAATCAAATAACATCCCTACTAAGGTATATGCCCATACATATACCTAAGTTATCATGTAATCCCATCTAAATCATGAGGAAACATAGAGTCCAACTCTAAATCCCTAGTCTCAACTGTTCCACAATGGATGAAAAACCCCAATGTTATGTACAACACATGTACGCCACACTGAAGTATACCTCCATGGTATTACCACGATGGAATGTACCACACAGGTACGAACTCATATTACACCAGATATAACTTTAGTACAGTAGTAGAGATGATTATTTTTAACAACTGAATCATCACACAATGTTAAGAGGTAGAACCACACATGATCGCTCAGTGCAGATCCACAAAGGATCACTAGGTTCTGACTCACACGTGATCGCAGGGTGCTGACCCACACTAGATTTCTAGGAGTTGACCGAAACAGGATTGCAAGGTGCTAACCCACACAAGATCGCAAGGTGCTGACCCACACATGACCACTCTATGTGTTGTCCAATACAGGATTGCCAGGTGCTGACCCACACATGATCGCAAAGTGCTGACCCACACAAGATTGCATGGTGCATAGCCACACAAGATCGCAAGGGAATGACCCAAAAATGATCGCTAGGTGATGACCCACACAGGATCACAAGGTGATGACCCACACTGGATCTTTTTAAGGGCTGACCCACACAGAGTCACTCTACATTATTCACATCACTGCCAACAAATGGGTTCCCAAACAATCATCACTCGTCTCTGGGAGGATCCTCTCCATAAGCTACCAGTCGATACTCAAACTTTCAAGAAGTCCCACGAAGAAGTATCTCAATGGACCGCCCTGTCATAGGGGTCTCAACGCAACAGACGATGCGTCATTCAGAAGCCCAGTCTGTGAGTTATTTGCCTTTTTTTCTTGAGGGCATGATTGGATTCGTGCTCTCTCCAACTCGATCGTTCCCCAACTTTATCCAAAACTCTTGTGGGGTATACCAAAGTGACCATCTCGCTCCATGGTTCCTGAAGCCGCATAAGGATTGTCAAAAATATGTCTACTGTCAAACGTTATGGCCCATGTAATGTATAAGGTCGTATCTAGTCCGGGTCCGGTCTGACTTGGTCGGAGCAACCCGGCATGACCCAGCCTGGGTCGACGTTGTTTTGGTCGACTCGGCCCGACACAATGGGTCTGGTCCAGCCCACTGGGTCTGCCCCGAACCACTTGGCCTGGCCAGGTAGGCCACGAGGGTCATGAGGCCACGGGGGTGCCACTGGGTTGTGTGGTGGCTCCCCCGTATGGGTGGAGCGTGGGCGGTGCGGCTCTGCATTGGGGGAACTGCGTGGGTGCAGGGTCTCTTGGATATGGCAGTGCCCCCAAGATGTGGGATGGATCAGCCGTGAGGGCACATGGCAACTCGATCGGGGGTGTTCCACGAGGGCATGGGAAAACTTGGTCGTGGGGTTTCTGTGATGGAACGAGGCGGCTTGGTCATGGGTAGGACCAATGGCACGAGGTTGCAGGCCGGGTCGGCCAAATCAGATCGGCCAAGAGGGCGAAATCTGTAGATTCTGCGGGGCAGCTGGGCCGAGGCAGCATGACGAGGCAGCGGGGTAGCGCGATGAGGACGCAGGGTGGCGATGGACGCTGATGGCATAGCTCCATGGGGCGCAGAGGCCGTAGGGCGGTGGAGGCCGCTGACGGTGGAGCACTATTGGGCACAAATGTCGTGGGCGGCATGGCATCATTCCTTCATCGTCCATTCTCAAGTTCCACTGGTTCCAACCGTCGGCACCAGTCATCATCACCAAAGTCTCCTTCGTTCATCACAATGGACACGCCATTTAAGAAGAACGACGGAGGGGTCAGGTCATGTTTGTTTCGCCCACACCCTTCATGTTAGTGTGGTATAAATCACCTCAAAAATAACACGAATATCAAGAATGGGTAAAAGAAAAATAATTCAAACACCATCACTACCATGATCGTTTGATTCATTAAACATTGTCTGCGGGGAAAGAGATGATGTTGTTAGGAATGGACAGATGTTGGTGACGTCGGCATTACCTCGATCATCAGTTCGTTGATGTTGAAGACGTTCCTCGTAAACAAATGTCCCATGGAAGAAGTCAGAGTCGAAGTCAATGTTTATCATTGGTGTTCTACATTGGAGAGTTTTCCCCCAACGCTCATTCCTCCAAATTCCACTAAAAATGCCAATTAGCCAACATAATAGATTATGTTGTCTATATTCTTTATTGGAATAAATTAAAAAAGTCTTAATTAATAAACTGAGTAGGAATAATAAATTTTGGAGGAGTTGAAGAGGCTCCACCACATTTAATAGGAAGTTTGATGGTTTCTCCCATTAATGGGGTGTTCAAGGGGGGTTTATACTCGGGTGGTCCCCACAACCATAACCTCTCATTGGATGTTTAGTCTCATTGGTCCCCACATCCATAACCTCTCATGGAAGGTTTTAGTTCAGTTGTCCCCACCTATGAATCATCCACATAGGAGATTCAAAATAAAAAAAATAAAAAATTAAATTGTTTCATTTTATTTTGTTATATCACGAATAAGTGAAAAAATGACATCCACCCTCGACCTACTGCTGTTTCGGTGAATGTATTATTATGTGAATACTGGTGCTATGAGTTCAACAGTTCCCTCAGATTCCAATTGCATGCACATATTCAAAATTTACCAAAACCCTCTAGCACTTTTACTAAACATACCTAATTTGTTTTTCAGAAATTCATTCCTGGGGCACCGGGCCTTGGAATCACGTATAAGGCCCCAGCCTTAAAGCTTACTTAATCTTGAGTTATTAAAGGATTACACATTGAGGATCTTTTCGGGTTTAGAGTTTTAGAGAATTAGATCATAAAACTTGCATTACATTCCACATATAAACAAAGTGGTTACATAAAGATAGTATTCTTCATTCCCATCAATGGAAACACATTTAAAATATAACATGGATTATTTCTTGACACATCCTTGACTCTATCATCTTATCATGTACCTTTCCCTTGACCTGTGAAAAACATTTCAAAAACTTGGGATGAGCATAAAAACTCAGTATGGGTTATAAAAAAAAACATGGAAAGGAAACATGAGTTCATATATACATAAGAATGAAATCATACTTTACCCATAAAACATAGGCACTTTAACATACCTCATAAAATCATGAATAAAACATAGAAATCATAAGACATAAAGGTAACTTGAGGCATTCATAACATTCTTACGTAGGGAGTAACCCTCTTGGTTACGTTTGGAATACCCATCACAGTATATTCCCTAAAATCTCTTCAGAGAAACCTTAACGTTTCACTCCTTCGCGTTACCCAATGCATTGGAGAGCTATAACGGGCTCACCCGCCCTTAGTTTATCACGGAACCACCCGTCTTCATAATAATGCCCAAGAACCATAACATAATCATATCACATAAAACATGCATAAAGGAAACATAAAATTTCCACATTTCAATCACGAGATATCTATACAACACATTGATATAAAAACATTATGAAAACCATTTTCAATACTAAAATAAAATAAAAGTAAAACATGGTATTTATTTTTCTTTCAAAAAGAACGTATGGCTTGTAGAGGAAGCCGAAACTCAAATAACGGTTACGACGGCGGAGAAGTCGTTGTCGCCGCATACGTACGAAAAAAACATTCCCTTTTTTCATTTAGTAAACGCTTCATATAAAAAAGATTCCTTTTGAATAAACGTAAAAGTCAAAGGGGTTTATACACCGTATAAAAGAATGTTGTGTGTAAAATAAAATATGCCTCAACGAAAGGAGATTGAGACGAAGTCCCATACCTCGTATCCGACTTGACCCGACCGTTCTTTAATCTCCTGAATAATAAACTTGATTTAATCTATACTTGCTTATGAATCTTTATCAAGTTCATTATTCCTTTTATACCATGTTATGACCATCATGTAATCAGTTAAGTTAATAATGTTCATTTTGTCGGTATTTGGTTCTTAAGTCAAAAATAGACTTCTTACACTTACATGTTGTTAATTTGGTCAAACATTAATTATATCCAGAATGGTATTCATGATGTAGATATCATATATGTCATATATATCCAGTACATACGTGCATTTATAATATTACATAATCATTTAAAGGTAAGAAATGAAATGCACCGTTCATGGAGACGGTAAGCCGTACGTACGCATGAACGCTACTTTCATTTCTATTTCGTATTTTATAGAATGGAATCATAATGATATAAAGGTATATTATAATTCCAGTATAATATCATATATAATATCATAGTTCCATCCTTTATATGTCTCTCATATGGTATTTAACGAATCAAATCACTTTGAGGGGGCAGTAGTCCGCACTTCCTAAAATGAAGATATCGTGTTTACCCATAATGGAAACCATAAAGGTATGCCCAAAATGAAAAAAAAAACATAAGCTTAAGGAAAACATAAACATATTATATGTCATATATAAAAATAGTGACATCATAATGGCCACCTTTGAAGGTGTTAAATGTGTATTGAACAATCATCGTTTCGGGAGGCAGAATTTCGCCATCCACGGAAACCGTATGTTCTTTAACCATTTGATGTAGTTGTGTGAGATTTTAGCTCAAATATATCTTATAACAATATCCTAGTATGTTGAAGATACTGGTGTTGTTACAAAAGAAGTAAATAAAAAGAGTTTAGGGGGTTGGAGAAGCAAAATAAAACAAATGAACATGAGAGAATGAATTACCTTAAAAAGTGTAACTCCTTTTGATTTGAGCCTAAAGGCTTCCTTTGATAGGATTCTGCCCAAAGGTAATCCTCTAGGAGAGTAGAGGGATGTGGAGAGAGTAAATGGGCAGGGGTTAGACGAGCCAAGGGCTTGAGAAGTGTGTGAAATGAGGTAGAGGTGGGGGCCTTTTATAAGAGGAGAGGAGAGGCACTTTTGGAAAGTAAAGAAATATTACTTTATTTGAAAATGTTTTTCGGTTTCAAAAGGACCCACATTGATATAATTCTTGGATAAGGTGATAAGGCTTAGAAATCCACTCATCCAATAAGTTTTGGACATGTTTAGTTCATATATTTTACATTATCTTTCCATTTTATTTAAATCGTCAAATAATGATGTCATCGCTGCATCATTATTATGTCATAAATAATTTAATTTATTTAATGTCTAAAAATTAAAAAAAAAATACTATGATGTAGGAAATCTTTTTAAATTTCCAATGAATATTTATAATCAAATATCTGATCTTTATAACCCCATGTAAATATTGTTTTCGTAAAACATCTCTTGTTTGTGTCATTTTCACTTTAACATTTAATAAAAAGTTATTTATGTCATTTCCAATCCAAAGTGTCTCCATGGGGTCCCCATGTTGACCCATGGCTTGTCGTGGTCGGCCATGACACAACCAATAAGGTTGGGACATGTGTCTAGGTCATTTCATATTATTAAATCATTATTTATACCTTAAACTACACTAATTACCACTAATCGCGATTAAAAACTTAATAAGTTACTATTCACCAAAAAATTATTTTAATCTCATTGAACCACATTTTACTTCTTAATGACAACCATATATGTCGGATTTTCAAAATTCAATACGCATTAGTGGTAAACTTCCATTTAACTGAAAAATCAGTTTGCTTGATTACCACTTAGTGGTTTCACTATTCATCAAAAATTGATGTTTTTCAGAAAATTACCAAAAATTCACCCTAAGCTATATTTGATATTCTGAATTCAAAAATGAAGTCTATTTTACAAAATTAAAATCTTATAAGTCACATTAATTAATTTAATAATTAATTCCCGCTGCCAGAGCAAAAAGCGTGTTTTTACAAAACAATAAGTATCAAAAGATTGACACCAGTTTAAGTCTAATTTCAAAGTGAAATTGATTCCAATGACCACCATTGGATAAAATGGTAAAAATATATTCTAATTTCACTTCAAAACCAATTCAAAACATAATCTAATAATATAAATAAATTAGGTTAAAAAAGCAGTTTTGATGTAAAATGCAGTATTTTTCACTATTCATTAAAAAATGAACATTGTCAGAAAAATACCAAAAATTCACACAAGGTAAATTTTGATGTCCCAATCATAAAGAATAAGTTTATTTTGACAAACATAGTTTATAAAATTGTCAAAATATAGATTCAAAAATGGTTTGCCATCAAAAGGCAGTAAAACAATCTTTTAAGAATATTAGTGTATTCCATGCATAAGATTGTATTTATTTTCATTTTAAGCCTCTATAACACTATCTTAATCATTATTAGACATAGATAAAAATATCTATTATTCATTTACTTACTTGGGATGTTACATCCTTCCCCCCTTTAGAATATTGTGTCCCCGCAATTTATTTACTTATCGAATAAATGGAGGTACTTATCCCTCATTGCATTTTCAGATTCCCATGTTGCCTCTTCAATCATGTGGTTTTTCCACAAAACATTTACCTGCTTAATCACCTTATTCCGTAACACTTGCTCCCTGTGGTCAAGAATCTGGACCGGTTGTTCCTCATAAGATAGGTTCTCTTCTAGCTGAACTACCTCTGGACTCAAAACATGAGATGGATCTGGCATATACTTTCTCAACATCGAAACGTGAAAAACATTGTGTACCTGAGATAAACTCAGAGGTAAAGCCACTCGGTATGCAACTGATCCAACTCTCTCCAGAATTTTGTATGGTCCAACAAACCTTGGGCTCAACTTTCTTTTCTTACCAAATCTCATCACGCTTTTCCAAGGAGAAACCTTGAGAAAAACATGATCACCTACCTCGAAAGATAGATCCTTCCTCCGGTTATCCGCATAACTCTTCTGCCTGCTCTGAGCTTTTCTCATGTGTTTCTGAATCAGCTGAACTTTTTCTGCCATCTCTTCTACCAATTCTGGTCTCATCAACTTCCTTTCACCCACTTCATCCCAGAAAGCTGGAGTTCGACACCGCTTCCCATATAATGCCTGAAATGGTGCCATCTGTATACTGGAATGAAAACTGTTATTATATGAAAACTCAACCAAAGAAAGATGTTGGTCCCAACTTCCCTGATAATCCATAGAACAAGCTCGTAGCATATCCCCCAATGTATGAATTGTTCGTTCTGACTTCCCATCTGATTGAGGATGAAAAGCTGTACTAAAATTTAATTCAGTACCCAACGACTTCTGAAGGCCTTTCCAAAAGTTAGAAGTAAACCTGGGATCACGATCCGATACAATGGAGAGAAGAACTCCATGTAACCTGACTATCTCTTTAATATACAAACGGGAAAGTTGATCAAGAGGGAAAGTATCTCGTATAGCAAGGAAATGCGTAGATTTGGTCAAGCGATCAACAATAACCCAGATTGCATTATTACCTCGAGATGTCTTCGGTAATCCAACAACAAAGTCCATGGATATATTCTCCCATTTCCACTCAGGCACTGGTAAAGGCTGAAGCATCCCTTTCGGTAACTGCCACTCTGCTTTAACCTGTTGACATGTCAAACACTTCACAGTAAAATCAGCAATATCTCTTTTCATTCCATCCCACCAGTAATACTCCCGCAGATCTCTATACATCTTAGTACTTCCCGGATGAACTGAAAACGGAGAACTATGAGCTTCACATAACAACCCTCTCTTCAACATTGAATCACAAGGCACACACAATCTCTTCCCAAATCTCAAAACGCAATCATTATCAATGTTGAATTCAGGCAACTTACCTTTCTGAACCAGCTCTACCATTTTCTGCAACTCACTGTCTTGCTTCTGTGCTTGCTTGATTCTATCTGATAGAGATGATCTCACTGATACCTGAAACAAAACAGAAGGACTCCCTGCACCAACAACTTCTATGCCAATTTTCATCAAATCCTTAACCAAAGGATCACGTTCTAAACGCAACATTGTTAATGAAGCATTACTTTTTCGACTCAAAGCATCAGCCACTTTATTTGCTTTTCCCAGATGGTAATGAATTGTACAATCATAATCCTTGATTAATTCCATCCATCTCCTTTGTCTCATGTTTAACTATTTCTGAGTGAATATATACTTTAAACTTTTGTGATCAGTATATATTACACACTTTACTCCATACAAATGATGCCTCCAAATTTTTAAAGCAAAAAAAACAGCAGCTAATTCCAAATCATGTGTAGGGTAATTTACCTCATGAGTTTTCAACTGTCTTGAAGCATAAGAAATTACCTGATCATTCTGCATTAGGAAGCAACCAAGTCCTTTCAATGAAGCATCACTGTATATAACAAACTCACCATTCCTGGAAGGTAGTGCCAAAACTGGAGCATTCACCAATCTTCTTTTCAATTCCTGAAAACAATCATCACATTCTTTTGTCCAGATAAACTTAACACCCTTCCGAGTTAGCTTAGTCATTGGACTAGATTACCATGAATAATTTCTAACAAACCTTCGGTAATAGCCCGCCAAACCAAGGAACCTACGAATCTCGGTTACATTTGTGGGTCTTGGCCATTCTTCCACAACTTTTATTTTTGCAGGATCAACAGTTATTCCATATTTAGAAACAATGTGACCAAGGAAAGAAATTTGTTGCAACCAAAACTCACACTTGATGAATTTCCCATACAGATTCTTTTCTTTTAAGGTTTTCAAGATAACCCTTAAATGTTTTTCATGCTCCTCTTTACTTTTAGAAAACACCAAAATATCATCAATGAAAACCACCACAAACTTATCCAAGAACTCATGGAAAATTCTATTCATTAAGTCCATGAATACAGAAGGTGCATTGGTTAGCCCAAAAGGCATTACTACAAATTCATAATGGCCATATCTCGTACGGAACACGGTCCTCGGAATATCTGCCTCCTTTACCTTCAGCTGATGGTACCCCGATCTCAAGTCAATCTTTGAAACAAACTGAGCTCCCTGGAGCTGATCAAACAAATCATTGATATGAGGAAAAGGATATTTGTTCTTAACAGTGATATTATTCAAGGCTCTATAATCAATGCAAAGTCTCATAGAACCATCTTTCTTTTTAACAAATAAAACAGGAGCACCCCAAGGTGATGTGCTAGGTCTACTTAAACCTTTCTCTAATAAATCTTGCAATTGCTCCTTCAACTATAAAAGTTCAATTTGTGCCATTCGATAAGGGGGTTTTGAAATTGGCTTAGCATCAGGAACTAAGTCAACAGTAATCTCAACTTCCCGATCTGGTATTTTTCCAGCAAACTCATCAGGAAAAACATCAGGATACTCATTTACCACTGGCACGTCATTAATCTGAACAGTTCCTTTATTTTCAACGACGTGTGCAAGGTAACATTCATTTCCATATTTTACAAGTTTCTCGGCCTCTTGATATGTTATCAAAAGTAAGGTTTCATTCTTGTAAAAAAACTGAAAGTCTTTCTGAAAAGAAACTTCTTTAGCTCTACAGTCAATCTTAGCATGGTAAATAGAGAGCCAATCCATACCCAGGATAACATCAAACTCTACTAGAGGTAGAACAATAAGGTTTTCAAGTAGGTTCTTTCCACAGATAAGGATAGGAAGATTCTTATAAATTCTTTTTGCCTCGACACTTCCCCCAGGTGTTTTTACCAAAAGTTCAGGAGTCATTTCTTGAGATGGTATTCCCATTTTACTAGAAAAGGATTCAGAGATGAAAGAATGTGTAGACCCTGAATCAAACAACACACTGGCATAATTTGAAAAAACAAAAAAAGTACCTGATACAACTTCATTTGATGGCCCGACATCTGCTGAAGTAGTTGCAAAGGATTTCACCATCCCTTTCTGCTTGTAGTCTAACTGCTTCCCATCACTCAAGCTCCTTGTCGGACACTCGTTTGCATAGTGACCCATCTCATTGCACTTATAACATTTCACTAACTGTAAATCAAATTTGTTCTTAACTTCACCTTGATCCTTTTCAGTGCAATCACGAGCCTTATGTCCCATCTTACCACATCGGTAGCACTTCCCAGAATTCAGAAGACATTCCCCAGCATGCCTTTTTCCACATTTATCACAAACTGGAAACTTAGTTCTCTTACCATCAGACTTATTTTGAAGAATTCTTACCTTTCTCCTGCCACCTCGGTCTCTTCTTCTGCTGGTTGTTATAGAAAACTTGGTCATCGGCAAACTCCATTTCCACCTTCTCAGCACATCGAAAAAGCTTTTCATAACTTTTATACTCACGAGAAGCTAATGCCCTTCGATACTTTTGATTTAATCCTGAGTAAAAATGATTGATTTTACTATCAAGGACCCAGATAAAATTTGGAGCATACCTTGCCATTCGAGTGAACCTTTCTTCATTGGCAGCCACTGAGTCTTCCTCTTGCCTCAATTCCAAGAATTACTTTTCTATCCTAAGTCGAACAGCCTTAGGAAAATACTTCTCAAGAAACATACCTTTGAATTCATCCCAGTCAAGAGCATAAATCTCATCAGCGTCCCTGATATTTTTAACCATAGACCACCACTGATCTGCCTCACCCTCCAAACGGTAAATAACAAGACTAACCTTTTGATTGTCTGAACACCCCATGACATCAAAAATCTTCTCCAGTGCTTTAATCCACCCTTTAGCTAGCACAGGGTCAGATGATCCTCTGAATGATGGTGGATGTTGCCTCATGAAATGTTCCACCAATGACATGTTCCTCTGCGGTTGATCTGGCTGATCTCGTGCATGGATACCACCGCCATTTATCGCTTGAGTCAACTGCGCCATTACTACAACAAACTGTTCAGTTCCAATTCCGACCATTTTTGGATGCTGATTCGGAAGGTTATTTCCTTCTGTATGCCTTCCTAGCACTGCTTCCCTGTTTTCTCTGCGGAAAACCATTCTGAACAAACATGTCTTAGATGAAGCAACATGGTAATCTTTAAATACTATATCATTTCGAAAATAAAATATTTTTGGATAATCATTTAATAGAATTATAACTCCTAATGTTATCTAAATCGACCTCCGATACCAACTATAAGGCCCCATCCTTAA
The DNA here is from genome assembly GCA_963277665.1 of Viscum album. Classification (NCBI taxonomy): domain Eukaryota; kingdom Viridiplantae; phylum Streptophyta; class Magnoliopsida; order Santalales; family Viscaceae; genus Viscum; species Viscum album. Next base: position 1,685,313,930 of record OY728119.1, on the reverse strand, counting down.
AGTTTACTTAATCTTGAGTTATTACAAGATTACACATTGAGGATCTTTTTGGGTTTAGAGTTTTAGAGAATTTGATCATAAAACTTGCATTACATTCCACATATAAACAAAGTGGTCACATAAAGATATTATTCTTCATTCCCATCAATGGAAACACATTTAAAATAAAACATGGATTATTTCTTGACACATCCTTGACTCTATCATCTTATCATGTACCTTTCCCTTGACCTGTGAAAAACATTTCAAAAACGTGGGATGAGCATAAAAACTCAGTATGGGTTATAAAAAAAACATGGAAAGGAAACATGAGTTCATATATACATAAGAATGAAATCATACTTTACCCATAAAACATAGGCACTTTAACATACCTCATAAAATCATGAATAAAACATAGAAATCATAAGACATAAAGGTAACTTGAGGCATTCATAACATTCTTACGTAGGGAGTAACCCTCTTGGTTACGTTTGGAATACCCATCACAGTATATTCCCTAAAATCTCTTCGGAGAAACCTTAACATTTCACTCCTTCGCATTACCCAATGCATTGGAGAGCTATAACGGGCTCACCCACCCTTAGTTTATCACGGAACCACCCGTAATCATAATAATGCCCAAGAACCAGAACATAATCATATCACATAAAACATGCATAAAGGAAACATAAAATTTCCACATTTCAATCACAAGATATCAATACAACACATTGATATAAAAACCTTATGAAAACCATTTTCAATACTAAAATAAAATAAAAGTAAAACATGGTATTTATTTTTCTTTCAAAAAGGAGGTATGGCTTGTAGAGGAAGCCGAAACTCAAATAACGGTTACGACGGTGGAGAAGTCGTTGTCGCCGAATACGTACGAAAAAAACATTCCCTTTTGTCGTTTAGTAAACGCTTCATATAAAAAAGATTCCTTTTGAATAAACGTAAAAGTCAAAGGGGTTTATACACCGTATAAAAGAAAGTTGTGTATAAAATAAAATATGCCTCAACGAAAGGAGATTGAGACGAAGTCCCATACCTCGTATCCGACTTGACCCGACCGTTCTTTAATCTCCTGAATAATAAACTTGAGTTAATCTCTACTTGCTTATGAATCTTTATCAAGTTCATTATTCCTTTTATACCATGTTATGACCATCATGTAATCAATTAAGTTAATAATGTTCATTTTGTCGGTATTTGGTTCTTAAGTCAAAAATAGACTTCTTACACTTACATGTTGTTAATTTGGTGAAAGGTTCATTATATCCAGAATGGTATTCATGATGTAGATATCATATATGTCATATATATCCAGTACAAACATGCATTTATAATATTACATAATCATTTAGAGGTAAGAAATGAAATGCACCGTTCATGGAGACGGTAAGCCGTACGTACGCATGAACGCTACTTTCATTTCTATTTCGTATTTTATAGAATGGAATCATACTGATATAAAGGTATATTATAATTCCAGTATAATATCATATATAATATCATAGTTCCATCCTTTATATGTCCCTCATATGGTATTTAACGAATCAAATCACTTTGAGGGGCGGTAGTCCGCACTTCCTAAAATGAAGATATCGTGTTTACCCATAATGGAAACCATAAAGGTATGCCCAAAATGAAAAAAAAAACAGAAGATTAAGGAAAACATAAACATATTATATATCATATATAAAAATAGTGACATCATAATGGCCACCTTTGAAGGTGTTAAATGAGTATTGAACAATCATCGTTTCGGGAAGCAGAATTTCGCCATCCACGGAAACCGTATGTTCTTTAACCATTTGATGTAGTTGTGTGAGAGTGTAGCTCAAATATATCTTATAACAATATCCTAGTATGTTGAAGATACTGGTGTTGTTACAAAATAAGTAAATAAAAAGAGTTTAGGGGGTTGGAGAAGCAAAATAAAACAAATGAACATGAGAGAATGAATTACCTTAAAAAGTGTAACTCCTTTTGATTTGAGCCTAAAGCCTTCCTATGATAGGATTCTGCCCAAAGGGAATCCTCTAGGATGAGGAGAGGGATGTGGAGAGAGTAAGTGGGCATGGGTTGGCCGAGACAAAGGCTTGAGAAGTGTGTGAAATGAGGTAGAGGTGGGGGCCTTTTATAAGAGGAGAGGAGGGGCACTTTTGGAATGTAAAGAAATATTACTTTATTTGAAAATGTGTTTCGGTTTCAAAAGGTCCCACATTGATATAATTCGTGGATACGGTGATAAGGCTTCGAAATCCACTCATCCAATAAGTTTTGGACATGTGTAGTTCATAGATTTTACATTATCTTTCCATTTTATTTAAATCGTCAAATAATGATGTCATCGCTGCATCATTATTATGTCATAAATAATTTAATTTATTTAATGTCTAAAAATTATAAAAAAAATACTATGATGTAGGAAATCTTTTTAGATTTTCAATGACTATTTATAATCAAATATCTGATCTTTATAACCCCATGTAAAAATTGTTTTCGTAAAACATCTCTTGTTTGTGTCACTTTCACTTTAACATTTAATAAAAAGTTATTTATGTCATTTCCCAACCAAAGTGTCTCCATGGGGTCCCCAAGTTGACCCATGGCTTGTATTGGTCGGCCATGACACAACCAATATGGTTGGGACATGTGTCTAGGTCATTTCATATTATTAAAGCATTATTTATACCTTAAACTACACTAATTACCACTAATCGCGATTAAAAACATAATAAGTTACTATTCACAAAAAAATTATTTTAATCTCATTGAACCACATTTTACTTCCTAATGACAACCATGTATGTAGGATTTTCAAAATTCAATACACATTAGTGGTAAACTTCCGTTTAATTGAAAAATCAGTTTGCTTGATTACCACTTAGTGGTTTAACTATTCATCAAAAATTGAAGTTTTTCAGAAAATTACCAAAAATTCACCCTAAGCTATATTTGATATTCTGAATTCAAAAATGAAGTCTATTTTACAAAATTCAAATCATATAAGTCACATTAATTAATTTAATAATTAATTCCCGCTGCTAGAGCAAAAAGCGTGTTTTTACAAAACAATAAGTATCAAAATATTGACACCATTTTAAGTCTAATTTCAAAGTGAAATTGATTCCAATGACCACCATTGGATAAAATGGTAAAAATATATTCTAATTTAACTTCAAAACCATTTCAAAACATAATCTAATCATATAAATAAATTAGGTTAAAAAGCAGTTTTGATGTAAAATGCAGTATTTTTCACTATTCATTAAAAAATTAACATTGTCAGAAAAATACCAAAAATTCACCCAAGGTAAATTTTGATGTCCCAATTATAAAGAATAAGTTTATTTTGACAAACATAGTTTATAAAATTGTCAAAATATAGATTCAAAAATGGTTTTCCATCAAAAGGCAGTAAAATAATCTTTTAAGAATATTAGTGTATTCCATGCATAAGATTGTATTTATTTTCATTTTAAGCCTCTATAACACTATCTTAATCATTAATAGACATAGATAAAAATATCTATTATTAATTTACTTACTTGGGATGTTACATCATGCGCCGTCAATTTTTGTGAACATGTAATATTCCCATTTAATTAAATAAAATTAAATGGAAATTATGAGTGTTTATATTTGTCCCACCTCAGGTTTTTACATCTCTGTAATACACAACTCAAACTAAGGGAACATGTGGGGGTACTGAGCACGCATCTAAGCCTTCTTCTCCCATGTTCTCTCCTTGAAATTCATGTGCTGCCAGGGAACGTGCACCAGATGTATTGACCGTCCATAATGGACCCACTCCTGTCCATCCTCAATCTCTAGTCGAACCACCATAAAAGTTTCCCCATCATTGACATCCTGCTCACCATGGTCGATGATGTGTGAACGGTCATGCATGTGTCTCCTTTGTAGGGATACATTGAAGACGTTGTGCACCAGTTGCAAATGAGGTGGAAGATCTAATCGGTAAGCCTCCTTGACAAATCTGCTGAGGACTTCAAAAGGTATGATGAATCTCAAAGATAAATTGTCGCATTAGTAAAATCTATATAAACCTCATCAGGGTGAGACCCATAGAAATACATGGTCACCATTCTCAAAATTTAGATGTCTCCATATTATGTCGGCATAAGACTTCTACCCGATCTGTGTAGTATTCATCCACTCTTGGATGATCTGCACCTTCTTTGTGGTAGCTCGTACCATCTATAGTCCCAATAGTGCTGATTCACCTTGGTCATTCTAACAAAATGATGATTTGTAGGGTTTCTCGTACAATTCCTCAAAAGGTTCCATCCCAATGGTGGAGAGATAGATATGGTGGTATGCAAACTTCACTTAAGGAAAGTGATCTGTTGAGCTTCCACTAAAGTTGAGGACTCAAGCATGCAGCATGTCCTTGAGATTCTAAATGGTTCTCTCAGTCTGGCCCTCCGTCTGAGGATGGAAGGTAGTGATCAAATGAATCTTCATCACGAATTCCTCCTATAACCCTTCCATAGTCGGGATGTAAAACGTGTATCACGATAGAAGACAATCATCGAGGGTACTCCATGTATCTGCACGGTCTCCTACAAATAAAGGTGTCCCAAACTCTCTGTTGAACCCTATTATCTAATCTATAGGACATGGGACGACTTGTTGAGTCGGTCGACAATCATCCAGAGAGAGTCATGACCTCTAGATGTGCGTGGAAGTCCCATCACAAAGTCCATGGATATCCCATCCCAAATCCACTCTGGGACCTCTAAAGAAATAACTAAGCATTCTAGTACCTCATTCGTTGCCTTCACTTGCTGGCAAGTGGGGCACCGCGAGACAATCTCTTCTACTGTATTCTTCATTCCCAGCCACCAGTGCAGTCATCGAAGATCTTGGTACATCTTCGCCACTCCAGGATATACCCCTAGAAGAAATGTGTGGAACTCCCTCAACACTTCCTCCAGATGTGACACTAGTACGATGGTACATACTCCGAAATGGATGACGTGCTACCCACCATCAAAAAATCAATCAGGTTCCTAATCTATGGATATCTGAGCATGTCAATCCCTACAGTCTTCATCCCCACATTGCGCCTCCCTGAATCGCTGAAGAATTGGGGGAATGACTGTAAGAGACTGAAGAAAAGCTTCTCCATCCTATTCCGTGAAGGATATCTAGAATGCGTCCAACTACTCTGTCACCACACCTAACAGTTGTATACCAGATTTCCAGCTGAGTGCATCTACTACAATCTTCCCCTTCCCAGGACTATAGTCTATCTCAATGTAATAGCCCTGGAGGAACTAATTCCATCATCGATGCCTCAGGTTCAGGTCCTTCTGATAGAAGATAAACCTGAGATTTTTTTCATCAGAGTACACTGTGAAATGCTCGCCCATAAAGTAATGTCACAACATATTCAAGGAGAAGATCACTACTGCTAACTCTAGGTCATGGTTAGTGTAGTTATGCTCCTGCAGTCTTAGCTGTGAAGATTCAAATGTGATCACTGCTTTCTCCTATATCAGGACACATCCGAGCCCATCCCCCGATGCGTCATAGTATACTATGTACCCTACTCCCTCCACTAGATGCCTCAAAATGGGGGGCACTAGTCAGCCTCTACCTCAGCTCTTGAAAACTATATTGGCATCTCTCTGACCACACAAAGGGTTACCCCTTCTTTTTCAACGCTAATAGTGGTGCTTCCAGACAGGAGAAACCAAGAACAATCCTTCGGTAGTATCAGGCCAAACCTAGGAAAATTTGTATCTCTATCACAGTCCTGGGTGGCTCCGAATCAAGTACCACCTCAATCATCACTGGTGCAACTCTAGGTTCCAATATGACATGTCCTAGAAAGTAAACCTATCGGATCCAGAATTGGCACTTCAAGAGCATCCCATAAAGCTGGTGCATTCGGAGTGGGTCCAGAGCTACATGTAAATGATAGGAATGCTCCTCCTCTGTAACGGAGAAAATCAATATGTCATCGATGAGGACTAATATAAATTGATCGTTGTATGGATGAAAGATCATGTTCATGAGTCCCATGAAAATAGTAGGATCATTGGACATGCCAAATGGAATAACCAAGAACTAAAAATGGTCATACCAACATTGGAAGGCCATCTTCTTCACATCCTCAACTCTTACTCTAAGATGGTGATAGCCTGATCTGAGATCTATCTTGGAGAACCATCGTGATACCTTCAGCACATCAAAGCAGTCGAAAATCCATGGAAGTGGGTACTTATTCTTCACGCTCACCATGTTCAGGAGCCAATAGTTGACACAATGTATCAAGATCCAATCTGCCTTCTTGGAGAAAAAAATCAGGGATGTCCAAGGAGAAACACTGGGTTGAATGAACACTTTTCCCATATGTCTTCTAGTAGTACCCGAAGCTCACAACGCTTCACGGGAGCCATCTAATACGCTGGTAAAGATATCGGTATCGTCACGGGGTATAAGTCAATGTAAAATTCCTCCTCTATGCATGGAGGTAGACCCAAAACGCCTTCAGGGAAGAAATCTGACTACTGGTCCACCACTATAGGATCGTTCAGACTCTCCTCATCAACTAATACATGTGTAAGTCTAGCAAAATGATGAGTGATTGGCTGTAGTCACCTCCAGGTAAGTCCATCCTATGTTGTAAAGACTCCCATATCACCGGTGAATGTAAACCTGGTCCCATCCGTGCAGACACACGGTGCATTGCACATAATACCGTCGATTTGATCATGGACTGTAGACAACCATTCCATACCCGTGATGATGCCATAAGGCCTCGATGCCGCTTCTAGGATATCTTAGCCGAAGCTCTCTCCACCGAAAGTAAGCTCACACTGTTGGCTCATGTGAAGAATCATCGAATCCAATATTGTAAGAGTCTCTAGCCATAAGGATAGAGCCAAAGGCTCCGTCATAATCCCAGAGATCCGAACGAGGGTAATGACAATAAATGAATGACTGGAACATGTGTCTATATGTACTACATCTAAGGTGGAGTAGACCTAGATCGTAGCTCATATCATCTCTGGAGCATCGTGATCGTAGGCCTTAGCTGCATGGAGATTAACACTCTCATGTCCACCTACTCCATGTGGTCAGGGTAGACCTTCTTGTGGTGGTGGAGGTAACATGTCAAATCTTCTCCCACCTCCAACTGCATAACAAGCTCCTCTTCCACGTCCACCTGCTCCCTATAGACCTACTCAGTCATGTCTTTATCTCTGCCTGGGTGGTCCTTCGACCATATTCTGATCATCCTTATGGTAGGTCGGATAGTCACGAGCCATGTGACCATGCCCACCACATTTGTAACACTTCACGCTCCAAGAATGATCGGCTCTGTCGCAGGTTCCCCGCACAACCAGACCTGAATGCTATGTTCGTCCACCTGTAGGTCTGGTCCTCTTGGAAATCTATGTCGTATGTGTTCTACCAGCTAGAGAAGACTCCGCTACATGACGACTGGTGGTGGGTCTCGCTGCTGGTGTCTACTCATCAATAAAACTCTCCTCTAAGAGGGCTCTCTCTAACACCCCTTAATGTGTCGGCATGTTAAGAGAAAACATCGCAGCATTGATCTCTCACCTGAGCCCCTACTCGAAGGTCCAAGCCTTGAAGAATGTGTCCCAGTCCATACAAGTGGAGTATCATGAGGGGTCAGTGAACCTCACTTAGTACTCAGTGATAGTCATGATGTCCTTCTGGAAATGAAGTAGCTTATGTATGCACACTACATGAAGAGTCAATGGAACAAACACAGCCCAAAACAGGCTCTCAAAGTCTGCCCAGAGAAGCTTCATATCATCGTGAACCTTAAGCATAAAGATCCACCATCTTCCTAATTATGACTGTAGAAGGCTAGAAGAAAGGATCACCATGAGATTGGCTGGTGTCCCTAATAGTTAGAAGACTCTCACCACGACCTCAATCCAATCCTCAGCTGCCTGCGGGTCTTTCTATCCCCTAAACCTGGGTGGCCTCAACTGCTGGAACTCGTGAAATGCCTAAAGAGGCATGCACCCTGTGATGATGGGGCTAATGGCATCAGTGGCCCAATAAGTAATGATACTGATTCTTCCTCCAATGGATCTTCTACTTGAAGAGTACCCAGCACCGGGGCCTTGTCGCTTGTAGGCTATCAGTGGGTACTATATCTGGAACCCTAGCAGGCAGTCTGCAGAGATTCATCCTGAAAAGAAACAGGTGTTCCGCTGTCAATTAGATATATCTGGTGAGCTGACTCAATTATATCTCAATAAAAACAATAAAAAACACCCACACAATTAGTGTTTTCCGGCATATAGTCATAATTTAGAAACCAGGATCCTGGTGTATGGATACGTCAGCCGCCGCCCCAACACTGGATTTCCAAAACTGATAACCACACTCATTACAGTTAACACTATTGTCGTTAAAAAGAAGATCATAGTCCAATGTTCTATCATATAACTGACTCCTCTGATACCAATTTGTCATGACTCGTCCCCCGGGGCACTTCTAGTGACTACAAGAAGCCTGCCTTCCATAGGCCAGGGGCTGGCGGCTAGCACCGAAGGTTTATTATATAAAACAGGGAAGGCATATCCTTTAAAACCTATAACACACTCAACCAAGCACAAAATAAGGTACAAACTCACGTAAATTGAATTGTAAATTGAGTGAGTAGAGTATGTAAAAAGGGGACAGAATAAAATCCCAATAAGAATGTACAAGGAAAAATAGAATGTACAAGATGGCTGATAGGTGAAAATATTCTCAAGATCATCCACCACGAATCCTACAAGAAGGTAGGTACAACTCACGAACGGATGCTTGTGCGGTTTTCCTCGTCTAACATCCACCTCTGAGCCACCTCCAGTCATCAATCTCTCATCCTCAGTCAGCATTGTCCGTTGTCTGCATCAAAAACAACATGGTGCGGGCATAGCCTGTTCAGTTGTGACTATAATGATACTCATCAGGGACCCTGAGACCCTCAAGGTCTCGCAAAATCCACCTAGGATAAACCACACATCATGAAATCAACTGACATCCCTACTTAGGTATATGACCATACATATACCAAAGTTATCATGTAAACCCATCCCAATCTTGAGGAAACACTGATTCCAACTCCAAAGCCCCAAGCTCAACTATTCCACAAAGGAAGAAAACCCACAATGGTATGTACCACATAGGTACGACACACTAAAGAATACCACCATGGTATTACCATAAATAAAAGTACCACACATGTATTAACTAAGCTCATGTAAGGTATAACTAATGTACATCAGTAGAGATGATTAAATGTAACTACAAAATAATCTTAATCTATTAAGAGGTATACCCACACAGGATCACTCGGTGCAGACCCACACATGATCACTAGGTCCTGACCCACACCAGATCGCAAGGTGTTGAACCACAATAGATCGCTATGTGTTGTACCAGTCATGAATGCAAGGTGCTGACCCAGATATGATCGCTAGGTACTGACCCACACAAGATTTCTAGGTGTACACTCACACATGATCGAAATGTTCTGACCCACACAGGATCGCTCTAAGTGTTGACCCACACAGGATTGTAAGGTGCTGACCCACACATGATCGCTAGGTGTTGACTCACACAGGATCATAAGGTGCTGACCCACACATGATCACTAGGTGATAACCCCCACATGGTCTCTAGGTGGTGACCCACACATGATCATAAGGTGCTAACCTACACAGGATCTCTCTATGTTCAGACCCAGACAAGATCGTTCTACACTCATCACATCATATCCAACTTTTGGGTTCCCGCACTATGCTCGCTCGTCTCTAGGAGGATCCACTCGACAAGATAATGGATGATAATTCAACTAAAAAGAGGTCTTATGAAGAAGTATCTCGAAGGACCTCCACATCATTGGTGTCTTAATGTAAGAGATGGCATGTCATTCAGATGCCCTGTCTGTGAGTTATTAGCCTTTTTTCCCCGAGGGCCCAGTTGGATTCCTACTCGATCCAACCCAATTGTTCCCCAACATTATCCAAAACTATAGTGTGGTATACCAAAGGGAATATCATGCTACAAGGTTAACAACTCTACTGAAAGATCATCAAACGGCCGTTCAGTGCCAATGTTATGACCCAAGTAATGTAAAGGGTCCTATCTGACTCGTTTTTCCAGACCAATGCAGGGTTGAAATGGTTTGAGTCATCCTAGACTGACCCGCTGGGTCTGGTCCGGCACACTGGGTCTGGCCTGACATGTGGGGCCTGGCCAGGCAGGTCGTGAGGGCAGCAATGGCCTCGTGGCCACAAGGGTGTTGTGGGGGTGACGCAAGGGAGTGTGGTGGCTCGGTCGCGGGGGGTTCCACGATGTCACAGGGTGGCTCGGCCTAGGGGTGGTACGAGGGTGTGTGCAAACTTGGTCGTGGGGGTGGTGCCCGGGTGCGGGGAAGCTTAGCCGCAAAGGTTCCATGGGGGAGCAAGACGACTCGGCCACAGGGGTGATGTGAGGGCGCGTGGCTGCTCAGCCACAGGGTGTCGCGAACGAGCGATATCGTGGGGCGGCTCAGTCGGATTGGCTCGTTCGGGTGGGTAGAAACTATGGATTCCATGGGGAGGCTCGACCGGGGTGGGGCGGCGAGGCCACAGGGGGGATCTCCACAGATGGTGGAGCACAGCGGGCCGCGGAGGCCGCGAGGCAGTGGTGGCCACGGATAGCGGAGCACCATGGGGCGCAGAGGCTACACGGTGGCTGCGGCTGCAGACGGCGGAGCTCCGCGGCGCGCAGAGGTCGCAGGGCGGCGAGAACTCATTCCTTCAATGACAGTTATCTAGTTCCACTGGTGCCAACCGCCGACACCAGTCACCATCACCAATGGGTCTTTCTTTAATAGGAAAGGATACACAATTGAAGAAGAATGGTGGAGGGATCTGTCCATGTTTTATTGGACCACACCCTCTGCATTAGAGCGGTAGCGAGAGATTTAACAAGAATAAGAATATCATGAATTGGTAAAGGAAACATAACTCAAACACCCTCCCTTACACGTTCTTTTGATTCATTGAAGATTGTCCACAGGGAAGAAGATGATGTCGTTATGAATAGATGGATGTTGGTGATGTTGGTGTTTCCTCGATCGTCAGTTTGTTGACATTGAATATTTTCCTCATCAACGAATGACTAATTGAAGAAGTTGAATTCGAAGTCGGCATTCGTCGTTGGAGTTCATAGTTGGATAGATTTCTCCCAAGGCTCTTTTTCCCTATTCCACCGAAAATGCCATGTATCCAACATAATATATTATGATGACTATTTAGTTCATTGGAATCAATTAAAAAATCCATAATTATTTAACAGAGTTGGCATAATAAATTTTGGAGGAGTTGGAGAGGCTCCCCCACATTTAGTAGGATGTATGAGGGGTTCTCCCATTAAAGGGGGGGTTCAAGGGGGGGTTTATACTCTAGCGGTACCCACCACCATAATCTCCCATGGGATGTTTAGGCTCAGTGGTACCTACCTCCATAACCTTTCATTGGAGGTTTTAGATCAGTGGTCCCAATATGCGAAACATCCACATGAGAGATTCAAAAGAAAAAAATAATGTTACACCATTTTATTTTATTTTATTATTTAAAAAATATGTAAAGAACTATCTTCTCCCTTGACCTACTATTGTCGAGTTAAAAGTCTTCTTAAGAGAATACTGGCGTTATGAGTTCAAATGTATACTCGGATTTCAATTCCGAGCAACGGTTCAAAATTTACAAAAACCAGCGAGCACATTTACAAAACATACCCAAAAAACATTATAAATTCATTCTGGGCATACCAGGATTCAAAATCGCGTGCCGTCAGTTTTCGTGGACTCATAAAATTTCAATTTAATTAAAACAAATTACATGGAAATTCCTGCTCATTACATATATATTCTTTATTAGTTAATAATTTACCAGAACTCTCTAAAACATTAAAATTAAATGTTCATTGGAATGTATTTAATGAACTATTTTGGAAAATTCATCTAATTGTTGTAGTTTTATTTTTGTAATTTTCAAATTTTAATGTATCCTTTTTATATTGGTAATAAACCTGAAACAAGGTCAATAGGTATTCAACATTCAGACATCAAGACCACGACATCCATGGAATGAAAATGGGACATCATAATTATAATATATAAAAAACTCTAATATCTATAATAATTTATTAATAATGAAATTTTTATTAATGAATTATATTTTTCATCACTCTTACCTAAAACATATAAAAAACAAAAAGTATTAATATATGAAAATTAACAAAAACTATTGATAACTAAATATTAATAGAAAATGAGTATAATAATGAATAATAACGATGATATTTATGAATAGTATTCTAAAATAAATTTATAAGATGGTTATTTTTATATTGAAGAGGTAAAATATATTTTGTATATATTGGAAGTAAAATGCAAAATATTTCTTCTCTCGATTTACATTTTTTCAAACATATTCCATATTCGACAGTTATTTCATTTTTTGGGGGTATATACTATCTAATGGATTTATTTCATTATACATGTAATGAAATTTGTGTGATTTGAAAAAAATTACATGTTTTCCATTTCAATTTATTTTCATTTAGGACTTTCTAAAAATTTATGGGTTTCATCTGAATTTATATTCCGTGATTCATGTTTTCAGGATACGCACAACATTCTATTAAATATAGTGAAAATACTAACCCATTTTTATATATTATTATTATTATTGTTTCAATAATGGGACATTTAACTCTATTCATTAGACACACCTTTCAATCTATATATATAGAATTTTAACGATATTTATATGGGTTCTTAACCTCAAATTCTGTTATTTGGGATATAAATTTTATTATGTAATTAAATTATTTTACAAGGTGTATATACATCAATTTTGACATATTATCCAATGATTATTTAATTATTATTGATATTTAATTTTCATTTCATGATATAATAAATAGATTTTGGTGATTCAAATTTTACCGAAGCCATTTTGGTTTCATTTTAAAGGACACATCATTTTGGATGGGAATATTTATCTTCTATATCCCAATTATTCAAAAAAATAATGTTATACATTATTGTTTATATATAAAAATATGTATATTTATTATGAAACTCACAAATCTCCAAAATGTTTTTCCTAAAATAAATTATTTTACACTATTAATGACATGGGTTTAAATAATGATATTTTAAAATATTATCCATGTACATATATTTTATCTCTCTCTATATAGTTGTCTAAATATCCATGATTCCTTATAAAAATCCCATTTTTAAATATATCTATATTATATTAATATATAAAAATTCATTATATATATATTTTCATGAATATAGAATTCGAAATTGGAATGTGACATAACATTCAGTAAACATTAACTTTCTTTTCAAAAATTTGAACATATCATTCACTTATGATTTTAAATAATAACACCATCAATATTATTTCTACGGATGGTTTCAATTTAGTTGATTTGGAATGTAATGATATCCAATATGTTCATTATTCAAGAATATTACTTTTATTGATTAATAATGAAGGTATATTATGAACTGTATTGTTATTACTATAATAAATTTAGTGAATGCAAAATACATAATTAATTGAACATTTAGTCCGGGGATTATATAGACCATTTGTGAATTGGTAGGTCCCATGATAAAAAATCCTTGAGTGTTTTGTGTATTCATTTCCATTTAATAATATTTACTAGTAGAAAGGCATTGAAACTAATATCATGATATCCAAAAAATGGTGACATGTTAGTAAGATCAGGATTTCCTAGAAAATACAGATGAATTTAAGATCATGAAATCTTATAATTTTTTTAACAATAATATATTGATGTATTGTTTTTAGGGAATGATGGAAACATTAATATGATCTATATTATTAATTTCTTTAATATTATATAAAATATTGTTATCCATGTTATATAAACATTTTTATTTATATGTTCTCTATGAATAAATTATTATACATGTTTAATTTTTTAGGGTGTTATTCTGATTTTTTATCCCTAAAATTTTATTTCTTTCTGGATTATATAAATAAATCTTATGTAGTATTATTCCCAGTTGATTTCATTTAAACTCCCCACTTTTACTTTATTTCTATTTTTATGTTTAGAATTAGGGATATTTAAAGTAGTTCACGGATTTAGTAAAGGAATAATGGATTTTTATGGAATTTTTTAATTTAATTTTTTATGAATTCTAATTAAATATAAACATCATATATTTATATAATCTATTAATACTCATAAAATTTATAATCCTCAATGATGTGATGACTTGGATAATAAACCAATGTAATCAAGTTACAACTGGTTCTATGCTACTTGAGTCGTCTCGATAAATCCAATAGGTCCTATACAAAATATAGGAAACTTTAGACTTTGTTAATTGTTTTTTTGGAAATTATGACCAATTTCTAATGTTTTTATTCAAAATGGAAATCATTATTAAAATATATTGTATTTAAAATATGGCATATCACAACACTACCTTGTAAATTATTCTTTTTCCCCATAGTATAATCAGATTTATTTTCCAACACTACATTAAATGTATTTTATTTAATGATGTTATGCTATTATTTATGTGTTTATATTTTAAATAAGTTAGTGAGAGTTTATTATAACATTCATTACATTTTAAATAATATACTATATTTTTTTATAATTGTTTTTGAAATGTATTTTCATGTGTCACATTTAATCTATCCTCACTTTTTATACTAATGTTGTAAAATAACATATAACACTCATTCAAATTCCATTAAAATTAAATACAAATTACTACCAATATTTGTTTCATAATTAAACCATAGGTTATAGGGTTATGTAATGTATGGTGATTTTATATTTAATTGAAAAATGATTAATACAGATGATAGACTAATTATAGACATAAAAATCAATAACATGTTTTTAGGGAATCCTCATCGAATAAATCTTTGAAGAATATCTAAATAAAAGAGATGATGTATGATATTAATATAATTATATTTCATGAAAATATTTCATTGATTGATCCCGAGAATTGAAATTTCTTATACACATTGTCTTTTATCTTTTTATATGTTTTCAAAAAACATAAATTATTTTAATTTGATATGATTTAATGTAGAAAATTGATTTTGATATCAAAGATAATTATGTTTGAAATTTTAGTTTATTATATTTTCGAATTTTGTATTCCAAAATAGAGTATCATAATGTCATGATACTATAATGAAAATTTAGTGATCTTGTAGTGAAAAATATGCGTTTCATGATATCACTAGAAGTTATATAGCGAAATGATTTCCCGTTATTGAAATATAGCTAGGGAAATTTTGTGGGTATTGTGTATTAACAGTTATACTACATATCACATAATGTGGTATATTTTATTGTTTTAATTAAATTTAATAATCATATAGGATATTATTTATAATGAACAATATCATATAGAATAATATGCAGTATATCGCAGGTTATGATAGAGTTTAGAATTCATAATTTTCAGATATGTTTTGGACTAAAGGATAAAAAATTATTGATAGGTTTAACCATAGAAAAGATGTATTATATTGAATAAATGATTTGTAAATATAATAGTATTTATTAATTTTTCATAATTTTGTCCCTCATTTATGTCTATATACTAGAGAAGTGTTTTCTATACATTTATATATATATATATAATGTTGATTATATTGAATAATTATAAATATATATTTCATATAAATTACATACATCGTATGTTCTTAAATATTATTGAATAATATATTATTAGTTTACATTTCTCATTTAAACATATATTCTAATATGTATGAAATATATTTTATATATACCATTCAGAGTTAATATTAATAATATATTTGTGAAATATTCATATATTATAGAAATTATATATATTTTTGATTTATAAAACAATTATAACTATATTAAATGGTCTAATGTGATTTTATTACATCATTAAATTTTAAAAATCCTAAAATTTATATTATTTAATTATTTATTTTATTATACATCCCATATTATTTGATATTATTATAATATATAAATATTAATATATTAGTTTTTATGCAAAATTGAAATAATTTAAATTTCATCATTATATAGAATACGAGTAAATTATTAATTTTAATGATAGGTTTAACATTATGTTTGTTAGAATTAAAATTTTATGTTTTTATTGTAATTCATACATATTACGAGTTCATCATTAGATTTTAAAATTTCAATTTTGTGATGATATATGTAAAATATTATATAGAACCAAAATTCTAAAAGGAAAAAGGGAAAAATATCTAAAAAATATGGATATATTTATATTATACATAACCCATACTCTTGGGATATATTTAGTCACACGATTATTTTAATCTATTATATGAAATATTTTTCATGCTCCACTATCGTACGATATATATGAGTATGTAATATAAAGTAAATTTATTTTTTATTATGTATTATTAAAAAATCATGTTTATATGGTAGTTATAGATTAATGTGTGTTAAACATGTTTATTTTCTTGAATGAATGATATACATAAATTAAATATTTAAAAGCAAGAAAACATATAGGGAATGTAAGAGATAAAATTTAAGATATATATATACACATTATGTACTAGTTATACTTGATAAATACCATAATTAATACTTGGAAAACATTATACTATTCAAAACAAATACATTTAATTTTTTATTAAGAACAAATTTAATATAAATATAATTTCCCATTAAGAATATTATCACAATGATAAATACATAATGATGGTCGTTATCATCTCAAATATTGGAGAAATACATATTTTCCCAAATAAGATTAAAAATAATATATACTAGATTACCATATTCATTAAATATTATACGTTCATAAGTCCATGAATGAAAAAATATAGTCATATAATATGCATAATAAGGGATGTCTTGATATATAAACTCTTATGATTGTTTCCATATGACTAATTTATAGAAGAATCATTATAGTAGGGATTAATAGGGGATGATATAAACCTAAAAGAATTTCTATTTGTGAGAAAATAAATACATGATAGATATTAGGTTTCAAAAGAATTATTTTTGTGAAAATTACTTGGGGAAAATTAGTTTTTAAACTTTTCATCAAAAAGGTTGTATATATAAATAGTCTAGAAATCATGGGTTCCCCACTGAGTCTTGATCAAGATAAATGTTTCATTTTATACACATATATAGATTAATTTAATTAATTTATATTAAATTATAATATTAATTAATTGAAGAATACATTACTCAAACTTAATGATATATTGATTTTTGTAGAGTAGGAAATGATCGATTCTTGATATTGTATATTATTGATTGTGAAAATATTAATTGTAAAAATATGAACCTATTGATAATGAAATATTATTTTAATACAACCAAGTATATTATTATTTATATAAATATAAAATTAGGTATCAAGAAGGATGGATAATGTTTCTGTTATCGAAATGTGGATCACATGACAAAAAATTTCTCGGAATACCTAAAGGTTTCATGAAAGAATCATAGAGAGTCAAAACCTAATATTTATATACAATAAGTAAATTATTATATTTTTATTTAATGTTATATTAAACCATCATTAAATTGAAATATTTTTATTAAGTAACAAGACAATAAATGAAGAGAAATTTAAAACAGTAGATAGATGTAGAAATTTTGAATAGTGAAAAAATTATATCTACGGTAAAGAAAGATAATATATTGAAATATATTATATCACTAATGTATTATATCATATATATTGATATTTTTATATTGGTTGGATTTATATGAATCCTAATAACTATATCTCTTGGAGTAATATAAATGAAAAATAATATATAAGGACATGACCTTATGTTATATGTGACATCAATATAATAACACTTCATATGTTCCCTAATAAATATTTAGTGTTACATTTAACATCATTATATGATATTTATAGGAGTTATAAGACATTTAATTAAATGTTTTATCAATAAAAACACACATAAAATTGATATATGTAATACAATAAATGTTACAATAACATTGTATTGTATGGAGTGTTTCTGGAAAAATCAATATTTTCCAAATCATTTTAGAATACACAGATAAATATATATTGTATGAGAAAAAATCTTTTATTCAAGGTGCATCATATTATCTCAATTCAAAAAATAATTTAATTTTGTAATCCATTAATATAATAAACTAATATATCATATAGTATTGATAAATAATTCCAATGTGTATAGATACTCATACAAGATGTGGATGACTAGGTAAATTGAATTCTTTTGTGTGATTTTTAGTGTTATTCTTTAGGAATATATTTAAAAATTATATTTTAAGGAAAATTTAGGTTTGTTGAATATTTAATATATTATTATTATAATACTAACATTTATTATCAAGTTTATGAGTTTTGTATGTTTATTATACTATATTTTTTTGTGTTTGATATCATATAAAACACAATAGAGGTATCATGATGGATCATATTTTTAAAAAAAATTAAATTATAATAAAATTTTAGAAACATTGATGAACGGACATATAACATAATTTTATATATTGAGATTAGTATATATGATATGTATTAATTTTTAAAACACACCGACCCCAACCACTCGGTCCATGATTTGGGTGCCACACAACCTCATTCACACCTCCCAGTATGAAAGAGGATATATACTAGTGAATAAGGATTATAGAACAGTGTTGGGAGATAATCTCTATGATACCATGTGAAAGTAAATGAATATAAAAAAATATAATAACAATTATTTAAAAATAAAGAAAAAATAAAATCTATTAGTATAGCAGTATATATATATTTTATATATGTAGTTGTATTATGGAATTACCCATATAAAACAAAATCTGATAAAGTATCCAATGTATGGTAATGTAGATAAATAAAACCCGATAATGTATATATATAATAAAAAATTCTTTAATAAACATCTAAATAAACATTCCTAAATTATTAACCATCCATCAAAGGGCCTCATTCAATCACCAAATCACTCAACAAGAAATCACCAAGTACTCCAAAATTCTCAATTAGGGTGTGAGTACATTACTCAGTAGGACACACCGAATGTCCCTAAATATAAACTAATAAAATATGCACGTGATTTAATTAAATTAAATAAGGTACATATACTGGATTATTATTTCAAAAAATTCTAAAACAAATGTCTTTTCTTCCGAGACCAACTCTTCTTTAATTATCTTCATTCTGTATAGAATATTATAAATATTTCTAATAGATCCCTCATGATGGATCTTCCAAAATTTGGAAGACACATCCTAGAATTAAGGTATATTCTATTGCATTCTTTACTTATGCATAACAAAACCTAATTGTGGGAGATAGTATGCAGGTATTTACATATATTCTCATCTACTGAATATATAAGAAAATTACATATGATATGAGATTTAATTAACTATCAAATATCAAATCAATTCATATTGGGTCATCATTAAAAAAATTATATGCAATATAGAAAACCAAAATTCAATGATAAATAAAAACATATGTGATCAAGAAAGATAAAAAGGATTAATAGGCATACATAGTCATTCCAAAAACCATGCCAATAACCCATATTAAAAATTCCTGAATGTTAAGGTCTTATGAACATAAGTGAAACTAATAATATCAGTGAATTTTCATCCCTTCATGCCTATAAGAACTATTAGATCCTATAACAAATGTCAGTTTGAAAATTTTATAATTACATGGTTGAGTTATAAGAGGACCATGTCCCTAAATTTTAATAAAACTATCAAATCACTATAAATGACCACATTCAACATTAGTTTATGTCCAAGAGTTTCTAAGAAGCCAAATCCATATATCAAGAAGATGATATGTCAATGATCATCAAAACTATTGACACATAAAGAAAAAAAATCTTCAATATGACATAGTGGAAAAAGAACTATTATTTTTATCAATGAAAATATGATATAATTGACCATGTTCAACAAAGAAAATTATAGATTAGATACTAAAGGACAATCTAGTGTTCGGGAATTAAGGGGATGAGTTGAAAGGGGAGATAAGAGCCATGAATCTCTTGTAGAATGACTAGGGTTCAAATAATTAATAAGGAGGTGGATTATAAAGGTGATGGTCATTGGATCATTAAATTTTAAAAAACTGGGTAAAATCATTTTGTGATTTAATTATTCATATCTTAAAATCATATGAAATATGATATTGAAAAAAATGCATCACCTAAATTTAATATCCTACTTTCCTATTCACATCATTAATTTGAAATTGATTTATCAAATCCATTCCACAATTGTTTAATTCAATTCCATGTTTTTAACTTAGATTCCATTAATGGGTATGATATATATTCACTACAAGAACCAATTTTGTAGCAACATGTCTTATCCTATGACCAATTTCCTTCTTCAGATAGGTATAATAACAAATCTTATAATTACACAATTTATATGGGAAAAATAATAAAATAATCGATTTTTTTGAGATAATTGATTGTGTAAATCATTTCCTCTAATGATTTCTTGTACAAAAATGGTATCCAATTTTTTTCTTGAACTTATTATCCATTGCACCAAAAATTCTATCTCCTTATCCCATGATTCTTCATGAAAATACTTTTTCTAACACTGAACAAGAACCCAAACAATGTCATTTTCTCATATAATAAAATCAATTATTTCCACTATCTGATCAGTTCTATCTAAAATATATTCATTTTTTTATAGATCTACATCCTCATAGTTGATCACAATCATAGGATCGGGATCATTCTTTTAATTCAGAGTCTCGTGGAATATAATGTGTGTACCATGAAACAATAAAGGATTTTCTATGAAGAAGATATAGTCATGATGCAATTGAATGGTGTTTAATTACCTGATGTACTATAAAAACATCTTTCCAGGCCACTTAAAATTCATATAACCCAACGGAGGTGACACCAACCTGAAAAATATATTGACCACTGTGAACTCCATGGGTCATCTTCCTTACATGGAATAATACCACAATCTATTCTAAGTGATGAAAAAAAATATCAATTCATCTTCACTCACACTGGGTTATCATTTTCCTTACATATATTAAAAACTATTCAATCCCCATTACTCATGCCATTAGTTTTTTGAATGATTAGGATTCTTATACAATGCCTCCAATGATTCCATATAAATCGATGAATGAATCATTTATTGTATGAATATTTTTTCAAAGAATATGTATTGTCTTGAGAAAATTGTAAAACAATAATAACAAATTTAACAGTATCATATATTTACATGATATTTATTTCTAATTTCCCATCATTCAAATAATGAATGGTTATACTCATCTTGAACAAGGAACCCAACACATTCAATTAGACTTCCCAACACTATTATGTAAATTGCAGGTTTATGTTAGATACCATGATCAATGTAACTCCATGAATCCATGTGATCTATGAAACATTTATATTTCTCAGATCATCCACTATGTTCATATATCATGTTAGTAAGAAATGAGAAACCTTTTTTAATGAATCAGCAATCCCCAAAATGGTTTCATGACATATCAACATCATGTGAAATTATATCCCAATGTCACTAATCACTCCATAAAACTTCAAAACTAGATATGTAAGTTTAATGTGTAACCATCCTTGTCTAAAATTACCATCCTTAATTTTATAAGATGTTATTTAAGGAGAAACAAATCTGGAAATGTCTCACGTCATATTTAGCCACTAGAACCACCTATTTACATTAGGATACATCTTTGTCGACCATGGGTGCACTACCCACTATGAATCACTAGAGGATCTCATAAGATCCTCTCAAAGTGTATATTAAACCACTAACATAAAATTATCCATAGGAACTCTATTTCTATTTAATTAGAAACCTGATTCCTAGCCACATACTACAAACCTTTCACAAATTGTGATAAACTCCAGATCAATCACATGATAGGTAATCACACATTTTATCTATTTTTTTGTTATCCCCAAGTGTACACAAACTATAAATAATAAATCTTTAGTTATACTCATCTTCTAGTCATACATGAAATATGTGATCTTATATCAATAATCTGACATCGAATCACCCACTTCTTCTATATTTATACTAAGAACATATGAAACTACATTACCTATCCCTTTAGAATATTCCATATTTTTGTAAAATTTCTAAAAATATTGTAACAAAATAATTTAAATAATAGTCATGTATCATTTGGAAAATGATATACATCATATAATTATATTCCATATATACAAAAAATATTTCATAGAATAGGTAGTGTATCCAAAATTTCAGTTCATGGACCACAACAAAATACTAAAAATAATTAGGAGGGTGGTTTAAATCATGGTGTCATGACTAAATATACCCATAAAACTACATTAAACAATGCATCATATCATATAATAATCTAATTCCACATTTGTTTTAATTGAAAAAATTTATTTTCCCATGCTATATAAGGGTCAGTATCAGATCCCACAATAACCTTTTGTTCAACACTAAGAAAAAATCATCACAGTAATCCATTCAGTATAACATTACTCGATTATTATAAAGTGTATTAATGGCCACTAAAAAGTGGAATATTTTCTATTTGGATCATCTATAGTCCCCAAAAAATCTAATAAAACAATGAAATAATAAAAATTTATCAATAATGGATATGAAATTAATGTATCAATCTTATCTGAATCATATAATATCTATTAATATAAAACATCATTCCAAGGAAATAAAAACTCATATATCCATTGGTTTCAATTTGAGTACTCAGAATAATGTTGATTTTCCCAAATGGTACTCTACAGTATATCTACGCATTTAGAATTTTATTTAGACATTTGGGAATTTATAAGAATGTTATCAATGAAACCGGTTATGAAGGAATCTTTTCATGGGTGAAATATATGGTTCATGAGAACTATAAAATGCTTTTGGAGAATTAAAAAGTCCCAAATTCAGAAGAAGATAATTATACAACCTATACCTCCATCTAATAATTGACTTTGATATCTCTTCCTCTATAAATTGATTATGATGGTATCTAGGATGTAGATCAATCTCAATAAACAATTGTGCTACTAAAATCGGATAAAAATCATCTATTATTTGAAATGGTTACAGTTTCTTCATTATTTTAAAAAAGACTCCCAAAATTCAATATAAGGTTGAATACTACGATCCCACTTTTTGAAAAACAATATATGAGTACCTTAGGGATGATTTCATCTTCATATGAATCCTCTTGATTCCAATGAATCTAGTTTTATCATGATCTATTTCATCTAAATTTGTGCCTTGATATATGGTTTAATAAATATAATGTGTTCACTAGTAATGATTAAAATACAAAATTCAACTCCCCAATGTGGTAGCAGCCCTGACTAATAATCTAGAAAGAAATCTCATTATAGTTCTACCACTAATGTGAACCATGAGCGAATCACTACTCGATCTACTACAAGGTTCATCCTAGCCACCTAAAATGAAAATGAAAATCAATATAATTGTAAATCCCTCAACACTCTATATGTATGTAACCTCCATCAGATAGAAAATTAAGATATGGGGTTTCCCCATAATGTTTCCTAATGGTATAACCATAGGCATAATCTCATAAGATAATTTAACTGGTACAACTAACCCCTTAACAATTTGAGAATATATGAAATAATGAGATGCTCCAATGTCAAAAAAAGGAAGTAATATAGTTATAATTATCAAGAAAATACCTGTATTTATGGGATTTTCCCATAAAAATATTCTAAATATTGATCTATCCCATATTTTATCGCAACCACTAATCCATTACACCTTAGTAGCCTATGAGTCACTTGGTTTTCCTACCCTTATGGGCTCAGAACCACCTGTTATGATATTTTGCAAGAATAATTTCTGTTCAACCACAATTAACATTAATAGATCAATCAAAAATGGCCTATAATATAACATTGGTGAAACATTATGAGAGAAACTAAATAGTTCATCAAAAATTATCCTTTTTATCACTACTATATCACCTCATATTGTTACTCAATATGGTTGGTGCCATAGATGCTCTTCATTTCACTAACAAACATCTACTAAAAAAGTCCCCACATTAAATTCCATTTCTCCTTTCCATAATACGAAACTGGGGCCATATAAATTTAGGTACCAATTTAGAAATTAATGGTAAAAAAGAATTCGTAAATCAATAGCTTCCTCAAATCCTATCTCTATCACCAGTGCTTTACTAAGATCTATATTATAGGTCATCGTATTGATGTTCCCTAGATGTGAAATCAGATATTGGTGAATCATAGTCTTGATGTTTCAATATTTCTGTTCTCTATACCCTAGTAGAGTTGTTGAAAAATTAATCATCACTATAATGAATACATAGCTTCAGGAAACTGTCACCGACCACTCCTTGTGATCCATGAACATATAACTGATGTCATACTTCTTTGCATCAGGGAATAACTCTTTGCTGATGGTATCCCATGAAATCGATTTATAAAAACTAGAATGTATCATGGAATCTATTAATCGAGATGTTATTTTTTAAATCATATGGTTGCACGGTTAACCGTCTACTGACCTTTGGAATTTACGAATTTTAAAATTATCCCTATGACCAGATTATATGCCTTAATGTACTAGGGTAATATAGTTACCTAGAAGAAAGGGGAACAATAGATAATTGTATGATTTATATTAAACCATTATCTTCCCACCCATGGAGTTTCATCCCCCATAAATAAGAACCATTTAAAAGAGGCATTGTCATATTGATTGTAAAATATGATCTATTATGGTGGCAAGGATAAGTTGATTAGTCATGTCTTCCAACACAATAGTTTTAACAAATGTTAGGAAAACACATTTATGGGGAGGTATTTCTAAAATATCCAAACCAATCCTCAAATATAAGAAAAAAACAAAAACAATTAACTGTATAACGAAAGACAATAATAGTTCACATGAACACAAAAAGGATTCCAAAAAATTTCAATCTATGAGGATACCAATAAGAACATGGGATAATCCCCTAATTAATATATAAAAAATCAAGCCTATAATAAATACATGTTAGTCAATCCACAAACATATACTATCCATAAAAAAATTTAACAAGTTAATATAAGGAATGAAAAAAATATTTCACCAAAAACCATATCAAAATTTAATCAAGAATTTAATTTATTTGGCATTATATAATGAGAGAAATGTTATATGTGGAATGTCTAATAATGTGTCTATCATGATGAATGAACACATAAAAAATACATACAAATTAGTATATCAAAATCATGTTAACCACCGGGGTTGAATATAATAATTTGAAACATAAAACAAAAAACCAATGTCCCAAATTCATTATAACTCTGTGTTATACTATAAATTTTTTGAGAAACACTAAAATAATTCATCCAACTAATACCAAACCATCATATCGCTTTTATACACTATACAAAATAAATTTAAAGGGATGAAAATATTTACTGAACATAGTTCGTCTCCTATAATTTTATAACACCTATCCCAATCAACTGGGTCTGAACTATTGGTTCCACATGACTTCATGTGAGCCTCTATATATGTCTGTGCACTCTTATTATTAGTGAGTGTATATGGAATATAATGGGGGAAAATACCATCAATCTAAAGAGAATATCAGATATTAAAATTACATCGATAATAATAACAAATATATAACGAGTAAAAAATACCCATTAGAGTTGTAACATATATAAATTTATCCCACGCAATATTATTATAGAATCCCACACAAAAAACAAAAAACTGACAATGAATCAAATGTATGATAAGAAAAACAATAACAAAAGTACCTATAGATATTATTCCCAAACTGGGGCCAGTAGTCTCTATACCCTTCATACAATACTCATAAACATCCACTACATGTGTCATTCCCATCTCATGATCCATATGAATAAAATCTACAAGATAATGAAATATCCCTATATGATGTAATTAAAATGATCATTTTGAAATAGGAAAGGGTCTTAAACATATTATAATAACATAAAAAAGTGAATTCCATGAAATTAAATATCGTATGTATATCACAACAACATGTCAAATAGAAATAAATAATATGTCAGGACCTCAGAGAATGACTCTACCTACATTGCTTCTATGTTAGATAGAATATCAATCATCCTCCTGACACATCATCAGGTCCCCTACTCAAGAAGGGATAACCTGAAAGATGGTAGACACAACCCCTCATAGAGGGGTAGATCAATGAATTCCAAACTAACACCGAACACATTCATCTTAACGGGGATATTCCCATAAGGACAACATTAACACTATGTTGAGTAGATATAATCATCAAATACAATGAAAGTAGAGACCCGAAGCTTAACGTACATGAACATTTCATTACTTTAGAAGAATACATAATACATAACAAAAATAGACACACAAGGACCGTACTAGTTTAATGTCTTTGGAAACTTGGAACGTAATCTTCTAATCGTGGTGAAAGATCTTCAACATCTCCCATAAAGATCTTCCCCTTTTTTTTCTTACCTAAAACCTTTCTTTATATCCTGGGGAAAAGAAAACATAAAAAGGGTGAGCTCAAATGCTCAGTAAGGGTAATCATGGATAAAATAATACATATCATATACATTTGAACATAAAAACATGTACATAATGATTAAACATCAAAAGCTTGAGCAATGACATAAAACATGGAAGTACGTAAGGGATAGATCCTAAAGAAACATTAAGAATGATAAAATATCATGGGAATAAAACATGTAATTGTGGATACCATTAAGCACATGATATGATTTCCATAGTAGCCAAGGCATTGCTGCCAAGACCATCTTAGTGGACAATGTCCCTTTCTAAATCGAGTTCCCTCCTCGTTCTAGTCCTGTATTACTGAACCGGTTTAACATTCCGTTCCAGCCATGTCTATCTCATGAGATATATATCTTTACCCAATGCATTGGAGGGAGATATAGGTCCCACCCATCTCATAATGAAATCATTCTTACTTGTGCCACAAAATAAACATACATCATTCATAATATCCCAACGAATAAAATGGGTTTCATAAACATCATCCCATCATCACATAATCCATATAAATGAAATGGATATCATTTCATAATAAGAAAAGTGAAACCATTTAAACAATAGAGACATTACACTTGAAACATACACATATGAAATAATTTCATCTTAGATGGAAAATGGTTTTGATAAAACACATGAAATGAATTGTTGAGGAAAATATCCTTTCTTCTTCAAAATCAACTTCTTTTCACAAAACGTCATGCAATTTTAAAAGAAATATATTTTATTGAAAATAGTCAAGAATTATTTTGGAGGAAACATCATGAAAATAAGGCTTTATAAAACCGTAAAAATTCGTTCGTGTCATATATGTTAACAAAAACATTCATTTTGTACTTTTGCCGGAAAAAGTCAAAAATTACCTCGTAACGTAAACAAAAGAAAGATTCCTTAAATACCATGTAGTATAAGTCAAAAAAGGGTAAAAGGACATTAAAAATACATGAAAACACTTTTATAACACATGGACATGGATGATAGAAATAACCCCAGTAAATACATACAAATATGCAATCTCGGATAAAAATGAGATTTGCAAAATTATCCCTTACCTTAGGTCCGATATGCTTCGTACATATCCGAACCACCTGTATAATGATTTAAATAATTTTATTGTCTTATTAAAGAATCATATTAATTGTTATGATATCATATATGGTTCACTTATGACTTTATATTACCCTTTCTTTTGTAAATTCCATGTTAAAGAGCGTTTTGGGTAAAATCGTTTCATTTGTCGTCCATGTTTTGACTTGTAATTATTCATATGATTACTTAGATCATGATTAATTACATCCAGAATGTAAAAAATTATTTATATATAATATATATTCAGAATATATATATATTTAATAGATCGATAAATGGAAAGAAATACACCGTTCATCGAGACGGTAGGCCATACGTACGCATGAACGTTGTTTTCGTTTCCTCATTGAATTGAAAGGAATTAATTGGATGACATAGATATATATATATAAATAAATCGAGTATCATTATTATGTCATATATTTCATGATTACATATTATATATACATTATAATCATTTATGAATGGTTAATCATTGATAATGAATCTCATCGCGTCGTGGAGACGGTATTCCGTACGTACGCACGAGCGACGATATCTTTCCCAAGATCGTGGAATTTTATTGGAGTGTATGTATACTATTAAAAAATCATTATCACTTTAAAATAATAATATATAGTTATTATTTACACCATTATACCCATCCAAGTAAGGTGGTGGTGGAAAATAGATTACACCACAGCGTGTAGGTGGTATTCCGTACGTACGCACGCGCGGTGATTTCGTTTTCCGTAGGATGGATAGATGGTGAAATAGGGTTGTTTCATACTTATAATAACATATATGTATATGAGTGATACTGATGTTATTACTTAATAATGAGCCAACCTAATAAGAAGAAGTGGAAGAATAAATAAAGGTGAACGAATCGGTAACGGAAATTACCTCTTCTTTGAAGCACCTCTTTGAGACCTCCTCTTAGGGCACTAAAATTGGTCTTTGAAAAAGACCAGGACCTCTAGTATGTTTCTAGGGTAGTGGAGAAGATAATTGGGCAGGGTATGGCCGAGCTTGAAGGCTCAAAGTGGTGTGAGGAAGAGAGGGAGGAGGTTCCCTTTCATAAGGGAGGAGAGGGGCACATTTGGAATTCTTAAAAATATTAATTTATAATAAATCTAACCCCACTTAAAAACCTCAAAAAATGACTCATATTCTAATATTAGATGATATAGGGTTGTAATATTATCAACCAATCAAATTTAGACAGGTTTGGGTCTTATTTTAAACCTTATCATTTTGATTTATCCTTATTTAATCTATTTAATTTTTTTGTGGTAATAAAATTACAAATTTTAAATTATAACACATAATTACTTATTTGTTGTGAATTTTCCATAATTGTTTAATTAATACCATTATAGACCATATAAATGTAAATTTATAATTTTTAAATATTTTTGTGAATTTTAAAAAAATTTATAATATGATATTTTTATAAAATAACAATAGTGTCAATTTTGACACTATTCATTTATTTGAATTTAAATAAACTATATACAGAAGATATGTTCTAAATAAAAGCATTAATAGATTTCTAAAAGGTCATATGTGTCTATAAAATTAGTGGATCACCTTAAATAGTTCATATAATATTTATTTTATTATTTTTATAACCATTTATTTGGTTTATCTCTTAATAAAATAATTACTACAAACATTTTGTATAATTATTTAATATACTGATTTTTGCATTAAAATTTAAAATAAAATAATATGATGAAGATATATCTATTACCTTTCACAATAATACTTTTACTCAAATTTATCATCTTTAAATCACAATATTTAAATTTTTATATTTATTAAATTATGAAGGTGACAACTTTGGCATCATTTAAAATAAAATAATATAAGTGTCGTAATCACTTTTATAAGGATCCAAACGGTTATATATTAGGTAATTGGATGATTAAGGTGTATATATACACTAAAACTAAGTTTTGGTCAGGTTTGTGGGCCTTTTGATGGGTATTATTATTTCAATAAAAAGTATATTACTAATTTTCCACTTAATAAATAATTTCTGTATCATTAATGTATCACCATTAATGACAAATATTTAATCCCTAAAAATTAAAAATAAATTATCATGATGTAAATAATTTTATTAGCTTTCTGGAGACTATTCATGTTTGATGTTTTATGATGTTTATCACTAAATTAAAATTATTACACTTATAAGATTTAAGAGAGTGACATGTTGTCACTTTCTTTGGTTTTAATAATAATTAAATTATTTTCATTTTCAAAAGTCCATAAAATGAATCTAATACGACCCTTAGTTGATATGGGTTATCTTTTATCCATCCAATAGAATTTTGACATGTGTTAGGGTAATTTTATAATATTATATTTACCCTTAATTACCCGATTAACCTTTAACTATGGTAAATAAAATTTACCGTAGTTACTATTCATAATTCTCAAAAATAAAAAGTATCCTATTAACATAATTTTGACCCACTGATTCCAAATATGGAATCCATTTTTTCAAATTAAATACACAGAAGTTGAAGAAATTAAATTAAAATAAATCCCATTGTCGAATGAAAACTGGTTTTTGTTTAAAACATTGCAAAAGATTGAATTGATTTAACCTACAAATTCAATATAAAATCAATTATAATGACATGCATTATATTAAATTGTAAAAATATATTCTATTTATACATTATAACCATTCATCATTATAATTTAACCATATAAATTATTACGATGAAAAAAGGTTTTTTTCATTAAAATAAAGCGTGTTTTTACTATTCATCAAAATATGAAGGTTACCAGAATAAAACGAAAAAATTATCCAAAGTAAATTTTTATTTCTTGATTCCAAAGAAGAATTTTATTTTGTCAAATTTAACTTATAAACATGTTAAAAACTAGATTTAACGTGGGTGCGCCATCAAAAGGCGGCAAAACTGCATTTTTTTAAAAATACTTATTTTACCCGAAAATTTTCTTTTGTTCTTATCGCATGATCTAGAAAATATGTAAGATGAATAATAATGTTATAAAATTCAAAATTTAGTTAATACTATTCATAACGGCTAGTTCATATTATAATAATATATAGTTGTTTAGTAAAACTCGGTATTGCGTACAACACATGCTATCGAGGAAGGTCGCGATTGCGTGTAATGCAAGCTAAGTCAGGTTTTCATGTTCTGAAAGAATCCTTCGTTGTTTCGTATAACAGAATCCTACCATATTACATTTATACAGTGAATATATATATATATATACTCAATGTTGCGTATAATAACTATTATCAAAATTGTGTGTAACACGATCCAAGAATAGTGTTGCGTATACTAAAAGCTAAAAGGGTGTTGCGTGTAGCGCAAGGTAATCTTGGTGTAGCATAAAACACAATACATTAATGAAATTAAAAGAATATTTATCATAAAATCTAGGGGTGTTACATTCTACCCCCGTTAAAATGAATTTCACCCTCGAAATTCATCGGGGTTATAAATGGTTTACTACTCGAAAGTTTGTTTAATAGAAACCCACAGCGTAAAAAGGAATACCAAAACATGGCATTAAAAACTAAAGTATGAAATGTAACGGTTACCCAAATTAACTCATCACTAGGTTTCCACGTAGGAGAACATAGGTGAAAATATGGATATGGAAGAAAAATATAACCATCAAGTTCTGATGGATAGTGGTAGAGAACATGGCTATGAAAAATCCAACAATCACAAAGATATTGATTTGTGATGATCTAAGGTACCATCTGATTCATCAGATATAAGGGAACTCAGACAATATTTTTGGTTTTCAAGATCATTTCCCTAATGTTGATGAATTAAAAGAAATACGTGCATGATTTTGGTACAATCTCACTGTTGTTCATGAATTGATCAATTTCCACTTCATCCCTTTAAAGAAATGAAGTTGAATTTTTTATCCGTGATGTGTTAGCAGATCATGTGATAGAATGATGGGTCATTCCATCTCTTTCAAAAAATGGTAAGAAAAAGTTATAATTCCATCTTATGGTTATATTAATCATATATGGTTCCAAAAATGAACTTATACTTCATATATCATACCTCCTAATAAAATAAAACTAGTTTCTATTAACCAGGGACTTCCTGTAGGCCAGTGGTAGGCGATAAAGGCTAGTCGCACTTCGGTTGTGGGTTCAATTCCCACAGCCTTGTCCGACGCGATAGGTTGTCGCCCGTCCTGCAGGTTATCCTTTTTCTAAAACTATATTACTATATCATCCCATCAATAATATTGAAAAATACTTCTATCCTTAAAAAATACTAACTTATGTCCAACATAATTCATTCTAATCATTAGGCTTATCCATAATACTGTAGTCCACTCTCATAATATAGTGAAAATGATTACCAGAGATTTAATACCATCGTTGATCCCCATATATCATAAGATATGTCTTGTTGGTCACATTCCAAACATTCAAAGGCCTTAATCATGTATTCTCTTGAAAAATGAATACCCATTGAACCATAGTGAAAACATGAATGCAGTTAAAAGTTAACACTTTCCACAAACCAAAATTCTCAAAATTCTATATACTCAAACCATGATATCACTTAGTCCTTATATCAATCATGAGCTCATGAATACTGTCAAAAATTTCATTTTCTCGTTTTCCCTTCATTATGCGCATATCATCTTTTTTTTCCAAAAATATCTCAATCTCTTTCCATGGTACCAGTACCATAAAATTATTGAAAACCACAATAGAAAAATACATAAATATTCCAATATTCCACAATACTATATACAACATTATTTTTGAATCTCATTACATAAACACTTAATCATTCCACCACATCGTTTTCATATTCAACATCTCCAATAGTGATCACATGTGACTTCCATTTTTCCTTTTCTTTAAGTGGTTGCTCATGTAGATCATCACTAACCCTTGTATTAGGGAATTTATTAACATAATGCCCCATTTCCTTGCACATGAAGCATTGAAGTGTTCGTGGCACGTTCTCTGCAGTCTTTTCTTTATTCACATCATTAGAAACCCTTTCTCCATTAATTCGACACTCAGCTGCTCGATGACCTTCTTTTGCACACTTAAATCATTTTCTAGTCCATTTAAGTCAATCTACATCATGCTTCTTTCTACACATTGAGCATAAAGAAACAGTCATCTTCTTTTCACCATTATTCTGAGATTTCTCCTTGAACTCCATCTTTCGTTTCTTGTCAAAAATATGACATGGATAAGTAACACCAACTTCCATTTCTACCATGATAGCACAACACACAATTTCTTCATAGCTACTGAAGTCTCTTATAGATAATTCCCTTCGAAGATTTTGTTTTAAGCCACCGAGGAATCTATCCACTTTACTTTTAGGTTGGATGATAAATCTAGATGCATACATTGAAAGCCTTTTAAAATTCGCTTCGTATATACCAACAGATTCATCATCCTTTTGCTTTAGTTCGAGAAAATCCTTCTCCATCTTTGTTCGAAGAATACGAGGGAAGTAATTATTGAATAATAAGTTCTTGAACTCGTCCCATTCCATGGACTCAATTTCATCTCTTGGCCTGGAATTCTTGATAAGATTCCACCATTGATCAGCATCACCTTCCAAACGAAACATTTCTAAGATGACTTTATCATGTTCAGAACATTGAAGAACTAAAAATATCTTTTCACTAGTACTGATCCATTATTCAGCAACAAGTGGATCAGAAGACCCACTGAAAAAAGGTGGACATTGCCTCATGAAGGACTCAATAGAATATTGTTCCCTTCTCTACTCATTTGGAAGTCCAGAATGATTCATAGCTTGTGTAAGTATAGCAATAAGATTTTGAACTCCATCTCCAATAACATTTGTTTTTTCAGGAGGATAATCATTGCATTGTCCATTACATTGATCAACATGGTTCCTTCGGGTTCCAGCCATCGTCTAAAACCCAAAAAGAATAGTGTGAGAGGCAAAAAATCACGCTTGGGAAAACAATATAATAAAGGGGGAGTGACTTCAATATCTAACATCTTGGGTTACCATAATTCTAGTATTATAACTTATATTTATACTTAACCTTAGGGGCATCCCTATACATACCTTAGAAATATCTCTAGGGATCTCACTAAAGTTCTCGCATCGTAGTTTCCAAAGGTTGACTAAACCTTTCCTCTGATACCAACTGTAAAGACCCGAATCTTAACGTACATGGACATTCCATTACTTTAGCTGAATATATAATACATAAAAAAAATAGACACACAAGGACCGTAATAGTTTAGTGTCTTTGGAAACTTGGAACGTAATCTTCTAATCGTGGTGAAAGATCTTCAACATCTCCCATAAAGATCTTCCCCTTTTTTTCTTACCTAAAACATTTCTTTATATCCTGGGGAAAAGAAAACATAGAAAGGGTGAGCTAAAATGATCAGTTAGGGTAAGAATGGTTAAAATAAAACATAACATATATATTTGAACATAAAAACATGAATATAATGATTAAACATCAAAAGCTTGAGCAATGACATAAAACATTGAAGTACATAAGGCATAGATCATAAAGAAACATTAAGAATTATAAAATAGCATGGGAATGAAACATGTAATTGTGGAAACCATTAAGAAATTGATATGATGTCTATAGTATCCAAGGCATTGCTGCCAAGACCATCTTAGTGGACAACGTCCCTTTCTGAATCGAGTTCACCCCTCGTTCCAGTCCTGTATTACTGAACCGGTTTAACTTGCCATTCAAGCCATATCTATCTCATGTGATATAAATCTTTACCCAATGCATTGGAGGGAGATATAGGTCCCACCTATCTCATAATGAAATCATTCTTACTTGTGACACAAAATAAACATACATCATTCATAATAACCCAACAAATAAAATGGGTTGAATAAACATTATCCCATCATCACACAATCCATATAAAAGAAATGGATGTCATTTCATAATAAGAAAAATGAAACCATGTTAATCATAGAGACATTACAATTGAGAAATACATATATGAAATAATTTCATCTTAGATGGAAAATGGTTTTGATAAAACACTAGAAATGAATTCTTGAGGAAAATATCATTTCTTCTTCCAAATCAATTTATTTTCACAAGACGTCATGCAAATTTAAAATAAAGAGATTTTTTTGAAAATAGTCATGAAATATTTTCGAGGAAACTTCATGAAAAAAAGGATTTATAAAACCGTAAAAATTCGTTCGTGCTGTATAAGTTAAAAATACATTCTTTTCGTACTTTTGCCGGAAAAAGTCAAAAAGTACCACGTAACGAAAACAAAAGAAAGATTCCTTACATACCATGTAGTAAAAGTAAAAAATGGTTAAAAAGGACTTTAAACATACATGAAAACACTTTTATAAAACATGGACATGGATGATAGAAATAACCCCAGTAAATACTTACAAATATGCAATCTCGGATAAAAACGAGATTTGTAAAATTATCCCTTACCTTAGGTACGATATGCTTCGTACGTATCTGAGCCTCATGTATAATGATTTAAATAATTTTATTGACTTATTACAGAATCATATTAATTGTTATGATATCATATATGGTTCACTTATGACTTTATATTACACGTTCTATTGTAAATTCCATGTTAAAGAGCGTTTTGGGTAAAATCGTT
The DNA here is from genome assembly GCA_963277665.1 of Viscum album. Lineage (NCBI taxonomy): Eukaryota > Viridiplantae > Streptophyta > Magnoliopsida > Santalales > Viscaceae > Viscum > Viscum album. The sequence goes on along the minus strand of OY728119.1, from coordinate 1,685,278,556 downwards.
TCATTTTTCGTCCGTGTTTTGACTTGTAATTATTCATATGATTACATAGATCATGATTACTTACATCCCGAATGTAAAACATGATTTATATATAATATATATTCCGAATATATATATGTAATAGATTGATAAATGGAAATAAATACACCGTTCATGGAGACGGTAGGCCGTACGTACGCATGAACGTTGATTTTGTTTCCTAATTGAATTGAATGGAATTAAATGGATGAAATATATATATATATATATACATAAATCCAGTATCATTATTATGTCATATATTTCCTTATTACTTATTATATATACATTATAATCATTTATGAATGGTTAATCATTGAGAATGAATCTCATCGCGTTGTGGAGACGGTATTCCGTACGTACGCACGAGCGATGATATCGTTGCCATTATCGTGAAATTTTATTGGAGTGTATGTATACTATTACAAAAGCATTATCAGTTTAAAATATTCATATATAGTTATTATTTACACCATTATACCCATCCAAGTAAGGTGGTGGTGGAAAATAGATTATACCACAGCGTGGAGATGGTATTCCATACCTACGCATGCGCAGTGATTTTGTTTTCCGTTGGATGGATAGATGGTGAAATAGGGTTGTTTCATACTTATAATAACATATCCGTATATCAGTGATACTGATGTTATTACTACATAATTAAACAACCAAAGAAGAAGAATTGGAAGAATAAATAAAGGTGAAAGAATCGGTAACGGAAATTACCTCCTCTTTGAAGCACCTCTTTGAGACCTTCTCTTAGGGAACTAAAATTGGTCTTTGAAAAAGACCAGGACCTCTAGGATGTTTCTAGGGAAGTGGATAAGAGAATTGGTCAGGGGTTGGCCGAGCATGAAGTCTCAATGTGGTGTGAGTAAGAGAGGGAGGAGGTGCCCTTTTATAAGGGATGAGAGGGGCACCTTTGGAATGCTTAAAAATATTAAATTATAATAAATATAACCCCACATAAAAACCTTCAAAAAAGACTCATATTCTAAGATTAGATGAGATAGGGATGTAAGCTCATCATCCAATCATATTTAGACATGTTTGGATCTTATTGTAAACCTTATCATTTTGATTTATCCTTATTTAATCTATTTAAGTTTATTTGTGGTAATAAAATTCTAAATTTTAAATTATAACAAATAATTACTTATTTGTTGTGAATATTCCATAATTGTTTACTTTATAACATTATAGACCATATAAATGTAAATTTATAATTTTTAAATATTTTTGTGATTTTTAAACAATTTTATAATATGTTATTTTTATAAAATAACAATAATGTCAATTTTGACACTATTCAATTATTTGAATTTAAATAAAATATATAAAAAATATATGTTCTAAATAAAAGATTTAATAGATTACTAAAAGGTCAAATGTATCTATAAAATTAGTGTATCATATTAAATAGTTCATATAATATTTATTTTATTATTTTTAAAACCATTTATTTGGTTTATCTCTTAATAAAATAATTACTACAAACATTTTGTATAATTATTTAATATACTGATTTGTTGCATAAAAATTTAAAATAAAATACTATGATGAAGATAAATCTATTACCGTTCACAATAATACTTTTAGTCGAATTTATCATGTTAAAATAACAATATTTAAATTGTTATATTTATTAAATAATGAAGGTGACAACTTTGGCATCATTTAAAATAAAATAATATAAAAGTCATAATCACTTTTATAAGGATCCAAACGGTTATATATTAGGTAATTGGATGATTATGGTGTATATATAAACTACCAATAAGTTTTGGTCAGGTTTGTGGGCCTTTTAATGGGTATTATTATTTCAATAAAAAGTATATTACGTATTTTCCACTTAATAAGTAATTTCTATATCATTAATGTATCACCATTAATGACAATTATTTAATCCCTAAAAATTCAAAATAAATTTTCATGATGTAGATAATTTTATTAGATTTATACAGAATATTCATGTTTGATGTTTTATGATGTTTATCACTAAATTAAAATTAGTATACTTATAAGATTTAAGAGAGTGACATGTTGTCACTTTCTTTGGTTTTAATAATAATTAAATTATTTTCATGGTCAAAAGTCCATAAAATGTATCTAATACGACCCTTAGATGATATGGGTTTACTTTTATCCATACAATAATATTTTGACACGTGTTAGGGTAATTTTATAATATTATATTTACCCTTAATTACCCGATTAACCTTTAACTATGGTAAATAAAATTTACCGTAGTTACTATTCATAATTCCCAAAAATAAAAAGTAGCCTATTAACATAATTTGGATCCACTGATTCCAAATATGGAATCCATTTTTTCAAATTCAATACACAAATGTTTCAGAAATTAAAATAAAATTAATCTCGTTGTCGAATGAAAACGGGTTTTTGTTTAAAACATTGCAAAAGATTGAATTGATTTAACCTACGAATTCAATGTAAAATCAATGATAATGACATAAATTATATTAAATGGTAAAAATATATTCTATTTACACTTTAAAACCATTCAATATTATAATTTAACCATATAAATTATTATGATGAAAAAGTTGTTTTTCATTAAAATATAGCATGTTTTTACTATTCATCAAAATATAAAAGTTACCAGAATAATACGAAAAATTTATCCAAAGTAAATTTTTATTTATTTATTCCAAAGAAGAATATTATTTTGTAAAATTGAACTTATAAACATGTCAAAAACTAGATTTAAAGTGGGTGTGCCATCAAAAGGCGGCAAAACTGCATTTTTTTTAAAATACATATTTTACCCAAAAAAATTATTTTGTTCTTATACCATGTTCTATAAAATGTGTAAGATGATTAATAATGTTATAAAATTAAAAATTTAGTTAATAATATTCATAAAGGCTAGTTCATATTATAATAATATATCTTTGTTTAGTTAAACCCGGTATTGCGTACAACACAAGCTATCGAGGAAGGTCGTGATTGCGTGTAATGCAAGCCAAGTCAGGGTTGTGTGTTTTGAAAGAATCCATAGTTGATTCGTATAACATAATCCAACCATATTTAATTTATATATTGAATATATATATATATACTCAATGTTGCGTAGAATAACTATTATCAAAATTGTGTGTAACACGATCCAAGAATAGTGTTGCATATACTAAAAGCTAATACGGTGTTGCGTATAGCACAAGGTAATCTTGGTGTAGCATACAACACAAGACATTAATGACATTAAAAGAATATTTTTCATAAAATCTCGGGGTGTTACAATGAATGATGAAATTGATAGATGAAACATTTCATAATGTCAATATGTATCATTATTAGAAAAATACATATCTAATATATAGTAGCACATTTCATGGATAAATATGATCAACTCAGGTGATTAAACATTATAAATAGGTTACTCAAGAAAACATAGACACACAAAAACCAAGAATTATACTAGTAATAGTAATAAGACCTAAAAAAGTAAGGTATATCAACCTAATGTGCTTGAATGATAGTCACAGAAAGGGAAAACATAAAAGTCAAAAGAACCAATGGATCCCATAAAAATTATAGTCTTAATAATTTTTAGACGACTATGAATGAGGTATATGTGAAACCAAAACTAAAATTGATAGGACATGATCAATTTATCGATGAATATTCATTGTTAATAACGATATTGGTTCTTTCATTGTGTATAAGACAAATCCTTGACTCTACATTATTATAAAAGAAATGATAATTATAACCTATATAAGATCATGAATAAAACCATCAATCTAATAAAGAATTTGAAGATATATTTGATACTGAACAATTAGAAGAGAAGATAATATATACCATTAAATGAAAAACATATTATATTAGATTCATAGGATCAAACTATTGTTTGGGCATCAAAGAAATGAGTTATAAGGGTAAAGGGTATCAAAAAATCCCCTAGAGAGACCCTAGGGATCATAATAGTTTCAATTAATATATATATATATATATATATATATATATATCTGTGTGTGTGTAAATATAATGACATATGGTCATTTAATATTTTAGAACTAATTAAATTTAAATCATGTTTTTTGGATTCATATTTATTATTTCTTGAGAAATCTGATAATCCAAATAACATCTCACCCCAAAATAAATTCCCATATACCCATTCAAATCATAAATTTTTATCTCAAATTAAAAAAACAATTCAAATATGGAAATTCAGGTTCATAGAATCCATTCATGTCATGAACATCAATTAATGACATGAGTCTACCATATATCCAAAATTACCATCATATGAGCCATTTCATTCAATGAAACCCACTTATAATCATTGACTCATATAATTAAACTCATATGATGAGTCAAATCATAAAATTAGTTGTACCTACATATTTTGAATTTTTTGATTGGAATTGATGAGTGTTTTCAATTGATTATGATATCTCGGACAATAATATTTTATATGGGAGCCCATAAAAGAAGCAATAAAAAATTTCAAAAAATTGAGCATTGTAACACTATGAATATATAGAGATATTATATTATATGCTATAGTTCATGTTCTAATAGTTAAATTCAAAATGTGGGTAATGAACTGATACCTCTATTTGAAATTTGAAACCCAGTTAGTGAGAATGATGTTATAATAGTAATTATCTATATCCTAAAAAGTTGTGTGTGATATCATTGTATACATTGTGATGAAAATTGAGGACAACCACATCAATTATCATTGAATTCTTTTCCATGTGATATAATATTTTGAATATTATATGCAATGATATAGGTTATATCATTGCCTACAACATACGAATCATAAAAGATAATTTATTCCAATTCCTAAAATAAATTTTAATACTTAAATAATTTCAAATTATGTTTTATGTTATTTAGAATTTATTATAAATTTTTACGGGGTTCAATAGATAATTTCAATGTTATGAAATGTTTGAAATTAATTATTATATATTTAAAAATATTTTATAAAAAAGTGATTATGTAATGTGGTAACATTAATTTCAATACATTACATACTATTAGCCATATTTTTTTGATATAAAATGTTCATATTAGAAATATAAATTAACTTATAAAGTCATTACACATTATAAAATAATGAAAATAAGAAATTTGTATATGTATTTTACATAAGAATAATAACTATTTTATATGAAATCTATATACTAATTTGTTTTTTTTGGAAAATTTATTAATTTTTTCCCAAAATAGTCTTGATGGATGAAATAAACATTTAAATGAATTAAAAAGCATATGTCATTTAAATACTGAATATTATAACTTTTTTAGTGTAAAATATTAATATGGATTACATTTTTCAATAATTTTTGTTTTTATAATACATATATTTTGAATGTTAAGCTGTCTATATATATTCATTTTAAATATGAAATTTAAATTATTCATATATGATAAATAAATTTAATGTGATTATATTAATATTTTTTTGAAAAATAGAATTATTTTTTATTAATGTAAACACTATTTATATTTATCTTATATGGAAGATACATGATTTAGAATCCTTATATCCATATATTACTAATATTTTATTGTTTATTTATTCATGAATTTAAATTTTTTATATTATGAATTTTTTATTGTTTTATTAAATCATTTAGACAATTTTTGTAAAATTTCTATCCACACATTTATAGAGTTTCTTTTTCTTTATTTTCCATAACATACACTTCACCATAGTAAGTGGATAGATTAATAATGACCATAAATCGCACCTCAAATATTGTATCTTGTTGAGACTATAAAAAATTGTACAAAATCAAATTATGGACAAAATTTTCCATTAATATGAAACCCAACACACATTAAAAATAAATAGTTCATAGAATCACATAATATCTATTTTGGGATTAATAAATACATTATAATAGACATGTTAAAAAATTGAACATCTTAGGTTTTGGGGCTACCATATTCTAATAAACTCAAATATATTTGATATAACAATAATCATAAATGAAAACTCCTTTTACTCTATCAAACAATATATTCTATAGACTATTAAAAAATATTATTAACTATAACATAGACCTTAAAATAAAAAACTGACAGATAAATGTAGGGGTGAGTATACACTATACTAAATATAATCTTTTCAAGAACACTAATATACTGATATAGATGAAACCTAATGAATTTCCCATAAATGAAATAAAAAAAGAATATCACATATATACCAAAGGTAAATCCACATCCCCCACATATAGAAAAAATCATACTCCCCTGAAATAATATATATATATATATATGTATGTAATAAAATATTAGAAAATTAATATATTATAAATACTTCATGTAATCCATTCTATATTGATATCACCACCACTATTCGAAATTATAATATTTCAATTCAAAATCTGTAATATAGTATATCATGTACGAGAATGAAATATCACATAGGGGAAAAGTAATTGACTATCTATTATAATATCAATGTTATGATACACATGTAATCCAATTTATTATTGAAATGGGACAAAACATGAAACAACACTAGGGGTTCTCATGATAAAATTTATAAAAATACATCATTCATTAATCTATTAATAAAATATAAAATTATATAATTTTGATATCCAAAAACATGTAAGTCATATTTCCACCTTCCCCAAAATGGGTTGTCCATTTTTTCAAATATAGTTTCATTTATTTGGTTAAAATCATTTCTTTTTTTAAATAGATTCAGTAATTACAAAAATAGGATTCCATATCATTGGAAGATAATTATCCGTATAAAATTTAATTTCTTTATCAAAATCTATTCTCTATGAAATAATTTCCTTCAAAAAAATATAAACTAGTAGTGTGAAATGAGGTTATCATTTATTAAAATTTGAGATAAAGGAACATTATGCCAGGTACATGGTTTCTATGAATAGTACATTCAAATCATGAAATTATTCAATCATTAACCTTTTTCTAATAATTATAAAAATTCATTAATATATCAAACTATTAAACTAAATATAAATGAAAAACATATCCCATCTTCAATTGGAAACCACAATTTCCATGAAATGTATACCCAAAGGTAAATATCCCATCATGAACCCAAATACATGCATAAAATTAATTATTTTTATTCTTAAGGAATAGATTTTGGGTATTTTATTCCAACATACCTTATAATCCATCTAATTATTTGAAAAAATATAAAATGGCATTTTTAGATCTCCAAATTAAGCTTAGTTTTAATATAATAATTTATTTTTATCCTTCAATGTTAGTGTTTATTAAGAATTATAATTTAAATGTTATAAAATAATTATTCATATATATTTTGAATTAAAATCATGTAGTATCTTCAAATGAATCAATATTAGAGATATAAGGGTATTAGTTATTTGTGTCGGAATTACACTATCCGGAGTTGTGGATCATTGTAAAATGGTGGGGTTATTGAGAAGAATATATGGTTATTTGATGAAATTTAAAAATACATGATTATAGAAAATGTGCCAATGTGCAGTATATGTAATGATATTTTTTTGTTTTTGTAATGATGTATTTAGATATATGTTTTGGATAATAGAAAATGAATTCACTTCTTATCCTTTATTTTCTCCAAATATGAAGGATGTTACCACTTTGTAAGGATGATTCATTTCTTCAAAAGGAAAATCTATTGTGTTTGCAAGAATAATTTAAACATCGTGAAGATAGATTTATACAATATATGGATAATTTTTAGAATGTATAAGAATGATTTTCCTATAGTATAAGGGTCATTTTTGTCTTTTTGATCATCTTTCTCTACTTTGTAAATACAACAGTCAAATATTTTTTGAAAAATATTTCTATAAAAAATTTTATTTCTTCAATATCTTACGTTGCAAGAAACCATGAGTTTAAATGATCCCTGAGAAACTACGAGATCTAAAATGACTATTATAACATAGAAATTAATTTTGTGGGAATAATTATAATTATCAAATTTATGAATAAAATATTACTCAATAAGAATATATTATGTGCTTTTAAAATGATCCAACGATTTTTAGTAAAATCACCTAATTCATTAAAACCCATATTTTCAATAAATATGTGTTTATCTTGTTTTTATTTTTATTATTTATATATTATATAATTGATAAAATTAATTTTTTTTATCAAAACATTATTTAAAAATTTTATGAAAACATTTAGGGAACCGTGGAAATACACATTTGATTGAGAACAATATATTTCATTTAAATTTCATAAAAGGTAAAATTTTGTTATGAATTTTATTTTAAAATTTAAATTACTAAAGGTTTATTTTAAATATTAAAATTACCATTAATTTTATTTTATAATTTAATTTGTTATAAAAATTTACATCTGAAAGGGAATTTTTTGGAAAACAGTCAGTCATTGAATTTTAATAGTTTTGTTTTAAATTAAAATTATAAACTGATATGTCTTAAATTTTGTATAATGGAATCAAATTTATATTCATAATTTAAAACTTTATTGAATATATCTGTTTCACTAGTTTTCCAATATGAATAATAACCTTCTTTAATTTTGTTACCTTGTTAAAGGGTAAATTAGTAATTTTGTTTAAAAATAAAATTATACAGACTGTAAAATGACCCTAACACATGAAAAAATGTTAATTTATGAAAAAACTTATACATGTAACACCTGGGGATTGATATTAAGTATATTAATGGACATTTTTCTCTTAAAATGAATTATATAATTTTTAAATCAAAGAAGTCCCAAAATGAAACTTTCATTGACATTAATATAATGTATCTTTCCATTTGGAGAAAACATTAAGTAATGAAATAATGTTACAATATATTTTTAACATAATAATTTTTTCTCGTCATAAAAATTTATTGTTGACATTTTAGGTAACATAAATAATTTTTTTTAATTTATACAATTTTATTTAATAAAATTAAGATGTCACATTAATGATATATATACTCTCTCATTTTTTATATAGGGTCATCAAAAATATTGGAATATATATATATATTTATGAATGATAATATATTTATAATTGACATTGTGTTTAATTTTTAATAATTCTTAATATAATATTTATATTAAATAATTACACAACCCTGATTTTTAATTACTTCATTATTGGAAATAACATATAAATGTTATTAAAAATATTTAAATAAACATATTTGATATTAATAATGACATAATAGAATTATATAGATGGAATGACCTCTTATGGATATAATATAATATTTTTTTCAATGTTAACATGTTATCCAGAAGTTTATAACTGTCCATGTAATGAATAATGTCAAATTTGTAACGAATGATATTATATCAAAACACTATTTTAATAAATTATTTAAAATTAAAAATAAACATATTAAAATAAAAAAATATATAATTTTTTAAATTATTTTTTAAAAATAATTTATGTTTTAATTGATAAATCCTAATAAAATGTATGATGTTTTAATCATGAAAATTTTATTACCATTTTTAAAATTAAAATATGTTAAATTAGGGTTAATCCATATAATAAGGTTTAAAATAATACCCAAAGATGTCAAAAATATAATATATTATGATGATACAATATTATATCATCTTACCATCTAATTATCTATGTTTTTGTTTTATTTGGATATAGATTTAATTTATAGTAAATTATTATTTTTAGGGATTCCAAAAGTGACCCTCACCGAAATTATTATGGGGAAACTCCTCTATAACATCTTCACATTACATTGAGTTTTTAATATAGACCATATACTAAAAATATTCAACCAAAAATTATATATACACATTCTAAATATTGTATTATTCTCAAAAGAACAACCCTAATGTAAATAAGAGGCGATCTAAGGGAGGTTATCCAAGGAAGGGGTAATCAACATTACCGACTCTTCCAAGTTTATTTTTTCTTATACTTCCCCTTCATCAGTTTTTTAAAAAAAAAGTAAAAACTATATTACAAAATTTATTCTGATATGTTATTATTATTATTGAATAAGTATATTTCATATTTGATACATCCTATGAAAAAATTATAGTACAACAGGTTCGTACATCTTACTTACAATCACCAGGTTATAGTGTAGTATATTTTCTATCACTATATTACCTAGATGTGTATAATGGTAGAAATAATAAATACATATATATATATATATATATAATAAAATGAAATTGATTCTGGAAAAAATTTTATACCATCCATTTTCTTACCATTTTACCATTATGGGATTGATACCATAACTCATGTGTACAAACGAATTAACATCTCAACAATGCAATGTGATTAATTTTCCTAATTCACCATTCATTATTGATCATTTAAATGTATATAATTAATAAAAATGATATAAATTACCTTAATATAATTTGGTATATGATTGAACAATATCCTATTCTCAATAATTTGAAATTATATGAAAAGAGAAGTATATAAAAATGTTACAATTAACAAATGAAATAACAATATTACTGAAATATTACTAATGTGTGAAAATATGATAATATATGATACAATTAATAAAAATGTGGCCATTGAATAAGTTAATAACAACATTTAATCCATTAAAAAGTGTTTCAGATAGGTATGAAGGAAATTAGACCAATGGTAATGGATATTTTTGAAATCTAATTATCGAATGATATTTTTATATGTATGTATTTAACATGAAATATTTATCTTCAATTTCCTTGTTTTTAAATATTCCATCCAAAATAATTTTACCATTCTTGTAGTATGTTTTAGTTCATTTTAACGATTTAATGACTTTTTATTAAATGCAATGAAAATACACTTTGTTTTTTTATGAGGTAATTTTTTAATTCTTTTAGAAAAAGTATTACATGAATTTTATTAAATACATATACACCATCAATGGCTTTTTCGATTTATTATCAACTTAATTCCTTCAATAATATCTCGAAACAATTCTTGTTTTTATCAAGAAATACTCTTCTTTTAAAATTGTATGGAATTTTGATAAAAAAATGTTTTCGAAGAAAAAATGATATTTTCCTCAAGAATAATTTTTAAGAGATATTTCAAAATTATTTCCCATAAAAGATGACATTTTTTGAAATTACTCATGATTTAATGGTTATATTTTTGAGGGATTGAATCCATAATTTAATGATGGTTGGTTTATATTTATGAGGGATGAAATTTATTAAACCAATTTCATTCCATGTGATATTTTATGGTGGAATGATGTTCATGAATAACATTCCATTTATTGGGTTCTAATACAATGGATGGTTCATTTTCTTATATAACACATATATGTGGTTTTCATTATGTGATTTGTGGGAACTATATATATCTACATCAAATTAATTATATATATTTTTTCACATCATATAGATACATATTAATTAGAAACTGAATATTATTTCGTAATATAGGAATAGAATATGAGTGAACTCAGTTCATTGATACATTAATGAAATGGGGAGTAAAGTTGGATGTTTATGTGAATTTTTTAAATTGTGATTGTCTTTCCAATGATCCTTGACTAATATTTAAACAACATTCCCATCTTATCTATATGTCACCATTTCATTTAATATGTTAAAATCTCATAGAATATGATCCTTGATGATCAATGAAATTTTATAATTTATCCCATTACATGACATTATGATCATTGCTATGAATGATATAATTTCAATATGTTTTGTTTAATTTCTTATGTCTCATTATCCTGATATTATTTAAATCAATATTTTTCCCTCAATGAGTATCTGTAATCAGATATTCTATTATAACATTTCCCTAAGATATAAATAATGTTATTTTTAAATATATATTTAAATGTGTTCTACATAGGAATGAATAACAGAGAGACGATGTAAAATATTTATGAAAAAGTAGACTATGTTTCTATGTTTCTAAATATACTCATCCTATATGGTTCTAGAATGGATTTTTCTATGATATATAATGAATATACTTCTATATAGATGTAAGATTTGGGTATGAAATGTATCGACCGTTATTGTTTGTATTGGACCATGGTTTAGTTAACCGTTGGAATATTTGATTAAAAATCCATAGTGTGAACCATAAAGATAATTATAAGTATATGATAATATCATTGTGTTTTATTGAAGATCAATAATAACCTAGGATAAATCAAAAGATCTCTTGAATCAAAATTTAAAATGTAATTTACTATGATTATGGTGTTTCCCATAGTGATTACTCTTATCACTATATTCGTTTTGGTTTTATTCAATTGATGGAAGCTAGGGGAGCCAAAATAATACTGAATTTGTTTTTAAATGAAATGACTATCGTCATAAGAATCAAAATGTAATGAAATATGGTAATAAAAATAATCCCCCTTTACTCACACATGTTTCCCATTATTTGAATCCTAATGGTCATCCAAATGGAAAATGAAGCGAACAATATTATATAGAGTCCTTCACAGGGCAGTGCCCATGTTCTTTCAGTGGACCTTCTGATCAACATGTGTCTGAACAATATATTATAACAACATAAAATATATTTTCATTATATAATTTCATGAAAATTAGAATATCAATTTGGTAGTTTATCATTCTGAAGGTGAGGTAGATCAATGGTGGAATCTCATTAGGAATATGAGGAACGTAGATAAAATCAAATTTATATAATGGGAAGAGTTCCTGAACTTATTTAATAATAAAAAATTTCTACTAATTCAAAAAAACTATAGATTATTATTTCTCATGAGATTATGAAAATGAAAAAATATTTTTTTGGTTATATGAAGAAAATTTTATCATACATTCAGGTTACACTTATTGAATAATCATTAAACCGAAGAGTAGGGTTGATCGATTCTTTAATGGATATAAACCAAGTCTATGAATGGAATTATTCATAAGGGAATTTAGAATCAATGATTAAATCATTCATTGTTCTCTTATGTTTGAGATAGTTATTTGACTCACCTATCAATCCTAAGGGTTTAATAAGAAGATAAAAATGAATTTCAAGGTAAAATTGAAAAACATTTTTGAAAAGAAGATGAAATTTTTTTATTTAAAATTTTTGGAAATAGACATGAGGGAAATTATATTCTATTTGAAATCTAAATGATTGTTGTTTGTTAAATAATGTTATCAATAAATTGACTATTTAAGTTATTAGATAAAAATAAACAATGATATAAATAGAGATAGGGATATCGAGGATGCACCACCCCCAATTTAATGTTATCAGTGCTAGAAAAATAGTATGTATGATAATCAAATTATTAATCCAAGTTTTATTTATTATGATAAATGAAAAAACCTCTTATTTCAATATAAATTGTAAAATTTCATGTGATCACTACTGTAGATGTGAAGTACGACAGTGAAGTGGTGAATGAAACATGTACCATAAAATCTAAAGAAGTTTATATTTGTTTTTTATTCTAGAACCAACCTCTATTATATATTAAAAATAATTTTCTTAGTATATAATCATATTAATTCAATAAATATATATTGAGATAGAAATAAATACACCTAACAGAACAACTATTTTATCAAAAGTATATAATTCATCTCAAGTTGAGGTTTGTGGGAAAGTGATCCCTAAAATTCTAATAATCCATCATTTATTTAAATTTGATATGATTCATGGAATGGATATGATTTTTCTATATGGATTACAAATCAATTTATATGTAAAGTAATCCACATTTCACATGCCAAATCAATCGAGGAACATTTATCTATGCAATGTTGAATATGAACTTCCACGAAAAATTAAATCCATCTTATGTGTATTAATTTCTATATATTAAGGATATATATAACTTATGGTTTTAGAGTCACACACTATGAGGGATCAACATATTTTATGGGAACCTCATTATGTATTTCTAGATGAATTTCCATCTCTTCCACCCAATCGTGATGTTGGGATTTAATTATAACTCATACCAAGAGTTATGATTGTTTCATGAACATCATATATAATGACCCCAATTGAGTTGAAGAAATATAAGAAAAATGTACAAGAGGATATTGAGAAATGATTCATAAAATATAGTGAGTCACATTTATGGTGAACCCGTTCTGTTTTTATGAATAATTATTAGACCAATGATATTCTGTAATGATTATCATGAACATAACAGGGTAACTATTATGAAAAACAATCATCTCAACTATATTGATGAATTCATTGACTAACTACAAATAGATCCATAATTTTCAATGATTTATCTTCATTCCAGATATCATCAATTAATGGTCATGAATAAGGATATACCTAATTTGAAATACATTAATATATGTGGACTCTATGAGTTTATAGTTCTGGATTTTAGTCTTCCTAATTCCACTATTATTTTCATGTATTTAATGAATATAGTCATTAGAGACTATCTTAGGAAATTTTATGTAGTCTTTATAGAAGATTTTATTTTATTTAATGGTAGAAAACAATAATATAGAGTTTAAATGGGGATTGTATATGAAACCCTGAGAAATGATAAGTTTTAGGAATAAGTTACCATGTATGAATTTCGGTTTCATGTTATTTTAGTTTTGGGTCAAATAATCTCAAGAGAGAGGATATCTGGGGATCTAATAAATATGGGAGTTAATGAAAATTATCTTGGAACAAATATTGTAACTATGATAGTTTTTTTTATTTTTATGGATATTATTGAAATTTTTTGAACATATTTTTAATGACTATACAATCCAATAACAATTTGACTCGATAATGGTTTATGTTAATTTGGACAGAAGAATGTGAATTAGCTTTTAAAGAGTAGAAAGAAAGTTTAGTCAGTGTATAATTACTCGCACTACTATATACTATAGAATGGATTGTGATATACAGTGATACATCCAATAAATTGTTGGATTTAATCTAATGTAAATTGATATGGTGATAGCCTATACCTCATGAAAATTGATAATTCATGAGAAAAATTACCCAACTCATGATTTGGATTTGGATACAGTGATGATCTAATTAAATTAATGGTAGAATTTTCATTGTGGGGTATGTTTTGATATCTATAAAGATAGTATTTTTTTACTATATTTTCACTCAAAAGGAGTTGAATATGCATTGATGTTGATGAATAGTATTGATTCATGATTATGACTCCTCAATAAATTACCTCCATGGGAATGAATACAAGGTGGAACATACTTTGAGTGGAAAGGAATTTAATAGATTATCTATAACGTGTATCAAAATATATCCAATATTTATGGATTTACAATTGATGGATCTTGTAATCATAATTGAAGGGGAGAAATTTTATCTGGATCAAATTAATATTCTACCATCAATACATGCTATGATTATAGCGGTAAATAAGGAAGATTTACTGTTAAAAAAGAACCTAAGAAATTTTCTTCAGTTTAAATTTACTATGATTGAATAACAAGGATAATGAATAGTGTTTATGTCCCGCCCATACCATATTTAATTAATGGTTTGTTTGAAGAGGATCGTTGTTCATGAATCACTAATTTTCCTTGAAGCACCATGTTGTATAAAGATATGAATGAATATTTCTGGTGGGATAGAATAATGACAGATATTGTAGATAATGATTCATGGTGCTTGGTATTTCAACATTATATGGATGAGAGAAAAAAATATAAGGGGGTGTTACTAACATTACCCATACAATAATCAAAATTAAAAACACCAACATGGATTTTTTTTTCAGGCAACCCAAAACATATAAATTCCATATTATTATATGTCTTATAGTTGACCACCTTATGAATTATTAACAGTTCATTTTTATTAGATAATTCTTCTATATAGATCAACTATCTAGAATATATATTAAATAAGTGGTTTGATTTCATCGAGTACCTATTTTTATGGTATCTGATCAGGATCTGTGGTTTACCTAGAAGTTTTTGGGATGTATTCTAAAGGATTTGGATAATGTGTTATTTTTTAGCACTTCTTATCATCCTTAGATAGGTGGTCTGTCAAATCCAACTGTTTAAACTCTATAAGGATTTTTGATATCTTTCTTTATTAATTTCAACAGCATTTCTGATCACTACCTACCTTTGGTATAATTTTACTACAATAATATTTTTCACTTTGTAATTCAATTTGCTCGTTATGGAGTCCTATATAGAAATATTTGTGTAACTCCCATAAGTTGGGATGAAGTTAGGGTAATAAATATCTTGGGAACTTATCTATTTAATGAAATATAAGATAAGGTTATATCTATTTAACAACAAATTATAGCATATAAGAGTTTGATAAAAAAATTGTAGCCAATTGATGAAGTGTCCTTTATTTTGTAGTTGGTTAAACGGTATTTATACTAATATTTACTAGGAGGATGGTGTTGATATTTATGAATTATGGAAATAGAATCCCTATGTATACATGTCCTTTTAAAATTTTGGATTCTGTTTGGAGGTGATTTTATCAATATGTTATTCCACTGAATCACTCTCTTGTTCATTATGTTTTCCATGTATCTATCCATAGAAATTATATAACTAATATGACAACCCTTCTTTTTATTACACAATTAAGCATATTTTTTTACATTAATATCATTTGATAAAATAACTATGATTGAGAGGTCTAGTGTCTTAGGGGCTTAGGATCATTACATAACAACATAAAACATTAAACCACATCTTTATTGAAATCTTCCGTAACATGACCACTACATTGCCTCATACTTAGCATTGAATGAGATAACCTGAGGACATGAATAAGAAAAGGGTGAGCTATAAATCCCAGTAAGGGAATAAAAATGGAGTAACATGAGGAATACAATACATGTTAGACAATAGGAAAATCATTAGATCATAATAGATATATAAACATTAAGGCATTATAAATCAGGATAATCATAACATGGAAATGTGGCAACAACTCTTAACATGGAATTAACATTATCCAAGGCTCATTGCACATGGAACTTGACTAAATCCTCATTTCACATAATGCATGAGTAACACCTTGTTCCAATGAATTAAAATGAGTAAAAACCCATTGCACATGACGTTTCATGATACTATTCTTAACCCAATTCATTGAAGCGCTATAAAGGTGCAACATTCTAAAACATTTCATTTCATGGATAAGTTTTCCCCATGGATCATAAAACATTGAATCATTCAACATAATATTTTATTCGATGATTAAAGAATGTGGAATAAATACATTAAACACTTTTAAACAATAATTAAATGTGCATAAAGGTGAATAACCTTGATAGAGAAATAGTCATGGTATTCACTACACAATGACTTTGGCTTGAAAAAGCGCGGTGCAATTTCGGAAACATAACGACGCGACATAAGAACTCATAAAAATGGTTGATAGGAGAGAAAGGGGTGTCCAATAATATTTATATGACATGGATAGTAAGGGGTTTATATAGTTATATGTCCCAACAAATTTAATGGAATTTACATTCATTATACAAAAGAATTGTTTGAATGTAAATGAGGAGAGAGAAATTACTTTCAAAATTTCGCCATAGTAATAGATGTACATGGAAGGAATTTAATGAGAAATAAAGGGGTATCCCCCAATTCGATCATAAATAGGACAGAATGGGGGTGTTGCAAAACCACACCGCAACATTTATAATTGAAATTAAAAGGAATAACAATTTAAAAAAATGGGCAAAATGGGAAAGGAAGAAAAAACACTTTCTTGGAAGTGTGCTTCAAAATTCATGATAGAGGTTTTAGAGAGGCTTAATGAGAGCTTGGGGCACCATGGGATGATTCTAGAGAGAGTAGGGAAGATTATGGATAAAATCAAAAGGCTTTGAGTGAGGAGAAAGTGGGTTCTTTGATAGATTTATATAGGAAAGGTGAGGGAATTCATTGTTATTTTGGTTTGGGAAACCTCACATTATACTAATCCAAACCACAAACCAGAAAATGGTTTTTGCCCATGGTTTTGGGAAAAGGGAAGTGGAAAACAATATTTTATAAGGAGAAAGTCCGAAATTCTTAAAATAATGGGGTTGCTTATGTGGAGGTGAGTCACACTCCCAAGGAAATCAATTTTAAAAGACAAGATGTTTATATGCATTGAAGGGTCCATTAATGCTTTTTAAAATAAGTCAAACATACCCAAAATCACATTATTTTAATGGTAAAACATATATTAGCCGAACATAAGGCTTATAGTATTTTATTATATCACAATTGGGTCATTATGATGTCATAAAACAAATTATATATTTAAACTGTATAAAATATTTACCCAAAAAAATTGACTAACTCCGAAAATTATGAAAAACTCACCTTTGGATAAATTCGAAGTCATGATTCCAAAAATAATATTTATTTTATCTAATTAATTTTCTAAATATGTTAATTTTCACTTTTAAAGAAAATTGTTATTTATGGAAAATTCACGGGTTTTGACAAAAATGGCATTCAAACCATAATGAAAATTACGATTGCATTCATAATATTATACAATAAATTATATTGAATAAAATATAATATAATAATAATAATAATAATAATTTACTAAAATATTATTTAATTAAAAAATCCATTAATTCATCAAAATAGATTTCTTAGTTGAATATTAAATAAAAATACTATTTTTCCTTTAAAACCAATCTATTAGGTAATAATAATAAAATGAAGGTATATTCATTAATATATACAAAAATAATGTAAATGAATATATTGCTAATGTATTGTTACATAACCCCTTATAACACCTGCATATGTCTAAAAGGTGAGGTCTGTGATGGCGACAGACTCTTGGGGTGGTTCAGATAACATTGATCAGGTGGTAATCTCTATCAATATCCACTTCTATCGTATGCGGTTCCGCTCGAGCATAAAATATTCAAGCTCATATTAGGCTTGGTAAAGAGAAAATTCCAAAGACACATCCTCATTTCTAAGCTCTCACCAATGGGATTCGTATGGGGAACCTCAACTTGATGAGGTCATCGCTTCCTTTGTCTATGTAAATTGGATTTTTAAAGCCCTATATTTATACTAATCTTGTGATCATTGTTAAAAAACTATATTAACAATGGTAAAAATTCCTAACAATATTTTAAAATCCAAAACATAAAACCAATGATGTTCACTTTTTATATAAACATTTAACATAAATTGACATTTAATTTGATCAATAGGGATTTCCATTAATGAATGTTTGGGTCGTTACAATATACCCCTTAAAAAATTTCGCTATCGAAATTTATTTATCTCACACTAAAATAGATGTGGGTAACTCTGCTTCATCATTTCCTCCAATTCCTATGTTTCTTCTTCAATCTTGTGGTATCTCTAAAACACCATGACGAGGGGATTTTTCATATTTCGTAAAAAGTTTTCTCTACGATCTAATATCTTCAATGGTTTCTCCTCATAAGAAACAACAGACTCTAACTGTACCACATCTGAAGAGTGTACAAGTGAAGGGTCTGTTATGTACTTCCTTAAGAAGGATACATGATAAAAAACATTTACTTTGTCCATGGTAGGTGGATGTGCTATTTGATAGGCCACAGTACTGACACGATCAAGAATCTCGAAAGGGACAATTACCTTGGACTTAACATCCATTTCTTTCCAAATATCATGAATTTATTCCACGAAGATATGCGTATAAATACCATTTCTCCATATTTAAACTCAATGTCTCGTCGACGGTTATCTGCATAACTCTTCTGTCGACTCTGGGCTGCCTTGATATGTTGCTAAATGGTTTTCACCTTGTCTACCATTTCATCGACCATTTTTGTCCCATGAAGCTTACACTCACTGACATCATCCAAACACGCTGGTGTTTTTCACCTTTTCCCATAAAGGGCTTCATATGGTGACATTGGGATGCTTGAGTGGAAATTATTATTATAAGAGAACTCAACCACAAGAAGATGTTGATACCATCCTCCTTTAAATTCCTTGATAATTCTCTCAACATGTACTCAAGTGTTTGGATACTCCACTACGATTTGCCATTAGTTTGAGGATGATATGTCATACTGAAGTTTAGTTCAGTATTCTGAGCATGTTGAATACTCTTTCAAAACATAGAGGTGAATCTGGGATCTCGATCAGACATAATAGATAGTGGTACTCCATGAAACCATACAGTATCCCTAATATATATCTATGCCAGTTGATCCAATGAAAAATCCTTCCAAATAGCAATGCATTGTGCAGCATTTTTTTTTACGATACACAACAACCCAGATTGAAATGTTGCCTTTGGATGTCTTCATATGTTCGGTGACAAAGTCCATGGTGATGTACTCCCATTTCCATTCTGGTACGGGCAATGGATGCATCATCCCCTTAGACTTTTTATAATTTTCCTTCACTTTCTAACACACTAGGAACTTTGATGTATATTCAGCTATCTCCTTCTTCATATTATCCCACCAATAATGCTCTTGGATCTCTCGATACATATTTGTGTTTCCTGGGTGAATAGAGAAATTCAAACTATTTGTATCATCCAAATGATCATTCTTCAGCTCAATACTTGATGGAACACATATTCGTTTCCCAAATCTCAGAATTCATTATTCATTAACATTAATCTCCAAGGATTTCCTTTTTCAGATAGATTCTACTTTTTCTTGAATTCCCACATCATATTTTTTATTAACATTAAACCTTTCCAAAAGTTATGGTTGAGAAATCATTTGTGAGGGGACTGAAGATGTTCCCTTCTTTATGATTCCCTTGTCCATCTTTATCAAATCTAAGATGATTGGATCCTTTTCAATTCTCATCAATAATAGAATCACTGGGTCATTTCTACTTATGGAATCTACCACCTTGTTTGCTTTCTCAGGGTGGTAATGGATTGAGCAGTCATAGTCTTTGATCAGCTCTAACCATCTTTGTGTCGCATGTTCAACTCTTTCGGTGTGAATATATACATGAGGCTTTTGTGGTCCGTAAATATTTCACACTACTCTCCAAAGAGATAATGCTGCCACATTTTCAATGCAAAGATCATAGCAGTCAACTCGAGGTCATGTGTTAGATACTTATGTTACTGAACATTCAATTGCCTTGAAGAATAGGCAAAGAATTTGTCATTTGGCATCAACACACATCCCAGTCCCTTCTTCCAATCATCATTGAATACCACAAAAAGTTCTCCACTTTTGGGTAATGTGAGAATGAGACCTATGATAAGCCTCCTTTTCAATTTCATGAAGATTTTTTCTATTCATCACTCCAAAAAAACATTATTCCATTCTAATTTAGATTGGTAAGATGGATGGAAAATCATGAGAAATATCTCACAAATCATCGATAATAACCAGCTAACCACCCGATTCTACAGATATCTGTTACTGATGATGGCCTCGTCCATCCCTCAATTGCATCTGATCTGGAGGGATCTACAGATATCCCATTGGTTGTGATGATATGGCCCAAGAATGAGACCACCATCAACAATAACTCACACTTTTTGTACTTTTCATAGAGATACTCCTTCCGCATGGTATTTAGTACATATCATAGATGATCCACATGATCCTCATTGGTATTAGATTATATCTATATGTAATCTATAAATTCTACCAAAAACTTGTTGAGGTAATATCTAAATACTCTATTCATCATGTCCATGAAGATTTTTGGAGCCATAGTGAGTCCGAAAGGCATTGCAACGAATTCATTATGCCCGTATCTTGTATGAAAAATAGTCTTGGTGATATCTTCCTTGTTCACCCTTACATAATAATATCCTGACTGCAAATCCACCTTGGAGAAGTATTGTGCTCCATGCTGCTGATCGAACAAGTCATCTATTCGTGGGATAGGATACTTGTTCTTTATTGTGATTTTGTTAAGCCCATGATAATCGATGCAATGGGGCATTGACCATATTTCTTCTTGAGGAAGAGGACTGGAGCACCCCATGTTGAATAACATGGGTGTATAAACCTTTTATCTAGATTCCCCTATAGTTGTTCCTTTAGCTCCTCAAGTTCCACATCAACCATTCTATATGGAGTCTTGGATATTGGATACAACCCATATATATGTTCAAATGAGAATTCAACATCTGTTCTAGGAGGAAGACATGGACATTCATCGGGAACACTTCAGCGAATTCCCTCACAATAGGCATGTCTTCTAATATGTTTCCCTACATAGACTCAATCATCTGAGTCAGATACACATGCTCATACGGTAGTAATCTTCATTCTTGAGATGATGGAGCTAAATAAGATTCATCTTCATCCTTTCACTTGTAAAGAATCGGGGATCCATTCTTCACATGGAGATTTATTTCCCTCTCACGACAATTTATGTTGGATCTATATAAGGAAACTCAATCCATGCCAATAATTGAATCAAATTCAACTAGAGGGAGTATAATGAGATTCACTAGGAAGTTCAATCCAATGATTAGGATAGGGGAGCTGTGATATTCATGGGAAGAATTGATTACATCATTTTCCATACACACCTACATCATCACATCCATGATTTTTGGTGGTGCTGGGATTTAACTACTAAACATTCGATATATAAAGAGTTTTTAGAACATGAATAAAAAAGTTTGTTATCTATTCATAAATGAATAACTAGCGTAAATGTCACCACATCATTTTTGGGGTTCACTTCAGGATTAGTAATAGAAAAAGATCGCCCTTGCTACCTTAGAGGTTGTTGGTTGCCTCCAAAAACCCCTGGCATGGGGATTGATTTGCAAGATTCCATGGTTCTATGTAGTTGTAAAATGAATAATGGATTGAGGTTTGAATGCGGAATTCTTATCCTCTGTTGCAGCTGTAGGTTTTTCTTGTAGAAATTTTACAACTAAGTTCACTTCTCTTCCACACCTAAAGCATTTGCTCATCCCCTTCAGGCAATTTCTGGGTTACTTCTTTCTGCACCTTTGTCAAGTGTGGTGTGGGATCTTCTTAGCACCGCTGGATTTATCCATCAGACCTTCAAAATTGAATTCCACCTTAATATTCTTATCCCAATGATACCCCATAGATTCTATGATATCCATTTCAACCTTGAGGGAACATCAGAAAATTTCTTCATAGCTGTCGAAGTCACGGATCATAAGCACTTTTCTCACTATATGTTTCAGCCCACCAAAGAAGCGGTCAACCTTTCATTCAGGGGTAACAAAAAATCCAGAAGTGTGTCGATAAATACTTGTGAAGTATGCCTCATATGCTCCAAAAAATTCATGATCTTTTTTTCTTGAGGGCAAGGAAGACCCTTTCCATCTTATGTCGGACGGTGAGCGGAAAATATTTATCGACAATCTTCTTCCTGAAATCCTTCCATTCTAATGTCTCGATATTCTCCTCAGTCTTAATATTTTTGATCAACTTCCACCACTGATCTACTTCACCATCCATATGATAAGCATCCTGTAGAACCTTCAACATGATTATAACATTGAAGGATGGATAAGATCATTTCAATGGGGTTCATTTATTGATAATCGATTGAGGGATCAGATGATCCCTTAAAAGTAGGAGGCCTTTGTCTCATGAAAATCTCGATAGTAACTTGTTATTCCTTATAGGGGTTGAACATTCTTCTTGACCCATGTTTCTATTCAATTATTGAGTTAGATGAGAGAAAAGCATGACAAGTTTTGTGATTACGCCTCCCATTGTATTGGGCATCTCATTAGTACATTCATCACATTGATCTTCACATCAATTTTTAGCCAGAGTCCTCCAATTACCAGCCATTGGGTGGAATAAAAGGAAATTTAGGGGTAAAAATTAAAAGGTAATACAAGGACAAAACTAATGAGTTATAAATAACTCTAATTTCATTAATATGTGAATCTATTGGGTTCAGCCTATGTTATCCATGATCTATATTATAACATATATTCTTAGGTATTTTTATGTCCCTTAATAATGGTTCATACTAAGATTTTGAATTTACACAAGAATATCCCCCAAGAGTGGCATAAGCAAGATTGCAAAAAGGCCCTTTGTCATGCACACGTTTCCTTTCAAGTCTAGCTGAAAGAGGTCTTTTCGTGTTTTACCCCGAGGATACATATGTGATAGAGCCTCCTATACCTACTATTATCCAGAAAGGGATGAATTTTCATGGTAAAACAATTACTCAGTACTCACGAAAACATAAAGATTTTTTTATTATACTTATTATTGTCTCCAAGGCTTCACTAGGGTTTTCAAATCCTATTCCCAAAAATAACTAAACCTATCCTCTGATACCAACTATGAAAACCCTGATTTTTATTACACAACTAAACAAAATTTATTACATAAATATCATTTGATACAATATAGAATATCTAGAGGTCTAGTGTCTTTGGGGTTTAAGATTATTACATACCAATATAAAACATGAAAAACATCATCTTTATTGAAATATTCCTCTACATGACCACTACATTTCCTCGTACTTATCATTGCATGGGATATCCTGAGGACATGTATAAAAAAAGGTGAGCTATAAATCCCAGTAAGGGAATACACATGGAGTAACATGAGAAATACAATACATGTTAGACAATAGGAATATCATTAGATCACAATAGATGAATAAACATAAAGGAATGATAAATCATGATAATCATAACATGGAAATGTGTATATAACAGTTAACATGGAATTAGCATGAGCCAAGGCTAATTGCACATGAAGCATTAGTAAATCCTCATTGCACATGAATCATGAATAAAACCTAATTGTACTTGAATTAGAATGTGTAAACACCCATTGAATATAATGTATCATGATACTATTCTTACCCCAATGCATTAGATCTCTATATGGGTGAACCATTCTTATACATTTCATTTCATGCATAAGTGTGCCACGTGGATCATAAAACATTGAATGATTCAACATAATCTTTTATTAAATGATAAAAAACGTGGAAAAAATACATGAAAATCCTTTAAATAATAAGTAAATGTGCATAAAGGTGAATACCCTTGATAGAGAGCTAGGAGTTGTATTCACTATACAATGAATTTGGCTTGGAAAAGTGCGGTGCAATTTCGGAAGCATAACGACGTGACATAAGAACTCTTAAAAATTGTTGATGAGAGTGAAAAGGGTGTCACATCATATTTAAATGACATGTGTCACGACCCGTCCTAGGTTACCGTGTCGTGACTACCCCAAGCCCACCTTCCATAGGCCAGGGGCTGGCGACTAGCACCAAAGGTGTAAATCCCGATAACTGGGAAGGAATTGCCTTTATAAAAGTAACAAAACACCACAGAGTACAAGAAGAAGTAAAACACTAAGTACAAAAATGAAGTACAGAAATGTAAATTGGCCAGAATACAAACCCAATCGAAATTACAGCTACAACTGAAAGGAAGTACAACAAATTCAAGCAGCTGGAAGATGATAGAAGCAGCTCATGGGTCATCCTCCTCGGATCCTACCTGGAGGGTAGGTACAGATAGCCTCTAGAACACTTTCTCCCATCGAACTCCTTCGAGTGTCGCCTCGTCGTGAAGTCCACCATCGGATACTTCCTCATCGTGAGGTCCACCTTTGGGTACCGTCCAGTCCTCGTACACTCGGCCTTTGTCTGTGTTGCCCGTCGTCTGAATCCACCACAACGAGGTGTGGGCATAGCTCGTGCAGTGGTGAGTATAAAGATACTCAGTAGGGACCCAGAGACCCTCATGGTCTCACTAAATCCAACAAGGATAACCAAAAATAATGATCTCAACAGATAACCTCTACATAGGTATATACCTATACATATTCCTATGTTATCAAGTAACCCATCTCAATCATGAGGAAACCCAAAGATTATGAAATCAATGGATAACCACAACACAGGTATATTCCCATACATATACCTAAGTTATCAAGTGACCCGTCTCGATCATGAGGTAAATAAAAGATCATAGACTTAGCTCTAACCAGGATTTTCATTATCGAAACCGTAACTGCTGAAGTGCCCCGTCTCTGTCAAGTATAGTGATCATGTCATGACTCCGAGGTACTACTCACTAACATAAGACTTCTGAGGTACTCCTCCTATCGAGTACCGCGGGTCAGCCACCCAAACATAGTAGTGCTTCCCGCCGGGGTATGCCACCCAAACACAGTAGTGCACACCCCCTAAAATCATTCAGAGGTACTCTCCAGATGAGTACCGCGGGTCTGCACTGTCACACAGTACTGCTCCGTCCACCATGGGTCTACACTCAAACAAATTAGTGCTCTGTCCACTGGGCTAGTCAACTCACTCCAAGTCGAGTCAGTCAAGTAGTCGTCAGGCCTCAGCCGGCTACACGGTCTCCGTACTCCGTACACTTATTTCGGGGAGGGTCCACTCCACGATCCATAGCTCGATACTCCAAGTATCTCAAAGTCCCACGATGAAGTATCTCAAAATACCGCCTCGTCATAGAGATCTCAATGCAATAGACGGCGCATCAGTCAGACGCCCGGTCTGTGAGTTACTAGCCTTTTCGTCCCAGGGGCCCGGTTGGTTTCGTGTGCGAACCAACCTAGATGTATCTCAACTGTACCCCGAACACTCATAGGGTATACTCTTAGGGACCATTTCTCAACTTGATCACCAACACCACTGAAGGTTCGTCAAATGGACGTCTGGCCTGAAAGTTTTCTGCTTTTCCATTCCAGGGGCCCGGTTGGATTTTGGGTACAATCCAACCCGGCCATACTCCAACTGCATCCAAACCTCAGGTGATCTATGCCAAAAGAATTGTCTCATCAAGACTAATCCAACAAAGTCAAAGGCACATCAATCAGACATCTGGATCTCAAGTTATAGCAGGTCGAAGATTTAATAATAATATAAATTCTATTATTTTCCAAGCGCTTCGGGTACCCGATCCAAAAAAACCAGAAAAAGATATCCAATATTGGACTCGGAATGTCCGTCTTGGAATCTGGGTCGCACAACCATTGACTGTTTGAGAAACCGAGGCCGCACGAATAAGTTATGATCGAAAAAGTGTTTTATCAAAAAAATTAATAATAACAATATTTTATTATTATTATTAATTGTTTATTTAATTTAAATGTTTCATAACTCCAATCTCATTCCACGCATGAAAAATTGATGCGCAGGCCAAAAAAAAATTCTCCTTTGATATTTATTTATTTCTTTAAATTTTTATTTCCCAAATCTCCTTGTCTCTCCAATCTTCATTATCCTTCCCCAAACTCTCATGCTTCACCCTAACGGATCGGCTCACGCATCACGCCTCATGAGGATGCTCCACACCACCCACATCCATCGTCTGCATGGAAATCGCACCACTCATGATTTGAACCCCGTCTCCCTACCATCGTCTCAGCCTCCCACTCACACTACCGCAAGTCACCTATGCTACCGCTTATCCGAACTGCCTCATCAGACCCATGCCATGGGATCCTTCTGTGCGTCATTCCGACTTCGACTTAACTCGGAAAAAAGAGACGAAGGTGGATATGTGATCCTTGGGTTGAGACCTTCGCATCTGTATTCCTCGCTCAATGAAACAATGAGTTTCCAGTGCGCTTAATTATTTGGGGATGCAGAACATGTGAAGAATGCGCGGACAATGAATAAGGAAAGATCACGGTCAAAGTGCGGATCGATAGCCGTGTTAGTTTGGCCATCATTTATTTGAATCAAGAACATGGGGAATTGGAATATAAATATTTATCATGCATCAAGATTTTCAAATTCAAGATAAACAAGAAGAAAATTAATTCAATCAATTGATTACCGATCCGTGAATTAATTTATTTAATTCGCGTTCAACATGAGAAATTTAAACTGGGGTAAGGAAATTTACAAAGATAAATCCTACAAATAAACGCTCAAGCTCGAGGGTATAAACCAAATAAATGATAAGTATACAACATTCCCCTACCTCTCAAAGATGTCGCACGTCGTCGATCAGTGTAAGACGAATGTCGCGGTAGATGGCGTCGCGAAGAACGACATCGTTCTTCATTGGAGGCGTTCTTCGTCGAAGAGAAGAACACTTTCTATATCTATATCTCCAGAGCTTTCCCATGTTTTCTCCAACAGCAAACATGAACAACTAAAATAATATCTCTTCGTATTATTTTATTCTCACGACCATTGATTTAAGAATCAAACACTATAATTAATTAATTGTATAATCCCCTTAATTAATTAAAATGTGTTGGCAATTTAATTGGAAGGAATATGGAGATTTTAACACACATAAAAAATGAATGTTGTTACAATAAATGAAAGGGAGTTTAAGGGGGTTTCAAGGGAGATGAATGGTTGGGGATCGTGTGGGACCCACCGTAAAAATATCCACACATGGATAGTTATGTTGGGGTGGGCCCCACTATTAACTTCTCCTTATAGGATTTATCCACCATGGTGTATAAAATTGTTCTAAACAATTTTATTTAACTTTTTAACTAAACCCCAAATTTTAACTTCCAACCCGCATAAAATGAAACTGCAGTAAAGGTCCCCTTAAGAAATTACCGGCGTTGTGAGTTCATCAGTGCCCTCAGATTTCTATTCCGAGCACCGGTTCAAAATTTAAAAAAACCCGATCGCACGTTTACTGAACGTACCTGAAAAAAAAGTTCAGAAAATTATTATCAGTCACGCTCGACCCACTGTGGTCGAGGTTAGGCTCTGCCTAGGTGAAACACCCCCAACGAACCCAACGTTACTCTCAGATTTCCAATCCGAGTTACTGTTTAAATGTTATGAATTTTACCATACAATTATTATCAGTTAATTATTTTATTTATGGCTAAAAACTAACTTTCACTGGTAGCCCTCACTAACCCAAGTTACTATATTCTTAATGAAACCATGCCGTCACGAGGTCAGCGGTGGTCTCAGATTATTATTCCAAGTTACCGTTTGTGAGTTATATTCTTTTGAAAAATAAAAAAATTTATTTAAGTATTTTATTTATGATTAAGCCAAAATTGGGTTTTCTCAGAGGAGGCCCACGCCGACCAAAATTAAGTCACGCCTAGGGTAATCCCGATATCCTGAGCGCAACGGTGCCCTCATATTTCTGATCCGACTTACCATTTAGGAGTTATTCCATTTTTCAGGAATACTACTTACGGGCGTTAATTTATGCTTACCAAAACATTAGAAATTGCTTCCGGGAACACCGGACCTCAGAATCAAGTGCCATCAGAAATGACGGACTCATAAAATTCCAAAGAAATTCAGAAAAGAAAATTTCTTGAAAATTTCTGGACTTTACATTACTCCCACCTCAAGGATTTATGTCCTCGTAAACCTACAACACAAACTAGGGATACTAAAGGAGGTACTGAGCACACATCTGAGCCTCCCGCTCACATGTGCTCTCCTGGAGGTTTCTGTGCTGCCAACGAAAGCACACAAGAGGAATTGACCATCCTCATAGGTCCCTCTCCTATCAATCCTCAATCTCTACTGGTATCTCCTTGAAAGTCGCCCTGTCATCGATATCCAGCTCCCAATGGTCGATGATGACAGTTAGGTCATGCACACATCTCCTCAGCTGCGATACATGGATGACGTCGTGCACCGAGTGCATCTGAGGTGGAAATTCAAGGCAGTAAACCATCTCGCCTACCCTGCTGAAGACCTAGAAGGGTCCGATGAACCTCATAGATAACTTGCTACTTCGGCCACATCTCCATGGACCTTGTCATGGTGAGACCCGTATAAAGACGCGGTTGCCATCATCGAACTCTAGAGGTCTCCCTTTCCAAATTAGAACTGGAACTCAAACTCCTGCTGCCACGAGGGTAAGGCTGGAAGACCCAAGAATGATCGGCTACACCCTCCCATGCACACATTTATCATGTGCTGCATGGGGTTTCCTTTTCGCCGACCAAGGAAAACACATCCCGATGTTTTCTTAATACTGTCAATTTGAGTACGAGGTGTGATTGCCCAATCCATACTCAACTAACGTCGTAAGGCCACGACGCTGCCACTATGAGTTCCCAACCGAGACTCTCACCTTACGGGTCAGATCACACCGTCAGCGTAAGTGTGACTATCGAGTCTCATCTAAAAGGTATCTCCAGACGTGAGGGTCAAGTCAACGGCTTAACCAGAAACTCTAGGTCTGGGAATAGATTCATGGAAGGAATGGATTATTCGTATCGATGTCTATGGCTACAGAATCTAGTAGAAGAGAAAGTCCACAATTTGAATCATCCTTAGAGGCCTTTTGGTCGCACTCCTTGACCGCATGCAACTACTATTTTCCCCTACCCTCTAGCTCCCTGAGCCTGGAGGGGACAACAAAGGCGGGTGGTTGTAACATGTTGAAATGTACACCACCTCATGCTGCTCTCCTAGCTCTGTCTCCACGTATGATGCTCTGTAGATTTATCTATCCTTATCATTTCCTCTTCTTGAAACATTCGCACGCCCATGTCTCTGAGACTGGCACCAGCTCACAGCATTCCATCTTTTATCATTCACTGGCTGTATTCGTTCAACCAAAGAACATTCAACCAAAAAGTTTTTCTCTAGCACCCTAACATAAGTAGGAATTCATAGAGGAAAGGATGCTGGCTCTGATATCCTTTAAAAACCCCTTGCTCAGAGGTCCACACTCTAAAGCACTGATCGAATCATATTCTTCATGTACCAGGAACGATTGGTACGTCTCGATGACTACTCAGCTACCGACATATCGTCCTGTCAAAGTTGTATAGCTCTAGAAAACTCTCATCCACCTCCTCAAGCCAGTCCTCAGCCGCATATGAGTAGGGATCGCCTCAGAACCTGAGGCTATCTAATGCTGAAACACATTTAAGGCACTGAACCTACATATGTCATCTACCAGTACCTCCGGTTGTAACTGCAGAACAATAGGTAGTGATATAACTGGTTCACTACCTGAAGGTACTATCTTAGGCATCGGTCCACGTACCGAAGTCTCATCACTTTGCGGACCAACCTCATGGTCACACACTGGGAAACACTAGTAGCTAAGATCACCATCTGCTCTACTAGTGTCTAAACAAGGTGTAAAACTCAAGAAATCACCTCTATCCAATCTACTACTGCTTGGGAATCTACCTCTCCTTGTAAACTCAGAGGCCTCTGCTGCTGGAACTCGTGCAACGTGCTCCGTCAGCGTGCACCATCCACTAGTACGACTGGTGGCATCTGCTGCCCAACGGGTGGTGGTGCTGCAGATACACCACCCGAGGGTGCCAACATAGTAAAAAGGGCCCCTCACCGGATCCTCATCTATCGGTGGGCCGTCATCGTGTACTATCTCAGAACTACAACATACTGTCTGCATGGAGACATCCTGAACAGATATGACACGGTCAAACGATTTATACCTGGTGAGCTGACCTGGTTTGAGCTGACGTTAAATCTATTAGAAACACACACACAATCAGTGTTTTTGTACACAATGTCGGAAATCTGTAGTCAGGGTCCTGGTGTACGGATACGTTGGCCACCACACCAACATTGGACTCCCTGAACTAAAAACCAAACTTATTACCCTTACCACTATTGCCTCATAAGAAAGTTAATATCTGAGTTATTTGTTCTGCGGTAGAACCGACTCCTCTGATACCAATTTATCACGACCCGTCCTTGGGGCCCATGTCGTGACTACCCCAAGCCCGCCTTCCATAGGCTAGGGGCTGGCGACTAGCACCAAAGGCGTAAATCCAGATAATTGGGAAGGCATTGCCTTTATAAAAGTAACAAAACACCACAAAGTACAAGCAGAAGTAAAACACTATGTAAAAAAAGGAAGTACTGAAAAATAAATGGTCCAGAATACAAACACAATCGAAAGTAAAACTACAAGTGAAAGGAATTACAACAAAGACAAGCAACTGGAAGAAGATAGAAGAAGCTCCTAGTTCGTCCTCATTGGATCCCACCTGAATGGTAGGTACAAATAGCCTCCACAATGCTCTCGCCCATCAACCTCTTCCGAGTGTCTCCTCGTCATGAAGTCCACCATCAGATAGTGTCTCGTCGTGAGGTCCACCTCCAGGTACTATCCAGTCCTCATACACTCGGCCTCTGTCGGGGATGCATGTCATCTGCAACAAACACAATGAGGTCCGGGCATAGCCCGTGCAAGGGTGAGTATAATGATACTCAGTAGGTACCACGAGACCCTCAAGGTATCACTACATCCAACAAGGATAACCACAAATATATATCTCAATAGATAACCTCTACTTAGTTATATACCCATATATATTCCTATGTTATCATGTAACCCATCTCAATCATGAGGAAACACAAAGATTATTAAATCAAAGGATAACCAATACACAGGTATATGCCCATACATATACGTAAGTTATCAAGTGACCCATCTCAATCATAAGGTAAATACATGATCCTAGACTCAAGTCAAAGAAGGATTTTCATTATCGAAATCGTAACTGCTGAAGAGCACCGTCTCTGTCGAGTACAGTGATCCTGTCATGACTTGGAGGTACTGATCACTAACCTAAGACTACTGAGGTACTGCTCCTGTCGAGTACCACGTGTCAGCCACCCAAACACAGTAGTGTATCCCACTGGGGTATGCCACCCAAACACAGTTGTTCACACACCCAAATAGCTGCAGAGGTACTCTCTGGACGAGTATTGTGGGTCTGCACTATCACACAGTAGTGCTCTGTCCGCCATGGGTCTGCACCCAAACAATGTAGTGCTTCGTCCACTGGGCTAGTCGAATCACTCCAAGTAGAGTCGGTCAAGGAGTAGACAGGTCTCAGCCGGCTACACGGTCTCCATACTCTGTACGCTCTTCTCCGGGAGGGTCCGCTCCATGAGCTACAGGTTGAGACCCTAGGAATCTCAAATTCCCACAAATAAGTATGTCAAAGGACCACCTCTTCATAGGGGTCTCAATGCAACAGACGGCGCGTAAGTCGGACGCCTGGTCTGTGAGTTACTAGACTTTTCGTCCCAGGGGCCCGGTTGGTTTTGTGTGCAAACCAACCCAGCTGTATCTCAATTGTACCCCAAACTCTCATAGGGTATACTCTTAGGGGCCATTTCTCAATGTGATCACCAACAACACTGACAGTTCGTCAAACGGACGTCAGGTATGAAAGTTATCATCTTTTACTTTCCAGGGGCCCAATTGGATTTCAGGTACAATCCAACCTATCCATACTCCAACTACATCCCAACCTCAGGTGATGTATTCCAAAAGAACCTTCTAATCAATAGGAATCCAACAAAGTCGACGACACATCAATCGGACGTCTGGAGCTCACGTTATAGCAGGTCGAATATTTAATAATAATATTAAATCTATTATATTCTGAGTGCTTCGGGTACCCGATCCAAAAAAACCCAAAAAAGATATCCAATATTGGACTCGAAATGTCCTCCGAATCTGGGTCACACTTCCGCAGAAGGTTTTAGAAACTCAAGTTGCACAAATATGTTACGATCAAAAATGTGTTTTATCAACAAAATTAATAATAACAATATTTTATTATTATTATTAATTGTTTATTTAATTTAAATGTTTCATAACTCCAATCTCATTCCATGCATGAAAAATTGATTTGAAAGCCACAAAACAATTATCCTTTGATATTTATTTATTTATTTTAATTTTTATTTCCAAAATCTCCTTCTCTCTCCAATATTCATTATCCTTCCCCAAACTCTCACGCTTCACCCTAACGGATCGGCTCCCAGATCACGCCTCATGAGGCTGCTCCACACAACCCACATCCATTGTAGGTTTGGCCATCACACCAATCATGTGTTGAAAACCTTCAGCCTACCATCGTCTCAGCCTCCCGCTCGCACCACCGAAAGCCACCTCTGCTACCTCTTATCCGAACTGCCTCATCGGACCTGCGCCACGGGATCCTTCCGTGCATCATTCCAACTTCGATTTAACTAGGAAAAAAAGAGACGAAGGTGGATCTGTGATCCTTGGGTCGAGACCTTCAAGTCCGTATGTCGTGCTCAAAGAAACAATGAGTTTCAGTGCACTTAATTATTTGGGGATGCAGAACATGTGAAGAATGCGCAGACAATGAATAAGGAAAGATCACGGTCAAAGTGCAGATCGATAGCTGTGTTAGTTTGGCCATCATTTTTGAGAATCAAGAACATGGGGAATTAGAAATTAAATATTTATCATGATTAAAGAGTTTCAAATTCAAGATAAACAAGAAGAAAATTAATTCAATCAATTGTTTATCGATCCGCGAATTATTTTATTTAATTCACGTTCAACATGAGAAATTTAAACCGGGGTAAGGAATTCTCAAAGATAAATCCTACAAATGAACGCTCAAGATCGAGGGTATAAACCAAATAAATTATAAATATACAATATTCCCCTACCTCGCAAATATGTCATACTTCGTCTATTAGCGTAAGATGAACATCGCGGTAGATGGCGTCGCGAAGAACGACGTCGTTCATCGTTGGAGGCATTCTTCGTCGAAGAGAAGAACACTTTCTATATCTACATCTCCAGATATTCCCCAAATTTTCTCCAACAGCACAATTGCACAACTAAAATAATAGATCTTCATATTATTTTATTCTCACAACCATTGATTTAAGTATCAAACACTATAATTAATTTATTGGAGAATCCCCTTAATTAATTAAAATGGGTTGGCAATTTAATTGGAAGGAATATGGAGAGTTTAACGCACTTAAAATAAATGGTTGTCAAAATAAATGCAAGGGAGTTTAAGGGGGGTCTCAAGGGAGAAGAAAGGTTGGGGATCGTGTGGGCCCCAACTAACAAATATCCACACATGGAAAGTTATGTGCAGGTGGGCCCCACTATTAACTTCCCCATGTAGGATTTTACCACCATGGTGTATAACATTCTTCTAAACAAATTTATTTAACATTTTAACTAAACCCCAAATTTTAACATCCAATCCGCATAAAATGCAACTGCAGTAAAGGTCCTCTTAAGTAATTACCGGCGCTGCGAGTTCATCGGTGCCCTAGGATTTTGATTCCAAGCACCGGTTCAAAAGTTAGAAAAACCCGCTCGTATGTTTACTGAACATACCCAAAAAAATGTTCAGAAAATTATTATCAGTCACCCTCGACCCACTACGGTCGAGGTTAGGCTCTACCTAGGTGAAACATGCACCAACGAACCCAACGGTACTCTCATATTTCCAATATGAGGTACCATTTAAAAGTTATGAATTTTACAATAAAATAATTATTAGTTAATTATTTTATTTATGGCCAAAAACTAACTTCTCTGGTGGCCCTCACTGACCCAAGTTAGTATCTTCTTAAAGAAAGAATACCCTCATGAGTTCAGCGGTGGTCAAGGATTATTAATCCGATTTACCGTTTGTGAGTTATAATCTTTTCAAAAATAAAATAATTTATTTAATTATTTTATTTATGAATAAGCCAAAATTGGGTTTTCTCAGAGGAGGCCCGCTCCGACTAAACTTAAGTCATGCCTAGGGTAAACCCGCCATCCTCAGCGCAACGGTTCCCTCATATTTCCGATCTAAGTTAATGTTTTATAGTTATTCCATTTTTTAAGGAAAACTACTTACACGTGTTAATTTAAGATTAACAAAACTTCAGAAATTGATTACGGGGACACCGGACTTCGGAATTAAGTGCCGTCAGAAACGATGGACTCGTAAAATTCCAATGAAATTAAGAAAAAAAAATTCTTGAAATTTTTTTTTCTTTAAAATATGGACAGTAAGGGTTCATATATATACATGTCATAACAAATGTAATGGAATTTAGATTCATGATACAAATGAATATCTGGAATGTAAATGAGGAGAGAGAAATTCCTTTTGGAATATTGGCATAGTAATGGGTGTACATGGGAGGAATTTAATGAGAGAGAAAGGGGTCTCACATAATTAAAACATAAATAAGACAGTATGGGGGAGGTATGAAACCATAACCCAACATTTATAATTGAAATTAAGAGGACAAAAAATTTAACTGAAATTGGAGAAAAATGACAAATGAAGAAAAACCCCTTACATGGAGGTGTGCTTCCAAAGGATTGAGAGTGGTTTGAGAGAGGATTCATGGGTGCATGGGACACCTTGATAGAATTCAATAGAGAGTAGGGATGAATTTGGACGAACTCCCATGTATTTTAGTGTGGATGAATGAGTATCTTGAGTGGTTTTTTATTAGAAAACTGAGGGAATTCTTTATTATTTAGGTTTGGGACACCTCTCGTTTAACTAATCAAAACCACAAACCAGACCATGGTTTTTTCCCATGGTTTATGGAAAAGGATAGTGAATAAAAATATTTTATAAGGACAATGTCCGAATTTCTTAAAATAATGGCGTTGCTTAAGTGGAGGTGAGTCACACTCCCAAGGTAATCAATTTAAAAACTGGAGATGTTTAATAAGCCATGAAGGGTCTATTAATGATTTGAAAAATAACTCAAACAATCCCCAATATACATTATTTAAATGGTAAAACATACATTGTAAGAAAACAAGGATTACATTATTATATTAAATCACTATTGTGTCATTATGATGTCATGAAACACATTATATATTTAAATGGTATTTAATATTTACCCAAAAAAATGACTATCTCATCAAATTATGAAAAAAAATCCCCATTGGCTAATTTCATCATCTTGATTCGAGAAATAATATTTATTTTATCTAAATAATTTTCTAAATATGATAATTTAAATTTTTAATATAAAAATCGAAATTTATCAAAAATTCATGAGTTTTGACAAAAATGGATTTTAAACCATAATAAAAATTTCTATTGATTTCATTAAATTATACAATAATTTATATTTAATAAAAACTAATTTATTAATAATAATATTTTATTAAAATATTATTTAGTTCAAAAATCCATTAATTCATCAAAATAGAGTTCTTAGTTGAATATTAACTAAAATTATTATCTGGGATTTAATACCCATCTACAATGTAACAACAAGAAAATGAAGGTATATTCATTATTATATACAAAAATGATCTACATGACTATAGTGCTAATGCATTTTTACATAACCCATTATAACACCCACCTATGTCCCAAGGGTATGGTGTGCAATGGTGATTGAATCATGGGGTGGCTCGGTTAACATTGCTCGGGTGGTAATCTATATCAACATCCAATTTCCTCATAGGCAGTTCCACTCGAGCTTAACATATTTAATGCTCGTCTTGGGCTTGGTCAAGAGAATGGTCCAAAGACACATCCTCCTTTCTGAGCTCTAAAAAACGGGTTTTGTATGGGGCACAACTACTGGATGAGGCCATCGCTTCCTTTGTCTGAGTAAATAGGATTTGTTAAAGCCCTATATTTATACAAATCATGTGATCACTGTTGAAAGACTATAATAACAACGGTCACAATTCCTAAAATTATTTTAAAATCAAAAATCATAAAACCAAGGAAGTTGAAATTTTATATAAACATTTTACATAAAGATACATTTAATTTGTTCAAGATGGATTTCTATTAATTAATGTTTGGGTTGTTACAACTAATGATTGACATGTCCTAAATTCAAAAGTCATGTTGATGGAGAAATATAATCCTAATTATGAGAAATTAATATATACTCTAGATCATAGGGATGATGTTATAAAAAAAGACCACTCTTTTGATTAATGTTTTATGGAAGAACCACTGATTTGAGGATGCTATTTGGTAACATGAAGATGTTTTGAGTCTAGGGTATCCCTGTATGTCTAAATCTAGTGGATGAATTTCAAGGTAGGAATTGATTTTTTGGGGGGTATAATGTAACATTACGACATGTTTTTGAAATTGTTTTATCTGTATAAATCAGATTCATTAATAGAATGCATTTCAGGAAGACATGATTTTAAAAGAACCGCAAGAAACTATTAGTATAAAATGACCATTTTAATCAATTTATTAATTTTTCTATAATAAAAATGAAGAATAAATTTATGAAAATAATAATAGTTCTTAAAACTATGACCACACAATTTTTACTAAAATAAAATTATTCTTCAAAAATATATATTTTTTTAAAAGTAGTGTGAATATTTTTAATTATATAAGTTATATAAAATTTAATTGATAAATTTAGGTTCATTTTTATCTTATAATAATTTCATAATTTTCTGAAAAATTTTAAGGAATATTAACAATATATATTTTATTGAAAACTGTATTTTTCTTTTAACGTCTTTACAAGGTAAAATTATGTTTTGTATTAGTTTAAAATTTTAATAATAAATTTTTTATTTAAAATAATGTATTTATTCCATTGAAAATGTCATTATACATAAATTTTTTATAAAACATATTTTTATTATCATAGAATTTTTTGAAAAACTAATTTTCATGGTATTTTTATTATTTTTTTGAATTATATCCTAGAATATAAGTGTTATGAATTTTGAAAATTGGTTTCCAAATTTATATTTGAAATAAATTTTTTTGGATTCAATCACTTTTATATTTGTCCAATATGAATAAACACATTAGAAATTTGTTTTACGATGGTAATAAGTAAATTTAATAATTTAGTTTATGAATAAAATTATAAATAAAATAAAATGACAATAACACATGCGAAAATTTTATTGGATTAATAATATTGTATCTTTATATCTTTTGGATCTAAATTAATTTTTTAATGGACAGATGTCCATGATAATGAATTATATAATATTTAAAGTAGATATGGTCACAAAATGTCACATCAATTGTATTTTATATACCTTATGTGTCCTCATGGAGAAATGTTTATGTATTGATATTACTGTACATTTTAACTTAATAAACATATTATCATTATATAAACATATTATTGTTTTTTTGGTCGCTTATATGAAATTTCCATGTTTAGATGATCTTATATAATTAAAACTAAAAGATTCAACATTCACGTTTTAAATAATAAATCATTGTTAGATAGGGAGACAGAAATGATATATTAGACTGTAAATATTATTCTGAAATATAGAATATTTATCTTTTTTATGGAATTAAATATCTAATTTTTAATTTACAGATAAATACATTAATTAATCAATCAACACTAATGTATTAATTATTTTATGAAATGAAATATCAAATATATCTTAGAAATTATTTTAAAATATATTTTATATAAAATTATTAATGTGAGAAATAATTTTATTGAAGAATATAACCACTTATATATATAATAAAGTATTTTGTGGTTAAATTTTTATTCTGATATTTTTAAGTGTCCATGTAATGAATAGTCACCAAATTTACTAAACAAATATTAATTCAAAATAATATTTTATTAAATTATATAAAAATGATAAAAATATATAAAAATAAAAAAGAAACTATAATGTTGTCAAAACCGGAATAAATTATTGATTTATGATTTTTTAAATCATGTAAGTAAAGTTCACAACCATTTATGATTGAAAAATTTAATACATTAGTTAAAATTAATATAGGTTAACAATTTGTTAATAAAAATCACCATGATAGAAAAAAATTAAAATCATACCAATAATATATTTATTTATGATATTAAAAATTATTTATTTTAATATATTAATACGTTTTTTTAGAGGTATTCTTATTTAGGATTAATTTTTTTTTAAATTAATATTGTTTTAGATTCCAAAAGTTCCCATCGCCTCAATTATAAAAGAGAAACTCCTCCCTAAACTCTTCACATCATATTGAGTCTTGAGTATTTACCATTACCTTATTA
Source organism: Viscum album (assembly GCA_963277665.1). Lineage (NCBI taxonomy): Eukaryota > Viridiplantae > Streptophyta > Magnoliopsida > Santalales > Viscaceae > Viscum > Viscum album. The sequence goes on along the minus strand of OY728119.1, from coordinate 1,685,238,932 downwards.
TTTAAATTATCAATACCCCAATAAAAATTTTATAGGTTTTGGAATTCATAAAAACCAACACTAATGTCCCAAAGAGTTTATCTAATGGAATTTCTCCAAGGAAGAGGTAATTATATTTACCTACTCATCCAATATTGTTAATTCTTTTATTTTTGCTTCCTCTGTTTTTTAAATTATAATATAATAACACTAGTATCAAATATGTTTTTTTATTTTATTATTATTACATAAAAACAATATTTTACCTTTTATCCATTCTATGAAAAATGAGAGTATCATGTTTGCATACATACAACTTACCATCTTTATATCGTGGAGTAATCGTTTTTCATCACTACTCTACCTATATGTGTATAATTATGGAAATTTTATATATATATAAATAATTTAACATGAAATTGATTTTCGTAAAAAAATATATACCATTACATTCATTAACTTTCCAAAGTAATGGAATTATACCATCGCTTGTCTGTACATACTACCTAAAACTCCATAGTGAGATGTGATTAATTTCCAATATTAAACATTAAATAATTATTAAATATATTAATATTATATTTATTACCTTAATATGTCTCTATAAATTGTGTCACTATATCTTCTGGAATATAAGTTGGACATATACGATAAGACATGCTAATGAAAATGAAGTAGTTAACACTTGAAAGACATAGAGTAATTATATATTACTAGTACGTGATAATATTATCATATATGATATCATAAACAGAAATACAATATATCCATAAACTTATAACATTATTTAATCCATTTTATAATAATATCTGATATTTATTAATGAAATAAAACCTAAGGTAAGGGTTAATTTCACAGTCTCATTATTATCTGAGAATTTTTTTATGAATGCATTTTATGAGAAATACTTATTTCCCATTTCCAGGTTTAATAAAAATGTATTACTTTTTTTAATATCCTATGATAAGTTTTAATATAATTTTTATCCTTTATTAATTTTTACTACATGTTTTTAATGGAATCTTATTTTTTTCTTAACGAGGTACTTTTTTACTTCTTTTGAAAAAGTACAAGAAGAATTATTTTAATTTATATGACAAGAATGCATTTTGGGGATACCATTATTCATTAATGACATGAATATTCTCTTAGAATACTAAAATCATAATTTCATGGAAATTTAATATTTTTTTAATTTCTATGAATTTTATTGGAAGAAAATATTTGCAAATAATAAATGATATTTTCCACAAGATTTATTTTCAAGTGATATGCCCAAATTATTTTCCATTTACGATAACATTATATTAGGTAACATATATTTATGGTCTTAAAAATTGAAGCATTTATCCATATTATTCGGATGGGAGTTTTTTTTATGATTGAACGATATTTATTAAACCAATTTTTTTCACGGGTTATGTATTATTTGAAATATGGTTATGAAACCAATTTAATTTCATGGGTTCTTGTACGATGAATGATTTATTTTCATTTTTCACACATATTTAATATTTTCTATATTTTATTTGTGGGACCAACATCTCTCTCCAATTCAATAAGTAATGATTTATGTCTCTTGAGATAAATAAAACTGTAACAGGAATTGAACTCGGTTATCTAAAGTGGGACTTGAACGGGAGTAAACGTGGATTAGTGATACATGGATAAAATAAAGAGTGAACAAGGTTTAGTAAGGGACCTTTTCCACTATTATAGACTGGAAAATGATACTTTACTAAATCATAAATAATTCTATAAACTTATTTTTATTCCATAATTCCATGTCTTCTATTATTCTCTAATATGATATGTTATTTGATTCATTATTCAATACTATAATTTATCCAATGAAAAGATTTAATGATCTTTGAAATGTAATATTTAATTTTCAAATTTTTTTATGTTATTATGTCTTAGGAAAACTATATAAATTAAATCAAACTTTTGTTACCCTTACTCAGTATTTGAGATCACTATTTTATATGCTTGTATCCCCCAGGATATAAAGAAATATATTAACTATGATGTATCAAAAGGTTTTTAGTTATTAAATAATAATCAGGTGACTATGTAATACATTAATGGTTTTTTATATTTCTCAGTTATCAAAGGCACTAAGATTATATTGTTACAAAAAGTATTTTTTGGGTTATGTAATGAATAGTAATATATTTCAACATAATATCTATGTATAAAAAGTAAGGGTTGTTAAAAGAATTTTTGTGTTCATACAATATAAGTATTATTCCATTGTGAAACCCCAAACATGATAATGATATCAATGAATTTAGTGTGGAATAATTTTGAAAAAAATTAAGGATCAATATTTTATATAAAATTTGAATACTATGGATAAAACTAATTTTTTTTTTCAAATATGAATTATTAAATATATTTGGATTGAAGTTGCATTTGTTCGTAATTTTTTTCAATTTAATCAGGAATTGGTGTAGTCAACAGTGATGATATGAGAATCCACCCACTAACCATGATTTGGATAGCCACACTCTTATGAGAAATAAATATATGTAAATCGTGATTTCTTGTGAATAACTTGTAAGACATATTAAATTTGAGAAAATATACATCAGTTGATTAGAGAGATGGACCTAATGTTTATTATAGGTTTTTTTAGGTTGGATAATTTTCTAAAATTGTTAAGTGGTTTTGGAATATTCTTGGAAGAATACAAGTTATTGATAGGCTTTTAAAATTATATTTAAAATAAATAAAAAAGATTCAATGTGTTGGAGGTATCAATCTATGTTTTTTTGAATCCAACCTAAAGTACTTAACATATTAGATGCTGAAATTAGTGAGTATATAGATGTGGATGATGAAGAAATATAGGATAGAATATAGATTGTAGTGAGATACATGGAAATATAATAACATGTATGTAAATGGTTCTAGGGTCCAGGGAAATAAACTAGAGGAGTTTGGAATTATTTTTATTAATTTATAAATTTTTTAGAGATATTTTGTAGTTATAAAAATGTGATTTTAAGGATTATATTTTATTCTAAAAATAATAGGAATCAATTAAATAGGACTACAATTTCTTGATGAATATATTATAAATGGTTAAGTCATAATGTGTATGACTTTAAGGGATATATTTATGAATTTATGAAATTTTATGCATTTTTAACAAAGTGTATGATTTTGAAGATATATAAGAATAAAATATGACTTTAGATTCTGAAATATATGAATATATGTCTAGTCATATGAATTTTAATACCGCATATGACTTTGATACACCTAGTGTGATACATTCTAAAAGGCATATGAGTTTTTGGCTTATTTATCACAGAACAGTGTATGAATCTATAAGGGTAACATGTGACATGTAAGATATATAAAATAGAGAATAAATTATATATAAGAATTTAATATAAAGTATAAAAGACTTTCTATTCGCCATTCGTGACTTCAATGGTTATTTATATGAAATCAACACTGAAAAGAATTTATGAATTCTACTGCATTGGAAAACAATCAATAATTGATATTATGAATAAAAAAACCAATGCAATGATTCTTATGTTATTTTTTCAAAAAAAACTTCATGAAGATAATATTGATCATTATTTAGGCCATGTATTGCAGAATATCTAGTGTATAATCTTCTTGAGAAAAAAGTTGAGACTTTTTGAGCACTTTAGTTTTATTTTAGAGTATGCTATGTCGATGTATGGTTTAATATGATTATAAATCATTATAACCTGTGATGATTTAGATATTAATAATATGATCATCATGACTAATTAAAAATGAGATATGTCATAATAATATGTATGGATGAGAACTTGTCTTACACATAAATGATTAATGTTCGTATTTCTTAAATCTAGAAAGGTAAACTACAAAATCAGTAGACAAAAGTGTTATCCTTATGGGTTTAGATAAAAAAAATTAATTTTTTAGTCAATAAAATAATGGGAGAAGATCATGAAACTAATATTATATCTTTTATTTTTATATTTAATATGAATATGAATCGGTTCTACATGAATTACTCATATTATAATTAGTTGAGGTATGCAACAACTATATCTACTAATAGTTTTTTAATATAATACATGAAATGGTATTAGGTGTGGTTTATAAATAATTATATTGTGATATAAAAAATATATCATGGTTTTATAAAAAATTATGGAAAAATTTTAGGGAATATATAATGTTAATGATATAAAATGAGAGAAATATTTTAAGGGAAAAGTTGTAATTTATTGAAGATATCCATATGAAAAAGAATACAACATTTGATTTCCCCATGTGTAGGAACTAAACTATAAGTAATGGAAAACATGAGATAATATTAATGAAAAAATGAGATAAAATGAAATGGTTTATATACTCACAGTGGAAGAAGAAATGTGAGTTGAGAGAACAAAATAACAAGATGACTACATAGAGAGATAAGTAAAACTATACCAAGAAATAATTAATTTCTGTATAAAATATTATGTGTATGAGAGAAAAAATAGATTTAATTAAATCAATGATGATGAATAAAAATAATAATAATAATAATATCTATTGTTGTGTTTTAAAAGGAATATCTATTTTTTATTAATGATGATGTGTAGGAGAATAATAAGAACCAATAGACCAAATTGGGACTACATGTTGTGAGTTATATTAGACTTAATATTAAATGATTCAATCCTAATGCATGATTAAGAGAATCTATTTTTTTAAAGTGTTTAATCACAATGTAATATTTTGTAGGTCATATTTATGAAATTATGAGATGAGATATGGAAACATATATATTACAAATATTCTAGGAATATTTGAATAGAAATAGAGATTGAGTTTAATGTTTATCCCTCAAATACATTAAGGTACTTAAAGACACTATAATATAAAAATGAATATTAATTGTTTATGTTGTGATATACCTCGAAAACCTAGTAATGAATATAATGATTGAATGAAATAAGGATCTACAGGTGGGATGAAAATTTCATGAAGTGAAAGATGATGGTTCATTCAATCACGTGTTTAATATATTGATACCACACTTGGGTAATATGGTGTGAATTGTATAGAAAAAAGATTTATGTAAATGGAAATTACATTTAAATTTTGGAGTACTTAATAAACGACACAATCATACACCCAATGATCTTTTTAGTTTCGTGTCTTTGGAAAATTGAAATGTAATATTCTAATCAACTTGAATGATCTTCACCATCTCTAATAAAGATCTCCCCATTTTGTTTTCCTACCTCAAGCCATTCATTGTATCATGGGGAAACAAATACCTAAAAAGGGAGGGCTCAAATTCTCATTAAGGGTAAACATGGAGAACATAAAACAAACCATTCACATTTGAACGTTAAAACATGAACATAATGTTTAAACATCAAAATATTGAGTAATGACATAAAACATGGTAGTACTAAAGGAATATATCATATAGTAACATTAATAATGATAAAATAAAATAGTAATAAAACATGTAATTTTGGTAAACCATTATACATATATAATTATTTCCATAATAGACATGTCATTATCCCAAGACCTTAATAGTTTGCAAAGTCCATTAATGAATAGGGTTTAATTATTGTTTTAGCTATGTATTACTGAACAATATTTACCCTATCTTCTTATCATGTTAATCTCATGAGATATAAATTTTTTTCCAATGCATTATAGGGAAATATAGGTCCCAAAAATCTCATAATATAATCATTCATACATGTCCCACATAATCATAAATCATTCTTCATAGAACAACCCTTGACATAAATTGGGATTCTTAAACATCATGTCATCATAACATAATCCATATAAAAAAATTGACATCATAAAAAAAATTCCATCATAAAAAAATGAAATCAATATAATAATAGGAGAATAAAAATAACCCTATGTAATCTTATACGGATTGTAATTTTGATAAAACACTTGAACTTAATTCTGGAAGAAAATATCCTTTCCCCATTAAAAACAATTTTCATTTCTCAAAATACAGTGAAATGAAAAATGAAATGAATTTTTTTGAAATTAATCCGGAAATATTTTTGAGTAATCTACATGGAAATAATAAATTAATAAGATGTCAAAATCTGTTCATTCTGTAAATGTTGAAAAATCATTTACCTCGTACTTTTACCAGAAATGTCAAAATGTACATTGTATGGTTAACGGAAGAAATATTCCATCCATACCATGTAGTAAGAGCCATTAATGGGTAAAAATTACTTTAAACAAACATAGTATAATATTAAACATTTTATGAAAATAGTTTTAGAAAATGGGAACACATATGATAAATATATTCCCAGTATATACTTACAAATAAACAGTCTAAAAAATGACAAAGAAAAAGTTATCCCTTTCCTTTTGTCCAACTTCTAAAGTATGTGTATAAAAATCCTATATACTGGATTTAAACAAATTATTAACATTTAATAGTGCAATAATATTATTAATGATATCATATATGATTAACATAAGACATTATATTACTTTCTCATTTGTTAATCCAATGTTAAAGCAACATTTGGTGTAACAATTGATTCATTTATCGTACATGTTTGGAATTGTTATTAATAATATGATTACATGGATAATGATTTCCATAATTACAGAATGTAAAACATTATTTATATTTATCTTATATATTTTTTACATATATATATATATATATAAGATAGATAAATGAAATGTAATACACCATATATAGAGTCGGTAGGCCATACATATGAATAAATGCTCTTTTAGTTTCGTTTCTAAATTGGATGGAAGTAAATGAAATATATATATATATATAGACATAAATCAAATTGAATTATTATGTTATATATTTCATTATTATTTATTATATATACTTTATAATCATTCTTCTATTGTTAACACATAAAATTAATCTCTTCGCGTTGTAGAGATGGTAAGCCGTACGTACGAACGAGTGATGATATTATTCCCATACATGTTGATTGGTAATGAATTGGATGGTGTATAATATCTCAGATATAGAATCATTTTATAATATTAATATATAGGTTTTATTTCCACCATTATACCCATCTATGTAAGGTGGTGGTGAAAACAGATTACACAATGGCATTGATAAATTAATATTTACGTATGCATCCACGATGATTTCATTTTTCAAAGGATGAATATAAGGTGAAATAGTGTTTTCTCAAATTTATAAAAATATATAAGTTTATTAGTGATACTTATGATATAACATTACAATGAATCAATTAAAGAAGAGGAAGTATAAGATGAAATAAATTTGAATGAATCGATAGAAGAGATTACATATTCCTCGACATGCTTCTTTAAAATTTCCACTAAGGGAACTAGAATTAGTCTTTGGAGAAGAGAAACTAATCTAGAATGTATCTGGGGAAGTTTATAAGTGAAATGGTCAGGGTTTGGCAAAGCATTATGATTAAAATGGGGTGAATATGGGAGGGTTGAGGTTCCCTTTTATACGAGTGGGGAGGGGAACATTAGGAATTTTCCAAAATATATTGTTTATTATAAATTCAATTTCGATTTAATGTGGACCAAAAATTATTTAATGATAATTTAATATAAATGTTTTTCTAATAAAAATCATCCAATAAGTTTTTTGGTAGATTAGAATAATTTTCATCCTTATCATTTTGGTTTAGCCTTTATTTTACGCTTTTTAATAATATTGTGATATAATGTTATTTATATTTTATGGGTTAATGTATTTCCATATCATGTCAAAATACCCAAAATTTTTATTCAAGAAATATTTTGATTATATTTACTATTGTTTTTGAATCTTATAGTTTTAGTAATTTTACATCATTTAATAAACTTTTTTGGTTTATGTAATGAATTGTGTCAATTTCGGACACTATTAATACTTGACTTTTTTAAAATTAATTAAAAAACATATTACATGGAAACAAAGTTATTAAATCATATATAATATGTCAATGTCGTCTACATACTTTTTTGATGACATAAAAATATGAAAATTAAATTTATTTTAATATTTTTATTTTCCGTTATTGGAATCATTAATTAATGAGGTAATCACTACCTCATAATTTTCTCATAAATAAATATATTTATCTATTTTATAAAATATAAAAATACAATATCATAATGTAGTAAATAGTTTAATTGTTATAATGAATATTTAGAGACATATTGATCCATTATATAACCCGATATTAAAATCAATACAGTAAAAGATATATTTTGATGTTATAGATCAATATAATTTAACTTCATATTTGTGGTATGCTAGACCGCAAAAAAATTAGTTCACATTGAATCTATTTTAACTGATAATGATGGGACATTTTAAAACTGTACAAATATCAAGGAGGATAAAATTCCTATAAAATCACAACACTATAAAGGGGGAATTTAGGAACGTCTAAGATTAGTTAACACCAATATGGTTCCAAAATAGTTATTAAATAACTCAAAAAATTAAATGATCCTAATACAAGAAGACTAGATGATCAAGAAAATGGAAGATGATTTTTGGCCATTATTGGTTCTATTAGAGGTTTGAACATAAGTCTATTGATTTATTGAACAATTTGAATATATGTAAAAACTAGATAATACCTAATGATAAAGAGATAAGCTCTATAAATATAATCACACATGTTATATTAAAGAAAACATCATATAATTTGATAAATATTTCAATAGGAAATGGATTTCAAAGCATATAAGATTATTGTGATTTTTTAAACATATATAAACACTATTATGTGGAGTGATGGTGTGTTAAAAATGTTAACATGTATATGAATATACAAAAAAATATAAAATCTAGCTAGTCAAGAAAACAGGTCTTCCTTGGGGTGTAAATAAATGAATAATATTGTTGAATATACTACTCTGAATATGTATGTAAAGTAGTTGAAGTGTATGTCAGACCAAAGAGATTATTGAATTATTATGATAATAGAGGAATATTTTTTGAAAATTTAAATAGGAATAAATATATAAAAATGTAAATTCTAATCTAAAAAGGAATTTATTATAGGAAAGGTGCAACCATGCCGGACACAGAAGCATCATATTTGAATATATTTTCTCACAATAAATGAGAATAAAAAAAGCACACATGACTCCTTATTTAAAATCTTCTAACATAATAAAAAAACACCACAAATGAAAAAATAATTATAATGTTCCTAATAAGTACCTAATAATATAAAAAGAGTAGTTGGAAGAGGCAAAGAGATTTGAGGATGTATAAATGAATGAAATTTTCTTATTAGATCAATTAAACATGATCATTCTGGCTAAGAAGGATGCTAGAGATGGAAATAAAAACAGTACACTAAATGATTGTTAAATCTATAAAATAACATAGGTTTTAATAGTAACATGGTATATACTATTTATATCCTCATGAAATGGAGTCTCTGGGTTGAGTGACAAGTCTTAACCATGTTTTTCACAATGATGGGTTGATAATAACAAAACTTATTCCCATATTAGTTAGTTTATGATAAATTATAGGTCATGGAATCTAAATAAATAAATTAATACATCTATAGTAGTCATATTTTAATATATCCTTATGATGTATTAATTTATGTAACAAAATTGGTAGACTATAAAATTAGCATTAAAAAATCCTAGAGATAAGTTCTTGAAGAATAAAATATATGGTGATGTATAGAGAGAATCACATGATGGATAACTCTTATAAAAACTTATTGATGTTATTGAATACCTATTTTATACAAAAAATATATTTCTATATATAATTCATGGTACATGAATATTGATTTCAATGTAGGATAAAAAATCAATTAAATATGTTAGAGCACCCTCAAACTAGTGAATAGTTCAGTTGGTATCACAACCTGGTATGTATATAGACAAGTTTCTTATTTAAATTTAAATATCTTGTATTTTTCACCATGTTATTCTAATAATACATATATTTTTTGATTGGTGGTTTATTTATAAGTGAAAATGTAGTGGTTAACTTCTTTCATGATTTGTAAAAAGAATGGTGGATATGAAAACATTAATGGGGATAAAAAGTATATTAAAATTAGAGTATTTGGTTAGAGATATGGAAAAACTAACATTATAATTTTTTATAACATTAATGGTGAGATAAATAATTTTTATCCAACCATACACATTCAATGGGGAATAAGAACATTCCTTCCATTGCAATTATTATTAATTAGTGACAAAATAGTGATATTTACTATATTAGTAAATTTAAAATTGACACAAAAAACTACAAAGGGGTTATTGAAGAACCCTATCAATAATAGACATATTCCCTTTAATAGAATGAAATATTTATTTTAACCATTCTAAAAAAGTAATGTTAATCACAACATAGATAAAGCCCTAGTTGTCTGCAATGTGTGGTTAAAATAATATCATGCCCCTAAAAACATTCAATTTCAAACAATGGAATATACATTTAATGTGAAACTGTGAATAAAAATATTTATTTGGAAATTATATTCAATATATAATTCTATATATATTTAAATCAATTATTTATATAATTTCATTTACAATTATCACAAAAATCATTTAAAAACATTAATTATTCTTCTTTTGACACTCATGATCCCCTCTCAAAAATTTCATCCCCTGCTGTCAGTTAAAGAACAAATCATCTCAATCAGATAAAATTTTTCTTCTAATATTAGAAAACAAATATTTTCTTAGTAACACAATAAAGATATATATTAATCATTAATATGAAATATTTCATTACAAAATGTCAATATTTAATAAAAGAGACACATGAGAAGTTATACCGGTCACATCATGCATCATATTTATTTTTGGTTGATTCCCAAATGTCACAAATAACTCATGTATTATGTTCCTAAATTAAAAAAACCATCCAAATGTGTTTTCTTAGTTTTCAATTTGTGACGTATTATTTTTCCTAAAATTAATGTACATTTTAACTAAAAATACACACATAATGTTTACCAGAAACACAATATGTGAGATTTCAGATTGTTTTATTCATATATGTCACAAATTAATCATAGATAATTATTTTAAAGTATCAAAATAATCCAAATGTGTTTTATTAGTCTTCATTATGTCAATTATGTTTTTTATGAAATTTTATTTCAAACTAGAATCACACATTTTTAGTAATAATGGTCTTATCACACATTTGTTTAATGTGAGAATTTTTTATAAACAGAAAAAATTACTTATAATTATTTTTATGAAATTACCTTGACAATTGGAGTGTGTAATCTTGGTTTTTCGGGAGTGACATATTTTGAACTAAAATTTCAATTTTAAATAGATTATTGAAAAATTATGTCTTTTCAGTCACACCAGGCATTGGATTTAGGTTTTATTGATTCCTAAACATCAAAAATGACTGATAGGTCAGCTTCCAAATATTTCAGAATAAATGTGAAGAGTTTTCAATGGTATTCAATATTTCTCATTTTCTTTTTACAAAAATTGTTAAAAATTATATTTAAAATGACACACGTGGAGTTATACTAGTCAAACTATGCTTTAGATTGAGGTGTTGTAGATTCATAAATGTCACAAATGACACTTGGATCATTTTTATAAAGTATAAAAACAATTTTAATTTTTTTTTGTTTCATATCAGAGGTATATTTTTTTAGAAAAATGATATTTCAAATATGAAAACTCATTTTTAGTCATACTGGTTGCATCATTCATTGTATTAACATGATAATACATCATGGATATCAAACATGACATAAGAATAATTTTCTTAAATTATCAATAAATTTTGAGTGTGATCTCTTGCTGTTTAGTTAGTGACATGTGTTTAAATAAAATGTCAATTTTAAAATCATAACGGACACTTTTAGTCATACTGGCCACACTGTGCTTCTGATTGATGAGTGGTTGATTCATAGATATCAAAAATAACTCATATATCGTTTTCCAAATGTATTAAAATAATATGAATGTTTTTTTCTATTTTTAGAATGTAAATTGAGCTTCTTATTAAAATTAATGTCAATTATAAATGAAAAGACAAAAATAGAGTTTTATCAATCACACCATGTTTCATATTAAGGTATGGATCATACTGAAATGTCATAAATAAAAAATGAATAATTTTACTAAATTATCAAGACAATCTAATTGCATTTTCTTGGTTTTCATTGTGCAAGTTGTTTTACTAAAATTTGATTTAAAACTGAAAACATGTTTTTTGAGTCATATCAGTTGTATTGTGTATTATTCTGATATCATACTACTTCATACCAATCACAAATGAATTTTTAATCATCGCAATAAATTACAAATACAATTAGATCTTGTTTCATTAGTTATCATTGAGTGATATTTTGTAATCTAACTTGTTAATTTTAAACATATAATGGGAACTTTGTGTCATATTGGTCATAGTCTGATTTAGATTGAGGTATGGATGATTCGTATATTAAAAAAATACTCACGGATCATATTGTTAATGTATATGAAAAACAATCCTATTGAAGTTATTTTTTCTCCAAATTGTCAAAAATGACTCATGGATCATTTTATAAAAGTATCAAAACAATCCTATTTTTATATGGTTTCTAGTTTGCCAATAGTTTTTTTACTTAAATATAATTTTAAATTCGAATCATGTATTTTTAGTAAAATAGGTCACATCATGTATATATTTTACATGAGACTTCTTCATACAAATTTAGGAATTAATGTCTTAAACTATAATGAAAATTGTAGAATATTTTGCATTGTTTTTAGTAAGTGACGCATATTGAACTAAAATTTCTATTTTTAAACTGATAAGAGAAACAGTTAGTCATAACGGTCACATCGTTGATCAGATTGAGGTCGGTGTTATTATTACACATCAAAAATGCCTCATGGATCATTTACTTAATGAATCAGAAGTACCGAAATGTGTTTTATCGGATTTTTGGTATACCATTTTTTCTATTATTACTTTAATTAATGTCAATTTTAAATAAAAAGAAACACATGGAGTCATACCTGTGAAATTGTGACACATATTGTGGTTTGGATGACTCATACATATCAAAAATTACTCATGGATTAGTTTCCATAATTATCAAAACAATCCTAATATGTTTTCTCAGTTTTCGTTATTTCACATTTTTTAACTATAATTAATTTCAATTTTAATAAAATATATACTCTTTAAAGTATACCACCAATCCATTCATCATATTGATATGAGGCTAATTCTTACACATCAAAATGAATCATATATCATTATCCAAAATTATAAAAACAATCTAAATGTGTCATTTAAATTGTTAGTATGTATATTTTCTTTTTTAATAGAATTTATGTAAATAATTAATAAAATGAAAAACATATATTATGATAATAAATTTTAGAAAATATAATATTATGGGGAACAAATTGCATATTAAAGAAACCTTTACCTTCTAATTGAATTTTCAGTTTTAACCACAAAGTCAAATCTCTCACAAGCATGAGAATCTTCAAATGGACCACCCCAAATCAGTAAATGGAATCCACCTATATAAATAACTAAATAAATATATATATATATATATATATATATGTGAGTAATAATAAAAATAATAAAAATAAAATAAATATTAAACAATCCACTTCACCTTTATGAAGAACATCTTTATTATATTTGTGTGCATTCTTCGATCTGGTATGATGCCCATTTATTTTTATGAAAATCTACACCATATTGTAAATATGAGTATTTTAGATATTTATTTTAGTAAATGAGATTTATAAATACACAATGTATTAATAAATACATTAACTAAAATATTAATTATCATCAGTAATAACTCTTCGAAGATTCTAGTTTATTGATTGAATATAATCTCTGTCATAAATTTAAAATATCATAACCCCAATATTTTCCATTATTTTGTTCTAGACACTACAGAAAGACTTATCCGAAAAATTAATCCATATTTATATGTGCTTGGATAATGAAATATTATTATATATAACAAAATACTTGTCGAGAATTAGAACTATTCATAGTCCTCTTGTTTATCCCCTGACCATATTTTTTATTTTTCTTGATATTGATTCACCACTCTTTCATAAATGAATCCTCATTAAAATATAGAACTAATTATATAATTTTTTAGTTCTTAAATGTTTTAGGTAGTTTATTAAAAATTGACAATATCCATAGTATATGTTCAGTCAGTTAGATATCCATGAATTGAATCTGGGAAATAAATCGTAAGAATATCGAGATTGTCTGAAATGAAAATCCAATGTCACCTAAAACACAAAAAGTAATAAGTAATGGATGAAATGAAAATATATTTAATATGATTAAATTGTATATTTTTACCCCAACATAGTTGGTATCATGAAGTGTCGGTCATCCTAAATATTTCATTCAAACGATTTGACTAGGACCATCCCTATTTCATGATTATTTTTAAATCTATCTTCAGTTGTTATACAATGGATATGTGAGGACTAACGAGTCCAAAAAAATCATAGGAATTATGTTCAATTATTATTACTATATAATATTTCCAAAAATATGATTTTTTTTATAATTGAAATAGTATGTCAGATTTTGGAAATTCAAATCCTGAAAACATTCATCATGTATACATTTTCAACTAAAAACCCATTTGGATCATAGTAAACGATTTCACTCACATTCTCAACACAAATACATTTATGTTAATTTCTGTAATTTTTTCAACACACTATAATTGAAAAATGATCACATTAATATTTTTATAATCCATCTCTCATATTTGTTTGACGATACCACAGAATTAAAATATCCCATAAATTTGATTTATGTCATTAATATAAGAAACATGTATCAATTTGGAGACAAGTATAACTACACTATATTTTATGGAACAAGAATAATCTTTTTCATTATTATATAACATAATCCATTTATTATATATCCATTATAAGATAACACATACACCTTTGGTCCTCTGGCTAGCCATCGAAGTAGTTCTGAAATAGAATTGGTATTATCATCAAACTCCATAACAATATGGTCTTAAAAATTCCAATAAATATTTGATTATGTGTATTTTATATCCATATTATATTCATTAATGGATTCAAATGACTAATAATTTCTTTTTGGGTTTTAGGATATAGGGAATAATCCAAACTATTATGAAAATCCTAATGGTGGGTTAGCTAGGGAGCTGTAATATTGATTGTGAAATCATATCATGTAGTAATTCCTTCACCCATTAGAAACCGTATGTGATGGGATTTTAGTAGACCAATCCTTTCCACACAAAACATTTATTTGGTATATAGTTCCATGTATTCACCAATAATATATTGATTTATAATACAATCCACTAGCTGAAATCGATTTTCTACATACCCTTTCAAAATATTCATAAATAGTTCAATGGAGGTACATCCATATATATTGTATAGGACCACATAGTCGATTCTATATCACCATGTTTACCATTAAATGACCATCATACAAAGAATATTGGTAGGAAGAATATTTCTAAATACCATAATATAAAGGTTATTTTTCATCTATTGTCAACAATTTTGTTGGGTCTATATATTTTATGCACATAACATTGATTAAGAAACAAATCATGGTTAATGTATGATATAATTCATTGTATAAAATTATATTTAAATATATAGGTATTATATCTTTCATAAAACCATGGAAGTCATGTTGTTTCCGAACATTGAACATTAAATCAAGCATTGACATGAAATTCCCCATATGGGTTAAATACCCCTCTAGAAAAATTACATCATTAAAGAGATTGAAATATTGATATATCCCCTTCCTGGAAAGAGGATAACAAGTTGGAGTAAGAGAATTTGGATTATCAACCATATTTGGTGACAAATCTTTTCATAATCTATAGTGATCTATGTCAAACTGAGCCATTATTTCGTATTTTTTTGGTCATGTGCATTTATAAATTTTATGATGGCAGTATCAAATATTTTTTTTAACACAGATAATATCCTGAAAATTCATAAACTACGAACGATTCTTGTATGGTAAATCACAAAAAAAACTGATCTTTTTTCTTCAACTGGTGTTTCATAAGGTTTTTCAAAAATTGATTACCAAAATTCATGTCCACATCTTTTACATTATCAAATAGTGGATCACTTTTTAGTGGATTTGGTGTTGTAAGTACATTTATACATCCATTGAATGATTTCATTCACGATGGATACTTATGTAGTCAGGGTAAAAATATGTCATCTCCTAGAAAGATGATTTTTTGAGGAATGTTTCAACCTAACAGACTGGGAACCTAGCTCGCTAATAGGATACCCTTAAGTTCATTCAATGTTATATCTTGAGAAAATTACATAAGTAGGAATGTAATTTATCATCACATACAACATTTCTCATAACATGAAATATTAATTTCTGTAAGTATCATTTTCATAACACCTAAATCCCACAGTTATTACATATCCTCAGTAACATGATCCAAATAAAAATAAATATCATTACTTTGTTGTTTTGTCTGGATATAAGAAAATATAACAGAATTTATTTTCATTTCATTTATAAGGATTGTGGTAAGTTACATTTTACCAAATTAATTTTCCATATACTATGAGTTCTTCCATGGAAACAAAAAGTATTCACTCCAATTATTGATAAAACAAGATGAAGTTTTCTCAACACATTTCAGAAATCATGATACTCATAATCAGTTCTCCCCACTAAGGAGAGTCTATCGGGGGACATATTTTTCTATCATTAATTATTGTATCTATGTGCCACATCAATTTCCTTACAGTATCCTCACATCTATATAGGATTATAAAACATGGAATGATAATAATGTAAGATATAATATTTATACGACCAAATTTATCTCTATTGTATTAAGAAGCACCACACATTGAAATTATATAAGTGATTTCATGTAATTTTAAAATAGAATAGTGTTATTAGAGTAGACATGAACTCTTTCATATATCATACCAATCATGTGAATCATTCATTTGGCATCGTATGCTCATCTCAGGAATTAATTATCTTTTGGGAGCATGTTAGTAATGTTGGAATGTGGTTTCGTAAAATCGGTTCCACTCTATCTATTTCCTAATTTCAGATTATATAGATTAAGTATAGTTAAAATGATAAATATTCAGGGAAGCCATTATAAAATGTATTACTTTTAAACCTATTTATGTTCTAAAACTATTTTGGGAAATCCATAAGTTCACCTTCTACTATAATATTCATTTCATCAATGTGATCTTCATCATCATTCCAATCAGTAATCACATCCTCGATACAATGTTATTTTTTTACACACTATTAACCATATCATATGATCCAAAAAATGAATTGATATCCTAGAAACTAGTTATATTCACTATTTTCCATTCATTATTGCAAAAATTATAACACTGATATATTACATGATAGAAAATGTATTCTTCAAACTCCTCTAGACCAATTTGTCTTGAATAAATATTGTGTAAACATGGAAATTTAATTAGATATGCGTCTTATAGATGATAATTTTAAATCTTGATGATCTATTTCACTCGATCATCATACTAATTTGTTTGTTGATTAGAATTTATCTATTATTTTTTCATTTTAATCCTATTAAAATTGGTAATATTAATATTTATGGAAATAAATACAAGAAAGATATTTCAACAATACATTTCATACATTATATTTAAATAATTTTAATGATAATCAACATAAAAAAGTTACACTACTATTATAAAAAGGATTAGTTTATGGGGGAAAATAGTACCACACATATATTTTTCATCATAAAACATAAACATTTATTTAATTATTTTTTCTTTATATATTTATTGTCCCTCGAGTTCTTCTTAGTACCCATAGTCGCCTGAGTATATATATCAAAAATGGATGAGGTTAAATCCCACTGAGATGATAAGAACATGGGATAACATAAAATTCATTGATCATATTCATTATCATCATAACATATGAATTGGATCATAGACTTGATACGAATAATTAATAAAGGTCTGGATATGTGGCAATTCCTGAAATATAATAATAAATCATAGTGGTTAACAACTAAACATAGTTGTGAACAAAAATATAATATTGTTCACTCATATTTTAAGTTAACGCATGATCTTCATCACATTACTCAATTTATTAGGGAGCTGTATTATTCTTGGTGCACCTGTCACATCATATCATCTATATTGTTAAATAGATTTTTCAGGTGCACCTGTTACATCATAATGTTAACATTATCATGCAAGCCACACTGAAGATATATAAGTTTTGGAGATAAATATCGCATGGAATGTAATGGGTTCAATTTCATATATCACATAATTATAATCTCTGGGTTCGCAAATGAAAGAGGCTATATCATACTTGATACAAGAACCATCAACCTTGAGTGAGAAGAAAATTGGGTTTTTTTAAGAAGTATACACTTATAAAACATTTTACATGACCTAATCTCTAGTGGTAAAAATTTATATCCCAGAAAAGTAATGGTAATGATGAAGATATTTTTTTTTTGGAATAACGATACTAAAATAAGAGTGAAATATAGAAAACCTAAAGATATAAATATGGGCTCAAGAATCCCCCTTACCTTGTGTCTAAACGCTTCCTTCATGTAAATATCATATATAACATCTTTATAATCCTTAATTAACAATTAATGAACCTTTTATAGACTAATATGATTCTTTATGATGTTATTATGTTCATTTATAGCCCTTTGGATGAGTTTTATATTTTAAATTTGTTATTTGGGAGTGTTTTTTTTCTTAGTTTTCATGAATGTATAACTTCTAAACATGAATTGAAGTTCATGTATAACATGGATAATCATAAAAAAAATATTAGTTGATATTAATGATCACAATTGAGTTTAAATGATCTTATAAATAATTTGGATATAATCCATGAGGAAAAGTCATTATTTAAAATTTTATAATGATTGTCTTAGGTAAATTTCATTGGTTTTTGGATCACAATGAACATGTTTTGTTTTATCTTTTAGTATTGTGTATAAAAGTTTTTTTCATAACATAAAATGTTTTAAAACATACATATGACAATATTTTTTATCAATTTAATGGTTTTATTTAAATCCCTATATTTTTTTCAAATAAAATGGAAGTGCATCGCCAATGATGTGGGTAAAATAACACATCACGGGTGATGATTTCATTTTTATAAACAATGAGAGAAAGGGAGGTGTATAATGAATAATATTCCAATACCATGGTAGCATACCATTATATCATTCAAAATAGTTTTATCATGACAATTTTATAAGAGAATTTTAGGAAAAGTGAAAAAACGAAAATCATTTTGAATAGAATTTGAAAGAAAAGAGAGAATGAAATTACCTATTGAATTCTCCTCTTCAGATCCACATCATAGAACCTAGGATTGGTCATTGGATGAGACCAATAGATCCTAAATGTGTGGGTGGGAGAATAAAGAAAACTGTTTTATAGAATTTTGACAAGAAATAATGATTTATAGGAGTGAGTAAATGATGTTGTGAAGGGTGGTACTTATAGTGGAGGGATGAGGTGTTTTCTCAAAATTTAATTCATTAAAATATTAATTTATTTAATTAAAATAAATAGTGATGATTATATTACTCAATAACGTATATAGGTAATGTGAGTTCAATATTATTTTCATTTACATCATCCATGACTCAAGCACGATGCATACATTTACATATTTAGTATATTTTGTATGTTATCATATTTCATTATTCCCAAAAAATTAATGTATTTAAGAAATATATCTAAATTTCACCCTATCCATTTTTTGAAGTGTGGAATTCACAAATGAACTCCATTTTATGAAATTAATTCTCTAAACATGATTAATGTAGTTTTTAATTAAAATAATAATTTACATGAAAAATAAAAATTTTAAAATTAAACTGCTATTATACCATTTTAAAAAATTAATTGAGTTCTCGTATTATAATAAAAAGAAATAAAAATAATATTTTATGAATAAATTTTACGAAAATAAAATTTATTTTAAAATTTTAAAATAATTTTTATATATTCATGACTTACAAAATTACCAACACTATAAAATAATTATATCATATTGTCACTTATAGGATGGGTAGATTTTATTAGTAGTGTCATTGGAAAATCCCTAATTCACATGGCCAATTTATTATTCATATGTGTAATATTTCAATTCATAGGGGTAACATAACAATTCATATGGGTTTGTTACTATTAGCAAATAATTAAGTTTGTCCTATCAGATTCCAAATATCATACTCATCAGATCTGTTTATGTGGGATTTTTTATATTTAAATCACAGAAGTGGATAATTTATATTTAATGGACACATTGAATTTTGTTGTTCATTTAATAATGTCATGTTATTGTGTTTCCTAATGTGATTTTATGTAATTATACTATATTTTGTTACTACAAGAAGGTATAAATTGCATTGATAAAAGTATTTTTCATAAATTCATCCCCCATTTTGAAATATCACACAAAAAATTACGTTTTACATAAACATGTCAGGGTAATTCACCTTCATCACATCATTTGGTTCCAAAGTTTCTTCTTCACAATTACAGTTCCTCCAAAACACATTCATAAGCTGGGTTTTATTTATGTGTAGATCATTATCTCTCCAGTCTATATAATTCAATAGAGAGATCATATATTAGAAGTACCCCCACTTATTTTAGTACATGTGAGGGATTTGTTATATACATCCTTATGAGGGTTACATTAAAAACATCATTAACTAGATCCATATTCAGTGGATGTACTAGATTATAGGACACTACTCCTATGTGACCGAGGATCTCAAAGTGGTCAATCTGCCTTGGGCTTATCTTTCATTCCATTCTAACCCACATGAAATTCTTCCATGTTGATATTTGAAGGAAAACATTATCTCAAATATTGAACTCCCAATAACTTATATGGTTGTTATCTTAGATCTATTGGTGACTTTGATCCTCTTTGATATGACGATAGATTATTTGAGCCTTCTCTATCATCTCACTCACATTATCAAATCCATAATATTTATTTTTCCATCTTCATCCCTAGAGGTTGGAGTTAAATATCTATTTCTATACTGAGAATCATATAGAGGCATCTAAATACATGATTGGAAACTATTTTTGTGTGATAACACAACCAATGGTATATGTTCATTCTATAAACCATTGAATTTAATGAGTATGATATTATCATATATTCAGGTGTCTGAATTGTATATTTAGATTTACCATTAGTTTGGGGGTGATAAGCCATGATGAAATCTAATTCAGTACACAAAGCATGTTGGAGACTCTTCTAGAATATATATGTGAATGTTGGATTATGCTCTGATACAATCGAGAGTCTAACCCCCTGATGTCTCACAACGTCCTTCACGTATATCATTGTTAGTTGTTCAAGCGAGAGTTCTTCCTGAAAATCGATAATGTGGGCAGCCATAGTTAGGTGGTCAACCACAAAATATATCAAATTATTTAATTTATATATTTTTAGTAGTCCCTTGAAAATTTCCATAGTTAAATTTTGACACATACACGTGGGTATAGGCAATGGATTCATAATTCCTTTGGACATATGACTCACTACATTAACAGGCAGACCTATCAAGAACCTTGTGATATATTCCACTATCTCCTTATTCATGTTATCCCACTAGAAGTGTTCTATGAAATCTTAGAATATCATGGTTCTACTAGGGAAAACATAGAAGGATAATCTATGTGAATGATCAAATACCTCCTTCTATATCCTAGGTCATGAAGGCACAAAAACATTGATCAAAACCAAATCACACAATCATCGTTGATATGGAATATTTGTAGATTCCCTACCTTTACTATATTCACCTTCTTTTGTAATTCATAATCATACCTTTGGGCCTCCTTAATCTTCTCTTGGATAATGGTTGGAAAGTCATTTTGGAAAGGTAGGGTCCATTCCATTCCATTATGATTTTCAAATCCATCCTTTTCATATCCACGAAAATAGGGCCTTTCACAATCTATATCAAATATTTAGTAGAAGGTTATTTTCTTCATATAACACCACCTACCTTGATCACCATTCCTGGATGATTGGTAATAGAGAAATCATAGTCCTTGATTAGATCTCACCATCTAATTATATTCATGAGGACATACTTTTGTGGAAATATATACATTAGGTTATTGTGATTTTTATATATGTAACACTTCTCACCATTGAGGTTATTCCACGATATTTTTATGTCTAAAGCGATAGCTTCTTTCGCCAGATCATGAATTGTGTAGTTATTCTCATGGTTCTTCAACTGCCTTGAGGTGTGTCCTATAACATTATCATTTTTCATGGGTACTCAACCCAAGCATTACATCGATGTATTAATGTATATCACAAAAAATTATCCACTTATCTGTAATGTGAGTATATGTTCAGTGATCAACCCTGTCTTTAGCTTCCTGAACCATTCCTAAAATTCTTCAATATAGACTTAATTTACCCCTTTCCTAGTTAACATAATTTTTTAGCTTGAAAATTGTTAGTAATTTATAATAAAACATCAATAGTACCCAGCTAATCCGATAAAACTTCATATTTATGTGACACTAGAGGTTGTGGGAGATTCCTCAATTTCCAATTCTTTTTATGGGTCCATTGAAATTCCCTCACATGAGATCACATGTCCAAACAACATGAGTTGCTTCATAAAAAGGTAACACTATATGAACATGGCCTACATCCTTTCTTTTATCAATGACAACAACACAAATCTTAGATGTTCTTTATGTTCCCCATTTTGCTTGGATTATATTGGAATATCATCGATAAAAAATAATTTAAATTTGTCGAGGTAATGTATCAAGACACTATTCATCACATCGATGTTTTTCGGGGCATAATTAAGTTTGATTGGAATCACCAGAAACTAAAAATTCCCATACCATGTATGGAAGGTAGTCTTTTGAATATATTCCTTCTTCACCATTACATGATGATATCTAGAATTAAGATCCACCTCTGAGTAGTACTAAGATCCTTATAGCTGATCGAAAAAGTCATCACTCGTTGGGAGAGGATAATTTTTTATTTGGTGATCCATTGGAGTTCATAATAATTTATTCACAACCCCACTAATCCACACATATTGTTTTGAAAGATCACTAGGGAACAACAAGGTGATGCACTATAGAGTATGAAACCTTTGATCAAATTCTATTTCAGTTGCTTCTTTAAGTCTTATATTTTGATAGGATCTATCCAATACACACACTTTTAGAAATGAGTTGCTCCAGGTATGATTTTAATGGAGATTTATACATCATGATTAGGGGGAAGTATGGGTTACTCTTCTGGAAATGAATCACATCATTCCATTACGATTGGAATTTTTGTTGGGTTGACACGTGTATTTGACTAAACATTTTGAGCGATATGTGATTCTTCATGGGGAATCAACACCAACACTGTTTAAGGATTATTAAAAGGAGATTCATTACATTAATTTCATTTTTATAGGTTTAGGAGATGGATAAGAATATTAAATGATATTTTCTTTTACATGCAGTAGATATGTTCTCTATATAACAATAGTGAATCCATTCCAACTATTGCATTGAATTCCACTAAGAGAAGTAGCACAATATTCTCATGAATTATTATTCCACATAGGACAATGAGGGAAGATTCAAACTCTTGGGTTTAAATTATTGAAACAAATTGAGTTTTTAAAGATAGTTCTACTTAATGGTTTCAAGGGAACGAATATATATTTATAGAAAACATTCGTTATATAAGGAAATGCATAGAACCCAAATCAAATAAGGATTTTTCCACTCTTGAATGATTTTGAAGTGTACCATTTCTGAATTCATTTTCTAGTTCATCATTAAGAGTAGTTATTGTATAATAATTCTATTTCTACTTTGGATTTGGAGTTTGATGATGCTGATTACCCTCGAGGGCTCAATATTTAGTTTAATAGATTTCATAGTTCCCTTGATCCCAACAGTTGTATCCTTGGACCATGGGTGGTGCTCTCTTTTCCTCCACCTTATTCTCCTTCCTTATCATGTCTTTTCGACACTATTGATCTTGGTGGCCTTCTCTCCCACAAATGCATCATTTCCCCATCCCTTGGTAGAAATTCCCATTATGATTATTCACACATTTATGTCATGAGGGTTCTTGAGTTTTAGTTTCACCATTCTCTTTAGATAACCTTAAATTAAAATCCATTATTTTTTTATATCACAATAACGATGAAACCATTATCCAAACTCCATATCCCATTATTGTTCACAAATAATGTCTTCATCATAACTCCCCAATTCATAAATTCCAATATCCTTTTGATGGTTTGGTATAATCCACTAAAGAATATATCAATTTTTATATAATTATTGATAACGAATCCCGAAGCGTAAATTGAAAACCTTGTTAAATTCGATTCATCGTATTTAACAGATTGTAAATCCTTTTTGTTTATCTATATAAATTCCCTATCCATTTTCATAGGAATAGTAACAGTGAAGTAAATTTTATAAGACATTTCCTTGATGTCCCCCCACTCTATCTCTTCAATTTCGTCTCTTGTCTTGCTACTCTTAATCAAAGACCTGCATCAGATACCCTTTCTATTGAGACGATAAACAATTAGAGTCAAATTCATCATCTCCAAACAGTGAAGAATAGAAAAATATCATCTCCATTTTTTTGACCTACTATTACTAGACTAGGAAATCAGAAGATCCACTATGAATTAGTGGTTATTGAGTTTTTAATTGCTTGATAGCTAGTTGATCCCTTTGAGTTTAAGTAGGAAATTCGACATTATTCATATTATTATTCATATCCTATTACAATTGGGTAATAATCACCATCATTTTTTTAACTCCACCTCCCAATGCATTGGGGATGTCATTTAGGAAACTGTGGTACTGTCCCTCGCATGGGTCATTAGCCCGGTTTCTCCTTTCCCCGTAATTTTATAAAATAGAAAAGGTTAGAAGGAAACATATGTCAATATGTTTGGAATGAATACTTTATTCTTTTTTAAATTAACACTAAAATAATATCATATGGGATAACTATTTTTATAAAATCATCTTGTGTGCTTATATGTACATAGTATCATACTAGATTTTTCACCATGGTTCAATAATATTAATTCCCAAATTATCTAAATCATGCCTCTAATACCAATTATAACGACGCTACTTTTCTTACATTAATATTACATTGTTTTAATGATAAACAAAAATAATTACAGAATGAAGATCCAATGGTTTAGTTTCTTGGTTAAACCAGGACCACACCAAACACTTTCAATAGAAAATATAAACATGTATTCAATTCCTTCTTCTCACTCTTCTTATTTTCCATTGTGTACTCCTTAGTACAGATAATCACATGAGGATATAAATCAAAAAAGGTGTTAGAAAAAATACCAATATGATGTTTAGAACATGAGATAATATAACTGGGAGTGAGAACCATCATTATCATCGTAAAATATGCATAAGATCATATACATGATAGTAATAATTACAAAATGGGTTGAAATGTGGAAGTAAAAAAAATGAAACCTTATTTATTGGTGGTAAACTACCCTACATAGTTGTGAAAAAATATAGAATTGTGTTCACACATATTTCACATCAATTCATGATGTTAATGACATTACCCAATGCATTCAAACGATGTATAATTATAGGTGCACCGATCACATCATAATATCAACATTGCGCTATATAATTCCTGTCACACCTGTCACATCATAATGTTAACATTATCATTAATTCCACATGTAATGTATATCAATATTGGACATAAATGACCCCTGGAAAGGAATGAGTGTCATTTCATAACTCCTAAATTCATTAACATTGGGTTCCCAAATGGAATATGTAATTACATACTTGATAGAAGAACCATTATCTTTGTGTGTGAAGTAAAAGGTGTGTTTTTAAAGAAGAATTTTCTTAAAAACAATTGTATTTGACATAAAATAATGTAGTAAAATTTATATCCATGAAAAGGTAATATATTTATGATGACCTGATTTTTTTTGGAATTTCTATACTAAAAATGGACTGAAAGAGTGAAAACGTGAAGAAATAGAGTTGGGTTCAATATTTCCCCTTCTGATGTGTCTGAATGCTTCATCTGCATAAATATCATTTATAATAACATTATAGTCATTAATTAACATATCCAAAATCATTTATATATTAATATTAATCATTAAGGAGTTATTATGTTTTTTATTGGTCTTTTGAGACGTTATATAGTTTAAATTCATTTTTTGGGAGTGTTTTTTCCTTTGTTTTTATGAACGGTTCACTAGTACATATGAATGGATGTTCTTGTGTAACATGGATAAATGTATAAAATCCATATTACATGATATTAATTATCTTAAAGGAGATTAAATTAACTTATTGTGAACTTTTTTATGTATCATAAGGTTGAATCATTAGTTAAAATTTAATAATGATTATCTAAGGATAATTTTGGTGATTCGTTGATAACAATTAATATGTTTTGATTAATCATTTATTATTATGTATAAATATTTTCTCTATATCATAAAAGGGTTAAAAATATATTAAAATACTTTCTCAAAAATTTATTTTGTTTTTTTAAAGCCTTTAAGGTGATTATGGAAAATGTAAGTGTATCACCAATGATATAGGTAAATTAACATAATATGGGTGATGATTTAATTTTTATAAACAATTTGAGTGGGGGAGGGAGTAATATAATGAATAACATTCCATTAACATGGTAGAATAAAATTATATATTTCAAAATGGAGTTATAATTTAATTTAGATAATAGATGTTTTGGATAAGAGAATAAATGTAATGAAATTTGAATGGAAATTGAATGAAAATGTAGAGAGAAATTACCTATGGAATTATTCTATTGAGATCTTCCTCAAGGAACCAAGGATTGGTCTTTGGATTAAACAATGAGCTCCTATACACTGGGGATGGGATATAGATGTTTTTTAGAATAATTTTTATATTAATTGTTGCATGAGAGGTGTGGGAAAATGAGGTTGTGAGAGGTTGTATTTATAGTGGAGGGTATGGGTGTTTTCTCAATATTGAATACATTAGTTTATTAATTTCTATCAAGAAATAAATAGATATGATTACATTAATAAATATAGTAATATGGGTTTGTGAGTTCAATATAATGTCCATTTACATTATCCATGACTCTCTAATGATGCATGAAATTCATTTATTTAGCATATTTTGTACATTATCAAATTGAACTATTAAAAAAATTAGTTATTTTTGAAAAATATCAAAATGTTACCCACACAATTTTTTGACAAGTAGAATTACAAATTGAAATCCATTTTATTAAATAATTTTTACATACGAGTATTTAAAATTTTATATAAAATCATAATATACATGATAAAAACAAAATTTATAATTAATACTGATTTTATTACATTTTGAAAAATTATATAAGGTCTCAATACATAATAATAATAAACAAAAAAATTTGTTTATAAAGAATTTATAAAAATAAATTTTATTTTAAATTATTATATTTATCATTAAATATTTGTGAATTAAACAATACCAAAACTATAATATAATTATATCATATTTTCACTTATTGGATCGGTGGATTTTATTCATTTGGCATATTTTCATATTCATATTGGAAATGATAAAATTTATAAGGTAGACATTAGTTTTCCTAAGGGTATGATACTATTCACAAAAAATTATGGTTTTCCTGTTGGACTCCAAAACATCTTACTGATCGCAACTTTGTATGTCAAATTTCTGAAATTCAAATAACTGATGTGGAAAATGAAATTTAAAGGACTCGTTTTATTTTTTATTTCATTAATGCATGTCATTGAGTTGTTTTTTCTAATGTTATTTTAAGCGATTATATGATATGTAATTATTTAAAAAGGGTTAAATTTAATTTATAAAAGTATGGACCCTTTCAAATAATAGGAACTCCAAATTTTAATAAAAATTATTATTTTATTTAATTTCCTAAGACTCATCCCCTTAGAAGATTACCCAAAACCAGAAAAAAGATGTATTTGAAGTGGAGTCCCCTACATTAAACCATGTAGGTGATGTTGGATGCTAATTAGGGTTATGATTTTCTATGGTATTAACCATTAATTCTCCTTTTATGAGATTGAGGTATTGATGGATATCATATGGTTTAGATGGAGTTAGTGAAATTCCCATGTATGTGATGTTATTATCAGAAAACATGTCTTGCCTATATAATGTCATAGTTTTCCTAATTGTATAATAGTATAAAATTTAATGATTATAGTTGAAATAAATTTCATATATCCTTTGAAAACTATTTATAACATCACACATGAAATTCCATTAAGTATCAACCATTTTAAAAATCACTCTTTTAAATAACAGACCCTTTTTGAAATTAACCAACCAATTCAAAGTACTCAATACAAAAAACAGAATTTCTATTTATAAGGATTTCTTTGAAACATCATTATCCAATAGTTTTACTCTTTTAAAATGAGTTTCAATAATCTATATTTTTTATATTATCATTTTAAACATGATGGAACCCATGAAAATATGAAACCAACATTTAATTCCCTTTAAAAACATTCACATACCATTATAAATGGAAAATTAATGAGTTGAAAACTCATGAAATTCATCCTATATATAGGTAAATAAAAATAAAAATCCACAATGATGAGTGAAGATAATATCATAGATATTTTTCCTTTTATTCATTGTATTGTGCTTATGTATAACCATTAATGACCCTCAGGAGTATAATATAAAAAAGGAATCACAAGTCAATGTATGTAATGAAATCAATAACAGATTCACTCTGTCTACCTATCATAACTATTTTCTACTATTAAATTTCAATAATTATATTAATTTTTATACTATTTATCGATATCAACTACCCCTAACAAAACGTATCAAAATAATGATCAACTATTGGATAATCCAAAGTACCCTAGGCCGCCAATATCGTACTTCATAAATTTACCCACATGGAATAGCTATTTCCAAGCCCAGATTACAACTCAATACTTTCAGTGAAACATCACATATCATCAAAAATGATTCAATGTTATGTATTGTTTTTTACCATTGAAAAGTCACTCGTCCCAGGGTCCTCTCATTATTTATAATATTTTTGAAAATAAGGTCAAAGAAAGAATCTAAAATAAATATAACATGTTTATATCATACAACATATATTTTATAGGTATTACTAATTTCTTCATTGAAATATTAATAGTATGGGTTTAAAAATAAATCCACTACACTTTCATATCTATTCCAATTTATCACATAGTATAGAGAACAAACATAAAAGCACAGATAATGATATATTCCTTATTACCACTCCTACAAAATGTTCTTAAATTGTAAATCACAAGCAGATCCATATATGAATCTGTAAGAATAATAAGTAATATTAAATAATTTTTTTATATATTTATATTAAAAACTAGTAAACATATATGAATGTTATATAAATTCAGTGAGTTCTTCTGGTCTTTGTGATATAAAATTATTCCCACAAATAGTACAATGATCAAATAATCATTGAAATTTTGGACACTAAAACCCTATAATTAATATGTTATTATCTATTAATTTCAAATTAAATAACAATACACCTTATATTTGTATGTCTGGTTGGAGTAGTAGGTTTTAGAGGGGGCCGAGTTAGGGTTATCAGCAGTGGTAGTGGCGGGGGAGGCCAAAGTGGGGTTCATAGTAGAGGTGTGGTTCACATATGAGGTGGGGTTCTTAGAGGATGTGGGATTCACAGTGAAAAATGATAG
This sequence comes from Viscum album, assembly GCA_963277665.1. Taxonomy (NCBI): domain Eukaryota; kingdom Viridiplantae; phylum Streptophyta; class Magnoliopsida; order Santalales; family Viscaceae; genus Viscum; species Viscum album. Next base: position 1,685,209,122 of record OY728119.1, on the reverse strand, counting down.
TTTCGTGGCAATGGAGGAGGTTTTGGGGTAGAGGAGGGGTCAACGGTGGTAGAGGAGGGTTCGACGATGATAGGGGTCAGTAGCGTTAGATGATGAGTTATAAGAGGATGAGTAGATAGCGGTAAGGGCTAGATACCATGAGATCTTGAGGCGTGTGAGAGAAGAAGATTACTGTTATGGTTTTTTTATGAAACCTAAAAAATCTATCATCAACATTAGTTAAATAGTTCCAATGAATAAATATTGTATCTTCACTAAAATTGAAACTGTGGATAAAATATTCCTATATTAGGTCCGTTTAGCACTGTTAAATACATGCCTTTATAAGTGCGGAAAAAGTGGTGATATAAAGTGTCTTTATCATCACTGTCATTTAAGAACTGTTAAAGACACCTTTTATCAATTCTATTTTAGTGCAAATACAAGACTATCATTATCAGCACATAAAAAGCACTAATAATCTTATAATGTTAATAATTTATATCTATTATTAAATATATTTATAAAATTATATAAATAATAAATAAATATATATATATATATATAATTATAACAATAAATTAGAATATATTTATTTATATTTTTAGATATACTATATTTTATTTATATAATTATGTAATCATATATTTTTGTATATATTGTTGATGAAAGGAGGAGAAGAGAAGAGTTCTCTCCCCGATGAACCCAAGCTCTTCGATGTGAGGACGCCAGCCTCGGTGTTGGTCCCTCCCCCACCAATTGGGGAGTGAACATCAGTGTCCTTCAAAGGAGCATCCACTCACTCTATTCCCTCTTCAAACCCTGACCTTCTCCCATCCTTCCCTCATTTCGCACTCAGATCGAGAGTCTCTAATTTTCTGGATGGGTGCCCTAACATTTAGATTTTGTATGTGGAGTTCTCGTAATCCTCTAATATCTTGAAACATATCATAGTTGTGGTATTTTAACAATGATGTCCCTCAGTCGATTCGTTCGATAGATGCATATTTGATGCTTGGAAATTGAAGGACCTGGCGAACATGGGTCTCCTGGATAGATAAAAAATTATGATCTGTTTCGCTTCAGAGTCTGACCTCATCAAGTCATGGGAAAGTGCACATCATAGATTCACAAAGTATGGATTCATCCTACTTTAGTGGTCCTTTGATCTTAATATGATGTGTGATCCTCAAATGATGGCGACATGGGTTAGATTCCCTAATCCACCCCCTTCAAAATTCTGCTATTATTCGCTTGCTCGGAAACCTGACAGGTCGATACATGTGCTTGGATAGTAGAACTGAAGCAATTTTCCATCCTATCAACGCTCCAGTATGTGTTGAAATGGATATGCCCAAAGACTCGTTTGAATATTTGTGGATTACTGTGGGTGAGGAATATCGATGAAAACAGCGGGTTGTCTATGAAAATTGGATGAAATCTTATCTTGGATGTAAGAGGTTGGGTCAATCACTGGATTTCTATCAAATGGTGTCTCAGTCTGGTGGGAGGGGGAGCAAGGATAGAGGCAATGAACATGTGGTGCATGTGGAGGCATAGAATCCGAAGCTGTGGGTTGGGCATCACTAGATAGGTAGTAGAGGAAGAAGTGTGGCTCTGTTGGTGGTCTCGGTTGAACAGGTAGCGGTGGCCTCAAAGGTTCGACATGGCACACCGTTGATGCACAATGACCATGTAAATGGGGAGCATCCATATTTTATTTTATCAATGATTGATTCTAATAGACACCCTGTGAAGGAATGGATATTGATTGATGATTATCAAGAGGTACATTTCTCTAGAAATTGGGGAGACATTTCTGAGAGTGAAAAAGAGAATGTTGATGAACGGGCTAGAATCAGTAACAGTGGCATTGTTCAAGGTGGAAAGAAGATTGTTCCATTGAGTGAGGAAGTAATGAGCACTCCACCAAGTATAAGGAAAAGGATTGACTATTCTTATATGCCAAAGCCGATGCCGACTAGGACTACTTTCAACAATGGAAAAGGTACACAACCTTTTGAGGAGTTCCTATACTTGGAAAAGTTAAATCTCTGAGGGATGTCTGGTAAGACTCTCAAGCATTATGAATGTTCGGAATGGGAATCAGCTAATGAGGAAGAGGCTATTGATCATGGGTATGGCGACAAGTATGGTTGTTTTGATTTGTAGTTGTGTTTCCTAGCTTGTGGGACTCGCTTGCTCTAATATTATTTTTTGCTAACAAATGGTTAGAGACTTTTCCTCTAGCTGAGCCTTTCTGGTATATATTGATATAATTTTTATAAATATAATCATTATATTTATACATATAGAAAATAAATATATTTATTATATATGATTATAATTATTTATATATTTGTATTTTTTATTATTATATATATATATATATTTATTTATAAAATTAAAATATTATAATAATTTTACTTCTGCCATTTATTGTTTAATATATATAATTAATATATTAATTATATATATATAATATTATAAATAAAAAATATATATAATAACTAATTAATTATGTATAGTTTTGATTATAAAAATATTTATTTATTTATTTAATTATAAAACAACAGAATTCTATTTATTGTCTTTATAATTTTGTAAATTTATACAATTTATATATTTATAATAATTATAATTATAAATATCTATATTTTTTTTGAAATTTATTTATTTAATTCAATATATTTTTTACATTATAATTATAATATATATATTTAGTATAATTTTAGAATTAATTATATATATGAATATATTGAAAATTATATATATAAATAAATGAATATTTATTTATAATTAATAAATTATAATATTTATTTTTTGTATTTATAAAATTTAAAAAATTATATTTGGTATATTAATAATAATAATAATATATATAAAGAATATATTTGTTATAATATGATAATTAATTCACTATAACTATATTTATTTATTATTCTAATAATAAATATTTGTATGTATTTAAAAAAATTCATATATATTTAAAAATATATTAATTTAATTATATATTTTTTTAATCATCTATGAATAATAAAAACATTTCTTATAATTTTATAACTATTCATAGGAAGTTTTATTCATTCATAATTATATTCATAAATAAATAAATACAAATTTGTTTTTAAAATATTTAAAATAAATATTTTTCTATAATTTTAAATATATATATATATATACTTATTAAAATAATTATAAAATTATAAAAATATATTTTTGTTATGTTTATACTTTTATAAATATAGAGAATTATTATTTTTATCATAACTTGATAATTATTTAAATATATCTATATTTATTTATGATTAAAAATATTTGTATTTATTTATAAAAATTTGTATCTATTTATAAATATATAATTATAATAAATATATATTTTGTAATTTAATAAATATATTAATAAATATATATAATTGTAACAATATAAATGTTAATTTATAATGATTTTTTTATATATATATACAATTATTTTTGATGTATCGATGATAATATTAAAACTAATTAATTATATATATATATATATATATTTAGTTATAACTATAATTACAAATAAAAACATTTTAAATGTATTTATATATAATTAAATATTTTTAATTATAAATACAGTAAATATTATTATTATTATACTATTTTGTTGTACTTTTATAAGTATTTATGATAATTGTTTCATACGAGTATAACATAAATGAATCTTATACCTAGTAAATTATAGAGGTAATAAAAAATGAGTGATTAATTATGGAAAACACGAACAATAGTAATAAGGGTGTAATGTGTAACTGAACATTAAATCATGATGAATTATTTACATATCCTCGTCTAATATGCTCATGCATCAATATATTTATAGACCAAATTCATTGGAAAAATTACTTTAAATTTATATATATATATATATATATATAATTATAAAATTGCTTTTTAGGGCTTACAAGACACGTAAATGCTCCCCATAATCCTACATCTGAGCTGAGTTCAAATCTAGGTTGGACAAAATTTTCACTGGAATGTGGTGATGCATGCATGACGCATGTAGGCGGTGACACATGCATAATGCAAGAAAACGGTGATACATACATGATGGAAACATGATTATACACTTGGTATTCATTACTGTGTTTGGGCCTTTGGTCCATATAATGGGATTCATGCCAACTAGGCCCATGAGCCATGTACCGACCAAATAATTCTTGATGGGTGGGTATCCCTTGGGGGGATATGTTCATCCTTTCTAGATTTTTTGTGTGGTGTGTGTTTGTTTAATATAATTATTCCCCATGAACATAACATATATAATGATATTTATATTTATTTAAACTGTATTTACATAGAATAATATATAAATAATTTTGACTATAATAAATATATTTATTATTTTATAAAATTTATTGTAATCATATAATGATTTAAATAAATTTTATAATATTATATATAATTTTTTATAACATTATATATATATATATTAATTATTAATAAATATATATTAATTATATTTTTCTTATTTAATGTGGATAAATTAACAGAATTATTTATTAGATATATGATTATTATATATAAATTAATAATAGTTTTTTGGTGTAAACTTTTATTAGTGGCAATAATAGTACTAATAAATATATATATTATCAGATCAACAAATCCATGATAAAGGGTTTACATTTATCATCTATATTTTAGTGCTAATAAAGAAATGATTTATTTCCCCTTTATCTAGTGTTGATAATGGCCCCCATTTTATTTGGGTGTTATTATTAGCACTTATAATGTTCGGTGCTTCCCTTGTGCCTATCTATGGCAGTGTTTGGGTTGGAGTTATATTTTTCTCAAATTGATTTTTTCACAATGTAATCATGTTAATTTGAAGTCTTATTTGATAAAGATAAAAAAACCAACCCACCATGAAGTTGGATTGAAATATACTTCAAGATAATAAAAAAGTAAACAAAATATGTTCATGGCCAACTTGATATTCATTTTCAATATAGAATCCATTAAATGAAAATATGATATATTTTTCCTTTTTTTATTATCATGATATGTAGTTTAGAGAATTACGATGGAAGAAAGAGTTATCATTTGAGAATCTCTAGATAGAGTTGTAAAGTTGTACATAAAATGAATAAAACATGATCAACGTATTGGGGGCCGATATGCTAGTTATTGGATAATATATCCTATAGTAACGAGTATATTGGTTATTGCAATGTGTGAGTCAGTACACATAGATTATGGATCTTGTTATGATAGATTATATATGGAAGTTACATAATAGGATATACACTATAATGAGTATAAATGGTTATATGTACCATGAAAATATGATAAACGAGTTTGGAATTATTTATAAGAATTTATAAAATTTATTGTTCCTACTATGATGTTATTTGATGTTATTAGGGGTCCTAAATTAGATTTTAAAATGACTTTTATTCGATTGAAGAAGAAACTAATTTCTATAATACATGAATAAAAATGGCTAAATCATGATTTGTATGGTTTTCTTGGAGGTTTGTATAATAATGTGCCTATGTAATTATTTTATACTACACACATTGGAATTTTATGTTTAATGACACTTTTGGAATTGAATTTATAGACCCCTCACATGACAATCAAGTGAATTCAAATGAATTTGAAGACCACATAGGACATTGATACACCGGGTGTGTGCCTTTGCAATGGATTTATATATTTTCTTGAAATCACTTGTTTAAGCCAACTATGACTCTTCAGAGACTTATTATTTTTTAAATTTCATGCGAAATGGAGAAAATAATAATCAAATGACAACATAATGATGTCTATTATACTTCCTATGTTCCATGTACGACTTCAAGGGAAATGATTATGACTTAATAACGTTGAATAACTTCATATTTCTACTCCACATGAAAAATGATTATATAATATATATTCAAAAGATAACATACAAATGGAAATAGTATTCTTTTATTATATCATGTAAAATGATTCATCATGTTATATTTTTCAATGATTCAATATTGTCATTTCTGATGTATAAGTGGATTTTCTTCCTTATAATGAAAACGAAAAATATTGATTTTTCTTAAATAATAATAAATATGTTTATTAAATGGTTGGGTTATTCATCATAGCTTAAAACATTATGATCCGAAATGAATAAGTCAGTTGGAAGCTGATATTAGTAATTTATCCAATGGGGATTTGATGTAACTGATAAGGAAGTTAGATATATTATTTATCTAAAAAATAATATCATCTATAATTATAAAATATTTAAATGTAAAATAGAATATATTTTAATGAATGTTTTTTATTTAGTGTTTTAATATCAGAAATTTATATTTCATTAAATCTATGAATGTCAAAAAACTCAAGACCTAATATTGTATATGTTTTGAACGCATTCCAGTTGACTTTTAATAATTTTTAGGGGAATAACCCAAGCCATTATGAGATGATACAAGTTACACCATTTATTTCTTATATATTTATATGCCCTTAGAAATTGTTTTAGGTTAATATTTTTCTGAAAAAATAGTGTGAATAAGAAGAAATTTGGAAACTCTATAGAAAATTATGGAGGCCTATTTGGATTAGATAATCAAAATGAAACAAACATATTGAAGTAAATTATGGGAATATTTTTAATTTTCTATGATTTTCCTAAGACATTAAAAAAATATGGAAACACTCCAGGAACATACAATGAAATGAATTTAATTATATCATAGTTAAAGAATGTTTGATTTTTAATTTCTTTAAATTCACATTATTTCATTAATATTTCAATTTATCTGAATATGAAAATAACCCCACAAAAATAATATGTTCCACTATTATAGTTTTCAAATAATACGGGAAAAAAATATGTAAATGTGAGGGAGCTAAAAATTGTGTTCACATGTGAGATAAACTGGTATTTTTATAACTCACTAATACGTATTGGAAATTTTATCAAGAGAACTAAAGTTATTAAGGAATATGAATAACAAGAATAAGATGATAGAGGTGGAGAACAGATAATGAACCAAGAAGAACAATATTTTTTTGTGGAAGGGGAAGATGAAAAGTGTTCAAAGTGCACATAATATTTTGAATAATGAGAAGGAGGAAGAGGATGAGAAATGATATACTAATATGAAAAAATATATGTTATATATCAATAAAAATTAAGAGTAGAATAATCAATATTAGGTCAACGAGGAACTACATCATATGAGAAAGAGAAGGCCTATGATTGTGTGTTTCAATCACAAAGAACGATTCTAATATTTTTTGATTTTTACTCTATAATTTACATGAAACGTTTTCTTGTTTTTATTCAAGATAATCATAGTTAAGTGATTCAATTACCAAAATTCTAATGGAATTGAGAATCATGTGATTTAAATAGACACCTAGTTTCATTATTATTCCATCAAGGGTATATGTCATTGAAATAACATTGAGATGAGGAAGAATGACAGTTTTGGATATAGTGACACCCTCAGACATTTTGTGATATACTTTAAGAGGAAGAAGTAAAACTTGACCAAATGGTGTGATACTAGTTTTTAGAAGTGTACTGGGTTACTGCATTTTATCTATTTGGAAATATTTGGATCACACACGAATTAAAGATGGGGTGGCCATTTTTTGGATAATACCTAATTGAATCATTGTAATAATTATGAAAATATCACTATTTTTATACAAATTACATGGACATCCAAAAACAATTAAGTAGTATTATTCTAAATTGATGACACACCATGTAAAAACACTCATTCCATTCTTTACTAATGTAACCAAATTGTATATTAATTTATAATTATTTAAATAAGAAATTATCTATTAATCATAACCATCAAATGATGTCCGAATACAAAATTTATTAAAATTTTTAATTAAAATTTGGAATTTAAAGAAACAATCAACCACACATGATTAACCCCCCCCCCCCAAATCAAGTTTTTCAGAACTATTATATGACCAATAAATATAAAATTCATTGGTTATTTAAAAAATATATGATTTAATATAATTTTCATGAAATATTGAATGGTATTAAATGAGAAGGATCAATGGGTATTTCGTAAATAAATATGAAAATAATATTTATTTTATGTTTTGAAATTAATTATCTATTATATGTCTTGAATTATAATTCAGATAGAAAATTTTTAGATGGAAAATATAAGTGAAATTTATTATGAGATTTTTAATTATAACTTATGGATAAATATAAAATGGAATATATTTAATTTTATAAATGTTTCATAACAAATAATTTTAACTGTTCAAATTAATATCAATAGGTTATAAAAATTGTAAATTGAATTAAAAATAGTTTTGATAATTGATATGAACAAGGTAAAAATAATAATTATTATATTATATTTGGAATATTTAAAATTTATGAAATAATAGAGTTTAAATTGAAAATTTTTATATTTTATTTTATATCATATATTTAAGTAAATGATATATAATGGAAAATATGAAAGAGTTCATATTGATAAAAAAATTTAAGGTGTTTATATTTATCTAATATTTGATCATACAAAATGAATTGGAAATTTATAGTATGTTTTTCTTTTATTTATTTATGAAATTTTCATAAAATGTTTTTTTTAATTTTTGACATTTTCATTTATTTATTTTTTTAATATTAATTTAGAAATAAATAAATTTTTTATATTATGATTAGGCATATTGATTAGTTTTTATAGTTAAATTATTTTCTAATTTTCATAAATTTATCTAAGGATTAATTGTCATTAGATGATAATTGATAATGTTTTATTCTTTGTTTTATTTGGATTATATTAAGTCAAGATCATAAATTATGTACATAAATACGATATAAATATATCAGTTTTTAGAAATATGATTAAATTTATACCTCTCTAGAGTATTGTATCCCTCTATAGTGGGACAAAGGGTCCAATAAATCATTAGTGCGGAGAATTATGTCTTTACTAAAAAAGGATTTGGATATATATGGTTACTTACATACTCATGTGGAGATCATTAATTTCATATAATTCTATGAAATTACATGAAATAGATTCATGTACCTTTTTAGTGTAATTAATTTGGAAATGAATGAATATAAATTTTCTTTTAATATATTTTACTAACATATTCTATGAGTTCTGTAACATGTTACATGTCAATATGAATTGAATATATTGATTTTTTGTAATGAATATGATTCCAAACAAAATCATTAGATTAATGCATACATGTAAAGGGTATACATGAGATATAATGGTGTGGTTAAATATATATTAAATTTATACTAAATGTTATATTCCATGGAAGGAAAAAAAATGTGATGACCACAATCACTCAATAGGGGAGGTTCTTCAAAAAAATGGTTCCCATAGATTATCAGGATGAAGGAATGTTGGAAATGTTTAATCCGAAGAGTTATGTAACCTCGTCAAATTGAAGGATTTTGGATACAATTACCTACGAAACCGTATGAGTAAGGATACTAAGAGAATGGTGCTGATTTTATCCCCATTGAGGATTTTATATAGAGTTACATACTAAATAATCTCTGAATCATATATAATTTGACTAGAATTATGTCATACATAAATAAATATGTGGTGATTGAAATTCCAAGTGAACTCATTTCAAATTTATATATAGAACATGGATTAGTAATGTATATAATGGATTTAAAAGTTTTTATTATTTTATTGGGAATACATGTAATAAAAAATTATTAAATTAAAGTTAAATATTTCACCCTTCTAATTAATTATTTTATTATCGATAAAATTATATGTCCTACTGAAATAAGAAATTTAAATTAATTCTAGAAAGGAAGAATCTGATTGTAATAAAATACTAAGATAGTAAATTTTAGAAAATTTCATATTGAAAATTATACATATTACTATAACTATTTCACATGTAACCAATTATTTAAATACATAAAAAAAATTAATCCATATTCTTAAAAGAAGTATATATTTATTTAATCAATGATTATTATATCTATATAATAAATTCAATTTTCATAAAAAGAACTTTTACAGAATATTTTTGATTGACTTAAATAAATGATTTCCCCGTTATGTAGATGTGTTCATAGTAGAATAATTTGTTCATTTGATGTATATTGGTATGTAATTTATTGATAATAAAAGTTGTTGAAATTCAAAACTAGAAGAATAATAGTTTTTTGGAGAGTCACATAATTATTCATTGAGAATAAAAGCAATATCCTTTAAAACACGAGTCATAAAGAAGGAAGGAAACCATTTTTAAAAATGGGATTTCCATAATATCTTCTGGGGTTTTACAATCTTCATGAAAAAAAATCATGTATTATTTATATAAACATTAATTATTTGGTTTTGAATATTACTTGATTCCAAAAATACACTATACAAATACTATGGGTATACAAGACATTAAAATCAAAGAAATGATTGATAGAGATTATAGTTTGAATTAAGATAATTATGAATAGAGTTTCATATCCATGAGTTGGAAGTGATTTAATAATTTAATATCAGAAATATCATAGTAAAAGTTTTTTGAATCCCGTTATATTATATGATGAGACAAAATTTAATGAATAAAGTATATTATCAATGATATGTTATTAATATATATAGTCATGGATTTTAGTTATTCAATTTAAAATCTATAACACTAGCTCTGATTTTTCTTTAGATCCTCAACTTAAAGTTACTGCCTCTTTGAAACTTAACACTCTTATGAATCATAAAGACAACATGCGAATGAAAAATTTAAATTCCAAATGGATTTCAGATGGGGACAGAAATATAAATTTGTAAAATTCATTCCAAAGAATCCAAAAGGTCAGTAGACCTATTGCATCTCATTGCAATGGGGTCAACATTCTTGAAAATGATAAGGCTATTATAAATCATGATGTCTCGTACATTCACAGTTTGTTCAATGGTCCAAATGTTCGTAAAGATATTTTGCATAATATCAAACCGAAAATGGTGAATTTGGAGGACAATGTGTTCATTTAAAGCATCCCTCTGGATCCTAAAATCAGCGACAATGTTTTTTTCTTGATTCCTAATAGTTCCTGAGGACCTGATGGATTCAACAATGGATTCTTTCAAAAATATTAGTAGATCATTCATACATATGTTTGCAAGCATGTAAAAATTTTCTTCACCAATGGTGCTCTCCCACATGGGATAAATGCCCAATTCCTTGCTCTTATTATGAAGGTCGAAAATGCCTCTAATATTCACCTCTTTCAATATATTTCTCTTATTATTTATATTTACAAATTTATCTCTAATCGTCTTTCTATTAGACGTACTGACATTTGTAATAGAATTTTTTCATAGATCAAATTTGGTTTCATCAAAGGCAGGCCTATTCAAGATTAAATCTATCATTCTTCGGAATGCACAAATATCTTATGAAAAGTCACTAGAGGAGGTAATGATTCCATTAAACGTGACATTATATAATCTTTTGATACCATGGATTGGGGTTTCATTTTAAAGGTTCTAAAACATTTTGGGTTCAATGACCCTTTGACTGGTATGATCATGTCTTTATTCATCCCAGCTTCCATTTCTATCATTGTAAATGGTACACACTAAGGATACATTAAATGAAAAAAAAGGCATTAGACAAGGTAATCCTCTTTCATCCATTCTTTTTTCTATTTATGGTGATTACATAGGTACATTTTTCACTAGAATTGTGGATCAAAACAAGATAAAGCCTATCAAGGTCCCTAGAAACTTAAATTTTATCACTCGTCTTTTATATGAAGACTACATCATTATGTACTTACATGGTGATAAATGGAATATCCAAAAACATAAAAATTCCCTGTCTCAGTATGAGAAAATATTAGGTAAGTCTACTAGCTGGAACAAATCCTTTTTTTTCATTGGGAATAATTTTTCTTCTACGAGAAAAAAGCAACATCATCAATTTCATAGGTATCGTGGAAGGCTTCATTACCTACAGTTATCTTGGTGTTCTTATATTTTGGGGAAGGGCTAAATCCAATTGATTCTATATCATTGTTGATAATATTACCAATCAACTCTCTTCTTATAAAGGTAAATCTCTCTATATGGCTGGCAGAATTTTTCTCGGTAAGTCTATAATTGTCCCCAAAATCGTTTACTCAATGATGGTTACAAGTGGACTATTGTCCTTTTGAAGAAACTCAATTTCGACATTAATAAGTTTTTCTGGTCCGAGAGTAAGATTGACCAGAAGCTTCTGACCATTCCATGGGTCACCTGTTATAAGCCTTTAGACAAAGGTTGTATTAGAATCAAAAATCTTAAAAAATTTAATGAATCTCTTCAAATGAAGATGACTTGTATGTTTCTTAATAATAACTATGCATCCCAAGATTTTCTCAAAAAAATATTCACTCCTAATAATAAGAATGGAAATTTGAGCTACATCAACTCTTCCATCTTGTCGTCCATTAGACAATCCTACAACAACATTATGAACAATTACAGATGGATGGTCAGCACAAAATCCTCTATGAAATTTTGGCTTGATAACTGGACTTGTGTTCCATTACTCTCCATGTATCATTCTTATACTCCCCATGAAAACATCGACTCCACTGTTAGGGATGTCCTAAACTCACATAACACCATTATCCTTAATAACATCAGTCAGGTTATCAAAAATTAGACATTTTCCAACTCTGAGGATTTCCTCATTTGGTAACCTTCTTACTATGGTGTTCTTGATTCTAAAAGTTATTACCTCAACAATATTATAAATTCTGACTCTGATCATTATTGTATGAAAGAAATTAATAAACCCTAGATTAGTCCCTCATGATTTACTCTTATTTGGCATTTTTATTATTACAATATCCCTACTTAATCATGCCAATAATCCTTTGGGATTTCTCTTTCTCTGGATGCCACATGTGCAACCAACACAGAGAGGATACTAATCATTTTTTTATATTATGCTATAACTATAGCCCTCTGGAATTATATTATTGACATTATTGGTTGCAGATGGTTACTTCTTGATTCTATCAACTCTCAATTGTAGCGTTGTGTTAATTTTAATTCTTCTCAACAAATAATTAATCTGTTCCTAACTATGGTGGTTGATCTCTTACATGTGATCTTGTATGATAGAAATAATATTCGTTTTAATAACTGATCATCTAGGATCAATGTAGGTAAGACACAGATCCTCATTTCCATTCGAGATGCTGCCTCTATTCAAAAAGTTTAATGTACTGACGCTATTGGTGACTTTGAGACACTTCACCGACAATGGATTGCTAGTTCCAATAGGAAACCATGACAAAATATTAAAGTATTCTAGAATTCTCTGCTTCCAGGATGGATCAAAGTGAATGTTGATGGTTCTTCGAAAGGAAACCTAGGTCCTGCTGGATGTGGAGCAATTTTCAGACACTATCATGGTTGGTGTCATGGTTGCTTCATTGCAGGTTTTGGTAAGAATTTATCACTGGAAGCGAAAATGTTTTGGGTTATACATGTCATAGACTTGGAAAAAAACAAAGATTGGAATAACATTTGTATTGGGAGTGATTCAACTATAATAGTCCATGTTATTTGGATGGGGGTGGAGCATCTTGCCTGGCGGCTTACTTCCCATTGGATGAGTTGCCTTTCTTCACTCTAGTATATCAACTACATTTCCACACATGCATTTCATGTAGCAAGAATTATTTATGATTGTCTTGTAAACAAAGGGATCAACCAGGACATTACATGACAGGATGATTTTATGGGTGATCTTCTCCCTTTTTTGGATAAATATTGTAAGAAATTTCTGTATTTCGGTCTCTTGTAACATTTTTCCCCTTATTTCAATAAATTTTTCTTTGGTCCTTGACTTAGGCACCAACGTCTAAAAAACGCTAAAAATTATATTTTTCCCTAAACAAATAGTATTTGGTATATCATAGAATGATATTTCAAAAATATTATAGGTTCTAAGATGATAATGTGAGTATGTTTGTACGAAAACAATTTTAATGTTATAAAATATAATATTATGTGAGTAAAATTATAATGTGAATATAAAATTACATCCAATTTTTTGGGGTATGGTAGTGAAATATTAATATAAATTGTTTCATCTTTTACTAATAGATTACGTTGTGAGATTTGATGGAAAATGATTTAAAAATTATAATTACATTATTATAAAACAATTAGTAGAAAAAAGTCATTAACATTGTAACATTTATGATTGTGGTGTCATAGATTTTGAGTATGATCAAAGGGTCGAAAAAATGGAATATGATTCTTAAACATCACTATTATTCAATGATTCGTTCACATAATGTATTACTCACTAATGAAAATAGTGACATGGTATTATTGGATGGTCGCATAAAAATATAACGAATGGAAATGTGTTTAATAAGTCTTCTCGATATAAACAAAAAAATTATCATATATAATTGTATCATATAATATATGATAAATCATGTTCATATATTTTTTCTATATTTAGAAAAAAGATATTAACAAATGAAAATATATCATTTTATAAAAAATTAATTATTTATTTTATCATTCTCATAAATTTACTACAAGTGTGTGTGTGTGTGTGTGTGTGTTGTGATGTGAAATTATAATTGACCTCCAAATATAGGAATTAATGTTATATTTAACAAATGTTTATCATATATTATTTTAGATTGGGATGAAATACTATGTTTAACATGTGTAATATACTTGTATGAGGATATTAAATATGCTCATGTGGTCCAAAACAGGCTTCTTGTGATGGATGTCCCATGAATTGTCCCATGTGTATTTTTATGCTATAAAAAAATGTTATACTAGGGGTTAGTGGTTCATATTCGGAGTCCATATTACCCTAGAATGATGAAATAACTATCATGAGAACCATCAAACAATGATTCATTTGTTACGAAGTGCTTGATAATTTTCTAATTAGTCGGTGATGAGATATTTTGTTGATCATATTAATGGTTTTATGTTAACAAAGATAGGATTTTTCCTCTAATATGATAACATTTGACACCTAGTCACTTGATTGATGTAGTCTCAAGAATTTTTTTTCCACATGTACAATGATAATATGATGTGATAATCTATTTAACATGTGTAATGTGATGGGTTTATCTATTAAATTTTGTGCCATGTTATATATTTACCAACATAGTCATTCAATACCTAGTCAATTGATAATTTCTTAGTTGGATTATATGGGATTTAAAAACATCGGTTCCCTGTGTAATTTCTAAGGACCCAACCCCAATTGCTCGGAGTTGGTGCCTTATTTGATTACATTGGCATACAGATAAGGAATACGAATCCAAAAGGAACATGTAGTTTAGTATTATTGGAAACTAGATACATACATAAGTTCAACGTTACATAAGTAAAGAAAAACCAACACTAATTTGTTCCACTGGATTCATCACATCTCCTAGATTATTCTTGCAAGTCATTCATAAAATAATTCTTCATGTCCTAAGAAAATGAAACATAAGAAAGGGTTGAGCTCAAATTCTCAGTAAAAGGTTGAAATACATTGGAAGATAATATAAACATTATATATGGTGAATAATTGAAAACATGTGCCTTTAATAATAAACCTGAACACATTATGGCAGGAATATGAGGTGAGTAAATAATGAAATAATAAAAGATAATCATGGGTATTATACTAGTTGAATAACCACATGAAATATCAACAGATGAACTCATAATGATAGAAGACATAATTCCAGACATTCTGAAACATTTTTTCAAGGCCTCGGCCATGATATCTAATGATTAAGGCCTCGTCCAAAATCTATATCACATTGGGAAAGGCCTCGACAAATTCCCTGTCTATTTGTCTCATGAGGCGTACTGATGAATCAAGGGGCTATAGCGGGTCCAACCAATCACATAATAAGTCCAATGCATTCATCATATGAATGATGATACACATGAACAACAAAAACATTCATATTGAAACTATCATATGAAATGTAATTATCTTTCCCCACTCATTAAACATAAAACACTAACCATTCTGAATAATATGGTGAATGGTTTTAGGATATATAATCCACAATAGAGTTTGTCATAAACCAATAAATCAAATATGGTAGATGACATAATAAATTTCTATTCCCAATAATACCATGGATTCAAAAAGAGTGTTGAATTAGACGGAAACACTCTTATAAAAACATTAAGCAATTCTTGAGATAAATATTCTTTTATTATGAAAATAATTGTACCTTTGGAAATTTATTTTTATAAAACCATAACTGAATTAAGATAGTATTTTCATAACAAAATGAGTGATTTTATATGGATAATGGTTCCCAAAAACATAATATTTAGTTCCCTTGAAAATAGATAAGAATTTGAGAAATTCCCTTGAATCGAGATTATATTTTGGAAACAGTTTTGAATGTTCCATTAAAAACGTGTAACTATCCACACAAAAATGAAGATTATGGTTTTTAAACATATATATGATACTCAAAAATAGCATATTATGATTACATAAAAATACATAATAATTACATCGAGGTAATTAGACAATGAATGTATCTCAAATGAAAATGGAAGTTCGTGTAGAAATTCCCTTAGACTTTGTAATCAAATGATTCGTATGCCCCAAAATTAATCACATAAAAATGATAGATTTACTACCATGAAGATAAAGATATTCATTATATGTGACATCAATGGTCAGTATACGTACACCATAAAAAATATTAATACTGAATATGGAAAATCTCATGAAAATGGAAGTGAGATGAAGAAACCCTTACCATAACTCCAAACGTGTTCCGTTCTTGTAATTAAGCTCCTGGAATATGAAATTATACTTGTTAATAACTTATTTCAGAACATATTATACATGTATTTAGTTTACCATAATTATGGTCAGTTCATTTATGTCTTTATTGACATATTATTTTATTGAATTTCGTTGTTCTGGAGTGTTCGTTTCTCTTATTTTCTTATTCGGTTGACTTTTTTTTAAGTAAGGAAGTGGAATGGATGTTAAACTCTAGAATTAAAATTAGATATTATTTATGAACATAAATAGGTGTTATTTTTCATTTATATAACTCGGTTACATGGAGCTAGGATGAATTATCATATTGAACTTTAATGATAATGTTTTCAATTAATTTGGGGCTTTTGATTACAACGAACTCAATTTTCTTTGTAACCTAAAACCATTTGAACAAAGGGATTAAAAAATCTTAAATAGGTTATATTATATATAATAATCTGGTTCAACCATAACAATAATGGTTTCATGACCCGAATTTAGAATGATAAATGAACTCAAAATTCCATCGTCCTTGAATGTGTAAATTTGACACATCTCGGATGCTGTTCTAGATACTAGTATAAAAGTAGGTAAAAAGAGGGAGATGATGATAACTTATTCCATTATCATGACAACATTATAGTACATATAATTTATTGGAGTCATCAAAATATTTGGATAAATAGACTTAATAGAAAAAGAAAACAAATGAACTTGAAAGGAAAGACAAAGAATTGAAAAGAGGAATTTACATCTTGAACCAAATTCCTTGGGAACCACTTTAAGGGAGATGTTTAGGTCTTTAAATGAGACCACCTCTTGATGGATGTGGGAGAGGAGGTTTGGAGGGTATTTTTCCAGAATTTGGAGAAGTCTCAAGGCTAGATATATGTGATTGGAAGAGGGGGCGAGAGGGGGTTTTTATAGTGGAGGAGAGAGGGGGTTTCTTAATATAAAACTCATTAATTTGTTATTTCTTCACAAGACAAGAAATAGTTAGTATTCCATGACCAAGAATAGTAATATTATCATGTGGTTTCATATTAACAGTGGAGACAACATCCGTGATGCTAGGAATAGTCTATTTAGCTTATAATTTATATATATGGTAAATTAATATATTTTATTATTCATCAAAAAATCAAGTATTTCAGAAAAATCCCAAAAATTCACCTTAACCATTTATCATCGTGTAGAATCCAAAAATGAAGTCCATTTTTCAAAAATATTTTTATAAATATTATTAATTTAATATTTAATTAAAATCATAATTTATTATCAAAAAACCAGTTTTAAAACATTCTTTAACTTATTTTGAAATATAAGTATATCATACTTTCAACTTGAATATTATTTATATATTATCATATGTATGGTTACTATTCATTATGGTCTATAACTATTCATAAGGGTACTTTACTATTCATAAGGGTAGGTTACTATTCAACAAAAATTATGATTTTCTTATTGGACTCTAAATTACTTACTGATCGCGATTGTGTATGTCGGATTTATGAAATTCACATCACAAAAGCGAGAAACTTATGTTTTAAGGGTCCCATAGCTCTTAGTAGTTAATGAGATTATGAAATATTTATAAGAAAGTAATTTCCTTTAAAAAATATTTGGTCGTTACATTCTCCCCTCCTTACAAAAATTTCATCCTCGAAATTCAAAAAATATTACCTAAAAAGATTTGGATATGTCTTCAACATAAGCTCCTCAGGCTCCCATGATGCTTCCTCTATATTATGATTCCTCCATAGAACCTTTACCAAATGAGTCATCCAATTTCTCAATACTTGTTCTCTATTATCAAGAATCTTGATAGGCTCTCCACAGTAAGATAGATCGGGATCAAGATCCACTTATTTATAAGTGAGTACATGTGTTGGGTCTGGCATGTACTTTCTTAACATTGACAGGTGGAACACATTGTGAACCTTGGAGAGACTAGGTGGCATTTCCAAACGATAAGCTACGGCTCCAATTCGTTCTAGAATTTCAAAAGCTCTGCTTTACCTGGGACTAAACTTTCCCTTCCTACCGAATCATATAATACCCTTCCATGGAGATACCTTCAAGAAAAGATGATCACCTTCTTGAAATACCAAATCCTTCCTTCAGTTATCTTCATAGCTCTTTTCCCTACATTGAGCTATTTTGATATGGTTCGAGATAATCTTCACCTTTTCCATTGTTTCTTCAACATGTTCCGGGCCCACGAGCTATCTTACACAAACATAATCCCATCAAGTTAGGGTACGACATCGTCTCGAAGATAATTCTTCATTGGATACCATCTGTATACTTGAATGGAAGCTATTGTTGTAGAAAAAATTTTAAGAGAGGTAAATACGGATCCCACATGCCTTGAAAATCAAGTTAACAAGACCTCAACATGTCCTCAATGTTTGAATTGTCTGTTCGGATTTTCCATCAGTTTAGGGGTGGTAGGTAGTTCTCAAACGAAGATCAGTATCCAGGGCCTTCTGAATACTTTTATAGAATCTTGATGTAAAAATTGGATCACGATCAGAAACAATCGATAGGGGTACTCCATGAAGTCTCGCAACTTCATTAATATACATTCTTACGAGACCTTCAAGTGGTAGATCTTCTCTTATAGCAAGAAAGTTCCCTGACTTGTTAAGATGGTCAACAATGACCCATATTGCATCGTTCCTTCTAGGAGTCTTCGGTATTCCCATGACAATGTCCATCATGATATTATCCCATTTCCTATCAGGTATGGGAAGCGATTTCAAAACTCCTCTAGGTGGTTTCCTTCCAGCATTCACTTGTTGAAAAACCATACATCATGACACAAAATCAGCAATCTCCCTCTTCATGTTGTCCCACCAAAAATGTAACTTCAAATTACTATAAATCTTAGTGATTCCAAGGTGTATAGTGAAATTGGAACTATGAGAATCATCCAACAATTCCTTCCTTAGATCAGGTATATCGAGAACACATAGTCTCTTCCCAAATTTTAAAATTTCATCTTCATATACGAAGTCACTCAATCTCCCATCTTTCAAAGATTTAATCTTCTTTTGAAACCCCTCATCATCAGCCTGAGAACATGTTATCTTTTATAGTAATGATGGTTTGGAAACCATTTGAAAATCCATTGAGGTTTCACCTTCCATGTTTATTCCCATATAAATTTTTACTATATCCAAGAAAATAGGATCCATTTCAAATTTCATCTTGTTCAAAACTCCATGTTACTTTCTTCTCAAATAATCTTCCACCATATTTTACTTTCCTGGGTGGTAGTTTATCGTGAAATCATAATCCTTGAGTAGTTAAAGACATCTCCTTTTACTCATGTTGAGTTCTTTCTTTGAGAAAATATACATCAATCTTTTTTGATCAGTATAAGTCTCACATTTTGACCATAAAGATAATGTCACCATATCATAAGAGAAAAGATTACAGCAGATAACTCAAGATCATGAGTAGGATTGTTTTGATAATGAATTTTTAGCAGTCGTGATGCATAAGCAATAACCCTATCATTTTTCATATAGACACAACCATGTCCTTTCTTTGAAGCATCACTATAAATAACAAAACCTTCATTCCCCGATGGTAGATTAAAATATGAGCATTGATTAATCTTCTCTTCAGTTCTTCAAAACATTATTCAAAATATTTTTTCCAAACAAATTTAACGCCTTTACGTGTGAGCTTCATTAGCGTGTTATCTAGTCGGGAAAAATACTGTACGAAACGCCGATAATAACCTGCTAAGCCATTAAAACTGCAGACCTCAGTTATGTTTGTTGACATGGGACAATCCTAGATTTCCTTTGACTTTGCAGGATCAACTAGGATTCCATACTTAGAGAAAATATGGCCATGAAATGAAATCTCTTGAAGCCATAATTCACACTTGCTAAACTTCCCATATAATTCATGTCTTATAAGAGTCTTCAAGATAATGAGAAATTGAATTTCATGTTCATCGTAGCTTTTGAAGTATTCCAAGATATCATCAATAAATACCACTAAAAATCATTGAGATATTCCTTGGAAACTATGTTCATTAGATCCATGAATACATAGGGTGTATTAGTCAATCCAAAAGGCATTACTGTAAACTCCTAATTCCCATACCAAGTTCCAAACGCTGTTTTCAAAATGTCTTCCTTCTTCACACTCAACTAACGATGTCCAGATCGATGGTCAATCTTTGAAAAATATTGATATTCATGCAGTTGGTCAAATAAATCATCAATGCGAGGTAGTGGTTACTTTTTATTTATTGTTATATCATTGATTTCCCTGTAATCAATGCAGATGCTCATGTATCAATCTTTCTTCAGGACAAAGTGGATAGGGGCTCCCCATGGAGAAACACTAGGTCGAATAAATACTTTTTCACTCAAATCCACTAGCTGTTTCCTTAGCTCCACTAATTCCAGAGTGGCCATTCAATAAGGGGTCTTCGATATGGGCCTTGAACTAGGAATTAAATCAATAGATATCTCAATTTCTTATTTTGGAGGGTGTCCAGGTAAATCTTCTAGAAACACATCAACAAATTCTCTCACAATAGGTACATACTCTATTTGAACATTCCTTTCCTCACCCATTGTTATTTCATTCTATTCCTCCCTAATAATTGAATATAGTTGAGCTATTGGGGGAGGATCTAGATATTAATCAGGTGATGACGATTCTGCTCTAAAGATAAGGTGTTCTTTATCATCGTCATCAAAAATCGTAATCTCCTTCTTCTTACAATAAATTTTTGCATCATGATCCGAAACCCAATCCATACTGAGGATTCTATAAAATTCAATCATGGGTATGATGATGATATCAGAAGATAAAGAACATTTGTAAGACCCAATGGGAACTGATTCATATAACTTTGTACCCATGATACTTCCCTTAAGAGTTTTGACTGAAAACTCCTTGTTAAATCAAATTGAAAATATCTAATTTTCTTAGAAAACTGGGAAGATATGAAATAATTTTATGATCTAGAATCAAATAAAGCATTGGATAAGCTTGATGAAATTATCAAAGTACCTACCACTACATCATGTGGAACATCAACCACTGCAATTGTGATCACATGTGCCTTTTCTCTCTCCCTTGGCATCTTATTTTGCAAATTTCCTCTATGTTTTGGACAATCATTATCATAGTCCCCCTTCTCCTGAAAATTATTTCATCGAACATCATTGGCATCCTTATTTCCTTTGAAATCACCAACAATATGGCCTTTCTAACCACATTTGTAGCATACTCCTTTTCAATTTTAGCACACACCGGGGTGTTTCCTTCCACAATTTTCACATGGTGGAAATTCAACTCCTCCATTCTTCCATGTTTTCATATTTCCTTTCCCAGGGTTTTCAGCACTCCTCTTCTTTTCTTAAAATCTTTTTATGTCATAAGACAGAGAGAATTATTTTTCGGTCTTGATGTCACATGAAACAATGTCCTCATATGAAGAAAAATTTCGGGATACCAGTGCCCGCCTGAGGAATGGCTTTAGGCAATCAAAGATTCGATCGAATTTTCTCCTTGGATTTCGTATGTAGTCCCCAGCTTGGCTTTCTAACCTTGTGAAGTTGGATTCTTACTTGGAAACATTTTCATCCTCCTTCTGCCTCAGATTCAAGAATCGTCTCTCCATATCGGATCACTACAAACGAGGAAAATATTTTTTCTAAAAATATTTCTTTAAAATCCATCCATTCCATATCTTATATCTCTTTATCCTCCTTTGTGTTTTGGATTAATGACCACCACGGATTCACATCTCCTGTTATATGATATACTACCATGAAAACCTTCTCTCTTTCATTACATCCCAAAATGAGAAATATCTTCTCAACGGAACATATCCACTGCTATGCTACAAACGTGTTTGTAGTCCCGATGAATGATGGAGGTTGTTGTCACATAAATCGATCTAGCATAGCTCCTCCACATGGTCAATCTGGATGCTCCATACGTGTAAGGTTATTTTTCATAAGCTGAGTATGTTGTCCCAGTATAGTTTTGAGTTTCTCAGCACCAGTCACAACACCATAGCCAACATCATTGTCTTTCTTCGGAGGAAAATCCCTACCGGGGACACGTTCATTCAGGTGATCCCCATTCTGTCCCCGAGGTGCCATATCTAGATAATCGCACACACTATATTAGGTTATGAATAACAACGTATAATCTTAACTTAAAAATACTCAGAAAAATTGAGATCCTACACATGGCTAATCCCATATTCACGAATATGGATTCTTTGAGGAATATTTACATTAATGCCCATCATAATGGCTTGAAAAGAAAATGTGAATTATCCTAAGCATATACCCCAGGAGTGTTGTAACCAAGTGTGTAGCAAGGCCCATTGTCATGCACTAGTTCCAGTTCGAGTTTAGCTCAAAGCTATATTTTCAGGTTTTACACCTATATATATATGTTCCAGAGCCACCTATACCTGCTCATATGCAGACATGGATGTATTTTTTAAATAATTAAAAAAATATATTCCTTACCTAAATACTAGGACATTATTGTATGTATATCCTCAAATACTAACTTTGGGACTCTTCCCTAATTCTACTTTTTTGAAATCTAGTTTCCAAGTATTCTAATAAACTTCCTCTGATACCAACTGTAAAGACCTGACCCCAGTTTCCTAGAGTTGGTGCCTTATTAGATTATGTGGGCATACATACAAGGAAAACAAATCTCGAAGGACCAAGAAGTTTAGTATTATTGGAAACAAGATACATATATATGTTCAAATTTACATATGTAAAGAAAAAACGACACTAATTTATTCCACTAGAGTAATCACATCTCCTAGATTATGATTTCAAGTCATTCATAAAATAATTCATCATGTCCTGAGAAAATGAAACCTAAGAATGGGTTGAGATAAAATGATCAACAAGATTATGAAATACAGAGGAATACAATATAAACATTATACATGGTGAATAATATAAAACACATTCCTTTAATAATAAACATGAACACATTATCGCTGTAATATGAGCTGAGTAAATAATGAAATAATAAAACATAATCATGGGTATTCTACTAGTCGAATAACCACATGAAATATCAATAGCTGAACTCATAATGAGGTAATTCATAATTATGTACATTCTGAAACATTTTTTCAAGGCCTCATCCAAGATATCTAATGATTAAGGCCTCGGCCAAAATCTATATCACATTGGGAAGGGCCTAGACAAATTACACGTCTATTTGTCTCATTAGACCTACCGATGCATCGAGGGGCTATAACAGGCCCCACCCATCACATAATAATTCCAATTCATTCCTCATATGAGTGGGTATAAACATTAACAACATAAACATTCATATTGAAACTATCATATGAAATGTAACTATCTTTCCCGAATCATTAAACATAAAACACTAACCATTCGGAGTAATATAGTGAATGGTTTTAGAATATATAATCCAAAATAGAGTTAGTCATAACCCAATAAATGAAATATGGTAGATGACTTGATAAATGATTAAACCCAATAATAACATGGAATCAAAAAGATTTTTGAATTAGACGGAAACACTCTTATAAAATCATTAAGCAATTCTTGAGATAAATACTCTTTTATTTTGAAAAGAAGTGGCCATTTGGAAAAATAATTTTATAAAACCAGAACTGAATTAAGATAGTATTTTCATAATAAAATGAGTTATTTTATATGTATTATGGTTCCCAAAATCATATTATAGAGTTCCCTTGAAAATAGATTAGAATTTGAGAAATTCCCTTGAATCGAGCATGTATTTTGGAAACAGTTTGGAAAGTTCTGTTTAAATCGTGTAACTATACATAAAACAATGAAGGATTATGGTTTATAAACATATATATGATAATCAAAAATAACATAATATGATTACATACCAATACTTATTAATTACATCGAGGTAATTAGACAATGAATGTATCACGAATGAAAATGGAAGTCCGGGTGAAAAAACCCTTACACTTTGTAATCAAATAATTTGTATACCCCAAAATTAATCACATAAAAATGTTAGATTTAATACCATGAAGATAAATATATTCATTATATGTGACATAAATGGTCAGTATACATACAAAATAAAAAATTATTTCTACTGAATATTGAAAATCTCACGAAAATGGAAGTGAGATGATGAAACCCTTACCTTAACTCCAATCATGTTCAATTATTGTAACTAAGCTCCTAGAATATGAAATTATAATTTTTAATAACTTATTTTAGAACATATTATACATGTATTTAGTTTACCATAATTCTGGATAGTTCATTTATATCTTTATTGACAAGTTATTTTATTGAATTTCATCGTTCTGGAGTGTTCGTTTCTCATATTTTCATATTTGGTTGAATTTTTTTAAGTAAGGAAGTGGAATGGATGTAAAACTCTATAATTGAAATCATATATTATTTATGATAAAATATAGTTGTTATTGTTCATTTATATAACTTGGATACATGAAACTAGGATGAATTATCATATTGAATTTAAATGATAATTGTTTCGGTAAATTTGTGGGGTTTGATTACAACGAACTCATTTTTCTT
This sequence comes from Viscum album, assembly GCA_963277665.1. Taxonomy (NCBI): domain Eukaryota; kingdom Viridiplantae; phylum Streptophyta; class Magnoliopsida; order Santalales; family Viscaceae; genus Viscum; species Viscum album. Next base: position 1,685,183,776 of record OY728119.1, on the reverse strand, counting down.
TGTAACCTAACACCATTTGTAAAAATGGATTACAAAATCATAAATAGGTTATATTATATATAATAATATGATTCAACGATAAAAATAATGTTTTCATGACCAGAATTTATATTGATAAAAGAAATAGAAAGTCCATCGTCCGTGAAAGTGTAAAATTGACACATCTCGGATGGTGTTCTTTCTACAAGTAGAAAAGAAGGTAAAAAGGGGAACATGATAATGACTTATTCCATTATCATGACAAAAACACAGTACATATAAGTTTCTGGATTCACCACTAAATTTGGATAAAGAGAGGTAATAGAAAAAGAAAACAAATGAACTCGAATGTAAAGCCAATGAAATGAAAAGAGGAATTTACCTCTTGAACCAGACTTCCTTGAGAACCTCCTTAAAGTAGATGTTTTTGTCTTTTAATGAGACCGAAGCTTGATAGAAGTGGGAGAGGAGGATGGTAGGGTATTTGGCCAGAATTTATATAAGGCACAAGGATTGATAGGATTGATTTTAAGAGGGGGTGAGAGGGGGTTTTTATAGAGGAGGAGAGAGGGGATTTCTTAATAGAAAATTCATTAATTTATTATTACATCACAAGACAAGTAATAGTAAGTATTCCAGGAACAAGAAAAGTAATATTATTATGTGAATTCAGATTAAGGGTGTTCACATCATCCTTGATTCTAGTAATAGTCTCTTTAGATAATAATGTATATATACAGTAAATTAACATATTTTACTATTCATCAAAAAATCAAGTATTTCAGAAAAATCCCAAATATTCACCATAACCATTTTTGACATGTAGAATCCAAAAATGAAGTCCATTTTTCAAAAATAATTTTCTAAATATTATTAATTTAATATTTAATTAAAATCATAATTTATTATCAAAAAATAAGTTTGAAAACAGTCATTAAATTAATCTAAAATATAGGTATATCGTATTTTCAACTTGAATGTTATTTATATATTATCATAGATAAGGTTACTATTCATTAGGGTATATCACTATTATTAAGGGTATGTTACTATTCATAAGGGTAGGTTACTATTCACCAAAAATTATGTTTTTCTTATTGGACTCTAAATAATTTACTGATCGCAACTGTGTATGTCAGAATTTTGAAATTCACATCACAGAAGTGACCAATATATGTTTTAAGGGTCCCATAGAACTTAGTAGTTAATGTGATTATGACATATTTATAAGGAAGTAATTTACTTTAAAAAATATTGGGTCGCTACATTCTCCCCTCCTTACAATAATTTCGTTCTCGAAATTCACAAAATATTACCTAAAATGACTTGAATATATCTTCAACATATGCTCCATAGGCTTCCATGTTGCTTCCACCATCTTATGGTTCCTCTATAGAAACTTTACCAGGCGAATCGTCTAATTTCTCAATACTTGTTCTCTAGTATCAAGAATCTTGATAGTCTCCTCATAGTAAGATAGATCGGGCTCAAGTTCCACTTCTTCATAAGTGAGTACATGTGTTGGGTCTGGCATGTACATTATAAACATTGACACGTGGAACACATTGGGAATCTTGGAGAGACTTCGTGGCATTTCCAAACTGTAAGCTACATCTCCAATTCATTCCCGAATATCAAAAGGTTCGATGAACCATGGACTTAACTTTCACTTCTTAACGAATCATATAATACCCTTCCATAGAGATACCTTTTTATTGGTTATGATTTTGATTTATGTATTTTATTATATTAATTCATACATATATGTTTTAAAAATAATGATCAAACATTAAATTAATCATAATTAATGGTATCAGAATATTATGAATTTGGTCTTCATTTCCATTCTCTTGGGATCTATAGAGATCACTTATAGTTAATGATCTATGAATAATTTTTATTTCTCTTGGGATTCAAAAGGGATGTGGATATTAATTTATCAAAAAATGTGGGGTTATATATATTTACATTATACAACATATTTAGTTATATTTAAGAGTCATAAAATATTAATCATCTCTATGAAAAAAAATTATTTACCATTAACATGATATATGTATGAATATTCATTGACTGTTTTAATACAATTTTATTATGGATCATGAAATAAATAATTGATTATATAAAGAAATATATGTTAATGTTCTTGGAGTATAATAGTTTGGGTGATTAGAATAAAATATATAATCGAAATCTGTTATAATCATTCATATATAATAGGATTTAATGATATGAATTGATATGATATTTAAAACAATTTGGGAGGTCAACCCATACAAATCCAACCAAAATATAATGGTGTTATTTTTTTAAATTAAACAGTCATAAAATTCATGAAATTTCATTAACCCCAATGGTAATGATTCCATGAATTTTAGGTTCAATGCTAATGGAATTTGTGTTGTAATAATAATTAGGCATCGATATCTAATGTTAAATTTGATGTGAAATTTGATTTCAAATACTAACACTTTTCCAACATGTGTAATATCATAGAAATAATAAATCGGATTGATAGGGGAATTTGTTATTCATATATTCAATATTAATATGATATTTAATGATGTTATGTATTTCATAAGTAGTTTATCACTTATATTAATACAAAATTAGACTCAAATCATTGTGAGATATGGATTTTGACTCAAAAAAATATTTTCTAACAGTTACTACCATTATAGAGTGAATGTATTAAATAAAAATTCTTATTAATACTTCTAAAATTGAAATTAATTGAAAAAATGTTTTTATTATATATTAAAATAGAAAACATTTGTTGTGAAATTCTCCAATGGGATCCAAAATATAAAAATATAAAGGATTTTAATTTCATGAACTATTATGGAATCTTGTGAATCCGTGATATTTTTAAATCAAATATTGATATGTTATAGCATACCATTCTGGTAATTTAAACACCAAATGATGTAATAGTATGAGGTATTTTTTCTATAATAATCATAAGAAATATTATTTTAATAACTCCACATACATGTGATTTTCCATGGATCTAGTATTACAAAATACAAATATATATATATATATATATGCTTTGAAAATAATAGGCAACTTCTAATGTATGTATCACAAGATAAAAATTGACATGGGGAAATGATCTTTCTAATCAACATGTTTTATTAAGATTACTAGATTACCATTATTTTAACTCATGTTCCTAGAAATATTTGTTATGATAAGGATATATAACCATTAGGGTCACCGCTGAGTTTATGATTCAATAAATAACCATAAAATCATAGACTTTGTAGGATATGTATCAATAATTCACTATTAATTATAACATCATAGTGTATTTAAAAAAAATAACCCAATATGAACAATTTTTTTTCTGATTTTGAGTAAAGAATAACAGTTAAAATCTAAAATACCATGATAATGATATAAATAAAGATATGTAATATTTTTACAAATAATATTAAAATGAAATTTAATGGATTGAGTAACTTCATCTTGTAAACTAATATAGGGACTCACTTAGAATGATAATTGTTTTATTGAGATAAGAGTAGAAATTGGAATATCTAAATGTGAATTAAATGATTTAATTAACCAATAAAAAATCATTTATATATAAAATGTCTTTAATTTTAAAAAATATTTTACAGAAAATATATTATTCAATTATTGTACATATGTATATGTTGATAGAAATCCATTTTGTTCTTGTAATTTATAGTATTTTTCAGTAAATACAATTGCGTTTAAAAGTTGAAGAATGATATGGAGAATATGTGATCCATTTATGATTGTTATGATTTCATTAAATATATAATATTTGTAGTTTGAGGGGAAATATATATGTAATACTGATTCTAAACCAAAAATAAATAGGTTATTCTCAAATGGATGACCATATAACAATCCTCAAATAAAGACAATACAATACATCGAAGGAGGTAAATATATATATATTTTTATGTAATTGTAATTTTATTCATTCATAATCGATATAGGGAAGAATAAATTGTGTTCTTATAAATTGGGATGAATATCTAATTTTTAATATCAATGGAGTATTTATTTGCATAAATATGTGTAGGAATGGATTTTTTATAGTGTATGGGAGAAGAATCTCCCAAAATATAGAATCATATTTATGAGGTGGAAGGTTTTCATAATGAAATATTATAACATGTAGAAAATTTTGGTTAAACTTTTCATTGATGAAGAGATTCATCATATATTTCATGAAAAGGTGATGTCTAGTTTATAGTTTTTCCATATTTTAGAGATATTGAAAATTAGATGGTATATAGGACTTGATTTCTACAATTCCAAAAAGAACTCACACTACATTTTCATTGGTTGTACTTCAGGTGATTTTATGATATAATAACATAGAAGAGATAATAGTATGATCAAGGGTAGTTCATTGAGGAGTTGTATATATGAGATAAATTGAACTCATCATATGTGGGTATGTCATAGATTAATAGACCATGACCACATAATTTGAATTAAACTGTATTATTTATTGTAGTGGATGAAACTTTATTGATGTGATGCTCTCGAATAACCTTTTTACACCATAGTAAGTGTCACCATGAAATAACAGCACAATTACAGGAAAACCAATATTATAATAAAAGAGTATGTTCCCGAAATTTTATTCCTTAAATGAGAATTATAATTTTTCTCTCTATATATATTAATGATGTAATTCCATGTGGCTTGATCTTATGATATGGGATTTATGATTTCTTGACAGAAGCCCTTAGAGAAAACAAAAGTTATTTATTTTTCTGTAGCTACCTATATAAATTTAGAAAATACGGTATATAGATAGTTTTTTTAGTATAATTGAAAATGTATTGTTTCAAGGTCCCCTCCATCTAAAGGTACACCACAAATTATAATGAAACAAATGATGAGAGATAATAGAATCTAAAACCCACCTCCAATAATCCATAGGTTTGTGATTAGAATAGAGGTTATATCAACCACACACATGAGATAAAATACCATATTTAATGTTAAAGGAGTAATAATAAATAAGAATAATCCATAAATCTTCCTCATACAAAACTACAAGAAATCCTAATATATGTAATGTGATATAAATTATAGTTAATAATTAAAGTACATAAGGTAAGACTAGGAAGTGATAATGAAATAAATAAAATTTTATTATCTCCTCAATGAACCATTTGATATAATAATATTCATAAAAATCACTAAGAAATCTTTACTAAAAATAGATGAAATATTTTTAGAGTTGTAATATCATGTATTCTAAGAATTATCCTCCATTAAACATCTCATTTACTTGTAAAAGAATCACACTGAAGCCCTATGAATATAAAAATTAATATAAACTTTCAAATGACCAATAAATTATAGTTTCTCATCCTCGCCATAGCTCAGTCACAAAATAACCAATTTAAGTACCAAATTCTATATATATATATATATATAAAGGATTCGTTGTAACATTTCCCCAATGGGTTTTCATATAATTCAAAAACATTTACACAACCTGTAATAATCCATTCAATTTTTAATTCTTCTCTGATAAGAGATGGGATATGGGCTTACCTATATCTATCCTATGTGGGGATAGACATATCATGTTTAAATCAATCAATAAATCCATCTCATTATCAACATTATCTCCTCTATAATTTAATGACCCATATTCTTGTGGAAAATATTTTTTTTAAAAAGTACACGGAAATTTTACGAGTCCACAGTTTCTGACAGTGCTTGATTCTGAGGCCTTCTGTTCCTGGAATAAATTTCTGAAGTTTCTCTTGGGTACGTTCTGTAAACATGTGAGCGGGATTTTATAACTCTTGAACAGGTTCTCGGAATTGAATTCTGAGTGCACCATTGAAATCGTAGCATTGATAATTGCTTAGTGATACCTTCACCGCAGTTGCATTCTAATGAGAATAGAAGTTAGTTTTGGGGTTTTTTAAATTAAATTAAATAAAAATAAGGTGATCACCTTATTTTTATTTAATGGTGGTTAAGACCTCCATGTTAAGGTTAGTGGTCGGGCCCACCTTCACATAACCTCCCATGGAAGGATTTTATTTATTGGGGCCCACACACGTTTTTTACTCTTCTAACTCCCCATTAATTTTGGAACACTTCTTACCCCCCATTTATGTGGGATAAACTATCCACATTCCCAAAAAACATTAATGTGTCAACTCTCTCACAATTAATTAATTAAACCCTTGAATTTAATTAATTAGTTTCTTTTTTAATTATTTTGAATTATTTAAACCCATTAAAAATAATAGCATGCCTATTATTTTTGGTGTTTGCATAATCTTTTTGAGGTTCTTGAGAGAGGGTTTTGAGAATTGAGAGCACTTCATCCTCTCAATGAAGAACAAGAAGAAAACTCCTTCCACCAAAGAACGACGAGCACCTCCTTCTTCATCTTCAACCGGAGCATGTTGAGGAAACATCGCCGACCACGAAGAATGTCGATTCCATCCTTGGTATCTTCTTTCTGACATCAATGAAATGACACCACCTTTTCCCATGACTTAATTAATAAATAATCGTCAAGCAAGGTAGGGGGTTTGATTTCTTTTGTACTCATTCTTCATCATAAAAATTTCTTGTATGGGAACCGAATGATATCCCCGTAACGAGGAGGGTTCAGACCACAAAAACATGGCCCGACCCTCCCCTTTTGTTAGTTCTTGTTTGAGGATGATAGAGGAGGTACACGCAGCGACCTGCAATGCGTCGTCCACGAAGAAATCTGGTGGCACATGGCTGCCGGGTTGCCACAAGGGCACATCACCGTACATGGGCGTATTGAACCGACCTGCGGGTAGGCGAGCCACGGTGGTGGAAGAGGGGCGCGGTGTCGTCGAACCGCGCCAAAAAAAGGGGCCGCAGCCATGAGGGTCACAGTAGTCAGACGGGGGTGGAACGTAGTGGTGTAGTGTGGACCAGTAGGGAGTCGCGCCCAGGGTGGGCCATGGTAGAGGGTTGTGGCTCCGTCACGCTGCGCTGGTGGTGCCAGACTATGGCCTTAGGTCACAACAGATAGGAGAGGGTGGATGGCTCAATCAGTGGCCGATGCATGCTACTGGCCGGACCCTCAGGGTCCCGTGGCTAATAGAGGTCGGCGCCTCCTGCGGGCCATTTCTTACAAAGGGGGGTGCGACACCCCCTCCCATGGGTGGCCAGCCTGGCCACGCGGGACGGCCAGCCCAGCCACGCGGGCCAACCATCTCGGCAACGCGGGCCACCAGCCAGCCAGGCCACGCGGGCCGCCAGCAGGCCACGTGGGCCACCTGGCCGGGCCGCCCCATCGAGTCAGGCCACTCTTCGGGCCGGGTCGCTTTCAGGCATGGCTACCCCCTTCGGGTCGGGCCAGCCATCGGGCCAGGCCACCCATTGAGTCGGGCCACTTTCAGGCCAAGCTACCCCCACGGGTCGGGTCATACCTTCAGGTCGGGCCGTCCTTTTGGGCTGGGCATCCCATTCGGACCGAGTTATTTTCATGTCCAGGTCGGGTCATTCCAACTACGTCGCCCCGGAACCGAACCCGTCAGACCCGTTTACACCATGTCACCTATATCATTGTCTACGAGCGTTCATTTGACGACCGTCATGGGTTCCGATATTCTTGTAATGAAGAAGTCCTTTTAAGAATACCCCAAACGAGTTCGGTGTATAGTTGAGATACGGTATGGTTGGTTCGTACACGAAATCATCAGAACCCCCATGACTAAAAGGCTAATAAATCATAGATCGGGCGTCTAATTGATGCGTCGTCTATTGTGTTGATACCCCTATGATGTGGCATAACATTGAGAAACTTCCACTTGAAAATTCATGACCCTTATAGTACCGACCGATAACACGTGGAGCGGATCCTCCCATAGACGAGCGTACAGAGTGCAGAGACCAAGTAGCTGACAGACCTGACGACTGCTTGACCGATTCGACTCAGAGTGATTCGACTAGACCAGTGGGGAGCACCCAGAGTTTGGCGGATGACCCAAGGTAGATGGAGCACTGGTATTTTGCACATACCAGAGGTACTCGACAGGAGGAGTACCTCTGTAGGATATTAGGGGGAGCACCCGGAATTTGGCGGCAGACCTACAGCGGATGGAGTGCCCAATATTGGGCAGCAGACCAGCGGTACTCATCAGGAGGAGTACCTCAGGAGTCAATGGTTAGTGAGAAGTGCCTCGGTGTTGTGGCCAGTCCACTATACACGATAGAGGAAATGTACACCAACAACCGTGGATTATATAATGAAAATACTGGATTGAGCTATGTCAATTCCTTTTGAGTTTACCTCATGATTGAGATGGGTTACATGATAAATTAGGTATATGTATGGTAATATACCTATGTAATGGTTATCCGTTGAAATCATACATTTTGGTTTATCCTTGTTGGATTTTGAGAGACCTTGAGGGTATTGAGAACCCTACTGAATATCGTTATAGTTACCCCAGCACGGGCTATTACCACACCACGTTGTGTAGGATGCAGACGACGGATATCCCTGATGGAGGCCGAGAGCGCCCGGACTAGACGATACCTAGAGGAAGACCATAAGACTTATTGGTACACGGTGGATTATGATAGAAGTGGCATGGTAAGGAGGCCATCTATACCTACCCTTCCTGTAGGAACCCAGGAGGACAAACCGGGAGCTACATTCACCATCCAGCTATTTTCCTTTTTCAGTTGTACTTTCTTTCAGTAGTATTTGTACTTTACAGTTGAGATTGTATTCTAGACCCCCGTTACTTTTAGTACACTTGTTATAAATATTTTACATTGTGTTTTCTTCTTCTTGTACTCTGGTTTTGTGTGTTTATTATTTATAAAGGCAATGACTTCCATGTTTTAGGGAATTGCGCCTTTGGTTCTAGTCGCTATCTCCTGGCATATGGAAGGCGGGATAGGGAAAGTCATGATACGGGCCCCGGATGACTGGTCATGACAAATTTGTATTTTAGGAGTTGGTTCTACTACAGAACATAGGACTCTAATATTTCATTCTATGAATCAATAGTGTTAAGAGTAGTGAGTGTGGTTTTTAGTTCAAGGAGTCCAGTGATGGTGCATCGGCTAACGTATCCATATTCCAGGACCCTGACCTCTGATTTCCGACTTAGTTCACGAAAACACTGAATGCATGTGTGTTTCAAAAGTTTTCATTTAATTCAGATCAAACCAAGTCATCTCACCAAGTATAATGTTTGACAGTGACACATATGTTCTTTCTGGATGCATCCCCACAGATGGCTAGTTAGAGCCCTGAGGGTTTTACGCACTGACATCCCGACGAGAGATGAGGCTTTGGTACAAGGCCCCATTCCAGTTGAGGCACCAGCAAAGGCACCTGCGGTACCACCACCTTATGGGCCACTAATGCCACCAGCCCCTACAGAATATTATTCATGCCACTTGAGTGCATTGCATGAGTTCCAGTTCCAGAGGCCACATATGTTCATGGGAGAGATGGACCCACAGGCGGTTGAGGATTGGATGGAGGCTATGGTGAGAGTATTCAAGCTAGTAGGGACACCAGCCAACTACATGGCGATCCTTACTGCCAGTCCCCTTCAAGAAGTAGCAGGCAGATGGTGGAGCCTAATGCTCCAGATTCATGATGAGGTGACACTTATATGGGAAGACGTCAAGGGCCTGTTTCGGTCAGAGTTTGTACCATATACTCTTTGAGCGGTGCAAACATAGGAGATACTTCATCTGCAACAGGGATGCATGAGTGTAGCTAAGTACTCAGCGAGAATCACTAACCTCTCTTGCTACTCAACTGATATGGAATGATTCCCATTTTTCAGGGCTCAGACTTTTGAGCAGGGACTCAGGCGAGAGATCATATCTTAAGTTATCTCCCACATCATCCCGACATAGACGGGGGTGTTGGTGAGATCCCTCATAGTGGATAGTTTCCTTGTTGAGTAGTCTCCGGCAGAATGACCCACCACTGGTAGACTTGTAGCAGAGTCTTTTGCAGTTGGAAGTAGAAAGATGACACAAGTGTCCAAGAGGACTAGACCCATATGTGGTTAACTGCACGACTCAAGATCAGTTGTGTGAGGCACCCATATTGGAGACATAATGAGACATGCCATGAGCGGACAATGTTAGCCATGCGTTGGGCATGGTAACATAGCTCGTGACTGTCCGGACCGCCATACTGATGATCAGAAGACAGTTGAGGGACCTGCTAGGCAGAGGCAGAGGTATGATCGAGGAAGTCCGCTGGGCGCTGGCGGATGTGGCAGAGGATATGGTCCAGCAGCTGGCGGTGGATGGTGTTTTGATGTGTTGCCACCACCACCACCAGGAGGTCCACCCCAAATGCAAGGAGCGAGGGGATATTGGATAGCTCAGCTTTAGGAAACTGAGTCATACAACCTTGGAACTCAAGAGATTATACAAGGTACGATCTAGGTCTACTCATCCTTATCTACAATTCTTATAGAAACAGGTTCCAGTCAATCATTCATAGCCACATCCCTCATTCGGAGCTCGGAGATTCCGATGGAGCCGTTGGCTCGATCCTTAAGGGTAGAGACTCTTACAAGAGAAGAATTGACAATTATGAACTGGTTTCGATAGTGTGAGCATACTCTAGGAGGCATGAGCTTTGGTTGGAATCTCCTCATAGTGGCGTCGAGGCCTTACGACTTCAAATTGGGTATGGACTAGTTATCTATAGTACATGCTCAGATCGACTATATTAGGTGCAATGTGCGGTGTGTCAGCACGGATGGGAACAGTTTCACCTTAACCGGAGAGAAGGGAACCATGGCAGTGCTGTATAGACTTACTCGGAGGAGGGTTCATCCAATCACTCACCAGTTGGCTTGCCATACCCACGAAGCAATAGGTGCGGAGAGTCCAACTTATCCTATAGGGGTGGACCAGTATGCATATGTTTTCCCTGACGGTGTTCTAGGACTACGTCCACTTAGAGAGGTGGACTTTTACATTGACCTATACCCCAGGACAGAACTGATATCTATTCCAGCATATCAGATGACTCCTGTTGAGATTCATGAATTGAGGGTACAGTTAGAGGACTTATATGGAAAGGGATTCATCCGGCCCCGTGTTTCTCCATGGGTAGCCCTGATTCTGTTTTTCAATAAGGTGGATGGGAGCATGATGCTCTATGTCAACTATCATCTCCTAAATCAGGTGACCGTGAAGAAAAAGTACCCTCTCCTGAGGATGTATGTCCTCTTTGATCATCTCATGGGAGCATGATGGTTATCTAAGATTGACCATAGTTCAGGCTATCACCTGCTCAAAGTTTGAGATGAGGATGTGTAGAATATGACCTTTAGATGTCGGTACGACCACTAAGTGTTCTTGGTTATTCCCTTATGTCTAACCAATGCTCAAGCAGTGTTCATGATTCTCATGAACAGGATCTTCCAGCCTTACCACGATCTCATTATCGTAGTCTTCATCGATGACATACTGATCTACTCGACTATAGAAGATGAGGATTCCTACCATTAATAGGTAGTACTAGACACACTCCGAGAGAACCATCATTATGGTAAGCTATCGAAGTGATAGTTTTGGATTCGAGAGTTTCACTTCTTGGGACATGTCATCTCAGATGCTGGAGTTGCAGTGGATCCAGTGAATATTGAGGTAATCCTTGTTGGGGAGCCACCCAGGATTGTGATGGAGGTACGGAGTATACTGGTATTGGCTGGATAGTATCAGAGATTTTTTCCAAACATCTATAGCGTTGAATCACCACTATCAACCTTGACATAGAAGGGGAAACCCTTATTGTGGTATGAGATATTCCAGAAAACCTTTCAGGATCTGAGGCAGAGGCTGACTAGTTCCCCCATTTTGAGGCTTCCAGAGGAAGGCATAGGATACATAGTCTACTACGATGCATTAGTGACCAGACTTGGGTGTGTCCTGATGCCGAAGTGAGTTGTGATCACGTATGGTTCTTAGCAGTTGGGACAACATGAGTAGAACTACGCTGCCCATGACCTGGAGTAAGCATCTGTGGCCTTCGCCTTGAAGATATGGTAGCACTATCTGTTGGGAGATCATTTTACAGTATACTCTGGTCACTAGAAAATCAGGTATTTCATATCTCAAAAGTACATGAACCTTATATTGCGGCAATGTCTTGAGTTCCTCCAAGACTATGACTTCGAGATAGTATATACTCTTGGGAAGGGAAACATTGTTGCAGATTCGTTCAGCAGGAGGACTAGAATTCAGCTGTTAGTAGAGGTGACAGAGTAGCTGGCTGCCTTACAGATATCCTTTGTGGATAGAGTTGGAGCAGACTATCTACAGTCTCTTACATTCACTCCCCCACTTCTACAGCGAGTCAGGGAGGCACAACATGGGGACGCTAACAGCGAGATGCGATGTTATTAGATATCCATAGGGCAGGCACCTGATGGATTTTCTGAAGGTGGGGAGAACATCATCTTCTTTAGAGGTCGTTCCCTGGTACTAGTTTCAGTTCGAGAGAAAGTTCTTAGGGAGTTCCACACTTCCCCTCTAACGGTACATCATGGAGTGGAGAAGCTGTACTAGGACTTTCGATGACAGCACTGGTGGACAGGTATGAAGAAGGTAGTAGCATAGTTTGTCTCACGACTCCTCACTTGTCAACAAGTGAAGATGGAGCACCTGCTACCAATAAGCTTGGTACAACCTTTAGAGCTTCCATAGTGGATTTGGGATGGTATATCCATGGACTTCATGATGGGTCTTCCACGTAAATTAAAGATTCATGACTCGATATGGGAGATCAATGACCGAATCACCAAGTCATCCCACATCCCATCGATCAGAGATAAGGGCTCAGTAGAGTGCTTGGGATGCATCTACATGTAGGGCATAGTTGTTTTTCATGGATTACCCTCTTCTATTGTCTCCGACCATGATGCACGGTTTACATCCCGTCTATGGAAGTGGGTGGAGGAAGCTTCCGAGACATAGCTTTGATTGAGAACCGCCTTCCATTCTATGGTTGATGGTCGGATAGAGCGGACCTTCCAGACCCTTGAGGACATGCTTCGTACATGTGTCCTCCACTTAGGTCATAGCTGGGAGTATCACTTGACTTTGGTGGAGCTTGCCCACAACAATAGCTATCACTCCATAAAATGGAAGGAACCTTTGGAAGCCTTGTATGATCGACCTTGCAGATCACCACTGTGTTGGAAAAACCCAGGGGAGTCAGCACTGGTGGGACCATAGAGGGTACAAGCTACAACAGAGAAGGTGCGGATCAACCAGGAGCTGATGAAGACTGCAGAGAGTAGGCAGATGTCATATTTTTACTGGAGACGGATACCTATGGAGTTTGAGGATGGAGACCACGTATCTCTACAGGTCTCACCTCGACACGGTCTACGATGATATGGCTGAGGCGACATGTTATATCCATGGTTCATCATAAAATTCTAGGACCACAACAGAGTAGGCGAGGGGGCCTATTGCCTGGCTCTTCCACCTCATTTTCATCGGGTGTATGACTTCTTTCATGTATTTCAGCTGAGGTGATACATGCACGACCCATCCCACATCATCGACCACGGGGAGATGGACATTGATGACTCTGCGACATTCATGGAGGTTCCAGTGGAGTTTGAGGATCGATAGGAGAGGGTCCTATGTGGATGGTCAATACCTCTAGTGCACGTTCGCTGGAAGCACGAGACCCTCTAGGAGAGAAAATCAGTGTGGGAGGCTCATATGTGTTCTCAGTACCTTCTTCTGTTCCCTTAGTTCGAGTTGTAGCTTATGGGGACGCAAATCTCCAAGGTGTGGAGAATGTAAAGTCCCGGATTTACATGGATTTTTTTTTAAATACCTGGGAATTTTAGGAGTTCGTAGTTTCTATACATGCTTTATTCTGAGGCACAGTGTCCCCAGTATCAATTTCTGATTTTTTTGTTTCTTGGGTACGTTCAGTAAACGTGTGAGCAGTATTTTATCTCTCTTGAAACGGTGCTCAGAATCGAATTTCCAGGGCACCGTTGAACTCGCAGCATCAGCAATTGCTTCGTGAGACCTTCACCATAGTATCATTCTGACGAGAATAGAAGTTATTTTTGGTGGTTTTTAATTTAGATTAAATAAGAATATGGTGTTCACCTTATTTTAATGTATGGTGGCTAAGAACTCCAGGTGGAGGTTAGTGGTGGGGGCCGCCGACACATATCCTCCCCTATGAGGACATTATTTACTGGGGCCCACAAATTTTTCTTAAATCTACTAACTCCCCATTAAATTTGAAACACCTATAACCCCCCATTTATGTGGGTTAAACTCTCCACTTCCCCTAATACATTAATGTGCCAACTCTCTCACCATTAATTAATTAAACCCTATACATTAATTAATTATCTCATTTTTGAATTCTTTTTAATTCTTTCCAACCATTAAAATTAATAGCATGTCTATTATTTTTGGTGTTGGCATAATCTTTGGGTGGAGCTTGAGAGAGGGTTTGGAGAATTGAGAGATCTTTATCCTCTCAATGAAGAATGCAAAGAACGCTCTTTCCACTAATGAATGACGAGAACCGTCTTCTCCCTCTTCAGTAGGAGCAAGTTGAAGAAACACATCCGCCCATGAAGAACGTTGACGCCATCCTCGGATTCATCTTTTTGACGACAATGAAACGATTCCGCCTTTTTCCACGACTTCATCAACGAAAAATCAATAAGAAAGGTAGGGGTTTGATTTGTTTTTTACTCATTCTTCATCGTACAAATTTATTGTATGAGAACCAAATGATATCATTGTAACAAGGAGGTTTCAGACCGAACGAACACATCCCGACCCTCCCCTTTTGTTAGTTCTTATTGGATGATGATGGAGGTGGTGCACACATAGACTGACAACGAGACGGCGGCGCAAGTTGGCAGGGTCGCCACAAGGGAGCGACACCGTAGAGCCATGTAGTGAACCAAGAAGTGGTGGTGCCGAAGGGGCATGGTACCATGGAACCATGCGAGAAGAAGTGGCCTCACCCAGGAGGGTCGCGGCGGTCTAATGGGGGTGCGGCGCCGTCGCGCCGCGTAGAGTAGCAGGGAGCCACGGCTTGGGCTAGTAGCGTCTGTAGAGACCCGAAGATTAACGTACATAGACATTACATTACTTTTTCGGAATACATAGTACATAACAAAAACACACACACAAGGACCGTAATAGTTTAGTGTCTTTGGAAACTCGGAATATAATCTTCTAATCGTGGTGAAAGATCTTCAACATCTCCCATAAAGATCTTCATTTTTTATACCTAAAACCTTTCTTTATATCCTGGGGAAAAGAAAACATAAAAGGGTGAGCTCAAATTCTCAGTAAGGGTAAACAAAAGAAATATCAATCACATCATATTCATAAGAACATAACATTTTGGAAATCTTAACCTGCAAAAGAGAGCATAATTTCATAACATGGGATAAATCATAGTAGTGAAATGAAATCCCAATGATCATAACTTAAAACATGAAACTTTGTGGAATACACACATAATCAAAGAGAATCATTTCTTATTAGTCAAGACTCATTTCCAATAATATCTTAGTGGACAAAGTCCATTTCTGAACTGAGTTCACTACCCGTTTCAGTCCTGTTTCACTGAACCGGTATAACCTAACATTCCAGCCATGCCTATATCATGAGATATAAAATCCTTACCCAATGCATTAGAGGGAGATATAGGTCCCACACATCTCATAATGATACCATTCTTATGTGTGCCACAAAATCATAAATCATACATCATTGCATAACCCATGTAATAAAAATGGGAATCTTAATTATCGTGACATCATCAAACAACTCATATAAGATAAAGGATTTCATAAAAATAATTCCATCACAACATAATCAAATCAATGTAATAATAGAGATATAAACATAACCCTATATTATCTTAGATGGAAAATAATTTTGATAAAACACTTGAACTCCATTCTTGAGGAAAATATCCTTTCAAATTGAAAAACATTTTCCTTTTTTAACATGTCATACAATTTTAAACTAAAGAAGTTGATTAAAAATAAACATGAAAACCTGTAAAGGATGTTTCATGAATTTTTTTTTTTAAAAATCCATTCCTTCCATATAAGTTAAAATAACATTCTTCTCATACTTTTGTAGGAAAAGTCAAAAAGTACCTCGTACGAAAAACGACAAAAGTTTCCTTTGATATATTTTACTAAAAACTAACCAAAGGGTAAAATAGGTTTAAAACAATTGTAGGTTTATGGAAATAATATTACATATTTAGGAAACATGGATTTGGATGATAAAATACACCCCAGTAAATTCCAAAGTATAAACAATCTCGGATAAAAATGAGATTGTGATATTTCCCTTACCTTATGTCTGATATGCATTGTACGTATCCGAACCTCCTGTATAATGATTTAAATACTGTCATTATCTTATTACAGAATCATATTCATTGTTATGATATCATATATGGTTCACTTATGACTTTATATTACCTGTTCTTTTGTAAATTCCATGTTAAAGAAGCGTTTTGGGTAAAATCGTTTCATTTATCGTAGGTGTTTGGACTTGTTGTTCTTGACATTATTAATACCTATATCATGATTTAATTACTTCCAGAATATAAAACATGATTCATATATCATATATATTCTGTATATATATATATATAATAGATAGATAAATGAAATGAACCACACCGTTCATGGAGACGGTAGTCCGTACGTACGCATGAATGCTGTTTTCCATTCCTTATTGTCTTGAATGAAAGTAAGTAGATGACATACATATATATATATATACATATATCCAGTAGATTTAACATGTCATATATTTCATTATTATTCATATATATACTTTATAATCATTCATGAATGGTTAATGTGGAGAATGAATCTCATTGTGTCGTGGAGACGGTAGTCCGTACGTACGCACGAGCGATGATATCGTTCTCATGATCGTGAACTTGTGTTTAAGTGTATGTATAATATTTCAGTATCAATATCAATTTATAATAATCATATATAGTTACTAATTACACCATTATACCCATCCAATTAAGGTGGTGGCGGAAAATAGATTACACCACGGTGTGGAGACGGTATTCCGTTCGTACGCACGCGCGGTGATTTCCTTTTTCCGTAGGATGAATAGAAGGTTAATTAGAGTTGTTTCATATTTATAATAACATACAAGTATATAAGAAATACTTATGTTATTACTTTATCATGAAAAAACTAAAGAAGAAGAAGTTGAAGAAGAATGAAATTGAAAAAGATCGGTAATGGATATTACCTCTTTTTGATGCGCCTTTTCTTAACCTCCACTTAAAAAACTAAGGATGGTCATTGAAGAATACCAGGACCTGTAGGATGATACTAGGGAAGTGGAGAAGAGATTTTGGCAGGGTTTGGCCGAGCTTGAATGCTCAAATTGGTGTGAGAAGGAGAGGGGGGAGGTTCCCTTTTATAAGGGAGGAGAGGGGCACCTTAGAAAAATCTCAAAATATTATTTTATATTAAGGTCAAATTCGGTTTATAATTGTTCCAAATGGTCTTATTTCGATGATAAAGTGGGGATGGGTCGAATTACTCTCATACAATAGGATTTAGAAAAGTTTAGGTTATTATTTTAACCTTATCAATTAGATTTAACTCTAAGTTAAATAATTTAACTTTTACCGTGTCTTTTTGTTTTCTTACACTATATGGTTAATAAACTTACCATAACAAGCCAAAATAACCCCAAGATGTTTATTATTAATATATCTATCTTTATCTAACTCTTTTTCCAAACCTTATATTTTTAGGAATTAAATAAAAATTAGTAATATAATATTTGTTTTAAAAACTAATTTATGTCAATTTTGACACTATTTGGTACATGATTTTTATGAAATTCATACCAGAAATTATAAGTTCGAATCAAGTTACTTATATCAACAATAAAATGTCATATTAAACTATAATATTAATTTAAGTCATAAAAAGTCTCAAATTCCATTTATTTGGGCCTTTATAACATAAATTATGTCAATATTTCATTAATAAGACAATTACTGCATCATATTTGTGTCATAATAAATGAAAATTATTTAATCCCTAAAAATTCTAAATAAATTCCTATGTTGTAGATAATTTTATTGTATTTCTGGAGAATATTCATGTTTGAAGTTTCATGAAGTATATCACTAAATGTAAATTATTATAATTATAATATTTAAGAAAGTGACATGTTGTCACATTCTTTGGTTTTAATAATAGTTAAATTGTTTTCATGGAAAAAAGTCCATAAAATGAATCTAATCTGACCCTTAGGTTATATGGGTCTACTTTTAGCCATCCAATAGGATTTTTCCAAGTTTTAGGGTAATTTTATAATCTTATATTTACCCATAATTACCTGATTTACCTTTAACTATAGTAAATAAAATTTACCGTAGTTGCTATTCACAATGCCCAAAAATAATAAGTAGCTTATTAACATAATTTTGACCCACTGATTCCAAATATGGAATCCATTTTTCCAATTTAAATACACAAAAGATGCGTAAATTAAATTAATATTAATCCCGTTGTCGAATGAAAGCGGGTTTTTCTTTAAAACATTGCAAAAGATTGAATTGATTTAACCTACGAATTCAAGGTAAAATCAATGCTAATGACATAAATTATATTAAATGGTAAAAATATATTCTATTTATACTTTAATACAATTCAATATTATAATTTTACCACATAAGATATTACGATGAAAAAAGTTTTTTTTAATTAAAATATAGCGTGTTTTTACTATTCATTAAAAAATGAAAGTTATCGGAAAAATATCAAAACATTATCTAATGTAAATTTTTATATCCTGATTCAATAGAAGAATTTTATTTTGTCAAATTGAACTTATAAACATATCAAAAACTAGATTTAAAGTGGGTGCACCATCAAAAGGCGGCAAAACTGTATTTTTTAAAAAAAACTTATTTTACCCAAAAAATTTATTTTGATCTTATACCATGTTATAGAAATGTGTAAGATGAATAATAATGTTATAAAATTCAAAATTTAGTTAACAATATTCATAACGGCTAGTTCATAACAATATTATAATAATATATCATTGTTTAGTAAAACCCAGTATTGCGTACAAGACACGCTATCAAGGAAGGTCGCGATTGCGTATACTGCAAGCTAATACAGTGTTGCATATAGCGCAAGATAATCTTGGTGCGTCGTACAATAGAAGATATGAATGAAATTAAAAATAATTTATCTTATAAAATCTCGGTTTGTTACAACGTCGGAGGGGAGCGGCACCGTCACACCTCTCCAGTGGTGTAGGACCGTGGCCTTTGGCTACGGCGGACAGTAGAGGGCGGCCGACTAAGATGGCCACTGATTCATGTTGCAGGCAGGACCCTCCAGGTCCTGCGGTAACCAGATGCCAGGGCCTCGCACCGGCCGTTTCAGACAAATAGGTTCGCCCCCCTACACGTGGACAGCTGGGCCACGTGGGCCGCCCGCTAGCCAGGCCATGTGGCCAGCCACTAGGTCACAGTGGCCGATGGGCCACCCTTCTGCCAGGACAGACTTTGGGCCAGGCTGCTTTCAGGCCGCGCCTCCCCCACATTCCAGGCCATACCATTGGGTTGGGCCGCATCTTCAGGCATGGCCGCCCATTCCGGACCTATGAGTTTGACATCTGGGTCGGGTCGTTCCAACTGGGTCAGACTAGAACCGAACCCGTCAGACCCGTTTACACCTTCTCGCCTATATCATGGGCAACAGGCGTCGGTTTGACAAACTGTTAGTGGCATCGATATTCATGAAAAGAAGTACCTTCAAGAATACCCCACAGGAGTTCAGGGTATAGGTGAGATACGTCCAGGTTGGATCATAAATGAAACCAACCGGTCCCCCGGGACTAAAAGGCTAATAACTCACAAACTAGGCACCTGATTGACGTGTTGTCTGTTGCATTGAGACCCCTATGAGGTTGAAGACCATTGAGATATGTCCATGTGATACTTAGTGACACTTACAGTATATACCAGTAGCTAGTGGAATGGATCCTCATGGAAATGAGCGTACAGAGTGCAGAGACCTAGTAGTTGATAGATCGTACAACTTTGTGACCGATTTGACTCGGAGTGATTCGACTAGCCCAATGGGGAGCGTCTAGTTTTGGTAGCATACCCACGATGGACGGAGCGTCAGGTATTTGGCGGTAGACCCAGAGTACTCTATAGGAGGAGTACCTCTGTAGGTTATTAGGGGGAGCACCCGGTAATTGGCGGCAGACCCACAGCGGATGGAGTACCCGAAATTTGGAAACAGACCTGCGGTACTTGACAGGAGGAGTACTTCAACAGTAAAAGGATAGTGAGAAGCGCCTCGGTGTTGTGATAGGCCCACTATACACAAAAAAGGATGAGTTCTCCAGCATCCATGGTTTCGATAATGAAAATCCTGGTTTGAGCTGATTCAACGTCTTTTCTGTTTACCTGCTGATTGATATGTGTTACTTGATAACTTAGGTATATGTATGGGAATATACCTATGTAATGGTTATCCGTTGAAATCATACATTGTGGTTTATCCTTGTTTTATTTTCTGAGACCGTGAGGTTCTCTGGGTCCCTACTAAGTTTCGTTATACTCACCCCTATATGGGCTATGCCCGCACCTCGTTTTGTTGGATGCAGACGACAGATAGCGCTAACGAATGCCGAGAGCGCTAGGACTAGACGGTACCTGGAGGAGGACCTTACAATGTATCGGTTAAAGGTAGATTTTGATGGATTTGGATTGCTGAGGAGGCCATCTATAACTACACATCATGTAGGAACCCCGAAGGACGAACCAGGAGATGCCTTCAACATCCAGCTGTTGTCCCTTTTTCAGTTGTACTTTCGTTCCGTTATATTTGTACATTACAGTTGGGCTTGTATTCTGGCCCCCTTTACTTTTAGTACCCTATTTATACATCATTTACATAGTGTTTTATTCCTCTTGTACTCTAGTTATGTGTGTTTATGATATATAAACGTAGTGCCTTCCCTGTTTTAGGGATTTAAGCCTTTGGTGCTAGTCGCAAAGCCCCTAGCCTATGTGAGGCAGGCTCGAGGTAGTCACGATACAGGCCCAGGGGGACAGGTCATTACATATAACCTTGTGTTTGTCTAAAATTTATTATATACTATGTAAATCCATTATACCTCAATCGTTCATATAAAAAACATACACCTATGTGAATTCTGATCCACCAAAACAAATAAAAGTATGTATTATACCACAATACTTGACAACATAAAAAAAATTCATATTATACCGTATGAAATCAAAACACTTGTGAAAATGAACATGATCTATAAACATTTATCACCCATGATATGACTAATCATAATTATGTCTAATGTGAGATCATGGATGGGGATAATTTATCCAATTGGAAAATGGACTTCGACTCAAAACTCATTTCACATATAGGTAGAGCAACCATATAAGATTATTAAAAAAACCTCTAGAATTTATTTCAGCATGCATAGTTTTCAAATGAATTATCTAGACATTATAAATGGTACTATGTTCACAGAAATAGGTAATATAGGCCTTGCCTGACCAGAACAAAATTTCATATCCCCAAATCCTCTATCTTTAGAATGAAATCAATTTTATTCCAATATTGAATTAATAGGCACATCATATAGAGTATTACTACCAAAAAAATCCTATTACAAATCATCTATACAAATATATTAACACTATAACATGTTAAAAAAATTAAATTCAATATCCATCAAGAAGAGGGAATAATTATTTAAATATTATCTTTCCTCATTTATTAATCACTTTATTAAAATTATCATGGATTTACAATTTTTCTCAAATTAGTTCAAAAAAACAATAATAAGAATAATAATACCCATAATAAAAATATCGGACACTATATTAGAAAAAAATGATGCATCAAAAAACATTAAACAAAAATGATCACATAGCTAAACAATGGTATCATTCCATCATTAAATTCAATCTTCATAGATTTATTAGGTTAATTACACTATTTTCCAAAGGAAAAAGGTATTGTAATCCATAACATTGAATTTAAATCATTCAAAAGTAACATATCCCCTACCTCAATATGAAGTCCTCAATGTTCTACATGAAATAATAGAAAACCAAGAACCAATCATCAAATAACTCTTCTGAAAGAAGTAATGATCCCTAAAAAAATATCCTGAAAAGAAAACATTATAATTTATTAATATAAATCTCTTGAAAAAAATTACAACCCAATGTCGCACGGAGAAATAATAATAGTAGAGAAAGGAACAATTTGAGAGGGGAGAAATAATCTCATATCACCATTGAGCTTCTTTTAAAATATGGGGTTCAAAATATCTATGAAGGAGATGAAAACCCTCCAAATATTACACCTGGATTTCCCAAGATTCGAGAGATGTAAAAACCTAATAATTTCATAATAAATTAAATTTATTAAATATTTATTAAAAAACCTTTTCATAATTAAAAAACTATTGTATGATTTAACATAATATTATATTCATTTCTATAATTTATTTTTATTTGGAATAAAAATATACAAGTTTTAAAATTATTTATTTTATTTTTCAAAAAAATGTTAATTTATTTTATTAATTCCAATATAATAAATATTTTAAAAATTTTAGAATTAAATATGTTAAAATTCATTTTCATTAAAAATATGCATTGTTATCAATAAGTGTAATTTATATGCTTTTTTAAATTTATTTCAAATATTATAATCATTTTTTATTATAATATAAAATAAGAAATATTATAAAATTATTAAAAAGATATTATTATTTTGTTATGAAAATTAATTCTTTTTGAAATATTATATTAATTATATCATTACATTTCAATAACATATTTTTTTCAATTAAAAATATTTATAGACCGTAGAAAAAATTATTGTAATAATATAATAAATTAGTCAGGACTAAAATATAAAATGTGAATAAATAAATAAATTGTTTATTATAATTAACTCATTTGGAATTAATATTTCTATATGCTTATTTGAAAAAAACTCTGTAACTCAATTACAACAGCATCAGAATTATCGATAATTATTCATAAAATATTATATAATTTGTATTTCAATTAAATTAATTTACTAATAATATATGTATATATAAATATATAATTGGACAAATATAATCCCACTAGCATCCCCCATCAACCACACACGTGGGACCGGTGGTTGATCCCATTGGGGCATGTCTACACATCAGACCGCATGGAGGTAGAGTGGTGGGATTTCATATACATAAAATGGCCCTTGGGTGCATATGACCCATAATGTGTGTGATTCTGAGTGAATTGGAATAGTCAGCATGGGTAGGAAGAACTCATTATCATAGGGGTGTGTTTATGTGTTTCCATGTTTTGATCCCCTTATGTGAGGGCATGAAAAGAAATCAGTAGTAATTTTATTATATTGAAGTAGTCAACCCAATGTTTTTTCAATATAGGACCATGAATGAAATATATTGTAATACCATGTTTAAAACCTTGGTTTATATACTTGAAATTTTAACCTAATTACTCAGAGACATTCAATCATTTGGGTGTTCATATTCAACATCATCCTTGACATAGATTATCCTCAACATCAACTCATTTTTCTCATCGAATGCTAGTTTTCCACGATCCGGTAGGAGCAGCCTAGGTTGTTTCCACCTAAAACCATAAAATTATTCCTCTTACAGTGAAATGAAAATATTCTTTTTATCTAGAAGGCAATGAGGTATGAAACTATGAAAATATATTAGACAACATTTTATTACTGCCATGATATTTCTTTAGTTTAACGTAATAACATCCACACAAATCATGAATCTTAATGAAATTTACCAAAATATCACAAAATATGTGGAAATGTCAAAAATGTTGGTATGGTATTATCATGATCATGAAACATATAGAGTAATTCTGGATTAATTTGATTATTTACATGTTATAAAACACATATATAAGAACATAATTAATGATCCTATTTAGTACTAAGGAATTCTCCACTTAATTTTTCTTTTTCTTTCATTGGGACAATTTTTTTTCATCGATAAAATATAAAAATAGGTATATATATTCTCTAACAATATTTATGGTTACTCTATGTTAATGAAGTATAATAAACTCTATATTTGTTTTTTGTAGGAAGTTAAATGGATGAAATCCAGATACATATCATGAAATTAATATTTTATAATGGTACCATTATAATGGGATTTCAAAAAATATATTATTATACATAGATAATGTTTTTTCATATGTATTGGTATTATAAAAATATTAATGAATGTTGAATTTATTTCTATATAAAGACACTCCAATTACAATAACAATCACTGCAAATAAACCACGTGTCATGCTTAGGTTAATAAAATGTATAGTGTGTATAAAAATATAATTCAACCATTAAGAACTTTATTCTCAAAATAATTTTAAGAGAGTTAATATTTTTAAAACCATATTTAATTTTAATATATGGATTAATTAATTTCAAATTTATATTTCATTAATTTGAAAATATCTTTTTTATAATGGCTGCATTTGTTTTTAAAACCATTTTCAAAAAGCAATTATTTCTAAAATTATAATTCTTAATTTCTAGTGGTGTTTAAAGTCATCTTTTTATAAAAAAAATGTTATTTTAATGTCATGGATGTTCATAATTTTTATATATATTGATATATTCTTATTAATATTGACATTACATAATTTTTTTTGAAATGGATATTAATATATATTATTCCATCTTTATATGTATTATTGTAACTATTAATTGTGAACTATGGATTTCTCATAGAATTTAATAATTTTCCTTGAAAATTGAGTTTTCTAATGATTATGTGATATAAAGTTATTTTCTCATGATGATGTTTAAATTTGGTTTAGAATTAACTTTTTAGAGAAAATTAATTGAGAAAAACTGAACTTATAAAAATAATTTCATATAAAACTCGGAACATGATTATCGAATGTGATGATGAGTAATGTTGAGTGTAAAAATGATCTCAATTTTTACATTTCCCATAAAGATAAATTACTAAAGGACTCATGAATTTATTAAGAGATTCCAAGTATCTTCTATTTCCCAAAAATTTTTATAATGCTCAAATATTGTTTTCAACAAATTTAGGTGTAATCCATTTATATATTTCAAATGATGGAATATTCCTAAATATAATGTTTTTACAAAGAAACCATTAGTTTAATTTATAGTGAAATTAATTTATATATATATATTTATTGAAAAACTAGGTTTCATATTTTTTGTAAAATTATGTTGTGTTAATTTTTTTATATAGTGATAAATATTTTCATTGTAATATTTTATATAAAATTGTAATAGTAATTATAATTTGTTGTTAACTATAGTGTTGATTAGCCTTAAATAGAAATTTTTATCTCACCATTTGTTCTAAAATGATATTCATAGGATTAGAATAAGTTTCAATGGGGTTGGTTATCTTTAATTTTCTTTAAAAAGTTAATAAAATATATATATTTTTTAATTTATATTAAAAACTGAAATATGTTAATTTTTTTCTTTATCACCCAAATCCAACTATGAACATATACATGGATGTTTAAAAGACTGTAAATTATATAGTTATTTTAAAAAAATCATCTACCACTTATTTAAGCATCGGATTAGGGAAATAGGGTCTCTGACTATCTCATTTTGTATTTGAGAAATGGTTTGGACCACATTCTAGTTTTGGAAATTATTGTTTACGAGTAGTTTTTGAGTTATAAGTTTTCTTTTGAGGATTGAGGAATATTTCATTCAAAGAGACTCTTAGGAATATATATCAATGTTTTCCTAAATTATAATATATAATTCATATAATTCCCAAATGTATGATGATGTAATTGAACATGAGAAATTCCTTTATGGTGGAGATTGTAACATTTTATGAGTTTCAAAATAATTTCCATTTATTTAATTTTTCATAAATTACATAATTCATAATTAAAACAAATTAAGGTAACATTTAACATATAAATAATTATTTAATATAATCATTTTGAAATGTTACTCTGTGAATGTAATCATTATGCTCGTCTATCCATTTCTGTTGTGGCTCATATTCTAACAAACATGAAATAATCATAACATAGATGAAAAAATAATGAAATTATTATTTTTAAAAATAAGGATACCTGTACTGATTTATATAATTAATTTCTTCAAAGAGTCTTCCTAAAAACTATTTTTTGAATTTTATGGAATGATCCAAATACAATATCAATGATGGGCATGGGAATGGGTTCACATATATATTTAATTGAAGGACTGTCTAGAAGAAATCACATCAATTTAAAAATAACAGTTGAAATGAAATAAACGTCTCAATACTAGTGATCCTATAATAGTAATTGGCTCACAAATTTTTTTGGAGTAAATCAAATTGTGCATCAATAGGGAAAAGTGAAATCAATTATAGTATAAAACAGAACATGAGAGATTTAGTAAAATATATCACACCAAATAATATAATAGTATAAAATTTAATGTTATAAAATTAATCTATAATGAATTTTAATGTGATATCGATTTATCACTTTTTTTAGAATCAATTTTGTAAAAAAATCTACAATATTTAGAAAACATTGAACACACACTTGAATCAATCCAATAATAATCCCAATATATTATTTACTAGAAGTAATAATTTTACCAATAAAATTATGTCATGTATGACATACCTTCAGTTGAGCATGATACCAATTGTGGATGATGGTTCAAATAGCATTGGAACCTCGCATGGGTGGGCTCAGAGTGTTCTCCCATCACTAATAATTAATAAACATCCCAGTGATAATCTTGTTCTAAATTTTCATCATCATAAACATTTGTCACCATAAATTCTAAAATATTTGGAGGACAAAAATTGGAAACAACATATAACCTATGCTATTCGACAACATTACAAAATAAACATGTGGCTTAAGTATATGACAAAACAACTAAATTTGTTGATGGAACACCATGATATATTAGAGCTTGAAGATGTGACATTGTACATTGGAGTTGTGGTAGACTAACATCCAATATAGGTAGAATGAGAATTTTAGGTATGGTGACATACAACTCCATAATTTCATAACAAGAACGATTCTTGGCCAATGAAAATATTTGTTCACATTCATTAATATTAGTTACATGATATTCTATATTTCATAGGATATCATTAAATTATTGTTGTCTATATATGATGTAATGTATCACTTAACTGTACTATTTTTTTAACCTTCAACAAATTTTTCAATGAAGGGGTTACAATATTGTACACTCTCTAAGCAAGAAAATTCTTTCTGGTCATATTCTACAACTACCCAAGTATTCATTATCATTTATATTATGATTGCAATAAATATAAGCATCTTAATTTTTAATAAAAAATAAAATATTATTATTATTTAAATTATATAAATTAAACATATATTGAATTTAATATATTTCAATATTTTATGGGAATCGCGAACTATGTGTTTTAGGGGGATTTAAGGACACCTTCGTATCACATATTATTTATTTTTATATATGAATTCTTCTAGTATTTTAGTTTGTAGTCATATTCCCTCCATAAAATCAATATATTTTAAAATGTATTGTTGCGAAAATTATTACGCAACCCACAAATTTGTGTTCCCTACCTAAATGTAGAATAGATACATATTCATAAATATCGACATGCATCATATTAATGAGGTACATGGATGCATGATTTAAAATCATCGAGTTATTTGAGATTGATAATCATGACATAAGTAAGCGCTGATGAAAAAATATCCAACATCATTGACATTCCTTTCCAAGAGATACCTCTAGAAAAATAGGTAGTCTAACCTATTTTCCATTTTTCCATGAAGACTATACTCGAATGAAAATCAAATTCATGATAAATCAAATAACTAATAAACAGAAAATATATTAAAAAACTAAATTGATGTCTATAACATCAATTATAAATCGAAGACACTAAAGATGAAAAACTATATTCATCCACATATATAGAATGTAATGTAATGGTCAGTTATTGAACCTGTTTAACAAATCAATACATGAATGTAGTCAAGGATAATATAAACAATTTATAGAATGATTAAACAAATATTAATTAATTTATATTGCTAATAAACTATAATTAATGAGTAATAATATTTTATAATTACATATTAACTAGTAATTATATTTAACTAGTAATTCATATTAATTAGTAAATTTTCAAGAATAATTATAATCATGTATTAATTTATATTAGTTACGAATAGTAATCTTAATTAAATATGACCAATAATTAATGAATATAATTTACTAGTAATTATATTTAGTGATTATAAATAATTTTAAATTCATTATTGAGTATTTAATTAAATATTTATTTAATACATATTAATTACTTATTTATTATTATAAATTATTATTTTATTTTTATTATTATTTTAATAACCGAATTTCAATATTTCTAAACAAATTAACTCTTCATATTTTTTATTTTTTATTATTAAACATATTTATTTCAAATGATATTTATTACATATTAATTAAATATTAAATATTTCTCAATTATTTATTGATAATTCATTTTAATTATAATTCATATTAAAAATCATAAGAATATCTAATAAATTTAATTTATTATAAATTTATTATTCATTATCTAATTAATCATATTAAATTACCTATTAATTATTATTAATTAGTAATTATAAGTTATATTATTTAATTCATTAATAATTAGTGAATATTATCAAATTATTAGTACATAAATAGTAATTAAAATTAATTAATTAATTAATAATATATAATTATAATTAATTTATAATAAATTTATATCTAATTAAAATAAATTATTTAATACTTAAATATTATAATTCATAAATTATTATGTATTTAGTAATTAAAATTAATTATTAATAAAATGTTGATATAATTATTTACTCAAACTTATATTTGTTTATTTTAATTAATTATTAATGATAATTAATAATTAATTAATTATAAATAAATTTTTTCATTATTAATTAATTATTATTAATTATTTTGTAATTTAATGTTAGTCTATTAGTTAATAATCAACTAATGAAATTATTATTTGTAAATTATTATTTATAAAAAATGTTACTAATACTTATTAATTATTTTATAAATATTAATTAAATTAAAATTCATTATTAATTATTCATGAAAATGATTAATCCATAATTTTATTTACTAATTTTAATTACTTTGAAATTCATTTTTTATAAAATTAAATTTAATAATTATAATTTATTTCCCCTTATATTTATTAATTAGAGTAACATTTAAATTCATTAAAAATTAATTAATATTACATTTTTTTAATTCACTTATAATCTACTGTCTAATAATTAACTACTCTTCTTTAAAATTTAAAATTATTATTCTTCTTAATTTTTAATGATATTTATAAATTTATTATTAATATCAAATTAATTATTAATTATCCATGTAAATTATTATTCATGCTAATAATAATAAGAATTACTATTCATATTAATTATTTACTCATTTACTAATTAATGATATAATGTAGATTTATAAATAAATTCAAATTTTAATGCTATTTTTTAATAATTTCTTATAAATAATGTAGAAATTCCAATTACTTTTTTATAACTTATTTATAAATTAAAACTATTTAATTATTGGATAGTTGGAATTATAATTAATCAAATATATCATAATAATTATAATTCATATATTATTAATAAATTAGTAATTAGAATCAATTAGTAATTATGAATAATCATAATACATAGTTATATGAAGATAAAAAATGTTAATTGTTTTTATAATATCCTATTACTAAACTATTAAATAAATAAAGATATATATTAAAACAATTAAATATAAAGGGAAATATCTCCAAATATAAAAGACTGCAGAACATGAAGAAATTGATGAAGAGAGTTTGTTGAGGTCACTTGGGAGTGGGAGTGGTTGTAAGATAATTTATAGAGAGGGGGTGAAGGGAGAGGGAGGGAGTTGATCCCATTTATCAGGTGGGCGATGTTGGGTTCCACTTTAATTTGAACCCTTATGATAATCCCTTAAGGGAAGAGAACCATAAAAGTGGAACTCTTCTATTAAAATCCTTTCATATATATCCACATCATGTGGTGTTCTCTAACAATTCTAAAAGAGAGCCCTCATGTGGACGTTTTAAACTCTATCTAGCCAGCACCACATCAATTTGCACTGGCCCATCCCATTTCCACATAAATTAACAACCTAATCCCTTATAATTAAGAACCACACTAGGATATTTTTATCCAGCCAATGGGATTAATGACATGATTACCTATTTTATATTCATATCATGATAAGTGATGGGATTGGAAAGTGTTTTGAATTGGGAAAGTGGTAGGGGAGAGCAAGAGTATCCATTATTTGATTTACTCAATCCACCCTCAACACATATGCATCAGAACACACACCACTCGACATGTAATGTTAAGCATCCCATCATGCGTGGTACTGATTTTTTTAATGAAAATCATAAAAAATTAATAATTTGAATAATATTAACTAGTTTTAAAACCATGATGCATTGAATGCGAAACCTACCCTAATTAAAAAATGTAATCATGTTCATTATATAAACCCTAATAAAACCAAAATAAATCTTACCCAATACTAAATTCAGTTGGCTCAGGTATGAATGGGTACCCTTTTATTAGGAACCCATTCGCATCGTAAATTAATTTTATAGTTTTATGGAATTTAAATAATAATACTTCCTTGAATATCTACATTATCGTTTATCACTCATTTTCTAATAGAATGATAGTTAGTTGTTGGGGGTTTCAAATTCCAACTATTTGAACTATATTTTTAATTTCAGGAGAAATTCAATTCTTCCATGTGAACAATTGATGGGAATGTTGATCATAGAAGGACCTTTGTAGAAAACGTTTCTTCTATAGATATTTACCGACTGAGCTACTAGGGTGGTTACTCGGAACTCATTTGTAAGAGGAATAATATAGGGAGTGAAATACATATATCCACTCATTTTAATTTAAAATATAATATAATTTATCCAAAAAGTGTGCAAAAGTTATGTTCTCATAAATTTTAATTTTGTAGTTGGGGTACCAGGTGTTATCGACGTCATTTTTAATAGATTCCACCACTCTGCTAACACGCACATCAACATTTTTAATTGTATAAAAACATATATACACTATAAGAATTAATAGTATTCGTTGAAGGACGATTTGAGATTATACTATTTATCAGTCTCTATTAATTATTGAGTGACTGACATAAGGAACTCTTAGAAAATATTCTACTTTACCTCGTTTCCTCTCCCACATATCCCCCTCTCACCCTCCTATGTACCCATTGTTTCCCCTCCTACATCATTCCAAACCACTCAATTGTTCCTTTATTAACTTTGTCATGTTCCCTACACTTTTTACCATCATTATGCACCCCCTACGTAGACCTTTATTATCATTGATCACCCCCACCCTCCCACTACACCTCCATTACTCACAATTGATCACTGTCATAGATTATCCTACAAAACTTTTAGACCCGCATGTGCCATTATTCCAACCTCTGACACCATCGGTACATCCCATGACATTGTTCATGTCTTGTAATACCCATGACTATGGATCCCCTTCCCCGCCCATCACCCCCAGCACCACCAATCAACTTACCCCCACCAAGGATCCCCTTTATACCCTTATATATCAACACACTAAGTGGCACTCCATCATTATCGATCCACCATCCATTGATCCCTTGTGCTACTCTACTATTTGTTCAATCCACCCTCCCCCTATATCACCCCTAAGCACTATCTAACCCCCTAACCTACGATCACACTTCCTACACTACTGAGCTCCATTCCTTCTTCGATGACCCCCATGATCCCATATCCATCTCCCTGCCAAGTATGAAATTTACTAGCCTAACAATATTGTTTATGAAAATTTTAATAATTTATTTCAATACCCATTTCTATTATGTCCATATTAGTACCATGAGATTCACAACATATATATTCCCTCACTGTAAATTAATTTTCTAAACAGATTCTCGATCTTTTTTTGACATTCATTTGATTAATTTTCCATAGAACATCTCTTTTTTCATGTAGGAATTTATAATATATTAAGGTGTATTTTACATTCCACGTACAAAAATTATAGGAGTTCATGAGGATCTATGAGTAACATTGTAGATTTAATAAATATAATAAATATATTTTACCATCTGTGTGTAGTTTTTTCTAGAATAATATAATAACACATGAACATATACATGGATAACAAAACTTTGTTTGTAAATGAATACATAATGTTTCGTACCCTAGGTATGAGATATTATTTTTTTGGCATTAGGTGGTTGGTTTTAGTGAGGATATGGAAAAAAATTTAATCATAAATTAATTTTTTTTTATTTATTATTTTTTTAATATCAATGAACTAAATCCCTCCTAGTTGTACCACCTTGTTGAAAAAACTATAATTATCCATATGACACTTAATATTTTAGTAAGATCCATTGTGGGGAGTTTCATGGAAATTGTGGATCATGCTCGAAAATATTGGTACCACTAGAGTCGTCAACACCAATTGATTTAGTGCAACTGGAAGATTACTTTGACATGTAAATAGTCTTCATTAGTGATTGATTCCAAACCATGGTAGCACTGTTTTTTCCTTGGATTAGTACTCTATTGTTAATACCTGGATCAACATGAATCAAATAAATAAATATATTTACTCTTGGGGAATTCACACATGCGAGTCCATGTTTACCATCCTATGATTTTTTAGAACTGATTTTATTTTATTATGGTTTGGGTCTTTTTATATAATTCTAAAATAAATTATTCAATTGGAACGTTAAGAATGGTCTATGTTGATTTATCTTATTATTTTTTGTAGTTTTCTACCCTCTTTATACACTTTTATCATTTACATTTCTATCTGTATCATGGTTCGATGATTACCATGAATATAATCATTGTGTGTTTGATATTTTTCACAAAAGATCAGTTCTAATTGTCAAAATAATGGATTAGTGGGGTGATCGTGGTGCATGATGATAGAGGTTGATTGGGTGAGGATTTAGAGATCTCTGATTCTAGTTCGTAATAGTTCAAAATGGAGGAGATACAACGAATTATTCCCATTGAATTGAGGGACAAAATCCAATCATTAGTGATGGTATGAATCAGATGATCCTAGATTGGTTATTTTTAGTTTATATGGTAGACGAATCAATAGTAGAGGAGGCTTGGGATAGATGCTTAGATAATTCAAAAATTTGTACAAAAATAATGACTACCTGACCTATAATCCAAATGATCAAACACCATTTAGACCCTCATCTATGGTTCTAGAGATTACATGTTGAGAAAAATATCACATGTTGTGTGACAGATGGCCCAAATTGTGTGACTCAATGTTGATGGTTCATTATGTAACCTCTTGGAATAGAGAAAAATACCTGGATAAGCCCACACGGATGACAATAGTACACCAGCATGACCTGGTCCATAGAAATAGTCATGAACAAGGTCATGTCATGATGTATTCTTTCATAGGCTAATAGCATGTTGAGTTTTTCCTAGCCATTATGCACCATCTTTCCAAAAAATTTATGTCGAGTATGTGGTCAAATACATGTTTTGTACGACAGTGATACCTGGGATGTGTCAAACATGGAGATACAAACCATGTAATACCTGTACAAGGCAAGTACATTCTTCACGATATATTCAGTCCCTCTATCTCTTCATTGTGGACTAGTTTTAGTTGGGTGTGTTGTCTTGGTCAATCCCTATTAATGTATTTTATTGAATTATGTATCTATCATAGGATTGTGAATACCTCAATAGGTTAGCCTCATATAGTGTTTTCAGGAATACCAATATCAATATAGGGGTGGGATACTTTATTCTATCTTCATCCCATGGTGGGGTTATATGGATAATCAAGACCAACATCCATGTTTTTACGATCCCTTTCATTAGGGGTTATTATAGATTGGGAAGGTGGTTTCCCCATTCGTCCTATGTTAGATCCCTTTTCTATGAAAATATCTATTTGCGGATTAAATTAGTACATTATTTTTGGTTGTCAAGGATCATGACCTATGATATGATCTCCATTAGAGATAACATGTCACATGGAGGGAGATATCCCAAAATAGAATTACGTTGAATCCTCATGTATCAACATATGGTTAGTAGAATTATTTTTACCCCTTTTGATATTTTTAACCCATCATTAGAATATTATGGTTTTTATTCTTATTAATATGTCTCATGTATTGATTGAGATACCTTGTAATGAAAATCTGAATTGTTTCATGATTTATTAAGATTGGAAAATTAGGGGTGTCCATCGTGGAATTGGTATACTCACCCCTACATGGTCTATAAACACACATGTTGTGACTTTTGTAGATTATAGGTCATTTAATGGAGTTCTACTAGAAATTGGAGTTAGCAGAGCATAGTGAGAAAGATATACCATGGTAAATGAAATGTTGTTTCATTTTATAGTAATCGTCTTTTAATAAGAAAGTTAGAATAATTTGTTAATTTTGTGTTTGATTGTATTTGGTACATTATGAATTCCAAAACATATTTCATGATATTATGTGTGATAGATGTCATTCATTCATTATGGAATCAATTTTACTTTTATCTTTCATCATTATGTTTGTATTTGTGATATGTGTTTGTCTGTTGTAGTACTTTAGGAGATGGTTTCCCATGTTTTTGATAAGCCTACTTAGTGTTTTTCACTATCCCCTTTCCTTTTTGGAGGTTATATGTTATCAATCACTTCTTGTCAACATCCAGGGAGACTATGGGTGGTTCAGTAAAAAAATATTTTTATCATAGAACTATTAATCATATAACAGTTGTATAGTAACTATATAACTATGATGATTGTTTTGGAATCTTGAAAAAAGTTGTTAAAATGATTAGATTTTGGATCTAAATCAATGGAATCAGGTGTTCTTGTATATCATGGTAGGTCCATTCAAAATGGATCAAATAAACTTATTGTTGTCTTAGTACATGTAATCAGTTGTTGTGAAAACATCAATGGTACATGCATTATATAGGAATGGGTGGCTTTTTCAATTTCTTTATTCTGCCATGTTCCTAGATATACTCTTTGATAGTATTATGGATTAAATTTATTTCATGATTCCTTAGTGATCATTTCTATCCTAAATTTTCCAAATAGTATAAGGAGTATTATCCCCCTTGTGGTGAGACATATATGTTGTATCATTCCAGGGAATTAGTACCTCCGGGTGGTATTCACGTTTTATATCCACCTATTGAATTGTAGTTTATGTGTGTCATATGGAATTAGGAAGATTATAGGATAAGAACACATCATGTATTTAGGGGAAAGAAACCTCCTATGTTATAATGTGATCTAGACACCCAAGAATATGAGGATTATTTATGGGTAGTTACCACTATTTTACGTCGTGTGATGACACCTCCAGACAAGATGGTTATTCTAGAGGTGGCTCACATTCATTGTTATGTGTGTAGATGGTGGTGTTCAGTTACTCAAACACAAGATATGGTGAATCTCTCCTTAAATAGTTTGAAGTTCATTTTAGAGAGTATTTCTATCGTGTTATATTTTATGTTGTGTTTATATATGATCCTTTGTATATTAATCACATGTATAATGAAAATGTAAATCTATTGAATAAGGGTCGCAAAAATATCATCCTACTCTCTAGATAATATACAAGATCAGTTATTCTTGGAATATGCATGCCTATATGGACAACAATAAGATATCAGGACTGGAGTGATAACGTTTTTCATTCCCAAAAATGTTGGAGTGATTAAGAATTATTTAGTGATAAATATTTTTATGTCTAAGGAAATGTAAAAAAAAATTCATTTAGTAAGTATAGAGGAGCTGAGACCCTAAAAGCTTGTATGGTACTGTAGAATCATGGGATTGGGTGCCCAGGACTCTTTACGACATGATCTCAGGATAGTGTGTCTATATTTTAGATCATAATGATGAATTTATTCATCCTAAAGAATGTAAATTATTCTATTGTGATGGTTAGAGACATGACAGTTGGGATTTATCATCCCAAAATAAAGTAGATAGTGAGATACCATATGGAATACCTAGATAGAAACATTTTTTAGAGAATATATTTTAGTTGGTTGACATATGTCATATAGGATTAGTAAGATAAACAATTGGTGTTATCAGGTTTGATCTGTTTCTACCACCCCCTAGGTGGTACGTGACCTGACCTTGGAGATGGTGATCATATATTAGGAAGTCCATATGATGTGAAGGCCTATGAACTAGATGATCCTTTTATTATTATAGGTATGATCGTTGTCTTATCTAATTTTTCAATAGTTCTAATTGAAATGTGTGTGAGACGATATTTTCTTGGCAATTTTCTAGTTTGAGACAAATATATATTCTGATAGATCCTTTGGATTGAACATTATAAATAGATACACTGACCAGATAGGGTTCATTGAACTCACACATCTTATGATAGTGTTATAAACATATAGAAGATATATAATTGAATATAATCTCATTGTACCAATGATGATTCATTACTATGAAATATTTTTTATAGACTTGCTACCCATAGTTCATGCCCATATTGATAGTTTTTAAAAGATTATGTAGTGTTTCTTTGGTGATGGGATATGATTATCCAATATGGGTGAGAAAGAAGGACTCAAATTGAGGGATGTGACCATACAATGGACTAAATATATTATTATACATCATCTTCATTATATCAGCATTTGTGTAGTGGATGTAATGGGATTTCAACATCTATATGTATTAGAAGAGTATGAGGACATATTTCTCAACCATGTGAATGGGTTATCTCCCCATAGATAGATATAATTATGTATTGACTTGCACTGATGTAATATCTGGATATCTATGATAGCTTATTAGATGGCTCATATAGGTCTTTGTGAGTAAAAGTTGATGTTGGTAGACTTGTAGAAGATGGGCTTTGTTATACCATGTGTTCTCCCATATCCTATCCCAGAGATGTTTGCTAAGATGGAAGATGAGAGATTTATGTATTGTTTGGGATAATTTCACATAAATAATATGACTGGAAATAATATGTGTCTATTAAAGAGTATCATTAACCTCATCATCCAATTTATAGGGTTATGATGGATGTTGAAGATATAAGTAGATATGTAGATCACAAACTACGAGTTTGGGATATTGATATTCACATGATGGAATTATAGTGTCTCAATGTCCATTATATGTACATGGTTATTTCGGTTAGCGTGTTTAATACCCTAGTGGGGTTAATTAGATACGTTAATAGGATTTTTTATCCCTTCTAAAATCGATTCATGGATTTGTTCATCAATGAAATTCTAGTGTACTTAGCATTTTAGGATGAGTAGGCAAGACACCCGATGATGGGTACAAACATATTTTATGTGAACCATCTTTATAAAAAGTTAAGAAAATAATTTCATTATTTTGTAGGTCAAAATTCTAGGACATGTCATCTCAATAGAGGGTGTAACATCAAACCTTATTATGGTTATGATAGTGTTTGTTTGGGATCCCACTGAATTCTTGTCAGAGGTGCCGAGCATCCAAGGGTTGGAGAGAAAATAAATGCAATTTTTGTTTGATCTATCCAAGATGTTGACACGTTTTATAGTTTTTAATTGGAATGGAAATCCTTTTACATTGATATATAGGTTATAGTAGGGTTTCCAAGAGTTACAATAGTGGTAAATGGGAACCCCCATCTTGAGATTACCATAAGAGGGTTTTGAGTATGTAGTGTTCTAATATGTCAGAGAGATTTAAAAAGGATTAATTCAAATGTTGAGGAAATATGTGATTGCATTTCGGTCCCAATAACTACGTCGTGATGAGCAGAGCAATGTGACACATGATCTAGAGATGCTAGTGGTAGTATCTAGAGTGAATATTTGGTGATACAGCCATATGAGTAATGGGTTTATGATCTATATTGACCACATGACTCTCAGGTGTATATTATCATATTATTATATTATATTTTGATATATTAGTTTCTCGATTTCCTCCATAGTTATGACTTCATAATAGTTAATAATATGGGGATGTGGTGCATAGGTGAAAAATCTCTTATTTAGAGATCTTGTTCGCATCTATTGAACGAGGTTTCAGAGTAGTTATTTTCATTATATTTTTCCATAATTGATGATTTTTGTTAAGATAGCCTTCATTAAATATTTATAAGACCACTACATCAATAGAATATTTTGGAGGCTAAAAATTGATACACTGAAATTGATACCTTTCATATTCACATATCCACTAAACATTCTCGTGATGGATTATTTTAATGTGGGGAGAAACTCATCATTTTTTAGGGTGGATGATGGAACATGTATTACAGCGTGAGGATGATCTAAGAGGTTTTTATACACCACGTTATGTGGTATATATATGTGTGGGAAATATTAACCAATACATTCGATCTTGGTTTCTGTTTCCAAGGATGAGGATGTGTGTAGCAGAGTTCACCTATCAACGCCTTACATATCATTAGTTGAAGGATGAGCACCATTTTTAAGTGTATTTATATCAAACACTTGAGGTTCAATATCAGATATTAAATTCTATATATTTGGTCTAAATTAAGGGGATTTAATGATCCAATAGATTACCTAACATCATTTGGGAGATCATAGAAAAAATCATTAATTCATCTGAATTCTTAGGATTTTGAGAGTAGACGTCTATAGGGATATTAGATACCTTTACATGTCCGCGATTGTATGGAGTCACACAGTTCAATGGATATTCATTTTTGACCATGATTTTCATTCATTTCATGATTATGTAGAGGATTATTGGTTTCCTTAAGGAATCAATTTTGTTTGTGTATGATGTTACTTCCCCAGACTGAAAACATTTTTGAGTGGACCATTCAGGTTATAGAAGATATGATGTAGGCGTACATGATGGATATTGGATGTAGTTATATGGATAACCCACCATTCGTGTTGATTTCATACAACAACAAAAAAATTCCACCATTGGTATTAAACTATTAGAGGCGTTGTATTGGATATCATTTAGGTCACCATTATAATAGAATAATTTATCTAATTTAGCACTGATGGGTCAAGATTTTGTAATAACATTGATAGAAAAAGTATAGTATTTCTAGGAGGGGATGGAAACTAACCTGATCCAATATGAGTCTTATATGAATAGATTATGGAATCATTTAGAGTGTGAGGAGGGAGACTAAGTGTTCAAAAATGTCTAACCACAATGTGGATTATAGAGATTTGGATAGGGTATCTAGTTATTTATGAGGTTTATTGGCCCTTTCTAAATAATGTGTAAGTTTGGTGAAGTGGTATAACAATTAGCCATGTCACTTCAATTAGATTGTGTACTTGATGTCTTCCATGCTTCACAGTTGAGGACAAGTGTGTAAAAAATGGCACACGTTATCAAATAAGGTGACATAGACATCGAATGCTGAGATAACATGGAAGAATACCTTTTAGAGTTCATGGATCATTATGAGAATATCATTTTTTGGTGAGATATTCTGATGGTGTGTTCTTGATGGATCCATGGGAATATTTAAGAGATCATCTAGTAGTTGGAGACCGATATGAGATCCTAGTGTCATCATATATTTTAATTGGATTTCTTATTTTTTGGTAGAAAATCAATGAAGTGGGGAGAATATAACATCCATAATTTTTCATTGAAATACCTAGAAAAATATTCAGAAATATTTATAGCTCAATGCGCTGACTCAATGTGAGATTTTGAGGCCTCTAAATCCTATAGGATTATATCATAAAAATATTAAATATATTATATCATATTTATATTTTATTAAAATAAAAAAACTCTGAATGTTGTCAGGGATGAAAATTATAGAATATTATTGAATCTCGAGGTTTTTTTACCCATTGCATGATATAATTGTTATCAGTATTTGGTGGTTTATTATAATGTGGTTTTGGTGGAATATTAAAAGAAAAATTAATTTATTAATTATTTCTTATCCATGAACAAAACCATTTATAGTAAAATAAAATAATCAGAAAATCTAAGAGATAGTCATATAAACCAAGTGATTAGAGGAGTATTCGTATAGAATAGGTTCATGGAAACTACAGTTCTAGTCCAATGAATTAGTAGTAAAAGGATCATATACTCTAACAGAGTTTGTCGATATCTCCAATTACTGGTAAAAGAAACTATTTTTTCCCATTTCAACTCAAATACATGGTAGGAAATTTTTTTGTGTTGGTATATTTCCCCATAGTTTATCTAATGACTAATGATAATAAAATCCAATGGAATATTTATTCAAATTTTTTTCATTGTTGGAGGGTCATGTTTATCCCCAATGTATTTTAATGAAATGATATTATTTGATTAGTTTGTGTTTCATCATTCATATTTCCTATGATAACAAAAATTTTCCAACTAAAAAAATGGATGATTTTCATTTTTCATTCTTTTAATAAGTAGTTTTCTACCCATGTTATTAACCTGATTAACAACCCCAATTATCTTTGGTGAGTGGATAGATAAATAGCCATAAACTTTTCATTTCACTTATGATCTTTTGCAAAATGGATTATTTTCATAGGAACCTTTTCTGGATTGGTGACATTATCATGGTGTGAAATGAAAAATGATGATAGAGTGTGGAATCAGAGATCCTCATTTATTGTCCTATACAGTTTGTTGATGTGTAGTGATGATCGATTATTCTTGTTTAGAATAAAGAACGAAATATGATCATCATTGATGATAGCACTCTATCAAACCTAGACCCATGATTATCAATGGATCTGGTAGAATAATGGATTGATGTTGCATCATAGTAATGACACATAGAACAACATGTACCTTCTGTGGAAATCCTGACATCATGTAGTGTACTATGAAAGAATACACACTATGTTGTACCTCGTCAAAGGGGCTAGATTATAGGTGTGGAGAAAATTATTAAATTTCATGTGACTCTGTGCTAGTGGCACTACATGAACCCCTGGGGATCATGGGAAAGAACTTAGTCTTAAAAATCTGAATAACTAGAGTTCACATAATCGAACTAGTACATTAACACCAACAGTTAAATAGGTGCAACACAATGTACATGAGTAAGGAAAAAAGTACCAAGGAATGGGTTTTCACCACACAAAGTGTTGGGATATCCTCTAATAACCATGAATCCTAAAATGACACATCATGTATGGGGATAAATTTATTCTATATGTTAATAAAAGACACATCTTGTTCTATAATTAGATAGAAATTCCATATACTATTAGGACATATCGTGTTCACTATCCAATGATAGTTGATACCCACCAACTCATCAACATGGAATAGTTTTGGTTATGTTTCTTTCTGTAGTCCATCCCTTTGAGGGAATAGTGTTTAATTATTTCCTTTTTATATTATTTTGATCCACACTGTGGGTTAGCCTTTGATAGATTTTTCATGAATCCCTCACGGAGATCTGGGGTGTGATCCTCTATCTTGTTATCATTCCTATGTGGTGTTTGAGGAATCACTATGATTAACATATATTGGTATAAAATGCCCCACATAATGGGATATTCTTTATTTGGTTTCTAGTGTCCCCCGTGAGTCTTGTATGTGTTCCACTATCTTTGTAATGATATATCTCGAGGTTCGGTGATTAACTATTTAGAGACGGATGACAAGAAAAATATCTTGGATGAACACCATCAATGATAGCCTTTCTCGTGGACAAATAACTCCTAGAGGAGTGTAAAACTAAATTTATCGGGAACTATCCCATGTGTGGCTATATTTTTAAGGACACATTTGATATATTTATTTTTTTAGGTGTATATTTGTTATATATTTTTTTATTTTTATATTGTATATCCTGATTTATGTACCTTGTGATGCTGACTTAATATGTCTCTTGATGGTTTTGTTTCTAGATTTTTGGGTGTCATAGAAGATAATCGTATACACACCTAGGCATGGGAACTTCACAAACATGTTTTATCTTATATAGATGAAATCATTTTACTATGGAGTCCATGGAGAACCAAGAGTATGACGAGTATAGTGTTCTAAATAGACCATTGATCATGCTAGGTGGTTTCATACCCATCCCCTCCTACTTACTAGTTTGGTCACATTGAGAGTTTTTTTGTGCTTGTATTTGGTAATTTTTTTCAATCAAGTACATTTTCTATAATCATATGGGATATATATTTTATAAATTAACTATTTTAGATGTTTTAATTTGATCATTCGGTAATATTTTTGTGGTTTGGATATTTTATTTTTGTGAGTGTGTCTAAGTACGTTAGGGTGGTGTTACGACCCACCTTCACCAATATAATGGAAGGTACATCAGTTTTCCATTCCCATCCTTCCATAAGATTAAGGATGTATAAAGAACCGTGTGACCCACCTTCAATAGGCCCCGGAGTGGTGAGTAGAAACTAGGGTATAGAATTAGACATAATATGGATGGAATTAACCATTTTATTTTGTAGGATCATGAGATATGTTAGTAAGTCCCAAACAACTACAAAAATGGAAGTAAAAGTAATGCCATAACAATCCATTCCTGCACTCATATTCTGATAATAAGTGCAATAATAAATACTATAGAAAACTCCAATGGAATGTACCAAAAGCAATGAAAATCAATATCAACTGTAAAACATCCGAGCTAATAGGGTCGGACACTGTCCTCGAAGTGATCATGGAATCATAAATGTAGTTTTTAAATACGTTAGGTTAGAAAGCAGTTATACTCATTATGGAATACAAAAAGTTCTCGTGCACAAGTATGGATTCATTTTAAAGCTCTTTGAGAAAAGAAGATACGAAAACGGGTCATGTAATGGGCTAAAAGACCACTAGTCCTTCGGGATATCTAATGGGTCTCCCTCTACCCAGTTAAAGATGACTTTGCTTTTCTTTATTAATAGATGAGGCTTCGGCCCCAACCGTAAAAAAAATAAGCAAAGAACCAAATAAGGAAACTATCCACCCAAACCTCACCAAGGAAAACACACCGAATAATTCAAATCAAGTAATGTAATTGTACTAAAACATTGATTTTTAGGTACCATGAACAACTTTTCCACTAGATATTGAAGACAACAAACATGTCAGACCTACCCTGCCATTCTCATTGCAGTCCCACTGCCAAACCCCACATGTAAAAACCTGGGCTACACTAACCTCACATCCCTCCTGCAAACACCTGGGCCACAAAAACCACACATAACCACTCCCATAGGCACCTGGGACAGAACAACTACCACTGTGCCCAAAGAGACCTGAGCCTCATCCCGAAGACACTTGTGAAACAACCAGGCCACACACACCTAAGAATACCACAATAACAAACCTATCCAAATAATCATGGGCTATAAGGGACCTCAGACTATCACAGCCTGTCTGAAAAGTCTTGGGCTACTCAAGAAAGGGAGTAAAAAGGATATAATAACCATCAACTCTTAGGAGTGTTGGAAAAAACACCACCCCCATGAAATGGGGTTGTCCGACATAAAGTTCTCAATCCTTTTTGGGATAAGAATAAGTAAAAAAAATAACTAAATTATATATATAGGTTAAAAAGCACTC
The DNA here is from genome assembly GCA_963277665.1 of Viscum album. Classification (NCBI taxonomy): domain Eukaryota; kingdom Viridiplantae; phylum Streptophyta; class Magnoliopsida; order Santalales; family Viscaceae; genus Viscum; species Viscum album. The sequence continues at coordinate 1,685,140,038 of OY728119.1, read as the reverse complement.
ATCCCAACCTAGGGGGTTCAAATCTAGCCCATACACAAACACCCTTGTATCTATTCATTCATAAAAGAACAACAACCACATCCCAGTCACTCACATTCTTGGAAAACAATTCCCCATTGAACCCATACATTTTTTTCATATTAAAGTGTTTCTATTTACATAATTATTCACTACTAAGACACTAACGGGAATATCCACAATCCATGGAATGAAAAATAGCCATGCATTAATTTATGCATTCACACCAGGTTCTCTTGTAATCTCACAAAAACAAAAGGTACCCGTGAGATCGTTCAAATTACTACAAGAAAACCAAGCCCCAACACACAACCCCACACAACCTCAGATCCACAAACCAACAAATACACCATAAGGGATCCCATCCCCATCCCCATCACCCCACAAGCATCAAATAGAACAACCATAAATATCACCAGAATAGAGAAAGGGAGTTTTCAGATTCAATGACAACATTCATTTAGTTCTGTCTATCCGTTTTGTTAACAGGGTTGACAACATAAGATTTAATATTCATTGGTCATCCTTTTAATCAACTTAGTTTATGTGATTAACCAGTTTTTGTGTTATAGCCATTCTATCATTGAATTATCATGAAAATAGAGGATCATTACTGCAATAGAATTGGCCACCAATGGCCATGATTTTCAGTGGACATAAGGCCATATGAGTCACAACATATAATAAATGGAAAAATTGTACATCGGCTTCATAAAAAAACACCCCTTAATTCATTAAAAACCTTTTATTATATTCTTTTTGGTTTGGTTTCATCTATATACATAGATACATAGTCATTCCCACCACGCATGATACACTGTAAACAAATAATAAAGAAAAAACCTGTATGGATGATCAATGATCGTTTTTTTCCCGCGCCATGATACTGGGATGTGCGACCTAAAAGGGAGGAACTCTAGCGATACAAAAAGAGAGGAAGAATGGGTCCAACACAGGTGCACCACTTGCCTTAGGAAGGGGGACTCCAAACACTACAAGGAAATAAAAAGGGACTAGCCTAGATGATGAATGAATTTTTGTGTGATAAAAGGCAATTTCCAAGAGTTACATGATTTGAATATTGAATGGACATTAAAATGGATTGAGGTTTCACCATGCGGTTGGATGGTTACACACTCTTGAATTGGTTTTTATTAAAAAAAATTCATAGGAGAGGTGTCCATAATAATTGTGAGTTAAATAATTTCATTTAATGAGTGAAAAAAATGTCCATTGAGGTTCGTCCCACACTTTGGGAATTTAAAACATTGTTTATGGGGAAAACGTCCTTGAACCACTTTTAAAAAGGATAACATACTTAACTGTGGAGTCACAGAAAACTAGGGAATGAAAAACCTGAAACCCCTCCCCCCCTCTCCCCATGGCACCGATTGGGTCTGGCGCTGATTAGTGACCCCCCAATCGTTGACTCTCGATTAGGGAAACCCTGATCGGGGACACACCAATTGGTTTCAGTGATGGGTGACAACATGGTGACAACCATCCACCGACACGCCGCCCTCCAGACATACTGATGGGGTACAGGAGATCCCAAACAATAGAAAATTGCAAAGTAATGGACCATGAGGATCTAAGGAATTGCATTAGATACCTCTCAAATTAATCTCTTCATCGAGAATCTAAATTATACGGATGTTAATATAGTGGTCCAAAAAACCACCTTGAAAGATATCTCTCACGGCCAAACCAACCTAGGCATCTTAGAACACAACTCCCTTGAGTAACCACACACCATATATGGTTTACACCTTCCAGTCATATGGATTATGGTGTACCTTCCCACATGTCAAGATACTATCTACTTTGGGAATCACTGTCTCTCCCGAATGGGTTTAATTGCATCCACTCTAATGCATCTTCATTATGGATCATGTCGTCCCATTTCCACAGTCAATACCCTTAAAACATACTCAGAAAACAAGGAAACAAAACATTTCATAGTTAACAAGATCAACAACTACAAATCAAACAATTATGAAACAAAATAGATCAAAACTCAAAACATCTCTAGGTATTGGTTGCACATATGTGCCTCATGTTCCCACGTACTCTCCTTGAGGCCACCATGCCTCCACAAAACATGAACCAAGGTAATGGTTCATCCACGAAACACCTTCTCTCCACGATCCTCAATCCTCAATGGTTGCTCCACGAATGATATGTCATCCTCGATATCTGGAATTACCTCATTGAGGACACATGAATCATCTTGTAGGTTGAGATGGAGATGCAAAACCTGGAATATGTCTTGCCCCTTTTGTAGTGGCGGTGGTTTAACCAGCTGATAAGACACTTCACTGACCTACCGCAACACCTTGAAGTGTCTGAAAAACCTGGGAGAAAGCTTAATACCCCTCCCAAAACATTGTTTCCCATGCCCTGGGGAGACCCTCAAGAACACATAGTCCCCATCCTTGAACTCTAGGGGTCTCTTACTCTGATTGGAACACAACTTATACCAGTACTGAGCCACCTTAGTCCTCACACATTTAAGTTGAACCTTCTCCATCATGGTCTGCACTACCTCTGGGAAAGAACTCCAGCTTCTGCTACCTCTTCCCAACATATGGATGAGAGACAGGACCTCTCGTACAAAAAATTGAATAGAACCATTAAAAAGATAGAGTGGTAGTTATAATTGTAGGAAAACTGTACCATAGGCAAGTGTCACACCCACGATCCCCCAATGTTCCAAACACATACCCATTGCATCTCCTCCAACGTCTGGTTGGTGCGCTCTGTCTGCCCATCTGTCAAGGGGTGGAAAGCAGTGCTGAGGCATAGCAAGGATTAAAAATCATGTTGCAATCCCCTCCAGACCCATGAGGTTAACCATGTATCCCAATCAGACACAATGGACCCAGGAACTCATTGAAACTGCACCACATTTTCCCTATACATCTGTGCTAAGGTATCCATAACACTCGACACCATGATTGCTAGGAATTGAGATGACTTCGTCAGTCGGTCCACAACTACACAAATTTCATTGCAACTGTATTAAAATCTCGGTAGTCCCTTGAAAAAATCCATCGATATTTCATCCCACTTGTGCTCGAGGACATTTAAAGGTTCTAACATGCCTCCTAGGTCTTGTTCAGCATTCACCTACTGACACATGAGGAAAATTTCCAGAAATTATACCACTATAGCTACACCCTGGGACTCCAAAACTGAACCTTCAATTATTGGTACATTTTAGAAAATATTTGGTGTACCGCCAGGGGTGAGTTTTGGAACGCACAAAGAACTCTCTCGTGCATTCTCACGTGGATGAACAACTTTCCATGAAACACCATCTGATTCTTCCCATCTTCCAACCATCCACCTAGAGCATCACCCTAGATAACATGATCACACATCACTTAGACCTCTACATCCCCCCATTGAGACTCCTCCACCTACTGAAACTGAGAGGAATGTACTTCCATCATGAATATACACCCTCTTCCATCATACACCCTAGAATCTAGGTGTAGGAATGTTGAATCCTCCATCACATTCCAATCATATGTCTATTCTAGAACATCATCCTTTTGTGTCTTCCCACAAAAGGAATCTAACCCCACATTCCCCTTTCCTAATGTGTAAGAATTATGAAGGTCGTTGTCCTGAAGAAATTTTATCCACCTCTGATGTTGCATGTTCATGTCTTGTTGAGAGAAGCTATACCTAAATATCTTATTATCCTTGAAGACCACAAAGCACTCCCCAGTGAGGTAGTCTACCACAACTTTAGTGTGAACACTACTAGTGTGAGCTCCATGTCATGTGTGGCATAGTTAAACTCATGGGGGCATAACTTCCTAGACCCATAATAGATCAAACATTCTATTTCATCAACAAACACCCCAAGAATTGGCCTGAGGCATCAAAGAATAGCTCAAACATCACCCCCATTTCTGAAAACATCAACACTGGGGAACTAACCAACATCACCATCAAATAACTAACGACATCCTAAAAATTATCTCTCCACACATAGGCCTGGTCCTTTCTAGACAATGATGTTAAATGAGATGCAGATCGAGATAATTTGGGCACGAACGTCTGATAGTAGCCTTCCATAACCAAGAAATTATGAACCTCCATCAAATTCTTCGGTGCTTCCCAAGAAAAAATCACTTCAACCATTGATCTATCAATATCAATTACATGATCAGACACCACATGTCTAAGGAAGTGAACGTATTGTGTCTAGAACATGCACTTTGACAACATTCCATAGAGATGGTGTTGTCAGAGGACCCCTAAAATAATACTGAGATGCTCGATGTGGTCCTCCTCTAATCTTGAGTAGACCAGGATGTCATCAACAACCACAACTACAAACTGGTATATATATTCTCGGATTACAGAGTTAATGAGTCCCATAAACATGGATAGTGAGTTCGTAATTCCGAACGACATGACCACGAAATAAATGTGCATGTATCTACACCTGAATTATGTATTTGAGAAGTCTCCCTACTTCAACCTCAACTAGTGATATATTGACCATAGGTCGATGTTGGAGAACCATCATTCACTCTTCATCTAATCAAAATTGTCATCGATCATCGGGATGGGGAAACAGTTATTTACGGTTACTAGATTCAGCCTCTGGTATTCTATACACAGCCTCATTCCACCATCTTCCTTTTTCGCGAACACGAATGGAGCACCCCATGGTGACTAGCTTGGTCATAAAAACCCATATTCATCAAATCTTCAATTGGAATCCATAACTCCAAAAACATAGATTGCGCTATCCAATATGGAACCATCGAAATTGGGCGGGCACCGAGTTGCAAGTCTATCTCGATCTCAACATCACGTCAAGGGGGTAGAGTCTCCAACTCTTCAGGGAATACATTCATGAACTCATAGATAATTATTGAATATTCCCCCATCCTTATGTCTGCTGAATCCACTGACAACTCATCTAACATGGAATGAAGATGCTCCACTCGCTGGCTTCACTCCTGTAAAACCCACTCTCCAACGAAAGTCACCTATCAGGCACCCATTTCTAAAAACAACACCCTTATCTAGAAGAAATTGATATAGACCCAAATAGAGAATAGAACTTCAATTCTTAAAATGACATTATAATGTTGTATCTACTGCAAAGACGGTCCCCACTAGACTCATGTGGAACCAAAATTAGTCTACATCCTCATCAAACACGAGACAAGCTGGTCTGACATCTAACTGGTGTACTCAAAACCAGTGGTACATAATGTCTCTATACATCTATACCCAAATCATTGGAAATAATAGTGAAACAAAGAAGTGAGAATCTTTTAAATAAAGCAAGGCACCCTCAATAGTACTAAACAAGCTGATCGAAACTTGAACGTCTTCAGGACCTGCTGCCTCTCTATCATGCAACATCCCACACCTAACTCCTCTGCCCCTCGACTATCAGCTGCTTCCCCAACCACCCCTAGTTGAGTTCCCTAATGAGCACCCTGAGGTCAGCCTTCTCCTACAATGTATGCTATAGGAGGAGAGGGAGCTCGCAGTCTATGCTGCTGTTGCTGAAAGGGCCTGGTTGGAAACTATTACTGCTAAGGTGGGAACTAAAACTTTACACTACCACTATATTTTACTTGGTCTATGCACTAATTACGAAGATTCCCACGACTTCCACATATGAAGCATCTTGGTCCTGGGCCTGCAAAGAAGGGGTGAGGCCGAGGTGATCGAATATGGAACTGCTGGGGCATGCTCCCCACTGGACAAAACATAGAAATCCCTAATTATGTAGTCCTAATGATGAATGATTTCCCCTTTGATGATCCCAACTAAATCCCCACTCCCGGCACACCTCACATAGTGAGAATCCTCTCAACCCATTCGTCCTTCTTCTAGACCTCTAATTATGTTGGTAGAGTGATGGGAGTAACTGCATACCTTAGAGAAGATCGTAGTGACTCCTCTAAACGTCTCACATGAGACTCCTCATTTGGAAATTGGTCTAGATAAAACAAAGTAGATCCTTGAACGTGATCCCAAACACCCTCACAGACATGCTCTCCTTCTAAAGGGAGAGTAAGCTCCTGCCTATTCTCCACCTTCATCGTGGAAGAGTGGAATTCTGCCCGGAATTCCCTCTAAAAGTAAGTACATGAAACTCCAACCTACCTCTTCTCCCCAAGATAGAGAGTCCACCTCTAACATGCCACTACCCGCATCTGGAATATATCAAGAGGAACTCAGTACTCAGTAAGATCAAATTTCGAGATGAATTCTATCACCATCTTCATGAGCTAACTCTCTGTCTACAAGTCTGAGATGCATCCATCGTACTTCCCAAGGGTCTTTCACTTAATGGAATGACGTGTCATCTGCCAATGGCCACCCCCTCTTCTCAATCAGTCGTTTGGACATCAGATAATTCATACTCCTTGACCTATATCACTCGCAATACTCATTATCATCATAGAGGTTCCATAGCTACAAGGTAAAAATGAATTCCTTAGCCCGAGTAGTATTGAATATTGACGTTAAATTTTCCAATTTTTTTTTATTTATTTCAAAACCAAAATTTACCCAAGACAAACAATAAAACAAGTAATTATGATTCATGTAACTTTCCTTGGGTCTCTACCCGGAAATCAGTGTTCCCTGACATGGTCATTCGGTGGGTCCGGCGTCCTTGCATCAGATATAGGGGGACCTAAAATCCTATGTCCTAGATGATCTTCCCTGACCTATTTCATGTTCCAAGATTTCTTAACATTGTTTCCCTACCATACAATGCAATATTAAATTTTTTGAAGTCGGAACACCATCCTATCTCTCAACCTCTACCTATGATACCATTCTGTCATGATCCGCCATCACTAGGATGAGGGTAGGGACAACAGATTTCCAAACCCTTCCTCTTGTTGAAGGAGAGATAATAATCCCTGAGACCCACCTTCCAAAGGCCCTGGAGTGGTATCTAGAACCAAGAGTGTTGAATCAATCATAACATGGAATACAATACCCTTTTTATTTATAAGGATTGAGAGATAAGATATTAAATCCCCAATAACACAAAAATAGGATGAAAAAGTAAATCCAAAACAATATATTCCCATATGAACGTTCCAATAATAAGTGCTTTAAGAAAAAACAGATAACACCAAAGGAAAGTACCAAATGAAAAGAAATTCAACGTCAATGGTCCCATGTACGAGCAAATAGGGTCCGTCACGGTCCTCGATGTCCACCTGCAATCCTGACAGAACTTTTATATATGTAGGGTGAGTATGCATGATTACTCATTAGGTAAAAAAAGCAATCATGAATAAGAGGGGATGAATTATAATTCCCCTTGAGAAAAGGAGATAACCAAAAAACCTAATAAGGAAACTATCCACCCAAACCTTACCAAAGAACACTTCCCAAAAAACCCAAGTCAAGTAATTTTATAGTAATAACACATCGTTGGTTGGATACCCCACACCAATTTCAAATGGGTTATTGATGAAATCCTACGTGTTAGACCTCCCTTTCCCTTGACACCATATTTCCAATTCCATACCCCATCTGCACACCTAGGCTACCACAACCACGCATCCCTCCCGTAGACAGCTGGGCCACAACAACCACACGTATCCATGCCCAATGTCACATGGGCCTCATCCCAAAGACACCTATGAGAAAACCTTTCCACACACACATGGTAAAACCAACACAACTACCATGCCCAGAAAATATTACTCTATAAAGGACCTCATGCTATCACAACCTTCTCGAAGGGTCTTGGAATAAATCTGAAAGGAAGCATAAGAGATGTTAATGACCAGCCATCCATAGTATTATTTGGGAAAACACCCTCCCCCAGGAAATGGGGGTTTTAATCACAAGCCATGGAAGAAAAAATAACCCAGTATTAATTTAAGAAGTCACAAACAGTTCTCTTGTAAAATAACAATAACCAAAGGGATTTGTGAGATCCCTCAATGTACTAGAACCAAAAAAAATTCTCCAAATGGCCTCAGATCCACAATCCAACAACTGCACAATGGGGAATCCCATCCCCATCTATGTCACCCAACAAGCATCATGAATAAAAACAATACACATCACCATAACAAATCAAGGATGCTTTCATATTCAAACACACCATTCCTTATGTTATGTCCTTCCATTTGGTTAATCGGTGTGACCACAAAAGGATTATTATTCATTGTGCATACATTTAATCAATCGAGTTTATATGATTATCCAGTTTCCTTGTTATAAGCATTCAATCAACAAATAATACAAAAACAGATGTTAATTAGTGCACAAGAAAGGACCACCAATGACAATGATTTTCTGGGGAAATAATCCCTTACAAATCACAACATATAATAAAAGGTCAAAAAGTATAGCAGCATCATCAAACACACTCCTTCATTCTTTAAAAACCATTTTTATCTTCGTTAATTTTTAGTTTCATCCATCTCAGTGGGAAAATTATCATATCCACTATTCATGATCCTAAAAAAAGATAGATAAAGGGAAAAAACTACATGGATGATCAACAATAAAGTTTTTTCTCCAGTCACAAAATACTAGGGATACAAAAATTGCTGGGAAGGAACTTAGGAGAGTCCAAAAGTGAGCAGGAAAGGCTCCGGTAAAGGCGCACCACTGGCCTCGAAAAGGGGGACTCAAAACACACCATGGGAAGAAAAGGGACCATCTAAAAAGAAGATAGAATTCCCCTATGATAAATGGTGTGATCCTGGAGTTACGGGATATGAATTTTGAATGGCTTTAAAGACGGATCATGGTTTCGCCACATTGGTAATGGATTAAAAATGATGTAATTAATTGTTATTTAATAATTCAATTTGTATAGGTGGCCATAACAATTTTTCATTATAGGATTTCATTTAAAGAGAGTAAATTAGGTCTGTTGAGGGTCACCCCACTCTTAAGGAATGAAAAACATTTTTTTGGGATAATAATAGCCTTTAAATACTTTAAAATGGTTAATGACTTAAAAGTGTTGTTACAGGAAACTAGGGAAAGAAAAACCCAAACCCCCCATGTGGCACCGATGTGGTACCCCACGGTGACATCCCACCATCGAAAAACCGCCCTCCGGACATACTCATACAGCCCAGGGTTTCCCAAACAACCAATATTGTCCTTTTAATGGACCAGGAGGATCCATGTCATTACATGTACGAAATCCCATGTGTGATATTTTCAAACAAATCATTGGTCCGCAACCACTAAATTAATGTTGGTGGGATTATGGTGTCTCAATTTTCTTGTTAGTATATTGGTAGCTCCTGGGGCGTCATCTCAATATAGTCAACTATAATTTCTATTTATGTAATAGGTAATTAGTTTTCCAGTTATAAGTATAATGATTATTATTTAAACTTTTTACAAAAACTTTTTCATGTGTAAATACAAATTATATTTCATATTCTATTCTATATTTTTCTATGTGCATATATGTGTGTTAACCGATTCTTCATTGAGTTTTATTGTATCGTAAGATCCTATTAGTGGAATTAATTCTACATAGATTCAATATTGTCAAAGGAATAAATTTTTACGGCAATGGTTTATCGTACATCTAGTTTTTTCCAATTTATATAATACAAAAAATCATACATTGTAATAATATTCATTCATGTTCTAGGTATACATATTATTTTTATCTAAATATAATTTTTATTTATTTCCTAAAATAATATTGGTGTGTATATATAGTTATTGGTTTTTTATGTCATAGAATAATTTTTAGGGCTTATTTTCATTAAATATGATTAGATAATTACGTTTAATATTTTCACATAATTACCCAAATATTAAAAAATATTAATATGAATTTATTCTTCATATATACATAAGATATAACTATGTTCAATTATATATTTACCATGTTTTATTTATGAAGTTTATTTTTTATATTAAATATAACAATTAATAGATGTATGTTATCTATTATATATCACATACAGAGGAAACAAAGCTGAATCCATCTTTGATATAGAAGAGAGATGACTTTACATAATGTTCATAGAATAATTTATAGTGATATGAGATGTTTATGACATTCCATTTGTTGTGAAACCTAACCTGTTTTATTAAGAAATTGGGGAACAATAAAATTTATGTATTAATGTGTGTGTTGTTTCATTGATGTCTATAGATGTTAATTTACACAATTTTTTATTTTTTAATGAATCATTGGGAAAAAATCCTCTTTAATTTATACATATATTTTTTAAAAACGGATATCTTATTATTCTCACTCTGAAGCGGTATAGAAAACAAATAACACTCATTATTTCCTGTATTATAATGGAGAGAAAAACCTCACATTCTTCAATATTTTTAGGAACTAGAATCTGCATTTCATATTTTCATTAAAAATTTCATCATTGATTTTTAAATAACATTCTATTAGTCTATTGTATGTTCCTTGAAAACATAACCATTTATATTCCTCCCCCAATAAAAACTAATTTTTAAATGATTCATCTTATATTTCTAGAATTATTATTTAGAATTTTAAAGATTAATTTCTATTCAAATCATGTTTTCATTAATAATTTTTTAAATTTTTACTTGAATTACCAGAACCACTATTTTAATCTAATACGTCATCTATTATTGTATATTTATATTATTTGTTTATACCATTTCTAAAATAATTGTTTCACTAATAACTATACAATTATATTTTAAGATCAATGTTGTATATGTAGTTTCATTAATTTTATTAAGAATTTATTCTTTATGTGATTTAAATGACCTTATCCCCTTTTCATAATTAAAAAATATTATTTCTACATGGAATGTAGTTTTAGGTACACATTTGATATATTTTATATTATAGATTGGTGTTTTATAGAGGAATATTACCACGACTAAGTTTAGAAATTAGTGAATTTATTATCTTTTATTAATGAATTAATTATTTATTCTTTATTATCGAATTAGAAATATTTAAACCATTTGTGTTATAATATTCATTGAACAACATGAAATATTTTATATATACATATCTTTGTGAAGTAATTGATAATATTAATGTTTGGTTCACATCAAAATGATGATTGATGATCAATATTACCAAGACTGGGATTGAGGCTCTATTGAACGAATTCCTCCAACGAGTATAAATATAAAAATATCCTTTCATATTTTCTTCATATACTCACTTAAGAGTCACTTCAATTTTAAATTATTGTATCCTATATATTTTAATCAGAAAAATGTAATTTTCCAAAAAGATAAAATAATAGTTCAAATATTATGGTTTCTATAATAAATATTTGAATCAAATGTAATCATTTGTAAGTGGGTTTAATTACTCCTTATTTTTTATTGATTCTTTTCATTTTTATTATTATTTTACAATATTCATTTTTCATTAATTTTCAATATATTATTTTTAAAAAATATTTACCACATGTTTTCAATTTAAAAGAACATGAATTCAAAAATCCATATTCCTTTATTAAATAAAATATCATTTTAGTTCGATCTAAAGTCCATTTTACATCATATATTGACAAAAATATCTATTTTTAAGCTAGTATTAACATAAATTTTATCTTAGTAATGACTTCAATGATATCATTGTGAGATGTTATATGATATATATGAGGATTATTCTAATGGATGAGGATTTTAATATTACCTTTATTATATTTTACATTTAATTTTTGAAGCATGATTTATATATTAATTATATTTAAACAATGTTATCATAATGGATATAAATTTATTGCATTATTACATCTTAGTCAAAACTCAATAGAAGATCCTAAAATATTATGAAATGGAATGAAAACATATAGTAATTTTGGAAATATTACAGCATCCCAAAAAATAATCAAATATGTAATTTTATCTTGAGCACCAAAACAACATTTAAAATTTTAAAATATCTAAAACATACAGGTAATTACAAAAAAAATTATAAAATGACATTTTAATGTCATTATATTATAGGGTAGACATATTTTAAAATTTTTATGGGTACACGATATATCTATCAGATGTGTGGTCTACTGGAATGAACGAATAAATACATTTTAATGGTTGGATGCACTTTAAAACGTGTTATATTTCATCAAAACCTACCAAACCTCAGAATTTCATTTTATCATAATAGAATAACCATATAATTATTTGTCAAATGGTTGCATATGAGGACTGTCAATCTAAGGGGATGTTTTCCTAGGATGACCTGGAACTTCCATTCATTGTTTTACAACATTAAATCATGAATTTAACAGTCTGATCCATTATAAATAACCTAAAAATGAGATCATATAAAATGAAAACTTTATTCTTATTGTTATTGAATTATATGAGTAGAAAATATTTCAATCAGATGTGAATAATTCCAATGAAAAAAAATAAAAAAAATTAAATTCCATATTCCATTGAAAAGGTTCATTATGATGTTAAAACAACCAAATAAACTCTAAATGTTGTGTAATAAAACAATGAAAACCATATCATGAATTTTGAAATGTTTGAGTATATGGACCCTCAATATGATGTGTCATTTTCATTAGATTACCTGAAACACACTTTTATTATTTTAAAACACCAAAACCTACCTAAAATGGTTAGATCAAAATAATTGGAACTACAAATGACATGAAATCATTCGAAACCCTTATTAAAAATCTTTTTGATGTGTATGAGTAGAAGAAATTTCAATATGAAGTGCGATTTTTTCATAATGACCAAATTATTATTTTTTAAATTTCTATCGCCCTTTGGTAACATGTGCCAAGTGGTCAAAACCATCTGAACAACCTATGAATTCCATGAAATCGTAATGAAAAAACAATACAATAATTTTTGGAATAGTTTTGTATATTTAAAATCAATATTAAGATTCATCTTCTCAGGATGATCAAAAAACCCAACTTTTATTGTTTTAAAACACCCAAATCTGTTGTTTATTTTCATAACCACACCATAAACCATTAGAATATTGTGAAATCATTAGAAAATAATATTATTATTATCTATTATGTTAGTGAGTATCCCAAAACATAATCAGAATTTAAGTCAGCCTAAAATGACAGAATTAGAAGTTTTTAAATGTTTTACACTGTATAATAATGTGATAAAAGGGTCAAAACTGACTACACAACCTCTAAATGTTTTTAAATCAGATGATAAGAATAGTGAATTTTATTTTTATATGTTAGAGTATGTAGTATAGTAATATGTGTTTAATTTTCAATGGATGATACAAAATAATTTTTATTATGTTTTAACAAAGAAACATGTGTTCAATTGCATGATCCATAGAAGAAAACCTTAGAATAATGTAAAATCATAGGGAAAAAGAAGTTTTTATTTTTGATATAAAAATTTAGATAAAATATTAATAAAATTTGTAGTATTTTTGGAACAATTGAATACATAGTTTTTGACGTTTTTTCGGCCTATAAAAATCTACATCAAGGGGTCAAAATCGATCGAAAAGATTTTTAAATATCACAATGTCTGATAGAAATAATTAAATAGTGATTTTTAAAACAGTCTAGAAGATAGGATGTTAACCGTAGTTGATTTATTTACTAGGTTGATAGAAAACAAATTTATTTTATTAAAAATAAAAAATGTGCATTTAATGGTCCATTCCATAGAAAATGCCTTCAGAATCATGTGAAATCGTATTGCAATCATAAAATTATTATTTGTTATGTGTACAAGTATTTGAAATGAAAATTGGAAAAACTGTATATACGGAAAGACTGAGTAAATTTCATTAATGGTTTTATAGTATATAAAAACATTTGTCATGGGTTAAAAACCAACCAAATGACCTTCAAATATAGAGATGTCAGAAAAAGAACACCATACAATTATTCATTGAATGGTTCTGTAGGGAAAATTTAAATTCGATTATCCCTTTTCTAAGGATGACCTAAAATAAAATTTTATTGTTTTGAAACACCAAAGCATTTTTCAAAGTAATAATCTGTAGAAAACAACCTCATAAGGATCTAGAATCATAGGAAAACATTATTTTTAATATATGTGCCAAATATGAGAATATGGAACATCATTAGGATATGTGTTATGCCCAGAACAACAGAATAATAATTTTGGAAAGCTTTAAAAACCATAAAAAATTTTCACAAGGGCTTAAAACAAAATGAAAAAACTATGAATTCTATGAAATAAAATGATGCATCCATAAGCAGATTTTTAAAATGGTCAAGTAATCAGAACATCAATTTAAGGTGTTGTTTTTTGGCATGAATGAAAACAAACATTTATAATTTTTATACAAATGACATATGTTTAACTATCAGATCATTAAAAACCTTATAATTACATGAAATCATAAGACAAAAATATCACTATTTATAGGTGTATTAAATGTAAAATTATCAATCTACCATTCAATTCACCAGAAATGACCACTAAACTTGTATTTAATGGTCTAAAACCATTTAAAAAATTTATTAGAGGGTTAAAACAAACTTAACAAACTCCCAATACCATTAAATAAAACAAAAATACAATATTCAGAATTTTTAAAATCATATATTGAAATTATTTCTTTACAATGATCTATTTTATGGAGACAACTGAAACAATGTTTTAATTTTTTTAAACACCAAATCATGTGTTTAAGAGTCCAATCCATATAAACCAATATGTTAATGACATGAAATAAAATGAAAACTGTATTAGAATTAATTTTATTTGTATGAGAATATAACACATTAATCAGACATGTGGTGTGCCAAAAATGATATAATATTTTGTTTTTATAATTTTTACACCAATTAAAAACTTGTGTCATAGTTTTAAATCAACCTGAATGACCTTATAATTATATGAAATTAGATAAAATCAAGAGTATGGTTATATTTGAAATTATTAGGTAAATAGAATGTAAATCAAGGTTTTATTTTCCCAGCAAGATTGAAAATAACATATATTGTTTTAAAATAAAAAAATAGGTGTTTAACAATCTATTCCATATCCAATGAACTCATAATGACTAGAAATCAAAAGAAAATATTATTTGTCTTATTTTGAAAATGTTTTGTATGTAACACATAAATTGACCAAGCGTTATAACAAATCAACGTGCATGAGGGGGTCACAAAAAAACAAATAACCTCCGGATTCCATGAAATCTGATAACAACTGTAATAAATTGATTTTTGAAATGGTTTGGGAGAAAGAATGTCAATATAAGGTTTCATTTTCCTGTGACAATAGAATATTAACATTTATTTTTTAAAACACAAAAACTTGATTTTAATTGTCAAATTCACGGAGAATATCCTCATAATGAAGTGAAATCATTGGAAACTACTCTTTGTAAAATTTAGTATATATATATTTTTATAAGGAAAATCAATCAATATTTTGATATGGTTGAAATGATTGAATATGTTGTTTTTAAATTTTTGAAACCATTAAAAACATGCATTATGGAGTTAAACCCAAATGAAGGACCATAAAATTACCTGAAATTAGAAAAAACCAATCATATAGTAATTTATTAAATAGTTGAGGGGATAGGGTGTCAATATGAGGCTTCATTTTCCTGATATGATTAAAATCTCACTATTCATCTTATAAAACAACAAAACATTCACTTAATGGATATTTACATAAATAATACCATTTTATGAAGTGGAATCATAGAAAATAATATTATTATTACTTATGAAGTGTGATAGTAAAAGATACAACAATCGGACGTGCGGTGTGCCCAGAACAACAAAAAATATTTTCAACATGTTTAGACCCATTAAAAACATATGATATGTTGTAAAAAACTACTTAAAACATTCAAATGTTTTTAAATAATATTACAATAATAATATGTGATTTCTAAAATGGTCATGTAAGTTGAAATTATATATATGGAGAAATATTTCTATGATAGATGACAACATTATTTTATTGTTTTAATATAATGAAACGTTTGTTTAATGTTATTATCCATCGAAAATGTCATCATGGTGATGTGAAATAATAGGAAAACTGTATTAGTATTAATTTGTATATATAAAAGTAGACAAAACATCAATAGGAAGTTTGGAATTTCACAATTGACTAAATAAGTAGTTTCTAATGTTTTAATGACCATTTAAATTGTTATTATTTGGGTAATAGAAAACATAATGAGGATGAATACTGTGAAATTAGATGGAAAATAAATCACAAAATAATTTTCAAAATGGATGAGACTAAAAAATATCAATATATGGTTTTTCATTCTAAGGAGGAATTCATATAAGCATTTTTTATTTAAGACACAAAAATATGGGTTTAATAGTAGATCCATACAAATGAAATTTGAATGATCTTAAATAATATTTAAATTATATTACAATTTTTTTACATTCCCATATAGATGACATGTGAATTGGATGTGCACTATTATTCGAATGACATTATAATGACTTTTGATGTCTAGTTTCATTTAAAATTGTGCCCTGGGGTGGGGGGAAACCAAATGAACAACCAATAAATTATGAAATATAGGATAGAAACAACTGTATAGAGACATTAGAAATGTTTAGTAGATATAATTTTAATATAAGGTTCCATTTTTCAAGGATGATCAAAAACATACTAGTAATTTTTTAACATAATAAAAAAGTATTTAATAGTCTAATGTGAAAATGAAAACCTCAAAATGAAATGAAATCATGGAAAATACTTATGAGTGTTAGTTTTGACATGTACAAGTTGATGATATGTCAATTTGATATGAAACCTTCATGTAATGACTTAAAAAGTAGTTTTTAGTGGTTTTATTCCCATTAAAAACATTTTTGAGGGTGTCAAAACCAATCGAATGACCAAATTATGATGTAAACATATAGAAAGATAACCATATAGTGAATACAGAATTTTTTTAGGGTAAGGAACAACCATTTAATGTTTTAGATAATCAAGATGTCTATAAGCCTAATATAATTGTTTTAAAACACCATAACATTTGTTTAATGGTCATATCCATAACTAACAACCTCAGAATGATATGAAATCATTGGATAAAAATAATTGTTCTATTATTATGTCTATAAATAAAAAACACATCAATCAGACATATTTTATACCTTGAACAAACGAATAAGATGTTTTATATAAAAAACAATTTTAAAACTATATAATGAAATGATCTCAAACTATTGTTGAATGGTTTAATTGTGATTTTATACTAAATTTAGAATATTATTTTTATATATATATTTTTTTTGAAATAATGAATTTTTTATTCTATTTATAATAAATTTTATTAGATTATTGGTGTGGAGTTTTGATAATGATTGAAAAATGTATTTATGATCCCGTGGTTTTACCCAAGATGATTATAATTGTTGAATATTTTTATTTTTTTATTTTTTATTATTTATAATTATACTATTTTATATAAAAATTAATAAAATGTATACCACTCTCTATTTGGAGGTCGTTATAGATATTACTATTGTGATAAAAGAATCGACAATTTAGTGGTTGATAAGAAATAATTATAGTCCTTTAGAAAAGGATGTTGAAAGCCACTAAATAAATTTTTACTATGAGTTATATTAGTGTAAAAAAACAATATAGATATGTAGAAATTCTCAAAAATCAATTGTGAATCTTAAAATTTTAAAACCCCCAAATCGAGATTGACTAAAAATTCAAAATTCATCGCATTCATTGACCCATAATTATATCGGATATTAAAAAAACCATTATATGGAATCACATCCACAAAATGAAAATGTTAACATTTCCAAACCTCCAATATATCCAATAGAATTAAATTGCACTCCTCAAACACATTTCCCAGTCAAATATGATCACACTACCCCTACACATACCATGAAAGGTTTTCTTCTGTATGCATACTCTCATCAAACCATAATAAGCCTCAGTTATTTCCACATGATGCTCCAAATTCCAATTACAGTTCAATATTACTCATCATTCATGACAAATTATAATCCATCTCATGATTATTTAATCTTTTATATGACATCCACATCATTTTTAACCACATATTATTTAATGTAATTAAAATCTTTTTTACAGTTATATAATATGTTTTGGGGGTTATATAGTATAATTTTAATTTTATTTAGTTTTTGGATGAATGTAATGAAATTTTATTGATAAATGAATACATATTATTTAAATTTAGTTTTCAAATATTTTTTGGGAATATGTTATAAATTTACATTGGAATATTCATTAAAATCCAACATCTTTGTGATTTTTCGGATTCATGAATTTTAATAATTAATCTATCATGATTTTATCTTTGATATATAATTTAGGGATATATTTTAAATTGTGTTTTAAAGTAATTTTAATTATATTTTAATTCTATAATTCTTTTAGAAAAAATATTTTTATTTATTGGATGGATTTATTTCCATTAAAATGATTTGGTATTGGTTAATTTTTTTTCTATGTTGAATTTCCAATGTAAACGATTTCCAATGATACAGAAAACCCTGTAATTTATTTTACTGCAATATTCTATATATCAAATATTATTATGCAAAGATGTAGTAGAATTAATAGAATTATATTATCACACAAACACTCGCATGGATATATATACATATATAATCCAAATTCACATACTTGATTCAACCAGAACTTCACATAGATGATGTAGAATCGTCAATATAAGTGTTTTTTGATGTTTTAAAAATTAATCATCAAGATAATTGATGCTTTTGATGTATCCAATTTGGATGCCTGTCGATGGCTTGATGAAACCAATATGTGAAGAAATCCATAACCGAGGACCAAATACAAGTAGGATGAACCCACTGTAGGTCAAAAAAATTCACCATAAAGGACCCTTCCATTGTTTGAAGAATGAATAATAGTTACGATATGATGTTACATTTCCTGTCTTTTCATGGATTGAGGAGACAATTCTACCAAAAACTGAAAAAATGATTCCTAAAGGACTAATAAATCAAAAAATGATCATATATATCACAACTCATTCCTCTTATCGGTTTTCAGAAGAATGCAAAAAAATCTAGTAATGAACACTATGGATCAATAAGACTTATAGAACATTGATTCAATAATGTAGATGATTGATAAAGAAAAACTAATATTTGACAATGCCCACTGAAAAAGAGGAACCCTATTACTAAATTTGACTACATTAATATTCATATTATATGGTATGAAATGGTTGACGGGAGTCAATGTTTTATCAAATATTATTGTTACTGTTATGAGCCCGATGAAGCCAAAAATAAGATAATAATATGAGTCTGATCTAAATATGATCTAAACTTTGTTCAATAGTTAAGGATGAGTTTCAAGGTGGCTAAATAAAATAAACTTCATAGAGGTGTGTTTATGATTCTTTGAGGAAATGTTCATAAGGAATATGAAACTTAGGAAATGGTTTCTATAATATGTTGGAATTTATATCTGGTTCGCACATTCTGAGATATTAAAAAAATTGATTGAAAATATATATTTATGTGTTATTATTTATTGTTTAGTTGATTTTAATATTACCTCTAGAATTTAATATTATGCGGTTCTTGGGAACAAATTCATTAGAGTTCCATGATTCAATATAGGGTTTTATATGTAATTTTACTGATTTATTGAATAAAATAATTGGTTCACACATATCTATAAATGCTTAATGAAATATTTCAATGACAAAAAATGAATGCTTTATTTTAATAAAATACAGTTTCGAGGATTGTTCAAGTTTCTTGAGTTTGTTGGTTAATTTTTTTAAAATTTCTGTTGTTATGAAACGATGTCAAGGAATAAGTTATATAAAATGGATTTTAAGAGACTAATTTTGGGATTTCAATCATTGATTTGTAAAATTTATAAAAGGTGTTGGAGGAGGAAAATAATATTGAAATTATAAACTCATGATTTATATAGAATATCATGAGTAGAATAGAAATATATGAATACATACGAAAATAATAAAATTGAATCCAAAATAAAAGACAAATATTGGTTTTTGAGTAAAATCATTAGATATGTATCCTATGTAATTTATATAGTTTTACTTTATATATTATTGAATTCATCATTTCTAAAACAGAAATAATTTTTGGATAAATTCATGAAGGGAGAGTAAGATTTTTTAGTTTTTAATTTTTAATTTTTCTCTTTTTAATTATTTTTAAATGGATTTCACTACAATAAAATCAACTGAAAAAATATTATTTTGAAATCACAGTCAATATTTTATCTAAAATAATGAACTTATAGGTTGCACGCTATTTTAATTTATATAGGAGATAAATTAACCATTGAAAAATGATTTAATAACAATCATGAGAACTGATAATTTAATATGATAGATTATTTAAAACTAAATTAATTTAACAAATGATAATTGAAAATTTTCCTCACATCACTAGTATTTTTAACATTATAATATTTATTATAATTCATCTAGTATTCTCTATAAAATATTATTCGTTCACTTCTCCTCGCACTTTATTTCTGATAAAATCACCAATTTTATTGTTTTATTATTTTTTTCTTTATCCTTTTTCTAGACATACAATACTTGTGGGATTGAAAATACATCAAATACACTAGTTTTAGTATGAATAAAAAGATTAATTTTTTTCCTGAAATAAAAATCACAAAATTTTCCAATATTTTTAGTGAATCCTTTATACGATGAAGGTAAAACAATTAATAAAAAAAATAACCCATTTCCTTTTAAAAATTTGAAATTTTTTAACATTTATAAAAAAATTAAAATTTTCATTATATGAAAACTAGATACAAAATTTAAAATTGTGAACTTTTCATACTTGAAATTTAAAAAAATATATGCTCCATGAAATAATTAGAAGGTGAAATAGATGATCATATGAAAAATTTAAATGATAAATAAAATGAAACCAACAATAATCCTCATACATGAAATTAGTTTTTGTTTACATTTTCCAAATATGTAATTTCATGTTCCTACAATGTCTAGTAATTCTTCTTATATTAGGAAAACCCATAAAATTAAAATAATAAAAATTATATATACTTGCTTCATAAAATAGAATTCCTATTGAAAAATCATATGATGTCATTAAGGATTTTTATTGTGTGATGAAAAAATCCACTAATTTGGCTGATTAAAGAAGAGTTAACACTCAAAAAGGAAGAAAAAATTAACATTATAACAAGTACATCACATGGTTACTAACCCATTAAGAGACACAATCTATTCAGAATTGATGAATAGTAAAACTTCGTAGATTTCTTATTCTATCTTAGGGGAAATTATATGACTTGGTTTCAACAAATGGATGAGGAAATTTTAAGTGAATTTCATCAATAATTTCATAACATTGAGATAATATTTTGTCCATGTATAATGATAACTAAGATTAGGAAATAGATCAATGGCTTTCTAGAGGATGAGTGGGTGAGGGTTAGCTATTCAATGAGCAGTGGGGAAGTATTAGTGGTATCTATAGATAGGTTCTTAATCACTAGTGCACTGCATTATTCCTCTTGGACACCTGTTAAAATGTCTCACCCATTATCTTCAAAATAAATCTTATCAATATTACAAATGATATTATAGTAATAAGACTACTAAATATTTGAAATTTTTTATAGTAAAGTTGAAAATAATTCAGTTCATTAATGATCAAGGTGAAGAACCATAGTTGGAAAAGAGAATATTACTATTCAAAAAGTTGATATCAATTATTCCAAGTAATTTAATGAGAATGATCAAAACTTAGACATGGCGAAGTGCCTCTATTTTGGTAATATTGGACATTCCAACTCATGTTTTCCATATTTTTATATTCCATCCTAACCACACAAAAATGAAAATTTTCTGGTTACAATCATTGGATATCACCAAGGGAAGATCCATTTTCATATAATTTCAATCATTGAAATATAAATCCTCCAAATATTTTATGGAAACTAAATTGGTTTCAGACATTTTGTTTCTGTTATTTCTAACAGAACCCTTAGAAACATTTCCAAAAACAACCATTGGAATATCGTCCTACTTATCAAAATAGCACGAAACAATAAATTTGTTCGGATATGGACTATACTATGATTAGGATGAATTCTCAAGAGGAAAAGTCTATTACTAAAATTTATAATAAAAGAACAATATAATAATTTTAAAATAAATATTGATATGAGAATTAAAAACATAGAATATTAAATTGGATTACTATAAATGGGAATGAACCAAATATAAAACTAAAATCATTATGTATTACTAAATTCAATACAAATAAGAATTTGATGGATATTACTACTTGGAGTGTTCATCAGACAATTCATGATGAATATAAGAATCTGGTACCTTCTATAACAACAATTATCAAAGAAAATTATTTCTAAAACAATGAAATATTTTTTGCTAGACATATGAATTCCCAATTAATGCTTATATTCAAATTTTGCAACCAAATGTTAGGAATTTTGATAAATAGGTGAATTTCAAGAAGAATAATGTTATGATAGGATTGAAAATGAACTAAAATATATTCTTATTGTTTAAAATTAATTCTCTCCACCCATTACTTTTCCTAAAACAATTATAAAATATAATCATGATCTAGATATTCTCCAATATAATGAGTATTTTAAAAATCTTCACTATAATACCCCATTAATTCATGTTTTATTGTTGGTTCCTTCAAATATAAAAATGCATATAAAAAATATTTAAAATAAAATTTTCATTGAAGAGAATTCCATTTGTAGTTTAAATGAATGTGGTGAGGATTATTATAATTGGACACCTCAGAAGATAAATGATCGTCATTGTTTTTTTAATTCTATGTACCATTGGAAATTGTATTCAATCCAATTAAAAATATGGTCATGGAACTATAATTAACACTATTTATTACTCACAATTCATGAAGTTGAGATAGGGAGATTGTTCCTCCCCAATGTTGACATCAAGTTGGATGATAGAATCATCACCTACCACATATGAAGTGATGATGATTTCAATTTAGGTGTTGTGAAACACTTTTTAGCCATTTGTACTATTATTATTGAAATGGAGTGTGAAAATAACCCCAATCAATCTCGATAGGCCCTTCATTTCCACTGAAGGTCATGTAATAGAAATTATAAAATAATTATTTATTTTTAATTTAGGAGAGAAAAGTGATTATTTAAATGTCTTTGAAAAATTCAATGTATCACCACTATATATAATCAAATTTAATGATAAGTTTTTTGAATCTGATGAATAATTTTATTAAGAATAAAAAAATTAATGTTCGATTGTATAAAAAATGGTAACAGAAATCTTGTTAATATTTTCATGGTAATTTTCAGTAGTAAAGAATTTTAACAATTTGATGAATATGAGGAAGTGTTTTTAAAACTCCATGATGAATTTTTCCAATAATAAAATTTAAAACCATGTTAGGAATCACATTTTTATTCTATATTTTCATATGATTGTTTTATTGATGAATTTTATTTTTATATGAAATTATATAAGAGTAATATTGAAGACATAGGTCCTTCTTGAACCAATCATATAGCCTCTAGCCAACAAACCCATATATTAGAGTTAAATCATATTTTATGTCATTGTAAATAGTCATTATTGATGAAAATAATTAACTCCCATTTACCATTTCATCTATGAAAGAATCTACTAGAGAACAAAAACTATTGGATGTGATGAGTATCCATAAAACTTAAATTTGTTGATTCAATAATGAAATCAAAAAATAAACTCTTCATATTTCATATATAGGACCTCAATGGATCCTAAAAAATCAAACAATATAGGGCCAAAGGATTAACCATCCACATATGAATGAATTAGATAGGGAGGAAAAAATCATGTTATTATAAGCTGGAATCATATATCTAATTTATGAAATCCCATCGGTTATCCCTAAACAGATTGTCTATATGATGTGTGGAATAAAAATTATTACTAAGGATATGAATGATAAAATTTATACTCTAATAGTTACCAATGGAATTATATGTACTTGACCTTAAAACATTACATAATCATGAATTAAATGAATAATTCACATAGAGGACCTTTTCAGGTTTAGAGTTTTAGAGAATTAGCACAAAACTGTTACATCTAAAAAGATTACAAAGTTGACACTTCTACTAAGTTTCCATTTTTTCATAAAATAAAAAGAAACGTGTCATGTTCTATGTTTTAGATAACATGTCTTTCCTTGATCCCATCCTTGACCATATTCTTCTTTATGTCCTCTGGAAAACATTTCAATAACTTGGGATGAGCATAAAAAGCCGAGTAAAGGATACACAAAGAATGAAAACTATTAGTTTTTCAAAACATTAAGTAAATCATGAATACTTTATCATAAGTAATAATTTTCACCTTTATGAAGTAGTAAATACTCTTCACTAAAAAAATATCATTACTTGCACTTTTGTAACCAAATAATTACCATTAAACCCATATAAAGAACACATAACATATAAAGGTAACTTGGGACATAAACATAAATAAATAGAATAACCATACGGTCGAATTCCACACATATAACTAAATGGAATAGCAATACGGCTGACTTCCATACCAAATTAATTAGAGGTTATAACATAACCACTCGTCCTAGTATTCACTGCATCACCCATCATTTGGTTTATCACGTAACCACCCGTCAAATGTCCAAGTACCATTATAAAGTCATAAGGTATAAAACAAATATGAAGGAAAGAAAACATTTCCACATTTCAATAAAAATATATCACATAAATATATTGACATAAAAAATCCATTATCAAAACCATTTTCAATTCCAAAATAAAAAAACAAGTATATTGTATTTTTTTCATTTAAAAATATTATGGCTTTTTGAGGAAGCCAAAGATCAAATAATATTCATAGCGGTGGAAAGGTCATTGTCGCCGCTTACGTTAAAATAAACATTCCTTTTTGTCGTTTATTAAAATGCTTCGTAGAAAAATATTCTCTTTAAATGAAATGAAATGAAAAAGGTGCTTATATAACGTATAAAAAAAGTCTTGTATTTAAAAAAATATGCCTTAATTAAAAGAGATTGAGATGAAGTCTCTTACAAAGATGGTATCCGTAGATTAAAGATAACTCAATGACATAACTTTGTGTGAAAAAAATAAATACACACAATATATGTGGATATTAATTGTAAAACAATCATAGGTCATTCACACATATTCATAGTACGACATCACCAAGAAGTAGAGGTTTAACCCAAAGAAATGAAATTGGGTTAAGAAGTTCCCTTACATAAATTCGACAGCCGAACGGTGTAACATTAAAATTCAGAAAATGAAATGATGAGAGAAAAAATGGGATTTCATAAAATGGAAATATCATTTACATTAATAAGTATATATAAGAACATATACCAATATAAGAAGATGAAAATTAAAAGACCTAACAAAAATAAGTCATTTAAAAAGAGGAGGGTGAAAGGTTCCCTTACCGATTTGGGTAACTTTCGAAACATACACCCCATGAAAGAAGGGTCATACAATGAATATTTAAATACACATAAATGATAGTAAATTACAAAAATAGTAAAATAATGGGAACTACATACACCACACAGAAGGAAATAGTGGAAAATGTAGCCTAAATCTCACAGGAATAAAAAGTGAGAAAAACCCCCTTAACTTGTTGTAATCAATCGAGTCGTATGACCAAAAGATAATAAACAACAAATGAATATCTGAATAACATGAATATAAATAGAATCGTGATAATATATAGCAGTACACAATAAACCACATTTAATAAATAAGTGTCAAACAATGGAAATCTCAGAGAATTAAAAGTGAGATAAGAAATCCCCTTACAAAAATTCGGAAGCCTAATGATGCCAATTAAAAATTCTTCAAATGAATTGATGATAGTAAGTGGGGGTCTCCCATCATATGAAAAACAAAATTACCATATGGTTAATATAATATAACATCCTCTAACATAAGAACATGGATCATAAAAGAAATGACATAACAGAGTGTGCTTGAAAATAAAGAGAGAGGTTGGATCCCATACCTCGAGTCCAAAATGTCTTGTTTGTTTATTTATATTCATGAAAAATAAACTTTGGTCAACATATAATTTCATTATAAAATCCTTTAAATTTTATTATTCAATTCATATCACATATTATCATGTTATAATAATTAAATTATTATATTACTTCATATCAGACGTATTTGTCAATGTTCGGTCCATGAGTAAAAAATGAACTTGTTTGAAGAGAAATGTCCATGTAGTTATAATTACATAATCTAAAGAATAGTATTAATATATTAAA
Source organism: Viscum album (assembly GCA_963277665.1). NCBI lineage: Eukaryota > Viridiplantae > Streptophyta > Magnoliopsida > Santalales > Viscaceae > Viscum > Viscum album. The sequence continues at coordinate 1,685,113,738 of OY728119.1, read as the reverse complement.
CATCATATATAACTAGTATATATTCATTTTATATTATTACATAACATTTGGAGATAAAAATGAAATGCACCGTTCATGGAGACGATATGTCGTACGTACGCATGAACGTTACTTTCAGTTCATTCTCATATTAATGGAATTAAAAATAAATGATATATATGTATATTATAATTCAAGTATAATATATACGTTATATAGTTCACATAAGTTCCTTAATTTCATTCATTATACATTCCATGTATTACATGAATGCGTCACATCACTTGAGGGGCGGTAGTCCACACTTCCTCAAATGAAATTATCGCATTTGCACAACATGGAAAGCATAAAGGTTTGTATTAAATATAAAATACAGAAGCATAGAGAGGACATAAATATAATATATATCATATATAAATATAGTTCCATCAAAACTACTACCCTGAGACGTGGTAGTTGAAGATTGAACAATCATCTTTTCATGGGGAATTAATTCGCCACACACAGAAACAATATGGTTTCTAACCATTAGATGGAGGTGTGTGTAAGTTTAACTCCAATACAACTCATAAAAACATCCTAGTATCTTTAAGATACTAGGGTTGTTACAAAATATAAAAATAAATATATTTTAGGTGGTTGGAGAAGAAAAATAAAATAGAAGAACATAATAGAAGACATTACCTTTAAATGGGGTAACTCCCCTTGGTTTGAAACCAAAAGGGTTTCTTGAAGAGATTTCTGCCAAAGTTAAGGCTTCTAGGATGAATATAGGTATGTGAAGAGATAATATGATCAGGGTTTGGTCGAGACAAGGTCTTGCAATGTGTGGGTATGGCGGTAGATGTGGGGGCCTTTTATAAGATGGAGGACGGTCACTCTAGGATGGTCAGGAAATGTTGCTTTATTATGAAATGTTTTTTGGATTTTAAAGGTCCCACAAAAATATATTTCGAAGATAAGGTGATAATGGATAGAAATACATCCATATAATATGTTTTAGAAAAGTTTACGTCTTAGATTTTACCTTATATTTTCATTTTTTTAAATTATTCATTAATGAGGTAAATGTTCCATCGTCATGGTGTCATAAATAAATTTATTTATTTAATTTCTAAAAATTATAAAAAATGTTCCATGATGTAGGAAATATTTTTAGATTTATAATTAACATTTTTATTCAAAAATATATCTTATATATCCCCATGTAATTTTTTTAGTAAAACAATACGTGTTTGTGACACATTTATTTTCACTTTAAATAAAAAGTTATTAATGTCATTTTCTTACCCAAATGGCTCCATGGGGTTCCCAAGTTGATCGATTGATTTTCATGGTCGTCCATGACTCATCCAATAAGTTTAGGGCAAGTGTAAAGGTAATTTCATATTATTATAACATTATTTTTACATGAAATGACACTAATTACCTCTAATAGTGATTAATAAAACTTAAAAGTTACTATTCACCAAAAATTATTTTCATCCCATTGAACCACATTTTACTTACTAATGACAACAATGTATGTCAGATATTTAAAATTAAATTCATAGAGTAGTAAAATATCAATTACATGAAAAATTATTTTTTTTAACTACCACTTAGTGGTTTCACTATTCATCAAAAATTTATGTTTTTCAGAAAAATAATAAAAATTCACCCTATGCTATATTTGATATTCCAAATTCAAAAATGCTGTATATTTTACAAAATTAAAAAAATATTTGTTTCATTAATTAATTTAATAATTAATTCCCGTTGTCAAAACAAATACCGTGTTTTTAAGAAACAATATATATCAAAAGACAAACACTTGTTTTTGTCCAATTTCAAAGTGATATTAATTTCAATGTCCACCATTGGATTAAATGGTAAAAATATATTATATTTTCAATTAAAAACTAATTAAAAAATATAAGCTAACCATATTAATAAAATAGATTAAAAGGAGGTTTTGAATTAAAATATAACATCTTTCAATATTCATTAAAAATGTACTTTATCGGAAGAATCTCAAAAACATACACAAAGTAAATTTTGTTTCCCCGATTCTAAAGAATGATTTTATTTTGACCAATATAACATATAAAATTTTCAAATAGTGGATTTAAAAATGGGTACGCCATCAAAAGGCCATTAATCGACCTTTTAATGAATATTACAATATTTATACATAAAATTGGATTCATTCGCATTTTAAGCCCCTATCATTTATTAGATAATAGTAAAAATATTTAAAAACATATATAATCATTTTTTAGTTAGTTCTATAAATTTCATCTATTATAATAGCATTGCGTTATCTACCATTTAAAATAATATTATTATATTATTAGTGTGCAATGTAAGATTTCAATGAATCTCGTTGTTGCATTTTGGGTACACCATCGAACATAGAATTCCCTTCACAAATATTTATAAATATGGAAATTTCATTTTTTTTATTTATATGGGATGTTACATCCTTCCCCCCTTTTGGAAATTGCGTCCTCACTATTTTAAAATTGGGCTCCGAAACTTCATTGAAAGCCCCACATCGGAAAATGAGTCAGTAAAACTATCACTTTAAAAGAATGAAAGAGAAGTACAAAGGTCACTCGAGTTAACCCATACTAGGATTTCATGTATGAAAATATGGATATAGAAGAGAAAATAAAGGGTCATGTTTTTATGGATTGTGATAGAAAATATGTCTAGGAGAAATTTAACCACCAGAAAATCACAAACTTGTGATGGGTTAAACGGTATTTGATTGCCCAATAGGAAACGTTAATAGAAAAAATTTCTGATTTAAGTTACTTTTCATTGATGAATTTATTTATGAGCTTAACTAAAACATATGGAAACACACTTACTTGTCATGTAGACTTTCATCTCATACTAGATTTCTTACACAAACTCATATTTTCTTCAAAAGATGAGTATTTAGGATGACTTGTTCAAATTAAGAGTGCTATAATCAACTTCTAGAGAATCACCTGATCCAAAAAATATAACTATATATTTCCCATGCCTTTAGACATTATCCAAAACCAAAATTGCTAGTACAAGATCAGATAATCCACAAAAAGGATAATCTTTCCAAAAAATAAAAAATACTCTTAATCTCCAAAATTTGTCAAACAAAACCCATAGTTCATCAAAGACCATTCAATAAACAGTTTTCCATAAAATAATTCAAAGTAATACAAATAACTATTTAAACCCAAATCTATAAAGTATTTAATCACATAGTCATCCAAGATAAATCTTAAAATTTATCTCCAAATAACATTTGTTACTCTTAATGTCTCATATTTGAAAGTAATAAAGCTAATTATATATCCTCCATGATAGGCTATTAATTTCCATAGATAACACAAATTCAACTTATTCCTGATTCATAAAATCATCTAACTAAAAAGAATTAGTCAAACTAACCAGGGACTTCACGTAGTCCAGTGGTATGTGATAAATAGTAGTCACACTTTTGTTGTGGGTTCGATTCACATAGCTTCGTCCGACTAGATGGGTTTTCACAGGGTCTGTGTGTTATCATTTTTCCAACAATATATAATTCTTAAAAAATTCCCCAAAAAGAGATAAAATCTTCAAAAAAATAACCATAACATAATTTAACCGTAATTTTATCTCCTGCCTTTCTTTTCCAATCTTAATATATAGTAACCGATAATTACCTCAAAAGTAAGGATCATATAAACCCTAATGGTTACCGTTATAATTATTTCATGAACATCAACATCAAGTTTGTTCTCTCATACATGCTTCATTAGAGAACTCAACAAGGTTCAAGTGGTTAATCATGACCCATTGATAGTTGGATTAGAATAACCAAGATATTCCTCATTGAATCCTCTATTTCATCCAGTCTCTTAATTAGAGAACCACCACAGTTTCCTTCATACCCATTGTCACTTTGGTGCCTACTAGATCCATCCATTTACTAAAACCAAAAATGTAATTGTGAGTATATCAAAAAAATCATCATGTACTAAATAGGAAGATAAACACTAAGATAAAATTTTCCAGGTTATCTCTAACTCAATCCGGCTTTCAAAAAAAATGAATCCATCTAATATAATAACCATTGTGGTAGTACAAAACTTGTCATTTATGCTTAAACAACTCTCTAACCTCTGAAGTTATCTAAACCGAACATTGATACCAACTATAAGGACATGACCTTAAAAAATTAAATAATAATGAATTAAATGAATAATTCAAATATAAGATCTTTTCAGGATTATAGTTTTAGTGAATTAGGACATAACTATTACATCTCAAAAGATTACAAAGTAGTCACTTCTACTAACTTTACATTTTTTATAAAATAAAAAGCAACATGTCTAGTTCCATGTTTTATATAACATGTATTTCATTGATCCCATCCTTGAACCTATTCACCTTTAAATCCTATGGAAAACATTTCAAAAACTTGGTATGAGCATAAAAATCCTTTTAAAGGATACATAAATAAAGAAAACTATTAGTTTTTCAAAAAATTAAGTAAATCTTGAATACTTTATCATAGGTAATAATTTTCACCTTTATGAAGTAGTAAATAATCTTCAATGAAAAAAAGACCATTACTTACAATTTTTAACCAAATTATTACCATAAAACCCATATAAAGAACACATAACATAATAAGGTAACATTGGACAAAAACTTAAATAAATGGAATAACTATACTGTCGACTTCAACATATATCACTAAATGGAATAGCCATATGGCTGACTTCCATACCCAATGCATTGGAGGTTATAATGTAACCACTCATCCTAGTATTCACGGCACCACACTTCATTTAGTTTATCACGTCACTACCCATCAAATGTCCATGTACCATTATAAATTCATAAGACATAAAACAAATATGAAGGAAAGAAAAAATTTCCACATTTCAATCACTATATATCACTTAAATATATTGAAATAACAAATCCATTATCAAAACCATTTTCAATACCAAAATACATAAAATATTATATGGCATTAATTTCTTTTAAATACATTACGGCTTGTTGAGGAAACAAATGATTAAATAATACTCGTGTCGACGGAAAGGTCGTTTGTCACCACTTACGTTTAAAGAAACATTCCTTTTTCTCAATTAGTAAAATGATTTGTAGAAAAATATTCCCCTTAAATTAAATGAAATTTCAAATGTTTTTATACATCATATAAAAGAATGTCTTGTATTAAAACAAAATATTCCTCAATGAAATGAGATTGAGATGATGTCCCTTACAAAGACGGTATACTTAGATTAAGGTTAACTCAATGACATACCTATGTGTGAAAAATATAAATACACCAAATATAAGTGGATATAAAGTATAAAACAATCATTGTTCATGCACACATATTCATAGTACGACATCATCATGAACTATAGGTTTATCCCAATGAATTGAAAGTGGGTTAAGAAGTTCCCTTACAAAAAATCAACAGCCTAACGACGTCACTTTATAATTCAGAAAATGATATGATGAGAGATTAAAATGGAATCTCATCACTTTTACATATCATTTTCAGAAACAAGGATATATAAAAACATTTCCCAACATAATAAGATGTAAATTAAAAGACCTAACAAAAATAAGAGTTTTAAAAATAGAAGGGTAAAAGGTTCCCTTACTGATTAGGGTAACTTTCAAAACGTACACCCCATGAAAGAAGGGTCATACAATTAAGATGTAAATACCGATAAACGAGAATAAATTACACAAATAGTAGAATAATTGGTAGTGTATACACCACACAAAAGTAAATAGTGGAAAATGTAGCATGAATCTCATGGGAATAAATAGTGAGATAAAAAAACCTTACGTAGCTGTAATCAATCGAGTCGTATGACCAAAAGATAATAACCACCAATTGAATATATTAATACCATTAATATAAATAAAATAATGATAATATATGGCAGTACACAATACACCACATGCAATAAATAAGTGTTGAACAATGGAAATCTCACGGAATTAATAGTTAGATAAGAAACCCCCTTACAAAACATTGGCAGCCTAACGATGCCACGTAAAAATTCTTAAAATTAATTGATGAGAGTAAGAGGGGGTATCCAATCATATGAAAATAAATATTACAGTATTATGAATATAAAATAACATCCTCCAACACTGGAACATGGAGCATAAAAGAAATGACATAAAAGAGAGTGCTTGAAAAGAAAGATAGAGGTTGGATCGCTTACCTCGAGTCCTTCTTTTCTTGTTCGTTTCATTATATTCCTAAATAATAAACTTTGTTTAATATATAATATCTTATTAACATACTTTAAATTTTATTATTAAATTAATATCACATATTATCATGTTGTAATAATTAGATTGTTATGTTAGTTCATATCATACATTTTTTGTCGATGTTCGGTATGTGAGTCAAAAATGAACTTGTTTGAAGAGAAATGTCCATGTAGTTATAAGTACATCATCTCCATAATAGTATTATTGTTTTAAATATCATATATAACCAGTATTTAATCATTTTATACTATTAAATAACATTTTTATAATAAAATGAAATGCACCATTCATGGAGATGGTAGGCCGTACGTACGCATGAACGCTACTTTAATTTCATTGTCATATTAATGGAATTAAAAATAAATGAGAGATATATATATATTTTAATTCCAGTATAATATATATGTTATATTGTTCACATGTTTTCCTTAATTTAATTATTTATACATTCCATGTATTGCATGAATGAGTCACATCACTTGAGGGGGCGTAGTCCAAACTTCCTCAACTGAAATTATCACATTTTCACAACATGAAAAGCAGAAAGGTATGTATTAAATATAAAAAACAGAAGAAGAAAGAGGAAATAAATATAATATTTATCATATATAAATATATTTGTATCATAATGATTACCATGAGAGGTTTTAGGATAATATTGAACAATCATCGTTTCGAGAGGCAGTAATTCACCACCGAGAGAAACTGTATGTTCTTTAACCATTAGATGAAGGTGTGTGTAAGTGTAGCTCGAATACATCTCATTAGAACATACTATATTATTTGAGATACATTTTTTGTTACAAAAGAGAAGAATAAATATATTTTAGGGGGTTTTAGAAGAAAAATAACACAAAATAACATAAGAGAAGACATTACCTTTAAATCGGGTAACTCCCCTTGGTTTGAACCAAAAGGGTATCTTGAAGGGATTTCTACCTATGGTAAGGCTACTAGGATGAATAAAGGGATTTGGAGATATAATATGAGCAGGGGATGGATGGGACAAGGGATTTAGAGGTGTGGGTAAGTGGTAGAGATGGAAACCTTTTATCAGAGGGGAGAGGGGCACTCATGGAAGGTCTTGAAATGTTACTTTATTATGTAATTTTTTTGGATTTTAAAGGTCTCACAAAGATATTTTTCGAGGATAAGGTTATAAGGGTTATAAATCCACCCATCCAATAGGTTTAAGATTAATGTACGTCTTATATGTTACCTTAACATTTCATTTTATTTAAATCGTTAATTAATGAGGTAATCACTGCATCATCATGGTGTCATAAATAAATTTATTTATTTAATACATAAAAATTGTAAACAAATTACCATAATTTAGAAACTATTTTTATATTTATAATGAATAATTATGTTAAAAAAGATAACTTATATAGCCCCATGTAAAAATTGTTTTTTAAAATAATACAGGTCTGTGACACTTTTATTTTTTATTTTTAAAAAGTTATTAATGTCATTTTGTTACCCAACTCGCTCCATGGGGTCTCCAAGTTTACCCATGGATTTTCATGGCCGGCCATGATTCATCCAATAAGTTTAGGACAAGTGTAAAGGTAATTTCATATTATTATAACATTATATTTATCTTATATTACACTAATTACTTCAAATTGCGATTAATAAAACTTAAAATTTACTATTCACCAAAAATTATTTTCTTCCCATTGAACCAAATTTTAATTAGTAATGACAACAATTTATGTCATATTTTTATAATTAAATTCATAGAAGTAGTAAAATTTCATTTAAATGAAAAATCAGTTTTTTAACTACCACTTAGCAGTTTCACTATTCATAAAAAATTTATGTTTTTCAGAAAAATACCAAAAATTCACCCTAATCTATATTTGATATTCCAAATTCAAATTTTTTTTTTATAATTTACAAAATTACAAACATATAAGTTTCATTAAATAATTTAAAAATTAGTTCCCATTGTCAACACAAATAGCGTGTTTTTAAGAAACCATATATATTAATAGACTGACAGTTGTTTATGTCCAATTTAAAAGTGAAATAAATTTCATTTTCCACCATTGTATTAAATGGTAAAAATATTTTCAAATTTCACTTAAAAAACAATTAAAAAGATAATCTAACCATATAAATAAATTATATTAAAATGAGGTTTTGAATTAAAATAAAACATCTTTCACTATTCATTAAAATTGAACTTTATCGGAAAAATACAAAAAACATACACAAAGTAAATTTTGATGTCCCGATTATAAAGAAGGATTTTATTTTGTCAAATATAACATATAAAATTGACAAAATTTTATTTAATAAAGGGTTCTCCTTCAAAAGGAGGTTAATCGACCTTTTAATGAATATTATAATATTTATGCTTAAAATTGGATTCATTCGTATTTTAAGCCTCAATCATTTATTGGATAAAAGTAAAAATATTTAAAAAAATATTTATTCATTTTGTAGTTAGTTCTGTTCATTTATGCTATTATAACGGCTAGGCATAATCTACCATTTAAAATAATATTATTATATTATTAGTGTGCAACGTAAGATTTCGAAGAAACTCATTGTTGCGTATTGGGTACGCCATGTTTCATAGCATTGCCTTCACAAATATTAATAAATATAGAAATTTTATATTCTTTATTTAACCAGGATTTTAAAGTAATAGTATTCATAGATTTCATAAATCATTATTCATCCATTAAAAAATATGATTTTCATGTGATATTATTTGATCAATTTCTTGAGATATTAGCTAGAAATGAATTTTATTATATCACTCCTAGTAACTATTTTTATAACTAAATTATAATAACTCTATAATTCTAGTAAAAAAAATTCACATTCAAATTTAAAACACTTTTCATCTAGAAACCCCCCTTTTGATTGTGTGGTTATTCTAGTACCCTTTTATGTTTTATGATGGAAATATATTCTAATATCACTAAGATAATTATTGGAATGATAACCGATGATATATCAATCATTAGAAGTACGTTTTAGTGTTAATTACATAATTTTGAATTAGTTATGAAAATATTCCAAGTGAATATCCTCTTTCATAATTTTTAAATTGTAATCTTTTTATCACCGATGGAATTGTACATGGTCACATTGTTTAAAAAAGTGGAATTGAATTATATAATTCTAAAATAATGTTTTTTATACCTACCCCCTCAAAAAATGTAAATTGAATTATAAAAATATTTGGCCAAACATATTTTATCCAAAGATTTATTGAGGAACTCACTAGAATAAGAAGACCAATTTTCTAACTTATGGTTAAAGAAACACACATAACCTTTGATGAAAACATCTCGGAATCATTCAATATTCTCTAGAAAAAAAACACAAAACTTCATTTATCATCAATTAACCATATTAGACACTCTCTTTTGAGGATATGTGATAGGATATAGATATTGTTCTAGGGTATATTGGGTTGAAGGTAAAATAAAATAGGATTTATGTGGGGTATTATATTATTATGATTCTAGATGATGGTAAAATATTACACCACCTAAGTGAAAAAATATTCAGATCCTATATTTTATTTTTAAACATTTGGAAAATATATTATTGGGTTCAATGTTAAAATATATTATGACCATGCGTCTCTCAGATGACATCTTGATAAAATGGAAAATAATATAGGACTCATGAGATGTACCATTTTATCATGAATTTGAAATTTAAATTTTACGAAAAGAAGGATTAAGTAATTAATCCAACCACCTTTCATGGAGGTCACATATTCAAAATTATAACTCTAATGATATTAATTAATCCTATGTAAAAAAATACTTTCAGTGTTCATTAGAAATTGTCTAATTTTTTTAATTTTTTTCATATTATTTTCTATGGGAATAATTCCTAATGATATCTCTCAAAACCTAATGAAGAACGTTATTTGAGAAGATAATTTTTACTTTTATGATGACCCATTATTGGTTAGGAGGTGTTATTGTGCTATATTGAGAAGGTTTCATCCAAAATAAGAGATGGTTCCCATTTTATAAGGTTTTCATTCTTCTCCCTAGGGATGATGAAAGGAGGGAGAATTTAATTACCAGTAGGTTATTCAAACTAGTTTATAAGTTCCTGAACCATTTAGATATATTTGAAGACATTTTATCGGGTGTGATATGTTTCAAATCATGGGAAATGAATGATGTAGACAAGATAATAAGAAGAAAGGTATTTTAGAGGATGAAATATTTAATGTTCAGTGGTTTCATTTTATGTTACCATTTCTATCATTACGAGGGAATTATCACAATAACATATCCATTGTTTATGTCTTTAAAGGGGTAGAGGAATGGGTACTACAAAATATCAATAAAAGTGTTGTTAAATTCATTAGGAATAAAATTTCATCTAGATTTTTTGTCTCCAAATACATTATCATAGATAATGTGACCGACTTTATGAACATTAAATTCAATTAATTAATGGAATAGTAAGGTTGTTTTCACAAAATAGTTGAAAAAGTTATCCAAAACCATGTCGGAATTCTAAAATCTAAAACAAGTAATTAATAATATTTTTTAAAAAATTGATAGTGTATTCCATGAAAGGATTGTTCCGTATATATGAATGAGGAATTTTGGGATTAAAGTAATTATTATAAAATACTCCCATGAAAATCCCCTTGTTGGATTTTTTGGGATGTCATTCCACTCTCCTATTGGGATTCAATATAAATGTAATTTTGTTATTGATGCATTAAAAATTGAAAATCAATATTCTTGATAAATAATAATAATTAATCATATTAAGATAGATAAAATAAAGGGAGATTCGTAATAAAATTATACAATTTACAAGGAATTAGAAGATGTTTTTCATCACTCAGTCATTCAGAATAGACATTAAGGGTAGGAATAAATTTCTAATTTTTCAACTCCACACACAAACTATTTCATGGAGATCATTAAATGAATTGGTATAAACAATTTACCATAATTTATGATTGTTTAATACAGTTTTATAGATTTTTGGATAAAAGAACATACTGGATTTGGTTAATGGATAAAAGATCAAACATTATTTTAATGGGAACTCAATGTGCTTGGATTCCATATCTATGTTAAATTATTTTGTACTCAGTTATGTTTGACCAAAAACTATAAATTCAGTTATTAATTAGTTTCAACCAATGGAAAATCATTAAATGTTATATTTTTATTAGGAATAATGGGTTTCAATGATGTTTATGTTACTCACTATTTACTTTTTAGATTAAATTATTTCCATCCCTATCATTTCTCAATGAATGTTGTGGGTCAAAAAAAGTATTATAAGAATATCCGTTATTTCATGTAAAAAGGGTATTCTTGGAAGATTTTTTATTTTGGGAATTAAAATAACCATAATTGTTATCAATGAAGACAATAGGGTTGAATTTTAGCTTCATATTTAGAGAAATATCTTCTTCATCATGGGTGTATTTGTTTTAATTCCAACATTTTTACTATGCTTCTTGTTATAAAAAATTTATATTCAATGTTTTTTAAATCTATCTTAACTCATTATTAAGTGTGTGGGATATTTATTGATGATGTATTTTCTCATTAGATTATTTTAATAAATCTTTTTGCTTCATTAATTTTGTGAATCATTATTTTTTAAATTATATCGAAACAAAATAAAAACACTGATATTCAACCCATAAAGACCTATGTATTCAACAATTTGGTAGAGATAAAATCACTAATTCACATTATAAATATTTTATTGGAATTAAATATAATTCCTCATAAATATGGTAGAAAATGAATTCACATTTTCAAATCAGCGTGAAATATAAAACGTAGTGGAATTAAATTGTTTCAATCTAATTGTCTACATTCAACTTTTCATTGATCTTATAAATTTAAAATAATATTTTTTAAAAGATGTGTTATTATTTTATCTCACCTTAAGATCTAATAATTATGAAATATGTTGATTTTAAATGTGGATTAGAGGACTTATCGATGCCTAAATGTAAATTAAGATTTCACAGACCCAAACCACCCCAGATAATATATCAAAATTGATTAATTTTCAATCCAAAATATTCTTATTCAGTGAATTAAATATATAATGAAATTTAGATTCTTATTAAAATGATAAGGAAGATAAATTTCTTATAATTATCCATATATTTAAATTGATTTTTTTGTTTTCTTTAACTCTTGTTATGTTTCTGGTTCATTTTAAATGATTGGGAATACTTTGTTGAAATATCATATGTCTTTAACCAGTTGAGTCAGTGGCTAACATTTTAACTATAAATTAAAACGAGTAATGAAAGTAAAATACTAATCTAGGTTGGGGCTATATTAATTCATTAATTCATTGTTTTACTCTTATTAATTCAGATGAGTTATTTATAATAATTATAATTATTAATTCTTCCCATCTATATTGAGTGTCTAATTATTATTATTTCAAAATAAGTGTGTAAATTACACTAGTGGTGATGATAATTTTGGAAATATACTTCTAATAAATAAAATTATTTCTATGTACAACTGACATTTTCATAATGAAGAGAGTCAATGGGGAAGATTTTGGGAACCAACTTTTAGTACCACATCACTTTTTCACTCATTAATTTTTTTAAGACCAATGAAATTTATTAAATTATTTTTTTTGGAAAATAAATATATTATTTTGGTGTAATTTAATCTTTATTAAATATTTTATATAATTTCTACACCATTTTTATATAAATATTCTATTTTAACAAAAAAAATATTATTGTTTTGATCATTTAGTGTGTTTTCAGCTTCTGGAGATGAATTTTTAATTTATTGACATTTTTTATGAATGTAATATTTATTTGGTGTTTTGGTGAAAACTATTTTTTCACAAAGAATATATATATATATATATATATATATATATATATTTGAAAAACATCTTATTTATATTTTGAGTGTTCATTATAATCCAACATTTATGTTGTTGGTATAAGTTAGTATATCATGTGGTGGTTGAATTAGGTACATAATAAAACATCAATTCTACTTATGTTTAGATAAAATATGCCAAATAAGTAAATCAACCTAGTTATTAAAAATATTAGATCGATATGAGATCTGATATTTTTATAGAATTCTAAAAGACTGATTATGTCTCAGTTAAAACAGTATATGGATATTACATTCACATTTCATATCAATTAAAATAATCCAAACCTTATATAATATCTTTTAATGACTAATTATCAATGTTTGGTTTTTTTAATATTTAAAGTAAATCCAGTTTAGTGATTTGAAAAAAAGAACACATTGGAATAAATAATAGAGGTTATGTATCATGTTGGTACCTAATAATCTCCACATCAAAATCAAATACTACCATGTATATTATAAAAAATAATATTGATCATCAACCTGGATCTGTTATACAATATCTAACCAGCTATACCCACCATGAAATTAATCATCCAAAATAACTATGGGATTAAAATAAACAATGGAATGAAATAAAAATCATTGAAAAAATTTGGGAAAATATGTTTAAAGGGAGAAGAGAAGACACCATGTATCTTTCAGTTAAAGTAAAGGAGATAGTGTGATTTTCTAGTATACAAACTAAATGAAACATTACTAAATAATATAAAGTTAACAATTATCGAGACAATTTAAATATGTAGTAACGATTGAGTCATTAAGTCTGATGTTATATGATTTGTGAGTATCCTAGGATATATCTTGAGTAGGATCTTGTGCCATGTTGAAAAAAATGCATGTAAAACAGAACATCATAAGATATATTATCTTTAAATTTATGAAAGGAGCTTGATATTTTTTGTAATATCAACTCAATAAAAGTATGTTGATGTAACAAATTCTTCATTTAAACATAATTATTCTATCAGACACATCACTCTGCTCTCTCATTTATTCAATGTTCTACCTCACTTCAATATGATTCAATGTTCTGCACAACATCTTCTCCTTCCTAATAAATTAATAGAATGTTGGAATAATCATCCAGATTCTCTACTCCTCATACTGATGGATTTAAACAAACATTAATGTATGATGGAAATAGTTTCAGAAGAATTATTAAAATTATCCTCAATATTAATGTTGATTATATTTTCTGTATAAATAATTGTTCCAAAATAAAGTTAAATAATGATAGTGACTCTTCGAAATAGTGAGATAATTATGGCGACGACTTAGGATGGTTTTGATTCATTCCATACATGACTCATATCAATGGTGACTTGTATCAACTATAATATTTTCCATAATGTCTCCATAATGTATTGGTTGTAGATAATTTCTTATGTTTGGTCATCAAAAATGGTTACTCAGGTTTTCTGTTTGGTATATTAAACACATTTCCAAATTATCATCCTAAAAGTGACTAATCTCTAATGGTATTTATTTTCAATACATTTCCAAAAAAATTGGTTCAATAAAGAGTATTATTTGATAGTGGTCCTTTAACTAATTACTAAAAAAAATTCTGATGGTGAGTCATCTAAAAAGGTGAGTCTTTGCCATATATATCCAATTCTCACCCTAACGTTGTGTTCTCTTTAATAGTGACTCATCATTAATGATAAGTAGATTATAATCATGCATCGTTCCCATGCATAGAATAATTTTCACTAATTTTCCTAATATTATAAAACACTACTATATAATATATAACTCATTAAAAACAAAATAAACATTATTTTGGAATCACTGAATTATGGGTTCCAACAATCTACCCCTTTTTTATGATCACAATACATGTAAATTCATAAACCATGCATAAAAATAATCGATGGTGTTAAAATAGATCATCCCAACATCTTAAAATTCTACAATGAGAGTTTTATTAGAATGTTATGCCCAAAGCTATAAATAGGGGAAAAGATATAAAAAATGAAATAGTAATAAATTGAGGTAAAAGATAAGAGATATGGTATCACATGTAGTTGAATAAAATGGTATCAAAAGGTAAACATAATGGAAGGAATAAAATAATAAAAAAATTTACATAAATTCATTTTAACACTTTTGTGATTATGAAAAAGTTAATGAAAATAAAAAATTTAATGAAAAAATTTATATATAATAAGACAATTATCATTGAAAAATAAATTATAGAAAATCGATAAAGATACAAAAGATATTCATATAAAAATTTGCAATCAAATAATAGAATATAATCACATATATTTTTTTCGCTTCTTAGGAAGAATAAGTGGATATTTTCCATTACCCTTATATGATGAGTAAGGTTCATCCATAGAGATGGAGGAAACTATAGGGATGGATATAGGAAATGAAGGTAGTGACAGAGTGTATTTAAAAATTATCGGCCTGAGATACTAGAAATCTTATCTAGGAGTTTGAATAAAGAGATACATTTGATTATGTATGGCTGCATTCAGATCTCTAGTAACTCTAGTTCTGAAAAACACTAAATCAAATGCAAGAGACATGAAATGAGTAGTAACTATAATGGAATCTTGATCCACCACTGCGATTCCTAAAAAAATTAAATGTTTTCATCAAATTATTTATGTCTATATTTATATTTCTACCAATTTCAATAGAATGGAAAAGTTAAATTATCTCATCCATAAATAGCTTGAGCTCATTGCCCACCCCTCTTAGTTGATTCATGTTTTTATTGATATCTTCAGTGACAGGAGGAATCCTTGAGTTCATTGTATATAATTTCAAATTACAATTCTCCTAATATTTATTAAAAATATGATACATATGATACATTATTACCTTGACAATTTACACTCTATTAGCTTTCATATTTTATATATATTACCTAATAAACATATGAACATGATCACTATTATGTCAGATAAGCCTCAAACAATCTTGAGGGATGTTAGGTACAATACCTAAAACGACACAAATCTATTGTGTAACCACTAATTAGTTTAAATCAATATTAAGTGGAGAATGTGGATCACTTGATGTATAAGTCATTTAATAATGGTTCTCCACCCTCTCTAATAAGAATGAAATAGAATGTACAAATAAAGTTCTGATCCCATCTACTATAGATCACAATGTCTCCATTTCTTATGCTTAACTAATGTTTTCTATATACACATTATGACTGTTATGTATCATTTTTGGATATATGTGATGGATAAACAGCCAAGATATATGTATTTCTTGATTCCCACTATGATTAGTGACCATGGAAGGATGAATCATTAAAAATATTTAAAATCGGAAGTAATTCCTTCCATGATGGTTTGTATGTCATCTTTGGTAACAACATCAATAGAAACATATGCAATAGTAGTGGTAGGAATTTTTGCCACAACACTATCAGCAAAAGAAATGTATTATTGCTAAATATGGGATGGTACATAAAACAAAAAACTATATAATTACCCTATAGTATCTAACTAATCTACTAAAGACCACTTCAGATCCACCTCTTCAAAAATATTAGTTCAACTATACTCTGGTTTCCAAACATAAATATCAAAATCAGAGTTGTACAGACCAAGTTTGACAAAAATTGGAAACATATCTCATTTATTAAAAGTTTTTCATCAGATATAATAGAAAGAACACAATGGGAATTTTCAAAACATGTTTTTTCTACTGAATTCTCAACAATAGTGTGTTTAGTAAATATTTGCTCATCAACTGAATGAACATCAACTATCTACTCAGAAACTATATGCATAGGTAATGTTGGCACAACATGATCACCAAAAATTGGTGACTATCTAGACATGGAGATTCATCTCCCTCAGCATATAGTTCATTTTCTTCACAAATAGTTCTATCATCATCTTCAACTAGGATTAGTATAACTTTTTTTAAGAGTCATCTGATAAAATTGGAGAAGAGATAAATTCATAAGGAATCATAGCATCCTCAGCACTAATGATAACACATATATCATCATGGATAGAACCACCCATATTGTCATCTCCATCAAAATCCTCACCATTTATTCTATCTATGAATTATTCTTCATTTTATCCAACATATTCATCAACATCATTTTCCCCATTATATTCAGCTACATTTTAATTGTCATATTTGAAATTGCTCTTAAAATTTTATTCAAAAATCATATTTCTTCATCCTCAATACATTATTTTAATAGAGAATCTAAAATAGAAATAGATCTTGATGGCTAGGATCACCATAAAAAGTTGATGGAGAACTCTTAGGATGGTATGTGTCCCTACATTCATCCCCTAAAAACTCGTTTTCCAAACAACCAATGGAATTATCATCCTATTATTTCTCATTTTAATACTCAAAAAACTCATCATGACCAAATATAGGAACCCCAAGATTCTTCATTCTGTAATTGTGATAAATAGAATTTAATTTCTAATAGTCCTTCACCATTATCAACCAACTTCTCTTCGAAGGGATACAACATATCTTTTTTTTTTGAAATGACAGTTGTAATTAAAAGAATATAAAAATTTTCCACAGTTTAATCTCCTACATCAATTAAAAAATTTCCCTCAAGAATAGTTCAAATAAAAATTGGATAAATTAGGGAATTTGTTCTGGAATATGAATTACACGAATCCATCATGTGAACTATTATATATCTGCATATATTGATCTTTTCGCCTATCTTGATTAGATAAAAAATATTTACATCTTGATACAACATCAAGGAAATATATCCATTCCACGGGCATATCATTTGTGGAATAAACATGAATAGAATGTGACATTCACTATCATAATTAGTATAAACTCGTCTACTTACTATACAACTTCCTTTCAACTATTCCATGTCTTCCTCATAAATAATGGTACCACTACCACTTGGAAACACTCTTTAATAGTTGTTTGAGGCACCTTTTCGAGGTAATATAAAACATCATTCCCATGTTCATGAATATAATACCACATTATTCCCATTTAATCTTATTATTATCCTGTCTTCATCTCCATTCATCTAAATTTGACATAAAAATAGAATTGGTGAACTAAACTTGGATAGAAGGGATTCTAAACAATATATAACATCTCTACCCATCCCTTCCCATTAAAAAATTTATGCACCACTAACTACCTTGAAATAATACATTCTCAGTGAAAATCATTATTGTGCACCACTATATTGTTACCATTTTCTTATATCATTAGATCAATAAAAAGTAAAAATAATGACTATCTTTTCTGATTCTTTGAAGGACACAACTCACCAAAATAAGATTTAGTGGAACTCATTACTCAAAAAATGTAAATCAGCTCTGAAGGATTAGGTGATGGTGAGGGAAGGAAAAAAATAGGATAGAAATGATCAGAGCTAGGATTAAGAGTAAGGCACGAGGGAGTATTCATTGAAATTATACAAGTCTCTAATTTATATAATATAATGATTTATGGATTTTAAAATCAACATAACATTTAAAATCAAATGAAAATTACATAAATAAATAACTCCTAAAAATATATTAGCAACGGTGGATCAAAACAATTGGTGTTAAGCAGATTTGAGGGTGAACAAAATGGTAGATAAAACTCCAATAGTGAGTAAAACACAATGGCGGAAAAACATTTATGTTGTAAACTCCAAAGGTGGGTAAAAATAAATTCTAGTTAAAATAAAATTGTTTATAAACTCCTACAGCAGATCAAATGAAAATATATTTATGAAAAATTAATCTTTCCTAATTTATGTTATTGTTTTTTATTCTCTCATAATTTGATATATTCGGGAAAATATCAAAAATATGATTTTTAATACCATTGTATTCGAGAGTTATATCACCCTTTTGAATGTAATCTCTCTAAATGTGATGTTATACATTATGGTTTTTATACACTGCGAGGAATATTTAATAGAAATAATTATATCACTTATATTTTCATAGATTATAGATACATGTCGGAATTGATATCCATATTATAGAAACATGTGTTTAATACACATAATTTGTGAAAAATAGCATCCTACAACTATGTATTCTTATTTGACTTTAGAAAGTGCAACAAAACATTTTTTCATAATACAAAAAATACCTAAGATTTTCCCAAAAGGTTATATCTTCCAGATGCAATTTTTCTATCGAACATGAAACAAATAAAAATCAGTATTATAAAAACTAACAATGCCAAATGGTTCTCCCCTCAAATAAAACAATCCTAAATTAGTTTTATACATGAGTAATTTTGAAATCATTTTTCAACATGTATGTGATACTCATTGTGATTTTCTTGACAATAAGAGAACATACACACACTAAAGAGAATGTTAGGTCAGCTAGAAACTATGTAGAGAAGTATTCCAATCATACATATATAACAGGTCTGATCCACTAATTCCATTTCTTCATTATGATCCAACTTTCAAGTGGAACTCGTATGAGTGGAATTACAATAGATTTATCCAAACCAAAATGTTTTAAAATATATGGAGAATATTTTCTTCGAATAAAAATTACCCATTATTTATTTTGAAAATTTTGAAAACCATGAAATATTTTCATTTCCTCAAATAAACTCATTTCAAATTTATTTTATATCAATTTTGAAATGTGGGTACATTAAAATTTTTTATAATAACCAAAAATAATATATTCTACATAGATTTTAATATCTACAACTTTATTGGAATTTTTTAAAAAATATAGTTCAATCAACTATACATTTCAAAAATTCTTTTTAAATTTGAAAAGATTTATGCCTATCATACCAATCACTATGTGTTGGTTTGAAAACATACGAATTTTTTTTTTAAATCAAAAAAAATATATAAAATGAAGGTTTTTAAATTTAGGGGTTGTTCATTAAATACATCCGCAACTATATACTGATTATAGAATTCATAATTGACATCCATTTGACATAGACTGAAATACAGATGTGTGGTTTATGCTATCATTATTATAATAGATTCAATTATATATAATGTAAAAATGATGTATCCAATGTATATACACTCATATTTTCTCTATCTGTGTGGAGAAAGTCTATCCATATTTCTCACTATTATTCTAGATTAAAGAACCTTGTTTATAAAAACTCATTTACTTCCATTACTGAAGGATTCATTGGTTCGATAAAAATGTTTCCATGATTTATATATTTCATGATTTTTATGTTCTTCTTGCATATTGAATACCCAAAATTCATCATTAATTAAATCATTGTTGTTATCAGGTTCATGTAGTGATAAAAATTCTTGATATTCAACCTGGTTTCTAATAGAAGCATTGGCTTTTGTACATCTATATATATCACTAACAACAACATCTAATTGATGGTTTTTAAAAGATATATCATCTCTAGATGGAAAATGACTATTTAGCTCAAGGAATTCTGCAGGTTTAGGTTTTGGATGTTCCTTATAACTGAATGATTTTTCTTCAGGATTACAGTGTAATTAGACATCATTGAATTTATTTTCAAACTAATTAAATAATCCAAAATGTTTTCTAATTTTTTGGGACATATGGATATTTCTCATCAAACATGGTATAAACTAACTCCTCTATAGTCTTGGTTCTTTTTTTAAAATCATAATATTCTATACTAGAAATTGAATATCCATGGAGAATTCCATAAGCTCATTTAGAGGAAATATTGTCAAGATCATTATTTTTGTTAGAAAACATTGAATATAAACACTATATATTAATTAAAAATTTGATTCTTTTTATTATACTATTCATAATGGGGTTTCTTCATTTGTGGTCTTATTATATCTTTCAAAATTATAAAGTATGTTGTATTGAAATCATCTTCCCAACAGTATATTCGTAGGTAAAAGTAATAACCATTGTTGGGGATATCCCTTTATGTGTTATATTTATTCTTTCAACAACTCCATTCTAATGAGGGGTTCCAGGACTAGAGAAGTTATTGTAAAAGCCATTATTATGGGAAATAAAATAAAAATTATGGAATTTCAGACTCAGGGGATATGATTTTTTGACTCATTTACATTTTGAATTATAATGTTTTAATTTTATTTCCCCATAGGTTTAAAATAGATTTCCCATATATGGTAAAATAAGTGTATGTATTACTTTGATAAACTAATATGAATACCCAAGTTTACTACGAAAATTCACCTCTATGTTCACATGGATAATTATTCCCATTTAAACCAGAAACTCATTATGGTATAAACCAGCCCATATGAACCGGCTCTAGTTATTGAGAAGTATAAAATTCATTATTTAATTTAATATATACCTTTTTTATGTTTCCATTTTTTGGTAAGGGTTGAAGACTTTGTCATTTCAGAATTCATCTTTTCGCAGATCCCAGACTAATCATATCTAAGTAATATTTCTATGTGAGATAATTTTATATCGGTCTTGTGTTCTATTTTTAGGTTCGTTACCATGACAAATAATATATTTTGGATCAATTTGATTTAATAATATTGGATTGAGAGTTTTTATTATATTTGTAAATAAGTTTGAGTCTTTATTTAACAAATGATTTGAAAATTTTAATTATTTATTTTATTTTAATAAATGATCATTATTTACTTTTTCTATATGGAATATTTGTACAATCATTAGCAGATAAATAATTTTGATTTTAGAAATTTTTATTTGTCTGTGAGCTATTTAAAGGTATCCACAAGAATATTGAAATATTAAATTTTTATATCATTTTTAATATCATTATTTTCATCTCCAAAATGATAATAAATACATATATATGTGATATTAGGTTCCTTAGATATAACTTTCATGATGAATATATTTTATAAGTATGGGTTCTCTTCACGATTTGAGTACATTTCACTAGATCTATACTTAATGGTACTCCATGTGGGATTCATTTCATTATTATAATTTATATCCAGACAATCATACATATTCTTTTACTACATCTTAGTGTAGTCATTCATAACATTTCATTTAATATCACACTCATAATAGGTAATATATTCTGAATTTGCAATCATTTTCTAGTCATTTTTTCAATTTCTTCTACTACCATAAATCCCATATAGATTTTTTATATGAATTAATTTTTATTATAAAAATTATTAATCATTCAATCTAGATGGGCCATTTCCTCATCACTGTTGGCTTGTGATTTCTCATCCCCAAAGATTTTAATTTGAACTAATTCTTTTTCTTCATATTTTGATGCAGTACTGTTCAAGGATAAATACATATTCTATTAATCATTAACCTATTCATGATTAACTTTATGATCTTCCTCAGACTTCATTAACATCCTAATGAGTTCATAGACCACTAGATTATTGATGACAAAATTTTATATTATCACAACATATGTCCCTCTATATCTCTTTAAAAGAAATATTATTAGTCACATAATTTGATATTTTTCAGAAACTAGATTCCCCAAGAAGAACATTGAATTTACTATATCATTGATCGAAAGTTACATATCATAAATCAAATCCTCATGTTTCAAATTGGAGGAATTGTATGTAATTGAATAATTATTTATTCTCATCTCATTCACATTAGTAGTTCCTTCATTAGAAATACCTAATGTATCTCAAATTTTAAAACCATTTTTTAGTAATATATATCATGTTAAATTATTAATCACAAAATTCGTGGTAAGGAGAATTCATGTCATTGAATATTTTATTATAATCTAGTTTAGTATCACCATTCCAAATATTCATAGTAGTATTAGGTATCTCATATTTATACTCTATAGAAGACCATATTTGATATCCCATGATTTTAATATGAATTATTATTTTTATTTTTTGTATTAGAACTGTTATTTCAATTAAAATATATCGGTTTATTATCAGAAGAACCGTCAGTTCAATTTTCCATTTAAATAACTAAATTTAGACTTGATTTAATTTTATGATAATTAAAATAGATATAAAATCACAATTGATTTTTTTTTAGAAAACTCTAATTCAAAATGTTGGTTCGAGTGAGTATATCAAGTGGGGTGAATTAACAACCCAATAAAATTTCTATTCAAAACACGCTTTGTAGAAATCCAAAAAATAATTACTGAATCCCATTTAATCAATGTAGAAGATTAATATAAATTTTAATCATTTAATAGATTTATCAAAGAGTGATTAAGTCGCTGTTTTAAAAAAATATTGATATTACATAAACATTTGACATCAATTATACTAGTAAAAACCTTATATATGTAGTAGTTAAAACTAAATATCAATGTAGTTTCTTTTTCATTGTAACCCCAATTTATTTTTATGTATTAAAATAAAAAAACAAATCAAATAGTATAAAAATAAAAGAGGTTCAATCTCATGGTGAGTCCTAATCCTCCCCACTTAGAAACAAATTTCATCCTAGATTATTACAAAATAAAATATTTATATACAACATGGATCATTTATAAAATAATAACCATATATCCATGCCACGCATGACCTATAACAAAAAATATGTGGGAATAATTTAAACACAGGACACACATGAACCTCTTCTACGACACATGGAAAAAATAGGTTCAAATAGAGTGGAGAAGTTATCACGAATATTTATGTTAAGGAATATTATACATAGTCTATTATTAATATATACAGTAAATCACACACTGATTAAAATGTAATGACAAAAAACAGAGAGATAATGTAAATATGAAGAAAATATATAGTTTCTCTATTTTATGTTTTCAAAATTTTGAGTCTCATTGTATAATGACATAACTATATCTCCAATTGTGATTTTGAAAATTGTAGTAAAATAAATATTCATATGCTCTCTTCTCTATGAAATTAAGAAAGTAAATAGATGTTCACTATGATCCTCTAATTTTCATTTGGCTGAAGTCAAGGATTCTTATTGTAAAAATGATTATTAGGTAGCAAACCTCAAATTACTCTCCCATTCATACAATTTTCCATCTATATTCTATATGATCCAATGTTATGAGTAAGGGAGTCGTGTACCTAATAAATTATCAATGTGAAAGAATAATCATTCAGATCCACTAATCATCATACTAATTGACTAACAGAATCATCAATACATGTTTTCTATAGTTTTTGATTTTTCATTAAAATAATCCTAATTTAGTAATTTGGTAATATTTTCAATATAAATATTTTATTAAAATAAAATTAAATAGTTATAGTGACTTCCCTAAATTGTGATACAAATATAATTGTGACTTAGTTTGGTGGTGATTCATTCCAATGTTGTCTCTTTTTAATAGTGACTTGTCTCAATGTTGAATCACCCCATCACATTTTGAAAATTTCATAGTGGTATGGAATATTTGATGGTTGGCTATATTTAATGGTGACTCTAGTATGGTTTTATGTATTTTTAAAACTCACCCAAATATTCATATTAATGGTGAATCATCTCTAACAGAAGGTGTTTTCAAAACTTTTTTATATTTAACAGTTCAGTAGTGAGTCATATATGATGGTGGATCTTTCTCATAATTATCCAAATCCCTTTCTAACAGAGAGTCATTTTTGAGGGTGAGTCATCTCTAATGGTATGTCTTTTCAATACCTATCCAAATTTTCATCCTGATGGTTTTTCATCTCTAATGATAACTATTCATTAATGGGGAGTAAAAACCGGCATTGTGTCTTTCCCATATTTATAATAATTTAATCTAAAATACCTTATATTATAAAATGTTCCCATAAAATATAAAAATAATTAAAAACATAATGAATATGATTTTTTGACAATTATAATAAGTGTTCTAATGTGAGTGATTTTGATGATTCTAGATGATTAATTATTAAAATCCAAATCATTAATCAATAAATTTTAATTTTCTCATTTTTTGATATTTAATTGAGACATTAATTTTTTAATATTATTGGAAAAACCGATCTTAATGATGGAACCATTATGATCAATTTTTAATGTATTTTTTTCATCTAATTTATATATTTTTTTTAATAATTTCCTACAAATGAAATATCATATGTAGGAGAAAACTAGTAAGTCGAATTTATATATGCATTATATGTAGCTGTTATTAAAAATGAACCATGTCAAAAAATTAAGAAATGTAGTTTTTAAATTTACAAATAATATCTAGATTCACATTGCCAATCATGGAAGGCCATATAATAAGTTATTTGGAATTATAAATATATATGATTTTTGAAGGCGGATGAATCGAACTCTAGAAAACCAAATTTTTTGATATTATCTATCCAAAAGATCCACGGTGGGCTAGAAATTTAGATATGGGATCAAACCCTCAACTGATGGAATAATAAAATTAGGCTGAGATTCCAGAAAATAAAATGAATTCACCATCTAGGACAATACCAATGATTGATGAAAAATTAGAATTGGGAATTGAGGTCAACATTTGAGTCATTGTAGCAGTTCAAGGAGATGATGTCGCCGAGTGTTAACGAACCGAATAATTACAGACCAAAAATAATGGAAGAATTTCCAAGATTGTAACCCATTTCTCTAATTAGTTTCAAGAAGAAGATGAACTAGACTAGTAAAGAACCATGTTCCCTGTCCAGGTTTATTGAACTGATGATGAATACATGAACTGATAAATGAATAACAAATGAGATTATTCATAACCTATTTAATATAAGAATCCATTTTCATAAATATAAGACCACTAAAAAGACATAAATATTTGTATATGGTCGTTTAAAGAGAATCATGGGCTTAGGTACCATCATTATTAATGATCTAAGCCTAATGAATCTCATAATTAGGGACTCCTATGATTATAATTTGAATAAAAGATGTGGTTCAAAGAACATCAAAGGTTGAGTTCTGAGTAGTTTGAAGGAGACAAACCTTAAAAAGGAATGTTGATAAAGAATTAATACAAATCTAGTGAGTACAAATACATTGATACATTTGTTTACATACCGTGTTGTCATTTGTAATGAGTTCCACATAGTGAGATTAGTATTGTTGTTGATAAAGATTATAAATTTTTGTCTCAATGGTAAGTGTAGGTTGATTTTCATATTACATGTCGAAATTAATATGAAGGGGCCTCTATTTATTTAGTCATTGTTGTTTCATGAACCATGTAGATAATGTGTATTCTATTCCCCTAATTCTTGAAATAAAATTTATGTTCAATGATCTGTTGATGCTCCTTTCCATAAAAAAGTCTAACAACTAAAAAAAGGGAACACCTTAGTCCAAAGTGATTCATCCATTGAAGAAACATCAAAAATCGAAAAAGGAATGAAGAAGTATTTGTTCCCACTTTGGTCGTACAAGTTTCAGCATGGTCGCATAGGTATACATGTGTGCCGCATAGTGGTCGCACAGGTGACTTGCATGCCCTCTTTGATTCTTTCCCAGGGTCATCAGCAGCATATAAATACCCCTGGTGGGCCCCCACATTTAAAGGAAGAAAAATTCCAGAAACTCAGATTTGAGCTCCCGGTGCCCTAGTCTCTTCTCAAAGCTTCAGAACACATTTAAGGTAATTTATTACCTAGAATGGAAGATCTAAAGAGTGGGAGTAAGACCTAAGTGTTTTAACTCATCAACACTTGCACGCCTATGTGGTCATCCCTTAAGGGAAATGGTCATACTTGCACTCCGCCTTACCTGTTCAACAGAATTTGTGCACCACCCTTCTGGAAGCCCCTAGGGAAAATACTAATTGCATGACCCATGTCTCGCCCATGTATTACCTTAAGGGCTGACCATCACGCAAGTACCCATGTGTCACGCAGGTACACCTGCGCGACTAGGTCTTGCATTCCCACACAGGAATTGTGCTCCCTTCTCTTTTTGGGTGCCCTTCCTGCCCATTTCACCTCTCTTATTCCTATCCACTTCTCCTATTCAAGATTTATCCTTCAAACCCCTCTTTAAATCCATCTACTTCAGCACGGTTCCCTTGTTGGCTTCCTTATCTGAAAGGAATTCTACGGAACATCTCTCAAAACCTAGTGATTTACATATCTTTATGTCACTAAGGTTAGGGATTTCATTCATTCAACCTCATCCTTTATGATGAGATAATCCTTAACCTAGGCATCCTCTTTAGGAGTAAGCCCCGGTCCAAGTTCTCTTAATTTGGGCATCCTCCTTAGGAGTACGCCCCAATCTAAGTTCTCTTAATTTGGGCATCCTCCATAAGAGTATGCCCCATGTCCTCTAACCTAGGCATCCTCCTTAAGAGTAAGCGCCAGTCATAATTTCCCAAATCTGGGCTTCCTTTTCAGGAGTAAGCCCTTGCCATAATTCCCTTAACCTGAGCTTCCTTTTTAGGAGTAAGCTTTAGTCTCAAAGTCTAAAAATATGGGAATCCTCCTTCTGAGTAAGCCCAAATTCCCTTAATTATAAAATTCCTTTAACCTGGGCCTCCTCCATAGGTGTAATCCCCAGTCATAATTTCTCTTAATCAATCGTAATTTACTTTTGATTTGGGATTCCTTCTCAGGAATAAAACCCAATAAAAAGTCCCTTCTAATTTGGGAATCTTCCTTAGGAGTAAAGCCTAATTTAGAGTATCCAAATATCTATAAAATCACATATACCTTAATGGACCCTATTCTGGAACATATTCATTGAAATAAGTCCCAAACTCTATCTTTTTGGGCAGTCATACATACATAATCCCCACATCATTTCTTATGATTGCATCATTAGTGGCACAATTGTCTGGTTTTACCAATACCTCTTGTTTCTCACACCGAGCATGACTCACGTGAGCTTAGAGTGTAAAATTAATTATGACATCTTTATTTGAGCCATCAACCATATATAAAGATCATACTCCCTTACTCGAACTACGTGGGTTCTGATTCCTTTTCTAAATAAAGGATACGTAGGTATCCCATCTGCGGTTACGATCACAACTCTGAAATAATCCATCTCCATTTGAATGAAAATAAACTTCAATTGTCCCACTGAGTGGCTTTAAAAACAGTATGGTCAACATAATGACCAAGAGACATTTATATAATGTATTCAAGGATAAAATTAACTAGGAATCTCTAACAAATACATATGATTCTCTATCGATGGAGAACCTTGAATAAATATAAAAATATTCTCTAAATTTCCTACATATCAATCATTGATTGGACGTTCTAAATAAATGCACATTCTTATACTTGGTAATTTAATAAGTATTCAAGAAATAAACATAAATCTATAAAGAGAGTCCCGAATTAGACAATAAATCTTCACAAAAAGGTGTGATGAGTCTGACCACCCATCCTCTCAACCAAGGCAAATTATTCAGCCTTATCAGTTCAGAACTAATAGGCACCTACCTTTGGAATGTTGGTCCAAATGGATATAGAATCATTGGATTTTACCGGTTCTACGAAAAAACCCATTAGAAACCAATTGGAATGTTTGATCCTTAAACCAACAAGGTCATCCCAAATTCCAGAGGAAACAAAAAATGGTGAACCCGACATGAATCCTTAACCATGTTTAAATGATGTTTTTCATATTTGTTAGGCCCCTATTTAAACTCAATTAGAGGCCCAACCAAACAATCAATAACATATGTGCTTTTCCAAAAGATGAAGTGGTCGGACTTATCTTGATTACGTCTGTTATATCAAACATGCACTCCTTTCCATGATCTTCTGTGTTATAGAAATGGCTTCTCTTAAGTTTACACCTGTGAATACTTCTTACCGTGAATACTTCTGCTGTGAATTCCTCTTCTGCTACTCCTGCTAGATCATCGTCCACTTTGAGGACGGCATCACCTACTCAACATCTTAAAAATTGGGTATCAAATGCGCTGGTTAAAGAGTACCATCAAAACGGTACTACTCCGACTCTGGAGGCTTCTCAACAAACCCTCAAAGTGAATAATTCACCCTGGCCATCTAGACAACGACGACCAGCGATCAAGAAGCAGGTGGTGGCAATGACCGTCTCCAACCGTTTCAGGGTCGTTATCCTCGGAACGTAATCATAGTTCCCTTCCATATTCTGGGGAGGTGAATGAGCAGCTCCCTTAGGGACTTAATTCAAATAGACATTAGTCCTTCCTGAGGGCTCCCATCAACAATATCCATCATACTCGTGTGGCAGTGCACCCTCAACAAGATGAGGGTATCGTCTCTAGGTGTTCGGCTTAGGTTCCTTGAACTAGAGCATGCAAGACGACCCACCAGAGGCAAAATCTGGTCAACAGTGAGCAGGTTCTCATCTCTGCCATCTCCGGAGAAGTCCACCAACCTAACATGGTGGCATGCAATGAGCAGGCAGACACACCTGTCTGTTTTAATTTCGTTTTCTAGCAGACTCGTCTGGCAGTATCATGCCAATCCCGCCAGGAAATTCCGGCAGAGTACTATAGACAGGAACACACACCTGTTTGTAAATCATCATCTTTTCAGCAGGCTCTTCTGATTACATACGATGAATCCTACCAACCCAATGTGTTGACAACTGGTAAATAGGCACATATAAATGCTTACACTCATCAATCCTGCCACCAGCCTCGTCTGTCAGAATTGAAGGAAGCTCGCTAACCATGTTCGAAGGAGTGCAATCAGCAGGCACATACACCTGCCAGTATTGATAGAGCCTACCAATAGTCTCGTTTGGTAGCACCCAGAGAAGTCAGTTGGAATGCTCCGGTGATAAACAGGAGGCAGACTCAACTCTCTGCCCCCACACTTGAGTACTGTCCGGATTCATTGACAGGAAAAGGAGGAGAAGATCAAGAACACACATCTACTCGAATCAAAAAATGTTCGAATATCCCAGTTTCAGCATCTAAATTCACCTAGCACATTCTGTCAATAGTGAAAGAGTAGAAGTAGATCCCTGCTCATATTCTGGATGCTTAACAATATATTATAATAGCTTCAGCAGCATCACAGGGAAAGAAAAACAAATCTATCCCTACCAGTGGAGTGACACATCAAAATTTCACTCCGAAATAGACACACACCTTTGTTCTAGTCCAAGAGGGTTGTGGGGCGTACTCCCCCATTTCATACGGACAACCACATTAGGAACATACACCTGATTTGAGTGGAGATAATCAGCCTAACCTGATCATTTCTCCTAAGAACGCACATACACCTGCCCATATTGACCACATTCATCAACCAGTGGTTCCTAAAGTGAGTAAGAAGGCATCTAAAAAGAAGACTCGCCCAGCACAGTCAAGAAATCAATAGTCAATTTGTAATAAGACCTTTCTCAATGCCGGTCTTCATAAAGCCCTCAAACAATTATCTATTGTAAATAAGGATTCTAATCCCTCATTTCCCATTAGTGGGAACATTAATTCTGATGGTCTTCATCAGCCACTTCCTCATGAAGGCTTTCTTTAGGACAATTCAGCCGATCTCAATGTTTCATCTTCAGATGAGAGCCACAGGAACCATCTGTGTGGTCAGAAGACCAAGGAGAAAAATGTTTCATCTTTTGCTATAACCCACCATGGTGGTCCTCCCCATGATGATGAATTTAGCTGCAAAATACATCTCTATAGTTATAATTCATATTGCATGGAAAATGCTACAATGGACAATGTTGTGACAAGAAATTCCTCTTGTATTGAGGCACTTACAAATGTGAAGCCAGTCATGTATGATGCTTAACATTAGTAGGTGAAATTCATTCTCAATCAGAAGATAGCCCAGGATGTAGGTCATTCTCCTAACCACCCCTGGGTCATTCATCTTCTAGTTTGATCAGTAAATTCTATACTAATATTGTTGAATCTAATGAAGCAACAAAAAAGAACCAACTATAGTCTAATCATGTAGAAGAATGATCATTGAATGATAAAGAGGATGTACTGAATATTAGAAAAACAACTGGAGAATATTGAAGTGTTAGTCATGTTTTGGCCTTTGGCTGACTCTCAGTATGACATTCCAGAGATCTTGACGGAATATGGAATTCATGATGTTCGTCTCAACATATGGAAAAATCTTTGATAGTTGAAAAAAAATATTATCTTATGATGAATATGAAATTCATGTCAAGATAATAGAAGGGTTACAACACCTAATTGATTTGGCATCTCTCTTAGTTTCTCGATATCTGAAGGCTGAAAAGTAGCAGAGATCCCTTCAGCATTCATGCCTTGGCGCACTAAGAAGATTGCGCCAGTTAATTTCCAATGCCCCATCTGGTATTCAAATTAGATAATGGAGTGTTCATGGAGCACTACACTTCATTATGATCTCCAGTTAACAAAGCCCGTTGAAAATGGTCTCATGCAATGTTATTGCCCATGGTCGGCCACAATCAATTGGATTTGTTTGTAATAAAAGGCTTGCCCAAGAACATGCCTCAAATAGTTCTTCTCAAAATCAAGAATACAGAGAACATGTTGTTGAATTACTCCTGCATCACGAAGACAATAATATTGAACATGCCTCTCATTTGGTTCAGGCACATCATCAAGTGATAGAAGTGTCAAAAATCATCCAACGGCCTTTTGAGCCAGGTGATAAAAGTGGATGCAGGTTGTTGCATCTAGCTAATTTCAGGGCTAAAGTCCGAAATATCAAGAGAGATTTTAAAAAAGTCTCCGATATAGCATGTCAAGAACCACCCCAGCTTGCCAGACTGGAGACTCTTTTAACCCCACCCTCCGAATCATCAAATAGGATTCGAGTAGTTATGTAGGAACAACAGGAATAGCCCTAGTCTACCAAAATGGGGACTTTTCAAATCCTCAATTTCTTACTCAGATAAAGTTAGTCTTCCAAGAGATTAGGGAAGAAAATCCAATAGGAACAAAGAGCTAAATTATCAAGAGATTCCCTCCAAATTATGGTAGTCAAGAAATTCCTGAGGGATCAAATCAACAAAAGGCAATGTCTCATCAATGACATGGAAGAAGACATTCTTGCAGAAATGCTGATAGAAGGGATGAAATAAATTTTTCATCAATTAATGTCATTAATTACATTGTTAATGATCCACCATATGAGGCTCACTCAGAGGGATCAGATGAAGAGGTTCCTCCCCAAGAGTTCGTACGCACATACACAAATGAATAAGGTGTGCGTACACGAAATCAAAGGCTTACAGATAATTTGGGTGTTCCTTCAAGTACCCCACTTCCCCCTCTATGAAAGGGATCAAACATGGGGATAAGAAAGAATCAGGTAATATACCCCTCCTCTGGAGAAGGCCAATCACTCTCACTAGAGCAATGATTTTAACAACAGGAGGTAGAAATGAAGGAATTGTGGAGGATGAATGCAGAACTACATCAGGGTAGTCTTCCTTCTAAGTGTGCTGGAGTCAGTCAGCCAAGGGAATTTTATTCAGCTACTAAGATGGATCAAGAATATCCTCCTCTATCAGTACACCCTCATAGTTCTAATCCTACGGGTCAAGTGAAACAACAATCGGTGGTTCTACCATCAGTTACAATACTATCCACCACATATGTCCAAGATCCAGAAAAGGTCCAAGCTCAATCAGATGTTTCTCAAAACTTAATAACTACTATTGAGTCATTAACAGCTTGGTTGGAAGCTATGGAGGGAAAAAATGATGAAATTCAACAAGAAAAGAGAGCTTACCCCGAATGGGTTGTTGCATTTCCTCCACCATGAAATTTTTCAAGTACCACATTCACAATCTTTAATGGTTTGGGAGACCCGGAGCAACACATAAAACATTTTGTTTCTCATTGTGATCTTATGATGGGAACCCCTTAGTAACAAGAAGCATTTAAACTCATGTGTTTTGTATAGTCATTACAAGGGCCTGCTTTGATCTGGTACACAAGCCGGCAATCCCGGTCAATTACTGGGTGGGAGGATCTCCATCAACGATTATTTCTTCAATTCAACTCAACTTTTCCAAAGACAATAGTTTTTTATATTAAAAAGTGTAAGAAAAGGGAGAATGAAAGGATTCCAGATTTCATTGATCGCTAGAAGGGATTAACATATTCTCTAAGCTTAACACTCCCTTAAGAGGAATTGTTGTCAATCTATGTGGAAAATATCCGTGATGAGTGACGCACGATGTTGATACCCGTGAAATATACTGGAGTATTTCGGAACCTTACTTCAACCACTCAACAGTTTTATGATTATCTTATGAAGACTAAGGATAAAACTCATGTAATTCCATCATCTTCTGTAAGGAGAATGGGTAGAGTAGAGACTACTACAGTTATTCTTAAACAAGCACATGTACCTACTTCTACTTCAAAACCTTCATCTTCCCGAAGGTCTCCACCTCCTGAGCATCAACAACAGAGGCTATTTCCTCAAGATGATCCAAGAGATCAAAGAAGAAATAAATTTGAGGATTTTCAAAGAAAATATTACTCTTTCTGAAATGAACATGTTCCTGACAACTTCATTTCAGCTCTGGAAAATAATTTGGTTCAATTTCCAAGGACCAAAAAGATGAACAAAGAGGGAGATGAAGATTTTCCTAACTATTTCCCCTTTGATCAGATTTTTTGGAATCCCATTTGGGAGTATTTTTTATTCAAGGACCTCCTGAAAAAAATGGTTGACTCGGGACAAGTCAAATTGAAAGGTTCGTCATCTCAGGTATCATGTGTTAATGCTACAAATCCAGAATTAGAAGGTGACTGGCAGGAAGTTAAAAGAAAAAATGAGTAGAAATATGATGATTGGATGGTCAGAAAAAATGATCAACCTAACTCATTCCATTTTTCGAATGCAATTGAAAAAACCAATTGTGTCTTATACTAGGTAAACCACAGCAAAAACCTCTTCATCAGAGGGAAAATCCTAAAAAATTTGCATAATTGAATGAAAGAGGAACAATCAGAAGAAGATGAGATCATGTCAAATCCCAAGTTT
Organism: Viscum album; assembly: GCA_963277665.1. NCBI lineage: Eukaryota > Viridiplantae > Streptophyta > Magnoliopsida > Santalales > Viscaceae > Viscum > Viscum album. Next base: position 1,685,079,817 of record OY728119.1, on the reverse strand, counting down.
TCATTGACTCTGGAAGATTTTATGCCATCTACTTTGAAGCAATGGGCACCGCCCCACCAAACGGCATAGCTTAAATTGGAAAATCATGCAGAGTCTTCATCATATGAAGAGTTGATCATCGGTTCTATTAATATGATTCACATAACAGATCATTATTCCAGTCGCAATTTCAATTTTGATGAGCCTGAGTTCCTTATATCAAATATAGGAAATAGAGGGTGTTCTAGAGGTATTTGATACAGAGGAAGACGTGGATAATCCAGAAGCCAATATTCCAATTCTATCCCTGCTAGAAGTGTGTATACAGTAGAAAATCGTGGCAGAGCCCTTCAGCGGGCTCACCGAGAACAACAAAATTCTTCCGCCAATAGCAGATTTAGTCTGGGCACAGTTATTCTAGAGGATCGGTTAGAAGTTACACCTTCTTCCTATTAGCAAGTAAATATTCCTAATCAGTCTAATCTTCCAAAGCCAGGAGTATTACCAACTCCTACCCCGATACAAGACGCATCAAATTCCAATGCATCAACTTCCATGGAACCTTCTAAACCACATGTTCAAGTTGGTAAATGTAGACCATTTGATCAAAATTATAATTTATTGAAACCCCTGGCCTAGGTACCGGCCAAGTTATCAATTTTGGATGCCTTGAATTTATCAAATGATCATCAGGAGTCACTCATTGAGGCTTTCTCAAGTCCTCAGGAATTTGAAACTGAAATTACTGCAGCTGAAGTTTACCATGTAGAGAATAATCATGCAGAATTCCATGTAGTGATATCTTTCATAGATGAAGATGAATATGATGTCATGCATGGACATATTAGACCTTTGTATTTACCTGGAAAGGTAAATGGTGTAGATATTTGAAGAGCCTTCAATGATAATGGTTCACGAGTCAACATAATCCCCATTCATAAACTTCATCGATTGGGCCTTAAGGAATCTAATTGATCTCCTTAAACTACGATGTTACAAGGATATGGTAAAAATGAACAAGAACAACTGGACGAGATTACACTCGGAACTCAGTTTGGAGATCTTGTATCCATTACATATTTCAGGGTTGTTGATCACGATACAGCCTTCAATATCTTTCTTGGAAGACCTTGGCTACATCAACATGTGGTTATCCCTTCATCATACCATCAATGTCTCAAATATTGTTTCTATGGTAAAATTGGGACATTGTATGGTGATAAGTCCCCATTCAAGACAAGTGAATGTCAATACATTGAGGCTGAATTTTATCACATGAAGGGTAAGGAGAAATCCACAGCAAGGGAGGTTACCAAGGTTAATGATCCATTTGGTTTTGAAAAGATTCCAGTAAATCCATTTACACCTATGAGTAATGATTATGTGATTCCTATCAGTCAAATTGACAAGAGATACCCAAATCAAAAAAACTCTTATGGAAACTTCCGTAATGTCAATCACGACAATCAAGCCAGACATCATGGGATAAATTGGTGATTCACCAAGCAATTATTAATGCCCAAATGGGGATGTCTTCATTTCATCTGCTGATATCTAGCAAGCCAATACTTCACCAACCAGGCCAGATGATGTTATAGCAATGTTAGAAGTGAATGATGATGTCGATTCTCAATACATCATCTCCTCTTTAATACCTAAGAAAGACCCTTCGTCATCAATCGGGTCTTAATTGGAAGCTTCTTATTCAAGATGTTCAAATTTTAACATCTCTCATGATAATGGAAATTCTACTTCATCATCTACTATGCAAGTATAAACAGAAGAAATAGAACATATAGAAGAAGAAGGGGAAGATCTCAGAGATGCTCCTCCAACTTTTGAACAAGGTATCTCTACCACCATGGTTGAACTCAAAAAAATAAATCTAGGTACAAAATAAGTTCCACGCCCCACTTTAATTAGTGTAGCCATAACTCTTGAAGAGAAGGAAGTGTATATTTCAATTTTGAAGAAAAATTGAAATATATTTTCTTGGAACTATACAGAGATGCCAGGCCTTGATCCTGATGTTTCTACTCATAGTTTGGGTTTTTAGAAGAACATCGAGGATTCAAGCAAGCCGCTAGAATAACACACCCAACTTATGCTTCAAAAATTGAAACTGAAGTGGATAATATTATCAAAGATAACATCATCAGATAAGTTCAATATCACAAATGGATGGCTAATATTGTCCCTGTGAAAAAGAAGAACCGAAAAATTAGTGTATTCATCGATTTCAGATATCTAAATCAGCATTGTCCTAAGGGTGATTTTCCAGTTCTGATCATAGAACTCTTAATTGATACAACAGCTGGATATGAAGCACATTACTTCATGGATGGATATTCCGGGTATAATCAAATCCAAATGCCTCCAGAAGATGTTGAATCTACATCCTTCAGAGCCACTCAGGGTGTGTTTTGCTATCAGGTAATGCCCTTTAGCATAAACAATACAGGGACAACATATCCGTTTTCCATGCATAGTATCTTCAATTCCTTTTTAGGGATGTTTGTTGAATGTTATGAGGACTATTAGGTGCTTAAATCCAAAAAATGATATAATCACTTAGATGATTTGAAAATCATATTCCAAAAACTTCGACAACCCATTTCAATGATGAACACCTTATAATGATCTTTTGGGTTAATCTCAGGAATATTTCTTGGCTTTGTTGTACGCCATCATGGAATTGAAGTCGATACTAAAAAGACAAATTCAATCCTTGATATGTCACCTCCTTGAAATTTGAAATAATTGAGAGGATTTCAAGGACACTTAGCCCATATTTGGCGTTTCATCACCAATTTGGTAGGAAAAAGTTTACCTTTCACCAAATTGATGATGAAGGGAGTCACTTATCGATGGACTGAATACTGTCAAGAAGCATTCGATATTCTAAAGAAATATCTCTTTAGTCCACCGGTACTTATGAAACCTATTGAAGGAAGACCACTTATCCTCCTTGTGATAGATTTAGAGCAATCATTGAGTAAATTTCATGCTCATAAGAATGATGTTGGAAATGAAAACAACCTCTACTATCTCAATAGGACTATTCATGAAGTAGAAAATCATTATTCAAGTATTGAGAAGTGTTGCCTATCATTAATCTTTACAGTTCAGAAGTTGAGACACTACCTGCAACATCATGAGGTCCAATTGGTATCTCGCAATAACCCACTCAAATTCATCCTTAGTCGTCCAATTCTTACAGGACATCTGGCATAGTGGGTAGTTATGTTGTAGCAATTTGATATTCATTATGTGTCTGAAAAGGAAAAAAAGGGTCAACATCTGGAAGATTTCCTTGCTGAACACCCTTTAGTAGAATATAAAAATTCAGATATTGAAATCACTAATGAGGAAGTCTCCTCTATTCAAGATAGCCCTCGAAAATGGGAAATGTACTTTGATGGTGCTTCTAGAAGTCCAACAGGGAAGAAAATGGAGGATTCTAAATTCAAAAAAGTTGGGTTAGGAATTGTGCTAATTTCCCCAAAAAAGGCAGTGTTACCCTATTCTTTCTCATTGTTTGGAGGAGGGAAAAATAATGAAGTAGATTACCAATCTCTCATTGTAGTCTTTGAGTTGGCGCTTCAAACACAAGTGAATAACTTAAAGGTGAAAGGTGACTTAAACATAGTAATCAAACAAGTCAATGGGGGGTTATGAAATCAGAAAATAAGAACTAATCCCTTTGTATGATTACATCAGAGAGTTAATGGAAGAATTTCCTATGGAACCAAAATTTTATTCTGTACCGAGATAAAAAAATTCCCAAGATGATGCATTGGATAATATAGCCACAACTCAGGCAGATCCAAATTGGGACGAGACAACCATCAATATTTCACATCGTCGTACAATTTCACCTTATGTTCAAACCAGAATAGAGGAAATCAATGAAATTAGTCCCATATCTGAACCATATGGTTATACTACAAGATGGATGACACATATAAGGGAATAACTTCAAAATGGAACACATTCACCTGATCGAGCCCAGAAAGAACAAATCTTGCGACGTGTGGTCAATTTTACTCTTTATGACAGCCCAGATCACCTAGAGAAAATTATCTACATATATGGTTTTGATGGAGTTCTCTTCAGATGCATTGATGGTGAAGAGACAATGGCTGTCATGAAAGAAGTGCATTCCGGAGTCTGTGGTTCCCATCAGTCTGGACATAGACTTCCTAATCAAATTTGAAGGCTTGGATACTTTTGGCCTTCAATGATACCAGATTGTCTTGATTTCATGAAGAAGTTTCATTCACGCCAAGTACATGACAACATCATTCATCAGCCCCCAGGTTTGCTTAATACCGCTAAATACTCATGGCCATTTTCTACATGGGGAATGGATGTGGTGGGACATTACCCTTCTTCTACAGCTAAGCAGTTTATTTATATTCATACTGCTACTGACTTCTTTTCCAAATGGGCAGAGGCAATACCTATCGAAGAAGTTATTTCTAAAAGCATTGTTAGATTCATCAAGTCTAACATCATTACCAGATTTGGTGTCCCCTATACCATATTGATGGACAATGGCACAAACTTTTGTTCATCTGAGGTGAAGAAGTTGTATCAAGAATACAACATCAAATCCAACCATTCATCTCGGTATTATGAAGCAAACTATGACCAGATAGAAGCCTTCAAAAAGACTCTTTCAAACATACTGCAAAAGATGGTGGATTATGATAAGAATTCATGGCCTGAAAAACTCTTTCATGCTTTATGGGATTATCGGACCACCACCCTCACTACAACACGGTCAACTCCATATTCCCTGGTATATGGAATAGAAGCAGTATTTCCCATTGATGTTAAATTACCTTCATTCAGAGTAGCCATTTGTGATTAGTCATCTACAGATGAACAATATTAAAAGCGATTGGATGAATTGGAAAGGTTAGATGAGAAATGATTGTGCACCCTGCATCACTTGGAAGTCTATCAGAATCGAATAGCATGAGATTTCAACAAAAATTTTCTTATTTGTTCATTCATTCATGGAGAATTGGTATTTGTTCTTAGAACTCCAATGATACAAGGAACAAAACCACCCAAGCTTGAACAAAAATTGGAAGGACCTTACTCAATACATAAGGTCTACTCCAATGGAGTATATTCTTTAATCTTAATGGATGGAGAACTGATCACTACTCCAACCAATGCCATATTTTTGAAGAAGTATTTTTTATAAACACAAAATACATCATACTTGGTCCATTCATATGACCTTAAAGTTCTTTTATTACTTTCATCCCACATGACGTTAAACTGCATATCCAATGGTCCATGCATATGACATTAAACTATTTTCATCCCTTATGTTCTGCAAGATATTAAAATTCACCATCACTGGTCCATGCATATGACCTCATTCTATTTGCATTTTTATATTCCAACATGATGTTAATCATTATCGTCCATTTTCGTCCAACATGACATTAAATTGTAAAATGATCATAATATGTCCTACATGATGTTAAACTATATTTTGTCCTTAATTCATTACATTAAACTGCAAAGTCCCCCTTTCTCCCAACCTGATATTAAACTGTATTGTCCCCATAGTCCTAGCTACATGATGATAAACTATACAGAAGTCTCTATAGTACATCTTACCTGACATTAAACTGTATTTTGTCCCTGCTACATGACATTAAACTGTGCAACACCAATAGTCCTCACTACAAGACATTAAACTGCATAGTCCATTCATATGTCCTACATGACATTAAACTATGCATCGTTAGGGTTGTTGCTACCTATTGTTTCTCACACCGAGTATGACTCCCATGAGCTTAGAGTAAAATTCAAACATAACACCCTTTCTGTGCCTCTAACCATACGGAAGTCCCAACACAATGTTTTTGGTCGATGTCCCCAATAACTACTTGATCACTAATTCATTTTTTTAATTGAACTACGCGGACATTGATCCATGCCATCTAGGCTGGGTACATAGGACACCTCCTGAGGTTCAAGCCCAAAACAATTCTCTTCACATTGGTTCACCTTCATCTCATATGATGTTGATTCATGAAACCGCCCCTAGAATCAATATCTTTACATTGGTTCACCTTTGTCCTTGCTATATGACGTTAAAATGTACAACACTTTCGCACTGCACGGCAATAAACTACAACATTCTTTGAAAACCTCACCTAAGAGGGAATCATTATTTACATTGATCTTAAATCATGTTATATTCCAAAGACTACATGCATACATGGAAGTGCCTGAACCTTTTTATATTGGGTCAAACCTTCATTTCACTAAAGTTCCCTTTCATCCTTCAATTGTATGAACCAAATCTGTACAGAGGGTATTTCTATAATTATGTGGGCTTGATTCCCATCCATATGGGATACGTAGGAACATTATAGTGTCCCTTGAATATAGACCCAAGTATTTTGGGCCTAACCCCAAATTCCAATTTCAGTCCCCTGGCTGAACAGTACCTATGAAAACACACATTGTGTATTCATTATTATGGTACGAGACCTATGCCCCTAAACTAAGTTCTCCCATTCTGTAGTCCCACACAAATATAAACTGTATTTCAAGAACTACCTATGGCTTGATTCCCATCCTCATGGGATACATAGTGAAGTCCAAAATTTCAATTCAGTACCCATCCACAACACGATTATGGTTGCCATTGATCTGTGTATCTCTACATACGTTGGACAATACCCATTTTTATGTGTCATAATCCAAACCATAAATACTTTCAGATCATCATAACCCTTTTCTCAACTTCTGGTCATAAAATGTCTGAAACTCGAAAGTTATTTTGATTGACTATGCATCATGTACCCTTAGGCGACCTTGAATAAGTACTCCTCATAACGGACCTGTTAGACAAAAGTTTCTATTGGTTGATTATAAGGACAATTCCCTTAGGTGGCCATGCATAATTCAACACCCTAACGGGTTTTTTAAATAATGGTAACTTCATTCTTGGGAAGAAAACTCTTTTTTCTTTATTGGTCTTAATGAAAATATATAGGGCTCTGCAAAAATAAACATCCTTAACATATTTGTCCCATGTTCTTTTCCATGATATGAAAGTATTCAAGGCTATGGTTTATATTTCTCAACCCTACGCCTAGGTGACACCATCGTAGGAGTGACATTCATCCAATTCATTGACAATCTTGATTGGAAATATCTTCTCCATATTCAAGTATATCTTTCCATATAGAAAATATTATTATTTGGAAAATTTGAATCTCCATAACCTTCCACTGTCTTTTTATCATTAGAAAAGTAAATTCTTGAGATTTATTTTGCCTGCCTATGCAGCATGTGCCCTTAGGAAGCCCTATATAAGTAGTCTACATAACAGACCTGTCAGCCAAAAGATACTATTATTTGACTACACACCCAATGCCCTTATTTGGCCCAGCATAATTCAACCCCCGAACGGGTTTGTTAAATATTGGTAACTTCATTCTAGGTAACTACTTCTTATAATGTCTTTTATTCCTTTTTTCATTTCATTCCTCAGATTAAAAATTTATTATGTCATTTTTTACATATTTTCCCTCATACATGAGTGTGGTAATATGTTTTCAGACAAATTGTTACAGAATTGAGTCAATTTTAATTCATTCAGTCCAAGATATTTCGACCTTAATCATTTGACTTTTTATGTCTGACATGCATGATTTTAAACTACACATAAAAGACAATGGAACTCTGAATAAATGTCAAGTTCCCACTCACTAAACATTCATTTCTTATGATTTTGGTAATATAGGGAAATTAAAAGATTCAATGTTTGTAGGGTTATTTTTATTATCATAGTAAAAATCAAACTATGCATACTAGGCCCATTGACTTAGGAAAAAATTTAAAGCAGGTAGTAGGAAAATGCATGCAGAAATGATTGAAGATGAAAGCGTTTTTCCATTTGATGCACAAAAGTTAGAAGTACATCCACAGACTGGAGTCTCTTCTCTTTTTCAGGAATTAAAAAAAGACTTTCAACATAACTCTTAGTTTGATTTACAACATACCTTGGTTCATCAGCAGCCACCTAGAATTCAATCATTCACCTGGATACAATTATAGATGCAATGATACTCGCTCTTCTGGGAACAATTGAAAAAGGATGTTCTTGAGTGCGGTTTGAGATAATTTTCTTTCTGATCAAAAAGTAACTCTGTTTCATTCCAATAGACTTGGACGATAGATACATGGATTTGAGAATGGTGCATTGGAAGTAAAGATCCATTTGGAGAGAGTATTCTTTTCAGATATGGTTCTATCTCTCCACCAACCGGCAGTGGAAAACATTTCAGCCCATGGGTTTTCCATTTTCATATCTGCAAGGAAATGGAATAGAAGAAAAATTTGAATGTTGACACCATTTTTGTTGCTCTTAATGCACATCATAACCAAAATAGAGGAGTAACAGTGCAGTTTCATCTTAGGTAGATTCTTCATTGCATCTGGAACATTGACTCCTTGCAGATGACCATGACCATAAATAGGTTGGTAGATGCTCTGTGGGAATTTAAGATGATATTTCGTCATGTACTTATCCAAATTTTAGAGAGTGATGTCGATGATATCATAGTAATCATGGCCTACAATGTTCATCATCCCATCAATCTGTTTTCAAGCCAGTTCATCAGCAGTTCTGATTCTTCTAGGAGCCTTTGAATATGCACAAAGGACGAATTAGTAACTCTTAAGTGAGTTGTTTTTTCATAAATTTTTTGATGAAATTCAAAAAAATGGATAAGGCATTAAGGCATGAAAGTCCAAAGTTGGTGCGCAAGTGTAACTGTGTCACGCAGGTTTTGACACACATGTATCACCGTGCCGATCAAAATACCCTTGCAGTAGTGAGACACAGAACAGAAGTAATGAATAGCGGAAAATCAGAAACCTGCGCGCCAAGAGTAACCTATATGACAAAAGCTTGACCTGATCAAATCCGAGTTAATTTCACAAGAATAGCCACATATATATAGTCCAGGCCGCACCCCTGTTCGCCGAAGCCTGCACGGCTCACCCTTGCGCGACGCTAGCTGCACGGTCAACACTTGCACGCCACATGTTCCTTGGCTTTCTTCTTTTCCTCAGAGTCACAATCTCATTTCTTTTGGATCCAACTCTGAGGGGGGGGGGGGGGGCTTTTGTTGATTCTCCTTTCCATAAGAAAGCCTATAGACTGAAAAAAGGGAATACCTTATTCCAAAGGGATTTATCCTTTGATGAAACATAAAATATCGAAAAAGGAAAGAAGAAGGATTTCTTCCCACTTTGGTCTTGCAAGTTTAAGCATGGCTGTGCAAGTATACTTGCACACTGCATAATGGTCATGCATTTTACTTGTGTGTCCTCTTTGATTCTCACCCAGGGTCTTCAGCAGCCTATAAATACTACCAGTGGACCCCCCATTTAAAGGACTAAAAATTCCAGAAACTCAGATTTGAGTTCCCGGCGCCCTAGTCTCTTGTCGAAGCTTCCGAAAAATTCTAAGGTAATTTCTTACCTAGAATAGAATATCTAAAGAGGGGGAGTAAGGCCAAAGTGTTTAGAGTCATTAACACTTGCGCGCCTAAGTTGCCATCCCTTAAGGGAAATGGTCATACTTGCGTGCCACCTTACCCATTTAACAGAACTATCGCGCCACCCATCTGGAAGCCCCTAGGGAGAATACTATGGGCTTGAGCCAAGTATCTCCATAGTATTACCATAGTACCCATGTGTCGTGCAGGTACACCTGCATGACCAGCACTTGCGCGCCCATGCAAGACGTGCACGCCCTTCTCTTTTTGGGTCCCCTTCCTGCGCATTTCACATCTCTTGTGCCTATCCACTTTCCCTATTCAAGATTCAGCCTTCAAAACCCTCTTTAAAGCCGTTTACATCGGCATGGTTCCCTTGTTGGATTCCTTATCTGAAAGAAATTCTGTGTAACAACTCTCAAAACCTAATGATTTAAATATCTTTATGTCACCAAGGTTAGAGATATCATTCATTCAACCTCATCCTTTAAGATGAGAGAATCCTTAACATGGGAATCCTCCTTAGGAGTAAGCCCCAGTCCATGTTCTCTTAATTTGGGAATCCTCCTTAGGAGTAATCCCCAATACAAGTTCTCATAATTTGGGAATCCTACTTAAGAGTATGCCCCAAGTCCTCTAACCTGGGCATCCTCTTTAGGAGTAAGCCCCAGTCATAAATTCCCAAATATGGGCTTCCTTTTCAGGAGTAAGCCCCATTCATATTTCCCATAACCTGGGATTCCTTTTCAGGAGTAATCCCCAGTCTCAAACTCTACAAATATTGGCATCCTCCTTAGGAGAAATCCCCAAGTCCCTTTATTCTAAAATTCCTTTAACCTGGGCATCCTCCTTACGAGTAATCCCCAGTGTTCAAATCCCTTTAACCTAGGCCTCATTATTAGGAGTCATCCCCAGTCTTAATTTCTTTTTACCTGGGCCACCTCTTTAGGAGTAAGCTCCAGTCATAATTTATCATAACCAATCTTAATTTACTTTTGATTTGGGCTTCCTTCTCAGGAATAAAACCCAATCATAAGTCCCTCCTAATTTGGGAATCTTCATCTAGAGTAAGCCCCAAGTTAGAGTATCCAAATCTCTATAAAAGCACCTGTACCTTTACAGACCATGTTCCCAGACATCTTCAATGAATTAAGTCCCAATCTTTATATATTTAGGTAGTCATACATACATGAGCCCCACATCATTTTTTACGATTTCATATTTCATGGCACAATAGTCTGGTTTTACCAATACCTCTTGTTTCTCACACCGAGCATGACTGACGTGAGCTTAGAGTGTAAAAGTAATTATGACATCTTTCATTGAGCCATAAATCATACATAAACATCATACTCCCTTACTCAAACTATGTGGGTTCTGATAACATTTCAAAATAAAGGATACGTAGGTAGCCCATCTGCGTGTACGATCCCAACACTGAAATAATCCATGTCCTTCTGAATGACAATAAACATCATGTGCCCCACTGAGTGGCTTTAAAACAAGTATGGTCATCATAATGACCAAGATACATTTATATAATGTATTGAAGGATACCATTGACTAAGAATCTCTAACAAATATAGATGATTCTCTATCGATGAAGATCCTCAAATACATATAAATAGATTCTCTAAATTTTTTATATATCAATCATTGATTGCAAGTTCTAAAGGAATGTTCATTCTTATACTTGGTAATTTAATAAGGAATCATGAACATAACTTAAATCTAAAAAGAGAGTCCCAGAGTAGGAAATAATTCCCCTCAAAAAGGTTTGATGAGTCTGACCTCCGATCCTCTCGACCAATTCAAATATGTAATCCTTATCTGTTCACAACTAATGAACACCTACCTTGGGAAAGTAGGTCCAAATGGATATAGAATCCATGAATGCTTCCAGTTCTTCGAAAAAACCCGTTAGAAACCGATTGCAATGTATTAAAACTAAACCAACAAGTTCATCCCCAATTCCAGAGAAAACATGATCATAAGGAATCAATCGGGGAGAAATGACCATTCTTTAACAAGGATATTTATTTATAGAAAAATGATATTCTAATACATGTGTTGGATTCATGAGTTGGTTGGTTAGTTTTTTTTTAAATGATAGTGGTGGTGACATCAGGTAATTTCATTTATTACACATCAATGATTCGATGATGTAGGAATTGGAATTTTATTTAATGAGATGGAAGATAAATAAATTGGGTTGGATGAGAAATTGAATTAGATATTAGAAATTCGTAACGATACATCAAAGTAAATGAATATAAATTAATTTTATCAATATATCAAATAATCGTAAAATTATAGTGGATAGTGAAGAGAGATATTTTATTTTAGTGTTGATTCATCAAAGAAGACTCCAGTATTCATTTTATTATAATAATTTTTCTAGAATGGGTTTTTCCCAACAATAGAAATATTGTTTGGAAAAATTTGTGGAGGTGAATTAAGAATGTTCTGTTTTTCATCATTAATTTCGTTTTTATCATTCCATTTTAGTGAATTTCATTTCATCATATTCATGTTAAAATTTTATCTTCATAAATCATATTCAATATTTTTTACAATTTAATGAATTTAAATGCTAAATTATCATTGAATTCATCAAATCAAACAATTTTATAATTTTTTTCTAAAAATATTATAAGCCATATATACAAAAAATCCAAATAAAATATTTATTTCAAAAATTATCAACTCAACAAAATATAATAATAATATCTTATATTCTCTACACAATTTTTACATTTTTCTAATTATATAAATATAATCTCTTCTTCTCTCTAAAACAGTCTCGTATTTTTTCACAAACTTCCTTTCGTGTAACTTCATCATTTATGAGGTTTTACATTTTTTACTTTTCAGGTTAGACAAAAACATTCCTTGTAGGTTCTACCATTCATCTACTACACTTGTTATATTATGAATAAAAAATAATTTAGTTATGTTAAACAACACATCATCACCAAGCTTCACTACCTAATACTACTATAAAATATACATGGATTTATCATAGTGTAGAAGGATTCCTTTTGCATATCAAGATGTGTTACCCCACTTATAAAATTTATAATCATGTAACAAGAAACAATAAAATTTACTATTCTGATGGGTTATGGAATTACTAAAAATACAAATCGCTATATGAAATTCATTATATATTTCAATTTGTTTTTTAATCTATTTAATTATATCTTTTCAAACACTATAGAAAAATTCATAATATGGTATTTATCAATGGATATATATGGAATTGGTCTAGACAGACATGGTATTTTAGGTGATACCTTAATCACCTCACTTCTAGTTCCACTTCGTATGATCCCTAAAATTAATGTTTTATAACATTATGTGATCTAAAGGAATCGCCCAACCATGGGATTGTCCTTATCATCATCCTATTAAACTAAAAAATTATATACTAGAAATCCCATGAATCCCATAACTCCTAAGCCCCACTTGAGTCACTAACAAACATGTATCATGAGCTATGCTATAAGGTTTGAAGATAACTCGATTCTCCCTATATCCACAACATATATCCAGTGGTCTCCCTTAAACCTTTTAATCCTATTATTATATTTCCAAAATATTCCACCATAATTTCATATTTCACATCCATTTAGCAACTGGTAAAACTAAATAGACATAACTAAAAAATTCACACCTATGTGCTAACCCCAAAACATCACAATCCATTAGTTGAGTTTTTTTCAAACAAATCATCATCATCATTGCAAAAATACTCTAAAAATAAACGTAATAACCTAAAATATTAATAGATTTTCACCATGTTTTCACTTCCATTGTCACTAATGCTTAAAAAATTACCCTCTCTAATTCCCACATCACTCAAGAACCAATTATCATTAATCCTGCTCACTCTATTTTAAAATTTCTAGCCAAATGCTCATAATATATCCTACAGAATAACATTATTTCCCAATAATTATTAAAATATCACTATATTTTCATAGAACTTGTTAGTCTAATCATATTATTCTCACAAACCAGCATCATCCCAAGGTATACTCCATATCATCCCTTGATATGTCCATAATATTAAACAACGTCCCATATCAACAAGAATGATAACACATCTCTAATAGCTCATCAATCATTCCATCCATCTAACTCATAAAAATCCAACTAATTGTATCCATGATATCATCCCATTTATGAGCATCACATGTTTTCTCTTAATTTCATACACATACTCTAGGTATCATATTCCATTACTGGTCACCATCTCAAATATAATTTTAATATGAACATTTTCATATTCATACAATAGATCTATATAATATATGAAAATAAATATAACATTAATTTATTATTATATAATTTATTAATGAATAACCATATGTAATCTTCATAAATTAAAATTGTCCATTGAAAATTCACCTTATGAGTCAGATAAGAACATTCTAAATACTCAAAATGTAAGAGTGAATATAAAGAACCCAAATTATATCAAAAATAAATTTGAAGGAATTCATTTATTATATTTATTTGAAGATTGATATAAGTGTTGACTTTAGTAAAAAAAATGTAAATATTTTATACTATGTATATTATTATTAATTCATTATAATCAATTAAATTTGTTTTGTGGGGGGCAATTTTTCAGGAAGAAAGATATCATGTCAAACTCAATTAAGATATATCATAGGATATGTTTGAATAATTTATTCTATATGTAATATTCACAATTTATAGATCATGGAGAAGTTGTTTCTACATAATGGTTATGGGTTTGGTTGAAAAGTATGTCCAACCATTGACTAGGACTCTCCAAGAAGCCACTCAACAAAGGGAGGCTTACCAATCTCAAAGGAATCCACAAATGAATGTGACAACACAAATAAGAACCAATGATATTAAATTATGAGAAATGAGATTATGGGACCACCATGATGGGTAGTTCCATAGTGAATGAGTTGTATGAAGGGTCATCACCATGGGATATATTTTAACTATTTATAATAAAAACTAGATGATATAATAATGGATTATATGAGACATGACCAAAGTGGGATTCATAATTTATGAGCTATGTCATAATAGTAGGACAACAATATATAGGAAATTTATATGGAGACATGATTAAATTCATTATCATTAGAAAATCCTGGATGCCTGCACCATTGAGAAAATGATTCATCATATCATTTTTTAAAAACAGATGCACATGTAGTAATTATCAGTTATTCCATAGTGTGTGTATTTTAAACAGAAATGGAAGATTTATATTCTAAAATCCTATAAGTGTATATATAATATTTAAATAGGATCACATGAAGTTATTTCATGTGTTTGGAGGAAGATTAGGGGATCCTCATGTGATTCTGCCGAAATCATCGGTGTATTGAAGTTAAACCAGTTTGTAAGATCATGTCAACTACAAAGAAACTACACAACATGGAAGAATTCAATGAAATATTAATTCATTAGTCTCACCATCTATTATAAATTGATTTATTCCATTACATTTTTATGGTAGAACTGAAAAATTATCCACCACTGAATTGGAAATAACACTATAGTCTGTTGGGACCAGTTTGTGTATGAATATTGTATTTGTTGTCCACAATAGTAAATACTGGTCAAAATGAAGAAGGAGATGAATAATAACTAAAAAGTTAATGTATATTGGCTTATTTAAGGTTTCCTAGATAATTGTTATGGAATCATAGCATTTTATGTCATACATGAGAAATTCTCTAATAAGATCAATTCAAATGATTTTTGAACTGATCCAATGTTCAAAGAACTTATTTCCAATGTGACACATTGTTTACAATAATGAAGAATGGAGAATTAACATCCATATCAGGATTATTGAAGAAGAATCATGATTTTAATACGTCCATGAAATTCTTCATGATTCCATGAGAACCCTGAAAGAGATGACATGAAGATAATAATGATATGATTTTCATGAAGTAGAGAATGATCGTTGAAGAAGAAGAGAGAGTGTTGAAGGGCTTGGAATTATATGATGGACATGCATTATAAATTTCCTTGAAATTGGATGACCATTGCACTATTATTAATGTTCCAAATACATGTATCAAAGGTGATATATCATCTACAACGTCGAAGGTGTTTTAAGAATCCTCAAGCCTCCACTTTTGGATGAAGAAGGATGATTGGAGTTCATTAGAATCAACACTCCAAAAAGAAATTGGGGATTAGAATTGAGGATGAATAAGTACGTTGGAATTAATATTAGAAAGAGTATTAGAAGAAAGATTGATTATTTTTGAAGGAAAAGGGAAGTAATAAAGTAGTGCATGGTATTGGAATTATGAGAATAGACAAAAATATGTTGCTGATTTACTGATTTGTATTTCAAAAATATAATATGTTTGGATAACATTTCATGCAATCATTATGAAGGATAGGGCAGTAAAGATGTGTTTTTGTCCAAGGAAAGAAAGTGGATCACATGTCAAACGTGGCGCACAAGTGTGGTGTGCCAGTATATGTGGTGTGCAAGTATATGTTGTGGACAAGTTATATTTCAATATTATCCAATCAAAAATATGACAATGGAAATAAATAGGAAAGAAACATAAATATTGGAGCACAAGTCATAAATTGGAATTCAATTATAAGGGGCATGCAAGTGTATGTTGTACCCAAGTCATATTTCAACATCGTCATATAAAAATATGACAAAGGAATGAAACTGCTGTGGTAACGATTGAATGGTCTGCAAGTGATGGGGAAGTATGAAAGTGATGGAGAAGCACACATATAGGAATGGCGTGCAAGTATATGTGGCATGCAAGTCACCCAAATGACTATAAATAGTTTACTACCATCCTAATTTTTTTTAAAGCACAACACATAATAGATAATTTGATATCTGATCGTACAAGTTGTAGAAAGTAGTGAAAAAGCTTAAGTGTTGAGAAAGTTGATGGTTACTTGTAAGGCAGGGATGTAGGGTGGTGCACAAGAAGAGTGGAATGCAAGAAAGAAGATGTGACATGCAACTTGTAATAGGCACGGATGAAGGTCGTTGTGTGCAAGACGTGTGTTCTGTCTAACCCTGAAGTGGCACACAAGATGTGAGTTGTACAGAAATGTGGTGCGAATGTATTTTTTGGGGGTGCATGCAGGATGAAAGGAATGTAAGGATTGGCATGCAAGCTATGAGTTGTCCTAGATGTCATTTCAAGCTTCTAATCAACTGTGATGATGCTAAGTTGAGCTGGACTTCATTTGTTTAACAATCACAAAGAAAACGTATGATTCTATAAAGAAGAAAAATAAAAGAATAGTGCATATGGTTTTTCACTAAAAGAGATCATTTGATGAACAGCAGGTTTCTGTGTAGCTGGTTTTGCATTGAAGAAGAATAAGACAAATAGTGTGCAACATACAGGTTTGCATCATTGAAATAAGATAATAATAATAATAACATAGTATTCCCCCACTAAAGCCTAATATTATTTAGGGATGATTAATTTAGTTGATTCCATGTGAGAGGATCCTTAGTTTTTAATAATCACATTGGTATATGTGATTCTTCTCAAGAAGAGTTAATATAAATTAAGGTAGTTGGTTGTTGCACTAATAAGAATAAAGAAGAAGTCTAGTGGATTTGGTGTTGCACAAGAGAAGAAGAGAAATAAAGAAAGAAGAAATTATATCCAACTTATTTACAAGTAATCAAGTGATGTTCACTAATGAATACCAAGAGCAAAGCCTTCCTTATCAAGAAAGAATAAGACTATCACTATAGGTAGTAAAAAGAACCTCGCAGAGGCTGCATGTTGGACTATTCTATCACAAGTCTAAGGAAAGGGATTGAATATAACCCCCTATAAAGTGTATGACTCACACTGGCTAGAGGATTATTTTCCTTGCCACTCCATTGTAACAAAATATTACATAATAGTGGAGAATCCAAGCACTGGTCATTCCAGTTCATGGAAATTCCCTAACTACTCAAACTGAGTGGTGAACCTTGTAAAACTATCGTGTGCATATTTTTACAGCATTGTAGTTTTCATGCCAGATGTAAAATATAATAAGAGAATCAAGATCCTAATTTGTCATGAGGTACATGGATAAAAAGTAAGAATTTGTTTAAAAATTCCTCAACACTGATTCAACCCCCTCTCCGTGTTAGGTATATCACAAACCGTTCCTCTCAATTGGTATCAGTGGAAATGTTCACCTCTAATGGATTTTCTATTTTGAATATATTCTCATTTGAAGACTAGAGATTCCTTCCAGAGTCAACAATGAAGTGCAGTTTTAATGAAGTGTTAGTTATCTATAAGCAGAATTCAATATCTACTATAACCATGATGAATAAAAAAAGAATGATAATAGAAAGATGAAGATGTTCCTCTTTTCAAATGAATAGGAAGTATATGTATCCCCATGCCTTGATAAAAATGATGACATGTCAACCATGGAATGTAATGAGATGGTGGCTCATGTTTTCACCAATAATATAGACAACCTTCCTACCTCAAATAATCATGTTGTTTGTGTTATTACGTTTGAAAATTATTGTCATGATGAAAATTCCAGTACATGTGGTGATGAGCAATCAACGATATCTCAAAAAATATCAGTTTATTGATTAAGAATGACTCTGCATGGTATCCCTGATGAATGTTCATCCCTGTTTTGTGGAGTATTTCATTGCATGCAGAAAAATATCATTGAACTATACAAAGAAACTGATGTTTTAGAGAATGGATTACAAGAAAAAATTGTAGAATGCATAAATCCCTCTTGACAGGTTGGAGCCTTTGTATCAACAAAGAGAGAATTTTATTTATGCTCTTCAAGGTGGCTTAAATTTGTTGAAGAAGAAGAGGGAGTCAACAAGACTCTAGAAGAGAAGTTCCATGCACATGAATAGGTGCTAAAAAACACAATTAAGTCAAAAAGTTATATATGGAAGAAAATTTCAAGAAGATCAAGGAACACGAATCATTGTTATAAAAAAAATTAATGATGCATGAAGATGAAGTTGAAAGATTTAAAAAACCTATGAAGTGAAGATGTCTATGAATGAAGACCAAGAATTCATCCTCAATATGAGATGTATAGAATTGGAAGCTAAGTTGACCAATCTTGAGATGACTCATATTGAGTCTCCACAAAAGAAGGAAAAAATTTCTTCTAGTACTCAATGCTTAATGGATGACTCAAATATCAAAATACCTCCAACATGGGATAAGAAGATCATGCATTCACTCATTGATCTATCACAACCATTAGAGATAATAAATGTACCATTCATACAAACTTGAATAAATGTTTGTAAAATGTCCTCTATAAAAAGTGATGGTTGGATGAAAAATTATAAACAGGTATGGATGAAGAAAAGAGAGAATAAACCTACAACCATGGATATAGTGGATAGGGGAATGATTGTGGAAGATATCTCCCCACCTAAGAACAACATACCAAGAAGAAGATTCAAACACCTTATAAAGATGATGGAAAAAAGTCTGCATATGTTTGTCCACATTGGTGTTGTAATAGATTTGGGAATTGTGCACTAGATTGTTGGTACATCCCCTTAAATGTAAAATCACAGAGAAAGCCCAAATCAATGGGGGAATTCCTGAGAAAAAGAATAAACATCATCAAATCATGAAGCATATGTATACTGCAAATAGATTTGGAAGGATAGATAACATCTGTGATGTATGCAATAGGAGTGGTCACATGAATGTTGCATGTTTACCTTAATCGGTACCCAAGCTAATAATAAATGATGATCACAAAAGATGGCTACGAATAAATAATCTTCCTTGGGAAGAAATCAAAACAATTTTGAAAAACAATTACCCCAAGAAGATACCAATAAGAAATGGTGAGAAGCCCTCGGATTCAATGTCTAAGGAGGTGATGGGTGGTGCATCCAAAATAACAAATAATAAGGACGCGACTCAGATGATTCCATATGGAAATTACAAACATTATTCCACAATTCTTAATGACATATTGGTTATCTGGATTAATGATTTGGAATAAATGAGAAAATAGAAAGATTCCCAGGAGAATGGTAGTACAAAAAGTAATAAAAAGATTCCACATGTGGAAGAAATGTTTAATAAGTGGTTTCAATAAAAATGAAATAGTCATGTTCCTGAATTTTTGTGTGTGAGAATCCACAAGGATGGTCACATTGTTAATGATTTCATTGAATTTACTCCAACCCCAGAATAATTTATCATAAGGATGAAAATCAACCAGAAGTTCTAATTCATGAAAATATTTTGAAGAAAGAATATTCACACACAAACAATTGGATGAAATATATAGATCGACAAAACCACATTAAAAATTGAAGATTATATGAGAAAGTGTGAGGAGTGGATAAAATAGAGCATCATGGTTGAGAAAATTATCCTAGCCTTCCTGCTCACAATGAAGAAGAAAAAACGATCCACCATATTCCCTTAAATCACTGGGCATTGTATTTGTTCTGATAATAAAATGAATTGAATGTGAAGAAAGCTCTATATGTGAGAACATGAGGTTCACTGATTGTAATAAACTCATGAGTTCCAAGCTAATGAAGTTTTCATCTATGAAAGATTCATCAATTGATATTCAAATATTAATATAATAAGGGATCGCCATTGATGAAGATAATGAAGAGTGTTCCCTTAAGAGGGAGACATATGAAGAAGTTTTCAGAGTTATTATTTTATTCAGTATTAACGTTTGCAGGTATCATATTCAATTACTCTGGAAATTCCTTTAATAACATATCATTGAAAAAGGTATGTAGTTTCCTAATCTCCCATCCTAGGTTACTCAAGATAAATATATTTTTACAAAGGGAGTGAAACTAGATAAATTTGTGACATAAGAAGAATGAAAGTACCCCAATGCCACATATGCTACCAATTTCACCTGAATATTTTTTTAACCTTTTGTTGAAGTGGGTGTAGAAATTTTAGAAATAATTATTTCCTATCACATTCAATATTATCATCCTAGAATGAAAGTGTAAAACCCATCAAGTAAAGTGTATGAGATCGCATCTCATGCATTATCATGATCAGTGAATAATGGACAACTTTATTATCTAAATCAAATCCTCTTATTTTCTACATCGAGCATTGCTCAAGAAGACATATAGTGAAACAATTGATGTCAAACATCTTATGTAAGGACTGATACCCTCTCTACCGTGAACATTTTATTTCATGTCAAAAAATGGGAGAGAATGTGAAATAAAAGTTTGAAATGTAAAGTGGAGAGTGAAGATTCTAATTTTTTCATTTACACATTCATTTGGGGAGACTTTAAGTTATTGACAAAAAATACAAAGTGAAATATTTTCGGGGCCACTTTTTGTATGAAGAATGTATTTTTTGTAAACAATTGTGAATAAATGTCAAAACGATGAAGGGGATGAAGAAAGACTAACATGTTAATTGGGATTGAATAATGTGAGGTTTCCCGGAGAATTGTTATTCAATCATTTCATTGGATATTATACATGAGAAATTCTCTAAAAACATCATTTCAGATGATTGTGGAACAGATCCTATGTTTAAAGAACTTATCTCCAAGGTGACTCATTGTTTACAACAATAAATAATGGTGAAGTATCATCTATATCAGGATGATTGAAGGAGAATGAGGGTTTTAATAAAACCCTGAAATGGATTAAGATTTCATGAGAACCATGAAAGAGATTACTCGAAGAAAATAGTCATATGATTTCCATAAAGTAGAGAATGATGGTTGTTGAAGATGAGAGAGTGTTGAAGGGCTTGGAATTATAAAATGGTAATGCATTACACATTTCCTTGAAATAAGATGATCATTTCATAGTTCTCAAAGTTAGAAATACATATATCAAGGGTGATACATTGTCAACAACATTTAGGGTGATTGAAGAATCCTGAGGCATCTACTTTTGATGATGATATTTTATTGGATTTCATTAAAAAACATTGAATATAAACACTATATATTAGTTAATCATTTGATTCTTATTATTCTACTATTCATTAGGGGTTTTCTTCATTTTTGGTCTAATTAGTACTTTCGTAATTATATAGTATGTTGTATTGAAATCCTCTTCCCAACAGTATATAGGTAGGTCAAATTAAATAATCATTATTGGGGATATCCCTTTATGTTTTATATTTTTTATTTCAAAAACTCCATTCTTGTGGGGGGTTCGAGGACAAGAGAAGTTATTGTTAAATCCATTATTTAGGGAAATAAAATTAAAAGTATTGATTTTCAGACTCATGGGATATCATTTTTTTGACTCATTTACATTTTAAAATCTAGTGTTTTAATTTTATATCCACTTAGGTTTAAAATAGATTTCCTATACCTGGTAAAATAAGTGCAATTATTACTTTGGTGAACTAAAAATATTACCCTTGTTTACCATGAAAATTCACCTCTATGTTCACATGCATATTTATTCCCATTTAAACTAGATACTCTTGATAGTCTAAACCAGAGCATGTGAACCAGCTCCAGATATTGAGAAGTATAAAATTAATTATTTAATTTAAAATATACCTTTTTGATGTTTCCCTTTTTTTCAAGGGTTATAGACTTTGTCATTTCAGAATTCGTCTTTTTGTAGATCCCTAATTAATCATGTCTTAGTAATATTTCTATGTGAGTTAATGTTATAGTGGTCTTGTGTTATATTCAAAAGATATAAATTTCTATTACAGTCACTTATATAAGGAACATATGTTGAAATTGAAGAATCAGGATTTATATTATATACATTCCCTTTTCTCAATTTGTAAATACTAAAGTATTTTTAGAATTAAAAACCTTAAAAGCAATTTATTTCTATATTTTCATGAAAAACATGTTAAAAATTATGTAATATTTTATGATAATAAAATTTTATTCCATAAAAAATTAATTTTAAAATAAAACTAAAACATTTTAATCGATGTAGATAAGTATTATGATCTTTACTCAAAAAACTTTCACTAAAGGTGACATGACCACTATCAGCCATTATCATATTCATAATTACTGAGTAATCTCCATTATTATTCCTATAAAAACAAATGTCCATGCACAATAAGTTTATACAGGATATTTTCATGTGGCTTCTTAATTAAAAATGTTAATATGAAGAATTATTTTTTTACCCAGGTTTTCTTATTTCATGATATGTTATTAATTAGGGATTTTGAAGCACATTTTATTTTATAATATTCCTATAAGAATGTTATAAAAATTAGGAAGTAAAACTACATTAAATCCCTATGAATAAAAAATAGTTCCATAATTTGCTATTGTGGATTTAGGAAAAATGTTACATTTAACAATTCTTCTATTATCAGGTGGGTTACCATGACCAATAATATATTTTGGATCAATTTTATTTCATAATATTGGATTGAGAGTTTGTATTACCATTGTAAATAATTTTGAGTCTTTATTTAACATATGAGTTGAATATTTGAATTATTTAATTTATTTTAATAACTTATTATTATTCACTTTTCTATAGGGAATATTTGTAAAATCAATAGCAGATAAAGAATATTGTTTTCAGAAACAAAAATTGTGTCTATGACATCATTAATGGTATCTAAAAGAATATTGAAATATTAATTTTTTTATCATTTTTAATATAATCATTTTCATCTAAAAAATGATCATAAATACATATAGAAGTGATATTACGTACCTCAGATATAATTTTCATGAGGAATATATTTTATATGTATGGGTTTTCTTCAAGAGTTGAGTACATTGCAATAGAGCTATACTTAATGGGACTCTATGTGAGATTTATTTTATTATTATAATTTATATCCTTACAATCATACTTATTATTTGATTACATCTTAGGGAGGTCATCCATAACATTTCCTTTAATCTGACACTCATAATAGGTAAAATCTTCTGTATTGAAAATCGTTTTTGAGTCATTTTTTCAATTTCATCTACTACCATACATCCCATATAGATTTGTTTTTTTAAGAAATAATTTTTCTTATAAAAATTATTAATCAATATATCTTGATGGTCCATTTCCTTATCACTTGTGGCTTGTGATTCCTCCTCCCAGAAGATTTTATTCTTAACCAATTCTTTTTCTTCATATTTTGATGTAGTAGTGTTCAAGGAGAAACACATATTCTATTGATAATTAATGTAAGAACCCATTTTTTTTTCTGCGAAGGACTTTGGGATATTTCTTGATGTTATTCCAGAGGTGCGCCTTCAGAAGACGTGTGATTCCAAGCCACGGTTTGGCCAGAATTAAATTTTCAGTAAGTTCACACTAGAAATGAAAAAAAATGCGATACCTCCTAAATGGTGTTTCAGATCAGAGATCTGAGTCTACAGATGGGTCCAGAATGAGGTTTTTACCCTAGTAACGACATTAAACATGTTGGTGCGGGACGTTTGGACCCCTCGCTCTCTTTCGGAACGTTAAACGGATAAATTAAATAATAAATTTATGCTTTTAATAGTTAAACTCAAGTATCTTTTAAACGGTGGGTGAAATTTGGAAACCGAGGGCACCGTTGAGTTCGGGGTGTTCCGTTTACCCTAGCAGGGCTGTATGTTTTGTGGGTGCGGCCCGTCTGTGAAAAATGGCCCCATGGGAATTTTCGTAATTTGGATTCCTCGGGCGCTAAGTTTAATAACTTTTGAACAACTTCTCGGATAAAAATTTAGAGACCGCCGTTGTGCTCGAGAGGTGTTTTCTGTCCTAGGGGAGGCTTAACCTCGACTCTGTCAAAGTATGCGGATGCGGGTTAAATTACAGGTTTAAATTAATTAATAATTTTAATTATATTTAATCCCTCCTCCCCTTACCCTCCCTTGTTCACCCCCGAGCGAAGCCCTCTCACCCTCAACCTCTCCTCCTCTCCTCCACATCTCTGACGAGGCGGCTCCGGTGAGGCAGATCCGACGGGTCGCGGGAAAGCTTTGGGCAACGCCCCAACAGGTAGGAGGTTACCTTGTGTTTTTAATTCTACATCTACCTTTGAGCTATTTTTCTAGCATCTATATGCCATCTAAATTGAAATCAAAGCCCATTTTTGAGTAGTTGATTTTATAAGCTTCCCAACGCATCTTTCGGTTTCGATTTTGGAGTCCTGATGCCTCCGCAATCGCCCGCCAAAGTTTGCCGATTTTCAGTTTCGGGCGAGCGCGAGCAGCGGAGCGCGGTAGCCGGGTGTGTTCGAGCTGCGGCGTTCTGGCGTGGGATCTCGGTGTGAGGCGGCAGCTGGACAGGGTGAGTGAGCTCAGCGGCAACGGTGTGAGGCCGAGTAGAGGAGGCCGGCGCGGCGGGGCTTCCAGGGCAAGGCGGCAGGCAGCCGGGGACCGGGGTCAAGAGGGCTGAAGGCTGCGACCCCGCGGTGGAGCGGAGGCCAGCGAGAGGGCGCCGACGAGGTGGACAACCGGGGTCACAATGCGACCCCACGGGGAGACTGAGACCCGCCGTTGGCGGGTCTCATCATGGAAGCAAAACGACCATATAGGCCGGTCGGTGGAGCGACCCACGCGCAGTGTCGGTCTTGCAGGAGGGCGGACCGCTGTGCGGCGGTCCATGGGTCCAGATGGGCTAGGCCCAGGCGGCTGGGCCGCGGTCCTAGCTGGTCGGCCCGAGCAAGGCGGACCGACCGGACCTAGCCGGTCCATCCAAAGGGTGTCCCCCCCCCCCCTTTAATATGTTTGGACACCTGTATTTCAATCTATGGGCATCCATCTTGAGCGTCATCTGCGGCAGTGGGACCATATCGACGAGGCACACCTTTTGAGATGGTTTCGGGAATTTTTAATTCCCGAAAGGAGGGTACTTGGAGGTGCGACGCGTCTTTATGTTGACTGACATTTTTTCGAGGAATCTTGTTTTGGATGGCGCGGACGCGTCTGAAGTATGTTTTGAGTGCCGTCAGCGGCATTGGGACCCTAGTGTCGAGGAAAATCTTTTTAGTGTGGTTCCGGGAATTGAAGTCGTAGTTGAGGCGTGGGACCCACGACCCGTCTTTTGAGCTGCGTGCAACATTTAGCGACTTTTTAATCGGACGTCCGTTCTTGGCTTGAGAGCAGTCGATGTTGGGTGTTTTTCCAAAGGAATCGCGTTGGCGCAGTCTTCCCGATGTATTTCCGAACGATGGTGCGAGCCTCACCAGGGCCGTTTGGGAGTTGACGGTGATTTTCCATCTCTATCAACGGGTGTCCATTTTGGACAAGTGATTAGTTCATACTGTTTGATTTTTTGAGAGGATGACAATAGTGTGATCTGTTCATTGTGTTTTGGGACCGGGTTGCGGGTTCCACGAAGTACAACTCGTGTGCGGTGTGCCGGAATGCACTTTTTTCTCTGGATATCTGATGCCCTCAAGTGAGTAGTGATTTTGACGTGTTTTTCCGAGGGGATTGCAATGGTGCGATGTGCCCGACTATTTTCGGGGCCGAGGCTTGGGATCACGGGACGCTGTTCGGGCATGAGGCGGTGTTGGCGACCTTTCCGTCAGATATCTGTTTGAAGCGATTAAGTAGTCTATCTCACTTTTTTTCCACGAGTATTACAACGGTATGATCCGTTTGGTTGTGTGG
This sequence comes from Viscum album, assembly GCA_963277665.1. NCBI lineage: Eukaryota > Viridiplantae > Streptophyta > Magnoliopsida > Santalales > Viscaceae > Viscum > Viscum album. Next base: position 1,685,053,703 of record OY728119.1, on the reverse strand, counting down.
AGCGTTATACACGATCTTATTAAATGTGGAAATGTGAAGGTTCCATGGGGGAGGATCTTCTACTATGTTTATTGCGGACCCTTGGCTTGTGATCGCCTGCAATCCCGTGTGAGTGAAGTAATGATTGAATAGATGTGGATGGTCGTGCCCCAGTCGTTGAGGTGGCAAGTTGGATATGTTATGTCACGCCTTCACATTGACGTTGGGTGCCATGTGCACGATAGCCCTTGGGCTGAAAATGAGGTATACTCTGGGAGTAGACGGGGGCGCTTGGAGGTACGTGTGGTTTGTACCTGAGACTGTTTGTGCACTTGGTTGGGGATTGACTTGGGGCCACACGAAGTGTGGGCCCCATGTGCGTGGTGTGTTCTTCTTTGCATAATTTTGACCTCTCACGACGTAGAGGGTCACTCGGTTTTCGATTGTTGACCAATGGGGTTGATGTTTTTCCCCTTGCTCTTTGCTCGATGGTTTAGATCAGTAGGGTTGAGTGGTGTCCTCCTGGATTTGTTCTTGAGTCAGGTGATTGCACAATACCCACTCCATGTTTGGTTGGCCAGTGTTGTACCCTTCAGTGGAGATGGGCAGAGTAGTTTGGGTTTACCATCCAGTAGAGAGTGGGCAGTGGGTTGCTCACTGACTTCTAGGGTTTACCCTCCAGCAGAGTCTGGGAAGTGGGTCACCCGACACTCATAGGGTCTACCCTCCAGCACAGACTAGAAAATGGGTCCCCCGACCTCTTAGGGTCTACCCTCAAACAAAGACTGGGTAGTGGGTCACCCAACGACCTCTTAGGGTCTACCCTCCTACAGGGCTGGGTAGTGGGTCGCCCGTCGTCTAGTTCCAGTTCTACCCTCAAGCATGGCTGGGCAGTGGGACGCCTATCGACTTATTCCATTTCTACCCTCCAGAAGGGCTGGGTAGTGGGTCTCCTGATGATGTATTCGGGTTTACCCTCTAGCGGGGCTGGGCAGTGGGTCACCCGATATCTTATTCCGGGTCTACCCTCTAGCAGGGATGGTCAGTGGGTCACCTGATGATGTATTATGAATTACCCTCCAGCAAGACTGGGCAGTGGGACACCCGTTGACATTCCAGAATCAGTCCTTCCTACTAGGCTAGTTTTTGGCCTTCCTCCGTGATCAGCAAAGCGAGACCATTTGTTGTACAGGTCGGTGATGGAATGACTTTGACTTTGAGGAGACCTCTCGACTTCAGAGCATTGAAGAGGTGTGGTTTGACTTAACCTAGAACTCTCATGTACGAGGAGCGCTTTCCCCACCGAGGCATGTCCTTGTGACGCAACCTAAAACCGTGCGGGCAAGTCAGTGCCGCCCAAAGCGGATAGTGTCGAGGTGCGGTGATTGAACCCCTAACTTGTAGTTTGGGGAAGACGTGAGGGATGCTGTGCATTGATGGTGTTTTCTTCTGGGACTGTTGGCTACTCTTTTCTTGGGCTGAGCTATGGGATGGAGATCCCCTTACAAACTTGTTCGAGCTTCTTGTTGATCATATGAATATGTGTATACCTTGTTCCAGTACCCACTCCTTGGACTTGGTTACTCTCCCTCCGGGAGAGGTGAAGACGCGCGGGGTATGCCATGTGATTTCCGTGTCTAGCTTCTCGTGGTTGGACGAGTCTACTCTCCTACTATAGGTAACGAAGACTCAACGATAAGTTCATCTTCTCACATTTTCCATCTCCTTGTGTTTGGATGAGTCTACTTCCTCTCTCTTTCTGGGTGGAGCTAGACTCTTTACTACACATTCAGTTCTACTCCTTTACTTTTCCTTGTTCGCAGTACTAGTCACCCTTCGGTACCTCCTTTGTTGCTCCCTCAAGCCTTTGGGGTATCCTACTGAGTATTTTTATACTCACCCCTGCTTGGGCTTTTCCTGCACTTGGTGTGCCCTTGCAGACTACGGACAGGTTGTTCATGACTTTTGTGGAGCATAGGAGTTCAGGGGCTTGAACCGCGTGCAGTGGTTGTAGTCGGGTTCCTGGTGGGGAACCTTTCCAACTATTTTTCATTTGTTCACTTGTTGCTGGGTTGTGGAACTTTTCTGGTTGGGTGTGTGTTTTGCCCCTTTTCTTTTGAGTTTACTTTCAGCACATTCATTGTACTTTTAGAGGTGGATGCACATTGTGGTTTATTTATAGCATTTTCCCTTTAAATTTATTTTTTACTCTTCATTTTTTCATTGAGTGTGATGCATGTGTGTGTACCGGTACTTAGTCAAAGGCCTCCATGAGTTATTGTGCCTTCGGTGCTGGTCGCCAGCCCCAGGCCTATGGAGGCGGGCTTGGGGTAGTTGCAGCTCGAGCCCGAGTAGGGTAGGGTCGTGACAAAGTGGTATAAAAGTTGGTTCGTTCCTTGGGACGTTGTTCGGATGTCCCTAAAGTAAAAGGAATTGGTTGGGACAAAGTGGTATCTAATCTACCTTATATTAAAAAATGTTCCCATAAACTATAAAAATAATTAAAAACAAATTGAATATTATTTTTTGACAATTACAATAAGCATTATACTGTGAGTGATTTTGATGACTCCAGATGATTAATTATTAAAATACCAATAATCTATTAATAAATTTTAATTTTCTTAATTTTTGATATTAAATTAAAACAAAAATTTATTAATTTTATTAGAAAAACCGATCTTAATGAATGAACTATTTTGATCACTTTTTAATGGAATTTTTTTCATCTAATTCATATTTTTTTTGAATAATTTTCTATAATGAAAATTTCTATATAGATGTAATTAAAAAGGAAACAAGTAGAAAAATTAAAAAATATAGTTTTAAAATAAAAAAATAAAATCAAGATTCCAATTGCCAATCAAGGAAGGCCATATAATAAGTTATTTGGAATAATCCATATATATGTTTTTTGAAGATGGATGGATCGAACTGTAGGAGAACCAAAATTTTCGATATTAGCAATCCAAAAGATCCACAGAGGGATTGAAATTTGGATATGGGATCAAACCCTCAACTAATGGATTAATAAAATTAACCTGAGATTCCAGAAAATAAAATGAATTCACCATCTAGGAAAATACCAATGATTGAAGAAAAAACTAGGATTGGTAATTGAGGTTGACTATTGAGTCAATGTAGCCGTTCAAGGAGATAATGTCTCCTATTATTAACAAACTGAATAATCATAGACCGAAAAATTATGGAAGAATCACTAAGATTGTAACCCATTTCCCTAATTAGTTTAATGAAGGAGACGAACTAGACTAGTAAAGAACCATGTTCCCCATCCAGGTTTATTGAACCGATCGTGAATACATGAGCTGATATATGAAGAACAAATGTGATCAGTCATAACCTATTGAATATAAGAAGGAATTGTCATAAATATAAGACCACTAGAAAGTCATAAATATTGGTATATGGTGGTTTAAAGAGAATCATGGGCTTAGGTACCATCATTATTAATGATCAGATCCTAATGAATCTCATAAGGTTGGGACTCTTATGATTCTATTTTGAATAAGATATGAGGTTCAAAGAACATCAAAGGTTGAGTTTTGAGTAGTCTGAATGAGACAAACCTTACCAAGAGATGTTGATAAAGAATTAACACAAATCTAGTGAGTACAAATATATTGATACATTGGTTTACATACCGTGTTGTCATTTGTAATGAGTTCCACCTACTAATATTTGTATTGTTGTTTATAAAGATTATAAATTTTTGTCTCAATAATCAGTGTAGGTAGATTTTCATATTACTTGTTGAAATAAATATGATGGGGCCTATATTTATTTAGTTATTGTTGTTTCATGAACCATGTCGATAATGTGTTTTGTTTTCACCAAATTGTTGAAATAAAATTTATGGTCAATGATCATAATGAATCAGACGAGGAGAAATGATCATTATTTAACAAGGATATTTATTTATCAAAAAATGATATTCTACTACATGTGTTGGAATCATGAGTTGGTTGGTCAGTTTTTTTAAATGATAGTCGGGGTGCCATCAGGCCATGTCATTTATTACACTACAAAGTTTCAATGAAATAGGTATGGGGATTTTATTTAATGATATGGATGATATATAAAATGGGTTTGAGGAGAAATTGAATTAGATATTAGAAATTCATGAAGATACATTAGAGTGAATGAATATAAATTAATTTTATAAATATATCAAATAATCATAAAATTATAGTGTCCAGTGAAGAGAGATCTTTTATTTTAGTGTTTAATCGTCAAAGAAGACTTTAATATTCTTTTTATTATATTATTTTTTCTACAATGGGGTTTTCCCTAAAATAGAAATACTGTTTTGAAAAATTATTGGAGGTGAATTAAGAATGTTCAACTGTTCATCTTTAGTTTTATTTTTCTCATTCCATTTAATTGAATTTCATATCATCATAATCATGTTAAAATTTTACCTTCGTAAATCATATTCAACATTTTTTACAATTAAATGAATTTAAATATTGAAATATCATTGAATTCATCAAATCAAACAATTTTATAATTTTTTTTAAAAAACCATATAAACCATATATACTAAAAATCAAATTTCAATTATTATTTCAACAATTATCAAATAAAAATATAAAATATTAATATCTTCTATAATCTACATAATTTTTACATTTTTCTAATTATATAAATATAATCTCTTCTTCTCTCTAGAATAGTCTTTTATTTTTTTCACACACTTCATTTCATGTAACTTCTTCATTTTATGAGGTTTTCAATTTTTTCATTTTTGGGTTAGATAAAATCCATCCTTGTTGGTTCTCCCATGAACCAACGACAATAGTTATATTATGAATAAAAAATAATTTAGTTGTGTTAAACAACACATCATCACCAACCTTCACTACATCAAAGTACTATAAAATATACGTGGAATTATCATAGTGTAGAAGGATTCCTTATCCAAATCATGATGTGATACCCCACTTATATAATTTATAATCATGTTACAAGAAACCATAAAATTTACTATTCTGATTGGTTCTGGAATTTCTAAAAATATAACTCCCTATATGAAATTCACTATATATTTCCATGTGTTTTTTTATCTAATGAATTATATCTTTTCAAACCCCAAAGAAAAATTCATAATATGGTATTTTTCAATGGAACTATATATAATTGGTCTAGACAGACATGGTATTTTAGGTGATACCTTAATCACCTCACTTCTAGTTTTACTTCGTATGATCCCTAAAATTAACGTTTTATTACACTATTTGATATAAAGGAATATCCCCACCATGAGATTATCCATATCATCATCCTATAAAACTAAAAAATATATATACCATAAATACCATGAAGACCATAACTCATAAGCCCCACTTGAGTCACTAAAAAACATGTCTCATGAGCTATGATATAGTCTTGAATATAACATGGTGCTCCCTATATCCACTACATATATCCATTGGTCTCCCTTCAACCATTGAATCATATTATTGTATTTCCAAAATATTCCACAAGAATTTCATATTACACATCGATTTAGATACTGGTAAAACTAAATCTACATAACTCACAAATTCACACCTATGTGTTAACCCCAATACATCACAAGCCATTAGTTGAGTTTTTTTTTCTAACAAATCATCATCAGCATTGCCACAGTACGCTAAAAATAAATGTCTTTCCCTAAAATATTAATGGAGTTTTCCCCATGTTTTGACTTCCATTGTCATTACATATTACGAAATTAACCACCAAAATTCCCACATCACTCAAGCACCACTAATCAATAATCATTCTTACTCTATTTTAAAATTTCTATCCAAATGTTCATGATATATCCTACGGAATATCATTATTTTCCAATAATGATTAAAATATCACTATATTGTCATATAACTAGTTAATTTAATCATTTTATTGTCACATAACAACATCATCCCAAGGTAGACTCCACATCATCCCTTGAGATGTCCATAATTTTAAACAATGTCCCATATCAACACAAATGATAACACATCTCTAATACCTCATCAAACATTCCAACCATTTAACTCTTTAAAATCCAAATAATTGTATACATGATATCATCCCCTTTTTGAGCATCACATGTTTTCTCTTAATTTCATATACATATTCAAGGTATCATATTCCATTACTGGTCACCATCTCAAATATATTTTTAATATGAACATTGTCATATTCATAGAATATATCTATATAATGTTTGGATAAAAATATGACATTAATTGATTATTATATAATTTATTAATGAATAACCATATGTAATCATCATAAATTAAAATTAACCATTTAAAATTCACCATATAAGTCAGATAAGAACATTCTAAATACTCATATTGTAAGAGTGAATATAAAGAACCCAAATTATATCAATAATAAATTTGAAGGAAATCATTTATTATATTTTTTGATGATTCATGTACGTTTTGAAGTTGGTAATTTTTTTTGTAAATAGGTTATACTATGAGGATTATTATTGATTCATTTTAATCAATTTAATTTGTTATGTGGGGGACGATTTTTCAGGAAGAATGATATCTTGTCACACTCAATTAGTTTATACCATAGGATATGTTTGAATAATTTATTCTATATGTAATACTCACAATTTATAGTTCATGAAGAAGTGGTTTCTTCATAATGGTTGTGGGTTTGGTTGAAAAGTATGTCCATGCATTTACTATGACTCTCCAAGAAGCCACTCACCAAAGGGAAGCTAACCGATCTCAATGGAATCCAAAAATGAATGTGACAGTATAAATAATAACTAGTGAATGTCAATTATGACAGATGAGATTGTGGGACCACCATGATGGGTAGTACCATAGTGACTGGGATATATAATGTGTCATCACCATGGGAGATTTTTGACCTATTTATAATACAAACTAGATGATATAATAATTTATTATGGAGACAAGACCAAAGTGGGATTCATAATTTATGAGCTATGACATAATAATAGCACTACAATATATAGTAAATTTATAGGGGGACATGATTAAATTCATTATCATTAGAAAATCTTGTTTGCCTACACCATTGATAAAATGATTCATCATAGAATTTTTTTAAAACATATACACATGTAGTAATTTTCACTTATTCTATAGTGTGTGTATTTTAAATATAAATGGAATATTTATCTTCTCAAATCCTATAAGTGTATATATAATAGTTAAATAGGATCAAATGAATATATTTCATGTGTTTGGAGGAAGATTAGGGGATCCTCATTTGATTGTGCCGAAATTATCAGTGTATTGAAGTTAAACTAGTTTGTAAGATCATGTCTACTACAAAGAAACTACACAACATGGAAGAATTCAATGAAATATTAATTGATTAGTCTCACCTTATATTATAAATTATTTTATTCCATTCCATTTTAATGGTTGAACTGAAAATATATCCACTATAGAATTGGAAATAACACTATAGTCTGTTTGGAAAAGTTTGTGTATGAATTTTGAATTTGTTGTCAACAGTTGTCAATAATGTTCAAAATGAAGAAGGAGATGAATAATGACTAAAAATTTAATGTAGATTTTATAAAGTAAGGTTTCCTAGAGAATTTTTATGGAATCATAGAATTAGATGTCATACAAGAGAAACTCTCTAAGAAGATCAATTCAGACGATTGTTGAACTGATCCAAAGTTCAAAGAACTTGTTTCCAAGGTGACACATTGTTTACAACAATGAATATTGGTGAAATAAAATCCATATTATGTGGAAGAAGAATGATTATTTTAATACATCCTTGAAATTAGTCAGGGTTTCATGATAACCCTGAAAGAGCTGACATGATGAAAATAATGATATAATTTTCAGGAAGTAGAGAATGATTATTGAAGAAAAAGAGAGAGTGTGGAAGGGCTTGGTATTCTACGATGGACATTCATTACACATTTCCTTCAAATTAGATGATCATTGCACTATTATTAAAGTTACAAATGCATGTATCAAAGGAGATACATCATCTACAATATTGAAGGTGTTTGAAGAATCCCCAAGCCTCCACTTTGGGATGAAGAATGATGATTAGAGTTCATTAGAATTAAAACTCCAAAAAGGAATTAAGGATTTGAATTGAGGATGAATAAGTACTTTGGAATTCATATTCCAAAGAGTATAAGAAAAAAGAGGGATGATTTATGAAGATAAAGAGAAGGAATAAAGTAGTGCATTGGATGGGAACTATGAGAATGGAAAAACAATGATGATGCTTTGCTGATTTGTATTTCACAAATATAATAAGTTTGGAGAACTTTTCATGCATTAATTATAAAGGATAGGGGAGTAAAGAAGTGTTTTTTTTTCAAGTAATGAAAGTGGTTGACATGTAAAACATGGTTCCAAAGTGTGGACCGCAAGTATATGTGGTGTGCAAGTATATGTTGTGTGCAAGTTATATTTCATGATAATCCAATCAAAATATGACAATGGAAATAAAGAGGAAAGAAACATAAAGATTGGAGAGTAAGTGAGAAAGTGACATGAAATTATAAGGGGAATGCAAGTGTATGTTACACCCAAGTCATAATTCAACATCATCGTAAAGAAATATGTCAAAGGAAAGAAACTGTCGTGCTAGAGATGGAATAGTGCGCAAGTTATGGAGCATCATGAAAGTGATGGAGCATCACACATATATGAATGGAATGCAATTGTATGTGGCGTGAAAGTCACCCAAATGACTATAAATAGATGACTATAACCCTAATTTTTAAATCTCAACACTTAAGAGATAATTTGATCTCTGATTGCACATGTTGTAGAATGTGGTTCACAAGATGAAGTGTTGTGCAAGTTGATGGTTATTTGTAAGGAGCAGAAGTAGGGTGGTCTGCAAGCTGAGTGGCATGTATGTCCTATGGCGTACAAGAATATGTGGCGTGCAATTTTTAATAGGTGCGGAAGAAGGTAGTTGTGTGCAAGAAGTGTGTTCTGTCTAACCCCGAAGTGGTACACAAGATGTGAGATGTGAACAACTATGGTGCACATGTATTTGGTGGCACACATGCCGGGTGGAAGGAAACTAAGGATTGTCGTGCAAACTATGAGTTTTCCTATATGTTCTTTCCTGCTTCCGATCAACTGTGATGATGCTATGTTGAGCTGGACTTCATTATTTTAACAATCACAAAGGGAACATGTGATTCTAGCAAGAAGAAGAATAAAAGAATAGTGCAGATGGTTTTTCACTGAAAGAGACCATTTGAAGAAGAGAAGGTTTATTGTGCAGCTGGGTTTTCATTTAATAAGTAGAAGTCAAAGAGAGTGCAACATACAGGTTTGTAGCATAGAAAGAAGTGAATAATAATAATAACAGAGTATTCCCCACTAATTCCTGCTATTATTTAGGGATGATTAATTCGGATGATTCTATGTGAGTGAATCCTCTGTGTCTGAATAATCACATTGTTATATGTGATTCTGGTCAAGAATAGTTAATAGAATTAATGTAGTTGGTTATTTCACTAGGAAGAATAAAGAAGAAGTCTAGTTTAGTTGGTGTTGCAATAGAGAAGAAGATAAATAAATAAAGAAGAAATTATAGCCAACTGCATTACAAGTAATCAAGTGAAGATCACTAAATAAGTCCAAGAGAAAAATCTACCTTATCAATAAATAGGAATACCATCACTAAAGGTTGTAAAAAGAACCAGCTAGAGGCTGCATGTTGGACTAGGATATCACCAGTCTTGCGAAAGGGGTTGAATATCACCCCCTCTAAAGTGTAGGACTCACACTGGCAAGAGGATTATTTTCCTAGCCACTCCATTGTAACAACATGTTACATTATAATGGATAATCCATGTACCAGTCATTCCAGTTCATGAAAAGTACATAACTACACTTACTGAGTTTTACACCTTGTAAAACTATCATGTGCATATTTTTACCACTTTCTATTATTGAATGCCACATGTAAAATAGAATAAGAGAATCAAGATCCTAATAGGTCAAGAGGTACATGGATAAAATGTAAGAATTTGTTTAAAAATTCTTCAACACTGATTCACCCCCCTCTCAGTGTTAGGTATATCGAAAATGGGTCCTCTCAATTGGTATTAGAGGAAATGTTCACATCTATTGGATTTTCTATTTTGAATATATTTTCTTTTGAAGACTAGAGATTCTCTCCAAAGTCAACTGTGAAGTGCAGTTTTAATGATGATTTAGTTATCTATAAGCAGAATTCAATATCAACTATAACCATGATGAACAAAAAATGAAGGATAATTTAAAGCTGAAGATGTCCCTCTTTTCAAATGAATATGAATTATATATATCTAGATGCCTTGATGAAAATGAGTACATATTAAACATGTAATGTAATGAGATAGTGGATCATTTTTTCACCAAGAATATGGAAAACCTTCCTACCTCAACTAATCAAGTGGTTTGTGTTATTAAATTTGGAAATTATTATCATGATGAAAATGCCAGCACAAGTGGTGATGATAAATCTATAACATCTCAAAAAATATCATTTAATAGATTAATAATGATTCTTCATGGTATCCCTGATGATTGTTCATCCCTATTTTGTGGAGTATTTCAATGCATGCAGAAAAATATCATTGAGTTGGAAGAAGAAACTGATGTTTTGGAGAATGTCTTCCAAAAAAATTGTAGAATGCAAAAATACCACTTGACAGGTTAGAGCCTCTGAAGCAACAAAGAGAGAGATTGAATTATGATAATCAAGGTGGATTAAATTTTTTAAAGAAAAAGAGTGAGTCAAAAAGAATCTAGAAGAGAAGTTCCATGCACATGAATGTGTGATAAAAAGGCAATGAAGTCAAAAAGTTATATATGGAGGAAAATTTAAGGAAGATCAAGGAACAAGACTCTTTGTTATAAGAAAAAGAAAAGATGCATGAAGATGAAGTTTAAATATTAAAAAAACCTATGAATTGAAGATGTCTATGATTGAAGACCAATAAGTCATCCCCACTATGAGATGTCTATAATTGGAAGCTAAGTTGACCAATCTTGAGATGACACATATTCAGTCTCCAAAAAATAAGGAAACAGTTTCTGTTAGTACTCAATTCTCAATGGAAGATTCTACAATCAAAATACCTCCAACTTGTTATAAGAAGATCATGGATTCCCTTATTGATATATCACAACCATAAGATATAGTAAATGTACCATTAATACAAATTTGTATAAATGTTTCTAAAATTTCATATAAAAAATGTGATGGTTGGATGAAAAATTATAAACAATATGGATAATGGAATGAGAGAATAAACCAACCACCTTGGAAGTAGTGGATAGGGGAAAGACTGTGGAAGATATCTCCCCGCCAAAAGAACAATATACCAAGAAGAAGATTCAACAACCTTATAAAGAGGATGGAAAATAGTCAACATATGTTTTTCATTGTTGGTGCTATAATAGATTTGGGAATTGTGTACTAGATTTTTGGTACACCCCCTTAATTTTAAAAGCATAGATAAAGACCATATCAAGGTGAGAATGCCTGATAAGAAGACTAAACATCAACAAATCATGAAGCATATGTATACTGCAAACATATTTTGAATGTTAGATAACATCTGTGATGTATGCAATAGGAGTGGTCACATTAATGTTTCATGTTTACCTAAATAGGTACCCAAGCAAATAATAAATGAAGATCCCAAAAGCTGGCTAGGAATAAAGAATCATTCTTGGGAAGAAATCATAAAAATGTTGAAAAAAAATTATCCCAAGAAGATACCAAGAATAAAAGGTGATAAGCCCTTAGATTCAATGTCTAAGGAGGTGATGGGTGGTGCATCCAAAAGAACCACTAAGAAGGATGCGACTCAGAAGTTTCCCGGTGGAAATTACAAACATGCTTCCACAATTCGTAATGAAATATTGGTTATCTGGCATAATGATTTGGAAATAATGAGAATAGAGGAAGATTCACAAGAGAAGGGTAGTACAAAAAGTAATAAAAATATTACACAAGATGAAGAAATGTTGAATAAGTGGTTGCAATAAAAAGGAAACACTCATGTTCATGAATTTTTGTGTGGGAGGTTCCACAAGGATGGTCACACTGTTAAAAATTGCATTGAATTTATTCAAACCCCAGAAGTATCTATCATAAGGATGAAAATCGCACCAGGAGTTCTAATTCAGGTAAATATTTTGAAGAATGAATATTCCCACAAACAAAATTGGATGAAGTATATAGATCAACACAACCACATTAAGAATTGTCGATTATATGTTAAAGTGTGAGGAGTGGAGAAAATGGAGCATCTTGGATGAGAAAATCATCCCAGCCTTCCAGCTCACATTGAATAAGAAAAAAAGATCCACCTTATTCCCTTTAATCAATGTGTATTGTATTTGTTTTGATAATACAAGGAATTGAATGTGAAGAAAGCTCTCCGGGGGAGAACCTGAGGTTCATTGATTTTAATCAACTCATGAGTGCCAAGCGGAAGATGTTTTCATATGTGGAAGATTCATCAATTGATATTAAAATATTAATATGATAAAGGATCGCCATTGATGAAGATAATGGGGAGTGTTCCCTTATGAGGGAGATGTATGAAGAAGCTTTCAGAGTTATTATTTTAACCAGTATTAACTTTTGCAGGTATCATATTCAGTTACTCTGGAAATTATTTTAATAACATGTCATTGAAAAAGGTATGTAGTTTCTTAATATCTCATCCTTGGTTACTCAAGATAAATATATTTTTACAAAATGAGTGTAACTAGACCAATATGTGACATAAGAATAATGAAAGTTCCCAAAGGCCACATATCATACCAATTCCACTTGAATATTTTTTTAACCTTTTGTTGAAGTGAGTGTGGGAATTTTAGAATTAATTATTTCCTATCACATTCAATATTATCATCATGGAATAAAAGTGGATAACCCTTGAAGACATGTGTATGGGATCTCATCTCATGGGGTATCGTGATCAGTGAATAATGGAAAACATTATTATCTAAATCAAATCCTCTTATTTTCTACATCGATCTTTGCTCAGGTAGACGTAGAGTGAAACGATTGATGTCAAACATCTTAAGTAAGGAATGATACCCTCTCTAACATGAAAATTGTATTTCATGTCAAAAAATGGGAAAGAATGTGAAATTAAAGATTGAAATGTAATTTGGAGTGTGAAGATTCTCATTTTTTCATCTACACATTCATTTGTGGATACTTTAAGGTATTGACAACAAACACAAAGGTAAATATTGTTGGGACATCATTGTGTATGAAGAATGTATTTGTTGTAAACAGTTGTGAATACATGTCAAAATGATGAAGGAGAAGAAGAAAGACTAAAATTTTAATGGGGATTGGATAATGTTAGGTTTCCCGGAGAATTGTTATTGAATCATATCATTTGATATCATACATGATAAGTTCCTGAAAAAGACCAATTCAGATGATTGTGGAATAGATCATATGTTTAAAGAACTTGTATCCACGGTGACACATTGTTTACAACAATAAAGAATGGTGATGTATCATCCATATCAGGGAGATTGAAGAAGAATGAGGGTTTTAATAAAACCATTAAATTAATTAAGATTGCATGAGAACCATGAAAGAGCTTTATTGAAGAAAACAGTCATATGATTTCTATGAAGTAGAGAATGATGGTTGTTGAAGATGAGAGAGTGTTAAAGTGATTGGCATTCTATAATGGTAATGCATTACACATTTCCTTGAAATCAGATGATCATTTCACAGTTCTAAAAGTTCCAAATACATCTATCAAAGGTGATACATCGTCACCAACATTGAAGGTGTTTGAAGAGTCCTGAAGCCTCTACTTTTTGATGAAGAGAGGTTATTGGAGTTCATTAGAATTTACATTCCAAAAATGAATTGAGTATTTGAAGTGAGGATGAAGATGTACTATGGAATTCATATTCCAAATAGTATAAGAAGAAAGAAGGATGATTTATGATGATAAAGAGATGACATGAAATAGTGCATGGTCGTTGAACTATGAGAATGTCCAAAACAAGGACGTTTCTCTTCTGATTTATATTTCAAAAATAACATAAGATTGGAGAACTTTTGATTAATGTCTTATAATGTTCGTGGGGAGTAAATAAGTATTTTTGGAAATGGAATGAAAGTGGCATGCTAGATAAAGGTTGCGTGCAAGTGTGGCTCGCTAGTATAGATGGTCTTCAACTACGTGTTGAGTGATATTCGTATTTAAAGATCATCCCATAAAAATAGTAAAAAGGAAATAATGTGGCGTGAAATTTAATGAATGGCGTGCAAGTAAAAAAGTGGCTCACAAGTATAAGGGGTGCGCAATTTGGGGACACATGTATAAGAGGCATGCAAGTGTATGTTGTGTGCAAGTCATATTTCAACATCACCATATAAATATATGACAAAGGAATGAAACTATCGCGCTAGTGATGGAGCGGTGCGCAATTGAAGAAGCGACACACAAGTAGGAAAAACACGCATGTGTATGTGGCACGCAAGTCACCCAAATGCCTATAAATTGACTACTAGACTCCCCATTTTTTAAGGATCACCACTTAATAGAAAATTTGATCTCTGATCGAGAATGTAATAGAAGGTGTCCCGCAAATCTGAAGTGTCACGCAATTTGAGTGTTATTTATATGATTCCCAAGTAGGGAGGCATGCATGTAGAGTGGCGTGCAAGCCGCGTGTCGCGCACGCAGCATGCCGAACAAGTTTTAAGAGGTGTACATGTTTGAGTTGTTTCAAAAAAGTGTGTTGTGTATAACACTGATGTGGCATGTAGGTTTTGAGTAGTCCACAATTATGGCGCGTAAGTATTTTGTGGAACGCAAGTTGGGAGGTGTGTAGGTATGGTGAAATTCATGTAAAGATTGGTGTGAAAGATGTGGGTTGTTCTAGAAGTTCTTTCCAGCTTCTAATCAACTATAATGATGTTATGTTCAGCTGGACATCGTGGTTTTATCAATCACAATTAGAACATAATATTTTAGCAAGAATAAGAAGAATAGATTAGTGCATATGGTTTTTCACTGAAAGAGAACATGTGTTGAAGAGAAGGTTTTAGTGCAACTAGTTTTGAATTCAAGAAGTATAAGATGAAGACTGTGTAGTTTACAGCTTTGATAGAGAATATAAGAGAAGAAGAAAAAGAATATATTATGCCCAACATAAGCCTACAATTATTTAGGGCAGTTCAATTTAGACGATACAATGTGTGATGTTCCTTAGTGTCTGAATAATCACATTGGTATATGTGATTCAGGGAAAGAAGTGAGAAGAAGAATTAGTTTTGTTGGTTATTGTACTTTGAATAAGAAATAATAAGTCTAGTGTTGTTGGTGTTGCATTAGAGAATAAGAGAAAGAAGGAAGGAAGAATTTCTTCCCTAATGCATTGCAATTAATCAACTGAAGATCTCTAAAGATGACCAATAGTAGAACCATCCTTATCAAGATGGAAGAAGACTATCACTATAGGCATTATAAGAAGCCTACTAGAGTCTATAAGTTTGACTAGGATATCACTAGTCTAGGGAAAAGGATTATTTTATCCCCCCTCTAATGTGTAGGGACTCACACTGGCTAGAGGATTGTTTTCCTAGACACTACATTGTAACCACATATTACATTATATTGTATAATCCATGAACTGGTCATTCACATTCATGGTAAGGATGTAACTACTCTTATTGAGTGGTTAACCTTAATAAAATATTCAATGAAAGTTTTTAATGCATTCTACTATTGCATTTGACATGTAATAATGAATAAGAGAATCAAGATCCTAATATGTCAAGAGGTATATGGAAAAAGTAATAATTGGTTTAAAATGACCTAAATCATGATTCACACCTTCTCTCAATGTTAGGTATGTCCCAAACTAATCCTATCATAGTCATTTAGTTATAGAAAAAATGGATGTTTGATAGAGAAGTAGTTCTTGAGAATTGTGGGGTTTAAATTAATTAAATAGCCCTTATTCGCCACATTCAATAGGGAATGTCATAGGGAATGGTTTGAGGATTTGAGATGAAGGCGTACTAGATTCAAAACCTGGAATAATATCATGGTGCTTAAATTATCTTCAACATGATACATTAATATAAGAGGACTAAGAAAAAGTTGTATTGTTGAGAATAAATGGGGGTTATTAGAGAGAAATTAAAAAGTATTTTTATGATTGGTGGAAAATTTAATGTTATAGTTAATGATATATTTCATGATATTTATCTCATTGTAACTTCATCAGGTTGTTCTAAGGAGAAAAACCATTCATGGTATATTTTCATATTCTTATATGTTGAGGAATATGG
The DNA here is from genome assembly GCA_963277665.1 of Viscum album. NCBI lineage: Eukaryota > Viridiplantae > Streptophyta > Magnoliopsida > Santalales > Viscaceae > Viscum > Viscum album. The sequence goes on along the minus strand of OY728119.1, from coordinate 1,685,037,404 downwards.
TTTTTATGGAAGGAGTATTGTATTTATCATTGTGATGAGTGGTGAGGATATTTTCTAAAATAGGTTAATATTTTGTTCTAAGGATTAATGTTACCAATTTATTATAAAAATAAAATAGAAGATGTTACCTGTAGAGTTTCAGGTGCATATGCACATTTCCATTTCATTCTCCTTGGGACATCCTAGTTAGGTTAAACTGAATATAATTACTTATACTATTTAGTACTTTGATTAGTAGTAGAGGAAAAGTAATGGTGGAAAAGGTATATTCCAAATATGAGGTTAAAAATATTTAGATGAATGGATTTATGTGTTTTAAATCGATATGACTTTGATTTATCATCATAGAGAATGTTCCTAGATATGGAACTTATAATTAGTATCATAGTGAAGGATTTTGGTGTGATGTATTCCCTCTCTCTGTATAATTCTTATGGTGACAGTTGTATTCATAAATTCATACCAATTTTTGAAGAAACCAATTTAATGTTATGTAATAATAAGATAAAATATAGCTTTTTTTAGGGATCTTTGATTACATGATATTTATTCATGTTATATTATTGAACATTGAATGTGTAGATTTAAAAAAAATATCCTCGAGGAATTTGATATGAGAGCTGTAGAATTCAGTGCATTAGGGGGGAGATATGGGTAACCCTCTCTACACCAATTTATTGTATTTTAAAATAAATCTTCATTTGTGGGAGAATGTACTAATATTTATGATGTTGATTTTAGAGATTGAGAGGTAGGGTTCAATGTGAAGTGGAATTACTATAAATAGATGGGATTAATCTTAAATAAATTAATTGGATTATGATTTGATAATTTAAATTGTACTGTGAATGATATTTGTCATTTTGGTGAAAATATATAATAATTTAAAAATGATAATAGGATTTTGATGATACTAGATCTACATTTTCATGTGATATTTTTTTCGCAATTATAATGATTTAAATGATGTTTCTATGGATTGAATTCATAATAAATATATTTGAAATGAAAAGATAAATTATGATAATGGATCATGGGTGAATGGGAACTCATATATGGTTTCATTCAAATTGATTCAAATATTATTTGTTAAATATGATCTTTGTGAAGATGGGCTTGATAATAAAATTTAAATCCTTTACCACAATCATAATAATGAAAAAAATAAATTTTATCTCATTTTCTAGTTTTTTTATTCCAGTATATTATGTTACTACATATTACTACTGAATGATTTAAAAATATTCAATTTAATAAGGATGGATTACCAATTAAAAACCATTCAATGTATGCAAAAGTAGAAGAAAACCAATAAAAATTTTGAAAGAGGAATACCCTTTATTTCCATAGATATATAAGATTGGTAAAATTATAGTTGGAGGAGGATGGAATCTAAAATTTCCTTAGGGGTGGTGATTTTCTAGCTATTATAAGAAGGTAACAAGAAAACAATTATGATTCTATACATGAAGATGTTTATGAAAGAGTATCTATTTAGGTTGAACTTGAGGAATACAATGTAAATCTTGATAAATAGAAGGATAAACCTCATATTGAGAATCCATTTATTCATGATTCAAATATTTATATCCAACAAAAGGTGGAACATGAGTAATAAATTAAATTATAGATTGAATAAATTAATTATAGATTTCTAAAAACATAGAAAAGGAAGTGTTATTCAATATCAAAGTCATGGAATAAGACAAAATAATAGATAGATTGACTGATACAGTAAACAAAATTTTAAAAGTACTAATGAAATTAAATACTTCATTATTTGGTAGTGAAAGTAGGATGATTAAAATGTCTATTTAAATAAAACATGATATCAAGTGTTTCTAAGACTGTATCCCAAATTGAAGCTATAGTATTCATAGGAGTGACTGATGAAGAGAATAATCTTATCCCACAAGTTATGCATTTAAAAATAAGTAAAATATTTAATGGGGAATTATTATAAGGATTATAAATTAATGGATCTTATTAGACCAAACTCATCAAATATATAAATGAAATTGAATTTGAGAGAAACTCAAAAGGTTTCTTATCATGCAGTAAAGGATATAAATGTAATGAAAAAATATAGTGTTATTACAGTGTAAAATTGGGACATTTTTATTGTGTATTCTCTATTGAAAAATGTATTTAATGGTTGAAGTAATAGAAAACAATAGGAAAATAGTTATATATATTATTCTTATTATTTTATTGTTTTTTACTTTAGATTTGATGGATATGGTCACAATTCATATTATTTTTTTCTAAGGTTTCAATGAGATGTGAACCATGAGACTCAATAAAGAATAAATTAATCAATTGATATATTAAAAAAACCCATTATGAAACAATTAATATTCATTCCTGATAAAGAGGAGTATTCTTGATCCTAATTTATAACATACATATAAATTATCATCAAAATATGTTCAAAATACACCGATGATGAAATTGAGATACAAAAAAGGAAACAAATTATAATATTTGTTTGAGAGAAATATGTTTATCATGATATTGGTTTCTATAAAGTTGTTGTACCTCTCTAATGACTAAAAATGAAAATAATATCACTGGAATCAAATTAAAAAATATAGTTCACAAATTTGATAATGATTAAAAACAAAACATAATTGGATCTTAGAAGAAAGAGGATGATATTTTTGAGATCAAAAAAAAATATCTTCTCATATTTGATTACCTTATCCATAATCTTATAAGTATTTCTTAGTTATGTGATTCTGAGAATTAAGTGGAATTTATAAATTAGGGGTTCACTATTAAAGATAAACATTGATTATTTATTCTATAAAGAAGACAGAAAAATGTGAATATATATATATATATATTGTCAATTAAAAATAATTTTTTATGTTATCAAAGGAATATGAATATAGTAGATTGAAAAATATAACATAATATTGTACCAAATTTATTTGAAAATATATATGTAATAATTGAGAAAATCATAATTTCCCCAAAATCACATTTAATAATACTCAAATATGTTATTATTTTCAAATGAGTGAAACTGTATAAAATACATATAATTTATAAAAGATAAAATCAATATGTGTTTTGGGATCTTCTTCATAATGATGTTTTCATAAAAATCACCCAAGAATTGTTTTTTGGTAAATCATATTACGTTATCTTTGTTGATTATTTTAATATGATTACATGGTTGATGGTGATTATTCATAAAATAGTGTTTTCAAGTGTATCACTCATTAAAAAAAAGAAAAAAAATGTATTTTGTTTCCTTTGAATTCACATTATTCATGAAAAAATTATGGTAGGGTTTTAAATTTCCAAAATGGATTAATGTATATAAAATCATGGGATTAAACATCATGTCTGATCTATGAGAACTCCCCTACATAATTGTGTTATCTAGAGAAGAAATAAAATTATCAAATACATTACAAGGAATTTTCAAATTCAATCTTTCCAATTTGGAATTTATTGGATATAATCAGTTTTAGTAGATATTTATTTATCTAAATAATAATTTTCAAAACCAATTACACCCAATAATCAATGAGAAATTAGGCATTGAATGAGGTAACCAGATAAATATGTTTTGTTGTTTAGAGGCACATTGTTTATTTCTTACAAGAAAATGAATATAATATTTGGATCATGTAGAGAGGAAAACATATCTTTTATAATAATAAAAAATCAAGTATTGCATAAGCTTTCACAAATGACTCTGTATAGTTGTTGAAATCCATGATAATGACATAATAAAAGGGCAAAAAGTTCTGAATGGATGTGAGTATATTTCATCTATGAATGGGAATAATCCACAATGAAATAAATTCATTTTAGGGGGAATAATGTTATGAAATGTAAAGACCCGTAAAATTCAAGGGAAATTTTTTCTTAATTTTCTTTAGAATTTTACAAGAGCGCGGTTTCAGACGGCACCTGATTCCGGGGCCCGGAGTGCCCGGAATCAATTTCCGAAGTTTGGCTCGGGTACGTTCAGTGAAAGAACGAGCGGGAATTTCTAAATTTTGATCCGGTGCTCGGAATTGAAATCCGAGGGCACCGATGAACTCGCAGCGCCGATATTCGCTTAAGGAGACCTTTTCCGAGGTTGCGTTTATTTCGGGATGAGAGTTAGTTTTGGGAGTTTAGAATAAGTTAAATAAAAATTGTGGGTTACAATTTTTTATTTAAACTTGTTGGTTATCTTCTCTCAAAGGAAGTTAGGTGTGGGACCCACACCCACTTAACCTCCCTTGAGAGGATTAAGTGTGGTGGGGCCCACACGAAACCTAAACGTTACATCTTCCCTCAAACTCCCTTAACCCCTCTTTAATTAACATGACAACTTGTTAATTAATGTGGAGTTATCTCTTATTTGAATTTCAAACCTTTGAAATTATTTTTGTGAAGAAAATAAGACTTTATCTTATTTTGTTGGGTTAGAAATCTTTAGCCATCTTGGAGAGGTTGAAATCTTTTCTTCCTTCTTCAAGATTTGACGAAGAACGCTCAAGTTCCGACGAAGAACGCTCAAGCTCCGACGAAGAACGCCGCTCCTCCCTTCTTCATCTACCGTGTCAACGAAAGGGAACGCCACTTCTTCCTCGGACATCCTTCTTCGGCATACGAAGATTCGTCAACGACGTACTTCTTCGGACGTACCTCTTCTACATCGGATTTGACGAACGACTACCGCGATGCCCGACCTCCGCGACGTTGTCTTCCGCGGAACGTTGACAAATCCTCGAACCCATACCCAAGGTAGGGGTTGTTGTATTTTGTTTATTCTTTTATCCTTGTTCGTGGTCCATGCTTGATTAACGTAAGGATTTTGAATATTTTACGTTGCGTTATTCTTTAACGTGAGGGGGGCCGGACCGCATGAACACGGCCGAACCCCCCCTCCATCGTTCTTGTTGATTTACCTTGCGGGTGGAAACAAGGTGGCGTGGTGCCGTCGCACCACGCGGTTAATCGTGCAATTATATTACGCGACGCCGTCGCGCCGCGCCATGGAAGGATCATCAAGAACGCGACACCGTCGCGACGCGTTGAGGGAAATCAAGGTGCAGCGGAGGGGCGCGGTGCCGTCGCACCGCGCCGGACGACGAACACCGCGGCCGGTTCCGGGCCGCGGCGATTTGAGAAGACCGGCGGTCGGGCCGCCGACGTCGGAAGCCGAAGAGGGGACCGGATTTTCTGGTCCCGTTGTAGAAAACCGGCCGGCCAGCTTGCCGGCCGGATGGTAATAAACCGGGGGAAATTAATCCCCCGACCAGCGCACAAAACCCCCCTCTTTATGAGGGGGGCGGTTCCTTTGAGGGGGGGCAGGCGCCCCCCCCCCCCATTTCCTGCCAATCAAGCCCCCCACGTGGGGGGGGGGGGGGGGGGGTTTGCAAACAGGCGCAGCTAAAAAGCCGCGCCGCGTCTCAATCAAGTGGGGGGCTTTGCCCCCCCCCCCCCCCCCCCCCCCCCCGCGTGCTGCCTCCATGCGGCGCCAGGCCGAGTCGACCCGGTTCGGGCCGACCCAGGGGGGGTCGGGCCGGGTCGGTCCGGACCCCGACCCCCCCGTTTCGAATCATTTTTGGTCTTTTGGCCATATCATGAGTCACGGACCTCCGATCGACGAACCGTCTGTGGCAACGCGATCCTTGGATCTAGACGGTCGTTTCGGTATATCGCACTCAAGGTTTCAGATTACTTTGAGTTCGGCCGGGTTGGTTCGTTCACGAAACCAACCGGGCCTTCGGAGCGGAAACGCTCATATCTTGAGCTACGGACGTCTGATCGACGCGCCGTCTGTTGCGTTGAGTTCCTATTGACGATACAGAACTTTTGGATACATCAACTCTGGACTTTGTGATAGTTGATGTATCAGCCTCTCGGCTCGTGGAGCGGACCCTCCGAACGAGCTTGCTGTGTGCGGGAACCCTAGTGCTGGCTGCGACTGTTACTGTGACTACTACTGCTACTACTGCTACTGTGACTGCGATGACGACAGTACAGAGATCCTGTGTGGATTCGACGACGATGACTACAGCACTCAGCGATCCTACGTGGATCAGTGCTACAGGTCCTGTGTGGGCCCGATCTTGTGTGGGTCCAATCCTGTCTGGGTCCTTGCGCTCAGCGGTCCTGTGTGAACCAGCGCCTACAGGTCCTGTGTGGGCCCGATCCTATGTGGGTCTTTGCGGGGTTTAGTTACCTATCGATCCTTCGTGGGTCCGACGACTTAGATAGATCAGAGATCATCTTTATCGTCCTTTGAAAAAGTATACCTGTGTGAGCTGAATCTGTTGCTTTCCTGTGTGGATTGTGTTGTGCAATCCTGTGTGGATTACGTTTTGCTTTCCTGTGTGGAATAAGTTTACTTTCCTGTGTGGAATGAGTTGTACTTGGGCTCGGAGGTTGGAGCGTATTTGAATTTGATGACTTAGGTATATGTATGGGCATATACCTAAGAAGAGTCGGTTGTTACTTCGTGATTGTACCTTTCTTCGTGGTTTATCCTTTGTGGATTTGAGAGACCTTCAGGGGTCTCGGGGTCCCTACTGAGTAGCTTATACTCACCCCTGCACGGGCTTTGCCTGAACTACGTTGTGTTGGTTGCAGACGACGGACAGCGTTGACCATAGCTGAGGCTTGCAGAGCGGGACGGTACCCGGAGGTGGACCACTGAGCGGGACGTGCACGGAGCGGACGGCGGGACCCGTGGTGCAGTGGAGCTATCTGTACCCACCCTTCGGGTGGGATTTCCAGTGGACTGCTCGGTGTAGCGGCTTTTACCTTTCAGTTGCTGTTTTCCCTTTCGAGTTTTACTTTACATTCAGTTTGGGTTTGTATACTGGCCCATTTACGTTTCCGCACTTTCAGTTGTACTCTGCTTTTTCTTAGTGTTTACTTTCCGCTTGCTTACTCTGTGGTGTTTGTTTTCTTTACAAAGGCAATGCCTTCCCTTTTTTACCGGGATTTACGCCTTGGTGCTAGTCGCCAGACCCTGGCCTATGGAAGGCGGGCTTGGGGTAGTCACGGCACCGACCCTGAGGGCGGGTCGTGACAAATTGGTATCAGAGGTTTTCGGTTCTACCGCGAACTCTGATCATTTCTATGTGAAGAAATAATGTTTAGCGTATTGAGTGTGGTTATCAGTCCAGGGAGTCCAGTATTGGTGCGGCGGCCGACGTATCCGTACACCAGGACCCTGACTTTTGATTTCCGACTTAATGCACGAAAACATTGATTGCGTGTATGTTTCAAAGTTTTCTTTGTGATTACTTATATCAGCTCACCAGGTATACTGTTCTGACTGTGGCACACTTGTTTCCTTTTCAGGATGGCCCCACGACGGCAGCCAGCTTGGGTTCCGAGAGTCGAGCGTGACGACAGCCCACCGAGCGACGAGGCCTCGGTGCAGGGCCCTTTGTCAGTAGTGGCACCGGCGGTAGCACTACCCGCCGAGCCCCCGATGCTTCCAGCAGCAGCCGCTGATGATGCACGTCGCCTCAGCGCACTGCATGAGTTTCAGCGCCAGCGACCGCCCAGGTTTCGCGGGGAGACGGATCCCCAGGCAGCAGAGGACTGGCTGGAGGCAGTGGCACGAGTGTTTAGGCTAGTGAGGACACCAGCAGACCTCATGGTGATCCTCGCTGCGAGCCTACTACACGCAGCAGCAGGACGATGGTGGAGCTTGATGCTCCAGGTGCACGATGAGGCATACCTACTTTGGACGGACTTTGAGAGTCTCTTCCGCTCGGAGTTCGTCCCAGCCACCCTTCGTGCGGTGCGTATCCAGGAGCTTCTACAGCTGCGGCAGGGCAGCATGACGGTCGCTCAGTACTCGGCGAGATTTACCGATCTCTCGCGCTACTCGACCGACATGGTACGGGACCCATTCTTCCAGGCCCAGACCTTTGAGCAGGGTTTGAGACACGAGATCAGGGCATCGCTGATCTCCCTCAGCATACCGACTCAGACAGGAGTACTGGAGCGGGCCCTTCTGATCGAGAGCGTCCTTGCTGAGTCTACACCAGCACAGCGACCCACCGCAGGGCGGCACGTGGAAGAGTCATCTGCAGCAGGCAGTCGACGGATGACTCAGGGGTCCAGACAGACCAGACCTTCGGGCAGACGACCTCAGGACACTGGCTCAGCAGTGCGGGGCACACAGCGAGGAGCCAGTCTTTCGAGAGGCAGACAGTGCTACTCGTGCGGCGGGCAGGGCCACATGGCTCGTGACTGCCCGACCCGCCGTGCCGAGGAGCAGCAGACGGTTGAGGGACCACCGAGGCAGAGGCATAGGGTCGACCGTGGAGGTCCGCAGAGAGGAGGCGGACGAGGCAGAGGAGCTGGACGAGCAGCCGGTAGTGGGCGACGCTTTGAGGCTCTGCCACCACCACCACCAGGAGGTCCACCCCGACCACAGGGAGCTGGCGGGCAGAGACAGGCACAGCTCCAGGAAGCAGAGGCCTACGACCACGGCGCACCCGAGATGATTCTAGGTACTATCTATGTCTATTCCACCCTTTCTGCAGTTCTTATAGACACAGGAGCGTGTCACTCTTTCATAGCCGCTGCCCTTGTTCGGAGCTCGGAGATTCCGACAGAGCCGTTGGCTCGATCCATACGGCTAGAGACTCCTACGGGAGCAGACTCGACGATTACGCACTGGTTCCGGCAGTGTGAGCTTACCCTAGGAGGCGAGAGCTTCGGTTGGGATCTTCTTATAGCAGCGTCGAGGCCTTACGACGTCATCTTGGGCATGGATTGGCTATCTACGGTCCATGCACAGATTGACGGTTTTAGGCGCAAGGTGCGATGTGTACGCACCGACGGGAGGAGGTTCACCTTCACCGGCGAGAAGGGAGCATTAGTAGCACAGGATGGACTTCTGCGGAGGAGAGGACAGCCCATCACACATCACTTGGCTAGCCTTATCCTTGGAGCAGTTGACGTGCGGAGTCCTAGTTTTCCTGCAGTGGTGGATCAGTTTGTGGATGTTTTTCCCGACGACGTTCCAGGGCTACCACCTCGCAGAGAGGTAGACTTTTATATTGACTTGTACCCCGGGACAACCCCGATATCCACTCCAGCATATCGGATGGCCCTCGCCGAGCTTCGAGAGCTACGGGTACAGTTGGAGGACTTGCAGGGCAAGGGGTTCATCCGACCCAGTGTTTCACCCTGGGCTTCCCCGATTTTGTTCGCCAAGAAGGCGGACGGGAGCTTGCGTCTTTGTGTTGACTATCGTCGCCTGAATCAGGTGACAGTGAGAAACAAGTATCCGCTACCGAGGATTGATGATCTCTTTGATCAGCTCAAGGGAGCATGGTGGTTCTCGAAGATAGACCTCAGGTCAGGCTATCATCAGCTCAGAGTCAGAGACGAGGATGTGCATAAGACGGCCTTCAGATGTCGGTATGGCCACTATGAGTTCTTGGTTATGCCTTTCGGTGTAACCAATGCTCCAGCAGTGTTCATGGCTCTCATGAACAGGATCTTTCAGCCATACCTCGATCGGTTTGTCGTGGTCTTCATCGATGACATTCTGATTTACTCTACGACAGAGGAGGAGCACACCTATCACTTGCGAGTTATTCTAGACACACTCCGAGAGAACCAGCTTTATAGTAAGCTCTCGAAGTTCCAGTTCTGGATACGTGAGGTCCACTTCTTGGGACACGTTATCTCCGAGGCGGGAGTTGTAGTGGATCCCGCGATGATTGAGGTTGTGTTAGCTTGGGAGCCACCCAGGAGCGTGACTGAGGTTCGGAGTTTCTTGGGACTAGCTGGATACTATCGGAGATTCGTGCCAGACTTATCTAGAGTTGCGGCATCACTCACAGCTTTGACGAAGAAGGGGAAACCCATCGTATGGTCAAGCAGATGTCAGTAGAGCTTCCAGGAGCTGAGACAGAGATTGACCTGCGCACCTATCTTGAGGTTTCCTGAGGAGGGAGTAGGGTACGTAGTTTACTGCGATGCATCAGGGACCGGACTCGGATGTGTTCTGATGCAGGAGCGGGCAGTGATCGCCTATGGATCACGTCAGTTGAGGCCGCATGAGCAGAACTACGCTACCCATGACCTGGAGTTAGCAGCAGTGGTCTTCGCTCTGAAGACATGGCGACACTATCTGATGGGCGAGCACTTTACAGTCTTTTCTGATCATCAGAGTCTCAGGTATATCTTCTCTCAGAAGGACCTGAACCTGAGATAGCAGCGATGGCTCGAGTTCATCCAGGACAATGACTTTGAGATAGTCTATACTCCTGGGAAGGTGAACGTAGTAGCCGATGCCCATAGCAGGAGGACGGGCATTCAGCTACTTGAGGAGGCGACGGAGCAGCTATCCTCTTTGCAGATATCCTTCGTGGATAGAGATGGAGCAGCCTTCCTTCAGTCTCTCACATTCACTTCTCCACTACTGCAGCGAGTCAGGGAGGCACAGCGTGGGGACGCTGACTGTGAGACACGGCGTGCACAGATATCCTCGGGACAGGCACCTGATGGTTTCTCCCTTGGAGCAGAGCACGACATCCTTTTCAGAGGACATACCATGGTACCAGTAGCTTTGCGAGAGGAAGTGCTGAGAGAGTTTCACACTTCTCCTTTGGTGGTACATCCTGGAGTGGCGAAGATGTACCAGGACCTCAGATGACAGCACTGGTGGCCGGGCATGAAGAAGGTTTTAGCAGAGTTCGTTTCTCGATGCCTCACCTTCCAGCAGGTGAAGGAAGAGCATCAGGTACCAGCAGGTTTGGTACAGCCCTTGGAGGTTCCGGAGTGGAAGTGGGACGGCATATCTATGGACTTCGTGACTGGACTTCCACGCACTTCCAGAGGTCACGACTCCATCTGGGTGATTGTTGACCGACTCACCAAGTCGGCACACTTCTTACCCATCAGAGAGCAGGGCTCAGTGGAGAGCTTGGGACGTCTCTACATTCAGGAGATTGTGCGGCTCCACGGTGTGCCATCATCTATCGTCTCCGATCGAGATGCTCGCTTTACTTCCCGGCTTTGGAAGGGGTTACAGGAGGCGTTCGGGACGCAGCTACGTCTGAGCACAGCCTTTCACCCTCAGACGGATGGACAGACGGAGAGGACCATTCAGACTCTCGAGGACATGCTCCGCGCATGTGTCCTCGACTTTGCTCGTAGCTGGGAGGACCACCTACCCTTGGTGGAGTTTGCGTACAACAATAGCTACCACTCCACCATCGGGATGACACCGTACGAGGCGTTGTATGACCGACCTTGTAGATCTCCTTTGTGCTGGACAGACCCCGGAGAGTCAGCACTGGTGGGACCGGAGATGGTCCAGGCCACGACAGAGAAGGTCCAGGTCATCCAGGAGCGGATGAGGACAGCACAGAGCCGGCAGAAATCATATGCTGACAGGAGGCGGAGGCCACTAGAGTTCGAGGATGGTGACCACGTCTTCATGCGGGTCTCACCTCGACGTGGTATTCAGAGATTTGGCCGAGGCGGCATGTTATCTACGAGCTTCATCGGACCCTTCCAGATTCTCAGCAGGATTGGTGAGGTGTCTTATCGCCTGGCTCTACCACCTCAGTTGCACCGGGTGCACGACATCTTCCACGTATCCCAGTTGAGGAGATACGTGCATGACCCAACGCACATCATTGATCATGGGGAGCTTGACGTTGACGATGGGGCGACTTTTACGGAGGTCCCGGTGGAGATAGAGGATCGACAGGAGTGGGTCCTGCGTGGGAGATCGATTCCTCTTGTGCGCATCAGATGGAAGCACGGGAATCTCCAGGAGAGCACATGGGAGCGGGAGGCTCAGATGCGTGCTCAGTACCCTCATTTGTTTCCCTAGTTTTTGATGTATCTTTACGGGGACGTAAAGCCCTGAGGTGGGAGTAATGTAAAGACCCGTAAAATTCAAGGGAAATTTTTTCTTAATTTTCTTTAGAATTTTACAAGAGCGCGGTTTCAGACGGCACCTGATTCCGAGGCCCGGAGTGCCCGAAATCAATTTCCGAAGTTTGGCTCGGGTACGTTCAGTGAACGAACGAGCGGGAATTTATAACTTTTGATCCGGTGCTCAGAATTAAAATCTGAGGGCACCGATGAACTCGCAGCGCTGATATTCGCTTAAGGAGACCTTTTCCGAGGTTGCGTTTATTTCGGGTTGAGAGTTAGTTTTGGGAGTTTAGAATAAGTTAAATAAAAATTGTGGGTTACAATTTTTTATTTAAACATGTTGGTTATCTTCTCTCAAAGGAAGTTAGGTGTGGGAGCCACACCCACTTAACCTCCCTTGAGAGGATTAAGTGTGGTGGGGCCCTCACGAAACCTTAACTTTACGTCTTCCCTCAAACTCCCTTAACCCCTCTTTAATTAACATGACAACTTGTTAATTAATGTGGAGTTATCTCTTATTTGAATTTCAAACCTTTGAAATTCTTTTTGTGAATAAAATAAGACTTTATCGTATTTTGTTGGGTTAGAACTCTTTATCCATCTTGGAGAGGTTGAGAGCTTTTCTTCCTTCTTCAAGCTTTGACGAAGAACGCTCAAGTTCCGACGAAGAACGCTCAAGCTCCGACGAAGAACGCCGCTCCTCCCTTCTTCGTCTACCGTGTCAACGAAAGGGAACGCCACTTCTTCCTCGGACATCCTTCATCGGCATACGAAGATTCGTCAACGACGTACTTCTTCGGACGTACCTCTTCGTCATCGGATTTGACGAACGACTACCGCGACGCCCGACCTCCATGACGTTGTCTTCCGCGGAACGTTGACAAATCCTCGAACCCATACCCAAGGTAGGGGTTGTTGTATTTTGTTTATTCTTTTATCCTTGTTCGTGGTCCATGCTTGATTAACGTAAGGATTTTGAATATTTTAAGTTGCGTTATTATTTAACGTGAGGGGGGCCGGACCGCATGAACACGGCAGAACCCCCCCTCCATCGTTCTTGTTGATTTACCTTGCGGGTGGAAACAAGGTGGCGTGGTGCCGTCGCACCACGCGGTTAATCGTGCAATTATATTACGCGACGCTGTCGCGCCGCGCCATGGAAGGATCATCAAGAACGCGACGTCGTCGCGCCGCGTTGAGGGAAATCAAGGTGCGGCGGAGGGGCGCGGTGCCATCGCACCGCGCCGGACGACGAAAACCACGACTGGTTCCGGGCCGCGGCGATTTGAGAAGACCGGCGGCCGGGCCGCCGGCGTCGGAAGCAGAAGAGGGGACCGGATTTTCCGGTCCCGTTGTAGAAAACCGGCCGGCCGGCGGGCCGGCCGGATGGTAATAAACCGGGGGAAATTAATCCCCCGGCCAGCGCAAAAAACCCCCCTCTTTATGAGGGGGGCGGTTCCTTTGAGGGGGGGCAGGCGGCCCCCCCGTTTCCTGCCAATCAAGCCCCCCACGTGGGGGGGGGGGGGGGTTTTGCAAACAGGCGCGGCTAAAAAGCCGCGCCGCCTCTCAGTCAAGCGGGGGGCTTTGCCCCCCCCCCCCCCCCCCCCGCGTGCTGCCTCCGTGCGGCGCCTGGCCGCCGCGGCCACCGCGCCGCCGACCGGCCAGGCCGGGTCGGGTCGACCCGGTTTGGGCCGACCCAGGGGGGGTCGGGCCGGGTCGGCCCGGACCCGGACCCCCCCTGTTACGAATCTTTTTCGGTCTTTTGGCCATAGCTTGAGCCACGGACCTTCGATCGACAAACCGTCTGTGGTAACGCGATCCTTGGATCGAGACGGTCGTTTCGGAATATCGCACTCAAGGTTTCAGATTACTTTGAGTTCGGCCGGGTTGGTTCGTTCACGAAACCAACCGGGCCTTCGGAGCGGAAACGCTCATATCTTGAGCTACGGACGTCCGATTGACGTGCCGTCAGCTGTGTTGTGTTCCTCTTAGTGAGACAGATCTTTTGGCTTACTCCGCCCGAGGTTTGGATGCAGGTGGAGTATGGTCGGGTTGGTTTTTCCTTAAAAACCAACCGGGCCCTAGGGACGAAAATACCAATAACTCTCAGACCGGGCGTCCGATCGACGCACCGTCTGTTGCGTTGAGTTCCTATTGACGATACGTAACTTTTGGATACATCAACTCTGGACTTTGTGACAGTTGACGTATCAACCTCTCGGCTCATGGAGCGGACCCTCCGAACGAGCTTGCTGTGTGCGGGAACCCTAGTGCTGGCTGGGACTGTTACTGTGACTACTACTGCTACTACTGCTACTGTGACTGCGACGACGACAGTACAGAGATCCTGTGTGTATTCGACGACGATGACTACAGCACTCATCGATCCTACGTGGATCAGTGCTACAGGTCCTGTGTGGGCCTGATCCTGTGTGGGTCCGATCCTGTGTGGGTCCTTGCGCTCAGCGGTCCTGTGTGAACCAGCGCCTACAGGTCCTGTGTGGGCCCGATCCTGTGTGGGTCTTTGCGGGGGTTAGTTACCTATCGATCCTTCGTGGGTCCGATGACTTAGATGGATCAGAGATCATCTTTATCATCCTTTGAAGAAGTATACCTGTGTGAGCTGAATCTGTTGCTTTCCTGTGTGGATTGTGTTGTGAAATCCTGTGTGGATTACGTTTTTCTTTCCTGTGTGGAATACATTTACTTTCCTGTGTGGACTGAGTTGTACTTGGGCTCGGAGGTTGGAGCGTATTTGAATTTTACGACTTAGGTATATGTATGGGCATATACCTAAGTAGAGTCGGTTGTTAATTCGTGATTGTACCTTTCTTCGTGGTTTATCCTTTGTGGATTTGAGAGACCTTCAGGGGTCTCGAGGTCCCTACTGAGTAGCTTATACTCACCCCTGCATGGGCTTTTCCCGCACTACATTGTGTTGGTTGCAGACGACGGACAACGTTGACCTTAGCTGTGGCTTGCAGAGCGGGACGGTACCCGGAGGTGGGCCACTGGGCGGGACGTGTACGGAGCGGACGGCGGGACCCGTGGTGCAGTGGAGCTATCTGTACCCACCCTTCAGGTGGGATTTCCAGTGGACAGCTCGGTGTAGCGGCTTTTACCTTTCAGTTGTTGTTTTCCCTTTCGAGTTGTACTTTACTTTCAGTTTGGGTTTGTATACTGGCCCATTTACTTTTCCTCACTTTTAGTTGTACTCTGCTTTTGCTTAGTGTTTACTTTCCGCTTGCTTACTCTGTGGTGTTTGTTTTCTTTACAAAGGCAATGCCTTCCCTTTTTTACTGGGATTTAGGCCTTGGTGCTAGTCGCCAGCCCCTGGCCTATGGAAGGCGGGCTTGGGGTAGTCACGGCACGGACCCCGAGGGCAGGTCGTGACATGAAATTGAGTCAATACTAATGGGAATTAATATTATACAAGGAAAATCGATGATAACTCTAATGATGATTGGAACCCAATTAGAATAACAAGTTTAAGAAAATGATTAAACAAAGTATAAATAACTATTAACGTTATCATCGGTAGGCAGAAAGATGTTTTTTAAAAAATAAGATTGGTTTTGAAACATAAAACATCATTTTTATATTATGTTTAAGCAAAATTATTTACTTAATCTACAACATATGAAATTTTTATCGAAGCGTTACATAAAGAGCATGACTACATTGAAACAACATGTCATAAGAGGAATTTTAATGTCTGAAAAATAATAATGTTATCAAAACAAATGGATTTTTATAAATTAAACTCATTTTATATTTGATAGTGATAATGAAGATTCCATTTTTAGTGTTCAAAGGATATCCCCAGATCAATGGATTTGATGTTTTTGAAACATTTTCATTGATGGATAACCTTAAAATAGTAATAATTACTTTTTCTATAATATTTGAAACGAGATTTTAGGTTTACCAAATGGATGTAGAATAATAATTATCGAATGGTTTCCATAAATAATAATTCTATATTGAGAAATAGATAGATTTTTCTAACATGATGACATGAAAAATGTGTGATGATTGATTAAATATTTAATATACTAAACAATCCACTAAGATATTAGCACCTACAACTAAATATAAACTGACAGAATCATAGTTATATTAAAGTAGTGGTTGGGAAAAACCTCTACATAAATACTGAAAATGGTAAATTTATGATGCTGCGTATATAATGACAATATCATTTTTGCTGTCTTGGATGATAAATAATGAAAATGGATTTCATAAATAATTTTCTGTGAATTTGAGATTTCTCTAATTGATGAATTATAATTTTTCCTAATTTTATATGAAAAAAATAAAGGATGATACATTTATGAGCCAAAATAAATAATCCACGATAGGAATGAAGTAGTGATAGATGGATGATTCTACCTTATCAACTACTATGAAAAAGACCATGTTAAATTTTTTAAAATAATGGTTAAGGTGATAAATTAATGTGACATTTTATATGTAGGTGACCAGTACTTGCATCTTATTTTTAGACACACGACCATACATTTTGTTTCTATATATTATGTTTCACTTTTATCATATTTAACTAAAATATATTCATATATAGGTAGTGCAATGAAAACATTGATTAATCAATAAAATAATTTAATTTGATTTATATTATAAAACATATTCATGTGAGTTACTAGTATTAAATATAGATAATAATTGGGGATGTTTGATTGATAGATAGAAATATACTTTTCATGTTTTATATTATCTTTTTATCTCATTAATTTCCTATAAAATTAAAAATAATTTGTATCATTATCATCTATATATGGTTAATATATCACAAAAAATCATGGATAAAATAATTTGATATTGTTGTAGAAAAACCTTGTATATATTTGAATTAAGGTATTATATCCTATATAGATTATGTGTGATAACTAATATTATATAAACATTAGAGAAAGTTACATTCAACACACAAGAAGGAACTCATAGAGATCAAATATCATTTCTTAATTCACAAAGCAGTGGAACATCTTGTAATGTCGATGTTTTTTCCTAATCATGAATATGTACATGTCTTCATAATAATCTCTACCCAATGTTCATTATGATAAAACATGAATGGCATAAGGATTTTAAAAGAATAAATTTCTTATATTATCCTGAATAAGAATCCCATGTTCCCCTATATATATTAATCTCTTTGAAAGGAACAATTTGTCGTCTCATTTTATTTCATATATTTATAACACACTTTTACGATATTTTCTTTAAATATGTGAAATTTAGGTTCATTTAGAATGGGGGATAAAATAATCTTCATTCATTAAATTAGAAAATTGGATTGACAAATATAAAGTTCTACAAAGAGGATAATTTTTCAATTGATGTTTCGGATGAGTGTGACGACTTAGTGGAAGAAGTGTAATATGTATTAAAATATTATCATTCACCAATTTTTTATCATCTGGAGTATAAGATATAGCTCTTATTTCTCAAAAAGGTCCAACTCTCACGTGACCTTATACTACTATAAAATTGTTATCTCACTTTTGGGTTTTTATGTTACTTATTGGTAATCAACCTGAATGTCAGTATGATGAAGAATTTCACATAGGTTATAAAAATAAACAATTTGAAAACATTTTAAAAATGATTTTCCATTTTTTTAGAATAATTATAGTATGATGATAGTAGGAAAACACGATTTAAATGTTATACTAAATTTATAGTGTTATTATAGTTGTTGATATTGGTTAACATGAAATAAATAAATCTATTGGAGAAAAAAATCATGATTCTTTCGATAGAGTTACTTAGTGAATGCAATGTGATTCTAGTTTCAAAATACGATGTAATGAAAAAATATCAAAAAATATTGTTGTTTAATATAATTCATGCTTCCCCAATCCGAGTATTTATATCAGATGAAATAGGAAATTTTATTAGAATGTCCTAAATGTGGTACATCATGATATAAAATAGATTAGAAATCGAATAATGATTTATTTTCATTTAAAGGAACGAAATCGCCCACTAAATCAATATAGTATATTATAATAACTCATAAATTGAGACATATAATTTGTAATTAAAATTATTCAAAATATTAAAATCATTTATGAAAACCAATGTCACCATTATTACTCACCATAATTTAGTGAATTGTATAAAAAATTAATGATTTTTAAATTGATGTTATAAGTAATAAAATAGGATGATTAATAGATGGAATGAATCCATATCAAATCCTCCATAACCTAAATAGTTCATGGAATGTTGTAATTTATGTTTATATCATTTCCATAGACACATAGGCAAACATATATATATTTCTAAATAGAATAAATGATGGTCTTTATGACTTATCGTGAAAAATGGATTGAAAATTGAGTTGAGGTTAATTTATAAACATTCAATAATGATTGGAAATATATAAGGTAGATAGATTTTTAGAATTCTATTACATACAATTATGTGTATGTCATTTCATGTGTAATAGGAATGTAGAATATAAATGAATTTCTAAATAAATGTAAATAAATATAGATACAATGTTTAGGGATATTAATTTTTTCTAAAATATGAAGAAAGGAATAAACGTCATCAACTACATAATTAAGTAATGATAGTGTGCATGTTAAATAAAATGCATTTACGAATGTATTATCATTATTTATGATAAAAATATTATTATATTTTTTTACAAAAGTATGATTTCATCAATAAAAAAATTCAGTTAAATACTATTTTCACAATGTGAAAATTAAATACCACATTTGGTAAGAAACAAGTTATATTAATGAAAAAACACATTCCATAAGTGGTCTATTTTCTTCATAATTCATTACATGAAATTTTTCGAGGTAACCCATTAGATTGGTTTTAGGCATGTTAGGAAAAATATAAATGAATTTCTAATATCGGATTTTATAAATATAAAAAGAAAATAATAATGATGGTTTGGATAAAATATTTCACTTAATGTATACAGAAATATGTTTGGAGTGATCTCCCACTAATAATGGAATCCAATCATATTTACCATTATCTTTTCATACATTATGAAATAGTAAGAGGAAATTTTTTTGTCAACATCTTCTCAGTACCAATTTACACTGTGTGTTTTCATCAAATAGGAAAAATATTGTGTAATTGAAGAATTTTTATGTTAATATGTATGAAACATAATAATTAAAATGTATTGATCCATGCATGTTTCCTTATTTCACTAGGATGTATCTATCATTAGGTTGTGTTGCTTATTAAATTACATTTTCTATAATTTAATAAATTTAAAACTGGTATTTGTGTTATATAATGATCATTAACACATATCTTCCAACTATAAATGTATTTTAAAATTTTTTATTGATATAATGGTTTATATATTGAAATCTTTTGTGAGAGATATAATAATTTTTTGGACTATTAAGATATATATTATGTATCTTTTACAATTATTTATGATGTTTTTTAATTTACTATATTAATAAAATTCAATGACTTGAGGCCCATATTTTTCAAAATTGTATAAAAAAATAGTTGAATGAAATCTATTATAATTATATTTATGAAGTGGAAGACATTAGTATCCCTATACATTGGCATTTTAATGTTAATTGTGATGGTAAATGGATATATAGAATGGAGTAAAAGTTAATTCCATTTGAAGAAGTTATTCAGATTCATTTGTACATTGTGATTAATACAAGTGAGTTTCAACCATATATATTATCAAATATTTATGGATTGAAAACAAAAATTCTGAAATTAACATAAAAATCAATTTTTTCATGATATAAAAAATATTCATTTATTTGTAATATTGTATAGTTAAACATAATTTAGTTTCATTAAAACATTTATTAAAATTATTGGTGTGAAAGAAGATAGTGATTCAGTGAGTTATGTGTCTGTTTTTTTCATAATAATATGTCTTTAATAAATTAATTATATTTGTAAATTTTTACCACCTTATTTTAAGTGATAATTTGGATTATTTATTGAGAAATTATTTCCCTTCTCCAATGTCTACTATGCCTAGAGTAGGAAAACATGATATTATACATTTACCAAAATAGTCATTTTATTTTTAAGAGTATATATTGGGTATTGAATTTGATGATAATAATAAAACAACACGACTGAGTGCATATAAATATAGAATTTATATATATATTCATTTACATAAAAAGATTAATAGTTTATGTAATGATTGTAATATTATTGATCAGAGTACAAAATATTGTCTATTAGAGTAGATAATAATATTTTTTTTTATAATATGTTGATTTTTTTTTCAATATATTATATAATCTTGAACTATTATTTCATTTATTCAATTATATATGTAATTTAGTTTTCATGATACAACGGATATTATAATTTTGTGGTATCCTTTGGCCTCAATTTTTTGTAGTTATTTTGGAAAAAAATTAAATTCACATTATAATTTTGGGAAATTTCAATATGAAAAACCCATGTCACAATTATTGGTTTATAGATACAAAGTAATAGGAAAATATTGTTTCCATACAGTGTATTGAATCATTTCTAGAATGAAATTTATTGTTAATAAAATCAATATATAAAATTATTTTTTGATAACATAAAAAATTATTCGTTTACATGTATTTAACATGCCTAGGAGAGATATCTCCAATAGATATTATCATATAATTTATACCATTATACTTTTTAATGTGATGGGTATTATTTACCATTAGATAAAATGACAGCTAGAAATTGAATTAAGTGATAAATCAAGTACCATCTCTAAATTTATTTATTTTGGTGATCTATATCTCCCCACATTCCATGAAAATTCGGAACAACTATGAATGAAAAAAATGGGAACTATATTATGGATTAAATGTAGTAGCATAAATTAACACAAGAATAAAATTAATATTTTTCATAAATATTAATTTTTTTTAAGTTCATCACACTAGAATAAAATTTCATATATTATTTGATAATTTCCA
Source organism: Viscum album (assembly GCA_963277665.1). Lineage (NCBI taxonomy): Eukaryota > Viridiplantae > Streptophyta > Magnoliopsida > Santalales > Viscaceae > Viscum > Viscum album. Next base: position 1,685,016,561 of record OY728119.1, on the reverse strand, counting down.
TTTAGGATGAATTAACATAAGGGGACTTTACCCTAGTGGGTATGGTAGAGATTCTAGGTAATTATTTATAAAATAAAAAAAAATCGTTCTATATATGATGATATGAAGTGAGTTTTATGTTATAAACGTTTTTCACCATCATATTATGAAATTAGGGATTCATAATACATGGTAAAAATAAATTCCAAGAATTTGGATCTATAAAACAGTATTTTTCAATAGATAATCAAATAAAATTTCATGTATAGGCTTATCATGTATAAATGGTGAAGTTGATGTAGCCTTCCTGAAATCCACATTAAATCCATCCTTCCTATTCTCATCTACCACTTCATCGTTTTGATCTAATTTTAAACAAGGAGTTTCATTGTGTGGATCACCATTCACATATTTTATAGTATAGTGTTGTACCTTATTTGGGTGCGTTAAATACATCACAAGCTGATGTATTCAAATTGTGTAATGGTAGCGGTCCATAATAACACTAATCCAACAAACATAGTTATTTTTCATAAGGTTTACGAGTCCATCTAGTCAATGTCTTCAGTAAAAATATTATTTATGGTTTTTCATATTAAGGTATAATAAATTTTATATTAAAAATATTTTTTATTATATTTATCTTATATAAGAGTGTCTAAAATCAAAGGATTAATTAAAATATAAAAAAAGTTTCATAAACAAACACATTAAGATACTATATAGATTTATCTAATATTTACAATATTAAAAATGAATTATTTTCTGTTGTAGTGTTATTATAAGTATCAAATTAGTACCATGAAATGTATGCAATATTGTGAATTATGAATATTTAAATATTATATCATCAATAGTATAATTAGTGGTGAGTTATATGTACCAATAGTCAAACTTTGTTCAAGGTAAGTGAATCTCAAATTAAATATTCATTTATTAAAATAAATATATAATTTAATTATTTAATTGATTAATTATATAATTATGTATATATACACTCTTTTCCAACAATATGATATAACATTCATTTATAGTCCCACAATATATTTTAATAATGTTTCAGAATATCTGGAGGAAGGATAGACTGTAATATATTGCTGAATGAATAAATAACACATAGATTAAGTGTTAGATCCTACAGTTACATAAGGGGTAATAATACATTCATAATTATGAACTCCTAATCAATATATATCATTTATTTTGGCCTTTTAATGTCCAATGTAAAATAAATTTTATTTTTATTCATCCCATATGAATAAAAAAATGGGTTATGAACTCTATTAGATGATGTTCAAGATAGTTGTTTGGAATGATTGAAGTATTAATTTTTATAGTATTTTATGACACTTTTATTTAATAGTATTTCAAGTTACATATGTTGGATTTATCAATATGTTAATATAGTATAAGGCATGGAATTTATTAAATATAAATCAAATAACAATTATGTACCTAAATTAAATTAATTATGTGATGGTGTTGGTTTATAACTTTTATGATATTATTAGAATTTTTCATATTAATTGTTTTATTTCAAATTTATTATATCATAAATGATGTTTCGTCAACAATATAGATTTGTTGAATGTGTAAAATAGGTTTTTAAATCATTTTTTATATTATTACGTCTAGAATGGTAATTTTTTTGACAATATTTGTTCTACTATAACTCATTAGATTTAGGAAGGTATATTATTTTATTAATATAATAAATGTTTTTCTTATTACTAAATTTTTATTATATTAACTCTTTTTGGCATAATTATTAAACCACATTAATGAATAATTCGAAAAAACAATTTTTTGTATTTTGAATTTTGAATTTATTTTTAAAATATTCATTTATGTGTATTACCTAAAATAAATTCTTCATGGGATTGTGTATTTGGTTTTTATTTTTGTCACACTATATTTTTTAGATTCATGTTGTTTTGTGATAATTGTTTCCATTAATTTGAATGATTATGTGTGTTTTTCAAAATATTTTTAAAAAAATTGTGTTTTAATGATATTTATTATAAAAAATGATATTATACGTCTCTTTAAATGATGGTTTTTCTTAAAAAAATTGATAATGGAAAAGTCATATGGTGTTTATTTCATAAAAGAACCTACATAATATATCTCTATAGTAGTCCTTTAAACAAAACTTCATATCTATTTTCAAGATAACTAAAATGTAGTTTTGATTTCTATATAGGTTTGAATAATAAATGTCATTGAAAACCTCCTTCCACATCATTTTAGATTAAAAGAAACACTGAAATGTTTTTTTAGGGCACAATTTTTTCATACTATCATGGTTGGTTATTAATTAAACATATATTGTAATTACATTTCAATGTAATTTTTTTTATCGACAAAGAACAATTACATACTATTTCAGTTGTAAGGTCATAACCATTAAACATATGTTAAAGCTTTAAAAATTGTTTTTTCTATGATGGCTAAATTTTGTGTTTTAGGAATTATCTTTATACTACTTGAGGTAATGGGAATGATTATGTGGTTTAGGTCGGGTGTCATTCAAATTTCATGTTGAAATAAGTTTTTTACTATGTAATTTTTAGTAAAACCAAATGAGGATATAGTTGGATACAATCCCTTTAAAAAATAGATTTTTTTTGTTTTTGTTTACAATTACATATTAGTGACGTAATTTTCCATGTTTTTTTTGCAATGGTTTATTCATGTGTGATTTCTATGGAATAAGTCATTTCCATAATATTTTTTATATAGGATATACATTTATATGATGGATAACGATCATTATATAAACTGTTAGACTATTCTATAAGATTTATTTTGAAATAGTACTCTCTCATCCAGATCCACAATCATATTCTTTGGAGAAGAGAATGGACTATAAAGATATAGTGTTTGATAAAGAAATTACCACCACTTTATATATCCATCGAATAAGTTAATTTCCCTTTACAATACTATCGAGAACAGAGACATCCTCAAATGAAAGAGGAACTATATGTGAGGTCTATTACAGGTGGGAACATGCATCTGGGAAGGCTACATCACATCATTTGTAAAAACAACTATGAAGGGGATTCTTGTGATTTTTTTACCATTATTGGTTTATATAATGTTTATAACATGAAGAGGTTAATGTAGAACTATATTTATAGATACTAGTATAATGTTTTATCGATAATTTAAATACTACATGGTAATATAAGAACCATTTACTATAGGAAATGTGCGTGGAGACTTGTGAACTTCTATATTACTAAATCACTGGTATGTATATGACACTGAGAGAAGGATTTCCCATATTTCATCTGAAAATGATACACTCACAACACATCTATACCTTACATAATGGGGGGGGGGTTCATTTTTCATATCAAAAGATTATTTGGTGCTATGAAATTATACAAGATTCTATGTTATAATTAAATATGGTCAAGTCATAATATATTAAATGTTATGAGGAAGATGAGGTGACCCTATAGAGATCATGCGTTCATTGAAGTCAAACATGCTTTTTTTCTACATAATTATAGGATGAAACATCTCATTGATGAAATCGACTTAATATAAACTGGATGAGCTCATATTCAAGGCCAAAAATGGGGATTCCATATTTGAGTAATGGTAAAAAAAATATGGATGATGCACTATCGATCTTTAAATGATGATCTAGTCAAAAAGTTATTTTTTAAAAAATATATTTGAATGACATGTGGTGCTCATTTTTTAGTGATCTAATGTGAATAAAATAGTCCTTACTCGCCACATTCATACATGGATGACGTAAAAATATACCAAGGAAGTTATTGGAAGGATTATGTGAAACTGACCCTTAAATCAAATAGTGGTGGATGAATTCATTATAATTGGATAAAATAGTTCAAGAGACCTTAGTGGAGGCATTATGGTAGAGGATAACTGGAGGATCTAAATGAATAATTTTCATGGTATTTTTATCCTTGTTTGTATATTGGAAGTGAATGAAATACAGAAGATAAATAAGGGGTTTTTCTCATGGGAACAACATATAGTTACACAAAAGAGACATTATATTATTGTTCCTTTCGCAATTTTATTTTGTGAAGAAAAATAATGACATGGAATAAGTAGTGAGTTCTTCTTTTTGATGATTAGATTTTATATTATCTAATTTTATTGAATAGTGAGTTTGTAGGATCATTGTAACCACTCTATTGTGATTACTAAACAAAATAAGTCATATCTAGTATTTTAGGTGCATAGAAACATTTCCATTGTAAGCTCCTTGTACAAAACAAATTATGGTGAATGAAGAAAATTATCATGAGATTTTATTTAATTTATCACTCATATTGATAAAGCAAGGGGGAAAAGGATTGTTCCTTTAATTTGAGAATGTGATCAATATTGTAGGAATTATGTTGTTGAAATGGGTATTACCCAGATCCCCCACCTCTTTTGGTGATATCATAGATAAGGGATCTACACAAGTATATTTTTATTTCCCCTCACAACTCATTCCCCTATGTGTTTTAATTTATTTTTTGGTCTTCAGACCTAAATAATTTACCATCCATTTATAAAAGTTAAAAAAATCTACCTAATGAGACAAACCTGACATAATCCTTGAAATACCTATGATATTTAACTTTTCAAAACCAACCACGAGATTAATGATATGAACAATGAAAAATATAGTGAAAAAATTCATAAGTATACATTAATATTAATTAAATATAATAATAAATCACACCCCATAAATTATATGTTTATTTTCATAAGATATTATCAATATGAACATATTATTTTATAGTATTCCTTCAACATTATTCATTAAAGTCTCCATACAAGATATCCTTATTTAAAAATTACACATAATACTCCAATTGGAAAATTAATAACATGTGGGTATGAGAACCTAATAAAGAAATGTAAATATACACAACAAATGTTATATATATTAAAAAAATAGATTATAAATCAGGAGTAATTAAATTATTATTTTAACTTAATATAATACTTGTGTTATTAGAGTGTTGATAAATGATTCAATATTAATGATCTATGAAATCATAACATAGTAATGTCTAAAGATCAGATAATTATATTCTAATAATGTGGTGCATAAAAAACATAGAAAATAATTTCTTATTACATGGATTTATTATGAGACCATAATAAAATAGTGCGAATATTCCCACTTTGTATTAGGTTCACTCTCTATTCCCCTGAGCATAGTGGGTAGATTCCCATAGTGGATTGGGTTCACTTCCCTATCTCATAACCAATGTAAACAATGTAAACTAGTGGATTGGGTTAACACCCCAATCCCTTACAAGTCAACTCATAAGATATAAATCTCTTCTTAATACATTAGAGGGATATATAATTCCATCCACACCAAATACATAATAAAAACCCACAGTTCTGTGTGCCACTTGAATATATCAATAGTTCAAGCATTATTAACACATTAAATTTAAATAGATTTTATATATGAATTAAAGAGGTTTAAAAAAATCCTATGATATAAAATGGATGATTATATTAATAAAAATTATAATAAAGTACTTGGATCATCAGTCGATGAATATATTATGATGCTTCTTATATAGATTAAAGGAATATATTTTTAATAAATAGTTTTCTATGGAAAATTAAAAGTCATGATTATTTTGTTTAATTCCCTTCAATGAGAAGAAATAATTATAGGGTACTCGCATTAGAATGGAAATTGAAGAAATGTAATCATTAAAATATGATATATATAGGGAATGAAAAAGGAATTGATGATTTAATCATCTCACATTGAATACTGTTGTTATAGGGATGAATTTACAATAGATCAAACTATTATCTCAAATTAACAGATGCTTGGAAACATGTATAATGAGGGGAAATGAATGTTAGGAACATTCAAAAAATTCAATATAATAGAGTATCGACATAGATAAAAAATTATTCAAAATAATATGTTAAATTATTGAATATTTAAGAAATTTTTTTGCAACCCTTATATTTGATTAAAGTAATTGAAATTAATATGGGAACTAGATTAAAAACCATTTTTATGAAATTAAAAATGATAAGTACATTTTCATATAATTTTTTAAAATTATATTATATAAATATATACTTTCATTAAAAAGGATCATTGATAAAAAGGGAGAAAAATAAAATCAACATCATGAAAATAGTTGTGTTTATGTTTTATTAGGGTTCTTGGAAAAAATAAATTTTCAATATTAAAATACATTTTCAAATAGTTGAAAAGATTTCATTTGAAAACATTATTTTTAAATGTATTCTCAACAATGTAAGAAAAAAAATACTTGTAGGTAAATTTGAAGAATGAACTAATGGAATTTGAATAATACAAGAAAGTGGAAAGAAGAAAAATTCTTATTTGGACATTTTAAAGAAAATTGCTCAATACAATAGTTTTAATGTAATATTATTTAATTTAGTTATATAAAAATATTAATGGTTATTAAGATAACATATATATAACTTCACAAATATAAAAAAGTTTTTTAGTAATAAATAACATATATATGGACGAAAATGTCTTAAATATAATGTATCATATTTTATTTTAGACATCAAAGCATGATAAAAAAATAGGTCCTTGATATATAAATATAATATATGGAAAAAGATATTGGAAATATAATATCATACAATCCATGGATGAAATATTTTAAATTGAAAATAATATAGTCAATAAGAATGATTATAATTCATAAAAGTATATTACAACAACAAGAACACTTATGACTTTTGTAATGAATATTGTATTTAAAAGAGTAATGGGAAACATGAAATGGAACTCCAAAGTCAAAAAATAAAAATATATTTGTTATTTTATAATTAACATTTGCATTAAAATAACTGTATAACATGAAATTGGTTCATAATTCTAAATATGCCTCAAATGATGAAAATAAAAGTAAAAACACTTAAAAAGTTTTATTTCATGAAATAAGAATCAATTAAAAATACGTATATGAGAATGAAATGTAAATTATTAAAAAAAAGATATTTAAAAAATATACAATTAAATGATATGGTATAATAAATAACCACATAAAAATATATTAAAAATAATAATTTATTTGGCCTAGTGAAAGAATGTTATGTAAATAAGAATCCTTACCATAGATTTCAAATTGGCCATAAACACTCTAAATCCATATATTATATATGTTGTGTTATTATTCATAAAACTAACATACTTATTAACACTTATTTACATAAAAACATTCATTTATAATTCCTTTTGTCACATATATTAATCATATAAATTAGTAAATTATAATTAAATATTATAATTATTTATGTTTTATTATTCTTCGATGGATTTTATAATATAATACTATTCATTGTGTGAAAAAAAAACATATACAAGAATATATTATAACAATTTAATGATTTAAAAAATATAATTTTATAGTAATAATATAACTTTTATAAAATATATATGATTTTAATGGAATTATACTGACTTTATAAGTAATATATAATAATAATTTTTTGATGAATATAATGAATAATACATTATGAGAGGATAACACTTACATTGAATACATTAATATTTTCATAGAAGGAATCTTGGAAATGAGGGATTTGGGACTACTTACTGGGGAAAAGGTTCAAGAAAAGGCAATGTTTTTAATGGAAGAGAATTTTTGTATGGATTCAAAAGAATAAATAAGTAATAGTGTTGTTTGATTTGGGGATTATGGGTCTATTATAGGTGGTATTGAGTAACATTATCAAAAATTTGAATTCATTAATATGTATGGAATTCATTTTTACCTTGAAATCAAATCCAAAGTAGAAAAATAATGAACTAATTGAATAATATATATACGTAATTACCAAATAAAAATATTTTCTAGATAAATTTTTATGGTATTTTAAAACATTATCCCTCAATTAAACCATTTTTAGTCCTTTACCCTATATAGTGGTGACAAAAGTTTTCCCTTTATGACTTATTTTTATGGTTAAAAATCAAAATTTACCTTACCATCTAATTTAAAAATAATTATTAATAAATTTTACTCCATGGAATCTATTTTAATTTCTAAATTTACCAAATTTATCCATTAAATAAAAACAGAAAATATATAGAAATATTATTTTATAGAAAAATTAATTCTCTAAACATTAATTGTTATTATTATTATTTAATATCAATCACTACCAAAAATAGAGTTAATAATTTTTTTAGAAATATTATAAATAATAAATATTAAAATAAATATTAAAAGTGATTAATTAAATTTATTATAATAAAAATACATAACACATAATTGAAATTATTTGGAAAATATAATTTTTTAATATTAAATGATTTTACTAACATTCTCTTAAAATTAATAACTTAACATATAACCATATATTGGTATTTAAATATTTATATAACCAATGACCATATTTGTTATGGTCATGTTACATTCGAATATGAAACATACATACATATCTATGATCAATAATCCTATTCCATAATTTCATTTTCCAGTTTTAGTCATATTTATATGTTTTAATATTATTTATATATTTATCATCACAATTGTGATCTTCGTGGTAGATATTGATGACGATTATTTCTACATTGTTTTATTTTATTTGACATTTGGTTTAATTCATTTATTAAATTAACTAATTTTCTTTCATTTAGATAACATATAATGTATTTAATTCTGTATTATAATATTATAACATAATGAAATATTGAATTAATTATTTATGGCTGAAATTACATGTACCACAATATATTAAATAGTTTTTATTTATTTAATGTTAAATACATATCAAAATTACACTATATTATATTCTATCCCAAGAAAAATAATTTCTCCAATGAAATTTCATTAATCAATTTATGAAAAGGATGTAAATTTTATATAATTATATATTAGGGTTCCTATGTTTTTCCCCAATATTATGAATTATCTATAGAACACTAACATAGAGAGTTGTCATGTTTCATAGTACTTTATCTCTATAATACAAAATTCATTACTATTGTTCTTTGTAAGGGATATCATGTTCTAGTTGAACCATTTTTGAGGTCACTATATGTGATGGATTGGGTATGTAATACCTCAAAAGTGCTTTGTTTACCACATTATTCACTTTTGATAAGTTTTATGGAATTTCAAGGTGATAAAGTTATATCACTACACAATCAATGATTTCAACAGATTCAATGTTTCTAGTGTTCAACATTTCATTTTTCATTGATGGGTATCAATAGTACCATTTTTTACCAACCTTAACTTGATAAAAATGAAATTTTATTTACATTAATCAGTATAATTGATCAAAAAAATCCTTCCACATTAACTTGGTTATTGGATCATACTGTCATATAAATTTATCACAAATGTTCAATCATATACGGAGAATCAAACAATACTATAAATCTATATCATTGTGGTTGGTCTAAGAAATTCATTAATTAAAAATTTCATTTAGGGATCCATATTTTACAATTTATTGTGATTACATGACTTAATAATGATTCTTTCTATATCTAGAATTAGCACTTGATAAATTATAAATTTTGATTCTCCTTTTCTATGTTCATTAACACAATCCTTAAATGACTATAATGTTTTTCCATTATGTATTAATATATAGTAATATATATTAATATATATGTTTCCATACACTACTTAAGCTAATGTCTATATACAATATTCATCATACTCATAATGATGTAGGGAATGTTTTCATTCTATTGGTAATTTCATTGAATTCACATTGTCCATGTTTTTTGTAGAAGGTTATCTTGGATATATTTTCAATTTTACCCTTCATAAAAGATATACTAATAAAAGTTCAATATGAAAGATGTATTGAGACCCTTGTGGTTTATTAAAAATGTCAAGAATATGGGAAAATGATTCTTTTTCTTGATAATGATCTTGTTATGTTCATGATAATCAATGAAATGACACCTTTATCCATATTCTTTAATTATAAAGTTGAATGGTTCACCCCATGGTAAATCACATAGTTATTTAAAAATAATATTTATATTATATTTAACATTCATATTAAATTCCTATAATTTAATTACTTTAATTCTATAATGTGATTATGATATTGGCATTGAATCAGGCACATATTCTATAGAAATTTCAACTTCAAGAACTAGTGGTTTCCGAGAAACCATTTATGTAAAACATTGATGTATTCTAACATTATATATAGAAGGTGGGTTTACTCATGTAGATAGAGGACCCATACCCTATATCTATAGTATTTTTCCACTCTATTTATTGGTAGGGTTCCATTTTCCGACATAGAATTAAAATTACACTCAAGTGTTTGAGGCCCATAGACCTGATATGACATGACTGTGTCATTCGAGTATTCAATGACCCATTCCTTCATACCAGAGGAGGGTTCCACTTGTGTAGTAGAGAGAAGACCATAGAGCTATGAAACATGATGGTTCCACTCTAATAGTTCGTAGACTATTCATTCCCTAACTATTAGGAGGATTCCACTAGGACAGAAGATAGAGGACACATACCCTTCCTAGTAGGATGGTTCCACCATAATATATCAGGTGATCCATCTAAATAACAGTCACTTTTTGGATCACCTAAATAATAATCACATTTGAAATATCACTCACAATAAATAAAAAACCACGAAGAATTTAACCATCCCATTTATAAATTGGCACACAAGTGAAAATTCACAGTTAGATAAACCATGAAGCCTATACAGGTTAATGAGAACCTGTATAAAATTTTTAATTATTTTAAATTAAATTAAAATTAATAAAAAATAACTAAAATCCTCACTTCCCTCTTAGTTGGGTCATGTGATGAAACCCCTTGAGGGATCCCCTTGGCCACATGCTTGAACCCTTTATAGATTCCTCTCTGTCTACCGATTCAATGAGGTTTCTTCAAGGTCATTATTTAATTTAATAATTTAATTCCTTTTCCCTACACCTCCTCCATCTCCCAATTTAATTGTGTTCTTTATCTCTACATATACGGTTCGTCAGAAACTATAGGTTAGGGTTAACCTGAAAGTCTATGGTTTTATCATGTATTAGGGATTTCAAAAGATCAATCGGGACTCTGGGAATCAAATTCTAGAACCCCCCATCAAAGGTGAGGTGGATAAGTTTTTTTGGATCTCCAACATCATTTTGCATATGGTTCAATATCTCGGGATTTTATTTACATGATTTAATTTAGATTCTTACGGTGTGTTGGGCTTCTAAATTGATTTTAGATAGTTTTAGTCATCCTGGATGATGCTCACACATGTGCATGGGTATATATATATATATTTATTTATATAAATAAACCTCATCAGTATCTTCTCGTGGTGAGGGGAATTCATGATTTGGATTAATGTGTAAATATATGTATAAGTATTTATTTACGTTGTAGTGTGGGGAGTTTTACAGTGGTAAGTGCCTAATCTGACATGTGCTAAAATTATTGTCAGTCTGCTACATCAGTTAGGATCCCAATAATTGGAAATTTTATATAATAATTCTTAATATTACACTTTAAATAAGCTTAATTATGAGTTTCCTTGATTAATGGAACTAAACAATATTTAATGGACTGTTAAATTTTTATTATTTTCGTGTTTATTTTTAATGTAATGTAATTATAATAAAACATCTCTAATAGATGATTGTTGTCATCTGACCAGAAAGTAATTATTTTTGTTATATAATTTTTAGTTATGGTTTGAGTTTTACATGTGTATTCTTATTGTTTTTGATATATGTAATGTCATTTTATGGCCCCATTGATGTTATTAAATTATATTTCCCACTTGAGTTAATTTATGAATATTCCATGTACTTACAGTTTAGAATGTAATAATTATTATATATCTTTTTTTCCATTATGAGTTATGTTAATGTCTAACCCAAGAGATAGATTATTAAGCATTAATCACCCCTTGGATTTTCTAATTAATTGTAACATGAATTTATTTATGTATTAGACACCAGTAGGTGAGATTTTATTTACATCTAATGGGATGTAAACCATGTAATTTATTTTCAAAATGAATTGGGAATGAAAGGGATTGAATAGGAAGAGATGAGTGACCTTGACCCTTGTCTATTATTATGTAATTTATTGATATAGCATGAACTACCATTATATGGATATGTCAATGTGAGATAAATACTACCACACAATTTGGTAGGTTATTAATCATAAGATTCATGTAAAAAATATATTCCACTATGAGTAAAATGAGAATTAAGGCATCAAATAGCTTGATAGTATTTTTATATAAAAATGGAAATATGTGTATTTGAATAGTCACAAACTGCTAGACCTAGTGAGTAATTGGGGGAAAATGATATATATTGAATTAAATGTGAATTGGAAGCTCGTTATCATGATGTCCCCATGTGAGTAAATTAATTTGAATGCCTTTTGTAGGTGCACAATGCTTGAGTCCCCCATTTAAGTGATTATATTTATGGATGATCTTGGTTTTGACCTTGTAATGTTATTCGAATTATTTAAATAACGTTGACTTGGTTAAATGAATAATATCTTTAGCTGATACATGGATTCAAATTGGAATTCCATGCCCACACTCATTTGACTATTGGCCTTTATATCTTTGGTGATACATGCATCCACATTATGACACCGTGGATACAATCAATGATTAAAATGTTATTAAGACACATGTCATACCTGGATACACTGAGGGATTCCATGGATGGACTCCTAAGGTATTGTGAATTATATCTTGAGTGATAAATGGATTCATATTATAGTTATACAGAAAGGCTCATCAGGAATTTTGACATATATGATGGGTGATACATGAATCCAGTTACATATGGGATTCCATGGACATATTCATGGGGAACAATTATATGTCATGGTAGATTTTTGGGGATTCTATATGTGACCAACAATGATGGACTCGGGCGAAATGAATTTTATACCTCACCTAGATCAATAATCGGTACTTAAGTGGTTCACTTGGGACGAGCTAGAAGGGGGTTTGTTGAAATTATACCTCGAGTGATACTTGAATACCAACATAGGAATATTAATGATGGAATCCTATTCTGTGTTGAAAAATTAATTAAATTAATCTTGCGGCTTCTCTACCAAGCCAAAATAGGAGATTGGATACAATCATGATTATACATTACAGATGTCCTTGTTATGCATCCTGATTGAATCTTATGCCGGATGTTAGGCTACCACTGGGTCTCTATAATTATTTAATTAATGATTTAAAACCACATTTGATCATGGTAATATGAAACATGTCTTATTGATAAATATTTTACTTCCTTATTAAATGCATTTTATAAATTATATTTCACTATTTTTGGAATCATGGACAATATATGTTTCATATATTTGATTACTTCCTTATATGTTATATTATTTATTATAAACTGTCATATTTACATAGAACTAGTTGGATTAGGCTTGACAACTTGGGTGACATCCTAACGAGATTTATATCTCAAACCCTACTCAGGAACTATAGGTACCTGTGTAGGCCTACTATTTTACTGGGAATTCTACATTTTTTTGTTCCGTATTGATTACAAATAGATGTTGTGAGTAACGGACCATGAAAGATCAAAAGATTCCCATAAAGATCACAATATGGGATTTTCTAAATATTATTTTATTTTTCACTTAAATATAACACAAAATATTAGTTACCCCTATAGCTTATTTATCATCATATATCATGTATTCATTGTATTAATTATTGTTGGCCATATAATTTTTTAGTTGATATTTCATCATTTTTTTGTTGTAGTTTTATTGCTTATACTGCATCTAGAGATATTTGAGTTTTACTATATGTTTACCATTGTGCACTCTTAGTATGTTGGTATAGTCTTCCAATTGAACTACCCTTATACCCTTGAAGCTAGTTTGAAGCCTCTAGCATATAGATAGATTCACTTTCGGTCAAGTGTCAAGCATTCTGATTACTGGTAATGTGTTATGTCTTGGTGGGATGTGAAGATGTGGTATCATTGTTATTATTCCTTTATTCCATTAAAGTATGAGCTTGAAGAGAGGAGACTACGAATGTTTTGACACTTTGTAAATAGTTGTCTATGGGACTGATCAGTCCATATATAGAAAATGACCAAGTGTCCATGACTAGGAATTGTTTTTATACCATTAGATGTTATAGTTTATATTATTTCAACATGATTGAGTTTTGTATTTTTAATGGCTTTTGGATTCATTGAAACTTCTGGTATTATACCGTTTTCCTGAAAAGGAATGTAAGTGACATGAAATGAATAATATTATGCACATAAACAACAATTATAATGACATGTATATTATAACGACCCGTACATTAAATACATTATTATTACCTCAGAATTGAAGCCCACATATTACAACATATAACAAAACCATGAAAGGACCGTATAGGTATAGTTTCTTTAGAAACTGGAAAACATAAACAAATGGTTCATAAAGCATCCACTTTGCCTCCCATTTATTTCATCATATCTAGAGTCCCTTTTTGGAATATTCTACTTAATAACCTTCATCCTGACCTGGGAAAATAAAACATACAAAAGGGTGAGCTCAAATGCTCAGTATGGGTAAACAAATGAAATATCAATCACATCATATACATAAGCACATAACTTTTGGAAATCTTAACCTCAAAAAGAGATCATAATTTCATAACATGGGATAAATCATAGTAGTGAATTGTAATCCCAATAATCATAATTTAAAACAAGAAACTTTTTGGCATACAAACATAATCATTGATAATCATTTCTTGTTAGTCAAGACTCATTGCCAAGACTATCTTAGTGGACAAAGTCCATTTCTGAACTGAGTTCACTCCTCGTTTCAGTTCTATATCACTGAACCGGTTTAACCTGCCGTTCCAGCCATGTTTATCTCATGACATATGAAATCTTTACCCAATGCATTGGAGGTAGATAAATGTCCCACCCATCTCATAATGATACCATTCTTATGTGTGCCACAAAATCATAAAACATACATAATAGCATAACCCATGTAATAAAAATGGGAATCTTAAACATCGTGACATAATAAAAAAACTCATATAAGATAAAGGAATTCATAAAAATAATTCCATCACAACATAATCAAATCAATGTAATAATATATATATAAACAGAACCCTATATTATCTTAGATGGAAAATAATTTTGATAAATCACATGAACAATATTCTTGAGGAAAATATCCTTTCTACTTCAAAAAAATTTTACCTTCTTTGAAATGTCATACAATTATAAAATAAAATAAGTTGATTAAAAATAAAATTGAAAACTTGTAGTGGATGCTTCTTGGAAATAATGTTTTAAAAATCCATTCATTCCGTATAAGTTAAAAAAACATTCTTCTCGTACTTTTGTCGAAAAAGTCAAAAAGTACCTCGTACGAAAAATGAAAAAAGATTACTTTCATATCTTTTACTAAAAATTAACCGAAGGGTAAAATTAGATATAAACTATTGTATAATGATTTAAATATTACATATTGAGGAAACATGGATGTGGATGATAAAATACACCCCAGTAAATACCAAAGTATAAACAATCTCGGATAAAAATAAGATTGTGATATTTCCCTTACCTTAGGTCCGATTTGCCTCGTAAGTGACCGAACCTCCTGTATAATGAGTCTAAATAATGTTATTCACTAATTATAGAATGATAATTATTGTTATGATATCATATATGGTCATATTATTAGGTTCTTGGTAGTAATATTTCATTTCAACTTGTTTTTCGGGTGTTTATAACTTTTTGTTCTTATGCGTGTTTTGTCGAATAAATTCTTATTCTTATCTTTAGGTTATAGATACATCATTTCCAGAATGGTATTATTGTAATATATATAATATTTATTCATTCAATTCATTTTTATAATCATTATGCAATGAAGATCATGTAGAACGAATTGCATCACATCGTGGAGACGGTAATCCGTACGTACGCACGAGTGATGATATCATTCCCATGATCGTGGAATTGTATTGGAGGGTATGTATACTATTTAAGAATCAATATCACTTTAAAATAATCATATATAGTAATTATTTACATCATTATACCCATCCAAGTAAGGTGGTGGGGGAAAATAGATTACACCACGTCGTGGAGACGGTATTCGGTACGTACGCACGCGCGGTGATTTCATTTTCCGTTGGATGGATAGATGGTGAAATAGGGTTGTTTCATACTTATAATAACATATCAGTATATGACTGATACTGATGTTATTACTTCATGATGAAACAACTAAAGAAGAAGAATTGGAAGAAGAAATAAAGATGAAAGAATCAGTAACGGACATTACCTCTTCCTTGAAGTGCTTCTTTGAGACCTCCTTTTAGGGCACTAAAATTGGTCTTTGAAGAAGAACCGGACCTCTAGGATGTCTCTATGGAAGTGGAGAGAAGAAACTGGCATGGGTTGGCCGAGCTTGAAGGCTCAATGTGGTGTGAGGAAGAGGGGGAGGAGGTTCCCTTTCATAAGGGAGGAGAGGGGCTCCTTTGGAAAAACTAAAAATTTTATTTTATTATAAAGTCATGATCGGATTTAAATAGATCCAAATTGATATATTTTAAAGATAACGTGGGGATGGGTAGAAATCATCTCATCCATTAGAATTTAGACAAGTTTAGGTTTCTATTTTAACCTTATCATTTAGATTTATCATTATGGTAAATAATTTTACTTTTACCATGTCTTCTTGTGTTCTTGTACTATAAGGTTAATAAACTTAATATAAGAAGCCAAACGAACCCCAAGTTGTTTATTATTAATATATATAACCTTATCTAAGTCATTTTTCCGAACCTTAGATTTTTAGGAATAAAAGAACCATTACTAATATAATATTTGTTTTAAAAACAATTTAAGTCAATTTTGACAGTATTTAGTAATTGATTTTTTTGAAAATCATAACAGAATGATTAGTTCTTACAAAGTTAATTAAATCAATACTAACATGTCATATTAACCTAAAAATTAGTTTAATTCATAAAAAGTCTCAAATTATATTTATTTGGGTATTTATAACATCAATTATGTCAATATTTCATTAATATGATAATTACTGCATCATCTTTGTGTCATAAATAAATTAAATTATTTAATATCTAAAAATTACAAATAAAATACCATTATGTAGGAAATCATTTTATATTTCTAATTAATATTTATAGTCGAATTTATCTTATGTATAACCCTATATTAAAAATTATTTAGTTATTAAACTTTGATTTTAACTATTTTAACCCTTCTTTAAATAAATTAATAATAAATGTCCTAATCTAATCCAAGTGGGCCTAAATGGTCATATTTTATTCCTAAGTTTGTTTTTGGTATAATTACACTTATCCAATATAATTAGGACATGTTTTAGGTTAATAATAATATCATTTTTACCCTTAATTACCCTATTTACTTTTAACCGTGGTAAATAAAAGTAAAAAGGTACTATTCACCGAAAATTATTTTCATCTCATTGAACCACATTTTACTTACTGAAATCAATCGTGTATCTCGGAATTTTGAAAATTCGACTCACAGAAGCGGTAAAATTATGTTTTATGAAAAATTCAGTGTTTTAACTACCACTTAGGGGTTTCACTATTCATCAAAAATTGAAAGTTTTCAAAAAAATACCAACATTTCACCCTAGGATAATTTCGATATTCCGAATTAAAAAATGAAGTCCATTTTGAAAAATAAATTTTATAAAATTTCAAACAGTGGTTATTAATATTCATAACGGCTATTTTTAATAATATTTTAATAGTATATCATTGTTTAGTGAAACTCGGTATTGCGTAAGACGCAAGATATCGAGGAAGGTCGCGATTTCGTGTAAAGAAATCCAAGCTAGTGTTGTGTGTAGAAAAATATTCTTTTGATGATATATATAACATAAATGTCTCGGGTGTTACATTATACCCCCCATAAAATGAATTTCTCCCTCGAAATTCATCACTTTTTAACAAACAGATGAGGATACCTCTCCCTCATCATATCCTCAAGCTCCCATGTAGGTTCTTCTAATTGGTGGATCCTCCATTAATCTTTCACCAATCGAGTGGTCTTGTTTTGTAGGACTTTTTCGTTACGATCCAGAATCCATATCGGTTGTTCTTCATAAGAAAGATCCTGCTCCAGCAGTACAACTTCTGAGCTGAGTACATGTGAAGGATCAGGTATGTACATTCTTAGGAGACATACATGGAACACATCGTGTACTTGAGAGAGATTCGGTGGAAGTGCCAATCGGTAAGCTACCTTCCCAACACGATCCAGTATTTTGAATGGTCCGATATATCTAGGGCTCAACATCCCCTTCTTTCCAAATCTCATGACCCTCTTCAAGGGATATATTCTTAAGAACACATTATCACCCACTTCAAACTCTAGGTCTTTTCTTCGGTTGTCGGCATAACTTTTCTGTCGACTCTGAGCTGCTCTTATGTTTTGTTGAATAGATCTGACCTTTTCTGCCATTTCATCAACTAGATCGGGTCCTAATAGCTTTATTTCCCCAAATTCATCCCAGCCAGTTGGAGTCATGCATTTCTTTCCATAAAGAGATTCATAAGGAGCCATCTGAAAACTGGAGTGAAAGCTATTATTATAAGAAAATTCCACCAAAGGTAGGTGTTGATCCCAACCACCATTTAAATCCATAGAGCAAGCTCTCAACATATCTTCTAGAGTTTGAATTGTTTTCTCAGACTGACCGTCTGTCTGAGGATGATAAGAAGTGCTGAAACTCAACTCTGTATCGAGATTATGTTGAAGACTTCGCCAGAACTTCAAGGTAAATCTCGGATCCCGATCAGATATAATAGAAAGTGGTACTCCATGAAATCTTACCACTTCCTTTACATATATCCTGGAAAGCTGATCCAGAGGGAAATCCTCTCTAATAGCAATGAAGTGTGTAGACATTGTAAGACGATCCACTATGACCCATATAGCATTATTGCCTTTGGATGTTTTAGGAAGTCCTGTGACAAAGTCCATAGTGATGTTTTCCCATTTCCATTCGGGTATGTGTAATGGTTGTAACATCCCCTTAGACTTCTGTCTCTCTACATTAACTTGTTGACAAACCAAGAATCGAGAGACATATTCTGCAACATCTGTTTTCATGCCATCCCACCAGAAGTACTCTTTCAGGTCCCTATACATCTTCGTGCTTCCAGGATGAATAGAGAATGAAGAACTATGAGCCTCATCTAGCAGCTCCTTTTTTAATTCGGGTATGGGAGGAACATAAACCCGATTCCTAAACATTATTATCCCATCACAATCAAGGTTGAATTCAGGAACATTTCTCACCTTCATTTGTAACTCTACATCTTCTTTCTGTGCCTCTTTAATCTTCTCATGTATAGATGGTTGAACATTCATTTGATAAAGATACTATTTTTCCCCTTTCATTATAATTCCATGATCCATCCTCTGTAAATCCATAAATATTGGATCTTTGGTTATCCTCATCATGGATAAACTAGCAAGGTCTTGTCGACATAATGCATCTTCCACCTTGTTTGCTTTCCCAGGGTGGTAATTAATTGAGCAGTCGTAATTTTTAATCAGCTGCAACCATCTTCTTTGGCTCATATTCATCTCCTTTTTGAGTGAAAATATACTTTAAACATTTATGACCAGTATAAATATCACACCTTTCATCATAAAGGTAATGCCTCCTAATCATTAATGAAAATATTACCGCAACTAACTCCAAATCATGAGTTTGGTAATTTTGCTCATGTATTTTCAACTGTCGTGAGGCATAAGCTATCACCATATCATTTTTCAAAAGAACACACCCCAATCCCTTCTTGGATGCATCACTATAGATCACAAACCTTTCTCCACTACAAGGCAGTGTGAGCACAGGTGCACTGGATAACCTTCTTTTCAACTCCTTGAAATTCTCTTCACATTCCTCCGTCCAAACAAACTTAACTCCTTTTTCGAGTCAAATTGGTGAGTGGATTAGATAATAGTTAAAAATCTTTCACAAAATGTCGATAATATCCATCCAAACCAAGAAAACTTCGGATCTCAGTTACTTTTGTTGGTCTCGACCATCTTTTGAAAACCTCTATTTTTGCTGGATCCACAGATATCCGCTCTTTTGAGATTATGTGACCCAAAAATGAAACTTTTTGAAGCCAAAATTCACACTTGGTAAATTTGGCATAAAGCATATCCTTTCTCAGGGTATTCAATATAATTCTCAAGTGGTCTTAATGTTCTTCCTTGCTCTTTGAATAGACAAGAATATCGTCTATAAAGACTACAACAAACTGATCAAGATAGTCTCTAAAGACTCCATTCATCAGATCCATGAAGATAGAAGGGGAATTAGGAAGACCAAATGACATCACTATAAATTAATAGTGTCCATACCTTGTACGAAAAACCGTCTTTGGTATATCCTCCCTTTTTACCCTTAATTGATGATACCCTGAAAGAAGATCAATCATGGAAAATTATTGAGCTCCACGTAGTTGGTCAAATAGGTCATCAATGCGTGGTAGAGGATATTTGTTCTTGATAGGGATCTTGTTAAGTTTTCGATAATCAATGCAGAGCCTCATTGATCCATCGTTCTTCTTAATAAACAGAACCGGTGCTCCCCAAGGTGACGCACTAGGGCGTATGAACCCCTTATCAAGACTCTCTTGGAGTTGCTTCATCAATTCCTGCAACTCAATTGGGGCCATTCTATAAGGTGTCTTTCAAATAGGCAAAGCACCCAGTACGAGTTTTATTGAAAAATCAACTTCACGATTTGGTGGAAGACCCGGTAATTCCTACGGAAAGACATCATCAAAATACCGTACAATGGGCATATTATTAATCGTGAGTTTCTCAAAAACCATTTGAGATAAATAACCATCATTTGGTGGAATCAAGACCCATAAGATGGAAGAAATTTCCACTGGAAGGTTATGTTCATCCTTACATCGATAGACGATCATAGATTGATCTGGAATATGAAATGTGACTTCCCTTCATTGGAAATTGATATGAGCTCCATATAAAGAAAACCAATCCATGCCAAGAATCACATCAAATTTGACTATAGGATGGATCACAAGATTTGAGGGAAGCACATTCCCACATACTTCAATCGGTGAAGAATTATAAACTTTTGATGTGAATGTTGATCCATTAGGGGTTGTCACAGCTAACTCAACATCTAATTGTTGAGGTAATACGGTGATATCCTTAGAAAATTCTTGAGAAATAAAAGAGTGGGTGGATCCTGAATCAAATAAAACATTTTCTACTTTAGAGTGGATGGTAAGTGTACCTTTCACCACATCGTTATCGTACTCTACATCGCTGATAGAAATTGCATGTGACTTTCCTTTGTCTTTAACCTTAAGAGTTTGTTGACGTTGACCATCATCATCAACCCTTGGATTTGGGCATTGATTGGCATAATGACCCATCTCCATGCACTTGAAACATTGAAGTTTAGTAGGGTCATTCTGTGTATCCCTTCCTTTGTTTGCATCATTAGACATCTTCTTCCCATCATTACGGAATTCAAATACCCGATGACCTTCCTTTCCACATTTGAAACATTTACTTGTCCCTGTAAGACAACTCTCTCCCTGT
Source organism: Viscum album (assembly GCA_963277665.1). Lineage (NCBI taxonomy): Eukaryota > Viridiplantae > Streptophyta > Magnoliopsida > Santalales > Viscaceae > Viscum > Viscum album. The sequence goes on along the minus strand of OY728119.1, from coordinate 1,684,994,924 downwards.
TTCTTTCTACACTTTGAGCATAAGGGAAAACTCATCTTCTTTTCAGTGTGTTCTTTATATTTTCCTTTGAATTCCATTTTCCTCTTCTTATCAAACCCATCTGACTGATGGGATACTCCAATATCCATCTCGACTTTGAGAGCACATCGAACGATTTCCTCGTATCTATTGAAGTCCCTTATGGCTAACGTCCTTCGAACACTTGGTTTTAAGCCACTATAGAATCGATCGATCTTACTCTCAGGTTGGATAATAATACCAGAAGCGTTCCTTGCAAGTCTTGTAAAATTTTCTTCATATGTAGCAATAGATTCATCATCCTTTTTCTTTAGTTAAAGAAACACATTCTCCATCATTGTTCGGAGAATACGAGGGATGTACTTAATGAAAAATAAGTTCTTGAACTCGTCCCATTCCATGGACTCAATTTCATCTCTTTGCCTCGTATTCTTGATAATATTCCACCATTGATCAGCATCACCTTCCAAACGATACACTACTAAGAGGAATTTATCATGTTCAGAACATTGAAGAACTGAAAATATCTTTTTAGTAGTACGAATCCATTGTTCAGATACTAATGGATCAGTAGACCCGCTGAATGAAGGTGGACACTGCCTCATTAAGGATTCGACAGAATGTTGCTCCTTCCTTTTCTCGTTTGGAAGTCCTGCATGATTCATAGCATGTGAAAGTTGTGTGAGGATGGCTACAAGCTTTTACATTCCATCTCCCATAACATTTGGTTTCTCAGGGGGACAATCATTGCATTTCCCGTCGCATTCCTCATTAACAAGGTTCCTTCGGGTTCCAACCATTGACTAAAACCAAGAAGAATAGTGTGAGCAACACTAATTATAATACGAAATCCACATAATCAAGAATAAAATTTCACACATAAGGACTTATCCTAGGTTATTCATGGCCATTTCTAAATCACTAATATTGTGTTCTATTCTTAGACTTATCCTTAGGGTTCTTACTAAGGCTTTCACATCCTAGTTTCCAAAGTTTTATTATATCCTTCCACTGATACCAACAATAACGACCTGTACATTACATACATTGTTATTAATTCATAATTGAAGCACACTTATTACAACATATAACAAAACCATGAAAGGACCGTATAGGTATAATGTCATTAGAAACTAGAAAACATACACATCTGGTTCATAAAGCATCTAATTTGCCTCCCATTTATTTCATCACATCTAGAGTCCCTTTTTGGCATATTCTACTTAATATCCTTCTTCCTGACCTGGGGAAATAAAACATACAAAAGGGTGAGCTCAAATTCTCATTAAGGGTAAACAAAAGAAAAATCAATCACATCATATACATAAGCACATAACTTTTGGAAATCTTAACCAGTAAAAGAGATCATAATTTCATAACATGGGATAAATCATAGTAGTGAATTGTAATCACAATAATCATAACCTAAAACATGAAACTTTGTGGCATACACACATAATCATTGAGAATCATTTCTTCTTAGTTAATACTCATTTCCAAGACTATCTTAGTGGACAAAGTCCATTTCTGAACCGAGTTCACTCCTCGTTTCAATCCTGTTTCACTGAACCGGTTTAACCTGCCGTTCCAGCCATGTATATCTCATGAGATATGAAATCTTTACCCAATGAATTGGAGGGAGATATAGGTCCCACCCATCTCATAATGATACCATTCTTATGTGGGCCACAAAATCATAAACCATACATCATAGCAAAACCCATGTAATAAAAATGGGAATCTTAAACATCGTGACATCATAAAACAACTCATATAAGATAAAGGAATTCATAAAAATAATTCCATCACAACATAATCAAATCAATGTAATAATAGGGATAGAAACAGAACCCTATATTATCTTATATGGAAAATTATTTTGATAATTCACTTGAACTCCATTCTTGAGGAAAATACCTTTCTACTTCAAAAACATTTTACCTTCTTTAACATGTCATACAATTTTAAACTAAAAGAAGTTGATTAAAAATATACGTGAAAAGTTGTAGAGGAATCTTCTTGGAAATAATGTTTTAAAAATCCATTCATGCCGTAAATGTTAAAAAAACATTCTTCTCATACTTTTGTCAGAAAAGTCAAAAAGTACATCGTACGAAAAATGACAACAGATTCCTTTAATATCTTTTACTAAAAACTAACCGAAGGGTAAAATTGGATATAAAATATTGTAGAATGATGTAAATATTACATATTGAGGAAACATGGATGTGGATGATAAAATACACCCCAGTAAATAACAAAGTATAAACAATCTCGGATAAAAATGTGATTGTGATATTTCCCTTACCTTAGGTCCGATTTTCCTCGTAGGTGTCAGAACCTCCTGTATAATGATTTAAATAATGTCATTGACTTATTAAATAATCATAATTATTGTTATGATATCATATATGGTCATATTCTTAGCTTCTTGGTAGTAATATTTCATTTCAACTTGTTTTTCGGGTGTTTATAACTTTTTGTCCTTATGCGTGTTTTGTCGAATAAATTCTTATTCTTCTCTTTATTACATAGATACATCATTTCCAGAATGGAATTAATGTACTATATATCAAATTTATTCATTCAATTCATTTATATAATCATTATGCAATGAAGATCATGTAGAATGAATCACATCACATTGTGGAGACGGTATTCCGTACGTACGCACGAGCGATGATATTGTTCCCATGATCGTGGAATTGTATTGGAGTGTATGTATACTATTTCAGAATCAATATCTCTTTACAATAATCATATATAGAAATTATTTACATCATTATACCCATCCAAGTAAGGTGGTGGGGGAAAATAGATTACACCATGGCATGGAGACGTTATTCCGTACGTACGCACGCGTGGTGATTTCATTTTCCGTAGGATGGATAGATGGTGAAATATGGTTGTTTCATACATATAATAACATATCCATATATTAGTAATACTGATGTTATTACTTCATTGATTAAACAACTAAAGAATAAGAAGTGGAAGAACAAATAAAGATGAATGAATCGGTTGCGGACATTACCTCTTCTTTGAAGTGCCTCTTTGAGACCTCCTTTTAGGGCACTAAAATTAGTCTTTGAAGAAGACCAGGGCCTCTAGGATGTCTCTAGGGAAGTGGAGAGGAGAATGTGGCAGGGTTTGGCTGATCTTGAAGGCTCAATGTGGTGTGAGGAAGAGGGGGAGGAGGTGCCCTTTTATAAGGGAGGAGAGGGGCTCCTTTGAAAAAACTAAAAATATTATTTTATTATATAGTCATGTTCGGTTTTAAATAGCTCCAAATTGATATATTTAGAAGATAAGGTGGGGCTCGGTCGCAATCATCTCATACAATAGTATTTAGACAAGTTTAGGTTCCTATTTTAACCTTATCATTTAGATTTAACATTATGATAAATAATTTTACTTTTACCGTGTCTTCTTGTGTTCTTATACTATAAGGTTAATAAACAAACTATAAGCTGCCAAAAGAACCCCAAGTTGTTTATCATTAATAGATATAACCTTATCTAAGTCATTTGGCCTAACCATAGATTTTTAGGAATAAAATAACAATTTATAATATAATATTTGTTTTAAAAACTATTTTATGTCAATATTGACACTATTTAGTTATTTATTTTTGTGAAAATCATAACTGAATGATTAGTTCGAAAAGAGTTAATTAAATCAATACTAACATGTAATTTTAACCTAGAAAATTTGTGTAATTCATAAAAAGTCTCAAATTATATTTATTTGGGTATTTATAACATCAATTATGTCAATATTTCATTAATAAGATAATTACTGCATCATCTTTGTGTCATAAATAAATTAAATTATTTAATGTCTAAAAATAACAAATAAAATACCATTATGTAGGAAATAGTTTTAGATTTCTAATTAATATTAATTGTAACACCCCGAGCTTCCACGATACGCTTCTCATTCAATAATACAATAGCTTGCATTGTACGCAACTTCGAGTTCTAAAACATCGCGACAAATCAAACTAGCCGTTATGAATAGTAATAACCACTTTTTAAAATTATAGAAATTTTATATTTCAAAATGGACTTCATTTTTGTATTCGTAATATCGAAATTAGCCTATGTTGAATTTTTGGTATTTTTCTGAGAACTTCTAATTTTTTATGAATAGTGAAAAATACATAAAAACAACTTTTTTAATCAAAATAATTTATACAGATAAATTATACTATTTAGTGGTTTTAAGGTATAATTAGAAAATATTTTTACCATTTTATCCAATGGTGGTCATTAGAATTAATTTAACATTGAAATTGGACATAAACAATTGCCAATCTTTTGATATAAATTGTTTCTTAAAAACACGCTATTTGTTATAACAGCGGGAATTAATTATTAAATTAATTAATTTGACTTATATGTTTTGAATTATGTAAAATGGACTTCATTTTTGAATTCAGAATATCAATTATAGCTTAGGGTGAAATTTTGGCCTTATTCTGAAAAACTTCAATTTTTGATGAATAGTGAAACCACTAAGTGGTAATCAAGCAAACCGATTTTTCAGTTAAATGAAAGTTTACCACTAATGTGTACTGAATTTTGAAAATCCGACATACATGGTTGTCATTAAGAAGTAAAATGTGGTTCAATGAGATTAAAATAATTTTTTGGTGAATAGTAACTTATTAAGTTTTTAATCGCGATTAGTGGTAATTAGTGTAGTTTAAGGAATAAATAATGCTTTAATAATATAAAATGACCTAGACACATGTCCCAACCTTATTGGTTGTGTCATGGCCGACCAAGACAAGCCATGGGTCAACTTGGGGACCCCATGGATCCACTTTTGTTGGGAAATGACATAAATTACTTTTTATTTAATGTTAAAGTGAAAATGACACAAACATAATATGTTTTACGAAAACAATTTTTAAGTAGGGTTATACAAGTCCAAATTTTGATTATAAATAGTCATTGGAAAGGTAAAAAGATTTCCTATACCATAGTATTTGTTTTATAATTTTTAGACATTAAATAAATTTAATTATTTATGACATAATAATGATGCAGCGATGACATCATTATCTAACGATTTAAATAAAATGGAAAGTTAATATAAAATCTATGAACTACACATGGCCAAAACCTATTGGATGAGTGGATTTCGATGCCTTATCACCTTATCCACGAATTCTATCAATGTGGGACCTTTTAAAACCGAAACACATTTTCAAATAATGTAATGTTCCTTTACTTTCCAAAAGTGCCCCTCCTCTCCTCTTATAAAAGGCCCCCACCTCTACCTCATTTCACACACTCTTCAAGCCATTGGCTCGGCCAACACCTGACCATTTGCTCTATCCACATCCCTCTCCTCATCCTAGAGGATTCCCTTTGGGCAGAATCCTTTCAAAGGAAGCCTTTAGGCTCAACTCAAAAGGAGTTACACTTTTTAAGGTAATTCATTCTCTCATGTTCTTTTGTTTTATTTTGCTTCTCCAACCCCCTAAACTCTTTTTATTCATTTCTTTTGTAACAACACCAGTATCCTCAATATACTAGGATGTTGTTATAAGAAGGATTCGAGCTACACTTACACACACCTACATCTAATGGTTAAAGAACATACGGTTTCTGTGGATGGCGAATTTCTGCCTCACGAAGCGATGATTGTTCAACACTCATATAACACCTTCAAAGGTGGCCATTAAGATGTCACTATTTTTATATATGATATATAATATGTTTTTGTTTTACTTATGCTTCTGTATTTCTCATTTATGGCATACTTTATGATTTCCATTATGGGTAAAACGCGATAATTTCATTTTAGGAAGTGCGGACTACCGCCCCCTCAAAGTGATTTGAATCGTTAATGCCATGTGTGGGATGTATAAAGGATGGAGTAAATGGTATTATACACTATATTATACTGGAATTATATTATACATTTATATCATTATGATTTCATTCCATTAAATATGAAATTGAAATGAAAGTAGCGTTCATGCGTACGTACGGCTTACCGTCTCCATGAACGGTGCATTTCATTTCTTACCTCTAAATGTTACGTAATATTATAAATGAATGTATATACTGTATATATATGATATATATGATATCTACATCATTAATATAATTCCGGATATAATGGATATTTCACCACATGAACAACTTGTAATTATAAGAAGTTTATTTTTGACTCAAGTACCAAAGATCGACAAAACGACCGTTATTAACTTAAATAATTACATAATGTTCATATCATTGTAATAAGTGATATAATAAGGATAATGAAATTGAAAATGGTTCTTAATAAGGTATATATTAACTCTAGTTTATTATTCAGGAGGTTAAAGAACGGTTGAGTCAAGTCAGACACGAGGTAAGGGAACTTCTTAACCCAATTTCCATTCTTTGGGTTAATCCCCTACTTTCAAATTATGTCATGATATTATTATGTCATATCCTGTATTTGTACATTATTTATGTGTACTTGTAGTGAATACACATAATAGATCTATTTTATTTTAAAAATGCTCTTTGTAAGGGATCTTCTTAACCCAACTTCCATTCTTTGGGTTAATCTCCTACTTTCAAATTATGTCATGATATTATTATGTCCTATTTTGTATTTTTATGTTATTTATGTGTACCTATAGTTAATACACATAATATATCTATTTTATTTTAAAAATGATCTTTGTATGGGACTTCGTCTCAATCTCCTTTCGTTGAGGCATATTTTATTTTATACACAACTTTCTTTTATACGGTGTATAAACCCCTTTGACTTTTACATTTATTCAAAAGGAATCTTTTTACACGAAGCGTTTTACTAAACGACAAAAAGGGAATGTTTTTCTTTCCGTACTTATGCGGCGACAACGACTTCTCCGCCGCCGTGACCATTATTTGAGTTTCGGCTTCCTCTACAAGCCATCACTTTTTTTAATGAAAAATAAATACAAAGTTTTAACTTACTTTTATTTTGGTATTGAAAATGGTTTTGAAAGCGTTTTTATTATATCAATGTGTTGTATTGATATCTTGTGATTGGAATGTGGAAATGTTATGTTTCCTTTATGCATGTTTTATGTGATATGATTATGTTATGGTTTATGATATGTTTAAACCTATTCATATGAGGAATGTATTGGACTTAATAAGTGACGGGTGGGGCCCGCTATAGCTCCTCGATGCATCGGTAGGTCTCATGAGACATCTAGACATGGAATTGGCCGAGGCCCTTTCCCAATTTGATTTATGGTTTTGGCCGAGGCCTTAATCATTTTAGACGTCTTGGCTGAGGCCTTGACAAAATGTTTCAGAATGTCCGGCATTATACATTCCCTCATTATGAAAGTGGTTATTGATATTACATGTGATTATTCGACCAGTAGAATATCCATGTGAAGAAGTAAATGGCATTATCTCATTTTACTTTTGCCATATTATGTTGAAGTTCATGTTTAAGAGGCTTTTGTTTTAGTTATACATTGCCTTAAATGTTAATGTTTATTTATGAAAGCTTCCGCATTATTGTTATCCTTACTGAGCATTTGAGCTCACCCCTTTCAATGTTTAAAAATTTTCCAGGTTGTGAAGAAGTATTTTATGACTGACTTGCAAGAATAATCAGTGAAGATATGAGTGTGGACTATGAAGACCATGTTTTTTTGTAGTTTTTCACCTTTTGATGTAATGAAAGACTTATGAATGTATCTAGTGTTTCCAAGGCTACTAAACTAATCGGTCTTTCGAGACTTGATCTTTTGTGATCATGCCAATGTTACGAAGTAATGCACCGGCTCTGGGTAGCTGGGGTCGGGGCGTTACAGTTGGTATCAGAGGCAGTTTAGTACTAACCTTGGAAGCTAGATTTAGATAAACTCTGATTAGATCACATAGCCCAAAGATAGACTTTGAGGATTAGTATAGAAGAACTTCCTAGAATTTTGGTATTGTAGAGATGTTATGAGTTTTCCGAGCAATGCATCCCTGTCTGGATACGAGCAGGTAGAGGCGGCTCTGGCACAGATGTACCTAGGGGTAAAACCCGAAAACACCGCTTTGAGCTAGACTCGAACGGGAACTGGTGCACGACAACGGGCCTTGCTGCACTCTTGGTTACGACACTCCCGGGGGATATGCTTAGGATAATTCTCATTTTACTTACAAACCACTATGAAGGGTTATGAGTACATACTTCCTCAAAGAAAACATTTCTTTTTATGATTATGGATTATATCCATAAATAGTTCAATTTATGTTAAGTATTATACAAGTATGGAATTATGTATTTTGATTCATAAACTAATCTGGTTTATGCCATTGTTTAGAAATGGCGCCTAGTAGAAGGAATGGAAACTGTATCAATGCACGAACTCCGTGTAGGGATTGCCCTCCTGCTCAAGATAATTATTGTGGACCTGGAGATACAACTGGTGCTGATCAACTTATTACCATACTGGGACAACTCACGCAGGTTATGAATAACAACCTTACTCGTATGGAGCACCCTGATCCGCAACGTGGAGGATCAATGCTAGATCGTTTCATGAGGCAACAACCACCAATGTTCAATGGGAGTACAAATCCCTTAGTAGCCGAGCAATGGATAAATTCCCTAGAGAAAATATTTCAGGCTTTGGGGAGTAGTGAAAGGGAGAAGGTTGTCATGGCAGTTTACCGCCTCACTGGAGATGCCGATCAGTGGTGGTCGCTGATTCGAAACACAAAGGAAGATGATGACGTATCGAATATGGAATGGAGGGAGTTCAAAGAGCTTTTCTTAGAAAAATACTTTCCTCGTGACCATCGGGCAGATATGGAAAGGCAATTTCTGAGTCTGAGGCAGAAGGAGGATGAGAATGTCGCAAAGTATGAGGCTAACTTTACAAGGTTAGCTAGGTATGCTGCAGATTACATACGTAACCCAAGGAGTAAGATTGATCGTTTCTTTGATGGGTTAAAACCATTTCTCCGTCGAGCTTTGGTATCACAATCCTTCTCATCATACGAAGATATTGTCTCGTGTGCTATCAAGACAGAAAATGAATTCTCTAAGTCTTATGACAACAAAGTAAAGCAAGAGAAGAAGAGAACGGGGGAACAAGAGACAGATAAAGGGAAAAAGGGAAAGAAGGATTTTCCATTATGTGATAATTGTGGGAAGAATCACCCTGGTACTTGCCTAAAAGGAATGGGAGTCTGTTATAAATGTGGAGAAAAAGGTCACCAGGCACGTGATTGCAAGGGAAAGAAAGAGGCTGTCAAAGTTGAATGCTACAATTGTAGAGAAATGGGTCATTACGCAAATGAATGTCCTAAGCGTCAAGGAATCTTACCTCAGAAAAGGCCAAGGGATCAAGGGCAATCTTATGCTATTACTACAGTTGAAGCAGAATAACTAATGTATTGATGCTTTCGGACTCATGGATTATATTCTGGTTATTAGAATAATGTGATCTATATAAGGATTGTACTGCAGTACTTTTTGATTTCAGTAAGGTTTTAATATGATTAAGGTAATCATATTTTTAGTATGTGACAATAAGAGAAACTTTTCTTTTTATGGGGAATCTGATGCTACAATTGATTTTGGAATTAAGAGACATTTTAGAGAAAGTCTGGACAGAGTTATTTTGGAGTGGATTAAGTTGATCTTTGGATAGTATGGTTTAAGGTTAAAAAATTAATGAAGATTGTTTTTGGAGTATTATAATACTATAGTTTTAGGAAAAGGACAACCTGCAGGGTGGGGCATAACCCGTCGCGTCGGAAAAAGCTGGAGGAATCGAACCCACAATCATAGTGCGACAGGCCTTTATTTCCTACCACTAGCCTACAGGAAGTCCCTGGTTATTACAAAATAATTTTACTAATCTAAATGGTATGTTTTAACATTTTGAACCTTATACAATTAGGATAAGTATGATATTTTTGAGTTCTATTATCTTTTTGAGTGAAAGATGAGTTGAAGGTTGAAACTCTAATTGTCAAGCATAAATATATATATACCTATCTCTTATTCAATGAATAAATTAATTCTTAAACTTTAGTAAAGGGATATTAAAACAAAAAAATGTGTTATCCTAATACCTTATGTCTTGTTGAACTGATGATATTTTAAATCAATATAGATTGAAGGCTTTGAGGCCCTCAATTTGACAGTTGATTGTTATTGATGACCTCAATCACTCCCTACAAATATTTACGTTTTTCCTCCAATTATATGTCTCTAATTGCCACCAATGTTCTCCTTATCGAGATTATAATTTGGTGGTGACTTTCTTATTTCCATTTACCTCTTATTAAGGCTAAATTTTATTAATCTTATTTCCGATGTGGGTTTTCCACAAAGGTATTTTCCCTTTTCAACCTTTTATTTTCCAAGAAAAATTTCAAATTGCGAGGACGCAATTTATTGAAGGAGGGGAGAATGTAACACCCCGAGCTTCCACGATACGCTTCTCATTCAATAATACAATAGCTTGCATTGTACGCAACTTCGAGTTCTAAAACATCGCGACAAATCAAACTAGCCGTTATGAATAGTAATAACCACTTTTTAAAATTATAGAAATTTTATATTTCAAAATGGACTTCATTTTTGTATTCGTAATATCGAAATTAGCCTATGTTGAATTTTTGGTATTTTTCTGAGAACTTCTAATTTTTTATGAATAGTGAAAAATACATAAAAACAACTTTTTTAATCAAAATAATTTATACAGATAAATTATACTATTTAGTGGTTTTAAGGTATAATTAGAAAATATTTTTACCATTTTATCCAATGGTGGTCATTAGAATTAATTTAACATTGAAATTGGACATAAACAATTGCCAATCTTTTGATATAAATTGTTTCTTAAAAACACGCTATTTGTTATAACAGCGGGAATTAATTATTAAATTAATTAATTTGACTTATATGTTTTGAATTTTGTAAAATGGACTTCATTTTTGAATTCAGAATATCAATTATAGCTTAGGGTGAAATTTTGGCCTTATTCTGAAAAACTTCAATTTTTGATGAATAGTGAAACCACTATGTGGTAATCAAGCAAACTGATTTTTCAGTTAAATGAAAGTTTACCACTAATGTGTACTGAATTTTGAAAATCCGACATACATGGTTGTCATTAAGAAGTAAAATGTGGTTCAATGAGATTAAAATAATTTTTTGGTGAATAGTAACTTATTAAGTTTTTAATCGCGATTAGTGGTAATTAGTGTAGTTTAAGGAATAAATAATGCTTTAATAATAAAAAATGACCTAGACACATGTCCCAACCTTATTGGTTGTGTCATGGCCGACCAAGACAAGCCATGGGTCAACTTGGGGACCCCATGGATCCACTTTTGTTGGGAAATGACATAAATTACTTTTTATTTAATGTTAAAGTGAAAATGACACAAACATAATATGTTTTACGAAAACAATTTTTAAGTAGGGTTATACAAGTCCAAATTTTGATTATAAATAGTCATTGGAAAGATAAAAAGATTTCCTATACCATAGTATTTGTTTTATAATTTTTAGACATTAAATAAATTTAATTATTTATGACATAATAATGATGCAGCGATGACATCATTATCTAACGATTTAAATAAAATGGAAAGTTAATATAAAATCTATGAACTACACATGGCCAAAACCTATTGGATGAGTGGATTTCGATGCCTTATCACCTTATCCACGAATTCTATCAATGTGGGACCTTTTAAAACCGAAACACATTTTCAAATAATGTAATGTTCCTTTACTTTCCAAAAGTGCCCCTCCTCTCCTCTTATAAAAGGCCCCCACCTCTACCTCATTTCACACACTCTTCAAGCCATTGGCTCGGCCAACCCCTGACCATTTGCTCTCTCCACATCCCTCTCCTCATCCTAGAGGATTCCCTTTGGGCAGAATCCTTTCAAAGGAAGCCTTTAGGCTCAACTCAAAAGGAGTTACACTTTTTAAGGTAATTCATTCTCTCATGTTCTTTTGTTTTATTTTGCTTCTCCAACCCCATAAACTCTTTTTATTCATTTCTTTTGTAACAACACCAGTATCCTCAATATACTAGGATGTTGTTATAAGAAGTATTCGAGCTACACTTACACACACCTACATCTAATGGTTAAAGAACATACGGTTTCTGTGGATGGCGAATTTCTGCCTCACGAAGCGATGATTGTTCAACACTCATATAACACCTTCAAAGGTGTCCATTAAGATGTCACTATTTTTATATATGATATATAATATGTTTTTGTTTTACTTATGCTTCTGTATTTCTCATTTATGGCATACTTTATGATTTCCATTATGGGTAAAACGCGATAATTTCATTTTAGGAAGTGCGGACTACCGCCCCCTCAAAGTGATTTGAATCGTTAATGCCATGTGTGGGATGTATAAAGGATGGAGTAAATGGTATTATACACTATATTATACTGGAATTATATTATACATTTATATCATTATGATTTCATTCCATTAAATATGAAATTGAAATGAAAGTAGCGTTCATGCGTACGTACGGCTTACCGTCTCCATGAACGGTGCATTTCATTTCTTACCTCTAAATGTTACGTAATATTATAAATGAATGTATATACTGTATATATATGATATATATGATATCTACATCATTAATATAATTCCGGATATAATGGATATTTCACCACATGAACAACTTGTAATTATAAGAAGTTTATTTTTGACTCAAGTACCAAAGATCGACAAAACGACCGTTATTAACTTAAATAATTACATAATGTTCATATCATTGTAATAAGTGATATAATAAGGATAATGAAATTGAAAATGGTTCTTAATAAGGTATATATTAACTCTAGTTTATTATTCAGGAGGTTAAAGAACGGTTGAGTCAAGTCAGACACGAGGTAAGGGAACTTCTTAACCCAATTTCCATTCTTTGGGTTAATCCCCTACTTTCAAATTATGTCATGATATTATTATGTCATATCCTGTATTTGTACATTATTTATGTGTACTTGTAGTGAATACACATAATAGATCTATTTTATTTTAAAAATGCTCTTTGTAAGGGATCTTCTTAACCCAACTTCCATTCTTTGGGTTAATCTCCTACTTTCAAATTATGTCATGATATTATTATGTCCTATTTTGTATTTTTATGTTATTTATGTGTACCTATAGTTAATACACATAATATATCTATTTTATTTTAAAAATGATCTTTGTATGGGACTTCGTCTCAATCTCCTTTCGTTGAGGCATATTTTATTTTATACACAACTTTCTTTTATACGGTGTATAAACCCCTTTGACTTTTACATTTATTCAAAAGGAATCTTTTTACACGAAGCGTTTTACTAAACGACAAAAAGGGAATGTTTTTCTTTCCGTACTTATGCGGCGACAACGACTTCTCCGCCGCCGTGACCATTATTTGAGTTTCGGCTTCCTCTACAAGCCATCACTTTTTTTAATGAAAAATAAATACAAAGTTTTAACTTACTTTTATTTTGGTATTGAAAATGGTTTTGAAAGCGTTTTTATTATATCAATGTGTTGTATTGATATCTTGTGATTGGAATGTGGAAATGTTATGTTTCCTTTATGCATGTTTTATGTGATATGATTATGTTATGGTTTATGATATGTTTAAACCTATTCATATGAGGAATGTATTGGACTTAATAAGTGACGGGTGGGGCCCGCTATAGCTCCTCGATGCATCGGTAGGTCTCATGAGACAACTAGACATGGAATTGGCCGAGGCCCTTTCCCAATTTGATTTATGGTTTTGGCCGAGGCCTTAATCATTTTAGACGTCTTGGCCGAGGCCTTGACAAAATGTTTCAGAATGTCCGGCATTATACATTCCCTCATTATGAAAGTGGTTATTGATATTACATGTGATTATTCGACCAGTAGAATATCCATGTGAAGAAGTAAATGGCATTATCTCATTTTACTTTTGACATATTATGTTGAAGTTCATGTTTAAGAGGCTTTTGTTTTAGTTATACATTGCCTTAAATGTTAATGTTTATTTATGAAAGCTTCCGCATTATTGTTATCCTTACTGAGCATTTGAGCTCACCCCTTTCAATGTTTAAAAATTTTCCAGGTTGTGAAGAAGTATTTTATGACTGACTTGCAAGAATAATCAGTGAAGATATGAGTGTGGACTATGAAGACCATGTTTTTTTGTAGTTTTTCACCTTTTGATGTAATGAAAGACTTATGAATGTATCTAGTGTTTCCAAGGCTACTAAACTAATCGGTCTTTCGAGACTTGATCTTTTGTGATCATGCCAATGTTACGAAGTAATGCACCGGCTCTGGGTAGCTGGGGTCGGGGCGTTACATTAATAGTCTAATTTATCTTATGTATAACCTTATATTAAAAATGATTTATTTATTAAACATTGATTTTAACTATTTTAACCCTTCTTTAAATAAATTAATAATAAATGTCTTAATCTAATCCAAGTGGGCCTAAATGGACATATATTATTCTTAAGTTTATTTTTCGTCGAATTAAACTTATCCAATAGAATTAGGACATGTGTTAGGGTAATAATAATATCATTTTTACCCTTAATTACCCTATTTACTTTTAACCGTGGTAAATAAAAGAAAAAAGTTACTATTCACCAAAAATTATTTTCATCTCATTGAACCACATTTTACTTACTGACATCAATCGTGTCTCTCAGAATTTTTTGAAATTCCACTCACAGAAGCGGTAAAATTATGTTTTATGAAAAAATCAGTTTTTTAACTACCACTTAGTGGTTTCACTATTCATCAAAAATTGAAAGTTTTCAGAAAAATACGAAAATTTCACCCTAGGATAATTTAGATATTTTGAATCCAAAAATGAATTCCATTTTGAAAAATAAATTATATAAAATTTAAAAATTTTGTTATTAATATTCATAACGGCTAATTTTAATAATATTTTAATAGTATATTATTGTTTAGTGAAACTCGGTATTGGGTACGACGCAAGCTATCGAGGAAGGTCGTGATTTCGTGTAAAGTAAGCAGCAAGTGTTGTGTGTAGAAAAATATTCCTTTGATAATTTATACAACATAAGTCTCGGGTGTTACATATATTATATGTCATGTAGATGCAATGTATGATTATGTTCCTTAAGTGATGCCATGTCAGATTTGAACCTATTGAGATAATCCATTAGAATACATATTTATTTTTCATGTCTTTCATGTGGTGTAAAATTCTTATGTGATTATCTTCATTTATGTTGTTTTTTATAGCATCCTATCATTGTGTAATTGTAGTTATAACATGCTCATTTGGATATGTGAACATTGTTTTATGGGTTGAAATTATTTAGTTGCAGTTTATAAGGGAGCTAATTTTCAATTGTATGGTGTATGTGCAGCTTATTATTGGAAAAAGGGTAACTTGTGTACTCTAAAAAACTGTAGATATTTATTTTATGCATAGTTATAAAATGGAAAATGACTTCTAAAATGAAAAGTTAATGTGGAATGATTTCAATTAATTAGAGCCAAATGCCAACTTTAAGGTTAATGGGAACCTTATGTATTAGTTCAAGACCACCCATATAACTAATACTTTTATACCCATGGTATATATGTATTAGTTTATAAATATAAAATATGTTAATATTTGAAGTCAAATGGTTTGGTTAACATTTAAAATGATCAATTGGACGCGAGTATGTCAGATTGGATGAGCTTTAAAGGGATGAACCAATATGGTATTTATGATTTCTATAGATAAAGAAATATTATTGGGTAGCTTTTTGGTGATCCTAGGATTGTTTATGGGGCCCCGTGTAGGTCACATTATTAGTTAAATAGAATTTATAAGCTAAAATTTCTAAATATGATGAAATGTATGTGTATGTTAAATTAATAAATAGGAAGTTGATTAGACATATATGTTTTTCATTGAGTTATAGCTATTCTTATTTTTATATGACTTGTTATATAAGCTATCTCATTATGTTTTGTTTATGATTCATTCCATTGTTTTAATATTGAAGTGAATTAAAGGAATGGGTTTAAAATTGTACAAGTAGTGGTTTCCTTTTTTAGACCCTCATATAATGGTGGATAAAATGATTCTGGTGGTAATACATAAAATGGAGATGTGGGCATTTAATGGTATGCTATACTCATTTAGAAATGGCTTAAAAGGTGATAACTTGAGCTTTGTAATATATTTTGGGTGACCTAGTGATAGGCTTGATGCTTATTCTTCATAAGGTGCTAGCTCGTGTCATGCAGCACAATGGCAGCTTGATGTTCTGCTTTCCTTTGCATGATTTCTAACATCTAGAGTCCTTTGGTATTGTTTTCCATAGTTGGATGTTTTTTTATTAATTATACACCCATTTTAGGATGGTTATTCATTGCATATTGACCCTAGAAATGGGAATGGGCATTGAGGAATGATTGGTTCAGTAGGTTATAAATTATTGGTTCATGGTCTGCTGTATAGGAGATTATGTTAACCTATCTTTTCATTAGTGTTGGACTACCTGCTAAGTCCTCATCCAATATAACGGTTGTAGATGATTATGTTCTTTTTATTTGGTCTCTGTGTCATCCATCTGATACATTATTTCATATGGAAGATTGTGTATAGAATGTAATCTGGATGTGTTGTTTTCTAGAGTAATATCAGGCTTGTATTCTTTAACATACGTGGTACCCATCATTTCATAAAAACCAAAATGTGTTGTTTTATTTACGCTAAATTTTTATCTTTGATATAATTGGAATGTTCAATGGTCATTCCTACCATACAACGACTTGAGAATTGGATAACAACATTCGACCCACTTCTTGAGAAGACAATCTGAGACTCCTGTCATTTGACACGCTGGATGGTTAAATTCTATATTTCATTCCAAATGTTATAGTGTAAATAATCATGGACCCGGGAAGCATCACGTCATGGGTGGTGCTTATTTTCCCTTAAAAGTAAGAGTAACACGACCTATAGAACCATTGAGAAATGGTTAGTTTTATTATAATGACTATGAGTCTTGCTGGTATTAAAAGTGGTTCAACGCATTCTTGGAAGCATACAGTCTATGTGGTCTATTTTTATATATTCCTTGGAATCACAGTTAGTCTTGGAGGGTGTTTATTGGTCAATTTTGAGCAACCACAAGGTGACATTGCTGGAAAAGTATTATGATTTTTTAATTATAGTTCTTCAATTGGGTGAAGTCGATCATGTTTCAATAGGTTGAGTTGTAGTGGTTCAGTAATTCTACTTATACAGATCCAATATTTTATCATAGTGTTTCTTCTTAGTGAAAAACATGTCCTCCATCATGATGATTCCAATGATGAACTATGATATTTTCAGTTATATGCCATGAAAAAGATTGAAATTCATAGGCGTTATTTGGGATCTCTTAAATAGTTGTGCACATATGAATAGTTTTTATTGAATCTTGGTAAGACCTATCTGATACTTGGGTTCCCCTATCAGATGCCTTGGATGCAGTTTTGGATGATTGTATCGTCCTTTGACAAGACCTCTATGTGGATGTTTCTATGTGGTCATTCAATGTTCTTATGTGGTAATTTGAATTTTTATCAACATCTAAATTATATCATCGGGAATGATATACCTAGTGATAGATTCATGCTCTCAAGTTGATTGACTCTAAGGATATCTCTAACATGTTGTTTGGCTCAGATTTGATCATTAATTGTAATGTTTCCTTTGGGATGGAACAATATTACGCCTTCATTTGTGCTAAGGCGCACCATTAATAAATGTCAAATTGTCTGATTGGTCTTGAAAATTCACTGAAAGTTAGGTTTGTGCTTTAATAGATACATTTTATGTAAAACACTTATGGGTGTGTTTTTTAGGTAATTCCAACTATGGGGAAAATCCCTAATTATTAATTGGACCATTTCTAATGTTAATGACTATGGTGGGGAGCTACCATGGATAACTGTTTAAAAATATGGCGACATGGTCCTGACTTTTGTTAATAAGGATCGATTATGTGACTCTTTGATGTTTTATTTAGTAATCAAAAACTGGGTCATGTTTTGATGACACAATTATCATATTCTTATAAGGAAATTTGAGGTGTTCTCGTTATTTAGAAATGTGATGTGGTTGTTTTAACTAAATTCATGACCCTTGGGGGTTGGGTGTTATCTTTTTTCTCTCATTTTTTCATGGGGAAAAGATGTTATAATTTGGGATTCTGTTAGAACCCTTGTTTTTTTATCTTGATGAAATTCAATATGAATTTTAATGTTTTTGTTTATTAAATTGTCCTTTCTAAAAATATAGACATAGAATGGAATTCTGAGAGATGGATCACAACAAGATGATGGTTTTCAGACTTTGGTGAAGACCTGAGGACTTTCTTGTGATGCTCAAGATGTTTCAAAATCATCAATTTCAGAGAATAATGTTTTAAACAAAATACATAGGGATCATGGTTTATCTGAAACTATGTGGCCCATAGTAAGAAACCATGCGTCCTATTGCATGTAGATGGCAGCTATCGGAATGGATGTGCATGGTTTTTCAAACTCTGAACCTCACCTGAATGGATATTTTATTCAATAATTACCTAATTAATATTTAAAAAAAGGTTGGATCAATGTTTATAAATCATGTATCTCGACTTGTGTGGGCTGCCTAGTTTCCCTGTAATGGGTATCATGGGTAGTGGACGATTTGATAAACGAAGAAGCATAAATTGTGCTCCAATACCATTTATTAAAAATTTAATTATTGTAAATTAAATAAAAATAAATATATATTTTCTTAAAACCTCAAGTCACCCTTACCTTGGTCATTTGACGCACCCTATAAGTGTGCCCCGTGTCTATGCACTACATCCCTTAATGGATCCATCTCTATCATCAGTTTCAAGTTGGATTCATCACAGTTTTCATTTGATTCAATGAGGTAAGGCCATCTCCCATCCTCCTCATTCTCCACATAAGATTTATATCATTCCAATACCATATATGGTTCCTTTAAAACATAGGTAAGGGTTATCATGGATTTTAGTGGTTCCTTCTAGTGTTAGGGCTTGTGAAAGTTCCATTTGGTCTATTCGGTTGGAGTTTTTGCATCTATAGCTGATGGAAAAGAGGATGAGTTTTATTTGGCACAACTACACCATTTTGGGTAAGGTTATAAATCTTATATTTTTTACACCCTTTAATTGAGTGTCATGGGAATTTTTTATTCTCTAAAATTTACTATACTGAGTTTTAATCATCCTTGATAGTGCACACACATTTTCCTAGGAATGTATATAAATATATATTCTTATATATTCCTCATGTTTATTCCCTCATGGATATTTTAATGTGATCTTTACATTAAAGAAAATATTTACATGTATAAGAATTTATGTGGTAGTATGTTTGGGGATATTAAGTGTTGTTTTTTCCTAATCTGACATGTGTCGAAATTCATGTTGGTCTTCTACTTTATATTGGATCCATATACTTTACCACATTATTTATAAAATGCTTAAAGTGATTCTTCAAATAATTTTAATTATTTTTTTCCCTTAATTAATAGAAATTCAATTCTTGAATGATATTACTAAATGTGAATGTTTTCATGTTAATAAATAACATCATGTTTGGATAGAAAAACACAACCAATAGTGCGGACATGTCTTTAAAACAAAAATTAGTTATAGTTGTTATGTCTATCTTAGATTTGGTTTTATTTTTTCTTGTGTATTCCTATTTATGTTGATATATGGAATGTTATTTCATTTCCCCTATGATGTTATAAAATGATATTTCCCAAATGATTTGATTGAATAATTATTAATGTAGTTATTGTTAAGAATGTAATTCTTATTATATAGCTTCATTCACTTATGAGTTAAGTTAATATATATTCTATGAGATATATTGTTTAGAATAAATCACCCATTGGGGTTTTTTATTAAAAGTGATTTGAATCAATTTAATCCTTGGAATAACATAGGTTTTCTTTTTTCCAATGTCATGGGATGTAAAACATGTAATTTATTTGCATCAGCAAATTTGAATGAAATGGATTAAATGGGAAGGGATGAGTGACCATGACCCTTGGTACTTTTTAAGTCATTTCTAAATTTATCATTAATTTCATTGGTAAGGATAAATCCATGGGAGATAAAAACTACCACATTGTGAAGTAGGTTATTAATCTAAAGAATATGGTTATAAATATTTTCCCATTTGGGTTAAATGATAACAAAGTCGTAGGAAATCTTGATTGGAATGTTAGTAATTTTATGTTAAAAATGGCCATAAGCATATTTGA
Organism: Viscum album; assembly: GCA_963277665.1. Lineage (NCBI taxonomy): Eukaryota > Viridiplantae > Streptophyta > Magnoliopsida > Santalales > Viscaceae > Viscum > Viscum album. The sequence continues at coordinate 1,684,974,601 of OY728119.1, read as the reverse complement.
ATTGTCCATAAACTTCTCGAACTTGTGAGTAATGTGGCTACTATGCTATGTACCGAATTCATTAAGAATGGGAATATAGTTATCATATTGTTACCATGTGAGTAAATGAATTCACATGCCTTTTGTGGTTGGTTAATTCTTGATTCACCCCTTGAGGAAATTATGTATATGAATTCTTTTGGGTTTTAACTTTGAATGTTATATGAATTGTTTAAATCAAATTGAATTGGTTATATGATCAATAGCATTGAGTGATACATGGATTCAAATTGTAATGACATGGATAGACTCAAGTGAGTATTATCCTTTATATCATGGGCGATACATGGATCCAAATCAGGATTCCATGGAAGGGAACAATAGTTGAAATGTAATTATTCCATTAGTGAAACATGGATACATTGTGGGATTACATGGATGGAATCATAAGAGATTTTGTCGTATATACTAAGTGGTACATGGATTAATATTTCAATTTCATGGATAGAATCATAGTGTTTTTTTAATTATATGATGAGTGATACATGAATCCAATTACCTGTGGGATTCCATGGACTGACTAAAGGGTGAATTAATATATATCAAGGGTGAAACATGGGATTTCATTAAGGGGCCTCCAAGGATGGACTCTTATGACATAGACATTATACCAAACGTTGTGAAATATTTGTTTTCTAGTAGGTTATATGGGGATAGGATTCTACGGTGTTGTTTTATATTATACCTTATGTGATGATTGAATTCCAACTTAAGAATGTCAACGACAGACTCAACATCTAAATTTGTAAATAAATGAAAGGAATAATGTGATGTATCCTCCACGCCAATGAACAATAATGAATTCAGTCATTATTATTCATTATATATTTCCTAGTTAGGCATCATGATTGTATCTTATGGGGGATGTCAAGATACATGTTTGCTATCAAGACATATTAAATTAATAAGTTGAAACCTCATTTGAACATGGTTAAATGAAACAATTATCTCTATTAAATAGAGACTTCTCACTTAAATAAGTCTTATTAAACACATTTAAGTATACTTTTAATCCTATAATTTATAGGATTATTACATTTTATTACCTTTTATCATGTCATATACCTATATAAACAATGCATGATTCGAATTGCACATGGTGGATTTGGATGGACACTGTGGGTGCAATCCTATAGAGATTTATATCCATCACCCTGCTCAGGGACCATTGTTATCTGATTAGTCCTAGATGTTTAAAATTATTTTGAACATTTCATATGTCACATTGGTTTTACATAGATGTTTCATTTAATGAACCGTGCTAGAGCTTGGGATGATCATGGAGATCTCCCATTGGGAATTGGAATCCATTTTCATTTTTTTTACTGAATTTTAAAGCATGATGTTAGTTAATAATTTACATTATGTGTCATCATAATTAATTCATGCATTGTATGAAAAAGTGTTGACCATATACTATTTTATTTGATATTGTATATGACATTAGTTATTAATTCATTTCTTATAATTATTTCACTGATATATATGTTTTAATATTTATTTACCACTATGAACTATGAGATTGAGGGTAAATTTTCACCACTGAACTACCATTACACCATTTCTACTGGTAAGAAGGATCATGAATATGGAGATATTCAATTAATTCCAAGTGGTGACCAGTTTTATTTCCGGTTTTGTGGTAGGTTGTGTTGGGACATTACACAACAACCACATGGGGGCCTTCCAATTCATGAGGTCGTATCATGTAAACATGACCATGCTTTTTTATTCTAAATGTACTCCCATACAGGGTTCGACCCATGTTCTCTACAACATAGTCTATATACCCAGATAGTGTCACACAACTTTTGGACCAGCCACATAGCATGTGATATCTAAATTTTTATAAAAACATAGTGTTGCATCCATTTTCTAACAACATGATGTGATTTCATACCAATACATGAATTGTAATGTAGTTTTCAATAGAAATTTTATATCATCTTAATTATTCTAAATTGATTCCATATGTGTCAAATATTTCATCCAAGATACCCAAAATATTAGGGGAGGCCTTTTTCATTGTTTTATGACAACCATTTTTTAGAAAATGAATTTATGGACCTTTTATCATGATGTTGTACAAACCATTGTACCCATTGTTCCTCCCCTTATGTAACTAGTAGTATGATCCATAGTGGCATGAACATTACCATAAAATGTACCTAAATTTGTAAATAATTCTAAAACCCATTAATCTCAAACAAATCTATTTTGAATCTAGTTGTCTAGACATGCTCGCTCCCTCCTGTCAATGTTGATTCATGACCACAAGATCCAATGATGTGTAATGTGAATATCTATGGGAGAAAATCACAATAAACAAAATGAAATTATAAATGGAAAATATTTCATGGGAAACTCATAAAAATTGGTATTCCCAAGGTGGTAGCATTATAAAATTATTGTATATTTTATAATAAATAGATGTTAGATTTGAGGGCACATTCAATGGTATAAATTTGAAGAAGATCAAAGGAAAATAATTGATCATGGTCACAATATTTTATCAAATTTGGATCATTCATTAAATAATGATTCTTACCACAATTTGGATCATTTTTAAATGAATAATGTTCTCACCAATGAAAAGGTGATGTTTTTTCATTCATTGTCACTCGATTCATCTGTATCTGGTGGTTCATTGTCATCTAAACAGGATTTTATATTAGTGGGTGGAAGGAAACTCTTCTCAACAAAAAAATGGTTATGTGGGAAACCCATGTGAATATCCATAAGGTTTAATTTATATAATATTCTATGAAAATTTCATTTATAAAAATAAAATTATTTATTTATTTAAATTAAACACTCCTTCCGACAACCACATTATGAATAAATCACACACTGACCAATTTTTGGTTGTTACTATAGTAATCATGGCATTAAATATTCAACTGTGGTTTCATATTTTTTATCTGATACATCATTTAATAGTTATAACAATTTTATTTAAAAACATTGATGCATAATATTAAAAATATTTTTTTTTCAAAAAATTAATTACGGCCACATCGAGCATCATAATTGAATGACGTCAGAGTTCATAGCTTGGGAATTATTTCTAGATATATTTCAGAGTCATAAATGGGAAAAGGCTCTATATATTATTCAATCCATTATTATTTTGGAATATAAAAATAAAAATCTAAACAAAACGGTCAATATACTATGTTTGCATCAAACACTCGCACTCGCAGGATCTCTTCAGCATGATATCATGTTATTCTACAAACAAAAAAGGGAATGTTGCATCAAATCATGTTCATCTCCCACTTATCATCATTCACCATTGGGTTCTCGATTAGAGTTGATCCATACACAATGTCTATTTTTCCTCATTAAAAAAACTTATGTTGGATCACACACATACCTCCTTAGATGTTACACATGGAAGACCTCACAAACCTGCTCCAACTATGGATGTTTCGATTAGTTGTAAGATTACATTCAATCACTCTACAAGATATCGTCTAGCCTGATGAACCTTCCACAAATCATTTCTCCTTAATAGAATCTCTACAATCAAAATTATGTGGATACTCTCAAAAAAAATTGGTCTCCCTAATCAAACTATACGAACCTACAACATCAATCTGTGTAATATTTTGTTCATTCACTATGTTATCCTCAACTGCTCATGGATTAGCTGGACAATCTCAGTCATCGTATTCGTCATCCCCAGGCCATAAATGGACATCTCACCATTCTATGTCCAAAAATAGGGAGACCTATATGTTATGCTATAAATTTCTTCAAAATTTTCCATGATGATAGTAGAGTGGTGAAAATTTTAATATTCAAACTCTTCCAAAGTAATGTAACCCTCTAATATTTGTCAAATGATTATAAATAATTCCCTTAAAATATCATCGAGATCCTATATAATACACTCTGATTTCCCATACATCTTGGGGAAAATGGTTGCACTCATCCCCATCTAGGCCCCAAATTCCTCTTACAACACTCTCTCCAACCATGATTTTAACCACACATCACAATCGATGACAATAGTCAAGGGACCTAATGCAAAATAAATGGAACTCATATTTAAAAAATCTCCAAACTCACTACCAAAATCATCTACCTAGTAGTAAGGAAATGGTATGACATCATGATTTAGACAACTATAACTCAAATGGAAACATGTTCTCTCACAATCTGTAGAAGCCTTTCCACGAAGTCCATGGATATGTCATCCCATTTCCAGTTCAGGATCTGAAGTGGATTGAACATACATAAAAAACCCAAAAATCATCCTTTCACATAGTAACAACTATGGAACCAAGATAAAAACTAAACTAAACTCAGTTAAATACTAGTTTACCAAAACTATCACTAAAAGACTTTGTAGGTCTTCCCCATTCTAGGGATGTAAATATAGAAGAGATGTTTGAAACTATTTCATCTCCTCCTCGCTCACCCTGACTACAAACACCATCCATCGTTTGAAAAGAATTAAATTATTCTCTCCATAAAATCCATCTGGTAAATATTCTGTGCACATATGGTCTTGCAAGAGCTCAAAATTGATATCTCCTAACTGGTACACTCTCTCATGGTATAGGAGAATAGGAGTCAACACCCTTGACTAAGGAAAAGTTATAATCTCCAACTCAACTAGGGTCTGATGCATGTTATTCAAATGCCCCGATGCCTCCAACACCAATGGAGCCTCAAATAGCCTTCTAAGAGAATCAGCCACCATGTTTCGATTTATATGAGTATAAAATATCTGAATTTCGTAGTCTCGTAGGAACACATACCAGTTAATCTACACTAGGTTCAGATCTCCTTGCATGAAGACAAAACTAAGGCACTAAGGCTCTGATTGATAATAAGTCACTATCATGGAAGATAGTTCATCCACATCGTTAGAGATAATACTATCAATAATGGTTATATGTCATGAGTAATGTAGTTTAGATTAGGGGGTATCAACTTACATAAAACACATGATACAAATTCATCTGTGAACAATAATATTCTATTGAGACCAACTCCTATGGAATCACAATACATGACTAACTCAATCATATCCTTCAGTAGTCTCTAAATAGGAGGACACATTAGCATCAACCTCATGTCCTTGAAGGTCCCAAAAACTACTAAGTCTATGAAAACATATTACCTTTTCCATCTCAACTATGGAAAATAGTATAATGTTCTATTTAAGTCAGGAAAAACACTTGTTATTCCGCTCAATTAATTGAAAACATTGAACCTATGACATTATATTGGGTGCCTGAAACCCATGAACTGAATGAATCTTCACTAGGTTGAGAGATAATCCATTCTATGAAGTGAAATGCACAATGAAGTAAAACTCATGGATCCATACACAGAACATCAAGATATTATGATAATTTTGATCATCCCAATGGAAATATAGACACTTCCCTATGTTTCCTTCATGCACCCTCTATGTCATAGAGTATATTAGTACGTCTTCAATGAAGACATGAAAAAAATTGTCCAAGGACATAAATAATTAAATATTCTTCAAATCGATAAACATGGTGGAATCATTCATCACACCAAAGGGAATCTCCAATAACTCATAGTTTTCATATTGATATAACAATAAAACCTTCCAAATACTAGCCTCATGATTTCTCAACTATGGATACCCAGTCCAAAGATCAGTCTTTGAGTTCCATATCATAACTCAAAGCTAGTACACATAGGTTTGAATCCTATAAAATGGGTACCTTTTCTTTGTCAATGCCCGATTCATGTGGCGATAATCCACAAAAGGGGTAATATTCCAATCGCCATTTTCATGAACAACACCGGAGCTACCTGGGGTGACACACTAAGCCTGATTGTACCCTTATAATGAAGGTACTATAACTAGAAATGAAGCTCTTGGTGCCCGGTAAGGGCCATCAGATATTCCACATAAGATATCAGGGAAGACCAAAGGTTATTGTCAAGGAAAAACTCCATCTCCCACCTCAAAGGTAGTCCCAGAACATGTGCATGGATGTTTTCCATAAAACCTCAATGACAAAAGGAATCCAGATGCCTGAAGAAATTTTTGTGTTATTGGATACAATCACTAAATTATGTGTAATGTTATTTATCCCTCTACTTGAAAACCCCACTCATACAGCTATGAAATATCTATCACCCACAATGGAAATCTAATCCAATTAGTGTGAAGGCATCTGACACATTGGCAGTGATAATAAATCTGGGCTCCAACTATGGACAACCAATCCATACATAGGACTAAATCATATGGTTATAATGTATTGACAGAATGATCCTAATATTACCTCCCTTAACCAAGTGATATCTCAAACTATATATCGATACAATACGTAGAAGAAGCATTCCAAAAAGAAACCCCAAGACATATATGTTGGGATAAATCCTCAAATGTGAGCTCCACCTCTCACATGATAACATATCATTGAATGAATGAATCAAAATCATATCTAATAAAACTTAATAAACAGTATAAAAAATACATATTGTACATATAATAAATTATTCAATAAATGGTGTTTATACATACATTTATGACATTTGTCTGTGGCCATGACCACCAGATCAGTGATCCTAAATTGGAAAACCTATTGGTGATGGTGGTGCAAGGGTATGATATTATTGTACAACACCTGAAGATCCCCTTCCTCGTGTCCCTCCTGGTCCTCTTCTAGCTTTATATCACATGGATCCCCCATGACCTCACTTTAGATAAATTATCACATTACTACCTCTGCTATAGTGGTCTATCAGATATATACTTTATCATATCATCATGTCATTTTGGGAAACAAATCTCTATGTGACCACTATCATCACATTTATTGAACAGATCATCAATTTTCTTCTTTGGTCATCTATGTATTCCATAACAATATTCCTGAGTCACATTTTAGGTAGATATCCTAAAACAAGATCCTATTAGTTGTCCCCTCTGAGAATATACTGATGACATAGATCTATAACAACCAATTCTAGATTCACATTCCTAGTATCCCTTTAACATCAATATAAACATCACAAATAAATACCACATCACCCATATTTGGTGGTAATGGACAACGGTGAAACATTTGAATATATATCATTATAGATACCCCCACTAAAACATTTTATCCTAGTAGTATCCATCACAAATTATATTGAGTGAATAAAATTTAATGTCAATAGGAATCACTTTATACTCATCCTTCATCATCCCTCTATGATACAGATATAGAAGATCCCAATACAAGACTAAGTGAAATCAAGAGTTGAAGTACTCCTCACAGAATAGCTTCTATAATTCTTTCAATGAGAGTGTCTAATCATCAAGAATTTTTGTAAATAGACTCCAAATGAGACCAAATACTCCATGTAAAAGGCCAGTAGCCAACATAACCAACCGATTAGTCTATTCCCAGGTAATCCTAAAACATGAATCACCGAATATATAAAATAATCATCTTCTTGGGGATTTAGATAATCATGGAACCTCAGTTCCCTCTAGCACAAAAACTTGTGGAGTGAGTTAATTTTGTGCACATCCTCGTCTTAATTTTCTTGTAAGATCTCGTACTAAATTGGTGGGAGGGATGTTGACTATCCACCTTCAAGAAGGATCTTATGAGAAGGACCCTGAAAATAGGCCTTATTACACACCAAATCATCATCATCATCCAAAATAGGTATACTAGTTATTTTTCTTCATGGAGGGATCCTAAAATTATAATCAATAAATAAAATGAAAATATGAGAATATATATATATATATATACATTTATATAAATATATATATATTATTCACTAAATTAAGAAGGAATTTAAAATAATTTATCCTATATAGTGCATGTCAAATGTTTATATAAAACAATTAACTACGTATGTAGAGTAGAAAATAAGGTAGTCAATGCCATGTTGAATGGATGTGTCAGCATTCATACCAACACTAGATTCTATGTCCTGAAACCCATAAAAAATATTTTATCATTATTTTTTAAATTATATAACAAATCCACTATGGGTAAAAATCCAAAATATATCCCATGTAATAAAGTGATGTGATTCCAATATGACATGACCCAACCCAATATGGATTGAACTTCAACTACCCCAAGCGCTCCACCACATGTTAGGAGCTGGCGACAAGAACCTGTAGTAATTATTAAAATTTTATATATTTTACTGATGTACATGACCAAACCCATGGTGATGTGCATATGAATAATAATAAATGATAAAATTTCTATATTATAATCCATGCATATAAAACCTCTACAGAGTACAAGAGTATAAATATGTAAACTGAAAAGGAATAAGGGATAAATATACATTGAAATAGAATTATATCCTATACTAATAAAACATCAAAATGTAAATTCTGATAGATCGTAGCTATGACTCTCCAAGATTCAATGACCATACTCTGACCAATATACCAGGAATCCCAATTATACTCCAATTTTTTTTTCATCCCATCCATCATCATGATAAGAAATGATATATTAATGAAAATCCCATTTAGGTGTGATTATACATATACAATGTAGGACACCATAATATTAAAGGGGAGAGGTAAGAGATAAGATATGAATAATAATCATAGCCCAAAAAATTATAGTAACAAAATCAGAAAAAATTGATACATGCATATATATATATATATGAATATATATTTATATTATATAAAAATATTCCAAAATGAGAGATAAAGGGTATCCCCATTTGACATCCCATCCTATAAAAATAGTTTTAACAGTTCCAAAGGCCCATCAATAATGATCATATTCTTACACATTTATTTAAAGAAACATCTAATTTGATCCACACCTCACTATTACAACACATAGTTTAGGGAAAAAATTTATGTATTAGAACCCTTCTATTGTATGACATGATAGTTCCTCACTATAGATAGGGGACCCATACCCTTAATCCTCATAAGTGTTCCACTCAAGTAGTTAATAGAGGACCCATAACCTACCCAATATGTGGGTGACAATATGATAGTTGAGAAACCATTCCCAAAACCTATAATAATGTTACAATCATGTAGATAGTGAACCCATTTCCTAAATATAAGGTAGGGTTCCACTATTGTAATCAGTAGTGGACCCATTCCTTACAAAACATGAGGGTTACACTATATTGGTTGAGGATCGATGACCTAATAAGATAGTAGGGTTCCAATATAGTATTCATGGACCCATACCAAGCTGACATAATTTGATTCCACCAAATTGAAAAATTGGGGACTCATTCCATTCCTAGTAGGAGGGTGCTTCACTAATATTCAATTGAAGATGAATTCCATACATAGCAGGGGGTTTCACTCAAATATCTCTACTGATCTTTTCGGATCACGGTCATCATCTATTGTCACCTTAAGAAGCATCACACTTAGAACATCCTTAGATTCATCCAAAAATAAACTAAAAAGTCAATAATTATGCTCTATCTGAAAATAATATTATAGGATACTCGTGCGAAAAAATACTGGTCCAAATGAAGGAGATAGAAGAGGTTGAGCTTTCTTCAGAAAGGAAGCCATGGTATATGGCATGTAACGGGACCCACACTCAATATGGTCCTGTTTAGCTACCAAGTCATGTCCCTTTTGGCACATTATTCAAAACCCATTCATCCCTTCATCCCACGAAAGGGGAATACACATAATACCTCATCCACCTGGTGTCCTTCCCATTCTCATAGTTGTGTGAGGGTAAACATTCTAGTGTCTCTTTACTATATTACATGGTGTTTCCTCCAACCCAGGTCCATGCCTGTATGATATTCTACAATTATTATCTACTTAATTTTTATAAACATTTTTTGATCCATCACATCTTCCAAAACACTTTTCGTACACCCATATTGATACAATGTGAATATTGTTCTACCATGTTCAAGTCGTGTGGTAGAGTATTTTGAAAAATAAATCTAGTTCTTGTCTGGTGTTCAATATCAAAGCACTACATAATAATACCCAACTCTAGTCTATCCAAAATGAACGGGGAATCCTTTTTCCATAATTACATGATGTACCATATATATAAAAAATATTTACGTCCATTCTTGAATGACTCCAAACGCACCATCGTAGCCCATGGTTCATCTTATCGCCTCACGAATATTCTGTTCCCTATGTGAATCACTAAAACCCCATAATCTACTTGAATCCATTTTAGATTCATTATAACATATTATCCTAAAAATATGCTTCAAATCTAGAGGCCATATTATGATCCTCATGGCCCGATAATGTCCAATATTGATCTCATGGTCCAACAATTACTAACATGAAATAAGGATGGAGAAAATCACCAGAAACATATATTAAATTGTTACAAATAATGTATTCATGTAAAATATATAATAATTGTGATTTATGATGTGATATACTTGAGAAAATAAAAATATATTGAATATTTAATTGAAATCTTTTTAGTGAATTTTGAAAAGGGATTTAATTTATATCGATCATAGTAAAATTGATCATGATAATAATATTTAATCATATGGGGATTAATCTATAATTTATGAAGCCTACCATAAAATGGATGTTTCATCAATGTAGAATGTCCTTGATAATGATTGAGAGAAGTCATTGTGTTAGTTATTCCTCAATTTTCTATATTTGGATGTTCATGGTCATCAAAATTTGATTCTCCAATGGTGGGAGGAAGTAATCTACTCACAATAGCCATAGGGTTATCTGGTTAACCCTTCAAATCCACTATAATGTTGGATTTATATAGGATGCTACATATAGTTCATTTAATAAAAATATATATATTTTTATCTGTTATCACTAAAAAACCATCAAATAGCCCCTTTATCCAAACATCTCACACTAAAAAATTTTAGGACATGACTAGGGTAAAACTCACATTACATATTCAAATATAATCTTATAATTTTTTATCTTAGAGTAATTTTAAGAGTTATCCGATTTTTTCTTGAAAAAAGTTCCTTAAAAATATAAAATATAATTTGTATCTTTATAAAATTAATTCAAACTTACCATGCCTCTGAATCACATGTCTTCAAAGTGTACGTATCTAAAAATATTTGAAGACATATTCCAAATTCCATCATGGGGAAAATAGGGTCTATACTTGTTGTTCATACATAAACATACAAAATCATTTCCTATGTCATGGTATGTAACAAAGACCATTATTACATAATGGATGTAATCTCATAATGGATTAAAATCAAATTACATTTCCATAAGTATGTTTCATAGAAACCCTTAGAGAATTCTGTACACTACTCATTACCTTAAACATAGTGGAAGGAGTCTCATAGTGGATTGGGTTCACTCCATTGTTCTACAGATGTCAAATCATGATTTATAATGCATGACATAATGCATCACAAAGATATATAATTCTTAGATCATACTTTACATAATGGAAAACTATACATATTTGTTCCACATGAATCAATAAACATTCATGGAATGATTAACTCGTAAAATAGAAAAAGGATACAAATAAAAATTATTGAGTCATAAAATTCATCCACATAAATAAATTAGATGATATATTAAATAGAAAATAATATAATAGCATGTAAATTGATAATTGATGGGTGGATTACATTATTTTATATAAATAATAATTGAATAAAGTGTTAATAAATAGTTTTCCCTAGTCAATTGTATTTTTTACTATCAATGTGATTACCCATCAATTAGAATAAATCATTATTGGATGTTCACAATGGAATGAAAATGGTAAAATGGTTATCATTATGAAAAAGGTTGATATGGAAATAAATTTTCAATGATGGATGATACATACCTTGGAGATAAAAATTGATACTTGAATTATTTAATGATGAAGTTAAGGATTATTTGATATTAATGGAAACATCAAAAAATGTATAGAAATGGGGAAAATACAATCAGATATATTTATATGATGCAATATGAAATATAACTAACATAAGTGAAAATCCATCATAGAAAATAAATTGTCAATTATTAATGAACATAATTCCAAATCTCTTATAACACATTGAAATAATGGAAAATAATGAAGGAACTAGGATTAAAAATATTTATTTAAAATGAAATAATTATAAACACCATTTCATAAAAAACTCATTTTTGATAACACACATATAATTTCATTAAAAATGATTTTTGATAAAAAAGAGTGTAAAATGGAACTGTATTAAAAAAATAGTTTTCTTTATGTTTTGGTAACATTTTTATAAAAATAATTTCATAAACTGTATTCAAAATCATTTCCTAGAAGGTGAAAATAAGTAATTTAAATTTTTTATTTTGAATATAGATTATAATAATGAAACCTTGAACAATACATAATGGTAAATTATAAGTAACATTTTTGAAGATCCCAAATTTTATCAGGTACATCACACTTTTGGTTTTATGTTCAACAACCTTTTGGGATTTTTTGTCTTTAATCATTCTCAGTTTAGTCACATTTGGAGACAAAGATAATATTTAGCGAAAAATGAATGATATTTTGAATAAAAATTTATTGTTTTTTTGAAGGAGTTTTGTTATATATGTGTTAAATGTGAATATTATCATTTTCCATGAGGGTGGAGGATTGAGATGTGGATTGATATATTCTCTGGATTTTTGGTCTAAAAGAATCATATATGACATTTACACACCCTGTAAATGTATTAAATTTTATGTAACTTCCTTAATGTAGATGATGTTAAATAAGAATAATTCGTGTATTAGTTCATTGGGTGAACTGGATACACATGTGAATCTAGATTTCATGATGTGTAATGCTCATACCAGGTTAGAATAACTTGAGGATATGCGAATCTTAGAATACCGAAAAATTAAAAATTACATTAAATGTAATATGATTGTTTTTTCGGTCAACATAATGGATAATAAATGATATTATTCATATGTTTTATTCATTTGGTCTGGTTTATAAAAATCCTATCTTAATTCTAGGAGGTTTACATATGATTTAGGAACCCCTACCTCCATTACAGGTGTCCCATTCATGAAATTGATCTCGAATGATATATTTTTTGTAATTTTTCCCAATATAATCATTTTTTATTTATTTTTTAATTTAATCATTTGAAATACATGGAATCAGTTGTCGATCTAGGTCTTTTGTGTTCTAATTTCTTTCATGCAATCTTCTACACCTCCTTCCTTGTCGAAATTACCCATTGAAAGCATCGATTGATTTCCATATTTAGGTAGCTAGTCTTAAACTAATCCTAATGGTTCGAAACATTCTTATCATGAAATGATATTTAATTGGATATCTTGATATAAAATCACATATGTATTCTATTATTGGATATTTATATGACTAATAATAATTTGATTTATTCCGTAATGTTTAATTTAATGATAAATGATAGTTTTCATAATCAACCATTATGGAGTATAATATGATATTGTGATATACATATTGTTATGACTTGTAAATTTCAATGTTGTGAAGCCTATATAGTTCTCTTGTCCATGTTTGATGTCAAAATTCAATTATAGAAGGATTTTCCAAATTTGATGTTGAAATTATTTGGCCCCGTTTGATGTTGTAATTTTTATATGTTTGGCATGGCCTAGTTTGATGTGGAAATGATCACATATAGGGTTTTTCCTAGTGATGGTGAAAAAAATTAACATTAGTCTTGGATAATTTTGATGGTGAAATTTTTATAGAGTAGGCTTAACCAATTTGATGATGAAATACTTATATACATGTATTTTCCTAGAGGCGGAAATTCTTATACAAATTATTTCTTAGTATGGTGATTATAACCATCGCATATGGTTATGGTTAGAATAGTTGGTCTGTTAGGTTTTAATTATATAAAGATACATAAGAGGGGGTGATTTATGTCTTTTCAATAATCTTGAATAACTCTTTATTTTAGCTATCATTGAGAGATATTGAAATATATATCATTTTTTTTGTAATTAGTTTGACAAGAATAAAATTAGTAATAAAGAACAAAAAAAATTCATAGTGGTTTGGGGACAATGATCCACAATTCTTCTCAACCATCAGTATTTTTGTGACTTTGTTAATTTTCAGAACGCAAGGTCAACTAAAAACTAGACAATCAAAACTATATGAATGTAGTTGAATCCATTATAATAATAATTTATAGAGGGTCATGGTTCTTTTACAGGGAACCATATTTTCCACTACTTACACCAACCAGCTGATAATCCTCCATGATTGATTCTGAGTATCCCAAACTCTCACAAATAAAAAAAATTTATTTACTATAATTGAGTGGTTCATGTACATATTTATAGTAGAAAATAAAAAAGTACATAACTTCTTCAATAAATATTAATTTATTTAGGAATTAATTGATTCAAAGAGATCCTAGTTTTGAATTATCTTCAATAAGAAATGAAAAAAACAACAAAATTTACAGAACACCATGAGGTATAAATTTCAATATATTCAAAGTGTATCCTATTAGGAAATAATTTTCACTTGATCATTTATTTCATTTTATAATTTTTCAATTTAAAAATATATTTCCTGTATATAGTGATCAGAAGGAGACAATACTTTTTATAATTATAAAACAATCTTGTTTTTCCATTTGTTAAGATGATACAAAAATTTCCCATAATAAATGGTAATCATTATAATTTAAATCATCAATGATAGTCCTAAACTCCATTAGAAATATGAATATTTTAATCCGTTGAATAAAATTCATTGAATTTATGGAAAATATATTTAAAATGTTATTTACTTCTGTCAGCGCCAATGTAGAAACAAAGAGAAATATATTTAATTTAAACTCTATCATTGAATAGTCAAACACATGGTTCCGTATTATGATAAAAAAAATACAATGTTGGATTGAAAATATATAGGTCATCAAAAACATAGGGATCAAGTTTGATACATTTTTATCTTCAAATGTAGGGTTCCATAAAAATATGGCCTTTTTTATCCATACTTCTTATTTTCTCAAACTAATAGTTGAAAAAAATTTCATTTCAAATAGTGTAGGGTAAATTATCCATACGTTTTAATCCAAATATTGGATTTCCTAACAATTCATTAAACATAAAAAATATGGAATTAACGTCTTTTCCATAAAAAATTCCAAAATACTATTAGAATGCATTACGAAAATACAATAAACCATAAATAAAATAACCTCCCTAAGAAATATATTCCTCATAAATAAAAATATAACATTATTAGTATAACAAACGACTATAATTATGGGAAGAAAAATAAATATGATTTATATTGCTTTGTTTAAAAAATAATTACACAATAGTCTCCCCCTTTTTGTTAATAAAAAAATACATAGCATAACTTATAGAATATATAGTAATTTTAAAAACAAATGAAATAATATCCTAATAAATATATATATATTAGTTATTGTAAAATTAATCTAACCAAAAAACTATTATATTTTATTGATAATAGAAAAAATTTATTGAATCAAGAATATTTTGTTTACACAAATTTTTCATAGTTATTATGCTAACAAAAAGTGTAGATTAAAATAGACAAAAAACATTAAATATAGCCTATAACTATAATTGAATGGTACATTATTTTTAAGATAAAAATGAGATTAGTTTTATGGAAGTATAATCAATCAAAAATAATAATAAATATATATATAAACAACATAATATTTTTCTAAAAAGTTATTTTTGATTAAAATAATAATTTAGGATATAGGTGATTTAAAAGTTAGGTATGGATGAATATGAAAGGGATAGTTCAATTGATGTGTTAGATTTTGGAAAAACGTAAACTACCTGAAAAACATCCTTTAATTCTATTATCTATCCTCTTATAAATACGATTATATTTCTAGGTTACTTCCTCAATAGAATGCATGATTCCCAACCCACCATTAAAATTTCAATCATATCCACCATGATAAATTCGTGACTTGTTTCCTATGGATGAATAGAATGAGTCAATATTGTAATAAATTGATTATTAAGAGAAAAAATTACAGTGCCTCTAAATGATATTTTCTTAACAATATTTTGTTGGTGGCCAACAAAAAATTTAATGGAGCACTGTTAGAGTGTAATGGATGGTGTATATCATTAAAAGAATATATTAAAACTGTTATTGTTTCAATCCATCTGAAATAATTTGGACATGATTGAGGTGATAATGTAGAATCTATAGACTAATTGGGTAAACTTCCAAAATATTCAAAATGAATCCCAAATTATTTTTTCAAATATATGAAATATGTTTTGAAAATATACACTTAAGAAATAAGTCCTATATAAACATCCATTTCTCTATGAATTGAATAATAATATATTCTTGAAAATTGTATTATCTCTTATAAAATGTAGTTTGAACATAAAATATTATAACAACATTTTCTTGTAGTTATACTTCATAAATATTCAAAATAATATTTAATACCATCAACTTTACTATGAAATCATGTTTTTTGTTTTGACATTGTGTTAAAATGAATAATAAATCATTCAATATGATTTTTTAAAAAATAAAAACATTTTGCTTCATGGGATTTTGATGGTTGGCCTCTACCCACTAGGGTAAAATATTATTCATTATGTTTCTCACTTGAGGAATAATGTTAAACCTTATGAATGTATGTATTTTCAACAACATAAAATTTTTCTTTATATTGAGAATCATCAGCTGTAGAAGTTTATTTTTTATGGGATAGCATTGTAGTGTCACCTACTTCATGTCGAGATTTCTCATTTCAATGATCATTTTTTAATATTTTTTCAGTAAGAGTTATTTGAATCTTATATTCATTATGATTGACAATAAGATCCTCATTGACTTTTATATTGTCAAGTGGAATAACATTTCCACATACTGCATCTTTACATCTATTTCATGAAATGTAGTATCGTAGGTAATAGGATTGCCCCATTATCTAGTTATGGTGATAGGGGCATCATCAATGTTTATTCAAACTGGTTATCAAGAGAGTGAGAAAATTCACTTCTAATTCCTCGATCATATGAATTATATTTTATTTTTCATCTCTTTTCTTGAATGTACGAATCTATTATAGAAAATATAATAAATGTTTCTTGAATTTGGATGGCTGCCTCAGATCACATTTTTTCTCTCTCCCCCTAATCAATTGGAAACAATCATTATTGGTCTTCTTCACCAATGGGTAACAACGTTCTTTATAATGTACTCCATGAGAAACAAATTTAATTTAAACCATTAGTATTAAGAATGATACTCTTAAGACACTAGGTGTGAATCTGTACATCTATTATCCTGCCACTTTTGTATAGCAGTAATGAAATTATTATTCTATATATAAATATATATACTTTCCAATTTTGTACAATAGTGGTTCGAGTATCATAACACATTCCATAAAAAATTATACAAAATATCACAAATCATTAAAATATCATATAAATATATGGGTAGAGAATATTTCCAGTTTAATTAGTTCTTGTAATTATATCATACTAGATTTACATTACAAGAACCTTCTAATCATCTTCAATTTCCTTAACAAGATTTTTTTCTTATTTTGTTAGAGACAAAGAGAATGTTTATTATATCTTGAGATTTATGTTTTTATTTCCTACTAACCAAAGATTAATATTAAATGATTTTTATGGTGGAACATAATTTTTGTAGTGATTTTGTATTATGGGATTGAAAAATTTGTATCATTTACCCGATCTATGATGAAATCCTATATGTCACGAAAAAATAGTACATTTCTGAAGAACTATTTATTATATATCAAAAATCAACACATTGTTTCATTTGCTAAAAATTGTTTCTTAATCAGGAATTATAGTTCTTGATTCATAAGAATATTTTTCTAATCGAACAATTTTAAATCTATCACCACTCCGTGATGAATTTTTATTATAGTTGATTGTGGGCATCATGTTTTTATTTTTTCACTTGAATCTTCTCTCTAAATCATAAAATTTTTTATGAATCATAAGGTTGAAGGAATGTATTCAAGGGTTAAGAATGAGAAAATGTAGCTCTATAAGTTGAAAGGGTTATATTTATATAAATGAGAGTGACATAGATATAGTTGGTTTTCTGATAGTTTTTGATACATCATATTGGTTCCTTATTATAATTACTCTATGTATCTATTAGTCAATTAATTTAAAAAGAAATGTATTTTTTAAAATTAATTAATGCCTTAGTTATTTAAATAAACTACATGTCATTCCTCTATATAACATGTTGTCAACTGGTTTTCTACCATCATCCAATCATGATTTACATTAGTAGATATCAGAGTATTATGTGTCTTAACATTTTCAAATCCAATCTTTATAAATATAGAAATAATATATTTTATTTTTCATAAAACATTTCCTTAATATTTTTTATAAATTAGAAATCGATGAAAATAATTTATGTCTTCCATCATACCCAATTCAAATTCCTTTTATATATGTTTTTAAAAATCCTTACAAAGACTTTTATTTTTTAGTCCTAAACAGAAATAATCTATTTAAATGTTTACTTATAATATATCATAAAATTATTTTATCCTAAAAAAGTAAGATATTCTAACCCTAAATAAAAAAATCCAATATAAATTTTGTTTAATATTCCATACAAATCATAGTGTTCTTATTTAATTCCATAAAGGGATTTAGTTTGTTTAATAACTGAATTTCATAGATGATGGTTTTCAAAAGATAGTGATTGTTGAATATAAAATGTCTCTATTAAATATAACTTTAAAATTCATATTTCACATCTGTAAGAAATAATTTTAAATTAATATGAGATTCATAATCTTGAATGATCATAAATTAAAATAATCTAGTAATATGTGAAATTATGTATTCATTGTATATTATTTCTTCATGGTTGTTTAATTTTTTTTCTATTCTAGAATTATTTATAGTAAATATCCCTTGATGATCATGCTTATTCAAAAAACCACATTTTATTTCAATTACTAGATAATTGGTTAGTGTGTCAACAAATTCCCAAATTTTTTTCATATTGTATTGATTTGTTTCATTTGGATTATCCATAAACTAATATTCACCATCTAAATATTATTCTATTATCATATGATCTAATTACGATATAGTGGAATAAATTTTATCTATGATCCCTATAGTTCTTCAACATCATAATACTATATCTATAATTCAAATAAAATTTTCTAAGGGATAATCTTTTAAGGATCAATATTTCTAAAAAATACACATTTAGTTTCATATATTTCATGTACTTATATACTAGATGAATATTATTATCAAAAAACCATCTTTGGTGATTCATTCATGTTGTTGTCTAAAGAGTGAAAAATTTAAACTTTTTAGCTTTCATTTTATTAGAAGGATCAATTTCCTCAAACATCACACTAACTGATTCATCAAAAAGCACTAAATTTTTATTAAATTCTCTATTTTCTATAAAATTAGGAAAATATAAAAGAATTATTCCATAACCACCCTTTAGATATAATTTATTGTGGTTTTATTTAGTATTCAAGATATGAACCTTATATCTAAATACATAAATTTACATTACTTTGTGCTTTGAATTTTTCTAAATTTCATAGGTTGTATTATTAATAATAATTCAAATTGAAATACTATTCCTGACATAGAATGTAGTGTTTAAAGATTCATAATAAAAATATGTAGGAATGATATATTAATTTATCAAATTAATTTCCAAAACATGAGTAGTTTTATTTCTTATTTCAAAAATTTCATTTTTAAGGTGTTATTGGTGCAGAGAATTTGTATATAATACATAATTTTAGCAACAAGAATTAAATTCTTCATTATGTAATTATCCACTATGATCACCTATTAGTGAATTTTATTTAAAATATTTTTCATTTTGAATAATTTTAAACAAACATTCAAAAACAATGAACACATGAATTTTATGTTTTAGAAAATAAACTATCATAATTCATCAAATATAATCAACTAATACGTGAACATAAAATTTCAAAGACAAATATTATACCCATGATGTTCCAAAAATCAATATTTTGTATAGGTTCTAGTAGATTAGATGTTTCATCTTTTATAATCGATTTGATGGATGATTTATGTTTTTTCAAAATTTAACATGCATTAAAATATCTTACATTATCAAAAGTACATTTATGAAAATAAAAAATTTACTATTTGTTAGAAAAGTTATATAATTTAAATAGATTATAGTGTCTATTTCTTCCCTATAAGATTCAAGAATCATTTTATTCTATATTTGACCAATTAAAGTATTGTTATCATATATAATTAAGATCGATGATTGAATCATTTTCTATACTAGGTGCTTTGTATTTTAGAAACATATCACTAAAAATTAAGAAATACTTTTTAGAGAAAAAAACATAAAAAATATCATCCGAGTGTTAATAAATACTTATTATATTTTTCTTTAGTTGATGAACATATATCACATTGATTATTGAAATTGATAGTGGGTCTCAAACAAATCCAATTCCAACTATCTTCCCATTATTATTGTATCCAATGGTGACTGGTCCCCAGTCTAGTTTCCTAAGTATATTAAAATTTGATTAGACTCCAATCATATTCAATGAGAATCCCTATCCATATACTATATGACATTTTTTTCATATTGTTTTTTCATAAAAAAGTATTTAAACAATAGTTTGTTTTGGTACCCATATTTTCTTATGTCATGTTGTATCAACAAGAAAATATCATGGAATAATGATTTTATTTATTTTTCCATAATTTATATTTACATGTTTCAGAAATTTAATTGAAAAAATAATTTTTAATTCCACTTATTTGAGGATTATTTAACGAGAAATTGTTAGAATAATTACCATTTATTCTAGAATAAAAATAGGTTCTATTTTTAGAACCTTGTACAAAATAATTTATATATATATTTTCTTTTCCATGATTAGTTTGATATTCTATATTATTCCATTTAATTGAAAATTTCTACATAGATATTATTTAGATATTTTTGACCTTTTGTTAAAAGACTAGTGACATATAGTAATTACTTTATTGTATATTCATGAACAACATAATTCGAGGTAGATTTGTTATGTTTTTAATTCAAATAGTGATGTTATTTTAGCATTGGATTCTTTTCATTTAAAATATAATTATGAATATTTCTAGGTATTTTTTATATTATAATAATGATTCATATTTTTCTTCTGGAATTGAGGAATATGTAGAAAATAATATACATCAGAAGTTATAAGAATAAGAAGATTAATTATAAAAGTATTTCCCTGAATTCATTCCTTATCTATAAATTTCTTGTTTTGTCTTAGTGATTTTTGCTCTTTTACTAATTTGGGTTTAGAAGAGCTGATAAAGTCTTCAGATACACTCCAAGAATCCTTTATATGTCATTTCTCATTATGCATATAATCATTTTGAGTTATATTTTTCTCTTCATGATTTCTAAAATATTCTTTTAAATATTGTAAATTGTGTCTGATAAGGACCATATATTTTCATCCATATCATATTATGTCTTTAACTCATTTGTCATATATCTCAATGAATTATTTTAGGCCTATATTTTTAAAAACAATTATTTAATTTCATCACTAGTTGAGCCATTTCAATTTTAAAATCTATCAAATCATAATCTTTTGGGAATTTAACATATTCTTTTGGATTATTATCATTCATCTATGATATTACATTAAGGTAATTATTTTTACCTTATTTACTATCATATGATCATCTCCTTGAGCTTGTATCTTTTCATCAAACATCATCAGGTTTCCTGTCAATTATTTTACTGTCAAATCATTCACTGGTGATAATTTTCTAATAATAGTAGATATACAATTCCATTTTGAGGGTGGTACATTGAGTAATTATTTTTCTTGATTTGAATGAGTAATTGAATCTCCACAAGTGAAAACATCATTATCTATGTAATTCAGATCCCCATTAATCTAGATGATTCATTCACCATCATACATTCTAATGATATAAGAATTTTGTTTTTTAGTATCATACATTTTCATTTTGACATTGTATATTCCTTCATATGTAATAGTAATAAATTTCCACATTAATAAGTAGTAGAAAAGTTTTATACATGATTGAATTTTTCCTGAAAAATTCCATAACCGATAGCATTCATTTACATTTAATTGATGTAATACTCATATTTTTTGGCCACAAACCATGTTTCTGGTTTTTTGGGAATTTCATACAGGGACATAATATTCATATAATCTTTTAATAAGTGATTATTTTTATAGATGATAAAATGTGATTTCCTGCAACCATAGTTATCACCATTGATTTAAATAAAATTTATTCTTGACTTATATTCTCTAATATAATTAAAAAACATATTTATTAATAACGTTAATTTCCATTAATATTTCTATAGATTTTCAATTTTTTATAAAAATCCTTCCTCTCATACAAATTTTTAGGTATGAATAATACAAATATATGCAAGAGGGGGTGAATTGTGTCTTTTATATAATCTTTACAAAATCAATATTTTATAATTGTTTAATATTTAGGAAGACAAGAATAATTTTATTCAATTACTAGCCTGATTATTCGATTAATTGAAAAGAGGAAGACATCAGTTGTTATAGCGTTTTAGGTCTCAAAGACCCCTAATTCTACGCGACCAATGCTTTCTATGTGAGAATTGTAATTTTCACCAAATAATGTCCAATTATTATAAGATATTCCCAAGATAGTGCATGTTGTTGACACCATCACAACAAGTCTATACGAAGAATTATGGTTATTTAATTGGGAACCATATTTTTAATGAATTGTCTGGTAAGATGAAAATATTCCACAACATATTCGAAGAACGTGAAACTCTAATAAATCAAAAAATAATGGTTTGGTTTAATTGATAGGCTCTTGTACGCAGATGTAGCAGTAACCAAAATAATATGATTCTTATTCATCACCGATTAATTTCATCATGAAATAATATCTTCAAAGAGATCATATGTTATAATGATCTTCAATAAGAATATCAACAAAAATCATTTATAGTTACAATATAGCATGAGGATGAAACATATATATCTTCTAATGTAGGCTGTTTCTAATAAATATAGACAATTTATCTTTTGTTTTAATGAAGTATTTCCGTATTCAAAAATATATTGCATATATAAATTTTTACACCGAGTGAAAAAAATTCTTTCTATTTATAATTAAATAATTATTTTCTAATTGTTCTGAATTATCTCTAATTTCTCCTGCTAAATAAAAATCATTCAATTTTAAATCATTAAAGAGTGTATTAAATTCCTATAAAATCATGAATTATTTACACTATTGAATACAATCCTTCAAATTTCCCATAAGAATATTTAAAACAATATATACTTCGGTTGAGACTATTATTGAAATCACAGAAAATAAATTTAATTTAAATGTCATCATTCAATATTCAGACATAGTGTTCCTTCATGATATGAGAGAAACTCCAACATAGGGTTGTAAGATATGGTTGATCAAAAAATTATTGTTGATTTACCACATATTTTCATCTTAAAATTTAGGTTTCTATACAAATGTTACCCTTACCTTAATCATTGGACTGATAAAAAGTAATTTTCCAATAGTGTATGGTACATGATCTTTACATGTTACTCCAAACGTAGGGTTTCTAAACCAAGGAATCATATACAAACATATTTCTATGATAAGTGATTCTAAAATACATTCTTACTAATTTTATAAGACATTAAAAGGTATTATAATCCATAAACAAAATAATCTTCCTCGAAAAATATATTTCTAAAAAATATATAAAATATGATTTTTAGAAAAAAGGCACATTTTTTATCATAAGAATCAATAATATTTTTAGATTATTGTTGAAAAATAAAAATTCATCACATGTGCTAATTACTCAGTGAAATTATGTCATGGTGATGAAGTTTGTTGATTTTTGTATTGTATTAATTTATTAATTAATACACATGATTATCTCTTTATTGCATTAACATATAATTATACGGGTTTTATTTAGACATGAATTATTTACCTAATGAGTTTTACTCACACAGTATTAATTCTACCTATTAGAACCTGTTCAGATTACATTGATGGTGGATTGGAAAAGGGAAAGGGAATTTGTTATAGATTATTGATTTATAATTGGTTGGATTTTAGATATGGGACTAGAATGGGGTTCAAAACAAGGTAATGTTGTGTTTATTTTAGTTAAATGATACTTTTATTTTTAATGATTTCTTTTTTACATTTTAATAAATTTCATTCATCCATTTCATGATTAATGTTTATTGGTTTATTGGTTCCATCATTTATTTTCTTGTTTGTATGGTGTAATATTTTATGATATTTATGTTACTCTAATGTTTATTGATATCATTAATATTTTATATGTTGTAACTAAGTACTAGGGGTCATAATATCCAAAATAAACTCATCACACAAACAATTCTAGTTGGGAACCTATACAATATAGAGAGGCACACATGAGGTCTCAAAACTAAAACAATTTGGCCATGTGATAATGCATCGTATAACGGGATGTTACAATGTGTTATTTGAGGAAAAGGTTTTTCCATTCTATTAATTTAATATTTAGGGAAGTTTATAATGGATAATAGGATGTTTTTAGATTGGCTTATAATCTTGTGAATGGGTGTAGTTATCCCATGTACAGAGGAAAATCCTAGTACCCTGGGATGAAGTTTCTTTTAAATTATGTTTTCTTATTACGATAATTATTATTTATCATAGGATGATTCACATGTTTCGTGATGTTATTGTTTCTTGAGATTTATGCTCATGGACTAATATTAATTGAAATTACTCTTCACCCATCTTGATAAGAACCTAGGTATATATATTGACTTGAATTTTTCACGAAAAGGAAATTTTTACTATATGTGAATATACATTCCATTATAAATTTTTAATTGATATGCATGTTATATCTGATAAATGAAATGAATGAACTCTTATGTCATGATAAAAAAAATTTATTCCATTCTTTGATAGACCAGTATTGGGTGGTTCTATATTATTTTCACCTTTTAATATTGACCTAGTTTTTATGAAATGTTACATGTAGTGTTTTTGTATTGTAAGTAAAATTTATCAATTCTATAACATATTAGATACATGGAAGAGAGGAAATCATAACACTCATAATAATGCTAAAGTAGAGTTTCATGTTACTCTTGAGAATTAGATGGATACTGAGCTTCACGGCTGCTTCTTGAGGTTCATGTGATCCATGCAAAGGGATATTGTTCACACTATGCCTTCGTTTTCTAAGCTAATGGGAGAGTTATGACAACAATATTGGGTTGCATTCATAAGAAATGGAGGCCCCAAGGAAGATGAGTTCTAGATTGAGATAGTTTTGACAATCTTCAATCACCATCGGACTCTTATTCGTATGAGGATGAAGTCTATTTCAGACATTCTTTTTCAACCATCTATGTGTTGGTGGAATATTATATAACAAGCACATAAGAAGGATATGTTATCATCTAATGACATTGAAGTGAAGTTATTTAGAAACATATATCCTGATATATTAAGGCATGAAGTGGATCATGGGTATATTCATTAGAAATAGGAGAAAATATCAGTTATGGGCTATGTCAAATCCATCACTACACTATGATGATTTCCACCAAGTTTGGCATTTGATGAAGTCTTCATAGATATATGTTTTCAAAATGAGATTTTATATGAGTTTAGGTCACAGGTGTAATGAAAAAGATTATAAATTAAAATATAGTTATTATAATTATTTTATATAGTATAAATCACATTTATTGAAATATATTGCGCAATAAAAACAATATAAATGATGAATGACTAAAACAATATGAATTTATCAAAATTAAGGAATCTAAACCAAATTATTTGAAACATGACCTATGTAATAGTAATGTAACCCTAAAGACCAGCCAATAGAATATCAACATCACCTATGACACTTTAAAAAAAATTTAACCATCTTATGATTTTAAATGGGATGTAATTATATCATATTATTTTAGAATAAATATTTTCCAAATAATAAATTATGTGTGGGTATTTTTATATTACCCAAATAGATATTTACAATTTTATAATCAATATAATGATTTAAAATGAAATTTATTTCAATAAAATAGATTATAATTTTATTATTTTGACATGATATTATAAGATAATGTTATGAGTCCTTAATTAATTTATCAAAGTATTATAAAATAAGTTTTAATTTTAAATTATTTCACTTGTATAAAATTGACGATTATATTAAATGTTAAATTAATCATATTTTCAAATTTATTTTCAAAAATTGAAATAATTTTTTTAATTATACACATAAAAAATACTCTAAATATTTAAATTTTTTCCAAAATAGATGAATTCATGGTAATACTGAAATAATTTAACTTATAATAATTGATTAATAAATGCATTTTTTAGTAATTCATGATTATTGGATGATGTTTGTGGCCCCGGGTTTATGCTCTCATGAATTAGTCAAAATATTTACTCAGAATAATCTAATTTATTCATATTTTTTAGGCTAAATAATTAACTAATTAATAAAATAAGAAAAAAACACTCATATCCTCCACAATAAATACAACCCCTTACCACCCATTTTCCCCACACATATTATTCATTGATGCCTGTCCACATTCTTCCCATTTATCCTTTAATGTAACTTCCCCACTTATAAGAGCCTTTATTATAAAAATAATACCAAACACAAGTTCTTCGTGGAGGTTCTCAAGGAGAAAAATTCTGGAAGTAAAACACTCATTCCTTTTTTATTTTTTTTTATTTTTTTCATTTACTTTTATCACCACCCCTCATCATTCCAAACATTGATTATAACTTCGGTATATTAAATATACTGAATGTTTACTATATAAATGGTAAATCCACATTAAATTATATTCTCTTCTTCAAATTATTAGAAAATGAAAATACCATCTGTGAGGTGTTGATTTATCACCTTTGAGGATGACAAATTATCATTTTCTATTACAACCATCAAGAATGGACATAAAACCATTATAATGGTATGTACCTGTTGAACAATTTATTTTATAACAAATTACTATTTTGAAAATATATTTTATACACAAAAATTAATATTAAAAAAAAATAGTTTCTATACATCATAAAAACATCCAAAATAATCTAAATCAATATGACAAATGTCATATCCAATAATTAATCATCACCCCAAAAAAATGAATTATATTAAATTTTAATCCTCTATATGTTCCTTAATAGTATATAACATGAATTATGGATATCTATTTCTATTTTATGTGAACATTAATACTTTTATACAATTAAAACGACCATCAAACAAGAGGCAATGAACTCTCCCGAACCATAACATTGCATCTTATAACTCATCAAAAAATTAATAAATTACCCTAATAAAATTATAAAAAACCAATACATGTATAAATGTTTCTTTATTATTTAATTATGTGATTTAGTTTTATTATCCAGTTCATTATGATCAAGTGCAGAACACTCTCAGATATATGGTTAGGGGTTCTTTTAGAACCTACATTTTTTATTTTGGTTATGGATTCTATCTGTTTAACAAAATTGTATTCTTCATTGTTTTCATATAATTATTTTATTTTATTTATATTTTTCAAAATCATGTTATATTTCATTTCATCCATCTTTTATAGTGAAATACATGTTTTAATAAGGTTCTCTTCTCAATTAATCATGATAAGAAAGTGCGATTAGAGGAAAATAATCCATTTCATACCATTTTTTTGTTCTCTCCATAATATTTTTTAATCAACCATTATTTTTCTAATATACCTCAATTAATCATGCTATGATTGAAATGGTTCATTTCTTATGTAATAAATTCAATTATTCTGATTTTTTAAAAGAATCATTAATTTTTTCCTTAAAAACATTAATTTTTTTATTTCTAATTATTATTAAACATCATTTTTACATGTTTTCAATTAAGTTTGACATGTTACATTCTTATTTTCTCTTATAAATTTCTATATAAGTTTTAAATCCTTTATTTATTTGACACCATTACGATATACACTTTTTTATTTTTTTGACATGATTATGATTTCCAATTCATTCCCTGGGTAACCCTTATGTTTATGTTGGATCCCCTATGTATGAATCTTCATGTGGAGCTCATAATCTTGACCATGTTATTATTAGAGTTCCTAGATAGTTATTGGATGCATTGTGAAATTTTTAGTCTCCTGAGACATCTTTTGGAATGGGCTGTTGGTTTTCTTCGACACGTTGAACATGTAAAACAGACTTGGTGGTTATCCGTGGCTCATGTTCCATTGGAAAATGTCTGGGTTGATAGCCTGGAATCATTATCCTCCACTTGATAAGTACCTTGACTATTTATTATTTCATGTTGTATGTTTTTTAACTTTTCTATAATTCCATTATTTTATTATCTCTTGTTATCAATTATATTCATCCTTGTGTTAACTCATGTTCCATGCCTTTTTATGTCATCATGTGATGGATTCAAACCCATGGGATCTAATTTATTCTTATCTATATTCCGTTACTATTATTTTTATCTTATAAACATTTTTCATGTATTATCATGGTTATCTTATGCTAATGTTTAATATTAATGGATGTTAGGTGCACTTATTGATTATTAAAAAAAATGTTTTTTATTCCATTTTCATTTTATTCTGTTTTATATTCCTAATAATCCAATGACAAATGAATTTATGATCCTATGGTTGTATATGATATTTAATTATTCTTTATATCATGTTAAAATATGACTAAAAGGCTATGGCAGTGATAGCTTGAATCAAATCATGGCATAGTTATTTTTTGAGTTTAGGACTACTGAAGTTTCGTAAGAACATTAAGGATTATTCTGTCACCATGGATAAGAAAAATTGAAACTAAATGAATCACAACATAAAATATAATTTTCATTTACTATTTTATCCTTATATATTAATTGTTTCATTTTATAGTGGATGAAAATAGGAGATGTCGTGCCAAAAATCAATGTTATTGTAAATGTGAGGATTGCACAATGGAAATGGAAAATAAGGTGGGATCAGGTGATTAAAACATCCTAATTATACTAGATAAATTGGACAAATCGTAAATAATAATATAAATCACATGGAATGACCTTTATCTCCTATGAATGATAAATTTGCATTCAAATCCTTTATGCAAAAAATTCATCCATTTATTTCTATATCATATAATACCCTCATCATAGAACATTTGATTTTATACACGGGGAAGTTATTATCTTTCTTATAGTACATATAATTAGAGAATGTTGGGTTGGTTTTTTTCATATTGATGGGAAGCTAATCAGGTGTGGACATTGATAAAAAATACATTTTCCATGGAGGAAATTGATTCTATAGAAAGGTATGATTTCGAGGGTATAATATTCAATAAATATTTTCATGTAACTCAATTCCTTAATATCGAGAGGTATTTCCTCTATCGTAAAAAAAAATGAATCTATCAGGCCGTATGACACCAATCTCACAAGATATACATGATATGCTCTGGAATTTTTCATGAAGTTAAAATGCAAGGAGGATCTCTACATTATCAGTCTAATGCTGAACTTGTTAAATGTGTATGGAATTCAATACATTCATTGCTATTAAGATATTGTTTATTGTTACCTCTGTATGAAATGGATATTGAAGACTCTCAGTTGCCACATGGGCTAGGAGATAAAAAGTGGAAAATAGTGTTTAATAAGGGAATATCAAAAAATAAATCCCACGATGAATGTAAAAACAAATATCCCACATGTCAAAATTATTGGAAGAAGAATCATGGGAACTATGGAAAGGTAACCAGAAATTGTTTTGAATGTGGAATAATGTGGAATATTTTTCATATATATCCAATGGATTTGAAGAATCTAACTAATGTGGATAAATAATGGATTATTTATATAAATATTCATGCTATGTTGAATTTTTTAAATGAAATAGAAAATAGAATTTATGTCAACAATTTCTCTATGCTACTGGTTGTCGGAGGAAATCAACAAGAACAACCTTTAAGGAATCAAGGAATGGAATTTTCTATCACTATTACAGAGGTGGAGACCAAAAATTATTTTTTGATAGGTACAGTGGTTGTTAAATTTATAATATTGAACACATTATTCAATTCTAGTTATATAAATTATTTCATATTAGTTCTGTTTTGTAATAATATTCAAACACCACATAAAAATATTGAGGTTAATATCTCTGTGAGAAAATCAAATGGTTCTATTAATGAATCCATTGCATATATCTCATCCCTTATTATTTTATTCGACTAAACCTCCTATAAAATCTATTTTTTCTTCATTGGGATGATTTTGATTCTATATTGGCCATGGAATGGCTATCATTATAAAAATATAACATTAACTATTGGTAAAGTGTGATCACTCATCACATCTCAATGAATAATCAAATTCAATTCATGTGTAAGGAGGAGGATGAATCAACTTTAGAATCATTTTTTCAATTATGGATATTATTTCCATATGATAATTCATATCTAGATAAAATTATCTATTAAAAAAATAGGATTGTACTCTAATCCATTCTATTTATGAGGGAAAATGTTGAGGTGTTCCCTGAAGTGGTTTATGGTCTTCCAACTGGTCAAGAGGTTGAATTCTTAGATGAACATATACCTATATCTCTTCTTATATAAATTAAACCTTATATAATTTACACAATTGAGATATAAGAACATGGGATTCAATAACAGAGGAATCTAGAAAAGAGTTATATAGACTAGAGTGCTTCACCAGGGGGAACACCAATCATCTTCATCAGGGAGAATGATGGATCAATTTTCCACTATATTTATTATTTTAGGCTCTATAAAATAACAATAATGAAATTTTATCCCCTACCATGGATAAATGACTTATTCAATAAACTACACAAGTTGATGTATTTCTCTATGGATGGCCTTTAGTAATGATATACACAACTAATGATAAAGAAGGACGATATTCTCAATACATCCTTTAAAATGAGTTATGGACACTATTATTTCACATTTATTCTCATAATACTCACTAATTCTACAATAATTTACATGGATTTAATGAATAGATACTTTCATGATAACCTCAAAATTTTTATGGTAGTGTATATTGAAGATATTCCTATATAATCCAAGAGAATGGAGGAAGAAGAGGAGAATTTAAATACTGTGGAAACAACATTATGAATGAAGAAACTAGAATAAAATTAATGTAAATGTGATTTCTATTTGGAGAAAGTATCATTATTGGGGAATTTTATCATAAGGAATGTAATATTTGTGTACCCTTCCAAGATAACGGAAATTGAAGAGTGACCCATACCAATATATATAATAGATATTTTCATTTTACTTAGATTAGCTAGGTATTAAAAAAATTTGAAGAAAATATCAAGTTTGTAAAACAAACTACAAAAACTGAATTGAATGGGATAAAATTTGGTCTGGATCATTGAGTTAATTGACTGCTTTATAGAGTTGAAAAATAACAATATTATTGAGCTAGTGATCACACTACCAACAAGTGGGGAAATATTTATGATATGCAGTGATGATTCAAATAAGGGTTTAATCTATGTAATTAATAAAAATGATAATGTTATATCCCACACCTATAGTTAGTGGGAAATTCATGAGAAAATCTCTCCAACACATGATCTAGGGTTTGATATTGTGATCATTGCATTGAATATATGACTATATTATCTCTATGGGGAGAAGTATAAGATATATACGACTCATAAGAGTGGAAAACATATGTCAACACATAATTATCTTAATATTCAACTTCAAATATCGTTATATCTCAACAAAGATTGTGAATGCTCAATCCACTACCATCATCATAAAATATTTAAATTGGTGGATGCAATAAGTATAAAGGATCATATCTCCTTATCAATTATGAGTGTTGAGAAGGATCAAGTCTTCTTATAATTTCAAAGGATAGACATCGTAATTAATAAAGAATGAACATGATCAACAATTTCTCAAATTATAACTCAACCATCCCTTATAGTGAAAGTAAATGATTCATAGTGAAATCATGTGGAAATTCTGAAAAAGTTGGAAGTCATCAGAAATGGGAAATCATTAGAGTACCAAATATATGAGGATGGGGTCATGGGAGATGGGTTAGAACTATGTGTACCATCCTCTATATAGGTAATGAAAGTGCATAAAAATTATTCACAAATCTCATCATTATCTATTCGCCGAGGGAACACAAATATGTATGACGATCTTTGAAAAAACTATTGGTTGGAAAATATAAGGAATAAAATATCTAAATATATATCATAGAGGCTCATATTTCTATATGAGAAGTATAAAAGGAAATATTATAATGCGGTGATGCATCCACTACCCATAAAAACATGGAATTTGGAGAACATCACCATAGACATTGTCATCAGACTTCTGAATAAATCATGGGGAAACAATGCTATATGGGTTTTTGTGTATTATATGAGAAAGATAGCTAACGTTATTTCCATTGGATAGTACATCTCTATGGATCTACATGAATGTATATACATTAGGGAAGTGGTAAGGTTTTATGGGGTAAAACTATCAATTTTATTTAATTATTGTTTGAGATTAACCACCATGTTTTGGAGAAGTCTCCAAAAATCACTAAACTCTGATATGAAATTCAGTATAACCGATCATACTCAATCAAATGGCCAATATATGTGGAATATTGATTAACTGGAATAAATGTTGATAGAGTTTCTATGAAAATCATGTGAGGATTGGACTGACATCTTCCTCAGGTCGAGTTATCATACAACAATGGTTTCCACTCCGGAATCTAAATGGATCTATATAAATACCATTGTTTGAAATGATTCATAACACCAACATGCTTCAATGAAGTTAGTGAATGTAAGATTATAAGACCTAAATAGACAATGAAATGGTGGAAATGATGAAAACCATTCAACCTCATATCTATGAAGCCAAATGTTGGAAAAAAGAGTTTTGGAGTCAATCATATATGAGACCATTAGTGTAAGGTTAGAGACACATTATTCCCCAACATATCTACATGGAAGAGGATGATGATATTTTGGAATAGGAAAATTCAATACCCCAGGTACATAATCCCCATAGATATTTATGATCATGTTAGAGTATTTCACTATCGACAATCACCTCCATAAATGATGTATCAGGTATATGATGTATTTTAATTATCCCTCTAATGAATGTCCTGACTAGATCCCTAATATGTACTAAATTCAATGGTGGAATATTTCTAGAATGATCTCTCTTAAGAGTAATAGACAGATAAGATCATGGATCATAGAGAAAAACCTCAAAGTAATAATATAACTCACCTGGTGAATGTAATATTGAGGTTCCATATGTATGAAAAGGCAACATGGGAACTAAAGGAAGATTTGAATGAAAAGTACCCTCACTAGTTTACCTATAGTTTGTTAAAAGAAATTTTAAGGAAGAAATTTCTTAAGGGAAATGAATCTAATGACTCAAATTTTTTTCAATGAAAATTACCTTCTTTCAATTATGTGATATATTATAAATTTGATAAAATGTAATACAGAACACAATAAAAAAATTATAAATGAATAATTAATTAAATAATATTTTTTTATTTATATTATAGAACCTAAACAAATAGAATAGTAAGATAAAATATGGAAAATTTAAGTGACCCTAAAAAATAGTGACCCAAAAAATAGAATCGTGTCATACCCTATGATTTTATAAACAAAATTTATCCATCTTCTAAATGAGAATATGATATAATTATATCATAGTATAAGTAAATAAATGATTCTGAAAATGATAAATTGACAATTGTTGTTTTTAATAAACAAAAATACTTATATAAAATTTAATATATATTATAATTATTTAAAATAAATAATATTTTCATAAAATATCTTCACAATTTTATGATTATTATTATTAGATAATTTAATGGGACCTTAATGAACTATTTAAAGTGTTATAAAGATGGTTATAATTTTTATATTGGTATTTTCCATTTAAATGATGAATTTAATTTAATATATAAATTATGATAAATAAAAAAAATCATCATAAGATGGACTTCATTTTTTTTCTATATTCCAAAAAATGCTTAAAGAGAATTTTTGGGATTTCTCTAAAATTATTGATTTTTTTGAATCGTGAAGTACTATAATTTGAAGTATAAGGTAAATAAATGCATTTTTGAGTCATTATTGAGACATATATGATGTGAGTGGATGTTAGTTAGACATAACATTCTTTATTTTCTTTATATAGTCACATGAATCCAAAATATTCAATGTATTTAGCCAAAATAATAAACTAATTAATTAAATAATAAAAAGCACCCCTCTCCACAACTTTAAATAAAACCCTTCTCTACCTCTTTTCCTCACACATATAAATCCATGAAGATCATAAAATTTCTATCAAATACTCCAAAATTTTATCTTACACACTTCCTTGAGCCATTTTTTCCAATAAAATATCCATCTCATGTTTTACAAGGATGTTCTCAAGGAGAATAAATCAATAGGTAAAATCCAATATTCTTTTCATTAATTTTATTTTCAATTTTTTTTCTTTTCATTTACTCTAATCAAATACTTTTTTCAAACATTAATGATGAATTTAATATCTTATATATACTATATTTCTATTATTTTAATGAAAAATAAACCATCATTTCTCTTATCCCCTTCCTTTCATTCTAAGAATTAATATATCGTCTTGGGGTGTTGATATATCGACTTTGAGGATGAAATGATTTTATTATCCTTTACCAACTTCAAGGATAGACATAAAACCATTATAATGGTTATCAAAAATTGTAAAATTAATTTCATAACCATTTTGACCTTATGAAACTATCAATTATACAAAAGAATACGTAATGAATCCAAACTAGCTTGTGATGATCGAAAAACAAACAAAATAGTCTAAATAATTATCACTTGCATCTTATATAATGATTCATCCTCACTCAAAATATAAAAAAATTAATTATATATACATTTAATATTATTTATTTTCATAAATAAAATATAACTTCAATTCTGTATAAATATTAAAATTTTCATCATGATTCAAACATTAATACAGGTGAACCAATCATCAAAATCAAGTAAATGAACACTCTTGAACGAAAAAATTGAATCTTATAACTCATCAAAAAGATCATAAATGTACATAAAAATTGTATAAAAATATATCAATTTTAAAAAAGGTTATTAATTAATTAATTAAAAGATTTAAAATTATTATCTAGGATATTAAAATCAGGTACATAACACTTTCAATCAGAAGGGTATGGATTCATTCTGAACATCCATTTTTCTTTCGGGTTACGATTTTCCCTCTTTAAAGAAATATAATTATTAATTAGTTTTATATTATTCTTATAAAAAATGTTTTTATGTTCCATAATCGTTTTTTCATTTCATTTTATCCCAATATTTTAAACAGATGTTCTAAAAAAGAACATTTCAATTTTTCTGGATAAGCACGCCCTCTTATAGGGAACTTTAATATTTCTAACCCATGAAAAATTTCTCACTATAGTCTATTTAATTCCCCTTTTAGTTTTCTAATTTCAATCTATTTATGATGAAAAAACTATATAACATCCTTTTTTATAAAAATAATTATTTCCTACTATTTTTTAAGAATCGTTAAAATTTACCTTAAACCAAACTAATTTTTTTTTGTTTTTTATGTTTCATAATCACATTTTTTACAATTTTCACTAATTTTCTTCATAATTTATAAAGATATATGCTTATTTTACCTTATTAAAAACTATTTATGTTTTAAATCCTTTCATTCATGGTGAAATTATTATATTTCCTTTTATTATTCCTTATGACCTGATCATGATACCCAATTCTTTTCAAGGGTATCCTATATGGTTATGATTGATTACCTACGTATGATTATTCATGTGGAACACATATTCATGAACATGATAGGGTGGATGTAGACATATATCACTCCAATTCATTGGGTAATGTTTAGTCTCGTGTGATATCATGTGTAACAGTTTTGGAAGTTCAACTTGACTCATGCTCTATGTGCAACTGTCTTAGTGGTTAGTATGGACTCATGATCCATGTGTAATGGTCGGGTTAGTTATCCTTGAGTCATGATCCTACATATTTACTGATCCTTGACTAATTATTATTT
This sequence comes from Viscum album, assembly GCA_963277665.1. Taxonomy (NCBI): domain Eukaryota; kingdom Viridiplantae; phylum Streptophyta; class Magnoliopsida; order Santalales; family Viscaceae; genus Viscum; species Viscum album. Next base: position 1,684,938,375 of record OY728119.1, on the reverse strand, counting down.
CATTTTTATGGTTATTTTCTCATTTTTATGATTAATTGATTATATTACTCCATGTTAAACTTGTTTTACTTCCTTGTGTTTATTCAAATTCAATAAGTTGTTATTTCATCATTTAATTCCTTCTAAAATATGTGATATAATTTATTCATATGTTTATTTCCATAATTGGGTCTTTAGATCATCCCTTGTTTTCATTTATTCCCCATGTTACGCTAATGCAGATGTAAGAGATCAATAAATGTAAGGAGCTCTTTATAGATGATTAATATAAGGATGATTTATTCTATATCCATGTTTTCATTATTATTTAATTAGTAATACTAATACCCTATAATTTATGATCTTTGGGTTATATTTTATGTTTTATTTTGTTTAAAATCATGTAATAATATGTATAAAATTCTTGTACCATTATAATAAGTGAACATTCATTTCTTGAATAGATTTTATTATGTGATGAATTAGGAACTCACCATGGAAGGAAATATAAGAGAGGCCCGGAGTAGTGGCGAGTCTGTCAAGAAAATGTGAATTGGGATCACTTATTCTGATGGATAGAAGATTCATTATGATGTATTTATCAATAATATTTGAGGGAATGGATGTTATGGAAGTGGGAGTCCATCTTAGGACTATGTTCTATTGCAGTTCTATCATTGTGGAATGTTGGGCCACAAGTAGACACTGTGTCTATACCCTAAAATGGAGTATTTTTATTAATATGTGGTGGGAAATATTATAATGTTTTTCAATAAAACTTTATAGTTGATTAGTGGTAGGGTATTAGTATAGGTGAAAACAACTGGGAAGAAAACATCTATACCTCAAAAGATAGGTAGTTGGAGTTCCACTAGACATTCTTAGTGGGGAAGGGTGTATGGATCCCCAGTATATGAGTAGTAGTACCAAAAATAGGTAATAGCTTCAGAGAGTAATACATGATCTTAGGGAAGATTATAATGTTATCTATAAGATATACAGTTTTTTCCAACATGTGTGGATGAATGATCTTCTATAGTCATATGTACAATTATTATTATCAAATACCATTGATGTCATTTTTTATAAAGTGTCATGACATTACATTTTATATTATCTATTCAAAAAAAATTCCATTGTTTTCACAATATTTGATGGGTTTCTGGACATCAACAAACCATTGAGAATGTGGTTAGAGGATTTCATACATTTCAAGTTGTGTTATCTATAAGTTGGAGGGTGCCGTTTCTTTTGGGAAAATTTATTCATAAAATGATTAGTGTTGATTTGATTCATGGTATGGAATGTATCGTTTTATTCATTGCGTATATCGACAATTACTGGGGAGATAGTTTCCTTTCTATCCCTAGTTGAAGATTTCTATTCTATCATGGGTTTGTGGAATGGTCGGGACGATCATGCTAGAAGAATTTAGTAAATTTTGTATTGTCTCATGGATCAAATTGCAATTCATAATATGGATAATAGATGAAAGATTTAGGATTATTCTTCTCATGTGATATACCATATCATGTATGTATTTAATGATAATTTCTATGAATTATCATCAATTTAGGAGAACGAGTTCCTGATCATGTGTGTGTAATGATCATAGCTACTTTTTATTACTCCTTGTTGAATAGAACCACTAGAGCTTCTTGTGATGAATATTCTATTCTCATATATGTATAGTAATGTTTTTATATATTAATGTACATATCCATGGGTATATACTATTATTTTCACCAATATGTCATATGGGACATTTTTATTATTTGTGAATTATGTGATATTGAACTATAAGATGGTCAGGAACTAGTATCCCCATCAATGTATCGATGATCTCTTTGATTATTTGAAAGGTGATAAGGTATTCTCTAATATTTATTTGAGACTAGGATAAAACTAATCGATGGTGTGATCATTATTCACTACAAAAAATACTTTTATGAGAATAAATAACAAGTATGTGTTCATAGTGAGGTCATTTGTTTTAACTAGTCCACCTGAAATATTCATGGACATGATGAATATGGTATATTATCCTTTTTTAATATTATTTTTGGAGTTTTTTGGGATTAAATCATTTTGTACTCCAAGATAGAATATGACCATGCAAAACATTTTGTCCCAAACTTCAGAAAACTAATAGAGCATCATCATTAGATAATTATTACCATATTATGTTTATGGACTGATAAAGTTCACTTCATAGACCATGTAATCTCAAAGGATAGAATTCTAGTGGACTGGGATAAGGATGAATCCATGGTATCATGGGACTTTCATAAGATTGTCTTAAATATTCATATTTATCGAGGATTACTAGTTTATTTTCCGTGTTATATCCAAAATGTCTCCCATCACGATGCACAGATATTTTTAATGAACAAGAAGGGAATGATTTTTTTGGTAAATATGAGATATATTTACATTTATGATCTGTAAATATGATGACCTCAACAACAATTTTAAATTTTCATATTATTGTTGAGGCATATTATATATACCATGGTGAATTTGTACATGGAATCGAAACATTTCTGATGTAGGTGGATCGAGTGGTTCCTTATGGATCAGGATATCTCAAACTACTTGCGATAAATTATACTAATCATGATATATATTTACATATGGTGCTATGTGAATTGAGATGCTAGAGAGGTTATAGTATATGTGAGAGGTTTGAATTATGCACAAACCATAAGGGACTTAGATACAGATTCTCATTATGAGACCTAATCCTTTGGTGGAAGAGGTGGGTTGAGTATTTACAGTATTTCAACATTGAGTTGGATTATAAATTGGGAAATGGAAATTTAGTTTCCAATTAATTAAAGGAAAATATGTATAAAAAGGTATTGTAGAGTATTATAATGAGTTGAAGATAATGGTACACTTTTCATACAGGAGTCATGATGATTATGAGTCTAAATGATTAGTAACACAAACTTCAAAATCTATCAAAATCATTCTTTTAGAAAACATTATGATATAGTAGTTATCTAATCCAAACGTCGATGTTCTAACTGAAAGAATATATGATGGGGAGACACAATCAGTATGGTCTCTATGAATTGTCAATTCGTTTACATTCCATGTCATTCTATGGGTTCATATAGTCTTTCACAAGGATATAATGTTAGAGTTTCATGCTTCTATATGGGTAGTGTGTTCATGTTTGAAAATAATGTACATTATCTCAATAGATGGTGTTATTTGATTGTAATGAAGAATAATGTATAAAGCTTTTTGGTGATATGTTTAACCTATCACCAGATGAATGCTGATCATGATATATAAAATTGTATTTTTCAGCCTCAATCCATTCCATATTAAAAATGGGATGAATTCACTCTTGATTTTATTAAATGATAATAAACTATAAAAGGTAGGATTGATACAGTATGGGTGATAATTGATCCACTAATTATGTAATCCTTGTTCTTTCCCATTAGGGACATTCACCATTGATGACATGATTAGTAATTACATTTTTGTGAGATAGTTTTGTTTCACAATGTTCTTAGCAGTAACATTTCAAACGGAGTTTCGTTTCTATATCTCGATTATGGTATGTCTTTCTGAAGAATTTGGGATCAAATTTTCTACTGATTATGATCTCTCATCCATAAACTGAAGGTCAATATGAGTGAAGAATTTTTACTCTAGATGATATTTTAAGAGCCTATGTTTTGGATTTTGGTGGTTTGTGGGAACAAAAAATGTAACTCCTAATGTCTGTATTATATAATAAGAAATAGCCACTGATCTCGACGAAACATTTTAGGAATTTGTATATACGTTCACATCGTTATAATATTTTTTATTGGAGTTTGGTAATTCAGTTCTTTTTTTACCTAGAATCATGATGGTGAAATCTATGCATGTTCATTTGATCGTGATGTGGTTGGTGAAAGCATTAAGAAGTAATAAATCATATGAAAACCATGCGAGATGACCTGCGGAGTTATAGTTATCTAATAGTTTTTTTCATTAGGTGTATCCTCGGTTGGTGAAATGTTTTATTAGGGAATATGGAAAGCAATGAACTAGGTTTTTTAGGTCGTTTGATATTGTGGAAAGGGTCAATATAGTGGTGTACCAATTATCCCTTCCGCAGCTAAAAAATTCTAGGAATGATGTGTTTCATGGGTTGTATCATTAGTGATATCATCCTAAAACATCTCATGGGGTATAGATAGAGAGAGTATAGATTTTTTTAGATGAATCCTTGAAGGAGAAAACTATATGGATTGTGGACTACAGTGATAATTATCACTAAGGTAGGAATATACCATTGGTTCGAGTGAAATAGAAGAATGAGTGTTTTTAGGATGAGAAATTTGAGAGGGAGTATAATATGAAAGTACATTAGCCTATATTATTCTTCAAGACACCACAATGATGCTTTGAGGAGCTTCGGGATGAGCTGTGATATGGCGGGGAGGTTTTAAGATCCCATATTTTTTATGGTATGCCACTCTTTGAGTTTTTATGTAAACCTATTTTTTGAGTTTCCTGGTCCATAAAACATTTTGGTTCAATCTAGTTTAGTGATTAACAGCCCTTATTGGGGAAATTTCTTACTGTTTGTGAATGTATTTTTTTTGAATTAATGGATTTTTGGTATAAACATTTGGAATGGGTCTAAGATGGGTTTCCATGAGTTTAGTGGATTTATAGTTGGTTTTGTCCCTTTAACTAATTTATGGAATTAATTAATCCTTCATGAAAATTGAAAGCATTGTAAATTTATTACATTTTATGAAACTTCCTCTAGTAATATTCTATGAAAGGAGTATATGCAATGAGCTGGTTCAAGGTGTGTACCAGTTTCATTTTTGGAATAAACATTTCATGATGTATAATGTTAAAATAGGTTTTAAATCATCCATGGTGATTCGATTTTTTTTGTAAATCATAATAAATAATTACAAACCATGTAATATACATAAAATCTATGTTCGTCAATAGATATGGTAAATTCAAAGACCAAAATGAAAATATTTTATATATTTGTTTTGGTAAAACCACTCATCTCCTATACGTAGGCAATTGGAAGGTGATTTTTGAATTCCTCAAATATGGATGTCCGATTTGAGAAATTAAACATTAGTTAGTTTCATTATTTAGGTATTCTCTTGCCTTCATTTATTACAAACTGTTTCCATGAATCCTTTTGAGTGGTCAGAAATTCTTTGTTTATCTGGGTCTTCTAAGATCTAGTCTCCATCTTTCAAACTATTATACCACCATCCTTATTAGAATTAACCATTATAATCATTATTTGATCTCTAAACTAATGTAGTCATTATAGAACATAACCTATGGTCTATTTAATTTTTATGTACGGTAAATACTTCAAATTTGACCAATAAAATAAATGCATTAGTTTAATAAATGATGAATGATAAAAAATAATTGATTGGACTATTCATTGTATCCCTTTGGATTTTATGTTATTGTAACCAAGCATAAGGGTGCACGTTGAGTGTGTGGTCCCAATAAAAATAATTAATTTGATAACGGTTTCACATTTTTTTAATAGGAAATGATTTTTATGTGATTTCCATATATTGAATCACTTTGTTATTTTCTTATGGGGTTTTTATATTACTATTAATAAATTGATATATAAAATGAAGTGAAAATGAATGAAAAAAATGTAATTTTAATAATTTACCATTGAGATATACGATGTGATATTATCATATCATTGTTTCAGGGAATTTTTAAATATAAGGTTTGAATAGTCGAATAGTGATTTTGGCCTAGTTTGATTATATGATTCTTATATACCATGGCTTGCCTAGTTAGATGCATAAATGAGTGTATAGTGTGCTTGGCCCTGTTTGACGATGCAACAGTAATAGAGTGGTCATTACCTATTATCATACTAAAATTTTATAAATAGGGATATTCTCTATGATGATGAAATGATTATATATTGAATTTTATTATATTGATGATAAAATTATTATATAGAGGCATTGGAAAAGTTGATGTTATAGTTATTATATATATAGTTTATCCTCAGGAAAAAATGATTATATATAGAGATTTTACTAGTTATGTAATTATTCCATACATATATTGTTATCATTGGCATGGTTGTGCTACATGCTCATAGATATTAGAGAATTTTTCTTATGTATTATATTAATTACTTAATTAATAAACCCGTTTATCTCTTTATCGCATTAACATATTATAAAAAATTATTTTCAGACGTGATGTTGTCAATGTACGGAGATTTAATGTAACCCTATTCGGGCGCCAATTTGGTTCCTAACAAGATTACATGGATGTAGGTTTAGAAAAGTTCAATGGACCATTTTTATAATTATTGATTTCTAATGGACTTTTGTTTGGAGATGGGACCGACATGGGGTTCACCAATCGGGTATTTTTGGTGTATTTGTCTTAGATAATCCTATTATCTGTATTTATTTTAGTTTTAAATTTATATACATTTCCACACATCATTAAAATATTAATTATTAATTAATTTAATGTTTTTTCATTTTATTTCCCAGATGTGTGTGGTATGACTTTTTGATATTTCTATTATTTTAATGTTTGTATATATCGTTTATTTATACATTATTATAAGTATATATAGTTAGGTATAGTCTCCCCATGATACTAATCACACCGTCATTGCTAGTCGTTGATCTCTTTGATGTACAGAGGCGTTTTAATGTCCCATAACCAACTTGACCTGCCCATGGGAGGGATCATTTTATTGGGGTATATTATAGGTTTAATATAAAACTGAAAATATTACAACGTTGAATGAATTGTATTATTATGATTTTAAGGTAGTTTTAAAACCCCCATATTGATTAATTTATTTTAAAATATTATATTTAAATTAGAAAAATATAAAAATTAAATGTCTTGAAGAGAACACATATTTATCCTCAAAATTGAGGAAAAATGATGTGGTATGAAATTACATTTATAGGTAAAAAATAACAATAATTTAATGTGATTGTCTTCCTTTATAATGTCTCATAACAATAAATAAAAAAGGATATATTGTTACAGAAATGTAGTTTCACTATAATGAAAGAGGAAATACAATATTTTCATTAGTAGGGATAGATAATTACTAATTTTTAAAACTATGTCATGAATATATATTAAGACACATGAAAAGGAGATAGTGTTGAAAAAAAACATCCATCTTTGTTAATGAATGTGGTATTTGAATGTGAAATAGAAAAAATGAAATGAAATTTTAAATCCAATGAATAAAAAGATATATAATATATAAGATTTAAAATAGTTATTTTATAAACCATATATTTTAATAATGGTATATAAACCAAAACATGGCCCAATGGAATGAAAATTAGACGAAAATATCCTACAATGTTATATTTCTTAAATTAAGAATTAACTAATACTAATTTTATGAGAAACAAATGAAAATACCTAAAACAAATAGGAAATTTAATATTATAAAATCCTAGGATATAATTAAACAATCATAGAAAATAATATTCAATGATTAACGTTTATTCCACAATAAAAGAACATCGAGACACCAAAAACCGTTAAAACAGATTTCTTCATGGTCAGACATGCTCTAACTACATTTATAATTGATTTTGGATTATTATTCATATGCATACAAAAACATATTAAATTTTATTTTATTTCATAATATTTTCTTATCACATATAGTTCAGGAATTAATTTTTCATTGTGAAATTTAATGTTCAGTTGTTAAATGTTTCATTTTTCTATGAAGCATTATTTTATTTTCTCTAGTTCTTTATTTTCAATCATCGGTTCATAACATACAAAAATCTCGTGAATGCTTTGTATATGTTTCTGCTATATTTCAATAATGAAATTTCCAATTAATGGATGTTATGGTAATGAATAATATTAATTTTTTGAAACATTTATTTTCAGTTATTACTGAGTTAATAAATTAATAAAATTTATTGTTGAAACAAATTTCAAATATTACCATTATATATTTTATAAAATATAATAAATAAATATTTTTCACTAAAATTAACCAATATTTAACATTTCTTAGACATGAATGATTTTAATTATATAACATCATTCGTGATGTTTTTAAAAATGAAATTGGCAAGAAAACTATATAACAAATTAATTAGTAATAAAATGTTATTTTATATCAATATTATGATCTTTATAGAAGTTGAATGATTTATGAAAAATATGATTAATAATATTTATCTAATATAATAATATATTAATGAAGAATATATAGAATAATAATTATGGAAAGGATAAAAAATAAGTTAAATCCTTGACTATTCGGTAATAAACACTCTTAGAAAAGTGGGATTTATGAATCCTTTTAATTACATTATGTAATGAACTGTCCTATGGTGGGAATAAAGTCAAAACGATACCCAGTCTATCAGAAATCCCTAAGTTTGTTTCTAATAACCATTAACTATAAAAAATTTACTAATAATTAGGGGAATCCCTTTTGGAATGATTTATCCCAAATTTGATACAATGATAAAAGAACATATAAATAGGAGTGAAAAAAATAAAAAATTCAAAAAATTTAACCAATTATTTGATCCAACCCAATTTAATAAACGTTATCATAATCCATTAAAAAGGGATTAAATGAGTCCTTAGTCAGAGAAATTCTAATAAAAAAAACGACGAACAAAACCATGTTGTGACTAAACCATGACCTTGTAATATTAGTTTTCTCACCGCCACCAAAATCACAATACTTTGGATATTATGATCAATGTTGAATCAAATATAAATATATGAAAATGAAATATATAGACATGAGATATAAATACTAGTAGTTCTCCATGTAGTCAAATTTACGATGGGTATGGAGACCATTTCAAAATATTTGGAGATCTCCATCAACTAATAAACATAGAAACACCTCCAACAACAAAGAGACATTGATCAAATTATTACTGTAACAACCTTGAATTGGAATTCCTGGTGGAATTTCACTAGTTTTACCATCCAATAATTTACACCCCTCATAGTGTTCATATTCCCATGGTTATTTGGGTTTCGACCCACACCTTAGTCAAAAACAAATCCACTGTAATCCCCTAAATGTCATGTCATTTGTCTAGCGAGATAACCAGAAAATACCTCGTCTTAAAAAATATGGCCCCTCAGCAAGAATTATCCTTGAATAAGTCTCAATATAATCATACATAATGATAAAATACTATCAATAATATCCATAATCATGAAACAAAGAACACTAAGAGGGATTCATTCATAAGGGTCTAAAATCATCATGAACTGTGATGTCTTCTAAAGTCGGTGATTCATTTGTAGGCCTTTCATTGCTCCCATCATAAGACCAAACAAGGATGTGATAGATTAAAAGAGCATTGGAAATAGTATTAGTCACTACAGAGTGGGATCAACCCCATCCACTAGTGATGGGGGATTGTAAATAAAAAATTTCCCTCTAATGTAGGTAAATTTGGCCCATGCAATGGTAAGGGACGAATAGAAGAAACCCACAGCTACAGGGCTAAGGGAATTTTTTACTCAACACCATATTTAACAGATACTCGTTTTTACAATTTTAATAGATAACTATGAAATTATTTATCTCAATTAATCACATTATTCTAATGAACCACATCTACAAGAAGGGCCACTATTTGTTAATAAATTTGAAGAAAACCAAGAAAATGAGGGAAGTGGTCTAACAAATGGTAAAAACACCCCTCCTCTAATTCGATAGCAATTATTATTATAGTAATGAAAACTTTTTAATTAAAAATTTTCAATGTAAAAAAGATGATGTCATTGAATTTGGTGACAATGAATATGCGAATGGTGAGGATGGTTCTTCTCGAATTGTGGTCCACAGTGATAAAAATGAAGGATTTGTGTGTACCTAGAACCACATGCTTCCTCTTAATTTAGGTATTACCTCGACCAATAGATTACTTAATCCTCAATGAATATGCACCAATGAAAAGGGTAATGAATGGTTCCAAATATAAGTTTTTTAAATATGTTTTATGCTTTTTTAAATTGTGTTGGATATTTTTTTAAAAAAATGCTTTTCAATGTCGGCATTGCCGCTTCTACAATTTGGTTAATCCCAAAGGAGGAATCAATACTACCGCCTTTTGTTTAAGTCCAAAGGAGGTAATTACAATGCTACATTTCCCCAAGAACAAAAAAAAATAATCTATTTTAATTATTATTTTTTATATTGAAAATTCTAATTTTCTATTTTTTGCATGTTAATATATATACAAATGAAACAAAAATTTTCAGTAGAATTTTTATCTAAATCATGTACACAACTTAGCAATCCTATAATGTATAAACTCTAAGTTCAATATAAATTAAATTAAAACATGGATTAAACACATAAGTAGTTAATAATAAAAAGAATTTCCTAGGAAATGTTGAAGAAAAATAATGTATAAGCTTTATAGTCCACAAACATGAAATATAAAAATTATTGAAGTATGTTTCTTTTCATTCGTATTCTAATATCAACTATAAGACCAATATAAATGGAAATTATTACATTTATTAAACATATACAAAATAGACAATATATTAATTTTAATTAATATGGGTCTTATAGTTTATATTATATAGGCTTTTAAATGACATGTTGGTGGATTTGGATCCCCATCAACATTCCTTCATTTCAAGATTACTTCAAAGTAAATTTTAATACATTCCTCTAATTTTCATTTGTTTATTTTATTTATGAAACTGTTTATTTTCATCATGTATTTAGATTTTTATGTTATTTTTTAAATTATATTTACATTTTTTATATTGTATAATTTATATGGTCTTAAATTTATCTACACGATATTTAATAATTATTCCTATGATTCTAGTAGTTTACATTGAAAGATGTCAAATATTAACTATGCCTAAAATATTAGTGAAAACTAAAACACTATATAAAAATACAAGATGATATGATAAAAATTATAATATCGTTATTTCAATAGACCTAAAATATATAAATGAACTCATACAATTATTATATATTTCTATGAAGAGGAGACTCCATCCCATATAGTGGTATTTAAATAAAATTCTAGTTTCGTGTTCAGTGTGGAGTTTTCTGACCTTGAAAGGGATGATACGTAGGTAATAGAATGCCAACTATCACATCGTCCATTTCTCTTTCAGTAGGAGGAGTTGTTAAATTCATGTCGTACAGCACTCATGATACTTCTCCCACTATGGTGGCAGAAGGAACTTCAATCATAGTAGTGGGGAACCAAGCATGCGAAATAGATATACCCAAAGGCGGTGATAGATATAGACCCCATGACTGGATGGATTTGAACCCCGATTCTACGATGGTTGTGGAACCCAATAAGGAGGAAACTGTGGATATCTTGTCTTGAATGATGGATCCCATGCCACCTGATTTCATCCTAAATCGATTGAGGATGGGAAACTAGAGGGAAAGTCTCTACTTATGGAATAGGTGAGGCCTCACATGAAGCAAAACAATGTCTACATCATCATTGTCACATATACTCAGCACCTGAAGCTATTGTAGGATGTTCCAATGGGGTAGGAACCTCTCCTCTTTGGTCTGGACTCTCAATGATGCCTTTGTAAAGTGCATGATAAGATGAAATCAAATCATGCGCTTCAGCAAAGAAAATTGTTCAGCTAAAGGCCCCCTCTTCATCTTCATCAGTCATCTGAACAAGATGGTCGGAGTGAGTGACCTATAATTTGATTAAAAATGAATTACTAAATAATTCAATAATCATAAAAATGTATATTTATTGACATACAACTTTATGAATCTATCTATGGTTTTGGGAATCAAATAATATAGACATCACTCTATTGTAAGGATATTATTCAAACTTCTCTCCATGAAATAATTGGTTTATAGGTACATCTAAGAAAAGAAACATGGCACATCTGTGACAGCAGTCGAGAAATATGGTGTGTGCTCAGTGTCGGTCCTCATATTGCCTACCTATTAGCTTCACAACGTAAAGAATCATCATATATCTCGGTGGAAATGGAATTGGCTGATCACAGGTAAACCGGCACATTACTCTGTTTGGATGCTTCCACTCAATAGTCTAGACATGAAGGATTGGCACTACAAACATAGCATACTCAATCCAAACATTTCAATATTTTGGGAATTGGTCCATAATAATCTAGTATGGAAGCCTGTAAATTAGAAATTACATGTATCCTTTTTAAGAAAATCTCCATATGAAAAACCAAAATTGATTCTATAATTAAAATTATTAGACATTGATAGATTTTATATACATACATAGTCAGGTAGGAGATAGTTCAACTTGAGCTGATATTTTCCCAATCGGTGTACTTGAACCTCATCGAAATTTTCGCTGGAACCACCTATAAAATACAAAAAATTTAGTAAAAAATAATGATAAATTAAATTCAATAACTCTTAGTATCATGAGAAATGAATCTAAATGAGTGATCATACCAGCGTTCATGAAGATCGTAAAGGATCACATCTATCATGATCGGTGGACAAGCATGCTAGGGAAGAAATGTGGGGATTCTCTCCCATGACCACATCTGAAGAAGGATGATATATCCCAATATATATGTGGGATAGACTGTATAATTATATATACATGTATTCCAAGATGTATAATCCCCAGATTTACGTCTCGGCCCAATCAAACTTTTCCAGTGGTGTAGATACATAATGTGAATGTTCATCTCTGAGTGATCAGTACACACATGATAGTCTGATCAGAACCATCATTGGGTAAATGTTGAATCTGCGCCTCTAACCAAGGAATAGATATTGATGCTCCATATTTATCCCTATGGTTGTAAAAAATATCTATTCCTAGCAATCAATGAGAAAGGTCGGTCCAAGACACACGTGTGGGCATAATGATGGATTTCCTAGGGATGGAAGACCGAGAAGCATTTCCAAATACGAAAGGGTAATGGTCATCACACCCTCAAACTGGTGGAATGTGTTTTTCTCCGGCCTCCACCTCTCTACTAGGGCAGCAAGTTCGTGATGGTTGAAAAAATTGAAATATGATACGACAATGCCCTAGAAGCCTGTATGGTGAAATTATGGTCTAATGGAATGAGGAGGATCATGTTCATGAAAATGGTGCACTCGAAACACATATATTGATCAATCCTCACCCGCATCCAACAAGATGTGAGAAACAACTTTATCATATTGAGTGAGTATTATGGTATCATCCATATGTATATAAACATATGAAATGAGTCATAAGTGTAAAATGAAAATATAATGTTATAGTCAGTAGATTGTTATGACTTCTATAATGAAAGACATGCCTTCTTTATTCACATTGTTTTAGGATGTGATTTTTACCAAATGAAAGGGACATGGCCTAATGTTTTAAATGAATAATAGTAATGTGTTGTCAAGATATGATTTCACCAAGAAAAACTATTTTAATTGATATGGTTTTATATTTTTTTATATATAAACAATTTGTCTTTGTATGTAAATGATTATTAGAAAATGGTATGATTTGTAGTTTATGTAAGATTGTACACCTGATGGCATGTTTCATGATTATTTTCTCACATGTACAGGTCATTCTATAACACTGATTGATCATAAAGAAATAATTTCAGGGAAATGAACCACATCACAGTAAGAACAGTGAAAATGATGATGATGATGATGATTTAAATCATTCCATCACCACTGTCATTGTCAACATTCCTCAAGCATCATTGTTCATTTCCAACAAATTAATTCTTGAATCATAGTTAGTGTAACTAAATCAGCTATACTAACCTTTGTTGTTTGTAGTGTACTTTAACAAGTTCCTTTATCAGTTTGTATAACCTCCCTGTAGTTGTACACATAGGGTAAAATTACTATATACATCAAAAAAATTTCTGATCAAGATTCTGATAGTGTAAATAACATTGAAAAATATATTTTATCATATAATTTATATTATACTAAATCTTTATAACGTCTTCTTGTACAGTAATATATTATACTATTATTTCATTATATAAGTGTTTTTTAGAATATCTATCATATAATGTTTTGAAACCTGAGGTAAAGGAATGATGTCATTGGGTTTATGGTTATTTTTTTAGTTTTTAAGGTTAAGACATTGGGGATTCATATATTGGGTTTTTGGAATTCCATATTGTATTTTTTGAATGTTTTTACGGTCAAGGATTTTGACTTTAGGGTTAGAGTTTATGTTTTATGGTTTAGGGTTGATTGTTTGGCAATTAGGTTACATGAAATTGGTTTTCATGTTTAGGGATCAGATTTTATGTTTTAAAATATATTTATTAGGGTTTCAAATATATATTTTTTGGTCTATTTTATATGATTATTTTGGTTCAGTATTGGGGTTTAGTTTTTTGAATTCTATGGTAGGGTTTAGATTTTAAGGTTTAGGGTTTAGAATTTTGAGATTGTGGTATAGGGAATATGTTTTGGGTTTTTTTTTCTAATTTTAGGTTTTGGGGTTTTGATAAACGAGATAAAAAATAATAGATAACGACATATAATTTTGAAATTGTTAATATCATAATGAAGATTATACATCATTGAGTCTCAGAGTGTGAACTCCAAAAACCAATGTTTGGGAATCATTTATGGTTACGACCTTATTGATGATATATGTTTCATCTCAATATCATCCCTTATTCTTGAGGCTAGTCTAACTCATTCTACATCCTGCTAGCCCTCATTCTCCCTAGGGGATGCAAATAGTTGATGTCAGGTATCACTATCTACAGGCCTTCGTGCATTTGGAAATAAATAAACTCCCCAATAGGCAACCATGGTGCATCATAAAAGTTTGCAATGGTGTCTATCTAGTACACTGGATGAACATATGTTTCCCATGATATATTAATAGAGGCACATGGTCCAATGGTGTGTTTCAATGGAAACCATATTTCCATAAATTATCCACATTTGAATTTCCTTGTTTCTAGTAATACCACCATTTTTTCACTGATGATATTTTTTATGGACTCCAAATAATCTTGAACAAAAAATATAGAGTCTTCTCTTCCAAAAATGTATATATGATAACCAGATGATTATTAAATATTAATTTTTAATCTCACTTTGAAAGTGAATTATGTACAGTATCCCTAGTTAAATTCTTTCTGAGGCTAGTTTTTGTCTAACAAAGAATTACATCATGCAATGATATATTGTATCCAATGCTAGGGATGTTATAAATCCCTTTTGAAGCCCCATATTGACACCATTGATTCACTCCATAATTTTTGTGGTCATGTGTCCATACCTCTCCCCCATTCATATGACAAAGTCCATTTTTCATTTGGAATCCACAACATATTATCATAAGTATCTTCATTAGAAATGCGGATTTGTTCAAAACATTCCTCAAAAGACCATTGATCTGGCTCATATTCTATATAGAAGAGATGATATTTCTCAAAAATTGATTTAATATTTACACTGTAATAGTAACAAAAATAACAAATACAATGTGTACCAAGCCTCATGATTTCCTTCATTGGTTCATTTTGGAATGTTTTATTCATGTTTTTGGAAATATGTCTAATATATTGATAATTATGCACATTTGGGTTACTCTATGTATTAGGGTCTACATTGATTCCCTCCTTAATTACGTTATGGTGATCATATATCAAATAATAACCCTGGAAGTTAGTTAAATGGATGATGATACATGCCAAAATCCACCTCCATGATTCATTGTTTTCCATGTCCCCAATTTTAAAGGAAAGTGGAAGAGGTGAACTATTTTCAACTTGGGTTTCTAAAATCAACAATACTTCCTTGTATATAATATATTGAAATATTCCATTAATTTGAATAAACAATTTGTGGAAACAAAATGTGAAGATACATGGGAGGAATGCCCAAAAAAACTGATGAGATTCAACATGAGATGGATCAAGATTCTTTTCATGAAACACTTGATTTTTTTGTATCAATAAGGAATAAAACATGGTTATGGTGCCCCAGTATGGTTAATAATTGTGGAAACAACCGATACGATTCATCCCAATCACCATAGTCTATCACAATTTCCTTTAGTTTCCCCATCCATGCTTTATAATATGAAGTCATTTAACATAATTTTTGTTGTATCCCTTATTCCACTAGCTCTATCGGAACATTTTATCATGTCTTAATCATCTTAATGAAAAGTGATTATAAAAATTCTGCATCCCATGAGGTATTCTCTTATGTTAGTCTTGGATGAACGTTAGTATGAGTTACCTCAATCCTTGAGATTCTCTATCCTCCAAATGAAATGTCCTGAATCGTCCTCAAGAGAAATCTAAAATCATCCCCATACTTATTACAGAGTATGAGATATTTACTATATCCCAATTCAACCACAATATATCTATAGTGACACTCAATGTGAAATCTAATTAGAGTTATTTTTAATGAATATTTACTTGGAAAATTCCTTCCAACATATAAGGTTTTTTCCACCTCAGTAATCCTATCTAGATATACTTTAGAGATCTTAGTTGTAGGTGTGATAACATTGTTGTTAAATTCAGGCACACATGTCACTGCTTCTGACAAAAATAAAATATTGGTGGATGAATTATTGTGGGTCGATGCATATTTAAAACTGATGCATGTCTAGAAACATACTACCCAACTTCCACTAATCCCTCCTCATTAGCAATGTTTTAACCATCTATTACCTCATTAAGAAACTCAGATTGACATGTATATTGAGGAGATAATCAAGGTTTCCCTCTTCTGCATCATTTGAAATGGACTGTACTTCATTGGGAATATCATCTTCATCCACTCTTGTAAGTATAAATTTTCATACAATAAGATTTTGTTATTGTATAGTAGAAACATTAACATATAACTCCAAAATGGTCCCATTAGATCGCAGAGAAAATTAATTTATTTCATATACCCAATGCGCAGCAACAACCAACGATCAAACTAGATTCTACAGTGTATTTGGTAATTCCAAATGACTATAGCTCATAGGTTTGATGTCATCATCAAGTCCCCGATTTAAGGAACCACGAATTCTGTATTAAAGGTCACATATGTTTACAAAATCTGTTGTAATACTATATTTATCAGTTGTGTACAATAAGAAGCTTAATTCTCAGTTTGAATAACCATTACATAATAGTACACATAGGAAAATATTACTCTATGTAAAAAATGTATTATTATCATGATTATGATTGTGTAAAAAAATATTAAAAATGATTCTTGAGCATAAAATATTTATTTGAATTAAATTTATGATGAATTTTTATACCATAAAATAACCTAGTAACTATTCAATATATATTATTTGATTAGTATATATTTCACCAAATATTTAGAAAACCGATGTAAAAAAAAGAGGAAACAAAAAATTAGTTTATTTATCACTGATGAAATCAAATTTATGAGAATATAATGTGAAAAGAAGTAGACAAAACACATTCCTCAACACCTGCATTATATATAACATAAAAGAAATTTATTTATGTTTTTCAATAAAATTTTGTTTGGATGAGACTCATCTCACATTAGATATGAGGTAAATTCCAACTTATTTTTAATTGGTAGCATGATAACATCTTCAACGGATATTAACTTCACTTATGAACATTTAAAATATTTTGAACATCAATTGAAATATCTTATATGTCATCATATATTTCATTAGAAGGGATAAAAATTTTGAATGTTAAAATGTTAAGTACATATCCTTTGAAGATGTCATAAAGGAGGTAGTTAATAATAAGTTATATTTTACCTCATGTCTGATATAAGACTCATATAATTAAAACCCCATTTTATTGAAAAATATAAAGGTGTTTATTTTATGTTGTAAGAAATTAATTTGTAATTTAATCTTTTTATTCATCTTCATTCACTAGTATATGATCTTAAGTATCACTAGTGAATCTTTATATGGTTTTTTAATCCAATGCTAATATTTAATTAAACTATAATTATTCATTACTAATATCAACTATTATTTAAACCATATATAATCTTTATTATAAGAAAATTTATAACATTTTCTTATATCCTATACAATGATAATAATGTTTCTCAGTACAGTTGTAACAACCAAAACATTCATTAACAAAATTAAATTTTCTTTTGTTTAATTAAACAACTTATGGATATAGAAAACACAAGAACTTTTTTATTAGGATTAAATAACTATTATTTATCATTTCAAGGTATAATATATCCATTGAATAGTGATTCTACGACTGATATAAATTTAATGTATTTAAAAAGAATACTTTAGACATACACAAAGGGGTGGATGGCCACATCCATTAGACTTGGGCCTTAAAAATATCATTTTTCAGAACACATAAAAGAGGTAGTGTCACTGAGATTCGGTTTTTTTCAAGCCCATGATGATCTTCAACACATTAATATTGTACATAATCACATCTATGAGATATTCAGGTTAATAGTGATTACCACCCCATTGATGTTATCCTAGCCACCCCAAGAGTCTATCACCAACGCACACCATACACTTAAGTTTTATGCAGGAGTAATAGGGGGTTATGTAATAAGGAAATAGTTACTTAATGTGCAATCCCTTTATATAAATAAAGGACTTATTCCATCAATTCCTTATTGAGAATAGTTTTTCTCAAAAATATAATGAATTATAAAACTTCCTTCTTGGGGTAAAATGGTAATTTTTGGAAATATATAAATTCATATATTAAAATGAGGTTTTATTAATAGTTTTATGAGAACGCCCCTTTTAATTATATTTGGTGATTATATTTCTTATTCTTTTTTACTCTATAAATGATTAATTATTTTGTTTGATAAGAATTATATTTTCATATGGTAAAACTGAAATTGTATTTTTAATTAATGAATTTATTATTTTGAATTAATGAATTTTTTGAACAAATAATATAATAGTAAAATATTGTTATTAAATATAAATTATCTTATAATTTTTATGAAGTCAAATGAAACATTTATTATAGTTTGGAAAATGTTTTTGTCAAAAATATCCAATTTTCAATAAATACTGTTTTTATTTTAAAATTAGAAATTCACATTTTTAGAAAATTACTTATATAAAATGATTATTTTTTGAATAAAATTTTTATGTTATCCAATGGTGATTTTTTCATAATTTTTGGAGATAATCTAATTTTTTGGTAATAATAAATACCATATAAATATATATTGTTCTTTATGGAATCATAATAACCCAATAGAGATGTAATAAAATAATATAAAATGGCCATTCAGCCAATATATGTTTAAACTTTAAAATAATGTGATTTTTTTTTGTTCGATTAATTTTATAATTCCCTAGTGGCCCCTTCAAGGCTAATAAAATAATATAACATTTTAAAATGATTTCTTTGATATTTTGACTCACCTACACATAAGAAATAATAATATTTTTATAAGTTCATCCATTTTCCTTATAAATAAATTTCTTCCAATCCATTTAGGAAAAAACCACAGGAAAAAAACCATGTGAATGTTTGTGTTTTTGAATATTTAATTATAATGATTCCAAAACCAATGTTTTTGAAATATTAAAGTATTCCCCTGTCAATTCCTATATAATCCCACCCATCCTCCCAACCCTTTTCACATAAACCATTTTATGAACGAACAACATCTACCATATACTCCATAGAGTTCTACAAAGGCTCCCCGAGCTCCCATTAAATCTATCCCATGATTTTGGGATCACACTCAAATAAGGGATTCCTTCCTTTATAATTTTTGTGTACGTTTCTTTATGATGTTATTCCATTTTATTTTCAATTAATAATTTTCAGGTATGATTTCACACCTCCCCCAATCTTTAGTTCTAATGTTATAATGATGAGAAACATCTTTTTCTCCCACAAATCCCTCCCATGTACACCTATTACCATGGAGATATTTCATAATATTTATTCAATTTCTCCTTTTCTTCACATTTATTAATTATGTTTTTCCTTCTATTTCAAAATTCCATATCTTGGGACATGTATATATATGAAACCCTTACTGTACATTTTATGTACATATGATGACATACCCCTTTCTGTTGCAACTATTTTTTCATATTTCTATGACACTTTGTTAGGCTGCTGAAATTGGACTGCAATTTTCCATCCCAAAATCATCGTGTAGTGAATACGATGCCTATTTGTCTATATATGTTATTCACCATTACTCACACATACATGTTGATTATAAAATGTCATCTTTTTGTTTCACATTCCTTTATTATACAATAAATGATGATTTTGTATGATTCCATGTTATATGATCCATGTGGAACACTTATTAATGAATTTAAATGTTTATGATTGGTGTACAATAATTGTGCCTTAATTCATTGGGTAATGTTTATTACCATGATACGGCTTGTACAATGAGGGATTACACATTCTATTTCATATTCAACGAGTGTTTACTCATGATAATTCTTGTGGAATGAGGGTTTACTCATGATAATCCATGTTGAATGAGCCTTGTATCATACTAATATCATGTTGTATATTGTTTCCACATTTTCATATTATGATAATCAAGATATACATTACTTTATGTTCATGTTTCACTTGTGCTCCACTGATATCCCTATTGCCAAACATTTACTATATTCTTCATTTTATGCCTTTTTACTCCCTTATTGAGATTTATATCTCACCCTTTACATGTGTATTTCTTTATGTTATCCCATGCAGTTCTATATACGAAGGAATGTCGTGGTCTTGAAAAAGAATCTTTAAATAAAGATGTCATTTTTTGTTGTCTTATTTAGTCAGGTAATGTTATTATGCCCCAAATACACATTATATCTTGATCTTCTGTGTTGTATTAATTTGATCAATATGTAATAAATAATTTTTAACTGTGTAATATAGAGCAGGGTTGTTATAGTTTGTATCAAAATATATGTTTAGTTATTTTTTGGATTAGGATTTGAATTCCCTAGTTAAATCATTATGGATAAGACTAAGTACATGAAAAAACACCTAATTTTTTTGGGTATATATTTAGCGGTTTACCAAAAACATGCATCCCTTTCTAGGTACCTGAATATAGAGGTCACTCTGGAATAGATGTATCTAGGGGTAAAACCCAGAAACAACGCTTTAATCTAGACCTGAACATGATCTTGTGCATGGTAGTGGGACAAGCTGCACTCTTGGTTCAACACAATAGTGGGATATGCTTTGGTAAATTCATAATCATAGTATTAACCATTTTTAAACGAGAAAATTTCCCTAACAATATATGTTGGGATGTATATCATGGACAACATAAATTTAATCAAATAAATTCACATGTTAAGGAATGAAATGTAATTTATATGTTATACATTTTTTTCATTGAATTCCACTTTATGTTATTAATAAACATACACCTAATTTTTCATTAATTCTTTCCAATGTTTTGTAATAGGAGTACTGGGTCTTATAACCGATGAGAAGAGAAATTTTATTATTATTCTAATGAGATTCGCAATCCAATGAGTGTGGGAATCACAATCATTGTCAATTTACTCTCTCAGTTTACCCATATTTGGAATTGAATAATGGGTGAAGGGAAAGATCAACCCCTTATCCAACTAGAAAGAGCAAGTCGTAATAGAGATCGTCCTAATATAGAGGCATCCTACATTCAATGGATCATATAATCCGTGAATCACTGAACAAAGGAGAAACTACATTGAGAATATCATATTCATACATCAATGTACCAAAAAAGAGATAATTCTTCTAGCTACATATCATATGGATGGTAAAGATGATCAATGGTGTACGTTTTCAAAAATAAGAAGTCTAAGGAATAGATCGAGGAGTTGTAATTAAATTATCTTTAGAAAAAAAATTTGGATATCTATTTTCCTCATACCTTCTAACATAATATTGAAAGGTACTTCCTTTCCATCTTGAAAATAAATTATGAATCAATATAAACGTATGAGGAAAACTTCATAGGGATTTCTTGATACGCCTATGTCTTTGTCCTTACCCCTAAGTGAATGGATGACCAGTTCATTGTGAATATAAAACCTATCCTGCAGAAAGCCCTAGAGATTCATGACATTGATAGATATGGGGAAATTATATAATGTTCCAACAAAGTCAAAATAGAGATATGTGAATGTCATGGGTATCATGGGCATAAAGAAGTGGAATGTGGAATTTAATTTTGATATTCTGATGGGTAAATTCAACAGTGCTACAAAATTTCCGCACCCTAGTTGGCCATGGTGAGGAAATAAGCACCCTAGAAAATTCATGAAGGTGAGGAGGAAATTCTCTAGGTGTGGGGGAAAAGGGTTCTATGCAATTAATTTTCGACATGAGAAACATGCTTTTAAGATAGAGGAGAAGAAAGCTACGTTCAACCCTCAACACATTGTTCATTGCAGTAACTACAAAGAACCATGGAACATTGTGAACCAGTTCTCTATTCCAAGGGTTTTCGTAGGGAACCAACAACCTCCAAGAAAGAATGTGTTAGATGTTTCCATCAATACTGATGAATAAAATCCTGACAATGAAGTCGTTATAGGTACACGAATTATTCAATCAAAAATATTGAATTCAATTTTTTATTCTGGTTTTACACATTATTTAATATCCTGGAATATTAGTAGAACAATCCAAACACCACACCAAGTCATGGATGTTGAGATGTCAGTGGGAACGAAAAATGGGGAAATTATTGTATTCCATGAATATTACTCCCTCACTATCACTATTTGTGAACTGAACATCCTAGTGGACCTCATCATCACCTCTTAGGTGGAATTTGATGCAATTCATGTAATGGATTGGATTTCCCTATTTATAGGAAAAAAATATTTCTGTTAGAGGGAAATCACCCTTCATATAGAAAATCAACCCTCAATTCTGTTCAACTGCAATGAAGTGGATGAATCTTTTTTATAACAATCATCTCAAGTGTGGATATTACTTCCCTATGAGAATGCATTTATGGCCCGGATTATTGAGTGTATGGAAAGTACCATCCTTGAGTACATTCATATTGTGAAATAACTCACCGACGTGTATCCTATGGAATTTCATAGTCTTCCCCATAGAATATATGTTGATTTCTAGATTGATAATATAATTGGGAATTTCCAATATCAAATAATCCATATAGAATAGTTTTTGTGGACCAGGAGGAGCTAAAGAAAAAACTACATTGGAATCTGGATAGATGCTTTATATGCCAAAGTGTTTCACCATGGGGTTCACCAGTCTTCTTCGTTATGTAGAAGGATAGGCCCATGAGACTTTTCATTGATCATCGTGAAATTAAAAAAATATAATTAAATAAGAAGTACCCTCTTCCATGAATTGATGACTTATTCTATTAGATATTTTGAGAAAAATACATCACTAATGTGGATCTAGGGTTGGATGTTACCATGTATGGGTGAAGAATCAGGATATCCCAATGTCATCTTTGCGTACAGGGTACTGGCACTATGAATTGACAGTTATACCTTTTGTACTCACAAATGCTGCATAAATCATCTTGGAAATGATGAATCGGGTCTTTCGAGATTAAATTAACAAATTTGTTGTAGTCATTATAGATGATATTCTTATATACTCCAGAACCACAATGGATCATGTAGAAAATCTAAAAACAATACTAGAGACCCTACAAAAGTAGAATCTCTATGAAATGTACATCATGTTTTAGTTCTGTTTGAAGGAAGTCTCAATATTGGGTTGAATCATCACATATAATGGGATATATGTGGATCCCTTCAAGAAAAATGAAATTGAGATATGGATGAAGCCAAAATCTATGATGGTTATCCGTAGCATCCTTGGGTTAGCAGGATATTATCATTGATTTTTGAGAAATTTCACAGGATTGTCAAACCCTTTTACCAAGCTGACTCGGAAGGTAGTCAAGTTTGCATTGAATGATGGAAGAGAAGAATGCATCAATGAGTTGAATATTATTCTTATCACTATGCCCATGATCACACTTCACACATATGGAGAACTTTTGGTGGTATTAAGTGATGCTTTTAATAAGGTTATGTGTTGTGTGTTGATGAAAAATGACAAATTCATTTCCTATGCATGAATTCAATTGAATATCTATGAGAAAAACTATCCAACACATGATATGGAGTCCACTGCAGTAACCTTCACTTTAAAAATTTGATGACATTATAACTCTGGAGAGAGGTGTTAAATATATACATATCACAAAATCCTTACGTATATATTAACATAAAATAGTTTAATATTCTCTAATGAATATGGTTAGAACTGGTCAAAGACTATGAAAAATCAATCCATTAAAACCATAGAATTGTGATAAAAGTTTTGGATGATCTATGTATAAAGGATATAGCCACACTTTCATTGATGTGAAATAAAAAGGATCCAATCTTTATAGACATTATGAAGATGGTCGTGGGAATATTAAAGAATGGAACATCATCAATCCTTTCTCAAGTTATTTCTCAACAATCTCTTTTTAAATGGATAAAGGATGCTCAAAGGAATTATGTTGGAATTCAGAAGAAATTGGAAACTATCAGAAAAGGGAAATCCATGGAGTTCAATGTTAACAAATAATTAATAGATATATATGGGTCAAGAGTATGTGTTCCATCAAATATAGAGTTAAAGAAAGAACATTTGAATGATGCACATAGTTCGAATTTCTCCATTCATACTGGAAACACAATGATGTGTCGAGATCTCCGAGAGCATTGTTGGTTTGATCACATGAAGAAGGAGATCAATGGTTATACATCCAAGTGCGTCATGTGTCAACAAATGAAGGTTGAGAGGAAGACGTCTAAGGGGATTATACATCCATTACCCATACCAAAATAGAAATTGGATAACATCTACAAGGAATTTGTCACCAGACATATGAATACATCCAATGGAAACAATGCTATCTGGTTTGTTGTGGATCGTCATACAAAGACTGCACATTTCATTGCAATTTGATAGGATTTCTCATTGGATCAACTGACATGGTTATAAACCAGAGAAGTGGTGAGGCTTAATGGAGTATCAAAATCAATTATATTCAATCGAGATCCAAGAGTCACCTCGATGTTCTAGAAGACTGTCCAATATGCTATGGATGTTGAGCTGAACTTTAGTATGGCTTTCAATCCACAAATTGAAGGCCAATATGAGGAGACTATCCAAATATATGAGTACATGTTGAGAGAATTATCAATGGACATTAAAGTAGGATTGGATCAACATATTCCTCTGGTTGGGTTCTTTTACAACAACAGTTTCCACTCAAGCATCCAAATTGATCCTTATAAAGACCTTTATGGGAAGAGGTATAGAACCCCATCATGTTGGGGTGATGTTGGGGAGTGAAAACACATAGGTCAAGAATTGGTTGAAGAAATGGTGGATAAGGTTAAGAACATACAGTATCATATTAATTCTCCTCAGAGTCAACAAAAGATTTATGATTACAAATATGGACATTCCCTAGAGATTAATGTTGGAGATGTAGTATTCTTCCACATATCACAATTAAAGAGAGTTATGAGATTTTGTAAGAAGGGAAATCTCTGACCAAGGTACATCAGCCATTTTGATATCCATGATCACATTAGAGTAGTGGCCAATCGACCAACTCTCCCGCCCAACCTATTTTAAATACATGATGTGTTACATCTATTACTCTTGAGGAAGTACATACTTGTACCACTACATGTACTCAATCCAAAGGTTATACCATTAGTGAATAACATATCATATGAGGAAACCAAGGTGAAGATCATAGAATTTATGGAAAGATTTCTATAAATTAAGTCAAATACACTAATTAATGTTTTGTGGATAAAATAAAGGTTGGTTGAATCAATGTGTGAACCAGAGGAAGTGGTTGGGAAATGTTACCTTCGTCTGTTTTAGTGTGGGAGAAGAAAATTTAGAGGGTGAAATTTCATAAGGGGGAAGGTATTAACGACCCGAACATTTATATAAACATTACATTTTTTATGTTTAATTAACTTTGTTTGAGATATTCAAAAAACATCACCTTTTTATTGGGTTTAAATAACCCTTATGTATCATAACTGTTGATAGTATAGTCATTGAACAGTGATCACATTGCTGATATAAATTTAAGGGTTTTACATGTAATCCTTTAGACACGGGATATAGAGAGTATGGCCATATCTATTAGAACCCGGATGTACGAAGATCATTTTTCAAAGCTCAAAAAGGATTTATTTTCAATGGGCATCACGCTTAACGAATATAAAGATTAACATCATCTTTTTAAGCTTGAATGTATTCTCATACTAGAGATGTTAAAGCTAATAGATATAACCACTCGGGTGATGTTATTTGAGCCGCCCCAAGATCATGTCACCATAACATGACTTAAACTTATTTCTTTTGGAAGTATTATAAGTGGTTATGTAATAATCCATTTGTCACATATGTTGTAATACATTTTATAAATAAATTACTTATTCTATTAATTCTTTTATGAGATTTTTTTACATAAAAATATATTTAGTTAGATAAATTGTTTTTTTGGTAAAAATGTACATTTTAGAAAAATATAATCTATTATATAAAAATGATTTTTTATTAGTATTTTTATTACTATAATGTTTTATGAACACTTATTTTAATTTTAGGCGGTGATTATATTCCTTATTTTTTTACTCTATAAATTATTAATTATTCAGTTTGATAATAATTATATTTTCATTATATAAATCTCAAATTGTATTTTTAATTAATGATTCTTTTTAGGAATTAATGAATTCTTGGAATAAATAATATTTTTCTAAAATATTATTATTAAATATAAATGATCATATAATTTTTATGAAATCAAATGTATCTTTTATTAATGGTTCGACTACTTATTTCTCAAAATCCTTCAATTTTCAATAAATAATATTTTATTAAATAAAAAAATCAATTTTCTAGAACATTATTTATATACGTTTAATATTAATTTTGGAATCATAACATCAAAATATTCCAATGGTGAATTTTTCATAATTTTATGAGAAAATCAAAATTTTATTTAAACATTAAATACCATATAAATATATATTTTGTTTTATGAAATCCAAATGAACCAATATAGATGTAATAAATTAATATAAAAGGTATATTTGGCCAATATACGTTTTCCCTTTAAAATAATGTGATTTTAATTATTTTTAATTAATTTTCTAATGCCTTAGTGGCCACTCCAGGACTTATAAAATATTTTAACATTTTAAAATGATTCCCTTTAGATTGTGAATCTGCTCCACATAAGAAAGCTTAATATTTTAAAATGTTTGGCCTTTAGCCTTATAAAATAATTTTTTCCACTCACCTTTGAAAAAAACCATGGTAAAAACCTGGGGTGGTTTTTAGTTGTGAGTATTTAATTATATAGATTCCAAGACTAATGTTCGTGAAATATTAACGAATTACCCTCTCATTTCCTAAATTAACCCACCCAACCTCTCATTCATCTTCACTAAAACAATTTTAAGCTTTACCAACCACTTCCCCATACTCCCCATTGACCTCCAAATTCACCCCAATCTCCAAATAAGCCTCTACTAAGCCTTTGGGATCACAATTTAGTAAGGGATTTCTTCCTTTCCCATTTTTGTTCATTTTTATTAACGTTGATATACCATTTTTTTCCATTAAAAATATTGGGGTATGATTTCTAACCTGACCAATACATCCCAATTTATTTTTGAATTAATAGAGACCTCCTTCTCGTTAATTAATCCCTCCCATGTACTCTTTTTACCATGCTGAAATTTTGTAAGAGTTATTCTATTGATCGTCTTTCATAATGTTTTATTATTATGTTTCAACTTTTATTTACAAATTCCATGTGTTGGATAATATATGTAAAATACACAAATGTTTTACATTTCATTTATATATGATTATTTCCAATTTTTATCTCATCAAATATTTTTATGAAATTTTATGTCACATTGTTAGGCTGCTGAAATTGCACTAGAATTTTCCATTCCCAAACCATTATATTGTGAATTCCATGATCATTTCTCTATTAATTGTATTTCACTTTATGAACGTAAACTAATTTATGATAGAATTTAATTAGTGTATTCCAAATATCTTTATTGTCAAAAAATGATGATGTTGAATGATACCATGTTATATGATCCATGCGGCACACTGTGCATAAAGTGAAATGTATATAATGGGTGCACCCTGATAGCGCTCCAATGCATTGGTTAATTTTTGTATCATTATACACCATGTTCAATGAGGGTTTACTAATGATAAATAATGTGAAATTAGGGTTTACTCATTCTAATTCATGTGCAATGAGGGTTTTCTCATGTTGATCCATGTGCAATGAGCCTCGGCTCAGGCTATTGTCATGTTGTATGTTGTTTCCACATTTCCATGTTGTGATAATCATGCTATATGATGACTTTATATTCATGTTTCTCTTGTTCTCCCTTGATATTACTATTTCCATGCATGTATTTTATTCATCATGTGATGCCTTTTTTATTCCCTTATTGGGAGTTATAGCTCACAATTTTCTTACTTATGTCCTAAGGTTATCACGTGCAATGCAATGTTCGAAGGAATTTTGTGGTCTTGTAAAAATATATCTCAATAAATATGATTTTTTTGAAGTATTAAGTTTTTATTTAATATTCCTAAGCCAAAAAAAGGTGGACCAATCAATCATCTAGGGTGTATTAAGTGTATGTTTTAGTAATAAATCATGTTTAAGTGTGTAATAATTAGCAGGGGTGTTATAATAGTGTTAACTAAGATAATCTTTCTTTAATAAATAGTTAATAATTAATAAGTTAATAATTTGTTAATTATTCATAAATAAATTTATAATCATGCTTTGTTGAATCATTAATCATAGGATATTACTTAGTAAATTATTAACAGTAAATCATTGAATGAAAAAAAATTTAATCCAATGTTATTCATAAATTAATATATAATTAATCATTATGAATAATAAGTATTATTTATATTTTATATGTAAATAATTAAACTACTTAATAAATAACATCTTCAAAACTAAATAAAAAGAATTCAATTACTAATAATAAGATCGATTCCTTAAGGTATTTTTCCTAGAATATTTCATTTTTTATGAACACAATTATAATTTTCAAATTGATAAATATAATGATTTCCGGTTTTCTTTTCCTATGTATTTTAGTAGTTTCTAATGAAAATATGATTCATCTAAAGCATATTCACTGGAGTTTCAAACCAAGAGTTAATCAAGACCCATTTTCATGCACCTCATCCCATTCAAGTCTAGCTCAAAGCGGTGTTTTTTGGTTTTACAACTAGGTACATCATTTCGAGAGAAACATCCACTTGTTTGTATATAAAAGGTAATTTTATTTTTTTGATAAGCACATAATCGTTTTGCTATAAAATTTAATAAATACATAATAATAATTTATTTTACAATTAATCTACACTTAATCATTACAGAAAACAAATTTTATTCCAATCTATTTGTAACTAATTAAATAACTTAATTAACATAATATTTAGAACCAATTAAACTACTTAAAATGAATTATTTAGAACTAACTTTAATTCAAATTAAAAAATTACATTTTATTAATTAATTAAAAAATACAACTAAATCATTCATCCTAAAAAAATGGGCCTTAATTTGGACCACTGACTCCACTACATAGAAAAATGAGTTTTTTATAGAGAAAATGTGGAATGAAAATAGAGATGGGGGAAATGGAAGTAAGGAGAAGGGGGGTGGTTTTCCATTTATAGGTTTTTGAGGAAAAGGCACCACAAAACCTACCTCCTTTTCCATGTAATCAATCTAGTCTAAATACAAGGGGTGAGGGAAGGTGGAATCTGAGATTCCCCTTTTAACACATTTTTTTTTAAATAATCCAACACTTTTTAAGAGACATATTTTTTTTCAAAAAACACAATAAAAACACTTAGAATGACTCACCTCTCACTAATGTAGAAATCAATTCACATTAAGAAAATATCATTCATTAGGATGAAGAATTTGAAAATATGAGGAGACTCAATACATAATTTCTCCGAAGAAATATTACTATAGTGTATATCCCACATGAAGTGCCCCAACTCGCACTTCCAATAGGTGTACCCTAGAAATGAGGGTACAATACAGTGAATGAATAAGATCCAAAACTTCCACATAACCATGTGACTAGACCACCGGTCTACCTGTACCAAATCATTGATGGATTTGAAGAATTCCCTTATTTTGGGAAGCAATTATATTAGATTTAAGAGAACCAAAAAAAAATATCTCATGACATGTGTTAACCCCAAATATTTTGAGAGCTATCACATCATCCCCATCATATTGTAACCCATATTCATACACATTTTCAATATAAAAATCATCAAGGGATTATAACACCATCAAATTATCAGATTCTTGGTTAGAAGCTGTAGAGGAATAGTGTGCACCTATTCATCCAGAGCGGAAACCACACCATGAATGGGTGTTTGAACTCATTTCATCTCCATTGTTTCAGAATCCTATATCTCTCAAAATCAATGGATTGGGAGACTCATAACAACAAATTTTGTTCTTATTGTCCCACCGTGATCCCAATATGGGGACACATATACAACAAGAAGTAGTGAACCAAAGATTATTTGGGAAAACATTAAAAGTTGACACATTCATATGGTACACTAGTCTACCGACTCTGTCAATCATGGAATGGGAAGACCTTATTTGAATATTTCACTTCCAATTCATAAACACAATTAAATTGAATATGATATTTGACCTTTAAAATTAAAAAAAAATTGGAGAATTAGAGGGTCATATATTTAATTTCTATATATATTGGGCTGACATACTCCAGGATCCTAAACCTTCTACATGAATATTTGATTTCCCTTTCAATAGGGATCCTCCATGATAAGTTGAAAATATTGATAATCTTGGTGAGATATATCGGTGGATTATGGAAACTCAGCACAATGGATCTAGGAATGGAACAATCTATACTAATAACTATGATCATGTCCTAAATGGACCCATTAGTCATGGGGAAAATAGAACTAATAGTAGAGACTACATCCATTACATTAAGGCTATCCCCCAGATGAACTCAATATCCAGACATTAACCATGTCATGTGAAAATCCATTGGAGTCAATAAAAGACTCTTACTTGATAGGATTAATGGAGAGGACATCGAAATCAAATTTAGGTGGAAGAAAAAATGATTAATAATTCAATGATGTGAATGTCTCAATCTGATTTATAATAGCCACGTACAATGATATATTCCACCTTCCCAATCCCAAGAGGCCCAACCTGTTGGATCTTGATGAATATTGGGATTATTATCCCTTTCACCCAATGTTGGGTAACACCATTCAAAAATTATTAATTTTAAAATAAATCAAACATAAAATATTAGATGTTAGGAATGTGAGGATACAGATGCTGATAGAACATGTAGTGTATGTTTCCACAAATACTCCCATGGATAGAAGTGTGTAAAATATAGGGGATATAAAATTAACATTGAAATTTTGGGATTGGATGACTCAATGGAAAATCAACCAAACTCATGACATCATATGAGAATAGTTGAAACAACCAACTATAACCCTAGCTGTTTCGGCTATGGAACAACTGACTCCAATGGCATCATAACCCTCCAGAATCCATCCTTGCAAGGAACTATATAGCTATAAGGGAGGGTTTAAGATGTAGTATGTAGAATCTTTAATAATTATTAAGTTATATTTGTATCCCTTTTACATTATTCCCCTTTAATTGAAATAGTGGGAATATCCTCATGAAATCATATAACTAAATGAGGTCATATAGGAAAAAGTCCCTTCAAAATCAGGAGCTTCCTCCTCGCTCTTCCTCGCCCTGCGATGCCCTAGGTCGATGGCGGCGGTGCCACCATCCCCCCCTCCTCCCCTGGAGCAGGGGGAAGATCCTTTTCTTCCTCCACCCCACCCACCCACTTTCCTCCCCTTCTCTTCCCCAGACTTCCTTCCCCCTTTCCCTGTTATCGATCTCAGCCCGAAGGTGCCACATCTCTACAATGGCTCGCCGCATCTTTTTCTCTCGACTTTGGAATTTTCGGAGGCTTCGGGTCTTCATCATCTTACATTGGTGGCTCAATTCAGTCATTGCATGCCATCGGTTGACTCCTTTGACATGTACGTCTTCGGATCATGGGGACTTTTGGACTGTGAGGTAGTGGGTCTCCTCGACAAACAGCACATTTTGGTTCAATTTGTATCTGAAGAAGATTTGATCCTGGCTTTGTCCCGAGCCCCGAGAGTCTACAATGGGTGCCCCTTCTATCTCATCCAATGGTCTTTCAACCTGCACATGGAGCATGATACTCTAATGATGGTATTATGGGTGAGGTTCCCAAACCTTTCACATCCCTTTCAAAACCCCTCTATCTTACGCATGCTAGGGAACATGGTAGGATGTTTTTTGTGCTCTGATAGTCGGACCACTGATCTGTGTCACCCGGTCTCACCTCGAATATATGTTGAAGATGATTTGTCGAGACCACCAGTGGAGTGGGTTTGGATCATTGCTGGGGAAGAAGTTAGATGGAAAGAAGAAGTTGTTTTTGAATCCTGGACTGAGTTCTGCTCAGTATGTAACCTATTAGGACATTCCTACCAGTCTTGTCGCCGGGGACCCAGGAACCGGGATGCCGGACAATCTCCTGTGGAAGTGACCCCCTCGGACAACAATATGAATAGAATGGATTCATTCAACCCCAATTCCCATAAGGTGAATGATATTAGAGTTATGGTAAGATTTGGGGAGCATGTGGGGGTACGCGGGGCTGTTCCAAAGGAGTTGGAGCCCGTCAGCCAACATGTCTCTCTAGGTGTGGAGGCTCCCTAGAAACCAGCAATGGTTTCCTTGCGTGACCCAACTGTTTCTGGAATATTTAGTATCCTGAAATCTGATTTTGGTGTTGGATGCTCATCTAAGCCAATGTGTTCTGCTGGAGGTGATGGGGTCAGCATGAATGCTGGTTTGGTTCAGGAGAAGGAGGCAGGTCATGAGGAGAGGGAGCCACACTTGAATGCTGATTTGGTAAGGCAGCTGGATTCAAATATATCAAGTGGAGCAATGGTGAGTGATGTAGTGTATGTGCATCTAACCACTAGTGAGTACACTTCTCTACAGTTTCAATAAATGGGTCATGTCTTTGTCCAACCAAGGGGCTTAGACCTGGCTACACAGGACTTGCAGGCTCAGCCTTCTTATGTCGAGAAGGTTAAAGCTGGATGGTTGCTTAAAATTTCTCAGAACCAGTTAGAACTCCTGGGAGAAGAAGAAAGTCAGATTCATGGGGAAGGACTCGAGAAGTAGGATACACATGGAAATTCCCCTTCTCTGTGTAAGGGTTGGTGTCCTGAGAACCAATTGATTTGTACTTTGATTACATGAATGTTCACTTATTAGATATTTTTCATTATTCTGCATGACTATAATATAATAATGTCCTGGAATATTTGTTGCATTGATAAGGTCAAGGAAGATCCCCGATGTGATGAGAAACTTGAAATGTTAGAACAATATTCTTAAATAATTTTTTACGGCTGCATGACATACTATGATAGGAGACATAGTATAAAGACCATCATGTGCGAGCACTCATAAGAAGAAGAGACTCTCTCTCATGGAGTTCGCACTTGGTAATCTCCAAGATGGGAGATTATGAGAACAGACCCACCAGTAGAAATTCCACATGTCTTGGGGTCATCAGACATTTCAATCTACGAGCGTGTGTAATGGTATTTAGAATGGAAGATTATCATTAACTCATGTCATGACTCACGCACTTAGATTTAGTAATGAAAACCATCATGTTGACAGTTGGCAGGAAGGAGGGTATGTTGGGTGCATCACCAGTGACATGTTTTTAATGGATAAGTTGGGGAAGGATTTGGCTCTTATATTTATGGAAGTTGATATCTCGACCCTTTGATTGAAATAGAACTGTCGCATTAAATTCCATGACCATGGTGTAAATGACGAGTTTATTTCATGAAGTCAAAGAATGAAGGATCAAGCATATAGGTTTATGACACTACCATGAAAACTTCTTGATGAGATATTGAGAAAATGGAATTAAATTACATAGTAAGAATTCGTATGAGGCGATACGTAAATACAACTTAAAATTCTTTCACTTGGGTGCCTTAACCCGTTTATAGGCATTAATCTTGGTCTTTAGACAAGCCCACCAAATGCCAATGAAAAAGAGGCCTAGAGGGTCACACACTAAGTGTATTAAAGTATCTCAACTAAAATAATGATTATTCCCGTACATGGTTTAATAGTTATTCAAGGAATCCTAGATCATTTTAATTATTGGAGGAAGAATGAATTGAAAAACAACATATACACGCCGTGTATTAAAGATTACACATCATGTAGTTTTTCATGGAAAACAAGTACATGCCATGTATTAATTATTACATGCCGTGTAGTTTTATTTATGGAAGGGAAATGAATAAATGAAAAAAAGATATACACGGCGTGTACATTCAATGTACACACCGTGTAGTTTTTCTAGTTGGGGTTTGGAGGATATAATATTGTTTTAAATGATATTTATTATTATCAGTGTGGGTGCTGTCAAGGAATTAATTATTCGACGTGGGGTTTTAAATAAGAGTCAATGAAATAAATAAAACGAGTAACACATTTATTTATTTTCATAACTCTACAACCTCAAACCTGGTTATAAATATCCTCACATCCCCAACTCTTTTCCGACACACAAGAGAGAATCTTCGTGAACAACAACTATGAAGAATTATTTTAAGGCCGAAAAAATCTCTTCCTCCAAGAATGCTCTCAACACCGAGAGAGATCGTCTTCCATCGGATCAAGATGGTCTAAGGTGGGCAACGCAAGAAAAGGTTTCTCCACGCTAGCACCCGGAGAATCCTTTGGCGACATCCCGAGATATGAGGTACACGTGTGGATCACCGCTATAGGAAGTCTACACCTAGCTTCTGCGACGCAACGACAGATCACATCGACAACGTGATGAAGAACATCAATGAAGAAAGGACCCCCAAAAGGTATTTCTTTATAAAAAATTAAATTAATTATAATCAAACTGTAATGATCCTTGTTTTTGGTTCTGTGACAAACCTTCTTCTTTGTATTTTTCTTTGATTCGATTCGTGGAGACTGGAATTTATCATCATATTGATCCAGGATTGATCATCGCTAAAGATAAAAATCCATGTTGGCACATCCACCCACGTGCTTCTGCTTCGCCCGAAACCATCAAATGGTATCAGAGCCAGGTTACAGTGTTGATTATAATTATTTAATTTTCATTGATAATTTATGAATTTATATTTGATTCAATTCGAAATATATCATTCTATTAATCTGAATAAAAGAGATCTATTCTTCCTCCTTCTTTTCTCGATTCATATATTAGAAACGGCCTTTTAATTTTAATTTTTGATTAAAATAAAAACTAGGAACTCATTTGGAGGAGCCGCTCTTTATGTCTGTACAACAAGGGATTACACGGCGTGTAATTCAAACTACACACCGTGTACTTAGGTTCAATGAAATGGCACTGGTCTGCCAAACAATGGCGTTTGAATTGAATATGCCTAAGTATTAATCATTCCGTGATGACCTGAATTGAACGGTGTGTGGAAACCAGAATACACAGCGTGTATGTGTGAGAAACATGTCGTGTAGTTCGTTCCGTCCTAGGTAAAACTGGGTACAAGGATAAGCCGCGTACCGCGTACACAGGATCTAAAGGTCGTTTACTGCGTAATAAGGAAGTACACACCGTGTATGATTTATCTACACGCTGTGTACTCCAAAATTTCCAAATTATAGAAAAAACGCTGAAGCCCTCGGTGTGTAATTTGGATAAAAGGTGAAAATAAATACATGCCGTGTAAATATAAACTACACTCCATGTACTTTCCATAAAATTCACCAGGTTTCCTCCAAAAAGTACAAATATCTATACAAGTAATATGGATGAGAATAATCTCAGGGAAACTCATAAAGGAATTTAAGATAAATAATTTATTGATTGTATGATCATAATTAATTGAATTTGAGCACGACATATCTTAAATGAAAGAACGATTAAAAGAATTTGAATTCTAAATATTTGTAAATGTCATTTCATGCTATGGATGATCATGAGCTATACCAAAGACACTTTGTATGTTTATGGTTTCATTTATATTTATTTAATTTAAATTTATTGTCCTACGAGCCTTCTTCCAATAAAATATAGGGCATGTGTGACCATGGTTTATTTAATGTAATCCCATATAATAGAGGATCTACCAAGCAAGAGGAGACGGTTCAAATCCCGAAGCTGAGGTGAAACCGACGCAACAAGATACAAAGGTGGACAGGTGGGAGCAGCAAAACATGAACCACCATGTTCAAGGTGTTTTTCCCTGGGTCAGAGTTAGCTTATCAATTCACTGGATAATCAAACAAATAGAAGCTCATGATCATGACATCTTATTTTATTTATTTCTGATTGCATAGTTTATTTATTATGTATGTGTTGTTGCAATCACATAACTAATGAACAAGCGTGCAAATATGGAATAAAATAAAAAACCGAACTTTGTGTAAACAGTATCAGAGCATGGTTAATCACTTACGCAATCATCACAGAATATTAACTAGCATGTGATAATCCAAAACTATGCATAAAGATTAAAATCCCTCAAATACCATATTATGTCAGACCAAGCCTTCCATTACTTGATTAATGGCAAGACTCAACAAAACTATGTGTTTGACCAACCCTTGTTGGGACACTTACTATTATAAAGGAATACCTTATGAAAGGTTTAGGGTTAACTTAACCATATTATATCAAGAGAAGTAGCCCTTGCTGGACTTGATGTAATATTGGAGGCAAGTATTGAGGATATCCAAATCAAGATTTCAGGATTGGGGAGTCTACTCAACAGATCATGGAACTATAAGCTCACAGTTATCAAAGACATGCCTACCTAAATACCTTCAAATAGAATGACCAACCCTTGTTGGGGTTATGCGAAGGGGAATATGGATCCTTGACACTAGAATTTCAAAGAAACTGGACATTCTGAGTTCAATGTTGAGGTCCGTTGAGACTTGATAAAATAGTGGGAGACTTAATAAAAAAATTTATTTCTTATAAAATGTAATCAAGAAATTAATAATAAATATGCACTTTTAAATTGTAGAATCAAGATGAAAAACTCATAAACCACATTTTCTATGTGATGAATTCTGGATAATGATAATATCCTCACCGACAATAACTTTCAGGAATGGTTTAGGCACCTTCGGGTTATCCTACGCCATGAACGAATGTTTTACGTGCTGGAGTCCCCGCTTCCTAATTCTCCTGCCCCATGGGCGATTGATGATGATTTCCTGGTCTATGATCAACATTTGAACGACAATATAGACGTTCAATTTTTGATGTTTTCATATATTTCTATTGAGCTCATGAAGTCACATGAAGACATGGATGTCTACGGCAGGCTTGAGCACCTCCGTGGTCTATACCAGGAGAGAGCAAAACAGGAAAGGTTTGAGATCTCCAAGGCTCTATTTTAGAGAAATCATGGAGAGGGTGCCTCAGCTGGGTCTCATGTAGCCAAAATCATTGGCAACATTGAGCGCTTGGATGTTCTAGGTTTTAAACTCCCCAATGAACTGGGTACCGATCTCATTCTTTCATCACTCCCCCAGAGCTTCTCAAACTTTGTTGTGAACTACAACATGAACAACATTGAGAAATCTCTGTCGGATCTTCTTATCCTTCTTTGCCAAGTGGATAATGACATGAAGAGTGAAAACCCATCTGTCCTTATTGTGAATAATAGGAAATGTAAGGCAAAGAGATTTAATCCCAATGCCTCTTCAAGGCCTTCCAAGAAAAGGAAGATAAAAGGGTAGGCAAAGGAATATGATGTTTTTTGTTTCGCGTGTGGCAAGAAGGGCCACTAGAAGAAAAACTACACTTAGCCAATGAATCAAGGGGAATATTCAGGTGAATCTGTTATCGAATTCAATCTATCTGTTTCTACTAATTTGTTATTAGATACTGCTTGTGGTGCTCACATCTATATCCAAATAAAGGAACCTAGTAGATTCAGAAAGATTGACCGAGGTGAGGTGGATTTACAAGAATCCAATAGAGCCAAACTCACTGTTGTAGTTGTCGGATACTACCACCTCACATTGCCTATTGAGATGATCTTTGTGTTAGAGGGTTGATATTATAAGTCTTCTGTTACCAAAAACATTATTTTAGTATCCAGATTAGATACTTATGGATTTGTATTCAACTTTGGAAATGAATATTGCTACTTTTATAAAGATAGCATTTGTTTTGGTAGGGCACATTTATATAATGGCCTTTATGTGTTAGACTACACAATCCAAGTTGTGGAAATCAATGAAAAATTAAATACCCATGACTCATACCACAACCAACTTTGGCATCCCCGGCTAGGTCATGTCATTGAGAAGCGTTTGACAAAATTGCATCAAGATGGGTATTTAGATTCTTTCGAACTAAAACAACTTGGTGTATGTCATGCGTGTCTACAAGGCAAAATGACCAAATCCCCATTTAGTGGGAAAGGTGAAAGGGCTAAAGAGCTTCAAGAATTAGTTCACACAGATGTTTGTGGACCATTTACAGTTGAATGAAGGGGTGGGTTCTTGTACTTCATAACTTTTACTGATGATTTTAGTGGATATGGATATATCTACTTAATGAGGTATAAGTCAGATTCGTTTGATCGGTTCAAAGAATACAAGAATGATGTTGAGAAACAGCTTGGTAAGAAGATTAAGCTACTCTGCTTAAACAGAGGAGGAGTATATCTTAATC
This sequence comes from Viscum album, assembly GCA_963277665.1. Lineage (NCBI taxonomy): Eukaryota > Viridiplantae > Streptophyta > Magnoliopsida > Santalales > Viscaceae > Viscum > Viscum album. The sequence continues at coordinate 1,684,899,466 of OY728119.1, read as the reverse complement.
AGGACTTCATTGATTTCTTTCTGGAGTTTGGGATTTTATCTCAACTCACACCTCCATACATGCCCCAGTGGAATGGTGTATGTGAATGAAGGAACCGTACCCTGTTGGACATAGTGTGATCAATTATGAGTCATGCGAGTCTTCCATTATCCTTTTTGGGATATGCATTACAAACAGCATCACACATACTGAACCAACTACAAACTAAATAGATAAATGGTATTCCATATGAGTTATAGAGTGGATGCAAAGCCATGTTATCAAATTTACATGTATGGGGTAGAAAAGCATTTGTTAAGGCTTCTTCAGGTAACAAACTCGTGCCCCGAGGATCAATGTGTATCTTTATAGGATAACCCAAGTAAGAAAGGGGATATTACATGTACAATCCCTCAAACAAAAATCTGACAGTGGAAAGACACACTGTATTCCTCGAGAGGGAGAACATCTCCAAAAGAGATAGTGGGAGCGAGATATGCTTCTATGAATTTGAGGCTCAAGATACACATGAGTTGGTACACGAACATATTCCACAAAGCCCCGTGGAAGAAAAATTTCTTCTAGAGACACAAGAAATGCATAAGAGCACGAGAGAGGTGAGAGAACCAAAACGATATGGTTTTCTTGTCACCGAGGATGTTGACTCATTATTGGTTGACAATGATGATCCTCTTACCTACAAGGAAGCAGTTGAAGGCATATAAATTTCCAAGTGGAAAGAAGCCATGAATTATGAAATGGATTCCATGTACCAAAATTGAGGCTGGATTTTTGTAGATCCTCCAGTTGATGTAAATCCTATTGTTAATAAATGGGTTTTCAAGAAGAAACTGGACATGGAGGGGCAAATCAGCACCTATAAGGCACGACTGGTTGCAAAAGGTTTTAGATAACATCTAGGAATTGAATATGATGAATCTTTTTCACTGGTTTCAATGCTAAAATCCATCAGAATCCTATTGGCCATTGCCTCTTACCATGACATTGAAATTTAGAAAATGGATGTCAAAACATCATTCCTTAATGGGAACATCCAGGAAGATGTCTACATGACACAACCTGAAGGGTTTGTTACTCCAAAGGATGCCAACAAGGTATTAAAGTTTCACAAATCCATTTATGGATTAATCAAGCATAAAGGCCATGGAACATTCGGTTCGATGAAGCTGTAACGGAATTTGGCTTTGTTAAGAACGAAAGTGAGCCTTGTGTCTACAAGAGGTTTAGTGGAAGTGCAGTTTTTTTCCTAATAGTATATGTTGATGACATATTACTAATTGGAAATGATGTACTTGTCTTATAGTCAGTTAAGGCATGGTTGCATAAATTCCTCTCCCTGAAAGACTTGGGCGAGGCAACATATATTCTTGGGATCATGATCCATCGTGATAGATCCAAGAGAATTTTGGGCCTGAGTCAAAGTACATACATTGAAATGATACTGAAGAGATTCAGTATGGAACAATCCAAGTGGGGATTGTTGCCAGTTTCACATGGAATTAATCTTTCCATGAAAATGTGTCCTCAGACACATGAGGAAAGAAATAGAATAACAAGGATCCCTTACACATCCACAATTGGGTCAGTCATGTATTTTATGCTATGTACGAGTCTAGATGTTGCTTATGCATTAAGTGTGGTAGGAAGATATGAAACTGATCCAGGAGACCACCATTGGATGGAAGTCATGACTATCCTTAATTATCTGAGGCATACTAAGGATATGTTCCTGGTTTATGGAGGATATGAGAAACTAGTCATCAGAGGACATGTAGATTCTAGTTTCCAGAGTGATCAAGATAACATGAAGTCACAGACTGGATACATCTTCAGTTTGAATGGAGGTGCAGTGTGCTGAAAGAGATCAATGAAAAGTGTGGTGCTAGATTCTACAGCGGATTCCGAGTATATCGCAGCTTATGAGGCAGCTAAAGAAGCAGTATGGATGCAAAGCTTCGTACAAGATATGGATGTAGTACCAAGAAGTAAAGATCATTTCACACTATATTGTCATAATACTGCAGTGGTGGAACTTTCTAAAGAGCCAAGGTCACATCAGCGGACAAAGAACATACTTCGAAAGTATCATCTCTTGAGGGAATTTTCTCAGAGAGGTGATGTTGCAGTGAGCAGTATTTCCACGGAAGACAATGTGGCGGACCCCTTGACTAAATCCATGACTTATCAGAAACATGATCATCATATGAGGTCTAGCAGACTAAAATTCGTAGGCAGTTGGCTCTAGTCCAAGTGAGAGTTTTTAAGGGTTGGTGTCCGGAGAACCAACTATTTTGTACTTTTATTACATGAATGTTCACTTAATATATATTGTTCATTGTTCTGCATGACTATAATATAATAATGTCCTGGAATATTTGTTGCATTGATAAGTTCATGGAAGGTCCCCGCTGTGATGAGAACTTTGAAATTCTATAACAATATTCTTAAATAAAGATTTACGGTTCCATGACATACTATGATTGGATATATAGTATACAGATCGTCACGTGTGAGCACTCGTAAGAAGACAAGACTCTCTCTCATGGAGTTCTAAGTTGGTAATCTCCAAGATGGGAGATTATGAGAACAGAACCGCAAGTAGCAATTCTTCATGTCTTGGGGTCATCGTACATTGCTATGTATGAGCGTGTGTAATGGTCCTTAGACTAGAATGTTATCATTAACTCATGTCATGACTCGTGAACATAAATTTTCTGAGGAAAACCGTCATGTAGACAGTTGGTATGAAGTAGGGTACATTGGGTACATCACGAGTGACATGTTGTTAAAGGATATGTCGAGGAAGGATTTGTCCCTTCCATTTATGGAAGTTGATATCTCGACCCATTGATTGAAATAGAATTGGCGCATTAAATTCCATGGCCATGGTGTAAACGACATGTTTATTTCAGGATGTCAAAGAACGACAGATCAAGAATATAGGTTTATGACACTACCATGAAACCTTCTTGATGAGATAACGAGACAATGGAATTAAATTACGTAGTAAGCATTTGTATGATGTGATACTTCAATACGGCCTCAACTTCTCTCTTTTGGGATCCTTCACTCGTTGCTAGACAGTAATCTTGGACTTTAGGAAAGCCCGCCTAATGCCAATGAGAAAGAGGCATAGAGGGTCACACACTAAGTGTATTTAAGTATCACAAGTAGAATAATGATTATTCCCGTATGTGGTTTAATAATTATTCAAGGAAGCCTAGATCGTTTTAATGATTGGAGGAAGAAGGAACTGAAAAAAAAGATATACACGTTGTGTATTAAAGATTACATGTTGTGTAGTTTTTCATGGAAAACAAGTACACGTTGTGTATTAATTATTACACGCCATATAGTTTACTTTATGGAAAGAAAATGAATAAAGGAAAACAATATATACATGTCGTGTAGTTTTAAATTATAAAAAATGTAAACGCTATGTATTTATTAATACACGTCGTGTAGATTTTCCAATCGGGGTTTTGAGGATATAATATTGTTTTAAATGATATTTATTATAATCATTGTGAGCGCATGTGAAGGAATTAATTATTCAGAGTGGGGTTTTAAATAAGAGTCAATGAAATAAATAAAATGTGTAACACATTTATTTATTGTCATAAGTCTACAACCTTAAACCTGATTATAAATATCCTCACAACCCCAACTCTTTTCCGACATACATGAGAGAATCGTTGTGCACAACATCTCTAAAGAATTATTTCAAGGAAGGAAGAATCTCTTCCTCCAAGAATGCTCTGATGACTGAGAGAGATCATATTCCATCAGATCATGATGATCTAAGGCAGACAACGCAAGAAATGGTTTCTCCACGCTAGCACCCAGAGACTCCATTGGCGACCTCCCGATATACGAGGTACACATGTGGATCACCGCTAGAGGAAGTCTACACTTGGCTCCTGTGACGCAATGACAGATCACATCGACAACGTGATCAAGAACATCAACGAAGAAATAACACCCAAAAGGTATTTCGTTATAATTAATTAAATTAATTATAATCAACCTGTAATGATACTTGTTTGTGGTTCCAGGAAAAACCTTATTCTTTGTCTTTTTCTGTGATTCGATCAGTGGAGACTGGATTTTATCATCATATTAATCCCAGATTGATCATTGCTAATGAAAAAACGCCACGTGGGCACATCCACCCACGCGCTTCCGCTGTGCCCGGAACCTTCACTTTGGTATGGGGGCTACCCAAGAGGAAGTAGATCCAGTCCCGAACTCACCTGTTGATCATGTGGAAGTGGTATTGGAAGAAGAATACATTCAATCCTCATCAAGGAAGGGAAAGAATATAATTATTGATTCAGAAGGATTTATTAAGCATACCCAGAGGTCACGAGGGAGGAAACACTAATCTAACATACTGAGTCCTCCTGTTGCGTGGTCTTCACGTAAAGGTAAACTCCCTCTGATGGGTACTAATAACATGGGAAACAATGACATGAGCAGGAGGAAAGGCTCCATCGGGCATGGGGATGTGAAGCGTATACGGGACTCGCAGACCATCGACTGGGTGTCTGACGAATCTGAGACTGCCACAAGGACAGTTGATCGGCATGACAAAATTCAAATTCTATATGAAGAGGTGATGCCAGAAATGGAGGATGCTCATCAGCATAATGTGGAATGACCTCGTGTTGGTTTGCACTACCTGTCAGCCGTTCATTCAGATAAAAAGATGGATCTCCTCATCTACTCGGGTGAGGAGATGAAGGAGGATTTCATGGTGATTATGGAGACAAAGGAAGAATTTAATCAAATGATGAGCACATATATTCGATCGAAAGGTAACAAGGAGGAGGAGGAGTGGATTCACAGGAAAGACCATATTTTGGTTAGAGGATTTATCATGGGGAAAATTAGCAACGAAGAGTATATGCAAGCTTGGGAGTACTTGGTAACTTAATATGAAGCATTCCTAGAAGATGATCCCAGAAGCCAGGTATTCCCCTAGAAGCGGTCTAGAGATGTTGAGTCCAATTGTCTCAATTTAGTATGTAACAAGTCAGTTGTCTCTTTTGATGTCAGATCGGTTGCACTGTGAGGTTTCTCACTTTCCCTTGAAATGTTTTGGAAAATAAAAAAATGTAAACATGGAGTCTTTTTTTATGTTGAATATTCTTATGATGTCAACTTCCCAATGCAGGATTGGGTAATCATAGTGAGAGTTTGTATGTGTTAAGGGTATAGTGGATGATGTAGTCGTGGTAAATTTGATAATTCATTCGATATCACAAATAAAACTATTCGTGTTTCAGAAACTCATGGAATAACCATTCAATTGGTAGAAAACCAATTGGGAAGACCACCAAAAATGGTAAAATTCTCTCTCACTTAATCATTTTGGAATATCAATTAAAGGTGGTATAGGTGTCCAATCATCTTTGACAGGATTGTATCTCAGTTGGAACCAACCGTCCTCGAAAAATAGCCCATCCTATTCTTGATTCAAGGGTTGATCCGTCAATGGTAGCTACTTCATCCCCTAAATAACCAACGAATGTGAATTGAGACACTAGGAATCACCATCCTTTTTCTTAGATGTATGGATTCATGAGGCAATTATCCATGGGGATGGCTAGGTTGTCAGTCATGGATGCCTTGATCATATAAGAAGATCTTATGGATTACATAATAGAGTCTTCGATAATCCCCAAAGAGTACAATAAAGAGGTTTCCACTACTGATGTTTACTGGACAGAGACTTATCCTTTAAAATGTCATGCGATTATCGTCGTTACAGACCAAGATAATGATTAATAAATAGAGGGACACATCAGACCCTTGAATATGTCTAATACTATAAATTGCATCAGTATCTAATGTGTTATCCTCAAAAATATCTTAGGTATTAATCTCATTACAGTACAAACACTTTCAATTTTGGGTTAACGTAATACTATCCTAGGATCATACACTCTAACACTATAAGTTATTTTAAAAAGAAAGAGATCTAACCTTGTCCAAAACAAGATCAGATATCCGTTTAGAGACCTCATATCTGATATTGAATTTCTGGTTGTTCGATAGGATATGGCCTTCATTTTTTTGTTATGAAGGCCTCAATTTCATCAAAACATAATTACTACCTTATCCTACTATCAATGCATAAAATACAAAATTAATAGAAATTTTTTAATGTTTTAGGCCCCAAATAACTAGTTTGAATATTATGATTATCCCTATAAACATGTTGGATTATACAATATGGTGGGGAAACAACCCATGTAGAATGATTTAGCTTTGGTCCTGACCCTAAATGGTCCAAAAAAGATCATGGACTACAACTTAAAATAGAACAGTGAAGATTTCATATTATCCATTAATCAAATCAATATATGAGTCCAAATATGGATGCATATTCAAGAACCATCATGATATCAGTGAAGAAGAAAAACCGAAATAGTCATTAATGTTCCATTGCATCTCCAAACAATTGAAAAATATTATATAAAAATTGTACATTTCAATATATTGAATTTCTACATATCACTTATTCATGACATGACTTGGTTAATTTCATCATGGACCTAAGGGAAGGATATGATTCTCATTTATTTAGAAACATCTCCCCTCTGTAATAACCCAGAGACCCACATCATTAGTTGTCCAAGAGTAATTTAGTAAATATTATATATTTCAAAATATTTATTCATCTTATAGTTCTAAAGAAATATCTATACCATTTACCCCCTAATAAAACATGAGCAGGAATTGTCAGAATAGGGAGAGTAGAAAGACCTCAAGGACTCCCCAATAGTGATTGTGGATGGTTCCCCTAATACCATTGACAAACTCAATGTGATAAGATTGGGTATAGAAGAGGACCCATGAAGCATATTGATTAATGAAACCATCCATTTTAGGAACAATATGCATATAACTTCTCTCTAAAGCACCATTAATAAATATTCATCTGAAAATACCACAAAATTATAGGTGTTGGTTATGAGGTGGCCACATAACACCTCGGATTACCAGAGGACCACTGGGAAAATAAACCAGTATCCAGAATGACACACAAAAATCATGCCCCCAAATATCTGTCTGATGTTGAAAATCACATTAAGTATAAATTAATTCAGGTGGACCCATAACAAGAATAGCTGGCCAATATTGTCCCTGTGGAGAAAAATATTGGGAAGAACATAGTTTTCATCAAATATAAAGTTATAGAAAAGGATTTTCAAACGGATTTTTTCCTAGTCTGGATCACAGAGCTACAATTTGATGAAACGGTCTGATATCATGCCCTCTCATTCATTGATGGCTATTCAAGATATATTCAAACAAGAAGGGCCAGAGAAGATAATGAATCCACTCCCTTCAGAATATCATTGGGAATATTTCATCATCAGTTAATTCTATTTACCTCGAAGAATCCCGATGCTAAATACCAGTATGCCATCTATCACATCATCAATCCCCTCTGAAAATTTGTTAGTGAAATGATACATTGCTGATAATTTTGATAAATATTACCATCTATTTTAACAAATGGATTATCATGAAACCATATTAAATAGTCAATGACAACACATCATGAAAACGAATCAGAATAATTTTTCTTTTGGTGTTACATCAAGGTAATATCAAGGAATCATTGTATTCCATCATGACATCATAATCAACTACGTGAAGAAAAAATGATGTCCTTATCATGTCACCTCCCCATGAACTCATATAGGATAGAGTAATTCAAGTAATCTTGTCATTAATACAACACAATATAGACCATCTTGTAAGAAAATTTTTCCCCTTCCCCAAGCTGATGAAAAAATGGGCTACTTATCATTGGATGAAAAAATTTTGAGAAGAAAATGAAAGACTAAAGACATATCTTATGATACCACTAGTGCTAAGGTCTCATGTTAGGGGATTAGAACAAATTTTATATATTAAATTTCCACTAAAATTTATATGAACCTTACTAGCGTAAAAAATTATTATATTAGGTGGAAAATCAGTTATTACCTCATTAGAACCATGCTCAATACTAAGACTCATTCTTTAAATATTGAGAAAATATATATGGTGTTAATATTTCCAGAAAAAACTAAGGCATTAGCTTCGTAACAACAATGTATTTTTGTTAAATTTTATAAACCCCTTCAAAATACCTTCATAGCCATTAGATGGTGAATGTCAATATATTATTTTGGGAAGTCATCATACAATATCTTGGCACCCAGATTTTTCCTCAGAAAGTGTTGAAAGTATAGGTGCTAGTAGGCTCCCTGGTGAAATATACGAAAATATAAATTATGATACTATATATCTACCTTTTCAATGTAGAATTATTATTTATCCAAGAGGGATCATATATGTGTGAGATTTATATTAATGTTGATTCCAAAAGCCCGATCAGGAAAATGATTGAATACCCCAAGATAATCAAAGTAGGGTTAGGAGTTTGTTCTTATTTCCCCTAGGAAGGCATTCCAGCCACACACCATCCTAATTTAAGAAAGACTTAATAATAATTTGGTTGAATATCAAGATCCCATATTAGGTATTGAGATGTAAAATATATTATATGTATATCATTTAAAGATAAAGGGATATTTGGAAACTTTCATCAAGAAGAAAAATGGTGATTATTTTATAATAAAGAAGAGCTAATCCCAGAGATTGAAAAAGACTGGGGAATAATGGAAGAATTAATTTCACAATTGACATTGTATAACAAACCACACTAGAAAAAATTCTAGTCGTCCGCCCTATAAAATGCATCCATGGCTCTAAAAGTACTAGACTCGGATGAATTTGTCCACAACATTATACACAGTCAGATGAAATCACATTTTGTTCAACCCAAAAATTAATAGATCAATGATGTTATAGGTATACCTAAACAATATAATCATACCACTAGGTTTATGGAAACCATTAAGTACTATCCTAAAAATGATGTAATCCCTATGTACATAGCTGGAAAATAAAAATTCTGAAGATGTATAATTTATATTAACCTATATGACAAAACCAATCATTAAAAGAAAATCTTTATGTGGGGCCTAGATGGGGTACTTATCAAGTGAATTATTGGATAAGTGAACATTTTTTTTCATGAAATATGTGAACACACAATCCTATAGATCCCACCTATCACGGTTGATGATTTCTCTTAAAATCTAGAAGAATGGGTGAAACATTACACTATGTATCGTGATTGAAAAACAGTTACCAAAAAGGTTCCATTTCAGTTAGTTATGTTAAAATATCATTAATCATACCTTATAGTTTCTTCGCACTTTCAAATAATACTAGACCAAATCCATATTTGGGATTCACATCTTTGGACCATATCCTCCCACCACATCCAAACAATTCATGTTTCTTCTCTCTGTGACTGACTTCTTCTATATATTGGAAAAATATGTATAACTAAATGAATTTTAGGAATATAGTATTTTTATCTATGTAAACGATAAAATCAATACTAGATTTGGTGTCCCTTATACCTTATTAACAGACAACTACAACAATTTTATATCAACTTATTTGTAAAATCTATATAATGAGTATTATATCAAATCCATCCATTCGTCCCGCTAATATGGAGTGGAAATGGATAGATTGAGGCCTTCAATAGGACCTTATCAAATAACAACATAATATGGTAGATAAGGATAATATTTCACAGCTAATATTCTCCCACAAGACTAAATTTCTTACTAGACTACACCCACACAACCACACTGGTGACCCAACACACATAATTATATGGGACAATGGTAGTCCTTCCCATAAAATTTATTCTACCTCCACTTCATGTTGCCTTCATTGTGAAGTTATATTTGGATGGTAAATCTTAGAAATTTTGGATTTAATTGGTGTGACTAGAGTGAATTTATTTAATACCTTGCATCATTTTTATGTCCAAAAAACCACATTATGTGAGCCCTTAACAAAATATTTGACCTACGGTCATTAATCAAGGAAGATACTGTGTTTTCCCCCAGGAATATGATGTTACTAATAAATAAATCTCTAAAATTGAACTGATAAGGGAGGGATCTTATTCCATACACAAATTATACTCCAATGGATCTTATTCTGGATCTCAAGGGATGGGCATCATACCAAACCCCCCACAAATGCACATTTCTGAAAAAAAAATTGTCCAATCAGACAATAATTTCATCTTAGTGGAATGATGTTAAATTTCACACAACCGTCTAGTCTATTTCTCAAGATGATGAATAATGTGACACCAAAGTTCTCAATGTGGGATTTTAAATCTCATATAATTATTATCCACAATGAATGACATAAAAATATATAGCTGTTCTCCTCACTGTATTATAATAAAATAAATTAGTTTTTAGAAGTACATATGCTTCATTCTCATACAAATGATATTCTTAGGGATTCCAAGATCCGATATCTAATCCCATAAACCACATGATAAAAATTAAAATAACAATTATATAATTTCAATCATTTCATGTTGTTAATTTTCCATTACTAGATTCCCAAACTAAGAAAAGATCACATGGGAAATGGAATTATGTTAGGGGCTTCCATTCATGATCGCATCATATCTTCTCCAAATAGGGATGGAATGTTCCCGAATAAATACCCCAATATTAAAATCATGATTCCTCACCTCATGATGTTAATCTACATGATTTATGTCCCTTTCAGGACATAAAACTGATCATTACTATGTACCTCACTAGAATGGTCCACTACCCTTGGTGATGGTCCCCCCACAACACCTCTATTCAGGAATTTTTTATGGATTTATTTTAATTATAATGAGATAATTAGGTATCCCATGATCACAAATCATAAGTCTAACCATAATAAATAATCATAATATTTCACCATTTTTATGTACGTGTCAAACATGTGGTGGGATATTTCATCCATGAAATACTTATGGATCACATTCTATCATCACTTGATACATATAGACACCTGGATCCCCAACCAAGGACCAGCTAAAAAATCAATGGGAATAATTCTCACTCTAAGTGTGTGGGTTAACCCTACACATATTTCATTTTATATATATATAAGGAACGATTCTCATTTTCATGGGATGTGTAGTGATGTCGGGTCCATTAACCTAGGTACATCATCAAAATCAAATCAACATGAAGTCCTTTCCATTTAGAATCATGAAAATGACCCATGTGAATTATGTATTGAGATTTTGTTGGGAAAAGGTTCCCCATAACCCTCCCTTCACATCAGTTCATCACCCATTATCCACAATATCCCATTTATGAAATTTTCACCCCTGACTATCATAAGGAATATAATATTTATGGGATTGGGTACGCTTACTTTTTATCAACATGAAATGAGGAATTTATTAATGATTCATCCAATACATAGTCGCATGAGGCATCACATTCATGGTCCAAGCTATAAAATGATAAATTAATGCATTATCCTATAGAAAATTTGGTATGCCTCATGTGACTAGTAATGTGAGGAATAACTAAAAATTCTATCATCACATGGTGACAAAGAGTAAAATTACCCCTTCCAATAAATATGGAATTCCTTGTGATAGTCATTGGATACCTCAATATCCTCACTAGAGAAGTTGCACTAATTATAGGCATTGGCCATCTACCATGATCTCATTCAAAACTACATAACGATTTATTATTATCATCAGAAGATATAGAGTGATTCAAAGATCTTTTAACCTGTCCCATCAACAACATAAAAAATGTCATATTCTTTACAAATTTATCTGATCTATGTATGGAACTCCACTCTCCCAAGACTGTATCGATCTAAATTCTTAATTATTACTCTCAAATAAACCTTCCAACAATCATAATATCATTACATGGAAATTATGGATCTAAAATATTCTTCCATGGAAATTATTAATTGGGATGGCATGTTTCTTAATGACACTATTGATTGATGATGTATAACACTCTTCAGTTTTCCTTGATTATATCACCCAGAAAACTGGAACTTCGGTGAAAGAAAAAATCACCCTTATCAATGGACTCTTATATCTCTATAATCCCCATTGTAAGTTTTTTCTCATATCATTTATCATGATTTAAGAACCTCCATAATCATTGTTTACATTTTCCATATTCACATATGAGACATGTCATAACATCTTATCCAGATGAGACCTTTATTAATCATCATTTCCTTGACAAAGGGTCTTAGTCATATGACCTAAAACTATAAGTCTCCATTTCATCTTTACTACATGATGTTAAAATAAAAGTTTGATTTGCACTCAATATGACACTATACAATGTGACCTCCATATACAATGTTTAGATTCATTCCTATTATCAAAAGATATATAGTGACTCCCAAACCTCTAATTATTATTCTATTGATAACATAAAAATGAACCCCTCACATATGTATAGGTCAAACTTATGCAAGGATGTTTCACATCAGAAGTATCCATGGATTGATTTTCTATTAGATGAGATACATAATAACCCCCAGATACATCAACATTGTCTATCCATTATTCAAATATTCCCACACTCTCATATATATAGTCTAGTTCCATATAGGACGGTTTAGTATGGGTTATCATCTAGTTTTTGAGACCGTATTTGAAATGAAATTGTCCCCTCTCTACAAAATAATTCAAAAAATGTTGGAAATATATCATATAACTACATATTTATTGATTCTCACATGGATGAGATAAAAGGTAACAAAAAAACCTTATGTCTCGATCACAACAATAAAAGAAAAAATCCCCCTTCATTTTCTATGTGTCTAAAACATGTGAATAAAATATTCCAAGATTTTATTGGGTAATTTTGATATGAAATGATATATCCATATTCAAGAAGCTTCTTTACTATTTTATATACTTTCCACCAGGGCTTTCTTCATGGATGGTGCCACATTGATTGTTTCCCCACATTTCTACTATCCAAAGATAGCTTTTATTCACTACCTTTTAGAGGAATGTCTCTCCTTTATTGAAAAAAGATTATGGGATATAAATTCATCCTTAAATGGATTCATCCTCTAAACTCGTTTCCTAGTACAGGTCTCCATAATATATTAACGTGTTTTTCAAGAAACTCATTTCTATTGCCATTTATTTCTAGACACCGTTTAATTAAAATGAATCTATTAGAACATACCAAATGATAAATTTTGGTAAAAACCCTTTGGTTAGAAGATTATTCATTATGAGGCATCTATGGCATGTAATGACATTGAAATGTGGTAACACTTGTATTATTCCTTATCTGTGGACTTCTCACAGGTGAAAAAACCCAAGGCTTATCACATAAATTGTGAGGTATCTTATTGAAGTGTCATGTCTCTTAGGTTCTCCTTGTCTGCCCTTGTTAAAAAAGGGGTATTACATGAGTCTAAAATATATTAGTGATGGATCAGACTGATCAGGACACCGATCATAGAGGACAACATGGGTACGCCCCTAGTAGGGAGAACATAAAAGGTTTTCAAAATTGATCGATCAAAACAGTCAATGGGAATTGACTTGGGAGGCATGTCCCAAGGAGGGGATACTTTGAACAATTAATGCTAATTGGGTGACCATTGACAATGGATCAGAGAGATGGGACCTAATGAGGCAGACACCATGGTTTACCCTTTGCTGGTGTTGAACATCAGAGAGGATTCCTATTTATCCTCGTGGAAGGGAATCAAAACACATGGAGTTATAATGGATGATTTGATGATGTGGATGAGATGAACATGGTGAAAAAGATTTGAATATAGTGGAGTTTCTCTTGAAACTCATAGAGGTATCTTACATACCCCTGTGGTAGGGAATCAAAACCCACAAAGTTCGATTGGGTGATTTTATGATGTGGATGAGATGAACATGGTGAAATTGACGTAAAGATGGATACACAGGTCTTGATCCATAGGGATGCTTAATTTTTAACCTTCTTGTGTTTTAGGGATCAATTACCTCATTTTTATGAAGTGGGGAATCAAATAACATGTGGAAGCATTTTGTGATAATGAACGCATGTATGGGACCTAAAGGAAGTGGAACCTGTGGGTTATTTAATGATCTTCTAGAAACAAGAGGGCTCAAGGGAGACACCAAGATGAAAAACGGATGAATTTATTGAACCTTATGATGGCCTCCTATAAATCCCTATGCAGGTTAATCAATTTACAAATAGATTTGGATGTGGCATAGATCCGGGTGAAAAAAAGAATAGATACCTGGAGATATATTGTAGAATATGCGTGGTTACCATCCCATCGCAAGAGAGATACTATTGGTTATAGGTGTATGGGTTGACTGTGGGGATTATTCGTGGTGAGATTCTCAAATGGATCAGAAGAAATCATGGAGGAAGATTGAATATATTTTTCCTAAAAAGTAAATATGTCACATCAGGAGAGTTCATCCCTCTGAGGGATCACCACAGTTTACAATTGGTTGGGGTTAAACTTTGAGGAGGCTTCCTATATAACCTATACATAATATAGGGTTCAAACCCCATGTAGTTAAAGATAAAATTTTAACATCAAGTGGGATGGAGATGAACAGATGTGAAGTGGTCGGGACCGATGGATGATGGGTTTGAACTCAATTGAGGATTCCTACATATCCTTGTGGTATAGAATCCAAATTCATGTATTTCAGAATAGGGAACATGGAAAACACACTAAGTCACTATGTGATGGTTTGAGGGTCGATTCTCACACTAAGACCACATGTGATATTCTTAGCATGAGAAAAAAGAGGCCATAACATACTTGACAATCATTTTGTGAGTGATGTGGCCAATAGGGAAAGTGTAGGGATTATGCATGGCTAAAAGCCTAGGGAGATGGAATTTTTGGATTACTCCAAGAAGGAAGAATGAAGAGGGTTTCGAAAGGAATTATAAGGATATGGTTATTTTATAGAGATCACCCGAAAAAGGGGTGGGGGTTATGTAGAGGATACCCAAAGAGCACTCAATGAAAATGTTTAGAGTGAAATACGAGGTCGATTAAGAAGGATGAGAGTGAAAGTATCCCTATCTCATCCGCACTAAGATCCACTCAAGCCTGCCACATATTCAACAAATCATGGATTAACATCGTGTGTTTGTGATGTGGGTTTCTCTGTAGTTCAACGTACTACACCTCAGATTATGAGGACTCACTCCTCACCCCTTAGACATACATGACTTGTACCGAACCTCACATCAGGATGGAAAGGTACACAAAATTGCAGATCATAATGATGTGTATGAGTGGTAGATATAGGAGTAAATTTTTGCACATCTACGAAAATAATTAATAGATTATAGAGTACTTATGAAAAGAAGCATGACTTGTGGCTTTTCAACCTGGATTTCCACTTGGGGAACTCCAAAATCACAATGTGCATTCCTAGAGGGCCACATGGAATAGGTGCACAAAAGTTTTTTATTTCTCACACATAGGGGGATCTAACATGGTGATTAAAAATTAAGAAGAAACATGAAGTGTATAGGGCAGTGTACGTGCCATATGGGAGGTTTGTACACAAATACAATGGCTATGTGCATGTTTGGTGACAAGCGTGCAAAGGGAAGGGGTTTAAGTAGAATATTTATGAACTAGGGTTATCCTTGCTCTCAAGAAAGATATTTTCCATGCACTAGACATGGGGAAAATGAAAAAGTATGAGTTTCAATCCATATTTGGCCAACCCGAATGGGGACCCTAGGGCGACCTATCACACAGGATCCAGTAACATGACTTAATGACACTCTCATGGATGCAGAAGGGGTCAAATTATATACACGAGAGGGAAATTTTAGCTTCATCAACCTTTCCTCCAAAGGTAGGTAGGTAATTATATATTTTTATGTTAAAATCTCAATTGAATCATTGATGTTGGGCTTTGGACAAGGGGTTGTTTAACGTCGTATCGGTTGTGAAACAAGTTTATACCTGGACTTCATTCTTGATCACTAAAAAAACTTATATAGTACACATCATGTTTTCATTTTCAAGATATTGGAATGAAAGAGACCCATTGACATCGAATTAGGCACAAAAGTGTTCTGCACCCACATTTCACTCGTACAGACGGCCGTAAAATCATCTAAAAATCCACAGGGGTCCTTGGGATTGATAAAATAATGGAAATATGACTTTGGGTTGGTTAAATTGGTCATTCCATGGGCTTATGTAGAATTTAGTGCCAAAATTCCCCAAAACAATTCAACATAAAATGGAACAATAAAGTTGGGATCCATGTGTAACACTGTTGAGCATTAAAAATATTTTGGTCGTGCATGAAAAATGGTCATTCTGAGGTGGAAGACACTTTTGGAATGCGTGATAGAACTTTTATGCACCGATTAATAGAAATTGGGGGCCAAGAATTTTACAAGAACTCTCATAATGATAGGTAATCCACTATCATGTGTGATGTTTTCTCAGTCTGTGCGAAATATCTCAAACTCAATTAGTTCCTTAAGCGCAACCACTAGATAATGCATGCTTCTAAAATAAATTGGTTTTTATGGAAGATATATTTGGTCGTGGGTGATTCTTTATATTTTTTCTGGTAGACCACCATATTTTATGCAATACCATTTTTTCTGTTCATGACTTGAAAATATTTCAGTAAACAAATCGACATTCAGAGGTAGGTTAATAGGTTACTTATGCTGAATGGTGAGATGATAAGTGTACAAAGCCTCAAATTCATTAGGTTAGAAGTGTGATATCAGACATCAGATGCTTCTAGGTATGTTTACAATGGTTCAAAATTATTATTTCCAAAGTGATTGACTTCTGCTATCAAATTTCTACATGTTGAAGGAGGTGTTGTTTCCAGGCATTGAGACTGACTTGTCGCGGTCGTGAATGAAATTTAAAAATGACCATCCATTTTTTACATTATGAACAATGTTCATCCCACGAGGGATGACATGTATCGTTAAATTTACATCCTTAAACCGAAAACCAAAATAGTTAGGGGTGAACCAATTTTTGATGTCTTTTCCACCCACTATGATAACAAATTCAAGGGCAGTATCACTATTGAGACCAAGGGTGGGTAGCAAGACATGGACTTGATATATGGGGGACTTTACTAGTTAGTGGGAATTGGAATTTTGGGTACACCAAACATCTAAGGATTCGAGGATGTATCATTGACACATCGAGCTATCAGAGTCTGCATGGACATCATAATTCCATTTCCGCTGTCCACAAGACCGAGTGATAGATCTATTCAGTTGGTGGTCCCCTAACACAGAATCATTCAACCTCCACTATGGGGAGGTTGGAATCAACCTTTGGGAAAACAACTACATCTGAGAAATTGCACATTAATGATACTAGTATGATGAGTTAATGTCGATGGATATTTTCTATAGGGACATGACTAGAATGCCCATGCTGGCATGGATTGTGATTGGCAATGAGAAGTGGAGGATGGGGATCAAGCACATCTTAATGGATATATCTTATCTATCATGGTTCAGTCTATTTTTTAGAAATGATAAGGTGGTAAGAATTACTATGTTGTGGAAACAATTACAAAACACATCATTTAGGGTAATGTATTGATCATACTTGGTGATCCTAAAAGCATGCCAATACAAATATTGGGTATTTAGTGTAAAAAAATTCATGAACTAAATGTTTGAAAGTTTGGTTACCTCACAACCTTCCTTAGTAGGTGGATGGTGGATGTAAGGGATATTAGGATGTGGGTCCAAAAAAGGACATTGTTGATGACCAGGATCACATCAGTAATTCATATGGTCAATTTTGTGGTTCCTGTGTTTGCGAGGTTATACACAATTCTCCACATCATTTCAAGAGGTTGTACATCCATAAGAATCTGCAGTCTTTTTAAGACTCTTCATGGATGAGTTGCAACTCATTGTAGTAGGTATGTTTTCTTGAAATCCACATGTCCTCCTAGTGATGGTCTGTGACCATATGTACTAAATATTTTGGTGGATCGACCACTAATTCATAATGACTATATGATTAATCACATGTTCAAAAATCATGAAAAAATAATCTTCCAAACATTTCAAATATTGTTTGGCCAGATGGCGGCTGAAATATGAGGCCAACTAGAGTTGGGGATATTTTAAGTGTATCATGGTTCATGGGATGGTACCTCAGATATATGGGTTAATTTTTTTGAACCCTATACACCATTAATATTTTTATGGTTTCATGGGTGCATGATCTAAATACAGAAGAAAGGGTATACTGAATTATGGGAGGAGATACAACCCTATATCCCTTACCAACATTGGATCATCCATACAACTTTTGTCATTGGTGAGGTAATTACTTTACCACAAACTAATAATGACGCCAAACTTTTGATAGAATATGCTTACCATTGGGTGTCATCATATTCAAAGGTTATTATGTTGAAACACATTAAGAAAATATAGGTGGATATCATGGTGTTTGGTTGATGATACAGAATGAATGGTGCTGCTAGTGATGAACGGACAGTGGCGATCCAAGTAACTAAGACAAAAAAAGTCAGCACTGTGGTGACAGGAGCATCACAAGGTGCAGCTATGCCCGTACCATTTAAAGTGTGGTGGTCACATAGGTGACCTCGGGGTCTATCTAGAGAACTCATATGTAAGAAATTGTGGAACTCGTACATCCAACCCATAATGTTATTTCCCCATCCTTATGCCCAACCTAGACAACGCAGAAAAATTTCTAATCCCTATAGACCTTCTAGAAAAAACGAGTGCTACTAGACTCAATCGGTTGAATATTGGGAATATTCTGGTGGAGGGAATGGTGTAATTTCATCACTAACACTCTCAATAGACTTCAATGGATGTTTATTAATGCCTACAGGGATGTATGAAGAATAAAATAGGTTGTTGAAATTTAAGCTTGACGAGGACCATTACTCATATGAGTTCCCACATGATAATGATGACAATGATGAAGAAGAAGAAAAGGGGGAGGAAGATGTGGAAGAAGATAAGGTGGAAGAAGGGTCATGGAGGAAAGGGGACTTATAGAATAGTGGTCCACCAATTAATACAACATGAGAGTGGAGAAATTTCAGGCATTGATGTGGAACTGGACCGACATCTCAAAGTAAGACCTGACTCCGATCTCTCTCAATGCCTTACCTTTCCCTAACCTAGATCCACTAACCAAACTATTCCCTATTTAGGCACATATTAATATTGGTGATTAAAGGCTCCCACTTTAATGGGTGAAGACATACCAATGGATGTGGATGTACATCCCCTGAAACCTGCATATGGAGTTGGTTAAGGTAGTGAACCAATCATGGATAAAGCGGTCAATAGTCAACTGATAGGAGGGTAAAAAGTGATGAACATGGATAATCGGTCCATTCCCACTATACAAATGGATTTAGTGACATTTATCGTGTTTAAAATCATGTAAAGATACCATATGGTGGCAACTCCTATGGTGACTCACTCTTTTGACCTTGCTAAACGTTGATCTTGTATGTATTACTATTTATAGACCCGCATATGTTGTTTGAGAACACAACTAACAAAGGTATTAATTATCTATGAAGTTATTAAAAGATGGGAGGCCCAAAAAAACATTGATTTTAGGATATATTCATGGAGACTGATGGAAATTGTCCATATTTTCCCATAACATGACAATCAAACTGATCTAGTCTTGGAATTCGGTGGGTAGGCCATTGAGTCCTCAGGTGATGCCAAATCTATGTAAGAGATGGTAACTGGTAAGTGAAAATAAGAATAATAATAAATGAGTGAGTATGGTCACTTTAACGTCATAGAGCCTAGTCCATCCAAAAGGACTGCAATAGAGCATCATTCCTCTAAAATGCCTACCATATTTCCAGAATTCAAACCCAATGATCTTCACGATCATGATGATTCTTAACCCATCATGGATGAGGAGTGTCTCACGACACAACCCAAGGAATATAAATTTATCAAATTATACTATGGTTTACTAGATCTTAAATGGATTAGCCCTATGGAATCACTTCGCACTTAGTTCTTCTTCCTCTATGTCAGAGCGATTAATGCTTACCATCACCACATAAAAATCCAAGATTATCTTTTTGGGAAGATGATAGTAATAATTGAACACTTAGATGTTTCATAGTTCAATATGAAATATATGAATATTTAAATATGTTATGAGGATAATAAGGAAATATGACTTTTCTATGAGCAAGCCAACAATCATATTGTGTTCATCACAAACCAATCCAGTTTCAGCGAATGATTGAAACCACACTTGCATGATTCCCAAGAGTGGAAAATGTAGGTGAACTATCATATGGGGAAGCATAAATTCATTCATGAATTTATGAAAATCAGGGAAAATGACCTCTGGATCATAGTTTCTAGAGAATAAATGGAGCTTAGGGAGCCAAAAAACCTCTAGATTCTACATTCCAAAAATTTGAGGAACTAAAAGAATCTATTAAAGGGGATGATCTATAAGGTACATATATTTGACAAACACATGAACCATATTTTACTCCATGTATATATTATTTGAACTATGTGCATGGATTTAAGGGTAGCTTGTTTTATTGGATTTCTAAATCTCAAATATAGATTAAAATTAACCAGTGATGAATTCCTAATATCATGTGAGTTATCATGGGACCACGTTAGTGTATTTAGTTGTATTTGTTTTCAAATATTTCCATTACTATCCTTATAAGTAGAGAGATATCCTAAGTCCAATTTTAATGGATAATGGCCCATCATTAGATTGATGCCCTAATCATAATGATTAATGATAGTGTATCAAAGTTGATACATTGTCTACGACAACATGAATGAAAGGCATCCAAGAAAAGGTTGCTTCATGCATAAAGGTACATATTCATTTTATTAAATAATTATTTTTTCTAATAATTATATTTTAATGTACATAACAAATTATAATGACCTAAATCCATCCAAATAGACAGCTTTCTAGGGAAGTGACTCACGACACAGAAGAGGGTGGCTATGCATGACCCTAGCAAGCCAGTCAGCATGGAGGGGCCAAGGTTGAGGGGTACATGGTAGAGCATGGGCATAGAGAGAACCCATAGAGAGAACGCCACTGTGCAGGGTTACATAGAGGCAAGGATGCATAGGGTGGGAGTAGATCGTACAAAACATGGTACATGGTGATACTATTGAGGTGGGAGGAGAATTTTGAGGAGAGGATAGAGTGATTTGATAGTCAAACCACAGAGTTTCGGCATATATATTTTAATGTGGGAATGATTTTTAATAACAAAACTAATATCATCCATCCATTAGATCGAACATGCACTCTTGGATGCATACATCATCTCATGGCATGTGATCTAATCTCCAACACCAACACCTGATCTATGTTGATCATATGATAGATGAGAGTAGGTATCATCATCTTCATCCATTGAACCCTCGAAGGGATCTTGATGCCACATTCTGCCAAAGACGTTGTCTTACCTCCTTGATCGACCATCCATCCAAGGATGATGACTGACACATCATTATTCTGGTCAAAGGGAAGCCAAGATATCATCCATGGATTTTCATTTTCATGTATGATAAACAATAATCAAGGTCCAATGTGGATGAAGAAAGCTTCAAATTCTTTTTCCACATCTCTGAAGCTTATTAGTTCTTTATTATGCCTTTTATGGTATTCGCAGTGCATACACAAGATTTTATCACGTGAAAGGATAAGGTTTCATGCATAAAAAGGATACAACCCATAATCCCAGTGTATCTCATACCCATGTTATGATGATTTTAAAATTTATCCCAATCATATGAGAATAACTATATTAGAAAATAGAGACTCTCCATGCTTCAGTTCACAAAGGACCATCACTGAACATTCAACTATTATTTGTTTCTGAAGAGAAGAGCCATGAACCATTTTAGTTCTCGAAGAAAGGTCCCATGAACCATTCCGTGTTCTCAAAGATGTGGTAATGAGTACAGTTATGGTTCTGTGATATAATGTCCCATGATTCCGCTTTATTTTGGTGAAGTGAAGAACAAAGTAATGCATGGATTGCAAAGGTGAAATACATATGTTCTGGTTCCACATTGTATAATTGTGCCCCACTCAGAAGAACTCTGTACCACTTGGTAAATTATAGAGGTATGAACTCTCTATGAATAATAGATCCACACATTTTCTATGTGAGGAGGAGCCTCAATCCCTTCTAGAATCTATTTTGATGTAGATCCAGTGGAATAATAACTACACCAATTCAGGTTCAAAGAAGAATTCATTAGAAACATAAATGAATCCAAACCAAGTGATTCCAAAGGATGATAAGAAACAATAAATAAGACAGTTTGTATAATATGTGGCCACATATTTTAGGGTTTCCATAAATAGAGGATCACAAATTCATGATATACCTGCATCCATATGCATGAATTTAGAATACTGAGTGTATGTGCATTCAAAGAAGAGGAGAGAAGTATAAAACAAGGAGCATGTATGTGAATGAACTTATCGATTGATCAAATTAATTATATCATGTGTGTGAATTTTTGAATGAATAATAATTACAACATGAAGATAATTTTCATGCTTTCATGAATACATGAATACATTTACATAAAATCCACAACAGTGGGTGCTTGTATGAGAATAAAAATAGGACATAATATGACGGGAAGACAAAATTTAAAATATATATGAATGATATCATGCATAAATTTGGAGAAGAAAGAAGAAGAAGGTGATTATGAGGATTCCAAATGAGATGATCTTAATTACTAGAATAATCACAATGAAAATTGTGATTATATACAAAAAGAAAAATAAGTATTACAAAATTCTATAATTTCATTAAATGATAGAACATAATATAATATAATATCAATTCAAGACTTCGATGTAGGAAATGTCACATGATTAATACAGACAAAGGCTTACAGTTGAATCTATTGAAAATACATTCGTGATGATAAACTGAGTGGGACCTCTCCCAAGGCCATGAGGCAGGGGTTAAAGGAAGTGATTTGAGGGATGTAGTGAGATATCCATAAACTTTTGTAATGGAAGTGTTCCTCGGATAGAGGGACTATTCAAAAACCATTTTAATCCCTAGAAAGTGATGAATAGTGGAATTTGTTATGACTCTAAACATATCGGAATATTCTCCTTGGATGTATCCATTAGTGGTGAACCATGTAAATGTTTTGGGTTTTCCTTCTTTACATGAATGTTTTAATTGCTTCACAAATCATTCATATAGGTTTAATAATCCTCCTAACAACATGGGAACAAGATCTATCAATCTAAGAGAAAACGTTGACACCCTCATTCACCCCACCCTTAAGGTTGTATGGGGTCCTTTAAATGGTATCTGATCCAATGGTTCAATTATATTAGGTTATCTACAAAAATTATATCTAGGAAAGGATTTGAGTTTCTTTCCTAACATTAGGAATGATGTGAAGTTTTGATGAAGATTCAGTCACCTTTGTGCAAAAGTCTATATCTAGAAAGAACATGAAAAACATGAAAATGAAAGAGAAGAAGTAGATGAAGAAGTCCCTCAAGTCCAAATAAGAAGCAGTGTCTAGCTCTCCATTCCCTTCTAATAATGAAGAAATATCCACCTTGGATTGTAAATATCAGGTGGCTATGGTGTCTACTAGTGGAAAAGAAAGAAACATCTATCTCATTTTCAAGTGATCAGGAGAAATTATGATCCCATAAACATAATATTCTTAATGAAATAGTTTCTACTGTTTATATAATATTTCAAAAAATGCAGGTTCAGATCACCCAACTAGAAAGAGAAGTATAAAATTTCAAAATGGTCTTGGAAGAGAAAATTTATGATTTTTTATTGCTCTCTAGTTGAATTGAAGTCCTTGAAGAGAAATAGAGAGTAAACAAGTCTCCTGATGAAAATATCCATGAATTTAAGGATGATATTAAAGATGTCCTTGAAACCAAGGTTTTAAATATGGATGAAAAATCGATGAAGAAAAAAGTGTTTTAATCTTTGTTACAAGGGATAATTAAGATGCATGAATATCGGGATGAAATATTGAAAAGGACATATGAAAAGAATATGAAAATGGTTGAGTATTATATGGTCATCCTCAATAATGAATGTCTAAAATTGGAAGCCCAGTTGACCAATCTTGAGAAGACACATGTTGAACATTCACTAAAGAGGTAAATAGTTACTGGTCGTATTCAATGCTAAATGAAGGCTTATACTCTCAAAAGTCCTCATACATGTGAAAAAAGGATCATGAATTCACTCATTGGTCTATCACAAGAAGCTAAGAATTTAAAGGTACCTACCATTCCAACATGTACTATTACTTTTAAATACGCCTCTATAAGACGTTCATGTTGAAATAAAATTTCTATAAAAGTTTGGATAAGTAATGATTATGAGAAGAAACATACCACCATGGATGGGATGGAAATGAAGATGAATCTAGAAGATAGTTCCCCAAAAAGATAACAATACATAACTAAGAAGGCCCAACAACCATATACATAATATATTATGAAAACATGATTTGTGCGTCAGTGTTGGTGCTACAAAAAAATTGGACACTATCCACTAGTTTGTTCGTATAATCACTTAAATGAAAAATCACATAGAAAAACTATGTCAAAGGGGAGAAAGGCAGAGAAGAGTAAACAACATAAATAAATCTTGAAGAATCTGTATACTTCAAATAGATTTCAAACGCTAGAAAAAATAAATAATTTATGCAATGAGAGTGGTCACAATAATGGTTCATTCTTATCTCAACATATATACAGATCTGATAAGAACAAAATACCAAAAAATCCAATTAATAAAGAAAAATGTACCATGGGAAGAAATCAGAAGAATTTTTCAAAATAAAATTCTAAAAATAATTCTCCATGAAGAAATGTTGAGAAGTATATGGATTCAAAATTCAAGAAGAAGAAGAGTCGTACATACAAAATAACTCTTATGAAAGATGAAACTATGAAGAAACCATGTGAAAAATCCAAACTTTCTAGAATAGTTCCTAAAAACATTTTGGTTTTCAGAACTCGTGGTTTGGATATAATGAGAATGATAAAATATGCACAAGATAAGGATACTACAATAACAAATAAGAATATTCCAACTCAAAATGAATTCCTCAAAAAGATTAATTTTTCACCAGGATATTCTTGTGATTTGAAATCTCACGAACAAAGAAGACAGACAGACAAAAATATTGAATTAATATTGATATCCACACAACCATAGTTAAAACACAATATCAACTTTTCATGTTTGGGGAGTAGAGAGAATGAAGAATATTGGTTGAGAAAATCATCTCATCCTTCCTGCTCACATTGAAGAATCACGAATGATCCACCTTATTCCCTTATATATTTTTGTATTATATATTTACTTATCATAGAGGGAAAAGATGGTGAAGCATGATCTCAGTGGGAGAACATGAGAATCAGAGGTGATAAGTTCTCCCTTGAGGGGAGACACATGAAGAAGCTTCTAGTGTTATTAGTTCAACTATCACCAACCTTAGTCAGTATGAAATGAAATTAATATGAATTTGGTTTGATGTACATGTCATTATATATGGTTCTTTGGGTTTATAATCTCATATCATACTTATAATCCTCATCATATAATGAAAGTCGAAGATCCTTGAAGATTATTACATGAGTTCTCATCTCATGAGTTATCATGATAAGTGGATAATGGATAACATTGTTGTCTAAATGAAATATTATTTTTTTCAACACCAAGCATTTCTCAAGTAGATTTAGAGTGAAATGATCGAGGGAACACTATTTATGTGTGGACTAATACAATATCTACCATGAAAATATTACTTCATATGAATAATGTGGAGACAAAGTTAAATAAATGAGAGATAGGGATAATGTAAAGTAATAGGATATATAAGAATCTCATTTTTCCATTGACACAATAAAATGAGTGAATATTAAAATTTTGAGGTATTGACCACAAAATACAACGGGGGATATTGATTGGAACACATTAGTGTATTGAGATGTATATGTTTTTATAGATTTCAATGATGATAAATATGAAGAAAGAGCTCTTCAAAGTCAAATTTTAACGGGTATTGGACAATTAGATGATTGATGCACTGATCTTAAAACTCAGAGAACGTGCATCACATTTGATACATTGTCTACAACAACACAGAAAAATTGTGTCCATGAAAGAGGATGTTTTTATTAATAGTGGAAAAGAATTTAAGTACATACATAGTTTTCTACTATGTATATTTTATTGGACATAACAAAAACATAGGGACCTAAATCCATCCAACTAGCCAGCCAACTAGGGAAATGTCTAACACCACTGTATGGGCGGATGAGCATGACCCCAGCCAGCCATCTAACATGGAAACAACATTGTCAAGGGACGCATGG
Source organism: Viscum album (assembly GCA_963277665.1). Classification (NCBI taxonomy): domain Eukaryota; kingdom Viridiplantae; phylum Streptophyta; class Magnoliopsida; order Santalales; family Viscaceae; genus Viscum; species Viscum album. Next base: position 1,684,873,087 of record OY728119.1, on the reverse strand, counting down.
AAGATAATGGGAATAGAGAGTTCCCATATAAATTTCACCAATATGTGGGGTGGAACGGAAGCAAGGATGCATAGGTTGGGCACAAAACGCACAGACATAACATGGTACCGGGTGGTACCTTGGATAGGGGAGGATAATTATAAGACAATGATGGTGCGATTTGATATATAAATTGCAGAGTATCCTATATTTTCATGTGAGATGGAGTTTTTAATGTCCAATCTAATCTCATCAATCCATCATATCTCGTGTTCAATACTTGTTTCACGCCACATCTCGTGGTCTGTGATCAAGTATATGGCGTTCATGCAAGATATGAGTTGATTCAACGGCCGATGAGAGCTTGAAACATCATCTTCCACCTATGAAACCTCAAATAGATCTTGATGGCACATTCTACCGTAGTAGTAGTCATACCTCCTAGGCCGACCATCCCGCCATGTTTTATAATTGCAACCTCAGTATTATGGTCGTAAGGAAGCCGTGATATCATTCATGCAATTTTAATTTCATTCATGAGACAAAATAATCATGTTCAAACACTATTATAGCATTAAATGTTGTGAGTACACATCAAGGGAAAACAGGTTCTCATGATTAAGATCTCTATGTGATTCTGAGTTCATGCATGAGATGTTTTAGAATTTTGGTGTATCTCATTCTTGTATTGTGATGGTTTTAAATTTTTTATCTTAATTACATATAATGAGGAATTTGAATGAAGAAAATATTTGATAAATTCTTATAAAAATATAACCACTAATTGGAGAAGTCATTGTTTCTCCCAACCATTTGAGAGCTAGTGTTTTGGAAAATAGGTACTCTTCGTGCTTCGATTTGTGAACGACTAGCATTGAATTGGGAACTATACATGGTTCATGAAGAGAAGAGATGGGAATCATTTCGTCTCATCAAGAAAGGTCCCACTAACCATTTTATGTTCACGAGGAAGTTGTACCACATAATGTTCTTGTTTTGCGAAGTAATGTCCCAGGAAATATCTCCAGTCAGGTGTAGTGGAGAATTGAAAAATACTTGGTTCATGAAGGTTAACCTTGTAACTTCTGAATCCACAAAGGATAATCTTGCATCACCTAGGAGAACCCCAGAGAAGTTGGTATGTGATGGAGCTCTACAATCTCTACGCATTGGACAACCAAATATCCTCTACCTGAGGAGGATCCACAAACCATTCAAGAATAATTTTTGATGGAGATCCAGTGGATAAATAACGACACCAATTTGGGTTCAATGAAGAACACATTTGAATCAATATAGCATCCAACCCAAGTGAATCTAATGAAAGAAAATAAAAATAAACTAAGACAATGTGTAATATGGGATCTCATATTCTAGGGTGTTCACAAATAGAGGAGATCATATGCACAATGGAAAAGCACCCATATGCATGAGTTGTGACAACTAAGTGTATGTGAATGGAATGAAGAAGAGGGATGTAGACATTGGAAAGAATATACAATAATGAACATAGTAGTTTAAAAAATTCATGTTAGCATGTTTGTGCTTTTGTGAAGCATGATCAAATAAAAGATGGAGATAATTTTCATGCCTGCATGAATACGTGATGAAATTTTAAGAAAACCCCATTACTATGGGTGAATGTGTGTAGAGAAGATGAATAATAAATAAATGTAATATTGGAGTTCATTTTAATGCTACATGCATTTTCTAATGCATTCCCACTAAGAATAAAGAAGATAGAGTTGATTCTAATGATGCCCAGTGATTTGATCTTAATTGGAATAACAATCACAGAGGGACTTGTGATTCTAGATTAAACGAAAAATATGTTTTAGTGAATTAAATAATTGAAATAAAGGAAGAAACCAAATAAAGAAGAGCATCAATTTGGGACATCGATGTTGGATGTTTCACATTCTCAACATAGACAATTAATTTAATTCCAATCAATTTAATTGACCATCATGTCGATAAATAGAGTGAGACATCTCCCATAGAAGTGTGCTAGGGGGGTCAAACAAAGTGAAATGATGTAATCATGAATAATCCATAATATTTTCTAAAGTATGTGTTCCTGGGATAGAGTGACTATGATCAATCCATTTTTATCCTCATCATTTGATGATTAGTGGAATTTGGTAAGAATGACATCCTTTCAGCGAATTCCCATTGGACGTATCCCATAGTGGTGAACCATGTAAAAGTACAATGTTGTCCTTCTACATGTGAATGTTTTAAATACCACACATATACATCATAAAAGGTTAAATACATTACTACCAAATATTAGAAAAAGATCCATTGGTCATAGAGAAAAATCTGACAACATGATTCACCCCCCCCCCTCAGGATGGTATGCGGTCTTCCATGTTATAATCGGTGTGTAAAACAAGGGATAAGCTCACTCTTATAATCATTGTGTATGATATGTTCATGCATAAAAAAATACTCAGGTTATTTTATTTTCAACTAACCACCTAGAATATAAGAGTTAGGACAGGGTATGTGACTAGAGGATAAGGATTTCAAAACTTCCCTCCTTTCTTTACCAACATGATCTAGTGCTTGATTAGGGTAATTATAGGGGATTCAAAACCAATCCGAACAAAGGGGAATGAAAATTGTGAATCTCGATATCTAAAATTTGGGAAAAAGTGGGAGTGGTAATGATGATAGAGGACAATTATTTTCCATATTTGAAACAAACCATCCATATCATGTTAGCTTGTAATAGGGACAAACAAACAATACCTATCCATTGATCGTATTTAAAACACAATTCCAAACTCAAAATGTCATATGTTGTATTTTGGAATGTTGTCCCATGACGGTAGGCGAGCCTTAAGGTATATAATCCTTAATATTAGGGGGTTCCTTCATATGTGGAAGGGGATGATGATCCTAATAGAGGGTATCCAATGTGTGGTGATAGAAAGATGGGTTGTTCCATTAGATTCTAACACAGTGAAATTACACCACCAAGTCAAATGCATATTGGGTGAGAGCATTGATCTGAATCAGGATCGAACAAATTTTCATATATGCACTCTTTGGAAAAAGCCTATAATTCATAGTAGGTGAAGATAATAGATGTGTAGTTTATTTTCATATGATGAGGTTGGTGATAGAACAGTTTAAAGTCATACAGCCAGGACTTTGCACATAGTTTTATGATCACATTTCATGGACCATGGATAATAGTTTAAAGTAATGTTACATGGATAGTATGATCATAGTTTAAGATAATATATTTTGAACCACAATTGGGGACAAAGGTCCCAGAGGGTTTTATAACTTGAGGATGGACCTGGAGAAGAAGTTTTTATGTGTTCTTATGTATCCAATAAGAATCGGATTGAATATACTTCTAGTTCTTGAAGAACACCATTATAAGAGTCTAACAGTGGTGGAGGAATTACCCTTGGGTAATGAGGAATTTGATGTATCCCTCAATTATTATGGAGAATACCGAATTTTGTTTGGGTATGGTTATAGTTTAACATCATGTGGAGAATGAAGAGAAAATGAAAACAATACCAAGGATATTCCCATGATTGATGATCCGGGTATTACTACATATCATGAAAGGGAAGGAATCAATAAACACATTGATCATGAAGATAGAATTTTATGGTAAAAATTATAGGGTAAATGTTTTCATGAAAGTTAGACACATGACTAAATAAATAAGTAATATATATTTATTGTTTTTTCGTTATTTGTGTGATTTTTTGGAGAAACCATCATGGGATAAAAATATAGGGTTTCATTACGGGAATCAATATTAGTGCAGTTCATGAAAAGATGAATGGTGGGGACCTGATAAAAGGGTTATGTTCTTTCATGTTATAACAAAATAATGCATTGTTGTTTTTCATCATGTGGAATGGACGATGATTTCATACTTTAAGGACGCATTTTAGGACTGACCCATTAATATTAAGGTCTTACAGTAAGGATGTATCAATTTAATTTCACTGTGATGGATGAAACTTAGTTAAACATAGTATCACTAGGAAAAAAATGGATATTAGTTTATGGTCATAGAACTTGGACCATAAGGCCGCAAAACATTCATGTGGGTGTATAACCCTACCAGGATTCCAAATTTTGACACTATTTATGCTCAATATGGGAAAATAGATGAGATATATGGATTTATCCATCACATGAGTGTGAAAAACATAGAAAATGACGAATCAGGTGTGACAATTCAATGAGGCCATAATTCAAAATCAATGAGCGTGAATACGCGAATGGACAATAGCAAGGGTGATGGAAATCCATAGGAACATGAAAGAGAATTAAGAATGTGAATAACAGAAAATGATATTTGGGGATAAATGGATAATGGAATAATTACTGAGGATGACTACTGACCACATTCAAAACACATCATCCATTTCATATAGCTGGATATGACAACAAACAACTAAGTCTCCTCCACTGACCATTTTTGAAACAATGACAAAATATATCTCAAGATATGATTCAAGATCATCTATGAAATTGGCGTATAATGTTAGAAGAGCCTTAAATATGGATATGTGATCCAATTGGGGGTTCAATTAGATAAAGAAGTTGGTGGTGGTCAAAATAAAGGGACATATGATGCGTGGAGGTGATGGTGGGAAAGTTCCACTATGGAATCCAAAGATCAGGTTCCTACATCACCGCAAATTCAAGTACACTAGTGTGGAACAACTGAAGGAAGAATTATACCCACCCTCGAGGGTAAGGCACATAAGGGTTACTTCGAGCAGTTTAAAGGTTGTGTTTGTTGGACCTCGAGGTCATAATTTAATGTCATTGTGTATGGAAAATTTGTTCCTAATTTAATTTCATGGATTTGGGATACACCCATTTGGATTAAAGTCATGTTTTGATGATGAATACATTGCATAGTCTCTCATTAGGTGGTTGAGACATGAGATAAATGGGGGTTTCAATAAATAAATCTAACATGAATGTTGAAAATATAATTCCACACCATACCCCACACATCATCAACATGAAACCCAAACTGGGGGGGTCAAATGGGTGAATGGGTGACCCCATGCATAGGCCAGTGAATAAGGTTTATGGGTATAACATTGTATCATGTAATGGTTTAAATCAAGACAAATATAGTTATTGATGTATGATGTGGAAAATGGTCAAGACCAAAAGGGGATATATTTCGAACCAAGGAAAATCGAGGCTATTATATGGTTTATTTAATAAGCGAACATGGAAACTAATTTTCATATTTTATGGCCATATATTTTGGACCATAAAAAGTAGATCTATAAATAAGAAAGATGTAATGTGGTTATATGAATAAACCCACATTGAATGATGAAAAAATATGTCAACACCACATCACAAATTCCTACAAGAACATGGGAAAAGTTTACATGAATGATTCCAAGACTTTAGGACTTGAAATACTAGATTAAACTCATAGAATTAATTCCAGATGATGTGTGACTATTCTAGGAAAGTATAAAACATATTGAGGACCCATAATCCCATGTGATCCATGCTCAGTGTGTGAAACTATGAGTGGAAAATGTTTTACATCACACAGAAGAACAAAATATGGGACCAACTGTGTAGAGTTAAAGGAAATCATACTGCAGAGGTTCACCTTCTAAATGTATAAAGGTGAATTTATTTTTGGCCTTGGGAGTATTTAAGTTCTATATGTACAAATGGATGTGAGAATTAATGTGAATTATGGGACCAATATTAGGGACAGAATATGGAATGACCTAACAAAGGAGGATGACTGCTGACCATATTTGAAACTCAACATCTATATCAGATACCCTGAGATAGGAAAAAACAATTTAGGGCCATCCACTGACCATAATTAAAATACGGTCAGAACCCAACTAATTATTTCATTCAAGATCCTCCAAGATGATAGCCTAGAAAATTATGTGTGACTTGTGTCCATTAATCCAAAAAAATTGTGGGTCCTTTAAGATATTAATGTTGATGGTGACCCAAAAAAGGGAACACAATGTGTGGTGGTGGAATGCGATAATTTCCATACAGAATTAAAAAATCTAAGTTTCATACCATGGTGCATCATGACACATTACTAAGGCAAATCAGGTGAATGGAATTGATTAGGGGTAGGTGACACAAGAGCGAACGCAAGGGAAAACGAAAAAATAGGTAGATAAACCTATTATTAGACTCAATGATAGACTGTTGGGAGTTCTTATGTATGCTACATGGGAAGGAAACAATCTAAAAAATATTCTAGAAATGAAATATAGTTTAATGAAATGGGGTAAGGAAAGTAGTTGATATTGATATCTAAAAGAGGGTTCACATGGCATGGTAAAAAATATATGACATGAATGAGGGAAAAATAGGTCCACACCATGCCACACATACCATAGAGAGGAATCATGCCAAAGGGACAGAAGATGGGAATTATGACTACGTACCATAGAGTTTAATGTCTTGTAGGTAGGACACAATAGTTTATAGTCACGTAATATAGATAAGATATATGTTCATGGTCATAGAATTCAGACCATAATGTATGGAAAGAGGAACCAAAAGGTTGATGGACCTTGGGTTGGACCAGAATAGAAAATTTATTGTTTTTCTTATATCCCCTAAGGATGGGGATCAAGCTACACATAGTTCTGGGAATTTTGTGCATTTTAACATCATGTGGAAAGAACATTATTCAATGGGATGTTTTATGAGGTGGAATGCATGATGTGGTAGTGGTAAACCTTCCATGAATGAGGACATTAAATGTATGAAAAACATAGTGCAGATCCATGGAACTCGGGTTGAGAGACTATAATGATTATTGGATTTGTGGTACCAAGGGATAGACATAGGGGGAAAAATCTGAGCATTCATCTGTGACATCTGAGGAATAGAATCAAGCCTCATGTATTTCTAATAATGTCATTAATTTTACAATAATGTGGAAAGGATGGTTTCAAGGGTGGTAGTCATAATAATGAAACATGGTGCTGCAATTACAAACCCATTTGAATAAGGACGAAGAAGGAACATCTCCCCAATGATCCCAAAAGGATCCTCTATGCCATAAGAATAAAATCAAGTAACATGGTGTCAGACCCAAACACCAAATTCCTAGTCATTACAATGTATCTTATGAGGGAAAGAATCAATCCATACATATATTAGAATATCCAATTCATTTAACATCATGTGGTAAGGACAAAAATGATAATATAATGCCATAAGGATCGGCTGAAGGAAAATGTGGCTTACATTGTAACATCATGCAGGACAATAGTGAAATTTATCATCATGTGGAATGATTGATCAAGGTGGTTTTATGTCTTTCATCCCATACAGAGTGGTTTAACATTGTGTACGATGATGATATATCCTCGTGTGAATTACTGCATTAAAAATTTAGTGTTTGTGGGAGGAGTGATACCCTCACCATCTATGGTGATCAATGAGAATGGACCATTGGGGTACACCATATTAATATTGAAGGGTCCCTCCAATTTTGGATCCTATATTAGTGGCTTCCTTCAAGGTATCATTGGAATCCTTTGGTCATGTACCATGTCACCTTTGATGATCTATTGATGATTGAATCTCTTGTCAAATTCTCTAGCAATATTGTTCTGGTGTATCTCTATGTGGTGAAAATCTCTAATCCAATTATTATCATTGATTTCTAGCTTATACTACAGGTTTTTAGAGATGTTTTATGATTCATTTTGATCATAAAAAAATTTACTAATTGTTGGAAACTGAATCCTGATTGGAAGTACTGCATTCTTTTTGTAGACTATGGAATATGGGGCCATCTGGGTGGAAATGTGAGTTGTCACCATGTATGCCTCGAGAGCGGTGTGTTGACTATCATGCCAAAATTTCTTGTTCTAACCAACCCTCGTATAAAATATGTTAGAGAGGGTCTTATTGAATGACTCAATACTAAGATTTTATTGGACATGATATCAGGATGTATGGTTTGATCAAATACTATCATTGGTATATAATTTTATTTGTTCAACTGTTCAGATGTTACTTCCATTATCAGTGAGAATAACTTGAAGGAATCCAAATCAATGAATGATTCTAGTGGTCAAGAAAATGGTGATAGAATATTCTTTTAAATCCTATTGAGATATTGTTTCCGCCAACTTCCAAAATAAATACATGGCAATCCAGATAATCTAGAATAAAAGAGTTGTTGCTAGTGTCTAGGGTCCCATGAAAGTGAGTCCGTAGACAATGAAAGTCTGGGGGTAAATTGTATAATGAAGGTTAATTCCTAGATGAGGATCAAAGTGTGCATTGATCTGAAATTTTTGAATCCTCTTGGTGAACACAATATAGTCATAGACCATAGTGGGCCAAAAGTACCCCAACCATTGCATCTGAGGAGATATTTTTGGCATTGCCTGATGACCTCCTTAGGAATTAACATGAACTTCATACATGACATGGGGGATCTCATCTAATTAAATAAGTTATAGGATAACTCCTCCAAACGTACATTTTTAGAGGATTTGGTGAAGTCCAGGGCCACTCTATAGGGTAAACTGCACTACATGCCCGCAGATTCACTCACATATAGCTGGGTCTGTTAGGATCTTATCGTGAAAATGGAACTCAACAAAAGGATATGCCCAATCATGTGTTCCTTATGCTTTTTCCAGGATACCTGGACGTCTCAACGATGAATCACCACTTTAATTATGGATTACTAGCTTGATATCATTATCCTTAGAAGAGACGGTAGCGATGAATCTTTGATGTCCTACATGGATGGTCAAGTCATCCAGATCATTATCTATAATAGAAGTGGAATGGATGGAGAAGGAATAGGCTCAACAATTATGTTACCTAGGGACATGTGTGACATCTGGTGGAGAAGGATGTTGGGCCATCAGCTAGAATGTACCCTCTAAAAGGGGAATGGGATTCTGCTTCCTAACAACATAGTTACCATTGATATTCTTGATAACTAGCTCAGAGTCCCCTTCTATATAATAGCAGGGAAAACATCTCGAGAGACAAATTGAGTCCTGTGATGAGATCCCGATTCTCTACCTCATTATTGGTGTACTTTTCTGACAATAAGAACAAGTATTGAGATACGGCTCGTATAGGCATGATGAAGATGATATGTAAGATAACTACATTGATTTTGATGATATTAACCAATCTATCAGTCAATATTTGGGAAGAACCATCAAAGTGAATCTACTAACACATCAATGTCGGTCCATTGAGAGTATAGAATCTTCTAGGAAACCTATATCTAAATTCTTCTCTACAAGGGATGGACCTGTGGCCAGAAAAGCTACTAATGCCTGACCTTTGACAGCATTCTTCAAATTGGTCCTGATGTTGAGTTATTGAAGGATCATATCCTTCCAAGGATGAGGACCTATCAACCTAGAGAGATTCATAATATATTGTATTTGATCTATGAGGGACACCAACTGAATCTAATGGTGATGTTACTAGTGTAGTAGTTTTTTCACTAAAAAGATGAACATAATTCATCATTTCTCAATAAGATCATATCTAGATTCAGTTTTGACGATCATGAGACTGAGAAAATATACACAATTATGTATCCCTTTGTTTTTAATATGGGTATGAAGGGAAATGATGGATGAATCCAGGGAGGTCACATAAATGACATGTGGCTTTATGGAAACATGTTGCATCAGAAATTAATGATGGATTAAATACTACATAATCCCCTAATGAAGGATTGAAATTCATCATACCATTTCTTGAGGGAACCATTCATCACGATTCAGGAACACGTATTACACTTGGAAACCAAATTAACAATGAATCGATGTATACAAGCTTAGTGGCATTGAAAAACTCAAAACACTCATAGGTTGCTATGTGAATGCATCTAAATGACAGCCTTGATATTTTCTTGATTGATCTCAATGCCTCTTTAACTGAAAAAAATGATGAGATACCTTATAGAGGTGACCCTAGATGCACACTTAAAGGTCATCATCTTCATATGGAGTGAATAGATGAAGCTACACACATTCTTAAGAACTATGAGATAGTTATTATTCTGGTGAGATATGACCACCAAATCATCCACATATAATTCCACATGGATCCTGATAATTGACATGAATTTGTTGTGCATAGCAAGATAATAGACTACCCTTCATTATTCAGAGAAAAAAGAAATACAATGTAACAAAAATTACCATTTGTTGCTCTAAAGGTGATGGATTATTCATCCTTGGGGGAAATTCACATCAGAATATATCCAGAATACCCATCCATGAAGAAGAGAGCATAGAACCCCGTGATGGAGTGGATCAACAAATCTACCATGGGAAGGGAAAAATATCCCTCCAGAGAGTGGAGGTCAAGTTCCCAAAAATAAATGCAGACTCTGATCTATCCATGTATCTTCCTTGTAGGGATGATTTTAGAAAATAACCTGGGGTACTGAAATTCCTTGATGAGATTATCAAATTTGGCTATGATCATGGCACCGTGATAAGGGTGCAACATTCTAGGAGGTTGTTTGTACTCAAGATGGTTTGAATGAAGACTAGTGCAGTGGATGGAAACCTAAGGATCTAGTCCTAGAATTTCATCATATCAGCATTAAAATAAATCCAAATGTTTTTTAAGTATTTCCAAAAACTAATACCACTCGTTAACAAGAATAGTTGCACTGATCAACATCAGTTTTGGGTATGCATCTGTGCTGAGATTTTCTTGGATCTACTCATCAACTGGGGTGGAGACACCTTCCTCATAAATAGGAGGTGCTTCCTCTAAATACTGTTTGTTATTCATGGTGAGGATAATTTAATTAATACGTAGTTATTTTAAATAAAAATACTATGAAGGAATATCAATATCAACTGGAGTGGCGGGGGATTATTTGTTAGGAAACTCATGTACTAAAGAAACTATTGAAATGAAGGATATTGATACAATCCCATCAGGCATACATCCCAAGGGGTCATGCATAAAAATATTAAAGTAGTGTTGGAACTTTTTCTAGAGTCCATTCAGTCTTTCTATATGAAACATGAATGTGTGGTGTATTGTTGTTTCCATGGGGTGAACATATAGGTACTTTATAGGGGTAAGTTGTTATGGTATAACATTAGCTTCATTCATGTAGGAATATAAAGTGATATTCTGGCACTCTTTGTGTCATGGAACTCGCTCCTGAATCCTTCTTGAGATAACAAAACAGTTTCCCAATTATGGATTTGTAGCCTCCAACTAGTGAATCGGGATGAAAAAAGCATCATACATGTTTCTCCATGGATCCTCAACAATTATGGTAGGCCCTACCTCTTTATCCTGAACCTACTACACAATTATCTTGTAATTTTCTTCATGTATGTAGCAGGATTCACATGATGAAGATGGAGAGGCGTCACCTTTCATTACACCTATTCCATAATAAGGGAGTTCTTGAGTAACTGGTGATACGAGGATGGGACCCCTACAAGCTGATAGAGCCATGGTCTACAAATTAATGCATTATAGGTGGTGTCATATGAGATAACCATGAACACTGTGCTGATAATTCGGGTAATAAATTTGGTCTTTAGGAAGATATTGCTCACTGGATTCTGCTCTATCATGTATTTACCTTGAATCTTCAAGTCAGAGGGACTCAGATATTCTTTAGAAAATCCAATTTTGCGGACTGTCTGGGATGGGATGATATTGATTCCAAAAACTAAGTCAATGAGACAATAAATGATATCTAGACCATTAAATTAGCTAGTAATATATAATGGATGGATGATTCCCTATATAGTAGAACCATTATGTTTTCCTGAGAATGATATAGTGTCTTGGCATTCTTCATGATCCATTTCCTCTCCAAAAAAATATTTGGTTGCCGCTACAAGGGTTTTGAACTGGGGGGGGGGTTCTCAAAGCTTCTATATGGTATTCAGGCATATATTCTTATAGGTGTAGGGCCTCATGAATCCATAGATTCATAGTATTTCTAGTGATGAGAATAATCACATCATACATTCGCATCAAACACTCATTTATTCATATATGTGGAAGATTTTTTGAAAGACTAATGATAGGTAGTTCCGGTCAAACTAGATGATTTTGGGGGAATATATTTGCTCACTAGTAGAATCCAGAAAAATTACTACTGGATAATATCATGATGACTAAGATCTATCAAAATTTGAATGTTGTTGACCATAGTGTGGTTGTGGAATCTTTTCCTTATTGATATTCACAAACAGTAGTGGGGGTGAATTTGACGAGATAGTATGAGAGGACTTCACATGATGATATTTATAATGGGTATGTTTTCTGGTCACATAGGAATGCATATCTTGGGATAAATTTCTATATGGTGTACGCTTATAGTTCATATATCATCAATTTCATAGAGAATTTCACAGAATAATGAAATTTGAAGGGAATTCCATGCATTCCATATTGACGTGAACCATATAATGGTTCACCAGATCAACATGGTTCACTGGGATACACTACTTATAACCAATTGAAGAAATTTCCATTTCTATACATGTTCTAGGGGTAATCCCCATACCTGATGGAATGAAGTCACCAAGTATACAAGACATATTTTGTACTGTTGGGGGACATTGCTTTCCCATATACTATTGGTTCCTACTTTATTGTGAGGTGGATGACAGGGATGTGGTTATAGAAGTGAAAGTTGTAGGAGGCGTGGTGGCTCCTGAAGGTTCAAGTGACATTATAATGGAACATATGATACAATGGTCATGAGAAACTACAATGCAATCCATCCTGCAATCATTATATTGAGAACCACTGTTAGAGACCCACTACCATTCACCATCATTGTATCCATCATGCATTGCAAGCACATATTCCACCTGTTCCGAGACATAGCCTTATCTTACTATGTAGTCATCAACATGGACTTGAAGATCTCCTTGAAACCCATATAATTTCTTGGGGGTTTGTCCAATGAACTGGTGATAAGGTAAATAATTGTGGTGATCAATGAGATCAGCTTCTTTAGTCTTCCTGCATAGCGATAGCCTCAAGATTCCCTAATCCACAGCCGATTGGAAATAGCTGGGGACCTAAAATTCTTCAAGGGAGTATGTTATATTTTTTCTATATGTGAAAGGAACAATGGTTTCCAGACCCTGAAGTGGCGATTAATTCTACCGAGTAGGTTGAACCTAATGGTCACTCCTAGGTTGCAGTTGTTGGAAGGGTGGTTCAGACTAATTAGGAGGCCGACGATACTGACCCGGATGCTGGGTCGAGAGCATTGTTTTCATAGTGAGGCTATGGGGGAGGATCAAATGACAATAATCGTAGTGTCCTAGGGTCCAATACATGTCTAATAACAATTGTATAATCTTTTCTTAAACTTTTTATAGGGGCATATGGGTTATGAGAATTCATATTTATCATGCTTCAAATATTTCTCTTGGTGATGTGCCTTGTTATAGAAATCTAAAAAATCCACCTAGTATGTTTTGAGTGATGAGAAAAGGAAAATTTTCAATCTTTAAATTTACCTCACTCATTATAAATATCATTACATGAGTTAGTGACATATCGAGCAAATATTTGAGGTTGTTATACACATTGAAAAAAGTATGTCATGCGCTCGACTATATTTTTCTAGCACGTTAATAGGTCATCAATACTATTCATGAAAGTGGTTTACCAGAATTCACATACAAACTGCATGTAATGATCATCAAAACCATGTAATGACCTAATAGGTAGCGGGTTTTACTAGAAAAATTTACCCTCTTCCATTTTCAATATGAAGCACCAGATCATGGAGACCTCATGCTATGTTGGAGTTCTTAGCATGGGTCCACACCATAGGATGTAGTGGGCTAGATGATTAAGATAGTCACCAATCCCATTGAATGGGCAATGTGTTGTATCAAAATGAATGGGGATTATGATATGTCCTCCACCCATGCCAAGAGATGGCTTACCATTAGGTGTCATTGCCACATTTTGAGTTTCAATGGACATAACAGGAGTGATGAGACGGGAAATCAGATCATCCTTGAAAGGGTTCTAATAATGGTTAGGATCGCTAACCATAAATTTATTAGAGTTATATTCAACATGAAAATCAGGCCTAGTGGTTCGTGGAGTGGCTGGTTGGATGACCTCAGGAGTAGTTGGAGGAACGACCAACATAGAAATCACAAGAACTACATTAATCGAAACATGATGGTCTTATGGGGGACTGACCTCTAGTGCGATGTCCTAGATAATATCCTCCCACAACCTATGCATATTTGGCGATACATATTATGGACGATTGCTATAAATACATCTTAAATCCTATTAGGTTATATAGGGTGGTTGAAATCAATAGGTGGATATTCTCCTAGGGGAGGTTGTACCTTCACCTGATATGCCAAAAGAGGATGAGTGGGATCTTACCGTGGATCAATATAGTATGGTCATTGCTCTGCAATTCTCTTGACAAGGATCTCTTCAAAAACATTCTTATGTTCCACATGTTTTTGGTGTAACATGACATTATGTAGATCATCACATTTCGTCTACAATGAACCATACAGGTCAGAGTGCCTAACATTTCTAGTGTCCCCTTTTCCCTTATTGTAGTCCCATCCTTGAGGAAATGACTCACCATGTTCCTCAAGGCCAAGACAATGTCTTTTATGGTTAGTCACAACACCTGGGTGTTAATGAGATGGGGGTATTGTCCCTACAGGTATGTTGTCATCAATGCATTCTGCCTTAGGTTCCTTCTCTACAAGATAAAAAAAGTTTAGTTGATGAATCTTGGTGGAATGTCCTCAATATTTCTGTGAAGATCTTATTGTCACTTTATCGGGCTAAAATTGAGGGCATCATGTTGTCCCCAACCAAATATCTGGAAGTGTGGAGATGCCTCCTCAATAACTTGGTGGAGAACAATACTTATTCTTACACATTGTTGTTGAAGATCCCAATGATGATTTTTTGAAGTAGGGTGATGAGAAATAATGAGTGTGGCCATGTCCACCATGCAACAAAGATAGTATATATCATCATCATGCTCTGGAAACATCAGATAAACCAACCATTGATGATAGAGAAAATAATGCATCATCTAGAGAAATTGACAAAAGCATGTTACTTTATCATGGAAAAAAGACTCAAGTGTTTTAACATCTGGGGTGGAAATCAACCAAAATATCTCATGGAACATGTGTAACACCCCTATATTTCATAATAGGTTATTTTTTCAAATTAATTAAATAACATGCACTACACGCAACAATAGGTTCTTGCGCACCATGACATTCCAAACTAGCCGTTCAAAATTGGTTAACAATTGTATTAACTGAATTTTGAAATTTATAAAATATATAAAATTTTAGAATCTTAATTATGAGTTTCTTAGACATAATTTAAGAAAAAATTCATTTTTTTCAAATAAAAGAAGTATTTTTCACAATATACAATTTTACCAACTTTTAATGGATATCCTTTTTTAAAGCCAATATTTGAAACTTTTATATATTCAATTTGAAAAAATAAAATTATTAGTTAGAATAGATATATAATAATATTGTTTCAATAAATTTTTGATGTTTTTCTGATTACTTTCTTATTTGGGCATGTAGTGAAAAATACTATATTTTAACTAAAAACTACTTTTTAATCAAAATAATTTATATTGTTAAATTATAATTTTTAATGGTTTGGAAGTATATATAGATTTTATTTTTAACATTTAATCCAATTCTGGTCATTGTAAGTAATTTCACATTGAAATTGGACATAAAGAAGTGTCAATCGTTTGAAAGTTATTATTTCCTAAAAATACTCTTGTGGTTTTGACAACGGGAATTAATTTTAAATAAATAAATTCAATTTATATGTTTTTAATTTGGTAAAATAGAAATCATTTTGGAATTAGGATTATCAGAATTAGATAAGGGTGAATTTTTGGTATGTTTCTGAAAACATTCAATATGTGATGAATAGTGAAAAACACTGCGTTTTTGTTTAAAACTGAATTTTCATTTAAATTATTATTTATATCATTTAAATTATTTTTAGGTAAAAATAGATACCTAATACCTATATAAGTTACATTTAATTAATTTGTGACATTTTATAATATGATTAGATATATAAAAAAATATTGAAATTTTATAATCTTTTACACACCTCCCAGGAGCATTTTGAAATTTTCATAAAACATAATTTTACGACTTCTATGAATTGAATTTCAAAACTCCAAGAGACATGGTTTAAATCAGTAAGTAATATTTTTTCAATAAGATAAAAATTATTTTTGGTAGATAGTAACATTTGAATTTTATTTACCACGGTTAAAGTTAAATTGGGTAATTAAAGGTAAAAATGATTTTATTATTACCCTAAAACATGTTTTAATTCCATTGGATAAATTTAATTCGACCAAAAACAAACAATGGTAGAAAATATGATCCTTTAGGTCCACTTGGATTAGATTAGGACACATATTATTTTTTAATTCAAAGAAGAGTTAAAATTGTTAAATACAATGTTTAATAACTAATCCATTTTTAATATAGGGATACACATAAGATAAATTTAAATATAACTATTAATTAGAAATTTAAAAATATTTCATACATAATGGTATTTTATTTATAATTTTTAGACATTAAATAATTTAATTTATTTATGACACAATGATGATGAAGTAATTACCTAATTAATGAAATATGATCATATTTGATATTATAAATACCCAAATAAATGTAATTTGAGTTTTTTCATGAATTAAAATAATAATATAGGTTAATATGACATATTAAGGTTGATTAAAAGATTTTATTTCTAATAAATAATGCTTTTATTAATTTAGAAAAAACAATATACCAAATAGTGACAAAATTGAGCAAAATGAGTTTTTAAAACAAATATTATATTATTAATTGTTATTATATTCCTAAAAATATATGGTTTATCCAAAGGGATTAAATACTATTTTATATGTCATTAATGAACCTCTTGGGGTTCTTGTGGAAGATTATTGTAAGTTTATTAACCAAAACAATATAAAAATCCAAAGAAACATGGTAAATTTCAATCTATTTAACAAAGAGTTAAATCTAAAAGAGATGGTTAACATAGTGACCCAAACCCCTCTAAAAACTATTTTTTGAGTGGATTTCAACCTATAAAAACCTTATCCTTTAAATATTTCATTTTGTAGCCATTAAAAACTGATATTAAACTTATTATAAAATAATATTTTATGTTTTTTCTTAATATTCCCCTCACGCCTCTTACAAAAGGGCACTTCGCCTTCCCTTTAATTCACACCTCCAAATCCATTTGGATCAACCATCCTTGTACCAAAAATCATCCCAACTATCATAAATTTATCCTATAGCCATTATTTTGGTCAGAAAGCCATCCTACAGAGCCCTTTTGATTAAATCAAAAGACAGAACCCGATGAAGAGGCATTGATTCCACCACCCTCTTTCAAGTTATTTTATTCAACCACTTACTCTTTCTTTGTTATTACCATAACAAAATAATAACTCAAGTACCTTATATATACTGTGATGTAATTAATTATATGTGACATCCATATTCATTATTCTATCCATCCAAGTAATGATAATGTCACCATGCGTGCGTACATACGGCTTACCGTCTCCACATCGTGGTGTAATTTGTTATTCAACACAATGTTATTTGGATGGATATAATGATGAGTAATATTGATATAAATAATGAAAATAACATGTTAATGTCTATGTAATATTAATATACCATCTAATTCCACACCATTATAAAATGATATTGTCGCTCGTGCGTACGTACGGTTTACCGTCTCCACAACACGATGAGATTCATTTCACGTTCACCATTCATCGACAATTATAAAAATATATATTTCTAATAATTATGTAATATATGAAATAATAATGATAATATAGATATATATATATATGTATGTATTTATGTACTTACATATATCTTATTCACTTAATTCTGTTCAATACTATATAAAAACAGAAACAACTTTTATGCGTACGTACGACCTACCGTCTCCATAAATGGTGTTTTCCATTTCATATATAAATCTATTATAAATGTTTATATTATAATTGTATATGAAATATTAATCGGGGATTGTTTTATAGAAGTATTTAAACCATGATCTATATGATACATTCAAGAATAACCAGTTAAAATACATACGATAAAGAAAGTGATTATTACCTGAAATGTTTATTTAACATGAAAATACTTATAAAATGGGTAGTATATAGTCATAAATGAATAATTTATGATATAAATAAAATATGAATATGGTTATTGTATAATATAATAACATATAATTGTTATTATACAGGAGGTTAAACATACCCTCAACCAACAAAAAGAGCAAGGTAAGGGGTTTTCATCACACACCTTATTCCGATGAGATTCAAGGTATATTTCCACTATTACCTTATGTGTGGTGTATGTACTGTCCATAATTGTATTATTTGTGTAAAACACTCTAATTTATGGCTATTTTCATATTCATTGTATGATATTTATTTCATGGGTGTATGTTTAGTAAGTTACCAAATTGGTAAGGGTTAATTTTACAATCTCTTTATTATCCACGGTTTTTTTCACATAAGAATCTACAGGGACATATTTATTATCCATGTCCATGTTTAATGAAAGTGTTTTCAAATGGATTCTTTTAAGGTATATTTTTACAAAAACATCATTTTAAATTTTTTTACATTTATTCTTATAAATCATTTTCATTAATGTTTATGTTTTCAAAATGGGTTTTGAGGATTTATTTATATGAACATGATTGATTTGAAATGATAATTCTTTTAAAAAAATGTTTCAAAATGGTATGGGTCACTTTGATTCAAAAATCAATTTTAAATGACTATGTTTGTAAATTGTGATAATTATATACTATTTCATGAAAAATGTGTATTTCTCTCAACGCATTTTATTGATCATTTTCATCATTATAAACATCATTTAATGGAATTTAATCTTGTTTCAAGTTGATTTATTATGATACAAATATTCCATATTGTATTGAATGTTTTGTGATATGTTTGAATGTGGATGTGTTATTTTTATACTATTCATTGTTTATGGATAAAGTATTGACATTTTGTATGATAGTTTCAATACGAATGTTTATTTTATATATCAAACTTTTTTTATGATGAATGAATTGGACTACTATGTTCCGTGTTGGGGACTGGTAAAAGTAATCCCTCTTGGATGGGGTCCGATTACAGTAGACCGTCCGGGTCGGTGTCCGGTTATAGAGGCTCTTTGTAATGGTTTCCGGTTACAGCGGCTATCCGGGTTGGAGTCCGGTTATAGAGACTCTCTGGGATGGATTCTGGTTATAGAGGCTCTCCGGGTTTGTGTCTGGTTACAACTATCCCATAGGTCCTTGCACGAGGCCTTGACATAGAAATTGAATTCTGGTACTATACATTCCCTCATTATGAAAATAGTTATTACATGTGATTATTTTATTAGTATAATATCCATGTTCATGTTTATATGTTAATGTTTGAATTATTTGTTCCATATTATTTTCATGTTTATGTTTAAAAGACTATTTTTTCATTAAACATATTTCCTTAAATGTTTATAGCTTCTGATAAATTATTTACCTTTAGAGAGTGTCTGAGATCACCACTTTCTTATGTTTTACCATCCCAGGATCCCAAGAAGTGTTTTATATTTGAGATGTAGTGTTATGGTAAGGGAAAAATGGAATTATTAATGATTTTTTTGTGTTGTATGTTCAAAATTTTAATGTAATTTCCATGTTTTCAATCTATTTCCCGATACTGCTAAATTGATCAGTCATTTGGGACATGATTCCTTGTAATCATGCCAATTTATTAAATAATGCACCGAATCTGGGAATCTTGGGTTGGGGCATTACAGTTGTTATAAGAGGACGTTTAATACAAACCTTGGAAACTAGATTTAGATAAACTTTTATTAGATAACATTATCCATAGATAGACTTTGAGGACTAGTATAGAAGAACTTCCTATAATTTTGGTAGTGTAGAGATTTTGTGACTTTTCCAGGAAATACAACTCTATCTCTAAACGAGTCATTAGAGGCAGCTCTGGAACAGATGTACCTATGGGTAAAACCCAAAAACACTGCTTTGAGATAGACTCAAACGGGAACTGGTGCACACCAATGAGCCTTGCTGCCCTCTTGGTTACGACACTCCCTTGGGATATTCATAGGATAATTCTAATTTTCATTACAAACAATTAGGAAGGGTTTATGAGTATATTCTTACTCAATGAAAACATTTTTATGATTATGGATTATATCCATAAATTTTTCAATTTGTGGTAACTATTTTACATGTTTGGAATTATGAATTGCGATTCATAAACTGACCTAGTGTATTCCATTGTTTAGAAATATAACCTAGTAGATGGAATGATAACTGCAAAAATACGTATAATCCAAAGTGTAAGAAGAATCATATATTTTGTATTATTAATCCAACATTTAGAAGGGAAATAGTATCCAAAATATTCTCAACATATGGATAAATAGTATCATGTGTTAATAAGATAAATAAATAATTCTCTGAGTCATATGGATTTGAGGGGAAAGAGAGAAGAAAAGGATGGTAGAGAGAAAGAAGGATAATGGGAAGAAGGGAATGAAGGATTTTCCCATATTTGACAATTGTAGAAAGAGTCACCTTGGTAAATTAATGAAGAGAATGAGAGTCTTTTATGAGGGTGGATAAAAAGGACACCAAGTACGTGATTGAAAAGATAAGAAAAAAGTTTCATGTGTACAATGCTTCATCTACATGGGGTTGGGTCATTACGCGAATCAATGTCCAAGTCATCCGAGAATACCCCAAATAATGCTATTGGATAATAATCAAGTTATGAAACTACCACAGATAAAGAGGAATGACTATTGTTCTTATGTTGTTGTTAAAATATTATGTCATTTCAGTGTATTTTCGATGATATAACAGTTATATGAATTATGGAAATAAATATGGATTGTACTCTAGTACTATATCATTTAGGATTTTAGATTATATGGTTTTATGAAATGTGACTCAAAAAAAAGTTAATATTTTTGGAACATACATGGTTGAAGGAAAGATAACCCATATTAAGGTCTTGATACTGATGTTGTAATTTTTTTAATAAGAGATGGTTGATTAGGATAAAATATATTGGATATTCATGACTATCTTGGAACTAATTAATGGTTTGTTTATTTCGCCATTGTTGGAATATTAAAATTTTGTGGATATAATAAATATATCTAGTATTATATAAAGGATAAAAGAACATGAATGTAATAGATATGGTTTTATTATAATTCAGGGTGTAGCCATGTATTAAAATAATACATGATGAAGGTGTTCACATGTTATTACTTGGAAAAAAGGATCCACATTGTGTTTAACTTCCTTATAAATTTGTGACTATGAGTTTGGATATAATTATTTTGGATAATTCTAAAGGATGGGATGGATTATGTTTGAAATTGGATCTTATTTTTATGGTTATTTTAGTATTGTTATAAAAAGGACAACATGTAGACCGTGTGATAATCCGTCGCGTCAGACAAAGCTGCGGGAATTGAACCCACAACCATAATAAGATTGGTATTTATCTCTGACCACTAGACTAAATGAGGTCCCTGGATTATATAATCTAGTTTTTTAAAATTTTTTGATAGGTGAATTTTAAATTCATAATTTTTGGAACCCTATTTTATTAGGATAAATTGAATATGTTTTTAAATCTTTTGGAATGAAAGATGAGTTTATGGTAGGAATTAGTTAAAGGATGAAACTATACTTGTCAAGTATATATATATATATATATATATTATTTTTTCTGTCTTATTCTAAAGGTAAATTAATTCATAAACATTAAATAAGGGATCATAAAACCAAAAATGTGTTATCCTAATACCTTATGTTTTGTCGAAACGATGTTATTTTTAATCATCATAGATTGATGGATTTGAGGCCCTCAATTTTACAATTGTTTTTGATCGATGACCTCAATCACTCCTAATAAATATTTATGTTTTTTATCCAATTATGTTTCTCAAATATCTACCTATTTTCTCCTAATCGAGATCATAATTTGGTGGTGACCCTTTCATTTTCCTTTTCCTCTTATTAAGACTAATTTTTTTTACCCCAATCTCTGATGTGGGTTTTACCACAAAGGTATTTTCTATTTTAATCAATTTATTTTTGAAAAAAATTTCAAATAGAGAGGATTCAATTTACTTAAGTAGGGAAGAATGTAACACCCCATGATTTCATAGAATGTTATTTCGTCAAAGTAATTCAATAACATGCACTACACGCAACAGCGAGTTCTAGCGCACCTTGACTTACCAAACAAGTCGTTCAAAAGCAGTTATGAATAGTATTAAAAAAATTTGAACTTTATATAATACTTATAATTTTATAATTTATATTATTCGTTTCATGGACATACTATAAGAACAAATTCAAAATTTTTAGATAAAAAAATTATATTTCAAAAAATAAAATTTTACCGCATTTTAATGGTGAACCATTTTTAAATCAAATATATGAAACTTTTATATATTCAATTTGACAAAATAAACTTCTTCTTTAGAATTGATAAATAAGAATTTAGATTCAATTAATTTTGTGTGTTTTTCTGATAACATTCATATTTGTGTGAATAGTGAAAAACTACGATATTTTAACTGAATATTTTTTAATAAAAATAATTTATCATTTAAATTATAAATTTTTATGGTTTTTAAGTGTAAATACATTATATTTATACAATTTTATCCAATTATGGTCATTGTATTTAATTTCACATTGAAATTGGACATAAACAAATGTCAATTTTTTTAAAGTTATTATTTCATAAAAATATGCTTTTTGGTTTTGACAACAGAAATTAATTTTAAATTAATAAATTCAATTTTTACGAATTGAATTCTGTAAAATAAACTTCATTTTTGAATTCGGAATATCAAAATTTTCTTAGGGTGTATTTTTTGTTATCTTTTTGAGAACATTCAATTTTTGATAAATAGTGAAAAACACTGTGTTATTGGTTAAAACTGACATGTCATTTAAATAATTATTTATTTCATGTAAATTTTGTTATGTCAAAATAGATACATAATACATATATATATATAATTTAATACATTTAAGTCATTTTAAAATAATTTTATATATAGAAATTTTTTTTTGAAATTTTGTCATCTTTTACCCACCTCCTGGGGGCATTTTAAAATATGTATAAAACAGAATTTTACCACTTCTGTGAATTGAATTTAAAAAATACATGAGAAACGGTTGATATAAGTAAGTAAAATTTGGTTCAATAAGGGAAAAAATAATTGTTGGTGAATAGTAACTTTTGACTTTTATTTAACACGGTTAAAAGAAAATAGGGTAATTAAATGTAAAATTGATATTATTATTACCCTAACACAAATACTTATTCTATTGGATAAGTGTAGTTAGATGAAAAACAACATTATGAATAAAATATTATTCTTTAGGTCAACTTGAATTAGATTAGGAGATTTATTATTAGTTAATTCAAAGAATAGTTAAAAGTGTTAAATTCAAGGTTTAATAACTAAACCATTTTTTATATAGGGTTACACAAAAGATTAATTATTATATAAATATTCAATAGAAATATAAAATAATTTCCTACATAATTATATTTTATTTATAATTTTTAGACATTAAATAATTTAATTTATTTATGACACAATGATGATGTCGTAATTACTATATTAATGACCTATTAAGATAATTTATATTTTAAATACCCAAATTAAAATAATTTTAGACTTTTTTATTAATTAAACTAATTTTATATGTCAATATGACATATTAGGGTTGATTAAATGATTAATTTAGAAGTAATAATGATGTTCTGAATTTAGCAAAAACAGAATACAAAATTGTGTCAAGATTGACATAAAAGTGTTTTTACAACAAATATTATATTATTAATTGGTTTATTAATCCTAAAAATATAAGGATTAGCGTAATGTATTAAATACTATTATATATGTTATTAATTAACCAATTTATGTTCTTTTTGATGTTTATAGTTTATTTATTGACCATATAATTTAAAAATACAAAGAGACATGGTGAATGTATAACTATTTAACTAAGAGTTCAATCTAAATGATAATGTTCATATAGGGACAAAATCCTATCTAAAACTGATTGGTTGAGTGGTTATCGACCCATACCCACGATATATTTTAAATATTTAATTTTTGATCCATTAGAAACCAAATATTAATTTATTATAAAATAACATTTTAAGTTTTTCCTAAGGTGCCCCTACACCTCTTATAAAAGGGAACTTCCCCTTACCTCAAATTCACACCTCCAAATAAATTTGTCTAGGTAAACACCTCTCCATATATCCTCCAAAATATACTAACTTCTTCCTAGAGGCCTTAATTTTGTCATAATTCCAACCAATGGAGCCCATTTGATCAAATCAAAAAGAAGAACCCGAATAAGAGGTAATGATTTCACCACCTTCATTCAAGTTATTTTATTCTTACACATAATATTTCTATTTCATTACCATACCAAAATAATTAGTCCATTAACTTACATGTACTATGATGTTATTATAAATATTGAACAACTGTATTCATTATTATATCCATCCTATGAATGATAATGTCATCATTCATGCGTACGTACGGTTTACCGTCTCCACACCGTAGTGTAATATATTATTCAAAACAATGTTATTTGGATGGATATAATGATGAGTAATATGTATATAAATAATGAAAATAACAATCAAATGTCCCTTTAAAATTAATATATCATCCCATTCCTCGCCATTATGAAAATTATATTGTCTCTCATGCATACGTAAAGATTACTATCTCCACGACGCGATGAGATTCATTTCAACGTTCACCATTGATCGAAGATTATAAAAATATATATTTCTTATAATTATGTAATATATGACATAATAATTCTTATAGATATATATATATATATATATGCAACTATGTACTTACATATATCATATTCACTTACTTTTTTCCAATACGATATGAAAACAGAAACATCATTTATGCGTACGTAAGGCCTAACGTCTCCATAAACGGTGTTTTCCATTTCATATATCTATCTGTTATAAATATTTATATTCTAAATATATATGACATATAAATCATGTTTAGTATTTTGGAATTATTTAAACAATGATCTAAATGATACGGTCAAGAATAAAAAGTTAAAATATGTACGATAAAGAAAGTGATTATTACCCAAAATGTTACTTTTACATGAAAATAATTATTAAATGGGTAGTATAATGTCATAAATGATTTATGCATGATATAATAAATATGAATATGGTTATGGTATAATCTAATAACATAAAATGGTCATTATACAGGTGGTTAAATTTACCCTTGACAAAAGGAAAGTGCAAGGTAAGGGGTTTTCATCAATATCAACATCGATTAATATATTTTAAACATGTTTTAATATGATTTATTATGATACCAATATTACATATTTAATTGAATGTTTTGTGATATGTTTGACTATGGATGTGTTATTTTTATACCATTCATGGTTTCTGGATATACAATATAGATTCTGTATGCTAATTTTAAAATGAATGTGTATGTTATATTTCAACATTTTCATATGATTAATGTATTGGAATAGTATGTTCTGGGATGGAGACTGGTAAAAGTATGCCCTCCGGGTAGGGGTCTGGTCACAGCAAACCCTCCGGGTTAGAGTCCGGTTACAGAGGCTCTCCAGGATGAAGTCCGGTTATAGAGGATCTCCGGGTTGGAGTCCAGTGACAGAGGCTCTCCATGATGGAGTCCGGTTACAGAGGCTCTCCTGGTTTGGGTCCGGTTACAGTTAGACCATAGGTCCAAGCATGAGGCCTTGACACAGATATTAAATTCAGGTACTATAAATTCTCTCATTATGAAATTAGTTATTATTTGTGATTATTCGACTTTTAGAATATCCATGTTCATATTTATATTGTATTTATTGATTTATTTTTTCCATATTATGTTCAAGTTTAAGTTTACAAGGCTATTTTTTTATTACACATCTTGCCTTAAAAGATTATATCTTTCACTAAATTATTTACCCTTACTGAGCATCTCATCTCACCCCTTTCTTATGTTTTATTTTCCCAGGATCCCATGAAGTGTTTTATCTTTGAGATGCTGGGTTATGCTAAGGGAACAATGGAATTATCAAAGTATTATTTTTTCTTTTGTATGTTAGAAAGTGTAATGTAATGTTTATGTATGATATCTATTTTCCAAGACTACTAATCTGATTGGTATTTCTGGACGTGATTCCTTTTAATCATGCAAATGTATTAAAATACTGCCCCAACTCTGGGAATCTAGGGTTGGGGTGTTACACCATGTCTACTACTAGAATATCCCATAATATTTTTCTTTTAGAAGAAGGATCCAGAATCTAGCTACCCCATTATTCATTGAGGGTGGTTGAAGAACTGGTAACGACACTGATATGAACTATTGTTGTGGTGGACTTTCACGCGAAGAGAAAAATGTTTGTGCTAACAAGACACTGCATACTGGGTGGTCACTCAAATATGGTACTGAATAAATCACTACATCCCTGTAGGATGGGGCATCGACAGTGTTTTCCATTTTCAGGGTAGTGATCACCTGTGTTGAATCTGTGCATTGATCCTTACCCACTGATCCCTAGAACAATTCTTTATGATCATTGGTCAAGGTAGAGAATGATCCAGGTGATGACAACATGGAATCTTTGTCCAAAACCTAAATGGGCACCAAATCATCATATATCTACATATATCTCCCAATGGATTCAGGGATCTATTGCATCTCACCTTATATTATTATGAAGTTTACATGTCTAGTTTCTATGATAGACCCCAACACAAAGGATCACGTAGAAGGATACATCATAGAATTTCACTCCACATTAGTGTGGAAAAAGAGAACCTGATTGATAGTGATCTCGAACTTCCCAGGCTTCTACCTTCAGTAGTGAAAGTTTCCCTTTCTCCATATAATAGTTAATCGGGGAAGGTTAGATCATTGGCATGGAAAGGACCTCCATAATGGAAGGTAGTAATGTGGGGAGATCCATTTCAGGAGATGGTGGGAGAATAGGTAGACCTTCATGCCTGACATTGTCAGAGCATGAAGGATCATTTTGATTGATATTACTAAGGACATAGGGTGGGCCTCTATGTTGGATGAGAGAGTAGGGAGAACCTCCACCTAGGTGCCTTTTGGTATGATGGGAACCCATAGATATATAGAACAGAAAATTGGGAGGACTCTGTATAATGTGTTTGAGATGCACGAGGGAGGGCCTCCATGTTTAGTAGTGTTAGAGCAAGGATGGCCACATTTTGAGCTAGAAAGGACATGGGGGGACCTCTACGCTATCCACCAATAGCACGGGATGAACCTCTGGGTATATTAGTAGTGGTAGTACATTGAGGGACTTCATACTGATCATTATGGAGAATGGTAGGACCTCTGTGCATATGGGTCACGATGTGAGGAGGGCCTTATCACTAACAACATGAAATATGGAGGAAATAACCAATAATAGGATTATGGGATTGATGACGACCTCCATGTTAAATGAAAACACCATGGGTCCTCACATTACTTCTAAAGCATGCACTGATGACTAGAATAGTTAGTCCCTACTGATGATGAGGTGACTAGGGTCTCCATCCCAAGACTAAGACTATTCCTGTTGTTGATTTCGAATCAAACAGATTGGGGCTGATGGAGAAGGAATATAAACCATCTATTCAATGAAATGGGAAACCAGATCCTGGAATTGACATGGCCTAGTTGGATCCCTCCCTGGAAGCTAACTGACTGAGGTCGAAGCCGAAATGGCTCGAACAACCCTTAACTCATTGTTGTTGGCAAGTGAATAGTATGAGCATTCCTCTGTGCGGCTCAAAAAATGGTAAGATGTTGGAGTGGGGAGAAGCTAAACCACGAGAAAAACTTTGGTGTGTTTGTGATGATGGGGTACAAAAGCATCCAAATTATGTCGGGCCATATCCATTGTTGGGATGAACCCATCATGTTCATATATTTGAGATAGAATGTCAATCACCCACTTCTGAATGATCTCAGTGGGTGAGGCAGGGAGTGGGTTCCCAGTAGTTATGGTTGTGGGGGACATTGTGGTAGAGGCAGAGCCTGTCATATTTTTCGCATTGGCATTTCTCATACCCATGCTCATGTGGGTGGGAGGTGATTGATTTCATGAGGATGCATCTTGGTTTCGTCAATGTAGAATGATTTATCCATCATTATGTATGTTTTGAAAACTATTTCCAAATCCATATTGTCTTTCTTTTATCCATGGTTGGAGAGAGATATCCACATTAACAATTCCACAGATCGAAATACCCATTGGTCAAATTTCTAGAATTCATGTGACATTCACACTAGGCCCACTATTTAAATCGAAGGACCAAAAATAATATATCTATATCTTGTGACATGCTCATTTTTCAATGAATCGAGCATTACAAATTCTTATAACTAGAAGAGAACAAGTATATTTCGGGTTGAACATTTCTATTTCAGATGATTTGCATTAGGGAACACATAATCAAAGGAGTTTTTCTAATTGGTTCCTCAAATTCCTTCTTTCCAAAGGTGGGTGAAATTTTCTTCCATTCCAGCGAAATTATCACCTTGATTGACATGAGATGATGGGATGTCAGTTCCTCCTTCCATAGATTTTTCCTGGGAACTTGTTTCATAGTTTGGGTCTCCCTCATATATTAATTCTTTGTTAATGAAACTCGTTCTTAGTGCCAAATCTTTGTGGATGCTAGTTAATTACACTACTTTTATTAGGATATTCCAAAGTATCTAGACAGGGTAGAAACCTTCAATTATGGTATTTGTCATGCTAAGGCATATGTGAAATGTTTGGAAACTGAAACACTATAACACCTGTATTATTCCACCTTAGATAACTTATCAAGGATGTGTAATATTCAGGAATTCCTCATATATTACAATGTATCTTAAGCCAGAGGCTTGTATTTGATGTTTTCCTTGGCTTCCCATGGTTAACATAGAGAATTCTATAAGTTTAACACCTAGATAAGACATATCTGACTGATTATACCACTGATGAGAGTGGATCAGATAGTAACATACCTAGGAGGGAGAACCAAGATAATTTTATAGATGGAATAATAAAAATGAAAACTGAGGATGGACCCAAGGTGGTGTGTCCCAAAGAAGGGATACATAACACCAAAAAACCTGATCAAGACACCACTAAGGACGGATTAGGGAGCTGGACCCTCAAAAGGGGGACAACATGGATTACTACTGGATATGATTGAAACATGTCGAGGCATACTAAGTATCCCTACGATCGAGAATCAAAACCCTTGTAGTTAAAATGGATGATTTGATTAAGTGAATAAGATGAATGGGGTGAAACCGACAAGAAGATGACATCATTGGGATAGAACCTCATAGATGGTTCATACATACCCCATGGAAGGGAATAAAAACCCATGTAGTTTTAATGGAATATTTTATGAAGTAAAAGTGATGAATGGTGTGAAATGAATATGAAGATGGTTTCATTGGGATTGATCCTCAGATAGGTTTCCAACATACTATACCTAATAGGTAGAGATGAAATGACACATAGTTCTAGAAGTGAGGTGATGTGTCACCTAAGGAGGCATCTGATGAGAATGGACTCATGGGTTGGACATGAAGTAATTGGAACCTCTAGGTTGATTCATGATCTTAGTATAACAAGAGGTATTTAGGGAGATACTAGGATGAGACATGGATGATGGTATTGACCCTCAAGAAGGAAACCTACGTGTCCCCAGGGTAGCGAATCAAAGTCCACAAAATTTAGGGTAAGGCATAGAATCTGGGTGAGCACAAAAGAAAGTGACCCAGAAATATGTTTGGGATTAGAATTTCTTAGCAATGCATAGCTGGAGGTAAACTCACTGTTTGAAGTGTATAGGTCTAGTGCGAGGCCTATGAATGGTTAGCTGCCCATATGGATAAAAATTCATCATAGAGGAACATCTAGGATATGTGTCCCAAATGTTAATATGTCATATTATGAGGGTATAACCCTAGGAGTGAGCACTAAATATTATCATTGGTTAGGGATGAAACTCTAGAAGGCATCCTACATACCTTGTATAGAATACATGGATCAATAACCAAGTATTTTTAGAATATAGTATAATGTCCTTGGTGGATGAAGGTGAACTGATGTGATATTGTTAGGAGTAATGTATGAAGTGCTTGAACCTTCGGATGGCTTCCTACGTATCCTCACGGTACAGAATCGATGTGCATATAGTGCAGAATAGGGAATGGGGCATATATACTAAGATGACTGATGAAGGTTTCATGGTAGATTCTCAATCTAATAAAAATGAATACATTCTCTATGTGAGGAACAATAGACCATAAGGGACGTGATTATCATGTCATGATAGATTCCACCATGACGGGCAGTGCTTGTCTTACACATGTATAATAGCCTAGGAATATAGAAATTGAGGTTTAAACTAGGAGTGAAGCCTATGGAGGGGGCCCTGATGTATGTGGAGGATATATAAATCATACAGAGAGATCCATAAAGAGGTGTGTTTGGGATTACACTAAGGAATCCCAAAGTTTGCACTGTGAAAAATCACAGAGGGAAAGAGGATATGGATCAGAAAGGTGGGGATTTAATGGTTTCTTATCTCATCCCCACTCTAGTCCACTCAATATTTCCACACATGTGGAAATTCACATTTTAATGTCACGCATTGGGTATGTGGGGTGCTTGGATGTTTAACGTCATGCATATCAAATGATGAGGACTAACTCCACACCCATTGTAATTACATGAATTGTATTTTCCCATACATTGGGTGGGTAAGGTATAAGAAATTTTATATCCTAACATGTTTGAGTGGTTGATATAGGGGTATATGTTAGTGTATCTATGAGAATAAGAAATATTTGTTGGCGTACTAATGTGATGAAGCATGAGGTATGGAAATGAAACACGAAGCACTAATCGGGGAACTTGGAAATGGTTGTGCACAATCCTGAAGGGACCTTGAGAAGAGGTGTGTGAAATATCGAGATCATGGGTGAAAAGGGGTCTCAAACATTGTGCTTCATAATGAAGACAACACATGAAGAATATAGGAGGGGGTGCGTGTAAGGTGGGAGGCTTTCCCACAAAGCCAATGTCCACATGAATATTTTGATCTAAGAACACAACGATAATGTGTTTGGGCGCAAGATGGTTGAATGAAGTATAGTCTTTCTTAAAAGAATGATTTTTTACCTGAAGATGATTTGGGAAAAATGAAAATGGGTGGTGGAAAAGAACCAGTGGCCCCACACGAAGGCGGAACCCAGGAAGACACATTGCACAATATCTAGTACAATGACATGATGACATCCACGTGGTCATAAAAGGGGAGATCTTATGTGCAAGAGATATGTTTTTAGACATCTAGATCCATTCATTCTAAAGTAAGGTAGTACATACCTATTTATAGTTGAAAATACTAGCAATGACGTGCAAGGTGGGCTGCGCACAAGAGGCTATTTGACGTCATATCAGGGGAACAAGAGGTTTCCCCCAAGGACTTCATTCTTGTATATTAAATCAGCATCTTTAGCTCATTTGAGATATCCAATCTCAGGATTTTGGAAAAAAAGACACATATCGATGTTGTATCTGGTGCCTAATATATTTTCACATGCATTTCATAATTGTGTGCCGCCCTCAAATCCTTTGTGAAACTCCCATGGGGACCTCGGTATTGTGCATATAATCGAAATATTCATTTGGGTTTATTAAATCACCTAGTCCATGAACATAGGATAAATTCAACCCCAAGACTGACTCAAACCAAGTACTATGTTTGGGGAAGTCCAAATCTCTATAATGATTCTATGGATATTGTAAAATGAATGTTAATTTCCTTGATGAATTTTTTTTATCTTACAATAATACACCCTATTTGGATTTGAAAAAAATATTCCCCAATAAAGGCCTATAAACTAGAGGAAAATTCTTCTTTTAGAGATACCTATTCTATATCCATAATATCCATTTAGTTTTTCATTCCAAATCATTCATTATATTCATAAAACCCACTGAATTGAAACTTACTACCTTCTCCCTTCATAACTAAATATAGAGAAACATTCTCTATGAACTCACTAGATAAAGGGAAATTAATAATAATTATGTTGAAGAAATGTGGCCTTAAACTATATCCCTCAACCAACCTTACCGTATGTTGTCCAATAACATTGTTCATTTCCTAGCCTCAAAGAATTATGCTTTAATATTCTTCAAACCTCATTTATACAAATCATATTAATTAAAAAGAGGATTCCCCAATTTTGAAATGTTGCAATATGGATCCCTATTAATTCTTATAAATTATCTCTTTATAAACAACCATTTATGGTTGTATCAAATATGGTTCATAAAAAAACTATATGGACATTGGAAATGGAGTGATATTTTCCTATGGACATATTTTATGACTATAAAAACTACACCCACTGGGATTTTTAGAATTCCTCCACAAAAGGGAATGTCAACAAATTGTATCTTCATTCCCAGGAGTGAACACTTCTATCCCCAAAATCCTAATCAACCCAGCACTAAAAACCTGTATTTTGAACATGCCACTTGGTTACTCCATGCAAACATTTCCCACATCTTTCTCTAGTTTACAAAAGCGTGAAAATATGAATAAAAAATTACACATTTTATGTTTGATCAGTATTGGGATATTCATGTATAAAACCCCCTTCATAGAATTTCATACCATAATTCTTGGTCAAATACGGTAAAAAAGAAACACATGTAGCTTTAGTATGGAATGAAACACTCTAAACCATACAAATAAATAGATGTAGTACTATCTTGGATAAACCCCACAATGGGAACCCATAGTAATCCTCATGTATCATCTCAGTTGGAATTCACTCTACATGTTTTGGAAAAAAATGTGAAATGAATAGATATTCCACAAAAACATTAGGAAGAAAACTCACCAACAGAGGCCTAATAAAATGTCATGCAATACCTTCTATGCTAGATCCACAGTAGAGTAATGAAAAAAATATGGTCGTAAACGAAAATAAACATTGTTCTTATGGAATTACATGTATCTACAAAGATAACAAAACTATGATCAATGAGTCCCCTGTATTTGGAAAAAAATCGGACATTATATGATCTATCAACCAAATTAAATGACTCATGTATTGGGGTGAATGTAATACACCTTTACCCATCCATGATAAATGCTCAAGAAGATATCATTTCAACATGATTATCCTATTTGTTTTTGAGATTTATATTCAGTGATAGAACAAATAAGGATATCAGTGAGCTTCCACTTAATGTATAAATTTTAATAAAAACATCTAATGGAAAACATTTCATTCAGATGCTCTGGTAAAAGGATACCCATTAGAATACCATCCTGAGAAACAATGTGATACCGACTATCATTTTCAATATTAGTGATAATGTATGTTAGTAAATTAATCATGGTCATGTAGGTGGAATATAAATTTTTTTTGAGACATCCATTTTACCCCTGGGGAAAATATCAGAAAAAAATCCAGGTTTATTGAAACATGACATAGTATATAAAAACAACATGCTTCTTAGTCTGCAATGTGCTTTTTCTACGAGTTGATTGGTTCAAGAGGCACCCAATAATTGAATCATCAAATACTCCACACTTAAGAACATGAATCTATGTAGTTATCATTGATCCCCAATGAATTATATGGTGTTAGAGGAAATAAAACTCATATGTAATGACTTTGATTTCATAAGGGATTTTTCAACAATATAGAGTTCTATACGGAGAGAGTCTGAAATGTAGAATTTCTAAATTCCTCAGTTCACATAAAATAATCAGTTAATGACAATATGGTTGGTTCCCCACTTTATTAGGTGTGTCCACCTCTAAATTTCCACAATTATTCCACTTATATGATCAAAATCAGACCAATTTGTTCATCAGAACAACCTCTTCTTCATCCTGATCAGATCCCATTCTGATAGAGGAACTAATTAAGTCCTAAAAACATTAAATGTATGGTTAAAACACATTAATTTATTATTTATGTGTAAATTTAATCCTCAATAAGTGTTGGAAGTTTTTTCAATTGGATAGAATTCGTGAAGGGAAAAAAGATTCATATACTAAATCTATCTTTGCAGACTACTACTCTACATGGAGTCCAATAAATAACGTGGTGATGTCCACCAGTGACTGTGAATAAAACAAAATTTTTTGTTGGAGCATATAAAGATTTTATCCCCTGAAAAATTGCTTCCCTACAAACAATTTGTTGTTTGTGGTCCTCAATTGTGATTTCCTTCACCCCCTGAAAGAGAAATTACTTGTGGTCCTGGAATTTCTTCTTGGGCCCTTGTAAATTACATCTTAATGGCCCACCATGTATGATCATCGATACTAGTATCTATTTACATTGATCCCCTATATAAAAGAGATGATTCAAAAGGGGGATATGAAATAAAGATGAAAAAAGATGAAAAAGTGGAATAATTTTTGTGGTAGATCAATTCTGAATTGCTAAACATACTTCATAACATTAAGGTAGAAAAGGAATCCACCTAGAATTACACACACCCAAAACCCATTGTATACACCATTCTGAAAATCATAATCTAATGTCCTCTTTATGGTCGAGCAAACCATGTAGTAAAATGATAATAAAATTGTTCCCAACCCCATGTAGGAAGACACTAGGTGCGAGGAACCCGAACCTCCATAGTGAAGTGCTATGCAGATGGAAGTCAGTTGCATGTAGAAAACAGCTACAAAGTAGGAAATCATTCCCTCATAGTAAAATTTTATGTTTAGGAACCTCCATCCCACATAGAAACATGCTATATAGAATGGGGAATCGTATGGTTTATAGATTTATCAAATTCAATTATTCCCACTAGCATGCCATTAGTTACCACATTGGATATAAGGAAATGGAACTAAAACATTACATAATAATGAATTAAAAAAATAATTAACATATATGATCTTTTAAGGTTTAGGGTTTTAGTGATTTAGGACATAACGATTACATCTTAAAAGGTTAAAA
This sequence comes from Viscum album, assembly GCA_963277665.1. Classification (NCBI taxonomy): domain Eukaryota; kingdom Viridiplantae; phylum Streptophyta; class Magnoliopsida; order Santalales; family Viscaceae; genus Viscum; species Viscum album. The sequence goes on along the minus strand of OY728119.1, from coordinate 1,684,837,850 downwards.
TGTAGACACTTCTATGAGGTTTCCATAAAATAAAAACACTTAAAAAGAAACATATCTAGTTCCATGTTTTAGATAGATTGTCCTTCCATGATCCTATACTTGACCCTATTCATCTTTATGTCCTGTGGAAAACATTTCAGAAACATTGGATGAGAATATATAGTATAGTAAAGGATACACAAAGAAGGAAAACTGTTAGTTTTTTTTCAAAACAAAATGTAAATCTTGAATACTTTAACAAAATTGATACTTTCACCTTTATGAAGTAGTAAATAATCTTCACTGAAAAAAAAAAGATTATTACTTACCCTTTTATAACCAAAAGATTACCATAAGAACCATATAAAGAACACATAACATATAAAGGTATCATGGTACATAAACATACTTTAATGGAATAACCATACTGTCGACTTCCACATATATCACTAAATGGAATAGCCATACAACTGACTTCCATACCCAATACATTGGAGGTTATAATGTAAACACCCATCCTGGTATTCACGGAACCACCCATCATTCGGTCTATCACGTAACCACCTGTCAAATGTTCAAGTACTAATATAAAATCATAAGACATAAAAAAATATATAATAGAAAAAATAAATTTCCACATTTCAATCATAATATATCACTTAAATATACAGACATAAAAAATCAATCATCAACCTGATTTTCAATACCAAAATACATAAAATAGTATAAGGTATTTATTTTCTTTTAAAAACATTACGGCTTGCTAAGGAAGCCAAAGATCAAATAACACTGGCAGCCGTGGAAAGGTCGGTGTCACTAATTACGTTAAAAGAATCATTCCTTTTTTTTATTTAGTAAAACGCTTCGTAGAAAAATATTCTCTTGGAATGAAATTTCAAAGCTTTTTATACAGCGTATAAAAGAAAGTCTTGTATTAGAACAAAATATTCCCCAATGAAAGGAGATTGAGATGATGTCCCTTACAATGAGCATATCCATTAATTAAGGATAAATCAATTACATAATTATGTGTTAAAAAAGAATACTAAAAATATAAGTGGATATTAAGTGTAAAACAATCAGAGGTCATTCACTCATATTCATAGAATTACATATTCAAGAAGTACAACTTTATCCCAAAGAATCGAAATTGGGTTAAGAAGTTATCTTGCAAAAAATCGACATCCTAACGACATCTCTTAAAATTTTTGAAAGAGATTTGATGACATAGAAAACGGTATCTCACCACTTGGACATAATATTTATAGCAATAGGGATATATAATAACATGTCCCAATATAACAATATGTAAATTAAAATATCTAACAAATATAAGTCTTTTAAAAAGAGGAGGGTGAAAGGTCCCCTTTCTGATTTGGGTAACTTTTGAAACGTACACCCCATCAAAGAAGGGTCATACAATGAAGATGTAAATAAACATCAACATAAGTATATTACACAAAGAGTATAATAATGGGTTGTATATACATCACTCAAAAGAGATAGTGACAAATATAGCATGAATCTTAGGGGAATAAAAAGTGAGATAAAAACCTATTACCTCGTTGTAATAAACCATGTCGCATGACCAAAAGATAATAAACCCCAAACGAATCTATGAATAAAATGAATATAAATAGAATCATGATAATATATATAAATTGGAAGTACACAATACACCACATTCCATAAATAAGTGGAGACCAATGGAAATCTCGTGGAATTAAAAGTGAGATTTTAAATCCCTTACGAAATTTTGGCAGCCTAACGACGCCACTTAAAAATCATGAAAATGAATTTATGAGAGTTAGAGGGGGTCTCTCATCATAAGATAATATAAATTACAGTATGGTGAATATAAAATAACATCCTCCAACATAAGAACATGGATCATAAATGAAATGACATAAAAGAGAGTACATGAAAAGAAAGAGAGAGGTCAGTTCCCCTACCTCGTGTTCAACTTGACTCGATCATTCTTTAATCTCTTGAATAATATACGAGAGTTAATTTATAATTTATTAAAAAACTTTTCGAGTTAATTATTCCTTTTATATCTCTTATTACAATTTCATTAACATTATGTAATCATTTTAGTTAATAACTGTAGTTTTGTCGATCATTGATACTTGAGTTAGAAATAAACTTCTTATAATTACAGGTTGGTCATGTGGTAAAATATCCATTATCTACAGAATTTTATTCATGATTTAGATATCATATATTTCATGTATATCTAGTATATATATGCATTTACAGTATTACATAACATTTAGAGTATAGAAATGAAATGCACCGTTCATGGAGACGGTAAGTCGTACGTACGCATGAACGCAACTTTCATTTATATTTTTTATTTAATATAATTAAAACATAATTATAAATAGTTATATCAAAATTACCTAAAAGTATCATATATAATATCATTATCTCCATCCTTTATACGAATCACATATGGTATTAACGAGTCATATCACTTGGAGGGGGCGATCGTCCGCACTTCCTATAATGATATTATCGTTTTTAACATTAATGGAAACAATAAAGGAATGATATAAAATAAAAATAATGAAGAATAAATTAAACATAAACATAATATATATCATATATAAAAATATTTTCATCTTAATGGCCACCATGATAGGTGTTAAAAGAATATTGAAAAATCATTGTTTTGTGAGGCAGTAATTTTCCTTCCACAGAAACAGTATGTTCTTAATCCATTAGACGAAGGTGTGTGTAAGTGTAGCTAGAATAATTATTATAAAAACATCATATTATATTCAATATACAGGTGTAGTTACAAAAGAAATTAATAAAAAGAGTTTATGGGGTTGGAGAATCAAAATAAAACAAAAGAACATAAGTGAAGACATTACCTTTAAATTGGGTAGCTTCTCTTGGATTGAACCAAAAGGGTTTCTTGAAGAGATTTCTACATAAGGTAAGGATTCTAGGATGAATAGAGAGATATTGGGAGATTATTTTAGTAAAGGTTGGACAATCCAAAGGGCTTGAGAAGTGTGATAGTTCGGTAGGAAGTGGGGTCTTTTTATAAGGGAGAGGACGTGCTCTTTTGGAAATCTTGAAACAATTATTTTATTATAAAATGACATTCGATTTATTATAAATGTTTTCCCATGTTATAAATAAAGTCAAAAAAAAAAGACGTGGACAAGTGTTGGATATTAATTTAACCTTTATCTTCTTATTTATTTTATTTATTCATTAATGACATATACACTGCATCACCATTGTGTCATAGATAATATTATTTATATGATGTCTAAAAATTATAAAAAAATTAACATGATTTGGGAAATATTTTTATATTTATAATTAAAATTTAATGTCAGAATGATAAAACATATTACCCCATGTAAAAAATTGTTTTATTAAAACAATACAAGTTTGTGACATTTTTATTTTTACGTAAAATAAAATGTATTAATATCATTATCTTACCCAAGAGGCTCCATGGAGTCCCCAAAATCGACCCATGGATTTTAATGGTCGGACATGACTCATCCAATAGTTGTATTACTATTGTAAAGGATGTTTCATATTATTATAATATTATATTTACCTAAAATTTCACTATTTATCTTTAATCGCGATTAATAAAACATAAAAGTTACTATTCACCAAAAATTATTTTCATCCCATTGAACCAAATTTTACTTAAATATGAAAACCATTAATTTTGTTTTATTAATTTCAATTCAACGAATGGGTGAAGTTTCATTTAGTCAAAAAATCAGTTTTTTAACTTGCACTTAGTGGTTTCACTATTCATAAAAAATAACGTGTTTTTATGAAACAATAATTATCAAAATATTGAATCTTTTTTATGGTCAATTTCAAAGTGAAATTAATTTCAATGACCACCATTGGATTAAATGTTAAAATTATATTTTAAATACCCTTTAAAACCAATTAAAAATATAATCTATCAATATAAATAAATTAGATTAAAAGGAGGTTCTAAATTAAAATACAACATTTTCGCTATCTATTAAAAATGTACTTTATCGGAAAATTAACAATAATTTACACATAGTAAATTTTGATGCCATGATTATAAAGAAGGATTTTTGTTTTTTAAATATAACATATAAAATTTTAAAAATGTATATTTAAAATTGGTTATCCATCAAAAGGCAGTTAATCGACCTTTTAAATAACATTAGAATATTTATGCTTAAAATTGAATTATTTTCTTATTTGAAGCCTCTAAATTTTATTGGATAAATGTAAAAATATATAAAAAACATATATAATAATTTTTTAGTTATTTATATTAATTCCTTCCATTACTAAGGCTAGGTTTTAACTACTTTTTATAGTAATATTTATATATAATTCGTGTGCAATGTTAGATTTCAAAGAAAATTATTGATGTGTATTGGGTATTTCACCAGACATAGAATTCCATTTAAAGTAATATTAAAATTTTATTCACAAATATTGATAAATATGAATATTTTGTATTCTTTATTTACCTAGGATGTTACATCCTTCCCTTATTTTGGGAATTCTATCCTCGCAATTTTAAAATTGGGCTCGAAAACTTCATTGAAAGCCCCACATCAGAAAAAGAGTCAATTAAACTATCATTTTGAAAGAAAGAAAGAGAAGTACAAAAGTCACCCTAGTTAACCCATACTAGGATTCCATGTAGGAAAACATGGATATGGAAGAGAAAACAAAGGGTCATGTTCTGATGGAGAGTGATAAAAAACACGTTTAGGAGAAAGTTAACCACTAGAAATTCACAAACTTGTGATGGGTTAAATGGTATTACATTCCCCAGTAGGAAAAGTTAACAGGAAACATTTTTGTTTGAAGTTACTTTTCATTGATGGATTTATTTATGAGCTTAACTAAATCATAATGAAACATAATTACTTGTCATGTAGGATTTCATCTCTTAGTATATTTCTAACATGAACTCATATTTTCTCCAAAAGATGAGTATTTAGGATGACTTGTTCACATTACGACTGCTATAATCAACTTCTAGAGAATAACCTATCCAAAAAAGATGAAATATAAATTTCCCATGTCTTTAGACCTTAAACAAAACCAAAATGGTTAGTACATGATCATAAAATCCCCCAAAAGGATAATCCTTTATAAAAAGAAATACTACTCTTAATCTTAAAAATTCCACAAAAAGAACCCAAGGTTCAAGAAAAACCATTAAGTAAACTACTGTCCATAAAATTCATCAAAACTAATCCAAAATAAGATTGAAACCCAAATCCTTGAAGGATTTAATAACATAGTCTTCCAATGTAAATCTTCAAATTTATCTCCAAATAACATCAGTTACTCTTAAAGTCTCATACTGAAAAGTAATAAACATGAACACACATCCTCCATGATAGGTTAATAATTTCCATAGATAACCAAATATCAACTTATTCCTGATTCATAAGATTATCTTACTAAAAAGAATTAGTCATTCTAACAAGGTACTTCATGTAGTCCAGTGGTAGGGGATAAATACCAGTCACACTTTGGTTGTGGGTTCGATTCCCATAGCTTCGTCTGACGTGACGAGTTGTCACATGGTCTGCGTTTTGTCCTTTTTCCTAAACTATATAATACTTAAATAATTCCCCAAAAAGAGATAAAATCTTAAAAAATAAACATAACATAATTTAACCTCAAGTTTATCTCTTTTTTATCATTTTCCATCATAACATATAGAAACCCATAATTACCTCAAAAGTAAGGATCATATAAACCCCAATGGTTACCTTTATAATTATTACCTGAACATCCGCATTGGGTTGGTTCTCTCGAACATGATTCATTAGGGAACTCACCAAGGTTCAAGTGTTTAAACATGACTTATGATAGCTGGTTGAGAATAACCACAAGATTTCTCATTGCATCTCCCATATCATTCAGTTGTTCTTTCAGAAAACCCTCACAGTTTTCACCACATCCACTATTACTTTCGTTCCTACTAGATCCGACCATTTACTAAAACCAAAAAAATTAGTGTGATTATGTCATTAGAATCATCATATAATATCTTATGAGGAGGGTAAATAGTAAGATATAATTACTCATGTTATCTTAAACTCATTCAATTTATCTAAAACAATTACTTTTTCTAAAATCATAACCATTATGGTAGTGTCACTTACGCCTGAAGAATAACCTAACATCTAATGTTATATAAACCTCCCTATAATACAAACTATAAGGACCCACCCTTAAGGCATTACATAACAATGAATTATATGAATAATTCACCTAGATGATCTTTTCAGGTATAAAGTTTTAGTGAAATAGTACATAACTATTACATCTCAAATGATTACAAAGTAGACACTTCTACTATGATTCCATAAAATAAAAAACTCTTAAAAATAAACATTTCTAGATCCATGTTATATATAGAATGTATTTCCTTGACACCATCCTTCACCCTATTCATCACTAGGTCTTATGGAAGACATTTCAAAATCTTGGGATGAGCATAAAAAGCCCAGTAAAGGATACAAAAAGAAGGAAAACTGTTAGTTTTTTTCAAAAAAAGAAGTAAATCATGAATACTTTATCATAAGTAATACTTTGGACCTTTATGAAGTAGTAAATACTCTTCACTGAATAAAATATCATTACTAACCCTTTTGTAACCAAAATATTACCATAATACCCATATAAAGAACACATAACATATAAAGGTAACTTGGGACATAAACACACTTAAATGGAATAACCATACGGTCGAATTCCACACTTATCACTAAATGGAATACCCATACGGCCGACTTACATACCCTATGCATTGGAGGTTATAACATAACCACCAGTCCTGCTATTCCCGACACCACCCATCATTTGTTTTATCACGTAACCACCCAAAAAATGTCCAAGTAACATTATAAAATCATAAGTCATAAAAAATATAAAGGAAAGAAAACATTTCCACATTTCAATTAAAATATATCACTTAAATATATTGAAATAACAAATAAATTATCAAAACCATTTTCAATACCAAAATACATAAAAGTGTATATTGTATTTATTTTCTTTTAAAAACATTATGGCTTGTTGAGGAAGCCAAAGATCAAATAATACTCGTGGAGGCGGAAAGGTCGTTGTCACCGCATACATTAAAATAATCATTACTTTTTTCCATTTAGTAAAACTCTTCTTAGAAAAATAATCCCTTTTAATTAAAAGTCAAAGGTGATTATACAACGTATAAAAAATTCTTGTATTAGAACAAAATATTCCTCAATGAAAGGATATTGAGACGAAGTCCCTTACAAAGACAGTATCCTTTTATTAAGGATAAATCAATTACAAAATTATGTGGGAAAAAGAATACACAAAATATAAGTGGATATTAATTGTAAAAACTTTATAGGACATTCACACATATTCATAGAACAACATATTCAAGGAGTACAAGTATAACCCAAAGAATCGAAATTGGGTTAAGAAGTTCCCTTGCAAAAATTTGACAGCCTAACGGTATCTCTTAAAATTTAAGAAAAAGTGTTGATGAGAGAGAAAAGGGTATATCATAACATGGACATAATATTTATAGAAATAAGGATATATAAGAACATATACGAACATAATAGGATGTAAATTAGAAGACCTAATAAAAAGAATTATTTTAAAAAGATGCGGGTGAAGAGTCCCCTTACCGATTTGGGTAACATTCGAAACGTACACCCCATTAAATAAGGGTCATAAAATGAATATGTAAATACCCATATAAAAATGTATCTTACACAAAGAGTAAAATAATTGGTATTACATAAACCACTAAAATTAGATAGTGACAAATATAGCATGAATCTCACTGGAATAAAAAGTGAGATAAAAACCACTTTCCTCGTTTTAATAAATCAATTCACATGACCAAAAGATAAAAAAAACCCAATGAATCTCTAAATACATTGAATATAAATATAATCGTGATAATATATATCAATTGGAAGTACAAAATACACCACATTCCATAAATAAGTGGCAAAAAATTGAAATCTCACGGAAATAAAAGTGAGATATGAAATCTCTACAAAAATTCGACAGCCTAAATGGCGCCACTTATAAATTCATAGAATGAATTGATGAGAGTAAGAGGGGGTATATCATAATATTAAAAAAATTACATTTTGTTGAATATAAAATAACATCCCCCAATATACGAACATGGAACATAAAAGAAATGACATAATAGAGTGTACTTGAAAAGAAAGAGAGAGGTCGGATCCCTTACCCCGTGACCGACTTGACTCAATCATTATCTAATCTCCTGAATAATAAACTAGAGTTAATTCATACTTGATTAAGAACCTTTTCATGTTCATTCTTTCTTTTTATATCTCTTATTACCATGTTAGTAACATTATATACTAATTTAAGTTAATAACGGTCATTTTTTTCAATCCTTGGTACTTGATTCAAAAATAAACCTCTTATAATTACAAGTTGTTCTTGTGGTAAAATATCCATTATATCCAGAATTATATTCATGATTTAGATATCATATATATAATATATATTCATTATATACATGCATTTAAAATATTACATAACTTATAGGGTTAAGAAATTAAATGCACCGTTCATGGAGACAGTAAGCCGTACGTATGCATGAATTCTACCTTCATTTCTATTTTGTATTTAATAGAATTAAAACATAATAATACATATATATATCATAATTATAGTATAGTTTAATTTATAATATCATTAACTCCATCCTTTATACGTTCTACATATGGCACTAATGAGTCATATCAGTTTGAGGGGGTGGTAGTCCGCACTTCCTCTAATGAGATTATTGTGTTTACCCATAATGGAAACCATAAATTTATGATATAAAAGAAAAATAATGAAGAATAAAGTAAACATATACATAATATATATCATATATAAAGATTGTTTCATCTTAATGGCCACCATGATAGGTGTCAAAAGAATATTGACCAATCATCGTTTTGTTAGGCAGTAATTCACCTTCCACAGAAACTGTATGTTATTTAACCACTAAACGAAGGTGTGTGTAAGTTTAGTTCAAATAAATATTATAAAAACATCCTAATATATTGAATATATTGGTGTTTTTTACATTATAATGAAATAAAAATAGTTTAGGGGGATGTATAATCAAAATAAAAAGAAAGTACATAAGTGAAGACAATACCTTTAAATCAGGTAACTCCTCTTGGAGTGAACCAAAAGGGTTCATGAAGAGATTTATTCCTACGTTAATTCTTCTAAGATGAAGGGAGGGATATTGGTAACTTATTTGAGTAGAGGTTTTACGATCCAAAGGGCTTGAGATGCGTGATTGTTGGGTAGGAACTTGGGTCTTTTTATATGGGAGAGGAGGGGCCCTTTTGGAAATCATGAAACAATTATATTATTATAATATGAAATTCGGTTTCTAAACCTCAAAATATCATTAAAGTTGAATAAAAGGTGTCCCATATTCGAAATAAAATTATCCAATAATATTTGGACAAGTTTTGGTTATTATTTTATGCTTTATCTCTTTATTTATTTAATTTATTCATTAATGACATAAACACGACATCCCCATTGTGTCATAAATAATTATATTTATTTGATTTCAAAAAATTATAATAAATTTACCATGATGTAGGCCATATTTTTATCTTTCTAATGAATATTCAATGTAAAAAAGAGAACTTTTATAACCCCATGTAAAACATGTTTTAGTAATACAATACATGTTTGTAACATTTTTATTTTTTTACTTTAAATAAAAGGTGTTAATGTCATTATCTTACCCAAGTGGCTCCATGGGGTCCCCAAAATGGACCCATGTATTTTAATGGTCGGACATGAATCATAAAATAAGTGGAGGAAAAGTTTAAAAGTAGTTTCATATTATTATAACATTATATTTACCTTAAATTACACTAATTACCTTTAATCACGATTAATAAAACATAAAAGTTACTATTCTTCAAAAATTACTTACATCCAATTGAACCTAATATTACTTAATAATTAAAACCATGTAGTTCGGATTTTTAAAATTCAATTCATAGATGTGGTTAAGTTTCATTTAAATGAAAAATCAGTTTTTTAACTTCCACTTAGTGGTTTCACTATTCATCAAAATATGAAGTTTTTTAGAAAAATACCCAAAACTCACCCCAAGCTATATTTGATAATCCAAATTCAAAAATGATGTCCATTTTCCAAAATTCAAAACATATATTTTCATTAATTAATTTTATAATTAATTCATGCTGTCAAGACAAATAGCGTGATTTTAAGAAACAATATCTATCAACTGGTTGACACTTGTTTATGTCCAAGTTCAAAGTGAAATTAATTCCAATGACCACCATTAGATTTAATGTTAAAAATATATTTTAAATAAACTTTAAACCCAATTAAAAAGGTAATCTACCCATATAAATAAATTAGATTAAAAAGAGGTATTGAATTAAAATACATCATTTTTTTCTATTCATTAAAAAATGATCTTTATCTGAAAAATAACAAAAATTTACACAAAGTAAATTTTGACACCTTGATTCTAAATAACGATTTTAGTTTTTCAACTATAATTTATAAAATTTTTAAAAGATAGATTTAAAATGGGTTTTCCATCAAAAGGTGGTTAATCGACCTTTTAAATAACATTAGAATATTTATGCTTAAAATTGACTTATTTTCTTATTTGTATCCTCTAACTTTTATTGGATAAATGTAAAAATATTTAATAAAAATATATAATAATTTTTTAGTTAGATCTATTCATTCCTTCCATTACGAAGGCTTGGAGTTAACTACCATTTAAAATAATATTATTATATTATTAGTGTGCATCGTAAGATTTCAAAGAATATTGTTATTGCATATTGGGTATGCCATAAAACATAGCATTATGTTTAAATTAATATTAACATTTTATTCACAAATATGATAAATAAGAAAATGTCATATTCTTTATTTACCTGGGATGTTACATTGGTCCCTCCATGAACTCCCCTAATGGCCTTCTTCATAATCCATTTTTTTGTGGATCCATATTTCCAATGTGAGCCATATTGAGTGGCATTCGGCCTTGGCTTATCCCAAAACTACTAGATATATATAATCAGTTCATTGTTCACACTAGTGTATCCTCTCGAGATTACTTAACCATAGTAAATATGCTACTATTGAAATCATTTTTTAAAGGGGGTGGCATTGGGATGATTTTGAAAATACATTTCCACAGTAATGATGGTATCTTTCTTTCGAGGTACTCACATAGACCTCCCAGTATTAGGGATTGAGGGGAACCACTAGTACTTTCCATTGATGAGGTCTAGGGATGGATCCTTCTCTCACCCTCTATGAATTATTGATAAGGACATCCTACCTAGAGTAAGCCCAAATATATACTTACATGATGTTTCACATTTCATCATATTCACATATAGGATAATAACTAGGTGTTGATGTGACTATCCATGTTTCACAAATAAATTGGATACAAGAACCTCAACACCCACCTTCTATCTATATGGGCCATGGATAAGAAAATTAGAGGGGAGATGAGAGTCATATCCATCTCCTTCCATTATACATTTTTCCCTAACACCATCCACCATTGGAGAAAGAAGTTTGTGTGACTACCTTGATCTACCCCTTCTTCTTGTCTCTCGCACTAGGAGTGAGTCATGTGGGAATAGAGTTTGGAAGTGATCAGGAAATATGCATGATCCCAAGAGCACAGGCCTCCTCAAAGGTGTAAGACCCCCCAAACCATGTCATTATGCTCTCAAAGGGATATATTCCCTATAATGAAAAACATAAATGGACATATTATAAATAAATAAAACAACGGTCCTCTTCCATAGGTGTAATTTCCTGCATTTTCAAACAATGTGAGTTTTCATTCCTAACCAACTAGGATATATAGGAGGCCTCACTGTGGTCAAAACCCAACACCCATTTTCACCCTATTCTTCTATAGGCCACATACCCATTATGGTCATATCCATCTTTTATGGAAAAATTAATTTCAGTTCCCTATTCATCACTATCCATATTTTTCCATTTTTTATGTGAGATCATATCCCAAACACAAGAACAAATTTCATCTTATTCCTTTAAACATCTCCAGCATAAGAACCGTACCAAACATTGACATAGAATCTTCTTCATTGGAGTCCTTGATTCATGAAAATAAACTACATGGATTTTTCCTCTTCATATGACCATAAAATTTTTGATGGTTCCAATTAAGTATCACCAAAAAACATGGATTATGATTCATTTCAATATGATACATAGGAAACCCATATAATGGGTTTGATCCCAATATCAAATAACTCTCTTATCCCTTGATGATGAAATGTTCCGTTTTCCCCATACATGGATTAGAACTAGAATCATATTCATAAATGACAAAGGAATCTATAATCCATCCATGATCTGGTTCCATTAATGGAGATCCTTAGATACATATGTAAATATCGATTGATGTAGAACACCATATACATAGAGATGATTCTAAATGAATTAAATGATAATATTTATATTAGCTCTAGAGAAGTCCATGTCATACTTGGGAATTAACAGAGGATTCTTAGACGTTTATTAAATATACACAATAATAGTGTCATTGAATTTTCAATAGTCTCCCCATTGGTGTGGGGACCCCAACCTCCCATCCTCTCAACCAATGTAATTTACAATGTGACATCAGAAAAGTTCCTCAATGAGTGTCTAACATTGGAGGCTATGTTCATGATTTATCAGATACATGATATCCATTTAATTTTTTTTGTTCCATGAACAATCCTCATTGGGACCCATACAATCACTAATGGGTTCTATGAATGAATGGTGAACATGATATGAAGGATTGTGAAATATTAAAAATTCCCACTATAATTCATATTCCACACCATGTTCCTTTCATTAGAAATAATAACCATTTGTGTTAGATTCATTATTTTAATTCCATAAACACATCTAATCATTCAAAAATATTATTAATAATATATAATGTCAAAAACTTAGGTTTTCAAATAAAATAATTTTTTTATTTATTATATTTTTTCTCTTTCAGAAATTAATAATTATATAAATTTTAATTTATTATTAAATTTACATTATATTGATTTACCTATTGGATATAGGTATATTCAAAGATAATATATCAAATTAACACTTATCCGATGACTATAAAAAAACCAAAAATACAAGCATCTAGTTATATTCTTATATATAGATTAATATACAACTATAAGTTAATTCATCATATTTAATAATTACTATGTCACATATGAGAACATTCTAGCCTAAAATTACATTATTCAGTTGATTATGGTATCAAGATGGGGATTTGTGTTGATATAGATGTTAAGGGTGGTGTTTTTACTCTATAGGATCTATTAATCTTGTTTTGTATGTGTGGTGGATGTCGTTATCACATCCAAACCAATCTACCCTTTTAATTTATTTTATCATTGGTTTTTACCTTTTTATATTCTTGGCCATCGATTTTTAGGAGTTCTGAAGGGCCCAAGAGAGGGTACAACACTGGAAACTATAGACTATAGTAGTTCACATTAAGACACAAGATATCATGATATAAACCTATTTAAGGAATATCTCATTAATCATATCTCATTTCGTTCTTGTTACATTAACGAACCCATTCATTCCATTAAGGAATACTTCATAACATGATTATTTTGGAAAAAAACTATTAATAATATTAATGGTGGTAAATGTCATGATTGTTCCGGGTGTAGTAAATTGACATCAGGAACTGTGAGTTACAACATGAATGTTGTTCATCTCAATTAAATAGTTGGTTTTACTACCTTTTCCTTACTAATTTTTAACACATTTCCGGGCAATTTTCTCCCTCATTCGCAGAATATGACACCGAATAGAATCTATTTGGTGTATATCATCCAGCAGGGTGGACCATTCAAGTATATTTAAATCATGTGGTCGATAAATTAAGGTAATATATACCCTATTATTTTATTTTAGGAATCTATCCTCTCTAATCCTATAACCCATTGAATCAAAATATTAGATCCATCGTTGTTCTTAATTGGTTAATTTTGTTGTTTTAGGATTATTCGGACAAGAAATGATTTCATAGGTCTATTTATGTTTTGTTTTGGTTGAATACATATATAGTTATTGAAAATGGTGATATTTGAATTAGGTTTCATGGTAATCTATAATAAAAATTACTTCATGTCGTTTAAGTTCCCTAGAACTAACTACATTGAACTATAGAATTCATATATATATTCATTAAAGTGAATATTACTAAATATCTTATCACATAACTTTTTTATTCTACATATCATAAATTTAATAAAATACTAAAATATCTATCATATTGTTAAATTCAATGAAGATACCCTCTATTATGAGAACCTTGAAATCCTATAATGATATCCTAAAACATTTTTCTATTTTCAACAAGCATTCTATTATAGACACATAGTATATATCCCAACTGATCTGAGTACTAAAATCTGTATGAGACTTCATATCATGATGTTAGCATTTGGTAATGTCTATGATGATAGATTATGAGTATTTTCCCTCAAGTGGAAAATCACCATGACTATGTGTTGTTGGATATTCCTACCTTTGATCATGCAGTATGATACATTGATATTAACATAGTTATTTGTACATTACATGACGAAAGTATTTTTAAAATTTTTTATAAATCATGGTCATATATAATCACTATGATGTTACGTAAAATCAGCGTGAAAAGAATTTTTTCTCAATAATGAATTAATAAAGGGAAAAATTTTCCATTCCGTCATTATGAAATTTGATATCTTGATATCTAGTTTGAAATGGAATTATCTCATTAAATTTCATATACATTGTATAAAAATGGATTTCATTCACATATTCAATGAAAGTATTTTCAATTTTATAGGTTTTTTATATTGGATTACAACCTACTTTATGTGATATTATGTAAGAAAATTATATTACACAGTGATAATTCATATATGCTAATATTTATTGGTGCTTTGACCACTTGCTTGATTATATTGTTTGACTTTAGTCATGACTGTCTCATACCACTAAGGAAGAGGAGAATAGGGTCACAAAAAAGTGTTTCCATTGATAGAATATTACTACAATTAATATTTAATAGTTTGAGTAAATGCTATTCTCAAAAATGGGAAATCATATTTTATCATGAATTATTTAATGATCACAAATATTAAAAACATATTTATCAATTTAGTAACTGATTAATTATATTAATGTGTATTGTTTATTTATATTTCATTCTTCTCAATGAAATAATTAATTATTTACATAATAAATATAATATATCAATTCATGAATATTAATATAAATATTTATTTTCTGACTGTGAGTAAAATATTAATTAATTAATTAAATTGGTAATATTACAGTATTTAAAAAATATTTCAATAAATGTAGAGAAGGATAAGAGGATGGATTTTTTCGAGTGATAAATATTTATTTAATAGATTGTGAAATAAATATTTATCATTGATCAAGATAGTGAAAACTAGGAAATAAAATATTATAATTATTGTATTACATGACACAAGGTTCCATTAGGGTTGAAAATATTAATAAAGGAATTTTGAAATTATTTATTATAAATCCCTATCCCAAAGTCTATAAATAGAGAATTATTTGAATTTAGAGAAGTTGGTTGTGGGGAACATATTATAATCTCTTTATAATTCACTATCAATGGAGAAAATATCAATGGATTCATCTCAAACATGAGAAACTCTCTCTTACAGTATCATATCCACTCACGATATAGTGTGAACGAGACGATCCATCCTAAATAAATGTATAACTAATTTTTAGTTGCAAGTGACACAAAAAGATATGTACCACCATTATGGATCCAAATGTACTATTGAAAATTGTCTGATGTCAATGTAGTGTATGTGGATCACTGATACTGGGATCTACATTGGGTACACTTTAAAAAAATGATTATATAACTGAAAAAAATTTATAATCAACATATACATCCAACAAATAACAAAATACTGAGGTTTTTTTATGTTACTAATGTAATTAATAATAAAAATTAAAAATATACACATATGGTTTCTATTAAAATATTTTTATATATTCTTGGCATAAAAATCATTTTCACTAAAGTCACATCATGTTCATTGAGGATGATCTTCTATCTTGATATAGACGATTTATCAATATTCTCAAAAAACCAATGATTCTTCCATACCTTCATGTACTATCAATGAAGTCATGTTCAATTTATAAATATTTATACATGTTTTATCATTTGTCCTATTTAAAAGTAATATTTCCTTTTGAAAAATTAATTTTTTAAATCGATTGTTAAAATATCTTCCTCTTATATTCATTTTTTTCTAATATAACCCATATCTATTAACATTTTAATGAAAAACAATTTATAAATCAATAAGGAGGCTCGAATGGTCCTGACCAAATAACACATTATTACATGATATATTTCTCGATGTTAAATGGAGGGTTTTCATTTTCAATTTACTAGGATTAATAATTAATTAATTATGATTATTATGCATTATTAATACACAATAAACATTCAATTCACACCATGTAATAACGAAGGCAGTATGGAACATAGTTTTTTAGACTAATCATCGTGTATCACAATTATAAGTCATGTATTCGATGTGTTTTAGCAAAATACGACCCAAGGATCAATTTGGTTCATGGTTTTAGTACATGATTAGTGGAATAGGAATATTGTAATAGGGATGTTATATGATTAATAGTTATCTGAAATGTAATGATCCTTAGAAATGTTCATGAAAAAAATACATTCATTGTCCCAAGATGTGTATCATGGCCATATAGAGAGTATGAAACCTAGAATGTAGCTAGATATACCCATTTTGTACCCAACCTAATTAGACAAAAAACTAAAATTAAATTTTTTTCTTATTTAAACCTCATAGAAATGAGTTTGGGGTGACATTTATTCACTCATATGTTCCTTTTAATAGAGTTTTTTTATATATTTATAATAAATTATTAATAAATTTGTAAGAAAATATTGAATTACATATCATTCATAGTCGTAAAACATCAACTACTCTACATGCACTAAATGATTTTCACACAAAATTAATTAACATGTGTTTTATACATCAATTATTGAATGGTAAATTCCAAGTAATTACATGATAAAATGATTATTCTATATACTACATGATTATATTGTATACAATGTTAATACGCGTTGCTTAGTGTATATAGGAACTCATTGAGTTTCGTACAAGAAAAATCAGTTTACATTCTAGATTAAGTATTAATTTTTAAAATTTATTTATAATCACAGTTGATGGATATCTCCCGGATAGATTAGGTAAAATGGGGTAATTGATCAATTAGATAATTTTTTTGAGTAATTAATCAATATTACATAATAATAATATTTCAAATAAAAATGAAATTTATCCAGTTATTTTAAATACACATTCATTTAAGAATTTGATGATCATGAACATTGACCAATCTCTTTATCTGAATAGTTAATTTTCATTTAATCATTTCATTGAGGTTTTCATTCATTTTTTAAAATTAATTTAATGGCGTCAAAATCATCCCCCCATAATTATGTACGATACTACATTCCTATGGATTCTTTGAGGTAAAACCATATCGGCCTCCCATCACTTGTGAGTATTGTAAATTTATTTTATGGATAGAGATCCCAATAATGTAGAGTATGATGGAATAGACCCATGATGAAACCAATCCTATGAGATACATAATAAAGAGGTACAATTCTACAAATTATTAGTAGAATAGTTAACAGATTTACATTCTCCCATAGAAAAAAAATTATTTATTAATCTCTAAATAATCATACTTCTAGTTATTTCTCATGAACATGATATGATTTATTTATTTTATATATCTCTTATGTATGATTAATTTTAAGGATATATGACCATGATCAAATAAATATTTGGCTTACTAATTAAATATTGAATTAAATAAAAGTATTATGCTTAAATATATTATTGGTCGAAAAGGATGGGGTTATTCCCCTTTATTAAAAAATAACAAGGAAACAAGAACCCCTTTAATATTGGGTAAAGGGAAAACACATATCAATCCCATATGATTAATGACACAAAGCAATAAAATCCAATGGCTCGTGAGCCCAGTGGGAAAAACCCATTACAAAGACAAATCCAAATATAAATCAATTTCACAAAGCCACATATCATTCCAAAACATTTCACAATGCCAATGAATCCTAATTCGGACCCTAGGTCAACCAACCCGAGTTAGGAACATCCACGCCCAGAAGATCCACTATCATCATAGGAGGCTGATATACCTTCATCTGATTCCACAATGATATCACCCAATGAATGCCGCCATGGGTGTCCCGACCACATGCTCCCATACTACCATAGTAAACTCCCTCACATGCCCCCAATAACAATGGTGTGCTATCGAAGAAGCTTCGTCGTCCATGATATTTCCTCATCTAAGCCCCAACACAAATCAAAGTTCCATTCGGAAATGAAAATGCCACACTGGATCCATCCCATCGCCAAGACCACTGACAGAAATCAAGAACCGTCGTAGATGACATCTCACAATGACAGACATCATAACCGCCTCACCACCTCCGTAGCCAGGTTGTTCTCCTAGTTAAAGTGTATGATTAGGCCTTCAGTGGGGCATCATTTAATTATCAAAAAATCTATAAAAGATGGTGGATCAACATATCTGATCTTTTATTGAATTTAACAGAATTAGAATATTTTATAAATATTTTGAAGATATGTGTTGAAGAAATTAGATTAACTATTTCTTGATTTGAAATTCCTCAAAATTGAATAAGGAGTTTTGAGACTACATCGATAAATACAGCCTACCTGAAACCCGTCTTATAATTTTCATTTCCCCTATCCATATTACAATAAGGGTATTGTTGATTCTTTCCACAAGATTTTATTTTGTAAAGGAACATTATGAGTTCAATGGTGAGGGATATTGATATATGAAAAAATATTTCATGGAATTAAATAATTAAAATTATATTTACATGTAATAGTAATCATGTAAGGAACAAATATATCTATTTTATTTATTTCAAAACTCGAATGAAAATACAAGATTCATTTTTTATTCCTTAACACAAGGAATATCCTAACATACGCAAATCTCTTAAAGTGGAATATTTTTTTTATACTAATTTATTAATATATAATATGTATTATTTCTTGGATTTCCAATTCCATATTTTCTTCCATATTGATAATTTGATAGTAGTAAGCTTTAGTTATGATTCTTGTTTTGTTTTGTGTGTCATACTATAAGTAATATCAATAGAGGAGATGATAAAATATAAGGGAATTAATCCTTACACAATAAAGTCTAGTCTCCGTGATATGAAAATATAAAATGTGCTATTATTAATAAATTATATTTTCACAAAACCTAATCAGTGTAAATAAGAAGAAGGAAAATTAACTACTGATCAGGTTTTGAAAATGCTAGATTAATCTATTATATTAGCAATATTTGGATTCCATTTAGATAAAAAATTATCCATTAATCTGTTATTATAATCATCGCTATCATTTTTTCCTTAATCACCCATGAATGAATTAGTAATGTTGATAAATCACCCAAGAATATTTTGAATCTTATTTTCATGAATGATATGTTTTTATGGAATCAATTTCCTTATCCCTTAGTAATGAAGAAAATTAAATGTTCAAGAGGTCCATTGACATTTTAGATTCAAAGGTTCCAATAAAACTTTCTTCTTATAGTCAACGATTAAAAAGAAAAGTGTTAAAAATGTTTTCATTTGTTTATTTTGTGGAAATAATTGTAATTGGTAGAGTAATATTGAATGGAAAAAGGTAATTTTAATATACAACTTCAAAGACCTTTATAATTACTTATATTTTTTTTCTACGATAATTCTTCAATGTATGTTTTTATTTTAATAAGTAATTATATTTATATTTAAAATATATGAACCATGTTAGAATAAAAACATTAAAATATGTAAAATCCATTATCAATGGAACTAAATAATGGCAATTCTTATTTCATAAATTAGAAGAGAAGAACGTATGGATTCCACAATATAATAATTCAACTTATTTTTTTAATTACGTTTTTAACAAAAAAATAATATTCGTATATTCATGACATAAGGAGAATTAATTTATAATTTAAATATATATTGATATAATATTTCTTACTTGATTAATTATTTTATATATAATTAATCATAAATATCAAACTAAAAATAAATTATGAATAATATATAATATTAAATAATGGGATGGTGTTAAAAAATTATTTTTCAATAAAATTAATATTAATTGACATGATTATTTTAGAAAATGGTTTTACTCCATATTAAGATGTTATTGTTTGTATATTAAGAAAAAAATTCATGATTTGATAAAGAAACATTTTTAAATAAAAATATTCCATAAATATATATATTTAGTTCAATAGGACCATAATACATTTCTAAATCTATTGTTAAATTCATAAACATCATGAGATTCTTTTAAAAAATTAATAATACATAGTGAAGTAAATTAGTGCACTTGTTAAAGATAAAAGAACCTCTATGATGACATATCAGAGAACACTATACTAGAAACTGGACCTATGCCAATGATTTTGGCCCAAATATTGGTATAAGTACCCTAAAAGGACCATTTTTCAAATAGTTTGGAAAACTGTTCGGGTAATGTCACCCAATTATGACCCTATACCAAATATTTTATAAAAATATCTGGTAATGGAGATGGATATACTAATTATGTGGATAAAATGGTTGGTATAGGTTCCATTTAAAGATCCTTAAGAAATGTTTTTACCAAAACTATTAGATTAAATATTAAAATAAAATATAACGATACGAACGGTTTGGAAAATCATTGGATTATGTTTCTGAATTTTTAGAAAATATTTTTATAAAATAAATTTGAATAAATAAAATAAATTAATTTTAAATATAAATATAAATATTTATCATATTATGTTTCCAAAAAACATTATAGCTTAGTCATTAGGTTATTGACATATAAATCGGAGGTGTAGGGATCAAATCATGCTAGGTGTTAATCTTTTTACTACCTTTACAAACGGTTTTACAACCCCTTGTTATAGGTATTTCATATTACAAACACTAATTGTTTACAAACCATTGGTAATCCCACAAATACCAATGGATTCCCAAAATCATAAGTATTGGTTGATACCAATGGTAGATAATCCAATAACCACCCAAACAGCTGGTTAATCCTATACCAACAGTTTTGGGGCCTATACCAATGGTTCCAAATCGCTGTTATAAGATTTTATTCTTATAGCGAAATAATATCCAATTATTCATTGATAATTTATTTACAATAAAGGTATACACATACGAAAATTTCATTATAAAATAAATATAGTGATGGTGGTCAATTTAAGAACAATGATTAATCTTATATAATGAAAATTTTCCATAATTTATTTCAATATATGTTTTCTAAATTATAGTGAAACAATTAAAATTATGAAAACAATATTGACCAATATATTCCATATCAATTAATAAAGGATTAAAATATATTGGGTTATAACCTCCCATGTTTTTTTTGGAAACCATTAGTTAAATGATTTTTTAGATATAAACTAACATTAACAAACATAGCATGTAATAGTTAATAATCCTATATCAACGAAGGGTGTTAATTTCTATTCAATACTGACTATATTCCATAATATAATACTATATGTTATTGTATATTGGGAACTTACATAACGTTATGGTATAACGATCTGTAAGAACATGACTTAGAATAGGAATATTGGAATCCACAAAGCTTAGTCGGGTGAGTATTCATGTCAAACATACTATGTAGGAATTCATAGATAAAGAAGTATTTTATTTTCACCATATAGGGAGATGTATTAATTATTCTTTAAAAATAATGATTCCAACAAAAAAGTTAATTAAAATATTCTAATGAGTAAATGTATGTAAAATTATTGTTATGGATTCTATGTATCATGATTCACTTGATATTTAATTTAAAATAATCTAATATATAATAATATTGGTGTGTATTCAATTAAAATTGACCATGGATTGAATATGTGGACAATAATAAAGTGTGATTGATTATTTAGTGGATTAGTCATTCAAAAATCATATACATTTGTCATCATGGCTATAACCCTTTTTAAATTCTACTAGTTAAAGAATACTTCTATGATAACCATATTGGGATATTGATTTTCGGGGACACCATATTTAGGGAAAATCATATGAAATATGTATATATAACACCCAAAAAAGAAGAACCATATGTATATTTCTATATAGAATATCTATAATAGATCTAAAAATTTAGAAAATATAAATATGAAATGAATATTTCATAAATAAATTTATTGATAAATCATGTAAAGTGATCATAAAAATTTATCTGGGAACGAAACTGTATAATGTGTCTCAAATGGGTTTGGGGAAAAACTATAAATTTTCAGGAAATATATATTGATATCATATGTGATAATATGTTAGGTATTACATGTTTGTTAATACCATGGATTGATTTTACCAATGAATTACTCATAATAGAAAGTGTTTTCTAGAGAATAATTCCATAAAATATAGATCCATCAGTTTTTTAAATCTTGACATAGTTCATATATTAAAAGATTATTATAAAATAAAAGTTGATTAAAATCATTAATAAATTTTTGCGGACACATAATATTTATAATAGAATAGGAATGATAACATGAAGATATTAATGATATAAAAAATCAAAAACTTTTGTTCTTGGAAATTATCACATATTCTATGATATGTACAATTTTTTGATATTATTGATACATGGTAAATATCTTTTGTGAATCATACATATCCAATGTAATTTAATGGACTTGTAGATTAAACTATTTTATAGTACATTAAAAAGTATAACTATATGGGTTCCTAATTAATAGAGAAGTTAGATTTAAAGTGATCAGGGTAATTGAACAATTATCATCATTTAGATCAAATGGATCATGTATCAATGTAAGGATAATGAAATATGAAAGGGAATCGACATACTACTATCTGATTTCATATCCATAAGTTCCAAGTGTGTTATGTATTTTGACCTAATAGACTAAATGGTTTTACAAAATCTTATTTTTATTTGGGGTTCTTCCAAAATTAAAATTTTATTAATTTTATGGTATGTATTTACTATATACCTTATGAAGACTGCATGATTCAGATAATGGAAAAATAGGTATACAGACATCAATATCCACACATGGGGGGTTCTCTTGTGTACGTGATGTCATAATAATCAAATTCTCTACATTTTCATCTGTCTTTAACAACCCTACATATATAAATGTTGTAGGCCCAAAATCTATAGCAATAAATAGTAGAAGTATGTTTACCATGTGGTAACTAACTAGTCATTATAACATATATCTAATTTATGTGCAGGTCTGTTGGAGATAGTTTATTAAATCCAACTAATTTAATATTTTATTTTATATATATTTTCGGACTAAAATATTAAAAATATTCTATTCTTATATGAATTTTTATTATACATAATATTAAAATAATGATGTGAAAGATGTCTTCATTATTAAAAATCATATAATATTTCACATTTATGACAAGAAACCTAAAATTCTATGATCATATTATTAAACTCTTTTCTATGGTCACAAAATCCTATATAATGAGATGTGTATTATGTTCTTCATTAAGAGAAAGTACTCATATGTATAGGAGATATAGTATAATGAAGTTCACAAATGGTATTCTCTAATATGAGAGATTATGATAACTATCCCGCATGTAGTAAATCCACATTCTTATGTTTTATTTGATATTAAATTCTTCAAAAAATTTCAATGACCCTTTTAATTTAGTGTTATTATTAATAAATTTAAATACTCAAACTTGTTGATGTATTCCCACAAAATGTGACATCATATGATCACGATAATGTTGGGTATATTTATTTTTTCACAAATGATATATGATTAAATAATAATTCATGAACGTATTTGTTTCAACTTAATTTATAGAAGCTAACATCTCAACCATGTGGATGAAATGGAACCATCTCATTAAATTCCATGGCCATGGAGTAATGATGAATTTATTTAATATTTCCAATGAAATAAATTTCAAGCATATAGTTTTATAAAATGGTTGTGAATTCCACATTATGATATTTTGAGAAAAAAACAATAAATTAAAGAATGAATGTTTGTATGTGGTTATTTTTATTGTGACATTTCATATTCTTCTATGGGATCCTTGATCAGTGGTAATATATTTATCCTAAAAATTAGGAATACTCACTTAGTGAAACTGCATAAGAGGAAAAGATGGTATGAGAAAATATATTTTCAATAAAAACAAGTAATTATTATTTATATTAAAAATTTTAAATAAATATCATTCTCTAGAAACATAAATACTAATTTTTGATGATATTTTTAATGATAAAAAATTGATAAATATTTATTCGCAGCATACTTTTATACCTATATGAATTTATAATTTTATTTATCTATTATTACTGACAATATAAAAAATTGTTATTTATTTAATAATTAATTTATTTAATTACATGAATATGAAGATAAATATTTATTCATTGGAATATATATTAAATTTATATTAATTTACTAAATTAAAATTTTTTAAAAAATTTTATGAATTCAATTAATTTTTAGGAGGGATGGTTGGATATTTTTTTCCCGATGGATAATATTTATTTACTAGATTTCCAAATTCATATTCATTATTTTATGGGTTATCAAATTCAACAAAATAGAATACTAAAATTATTTTATTATATAGAATTTGGTACTATTTTTATCAACATATTATTACGAGTAATTTTTTAATTTATCAATAATAAAACCAAACTCAAGGTCTATAAAGAGAAATATATGAAATTTTTAGAGGTTGGGTGTGAATAATATTATCCTCCATAGGGAACTATCTATCAATGATGAAATTATGTAGGGGTTTTATACATGATTTAGATATTCACCCCTCTTCCATGCTGTCCTCTCAAATTATATTTATCATAATTATATCATTTTAGATCAAAGAGATCATGATTTCAATTAGTTGACTGAAAAAAGATGATCACTACCTCTTCTCTAGAACCAAAATTACCATCAGTGACCATGTGAGATCAATGTTGAATATGTATATCACAATAATAGTGGACCTACTTTGGGTCCTTATCAAAACTATAAAAATAAATAAAAATAATGTTCATAGAATCAACTCCTTCATAGAATAAAAAACTAACAACCATGTAATTTATTCATGATATTAAATTTCTTATAAATTAATTTGAAAAATATTAACTACATGTTCTTCCAAAAATATTTTCAATTTTTCTTTGAAAGAATATTATGGTCACGATGTTCATCTCATCAACATTAAATATGATCTATTTAATACGAAGAAAATTTGCGTCGGACCTAGGCCAAATAGGTACTTCAGTTGTGTCTAGAACATTCAAAATATGGATTTGTTTTCTTTTCTCATGATATTTAAATGTATTTAATTTAAGATATTATATTTGGGAATCTGTATCAATGAATTAATTTTTCATGAGTTTTAAAAAATTATAATAAATGGTTTCTCATATGTATTGATATTTTTATTATTTTAAAGGTTAATGATATATTTTAGGAATCAAGATTTTCGGTCAGATTATTGATTATTGTATCCTTGAATTGTATATATAGTTTACTTTCAAAATGTTTGGAATGTAATTTTTTTCTAATCTCTATTGGGATAGACCATATAAAAACTATTCTAAAAAATATATTTATTGAAATTAATTAAAGATAAATTATGATTATAGTTTCCAAATTTATTTTTATTTATTTTATCATTATATAATGATCCCAATCCTTGGTTTTAACATTTAATGGATTATTGTAAAATGGAATCCCCTATTATATGGAAATTTATAAATGATTAAAATTAATGGTCATTCAGTTTGATGTGATATGTGTCTATATAGAAAGAATTTGAATTATTTTATTTTTGTTTTCAGATAAAGGGAATATTCTTATGATGGTTGTCTAGATGAGAATGAGAGATAAATGGATGTGTTTATATATGAATATATGGTGTGATTATTTATGTGAAATTCTCACATCTATTTAAATCTTACTAGAATAATACTCCTGGTCAGTTATAATTATTGTTTAACATACAAAACTGTTTAGAATTATACTATGGAGACTATCTTTAAGTGGGTACTTTTTCTAGGTAGAGAAATACTGAGTGTTTGGTGGGGTTGATTCTTGAGTTTTCTTTCTTCGTTGAAAAAAAAATTCATTATTTATGGCTATGATATATTTATTCTATATATTTCTATTCATCACCAAGGATTCATTGAAGACATTATAATATAAATAATATGGTTAATTTGGATATTTTATAACTATTATTTTGATCTCTTTGTGGTTCTTCCTTTAAAACCATTTTCCCTTTAATTTAAAAATTATTTATATAATGGAAAATAAATTTCGGCCTTGTTTAGAAGGAATATAATATCGGTGAAAATTGGATGTTTTTTAATGAAAGCTAATTTATAGTTGTTTTAATGAGAAAATATATGAAACCAATTTTGTATATATATATATATTTACTAACTGGAAATAAATTACAATAATTTCAATGTATTATGAATTATGTTAGTGGGTGGTTACCTTTTGAGCTAATATTCTTATTCTTATATATAACAAGTTTACAAGCCACTCATATGTATCATATGTTTTTTGACCTCAGGGTTGTGGTTTCATTTAGGGGAAAGTTGTGTTTGCAATATTCATATAGAGGCTTCTTTCTGGTATCTTTATTGTATATTATTTACTTTTCTAGTTATATATTCCAATTAACATGTATTATGTGATCTCTTAACCTGTTGTTTTATTTATCAAATGTGATTTTCCAATTTGTTACCCATTTGTTGTTTTCCATTTCCTTATTATTCATATATGCATATATTTTCTTAGGATAAATCATTCCCAATGCATTCATTTTGATACGCATCTATTTTTTTCCTTCCAATGGGGATAGAGAATGCACTTCAATCATTTCTATGGGCCATCTCCTATTCCCAGTTCAAGGATTATCTTGGTCGTATTTTTACAACTATAGTGGAACTATGAGCAAAGTGGGTATACCGTTATAGAAAATTGTTGATGACTAGGAATGAAACACCTTATTTTGGGGGATTAATTCTACCATGGTTAATCTAAAAACCATATATATGAGTTTTATAATGACCATTATGTTTTGTAATATCTTGTTAGAGTATATATAACAAAATAGGAGTGTGTGGTATTTTGTGGAGGGGGGGGGGAACCTTTAGTGTGGTCATTAAAACATTTTTGTATGGGAATGTAAGAATGTTGGAATAGCTATATAGGTGGCCTTTGTATTGTGGAGTTGAGGGCTGCTTATGATTGATTAGGATGTTGGTAATGGATAAGAAGATTCCATCATATTATGGTGGCAACCATGGATTGATTTAAATGTTGTGGAAAATTTTTATATTTCTTTATGATAATCCATGGTGTTTTACCATTGATGAAACTAGAATTATTCAAAATAGGTTGTAGTTTATGGGTTTTGTGAAACCTACATCATGTATTTTTAGATGCGATCAATGTTATAGGGGATGAAGACCTTCCAAACAACTAAATCTCATATATCATTTTCAGAAATTACATCAATGATGTTTTTAAGGTATCATAGATTTTTGGGTGGGAATTTTGATATTCATATATTATTAGAGGTCCTAAATTCCTTGGATTGACATTAACACTTTTCCCTTCAATCGTAGGTGGTTAGAAGAGCCTATATGGAGATCATTGATTCTTATTTGATAACACAAAATTTTCAGCTCTTTGGATCATGAACCACTCATCCAAGGAGAAATTTCTTCCCCATTTATGTTATCTATTAATTACATCTTCCATATCATTCAGGGATACATTTTTATAATTTTTTTCATTTCATTTCGGTAATGACTCATGTCATTAGGGGGTGTGATGTTTAGAATAAATTTGACCTTTTTCTATTGAGAAAGGATTATTTTTTGAACTGGGATTTAGAAATGATTTATTATATTTGAAGATTAAAATGAATATGTTTATTGATCTTTTTTCCGTCCTGGTGAGTGCCTTTGATTGTTAGGTGGGCATTGAGGAAGGTTTGAGAGGCCGACATTTAAAATTTCAGCTATCCAAATCATGTCACACAATGATAGTTTGGAGGTAATTTCATGAGGAGATAAAAATAATGATGTGAGGATATAAAGGATATTTGGCTATGTGTGTACTCTTACTAAGGAGCATCATGTCGTGAAACTAATTATCACAATGATTTTATCAACTGAATTGGTGAATTGTGCCATGACATGGGCCTGGGGATTTTTTTTCATTGGTACATCATTAATTTATTGGTAACCCGTTGGGATTTTTGGTGACCTAGTGTGTGTGGAGAGATCCATTCAGTCGAATACTCCCCCTTTTATTCTCCCTTAATCCCCCTTGTATATGGGTGATCTGGGAGAATTTTTTGTTTTTTTTCTGGTGTAGTTTCTCTTTCTCCTCTCTTTCATTTTGGATTTTGATCAGTTCTTAGTAATTTAGTAGTGATTTTAACTTAGTTTTTGTTGTAAATACCACTGAATCATGATCTAATCAAGCTTGAATGTTTTTTATTCTTCTCAGTGGTTTGAGGACTTCATTGAATAAACAATTACCATTGATTTAAGAAATTTTCATAAAATACATTTCTCAAATACATTTCATTAATTTTTTTAAAAAATTGGTTGGAATTTTCCATATAATATGACATTTAAATTGAGATATTGTGTGTTGTAGGTCTGGTTGCATGTCAACATTAGACTATAACTTTTTACTAAAGGTAACAAAAAGAGGTTGTTTACCAATTCATTTTGAAGATTTATTCCATATTTTATTAAATTGGTTGACTAATTATAAAAAGTTATAATTATTTTTTAGAATTTATGGCTTGTGGTATAGCCTCATGATGATGAGTGATGTTATTTTTAACTGAATTAAAATAAGAAATAATTTATTTTCATTTGTTAAAGTGATTTATTATATGGAAATAGAAGGATTTTACTTGAATATACCCATATACATTATATATTTGATATAATATTGTGAAATTTTCTCTCTCCACTTTGGAGTTATCATCATTTTATTTATATAACATGTTTATTTAAAATAAATTTTTAATGGATAGATGTAATTCTCAGTGTCCATTATGCACCCTTAAGCATTAACATGTTGCCTTGGTCACTGATGGATGATGCCTTGATTATAAATGTGATACATGATATACATAAACACATGATTGTTGAAATCAAATAATTTAGTGAAAAAATGAATCTTATGATAGTTGTGTTTGACCCCTTTAATATGGATGTGTTATAAATTTGGAAAAATTTGAAACAGAATACCATGCATGAAGTATGGGATGCCTTAGAGATATTGCGATAACATACATGAGTGTGGGGAAAGTATTTCATCCCAGAATAAAATGTGAGAAATCATGTGTGTGGACCTTAGGCATATTGATGATAGGTTGGGTGACTAGAATAAACTTGAAAAATTGGAATGTGAAATGTGAATGATAACATATTTAGTAGTGTTTCTAATGGGGCTTATCTTTTGTGTCTGATGGGGATGGAATTTGATCTTGATGATTTCAAGGGATTTTATTATCTAATAGTGAGGATAATTTTTTACACTACTGTAAAACTGTGGGTAAAGGATTATTGTCATGCTGTCAATTCCACACATGTTGTCGAAGCCCTATTCCCACGGTTTTAAAACCATGGGTAGAAATTTTACAAAAAAACCAGGCGGCAGATTAGAACACGCAACCAGCCTCTCTAATTGAACATACCCTACCACCCATGCTAAGATTCTTATATTTATATATATATATATTTTGTTAAAAATAATAATCAATACCTATATTATAAAAAAATAAACCCGCGTGTATCAATCACGTGACCTCACCTTCTTAGTCCTGATGACAAACCAACCCATCAAACAAAATTCTATAATTATATATCTATATTTATATTAATATATTAATATTACTCTCTGTTTTAGAAAAATAGTTGCTATAAAGATTCTCTCTTTTGGAAATAATGAACACAAAACGACGCCTCACCAACTCATCAACAAAAATTTTATTATTTTTCATTTGTATATATCTATATATATTAATCCAAACCGTGTTCCCGCCAAATTTTTTTTCATTGTCCCATGAATTTTTTTTCCAGCCTTATGTTACGAAATCTATACCCATAGTTCTCTAAAGGCGTGGGTATAAGTCTTCAAAAAAACCCAATACCCATGGTTTTAACGAACCATGGATATAGGTATTTCGAAAAAACTCTCTACCCACAGTTTGGCCAAAATTGTGGGTATATGTCTTCAAAAAAAAACAGTTATACCCACAGTTTTGCAAAACAATGGCTATTGGTCTTGAAAAATAATCTATACACACGATTTTGGACAAAAATGTGGGTATCTGTAACCTATACCCATGGTTTTCAGAAACTGTGGGTATAGGTCCCCATATTATCCATATACCCACGGTTTTCAAAAACCGTGGGGATATAGGTACCTTATACCAAAGGTTTTATGCAAAATCGTGGGTATAGGCCCGTTTTCCAATAGTGTTAAGAGATCAGATATTGATTGAGAATCCATTGTAATGTATTTGTGTTATATTAATGTATTTAGAAAATATTATGTTTCCCCAAGGGTATGTTGACCATTGATATGGTTACAGTATGAAAATATGAGTTTTTTCTTCAAGTGTCATATTAGAACATGAAGTTCGATGGTGCCAGCTTGATATGGTTATAGAGATGATTATGTGATATATTTCAGGAGGGAAATCCATTCATCAAGCCTTTGTTAATGAATGGACATGATTTAAACCATAATTTTTCTTTCATACATTTCTAGAACTTCCCATGTTGTTTCCTAAGATTCATAATTATTCCTAATATTAAATTGTATTCCATGGTTTTCACCATATATTAAACCCTTGTTTTTATATGATGTACACAAGTCATTAACTAATATTCATCTATTATTCTTAAATGGGATTCTGATATTATCACATGGGACATAGGGATTACATAAATTGATTCCTGGGATACTCCCTAGGATCTGGTTCATACACATAATATGATACACTCATAAGGTACTCCCTAGTATTTGGTGTTCATGCCTATCACTTTATGGATGACTCTATAACCCCATGAATTTGATTACTAAGACTACAACAATATGTAATTCTGATAGTTTAATCTAGAATTTTATGATTTTGAATATATAGAATATGGACATTATTACATGGGATTTGACTAATATTCTTATATGTAATGATTATTTTATTATATA
Organism: Viscum album; assembly: GCA_963277665.1. NCBI lineage: Eukaryota > Viridiplantae > Streptophyta > Magnoliopsida > Santalales > Viscaceae > Viscum > Viscum album. The sequence continues at coordinate 1,684,806,323 of OY728119.1, read as the reverse complement.
TAATTTAATGATAATTTTTATATGAAATTTCTATTTTTTACGTAGTATTCAGTTATTATACATATTTTGAAAACCAAATAATTCCCTTATGATTTTATTTATTCCATATATTATATGTGATGGTATAACACATTCTCGAAGAAAGTTTGTGTTAGTTGAAGCTGGTATTGTCGATCTAAGGTGTCATCGTAGAACTCATGGATTGATACAGTCTAGTAATCGATTCATTAAAAGTTTAATTTTTTACAAATCATGTCACTGGAGAATACTCTATATTACTAGTTAGACTATAGACCACAATGGTGGTTCCCTAATGAGTTTATCAGCAAAAATAATTTAAATGCCCTAAAAGGTGGGGTGAGTATTGGTATGACAGATTATGACAACTACATATATGATCCTATTTTTATTAAAACAATACACATTTCTATCTATTTCACATAGAAATATATGAACATAAATTAAATCATTCATTTGACACATCAATTTTAAATGGTTCTCCCTCACAATGTTATGTCTAATGAGCATAAAATTCTGAAGTGTCAATGTAACAAATCCACTAAGGGTCATAGGAAAATGTTGTTTGGGATATATCAATTCTATGTCTTTGATCACTACCTTAATAAGGTTATGAGTGGAATAACTACACACATGGTTTACAACTAATCACAATTTTAAAGAAAAATGTTATTTCAAATGATGTGTGCTCACTGTTCCTCTAGAAGAGACTACATTGGTAACTGGAATAGGAATGTATTACACCTCATTTAGTGTATCATTATGTCCCACTTACATCCACCTGAGGATTACCCCTCTACCATATTACTATTGGGAATCTTAAAACATCTTTTAAACCATTGAGATTATTTCTAGCAAGTTTAATTATTTTTTCACAAATATATTCTTACGCACAACTCTCACTACTACAAAATAAGCCTTTAATAGAACTAGATCATTATTTTATCAGTGATTTGAAATATCTTTTAATTTGAGCATAGCTAAAGGGCTTTATCATTTATCTTTTCTAAAAAAGAGCTTTTAATATCCCCCTTTAAATGCGCTACAAAGTAACCATGATAATGGCCCTTTAACATGGGTTTTTAGCTTTGTTAAAGGGTCATTTTTACAAATATTTTTTCAGAGATATTAAAGGGGGCCCTTAAATAGTGATTTTTTTCACTATTAATGTCAGTAAAAAAATTTAGACGTCCCTGATCAAGATCCATTTATCAGCTCTTCCACAACACCTTTTAAAGCACTCGAACACTATTATCTGCAAATTCCACACCACCACCCCTTTTATCAGTGTGTTATGACTTTCCATTATCATTACCACCCCTCTGTATTTGAACCCTTCATGCGTCCTTCGAATATATAATTCATTTACCACTACAACATTTTTATTTTTTGTCTATTTTTCGATATTTAATTTCATTTATATATATATATATTTATATATTTAAACACATATTTTTTATTCTCAAATTTATATATTTATTTTTAAATTCATTTAGAAAATATATATGTGAGTGTGATATATATATACTTATATTTATTTAAATATACTATATATTATATTAATTCACATATACTAGAATAATATATAAATATATATATCTAATTATTAATACACACGTATATGTATATATAAACATTAGATATATACTTATATAATGTAAAATATTTTTTGATATAGTTTTAAATACTTTTATAGAACATTTATTTAACTAAATATTTTTTAATCTACATTTTTTCATTAATATGTTTATATATGTATATTTATGATTGATTTATTAAAATAAAATATACGAATACATTCATATATTTATTTATAAATAAAATTATGTTGTAAAAAATAATAAAATTTTAATGATATAACATCAATATGAATTTGAGGCCTAGAAATATATTCAGTCTCCAAAAAAGTCAATTAGACACCATTAAACGAGGGTGAAAATCCATCTAATGTTAAAAAAAATTGGGTACCAAGACTAAAAACATGGTTTTGGATACCTCATTGGCACTTTTGGCCTCCACAATGTGATAATGACTTGTGTAATTTAGGGTGTAGATATTGTTGTAGACATTAGATTGATATCTTGAAGAGCCAAAACGGACACCTGAATAAATATTTATGGTTGTTTGATGATCGGGTTACATTTTCAACTTATTTTACATATTTTGTTATTTTTTTTGATTTTTGTATTTTAAAATTCATTTCAAATGATTATTAATTTGTAATAATAAACAATTTATTAATTAAAATATTTTCTAATTATTTTATAATTAATTTCTCAAAAAATATTATATATATATTAAGTTTATATTAAATTTTATATTATTTAAAACATATTTTAAGAAATCTACATTATATTTATATCAATATAAATATATAAATGTATTAATTTTTTTAATAAAATATTTTTTTCCAAATACAAAATTATAACTGCTACTAAAAAATCACTGATAAAGGGAGAGGGTCTTTATCAACACTTAAAAAAATGATGATAAACCACCCTTTAACAATGTGTTTTTAAATCTATTAAATACCCCCTTTAACAACACTTTATTAAGTGCCGACGAATGGTGACTTTAACAAAACTTTTAGTTCGTGTTTTATTGTCCTATACTTTTACCAGGGTCTCTTTTTACATGAAACTTCATTTAAATAAGAAAATCCATTCGCAGAATATTCATGCGCGATTCAGAGCCCATATATTCTCTAAGGGTTGAGAAAATGAAATGATGTGGGTATCTGCCTATTTTTAGTACTAGCCAAACCAATATAAATAATTCATTATCATATTTTTTTAACCTAAAATTTCCCTAGACCACGTAGAAAAAAATTATAGATCACATCAAGTCTGTTAATTTATTTCAAATGGATCACTTCATTGTATTTCACTAGAATCCGAAGATTATCATTTGGTGTGAAAAATTATATTTTGTGAAAATTCAAATCTTACCTGAAATCAACGTATTTGCAATATTTTTATGTGGTGATACCAAAACATTCCTTTCATGAAACATTCCAACCCACGTTTAGTCCTTCACTTATCATCCTTTTACAGAAACACATTTTTCATTCTCCAATTAAAACCCCAAAAATTTAACAAACACATGGAAATGACACCACCTTTTCTAAACAAATTTTTACAGAATATAGGGAGTCTATTTAATTATCTTGAATATTTTTCAACATATCTTTTCAACAATCTCTCTTTAATTGAAGAACAGTTTATGGAAACCCACATTGTCAACAAACACAATCAACCGAAAAACACAAAATGTATCCTCGATGATTTTTTCGAAACACAGTAGTAGTCACACAATTCATGGGTGTCCATGGAACTATTTTACATAATAATAACTCATTAATAATATTTTTATGTAGTATATTGTCCCAAAATTAGATTATTCCTCTATATTTATTTTATGAACATTTGGAGATTTATATTTGATGAGGTATTGGGAATGAAATGGGGGTTCATGTTTATTTTTATTTTTATTTTGTATATAGGGTCAGCCATGGGGGTGACAAACCGATGTATAAATTTATGCATCATTATATTTGTAGATAAATGTTCTTTATATTTATATATACTTTGATTATTTATTATCGATGTCTTACAATTATTTTTATTGTGTTTTACAATGATTATTATGTATAGTGTCCCCACATTAACATTGTAAACCCTAAATCTAGTCAGTAGACTTTGGTGTACTAGGTGAATTATCTGATGTCTAGTATTAAATTCTAGAATAGACACCAGTCGTGAGGTTTGGGGTGGTAGGGTATCAAAAATTATATTTTTGTGTGTCATTTTATTATCAATTGTCTTATTGATTGATATGGTATATAGGTAATAGAGATTTTTCAAAGTGTATGATGGCCCTCATAATAGTACGTCCTGAAAACCATTTTTTATGAAAACTCTAACATACCATAGATATGGGATCTTTTTCATGGTGTCTAATTTAATGGATTATTTTTTTCACCTAATTAGGCACACATGGGTTTTAGATTTATGATTTATATAATTTTGGATATTGGTCTATTGGAAAGAGTTTTATATACATACAACATTTTTCACATATAGGATTCATAGGACATATGGATGCTTGCATGCGATTTGTGTCACTAATTTCATAGGGTTAAAATATTTAAACTATAAATAATAACTAATATGAAATTTTACTATATATCTTCTTGGTAGCATTATACTCAACTAAAACAATATATTTTTTAGATGTTATATCTTGAGCATCATATTGATGGATTAACCATGAAGATAACTATAGAGTTCTTATTTGTCAATGATGTACAGTGATCCTTAATTACAAGTACATGCATTTTAATTCTTTCTGATGAACCCCTATAGGGTATTATGATACATGTTAATGAAAAAATAGGTTTTTATTTTATAATGTATCGACAAAAAACATATTTATTGTTTTCACATATAGCTTATCAGTTAATTTCTACTTAACTGAATCGTGTTACTATGGACTTCTTGATTTATATCACAATAGGGTCATACATTTTTGTATTTATAGATGATATCAGAGTACATAGGGGGTAGTCCCATATAAATATCTAGGATGAGGATAATTTCTATATAAGGCTGATGAATTGGCATTTGATTCCAAATATATATTCATATATAAGAAACCTATTGTGGGTTTATTTTCATATATTTTACCCTTTGGATATTAATATATAAGTACAATTATTAATTTTTATAAATATCCTATAAGAGATGAGAGTTATATGCTGATTGGGAGATCATAGTGCATTGAAAATTGTTGTGATGTATGACAATAACTCAAGAGAGTGGTTATCCTAGACATTCAAGTGATTTTATGAGGGAGAGTATGGGTAGATTTTTCAGGTAAAGAGGTTAGTGAACATGATATGATATTAGGTAAATGATATTGTCAAGGATAAGACACTAGATTTAGTGATTAAATGTACTAATGTTTCCATGATATCAAAGTCATATTTTAATCGGAAGGATTAGAATGTTTTCCTGCCATATTGTTTTTGTGATTTATTTCTGATGAGGGTGTATATCATGAACCTAGATGGCCCATTCTAGGAGGGGTATATTGTAGGTAGTTTATTTTGGTGTTGGGAATGATTCTTAGGTAAAGAGTGATTGTTATGTCCACCTTGGATCTGGTACAATTTCTATCATGTTGGAAATTAAGAACTGAGTTGATTTTTGATAGATGATATTGAAATGATCAAGAATCATAGTTGGAGATTTTGTCATGAGAGCCTATAATTGATAGAATTTTACTCATTGGATTTTGAGTCATGTTTTACGATAATGTTGTATGAGGGATACAACCATTGGGTTTATATGAGACCAAGGAAACCCATGTGCTTAGGTGTTATTCCATTTTTGTTGTTAATCCATGATCATTCATGTGGAGGACAAGAACAAAAGGATTTAATGAAATTTTTATGAGCATAGACACATGATTGTTTGGATGAAATTGGAAATTTCCCTTTTTGAAGAGAGGTAATTTCAAAGATGAATTAGGTTATTATGGTATGTTCAACCAAGATGTTTGACTTAATATTGAATGACATGAAATAATTTCATTTGAATCTATTGAGGTTCAGGACAATGAGTGATTTTAGGTAATTCGTATATTTTGGAGTTCACAATCAGTTGTATGATGGGGTGACCATCAAAACATATATAAAATTTTGTCAGTAGTTGAGAATGATGTTTTTTATGGGGCAGAAATATGTTTCATTTTATTTTTAAGGTTTTGACTTCGGTGTGATTTATATTCCCTCACCTAGGCATTATGTGCGATTATAGATGAAATATGGGATTTCAAGGAAAAATCAATATTGGTAGGGTCATTGGATTAAAATGACAAGTAATTAGATGGTTAAGGGAAAATTTAGATGTTAGTTGATAGTGAAATATGATTTTATTGGGTCCCTTTTTAATTAATAAATTTTACATATATATATATAATTGGATAGAGATTGGATTCTTGAATCAGGCATGATATTATGTTGGATGTGATCCAAGGGTGAGTCAAATTAGATGTTAATTAATGATAAGGGTAAGAGTATAACAGAATATTTGGTTGGTTGAGGAACTAACCATTGAATTACCCTAATATGTTGGTTTTAACATTAATTTGGGGGTTTGAATGATCTCATCATGACTCCATGGTTTTAGAAATCGTTCTTAGAATAAATAATATCACTTCAACTTGGGTGTCCCATTATATTCAAGATATGTTATAAAGAGGAGGAATGAATGATGTTTATTTGGAATTAAGTGTAATATTATTGAAACTAAATTGAATGTGTTTCCGGACAATTAGGGATACGTCCATGTACTCAATTTCAATAGAAGGGGGAACTATATACCTGAATCATCCCTTAGGAGCTAAGACTAATTGGGGAGTTCCCTATAATCATTGGTATTAATTATTCAATGATACAATAAAAGCATTGTGTAGTCCTATATATATAAGAACCATCTTGGATTTGGTTGGGGTGGAGAGTGGTAGCAAGACATTTAATGTATATTATCCCTCATTGATTAGAGTTGTGTAATAGAATCACATTCACCATTATAGAGTACAATTTCATGAATTGATCTACAATTGATGACCAATATATGTTGGGATTGATAGTTGAATGACTATTGATTCTTCTTGGCAACCATAAATGGTATATTTAGGGAGATTTTAATTGCACAAGTCACTACATGATGTGATATTTTGATGAAATTCTGATTTCTGATTTTTAAAAGGGGTAATTTTTTGAAAAGAAATTTAGATTGGAATTTTAAGAGGGGATCCACTATGTGATATATTTTTGGGACATCATTTGAGTCATATTGGGTGCCTCAAGTACTCGACTGAGTGTTTGAAAATGTTTGAGAGGCGAAAAACATACATTTTGTATATGTATTTATATATGAATACTTGGTCATCCCATGAATATAAGAGGTCACTCCCTTAAAAGAAACAAATGAGGGTTCTACATCATTATGATTCAAGGGTTCTCTACCTAGGGTACATCATGATGTGACCCCTCATTAAACCATAAATGTTTTAGGTTAAGTGAAACATCACATAACGAAACCCCTGAGTCATGATTTGCCATATCCCGAAGTGCCACACTTTTCATGGGTAGAATAGTAATGTATTGATAAGATCATTAGTTTTTTGGTAAACAAGAATGTGTATGGAGGGTAATTAGTCTAACTCCACCCCTCCTCTCCAAATATGATCCCAGATGGATTTAGATTATAATTAAATTGTCTTTTGATAGTTCTGTATATTTTTTAATACTTATTAATAAAATTATGGTTTCCATTCAATAGAGACTAATTTTTTATGATTTGTTTTGGTTTGGAAGTGATTTCTTTACAGCATAGTGAAATAAGAAAGAAACGATGGGTCTTTTTCTTAGAGTGGATAGAGGGAATCATAGAATATTGAACACATATCGTTTCACATTGCAGAAATTATGGTACACTACCTAATGAGTTTCATTAGTGTATTTTATAAAAAATAGTTAAATTTAACAATCAAATATGACATTTAAATTGTATATTCTTTTAATTATTTATGTGTTTCTCTTGGGAGTAGATCAAAACCATTTTCTTGTGTTTTTGGAGTAATTATTCAACTCAATGAGTTTTTTAGAATTATTCCATTTGAATTAAATTGTATTTTTTATTATATACTAATATAATTAATTTTTTTTGTGAAACTGTGACTTGATATAAGGTCCCATTATGATGGGAAATAGCCATTTTTATTTAGATAATATTGAGACATTATATAGGAATATAGATTAAAGGGAACTAATATAAGAATGAGGTAGGTGAACATTGAACATACCCACACAGTTTATTCATTTGAAATATAAAAATTATGTGTGGTATGACCACCTATCTGTTATTGAACATTTATTTAAATTGTTTTTTTATTCGCATAAAATTATTATGCATAGAAAACTATTTCATGGTATATTGATTTACCAGGAGAACTAGCTTCATACATAGGTCACTGATGTATGAGGCCTTGATTAAATATGTGAGACTTGAGATATATAGACACATGAGTTGCGAAAATAATCAATTATAGAAATGTAGTAGACCATTTTATTGGTTCCATAAACCCCTTGAGTATAAATGTGTTATGGACTGAGAGTGATTGATAGGATTGGGACTTGATATAATTATTATATTTTATAGCGTTGTAGAGAAATCTGATTAGAGATTAGGAATGTTTCTCCACACCCACCCGTATCTGAGAACCCGGGAGGGTATACCCTTGGTATATTGAAGATAAATTTGGAGGGTGGACATGTCTAGGATGTCATGGGATGTGAGATGGTTAATATTCCATATTTTTATATTACTGTCAACGGGGCCTATCGAATTTTTCCAGTAAGTTTGAAATGTGATTATGTTAATAAAAAGGGACATTATTTCTTCTAAGTGATGGGATTGGCTCGAGGGTGTTATTGATATTGAGAAAGCTATGTATTGTGTTCGTGTTATATAGATTCCATTACAATATAAGTGGGTTCCCCGGTGGTATGCTTAACTAGGTGAGGGTTATTGTTGGAATGTGTGTGTGTTATCAACATAAGGAGATACATTAGAAATATAAATGATGACTATGTGAGGCTGGTATGCATGGAGGGACAATTATGTGGGATATTGTGGGAGAGAAAAATTATCATAAGGCCATAACAAAATAAATTCCAAGGATATCACCTCATATTTGAAATTTATTTCGATCTAAAATACATATGATGAAACCTATTTCTGATAATTAATGATTTGTATATACGGGATTCCTTCGTATAGACATTTGATTAGAACCTTGTGTCTATATGGAATTCAATTGAAATTACCCTATATTTTTCTATTATGAATACAAGGAATTCATAGGTATTGACATGGTATTAAATGATTTCATATATTTGATCCCTTAAATAACTCATAACATCTGATTCATACATATTATATGGTTGATTTCAATGATAATCCATGGATTTCAAGGTTACCATAACTATCTAGCTGTTGATCTTAATAATATATTGAATTCTAAGATTGTTATATGGAATTTGGTGAGTATTCCTTTTTTGAATGTGTAGACTCTTATCTAAGATTCAAAATGTAGTCCAAAATGGAATGACTATATTGTAATGTTATATTACATAAGTTTTCCTATATAATAGTTTTACCTTGAATTCAATAAATATGATTATTTGGGATGCCAATAGTGATCCCCAAGATCTTTTGTTTATTAGTGACATTACATAACATGGTATGTGACATTCATAGAAGAATATAGCACTTGTTGAAGCATGTACATATGATCTCGAGTGACACCATAAAACCCATATATCACAACCTATTTTTTTATTTATGATTGGTAGGTTTTTTTTGTGAATGTAACATATAAATACTCTCCAAACATGTTATGTGAGAGATCATGTTGGTGGGTCCCTATAAATTGTAACTAATACAATATAAAGACATCCACGACACTTCATTTACCTAGAAATCTAGGTTTATCTTAAGTATAGGTAGGGTATATTTCTATGAATGGTTTATTAAATAAAAACATTGTAAAAGGATTTGCATATCTGGATTTAATGTTTCTCAGGGATGGTATATGTTTCAATTTTATATTTTTATTCATTTTTATCCGTGGTTATCCAATAGGAGATCAGCTGATATATGAATTTATTATTATGTTTAACATATTGGTATAACTTTTTCGGTTATTCTTCCAAATAATTGGATTACTATTAATAGATTTTATTTTGATATTTCAATAGTGATTTTTTCTGATATGAGGGTAGATCCTCACCACAGTAACATCCAATACAATAGTTCCTAGTTGGTAGCATCACTCTTAGGGGGATGTGTGCCTAAGGCCAGTTTTCAAGTTCCATCCTAGTCACCATTCACGTTGTCTAGTGTTTTAGGTACTTTTATTTCCCTTGTAATTGGATTAGTGGTTTTATGGGGGGTTTTTTGTGTATTGGTATCATGAGTTTTCATTCATGTTCTTGGTAGTTTAATTATTCTTCTTTCCCTTTTTATATATTTCATATACATCACTAATTGTTGTAGGGGATTTTTTATATTATGTAATAATATTTTTAATTATCTTATTGTGACCCCCTCCAAAATTTTTATTGATTTCCTCATCCGTATTTATTGATGTGGCATCATGGGAATCCACAGTTTTTAGAGAGTGGTTACAACATATAAGAATACAAAAATAATGAATAATTAAATTATAACAAGATTCAAAACTAGTTAAATAGTTTTTTAAATATTAAATTTATGACTACATTGTTCATTAAAACCTTTTTGACTGATGTTGTGTTTGTATTTGTCTGATGTTGTGTTGATTTATTCATAACATTGATGGGATACATTGATGGTGTTAAAAAGGGGTGTTGACATGTTATTTTTTATGAAAACGTTTTATTATTAATTATTTTTTATGTCAAACAATGGTAATGTTGTTTTAAAATGGGATGTTAAAATATATGGTGGATATTGACAAAATGATAAATAAAATAAAACATGAATGAAACAATGAAATGTAAGTGGGTGGTGATGTTCTAATGTTTGGTTGGTATCTAATTATAAAATTGTAAAATTGGTTTTGAATAATGGATAGAAATGTTAATAAGGATGAAATGTTAAGGTATTGATTTAGATATCAATCTAGGAAGCTTTGATATATGATATTTATAAATTGATTTATGTTAGATCGAAATTAAAATTAATGAAAGGAAATAAATGGGTGTGTTTAATATGATAATGGGTTAAAATTTAAAGGATAGTTGGATAATGATAAACAAAAAATGATCAAAATAAATGGATATGGTATTAATAAATTTGATAAATGAATAATTATTTGCATTGAAATGTGATTTTTTTTGTTTATCTCTATGGAATGGGTAAATTAAGGTCCTATTTATTTTAATGAAGCTCATAAATTGTAATTGGTGAGAATTCAAATAATGTGAAAATGTATTGTTATTTCTATATTGTTTGAGTTTCATATGTCATGATTATCATATTGATAATGATGTTTTCCAATGAAATTTTTATTTTGGTTTGTGGTTTATATGATATTGTTGATGAAATATCTGATGTTGGTATGCTAAATATTTTTTAAAAAATGGCGATGATGTGGAAGAAAATTATTGGCTATAATGGCTATCAGTGGGGATAGTTTTTTAGGCTTTGATAGATTGTATTAGTCACGTGCATACTTTCTATAAATTCATGATGTAAGAGGTATGCAATATTATAAATAAATTAGTTCTATATTTATAGTGATGTATTATGTTGGGGGTCATGTGATGTACGATTAGGGTATGAGGTTGATTTCCTATAAGTTCATGAGACCCTACTTTGACAAGGATGGTGTGGTTTATCGCTTATGGGTGTGGGTAGTACCATGAAGGTTGAGTAAATGAGTATTAGTCCCTCTATGGTTGTGTTACCCTATAGATGATCATAGTTGTGTCTATGTGTGATAATTTTGTGTATGTTGATATGTGATTTTTTTGTTATGGAACATATGATGGATGATGATGTGTCATTGATTTGTTTTATCCTTACACTACATATGAGTTAGTATAAGATGGTCCTATCAGCATGATTCTGGATTGAGTTGGATAAGTCCATGAACTCATAGGTTGGAGTGGTGGGGTATTCTCAGGACCTGTTTATTTGGTTATTTAGAAGATGGATATGAATTTCATGATATTTTTTAGTTTTGGTTATGCAATTTTTAGGGGTTTTAGGTTATAGAAATGGTTGTTTATATTCTGGATAATGATATAATTCGTTGTACATGATGTATAATTTAGAGACAAGTATTTAATATGATCATTAATTCATCTAAATCGGATTATTATTTTCATGGCGGAAGTCATTTTGGAATATTCTTGTGAATTTATATCACAAGGATATTGATTTCATTAGGGGGTGTTCTGACTGATTTATCACAAGTTCTCACCTAAAAATAGATTTATAGGTGTTTATAGATTAAAAAAAATATTTGGAGTTGTTTATAGAGTATCGTGGATGGATTTGGAAGAAAAATTGGCTTTTTTGAACTTTTTTTCCAAATATTTTATGGATGTTTTATTTTAATTATGATTAAAATTTGGTTTATGAGAATTAATATCATATAATTGGAATTATTTAGTGTTTATTGTTCATTATTATTTATATTCTCTGGATTTGTAAGGTTAATACATCCCAATTTCAGATTTTATAATGTTAGTGCGATTAAAAAAACCAGGGCCTATTTGAGGTGGGATTCAGGGGTTACTCTCACCTTCATTTTAGGAACATGAATGCTTCCAATGGTGTAAGTTCATGATAAATTTATATCATATCTTTTTGTTGAGTTTGATCATGGTGTTCAGAGTTAGGTACATGTGAGGATTGTTTGGGATTGGTTAGGAACAAGTGAATCTAGAGACTACCATGTTATGTCAACTATTGACAGTGTCTGTGACATAAATATTCATTCTCTCTATGATATGATTCACTGAATTTATGAAAATATTAAATGTGTTTATGTGATATTATAACTATTTTAGGTTCGAAATCGTAGGGATTAACTTGCAACATTATATTTAGTTGCATTGGTGTTTTCATTTTGGTCCATCTATATGTTTTGGGGTTATGTATCTATATCGTATCTGTTGGTAGATTATAGTTATTTGGATAAATGATTTCCTTAAATTAGTGTAATGTAAAATGTTCACTAATTGAAATATATATATTTAATAATACATTTTCTAATTTTGAATGTGTTTTTTTCAGACTTGTTATATCTTATTTTTAATTAAGAGGATTTACATTTTCATTGTTGAAATGAATAACTTGATGATATACTTCCATAATGTTTAGTATTATTAATAAATAATTGTTAAAATATTTTCTTATGTGTAATTTCAAACATCCCTAAATAAATTCCATGTTATTATGTTGAAATCATTATTCCAGACTATTATTCACGAGCTATCAATTTTCCGATGACAATTAGTCCTTGAAATACATGGAATCATGAAATATTATTTCAAGTGTTATGAATTTATTCCAAAACATGATTTTGTATGTTTGTCATAAAATTAATGAAACATGAAAAATAATTCTTACCGAAATCCCCTAGCACTTAGAATAAATTTTCATGAATGGGTTTATTTATTCCCCTTATCAATCATATCTAATGTTTTAGAAAGATGACTTTTATATAACTTGTTAAATTATAAAATAAATTTCAAGTGATGTTTTAGCAATTTAATGTTCATATGTCATAAAAAAGTTAATAATAGAATTTTATAGTTTTGAATCATGTATATAGTTAATATGCTTGACCGAATAGTTTCAAAATCCTTAGTCGGTAATTTCTAAAAAAATATTTTTAGGATATTTCACCTAAATAATAAAGAAAGGATGTGTCACCATTTATGTAATTTGAAGGTATGTCTCTATGATAGTAAAATGTGTAAATAATGGTAGATTGAGAATACATATCATAAATGATGAATATAATTCATTTGAGAATTTCATTTTATAATATGGATGTATGTTTTTATAACATTATTTTATTCATTTGTTTGATGGTTTAAATGTTTTGGGTGATTATTTTGATGTTCAATTAGACTTTTTTTCTTCAATGTTTGTGATATATTTAAATGGAAACCCTTTTCAAAAAAATATTATTTGATAATCAAATGTATATATAAGAACATGTTTTCTCATAATTACATTTATGTAATAAATTTAAACCAAAAATTATTAATTTAGTTTAGATTGATCAATGTTAGTGATGTTTCCTAATGTAGTGACTATTTATTCATTATTTGGTTTAATTGAAATCTTCACCATCCATAAAATTTTAATCGATTAAAGATGGTATTAAAAATGTTGTTTGGAAATCTAGAATTCTATGATAAATTTTACTCTAACAACACATAATTCATATGAAATGAATGAATAAAATGTAACTTATTATTGATTTTTTATTTTAGGATTTATTGTGATTGGTTGTGTTTATTTATATTGAATTATGAGGGAGTGGTTAGAAATTCTTGTGGTTGGTTTTTAGGTTAGTTTTTGTTGTAGATTAGGGTTTACAACTGGTTTCCATTATGGGAATACAAAATTGGGATTACTGACATGATGGTGGATAATTATCGATTTCTATCATTGAATTTTGGATGGGATATTATGTTTTTGATATCAAGGTGGGATGTACGGTTTTATGTGAAGGAAATTAGATTTGAGTTGTTGTGGGATGATTATGGTGGTGATGGTTGTTAGGTATTGTGTTCAGTTTCCATGACTGGATTTATGTGGTGTGGGTGATCTTATAGATGATGGGTAATGATGTTCTTGATTTTTTGTGGTGATGTGGATGTGTGGAGCATTTTGTGGATGATCTGGTTAGGAAGATTATTTTTTGGGTTGTTGTGTTATCTATGAAATTTTATCGATCTCTATGATGTAGATATTCTTTTCATGGATAATAATAACCATGTTGTTCTTTTATATAAATTTGTATAATAAATTTTCCATCGATACAATAGACAACGTATTGGGAAAGAGGAATCATTGGATTGAGTTTGAATACATTTTCAGTAGTAGTAAGTACCAATGTTCAATAGTGGATCAGCAGGGCATTATATATATGATTTATTGGAAGATGTTTAGGTTACTTTTGGGTGTGTTAATAATCTAGATTGATTTTGAGATGTTTAAACTATTGGATTTTTTTAGAGATCTTCTCGAATATATTGGGAGATAAATCATGCTAACCTATATGAAATTTCATTATTGGTGATCCTTGAATTATACAAGAGGGGTTTTTTGTAGTGTAGTTTGGTGTCTTCAATAGAGATATTAAATAGTTTTGATAGGGTATTGAGAGCATCATGAACCATTTCATGGATATAAATAGTTTTTCATGTTTTTTCCAGTGTATAGATAATAAGGAATACATTTTGAGTCTTCCACTAGACTGAATATTCAATGATCTATAGTCAATTTTTATTAGAAGTATTAAGATCATGTGAGATATCATCTAGATATAAATGGTAGGAACCTCATGAGAGTTTGGGAAAATCGATATTAATACTCTGATTTGTGAGATTCCAAGTTCATATAAGAATATAGTGAGAGGTTTTTTAGATCTAGTCCGGATATTATCACCCTAGAGATGAGTAACCGAATGTGTCTTTCCTCCACTAAGATCACATGTTTCTTATTTAATGTTTTGTTAAATCATATATATGTCTACCCAAGCATTCATCATATTTCTTAGTCATTATTAAAGGATTGTCCATAAGAATTTCACAAAGCGAATGAACCCCTTTCCTTGAAATCATTAGGATGTATTTTAATCGTTTACTAATGTGTGTGGTGATTATGATTAAAATTCTAAAGAAGTTGTGTTTTGTTGAAATTTAGTGGAACTGTTTTTTATGAACTGAACTCTCGTTTATTATAAACTAAGTAGGTTCAATTTAAATTAATTTTCTAGAAAATGGTTAGTGGAATATTTTTTGGATTGGTTTGTAGACAGTGTCCCTATAATGTTTATTGGAGGTAGTGGAACGGTAATAAGATTGTATCTTCTAATGGTATCATGATGTGGTGAAGGGTTTTGAAGGATTTCAATGAAGAAAAGACTATAATAAGGTAAATAGAATATTTTACTTTATAAATAGGTAAATGTTAACATGTTAATTGACATCAACAATTACCATTATATTAGGATGTAGTTCCATAAAACCTATAAGGTGGTGGACCATGGATGGCCGTCAACGAATTACTATAAATGGGATTCAATACATTGTATATTCTTTATCATGATTATGTATAGAATACTAGTGAAGTACATAGTAAATTTGTAAAATATAGTTGTTCAATATATTATAATGATTTCTTATTGTGATATTTTCCAATTTATTTTATTTCCATTTACATCCATTTATATATTAACTAAATAGTGATTTTCTCATTCATGATAGACAAATAATCACAAGAATATTAATCCTTTTTTATATAATAATTTGTGTTATTATATCGATTTTATTATTTAAATTAATTATGTTGATATATAAATGAGTTCTACATGAGGATTAATTTTTTTTGGTGGGTGTGGTTAAAGGAATTCATACATATATTACACTTAAAAAGGAAAAGATCATGTGGAGGAACAAATTCAACTAAACAGATCCTCTAATGTGTGAATTTACTATGGACTAAGCATCTTGGTTCTAGTGAATGTATGATGGCTAGTCTCCCAACAAGTGTTTTTCATAACATTTTCTTTAGTTCTTTATCATCAAATTAGAGGAATGTAAAATGTTTTTTAATTTATTGATGGTATTTAAGATTTATAGAGTTATTTTACTATCAATAATATTTATTTAATCAGATGCATGTATTTATTATGATGATAAATTCACTACAATGAATTTGGAAATTTTTTGAATACTAGAGGAGGGTTATATAATTGGAAGGGTATTGGAAATTCCAATCACTTGGGTAAATTTGTAGAAAATAGAGGATAATGTCAATAGTTTCAAAGGAAGGAACCTGAGTTGGTTACAATTTCATTAAAAATAAATGTCACCATTAATATTTTTTATGTTAATATAATGGTTGAACTCACGAAATACTTATATTATATTGACAAGATACCAAATACATTAAATAAAGTCATCATGATGTTATAGTTATATAGCTTAATGTTGTTGAAAGGAAGACCAATGAAAAATAATTTGAATTAATTTAATATGATATCAAGGTAACTGGAATTTTTCCTGATGAAATTCTAGAAATATATCTGAGAGTTTCTCTTACGATCATCATTTTGAAAGAATTTGGGATGTGATAGGGACTGTTTTTATTATCTCTAATGGAAATATGAATATTATATTGGATGACATCTGGAAAATTATTATCAATGAGTAACTTCATAAGTGGAAATACAAAACAAAATCTAGTAGTTATCATAATTTATATTTATAAGGATAAAACTATATAAAAGATAGTTTAAGAAACCATACGTTTATATGATGTATTTAAGGGGTCAGATTATGTCGGCTATTCCAAGTAAAAAAAAGATGGAGTTTCCTAATGAAAAGAAATATAAAGAAGAATTTAAAAATTCATTATGAAAACATTGGAAATTAATTAACTTCTACAAGTTAAAATTCCAGTAGTGTAATAAAAGGTATAAATACATGTTATTAAGTTATAATATTTTCGTATATATTTGGTTGAAAAAATATAGATAGAAAAGATATCCAATATAAGAATTAATTTTCAGGGTCAATTTTCTATCTCGAATGTTTAGAAATGTCAATGTTGCTGATGATGAAGAATTTTAGGTTGTTCTGAAAGGTGATGTTAACATTCAAATTATAAATGGTTGTTTAATGAATCAAACTAATGTAATACACATTCCTTTCCACCGATGTAAACTAATATCAGTTAGGGAACATGATGTGGGTTTTTTGGGATACACATTTAATAATAGATAATATAGGCTAATTGGAGGATCAATGAAATTTTTATAATGAGTAAAATATGTAACTTTTTACATGACTAAAATATTAGATATATGTGATATTACTGGATGTATAACATTTAATGAACAATAATTAACGAATTTCCGTATCAGTTACCTCATTGAGAATAATTTTAACGATATAATATTTTAAAGAAACATAAATATTTATTTGAATTAAATTGAACGATGGTAATGTTTTGATATTGGAAAATAGAAATGGGTGTTGTAATATCATCGTATTTAGTTAAATAACTATATTTTAAAATAAATTTATTATGTTTGGTTTCTTGTGATGCAAGAAACCCTATGTCTAAATGAACTATAACATAATATACAATTATAAACTCTCCATTAAATAGTAAGGTATGAATATAACATATTAAATTATGGAATTATGTTCCTTACACCTGTCTGAAAAGATTTTATTTGTCATCAAATGATTGTAAATTAAAATAAATATATTTTGAAATTAATATAAATGTTTCACTGAATAACTATTTTTTCATGAAATGTGTTTTTATATAAATTCATCACTATTGTGGATGTATTTCAATGAAATTTATATTCTGTATATTAAGAACTATAATTTATTGTGCATCTAATATTTTTATAGTAATTAGATAAAATAACTATCATTTTATTCTTTATACATTATTTTTAAATATCATGATTTCATTGTGTTGTTTTCACTTATAGTAAAATTTGATTTTTCAATATTCAAAAAATGAATTTGATAAATAATAAAATTGAAATAAACCTTTCAAAATTTTTTGATTGTAATTTTTTGATAATATTAAAAAAAATATTTTTATTAATAGTGAAAGATATTGTTTTTTAGAAGAAATTGACTATTTTGATTGAAGCATTTACATATATTCATTTACGAAATTTAATTCTAAAAGGTAATTTAGTATAATTATATTATTATTAATGTGATTTAGGGTTATGGAATCAATTTTATGTTGAATTATGATATAATGGATTTTTGTACTTTTGTAAAAATGTGCTATGATAATCCCTTCCCAATGAATTTGGGGTTTTATTTAAAAAATAAATTCTACCAATTATATGAATGAATTATATAAAATTCATACCACGTTTTATAAGTTTATTAACATTTGGTAATATTTGATCATTTTTTTAGTCCTAATGAATATTAAAGAAGTTAAAAATTAATTATTGTGCTTGAGGTTTAAATGAGTTTTTTTCATGTAACTAGAACTTTTAAAAAAATTAGTTTTCCAAAAAATAGTATTTTTATAAATAAAATTTGATTCAATATTTATATTTTATAGAAAAAAATAAAATAATCATCTTCATTTTATTTTTATTATTAATTGATAAATTATATAGGTAGAAAACTAATTGCTATCGTGAAAACTGAAATGGTAATGGCCAGTAGACATAGATATTACGGGAAAATCATGTTTACGAACTAATTATTTTTCTATGGTTGTGGAGTTTCTTGACCATATCATCCATAAATATGTTTTTTATAAATTTATTACGAACTTTTAATAATACTAACTTCCCATTATGTAATATTTTTTTGTTAATAAAAAACATCCACTACTTATAAAAGGTTACCACATCTTTAATCTAATACCAAATTAAGAAGACATTTTTTTAGTAAAAACAAGACCAAAACACATTTTATAATCGAATACCTCAACCAATATTGATTTATTTATTATTAAACCCTTTTAAAATACATTCGGTTCAATGCTCAAGTGGTTATCCCTAGAAGATGTATCCTTCTTAACCGAGAGTTTTTCTTTTATTTCTCATTCATCCTTACTATGAAATTCATTCATTTTGATGAAATATTATCAACATCATGTACCTATATTTATATTTTATTTTTTAATGGGATGAAGTATGTCCATCTATTCATTATCCTAATTAGGATACAATATCATCGGTCGATTGTACGACAGACTACCGCCTCATGAACCGATGTAATTCATTTTCCATATCTTCCCCAAATAGATATATTTTTGGTAAATTTGATTTATATTTATTATATTTATTAAATATGTATTATTATATTTTAAATTTAACATCTTCCTTTTTAGATTCTGAAAAATTAGAAAATGATAACGTTTCTCGTGCATATGTGCGGACTACAACCACAAAAATAGATATAAATTTTTTCCATTGAATTTTTAAAAGGATGGTAATATGGATGGAATTGATGAATATATATGATTACTAAGAATTATTACTTAGTTTATGAATGGGAATTATAATTTACCATTTTTTCAATCCATGTTTCAAAAAAAATGCATGGAATGTTTGTGTATACCTATAACCTACTAGATTTATTAATGGTGTAATTAATTTTTCTATCTCTAAATTTGATGGATGAATAAGAATAATTATATAATTAATATATGTTATATTTTTATCATGAATAATTTTTTTTAATTTGAATTAAAAATGATATTTGTATGGGAACTTGAACTACCATCCCAAAACAGATATGAAAAATCATTTTTTGTTACCCAAAAAAGCACTTTTTATAATGAATTATTAATAAATGGATGATAAAATATTATAGAGTAGATAACATATTTTATTAAATACATTATTATTGTTCTATACTATATTTTTATTAAATATCTGTTTATTATACAATTGTTTCCATCAAATTTGATAGAACATGACCATAAGGTAAGTGTATATTTGCCAATCGTATCATTAATAGTTATTTATTATGATTGTCTCTCCACTAGAGAAATTGTTTTATCATATATTTATAGGAATGAATATATTTGTTTATCCAATTATTATTAATATAAAATATTGTATTTCCTTTCAATTTCCCCTTTTTAGGTTCTTATGATACAAAAAGTTTATTTTTAATGAAAATAAACATTATTTTTCTACACCGTATGGAATCTTTCTCTTCTATGTCCATATATTCTATAAAAAATATATATAAGTATGTTTTTGTCATTATCCAATCACATATTGAAAACATTTTTACAATTTGTTTCTTTTTATTGTTTTCATTAAAAGGATTTTGTTTTGTTTTTCGAATGAGTAATGATTGAATATTTTACTAACGAATAAATGAAATATTTTTATAACATTAATGACATGAATGGAATTTAATGTCCTCTAAACCAATCATTTCTTTTGAAATTCCTTATAACGATCCAACATTTCCTTTTATTACTATTAAACCATTTTGAAGATAATCATTATAAAAGCATTACACAAATAAAATCCAATGGTTTAATATCTTGGGTAAATTAAGACCATACATTACTTTCACTATATATAACATTAAAAATTATTTAATTCCTTCTTCTATAGCTTCTTATGGACCCATTATTTCTCTTTAGTTCACATTATCACTAGAGGATATATATGAAAAACAAATGAGCTGAAATATCAGCAAGTGGATAAGAATATAAGAGTATATAACATGGGGTGATAATAATAATATTATAATATTCATAATTATTAGAGTGAGCATTAATAAAAGACATTTAATGTTGAAATGCATATAAATGAAACCTTATATAATAATTGTTAACTACCACACCTAGTTGTGATCAAAGATAGTGTCATGTTCACACATATTTCACATTAACTCATAAGATTCATCACATTACACAATGTATTGGAGCACGGAATAATTTTGGGTGAACCCATCACATCTTAACATTCATATTTTGTTAAATAATTTTGTGTGCACCTGCCAAATAATAACATTTACATTATCCAAAATTCCATGTAGAACATACATCTATTTTTAATATAAAATAACCCATAGAAAGATATGGGTTTAATTTTATAGATAAATCATTCCTAAACCTTTGGTTTTTTCAATAAAGAGGGAATAAAATTCTTGACATAAAACCATCAAACTTTAGTGAAGAACAATCACGCTTAGAGGAGTACAAAGGGTGTGTTTGTTTAGAAAGAAGAGTTGTTTGGGAAAACATTGGGTTTTTTATAAACTCAAGTACAAAGAATGTTTATCTCATATAATGTAAGATAAAATTGAAGGAATTATTTTTATGGAATTTCAATATTGAATATGGATTGAAAGAGGGGATACCCAATGAATGAGAGCTCGGTTTGAGAATTCCCCATACATTATATCAGAACACATTATTATCATTAATGTCCACTTGAATTATATTCTTGAGGTCCTCCTTAAGGCATATACTCTTTGTCTTTTAATGATACCACTATCTCATAGATGTGGAGATGGGTCTGGGGAAGAGGAATGTTTTTAATTTAGGCAATTATTGATGCTTGAGAGCTGTGATGAAATTAGGGAGTAAGGTGTGGTATTTATAGGGGAGGGGAGAGAGGTTTTCTCAATATTATATTCATTATATTATTAAAACCCTTAACAACATGGAATATCTATGATTCCTTGACTAAATACAGTAATGTGGGAATGTTTTTTTGAATTAATATACATTTAAATTATGCAGAACTCATGAATGATGTAGAAATTTTTTTATTTTTCATATATTGAAAATTATAAACATTCACTATTAAAAAAAATTATTTTATTTTATAAAAATATAAAAAATGACCATATTTATTTATCGATGTGTATAATCCAAAAATAAAGACCATTTTATAGAAATATGTTTCTATATATGAGTAATTCATCATTGAAATCAAATCATCATTTTCATGGAAAATACTGATTTTAAAATTAAAACTGATTTATAACACATTATAAAATTACATAAGGTCTCATAAAACTATCATAAAAATCATAATACAGCCTAAAAGAAATTAATATACAAAATTTATGATGATTAATTTTATTATAAATTATTAAATTAATTGAAATTTTAAATTTATTATTTTTGAACTACAAAAATACTAACATTTTACTAAAACATCTTAAAATATTTACTTACCTATTCCATGATGTAATTTTACCATATATTAAATTAGAATATGCATAAATATTATATATACATTCATGGTTCATTTATCTATTTATTTTACCAGTTTACTATTTATACGGTTCATATTACAATTCCTAATGTCATGAAAATATTTCAACACTTTAGGTTTCTTAACATCTTAAGACACTTCGTATCTATTTAATTCATCATTTAGAAAATTTTTATTATAATATATAATTGGTTCTGAGTGATTTATACTATAAATAATTACCATTATGAGGGATAAATTTCATTTCTAAATGTTACGGTCGTTACATTATTAACCACATTATAAATTTAGCCCTCAAAATTTCATTTCACATAAACATGTAACAGTACTTCTCAATCATCTCCACCCCTGGTTCCCATGATTCCTCCTCGTATTTATGGTTTAGCCACAAAAATTGGATATGGGGGGATGTATTGTTTTGTAGAACCATATATCTTCAATCTAGAATCATTACAGGTTTCTCCTTATAATAGAGATCTTTTTCCCGCTACACCACCTTTAATCATAGTACACATGAGAGATCTAGTATGTACTTCCTCAAGAGTAATATGAGACACACATCATGAACATGTGCCAAATTTAGTGGATAGGAAAGCATATATGACATTTCCCTTATGAGTCATGGATCTCAAAGGGGAAAATTGACCTTGGGTTCGACATCCCTTTTATTCAAGACCACCTGACTCTCTTCCATGTTGATATTCAAAAAATTATATTATATTCAACATCAAAATCTATATCCCTTTGAATTTTTTCATCAATGATCTTTTTCTAACTCTGATCAGCATTAATATTTTTTTGTATGACTCTCACCTTCTCTACCATCTCTTGTACAGGATCAGGTCTAAGTAGATTGATTTCTCCCACTTCATCCCAACCAGTTTGAGTTAGACATCTCTTTACATACAATGATTAATATGGATACATCTAAACAATCGAGTGGAAACTGTTATTTTATGAGAACTCAACCAATGGGATATGCTCATCCTATCAAAATTTTAATTCTATAGTGGATGATCATAGCATATCTTCGAGTGACTGAATATTATTTTTAGTTTGGCCATCAATTTGGGGGTGATAGGACATGCTGAAATTCAATTCAATAATCAAATCATATTGAGTAATCATATATAATTTAGATGTTAACCTTGTTTCACGATCAAGGACAATTTATAGTGTAACACCATATATTCTCACCACATCCTTCACATATATCATTCCAAGTTGTCTGAGCGAGTGATCATCCAAAATAGTGATAATGTGGTAGTCATGGTGAGTCAGTCCACCAAGACCCATATTGCATTATTTACCCTCACTGTCTCTATAAGACTTGTGAAAATACCCATAGTGACATTCTATTATGTCCACGTGGTTATATGAAACGGTTTCTACAACCCTTTTGAATTATTTCACTCAAAATTAACTTGTTGACATATCAAGCACCTTGAGACATAGAAAGCAATCTACTTCGTTTTTTTGTGCCACCAACAGTGTTCTCAGATACCACTATACATCATGGTACATACAAAATGGATCAATAAAGGTGAGATATGTTCATTTTCCAATATCTCTTTTTTCCCGAATTATGAAGGAACACAAACCCTTTTTCTAAACTTAATTAATTCATCATAATCGATATGGAGCTCTTGACACTACCTTCCTTTATTTTGTTCTCATTCTATTGTAACTCTAAATCATCCATTTGTGACTCCTTAATGTTATCATTGATATATTGACAAGAAATAACATAAAAAAATTAGGATGTATTCCCTTGATTCATGTTTTTTAAATACATCATTTTTCTATCCATGAAGATATAGTATTTCTCAATAAACAACATGGATAGAGTAGCAAGTACTATTCTGCAATGAGAATTAGCTACATAGTTTTCTATGTTAGGATGATAGTTAATTTGGAAGTAATTGTATTTGATTAGCTCTAACCATATCCATTGACACATGTTGACCTCCATTTGGATGAATATATACTTTTTTCCTCTATGTTGGGTATATATGTCACATTTCATACCATATAGGTAGTGCCGCAACATTTTTATTGCAAAAATCATAGCTGTTGATCAAGATCAAGAATTTGGTAGTTCTACTAGTGGTTGTTCGACTATTTTGAGGAATATACAATAAAATTA
This sequence comes from Viscum album, assembly GCA_963277665.1. Lineage (NCBI taxonomy): Eukaryota > Viridiplantae > Streptophyta > Magnoliopsida > Santalales > Viscaceae > Viscum > Viscum album. Next base: position 1,684,781,602 of record OY728119.1, on the reverse strand, counting down.
TCATTTTTCATGAGTACAAAACCCATTATTTTCATTGAAGCATCAGAGTATACCACAAAAACATCTCAACATTTGGTTAATATGAGTACAATTATAGTTATCATCCTTCCATGTAGATCATTGAATCATTCCTCACATTCTTCTATACAGACACACTTCTTCAATTTTCTATGTTAACATTGCTAGAAGGCTTGAAAAGAATGAGTAGTGTCTCACAAAATGTCAAAAGTACCAATCTTATCGAAGAAAAATTTTGATTTCTATGAAACTAGAGAGTCTGTGTCAGTCATCAATCCCTTTTTTTTTGTTTTTAAGGGTCCACAAAAATTCCATCCATTGTGATCACATGTCCCAAGAACGTGACTCTATTCATCCAAAATTCACATTTTATGAAAATTCTGTTTAAATTATGCTTTCTCAATGTCAATTACATAATCCTTAGATGTTCTTCATGTTCCACCTTCCTGTTGATGTAGATGAAAATTAAATCGATAAACGTTGCACACGTTTTTCGTGATAATGTCTGATAATTTTTTTCATAATGTCCATAATGATTTTAGGGGAATTAGTATGTCTGCAGGAAATCACCAAAAAATCATAGTGACCATACATTGTATAATGGATAGTCTTCTATATATAATTATTCTATACCTTTATATTATAATATATAGAATGGTTATCAACCTTTGAGAATTACTGAGCTCCTTATAGATGAATAAAAAAGACATCAATCCCTGGGAGAGGATACTTGTTCTCTATGGTGATATTGTTGATTTCCCACTAATCAGTAACCAACCTCATTAATCTATCCTTAGAATTCACAAAGGGAACTAGTGTACCCCACAGTGATGCACTAGGGTTTATTAATCACATTTCCAAATGATTTTGTAATTATTTCTTTAACTCCTCCATTTCAAAAGGAGACATCTTATAGGGACACTTTGAGATCGGAGTAGCTTCGGGTATGAGTTATATTGTGAACTCAACCTCATGATCTGGGGGACGTCCAGGTAACTCTTTGAGAAATAAATTCTTTTATTCCATCACTATGAGAATTTCGGCCCGGTTGACACTTTTTGTGGACTCAACCATTTGAGAGAGGTACACCACTTCATAGGGAATTAACACCCAAACCGCTGAAATATTATATAAATGAGATTCTCGTTTTTACTTAAATCTGTAGAGGTGCATGGGTTGGTTCTGAATATGAAAAGATCTTTCCTTTTCCGGATTATTGATATGTTCTCTATATAATGAGATCCAATCCATTCCAATTATGGAGTAAATTTTCGCCAAGGTATGTATCATTTGATTCGCTAGAAGAGTCCTCATACGTACATCAACAAAAGAGTATTCCAACACATGGGTTACAATGATTTCCCCACTTGTTGTATTTACAAATTTTTCTATTCCATTGATTCGAGGGCTTGATTCTATAGTTCTTGAAAACCTGACAAGTATAAATGAATTTGTTGAACCATAATCAAATAATACCTTTTCTGTTCATTAGTTTATTGGAAATGTACCTTGTAAGACATCATTTTATTTCTACACATTAATAGTAGTGATGTAAATATCCTTTCCTTAATCCTTTTTCATAGGTGGATGATGATGCTGATTACCCTGAAGGGATTGAGGTTTAGTGCACTATCTTACTAACTGACCGTGCTCCTTATAGTTGTAGCATCGGTCCATGGGTGGTGCTCTACTTCCCTTCGACCCAAATTCTCCTTCCATCCCATGTCTCTTAAAAACATTTGATCTCAATGGCCTTCTCTCCCACACATGAATCATTTTTCCATTCCTTTGAGGCAATTCCCATGATTCTTATTCCCACAATTTTGACATGTGGGTGGTTGAGTATTCTTTCCACCATTCTCATTAGATAATCCAGCATGGAACTCCATCTTTTGTTTATTATCACTATATTCTTGGGACAATTCTCTAAAATCCTTCTCTACTATGAGAGAACATCAAACGAATTCTTCATCTCTCCCAAAGTCATGAATTACAATAACCTTTAAATGGTGTGGTTATAATCCACTAATGAATCAATCAATTTTTATATCATTGTTGATAAAAATCCATGAAGCATACCTAGAATTCCTTTTGAAATTCACTTTGTAAGCCATGAAATATTCTCCATACATTTTTAGCTCTATAAATTTTCTCTCCATCTTCATATGAAGAGTTCATGAGAATTACATATTTAGAAACATTATCTTAATGTTATTTGACTCCATCTGTCCAATCTCGTCACACTTCTCGGTGTTCTTAATCATAGACCACCATTGGTCAACCACTCTATCAAGATGATAAATGGCTATAGTCAAATTCCTCATCTCAGAACAGTGAAGCACATAAAATATCTTATCCTTTGAGTTTACCCATTGTTAAAAAACTAGTGGATCAGAATATCCACTAAACGTCAGTGGTTGATGACGCATAAAACACTTGATATTTATTTTCTCCCTTATTAGGTGAATGTGGTTGATCAAAATTATTTAGGTTATTATGCATAACCTGGGTCAACTAGATAATAATCTTTAGGATTTTCTGAACACCACCTCTTATAGAGTTAGGGATGTCATCAGGCAAATCTTTTCATTGTCACTCACACATGTTGTTTTCCTGGATTCTCATAGTTCCCACCATTTTCAAAAATAGAAAATGTTATAACAAAAAATAGGTCAACAAGTCATGAATAAATAACATTCTCTACTGAGGAATTAATACTAAAATCTTATATTAGGGGATATCTATGTTCAATAATTCTTCATGTGTGATTTCCTATACTTAGTCTCAAATTGACAGTTTTCACTATGGTTCTCTGATACTAATTCCCAAATTAACTAAACTGTGATCTGATACCAACTATAATGATCTTTCCTTTCCTTTCATTACTGTTACACCATTATGGAGATATACATCATAAAAAAATTACCCAAATAGGATCCAATGTTTTATTATTTTGGGTAATCAAGGACCATAAAAAATTAGTAAAACATAAAAAAACCAAACTTCATTATTTTTTTCTTCAATAGCTTCTTATTGTATCTTGAGTTCTCTTTATTACATGTAATCACTTGAGGATATACATTAAAAATGGGTGATAAAAAACCCATGTAACTAGATAATGACCTGAGAAAATATAAAATGGGCTGATCACATTCATTACATCATCATCCTAATCAATTTAGGAATCATTAATAAATGGATTGGAATGTGGAAATGCATGAAAATGAAACATTATGTCTTAGTGGTTGATTACCGCACGTAGTTATGAAAAACGATAGAATCGTGTTCACACATATTTCAGATTTACTAAAAAGATTCAAACCATTATATAATAAATTGGATATAAATATATTTCTAGCCACACCTGTCATATCCTAACATTCATATTGTACTATATAATTCCAGGTGCACCTCTCGCATCATATAATTTACATTATCATGCATGACATATAAAACATATGTCAAACATGACAAAAAACAACCAATATAGAGAATAATATAATAAAAATAGGTTCCCAACATAAATATTTTTTAAAATTCTATACATAGAACCATCTACCTTGAATGATGAACAAACACCCTTCGAAGAGTAATAAGGGTTTTTTTATTTGAACGAAGTGTTCTTTTTGAAAAAATTAGGATTGTCATAAAATCAAGGAGAAAGAATGTATATCCAATAAAAGATAAGAAAATGAATAAAAATGATTCTTAGGGAATATAAATTCTGAATATGTGTACAAATATGGAAAATTCAAAGAATGGGAAGTGGGATTGGGAATTCCACTTACATTGTATCCAAACACATTCTTCTCTATAATGTCCTCTTGTATTATCCTCTTGAGATCAATCTCAAGGAAACACGACATTGTCTTTGGATGAGACATAGAGCTCTTGTACCTGGGGTAAAAGATAGGGAAGATGTTTGGGTAGAACATAGATAAGTCATGATGCTAGATAGGTGTGAGGAAATGGGAATGTGAGAGGTGGTATTTATAGTGGAGGGGAGAGGAGATTTATCATTATTATATTCTTTAGTTTATTAATTTCCCAAATGAAACGAAATATGGATTACTCCATGAATAAATAAAAAATAAGGCAATGTGAGTAAACAAAGTTGGACATTTACATCCTCCATGACTCAATTATGATGGGGAAATTCATTTATATATCATATTTTTTAAATTGTAAAAATTCACTATGAACAAAAATTTCAACATTCTCAAAAATATTTAAAAAAAACATACTAAACCTTTTTAGATGCGAATAATCAAAAAATAAAATATATTTTTTGAAAATTAGTTTTTAAATATGACTAATTTAATTTTTAAATATAATCATCATTTTCTATTAATGTTCTGATTTTATAATTAAAAAAGATCTTATAACAATTTTTAAAATCACCTAAGGATTCATAAAATTATCTTCAAATAATAATAAATAAATAAAATTATTTAGTGGAAAAAATTTATTTAAATAAATATTCTTTTAAAATATTTAATAAACTAAAATAATTAATTAATTAATTATTACTTATAATAATACCTACACTTAATTTTTAATTTTTGAAATATTTATTTACATATTCAATGATATAATTATACTATATTTTCAATTACAAGTTTCATAAATTTTATTTATACATTCATGGATGAGGTCACTCTTCATTTGGTCAGATGACTATTCATAAGGGTCGTATTACAATTCCTATGGTCGTGTTACTATTTCACTAGTTTAGGATCCTTCACTTCTAAAAACACTTCTTATCTCCTTAATTAAGAATTTTTAAAACATTTATTATTGTCTATAAGTGGTTTTATGTACATTATAGTATTAGACATTACCATTTTGAGGGATAAATTTCATTGATATATGTATGGTTCATTACATTCCATTACAATTTTACATGTGAATTTTCCATGAAAGCATTTTCCATAATATATAAGAACTTTTTAGATAACTGATCTCAATATAAAAAGGGTATTTTCCTCAAAATATTTCTATTGATATTTTGAAAGTATCTTCATCAATGTAAATATCATCTTTTGATTCTTATGATACACTGAGGTAATACATGAATGACACATTACTCTAAATTTCATTTTAAGATTTATTATATGATTGATTGGAAATATATTAATATTATATATGATAGCTCTTCTAATATAGATATTTATTTGTTTTCAAATCACGAAGATTATGTGGTTTTTGTTTATTCATTTAATGTATTAATTTGAATTAGGATGTAAAGGGTGGGGCCTAGAATTTCATAACAATTGGATTCATTGGTAGAACTCTAGAGAAAACCTTAATTTCGTATTTGACGTAATCCATACCCATTTATGAAAGATGTGTTGGCATGAGTCCATGATAATAAGCTTCAGATGTATCACATTATAAATTATAAAATTATGACCTATGTTATTGATTTCCATGTGATTATTTAATTTCATATGATATCCATGGATTTGATCTAGATCCTTTGATATTTTATATGAAATTAATTTATCATTTATTTTTTATCCCTTATTATTTAGTTCTTATTAGGTTTCTTTATACACACATCCATACTGGGCATCAGATATCATATCAATTTTATATTTCCTTTCCATAGGATGTCATTATGTATATTAAGATTGATATTTATGGAGATGATAATGGTAATAATGGTGTTCTCAATAAAAATACAATGTTGTAATTTATGATTTAAAATATAATGTTAGATTAAATTATTTATCTGGTTTTCCAAATGTATTAAACTATACATTTCTTCAATATTTGATTCTTTATATCCATTTCCAATGTAATAATTTAACAACTATGTCCAAGATATTAGAGTTAGGTTCACTATATTATTTATTTGATCAATTTTTGTAGATTCCTTAATAAATGGAATTATGAAAACATAGATCATGGAATATTTACCTATGACTGACTTTGAGGATAAATGTCATGATCCAAGACAGGTACTCTGGTAACCCGATAACCGGTATAATACTAACATGGTTCATATGGTGTTTTCGATCCCCATGGGTTTGAGGATACCACCAAACATCATTCAAAATGAAAGTGGTAATGAATATTCCACAATCATCATGGATGATATAAAAAAATAGTATTTATAGAAGATAAAATACATTGGGAGATGTGTACTTGAAGCGATAAATGTAAAAAAACCTAATGTAATAAATAAAAAAAGTAATAAAAAAGAAAAACGACCTATATCAAAATAGATGAAACTAACCATGCCTAGAGATAAATATTTAGAAACACCTCCATCTGGTGCTCAACCCATGATCAAACCATGATGGAGATAATCTACAAACACCCAAAGGAATATGTACGGTGTTAGACAATTTACCAGTTGGTTTTCACCATGAATTCCATAATAGATTAAAAAATTACAAAAAAAATAACGATATATCAATATAAAATTAATAGGTTTGTAATTTTAAAATAAAATTTAAAAAAAATCCTAATATACATTTGATATTATGGAAATATATCAAATAAATACATCAAATATCAATTTATTTAATAATTCTAAACAAATTAATCACAATTCATTTTATGGGATATTTAAAAAATAGGAATAATAAGAAATTTTATATAAAATATCATATATAAATTCAATAGGTATTTAAAATAGTTCTGAAACATTGTTAAACTGGTATATATCAAATATAAACAAGCAAGAAATATTGTCATCTTACAACATGTATGATAGTTACATGTTATGGGACCCTCAAACAATCATGTGATATAATCTTCAATGTGTACACATATCCCTATGAACTGAAAATATAGGACTCATCTATATCATATTGAGGAAAAATATGTTCTAGAAATTTTTTTGATAGTGTTGTATAATGTCAATCCAGTGACAGGGGATTCCCATCCTAGCATATTTGTCCCAAATAACTAACAAACTAATAATGAATTAATGTGATGTAGTAAAAATAAATGATGGGAAATTTATTTTGAGAAATATTAAAATAAAACTAAATCCCATTATCCCATTTAGGAAAATATAATTATCCATTTTATAACTATAACTGGTTTATAATGAAAACAAACTATTTTCCATGATTAACACCAATGGACTCAATCAAAATCACTTTAATCTTTTTTCCCAAATAAGAATATGAAATCAATTACCACTAAAATTTCAAAAATCATTTTTATAATATAATTCCCACAATTAAATTCTACAATTTCATTGAAATAACTTCATTGAAATAATTTCATTCATTTAAACAATTTAAATCTCCACAACTTTCCTTTAATTTCGTTGTAACACCGCAATTCAAAAGAACATGGGGTTTTCTCAATTCTATACCAAACATTAATTTCCAAAACCACCAATTCAATGAAACTATGTATCTAATAATTCAATCGAAAAAATTATTTTATAAGAAAAATATAATATTAATTAACAATTTAATTTACATCAAGGAATTTAGGGTTAAGAAAAATTATGCATGATGATGGGACCACCTACCTTAGAATCGCTAGATCTAGAAACGCGAAAACCAAATCTGTATTTTCCATTGGAGAAAGGTGATAATGGAAACAAGGAATCGAATCACGTTCTATGATCACTAATAAAATTGTATAAGATAAAAAATACATAATGAAATCTATGAAACCCTATATAGGAAAGAGGTTATAACTATTGAATGAGAACAAGAATAGGAAACTTACTAGGAGAATGTTGAACATCATTCTAATAGATTTGATTCATTTATAGAGGACTGAATAAATGGAAAAAATATTCTCTTGGGGTAACCTATAGATTTAGAAAATGATTATGGGTCATACAGGTCTCTCATGAACCTCAACATGGGGGGAGGTCAGGTTTTTTAAAGATTAATTATCTGATTAATAATATCATACACTCAATTAGCTGTACATAGACACATTTTTCAGAAAAACTGTAAAACCTAGTAGTGTGCCATTTTAATTGGTTTCATGGTTTATCCTACGTGGAGTTTGATTTTTTCAAACAGTGAACCAACTGTGTAATCCCCCACTATTTGTGTTTCTATATTTTTTCTTGAGAGTTTGAACAGTTATGGATATTGTTTTCCCTAACTTTGAACAAAACAAAAAATTATAAATCATTTATAATTTTACAAAAATAAACCACAAATGTAACCCAACTAAATAATGATAAAAAAATGTGTTTTTGAATACCAAAATTATTTAACATGATTTTAGAACCTCCCCACCTTAATTAGGTTATTTCCTTACAAAGAAAATTCAAAAGCATCCATGACAAAATGGATGAATCCCTTGACCTCTCACATGTTCTTATTTTTCATACATCTAATCAGAATCAGAACGATGATACCACATAACATGAACCAACGATGTCATTCTCCTATGACATTCCATGGTTTCAGAATCAACTCTCCGGACTATCTTTTCGGTCATTGAAAAAATAGGTTAATCATAGAGACTAATTCCACTCAAAACCTGAGATAGATAATATAGAAACATTTAGAGTAGTGATAAATGGAAGATTTTATGTATCAATGTCAGCTATAGGGGAATTTTTATTCAGAATGAATCATTCTGGACCTACTCATCAAACTCAAAAGGTCAAAAAAATGAGAAGCATGTTTCCCATTCCTCTCAAGCCATTGAAGAACCAATCGAGGTGAAACATTCCAGAACACTATGTCATCAAATGATAATTACAATGTTTTTAGATGATGGTCATCATATAACATATATCAGCTCAATGTTGTCCACATTCTCTAATTAATCAACTAAATATTTTTTCCATCCCTTAAACCAAGCTTGGTCTAACCAATAAACATTCACAATTCTTCGACAAACATAAATAATTAATGCATGGATGACCTTACGATGCCTGAAAAAGATCCATTCTAAACATATATTGGTATCTATTTTTATATGAAAATGCAACCATCCCCAAGTGATCATCCCAATCCCCCACCAAAGACAAGGACACAAGCGTGGAGCACATCATCAATAATTTTTATATCTCTTTCTATTTATCCATCTGACTATGGATGAAATGTCGTACTCAAATAGACCTGATATCCTAGTCCCCGTAAAATAAAATCTACATGAGGTATGTGATCATAAGATCTCTATCATAAAATATAATACATGGAATTCTATTCAAAATAAAAATATTTATTTCATATAGATTTGCAAACTCATCAACCATGGTTACATCGTGAATGGATAAAAATTGTGATGACCTAGTCACTCTGTTAATCATATCCCATATTGCATTATTCATTCTCTACGTTTGTGTAAACCCTTCATCAAAGTCCATTGAAATATCACCCCATATCCATGTCATGACTATAATTGGATAATGAAAACAAAAAGGTTTTTCCTCTTGGCCTTAACCTTCTTGAAAGTGTAACAATGAGAGGAAAATTAAAAAAAAACACATATCATACAAGAGAGTTGAAATATGGCCTCATTTGATATAACAAATTCATTGTTACTCTGTTAACATCCCCTTGGGAATTAATTAAATAAAACATAACATATTTCTTATTGTCTAATTACATAATAAGAATATTCATGTATCATAGAATCCCTTCTATAAGAAATCAACACTCATTAACAGTCTACCCACATAAAGAGAGTTTCATGTACTAAAAAACTATTACTAAATCTTTTGTCCGACTGGATCATCTAGTGAAGAAGTAATTCTAACCAGACACTATCTAGGGAAACCACTTCCCCTGATTACCTAAATCCAATATACGTCATTGAAAAGTGATTTGTCATATTCCACTCTTCTGATGGTTCTTTAACTGCATTGTTCAACAGTTTCCTTAACAAATCATCTACGATGGAAATCCATTTCCATTGTTTTTCGGTGATGTTAATGTCAAAATATTATATTTATTTGACAATTCTTTTCTGGAGAAGATTCCAATTTATTTGAGAGAAGACACAAATCAAGATCTTCTAGTCTGAATACATAGTAATCCTTTCTCAATGAAGGCAATGTCTCGAAATCATAAGTGATTTAATAATTATATTATGTTCATGGTCATGGTATAAGTAATTCTTCAAATGTTTCCTATGATGATGAGATCCATAAGTAATGACATAATTACACGTAAAAGCAACACATCCCCAACCTAAACTCGATGAATCATTGAATTCAAAAAAGTTTAGCCTGACCTTTAGAAGAGTCAACATTGAAGATATATTCAAATGATGTTTCATCATAGTGAAATAGTTATGATAATTTTCCTCATAGGAAATAATTACTCCATTCTAATTCAAATTAGTAATTAAATAACAACACAATGAGATTTCAACAATGAGATGACTATAATACCCCACTAAACACAAGAAGCATTAAATCTCAAAATAAATCATGGTTGTTCCCATGTCATATTTTCCTCCACCTTCTCATGATAAAAAAGTAACTTGATATAACACCGCATTTCATATTTAATTAACATCCCAAATAGAAAATTATTATTTTTCATTCATGGATAAAATTTGGTGATTTCTTAACAAACTATGGAATTGTTCTCGGATGATTCACATGATCATCCGTAGAGATAGTGTAAATAAGGATTTAATCCATAAGTACTAAAAAACTTTTTTGAATATAGTCATGGAAATTATATTCATTAATTATATGAAATGTTTTGTAGAATTGGTTAGACCCAAGGGCATGACATGGTACTCATAATGGTTTTACCTACTCTGAAATGTATTTTTGTTGAGGTTAGATTATTTTATCCTCAGTTGATAGTAACCAGATCAATGGATAATATTTGACATCCAATTTTTCCCCATTAAACTGATCATATAGATCATAAATATGATGAAATATATACTTTTTTATTACAATAACATGATTATGTTTTCGATCACCAGCACAAAGGTGAAGTGATCCCTAATTGTTTTTAGCAATGAGAACCAATTCCCTCCCAAGGTGACATACTCAGGGGTATACGGACTTTCTCTAGAAGATCGTCCAATTGTCCTATAAACTATTTCATTTTAGTAGGTGTCAAGATGTATGAAGGAATAAAAACTATTTGAGTATCAGACACTAAATAAATATAAAACAATACAACCTTACCAGTGGGAAAATATATATGATGGAATGAAAAAAATTGGAATAATGAATAAAATAAGAGGAATATCACCACTCAAATATTTACACTACCGATCAAAAGAAAACATAAATATCACTATCCCCAACTAAGGATAAGATGTTTTCGATATACTAAAAAATGGGTCCCATTCCCCATGGATGAAACATCACAAACCATCAGCTGTAGTAAAGGAGATATTTCAATGATTGAAATCAATATGGGATTTTTTGAAAATAATATAATCCATCCTTAATATGATTTGAAGAAGTTTCATGTAAACAACTAGGAATCTCCAATAATGATAATAATATGATAGAGAAACAACACCATAGGGACTACAAAGGCCCTACACTCTATTCATTCTAGGGGGTACAGTAATATATTTTACATTAGAAAACTTATTTGTATTAATATTTAGTAGGTTTTCATAATGAGTTGAAATTAATGAATTACATGTACAATTATCAAAAAAAATAGTCACTAATGTTGACAACACAATAATGGTACCTCTCATAGTCGTTGGACTGGTATCTACTTCTTTTAGAGGGATCACAGTTTGGGAAAACCGTGCACTAACCGTGTAGAGACCATAATTTCAAAATACCATTAATATTCCACCCTATGATACCCAAAATGAAACCCATACAATGACTAATTTTCAATTAGGGTTTCAGTAATACCTATAAAGAGTAAAATGATGTTATAATAATTATATGTATGAGATAAAATCCTAATGTTTTTGTAAGATACAAAATATGTCATTTTATGAGAAATACATCCATATATAGATACTAAAATTGGACTTTTTTATAGAGATTAATCTTGAGGTAATATCACCAAAATTGTTTGGTTTTCATATTCCATGGCCACCATTATTGTTCATGGTGACTATTCCATTAGCATGTATACATGTTTACACTATTTAAGGATATGCATTGATACACACCAATTTACTATAAAGCATTATAATGGATTTGAATATATTATGAGTATTATTAACTTATCTAAAACCTATATAGTAATAAATTTAAATGATGGTGTCAATAATTTGGCATCCTTTGAATGATATTTCTTGATTCATCACTGTCATAAAATATGACTGAGGGATAGGGTATCAATTTTGGTTTCACAAAGGGATTGAATATAAAATAATAATGATCAGGTGCTTACTTGAGTTCTCAAATATTGAAGAATAATAATTTAAAATATTTATATTAATGACATCATATCATGAAAAGTATCATATAATGTATAATAATATCTAGAATGATTATTTTAGAATTAGCAGAGATTACCACTAATTGTATGATGATCTCATTAAATTTCTATGATCCTTTTATAGTTGAAGTCTGTGGGAATTTTCTTCATGAAAATATCAATATTGCCTCTCTAGATTAATTTGATATCATCTTAGGAATGGATTGAATTTGTCTACTTAAAAAAATCACAAGAAGGAAGGCCATGTTTTTTTATTAAAAACCAATACAAGATCATCTATAAATGTGACTATAAATATGAATTTCCAATCTTAATCACATCTATTGAAATATTTTTTATTATTATAAAAGGGGTTTCATTATCCTATAGTTTGTGAGGAATTAAAAATCTATGGTCTGATTATTATATTTGAGTTTTTATGAATTTTTGGATGATTTGTGCAGTATTCCCCAAAATTTTGAGTTTGTGTTTTCTATAGAACACTTACCCAGTGCTATGACTATTTGAAATAATCTATATATAAAGAACATAACAGGGATGTTGGAATTTAAATAAAAACACAAGTAGAAGCTATAAATTTTATTAATTTAACTTAGTGCTTCTCCATGTGGTGTACCAATTATTTTTATAATGAACAATATGTTTATAATCATCTTTTCCTTGATTATCTAGAACATAAAAGGATCATTATTACGAATATGTATGATTTAACCTATTTATCCTATATTTATCTTCGATATGGGTCTCATTTATTAAGGATAAAAAGGAATATATACACAATACTTCCTTCCATAGAAGGTGTGTTAGTGAAAACGTTTTAGTAATACTGCATCAACATACTAATTATCCAATTATCTCCATGGATTGAGTTAATATAGTCTTCATAGATTACCTTGATTAGTTTTTGATAATATTTATTGAAGAAATTTGTATATATTCGATGATTATTAAAGATAATGAAGTATATTTGATAATTATGTTACATACCATGATGAAAAAGAAGTTTTATGGTAAATTTACCTTGTTTAAATTCTATCACAATATTGTTTTATTTGGGGTCTAATAATCTCAACTAGGGGTATATTAGTGGGTCCTTCAAAGTGATTTGATACTATACAGAGGATGACTCTAACCATAGTAACTAAAATCAATAGTTTTCATTAATTTGATGTATACCACTAATGCTATGTGAGATATTTCTCATGACTATGTAAAAAATGTTTAATTAGATTCAGAAAATGATTATGTTAATATGAAAAGTTGAATGTGACAAATATTTCAAAGAACTAATGTGAAAGGTAGTCTGTGTGCACGTGCTTACAGAACCCTAATGTGGAGAAGGGTTCATGATCTATGTTGATGTGTCAAATAAGGACATGTGATATTTTATCATGCATAATGACACGATGGTTGAAAATTATTCTCTCTAAATTAAAATTTCATTAGAAAAATTACCCGAATCATGTTTTGGAGTTCGAAATAGTAATTTTTCACTGATAATATAGAGGAATTTTATGTATAGTGAAAGGAGTGATATAAATTCTGATCATAAAATATTGAATTGCATAATTCCACATATGGAATTGAACATTTTCTAAAGAATATAGTTAGGGTTAATAAAAAAATATGATTCCCCAGAACATTACTACCTTGGGATTGAGAACATGGTGGTTTATTCTCAAAATCATAAAAACCAAGCTTGATAATCTATAATGATGATGATAAAAGATAAAATATTTTTAGATTTCCAAAGACCATATCTTAAAATTTTGAAGGAAGGGTATAATTCCTTTCCTGGTCAAATTTGTAATGAGATAACCGTAAAATTTACATAATATAGTAACCTATGAAAATAATTTACATTATTTCCTTCCAAAATGACTTTAAGGTTTATAGTTATAGTGAATTAATTCATCCACTTAGACAAATAAATATTACCTTACAAAGTGTACACAACCAAGTAGTATATATTTTTTAATTTAAATATTTTAAAAAGAAATATTATTTATTTTCTTAAAATATATTAATAGATTTTGATATGAACCGCATCCATATACCAACTCATCCGTAGAACCATATGTAAAATATTTGAAATGATGTATGAAGGAAAAAATATTATTAAGGGACATAAAAATGAATTTCATTCATCTTGTGAAATCATGAAAATTCCAAAAATAATTACCTTTAACACATTAGTTTTTGAGTGTATGAAATAAATATACTCCACTTGAAAAAATCACACTTTTTTATAAAATAATACCATTATAACCGATGGAAATAATTTGAAACCCTTTTTAAAGAAACATAGGGAACCATATTATTTGATATTTAGAATCCCATTTCAGAAATAATTGGAGCATTGTTAAATAGAATGGGGAAACTACACTATTTACCTCCCTCCATATATCCCTTGATGGTATGGAAAACAATCCAATTGATTTGTAGGATTTAATTTCATTCAACATTCATATCTAATATATTATCCTCACATGTTTTTTCATAATATATAATGATTCTCAACCCATCATTTAATATGAATTGAAGACATTTAGTAATCATGAGATATAATGTTGTTCAAAACATTATTAAGGATTTATTTTGATTACTTGTTCAACATATATATTTTTAAAGTTCCATAGAATTGCGAAAACAATTTATCCTTTCACCTTTCATCGTAAGACATTTGAAAAATTATTATAAACCCATGTGAGAAACTCTTAGGCATATTGAAATACTCACTCCTTTTGAAACCCCATTTTGAAAACTAAAATAATCAGAATGAATGTAATTGAATTATTTTATTGAAGAAAATATATATTCATGTAATGGATTTAGAAAACCAACTAAATTTTATAGTAAATTTAAATCTCATTTTCACCTTATCCTTTAAAATTAAAAATTCATTTTTCCTTCTATGGATAAATTTAAAACATTCAATAAAAATATTTCATTTGAAAAATACGAATGAATGTAGAAAGTTACATTAAATTTTTATTATAATAATATTTGGTACATTTAATTACATTAACAAAATATTTTTAAAAATATTAAAATGGATGAAAAAGTGTTTTAAGGGAGACATTAAAAGTTTATTTTTAAAATAAAGCATCTAACCTCAATCCTTACTTTTCATGTCCATTATTTATCATTATGAATAATAAAAAGTTTTTACACTTTTTTCATTAATAATTTCCATTTCAAATTTTATTATTAATTTTCTTACTTATTACCATTTTATATTCAATTACTTAATCATTTATGTTCACATCATTTTTATGGTGATTTTCAACTAATATATCCAAAATGACTTTAGTTGGATGAATTTTGGCAAAGTTGTCATTATTAAATAATACCTATAATAATAATGAAATAATGATCAATTTTATATGTCAATAATACTTTCAAATCAAAATATGAATGAAAATTATGAAAAATGAACTATGTAACCATCAATGAGACGGTAGGTTATATGTAAGCATATATAACATTTCCAATTTTCAACGATCATTTTAGAAATAAGGTAGGTATTCTTTTAACTTTAAATAATAGTAATTATATCATAAATAAAAAATTATATCTTTAATTATAATTATATTTATCATCTATATGATGTTATCAGGAAAAATAAATAACATCGCATCGTGGATACAATAGTCCACATTTTTTCACAAACAACGTTATAATTTTTAGTGAATGGAAAGGTAAGATAGTATTTGTTATAGTATAATTAAATAATTATAAATAAGTCATGAAATATATATATATATATATATATATATATGTGCGTGTGTGTGTGTTTGTGTTTTTTTATGTGTATTAAATCCATAATTATAACCATCTATGAGTGGTGGTGACGGAAAACGAATTATATCGGTCCGTGAGGAAGTAGTCCTTTATACATGGGAATAATATATTCCATTCCCATTTTTTAGAGGTTATAGATCAATAATGTTTATTAAAATTAAATAAAAACATCTATGTATATATAAGATAATGATTTTATAATATAATCATAGTTAATTAAGATTTAATAGATGTGGATTAATAAATTATAAATTTGTCAGTTATGAATGATGCATCTTATTTGAATAACCTCTTAATGTTTACCAAAAAATAGTCCTATGATTGTTTTATGTGGAAAAAACATAATATAAAATATTTATATTTTATGTATGGAATTGATTTTTTATAGGGATTTGCTGAGTCAAAATGTATCATACCACCCCTCTTTATTTGATTGAGATGAGATGGAATTGTGACTTGGCTTTAGGACACATCCAAAAGACACCAAATGATGGAAATAATTTCCAAGGGGTACAATATAATTGGTTAATGATTCTACATTTGAAAATTAAACTATCACAACCATGTATACATTAAAAAACAAATACACATTATGAGGCATGATAACAATTTAATGAAACTCACTGTATAATAATTCAACCCAACTATATCAGAGTAACAAGAGGAAACCAAAACCAATATGCTAATACGATGAATTAAACAAAACTAACAAAAATAAAGACTATAAATAAACAAACATAAAAACTCCCCATAATATTTAATCCTCATATCCCAAAAAAATTCTAAAGTATCATGAATTACCACTAAATAAATGTGATACACTCCCTTTATCTATGTGTCAAAAAAATAACTGCCAAAACCAATGTTCCAAAGCATGAGGTGAGTGATGAAATATTGTATATTTTTCTCAAATGACATACCTACTTTTGCCACTATGTTATAAAATGTTATAATATTTATATAAAATGATTTATATATGTAAAATTATACATATCAATTTGAAATATTTTTTATTAGAATATAAAACAATTCCCATACCAAACGTGTTTAAAAGGGAAACAACCAAACAATTTTGTAAAACATTTCATATAACCCTTTTAAATTATCCCCACCCTTTCGCAACATAAAACCAACATACATTCATCGAAAAAATCATGGTTTTTACCATTGATTGTGTAACTTCACATCCCTAAATCATTCCTTTGATAGAGTTACATCACCACCACAATCCATCCCATTAAATTCATGTCCAACTAATAATGCAAAAAAAATTGCAAAACTATATTTGTAAAACCATTTCAATATACATAATATTTTAATGAAAATACCTTTACATGAATTAGAACCAAATAAGAATTTTAAAATATTCATTTTAAAATCATGTTTCCACATTCAGTTTATGTAAAAACAACCAATTTATATAGATTCATAAACCATAATCAAAAACGGGTTCCATCTATAATTTAAAAATAATATAAGAAAATGTATTTGAAGCTGAAAAAATAATTTGAAATAAAGACTTCATGATATAAAAATTGAATTTGATAGTTAATCCTCCTACCTATGAAATTATGGTGAAACCCACGTATTTTACAAAATCATTTAAAAAACCAAGTTCAATTTCCAAAAAACCACCACATATATTTTTCCGTATCATAAAAATATCCATATCAAATCATTATTAGAATAAAAATTGACATGTCTCCCCAAAAAATCAGATATATGAATGCAATAGAGGGAAGAAGATTATATCTAAAAACAATCAGCAAGAATGGGGATATACAAAGCACATTGGCCTTCGGCACACCAATAATTTCCAATGGATAACTCCGTAATCAAAGGGGAACGTCCCCAAAGCCTTAGTGAGGAGAAAAAATTGAATTAGTGTCGAAGTAAAAGTGAAAATGTGCATTATTGGATAAACAAAATAAAATCCAATTTTACAGGATCTAAAAAATATCTATGCATATTTGGGTTATAGAGTTATGATAACCTTATGCTAACCATCCACTAGGAACTACCTCAAGGAGTATCTCACATGGTTGTCCAACATGGTTTGAGAAACAGCCTACAAAAATTGAAAATTCAATTTCCCCATAATACGGGGTTTCTATAAAATTGTCTTATAGTTTTTCAAAATCATGTTTGAAACATTACACCTACCTAGAAGCCACTGTTTCTCTTTTAATGGTATCATTTACAATTCACATGGTTTGTACAATCTATTCTTAAAACATGAACCCCAATAATAGAACAGAAAAAAATACAAAAGACAAAAACATTCTCTCAAACATCACCCAAGAAAATTATATTCTTAAAATGAATAAATAAGTGGTTACATACTTGAAACAATGGGTGTTAGGTTCCTCTGACAAGTGGAATTTTCATACCTATAATATAAAAATATAGGATTTATTTCAAGCATTAAAGCAATTGAATTATATTTCCTTCCTCCCATTCCAATGAAAATTCTGCAATCTAGCCATGTTTCAACAATCCTCAAACTTAACGGATGATTTCCTATATAGTACAATATCATAACTATCCACAATCTATACTAGCATATTTTCCAATAATGCATCCTGAAATAGGTCAACATGATCCCGTTGAATAACATTTTTAGGATCAAGAGGTCATTTTAATAATATAAATGAAACAAATTATGAATTGCACTGAACTATGGAGGAAATTCCAACAATATTCGACCTCACAAACCCATTCATGTATCTTAAAAGGGTGTATGTATCTAGGTGATAACATGCCCTAATTTCTCATCTCACAATCACTAAAAATTTTAGAGATTCTCATGAACACATAATCACACACCTCGAATTACAATAGTAGACTAAGATGATCCAAATATTATTTCTGAAAACTCAAATCCATCTCCATCAATTTCATGATCAACCAATTTTTTTTGTCTACTAGAAAATGTTCAACCAAATTGGTGAGGTCCCAACAATTTCCAGCAAAAAAAGTATACAATGAAAAAGACAATAATACAACAATTAAAAAGAGTTATATGTATTGAGTCTTGATTATTGTTGACAATTGAGAACTCTAATAATGGTGTGTACTCATCTAGAGAGCTACAAGAATACATTACATGATCTTTAAGAATGTATTCAAATGTTTTTTTCTACAATTATAATAGTATTTCAATATAATAAGGATATAAAATACTCATTATCAACCGAATTCCTATTTCTTGTTGTATGGATTTAAAAAAATGAGATGTAAAACTCGTCTTTCAGTATAAAAATATCATAACTAGTTCATCATGCCATTTTACCACTTCTCAGATATATATTTTTGAATATTCATCCTCTATATGAGATTCAGATATAGTGATGAAATTGATAAACCTTGTGAGCCGATCCACAATCACTAATATAGAATTATGTTGGAAAACCATTCCTGGGAGAACTGTTATGACCAATATCAGTTCCCCATAAAAACTAATTCCTAACGTGGTCTGTGGTATGCCTCAAAGTGTATTCACTATCCACATAGGCTGGCACAAGTTCCCGGGTATGATAGATAATTGTTTTGGAACAATTTTACCTAGTTTAGAATCATAATACTCCAAACAAGCATAATAAAATCAGTTTATATTCTCAACCAAACCATTATTTATAAAAATTCAGAATTGAAATACATAACAAAAACAATAACTCAAATACTACAATAATAAATGAAATTACAATATAATAGCCCCAAACCCACCACGAGGCTTGGGGGAATGACCCTCACACCATATCAACGACACCACACCAAGGGGGACTTCGGGGAAATAAAGGTAATGATATGCTAGGAATAGGGGAAATAATGCCCAGAATAAAATAACATTTTCAATCAAAAACCCATCTAACTCAGGGGTATAATCCTCCCCAACAAACATACACCAATAATGGTGCCACTAGGATTATCATAATTTTAATTCCAAGCCACATCATCCTTATATATTTCTTTTAAAAAAGATAAGGCCATATAGAATCCATGACATTAAAGACTAATGAATTAGATCAAGAACACTTGAGATGCCAAATTTAATACGAAAACACCCCGAAATCAATTGAAAACTAAAATCCAAAAGAATATTTGAAACTAGTTATGGAATTAAAAATACGAATTTGAAAATTTTCCCCACCATAATTCATTATGACCTCTTAATGTAGAAGAAATTCTATTTGA
Organism: Viscum album; assembly: GCA_963277665.1. Lineage (NCBI taxonomy): Eukaryota > Viridiplantae > Streptophyta > Magnoliopsida > Santalales > Viscaceae > Viscum > Viscum album. Next base: position 1,684,761,254 of record OY728119.1, on the reverse strand, counting down.
AAAACAAAACCCAATTTATTGACTAATATGGACTCTTTTCTCAAGATTCACCCCCTCAAGAAAAAAACCTCTAGATTATAAATAAAGGGAGGGTTACTCTCACTAACCAAAATTTACCACACTTAAATGAAATGATAAAACATATTCAAACCACATCCTGAAACAAAAGACCTCTAACACAACTAGAAAAATATCATGTAATTCACCAGAAACGAACTATGAATTCGAAACATGTCACAAAGGCCTTAATTCAACAAAAACATTTTATGTGTTCCAATACAACATTTACTCAAGGAAACAATGGGCGGATAGATAGATCCGGATGAGACTACCTCCTACCAAGCCATCATGAAGGACAACCCCAAGGTACTGATATGGGGAGACACGAGAAGGTTCCCACTATAGAAACAGACTGACACATGAGAATCATTATGATCACCAACATGGGAAGGTCCCAACGAAATCCCTACCATAAGATACAACCTAATTTTCTATGATAGAATAGAAACACCAATATGGGAGGCATGAACAGACTCCCCAACATAATTGATATAATAACAGTATATTCTTAAAAAATAACCTACATGAGACCCATGTTGGGTCTCCCCACCATAAGAACCAATCATCTTAATAGAATCACATGAGCTAAAATGAAAAACACCCCAGAAGTTCCAATCCTTGCTGCATGGGGAGGGGGTTGATCAATGAAACTTCAGACCAATAGAGACACTAAGGGGTACATCACTCCCACAAACATTACTATCCTTGGATGCGTCCAACCAAAACCAAGATCAAAAAGAGCTTACAAGGATATTCATAAAAGAACAAACATGTTGATAGTTTCACCCAAAAAGGTATAAGAACTAAGTTAGAGATTACAAAACCACCCTGCACATCCCATTCCACAACATTAGACCCCTTGAAACAAATCCCCCACATCAAATCTTGAAGTGTCTCCATATCCCACATCAAAGATAAATGTTGACCAAAGATGCCTCTCACCCCTAGGTTTACTGAAAACACAAAATCTTCATTATGGGGCCTATTGCTTGAGCATAGATGATTGAAGCATCTTCTTCCTCGATGCCAGGAACTAAAAACCCCCAAAATTCTCTTCATCCTCTGATGTTGAAAGAAACCACACCACGATCCAACAAAATCAACAGAACATGACACATACCAAAATCTATTTTCCCTTTCGTGAAACATTCCCAGTGATAGGGGCCTCAAAGATTCATATGCATTGACATACTCACCCCAAACAAGAAACAGTAGAAGAAATAACAAAAGGGAGACACCTTTTCTCCAAACTATGAATTCAGATATTCACGTAAGAGATACATATATACATTTGAGTGTAAGTCCTTTAAAATTTATCCAACAACCTTTTTACACTTTAAAGAAAAAACAACACATTAAGACCACACCTAACATGATCCCTTCCATCGAAAAATATATTTCAATGATTGGGACCATGAGAAAAGACCCATGCAGCATTACATTACCAAGAAAACCATGAAATCCTTGAATGACCAGATTTTCCACACTAGTAGACTAACATGAATCCTTTTCTTGTGAGAAACTAATAAAATACAGAAAGGCACTAAAATATTAAAGCTACAAACATAAAATCATGAATGCATTAACTTTCTTAATGGTAATTACCCTTTACAACTTCCAGATAGAACCAATATAAACAATGGTGTCAAAAATCACATTTGAAGAGTCCATCTCATTAAAGAGAATGTGATATATTTCAACTGTCAAAAATCACTCTCCGACTATATGAGAATCCACTTAATATAAAAAATAATAGGGGTAGACATAATCTTTAAATCTCATTGAGAAATTCCATATGTTTATCAACGAGATAATCTGCCAATGAAGAATTACTGATGTCCACACATCCACCATGCATTAACACTTTTTAGGGGAGTACCCAAGCCAACAAGAAAACCCAAGGAAAAATCCAAGATGGTACATTAGTCAAATGATACCACAAAATAGAACCATACAAAATAAATAAGCCACTGAAACGGATCATGAAAGAAATATCGAAAATGACCACAAACCAACACTTCACCACAAATTAATTATGAAACCGAAACCCAAAACATCGTTAAAAATTGAGGGGTCCTCGAACTCAAAACATCCCACAAAAATATTCCTGAAATGAAATATGAAATCCCACCCAAAACACTGGTTATCAAAAGACCAAATTTTCCTAAAAAATTATTTTGAAGAAAACGAGTTTGATGGTTATAAAATTCATCTGTGGTATCTCATGGGCCTCACACATGCATGTTTTTGTTCCACCATGTGCTCCCATCTCGTTCTAACCAGGGAAATCATCCATTTTTCCTTACACATAACCCATGAATGTTTTCACCCATGATAACACTAATGATCAGTGTAAAATAATTAAAACTTTTCAAAACAAAAACATTTCATTACACTCATTAGGGAATTTCAAAACCCACATTAAAATTATTCCTTATTTTTCAAACTATTGTTTTTTAATCCTCATGGTTTGATTATAAAAATCGAATATGATCATACACAATGGCCATTTCAAGAAAATACATCTTCTCAAAACAGTGTTTCGAATTGTACTGAAACCCCATTTTCAATCCCCGTAAAAATTACACCATACCCACATTAAAAATCCATTAAAAAAAGATTTCCAAAACCCTATATAACATAAATTACCCCTTAAAAAGATAATTTCAGTAAACCACATTTTTAAATTTTGAAAAAACACTTACAATAAACTCAAAACCATTTACACAAAACCATTTCCATTTTGAAATATAGATTCCACAATTTTCAAACAGGATCCTTCTAAAATGGTTTTCTAATACCCATAAAGATGATGAATGAATCAGGGGAATACTAGAATTGATTGGTGAATCATATGTAACGATGGAGGCCATAAACTGGTCATACAACCATCATGAAGTGTTTTCTAGGATAATATCCCTGGATCCACATGGATTTCTATGCCCTACAAGCTCACAAAGGACATTTATCTAACTCCCATTTCCTTTCCCAAATATAGAACAAACACAAGAATTAAAAAGCTAAGATGAAACATGACATCCCCTAGTAACTCATGTTCCAAAATGAGGTGTGCATGCTATGAAACTTACTCATAACCAAAACATTGATTTCCCACAATCCTATCACTGATCTACCCATAATCATTCTCATATTAACATGACCCAATAGAGAGTACCTACTCTGATAACATTTTGTTAGAAACTGGATCTGGTCTCTATCAAAACGAACACTCAACTCGGTCTGTGGAAAGTACATATGGGTGTTTCCTATCCTTTTGGGAAAGGAAATAATGGTTCAGGAATGATAAACCCAATTTTAGTACCATAAAACAACCAACAAGGCCAATAAAACGAATCAGAATTTTTCAACCTAACCATTCATTAAAAAAATAAAAATTGCATTAAATAACATAAAAAGAACCTAAATACTACCACAAGGAATGAAGTACAAAAATAAAAACTCAAGAACCACTTCAATGCATGGGCCATCACCCACAATCCATTTCCATTACACCATACCAAGAAGGACCACTTTTAACCCGAACCACCGACACTAAAATCATTACCCCAACCGGTGATAAGAATTACCAAGTCTACTAACACCCAAAGGTGTATATAGTGTGTGATTATAAGACTAGTAAGACTCCACCCAAATAGATTCCACATGATATTTTTTTAATAAATTCTTGTATGTTTTTTAATAAAAATGTCAGTAACTATTTTAAAGGGATGCTATATTATAATAATTTTTTTCAAGAGGTTTACTATAACGAATAAACACTTTCAAATAAAATGCACATGTTATTGAATGTCAATAAAAACACACTGCATCCCACTGAAAAGTACAATAAAACAATTAAGCACTAGTTATGGGAACACCACAAGGAAAAAGCAAGTTATGGGACCCTTGGTACCTCGTATATTGGTGTAAAATTAAACATAACAAATATAATTTTTGGGAAACAACCACTAGTAGGGAAATACCAATAACCTATTGGTCTCCAACATTATCATCATAGTTTAGTTAGTGTATTCATCATTAAATATTCTATATAATCTAGGGATTAAACCACTTCGGATCACTAGCAGTCTAATCCTAGTCCACCAACCTAAATATATGGGTTTCCCTCTTTATTCTAAAACAAGTTCCACATGTTATCAAATACAATTTGTACATGTCAAAATATTTTCTAATTTATGCACACACCATGTAGCCCACAACATGTCACATAATAATCTTTCCACATTAAAATTCATTTTTAACAACATAATTACACAAGACAACCCAAAAACAAGTTCACAACGTTCTTACAATTTATTAAATCATTTAAAATACCCATAAAACGTTCTACAAATGACTGACATAAAAAATCAGCAATTTTCCATTAAAACCCATTTTTAAGAACATACACCCACCAAAATAGTACATCAAAATATTTTTCACAAATTTTGTATCTCAATAAATATTTTACAATGTTAATAAAACACATTCATGATTTATATCAATAATTTTCACATAAAACCCATTAAAAACGTGTTTTAAAACCAAAATTATACTAATTCCCAACCAATACAGAATTTTAAGCCGTAGAAAAATTTGATAAACCAAATTCATTAATTAAAAAATTATCCCAAAATATATCGCAATAGTTAAACATGAAAAACATACCATTTCAAGTCAATGAGAAATTTAAAAACCAAATTCGTAACTAAATCTGCAAAAATTTACTTCCACACCACACATAATAGGTAATAATCATGGTAAAAATGCTACAAAAAAAAGATAAATCATCATAATATTCTTATATATAGAATCACATAATTTTTGTGTCAAAACCCCCAAATCGTTGTGAGAAATTCCATCTTCACCGCCGTTGCACCTCAAGGGAGTGAAAAAAAACCTAAATCCACAATATTGATCAATGAAACTCAAAAATAAACTATAGTTAAAAAAACCCTATACTTTATACATTTTTAACTCTAATGGAGAGGGAAGAAACCAAAAGTAAGATGGTAGAAAACAATTACATTATCACATAATTGCATGATTATGATATTTCCCCCACCAAAACCCCCATAAAAATGGGTTCCAATGGAACTAGAGGGAGCATGGAGACCTCATATAGCTACTAGGGTTAAATGGGGGAAGAAGGGGGAGAATTTTATTAATTAATAGAAGGAAATAATTGGTATTTGAAGATAATAGTTAATATATTGGACATTTTTCTTGGTTGGCTACATGGTTTTGTAAATTGTGGAGTCAAACTGTGTTCCATGAGCATGGTTTGGATGCATGGTTTAGTAAAAAGTGAAGCCAAACCATGCACCATGTTCAGGTCATCCCAAACATGTTATATTCTTCAAAACTCAATGAGGTATTAGTGGAAACCGAGGGGAAATATTGGCCAATAATAAGGGAAATAATCCCCAACCCCCCCCCCCCCCCCCCTCTCAATTGAATGATCATCTAACTCAGTGGTACAAACCACCCCCAATAACATTCCCTACAAAAGGATCCAATAGGATTGTCACAAATTCAATTCAATGCCACCCAATCTTTATACAAACCATTTAAAAAATACTTGTCCAATTATAATCCAAGACATCCTAGAATAATGGCGTACATCAAGAATAGACGAGACTCAAAATTTATACATGGAACACCCAGAAAACAATTAAAAACAAATAATGAAAAGAAGATTCAAAATAATGAATGGAATTAAAAATTCAGGTTAAGAAAGACCTATTATAAAATACATGGAAATATGCTCCCATTTCTATACAGGAATAGGTAAAGGCTGTAACATACCCCCTGGTCTATAGTACTCTACGATAACCTATAAAAATGCTAAACAACTAAGAGTACTCAGACACATTTCTTATCAGGATGACCAAATAAAACTATCATTTAAATACCTTACATGTATTCTACATTATAGAAAAAAGAATCATTCTCAAATTGTGGCCCAAATAAAGATGTTTTCTAGAGAATCGAAAGGTATAAACATCTGATATCTAAACCACAACACTAAAATATTGTCAAGATTCCATCCCTTAATGGTCTCTCTTGCTTCATGTTTTGACCTCACCGCAAAAAATTATGAATCAAATGTATGTTCCTCTAAAATAGTTTCTTCTAAATCAATAACAAGAGATATTGGGAATATAACCCTTTTATTTTCTCAATCTTCACAATACAAGTGAATTTTAATTATCAACCACATGAACAACCATTGGTATGAAGGCACTTCTTCCAAGAGACCAAATATCATTCCTCTTGATGCATTTACCATCAAATTACATTTACCCAATGAATAAAATATGTAAAAGATGAAGAATTTTGAATACTCCATTTATCACTTTTTCCTCAGGTTAAAATATATTTTTGAAAAATATATACCTCAATATCTTATGATCTGTAAACTACATAAATTAGTCACAGAATTGGTAATAACAACAATTATTCAATGAATAGACTATCTTTACTAATTTCAAATCATTTCCTAGGTTGTTATAATCATGAAATTATAACTATTATGTGACATAATAAACAACATGATGTACTTGCATGAGAACACATCCCAACCAATATCCTTACGAATTAGAATACCCCATGTACCATTTTCATGATTCTAACCAAATCATGAATTTTACTGATGAAATTAAAACATTGGGTCGTCAAAAAGGATTCTTACATTCATTAATCTGATGGAATGGAACATTTTTCATCATGAGATAAGTCATTGGTAAATATAGTCCTGAAGAATCATGAAAAAGTTATTGGTAATAACCATCTATAATATTGAAATAATTTATCTCAAATGTGTGATTTTTCAGTTTCCAATAGATAAAAACCTATACCTTTTTTAGATCCATGGAAACACCTCTTCCATTAAAAACATTTCCAATAAATCATACTTCATGTATCCAAAATTCACACATTTTATTTATAGAATAAACATTATTATCTCATAAAATTCCCAACATTGTCACCATGTGTTCCTCATTCTCACCATTAGTCTATAAATACACCAGCATGACATCCAAAAAACACAACCACAAATGAATATCGATACCTCAAAATGGAGTAATCATCAATCTCATAATGGCATATAGTGTAATCTTAATAATAACATTCATAACCAAATATTCATAATTTCCATATATATTTATTAAATATATCATTGTCATATTCTCCATCTGATCCTACATTTTTTGATATCCTGATCACAAGTCAATTTTTAATAACCAATGGTTTCCCCTAAATTGATAGAAATTATTATCAACTCATAGAAGTTGATATCAATTATTGATAATAAATATGTTAAGATTATGATATTCAAAACATATTAAATGAGTTGCATCAATCATTCTGACAAACAAGACATGTGTTTCCCACAGAGACGTGCTAGTCCTAATGGACACTTTTCATTCAATCTCTTCCAAATTTAAATCAAATTTTATTATTTATATCGTTTCTATCTGGTAAGATTAAAGTTAAATAGGACTACTCCCAATAAGGATATAAATCATAAACACAACATCTATTGTGGGTTGTAACACTGAGAATATTTCGATAAAAACATTTAGAAACAGATCAAAATCCACTAGAAAACTTCAATTATAGGTCTCATACTACGATTCCAAACATACTGCTACCAAATAGTATGTTATCATTCAATCTTCTGGTAAAAAAATAAAATTTAACATACATTTATATTCGGTCCCACTCTAATGAGATTTTTGATGACGTAAATAATCATTAAATGAACTACTTGGCTATAATAGTTTTAGTAAGATTTGATTATTTCCAACCAATCCAAAACAAGAATTTTTTTATAGAAATAAATCTTCTTCACAATTAAATCACATATCAACATAGTTTAACCAAAAATTATATAAAATTATTTACACACAAATTATCCAAATTTTCATTGACCAAGAGGTGACTGAATAATGAAAATAGAAGGAGTTTTCTCAACATTTAAACTTAAAAGATCAACTTTATGAGAATAAACAAATGAATGGGATTCACCCATAACAAACAAATCATGGATATGGTTTGAATTCAAAATAATACTACATTTAATATTGGATGGTCCATAATGATCATCCAAAATAACATTCCTATCTACATATAGCTTCTTACTCATGAAATGTTTTCATTACATCCCAATTGAGATGGATCTTTTTGAGGAGTCATGCTATTTCTAGAATCATAAAAGAAATAATAGATCATAGGATGAGAAGTATTTTGATTCCCCCATCATGTCGAATAATATGACTTATGTGAAACATGAAATGTGTCTAGAACCCCTGACCATTGGGAACTATGAAAATAGAATTGAAAATGACCCCATCTGATCGAAATTGTGGCGTGATCTAGGTGGATCACTATAGTTTTTCTTCATTTGATTCCTGAATCCACATTGAAAACATATAGTCTTTCTCATAGACATTGTAAGAAGATTCACTGATTTAGACATCTAATTATGAGTCGTACAACTACTATGAAAGTATGTTTCTAACTTTGGATTATTCCTAACATTACAGTTCTCACTATTTCCCATAGGTATCATCATACATCATCCACCCATAACTATTTACATTTCAATTTCTACCCCCATATCTATACTAGCCATATCTATATCATCCATTATAAAGTTCATGAAAATCATCGAGAAAACATCTTTCATCATCCCAAATTAAAAATATACATGCCTTTAAGGAAGAACTATTAATGAATTTGGGTGAAAAGAAACTACAGTCATAAATTTACATTCACACTCTATCACTGAGAGATTCTTCATCTTCATGTTGAAAACGTATATATTTCGTTCATTATTGAATGTGTGAATATACAATTATTTGTTGAACTATTATTTAAAATACCCCCAAGTTAAATCATTTGTATAATTTATCAAGAACATATAAATCCCAACACTGAAATGAAAGATCCTTCAGCATATACATCGCTAACATGAATTTCATCTATACTGATGTTCCAACGAAATAAAAGATTCAATTCATCCTATATAGGCTCACCTGTAACATATCTATTTCTGAATCACCCTAAAATATGGGTATATTCTACTTTTGAAACAAAATAGTATAATCCCCTTTCCATGGTTCATCCCTTTTATTCCCACTATCCATATCCAAAAAATCATTGAAAATACTCTAAACTAGTTATCGGTTCACCTTTTCTTCAATCGCAACCACAGTCTTCGTAGCTTCTTCAAGTTGGTTTCTACAATTCCTATTAGGTGTCATTTTATATGACCAGAAAAATCCAATATTATTATCATGCTATAAAATAAAGGCTTAGAAATTTCAAATTCAACCACCTCATATATCACATCATTTCTGGAAAAATTTTAACAGTATTTTGATTTCAATCAATTTTCAAAATTGAATCTTTTTTTTGAAAAAATACAAAATTTTCAAAATACACATATCATTCCTTTTAAGAAACAGACATTTGAAAAAAAAAATTGAATTATTTTAAAAAGTCATCCTTTTTTCAAAAACTCATAAATGATTACTCAAAATGACATATGGAATCCAAGTGCAAAGTCATTTTTATAATTGATGTCAAGAACCTCTCAGTAGATAAACAAATATAAATGATATAAAATTCATATAAGTGTATCAAAATAAATTATATAACCCACCCCACTGTAACATTAAGTTCAATTTAAATTGGTTGTCTACCCATTTTATGCTCAATATTTCATGTTCCAACAATCTTACTCTTTTATACCATCCCAACATGATGAGTAATTAATAATTATTTAAAAACTCCGGTCCAACAAACCTGATGACCGAGTATTGAAAAAAATTTAACCTTGGTAATTCAAGGATAAAAAATGATTATAATTCTTATCACATACCACTCATCCTCATTGGATTGAGTCGTGGAAGAATTTGTATTTATCTAAAGGCGGAATCCCTAAGATGATGAATGATGGAAATAAGTTCCATGCACTTCTATAAAATTTTGTTACAATTATCCATTTGAAACTAAAACAACCACAAAAAAGTATACCATAACAAAAAAACTACTATATGATTCATTATGACAATGTAATAAAACAATAAGTATATAAAATCCAACTAATGGTATCCCAGTACTTCAAAATATCCAAAATCATTATCTCAAGATGAAGTGAACCAAAAAACCAGAAAAACAAAAGAATCCAAGGACACTAACATTAAAACTCCTTAAAGGCTCCTAGAACCATATACACAATACATTCAAAAGTATCATGATGATCCCTAAAATAAATGTGAGTCTTTCACTTTATGTGTGACTCGATAAAAAATATTTGGAATGGCCCCAAATTTCACAATCAAGGGGTGAGTAATGAATTTCAATAGGTTTACCCAAATGACATCCCAACTTATTACACTATGATAGAATATGTTAGAACATTTATAAAAAAAATTTAGTATAAAATAATTTGAAACTATTTATATAAGATGAAAACACAATTTCCATTCTATACCAGTTTCCGAGGAAATTAAATAAACAATTATTTAAACAATATCATATTGATTTTTTGAAATATCAATTTTATTTCACATGATTTCATCCACAGACACTCAACCACAAATTCTTGGTGTATAACAACACAGGTGGTACTTTACACCCATAATGTGTCCATTTTATGGTGGTCATTGAAGTTGATAATCCACTCCAATCAATTCATGTACAATCATTAACACCAAACACCCTTCCAACATAATGTTTCTAAAAAACAATAGATAAATCTATAATTTTATTGAAAACAAATTTCTCTACCAAAAAACAAATCAACTATTTTAAAATTATCATTCTATAATCATATTTTCACTTTCAATATCCACCAAAACAACCAATTTTCATACATCCATAAACCATCACCAAATAGGATTTCCATCAAAAAATTAAAATTTATTTTAAAAAATATATCTTGAAAACAAATAAATTTTAAATCAATGATTAATGTTATAATAATAGAATTTGAAAGTGAATCCACCAACCTCATAAATTATTCTCAAAATGAATAAGGATATGAATTCTTCAACAATGCCATGTTGAATCTCTAATACTCACCTTATATCTCTTTCCCTAAAATCCACACAGCCATATATCATCCCAATTTGAATCATCCAACATAGATTTTTCACCAACAGAACATTTCTATGAATTCAAAATATTGATGATGTGTATAACTATGAAAAAACACCAAGAATAGAAATATAAAAAGTAATCCAATCATTAACACACTATCATTTTCCATCCGATCACTATCGGTTCAAATGGTAATGTCACCACAACCATTGGGAGGGAAAAGACAATGTATGTGTCTAAATAAAGAAAAAACTAGTGGATTAGAGGATAAAATGAGTCATATTCACCTTTTAAGATTTACATTTTAACCATGCACTGTTGGGTCTCATGGCTTGGAACACCATTCTCCAACCAAGAACAATCCACTACATCAAGGATCACATTGAACAATTAGCCCACACAGTTAGTCAAACCATGCACCAACCATGAAAATTACATCTTCCCCATAATAATGACATCCCCCAAGTGTTCTTATAGTATGGAAAAGTCTTTTTCCACACTATGTGCCCACCAAGAAGTCTCTATTCCATTTTTCAACATTTCTGGTAGGATTTTCACAGTATCCACCAACTGGTCTCAAACTATGAACCACAATAAAATCCCCAAAACATTATAAAATTCCTCTTAACCATTCCAAACATCACCCAAAAACTTTTGATACTTTAAATGCATAAATAATGGGTCACCTAGTTGAAACTTTGGTTCATGCCCAACATGTTTTTAATTTGTGACGAAATCGTATAAAAAGTTTCCCTTTTATAATAGGGGGAGTAAATTAGCAATTTTTTAAATAATTAAATTAATATATCTTATTTTTCATTTTAAAATGGATCTTGATAGATAATATTAAAAAATTATACAGCTCTATGATAAATTACTCTCATATAATAAAATTTCTCCATGTTTTGAGAATGTTATTTCCCTGGAATTTTTTTAATTCCATATTAACCATTTTCACACATACCATGAAAAAATGATTTTTTAATCTTTGAGGGTCAATATAGTAATTATAAATAGAAAATCGACCAATAAATGGGCCACTATTGATATTTTCAACTACATAAAAATCATTTTGCATAATATTCCATTTTAAGTAATTTAATTACATTCAGTAAAACATTATTTATTATTGATAATAATTAATGAAATTTTTTTACTAACCATTTAATTTTAATATAATAACATTCGGATGTAAAAGAAATTTGAATTTAATAAATTTAAAATTCCCTAAAATTTTATATTTCTCCACAAAATTTGTGTCTCATAATAATTAATTAAAATTATATTACATTTAATATTTTTATTATTATTTATTATTATTTTTTCATTCAATTGAATAAATATTGTATCGTCACTCTGTAAGATTTTATGGTAATTATATCATCATTATGAATTAGAAAATAAATTACCATTATAAAATAATTAATATTTGAAATTAATATTTACTACATTTCATATCATATATTAATCCCAACCTTAAAAACATTATATTATTAAAAGAAAGAGTGTGAGGGATTTTGAGTTATAATTTCTTATCATGATGACAAATATCATGTCCATCTGGTAACAAAAGACCATTGATTCGACATTGGTATTATTATGATCCATATATACACAAAAAATAAAATTAATTCACATTTTAGGATTAATTTTTACTCTTACCATTTTATTATTAAACATAAATACCAGATTCTACTGATACCGTGGTAAAAAAAATTATTAATTTTGGAATTTATAATCTTTAAACAATAAAAGATTCATATTTATTAAATTTGTATCAAATGATTCTAAAAAATTAATAGTTTTTAGAAAAATAAAAACATGGATAAGGAATAAATTATTTTAAAATTAATCGTGCAAAACATTATGAAAATTATTTTTCCTTCAAATACACAATATAAATAATAAAATGTCTATATAATAAATTAATGAATAAATTTCAATGAAAAAACCACAATTTTATTATATTAATTCAAAAAGAAGTAATTATATTTTTAATATCATCCAAAAATATAATTTTAATCATAAATACTTTTTAAAACACATTTTCTAATAAAAATTAATTGTTTACACTATTCATTGAAAAATCATACATTTTCTAAAAATATCCAAATGTCAACAAAAACTAATTTTTATATTTTTTTAAATGTTTTTTAATTTATAAAATAATTTATTTAAATTTTTAGAATTCAATTAATATATTTTCTCAAAAAAAGTAAAAGATATTTCTTTGAAAAAACATATTTTCAAATAATAAAATAACCTTTATAAAAAATAAAATCTTAATTTTAAAAAATCTATTAAAATTTTTTAATTAACAATGAAACTTATATATATATATATATTTAATTAGTAGTTAACCCTATTCATCTCCTCCAAAATAATGGCTATTTTATAATTCTCGTATTTATATAATAATATTGATTTGATCTTTTGAGTTCGGTGTTGTGAGTAATACATGTTATCGAAAATAATGTACCCTTTTAAGATCATGGGGTGTTAAAATCTCCCCCTAAAATTAAAAAATACATCCATTTAATTTTAAATAGATTTTGATAATGAAATGTCATCCATCTAAAAATAACATATTAGAAAAAAAAATCTTCATATAAAGGGTTAAGAAAACATCCTCTTGGAAAGAGTGAATGTGAAATTAGAAGGAATTAAAACTAGAATATAACAATCTTCCTAAAATTAATACATTAGTGGGAAATAAAAATATAGAGATGGTGGAAAAGAATAATATTTAAATAATGAGGGATATTGGTAGATATCATTTATCAAAAAAATTGGAAGGATCTTGGGAAAGGAAATGACCAATAAACCATAATCCAAAGGGGTTTGAAAAGTCTATCAAATTATAAGAAATAGAGGAAGTATGATAAAATTTAAAAAAACTAATTTTCATAGTTCTGATAAATTCCACATAAATATATACTAATAAAATAATCAAATAAACTTACTTAATAATTATAATTTCATCCTCTTGCAAATTTAAACCACAATCTGCTTTTTTTAAAAAATTGAGTACAAAATTTTATTTTATTTTATTACCGAAAAAACTAAAATTAACATCCATCAGATCCTAAGGTTCCTCAAGAAAAATCATTTTCTCTTATCATTAGACGTTTAACTAAGCAAAAATTATTAACATGAGGTATGATAATTACAAAATGAATAAAATATTATATGATGAAATACAACATTAATAACTAAATCCTCAACAATAACACCGAATGTTCAACTTAGATCTTTAATAAGTAAATAACTGTTATGTTTAAAAATATAATGGTGACTGATATCATAACCAAAATTTAGAATAATTATATCACACATTCTCCTAATATAGATTTAACATTTATCTCTATTCAATAATTTTTACACATAATTTCATAAAACCAAAAAAGTATTCTTTAATCTTATAATATCCATTATATGAAGATCATTTTTATAAATAAATTGGATCACTATATTATTCTAAAATATATTTCAACATTTATTCCTAAACAAATACCATAATTTTATGTTTTCCTAAATCATATAAACTTATTAAAATAGTAATCTTCTTCCAAAATAAAATTAATCAGTCAATAAATAAATAAATTTTCAATCCTATGATTATTTATATGAAAAAATAAATGATCCATAAATTAATGTAACAAAAAAATTTCTTATAGATAATGACATCACATAGGCCATTGTTATATGATACACCCTTGGCACCTATTTATTATTTGTTTATGCAATTTTGCATTTCCAGATATGATGGGTTGTCACATGATCTACACATTTTTATGATACCAAGTTAATATAGTTCTTAAATAATTCACATAAATATGATGAAAATCATCAAAACTGAAATTATTTTTCCAATATAATATAACCATATAAATATTAATGGTTATAAACACCTATAAGATTAGGTCCCCTAAATTAATAGAGCATTATTTCTCAAATTAAATTTTCACATGATAAACATAACGTTAACATATACCTAAAAAATCTACCAAAACCCAATAAATTCCTTCGATGTACTAAAATTACCTAAATCATCAAAATATTATTAATTATTTTATATTTATTATATTCATTAAATATACTACTACATAAAAACTATTTAATACCTCAATGTAGAAAATTTTTTCATAAGGATCTTCCTAAAAATCTAGCCACTATATTCGAAATTATTCCTATATAATTCCTTCCTAAAAATAAAAATATGACTCATTTCCTAAGAATAAATATTATTAGAACAAAATCTAAGATATAATCAATACATTTCTTGTGTTAGTTTATTTTCCTCCTCAATAATAATAAAGGAATTAATAATTTATATACATTTATCTATAATGTATTTCAAATCCCACTCTTGAGCATTACAACTTGGATATCTATATGAATAAATCCCATACTCTCCACATTTAAATGTTTCAATGGATACTATTGGAAGAACATTTTTCCTCTTCATGGAATTAACTGAATGCTTTTTTTCTTTCTATATTACTTCTTCATTTTCATATTTTCCAAAAAAAATTACTCCTTATAAATATTCAAACACATATTACTCAGTGCTTCTTCCCACATTCCTAAAAAATATTTTATTTAATATTTTTACCGTTATTAAAATTATAATATGAACTTCCAAGTATGTTTATTTAGGTTCTTTTTGATTAGTTGGGAAACTCACCTTGGTTCATGTTGTCAAACATTAATTTTAATAGATATTGGAGAATAACTACATGATTTTTCACTATATCTATCTTTCACTTTGGTTTCATATTCCAAAACCCAAAAATTATTAATTTAAATTCATTTTTTCAGGTGGATTTAGACATTTATTTCAATCAAAATGGATAGTGGTAGTATATGAATAATTCATAGTAAAATATATAATGTGGGGGATTAAAAACAAGATATAAATATCCTTGTTATATTTAACGTTTTCATTTTATATGAAACTACTTTTCGGCCTCATATACTAACCATTATGGATATAGATGAATTTTTAATTATACATAAATAACATCTTAACCTTTAATGCTATATAAACTTTCCTCTGTTATGAACCATAATGAATCAGACAAATTAATTTCATAATACTATTTATTTAAACTAAAATGAAATTTATTTCTTTAAAAATCTTGTTTTAGGTTTATAGTATAGAGACCTATTTTTTTTTATTAGACACTGGAATATTCTTACATATAATTCCTAGGCAAGGCACTGAGATGACGTGCGATTATGAAGACCGGTGTGCCCAGAATAAATCTTATAAAGATATTAAGTATATTGTATTCTATATATATGACAGAAAAGTGATATAATTAAAATGATAGCTCAGATAAAAAATATAAGGCCGCAGTTGTGTCCATGACATAGCTTTTACCTAAGCCAAGACATATATTTTTTCAGCACGCATCTTCTATATAAAAACTCATGGAGTATTTTTTCATCAATAAAAGAGTTAAAATTAATTATATAATCTCGAACGTTGGATAAAATATATTTTTAATGAGTTTTAGATTGGAAATCTAAGACCTTTATTGATTTTAAAATGTCGTACTTTACCTGAGTACAGATTAGGATGAGAGGGCCTTGGTGGTTTTGATCCCATGACCATTAGCATACATTTTTTTGGTTTTCTATAGTTATGTGATTATGGAAAATGATCAAGGGTTGAATCGTTTCTCATATGAAGGTCATAGAAGCTCCATCCTCTACTTCCGATGGCGATTCGACATCAAATTTTAGAGATATCATGTCTAAAATTCATATATGAGTAAATTAGAACGCATTGAATGCAACGTTAGATCCATAATATAGGTGGGTAATTCTTTTGAATTATGATTTTTCCAATTTTTGTTTTATCATTTTATTTTTATCATTTTCAATTATTATTATGTAGTTTATCATTGTGGATGTCCAAAATAACAATGGTCATCATCTGTTTGAGATTTTTATTTCTTATTCTACATCTTCATTATGGGTTCTTCAACATAAAATTTTTAATATGACGAAATGATTTCCAAACATAGAGTAGAATTTAGATCATGGATTGTAATGATTTAAGGATTTCATATCTATAATGATTTTGAGTATTGGGAACCTGAGAAGGCTCGGTAGTGAGTGGAAGTGGTGATAACATTACATCACATGGAGACATAAACAAATATTCCCATTGATTGTGATTCAATGAATATCTCACCCGCGGTTTGCATATATATTTTTGGAATATACTTTCAGTCACAAGAGTGACCTTCACGGTCTGTGGAAGGGACTGCTGGCATGAAATTGGTGTGATGATATCACCATGGGAAGGAGGTGTGGGGTGTGTGGGCATAAGCACATGGGGGATGCACAATGGAGTGTGTTGGGTCGTGAGAGTTGGGTAGGGCCGAGGTGGTTGGACCGGGCCAGAGCGAGTGAAGATATCAGGTTAGGGATTCGAAACTCTGCAATGTCTAAACCATGCATCTAATTGATGCGACATTGGAAAACAGATGTTTCCCTCATCAATATGGGCCTTTTAGGCAAGTTTGAGAAATTCATATATCAGGCACGTGGCTAGGGACATTTAAACACTAAAATAATAATAATGATAACATACTATTATTAAGTCATTGACCCACCATATAACCTACATATGATGTATAATTGATACATCATCAATTGTTACATGACTCTATCTTTATGATTGTCGATTCATGTCCAATTTTCGATTTTCTTTTCTTGCATCATGGTTTGGGCCCATGAAACAGCTAATAATATTATTGTTTCTATTGTTGTGGAATATTGTATTTTTCATAACTATTCTATATTAAATGTCCTGGACATTTTGTATCAAATGTGACTTTATCACTATGTGTCCGTTTTGGTAAATTGAATAGAAGACCTGATGTGTTTTTTCTAGAATATCACCACTATTCAATATGTATGATGTGTTTTCGGATCAACATGTGGGCCCCAGGAAGCATTGATCTAGTAAAATGTGGTGAGACATTTCTTCATCTTTGGGAGTCCATTTCGGGCAGATGAAAAGTCGACACGAAGTGTTTTCCACAAGGATCATGATGGTGTGAAATGTTTGGTTATTCTAGGCCATTTTAGGAGGCAAGTCAATGATGTCATGTTTTCTCCCTTTCTATGCATCGATGGGTATAGTGCGCTCGTCATACTTTTGGAAGGATGTTCAATGTACTGATGGAGTTATGTGGCATGCCTAGGAGTCATAATTCACAATTTAGTACTCATGTATGGATAGGTATGTGGCTAGGTGATGATGTAGGGGAACATATTGTGTGGGCCCCACCGATATTGTGTACCACTTTGTAAATCATATATTTCTCGTAACACTATTTTTTGACATAGATATTTTCATGTAAGTAGCATATATTTTATGATATTCATCTTTGAATGTAATGGTTCCCTACATAATGTATTTCAATATATGATGTGATATGTTCTAGGGGTGATGCCTATCTAGGGCAATACTTTATAACTATAGTGTAGTTCCAAGATGTTTTCTAAAAGATACCATCTAGTAGGGATGACCAGAGTAGTACCAAGATTACTCTACAGTGGGGTTGGGTGGTGGGGTTTATCCACTACCCTTTTGGGTTTACCCACCTGTGGGGTGTGAAATGGTGTACACTTAATACACTTCGGGCTTACCTTCTATCTAGGTTGGGCTATGGAATTCACCTCTTATTCTTTTGGGCTTACCCTATGGCTGGGCTGGGCTATGGAATTTTCCGATGACACTTTCATGATTACCCATCGGCATATTAACCTTTAGTGGGGAAGGGATGTTTTGTTCTCCAGTGGCAGTACTGAGCAAACCCTACAGTTGGGATGGGTAGTGGGTCATCAACCATGAGACATGATCTCTTGGCTATGTGGATCAATGAAGTGACATGTTTGGACATACCTTTGGACTCATGAGAAAGAGGGAATATTATCCCATTGAGATGTCACCTTGGGATGTGAACTAACACCATTCGGATGAGACAGACATGCACATAGTGCATTGAATCAATGTATGGTGATTGAGTCCCATTGAGTTGCATGTTTAGGGCAGACATGTGGGATGTTTGGCATCCCTAGTGGAAACATCAAGAACTATTGGGGACACTTTTCCAAGGTTGAGCTTTGCGATGGATATCCCCTTACTATATAATTTGGGTTTCATTGGTTTGACACACACACACACACACAAATATATATATATATATATATATATATATATGACCTATTGTAGTACCCACATCTTGGGTTTTGGTTACTCACCTTCCTAGAGAGGTGAAGACCCACAAGGAATGCCATGTGATTTTCATGTCTAGCATCTCATTGTTGGAGGATTATACTCTCCTACTATATTTAGTGAATACACGATGATAAGTTCATGTTCTCTCCATTTATAGATCCTTTTGTTTGGTTGAGAATACTATACACCATTATTGGGTTAAGATGCGCTTCTTTTACTATACCATGTCATATATACATATCTCTTTTTATATGTATAACTTGTGGTTCCTCATTTATCTTTTTTTGGAATACTACTGATAATTATTATACTAACCCTTGCATGGGGTTGGTATTCACGTATCGGTCCATATGCAGATGGCATATAGGTTGATAGAAACTGCAGAGGATCTTAGGAATACAAGTGCTTGGACCACGTATGGTATTCATAGCATGGGATCTATTAGAGGGGATCTCTCAGCAGTTTTGCTAATTTATTACTGTTAGGTTATGGATCATTTTTGGTTGGACATGTTTTATTCCCACATTGACATTTAGTTATCATTTCTATAATAGAAATATTTGTAGGTTGATTCATGTTTGGTTTCCTTTTCTTAGTAGTGTTTTATCTTTTGATCATTTCACTCTATCCTTTTTCACTAAGTTGCCTATGTTTTTGTGTGTTCAGGTTCTTATGAAAAGGCGTCCATGGGTTGTTCTACCTTCGGCACTAGTTTCCACCCTCGCCTAAGGAGATGGGACTAGGGATGTTGTGGCTTGAGAACAGACATGGGTATGGTCATGAAAATGCGACAGCATATGAATTTTCATTCCTATGAATTTTGTTAAGAAATTCCCTTAAAAGTTATTTGTTGGGTTTTAAGGAAATATTGTAAACATGTATCGAGAGTGGATATTAGGCCAATGAGTCCGGTGATGGTGTGGTGACCAACGTAGCAATTCACTAGGACCCCGGTTACTCGCTTGTTGTCTTGGCATGCCGAGAAATCCATTGTCGGGCTGAATAGAGCATTCAGTATATAAGATTTAAGCCTTGACCATCCTTCTTGATTAATCTCCCTTTCATTGTTGATATATATGTATATATGATCATTTGACCGTGATACTCCTTAATGGATTCTGGATGCCTCCAATATGAGATCCATCATGGATATCAGCTCTGGTTTGTGATGATGACCTCATGAGAGATGAGGCCTCAGTTTGGGTTCCATCATGCGATGCACTTCCCCCATGTGTTTAGGTAGAAGCACCTCCACCGATTGAGCAATAGTTAGTTCCAACACAATAGACTGAGTATGTTCATAGGCTAAAATCACTCTGTGAGTTCTAGTTCCAGAGACGACTATGTTTATACTATGAGAAAAATCCATTCGTAGTAGAGGATTGACTAGAGTTGGTGATTCACCTCTTGAGGCATTTCTTTACACCAACAGATCAGATGGTGTCATTGATTGCCATATTTTTTTATAAAATAGATGGATGTTGGTGGAGTTGGTTTACTCAGATTCATGAATAATGAAGACTCTCGAGGGGTGACATAAAATATCTATTCCATTTGGAGTACTAACCCTCCTTCTTAATCTATGTCTAGATTCAAGAGCTATTCGAGTTTTAAAAGGGAGATATAAAGGTACCAGAGTACAAGGTTTCATTTGAAAACATGACTTGAAACTCTCTGGGCATGATCTAAGAATGCTACTTCGGTGTAAATAAGTTTGTTATGTGAATACTTAAAGAGATCCTTGTTGATCGAGTGACCTTGAGCATCCCATCCTACCTTGGGGTGCTAGAGTGGGAACTGGTAATATAGATCTTTAAGTCATTGGAATGCTGATTATATATTTTTGGTAGTGGCCATGTCCGAGCTGAGACAACTACCACTTCTTGAAGATGTTAATTACTAGGGACTCAACCAAGAAGGGGTTCTCATTATCATTCTCAAACACAAGGTTTGGGACATCGTAAAGAACCATGGTTTCTTTGGGAGGGTTTGTGTTATGCTTGTGACATGTGAGGTCACACGCCACGAGACTGCCTGGATAGATGTGCAAAGATTCCAAGACAGATTGTAAACAATCATCTATGGCAGAGATAATGGTTTGATCAGGGAACTAACACACAGGTTCAGGGTGTTCCCCAGGTATGAGGTGTTGCTAGTGAAGAAGGAAGAACCATGTATGGTGGAAAACTCTATGAAGTCCTTCAACCACCACCACGCATCCCATATTAGGCTCTCGTAGCTAGCAGTCTGGCCAACATGATGTTGTATTCAAAGGATTTCTACAATCCTACATTGAATGTGATGATAAGAGGTACACCTTTTGGATTTTCTACCTTAATGTAGTGGAACATGATAGACATTGGGGGTGTATACTTTCATCCCTACTTATTTCTTGATGTAATATCAGGTTGATGTAGGGTGTTGGTGTAACCCTATTTCAGTGTTATTAAACATTTCATTGAATGAATGAGGGATATGGTTCCTTCTATAACCAAGATGAGTTTTTGTGATGCAATAAAAATAGTGAGGGAGATTCAGTTCCATTCAATGTAGATAGTATTGAAGTGTGATGTATGAGTCCCTCGCACATGTGCGTTTATGTTGGGGTTGTGATGTGGAGTGTAAGAGCAGGTCCAGGCATTGCTAGTGGAGTTTTTTACTTAACCTTCTTATATATCAGATTCCAGTATCGGTTGTGGAAAAATTCCATGTTTTTATATTACACTCCTTCCATATCAATCGAAGATGAAAAAGGTATTATAAATTTTTTCCAATTCGTGATTCTTGTGGTTGGATGTGTTTACCAACCTGGCCTATTCATTTTTACCTTTGTCTAGTCAATGACAACAATTATAAAATAGTTATCAAGTACATGTCAAGGTGATGGAGACATTTAGAATATAACAATGTGGATCACTACCGAGTGCTGTTAGATGTAGTAATCACCCGGAGAATGTATAGACGTTAACTTTGTGGTATGCTTAGACCACCAAAGTCTCATGCACGTCTTCAGTCAATGATAATTGAACCTGAGGTAGTGACATTGTTTGATCATCCATCAAGACCACAATTTCATCTTTGTATATACTACATGAAGCTTACCCTAGTGGAACAGGAGGGTACAATTATACTTTAGTCGATGGAGTTGACTCTTTCCCTTCTTGAGCGTGTGAGAGAATCCCAACAGTGATAAATCGACTGAGAAATATTATTTGAATCATTAATCAACATTCAGCATATTTGATGGATATTCTAATGGAGGGAATAATGAGATAATGTTCTAGGAACCAATAGTGATTCCAGTTGTGACGTGAGATGTTGAGGTTCAGTTGAAGAGGAAAATGTTTTCATGAGTTTCAAGGGACTGTTCTAGATTTATCAAAGAGATGTTGAGCTTGGCTACCAAAATACAATACTAATGTACCTGGAGTGGATGCATGAAGTCCCCTGCATGTTTCATCTAAGGAGTTACATGAATGATCCCAAAAAACATCATTAATATGAAATGACCTTATGAGGACGAATCATCCCATTGGTTCACATGAATGGATAAAAGAGAAACATGTTAGAGAGTTTCTTGGAGCAGGAGAGCCAATTGTGATTTCAGTATCCTGAGTTGTTTTTTGTATATTTCTTTTCAGGGAAAATATAAATGAATGAAGGAATTATGTAGAGACCCAGTTTTTTCTGGGTAAGACTTTATAATATTTGAAAAAATATTTCCAGTGCTGGGTGCTAAGAAAATGTGCAATTCTGAGGCCCAATGTTCCCAAAATAAATTTTATTTAAATATTAAGAATATATTATACTGTAAACCTGATGGAAAACAAATATACCATTTATGGTAGCCTGGATTATAAATCTTATGCCACTATTGATTATGGAGATTGTAATTTACCCAAGGCTGGACATAACTTTTTCCATCCTGGGTATTCTACAGAATAATCCATGGAGGTTGTTTTTTTAAATAAAATAATTAAAGGTAATTATTTTATATCAAATGCTATATCAAATTAATTTTGAACGGGGACTCATATTAGAAAAATGATATTGTTGTTATGTTCATAATGGGGTGTTTAATGTAATCACAACATAAAATGATAGGGTGTGTTTGGTCTGTATCACGTGACTGTTGGTGGCCATTTTTATGGTTTTCTATAAATATGTGATTAAGGCAAATGAGAAAGAATTTATTCATTGTTTCGATGAAAATTGGAGAAGTTCTATCCTCTCCTTATAATGGTGATACAATGCTGAATCTTTGATGCCACATTATGAAACTTCGTATCGGAGTTGATCAAAGAATATTGAATGCAACAATAGATACAAAATCCTGGTTGGATCTTTCATTCAGATTATTGATTTCCATGATTGAAGTTTATTCATTTAATTTGTTTCATTTTTATTTATTATTACATTTTTTTCTCTGTTGATGGCCAATATAACAACGGTAGTCATCCATTTGAGTTTCTTATTTTTTGTACTTTATATTCATCATCCATTCATCGCAGTTATTTATCCTTAACTTTATAATACGATGAAACAACATCAAAAAGTAGAGTGGAGAGTGGGTCTAGGATGTTCATTATCCTCTGATTCCATATATAAGATGGTTTCATGTCTTAGGGGTAAGAGAATGCGTGAAAGTGGGTGGAAGAGGTTCCAACTTTTTTTTCAGGTGGAAACAAGGACGTATCATCAATTGGAGGCTAAGTCTATGATGATATCATCCTGGGGTTTGTCGATCTATTCACAGAACAAATTTTTGAGCACCAGATTGGCCCAGATGGTCTATGGAAGGGACCACTGTAATGGAGTATATGGGAGGTCATGTGGTATATCTACGAGGAGGCATAGTGGAGAGAGTGGGGTTGGAGAATTTGGGCTAGGATGATGTGGTTAGATCGGGATGACTCTTCAGTTTGCAGATTCAATCCACCATAACTTCTAAATTGTGCTTTTGATTGATGCATCGTCTACAGACACATGTTCCACTAATCAAGACAGACCTTTTGAGGATAGTTTTAGAATTTTATATATCATGAATGTGGCTTGGGTTCTCAAAAAGCTCAAAAAATAATATAATATTATTATTCATAAATATTTGATCCACTATAAGAACTCTATACAACATCCAATGGGAACACCTTCAGTGGTGGCATGACTCTATTTTTAAGATAGTCAATTGAAGGCCATGTTGGATTTTTTATTTCATTGTTTGGGAAGATGAAACCCTAAATAATAATAATAATAATATTCTACAAGAATCATACAAATGTTGTAAATCCTCCGTATGACATTAGAATGGATAAAAATCCATGGAATAATGAACATTAAATAGATGTGGAAGTTTGAAAAAAAAATTCAGGTGCATAAATTGAAATTGAGGTATGGGACCCTAGAGGCTCATTTTGGCCGTTTGTGGTGAAATGTGAATTTTTCCCTGAGTTTCCATTTTAGTGAAATAAATAGATGATCCCTTGTATTTTTCAGTGATGATCACAATTTTTCGATCGTTATAATGATTTTTTGAATTGATAAGTGGGCTCCACGAAGCATCGTTCATGTACAATGCGGTGAGACACAACTTTTTCACTCAGTCTTATTCAGGCGAATGAATTGACGATCCGGAGTTTTTTCCATAACTATCATGAAGGTGTGATCTCTTTGGTTATCTAGATATTTCTAAGGTGGAAATTCACTTGTAAGCCTTTCAATAGGATGCGCCATGTACTCTGCGAGTGTAGTGTAATGTCGAGGGATACTAGTGAAATGTTTTTTTACCCATGTATGGATAGGTAAATGTCTTGGAGATAAGTCATGATCAAAAATGATGTGGGCCCCATGCATTTTTTGTACCACTTTATAAATTATTTATCTCTCATACCTATCTCCATTGGACTCGTACGTTGGCCCGTGAGTAGCCTATATTGAGTGTTTTTTCATGTAAATTGAAATGATTCCCTCTATAGTGAATTTAGAAACACAATGAATGATGTTTATGGTGTGACCCCTATCTGGGGTGATACCCGATGAATCTAGTGTAGTTCCTCAATGATTTTTGAAAGGTATTATCTGTAGGGATGGCCTGAGTAGAACCAGGATTACCCTCTAGAGGAGATGGGTAGTGGGGTTCGTGGATTACACTTTTAAGTTAACATATAGTGAGTCTTAGTAGTAGAATTGATCAATTAATCTTTTAGTATTGCCCTCCATTTAGGCTAGACAATTGAGTTCACCTAGGATACTTTCAGACTTACCCTCCAATTTGGCTGAGCAGAGGCATTCCCCAATGACACTTTTGGGATTACCCTCCAATTGAGCTTGACAATGGTTTCTCCAATAAACCATTTAATATTACCCACCAGAGCATTACCCTTTAGCAGGGCTGGGTAGTGGCGTTTTTTGAGGGTAGTACGGAGCATACCCTCCAACGGTGCTGGGTATTTGGTCTGTTACCTTTAGACATGATCTCTAGACTATGAGGACCAGGGAAGAGACATGTTTTAATGTACTTTTGGATTCATGAAATGTAGTTTCACTTTTCATATCGAGAATGGTCCTAGTGATGTGACCTAAAATTTTGCAGGTCAGATAGACCCACCAAAAGTGGATAGTTTCAGGGTGTGTTGATTGTCTCCCTTTGACTTGTGTGTTTAGGGAAGATGTGTGGGATGTTGGGAATTGATGGTGGATACTTTAAGTGCCGTTGGAGAATCTTATCTTTGGGTGACCTATGAGATATATATCACACTATTCTCTAATTTTGGATTCGTTGGTTTTGTATGTATATATATATCCTTTTTGTAGTACTCATTATTTGGATTTTTGTTACTGTCTTTCCAAGAGAGTTATAGACGCACGAGGTATACCACATGGTTTCTATATCTAGATTATTGTGGTTGGATGAGTCTTTTCTCCAAATTACTAATTAAAACTTTAATTTTAATTACTATTATCAATAGGATGTTGGGAAGAGGGGAATCCCTACCACAAACCCAACAAGAATACCATATAGGGGGCCTAATGTATTGTAGTCCAAGGGAATACCCTATAATATGTTTTCTATATTGGCTCAGAATAGAGCCCAGAATGTATTAAATGATAATATCCTCACCTTGACAACCATATCTAGCTAAACCATACATAGAAAAATTTCGTTCTTGCCAAATATATATCACCACTACCCCCATATCCCGATTCCTTTTCCAACAATGAACCTGATACACTGTGTCTCAAGGAGATTCCACATTCTTATAAAGCATATTCAATAGCAGTTTTGAATCAGATTCTACCACCTTGACCAGAATAACAATTTGTTTCACAATGACACAATTGTATGCATGGCCCTCGTCTATTTCCCTAAAGAAGATCTCAGGCAAAAGAAATTTCAGAAAGTAGGGAATATAGATCACCAGTCATATAAAACTATACCAAACCCATTCATCTCCCAATTCAACAAAGATACATCCATGTTGAGATTCACACCATTGCAAGGAGCGGACCAACTAACCCACCGATGCTGAGGCATAGGACTTGTAATATATTTGTGGATAAAATTGAAAAGAGGCCAGAAACTAGAGCCATCATTGATCTGGGAGCTCTGTTCGTCCAACATGGACAGCGTTATAAGTTGTGAGTAAACAATTAAATTACACACACCCAATCTAGATTTATTCCTTGCACTCCAAAGTGTCCTGCAAACCTAGGAAAAAACAAAGATATAGATCTTCCTTTCAATGAACTCCTACTCCGCTGTAATGACCCAAAGTTTTTCAATGGAAACTCACTTCTTATAAATATGTCATAAAATCACATGAAAACACAACATAATGAACTACTAAGTTCTATGTTACATTTAAATATAAGTTTCTCACTTCTATGTTTGGAATTTCGAAAAGATGACATACACGGTTGCAATCTTTATATTATTTATAGTCCAATAAGAAAACCATAATTTTTTATCAATAGTAACCTACCCTTATGAATAGTAACATACCCTTATGAATAATGATATACCGAAATGAATAGTAACATTCCCAATGATAATATATAAATAATATTCATGTTGAATGTATGATATACATATAATTTATTAAAAGTAAAAGACTGTTTCAAAACAAGGTTTTGATATTAAATTTTTTTTTAATTAAATATTAAATTAAAATTATTTAGAAAATTGTTTTTTTTAAAAAGGACTTCATTTTTGGTTTCTACACGTTGAAAAATTGTTAGGGTGAGTTTTAGGGATTTTTCTGAAATACTTGAATTTTTTGTAAATTGTAAAATTTATTAATTTACCGTGTAAAATAATTATAATTTAAGCCCACTATTCCAGACATCACAAGTTATGTAAGCAACCAAATATCAAACTCACATTTGTTCTATACTATTCTTGGTCATGGAAGACTCAAAATTCTTTGTATTATGGAACACTAATAAACTAATGATTTGAATATTAAGGAAACCCCTCCCCCCTCCACTATTAATATTTCCCTTTGCACCCTCATTTCCTCACATCTATCAAGCTTCAATCCTTGGCTGGACTCTACCCAAGAGTCATCCCAATCCCCTCCCCCATGTCAAATAGTTTTTTGTCTCATCATAAGACCAATCCTATGTTTCTTAAGGAGGATCTCAAGAGGAGGATTCAAGAGGTAATTTTTCTTCCTCTTTCCATTAATTACCTTTCAATTTCCTGTTCTTTTCTTATTCACTCCCCATATATCTTCACAAACATGTTATTATAACTCCATCATCATAAATATAATAAAATTTTATGATAATTATGGGATATTATTCCAATATACCCCCTTCTCCTCTTTTTTTATTTTAAAAAATAAAACATTGTTCATAAGGTGTTAATCTATCATCTTCAAGAATGACATGTTTTCATTTTGAATTTTTACCTTCATATCTAGTCTTGATAACATTCTTATGTTTGAACCGAAATATAATATATGTATCATGTCCTATTTAATGTTCATGAACTAACTTATGTACATATTACTAAATGATTAATCAAAACAAGTTCGTTGTGGTCGAAAAACAGCCCAAATTAACTCCAACAATCGTCATTGAATTTTTATCTAATGATTCATCCACATGGTATATAATATAATTCATCATAATTTCATTTTATATTTTTATATATCATTATTAACATGAGATATCAATTATGCATGTATATACACGTTCTACCAGAACATCATGATAGGAATACAAGTGAACAGCTCCAAAAAAACATAAAAATGAACATTCTCGAAAAATGTTTTTTAAACACTATAACTCACCCAAAGGACCATAAAATCACTTAATGAAACAATAATGAACTATATTAATGTATTAAAAGTTATAGAGTTTTCAATTAATTAATAAAATGGGACTTTACCTATAACGACCCAAACTTTACATACATTGTTATTACTTCAAAATTGAAGCATACTTATTACAACATATAACAAAATGACGAAAGGACCGTATAGGTATAGTGTCTTTAGAAAACTCGGAAACATAAACAACTGGTTCATAAAGAGTCTACATTGTCTCCCATTTATTTCATCATATCTATAATCCCTTTTGGCATATCTTACTTAACAACCTTCTTCCTGACCTGGGGAAAGAAAACATACAAAAGGGTGAGCTCAAATTCTCAGTAAGGGTATACAAAAGAAATATCAATCACATCATATTCATAAGAACATAACTTTTGGAAATAGTAACCTTCAAAAGAGAGCATAATTTCATAACATGGGATAAATCATAGTAGTGAAAAGTAATCCCAATAATCATGACATAAAACATGAAAGTTTGTGCATGCACACATAATCATATAGAATCATTTCTTATTAGCCAAGACTCATTGCCAAGACTATCTTAGTAGACAAAGTCCATTTCTAAACCGAGTTCACTCTCTGTTTCAGTCCTGTTTCACTGAACCGGTAAAACCTACCATTCCAGCCATGTCTATCTCATGAGATATAAAATATTTACCCAATGCATTTGAGGGAGATATAGGTCTCACCCATCTCATAATGATACCATTCTTATGTGTGCCACAAAATGATAAATCATACACCATAGCATAACCCATGTAATAAAAATGGGAGGACATCATAAAACAATTCATATAAGATATAGGAATTCATAAAAATAATCACAACATAATCAAATCAATGTAATAATAGGGATAGAAACATAACCCTATAGTATCATAGATGGAAAATAATTTTGATAAAACACTTGAACTCCATTCTTGAGGAAAATATTGTTTCTACTTCAAAAACACTTTTCATTTCTTAACATGACGTACAATTATAAACTAAAAGATGTTGATTAAAAATAAACTTGAAAACATGTAAAGGAAGATTCTTAGAAATAATGTTTTAAAAATCCATTCATGCCATATATGATAAAAAAACATTCCTCGTACTTTTGTCGGAAAAGTCAAAAAGTACCTCATACGAAAAACGACAAAAGATTCCTTTCATATCCTTTACTAAAAACTCACCGAAGGGTAAAATTGGATTTAAACAATTGTAGGTGGATGGAAATAATATTACATATTGAGGAAACATGGATTTGGATGATAAAATACACCCCAGAAAATACTAAAGTATAAACAATCTCGGATAAAAATGAGATTGTGATATTTCCCTTACCTTAGGTCCAATTTGCTTCGTAAGTGTCCAAACATCCTGTATAATGATTTAAATAATGTTATTAACTTATTAAATATTCATAATTATTGTTATGATATCATATATGGTCATATTATTAGATTCTTGGTAGTAATATTTCATTGCTACTTGTTATTCGGGTGTTTATAACTTGTTGTTCTTATGCGTGTTTGGTCGAATAAATTATTATTCTTATCTTTAGGTTATAGATAAATCATTTCCATAATGTTATTAGTGTAACATATATCATAGTCATTCATTCAATTCATTTATATAATCATTATGCAATGACGATCATGTAGAACAAGTCGCATCACATCGTGGAGACGTTATTCCGTACGTACACACGAGTGATGATATCATTCCTATGATCGTGGAATTGTATTGGAGTGTATGTATACTATTTCAGAATCAATATAACTTTATTTTAGTCATATATAGTCATTATTTACACCATTATACCCATCCAAGTAAGGTGGTGGTGGAAAATAGATTACACCACGGCGTGGAGACGGTATTCCGTATGTACGCACGCGCGGTAATTTCTTTTTCTGTAGGATGGATAGATGGTGAAAGAGGGTTGTTTACTACTTATAATAAAATTTCAGTATATGAGTGATACTGATGTTATTACTTCATAATGAAACAACTAACGAAGAAGATGTGGAAGAAGAAATAAATATGAATGAATCGGTAACGGACATTACCTCTTCATTGAAGTGCTTCTTTGAGACCTTCTTTTAGGGAAATAAAATTGGTCTTTGAAGAAGACCATGACCTCTAGGATGTCTCTAGGGAAGTGGAGAGGAGAAACTGGTAGGGGTTGGCCGAGCTTGAAGGCTCAAAGTGGTGTGAGGAAGAGAGGGAGGAGATGCCCTTTTATAACGGAGGAGAGGGGCACCTTTGGAATAACTAAAAATATTATTTTATTATAAAGTCAAGTTTGGTATTAAATAGTTCCAAATTGATTCATTTTGAGGCCAAGGTGGGGATGGGTCGAAATTCTCTCATACAATAGAATTTAGACAAGTTTAGGTTCCTATTTTAACCTTATCATTTATATTTAACATTAAGGTAAATAATTTTACTGTTACCGTGTCTTCTTGTGTTCTTATACTATAAGGTTAATATACTTACTATATAAAGACAAAGGAACCCCAAGTTGTTTATTATTAATATATATAACCTTATCTAAGTCATTTGGCCTAACCGTAGATTTTTATGAATAAAATAACAATTAATAATATAATATTTGTTTTAAAATCTATTTTATGTCAATTTTGACACTATTTAGTAATTGATTTTTGTGAAACTCATAACAGAATTATAAGTTCTAAAAAAGTTAATTAAATGAATACTAACATTTCATATTAACCTAAAAAATTAGTGTAATCCATAAAAAGTCTCAAATTATATTTATTTGTGTATTTGAAACATCAATTATGTTAATATTTCATTAATAAGATAATTACTACATCACCGTTGTGTCATAAATAAATTAAATTATTTCATTTCTAAAAATTACAAATAAAATACCATTATGTATGAAATACTTTTATCTTTATAATTAATATTTATAGTCGAATTTATATTATTTATAACCCCATATTAAAAATTATTTAGTTATTAAAATTTGATTTTAACTATTTTAACCCTTCTTTAAATAAATTAATAATAAATGTCCTAATGTAATCCAAGTAGGCCTAAATGGTCATATTTTATTCCTAAGATTGTTTTTGGTCAAATTACACTTGTCCAATAGAATTAGGACATGTTTTAGGGTAATAATAATTTCATTTTTACACTTAATTACCCTATTTACTTTTAACCGTGGTAAAAAAAGTAAAAAGTTACTATTCACCAAAAATTATTTTCATCTCATTGAACCAAATTTTAGTACTTGATATTAACCTTGTCTCTCAGATTTTTGAAATTCCACTCACAGAAGAGGTAAAATTAAGTTTTATGAAAAATTCAGTTTTTTTAACTACCACTTAGTGGTTTCACTATTCATCAAAAAATGAATGTTTTCAGAAAAATACCAAAATTTCAACCTAGGCTAATTTCGATATTACGAATCCAAAAATGAAGTCCATTTTGAGAAATAAAATTGATAAAATTTCAAAAAGTGGTTATTACTATTAATAACGGCTAGTTTTAATAATATTTTAATAGTATATCGTTGTTTATTGAAACTCGGTATTGCGTACGATGCAAGCTATCGAGGAAGGTCTCAATTTCTTGTAAAGCAATCCAATCAAGTGTTGTTTGTAGAAAAAAATTCCTTTGATGATTTATA
Source organism: Viscum album (assembly GCA_963277665.1). Classification (NCBI taxonomy): domain Eukaryota; kingdom Viridiplantae; phylum Streptophyta; class Magnoliopsida; order Santalales; family Viscaceae; genus Viscum; species Viscum album. The sequence goes on along the minus strand of OY728119.1, from coordinate 1,684,728,838 downwards.
TAACATAAAAGTCTCAGGTGTAACATTCTACCCCCCTTAAAATGAATTTCACCCTCGAAATTCGTCACTTTGTTACAAACAGATGAGGATACCTCTCCCTCATCATATCCTCAAGCTCTAATGTATCTTATTCTAATTGGTGGTTCATCTATAAAATTTCACCAATCGAGCGGTCTTGTTTCTTAAGACTTTTTCACTACGATCCAGAATCTCTATTGGTTGTTCTTCATAAGAAAGATCTTGCTCCAGCGGTACAACTTCTGAGCTGAGTACATGTGAAGGATCGGGTATGTACTTTCTCACGAGAGATACATGGAACACATCATGAACATGAGAGAGATTCGGTGGAAGTGCCAATAGGTAATCTACCTTCCCAACACATTCAAGTATTTCGAAATGACCGATATATCTAGGGTTCAACTTCCCCTTCTTTACAAATCTCATGACCCTCTTCTAGGGAGATATTCGTAAGAACACTTTGTCACCTACTTCAAACTCTAGGTCTTTTCTTCAGTTGTCGGCATAACTTTTCTGTCGACTCTGAGCTGCTCTTATGTGGTGTTGAATAGATCTTACCTTTTCTGCCATTTCATCAACGAGATCAGGTCCTAATAGCTTTCTTTCCCCAACATCATCCCAGCATGTTGGAGTCATGCATTTCTTTCCATAGAGAGCTTCATAAGGAGCCATCTAAATACTGGAGTGAAAGATATTATTATAATAAAATTACACCAAAGGCAGGTGTTGATCCCAACCACCTTTGAAATCCATATAGCAAGCTCTCAACATATCTTCTAGAGTTTGAATTGTTCTCTCAGACTGACCATCTGTCTGAGGTTGAGAAGCCATGCTGAAACTTAACTCTGTATCCAGAGTATGCTGAATACTTCGCCAGAACATTGAGGTAAACCTTGGATCCCGATCAGATATAATAGAAAGTGGTACTCAATTCAATCTTTACACTTCCTTTACATATATCCTGGCAAGCTGATCTAGAGAGAAATCCTCTCTAATAACAATGAAGTGTGCATATTTTGTAAGACGATCAACTATGACCCAGATAGCATTATTGCCTTTGGATGTTTTAGGAAGTCCTGTGACAAATTCCATAGTGATGTTTTCCCATTTCCATTCGGGTATGGGTAATGGTTGTATCACCCCCTTAGACTTCTGTCTCTCAGCTTTAACTTGTTGAAAAACCAAGCATCGAGAGACATATTCAGCAACATCTCTTTTTCATGACATCCCACCAGAAGTACTCTTTCATGTCCCTATATATCTTCGTGCTTCCAGGATGAATAGAGAATGAAGAACTATGAGACTCATCCAGCAGCTCCTTCTTTAATTCGGGGATTGGAGGAACAAAAAACCTATTCCTGAACTTTATTATATCATCACAATCAAGGTTGAATTCAGGAACATTTCTCACCCTCTTTTTTAACTCGACATCTTCTTTCTGTGCCTCTTTAATCTGCACATGTATAGATGGTTGAACATTAATTTTAGAAAGATACGATTTTCCCCCTTCCATTATAATTCCAAGATCCATCCTTTTTAAATCCATAAATATTGGATCTTTTGTGATCCTCATCATGGATAAACAGAAATAGTCTTGTCAACTTAATGCATCTGCCACCTTGTTTTCTTTCCGAGGGTGGTAATGGATTGAGCAGTCGTAATCCTTAATTAGATCCAACCATCTTCTTTGGCGCATATTCAGCTCCTTTTTTGTGAAAATATACTTTAAAAATTTATGATTTTTATAAATGTCACACCTTTCTCCATAAAGATAATGCCTCCAAATCTTTAATGCAAAGATTACCGCAGCTAACTTCAAATCATGAGTTGGGTAATTTTGCTCATGTATTTTCAAATGTCGTGAGGCATAAGCTATCACCATATCATTTTTCATAAGAACACACCCCAATACCATCATGGATGCATCACTATAGATAACAAACCTTTCTCCACTATAAGGCAGTGTGAGCACAGGTGCACTAGATAACCTTCTTTTCAACTCCTTGAAATTCTCTTCACATTCCTCCGTCCAAAAAAACATAACACCTTTCCGAGTCAACTTGGTGAGTGGATTAGATAATCGTGAAAAATCTTTCACAAAACGTCGATAATATCCAGACAAACCACGAAAACATCGGATCTCAGTCGCTATTGTTGGTCTCTACTATATTTCGATAACCACTGTTTTTGCTGGATCCACAGATATCCCATCTTTTGAGATTATGTGACCAAAAAATGCAACTTTCTGAAGCCAAAATTCACACTTGGTAAATTTTGCATAAAGCTTCTCCTTTCTCAGGGTCTTCAATATAATTCTCAAGTGATCTTCATGTTCTTCCTTTCTCTTTGAATATACAAGAATATCGTCTATAAAGACTACCAAAAACTGCTCAAGATAGTCTCTAAAGATCTATTCATCAGATCCATGAAGATAGTATGGAGATTAGTAAGCCCAAATGGCATCACTATAAATACATAGTGTCCATACCTTGTACAGAAAGCCATCATTGGTATATCCACCCTTTTGACCCTTAATTGATGATACCCTGAACGAAGATCAATCTTGGAAAAGTATTGAGCTCCACGTAGTTGGTCAAATAGGTCATCAATGCGCGAGAGAGGATATTTGTTCATGATAGTGATCTTGTTAAGTTCTCGATAATCAATGCAGAGTCTCATTGATCCATCTTTCTTCTTAACAAACAGAACAGGTGCTCCCCAAGGTGACGCACTAGGGCGTATCAACCCCTTATCAAGATTCTCCTGGAGTTGTTTCTTCAATTCATGTAACTCAATTGAGGACATTCTATATGGTGTCTTTGAAATAGGCAAAGCACCCGGTACGAGTTCTATTGAAAACTCAACTTCACGATTCGGTGGAAGACCCGGTAATTCCTCCGGAAAGACATCATCAAACTCCCGTAAAATGGGAATATTCTTAATTGTGAGTTTCTCACCAACCATTTGAGATAAATAACCTTCATTTAGTGGAATCAATACCAATAAAATGGATGAAATTTCCACTAGAAGGTTATGTTCATCCTTGCATCGATAGACAATCATAGATTGATCTGGAATATGAAATGTGAATTTACTTATTTGGAAATTGATATGAGCTCCATGTAGAGAAATCCAATCCATGCCAAAGAATCACATAAAATTCCACTATAGGAAGGATCACAAGATTTGCAAGAAGCACATTCCCACAAACTTCAATCGGAGAAGAATTATAAACTTTTGATGCAACTGTTGTGCCATTAGGTGTTGTCACAGCTAACTCAACATCTAATTGTTGAGGTAATACGGTGATACCCTTAGAAAATTCTTCAGAAATAAAGGAGTGGGTGGATCCAGAATCAAATAAAAAATTTTCTACTTTAGATTGGATGGTAAGTGTACCTTTCACAACATTGTTATCGTACTCCACATCGCTGATAGAATTCACATTTGACTTTCCTTTGTCTTTAGCCTTAAGAGTTTGTTGATGTCGGCCATCATCATAAACCCTTGGATTTGGGAATTTATTTGCATAATGCCCCATCTCCTTGGACTTGAAACATTGAAGTGTAGTAGGTTCATTCTTTGTATCCCTTCATTTGTTTGCATCATTAGACATCTTCTTCCCATAATTACGATATTCAAATGCCCGATGACCTTCCTTTCCACATTTGAAACATTTACTTATCCCTTTAAGACAACTCCCTCCATGTTTATTTCCACACTTTGAGCATAAGGGAAAGCTCATCTTCTTTTCAGTGTTCTCTTTAGTTTTCCTTTGAATTCCATTTTCCTCTTCATATCAAACCCATATGACTGATGGGTTACTACAATCTCCATCTCAAATTTGAGAGCACATTGAACGATTTCCTCATAGCTATTGAAGTCCCTTATGGCTAAGGACCTTCGAAGACTTGGTTTTAAGCCACTAAATATTCAATCGATCATAGTATCAGGCTGGATAATAATACAAGAAGCGTACCTGGCAAGTCTTGTAAAATTTGCTTCATAGGTACCAATAAATTCATCATCCTTTTGCTTCAGTTCATGAAACTCTTTCTCCATCTTTTTTCGGAGAATACGAGGGAAGTAGTTATTGAAAAATAAGTTCTTGAACTCGTCCCATTCCATGGACTCAATTTCATCCCTTTGCCTCGTATTCTTAATAAGATTCCACCATTGATCAGCATCACCTTCCAAACGATACACTGCTAAGATGACTCTATCATGTTCAGAACATTGAAGAACTGAAAATATATTTTCAGTAGTACTAATCCATTGTTCAGCAACTAATGGATTCGTAGACCCACTGAATGAAGGTGGACGCTGCCTCATGAAGGATTCAATAGAATGTTTCTCCTTCATTTGCTCGTTTGGAAGTCCTGCATGATTCATATCTTGAGAAAGTTGTGTGAGCATGGCTACAAGGTTATTCATTCCAGCTCCCATAACATTTGGTTGCCCCGGGGGACAATCATTTCATTGCCCGTCACATTCTGCATTAACACGGTTTCTTCGGCTTCCAGCCATTGACTAAAACCCAGAAGAATAGTGTGTGCATCCCTAATTATAATAGTAAAACCACATAATCAAGAATAAAATTTCACACTTAAGATATTATCCTAGGTTATTGATGGCCATTTCTAAAACACTAAGATTGTGTTCTATGCTTAGACTTATCTTTAGGGTTCTTACTAAGGCTTTCACATCCATGTTTCCAAAGGTTGACTATACCTTTCCGCTGATACCAACTATACCGGTCTGGAATTACTTCCAGTGGACTGTAATTAATACCTATCAGGGCACTCCATGGGTGGCTACACCCCCTGGGTGGGACACACCACCATCCCCGGTGGAAGCCATTTCCTCATGAAGCCCTGGGGCGGAGAGCCATGCTTCGTCCAACGCTCACATGTGAGAGTTCCCAAGGATCGAATACATTCCTGCCTCCATTGCCTTTGATACCAACTATAACAACTGGTTCATAAAGCGTCTACATTGTCTCCCATTTATTTCATCATATCTATAGTCCCTTTTGGAATATCTTACATAATAACCTTCTTCCTGGCCTGGGGAAATAAAACATACAAAAGGGTGAGCTCAAATTCTTATTAAGGGTAAACAAAGAAAATATCAATCACATCATATTCATAAGAACATAACTTTTGGAAATAGTAACCTGCAAAAGAGAGCATTATTTCATAACATGGGATAAATCATAGTAGTGAAAAGTAATCCCAATAATCATGACATAAAACATGAAAGTTTGTGTCATACACACATAATCATAGAGAATCATTTATTATTAGTCAAGACTCAATGCCAAGACTATCTTAGTGGACAAATTCCATTTCTGAACCGAGTTCACTCCCCGTTTTAGTCCTGTTTCGCTGAACCGGTATAACCTACCGTTCCAGCCATGTCTATCTCATGAGATATAAAATATTTACCCAATGCATTGGAGGGAGATATAGGTCCCACCTATCTCATAATGATACCAATCTTATGTGTTCCACAAAATCATAAATCATACATCATTGCATAACCCATGTAATAAAAATGGGATGACATCATAAAAAAATTCATATAAGATAAAGGAAGTCATAAAAATAATCATAACATAATCAAATCAATATAATAATAGGGATAGAAATAGAACCCTATATAATCTTAGATGGAAAATAATTTTGATAAAACACTTGAACTCCATTCTTGAGGAAAATATCCTTTCTACTTCAAAAACACTTTTTCATTCTTAACATGTCGTACAATTTGAAACTAAAAGAAGTTGATTAAAAATAAACTTGAAAACTTTTAAAGTAAGCTTCTTGGAAATAATGTTTTAAAAATCCATTCATGCCGTATAAGTTAAAAAAACATTCTTCGTACTTTTTTCGGAAAAGTCAAAAAGTACCTCATATGAAAAACGACAAAATATTCCTTTCATATCATTTACTAAAAACTCACAGAAGGGTAAAATTGTATTTAAACAATTGTAGGTGGATAGAAATAATATTACATATTGAGGAAACATGGATTTGGATGATAAAATACACCCCACTAAATACTAAAGTATAAACAATCTGGGAGAAAAAGGAGATTGTGATATTTCCCTTACCTTAGGACCGATTTGCTTCGTAAGTGTCCAAACCTCCTGTATAATGATTTAAATAATGTTATTGACTTATTACAGAATCATAATTATTGTTATGATATCATATATGGTCATATTCTTAGCTTCTTTGTAGTAATATTTCATTGCTACTTGTTATTCGAGTGTTTATAACTTTTTGTTCTTATGTGTGTTTTGTCGAATAAATTCTTATTCTTCTCTTTAGGTTATAGATACCTCATTTCCCGAATGGTATTAGTGTAACATATATCATATTAATTCATTAAATTAATTTATATAATCATTATGCAATGAAGATCATGTAGAATGAGTCACATCACATCGTGGAGACGGTATTCCGTACGTACGCACGAGTGATGATATCGTTTCTATGATCGTGGAATTGTATTGGAGTGTATTTATACTATTTCAGAATCAATATCACTTTATAATAGTCATATATAGTCATTATTTACACCATTATACCCATCCAAGTACGGTGGTGGTGGGAAATAGATTACACCACGGCGTGGAGACGGTATTCCGTACGTACGCATGCACGGTGATATTTTTTTCCGTAGGATGGATAGATGGTGAAATAGGGTTTTTTCATACTTATAAAAACATATCATTATATGAGTGATACTTATGTTATTACTTCATAATGAAACAACTAAATAAGAAGAAGTGGAAGAAAAAATAAAGATGAAAGAATCGGTAACAGACATTACCTCTTCTTTGAAGTGCTTCTTTGAGACCATCTTTTAGGGCAGTAAAATTGGTCTTTGAAGAAGACCAGGACCTCTAGTATGTCTCTAGGGAAGTGTAGAGGATAAAGTGGTAGGGTTTGGCCGAGCTTGAAGGCTCAAAGTGGTGTGAGGAATAGAGGGAGGATGTGCCCTTTTATAAGGGAGGAGAGGGGCACCTTTGGAATAACTAAAAATATTATTTTATTATAAAGTCAAGTTCGGTTTTAAATAGCTCCAAATTGATTTATTTCGTGGCTAAGGTGGGTATGGGTCGAAATAATCTCATCCAATATAATTTAGACAAGTTTAGGTTCCTATTTTAACCTTATCATTTAGATTTAACATTAAGTTAAATAATTTTACTTTTACCGTGTATTCTTATGTTCTTATACTATAAGGTTAATAAACATACTATATCAAGAAAAACGAACCCCAAGTTGTTTATTATTAATATATATAACCTTATATAAGTCATTTGGCCGAAATTTAGATTTTTAGGAATAAAATAACAATTAATAATATAATATTTGTTTTAAAAACTATTTTATGTCAATTTTGACACTATTTAGTAATTGATTTTTGTGAAAATCATAACAGAATTATACGTTCTAAAAAAGTTACTTAAATCAATAATAACATGTCATAATAACCTAGAAAATTAGTGTAATTCATAAAAAGTCTCAAATTATATTTATTTGTGTATTTATAACATCAATTATGTCAATATTTCATTAATAAGATATTTACTGCGTCATCGTTGTGTCATAAATAAATTAAATTATTTAAGGTCTAAAAATTACAAATAAAATACCATTATGTAGGAAATATGTTTAGATTTCTATGGAATATTTATAGTTGAATTTATCATATGTATAACCCCATATTAAAAATGATTATTTATTAAACGTTGATTTTAACTATTTTAACCCTTCTTTAAATAAATTAATAATAAATGTCCTAATCTAATCCAAGTGGACCTATATGGTCATATGTTATTCCATAGTTTGTTTTTGGTCGAATTAAAATTTTCCAATAGAATTAGGACATGTTTTAGGGTAATAATAATATCATTGTTACCCTTAATTACCCTATTTACTTTTAACCGTGGTAAAAAAAGTAAAAAGTTACTATTCACCAAAAATTATTTTCATCTCATTGAACCACATTTTAGTCCTTGATATTAACCGTGTCTCTCGGAATTTCGAAATTCCACTCACAGAAGCGGTAAAATTAAGTTTTATGAAAAATTCAGTTTTTTTATCTACAACTTAGTGGTTTCACAATTCATCAAAAATTGAATGTTTACAGAAAAATACCAAAATTTCACCCTAGGCTAATTTAGATATTACAAATCAAAAAATGAAGTCCATTTTGAAAAATAAAATTTATAAAATTTCAAAAAGTGGTTATTACTATTCATAACGGCTAGTTTTAATAATATTTTAATAGTATATCGTTGTTTAGTGAAACTCGGTATTGCATACGACGCAAGCTATCGAGGAAGGTCGTGATTTCGTGTAAAGCAAGCCAAGAAATTGTTGTATGTTGAAAAAGATTTCTTTGATGATTTATATAACATAAAAGTATCAGGGGTTACATTACCTGACATTAATCCAAAGAAACCGTTCAGATAGATAGTAAGGGGAAATCCTAGAACCCAACCTTTTTCCTTTGGGTTTCCTTCTATCACTCCATTTATTGTATGATTACTCCTTAAAAATAATTTTTTTATCATTATCAGACCTAATATTGGATATAAATGTTCTCCACTAGATTTTATGTCCAATAAAATGTTTTCCAAAAGAACTCTTCTTTCAAAATCACACCTTTTCCTTTTCAGTAAATGTGGGTGGTTCATGTATCAACTATCTTATTCTCGGTCTCTTTTGGGAACCCAAAGTTCATGAATGTGTTTTTATGATATTAAATGGAATCCATTATATGGGTCATTAATGTTTATTATTGATATATGTTATATGTGGCATGCATGATAATGATAATTTTATGATATGAAGGGTTCGTCTGTAATTATATAGCACAATGTGAATGTTTGAATGTGACGGGTGAACCAAGAATTATATAGTGATCCAATGCATTTGGTAAACTGATTAGTCTCATGATTAAAATTGAAATTGTGTGTTCAAATGACTCTATCAATTTTCATAAATATTTATGGTAGTTAACCACTGACACATGAAGATTCATTTTTAGGCATTTCCACATTTGAAGTCTTTTATTTATGCATCCTCTCATGTTCATGATTATTTCCTATGATATGATTTTGATCACCCCTATATATATTGTTCTTATATATCATATTAGTTATATTTTATAACACACCTTTTGATGTATATCACCGAGGGGCTACATTTTCTGAGTGGTCAATTTCCAACAAGAATCTAGAGAAGAAGAAATTAAATAAATGATTGTGCTTGATGTATTAATTGTAATGTATGGTCATAATTTTCCCAAGACACTAAACCTTTGGATCCTCTATTTGTAATAATATTATGTTTTTTAATATTTAAAAATATATTATATTAATGTAAGAAATGGAAGGGTTGCTATAGTTTGTATCAGAGGTAGGGTTTAGTAATTTTTGAATTTGGATTTGTGAACCATAGATAAAACCTCTCGCAAGAGACTATGTACAAATATACACACAAGAATAATTACATTGGGATCCCATATGTTATTATTTTAGTGTAAATCATAAAAATGAATATCTTATTCATTAATTGTAGGCTTATATTTCATTCTAACATTTATTATTTTAGAAAATGGTGTGAACCAGGGGAAACCAGGCCACACAACTCGTTTGAGGGCCAATTCAATGATTGCCCTAACGACATATCCAATGAATGTAACCCAAATGAAAATGTAATTTTAGATGGAAAATCCTTACATTAATTTTGAACGTTCTCCGATCTCAGAACCTAAGCTCCTGGAATATGAAATTATACTTATTAATAACTTATTAAGAACCAATTTGACATGTATCTTAATTCTGGTAATTTCATTTATGTCTTTATTGATAAGTTATTGTATTGAATTTCGACGTTTCAGAGTGTTCATTTTCATTATTTTCATATTCAGTTCACTTGTTATTAAGTAAGTGGAATTGATGTAAATCTCCAGAATATAAATTCTATATTATTTATAAACATAAATAGGTGTTATTGGTTATTTATATATATTGGTTACATGGAATGATAATGTATTATTATATATATCTTTAATGATAACTCTTTCGGTTAATTTTTGGTTTTTGATTACATCAAACACATTTTTATTTACAAATTAATTCCATTTGTTCAAAGGGATTAAAAATCTTACATATGTTATATTTCAAGTATAATAATCTGGTTCAACCATAACAAGATTCATTTCATGACCATAATTGAGAATGTAATAGAAATTGAAAGTCCATTTTCCTTGAATGTGGAAAATTAACACATCTCAGATGATGTTCTTGCCACTAGTATAAATGATGATAAAAGGGAGATATGATGATATCTTAATCCACTATCAAGAAATAATTCCATCACATGTAAGGTAGTAGAGTCATCACAAAATTTTGATTAGGAGTGGTAATAGAAAATGAAAACAACTGAACTTGAAAAGAAAGACAAAGAATTGAAAATAAGGATTTACATCTTGAACCAAACTTCATTGAGAGCCTCTTTAAGGGATAGGTTTTTGTCTTTCTATGTGACCAAGACTTGACGGACATTGGAAAGGAGGTTGGGATGGTGTTTGGACCGAATTTGGAGATGGAAAAAGGCTCGATAGGAGTGAAGATAGGAGGGAGTGATATGGGGTTTTATAGTGGAGAGGAGAGGGGATTTCATAATACAATGTTCATTAATTTATTATTTCCCAAAAAGATAAATAATATTAATTCTCTATTGTCCACGAATAGTAATTTTATCATGTGCATTCGATCTGTGTGGGATTTTATCAATTGGGATGTCTTTAATAGTGTATTTAACAGATATACAATATTTTACCTTATTTCACTATTCATAAAAATTTCTGATATTTCAGAAAGAAACCCAAAAAATCACCCCAACCATTTTTTGACATATAGAATCAATAAATGAAGTCCATTATTCAAAAATAATTTTATATATATGATTAATTTAATATTTAATTAAAATCATCATTTATTCTAAAAACAACACTCTTAAAATATTTATTTACTAATTCCAAAGCATAGGTATATCATTCATTCACTTGAATTTTATTTATATTCTATCATACAAAATATTACTAATCATTAGGGTATATCATTATTCATATGGGTATGTCACTATTCATATGGTTAGGTTACAATTCACTAAAATTATGTTTTTCTTATTGGTCTACAAATAACTTATAGATCGCAACCATGTATGTAAGAATTTCAAAATTCACAACGCATAAGTGACAAACCTATGTTTTAATGGTCACATACCACATAGTAGTTAATTATGTTGTGATTTCATGGGATTATGAATTATTTATAAGAATGTAATTTCCATTGAAAAATATTGGGTCGTTACATTCTTCCACCCTTCAGAAATTTCTCCCTTAAAATTTCATTTTACAAACTAGTCCAAAAATAGATGGGGGTAATTTTCCTTCATTACATCTTTCAGATGAAATTTTACCTCTTCATACATATGGTATCACCATAGTACCTTGTCCAGATGAGTATTCTTGTTGTGTAGAACATTATCTCTACGATCCTTGATTATCACTGGTTTCTCCTAATAGGAAATATCATCCTACAACTACACCACCTATGAAGAGAGTACATGTGAATGGTCAGGTTTGTACTTCCCTAAAAGTGATACGTGAAAGAAATCATGTAATTTCGACATGGAATGTGGAAGATCCAGTTGATAGGGCACAACTTCGACTCCATCATGGATCTCAATGGGGCTGATATACCGGGGACTTGTCCTTCTATTCTTCAAAAATCTCATGACTTTCTTCAAAAGAGATTTGCATTGAAATACCAGGTTTCTAACATTGAATTCAAGGTATCATCAAGGGTTATCCACATATCTCTTATACCAACTTTTGGCTTCCTTGATATGATGTGGAATAGTTTTCATCTTTTCTACCATTTCATCAACCATTTCTGGTCCTATCAGCTTACGCTCACCAAATTCATCCCCACACTCCAGTGTTATGCACCTTTTCCCATAAAGGGATTCATATGGTGCCATTTATATGATCGAGTGGAAACTGTTGTAGGAGAATTCAACCAGTGGAAGATGTCGGTCTTATCCCCCTTTGAATTCCATAGAACATGCTCTCAACATGTCTTCCAGTGTCTAAATTGTCCTCTCTGATTGTCCATTAATTTGAAGATGATGGGTCGTACTAAAGATCAGTTAAGTACTTAGAGCATGTTGTAGACATTTCCAAATCTTTGAGGTGAATCTAGGGTCACGTTCGGATACAATAGATAGTTGTATTACAATAATCCTTACAACGGCATTGATTTAAATCCGTTCAAGTTGATCCAATGAGAAGTCCTCTCAAATCACGATAAAGTGAGTTGTCATTGTATGAAGATCCACAACGACCCATATAGCATTGCTTCCATTGGATGATCTTGGATGTCCAGTGACAAAGTCCATGGTAATGTTTTCCCACTTCCAATATGGTATGGGTAGTGGTTGCATCATCCCCTTAGTCTTTTGCCTCTCTCATCCTTCACTTATGGACATACAAGGCACTTTGATGTATATTCACAAATCCCCATTTTTCTATTGTCCCAGCATAATGTTTCTCAGAGATCATGATACATCATTATGCTAATAGGGTTATAGAGATATTAGAGCTATGAGAATCATCCCATAGTTCCTTCTTTAGCTCAGGAATAACAAGACCACTATTCCTTTTCCTGAATTTCAAAATGTCTCCTTCATATTTGAAGTCAGTAAACTTCTCATAATTAAGAGTTGTAATTTTCTTTTGAAACTCCTCATCATCATCCTGAGAATAATTTATCCTTTTCCATAAAGAAGGTTTGAAACCCATTTGAAAAAGGTTTTGATGTGTTACCTTCCATGATAATTCCCATAACCATCATTACTAGATCCAATAACAAAGGATCCCTTTATAATCTCAATATGTTTAGAACTCTGTGATTCTTTCTGCTCAAAGCATCTACTGCCTTATAATCCTTAGGTGGTAGTTTATTGTGAAATCATAATCATTGAGTAGATAAATCCATCCCTTTTTTCTCATGTTGAGTTCTTTCTATGAGAATAGTTATCTCACACATTCATTTATAATGTTTTTTTTACACCATGTGTGTAAATATAGTTAATATAAAAATACAAAAATCCCCAAAATGGACAATGATTCTGATTTTAATCCATATAAAAATAATTTGGCAGAATAAATTATTTTTAGGTATTTTTAATCATTTAATAAAATATTATTTATTATAAATATGATCAATTTCAATTTTATAACTTTTCAATTAGATTATATTTAATGACATTTCTACAAAAAAATTAATTAGAATAAAATTAATTTTAACACGCCTAAAATGTTATATTTTCCCAAAATATTCACTAAATAAAATAAATATTTCAAATTATATTACATTAATATTTTTAATATGATTTATTTAATTTTTCTATTAATTGAATAATTATTTCATCATCCATGATAAAGATTTTAATGTAAATATTTTATTATTGTAATTTAATTAAAATTTAATGTTATGAAACAAACAATTTATCTTTCAAATAAAAATTTATAAACAATCATATCATATTTTTATGATTATGTTTATAATAATTTATTTATTAAAAAAAGGGTGTTACATTTTTGGCATTATATAAATATAAATACTATAATTGTAAAAATCACATACAACTAAAAAAATTCCATATATTTTACAATTAGATGCTTATGGAAGATATATAGTCATCCAATAAAATTAATTCATGTATTAGGGTCAATTTTAAATCCATATCATTTAATGCTTGGACATAAATAACAGATTTACCATTTACTGTTGTAACAAAAATTATAAATATTACTATTCATTATGATCCAAAATAAAAATGACATATTTATTAAATTTAGGACCACTAATGTAAAGACCCGTAAAATTCAAGTGAAATTTTTTCTTAATTTTCTTTGGAATTTTTCAAGAACGCGGTTTCTGACGGCACCTGATTCCGAGGCTCGGAGTTCCCGGAATCAATTTCCGAAGTTCGGCTCGGGTACGTTCAGTGAACGAACAAGCGGGAATTTCTAACTTTTGACCCGGTGCTCGGAATTGAAATCCGAGGACACCAATGAACTCGCAGTGCCGATATTCGCTTAAGGAGACCTTTTCCGAGGTTGCGTTTTAGGCGGGACGAAAGTTAGTTTTAGGAGAATTATAAGAAGTTAAATAAAAATGTGGAAACACTTTTTATTTTTATTTTGTTGGTTAACGTCTCCCAAAGGGAGTTAAAGGTGGGACCCACATCTACTTAACCTCCCTTGGGAGGATTAAGTGTGGTGGGGCCCACACGAACCCCAACTCGTCATCTTCTCTCAAAACTCCCTTTAACCCCTCTTTAAATGACATGACAACTTGTTATTTAATTTGGAGTTATTTTATTTGAATTTAAAACCTTTGAAATTCAATTTGTTATGTGTGTGAATAAAATAAGACTCTAGATTATTTTATTTGGTTAGATTTCTCTAGCCTTCTTGAGAGAATTTGGGTTCTCCATCTTCTTCTTAAACTTTGACGAAGAACGCGAAGAACCTTCGAGCTCCGACGAAGAACGTCGCTCCTCTCTTCTTCGTAGCCGGTTGTTTACGAAGATCGACGACGCCATCCGTGTCAACAAAAGGGAACACAGCTTCCTCTTCGGACTTCCTTCGTCGGCTTACGAAGATTCGCCAATGACGTACCTCTTCGGACGTACCTCTTCGTCAACAGATTTGACGAACGATTACCACGACGCCCGACCTCCGCGATGTTGTCTTCCGCGGGTCGTTGACGAACATCCATCTTGAAACCAAGGTAGGGGTTGTTATTGATTATTTATTTATTCTCGTTCTTGGCTCTAGCATGAAAAACGTGAGGATAATTATTTATGTGTTATCGTCTAACGAGAGGGGGGTCAGACCGCACAAACACGGTCGAATTCCCCATCCTTTGTTCTTAATATTATTTTCTTGTGAATGAACGAGATAGCGTGGTGCCGTCGCACTACGCGGGAATTGCACGGCTATAGTTGTGCCGCGCCGTCGCACCGCACCGCGGAATATTATCAAGAACGCGACGCCATCGCGCCGCGTTGAAGGGAACCGAAGGCGCCGCGGCCGAAGCATGGCCAAGACGGAGGGGCGCGGTGCCGTCGCACCGCGCCGGACGACGAACACCGCGGCCAGTTCCGGGCCGCGGCGAAACGGGAAGACCGGCGGCTAGCCGGGCCGCCGGTGTCGGAAGCCGGAAGGGGACCGGCCTTGCCGGTCCCGTTTAGGAAGGACCGGCCGGCCATGTCGGGCCGGCCGGAAAAGAGGTGTCGGGGGAATTAATTCCCACGGCTGGCCACAAGAAGGCCCCCCACGTGAGGGGGGACCGGTTACACAAAGGAGGGGCAGTCCCCCCCCCCCCCCCGTTTTCTCAAAAGCAGGCCCCCACATGGGGGGCCGGTTTTCTCAAAGGCGCTGCTTCAGCCGCGCCGCCAGACAGGGGGCGTGGGCCTTGCCCCCCGCGCGTAGCACCCGTGTGGCGCCAGGCCGCGCCGCGCCGCCTCGCCGGACCATGCCGCCGCACCGGGCCGCGCCTCCGCGCCGGACCGCCGCCGCGCCGGGCCGGGTCGGACCCGGGTCGGGTCGACCCTGTTCGGGCCGACCTAGGGGGGTCGGCCCGGACCCGGACCCCCCGATTTCGAATCGATTTCGGTCTTTTGGCCATAACATGAGCTACAGACCTCCGATCGACGAACCGTCAGCGGAAATGCGATCCTTGGATCGAGACAGTCGATTCGGTATATCGAACTCAAATTTGCAGAATACTTTGAGTTCGGCCGGTTTGGTTCGTACACGAAACCAAACGGGCCCTCGGAGCGGAAACGATCATATCTTGAGCTACGGACGTCCGATTGACGTGTCGTCAGCTTTGTTGTGTTCCTCTTAGTGAGACGGTTCTTTTGGCATACTCCGCCCGAGGTTTGGACGTAGGTGGAGTACGGTCGGGTTGATTTTGCCTTAAAAACCAACAGGGCCCCAGGGACGAAAAAGCCAATAACTCTCAGACCTGGAGTCTGATCGACGCGCCGTCTGTTGCGTTGAGTTCCTGTTGACGATATAGAACTTTTGGATACATCAAATCTGGACTTTGTGACAGTTGATGTATCAGCCTCTCGGCTCGTGGAGCGGACCCTCCTGAACGAGCTTGCTGTGTGCGGGAACCCTAGTGTTGGCTGCGACTGCGACTGCGACTGCTACTGCTACTGCTACTGCTACTACTACTGCTACTGTGACTGCGACGACGACAGTACAGAGATCCTGTGTGGATTCGACGACGACTACAGCACTCAGCGATCCTACGTGGATCAGTGCTACAGGTCCTGTGTGGGTCTTTGCGCTCAGCGGTCCTGTGTGAACCAGCGCCTACAGGTCCTGTGTGGGCCCGATCCTGTGTGGGTCTTTGCGGGGGTTAGTTACCTATCGATCCTTCGTGGGTCCGATGACTTATATGGATCATAGATCATCTTTATCGTCTTTCGAAGAAGTATACCTGTGTGAGCTGAATCCTGTTGCTATCCTGTGTGGATTGTGTTGTGCTATCCTGTGTGGATTTCGTTTGCTTTCCCGTGTGGAATACGTTTACTTTCCTGTGTGGACTGAGTTGTTCTTGGGCTAGGATGTTGGAGCATATTGGAATTCATGGCTTAGGTATATGTATGGGTATATACCTAAGTAGTGCCGGTTATTACTTCGGGTTTGTATCTTCCTTTGTGGTTTATCCATTGTGGATTTTGGGAGACCCTCGGGGGTCTCGGGGTCCCTACTGAGTAGCTTATACTCACCCCTGCACGGGCTATGCCCGCACTACGTTGTGTTGGTTGCAGACGACAGACAACGTTGATCTTGGCTGAGGCTTACAGAGCAGGACGGTACCTGGAGGTGGACCACTGGGCGGGACGTGTTCGGAGCGGACAGCGGGACCCGAGGAGCAGTGGAGCTATCTGTATCCACCCATCAGGTGGGATTTCCAGTGGACAGCTCGGTGTTGCAGCTTTTACTTTACAGTTGTTGTTTTCCCTTTCGAGTTGTACTTTACTTTCAATTTGGGTTTGTATACTGGCCCATTTACTTTTCCGCACTTTCAGTTGTAGTCTGTTTTTACTTAGTGTTTACTTTCTGCTTGCTTACTCTGTGGTGTTAGATTACTTTACAAAGGCAATGCCTTCCCTTTTTACCGGGATTTATGCCTTGGTGCTAGTCGCCAGCCCCTGGCCTATAGAAGGCGTGCTTGGGGTAGTCACGGCACGGGCCCCGAGGACGAGTCCTGACAAATTTGTATCAGAGTAGTTTGGTTCTACCACGAACATTGATCTTTTCTATGCGAAGCAATAATGTTTAGCGTATTGAGTGTGGTTATCAGTCCAGGGAGTCCAGTGTTGGTGCGGCGGCCGACGTATCCGTACACCAGGACCCTGACTTCTGATTTCCGACATAATGCACGAAAACATTGATTGCGTGTGTGTTTCAATGTTTTCTTTGTGATTACTTTATATCAGCTCACCTGGTATACTGTTCTGACTGTGGCACACCTGTTTCCTTTTCAGGATGGCCCCACGACGACAGCCAGCTAGGGTTCCGAGAGTCGAGTGTGACGACAGCCCACCGAGCGACGAGGCTTCGGTTCAGGGCCCTTTGTCAGTAGTGACACAGGCGGAAGCTCTACCCGTCGAGCCACCGATACTTCCATCACCATCCACTGACGATGCACATCGCCTCAGCGCACTGCATGAGTTTCAGCGCCAGCGACCACCCAGGTTTCGTGGGGAGACGGATCCCCGGGCAGCCGAGGACTAGATGGAGGTAGTGGTATGTGTGTTTAGGCTAGTGAGGACACCAGCAGACCTCATGGTGATCCTCGCTGCGAGCCTACTACACGCAGCAGCAGGACAATGGTGGAGCTTGATGCTCCAGGTGCACGATGAGGCATCTATTCTATGGACGGACTTTGAGAGCCTCTTCCTCTCGGAGTTCGTCCCAGCCACCCTTCGTGCGGTGCATATCCAGGAGCTTCTTCAGCTGAGGTAGGGAAGCATGACGGTCGCTCAGTACTCGGTGAGATTTACCGATCTCTCGCGCTACTCGACTGACATGGTATGGGACCCTTTCTTCCGGGCCCGGACCTTCGAGCAGGGTTTGAGACACGAGATCAGGGCATCGCTGATCTCCCTCAGCATACTGACTCGGAAAGGAGTACTGGAGCGTGCCCTTTTGATCGAGAGATTCATTGCTGAGTCTACACCAGCACCGAGACCCACCGCAGGGCGGCACGTGGCAGAGTCATCTGCAGCAGGTAGTCGACGGATGACTCAGGGGTTCAGGAAGACCAGACCTTCAGGTAGACGACCTCAGGACACTGGCTCAGCAGTGCGGGGCACACAGCAAGGAGCCAGTCTTTCGAGAGGCAGGCAGTGCTACTCGTGCGGCGGGCAGGGCCACATGGCTCGTGACTGCCCGACCCGCCGTGCCGAGGAGCAGCAAACAGTTGAAGGACCACTAAGGCAGAGGCAGAGGGTCGACCGTGGCGGTCGGCATGGAGGAGGCGGACGAGGTAGAGGAGCTGGACGAGCAGCCGGTGGTGGGTGACGCTTTGAGGCTCTACCACCACCACCACCACCAGGAGGTCCACCCCGACCACAAGGAGCAGGAGGGCAGAGATAGGCACAGCTCCAGGCAGTAGAGGCCTACGACCACGGAGCACCCGAGATGATTCGAGGTACTATCTGTGTCTATTCCACCCTTGCTGCAGTACTTATAGACACATGAGTGAGTCACTCTTTCATATCCGCTACCCTTGTTCAGAGCTTGGAGATTCTGATAGATCCATTGGCTCGATCCTTACGGCTAGAGACTCCTACGGGAGTAGACTTGATGATTAAGCACTGGTTCCGGCAGTGTGAGCTCACTCTATGAGGCGAGAGATTCGGCTGGGATCTTCTTGTAGCAGCGTCGAGGCCTTACGACGTCATCTTGGGCATGGATTGTCTATCTACGGTCCATGCGCAGATTGACTGTTTTAGGCACAAGGTGTGATGTGTACGCACCGACGGGAGCAGGATCACCTTCACTGGCGAGAAGGGAGCCTTTGCAGCACAGGATGGACTTCCGTGGAGGAGAGGACAGCCCATTACTCATCATTTGTCTAGCCTCATCCTTGGAGCAGTTGATGTGCGGAGTCCTGGTTTTCCTGCAGTGGTGGATCAGTTTGCGGACGTTTTTCCTGACGACGTTCCAGGGCTACCTCCTCGCAGAGAGGTAGACTTTTATATGGACTTGTACCCCCGGGACATCCCCGATATCCACTCCAGCATATCGGATGGCCCCTGCCGAGCTTCGAGAGCTACGGGTACAGTTGGAGGACTTGCAGGGCAAGGGGTTCATCCGACCCAGTGTTTCACCCTGGGCTTCCCCGATACTGTTCGCCAAGAAGGCGGACAGGAGCTTGCGACTTTTTGTTGACTATCGTCGCCCGAACCAGGTGACTGTGAGGAACAGGTATCCGCTACCGAGGATTGATGACCTCTTTGATCAGCTCAAGGGAGCAAGGTGGTTATCGAAGATAGACCTCAGGTCAGGCTATCATCAGTTCAGAGTCAGAGACGAGGACGTGCAGAAGACGGCCTTCAGATGTCGGTATGGCCACTATGAGTTCATGGTTATGCCTTTCGGCGTAACCAATGCTCCAGAAGTGTTCATGGCTCTCATGAACAGGATCTTTCATCCATACCTTGATCGGTTTGTCATGGTCTTCATTGACGACATTCTGATTTACTCTCCGACCGAGGAGGAGCACGCCTATCACTTGCGAGTTGTACTAGACACACTCCGAGAGCACCATCTTTATGGTAAGCTCTCGAAGTGCCAGTTATGGATACGGGAGGTCCACTTCTTGGGACACGTTATCTCTGAGGCGGGAGTTGCAGTGGATCCTGCGAAAATCGAGGTTGTGTTAGCATGGGAGCCACCCAGGAGCGTGACTGAGGTTCGGAGTTTCTTGGGACAAGCTGGATACTATCAGAGATTCGTTCCAGACTTCTCTAGAGTTGCGGCACCACTCACAGCTTTGACGAAGAAGGGGAAACCCTTCGTGTGGTCAGACAGATGTCAGTAAAGCTTCCAGGATCTGAGATAGAGATTGACTAGCGCACCTATCTTGAGGTTGCCTAAGGAGGGAGTAGGGTACGTAGTCTACTGCGATGCATCAGGGACAAGACTCGGATGTGTTCTGATGCAGGAGCGGGCAGTGATCACCTATGGATCACGTCAGTTGAGGCCGCATGAGCAGAACTATGCTACCCATGACCTGGAGTTAGCAGCAGTGGTCATCGCTCTGAAGACATGGCGACATTACCTGATGGGAGAGCGCTTTACAGCCTTTTCTGATCATCAGAGTCTCAGGTATATCTTCTCGCAGAAGGACCTGAACCTGAGACAGCGGCGATGGCTCGAGTTCCTCCACGACTATGACTTTGCGATAGTCTATACTCCTGGTAAGGGGAACGTGGTAGCTGATGCCCTCAGCAGGAGGATGGGCATTCAGCTACTTGAGGAGGCGACGGAGCAGCTAGCCTCTTTACAGATATCCTTCGTGGATAGAGATGGAGCAGCCTTCCTCCAGTCTCTCACAGTCACCCCTCCACTACTGCAGCGGGTCAGAGAGGCACATCGTGAGGATGCTGACTGTGAGACACAGCGTGTACAGATATCCTCGGGACAGGCACCTGATGGTTTCTCCCTTGGAGAAGAGCACGGAATCCTTTTCAGAGGACGTACCATGGTACCAGTCGCTTTGCGAGAGGATGTGATGAGAGAGTTTCACACTTCTCCTTTGGCGGTACATCCTGGAGTGGCGAAGATGTACCAGGATCTCAGACAATAGCACTGGTGGCCGGGCATGAAGAAGGTTGTGGCAGAGTTCGTTTCTCGATGCCTCATCTACCAGTAGGTGAAGGCAGAGAATCAGGTACCAGCAGGCTTGGTACAGCCCTTGGAGGTCCCGGAGTGGAAGTGGGACGGGATATCTATGGACTTCGTTACTGGACTTCCACGCACTTCCAGAGGTCACGACTCCATCTGGGTGATTGTTGACCGACTCACCAAGTCGGCACACTTCTTACCAATTAGAGAGCAGGGCTCAGTGGAGAGCTTGTGATGTCTCTACGTTAGGAGATTGTGCGGCTCCACGGTGTGCCATCATCTATCGTCTCCGATCGAGATGCTCACTTTACTTCCCGGCTTTGGAAGGGGTTACATGAGGCGTTCGGGACGCAGCTACGTCTGAGCACAGCCTTTCACCCTCAGACGGATGGTCAAACTAGAAGACCATTCAGACTCTCGAGGACATGCTCCGTGCATGTGTCCACGACTTTGGTCGCAGCTGGGAGGACCACCTACCCTTGGTGGAGTTTGCGTACAACAACAACTACCACTCCACCATCGGGATGGCACCGTACGAGGCGTTGTACGACCGACCTTGTAGATCTCCTTTGTGCTGGACAGACCCTGGGGAGTCAGCACTTGTGGGACCGGAGATGGTCCAGGCCACGACAGAGAAGGTCCAGGTCATCTAGGAGCGGATGAGGACAGCTCATAGCCGGCAGAAGTCATACGCTGACAGGAGGTGGAGGACACTAGATTTCGAGGATGGTGACCACATCTTCTTGTGGGTCTCACCCCGACGTGGTATACGGAGATTTGGCCGTGGCGGCAAGTTATCTCCGCGCTTCATCGGACCCTTCTAGGTCCTCAGCAGGATTGGTGAGGTGGCTTATCGCCTGGCTCTACCACCTCAGTTGCACTGGGTGCACGACGTCTTCCACGTATCTCAGCTGAGAAGATACGTGCATGACCCGACACACATCATTGACCATGTGGATCTTGACATCGAGGATGGGGCGACTTTTACGGAGGTTCCGGTGCAGATAGAGGATCGACAAGAGCGTGTCCTATGTGGAAGATCGATTCCACTTGTGCGCATCAGATGGCAGCGTGGGAACCTCCAAGAGATCACTTGGGAGCAGGAGGCTCAGATGCGTGCTCAGTACCCTCATTTGTTTCCCTATTTTTTGATGTATCTTTACGAGGACATAAATCCCTGAGGTGGGAGTAATGTAAAGACCCGTAAAATTCAAGAGAAATTTTTTCATAATTTTCTTTGGAATTTTACAAGAACGCGGCTTCTGACGGCACCTGATTCCGAGGCCTGGAGTGCCCGGAATCAATTTCCGATGTTCGGCTCGGGTACGTTCAGTGAACGAACGAGCGGGAATTTCTAACTTTTGACCCGGTGCTCGGAATTGAAATCCGATGACACCGATGAACTCGCAGCGCCGATATTCGCTTAAGGAGACCTTTTCCGAGGTTGCGTTTTAGGCGGGACGAAAGTTAGTTATGGGAGAATTATAAGAAGTTAAATAAAAATGTGGAAAGACTTTTTATTTTTATTTTGTTGGTTAACTTCTCCCAAAGGGAGTTAAAGGTGGGACCCACTTCCACTTAACCTCCCTTGGGAGGATTAAGTGTGGTGGGGCCCACATGAACCCCAACTCCTCATCTTCTCTCAAAACTCCGTTTAACCCCTCTTTAAATGACATGACAACTTGTTATTTAATTTGGAGTTATTTTATTTGAATTTCAAACCTTTGAAATTCAATTTGTTAAGTGTGTGATTAAAATAAGACTCTAGCTTATTTTATTTGGTTATATTTCTCTAGCCTTCTTGAGAGAATTTGGGTTCTCCTTCTTCTTCTTCAACTTTGACGAAGAACGCGAAGAACCTTTGAGCTCCGACGAATAACGCCGCTCCTCTCTTCTTCGTAGCCGGTTGTTTACGAAGATCGATGACGCATTCCGTGTCAATGAAAGGGAATGCCGCTTCCTCCTCGGACATCCTTCGTCGGCTTACGAAGATTCGCCAACGACGTACCTCTTCGGACGTACCTCTTCGTTAACGGATTTGACGAATGATTACCGCGATGCACGATTTCCGCGATGTTGTCTTCCGCGGGTCGTTGACGAACATCGATCATGAAACCAAGGTAGGGGTTGTTGTTGATTATTTATTTATTCTCGTTCTTGGTTCTAGCATGAAAAACGTGAGGATAATTATTTATGTGTTATCTTCTAACGAGAGGGGGGTCGGACCGCACAAACACGGCCGAATTCCCCCTCCTTTATTCTTAATATTATTTTCTTGTGAATGAACGAGATGGCGTGGTGTCGTCGCACCATGCGGTAATCGCACGACTATAGTTGTGCGGCGCCATCGCGCCGCCCCACGGAAGTTTATCAAGAACGCGACGCCGTCGCGCCGCGTCGAAGGGAACCGAAGGCACCGCGGCCGGAGCAGGGCCACGGCGGAGGGGCGCGGTGCCGTCGCACCGCGCCGGACGACGAACACTGCGGCCGGTTCCGGGCCGCGGCGAAACGGGAAGACCGGCGGCTAGCCGGGCCGCCGGTGTCGGAATCCGGAAGGGGACCGGCCGGCCATGTCAGGCCGGCCGGAAGAGAGGTGCCGGGGGAATTAATTCCCCCGGCTGGCCACAAGAAGGCCCCCCACGTGAGGGGGGGGACCGGTTACACAAAGGGGGGGCAGCGCCCCCCCCCCCCCCCCCCCGCGTTTTCTAAAAAGCAGGCCCCCCACATGGGGGGCCGGGTTTCTCAAAGGCGCGGCTTCAGCCGCGCCGCCAGACAGGAGGCGGGGGCCTTGCCCCCCGCGCGTAGCACCCGTGCGGCGCCAGGCCGCGCCGCCACACCGGACCGCACCGGACCGTGCCGCCGCGCTGGACCACGCCACCGCGCCGGGCCGTGCTGCCGCGCCGGACCGCCGCCGGCCGGGCTGGGTCGGCCCGGACCCGGACCCCCTGTTTTCGAATCGATTTCGGTCTTTTGGCCAGAACACGAGCTACGGACCTCCGATCGACGAACCGTCAGCGGCAATGCGATCCTTGGATCGAGTCGGTCGATTCGGTATATCGCACTCATTGTTTCGGAATACTTTGAGTTCGGCCGGGTTGGTTCGTACACGAAACCAACCAGGCCCTCAGAGCGGAAACGCTCATATCTTGAGCTACGGACGTCTGATTGACGTGTTGTCAGCTTTTTTGTGTTCCTAAGAGTGAGACGGTTCTTTTGGAATACTCCGCCCGAGGTTTGGATGCAGGTGGAGTACGGTCGGGTTGGTTTTTCCTTAAAAACCAACCGGGCCCCTAGGACGAAAAATCCAATAACTCTCAGACCTGGCGTCTGATCGACGCGCCGTCTGTTGCGTTGAGTTCCTGTTGACGATATAGAACTTTTGGATACATCAACTCTGGACTTTGTGACAGTTGATGTATCAGCCTCTCGGCTCATGGAGCGGACCCTAATGAACGAGCTTGCCGTGTGCGAGAACCCTAGTGCTGGCTGCGACTGCGACTGCTACTGCTACTGCTACTGGTACTGCTACTGTGACTACGACGACGACAGTACAGAGATCCTGTGTGGATTCGACGACGACTACCTCACTCAGCGATCCTATGTGGATCAGTGCTACAGGTCCTGTGTGGTCCCGATCCTGTGTGGGTCTTTGCGCTCAGCGGTCCTGTGTGAACCAGCGCCTACAGGTCATGTGTGGGCTCGATCCTATGTTGGTCTTTGCGGGGGTGAGTTACCTATCGATCCATCGTGGGTCCGATGACTTAGATGGATCAGAGATCATCTTTATCGTCTTTCGAAGAAGTATACCTGTGTGAGCTGAATCCTGTTGCTATCCTGTGTGGATTGTGTTGTGCTATCCTATGTGGATTTCGTTTGCTTTCCCGTGTGGAATACATTTACTTTCATTTGTGGACTGAGTTGTTCTTGGGCTCGGAGGTTGGAGCGTATTGGAATTGATGGCTTAGGTATATGTATGGGCATATACCTAAGCAGTGTCGGTTATTACTTCGTTTTTGTATCTTCCTTTTTGGTTTATCCTTTGTGGATTTTGGGAGACCCTCGGGGGTCTCGGGGTCCCTACTGAGTAGCTTATACTCACCCCTGCACGGGCTATGCCCGCACTACGTTGTGTTGGTTGCAGACGACGAACATCGTTGATCTTGGCTGAGGCTTGCAGAGCAGGACGGTACCTGGAGGTGGACCACTGGGCGGGACGTGTTCGGAGCGGACGGCGGGACCCGAGGAGCAGTGGAGCTATCTGTACCCACCCTTCATGTGGGATTTCCAATGGACAGCTCGGTGTTGCAGCTTTTACTTTACAGTTGTTGTTTTCCCTTTCGAGCTGTACTTTACTTTCAGTTTGGGTTTGTATACTGGCCCATTTACTTTTCCGCACATTCAGTTGTACTCTGTTTTTACTTAGTGTTTACTTTCCGCTTGCTTACTCTGTGGTGTTTGTTTACATTACAAAGGCAATGCCTTCTCTTTTTACCGGGATTTACGCCTTGGTGCTAGTCGCCATCCCCTGGCCTATGGAAGGCGGGTTTGGGGTAGTCACGGCACGGGCTCCGATGACGGGTCGTGACAACTAATTACAAATGTGGAATAATTTTTAAAAAATTTAAAATATATACGGTGTATAATTTCATATAAAATTAAACTGAAAAATATAGGATGAAAAATATTTTGATATATGAATGATATTGTTATTGTATAAAATGATTTTATAATAAATTCAGGTATAAAATAATTCCAAATAATATAATTTCATTTTCATAAATGAAAGTATGTAATTTAATTTCCATTATAATACTTAAATAAATTTAAACTATAAAATACATTAAGGGAAAATAAAAATTTGTATTTTCACTATTCAAAGAAAAATCAAACCAATTAAAAAAATATCAAAATATTACCATAAGATAATTTTAATATAATAATTTGATAAATAATTTTAATTTTAAAATTTTACATTTATAAAATTTCCATAACATAATTATATATTTTTATCATAAAAATAATATAAACTAATTTTGGAATAAAATGTGTTTTTGATGCTTAAAATGAATTTGCAAAAAATTGATATCTTATTTATTAATGATTAATAAATTAATTAAAAATTATTAACAAAAATATATTAATATATCATGATTTATTTAATCCTACTCATTCCCTCTAAATTAATGTCCATTATATAAAATTCCTATTTAAATAATGATATTTTGTTATTTGTTTAAGCTAAGGGTCACATGTTGGACATGTTATTACTAAGAGTTTTAATTTTTGTAAATATTATTTTGTTACAAAATGTGTTTTATATGATCGAAACAGTTATGTATTAAAGAGTTTTAGATGAAATATGTTTATTTGAAAAACAATCTGTGAAATATTCCTAAGGTCTACTGTGATTATGATTGGATGATAAGTTTTTTATCCATGCATGTGTTCTATCTGTACTAAATTTGAAGAAGAAGCTGTTGGATGAGGCTCAAAATTCAACGTTATCTTTTAATCAAAGAAGTAAGAAAATTTATGAACATATAAAATTGTATATATTGTGGTAAAACATGCAAAGTGATACTATAGAATATTTATTTTGGTGCATGGTAGGTTAATATGTTAAGGCTATTAGATAGAAATATATGGTTATATTACAACCATTACCCATACTAGAGTGGAAATTAGAAAACATCAACACAAATTTAATCATCTGACTCCCCATAAATTGAATTTTCATAATTCTATAAGGGTTATATTCAATATCATTATATAGGAATCAATCCTCATAGTTATCAAATGGGATTTATTTCCGGGTGAGCTATCTAGATTATATAATAAGAAAGTTGTGTGTTTTAAGGATAACAACAATATGTTGTATCATATCAGGATATGAGGTTTACATTGTGGTTTTAGAAAAGTATTTAGCAGAATTT
Organism: Viscum album; assembly: GCA_963277665.1. Taxonomy (NCBI): domain Eukaryota; kingdom Viridiplantae; phylum Streptophyta; class Magnoliopsida; order Santalales; family Viscaceae; genus Viscum; species Viscum album. Next base: position 1,684,701,845 of record OY728119.1, on the reverse strand, counting down.
GGATTTGGAGTTTAGTTTTAAAACTTATTATCATCCTCCGATAAAAGTTCTTTTAAAGATAACTGTTTAAAACATTGAGGATAAGTTAATATATTGATCAACGGATCTCAATGTTGGAAGGGCTTAAAAACAGACTGTAATATAGTATTATTATTATAATAGATTTCACATGATAATTATATATTAATTATTATAAATATAAGTATTAAAAAATTTGTATATGTCCCACATATTTGGATGACATTTTAGGTATAATTATTTTTAGAAAAGATATAACTAATGAAATAACAGAGATTTTCATCAATATTCCATATTACATCATGGAAAAATAGAGTCGATGAAAACTATATTGTTATAATTTTGAATAAGATATGGATTTCATATTTTGTGAGATAGTTTTATGTAAATTTATAATTGGGAGTAGGTTATAAGATACAGGAAGAAATGAATTATGAGCCTCTATAATATTGGGCCATTTGATATTCTTTATTGAGTATGGATAATAGCTTTTTACTTTCTACATCAAAAAAACTTCTCTTAGATTCATGAAATGTTCTATGTAACATTCATGAATTAGTACATACATGATCCTTCACAATTATTGAACTCAGAGGTAATACTTCTAGAGAATGATCCTTCTCATGAAGATGAACCACTATTAGTATGGGATCATATAGATTAAGTGCTATTTAATAAGCCTTTTAAATTTGTTTAAGTGGTCCTTAGAATAGGAAATTCAATGATGCAACTAGGGAACCATAAAATATAATGAAAAAATATATCCTCATTTTTATCATATTGAAATTATTTTGAGGTTGAATATAATTTAAATGTTTTATAGTGGAACACCATGAATTTCAATAAAAAATACATTTTTTATAATAAATTAATCTTATTTGATATATTGTGATACAGGCAACCCCATGTCAAAATGAACTGTAAATTAGTATAACAATATTAAATTTTAATTAAATTAATTGGTATTAATTTGACTAATTAAATTATTAAAATGATATATTTTACAATTGTGTAAAAAGAAATCATTTTTTATCAATTAATTAAAATGAAAATAAAAGACCATTATAAATTAAACGATATATTTTAAAAAACCATATACTGTCAATGTGTTTTTTTGATAATTACTAACTATTTTGGAATGATTTAAGGGAAATTATATATTATTTTTTTAATAAAATATTATGTTATACATAGAATTTTTTTAGGCATGGTATCATAAAAAACTAATTTTATTAATAATAACTATATTTTTCTAAAAATAAGATTCATCAAATTTTATGCCTTTATTTTTAAATTATTTTTTTATAGGCAGAGATTTTATTTCAAATATTTATGTTAAATTATTAAAATTTCATGTCAAAATTATCTTATAGATAATTTTTTTGCACGTTTTGAAATAGATATGAAAAAAGATAAAATGTTTGTAAAACTGCTCTCTTCATTTCAATCCTTTAAAATGATATGTTTCATTTAAAACGTGTTTTAAAAATATCATTTCAATTCTATTATTATTAATTCAATTTAAATAAGAAAAATTAATTTTATATTGATTTTTATATTAATACTACTTATCATAAGAAAATATTTTCAATAGAAAACGGCATTTTTTCATTTATGTATTTAATTTTAAATTATATTCATTGTCTTATATAAATTTGTATTGATAAAAATTAAATCATATTTTAAAAAATAATTATAAATTTTAGGTAATAATTATAATTTATTATCTTTCATAATTAAAATTAATGTGAGTGAAAATTAATTACCGCCTGAAGGTTAATACGGGGGTTATTAGGATACAAGTGATTATGTTAAAATTAATTTTCAACACACATAATATTTTTTCTGGATAAAAAATAAAATAAAAATTTATAATTATTGGTTAAAAATAAAATAATACTTTTTAATTTACATTTATTCTTAATGGATAAATTTTCTAGGTTTAAAACCCTCTTACTATATTGAAAAATGAAATGGTAAAATTGAGTAACATTTGAGTAGAATGGAATAAATTATTTATACATGTTAATTATTAGTTTTTTAGGTTATTATCTACCTTATCTTCCATAAAATAAATTATTTATCATTTTTAAGTAACAAGAATTGATATTGATTTCTCATTATTAAATAAATCATTTTATTTTAAAAAATACAACTTCTTTTGACATATAAAAGGTCACTCCTATATTATCTTCTTGACACCTAATAATATAGTTTAAATTCAATAAAATACCAACCCAAATAAATTTATTAATTTCTTCTCCACATATTAGAGGTATTTTTATTATTATGATGCCCCCATATCAAGGATATTGGTGAAAACCTAAAGGTGTTTTCCGAATAAGATGTTTCGATATTAACCCTCATTCAGGTATTATAAATTCATAATTAAAAAATAAAACAAGTATCTTAAATATAATATGATACTATTATATTGATGAATAACATATATTCATATCCTCTTCTAAGAAATGAGAAACGAAATCAGTGATTGATTGTAAGGAGAACCTCCAGTTAACAAAAAAATATAATTTGTTTTCCATATATTCTAATCATGAATGTATATAATGAATGATATAATATATATAAATATATATATATGATATTTATGACATATTTATACATATTTATTGATTATATATCACAACTATATTCTTACATTCCAACTGTTGGAAACTGATAGCATTGCCCATGTATACATGTGGACTACCGCCTTCACAAAGGGATGTTATGCATTTTCATTTTAATTATTAAATTGATTGTAATGATGATATATTTTGTGAATATATTTTATGAAAATGATATTAAAATTATTATATAATGTTTAATTATTATTTATCATTATTTCAATCAATCTATCACAAAAGTGAAATATTATTAATGCATTCATACAACCTTCCATCTCAAGGAATTATGTAAAATTATGAAGTCTTTGAAATATATATAAAACTATGATTATGTATTTAATATATTTATATGATATTTTTATCATTATCAATATTCTATAGGTATTGAATATTGATTTATTAATAAGGAACAAAACTACCGAACCAAATCATAAATGGAAAATGAAGCATGTATCTTATGAAAGATTCATTCCCACAAAGGATTGAATATAAATGGGTGATAAATGATTATAAATCATATATTATATAAAATATATTAATATTTTAAAAAATTTATTTTTAATAGTTATATATTTAATATACAAGAGGTTCGAACTCATTCTATAGAAGTTGAAGTTTAGGTAATGGTTTATTTCACAATTTCTCATTAAATTGTATTTTTTTCTCCAATGGGGAAATAATTAAATATTTATATATTAAATTCATTATATTTTTGTATCCGTTTTACATTTTTATAAATTATGTGTTTTAATTTCTATTTAATATATATATATATATATATAATTACATTTCCCCTCGATGCATTTTTCAATCTCAAGATACAAAAACGATTGGGTATTTGGTCATGACCTCAGAAAATATATATATGATGTCTTGGATAATTGGCCATTAATGTATGTTTTAGATTATTTCTATTATTCCTTCTTTTTTATGAAATAATTTAATAACTACCATGTAGTTATTTTTTCATTATGATATTGATGGATAATTTTATAGATCATGTGATTATTTGTATATAATTATTTGATCTTCATTTACTGTTGAAATATTGTTCATTCTATATTATATTCCACTGTATGAATTCCCTTATAAGGAATTTGAGCTCACCCCATTATTATGTTTCCTTTCCCCAAGATTACAGGACGTATATTATAATATATAAGTATTGATGGTGTAAATGGAATAAGGGTGTTCTAAAATAAAATACAATTTTATGTATTATGTTTTGAAATGTAATGTGAGATTCAAGTATTTATGTAGTTTCCCTAGACTAATAAACTTTTCAAACCTTTAAGATGTGATTTCATGTATAATGTACCAATGTAATAATGTGTCCCATAAATATTTACTACTAGGGTTTAGGTATTTATAGGTGTACCTTAATTAGATTGATGAAACCCATGCTCTTGTTTTTCATGAATTGTTTATATAGTTTTTTGGAGATCATCCCAAGACTAGTCTCATGGTGGTTTTTTCTTATTATGAATCATTTGTTAATGATTATACAAGACAGTATTGGAGTTAATATTTGAAGAATAATCCTGATTTATTATAATATTTTATTTAAGGTAAATACATAGTAGAAATAGAATTCTGGTTGAATTTAATGTGCGTCAAATCATATAATGAACGTGAGTACACCAGACACAACTTCTTAAACATCTACAGTAATAATTTTATAAAACATTAGATTAATGTTCATAGAACACAAAAATAGAATAAATTATATTGTAAAATGTGTTTATAATTTATAGATAAAGATCAAATCATGAGTCTTCACTAATATAAACCTTTGGTGATTTTGGAAGTGGCCCTAAGTACATAAGAGTATCTAGAAAATATTATTCCAACAAAAATAGTTAATATGGAACATCTTGAAGATCTATGGTATGTTAATTGAATTAATATACAAATCCATATAGTATTTTTTTAATAGAATAATACTGACTCAGTATATTTATACATTCTTATAGAAAACTCTAAATAATTTTTTTCTCAATGTGTATATAGAAACGAAATATGGATTTCACATATGGGATGATGATAAGTGAAAAATTACCTAATGTAGATATATTAACCTCAATGAGACAGATTTGATAATGGATTATAACATGTAAGATAAATATGTTGAGGGAAAGAATTATACTATAAAAAATTAATCTATGTTAGAACATTAATAAAAATTATTTTAAACTATAATGAAATCTTCATAAGTCCTAAGGTGAAAGAAGTGGATGATATGCCAAAATATTTATGGTTTTATAACTATCAAGTTAGAGCACCATATATTAGGGATATAGAAGTTAGAGTATATAAAATAAGTAAAACACAACCTATTTAGTCTTAGAGATAAACTAGAATCAAAATAATGATTTAGATGTTTAGGGATGAAATTCACTTTAATTTTTTATATATGCAAGGGGAACTAAAAACCTGGAAGAAGTAACAACTCATAGTGACATGACACACAAAAATTCATCATTATATTAATAAATGTCTCCATTAAATTTAAACGTAAAATGAGAATTATCTATCATAGAAAAGGTGAAATGATATATTGAGGATAATTCATTTTAACAATTGAAGTAAGTAGTGGATTCAATGATATGCTACCGAGCATAGATGGCAGAATAAGGAATTCATAATAAGTATATAGGTGACTTCATAGAATATTATTCATCAATAGTTAATAATAAAACATACTCTACAATTATAGTCATGGTGGAATCATATGATCAATATTTATAATATATCGATGTATAAATTACTCGTAGTCATTGTTAGATGGAGATAAAAATTTACATGATATAACTAATGTATTTTCAAAAAAAAATTAACCGATACAAAAATTCTAATTTTACGAAAATTCATAATGAAAATAATAGGGATAGAGGTATTGGAATAATATATTTTAAAATTTTGGGAAAAAAAATTAATTCAAAATGCGTAATAAAGCTCAATACTATAACTGAATGAAATGGGTAATTGGAAATCCAACATACTACTTTTTTATATCGGTGACATCCTATTAGTTGGTTGGATGGCTTCACAATTTAATGAGATAATTAATAAGTAATATATAAGAATATAAATAAAGTCTCTTTTCCATATCATGAAAATATGGTGGATTTAAATATAATGGTATAAGAGAGATCAAATATTGGTTTCATCCTAGAAGGACTACATCCAAAATGTCATGGAAATGTCTAGAATGACTAAATGATATTCCATATCAAAAATTTCTTTCAAATGAATCAAATTTTAGAAGATGTACACACTATAAATTGACTAAGAGATATATAACATAAACAATATTTCATTCAACTCGATGTATGAATTAAAAATATTAGTTGATATAAAGTTGGATAGATATTCTCTTTGTTTTCGATACCATAGGTATAATTATGATGATCATTGGAAGGGAAAATAAGAAGTCATAAAATGAGTTATTAGTTCATTTAAATGAATGAAATAAATTTCCCTTCATTTTGGTAAATATGATCTATTACAAGTTTTTGTGGATGCATACTTGACAAGAGATTTAGTCACCCAGAAGATCAAAACAGGTTTTTTGTTTACCTGTCGAAGAAAAATTATTATTTTGATGTTGTGGTTGCCTAAAAATTTTATTTCACTATAAAATATAAAATTATCATATATAGATTCATCTAATTACAATAATGATTTAACTTTGCAGAGATATTTAATAAATAAAAAAATAAAAGTCATGAAATAAGATAATTATTATATGACAATTATAGTGTGATGTATCGACAACATACTATAGTTTTCCATAAAATTATTTAGTATATAGTCATATAGTAACCATTAATCCTTAAATATATATATTGAAAATGTAATAAACCAAAAAAAGATTTTATAAATCCATAATATAGTGGATATGTTCAAAAATATTTATTTCAAAAAAGTAATAGTAAACATCATGTGTTAGTAGAACATTAGACAATGGAAGGAAGATGGAGAACACTACACATCATAGAAGAGTGTTGATTGTATTTTACCAAATTGTTAGGGAGTTTCCATAGTTTTTCTCTATAAAACATGTCTTCATGTGTGAGATTATTGGTATCTGATTCTTGGATTCAATTCACCAGAAGATAGTTAATTGTATTTTTTTTCAATCAATGATGGTCAACCGATGATGTTTTGGATTACTGTGCAGACAATGATAGGTAAATCCATTGAGATGGCAGTGACACCATCAAAAGTTCAAATGTTTATATGGTATTATTGGAGGATATTTAATTTATTATTGAAGGGACAATAATTTTACTGATGAATAAATGGAATGAATGATGTATTTAGAATATCTAACCAAATAATATTATTGTAGAAAATGGGTTATTGAAGTTCTTCTATTTCCATTCTAAATGGATCTATTTCTATGAATGATGGAAGGTGGGGAAAAATAGATGAATTGCTATGAACTCATATAAAAGGGGATAATGGGATTTTAATAAATGTATTAAGAATAATTAGAATATATTCATTAAGTAGATAGTGTATTAGTTATTTATATATTTTCAATATTCTGTAATAAATTGTATATTGTGTATTTTTAATTTTATTTTATTTATTTATCTTCTCATAATAAAAAGAATAATTATTGTTTATCATTTTCATAGAAAAAACATTTTATTAATAAAAATCATCCCATATGTTCTTTTATTAATTATTTTCTTTCAGTTTTAATTTTTTTCAATTAATTGAATGCATGTTATAATAATTTGAGTTTGGAAGTTGTATAACTATTACAGTGGGTATGGTGTAATTTATTCATTCTCCTCATATACTTACTCAGGGGATGATTTTTCAAAATTCTAGATTATATTGTGAAGAGCCTCAATTATGTGAGGATCTATTAGATGGGAGGTCTTAGTTCTAGTGAATTCATGAAACCTACTCTCACAATAGTAATTTCATTTAAAATATTTTTTAATTGGTGTATGTGTTATTTTCAAGTGTCTCTATTTATAATATTTTTTGAAGTGAAAGTTGTAGCTGATTAAAATTCAGTTGTGAGAATGGGTGGTTGATCATATTTTTGGTCCCTTCTGATGTTATTGTTTCTATATATATGCTACCTCCTCGAGGGAGTTCTTGAGCTAAAGCATTAATTTCTTAATAGCATCAGTTTTTATTCTTAGGGATAAGAAGAAGTTGAGGGTTATATAATCTAACAAAATCGCAATTTTGACCTATTGTTTTATGTGATTTAGGTTATTAGGGTATCAAGATGAATTTATGATGTGATAAGGAGGTGAAAGTGGGGTTTTTTGGATCTTTATGGTCTAAAAATACCTTTTTATATGTATTTGTGGGGGTTGTGATGTTTTTCGTGGTCATATTGGGTTATTAATTTAACAGAATTGGGGAATATCATGACAGAAACACACATTTTGGGTGAGCACTTCTACCATGGTGAATCAAAACACAATGTATATGGATGTCTTCCTGATTTAGTGTCATAACGTTCTTGGTTGAGTATATATTTATAATGGGGTGGATGTGAGACATGTCATGGTGGTGGAATCCATGAGATTTTTTCTTAAGAGATTTACATATGGTGGACAACAAATATCAAAATGGTTATGTAGGGGTCCATGAAGGTGTAGAGTCGAGGGATGACTGAGTTTTCTTAGGAAATTAGAAACATTGAGGAATGTTCCTGCATATCATAATTTTAATTGTGGTGTGATTGAAACTGAAAGAGAACTTATTTATAACATGGTGATAAGAAGTAGTGGTCACTTGTGTTTAAAAATTATATCTTCTATAAGGTGGTTTACCTCATGGTTCTAGTCAAACCTACATAATAAAGTATTTAATAAACATGATTTTAAGGTATGTGACCATTTTAAATGGATGGTACCTCATACATCAATTTTATTGATCCTATTACATCCATTTTTCTTGATACCATTCCTATAAGGTAGGCATCTCATGATTTATCTACAAATAGAAGTTCAATTATCCATGGTACAACTGTTACTCTTTTCCAAATGATCCTAGGTTATCTGAGGGGACTATATATATATATATATTCCTTATTGAATAAATTTTTATTCATTGATTATGGGATCATGAATATTTCATCCATTGAGATATTCCCTCCCCACACTCCTTTCTCTCTCTACTATATCTTGTCTCTTATTTAGAGAGGAGTTTTTACAATGGATATGTTTTTGTTACTGTAGAATTGGATCATGGGTTTTATGGGAGATTTTATGTGCCTAAGTTAATTTAATTAAAATTTTGAGTTCATAAAGTCATAAATGTTCCTCCTCTTTTTTTTCTTATATAGTTTCTGTGGATCATTAGTTGAGGTAGGATATTTCAAATCATAATTTCTATCTTTTGGAATAATATTGCTAAATATCATATTGTGATCCCCTAATAACATTTTATCAACTTATATTTCTATATTTATTATGTGGACTCATAGTTATACTTCTTTATTGGGAGAGGTAATAACATAATATAATTTTAATAATAATTAAATTAGAGGAATATTTATAATCAAATATATGGTTGAAAATTTTTGGAATCTATACATATGATATTTCTAATAATTATTATTATTGATATAATAATTACTGTTTTATAAAGTTATGTTGATTTAGGGAGACATTTTCTATGATAAATTAGTGTTCTTAAACAATGTAGATGAACTATATTTATTATTCATGGATTGGATTATTCGATATTAATGATAATCAAGAATGAAAAAATGATTTGAAAATATTGGTAGGATAATAGTAAAATGATAAATTAAGTACATTTTTATTGAAATAATGAAAATGATGTGGGTTTTGATGTTATGTTGTTTGTTGTGTCTCTCCTTAAATAATTATATAATGGTTTTTGAGATAAATATGGAATAATACAGAGGTTGAAATGTGAATGCAATAAATTAGTGAGTAAGGTTGGAAACATGGAAATATATTATTAATAAATTTACTGATGAATGATAAAAATATAAAATGAAATAGTGGAAATAGATTGTTCTTATAAATATGATTAATGGTTATAATTTATTGTGTAATGTACTATAAATATACCATTAATAATCAAAATGAATTTTTTTGTTGAATAAAAATGGGATAAAAGATGAAATTATTGTTTGAAATGTAATTTGGGTTGATAAATGGTTTGGAAATTTTATGTTAATAGATTTATGAATCTTATGTGCTATAACATGTTAACTTGTTGTATTGAGAATGGTATTTAAATTAGAAATTGTTTTGGGGTTATTTTCCCTAATTATTACTTGTGTTATTAATAATTATATTTTTAGTGAATGTGTTGATGGGGTGTGTTGTTTGTATTTTTTTAGGATGAAACCGATGAAACAAATATGGGGAACATGTGGAAAAAGTGAATTATATAGAAAAAAATTATGGGTAGTAATGGATCTCAATTGGATGATGTTTTTAAGATGTGATATATTGAATAAATTATGTGCACACATGCTGTAATGGCATGAAGTTATGAGTATGAAATATACTGACTAACTAATTAATGTAATGATGATGTTGATATAAGGTGGGGTCATGGATGGTAGGGGGATGTTGACATCATATAGGTTCATGATATCCCACTATGATGAAGATTATGTAGATATGAAATTATAGGTAGAGGATGTACACATAATGAAAGGGGAATGAGGTTGATTCTATTAGTGTTTATATTACACCAATAATGAATAGAAAGGATGATATGGATGAGATATTATGTTATTTATAAGTGATTCATGTTTTTATAGGGAATGGATGATGGATGATAACTTCTTATGGATTTTATTTCAGTATCACATCCTTGATGAGTTAGTGATTACCAGTCCTACTAGTGTGAGACATGTTTGAGTTAGAGAAGACCTTGAACTTGTTCGTCGGAGTAGTGGTGATTTTTTAGAAATTTTTTATTTATTGATTTTGAGGATGGTTGTGAATTGGATGATATTTATTTATTATTTTTAGGGAATTGGTTTGGGATATTGTTTATAGAAATAATTTTAGTTATTGTGGGGGATTGGATGAAATAGTTCAAACTAATATCATATCGGGAGTTTGAAGATTCATATGATTTTTTTTCATAAAATGTAATTATTATTTTCATGGTATATATCAATTTTACATAGACATTAATATTTATTAAACAAAGATATTTATTTTTTAGGTTAAATGATCCTATGGATTACTCACAAGTGATCACCCCTAGTTTGAGAAAAACTCTTATGTTATGCTGGAGAAGTTTTGAGTTTCAATTATGGTATCCTGGATGGAGTTGGTAGATGATTTGATGTTTATTTAACTTTTCTCCATATATTCTTCTGATATTTTTTATTTCAAATGTCATTAAAATTTATGTTATTGGAAAATTATTTTTAGTAGGGTTTATTTTTTATTTATTTGTGGGGTTATTATATTTTTTAATGAAATGTGAGTAATTCATGTCATTTGAATTTTTTATACCCACAATGATAGTCTCTATCATAGAGACTATTGGAGAAGGCTACGAGTGTCACTATCCCAGTCACATCAGTTGTAGGAAGGATTATAGTAGGGGAAAATCATGATATTATTTTTCAATATGTATATCATATTTATAATATATTTTTTTCTTTTTTTATCATTGTTATAATGATCATCTTGATATTTTGGGATTATGTTAATTCCAACAAAATAATATTTTTATTTACTAATATTTCTCCATCAAATTCCATTTAATATTTTCAATAAAATACTATTAGGTTTAGTGGGAACCTTACAAATTTCTAGGGATCGAATACCAAAACCCCATATAAATTATGACCATTGATTCAAAATGAATTTATGTTTAAATTTTAAAAATAGTTATGTAGTGGGTTGAGGTGATCGTATACCTTGTCACTTAAACTCTAACCAAAAGATTCCATTAATCCATGAGATTTTGAACTATGAGACAACATTATCCATGCACCCTTACATACCAGATCAATTTATTCATCAAACACTTTATTATTAAGAACCACATAATATAAATTCATTACATTTTCATAACGATAATAAACCTAGATAAAATAAACCATAACCTATTGGAGGATTAGAATGAAACATGACCATCCATAACTACTCAATTGTCACTAACAAGCCAAATGAGTTCTAAACGAAATTACTGAACAATAGATCCACATATTCAACCATTTATGTAACCTAAATTAACATCAATAAAGAAACATCATTGAATTTCACCCCCAGTAATGAACATCATCAATGAAAACCAACCCAAAAATATGAAAATCATCGACTAATCAAGGAGAAATACACAAATCAAACACTTTATAAATCTAATGACATACCTTAATAATTTCATATCATTGGATCTTGAAAAAAATCCATATTATTAAATTATATCACCATTAAAAATTATACAATATATTTGATGACAATGCAGCATTGAACTCCTTGCAATGATGATTCCCTAAAAATATATTGGGGATCCAAGAAAACAATACCATGAAAAAAACCCTATTTTAAATAGAATCTAAATCTTCTACTCAACCATATAGTATACCCATGAACATGTTACGAAGTGAGATAGAGTGGATAATGAAATTACATAAATCACCCAAAGAGATAGCCATATGTTTCTCCCATCAGAAAAACCCAAACCTCAATGTAAACTAATGATGTAGATTGAGGATGGTTTCTCATATATAAGAACACATGAAAATATTATTTTAGAGTAAATGAGTTCATTTACTCTGAGAGCCACAACAAGATATACAACCAAAGGCGAAGAACAAAAAATTATAGAAGGTAAGAGATCTGAGAAATTACCTCCACCACCATGATTCAAAAACATCACAGAAAACCTTTATAAAGGACCAATATTGTATCACCCCAAGATTTCATAGTACTTTATTTCTTCAAATTAAGTCAATAACTTTCACTACATGCAACACAGAATTCATGTCCACCACGACTAACCAAACTAGTCGTTCGAAATCAGTTATGAATATTATTAACTAAATTTTGTACATTATAAAATCCTGATAATTTTAGAATCCATATAATGAGTTTGAAGACATTATATATGAACAAATTCATTTTTTCCGATAAAATAATTAGTTTTTAATAAAATGAAATTTTACCGCATTTTAATGCCAAAGGATTTTTCAATCCACTATTTGACACTTTTATATATTCAATTTGACAAACTAAACTTATTCTTTAGAATATGGATATTAAAATTTTGTTTGGCTAAATTTTTGGTACTATTCTGATAATTTTCGTATTTAGATGATTAGTTAAAAATACTAAATTATTACTGAAAAAAACCTTTTTAATATAAATAATTCATAGTGTTAGTTTATGAATTTGAACAGGTTTTAAGTATAATTAGATGATATTTTTATCATTTAATAAAATTTATGTTATTATAAGTAATTTCACATTTAAATTTGACATAAACACATGTCAATCTTTTGATAGCTTTTACATTTTTAAAACCTTCATTTTGGTCATAACAACGGGAATTAATTTTAAATTAATAAAATTAGATTTTATTATTTGAATTTGGTAAAATGGACTTCATTTTTTAATTCAGAATATCAAAATTAGATTAGGGTTAATGTTTTGTATTTTTCAGAAAAATTTCAATTTTTGATAAATAGTGAAAAACACTGTGTAATTATTTAAAACTGAGTTCTTATTTAAATAATTATTTATTTTATTTAAATTTATTTTAATTAAAATATATATATATATATATAATACCTATATAGGTCAATGAAATTTATTGGAGACAATTTATAATAAAATTTGATGTATAAAATTTTATCGAACGTTTTACCGTATTTTACCCACCTCCTAATAGAATATGAAAATTTGCATAAAACATAATTTTACCACTTATGTCATTTCAATTTAAAAAATATGAGAGACACGATTGATATCATTATGTAAAAAATGTTGTTCAATAAGATGAAAATAATTTCTGGTGAATAACAACTTTTGACTTTTATTTACCACGGTTAAAAGTAAATAGGGTAATTAAGGGAAAAAATGGTATCATAATTACCCTAACACATGTCCTAATTCTATTGGATAAGTGTAATTAGACCACAAAAACATTGGAATAAAATATGATCCTTTAGTTCCACATGGACTAGATTTGGACATTTATTATTATTTAATTGAAGGAAGAGTTAAAAGTGATAAATTCAAATTTTAATAACTAAACCATTTTTAATATAGGGATACACATAATATAAATTATACTATAAATATTAATTATAAATATAAAAATATTTCCTACTTAATGGTATTTTATTTATAATTTTTTTTCATTTAATAATTTAATTTATTTATGACACGATGATGATGCAGTAATTACCTTATTAATTAAATATTAAAATAATTGATATTATAAATACCCAAATAAATGTAATTTTAGACTTTTTAATAATTACACTAATTTTATAGGTTAATATGATATGTTGGGGTTGATTAAATGAATTTTTTTCGAAGAAATAATGTTGTTATGAATTAAAAAAAACAAAATACCAAATTGTGGCAAAATTGACATTAAAGTGTTTCTAAAAAAATATTATATTATTAATTCTTATTCTATTCCTAAAAATATAAAGTTTGGCCAAAGGGATTAAATACTATTATATATGTCCTTAATGAACCACTTGGAGTTCTCTTGAATTTGATAGTAAGTTTATTAACCATATAATATAAAACTACAAAGAGACATTGTAAATTTCAAACTATTTAATTAAGAGTTAAATATAATAGATAATGTTAATATAGTGCCCCAAACATGTGTAAAACCTATTTTTTGATTGGTTTTCAACTAATCCCCACCGTATCATTTAAATAATACATTTTGGATCCATTAGAAACATAAAATTATTTTATTATAAAATAGTATTTTATGTTTTTCCTAAGGTGTATCTCACAACTCTTATAAAAGGGAACTTCCCCTTCTCTCAAATTCACACCTATAAGGCCATTTCGATTGGCCAAACCCTACTCAAATATCCTCCCAACTATACTAAATTCATCATAGAGGCCATACATTGGACATAAAGCCATCATAGGTAGCCCTTTTGATCAAATCAAAAGGAAGAACCCAAAGAAGAGGAGGTTAAACGTAACCTCGACCAAAGGAAAGTGCAAGGTAAGGGTTATTTTCACAATATATTTATTACCTGAGGTTTTTTATGAAAGTATTTATTAGGAAATATTTATTATCTGTGTCCAAAAATCATAAAATAGATTTCAAATGGAATATTTTTAAGGTACTTTTTACTAAAACATCATTTTAAAATGTTTTAAAGATTTATTCTTCTAAACCATTCTCATTAATGTCTATGTATTCAAAATGGTTATAAGGATTTATTTGTATGGACATGAATGTTTTAAAATGTTAATTAATTTCAAATGTTTCAATGTGGTATGTGAAACTTTGATAAAATACTATCTTTTAAATGGATTCCTTTATATATTTTCAGACTTTTAAATGATTTCATGAAAAAGGCATATTTCTCTAAAATATTTTTACAGATCATTTTCAACTTTGTCAAAAAACATTACATGATATTATTCTTGATCGAGGTTGATTTATTATGATACAAATAAACCATATTTTATTTTAGGATTTTTGATATGTTTCACTATGGCTGAGTTATTTTTATACCATTCATGGTTTATGGATAAATTATTGGCATTTCATATACTTGTTTTAATACGAATGTTTATGTTACATTTCAACATTTTCATAAAATGAATGTATTGGACTAGTATGTTCCTGGTTGGGGAATGGTAAAATTAATCCCTATGGGTTAGAGATCTAGTTACAGTAGTCCCTCTGGGGTGGATTCTAGTTGCAGAGGCTCTCCGGGATGGAGTCGTGTTAAAGAGGCTCTCCAGGTTGGGATCCGGTTACAATTAACCCCTATGTCCTGGAATGAGGCCTTGAAACTGAAATTAAATTCTGGTACTATACATTCAATAATTATTAAATTATTTATTACATGTGTTTATTCGAATAGAATAATATCCATGTGCATGTTTATATGGTAATGTTTGATTTATTTTTTCAATATTATGATCATTTTTATATTCAAAAGACTATTGTTTTTAATTCACATCTTTCCTTAAAATATAATATATTCTGATAAATTAATTACCCTTACTGAGCATCTGAGCTCACCCCTTTCATATGTTTTATTTTACCTAGATCCCATGAAGTGATTTATGTTTGAGATATAGGGTTAAGCTAAGGGAACAATGCAATTATCAATTTTTTTTGTGTTGTATGTTATACTTTTTAATGTAACATTCATGAATCTAATCTATTTTCCAAGACTGCTAAACTGAATAGTCATTTGGAACATGATTCCATGTAATCATGCCGATGTATTAAAATAATGGACCGTCTCTGGGAATCTAAGGTCGGGGAATTATAGTTGTTATCAGAAGAAGTTTAGCAACATCCTTGGAAATTGATTTAGATAATCTCTGATTAAGGAACACTACCCTAAGATATACATTGAGTATTAGTATAGAATAACTTCCTATAATTTTGTTAAGTTATAGATTTTGTGTGTTTTCCATGCAACACATCCTTGTTTGGATACGAGTAGCTAGAGGAGGCTGTAGCACAGATGTACCTAGGGGTAAAACCAATAAACATTGCTTTGATTTAGACTCAAATGGGGACTGGTGCACAACAACGGGCCTTGTGGCACTCTTGGTAACAACACTCCCAGGGGACATGCATAGTATTATTCACATTTTCATTACAAGCCATTATGAAGTATTTATGAGTAAATGCTTCCTAAATGAAAATATTTCTATGATTATAGATTATATCTATAAACCTTTAAATTTACGTTAGGTATTGTACATGTTTTGAATTATTAATTCTGATACATAAACTGGCCTAGTGTATTCCATTGTTAAGAAATAACTCATAGTAGAATGAATGATTACTCCAAAAATATGTATTATCAAAAAAGTAAAAAGGATCATATCATTCTTGATATTAATCCATCATTTAGAAGGAAAATAGTTTCCCATGTATTTTCAACATATTAAGATATAGTATCATGTATTAATATGATAAGTAAATAATTCTCTAAGTCTTATGGCTTTGATGGGAAGAACGATAAGAAAAAGATGGTAGAGAGAAAGATAGATAAAGGGAAGAGGGGATGGATGGATTTCCCCATATGTAATAATTGTTGAAATAAACACCTTGGTAAATGATTGAAGGGAACAGGTGTCTGTTTAATGTTTGGAGAAAAAGGGCACCAAGTACGTGATTGTAAGGGTAAGAAAAAGGTTTCAAATGTAAAATGATTCATCTAAAAGGCATTGAGACACTATGTGAATCAATGTTCCAGTCATCATAGTATACCATAAATGGTGCTATTGGATAATAATTATGTTATGATAATGCATTAGATGAAGAGTAATTACTAGTGTTCTTATGTTGAAAATATAGAATTATTTCATTTGAGTGTTGTATCAACAGTATACTGGTTAAATGAATTATGGAGATAAATAAATATTGTACAGAAATATTATTTTATTGATTATTTTAGATTATATGGTTCTATGAAAGGTGACTTAATAGTAAGCTACACTTTTTTGAAAATACATGGTTAAAGGAAAGAGATTCCTGAATATGGTCTTGATAATGAGGTAATGATTTTGGAATACGAGATTTTTGATTTGGATAAAATATATTGGATATTCATGACTTCCATGTAAATCATTAATAGTTTGTTTGTTTCATAACTATTAAAATATAAAAAAATTTAGTAATAAGGAATATATCCATTATTATATAAAGTATAATGGAGCATGAATGTAATCAATAAGGTTTTATTTTAATTCAGGGTGTTACATGATGAAGGTGTAAACATGTTATTACGTGGAAAGAAAGATATTCATTGTGTTTAAATTCCTTATAAATATTGGACAGTGATTTTTTATAAAAGTATTTTGGATAACTCTAAAGGTTGGATGGATTAAGTTTGAAATTGAATACTATTGTTAAGGTTATTTTTGGATTTTTATAAAAAGGGAATCATGTAGACCATGTGACAATCATTCGCATCCGACAATGCTGCAAGAATCGAACCGACAACCATAGTGAGATTGGGATTTATCACCTACCTCTAGACTATGTGATGTCCTTGGATTGTATAATCTATTTTTTTAAAGGTTATGATAGGTGAATTATAAATTCATTATTCTATTTGGAATCCTATACAATTAGGATAAATATAATTTTTTTGAAATCTTTTGGAGTGAAAGATGAATTTGTGGTAGGAATTTGTGGAAGGATGAAATACTAAAAGTCAAGTAAATATATATATATATATATATATATATATAATTTTTCCCCTATTATTCTATGGGTAAATTAAATATTAAACATTAGGGAAGGAATCTTAAACCATAAATGTGTTATCCAAATACCTTAGTTTTGTGGAACTGATTATATTTTAAATCATCATATATTGATTGATTTGAGGCCTTCAATTTTACACTTGTTTGTTATTGATGACCTCAATCACTACCTATAAATATTTATATTTTTCCTATAATTATGTGTCCCTAATAGCCACCAATTTTCTCCTAATCTTGCTCATTATTTGGTGGTGAACCTTTCATTTCCCTTTTCCTCTTATTAAGACAAAATTTTATAAACCCAATTTCTGATGTGGGTTTTCCCACAAAGGTATTTTCTAATTTCTACCTTTTATTATCAATGAACAATTTCAAATTGTTAGGACATAATTTATTTAGGTTTTGATGAATTTAACACCCCAATATTTCATATTACGTTATTTCATTAAAATAATTCAATTACATGCACTACACACAACACTGAGTTCATGCACACCATGACTGACCAAACTAGTCATTAGAAAGCGGTTATGAATATTGTTAACTATATTTTGAACATTATACAATCCTTATAAATTTCTAATCCATATAATGAGTTTCTTAGACATAATGTATGAACAAATCCATTTTTTTCAGATAAAAAAAATATGTTTCCAAAAAATGCCAATTTACGACATTTAATGGAAAACCCTTTTTCAATCCAATATTTGACTCTTTTATATTTAAAGATTGACAAAATAAACATCATATTTAGAATCGGGACATTTGAATTTAGTTTGGATAAATATTTTGTACTTTTCTGATAACTTTCAAATTTTGATGAATAGTTAAAAATACTAAATTTTAATTGAAAACAACTTTTTTAATCGAAATAATTTAGTGTTCAATTATGAATTTGAATATTTTTTATGTATAATTAGATTATATTTTTATCATTTAGTACAATTTATGTCATTATATGTAATTTCACATTTAAATATGACAAAAACCCATGTCAATCTTTTATAAGATTTTACTTTTTAAAAAACCTGCTTTATGGTCATTACAACGGGAATTAATTTTAAATTAATAAATTAAGATTCAATGATTTTAATTTGGTAAAATGGACTTCATTTTTGAATTCAGAATATCAAAATTATCTTAGGGTAAAATTTTGGTATTTTTCTGAAAACATTCAATTTTTGATGAATAGTGAAAACCACTGTGTTATTATTTAAAACCAAATTATTATTTAAATAATTATTTATTTTATTTAAATTTATTTTTTATCACTATATATATATATATATATAATATATATATAAGTTCAATTTAATTTAATGGAGTCATTTTATAGTTAATTTAAATGTATAAAATTTTATCGAATGTTTTACCGTCTTTTACCCACCTCTTAGGAGCATTTACAAATTTACAGAAAACATAATTTTACCGCTTCTATCAGTTGAATTTCAAAAATAAAATAGACACGGTTGAAATCAGTAAGTAAAATGTGGTTCAATAAGATGAAAATAATTTTTGGCAAATAGTAACTTTTGACTTCTATTTACCACGGTTAAAAGTAAATAGGGAAATTAATGGTAAAAATGATATCATAATTACCCTAACACATGTCCTAATTCTACTGGATAAGTGTAATTCGACCAAAAACAATCTTAGGAATAACATATGTTCCATTAGGTCCACTTGGACTATATTAGGAAATTTATTATTATTTTATTCAAAGAAGAGTTAAAAGTGTGAAATTCAATTTTTAATAACTAATCCATTTTTAATATAGGGTTAAACATAATATAAATTGGTCTATAAACATTAATCAGAAAGATAAAACTATTTCCTATAGAATGGTATTTTTTTATTATTTTTAGACATTAAAATATTTAATTTATTTATTACCCAATGATGATGCAGTAATAACCTTATTAATGAAATATTAAAATAATTGATATTATAAATAACCAAATAAATGTAATTTGTGACTTTTTAAGAATTAAACTAATTTTATAGGTCAATATGACATTTTATGGTTGATTAAATGAATTTATTTTTGAATAAATAATGCGGTTATTAATTAAAAAACAAAATAAAAAATTATGTCAAAATTTACATTAATGTTTTTTTAAAACAAATATTATATTATTAATTGGTATTCAATTCCTAAAAATCAATGGTTTGGCCAAAGGTCTTAAATACTATTATATATAATTAATGAACCAGATGGGGTTCTCTTTAATGTTTATAGTATTTTAATTAACCATATAATATAAAAATACAAACGACATGGTAAATGTTAAACTACTTAACTAAGAGTTAAATATAAAAGATAAGGTTAATATAGTGACCCAAACCTATATAAAACCTATGGGTTGAGTGGTTTCAATGAATCCACACCATATTCATTAAATAATACATTTTGGAGCCATTATAAACCAGAAATTATTTTATTATAAAATAATATTTTATGTTTTTCCTAAGGTGCCCCTCACCCCTATTATAAAAAAGCATTTCACCTTCTTGTAAATTCAAACCTCCAACGCCAGTTGGCTTGATCAACCCCTACCCAAATATCTTCCCAACTATCCTACCTTCGACCTAGAGGCCTTACATTGGTCATAAATCTATCATAAAGATCCCATTTGATAAAATCAAGAGGAAGAACCCGAAGAAGAGGGGGTTAAACGTACCCTCGACCAAAGGAATGTGCAAGGTAAGGTTTATTTTCCATATCTCATAATTATCTGAGGATGGTTTTACGTACGTATCTTCTGGGAAATATTTATTAACCATGTCCATTTTTCATAAAATATTTTTCAATGGGAATAATTTTAGGTACTTTTTACTAAAACATCATTTTAAAATGTTTTAAATGGTTATTCTTCTAAAACATCCTCATTAATGTCCATGTTTTCAAAATGGTTTTAAGGTTTTATTTGTATGGACATGAATTTTTTAAATAGATAATTCATTTAAAAATATTCAAAGTGTTATGGGACACATTTATTCAAAAATATCTTTTAAATGTATTCCTTTATAAATTTTTCTACTTTGAAATTATTTCATGAAAAATGGATATTTCTGTCAAATATTTTAACTAATCATTTTCAACAATGTCAACATACTTTATGGGATATTATTCTTCATTGAGGTTGATTTATTATGATAAAAATACTCCATATTTTGTTTAAGGTTTTGTGATATGTGTGACTGTGGATGGGTTATTTTTATGCAAAATATGGTTTATGGTCCAATTATTGACATTTAGTATGCTAGTTTTAATACAAATGTTTATGTTATTTTTCAATATTTTATTGAGATTAATGTATTGGACTATTATGTTCCGGGTTGGGGACCGGTAAATATAACCCCTCTGGGTTGGGGTCCAGTTACAGCAGTCCCTCCAAGTTGGAGTCCGGTTACAGAGGCTCTCTAGGATGGAGTCTGGTTATAGAGGCTCTCCGTGTTGGAGTCTGGTTACAGTTAGCCCCTAGGTACTGGCACGGGGCCTTGACCTAGAAATTAATGCCAGGTACTATTCATTCAGTCATAATGAAATTAGTTATAACATGTGATTATTCGACTAGTAGAATATCAATGTGCATGTTTATATGGTAATGTTTGATTTATTTTTTCCATATTAGGATCAAGTTTATGTTTTAAAGGCTATTGTTTTTATTACACATCTTGCCTTAAATGTTTATATCTTCCACTAAATTATTTACCATTGGTGAGCATCTGAGCACACCCCTTTCTTATATTTTATTTTCCCAGGATCCCATGAAGTGTTTTATATTTGAGATGTAGGGTTAATCTTAGGGAACAATGCCATTCTCAAATAATTTTTTTGTATTCTAGATTATGTAATGTAACGTTCATGCATGTAATCAATTTTCCAAGACTGCTAAACTAAACTACCTTTTGGGACATAATTCCTTGTAATAATTCCAATGTATTAAAATAATTCACCGACTCTGGGAATCTAGGGTTGGGGCATTACAAACATGGGGGGTCTAGATTGATGGTTCATGTTATAAAGGTATAGGTAAAAATATATAGGGCACAAAAATTGTAATCACCCACAAAAAAATTAATGAAAAATTAAAATGGGGAAGCAGAGATATAAATACTAAAATGATATGACATAAAACTTAGCAAGGGAGAGAGATGATAGATTGAATAGAGAATTTGAAACATAAGATGATAATGAAATTGATAAGGGGCGGGGAAGATAAAATAGTGAATTATAATATATCATTGAGAGGTACTATATCTTGATAGAAAAAACTAACTAAATATGTTAAAATTTATTAATTTTTGATTCATTTCTTTTGTAATATTATTAAATATGATTTATTTAGTTATCTTGTAACAACTGATTTTTTTTGTTAAGCTATTATTCTACAATGAAAGATGGCATTGTTCAAATCAATTCATTGATTCATGATTTATATGTTATTCAATAAAAATGATTTATTCAAATAAAAGTGAATACTAAAATTATAGGGTCTCACAATTACACAGTAACTGATTATTTGCCTATCATATAAAGAATGTACCCATGTTTAGTATTCATGATGTCATACCATAATTAGATAAATATAAACAATACCACTGTCACTCACTTGTCTTTAATGAAAGATCAGAAGAACCAACCAACCACAAAATAAACTATAAATGGCTTCCCTACTAGTTTATACTCAATGATTACCACAAAAGAGATTCCCTACTATCCCTTGGGTGTTTACTATACATAGATTCTGATGCCTATTCAGGACTATATCCTAGTTGTAATACGAATTTATCAAACAATATTTACATCTTGTAATATCTAAACCCACCAATTATGAACTGTAATATTACATTATTTTGAGTGAAGAAATTTCATATTATCAAGGAAATAAACATGTTAAATAACAACAACTAGTTATTTTAGTTATATTTAAAAAAACTAAATAACATATTTTCATTATTTTAATTAGTTAATCCCATTTCAAAAACAATTCCCAAAAATAAATTTTCCATTTTTCTTTCCCAAAAAATAGTTTCTCAGTTAACCATTCCACTTTAAAACAAAAAATTTTACTCAAAAGAAGGCATGGACATGACTAGTTTACCATTATGTTATATTGTACCTGTAAATCTCTTTTTCAACACCATGAAAAGAGTAAAAAAATTAATAAATAATACAGAATATATATAAGGATCTCAGGGGTAACATTACATTAAATTACACTCACACAGCCCATGAAAATACAGTAAAGAATGGTAGGTCATAACCCCACTACCTTGGTAGCTTGGACAATTCTGGAACTGGTGTTCATGAATCACAATATCAATGTTGATATCATCATTTTATCATTAACATATCTTTATAATAAAACCAAAACATAAAATATTAAGGAAACTAAATATAGATATTAAGTTCAATTCCTTGTCATTAATTATCCAAATATAAAACAAGATAGATGTTGTATGTAACATCTTGCAGGAATCATTGTACGTTGGGGTGTTCCAACTATCCATTAGATTGTATGATCAAAATAATAGAGACAATACTATTAATAACATAAAAATTATATAATTTTAATACTAAAACATTTCATCCATAGATTAAAATATAAGTATGAATATGGAGTTATAATTAGAGGAATAAAATGTAATAAAATATCATATATTCAATAAAAATGATCTCATAAAATGTCGTCAGTGGAATAAATCAAAATGGGATCACACAATACAGATTCATGTCAAATTAAAAAATAATAACCAAAATCTATAAGGATGCCTCACAAAATTTTTGAGAATCCCATATATCCCACAACTAAATAACTTAATTCCACTCTATCCATAACACTTGTAAAATCATTAACTTACTTATGTGTTAGACATAAGGTCTAGATTCTCACCATAGTTCATGTAAAGGGTGTGAGAATAAAACTTATTTGGTTATCACCAATGGATACCCTATTATAATCCATAATATATATGTAAATATCTGAGTAAATAAATAAATTTTAATGCCCAATATTATAGAAAAAATTCAAGTCATCATGTGCAGAATTTGAAACTATTTCAAATGGCCTTATATAGTTCAATCATATTTACTAATTGCATATTTCATATCGTTGAGAAGAGTTTGGTTCATATCATATCATATTTATCATTTTTTGTAGGAACCTAATTAGAAGAATGATATCACATTTCAATCTGAAGGAATTGAGAATTTGAGTAATGATTGAAAACATAAATACCCATAAAATATCTAATAATACAAGTACTAAATCACAACATAATAATCCCCTAGAATCTCAATGACAAGCATCTAGGTGACAGATCCAAACACAGGGATCCCATAAAATCACTGAGTAGATGCGTAATGGGTTAAAATATATTGACACCCTCAGAATGTAAAAATATTTAATACAAGAGAAATGTAATCATATAGGAAAGTTTCATCGCATAGATTTTAGGATTAAAATAAACATATAAATAGAATACACCACATAAACCATAGCTCATATTTATAACCTCTCACAAATGTTCACCCCTATATTTAATCACTACCAAACACCTATAATAATATAAAACATACTCAAATTCTCTAAAAAATACTTCATGACAATGTCATCGAGAATACACTCAAAAATCCACATTCCAAATCTCTTGAATCAATATGATGAGATGATAAAAAAATATCATCAGAATCAAGGAAAACTATACACATTATTTATCCAGACCGATCCAAATACATTATTATCAATGTTAATCCAGGTAAATAACCCCCATTATTATGATTCAATTTTTCATGCCCAATTAGGTGACATTATATATTACCACATCATATAATATATATCATATTTATCCAACCCCCTTCTTAGTGGTTACCCTACCTTGTATACGGCCAAGACTAATCCTTTCACCTAAGGCCACTATTGAAATTTTCACTACTAAAATTCTTAACATTCCCCAAGATTTTATACTCATCAATTATTTTAAATATAGTATAGTATTTATCACAATGATCAAACGTTAAATCAAATCACAATCTATTAAAATGGAGACTGAAAAACCAAGGATCACCATGATAATCTCACCTTGTGGTGATATGATCATGGTGAGATCATAATTGATAATTTAAAAAAATACCTTAATCAAATATAATCCCTTATCTTGGATTACCCAAGCATATAAATATTAACCCCCTAAAATATTGTCCATGGAACTAATTCCACCTAAAGATAGATTTATTATAACGACCCAGGATTGACGTACATGGAAATTGCATTTATTTTGCAGAAAACATAATACATTATAGAACTAGAAACACAAGGTCTGTATTAGTATATTATATTCGGAATGATGGATAATAATATTCTATCTTTGTGGAAGATCATCAACATATACCATTAAGATTGTCCCCTTTGGTTTTCAAAACTAAAACCTTTTTTATTTTTGGGGAAAAAGATAACATGAAAATGGTGAGCTCAAATACTCAGTATGGGTAAAAATAGATAATATAAAACATACCATATATATAAGAATAAAAATACATTATCATAAAGTTTGAACATAAAAATATTGATTCATGAAATAAGTCATGGTAGTAAATATGTAATAGATCATAAAAGGAACATTAACCTTGATAGAATATCATTCGAATAAAACATGTAATTTTGTGAAACTAATAAGATCAATAATATCATTTTCATAGTAGCAAAATAAATTCTTCAAAGACTATCATAGTGAAAAAAGTCCCTTACTGAACCGGGGTTACATGTCATTCAAGTCATGTATTACAGAACCACATTTACTTTTCTTTCTACTAATTTCTATCTCACGATATATAAATCTTTACCCAATGTAGTTGAGGGATAAATAGGTCCCATGAATCTCATAATTAAATCATTTTTACATGAAAATCACAATATAAAAAACATTCAACATAACATAACAGATAAATAAATTGGGTTTATTAAACATCATTTAATCATTACATAATCTATGTAAAAGATCATTCAATAATTAACCTAATCAAATCATATTAATAATAGGGCTAATAACATAACCTATTTAAGAGTGTAATCTTATATGGAAAATAATCTTGATAAAACACATGAACTTAATTTCAGAGGAAAATATACATTCTTCTTCAAAAACGTTTTCTTTTCTCAAAATATTCTACGATTTTAAAATAAAATAATTTAGTTTCAAATAAACATAAAAACATGTTGAGTATGCTTCATAGAAATAATGCATCATGAAGATGGAAAAATATTTTGATGTAGTGTAAGTCAAAAAAACATTCTTATCATACTTTTTTGGGAATGTAAAAATATAACTAGTATGGTAAGAAAAAGATATGTTCCTCTTATACCATGTTGTAAATGTAAAAAATGGGTGAAATGACTATAAACATACTTAAATGAATAGTAAACATTTTATGTATTTTTTTTTGAAAAAATGGACATGGAGGATAAGTATACCCCAAGTAAATACATCCTTATAAAAAATCAGATAAATGTGAGATTGAAATATTATCCCATAACATGGACATTTTATTAGTTGAGGGTTTGATCACCACGGCTTCCTCACTGGACTTCCATTGGAACACTTCTTATGGACACTAGAGATAGATTTTTTAGAAAAATAGAACCTTAGGAAATTAAGTATGAATTTTTATAGAAGAATTTTGTAGGGTTTGGTTGATCTGGATGGCTCAAGGTGGTTTGAGAAAATTTGGGATGAGATGAATTTTTGTAAGAGAGGAGGAGGGACAATTTAAGAACATATTGATATATTATTTTTTTATAAAATTATTTTCTGTTTCAAAGGTCACAACCCATTTTATTAGAATATAAGATATGTATTGTTTGAAATCAATTCAGAAAAAATGTTTTAGAGAAGTTTAGGTCTCAAATTTATCCTTATCATTCAACTTTAACAAATAGTTTACTAATTTAACTCCTACCATGTCTTCTTGTATATTCATAATATATGGTTTATATAGTTACTATAAAATTACAAAAGAACATAAAGTGTTTCATTAATGACATATTCAATATTATCTAAATCATTTGGAAGAATAATTGATTTTTAGGACAATTATATCATTTAACAAAATAGAATTTGTTTTTAAAAACTCATTTATGTTAATTTTTATACTATTCATATCATGGATATTAAAAAATCTATATCAACTTGATTCTATCAAAAATATCATTAATTTAAATAAAAATATAATACTCATAGATAAATTTATTTTCTGGTATAAAATGTTTCAAAATAATTTTTTAATATTTATAATCTCATTTATTGAAATCATTAATTAATAAGGTAATCACAACATCATTATAGTGGCATATCAAAGTTTTTTTATTTGGTGTCTAATAATTATTAATAGCATACCATGATGTATTAAATCTTCTTATATATCCAATAAAAATATATAGTATAATTTATCTTATGTATAACCCCATGTTAAAATTTTTTTATTAAGAAGTTACAACTTTACGTCATATTTTTCATTACAATAAATTAATTTTTATAAAATATCATTTTCCCATTAAAGTTGTTCCATGGGGTCCTAAAAGCGACCCAAGGATACCAATTGTTGGAAATATCTCAAAAAATATTTTCTGGACATGTTTTAGGTTAGTTTATTATTATTATAATATTATTTTTTACCCTTATTTACTAGATTTTCCCTTTAACCATGGTAAATAAAATAATTACTCAAGTTACTATTCATAAAGTCAAAAAAATAAAGTGTACCTATATAAAAATTCAAACCTTCTAATTATTAATATGAAATATATTTTTCCAAATTCAAAATATAAAAGTTATTGTAATTATTTTAAAAATTATTCTTATTGTCAAAACCAAATGCGAGTTTTTAAGTAGTAAAAACTATCAAAATATTAAAATGTGATTTGTTGAATTTTAAGGTTAAATTACTTACAATGACATAAATTTGGTTAAATAATAAAAATATATCCAATTAAACTTTAAAACAAATTAATATTAAAATTTATCAATATACATAAATTAGATGACAATGCAGTTTTCACATAAAATGCGGTGTTTTTTACTATTCATTAAAAAAACATTATCAAAAAATTACCAAATATTCAACATAAATATATTTTTATGTCCCACTTATTGAGAATATGTTTAAAATTTCAAATATAATATATAAATTCGTTAAAAACTATATTTTAAATGGATTCTCTATAAAATGTGGGAAAAAATATTTTTTTATAAAGTACTACTTTTATAATAGAAACGATTTCTATCTTATATAAAGTGATAGAAAATATATAAAATTTATTTTATTGTTATATATATTTCAAAATTTTTTTAATAATATTCATAACTTCTAGTTTATATACCATTAAATAATAGTATAATAAAAATATATCATTGATTAGTGAAACTCGGTATTGCGTACAAGAGAAGTTACTGAGTAAGGTCTAGCTTGCGTGTAATGATTGACTAGTCAATGTTGCATGTAGTAAAAGCATCCTTTTCTGTTGAGTATAACATAATCCAAACATATTTATTTTGTACATAAAAAAACTTATACTAAATGTTGTGTCAAATTAATTCTATCAAATGAACATGAAATTGTGTGTAACAAAAACCAAATATAGTTTCGTGTATACTACAAGAGAAGACAATGTTGTATATAACACAATTTAATATTGGTGTAGCATAAAAAAGAAGACATCAATGAAATTAAAAAGAAAATATCTAATAAAATATTGGGGTGTTATATTCAACCAAACAAAAAATTAATTTCTCCCTAGAAATTCATTGGGATTATAAATGGTTTTCTTCTTGAATGTTTCTTTTATAGAAACCCACAACATAAAATGGGATACTAAAACATCATTTTAAACATTAATTTTATAAACATAATGGTTAGCCAATGTTACTCATCCCAGGGATTCAATAAAAGAGAACATTTTTGGGGAGAAAAAAACATGGATATGGACGAGAAATATGATAATCATGTTATGATGGATAGTGTTTGAGAATATGTTTGGAGAAAGTTAACTGCCAGAAATCCATAAATATATGATGATTTAATGGACCATCTGATTCATCATATAATAAGGTATTATGAAAACTATTTTGAATTCAAGATCCTTTTCCTAATTTTTATGAATGTTTACATGAAGAGAAATAATTATTTGATTTCAGTACAATATCACCATTAGAGATTCCCTGAATAATTTCAATTTAATTTCTTATTTAATGAAATGAAGTTGAATTTTCATTCTTGAAGTGTTAGCAAATCATTCGATTGAATGATAGGTCATTCCATCTGTATCAACAAAATTATAGAAATAGTTATCAAATAGATATAATTCAACCCATAATAAAGTAACCTAAAATAATTAGACCAAAATATAAAGTATACTATCAATAAATGGAAAACATTACAATTCTTCATGAAACTGAATATATAACAATTTAGAAAGAGGTAAACTAAATCAAATTACCATTTTTCTCCCATATATCACTTGGTAGTTCTCAATTTTCACATTACATACAAGTCAATACCTTAATCATGTTTTCTATTGACACATTAAAATAACATGAATTACCATAGAACCATTATGACAACATGAATTATAACAATTTTTACTATTTCCCAACACCAAAAATACCAAAAATTCAATCCAGGATATCACTTTGTCATTATATCAGTCATAATATCCTTAATAATATCAAACATACCATTATCTCCTAATCCCTTCAATATGTACTTATCATGTGCTATTTAAAAAAAATAATCACTTTAATGGTCTCCTATGGCATACCACCTTTTTATAACATAACATTTCATTACATTTTACAAAATTGAGGATCTTTAAGGATTAGTGTCTTGGAAACCAGGAACTTAAAACATAAAAACATAAAACATTCTTCTTAAAAACTTGAAAGGATTATCCTTATGTTCATCCTAGGTTCATTACTACATCTCATAACCTAGGGACATATATCAATAGAAAGGGTGGGAAGAAGGCCCAGTAATGGAAACAAGGGGAAACATTTAACATGTGAACCCGAGATACATCAACAATGTCATCAAAAATAACATTAAGGCATGAGAACGAAATAATGAGGCATATGATAATAAAAATAACTTATTTTATAACCTGAAGATGTGGCTATAGAATTTAATATTGACAATCATTTCTGTTTCACCAAGGTCTATCCCCAAGGTGTCATTAAAAATTACCAAGGTTATTCACCAATGCGTCATTAAAAATGGTCATCTCTAGAGATTAAGTCTTTACCCAATGCATTGGAGTGCTAACAGGGAGAAACCTTAAATTTTCCTTTATTATCATGTGATCCACATATATATCATCATCAATAATTTCATAAACAACCAATATACCATAAAAGAAATGGGTTTCATTTCATAATCATAACATTTTAAAAACTGCTTTAAAGACATGATCTTTATGTCACTTTAAACCAATGGAAAGGGAAAGTGGGTCTAATGTATGTAAATCCAAAAAATTAAAATAGAAAATTTTGGTATACATTTGAATAGCCCTTTATTAAAAAATATCATTGTGTATTCACTTAATAAAATAAATGAATTTGAGAATAAGAGAGAGACATTTTGAGATGGAATTTCTGCAGCATAACAACTATGTTACGAGGTTTATGAATACAATGAAAAGAGAGGGTACATGGGTCACCCACTAATAAATGATCCATAAAAAAGTAGGGGACAGAATATAAAGGATTTAATAACATGGTAATGAAATTTGAAATATATACCATATGAAATGAAGAACATGAATGGAAGACAAAAATAAGATTTCACTTATGAATATTCGGCAGCCTAACAGCGTCACTTAAACATCAAAAAAATGAATTGATGAGATCAAATAGGGTCTATAATCATATTAACATAAAATATAATTATGAAAGATATATAGATAATACCCCAAAATAATAAAAATGAACTTGAAAGACTTTACATGAAAGTATAACTTTGACGAATGACAAAGGTGAATGAATCCCTTAAAAATTCGGCAGCCTAACGGCGTCACCTAAACTTCCACAGAAAATGAATTGACGAGGTCAAATAGGGTCTCTCATAATATGAACATAAAATATCAGTATGATAGTTATATAGATCATACCCCAACATAATTAAAAAGAACTTGAAAGATTTGACATTAAAGTAAAACATTGAAAAATGAGAAAGGTGAACGAATCCCTTAAAAATTCGGCATCCTAACAGCGTCACCTAAACTTCAACAAAAAATGAATTTAAGAGATCAAATAGGTTCTCTCATAATATGAAAATAAAAGATAAGTATGATATAAATATAGATCATACCCCAATATAATAAAAAGGAACTTGGACGACTTGACATGAAAGTAGAACTTTGACAAATGAGAAAGGTGAACAAATCCCTTAAAAATTCGGCATCCTAACGGCATCACCTAAACATCAGCAAATAATTAGTTGACGAGATCAAATAGGGACTCTTATCATATGATAATAAAAGATCAGTATGATATATATAGAGATAATACACCAAAATAATAAAAAATGAACATGAAATACTTGACATGAAAGTAGAACTTTGAAAAATGAGAAAGGTGAACGAATCCCTTAAAAATTAGGCAGCCTAACAGCGCCAATTAAACATTCAAAAAAAAATGAATTTATGAGATAAAATAGGTTCTATAATCATATAAACATATAAAATCAGTATGATAGGTATATATATCATAACCCAGCATAATAAAAAGGAAATTCAAAGACTTTACATGAAACTAGAACTTTGAAAAATGATAAAGGTGAACGAATCCCTTAAAAATACGGTAGACTAACGACGCAACTTAAACTCTCATAAAATGAATTGATGAGAGAAATAGGGGGTATCTCATCATATGAACATAAAAATTGAATTAAGAGAAATATACAAGAACATCCTCCATCATAAGATAATGGATCATAAATGAAATGACATAAAAGAGATTACTTGAAAAGAAAGAGAGAGGTAGGATCCCTTACATTAAACGTAACTCTTAAAACTCGATGGATGGGACCTTGAGGTCTTGGGGGGACCTTGTTAGGACTCCTTGGGAGGTAATGAGACCAGAGCTTCATTGGGGGAGATTTGGGATTGAAAACTAAAGGAGTGAAGGGTGGGTATTTATAGGGAATGTGAGGAGACAAGGCATTAATGGCCAAGGGACACCTCATTGGTGGTTTTGGAAAAACCATGGGCTTTCCCTTGGTATTTGAGCATGGTATTGGCCACATGGTACACCTAATACCGTATATTACTATTCATATGTCTACCAAATTGATTACATACTTAATACATTATTTAATGATGTCATTAAACACCCGTAACTTAAAAACGGTATTTTCACTATTCATCGAAAATTCAACATTCTCAGAAAAATCCAAAAATATCACCTTAACCAAATATTGATGCTCCTATTTCAAAAATTATGTCCTTTTTATAAAAATAATTTTCTAAATATTTTTAATTTAATTTTTAAATAAATAAATTATTCACATAAAATTCATTTTTTTAGAAAAATCCCCAAAAATTACCATAGCATAATATCGATGTTTTGAATTAAAAAATAAATTCCATTTTATAAAAATATTTTTCAAAATATTTTTAATTTAATATTTAAATAAAAAAAACTATACACCTGAAAGAACTAATACATGACTAATAATTTATGGAACTATTATTTAACCAATTTATTGAATCCCATTACTTAATCAAGGTGCCTAGATTATATTAATAACTTCTTTAACTGTGATTACTAATCCATTTGGTCACATTACTAATCCTAATAATGAAATAACTATTCATAATTTACTATTCATCAAACATTATGTTGATCTTATTAGACTCTAATCTTCATATTGAACATAATTATAGAAGACCATTTTTTGAAAATCATTACACATTTTTAATTATTTAAAGTTTACATAAACATTTTTTAAATATCCTTTCTCTAAAATTCATCAAAAATCTGCATACTATATTTATCCGTACATTTGAAAATTCATAAACTTCATCATAAGAAGAAATCAAAATTTTTATTCAAAACAAAGGATTATAAAAGGTAGTTATGGTTTCCTTATATAGCACCTTATAACCCCAGCATAGGACATAAGTGTAAGGTGTGCTAAGGTGAGAGAATCTGAGGGTGGCTCAGCCAACATTCCACGAGGAGTAATTTCTATCATTTTTAACTTCTCACAACGTCAATTCCATTATATCTTCACACAATGAAGTTCGGATTGGGTTTGGTCCAGAGCAAAGCCCAGTGGTTCTACCCCTTCCCAAGTTTCGTTAGATGGGCTTCGATTGGCCCGAGACTACGGGATGATTCCATCGAATCTTTATTCTATATTAATTAACCATGATCACTTATATTTAGAGATAATAATAGAAACATTTAGTTTCCAGCAGTCATATTGACCAATGGTCATATAATAGTCAATACCCAACAGTCTCATTTTATTTATACTCATGTTATCAAATGAAACAGTTTTGTTGAGTATAAAAATAAAATAACACATAAAATTAGGAAACAATATTTATTCAAAATTTCTGGTCGTTACAATCTTCCCCCCTTACGAAATTGCATCCTCGCAATTTTTAAAATTGGGTTTTTAAATTTCATTGAAAGTCCCACATCGGAAAAGAAGTCAGAAAAACTATTACTTTAACAGAACGAAAGGGAAGTAGAATGGTCACCCGAGCTAACCCATAGTAGGATTCAATGTAGGAAATCATGGACATGGAGGAGAAAACAAAGGGTCATGTTATGAGGGAGAGTCATAGAAAACATTATTAGGAGAAAGTTAACAACAATATAATCACAAACTTATGATGTGTGTAAACGGTCTGTGATTACCTAGTAGGAAACGTAAACCAACAACGTTTTTGTATTACGTTCCACTTCATAACTTTGAGGAATTCATTTACTAAATAAAAAAACATAATGAAATATACCTACCATTAAGTAGAGTTTCATCCTTTAATAAGTTTCTACCAAAACTAATATTTTCTCCAAATGAAGAGCATTTAAAAACACTTGGTCTCATCAAAACACACGAATCAACTTATTGAGAGTCACTAAACCACAAAAGATTAACTATCAATATATTCTATCTTTAAACATTATCCCAAAAATAGAAAGGGTAAGATAAAACAACTCTTCAAAAAGAAATAATCCCATAAGAAGGGAAACTACTTTTAAATCATCAATGTTTCATGGTACTACACATAGTTCATCATAGACCATTCCATTAATAAATGTCCTTAAAATTCCTCAATATTAACCAAACTAAGATTTTAACCCAATTATAAGAATGATCTCATAAGATAATCTTCCATGATAGACTATATCGTTCATCTCCAAACAACATCAACCACTCTTATCATCTTATAACAAAAGTAACTAACCGAATTACATTTTCACAAGATAGGTTATTCATTTCCATATATAACCTAAATTATTATAAGATTTCCTTAAATTCATCAATGCTTCAAAATATAAGTCAACCATTACTCCTCATAGAAAATACCGTAGTAATCTATTTACCTCAATCAAATTGGGTTCCCAAAAATAGTGAACGTCTTCCAAAATAATAATCATATTTTAATCCCCTAATCACCTTCTTTTAAGAATAACAGCTTCACAACATCAACATGTGGTACATAACAATAGATGTTTTCCTTAATGATATAAAATAATCTTAGGTAGTGACTCTATGATCTTAGAAAACATAAATGATATGCTTATAGAGAAGGAACTAAAATACAACATGACATAGACAATTATTGCGAAGAAGTTACATGTACTTTAGTCATCATGATCCATCTCAGCATATGACTTGCATTGTTCCATTTTCCTCGAATATTGTTGATGATCTTCATGCTTCTCACCCATTCCAAGAGATCATTGAATTAGATAATGTATAACTTCTCCACATTTACAACATCGAAATGTATAAGGTACATTACATCGAACCTTATCTTCATTCATCACATTATCCATTTTTTAAAGCAATTGGATACTTTATTCCCTATCTTCCCACACTTAAAACATCTCCCGGTTCATTTGTGACATTCTCTTTGGTGAAACTTCCAATACTTTTTGAAAAAAACAAATTGGGTCTTCTTTCCCTTATCAACTTTATCAGATGAACATCCTTGAGACTTTTTCTTCTTCTTCCTTGATGAATTTGGGCATTCAACTAGGTACCAATTATTAATTGTGATTTTTGATATCTGGTTTGGTATAATCATAATATGTTCAACTTGATATTTCATCATCTCTATCACATTAATAGAACAATCGTCACATTTCTTATCACATTGGTTGTTGGGACATGCTCTTCAATTTCCCGCTATTAACTAAGAAAATAATGTATAATTAGGGGGATAAATACATAGCCAATAATCATTAAAAAGAAAATTTAAGCATAGAAGGATAAACTTGTAGAAAGAAAGTATACCCTAACTTGCTATCCCCTAGGTTCCAATCTAGTTTATCCATGATCATATATTCTTATGTGAATCGTTATTTTATTTTATCTTGGTTCCTTTAATAATGGTTCGTACTAAGAATATGAATTTACCCAAGCATATCCCTCGGGAGTGTCATAACCAAGAGTGTAGCAAGGACCTTTGTCTTGTACCAGTTCTCATTCAAGTCTCACTCAAAGTAGGGTTTTTGGGTTTTATCCCTATGTACATCGATGCCAGAGCCACCTATACCTGCTCGTGTCCAGACAGGGATGTATTTTCTTGGCAATCCCTTACTCAATACTCACCAAAATACCAGGTAGATTTCCTATATTTAAAATTTTATATAGGGTTCTTCCTAGAGTTTTAATAGTCTAATTTCCAGAAATATCTAAACCATCCTGTTATCCCAACTATGGAATCCCGCCTTCTTATAACATAACGTTTAATTACATTTTACAAAACTATGGATCTTTAAGGTTTAGTGTCTTGGAAACCTTGAACTTAAAACATGAAAACATAAAACATTATTCTTAAACACTTGAAAGGCTTCTCCTTATGTTCATCCTAGTTTCGTTACTACATCTCCTAACTTGGGGACATACATCAATATAAAGGGTGAGAAGAAGGCCCAGTAAGGGAAACAAGGGGAAACATTTAACATGTGAACTTGAGATATATCAACAATGTCATGAAAAAGAAAATTAAGGCATGATAAAGATATCATGAGGAATATCATAATAAAAACAATTTATTTCATAACTTGAATATGTGGCTACATCATTTAATATTTAAAATAATTTCTGTTTCACCAAGGGCCATCTCCAAGGTTTCATTAAAAATTACCCAGGTTATTCACCAAGGTGTCATTAAAAATGGTCATCTCTGGAGATTAAGTCTTTACCCAATGCATTAGAGCGCTATCAGGGAGCACCCTCAAATTTTCCTTTATAATCATGTGAGCCACATATATCATCATCAATAATTTCATTAACAAAACATATAGCATAAAAGAAATGGGTTTCATTTCATAATCATAATTTTTTAAAAACTTCTTTAAAGACATGATATTTATGTCAATTTAAACCCACAAAAAGGTAAAGCGGGTCTCATGTATGTAATTCCCAGAATTTAACAAATGAAAATTTTGGTATATATGTTCATACCCCTTTAGAAGAAATATCTTTGAGTAATAACTTAATAAAATAAATGAATTTGAGAATAAGAGAGAGAAAATTTGTGACGAAAATTATGCAGCATAACGGCTTTGTTACAATGTTTTAGAAAATAATGAAAAGTGAGGGGACATGGGTCTCCCACTAATAAATTACCCATAAATCTGTAAGGGGGCATAATATAATGTATTTAAGAACATGGTAATGAAATTTGAAAGATATACCAAATGAAATTAAGAACATGAAAGGAAGTAAAAAATAATATTTCTCTTATGAAAATTCGGCAGCCTAACGGCGTCACTTAAACTTCAAAAAATGAATTGACGAG
Source organism: Viscum album (assembly GCA_963277665.1). Lineage (NCBI taxonomy): Eukaryota > Viridiplantae > Streptophyta > Magnoliopsida > Santalales > Viscaceae > Viscum > Viscum album. The sequence continues at coordinate 1,684,664,720 of OY728119.1, read as the reverse complement.
ATCAAATAGGGTCTCCCATCATATGAACATAAAATATCAGTTTGATAGAAATAGATATCATACCCCAACATAATAAAAACGAACATGAAATACTTGACATGAAAGTAGAACTTTTAAAAATGATAAAGGTGAACAAATCCCTTAAAAATTCTACAGCCATACGGCGTCACCTAGACTTCAAAAAAAATGAATTTACGAGAAAAAATATGGTCTATAATCATATGAACATAAAATATAAATATGATATATATAGAGATCATAAACCAACATAATAAAAAAGAACATGAAATAAATGACATGAAAGTATAACTTTGAAAAAAGAGAAAGGTGAACGCATCCCTTAAAAATTCACCAGCCTAATGGAGTAACCTAAACATCAACAAAAACGGAATTTATGAGATCAAATAGGGTCTCTCATCATATAAAAATAAAAGTTCAGTATGATAGATATAGATATAATTCCCCCAACATAATAAAAAGGAACATGAAATACATGACATGAAATTATAACTTTGAAAATGTGAAAGGATAATGAATCCCTTAAAAATTCGGTAGCCTAACGGGGTCACCTAAACATCAACAGAAAATGAATTGAAGAGATAAAATAGGGTATCTCATAAAATGAAAATAAAAGATAATTATGATAGATATAGAGATAGTACCCCAACATAATTAAAAGGAACTTGAAATACATTACATGAAAGTAGAACTTTGAAAAAGTAGAAAGGTGAATGAATCCCTTAAAATTCGACAGCCTAACAGTGCCACATAAACATCGACAAAAAATGAGTTGAAAAGATCAAATAGGGCCTCTAAAAATATAATCATAATATATCAGTATTATAGATATAGATATAATATCCCAACATAATAAAAAGGACCTTGAAATACTTGACATGAATGTAGAACTTTGAAAAATGAGAAAGGTGAACGAATCCCTTAAAAATTCGGCAGCCTAATGGCGCCACTTAAACATTCTTAAAATGAAATGATGAGAGAAACATGGGGTATCTCATAATATGAACCTGAAAAGGGAATTAATAGGAATATAAAAGAACATCCACCAATATTGGAGCATGGAGAATAAAAGAAATGACAAAAAAGTGATTACTAGAAAAGAAAGAGAAAGGTATGATCCCTTACCTTAAACGTAACTCTTAAAACTCGAAGGATGGGACCTTGAGGTCTTGGGGAACCTTGGTAGGACTACTTGGGAGGTAATGAGACTATAGATTAGTTGGGGGAAAGTTGGTATTAAAAAATAATGGAGGGAAGGGTGGGTATTTATAGGGAAAGTGAGGGGACAGAGCATTAATGTCCAAAGGACACCTCATTGTTGGTTTTGGAAAAACCATGGGCTTGCCCTTGGTATTTTCCCATGGTATTGGCCACTTGGGACACCTCATAACAAATATTACTATTAATAAGTCGACAATATTGATTACATACTTAATACTTCATTTAATGATGTCATTAAACACCCGTAACTTAAAAACTGTATTTTCACTATTCATCAAAAATTCAACTTTCTCAGAATAATCCCAAAATATCACCTTAACCAAATATAGATGCTATGATTTCAAAAATGAAATCCATTTTATATATATAATATTATAAATATGATTAATTTAATTTTTAAATAAATACACTATTAACTGAAATTTTATTTTTTTCAGAAAAATCCACAAAAATTTCCTTAGCATAATATCGATGTTCTGAATTCAAATATAAATTCCATTTTATAAAAATATTTTTCTAAATATTTTTAATTTAAATTTTAATTAAAAAAACTATTCAGCTGAAAAAACTAATACTTGACTAATAATTTATGAAACAGTCATTTAACCATTTTATTGAATCACATTACTTAATCAAGGCGCCAGTATTAAATTAATAATTTCTTTAATTGAGATTAGTAATCCATTTGGTCACATTACTAATCCTAAGCATAAAATCACTATTCATAATTTACTATTCATTAAAAATTATGTTGATCTTATTAGAATATAAATTTTGTACTGAACTTAATTGTAAAAGACCATTATATGAAAATCATTACACATGTTTAATTATTTAAGGTTTACATTAACATTTTAAAAATATCCTTTCTCTAAAATTCATCAAAAATATTCATACTATATTTATCCGGACATTTGAAAATTCATAAACTTCATTATAAGAAGAAAAAAAATTTTATTTAAAACAATGGATTACACAAGGCAGTTAAGGTCTCCATACATAGCCCCTTATAACCCCAGCATAGGACCTAAGTGTAAGGTGTACTAAGGTGAGAGAATCTGATGGCGGCTCAACCAACATTGCACGACCATTAATTTCTATATGTTTGAACTTCTCGTGAAGTAGATTCTGTTCGAGCTTCACACGATGAAGTTCATCTTGGGTTTGGTCCAGGGAAATGCCCAGTGCTGCTACCTCCTTCCCAGGTTCCGTTAGATGGGCTTTGATAGGCCCGAGACTACTGTATGAGGCCATCGAATCTTCTTTCTATATTTATTAACCAGGATCCCTTGTATTTAGAGACAATAATCGAAATGTTTAGTTTCTAGTGGTCATATTGACCAATGGCCATATGACAGTCAAAACCCAACCGTCTCATTTTAATTATACTCATGTTATCAAATGTAATAGTTTTGATGAGTATAAAAATAAAATAACACACAAAATTAGGAAACAAGAATTGTTCAAAATTTTGGGTCGTTAGATTTCCAGTACAATATAATTATGGAAATTCCCAAAAGACCAATATATAGATATTCCAATATTCCATAATACTATAAATGATAATTCAGAACACTATTTTGGAATCCCATTACAAAAAAAATTAATCATTCCTCCAATTTGTTTTCATAGTCAACAAAGAAAATTGTGATTTCATGTGACTTCCCTTTTCCTTTTTCCTTAAGAGGTTGTGGATGTCTATCATAATTAATCCTTAGAATATGGCATTGGTTATCATAATGCCACCTTTCCTTGAAATTGTAGAATTGATGTGTTGGTGGTGAAGTCTCTGTATTCTTTTCTATATTCGCATAAGTAACGTCATTTATCCCATTACATTGGAACTCAACTGATTGATAACCATATTTTCCACACTAGAAACATTTTCATGTCCCTTTAAGTCAATAATGTTATAATTCATTCCACATACTGATCATAAAGAAATAATCATATTCTTTTTGTCATTGTTTTGAGATTTTCCCATGATGTCTATCTTTTGTTTCTTTTCAAAACCATGAGAAGAATATGGACCACCAAATTCACGTTCAACCATGATATAAAAACTCACAATCTCTTCATAGATACTGAAGTATCTATAGAAAATTCCCATGATAGACTTGTTTTTTAGACAATGAAAAATATTTCGACATTACATTCATGTTGGAAGATAATATTAGAAGAATACATTGTGTGTCTTGTAAAATTAACCTTGTATGTACCGACATATTCATCATCCTTTTTCATAATATAATGAAAATAATTTTTCATCTTTGTTTGAATAATACGATTAATCTACATATTGAGAATGATGTTCATGAAATTTTCTCGTTCCATTGATTCAATTTCATCTTGCTGCCTTTTACTATTAATTAGAGTCTACCACTAGTCACCTTCATCCTCTAAATGATAAGAAACCAAAAGGAATTTTTCATGTTCTGAATATATAAGGATGTAAAGTAAATTTTCAATGGTATTGAACTATCGTTTAAAAACAAGTGGATCAGAATACCCACTGAAAGAAGGTTGAAGATTCCTCAAGAAGGACTCAATAAAATGTTGTTCCCTTCTCTACTCTTTTGGATGTCCATAATTATTAATATCTTGTAAATGTTTTGAAATAATATTTCCCATTTCATATAACTTAACATATGGTTCTTTAGGAGGAAAATCATGAAATTTTCCGGTACATTGATTATTAACATGGTTCCTTCACGTTCCAGCCATCATCTAATACCCAAAATGAATAGTGTGGGAGGTAAAAAAACATAGTGGGAAAAAACATTACCAAGGGGGATTTCATTCAATATCTAACATCAAATTTAAAATCCATCATTATCCATGATCATTACTACAATTCAAGGACTATAACCTATAGTTCTTCTTAAACTAATGGAAATCCCTAGGCATATCTCAGAAATATCTATAGCGATGTATTAATGTATTTTATCTTAGTTTCCAAAGGATCACTAAACCTGGATCTAATAACAACTATAATGACTCAATATTGACGTACATGGACATTACATTTATTTATTGGAATATTTAATAACTAAAAATTTTGATTCCCAATGACTGTATTAGTTTAGTGTCTTTGGAAACATTGAACATAATCTTATAAAATTGTGAAAGATCAACAACATCACCCATAAATATCATCCCCTTTGGTTTTCCTACATAAAACCATTAATTATATACTATGTATAATAAAACAAAAAATGGATGAGCTCAAATTATCAATAAGTGTAAACATGGAGAATATATAAAAAACCATAAACATAAGAACGTAAAAACTTTAATATAATGTTTAAACACCAAAATCGCGAGTCATTAAATAAATAATTGCAGAATATAGGGAAAAAATCCTAATGGAAATTTAATGATGAAATAATAGGATTGTCATAAAACATGTAATTTTGGAAAACTAATAAGCTCATAAAATGATTTCCATAGTAGAAAATGCATTGCTTCCAAGACCATTATAGTGTACAAATTCCCTTACTGAACCATGTTTACATTCCATTCCAGCCATGTATTAGTGAACTCGATTTACATATCATTCTAGTCATGTCTATATCTTTAAATATGAATGATTACTCAATTAATTAGAGGGATATAGAGGCCTCATCCATCTCCTAATGAACGAATTCTTACATGTTCCAAAAAACAAAAAAAACATTCACCATTTCATATCCCCTAAAATAAAATGGGTTTAATAGAAAACATCACCTATTAAACATAATCCATATAAAATATCATTTCATCATTAAGAAATAAAATAATATTTATCATAGGGATATAAACATTACACTATTTAATAGTATCATCTTATATTGAAAATAATTTTCAAAAAACAGTGGAGCAAAATTCCTGAGGAAATATCCTTTCTTCTTCAAAAGTATTTTCAGTTCTCAAAATTACATGCAATTTTAAAAGAAAAGAATTTAGATGAAAATAATATTGAATTCTTATAGAGTATTTATTAGAGAAATAAGGTTATGTGAAGTTGTAAAAACCTATTCTTGCCATGTATGTTAAAAAAACATTTTCCTTGTAATTTTTTCATAAATGTAAAAAAGTTCTTCGTATGGTAATGAAAAAGAATGATTCATTCCATATAATGTAGAAATTTAAGAAACGGGTTAAAATGAATCTAAATATTAATAGAAGAATATTAAACATTTTATGAAAACATTTTTAGAAAACAAGGATGTGAATGATAAATACTCTCCCGGTAAATACATTTGTATAATAAATCTCAGATAAAAAGGAGATTGAAAAGTTATCCCTTACCTAAAACATTTCGTTAATTGAGGGTGTGGTAACATATCCTTCTTCATTTTATTTCATTGCAATATCTTTTTAGGGATACTAGGGATGGAATTTTTGGAAAAAAAATATCCTCTAGAAGTTAACTATGAAATATGATAGGAGAATGGTGTAGGTTTTGGTCAAGCTAGATGTTTCAAGGTGTTGTGGTGAAATCTGGTAGGATTTACATTTTATAAGTAAGGGGAAGGGGCACTTTATGAAGTTATTGAAATATTATTTTATTATAAAATATTTTTGGTTTAATACGGTCCAAAACTAATTTAATTTGATCAAATGAGTTAGATTATTCTAAATCATCTCTAACAATAGTTTTTAGACAAGTTTATGTAAAAAACATTTAACCTTATCTTTTAACTTTACTATTAGTTATCTAAATTAACTCTTACAATGTCTTCATGTATATTCAAACTATATAGTTAATATAGATTCTAAAAAATTACAATATAAACCCATGTGGGTCATTAATGACATGGTAACCATTATCTCAGTCATTTGGACGAATCATATATTATTAGGACTATTATAGCATTCAATAAAAGATAAATTTATTTAAAAACTCATATACGTCTATTTTTATACTATTAATATCATGATTTTTTAAAAATACATAACAAATTGATTTTTAACACCCCATGATTCCACAATACATTTCCGTTTGAATAATGCAATAGCTTGCATTGTACGCAATATCGAGATTTTTACACACATCAACCAATCAAACTAGCCATTATGAATATTAATACCCCATTTTTGAAATGTCATAATTTTTATTTTTCAAAATTGACTTCATTTTTAATTCGGAATATAAAAAATTTCTTTGGGTGATTTTATTGTATTTGTAAAAAAATATTATATTTTTAATGAATAGTAAAAAACACTACGTTATTGGTTAAAACCAACTATTTATTTAAATAATAAGTTATTCTGTTTAAAATAATTTCACATCAATATATATATATATATATATAATACCTATATATTTTCAATGTAATACCTTGGAGTCATTTTATAAAAAGTTTAGATATATAAATATTTATAAAACTTTTACCATCTATTACCCACCTCCTAGGTGCATTTTCAAATTTTCATATAACATAATTTTACTACTTCTATGAGTTGAATTTAAAAAATCTGAAAGACATAGTTAATATCATTAAGTAAAATATGATTCAATAATATGAGAATAATTTTTGGTGAAAAATAACTTTTGACTTTTATTTACCATGCATAAATGTAAATAGGGTAATTAAGGTTAAAAAAGATATCATAATTACCATAACACATGTCCTAATTCTATTGATAAGTGTAATTAGTCCAAAAACAACATTTTAAAAAAAAATATGATCCCCTTGGGTGAACTAGTATTAGAATATGACATTTATTATTATTTTATTTAAATAAGAGTTAAAAGATTTAAATTCAATGTTTAATAACTTAACAATTTTTAAAATTGGATTAGACATAATAGAAATTATATTATAAATATTCATTATAAATCTAAAAATATTTCCTACATAATGGAATTTTATTTCAAATTTTTAGATATTATACAATTTAATTTATTTATGACATAATGATGATGCAATAATTACCTTATTAATGAAATATTAAAATAATTTATCTTATAAATATCCAAATAAATGTAAATTGAAACTTTTTTAAATTAAACTAATTTTATAGGTTATCATTACATGTTATGTTTTTTTAAATTAATTTTATTCGAAATGATAATGGTTTAATGGCTTTCAGAAAATCAAATACAAAATACTGTAAAAATTGTCATAATTGGGGTTTTAAAACAAATACTATATTATTAATTTGTTTAATTTTTATAAAATCTAAGGTTATTTCAAAGGACTCATATAACGTTATATATTTTAATAATGAACCATTTGGGGTTATCTAGGTAGTTTATAGTAAGTTTATTAACAGTCTAATATAAAAATACAAAGAGATATGGTAAATGTCAAACTATAAAACTAAGAGTTAAATATAAAATATAAGGTAAATATGGTGACCTAAACCAGTATAAAACCTATTTCATGAGAGGTTTTATACCCATCCCCACCATATTCTATAAATAAATCATTTTTGAGCCATTATAAACCGAAAAGTATTTTATTATAAAATAATATTTCGAAATTTTCCTAAAGTGACCATTACCTCCCTTATTAAAGGTACCTTCCCCTTTTCATACATTCACACATCCAAAGCCATTTTTCTCGGCCAACCCCTGCATATATATACTCACAACATTCCTCCCATCATCCTAGAGGCCTTAAATTGGTCAGAAATCCAACATAAGGAACCCTTTTTATCAAATCAAAAGGAAGAACCCGATGAAGAGATAAATATTTCATCACATCTTTCAGGTTCTTTTTTTCTTCCACTTCCTCTTTCATTGTAGTTTCCATTATTAAATAATAAATCAAGTATCTTGTATATATTGTGATGATATTATTAAAATGTTATTACCGTTTTCATTATTCTATGTATCCTATAAATGACAAATTCCTCATACGTACGTACGTACGGATTACCGTCTCCACATCGTGGTGTAATTAGTTATTCAAACACATCATTATTTTGATGGGTATAACAATGAGTATAATAGATGTAAATCATAAATATAACATGTTAATGATTATTTATATATGATATACCAACCAATTACAAATGATTTCTCCATCAATATAATGATATTATCTCTCGTACGTACGTATGGATTACCGTCTCCACGAACGTGATGAGATTCATTCCCCATCATAATCATTCAAGAATAATTTTCATTTTATGATTAAAAATAATTTTTGTGAACATAATATAATTATGTATATGAAACAAATAAATCCCATCCAAAACATATATGTCTTATGTAACCATGCATATAAAGGAAAATGAATCAGTTAACACCCAAAACAATGATACTACTAAAATATTATTAACAATGCAATATAATAATATCATATTTGATACCATATTTATGTATATAGTTGATTTATATTTTAATAACCATGTTTTAACTATTATATGGGTGGTTACCATACCATCAACTAAGGAAATGTACAAGGTAAGGGTTAATTTCACAATATTTTTATTATCAGAGGTTGTTTTTATGTAAGTATATACTGAGACCTCTTTATCATCCACATCCATGTTTTCTTTAAAATGTTTTTCAAAAAAATTTTAATATTTACTAGATTATTGGTTAAATTCATTTATACCCTTATGTGACCTTATATATTTTGAAAAGAATATTTCTATCATTTTCTAAAAAAGGAACTTTATGACCTTTTCGACAAACTTAAGGTATGAATGTTTTTTAACTTATACAGTAGGTGGGGCTATTTTCCGCCATAATAACATCATCGAATCATCCCTTACCATCTTATAAGAATATTTTGAAAATATTTTTTTCCTTTTATGATTATGTGAATCTTAAATGTTTTTAATATAAAAAGAGGTATTTCATTCAAATAGTTTTCATTTCATCTATGCCAAAATCCTTTGAAGTATTTTAATCTCGTTTGAAGTTGAATTATTAGGATTCAAATATTCCATATTGTATTGAAGGTTTTGTGATATGTTTTATTGTGGATTTGTTGTTTTGATATGATTCTTGGTTTTTGGTTTAAGTATTGACATTTTTTATGATAGTTTTAATACGAATGTTTATGAAATGTTTCGACCTTTTCATATGAGGAATGTATTGGAATATATATGTTATGGATGTAGCCCACTATAGCTCCACGATGCATCGATAGGTCAAATTAGAAAATTAGACACGGAATTGGAAGAGGGATTTCCCAATTAGATATTTGGCTCTGGCTGAGGCCATAATCATTTTTAGACATCTTGGCCGAGGCCTAGAAATAATTTTTCATAATGTATGGAATTATACATTCCCTCATTATGAAAATAATAATGATGGTTCATGTGGTTATTCGAATAGTAGAATACCCATTACTACGATTTATTATGGCATTATTTAATCGACTTATATTACCGCCATCAAGTGTTCATGATTATTATTTTTAAAGGCATGTATTTTGAAAAATTAATCATGTCCAATGCTTATGTTATCATTCGATGTCTTTCCTGCCTTTAATGATCATTTGAGATCTCCCATTTCTTATGATTCATTTTCCCATGATATGAAGAAGTTAGTTATGAGTGACTTGTAGTTAAAATCTAGGAGGCATGATGTTTGTAAAGGAATAAATTAGTGTCGTATTTCCTTTCATGTTGTAATGTTGAACTTATGTATGTATCTATTTTCCAATAATACTAAATTGATCGGTCTATCAGGACATGATTCCTTGTATCATGAGAATCCTATGTTATAAAGCACCAACATAGAGTAACTGGGGTGGGGGAGTTACTAAAACCATTAGAAAAAGTATTGATGTTTCACCTTTCATTTTTATTCCCATAAACATCTTTACTTGAAAGGATAAAGAGTTATCAGACTTGTGATAAAGAGTTTTTAAAGAAGATTAAAGATGTAAATGATGGGATATTGAGTGACTTCGTATATGAAATGGAATTTTGAAATTTGGGACGAGATTTTGTGTTACCGATATACCTGATATAAAAAGGGAATTGTTGGTTGATTTATATAGATCCAATTTCACTATAAACCAAGGGGGCACAAATATGTATAGAGATTTCAAGGAATATTTTTGGTGGGATATCATGAAAAGAGAGATTGCTGATTTTGTGTCACGATGTATGGTTTGACAATAAGTGAAAGCTGTAAGACAACATCATAGAGGAGTCATGCATCCTCTTCGCATACCTCAGTGGAAATGGGATGATATTACAATGGACTTTTTCATGGGGCTACCAAAGACTCCTAGAAGGAATGATGAAATATGCGTCATTATTGATCATTTTACCAAGTCAAAAAACTTTCCTGTTATTAGAGAAGATTTACCACTTGAACATTTTGCAAGACAGTATATTAATGAAGTTGTAAGACATCATGGATTACCCCTATCGATTTTTCTTGATCATGATCCTTGTTTTACATCAATATTATAGAAATATCTTCAGAAATTCCTTGATATTGATCTTCCATTGAGCCCTTCCTACCACCATCAAACTGATGGAGAATCAAAATCGACTATTCTATCCTTAGTTGAAATGTTGAGATTATGCTCACTTGACATTAAAGGTATGTCGAATGAATATTTACCTCTGGTATAATTTTCTATAATAATATTTTCTATTCAATTATTTAGATGGAACCATATAAAGATTTATTTGGAAACAGATGTCGCACAAAAACTTGTTGGGATGATGTTGATGAAAGAAAACTATTAGGCTCAGAACCTGTTGAGGAAACAATTGAAAAAGTGAATATTATTCAAATCCACATCAAAGCAGCTCAAATTAGGAAGAAGATCTATGTCGATAACCAACGGAAGGATTAGGACTTTCAGGTAGGAGATCATGATCTCTTGAAGGTATCTCCATGGAAGGGAGTTATACCATTTGGTAAGAAGGGTAAATTAAGTCCCTGGTACATAGTAACTTTCAAAATTCTATAATGAGTTGGGGTTGTAGCTTACTATTTGGAAATGCCACCATGTCTCTCTAAAGTTCACGATGAGTTCCACATATCATAATTGAGAAAATACATTACTGACCTAATGCATGTACTCACCTTTTATGAAATTGAACTGGAACTTAATTTTTCTTATTGTGAAGAGCCTGACAATATTCTTGATACCAGAGAACATGAGTTGAGAAACTGAAAGACTCTTCAGGTAAAATTTATATGGAGAAACCATAAGATTGAAGAGCCAATGTGGGAACCAGAAGAACATATGATGAAGAACCACCGGAATCATTTTTTGTGGTACTATTCTAGGAATTATGGGGATGAAAATATTTAAAAGAGTGAAAATGTAACCCCCAAGCTTCTACGATATGTTTTCCTTTGAATAATGCAATAGCATTAATTGTATGCTACTTCGGGATTCTAACACACCACGACCAATAAAACTAACCATTATAAATATTAATACCAACTTTTTGAAATTATATATTTTTTTTTCAAAATGGATATTATTTTGGAATTCGGAATATCAAAATTATCTTTGGGTTATTTTTTGGTATTTTTTGTAATTAGTCAATTTTTGATGTATAGTGAATAACACTATGTTATTGGATAAAACTGACATTTTATTTAAATAATTAGTTATTTTATTTTATTTTATTTTTGGTCAAAATATATACATAATACCTATATATATTCAACATAATTCATTGGAGTAATTTTTTTAAAAGTTTAGATATTAAAAATTTTATCGAACATTTTACCATCTTTTATCCTCCTCCTAGGAGAATTTGTAAATTTCATAAAACATAATTGTACCTCTTTGGTGAGTTGAATTTAAAAAATCCAAAATACTCGGTTAATATAATTACATAAAATGTGGTTCAATAAGATTAAAATAAATTTTGGTGAATAACTTCTTCTAACTTTTATTTACCATGGTTAAAAGTAAATTGGGTAATTAAGGGTAAAAATGATATAATAATTACCCTAACACATTTCCTATTTCCATTGGATAAGTGTAATTTGACCAAAACAACCTTATAAAAAAAAATATTATCCCCTTTTATGAAGACCCACACTTATTTCATACATAATCTTGAATTTATTCAAGAAAAAACTTCATTTTACATTGAGGATCTTTTCATGTTTATAGCTTTAGAGAATTAGGACAAAACATTCATAACATTACACATTGTTACATAGTGGATACCATAAAATCAGTTTCCATTTTCCTCAGAATATAAAACATTAAAACACAAAACAAGACTCCTTGAAATTTCTTCAACATTTAACATGTCTTCCTTCCTTTTATTACTCATCCATTAACCTATGAAAAATCATTTAAAAACTTGGGATGAGCACAAAAGCTCAGTAAGGTATGAAAAAGAAGGAAAAATCACATTAGTCCGTGAATACGCATGACGTATGAAAACTTTTCAAAAGACATTCTTTACACCCATAAAATCTTACTTTGTGTAACATGAGATTTAAACAATATCCACACAAACATAATTATAATCATAGAGGTATATTGGGGCATTACCTACATAATCTTGTAACCATCTTGGCTACCTTAAAATTTGTAACCCTCACGACTACCTTACTTTGTGTAACCATCACAGTTAAACTTGGAGTAACCATACGGCCGACCTCCAACTTACTCATACCCAATGCATTGGAGGTAAATATAGGTCCCACCCTTCATCATAAACAATGCCCAATAACAAAAACATAATCATACAACATAAACAATAGCATAAAAACATTGCATTTGAATCTTATAAAACAGAATTTTAAAAGAGGATTTTAGAAGAAAAGTCCCTTATAAACATCATATACTTGAAGTGAGACTTAATTGAGTGGATGTAATATGTATATACTCTATAAATACACATAATTAAACATAATATAAACAGAACCCATCACACAAACAATTTAAATAGCACATAAATTATAAAGTAGAAGGTTAACCCAAAGAATGGAAATCGGGTTAGGAATTTCCTTACCTTGGGCTTGTATTACTTAAAAATTGTTTAAACCTCATGTATAATGGTTAAAAAAGTATTATTAGTATTTTACAGAAACATGTTCATGTTTATAACAACTTATATGGCCATTTAATAACCTCATTTCACCCCTTTGTTGTTAGTATTTTGTTCCTTGCATTATTTTGGGTGAGTTCTTTTGTGATTTTTACAATCGGTTTATGATGAATCGTTCTTGTTGATCGGAAGTGATACTCCAGAATTGTAATGGATTAGAATTTACATATTTCCAGTACCATAAATTAAACCATTTATCACTTTTATTATTTATATGATGATGATTTATAAGTTAAAACATTAATTATGTTTGTCTAGATAATTTAAGTGGTTCTTTGATAATTACAACCTCGTTTAGTCTTATAAATTTGAACCATGGGTACAAAAGAATTGCAGAACCATATATGAGTTGTAAAACATATATTATAACCTGGTTCAACCATATAAATGGTTTCATGACCAGACTTGAAAGAATTAATGGAAAGTGAAATTACATCGTCCACGATGTCGGTAATTCGACACATCACGGACAATGTTCTTATTCCTTAAATAAGTGAGAGAGGAGAGGAATAATGATTTGTAATTTTCCATAAACATGAAAACATCAAGATTATACATGATTCTGGAGATTTCATGCCTCTTTGATAATATGGGGTGAAGGAAGAAGAAAAGGAATCATGAAATAAAGAAAACATGAGAAATTTCTTACAGAAATTCGGCAGCCTAACAACGTCTCTTAAAATTTCATAATAACAAGATTGATGAGAGGAATGTAATATCTCATCATTAATTCAAAATTTTGACAGTAAGGGGAAATATTTAATGAAATATCCCAACAAAAGACAAAGGAAAAGGAAGAGAATAACATAAAATGGAAGGAAAGAATGAAAATGAAAGAGAATGTTTTCCTCTTGATCTCTTCTCCTTGAGATCCTTCTTAAGGGCTTTGATTTTGGACTTTTGGTGAGACCAGCAGCTATAGGACGTGGGGAAGAAGATTGATGAGGGAATTTGGCAGAAATTAGACAATGCTCAAGGCTTGAGAGGTGTGGGAGGAAGAGGGGAGTGAGGGTGATATTTATAGTGGTGGAGGGGAGGTATTTTAGATTATTTTAATAATTATTATAATATTTTTATCAAGACTATGAATAATCTCAAATATAGTGGCCTTAATTAGTGAAAATATCAAGTGAGTTCGAAGCAAGTGGCCTTTCATCACTTATGATGTCAAAAATAGTGCATTTTTACTGATAAATTGATTATACGGTATTTTATCGTATTTCACTATTCACCGATAATTCAAGAGTTTCATAAAAATACCAAAAATTTACCCCAACCATTTTTCGATGTGTAGAATTCAAAAATGAACTCCATTTTTCAAAAATAATTTTCTAAATATTATTAATTTAATTTTTAAATAAGGTCACAGTTAATTCGAAAAATAACAATATTTAAGTGCAACTAGTTTCATGTGACATTGGAAAATTAATTATGATCCCATTATCCTATTGCCATGGAAAAATAAAATAATAATATTATTTACTATTCATGAGGTCATATTACTATTCATATTACTATTCGTAAGGGCATGTTACTATTCACCAAAAAAACATGTTTGTTCCTTCAGACTCTAAATAACATACTGAACACAATTGTAGATGACAGTTTCTTGAAATTCAAAACATAGAAGAAATAAAATTTTGTTTAAAGGATACTTATAAATATATACCTTAAACAAAATTTCAAGCATTTTCAATTTATTTTTAGAAAAACTTGGGATGTTACATTATCCCCACCTTCTTGAAATTGCGTCCTCGCAATTTTATTTACTTATTAAACAAGTGAGGGTACCTTGATCAAGGTGTCCACTCAGTTTCATCGTCATCTTGTCCAAGTAGGTAGAAGTCCCATGCATTACAAAAATGATTTATAGATCCTTCAAAATCATTTTCTTCCTCCATCCAAATACACCTCGTACAACATGGGTCATATGGGTGTTCACAGAAAAACAGTTTTGAAAAATAATAATGTATGCCATATAATTCCAAAACATCTGATAAAAAATGATTTCTATAAAATAGTCGGACCGAAATTGAGTTGAAACTTTCTATTATTGGTCCTTTTAAAATACCATAAGTATGTGATGTGAGACTATATTTTAAAAGAAAATATAAATAGGTTGCACAAGGGTCTCCTTCCTCAGCACCATTTTTAAAATCATAATATGCTTCAAATTCTTGTGATAACGTAAAATATTTGAAAATACCTTGATAATATTTACCTTTCTTGAAATTATGTGAATATTGTGAAAATAGTATTTTTCTAAAAACAACCCATGATCCACGATGATAACAAGGTATAGAGGAGGTGTTTGATATCTCAAAAAACTTCTTGCAAGTGAGTTGTATTCTAGAAAAGGTTTCACAATCATCGAAGATGACTTTACAATAATTATTGCAAGCATGTCATCAGGAAAAGATAGAAATGTCGTTTGAGATCCTTCTCCTTCCATTCGTAACCGAATTTACTTGACCTGAAAAAAAAAGTTATAAAACAAGGATTTAACTGAAATAATAGATATAGGGACTAATCACGTGTCTCACAAGAACTCCTAATCCCTAAAGTTGTCTAAACCGACCTCTGATACCAACTATAAATACCCACACTTATTTCATAAATAATCTTGAATTTATTCAAGAAAACACATCATTTTACATTGTGGATCTTTTCATGTTTAGAGATTTAGAGAATTAGGACAAAACATTCATAACATTACACATTGTTACATAGTGGATACCATAAAATCAGTTTCCATTTTCCTCAGAATATAAAACATTAAAACACAAAACAAGACTCCTTGACATTTCTTCAACATTTAACATGTCTTCCTCCCTTGTATTACTCCTCCATTAACCTGTGAAAAATCATTTAAAAACTTGGGATGAGCACAAAAGCTCAGTAAGGTATGAAAAATAAGGAAAAATCACATTAGTCCGTGAATACGCATGACGTATGAAAACTTTTCAAAAGACATGCTTTCCACCCATAAAATCTTACTTTGTGTAACATGAGATTTAAAAAAGAACTACACAAACATAATTATAATCATAGAGGTATATTGGGGCATTACTTACATAATCTTTTAACCATCTTGGCTACCTTAACATTTGTAACCCTCACGGCTACCTTACTTTGTGTAACCATCAAAGTTACACTTGGAGTAACCATACGGTCGACCTCCAACTTACTCATACCCAATGCATTGGAGGGAAATATAGGTCCCACCCTTCATCATAAACAATTCCCAATAACAAAAACATAATCATACAACATAAACAATAGCATAAAAACATTGCCTTTGAATCTTATAAAACAGAATTTTAAAAGAGGATTTTAGAAGAAAAGTCCCTTATAAACATCATATACTTGAAGTGAGACTTAATTGAGTGGATGGAATATGTATATACTCTGTAAATACACATAATTAAACATAATATAAATAGAACCCATCACACAAACAATTTAAATAGCACATAAATTATAAAGTAGAAGGTTAACCCAAAGAATGGAAATCGGGTTAAGAATTCCCTTACCTTGGGCTTGTCTTACTTCAAAATTGTTTAAACCTCATGTATAATGGTTAAAAGAGTGTTATTAGTATTTTACAGAAACATGTTCATTTTTATAACATCTTATATGGTCATTTCATAACCTCATTTCACCCCTTTTTTGTAAGTATTTTGTTCTTGCATTATTTTGGGTGAGTTCTTTTGTGATTTTTACAATCGGTTTATGATGAATCGTTCTTGTTGATCGGAAGTGAAACTCCAGAATTGTAATGGATTAGTATTTACATATTTACAGTACCATAAATTAAACCATTTATCACTTTTATTCTTTATATGATGATGATTTATAAGTTAAAACATTAATTATGTTTGTTTAGATAATTTAAGTGGTTCTTTGATAATTACAACCTCATTTAGTCTTATAAATTTGAACCATGGGTAAAAAAGAATTTCAGAACCATATATGAGTTGTAAAACATATATTATAACCTGGTTCAACCATATAAATGGTTTCATGACCAGACTTGAAATAATTAATGCAATGTGAAATTACATCGTCCACGATGTCGGTAATTCGATACATCACGGACAATGTTCTTATTCCTTAAATAAGTGAGAGAGGAGAGGAATAATGATTTTTAATTTTCCATAAACATGAAAACATCCAGAATATACATGATTCTGGAGATTTCATTCCTCTTGGATAATAGGGGGTGAAGGAAGAAGAAAAGGAATCATGAAATAAAGAAAACATGAGAAATTTCTTACGGAAATTCGGCAGCCTAACATCGTTTCTTAAAATTTCATAAAAACAAGATTGATGAGAGGAATGGAATATCTCATCATTCATACAAAATTTTGACAGTAAGGGGAAATATTTAATGAAATATCCCAACAAAAGACAAAGAAAAAAAAGAGAATAACATAAAATGGAAGGAAAGAATGAAAATGAAAGAGGATGTTTACCTCTTGATCTCTTCTCCTTGAGAACCTTCTTAAGGGCTTTGATTTTGGTCTTTTGGTGAGACCAGAAGCTCTAGGACGTGGGGAAGAAGATTGAGGAGGGAATTTGGCAGAAATTAGACAATGCTCAAGGCTTGAGAGGTGTGGGAGGAAGAGGGGAGTGAGGGTGATATTTATAGTGGAGGAGGGGAGGTATTTTAGATTATTTTAATTATTAATATAATATTTTTATCAAGACTATGAATAATCTCAAATAAAGTGGCCTCAATTAGTGAAAATATCAAGTGAGTTCGAATCAAGTGGCCTTTCATCACTTATGATGTCATAAATAGTGCATTTTTACTGATAAATTGATTATACGGTATTTTATCGTATTTCACTATTCACCGAAAATTCAACAGTTTCAGAAAAATACCAAAAATTTACCCCAACCATTTTTCGATGTGTAGAATTCAAAAATGAACTCCGTTTTTCAAAAATAATTTTCTAAATATTATTAATTTAATTTTTAAATAAGGTCACAGTTAATTCAAAAAATAACAATATTTAAGTGCAACTAGTTTCATGTGACATTGGAAAATTAATTATGATCCCATTATCCTATTGCCATGGAAAAATAAAATAATATTATTATTTACTATTCATGAGGTCATATTACTATTCATATTACTATTCATAAGGGCATGTTACTATTCACCAAAAAAAACATGTTTGTTTTTCAGACTCTAAATAACATACTGAACACAATTGTAGATGACAGTTTCTTGAAATTCAAAACATAGAAGAAATAAAATTATGTTTAAAGGATACTTATAAATATATACATTAAACAAAATTTCAATCATTTTCAATTTATTTTTAGAAAACCTTGGGATGTTACACCTTTGATCCAATTCGATTAGATTTGGAAATTTATTTTTTTTATTTAAAGAGGAGTTAAAAGAGTTAAATACACTGAATAATGACTAAAAAAATTTTAAAGTAGGGATATAAAAAATATAAATTCGACTATAAATATTAATTAGAAATATATAATTATTTCCTACATTATTTTATTTTATTTATAATTTTTAGAAATTAAATTATTTAATTTATTTATGAAACAATGATGATGCAGTAATTACCTAATTAATGAAGTATTAAAATAATTGAAATTATAAATATCCAAATTAATGTAAATTGAGACTTATGATGAATTATAATGATCTTATAGGTTAATAATACATTTTATGTTTTGTTAAATTAATTTTATTCAAAGTGAGAAATTTTTAATGGCATTCAAAAAATCAAATACTAAATAGTGTCAAAATTTACATAATTGAGTATTTAAAACAAATACTATATTATTAATTGATATAATATTAATAAAAAACAAAGGTTAGAATAATGGACTTACATAAGGTCATATATATAAATAATGAACCACATAGGGTTCTATTGGTTGTTTATAGTATGTTTATTAACCATATAATATAAAAATGCAAAGAGATATGGTAAATGTCAAACTATTTAACTAAGAGTAATATCTAAAAGATTAGTTTAATATGGTGACCTAAATCTGTCTAAATCATATAGGTTGAGAGGTTTTTGACCCATTCCATCCTTATCCTCTAAATAAATCAATTTAGAGCAATTAGAAACTAAAAAATAGTTTATTATAAAATAATATTTCCCTTTTTTTCCAAAATGACCCTCACCTCTCTTATAAATGGGCACTTATCCTTCTCTAAAATTCACTCCCCCCAAATCCATTTACTTATTCCTAATACTTCCCAAATATCCTTTCAACATTCCTCTATTCATCCTAGAGGCCTTCTATTGGTCATAAAACCATCCTAAGGTGCTGTTTGGATCAAATCAAAATGAAGAACACGAAGAAGAGGTAAATATTTCATCACCTATTTCAAATTCTTTTCTTCTTCCACTTCATCTTTCTTTGTTGTTTCCATTCGATAATAATAATTCAAGTATATTCTATACATTGTGAATATATTTTAAACATTGAAAAACCATATTTATTATTCTATCTATCCTATAAATGACAATGTTACCATACATACGTACGTACGGATTACCGTCTCCACATCGTGGTGTAGTTTATTATTAAAACACTTCATTATTCGGATGGATATAATAATGTGTATAAATTATTTAAAGAAAAAATATAACATGTTTTTGATTATTTTTATATGATATACCATCCAATTACATAATATTTCTCTATCAATATAATGACATTGTCAGTCGTGCTGAGGTACGGTTTGTCCTCTCCATGAACATGATGTGATTCATTTCCCATCGTAATCATTCAAAAATACATTTCATTTTATGATTAAAAATACTATTTATGAACATAATATCATTTTTTATATGAATCAAATAAAAATTTTCCATAACAAACATGGCTTATGTAACCATTAATATTAAGGAATATAGATCAGTTAACACCCAAAACCATGATACTACAAAAATATTATTAATAACGAAATATTAGAAGATCATATATGATATCATATTTATGCATATAGTTCTAGTATAATTTAATAACAATGTTTAACTATTATACTAGAGGTTCACATACCATCGACTAAGGAAAAGTATATGGTATGGGTTAATTTAACAATATCTTTATTATCCGATGTTGTTTTTACGTAAGTATCTACTCAGACCTCTTTATCATCAACATCCATGTTTTTTCAAAATGTTTTTACAAACATTTTTACTATTTAATAAAATAGGGGTTAATGTCATTTATAACATTATTTGACCATATATGTTTTGAAAGGAGTCTTTCCGTCCTTTTCCAAAAAATCTAACTTTAGGTCATTTTCGACAAAATTAAGCTAAGAATGTTTTTTTATCATATAAGGTGAGCGTGGATATTTTCTTCCATTATAACATCATCGAAGAATTCCTTAGAAGATTATAATAATATATTCAAAATAAATGTTTTGTTTTATAGTTATGTGTCACTTAAATGGTTTCAAAATAGAAAGAGGTATTTTTTTCAAATAGTTATCATTTCATCTATGTCAAAATCCTTTGATGGATTTTAAACTTGTTTGAAGTTGATTTATTATGATACAAATCTTTCATATTGTATTGATGGTTTTTGAAAAATGATTGACTATGGATGCGTTAATTTAATACCATTCATGGTTTATGGGTATTGTATTGAAATTTTGAATACATATTTTAATACAAATGTATACGTTATGATTAAATATTTAAATATGAGGAATGTATTGGACTTAGAATGTGACAGGTGGAGCCTATTATAGCTCCTCGGTGCATCAGTAGGTCTCATGAGACAATTAGACCTATAAGTTTTCATGGCCTTTCCCAATTTGATATATGTTTTTGGATGAGGCCTTAATCATTTTTAAACATCTTGGTCAAGGCCTTTACAAAATTTTCGGAATGAATGACATTATATATTCCCTTATTTTGAAAATAATAATGATGGTTCATGTGGTTATTCGACAAGTAGAATTCCCATGAATCTAATTTATTATGGAATTATTTACTCAATTCATATTATTTCAATATAGTGATCAGGTTTATTATTTGTAAAGGAATGTGTTTTGAATTATTCATCATGCCTAATGTTTGTGTTATCTTCCGCTGTATTTCTTACCCTTAATGAGTGTTTGAGCTCAGCCCTTTCTTTTGTTTCATTTTCCCAGGATATGAAGATGTTAGTTATGAGCGACTTGTAGGATTAATCTAGGATGCTTGGATGTTTATAATGGAATAAATTAGTGTTGTATTTCTTTTCATGTTGTAATATTGAACATATATATGTATCTTGTTTCCAATAATACTAAACAGATCGTTATTTTAGGACATGATTTCTTGTATCAAGCAAATGTTATGTAATAAACCATGAAGTCTATGTAACTGGGGTCAGGGTGTTACATGATTATTTTGAAAAAACCTCCTTAATTTAAATATAAAAATTAATAAGCATCCATAAAATTCTAGGATGGCATAAAAAGTTTCAATATAATTTTAATTTAATATTTATAGTCTAATTAATTTATATCATTTATTATTAAGGATATCACAACATCATTATTGTCCCATAAGTAAATTTATTTATCTGGAGTCTAAAAAATATAAATAAAATAACATCATGTACAAAATACTTTTTTCTTTCCAATGATTATGTATAGTCCAATTTATATTATGTATGAACCAATCTTAATTTTTCATTATTAATAAGATAAAGGATATGTCATATTTCTCTTTACATTAAATTAATTCTTATAAAATGTAATTTTCACATCCATGTGGTTCCATGGGGTCCCAAAATCGACCCATGGATTCCCATAGTCAGAAATATCTCATTAAATTGGATTTGAACCTGTTTTTTGTTGATTAATATTCTTATTATATTAGTCATTACCCTTGTTTATGTGATTTCCCTTTAACAATTCTACATAAAATAATTACTGAATTAAATATTCCTAATGTCCAAAAAATAAAAGGTACCTATTTACACAATTTTAACCTTATTATTAAAAATATGGAATCATATTTTCTATAAAAATAAATTTATGTTTATGTAATTAATTTAAAAATAATTCTTGATTTCAAAACCAAAAAATGAGTTTTTCAGAAGTAATAACTATTAAATGTTTGACATGTGTTTATTTCTTATTTAAAATTTAAATTGCATCCAATTACCAAAATTTGATTATATTAGAGAAATAAAACATATTATAACCAATTAAAAGTACAGTATTAAAAAATAAATTAATTATGTGAAATGGTAGTATTGACATTAATGATGTATTTTTTACAATTAATTAAAATATGATCTTCATATGAAAATTACCTAAAAATCAACCTAAATAATGTTTAGGTCCTGATTCCAGATAAGATATTTAATTTTTAAAATATAATATATAAAATTGTTACAAAATATATATCTAATATGGGTGTGCCATCAAAAGGTAGAAAAACATCATTTATTTGGAAAATTACTCCTTTTATCCAAAAAAATGATATTGTTCTAATATCATGTTCTAGAAAATTTATTACATGAATTTTAATGTTATATAAAATAATATTTCGGTTTATACTATTCTAAAATTCTATTATATATCCCATTAAATAATAATATTTTAACACTATATCGTTGTTTATAGAAACTTGGTATTGCGTACAATCTAAGCTATAGATGAATATTGCTCTTACCTGTATTGCAAGACAACATAGTGTTATGTGTAGTGAAATATTCCTTGGATGTTTCATATATCATGATCCCTACATATTTCTTTTATATATTGAAAAAAAACTATAAATAATGTTTCGTGAAATGATTTCTATCAAAAGAATATGAAATTGTGTGTTACACAATCCCAGAATGGTGTTTTGTAAACAATAATCAAATACAATGTTGTGTATAGTGCATGCTAATCTTGGTGTAGCATACAACACAAGACATCAATGAATTAAAATAATATATCTCATAAAATATCGAGTTGTCACATTTTTTATAACTTGTATCACAACCATCCACCTCTCATACAAATACTTTATGATGAAACCCGACTAACCCCCTTAAACTCACCCATAATAGCCCATCTTGGGTTGTTGAAATTCTTCTTCATGCCCAAGATCCCATCTATGATACATTACAGTAAATTATTAATTATTAATCATGATTACTTACTCAAGATACAATGTAAAAAATTTCAAACTATTGATATTATACCCATTCTAGATGTAAGAGGCTTTATATATATTAACTACCATTTCAAACACCCCATGATACCCTTTTCAATTAAACATATCCAAAATCTACATAGCCCCTAATATTATAAATGTTATTATTTATACATAACGAAATATACTAGGGAACACCCAAACTTTCCCTATTTTTATAAAATGAATAAATAAGATAAAATATTCCAAATTTGGGGGAATCCTCAAGAATGAAATAATATAAACAAAATATTAAATGAAAAATGAGGTCTAAAATCATCCATACCCTCTTTAAAAAACTTTCCTAGAATTTTTTTTTGAAAAATAATGGCTTTATCAGTATAATTATCTGAGGAGAATAGGGAGAATGTGAGAAAAAAATGATATTCCAACTTGGGAATTGTGGTTCAATAAAAGGGGAGGGGATGAAATTTTTATAACATTTTAATAAAATGATTAATACATTTTTTTTAAAAATAGTAGTAGATCACTGTGTATGTTGAGAATTACCATCGGGTACCCAATGACCATCCATGGCCTACAAAATCATTATAAACCAGGTTTTGTATCTAGTATAGTACATTCGAGTACATGGAGTTATATGCATAATTTTTGTTAATTGATTTTAGATTCCATATTTCCATCATGATAACATTACAAATTACAGGAATAAATAATATATTTTATATAACTACCATATCATAATATCCTAATACTAGGAAATCATTTTTGAATGTCCATTACAAGAACACTCTTACTCTTGATTGACGACAAATATAGAATTATCATGTTTCAAAAAATCATATTGACATGGGTTATTAAATAGATGGTCATCATGGTAAGGAATTGGATGCATAAATACATTAATATTATAATAAATAATTGATTATTTTAAGATATAGATTTCAATAATGAGACACAAGTGTGACATGCTTTCAATATTAACTTACTTCTATAAAAAAACATGTAATTTAAAATATAATTTTACTAGTATTCGTGGAGAGTTTTTTTATAGAAATTTCAACTATTTGAGGTCAAAATGGATCCCTTCATCTGAAACCTAATACTTTGAAAAAACCATATTGGAAACTTGAATGCTGAGTAATAATCATGTGGTGATTCTGTCACACACGATTTGTTTTTCTTTTCATGTCATGGATTTGATCTGGTTCATTGAAAATCTTGATAATTTTATTGGGTTTTGGGTGAGATTAAATTTGAGTTTCGAACTACCATATATGTCTTATCACCCTAATTTTAGTTCCCCATTTCTTGTTTAGGTGTTTTTGGAGAAATGGTGGTTATTTCTTGATTTCATCCAACTGTTATCCCATTTCTAGTTTTAAAACCAAAATAGGATTCTTTTATAACACCATTGTTTTCAATATTTCTCACCCATTCAACTTCTTTCATTGGCTCCACAAACATATTCAAACAACCATTTCATTTTGGACCCCTTAAGAATTCACAATCATGGTGAATTTGGGTTACTTATTTAGGTAATGGGCCATCCCATGGGCCCATTTCATGTTTTAAAACAATAAATTGTTTATTTTTTATCGTTTTCATTTATGAATATTTTTTATTGATTCTACATCATACACTAATCCATAATAACTATACACAGCCCAATTGTCGATGTTACCTCTTTAAAGATCATTTAAATCACATATTAGGGTTAACATTCTCAGGATTCCTCAAATAGTCTAGAATTAAGAAGGTAAATTCTTTGGTCCATAAATAATTCCATTCATACACTTTTTCCAACAAATATTATTTATCTATTTTGTCCTAAGATTTTGATATGCTCCAAGATGTTCCATTCCATTCAAATTTCTCTATGCGTTCAGATCAAATGGATGATGAATTGTTTTCTTGTTGAAAAGGTGAGATTTCATCCCCATTCTCCTCATTATTCACCATCCTTTCATTATTTCATTGTTTTATAATCTCTACTAGTCATGATCGACCAAGGGTTCTGTTATCCGATGATTTTCTAGTGGTTTTTTGTTAGTTTGGGTCTTATTGTCATAGGTTTAGGGATTATAAACCCTCAGATAGTGATATTGGGTGTGTGTTTCCATTATTCATAGGATTTGAGGTAGGATATCCATTTCACATACCTTTATCAGTTATGTTTAATAATTTTTTTATTTTCTACATCTGATACATATCTTTATTATTACTTATCATACATTGGATAATTTTCTAGATGTGAAAATTGTTGTTTAAGCCTTGTTTTGTGAAAGGTAGAGTTGTTTTTTCATAAAAGTGCACACCAAGTGTTTGTTTAAATGTGCCATTATCTTTTGAAACACTTTTGGGCGGTTTAAAACATCATTTATGTAATTTTTAAAATTTTATAGTTGGTCTAACAAAATATGGAAATAAACTGGTGTTTTATTCCTTTTCATATTCTTAAAATAAATTGTTTTGTTTTAAAACAACATGTCATGTGTTCGGTTAATTTCTCAGTTTTCATTTATGTGTGATGTTTTAATTAAAAATTATTATTTTTGGTTTTATAAATGAATTGGAAGAATGATAAATTTTATTTTTGGGTCATTATATGTATTTCACAGTTGTATTTTATTTTACAAACAAATGGGTTTTGGTTTACAACCTGTTTTGGCATGAGTTGTTGGAAAATGGCATGTTTCACACCCTTATGAAAATGGTTGTGTTTTGAATGTGTAACCTGAGTGTGTTAAGGGATTTATGAATGTTTTTTTCTGATTTAAATTTCTGTATACACCTCCTTAATAAAATTTATATTCTTACCTTGGTCAAATGATAGTTTTGAGAAAGGCATAATGTCCTTTTTTGAATTTCTTTTAAAAATAGTTTCCATCTTTATTTCATGTTCTATCTTTTGGGACCATTTGAAATTCCATGAAATTGTTTTATAAATTTTTTTTGGGCTTCGAAATATGTTTTTTATGTTATTTATGGTTTTATGGTCTCAAAAGATCATTTTTGAATAAATTTTATGTGCTAGACCATGTTTTACTCCTCGAAATTGTATTACGAAACATTTCAGTGGTTTATTGATTTGTAAATGAAATGTGAAGCATGTTTGGGGGATTTTTGTGTGATTATGGTTTATTAATGTAATTTTAATGTCAAAAGTGTATTTTATAATATGTGTAACATGATTGATCACTAAAGGGAATCCCATGTATCTAGGTGGTCAGACGTGTACTAGAATTCTTGTGATCACATGAGGTTTGGCCCCTGTTTCACAGAGCATGATTGATGATTATAACACCGACTAAAATATGATGATGATGTTTTTGGGGTACCACTTGGTTATGGGTATTATACCTACTAGTGGCTCATTTTCACAAGAACAGATATTTTTTCTTGTTACGTTCACAGATATACATGGTACATTGGGATCATAACTATCTAGTCACTAGGGGTGTTCTTGTGAGTTATGATCATTGGATATTTCATAGTCACTTTCGGCATGTAGTTTGTTTTATTATGACATCAATTGTATGTGTGATTTTATTGAAAATTTTAAATTATTTAAATCATCCCTCTTGAATGTTATTTTCATTTTAATGTTTAACTTATTTGAAAATTTCTACTTGCATTCTTGTTTATAAAACATTAATGTTTTTGTCTCATAAATTATTTTATAGTATGGGAACTCATTTAAAAAACATACCATTATATTTTTATTTAAATATTCAAATTGATGTTTATTTTTATTTTAATTTATGAGAATTGGGAATAAAATTTCATGTAAACATACTGAGTTTTAAAACTCACGCCTATAGTCTTCTTCTGTTTTTAGACCTTATGAATGTTTCAGCTTGTGTTTGATCACCTAGGGAAATGTGTGATCATTATGTTGGATGGTTACCAAAATGGTCACATTGATTTAGTTGGTTATCAGGTTTGTACAAATGAGTTTTTGGTTTGGTTTTACTTTTAGTTTCTTGTACAAATAATGTTCAGTTCATTTTTTATATAAATGTATTTATGGTTGTCCATTTCATTCCGCTATTTTTTTGATTTTTTATATATGGTTGAAATCATTCCCTTATTTACTATATTGATGACTTGGGTTCTGGTTTCCATCCCAGTAGTTTTGGGAACGCCTATCGGGACTTGTTGCGGCGTATCCCTTTTGACTGGTTCAGGGTCGACTCGAGCTGGTTCATGTCTAAATGGCATCAGAGGATGTCGGCACTTAGCAGAATTTGTTTTGAAAGCTCTTGTTATTTGGGGGATTTCAAGGTATACGGAATAGGATTTTTTGGACTTAAGGGGTATGTGATGGAATAGCGTCGAGAATTCTCGCTCGTTCTGATCCTCGAGTATCCATGAGATTTCCGAATTATTTATTTTCCGATGTTGTTGTTGATTGGTTTTTGTTGGAATATGACAAGGGAGTCTGACTAATTTCCACCATGAGCTCACAGGGTCTGGAAAGCCATGTGGATCATGGTTATTGTCCTAATAATTCACTATGTGATAGTATTGTGTTTGAAAAATTGCCGCCAACCATATGGTCAAGTCACACAATTACACTAGTTCACATTTTTCGGTTTCTTGGACCTTTCTGGAATACTAAATTATTGTTTTGAAAACACTTATGTGATAATTATGAAAATGTGTTTTAATGGAAAGATTGGTTTTTGAAAAAAGGGGAAAGAGGATTTAGAAATTTAAATATAAGAATTTTTTTGGAAGTTTGTGTTTTTTAACTTATTTTTTTGGAGGAAGGGGAAATTATTTAATAGGATTAGATATTCCTTAATCTAAACATGTTGTTTATTGAGATAAAATGATTTGAAAGTGTGAATCATTTTAAATTAATTATGAATATTTGTTTTAAATGGTATCTTTTACCCTATAGAAATGTTTTCGAATATGATGAATTGGTTTTGTAAATCTGGTTTTGAGCAGCTAGTGTTTTTTTGGAAAGGGGTTTTGGCCTTTGTGGTTGTACGATTATCAAAAATGTAATTGCGAAATTTTTTTAAAGTGGGAAATGGTTATTTAGAATAGAATGTTTTTTGGAATTTCTATTAAATGAAATGGAACTTTTTTAAAACAAATGGTTCTTGATGAAGTGTGGTTTATCTTGTGAAATATGAAAATAGTTTTTGATTTGGTGGTGTGACTTTGGAAAGTACGTGATTAGTTTTGAAATGATGATGTTTTGTTTTTTCATTCAGTGTATTCATGTGTTCTCACATGAATGGTTTTGATGATATATGGATGAATGGCTGGTATTTCATTGAATTTGAGTGATCGGGGTGGCACATAAATCTTCATGTGTGTGAGACTTAATGAAACACCGTTGGTGAAAGTGAAAATCCACCATGTTAGTTTATTTGATTTTCAAAATTGATTTGAGATGAAAAATTTTGGTGTTTGTCATGAACTGATCGTTATGTGGATGGTATATCCTTTGCCTTAGATGTTTTGTCTATTCGGTATACTTTCTTATGATCTCAAAGGCATATTATTGTTGCATCTTTAGATGGGATTTTTGGTGGCTCGGTCATGGGGTAATGTTCAGTTGGCTTCAAAAGATGTGTTGGATGGTGTGATGTGGCCACAAATGGTTATCTATTGTCATGCTTTCTAGTTGATCAACATGTAGATTTGTTTCAAATGTTAAATCATTTTTTAGAATGATAGAAAAGATTGTTTGTTGAAATATATTTCTTTTTGGGATCGTTTTAATGTGTTTTCCCTTTATAGTGATTCTCTCGGTTGTAGTAGTTGTGCTCGGTGATGTTTATTGGATGTTTTTGTGTGCCTTGTTCATTCTGCTCATCGTTCGGTGTGATAGAAAATAGTGTAGTGTATCTCCACGTTATTGTTTAGATAAATTTCTTTTGTTGTGGAAGGGATTTTCATGGTGTCCCTTGATCTGTTGTTTCATCATGGGTGTGTTATGTGGAACTATGTCGAACTAAGGGATGGAGTACTGGTTGGGGATTATCAATTTCCAACTTCGAGTCAACAGATTCTTCATCCATCAGAGCACTAGCAATAGGTTTCAGGGTGAAGCTGGCACGCAGTCAAGAGACCTAGGATTGTGGGAAGTATTACTAAGATCATACCTATGCCATTTCAGTGAGGTATTAAATATGTTTAATTTTTTGTTTCATTGGCTCAACGATAGGGTCCCCTTCCCTCCCTACACTAAGTGGTGGGGGTTTTGATCTATGCTGAATGTTTTGGCCCACTTCTGGTACCATCCGGTCAGGAGTGGTTGGGTTAAATGTTCATGTAATAACCCTCTTAACCTGGGTTGGTAGGTTGTTATGCTATATTTTTTGTGGAATTTCTCATGTGATTCCCAAATCTAGTTTATTTGGAATTCTTGTCTGTTTGTTGCATGTCGGCTTTTAATTGAGGGGAGACCCACCACAAGTCTCGTTGATTTTTCTTTCTAAGAACTTATCTTGTGCTAGTTGTTTCTTAATGGTACGTAGACCATTTTTTAATCTGCAGGAATCATTGGCCATCATGAGTTCACTTTGGTTTGGGTGATTTTTGGGTTCATTAGTAGAAGGCCCAACAACCGTGTTCTTAGATTAGTTGGGGAGGTAGTGACTTGGTCTTTCGATAGATTCTCTGGAAGTGGTTGAGAGTTATAGTTTTGGTCTTGGTACGAAGAATATGTTCCATTAATGGTTGAGGGAATGTCATTTTATTAGGAGGCTGGAATATATTGATAAATAATCCTTAGGTTTTGATCAATCAGCTGGAATGTGCTATGTCTTTCTGGGGGAATAATTCTTTAATAGTGGGGACAATTGTCACACCTGATTTTTTTCTTTTCATGTCATGGTTTGGATCTGGTTCATTGAAATCCATATCCTTTTATTCGGGGTTGGTTGAGATTAATTTTGAGTTTTAACTACCATATATGACTAATCACAAAAAATTGGGTTCCCAATAGCTTGTTTATTATTTTTTGCAGAAAGGGTGGTTATTTCATGATTTGGGCCAACCGTGAGCCCATATTCAATTTTAAAAACCAAATGTGAATTATTTATAACTCATTTGTTTCAATATTTTTCACCCATTAAACATTTTACATTTCATACACTACTATATTCAATCCACCATATCCTTTTGGACCCCATAATAATTCACAATCATGGTGAATTTGGGTTACTTATTTAGGTATTGGGCCATCCCATGGGACCATTTCTAGTTTTAGACATATAAATTGTTTATTTTATATATATTACATTTTTAAATAATTTGGTGATTTTAACAACCACCCGAAGAAAAGATACCTATACTCACCCCCATTATTGATTTTCCCTTTTTGGATGTCATTTGAATAAAATATTTGTGCGAAAGTTCTCAAGATTCCTCAAATTTTCCATAATTGAGAAGGTAAATTATTTCTTCCAAATATCATTTAATTTTTTCTATATTTCACACAAATTATCTTCTCATGGTTTGACCAGAGGATAAGAGACTCTCCAAAATGTTTCAAGCCATTCCTTTTCTCTATTGGTGCAGATCTCATGGAAGATGAAGAGTATTCTAGTTGAAAAGGTGAGATTGCTTCTCCTTTCTTCTCCCACTTCTTCCTCCTTTAATTATTTCAGGGTTTTATAATCTCCAATAGCCTTGATAGTACTAGGGTTTTGTTATTCTATGATGTTTTATGGGGTTTTTTTTCATTTGGTGTTGGTCACTATAGGTCTAGGATTTATAAACCCTCACATGGGGATATTGGGTGTGCGTATCCATTAAGCTAAGGATTTGAGGTAGGATATCTCTTTTCACACACCTTTATCTTTTAATTTTCATCATTTTCTTATTCTTCACATCATATACATTTGTTTATTATTGATTTTATTCAGTTGGATAATTTTAATGGGGTGAAAAAAGGATGTTTAAGACTTGTTTTGTGAATGGTATAGTAGTTTTTTTCAAAAAAGGGCTCACCATGTATTTGTTTAAATGTTCCTATCACACCCGGCATTTGCGCTGTATCATGTTTTTAATTTTTTTTTATATTTTATCTTATAATTTTAATTATTTTAATAATTATTATTATTTTTATATTAAATGAGGGCTGAGCCCGATTGTGGTTTTGCACTTTTGCACTGATAAATATGTGTTTTGGCCTGGGCAATATTCAGTGTGCCGCCGTTGAAGCTACTCGGCCTCGCCTAGGTCGTCGCGCGACCATGCCCAGATCCCCAAATGCCTACCCGATATTCTGCAAATTAAATGAAATGAATTAATAATGAATAAAAATTAAATAATTGGAAAAATAAAAGTGATATAAAATAAAATGATTTCACTGATAAGGATTATATTATTATTTGGGGATATTATTAATTATTATTTATTATTATTACTGTTTATATTAGTGATGGAAAATAAGTTATTTTATTTATTATTACTACTATTGTTTTAGTAGTTATTAATCTTATTATTATCACAATTTTTAGAATTTATTATCATTGTTATTATTTATTTCCCTTTATTTTATTTGTTTTTTCTACTAGGGTTTGTGTCACACCCTCCCCTTTCTCTCTTTGCCACGTCGCGGCACCCCCTCCCATTTCCTTCTTCTCCCTGTCGTGGCACCACCTCCCATTTCCCCCATTTACCCCCTGCTGCGTCGCTGGCTCCCTGCGTGCTGTTGGCCGCCCCCTACATCTCCCTCTCTTCTTCCACATTGGACACCCCCACATGGTTCGAAGCCCCACATAGAGACCTCCGGTAGTCCCCCCTCTCCCTACTCGCATACTCACATTACTGGTCAGCCCCTCCCTCCATGCGTATTGCTGGCCGACAAACTCCCCATCCCCTCCAACCCATTTTTTTTGGTGCCCCTGCTTTCCATCAGGAGACCCTCCACCTTGCCGAAAAATCCTCTCGGTGTCCCATCAGGCTTCTCCCCTGCAAGCATCATCGCACCCTCCTCTTCCCCGGACACCGCCCCGCCGTAGAACCATTCCCACTAGAACCGTAAATCTGTCGCACCCCTACTCCGGATCCATCCAGTGACCAATGTTCCGACCACCCCTGCCCTCTTTTCCTGCCACCCGCATAGCCCCTTGGCGTCTCCTCATTGGTGGCTCTCCCTACAACTCCTTCTGACAGTTCTTCATCATGGTAGGGTTTCTAATTTCTTCTTTTTCCTAGTTTTTGTTGTTTTTCATTCTTTTAGGGATTCGTTTTTGATTCGTTTTTTTCATTTTTCTGTTTTGGGTTCGCTCTAGGTTGCATGAGGTGTGGTTGAGGTGCAATTGCGATTTATCCTGATTTTGCGGAAGCTTTTTTGGGTTTGAGGTAGGTGGTTCTGTGTTTAAACATTATCTAATAAGTTAATTTTCTTGCTTAGTTAATTTACAATATTACATGATTAATTCTTTTGGGTGTGGAATTAGATATTTTGATTTTTTTTATATGCATTATATTTGTTTTGATGTATGTTTATGTGGTAAGAGTAAGTTCTCTATTTGAAAGATGTTTTTTTAGTCTATTGTTAGTGTTTAATAATATGTTCAGTTAGTTTTTCAGTTGTGATAGTTGTGTTAAATGTGTTTTCGATACGTTGTTGCATGTGTTTAGTCATAAGGGAATGTGTTGTGTGGTTTTAATGGGTTGTTACCATGAAAATCCATAATGAACTATCTGCTAGTGTTTTATAAATTTTGTATTTGTATTGTGAAAAGGTGCAATGTGCACAATTTATGATCTGGTGTATCATTCATATGCATTTTGTCTGAAAAGGGGATATGAGTGAGTCTTTGGTGTTTAAAGACATGTTTCATCTTCTATAATTTTTTAATAAAATTTTTATTGGTTTGTTTAATCGGTAAAATGGTCTTTTAACTATGTTATTGGGTTATTAATTGATGTGAGTGGTGGATGTTTTGTTCGTCACGTGGCATCAGGTATTATTGGAAAGCCCTTGCAGCGATTCTCCCTGCTCGTTTAGTGTCGGCTTGTAGTATGTCTTGGCCATTGTACCAGTTTGGTTGGGTCCATTGTTTTATTTATTTATTACTGTATTCCCCCCATAAAGCATTAGCATGTGATTGAAGTGCCGCAACATGTAATATGTCATTGGATAACCCTCCAGTTGATTAAAACAAGGACTCATCCTTTTGAATGATAGTGATCAGTTTGTCCCCTGTCCTTTTCGGTTAAGCGGATCCTCTTGCAGCGGGATGACAGACTCGAGAGAAGTTGAAGGGGACTTTGGTCTCTTTGAGTTGTCGTAGTTTTCAGGTATGATTTTTGACATTGTTGAATCTGATGGTTCCCCTGAAAGCGATGAAAGGAATTCCAACAGGGAAAGGTGAAGGCGGTTCAGAATTATCTGTGTTGACCGATGTCTTGAAAGGTTTGTAGTACTTTCATCGGCTGCAAGGGTAATGTTTGGTGAAGTCTTGCAGTGTGAGTTCTCTTTGATAGTCAGGGGTGATGTTTAACCTCATTAATTTTAATGTTGTGTTTAGAAAAAGTGAAGGAGATTCCAGTGGGGAAAGGTGGAAGCAGCCTAGAGTGGTCGGTTCGTGCAACTATTCTAAATGACATTTGGCCCTTCATTGGTTTCTT
The DNA here is from genome assembly GCA_963277665.1 of Viscum album. Taxonomy (NCBI): domain Eukaryota; kingdom Viridiplantae; phylum Streptophyta; class Magnoliopsida; order Santalales; family Viscaceae; genus Viscum; species Viscum album. The sequence goes on along the minus strand of OY728119.1, from coordinate 1,684,630,725 downwards.
TTAAGGAAGGGTCTATGTTAGGCCACATTTGTGGCATACCCAATCACATGAGGATTCTATGGTTGATTCCAGGAATCACGTGTTTTTTAAGACTCAGTTTGATGTCCCCCTCCATATATTGTTCCTCTCAACAACAATGGTCATGTTCATCTGACAATTGTGGTGTCGTGTTGTCATTCGGTGTGACGAAGGGTGATGTGCATGCATCATATCAACTATTTTGTTGGTGAATGTTCTGTGTATAATCAGATGGATGCTGTAATGTGTTGTGTTTTCTAGTGTGGTCATGGTTGCAGTGTGGTTGCGTGTGACACCAAAAGGAGAATCTCCATTAAGGAGTCTTCAATACCTGACCGCGAGGCAGGAGATGCTTCAAACATCAGGGCTCCATCCATAGGCTTAAGAGTGTTGCTGGCACGTGGTCAGGAACCCTGTGAGTGTATGGGACCCCGAATTTATTTCTGTCAATGTTTTGAAATTAAAAGCAGCTTAAAATTTTTTTCTATGGTTATTCCATTTCGAACGAACCATCTGGTTGCATAAGGATTCTGTGACAATGTGGTGGAATATTCGTTTCATTTCCTTATAGTCCAGGGGGACGCGTCCCACCAGACGTAATTGTTTTAGTGGTCCTCATGGAGTCTGTTTGGGGGAATTGGTCACAATGTTGAATGGTGCTCATCCACGAATGTGGAAATGTTGATTTTTCTTGGGTCGTGCATTTGACGCCCTGGTAGTTGGGCCCCCCCTCCCCTTATGTTGGGGTGTTTGGCCTCCATCAAGAAATTTTAAATGTTCTGTATGTCCTATTAGTTCTAATGGTGGGGAGACCCACGTTGGGTCTTGCACAGATGTCTATGGAAGGAATCAGTGTTGGAATTTTCTTTAATGGCGGGGAGTCCGCCCAAACCTCCCAGTTTTTGTCTTCTAGTCTCACATTGGGAGTTGTTAGGTTCGTAATGGTAGAGAGCCCCTAGAGCTTCCCCATGTTGACATATTGGTTCAATTTTTAAAGATGTCTTGGTGATAAGTGATAATAGTGTTCCTGGGACGTGTTTTGACCTTGGTTGTTCATTCTAACCAAATGGTGTGGTTATTGATCAATAGTTCTTGAGGTGTTTTTGGCTTGTGAAGTTGGTTTCTATGGGTGTGAGAGTTCCTTTCCTTGATCAGTGAACTAGAGGCGTTCCAGATCTTTAGGTCGGGAGACACATATCAGAATGACTTTTTATGCATTTCATGATGTTTTCTTTGAGTCACTTTCTCTGAGCACGATGCTTTTTCCTCTTCTCGCTTGTTGATTGTGGGGATCCTCTATAAACCTTAGTGGGGTATCGACTTCTTCTTTGAGACTCAACCCTAGTTGTGGCTTTTCGGGGACAAAAAGCGTTATGGAATGGATAATTTTCACGCTCGGAATTTGTGTTGTGTCTCATTTCTAATTTTTTATATTTTATCTTATAATTATATCTTCTTTTAATTTTTATTATTATTTTTATATGAAATGTGGGGCGAGCCCGATTGTGGTTTTGCGATTTTGCACTGATAAATACTTGTTTTGTCATTGGAAATATTTAGTACACCACCATTGATGCCGCTCAGCCTCACCTTGGTCGTCACGTGGCCTCGCCTGGTTCCCCACATGCCTACCCGATTTTCCGAAAATTTAATGACATGAATTAATAATGAATAAAAATTAAATAAGTGGTAAAATAAAATTGAAATAAAATAAAAATATTTCACTGATAATGATAATATTAATATTTGGGGTTATTATTAATTAGTATTGAGTACTATTAATATTTTTATTAGTTATGGAAATTAAGTTATTTTATTTATTATTATTACTCTTGTTTTAGTTATTATTTTTATTATTATTATCACAATTGTTAGAATTTATTATCATTATTATAATTGTTTTCCATTTATTTTATTTGGTTTCCCTCTAGGGTTTGCGGCACACCATCCCCTTTCCCTCTTCTCCCCTTTGTAGCACCCCCTCCCATTTTCCTCATCTCCTCGTCGTGGCACCCCCTCCCATTTCCCTTGTTTCCCCCTTGTTCCATTGCAGTCTCCTTGTGTGCTATTGGTCACCCCTACATCTCCCTCCCTTCATCCACATAGGACACCCCCACCTAGTTCGAATCCCCACACAGCGACCTCCGGAACTCGCCTGCTCACGCCGCTGGTCGGCCCCTACCTCCTGGCATGTTGTTTGCCGACAGACTCCCCATCCTCTTCCACTCATTTTTCCGACGCCCCTGCATTCCTTTCAAAGAACCTCCTCAGGGTCGACCAATCCTCTCGGTCTCCCATTGTGCTTCTCCCTGGCCAGCATCGCTGCACCTTCCGCTTCCCCGGACATCACCCTGCAATATCACACTTTCCCCTGGAACAATACATGTGTCGCACCCCTGCTCCGGCTCCGTCCGACGACCACATTCCCGATCGTCACTGCCCTCCCGTCCAGCCTACCGCACAACCCCTAGGCCACTTATCAATGGTGGCTCCCCCCGAAACTCATTCTGGTAGTTCTCCATTATGGTAGGGTTACTAATTTCTTCTTTTTCCTAGTTTTTAGAGTTTTTCTTGTTATTAGGGATTCAATTTTGATTCGTTTTTGTTCGAATTCATGTTTTGGGTTCGTGCTAGGTTGCATGAGGTGTGGTTGAGGTGAGATTGTGATTTCAAACCATTTTGAAGATGATTTTTTGTGTTCGAGGTAGGTGGTTCAGCGTTTAAGCATTATCTGATAAGTTAATTTTCTTGCTTATTTAATTTACAATATTACATGATTAATTATTTTGGTTGTGGAGTTGGTTATCTTGATGTTTTTCTATGCATTATATTTGTTTAACAGTATGTTTATGTGGTGTGGGTATGTTCTATTTTTGAGAACGTGTTTTTTACCTTATCGTTAGTGTTTAATAATATGTGCAAATAGTTCTTCAGTTGTGAAAGTGGCGTTAAATGTGTTTTTGATACATTGTTTCATGTGTTTGGTCATAAGGGAATGTGTTGTGTGTTTTTAATGGGTTGTTGTCATGAAAACCCACACTGAACTATCTGGTAGTGTTTTATTAATTTTGTGTTTGTTTTTTGAAAAGGCGCAAAGTGTGCAGTTTATGTTCTGGTGTATCATTCATATGGGTTTTGTTCGAAAAAGGGAATTTGAGTGAGTCTTTTGTGTTTAAAGTCATGTTTTATCATTTGGAATTGTGTAATAATTTTTTTTTTGTTTTCTTTAATCGGGAAAATGGTCTTTTTACTGTGCGACTAGGTTATAAATTGATGTGAGTGGTGGAGGTTGTGTTCACCACGTGGCGTCAGTTATGATTGGTTTGGGTGGAGGGCTGAGTTGTTTCTTTTGAGTTAGTCATGTTATGTTTATTTTTAAATAATTTGTTGAAAATTATTTAATATGTTTTAATAAAAAATTATTATTAATGTAAAAATTGTTTTAACTGAGTTGGGTAAAGTCTTTTGGCATGCATACTTTTTCAAATGGTTTTCAATGTATGTGGAAGTGTGGAGTTGGGTTTATGATACACCCTATTTGTTTTGTTTGTCTGAGTTTGACATGAAATGTTAAATTTCAACATCATGAGCACAAAAGGGGAAGTCTGGGTACTAGGTGGGTGGACTAGATCTAGCGTGCAAGTGATACAGAAGCGGCATTGGCCCGGTTTCACTTATCTGGTTTGATGATTACAACACTAAATAAGCATTGGATGATGATTGGAGACCACTAGGTTGTGGATGTGTTGCCCAGCTAGTGTCTCATGCAGGAGAATGTATTTTGTTGTGGTTTCTATAATACTATTCACTTAGACAAGATGTTCTATGGTCCCATTACTTTTTATGGTACCTTTAGGGCCTCTCCCACTTTTGGAGCTCCTGAAATACTATACACTCACCATCAGAAAACGGTGTAGCTTTTGGGTGTTTCCTGAAGGTTTGGGATTTTCTTAAATGCAAGGGTGTTTTTATTTTTTTTGGTTGTTTTATTAAAAGATTTTTATTTATAGAAATTTTCTCTTTTAAATTTTTCAAGAATTGGCATCATTTAATTTATTTTGTTTGGAAATGTATTTGTCATTTAATGATTACACGTGGAACCTTTTTATTGGTTGACATCCTACTGGGCTTTTCACTCACACCCTACATACACCTTCGAGTGTATATAGACCTTGTTTCTTGTGGTCTCCAGGTTTTGACATCGTTCTCAGTGACGGTGGTTCGGATGTTGTTGGTATTCGCATGCAGGTTAGTGTTAGTAGCTTGGAGATGTAGCTTCTCGTGTCGCAAGGAGGTTGTTATCAGAGTTTAGTTTTCTATCCTTGTTGTTCACTTGTGGTTTTTAGTTGAATTGTAGACTTTAATTCTGTTTATAGTTTAATGGTGTGTTTGGTTGTCTGTTTCTATTTTTATTTTGTTTATCTTTTTAGTTGTTTTTATATCTTTTATTTCTTTTAAATCGTTCCCATGTAATTTTTTGATTCCTGGGAACTTGTGCCAGCCCATGGGGAATAGGAACGCCCTTCGGGCCATGTCGCAGACCGGGTCGGGCGCCGGTCGGATGGTGACCCAGCCTGGATCATTACAGTTCTGATATCTTTTTCAACTATTTTGGGATATTTATAACTTTGTAAATTTTATTAAGAAAATTATACAGTATCTCTAATATAATATGTCTTGAAATTGGTGTTTCATTCCTTGTAATGTTCTAAAAATAAATGGTTTTGTTTAAAAGGGAAAGTCAAGTGTTTGGTAATTTCCCTGGTTGGATTTTATATGTGATGTGTGATTTGAAAATTATTTGTATGGATTTATAAATTAATTGGAGGAATTATAAAAGGTATTTTCGGGTCCTTATATGGATGTCCAATGATTATTTGGTTTTACAAACAAATGGGGTTTGGTTTACAACATGTCTTGGCCCGAGTTGTTAGAAAATGGAACGTTCAACATCCTTATAAAAATGGTGGTGTCTTGAATATGTAACCAAATAATGTTATGGGATTTATGAATTTGGTTGGAGAATATAAATGGTGTGTATACAACCCCTAAATAAAATTGAAAATCATACGTTTTTTAAATGTATGTTTTGAGAAAGGCTTAGATTCCTTTTGGCATTTGTTTTAAAATAGTTTCCATCTGTATTTCATGTTCTATATTTTGGGGAAATTTTATAGTCAATGAATGTGATTTATTAATTATTCATGGGGATTACAAATCAGGTTTTTTTTATTGAGGGGTTTATTCCATTAAAAGATAATTTTTGAATGGATTTTATGTGCTAGGCCTTGTTTTAAAGCATGAAATTGTTTTATTAGTCTTTTCAGTGGTATATTGATTCGTGAATGAAATGTAACACATGTTTGTCAGATGTTTGTGTGATTATTGTTTGGTAAGGTAATTTTTATTGGAAAAGAGTATTTGATAATATTTTTAACATTATTTATCACGAAAGGAATCTTAGGTATCTAGGTGGGTGAACATGTACTAGTATACTAGTTATACCACGGGGTTTGGTCCATGTTTCACGTAACATGTTTAACGATGAAAAAAATAACTAAACAATAAGGATGATGAGGTTTAGGGTCCACTAGGTTATGGGTATGATCCTTACTAGTGTCTCGTGTGAACGAGAACAGATATTTATTATGGTCATTTTCACTGAGATACGAGGTACCTCGGGCTCACAACTAACTAGTACCCATGGGTGTTCCGGTGAGTTGTGCTCATTGCCTATTTTGTGCTCACCATCAGTATAGGGTTTATTTTGTTGATTAATTCATCAGTGTGAGTGAGTTATTTAAATGTGTAAATTATTTAATGTAGCTCTTTTGAAAACTATTTTCATTTTGAAGTTGCACCTATTTAAAAATTGTTACTAACTTTCTTGTTTATAAATCATGCATGTTTTTATATAGTAATTTTTTTATAGAATGGGACCTCATTTGAAAAATATACCTTAATATTTTCATTTACAACATGAAATTGAGGATTCATTTATTTTAAAGGATGTGCATTTTTAATAGAATATCAGGAAAACCTACTTAGTTTTAATACTCGCGCCTATAGTCTTCTTCTGTTTTTAGCCCTTGTATAGGTTTCAGCTTGAGTTTGATCACTTTGGGAGACATGTGATCATTATATTGTAGAGGTACTAGAAGTATCATCGAGAGATAGTTGGATACCAGGTTTGGTCAGTTGAGTTGTTGGTTTAGTTTTAATTTCAGTTTCTTGTTCAAATAATATTCAATTCAGTTTTTATATAAATGTATTTTGGGCTGTCCATTTCTTTTCCCTATTTGTTTGATTGTTTCTATATGGGAGAAATTTTTCCCTTGTGTAATATATTGATTACATTTGTGCCTATCGCCATCCCGGGAGGATCAGGAAAACCTCTTGAGACATGTCGCGGGCTGGCCCTTATGACCCATTCAAGGTCAAATCAGGCCGGTTCGTAACAGATTTGAAATGTTTTTTTATCATGGCATGCATTTATCTTATTCAAGAGAGTGTTTTTCTCTATTATAAATTGTGAGATATTTAATCTATCAATGAGAAAGAAAAATGATGTGTAAGATCATAACTAGTTGAGTGAATTGTGTTGTAGTAATTAATTAATATAGATATTTTCATAGCTACTAATTTTATTGGATGAAATATTATTTATTTATTTGTTTTACAAAATATGTTCTCAAATAATCAATAATTTATCAGTTGGATTATATGATATTTACATGTTATATGACTTATTCATTTACTCTATATCTTGTATAAAATGATTATATAATGTTACACGATTTATAAGATATATGCTGTCAAATATTATATTTAGATATATGTATTTGATGAAAATTACCCTAGATCTATTGGTAACATATGTAACTAACACATTTCTAGTGGTATCTCTTTGATTATGGTTTGAAATGGAAAATCAGAATTATTTTTAAGGATATTATGTCAAAAAATATCACAAAATAGTAAGGGTAAGTGATGATTTGTTATGATGAAATGTGTTTATAATAAACTAGGATTGTTTTGAGAGATTATTTTAATGAGTTTCAAAAGAGATACAAATGTGTTTTTGATATGGATTCATAATTTATTAAAAAAACATAACAGGGTTTAAAATGGTAATATATTCTTAGAGTATTTAGATATTGAAAAATATGTTTTTCACTAAAGTATCATATAATATCTTTTAATATAATGTTCCTTAGGATTATCATTTAGAAATATATATAGATATATACTGGATATTATTATAAGTGAAATGAATATGAACTAATCAAAACCACAAAGTGGGTGTATTAACAACATCATTGTATTTTATTATGTTTACCAAGACTTGGTGAAGATCAAAACATGTTGTTTTTGTGTATGTTAGTTTAAGTTTAATAATAAAAAATCTCAACATTGTTTACACCAAATAAAATATATAATGATTGGTTAAAACATCAAAAGGTAACATTTAAACTATTTTTTAAGATAATATATATAATTTTTACCGATTTGAAAAATTTATCATGGATTGTAAATTGTTAAAAATTATTTTTCACATGTTTCACTGTTATAATTTTTTTGAAACATTTATAATGATGAAATTTTGATTATTTATGGAATAATAACTGATATATAAAATTAAAGGAGTATCATTGTTACATAAAAAAGAAATCTAGAATTATATCAAATGTGTGTTACCCTTGATTAATGAAAATATAATTTATACATCTTATTCTCTCATTTTCATTAGCACTATGGTTCAAGAAGGATGTGGATAAATACAAAATCATACCTAAGAATTATGTGATATATATTACCAAATAATTTTTCAAGGATGTAATAGACCACTAATTTATCTTAAGGTATCTCAAAAAATATTATATGGACATCTTTGGTAGATTATGAATGAAACAATAAAAAATATGTGTTCTTAATTGTATATTTATTTCATATTAATAGAAGGATGTTGTAAAAATATTATTGTTTTTCAACTATATTAAAGAATTTTTATCATCTATTTATTATTTATAATGGAATAATAGTTACTTCTAGGTCATTTTGATGTAATATTGAACATATTAAATACTTGAGAAAATATTTTTTAAAGAAATACAATATATTTCATTAAAAATGTTCATTTTTATGTTTCTTTCTAGTCATGAAAATGTTCAAAAATTCATGGTTTATGAATATTTTAAGATTATATCATGATTTTAAATAATAGTTCATGGAATATGTATATAAAAATATATAATTTTAATATAATATTTTCCATATCATGGTTCTATAAAAAAAATGATCTTGTTTTGTATAGATATAGGATCTCTAGATAAATATTTGAATTTTCGTTAAAAATCACATCATGGTTTAAAGATTTTACTATTGATGTTTTTAAAATTGAATTATATGAAGGAAAAATAATGTGATTCATTTTTTAATGGATAGTATATTTGATGAATGGAATTATGGTAAAGTGAGAAATTCAAAAGGGTTTTATACACATGTATTTTCCCCTAAAATTATAAAAAATCTTCACCAGGGAAATATCATGCTAAAAATGAGGTAGAATTATAACCAAATCAAAAACAAATCTTCGATGTTATTTAGGTTTATAATGAAGTTACATTATTGGATAATGTGTAATGTTTTTGTGAATTTTAAAATAATTATAAATATAAATTAATATAATGAATATTGTAAAATATTGGAAAATTCTAATAAAAATTATTCATAATAAATACTTTTTTAAGAATTTTATTTAATCCAATCCATATTAATTTCTCTGGATTTTTTCTATTATATGATCATATTTTAGTGTATATAAAGGATATATATTTCTTAGGGAATCATAAATTATAATATAATGGATTTCATCTGAATACCATGGGACTGATAAGATATTAATGATATATAATTATAATATGGCTAGAATGTGTTCATATTTATATGTTATGAAATTTTAATAAAAATGTGTAAAAATTATTATGTGTTTATATTTTATTGGTTATTTAAAAATTTTAAATATGTATCTCATGTTAAAAAATATATCTATCCATTTATTTAGTTTTCCCAAATTAATTTATTACTGATAGGTATATATTATTTATTTTTGAAGAGTTTTATTATTTAGTTTAAATTTTTTAAATTTTTTAATATAATATTCATAACATATAAATATGGAATTAAATAAAAGTACTGATATAATTTTTAGTTACATTAATCCAAGTGAGTGCTTTTCATTAGGTTTGGAATTAAATAATAATGGTTAATTATGATTTCAACATATTTAGTTAAATTATTATTTTTGAATTTTACTATCTTTGGAGTATCAAACTATTGATAGTGGGTGTTCAGGTTATACTTATCACTAGACTAATAGCATAAAAACTATTTAAAAGATTGGTGATTGGAATCAATTACCCCAATACATGATTGTGAGTCAATTTTGGTTTTATTTGTTTCAATAAACTAACAATAAAGGATTTCATATAACATATACATGAGAAGAATGTTGACATGTAATGATATAATTATATTCCACATTATTTAATTAATAAAAACCATTAGTTTTATAAGTTCAAATATATTAATATGTTTAAAACAAATTAATTTGGATGGGGATTTATGATCCAAATATAAATTTACATTAACATGTTTACATGAAAAGAATACATGATATAAGATGGTAAGATATTAAAGAAATCCTTAAAATTCAATGAGTTATATTCTTATAATTAAAACACATTCATTTTTATGTATCCTTTTATATAAAGTATTTCCTTTCTTTAGAAATTAGTTAATTATTTGAGTTCATATCAGACATTTTTTCAATGTTTGGAACATGAGTTAAGAATGAACTTGTTATAATAATAAAATGACCATGTGGTCTAAATTCTATTATCTCCATAATGATATTCACAATTTATAAATCATATATGTCATATATATCCCGAATATATATTTTTAATTATAATTGTACATAACATTTGGAGATAATAAATGAAATGCACCATTCATAGAGACTGTAAGTCATACGTACGGATGAATGTTACTTTCATTTCTATCTCATATTTAATGTAATAAAAACAAATTGACACAAAGGTATATTATAATTACATTATAATATCATATATAATTACTTAAACTTTTTCCTATATGCGTTCCATGTATGGCATGAACGATTCATATCACATTGAGGGGGCGGCAGTCCGCACATCCTCAAAAGAAATTATCTTATTTTCCCAATATGGAAACCATATATGTATTCTATAAATGAAAAATACAGAGTCATATAAACAATATAAATATAATATATATCACATATAAATACATTTCCATCTTAATGACCACCATTAGAGGTGGTAGAAGAATATTGAACAATCATTCTTTTGTGAGGTAGTAGTTCGATGTCCACAAAAACAATATGTTTTTTACACACTAGATGGAGGTCTGGGAATGTGATGTTTGAATCCTTCTAATAATAATTATATAATATTGAGATAATTTTTTTTAAATAAAGTAATAAAAATAGAATAGGAGTTTGAGAAGTAAAATAAAAAAATAACTTAAGAGAATATGTTACCTTTAAATCGAGTATCTCCCTTTCGTTTCAACCAAAAGGTTTAGTTGAATTGTCTTCATACTCGAGGAATGATACTAGGAGGAGGAGATGGAAGTATGGAGCTTAAATGGGAAGAGGCTGGATGAGCCAAGAGTATTGAGAAGTGTGAGGAATGGGCTAGAAGTGATGCCTTTTATAAGGGGGAGGAGGGGCTCTTTAGGAATGTTTAATAATATTATTTCATTATATAATGAATTTCTGTTTCTAAATGTCCAAAACTCATCAAAGTTGAAGATAATTTGACTAATGTTAGAAATAAAATCATCCATTAAGAATTTGACAGATTTTGGATATTTCGTTAATCATTATATAATTATTTATTTAAATAATTAATTAATGAGGTAAACATTGCATCATTATTGTGTCATAAATATTTTTAATTAAATGATGTCTAAAAATTATAAAACAAATATAATGATGTAGGAAATCATAAAATATTTCAAATAAATATTTATAGTTAAAGATATAACATATATTATACCATGTAAGAATTGATTTACTAAAAGATATTTGTTTATGTCATTTGGACTTTACATTAAATTAACTAATATAATGTGTCATTATCAGTACCATGTGGCTCCATGGAGACCCAATATCAACCCAAGGAATACCATTGTCAGAAATGTATCGGCCAATAGGATTATAAAAAATGGTAGGGTAATTTAATATTATTATTATTATATTTTATTGCCCTTATATAACAGATTTACCCATTAACCATGGTAAATAAAATTGTAACTGAAGTAAATATTCATAATGAATAAAAATAAAAGATAGATATTTATACAATTTGGAACTCATTATTGCAAATATGGTATCCATTTTTCAAAATACAAAACAAAATAGTTGCAGAAATTAATTTAAAATTAATTCTCGCTATAAAAACAAAAAATGTGTTTTTAAAACATAATAACTACCAAAATATTGACCATTATTTATGTATAATTTCAAATTGAAATTACATAAAATGAACAACAATGGATTAAAATGTAAAAATATAATCTAATTATACATTAAAACTAATTAAAAATATCATCAATCCATATAAATAAATTAGATTAAAATGCATTTTTGAATTTAAATTCATTATGTTTCACTATTCATTTCAAAATTCATTTTGTCCGAAATATATCAAAAATATACACAAAGTAAATATTATTGTACTGATTCTAAAGATGAATTTAATTTTGACAAAATAAGCATATAAAAGTGACAAAAAATAAACTTAAAGAGGGTTCTCCATCAAAATGAGTTAAACCATCCTTCTAATGAATAATATAATATTTGTACTTAAAATTATATCCATTCACATTTTATGCCTCTAATTTCTTTTGGATATTTGCAAAAATATTTAACAAACTTTTATATTCATATTTTAGCTAGTTATTTCCATTCTCTTCAATACAAAAGCTAGCCGTTAACTACCATTTAATATAATATAATATTATTATTTTTCTATATGACCTAATGTTGTGTGCAACATAAGATTTAATTGAAACCCATTATTTCATATTGGGTACACCATCAAACATAGAATCCCCTCTAAAGTAAAATAAATATATTATTAAAAAATATTAAAAAATATGAAAATGTTATATTTTAATTTACTTGGGATGTTAAATCCTTCACCCCTTTTTGAAATTGCATCCCCTCAATTCTATTAACATATAAAACAAATGGAGGTATTTATCCGTCATAGAATTTTTAGATTCCCACATTGCCTCTTCAATAATATGATTTATTTACAAAACCTTTACATGATGAATTACATTATATTGCAACACTTTCTCTCTTCGATCAATAATCGGGACTTGTAGTTCCTCAAAAGAGAGATTCTCTTCCAACTGAACTACCTCTGGGCTCAAAACATGAGATGGGTATTGAATTTTCTATCTCAACATTGAAACATGAAAAACATTGTGTACCTGGGATAATCATGGAGGTAAATCCACATTGTACAAAAATTATCCAACATTCTCCACGATTTCATAAGTTCCAATGAACCTCGGACTCAACATTCCCTTATTACCAAAACGGATCACACTTTTCAATGGAAATAATTTGAGAAAGACATTATCACCTACCTCAAAAGAATGATCCTTCCTCCAGTTATCTCCATAACTTTTCTTCACGCTCTAAGCTGTTCTCATCTGCTTTTGAATAAACTGGACGTTTTCTGCCATCTCTTCTACGAATTCTGGTCCCATCAGTTTCCTTTCACATACATCACCCCAAAAGTCTAGAGTTCGACACCGCTTCCAATATAATGCCTCAAATGGAGCCAAAAATATACTGTATTGAAAACAATTATTATAAGAAAATTCAACCAAAGAAATATGTTTGTCCCAACATCCTTGGTGATCCATCGAGCAAGCACGTAACATATCCTCGAAAGTCTAAATTGTTTATTCTGATATCCCATCTGATTGTGGATGAAAAGGTATACTTAAATTTAATTCTATACCCATTGATTTATAAGGACTTTACAAAAGCTGTAAGTAATCCTGGGATAACGATCAAATACAATGTATAAGGGAATAACATGCAACCTGGCTATCTCTTAAACATAAAAATGAGAAAGTTGATCTAGAGAAAAAGTAGCATCAATTATAATGAAATGATTGGATTTAGTCAACCAGTCAACAATAACCCAAATTGTTTAATTACCTCAAGATGTCTTTGTTAATCCCACAATGAAGCCCGTGGATATATTTTCCCATTTCCACTCTCGCATAGGTAAAGACTACTGCATCCATTCCAGTAACTGCCACTCTATTTTAACCAGATGACAAGTCAAACACTTCACAGTAAAATCGAAAATATCTTTTTTCATTCCATCCCACCAGTAATACTAACGTAGATCTATGTACATCTTAGTACTGCAAGTATGAACATAAAATGGAGAACTATGAGCTTCACATAACAACTAATTATTCAACTATGAATCACTAGGAACACTTAATATCTTCCAAAACAACAAATCATAATCATTATAAATGTAAAAATTATGCAACTTACCATTCTAAACCAACACTACCTTTTTCTGCAACTCACTTTTTCCTTTTGTGCTTTCTTAATTCTGTTTGATAGAAATTATTTCACTTACACCTGAAACAAAATAGAGGAATCTATTACACCAACAAGTTATACCCCAAATTTAATCCAAACAGAATCCAAAGGATCTCATTCCAAACCTATCATGGTTAATGAAGCATTAGTTTTTCAACTCAAAGCATCATCAACTTTATTTTCCTTTCCTGGATGGTACTGAATTGTGTAATCATTATCCATTATTAATTCAAACCATATCCTATGCCTCGTGTTTAATTATTAGTGAGTGGATATATACATTAAACAAATTTTGTCAGTATATATTTCACATTTTAATGCATACTAATGATTCCTTCAAAATTTAAAAGCAAAAAAAACTCCAACTAATTCCAAATCATGCGTATTGTATTTTAACTCATGAGGTTTCAACCGATGTGAATCATAAGAAATTACCTAATCATTCTGTTTTAGGACAATACAAAGTCCTTTCAATGACACAACATTATAGATAACAAACTCATCATTTTTGGAAGGCAGTGCCAACAATGGAGCATTCACCATTTTTATTTTTTCAATTCCTAAAAACAATAATCATATTCTTTAGTCCAATTGAATATAACACCTTTTCATGTTAACTTAGTCAGTGGGCTGGATAATCATGAACCTTTTTCAAAAAACATCCAGTAATTACTTGATAATCCATGAAAACTGTGATTCTATGTTATATTTGTTGTTCTTGGCCATTATTCAACAAGTGTTGTTTTATCAGGATCAACAGATATTCCATTTTTGAAAAAATGTGACCTTGGAATGTAATATGTTGTAACTGAAACAAAACCTTGCTGAATTTCCCTTACAGTTTCGTTTCATTTATTGTTTTCATGAGAACCCTTAAATGAAGTTCATGATCCTTTTTACTATTAGAAAAAAATAAAAAATCATCAATAAACACAACCATATTTTTATCCAAAAACACATGGAAAATTATATTCATAAGTTCCTTGAATACAGCATGTGTATTTTTTAACCCAAAAGGAATAACTATAATTTCATAATGTCCATATCTAGTATGAAACACGGTATTCATAATTTCTTCTTCCTTTACTTTCAACTGATGATATCCAAACCTCAAATCAATCTTTGAAAAATAATGATCTCTATGTTGGTGATCAAAAAATTCATTAATATGAGGCAAAGGTTACTTTTTCTTAATAGTGATTTCATTCAATGCTCAATAAGCTATGGGAAGTCTCATTAACTATCTTTCTTTTTAGCAAACAAGAAAGGAGAACCCCATGGTGATTTCCTAGATCGAACGAAACCATTATCTAATAACTCTTGTAATTGCTTCTTTATCTCTAAAATTTCAATTTGAGCCATTCTATATGGTGGTTTTGAAAATGTCTTAGCATCGGGAACTAAGAAAACAAAAAATTCATCATCTTGATAAGTTATTATTTAAGGAAACTCATCAGAAAAAACATCAATATACTCATTTACCACTGGAACATCATTAATATGAACAGTTCCTTTGTTTTCGACAATATGTGCAAAGTAACATTCAATTCCATCCTTTTCTAGTTTCTCATCTTATTTATATGTTATATAAAGTATGAATTCATTCGTTTACACAAAAAAATCATTATGAAAAGAAAATTCTTCAGATCTGTAGTAACAATCATAGCATAAAAAACAGAATGTCAATACAAACCCAAAATAACATCAAACACTACTAGAGTAATAATGGTAAGGTTTGTAGGTATATTATTTCTGCACACAAGGACAAGAAGTTTTTTATGTTTCCTTTTTGTCTCTAAATTTTATCCATGAGGATTTACCATTAGTTATGGATTCATATCATGAGATGGAATTCATAATTTTCTAGAAAACATCTCAAAAATGAAAGTGTGTAGACCATGAATCAAACAACACATTGGAATAATCTGAAAAAACAAATAGTGTACCTGATACTACTTCATTTGTTGGCCCAACATATACTGATGTAGTTGCAATGAATTTTACCAACCCTTTCTTTTTGTAGTCTGGCTTCTTTCAATCAGTTGAGTTCATCGTTGGACACTCATTTTCATAATGACTAATTTCATTTCACTGAAATCATTTTACAAACTATTAATCAGATTTTGTATTACAATTACCCTGATCTTTTTCGGTTATATTAAGATCCTTATGTCCCATTTTACCACATCGGTAGCACATACCATAATTCGAAAGACATTCCCCATCATGATTTTTACTACAATTTTGACAAACTCTAAACATAAGTTTCTTACCATAAAACGTTTTTTAAGAGTCCTTCCATTTTGTCTACCACCTCATCCTTTTATTACGTTGTTTTTTAGAGAACACATGATCCTCAAATAACAATATTTCCACCTTTTCCAAACATTGAACAAGTATTTCATAACCATTGAACTTACGAGAAGCTAAATAACTTCGATACACTCTCTTTAATCCGGAGTAAAAAATGTTGATTTACTATCAAAATCTCCTATGAAGTTTGGAGCATACCATTCCAGTCGAGTGAATTTTTCATCATTAGTAGCCCCTGAGTCATTCTCTTACCTCAATTATATGAATTGTTTTTCCATCCTAAGATAAACCACATTAGGAAAATATTTCTCAAGAATCCTACCTTTGAATTCATCACAATCAAGAGCATCAATCATCTCATTATGCTTGATATTTTGCACCGTTGACCCCAACAGATCATCTTTGCCTTCAAAATAGTAAATAGCGAGGCTAACATTTTGATGTTCTGAACATCCCATGACATCAAAAATCTTCTCCAATGCTTTAATCCATCCATTAGCTATAACATGGTCAGATGATCCTTTGAATGATGGGGGATGTTTCCACATGCATTGCTCCACTACTAAAATGTTCCTCTATGGTTGATCTAGATGATCTCGTGCATGAATACCAGCCCAATTTATAGCCTATGTCTACTATTCCATCATTGATAGAAACAATTCAGTTCCAATTCTAACAATCATAGATTGCTAATTTGGAAGGTTGTCTTCCTCCTGATGTTGTCCCAACATGGTTGCCCTGTTTCTTCTGAGGAAAACCATTCTAAACACAAAAATACCTTAGGTGAATCAACATGGTAATCTAAAAATTCTATATCATTTCAATCATAACATAAACTATAAATAATTTATGGATATTAATTTAACAATATCATAACTCCTAAAGTTATCTAAACAATCCTCAAAAACCAACTATAATGACCTGGCCATAAAACATTACATAATATTTAATTAAATGAATAACTCACATTGAGTATCTTTTCAGGTTTATAGTGTTAGAGAATTAAGCTATTACTATTATATTACATCTCAAAAGTTACAATGAAGAGAATTTTAACAACCTAAGATTTTATGAGACATAGTTTTTTAAATTTCGTTGATATCTTGTGTTGTATTCTACACAAAGATTATCTTTCGTTGTATGAAACACCATATTATCTTATAGAATACGCAAACACTATTCTTTGCATGTGTTACATGCAACACCGACCTTCCTCAATAGCGTGTGTTGTACACAATACCGAGTTTCATTAATAAACAATATATTATTATAAAGTTATTATAAAATAGCCATTATGAATAGTATCCACCACATTTTGAATTTAACAACAATATTATTCATCTTAATCATATTCTATAACACGGTATGAGAACAAAATAAATTTTTCGGGTAAAATAAGTAATTCTAAAAAAACAATAGTTTTGTCGCCTTCTGATGGCGCACACAATTTATATATATATATTGACATGTTTATGAGTTCAATTTGGAAAAATAAATTTATTCATTACAGTAAGTATATAAAAATTTACTTTGGATAATTTTTTAATATTTTTCGGTTAACTATAATATTTTGATGAATAGTAAAAATACACTAAATTGTAATTAAAAACAAATTTTTTAATTAAGATAATTTATATTGTTATATTATAATATTGAATGGTTTTTAAGTAAAAATATAATATATTTTTACCATTTAATATACTATAAGTCATTATCATTAATTTTACATTGAATTTATAGGTAAAAACACTTCAATCTTTTGCAATGTTTTAACTTTTAGAACCCGTTTTCTCAAAAGTGAGATTAATTTTAAATTTCATATTGCAACTTCTGTTCTTGGAATTTAGAAAATGGATTTCATATTTAAAATTATTATTTCCAAATTATGTTAATAGGATACTTTATATATTTAGGCATTATGAATAGTAACTACAATAAATTTTATTAACTACAGTTGAAGGTAAATCAGGTAATTAAGGGTAAAAAATATATTCTAAAATTGCCCTTAAGGTTGCATTAAAATAATTGGATGATTATATTTCGTCCTAAAATATAATTGGGTCGAAATGGTATCTTTTGGAACCCAGTTGGATGTGATTATGACCTTCAATTTATTTTATTTTATGAAAGTGAAATATGTCTCAGTCAAACTTTAATAATTAAAATATTATTAATATAATGATATAAAGAATATAAATTTGAATATAAATACTCATTTGAAAGATAAAATGTTTTTCTTCATTATGATAATTTATTTGTGATTTTTAAGAATTATATAATTACATTAATAGCTTATACATTAATGATGCAGAAATTATTTATTTAGTGAAAAATAAATAATGTAGTTTTTATTAGGATAATAATACCCATCAAAAGGACCATAAAATTGACCAAACGTTATTAGTCGAGTATCTATATACCATAATCATCCATGTGTCGACTTTGGGACCATTTGGAGGCTTATAAAACATATTATGACATTTTTATTATTTTATTTTCAATGATGTCAAAGTTGTCACCTTCATAATTTAATGAATATAAAAATTTTAATGTTGTGATTTTAAAATTATAAATTCGATTAAAAGTATTATTATGAAGGATATTAGATATATTTTCATCAAAATATTTTATTTTTAATTTTTAAGGGAAAATTATTTTTATAAAATAATTATACAAAAATGTTGTAGTAATAATCTTATTAAGGAAAATATAAAACAAATGGTATTAAAAATATTAAAATAAATATTATATGAACTAATTAATGTGATCCAAAAATTTTAAAGATGTAAATGACATGTTATAATTCTATTAAATATTTTGGTTCGAATATAACCTATGTTTGGATTTTATTTAAGTTCAAATTAATGAATAGTGTCAGAATTGACACTATTGATATTTTTTAAAAATTACATGTTATTAAAATTATTAAAAACAAAAAAAAAATTAATAATAATATATTTATATTTATATGGTCTAAAATTTCATAAATTATCCAATTATAATCAATTCACAAAACATATGTATATATTTATAACTATTTTTAATTTATAATTTTATTACCCCAAATAAATTTAAATACATTAAATAAGGATAAATCAAATTGATATGGTTTAAAATAATTTTGCAACATTTCTAAATTTTATTTTCTATTGATATTGAATCCCTATTGCATCTCATCTATGAATTTGATTCATTTTGTAGGTTTTTAGGTGGGGTTTGAATTTATTATAAAGTAATTTTTTTGAGGATTCCAAAAGTGACCCTCTCCTCTCTTATAAAAGGGAACCTCCTCCCTCTTCTCTTCACTAAACTTTAAGCCTTATAGCATGGCCAAACCCTGAAAATTAATCTTCTCAAACCTTATAGTTATATTATATAGTTTTTGTTCTTCTCAAAAGAATAACTCTAGTGCCCTAAGAGGATGTTTAAAAGAGGCACGTCGAGGAAATGGTAATCTCTTATACCGATTCATTCATGTTTCGTTCTTCTCATACATCCTCTTCTATACTTGTTTCATTATAAAGTAATAAAATAAGTATAACTATTATACTGATATTTTATTATAAATATGAAACATCAATATTTAACATTATATCCATCCTATGAAAATTGAAATCACCGCGCGTGCGTACGTATGAATTACTATCTCCACCCCGTGGTGTAATCTGTTTTTCCACCACCAAAATACATGGATTGGTATAATGGTTGAAATAATAACTATATATTATTATTAAAAAATCATACTTATTATGAGATATTATCCACTCCACTCCAATTAAATAATAATGGGAATTATATCATTGCTCGTGCGTAGGTACAGATTACCGTCTCCACGACGCGATGAGATTCATTCTCCATGTTAACCATTCAAAAATGATTATAAAGTATATATAATAAATAATAGATAAATATATGACATAATAATGATACTTGATTTATTTATATGTTATTTACTTACTTCCATTAAATTTAATAAGGAAACAAATATAATGTTCAAGCGTACGTATGGCCTATCGTCACCATGAATGGTGTATTTCATCCCATTTATCGATCTATTATATATATAATATTATGAATATATAATATATATAAATCATGTTTTACATTATCGAAGTAAATAATCATGAAATATGTAATGATATCAACAACATCAAGACCAAACACATATGATAAATGAATCGATTTTACAAAAAAATCTGATTTAACATTGAATTGGCAAAAGAACGGGTAATATAAAGTCATATGTGAATCATATATGATATCATAAATATTATAATGGTTTTCTTACAAGTTAATAATATGTTTAAACCCACTATACAAGAGTTTTGGACACGTATAATAGAAATTTGACCTAAGGCAGGATATAATTATTCTAATCTTGTTCTTATCTGAGATTGTTTATTCGTATATATTTACTAGGGTTATAGTTATCATCCATGTCCATGTCATATAAAAAAGTTTTAATAAAATATTTAATATTCTTACATATATGTTAAAATTCATTTTTACCCTTTGTTGACTTTTACCACATGGTATGGAAGGAATTTTTCTTTTAATTAATATATAAGGTACTACTGACCTTTTCTGACAAAAGTACGAGGAGAACGTTTTTTAACATATATGACATGAACAGATTTTTACAGTTTCACAATTCCTTATTTCCATAAATCTTCCTCTATAAAATTTCATGATTATTCTCAACAAAATCATTTTCTTTTAAAATATCATGGCATTGTGAGAAAAGAAAATTATTTTGATGAAGAAATGATATTTTCTCATGAAATAATTTCAAGTGTTTTATAAAAACTATTTTCCATCTAAGATGAAATTATTTAATATATTTATGTTTCAAGTATAATGTCTCTATTATTTAAAAGGGTTAATTTTTCTAATGATGAAATGCTATCCATTTTTATATGGATTTTGTTATGACGGGATGATGTATATGAAATCCATTTTATTCATTGGATTATGATAAATGATTTATGTTTATTTTTTTGGCACACAAAAGAATTATGTCATTATGAGATGGGTGGGACCTATATCTCCCTCCAATGCATTCGGTAAATATTTATATCTCAAGAGATAGTCCCATATGGAACAACAAGTAAATCTGGTTTTGTAATGCACGGCTGGAATGACAAGTAAACCCGATTAAGTAGTAGACATTGTCCACTATGATGGTCTTGGAAGAAATTCCTTGGCTACTATAGAAATAATATCATGTTCTTAATGGTTTCCCAAAATTAAAAGTTTTATTCCCATGTAATTTTATCATGATTAATATTCCTTTGTGATCATTGCCTTATGTACTACAAAGATTTATGTCACTACTCATGGTTTATGTTCATGTTTTTACATTCAAATATTTAAGGATTGTTCTAAGTTCTCCATGTTTACCCTTGATGTTAATTTGAGCTCAAGATTTTTTGTTTTCTTTTCCATAGATTATAAATAAATGTGATAGGTTTGAAAATTTAAAGGGGAAGATCATTATGGTATATATTGAAGATCTTTCACCATGATTAGAAGATTTTGTTCCGAGTTTCCAAAGACACTAATATAATACGATCTTTGTGTGTATGTTTTTGTTATGTAATAAGTATTCCAAAAATGTATTGTAATGTTTATGTAAGTCAAACATTGGGTCTATACAGTAGGTATCATAGAAAAGGATTACTTAACCTTTGGAAACTAGGATGTGAAACGTTAGTGAGATCCCTAGTGATATATCTAAGGTATGACTAGGGATGTCCCTATGGATTAGTATAATTATAGGTTACAGTCCTTTAATTATGATTACAATCATTAAAAAACGAGGGTGAACCTAAGGTGTCATGGATTAAACAATATCGGATATGCTAGACATCTCATAAGTAACTTTTTATGATTATATGGTTCCTCGTTATTTTAATAGTTTCTTACAATATTATTTTTGGTTTTAGTCCATGGAGAGAACGAGAAGGAATTCGGATAACATTGATTCTAATAGACAAACTGGTGAATATGAACAACAAAATTGTGTAATTATTTGAGAGAATGGTATTTTGATTATGCCGAATCAGTTATCGGTATATATGATAAACAGGGTGAAAAGTAGATTCATTCCTATGTCATCAAATAAAAAGAAGACAGACTTTTATGCATGTTCGAATGGTGAGGAACATAGAGGAAAGAAGATTAATCATTATACATATCATGAAATAGGGAAGAAGAACGATGAGGAATACCTTTAATGGAGGGGAATATGGTATATGTGTGGGGAAAAGGGTCATAGAGTGACATATTGTTATGGAGTTCAATGTCATTTATATGGATGACTTGGTCTTTACCAAACTCAATTCCCTGACCTAAGAGGTTACATCTAAATCAAGGATGGACCAATTCCATGCTAATCATTGAAGAGGACAGATTTAATGGATTATGTACTGGAATTCAAGAATAATTTTGTTGAGTTACTTTTATGGTGTATTGGAATATCTATTCATTGGTCCATTATGGTTTTCTATAAGAATATGGTACTAGTTACCATGAAAAGTGGTTGAAATGTATTTGGAAAGCCTATGATATGTTCATAATGAAGGGATAAGGAGAATATTATATGTTTTATAGTAATAATGATATTATGACTAATATAAGGACAAAGTGACATCATGGTTTGAGTATATGGACATTTTGGGGTTTGGGTATGTGGAAAGTGCTAGATTTTGACAGCATTCATGTTTTCACATAGATTCGATGGTAATTTTTGTTTCAAGAGAAAACATTATTAAGGAATTAAAATGTTTGGAATGTGACCAACTATATATATCTTATGATATATGGGGAATACTTGATGGTTTTCATTGCTTTTTAGATGACCCTTCTAGTAATCCTTATCTTTCTACTATTAGATTGGACATAAGTATTTTTTATAAGCCTAATTATTGGAATGGATTATGTTGTACATAAATAGTATTTTTTAAGGCTAAACCATTTTTCTTGAATGTTCTAGTAGTATAGTTTTCGATGAAGGAAAACCCGTAGAACGGGTGACAACCTGTGGCGTCAAACAAGGATGCAGGAATCAAACCAACAACCGAAGTGCGACCGACATTTATCAGCTACCAATGGACTACAAGAAATACTTGGTTTGTAGAAATTAGTTTTTTTATTAAGAAGTATGATTGATGAATCATGACTCCATTTTTGAAAAAATATACAATTAACCTCACCGTAGATGGAGTTATGAATATATAATATCTTATGTTTACCTTTAGTGGGATAAAGACAGATGGAATGACTTATCATTATATCGTATGATCTTCTAACACATCATGATTGAAAAATTAAACTTTTATTCTTTAAATAATAGATTAATTGGAAAATGTTCATGAAATGACCATCGATGATATTACACTGAAATAAAATAAGTATTTATCCTTATGAAAAAATTCATCAAATTTAGGGAAATGATCTTGAAAACCCTAATTGTTGTCCTAGAACCCTCATATCCAATGAATCAGATGGTACCTTATATTATCAAAAATTTATGGCTATGTGATTTTTTGATTTTTCAAAGACATGTTCTCTACCGCTGTTCATCATAACCGGATGGTTAGATTTCTCCTCCATATTCATGTTTTCACCTATGTTATCCTATGTTGAAACCTAGTGATGACTTAATTTGGGTAACCATTACATTTCATACATTAGTTTTTAAAATTAAGTTTTATAATTCCTTTTTTCGATGTAGGTTTCTATGAAAGAAACATTCAAGTAGTAAACCATTAATAACCCCAACGAATTTCGAGGGAGAAATTATTTTATGGGGGTAGAACGTAACACCCTATGATTTTGTGAGAAATATTTTTTTTAATTTATTTAATGTTTTATGATGTACTCCACATCAAGATTATTTTGCACTATATGAAACACTATATTATCTTGGAGTATATACAAACACTATTGTTGGCATGTGTTACAAGAACGAGTGACCTTCCTCAACAGCGTGTGTTGTACGCAATACCGAGATTCATTAAACAACGATATAGTATTATAAAATTATTATGAACTAGCCATTTTGAATAGTATAAACTGAATTTTTATATTTATAACAATATCATTCATCTTATACATATTCTATAACATTTTATGAGAACAAAATAAATATTTTGGGTAAAATAAGTATTTTAAAAAAAATGCAGTTTTGCTGCCTTTTGATGGAACACCCAAATTAAATAGAGTTTTCAACACGTTTTTTAGTTTAATTTAACAAAATAAACATATTAATTACATTATTTATATAAAAATTAACTTCGGATAATTTTTTAATATTTTTTTGTTAACTTTCATATTTTGATGAATACTAAAGATATGAAAATTTTTAAATAAAAACATCTTTCATCATAAAGAAAATTTATATCGTTAAATTATAATAATTAATTATTTTAAAATGTAAATATAATATATTTCTACCATTTAATATAATATAAGTCATTATCATTAATTTTAAATTGAATTCATAGGTAAAAACATTACAATCTTTTGCAATGATTTATCTTTTAGAACCTGTTATCTCTACAGAGGGATTAATTTTAAATTAAATACTTCATCTTCTGTGTTTTGAATTTTGAAGAGTAGATTCTATATTTAGAATCAGTAGGTCCATGTTATGTTAATTGGATACTTTTTATGGCATTATAAAAATTAACTTCGATAAATTTTATTTACTATAGTTAAAGGTAAATTATGTAATTAAGGGTAAAAATAACATTATAAAATTACCATAACACTTGTATTAATATTATTTTTCGATTATATTTAGTCCAAAAATATAATTGGGTCGAAATGGTATCTTTTGGAACCCACATGGATGTGATTAATACCTTTAATTTATCTTATTTTAAGAATGTGAAATATTCCTCACTCAAACTTTAATAATTAATGTTTTTTTTAATATAAGGTTATACAGAATATAAATATGATTATAAATTATAAGGCCCCGGCCTTAAACATTACATAATGTTGAGTTACTTCAAGAATACACATTGAGGATCTTTTCAGGGTTAGAGTTTTAGAGAATTAGATCATAAAACATGCATTACATTCCACATTTAAACAATGTGGTTACATAAAAGATAGTATTCATTTTTTCCATCAATGGAAACTTATTTAAAATAAAACATGGGTTCCTTTTTGACACTTCATTAACACTATCATCATATCATGTACCTTTCCCTTGACCTGTGAAAAAAATTTCAATAACTTGGGATGAGTATAAAAAGCTCAATAAGGGATATAAAAATATGGAAAGGAAACATGAGTACATATATACATAAGAGTGAAATAATAATTTACCCATAAAACATAAGAACTTTAACATACCTCATCAAATCATGAATAAATCAAAGAAATCATAAGACATAAAGGTGACTTGAGGCATTGATAACATTCTTACGTAGGGAGTAACCATCTTGGTTACGTTTGGAATACCCATCAAAATATATTCCCTAAATCTCTTCGGAGAAACCTCAACGTTTAACCCCTTCATGTTACCCAATGCATTGGAGATCTATATCAGGCTCACCCGCTCTTAGTTTATCGCGGAACCACCCATCTTCATAATAATGCCCAAGAACCATAACATCATCGTATCACATAAAACATGAATAAAGAAAACATAACATTTCCACTGCTCAATCACAAGATATCAATACAAAACATTTATATAAAAACATTATGAAAATCATTTTCAATACCAAAATAATTGAAAAGTAAAACATGGTATTTATTTTTCTTTTAAAAAAAAGTTATGGCTTGTAGAGGAAGTCGAAACTCAAATAATGGTCACGGCGGCAGAGAAGTCGTTGTCGCCGCATACGTACGACAAAAACATCCCCTTTTTCCGTTTAGTAAAGAAATTCATATAAAAAATATTCCTTTTGGATAAACGTAAAAGTTAAAGGGGTTTATACATCGTAAAAAGAAGGTTGTGTATAAAACAAGATATGACTCAATGAAAGGAGATTGAGACGAAGTCCCACACCTCGTATCCGACTTGTCTTGATCGTTCTTTAATCTCCTGAATAAAAAAACATGAGTTAATTTCTAGTTGTTTAAGAACCTTTTTCAAGTTCATTATTCCTTTTATATCACTTATTTCAATGTCATGAACACTATATAATTATTTTAGTTAATATCGGTCGTTTTAACGATCATTGGTACTTGAGTCAAAAATAAACTCTTTATAATTACAAGTTTTTCATGTATAAATTATATCTAGACTTATACTCATGATTTAGATATCATATATACCATATATATCCAGTATATACATTCATTTATAATTTTACATAACGTTTAGAGGTAAGAAATGAAATACACCGTTCATGGAGACGGTAAGCCGTACGTACGCATGAACTCTACATTCATTTCTATTTTGTATTTTATGGAATGGAGTAATAATTATATAAAGGTATATTATAATTCCAATATAATATAATATATAATATCATTAATTACATCCTTTATATGTCCCACATATGGCATTAATGAATTAAATCACTTTGAGGGGGCGGTAGTCCGCACTTCCTAAAATAAAGATAACGCGTTTACCCATAATGGAAACCATAAAGGTATGCCATAAATGAAAAATACAGAAGCTTAAGTAAAAGATAAACATATTATATATCATATATAAATATAGTGTCATCTTAATGGCCACATTTGAAGGTGTTAAAAAAATATTGAACAATCATCGTTTCGTGAGGCAGAAATTCGCCATCCACGGAAACAATATGTTCTTTAACCATTAGTTGTAGGTGTGTGTAAGTGTAGCTCGAATAAATCTTATAACAACATCCTAGTATATGGAATATACTGGGTTTGTTACAAAATAAATGAATAAAAAGTGTTTTGAGTGTTGGAGAAGCAAAATAAAACATAAGAACACAATAGAAGGCACTACCTTTAAATCGGGTAACTCTTTTTGATTTGAGATCAAAGGCTTCCTTGGGAAGACTTCTTCCCAAAGTGAGGTTCTACGAGTTATAGAGGGATGTGGAGAGACAAACTAGGAAGGGTTTGGCCGAGCCAAAGGCTTTGGAAGTGTGGGTAGGGTGGTAGAGGTGGGGGCCATTTATAAGCGGAGAGGAGGGGCACTCTTGGAAAGTTATAAATGGATACATTTTTTTCAAATGAGTTTCATATTTTAAAGGTCCCACATTGATGTATTTCGAGGATAAGGTGATAAGGGTTCTAAAAAAAACTCATCCAACAGGTCTTTGACATGTGTACATCTTATATTTTACATTATCTTTTCATTTTATTTAAATCGTTTATTAATGAGGTAATCTTTGCATCATCATGATGTCATAAATAATTTAATTTATTTAATGTATATAAATTATAAAAAAATACTATGATGTATTAAATCTTGTTATCTTTCCAATTACTAATTATAATCCAAATGATCATTTATGTAGAAACATTAAATATGTTTTACTCAGGTGATACATACTTTGTTATATTTAACTTTCTTTAAAAATAAAAAGATAAAAAGTAACTTTCACACAAAAGTGATTCCATGGGGTACCCAAGTTTGGCACAAGGCATCCCATGGTCGTCCATGAGACAACCAGTATCATTAGGACACATGTTGGTGTCATTATTTGTATTATTATGATATTATTTTATTATCCTTAATTACCTGATTACTCATTAATCAAGATAATTAAAGATAATTACCGTTGTTACTATTCATAATTTTTAAAAACAAAAGAGTCATGATTACATAATTAGAACCTTATGATTCCAAATATTAAATCAATTTTACCAAATTACATACACAGAAATAGAAATAATTTATTTAAAAATAATTTTCGTTGCCAAAAAAAAATAGCGGGTTTTTTTGAAACAATGTCTATGAAAAGTTTGGCATTAGATTATGCCCAATTCCAAAGTGAAATTAATCCTAATGACCACCATTGGATTAAATGGTAAAAATATATTCATATTACACTTTAAGACCATTAAAAATTATAATCTAACCATATAATTAAATTAGGCGAAAAAGCAGTTTTGATGTAAAATGTAGTATTTTTCACTATTCATTAAAAAAATGAACATTGTCAGAAAAATACCAAAAATTTATCCAATGTAAATTTCAATGTCACAATCATAAAGAATATGTTTATTTTGAAAAATATATATTACAAAATTGTCAAAAGTTTTATTTAAAAATGGTTTTCCATCAAAAGGCAGTAAAATAATCTATAAAAAATATTAGTGTATTTCATGCTTAAGATTGGATTTATTCTCATTTTAGGCCTCTAAAACACTATCTAATTCATAAATAGACATAGATAAAAATTTCTATTATTCATTTCATACATGGGATGTTACATCCTTCACCCAATAGAAAATTTCATCCCCACAATTTATTTACTTATCGAATAAGTGGGGGTATTTATCCCTCATAGCATTTTCAGATTCCCATGTTGCCTCTTCAATATTGTGGTTTTTCCACAAAACCATTACCTGATGAATCACCTTATCCCATAAAACTTTCTCCCTGTGGTTAACAATCTGGACCGGTTGTTCCTCATAAGATAGGTTCTCTTACAGCTGAACTAACTCTTGACTCAAAAAATGAGATGGATCTGGCATGTACTTTCTCAACATCGAAACATGAAAAACATTTTGTACCTGAGATAAACTCGGAGGTAAATCCACTCGGTATGCAACTGATCCAACTTTCTCAAGAATATCATATGTTCCAATGAACCTTGGACTCAGCTTTCCTTTCTTACCAAATTGTATCACACTATTCCATTGTGAAACATTGAGAAAAACTTGATCACCTATCTCGAAAGATAAATCCTTCATCTGGTTATCCGCATAACTCTTCTACCTGCTCTGTGATGTTCTCATGTGTTTCTATATCAGCTGAACATTTTCTGCCAACTCATATAGCAATTCTAGTCCCATCAGCTTCCTTTCACCCACTTCATCCGAGAAAGCTGTAGTTCGACACTGCTTCCCATATAACCCCTCAAATGGTTCCATCTGTATACTGGAATGAAAACAGTTACTATATGAAAATTAAAAAAAAGAAAGATGTTGGTCCCAACTTCCCTAATAATCCATCGAACAAGCACCTCGAATATCTTCCAAAGTCTTAATTGTTCGTTCTGACTGCCCATATTATTGAGGATGAAAAGCTGTACTAAAATTTAATTCAGTACCCAACGACTTCTGAAGGCCTTTCCAAAAGTTAGAAGGGAACCTGGGATCACGACCAGATACAATGGAGAGAGGAAGTGAATGTAACATAACTATCTCTTTAAGATACAAACAAGAAAGTTTATCTAGGGAAAAAGTATCTCGTATAGTAAGGAAATGAGCAGATTTAGTAAAGAGATCGACAAAAAACCAAATTGCATTATTACCTCGAGGTGCCTTCGGCAATCCCACAATGAAGTCCATTGATATATTTTCCCATTTCCACTCTGGAACTGGAAAAGGCTGAAGCATTCCTTTTGGTAACCGCTGCTCTGATTTAACCTGTTGACATGTCAAACACATCATAGTAAAATCAGCAATATCCCTTTTCATTCTGTCCCACTAGTAATACTCCCGAAGATCTCTATAAATCTTAGTACTTCCAGGAGGGACTGAAAATGGAGAACTATGAGCTTCACATAACAAATCTCTCTTAAACTGTGAATCACACGGCACACACAATCTCTTCCCAAATCTCAAAACAAAATCATTATAAATATTGAATTCAGGCAACTTACCCTTGTGAACCAGCTCTACCTTTTTCTGCAATTCACTGTCTTGCTTTTGTGCTTGCTTGATTCTGTCTGATAGAGAAGATTTCCCTGATACCTGAAACAAAATAGAAGAACATCCTTCACCAAAGACTTCTATGACAAATTTCATCAAATCCTTAACCAAAGGATCACGTTCCAAACCCAACATTGTTAATGAAGCATTACTTTTTCGACTCAAAGCATCAACCACTTTATTTGCTTTTCCCGGTTGGTAATGAATTGTACAATCATAATCCTTGATTAATTCTAGCCATCTCCTCTGTCTCATGTTCAATTCTTTCTAAGTGAATATATAATTTAAACTTTTTTGAATGGTATATATTTCACACTTTACTCCATACAAATGATGCCTCAAATTTTTAAAGCAAAAACAACAGCACTAAATTCCAAATCATGTGTAGGGTAATTTACCTCATGAGTTTTAAACTGTCATGAAGCATAAGCAATTACCTGATTATTCTGCATTAAGACGCAACCAAGCCCTTTCAAGGAAGCATCACTGTAGATAACAAACTCCCCATTCCTGGAAGGTAGTGCCAAAACTGGAGCATTCACCAATATTCTTTTCAGTTCCTGAAAAAAATCATCACATTCTTTTGTCCATATAAACTTAACACCCTTCCAAGTTAGCTTAGTAATTGGACTAGATAACTGGGAAAAATTTATAACAAACCTTCGGTAATAGCCTTCCAAACCAAGGAAGCTACGAATCTCAGTTACATTTGAGGGACTTGGAAATTCTTCCACAACCTTTGTTCTTGAAGGATCAACAGTTATCCCATATTTAGAAACAATATGACCAAGGAATGATTTTTTTTGCAACCAAAACTCACACTTGCTGAATTTCCCATACAATTTATTTTATTTGAAGATTTGAAATATAACCCTTAAATGTCTTTCATGCTCCTCTTTACTTTTAGAAAACACCAAAATATCATAAATGAAAACAACCACAAACTTATCCAAGAACTGATGGAAAATTCAATTATTAAGTCCTTGAATACAGAAGGTGCATTGGTTATCCCAAAAGGCATTACTACAAATTCATAATAGCCATATCTTGTACGAAACGTTGTCTTTGGAACATTTTCTTCCTTTACCTTCGGCTGATGGTACCCCGTTGTCAGGTCTATCTTTGAAAAATACTGAGCTCCCTGGAGCTGATCAAACAAATCATCGATATGAGGTAAAGGATATTTTTTCGTAACAGTGATGTTATTAAAGTCTCTATAATCAATGTAAAGTCTCATAGAACCATATTTCTTTTTAACAAATAAAACAGGGGAACCCTATGGTAATGTGCTAGGTCGAATGAAACCTTTCTCTAATAAATCTTGCAATTTCTCCTTCAACTCTAAAATTTCAATTTGAGCTATTCGATAAGGGGGTTTAGAAATTGGATTAGCATCCGGAACTAAATCTACAGTAAACTCAACTTCCCGATCTGTTATTATTCTAGGAAACTCATTAGGAAAGACATCAGGATACTCATTTACCACTGGCACATCATTAATCTGAACAGTTCCCTTGTTTTCAACAATATGTACAAGGTAACATTCATTTCCATCTTTTACAAGTTTCTCAGCCTCTTGATATGTTATCAACAGTAAGGGTTCATTCTTGTACACAAACTGAATGTCTTTCCGAAAAAAAAAACTTCTTTATCTCTATAGTCAATCGTAGCCTGGTAAATAGAGAGCCAATCCATACCCAGGATAACATCAAACTCTACTAGAGGTAAAACAATAAGGTTTTCAAGTAAGTTCTTTCCACAGATAAGGATAGGAAGATTATTATAAATTCTTTTTTCCTCAACATTTCCCCCAAGTGTTTTCACCAAAAGATTATGAGTCATTTATTAAGATGGTATTCCCATTTTAGTAGAAAAGTTTTTAGAGATGAAAGAATGTGTAGACCCCAAATAATACAACACACTGACATAATCTGAAAAAAAAACAAAGTACCTGATACAACTTCATTTGATTGCCCGACATCAGCTGATGTAGTTGGAAAGGATTTCACCACCCCTTTCTGCTTGTATTCTAACTACTTCCCATCACTCAAGCTCTTTGTTGGACACTCATTTGCATTGTGACCCATCTCATTGCACTTAAAAAACTTTAACTAACTATAAATAAAATTTGGTCTTACCTTCACCTTGATCTTTTTCAGTGAAATCACGAGCCTTATTTCCCATATTACCACATCGGTAGCACTTTCCAGAATTTAGATGAAATTCCCCAGTATGAATTTTCCCACATTTATCACAAACTGGAAACTTAGTTTTCTTACTATCAGACTTTTTTGAAGAATTCTTTCCTTTCACCTGCCACCTCGGTCTCTTCTTCTGTTGGTTTTTATAGAACACTTGATCATCAGCAAACTCCATTTCCACCTTCTCAGCACATAAAACAAGTTCTTCATAACATTTCATCTCAAGAGAAGCTAAATCCCTTCGGTATTTTGGATTTAATCTTGAGTAAAAACGATTGATTTTACTATCAAGGTCTCCGTTAAAATTTGGATCATACCTTCGCAATCGAGTGAACCTCTCTTCATTGGCAGCCATTAAGTCTTCCTCTTGCCTCAAATCCAAGAATTGTTTTTCCATCCTAAGTCAAACAGCCTTAGGAAAATACTTCTCAAGAAACATACCTTTGAATTCATCCTAGTCAAGAGCATCAATCTCATCAGCAACCTTGATATTTTTAACCATCGACCACCACTGATCTGCTTCACCCTCCATACGGTAAATATCAAGACTCACCTTTTGATTGTCTGAAAACCCCATGAAATCGAAAATCTTCTCCAGTGCTTTAATCCACCCTTCAGCTAGCACAGGGTCAGATGATCCTCTGAATGATGGGGGATGTTGTCTCATGAAATGTTCCACCACTAACATCTTCCTCTGCGGTTGATCTGGCTGATCTCTTGAATGAATACCACCACCATTTATCGATTGATTCTACCGCACCATTACTGCAACAAACTGTTCTGTTACAATTCCGACCATCTCAGGATGCTGATTCAGATGATTATTTCCTTCTGTATTCCTTCCTAGAACCGCTTCCCGGTTTCCTCTATGGAAAACCATTTTGAACAAGCATGTCTTAGATGAAGCAATAGGGTAATCATCAGATTCTATATCATTTCAATTTGACCATAAAAAAAATATTTTTGGATAATCATTTAATAGGATTCTAACTCCTAAAGTTATCTAAACCGACCTCTGATACCAACTATAAGGTCCCAGCCTTAAACCTTACTTAATCATGATTTACATCAAGAATACATGTTGAGGATATTTTCAGGTTTAGAGTTTTAGATAATTAATTCATAAAACATTCATTACATTCCACATTTAAACAATGTGGATACATAAAAGTTAGTATTCATTTTTCCCATCAACAGAAACTTATTTAAAACAAAACATGGGTTCCTTTTTGACACTTCCTTGACACTATCATCATATCATGTACCTTTCCCTTGACCTGTGAAAAACATTTCAAAAACATGGGATGAGCATAAAAAGCTCAATAAGGGATATAAAAATATGGAAAGGAAACATGAGTACATATATACATAAGAGTAAAATCATACTTTACCTATAAAACATAAGCACATTAACATACCTCATCAAATCATGAATAAATCATAGAAATCATAAGACATAAATGTAACTTGAGGCATTCATAACTTTATTACGTAAGGATTAACCCGCTTGGTTACGTTTGGAATACCCATTACAGTATATTTCATAAATCTCTTCGGAGAAACCTCAATGTTTAACCCCTTCGCGTTACCCAATGCATTGGAGAGCTATATCGGGCTCACCCACACTTAGTTTATCACAGAAACACCCGCCTTCATAATAATGCCCAAGATCCATAAGATAATCGTATCACATAAAACATGCATAAAGGAAACATAACATTTCCACTGTTCAATCACAAGATGTCAATACAACACATTTATATAAAAACATTATGAAAACCATTTTCAATACCAAAATAAAATAAAAGTAAAACATGGTATTTATTTTTCTTTTAAATAAAAGTTATGGCTTGTAGTCGAAGCCGAAACTCAAATAATGGTCACGGCGGCGGAGAAGTCGTTGTCGCTGCATACATACGACAAAAACATTCCCTTTTTTCATTTAGTAAAACGCTTCGTATAAAAGAGATTCCTTTTGGATAAACGTAAAAGTCAAAGGGGTTTATACAAAGTAAATAAAAGGTTGTGTATAAAACAAGATATGCCTCAATGAAAGGAGATTGAGACGAAGTCCCATACCTCATATCCGACTTGTCCTGATCGTTCTTTAATATCCTTAATAATAAAATTGAGTTAATTTATACTTGTTTAAGAACATTTTTCATGTTCATTATTCATTTTATATCACTTATTGTCATGTCATGAACACTATGTAATTATTTAAGTTAATAACGGTCGTTTTAACGGTCAGTGGTACTTGAGTCAAAAATAAACTCATTATAATTACAAGTTCTACATGTATCCAATATATCTAGAGTTATAATCATGATGTAGATATCATATATATACTATATATCCAGTATATACATTCATTTATAATATTACATAACGTTTAGAGGTAAGAAATGAAATGCACCGTTCATGGAGACGGTAAGTCGTACGTACGCATGAACGCTACTTTCATTTCTATTTCGTATTTTAGGGAATGTAATTAAAATGATATAAAGGTATATTATAATTCCAGTATTATATCATACAAAATATCATTAATTACATGCTTTATATGTCCCACATATGTAATTAACGAATCAAATCACTTTGAGGGGGCGGTAGTCCACACTTCCTAAAATGAAGATATCACATTTACCCATAATGGAAACCATAAAGGTATGCCATAAATGAAAAATAAAGAAGATTAAGTAAAACATAAACATATTATTTATTATATATAAATATAGTGTCATATTAATGGCCACCTTTGATGGTGTTAAAAGAATATTGAACAATCATCGTTTCGTGGGGCATAAATTCTCCATCCACGGAAACAATATGTTCTTTAACCATTAGATGTAGGTGTGTGTAAGTGTAGCTCGAATAATTCTTATAAAAACATCCTAGTATATTGAAGATACTGGTGTTGTTATAAAAGAAATTAATAAAAAGATTTTAGGGGTTGGAGAAGCAAAATAAAACATAAGAACACAATAGAAGACACTACCTTTAAATCGGGTAAATCTTTTTGTTTTGTGCTCAAAGCCTTCATTGAGAAGACTTCTACCCAATGTGTGGCTTCTAGGAGTTATAGAGGGATGTGGAGAGACAAAATGGGCAGGGGTTGGCCGAGCCAAAGGCTTTGGAAGTGTGGGTAAGGTGGTAGTGGTGGGGGCCTTTTATAAGAGGAGAGGAGGGGCACTCTTGGAAAGTTATAAAGGGTTACATTATTTTCAAATGAGTTTCGGATATTAAAGGTCCCACATTGATTTATTTCGAGGATAAGGTGATAAGGGTTCGAAATATACTCATCCAATAGGTCTTTGACATGTTTAAGTCTTATATTTTACATTATCTTTTCATTTTATTTAAATCGTTTATTAATGAGGAAATCATTGCTTCATCATAATGTCATAAATAATTTAATTTATTTAATGTCTAAAAATTATAAAACAAATAATATGATGTAGTAAATCATTTTAGCTTTCCAATGAATTTTTATAGTCCAAATAATCATTTATGTTGACAAAATTAAAAATGTTTTGCTCTGGTGATACATACTTTGTTATATTTAACTTCCTTTAAAAATAAAAAGATAAAAAGTCACGTTCACACAAAAGTGATTCCATGGGGTCTCCAAGTTTGGCACAAGGCATCCCAAGATCGGCCATGAGACAACCAGTAGCATTAGGAAACATGTTGGTGTCATTGTTTTATTATTATGATATTATTTTATTATCCTTAACTACCCGATTACTCATTAATCAAGATATTTAAAGATAATTACTGTCGTTACTATTCATAATGTCCAAAAAACAAGAGTCTTGATTACATAATTTGGACATTCCGATTCCAAATATGTAATAAATTTTACCAAATTACAAACACACGAAATTTCAATAATTTATTTAAAAATAATTCTCCTTGTCAAAACAAATAGCGGGTTTTTTTAAACAATATCTATGAAAAGTTTGGCATTAGTTTATGCCCAATTCCAAAGTGAAATTAATCCTAATGACCACCATTGGATTAAATGGTAAAAATATATTCATATTAAACTTTAATACTAATTTAAAATATAATATAACCATATAATTAAATAAGATGAAAAGGAAGTTTTGATATAAAATGCAGTATTTTTCACTATTCATTAAAAAATTAACATTGTCAGAAAAATACCAAAAATTTATCCAATGTAAATTTCAATGTCCTAATCATGAAGAATATGTTTATTTTGACAAATAGAGATTATAAAATTGTAAAAAGTTTTATTTAAAAATGTTTTTCCATTAAAAGGCAGTAAAACAATATTTTAAAAATATTAGTGTATTACATGCTTAAGATTTGATTTAGTCTCATTTTAGGCCTCTAAAACACTATCTAATTCACAATTAGACATAGATAAAAATATCTATTATTCATTAATTACTTGGTATGTTACATCCTTCCCCCCATTATAAATTTGCATCCCCGTAATTTATTTACTTATCGAATAAGTGGGGGTATTTATCCCTCATTGAATTTTTAGATTCCCATGTTGCTTCTTCAATCATGTGGTTTTTCCACAAATCCTTGACCTGATGAATCACCTTTTTCCGTAACACTTTATCCCTATGGTCAACAATCTGGACCGGTTGTTCCTAATAAGATAGGATCTCTTCCAGCTGAACTACCTTTGGACTCAAAACATGAGATGGATCTGGCATATACTTTCTCAACATCGAAACGTGAAAAACATTTTGTAAATGAGATAAAATCGGAGGACAAGCCACTCGGTATGCAACTGATCCAACTTTATCCAGAATTTCATATGGTCCAATGAACCTTGGACTCAACTTTCCTTTCTCACCAAATCGCATCACACTCTTCCATGGTGAAACTTTGAGAAAAAACATGATCACCTACCTCAAAAGATAGATCCTTCCTCTAGTTATTCGCATAACTCTTCTTCCTGCTCTGTGCTATTCTCATGTGTTTCTGTATCATCTGAACTTTGTCTCCCAACTCTTCTACCAATTCTGGTCCTATCAGCTTCCGTTCACCCACTTCATCCCAGAAAGCTGGAGCTCGACACCGCTTCCTATATAACGCCTCAAATGGTTCCATCTGTATACTGGATTGAAAACGGTTATTATATGAAAATTCAATCAAAGAAAGATATTGGTCCCAACTTCCCTGATAATCCATCGAACAAGCACGTAGCATATCTTCCAAAGTCTAAATTGTTTGTTCTGACTACCCATCTGATTGAAGATGAAAAGATGTACTAAAATTTAATTCAGTACCCAACGACTTCTGAAGGCCTTTAAAAAAGATAGAAGTGAACCTGGGATCACGGTCAGATACAATGGAGAGAGAAACTGCATGTAACCAAACTATATCTTTAAGATACAAACGGGAAAATTGATCTAGGGAAAAAGTATCTAATATAGCAAGGAAATGAGAAGATTTAGTCAAGAGATTGACAATAACCCAGATTGCATTATTACCTCGAGGTGTCTTATGCAATCCCACAACGAAGTCCATGGATATATTTTCCCATTTCCACTCTGGCACTGGTAAAGGCTGAAGCATCCCTTTTGGTAACTACCACTCTGCTTTAACATGTTGACATGTCAAACACTTCATAGGAAAATTAGAAATATCCCTTTTCATTCCGTCCCACCAGTAATACTCTCGAAGATCTCTATACATCTTAGTACTTCCAGGATGGACTGAAAACGGAGAACTATGAGCTTCACGTAACAAATCTCTCTTCAACTATGAATCACACGGCACACACAATCTCTTCCAAAATATCAAAACAAAATAATTATAAATATTGAATTCAGGAAACTTACCCTTCGGAACCAGCTCTACCTTTTTCTGCAACTCACTATCTTGCTTCTCTGCTTGCTGGATTATGTTTGATTGAGACGATTTCACTAATACCTGAAACAAAACAGAAGGACATCCTACGCCAAAAACATATATGTCAAAGTTCATCAAACACTTAACCAGAGGATCACGTTCCAAACACAACATTGTTAATTAATCATTACTTTTCAGACTCAAAGCATCAGCTACTTCATTTTCTTTTCCGAGATGGTAATGAATTGTACAATCATAATCCTTGATTAATTCTAGCCATCTCCTTTGTCTCATGTTCAATTTTTTCTGAGTGAATATATATTTTAAACTTTTGTGCTCGGTATATATTTCACACTTTACTCCATAAAAATGATGCCTCCAAATTTTTAAAGCGAAACAAGAGCAGCTAATTCCAAATTATGTGTAGGGTAATTTACCTCGTGAGTTTTCAACTGTCGTGAAGCATAAGAAATTCCCTTATCATTCTGCATTAAGACGCAACCAAGCCCTTTAAAGGAAGCATCACTGTAGATGATAAACTCCCCATCCCTGGAAGGTAGTGCCAAAACTAGAGCATTCACCAATCTTCTTTTCAGTTCCTGAAAACAATCATCACATTCTTTTGTGCAGCTAAACTTAACACCCTCCCGATTTAGCTTAGTCATTGGACTAGATAATCGTGCAAAATTTCTAACAAACCTTCGTTAATAGCCTGCCAAACCAAGGAATCTATGAATCTCAGTTACAATTGTGGGTCTTGTCCATTCTTCCACAACCTTTGTTTTTACAGGATCAACAGTTATCCCATCTTTAGAAACAATATGACCATGGAAAGATATTTATTGCAACCAAAACTCACACTTGTTGAATTTCCCATACAATTTCTTTTCTTTTAAGGTTTTCAATATAACCCTTAAATGTCATTCATCCTCCTCTTTACTTTTAGAAAACACCAAAATATCATAAATGATAAAAACCAAAAACATATCCAAGAACTCATGGAAAATTCTAATCATTAAGTCCATGAATACAGCAGGTTCATTGGTTAGCCCAAAAGGCATTACTATAAATTCATAATGTTAATATCTTGTATGAAATGCAGTCTTTGGAACATCTGTTTCCTTTACCTTCAGCTGATGGTACCCCGATCTCAGGTCAATCTTTGAAAAATACCGAGCTCCCTGGAGCTGATCAAACAAATCATCGATATGAGGCAAATGATTTTTGTTCTTAACAGTGATGTTATTAAAGGCTCTATAATCAATGTAAAGTTTCATAGAACCATCTTTCTTTTTAAAAACTAAAACAGGAGCACCCCATGGTGATGTGCTGGGTTGAATGAAACCTTTCTCTAATAAATCATGCAATTTCTCCATCAACTCTAAATGTTCAATTTGAGCCATTAGATAAGGGGGATTTGAAATTGGCTTAGCATCAGGAACTAAGTCTATAGTAAACCGAACTTCTCGATCTGTTATTATTCCAGGAAACTCATTAGGAAAGACATCAGGATACTCATTTACCACTGGCACATCATTAATATGAACAGTTCCCGTGTTTTCAACAATATGTGCAAGGTAACATTCATTTCCATCTTTTACATGTTTCTTAGCCTCTTGATATGTTATCAACAGTAAGGGTTCATTCATGAACACAAAATGAATTTCTACCCAAAAAGAAACTTATTTAGCTCTACAGTCAATCTTAACATAGTAACTAGAGAGCCAATTCATGCCCAGGATGACATCAAACTCTACTAGAGGTAAAACAATAAGGTTTTCATGTAGGTTCTTTCCACAGATAAGGATAGGAAGATTATTATAAATTCTTTTTGCCTCAACATTTCCCCAAGGTGTTTTTACCAAATGTTCAGGTGTCATTTCTTGAGATGGTATTCCAATTTTACTAGAAATGTTTTCATAGATGAAAGAATGTGTAGACCCCGAATCAAACAACACACTGGCATAATCTGAAAAAACAAAAAAAGTACCTGATACAACTTCATTTGATGGCCTGACATCTGCTGAAGTAGTTGCAAAGGATTTCTCCACCGATTTCTGCTTGTAGTATAACTGCTTCCCATCACTCAGTCTCTTTGTCGGACACTCATTTGCATAGTGACCCATCTCATTGCACATAAAACATTTCACTAACTGTAAATCAAATTTGGTCTTACCTTAACCTCGATCTTTTTCAGTGCAATCATGAGCCTTATGTACCACCTTACCACATCAGTAGAACATTCCAGAATTCAGAAGACATTCCCTATAATGCCTTTTCCCACATTTATCACAAACTGGAAACTTAGTTTTCTTACCATCAGAACTTTTTGAAGAATTCTTTCCTTTCACCTACCACCTCGGTCACTTCTTCTGTAGGTTGTTATAGAACACTTGATCGTCGGAAAACTCCATTTCCACCTTCGCAGCACATCAAAAAAGTTTTTCATAACTTTTGAACTCACAGAAGCTAAAACCCTTCGATTTTTTTTCTTTAATCCTGAGTAAAATTGATTGATTTTGCTATCAAGGTCTCGGATAAAATTTGGAGCATACCATGCCAATCGAGTGAATCTCTCTTCATAGGTAGCCACTGAGTCTTCCACTTGCCTCAATTCCAAGAATTGTTTTTCCATCCTAAGTTGAACAACCTTAGGAAGATACTTCTCAAGAAACATACCATTGAATTCATCACAGTCAAGAGCATCAATCTAATCAGCGTCCCTAATATTTTTAACCATCAACCACCACTGATCTGCTACACCCTCCAAACAGTAAATATCAAGACTCACCTTTTGATTTTCTAAACACCCATGACATAAAAAATCCTCTCCAGTGATATAATCCACCCTTCAGCTAGCACAAGGTCATATGATCCTCTGAATGATGGGGGATGTTGGCTCATGAAATGTTCCACCACTGAAATGTTCCTCTGTGGTTGATCTGGCTGATCTCGTGCATGGATACCACCACCATTTATCTCTTGACTCAACTGCGCCATTACTGCAACAAACTGTTCAGTTCCAATTCCGACCATCTCAGAATGCTGATTTAGAAGGTTATTTCATTATGTATGACTTTCTAGAACTGATTCCTTGTTTCCTCTGTGGAAAACCATTCTTAAAAAACATGTCTTAGATGAAGCAACATGGTAATCTTCAAATTCTATATCATTTCAATTTGACCATAAAAAATTGGATAATCATTTAATAGGATCATAACTCCTAAAGTTATCTAAACTGTCCTCTGATACCAACTATAAGGCCCCAACCTCAAAACTTACTTAATCTTGAGTTACTTCAAGAATACACGATAAGGATCTTTTCGGGTTTAGAGTTTTGGAGAATTAGATCATAAAACATGCATTACATTCCAAATTTAAACAAAGTGGATACATAAAAGATAGTATTCATTTTACCCATCAATGGAAACTTATTTAAAATAAAACATGGGTTCCTTTTCGACACTTCCTTGACACTATCATCATATCATGTACCTTTCCCTTGACCTGTGAAAAACATTTCAAAAATATGGGATGAGCATAAAAAGATCAATAAGGGATATAAAAATATGGAAAGGAAACATCAGTACATATATACATAAGATTGAAATAATACTTTACCCATAAAACATAAGCACTTTAACATACCTCATCAAATCATGAATAAATCATAGAAATCACAAGACATAAAGGTAACTTGAGGCATTCATAACATTATTACGTTGGGAGTAACACTATTCTTTACGTTTGGAATACCCATCACAGTATATTACCTAAATCTCTTTAGAGAAACCTCAATGTTTAACCCCTTCGCGTTACCCAATTCATTGGAGAGGTATATCGGGCTCACCTGCCCTTAGTTTATCACAGAAACACCCATCTTCATAATAATGCAAAAGAACCATAACATAATTGTATCACATAAAACATGCATAAAGGAAACATATCATTTCCACCGTTCAATCACAAGATTTCAATACCACACATTTATATAAAAACATTATGAAAACCATTTTCAATACCAAAATAAAAGAAAAGTAAAACATGGTATTTATTTTTCTTTTAAAAAAAGGAATGGCTTGTAGAGGAAGTCGAAACTCAAATAATGGTCATGATGGCGGAGAAGTCGTTTTCGCCGCATAAGTATGATACAAAAATTCCCTTTTGCCATTCAGTAAAATGCTTCGTATAAAAAAGATTCCTTTTGGATAAACGTAAAAGTCAAAGGAGTTTATACACCGTAAAAAGAATGTTGTGTATAAAACAAGATATGCCTCAATGAAAGGAGATTGAGATGAAGTCCCATACCTCGTATACAACTTGTCTTGATCATTATTTAATCTCCTGAATAATAAACTTGAGTTAATTTCTACTTGTATAAGAACATTTTTAATGTTCATTATTAATTTTATATCACTTATTTCCATGTCATGAACACTATGTAATTATTTAAGTTAATAACGTTCGTTTTAACGATCATTGGTACTTGAGTCAAAAATAAACACGTTAAAATTACAAGTTGTACAAGTATCCATTATATCCAGAGTTATACTCCAGATTTACATATCATATATATCATATATATCCAGTATATACATGCATTTATAATATTACATAACGTTTAGAGGTAAGAAATGAAATGCACATTTCATGGAGACGGTAAGCCGTACGTACGCATGAATGCTTCTTTCATTTCTATTTCTTATTTTATGGAATGGAATTATAATGATATAAAGGTATATTATAATTCCTGTATAATATAATTTATAATATCATTAATTACATCCTTTATATGTCCCACATATGGCATTAACGAATCAAATCACTTTGAGGGGGCGGTAGTCCCTACTTCATAAAATGAAGATATCGTGTTTACCCATAATGGAAACCAAAAGGTATTCCATAAATGAAAAATACAGAAGTTTCAGTAAAACATAAATATATTATAAATCATATATAAATATAGTGTAATCTTAGTGGCCACCTATTAAGGTGTTAAAAGAAAATTGAACAATCATCATTTCGTGAGACAGAAATTCGCCATCCACAGAAACAGTATGTTCTTTAACCATTAGATGTAGGTGTGTGTAAGTGTAGCTCGAATCCTTCTTATAAAAACATCATAGTATATGTAAGATACTTTTTTTGTTACAAAAAAAAATTATGAAAAAGGGTTTAGGGGGTTGGAGAAGCAAAACAAAACATAAGAACACAATAGAAGACACTACCTTTAAATCGGGTAACTCTTTCTGATTTGAGCTCAAAGCCTTCCTTGGGAAGACTTATGCCAAAAGTGAGGTTTCTAGGAGTTAGAGAGGGATGTGGAAAGAAAAAATGGGAAGGTTTTTGCCGAGCCAAAGACTTTGGAAGTGTGGGTAAGGTGGTAGAGGTGGGGGCATTTTATAAGAGGAGAGGAGAGGCACTCTTGGAAAGTTATAAAAGGTTTCTATATTTTCAAATGAGTTTCGTTTTTTAAAGGTCCCACATTGATGTATTTATAAGATAAG
Source organism: Viscum album (assembly GCA_963277665.1). NCBI lineage: Eukaryota > Viridiplantae > Streptophyta > Magnoliopsida > Santalales > Viscaceae > Viscum > Viscum album. The sequence continues at coordinate 1,684,587,325 of OY728119.1, read as the reverse complement.
GTGATAAGGGTTCGACATATACTCATCCAATAGGTCTTTGACATGTGTATGTCTTATATTTTACATTATATTTTCATTTTAATTAAATCGTTTATTAATGAGGTAATCGTTTCATCATCATGATGTCATAAATAATTTAATTTATTTAATGTCTAAAAATTATAAAACAAATACTATGATGTTTTAAATATTTTTATATTACCAATGAATATTTATAGTCCAAAATATCATTTATGTAGACAAAATTAAAAATGTTTTACTCAGGTGATACATACTTTGTTATATTTAACTTCTTTTAGAAATAAAAGAATAAAAAGTCACTTTCACACAAAAGTGATTCCATGGGGTCCCAATGTTTGGAACAAGGCATCCCATGGTCGGCAATGAGACAACCTGTAGCATTAGGACACATATTGGTGTCATTTTTTATTATTAATATTTTATTATTTTATTATCCTTAACTACCCGATTACTCATTAATCAAGACAATTAAAGATAATTACCATCATTACTATTCATAATGTCCAAAAAACCAAAGAGTATAGATTACATAATTTGGACCTTAGGATTCCAAATAAGTAATACATTTTACCAAATTCAAACACATAAATTGAAATAATTTATTTAAAATTAATTCCCATTGTCAAAACAAATAGCTGGTTTTTTTGAAACAATATCTATGAAAAGTTTGGCATTAGTTTATGCCCAATTCCAAAAAAAAATTAATCATAATGACCACCATCGGATTAAATGGTAAAGATATATTCATAAGACCCTTTAAGACCAATTTAAAAGATAATCTATACATATAATTAAATTAGATGAAAAATCAGTTTTGATGTAAAATGCAGTATTTTTCCCTATTCATTAAAAAATGAACATTGTTAGAAAAATACCAAAAATTTATAAAATGTAAATTTTAATGTCCCAATCATAAAGAAGATGTTTATTTTGACAAATAAAGATTTTAACATTGTCAAAAGTTTGATTTAAAAAAGGTTTTCAATCAAAATGCAGTAAAACAATCTTTTAAAAATATTAGTGTATTCCATGCTTAAGATTGGATTTATTATCATTTTAGGCCTCTAAAACACTATCTAATTCATAAATAGATATAGATAAAAATATCTATTATTCATTACTTACATGGGATGTTACATAAATTATCATTTTAAAGATAAAAATATTATCTTCATCATAATTTTTTATTTGTGATTTTTAAAAATATATATATTTACCATAATAGCTTATAAATTAATGATGTAGAAATTATTTATTTAGTGAAAAATAAATAATATAGTTTTTACTAAAATACTAATACCCATAAAAAGGATCATAAAAATGACCAAACCTTATTGTTAGAGTATATATATACCTTAATCATACAAGGGACGATTTTGGACCATTTTTAGCCTTATAAAACATATTATGACATTTATATTATTTTATTTGAAATGATGTCAAAGTTGTCACCTTCATAATTTAATTAATATAACAATTAAAATGTTGTAATTTTTATATGATAAATTTGATAAAAATTATTCTTAAGATTTATATTAGATTTCTCTTCAACTTTTTTTAATTTTTAATTCTTTTGCAACAAATCATTATATTAAATAATTATCCAAAAATGTTGTAGTAATTATCTTATTAAGAGAAATATAAACAAAATGATTTTAAAAATATTAAAATAAATATTATATGAACTAATTGAGGTGCTCCACAAATTATCTAGATGCATAAGACATTTTCAGAATCTATTAAATATTTTGTTTCAAATATATCTTATGTTTGGATTTTATTTAAATTCAAATAAAAGAATAGTGTCAAAATTGACCCTATTGACATTTTATAAAAATAACATGTTATTAATTTTTTTAAAAAAAACATATATAGAAATTATAAATTTTAGTTTAAATGGTCTAAAATTTCATAAAATATCGAATTATGGACAATTCACAATATTTATGTAATTATTTAAACCAATTATAAATTTAGAATATCATTACCACAAATAAGATTAAATAAAGATAAATCAAATTGATAAGGTTTAAAATTATTTTAAAAAATGTATAAATTTTATTAGATGAATAAATTACACCCCTATCTCATCTAATATGCGAAATGTAGTTATTTTGGTTGTTTTTAGGTGGGGTATGAGTTTATTATAAATTAATATTTTTGAGCATTCCAAAAGTGCCCATCTTTTCTCTTATCAAAGGGTACATTCTCCCTCTTCACTTCAATGCATTTTTAAGCCTTCAAGAAAGGCCAAACCCTGAAAATTACAATTCAAAACCTCTCTAGTTATATTATAGAGATTTTGGTCTTCTCAAATTACCAACTCTAGTGCATTATGAGGATGTGTAAAAGTGGCACGTCGAGGAAGAGGTAATCTCTTCTACGGATTCATTCAAGTTTCGTTATTCTTCTACTTCTTCTTATTTAGTAGTTTCATTATAATGTAATAACATAAGTGTCAGTAATATAAGTATATGTTATAATAAATGAGAAAAACCCCTATTTCACCTTATATCCATACTACGAAAAATGAAATCACTGCACGTGCGTATGTACATCTTACCCTCTCCACGCCGTGGTGTAATCAATTTTTCCACTACCACCATACATGGATGGGAATAATGGGGGAAATAATAAATATATATGATTATTATAACATAATACTGATTAGGAGATATTATCCACCCCAATTCCATTCAATAATCATGTGAACGATATCATCGCTCGTGCGTACGAACGGATTACCGTCTCCACGACGTGATGAGATTCATTATCCATGTTAAACATTCCATAATGAATATAAAGTATATATAATAAATAATCATGAAATATATGAAATAATAATGATACTAGATTTATGTATATGTTATTTACTTACTTATATTAAATTTAATAAGTAAACGAATATAGCATTCATGTGTATGTACTACCTACCGTCTCCATGAATGATGTATTTAATTCCAGTTATCGAAATATTATATATATTATATTCTGAATGTATATTATATATAATTCATGTTTTACATTATTCAAGTGAGTAAATAATGATATAAGAAATGATATCATGAACAACAAGCCCAAACATGTACGATAAATGAACCGATTTTACCCAAAACTCTACATTAATGGGGAATTGGCAAAAGAATGGGTAATATAAAGTCATAAGTGAATCATATATGATATCATAAATATTTTAGGTTTCAATTACAAGTAAATAATAGGTTTAAACCCACTATATATGAGTTTTGTAAACGTACAAAAGAAATTGCACCTAAGTTAAGGGATAATTATTCCAATCTCGTTCATATGTGAGATTTCTTATTTGTATGTATTTTCTAGGGTTATAGTTATAATCCATGTCCATGTCTTCTAAAAATGTTTTCAATTTGTTTTCTATACATACATGTATGTTAAAAGTAATTTTTTTCCTTTTTTGACTTTTACCACATGGTATTGAAGGAATATTTTCTTCTGTTTACCATACGAGGTATTTTTTGACTTTTCCAACAAAAGTAATAGGAGAATTTATTTTAAATTATAGGACATGAACATATTTTTACAGTTTTATAATGCCTTAATTCCATGTATCTTCCTCTAAATAATTTCATGATTATTTTCAAAAAAATCCTTTTCTTTTAAAATTTCATGGAATTGTGAGAAAATAAAATGATTTTGAAGAAGAAATGGTATTTTCCTCAAGAATTAATTTCAAGGTTTTTATCAAAACTATTTTGCATCTAAGATGACATTATTTAATATGTATATGTTACAAGTATAATTCCTATATTATTTACATGGTTTGATTTTCAAATGATGAAATGATGTCCATTTATTTTATATGGATTATGTTATGATGAGATGATTTATATGAAACCCATTAAATTCCTAGGGTTATGATGAATGATTTATGTTTTGTTGGAAAACAAAAGAATTATTCCATTATGAGATGGGTGGGATATAAATCTTCCTCCAATGCATTGGGTAAATATTTATATCTCATGAGATATACATGGATGGAACGACATGTAAATACATTTCAGTAATACTGGGATGGAATGAAAAGTAAATCCAGTTCAGTAATGGACATTTTCCCTATGATGGTCTTGGAAGAAATGCCATGGCTACTATGGAAATCAAATCATGTTCTTAATGGTTTTCCAAAAATATATGTTTTATTCTAATGTTATTTTATAATGATTAGTGTTCCTTTTGTGATCAATTCATTATGTACTGCCATGATTTATGTCATTACTCATGTTTTAGGTTCATGTTTTTACATACAAATGTTTATGGATTGTTTTATGTTCTAAATGAATACCCTTACCAAGAAATTGAGCTCGCCCTTTTTATATTTTCTTTTATAGAGGATATAAAGAAAGGTTTTAGAGACGAAAACAAAAAGGGGAAGATATTTATGGGAGATGTTGAAGATATTTAACAATGAATATAATAATATGTTCTGAGTTTTTAAAGACACTAAACTAATACGGTCTTTAGGCGTCTACTTTTTTCATGTATTAAGAATTCAAAAAAAAAGCAATGTAATGTCTATGTACGACAAGCTTTGGGTCTCTTCCATAATTCATCTCAGTTTCCATTTTTTTCATAAAATATAAACTCTTAAAAAAAGTGTCATGTCTAGTTCCATGTTTTAGACAGCATGACTATCCATTGATCCCATCCTTTACCCTAATCATCATTATGCCATGTGAAAAACATTTCAAAAACATTGGATGGATATAAAAATCTCAGTAAGGGTTTTAAAATAATGAAAGAAAATATTAGATCATAAATATATACATAACATAAGATCTTTAAAATACGCCATGAAATTATAAGATTTTATAAATATTCAATGAAATCATAAATCATATAGTTAATTTGTGGCATACATAACATAAATACGTTTTATCTTTTAAAACAACATATGGAATTACATTTTGAATACCCATCACTATATAGTCCCTAAATATCTTAGGAGAAACATTCAAATTTACCACTGTCACATTACCTAATTCATTAGAGAGGTATCTCTGTCTCACCCACCCTAGGATTATCATGGAACCACATATATACATAAATAATTCCCCAAAACCATATCATATTCATAACATATAAAAAACAATCATGAAGGAAAGTTAACATTTCAACATTCCAATCACAATATATCATATAACATTTTTTATGAAAAATACATTATCAAATAAAGTTCAATAAAAAAATATGTAAAAGTGTATATGGTATTTATTTTAATTTTTAAAAAATTAATACTTCTTAAGGAATCCATTTATCAAATAATACTCGCGGCGGTAGAAAAGGTCGTTGTCACTACTTATGTTAAAAGAAACATTATTTTTTTCATTTATTAAAATGACTCATAGAAAAAATTTCCCTTTTAATGAAATGAAAATTCAAAGGTGTTTATAAACCATATAAAATAATGTTCTGTATTAAAGAAATTATTTCTCAATGAATGAAGATTGGGACGAAGTCCCTTACCACCTGTATGAATTGACTCGATCATTCTTTAATCTCTATAATAATAAAATAAAGATAATTTATACTTTTTTAAGAACCTTTATAATGTTTATTAATCCTAATATATCAATTATTACTTTTTTATAAAAATTAGTTAATTATTTGAGTTCATATTAGACATTTTGTTGATGTTCAAAACATAGGATAAAAATGAACTTGTTATAATTATAAATTGATCGTGTGGTAGAAATTCCATTATATCCATAATTATATTCATGATTTATATATAATATATGTCATATATATCTAATATATATTTTTATTTATAATAGTACATTACATTTGTAGAAAATAAATGAAATGCACCGTTCATGGAGACGGTAAATCATACAAACGCATGAACACTACTTTCTTTTTAGTTTCATATTTAATGTAATAAAAACATAATGATAAATAAATTTATTATAATTCTAGTATAATATCAAATATAATTTCATAATCTCTTTCCTTTATACATTCAACATATGGAATTAACGATTCATATCACATTGAGTGGGTGGTAGTCTGCACTTCCTGAAATGAAATTATCGTATTTAGACACTATGGAAACCCTAAAGGTATTCTATAATTGATAAATAAAGAACCATATAAACCATATAAAAATAATATATTTCACATTTCTATATAGTTCCATATTAATGGCCACCATAAGTTGTGGTAGAAGAATATTGAACAATCATTATTTCGTGAAGCAGTAGTTCATTGTCTACAGAAACAATATATTCATTACCCATTAGAATGAGGTGTGTGTAAGTGTAATAATAATATTTCACATAACAACAACTTATTATATTGAGGATACCAATGTTTTAATTAAATAATGTAATAAAAATAGTTAGGAGGTTGGAGGAGTAAGATAAAATAAAAGAACTTGCGAGAAGACTATACCTTTAAATCGGGTATCTCCCTTTGGTTTGAACCAAAAGGTTTAATTGAATTGACTTATGCATAGGGTAAGGCTTCAAGAATTATGATAGAGTTGTATATATATATCTATTTTGTAGATTTTCGATGATACAAGGTGCTTGATATGTGTGAGGAATGGGTCTGAATTGTGGGATTTTCATAATGGGGAGGAAGGGCTCTTTAGAAATGTTTAAAAATATTAATTTATTATATAATTATTTTCAGATTAAAATGGTTAAAAACTCATTAAAGTATAACATAGTATGAATCATCTTCTAAAAAAAATAATACACTACTAATTTTACTGGTTTTAGATATTTTTTTGATCTTTATAATCTTATTTATTTAAATCATTCATTAATGAGGTAAACATTGCATCATAATTGTGTCATAAATATTTTTATTTATATAATGTATAATAATTATAAGAAAATATCATGATGTAGGAAATATTTTTTGCTTTCAAATTAATATTTATTGTAAAAGCAATAACTTATATATCCCCATGTATGAATTTATTTACTAAAAGATATATGTTTAAGTCATTTTTTCTTTACTCTAAATTAATTTATATAATGTCATTATGACTACTGTGTGGCTGCATGGGGTACCAAAATCGACACATGTATCACCATGGTTGGAAATGTATCAGCCAATAAGATTAGGGTACATGATTGGGTATTTTAATATTATTATAATAATATTTTGTTACCCTTATTTACCAGATTTAATCATTAACCATGTTAAATAAATTTTTTGCTGATGTAAATATTCAAAATTTATATAACTAAAAGTTATATATTTAAACAATTTATACATCCTGATTTTGAATATGGAATAAATTTCTCCAAATTATAAACACAGATTTTGTAGAAAATAATTTGAAATTAATTACCATTGTTAAAACAAAAGGCATGTTTTTAAGTAATAATAACTATCAAAAGATTAACACTTATTTATGTCCAATTTCAAAATAAAACTTCATCCAATAACCAACATTGGATAAAATGGAAAAAAATTAATCTAATTATTATTTTAAAATATTAAAATATAATCAATCCATATAAATAAATTAAATTAAAAAACAGTTTTAAATCAAAATACAGTATTTTTCACAGTTCATTAAGAAATGAATTTTATCCGAAATATTCAAAAAATATACCCAATGTATATTTTGAAGACCCAATACTAAATAAGAATTTTATGTTTTCAAATATAACTTATAAAAGTTACCAAAACAAGATGTTATGAGGGTTCACCATCAAAAGGAGGTAAATCGACCTTTTAAAGAATATTAGACTATTTGAGCTTAAAATAAGATTGATTCACATTTTAAGCCGCTATCTTTTATTGGATATATATTAAAATATTTAACCAATATGTATATTCTTATTGTAGTTAGTTTTGTCCATTCCTTCCAATACAATGTCAAGGCGTTAACTACAATTTAAAATAATATTATATTATAAATTTTCAGTACGACCCAACATTATGTGGAATGTATGATTTCAAAGAAATCAGTTGTTGCGTATCGGGTATGCCATCGAACATAGAATCCCTTAAAATATAGAATTAATATTTAATTCAAAAATACTAAAAAATATGAAAATGATATATTTTTCTATTTACCTGGGATGTTATAGAAATTACTTCTCCTAGTATGACTGAAGAAGATTATAATTCCATGAAAAGGTAATGAACATAACAATTGTTGATGACGAAAAATTTTCAAATATTAGAAATCAATAGAAGTAGTTTATGTTTATGTTATATTGAATAAAATGTGAAATCAATATTATAAAGAATATAGTTCAACAAAAATGTATGAGACCCATCAAAATAAAACATCACATAATATATGAAATGTTAAAATAATGAGAGATTTAAATTGTGTATGCTAGCACAAATGATCAAAGATATTTTGTTATGAGAAAGCCTATATCCACCTAATGTTTTACAATTATTGCATGAACCTAGATATTCATCCACCACCAATTACATGAGGAGGTTCCTGATTTCCACTCTCCCAATGTTTTAAACTGAATCAATTAATTTCTGAATGTTTTATAGGTTTTAGGTAGAGATATGATCCATGGGGATTTATATCATATGTGTTTATTAGAAATGGGGGATAAGGTTTGTTGAAATTAAATGTCATGAGACCTAAAATAGAATCTTTGACAATTTTATTCTACAATGAAAATTTATGACATAGTATTAGAGTTATAGATGATTTATTTCAATTAATTGAGGTTTTTGTCCACATTTTTTTCTTTATTAAATATCAATTTATATTGATAATAAACCAAGATAAAAATATTTTATTGGACCAAGGATATTTAATGAATAAATTGATGGTGATATTTTTGTAATTCCTCATTAGTTTTCTAATAGTTTTCAAGACGGGGATGGTTATAATAGGTATTATTATTTTTATATTATATGTTATGAGATTTTAGTTTACAAATAAAGACGTTTTATATAGATTAATAACTGAATAAATCCATATATGATGTTTTAGTGTTTAATGTGGTGCAGTTTTACAATTCATCAGTAATTATTTAACCTAAAAAAATTGGATGAAAAAATAGTTTATACATTTGGAAGGATGAACATTGTTCCAAGAGAGGTCATAGATTTTCTTAAATGACCTTTTCTAATATTTGGTGAAACAATTCTATCCCAAATTCATGGTTTCCTTAATGTGAATAAGATTCATGAATGTAGGTCATACAAATATGGTGGATGAAATATTGATAATTTCTATTGTTTTATGAAATATTTAAATATATTAACTAGTATACATTGGGAAATCATAAGAGATGTGAAAACTCTGAGTTTCATAGTAGGAATAGTTTTCTTAAAGGGTGTTTTTTTCCAATAGATAAATCTCTTATAGCCGTTTTAAGTATTGATGTTTTATAGGATGACTAATATTTATAATTTTATAAAATAATTAAACAAAATATTTTTGCACAACAATTTTTATTTAAAGACACATTTCATGATAAGTATAGTTTACAAGTTAGTGTATTAATGGTATTTCAATGTTTGGGTTTTTAAAAAGTTATAATTTATATTAAATTTAATATTTGATTGAAAAGGGTGTTTCGTGAAAATAATTTCATAATATTTGTTTTACATTAGAAAATTTTGTTTAATTCATTAAAGAATAATATTTGGACCATTATTGGGTAAGTAATCATATTTAGGTTCTCAAAAAGGTAATAATCCATTTAGTCAATAAACTATGGATGAAATCACCTATAAAATTGAGAATGGGAATGTTTGTAGAACTGATCTGAGAGAGTTAGGGAATTTTCCATAAAATATTATAGAGGAGGAGAGCATAAAATGAAATCACCATGAATGAAAATGTATAATTCAAAAATTCATTTGAAGCATAGTGATTTTAGTATGTTTGATACACTATTTTCATATTCTCCTTCGGCTATCCCTTTTTAGTGATCCAATTAAAATAATCATGTTTTTCTTTTATTCCAACATAAGAGTATTGGGTGATTAAAAAAATCTATCAAACATGATTAATGAGTTCAAAAAAACATGGGGTAAGGATTCATTCAATTCAATAAAAATGATAACAATCGGATTTTCCAACACACTATCAATGTTTTTTGGGGTCTTAAAATATGTAAGTGTATTTTACGATTAACAATATTTTCTACTATTTATAGTTAATATTTTAATAATATGTCACGTTGTATATAAATATTTTACATTTTATTCAACTCAATGTGTGAGATAATTGTTGAATGCATATAAATATTAACATCATGAATGTGTTGATCAGGAGTAACAACATATTTGTAACTAATATTTTTATATATAAATTTTATAACATTCAATTAAATTCATGGAAACCAAAAGAGAATATAAAAGGCATATATAAAGGTATTGAAATCAATTAAAATAAAATCTTATCTTGTATGTGAATCTTACCAAATTACATTTTTCTATATTTTTTATTCTTCATTTACATAAATAAGTACATTAATACCATCAAAAAAGGAGGATCTCACCCAAATATAGAGTTATTTTAGTCATGTTATAAATACACCATATATGAAATATTTATTTATCTAATTATTAGGACTTATTCATCAAAAATGTATGTGAAAATAAGATGATCTACAAACATTAGTGTAAGGTATAGATGTTCTTAATTTTAAATAATTATGGTTTCAGTTTCATTTCATGGTGATCTTAGGTAAGAGGTTTCATAGCATCTTCCTCTACTTGAATAAGATTTATTCAATCCTTAGTATCCTATCAAGGTTATCAAAGTATGTCATGATTTAAATTATTTGTGAAATTATATTGGAAATGATGATAAAATGGTATCATTTTATGGTGTTGTATTTGATATTATGACAAGTGACAAGGTATAATTATTTTAGTTTTAACATATCAAAACATATGATATGGGGAGGCATGACTTATGGTCAAAATGTTTTTTTACTATTTATGTGGTTTTAATATAATGAATCATTTAACCATTATAATACACTCATTATCATAAAAATGATTAATCTTGTTTCAAACGTTCTAATATATTCCGATCATAATGCGTGATTTTAGTTATGAACTATATTGGGGCTTAAGAATTATAAATCAATTTAAAAATACAGCTGATAGCACTTGAATTTTTTATTAGAAGATGCAAGAATAGGTTGTTACTTGATACATTGTTTTTAATATATATCGTGATTTATAATATATGTGAGTAATAAAATATCACCTTGATAGTTATTTTTTTTAGTTATGAGATTAATAATAAAATTTTTATAATATCTATATATTATATAGCACATTAATTTAAATATTTCCTTAATTTATAAAATGTTTATAAATTTAACCATTAAAAAATATTAATAAATAATTAATAAATGTTTCTGAAAATTATTATAATAACTATTTATAAAATTTGTTTGTAAAATTAATATAACCTTTATTTATATTAAATGTATTATTTAATTTATAGAAAAGATGTATATTGATATTGTAAATAAATATATAATATCTTTATATATTAAAAAACAAGGAAAAATATATGTGAGTATATATTTAATAACAATTTGTTTTCATAAAAATTCATTTGAAATCATCAAAATAAAATTCCTTTTTTTAGAAACATATTAGATCCATAAAGAAATATTTTTAATAAATTTATATGATGTATGATTAAATAATTTTTAATAACTGATATTTTGGTTATAAGAAATTTATTACATAATTTATATGAAATATAAAATGTTTATATTTAGAATATCATATATTAATGTAAATTATATATAATAGATAATTTGAAACAGTTCATATTAGGAAAAAATATAGAATAATTATATGATTATGGAAGATATATAATGAATGGTTAAATTATAACGTCTTTATAAATTATTCATGTATGAATTGCTCATTAATATTTATTTCATCTTGAAAGTTATGAAATTTTAATTTTATTGGTTTTATTAAATATGTTATTCATAAATTTTAATTTTATATTTTTACTATATTTATTCATTACTTTAATGTGTTAAATTGATTCTATAAATTATCATTAATTCATTTATGAAGTTGAATACAGGTTATTATAATTGTTTTAGTTTAATTTTCACTTTAAATTAGATTTTAATATGTTATGAGCATTATTTGATAACAAAAATATAGTATATACTTATTTTTTATAAATATGATATAATTTTAGTCTCTCTTGACTAAAGAACTATATTTATATGGAATTTGAATCAGATAACTCACTAACATTGTAGATCATTATATATCTTGAAAATTTGGTGTTGAATGCCTATCACTACATTATTTTATGGGGTATTTTAATTTTATATAGTATTATGACATTACATGTAAATGTATCATATAAGAATCACATGGTACACATTTATATATTTGTGAATATAAGTTGTATTTTAATTCCAATTAGTAACCAAATTAATGTTCTATGTAAAGTGTTACACATAATTATAATTTTATCATATTAAAGGAATTGTATCAAATACTAAATCATCAGAATCATGATTCATTCGAAGGGAATACCTAAAAAATGATTTCGAGCAATTTAAAGACAATTGACAAATAATAATTTAATGATTCCATTAATATAAAACCCTTATCGTAAATATGAAAAACTAACAGGTAATTCATACTAAATATAGGTGCGATGGATTAACTTAATTAAGGAAAAAAGATTATTAGCGAACATAATAAGATTATGTGATTTTATTTGGCATGATATTTGTGTCACACATAGTTAGGAGACCCTATGAAATGTAGGATACCAAAGGAGAAATTTAGAGTTAATCCATATATTGGTATAGGATACATGTATATGCAATCAAATATCCATGATTCATATCTATTGTAATTGACCTCATTTTCTATAAAAATATATATATAATTTTATAAATTCAAATGCCATAAAATATTTGCGTAATATTAATGTTATTATGTTAATTTGTATAATGAATTTTGAAAGTATTCCTCATTTTAGTGGGTTTGTATTTAATAATATTCCATATGAAATAACTGAAAACAAGATACTTCATATTACCCAATTATAACAAGAATATACATGACTTAAATTCAAAAATTGTTATATTACAACTCATGAATAAACACACAATCCTATATACCAATGGGATAGTGATATTTTTTATTGGACACATAAATGTATGAAATAAAATAATATCTTCAACATTTTTTATTGAATTATATAATCATTAATTCTTTATTAACATATTCATGTATATAATTCCCTTTGAATATATGAGACATAATGAGTGAGAAAAAATTATTTGTAAGGGAAACATTTATAAACGAGTCATAAATGGATATTTCATAGTAATATGAGTAAACATGACAAAGTGAGAAATATTAGATTAAAAATAACATCGAATCATTTGAGTTATACATATGCGATGATTGATGTATATATTACAATACAAAATCTTAGAGAAACAATGATTTCAGATATGGTAGATATGGTAAAATAATCTTCATCCATTGAGAAAAACATTGGCATGAAGTATAAAATAGAAAAGAATTGGAAGAAGTGTCAATAATGGTAACTATTGAACTATTGAATTAATCACTACTCATTCATTAAACAATATTTATCTATTGTGTTTTGAATAAATCACACATGATTTGATAATGTCTATTTTAAAATTTAAGATGCTGCTTCTGAATTTCACTATAACAAAGATGCTTATACTTTTGGGCCATTTGTGGTGACATTCAATATATGTAATAATTATTCATTTCCATCACCATTGGAAGTGTGACCCTTTTTGGAGGGTTCCTAATCAACAACTTAAAATTGGATTTTTTAGATATATAAAATAATAATCTTGTAGAAAAATATGAAAATATGTCAGAGACATAAGTACATGAAATCATAGCATTATTGAAAATGAAAGCTCACATCATGTCCATATAAAAAAAATTTAACATAGAAATAGGTCGAGAGATAGATTTGTGAACATATATAAATGAAAATACACCCAATAATAGAATTTTAAATATGAAAATTGGTTCAGGTAGTGAATTATGAACATGACTAAATGTAATAATTTTCACACATTACATCGTTATTTAATGATATATAATCCTTTAAAATGTATTATAGGGATATATTAGACCTTCCCATGTAATAATTTCGAACAGTATAGGAGTGTACCATATTAATTCAATAACCCATATCATCGAGAAAAAAACACATAAAAAGGGAATGGGCTATATTTTATTTTCAAATGTTATCATGTAATATTAGATAAATTATTAAATGATAAATTATTAAAAATAAAAACTCCCAAATAATAATAAAATAAAGGACGTTAGAGGGTGATTAGGAAAATAAAATCATATGAGGAAAATTTTTCTTTTAGTTGGAAATGGGAGTGAAATATTTAAAAGTGTTTTTGGATAATATTTTAACCATTATCATCAAAATACAATGTTATAAGTAACTTTAAATTTTTTTGGTATAGATGAAATAAATATTATTTAAATAATTATTCTAAAAAATCCCTAATAATGAAACCCTAAAAATATATAAATTATATTTATATAATTTTAGAGAATTAGATAAAAAATACATAAAAGTGAAAGGAAATGTATTTTTAAATTTTATGATGTTTTATAGAAAACTCACATCAATGAAAGAGTTATAAAATACCAATTTTTAGATAAATATTGAGAAATTGGAATATTTTAGATTTAAAAATATTGAACACCGAATAATAAAAAAATCATTTATGGTATGAAATAATAAGGAAATAGAGGAGAAATATATAATTAAGATAATGGAAATAATCCTTATAAATATCATAATTTTATGAAGAATGAAATCCCTAAAGAAGATGATTATGATATGAACATGTAATTACCCATATGATAAAGAAAAATTACAATCTAAAATATATAATTAGAATAATTTAACAAAATTTTAATAATTTGATCAAATATGAAACATTTTGACCCAATGAAATGGAAATCAACTAAAAAACCCCATTAAAAGTTGGTTAATGATGAATAAAAATAACATGGAAGATAAAAATTAAAAGGAAACATTTAATACCATGAATAATATTTAATTATGATAAGATATTTAAAATATGAATTATATACACCATATAAATGAAAATAATTGAATAATATGAAACATGAAACATGAATGTCATTTGATATAAATAATTATTTTTTTGAGTATTCTTGTTTAGTTAAACATGTTATACCATCATGTGAAATAAATTTAGGTTTATTATTAATTTTTTTCAGAACCATGTTTATACATATTTTAATTTATTCCATTCATTTATAATTTTTAAATATTTATTTATTATAATATTTTTAAAATTAATATTTTAGTGTTATATATCTAGTTTATTCTATGTTATCTTCATAATATCAGTTATATGAATGGCCATTATTCATATTTTCCTCACCTATATAATGTACATGTTGATAAAATAGGTGTGATTGATATATTTTTTATATACAATTATAATATTATTAAATTTATCTGGATGGTTCATAAGTAATGAATTCTGATTTAATAAAATGGGATATTTTTATAATTAATATAATTAAATATATTTAAATTCTATATTTATGAAAAATATTAAATAACTACTTATTAAACATTTTACTATAAATTAATTTATCTTAATCATTCTTGATTGTAACATTATAGAATAGTTCATATAGGTGGTAGAACAAATGAAACCAATAACATGTTATATCTAATGAATGAGAAAGGAAACCAAGTTATAATATTATATTATAGTTTTTATAGAAGATTAGTTATTTAAATACCTCTTTAAGGGTGGTCCTCTGCCTCATGTTTCATGTGATACTAATGTTTTCCTCATTCCCAAATCCAATTCCCCATCCTCCAATGAGCAGTTTTGTTTCTTTAGTATGTGTAATGGGGCCCATAAGATTATAACCAGCATCATCATTGTTAGGATATAAATACACCTCCCCACTTTCATATACAAGGTGAAACACAACATTTTGGGAGGGCGCTTCATACTGGGAGCGATCGACCTGGCACAGGAAATGATTAGAGATCTTAACATCAAATCTTGCGGCTCAAACATGGTGATTAAACTTGATATGAGAAAGACATATGACCGGGTGGAGTGGAT
Source organism: Viscum album (assembly GCA_963277665.1). Lineage (NCBI taxonomy): Eukaryota > Viridiplantae > Streptophyta > Magnoliopsida > Santalales > Viscaceae > Viscum > Viscum album. Next base: position 1,684,571,174 of record OY728119.1, on the reverse strand, counting down.
ATTCATAAATATATTTTTGCAGGTATGGGACACTCCTCCATGATTTCTGATATTATCTTCTGTTGTTTTATCACATCTTGGTTAGATATTTCTCTCATGAGAAAAACTTTTGGTTTCTTCAAATCAACTCGTGGTCTTCGGTAAGGTGACCCACTATCCCCCTATATTTTCATCATTATCATGAACGTCATAAGCCGCCACATTCTCCACAACATCAGCATTAGTGAGATTCCTCCCTTCCGTAAAAGGCCATGATCCACCTCAGTTTCTCACCAAATGTTTGCAGATAACACTATTCTCTTCACCAATTCATCTAGCAGGTCAGTGAAAGGAATTATCAGAACATCGAAAGTCTATCTTTTTGTAGTGGACAGAGAATAAACAGGAACAATAGCACATTATTTATCTCTCATAACTTCTTTGATAGTGGTAACAATAATGTGAGCCTTTATTTGGGCATGTAAAAAAGGCACCCTCCGCATGCATTACCTGGGATCCCCCATTTCCCTGAAGCCCCTATGAATATATTATTTCAATTACATTCCCTGTAGAATCACAAAAAGGGTTCATAAATAGAAGAACTATTTTCTACCTTTTTTTGGTACAATAGATATTGTTAATAGGGTTTTTTGGGATACTCTGATCCATGCAGTCTCTATTTTCAATGTCTCTAAAGGGGTTATAAGAAATATGGACAATATATTTTCAGGTTCCATCTAGATCTAAATGTATGAGGGAAGGAGGAAATGTTCCTCTTAGCCTAGGATGGAATAACCCACTAGTGAAGACAGTATCAACGTTTGTTGCCTTGATGATGCCCTATCCTGCATGCATGCAAAAATGGAATTGGAGGTTCTGGAGAAATGTACCATGTGGGGGCTGAGTATGCATTCCAGGTACATCATGGATGAGAATTTAGGGGGAAGAAACTACTTTTGATGGTGTATTGGTCCCCCCATTGACTATCTCAATCCTAACATACGATGGATCATTAGAACAGGGGGGATCCCTTTTGGAGCGATAACTGCTTTGGGCGGATCATCGGGTATCCATGCTAACTGCCACAAATATATATTTCAGGGAGGTCAGTAACTACCCAAATTTCACTAATGATTTCCTCACCAAGGATCAGATGATCACATCTCAACTATTTACATGATCGTGGATCCAGACCGGGGTGTGCTCACCCCAACCTCCATAGGCTTTATCACTTCCAATGATTTTCGTCGTGTCCATTCCATGCAGGTCAGTGGAGATGAATGGAGTGAGGCTCTCTAGGAAATGTCCATTCCCGAAAAAATTAATTTTTTCAATTGTAGGATTCACAACAGAGAAAATCCCACCAAGGAAAACATAAAATGTTTTGGTGTGAAAATGGAATGTCGTTGTGTTTTCTGAAAGTGGCATCAAGAGGAATGCTCAAACAACCTGTTCTTATAGAGAAATTGGGTGATAGAGGCTTGGGAGTTATTTGGAACCACCACCAGTTTTTTTGTCTCATATATGGTGGCATAGACCTTTCTTCTTTTTTTATTCCAAGGCACTGGTGGTCAGGTCTCAGAGAAAATATCAAAATCTATGGTTTTTACGCAGCCTTCTAGAGCATGTTCTAGGTACGCAACAATTATCTTCATGAGGGGGTATCTTCATCTATGTGTGCGATAGTTTTTCCCATGGAAAATATCCTCATTGATTTGATTATAGCTCTCTATGCCTGGAAGGAGGATTCTACTCTCCAAAGGATTCTCCCCACACACCTCAATCATCCTTCAGTCATTGACCCCCACTCAGTTAATTGGGTAAAATGGAATTTTTTGGCATCATGATTCACACTCAATAATAACAGGTCATGCCTCTCAGGCAATATGTGTGGAGGATGGATCGTTCGTGACTCATATGGCTCTTCCATCATGGACTTCTCCCCTCACATGGGACATGTAACATCACTTTTAGCTGAGGATATGGCCATACTGGTGGGTCTTACTGTGTGGCGGCAAAGAAGTTTGATCGATGCGAAGGTTAATCTGGATTCCATGCTTGTTTAAAATGATCTCCAAGGTATTGATGTTGTGTCTTGGTCCATTAAATATGTAATTTGTAAATTCCTTTGTATTATTGACAATGGTGATAAGGTTTCCCATACCTAGAATGAGGGTTACAGTGGATCAGACTACCTAGCATCATGTGACATTCTTGACTCAGAGTGAATATTCTTTCATGAATATCATAGTCTACCTTTGGCTGGAAAGATTATTTATAAGGAAGAGGCCATTGGTCTACACCAAATTAGACCATAGTAGTTTTGTTTGTCCAAGACTTATCCCTTGGGCTATTGAGTGTTCGTTTTTTTTCCTTCGAATTAAAATTTTCATGATGATGAAGAGTCATTTACTAAAAGTGAGAAAAAAAATTAAAATCAGAACAAATAATGTATAAAAACAAATTTGTAGAAAAAATATATTTATTTATTTAAGATTATTTATTAATATTATATTCCAGGTAATAATATTTATAATAATGTTATTATATATATATATATCGTTAAAGTTGTTCTTTAGTTGTGATTTTTACATTTCTTAAGATAAAAATACATTAAAAATAAATAATCATTCATTAAAAAAACAACAAATCAAACATTAAATTATTTTTATTATAATTGATTATTTATTTAATAATAATTAATTGAATATTTTCAATATATATTTATAAATAACTATATATATGGTCTAATAAATTTCATTATTTAAAATTATATTTTAAAAAAAATCTATATAAAAACATATATAATAATGGATATATATATATGTGTGTGTGTGTGTCATCTAATATATTAATAGCGACATGCTTATATCACCCTGAATTATTATTATGAAATCATGTATGACCTATGAATAATATCATTGGGTGAAATAAGAAATTGTGTAGTCATGGAATGTGATTCAACAATCTTCGATCATGTTGTGGTCACAACAATCATGAAATTCTCCTACAAACCATTTCACTTGAGACATACTTATGTAAGTTCACCATTGTCTTGGTCTTGGAAAATCCTAGTGATTCTATGACCTTTAAAATCATGAAAAAATGAACCTCATGAGAAATAATTCATTTAAATGATTCATCATAGCATAATTTCATTATAAACATCATAATTTAGTACCTTATATGTATATCCTCTAATTGAATATCTTTTTCACAATATTAATATTATAATAAAATACTAATTATAATTTATCTCCTTAACTATTCTTATGTTTACTAATGGTATCGATTGATATCTAATCTCAAAATTCATATAATCTGAATATCAATATAATTCTAATGTTCATATTATATTTCTATATAAAACCTCACAGACATCATCAAAATCACTCATATCATTTTGAAATTTATATTATAAAATTTTTATGACCATTATATATTAATATATAATTTTTTTAGTTTTTATCAGTGTTATGATCCATCTGGTGGATCTAAATAGAAATATTTCTATAATATTTAATTTTATTTATGTGTAATTTTATTTATTTTTAAAATTTTCATATTAGGTTTGACTCATAAATGTTATAATGTATTTCATTTTTTAGTAATTTTTTACATTATTTAAATAATGAAATATTTATTTTAGTCTGATGTTACTTACAAGAAATGATACAATATAAATAATGTTATATTTTTTTTATAAGGGGTGGGTGTTACATTCAACCCCCCTGAAACAAATTCTATCATGTAATTTCATTACATATATGTAAATAAAATGGGGAATTTTTTCTCATTACCTCTTTAGTATCAAACCTAGCTTCCTCAAAAATATAGATTTTCTGAAGAACTTTGACCAGGTGTGTGGTATTCTTTCATATAAAATTAACTCTATAATCTAATATCTCCACTGATTATTCCACATATGATGGATAATGTTCCAAGTATATAGATAACCAGTTTATTAAATGTGGTGTATCTAGTTTGTAATTCATCAAAAGAATATATTAAATATAAAATAAACTAGTGAGAGGAATTTAGTGTGTGATATGTTAAATTATATAATCCATATTTGATCATGAATATCGAACCGACTTCTGTATCTTCAGATAAAAATTCATTACATATTTAATGTTATAACCCTTATACAAGGATATATTTAATTGAAAAATTTTATAATGAAATTTATCTCAAGTTATCATAAAAGATTATCGATAAAGATCTAATTGCCACCTTAAATCATTTTGTATAATTATAGATGGGTTGAAAATTTCATGTAGATTCTAAAAAAATATCAAGTATTACTAAATTCCTCTTGCTTACTTCATCTCATTTTTGGAGTTCTATATCTATTCAAATATAAAGCTTAATAAGGTTCTATTTGGTTTATAGAGTGGAATGTATTATTATATGATAACTTAGCCATAAGAATTTGTTTATCCAAACATCTTTTCAAATCCGTTATGCATGATCTTCTCACATCTTCTATAGTTTTACATTATTGATCATTAATGTGAGGATACAAATTATTTATAAATATCCACTACATATAAAATGATTTTTAAATTTATACCTGGATCATTTATGTTTAAAATGGATCTTAATAAAATAACATTTAATGTGGTGATCTATGTATCCATAACACTTTCTTTATATAAAACATGCATATATTATCATGTTAAAGCATATATTTAAAAATAATTTATTGTGTTTCGTCATAAGTAGATCAACAAAAAATGTAATTATCACCATTATTGGTAATAGGATGATGCATGAAAAAAATTGTGATATTATCAAATTTAAGTATTAAAATGGGTAATCGTTTCCACAACCCATTACATTTTTACCTTTATACATTACATGTTGGAATACCAAGAATATAGATATACGGTATATAATCACCCTCTTCATGTTGTCCCACCAAAAGTGCTACAGATGATGCCAACACATCATTCATATTATCATAATAATGGATAATGACATGCTATCTGATTCATCAAATATGTCCCACATAAATTCTAGTATTGAAGAGACATATATTTTTCCTGAAATTATATAATTGTATAAATTTTAAATTAAACTATGTAATATACCTTACCCTCTTATATTTAACATTATCATCTTTCTAAGCCTTTTTGATCTTCACATGGATTAATGGTTGAGTAGTGATTTTGGAAATAAATGATTTATCCATTTACCTTATTATTCATAAGTATGTCATTTGAAAATATATGAGTGTTATATATATTTTAATTCTCATCATGGAAATGTTGTCATGTATTTTCATGCACAAAGCATTGGTCACCAGGTTATCCTTCTAATGGTTGTAATTTATTGAACATTCATAGCCCTTCATTTAATCTAGACATCTTCATTATACCATGTTTATCTTAATCATTGTGAATATATAAATTATGGTCTCTTAATTATATCTGTAACATTTTTCAAAATAAATATAATTCCTCAAAATTTAAAATGAAAAAAATTAACACTTCTTTATATCGATCTTGTTGTGGGAGAACTTTCTCATTCATCTTTAATTAACCTAAGGCATAAAATATCACCTTATAATTTTATATAAATACAACTTCTAATCCCTTAGTTTAAGCATCAACATATACCAAAAACTATTCTATACTATAGGTTCTGTGAGTATTAGTGTATTGGCCAATATTTTGTTAATCAACAGAGTTAAATTTTCAGACTATTTAGTCTAGAGGAACTTCATATCTGTTTATGTTGACATTACTGATGGATTTCATAATTATGAGAAATTTATCACAATGTATTAATTGTATGCATATAATCCAATAAAAAATCAATCTATGTAACAAATCCTATTCTTGGACAATATTAAGTCACCTATATATTTGAAGGATCCATAGGTACAACATTGATTATGAATACATAACCAGAAAAGGGACAATTTTTTTTTCAAAATGGAATAATTTATAAACATTGAATATAACCTCTCATATTGTATGGTCGTTAGAAAACTCATAAGATGCTACTAAAAATTTTCGTTATCTTAAAATAGATTTGAATATCATTAATAAAGGATACAAGAAAATATTCAATATAATCTCAAAATACTCTATTCATTTGAAATATGGTAATGAAAAATGATTTTTCTTATATAAATGACATTAATATGAATTCATAATATCCATATCTTGTGTCGATTGTTGTATATTATTTACTTTCTCTTATTATCCTTAATTGATGGTAAGTAAAAATATCATCCACATTTAATAAGTATTTATCCTCTTATATTAATCAAATAAATAATAAAAATGTGGTAGACGATACATGTCCTTGATCAAGATTCGTTTTAGTTGGAAAAAATAAATATAAATGTGAATTGATCTATATTTATTCTAGACAAAGGGAACTAGTTCACCAAAAGATGAAGAAAATAGATATATAAAACATATAAATAATTATATTATAGTTTATTATTTAATTATTCTAATTCTTCAAGGGATATTCTATAATGAATCATCGGTATAGGAATAGAGCTAGGTATGACATCAATTGAAAAATTAACCACACATTCTAGGGGAATAAAAATAGTTTTTTTAGAAATTCCTCAACATATTATTCTACATTTAGAATGAATAACATGTTATGTTCCTCCAAAAAACCTTTATTATCTATATCCCTTACTATTGGGTATCAATTCCCATAATTGTGTAAATAAATTAACAATGACGTAAATTTATATTATAATCCATAACACAATTTTGTTGTGTATGTTAATGATTTCAAGAGGCTATAGGTTTACATTAAAGTCCTATTATGATAGGAAATTAAATTTATTATAATAATTATAAATGATATAATACTGTAATTTGTTTCAATAAAAAAGTTACCATATTTTGTCAAATTATTTAGGATTGATAAACTAGGAATAAGATGATTAAGAATCGGTACTCTATTGATAATAACAATGGGTACATGGTAAAACAAATAGAAGAAATTTGTTTTTTTAAGGCCAATTTTTTTTATGATATCTAATCAATGATTATGAATCCTATAAGAGTCTTCATAAAGAATAGACAATTTTTCCAAGCGATGCAATTTTCAAGGGTACTTTAAGGGGTTTTAGGTACCTCCAAAGAATCTATATGTTTTCTATCAGTGTTATATTGTAGTTGTAAATTAAATATTATAAAAAGGATTCATACTATATATATTTGTAATGAAAAAGGGTATTTCATGGTCATATGTATTTAAATAAAATATTTATACCCATATCTAATATAAAAAATATGTTAAGAGGAGTTATTTATTAAAAAATAATTACTATAAATAAAATTATATGATACACATAGTTTATGTTTCATCAAACTATATAACATATTTTAAATTGGGAACATGGATCAAATGAATTTTCTCATAGATAATAGAATTTATCTAATATATTTAATAAAATATAATGTTCTAATATTCCTCAATCCATTAGTGTCATATTATAAATATTAAACTATTCATTTTATAATAACTCTCTAAACACATAAAATATTATATGAGATAGGTTTGGTAACATTTTATTCATTTAAACATTCCCTCTAAACAGAATGAAGTGTTATTTTATTAACAGTTTTTTGTGAATAGTAGAATTATGTTTCAGAGAAATTATTTTTTAAAATGAATAATTGGAGTGTTTTTATACCTCTAAAAATTCTAAGGATAATTATTAATATATGGTATACTATTTTAATTCCAATTGAATATTACATAATATCATAAATGAGTTTTGGGAATTTTGGTAATGAATAAAAATGTAAAGAGTTATATTTAGTTACCAAAATGGTATTAAATGAATCTTTTTATGGAAAATTTTAAATTATAATGATGATGAGCTTAGAAATATCCCTAAATATACAATATAATTTATTAACTTTGTAGCATTTGATGTTAGGAAGTAAATAATTTGAATACTTGGTCAATGAGTTGAGAAATGTAAATATGATTCCAAAATATCACTATTATTTAAAAATCATTTCTTAATATATGTTACATAGTAACAGTTCTTAGTTGTATGGTTTTATCAAATGCTCATATAGAGCAGTGGTATTAATTGAAACATGATGAAATGAGTTAAAAACCAGAAATTATGAAAAAAAGATTATATTTTAGAATTAATTCAAATAATATATGATACTTATTATCATATATTTTATTGTTATATTATTAGAATATTTTATTAATATAATAATTTATATCATATTATATATAATTAATCTTTTCATTATATTTAATTCAATTTTCATATATTTATATCATTAAGAGAAATGATGGTTAACATGTAGATGGTTAACATTGAGTTGCTATTAAATATTGTTTCTCATATATTATTATATCTTCTTGGAAAATTTTATTGATAATGTGAGAAAATGTTTTATCATGACACGACATATACTCATGAGAGACAAAATGTTTTTTTGTTCTTAATGGTCCAAAAAATTATTTTTCATGGAGTTTCAAACACTCTGTCGTTAGTAAAAAAATGATGAATTTCTAAGATTTAGATTTCATTATTACTTATGGTTAAAAATATAAATATCATAATAACAAAATAATATTAAACATTTAATATTCCATAGTTGAGGATATTTTATTCATGGGATGGTTGGGTATATTGCTGATAATTTTTTCAGTTATGTGTAACCAATATGAGATTTGTCCTATTATATAATAGTTAGAAAATTTATTAATTGATTGAGAAAATTTGATGGTGTGTATGAATATACTAATGAAATTTATATTTTATCTACATACCTATTCAAATTGGGTTATTTGATATTCTCATCTATTATGATAAATGAAATGCAGTTTGTTCATCCATTTGGTCAGTCCATACTAATAGTATCTAGAATATAAATGTACCTATATAGGATTAAAATACTCTTTTTCATATGGTTTCTCAGAATATAAGGAAAATGTATTTCTATATATGAAAATCCTTATATACATAGGTATAAACCTACATGTGTTTAACAAAGATCATGTTAGATCCCTTTCAAGATTGAGTAACACTAATTCATTTCAATTGGCTTCTATTTGAATTATTCTATTTACTGGAAATGATTTTTTAATGATATTAATAAAAGTTGGAAAATATTTAATCATTTATTTAATTGGTATTCATTTTAATGAATCCTATAGAGCTACTAAAAATGTTATTATAGATAATCTAAAATTAATTTTTAGATGGATTTTCCAAAGCTATTTAATATTATGATATATGAGGTGAACTTGGTGATTGATTTACCCAAATGTTTTTTAAAACATCAATAATTATTTTTGGATATAATTTCCTAATTTATTATATATGAAATGATGTAAATTTGAAATAAAACACTGTCTATTAGGCATTTAATCATGTGTGTGGTTGGTGAATACATGCTCTAAGGCCTCTATATATGATTTCTATATTGTTCATTATATCATAGTGTCTCGTATTTGTGTGTTGTATGGTTTAACATAGATAAAACTATGGAATATAGTATTGTTTTGTAGGATATATCATAAGGGTGATGTAGATGTATCACATCACTAAAATATAGACATATCATATTATTTGATAATGTGTAATTTCATTATACTGTATGATTAACAAGATAGTACAAAATTGAAATTTAAGGACTGAATAATAACCACGTGTATCTATATTAAATTTTCACTATTAATATGATAAAATTCATTGTAAAATTATTAAATAATTTTGAAACTAAATTCACGAGTTTTTCAACAAAGAGTTATAAATCATATCTAAATAAAATATATACTCATACAATTTAGAATTTTTTTGTAAATTAATTGAATTTATAGGAGTATGACCAAGGACTATATAAATATTTTTATGGAAAAAATAATTTCATAGAAAGTTTTATGTTTTTCTTACCAATTCTCTAAAATTACTATTTCATGTTCTTTATTTCCAATAGATTTACTAGAATATCATTAATGTAAGAGGATCCAACACAAATGATTTGTGATTTAGGTCATCAAATGTGTATACTATATATTAATAAATCTATAGTATATTTCTCAATAATCTTCATAATTTTTCTTGAATATAGGGGGATATAAAAATATCATTATTATGGGGAGAAAATCTGTTAAAGTGACATTGTTGTGTTTTTGGGTTGATTTTTTTGTTGAATAAACCGATTTTCAAGGGAATTTGTGGAGTTCCTGAGAGATTTTAGATATGTTAGGTTATTAGAGACCTAATATAATTAATTGTTTTATTTAGAAGATATATATATAATTTTGTATACAATATGGAATAATTTCCCATGTTTTCTCAGACAATATTAGGTCCAAACATTAGATTTATTAAAAACCATGTTTTTTGTAAAAATACAGAATTCACATAATAGAAAAAATATTCACTCAAGGATGAATGTGTTTTTAATATTTTATAAAAGATAATATTTGGGAGTATTTTATCACAGTATGGAAAATAATTTTTTTTCATGATCTAAAACATCTTGAAAATCTATGTTGCATAAAACATGAGTTACACACTAAATATGATAACAAGTTGGTGATGTTATAAGATCATGTAATATTGCGTGCAGATTGGGTGTTCCATGAAAAATTGTAAAAATTGTCAGCACAGTGGAAGGCCCACTAGGAAGATGTGCTTAAGGTCCGTTGTGTCTATAAATAAGAGTTTACCCCTTTCTTTTTGACAACACTCCCCTTAGGGAATATATAGGCTTCGACTCATGAAACATTTGTACAATGTTATTTCTTATGTGTAATATATATTAGTTGTGTGGAGAAAAGGGACATGTTTCTATAAGAAAAATATATGTCTTTTAATAATCCATAATTTTTATACAAGTTGGAGATCCACAATAGTCGAAAATTTGAATGAATGTTTGACTTCCATAGAAATTCATATATGATTCAAACATGTTGTCAATGTTTCATAGAATTCATTTAAATTATGAGTGAATGAAGAATATTGGTAAACCTATAAGGATAGTCCTATTGGTGAAGTAGTTATCATCAAGTAGATGAAGTTGGATATTAATGATGAACTAATTTTTTTAAAAAATATATTGATTCAAGTGAACAAAAAGGATTCATAAAAAAGTGTAGTGGCCACACTTCGTTTGAGAGAGGAGTGATATTTAAAATTGTGAGTGGATTTATACCATGAGATAAATTAATTAAACACTGTAATTTGTAATAATAATTTGCTTTAGGGGATTGGTTATATAGGGACATTCTCATTTTATCCTCTTTTGATGCTGACACGTGTGGGTGGACCCTTTAAATTTTTTGTTTCTTATTCATACATTAATTTATATTAATACATTTCTATGAGAAATTGAGTTAAAAGTGTTCTATTTTATAATGAAACAAAATATAAATGGTAATTAGTTCTAATCTATCATATCATAATCCGCCCTCTAATAGTATTTCACTTTGATGGTCTAATAATTTGTTTTAGAGGGAAATGTAAATATATTTGCTTCTCTCTCAATGGATTCAGTGGAATATGTCAATAATTATGGTATTATGATCTTGATGAAAACACTTTTCAATAAAGGAAGAATCCGATTTATCACTACATCCAATAATTAGGAATGTATGCATTTACTATGCAATTCATCGTTTTACAGGAAGTGTGTAAAATGGTGATTTATCATAAGATGATCGAAGGGAATTGGATGTGGACTCTATGGAAATCAATTCTTTTATGGGATCCGTATCCAAAGAAAAATATATAATGGTGATGTTGTGTAATTCCTCACATTATATCTGGTTTATATTCATAACTATTTATGAGGGAGAATCAAATGTCAGAGAAGAAAAAATATAGGTTCTATGTAAAATGTATGAGGCTATGAGAATTAAACCTAAAGAATCAATAGAATCATTATTTGACTCTATGATTTTTTCTAGGAAATACATGCAAGGTCTCATAGAAAATCATAAACGTCTAATGATCATTAACAATATCTTGAGAATAATTCCACCTTTATTCAATCCAAATGTCTATGTAATTAAAGATAAATATCCTATGGAATTAAGAATGGATAGTTTGAACAATACCATTTTCCCATAAGAGTTGAAAAATAATGATATTTAGTTTATGGTAATTGTGAATTCCTAAGATTTGTAATTTATGGACATAAAAATTACCACAATTGATGATTTGTAGGAAGAATAATAGAATGATGAGGTTATGTAATTCATCTCCTAAATTCCATAAAGAGGAAAATGAAATCTCAAATGGAAACTCCCACTAGTTTTATTTTGATGTGGAAAGGCTGGAAATAAGGAAGAAAATTTCCATGAGAAGTTTAATAATAATGATGGAGATGAAGATTAAATTCCCATGAATAATCTTTTATCATATATTAATGGTATTAATTTTTTGAGAGAATAATATTCAAAAACAATATTCTTCATTTAAAAGAAAAAGTGTGTTCAGAATAATATAATGTTTATGATACGGGAAAATTAAAATATCATAGATAAAATGCTATGATGTATGTTCTGGGTATATCTAAGATAATGGATGAGGCATAAAGGGATGAAAAAGAAGTTAAAGGAATGATTTATCATCACGATAAATTAAAAGCATCAATTGAAGAGATATTAGTTTAGAGATATAAACCAATGATAGCCAACAGGGTGGTTTATGATACCAAACTCTATATACATGTGTTGGAAGAAGATAATTCTTATCTGAACAAATATATTTAAAAGATTAATTCATTAATTATAGGAACACATATAAGGTTTTTGGGTACAATATAAATGTTGAATAATATAAAATAGTTATCTATGGTTTGAATACCATAAATAATTATCAATTCAAATGAATCAATGAATATAAATAAGAATAAATCAACATATAAAAAAAATTAGAGATTATGTGAGACACATGACTCATAGAATGACATTGGGAATTAAATTACACTGTAGATATAAAATATGGATGCAGAGCATATTGGTCTAAAATAATTTAAGTAATAATCATATCCATATGATAAGGATGATATATGGGTAGATCAAAAATATAAATTTGTGGTGATTGATGTCAGATAGAAAGGTCCCACTAAATGTTTAAAAAATTATTTTGGTACAAATCATAATCATAAGACTCATAGAGCCAAATGTATAATAGGTCCTACAATAATGTATAGGGTTACACATTTAATATAGTGTTGTTTCTTTAGAAAGATGGTAAATTATAAAAATGAATGTTCCATAGAAAATATATACTAAAGGGAAAAAGAGAATTAATAGTGGCCACATAGAGTTCAATATTCTGAGAAATATTTCAATGGTCACTATTTTCTGGTGTGGAGGATTTGTAAAATATGTCAAGATATTTCTCATCAAAAATTAAGAGTAATGAGTACATGATCACCCAAATGGTTCATAAGGAGTATCTAAATGAATCATCATATGAGATGAAAACATAAAATTGTTTCTTTGCTTTGAAAAATGATTTTGGTTCACCATAATATGAAGAAGATCAAGAACATCATTTCACAACATGTATAATGTTGGTGACGTGGATAAAAAAGAATATATCTAGGTGGATAATAGTTTATAAATGTCCCATAAATCATAAAATCATTTTGATTTATGGATATTTGATTGTAGATGCTCATCCCATATGAAGGGAAATAAATATTATTTTATATGAATTAAATATGAAAAGGAGGGAATTGAAATATTTGGATTCAATAAAGGCCTAAGGATTTTGGGATTGTGAAAATATAAAATTTGTCGAAATGGTATGATATGTGCTAATGTCATTGTTTTCTAAGGTCTCAGTAATAATTTACTAAATGTTATTCAAATATTTGAATTGGTCAATAATATAAGCCATAAAAAAATTTCTATACTCGATGGATATGATAGTATTTTGTTTTAATTGAAAAGAAAAAAAAGGTTAGACACAACCTTGTGATTGGATAAGAATATATTTTCATTCTATCTATTGTGGATGAAAAATAGTTCATTTATAAACATAACTTCCATAAATTACAACCATACTTAGAAGTTATGGCCAAACATTAATGGGAATGAGATCTCTTAATGTTTTCATGTGATCCTACTCACACATTATAAAATTTGAAATAAGGGAATATTTTAAAAAATTAATAAAAGGAGAAATTATAGAAGTTAAAAATAATTATTTAATTGGTCCATGATGATATTTTTCGACACATCTCACCAGTAACTATTTTTGGGAATAAGTATTATGTTTTTTTCATTTATTATTTTAGTATGATAGCATGGGTATTTTACATTAAACCTAAATTTTATGTGTTCATTTTCAGAAAACTATATTAGAGGGAATCAAAAATAATGATTCTATAGAATAATCTGAAGATTCATATTGATAATGTTATAGAATTATCAAACAACCAAGTAAAATATTATCTCAAAAAAATTGAATTAGGCATCATGTTTTGAAAGTGACAGCTCCTCAATAAAATGGATTAGTTTTGAGGAGGAAGCAGATCATAAACAACATTACGAGAGGAATTCTTATTGAAAATTTCCTAAAATAGAAATTATAAAATAAGAAAGTCTTATCATCAGTCTACATATCCAGAAGGGATATTTTTATTTTGAATAAATAAAACACTCTATATCAGTTTTTATATGAAAAGAAGACAATGGTAAAATAATTAGGATTATTTGGAATTACATTTTTTATTATCAATAAGGACAAATAAATAAAATTTGTATCACACAGAGATGAGTTTTATTTATTTTTTATTCATTAAAAAAATATAAATGTTTCAGTATTAGTCTTGGGATTTTATTTGAATTAAATGATTTCACTTTAGAAGAGAATGAACATAATCTTCAAAAACCTTGTGAAATTTTACCTAATTGATATGATAAGGAGAAGAGAAACATATGGGGTATTATTTTCATATACTGATTTATAAAACGATTTTGATGATGATCACGTGGAATTCAAATATGTATATATATGATATATGAATATTAGAACTTGAATTTATAGGAAAAGTCACATTGGGGATCAGGTAATTTCAATTCAAACACTAATAATGAATTCATTACAACTATCATTCATCATATCGTTTGTATTTACTTACTGTTTTAAATAATTAGTTAGAGATGATAACTGGATTTGTTCTATGAATGAATATCTTGAAGAGATTGAGAAAAATCGCACAAGGAAGAATATTTCAAAACCAAATGATAAGAATAGCATCAGGACCAAATGGGTATTCAAACATAAAGTAAATGAATATGGAACAACAATACAAAAATAATAATTGGTGTGAATAGGGTACTCCTAGATAGTGATTATTGAGGTTGATGAAACATTTTAACCTATTCAAGGGATAGATAGAATCAGATTATTCTTGTGCTTAAAATTACAAATTAAGATAAATGTTTTCTAGATGGATGTCATGTCACTGTTTCTGATTCGGGTTATGGAAGAAGGATTTTATTTCCTAAGATCAATTTTTATCTCATTCATGAATATGATTCTTGAGCATTTCATCTATTTAAGGCACTATATGGGTTGATCCAAGAACATATATATTAGAATTTGAGGCAAAACTAGTTTGTTAAGAAGCATGGATTTTAGTGTGGATGAGTTCATTATAATCTATATGTAAACAATGCTATTATTAATATGATGATGGTTCTGGATTATGTTTAGGATCCAATATTTTTTGGATCAGATGAAGGGTAATTCAAATAGTATTCATAATTTTTTAAAAGAGATTTAGAAATTCCATTGATTGGTGAACTAACATTTATCATTGGTTTATAGGTAACACAATGAATTAATTTCACTTTTATTTCTCAATAAAAAATATACAAAGGTAGGTTTGAGATTAATTGGAACGAATTATTCCACGGAAATGATGAATCTACTGACTACCCTGATCAAACATTCAAATATGATTATATAAATGTACACAGAGTAAAGGCTGATCATTGGAAAACTATAATACATGATAGTGACAATAACTAATATATTTATTTTTCACATGCCACGCATCACAATATAAATTTAATCCATATTTAATCCCTAAAATATAAATTAATTAAATAATTCGTTATATCAAGGAAACTATGGATTTCATTATGCTATATAATGAAAAATCTCAGCATGATTTTTTGGGCTATATAAATAGAAATTTGGCTAGTTTAATAAATAAAAAATAGTCAACATCAGGTGGTGAATACTATCAGTAACAATCGTGTTTTTTATGAATAAATCATGATTTTATTTCATTGAGCATTGCATAAGATGAATATATTGTATCTACAGTAGATTTCATGTAGTTATTGTGAAGTAAGAAAAAACTCTATGTTATGGGAGTTCAAGTGAAGTCTCAAATCATAATAAATTTCTATAATTCATGTGCTATAAATAATAGAAAAAATCCATTCAATCACCCACCAAAAAAGGACATTGATATCATATTTTTTTCAAGGATAATGTGGGGCAACGGCTTATAATGTTTAAGTATGTACCTATAGAATTATAGGTTTTATACATTCTAAAAAAGGACATTCCCAAAGGGTCATTTGAAAGGAATTGATTAGATATTGGCGTTTAGTTGACACCCCAGATATTAAATAGTTTGGATGTGGGAACCCCTCTCCACAATGTATGGTGTGGTTTTCCTAAATAAGGTTATATGTTTTCATTAAAAAATTTGTTCTACATAGGAGTTTACTCTATGTTCATTTATATAGGGTGAAGAAATATGATGATCAAAATAAAGGGAGATTTTGATAAGGGGATTAGTGAATTATGTGGAGTTTTAAATATAAAAATGATAAATTTGATCTACCAATGACTAAAAATCATGATAGATATGTTTTTTGGTGAATGTATTTGACTGCTTTGATAATGAAGTGATTCATTTTAGAATGTTTCATGGTACTATTCTTTCACATGCTATGAATAGCTGATCTGATGTTAGTGCGTGTGTTGAGAAAATATTGGATACTTATATGGAATCATAAAAAGATAAATTTTGTATCATATAATATATTTTTTAATATGTTAACAATGATTGAAGAGTTTTCAACAAACCAAAAGGGGAGTAATGTTGGGAAAAAATATTACAAGCAACATTGTAGTTATTATGGGTTGGTTGTGATTGTTGACCAAGTAGGTTTCTAAGGTCAATTTTCAATTTTATGATATATTTCCAACTGGGAATGTTGACATTGATCCAACACAGTGGAATGTATAAGTTGGATTAGTATAAAAAATATCAATTATAAAATTACTTTGGTTACTAGTGTTTTCAAAATTTCAGGGGACAAAAATCAGGAGTTTGTTAAAAATATATAAAGAATGTATTTTTGAGTTGATGAAAAACTTTACAGACCTGATTAGAGAACTTTTGTAATTTTCTATGAATGAAAATATTTTTTACTATCACATAATCATATCATAAATAAAATTGATGCACATATGTTTTGAAATTTTTTTAAAATTAGAATTGTGAAAATTATTAATTATGCACAATAAACAATGATAATTAATTGATGTTCCAAGATCATTATAATTTGTGTGAAAGTTGAGTGTTCATTGGAGAAAATTACACTAATATTGTAAGGTGTGCATAGAAGTTGAGAGATGTTTTTTCCATGTCTATGAAAACTGGTACTCCACTCATTTTAGCTTGTATACCCTTAGAGAATATTAGGTCTTTGAATCGTGTAATATCTCCAAAGAGTTATTTCCTTTGAAAAAAAAGTATTAGTTCTTTCTATAAAAAGGAATTGTGTATGCAATCAAGATGGAGATCTATAATAATCCAAATGTTTAAATACATTTAGAGGATTTCTAAAATACAATATTTTATGCTTGTTGGAGTTCTATGAAAAAAAAATATTTATCACATATTGATACAATTGTCAATAAGTCATACATAGATTGCATGAAAGAAAATTGTGACTGAACATTATGTATTTTGTCATTAATTCTATGGAAAAGGGGTATTAATCAAGTGGATTAAAGTGGAACATAATGATGTAAAAAATGAGGTGTAAAAAATATTGACTCAAATGATCAAATATGAATTTTGTAAATGAGAATTGATAAAACTTCAGTTGAGGGATTAGTGAGATTTCAAATTGTGATTAGGTGTAAACAAAAATGGATATAGATTTTTCTCTAAACTTTTCAATAGTATTATTCTTTAGTGGATTTGGTAATCTAAAACATATCATCTATAGGATCCTTAGACATATCCCATTATGGGTAATCCATGTAAAACTGTTATGTATAATCCATTCTTTCATTTATATTTATACATTAGTATGTGAAAGGGTGAGAAAAGTATTTCATTTAATTAAGAAACAAGAAAAATGGGGTATTAGTTTCATTTTTTGTTCCCTAATTCACCCTCATGCTATTTAACTAGGTTATAATGAAATTGTAATGCCCAAAATATTTTTGGGTCTTTAATTTATGAAGATGTTTGATTTTTTTAGAACATGGATTGTTATATAAATTCGATATCATATCAACAATAATGGAAAATAATATCCCATAATATATTTTTTAATTTGGAATAAGTCATTTTTGGTTGTATTTCATCTCAAATAGGTTTTGTAGAAGGCATGATGTGACACTTAGATGATATTTTACCTTTATCCAGTATGCTGCAGATCATCCTAGGGGCTTATGTTGTAATGGGTGTTGAGATATTGAACCTTATGGCATAACACTAATGGATAAAATATGGTGGATATGGTTAGTAAAGACCATGACGTTTCCCCTTGGTGATACCTCATAGTATGGATGTGACCATATTGTGATTTTTTTCAAAGGGTTGAGGAAACAAACAACCTAATGGAATGCACCATGGTTGTTCTACATCAATGTTATTTAACATGAAACAAAATATAGGGAGTTTAGAGAGAAAATACTATGACATAAGGAAGCCCACTACACTATATGGGGTTCCCGAGGTGGATCCATAAAACATCTCCATATGGGACACACCTCAAAGGGGAGGCCTTTGGGGCTTGATAGTCTATCTACTATTGATACACCACAACCCAGGGGAAACATATTCGGGTGGAATTAGCCTATTTAAGAGATAAATATATATATATATATAGGATTATTCCACAAGGAGTATGAGGGTTTCTTGAGGAACTCCTTACCACACAGGTGTTTTCATCACTGTATCCATGAAGGCCATGATGCAAAATGATCTATAGTGGATCTTATGTTGCATCCTTTGTGGGTTGTGAAATATGTCGATGGACCTCAACGATTAATTCTTTGTGGGATAGGGTGTGGATCCTTATTATTTTCATACCAAATACATTTTCATAATTTTCCTAGGTTTACATCACAAAATCTCCCCCATATAGCTTTATAAATGGGAGGGTAATACTCGTAATTTATATATCGAACACTTTCCTATTCGGCTGAAAATTCACTTATGGAGAGACCATTAACCCAATCCTCTCCACTTTTATTATCCCTTGAATACCATATCTTTTATAATTATTTTTTGGGGCATAACTTTGGTTTCCTTTGATTTCATTGAATCATCTCTTTCTTCTCATTTTTTTCTCCATTAACTACAAATTTTTGGATATCATGCATTTTATTTTAGTTCATATTCTACTAAATCATAGTTTAATGAAGAAAGGATGATTTTTATTTTTTTTGACTTTGAAAATATGAGGTCTTGGAAGGATGAAAATATGTATTTGGAGATTGTTTTATTGAAGCATCGACATACATTGAATTTTTAGGATGGATTTATCATTTAATTGAATTTGAAAAATTAATAATTATTTTTTATAAATAATTATTTACGTAACATACCAGGCTAATAAAGAATGCAAAATTTTCATATTTTTTAATATTTTTGAATTAAATATTAAATTTAGTTTAAAGGGGATGTTGTGTTAGATCACATAACCAACACACAATAATGGGTTTCTCCGAAAATCTCTGGTTTCTCATAAGGATGAGTCATACTAAAAAATAATAATATAATACTATTTAAAATGGTATTTAACGGCTAGTCAATGTATTTGTGATAATTAATATAAGTGAAAAAAATATTATTAGACTTTTTTGGTAAATGTTTTTTAGAAGTATCGATATGAATATTATTAAATTTGACATAAAAGAGTTTTTAAATTAATTAATATTTTATTAAATGATAAAATAGTCCTAAAAATCAAATATTCGGCCAAATGACATATATGATTTTAAAAATGTCATTATTGGTCCATTTGGGTAACTTTTCATTTTATTGTAAATATATTTACCATATAGAATGAATATATAAGAGGACACTATAAAATTATATAAGTTAAAAAAGGGATAAATGAAGAAGTGAAGGATTAAAAAATATCTAAAACCAGTACAATTATTATTGTATTATTTTATTTTGACTTATATGTACCTCGTCCTAGAATTAAATAATTTTCTGACCTCCTTTAATAATAAATATTTCTTTAATAAAATAATACTTTTAAACATTCCTAAAGAGCTCGTCCTCCCTCTTATAAAAGGCCACCACATATAACCTTTTACACACACCTCTCAATCTCATTGTCTCATCCATACTCTACTAAAATAATCTCCCAACATCTCTATATTCCACCTTAAATCCTTACGTTGGGCAAAAGGAAATTCAAGAAATCCTTTTGTTTCAAACCAAAGAGAGCTACCTAATTTAAAGGTAATGTCTTCCTTCAAGTTCTTTTTTTATTTTCGTTTTCCAAACCCCTAAAATCTATTTATTCCATAATTTTATAACAATACATGTATCCTTAATTTACTAGTATTTTTTGTGATATGGATGCCTTCAACCCTTATACACACATCCATCTAATGGATATGAATATACAGTTTTTGTGGACGGCAAACTACTTCTTCACAAAACAATGACTGTTCTATTATCATCTTCCACCCCTCATAGTGTCCATTATTATGGAAATGAATTAATATGTGATATATATAATATTTATATTCTCTCTATTCTTATGTATTTTTTATTTATAGCATACCTTTATGGTTTCCATAATGTGTAAATGCGATAATTTAATTTGAGGAAGGGCAGACTACCGCCCCCTAAACGTGATATGACTCGTTCATGACATATGTGGAACACATAATGGTTGGAGTTAATTAAATTATATATGATATTATACAATAATTATAATAAACTTATTTATAATAATTTTTTCATTCCATTAAAGTTGAAATAGAAATTAAAGTAGTGTTCATGTGTACGTACCACTTACCATCTCCATGAACGGTGTATTTCATTTCTTATCTACTAATGTTATTTAATATTATAAATACATATATATACTGGATATATATGATATTTTTGATATCTAAACTATTAATATCATTCTGGATATAATGTAATTTTGATCACATGGACAACATTAATTATAAGATGTTCATTTTTGACTCAAGTACCAAATATCGACAAACCGACCTTTATTAAAATAAATAATTATGTGATGTTTATAAAATGGTAATAAGTAGTATAAATGGAATAATAATCATCTAAAAAGTTATTGAGAAAGTATAAATTATCTTTTAGTTTATTATTATGGTGATTAATGAACGAATTATTTAAGTTGGACATGAGGTAAGGGAACTTCTTCACCCAATTTCCATTCTTTGGGTTGAACATCTAATTCATGATTATGTCATATATAAATATGTCTGAATTAACTATGATGGTTTTACAAATAACATAGACTTGTATTTGGTGTATTTATATTTTTTACACATAATTATGTCATTAATTGTATACATAATTTAATGATATGATCTTTGTAAGGGAACCTTTCAACCTCCTCATATAGTCAAATACTTCTTTTTTGATATGTAATTTAATTGACTTTTTATTTTTTCAGGATATGTTATTATATATCCTTATTTTTTAAAATTTTATTTTCAAGTGATGATAGATCATTTTCTATATCATAAACTCATTTTGTGAATTTTTTGTGATTTCGTTAGGCTGCCGAATTTTCGTTAGGGACTATGTGTCAATCTCCCTTCATTTGAGGCATATCTTGATCTTGTGCACTTGTATTATAAAATAGAGTATATATAATTCCCTTGGACAAATTATATCATAAATCAACATATTATCACGATATAATAAATTTTTTTAATGTTATTCTTTAACTATTTTTCTTTATGTATTTTCTCAAGTGATAAGGAACTCGTTAACTTAAACAGTGTTTTAAATGTTTTAATGATTTAGTCATATATATAATAATTATTAATATCCATGTTTTAAAAATGGTTTTATTTATTTATTTATTTAGAAATTATTGTTTTCAAATGATAATTCTAATAAATGTTTCAAATTATAATGGGAAACTTTTTTTGAAAAATATATCTATTATATTTTTTTAATTTTTTTCAAAAGTAAACATTTTCTATAAAGAATGTTACAAAATGATGAAAGGGAATTTTACAATTTAATGTACGTGGAAAAAATGTTCTTTCTTCAAACACACGTATTATTTGATCTTTTTCATCCTTAACAAACTGAAGTTTTTTTAAATGGAAAATGAATACCATATACCATTTTTACGTATTTGGCATTAAAAATGGAACTGAGAAAGCATTGATATTTTCAATATCTTGAAATAAACTATTGTGATTGCAATGTGGAAATGTTATATTTCATTTATTCTTGTTTTATTTGTTATGGTTAATGGTAATTATTTATGTATACGGGTGGTTCTGTGATAAACCTAGGGTGGGTGAGCCCGAGATATCTCTCCAATGCATTGGGTATATTGATTGAGGTAAACGTTAATATTCCTCCTATGATATTTAATGAATATATTGTGATGGGTATTCCAAAAGTAACTCCTTATGTTTTTGTGAAAGATACAATGTAAGTATGTTATGGATTCCACAAGTTAAATTTATGATTTGTGATATCCATGTGTTATTAATAAATATTATGATTCTGTGTGTTATGTTAATGATTGAAAAGTATGATATCATTGATTGGTATTTTTTGATGGACAACTGTTTTATATAAATTTATTAAAACCCTTACTATGTTTTTTAGGCTGATCACATGTTTTTTAATTTTATTTCATTGGGTAAAAAGAAAGATAAAATAAATGAATAATTAAAGAATATTTGAATCAAGAAAATATTTTTTAAGAGTTTTTATATTTTTAAAATTATGTATAGTGAGTAGAAGTGTCTAATTAGTAACATTTGAGATGTAATGTAATATTTATGGCCAAATTTCCCAAAACACTAAACTTGAAAATATCCTCATTGTGTATTATTAACATAATTCAAGATTATGAATGATTAAGGTTGGTTTTTTATAGTTTGTATCAGAGGTCGGTTTAGAAAACATTAGGGATTATGAGTTTTCGTTAAACATATGGAAATTTCAAATATCTATATTTCAGTAAAATCCTTGTTTTATAAATTTTCCAAATCATGGAATGTTGGTTACAAATGTTAGAAGGAAGATCTCAGACAACATTCATATCTCTTTCTAATGGCCTTCTTGCAATAATTATTGCAAATCCATGTTTAGATGATTGTGAAACGTTTTCTAGCATACAACTCACTTGCAAGCAGTTGTTTGGGATATCAAACACTATCACTATACATTGATATCATTGTGGATCATGGGTAGTATTTAATAAAATACTATTTTTACAATATTATAATATTATCCAGAAAATTGAATATTATCAAGGAGTTTTCAAATATTTTACATTATCACAAGATTTTGAGGCATTTTGTTATTTTGATAATGGTGTTGAGGAAGGAGACACTTGCAGAACCAATTTATATTTTCATTAAAATTTTAATCATTTATCACAAACTTATGGTATTATAAAATGACAACTTATTTAATGTTTCGTCTCAAACATTATCTTAATTTTTTTTATAAAAAACATGTTTTGTCAGATGTTTTGAAATTATATGTCATACATGATTATTTTCATAAACTTATTTTTTGTGAATATCGATATTACCAAAGTTTTTCATGGTGTCTTTGGATAATGGAATCAAATGGTTTTGAATGATCTCTAAATAATTTATACAATGCAGGAACCTTCTACCAACGTGAACAAGATAATGATGAAACCATATGGACACCATGTTCATTGAATGATTTTCATTCTATTGGAAATAGTTTTATTTTATCATATGAAGGTGAAAAAAATGAAAACATATAAGATGTGTATGACTTATTGTAATGGGATGAAAATTAAAGTTATAAGAATAACATTGAGGTAAAATTATGTTAGGTTTATTTTTGAGTTTTATAAAAAGGACAACCTAAAATATTGGCGAAAACCCATCACATCTGGAAAGGCCGCTGGAATCATACCCACAACCGATGGGCAAAAAGGGTGCATCTCCTTCCACTAGCCTACATTATGTCCCTGGTTATTATGACTTATTTTTTTAGTTAAATGATTTTATGGATAAAAAATAAGTTTTTTTGTATCTTTTGTTTTATCAAATGGATATCCTTATATAGTAAAATGATTTGGTGATTGAGGGATAAAGGTTATTTTGGAATATATTCCCTATTTTGGGGAACATTTTATGATTCAGGGAAATAATATAATATGATATTTGATATTTTCTTTTGGTCAAATCTATGTTTTTATAATGAACATATTAACATTTGGGATATTTATGGAAATAATTACCAAATAATTAAAATTTGAAATTATGTTAATTTCTTTTCATTATGATACTTTAAGAGTTACCAATGTTATTTGGAGATAAATGTTAAGATTTATCATGGGGGACTATGTGATCAAATTCTTTTTTGTTTTGGGTTTCAATCATAATATTGAATATATTGAATAATTTAAAGTATGTTTGTGTATTGAATGGTGTTTATTGAACTTTGGGTTCTCTTTTTTGAATTTTGGAGATAAGTGTATAATTTCATGGTATAAAGGATAATTATTTTGGGGATTATCTAACACTTTACTAACCCTTTTGGTTTTGGTTAATGTATAATGATTGGGGATATATATAGTTCATATTTTTTTTGATTATGTGATTCTCTAGAAATTTATTCTAGCACTTTTTATGTGACCAAGTGAGTTTGAATAATCATCATTTAGAGAAAATATGTGTTTGTGGTAGGAATTTATTATAGGATGAAAGTCTACATGACATTTATATATATTTCCTTATCTTCTTAATCAATATCATAATTATATTCTCCAAGTTTACTAAATGAAATATAAAACAAAAATTTTGTCCATTAAATTTTCCTTCACGAAAAACAATGACCATTTAAACTATCAAATGTTTTTTCTTTTCTGGTTGTTAACTTTTCTCATGATCATGTTTTACTTCAGTCCCTATCAGAACGTGACACATATTTTCACCTCCAAATCCATGTTTTCATGGAATCCTAGTATGGGTTATCTTGGGTGACCTATTTTATTCTATTTCATTCTTTTAATGTGATATTTTTTTTAACTGTTTTTCTGATGTGGGATTTATAATGATGTTTTTAGAACAATTTTAAAATTTCAAGGACGCAATTCCCAAAAGGGGGAAGGATGTAACATCCCTGCTAAATGAAGAATATGAAAATTTTATATTTATTACAATTTTAGAGTTAAATATTAATTTCACTTTAAAGGGGCTGTTATGTACTATGGTGTACCTGACACACAACAATGGGTTCCTCTGAAAATCTCATGTTGCACATAAGGCTGAGTCACACTGAAAAATAATAATATAATATTATTTTAAACAATAGTTAACACATAGTCGTTGTATTAGATGGAATGAATAGAACGAACGAAAATATAATTATACAGGTCTGTTAAATGTTTTTACAATTATCGAATAAATGTTATAGGCTTAAAATGTAAATGGAGCCAATTTTAATCATAATTAATGTAATATTCTTTAAAAGGTCAATTTACCGCCTTTGGATGGAGAACCCATTTTAGACATAGTTTTTGTCACATTTATATGTTCTGGTTGAAAAAATATAATTCTTCTTTATTTGTGGTACATCAAAATTATCCTTGGGTAAAATATTGGTAATTTTCTAATAAAGATCATTTTTATGAATTGTAAAAAATAATGCATTTAAATTCAAAACTACCATTTCATATAATTTATTAATATAGATAGATTGTTCATTTTATTGGATTCAAAGTGTAATTATATTATATTTTTACTATATAATCTAAATTCGGTCATTGTAAGTAATATCACTATGAAATTGACCATAAAATAGTGTCAATATTTTGATAGTAATAATTACTTTAAAATACACTTTTTTGTTTGGACAAAGAGAAATAATTTTAAATTAATTTTTTCAACATCTATGTTTTGAATTTTGAAATTTTTATTCTATATTTGGAATCATAATGTGCAAATTGTGTAAATAAGTAACTTTTATTTTAAGACATTATGTATATATACATTAGTAAATATTTTATTTACCATGGTTAAATGTTAACTCTAGTATATAATTGTGAAAATTAATATTATTATAATATTAAATTAACCATACACTTTTCCTAAAACTATAGGAAAAGATATAGACGACCAAATTTATCCTTCATTTGATTTTGGGACCCCATTGATCCACATTTTAGTGATAATGACTCATTATATTAATTAATTTATCATTATGACAAAAATGACATAAACGTATATATTTTAGTAAAAAAAACATTGTTATGGGGTTATATAAGTGATATCTGGGACTATAAGTATTCATTTGAAAGAAATAATGATTTCCTACATCATGGTATTTTATTTATAATTTTTATTAATTATATAAATAATCCTAATTATGACAAGATAGCTGTGTAGTAATTTATTCATTAAAAAAGATTCAAATAAATGATATTAGAAATATTAAAATAAAATTATTTTTAAACTATTTATGTCATCCACGAATTTTACCGATAATAATGAATTTTTATATTTTAAGTAATGATGGTTTTTGGAATGAATCAAGTTGTTATATATTTTATTAAAAAAATTATATGAATAGTTTTAAAATTGACATAAAAGAGTTTTTAAATAAATTAATATTTTATTAAATTATAAAATAGTCCTAAAAAGTGCAAATTCATCCAAATGACATATATGATACTAACAATTTCACTAATGATTCATTTTGGGTCACATATAATTTTATGGTAAATATATTAACCATATATAATGAATATATATGTGGACATGGTAAAAGTTAAATAAGTTAACAAAGGTTTAGATAAAAATGATAATGATTAAAAAAATACTCAAAACCTATCAAATTATTATTTCATGATTTTATTTAGGCTAATATGTACCTTATCCTAGAATAAAAAATGTTATGAACCTTTTGAAACTAAAAATAATTTATAATAAAATAATACATTCAAACATTCCTATAGTGACCCGCCTCCCACTTATAAAAGGCCCCACCTATATCCCATTAATCACACCACTCAAGGGCCTTGGATCATCCATTATATGATCCACTAATCTCCCAACATCCCACTCTTCCACCTATATGCCTTACATTGGGCAGAATGAAATTCCACAATTCAAATTGGTTCAATCCTAACATTGTTACCATATTTAAAGGTAACAACTTCTCTCAAGTTCATTTCTATTATTTTCCTTCTACAACCCACTACACACTCATAAATACATTAATTTATAACAATACCAGTAACCTAAATATAATATAATTTTTTTATAAGAATTTTTCTAACTACACTTCAAGAAACCTCCATCTAATGGATAAGAACATGTTGTATCTATGGATGGAGAACTACTACTTTATGAAATGATGATTGTTCAATTATCACCTACCTCCTCCCACGGTGGCCATTATGATGGAATTGTATTCATATGTGATGTATATTATATTTATATTTCATCTTTAATTTTGTATTCTTCATTTATATCATTCATTTATGGATTCCATAATGGGTAAATGTGATAATTTCATTTGAGGAAGTGCATAATACCGCCCCTCAATGTTTTAAGACTTGTTTATGCCAAATGTGGAATATATAATTGATGGAGTTAATGAAATTATATATGATATTATAATGTAATTATTATATACCTATGTATAATTATGTTTTCATTCCATTAAATTTTAAATTGAAATCAAAGTAATGTTGATGCGTATATACAGAAAACTATCTCCATGAACTGTGCATTTCATTTCTTATCAACAAATGTTTTGTACTATTATAGATAAATATATATATTGGATATGTATTATATATATTATATATAAATCATGAATATCATTCTTGGAGATAATTACTTTCGACCACAAGGACAACTTGTTTTAATAGATGTTCATTTTTTACTCAAGTACCAAATATCGACAAAACATTCATTATTAATTTAAATGATTATTTAGTTTTTATAACCTGATAATAAATAATATTAAAATGAATATTAATATTTATAAAGGATACTATAAATGATTAAATAATCTTTTTTAATTATTCTGGATATTTATGAAATAACATATCAAGTCGGACACAAGGTAAGAGAACGTCTTCACCATATTTCAATTCCTTGGGTTGACATCTTACTTCTTGATAATGTCATGATATAAATATGTTTTAATGACCTAAGATTGCATTACACATAATATCCACTTATATTGGGTGTATTTATACTTTTCACACAACATTTTTTCATTTATTTATCATTAATTTAATGATATGATCTTTGGACGAGAACCTTTCACCCTCCACTTTTAGTCTAAGACTTATTTTTTGATATCACTTTTAATTTCACATTTTATTATATTGGGTTATGTTCTTATTTATCCTTATTTTTGTAAATTTTATATCTATGTGATGAGAGATCATTTTCTATCTCACCAACACATTTAAAGAATTTTAATGTGACTCTTTATGGCTGCAGAATCTTTGTAAAGACTATGTCTCAATCTCCCTTCATTTGAGGCATATCTTGATCTTGTGCACCATTATTATATAATAGAGTGTATATACATCCCTTAGACATATTATACAATGAATCTCCATTTACTCATGATATTATAAGTTTTATTTAATATTATTCTTTTACAATTTTATTCAAGTATTTTCTCAAGTTGTAAGGGAATCTTTAAAAAAACATTGTTTTAAATGTTTTGATTATTTATTCTCATAAATAATTATTATTAATTTCTACATTTTCAAAATGGTTTTAAGGATGTATTTATATGGACATTAATGTTTTATATTATAATTGCTATAAATGATTCAATGTGGTATGGTACACTTTGATTCAAAAATATCTTTATTAAAAGTTTTAAATGGTTTTCAAAAGGTAACTTTTTCTACGAAGAGTTTTACTAAACCCTGAAATGCAATGTTTCTTTTTAATGTATGTGTTAAAAAAAACCATCCCACCTCAACTATTATTATTTGATCTCTATCTTCCATTACAAGTCGATGTTTTTTAATGTAAAATAAACTCTATATACCATTTTTATATATTTTTGTATCGAAAATGGTTTTGAGAAAGAATTGATTATTTAAATATCTTGAAATGATATATTGTAATTTCAATGAGGAAATGTTATTGTTCCATTATTCTTGTTTTATGTGTTATAGTTCATGGTAATTGTTTATGTATACAAGTGGTTCCATGATAAACCTAGGAATGGAGATCCTGAGATAGATCCCTAATGCATTAGGTAATGTGATGGAGGTAAACGTTAATGTTTCTCCTAAGAGTTTTACGGAATGTACTGTTATTGGTATTCAAA
The DNA here is from genome assembly GCA_963277665.1 of Viscum album. Lineage (NCBI taxonomy): Eukaryota > Viridiplantae > Streptophyta > Magnoliopsida > Santalales > Viscaceae > Viscum > Viscum album. The sequence goes on along the minus strand of OY728119.1, from coordinate 1,684,541,397 downwards.
ACGCAACTCCCTATGTATCTATGAAAGCTACAATATATGTATGATATGGAATCCATTGGTTTCCTTTATTATATAGGACATCCATGTGTTATTCATACATCTTATGATTTTGTGTGTTACGTTAATGATTGAAAAGGTTGACTTCATTTTTTATATGAATTGATGGACTAATGTTTTCTTTCAATTTTTATAACCCTTATTGATCTATTTGTTCTCATCCCAAGTTTTTGAAATATTTTTCACAGCGTATAAGGCAGGGCAAACGAAAATATGATTTTGGGAAGATTTATATTAAGAAAATAATTGTTTTTTAAGTGTTTTAATTTCTAAAAAAATGGAGGTCGGGTAGAAGTGTCTACATTGTAATATTTGAGTCGTAATATAATAGTTATTGCATAATTCACTAAAACTCCAAACATGAAAAGATCATTAATGTGAATTTTTAATATAATTCAAGATTAACAAATGGTTAAGGTTGGGGCCTTATAATTTATGTTGAAATGAGATATGATAATAGGAATGTGAATAGAAAATGATTTCATTTAATGAGGAATAATGGAGCTTTAAGACGGGTTAACACCATATTCAAGGTTGGTGGACCCTAAATAATAATTCATAGGATTTTTTATATACGAGTTTTAATATCATCAAAATTAAGGGTGGTTGGTTATGGGACATACTTAATAATAGTTCCTAAAGTAGATAATATATGATAGTTTTTATCCACCTATGATTAGAATATTTCTTCTTCAACACACAGACAAATCTATATCACCAAATGGCTATATCACTATGAGGTGATGGGGTTAGTTGTGTTGATGTGAAACCTTTAGTAGGACTTGGATTATAACACATCACATGGGTTTCCATGGTTGGTTCCACTAGGCATGGTATTAAGAGCAGTATGGCTTTTACCCTAGAGATGATTAGTGATATTACCATTACTCTCAGTCTGGGTTAGTGACACCCACTTAGGTGTGGTATATGTCTTGGTGGGTGTTTAGAGTAGGTTGATTTCGTCGATACTCAAATTTGTTTGAAAAGGTATTTCATTTTAGGCATGGACCTAAGGAATATTTTTTTACTGATGTGATTGTGTTATGATTATGAATTTGGGGTTGGAGGAGGATATGGACCAATCTCTTGAAGAATGGGTCATTGTGAACATTCAGTCTATGAGGTCTCCATTAAGTGGTCTTCCTGAGGGGGTATTAGTGATAAAATACTATAAAGAGATATTGGGTTTAAGTGGATTCCATGGTAGATGAGAAATAATGTACCTGGATGAATGGATGAGTATAGTGTGGCTGGAATCATGAGATCAACTAGTGATCTATGTGATGGGATACATGAGCATCATATAGGATGTGTGTGTACATATTCCAGTGAAATGTGAAAGAACCACTAGGGTAGTTCATATTGGGCCTTTTAATTTCCATGAGGGAGATGGAAATAGATTTAATTCTATATGAGAGATAGAGTTTTCAATTTTATTATATGTATGTGCATTAAGAATAGGGTTATGGTATGTGACCTTTATATTACTGGTATTAGGTTGAAAAGCACCCATTAGGAAATGGTTCATGATTTGAAATGAGATTCAAATGATGGAACCCACCTTTAATGATAAGGATGTTGGTCAAGATGTGTATATATGGTGGTACCATGTTACTTTGTATTGTGGGTTGATTCTTGGATGTTCATATACCTCGATTCTTCAGGTAGAAGTCAGATCGTATGTATGATTTTACATGAAGAGGCTATGAAGTGAATATGAAATGGTTCTAATTTGGTTCCATTGGGGAATATGGATACTTATTAACACATGGTGGAATAACTACATGTATACCACATTTGGTGTTGTGGCGTCATATATAGAACATGAAGAATCAAAAACCATGTTACTTTATATATATATTTTACTAATTCATATAAATTCACATGTTAGATTATATTAATGGATCACCGTGATTCCCTACTGATTTTAATGCTCACACCATGTATTGGAACTATTATTTGGTTTTGAATAGTCTATTCATTTTATTTAATGTTCAATAAGATATGTTTAGTGAATTGGGCTATGGTAGCTCAATGGGTTTTAGAGATTGGGATGAGGTATCACCAAAAGTTTGCGGTATTTCTGGTTCTGTATTTTTTCCCTTTTTTATTTTTATATTTATCCAAAAAATGATGAATGATTTATGAGTATTGAATGATTCCTGGTCTGTAGGACTATATTCATATACATGGGATATTTGAAATCACATCCAAATTTATTTTTTTCATACACTGATGATTATGCTAAGAATATTTAGTTTTTTACATTATTTATTGGACACTGATTTTGGGGATGGTCACCCAAATTTATGGGATAAACCATTATCTATAGTATTCTACCTCTATAATATGATGAGTTTCACATCATCTCACATATAAATCCATCTCATATGGTTATTATGGGATCAGACATCACAAATTTGTATTATATCTCATTATTTTGTGTTAATATTTTTCAATATTATAGACATGTGGTCTAGGAATGTGCCATAACATGTGATAAACTGAAATCTAGTGTGTCTAAAAGACATTTTCAATGGTAATTATTGGTATCCTTGGTGATGAAATTGATGTTTTTTATATTTAATGTATGGATAATATTCTTATTTCATATGATGCGTTTAAAAATGATGTTACTTATGTTATTTATATTTTTCCATTGGTACAAGACCAATGTGTATGCATCATATTTAGAACACAATATTCACACGAAAATTGTATTATTATGAGTTATTTTTTATTATTGAAAGATTCGACTATTTGAATTTTAAAAATAACATATATAGTGGTTTACAATATAACAAATTAATTGAATTTTTTCTAGAAAGAGTGTCATTTCACTCACGATATATTTTTTTGTTTAATGTCATATGTATCTTATGGAATTTTATTATGGGGACTATAAAGTTCCTTCATGTTGGGAATATATAAATATAATCTGTGGTAATGTGTTTTTATTTGATGACATGGTAATAAAACCCTAGATTATTTTTTATAGACATTGAATGCATGTGGAATTATATGAGTATGGGAATGGGTTTCCTTGATAATTCAATTTCGGTTTCTTAAAGTGTAAATAACAAAAAATATGGATTTGTAAACTTTATAATAATGAAAAAATATCTAATTATATCAACCAAGTAGTTGTGGTATGTCATGTGAATTTTATCTACATGTTATCAAGGTTTTTTTAAAAGGGGATGATCAATTAGATTCCTAGAACTAGTATTTTTGATTTACTATTAGGTAACGAGGAAAAATGGGGAAGGTTATCTTATGTTTGGAATTACCCACATGTGGTGGGTTAACATGTGGTTTTTCATAGAATGGATGAGTCTGATCATGATATAGGATGATTTGGACCCACATGAGGATCATGTTTACTAGTATAGAAATGTGGTCTTGGGATAGATGTGAGGAGACTTAGGGAAGCATGAGTCAGATGTGAGACCATGTGTAAGATAGAGTATTCCATTTGGTTTGGGTGAAATTTATGTATATATATGGAGATTATATGTGAGAGGTTTTATTCTAGGTCACTATACATAAGGAGGAGAGTGAGATTTTGGATACAAATTTTCAGAAAAGTCTCTATTCGTGATGGTTAAATAGAATTTGTTATGTGTACCGCTTAATTATGTTGGTGTTTGGGGAATTGAAAATTTGCGGGTTCATTGATTTTTTTTATAAATTTGGATAAGTCTGACTGATGTTATATTGGTAGTTAATTAGTTATAAATTCATGGGATGGATTACTCTAGTGTTTGGTGATATAAAAAATATCTGTTTAGGGCTAGGGTGACATTGGAAATTTATTATGGTGACATTGAATGGTCAACTCATGTGTATTCATTGACATGTAATTTCCAAGAGGAATTAAATTCAAGTCCATTTTGGTTTGTTCTCAAGGAGCAGTGTTAGGAAATACATATTGTGGGGGGTGAACCATTGAATACTGGAGGATTCCCTTTCTAATAGGTTACAATGGGGTAGCATTGGAGTTTCATAGTAGCAGATAAATTTTACTGGGTTAGCTGTATCTAAATATTTCATTATATAACTTATGATGAGTATGAAATATATATAATGTGTTTTTCATATATGGTGTGATGATTAGGATTCACCTTGTTTATATAATATCATATTAGTAATGGTTGAAAATACCTCGTGTTGGATGGGTCTTGATTTTAGCGAGACTACATGGTAGCCGGTCAGTCTGAAAACATGATACTAGTGTGGTGTATGATATTATTTAATTTACATATTTGGTAAATACCAAATTTTATGTCTAAAATGTTTTTAATGTGAGTTGGTTCATTAGAATCATGATGAATAATGTTTTGTTCTGTTACGAGGGTGAGTCAAATATAATTTTTATTAGTTCTTGGGGTGAAATCATGATAACTAGAAAAATTATATAGTAATATTACTAATGAATTACATTTATATCTCAGTTTTGACGTTTTTGTGGCTATTGAAATGGTCACATTAATCCATTGGATGTTAATAAATCATGATTAGATGTGTTGAGGATATATTATATTGGTGGGATTGGCTGAGTGTTTTTAGTAAAAGTTGGTTAGATGCGGTATCACTTATGTTTTTTCATTGAAATGGATTCAATGTTGTTGAAACAACATTTTGTGTGTCATTGGTCAAATTTTATAGTGGTTATGTATAATATTACAAATATGGGGAGAGCCCTTTAATTAAATTTACCATTGAGATAAGAGTCCTATTGTATAAAGGACCATAATTTCAATGTGAGATCTGGTAAATACATTATGGTGTCTCTTGTTTATGTGTGTGGGTGATATGTCTCTCATTGAATTATAATTTAAAATAATTTAGACCATCTTAGGTTGAATAGTATGCATGGTGTCTGATTTGAGGACTAGAAGCATGTTTTGTGTTAGAAGATGGAATTCATTGAGATTTTAATGTAATTATGGTCATGATATGTTTGGAGACATGGTTCATGGACTATCATGGCTTCTTGGGGATGAGAAGAATTATTCTGAGGAGTTTTTAATTCAACGTAAATGTTAAAGTCATATATTTTTGGGGGATGATTGAAATTGATTTTATGGAGTAGGGGTTATTCTATTAATTGAGATTCATATAATTAATCATGGAATTTTAAAATCTCTAATAGGATTTTTATATATGTAAGAATGTATGTTTAGTGGTTTGTGATTATAAATAGGAAAAGAATAAGGTCTAATGTGGAACTTTTCAAAAAAGATTGCAGAAGGCCATATGCCATGATATAGTAAAGGGGCTTATAGAATAAAAGGGTACTACAAGGGAGAGACATGATTGTTATCCCTAGGGGCTATGAAATTATTCCCAAGGGCAAGGACTATGTTGTAGCCTTGAGGTGCTATATCATAGTACATAATTATCCCTTTTGTAATTTATCGCAAATAGAGGAGGGCTGCAGCATATCCCTAGGGGATCAACCATATTTGTTCTATGTGAGGTCCATATGGGACAACCCTTATATAGTGGAGTGGGTTGTAGGGAGTCTATGATGAAAGGGATGTTTATTCACTATAGAAGGATCCATGGGTGTATACTTCATGAATTTCCCTAATAGCCCCGTTGAATAAGAAAACCCCTCTGTGGTTAGTACCCCTACCTAGAAATGTTATGTTCAAACCGTATGGGAAACACATAATATAGACCTGACATGCTAAAGTAAGACAATGGAATAGCATGGTTTTTATGCTACAATGAGTGTGGCGGGATATAGGTGTGGTTTTTCCTCTAGTAGGATAAGTGCACTACCTGATAATGTCTTCCCATAGAGTTTCTATGTAGGGATCCAATTTCATAACATTATAGGGTTTCATAATAGATGGTTTTTCTTAAAGAGGTTACCCAAGGTGGGGTAGAGTGTGAAACCCTTCTCCATGCCATAACCAATAGGGTTGTTTCATGGAACTAGGGTCTAGGAAACAAAATATCCTACACCCAATTTTATTTCTTTTGGAATACTCATAATTAACATATCAAACCCAGTTTGTGTTATGTAAAAAATGGTTTCGTGTCAAAGCCCATTCATCCAGACCATATTTCATAACTTATTCCATTAATATCCAATTGTTTGGGGATAATTTTTTAAATCTAATGATGGTTATTTTGAGTTATTCAATTTCTATAATTTTATTCCTAATTTTTTTATTATCCACTAATTTTAGAATTTTGCATCTATGGTTATGGATATATTTATATCAGATCATGGGGTAGTTATATGTGGGTGATTGTAATTTTTTTGATGTAATGAAAAGAGGATCCAATTGGTGGATTGAATGTTCTTATAAGTGGTTAAGATGAATAATTAGTGAGTTGTGAGTTTCTCGGGAAAATTACATCTATATATTATATTAAATATTAAAATATTATTAATTATTTTTTTCACCAAACATGAGATTGGGTATCCATATCATTAACATGATTATACGATCTTGGATGATCCTTAACGAATACTATGATGGGGTCAAATCCATATTCGAGGAAGGTGGCACCTATGTTATCGTTGAATATATTTTTTATTAATGATCTTCCATGTCTACATGGTTCATGTAGTTTCTTAATTGGGCACATTTATTTATAATTGATAGGACAGTAGAGATCAGAAAATTTTGGGAATCCAATGCTTGGAATAAGTTCAATTTTTCTATTAGGATAATTGAGATCACCCGATGACTATGTGTCGAGAGAGAGGGGGAATGATGTTTTGAGGTAAGAACATAATTAGGAGTTGGGGAATGATAAATGGAAACTGTATCCATGTTTGGTTATCTGATGTCCATTATGGTGATATATAGTAACTTTGTCCAATTGATAATGGGTAATATAAATTTTCATATAATTCCAGGTGGGTGACACCCCCATTAGTTTGATTGTGTCTTGTTGAGTGTTGTGAGTTGGGTAACTCCTCAAGAACAATACATGTTGTAATAGATAGGGTTTTCCTATTTTTTATGTTCTCAGGTTATATTTTAATTTATGATTCACATGGGTCTATATAAGGCTAGTGAAATGGGGTTTTCATGGGGATATGTATCAAACTCATGAGGCCAGAGTCAATGTCAATCTTTGCGTTGTGTGATCTCCATTGGGTGAAAAAAAGAGCTGATTTCAGGGAGGGGGTATTGATGGGTCTAGGGGACCATTTTTATTCCTTTTTATGTAATGTAATATGTTCATGGATGATAATTAATATATAGATATAATAACACATTACTGCTGACTGGTTAGCAATGTGATGGTAATAATCCCAAATTTCGGTTCATGTGTGTCATTATTATGATAAATAACCTACCAAATTGTATAGTGGGTATTATGGCTTGGACCCACCATTATTGAGATGGGATTAGATATAATGATGTGGGATAGATAAAGTCCCCATGTGTATGATGAGACCATTTCCTATGCACTGAATAATTGATTTAGACTATTTCTTATATATGATAGGATTATGGACATCCTATGAGGGTTTGGGTCATGATGTCATATGAGATAGATATGATGGAGCCTACCTAGAATAATATTATTGTGGGTTGAGATATAGTTGTTTAAAATTTCCATGTTCTGTCACCTAGTTTGATGTGGGTTGGATGAAACCATACATTGAATTTTTTGGTGGATGCTGGATTTAGGTGTAATTTATTTGAATGAGGAAACTACTAGATTCCAACATTGTTATAAGGAAGGTATGGTTGCGTGTTGTGGTGGCATGGTTGACACACCATGTCAAAATTGGTTGTAGACCTCATTCGGTGATATAAAGGCTTGATTATCACATTAAAACCTGAATCATGTGAATATATGATGTCTACATTCATGATCAGTATGGGGTGTATAGTGTATCAACATAAGGTTTTATGATGGGTTGTAGAGGTGTGAATGAGGTATGGAATGGGGATAGAAATGGAAATGGTTTTATGTTTTCCCCCATTTTATTTTTATATGTGATTTTCCTAGTTGGTGATACATTGATGTGTATTTTCGAAACATGTATTTGTATGAATGTATGTTTCCTCTTGAGAAATTTGATATAATGTTTTATTTATTTATTTATACTATGAATGGTATATAGAGGATATTTGTTATATATTATATTTGTTTCAATATTATTAGTGGGAATAACTAACCCATTCGGTGGATTACTTGCTCTCAACTTTTAGGAATCCTCTGGAATATGGGGATTCAGTATTGACATAACATTTTACTTCGAATCAGACTGGGGTTTTGGGATGAGGTGTCATAATATTTATAAGGTAAACATGTTATTCAATTTAAATCGAACATGGTATCATTTTTGTATCATGGTTATCATGGGTTTGAGCTTAATGTATATCTTTATCTACTCAAAAGAGTTATTTAATTCTTATTTACACATCATATACTTGATGTGATATTTCAATTTTACTATTTTAATAACACCTGAATGTCCAGATACCATATTAATGGATTAGTGATAATACATATGATTTATTTGAGTAACATTTTTAGGAAAGAGTCATATGTGATATAGAAAACACGATTTTCTACCATAATAGCCAACTTAAATTAGAAACTCTAATGTAGACTCAATAATTAAGTGAAATATTGATTTTTTCATAGTATATTTATTATACGTATCAATAAACATAATTATCATTTTAATGTGAGGCCATCTAATTAAATTACATATTAAATGATCATAAAACATGACACCAATATGATAAAATAATCAATTTTAGTTAATATGGAATCACTGTCAATACATGTATAAAAGTAATCTTGCAAGGGAAAATCATAGTGGAAAAATATCATGGACTGGTACAAAAACATAAGATATATTTTTTGATGAAAAAAATTATATATGTGATAATGTTACCTCTTTTCCAAAAATAATTAGATAATCCTATTTAATAATCCATCATCATTATTAAATTAATAATAATTAATATATTCTTGATACCACTATTCCCAATCTTGTATACATGGATTCTATTTTTCAAAAGAAGCATTGGAATAAAAAAAATCAAGAACAAATATATCTTAAATAAGCTTTATAAAAATAGGTATGAGAGGGTTGAGTTTTCAATGAAAATATTTGGATAAAAAATAAAAACAATAATCTTTCTTGCCCATTATATGCTCAATATTATTTGGTATATGAATTAAATGAAGTGTTTGGGGATCCTTTAAGTATAGGTATAGTTATAGAAATCATTCCGCAATCATTTATAAGAAGGTTCTGACAATTTATTTTGAATAAAATATGAATTGGATCAATTAATGTTTATTAAAAACTCTTAATATGTCATGGATAATGGACCAACACATGTGATGTGTTGGATATTGGGGATTGATGATAATAAAATGGATAAAAGTAAACACTAAAGAATATAATTTTATTATTTCATTGAAAACTAAATGAGGATTTAGGAAATAATTTACATGTATCATTTTTAAAATGGTGCACCTCCCGATTTTATAGAACATTATCTCATTATAGTAATTAATAGCTTGCGCTACACACAACACTGAGTTCGAACGCAACACAGCTTACCAAACTAGCTGTGAAAAAAGAAGTTATGAATTGTATTAACATCATTTTGAATATTATACACTATATATAATTTTAACACCCATATTATGTGTTTCTAGGACATAATACAAGAAGAAATTAAATTTTTCAGATAAAGGAATTATTTTTCAAAAATGCAATTTTACGGCATACTAATGAATAATTTTTTTTAAATGCTACTCATGAAACTATTATATTAAATTTTACAAAATAGAATTCTTTTTTTGATGTGGGATATAGAAATTTAGTTTGAAAATAATTTTGGTACTTTTCTGATACCATTTTTATTTTGATGAATAGTGAAAAATACTATGTTTTAATTAAAACATCTTTTTTAATAGAAATAATTTATTGTGATAAATTAATAATTTGAATGGTTTCAAAGTATAATTATATTATATTTTTATCATTTAATACAATATAGTTCATTATTATTAATCTCACAATTAATTTTGACATAATCAATTGTAAATAATTTGATAGTTTTTTCTTTTTTTAAAAAATTATTTTTTTGGACAGCATGAATTATTTATAAATTCAAAAATTCAACATATTTGTTTCCATTTTGGTAAAATGGACTTTATTTTTTAATTCTGAATATCAAAATTATCTCGGGGTAAATATTTGGTATTTTTTTGGAAAACATTAAAATTTCGATGAATAGTGAAAACACATTGTTATTATTTAAAACCTACATTATATTTAAATAATTATTTATTTTATTTAAATTTATTTTATGTAAATATAGATATATATTTCCTATAAAAAGTCAATTTAATTACTCTGAGACATTTTAAAATAAAATTAGATGTATAAATGTTTTTTTGAAATTTATAATGTTTTTAACCCAACACATAGAAGCATTTGGTAATTTGTATAAAAAATAATTTTACCTCTTCTATGAGTTGAAATTTAAAAATATGAGAGAAACAGTTGATATCAGTAAGTAAAATGTCGTTCAATAAGATGAAAATAATTTTTGGTAAATAATAACTTTTGATTTTTACCACCGATAAAAATAAATAGGGTAATTAAAGGTAAAAATGAAATTATAATTACATTAAAAAATTTCATAATTATATTGGATAACTGTAATTCGAACAAAAAATCTTAGGTATAAAAATAGATCCTCTTTAGTCCACTTGTATTAGATTAGGACATTTATTATTATTTTATTAAAAGGAGAGTTAAAAGAGTTAAATTCAATTTTTAATAACAATACCATTTTTAATATTTGGTTACACACAATATACATTCAACTATAAATATTAATTAGAAAGAAAAAAATATTTCATATATAATGTGTTTTATTAATAATTTTTAGAAATTAAATAATTTAATTTATTTATGACACAATGATGATGCAGTAATTACCTTATTAATGGAATATTTAAATAATTAATATTATAAATAACCAAAAAAATGTAAATTGAGACTTGTGATGAATTAAACTAATTTTATAGTTCAATATGACATGTTAGGGTTGTTTAAATAAATTTTATTCAATGTGATAATGTTTTTATGGATTTCAAAAAAAATCAAATGCTAAATAGTGTCCAAAATGACATAATTGTGTTTTTAAAACAAATACTATATTATTAATTGGTATAATATCCTAAAAGTATAAGGATAAGAAAAAGGACATAGAAAAGGTTATATATATTAATATTCAACCACATGGGGTTCTCTAGGTTTGTTATAGTATGTTTATTAAACATATAATATAAAAATACAAAGAGACAAGCTAAATGTCAAACTATTTAACTATGAGTTAAATCTAAAATATAAGGTTAATATGATGACCCAAACCTGTCTAAAACATATTGGTTAATAGTATTCAGACCCATCCCCACCTTAGCCTCTAAATAATTCATTTCAGATCCATTACAAACCAAAAATGATTTTATTATAAAATAATATTTCATGCTTTTCTGAAACTGACCCTCTCCTCCCATTTAAAAGGTCACTTCACCTTCTCTTAATTTTATACCACCAAAATATTTTGTCTCAGCCAACCCCTACCCAAATATCCATCATAATTTCCTCCCTTCATCCTAGAGTCCTTCTGTTCGTCATAAATCTTACATAATGAGCCATTTTGATCAAATCAAAAGGATGAATCTGAAGAAGTGGAAAATATTTCATAACCTATTTCAAGTTCTTTTATTATTCTGCTTCCTTTTTCGTTGTTGTTTCCATTATAAAATAATAAGTCCATTATTTTCTATATACTATGATATTATTATAAATATGGTACAACCATATTCTTTATTCGATCTATCCTACAAATGACAAAGTCACCATACATGAGTTCATACAGCTTACGGTCTCCACATTGTGATGTAGTTTGTTATTCAAACAATTCATTGTTAGGATGGGTATAATAATGTGTATAACTAAAATAAATAGTATATATACCAACTTAATGATTTTTTATTTATAATATACCATCAAATTTTATATTATTTCACCATCAATATAATGATGTTGTTTCTCATGCATACGTATGGATTACCGTCTCCACGACACGATGAGATTCATTTCCACATTAACCGTTCATTGATGATTATAAAAATATATATTATTAAAAAGTATGAAACTATATGAAATAATAATTATACTGATTATATATATATATATTGTATTTACATAGTTCTGTTCAATATGATATGAAAAAAGATACAACGTTTATGCATACGTACGACCTACCATCTCCATAAATTGTGTTTTCCATTTCATATATCTATCTATTGTACATATTTATATTATACATATATGTTATATTTAAATAATGTGTTATATTCTAGAAGTATGTAAATCATAATCTAAATGATACGATCAAGAATAACAAGTTAAAAAACGTACGATAAAGAATGCGATTATTACTAAAAATATTAATTTAACATAGAAATCATTATTAAATGGATAGTATAAAGTTATAAATGAATCATGTTTGATATAATAAATATGATGATGGTTTTTGAATAATTTAATAACATACTATGGCCATTATACAAGAGGTTAAGTGTACCCTCGACGAATTGAAAGTGCATGGTAAGGGTTAATTACTCAATCTCATTATTATTCGAGATTTTTTATGTGTAAGTTTTTACTGGGAAAAATTAATTATCCATGTCAATGTATAATAAATGAGTTTTCAATGGAATTATTTTAAGGGAATATTTTATAAAAACCTCATTTTAAATGTTTTATTGATTTATTCTTCCAAACAATTCTCATTAAAGTCCATGTTTTCAAAAGGATTTTATGGATTTATTTATATGGATTTGAATGTTTTAAAATGATAATTCCTTTTGAAAGATTCAATGTGGTATGAAACATTTTGCTTCAAAAATATCTTTAAATGAATTTTTTTATAAATAGTATGACTTTTAAAATGATTTCATGAAAAATGGATACTTATCTCCAAGATTTTTACTGATCATTTTCAACTATGTCAACATCCCTTAATGGATATTTTTCTTGACCAAGGATGATTTGTTATGATGAAAATATTTTGTACTATGGTGATGGTTTTGTGATATGTTTGACTATGGATGTGTTATTTTTAGACCATTCATGGTTTAAGGATACTGTATTGACTTTGCATATTCTATTTTTAATACAAATGTTAATGTTAAATTTAATAATTTTCATATAAGGAATGCATTGGACTTAGTAAGCGACGGGTGGATCCTGCTATAGTGCCTCGATGCATCGGCAGGTCTCATGACGAAAACTAGTGTCTCTGCACAAGGAATTGAAAAAAATATTATTTTTTCCTTGGCCCAAGGCCTTGACTCTGTGGTTATTATGTCTTTAATTATGCATTACATCATTATGAAATTAACTATTGATATTACCTGTGATTATTCGACTAGAAGAATATCCCTGGGAATAATTAAATGGAAATATTTGATTTATATATGAAAAATTATGTTGATGTTTATGTTTAAAATAATTTTGTTTTAGTTTTATACATGTAATTAAAATTTTAAGAATATTTGTAATAGTTTCCGCTATATTGTTATCCTAACCATGTGTTTGAGATCACCCCTTTCTTATTTTTTATTTTCCCAGGATTCCAATAAGTGTCTTATGATTGATAAGCAGGGTTAGACTAGGGGATTAATTGAATTCTCAAAAGAACATCTCTGTTGTGTTTTATTTTCTGCTATGTAATCTTACATTCATGTATGTAATCTATTTTCCAGGACTGTTAAACTGATTGGTCATTCTGGACATGATTCCTTGTAATAATGACAATGAACTAAAATAATTCACTAACTCTAGGCTTCTACTATTGGGGTGTTATAGTTTGTATCAGAGGAATTTTAGCTATAACCATGAGAATATATTTAGATAATCTCAGATTAGAATCATTACCCAAATATATGCTTTGAGGATTAGTATAGAATAACTTCCTTGAATTTTGGTAATGTTGAGATTTTGTGTATATTCTAAGAAATACATCCTCATATGGATACGAGAAGGTAGAGGTGGAATTGGAACATATGTACCTAAGAGTGAAAACACTAGAAACGAGTCTCGGGCTTGACTCGGGGTATCCTGGTACACAACAACGAGTATTGCTACACTATTGGTTATGAGACTATTGAGGGATATTCTTAAGATAATTCACATTTTAATTACAAGCCATTAAGAACAATTTTGGAGTAAATACTTTCTGAAAGAAAATATTTTATGATTATAGATTATATGCATACCCTTTTCAATTTACATTAGGTATTTTACATTTATGGAATTATGAATTTTGATTCATAAAATAAACTAGTTTATGTCATTGTTTAGAAATGGCACCTAGTAGATGTAATGCGAATTGCAGGAATACATATGATCGAAAGATAAAGTAGGATCCTATCATTCGTGGTATGAATCCAATATATAAAAGGGAAATATAATCCCATGTATTCTCATTGTATGAAGAAATATTATCATGTGTTAATAAGATAAGTAACGAATTCGTTGAGTCATATGGCTTTGAATAAAAGCAAGAGAAGAAAAGGATGGAAAAGAGAACGATGGATAAAGGGAAGAGGGGAAATATGTATTTTCTAATATGTGATAACTAAGGAAATAATCACATTGGAAAATCATTGATGGGAATGAGAGTTTGTTATATGTGTTTAGAAAAAGTACACCATGTACGATATTGCTTGGTCATGAAAAATGTTTCAATAGTACCATACTTCAACTGTAAGAAGTTGGGACACTATGAGAATCAATGCCCAAATCATCAGAGTATACCTCAAATGATTCTATAAGTTATTTATCATTTTATGATAATATTAAAGATGAAGATGAATGATTATATTTCTAATGTATTTATTATGGTATTGTGTCATTTGAGTATTGTATTAATGATGTACATGTTATAATAATTATAGAGGAAATAAGGAATGTATTGAATAACTATTTCATAAAGGACTTGTGATTTTTTGGAACCATGGAATGTGACTCAATAGTAGGTTAATATTTTTGGAAAATATATGGTTGAGAGAAAGATAAACCATAATATTGTTCTGATATTGAGGTAGAGATTTTGGAATAATATATGATTAATTTAGATAAATTATATTGGATATTCTGGATTACCTGGAAACTGATTAATGATTTTTATATTCCATCATTGTTGGAGGTTACTAAATTTTTGTATAGATGGAGTATATCCATTATTTTATAATCAATAATTGAGCATTAATGTAAACAATAAGGTTTTATGGTAATTAGGGGGGTTATAGTGTTTTAAACGAATATATGACGAAGGTACTCACATGTTATTACATGAAAAAATGTATCTTCATTGTCTTTACCATTCTTATAAATTTTTATTTGTCCATTTCCAGAGAAGTATTTTGGATGAGTCTAAAGGTTAGAATTGATTAAGTTTGAAATTGGATACAATTGTTAAGGTGAAATCATTTATTGAGATTATTTTTGGCTAGTCATAAAAAGGAAACACAGAGGTCCAGCTACAACCAGTAGCGTCTGACAAGGCTTTGAGACATGAACCCAAAACCAAAGAGCGAGAATGGTGCAACACCTACCACTGAACTACATGATGTCCTGGTTTGTATAATGTAGTTTTTTAAATGGTCTGATAGATAAATTATAAATTCATTTTTGGGATCCTAATATGATTTAGAGAAATAGAATATTTTTTAATTCTATTATCTTTTAGAGTTAATGATGAGTTTGTGGTAGGAATTTATTAAAGGATGAAACTATAATTTTAAAGTATATATATTTATCATATTATTTTGTGAATAAATTAATTCTTATACTTTATGGAATGGATCTTAAACCCAAAAATTTTTTACCCTAATACCATTTTTTTGTTGAACCGATGATATTTTACATCATCTTAGATTGATGGCTTTGAGGCCCTCAATTTTATACATATCTGTGAATTATGACCTAAATCACTCCATTTAAATATTAATGTGTCTCCACCAATTATATGTCTATAATTTCAACCAATGTTCTACTAATCAAGATCATAATGTTTTGGTGACTTTTTCATTTCCCTTACCATCAAATTATGAATAAATATTATTAACCCAATGTCTGATGTGGGTTTTCCACAAAGGTATTTTTATATTTTTAACCATTTTTCATCGAAGAACAATATTAAATTTCAAGGGAAAAAATTATTGAAGGAGGGTAGAATTTAACACCCCATGATTTTATAGTATGTTATCTCATTAAAGTTATTCAACAGCTTGCGATACACGCAACACCAAGTTCGAATGCACCACAACTTACCAAATTAGATATTAAAAAAGAGGTTATGAATAATATTAATTTCATTGTTAATCTTATATACTCTATATAATTTTATCACCCATATTATGGTTTTCTTAGATATAATATAAGAAAAAATCTGATTTTTCACATAAAGGAAGTATTTTTCAAAAATGAGATTTTACGGCCTACTAATGGTGATTTTTTCTAAATGAAATACCCAAAACTTTTATATTAAATTTGAAAAAAATAAACTTTTTATTTATAATAAGGATATGAAAATTTAGTTTGGACAAAATTTTGGTAGTTTTCAGATAAATTTCATATTTTGATGAATAGTGAAAAATACTCTGTTTTAATTGAAAAAACATTTTAAATCAAAATAATTTATAGTGTTAAATTATGAATTTGAGGGGTTTTTAAGTATAATTAGATGATAGTTTTTATTAAATAATACAATATTGGTCATTATAAGTAATTTCACATTTAAATTTGACATAATCACATGTCAATCTTTTGATAGTTTTTACATTTTTAAAAACTCGTTTTATGGTTTTTACAATGGGAATAAATTTTAAATTTCTAAATGAAACTTAAATCATTTTAATTTTGTAAAATAGACTTCATTTTTTGAATTCTGAATATCAAAATTATCTTAGGGTAATTTTTTGGCGTTTTTCTAAAAACGTTCAATTTTTTATGAATATTGAAAAACACAACGTTATTATTTAAAACTGACGTTTTGTTTAAATAATTATTTATTTTATTTAAATTTATTTTATGTAAAAATAGATATATAATAAAAACATAAGTTCAATTTAATTCATTTGAGTCATTTTATAATAAAATTTGTTGAATAAAATTTTATTGAACATTTTAACCTTTTTTTACCCACCTCTTAAGAGCATTTTAAAATTTTCCTAATAAATACTTTTACCACTTCTGTGAGTTTAATTTCAAAATCCAAGAGACATAGTTGATATCAGTATGTAAAATTTTGTTCAATAAGATGAAAATATTTTTTGGTGGATAGTAATTTTTTACTTTGATTTACCACGATTAAAAGTAAATAGGGTAATTAACTGTACAAATGATATTATAATTACCCTGACAATTGTCCTTATTCTATTGGATAAGTGTAATTAAACCAAAAACAATATTAGGAATAATATATGATCCTCTTCTGTACAGATGTAATAGTTTAGGACATTAATTATTTTTTTATTAAGAGTTAAAAGAGTTTTATTTAAAATTTAATAACTAAACAATTTTTAATATTGGTTTACACATAATATAAAGTCGACTATAATTATTCGTTATAAATATAAAAAGATTTTATACATAATGATATTTTATTTATAATTTTTTATACATTAAATAATATAATTTATTTGTGACACAATGATGATTCAGTAATTACCTTATTAATGAAATATTAAAATAATTGCTACTATAAATATACAAATAAAAGTTAGTTGAAAATTATGATGAATTCCACTATTTTTCTAGGTTAATATGACATGTTAGGGTTGGTTAAATATGTTTTATTCTAAGTGATAATTTTTTAGGGATTTCAAAAAATTCAAATGCTAAATAGTGTCCAAATTGACATAATTGTGTTTTTAAAAGAAATAATATATCATTAATTGATATAATATTACTAAAAGTCTACGGTTTGGAAAAAAGACATAGATAAGGTTATATATATTAATAATAAACCACAAGGGGTTAGCATGTCTTGTTATAGTATGTTTAATAACCATATAATATAAAAATACAATGAGACATGGTAGATGTCAAACAATTTAACTAAAAGTTAAATCTAAAAGATATGTTAATATGATTCACCAAACCTGTCTAAAACCCATTGGATCAGTTGTTTCTGAAACACCCCAACCTTATCCTCTAAATAATTTACTTTTGTGCCATTAGAAATCGGAAATGATTTTATTATTAAATAAAATTTCAAACTATTCCAAAAGTGACCCACACATCTCTTATAAAAGGGCACATCACCTTCTCTTAATTTCAAACCTCTAAAGCCTTTTGTCACATCCAAACCCTACCCAAATATCCTAAAAACATTACTCCCATTATCCAAGATTCATTACATTGGTCATAAAGCTATCCTAAGGAACCCTTTTGATCAAAACAAAAAGAAGAACCTGAATAAGGGGTAAATATTACATGACCTCTTTCAAGTTCTTTTCTTCTTCTACATCTGTTTTCTTCATTGTTTCCATTATAAAATAATAAATCCAGTATCTCTTATATATAGTTATGTTATTATAATTATTTAACAACCATTTTAGTTATTTTATCCGTCCTAAAAATTACAGTGTAACCATACATGCGTATGTACGACTTACCGTCTCCACGTCGTGGTGTTGTCTGTTATTAATAAACATCATTATTTGGATGGGTACAATAATGAGTATAACTAATGTAAATAATAAATATAACATGTTAATGATTCTATATATATTATATACAATCAAATTATATATTGTATTACCATTTGTATAATTATATTTCGCTCGTGTGTACGTACAAATTACCATCTACTTGATGTGATGAGATTTATTTCCACATTCACCATTCAACAGTGATTAAAAATATTTTATTAAAAATAATGAGATATATGACATAATAATGCAACATAAAACATATATATATATATATATATATATATTTTCTGTGTTTGAGAAATTAAATATATTTTATTCACATTGTTCCATTCAATATGATATGAAAATGGAAACATCATTTATGCGTATGTGCGGCCAACCATCTCCATAAACGGTGTTTTCCATTTCATATATCTATCTATTATTCATATTTATAATCTAAATAAATATGATATATATTCATGTGTTATAATATGGATGTATTTTATTAATAATCTAAATGATGTGATCAAGAATAACAAGTTAAAACACATATGATAAAGAAAGCGATTATTACACTAAATGTAAATTTTACATGGAAAGAATTATTAAATTGGTAGTATAATGTCATAAATGAATCATGTATGATATAATAAATATGAATACGGTTTTGGGATAATTTAATAACATATTGTGGTCATTAAACAAGAGATTTAACGTACCCTTAACTAAAGGAAAGTGAAAGGTAAGGGTTATTTCCTCAATCTCATTATCATTCAAGATAGTTTATATGTAAGTTAATACTGGGAAATATTTATTATCCATGTCCATGTTTTATAAAAGAGTTTTCAAAGGTATTTTTTTAAGGGAAAATTTTACAAAAACATCATTTTAAATGTTTTAAAGATTTATTCTTATAAATCATTTTCATTAATGTCCATGTTTTCAAAATGATATTAAGGATTTATTTATATGGACATGAATGTTTTAAAATGTTAATTTTTTTCAAAACATTAAAAGTGTTATGGGAAACTTTGATTTAAAAATATATTTTAAAATACTTCCTTTATAAATTGAATGACTTGTCACGACCCGCCCTCGGGGTCCGTGCCGTGACTACCCCAAGCCCGCCTTCCATAGGCCAGGGGCTGGCGACTAGCACCAAGGCGTAATTCCCGGTAAAAGGGAAGGCATTTCCTTTGAAAAGTAAACACACACCACAGAGTAAACAAGCGGAAAGTAAACACTAAGCAAACAGAGTACGACTGAAAGTGCGGAAAAGTAAATGGGCCAGAATACAAACCCAAACTGAAAGTAAAGTACAACTCAAAAAGGGAAAAACAGCAACTGAAAAGTAAAGCCGCTACTCCGAGCTGTCCACTGGAAATCCCACCTGAAGGGTGGGTACAGATAGCTCCTCTGCTCCACAGGTCCCGCCGTCCGCTCCGAGCACGTCCCGCCCAGTGGTCCACCTCCGGGTACCGTCCCGCTCTGCAAGCCTCAGCTAAGGTCAACGCTGTCCGTCGTCTGCAACCAACACAACGAAGTGCGGGCAAAGCCCGTGCAGGGGTGAGTATAAGCTACTCAGTAGGGACCCCGAGACCCCTGAAGGTCTCTCAAATCCACAAAGGATAAACCACGAAGAAAAGTACAATCACGAAGTAACAGCCGACACTGCTTAGGTATATGCCCATACATATACCTAAGTCATCAATTCAAATACGCTCCAACCTCCGAGCCCAAGAACAACTCAGTCCACGCAGGAAAGTATACGTATTCCACATAGGAAAGCAAAATATAATCCACACAGGATTGCACAACACAATCCACACAGGAAAACAACAGGATTCAGCTCACACAGGTATACTTCTTCAAGGACGATAAAGATGATCACTGATCCATCTAAGTCGTCTGACCCACGAAGGATCGATAGGTAACTAACCCCCGCAAAGACCCACACAGGATCGGGCTCACACAGAACCTGTAGGCGCTGGCTCACACAGAACCGCTGAGCGCAAGGACCCACACAGGATCGGGCTCACACAGAACCTGTAGCACTGATCCACGTAGGATCGCTGAGTGCTGTAGTCGTCGTCGTCAAATCCACACAGGATCTTTGTACTGTCGTCGCCAAATCCACACAGGATCTCTGTACTGTCGTCGTCAAATCCACACAGGATCTCTGTACTGTCGTCGTCAAATCCACACAGGATCTCTGTACTGTCGTCGTCAAATCCACACAGGATCTCTGTACTGTCGTCGTCGCAGTCACAGTAGCAGAAGAACAGTCGCAGCCAGCACTAGGGTTCCCGCACACAGCAAACTCGTACGGAGGGTCCGCTCCACGAGCCGAGAGGCTGATACATCAACTGTCACGAAGACCGAAGTTGATGTATCCAAAAGTTCCGTATCGTCAACAGGAACTCAACGCAACAGACGGCGCGTCGATCGGACGCCCGGTCTGAGAGTTATTGGCATTTTCGTTTCCGGGGCCCGGTTGGTTTTTAAGGCAAAACCAACCCGACCGTACTCCACCTGCGTCCAAACCTCGGGCGGAGTATGCCAAAAGATCCGTCTCACTAAGAGGAACACTACGCGACTGACGGCACGTCAATCGGACGTCCGTAGCTCAAGATATGAGTGTTTCCGCTCCGAAGGCCCGGTTGGTTTCGTGAACGAACCAACCCGGCCGAACTCAAAGTAACCCGAAACCTTGAGTGCGATATACCGAAACGACCGTCTCGATCCAAGGATCGCGTTGCCGCAGACGGTTCGTCATTCGGAGGTCCGAGGCTCAAGTTATGAGCCAAAAACCGAATCTGGTCCGAAACGGGGGGGTCCGGGTCCGGGCCGACCCGGCCCGACCCCCCCCCCCCTGGGCGGCGCGGCGGCCGGCGGCGGCGGCCGGCGGCGGCGGCCGGCGGCGGCGGACGGCGGCGGCGCGGCGGCGGCGGACGGCGGCGGCGCGGCGGCGGCGGTACAGCGGCGCGGCGTCGGCGGGCCGCGCGGCGGCGGCGGCGGGCCGCGTGGCGGCGGCGGGCCGCGTGGCGCGGCGGCGGCGGGCCGCGTGGCGGCGGCGGCGGCGGCACGCGGGGCTAAGCCCCGCGTTTTCTGGAGGGCGGCGCGGCCAGTGCCGCGCCGTTTTTTTAAACAAGCGCCCCCCCCCCTCACGTGGGGGGGGGGGGGCTTACTGGAGCGGACCGAGGGGGCAGCCGGCCCCCTCCTCTTTTAAAAAAAAACGCCCCCCCTCTTTAAGAGGGGGGTTTTGCCAGCCGGCCGGGGAATTAATTCCCCGGTTTAACGGCATCCGGCCGGCCAGCCGGCCGGCCGGTTATCTCCAACGGGACCGGAATTTCCGGTCCCCTCTTCGGCTTCCGACGCCGGCGGCCCGGCCGCCGGTCTCCTCTTCCGCCGCGGCCCGGAACCGGCCGCGGTCTCCTCGTTCCGCCGCGGCCCGGAACCGGCCGCGGCGTTCGTCGTCCGGCGCGGTGCGACGGCACCGCGCCCCTTTCGCCGTGCCATGAATCCTTCCAACGCGGCGCGACGGCGTCGCGTTCTTGAAGACTCTCCTCGGCGTAGCGCGACGGCGTTGCGGAAAGAAAAAGGCATGTTCATCCGCGTGGTGCGACGGCACCACGCCACTTGCTTCCACCCGCAAGAATAAAACGAGAACTAAGGAGGGGGGGTTCGGCCGTGTTCATGCGGTCCGACCCCCCTCACGTTAAATAATAACATAACTAAGAATATCCAATAGCCTCACGTTTAGTCATGCTAAAATCCACGATTCAAGAATGGAATAAAATAATCAATAAATAACATCCCCTACCTCGGGTTTGAGATTCAAAGAATCTTCTACGTTCCGCGGAAGACGGCGTCGCGGAAGTCGGGCGTCGCGGTCGTCGTTCGTCAAATCCGTTGACGAAGAGTTACGTCCGATGCGACACATTGTTGGCGGATCTTCGTTTGCCGACGAAGAAGGCCCGAGGAGGATGCGGCGTTCCCTCTTGTTGACACCGAGGACGAAGAAGAGTGGCGTCATTCTTCGTCGGAGTTTGAGCGTTCTTCGTCAAGATGAACGTTCTTCGTCAAGATGAACGTTCTTCGTCAAGATGAACGTTCTTCGTCAAGATGAAGAAGATGGAGGAGGAGCTCTCAAATGAAATCCACACAAGATTGGCTAACAAAATAAAATAAGGTCCCTCCTTATTTTATTTACCAAGCCTAGGAATTCAAAACTTCAAAATTCAAACATAACACTTAATTAATTAACATGTCATGTGTAATTAATTTGATGTTAAGTTTACAAACAATTAAGAGGGAGAGAGGGGAGTTTAAGGGGGAAGTTGAGAGGTTTAGGTTCGTGTGGGTCCCACCACACTTAATCCTCTCAAAGTAGGTTAAGTGGGTGTGGGTCCCACCCCCAACTCCTTTTGAGAGGAGTTAACCTACAAAAGTGAAATAAAAAGAATCCACATTTTTTATTCAACTTTTTATAATTCTCCCAAAAACTAACTTTCGTCTCGCAACAAACGCAACTCCCGAAAGGGTCTCTTTAAGCGAATATCGGCGCTGCGAGTTCATCGGTGCCCTCGGATTTCAATTCCGAGCACCGGATCAAAAGTTAGGAATTCCCGCTCGTTCGTTCACTGAACGTACCCGAGCCCAAACTTCGGAAATTAATTCCGGGCACTCCGGGCCTCGGAATCAGGTGCCGTCTGAAACCGCGCTCTTGTAAAATTCTAAAGAAAATTAAGAAAAAATTTTCCTTGAATTTTACGGGTCTTTACATTACTCCCACCTCAGGGCTTTACGTCCCCGTAAAGCTACATCAAAAACTAGGGAAACCAAAAGAGAGTACTGAGCACGCATCTGAGCCTCCCGCTCCTATGTGCTCTCCTGGAGATTCCTGTGCCGCCATCTTTTGCGCACAAGAGGAATCGATCGTCCATGTAGGACCCGGTCCTGGATGACATGGACCTCTTTTGACGTGGCCCGGACCATCTCTGGTCCCACAAGAGCTGCAAGATTTCTTCTTTGCCGAAAAGAGAAACCTGGTCTCATCCCCTGGATGAACCACATTCTTTGCCTAAAACAGTCAATCCTAACATGGATGATTCTAATCCATACCAAGGATGACGTCGTAAGGCCTCGACGCTACTACTAAGAGATTCAACCGTTACTCTCGCCTCCATGGGTTGAGTCACACTGTCGGCATCGGTGTGTGGTAACTGAGTCTCCTCCAGTAGATGTCTCACAAGTGAGGGTCAAGTCAACAGCCAAAACTGGAACCTCTTAGTAACATTACGGTAGAGGACAGGAACGAAAACATCACAAGGTATGCGTCTTTTATTAATGCAGCTCGTAATACAAGACGCTACACAAAAGCAACAAGGAACCAGAAGTACAAAGGATGTAACCACTAGTTCTGCTCCTGTCCATCGGCTCCCAGAGCTCCATGATCGAAGGCCTCGGCTGCCTGAAGCTGAGCTCTCCCCTGCGGTCGGGGTGGACCTCCTGGTGGTGGTGGTGGTAGAGCCTCAAAGCGTCGGCCACCACCAGCTGCTCGTCCAGCTCCTCTGCCTCGTCCGCCTCCTCCCTGCGGATCGCCACGGTCGAACCTCTGCCTCTGCCTAGGTGGTTCCTCAACCGTCTGCTGTTCCTCCGCATGACGGGTCGGGCAGTCACGAGCCATGTGGCCTCGGCCGCCGCATGCATAGCACTGTCTTCCATTCGAAAGACTGGCTCCGCGTTGTGTGCCCTGCACTGCTGAGCCAGTGCCCTGAGGTCTGGTCTGTCTGGACCCCTGAGTCATTCACCGACTGCCAGCTGCAGATGACTCTGCCACGTGCCGTCCTGCGGTGGGTCTCTGTGCTGGTGTAGACTCAGCAAGGAAGCTCTCGATCAGAAGGGCCCGCTCCAGTACTCCTGTCTGAGTCGGTATGCTGAGGGAGATCAGCGATGCCCTGATCTCGTGTCTCAAACCCTGCTCGAAGGTCTGGGCCCGGAAGAATGGGTCCCGTACCATGTCGGTCGAGTAGCGCGAGAGATCGGTAAATCTCGCCGAGTACTGAGCGACCGTCATGCTGCCCTGCCGCAGCTGTAGAAGCTCCTGGATGCGCACCACACGAAGGGTGGCTGGGACGAACTCCGAGCGGAAGATGCTCTCAAAGTCCGTCCAAAGAAGAGATGCCTCATCGTGCACCTGGAGCATCAAGCTCCACCATCGTCCTGCTGCTGCGTGTAGTAGGCTCGCAGCGAGGATCACCATGAGGTCTGCCGGTGTCCTCACTAGCCTAAACACTCGAACCACTGCCTCCAGCCAGTCCTCTGCTGCCTGGGGATCCGTCTCCCCGCGAAACCTGGGCGGTCGCTGGCGCTGAAACTCATGCAGTGCGCTGAGGCGACGTGCATCGTCAGCGGCTGCTGCTGGAAGCATCGGGGGATCGGCGGGTAAAGCTACCGCCGGTGCCACTGCTGACAAAGGGCCCTGCACCGAAGCCTCGTCGCTCGGTGGGCTGTCGTCTCGCTCGACTCTCGGAACCCTAGCTGGCTGCCGTCGTGGGGCCATCCTGAAAAGGAAACAGGTGCGCCACGGTTAGAACAGTATACCTGGTGAGCTGGCACAAGTAATCACAAGGAAAACTTGAGACTTTCATAAAGCAGATCAGTATACCCGGTGAGCTGACACAAGTAATCACAAAGAAAACTTGAAACACACACGCAATCAATGTTTTCGTGCATTAAGTCGGAAATCAGAAGTCAGGGTCCTGGTGTACGGATACGTCGGCCGCCGCACCAACACTGGACTCCCTGGACTGATAACCACACTCAATACTCTAAACATTATTGCTTCACATAGAAAAGATCAGAGTTCGCGGTAGAACCGAACTCCTTTGATACCAATTTGTCACGACCCGCCCTCGGGGTCCGTGCCGTGACTACCCCAAGCCCGCCTTCCATAGGCCAGGGGCTGGCGACTAGCACCAAGGCGTAATTCCCGGTAAAAGGGAAGGCATTGCCTTTGATAAGTAAACACACACCACAGAGTAAACAAGCGGAAAGTAAACACTAAGCAAACAGAGTACGACTGAAAGTGCGGAAAAGTAAATGGGCCAGAATACAAACCCAAACTGAAAGTAAAGTACAACTCAAAAAGGGAAAAACAGCAACTGAAAAGTAAAGCCGCTACTCCGAGCTGTCCACTGGAAATCCCACCTGAAGGGTGGGTACAGATAGCTCCTCTGCTCCACGGGTCCCGCCGTCCGCTCCGAGCACGTCCCGCCCAGTGGTCCACCTCCGGGTACCGTCCCGCTCTGCAAGCCTCAGCTAAGGTCAACGCTGTCCGTCGTCTGCAACCAACACAACGAAGTGCGGGCAAAGCCCGTGCAGGGGTGAGTATAAGCTACTCAGTAGGGACCCCGAGACCCCTGAAGGTCTCTCAAATCCACAAAGGATAAACCACGAAGAAAAGTACAATCACGAAGTAACAACCGACACTGCTTAGGTATATGCCCATACATATACCTAAGTCATCAATTCAAATACGCTCCAACCTCCGAGCCCAAGAACAACTCAGTCCACGCAGGAAAGTATACGTATTCCACATAGGAAAGCAAAATATAATCCACACAGGATTGCACAACACAATCCACACAGGAAAACAACAGGATTCAGCTCACACAGGTATACTTCTTCAAGGACGATAATGATGATCACTGATCCATCTAAGTCGTCTGACCCACGAAGGATCGATAGGTAACTAACCCCCGCAAAGACCCACACAGGATCGGGCTCACACAGAACCTGTAGGCGCTGGCTCACACAGAACCGCTGAGCGCAAGGACCCACACAGGATCGGGCTCACACAGAACCTGTAGCACTGATCCACGTAGGATCGCTGAGTGCTGTAGTCGTCGTCGTCAAATCCACACAGGATCTCTGTACTGTCGTCGCCAAATCCACACAGGATCTCTGTACTGTCGTCGTCAAATCCACACAGGATCTCTGTACTGTCGTCGTCAAATCCACACAGGATCTCTGTACTGTCGTCGTCAAATCCACACAGGATCTCTGTACTGTCGTCGTCAAATCCACACAGGATCTCTGTACTGTCGTCGTCGCAGTCACAGTAGCAGAAGAACAGTCGCAGCCAGCACTAGGGTTCCCGCACACAGCAAACTCGTACGGAGGGTCCGCTCCACGAGCCGAGAGGCTGATACATCAACTGTCACGAAGACCGAAGTTGATGTATCCAAAAGTTCCGTATCGTCAACAGGAACTCAACGCAACAGACGGCGCGTCGATCGGACGCCCGGTCTGAGAGTTATTGGCATTTTCGTTTCCGGGGCCCGGTTGGTTTTTAAGGCAAAACCAACCCGACCGTACTCCACCTGCGTCCAAACCTTGGGCGGAGTATGCCAAAAGATCCGTCTCACTAAGAGGAACACTACGCGACTGACGGCACGTCAATCGGACGTCCGTAGCTCAAGATATGAGCGTTTCCGCTCCGAAGGCCCGGTTGGTTTCGTGAACGAACCAACCCGGCCGAACTCAAAGTAACCCGAAACCTTGAGTGCGATATACCGAAACGACCGTCTCGATCCAAGGATCGCGTTGCCGCAGACGGTTCGTCATTCGGAGGTCCGAGGCTCAAGTTATGAGCCAAAAACCGAATCTGGTCTGAAACGGGGGGGTCCGGGTCCGGGCCGACCCGGCCCGACCCCCCCCCCCCTGTGCGGCGCGGCGGCGGCGGACGGCGGCGGCGCGGCGGCGGCGGTACAGCGGCGCGGCGGCGGCGGGCCGCGTGGCGGCGGCGGGCCGCGTGGCGGCGGCGGGCCGCGAGGCGGCGGCGGGCCGCGTGGCGCGGCGGCGGCGGGCCGCGTGGCGGCGGCGGCGGCACGCGGGACTAAGCCCCGCGTTTTCTGGAGGGCGGCGCGGCCAGTGCCGCGCCGTTTTTTTAAACAAGCGCCCCCCCTCACGTGGGGGGGGCTTACTGGAGCGGACCGAGGGGGCAGCCGACCCCCTCCTCTTTTAAAAAAAAACGCCCCCCCCTCTTTAAGAGGGGGGTTTTGCCAGCTGGCCGGGGAATTAATTCCCCGGTTTAACGGCATCCGGCCGGCCAGCCGGCCGGCCGGTTATCTCCAACGGGACCGGAATTTCCGGTCCCCTCTTCGGCTTCCGACGCCGGCGGCCCGGCCGCCGGTCTCCTCTTCCGCCGCGGCCCGGAACCGGCCGCGGTCTCCTCGTTCCGCCGCGGCCCGGAACCGGCCGCGGCGTTCGTCGTCCGGCGCGGTGCGATGGCACCGCGCCCCTTTCGCCGTGCCATGAATCCTTCCAACGCGGCGCGACGGCGTCGCGTTCTTGAAGACTCTCCTCGGCGTAGCGCGACGGCGTTGCGGAAAGAAAAAGGCATGTTCATCCGCGTGGTGCGACGGCACCACGCCACTTGCTTCCACCCGCAAGAATAAAACGAGAACTAAGGAGGGGGGGTTCGGCCGTGTTCATGCGGTCCGACCCCCCTCACGTTAAATAATAACATAACTAAGAATATCCAATAGCCTCACGTTTAGTCATGCTAAAATCCACGATTCAAGAATGGAATAAAATAATCAATAAATAACATCCCCTACCTCGGGTTTGAGATTCAAAGAATCTTCTACGTTCCGCGGAAGACGGAGTCGCGGAAGTCGGGCGTCGCGGTCGTCGTTCGTCAAATCCGTTGACGAAGAGTTACGTCCGATGCGACACGTTGTTGGCGGATCTTCGTTTGCCGACGAAGAAGGCCCGAGGAGGATGCGGCGTTCCCTCTTGTTGACACCGAGGACGAAGAAGAGTGGCGTCGTTCTTCGTCGGAGTTTGAGCGTTCTTCGTCAAGATGAACGTTCTTCGTCAAGATGAACGTTCTTCGTCAAGATGAACGTTCTTCGTCAAGATGAAGAAGATGGAGGAGGAGCTCTCAAATGAAATCCACACAAGATTGGCTAACAAAATAAAATAAGGTCCCTCCTTATTTTATTTACCAAGCCTAGGAATTAAAAACTTCAAAATTCAAACATAACACTTAATTAATTAACATGTCATGTGTAATTAATTTGATGTTAAGTTTACAAACAATTAAGAGGGAGAGAGGGGAGTTTAAGGGGGAAGTTGAGAGGTTTAGGTTCGTGTGGGTCCCACCACACTTAATCCTCTCAAAGTAGGTTAAGTGGGTGTGGGTCCCACCCCCAACTCCTTTTGAGAGGAGTTAACCTACAAAAGTGAAATAAAAAGAATCCACATTTTTTTATTCAACTTTTTATAATTCTCCCAAAAACTAACTTTCGTCTCGCAACAAACGCAACTCCCGAAAGGGTCTCTTTAAGCAAATATCGGCGCTGCGAGTTCATCGGTGCCCTCGGATTTCAATTCCGAGCACCGGATCAAAAGTTAGGAATTCCCGCTCGTTCGTTCACTGAACGTACCCGAGCCCAAACTTCGGAAATTAATTCCGGGCACTCCGGGCCTCGGAATCAGGTGCCGTCTGAAACCGCGCTCTTGTAAAATTCTAAAGAAAATTAAGAAAAAATTTTCCTTGAATTTTACGGGTCTTTACATGACTGTTAAAATTCTTTCATGAAAAATGCATATTTCTCTCAAAGATATTTACTGAAGTATTTCAACTATGTCAAAATCCTTTACAGGATATTATTTATAATTGGGGTTCATTTATTATGATTAAAATATTACATATTGTATTGATGGTTATGTGATATGTTTTATTGTGGATGTGTTATTTTTATACCTTTCATGGTTTATGGATTATGTATTGACTTTTCTTATGCTGGTTTTAAAATGAATATTTATGTTATGTTTCAACCATTTCATATAATGAATGCATCAGACTTTGTAAGTGATGGGTGGAGTCCGCTATAGCTCCTCGATGCATCTTTATGTATCAATAGAAAAACTAGATTCTTAGCACAAGTCCTTGAAAAAATTTTATTTTTAGCCTTCACACAATTCCTTGACGATGTGGTTATGATGTATGACATTAAGCATTCTGTCATTATGAATTTAGATATTGATATTACATGATATTATTTGACCATTAAAATATCTTTTTGAATATGTAAATTTAATTATATGATTTATCATTTCCATATTAAGGGGATTTTTATGTTTAAAAGGATTTTGTTTTAGTTTTATACATTGCCTTAAATGTTTATTCTTATTTCTGAAACTTTCTACTATATTGTTATCCCTATTGAGCATTTTAGCTCACCCATTTCTTATATTTTATTTTCCCAGTATTCAAAGAAGTGTATTATGATTGATAAGAAGGGTTATTCTATTATATTAATGGATTTCTCAAAATATCATTTATGTTTTTTTGTTTTCTAAAGTGTAATGTAACATTAATGTATATAATCTATTTTCCAACACTGCTAAACTTATCGGTCATTGGGGACATGGTTCCTTGTAAACAATCCAATGTATTAAAATAATTCAATGACTCTGGGCTTCTCGAGATGGGGAGTTACATTAAACATGTTGTAAATTTAAATGAAATGTAATTTCTAATAAAATATAGTTTTATTAATTTTTAAATTCTAGTGTTGTTATAGTAAGAGGACATAGGTTTGGGAACAATTTGTGACGAAAATTAAGAATTTTTTTCATGAAATTCAAATCATATTTATTCCATTTCCATCGTATAGATTTTGAAACCAATATTTTTACACCATAATTTAAAATGTTTAGTGTGCTGAGATTTTTTGGATTGGAAGGGTAAAAATTAGGTAAATAGTTGAAATAATGGGGAAATAGGTCTATATAAGTTTTTTCATTTCATCACATGGTTTGTGAAAAGCAATTTTCATTATTTTTTGATTTAAGGAATTATTTTTTTTAAGATACTTTTGAATATAGGGTAGAACGATGCTATGGTTTTTCATAAGGATGTTTTTCAAAAATAAAATTTTATGGTTAAATGTTATATTATTAGTGGGATCAAATATCAATGTTAGGGAAAATTAATATATGTCATGTTTATAGTTAAACATATGATATTCTAAATGATATTTATAGTGAAATTATTCTGAGATCAGGATTTGGGAATCATATTTTCATATCGTGGTTGCATAATAAAAACCACACCATGGTTTACGAAACCATGTAATATTTTTTACTATATTTATTTAATTAAAAAATTCAATATATTTCCCTATTATTATTCAGTATTTATTTCTTACAGCTGAACCTAGATGATTCAGACCGTATTACAAGTAATTTTTATTTCCCATTAGTTGATCTCGGAGTTATATACCTAGCACCCTCAAATTTTCTTGATTTAATGTACTCTTCTTCTTCTTGAACTTATCTATTAAATTTCATCTTCCATTTTTATGATTTTAGAAAACCCGTTTAATTATCATTATGATTTGATATTTATATGAGGTTGATGTATTTTTGGTTCATTTGGAGTTGTTCCTAATAAATTATGTGTTTGAGAATTGGATTACACAATTATTTATAATGATAAATGATGTTCTAGTTAGAGGTAAGTTATTCTAGAATTATCTTCATTTGTCACATTTTTTACTGTTAATGAGGGATTATAATTCCCTGATTCCTCAACTAAGGAAATGAGAATAATTTTGACATTTAACTGATGATTAGGAAGGATATGATATTTTTGTAATATATATATTATTATTGTTATTCATATTATTATGGAATATTAGATAATATGAAATATATATGGTTGTTGAATATTTATTATTATGATATTGGTGTATATTATTATTGAGGATTATGTGGTAATATGGATATGTTTAGATGTTACGTGTATATGTAATAATCATATTAGTTAATTAAGATGATATTGACAGGATATATATGAAATATTATGAACTAAAGGAATTGTATATTTTATTATATAAATACATTAGTAATATATTGGTAAAATTATGAATGATTTTGAGAGGGAATGATTTATGTGGTTACCAAATAAAATACAATTGTTTGAATATGTGATGAAATAATAAATTATGGTAGTTTATGAGGTGTTAATTATGCAAGGACGATGTTGTATGCAATGTAATTTTATTGGATGGCCTTGGAAAGCATTGAAAATTCCCATATGGACAATTCTTTAAGACCAACTCCCAATATCTATGATTTTGTCAAATGGGATAGATGATTAATCCCCCAAAAAATATCATAAACCAACCTAGATATCCTAGTTCACTGATACCTAATCTTGTACTAACATGAAACAATGGGTCTTACTGATCCCCATGGGCAAGTGAATAGAACATGGAATAAATAAGAACTCAAATGGAGTGATATTTATATAAATACAACCCTTTAATATAGAATAAACAAAATAAAATATTCACATTATGTATTGAAAACACTCCCCATGGAGAAATGTACTACATG
This sequence comes from Viscum album, assembly GCA_963277665.1. Taxonomy (NCBI): domain Eukaryota; kingdom Viridiplantae; phylum Streptophyta; class Magnoliopsida; order Santalales; family Viscaceae; genus Viscum; species Viscum album. The sequence continues at coordinate 1,684,509,180 of OY728119.1, read as the reverse complement.
AATGGAGATAGAAACCCTAATGTGATTTATCTTCCAAAAGATTAGGTAATATATATGAATAAAATTTAATTAAATCCTCATGTAAAGAGTGGACCATAGGTCCATTGGTCACCACTGTCAATTTAATTCCAATGAATCTGGAACACCTAGCACCACAATGTGGTGATTTTATTTTTTTATAATCCTTACAAAACAATTATAACTTCTCGAGTCATTTATAATTAATATTACATGATTATAAGAATAAGTAAGCATCATATAAAACCCATGGATCATAATGTATATCGACATTGGATGATTAAATACATGGAATAGGACACTTTAAATTGGAATAAAACATATTTATTTTAATCATCCTTAATGAGATCCCAACATTAATTGATCTCCAATATATTCATAGGATAACCTAATAAATACATCAAAAATGTATGTGCTAAAAATAGTATGGGAATATACATATGAATAATGTATCACATTGGGGTTAGAATAGATAACATGATGACAAAAAAGGGAATGAAAAATGAATAAATAATAGGAATCATAACCTGTATAACATGAAATTATATAGTAACTGAATCAATGAAATTTGGAAAAACATACAGCCTGAAATAAAAATGATTCAAGGATTATTTCACATGGAGGATCCTAAAGAAATATTAACCACCATTACATTTTCACATAGATAACAAGTAAAGTATAATCAATGATAACATTGAACATTGACAATGAGTCATAGAAAACAACCCAAAACATTTCCCATGACGTCTCTTGAGACTAAAAAATAACCAAAGTATTATGGTGATATCTTGAAACACCCATCAAAATATGTTCTTTAATATGAGTTCAAAATAAATAGTCTTAAAATGGAATCAACCATTAACATAAGGGTTATCCCTGGAAATAATTGGGCATCTGTTTCATAGTTCCCTGAATTGTGTGTTCTAGATTTAAGAATCAATTTTTCCAAGCAGATTCCATTGGATTTATTCATGGAACTAGAAATTTCATATAGTTATTTATCCAAAGAGGACCGGAATTCCAATGTCTGGTGATCGTTATGTTTTGAACACTATGATACTTAAGAACATGCATTATTCGAGAGGATGGGAGGTCAGACTCATCACACCCTTTTGTGGGGAATTATTATCTACTCTGGGACTCTCTCTGTAAAATTAAAATATTTTCACGAATCCTTTTTAATTAACCATGTATATCATATGTATCCCTTGGAATTTACAAGCACTTATTAATATGTGTAAAATTTAGAATCATCAGCATGAATTCATGGTTCTTCATTAATGGAAACATCTGAATGTATTTGAGGTTTTCCATCAATGGAATTCTGTAATATAACGATTAAAGATTCTTTTAATCATCATTGTGAAGATACTAGTTTCTAAGCCACTCAGTGGGGCACTCTAGAATTTATTGTCATCCAGGAATCCAAAGGATTGTTTTGATCTTGGGATTGTGCCCGTAAAAGGGGCTACATACATATCCTTGTGAAAGTAATCAGAACCATCAGAGTTCAGAGTCTCTTAATAAGACACATCATACCTTTTAAGGTAATGGGATTTGTACCTCTAAGTGAATGTTACTTATTCAAAACATAGTGTGGGACATACGCTGAAGAGGCCTGTGGAACATGGAATGGATATGTGTTTCCAGGTAGGTTCAGACCCTATTGGGAATATGGCCCAAGGATAATAGGGTTGATTTGAAGGGTTGGTATAGAACCTCAAGTATTTTCCATACGTATCCCATATAGATGGGAATAATAGACTACATTGATCAATAAATCTCCACGCAGGTGAACCACACATGTGTCGCATGAAGGTGCTCCGTGCAGGTGCCACATGCTAGAGCTCCGCATAGGTGCGCCTCTAAAGTTATGTGCGCAGGTGCAGTGCGCATGTGCAGCACACAGGGGATTCTCACATCTCCATATGATCAAGACCATGATGGCACATTAAACAATGTTTCCCCTTAAATTATACCTTATTTCATGTTTTATAGAGATACCTAGAGAAAGTTTGGGGGATCATGGTGAAATAGCTATGCTATGAGAGCTTTGGGACTTCTTCCATCTATTTTCTTCTCTGAAATGGGGAGCCCAAAGGTCTTATTTATAGGAAAGGAGGGGACCTGGTTGAAGGGAGATTGTCTGAGTAGGTCCTCCGTGTAGGTCCTCCACATAGGGGTGTATAAATATTTCTTTCGAGTAGGTCCTTTGTGAAGGTCCTCCGTGTAGGTCCTTCGCGTAGGTCCTCCGCTTAGGTCCCTTGCGTAGGTCCCTTTGTGAAATTTTATTCTTGTTTCGAGTAACATAATTTTTGATCCGTAAGCCTGTTTGGGCTTCATGACCTGTCAAATTGAAGGGATGGAAGAGATCTAAACCTCCTTATATGGTTAATACCCCATTTATTCTTAGATGAAACACAGAAATTGAATTTAATGCATCGATACCATTTTGATATAGATCTTGGAAATCCACTGCCTACTTCTAGATATGGATATTATTCCACTTATCCATCGGGTATGGAGTAGTATTTTAAAACAACAAAATCCAGCCTACATTATCTTTCTTCATGGTGGAAACATATTCACTCATACGTGACATTTGTTGTCTATGTGAGAATCATATCTTCACTCTAAGGATAAGTGTGTTGAAGACATTTCATGGTGTCAACAGTATCCTAATCATGTCAAGGCATAACAAATGGAAATATCATAATGGATTCTAGTAAATAAAGGATTTATAAGATACATGGATATTCATAATGGAAAATAGAAATATATCTTGATAAATAATTTCAAATTTAATTTAAAACATTTAAAAATAGTGTTTATGAATCTTTATAAATAAAAATGTTTACTGTAGTTTATGGAAAATATTAAATATTACATAAAAAAAAGAATAGTTGTTTTTATAATCAAAAAATGATTTATAATAGTTTTTAATGATATATTGATTGAATTTTGATTGAAAATAGTGGCTTAAAATATTTTGATGACAAAACATGAAAATTGGTATCAAATTCTGATGTTCCCTTTAATTGGGCTTGCTTGCTAGGAATAATTGAGAAGGGGACATTTTTAAAACATTTATTTTCCCCACAAAACAATGATGAAATCAAATAAATACCTGTTTTTGAAAAATAAACATATTATTTATAGTAATTATATTAAAATGAATTTGAATTACATTGGGGTAAAAGAGAGAACATTAACCCAAAATGAATGTGGAGGTTCCAAAGGAATCCCGGACGTATGTCAAAAGGTGTTCTTCACATGATCTTATTTTTATAGAGAATGAAATTACATATACTAATTCATTAAATCATAATATTTTATACATTTATTTTATTTGATATAAATTTTTATTTGTCATTTATGGCCTTTTGATGAGTTATAATATATAGTTATATCGTTATGGGGTGTTCATTTATTTGGTTTTCATCATTGGTTCACATGTATAAAAGAATGAAATTACATCTAAAATGGGAAAACATATCCATAATTAAAGTTATATTTTACTAATGAATATATATAATATTTAATTTCTATATAAGTCATTTGGTTATTTTGGGTATGGATGAATCAATAGATAAGATGTTAGAGAAAATCCATTAAATAATATTTGTGATTTTTCGATCATCACAAAGAAGTTTTATTAAATTATTTTATATTGTTTATATTGGTATATTTCATAACATATAAAGGGATATCAAATAAATTTTACAATATGTACCAACAAATATTATGGTTTTATATCCATCCTTAAAAGAAGGTAGTGGAAAATAATAACATCATATCCTTGGAAATAATAAATCAACACATTGTGGACGAAATTTTAATTTTTAGAATAAATGGAAGATGAGAAGAGAGTTGAAGGTTGATTTTACATTGACATTATAAAATAATTTTATTTATAACTTATTGGAGTTATGATTAATTATTGGGAATAGGAAATAAAGAGAAGAAAAATAATGAATAAAATTGATATGAAAATAAAAGGAATGGATTGTGGTTTTTAACTATTGAATATTTCTCCTTCAGAACCTGTAGGAGGACATTGATTTGGGTTTATTATTGAGGCCAAAGGCTCTTAGATGCTGGGAAGAGGAATTTAAGGAGGATTGGGTCATATTAGAACAATATTCAACATTTTATTGTTGTGAGAAAAACATGTGGCGATGGGTGGTATTTATAGTGGGGGGGAAGGTTGTTTTTGATTAGTTTATTCATTAGTATATTATTTTTTCTGAAGACTATAAGTACTGTAGATTATTTTTAGTAAATAAAGTAAATAATACATGAAAATTCATAAATATTTCACTTACATCATCCATGACTAAATCATGACTCAAAAATACATTTATTTAACTTATACAGAAAATTAATATATTTTATTATTCAACAGAAATTTAAAAATTATAGGAAAATCCAAAAATACATCCAAACCATTTATTGTTTTTGAGAATTAAAATATGAAATATGTTTTATGAAAATAATTTTATTAATATTATAAAGTTAATTTTTTTTAAAACTATCATTTATTTGAAAAATTAAAATTTCAAAATTATAATTAATTTTATATCACATGGATTTTTTTTTAAAATCTAATAAAAGTATCTTATAATAATAATAAAATTATATCAAATTGTTAATATATTTTATAAAAATAAATTTTATTTTAAATCCTTATAATAATTATAAAAATAAAAATAAAAATTGTTGTTTAATAAAATTCCAAAAATTAATTTATTCATTTAAGAATAGTTATTTACTTATACTATGACATAATCGTATCATATTTTAATTAATAGGATGTATATATTTTACATATAAATTCATTGGTGATATTAAAAATATATTAACTAGGTTAATATTAATTAGGTTTACTTTACCATTAATTAGGTCATGTTATTATTCTAGTGGTTTATGTTTTTTAATTTCAATAAATACTTTATATTTCATTAATTTTTCTATTATAATGTTTTCATCGTGTTTTATATATCATATATTTCATTTAAACTATATAATATTTTTATGATAAAGATATTTTAAATGTCAAAATTTTAGGTCCTTACATTATTCCTCCCTTATGAAATTTCACCCTCGAAATTCCATGTTATAATGGGGAAAATTGTTTTGGGTACTTATAATTCATTGATTCCTCCAGTTCCTATATTTCCACTTCATAGTTATGTTCTGACATTTTAGTTTTACTAGTTGAGTGGTATTATTGCATATAACATTGTCTCTACAGTCCAAGAACTTCACTGACTACTCCCTATAAGGGATATCATTCTCCAACAGTACCACCTATGAATTCAGTACATGTGAGAGATCTGTTATGTACATCCTAAAGAGGAATACATGGAATATATAATGTACTTGAGACATGGTTTGTGTAAGTTCTAATAGATTAGTCAAAACTCCAAAATGATCATTAATCAATAAGGCTCTGATGTTTCTAGGATTTAGTATTCCCATATTACCAAGTATCGTTATCCTCTTACATAGAGATATGACAAGGCATATCATGTCTCAAACCTTAGAAACCATGTTTCATCGATACCTATTACAGTAACTATTCTATAGAAATTGGTATTCTCAAATATTATGATGAGTTCTTTTCAGATTTTTTACAATTTATGGACAATTTTGAGTCCTAGTAGCTTACTTTCACAAACGTATTCCCAGTAAGCTGGCATTTTTCATATTTTCCAATAAAGGGAATCATATAAAGATATTAGGATGCTTGATTGAAATCCATTGTTGTAGGAGAACTAGACCCTAATAAATTCTTGGTCCCACAAACTATTGAATTCCATAGAACACACTCTCAACATGTCTTAGAATTTAATAAAATTCCACTCATATTGGACTCATGTGTGTGGATTTTCATCCATTATAAAGGTTAACTCAGTTTATAGAGAATGATGGATACATTTTCAGAACATTGAGGTAAATCTAAAATCGTGATTGTATAAAATTGACATTGGAAATCCATAAAACCTTACAACCTCTCTGATGTATAAACATATATTTTAATCCAGGTTTATGTCCTTTCGATTTGAGATAAAGTGTGAAAAATTTGTACAATGATCGACAATAACCCATATAGCATTGTTTCCTCTAGATTTCTTCAGATGCCTTATGAAAATTTCCTTGTGATGTTTTCCTATTTACATGTTTGATTGGGTGATCATTTCAACAAAACTGTAGGATTTTCTACTTTCAACCATAACATGATTACATACATGAAAATGTGATGTATATTCAGTTATCACCTTCTTTATTTTATCAAAACAATAGTTTTCTATGAGATCTCGATACATCTTTGTAATCCATGGGTAAATAGGGATGTTTGAGCTATGTTAATCAATTAAAATCTATTTATTTACATATTAAAGGAATGATACATATATTCATTATACAAATGTCATGACTCCTTCCTCTTTCAACTGTAACTATGAGGATATTCCATTTTTTATTGAATCTACCTTTTTTGAATTTAATCATCATTTCATTTAGAACCCATTATTTTCAACATAAGGGATGGTTGAAAAATCATTTGAAAAAGGGTTGAATATTTTCTTTCCTTAAATATTCACTTTTACTTCCATTGAATTTATAGGAAGATTGGATGCTTATAAATTCTCATTATTGATAAAGAATCATAATCCTCTCTTCATAGAGCATCTACCACCATATATTTGTACCCAGATGATAGTAAAATAATATGTCACAATACATGATGATCTATAACCATCATTACTGGTGAATTTTAATCTCGTTCAGTGTGAATATATAATTGATTCTCTTTTTATCAGTATATATCCCACATTTATACTGTTAATACATTCCACCAAAATTTCAATACAAATATCACATTCTCTTACTCTAGATTATGTGTTAGATAGTCTTTATCCTGAATGTTCAACTGATTCAAATCGTAGCCTATCAGTTCATAATTTTTCATTAGTACACAGCCTAATACCTTTGTTGAAGAATCACGGTATAAGAAAACTAGATCCCCAAATGTCAGTAGTGTGAGCACTTGTGAAGTGATGAGACTCTTTTTCAACTCTTTAAATAATTCATTACATTTCCTGGTCTAGAAAAACATTTCTCCCTTCCAAATCAACTTGTCTATAGGGTTTGATAATCATGATAATTTCGTCACAAATCTTCAATAACACCCAACTTGACCAAGGAATAGATGGATCTCAATTATATATTTTCATCTAGTCCACTCTTTGATTTCCATTTTCATGGAAGGGAACAACGATATTCATGTGATGGTGATAAAATGACTCATGAATGATACATTATCTATCAATAACACACATTTACTATAATATTTACAGATTTCTCCAATTGTAAAGACTTTAGAGAAGTAGTCAAATACTCCTCTTGTTCCTCATTTATCTTGAAGTATTTTAAAAAAAAATCAATAATGAATACCATTAATTTGACGTGGTAGTCTCTAATGATACTATAAATTAAATCAATGAAAATATCTATAGAATTAGTGATACCGAAGGTCATTACTCTAAACTCATAGTTTCCATGCCTCATTCGAATGACATTATTGTGTCCATATTTCTTCTTCACCTTTAGTTGGTGTTATAGTGACCGAAGGTTAGCCATAGATAAATAATTGACCCCACATAGTTGATCCAAAAGTAAATCGATCTATGGATGAATATACTTTTTATTTATCAGAATTTTATTGACCTCATGATAATAAATACATAGGTACATATATCAAATCTACATCAGGATGAGGTGGACTAGTTCACCCCATAGTGGATCGCTCGGGAGTATAAAACACTTGTCCAAAATATCCTATAACTACTTCTTTAGTTCTACATGATCCACAGTTTCTATTTTATAACGCTTCATTTATATATGTATAGATCTAGGAAAAATATCAACTGATAACAGAACCTCTCAATCTAGATGAAGACAAAGAAACTCTTTAAGGAATAGATCATCATATTCCCTCATAATGTTAATGTCATCAAGAATAATCCTCTCATTTGTCTCAATAACTTGAGATAAATATTGATTCACAATAGTAAAAAATACCCAAATCCATGACAATAATTATGATGGATATTCATCATCTAACCTAAACATATACAAAATGGGAGGATTCTTTGGGATTTGAGAAGTGTTATCCAATTCTCGATAGTTGATGTGAGATTTATATAATGATATAAAATACATATCAAATGTTACATCAAACTCCACCAAAGGATTTAAATAATAATTTTATGGGAGGTTCAGTCCACATACATTAATCGAGGAGGAGTTATATAATTTTGAGGAAATAATTGACCAATTTTTTATTCTCAAAGATACCTCAACCTCTATATTTTGAGGTGGTTTTTATATAGTTATACTAAAATATCAAGATATAATAGAATATGTAAAATAATAATAAAATATTAACTTTTATATTATTTAATAAAGAAACAACATACCTATAGAAACATATTTTTTGGGATCCACCTTATCATTAATGATATAATGTCCCCTTCAATGCTTCCTTGAAGGGTTATGTTGTTGATTTCCTTATAAAACCCTTGGAATTGTAAAATAGTTCACATAAGTACCATGCTATTTATAGAAGAAACACTACACTAGAAGATGCGTGTCTATCTACAAATTCCCTTTGTCTTATACAATTGTGAGATTCTTCGTATCCCTCCCATGGTTATTAGCCAGACACCCCATTATTCCACATTTGAAGCACTTTCTGGTTTCCTATAGACAATTTCTAGGATGATTCTTCCAAAACCTTTTACACATAGGTTATAATTTTTTTGTTCCATTATGTGATTTATCCACTGATTCTCCAATATTAAACTCAATTTTCCACTATTTATATTTAGGACCAAGATACCACTGACAGCCTTTGATCACCATTTCCACCTTAAGGGGATAACATACAATCTATTTGTAGTTTTCATAGTCTCAAATCACCAATTATATCAAGATTATTCTATTTCTTCTAATAATGTAGTGAGAATCCATGATTTTAGTGTTCATGAAAAAATTTGAGGTGTATCATGAATGTCTTGGGATATTATCTATATATGCTTACATAGGCAAGTCTTATGTTTGAATCATAATGTGTAACACCCTCACAATATTATGATTTAGTGACTGGGGAAATTATTTATTGAAAAACAGTCATTGAAATTTTCATATTCCATTGAATTGATTTCCCCCATGTACTTTATATTTTTTTTCAGTTTCCACTACTAATTAGCTTCTCCATAAAAATGATAGACTACATGAAAATTTCTCTTCTTATGAGCACTAAAAAACAAATTATATATTCTATATAGAGTTAATCAATTTTTCTCTTAGGATGTAATATGAATATAATATAATTTTAGGAGGTATTTATTTCATAATGGATTGGACTAAAACAATATCCTTCCTAGGAGTATCATTGAATTATATATTATTCATGTTAATGTTAATAACATGATCCTGTTGATAATTTATTATCATGATGTTTTTAGCACCACAGCGCATCATATCTTCCATTTAAATAGGATAATTATCATATTTCTGATCACATTGATTTTTTGAATGGGTTCAACTATTTCAATCCGCTAACTAAGAAAAATATTTTAAAATTATGGGGTTTCAGTACATAGATAATAAGGATAAAAAATACAATAAACATATAAGGATAAAATAATTAATTAAAAGTATATCATACCCCTTGAATCAATAAGTTCCAAATTATTTTTTTCATGGTGATTGAATTAACCTTATAGTTCATAATAAATATCATTTATCATAATCTCAAAAAAAAACTAGATTGTACTGTAATACCAACAATAAAGGCAATATCCTTTTATTCATATTATAAAATGATTTTATGCATTATCAGATAAAAAATAAATACCATATGATGGTAAACTGTAGTGTATTTGGTGATTAGGTACGTAAAATTGAAAACATGGAAATAGAATAAATCATATTTTTTTAAATCATCCATTAAGAGATCATAACTTCAATTAATATCCTACATAAACATAGGATAACCTGGTGAATACGTAAAGAAAATGGATGAGAAATAAATCCCAGTAAGGGAATAAATATGTGAATAATGTAAAACACATGGGTTCGAATGCATAACATGATAACATAAAAGGGAATATAACATTAATAAAAAACAATACATAATACCAGATATAACATGGGATATTATAATCATGATATCATTAAATTTAGGAAAAAACATAAAAAATGACAATATCATGATTCATGTCTCATTTCACATAGAGGACGATTATTCAAGGATATCCATCAAGACCATTTATCAAAGAGAAATATTCCATGGTAACTACCATGATTGTTCCACATGCAGCACCATTCAAGGATAACCACCAAGGCCATTATACATTAAATTTCATGAGACCAAACATTACCCAATGAATTGGTGTGATATTTGGAGATACCGTTATATCAAGATCATGAATATGCGTTCCACCTGAAAAATAATACATAATGAATCAATAAAAAACATAATATTCCAATGGAATGAATTTGGATTCATAATCTCATAAAAAGGCATAAAAACATAATCATAAAATGGTGTCTATGAAATATTGTATTTAAAACTCTAAATCTACATTTCTAAGGGGTAATAAGGAATGATCCTGATAGTTGATGTCAAACTGAAGTGAAAATAGTTAATAATAGTTTTATAGAAACATAAAAAAATAAATCATTTTAGTGTGGTTGAAGGAAAATATTAAATATTCATTAAAATGGAAATGGGAATAATATTTGGTATAGAACCATAAATGAACCAAGTTGTTTTTATCATGATAAATTTATTGATTTTTTAAAAATAAATATTCATTAAAATTGATTATGGATATCACATAAAAACTGGTATGGAATGAGGGTGTTTCCCTTTAATCATACATTCTTATTAGGACTAATTATGAATGGAACCTTTTTAAAACATGTAAATCCCCATTAAAGAAGGATTAATTGACATGAATAATTGATTTTGGACCATATAAATATATTTTATAATAATTATATATATAAATAAATAATTCAATTGGGGTAATGTGTGATAAAGCGTAACCTAAATGAAAAATATAGGTTTTGAAATAATCCCTTACCTTATGTATAAAGGTGATATTCACATGATCTTAATGTCATGTATAATCAAATAAAATACATTAATTAATTAATTAAAAATCTTTTCAAAATATATTTTAATTTTTATAATTTTTTGAGTTCATTTATGTGCTTTTTTCTGAGTTATAAGTTTCATTTTTATAATTTTGTAGTGTTAGTTTCTTTTTTTTAGGATCGTTTCACTTGTATAAAAGGGAGAAAGATCATGTAAAAAGGAAGTAGATATATAGAATTGAAGATATATGTTATAATAAAATGTAAATATTATTAACTTTTTATATAAGTAATATTTTTATTATGGGTGAGGATGAATCATTACATAAGATGTTAGTAACAAACATTTAGATTATTTAGGATGTTTTTAGATTATCGAAAACTATTTTTGTTTCATTATAAATTATTGTTCATAAAAGTAAGATAGATAAAATAAATATGGTTATTAAATAAATTTTAAAACATGTATCAATATGTTTAATGGTTTTATTTCCAGAATTGAATGTGTTTATGAAAAATTAAAATTATTCATCCTCGAAGGGGATAAATCAATTCCTCACGAATGATAATTTCATTTTTAAAATAACATGAATATGAGAAAATATTTGATTGTGTATTTTCCATCTACACAATAAAAGTCGAGTATATATAATATAATGTAATAATAATGTATGTTTGGAAAGAGGATTTGATTAGAGTAAAATAAACGAACATATATTTATTTGAAAATAAATGAGTAAGGAATGTGATTTTTTACACATAAATTCATTTCCCTGAGAACCAACAAATGGAAATTGAGTGTTTCCACTTTTAGAGACCAAATACTATTGGATTTTGAGAATATAATTTGGAGGAGTATTTATTTTTTACATGATTCAAGGATTTTGATGTGTTTGGAAAAGAGAGGGTGAGGGTGGTGTTTATAGTGTCAGAGAGGGGTGTTTTAGATTATTTAATTCATTAGAGTATTTTTTATCAGGTCTATGAAAGGTGTTGATAAATATGGACAAATAAAATAAATAATTCGCATTAGTTCAAATAAATGTCAAATAATATCAACCATGACATAGTTCTCACTCAAACATTCATTTATTTACCATAAACAATAAATTACTATATTTCACCATTCCCTAAAAAATTCATGTGTTTTAGGGAAATCAAAAAATTTCAACCCAAACATTTTTATATGTGTGAAAATCAAAAATTTCATCCATTTTGTGAAAAAATAATTAATATGAGAAATTTTATTTTCAATTAAAATAATCATTTACATGGAAAATAACAATATTAAAATTATAACTGATCTTAAAACACTTTTGAGGATTAAATAACATATCATAAAATTATATTATAATAAGAAAGAAAAAAATCTATATTTTTTAATCTATTTTATTAAAATAAAATTTATATTAAAACATTATATTAATAATTTAATTCTTAATAAAAATTTTTTTAAAAAAATACATACACTTAATTTAATTTTAAAAAATTTATTTACATATAATATGGTATAATTATATCATATTTTCCCTTATAAAATAGATAAATTTTATTTATACATTCATAGTTTAGTTTAAAATTCTATTTGTTGGGTTACAATTATGTAGGGAAAGTTACTATTACATTTTTCTGTTTTTATTCCATTGCTTTAGTTTTCTACATTTCTAAAAATAAATATTATTTTGTTTATTGATCATTTATAATATTTTCATTGTGTTCTAAATATAATTTTATATTATTTATAATATATTGACTAATTATAAGAATGGAATTTAAATTGATGAAAAATTTGGGTTGTTTTAAAAATATCTACAAATTCTCGAATGAAGAGGTAGGGTGTGAGAAAAAATACATATGATATTTCACGAAGTATTCCATAATGATATCCAATAAAAATAAACCATATTATACATAATAATAAATATAGATAAGTTTTGAAATATTATATTAATATTTAATAGTAAAAACAAGATTTCAAGTAATGTAAAAGATAGATATATAAAAAAAGGATTAAATGGTAATTTTTATAGATGAATGGAATGAATTAAATAGTTCTTTAATTACTATAGAGTAATAATTAAATCAACAATATGAAACATTTTTATAATACTTGAGGTTATTTAGATAATGAAAATAGGATCCTCACACTAATCATTTAATCATCATTACTTTAGTGTGCTCCTATATCCTTCTGGAGGAGGCTATCTTGATACAATCAATCACTACATCATCTAGGGAATGTCATGTATAAATTGGATTATTTTGAGTTTTCATCATCCATCCATTTCTAGGGTGTCATATTTTAATAATTCATCTTATAATCTCCCAAAACCTAATGAGTATCATAAGTGATATTTATTAATAAATAAATCATGGGAAAACATTTCAATTCAAATAATCAATCAATGTCAAAATACCCACTTTTAGGTATAAAACTGCCTTTTCATTTCAAGGACTATTTTCCTCAAACATTGACCTAATATTTTCCATTACACAAGAGAATGGATTTATTTCAAAAATCCTTGCCTTCTGAAATAAAACATCAAATCTTATCAAATCATATAAATAAATTAATATTGAATTTCAAATCCATTAAAAATTTATGGTTGTTTTGGGCCGGTCTCGAAACGCGCAACGGTTCCGTATCCGATGACACATAGACCTGCTTTCCAAAGGCAGTCATTTTCCGGATGGTCTGACCAACGACGCTTAAGAACACACATTGGTCAAGAGGATGGGAATTCGGGCTCATTGCACCCTATTGGGGGGAATTACTGCATGTTCCAGGACTCTCTTATTGATTTAAGACGTATTCATATGTTCACGAATCCTTTTTTTATACCCAAGTATTGTATCCAAAGATTTTTCCTAGTTGGAAATGGTCAACTGAACACAGGGATCCAGAATCATTTATGCCTGAGGTTTACCATCCCTCATTGGATTGGTGACCCCGTGGAGTCGGGACTAATTGAGGCAGCGCTGGGATTGGCGCGATGAACCGATGTAAAGATAGTCAGATGGACCGGTTGTTGGGCTTGAACCTTACAGAGGCTTTCTATGTACCCTTCCTAGGATATAGGGATCATAGTCCACGTAGTTTGAATGGGACTGTCAAAGAACTGATGTGAAGGTGGGCCCAGGGGGTCCGCTGGTGATCGGGCTTGAATATCATGGGGGATTCCTACGTATCCCAGTGTTAGGGAATCAAAGTCCTTGTAGTTCGCATTGGATTGGGACTTACGGTATGAGGTAGTCCAGAGTCAAGGATTGGGGCTTACACTCTAAGGAGGCCCATAAGAGGATGTCATGGTTGATGCTTACTCTAAGCCCACGTGAGTCATGCTCGGTGTGAGAAACAAGAGGCAGTAGAGACCATACTATCACGTCGCGAAATGTGTGTCCGTGGGAATTGGAGTGGGGATTATGCTTAGAACGGCCCATAAAGTTGGGGCTTACTCCGGGATAGACGTCCTTGGAAACAAAGCACAGTGGGATAGGGAAAGAGGTTCTTCTGCGCCCGCCACCTATCTTGTCCCTGGGGGAAGTACCAAAGAGAATGGGGGCTTCCTTCTGATGGGTACTTTACTACCCTCCGAAGAAGTGAGAAGTACCCCAGCCCCAACAAGTGGAGGATCAGAAAAGGGGACACCGAGCTCAGAAACCACATTACTGTGGGAATGTGAACCCATGAATGCTTCAGGAATCTGCTTAAGGGTCGGGGAAACCCCTTTTCCCTCATTTACCATGGGTATGTTAGCTCAAAACAGCGCGCTGATGCGCCTGAGGGTTAATCCACACGGATCTAGTAGCTCTGTTGGAGGCCTCAACTCGGGGCCAATGAGTAGGCCAGTGAGGGAGTCATGGAGTATCAGGTCAGAACGGATGGATTTTTTTGTGCCTCGGGGAATAGGCACTCTGAAGAATTTGGTGGGCCACATAGGGGTACGGGTGGTGGCACCCTTCGAGTAGTGAAGTGCTATGCGGTTGGAGAAGCCTTCTGTGAACCATGGTGGTCCGCGGACTGATGGGAATCCTACGAACCAAGGCGATTTGTGGCTCCAGGTCTGATCCACGAACCAATGTTGTCCATGGAGGGTTCCATGCAGGCAGCGGTGTCTATGGGCGGCGCCGGCCGGAGGCTCGTCGGTCGGGGCTTCGCCTGCGTAGAAGGGTGCTACGCGGTGCGACAGATTTAAAAATAGTCATAAACTACCTGGTTGGCGGGGAGTACATCTGTGGAGGGACCATGGTTCATGATTTTCTCTTCTTTGTTATTTTAAGTTCACGGTTCACCAAGTTATCATGCATTTTTGGTTCCTTATTAGTTCATTCCATGGTTCATACCTGCTCTAGTTTGCGGACTAGATCTTCTGAAATCCTAAGCCTTCTTTCTAAATCCTTCCTCCTAAATCTGATCGATCTCTCCTCCAAATCCTCCCAATCCTTTAAATCCCCCCTCACTTCCCCCCTCGGTCTCCTATTATAGAATGGGGAAATAGATGTATTTGTGGTCACACAAAACCTTTTGCGGAGGCCCATGGTCGAAAACCCATTTTAACGCTGACTTGGTCAATCTACGACGTGCGGTAGGCACTGAGCACTTCTCCCCCCCCCCCTCGATCCGAACAAGGGGAGTGCTTCGCGACTGCGGAGGGCTCTGCATCCATTTTGAAAGTGATAGTAGAGGTGGTTCGGGCTCGCTGACGCGACTCGCGGCTGAGGCGGTCCGGAATGGTTAACCAGGTTGGCGCCTATCCCGCCTCTCGACCAGGAGGATCTCCACCTCTATCTCACGAAAGACAATGGTTCGCAGAGGAGGGATGCTTCGCAGAACTGGTCATGCATCGTTATCTTTAGACCGGTCCACGGACCGGTTCATTGTTCACAATCCTTGAATATTCTCCACATTTTTCCAATCCATTTGAGGGGGGATTGGGTAGAATCTCCCTTTAGTTAAAGGGGACCATCATTTTTCTTTTCAGATTTTTTTCAGGACCCTAAAAATTCCCCCCATCGGAATGGGGTCCAATCGGAATTAAGAGGAGGCTATTCCGATGCAGAGTGATCCTGAAACATGGGTAGTTCACAGTAGAGAGGTGGACCCGGTAGGGGACCATACCTATAAATACATAGGCCCCTTCATTTGTATTCTAAAATATTCTTCGTGAATACCAGTTCTCCCTCGCATTTCTGCCTCCGTGTGCTTGTTCCTTTGGGAAACACTTTGTCCACGAACCGGAGACTACTTCCGCGAATCATTTCTTGTTCTTGTCATTCTTCATCCGCGGACCAACATCCCAGCCGCGAACTAACACTTTTAATTAATTAATAAGTATGTCATGATGGGCCGCATAGGAATTCGCTTCGCTGTTTTGGTGCTCCGCGGATTCAATGCTCCGCGGACTACAATATTTTGAACTTTAAAAATTTCCACGTCTTATGAATTTAACCACATAAAATTGGGATTGAAATTCCATGGAGCAACCTGATCCTCGGTTTTCTAGCCAACACTCTTTGGGCTAGGGTTTCGCGGACTACATTCGCAAAGGGCTGGTCCATGAGATACAATCATCGCGATCCATCCTTTGAGGCCTCCTCGCAGACTTTTCTATGAAGGCTCTACAACTGATCTTGAGCCATATATTTGGTATTTTTTATGTTTTATTATTTTTTGGATAACTTTTTACATGACTTCCACAACGCTTGGAGAAGATAAATATAGTTCCTACTCATCAAGCACCGATTCCTGGTATAGAGCCTCTCCCAATTGGTTCAGGGAGATGTCTAGCCATGATTCATAGAGCAGAAAACATCAAAGAGGACCCTAGTCAATCCATCATTCCTGAAGATGGTGTCTTGAAAGACTTCCTCCCTCCTGAGATCCTGGATTACCTGTTATCAAATTGCATTCTTCATTATGGATTTGGTCTTCAAGAGGATGTCCATATTCCTCATACTTTGTCAAGTCTCCCTTCTCTTTTCTGGGAAGAGTCGTCAAAGTGTATTCAGGTGAACCTTACCCAATCGGGGGAGATAGTTTCTGACTCTGACCAGAAAGACACATTCAATATGAGAGGCTCTGTTTGGACCCAAAGTGATCAGCATGCCAAAATATTTTCTCAGGAAGCTGTCTTCAAGAGTTTCCCTTCTATTATCAACCTTGATCGAGTAGATCCCGATGTGGGGTGGATTCCTAGGTGGGATCTTCGGTCTGGAGGGCTCTTCTCAAATGACTGGGTCTGGTCTTTCTGGGTCCATCAACACTGCCGGGAGTCTCCCAAATCACTGGAAGCAGTCAATTTATACTCTGTAGTGTGGGATTCCCAATTTTCTATTTACCCACCATCCTTGATCCTACCAGACCTACTCAGTCACTGGTTTTCAAGCACTAATACATTCCATCTTTCCCATGGTGAAGTAGGAATTAGTCTATGGGATATCCATCAATTGGAGGGATCCCGATTATTAGTGAAATGTATGAAGAAGTTCAACCCACCCTTGACGCAAGGGACGATGTTGAACAAGTTCCTTTATTGGCGAAGGATTTGCTGGTTATGGTGGAGCAATCCCTAGGTCAGTCCTTGCGTTACAGCTCTCTTATTCCATATAGCACCTAGATAGGGTTAATTTTTAAGACCATTGGTCCTCTACCGAAGATCAAGCTCCCCAGGAATCATCCTTCTCAACAGTCACGAACCATCCCAAGTTCCAACTGGGCAGTTCTGGAGACAGGAGACTACCTTTCAAGGGGTTACAAGGTGCGCCCCGGTGTGCCACCTATGCTCCGGCTGGAAGGATTGTTTGTCATTTTCCTGATTGGATGGCTATTCCCTTCTCAGGATATCAATCCTGGTGTCAGGGCTTGCACCCTGATGATGGAAGTTGAGCTGGCAGAGGGCCGCCCGGTGAATTTGGTAGTGCCCACATTGGCTCGTATTTATGAACTGCTGGGTCACATGCAGAAGGGAGGGTCAACCATCCATCTGAGTGGGTCATATTCAATTTTTGTATGTCTAGTAGCAGATCATTTTTACTACTATGAGTATCGTCACAACACGGTCATCCTGCTTCCTACCTTTCGGCCTACCCTTCTTGATATAGCTAGGGTTCGCATGAAGTCCCTCAGCTCTGGTGAAGTCCTCAAGATTCTGAGTGACTTCTACCTGTTTTCATTCACTCCCTACCCCACCCCTTCTGGCTTCTTAGTTGACAACTGCTGGGGGATCTTGGAAGAACGTTCATATATGATCTCTCTTCATGACGAATTTCTTTCTGCGCGGATTGATGAGGTTTCTCTGTGCGAGTTGTATGCCCCGTATCATTTTTCTCACCAGTTTGGGTGCATGCAAGTCCAATTTTCCCTTCCCCCTCCTCTGGATCAAGGACTACACCCGACAATACTTCGTCAATGGTGGATGATGCTGAGGCAGGAGGGATCTGACACAAGCATTCCCATGCCTATCATGGGGGTGGCTGCCGACCTTTCCTTGGAGTATCCAAAAGCGTGGGAAAAATACTATCCCGATGGGATCCTAGGGAAGGTCGTCCGGTAGGTTCCCAAATCAAGAGGTACTGCGGCTGTTGCGTCCACCACACCTTCTTCTTCAGCTCTAAGGGCGGATAAACATATTACTTGTCGATCAATGTAACTCAGGGGATTTTCCTCCCCCATCCCTGCGGTGGACGATGTTCAGACGGGTTCATCTTTCATGGATGTGAATGAGAAAGACCCTATCATCCTGGGTCCTAGTGAGACAATACTTGATGTTTTTCCAGTCGATACAAGTCTTAGCAACTTGATCCCCATGCCTGAACTGTGGTTAGAGGCTCCAGACATTCCATCTTCGGAACCAACATATAGCGAGCAAATGTCTGCGCTGGTTGCAATTTTATAATTTGTTCCCATACTAGCGAGCGAGGACACCAAATATCCTCGTGCAATGGCGGACCACCGAACAGTGCGGCGGTGGGCCTACCCCGGATTTGTGAGATCATTGCCGAAAATCGTCTAGCTGATATAGAAACTAAAACTAAAGCTCTTCGACATCTCTTCCTGGGTTTTGGGTCTAGTGGCTTTGACTATCGGCAGTTCCATTCTCTTTCTTTCCAATTTGTCATGGCCCATGTGGAAGCTTCCACTGGTGAACGCATACTTGATCACATTACTGCCGCTCATTTCAGGACTCGATCCCGAGAGGAATCTACGATATATCTTCATTATCTTATAGCATAGGAGGCGATCGCTCGAGATCAGGCGGCCGCCCTATTCTCTATGTTGCATGAATGTGAAGAACGGGCAGCGATGCTGAGGAATCAGTTTTTAGCTATGACTAGTCATATTGAATCCTCCAGAAAAGTGATCAACGATCTCCAAACAATAGTGGATCATACTCATCCAGTGGGTGAGGTTGAAGCCAAGGAGAATTCCGTGTTGGAATAGTCTTGCAACGACTTCCGCC
The DNA here is from genome assembly GCA_963277665.1 of Viscum album. Taxonomy (NCBI): domain Eukaryota; kingdom Viridiplantae; phylum Streptophyta; class Magnoliopsida; order Santalales; family Viscaceae; genus Viscum; species Viscum album. The sequence goes on along the minus strand of OY728119.1, from coordinate 1,684,489,531 downwards.
GCACGGTCGCTGATCTGGTGGAGAGAGTGATTCAAGATCATTTATGACTATCAGATCCATTCTTGTACTCTCTATTTTACTTACCCACCCTTTTTGTGAGGGAGAGACCCCAAATTTTGTACGTCCTCCCTTTTCATTCGAATGGAATACAATCTATGTCTTTCTATTTTCGCCGTAAAATTTTATTGTCACTAGAACACTTTTTGTTTAAATAACAACTCACTGAATCAGAATTAATCATAACTCAGGAAAAAAACTCTAACTTTTGCCTGGACTATGGAATCCAGCGATTATAGTTTGACTATTGAAAAGGATTTGTAGAAAATCCGAAAAAACTTTTTGTCTTCTCTTTAAATACCTTAATTTTATCATGGGTTCATTTCGTGTGCACCCAACGTGTATGACCTGACATTTCCATAGGTCGACCGTTTCGGGATGTAGGACTAACAATCATTGTGCCTCTTTTCTTGGGCAGCTTAAAGTCCTGTTATCAAGACTATCATTACTGATGTTTTAGGTCGAACAGCATTGACCAAGTATGATGGGGAAAGGGCCCCAATGGGGTTTATATGATTAAAAGATGTCTCAATACTCTTCAGATGAACATGGGGGGAACATGTTTAAATTTTAACGACATGCAGGGAATGTCTCAAGGAATTGAAGCCTCATCTGCGTACAGAGGTTGGAGGAGCATCGCCTAAGGAAATATTACCTTTGGTAGACAGGCCAGGGAAATCAATATGAAGATCCGCTGAGGGAATGGTATGAATAGTAATACAAAGTTGTCCTTAAGTCGAATACTATCTGTTTCTGAAATCCTGGGGACTTCATGGAAGTCGGGCTTATGGAAACAACCATGGGTGGATTGGAAATTTATGAAAACCACCAGGGGTGGCTTAGAAGGGGAATTTGACATCTGATAGGGTTTTGGGAACATCTGTATCAATCAGGAGTGTGGACGCAAGGGTCCTATCCTTCACATTTATCTATCATGAAGGATGGTTGGGGCTTGGCGTAGTGTAAATTCATGCTGCTGGGACATCACCTAAAATGGAATGACTTCTCCTGGTTCTCAGTAATCATGTCAGGAAAGTTCCACCAAATCCAGTCAAGGTTGTGAAATAGTTTGGTAATCTATAGATCAGAGGGTTTTAAAATCCCGGGATGGACATAGGGGCACAAGGGCCAAGAGGCGTACGAAGAGAAGCATCGCCTAAGTAAATCTTGGCTTAGGTAGACAGACCAGGGGCGATCAATATGCAGTTCCGCTGAGGGCATGGTATGAATATTCATGAAAAGGGTTCCCTAGGTCAATGATTGTATTCCCCCCATAGCCATGAAACTTCAGAGAATTTTGAGAATCGGGACCACCAGGGGTGGATTATGAGTGTTCGAATTTTTTTGAGTACAGAGTATGGCTTATGAGGAGAGGGTGCTTGGATATGGAAGGATCATCTAGACTAAGTATACTGAGAATGGGTGAAGTCATTCCTTCTCACACTGGTGTGTGATGATGGTTCGTGTAAGTCTGACCCATGCATTGAAGGATAGAGAAAACTCGTCGTTCCTTATTTAACCCATCATGGGTTTCACCGTGCAGTTTAACGTCATGCGATAAATACGGGGAGCATTATTCAAAGGTGTTGTGCATTTTACCGTCATGTAGTGAGGATGGGAGCATTTTTCTTTCCTTTTACAATGTTGTGCAGTTTAACGTCGTGATTTAAGGACAATTGATCGTGAAGTTTAACATTGGGAGGTAAGGACGAGGGGAATTATTAAACCAGTAAAAATTATTTTTCCTGGAGGCATTCCCCTAGATGTTTAATGCTTGGTCTTTGAAGCCTTGCGCCAAGTGGCCATGAAGTGCTATGTGCCTTTTGACGTCATGCGGCAAGGACGTAGTTAAAAAGGCCACTCTTGATTATAATGTATCTAAGTCAGAGTATCCTGGCATGTCCAAGACATGGAGGGGGGTCGATGGTGTAAATCATGGTTCCATGGCTTCTTGGATCATGATAGATGACATGGAGGATCTGGGGCTGATAGGCGTATGGAGCTAGGAAGAGTGTCGCCCGAGGAAATATTGCCTTTGGTAGAAGAGCCAGGGGCTATCGATATGCAGAGCCGCTGAGGGCATGGTATGCATAGTCATGCAAAGGTGTCTCCAGGTCGATGACTTTCCACTTCCGATGGCCATGAATGGTTATGATGATATGTAATTATCTAGGACACAATGTATGTCATCATGGAAGGAAATGTCTAAAAATGTCGGGAATACTCGTCCCTGGTTGTTGTTAAGGCTTAATGTGCTCCCTGCGCTGATTTATTTTGCGCACGGGGGTGTACCGTTACCCTAGGAAATTTAACATCGTGCGATAAAGAAGATGTACTCCTAGTTTAGCAGTCATAGAACTCAGACCATTGGGTGACTATTGCTACAGTCACTTGAAGGATAACTGGGTCAACAGGATCTAATATACTTGGAACAAGGTTGGGGATGAAGGTTGTAAACTGTAACTTTGGGTTTTCCCGGATCAAGAGGTGTGGTGGTGGGGGCTCTGAGGCTGGTAAGTGTATGGAGCTAGGATGAGTGTCGTCCAAGGAAATATTGCCTTTGGTCAATGGGCCATGGGCTATCAATATGTAGAGCCGCTGAGGGCATGGTATGCATAATCATGCAAAGGTGTCCCCAGGTCGATGACTTTCCGCTTCCGATGGCCATGAATGATTACGAAAACCCAATATTTCTCACTGTACAGAGTTCGGTATGTGGGGATAATGGGGTCCGAGCATATAAGAAAAATCTTCACTGTAGTTGTCTTTTGATCCAAAGAAGCCTATTCCTGGCTTGGTGATCGTTGATGCAGGTCGTCACATGAACCACGGTCGGGTACGTAGGCCAACCGTTTAGGGGTACCCTAGAAAAATTTGGATGTGAAAATGGGAATGAACATGTAAACCATTGATCCATAATTTTTTTTTGATCGGGAGATGTGATATGGGGGCTTTGAGGCCAGTAGGCGTACGGAGCAAGGAAGAGCGTCGCCCGAGGAAATACTTCCTTTCGTAGACGAGCCAGTGGCCATCAATATACAGAGCCGCTGAGGTAATTGTATGAATAATCATGCTATGGTTTCCGTGGGTCGATGAATTTCCTCTTTCAATGGGTAAGGATGGTTATGAAGATCCGCAATTATCCGAGTTGTGGAGTCTGGTGTGTGAATAGGATGCATCCAAATGGGCCATGAGTATTCCTTTACCCTTTCGTCGTATATCTTGGGTGGGTGATGATGATGTCCATGCAGTTTAACATCATGTGGTGATGATGAACTGCATGTAGTTTAATGTCATGCGGTGAGGACGAAGGTGACCTGACGTTAATGTAAAGGGGGGTCTGTGTAGTTTAACGTCGTGCAGTCAGGACAACATTCGTGTAGTTTGACATCATGCAGTAAGGTTGAAGAATACACCCCGTGCAAGTCTGGTCCATACATGGGGGAAGGGTGCATTTTTTCTAGGTGTTTGGTTCAGGGTGTGGAATTATGGAATCATTACGTATCCTATGAGGGTAGGAATCAATCCTCACATAGTTATCTGAAAGATGATACACCCCATGCAGCTCTGGTCTGAACATGGGGGAAAGGGAATTTTTAACATTATTTTCATTTAGGAGTGGTTGGGCTTGGATAGGGGATCCTGGCATCGCTACGTATCCTGCAAGGACAGGAATCAAGCTGCACATATTTCTCTAAAATCCGTGTAGTTTAACGTCATGCAGTGAGGACGCAAAAATACACCTCGTGCAGGTCTAGTCCATATACAGGGGATAGGTAGAATTCTTAACTTTTATTATCCGTGATGTTTAACGTCATGCGGTAAGGATGAGATACTCTTAGTTTAAGGTCATAGAGTTTGGACTATTGGGTGATTTGCAGTTTATTATCATTCAGGTCGGAGGAGGCATACAACATTAGTTATCATGCGAAATTCTACTTCATGAGTCTCGCATTTGTATGAGCCGTGGTGAATTGGCCATCCATGGAGATTAGGGTATATTAACTGTTGGATTAGACCTTGTGTACAATGTATGGACCCTCCTACATAGGCTCCATCTTTGGAGGTTTCATGTCGGGTATCATTGGGGTCCGGAGGACCAACACCAATTATCCATCTAAGAAAGACCACAGATGAACCTTTTTGTTGACGGTTCATGTGATCCGGTTCTAGTAGACTTCTAGATGGTGGAAAGTGTGCAGCCGCTTCCCATCTAGATTTTCCAATTCACCTATCCTCTTTTATGATTTATCATCATTGGATAATTGTTCACAAATGGAATCACGGATTTAGGGAAATTAGAGTTCAATGGGCTGGACTGCCTCTATGTAATACACAACGAGTACGGGGTAGCCCGAGTAGTGGTATGGATTGTGTTTCGATAAACCCATAATGCTTGGAAGATTTTTTCCAGCCATGACTTCTTGTCTTCGACCACCATTTTCTAGAGAATGTTTGACAGGGTCTTGTTGAATGCTTCTATTTGTCCATTGGCTGCAACATGGTAGCGGGATGAGTGATTATCCTTGATACCATACTTGTTGTATCGTTTCTCCGATTCCACAGATCAGACGTTGGTGCCATTGTCCATCAGTATGGTATGAGGGACACAAAATCTGGTGATGATATTGGTCTCCACAAATCTGAAAATATTTCATGCCCTGACATCCTTGAGGGGTATGGCTTCTACCCATTTGGAAAAGAAGTCGGTTCTTATGAAAATATAGATCAGATATTTGGCTGTGGTGGGAGGATATGGTCCCACGATGTCCATCCCCTAGATGGGAAATGGCCAGGAGTACTTTTCATCATGAAGTAACTCTGGATGTTGGTGTATGAAGTTGGCATGAATTTGTCATCATTGGCATTTTGCCGTAAAACTCTCACAGTCTCATGCCACTGTGGGCCGGTATTACCCAAGCCTTCGAACCTGAAGGGAAATCTATGTCCCCAGTTGACGTGTCCACATTCTAAAACATGTACATCATTCATTACAGTGGATGTTTCTTCTCCATTAATAAATCCGAGGATCACTCCATTGAGTCCTCATTTTTATAGGATCTCCTGCTGACCAGCACCGGCATATAGGAAAAATTATATTGCCCTTCTCTGTGTTTGCTCTAATTCAGCCCTGTCTGATGGAAGTTCACCCCATTGAAGGTAGATTGCAATGGGGGTCATCCAGTCGGTGGCAGGAGCATATAGCTTGGGGACAGGACTAACTTCATGAATTTATTCGGTCTTATCTAGAACAAACAGGAATACCATTCGACGGTGATCAATACTAATAATTGTTTCATCCTGGTCAGGGTCGGCTAGGGCTGTTGCCGTATTGGCTAATGGATCAGCCTGAGCATTCCGAGACCAGGGAAAATAGGTCAATGTTGGTAGTATTGTGAATTCCTCCATTACCCTCATACATGGTCAAATATGGGGATCAACTCTTCCTTTTGAATAGTATAGTCACTGTTGACTTGTTTGATGACCAGCTCAGAGTCACCGTTATCCTTTAGGTGATGTACTTGTTCCAAGAGTGTGAGTTCTAGGCCTACAATGAGGGCTTGATATTCCACTTCATTGTTCGTACATCCCTCTAACATGAGGAAGGAATATGGAAAGAATTCCCTTTCTGAGGACACGAGTATTATCCCCAATCCCACTTTGTTGAATCTGGGATCCTCCATCCTCTTCCTGGTTGGGCTTCAGGATGCGCCGTCGAAGTACATTTCCCATGCTAGGAACTCCTCTTGAATCGATAAGATGTATTCATCAGGTAGCACAACATCCGGTGCAGTGGTCCCTATCGAATGGTGTTCTTCTAGAAAGTCTGCTAACGCCTGCCCTTGATGGCATTCTGAGGCACAAACCGAATGTTGAACTATTGCAGGATAACCGCCCATCAGGATAGGCGTCCTGTAAACATCATGCGGGTGGGGATGTACTTGAGATGATAACTCTACGAGATCAAATGGACTTCATGATGATAAAAATAATGTCACATCTTTTGAACTGCAGATACAAAGGCCAAACAGCTCTTCTCAATATTTGAGTACTGAGACTTTGCATCAATCATGGTTAAACAGAGGTATTAGAGACTGTTTTCACTGCCGGCATCATTCATTTTTGTGAAGAAGGCTCCTAATAAATGTTCTAGGGCCGTTACGTATAGTATTAGGGGTCTTCCTTCGACCTGGGGTATGAGCATCGGTGGGCTTAAGAGGTACTACTTCAGGCTGCCGAATGCCTCTTGGCAGTCATCTGTCCATTGGTATGTGACCCCCTTCTTCATTTATTTGGTAAAGGGAAAACATTTGCCTACCAAGTTGGCTATGAACTGACTCATATAGACCAGGTGCCCCTGGAATCCCCTCAACCCTGTGAGATTTCAGGGAGGTGGTAATCCATGGGTAGCCTTTTTATTCTCAGGGTCGACTTCGATGCCATGATGGCATACGACGAAGCCATGGAATTTCCCTGAGGTAACCCCGAAGGCGCATTTCAAGGGGTTCATCTTCAGGCTATGCTATCAAAGATTGTTGAAGAAGGTCTCAAGGTCTGACAGGTGATCTGAGTGCTACTTGGACTTCACCAACAGGTCATCAACGTAACATTCAATGAATTTCCCCAGGAACGGTTTAAAGATTCGATGCGTGGCATGCTGGTATGTGGCGCCAACGTTCTTGAGACCAAAAGGCTTGACCCAGTAACAAAATACCCCTAGAGGATCCATGAAGGAAGTGTATTCTTCATCTTCTCGGGCCATCCTGATTTGTTTATACCCTGAATAGCCATCCATGAAGGATAGAGCTTCATACCCGACCGTTGCATCGATTAATAACTTAGTGACCAGGAACGGGAAATCGTCTTTCAGAAAATTCCTATTGAGATCTTTGAAATCAATGCAGATGCGGATTTTCCCATTATTTTTCTTAATGGTGATGATGTTTTCCAACCAAATAGGGTACTTGACCTCCTGAATGAAGCCTGCTTCAATGATCTTATCGTCTTCAGCCACTATTTTGACAGCATGTGAGGGATGTGTCCATCTGGCGGCCTGTTTGTAGCCTCGGTGGTCTTCTGGCATACTTAGGTGGTGGGTTGCCACTTCGGTATCGAGTCCTAGCATTTCTATGTAATTCCAGGCAAACACATCTCGACGTTGCCTTAAGAAGGTGGTATATACCTCGTGCTCTTCGGGAGACATGGCTGCACTAATGAGAGTGGTCCTCAGATCTTCTTTGGTACCCAGGTTTATTTCCCCGAGCTCATCCACAGTGGTGGAGATACCTTCCTAAAATGTAGGTGGTTCATCCTTGAGATCTTCCCCCTGTTTTTCTCCCAAATCCTCATCTTCTTGATCTGATGAGGGGAGAACTCCTAACCTGGGCTTTTGGGAGTCCATAGGCGAGGTATCGTGGGTGTCCATACTCGATTTTTCATCACAAGATTGAGGGTCAGTGGACATTCCCACATTGTCACGCTCAGCCGTTATGGCTGAAGTCACGAGGACAACTGAGTGTGTGACCTGACATGAATTCCTACTATCAAAATGGTTTTTGGGTAGGACATAATCTCCGCCAAGATGCTTGAGTGGGTCATCAAGAACTATTTCCAGGCCATTTGGAGCGGGGATCTAGTAGAAACCATTGACCAAATGCCTCTTTTTCTTTTTCTCATAGAAACTGGCATCAATGTAATGTGACTCGGAGAACTCGAAGGGGGTTTGTTGGTGTGCAACATTCCACTTTATCAATTGACATAATACTTGATACACTGTTGGAAGGATGATGGAACAACCATGTGTTTATGCAGCCACAGTCTTTCCAGCAAGGCATTGAAGGTTGTTCTCTACCGGACCACTAGAAATTCTGTGTAGGCCACCAGGTCACCAAAAAAGGCCTTTAACTTAATTTGACCCATTGGTTTCTTCTCACTCTTGTCGTAACCCAACAATGTTTTGGCTGAGGGGATTAGATCATCCTCTCTTTGCCCAACTAATAGATTTGGAAGTTGGGGAAGAAGGATAACTCTAGAGCCATTGTCTATAAAGACTTTCTGGATCTCAATACCATTTAGTGATCCAGACACATATAATGGTATGATGTGTCCTTTCATGATGGAATCCCCATCCTAATCAGTGAGGAAAATCACCGCATTGCATTCAGTCGGGTCAGTCTCCATCCGGTAAATCTCGGCAGCAGATACCTAGGCTTCAAACTCCTGGGTGCTGATAAAAGATCATATAAGCTCCTACCTGAGGTTTGTTGACAGACATAGTGCATCGAGGATTGACATCTTGGCTAGTACCGATGCTAGATGCTTAAGGATATCGTATTTCTGCTCCAACGACAGACGATTCTCTATTATTGGGAGAGTCTTAGAAGGTGCTTTGGGTACTGGAGCATTTGACGAGGAGGGACCGGTTGTGGGGTCAGATATCGATGGTGTTCCCACATTTTTTGGACTTAGCTCGGCCATTCTGTTTGTGCACACATGGCAGCCGGACACTTGCTCCTCCTCTGGTGGGTATCGCAGAACAACAGTGCTAGAGTGGATGCTGGTGGAGGTGGAGGGGCATTATTTTTCCTGCAGATTCTGTTGAAGGTCTCTCCCACAGGTTTCCACAATATTAATGGTTTGGGATGGGGTCCAATCGTAGGGTTGGTTTCGTCCGTGGTTGTGCCTCCCCTGGTTTCCCCTACATCTACGATTCTTCCTCCCGGTTCCTCATGCAGGGAACTCGGGTTCATAATTGTACCCTTCGTCATGGGACGATTCCAGGAGATGGATGACGTTCATAAAACCAAAGATCGGATCTTTATCCTCTAACAGGTCAACCCGTCCGGTTGTGTATTATGGTGTTGTTTGGTGGGTCAGTTCCCGTGTCGCCAAATTCGAGGGAATATAATCTGTCAGGGATAGGATTAACTTTGGTCCCTTTGTGGACTGCTCCTCTAGAGATTGTTTCTTCCTTCTTCGATTATGCCCATATGAAGCACTCATGTAGTATTGTGAGGCTGATGTTGTCAGCTGCGCGGCGTAAGGGGCTCCTGGCGGCAACATTGGCTGTCGTAGGTGAGCTCGGAGTATGCCCTGGGATCGGTTGATAGACTTCCGTGTCAACCAGTCATCAAATTTCTATCCCTACATTCTTGTGACTTTTTTCCACCCCTCCTCTTTGTTAGAATCAGTGGTAGAGATACATGCCACATGTGCCGGGGGTGGTCCCATCTCAACCTGTCCGGAGTCTACCATCCTTTGCAGGAGTTCTTTGAAGATGAGGCACTCTCGGATATTGTACCCCAACATTCGATGGTAGGGGAAATTATCTGGAATGTCATCGCGTTAGACTTCTTCAGGTTTCCATGGCTCCAAGAGGTGGATAAAGTTGCAATTCATGGAGGCAAGGAAGTAGCAGCGGACTTGGTCGTCTATGAATGAGTATACTTTTTGACTTCATTCCTCAAACTGGTTCCGCTTTGGTCCTCTCTGATCATCCCATTTAGGCAGAGGCGCCCACTGATATGCAGGAGGCCCTTGACGATTTGGTGGGGCCCTGAGCAGTGTAGCGGGTACATGGGATGGATTGAGTGTGATAGTGGATGCTTCAGCTCTAGGGGCTATTTTTGCAGGATCCTGCGAGGCAATTCGGGACATCGAGTTGGTCCGCTGCCGGGAGTCCTCAATTCTATGGGCAATGGCTGAGAGATGGAGGAAGCCAGTGGTGCACTCTACTGGTATCAGCGGTGTTCGCAGCTCATCTAGAAGTTTATCGATGCATATGGCTAGAATCTCATCATGAAGCATTGTCCTGTTCAGGGAATAGGTTAGACCTTTCCTTCTGGCAAAGAAATCGAAGACACTCACATTCTACCTCTGCTTGCAGTTCATGAGGTCGTTTACCGTTGTTTTAGGCAACGTTGAGCTGAAGTGGAACATGAACTGCTATCGAAGGTCCTCCCAACTCTTTATTGAATGGGCTGGTAGACTCGTATACCAGCCGAAGGCAGATCCTTTCAAGGTCCGTATGAAGAATCTGTGTTTTACTGCTTCTTGTTGTTCCGGAGTCCCCATCATTGGGTCGCAATAAGACGCGTAGTGCATCAAATGTTGTTCCAGATCGCCTGACCCATTGAAAATAGGGAATACAGGTCTCCAAAAATTTCTTGGAGGTGGTGTGTTGGTCACCCAATATAGGTAGGGTTTCCACTCTGGCTATATTAGAGTGAGTAGACCTTCCATCACTTCCAATCGAGATGTTAGTTACTCGATGGTGTCAGTGAGACCCTGGTTTACATCCTGATGGGCCTGGTCCTGAGCAGGTGTAGCCCAAGGCGTTGCCTGAGGGTCCGGATTGGCTGGCACCAGGGGTTCGTGTGCTGTTTGTGGCACCTTCGGAGGGTTTGGGCATACTCGCTCTGATTGCTTCCTGAGTGGAGGGAAGTCTTTGTATTCATCTGAATCTACGTTTAGGTAGTTGGATGGGCCGGGCGCCTCATTATACGGGAGCCCTGAACGTGTTTTGTTTTCCAGAGAAAACCATAGTCTTTGAGGTGGACTTATTCAGAGTGCATGATGTGGATCCTCCTGGGATTCACATTCAATAAGGAGGTTCCTCTGGTGTAGCTAGGCCTTAAGTCACCTCAATTCTTTCATCACCTCTTCATGTCGATAAAATATCTCTTCAAGCATGAGTCGCTCATTTTTGACTACAGAAGGAGGCTGGTTAAGGGTAACCAGTCCTTTATTATTATCCTTATTAGAAGCTCTCTGGGCAGGCGAGGAAGGTTGGATGGAAGGAAGACCATATTTAGGGTGGACCTCTAGTTCCGGGTGTGCACACCTGGGGGTTCGTTGTGAGTCACAGCCTAACCAAAACCATCTTCTCATGACCCATCCCGATATGCATCATCTATGGTGTCACCCATGAGGTTAACCTCTATGACGTTGATAGATGCATATTGCAGGGTGGTGAAGATGTCATATTCCAAACATGAAGAGGATCTACCGCACGTTCTTCTGGCCTTCCCTTTCATGACCTGGGATTTCCTTCGGACTTCTTGACGAAGGGTGATGCAGAGAGTTCTTTGATGTGACATTACGGAGCGCCTTACCCTCGGAGGGGATGATGATTCAAATGACGGGATTAACAAGAACCTCCTCTTTTGACTATCCTCCCTTGACTAGAGAATACTAACTCTCGTGGGGGAGGTTATTGTTGAAGAGGTAATAATTCCTCCATCCCTGAGGGCTGGGGTAGGTTCCGTTCCTTGGATGTCGAGTCCCTAACATTTTTATTGGTCTTACGGGGGAATTTTTTGTTAAAAATTCCCCCAACCTTGCAGGCCAGGGTTGACCCTGGATCGCGGTAGTTGCTTCGGCCATCGCCACCAGCCTGATCTTACATGCTCCCATTTAGGGGTGACTCGGGTTTGGTGCCGAGTTTTTCTGTGAATCAATCCCTTATGGGGAGGCAGGAAACGATCACTGATTGGCCTCCCTTAGGTGAGAGGCATGTTGTATGCTCTTGTTGGCCTGATTCAGGAGTTCATGAATGGAGTTTTCCAGTCGGGCCTAACGCTTCTGGGATATAATCAAGGCCTGACTCTATTAGGTGCGTCGCCTCTCCTAAACAGGGATACCACTCGATTTCTGTCTTGATGTGATGACGTTGAAAGACACCATACCAAACGGGTCCTTCTGGGCAGGGAGTGGAGTGAAATGTAGAGCTTCGTGTTCCACCCATCCTCAGATATGGACTCCCATCAGATCATTACCGGTGAGGCGGCGCAGATGGTGTAGCGCACAGAGGCAGGCTATCTCCATGTTTCCTTTATGCCTATTGGGTCACTGTTGGGGTGATGATGAAAGGGATTCCAGGTCGATTTGACGTAGTAGGTCTCCTATTGTCTTGACGTGGTCTACATATCCGTCGCAGGGTAAGAAGATTGATTTCAGTAGGTGGAGGTTTGTCCATATATTATGGCGGATTCCGTGAACGCATCCTTTCGAAAACTCTCTCAATATGTCAAACTAAGAGGTGGCAGTGGGACATAACATACTTGGAATATCAACCCTAGCCAGTCATTTCCTCAGGTGCAGCATATCTGCATACTCCTCCGCTAGTGATTCCTCTACCTGGCCAACCCAACTGAGGCGCTCACTGATAGTGTGGACGGAGGCTATGGGACTGGTAGGTATTGAATTGTCACATGGGTGATTCCGAGGTGGTTCAGTGGATGAACGCATACATGGACCATCTGCTGATTGAAGATGGTTGTCATTGGTGACAAATAGGGAATCTGACATGCTTGATCTCGTCCTTCTGAGTGCCTCAGCATACGAGGGATTTTCTTTGATTGATTCTGCAGGGGGAGGACCATTCTGTCAATATGATATTCCATCACGGGGATGGCCTCCGCAATGGCGACCATAATGGAGAGGACTACCATTACTACTTTAGGATTCACTTCATAGAGGACTTTTGCTGGGCACATCCTAGGGAGGACGTCCAAGGCATGTCGTAGCAAGGGGAGGACCTTCTGGCTGAATATCTTCATTACGGGGAGGGCCTTCGCAACAACCACCATTATGGTGAGGATGTCCATCATGGCTTGACATTTTACGTGCATACTGGGGAGGACCTTTAGGACACACAATGACAAGGGGGGACCTTCTTGTATCTTGGGGCCAATGGGGGAGGACTTTTGCAACGGCGACCATGGTGGTGAGGATTACCGTCACAATTGTGAAAATGGAGAGAACTACCATTACTGATGCCGCAGGGAGAATATGTGCATTATACATCCTGGGGAGGGCCTCTATAATGTACCACAATAAGGGGAGGCCCTTCTTGTTGCTTGACATCTCTACGAGGAGGACCTCCGTTATCAGGGTGGCGAGGACTACCACCGCGATCTGATTCTCGGCTGTGTGGAGTGTCGTTGAAACGTAACCTCTAGGGAGGACCTTCAGGGCATGCCTCGACATGGGGAGGGCCTTCTTGTCATGATGAGACGTCACTGCGAGGAGGGCCTCCATAGTTGCGACTATGATAGAGAGGACTACCATCATAATTTGTGGTCCTACTTCATGGAGAGTGCTTGTAGTGTATACCCTGGGGAGGACATTCCATGTGGACTGCAGCAAGTGGAAGACCTTCTTGCAGCTCAATCTTTTGTTCACATGGAGGGCTTTCGTGACTCGCATCAGAAGAGGAGATCTCATGATCGGTCATTATATGCCCACGAGGGAAGCCCCTATGGGTGCTCTAGGGAGGACCTTCAGAGATGCTGGTAGCAACATTGTGAAAAGGACCTTCACAGTTGCTACTGCCACTCCCATAATATGGTGATGGGTGGGCTGGGTTTTGAGCATGCGATGTGTTCATAGCGGTGTTGGGTACCCCATCTTCCAGCAGAGTGGAGTCATGAAACAACTCTTTATTTTCCCACTACCTTTGGCGCATTCGGGGCACATTCTTGTGGGTAGTTGGGACCATCTGTTGTTGATAACGGACTTCAGCTTTGGGTTCCTGTCTAATTGGGTCCCATTAGGTTGTCGGGATACATTGGAGAACATATTTATGTTTAGCAGGGATATATGCTTTCTCTGGAGCATCCACCATGATGGACGGGAGTCCCCCAGTTGGAACAAATGAAGTTGCCTGATCTGGTTGCCCTTGCGTCACGGAATATGGATAGCGACCCTCTTTGGCAGAAGAAGGGTTGTAGATCTGCTCCGAGGCGGCTATCGCATCACTTAGATGAGTCTCCTCAATTGGGGAGATGGGCACACGGGCCTGACTTCTTACTGTTGACGCTGATGCAATTACATTCTGTCAAGTCTGCAAGATATGATCTGGGATGGATACATTCTCCTCCATTATATCCAGGATATGTAGAGAGATAACTTTGGCTAGAACAGGTATGAAGGCCCATTCCAGTATCGGAGCAGGAATATCCTACTTCGGTCCTCTAGTTGTCAGTCGGTACGTACAATTCTCCTATGTCGGGGCAGGTGAACAAATCTACCCATGTGCCTAGATACGCCGGTTAATCTCTCCGTTTGCCGCCACATCGGGGTGGCAGACTTTTCTTGCATCCGTAGGGAGCTGTCCCTTCATTTGTTGGTTTCCCACCATATCAAGTCGGTGCCCTTTATTGGCGAGGAGACATGCCTTCCTATTAATCACTGCCACATCTGGATGGCAGACTTTTCCGATCACCACCATATGAGGATGGAGTGTGTCAGAAGCATCTACTAGGAGCTGGTCCTGCAGGTGTTGGGTTTCCACCATGTCAAGCTGGTGGGATTCATGACCCTAGTCAGGGAGAGGTGTCTGCCGGGTATGTGCCATCCTGCGTGAGCGACTGGCCTAATGGAGCTCAGCGTGGATGTGTGCCGGCTCGTATGATGCCGCCATGAATGGATGGCGTCTTGGGAAGAGCAAAGAGGTGTAGGTGCATGTTCGTTCTACATATCCATGGATGGGCTGCAAAGCTCCTCCTCAGGGACCAGGGTGATGACCGGTCCCTGGTGGTACATTTTCCACCCTTGTTGGGCGGTCTGAGTGTTTAGATCTTGGGGAGTGAGTTCCTGAATCCTCGGGGATACATCCTTCTCGGCATCAGGATGTTGAGTCGTGGCATGACAGCAATGACGCCTTCCAGTGGGGGCCTTGGAGTGTACCCCCGTTCGGCAGGGATGAAGTCCTCAGCGTCGACCTCATCCGCCTCTCTAATATAATGGAGGTACACATTGTCCCGTTCCAGGGACAGACTGCCGAAAAGGTTTGAGACGACAACAGGGGCCGTCTGGATCTGCTTCGGTGGCCACTACTGGGCATGCGACCGGTGAGTCTTGGCAGATCAGTGGGCATGCATGTCCGCCTCCACCGTTGGGATAGTACCGTTCAGGTGGTACTCTCAAATCAACGAGTCTGAGACCTTACGTTAAAGACGATGGGTGGGTGACGGGGTCCTCTACAGGTGAGGTTTCATTTTCCTTGTGTTGTTGGAAGCGCATGCCTGTGGGTCCCTTTGTGATTCCATTGGATCGAAGGGAATTCTGAAGGTACCTGTAAAACATTTTAACAAATACAAACTGCAAAACTGTCACAGTAGCATCTCATGATATGATGAGTAATTAATGACCTTTCTTGGTCCTCCTTGTATGTAAAACGGGGCACAAAGTGGAATTAGGTTAAATCTGTCATGATTGGTTAAAGATTCATGTCGGGTTCACCATTTTTTGTTTTGGATCGGTCTCGAAACACCCAACAGTTCCATATCCTATGACACATGGACCTACTTTCCAAAGGCAGGAGTTCGCCGGATGGTCTGACCAGCAACACTTATGAACTCACATTGGTCGATAGGACGGGAAGTTGTGCTCATCCCACCCTTTTTGGAGGAATTATTTCCAATTCTGGGACTCTCTTATATATTTAATACGTATTCATATGTTAGTGAATCCTTGGTTTATACCCAAGTATATTATCCACAGATATTTCCTGGATGGAAATGTTCAACTGAATGCAGGGATTAAGAATCATTTATGCGCGAGGTTTACCATCCCCAGTTGAATTAATGACCCCATGGAGTCGGGACTCATTAAGGCGGAGATGGGATTGGAGCAATGAACCGATGTGAAGATAGTCGGATCAACCAGTTTTTGGGCTTGAACCTTACGGAGGCTTCCTATGTACCCTTCCTAGGAGACATGGATCAAAGTCCATGTAGTTAGAATAGGAGTATCAGAGAACCGACGTGAAGGTGGACCCCGGGGGTCTATTGGTGATCGGGCTTGAAACTCATGGAGTCTTTCTATGTATCCTTGGTGTAGGGAATCAAAGTCCTCGTAGTTCGCATTGGCTTGGGACTTACACTCTGAGGCAGCCCCGAGAGATCGATTGAGGATTACACTCTGAGGAGGCCCATAAGAGGATGTCATGGTCGATGCTTACTCTAAGACCATGTGAGTCATACTTGGTGTGAGATACAAGAGGAAGCAGGGACAAGACAATCACGTCGCGAAAGGTGCATCTGTGGGAAGTGGAGTGGGGGTAACACATGGAGCGGCCCATAAAGTCAGGGCTTACTCTAGGATGGAAGCCCATGGAAACAAAGTGCATCAGGAGAGGGAAAGAGGTGCTCCGGTGCCCGTCACCTCTCTTTTTCATGGGGGAAGTAACGAAGTGAATGGGGGATTCCTTCTGATTGGTATTTTAATACCCTACGAAGAAGGGAGAATTACCCCAGCCCCAACAAGTGGACGATTAGAAAAGGGGCTCCCAAGCTCAGACTCCACATTACCGTGGGAATGATAACCCAGGAATGCTTCGATAATTTGCTCAAGGGTCCAGGAAAACCCTTTACCCCTATTTACCATAGGTATGTGAGCTCAAAATGGCGCGCTGATGTTCTTATGGGTTACAACACATGGATAAGGTGGCTCTGGTGGAGGCCTCAGCTCAGGGACGATGAGTAGGCCAGTGAGGGAGTCACGGAAGATCAGGACAGATCAGAAGGATTTTATGTGGCTCAGGTACTGGGAACTCCGAAGAATATGGTAGGACACATAGGGATATGGTTCGTGGCTACCTTTGTATAGGGAAGTGCTACGTGGTTGGAGAAGCCATCTGTGAACCAGGGTGGTCCGCCAACTAATGGGCATCCCACGAACCAAGGCAGTTGGCGTCTTCGAGTGCGATCCGCGAACCAAGGTGGTCCGTGGAGGGTTCCATACAGGCAGTGGCGGCCAGGGGCGGCGTCGACAGGAGGCTCGTCAGTCAGGGCTTCGCCCACGAAGAAGGGTGCAACGCGGTGTGACAGATCAGAATAGAGGCATAAACTCCCTGGTCCGTGGGGAGTACATCCGCAGAGGGACCATGGTTCATGATTTTCTCTTCATTTTCATTTTAAGTTCGCGGTTCACCAAATTATCATGTGTTTTTGGTTTTTTATTAGTTCGTTCTCAGCTTCATACCTGCTATAGTTTGCGAACTTGAACTTCTGAAATCCTATGCCTTCTTTCAAATCCTTCCACCAGAATATGATCGATCTCTCCTATGAATCCTCCTAATCATCTGAATCCCCCCTCCGTTCCCCGCTCATTATCCTTTTATAGAGTGGGGAAATAGATGAATATGTGGTCACATGTCACCTTTTGCGGAGGCCCAAGACCAAAAACCCGGTTTACGGCTGACTTGTTCAATCCGCGACACGCGGTGGGCACAGAGCGCTGCCCCCCCCCCCCCCCCCGCGATCCAAACGAGGGGAGTGCTTCGCGGCCGCAGGGGGCTTCGCCTGCATTTCAGGAATGACAGCGGAGGTGGTTCGGGCTGGCTGACGTGGCTCGCGGCTCGGGCAGTGCAGAATGGTGAACCAGGTTAGCGCTTGTCCCGCCTGACGACCGTGGAGGATCTCCGCCTCCATCTCGCGAATGACGATGGTTCACGGAGGAGGGACTCTTCGCATAACCGGTCATGCTTCATTATTTTTAGACCATTCCTGAGACCAGTTTGTCTTTCACCATCCTTGAGTATTCTCCACATTTGCCAAATCCTTTTGAGGGGGAATTGGGTAGAATCCCCCTTGAGTTAAAGAGGTTCATCAGTCTCCTTTGCGGATTTTTTTCAGGACCCTACAATGGTTTAATATTTTGTAAAAAGTTATGGTCCAACCAAACATTAATCACAAGATTAATCAAATTATTATATCTGTAACTACCAACAAAGAGTCTATTATGAGGCAGATGATTGAAAAATACCAATAATTGCAAAACAATAATACGATTATGTAATCTACTAATGACAAAAATATAATACACTCTGTAAAAATGGTAGAAGATATATTAAGATGGTTGAAAAACATAGATATATTAAATTAATGTAGGGAGATAAATCACATCCACTATAACATTGATCTAATTGGAAATGGGGTTTAAGTACACAAAATTTTCCCTTAGGATCCTCCAAAATCCATAATGGTAAAGTAGAGTCTAAATAGAGGAATTTCAATTAATAAAACATAGGATCGTGATTTTAATTTCTAGAAAACACAAGATCATGCCACATATCCCTAATATTGTGGCACATATGTACTAAAAATTGATAGAACATTGTGTAGTGCATGGGTCTTTTCCTCAATCACCCACATTAAAATTGGATCCTTGATTGAGGATGTAGAATAATCCTTGATATAATTTACATGAGATAATGATATGGTGTCACACATACACAATTATTCTACTACCCTCAAAATGGTAGAGGCACCCGAAACTCCTCCTACGTTAGATCTCTCTTTCGGGATGAATTGTTTCCTGATATGTTAGTGGCTCTTAAACTCTTTATTCCAAAGTCATTCATACAATCTATAATTGTGCATTAAATTTTAGTGGAATCATAATAAACTAACATAGGGATCCACACAACATATAAAATCCTACACTATAATCATTAAATAATTGGTCGTGGATTTAAAATTACCTATGTTATAGTAAGATCATTCACGCCACAACCATCCTCTCTACAATACTTTTCCTATCATCGAAGTTAGATAAATGTATAAAAACAATTCAATTTTCCAAAAACTTTATAAAATACATTAAAAAACAACACAAAATGGTATCACTCAATATTTATAAAAAATATACTTGAATTAAATTAAAACGATGTTATTATCTCCCAACCATAAACACATACTTACCCAACAAGGCCTATCGAGATGAGTATTTTTGAATTGGATGAAGCCATAGATCCCTTATCAGTGATTAATGATACTAAGTCTATTAGGAATAATAAAAACGATTCTATAGCCCAAAAAACTAAATTATTAAAATCCAATGATGATGTTTTGTCTCCGATTCAATGATCTTATCTGGGGGCTTTGTGAAACATATGTCATGTAATACATCAATATTTTAAAATAATGACATCATGATCAATAGAATGTTTGACATGAAACACAATTGTTATAATAGAAAATAGGACCCAAATACATTATAATGTATTTATTTAAATAAAATCTATTAGATATCTTGTGATGCCCCCAATTTTGAGTTTTAAAAATATTAATACACTATTAAAGTATCTCTATTTAAACATTACAATTATAACATAACTATTAAAATGGATGGTATGAATAAAAATACAAAAATTATGAATATAATATGGTTTATACATATATAAAATATATTCAATCGGTATATATTGATTAAAAATAAAATAAGAACCACTTGAATGAGAAATATTTTTTTAAATAGTATATTTTTAAAGGAGGATTAGTTTTTCTTTGGGAACAAAATTTAATATAAAAAATAACCACATTTAGAAATATTAGTTGAAAAATATAATATTAATTTTTTTCAAAATATTATGTTAATATTATCCTTTTTTTATTTTTGATTACTTTCTAATCAGATTAGAATTTAGATAAATAGTTAAAACACGGATTTTTATTTAAAATTTCATTTATGTTTAAATTATTTGCAATGATAAATTATAATTTATTTTCCATTAAGTTAAATTTTTTCAATTATGTTAAAATTTATCTAATTTAGTTCATTATAATAAGTTTTTTTATATTTGTGAAATTAAAATCATTATATACTTATGAGAAGATTATTTTCAAAAAAAACTATTGTGTTTTAATTTTAAATTGAATTATATCAGATTTTGAAATAAATTTTAAAAAAATAGATTCCATGCTTTGAATAAATATATTTATTTATTATTATATGCTAAAATTAAATTATCATCAAAATAAATATTGGAAATAGTAAAAGTTAAATATTATAGTTGTAGGTAAAAATGTGTTTACCTCAAGGATAGAAAAATATACAAGGGTTTAAAATGTATTAGGATTGTAAATCAAATAGGATATGGATATAGTTTGGCCATATAACCTTTATGGTTTGATAATGACACATTTTGGGGACTTTTTGTATTATACAATTGTCAGAATCACTAAATCATTTCAAAAAATTCCATGTGTGACTTTTCCTACACTAATAAAAGGCCATAATCATTCCTCCAATTTTCAGACATAAAAATTCATTTGGATTGGGTAATTCTCACCCAAGTCCATTATTTAATCACTTAAACTCATCATGGAGTCATTAACATAATTTGGAATACCTAAAAAATATTTATGTATAAACATAATGAGTCTCTCTGAAAAAGAGATAAACATCTTAAACATGAATATTTAATTCTTTCATCTACCACATACATAAAAACTTATTAAGATATGATAATATTATAAAAAATATATATCGTATATAATTATATTTTCTTATTTTAATTTAATAACTCATATCCATATATACTTCATTCAAAATGGAAAAAATGTTGATTATTTTATGGTTGACTATCACCTCACGAACTAATGTAATTCGTTTTCCATCATTTCATTTCATGGTTTTATTTTTTTAGATATAATATATGTATATGATTTTCATGAAAATTATATGTTTATTTAATTATTATTTCAAATTTTATTTCAAACATTCCAATCTGTTTCAGATATGATAATATCTTTACTATGTATGACAGACTACATCATCGCAAAGTAATTTGATTTATTTTCCCTTATTATTTACATTGATGATATTAAGGTTATGTTTGATTAATAAATGTGATATTAAAAAAATAATAATAATTTTTTAAAACATAATATAACTTATATTTTCTTTCCTTCTAATCTATTGGTAAAAAATAATGTCGCCCATTTGTAGATATGGACTACAACCAATATATAGTGATATTAAATGTTTTTCATTTTATTTTTAGATGGATGTTGATAAGGATGTATTTGATTAATTTAAATGATATATATGAAATAATAATTATTATATAAAGGATAATTAATATTTGTTTTCCTTTCATTTTGTAAATAAAGGAAAATGAAAAACATTGTTCTTGCACACGTACTGTCTACCATCTCCATGAATGGTGTAATCCATTTTTTATCTCGAAATTTAATATATTAATATAAATATATTTAAAATAAATATTTATGTTATTTAATTTTGGGTTATTATTAAATGTTTTCTTTTAACAATTATCATATTAAATGTTCCAAAATTTTCGAACAAAAACGTAACTAAAAAACATAGCAATTATCACCCAAAAAGTTATTTTAACATTGAATTTTTTATAATAAGGTGATATAAAACTATAGTTAAATCATAGGTGGTATAAAATACATGATTATATTTAAAAATGTGTTTATAATAAACATATATATGTTATAAAATAGTATCATACATATAAAAATTAATTCTAACATCTAGTAATGGTTTTATTATATCAATTTTAATTCTTAGGGAGATACACCATATTTAAAACTTATTACTTTGTGAAGTGATCATAATGTAATTTTTACATAATATAATGAATATATTTATATTAATGGCCTGTATTTTTTCATATAATTTTATTTCAATCCAGGGGCTTATTATTCCATACTTACCAATGTGGTAACTATTAATTTCACAATATCATAATTATTCAGGTTTGTTTTTTATTTAGTTTTGTATGGGGGAATTATTTGATAGATCATTATGAAAAAATATATTTTATCATACCGAATTTATTCAAGATCATATTCAATTAATATTTATTTTTTAACAATTTTTCACTTAAATCAATCGATAATTTGTTTAATAAAATCTATAATTATTTCACTTATCAATCAAGAATCCATTTTCATCAGACTTTGTGTATTCTAAAAATGTTTAAAAAATGTTTTTTAATATTTAAAAATTATTCTATGAAGATATTTTTACCCATTTTTATTTTTTTTACAAAATTTGTTCAAAGAAATATTCATTTCAGTTTAAAAACAATCCCCATTAGGATTTTACAATAAATGTGAACGAATCCCTTATTTTAACGTCAATGGAATGAACATAATTATTTACCACAAAGAACACTAATTATTTTAAATATAATTTTAACATTTTTAAAATTTTTTATTTAATATTTTTTTAAGTTAAATTTATTTAAATTAATTTTTATTAAAAAACTATTGTGAACATGAAAAATTATTTTCCTCAATAATTTTTCAAATGACATTTTATGGTATTTATCTTCATCAAAAACATCATCCATTTATAGTAATCATGATATATTGGGGGATATATTGTATTTATATGATCAATATTCTTTATTTTTATGGTTTATGATCAATTTTTCTATGTATTTATAATTTTATTATCATTCAAAATTTTACACTTGATGGTATAGGATTATGATTATTTGATTGTAATATCTATTAACATTTCAATTTTTAGTTTTTCATGATAAATGTTTATGTTGATTATGTTTCACCCATTTAATATGAGAAATTCATTGGACATAGAATGTGAGGGGTGTGGCCTAGTTTTAGATATCCTGTTAATGAATCGAAAAATATCATGAGACAAATAAGTTGTCCATATTAGAAATGATTCTACTCACATATTAAAAATATCAATTTAATGGTCTTTAAAGTTTGTCTCAGAGGTATGAAATTATTAATTCAATTATTATGTTATATTTTATTTCCATGTGACTATTTGCTTATTTATAATATCCAAGGAACCGTTTCAATAATATGTGATAATTCTTATGAATTGATTTTTTCATAATTTATTTCTACCATATTTGTCTCAGTTTAATAATTTAATGAAATTTCATTTATTTATTTACCTTACATTGTAAATTATGATAATTTATTCTGGATAACATTAGATAAATTCATACCCCTACTATGATCATATGCTCAAACATTCATATGTTTTATTTTCACCAAAATAAATGGAAGTGTTTTGGGATTAATATGTAGTATATAATATATATTAAAATAGAAATATGAAATAAAAAAAATATATTTGATCCTCTGAATGTAATGTCAATTTCATGTCTGTATCTTGTTTTCAAAGCTTACAATTCTATTTTCTTCTCTAGGATGTCCTTTCTTCAATCTTGTGAAAATATAATAACGTATACACCATCTCATGAATAATAGATTTAGGGTCATTATAGTAGGTATCAGAGGATATTTAGTAGGAACATAGACAACTATATCATAAAACATAGATTATGGAACATAAAACGATAATTATCATGAAGAAAATTATATAATAACATCCTGAGGTTTTGGATAGTTATATATTTTTTCGGTTTCTTCTTCTAACACATATATATATATTTACTATAAGTATATATTGTTTTGGAATTGATGTTCCTTGTGATAATAACTCTAAAAAATGGGTGTCAGACTTAAATCGGTCTTTACGTGGTACAAAAAAATAGGAATCAACGTAAACCTAGTTTCAAAATCCTAGGGAATAATCATTGGTTAATTCACATTTTATTTACAAATCATTAAAATGTATTAAAAAATATTTTATGATATCCAAGCATTCCAAAATAAAAATACAATGATTATAAGATTTCCCATGAATAAATTTCTCAATAGATGATTATAATTTCACTATTATAAATATTATATGTTATTTTTAATTATGTAATGTTTTAATAATATTTAATGTATACTTCAAAAAATTATCCTAGTGTGTGGAATGAAGACCATATCAATACATATACCACATCTTGGGGCTAATCTCATGGGAAAGTTAATAATGCAAGAAAAGAGGTTACAACTAGAACTAATGAAGTTGTAACCATATTAGGAAAGACGACTCGGGGTATGAGCAATAATATCTCCCAAATTAATAATAATACTAATCTAATTGTTTTGGTAACAATGTGAGTTTTATTTATTTGTCAGTGACCTCCTTCATTTAATGGGACTAAAAATCTATTTTTAGCTGGGAAATGGATAAAATCTATAAAGAATATTTTTCTTGCAATCAGAAGAAATAAAATGAAGAAATTTGATATCATTTTTATCATCTCTATGGAGATGGATATCAATCGTGTAAATTAAATAAAATAACAATAAGTGAATATGATAAACTAGAAATTATGTGGATTAATTTTATGGTATTCATTTGGAAAATAAATTTATCCCCTAGTTAAGAGTGGATATGAAGAGAAATATCCAAAATAGATGAAAAAATAGAGTTATTTATAGTTATGTATCAAAAATTAAAAATTCATCAATGAATGATACAGACTATATATGTTATTATAAATTTAATATTTTCCATTTCAGTGATGGGATTACTCTTGTTCATTGAAAAACATAATACTTCCAAACATTCCCATCATACGAGGACATAATATCATGTTTCATAAAGATATATAATGAATTATACCAATCAGATGTCTTATACAGAATTTATGCTACGTGAAGGATAATAGAGAAGAAATGAATTAATATTTTTGTCCCATGTGATAATTATATAAAGAATCACTCATGTATATTCATGAATATAACAGGGTCTTTTATATGTTTAGGGAGAAAGGTGACAATGATCATTATTGAAATGGAATGTAATAATATTAAAATATTGACTTTTTAAACCGTAAAATGATAGAGAACTATTTAGATAAACTTCATATGCATCAAGGGAATATACCTCAAAATAATATAAGGTCAAGGACAATATTATACTATTACTATACATTATGTGGAATGATTTATCTAGTTGTGATTAGAATTATGAAATATGTTATTGAAGTTTTTTATCACGGATATTAGAGTTATATGAATTTTGAAATGTATGAGGATTATAGTGTAATAGTTTTTCGTTAAGAATCTGAGAAAATATGGTGGATAGTATTGATTTCCATGTAAGGTAATTCAATGGCATGTAATGTTTTTGGAGAAGACACGATTGAGGGAAGATAATCCATTACATGTCTTTGTTTATGTGATTATAATGATAAAAATAACATTATGGGATATTATTGGTGACTATGAAATATTTTAGTGATTGGATGGTTATGATATCATTTCTCTTTTTTATTGTATGTTCAGATTTATGGAATATATTTTACAAAGAGAGATTTTATTATTGGAATCATGAATGTTCTCAGTATAGTTTTATGGTGATCAATTTATTCACATATTTTGAATGTCGCATTATGGGACACGTTATATTGTATGTGATATATAATTTTTATATAGAAACCTTATTTCTCAATTTAGTTAGGGATATTTTATAAAATCAGTAATTTTAACTATTTAAGTCATGTTATAAGATGAACATTAAAAACTATGGTATAACATGTTTTAGCAATTTTGGTTTGGGATAATATCATGATATGGGAGGAATAAATTTTCATTCTTCAATTCATCTAATGATCAATTTTATAAAAATATTATTGATTAATACTAAAAAATTATTATTGGACATTAATTTCTATGAGTTGTAGAATATGTAGAATTTTATCAAAGAATAACCTAATGATGAAAATTATATGTATTTTTTTAGTGTTATCAATAATAATTATTACATGATCCATTATCATGAGGAAAAAGATCTTGGAGAAAAATGATTTCATAATATATTCATTTCAGTTTATTCAAAAGTGATTTTACTCATCGAAGATTATTGTTTGATTGTGTTAATATATATTACGACCATATTCACTATCACCCACTATTAATCTTGGGTGTAAATATTCTCTTCTAAATTAATGTTTTAATTCACCACTAATGTTATCTTATATGAAATCCATGTAGAGTGTTATTCTGGATGGCCCATGAACATACCGTTATCACTTCTAAAGTGGATTTTATGTATACAATATTATGATGTGTGTTTAACAGAAAGGTATTTTCAAATTCCAAACGCTTGAATACTAAGTTCATGATTAATGTGAATGGTGTAAATTAATTTAGGTTTTTGGGGTGGTAAAATGTAAAACCTCTATATTTTATAATTGGAACATCATGCTCAATAGAGGGTATAACATGAAACAAGAAGATTATAATTGATTGTAACACCATGTGGATTCAAGAATTATTTCTTTAAATTAAATCTTTTTATTAGCTTGTGGTGAGATAAATGATTGGTTTAAACAAAAGGTGATACGAATAAAATATTGTCATATTTACTAGACCATTATAACATATTTGTTAAGATGGTGGGTATGAATATTAATAAATTAATTATTAAAATTATTCGAATTATTCACGTATAAAATAAATTAAATTGTTATATATTGATTTTATGTCAAATAAGAACCATTTTAAAAAGAAATAAACATTTTATAAAAAACAATATTTTCTATAAATATGGATTAATTGTGCACTGTGATCCCAATTTAAATTTAAAATCACTACATTCAGAAATTAGTTGGAGAAAATAAAAATATTATTTAAATATAATTATCAAAAAATACTGCATGTGGGAATTTTAAATAATATTTTTAAATTATTAATTATTTGAAAAATAGTGAACAATACAAATATTTATTTAAATCATACAATTCAATAAAATTACTTAAAACAATATATTAATTTTAAAATAAATTATAATGTAAAACTAGTTTAGTTATATTACAATTTAAATCATTTATTTTTTTGAATTAATTTCATATTGAGTTTTGCTATTAAAACATTCTCTACTTACATCAATTTTATTCCTTCAGAAATCTGCTCTTTCATTACATATATGGATTAATAATAAATTTAATTTTTCTAATTTTTTGAATTGATTTTTGAAAAATATATTACTTATTAGGAATATTGAAAATTTATTTTATATATTAATTGCAAATTATTTTTCATGCATAATTTATTGTGAATATATTAAATATTTAGTATCTTTGTAAAGGTAAAAATAGGTTTACATGGGGATAAACTAAGAAAATAATGGTTAATTGTTACCTAAGTCATATCAAAAACCATTTTATGGGCATATGATGACCTAGTAAACCTTATTGTTTTTTCTAAACCAGTTTTTGGCCTATAGAATGAAAAAAAAGGTTGTCGCTTTCACTTTTAAAGAATTCACTGTGTTTCTTCTACCCTACGTATAAATGGAAACCCCCTATCCTCCCATATTCAAACTTATAAAACTATATTATAAGCTAATCTATAACAAAATACATCCAAAAAAGGTTCCAAATAAAGGGGTAGAATTATTAAACTTGTGTAATTGTTTTATTAATTCATCCTACAAATTCAACATTATTAAAAAAATAATATTATAAAAACATCATTATATACTATATATTTATATGTTAATATATTAATATAATAATGATGATATATCTCAACATCTGTCAAATGCGAAATGATAACATCTCTCTTGTGTAAGGTAGACTACCAACTCCCGATCCAATGTAATTTGTTTTCTATTACAATGATTCAAAGATAAATATTTTATTGGATTCATCATATGTATATGAAATTTTTGAAATAATTATACTTCTAAAATATGATATCACATATAACTTCTTATATTCCATTCCTTGGGAGATTTAATAACATCATTCTTGTGTATACAGGTCCACCGCCTCATGAAGCGATGCAATTCATTTTTCAATAATCATTTACATGGAATGTATTATGGGTATAAAAAATAAAAATAAGTGATATTAATGTCCCAAAAATAACATATATCATCTATATTCCCAATCCTATAGAAAATAATAAGCACGCTCGTGTGTACATGTTGGCAACTTCTTCCACGTAGCAATGCGAAATGTTTTTTCAAATTAATTTTTTGAGGGACGAAAATAAATATTAAATAAATTAATATAAATTATATATATTAAATTATTTTAATTATATAAATATGTTTTAATTTTTTTTCAATCATTATATCCATCAAGAATATTAGAAATAGATTTCATGAAAATGATCTATCCACTATCTCTGTGAATGGTGTGATAAATTTTCAATATCTAAATTTTATTGATTAAAAAAAACAAAAATATAATTAATTTATATTTTATTTATATAATATTTAATATTCTATAAATGAATTTATTAGGATCAAATTAAAAAAATTATCAGGCTAAAACAAACAAGAAAAATGAATCAATTATCACCTGAAATAGTTAATTTTGGAAATAATTGATAATAAATGGGAAATAGAAATAAATAAGAAAAGAATATAAGGAATGAGATATATATTAATGTTTGATAATATATTAATAATAAAATGGTATTTATTTTATTGGAATTTCATATACATATGATGGAAGTCAATCTTAAGGTAAGGGTTTTCTCGTCCCAAATTTACCTCTGTGAGATATTCATAATATTCACAACTTATTCATTTATATGGGTTATATAATGCCCTATTTTATATATAATATTTTGAAACAATTTCTCATCATGGTATTGAATGTTTCATTTTATGTTATATATTCATTGGGGCTTAGGATTAATAATTACCAAAGTGGTAGGAGTTTATTAAATAATTAAATAATTATTTTGGATTTTATTTGTTTATGTATCCATTGGGGTAATAATTTGATATTTATTTCATAAAATAAAAAAACATTATTCCCAAATGGGTTTTCTTGAATTTTTTTAGAAATAACATAGTTTCCAACTCTTTTTTAATAAAAATGATTGAGAATTTTTTTTTATGAAAATATGAAAACATTTATCTTGTCGATCGAAAATCCATTTTCATATAAATTCATTTAAAAAATATTATTTCATAAATTTTTTTAAAAATAAATTGAGTTATTATATAAATTTCATAGTTTTATTTTTTTTTAAAAAATTAATGTCATTATTATGTAATTATCAACATTAGGAATGTTTTTCTTTTACAAAAATGAATGAAATAATTATTTCAATGTGTAATGCATGAATGGAATTTTACACCATCATAGAAACTATATATTTTAAATATTATTTATCAATTTATCAATGTTGATCTTCAAATAAAATTATTATCAAATTTTTAATTTTTTTTAAATGTACTCGATGTTAAAATTTTATGATCCTCAAAAATTTTTTTTAGGGAAATATTATTAGTATTTGTATTCATCAATGACATAAAAACTTGTTTTACATATATTACACTATGTAGTTTTTGTATTTGTATAAATATTATTCTTTATCTGGATGGTTTATGATTTTTTTGAATGACGTTATACAAATTTAATTACCATTAACCATATTACTCAATATGGATTATGATTATGATTATCTCATTACAGTATATGTTTAAATTTCTTTTATTAGATTTGAAATATGAATGTTTTCAGTCAATTATGTTTGAACCATCCAATTTTGGGAATGCATCAGACATATTAAGTGATGGGTTGGGCTGGATTATAGATATCCCCACAATTCATCGACATGTCCCATGAGACTTATCCATTGGATAAATTTTAGGGGTTCCAACACACATATATATACTATATTATTAATTGTATTTCCAGTATGTTTAGATATCCATAATTATACATTCTCTTATTATGATATCAATATTATTGATTTGGTTATTCCAATATATAAAATATCCATTGGAAAATTTAAAAGATATGTTATTATTTATATAGTATTATTTAAATTTAATTATTTTTCTCATATTATTCTTAGATTATATATTAAATGTAATGTTTTTTAGTTATATACCTTCCCATATATATTATGGTCATTTATTTGTCATAACATTCTATATAATCATACCCTTACTCATCAACTGAGACCACCACTCACTTATGTTTTATTTTCTCGAGGGTCCCATGATATGTTTTCTGATTAATATGCACTAATTCACTATGGGGAATAATGGTTTCCTCTAATAAAAGGCATAGTGTATTATATGTTTTATAGTGTTGTGTGAATTTCAACTATTAATCATGTTTACCAAGACTACAAAACTATTTGATCAATTAGGTTGTGATTGATTTTATTTGGTGTCAATATAAAAAAGTTAACATTATATATTGTTTACTAATTTCAGGGTCCTTACTATTCATGGTCAACATCATGGTCATAATAACATAAAACATGATATGGGTTATGAAGACACTTTCTAATCATGGATACATGAATACTTTTATGAGTCGACATCAATCGGAATGATGAAGCCAAATTGTAATCCACCAGAGGAATATTCTCAAAAAACTCAAATAGTCCTACATATCTCTATGAAATGTTTATTTATTCTATAAGATATCAGTGGCCCTACCAAGAAAAAACTCAAACAACACTTATGAGCAACAAAAAAATAAGATGGACTTCTACAATGTTATAAAGAGGATATATACTGGCTCGCTATTCTCCAATGAGTCAACTAAACCATTATTGTGGTCTCTTAGACTCAATTGGGCCTAACCAAGGAATCCTGACATGCCTCTAACTAATATAAAAATTATATATATGGTCGACTATACAAGGCCTCAGAGGGTTCCATTTAGAAGGACACAAAAAATTATAGTAAAACTAAACCATTCCTTAGTGACTGTCACATGATCCACAATAGTTGAAAATGTAATCATCAAGTATTTATTCAATGATATGTATAAATAATTTTCTCAAGAAAAGATTCCATAGATGATACAAAATTCCCAAAAATACTTAGGATCTCATAATATCTTATATAAAATACCAAAAAATGATAAGATAACAAGGTGTCCATATAAGAAATAGAAAAATATGGAACTCCCTGAAATCCGAAAATATGATGCATATAAAGAAATATCTTGTTCCTGATGTTGTTTCTAATATAAATTGGTATAAAGTGAGTGGAGTTTTTTAGTAAATCGATCTAACCCCATATAGTATTATTCAATAGAGGGTTATGATGATACCCAACAAAAAAATCCATAGAAATAAATTCCCACTTCTAAATAGGGTCTGGAACTTGATGAAGAACCTCCAAATGATTATAGTGCTTGACCTCAACTTGTTGACAGATTTAAAAATGTGAAACAAATATAATGATACCTCATCACAAACATTGAAACCAAAATCTTCATCCTCTTTTATTAAAAATTTTCACAGTTCTATGGCTCACTTCTCACATGGAATTATCAAAATCCCCAATCAGAGGTCGTCTCAAGAGAAAAGATAGAATGTGATAGATCAGAATAATATCATACCCATAGAAAATAAGGGATACTCATAGGTGGTATCCACACAATTAAGAGAGACCCCAAATATAAAAAATGTGTTATCATGATACTAATCTAGAAGAATTATCTCATGAAGATATAATCTTAACTAGAAATATTCAAAAACATCCTCATTCTCATCCTCAAAAACTCACAATTGTATATGGAAAAATAAATACATTAAATTTCACATGATGATGATTCTATCCTATCTTGGAATGAAAAAGAACATTCTCATGGAATCAAATGAAAAAGTCAAATTTCTAGGGGTGTAATAAATGTTTAAAACACTTTTTTGTATGTAATCCACCAAATGGAACTATAAGTAATTCAAATTTAGATTGAGATGATATGACTAAAACTCTTCAGATCAAGGAAAATGTTCAACCATTATTGAAAAATGTATCTCTAAATACTCTTAAGTGAATGAATAAAAATCATGAGTTCATGATCATTATGTTTCATATTTATTCTCATATGTCCTATTCTATTGGGAACTATGGGCCCCCACGCCATCAACCAATATGAGAACGCATCCAAAACCACAAACTAATGTGTCACAAAAGACCATATAATTCTATCCATCCTTTTTAATTTTCAAATAAATTAATATTATTGTAAAAAATTAAACTCAATAAAATAAATCTTACATTAGAATCCCAGAAGAACATTAGTTCTTTTTGAGTATGTCATATCATTAGAGATGTTATATTCATTAAATCATTTTCTAACAATAATATTCTACTAATTCCAAGAATATAAAAATATGAAAAAACATATTTTCACTATTAACATTTTATAAAATCATTCACTATATCAGGATCTACTAAAATACCAAGTCCATAGACATTGTTCCCCATGAACCTAACTTCTTAAATCAAAAAATTATAATTTTTTATCTTGGAATAACGTTGTTGATATATTAAATTTCATAGAACAGTGGAAAAATAATTTACATGGTAATCCTCACTATTAAAGTAAAAAATGTTTTTATTGAAAAATTAAACCATGAAAGAATCGAAATACTTATGGAATATCATATTCATAATATCCAAAAAAATCTATATAAATATTTTTTAGATGAAAATGAAAACCAATGTACCCATCATGCCCATTCCTACTTTTGATGGTGATTTTTTGGATGTCACATTCTTTTATAATGAATTTCTCATAACCAGACCTAATATCGATCTTTGAAAACCTATTCGACACATTTAGAATCTCAATTAAATTATCAATACGTGGGAATAAGAACATGTTCTATATCAAAACATGATTTGGATTTTATAAATAGAGAGATAATAAATGTATACCTTCATCATTCATTAAAATAGAATAGGTCATGCCTAAGGTGACACACTTGGGGATATAAAATATTTATTCCATAAAATCATTTCACAGGGATTTCAACTATTTCAGTTCAGATGGTTCCATAAAGTATAGAGTAATTGAAATGTGTTTTGTTCAAATAAACATGCCAATAAATAAATCTTTTTCCTTTCTTAATGGGAAAAAATTCATACAGAAACACATTTAGAAACTCAAATACCAGTGGTGGAATATCATGTCCCAAAGATTCTCACTCAAGATCAAAATAGAAAATATATATAACCATTCGTTTCTCTAGAAAATGAATTATAAATCAAATTCTTCTTTGACTCACTATACATGGAAAACATAGAACATGTCTTTAGGTGTAGTAAAATATACTTGGATAAGTAAACATTCAATCCAGGATTTGTAGGAAATCAACCAACACAATACAAGACGATTTATAAAGGATTCAAGTTATAAACCCAAAAATTGTTGGTGAGACCAATTTTTTATAAATAGAATGTATAATAATTTCATTAATAATAGTGTTCTTGTAAAATAATGTTTTTTTAAGGAAACACTTTGTTCTATAGAACAAATGATAGCCACATTTTTCTTAAATGAATAACATATTATTATTATCTAATATGGTAGTTATTAGATATCCATTAGAATGGTGGGAATGAAAATGATTAACTAATGTATGAATATATATTTATACATATTTGGATAATGATTCATTGGATACCAAATTATTTATAAAATTAAATAAAAACCAATTGAATATAAAAAATCAATTTTTCTGATGAAAAAACTATTTATATAAAAATAAGCGAGTTTATAAAATATTAATATTAATACAATTTAATTTTATTAAGAAAATATATATGTAAAATATTAAATTTAATTGTTAAAATTCACATTATATTTTCTAGAGATTATATGAAAATAAATTCTATTTTTTTGAAAAAAAATGTTTTTAAAAAAATCAGTTTTGCATATTTTTATGGAGAACCTATTTTAAATAAATTTTATTGACAGTTTTATTTTTTATATTTAGAAAAATAAAATTATTATTAGTATTTAGGAAATAAAATTTTAATTTGGATTTTTTTTTATATTTTTCTGATAATATTAATTTTTTAATGAATAGTGAATGATACTGAATATTTATACCAACATTCTTTTGTGTCTAATTTATTTATATAGATAGATTATCCTTTTTAAATGGTTTTAATGTGTATAGTTTTTATATTTTAATAATTTTTAACAATTTTGCTCATTGAAAATTAATTTCACTTTGATAATAAACATAAACCCAAGTCAATCTTTTTATAGTTTATACTTTTAAAAAATCGTTTTCTAATTTTATGAACATGGGTTAATTATAATTTAATAATTACATGTTTTGTGTTTTAAATTTTTAAAAATAGATTCTATTTTTGAATAATTTGTTTTATATTATTTAATTTTTTTTATTTTTTAGGATTTTATGAAAAGTAATAGTGGTATTTTTTAATTTCCATCGATAAGGTAAAATCGAGTAAATTAGGGAAATAAATAATATGATAAAGATAATAAAATTATCCTAAGAGATGAAAAATAATATTATATAAACAAACGTCCACTAATAACTCATACTAATCAAAATTTACTCTTTTAATATAAATTATTCATGAAAGTGATATAAATATTTTTAAAACAAAAGAAATTGACAATTCATCAGCATCTGATTTCCTAAAAGTAAGATAATGTTAATAGTGATAAACATGATAAAACATTGATAATAAATATCCTCCTGAAATATAATGACATTATCTATGTCATGGGAGTTTATTTATAATTTTTAGTGAATATATAATTACCTTAACTACTTAAAAATATTGACACCGTAATTATTTTATTTCAAGAAATTTCAAATAAATAATAAAAAAATATTAAAATAAAAATATTTTGTATTAATTAGGGAACTCCATGAAATTAGTAAATGTCTATGAAATATTATATGTCTATTAAATGGTCTATTTTGTATTTATCTTTATTTTTTTAAATCATTTAAATTCAATGAAATGAATAGTGTAAAATTGACACTATTGACACTTTATAAAAATAATGGTTTATTAATTCATTAAAAAATAATAAAAAAATTTAAATTTTCACATTCTGTATGATCTTGACGAAATGTTCAAAAAATTACCAAATTTGGTTAATTTTCCCCACATCCATAATATTAATAGTCTCTTGATATTTAAAATGTTTTACAAAAAATAAAATTAAAAGATAATAATTAAGGAAAAAATGAAAAGATAATAATTAAAATAAAATAAATACATGTCTTAAACATATGGTATGAGAGGAATACAAAAATTAATTATATTATAATAAACATAACTCATTTTTTTCCATTTGTATTTAAAAATTTAATTATATTAATTTCATATATTAAATTTGTTCAAGGGTTCACCTACAATCTCTTATATAAAGGTACCCACACTTCTATATTATCCACAAATCCTAAAATTTTTGGTTCTTCCATGATCTATCCAAATCCCTTCAAAGAATCCATCAACAAATTCATAATGCCATATTTCATGAAGAATACCTTCCATAGAGGTGTTAAGGTTTTCTTCAATGGTGACTAGACATAAAAGTGGACTACAATGATTTTACATGACGAGTACGACTCACTACAAGGTATTTCATATAAATATATTTTCATTGAGAAATTATATGATGATATGAACAATTATTATTTAAAAAATATTATATACAAAACATTTTTTTCATAACCATATTTTAAATATACTCAGGTTATATAATGTTTTTAAACTTTTTTACTTTCATGTGGCTTATAATTTAAATTTTCAAAGTGGTATGATAATATTTTTCAAAAAAATTATTTTTATGTGTTTTTTAAGATTTATTCTTTCCAATATTTCTCATTCATTACAATTTTTTAAAATTGTTATCTTATTTAATTTATATGGATTTAAATGTTTTTATTATTATTCTTGACTACCATATAAAATTTTCATATTATTTTTGGACACTGGGGTTCCAAAATCCCTTTTATAAATGTTTTAATTTGATTTTTTAAAATATATAGGTTATTTAAATAGATTTAAATGTTTTATTATGAGAAAAAAAATTAAATTTTATGGGTTTCATTTTGAGAATTTATATCTTTTATGTGTAATAATTATATAACGGTAAATGGACATTGGACGGGTGGTTATATGATAAACCAATGATGGGTTGTTATTTGATAAACTAGTGATGAGTGGTTATGTGAAAAAAATGACCACTCATTGTGTGATAATAAATGTAAGGGTGGTTACATTATAACATCCAATTCATTGGGTATGGAAGTTGGTCATATGGCTATTCCATTTAGTGATATGTGTGGAAGTCGAACGTAGGGTTACTCTATTTAAGTATGATTATGTCCCAAGTTAACAGTATATTTTATTTGTTATTTATATGATATTTAAGGTAATATTTTGATTAAAAAAGGGTATTAAATGTTCATATATTCAATGAACTCTGTTTAATAATTATTATAGGTGAAAAGTATTTTTTATGGAAAAGTATTCAGGGAACACATGTTTTTTCAAGACTAATAATATTCCTTCTTTGGGTATCCCTTACTGATATTTTTATGCTCATCCAAACTATTGAAATGTTTACTAATCTGATTTAGTTATGAATATTGTCAATGTTAGGATCATGAAAAATTTATGATGTTTAAATATGAAAGGAAACCATGGTTATTTTTAAATGATTTTATTTTAGGAAAAAATGAATAGTGAGTAGAAGTGTCTACTTTGTAATATTCATGTTGTTATGGATGATTTATGGCCTAATACCATAAATATATATACATGAATTGATCCTAGATGTAAAATAATGTAAAATTATTAACATAACTCAATATTTTGAAATGTTTGTGGTCGGGTCCTAATAGTTGGTATCAGATTATGGTTTATACAACTATAGAGTTTTGGGTGATTTTTAAGAATTAGTTATTTGTTATATATAACCACAGTAGTTAGTATAATAGTAAGAGTCATAATTATATTAGAAAATTGAAAGAGTTTTATATAAATTGAATAAGTATATGTGATTTTTTATCTTCACTATAAGATAATATATGATGATTTTATTGATATAGTCAGAGTAACTATTTTGGTTTTAGTGATTAGCTAGATCCAGCAGGCACTGTAGTGAAAATTGACATGAATGAAATTGTGGTGGTTATAGGAATAAGTAACCAAATTAAATGGGAAATAAAATGAGAACTCTTTATTTTATTCAAAAGCAATGATTAGGATTCATGATTGACAACTGAAACCTTGTTTAGTTTT
Organism: Viscum album; assembly: GCA_963277665.1. Taxonomy (NCBI): domain Eukaryota; kingdom Viridiplantae; phylum Streptophyta; class Magnoliopsida; order Santalales; family Viscaceae; genus Viscum; species Viscum album. The sequence continues at coordinate 1,684,452,802 of OY728119.1, read as the reverse complement.
CAAATGCATCATATATGAGAGAAATGAATCCCTATTAATGTGAATGTAATGATCATAATGGTAAGAATATTCATCAACATATGTGAAAATTATATGGAATGAAACACCTAGAAAAATGTTTTAAAGTGACGAGAATGTTCTATTGATATGTTAATGAAGGTCATAAAGTTATAACCTTCCACGGAAAAAGAAAGCATTTAGTTGATTCCATAAATAGGAAATATGTTTACTCCGAGTTATCAAATTAATGTTTTAAATGTGGATAGTATGATTATTATTCAAATACATGTAATATAAATATGGTTTCTAAATGGAATTAAAATTACCATACAAATATATGATTATAAATACCTAATTCCATTCCAATTGAAGATGAAGAAACCGAAAATTCCATATAAAAGTTGTGTATTATTTCTTGACTCATATTTTGACATTATTAAATCGTAGGACATGATTCATGTTTATGTTTTTAAAACTAATATGTTAAGGAATAATATGGAAAATTGTGTTTAAGGAAACATTGATAATTATGAATAATTAAGAAGTCTACATATATGGTATTTGAGGGTTATGTTTGATCAAAGGTGTATGAAATGTTTAAAAATATTAATGATCTTTTGATGATGAGATTACACTGGGAGACTTTTTCTAGTATATGTAACAGTAAGGTTTGTTATGGGAAAATTATATTAGAGTAATAATTATTATTTCTAGTGTGGACTAAATAATAAATGTGTGAATAACCATTAGTGTTTTTATGATCTTTATTTTGAGGTAATTATGGGAGATTACATTTTAAAATGAAAAATGAACGGTGTGGAATAACGAATGAGGTTTAAAATGATGTTGTTCATTTTTAATATTTTATCTTATTTGGGGAATTTTATAAGAATTATATAGTTTTATAAATTGTACAACTCGTATGAATGGTGACAACCTATTGCGATCGGTGAGGCTGTGGGAATCAATCCCACAGGTGAAGGGAGACAAGGGTGCATCTCCTACCACTATACTACAAGAAGTCCCTAGTGTGAATGATATTTTTTTAATTAATGTAGTAGAAAAAATATTAATAAGATGATTTTAAAACTTCTTATTTATCAAAATAATTTCCATGATATAGTAAAATGAATTTTTGATTAAGTGATAAATATTATTTTGGATGACATTAACTATTTTGGAAACCCAATATACCCAAGGAAGATAAAATACTATGGGATTTTAATTTAGGAGTACCATATAAATTACATTTTGAATGAATGTATGATTTTAATTATTGAAATATTGGGAAGTATGTTCTTTATAGAAATGATTAACATATCATAGAGAATATCATATTAAGAAATTATTTTTTTGCTTAAGACATTAAAAGAGATCAATGTGATTTGTAGATAAATGTTAAAACATTACCTGAAAGACTAGGTGATTATATCCTTTTTAATTATTGGGTTCAATCACTGTTTGGATAATTTGGGAATTTTATGGAATGTTATTTGTCAAATGGGTTTTTTATTATCTTTTATTACTATAGTTGAATTTTGGTGATTAAAATAATATTTTATTCATCCAATGGTATATTATTTTTGTATAATTAGTGTTCCTTATCTTGAAAATATTGGTTTTGGTTAATTATTCATTATTGGTCAAATATATTTTTAATATTATATATATTATGTGATTATCTATAATTTGATTATAGAGTTTTAGGCATGAATAATTCATCTTGAATACTCATCATTAGAGAAAAATATCAGTTTATGGTAGAATTTGATGAAAGGATGAATCAATACATTTAATGTAAGTATATTTATATTTTTTACTTATAATATATAGTAATATAATTCTACATCTCAATGATATATATCTAAGAACCAAAAGAAATTAATTCATTTAATTTTGAAACTATGAAATCAAAGACAGATTACCCCATCACATGATTGTGGTTTTCTAATTGATCCCATTCTCATAAACATATTTTCTATCCCTTTCCATCATAATATGATAATTTGCTTTTTTCCCTATCCATGTTTTGTTATATAGAATCCTAATATGTGTTATATCGGGTGACATTTTCCAATTGATTTCCTTCATTTAATGTATAATTTATATTAATACTTTTTTATGAGGTGGGATTGAAATTATGTATTTTGAAATTTCATACCTCATTTATTGACATAGAATTCAAATTTCAATGACACAATTTCCCAAGTGGGGGAGAATATGACATCCCATGTTTTTAAAGGGATACACTATATAGTGACCTCAGCCTTTTACACATAACATTACATGATGTTAAGCATAATAAAACATCAGTGCACTAGCCATGGATCGTGAAGTCTAGTTTCATTTATGTCTAGGTACATATACCATAAAACAAGTGACTAAAAACACTTTATTATTTATTCTTCTTAATGAGCTCCAAACTTCCATTGAGCCATTACATCTACATAGGGTACCCTAGGGATCACATGATGAAATGGATGACAAAAAGGCCAGTAAGGGAATAATGATAAGAATAATTCAGTATCACTAGGGTTAGAGATCATGATATAATGAAATAAAATTGGTTATAGAATCATAACATATAAACCTGAGAACATGTAAACAAAATTGCATAGTAATGTGGGTGAAACATAAATCAGGACATTAGAACAAGTCAATACTCGTTTCAAATAGAGGATCACAAGACATGGTTGACCACTAAGATCATTGCACTTCGAAGATCACATCAAGGATAACTACCGAGATCCTTGCACATAATGTCTCATGATACTAAAATTTACAAAATTAAATATAGCGCTATATTGGAGCACCCATATTAACATGTCCACGAAAATATTTTCCACATAAATAATCTCACATAAACGATCCCACATAAACATAAGGGATCCCATGGAGTGAAACGAGTATCACTTTCATGTCATAAAGAATAATTAATGGGAATATAATAATATTGTATATGAGAAGAATAAATTAAAACAAACATGGTCATTAATAAGGTAAATTATAAATATAGCATGGTAAGTGATATCAAATAGAAGTGACACAATGTAAGAAGAGTATCTAGGAAATTCATATCATTAAAATATTGTAGTTCAGTTTTATGGGAAATAATAAATAGAATTTAATATCATGAATGGAATAATATTTTATATAAAACCAAAAGTTTAAAATTATGATTTTCATAATAATATTATTATTTCATAAATACAACGATATCTTAAAAATATGGTAGAGTATACTTGAAATTGTGTAAAAATTTGGGATGTTCCCTTAGGAAATAAATTAAAAGCATGTATATACCTGAAATAGAATGATGGTTGGATTAAGAAACATGAGTTTGGAGCATGAATAAGTCTTTAAAATTTTACATAAAAAGAAAAGAAAACTTCTTTTGGTTAAAATGAATGATATCATATCCTGAAGGAATAAAGGAAATTCAGGTAGAATCCCTTACAGAATATCGGTATTGTATCAGGTTTAGTTAGTAGGTATTAATTAATTTGAAATGGATTTCTAATATTTTCTACCTCCCGAAGTAAATTTGGGTATGGTTATAAGTCATACCCCAATATTTGGAATTATACGTAAAATCACATAACATAGAAGTGATTCTTGAATAAATGTGTGAAAGAGAAGGTCCCTTACCTTAAGTTTGACGGTATTCTCCACATGATATTAATGACCTGAATAATCAAATTCTGGTCATTAATTAATAATTCCATAACCTATTTTACATTTAAAATATTTATTATTTCCATTTTCTGTTCAATCACAATTGTTTTTATTTGATATGTGGTTCTATTTCATTATTTGGTTTAATTTTTGTTCTTGGTTTTAATGATTAGTTCACTTATATTCATGTTTACACACACATGTGTGATGGTGGCGGTTTTCCAAAATTTATGTTATATATCAATAGTGATAATTCACGAATATTAAATATTTATAAATTCACATTGTTAATTGGAGTGAAGGTGAATCATTATATAAAATATTAATGTTAAATTCTTTCATTAACATGGTGATTTTTTTCAAAATTAACCGGTTTTGTATTATAAATCTATATCAACTGTGAAAATAGATTTTTAGGAAAACATATAAGATAAAATAATTTTATAATTGGTTGTTTTGACCATAAAAATGGTTTCATTACTAGAATCGAATATCATAATAAAAATTGAATAATTTTCATCCTTGAATGTGATAAATTTACACATCTCGGATATTGAATTTGTTTCTTACGTATAAAATAAATGGAATTAAGTGATGATAATGAATTAACCCACTAGAATAAAAATAATATAGTACATGTATTTTACTGGATTATTCAACCCATTTGGGTGGAGGGGGGTGAGGAATGAAAAAAGGAAAGAAAAGAACTTGGAAAGAAATAAAATATTCAGAAAGAGAAATCTACCTCTTCAGTTTTTCTCTTTTTACAACCACTTATGGGGAGATGATTTTGTATTTTTAGAATAACAAGGGCTGAAGGATATGGGGGAGGAACTTGGGGAGTGATTTGGGAAGAATTTAGGGAAGGTAAAAGGTTTGATATGTGTAAAGTGAAGAGAGGAGTGTGGATGGTTTTTATTGTAGAGGGGAGGAGGGGTTTCTTAATATGTTAAACATTTTTTAATTATTATTTCCTATGTCAAGAAATAGTAATTATTATTGGGACTAAAAACAATAATATTTTAATTTGAGTTCTAACTACTGTCCATTTACATCATTCATGACTTAATAATGATGACGAAATTCAGGTTTTAGCATTTATTTTGAATAATCGTATTTTACTATTTATCAAGACTTCATGGATTTTAGAAAAAAATCCAAATAATTCACCGTAGATATTTTTCAAAGTAATTAATAAAAAAATAAAATCTAATTTTCAAAAATAATTTACTAAATATTATTGAATAACTTTTTAATTAATATAATAATTTAATTGAAAAATATAGATTTTAATACTATAGGTAATTTTATATTACATTGAAAAATTAAATAAAGGGATATGAAAAAATCATTAAAATAAATAAAATAAAATAAAAAATGTATAAAATCCTATTTAGAACATATATTTTCTTTAAAAATAATTAATTAATTCTAGTTAATTATTTATGACTTACAAAAATAAAAATACTTTTATTATTTTCATATTATCATTTATAATATGCCTAAATTTTATGTATATAATCAAGGGTGAGGTTATTATTCATTTGGATGACTTACTATTCATACGGTTCATATTACAGATTATAAGGGTAGAATACTATTCATAATGTTAGGTTATTATTTAGTAAAAAAGTTTGTCTTATCCGACGAAAAATATCTTTTTAATCGCAATGGTTTCATTCATATTTTTTAAAGTGAAAACGAAGATGTGTCAATATTACATTTAATGGTCACATAGTACATAATAGTTCATTGGGTTGTGATTTCTTCTGGTTATATGAACTATTTATAATACTATAATTTAAATTGATAAAACATTGGGTCATTAAATTATTCCCCCATATAAAATTTCACCTTTATTAAAAAAAATTAATTATATACCATAATCAAATGAGTGTAATTTTTCTTCAGGGAATCCTCTATTTACCATGTTACATCATTGTACATATAGTTATACCACTTTACATTGACCAGGTGAGTATAATTTGTATGTTGATCATTATCTCTATGATCCAAGATCTTCACTGGATGCTCTTCGTAAAAAAGATCATTCTCCAACTGTACCTCCTCTAAAGAGAGTACATGTGAAGGATCTGGTATGTACTTCTAGAAGAGGGATACAAGAAAGACATCGTGCACTATGGACATGGTAGGTTGAAGTTTTAGTCGTTATGCCACAACCCTAACACATTCAAGAATCCTGAAGGGACAGATGTTCCTAGAACATAGCTTTCCTTTCTTCACAAATATCATTACCATCTTCCATGGTGATATCTGTTGAAATACCATGTCTCCAACGTTGAACTCATTCTCTCATTAGTGATAGACAGCATAACTCTTTTTTCGATATTGGGATTCCATTATGTGATACTAAATGGATTTCATCTTCTCCACCATTTGTTCAACCAATTTAGGTCATAATAACTTATTCTGAACAACTTCATCACAACACCCCAATGTTTTGCACCTTTTCATATAAAGGTCATCGTATGGTGCCATTCAGATTCACGAGTGGAAAAAGTTGTTGTAAGATAATTAAAACAGAGGAATATTTTGGTACCATCCTTCATTTAAGTCCATAAAACATTCTATCAAAATATATTCCTATTTCTAAATTGTTTTCTCAGATTTCCCATCAATTTGAGGATGATCGATTGTACTAATACTTAGTTCAGTGCTTAGAACACATTAGAGACCATCCTTGAACATTGAGGTAAATCATAGATCTTGACCAGATACAATAAATAATGGTACTACATGCATCTATACCACTTCATTGATATATATCTATGCATTTTGATCCATTGTGATGTCCTCTCAAATTGTTATAATGTGAGCTGTGTTTGTAAGACGATCCACAATGACGTATATAGCATTATTTCATCTGTATTTTGTTGGATGTCTAGTAACAATGTTCATGATGATATTCTACCACTTCCATGTTTGTATGGGTATTGGATGCATAAAACCCTTATAATTCTATCTTTCACCCTTCAATTATTGACATACCAGTCACATTGATGTATACTTAGCAATATCCTTCTACATATTGTCCCCCCAAAAGATCTCTCGATGATCCCAATACATCATTCTACTCCCTATGTGGATATAGATGCCTAAGCTATGTGTGTCATTTAAGAATCTTCATATTTATCTCTGGATCAGATGTTACACTTTATCCTGACCAAAATCATGAAAATCCTTACAAAAAATCATAACTCAAAGGATTTCCAATTTATAATGGATTCTACCCTTTTCGAAATATCAATATCTTTTCATTGAGCATCCATTACTTTCTCCATGAGGGATGTTTAATAAATCATTTCAGAAAGGATTGATGATTTTCCTCCCTTAATTATCTTCATGTTTATCCCATCCAAATCAAAGTTGATCAAATCTTTTTAATTCTCTTCATTGATAAAGATGGTGGATCCTTTCTACTTAGAGAATCCTCCAAATTCTTCACCTTACCGGGATAGTAGTGGATTGAAAATTTATAATCATGGATGCGATTTATCCATGTTCTCTAGTGTATATTAATAACTTTTTGTGTGAATATATATTTTAGACACTTTTGTATATATCTCACACATCTCCCCATAAAGATAATGTCGCCATATTATTAATGAAAAGATCACAGCCCACAACTCCAGATCGTGTGTTGGATAGTTTTTCTCATGTATTTTCATCTTCCGTGAAGTGTAAGATATTACATTATCATTTTTCATCAGCACACAAGCTAGGCCCTTCATTTAATCATTATTTTAGTCGACAATGATTTATCCACTTATTGGTAGTGTGAGTATTAGTACCGTGAATAACCTTTGTTTCTACAAATTAAAGCAGTATTTACATTATTGATTTGAGAAGAAATTTAATCCCATCCATGTCATATTGGCCATTGGTTTTGAAAATGGTGAATTGTTCTTCACCAATCTTCAATAAAACTTGTAAAAACCTAGAATGCTACAGATCTCTATTACAGATGTTGTTAGGGGCCACTCTTTAATCGCCTTTGTCTTGTAAGGGTCCATAGATATCCCTTTAATGATGATAAAATGCTCCAAGATTGGTACTACTCTATCAAAAACACAAACATATTATACTTTTCACATATATTATCCCTTTGCAGATTCTTCTACATAGTATTCAAATGCTCCTCATGTTCCTCCTTTCCCATGGAGTATATCAGAATATCGTCAAGAAAGATTACCACAGAATTTTCAAGGTAATATCTATAGAAAATATTCATTAAGTCGATGAAAATAGATGGAAAATTATTAATTCCTAAGGGAATCACTATATACTCATAGTGTCTATAAATTATTTGAAAGGAAGCCTTGGGAATATCTTCCTTCTTCACCATTAATTGGTGATGCCCTGACCGAAGGTCCACCTTAGAGAAATAACTAGCCATATGAACCTGATCTAAAAATTCATCTATCCAATGCAGAGGACACCTGTTCCTAATCATGATTTTATTGACCTCGAGATAATCATTTCAAAGGACCATTGAACCATCCTTATTCTTGATGAAGAAGTCTGGAACCCCCACGATGATGTAGTCGGTCATATAAAACCCTTCTCCAAATTCACCTGTATCTACTTATTATGCACTTCAAAATAAATTGGTGGCTATTCTATAAGGTGTCACTGATATTTGAAATATATAGAAATGTGTTCAATTTATTACTGAACTGGTCGATCAGGAAGAAGACCATGAACTCTTCTGTGAATATGATAGTGTAATCCCTCACGATGGGCAAATCTTCAAGCGATATTCTATAGATTGTCTTAATCATCTGATCTACACATACTTTCTCATAAGGAATTAATTTCCACACTAGAGTCCATGAATATAAATGATAATCATCTTCATCCTTACACTTGTAAATAATTTAATGATGTATTACGATGCAAAGAGTGATATCATTTTCTTAATACTTGATGATGGATTTTTATAAATATTTCTAATCAGGAAGAAGAACTCTTTCAACTAGAACTCCCACTTAGTAGACTTTTCAAATAGCTTATCCTTTCAGAAGGTCTCTAGTATAGTTCTTATATGCCCATAATGCCCCACCTTGGTTTTGTATTATATTATAATATAATCTAAAATACCACCAAATATTTGACGAGGTAATATATAAAGTCTTATAAATCATGTACATAATGATTATTTGACCATTAGTGAGTCTGAAATACATTACTGTGAATTCATAGTGCCCATACCTTGTATGAAAATTGTATTGGGGTTATCCACCTTCTTTACCCTTACTTGGTAATTTCTCCACTATAGATCCAGATTATAGATGTATTCTCTCCACGTAGTTGATCGAACAAGTCATCAATTTTAGTCACAGGATACTTTTTCTTTATCATGATTCTGTTAAGCTAATGACAGTCAATGAAAAGTTTCATTAACACATCGTTCGTGTTGATGAAGAGTATAGGTGCACACCACGGTGAAGCACTAGGGCGTATAAACCCTTTATCCATATTCTACAGTAATTATTTCATCACCTCCTCAATATCCAAAACAGAAATTATATATGAATACCTAGATATTAGAAATGACCTAGGTATAACATCAATCGAGAAAATCTCTTCCAAGAGGAAGGCCTGGAAATTCCTTGCGAAACACTTCAGCGAATTCCCTCACAATAATAATACCTTCAAGTATGGTCGCTTCCTTAGACTCTGTCATATGGGCAAGATAAATGTTCTAATAGGGCATTAATATCCACTCTTAAGATGATGTTTCTAAAGAATATTCATCATCCTCCTTGAACATGCTTTTAATATGGAGTCTATTTTCCATATGTAGCATGATTTCCCTCTCACAGAAATTTATGTTGGCTCTATATAGGAAAATCTTCATCTTGTTAATAATTACAAAAAATTCCACCAAACTGAGTATGACGGGGGTTTCTAAGAATTTCCATCTACAAATTGTGACAGGGGGGGAGTTATATTTATGGGATGCAATGATTTCCACATTTTCCATTCTCACAAACATATCTAATTCCCTAAATTTTCGTGGTGTAGGGATTCTTCTACTAAACATTCGGGATATAAAAGAATGTGTAGAAATAGAATCAAAATGTATGTTCTCTACTTTTGAATGAATTACTCATGTACCTATCTCCAATTGGATTTTAGTGTTCGATTCGGTGATAGTAATGGAAAAAGATCTCCCTCGTTACCATGGTGGTTATTGGTAGCCTCTAAAAACCCATGGCATAGAGAATGGGTTTCCAAAGTTACCTAGTTCATTGTATTTGAAGAAATGTGCAATGCCTTGATGGTTGAATGGATTGTTCCTCTACTCTGTCATAGTAGATGGTTTATATTACTTATATTTAATGGCCATATTCTATTCTCTACCACAACTAAAGAATTTCCTCATCCCCTTTCAGGCAATTTCTTGGTTCTTCATTCTTCACATTTGGAAAGTGGGGTGCTGTAATATCATAGAATCGTTGTATTTATCCCTCAGACATCTAAAATTAAATTACACATTCAACTTCTTATCCCCATGATACCACTGAGATTCTATGGTTTCATTTTGGACAATGACGTAACATCATACATTTTCTTCATAGATATCAAAGTCAGATATCGCCTGGGATTTTTGTAGGCTTGGTTTTATCCCTCTAAAGAAGTAGTCAACATTGCAATATGGGGTAACAAAAAATACAGAGGCATTTCATGCAAGAATTTTGATGTATTACTTGTATTATTCAATGGATTCTTCTTCTATTTTCATATGGTCAAGAAGTCCCTTTCCATCTTAGGTCGAAGGTTGCATGAAAAATATTTATAGAAAATAATTTTCTGGAAAAACATCTATTCCAATGCCTCAAACTCCTCATGAGGCTCCTTATATTTTATAAATTACCACCTTTGATAATATAAACCCTCTATAGGATAAACTTCCAGAATATCCATCTATTTTTCAAAACATTGTAGGATGTAGGAGCTCTTTTCAATGGATTTGATCCATTTTTTAGAAATGGAGGGATCAAATGATCCATTAAAATTATGAGTCCATTATGTTGTGATGCTATCAATTACAACATGTTCTTTCTTAGGGGAGAGGGTTGAATATTCCTTTTGACCAATTATTCTATTCAAAAGTTTAGTTAACTGATAGTCTATCTTGACATAGATTGTGATTCCCGCTCCCATTGGATTGGGCATCTCATTAGAACAGTCCTCAAATTGATCTTCACATTTGTTGATAGCCTCAGTCCTCATGTTACTATCTATTGCCTTGAATAAAAGTAATCTTAGGGGTAACATAAATTGTTAATCCAATAATAAATGGGATAACTTATAAATTACATTTATTTCCTTTACTAATGAATTTCAAGACATCATTCTATGTTATCCATGATCTACTTCCCAACACATATTCATAGGGGGTATTTTTTTATTCCCCCAATAATGGTTCATACAAATATTATGAATTTACCAAAGCATATCCCAAGGGAGTTTAATAACCAAGAGTACAGTAAGTCTTGTTATCATGCTCTAGTTCCCATACGAGTATAGCTCAAATAGGTGTTTTTGGGTTTTACCCCTAAATACATTTGTGCTAGAGCTGCCTCTACCTACTTATATCCAGATTGAGATGTATTTTATTAATAAAGAACTTACTCAATACTCACAAAAATTTAGGGATATTTTTATTATACATAGTCTTCTCCCAAATGCGTTCACTATGGTTTTCTAATACTAATCCCAAAAATAACTAAACATATTCTCTAATTCTAACTATAACAACCATACTCTATATTACACACTTAAACATGAATTCTTACATAAACATTCAAATAATACGACTTTGAGGATTGAGAGTTCTAGTGTCATGAGAAATTTGGAACATTACCTGACAACATAATACATAAAATAAATAATATTTATTGAAAACATCTTTTACATGACCACAACATTCCTTTTTACATAAAATTACATTGGATAAACTGAGGACATGCATCAGAAAAGGGAGATATATAAAGCCTAGTATTGTAGTAAACATGGAAAACCATGAATAATATGATACATTTGAGGAAATAGGTATATAATGGAGAATAATAGTAACAAGAATATAAAGGCACGATATATCATGATTTTCATAATGTGGAAATGTGGCAATAACATTTAACATGATATTAGCATGATCCATAGATCATTGCACACGGAGGATGAGTAAACCCTCATTGAACATGAATTATAATTGGTAATTCCTTATTACACTTTATGTATCATGATACTAATCTTTACCCAATGCATTGGAGAACTATCTGGGCACACCCTTCTTAATTATTTCATTTCATGCATAAAAGTTCCTCATTGATCCTATAACATAGATTCATTAAACATCATCATTTATTCCAAAATAAAATAATGAATAATTAATACATTAATCTATATAATCAATATGTTAATTTTAATAAATTTTATCACCCTTGATATATAAATGGGTGTGGTATTCACTTCACAATGACGTTGTCTTGGAAAAGTGCGGTGCAATTTCTGCAGCATAACGACGTGACATAAGAATTCAGAAAATTAGACAATGAGAGAGAATGGGGTATATAATAAATTTACATGAAATGGAATGTATGGGGTCACATATATAATGTACCAATATATGTAATGGAGTTTAGATGAATAATATAAAAAAAAATTGTTGACTGTAAATGATAAGAGAAAACATTCTTACGAAATTGCAGCATGGTAACGGGTGTTCATGGGAGGAATTAATGAGAGAGAAATAGGTCCCCATAATAAAAAACTAAGGTGGTATGTCTAGGGGAGGATAAAATCATAGCACAAAATTTTCAATTGAAAATAATAGGCCATTAAAACATAATAACATTTGGACAAAAATTAGAAAGGAATAAATCCTTTATAAAATGTCTAAATGGTAATAGGTGTACATGGGATACCTTCATGAGATATAAAGAGGTATCTAATCATTAAAAAATTGTGATGGATGTAAGGGTGAGGTGTGAAATCAGACCCATATATTATTAACTGAAAATAAAAGTGTATAACAACATAATGAAATTGAGACAAAAATGAGAAAAGAAGAAATTGCTTACATGGAAGTGTGAACCCAAAGGCTTGGGAGAGTCTTGAGGGAGGAATATTGTGAGATTGGGGAGCCTTGTAATTATTATATAGAGGATAGGTAATGGGTTAGTATAGATCCAATGGTTTTTTGTGATGATTAAGTGGGATCTTTAGTGGGTTTATTTAGGTAAAGAGAGGGAATTCATTATTATTTTGGTTGTAGACACGACACTTTAAACTAATTAAAACCACAAACAATACCATTTTTCTTTACTCATGTATGTTTTCATATTGGTTTGGACAAAATTATTGTATAAAGAATAATTTCTGAACTTATTACAAAATTACGCTATCTTATGTTGAGGTGAATCAAACTCTTAAGGAAATCATTTAAAAATGTTTAAATGTTTTTTAAGTCATCGCGGGTACACTAAGGCTTTGTAAAATAAATCAAACATACATAAAATCACATTATATTAAAGGTAAAATAAATATTGGACAAAAATAAATTTTATATAATTTTATTTCATCATTATTGGGTCATTATGATGTCATAAAATAGATTATATAATTAAACAGTATATAATTTTTACCCAAAAATTCAACTGTCCATGAAAATTATGAAAAAATTACATTTGAATAATAATAAAGTAATAATTCCAAAAATAATATTCATTTTATCAAAATAATTTTCTTAATATGTGACTTTTTACTTTTAAAATAAAAAATGATATTTATCAAAATTTCATGGGTTTTTATAAAAGATGCTTTCAAGCCATATTAATAATTACCATTCTATTATTAAAAATAATACGATCATTTAAATTTAATAAAAATAAATTGGGTAATAAAATTTTATTAAAATATATTTTATTTTAAAAATTCATTAATTCATCAAATTAGATTTCTTAATTTAATATTATTTAATCAACCGTTTTTTCTTGAAAATATATTTACAAAGTAAAAATAATAAAATGGATGTATAATCTTTCTTCTATTAAAAAATTAATTCACATAATCATAATGATATGGTATTTTTACAATACCCTTTATAACACCATCATAAGACTTATCTGTATCGTTTGCGATAGTGATACATGCTTGGGGTGTGCCTGATAACATCGCTCGAGTGGTAATCTCAATTGACTTCAACTTCTCCCATAGGTGGTTCCATTCATTCCTAACGTGTTGAATGTCAACTTGGTCTTGGTCAAGAGAGTATCCCAGTGATACCACCTTCTTTCCGAGCTCCAACAAATGGACTTCATATAGAGCAACTCTACTGGATGTGGGAATCACTTCCTTTTTATGAGTAAATTTCATTTGGTAAAGCCCTATATAAATAATAATCTTGTTATCACTATTCTATAGCTATATTAGGAAAAATAACAATTCTAAATGGAAATTTAAAAATCGAAAAACACAACACCCTAGAAGTGAATACACTATAAATAACTATTTTGTATAATAATAAATTTATTATGATCTTGAGGAATTTTCATTTGTAATATTTTTGGTCATTGCAATCATTATTCAAATCATACATGACTGTTCCTAAAGATTTTGTTAATTCACAAACCTTATCATCTGATATTATCAATCCATTTATTAAGTAAGGCCCATTTACATGCACAAGGTTATGATGGATTCAATCTAAATGAACCCATTAAGAGATATTACACCATGATAAAAATTATACAAATCCAAATCTACATGTGTTATAAAGGCATATATGTTTTTTCTTAGAAACCAACCATTGTTTAATTAAAAAAAATCATAGATATTTTCCTATGAATAGACTGCTACATCGAATTATCCTTAGATATATCCTTTGATATATCCTTAATCAAACCCCTTGGGGTAGTACTATGGTTTTTTCATCCTAGTTTAAAAATGATAACTAAAACATAACAATGATTCAAGCTATAAATATATGGTATTTTCCTACATAAATAATAAATTTCAATAGGTGAATATTAATTAAATTTTACAAAAAAACATGCATTTAAAATATAACAGTTTATTTTATTTGAAGAGTAGACCCACAATATTATTATTTAATGAATGATCATTGACATATAATGTAAAGATTCACCCAATTAGTACCCTTTATATATATACACCACTTGAAAACTATCTTCACAACCATGTAAAATTAAACAGACTAATGGGTGATCTTATATTCTTAGAAATGTTAAAAATTAAATATATTAATGTGACATAATCATATGATTATGATAAAATCGGAATAACAATTGAAAAAAATACCCTTTATATCATAGATCATAATGTTGAGTCATGGAATAAATCTGGGTTGTTCGTAAGACATGAATCATAAATTAAATAAATAAACATAATGCATCACAAAATAACCTAAATACAGTAATGTTATAAAAACATAATTTCATATCGCTGTTAACAACTATACGTAGTTGAAATTTCACTCATTAGGTTAATTACATGAAATAAACTCCTCAAGTAATCTTACATACTAGAAACCCATGTCTATGAATAATCATATGAACATGAGAACTACATCACTTCTTAAAATTATGGACCAGAAAACTCGGTCAACCCATTAAATTGTGAACATAAAATATGGTTCAAGCATAACATAATTTACACATATGTTATATATCCTTTCACAATGAATTGTAGGTAGACATAAATCCCACCAATCACATAACTCAAAAATTTGTTTCCACATCATCAAAAAATATTCATCGTATTAGAACCTATACAATGAAATCTGTTTCATAAACATTGCATTATACAAAAACCATTGAAAATGAAATGGTTTCAATAAATAATTTATCATTCAATCATAACATAACTCATGAAAAAGGGAGATTATTTATAAACATCTTGTCAAAATAAACATAAAACATATAAATAAGGAATAAGTATGATATCCAATGACCAGATCACCATAAATTCTTATTTGACAACATAATATTTGATCATTGAAAGAATATTATTTTGAAAGATAAAATATAATATTTTCAAAGTAAAATATATATTTTTTCTTTAGAATAAATTATTTAAAATCTAAAAACATCAATAAAATAAAATAAAACATATAAATTAATAAAAATTAAATCTACTAATTAAATATTAAAATCAATTAGCCTTCCTGATAGAAAAATATAATATTCATGTCATACATTTTAAAATGATTTTTATTTCATATTTTTAATAATACACAAAACAAACTTGATTGAAAAATGACAAGAAGATTACATTAAAAAATGATGAAAAATGTTAATAATTGGTAAAAAATTCCATAATTATTCTTTTTATAATTTCATAAACATACAATAAGTCTTTTTGGGAAACCTACCCATTGATGGAAAATGATTTTGGACCGAAGAGAGTGATAATGATTATTTGTCTTAAAAACAATTTCAATTCACAGTTCTTATATATTGTAAATTAATAGATATTATTTTATTTTTTAGAAGTTTTAGGAGTGGAAAATTCAATAGTTTTTTATAAATATATCATAATATTTCGTCATTATAGGCTTAATAATAATAATTCTCTATAAGCATTGGGATTATATCAAAAACCACTACAACTTTGGTAAAAAAAATTTCTGAATAACCATGAAAAAAATAATGTCATATGAATATGTTTCTCACATTATTCTAAAATTTGGCATCATAAAATAAATTCATTATTAATATATAGACAACAAAAATAATAATTGGGGAATATGGATTTAGTCCCATGTAAATAAAAGTCAAACTTGAATCTCTACCCTCAAGTCACGAATTTCATCATAAAATTTTAAACCTCCTGTTTAATAAATAATAGTTTATTATAAATATATTATATAAAAAAATTAAAATATATCATTCCCTATATTATTCACTTATTACCTTGTATAACACATTTCTTAACAATTCCCTATTAGAATCATGTTTCAGGTAATAACTTCGTTATTTTACATGTATGTTTTGGTTTTATATTTTTGGTAAATATAAATTGATAATGGTTCCATAATCCCATAAATTTTTACCATGATATAAATATGATAGATATTAATTATATACGTATTTCTATTAATCCATAAAATATACACATAGAAATTGAATCACATTGTTCATGGAGATGGTAGGTTGTACGTAAGTGTGAATGCAAATTTAATTTTCATGGTTGATGGATTCAAAGAAAGGTAAGTAATATATAACCATTAAAGAAAAAAATTTATAACAAAGAAATCATGTATATTCATTTAATATATACTCATTACCATCCATATAAAAATAAAAATACTACAATTTAACATAGCTTAGTTGAGGCGGTATTCCACACATACGCACAGACAATGTAATCATTTTTTCAGGTGTGTGAATGTAAAAAGGTAGATATGATATTATACTTATAGATTTATAATTATTTCATATATGGAATATATATATATATATATATAATTTTAATCTATAATTATATCTGCCACTTACAGGGGAATATGTAAAATTATTTACATTAGTTCGTGAGGCCGTAGTATATCGTACACACGATTAGCAGTTTTTCTTCCCATTTGATGGAAGAGTAAATGGATCTATGTTATTATATTAAAATATTAAAATATTATTATATGGGGGAAAATTATTCTATTATTTAATCATTTATGACATATATTGTATGGATGTGGAAAATGAAATAACATAAAAACACATATGGAAGATTGACACGTGTAATTCAAACAACCTCCATAAGTTAGTTACAAAAGAATTCTTATATGGGTTTAGAAATAAAAATAGGGTATATATGACTTGCTATATTAATTATGTAATGTATTTTGATATATATGGTTTGATGGAATGGGTTTATATAATTTTAAGAGGAGAGAAGAGGGAGTTCCATTTTTTTAGACTAGAGAGGACATACTAGATATTTTTAAAAGAAAATATTGTACCCAAATTTTAAACACAAAAAGGTATCAAAAAATCTCATTAAAAAATATTAGAAGAAATAATATCTAATTAGTTAAAAATAATAGTAATTTTACATGTCTGTATTTTATTTTCACCATTATCTTTCTAGTTTGACTATATGGTAAACACATTTATACCATAACTACGGTAATAAATTTACACTATTTGTACCATACATTATGAAAACATTAATTTGAAATAATTATTTAAAAATAATTATTAAGATTATAAAAATGTAATCCCTGTTTCCGAATTCAATTCATAGGACCTGTATAATTTAATATAAAATTAAACTAGAAGAAGCGATGAAGATGATTTTTTCCAAAGAGAAAATTTCCATAAGTATAAAACATTTGAATAAAAATTATTAAAATTTAATAGATTTAAATGGTCTAAATTTCATTTATTGTAATAATATAAAACTATTTCTTCTTATAATAATTTCTAAAATAAAGTGAATCTTTTAAATGATTTAAATGGAATTACAACTTCCAATAAAAATTAACATTTTTACTATTCATTGAAATATTAATCATTATATAAGTGTTTTAAACTTTTAACCCAATATAATTTTGGAATGGGTTTGGTAAATATTAATTTTATTTTTTCATATAAATTTGCAAAAATTGTGAAAAAATACTTTTAATATTTGTTCACAAAAATTTATAAAAAATAATTTTTTTGAATTTTTTTTGAACTGTATAAAGGCGTTACCAAAAATAATGTTCTTATTTATTAATATATTTTATATACCTAAAAACATTATAATTATTTTTAAAAATATTATAATTTCTATTTATACAACAAAATTAAACATTTAAGTTATAATGGTCCCATTGAAATAAAAATATTAATAGTATATTGTGGTTTATTAAAAATAAGTGTTCCATTTAAAAAACTGTCATTGAAATTAAATTTATTTAAGGAAAATCATAAAAAATCGTGTTATTACAATTTATGATAGTTGTTATTGTGTTATAATTACACTAGTGGAATATTCTTATCATGTGAGCCTCCAAAATCCTCACAAAAGACCTAATAATGTACTCAAATTTTCATATCATCATCTCATATTATATATCCATTCAAGGAAGATATGTTTTTCTCAAGGTCAAATGTGTTCCATGGGATTAATTTAATGATTTCCATAAATAGAGACATGAACAAAGGATCCTGATCAGATATAATTGAAACTAGAACCTCATGCTTATTTACAAATTTGTTAATTTAGATTTTAGACAAATCCTATACCGTATTGGATTACTAAATAGGGATAAACATAATGACTTTAACAACAATATAATATATGTAATCACCTTTCCCAATAATTATTAGTAGACCTGTCAAAACATCCATCATTATCTTTTCCCATTTCCAAATTGGAATGGGTATATTTATCAATATAATATATTTTCATTAAAGCTCTTCTTTGACCAATTGAGAGGTGAGGAATTTATTGATAATCTATTCCATTTATATTTAAATTCAATTCATGTAAATAAATTATTTCATCATTTTATAAATTCTATATATTCCAAGAAGTGAAGGACAGTATAAATAGTGGTAGACTAAAACAATCTATTCTTGATATGTTTGTGGAACTACAATATGATCTCTGAACCCCAATATATATCTCTCATATAGCTTCCATCACTCAATGGTATCCCCACCATTGATTTTTGACCTCAAATTAAAACATTGTTGGTTAGATTATTATGAATATTTAACAAGATCAACCATGTAAATATCCCTAAAATATAGAAATAATGTTATAAAATCACTTTTCTGTACACACTCCATTTCATTATTCCTTATCAATGAAATCAATTAAAACTAATATAATGATTATTTATCCAAAAAATTCTATGAATTATTCCTCAATTCATGACCACATTGTTCCCATTACCGAGATTATACATAAAATTTAATTTAAACATATGATGATATTATATCCATCTTCATGGTCTTAGATTCAAATACCATTTTAAAAAATAATTGTATCAAACTCCTATGACCATTAACAACCATAAATTTCTATAAATAAAAAAATAATAATAGTCTTTGACATATCATCAACTACTAACAATTACAAATAATTTTTTGGAATGTTCTTCTAGTTTAATCATAATTTCATGAGATATAAGAAAAGAATTGATCCCCCAACATGAGCAAACAACCCAACCAAGATCATAATACATCACAAAAGACCACATAGTTAAGTATTGAAACTAGAAATGTAATAATAAGTGGTGAAATAAGACAAAACATAATTTATTGGAATGAATTCATGAACTCATCATTTAATCTTAATGGGAAACATTAGTATGTTAAACAATTTCATATGTGAAGCATGATTTAAAAAATCATAAAGTGAGGGTAGTATCCTACTAAACAAAGGGAACATGGTATGTCAAAAACATTCTATGATGGTTTTTAAGAGATAATATATTTTATCTTTTTTGGATCCACTAAAACTCTTTTATCATAAATGGAACGAACATGGAAATTTTCCTCTTGTATCCAGATATCCCACATTGAAATTTAGGAATTTTGGTTATTCTCCTGTATAATTCCCAACACTATAACCAGGTGTAATGCATCATGCGAATTTGTCCAAGAATAATCCAGAATATCTCTACTGAACACAAATAAAAAGGAATTTGTATAACTCTTAATGATTTGATTCATCATATTCCTAATTATGGGTGGTTTTTATATTAGACTAGAGTGTATAAACACATACTCATAATGTCCGTAATGACTATAGATATTATTTTTTGAAATATACTCATTCCAAACATGAATATGATGATACCCTGATCATAAATTACTATTCGAGGACCAAGAGTATCCAATAAAAAATTCAATGTGATCATGGATTTGGGTAAGTGGTTTTTGATTCATTATTTTATCTTTGTTTAACATATGATTATCAAAAAAAGCCTAAGGGATTTATTTTACTTCTTTACAAAAATAAATGGGGCATCCCATGGGGGATTGCTCTGTCGAATGAACACATTCTTATCTAACTCATCCTGTTGGGGTTTTAGTTCCTTATATCCTATTTGTGCTATCATATAAGATGCATGGTTAATTAGTTTGTCTAAGTTAGGAGATCATACATAATCTATTCTTATTATTTTGGTTGAATCCCTAGGAAATTTTCAGGAATTTGTTTTTGGAAACTGATCAAAATATGTTATAATATATCTCTTTCTGATCACTTACACTGATGCCATATAAACTAATACCAACTAGAAATGGACAATTACAAATATAGTTTA
This sequence comes from Viscum album, assembly GCA_963277665.1. Classification (NCBI taxonomy): domain Eukaryota; kingdom Viridiplantae; phylum Streptophyta; class Magnoliopsida; order Santalales; family Viscaceae; genus Viscum; species Viscum album. Next base: position 1,684,431,816 of record OY728119.1, on the reverse strand, counting down.
AAAATTCATTGTACTACTTATTTCCGTAGATAAATATTTATTTAATATAAGTTTATCACCATGAGATGATTTGAAACTCATATGAAATCTATAATATTCAGTATTGGATTAATGGTTGCATAACCAATCCATCCCCCAAATCAAGTCAGAGATATATATTATTTGGTAATGATAAATCCCAACATAATTCGTCCTCACATATAGTCCTTATACATGTTACACAAATAAAATCCCTAAAGTCCCATTTATCAATTGTGTTTTTCTATTTAATTGTCTAACATATAATCACAACATGTAAACATTCAAGATAAATAACACCAAAAGAAATAAAACAAAGGGACATTATCATATCTAACAAGGCCTACATGCTTGTAGATTTCACAAAAATCATTCCTCTCACCATCAAAGGATATGATTTATCAATCTTCATTACTATGTCAATTGTATATAGTTTCATACTCACTGACCCTTATTCAGCTTTTTCATTGAAAATATCTCAATGATTTAGGGGTTCTTGTGTTTCTATAATATCCTTATCTCAAATGATTAAGTGGAAAAGAGTTATTTTGGAGAGGCCTCACATTCAATGAATAATATTTGTGAGAGATATGAGATATATTCCTAGAAACGAGCATTGGTGTTACACAAAATAACACTAGAGATATGCCATATTGTTATAATTGTGTCATGGTCTAGTTGGTGTCATATAATTTTAGTTGATATGATAAAATGAATCACACATTAAAAAACCATGCATGCATTTTATTTAAATGATGGTGTTTAATTGATCATATATTATGGTTCTATGACATTTCACCACAGTGGAAGTATGTATCCATCATTTTCGAATATCATGGATTGGAGTTCCCAATCATTCCAATTTTTATAAAAATGGACCCAACAAAAATATTTCAAGATATATAATTTTTTATATTGTTAGTCTATTTACCATCTCATTATAGTTAGTAATAAAATAAAGTATTTCAGAAAATTTATGATCATACCCAAACTAAAAAATGTTCACCTTTAAAGACACACATAGTGCTATTTTTAGTAAATAATTATCTATTTTCAAAAACAGAGACTAATACACTATCATCGAGATATTATCTTGTTTTAAAATGACTAATTATTAGATCTAGAAATCTAAAAGTTGTGAGGATATAATTTATTGTTGAAATATTCCCCAATAAAACCCTAACGAAAGGACATGGCCAAATATATCCTAAATAGATGAATCACTCATTTTTCATCCAAAATCATTTTTCATATTTGTTTACAACATTATATTTATCTAGAAAGGATTTATATGTAAATAAATTTTTCCATTTAACTTATTTTTCCACACCTCTATTTTTTAGGAATGAAATACCACAAAATGATGGGTGGAATCATCATTTAAAACAGAACTGAGTGGTCCACTAATTGAGGTTCACCATTAATTTTTTCTTTATGTACAGATTGAAAATCCAGAATACTGCTTTGGACCATCTACTAGTTCACTTGTGATTTAGGTTCCGCCACATTTATTATTTATTCCTTCGATTAATTCCTATAGAATCTAGCCATTATATTTTTTTATAAGAAGAATAAACTCCATCTAGTCAACACTAAATAGTAAATAAAGGATTATATCAGTTTTCTTAATTTCCATACCAATGAATATCAAAACCATTATTTTCAAAATCCAACCATTTTCAGAATATTAAACACTCTTTCTAAATACAATACTAGTGACTAAAAATATATTCCTAATAGGAAGCTTCTGTACCAATACAAGATATGAAATATGTATCCACTAAACCCATAAATATGAGATAAAAAATCAACTAGATGGTTTTAAAAATAATTTTGTGTTGAAAAAACGAGGTAAATTAATTTTAGTAATATAGAGGGTACATACATCTTTTTATGTGTTAATTTTTTGGATCAGATGATCTTATCTGCTTGCAGTTATCCCAAAAAAAACGAACTGACCAAGACTGCTAACAATTTCAATATCTTTCCCCTTATCCTTGGTTTGAGAACAGATAGAGGTTTCATTGGCCTTAGGTGATATCCCAAATAAACCAATGTATAGTAAAAATATCCATGGGAATAAGGAAACATTGGGGGAAAATTTACCTTAAAAGGAAATTGTTGAACAAAATAATAATAAAACAACCAAAAAACTTGATGATGCATTAGTAAAAAATGGTATATCCAATAGTAATTTTAATAAAATGAAAATATTAGGGTGAAAATGGAAACATGGAATATTAATTGAAAAAAATGAAAACAAGAATTTTTTACCCCAACTAACACGATCCCAAACAATACCCAATCAATCCTTAACCTTTTAGTCTACCTTATATTCCCTTTTTATCAAGACAAATCACTAGATAAGTTTGATACATTTCTATATAGTCTATCCTATAATATGATATCTACAAATTTACAAAATTTGTTGATGAGCTGGTGAGTATACAATCAGTATGTTTTAAAAATATATTTACCAATACACTCCACTAGGAAAAGAATCAGTTGTAATATATATATATATATATAATAGTTTTATAAAATAATTTATGATGTTTATATAAAAAATATAATATTTTTAATTGAAAAAATAATTATTTATTCACATCATTTATCTGAATTTGGGATACCCATTCTCTACCTTCCACATACACACACACATAGAAATTAATGGCAAGTGATAGGACCATACACATGAGTGGTCTCTAATCAATCGACCATGTCTTTAAAGAAGGGTCAATTTCCTAGTTCCCCAATAAACCACGAACTATATTTTGTGTCACATCACGATACCCTAATGGTACACACACCCACTCTAGGGTAACGTAAAATATTATTAAATCCTATTAACCATGTATTCCAATTCAATTCCAAATTCTGATTCAATTAAAACTAAATCATTCATGAAACAAATCTATAAACAACTTGTTTGTGTAAAAAACATTTAAAACTAAATCTTTCCTGAAAAATATCCGTAAACAACTAGGTTGTGTAAAAAAATTCCATAATTTTAAAACCATTATTTAATAATTAATCCTAATGGGGATTTTATAAAATGAATTAAATTGAAAAATTTCTTCTTTGATAACCAAAATGTATTTCTAATAAGAATAAGACACTATTTTTACAAATATTTTATGAAAATTAATTAACAAGAACTCTTCGAATTATAGAATGTGTGGATATTATAGAAAATCATCCAAACAATCAACAGGTGGGGAAGATAATGAATGAAAAGATGAGTTCATATATTCGGTATTAGAAATCATTCTCATTAATAGATTCAATAATATCTTATTATGGATCTGGTCATAAAACATCGATATATCCTGAATAGACTAAATTTTTTATTAATGGATTGAGGATAAGAGTTTATCTATGATTAATGGGGAAGTATAATGACTTTCCGATGAATAAAAATATCCAATACACCCTATTTAGGCAAAAAAATGTCTCTATATCAATGTGAATAAACAAATAAACCATGGACGAGTGTGGAATTAGAGATCTTGGGTTATTTGGGTAATACAGACTCTTTCAAGGCTTAATATCGACTAAAAAATAAAATTTAGAAGAATTAACTACACATCTATTGGTTATGTCATGTAGTATGTAAAATCATGTTCCAACCATGACTAATCTATTATATAAGACAAATTTCCATGTGGTTTATGATGAATTATTTTTCAAATCATGTTTGTACCCTGGGGTGAACCTATTTTAATCCCACAACCTTTATTTTTGTCTCACACAGTTAGAATATACTATTAACTAACCCTGATTTTTCCTCTACATTTCTATTCATGGTTCCCCTAGAAACATATTGGGATTTTCCAAATCATTTACCTATTATGAACATTCATAGTGAAACCTAAAACATTATTCATTATTTTTATAGGTGGTAAACAATTTATACTAATAGTGAACATCCCATGAACCTCCAGAAACAAGATAAAAATAATTCAAAACCGTCCTGAAACCCCAAAAACATAACCTATAAATTAGTCATTCCTAAAATAAATAAAAAGTGTAAGGTTCGAAAAACCATGGTTATTAAAAAAAATTTATTAAATCAATTCATATATGGATTGATCAGGGACATGGTTATTCATGTATGATTAATAGACCAATATATAAGTGACCGAATTTATCATTTTATGTAGTGATTATTTTTAACTAAAATATTATTTAATAGATATAGAAGGTTAAATTTTCATTGTGGATAATTCTATTTGAAAAAATACATTGGATTTTAATGGTAGTCACCATTTATAAAATTTGTATAATGTAATTGATGAATTATCAACCTTTATTATCAAAGTTATTCATAATTCACATAAAATATGATCATCAGTTTGTTCAGGATGGAAATGTTTTCATTAATTCTTAGTATAGTGCCGTGGTGGGTCTCCATATCTACGCAATATAATAATTCATGAAAATAGGAATTCATAGTGAAATATTTAAACAAAATCATATTGTTATGTTATCCTCTTAATATATGTGTTTTTGAGTGTGTATCACATTGATGAATCTCTGAATCTATAAATATAGATCCATATTAGTCCATTTATTTTAAAAATTTATAACCAGGCACTTATAAAAGTTGATCTGATTTATAATAATATATAACATATATAGTAGAATACATATTATATTTATTATAACAATCTAAATAGTGCACCTAAGGTAATGTGTTCACATTTATTTGGAGAGATGATATTTTGAACCATTATGGTTCATCCTCAATAATTATTTTCTCATTTCCCAAGAACATGTATTTCACACACTTCTATAATGAATATAGTCATCATGTAATAATTTATATAATATGAGTACATCTATAATATATTTTCAAAATTTTTCTCACCTTTTGAAATTTATCAAATAGTGTGATTTTGGATGACCCTGGATAGTTTCCAATGCTAATTCAATATCAATTTCCTCCATGGATGTATCCATAATTTCCCAGACACCATATATCAAGGATATCTATATAAGGATTTATGAGGGAAAAAACATGTTACATTCCTTATAAATAGATATATTGGGTTTTTGATGGATGATATGGTTCTTGACATTTGGGATGACATAGTAGAGGTGATGATAATTAACAGATACGAATAGTGGAGTTGTAGGAATTAGAAATACTAGATTACATTCATGGAACCATCATCATATATAGTTCTTTTCATAGTAAACTAAACCACACATGAGTTTCAAACATCATCATTACATGTAATTTAGCCAATGCATTGGAACATAATGTTTATAAGAATCCTAGATCATTGGTTTCGTCTATAATAATTTGGAGAATAATTTATTGTGATTATTTCCATATATATTTTGGAATATATTGATGTAATTTTTGGGGAATAAATATAAATATTTAAGTAATTTATATCCCAAAGAGTTTAACATCACTAGTAACAGATTTGATCATTTTATGGTAATTTTCATATTAATGTTATAGTGGAATTACATTATCATATATTGGTTTATTGTATTAAAAAATGACAAGATAATGTGATATGTCTCATATCATATATATATATATATATGAATATATGTTAGCAATGATTTTAAGTGATCAGAAAATATTATTAATTTTAATTATTTCTCATATACCATGGAAATTTATTGTGGTGGTTGGTGTTGTGAGAGGGAGGATATATATTTATTTTTTTGATCACCATATTTTTTAATGATATATTATATAGGGGTTTAAATAATTGAAATTGGATTTAGATATGGTTAAAAAAATTTAATATCAAATGATTGTGAACTATTTATTATTTAAATAGTAAGAATAATTATACAAGGGATATCGTGAGGTGGAAACATGATGAAATCACATTAGTAATGAAGATAATCTTTAAGGATGGATAAAGGATGATGAACATTAATTAGTATTTCAGAGGATCATATTGTTTATTAATCTATATTAATGGAAATATTGATAGATTTAGGTATTTATGAATTAAAAGTGTAATCATATATTTCCATTTTCCAATATTATTTTGAAGAGGAAGTTCACTGGTCAGTATGAAGAAGTAGGTAGCATATTTTTTATCGTTATTCTTTAAATTAAAATGGGTTGAACACAATTGTTTTTACAGTATGTCTTCTATAACGTATATATATTATGAAATGTAAATAGGAAAATATTTTGATAAATTATGTAAATTAAATTTCCTTATTTATTTAATGTACATTAAGATGTTTGAGTAATTTTGGATTGATTTATTAAGTCAACTCAGTTACAAGAAATTAATCACACTTTCATAGTGTTTACACTGTAAGATATTTATATCATAGATGTGGTGAGATACCATGGAATCTGATGGATGATGGTTTATATTGAGATTATTTATTCACTTCATGTGATTGGAATGCATTATACCATTTATTTATAACATAGTTTGGGATTATTAAAAAAATTATCCTTATAATTTTGGGAAAATGATAAAGATATCCTAGGTATTAGATAAAATATGTGCACTTGTACCCATACTTTTTGAGGATATTAAGATTATAATTAATAATATGTGTACTCTAAATATAAAATTCAATATGATGAATCCATTAACATGAAATTTTATAGGAATTATATTATAGGTTATGTATACTAACTATTTGATAGTAAAATGTTCGTGAAAGTGCTCATTGGTCAAAAAACATTTGGCTTGTATAATGTAGAGGGTCTAGTTTGTGTGTTATAATTTTAATGAACAATAATATTTAAAGAAACCGTCTGAGTATTAGGGGATAATTTCCTTTTAGAATAATATTAATGATAATATATTATTTAATGTCACTCCTAATTAAGGGAAATAAAATTTTTTGTTGATTTATAAGGTTTTATGATTTATAACATATCATTTGAGGTGTTGGATTGGATTGGAAAAGTGATGTACAATTTGGGGATTCCACCTTCTGTGAAATCAGTTCATGTGGTCATCAACATAACATAGAATTGGTGGTATCATCCGAATAACTATCAGTTCATCTGATATGTTCTGATGGGTATTAATATGGATGTTACATTCATATATAAATCCTTGTATTAAATGAATCCTCATGAAATGAGCTAGTGTTTGTTGAGTATTTTGTTGCTGAATGATTTATAGAGTAACAAAGGTTTGGAGTAAGCTACACATGAGAGATATAAATAAATTTAGGGTTAACATTCGTTGAGCAACATTATATTCATAACCAAAAATGAATCTTCATTAATAGATGTAATGCATTGTTCGTTAAATTGTAACTTAATCATGTTATATTTTTCAAGGTAATTCCTGACCATTAAATAATAAAAAATAACTAAAATATCATTCTCAAAAAACTAATTATAGATTTATTCATGAAACAATCATAATTAATATGATAAATAACATAAAAATGTTAATATATGAACTTGTGGATAACCATAACTCAATAAATCAGCTTCTCTTTTAAAAATAATTAACTAGATAATAATTTTACATGATATTCCACGCATGAATAATAAATATAATAGATAAATTAAATAAAAATGAAAAATTATATAATAAAACATGGATATGAGGTAAAATAAACAAAAAAAATAATCATGGTCTACTAATATAATTATATTTGAAACATAAATTTTTTATGATAAACCAAATTTTGAATACTTCTATTTATAATTACAAACAATATCATTTTAGTTGAATTAAAGATGTTAAAATAATTTTTAAAAATTATCAAATGAAAAATTTAATTATACAACTAGTAGTAGAGTCTGCTAAAATTTATGACCTAAATGATTTCTCTTACAGATCCTTTATTCACTAGAAACACCTTGTAATTTAAAAACAAAACTTATAATTAATAAATCCTAAATAACTCATATAAAAAACAAAAATTATTATATTAAAACTCACAAACAACAATAAATGGACTTATGGCACATCAAAGGTTAAAATACCTAAATTCTATAACCTAGGTAATCATAAATTTAATAAAAAATCAAATTATTCCATAAATATAACATATAAGAGACAATCCATTATCAAAATATCAGTCAAATATATGAAATTTACCATATTTATCCTCATTTGACTCTGCACATGAAAACTGATTAAATAAGAGTAATTCAACCTTAATTAGGTGGAATCACATGCCCAAATATCTAACATATGAATTATGATTAAAAAAGAAAGGAGTAATCATAAATGGGGATATTTATAATGGTTTTACTTATAATTTACAACTCATAGTCATTCAAAATTTCATAGATTCATTGGAATAAATGGGGAAGAGATATAAGAAATAAAGAGGGTCTCTCCCCCATTAAGACATCTTGATGACCCGAAATTGAAGTAAAAAATAATGGATGTAAAACATTTGAAACTTCCCTTAAATTATGTGGGGCTATTGTAGCTCTACTATGACTATAGTGGCCTTCATAGTAGTTTTAACTGGTATCTAGTTATTTATTTCTCATCATTGGATCCAAGGAGATGGGCCTGGGGATGACTAGTCGAACTTTACTGTCATCCACCATGGTTTTTGTGGACGTTTTCTACATCCCTTCATCCTTATCAATCCTATATTTTTACTATTACCCTCTATCTAAAATAAAATATATGTCTCACTATCTCTGAATAATACCTATAAATATTACAATACTTCATAAATGAACTCCCTCTAAGTATCTTTATCAATCATGTTCCCAAAATAAAAAGGACCCATAGTCCACACTAACTATTTATTATAAAATGTTTATTTTTTAACCATTAATGAATTAATTTCTAATAAGGGTCATTAAAATAACACCACCATATCCATTTTGTCTATAAAATTACAAACTAGTACTTCATTAAGACATTTTACCTATCATGACCACAAGTTTACTACTAGCACACTAAATTATATCAAAATGTAATGGCCATCCTTCTAATACACAACTCCAAAAACTAACACACCTTACTAAATATCCTACTCCCTAACATCAATATAATAGATAGGATCCTCCACCCTTCTAATTACTTAACCAACCAACCTAATCTCTACCTCTTGGTGTTCACCTCTGTAATAATAATATATTAGTTAATACTTCCTTACCATCTACGAAATTTCTATATTTATTACTTTTTTAATATAAAATATTAATCCAATTATATTAAACAGATTATAATTTACACAAAATGTCCAATTTATATAATTTCACTTAAATTAAAATCGTTTTTTAAATTGATAATCACAAATAGTGTTAGAAATTCCCTATTTTACACTAAAAAATTATAACAATCAAATTTCATAAATAAATTTTTAAGGTGTACTCCAAAATGAAATAAAAAATAAAACTCCCTTTTATTAAAAACACATTTTTTTCATAACCATATTATTTAGATTTGAAATAATAAAATTCTATGAACTATTTTATTGTCAATGTTATATCATTTTTAGAAAATAATTTTTAATAAAATGAAAACCATAAATAACAATAGCATATTAATGTGGGTGAATTTCATTATCAAATTAAACTCTGACATCGTATTTAAAAAAAAGATTACATTATTAGTTTTTATATTAATATAATTATATTAGAAATAATACACATAAAAAATTATATATTTATTCTATTCCACAATCAAAATGATGCATGAAAAATGTTAAAAAATCCCAATTAATGAATAGGTCTCTTCAAGAATTATAATATTTAGAAGTAGTGATATTTAAACAGAAAGGACTTTTATAACAACGGTACCTTAATTGAACACCTATACATCCTTGGTAACTTATGATTCCATCATATACATTTTACAAATATGTAAATACTATACCCCTAAGATTAAACATCAAATCTCATGTCAGAAAAATATAAAAATACCCTAAAAGCCCCTCTGATATGACATTATAGAGACCTGTGATAGAAAATTCATCAACCCGAATTATTCTACCACATACCCCAGTATTATTATTGAACCTCCAAGAATTGGAGAATAGTTAAAAGGGTGTAATTTATTCAATGGATAATTATATACACTCTTTTGAAACCTATTATATCCAATTCCATAATAGAATGAAAATTAGTCATAACCCGTTCATATATTCGACATTCCAAAATTGAAAACTATGAATCAATGGGTAGTTTACATATATATATAATTATATAATATTATGAGACTATATCAATTCTAAAAATATAAAACCACAATCCAAATATAAAATTATCAACAAATTCATGGATGTGATACAATAACAAATAAATACAAATATAATAAAACTAGGAAGACATTCAAATATGAAAAAAAAATTATGCTACCAATTATGGAAATCCTTTCCCAACCCATCCTAAAAACATAATCATATATTGGATAGAAAATAAAAAAATAGAATATAAATCATCTTCGAAAATATCTGTGAAGAAACCAAAAACAAATATTAACATATGATATGATTCATAGACACTTGGGTATAGATTAAAGGAATGATTATGAAAAATCAATAAGAAAGACAAAGATTATTGACTCCCACATGTAAATAATCAATTATATTCATGTTTATGTATTGTAGAAATATAAATATATTGATAAATAAGTATCAGATAAAAATAAATACATATACATTATAGGATAATCATAACTGATATTACAAATCACTGAATAATGATTAACCCCATTCAAACCACTATGATAAGTTATATAAGGAGTATTTAATAATAAAACATGAACCAAAAAGGGGACCGACACATAATTACAGAACAATATTTATATAAAATTTAATAAATATTATGGGAGAAAAAATTAGTATAATTCTTCCCATTCATATAGGGACAGGGAAACAATTATCTCCCATGGGCATATCAATACAAGGGAATGAAATCATATATCATATGAATATCTTTATAGGGGATTTTAAACCACTAATAAACTATATATTTTTATAGTATTCAATAAAATCCATGGATCATAGAACATTACATCAATGCGGGGAGGGGTAGAAACAACCACAATCAATACTAATTGTGTAAGGGAAGGATTCAAATCAGGTCCTCTAAAATATCACCATCGGGATGCATCCACTAGGCTACGCCCCTTGGGTATCAAATGATCATAGACCTTATTTAGATATTTTAAAAAACACTAGTAAATAATCTAATATAATTTTGGGATTCCACTCCAACAATGTAAAAAAGTAACAATAAATAATAAAACAAGAACATATTTAAATATAATAATTGTTATAACCACGTTTAAGTATGGATAGGAAAAATTTCATTTATATTTCAATTAATTTAATGAAACTTCCATTATGAATTAAAATGATGGATTAACTACCCTTATTTAAATAACTAATATATATGATGCATCCATAAAATTATAGAACATAAAATAATTAAACCCTTAAATTTGTATTAAAAATAACTTTAATATAGCCACATTAAAGAGTACCAGATAAATAATCTCATAACACTACAAATTATTTCCATTATTTAAGTGGATTATATCTACTCGTAATAGTACATATTCTATCAGTAAATCTCATTATAAATATTTATTTACTTATCTCAAAATTAAATGTAAAAACTCTATCATTAAATGCAATGGAGACCAATAATATTATTTGATTATAATTATAATAAGATAAATATATAATAAATAAATGAATTGAAATATTTACTAACATATTAAAACAATATATTATTATGTTTATCTTAATATTACCAATAATTACCATTTCATATATAATATTATTAATAATATCATTTTATCAATGATTATAAGAAATTTAAAATGTAAATATTTATACTTTATATAATTTTGAAATGAAAACTTATTTCAATATATAATTATTTATACTCATATAAATGTATACTGTAATATAGTATATATTTATAAAAATTATTATATAAAATTTTTAAAATATATTATATGTCCAATAAATCATGTAAATATTTAATTTTAATTAAAATAATTACATTAATGTGGAAATGATTATATAAATAATGAAAAAAAATTTAAAATGTAATGGAAATTTAGAATTATTGTGAATATTATTGAAGGTAAATTATTATTTCTAAATAACTGAAAATAGGGAAATATATTTCCCCAAAAAACCCATGTTAAGGATAAATATTTTTCAATACATAACAACTGAAATATGGAATTGAATAGCAACAACTATTGTGGAATTATTTTAATAAGGCATGTATACTCAAGGACAATGTTAATTGTATTGTGACTTTTCATGGTATTTATTATGATTTTTTCCTTATTGTAACCTAAAATTGTTCACCATATAAAAACATAAAAATCCATAACCAAATGTTATATGATTTTCCCCAATATGAACACTGATAATCCACACTCTATATAAAACAATATTCAGAAAATAGATGTACAAAATGTCAAATCATACACCCACACCATTATTCTATTTCCATATTAGTACAAAGGTTAATTTATAATAAATATCATCAAATTACTTTATTATTAAATTAAAAAATAAAAAAAAATATAAAAAAATTAAATTAATCAGCAACAAATAATAATTTTTAAAGTTGGAACATTACTTATTTATGAAAATTAATATTATAATATATTATTTTATATATAATAAAGAAAATAAGTTACAATGTGACGTAATGTAATTATTTTGGCTAAAAATATAAAATTAAATTAAATAGTAAGTATGAAAAGTTAACCTTTTCTATTTTTCTAAATGATTATTAGAATAGATTGGATATAAATGTCTTATATAGAAAATATCATTTAACATAAAAAAATTCCTTCAGTGAACTGAATGTTACATTTATATTTTAAAATATATATAATTAAATTATTAAATAAAACAAATGTTACATAATAATTTTTAATGAACAATATAATAGTAGTTTTGATACAACTAATGTAAGTAATAAATTATAATCACTTTTAAAAAGTGATCTATAGTTTGATCACTAAGTGAAATTCCCTTCATCTATACACCAATAAGCTTATATAATTCAAGAAAATCTATGAATTAAAATACAACATAATATTTATGTGGTATAAATGAAATATTTAATCCAAAACAAATGTTGGCACAATTGACATGGATTTATGTTATAATAATTTACAATCATCCTTTAATTTTCTTGAAATTCAGTTTCAAAATTATTCATCTTTTGAAACTAATATTATAAGGACTCAACCTTAAAACATTACATAATATTGAATTAAATGAATAATTCACATTTATGATCGTTTTAGGAATATAATTTTAGAGAATTGGGCCATAACTATTACATAACAACTTGAATATTACATGTAGACACTACTACCCAGTATCCATTTTCTTCCTAAAATAAAATCCCTTAAAAAGAAACATGTCTAGTTCCATGTTTTAGACATCATGACTTTTCCATGATCCAATCCTTGACCCTATTCATATTTATGTCATGTGGAAAACATTTCAAAAAAATTGGATTAGAATAAATAGCTTAGTAAGGGTTATAAAATAAGGATGGAAAATATTAGCCCATCCATAAATACAAATAAATGAAACTATACTATTCAATCATAACATACCTCATGAAATCATAATATTTATGAATAACACACAATAATGCAAAATCATAAATGTTACTTATGGAATCCATATCAAACATATATTGTAGCTATCATAGCATCGTAGGGAGTTACACCTGGAATACCCATCAGAGTATATTTCTGAAATCTCTTAGGAGAAACATCACGTTTTCCTCCATCATGTTACCCAATTCATTAGAGAGCTATCTCAGGATCACCCGCCCCAGGTTTTTCATGGAACCACCCATATACATAAACAATTCCCAATAAACATTACAGAATGATGACATATAACGCATTTATAAAGGAAAGATAACATTTCCACATTCCAATATATCAAATCAAGATATTTAAATAAACAATGATTTATGAAATTATTTTCAAAACCATTTAAAAAGAGAATTTTGAATCATAGTGTCCCATACTACATTGAATATTTTAAATGAATTTTCGTTAGAAAAAATTAATGTTCATATAAATAAATCCTAAAACCCATTTTGAAAACATGGAAATTAATGAGAAATATTTAGAAGAATAAATCTTTAAAACATTTAAAAAAATATTTTTGTTAAAGTGTTTTTAGAAAAAAGAGACATGCTTGAATACATATAATTGAAGAATAAATTTTAATAATAAAATTATATTATAATGAGAATAAAGGGATTCAAGATATAATAATTCAAAGGACAGTATATACATCATATAAGAGTGAATTTGTGCATAACAACAATGAAGTCTAAGTGGAAATGTAAATTGGGATGGAATCTCTCACAAAGATGGTATTCTTAAATTTAGGAAAAATCAATCACATAATTATGTGGAAAAATATAAATACACCCTATATAAGTTGATATTTAGTGTAAAAAATTAATAGGTCATTCACACATATACATAGGATGACATATTCATGAAGTATATGTTGATCCCAAAGAATTTAAATTGGGTTAAGAAGTTCCCTTGTAAAAATTCGACATCCTAACGATGTCACATTAAAATTCATAAAATGAGTTGATGTGATAAAAATGGTATCTAATCACTTGTAAATAATATTTACATCAATAAGGATATATAATAACATATCCCAACATAATAATATATAAACTAAAAACATAACAAAAAGAAGTCTTTTAAAAGGAGGAGGGTGAAATGTTCCCATGCTGATTTGGTAACATACAAAACATATGCCACATGAAAGAAAAATCATAAAATAATGATGTAAGTACTCATAAATGAAATTATATTACACAAATGGTATAATAATGGTCATTACATACACCACACAAAATTAAATAGTGGCAAATATAGCATGAATCTTACGGGAATAAAATGTGAGAAGAAACACTTTACCACATTGTAATCAAATGAGTGGTATGACCAAAAGTTAATAACCACCAAATGAATCACAGAATACCATGAATATAATGATAATAAGTATAATATATATCAAATTTAAGAACAAAATACACCACATTCAATGAATAAGTGGAGAACAATAGAAATCTCACTGAATTGAAAGTGAGATAAGAAATCCCTTACCTCGTGTCTGACTTGACTCGATCATTATTTAATATGCTGAATAATAAACTAAAGATAATTTATACTTTCTTTAAAACTTTTTTCAAGTTTATTATTCCTATTATATCACTTATTACCATGTTATAATCATTACGTAATAATTTATGTTAATAACGTTCATTTTTTCGATATTTGGTACTTCATTAAAAAATGAACACCTTATATTTACATGTTGTCGTTGTGGTCAATATTCCATTATATCCAGAATGAATTTAATTATTTAAATATTATATATATCATATATATATAGTATATATATATTTATAACAATACATATCATTTGAAGGTAAAAAATGAAATGCATCGTTCATTGGGACGGTAAGCCGTACGTGCGCATGAACGCTACTATGTTCATTTCTATTTATTATTTTTATGGAATTAAAACGTAATGATAAATAGGTATATTATAATTTTAGTATAATATCATATATAATATCATTAACTCCATCCTTTATATGTCCCTCAAATGGTATTAAAGAGTCATATCACTTTGAGGGGACAATAGTCCACACTTTCTCAAATGAAATTATCGCATTTACACATAATGGAAATCATAAAAGTATGATATAAAAGAAAAATACAAAATCATGAAGAAAAATTGATCATTATATATATAATATATAAATATATATTCATCTTAAAGGCCACCATGAGAGGATGTAGAAGATAATGGAATAGTCATCATTTCGTGAGGTGTTAGTTTGTTATCCACAAAAACAATATATTCTTCACCCATTAGATGGAGGTGTCTTTAAGTGTAGTTAGAATAATTATCATAAAAAATACTACTATATTTAGGACACTAATTTTGTTATAAAATAAAGGAATAAAAGAGTATAGGGATTAGAGATGTAAAATAAATGAACAGAAGTTAAGAGAAACTGTAGCCTTTTATTTGGGTTACTTCCTTTGGTTTGAACCAAAAGCACTTCTTGAAGTGTCGTATACCTATAGTAAAGCTTCTAGGAGAATGATATGGAAGTAGTAAGCTTAGTTTGGTAGAGTTTGGACGATCCATAAGTCTTGAGAGGTGTGAGGAATTGGTTAGAAGTGGTGTCTTTTTATAGGGGGGATGGTCTTTTTAGAATAGTGTGAAAATATTATTTTATTATATAATGATATTCGGTTTGTAAAGGTCCAAAAATCATTAAAGTAAATTATATGATGACTCATGATAGAAATAAAATCATCAAATAGGAATTGGAAAGTTTTTGGATAATATTTTAATCATTATAATCTTATTTATTTAAATCATGTATTAATGAGTTAAATACTGCATCATTATTGTGTCATAATTTATTTATTTTATTTTTGTGTAAAAATTATAAAAAAACACCATGATGTAAGAAATATATTTAGCTTTCCAATGAATATTTATAGTAGAAAATATTATTTATTTAAAACCTTGTAAAAATTATTTTACTAAAAGATATATGTTTTTTTGCCATTTTTGCCTTTAGTTTAAGTTAATTAATCTAAAGTGTCATTATCACTCCCATGTGGTTCAATGGGGTACCAAAATCAACCCAATGATTCCCATGGTCGTTAATGACTGAACCAATAATGTTTGGAAAAGTGTTAAGGTAATTTTTAATTATTATAATATTTGTTTTACCTTGAATTAGCTTATTTACCTTCAACCACAGCAAATAAAAGTCAAACATTACTATTCACCAAAAATTATATTCATCTTATTGTACCACATTTATCTAAATAATAAAAAATATGTATGTAGGATTTTTGAAATTCAATTCATAGATGTGGTAAAATTTAATTTAAATGAAAAATTCAGTTTTTTTAAACTACTACTAAGTGGTTTCACTATTCATCAAAAATTTATTTTTTTCATAAAAATACCAAACATTTCAGCCTAAGATATATTTGAAATTACAAATTAAAAAATGATGTCTAATTTACAAAATTCAAAAAATAGAATTTGAATTAATTAATTAAAAATTAATTCCCATTGTTAAAACAAATAGTGGGTTTTTAAGAAACAATAACTATCCAAACATTGACAATTGCTTATGTCCAATTTCAATGTGAAATTAAATCAAATGACTAAAATTTCATTAAGTGGTAAAAATAAATTATAATTAAACTTTAAACCCAATTAAAATGATAATATAACCATATAAATAAATTAGATTAAAACATAGTTTTGATTTAGAATATAATATTTTCACTATTCATTAACAAATGATCCTTATAGGAAAAATTCCAAAAAAAAATAGACAAAGTAAATTTTGGTGTACCCTTTCTAAAGAAGGATTTTATTTAGTCAAATATAATGTATTAAAGTGACCAAAACTATATTTAATGAGTGTTCTCCCATAAAAAGAGGTTAATTGGCCTTTTAATGTAAATTATGCTTAAAATTAGATTTATTCACATTTTAAGCCTCTAACATTTATTGGATAAATTAAAATACATTTAAAAAAAAGTATAATTATTTTTTAGTTAGTTCTGTTCACTTCCTCTATTACAACAACTAGGCATTAACTACCATTTATAATAATATTATTATATTGTTAGTGTGCAATGTAAGATTTTAATGAAACTCATTATTGCGTATCGGGTATGCTATCGAAAATAGCAACCCCTTTAAAGTAAAATTCATATTAAATTCACAAATATTAATAAACATGAAAATTTCATATTCTTCATTATTCAAGGATGTCACATCCTTCCCTATTTTTGGGAATTGCGTCCTCGTAATTTTAAAATTGGTCTCAGAAACTTCATTGAATGCCCCATATTGAAAAAGAGTCAATAAAGCTATCAGTTTAAAATAATGTAAGAGAAGTACAATGGTTACCCGAGACAACAGATACAAGGATTCCATAAAAACCTGGATATGAAGGAGAAAACAAACCATCATGTTTTGATGGAGAGTAATAGAAAACATGTTTAGGAGAATGTTAACCACCATAAAATCACCAACTTGTGATGGGTTAAACTGTCTTTGACTCCCCAGTAAGAAAAGTTAACAGACAAGGTTTTTGTTTTAAGTTACTTTTCATTGAGGAATTTATTTACGAGCTTAACTAAAAATATAAGGAAATACACTTTCTTTTCATGTTGACATTTATCTTTTACTAGATTTCTAACACAAACTCATATTTTATCCAAATAATGATTATTCAGGATGACTTTTTTTCACATTAAGGGAGATATAATCAACATTGAGTGAATCACATAATCCATAAAATAAGAACTATATA
Organism: Viscum album; assembly: GCA_963277665.1. Classification (NCBI taxonomy): domain Eukaryota; kingdom Viridiplantae; phylum Streptophyta; class Magnoliopsida; order Santalales; family Viscaceae; genus Viscum; species Viscum album. The sequence goes on along the minus strand of OY728119.1, from coordinate 1,684,413,461 downwards.
TTTCCCATGTATTAAAACCATAAAAAAACCAAAATGGTTACCACCATATCAGATAATCCCCAAAATGATAATCTTTTACAAAAAGAAAAACTACTCTTAATCTCCAAAATTTGTCAAACAAAACTCAATGTTCAACAAAGACCACTCAATAAACATTTGTCGATAAAATTTTTCAAAGTAATAAAAACTAATATTGGAACCCAAATCTCAAAAGGATCTTATCACATAGTCTTCCAAGATAAATCATTACATTTATCTCCAAATAACATTAGTTACTCTTAAATTCTCATATTGAGAAGTAATTAACCTAATCACATATCCTCCATGATAGGTTAATAATTTTCATATATATCCCAAAATTGATTTATTCTTGATTAATAAAATCATCTAATTAAAAATAATTAGTCATAAAAACCAAGTACTTCACGTAGTCCAGTGGTAGGAGAAAAATATCAACCACACATTGGTTGTGGGTTTGATTCCCGCAGCTTTTTCTGACGCCACGGGTTGTCACATAGTCTGCGTGTTATCCTTTCTTCAAATACTATATAATTTTATAACATTCAAAAAATTGATAAATTTATCAAAAATAACCATAATATATTTTAAATTCTATGTTTATCTAATAACTTTCATTTTGCATCCCAAAAATGAATTAACCTGTAATTTCCTCAAATTCAATTATCATATAAACCCAAATTGTTCTTTATAACTATATCCATAGACTAAAAGATAATTATTCCTTTAATAGAATTTTCATATATCAATGTTATGGGTTACACATACTATCAAAAGTCATCTAATATAATTCCCACCATCAAAAGAGTCTTAATATCATTAAGCATTTCACCATCCTAATATCTTCCATAACTCTTGAATCCCTTATATGTTGAATTATTACTCATTTAATATTCTTCATGATCCATTAACCATTACTTTTCAACTTATTCTAAAATACATCTTTCCTAAAAACAGTATCATGAATCATATCTTAAGATTCAACAATATCAAAACATGTGTTAAGAAATTATCTATAACTTTCATTGGTCATTTTCAGTTTCTTCATCCTCAATCAGAATTCATTAGGAATTGGTAATCAAATATTTATATGATCATGGTTATCCCTTTCCTGAAACATCTTCATAGTACATCTATTTGTATAATGTCCATGCACACCACATTTAAAACATTCAATGGATCCCTTAGAAAGAACATCTTTCCCTTTCCTATAGTCAACTGGATGCTTCATTTTTCCATGGTCGGTTCGGGCTTTATGAGCATCATTTCCAAACATATATCATCTTCCCATCCCTTTGAATCATTTTCCGAGGTGTTTCTTTCCACATCCTTCACACATAGGTTTTTGAACATATATACCTTTATGATTATTACTTGAACTTCCTTGCAGATTTGTTTCTCTCATATACGATTCCTTATAAAAACCACCAATGTTTAAGTTGTCAATCATGACTCCAGATAGTTGGCTGAGAATAACCACAAGAATTCTCATTGAAGCTACCATTTCTTTTAATTTCTCATTTGGAAAACCATTATATTTTTCTTCACATCCACTGTTACATTGATTCCATCTAGATCCAACCATTGACTAAAACCAAATAGGTTAGTGTTAGTATATCATTAAAATCATCATATAACATCTTATAAGGAGGGTATATACAAAAATATATTTTTTCACGTTATCTTAAAATAATTTACATTATCTAAAAAACTATGACTCTTTCTGAAATCCTAACCATTGAGGTAATGTAACGTATGCTTAAAGAATACCCTAGCCTTTAAAGTCATCTAAACTGACCTCTGATAAAAACTATAAAGACCCAGCCTTACAACATTACATAACATTGAATTAAATGAATATGTCACATTGAGGATCTTTTCAGGTTTAGAGTTTTAGAGAATTAGGCCATAACTATTACATATAAACTTGAATATTACATGTATACACTACTACTAAGTATCCATTTTCTTCATAAAATAAAAACTCTTAAAAAGAAACATGTCTAGTTTCATGTTTTAGATAGCATGAATTTTCCTTGATCCAATCCATGACACTGATCATCTTTAAGTCCTATGGAAAACATTTGAAAAACATGGGATGAGTATAACAATATCAGTAAATGATATAAAATAAGGAAGGAAAACATTATCCCATTAATAAATAAAAATCAATGATACCATACTTTTCAATAATAACATACCTGACAAAATCATATGATTTCTGAATAACATAAAAAATACCAAATCATTAAGGTTACTTATGGAATCCATATCAAACATACAATGTAGCTATCGCATCTACATAGAGAGTTAAACTTGGAATACCCATAACAGTATATTACATAAATCTCTATGGAGAAACATCATGTTTTCCTCCATCATGTTACCCAATGCATTGGAGAGATATCTCGGGCTCAACCACCCTAGGTTTAACACGGGACCACCCGTATATGTAAAAAATGCCCAATAACCATAACATAATCATAATATATAAAAAATGTATATAGGAATGATAAAATTTCCACATTCTAATATATGAAATCAGGATATTGAAATAAACAATTTTTATCAAATAATATTCAAAAACATTTAAAAAACAGTTTTGAATCAAAATTTCCCATACCACTTGGAATATTTTAAAAGAATTATCATTTGAAAAAATTAATGTCCATATAAAGAAATCCTAAAACACATTTTGAAAACATTGACATTAATGAGAAAAATTTAGGATTATAAATATTTAAAACATTTGAAATCATATTTTAGTTAAAGTGTTTTTTAACAAAAAGAGAGATGCTTGAATACAAATAATTGCAGAATAAATTTTATTCATAACTTTATAATATAATGAGAATTAAGGGATTCATGATATAATATGTCAAAGGAAATTGTATACACCATATAAGAGTGAATTGGTGCATAAAAAACAATGAAGTCTCAGTGGAAATGAAAATTTGGATGAAATCTCTTATAAAGATGGTATCCTTAAATTAAGGATAATTAAATCACATAAGTATGTGTGCAAAATATAAATACACCCAATATAATTGGATATGAACTGTAAAAAATACCATGTACATTCTCACATATTAATAGGTTAACATATTCATGAAGTACATGTTGATCCCAAATAATTGAACTTGGGTTAAGAAGTTGCCATGTAAAAATTCGACAATCTAACGGCATCACTTTAAAATTCAGAAAATTATTTGATGATATAAAAAGGGTATATCATATCTTGGACATAATTTTTACATCAATAAGGATATATAAGAACATATCCCAACATAATAAGTTATAAATTAAAAGACATAAAAAATAGAAGTCTTTTAAAAAGATAAGGGTGAAAGGTTCCCTTACCAATTTGGAAACATAGAAAACATATGTCACATGAAAGAAGGATCATAAAATGATGATGTAAATACTCATAATTTAAATTATATTACACAAATATTCCAATCATGGGCAGTATATACACCACACAAAAGGCAATAGTGGTAAATATAGCATTAATCTCAAAGGAATAAAAAGTGAGATAAAACCCTTTACCATGTTGTAATCAACTAAGTCATATGAACAAAAGTTAATAACCACCAAATGAATCAGATAATACCATGAATATAATTATAATAATAATAATATATCAAATTTCATTACACAATACACCACATGAAATGAATAAGTGACGAACAATGGAAATCTCACTGAATTGAAAGTGAGTTAAGAAATCCCTCACCTCGTATGTGACATGACTATATCGTTCTTTAATCTCCTGAATAATAAAATAAAGTTAATTTATACTTTCTTAAGAACATTTTTCAAGTTTATTATTCCTTTTATATCACTTATCACCATGTTATAATCATTATGTAATCATTTAAGTTAATAACATTAATTTTGTTGATATTTGGTACTAGAGTAAAAAATGAACACCTTATATTTACAATTTTCTATGTGGTAAATATTCCATTATATCCAAAATTAATTTCATTATTTAGATATAATATATATAATATATATCATTTATATATATATATTTATAATAGTACGTATCATTTAGTGGTAATAAATTAAATGCACCGTTCATAGAGACGGTAAGTCGTACGTAGGCATGAACATTACTTTCATTTATATTTCATATTTTAATGGAATTAAAACATAATGATACATAGGTATATTATCATTCCAGTATAATAGAATATATAATATCATTAACTATATCCTTTATTATTCCCACATATGGTATTAACGAGTCTTATCACTTTGATTGGACGATAGTCCGCACATCCTCAAATGAAATCATCGTGTTTACCCATAATGGAAATCATAAAGGTATGATATAAAAGAAAAATACAGAAGCTTTAAGAAAATTTAAACATTATATATATAATATATAAATATTGTGTCATCTTAATGGCCACCATGAGAGGCGGTAGAAGATAATCGAACAATCATCGTTTCGTCAGGAGTTAGTTTTCCATCAACAGAAACAATATTTTTTAGACCCATTAGATGTATGTGTGTTTATGTGTTGTTTTAATCCCTCTCATAACAACATACTAGTATATTTATGGTACTATTTTTGTTATAAAACAATGTAATAAAAGAGTTTAGGGGTTGGAAAAGTAAAAAAAGAAAATAAGTTAAGAGAAATTGTTTCCTTTAATTTGGGTATCTTCCTTTGGTTTGAACCAAATAGACTTCTTGAAGTGGCTTCTGCATATAGTAATGATTATAGGAGAAGTATAGGGATGTAGGGAGCTTAATTTGGTAGTGTTTGGTCGAGCCAAAAGGTTTGAGAGGTTTGATTTATTGGATAGAAGTGATATCCTTTTATAAGGGGGAGAGGCTCTTTAGGAAAGTGTGAAAATATTATTTTATTATATAATGATATTTAGTTTCTAAAGGTAAAAAAGTCATTAATGTATAAGATAAGATGACTCATAGTCTAAATAAAATCATAAAATATTAATTTCACAAGTTTTGGATAATATTTTAATCATTATAATCTTATTTGTTTAAATCATTTATTAAGTAGGTAAATACAACATCATTATTGTGTCACAAATAATTCAAATTATTTGTTGTCTAAAAATTATAAAAAAAATACCATGATGTAGGAAATATATTTATCTTTCAAATTAATATTGATAGTTTAAATGATAATTTATATAACCCCATGCAAAAATTAATTTACTACAAGATAATTGTTTTTTCCTTTTTTGACTTTACATTATGTTAATTAATCTAATGTGTCATTATCACTCCCAAATGGCTCAATGGTGTCCCAAAATTGACCAAAATATACCCATGGTCATAAATGACTCATCCAATAAGGTTTTAAAAACTGTTAATGTAATTCTAAATTATTAAAATATACATTTTACCTTGAATTACCTTATTTACCGTTAACTGCAGTAAATAAAAGTCAAAAGTTACTATTCACCAAAAATTATTTTCATCTTATTGAACCAAATTTTACAAACTAAAAAAACCATGTATGTTGGATTTTTGATATTCTATTCATATAAGTGGTAAAATTTTATATAAAATAAAAATTCTTTTTTTTAACTACTACTATGTAGTTTCACTATTCCTCAAAAATTGGTGTTTTTCAGAAAAATACCAAATATTTCATCCTAAGCTATATTTGATATTCCAAATTAAAAAATGATATCTATTATTACCAAATTCAAAACATATATGTTTCATTAATTAATTAAAAATTAATTCATGTTGTAAAAACAAATTGTGTGTTTTTAAGAAACAATAACAATCAAAAGATTGACACATGTTTATGTCCAATTTCAATGTGAATTAATTCCAATGATAAAAATTTGATTAAATGGTAAAAATATATTCTATTTATACATTAAAACCAATTAATAATATAATCAAACCATATAAATAAATTTTATTAAAACGTAGTTTTGAATTAAATTACAATATATTCACTATTCATTAGAAATGAACATTATCGGAAAAATTCCAAAAAATTTACAAAAGTTATATATTGTTTTCCCCATTCAAAATAATGATTTTATTTGGTCAAATAGAATGTATTTAAGAGACCAAAACTATATTTAATGAGGGTTTTCCCTTAAAAGGGGGTTAATTGGCCTTTTAATGTAAATTATGCTTAAAATTTGATTCATTGACATTTTAAGCCTCTAAATTTTATTCGATAGACGAAAATACATTTAAAAATAATAAATAATTATTTTGTAGTTCATTTGGTTTGTTTCTTCCATTACAACAGCTAGGCGTTAACTACATATTAAAATAATAATATTATATTGTTTGTTCGCAATGTATGATTTCAATGAAACTCGTTGTTGCGTATCGGGTACGCTATCGAACATAGAAACCCCTTTAATGTAAAATTCATATTTAATTCACAAATATTAATAAATATGAAATTTTCATATTCTTCCTTTATTCGAGATGTTACAAAAACTATATTCATATCATTGTGGGATTGAAGGATAATGTTCAAAAATCAATTTTAACTAAACAAAGTAAAACCATTGAACCATGGACATATCAATATATATTGTATCATATATCTTAATAATATGTCCCTATAAAAATATAATTCCCTTTTACTTTTCATATTATCCTTTCACTCACAAATTATTTCTATTAACACTCTTAAATTATTTTCACAACACTAATATGTAATTTATATTTCATAATGACAAGACACATATAGGCCATGAAATTATATTCCAAACATTTATAATATATTTTTTTATTTTTCATACATATGCACAACATTCGATTAAATAATGCGTGAATATTATCATACCAAAGTTACTACTCTAAGAAGTGTCAAACTAACCAAAATAGTTATTTCATTATATGTCAATGTATTTATAATTATAGATAAGGTATATTAAAAGAAATTTAGTAAATGATGATTAGTAATAAATTTTTATAATGAAATAAAATTATCTGAAAAAAATTATATTGAAGTAGAATGACATGTAATTGATATAATAGCTTATACATAGAAAACATAACAAAAAATACATGAATTGGAATCCCAATTTTAAAAATAATTCATAATTATAATTAATTTGAATATAATATGTAATGTGTTCTTGTAATTTCAATATTTTATGTTTTTTTCTTCTATTAATAATTATCCTGGATATAGAAAAAACTGTAAAATTTTTAGTAATTCATTGGAGATTTACTTTTGGTTCTTGAAATAACATTTTAAAAAATATGATGATAGTGTACCCTATTTAAATATTTTCAATAATTAGTTATAGCAGTTTTATAAATTTCATATAAAACTATATTATTCATGTCATTGAACAATTAAGATATACCCATTTTACATTTACTAGGGGGTATGTTTAAATAAATCATAAAAAGAATATCATCAATTAAATAAATGGAAGAGAGATATTTTAAAAATAATTGTTATAATCTAAAAATAAATAGTACACATAAGAACATAAATTAAAATGAAAAAAAAATTATTTTTTATATATCATTTATCTCTATTTGAGTTGAATACATGAGTTACCGTGAATACATTACGTGATTCCATGTTTGAATATGGTTATAAAAAAATTATAGCTGTTCTGATGAAATTAGTTTTGATGTATTGGTACACCAATTAATACATCACAATATAGTAAGAAAGTTGATTTATTTCAATTCAAACCCAAAATAAACTTGCATCTATATAAGACTGAAGACAAACATCAATATATATCATCCACTTATTTCATTATAGAAGCCCATATTACAGACCAATTATAGAATTATTTAACATCTTGGTTCTGGAAGCCACCTAGAGGTTCCCCGTACCCAGTTGGTCACATGGCCTCAAGAGAATTTCCCCGAATGCTAGAGGCTGCCGACTAGTAGTGAGGGCCTTGGGTGTGATAATGGGGAAACTCTGCCCTAATTGGTAGACTACACAGTGGAAAAAAGAAATAATAATCAATAACGGATGTAGTAAACAATCCCAACACAAGTGAACAAAGAAATACAATAACAATAAACAAATAGAGCACAGATATATATATATATATATATATATATGAAATTATGTGTGATACATATGTCTAGGAATGCATCCAAACAAGTCACAATGGTGAATACAGTACTACACCAAAGTACAAAAGACAAACAGATAATCAACTCCTCAGCATCGCAAGCCTCGGCTTGGTCCCATGCACTCCTGCTCCAATTCCAGTCAAGTACCAGAAGTAGAAGGGTGTCTTCTCTTGTCTATACCTGAAACAATACAATCTATTTGGGCCCAAAAGCCTGACCCAAACAGGGTGTGAGACTAAATCCCAGAAGGTAACCACCTGAAGATCTGTACCTAACAGTCCGTGTGTATATGGTAGGTAATTTAAAGTAAACAGTAAACACTAAGCAGTATCCAGCAATACACAACAGCAAACAATCCACAAAATTAACAAGCAGTAGTGAAGGAAACAGCTAACCACAAACAGGAAACCCTATGGGAAGTACTCACAACCATCCCCTCTGTTCCTATCTTAAAAGTACCAACAACCCTCTGGGTAGTACACTCAACCTAACCCCACTGGTTTGGTCAAACTAAATTATTAGACTCTCTGAGGATGCAAGTTCAGTCAATTCCCCTTATTTTATAGGGTAGTCAGCGACTCTCTGAGTTAGATCATGCGGTCTGATCCCCTTAAAGACCCATAGTCTAGAGATACTCGGATTACTCTCACTTGGTCAATTCCTCTTATAGCCTCAGGTCTATCATAGACACTCTGAGGAAGCTCACTCGGTCAATTCCTCTTATAGCCTGGAATGGTTTATGGAAGTTCAACAAAACAAAGACTCCCTGATGCAGCTCACTCGGTCTATCCTCCTATAGTCTATGAAGCTCAATACTCTCTGAGGAATCTCACTTTCTTTACCCTCTTGTAGTCTATAATATCGATGACTCTCTAGGAATCTCACTTAGTCTATCCCCAATAGTCTATAAAGTCCAAGACTCTCTGAGGAAGCTCACTCGGTCTATCCTCTAATAGTCTATAGCACCAGGTTCTCTCAGCCCCATTCCAGTCAGTGCATAATAATTCTATAATGAAGAATTAGACCTATAGAGCTACTTGGCTAAATAGTCTACAACATAACAAGAAATGTCAGGAAACAACAGTCCATCCTACAATCACAAGTCATGGAAAACAGGTATAACGGCCAATAGGCTGAACAAGACCAAAAGGTCCTAAACCAAACAAGGCATGGGACAAACATCCAACCATAGAAATTATCCTTATAAACAGCCAAAATACCTCTACACAAGCACACATGCAAGGAAAGAAATCAACAAGGGAAAAACAGAAAACACGAAATTCCCCATTCACAATTATTAGTGGAAATTACACATAAAACTCAAAGACTTTGAACGGAAAATCGCAAACCACCTACCGTGATTCTAAAAGATCAATATACTTGAACCACAAGGAATTAATATCCTTATAATTTCATAGATCTATGAAAACACATAAAATGTTCTACCCACGATTACATGAAAAAGAGAAGGAAATGGAAAATGATGCTCTATAATAATGAGGAGCTTACAACTGCGGTTCCAACATAATCGACGATGGTGGATTCATAGAACAGACAGAGGTTTAGGGGCTCAGAGAATTTTCGTGACTGTACGACATCTCTCGATCAAAGATGCTAGAGAAGAAGATGATTCTTGGGTTATGATGTGACCCTGGTCCATTTAATGAAAAAAAGTACACATTGTGTACTTTTGGAGTGCACGGTGTGTACAAGGATTTTTTCAGCTCCTCTTTAAGAGGCCTCCACATCACCCCTACATGGTCGTGTGTGTGGCCATGACACAGCCAACACACGACCTCGAAAGGAATCAAAGTACACAGCATGTACTTATAAAGTACACGACATGTACTTCAAAAATTTCCAGAAATTCCTCTTATCATAGAAACTCTAGAAAAATGAAAAAAAAATACCTGAAATGAGGATCTGGGTACATACAAACTTCCCCCCTTAAAGAAATTCATCCCCGAATTCACCTAGCGAGGCATGGAAGATGAAACCCCGAACAGCTCCAGCCACTGTGATCAAACATCAGCCTCCCTCTTCCATGTTTTGTCCCTTACTCGCCTGTGCTACCATACCACCCATACCAGAGGAACATACCAGCCACAGAGAACCTTCATACGACGATTGAAAATCCTAATAGGATGCTCCTCAAACAATGCATCTGCTTTGAGCTCAACCTCCTCAGGTTGAAGGATATGGGAAAGGTCTGAAAAGTAATGTTGGAGCTGAGAAACGTGGAAGACGTCATGCATATCCTTGTACCAATGAGGTAACTGTAACCAATAGTAAACCGGACCAACTCTCTCCAACACCTAAAACGGTCCGACTTACCATAGTGAAAGATTACCCTTTCTATGAATCCTCTTGTATCCTATCCTCAGTGCGACAGGCAAGAAAACCTAATCCCCGACCACGAAATCCATAGGTCGTCTCTGCTGATTAGAAAAATAATTCTATCGAGAATTTGATGTATCCATCCTCTTCGGAATCAACTCTATCTACTCTGAGGTCTCTTGAACAATACGAGGTCCCAGCAAAGTTGAATCTCCTTCCTCCAGAAAACCTAAGGGTGATCGACATTTCCTACCGTACAAACCCTCATATGATTCCATCTAAATAGTCACCTGAAATCTGTTGTTTTATGTGAACTCCACAAGAGGTATAAGCTTCTCCCAAGAACCTCCAAAGTCATTAATGCAAGATCTGAGCATATCCACAAGCAGCTGAATCATACAATCAGAATGACCAACTGTCTGGTGATGTAATGTTGTACTCAAAAGTACATGTATACCCAAAGCCTTCTGAAGCCCCTACTAGAACCAAGAAGTATAGCATGCATCTCTATCTGATAAAATGGAGTGTGGAACTCCATGTAGACTTACAATCTCTCGGATGTACAACCGCCCCAGCTCATCAACACTGAAGGTCTCCTTGATCGGCAAGAAGTGAGAAACCTTCATAATCCTGTCAATGACAACGCAAAAAGCATCATTCCCTCGAGGTTACCTCATAGAACCGATCATGAATTCCATCACGACATCGATCCACTTCCACTATGGAATGGTTAACTGCTGTAGAAGTCATGTTGGTTGCTAGTGCTCTGCTTTCACCTTCCGACAAATGAAACAACTCATGAAAAAAACCAGCAACATCTCTCTTCATACCTGACCATCAATACTGATGGTGTAGATAAAGATACATCTCGGTGACGCCATAATAAACTTCCCAAACTGAGGAATGAAAATCCGACATCAGCTCCTCGTGTATGTCTGTTGGCACCCATATGCATCCCTGGAAATGAAAGATCTCATCCTTTCCCACTATTGATCTAGAAAGAGGGTCCTCTCCTGACATACTTTCCCGTAAGACGAGGACTTCTGAGTCTGATAGCTTCCTCATTTGTAACCGATCATGAAGAGTAGAGGTAATAGCTACATAAGATAGAAAATCATGTCCCTATATGTGATAAACCTCCAAATGCATCCCAGAGAACAAATCCATACACTACCACTAACTACTGGCCTCATGCACTACCTGTATCTATGTTATCCTGCTCAATGTGTTTGCCACTGCGTTTCCCTTCCCAGGTGTATATGCAAGCACAATGTCGAAGGACTGAAGATACTCAACCCACCTTGCAATGTCACAAATTCAGATCACACTGAGTGAAGATGTACTTGAGATTCTTGTGGTCGGTGAACAACATACTGGTTTCTCCCAAATGATAATGTATCCAAAAGTGTAAGGCATGAACAACCACTTCCAACTCCAGATTGTGCATTGGGTAATTCTTCTCTTATGGCCTCAACTATCGATAACTGTACGCAACGACCCCATCTCCCTACATAAGTTCGACTCTTAGACCGATACATGAAGCATCACTATAAACAGTATAGATCTTTCCTGGCTCTGGAAAGACTAGTATCGGTGGTGAAGTCAACCTCCCTTTCAGATCCTGAATGACTGAGTCACAAGAGTCTGACCATATGATCTTCTCCCCTTTCTTGGTCAAACCTGGAATTAGTGCTGCTAATCATGAAAAGTCATGTATGAACTTCCATTAGTATTTAGCCATCCCTAGAGAACTCTACACCTCAAAGACATTATTCTACTTCTCCTAGGAAACTACTTCTCTCACTTTATCAAGGTGTACTGATACTCATGCCACTGAGATAAATGACCCAAGAAGTGAATTTGATCCTTCTGAAAGAGGCATTTCGAGAGCTTAGCATATAACTAATGCTCTCTTAGTGTACTTAAAACGATATCAAGATTGGTAGCATGGTCTTGTTGAGTTTGTGAATACATCAAGATGTCTTCCACAAAATCCACCATGATGGAATACAAGTATGGATGGAACACTCGGTTCATTAGTGCCATGAAAACTGTAGGTGTGTTCGTGAGAGCGAACGACATAACCATATACTCATATATACCGCACCTACTCCTGAAACATATAATAAGTATATCAGATGGTCTAACATGCAACTGATGATAAACAGACCTCAAATCGATCTTCGAGAACACCCAGGCTCCTCGAAGCAGATCAACGAGGTCATCGATCCTAGGCAAGGGATATCGGTTCTAGACCATCAACTCGTTCAACTTTTGATAATCCACAAAAACCCTGAGGGTATCATCATCCTCCCTCGCAGATAGGATGGGAGAACCCCAAGGAGAAGTACTGGGTTACATGAAATCCTTCGTATGAAACTCCTCCAACTGCTTCTTGAGCTCCTGTAACTCAGGTGTAGCCATCCTATAAGGAGGAATGGACACCGATGTCGTTCCTAGCATGATCTCAATCTAGAAGTCCACCTCTCGCTCTGGAGGCAAACCGGAAAATTCCTCTAGAAAGAAATCCCTAAAACAATCCACCATTGGTGGAAAGTATAAATTTGAAGTTCCCTGGTCATCCAGATATAGAATGACAATCTGGGTTGTAACTCCTCCTATCCCATGATGCTCGGGTCCTGCTCGACTTATCTAGACATCCCACTCACCACTATAAAGAAAGGATCCACACTCAAATGATATGAAACTCACCTTGAGGCAATAACTTTCAATGACTTATTATAAGGGAACTAGCTAGTCCATTTATAGAATGAAATCATAGCTCATCATCTCTAGGAAATAGAGGTCCCATAAAGAGTGACACCCTGCAACCTCAAGAGGGCACTCTCTGAACTGACGTACACAAACCGCTCTAGCCCCCAACGGTGAGTCTAGAGTCAAAGTATTTGTAGAGGAAATGATGCATAGTCCAAGACTCTCCACAACAGCAACAGAGATAAAGCTATGTGTAGCACTAGTATCGAAAAGAGATGAAGATAAAACTGAGGCTACTAATATTTTACCTCGAACTATAGAATGACTGTGATCCTGCTTCTAATGGTTCTGCTCCACTGCAAAAGTATGGCCTATACCGCGGCCCTGCGACCCTGCCTGACACTCTAAGATGATCCACTCTGATGTCGCTCGTAGCTTGGTGACTGACCACCACGGCCATGACCTCCACATCGGCCCGAATGGCTGGATGAACTCCAGTTCCTAGACTGGTGAGAAACTGGAGATGCATATCCTATACGCGGGGTCATAGAAAAACCACTACCACCAGCCGTATGTGAGATGATCTGAAAAAAATACTAAAAATAACCCATCTTGCCACAAGATCAGAACTCCATCTGGTCTCTCTGGAACATAGGCCTAGTATCCCTACTGCTCCCGCATTGGTAGCATACAACATGGCTGCCCGAAGATGCATTTCACCTTCTCTAATCTCTTCGAGTAGACTCTCTACGTTGCTTCCTTCTATCATTAGGAGGAACAATGACTCTGGAAGTAAAAACTCCCTGGGTCACTGCTCCCGAATCCCTCATATTGCGCTCTATGATCCGCGCCCGGTTGATGATAGTTGATATCGACGTTATCCTTAAGATGTAAATTATCAGCAGATGTCATGCCTGAAATGATCCTCGAACTTACGCACAAGGAACAACTCATCACCAGCTAGAATCAGCGTGAAACGCTGCTGCATAGTAAAGCAAGAAATGTACTCCATAACTGAAAGATTTCGCTACTCTAGACTCATAAACTCCCAGGCTTGATTGGAACTCAAGGTCTCCAGGTAGAATTAATCGTATATGATGCTCCGAAACTCATCCCAAGTCATACCCTATTGGCATCCTGACTGTGAGATCACCTACCACCATATCATGGTGGAGTCTCGGAGCATATAGGTAGTGAGTGTCACCCTCTTCTCTGGAGGTTTCTCTAGATTCTCGAAAATTGTGAGTGTGTCTTCTATCCATGACTCTGCAGCCTGAGTTCCTCTTTCCCCTATGAAGGTGGGAGGATGCTACTGCTGGAAAACCTGTGTCAAATCAGCAATCGACGGGGCAGGAGGTGGCGCTCCCTGGAACGTCCGCATCATTCTAAGAAAATCATCCCTAAACTGCACATTGGCGCATGCGACTGGTACAACCATAGGTTCCAAGGATGGAACAATATTATGATCTATAGGAGGTCCCTGGTCGGCCATATCTGGTTTCTGATCACCATCTTACAGCTAACAAACAACAGGAGGACATATCCGTGGCATATCTCTGAATGGTCAAAAGCACACCTTAGATCAAGATTATCAAAGACAGAAAACCAGATTACTCGATGGATACATGAGAAAGAATCATTTAATTTTTACAAAACAAGACTAAGTGGAGTGTATAAAAACTACACGACATGTTCTCTTAATCTATTCAAATGGGCGTGTACTTCTGCCACAACTGGTCATGTAATGCCCATCTCACACTGCAAGTTATCCCCACACACAATGTGTACTGGAACACTATTCCCATTCATGTGTCCCCAAACATGGATAACCCAAACGGTCCTCTTAATCATAGACTACATGGCATGCATGACCTCCACACGTTGTTCAATCGACAAGGTTTCAATTACCTGTGTTGTTAGTTACACAGACAGCTACACGATTCACTCTACATGGTGTGCTCCATGAGAACACGATGTGTACTTGATTGTTTTCCCCGACCCGTGTTGTTCATGACACATATGAGTACATAAGTTACATGGAACGGCATGTGAAAACATGACACAACAAGTAAAGTCATAGTTTCATCCATCTGTGTGTCTAGTCACATGGGTAGACACACAGTCTCTAAAACACAGTGTGTACCTACTGTACACGACATGTTCCTGATGAATTTCACATCCCCTTGTTTCTGCCCACACAGTATAAAACACGGTTTGGAAACTACACGACATATATTCATAAGTTCAAACCATGTATTCTCGTTTTTTATAGGAAATAGCTCCGAAACTACTCTGATCCCCATAAAAACCTAGAAAACAAGCATGATGGTGCCAAATTCCAATCTGTAAGGGCCCATACTCCCTAAGAATCAAAGCTTGGCATATTTTATATATACTATACATGGAAAACAAGTAAATGAACCACCATGTTCCGATTTATGAGGGCCCATAACACATCACGAATCAATATCTGGCGTTCATTCGAGTATATAATTATATAAACAAATTCTCTATCAAACATCCGATATTCTACCAAAAAATATATCACAACAGCATGCATAATTTACACAACGTCTATCGAAACAACATGAAATATCTAATTCAAACAAGATGGAATGAAAATAATGCATGGCATGCGATTTATAATGAGAGCCTATAAGTTGCATGAGATGGAATACCCTCATCTCATCGGGTTGCAACAAAAATAGAACTGCAATAACAACAACGGTAACAGCACAAATCATATGAATCTCCCATAAATGAAATCAAATAAAATGTAAAAGAAGAAAACCAGTAAAACTGTAATAAACAATGTATTATGGATTTTCCCTGTACTCGGGTTTGCTACTCCTAGGCATCGCTTATTACCAGGTACATATTTCGTCCTATCCCTGGATATAGTCTCCAAACAATATGTCAAGTGAAAAGAATCCCTCTAATACCACTTTTTAACATCCCAGTTCCGGAAGCCACCCAGAGGTGCCCTATACATGGTTGGTCACATGGCCTCAAGCGCATTTCCTCGAACGCCAGAGCATGCCGACTAGAAGAGAGGGCCTTGGGTGTGATAATGGGGAAACTATGCCCTCATTGGCAGAGTACACAATAGAAATGATAAATAATAAACAATAACAGAAGCAGTAAACAATCCATACACAAGTGAACTGCAGAAGACTAAATGAATAAACAATTGGAGAAAATATATATGAAATGATGTGGGACACATATGTCTAATAAAGCATCCAAACAAGTCACAATGGGAAACATAGTACTAAACAAAAGTTCAAAATAAAAATAGATAAGAAACTCTTTAGCATCGCAAGACTCATCTTGGTCCAATGCTCTACTTCTCCAATGCAAGTCACGTACCTAAAGTAGATGGGTGATTTACCTTGTCTATACCTGCAACAATATAATGTGATTGGGCCTAGAAGCATGACCCAAATAGGGTGTGAGACTAAATCCTAGTAGGCAACGACCCGAAGATCTGTGCCTAAAATATAGTGAGTATATTGTCAGTAATGTATAGTAAATATTAAACAGTAAGCAATAACCAGAAACAGACAGCAGTAAACAATCCACAAAATCAAAAGGCAGCAGTGAAGCAAACAACTAACCACAAACAGGAAACCCTATGGGAAGTACTCAAAACCATCCCCTCTAGTCCTATCCCAAATGTACCAACAACCCATTGGGCAGTACACTCAGCCTAACCCCTCTGGTTTGGTCATGCGAAATTATAAGACTCTCTAAAGAAGCATGCTCAGTCAATTCCCCTTATAGTATAGGGTAGTCAGGGACTCTCTGAGGTATACCACGCTGTCTAATCCCCTTATATCCCCAAGGTCTAGAGACTCACTTAGGAATATCACTCTGTTAATTCCTTCTATAGCCTCAGGTCTATCACAGACTCTCTTAGGATTCTCACTCGGTCAATTCCTCCTATATCGTGGAATGGTTTATGGAAATTCCAAAAAACAAAGACTCTCTGAGGTAGCTCACTCGGTCTATCCTCCTGTAGTATATAAATATCAATAATATCTAAGGATGCTCAATAAGTCTACCCTCCTGTAGTGTAAAACATCCAAGACTCTCTGGGAATCTCACTCGGTCTATCCCGTATATTCTTTAAAGTCTAAGACTCTCTAAGGAAGCTCAATCAGTCTATCATCTTATAGTCTATAGCACTAGGTTCTCTATCCCCCATGACAGTAAGTGCATAATAATTCAATAAGGCCTAGGTAAACCTATAGAGCTACTTGGATAACCAGTCTATATCATAACAAGCAATGTCAGGGAACAATAGTCCATCATATGGTTATAAGTCATGGAAAACTGGTATAACAGCCAATAGGCTGAACATGACCAAAAGGTATTAAACAGAACAAGGCATTGGAAAACATCCAAGCATAGAAATTATCATTATACAAAAAAAATACCTCTACATAAGCACACAAGCAAGGCAGGAAAACAACACGAGAAAAATAGTAAAAACGCAATACCTCGTTCACGGGTATTGGTGTAAATCGCACATAAAACTCAAAGACATCGAATGAAAAGGAACAAACAACCTAACTTGATGCTAGGAGATCGATATTATTGAACCACGATGCTAGAATCTCTTTAGAACATCATATATCTATAAAAACACACAAATTGTTCAACCCAAGATAACATGTAAAAGAGTAGGAATTGGAAAACGATGCTCTAGAAGAAGGAATAACATACCGCTATGTATCCAACACATTCTATGGTGGTAGATTTGGAGAACGGACAGAGGTTCGGGGGATCAAAGAATTTTCGCAGTCCTATAGCATGTCTCAGTCGAAGAAGCTGGAGAATAAGACAGTTCTACGGTTAAGACGGGACCCCGGTCAATTTTATGAAAAAAAGAATGAACATGACGTGTACTTTTGGAGTACACGACGTGTACTAGTATTTTCCGTACTCCCCTTTAAATTTCTTCCACATCACCCCTACATGGTCGTGTGTGTGTCCATGACACGGCTAGCACACAGCCTCGAGTGGCATCAAATTACACGATGTGAACTTATAAAGTACATGGTCTATACTTCAAAAATATCTAGAAACTCCTATTTTATTAAAAACTCCTAAAAAGGAAAAACATACCTGAAATGACGGGCCGGATTCATAAAAATTATAACTCAAATAAAAATAATTTTTATACATAATGAATAATACTATTAAATTAAATTCATACAAGAGGAAATATAATTTTGTAATATATACCATTGACCAGATTTATAAATTTGGTTGTGAACATTCTATCTTTGAGGATCAATTATATGCTATTTTCTAAATCATAATAGGATCAATGATGACATAGAGGTGATTCAACTTAATGGATAAAATATATCCAATTAGTAGGAAGTGAAAATATGGGTTAATATATTCATATCAATGGGATTATGATATATCAAGATGACAGAATAGTGAACATTGATTAGTGATGTTGGGTAACATAGGTTTGTTTGGGATAGGGGTATGTGAGGATTCTAGAATATATAGAAGGGGTAATAAATATTGTGATAGTGACTCATGGTAGATGAAATTTGGAGGGTAATGGGTGTTCAATAATTCATATCATGGATTTGGAGATGGCTACAAATATATGGGGAAGAATATCAAAGTCGATGAGAGATAGAGATTAGATGTGAGGGCTTAGATATAAATCTATGGTTGTTGAAGAAAGGGAGGTGGGTGATGCAATTAGGTTAAATGGGAGGTATATTTGAGTATATTTAGGTTATAAATAATATATTTATGTTCAATTTCACCTTCAGAAAATAATATTTTATCTTATTATTCTTATTCAATGTAAAAGATATTGTGTGTGTGTGTATATATATATCAATTATAAAGAAAATATAAAATTATCAATACATTTGTTGAATATATAAGTATATAATTTTTATTATCCAATAAAAAATTTTACTATTATATATATATATATATTATTCTTATACAACTTATTTACCATAAAAACAAAAGCTTTTTGTTACCTAACATCATTTTTCCAGTTTTTTTCCTCCCCCAACATGGGGGAAGGATGAAGGACCTCACCATAACCCTATTTTGTGGTTGTTGGTATGGAATTATCCATCTACACATTACATCCATAATAATATATAATTATTATAAAAATATCTATTAATAATGAATAATTTACATCTATATATATCTAATCGTAAACGATATTTTTATATTGGTTAATAAAAATACAATAATTTATTAGTAAAATAATTGGTAGTATTAATATGACTATGTGATATGTTTAATTATTGATAATGTAATTTGTTTTATTAAAAATTAATATTAATGAATATTTCTATTATGATGTTTTTTTGGTGCCATTAAATCATTCTAAACGAAATAATGTCTTTTGGAATCATGTATTTCAAACATGAATTTAATATATGATTTTTATTATAGTGAAACTAGGAAACTCTAGAAGAATTCATTATAAGTAATAATTAAGAAGTACAAATTCTCACAATCCTATTGAATTATGATAAAAAAATTATAGAAACAAAATATCTTTAATATAATTAGATTTCCATGTAATTTAGTGTAGAATAAAAAAACCAACGGATCCTATACTGAGAAACAAACCAATTATAAATTCAATTTCAACAAACTTATAAACAATATATAACTTGATAAATATTAATTTATGTCCCAATAATGATATAATTATAAAAAATAAAATGATATATGGATGATTAACGTAAGGGAACCAACCTACAAGCTTAAACACAATTACCCCTTTAAACACTTGTCAAGATAAATACCACATTCTAGTAACCCCAAGTCCCCTAGTGGAATAAAATATTACAATTTATCATCATTATAGAAGTTTCTACCCCTATTACCCATTCCCAAAGATAGATAATGTTTTACATTGTTAACAAATCCAACTAAAAATAAATTTAATTAAGAAATTATTTACCAGTACAAAAAAGATTAAATCAACCAATTCTATGAATTCATACATATTCAATACAGTAAGAAAAATGAAATATCCTAAATAATGGATTAGTTTTTTATTGAAAAACAATTAATCTAGTTTATATATAAAAATGATCTACTTTACCGTTGAGATATATATAATAACTAAATAAATCATTCTTAACTGTAATATTTAAATATATAAAGAAAATTTATCTAAAAGATATTATAAATAATGTGTGGAATTACATAAATACTAAATATTATAAATTATTAAAAACACATAACAAAATAAATAAAACTTCTTCATTAAAAAATAATTAATTTATCATTTAATTTGAGACTCTATACAAGATTTTTATCAATGATCGCTTCAACAAACAATATGAATTTATATAAAAATTCCACAAGTATATGAAAGACATTGAAAACTAAAAAACTACTAAATATACTCATGTAACATTTTGTGGAATTGAATTTCAATTTACTAAAAACAACAAAATTATCATAAAATAAATAATTATTTATGTTCTATTAGAGTTTTAAAAATGATATGGAAAGAATACCACTAGATTACCCTAATTATTGCAATGATATATTAATCCCACAAACCCTTATATCCTCATGGATATCATATGCTAATATTGAAATCAATAAAAAAAATATATTATTTTAAAATAAAATTCTAAATTTAATTAAACCCAATATGTTAACCACTTTAGAAAATGAAATAAAAACCCAAATCGCAATAAAGAAATCCAAATTTAATTTTTACGCTGCAAAACATAAAAAACATCAAACTAAATATAATATATATTCCATAATTAAATTTTTAAATTAAAAAAATTCATAATGGAATCTACCAAAAACAAAAAATTATAAAAATGAAAATTAAGGACATCAAATCAACCATATGTATTTTCCTTTGAATCTCAAAATATATATATATAAATAAATATGAGTTAATCCTTATTTATTTGAATCACATACTAAAATCCCTTCCCTAAAAATTTAGATGTCAGAAAATATTAAAAAGGAGGAAAGGAAACGAATTTTATGGTTTTACATTGATTAATAATGTGAATGTAACCATTGAATGTAAGCTAGGAGGATGGTAAAAGTGATAATGATATATTTTTCATCCATTATTTAGTTGATTTGAAAAGAATTACCCTTGAAGTGGATTAAAAACAAGTATGAGTAAATGACTAATCCTCCCCTAGTTTATGTCTTTTTTAGACAACCCCATCGAGAATCTAGGGGACCCAAATGGCGTATTTTGGTATAATTGGACTCTAGACCCTAAAATCAATATCGTATTAGTGAGTAATATTATCTCTTAAAGGAAACCAAAACTCAGTTGGTTTCCACTGGGGTTTTTGTGGGCCACTTCTACTGACCTATATTAATAGGTCTCCCATTTTTTGGTTAATTCCCACTATTTAAAATTCCCTAACCGTCCCAGTACATCCAAATACCAACTTTTGACATTTTATAGAAAAATGATCTCTATATTAATCCTAATTAATAGAATTCAATAAAAAATTACATATATCATATCCTCACATCTAAAATTTTCTAAAATTTTAATTTAAATTGATTATTAATTAATTAAAGTATAATAATGTTAATTAAAAAGAAATATGGTTCAGATATGCATTTTTAAATTTTAGAGTTATATGTGAATTTATTTTGAATATGTAGGATAATGTTATTTCCATATAATTATTTAAAAATTAATCACAATACTTATGAGCTATGAATATTGTAGTTATAACAATTTCATACCAAATTACATGAATACATTATAACATAAGTGGTTACTAAAATGGATAATTAAATTACTAACATATTAAAATATGTAAGGGTAAACATAATCAAATAGAATTTGGGAATGATTTCAAGTAAATAATCACTTTTCATCCTTTGACATCATTAGAAAAATATAATTTAATTTTAAATATAATATATATATATTAATTGAAAAAATTAGGATCTACAAAATTGTAAATTTTACAATAATTATATAGATTTATATATTTCAATGAATGAAAATATTTTATTTTGGGAAAAAATTATTTTAATATCAATTAACTATTAAAAAAATAATAATAGACATATTTGAATGCATATATTTTCAAAATTATCATCATTTAATATTCGTAATTTTAATATTGAAGAGGAAAAGGGAAACACATTATATATTTTTATAATTATATTTTATTACATAATTATCCCTAAAATCAACCAATTTATTTGGATTTTTCATTTTTACATAACTAGGATGAAATGATTATTCAAATTAGCTAGGGAAATGATAGTGGAGCCTAATATTTCTCTATATATGATTCCTAAACTCTCATCCTTACCAAATATTTGTTATAAATAGCTCTTCTGGACAAATATCACCTCATTATATCTCTAAATTAACTTATTGATCTTCACTTTTATGATATTATATCATGATAATTTAGTTATGGATGACTGAAAATTTAATAATGGTAAAAAATATACTTCCTTTTTGTATGGATTATTAAGTATTAAGGATAAAAATATCGTTCATAAAATAAACCATATCTCAATTATTTTTAATGGGGTTTATATATTTATATCTTACTCAACTAATCAATATAAATAAGAAATATATTCTATGTCATATCCAATGAAGTATGGATTTCGGGATTTCATTAGAATCCAAAGATAAGTAAATAAACATTCTAATTAAGGGTGCGAGTATGATGCTAACCAATTATTCCCCCAAATTTTATTATATTTAGAATTAATTTTAATATGATTAATTTTTTTATTCATTCAAGGAAATGATTTAAATAAACCAAATTCTATCTAGAATTTCATTTTTTCTAAAAAATAGTGCAGACACTATTGAAGCCGATGAAGGGATATATTGACCTGGGAATAATTTTTGTAATTTTTACTCTATACCACTGATTCAATATGAGAGAATTATATGTTTTATTGTTAAATTGGGTGTCTAAAAAAGTGATAAGTAAAAATAAATTAAAATCGGTTCTATTTTTATCCAGCAAAATAATTTTAAACCTCATTATCATATAGGTTATTATGCCAAATTCTGTCACAACCCACCTTCACCAAAAGGAGGGAAGGGTCAGAAGACTGCCAGGACCTTCATTCTTTCAGTTGAAGGAGAGATAATG
The DNA here is from genome assembly GCA_963277665.1 of Viscum album. NCBI lineage: Eukaryota > Viridiplantae > Streptophyta > Magnoliopsida > Santalales > Viscaceae > Viscum > Viscum album. The sequence continues at coordinate 1,684,390,170 of OY728119.1, read as the reverse complement.
ACCCCCGAAACCTGCCATCAATAGGTCCCGGAGTGGCGACTAGCACCAAGGGTATAGAATGACACACTAAATGGAAGGCAGTACCCTTTTTCTTTTTTACAAGATCGGGAGGTAAGATGATGGAACTCAACAACTCCAAAACTAATAGAAAAGTAAAGCCAAAAGTAAACCATTCCCATATGCATATTTCAAAATTAAAATCCACAAAGTACAAAAGATGACTACAAAGGTAAGTACGAAAGAAAGAAAAACAACAACTTTAACTACCCCAAAGGTCCGATATATTATGGTCTCGCGCAATCCCCGATGTCCTCATGGAAACCTGAAAGCAGTTTTATATACGTAGGGTGAGCATAAAAGTACACTCAGTAGGGAAAACCAAAGACTCTCGTGCACATGTGGGGGAACGTATTAAAGTCCCATGAGAAAAAGGAGTAAACCAAACACCTTTCAAGGTAAACTATCCACCCAAGCCTCACCAAGGCACACTCCCCAAATAAAGCAAGTCAAGTAATATATATAATAAGAGAACATCTATGTTTGGGTACACCACACCACTTTCCCACTAGTTATTGGGACATCCTAAGCATTGATCCAATCCCGCCATTCTCACCGCAGTCCCACAGCCACACCCACCCGAACACACCTGGGCCACAACCACACGAAGTCCCAATGCCGAATCCCGCCCGCAAACACCTGGGCCATAACTGTCACACGTAACCATGCCTGCAAACACCTAGGCCAGAACAACTACCACCATGCCCGAAGACACCTGGTCTAGAAGATCCACTTCCATGACCGAAGGCACATGGGCCTCATCCCACAAACACTTTGGAAACCACCTGGTGCACACACCTATCCAACCATCACACTTCCTCTACTGAAGGTTCATTGGCTAATAATGGACCTCAGGCCATCAAAGCCTGCCCAATGATACTTGGGAGATCTGAGAAAGGGAAAAGAAAAGGAGCTAATAACCAGGCACTAAGAATAGTGTTGGGAAAAACACCCTCCCCCATGAATGGGGGTGTTCAACACTAAGTGATTAACTTGAGTGGGGCGAGAATAAGAAACAAAAAGCTACAAGTATATATATAGTTAACAAGAACTCACCCATGCTATGTTTTTCTTCAGACAGCCTTCAGATCACAACAACACTCAAGTCCGAGTCATGACTCTCACCAACAAAACCCATTTGTCCCATTCTTGTTTCATGTTCAGTGATAATGTTAAAATAAGTTCATGCACTACTGGGCAACTGACATTGTAAGCATAACCAAGGAAAAGAATCCAGTCAATCATTAATTTAAACATTGACACCCGGTACTCTTTTAATATTACAACAAAAAGGGAATAAGTGAGATCCATTGAAGTACTGGAACCAAAGAAAGACCCTCGATACACTACCCCGTGTCCCCAGAAATGGTTTCTCATCAACAGAGGATCCCACACCAATTCGTGATATAAACAAGTACCCACCCGGTCTTAAAATTCACAACCACTATATTTATACCAACAGGGGATCACATCCCCAATTTCACAAAACCACCGAGAGCATATAAAAAACAGGGGATCCCATCCCCTCCCGCATTTCCACCAATTGGCCTGTGAAAGAAAACAACCAAACCACTGTCAGCAACACTAAGCAGGGTCATGCCTGTATTTTCACATTTATAAGATTTAACACACTCCATGATTTCAATTCCGTGTTTTGACCAGGGTTAGCACAGAAGGGATTGATCCCAGTGCTTTCAATTTATTCAGTCGGGTATACATGATTAACAAATTTAATTTTCACAAAATGAGTTTACAATTTGGAACAATCCATTTAAAACACCACGAGGGGTTCATTAGTGCATAGACAACGACCTCAATTTTCAGAAGGTGCAATCCAGTAGAAATCAGAAAGATGATCGTAATTTAAACATCATCAATGATCATAGCCTCCCCTTCATTCTTTATAGATACAATTTATTATCTTTATTTTGGTCTGGTTTATCCAATTCTACAGAATCTAAAGCACACCCACCCCACACGATACACAAAAGAGATAGACGATGGAGAAATTCCCTACCTGTTGGATCAATGATCTACGCTGAGGCTGGGGGAGGAAGTTCACAGGTAGCGATGCCGCTCAACTGAATGAAAATCGCTTCATCTATCAATGCTTAGGCCGGGCATGGAATGCTATTCAAAACGATGCAGCTCACCCGATGCACCAGATTCTGTTCGTGAAAAGCCAAGATTGAGGAAAGATGAAACCACATCTAACCCTTAGTTTATAAGAGCCTCGTCGGTTTAGATGAGAAAGCCAAACTGCGTAAGGAGCGGGGGTCGTGGGTTGACCACGTAGTTGGGAAGTTACACACAGAGGTCTCTCGGGATTTTTAGGAATTAATTATGGGATTTAAATGGTTTTAAAATGAGTAAAAGAATTTATTTATGTCGAAACATACGTTGCAGGAGCGAAAAAATCAGGTACTAGAAAAAGAATGAAAGGGGACATGGTGCCACCGTCACGGTGTCACCCTCACAGTGCCACCCTCACGGTGTCACCCTCACGGTGTCACCATCATGGTGCCACCCTCACAGTGCAACCGTCACGGTGTCACCCTCACGGTGCCACCGTCACGGTTCCACCTTCACTGTGTCACCCTCACGGTGCCACCATCACGGTGTCACCCTCACGGTGCCACCATTTTGGTGGATCCTCACTTTGGAAATGTAATGGATCAGAAGGGTCCGAGCCATTACATTAGATACCTCTTAAACGATTCTCGCCCTCAAGAATCAAAACAACCCAAGAAGGAAAGAGAGGGTCCGAACAACCACCTCGAAAGATACCTATTAGAAGTGAACCCATGCTAACTAAAAACACTTCCCTATCAAGAACCAAGCAACATACCATGCCAAACTACCCAGGCATGTTGGTTAGGGAGTCTCCTCCCCCATGTAAAGATATTATCCTCTTTGGGTGGCACTGACTCGCCCACATGGGTATAATCACATCCACCATAATTAGTCTTGATTAGGGGTTGGGTTCTCTCATCCCCAATAGCCAAGGCTTTTCACACACAATCAGAGGAAAGAAAACCAGTATATTTCATAGCCAAGAGACAAAATGTTCTACCACAACAGGTAAAACAAGGAACAAAACTTAAAAAAACTCTGGGTACTGTGTGCGCATCTGTGCTTACCTCTCCCATGTACTCTATTCAAGCCCACCATGTCTCCATAACACACGAACCAAGGGATTGGTTTTCCCACAATGCACCTTCTCCTTGCGATCCTCGATCATCACTGGTCTCTCCACAAAAGTCATGTTGTCCTCGATGTCCATCTCACCCCAATCAAGGATGTGTGAATCGTCATGAAGATACCGACGGAGCTATGGCACATGGAAGACATCATGTATCCTCAGTAGCGGTGGTGGTAATGCTAGCTGATAAGCCACTGCACCAACCCGCCACAACACTTCGAAGGGTCTGATGAACCTGGGAGAAAGCTTACTACCCTTGCCGAACCTCCGCTGCCCACACTGAGGGGATACCTTCAAGAACACGTGGTCTCCAACCTCAAACTCCAAGGGCCTCCTCCTGGTATCAGCATACGACTTCTATCGGTCCTGGGCTGCCTTCATCCTTTCCTGTATGAGTTAAACCTTCTCTATCGTTCTCTTCACCACTTCCGGGCCATGGATGCCTACCTCTCCTACTTCGGCCCAACACACAGGTGAACGACATGGCCTCCCGTAAAATTCTTCAAACGGGGCCATGCCAATGGTAGAGTGGCCGCTATTATTTTAGGAAAACTCTACCAGAGGAAAGTATTTCACCCATGATCCTCCTGAGTCCAAAACACATGCCCGCAACACATCCTCCACGGTCTGGATGGTGCGCTCGGTTTGTCCATCTGTATGGGGATGGAAAGCAGTGCTAATGCATAGCTAGGTGCCAAAAGAATGCTGCAATCCTCTCCAGACTCGCGATGTAAACCATGCATCTCTATCTGAGACTATAGACCTCAGAATTCCATGCAACTGCACCACCTCATCCACATACCTTCGTGCCAGGGTAGCCACTACACTCGATTCCCTGATCGCCAGAAAGTGAGCCGATTTCGTCAACCTTTCCACTACCACCCCGATGGTGTCGTATCCCCCTTGGACCTTGGGTAGTCCCGTGACGAAATCCATAGAGATGTCATCCCACTTCCACTCGGGGACATCTAGAGGCTGCAGTAGGCCGCCTAGAACTTGGTGTTCAGCCTTCACTTGCTGACACACTAAGTACTTGGCCACAAACTCTGCCACTGCTTGCTTAACTCCGGGCCACCGAAACTGCCTCTTCAATCCCTCGTACGTCTTGGAAACTCATGGGTGTACTGCCAGGGGTGAGTTTTGGAAATCACTGAGAACCTTGTCGCGCACCATCTCCAGAACAAACAACCTTCCCTGGAAAAGCATCTGGTTCTGACCATCCTCTATCCATCCTTCCGGAGCATTTCTCTGGTCAACTCGGCCACGCATCACTTCGCATTCTGGGTCTCCCCGCTAAGACTCCTCCACTTACTGATAGAGAGATGACTACACTGTCATCTAATATAGGCAGCCTCTACTTCTATCCATCCTCGCATCCAGGTGTAAAGAAGCCAACTCCTCCATCACCTTCCAGGTGTCCACCGACTCACGGACCGCATCCATCTGCATCCTTCTTCTCAAGGCATCGGCCTATACATTTCCCTTTCCCTCGGTATAAGAGATATTGATGTCGTAATCCTAGAGGAACTCCACCCATCTCCGCTATCGCAAGATTAGGTCCCATTGGGAGAAGATATACCACATGATTTTGTGATTCGTAAAGACCACAAAGCATTCTATGATGAGGTAGTGCCGCCATATATTTAGCGCAAAAACAACTACTGAAAGCTCCAGGTCGTGGGTGGCGTAATTACGCTCATGAGGGCATAGTTTCCTAGACCCATAAGAGATCACCCCTTGTTTCTACATCAACACACATCCCAGGCCCTGTCTGGAAGCATCGCAGAACACCTCATACGCCACCCCTTCTTCTGGAAATCTCATCACTGGGGCACTGACCAACTTCTCCTTCAAATAGCTGAAGGATGACTCGCACTGCTCACTCCACATGAAAACCTCACCTTTCTTGGTTAGGGATGTCAAAGGGGCTGCAACTCTTGATAAGTTGGGTATGAACCTCTGGTAGTAACCCACCATCCTGAGGAAACTATGGACTTCTGCCACATTCTTGGGTGCTTCCCAAGAAGAAACTGCCTCAACCTTTGAAGGTTCCACCGCTACCCCCTGATCGGACACCACGTGCCCGAGGAAGTGCACATCTCGTGTCCCGAACATGCATTTTGAAAACTTCCCATAGAGATGATGATGTCAGAGGACCTCCAGAACTGTCCTCAGGTGATCTGTATGGTCCTCCTATGATCTTGAGTTGAATAAGATGTCGCCAATGAACACAACTACAAACCAATCTAGGTACTCTCGAAAGATGGATTTCATAAGCCCCATGAACACAGCCATGGTGTTCGTAACACCAAAGGGAATTACTACGAACCCGAAGTGTCCATATCTGCACCTGAATGCCGTCTTCAAGATGTCACCCTCCTTCACTCTCAGCTGGTGGTACCCAGACTGCAGGTCGATCTTCGAGAACCATCATGACCCTTTTAGCTGGTCAAAAATATCGTCTATCCTTGGAAGAGGGTATCGATTCTTGATCTTCACCTGATTCAACCTTCTCGTAGTCTATGCACAACCTGAGACCACCATTTGACTACTTTTCGAACAAGACTGGAGCACCTCACGGTGACGCACTTGGCCGAACATAACCCCTCTTCCTCAGATCGTCAATCTGGATCCGCAACTCCAGTAGCTCTGAAGGTTCCATCCGGTAAGGATCCATCGAGATTGGATGAGGGTCGGGCTATAGGTCTATCCTGAACACGATATCACATTGAGGGGGTAGAGTCATCACCTCCTCATGAATGATGTACATAAAATCACAGATAACCTCTGGAACCTCCACCATCTCAGCACCTACTGACTCTACTGACAGCTCGGCTGTCAAGGAGAGGTGGGGTTCCTCTCACATGTTTCCCTTCTGACTGCCCCTCTCGCCGGTGACGGTAACACACCGGCCGCAAAAGTCTGAGAACACGAACCTTCCTCGGAAACAGTTGATGATGACACACACCGAGAATAGCCATTCGATGCCTAGGATGACATCGTATGGTTGTATCTGTAGCACGAGAAGATCCCTAACCGACTGATGTGGCCCTATCATCAGTCTACATCCTTGACAAACAAACAACAAGTCGGTCTGACCACCGACTGGTGTGCTCAACACCAGGGGCACTGGAAGTCTCTCGTCATCTAGACCCAAGGCATGAGTTAGACTGGGTGAAACAAAAGGGTGTGAAGCTCCGGTATCAAACAAGGCATAATCAAGAGTGCTAAACAAACTGATCGTACCTCGAACAACCTTCGGCCGCGCTAGAATTGTTGCCTCTGTGGCATGTAGTTGTCCACGCCCGGCTCCTCTGCCCCTCGGCTGTCAGACACCTCCCCGACCACACCCTGGTCTAGGTCGCTGAGGAGCGCCCTGAGGTCAACCCCCTCCTCCCACGTCTGTCCTCAGAGGAGCGGGAGCTTGCTATCCCTGTTGCTGTTGTTGGAAGGGTCTGGCTGGAAGCTGCGGCTGGGGAGGGTGTTGGGGCTGTCCGCCACCGCCGTACTGCACCCGATCTGGGCACTGACTCCGGAGATGTCCAGGGCTCCCACAGACGACGAACTGCGGTCCTGGGCCCGATGGAAAAGGGCAAGGACCGGGGGATCAAAACTGAAACTTTTGTGGTCAGCTCCCTGCTGGTCGGAACCTGGATGAACCTGATGCTGGAGGCCTGGTGCGGCCTTCCCCTTCGATGGTCACAGCTGGATCTCCTCTCGTGACACACCTCCTAGAGCATGCATCCGCTCCACCACATCGTCCTTCTTCTAGACCTCCATTTATATCGGCATGGTAATGGGGGTAACAGTATACTGGAGGGAGGGTCGGAGCGCCTCCTCCAAACGTCTTTCCCGAGACTCCTCGTCAGGAAAGTGGTCCGGAGAAAAAATTTGGAGGTCTTTGAACATGATACCTAGCTCCCTCGCGGACATACTCCCCTGTTGGAGGTAGAGTATATAATATCTCTTTTCATCCTTTATTGTCGAGGAGAGGAATTCCGCCCAGAACTCCCTCTCGAAATCAGCCCATGCCACCTTAGCATCTCTCCTCTCCCCCAGGAAAAGCATCCACCACTGACGTGCCGCTCCCTACATATGGATGACGGATAGAGGTACCCAGTACTTGGTCGTGGCCTGAATCAGGCCGAAGGCTATCACTAGCTTTTCTAGCCAGTGTTCCGTCTTCATGTCAGAGGTGCTGCCCTCGTACTTCTCGAGGGTCTGTCGCTGGAAGGCCCGAAGTGTATTCCTCCACTGGTCTTCCTCTTCCTCTCGATTAGCTCTCTTCTGATCAGACAAAGTAGTCTCTGGGGCCTCGATCGCCTCTACCACACGTGGTCTCCTTCCAGGTATCATAACTGCAAGGTAAACAAGGAATGCCTAAGCCTAAGTGGTGCATAATATCGTTCTTAAAACATCTTAAAATTTTAATTTATTCTTAATTCCCATGACATCCCAAAAACATGAGAACAGAATTCATTATGATGCATGTACCTTTCCTAGGATCTCTACCCTGCAATCAGCGTGGCCTCACTTGGTCATTCGGTAGGTCCAGAGTCTTTTCCTCAGAACACGGGGGGCCCTAAAATTCCATGCCCTAGCCGGTCTTTCCTAACCTAATTCACGCACCAAGGTCACCCAACACTGTTTCCTTACCATCCCATGCAATCCTCACTGTTCCTAGCTCCAGAATCCATCCAATCTCTCAACCATATGCCTTTAATACAATTCTGTCACAACCAACCTTCAACAAAAGGAGGGAAGGGTCAGCAGACTGGCAGGCCCTTCCTTCTTTAAGTTGAAGGAGAGATAATGACCCCTGAAACCTGCCTTCAATAGGTCCCTGAGTGGCGACTACCACCAAGGGTATAGGATCACACACTAAATTGAAGGCATTTCCCTTTTTCTGTTTTACAAGATCGGGATATAAGATGATGGAACCCAACAACTCCAAAACTAAAAGAAAAGTAAAGACAAATGTAAACCATTCCCACATGCATGTTTCAAAAGTAAAACCCACAAGGTACAAAGGGTGACTACAAAGGTAAGTACAAATTAAAGAAAAACAGTAACTACAAATGCCTCAAAGGTTTGAGCTAGTATGGTCCCACGCGATCCCCAAAGTCCTCCTGAGAACTTGAAAGAAGATTTATATACGTAGGGTGAGCATACAATTACACTCAGTAGGGAAAACCAAAGACTCTCGTGCACAAGTGGGGGAACATACTAAAGTCCCGTGAGAAAAAGGAGTAAACCAAACACCTTTCAGGGTAAACTATCCACCCAAGCCTCACCAAGGCACACTCCCCAAATAACACAAGTCATGTAATATATATAATAAGAGCAAATCGATGTTTGGGTACACCGCACCACTTTCCCACTGGTTATTGAGACATCCTATGCATCGAACAAATCCCGCCATTCTCATCATTGTCCCACTGCCACACCCGCCCGCACACACCTTGGCCACAACCGCACGCAGTCCCACTGCCGAATCACGCCCGAAAGCACCTGGGCCACAACTATCACACGTAACCATGACTAAAAACACCTAGGAAAGAACAACTACCCCCATGCCCGAAGACACCTGGGCTAGAAGATCCACTACCATGCCTGAAGACACCTGGGCCTCATCCCGTAGACACTTGGGAAACCACATGCCGCACACACCTTGCCAACCATCACACTACCCCGCCCGAAGGTTATTGGGCTAATAATGGACCTCGGGCCGTCACAGCCTACCCGAAGATACTTGGGCTATCCGGGAAACGATGCAGAAAAGGAGCTAATAACCAGCCACTAAGAATAGTGTTTGGAAAATCACCATCCCCAATGAATGGGGGTGTTCATAACTAAGTGCTCAACATGGGTGGGGCGTGAATAAGAAACAGAAATCTACAAGTATATATATAGGTAACAAGCAGTCACCCAAGATAGGTTTTTCTTCAGACAACCAACAAATCACAACAGCACTAAAGTCAGATTCATGACTCTCGCCAACAAAACCCATTTGTCCATTTATAGTTTCATGTTTAGTGATAATGTTCAAATAAGTTCATGCACTACTGGGAACTAACACCATATGCATAACCAAGGAATAGAATCCAGTCCATCGTCAATTTAAAAATTCACACCCAGTTCTCTTGTAATGTTACAACAACAAGGGAATAAGTGAGATCCCTCGAAGTACTGGAACCAAAGAAAGACCCTCGAGACACTACCTCGTGTCCCCTAAAATTGTTTCTCATCAAAAGAGGATCCCACCCCAATTTGTGATATAAACAAGTACCCAACTGGTCTTAAAATTAACATCCACTGAATCCATACCAATAGGGGATCCTATCCCCAATTTCAAAAAACCACCGAGAGAATATAAAAAAATAGGGGATCCCATCCCATCTGGCATTTCCACTAATCGGCCCGTGAAGGAAAACAACCAAACCACTGTCACTAACACTAAGCAGGGTCATTCCTGTATTTTTAGATTTATAAGATTTTACACACTCTATGATTTCAATTCCTTGTTTTTACTGGGGTTAGCACAGAAGGGATTGATCCCGATGCTTTCAATTTATTTAGCATGATATACGTGATTAACTAATTTTATTTTCACAGTAGGAGTTTAAAATTAGGAATAAGCCATTTAAAACACCACGAGTGGTTTACTAGTGCATAGAAAATGGCCATCAACGGCCTCAATTTTTAGAAGGTGCAAGCTGGCACAAATCACAAAGATGATCATAATTTAAACAACATCAATGATCACAACCCCCCTTAATTCTTTATAGAAACTGTTTATTATCTTTATTTAGGTCTGATTTATCCAATTCTACAGAATCAAAAGCACTCCCACCCCGCATGACACACAAAAGAGAGAGAGGAAAGAGAAATTTTATACCTGCTGGATCAACAATCTACGCTGAGTCCGGGGAGGATGTTCACGGATAGCGATGTGGCTCGCCTGAACGAAAATCGCTTCATCTATCAATGCTTTGGCCGTGCTCAAAACTCTACGAATAACGATGCGGCTCGCCCGATGCACCAGAAGCATTTCGTGAAAATCAGCAATCAAGGAAAGAATAAACCACAACTAACCCTTAAATTATAAGATCCGTGGATGGTTGAGATGAGAATGCCAAACCGCATAACGAGCGGGGGTCATGGGTTGACCATGCGGTTGGGAAGTCACACACGGAGGTCTCTCAGGATTTTTAGGAATTAATTATGGGATTGAAATGGTTTTAAAAGGAGTAAAAGAATTTATTCACGTCGAAACTTACGTTACGAGAGCCAAAAAGTCAGGTACTGGAAAAACAACGCAAGGGGAAACAGTGCCACCGTCACGGTGTCACCCTCACGGTGCCACCCTCACGGTGCCACTGTTTTGGTGGAGCCTCACTTTGGAAAAGTAATGGGCCAGGAGGGTCTGGGCCATTACAAATTCAATAATGTTAGGTTCTCTAATTATTCATATGGATTAATAAGTGAATGAAAAAAATATGATAAATCACTAATATTATAATCACATAAAAAAGAGTTATTTTTATTTCAATATTAATTCACTATCATATCATCAATAAATTTAGTAGGAATTCGTGAAATAATTTAATTTCTAGAAACTAATAATAAATTCATCATTTAAATTGACATCCAAACATAATAATATTAATGTCATAATTATAGCTACTCTGGGAAGCAACCAGAAATATATACGGATTAACATCCTCTTATACACATATATCATAATAACTATTAGACTATATATTTATATAAACATAATAAAATTAATTTCATACCTCCTAAGGATAGATCTAAAAATGAGAATGATCCCAATTAGCATATATTTCCAAATCTTCCGCATTATTACTCTTAAAATCAATAATGTATTGAGCATTTTGATTGTGAATAAGTGTGGTTTAACCTAAATATAATTAAAATTTTAATAAATTATAAAATTTAATTTTCTTTATCATGAAAATGGAAAAACATGAAAAAAAAATATATTCGTTTATTTTTCATCTATTACACAAGTATCCCTTTATAATGCTCCAATTTCACATAATTACTTCCCTTTACATTCATCAACTAACTAATTTTACTATTATAATTATTGTAACTTCTATCATTCCTCACTCAAATTAAACCTCTCTTTTTTCTTTAGAATATAATTCTATGTCTTCTAAATTCTACCATTTACCAAAAAAAAGATATATAATTTTTATGAACTATACACAATGAAAATATAATAGTTATTAAGGAATCATCAAAATAAATGGAAATAAATAATTCATTTTAATAAAATCATTAATCTTCTTCATAATATTATTTTTTCACATAATTGATGCTCCTTGTTAACAAAGTGACTAATCATTGGGAAAAAAATCACAAACATCCCAAAAGATAAATAATAATAGTTTTTATTTATATATTAATAATTTTAAAAACAGCCCAAGTGGCTCCACATATAAATAAATACATTTTATATTTACTCCATCTTTACCTCCTCTACCACCGTCCAAAAAACGGACATGTATTTTTACTACTAGACACCTTTTATGCCCAATAAACCTACCATTCATCAACTACACCGCCACATACCAAACCTTTTTCCAACACCATTAACATAATTAATTATATGAATGAGATGAAATAATTTATGTAATTACGAATCAACACTAATCATTTAAATAAATTTAATTCCATACCCTCAATCAAGTCACTAATATTATAGATGTTCAACCACAACAATTTTCAATTCATCTACCACCCCTGATGAAATTAATTAATAATATAGATCATTTGAAATAAAATATCATATTTAAATATATCATGATAACGGACACTCAACCATTTAATATTTCCATCAATCGTTTTTAATATCTTTTTTACAATGAAACATATCTGGAATCATTGAATTTCAATGACTTGATTATACCCAACAAACAATAAAAATATGAGGAACATTGACAAAATTTTACAATGAATATTATGATGACATAAGTTGATTTTAAGGAAATAGTTTATTTTATTTTTTTATTTTTTATTATAATTGTTTATATTTATAAAAATATATTTTACATATTATCTTTTTTCATGACATATTTAATTTTTAATTTTATTTTTTTACAAATTCAGGGTTATTTGTATCATTAATGAGGGGTAGAAAAAATAAAATTTATTTCTAGATAACTTATTAAATTGATATAATTTTATTATAAAATGTGATATTTTCTATGAAAATAAAATTTATATTAAATATTTACCTTAATATTTCTAACAAAATTATAGATGAAAAAAAATATTTACTTATTATAACATGAATAATTCTATTGAGTAAATATTATTTCCAAAACATTTTTTACATGTATTGATGAAACTATGGTAATATTACTTTTACATATGGAATGGTATTATTTAAATATGCATCAAGAAATCTTCATATATATATTTTTATTTTTTAATGATACCTCATATTTAGTGTAACATCTATTGAGAGTCAACATATATGACCATAACTTATATATAAAATTTATACATTAATTGTTTTTTAAATATCTAATAGAAATAAAATTTTAACATATATAATGTGTAATAAAACTTAATTTTAAATAATACATTTAATATAATCTCAAACTAGAAATGTGCTAGTCTCTCTCTATAAATCTCTATACAAAAATTTATTTTTTTAATCATTCACTCTAAAATTTTTCATTTATAATAATTTTTTTACTAGTATTTATACTATTTTTTTATGAATTAGTGGAATTTAATATTTCTTTTACTGATATATTCTAAAAATATATTCATTTTTTATTTTTTTATTCCTTGTTGAATGACGGGGATAAAGAAAATTATTTAGAAAAAACCCACTTCTTAACCCTTCTAAAAAATTGTTTCTAATGTAATCATTCTTATTTAAAAAGAAAAAATATGATATCTATACCTACTTGTTCTATACCCTTAAAATATGTTGGAATATTATTCTTGATGTTCAATATTTATCCTTTTTTTCAATATCATTTACTTGTATATATTTATTCTATTTATATTAATGATATATATAAATGTTTATTTCATTCCATGAATAAGTAATATTTTGTTCATGGAGTTGTGAAATAAAATCAACATGATTGCGATATATTTTTTGTTGTGGAGTATTATAAGGTTCTCTATTACATAGTTAAAATAATTTTGTTATGTTTTTGTGTGTCTGGAATTACTACAATGATAAATGACATCATTAATAATTCAATCATATACACCATATTATATTACTATAGGATATTTATTATGTGATGACGAATTTAAGGTGTTATAACATATTACCGGATTTTTTATTTGATAAAAAAACAAATAAGGAGGTTGGAAAATTATGCATATATGTTTAATCACATGAAATATTTATGAAATTATCTAATAACTTCTGTTAAACAAATTCATTTCACGAAATTGTATATAAGTCTATTTAATCTCATACATTTGTAAGGATGCACAATGGGTTTAAATGTAGAGTGTAAATCCATTAAACCAAGGTCCTCCAGTTTATCTCATATGTATCCCAACATTTATCTCAGGGTTAAAATAGATTATTGCATAGAGATTTATCATACTAGTGTTCCATGTGTTTCCCATGATTTTTTAATTCCAATGGAGGACCAATTTTTTTAGATAATTCCACATGATCTCATTAAAATTCTTGTAAAAATATTTTATATTACAATTCAACATGAGTAAGGTACACAATTCTTCTCTTTATTTATTTATATTCATTCCAGATATATGGATTAATTTTTAGTTAAATCAGGTTTTGCATTTTTCTTCTTCTCCATTTTAAAGGTTATAAATCCCTCCAAAATGATTTATTTCAATCAAGGACTATATGTAAGTGATTGGTTGGAATTTAGAATGGATTAATAATATTAGAAATGAAATTTTTTCATCTACCATAGTATAGATGAAGAAATGACCCCAATTTGTTTTGTTGAAAATCCAATACCATATATTCTATATTTTAAAAACATGTGTTTCAGTTATTAATGACTAGATAACCTGACATAGATCATGAATAATAAATTTTTTTGGATTTATAGTAAAATAATGTAAAAAAATATTTTCATATGACAATAATCTATGTCATGGTCAATATATCAGCATCATAGTATCATTCAAAATGAGTATCGCAATGACATAACCCAAACATGTAATAAAACAATTACCAAATGTACTATCATCCCAAAATTGAAGAAAAAAATGACATAACTATATGAAATTGTATCCTCCAATTCCATACTGAAAATTCCTTATATGACCAAAATAGTCATGGCCTTCCATCTAATTAATTTTTCAATAAATGGAATACTCTGTCACGGTGTTAAACATTTACAGTAATTTTTAAAAAATGATGTTATTTTGTTTAAATTTCAAAAAAACTACTTAATTGGTTTGAGATCAAAGGGCCCACATATAATTCAGGGGGGAGTTACATCTATCTAAATTGGTATTGATAGATTTATCTAGGAATAAGTCATATTTTTATAGATGTATAATTAATAATGTGATTATAAATTATAAAATAATTTCCCATATTATTATTTATGTATTCATTAATGAATATTTCATAATAAAAATATTATTTGTTTTTGTAGAGAACTTATTCCTAAACATTTTTCAAGCCATTACAAAAAAGTATTTTTATTATGATATAATAAAATTTCTATATAAAATAAAATATTTGATATTTAATTTATGTAAATTGTTTACAAAAATATTAAATTTTTAGTAATCAATAATAAAAATGTACATAACATATATAATAATTTTACTATTAATGTTTTTATATTTAAGCCATGTAATTGGTAAATTTAAATGATAATACTGGATAAAAGTTAATATTTCACATTTAGGTGTGGCTAAATTATATGGAATTTGAAATTTAATTATGATTTTGTCAATAATGTTTTATCCCATTCTTTGATATATTAATTATTAACTCATTTCTGTATTCCCTTCTCTAGTTATAGGTATAATGTTCTATATTATTAATTAGGATGTTTGATTTTGTTTTCTGTGTTAAAATGATAACATAGATTTTTATACATTCATATAAGGAATTAATTCTAGGTCCTTATAATGGAGTTGGTTTTCATCTAGCATAATATTTGAATTATTATGTTATGATCTAAAAATAATTAATTAATCTTATTTTATACATATTAGTAATTATAAGGAGGTTGTAATTGTGGTATATCAAGAATTTTTTATCCATGTGTGGATGGAATTTTTATCTCATTACTCCATGGAATGGAGTTTTATTCCATATTTATAAAAGTAAGGGTTAATTATGAGATGCTACAATCTTTCACTCACAAACCTAGTTTTCCAAATATATTATTTTCCTACTAATTTAACAATAACTGACGTTACACATATATAAACATCCATAAATACAATATCAACAACATATTTTGATTAACATTCATACCCAAGACGTTTAAGTATTAGAGTTCCATATAATTTGAAAAAAACAAGTAACTAACTAATCTCAATTCCTTCCCTTCAAGTGGAATTTTTATCAACTAAAATAAGGATTCCGTTTTTGATATTATGTCTTTATCATATGTTATAAAATTATACACAAATGATAAATATATTAACATACTTTATATAATCCTTTCCATCATCTTCTATAGAAATTAAACATAGGAGGAGTATGCTCAAACACTTAATATGGGTAAACATAAGTGAAAACGATCAAGGATCATACGTGACCGAACTATATATATATATATATATATATATATATATATATATCTATGGAATCATAATAAAAAGTATAAGTAAATATCATTAAGATATTAAACAAGATGTAATATGGATCCAAATTAATGAATCATGGCATAAGGATAGTGACAAGAAGATTGAGATATTATAGGTTTACCAAATCATAATAATGTTGAAACAACATAAGTCATTACATCATAATAATATTATATAGATCTATTCCATGACCACCCTCAAAACTTAATTAATGTCCTATTGTGGATTGTGTTTACTCATAAGTCCAATAATTTTCATCTCATGAGATTAAAAATAACGTAACTAATTATAAGTTTATTAATTTTGGTTACCCATTTCACATCACATGATGTATATGCATATATGTTCCACACAAGAAGACAATAATAATTCCTTCATTTCATATTCAAACCATGAGAATCAAATGTGTTTCATAAATATTTACGAAAAATATCAAATTCTATCCACCAAAATAATATTTATTCTATCTTTAAACAATATAATTATTGAAATTAATAACGATTTTAAGAAATCGAAATATATGAGAAACACATTTAAAAGATGATGTGTTACTCAAAACATTCATATGATATCACATAAGAAAATATCAATAAATAGATCATTTTATATAAAAAGTTCAATAACCAAAAATGAAATCATCAATATACTATTTATAGGGTCATATAAGATGCAGAAAGCCAAAATAGAAAAAAAAATTAAATTTTTAGAAGACAAATTAAAATAAGTTATAAAAAAATTTCAAAATTCTTTGGTAACATGGTTGAAAAAACACATATAAATCACATAAAGAAAAAAGGTTCATGTTTATGAAAATAAGACATTGAAAAAAATAAATATAAATAAAATACAAAAATAATAACACTGAAAAATTTTAATTTGGTGATAAAAAAGTAGGATTGGAAGGAAAAAATATAAATATGTGAAAAAAAATAATTTTTTAATTAATAATCATTCTTTTAAATTCCAGAGATTCAAAAAAAATCATTTTACTTTAAAATGTAAATTTATCAAATAATTTAGAAGAATCCTCAATAGAAATAATTCTTATAATTTTTGGCAATGGATTTCATATGGTAAATGCTAAAAATGAGATTCAATAACTCTTTTATAAACAAATTCACTAATGAAAAATAAGTAAATGATAATATGATTTTTTCAATTTACAGAATTTAATAGATTGTATAAAATGAAATTAAACAACTATATAATTATATAAATTATTAATCTTGATACAATATAAGGAATGTTGGCATGAAGGATAAATATTATTTATCGTAAATAAAAGACAAGCTTGGTTTGACTTATATAGAAACATTTCCTAGAATTTTAATAAAATAGAAAATATAAAAATAAAATAAATTTAAACTGTTGAAAAAAGAAGATTTAAGTGGCATTTTATATAAAATGAACATATAATTCCCACAAATTATTACAATAATATAAACAATCGTGATACAATGTGATATAGTAAATTTATCCATTACCGCTTTTATAACATTTGGATAAAATTCCCATTAAATGGAGACCATGATGTAGATTTCTGAATACCATGAATAAATGAATAATAAATATATAAAAAATCAAATATCCTACATATACGCCCTATAAATTTTATAGGTTCGTATTTAAAAGCACGCCTCAATGAAAAAAATTTGAAATATGAAACCCCTTACTACCATCGTAATTTTGGATGTAAGAAAAATTTCCAATGAGTTTTATGAAAAATAAATGTAAATACATAAAAAATAAATATGTAATAAAGTTTAATACAGTAATATATTTTAATAAAAAAAATATATTATGAATTTTAAGAATTAATTATATAACCCAATGAATGTAATTACGTTAATAATAACCCTTAGAACATAATTAATTTATATATAAAAGGAAAATAAAAAATTTAGAGCGTAAATGAATGTGAATATACCAATGATAAAAAATTATCCAATATATAAGTATTAGATAGGGTATAATATATACTATATAAAAAATTAGTTTATTATAAGAAACATTTCACCATTAATTGAAATTGAGACAAAGAATCATCACCTTAGATTCCTACATAGATGGATATTCTATAACATTTCATATAATAAACATGTGATCATTAATAATTTAGTTTATCAATATATATATATTTAAAACATTATAAATTAAATTTTAATGTTCCATTGTTATATAGTTATTAATAAATTTTTAACAATAGCGATCAATGGTATTATTAGTTTTAATCATTCCTTTTTCTATTTTTGTGTAATGGTTTTATTAATCGTTCCATATTTATGAGTTAATAAAATAAAATACTATATGATTAAAAATTATTTACCATTACAGTTGAAAAATATTACGAATCTCAATACTCTTTCTATAATATATTTAGGTTATAAAATATGGTTCGGTATGATTTTTTTCGTAGTTTGAATAACTATGACCATTTATTGTTAATATAATTAATATAATTGACATTTATTATTCTAAAAAAATTTAATCATATTCTGAATATAAATATTATATCTTTTCATTAAATCCTTTTTTTATCCATCCATGTAAGGTGGTGATGAAAAACTAAAATATGTCTTTAATAGTGTTTGTGATCTGAAAATAAAGCATGATTTTTTTTCATTTTTCTAATGGATGGGATAAATGAATATAATGGATATTACATTAAAAAAATATTATTTACATATAATAATTAAACATATTCCATTATATTATTTTCTTCATATGATATGTTTTGGATGTGTAAGAAGAATAAAATAGTTATAAATAAACAAAAGTGATTTGGATTTGTTACCTTACTCAATAGGAAATCTCCATTGATAATAAAATTAATCCCTTTAATTCATGTATTTTAATGATAAACAAGCCTATAATATGTGTATAAGAGTTTTTTTAGTTGGTTTTGATATATATATTTTGAAATAAGGGGATCCAGGTATTTGCAGAAGTGGGTTAGAGAAGTAATCATTTTTAAAAGTGAAAGGGTGGAATTTAAAAAAATATAAATTTCATATTATAAAGAAGAAATATTATAATCAAGGGAAGTGGGTCCATGATAAATAATTAGTGGTCATTTTACAATTTAATGTTGTGAAATCTCTAATTCGTCCATTCTAATATGATTTTTTATTATATTTGGATATTTTACCACATGATTTAACAGTTTGACTTCATTTTAAACATTACCATTATAACTAATTTTTAATTTGTTAAATTACTTTTATGACCTTAAATAATGGTGAACATATTAACTAATTTATATAATTCAAATTTTAAATATGAAAATAGTTTTTATTCAATTAAATTTCTAATGAATATAAAAATTAATTTCAATATATGTAATCCTTATACAATAAAAAAATTCAAATATAATTAATTTTAAATCATTAAAATATATATTTTGGAAAATTATTTTGAATAACATTAGTATCCATTAAATTAATTGGTTAGTGTGTAAATAAATAAGTATAATATTATTTATAATCTCGTACAAAACTAAATGTAATATCATGAATACTTATTTAATGTAATATGAAAGGATACTATTTTCCATGAGAATATAATATAAAAGAAGTTTGAAAATATCAATCGTATGATTCTAAATTCCAATATATTTTTTGAAAATGTATTGTTCACTCCATAAAAACATATTTAGTGAAAAAAGTTTTATTACATTTTTAAGGAAAGCGTATATCATGATAATGACATAAATGTTAAGGTATTTCAAAAAATTGAATTTTTTATTGTTCCCTTATATGTCAACATTTTTATTAATACCTAATAACTTCACCTTATGTTAATTTTGAAAATAATAAAATAAAACATTGCTAATTTGAAAAACTAAAATGGTATTTTTTAAAGGTAACTTTTAATGAATAACTAGAAAAATATAATGAAATTATATTTTATATAAAAATATATATTTAGACATTAAGAGTTCTAAATTTTTTCTGATATAAATTAGGAAAGTAATAACTGTTATTTTATTATAATATTAAATAATATTTTTATAAGAATCCATCAAAAGTGATAAATTTAATATATGATAAAATATAAATGAAATTTTAAAAAAAATTATTTGAAAAATATCGCTTTAGAAATTAATTAGATTTAATAACATCACATTAATATTTATAATTTATCTTAAATCCTTTAAATTTAATAAATTTATAAGAATTATAATACATCAGATTCTTACATAAAATAGTAAAAATAAAATTCATTAAATAAATTATTTTTACAAATTTTTTATTTACATTTGGTTATCATATTATTATAATTTTATTAATGGAATTTTTCATCTTACTAAAATATATCATGAATCATTTAAGATAGGTGTTGCAAATGCCCTGTGTTAGTCAACAATTTATATATTTAATTGATTTTTTTTCAAAAATCATGGAGTTTTATAGGCTATTTTACAATATAGGCATACTCTTGTGGGGTATATAAATTTTCTATGATTCTAATAATTTAAATGAAAGGGATTCAAATAAATTTTCATTGGGATACATTTGATTATTTGTAAATATATTTACCTTTTAATTTGGTTTACTCGAATGATATATTAGTTATATATATAGTTATTCATACATATGATTTTAACATATTCATTTGGTGGATGGAAAGTGATTCCGAACTAAATCATTATATTCTTGTATATATAATGAGAATAAAATGAGACAAGTTGGGGAGATAAAATAGAAATTAAAATATGAATTCTCATATTACTTATAAATTTGAAACTTTTCAGGACCTTGATTATCAAATTTGGTTATTTCATTCCAAATTGGGGTTTATCGGATTATCATTAGTACGAAGAGAAAATAATAAGGATTAACTAAGGGTTAGGTTCCAAAATAGGTCTGTATTCATTGGTTTCTAGTTAGTTTTGAAACCCTAATAATTATGATATTGTAATAAATGTGTTGGTTATATCAGTACAAATCATTTTTATTGGGTTATCCTATAATGAACTAGCCTATTATGCCATTTGAATCTTCCCCTCACACGGATTCCAATGAACAAAATCAAATCAATGATCACCCCACCACCCAATCCCACATAAGGAACATCCCATATCATATCCTCTATAGTGTTACATATATATTGAACCACATGTAAATTTATTTAAAATCCGGAAAAGGATAGTTTGAGTGAATCTTCTAAAACACTATAAAAAATGACTGACATTCATGACTGAACTAATTGTTTTGAAACAAAATCATGATCCATCGAAACTACGATTACATTCCTAAAATCAAAGCATCATACTATAATTGGAAAGTTATCAAAATGCACTAATCAGTTTGAGCGAGGTGTGAGATAGAAAATTATGTATGTAATCACCGAGGATTTCATACATTAGTTTTCCAAAATAATCAAATATTACTAATTGTAAATAAATTTAAGAAACAACTATTATTATTTTAACAAAATCAACCATGATATTTCTATTGACACTAATTTTTCAAAACAAAAAATATTTGAAAGTGTAATTTAGATAAAATTATGAAATAATTTATTTTTCATTTAAATTAAAATAAAAATGTAGATTTAATTTCATCAATGTATGATTAATTTATTAAATACACACATATTTATATTAATTATAAATGTACCATCCCATTTAAATTATTCCTTTAAAAATTTTCAGATTTATCTTTAATTAAAAAATCGAACTAAAAAGGAAAACTGAAAAAAATGAAATCAATAGTAGATGGAAGAAAAAAATAAAACTTGTCTTTTAAGAGGTCGAAGTTCATTAAAAGTAAAAAAATATAATAGTAGTATTACACCATATTCACATCATCATTTATTGACTATAGAGTGGAAACCAAAATTCATACAACATCATAAGTGTAATCCATCATGCATGGGGAGGATCTATAAACCATAGGTTCCCAAGGTAATTTGGACTCATCTATGTAACACTACTCAGATATTTGATCACAGAAAAATTTAAATGAAATGAAAAATCATGTTGTCACCCTAGAATGACCCCTTTATTCTAATCAATACCCATCTAATTTACCTGAATACCTATTTTCTACCTTGTTTCAAAAAATAGTCCATATCCCATAATATAGATTACTTATTTAAACCATTCATCATTTCAAAAAAATATTTTCAAATATCACATGAAAAAACATGTTTCCTGATCCATGTTCAAAATCTATGTTAATTCGAATCAAATAATTAAAATTAACCAATCCCATTTAAAACATATTTTCTAGAAAAATTCGAATGAAAGAGTAAAACAACTATTTATATATGAATACATCCCTATTGAAATTTTATTCACATATACAATTACATATATATTTATAATCATATCTCATTTCACATATTCATATATTATCAAATGAATATGTGAAAATTTATATATAAAAATATATACATCCACACAAACGTGTATTAGTACCAAACATAGAAGCTTACATTTGTAACATTTTTCATAAATAAGTAACATAGTTAGTAACGTTATTTACCCCAATTTATGATTGATATCATAAGTCATGGTTCCAAGGATCATATGAGGAATTCAGAAAGGATGTTATTAGAAGGAAGGATTAGAAGTGTGATTTCAGATGTGAAGGGGAGAGGTTATAATTTGAGGTAATTGGATGGAGTTACTTTTTTTGTATTTTTCATTTTGTTTTAAATAAGAAAGGTGGATCCCATGATTTTTACATAGTTTAACTAAAATTTTCACTATTCATGCATAATTGAATTGTAATACGGGGACACCCAAATTTCTATCTCACACATTTAGGAAAACTATATGACAACAATGAAAAATAAATGTGTCACATTGCTGAAACCACTAGCAAAGTCACTACATGGTTAAAAATAAATATTTTCTAACCATATGACATGATAAATTCATTAAAATTTCAATAAAAATTAACTTAAAATTATTGTAAGATAGGGAAAAACTTAAATAACAAAATAAAAATTATTTTTATATGAAAATAAAATTAAGGTGCAACCATTCTCCCCAGTATAATGTTTTTCAACCCTATAAATCCAACATAATTGAAGAAAATACTCAAAGAATAATTTTAAATAGAAATGATGAAATATATAATATATAATCTATGAGATATTTAAAATAAATTTTAACCCAATACCCTAGAAAGTACTCCAAATAATCCCTGAATCTATTAAACTTAATGTATCTATTCACAACAAATGAATAATTGAAAAATCAAGAAATTTTTAACTGTAGTGAGTATCCACACTATTTATGAACATAACAGGTATGATGGTTCAATGGAGAAGTGAATTGAAAAATATCACTCATAAATTTGGATATAATTTTCAACATAGATAAATAAAATATACTAAATACTAAATCATCCTCCAACATCCCCTGAGAAATCTAAATCAATATAATAGAAAAAACATAGAACATGCGAAATATAAGAAACTGCTCATGGATATGAAAATTAAAAGAGGTATAGATACCTCTGAATCACCCCCAAACCTCTCCTAAATATTAATATAGTGTCCATAACACTCTAAAAATCATATAACAGGTACCATTAAGTGACTCACCATCTTCCTCTGACCAGTAAACAAGGGAATAAGGTATAACCCTCTTCCTTTCTTTTTCAAATGACATTGATTTAGAGGATGTGAATGAAATAAAGAAGTGGTATCCTAGGACTCGATACCATATTATCCATTTTTTGTAATACCCTAAAGTCAAACATATACTAATCATTAAATATCATTAATAGGTTCACCATCTAACCTATTTTCTCAATGAACCTTTAAGTTCTTCCCCTATAATTAGGGAACTAAAATAAAACCTCACAAAACATAATACTAACCAAAATTATATGGGACCCTTCCATTCCCATTATACATAATAAATTAAAAAGGAATATAATTAACCTGAAACAACAATAAAATATACCCTGTAGAATCCTATAATATTGATTACCTCATAAAAAATCACAAAAAGATAATGATAATCTAAACCCAACAATGACCATGATGTTAAAAGGTTGTATACTTTCGATAAATAGTATAATCCACAAGAACCAATCCAATCACATCAAAAACAATAATCACCCTCTTCTAGAGTAACATCTCAACTCAAAATAAAAAATCCACTAGAATCAACCAAAAACACCACTGAATAGAATCAAAACATTAAACAAATAAAAAGTCAATGTTTGACCCTTTTCAAAACAACAAAATCAAAATTTTAAATATTAAAAACCTATTTGAAAAAAATTATACACCCATACCTTCTCTATAAAAACTTTTTCAATTTTCTCAAAACATTACTCTAATTTGTTACATTCCTATTAAAACCTCTATATTAGTTTTAATACGTATATTATTTATTAAAAACAAAATTTTCCAACATAAAATGTCATCGTGACTCACCCATAAAATATTTACATGTGAAAGAAACCCATGATGCCAAATTTAAAATAAACATTCACCATTTTAAGTCAAAATTCAATTTAGTATCTTTTTCCATACAATTTCAAAATAAGTATTTATATTTAAAAAAATACACAATTCACATTAAAATAATATCGAATTTCCAAAATCACATTATAAATCATTAACTAGAATAGAAATTATAAACATCATGTAATATTGGGATAAAATATGTGAAAATAGTGGTCATGCATTAGTTTTCTGCATGACAAGGATGACAATGTACCAATCAACCATTTAAGGTAGATAGTGTTAGAGAATAATATACACTATCACCATTGGGGTTACCAATTAGAGTGATATGATCTTATACCACTAGATATCCTCTTTTATCATCCCCAAAGAATAATTTAATCTAAAAATTAGCAATAAAAATAAAATAACGAAATATTTAAACCATGATTTGACACACAACATCCAATTGTGACCCGAGGTTCAATTTGATTCAGATATCAGGACACTCTTCCCATTGAATCCTACCTTTTCCTGGCAGCCCTACCTCCATCTACCAATCTCACCCAAATATCAAAGGGATTTAAAAAACCACTAACCACTTAAGAATCCTAGGTTATATTAATATTTTTAATGAATTAACCATGTCATCCGATGAATCGACACCTAACCCAGCCACCTCTAACCCAAGGGATATCTCTGACCCCCTCCATCCAAGATGAAGAGAACATTAATAAGAATCAAAAACAATTTTTGAGGATTATTTAACATAGATAAACATGATTTAATAATTAGATCAATTATATGTAAATTAAGGAATGACACACACATAAGTTATAATTCCCCACAAAATAAAATATTTTATTTTTAATAGAAAACAAGTTTAATATAACATGTCAAATATGAAAAAGTATATCCTCTTCTCACACCAACAACCTCACACAAAATTTCCCTGATCATGTAATCCATAACTCCATATATATATTTCACTACACTTAAATTAAAATAATTGTAGTAAAATGTTTATTCATCTGAAACAAATTAGGAACTATATATAATCATTGATATACCTAATAAAATTATACCATGTGTCTGGAGGCCATATTAAATCGAAACTCCAATTTCATTCCAAGAGTCAAATCATGAACCTAAAAAAGGCCACTCAATCTATAATAACCGAGTGGTATGAGTAAGTTGTGGATAGTTAACATGGTGTAGGATCATAATACTATCATTAATTTTATTTTAAAAAATAAAAGGAAATTGATTGTTTATAATATATTTATAATATAGGATATATTTTTTTAAGATAACCAACAACGTGATTTTCCTCAGAACATGCCGTAAAATTTAAAAACACATTTAATGCTGGATTTAAAAACAGTTAACATTCCATTTAAATTTCATTTAAATAAAAATAATTTCTTTTAATTAATTTTTTCAACCTAATACTAATTTATTAAACATATATTTTTTAAATCTATATTAAATAAATGAAATAATATAAATCATGCCTTATTAAATTCCCTTTTCACTATATTTTAATAATGTCACTGAGAAGGAATGAAAAAAATAATTAAATGAAGTGATATTAAAAGAAATATAAAATGAAAGAATAAATAATAATCTAAAGTGGAAAATAAGTACATAATAAAGATAAAAAAGGGAAGTAAACCATGTTCAAAACATTATTATTAAAAGTTATAGAGGGAACAAAATAACATGTAATTTCATAAGAATAAAATAATA
Organism: Viscum album; assembly: GCA_963277665.1. Lineage (NCBI taxonomy): Eukaryota > Viridiplantae > Streptophyta > Magnoliopsida > Santalales > Viscaceae > Viscum > Viscum album. Next base: position 1,684,363,931 of record OY728119.1, on the reverse strand, counting down.
TGTATTGAGATTAATTGCAGCTTAATATTCCTGAAGATTATTAGTACTCGTTCAAGAAACAATAGTCAAATATGTAAACATCATAAAACATCCTACAAATTAGAGCTATAGTGGTATCTTTAAAATGAACCCTTATTAGTACATCCATTTATCAGGAGAAACAAACATCCAAAATAACCTCACATCTCATATCTCACATGTTCAAACCATAATCATTCCATGAATCCTAGATTCATTCCATAAATAAAAACAATCCAATGTATATAACAAAAATTGAATCAATTATTCATTTCAAAAATTAATTTTGATGGACACTTGAAAAAAGAAAATTTTTTCTATTTAAAAATAATTTAATTGCATCAAATCAATTTTTAAATGGAAAAACCCATTTTAATAGAACTTTTTTATTACACATTAAAAAATAGAATTCAAATGAGAGGATAAATTTCAAGACCCACTTTCAATAGCGTTGTAATCATTTGTAATTCCATATATATTTTGAAAAATATATAAAATAATATATTTATATATTATCATGTGAATATGTTCATATATATTTATATATACCATATATATGATCATATGAAAATAAACATGGAAAGAGACATTCATAAATTTTATTATAAACAATTAACCAAAGGAAGAAACAATTGTTTATTATATGATCTAAAAACATTGAAACGTTAAATAATAAACACATTAAACTCATGTGTTAAAAATTAAAACATAATAAACAACATCAAATAATTTTTAAATTCCAAATTACTTTCTGAAAAACATCAAAAATATTTTAATAGATAATAATAAAATTTCTCCATTAATGGTTGAGATACAATAGGACGAAATCCAAAGGACCCTAATTAGAAATCCATTTTAATTCTCTAAAACCATTAGAAATACAAATTTATAATTTTAATTGAATATAAAAATAATTTATAAATATAAAAAATCTATTTAAAATACAAAAACACATGAAAAATATTCATGAAATTGAAAGGCATGAAAAAACCTACCAAGGGAAAGTGTAGAAGAACATAATCTAACAACAATGGTAATAAAAAGGCTTAAATGAACTATCATAGATCATAGAAACAATAGTTATATTAAATAAAAACCAAAAACATACATCGGTTTCATACATGTATTACCAAGTAAGAATGTAAAATATAACCCAATAATAATCGAGATATATGTGGAGAAAGATAAAAAGAAGGATAACCCAGAATTATTATTGCATAAAATCACAAGGGGATGAGAAAATAATTAAAGGAGTAGTGAATATTGGATGTTCCTAACATGGGTTCTTAGCTGTGTGATTTTTGAGGGAGAGGGGAAAGGGGAGTTCAAGATTTGAGGTAAATAAGATTGTTTCAGTTTTTGGTTAATTAATTAATTTTTTGTAATTACTGTGTTTTTAATTTTTACTGAATGTTTTACACAAACCATGATCCAATTTTGCACCTTACACTTGAAAAATAGTGGAACCCGCCCTGTAGGCTCACATGATTATGTAACCCATGCTCTAAAAAGTAAAAATGGCTAGGTCACATTATATAAACTACTCCCACAATTCCCTAATGGTTATGACTAACCATGTCCAAACAAACAGAAAGGAAAAATTTAGTCAAATTTATAAAAAAAATGATCCCAAAATGCAAGGGACAAAATATAGAAAATTTAATTAATTAATTAATTAAGTAAATTTAAAAAGGGTGTAATATGTCCACTCAACTATCCTAAATACATATATGATATGACTGAAATGTTTGTATACTATATATTTTAATGTATTATTTTCATGATAACTAGGGTATGTCATGATAATATATAAATCTTGGCACTCTAATAGAGATGATGAGATAAAAATTGGTTTTCATTTTTGTTGGATAACATTCCAAAAGTCACCTTATAAAATGCATTAAAACATTATACTGATGTGATAAAATTATATTTTTTCTAAAATTAAATAATCATTATCAAATATAACATTGAGATAAACCCATGAGTATAAAATACTAATTTTAATAAACATATTATACATTTTTGAACATAAAAAACTATTAATCCAAAATGAAAATTATATGTGTTATAGAATAAGAACCCTATGCCCATAAATTGGTAAATTTTTGAACAAATGAATCCAAATTCTGATGAAAAGCATCAAAATGTTCTCTAAAAGACTCATTAAGGAAAATAAAGGATATGGAATTCATTCTTTTAAATTTATGAAATATGTTGAGAATGTCAATTAGTTTAATATAATTTTATCCTATTTTATAAATATCTTATGTGTAGATGAACCTAGCCTGATATCATTCAGTTATAGTTATTTATTGGTATTATAAGTTGTTAATTGTATGAAATGGGATATTAAAATACAATTATAATTTAAAACAGTGTTTTAATTAATATTTTGTTAAGTCTATTAAAATCAAAAGGTTCTATAATGAATGAAATGTTGTTATTTCTGTATGATGGAGTTTTTTAGATATCTGATAGGGTTATGGAGACAATTTTTAAATTTCTATATCATTTATTGGTTTTATATAATCATATTTTTTCTTTTTTAATGGTACATTATTCCAAAATTATATAGTATTAAAAAGTTATAATAATAAATTTCAAAATCAAGGAAAAAATTGCTATATAATTTTTGAATATTCAAATAATAAATAAGTATAATTTTTTATTTAGGGTTTTTAATATAGAGTAATAGTTTAACATGATATTGAACTTATTAAAACTTATTCATTTTCATTTCATTCCATTATATAATAAGGTATGTTGTTTCGAAAAATTCTTTTTTTATTAAAAAATTAGATGATGCATTCAGAACACACTATTTATAATTCATTAATTTTTATAACATACATGAGTATAACATAATGATAAAAAGTGTTTTTTAAATGTAAAAGTGTTTATAAAGATGATTTTAAATGTATGAGGAAAATTTTCCCAATAATAAATAGTGGACTATTTGAATATATAATTTATTTGTTAAGGAATTTTATAAAAATGCATAGAATGCCTTAAAATATTTGGATACAATGGTTTATTAGTTATATTCATTCCCATAATAAAAAATGTTTTATTTTCAAACACAAAGGAGTTTATATCTTATCATTTTATTTTAGAGAGAATATAAAAAACATGGTTCTAGGTTTAATGATCCCGCATTCTATATGAGTTTTATTTTTTCCAATAAAAATCAGTGGTTTTTAAAGGCTATCAATGAAATAGTAATCTATGTCATTGATGTTTCTTTGATGATGATGTTTCGAATTTTATAGAGCATAGATGAAGTGATCAAATAATTTTGACAAAGGTAAGATGATATATATATTAATGGTGACACATTATTTACATCAATGAGGAAGATGCGGAGAAGGATGATTTGATATTTAAGATTTATTTTTAATTGATATTACAAAAAGATAATAACAATAATTTTGGAAGGATCATGCAATATTTATTTATTGATAGAGGATATTTATTAAGGAGCATTAAAATATTTATTCCCGTGTGTAACATTTTAATGAATATGAAAAATAATAGTTTTCATTGTATAAGGGAATTCATAATTCATTATTATTGAGGGAAGATGGATTGGAATTATTGGGGTGATGATTATATTATAGAAGTGGGATAAAACTATTTCTCTATCATTACTGAAAAACAAAGTCAAATTTTTTAGGCAATTCAATGGATTCGTGAACTAATAATAAGATGGGTAAGAAAATAAACTATAACCATCCCATAGACTGAAGTGTATATACATCTATACCTAGATTCAATATTTTTTAGGTAGTCCTGTATATGAGGATAGTAGAGAACACAGATGTAAGCAAGCATAGTTTGGGGTAGAAGTCTAAAGTTAAGACAATAGACCATGACTGTTGTGACCATTTGGGAAAGGTGTTTGTTTAGTATCTGGGTGTTAGCTCTAGTGCTAGTTCCAGGTGATACTAACAAAAAGTCATATTTAAATGGAAATGCATGATGAGTAATAGTTTTTATGTAGGATTCTGACTAGGGTGCACTATTTTATCATATTAAAAAATATATTCATATCACTCCCATTAATTCCAAGTCGATATGATGGTCATTGAGCCGCCACATAGTGATCCCCTACCACACAACATTATAGGTCATCTACTATAACCCTTCAATTTTTTCCACAACTAGATATGAAACCATTCATTGAAAATTATGTTTGGTGATCTAATCATGAATGAATGATCCTCATATCAATACACATGAATGATATTATTGGAACTTAATGAAGTGTTCAAATTAGATTCCTCATCTGAGTGAAAAAATATATTTGAATAGGTTGTGTTCTGTGCCATATATCCATGGATTATTTCAATTAATTAATGGTAATGTGTGTTCAATGACATTCACCTGATACTAACAGAGAGCAAAAAAATGATCTTGACACATATGTGCCACGATTTTCATCATATACATTTGGAGAAGTCAAAGTCAATATTTTTATCTATCTGAATGAGTTTTTATAATTTATTAATTTTCTGATCTGATTATGTTTTTATCATGAAATAGTGGTGGTGAATAGCTTGTAATCCACACCAATAAAAGAAGAAGCCTCAAGGATGACCATGATGTCGTCACATGAATATTTACTTTGAGTGCCCTCATTTTTAATCAAGGTAGAGTATATACATGATTTTAATTTCATGAATGTGTAGAGTTATGAATTCAGTTTATTCTACATGAAGAAGGGGATCCCATGCACATCTATATTGATAAGGGGTTCAGTGAATATATGTTTCCAAGATGGTATTTCTTGAAGTAATTGCTTCCATGATGAATTTCATGGAAAAATGATACGTGAATCACTCAATCAAGAATTTCATGAATAGATTGAGATTACAAGAATTAATTTACCAAATATTCTTGTTTTGTGTGAGGAATAGATATGAGATTAAAATCCTTTGTGATACTAAATCTTTGTGATGCATGGAGGATTTGTTATGCGAACAAATCCTTATATGAAAGAGAAACTAATTAAGCTTCTATTTATACACAAAAAAATGTATTATCAGTGTTCCACAAAATGTAATTCCAGATAACATGTTGGAAGAAATATTCGGATGATAATCTCTTTCACAAACACCTTGTTTGTGTGAAGAAAAATGAATTTCGAGTAAGATTATATAGTAAACACAAAAATACAATGTGTGCAAATATGGGGTGTGTGTAAATTCGATGTAAATAGTTCTTCATGCAATGATTGATAGGTTAATGTGAATACATATAAATTATTAATCAATATTGTCTACTCACTTGTTGGAATAATTAATTAGGAAATGATCCCAGGTGCCATAACTTACGTGAAGAGATCATGAATTTAATATAACAAAATAATTCATGATTTTGAAATAGTATTTAAAATATTACAAATAATATTTTATATTTATGATATGGTTTTTGTTCATAAGGTGATTTTTGTTGTATGTAGTTGATCATTATGGTATATAAGAGAGGGAATAAGAAGATAGTGAGTGAAAAATCATTGAAATGAATCAGGTTTTGAACCGTAAGGCATCATAATATTTCAGAAAATATTCTCAGAGCTGGCTGCTGAGTCGTTGTGAAAATATGGAGCCTAGGGTGACTCAGTGTGGTGATATTCAAAATATTAAATATATTTTTTCTCACATATGTATTTTTACACCAAACAAAAATAAGTCCCATTCTAAGTATCAGATCAGATTTATGATACTGCTAAAAATTCTGGAATGTTGTCTTTACCATTGGTGCTTCCTAAGGTTGTATGTGGGTGGAGTTTCATTCAGAGGCCGTTTTGGGTGATGTGTCATTGAGAAGGTAATTAATTGGTTTAATTATATTAAACATAATTCCATTCACCCTCTCTATAACCTTTATATGCACCTCACCCCCCCCCCCCAAATAGGGGTTTACATCTCCTCTCCTCCTCTCCATTTAGTGACGATGACCTATTTCCGAATCACCATGACGAGGTGTCGTTGATCCCATTTTTTTACACATATCATCATATGATGAAGAAGTCGAACAATCTAAGCCCCATTCATCATCCAAATCATCTGTATTTCGCCAAATAGGTAGAAGGATATTTGGTTTGGTCATAATACCCTTGTTTATGAGTTTTTAGGGTTCTTGAGCCCCCCATATGAATGAAATTAATCATTGTTAGGTATATCTAAGGGTTATGGGATAAGAACGCAATGAATCGGGTTTTTCTGAAGGTAATTTCATGCTATATTTACCATCTACTTGGTGTTTGGTTTAGTGAAACATGGCATCTAGCTCTTCCTGTTTGGGGAAGATAGTCATTTGGGACTACACATTATGTATTGTGGTACACACAGTGTATATCCTTATACCATGTGACCATGATACATTGCTTGGGTCAGTCTTAAGATGACACGTGGCCATGCTCTAACACACAACCAATGTATATGGTCACATGATCTAGTATATGATTACTAGTAACCTACACATTCATGTGACCACTAATCAAAACACACCTGGTATTATGGGATACATGATGTTCATTCGACACAGTCATATGGTTCATGTAGAAGGGGAACATGGCATGTGTCACTTGATGAGGGAAATAGCTTGTACCTCTTTGATATTTCATGTAATACTACATGGTTTGAAAACCCATGTATATAGGATACACATCTAGGTGCTTAGGGTGATCACATGATGTGTGTTCCCTGGTGTATGTCGGGTACTCCTAGAGGGTCCTTCAATGATCTTCCACCTTCAGTATCTGCTTCCCTAGAACTCGGATTCCTTCTTGTGAGTAGTCAATCATGAATGAAATTACATGTAGGATTTGATGATGGGCTTAATTATAGATTTTGAGATATGATGTAGTTTAAATTGAGCAAGAAGCTTATAGATAGGTAATGAACAAATGTTGGAGATTGGTATGGTCTTCATAGAAATACACTATGAATTTTACTCTTCTATTGGACTACGACATTAGATTTCCTTACCTCTATAAGTAGTTGGTGTAGTGGCTTCCCACATCATGGCGTGTTTCCATTACCTTTGTGGGGTTACCTTTGTGTTTTTTAGTCCTTTATTGGACTAGGGTGAAGGTTTACTTGAGATGTTCATGAAGGCAGAGTTGGTTCTCCTATATAGGACCATGGAGTGGTTCCTCTATCTGTGGAGTTTGTTCTCTCCTATTGGACCAGTGCGAAGGTCCTCCATATATGCATTGTAGCTAGATTCAGTAATCCCATACCAATTAGTGTCTGGGTCCTCTTTTCTAGGATTCAGTTCTCCCCTATTGTTTTAGGTTGTATCTCCTCCATACATATTTTTCTGGTAGAGTCTGTACTCCCAAAACATGCAAGAGAGAGGGTCCTTTTGGCTGGGATGGGTACTTCACTATTATGTCACGGTTCGGGACTCCCATAGAGAATGAGTATATAGAGACAGTACTCCCCTATCCTACTAGGGTATGGGTCCTCTAATCAAAGAATGGTACACCCCTACTATGTAAGGTATGGTTCACTGATTTAAGTAGAGTTACCCCCCTATCATATCATTTTGAGGGTCCTTTGTGGATATTACTCCCTTATAGGATTAGGGATCATGTACTCACATATGAAGTATTACTCCCCCATATCTATGTATCAATGGGTAGCAGGTCTTCCATTCCTGTTGGGGCACCCTTAGATGTTGAATATAGTATCAATGAGTGGCCAATTCCTCTTGATTTCAATGATACCTAGATAAGGGATAGTCTTCCATTGATGGAATGAGGTGTGGCCTACTCATTAATCGAGTGATAGTGGATTCACAGATTATTTAGGTGCAGTAATCCCTCAACTATGGGGGATTGGTGAGGTGTGAGTCACTCTTTTATCTACTGTTAGAGATGATGCATGTGGTGCATAGTCGGGAGAAATTCTCCCTCAAATTTGTACAATGGTTAGTGGAAATAATCTTTACAAATATTTTATTACCTTTCTCTGGGTGTGATGTAGCAATGGAATGACCTATGGTGTTGTGCACTATAGTTGTACCTTGTAGGGTGTTCCTGATGGAGCATGTTCTCTATATAATTCCACTAATAATGGTAGAGTTGTTTCTAATGAAATTAATCTCTTCGAAAGGATCCATATGAAATGGATGATCTCCTGGAGTATGTTATACTGTTCTCATGTCACAATTAGAGCTTACAAAGTAAATCGGGTTACTGGCTATGAGCCTGGAACCTTAGGAGAGTTGGAGTCTGAGATGAGTATAACTATGTGATCTATGGGGGTCCTTGTGGTGTTCTCACATGTTGGGGTTGACACACCTTGTATAAAAAGTTGAGAAGTCTTTCACATCCATGGATGGATTGAGATACATTTTCTCCTTTGATTGAGATTCCCAATGGCTAGGTCAATGTGACTATTTCCTTTTAGTTCCCCTTTTTTTATTTTTAGTTTTGCAGCCCCTATTTATTATCTATTATACTCAACAATGAATGAGAATTTCTATCACATGTTTTTTGTATTGTGAAAACCACATGTCATTCGACAGAATTTACAGTGGAACTGAGAAAGGCATATCATAGTGTGTTAGAGAGACCTATGTGTTTAGCAGTGCTGGGCCGAGGAGATTTCTGAATGTACCAATTGATAGTTATCCCCTCCATCTGGGTATGTTGGAAAATTTTGTTAATTTCATTAGTGGTTGTTTTCCCCTTCTTTCACTTCTGTACTTATTTTTTACTTTTGTTGTACTCTAGTTCTGGGATATATTTATATGCATGCATTGGTTTTGTTGGTTTTTGAGTTTCATCATTTTTTAATACTAGAGATGTCTGTGTGCATATTGGTACATAGGGAATTCCTCCCATATCAGTGATGTGCCTTCTTGGTGCTAGTGTAGATCCCCAGGTGTACTGTAGGTGGGCTTGGGGATCTGTAGACCAGGCCCCATTTGGCCGTGTCATGATAGATTGGTATCAGAGTAGGTCGGTTCCCCATTAAGACCACAATTTCATGGGTTTGGTTTGGATTTCAAAGGCATAGGGATAGCCTATTTCAAGTTCAGCTATTAGACCTTAGGTTCTAGTGTTGGTGTGGCGATCGATGTATCGATTCATCAGGACACTGATAAAAAACATTTCAACCTAGTACATTAAGTAAAAGGCTGCCAGGTAATTAACAGAGCATGCATCATTTATAAATGTGTTTTTTGGTTATTAATATCCCTGTGATTCAACTACAATTATATAATTATTCACCATGGTACATCATTATTCTATTTCATGATTCATCCACTTTAACGACCGTACAAGATTCTACGATGTGATAATGATGATGATCCATAATTTGATAAGGCTTTAGTATAGGACACTGATTTAGAGGGATTACCTCCATGTGGTCTTCTAGTAGTGCCACCACCTCTATAGTAGCAGGTTTTATGGGTAGTTCTGGCTGAGAAGGCGTGTTGGTTGAGTTCCTAGCGAAAATTCCCGAGTGAGTGAAATCTAGGGTACTAGGGTGATCTCGACCCCTAGGTAGAAGGTAACTAGGTATAGATAGTCATGTGAGCCTTTCACATATCAAGGATACCTCCCTATCAGATGGTAGTCTGGGTATAAATATTTTTGTATGCATCGATCGAGAAATGGTAATGTTTTATGATATAGACTCATCTTGAGGCGATGCTCACATGGGAGTAGATGGAATGACTCATCATGGAAGAGTTCCTCCAATCCAAATTAAATTAATTTAATATCCAGGAGATTCTATAGCTTCAACATGTTAACACATCAGTTGTATTGTTTTTAGAAAGGTTTAGAGTCTTGTCATCGTACTCCTTGGATATGGTTAATGATCCATAATTTTGAGGATGGTCCATGGAATGAGGATTGTGTCAAGAAATCTAAGAATCTGAATTACCGAATTTCATTCCCACTAATACTTGAGTATTGGAGAGAGCATTGGTTGTGGAGAGTTTCCTATCTATGAAATAGGTGGATGTGACACGCCTGTAGTGGTCACGAGGAAAAGGCATCTGCGGTAGTTGGTTGATGATAGGTGATAGGATCATGACTTTTGAGGCATACCCATTCAAATAAATAGGCATGTGGGCCTACAGATCAAGTGTAGTGACAAGGATCGGATCATCTGCATGGTATGCTATGTTAAACTTTGGATGGTTGAGGGCATCTCAGTAGAAATTTTCTGACCGAACGTACTACATAGAAGGACATGGATAAGGAGACATCATAGAAGATAAAAAAATGGTGAAAGGAGTTCTAAAAGGTGGTATACGATTCATATGAGTTTGATGAGTGGAATGAGGGGGTAGGCAATTTGTGGTGATCCCACCACCACCCTTGGTAGTCTGTGTCGGATATAGGGAGATGGAGGACATAGTAGAGGATAACTGCATGAGGTTGGAGATTATGACCTAGGGGATCAATGAGAGATTAAAGGTACTATATTTGTCTTTTCTAATATAGTTTCCATATTATAAGTAATAGGTTCTAGTCATTCTATCCATTCCACGTATCTTGTTCGACCATTAAATATTGTAGTGGAACCACTAAATTGACCCAAACACATATATACTCCTATTTGAGGAGACTCGATAATCACATGATAATGCTGGTAGTGTGACCTAACTCTTGGAGGTGAGATTTTCCGTAGGGATCACTTGGTTGTAGTATCAAGGCCTTACGGAGTCATTTACGGTGTGTATTACTACAGTACATGACCAGATTTACTATTTTAGGAAAAGGGTGTGGTGTGTCCACAGTGATGGAATGAGGTTATCCATTTTCAGTTAAATGGGAACCCATGATCCATAATATAGGATTATTCATATGATGGTGCATCCATGTACTCAACTATATGCTAGCATGACCCTCAGTTAATCAGATGTTATGAGTTTCAAGTTCCCAGTGGTTGTGGTGGAGAATGAGGATGACATCCCTAAAAATGTTAAAGGATTTCCACCTCCCTAGGATATATATTTCTGCATTGGTTTACACCCAGGACGACATAGATATTTTTATGGAATATTGGATTTCTTTAATAGAGCATCACATGTTAAGGGTGCATCTGGAGGACTTTTGGAGGAAGGGCTTCGTGATTCCCAGTGTTTCACCTTGGGCTGTCACAATTATTTTTTTCAAAAAAGGAATATGGGAGCTTGTGGTATGTTTGAATATTTATTTAGACAAGTATGTTTTGTGAATTGATTTATGAATAATTATTGGAGTAGGTCATGGCCTTGCCAGTGGAGTTTTTCTTTTCGACTCCTTTTTGTTTGGAAACCCTGGAAGAGGGATATTCTTTCCTATAATTATCTAGTAGTGGAAATGTTTTACCCTACAATGTTTCAAAATTATGGATTGGTTTCCAACAATCCATAATCAGTTGGGATTCCAATGGATGGTGTGAAAGTGTACCTATGTTGGGGAACTATGTTGCTATTCGAGGTTGTAGAAGGAGGGCCTGGTAATACCCAATGTTCACTCTTGGGTAGCCCTATTTTTTGCGAATACCCTCACATATTCAATATCAACCATCAACTCAAAACACATTAGAAAAATGTTGTACAGTTCATCCTAGGGTGGATTTGAACTATGGGGTTCTTTCAGTATCTTCATGGGGTAAGCGATGAGGTGCACTACTAGACCCCATGACTGTAGATGGAGTGTGGTGATTGGTGTTTTCCCACTTTTAGCTATTAAGGATACATGATTCCATTGTTTTATAGTGTTGTACTGATAGAATATGGACATGAGAGTGGACTGATCTTGGGGTTTCATCAATGTTCATACATGTAAGTAGTGTGGGGATCCTATATTAGGTCACTTTCATGGGAATCCAGTGGGGAGATCAGTTTCTTCCTTTGTGTTTAATATTTTTCATTCTGAGGATGAAAACCCCTATGATGGGGAGAATGTAATTACTTGTTTTTTTGACATGTATAGCTTCAAAATATTTTGGAAAATATTTTTGGATATGTAGCTGAGTTAGTTAGGGAATCTATAGTCTGGGGGTCCTTGGTGTGGCTATATTGAAATTATTAAACATATTTTTTCTCATGAGAACTAATTTTCATGGAACCTAGATAACTCATATTCAATTTATGGTATCTTATTTCTGAGACCTTGGTTGAGTCTGGAATGTTATTTTCCCCAATGAACAAACTAAGATCATCTACACTGGGAGTTTATTTTGGAGGCTATTTTGGGATATGTGGTGTTGATAGGGTAATTATGTTGTTTAATTTTATTAAACCTAATTCATTTCCCCCGATCTCTAACACTCATATATTTCTCATCCCACAAAACAGATGTGCATGTCTCCACTCCTCTTATCTATTTGGTGATGAAGAACGTCCTCCAAATCATCGATTTGATGTTCTGTTCGTCCCTATTTTTGTCACAGGTCATCTTCATTATGAGATCCAAAACTATATGGTCACTATTATAATCAAAATCATCATTGATTTACCAATGACATTTCTGGATTTGGATTTTGTTCCTGATCCATTCATTAAATTCTTGTTTTAAGGTTCTATAGCCCCTATATAAATGAAATTGCTACCTGCTAGGTTTATCTATGTGTTATGGGGAAGGAATGTGATAAATAATGTGTTTTTATGGTAATACCAACTATAATTACTATATACAAAGTGTTTAGTTTAGGTCCACAATCCGTGTATCTCTTCCTATTGGGGAATTGATCTTTCATGACTGCACTCCATGTATAGGGGTTACAATCCGTATAAATCCTTAATCCATATGACCATGGGACATGTCATGGGTTATCTGTGTGAATACAAATGGTTGTGTACTAACACAGTTCCAATGTATGTTGGCATAATGTTTGGTATGTAGAAATAGGAACCCTAAATGGGTATGGAACCATTTATCTGAATGCGCCATGTAGTATGGGATGAAAAGCATGAGACAGACATGACCATTTGGTCCATGCAGAAGGGGAACATGGCCAGGGGTCAGGTGATGAGTGACATATTGTATACCACCTTGACACGCCTTGTAACCCTACATTGGTTGAAAATACATGTATACAAAATACACTACTAGGTGTTCGGGTGGGCACATATTCATTGTGTTTCCTTGTGCATGTTGTATACTTCTAGATGGTCCATCTGAGATCTTCCACCTTTTGTATCTCCTTATCATGGACCAGAATTTAGGCGTGTGAGTATTCTATCTATTGATTTTTTCTAAATTGGATGCGATGGTTGAATCTATTAAGGCATAAAAGATATGAGGTAGTGTAACTTGAGAAAGATGCTAGTAGAGTGTTACTGCACTGATTTTGGATATCGGTGTGGTTCGTATTGAGAGGCACTAAGACTATTACTCCCATGTTGGACTATGGAATGGGTTTTAAATATCTCTATTATTAGGTACATATGGGAATCTCCACATTGTGGTGGAAGTTTCGTTACCTTTGTGTAGTTACATCCTTGGGTTCTACGCCCATAATGGACTAGGGTGAGGGTTTCCCTATGCCGTTCATGATGTTTGAGTAGATACTCCCCTCTTGGACCTTGGAGTTGGTACTCTATCCATGGAGTCGGTACATTCCTATAGGTCCAGGGCATGAGTCTTATATATGTATCATATATATAGATTCAGTGTTCCCTTACCTAGTAGGGTTTGTGTTCTCTATTCTAGGGGTCACTACTCCCCAGTCCTTCTAGGGTTCAAGTCTATCACAAATGTTGTTTTGGAAGATTTGATACTCATCTACTGTGACATGGATTTATTCCTCTATCATGGGGTTGGTACTCACAATCTGTGTTAGGCTATGGGACTACCATTGAGAATGATCTAAAATATTTTGTACTCCCATGTCCTACTAGGGAGTGGGTCCTCCAGTCACAGATTGGTACTCCCCTATCTAGTAGCATATGGTTAAAAGATTTGAAAAGTGGTACTCTCTTATCTTATCTAGTCTTGGGTCCTTCATGAGTTGAAATCATCTATAAGATCACGGGGAAGTTCCTCAATTATAGAGTAGTACTCCATCATCTTTGAGGGGAGTGGGTCATCCATTAGAATTGGAGATCCCTCTGAAATTGGAAACAGTTATGAGGAACATGAACTTTTACATATGTGAACGATACCCAGATAGGGTTATGTTCTCCCTTGATGTAATTTGGTTTGGAAAATTCCTTATTGGAGTGACAGAGGATTCAAATATTATATATGTTCAATACTCCCTCAACTGGGGGTAGTTCTATGGAATGATTCCCTCCATTCACTCTTATTATAGAAGATAAACATGGTACATTTTCTAGAGCACCGCAACCTCAATATTATAAAATTTCGAGGAGAGGGCCCCTTCACTCGGGTTTCTTTTTCATTTACTATAGATGTTAGGACCTCTATTGTTAAGAACTAGAGCGGGACATTGTAGGATATTCTTGATGGACTATGATCTCTCTGACATACCTTTATGAATGAAAGATTCATTTTCAATAGAGTGAATATCTCGGATAGTTTCCATCTAAGATGGTTGATCTCATCGAATATGTTCTCCTAGTTTTGAGTTATGGTTAGAGGCTATGAAGAGAACCCTATTATTGGCTACAAGGTTATAACCTCATAGGAGATGGAGTATAAGAAGAGTCTATCTGGGTGATTTCTGGGAGTCCTTGTGTTGTTTTCCCATATCAAGGTTGACCCCCCTACTAGACTGAGCTGAATTGTCCAAAACAGCTGACGATGTTTCGAGACAATGTTTCTCTCTCTATTGGGATTACCTCGGGCTTTGTCATGTGAAATATTTCCTTTCAGTTTCTACATTTTTATTTTGGTTTCCTACTGATTATTTGTTATTCCCACACATACAAGGGATTGTCCCAATCATGTTTTGAGCCTTATGCTATCAGCATGCCTTTCAATAAATTCCATGGAGGACCTGAGACCTGGGAAATGTAAGGTGCTATAAAAAACGAGGAGATTATCAGAGCTAGGATGAAGAGATTTATAAATGATTCAGTTGATAGTGATCCCCTCCATCTGAACAGGTTGGAAGATTTTGAAATATTAATTGGCGTGAATTGTTTTTTCCTTCATTCACATTAGTACTTCCCTTGTACATTTTTTGTATTCTGGTTGTAGGATATTGATGTATGAATTCATTGATTGATTTGGTTTCTAAATTTCATCTATTTGTGAGCCTGGGGACTTGTGTGTGCATATAGGTACATAGGAAATTCCTCCCATGTTAGTGACATACCTACTCAATGATAGTAGTCATCCCCTAGCCAATTATAGTTTGGCATGGGGAGTTATATGTTGTACCCAATCAATTCATGTTGGGACAACATTATTTAGTGACTAAAATTTGGGTTGAAGAATATTTATTAGATAATTTTTTAGTTATACATGATTAGAATTTTTATTGAGGATTTAATAATTTTAATAATGCTATTCTATGGTGAACATATATTTTTAATACTCAAAAATGGTTCTTAATTCTACTATGGAAGAAGAAGTTACAATGTAGATGGTTTTTCATTGAAGAAGAGATACAGTCACTACTAATCTATTACATGTCATTGTATGTAAAAGATGTAAGGTAGAAGATGTTGTTTTTTGGAAATCTATATAGTTTATTTTTGTTTTGATTAGGTAGGATTATTTGGTTATTAGTCCCCAACATATTCATATTTTTGGGACTTATGTATGAATAATATGTGCATATTTCAATTTACAAAAGTGGATAAGGATAATGATACAATTCCTTCTACTGTGAAAGTAACAAAGTGAATAAGATGTTTTTGGGAGAAAAAAGATGCACCTTGACATCCAATAGAATTCTTATCTGGTGGAATAATTTCTTCATGTTACAAATATTCTTTATAAATATAGTGAATACTATATTTATAGGTACAATAAAGAACAACTGAAGAGCAGAATGTTGGACCCGGACATCATAGGTCGAGGGAAAAATAATTTTTCCATTTCCCCCTCTTAATGTGTTGAAAAAATAGATTGGAAATGTATTATTTATTAGTAAAAAACTATAAAATAATGCAATATTATGGTATATAATCTATGTCTATTACTCACAATACATAACAAGGACTTTATACACTGATTGACTAGTGAACCGTGTAAAAACATCATGTTTTGTTTTTATCTGATCTCATATTTTTTCTTGTGATTAGAAAAATAGAAAAAGAGATTGATGAATTTAATAGGTATAATATGAAAAAAGGTAAAAATTATAATTGGAATAAAAAGTCCCCCACACTGATTTACCAACCCCCCACTCGGTGTTATGCATATCCAAAAATGGACATTTCAATTGTTATCATAGACATACAAAGAAATATTAGGACTACAATGAAATATTAGTTCTACAATCCCTGGATATAATTGGGACATCTCATGGTCAATATGTATTGATGAGGTGGCTCATGCTTCCACCATGGGTAAGGATTTCCTATGTAAAATAAATAAATCAATATATTAATGTTATTAGGAGGAATGTGTTAGAACCATTGACAAATTTCCTCACGAAGAAGATCTTAGAATAAGTGGAAATGATGGTGAATATAGAAATTCTCAAGAAATTTCAATTTATAGATTAATATATATTCTTCATGATAAACCTAATGGAAATTTTTCCTTTGATTATTTAATCTTTTAATATATTCTAGAAGGAATCATCCTAATTGATAGAGATTGTAATCTCTTGGATAATGGTTTCCATAGAAAAATTATAGAATGTATAATGTTTTTCATACTAGTTAGAGCTTATAGATACATAATTTCGAAACATGACATACGTTCTCAAATTGAATAAAATAATTTCAAGAGAATAAGGGAGTCAGGAAAACTCTAAAAGAGAATATCAACGCACTTTAAGTGAAAATGTATAACTATACCAATGTAAAGAGATTACAATAGGATAAAAATTTCAATAAGCTCATGGAAAATGATTCATTGCATTAGATCATGAAATTATACATGAATAATAATTGGAATTAATAAATACATGTTTTGAAGATAATATTATTTTTATTGATGATTGTAAAATCATCCTCTATATGAAATTTCTAGAATTAGATGTTCAATTTTCCAAATCAAGAAGACACAGATTGTGACATCAAGAGAGGAGTAAATGATTTAGTCATTTTTTAAATTTAAAAAAGATTAAAATGTTAACAAAACTCAATCATGGGATAAAAATACCATTACTTTATTCAGTGATCTATTATAAGAATTTGATTAGGAAATGGAACCATCTATTCCGTCATGAAAAATATTTCTAAATCTATTTTCATGAATATTATATGTTTGAAAATATTTTATAAATAATTATGTATAAAGGGGATTGAAATGAAACCTACAAACATGTATTGGGTGGATTGGGAAAATAATTTGGATGATAAATCCCCATAAATATCAATAAAATTATAAAGAATAGTAAAAACCTCTTACATAAAAAATAAAATGATCAATTATTTGGTGTAATTTTGGTTATGCAATAGCTTTCAGAATTGTGGATCAATTTTTTTGTATAATACAATAAATGAGATGGAATTAATGAATATAATCTCAGTGGGGAGAAATCCAGCTATTTAGATTAAACAATTACATGTTACTATAATTATGTATTCTTCAAACAGATTAGGAATGATTGAGTACATATGTGATGTGGCAATGGTGGTGATCATAAGGCCATTGAATTCTCATCACTACATGTATCCAAATTTGATGATAAAATAATACAATAGAATATATTTATGATTGAAGAAGCTACCTTGGGAATAAATTTGAAGATATTTGTGAAAAATAAATCCACCATGAATATTTCATTATATTATGATAAATAGTACATGGATTCCAAAACCATGATGTTGAAAGGATGATTTTCATTAAAAAGAAAAAATAAAAGGGATGGAACACATAGGAACTAATGTTTATGATCTATATGTTCTACCATAGTCAATAATAAGTAGTTAGTTATCATGATATAGTATTTGAAAATAATAAGGATGATAGAAAATTAACTTCCTAAGGCCATTGATAATGGGAAACAAAAGATTCAACATGATGAATATAAATGGCATAAGTGTTTGTTATGAAAAGAAAACTATTTTGGTAAATATTTTTTTGTGTGAGAGATCAAAGGAAGATGATCACATTGAAAGAGTTTATTTAATCATTATTCAATAATAAGAAGAACTCATCATGATGATTAATAATGCATCATCCGTGAAGGATGCTAAGATATAAATTCTCCACAAAAATTATAATACAATGTGATGATATCCATGTGATCCCGAAATAAATCACAATAAAATTTCATATGTGAAATTATGAATACAAAAGAGTGTAGAGAAACATGGTTGAAAAAATTATCTCAACCTTATTGTACTTATTAGAGGCATTGAAAGATCCACCTTATTACCTTAAATAATTATACATTTTATTTGTGTTTATATTGAGTGGAAATTAATGTGACTAAAGTTATTAATGAATCCTTTGAAGAAGTAAGTGATTCAAATTCATTATTTAAAATATAAAGATGTCAGCATCCTAGAATGGGTCGTTAGAAGTTATTCCATCTCAAATGTGAAAGTGTATATTCATTCATGAAGGTGAATATTGTACATTAATATCCTAGATAAAAATAATAAATAAACATTCATCATGGTTTGTTCATATATTTTATATTACAAATATAATTTTTTTATGAAGATCATCCTTTGTGAATTTTTTATAGTTTCCATCATGGGAAATCATAGGTTCAATATCCATTTAGATTTACTCTCTAAATTTGAAAAATGTGGAAATATATTCATGTATAGATAAATCATTATGATTATTTTGAAAAGCGTTTGCTTTAAGGGGATAAAAGATGGGGAATGATAAAAAAACCATACAGATAAAATATATAAACTAGTGAGAAATATGATTATTTTAAAAATGTCCTAAAAATCATGTCATTGGAAAAGTTATATCTATCATATCTCTCATCAATAGTTATAAAACAATTAACAACAAGGGAGTGTATTTGAATTATTCCCTGACATATGAAATATGGTATTTCTTGTATTCCAATAAATTTTCTTGTCACATTATTGTTTTTGACGTATTTCTTGATGTTGGTGGAGGAATTTCAGGTTGATATTTCACAAAAAAAGTTTCTTATATTATTTATGTATCTTAAACCATAAATGAAATTGAATAACCCATAAATAAATGCACATTTTATATCATTTCATTAGTTATAAAGATCATCTGGTAATGGGAAACAATGTTGTCTATATAAAATTATCTTGTTTTCTACACCGATCCTAGCTCTTGTAGACATAGGGTGAAATGATTGATGAGACATTTATTATGTATATACTGATACAACATTACAATGGACATAATATTTCTTGTAATATTTGTTTACAGAATGTAAAATGAATGTTAGAAAATTAATGTAGAGAAAACATATAATGATTTCCATATTGACACATTCTTTTGGAAACAATAAATAAGGTAATACAAAAAAATACAAAAGTGGATATTAAATATCCGATGTTCTATATGGGTTTTATTTGTTTTAAAATATAATTGTTGGTTTTTAATATCTTTAAGTGAAATAAAAATCTATTTCTTTAATATCAATTTGATGAAGAAGTTCCAAAGTAAAAGGATCTTAGATGGTTTGAACAAGAATTATTGTTCGAATACATTGAGTTTCAAAGGTGACTCTTGGGTAATTGTTATGGATTATGTAAACGACAATGGAATTAATTATTGAACAATCGTCTTAATTTTTTTTGATTATTTAGTAAATAATATTAGGTTCAAAATTCACATTTTAGTGTCGAAATGTTTTTAAAATAATGTAGAATATGTAAAAATTGATGATTTGATAATAAAGAGTTCATTATAATTTATATTCCAAAATATGAAGAATATTATTTGGATAATTATAATGAAATATTTAATTATTTCATGGGGATATTATTTGAAGTGCACAAAAATATTAATTATTATGTATTAGAGTTTAAATAATATGAAAAATAATATTTTTCAAAATATAAGGCCACAATGATTTCATTTTTCATGGGGGAAGAAGGGTTGGAAATTTGAGGGTGAGTATATAGGTATAAAAGTGGGAGCTAACACGTTTTTTGTTACTAATTGAAAAATTAGACAACCCCCAGGCCAGAAAAATGATTCATGCCCCATTGATGAGGTGGGAATGTGACTCACCCATTGATATGATAGAGATTGTAAATGATATAGGTGCATGAATTCATACAACATTATGAAGGTGGTCCAATGTATCTGATCCAGAGAACACATACCATATGGAATGCATAAGCTTATCCAGAAGCCCATAGTGAATCCAATAGACCATGTACAGTCTGACCCTTGTGGGAAAGGTGATTGTTCTTTTTATGGGTGTTAACCCTAGTGTTGGCTTGAGGTGCTACAGACACACTTGGATATAAAACATAAGTTCTTGATAAAGGTTTGTTCTGATGTGGGATGAAAATGTTAGTACATTGTTAATGCATATTAAAAAGATATGAATAGATGATATCTATTTGATTTGAGGTGATTTGATGTCCACTAATTCTCCATACAGTCATCCCCTACCTCTTGACACAATATCCCATATACACTAGCCATTTGGTGATCATCCACCACTACTGATGAATCAATAATCCAAGTTCATATTCTATGATCTAATCAAGAATTATTAATATGTGG
The DNA here is from genome assembly GCA_963277665.1 of Viscum album. Classification (NCBI taxonomy): domain Eukaryota; kingdom Viridiplantae; phylum Streptophyta; class Magnoliopsida; order Santalales; family Viscaceae; genus Viscum; species Viscum album. Next base: position 1,684,343,170 of record OY728119.1, on the reverse strand, counting down.
GTGAATATGCATGTTTTTTATTTATTTCATGAATGTAAGTGTCCAAATATACTCCCATGGATGAATTTAAATAACAATTTTAGCGGCTTTCTTATATTTCAAATCATCGCGCATGACATCAATGCATAAATGGGCTAGTGGTTTTTGTCACTTCCATGTGATACTATATGATATGAGAAGATTATATCACTTGGACAATACACAATAATTTCCATTTTATTTATTTGATTAATTAAAAGATGATATTTTTAGATCTATTAAAGATTATTTATCATGGAATATTTTTTATATAACACAGGAAATTTTTCATTGGACATAGGAAGTGTAATAATCGTGATCCGTGATTATAAAATAAAAATCAATGAGGTCAGGAAAGGTGATGTCACATGTATAGTTCATTGAGATATATCATTTTCCATATAAATTAATTATCTCACAACGTTCAGTTAAAAAAATGATAAGATATTATCATATATGTTAGTATACATAAATTTAGGGTATCCTGCACCCATCTTTAGCGTGAAGCAGTTCCGTGAATATCAATTTCAGAAAGGTGTTCCATGAATCATTTTATTATGAGAAGAATTTATGTGTCCACTTTATATAAGACCCATGCAAAAAAGTGTTTCATATGAGTTTGAGATATCAAAATTTACATTATCAAATACCCATACCCTGAATGATGAACCGATCCATGAACAAACATTGGTGTGACTCCAACACTCTATTTTTCATGAAATGTTTTTTATTCATAAATACCCTTATATAAAAAATGAACTAATAATAATTTTATGTATACACATTAAGGAATTATTATTAGTTATATATGTGAAAGACTTCAATATTGAATGAAAGAAGAAAAAGGTGTGTGCTAAACACTTATGAAAATTCTTGGTTTGTGTAATGAAAATTTAATGTGGATTTTACCTTAGACAATGAACAAAAAAAATATAATGTGATCATATACATGTGTTTATTTTTAAAGTGATGGTTAAAAAAGTGTGAATATATCAATTTTATGTCAATTTATATGCATAAGAATATTCAATTGAGACTATGTGTTCAGTTGTGTGAATACGGAAGAGGGATCTCAACCCATGTTCTTTAGCTTATATGAACATAAAATTAATTTCATGTAATATATATTCATTATTTTGATATATAACAAAAAATGTATAGAATAATATTTTATATATCTTGTAGTTTTTTACATCCCAGAGAAAGTTGGTTCTATGAAATTTCACATACATTATGATAATATGTGAAAAATAAAGATTATGGGTTCCCAATAATTATTTGGTGACTATAATTTGGATTGATTATTGTTTCTCAGATAACCCACTTACAATTCGTGAATATCATTATGACAGATAAAGAAATTATTGTCATGAAGATATGTTGAGCAGAAATATAATGTTTATGTATTCATAAAGAGTTTGTGATTCTATATATTATAAATAATATGTTTCAATGAAGTTTTTTTGTGTTGAAAAATTAAGAGATCAAGACACTTGTACTCTCTTTCATATAATTGTCTGTCAAAGAGTAGTTGTCTAAGAATAAGATGACTGGAAAATAGATATTAGTGGATTGTGATTTTTGTCTAAGGGATTTCTATGATTATTTCCCATAATATTTTTATATTATTATAAAATAATTCATAATAATAATAATAAGAAATATAGCTTCTTATTTTTTGTTGTGAATAAAAATAAGGGTTTATTTCCTCCATTGGTTTAAGTAACTAAGTGATGTAGGCATTTCATTAAGAACAACGATGCACTGTTACATCAATCAGAAGTATCATATCTTTGAATACATTATTATTGTAAAAAATAACCTTATCAAAGAAGAATAATCTTTCCATTAAAGATAGTATAAAAAATAGCGAGGAGATGAATGATGGACTGGGTCATCACTATTCTAGGAATGAAGAATTCTTTCATTAACCCTTCTTATAGTAAAGAGACTCATACATTGAAAATTATTGTTTCCCAGTGCCACTATTGTAAAATGATACTACATTACATATTACATACTTTTTATTATTAATAACCGAACATGGAAAGGAATATATAATCTTATTGAGTAGTGAACCATGTAAAAACATCATGGTTTGAATTTTGTGTTATCATATTCTTGCATGATACAGATAAAAGAAAACATGGTAATCAATATTTTAATACATCTATGTGGTGAAAGGATAATTTTTTTATTTCACTAAAATGTCCCCAACACTGATTCACCCCCTAGTGTTAGGCATATTACCCACTAGACCTTTCATGTGATATTAAATTTTGAATTAGAGAAGTTAAATGATATAAAATAAATGATTTCACTAATTAATAAGTATGTCACTTTGGATCATTAAAGTGTATCATATATGTCAGTAAAATATAAATGTGAATAATTAATTCATTTATAAAAATGATCAATAAGAGAATTATTTAATTGAATAATCCCAAGAAACATTATTATTAATAATATATAAAAATTTTAATGTATAAAAAATCATTAACATTGTAACATCCAATGTTATGAATCAATGGATTTGTAAACTATGTTCAAGGAATTATTATTACAAATACCATTCCAATGTCTTACCAATATTTAAATTTTATAATTCATAAATGTTATTCATTAAAGATTTTTTTGGGGTGGGTTTTATCATGTTCTCACATAGTGATATGGAAGTAATTACATAGAGATTCAAGGAGTTTATCAAATCCCATAAGAGTGTCGAAAATATAATGATGATATATCATTTTATAATATTTGATATATTAGACAGCAAGACACCATTTCTTATCCTTTATATGTGGGTAATTTTTATATGGATTGGAACCTTGAGCTATAGGAATTCCATGATAATGAAAAAGAAATTTTTCAGTATTTTTCCATTTCCAACAGTTAAAGAACACAATCAAACTAACCATTAATCCAAAGAGTGGACCTCATACAACATGTGATAGTGGAAATATACATGGTTTTGTTAAACATGTAGGTAATCCATGAAACCTAGTTGAAGATGATTATTTTAGTCCCATTGGATACTTTTAAATTGGGTTATTCACTCTACGCCACCCTCATTCAATCCACCAAACCCAAACATCTATCTATGGGATTTTCTTTTCTTCTAAACTCCTCAATATTGATTTTGGAGTCATTATTAGATTGATCTTAATTGGGTTCAAGTGGTAGGTTCTTATCCCCACTTCCTCTATTTATTTTTCACTCAATGTTCCTCTAAACCTAGTTTCCATTAGTGGATAATTTACTTGGTGATGGTTGTCCGAAATTGAGAATTTTGGGATGGATTGTTTCAAATCTATCATAAGAGCTACAATCCAATGTATTTCATTGAATTTTACAATATTTTATTACTTAACATAAGTGATTCATTTTATTCTAATTATAATAAATAGATTCATGTTGTTATGGCTTTATAAAATCAATTTCTAACAATATAATTACTATTTATTTTATCTAGGTTTTTTTCAAATTTTCTATAACATACCATGGTTTTCATTTTCCATTATGATGGGATTTTTTTAGTTAAATGGAGTTTTGACCAAAATTAGTGTTTTATATAGTCTATATGTTTGATAAAATTTTGAACTTTCTATATATAAAAGTAGATTACAGCGAAGCTCTTCCCTCAGAGTTCTACCCTAACCTATTGTCGTGGAGACATGCTCCACACTCTCAGTCGGAGGGTGGAGTTTCACATTCTAAATCTCTTAGAAGGAGTAATTTATTTCTATTCTGCAATCCCGATTATCTTCATCAATTACTAAGTATTAATCTCCCCATAAATATGATTGACCTCGTCCAGGGAGTTCCTCAACACCTTCTCTCCCCGACGGAGCTCAATTGTGCGACAGATCTATGAAATCTGATGGTGGTGGCTCAGTTTCATCTTCAGTGCCCTTCGGTTGATGATTTTTACTAGATTGTTTTCAATTAATTAAATATTCAAGAGCATGTGGTTGTCATATTAATCTATAGGAGGCGTTTGATGATTCAGTTTAAGATGGTGGCCAATTTGATTGCTATCTGGTCCAGAGCCCCTCGATGATGCAATAGAGACTCATTTTACCTATTTCGATAATGTTAAACTTCCACACAATGGGTGATCCATTGACGATGGTGACATGGGAGAGTCTCTCTGTTCTTCCACTGTATTTCCAAAATACTGCCATTTTGTGTGATATTGGGAACATGATTGGCTAGTACCATTGCACTGATCATCGAACAGAGGTGGTATGTCACCCCATCTTTCCACAGATCTGTGTTGAGATCGATATTGTGCGACTGCCTGTGAATTGGTTTTGGGTCACAAATGGGATGGCATTTTGGTGGAATAAGGATGTATGATTTTACTCATGAATACTATATTGGTCTTGTTGTGGGTGTTTTCGACATGTGGAAATGGTATGTGGTAGAAACGGCTTGGTTGGGGCTTCCCAAGGGGTGATTAGGATGGGAAATGGAAACAGTGGTGCATCAGTTTTGTCTATCCCACAATTTAATGTTCCATCAAGATGTATTACTTCAAGACATGAAACCTTGTAAGGCTCTCAAATTTAGTGGCTATGTGTGGGGACGACATCCATTGGACATGCAGTGGATGAGAAAAAATCTTCGGTGAATGTGTTTGGGGGCAGTGGAGCCTATTGGCCCTACATATACCAATGATGGTTATGCTAAGGAGCAATATTGGGGGCCTCATGAACCAATGGTTAGGCATGTTTTTATCACCTAAAGAGTAATCATTGTATCAAGAATGAATGTTTAGTGTAAGATAATGTGTTACACTATTTTTTATTGCCTGAACCTGTGAATGTAGAGAATTTGGACTCCGTTGCTTTTGAGGATGGAATGATATTGAGAGATTAGGATTTTGGTGCTGATGAGTTTCCAAGGTAGGAAGATGGTGATGGAGGTGTGATAATCAATTTTTCCATATGAAATTGGTTTCATGAATTGGAGTATGAGAGCACTCATGTTGAGGGAGTTTCTCCGATGAATGAAGGTGGAAATAAGGATTCAGTAACCATTGACGATTCAATGAAAAAGAGGGTTCATGATGCTCATGATTTTTTGGAAAACCACATTATCTAGATATGATTCATATGAACAATCATTTTCGGAAGTACTGGGAATAGAATAAGGGTTACCAAGTGGTGCACATCTCTGGAAATAAGGGGAATCTCAGATAGTGGTGGGGAAAATGTTGGCAACATGGTATAGACATCCAAAAGTGACATTGTTCATGGTGGGAAGAATATGTTCCCCATGAATGAGGAGTCCAGGTCTTCACCAACCCAAATAAGGCCTATTAAAGACTATTACTATGTGCCAAAAACTATGTCTATTAGGTCTCTTCTTAGAAAGGAATATGGGGTGGCCTCTGGCTAGACAAAGTATATTTAGTTTTGTAAATACTTAATATCTTTAGAGAATTTTATTATTATAAGGAAGTATTCCGTGATTATGAATCATTATAAAAGCTCATATTGGTAATGAAATACTACAGAGGAAGAAATCTATCATGCATGTGGTTACATGAATGATTTTTAGGATATGTTGTGGTTTTTCCTTCTATGTGGTGTTTTCTTGGTGAAATATTCTTTTATTTTAATAAATTGTCAGTGGATTTTCCTCTGACTAAGCTTATATGGTATATTTTATAAAATCCCAAAGATTTTATTTATATAGAAATAATATTTTTTTCTCTAGGTTTAAGTAATGATGTAATTTAAATTTTGGGATTCCCCTTCTGGTTTAAAATTTTTCCATGTTTTAATGGGAGATGTTACTTTATTAATAGAAATGTTGATCCCTTTTGTTTTTTTGTTGTTTTTTAGTATCAGTTATAATTTCCTATGGATGGTGATTGTGTTTCACCAAAAAAATGTAAAAGGATTTATAAATATATAAGTATTATTTTTGATAAGTGAAATCCATGTTTGAACATTTTAATGTGATGTTGGTTTTTTGTTGATTGTTCTTTTTTTATATCCCCATTATTTATCCACAATGTTTATGATAGCCATGTTATGTATGATTCAGATGTGATTCAGTATGTACTTATGGGAAGGGGTTTTATCAAAAGGAAATGTACGAGTTTGGGAGGATGTGATTTTCAATTTTCCCTTGGTATTTTCAATTATCACGGGATGAAATTTAATTTAAATGCAACGAACCTAATTTAATAATTCCCTAAGGAACTATACGATACAATGTCTAAATTTAGTGGTTGATGGATAACCATTTGATATTACACACTTTAAATTCAACAATAATTTAATTTAATAACTAGATAGTGGGGTTTCACTGATGAGACTGTGTGATCATGGTATAATTGAGGGATATGTGACCATTAACCTGTCGATTATGGGTCCAAAATTGTGTGTCGTGTGTTGTCTCATTAGTCCTTATGGTGTTAACTCTTTCTATGTATTTTTTGTTATTCATTTATTTATCTATTCAATTATGGATTATTATTATTTTTATTGAAATTAATGATGTTTCTTCCTCTTTTGATTTAATATTTTTGATTGGTAGTTTTATTACATCAACTTATTAGAAATATTTATGAATATTATGTTAGTGTTCTCGTTATATTTTCCCTTGTTACCAAGTATAATTTTTATTTTTGTGTTTATAATATTTTAAATGTTAAATTAGGGGAATTTTTGAAATATACTAGTTTTGTTTGCAATCAATTTAAATGATATTGACATATTTGACTGTTTATTTTAAAATATGTGTTCTTTTAAAGGTAAATCATTTGTTCTTAAATGAGATTTATTTGTAATAAATCATTTTGGTAGGGGTTATAAATGTTGTGATTTCAAAAATGTAAAGTTATATGTTTTATTATTCATATATCATGTAACAGAATTTGGATACATGTATTTATATATTACATTCAGATAATAAAACTTATTTTGTTTTATTAAAGGAACAATTTTTCCTCATGAAGGTATCATATTAGCTTCGGCTCACACCAAACGTACTCTCATTGGTTAGTATGTTGTCTCCCTATCTTATTCACATGTCATTTTGTCCCAGATGATGGGGTGAATCTGATTACATCAACCTCGAGAAGATGATGGTTGTTATTATCATGGTGGTGACTTGTGATTGATATAGAGATGGTGATAAAAAAATATTCATGAAACCATTTGGCTCGTGTTTTTTTATTCATTGGTCTTCCTCTCTTTTTTTGATTCCATTATAGTTTAATAATCCATAAATCATTTTATGATATTTTCTTTTTCCATTTAATATTTTATATTTAACATTTTTCAATGTATAGATGTTTATATTTCTTTCACAAGTGGTAAAACCATCCCAAATAGTTATATTGGACTCCATTTATGCTTTTTGTCACCCGAAAGGGATCAGGGATTCTCCTTGTGTACGTTGAAATCAAGTTAAGGTGTTGGTGGAATAGAAATTCCATGAAAATTTTGTAGTGTCTCTTATTTTAACGTTTAATAATTAATAATAGTATAAGATTTATTTTGGGATCTATGAACAAATATTGGGTGAGATTCCCAAGGCTAATGAACTCAAAATTAATTTTCTAAATATATTAAATATATTAAATATCATACATGAATGATCTTACAAATATGTGTAATAACACTTATATAGATTCTCATATCATAATTCAGAGGCATTTATTGAGATTAGTGCATGAGATTTACCCTAAGAGTGACATAATCATTTCTAGTGTGAAGTGTTTTTATAATGTTATTTAATTAGAGAAAAAATAAAATGAATATTTAATTTTATTAGTTATGATCCACTTCCATGAAATAATCTATATATATATAGTTATTAAGAGATCCCATAGATGACCACTTAATTCTAGTGTACCAGATGACTGTGGGATGAGTGAATTATTTGCAGATGACATTAGATTATATTGAGATCAAGGATCATTTTTCCATCAAAATTTTAGGATATTTCTAATGAAAACGACATTGAATTGTTCTTTATCAATAATTAATCCATATCTATGTATGAGGTTTTTTTTGTATTTGTCCCTAGTTGCGGAGTCTTATTATAAACACAAATAAATAAACTATTTAATTGATATGTGGAATGTTTTTATTGAAGGTATGGTATAGATATTATATTGGATTAGGTAATTAACCATTGATTATACTATTATCTCTTCATTGATTATTATAAAATTAATCAATTGAGGCCAATTCTATCATGGACTAGGTTTTGATCCATATGTTTTTGTGTTGAACATTTATTTACACCATTATTCATCCATTCATCATTGGAATTATGTATGGACAATAGTTCGACCAAAAACCAAATAATCAAATTTTCTTCAATGATTTATTACTTAAACATATTGAATTCATATTATTGTGATCCTATTGATGAAAGGATCAAATGACGAAGGAAATGATAGTTTATTGTTTTGGGTTTGAGATCATTGGTTATAGTTTACACATGTTTGGGTTGAATAACTCGATGAAAGAGGCTCCTAAAATTATTTCGATGGTTGGGGATCGAATCTCATGTAGTGATAGAGTGTAGTTTAATTAGATCCACATTTTGTGAAGAACAATTATTAAGGAAACTTGTGTGGAAGTGGATTAGGAGGAATATCTAGGAATAACATATGGGTTCTATGAAATTATGCACTACACAACATGTAATATATGAAGACGCTCCATTTATGGAGCCATGGTTACAGTACTAGGGTCTCACATGGGGTTAAGTATCATATATAGTTGGAACCATAACTTATAGAATGATTTTTACTTGTGGAGATACATAGACACTACTAGATGGACACAGATACAGTGAACCATACACTAACATGATCAAGAGTACATGGGGAAAAACATGTCATATACTTGGTCTCGGGAATAGTGATGGATTATGATACATGGGTCGAACCCGGTGCTGCAGGGACACAAAATGTAATTATGATACATGTCTTACACTCCTTCAAATATATCATGTATCCCTTGTTCAATTTTATTTGAAAATGATTAATTATGTTATATTTCCTTGATTGATTCTCTAAGGGATTAGTAAGGACTTGAAACCTATGCATAAGATTGTGATCCCCTATATGGTATTATAGTCTTAGATATTTTAATTTGAATCCTTCGTTGACGCCTACAGCAAGATCATCAATCATCATGATTTCCCTAGGAAGGGTTCTTGGTATTGTTGTGTCCAACACTATATGGGTGTTGATCCCCAACGTATTTGGTTAATCCGGAATAAATTATTATTGTACCCCATGGCATGGATTTGATCCTCATCGATGTATAAATCTATTAAAACATCATGTTTTCACTTAATTTGGATAGACCCAATGAACATGACATATTAGATGGAAACCAACATTTATATATGACTCCTCGAGTGTGTTCTCCAATGTGAGTTTTATATGGAACCATCGTGTAGGAATCCTATGTTAGATTTTATGGAATGTGAAATTATCTTTATATTGTGTCTCTAAATTGAGTATGTATGGATATTCTAATTATATATTTTTCTATCATGTACCTCTTATGATATGACTCCCATTATTGATTTTATATGTTTCGTTATTTTATGATGTCCAAATGGGTATTGTTATACACACCTAGTGATGGGATATGACTGCACATGTCATGTCTTATTTAGTTGATTGACCTTTTGATGGAGTTAGAAATGGACATGGACCGAGAAGAGCATATTGATCCAGACATACCAATTTTTGTTCTAGTGGATTCATTTACAGCATACCACTCCTACATCACATGATAGGATTGTTTTAATTTCTTTTTGTGCACATGTATTTCGACCTTGAATTTATGTACTTTGATGTCATTCAATGATTGTTTGATTTTATATGTATTCTTGCATGTTTATTAATTTTTTTACATTTCATCATTATATTCTATATTATATTTTTTCATGTGTGCTTGTATATTATGATAATTCCTTTCATGTGTATGGTATGACTACTCAGTGCTAGTCATAAACCAACGAACAATTAGAGGTAGGAATTGGGTAGTCGTTGTTCAGTAATCATTGGGTCAGGTCCTGACATGGTGCAATTAGACGATTCGGTTCTCCCTTAATATTGGATTCTGTGAGATTCATTTGGTTTTATGGAAATAGTATCAAATATTTCTATATAAATATTTTAGCTATTGATACTAGTGTTTGTGAGGCTGGTTATGTATCCATACACATGGTCTATGAAAACCTTTCTTTATACACAGTAAATTTAGATATTAGTTATAGGTAAAACATTGTTAAATTAATTAAATAGAAATATTCAATGGTTTTCATGTCCTTCTTGACTCATATCTCTATATATACTCGTTCATTGTTGTATTTATTTTCTATTTATAGAGGACTCCATAATATGTTCTGTTTTTTATTAATTATTAGGATCACAAGGATGATCCCCTTGGTGAAGAGGCATTAGTACAAAAAAATGTTCTGTAGGTGTCACCTCATGGTGGTTCACTATTCATTCCACCACCTTCCATGTAGTAGATAGTACTAGCATAACCGGTAGATGAGGCTAGTTGTTTGGTCTTTAGTTATGAGTTTTATAATAAGTGACCCATTATATTATGAGGTTCACAGGATCCCAATGTGGTTGAGGACTATCATGAGATGGTGAAATAATTCTTCCATATTTCCAAGATACCTATAGACCATATAGTGGTCCTGGTAGTATGCATTGTCCTTAGTTATGTAGGATGGTGATGGGGATTAATGGCCATGACATACGATGAGATGAATATTTTATGGTCAGATTTTGTGGATCATTTCAGAACATTTTTTTGACAAGTGAAAATATAGGGTTTTCACATCCAGGGGATTTTATAGGTCTCGTATAATTATAAGAAAATGGTTTAGTATTCACCATGGTTCAATGTTCTCTTTCCATTCAGGACGGATATGATGTATAATTAGTTTATCTAAGCTCATACCATTGATAATGGATTAGGCCATGTTTAATAATCCAAAATTACATTTCTATGAATTCCTACTTCTTTTGGAGTGTTATAACATGTTTTCATTGTCAATAGATTTTTGTGCAAGCATATGCGTGTAGTTAGAGTATGAAATTGGAATATTGTATTAGAGTCTTCGGTTGGGGAGACAATGATGGAAACAAGGACCTGGATGTGTTGTACATTTCATGAGGAAATCACTAGATAGAGGGTCTATGGTTTAGGGCCCATTGGATAAATATAGTCATCCCATAGTGAGGTGGTGATACACAAGTGGTGTTCAATGAAATCATACATGAGTTTGTCAGGCCAGACATGTGTCTGATTGAGTGAAAGTCGATTGGAATCCCATGAACAGCTAATGTAAATACGATATGGGTTTGTTGAGTGCAATATAGTAAAGAGGAGATGATAGTGAAGGTGGAGGTGACAGTTGTCTTGACTTGTATCCACCACCACAACAATGTGGTCCCAATCCGGCCCATTGAGCTAGTGGATAGGTGTGAGGGCAGTTTCTGGAGGTCATGGATTATTACCCAGAGGCTCCACGGATAATATGAGTATTGATTTGGGTGAAATAAAACATATCTATAGTATTTATTGATATGTGAAAGAGAAACTATTTTTTTATAAATTATATACTTCAATAAGTAGATATTCCAATTGAGATATTGGCTCAACCCTTATGCTTGGAGAATCGTATTGCACTTGACTAGGTGATGACATGTTTTTTTTGACCAGTCCGACCAGACTCATGGAGGTGAGAGTTTATTTTAAGATCTCTTAGTTGTAGATATTAGTAAATATGATATCATATTAGGTATGGATATGTAATGTATAGTTCATTACATGATATATTGTTTTATGCATAGGATGTGATCTGTCCATGGTAATGGGAAGAGGTTTTCTTTCTTGGGTGATGAGGAATTCCATAAGTAGAAGGATGGGCTTAGCGATAGTAGAGTGTAGCTGATTAATCACATGTTTTCTAGTAATAATATTGGTGATGTAGATGCTATGAACATAATTTTTCATATAGTAGTTGTGGAGTATGAGGGCATTTTTCCTGATGAAGCTCCAAGAACACCTACCCACAATGAGATAGAATGATGCATTGATCTAAAAAATTGATTGGACCCAATATTCTCACCATTATATCTTATGTATTCCATAGAGATTCATGAGATAAGGGTCTAGTTGGTGAACTTATAGAGGAAGGGTTTTTTCAGGACTAGTCTTTCAATGCGGATTGCCCTTGTGTTGTTCACCAAGAAGTTAGACATGAGATTGAGTTTTTGTTTGGGTTGAAATCTCCTAAAAAACGCACCATAATGAAAATAAATCCAAATATAATGATTAGGTACCTATTAATTTTGTTGATAATGGAATACATGTTTTCTAATACTGAAATTAGACCATTCTATCACCAGCTTGATGTACTGGAAGAGTTTAAATCGAATACTAAATTCAGATGTTACTATGGTATCTGTGAGTACATGCTGATTACTTTTGGTGTGAATAATTCTCAATCAGTGATAATGGGAAAAAATCTAGATATTATTCAAAAATTATTAGGATTTTATTTTGTAGTACTCATCAATGATATCCTAGTGTAATTGGAATCTGAGGAGTAGAACACAAGTGACATCAGTATGGTTCTAGATGTACTTTGAGAGAACCAGATTTATGATAATCTCTTGATGTTTTATTTCAAGATATAGGAGGTACAAATTATTGGCCATTTTATCTTATCACAAGGTATAACAGTAGACCCATCAATGGTTGATGCGGTTTTAGCATGCGTGTCACCTAAGAGCATAATGAAATTATTTAGCTTCCACAAGTATCTAGGCTATTGTTGTAGTTTCACACCCAACTTCTCTATGATATAATCTCCCATAATTGATTTGACCCTAAAGGGGAATCATTTCATGTGGACGGAGAGGTTCTTATAGGCTTTCCATGAGTTGAGGATGATGTTGACAATGGATACCATCTTGAGATTGGTAAAGGTGGGTATCGAGCACATACAGTTATATGAGACATCAGGGACCAAGCTTGATTGTTTTATAATGTTGGGATATGTAATAATTTCTAGTAAATTTTGTTAGTTGAGACCACAAGATTAGATCAACATGACACATGATCTTGAGCTAGAAAAGATAATATTCCCACTGAAGTTGTTGAAACACAACCTTTTTGGTGAGTGATATATCATCTATTATGACACTGACATTATAAAGTATATATTATACCAGAAGTATATTAACATAAGAGATAGAATACATCTAGAGTTATTATATGATTTTGAATTTTTTTATTGCCTATAATCTGGGGATGGGGAATGTGGTAGCAGATTTCCTCAATAGGAGATCTTGTTCATTGTTTTTTAGAAAGGATTTAGAGTAATTGGAATCATTGCAGTTATCCCTTATGGATTTGGATGGATAATAATACCTCTATTTTATGGTTTTTATCAATCACTTATTACAAAGAGTCATGGATTCATATCTTGGGGATACCTGTTATGAGGCCCTAAATACTCAATTATCTACATGACATGATCTTGATGGATTTTATAAAGGTAGAGAGATGTTTGTTCATTTCAAAGGATGTGTGGTCATACTTGTGAGGTTTTGGGTGAAGGATATGATAGATATTCATAAATATTCCTTGGTGGTAAATCCATATATGGTCAATATTTACCAAGACCTCCAATGTTAGTTCTGGGGGCCAGTGATGAAGAAGGGATTTATAGTGATTCTCTCTCAGTTACATAATTTTCAACTTCTGTTGGACGAGCATCATGTTCAATTAGGTTTAGATCATCCCCTTGTTATTATACAGTTGATGCAGGATTGTATATCAATGTATTTTTTATGGGGTGACTGAATTAATATAGAGTACATGATGACATCTAGGTGATCGTAGAACAACTCACCATGTTATCCCACTTTTTTGATAATTGGGAGCAAAGACTCTCTGGGATCCTAGGATAAATTTACTTGCAGAATATATTATGGATGCATGGATTTCCCTTGGATATATTTTATGAGTTTAATTATCACTTCACATCACATTTTTGGAAGAGATCATGGGATGACTTTGAGAATCAGTTGCGTTTGAGCACAAAGATTCACCCCCATACTGACAACCAAACTTATTAAATAATTGAAGTAATGGAGGAATTTATGTGGGCATACATGATATATTTTATCAATAGTTGGGGGGGATCAACATCCATTGTTGGATTTTTCATAGAAAAACAACAATCTTTCCTCCATTGCTATCAAAAAATTCAAGTCCTTGTACATTCAATCATATAGGTCACCACTATGTTGGACTGAGAAAATATAATCAACACTTATATCACAAATTTAGTTTGGGAATCAATATAGAGTGTCCATATCGATAAAGAGTACATTATGATTACCCAATGAAATCAAAATTGCTATGTGAAAAATGACATAGGTGTTTGTGGTACAAGGATGGAGACCAAGTTTTATTGAGGGTCTCACCTGGATGTGTTTTGAGGAGATTTTTTCATGGAGAAAATATATTTTTGAGTTTCATTTTCCCTATACATATATTGTGAATATTTAGGGAGTTTACATAAATCATAGCTCTACAATCATAGTTAAATAATGTACATGAAATCTTCAACATGTCACAAGTGAGGAGGTACGTCAATGTTCCATCTCTATTAATCAATTAGGTTGAGATGGAAATTTATGATTTGGATACTTTTATCAAGTACCAAATATATATTGATGATCATTAATAGATGATCAAATTTGGGTGAGATATTCCTTCAGTGTTTCTGTAATGGTAGCACCTAAACCAGAAGAAGAGTACCATGTTGAAGGAAACATAGATTCATTCTTAGTACCCACATCTCTTTGTGTAGTATTTTTTATATATTATAAAAATATAAATCCCCATTATGGGGAGTATGTAACGACTATGAATTTACAATGAATTACATTAGAATATTTTATGGATTGTTTTTAGAGATGAGGGTTAAGATGATGTGAGATTTAATGATCTAGTGGGCCCATAATTAAATTTTGAAATACATTAAAATCTATTAAATATCTCAGATTGCCAATTTTCTAAAAAAAGTGGAATAAATCCTAAATAGAGGATCATATCAGAAATATGAGGTTGTTGTTTCTCTTAAAACATTGTATTTACACTAGGAAAAACATAATCATTATCGGTGTTGGATATTTTTATAAAGTGATTTTGAGGGAAAGTCATTTTTACTAATAAATTAAATTAATTATTATATTTAATATGATGATGTGACCTAAAATCCTCTCTATGAATATGGTTTTGAAGAGATTTTATAGTTATATTCATAACATTACATATTTATAGGACCATTTGAGGAGAGTTTCCTTAAAGTATTTTATTGGATTAGATCAAGATCGAGGATCCTTGTGAAATCATAATTAAAGAATATTTCCAAAAAAAAAATACACATATTATCAATTCATCTGAGGTTAATAAATCTAGAGGTAGTGCATTTTTTTGGATTTATCCCCATTATTTTATTCTAATGTTGAATGAGAATCAATCATCTAATGAATTGATTCACATACCATCTGTATTGAGGGTATATTATAAATACTATATATGATTAGGTTTTTTATTATTGAGTATATTATTTTCTATTATTTGATAATTCTAATGGAAATTATTTGAGGAAAACAAGAAAATTGTATGGGGTCCATTCCACATGTTTGTGTTTTGTGAATGAATTTCCCCATTCTTTGTTTATTCATTACCAACATTTTTTTCCTCACTTGGGAAAAATATATATGTTAATCAACATTTTTCACTCTTATAGTTGTTCAATATTATTATATTATAGATTCAAGACCATTTTGATGAAATGATCAAATAATGAAGGCAACAAAAGCTATTTATTTCAAGTTGTGGATCATAAATTGTGGATTCAACATTTGGTGATGGAATGACTCAATAAATGAGGTTGCATGAATGATTTTTATGATCACAAGTTGTATATATAGTGTTGATTTACTATCATTGACTCAAATTCATGTTTTTTCAAATTAATTTTTGAGGAAACTAGTATGCCAATAAGATATCTATAATTCACATCAAGAAATTATAGGTTCTTTAAAAACTTTCACTACACAGAATGTAAAACATGATCACACACCATTTAAGGAGGTCTGGATATTGATCTAGGGTTTCACACTAAGTTAGTAATCAAATAAAAGTTGACCACTTTCACACAGCATGTGACACTTACCTGGAGGCTCAATATATAACCGAGGAGGTACACATACATATATAGGTAGACACTGACATTAGCATTTGTACATGGAAATGGTCTTCATTTCATGTTATTATATATTCCATGTATTAGATCGTGGACAAGGGTATGGTTTGTGACAAATAGGAAGATCCCAATGCCTATGAGACATACCATTTATTTCCAGTGCACACCATATACCCCCTCAAATATTGTATGGATCCCTTTTCCTCTTCATATTGGACAAATTTTTCTAAAATATGTTCCCCAGATTTTTCTCTGAGGTTTATGTATAGATTCATGTCCTATTGGTATGATGATTGTCCCTATGCGGTACTTTATTATTGAGAAGATTTAATGGAATCCTTTCATGAGGCTGAGAGTGAGATCCTCTATCATCATCTTTTTCAAAGGTGGGTTTCATGGTATTATCATCACCAACACTACATGGGATTCGATCCTATAATTAGTGTGTTATTCTATTTTGGGTTATCCATAACTTTGTGGCCTTGGTTGTGATACCCAAATTTGTATAGATCACTTGAGACTCTCAATATGTACTCCTTGTTCTGAGACACGGTGATCATGACATCTCAGATAGATGTCATTAGTGTTATCTGACTAACGTAGGGTGTTCTCCATGATGATTTTAATATGAAATCTCCATTTTAGAATTCTAGAATTGGTTTTATATTTGTGACCTTTCCTTGATAATTATATTCTTCCCTGAGTATATGTGTATATTATTCATATGTTTTATGTTAACATATCCCTATAATGATATGACACCCATTCATGATGATATATTCATAGTGATTTCATTGCGTCCTTCAACTAATTGTTATACTCAATACTACATTATATTTTACCAAACGTTTCATGAATTATTTGGATGATAGATAATTATGATGGAGTCCTAGAGGAACTAGGACCCTGATGAGCTTAGTGAGATAGACAGATCAAGCTCTATTCTGGTGGTTACATTTACAATATCCCTATCATACATTATAAGAGGGATATGTTTCCGTTTATTTTGGTGGGATTTTATTTTTCCCTAAGATTATGGTATATTGTTTTCATACAGTAATGGTGGGATTTAATATGTATTGATGAATTGTAATCTCTTATTTTACATTTTTCCATTTAATGCTCTATGTTATGTGTGCATGTATTCATGTACAATAGGAGAAGGTCTCAAAAATGTTTGATATGCCTACTCAACACTATTTTTATTCCCCTGGCCTTTTGGAGGCAAAGTTATGGTAAATTAGGTTTAGTCCCCAGTGGGTCGCGTTATGAAAATTCACTTAAAATGGAATCAAATCCTTGGTTTTTTAAATTTTACTATGTTTTTAGATGATAATTTTTGTTTAATTTTTGGTTTGACAGTATATATTATTTATAAAAGACATGGCATATATGGTAGGTCTGGTGAAGTTCATGGAAGAATTCCCATTGTGTTGTATCTCATGTTTCCATGTGTAGTTAGGTGTTTATTTTGTATATCTTTATTTCTAGGTTATCCTAATGTGATTTTATATTACAAAGAGTTGTATGAATATTTTGGGACACATTTTCTGAAATTCATCAATTCAGAGTGAAATTAAGAGGGCATCAAAAGGAACAAGGTTATGAAAAAAGGATTATGAAACCATAAAATAATTATGTGAAATATTATATAAAACAATTAGTGGAACTAATATGGTTGGCACAAAGTCCAAAAACACATTCAGTGAAGCAATGCACAATAGATAATGTTATGAAGATTAGTTATTTTCTATCAATTGATAATTTTGTCTTATTATTGTTTATGGGGATTTGATTTGGTAATTTTGTTGAAATTTATTTCATATTTATGTTTTCTTAACCAAGGTTATAAATCAATGTTTAATGATTTAGTATTTTCTCATGTTAGAAAAAAATAATATGGGTATGTTGAGGTATTTTTATGATGTGTTTTTAATCTTATTACATGTCATATGACTAAAATTATAGATTTTATAAATTTTATAGTTGTAAAAATTCATTGGTAGTATGGAATAAAACATTGTCACATATTATGGGCCAAATTTGGAAAGGGGGTTTGTGAACCTGAATTGTTTTCATTAAGATTTTTTTCCTTTGTGATGAATTATGAGGTTCTATATTAAATTTGATTTGGTATTATTTAGTTATTTTTATTATTATCTTTTTTAATTAGTCACCCATTAAATAACCAAATAATCATTATAGGAATACATTATGTCTTATTCCAAGTGATCTGGGGGTTATATTTTTAGTCTCTTCCACTACCCAGACTTGTAATGGTGGTATAGTTCCATTTTATTCTCAATGTGTGGATCCTGCATACGATGATTTTAGAAAATATCATCAGTTATTCTATGGTGACCAAGTATTCAATGATATTATTGTGTCCATAATGATTTTTTATGAGATATTTGAATTGTTATGAATTCATAGATCTTCTAGGGTGAGGTTCAATGTTCCTTTATTTTGTTTTGGTTATAGAGTTGTGGATTATTTTATTCACCACTAACTTTTTGAGTCTCTATATTCAGTTTATTTTATGGAATCCATAATTTAGTGGTTTTTCCTCAAATTTGTGAGAGTTAAGAAGGAAATGATGTTTTCACATCTTATCTAGGGTGATGAATCAGTGAAATAAGTTGTTCAAAATTCATTTTATTTCACATGTTCTCTTCATAATTGGATACAAACAACTTAAAGAAGGAATGGTTTTTATGGAGGCCTTCATTCATATTATAATTCATCATTTCCTCATTATGTCCTTCCATCCTATATGTAATTTGTTTTTAATTCCATTATCAGTGATCTGATATTAAAAGGGAAACATAGGGAAAGAAATATTCGGACACCAACTAGAGATAATAAAGACGATCCAACTAGTTAGAAGGATGTATGGGGAATTGATAATGATTTTAAGTCATAATATCAATATAAAACTGATATTTATGTTAATATAATGATTTTAGATTATTTATAGTGTGGTAATTATGGTAATGTAAGGTACTCATGTTCTCTATCTTTGAATATCATCAATCTCTAAGGGTTTTCTAGTAACATTATTGGTTTTGTGAGATGATCGAGAACCATAAAAAGACACAATCACAGTATAAATCTTTTCAATGTTCTATGTTTTCTATTAAAATAGTGATTTGGAAGATGAACATTGTTTATGAATCATCCATTTTTTAAATTTTTTATTTTTTTGTGACTTACACCATCTTTTGTGTTACCACTTATTTTACATGTTTAATGGTTGAACTCTATTTGGATCTTTTTTCATATCTTTTGAGATGTACATGCCTCATATATTATTGATGGATTTAGTCTATATTCATGATATGGAACCTTTTTATGTAATTTTGATGGATGACATGTGGATTCCTTTAGTGTGTGATAAGACAATGTGGAAAAGTGGTTTGATTTCATGTATGACATGACATTAATCATGTCAGTAAAATATTCCATGTTACAATGATTGTTTGTTCCACCGTATTATAATTTGGTTTCCATATTTTTTTTCTATGATCTTATTTTATATCATTTCCACTCTATTTTAATGCATGCTCATGTTGGGGTGTCTCTCTTGATTCTTGTAGTTATCTTTCATTATTATTGGGAATGGTGACAATTTGGGTGTTCTGAATGATGTTTTCTCTTATAGTGGTTTAATATTGATTTTGAGGTTTGTGAATCCATGCCTTTTTTATGAAGAACATTTTTTAGGTGTTCATATGTATGGTTTCACCTTTATAGAGATATTTTAAATGGTAACGAGATTTTTACTATTCCTCATTTGTTTTTCCCATTCATCGGTTGTGATCCCATGAAATTCTATAGGTTTGAATGTACTATCATTTTTCTCTTATGACCACATATATTCTAGGGGTAGTGATTGTATTTTAACATTTGAACATGAGTATTATTCATAAGAATCTTAGTGATAGTGTTTTATATCTTGATATTCCAAATCTCAAAACATCTTAGGAATGGTTGTCTTATACTCATCTTTTGTTGTCTATAGACATCAGTTCTGTGAGGAATATGCTTCATAAGAGACCTAATGTTTTTTTGTTGGTGAACTTTGAATATTTTAATATTGTTAATCAGGATTATTGGGTCATCCATAACCTATTTTAATGGCTTATTTAGGGTTGGGATGTACTTTTTTAATTGAGTCCCCATTATTGGGATGTAATATTTGGCATTCCAATTTTTCATAAGTGATGTTTTTTTGGGAGAAACGTAGTTATAATATGGGGGAATTCCCAACTCATATTTTTTCATGATAAATAATTAATAATTGATTTACAAAATGATAAATTTCATGGTTGAAGGAATAAAATCATGGAATATCGTTAGTGAACAGGCACCAGAACAAATGTGTGGGATCATCGCATATTATTAATAATTAAATTATGTAATTAATGGATTAACTTGTGAGGAATTCATTCTATGATGATGTATAAAACTATGTCTCTACATTATACCATTTTTTGTAGTAATTTGGTATATATTCCCTAGAGTAGGGATCCACACGTCTTCTAGGAACCTTTGAACCTCATAGTATGATACTCTGATTGTTATCATAGTTGATGTTAATTCTTGTTTCATTTGATATATAAGTCCCCAAGAACCACTTTTAAGAAGGGTTCTCTTCTATATATCTTGACTGTATATTAGTGGTATTTTAGGATAACTCTAGATTATTTGGAATGTTATTTGAGATTTTTATCTCTAGTGATTTGAGAGAATTTTATATTGTTCTAATTGAAAACAGAAAAAATAAATTGGATCTCATAAGAAAATAATATATTAGGGTTTATAAACTATTAGGTTTAGAAAATAATAATTTAAAATAGCCCCTTTATTATATATGTAATCCCTAAAAAACCGCATGTCTATAATAATAATAATATTATTATTTATTAACATGCCCTAAATATGTCAATTAAATTAAATATTATTTAGTCATATAATATTCAATATAGATTATTTCTCACCATAACAGATAATCATTCCTCAACTCCTCTTTAATATTTATTAGTCCTTGAATAATGACTATTTATTTAATTAAAAATTTACATTACATTACGCACCAATAAATATAAAAATATTTTATTCACAAAATATAAAGTGAATAATTTTTAAATATTTTTATGCCAAAATATTTTCTGAAATAACCGGTGAAGGAATACATGTCATAAAAATTAATAATTATTAAACCATATATGGGATTATAACTATTAAATGTTTAAATATATATATAATAATAATTTTTTATATTGATTTAGATTAAATATAATTTCTGACCCTCTTTGCCTCTTTCTCAGTGGAATTAGGTGAAGCAGTCTAATGTAAAAGGATGGCATCTAAACCATTAAATGGAACAAAAATGAAAAGAATTTATTGTCACAATTACATAATAAATTATATGGTTTCATACAATGTAATATAATCACATTATCATGATATATCAAATTAAGAAGGTTGTATGGTGGTGCCATCAACAAATGTGGTTGATTTCTCTTTATATATATTTTTCCAAATCAAACTTGTCTATAAAACAACGTAATGATGGATTGTTTTTAGTTATTCAATTTCTATCAAAATTTAATAGATATCAAATTCCATTAAATAGAATAGTGGGGAAATAATTTCTCATATTATTATTTAATGAAATATTAATCATGATGTACCTAATGTATCATACATCTTGTTAACATATTCCATAATTATTTTCATAAAGACAACAGATTAAATTATGTATAAAACTCATTAGTAATAATATTAAAGTCTATGGATCAATACAAAATTTCATAGATAAAAACATCAAACTAAACATATAAATGTGCATTTATTATGGGTATATCTCATTCTTATAATATCATTCAATAGATATTTCCAAGGGAATATACAATGATAATGAGCCTAAAATTAATATGATTGTACAAACTTACTGGAATATATCACTTGTTCCCCTCAAATGAGTTATTCGAACAATAGAACATATATTTAATAATATAATCTTGGATTTTAGAGTTTCTCTTTATTTCAGGGAATTACAATGACCTTTTAGTGTGACTAATACTCTTAAAAAAATTATCAAATATTATGACCTAAAGAAGAATAATCATGATGTGTCATGATGTTAATTATAGTTAAAAATTAATAAAAGTTAACGTAATGTGAAAAAATGTTTTTTTGGGAACAATCTCCAATAGACTCTCAGTTTTACTAGATCAAACTACTAACAATCAGCAGTCCATTATCTCTCACATGATCCACATTATTCAATAGATATAGATAGTTATTCATGTGTTCCATCATATTTTCTTTTGGATGAACACTCATTGCATCAACTTTACACATCTTAGAAAAACCCCTCAAGAGGTGATACTTCTGAATTATATGCTTTTTTAGTTGTTGTGATGTAGTATCTTTTGCAATATCCACCACTACAGTATTATCACAACATAACATGATATTGTATTTTCATTTAGGTATCAAATCATGAAAAAATTTAATTTTTTATCCAAATTTATTCCTCGGATACAATAGAAGCCCCTATATACTATAAATACACTATATAATCACATAAAATTGGCTACTTGGAAGTCTTAATTCTCACAACTCCATCATTTATATAGAAAACATATTATAATAGTGACTTTAGATCATTCTAATATACTTGAAAACTAGCATCATTATACCCATGGTTTTCTAGCTCCTCATATCATCCATACAACATGAACATATCCTTAAACCATATTATATACGTACGGAGAGCCATCACAAAATACTACTGTTCATCTCCATGATCATCTTGATATTTTCGTACCATAATGAATTCATATGAAATTTAATTTCTAGTCTAAAACATAGAATACCTGATTGATCCTATCACTGATGCATATGGGATCATAGTCATTATTTAGATGTCCAATTGTTTTAGAGTAAAAATTTTATTAGTGATATGTATACCATTTTTCATTGGATCCTTTCCACACTTGGATTATTTTATTTTGAATCTATATAGTATCTGGATAAATTATATACATTGAACTAGTCAAATAAACCTCTTGGATCTATCACAAATGATTTTGATCCCTAGAATATAGGCTACTTCACATAATTCCTTCATAAAAAACACTTGTTTAACCAGTCCTTAAGAGACTATATGAGTGGTCTATAATTTATAATATTTAATATGTCTTTAACATATACTGTTATGTCAAAAACCTCATATTGACTAATCAACATATAAACCCAATGATCATATTCATTTTTAATGGTACTAAAATCTTTTAAAGCATCATATAATTAAATTTTACAAGACCTACATACATTCCTAAATCCATAAATGGATCTCTTTAATATGAATATCATTTTGGTGCCACCAGGACTTAGACTCTCTTTTGGTTGTTCTATATAGATATCCTCCAGAAGGTTCCCATTGAGGAAATATATGTTGACATCCATCAACCAAATTTTAATGTCGGGGTATTATTCTATAAAATGTAATATTCTAATGTATATAATCATAGAAACTAGTAGAAATGATTCATCATATTAAATTCCTTTACACAATTTAAACCATTTACCCACTATCCATTATTTATAGGTATTTAATGATGCATCCATATATAATTTTCTTTTGAATACACATTTCCAGCCTTTGTGATTTACATCAACAAAATCATTGATCAGAACCAAAAATTAATTTTAATACATGGAATCAATTTTATAATTCAAGTCATCTTTCCTTCTTGTATCATCTTATATAATTACTACCTCATTTTATGAGATAGGTTCATCATCAACAACCAATAATGAGTCACAATCATTGAGGATTAGAAACCCATATCAATATTTTTTTCTTACCTTTTTAAATAAAATATTCTGTAATTAGATTAGGAACAATTTATTTTAGATGGACCTATGGAATAGTTTCCTATACCAACTCATGTCTATCTTAATCATCAGATTCATCAAAGAAATTATTTCTCCCCTATCCTTTTTAAGTCTGGTTCCCCTCTCCTGAACTATGGAATTCCTTGAAATAATCAAACTCTTGTATGATGTATTGTATATGTAGTATCCATTTTTTCCATAGGATACCCTATAAATATACACTTTGTTCACCAAGGTTATAGTGTTTTACGTAGAAGGACATTATAAATTCATTGTAATTCCACACACATGTATCCAACAAAACAAGTTTCTTTCTACTTCATAACAATAAGGGAATTATGTTTCTACTTTAGATGGAACTCAGTTTTTTGTGTGTGACACAATTTTTAACGTATATCCATAAATGTATAATGTCATATTTTCAGTAATATTCATTTACTTGAACATGTATAACATGGTACGATAACAGAAATCACTAACACCATACCACTATAATGCGGTGGAGTGAGTTGAGATAGAATTATGATAATCCATAAAAATCTATATAAAATCTTGGTTATGTTATTTACAACCATGATTTGATTGAAGATCATTTTTCTTCTTACAAAGAAGATAATCTACGTCATTCTTGAATTTAATGAATTTATCAAAGGAATATAATATATTCTTTATCAAGGATACATAATTGTATCTATTAAATTCATTTGTAAAAGTTAAAATTTATGTATACGTCCCTATAGATCTACTAGAAATGGTCCACACATATCATTCCTATAATACCCCAACCATAAAATCTACATAATCTTGAATTATGTTAATAATTCACTTTGGGGATATTTTCGGGTTTAGAGTTTTAGGGAATTAGGCCTTAAAAATTACATTATATCTAAAATATTACAAAGTAGATAGTTCTACTAAGTATACATTTTTTTTAATAAAATAACAAATTTTAAAAAAGAATAAGAATTCATTTCGTGATATAAATCTTCTTGAATTCTACCATTCTCTTTACCTGCATAAAACTCTGTGAATAACATTTCAAAAACATGGTATGAGCATAAAAATATCATTAAAGGTTTAAAACAAGGAACAAAAGCATTAGTCCACCAATAAATTCCTGTCAATGAATTCATACTTTTCAATCATTAAAATACCACACATGATAATATGAAAAATGAATAACACATGAAAAACACAAATTATAAAGGTAACTTGTCACATTCATAACAAACTTACATTGTATATTTTATAGCTACATAGAGAGTAACATTTTAAATTCCCATCACAGTATATTCCCTTAATCTATGAGGAGAAACATTAATTTTTACCTTTGTCACATTACCCAATTCATTGGGGTGCTTTCATAGGCTCATCAACCCTATGTTTATCAATGAACCACCCGTATAAGTCCACAATGACCAAGAACCATAACATATTCATGACACATAAATCATAAATAATGGAAAGATGACATTTATACATTAAAAATAAAATATAACATTTCATGTTATTAAAATAATCAATTAATTTTTAAAACCATTTTCTATCCCAAAATACATAAAAATACTATATGGTCTTTATTTTCCTTTTAAAAATATTATGTCTTGTATTGGATTCCAAATATCGAAAAATTCTCAGGGGAGTGGTATTGTTGTTGTCAAAGCTTATGTTAAAAATAAAAATTTCCATTGTTTTTTAGTAAAACAATACATAGAAAAATATTCCATTTGAATAAATGAAATGTCAAAGGGGTTTATACACAGTATAAAAAATGTCGGGTAAAAACAAAATATACCTCAATGAAAGGAAATTGAGACGAAGACCCTTACCTCATGTCTGACATGATTCTTTTGTTCTATAATCTCCTTAAAATTGGGTAACTCCCTTTGGTTTGTACAAATAGGCTTTCGTGAAGTGACTTATGCCAATGTAGAATCTTTTATGATGACTAGAGGGATGTTGGGAGCTTATTTGGGTAGTGTTTAAACGATCCAAGTTGCTTGAGAGGTGTGAGTAATGGTATAGAGGTGATGTCCATTAATAAGAGGGAGGATGTGCTATTTTGGAAGGTTTGAATGTATTATTTTATTGTGAAATTATTTTCAGTTTCAAAGGTCCCAAAAAATACTTATTTCAATGATAAGGTACATATAAGTTGAGTTAAGATCATACAATGGGAATTGGACAAGTTTTTGATATTTTTTAGCCCCTATGTTTTTTATTTAACACTTTGTTAACATATTTAATTTTTACCATGTCCTCTTATATATTCAAAAATATTAATAAATATGAAAATTTTATATTATTTATTTACAAGTGATGTTACATCCTTCCCCCATTTTGGAAATTGTGTCCTCTCAATTTTATTCACTTATCAAATAAATGGTGATATTTATCCCACATAGCATTTTCAGATTCCCATGTTGCCTCTTCCACCATATGGTTTTTCCAAAGAAAACATATTCCTAATGAATTACATTATTCCACAGCACTTTCTCCCTACAGTCGAGACCCAAGATTGGTTATTCCTCAGAAGAAATATTTTCTACCAACATTACTACCTCTAGACTCAAAACATGAGATGGATCCAACATATACTTTCTCAACATTGAAACATGAAAAACATTACATACCTATGATAAATATGGAGGAAAAGAAAAACAATACATAATTGATCCATCTTTCTCCAGGATTTCATAGGGTCCAATGAACCTCAGACTCGTCTTTCCCTTCTTTCGAAAATGCATCCCACTTTTACATGGAGATACATTGTCAAAGACATGATCACCTACGGCAGATGAAATATCCTTCCTTCTGTTATCCACATAACTTTTCTTTTTTCCCTGAGATATTCTCATGTGATTTTGAATCAATTAAACTTTTCCCCCAATCTATTCTACCTATTTTTTCCATTCGCTATCCTTTCACCTACTTCATCCCAAAAATCATGAGTTCGACACCACTTTTCATATAATTCCTCAAATGGAGCTATTTGTATACTGGAATGAAAATTGTTATTATTAGAAAATTAAACAAATGAAATATGTTGGACCCAACATCCCAGGTGATCTATTGAGCATGCTCGTAGCATATCTTATAATGTATAAATTTTTCATTATGAATTCCCATCTGATTGAGGATGAAATGATTTTCAAAATATTAATTCAATACCCAATGACATCTGAAGGACTTTCCAAAAGTTATAAGTAATCTCGGGATCATGATCATGTACAATGGAGATGGTAACACCATGAAACCTAACTATCTCTTTAACATAAAACTGATGAAGTTGATATAAAGACAATGTGTCTCGAATTGGATGTAAATAAGTAGATTTAGTCAATCAGTCAATAATAACCCATATTGCATTATTATATTGAGATGTCTTTGGTAATCCCACAAAGAAGTCCATGGAAATATTTTCCCATTTCACACTAGCACATATAATGGTTGAATCATCCAATTCAGTAACTATCATTTAGGTTTAACCTAATGAAAAGTCAAACACTTCATAGTAAAGTCAAAAATATCTCTTTTCATTCCATCCCACTAGTAATTCTCCCGAAGATCATTGTAAATCGTTTTGCTTTTGAGATGAACTGCAAATAGAGAAATATGAGCATCACATAATAACTATTTCTTCAACTGTGGATCACAAGGCACATAGAATCTCTTCATGAACCTCAAAACACAATCATTATCAATGTTAAAATCAAGAAACTTACCTTTTTGAACCAAATCTACCTTTTTTCATCTAATTGCCTTCTTTATGTGGTTGCATAATTCAATCTTCTGGGGATGATTTCCCTAACACTAGAAACAAAATAGAGTAATGTTATGCACCAACAACTTCTATTCCAAATTTCATCAAATCATTAATCAAAGGATCTTGTTCTAAACATAACATTGTTAATGTAGCAATTCTCTTTTGACTCAAAGCATCAATCACATTATATTCCATTCCTAGTAGGTATTGAATTGAGCAATAAAAATCCTTTATTAATTCCAGCCATCTACTCTGTCTCATGATCAATTATTTTTGAGTTAATATATACTTCAATTTTTTGTGGTCAGTATATATTTCCCATTTTACTATATATAGATGATGAGTCTTTATTTTCAAATAACAAAAAATCATCTAATTCCAAATCATTTGTCCGGTAATTTAACTCATGGGGTTTCTACTGACATGAGCTTAATAAATTACATGATCTTTCGAAATTAGGACATATCCAATTCCATTCAACGATGCATAATTTTATATAAAAAGAACCCTATTTCTGGAAGGTAGTTCCAGAACCGGAGCATTCACCAATATTATTTTCAATTCTTGAAATCAATCAACAAATTCTTTTGTCTAGATAAACTGAACACCATTTTGAGTTAACTTAGTCATTGGACTACATAACCATGAAATTTTTTCAATAAACCTCTAGTAATAACCTGATAAACAATAAAACTATAGATCATGGTTATATTTGTGACTCTTGGACATTCTTTGACAAATTGTTTTTAGAAGGATCAAAAGTTATGCCATTTTTTGAATCATTGAGATCAAGGAATGAAATTTGTTGTAACCAAAACTGACATTTGTTGAATTTCCCATAAAGTCTCATTTATTTTATGTATTTAAATACAACCTAGAAATGACTTTCATTTTCCTATTTACTTTTGGAATAAACCATAATATCATAAGTATACCTGACCACAAACTTATCCATGAACTCACAACGATTATATTCATAAGATCCATGAATATAGTTGGTGCATTGGCAACCCCAAAAGGAATAACTAAAAATTCATATTTGCAATATATAGTACAAAACGTGGTCTTTAGAATGTATGCTTACCTTAAATTCAACTGATGGTAACATGACCTCATGTCAATCTTCAAAAACAACTGAGATCTCTAGGGATTATCAAACAAATCATTGATATAAGGGAAATGATACATGTTCTTAACAGTGATGTTATTCAATGCTCTAGAATCAAAAAAAAATTACTTATCGAACCATCATTATTTTTAACCAACAAGATAGGGAAACCCCATAGTGATCTTCTATGTCAAATGAAACCTATATCTAATAACTTCGGTAGTGGCTTCATTATCTCTAAAATGTCAATTTCAGCAATTCGATACGGGGGTTTTGAAATAAAATTATCTACTAGAACTATTTCGAAAGTAAATTCAACTTCCCGATCTGGTATTATACAAGGAAACTCATCATAAAAAACATCATGATACGCATTTACCAATGGCACATCATTAATATTAATAGTTCATTTTTTTCAACAATATGTGCAATGTAACATTCATTTCTATATTTTAATACTTTCTTAGCTTCCAGATACGTTATCAAATGTAGGGGTAAATTCTTGTAAAAATAGATAAATTCTTTCTGAAAATATATATATTTTTCTATAGAATCCATCATAGAATGATAAATTGAATTCTAATCCACATACAAAATAACATCAAACTCCAATAGAGGAAAAACAATAAGGTTTGAAGGTAGATTCTTTCCACACACAAGGACATGAAGGTTCTTATAATTTTTTTTTGTCTGAACATTACCTCAGGGTGTTTTTACCATATGCCTAGGATTCATATCTAGAGATGGAATTCCCAATTTAATTGAAAATTTCTCAGAAATAAAATAATGTGTAGACCCTGAATCAAACAACACTATCACATAATCTGAATAAACAAACAGTGTACTTGGTACAACTTCATTCGATGCCCAATATATTTTGAAGTAGTTTCAATAGATTTCACCACTCCCTTCTCCTTGTATTCTGGCCACTTATACTTAATTGTGTTCATCATTGGACACTCATTTTCATAATGTCTCATTTCATTTCACTTAAATCATTTTACTGACTGTAATTCATATTTTTTCTTACCATTATCCGGATAATTTTCTGTGCAATTGTGAGCCTTATGTCCCATTTAAACACATTGATAACCCTTACTAGAATTCAAAAGACATTCCTCATCATGTTTTTTACCATAATGTTCACAAACTATAATCAATTGTTTCATACCATAGGAATTTTTTGAAGACTTCTTCCTTTATATCTCCCACATCGACCTCTTATTCTATTTTTTAAAATAACTCATGATCTTTAGAAAATTCCATTTTCACCTTCTATGCACATCATAAAAGTATTTCATAACTTTTAAACTAATGAAAATATTATTCCCTTTGATACATTTTTTTAATCCGGAGTAAATTTTTTATTTTACTATCAATATCTCGTATGAAATTTGGATCATAACTAGCATGTCGAGTGAATTTTTATTCATAATCTACCTATGATTTATCATACTCCTTCAATTATATTAATTGTTATTCCATCCTACGACGAACCAAATTAGGAAGATATTTCTCAAGAAACATATAATTGAATTCCTCCCAATGAAGAGCATCAATCTCCTCACTATCCCTGATATTGTTTACAGTCGACCAATACTGACCGAATTCACCTTCAAACCCGTAAATATAAATACTAACCTTATGATGTTATGAACACCCCATGACATCAAAAAAATATCTACTGATTAAATCCACCATATAGCTAGAACATGGTCAGATGATCCTTTGAATTAATGGGGATGTTGCCTCATGAAATACTCCACTAAAGACATGTTCCTTTTTGGTTGATCTAGATAATCTGATGCATGGACACCACAAAAATTTATAGACAATGTCAATTTTTCCATCACTACAAAAACAATTTCAGTTCTGATCCCGACCATCTGAGGTTGTTGGTTTCGATGGTTATCTTTCCCCTGATGTCATCAAATCATAGATGCCATGTTTCCTCTACAGAAAACCATTCATAACATCGAAATATCTTAGGCAAAGCACCATATAAATCTATAAATGCCACACCATTTCAATATTGACATAAATTAATTTATGGATATTAATTAAACAATACCCTAACTCCTATAATTGTCTAAATTTTCCTCTGATACCAACTATAAGGCCACAACCTAAAAAATTACATAATTTAGAATTATTTTAATGATTTACATTGAGGATATTTTTCAAGATTAGAGTTTAAGATAAATAGTCCATAACTATTAAATTACATAACAAATATTTAAAATTATAAAATTCTACTTAGTATACATTTTTCTTAATAAAAAAGATCTTAAAATGAAATAATAATTATTTTCTTCATATAAATCTTATGGAATCCTGCCATTCTCATTCCATACCTTAAATCTGATACAAAACATTACAAAAACATAGGACATGCATAAAAAGCTCAGTAAGTTTTATACTACAGGGAATGAAATCATTAAATCACTAATACATACATGTCAACGAAATCAATCTTCTCAATAATTATCCTAGAACACAAATCATATGATTTATGAATAACACATGGATAACATAAATCATAAAGATAACTTGTGGCATCCATAACATACTTACATTGAAACTTTCACAGCTTCATAGGGAGTTACATTTGGAATACCCATCACATAATATTCCCAAAATCTCTTAGGAGAAACATTAATGTTTACCTCAATCACATTACCCAATGCATTAGAGAGATATTTCGTGCTCACCCTCTATAGGTTTTTCATGGAACCACCCATATACTTAAACAATTCCCAAGAACCATAACATATTAATTATATATAAAACAATTTGAAGTAATGATAACCTCTCTACATTTCAATAAAAATATATAATTTCAAGATATTGAAATAATCATTACGTTATCAAAACCATTTTCAATACCAAAATACGAAAAAAGAGTATAGGGTTTTTTTCATTTAAAAATAGTATGACTTGCAGAGGAAGCCAAATATCAATTACTGCTCATAGCGACGGAACAGTCGTTGTCACCGCATACATTAGAAAGAAACATTCCCTATGTTGTTCAGTAAAATGATACATAGAAAAAGATTCCCTTTGAATGAAATTATAAGTCAAATGGGTTTAAAAATGGTATAGAAGAAAGACATGTAGAAAATAAAATATGACTCAATGAAAGGAGATTGAGACGATGTCCCCTACCTTGAGTTTGACTTGACTCATTCGTTCATTAATCTTCTATAAATTGGGTAACTCCCTCTAGTTTTAACCAAAAGGAATTATTGATGTGCCTTATTCCTATGGTAAGGCTTATAGAAATAAGAGAGGGGTTTTGGGAGCTTATTAGAGCAGAGTATGAATGATCCAATGGGCTTGAGAGGTGTGAGTAATGGGTTATTGGTAGTGTCCTTTTTTAAGAGGGAGGATGGGCTCGTTAAGAAAATTTGAAAGTATTATTTCATCAACCCGTTCTTATAATTTAAATGATTTCTATCTTTGGAAACCAGCCTATGATGTGAAGTATGTTAATTCAATAGAAAACCTCATTTTATAATTCCTTGATATTTGAAACCACCCAAAATTTGGCTTGTTAAGAACATTGAAATAAGGTTTTCTTTTTATTAATGAAGTGGAAGGTCATATTAGCATAATATATATAATTGAAGAATATTATTTTCCTATGTAAATTTATAATTATAATAATTATTAAATTTTTTAATATTAACTAAAAATAATTAAGTGGTTAACCATGTCATAGATAATTTTTTATGGATAAGCCGTATTGTTTTTTTTTTCTGTCATGAATTCCTCGTAATTCATTAATGTGATCTGGAAAAAAATATATCCATAATGAAATAACCATGCAACATGATTGATATAACAAAATAACATTGTATGATAACTATATTATACATGTTATTAGTATATCTAGATGACTATAAACTAACATTATACCTTAGAAAAAACAATATAAACCGTTTATTCTTTTTATTATAGCTTTTTACCTATCCATCTATATATCTCTCTTTGATTGGTTTCTCCTCAACTAAAAACAAGAACCATATCCACTAACATGGGATCTTCATTCATTACATATTATTTCATTCACACATAGCTAAGAGGCACCAAGGTATTGGTTAAGGTGTTTCATATAACCAATTGTGGGATTTTAGACCCTTACATAATGCCCAAAAAGATGTCATGATATGAAATAATTTAATTTAGTAATAAAATAATGTAAACCAATAACAAAATTTTCAGGTCTATTATCCTTATCGTCCATTTTAATGCAATGAATTATTTCTTTATTAAAATTAAAATTCAATTCTAATCATTCTCATACAAGATAAATCAAACATGAATCATTTAATTATCTTATATAATTGATAAATTCTATTATCCAAACTCTCATCCAAATTTTCTGTAGATTATCATCCATAATATTTAATTAATTTTTAAACAAACTTAATTAATAATTACTTTGTATAAAAATATAACATTTAGGAAACATAGTGAGAACCTAATGTGTATTACCCTTGTACACTATTTACTCTTGTGATATGTAAAATTAAAATACTATATTTTAATTTTGTAATATATTCTATCATCATAATGAGTGCACATAACTCATTGTATTTAAATAGTGCGGTGTTCGTCAACACACATTGATTAATTACTTTAATATGAATAATACATGATATGAGTATCCAAATATTACATGGAAAACAATTTAAAATTTATATATATATAACCCAACAAATGGCATGTTATGTCAACATAATGAAAAAAAGAATACATGTTTATAATGTTTTCATCGTTAATTTTTTAATTTTTAATTCTCTGTAATTTCATAAAATTAAATGAGGTGCATATTGTAGTTTACCCGGCATGTAATGTTCTGACCATCTATCGGTGGTACATGCCAAGGGACTCGGTGTGTTACCATGCCATAGAAAATATTTGAGTGCATGGTGTGTGAATGGGATACATAGCATGTCGTCTCCGAGTAACATGGTCACAATTCATGTACCCCATGTAAATGGATAAACATTCATTCTTTTACTAATGGGATACACATTTTTTTTAATGTTAAATGATGTTTAATTCATCTAAATATGTTCTAGGTTGGCACATTCAATAAAAAATTTCTAATTAAATACAACACAAGTAATAAATGAACATTTTTTCTATTTAATTATCATTTAATTAAGTGTGACTTAAACACAAGTACACTGAATATACCTTCGGGATTCACATCATGTACTATTTCATTATTATTCTAGAATCCTCATATCCTCTGGATGAGATCATAAAATTTATTTCATTCATAAAATTAATTATTTTTTAGTTATATTTTTTACAAAAATAATGAATTAAATATATATATC
Source organism: Viscum album (assembly GCA_963277665.1). Lineage (NCBI taxonomy): Eukaryota > Viridiplantae > Streptophyta > Magnoliopsida > Santalales > Viscaceae > Viscum > Viscum album. The sequence goes on along the minus strand of OY728119.1, from coordinate 1,684,308,711 downwards.
AATTTGGAATAATGTTTTATAAAACTATAATTGAAAACCAATGAAAATTTCTTAAATCAATCAATTGAATTTTAATAATAATAAATTATTATAAAACCTACCATTGATACCACATGTTGTTTCATGGGGTAGTGGTAGCATCTAATATGTCATTCACAACTGAATTTTCACCATGATCGATGATTAATCTATTATTTACCCGATGATAAATTTTTGAATCAATGAAATTAAATCAATATTTAATTAATGGATAAAACCTAGAACAAAATCATAGTATCATCACATAATATTTATAATTAATTTAATAATCTAAAAAATTTCCTTCTGACCTATTATTTATTTATTGAGCTATCTGAAAACCTCTCCAAATTGCACCATCATTGTGTTCAATGAATCAATAATAGATTACAGTCATCCATGAACCACATGACATCCATGAATCTCAGAATGTCGTCATAGGAATCTTCAAGTGCTGGCATATGGGATCCTAACACATGCGTCATTCACCATTGATCTCCTTGAGAAATTTTTTGAACAATGGTTCTCTTTGATATCTATTAACATGAGAGTAGTGGTGGTGGAGGATCACTCTCCATTATTGAGAGATTTCCTGGGGACATATATAAGGCCCCAGCATTAAACCTTACATAATCTTGAGTTACATCAAGACTACACATTGAGGATCTCTTCAGGTTTAGAGTTTTAGATAATTAAATCATAAAACATGTGTTACATTACACATTTAAACAAAGTGGTTACATAAAATATAGTTCTCATTTTTCCCATAAACGGAAGAATATTTAAAATAAAACATGGATTCTTTCTTGACACTTCCTTAACACTATCATCATATCATGTACCTTTCCCTTGACCTATGAAAAACATTTCAAAAACATGGGATGATTATAAAAAGCTCAGTAAGGGATATAAAAATATGAAAAAACATGAGTACATGTATACATAAGAATAAATGAAATCATATTTTACTCATAAAACATAAGCACTTTAACATACCTCATCAAATCCTGAATAAAACATAGGATTCATAATACATAATGGTATCTTGAGGCATTCATAACATTCTTACATAGAGAGTAACCCTCTTGGTTATGTTTAGAATACCCATCACAGTATATTCCCTAAATCTCTTCGGAGAAACCTTAAAGTTTAACTCCTTCGCGTTACCCAATGTATTGGAGAGCTATATCTGGCTCACTCGCCCTTAGTTTATCACGGAACCACCCATCTTCATGACAATGCACAAGAACCATAACATAATCGTATCACATAAAACATACGTAAATGAAACATAACATTTCCATATTTCAATCACAAGATATCAATAAAACACATTGATATAATAAAACTATTATGAAAACCATTTTCAATAAAAAAATTAAAGAAAAATAAAACATGGTATTTATTTTTCATTCAAAAAAAAGGTATTGCTTGTAGAGGAAGTCGAAACTCAAATAATGGTCACGGCGGCAGAGAAGTCATTGGCGCCGCATACGTATGAAAAAAACATTCTCTTTTTTTGGTTAGTAAAAATCTTCATATAAAAATATTTCTTTTTGGATAAACGTAAATGTCAAAAGGGTTTATACACCGTTTAAAAGAAGGTTGTGTATAAAACAAAATATGCCTCAATGAAAGGAGATTGAGTCGAAGTCTCATACCTCGTGTCCGACATGACTCAATTGTTCTTTAACATCCTGAATAATGAACTTGAGTTAATTTATACTTTCTTAAGAGCCCTTTTGAAGTTCATTATTCCTTTTATATCACTTATTACCATGTTATGAACACTATGTAATTATTTAAGTTAATAATGGTCGTTTTGTCGATAATTGGTACTTGAGTCCAAAATAAACTCTTTATAATTACAAGTTGTTCATGTGGTAAAATATACATTATATCCAATATTATATTCAATATTTAGATATCATATAATTCATATATATCAATTATATACATGCATTTACAAAATTACATAACATTTAGAGGTAAGAAATGAAATGCACCGTTCATGGAGACAGTAAGCCGTACGTACGCATGAACGCTACTTCCATTTCTATTTCATATTTAATGGAATTAAAACATAATGATACATAATAGTATTATAATTACATTATTATATCATATATAATATCATTAAATCTATCCTTTGTATGTACCATATATGGTATTACCGAATCGAATCACTTTGAGGGGGCGGTAGTCCGCACTTCCTAAAATGAAATTATCGTGTTTACCCATAATGGAAACCGTAAAGGTATGCCACATATGAAAAATAAAGAAGAATAAGGAAAAAATAAACAAAATATATATCATATATAAATATAGTTACACTTTAATGGCCAGATTTTATCATGTTATATGAGTGTTGAACAATCATCATTTCGTGAGGCAGAAATTCGCCATCCACTGAAACAGTAGGTTCTTTAACCATTTGATGTAGGTGTGTGTAAGTGTAGCTCTAATAATTATAATAAAAAAATCCTAGTATATTGGGGATACTGGTGTTGTTACAAAATAAATGAATAAAAATAGTTTACGGGGTTGGAGAAGAAAAATAAAGCATAAGAAAACAAGAGAAGACACTACCTTTAAAATGGGTAACTCTTTTTGGTTTGAGTTCAAAGGATTCTTTGGGAAGACATCTTCCCAAAGTGAGGCTTCAAGGAGTAAGAGAGGGATGTGGAGAGACAAAATGTGTAGTTTTTGGCCGAGACAAAGGCTTTAGAGATGTGGGTAAGGTGGTAGAGGTGGGGGCATTTTATAAGAGGAGAGGAGGGGCACTCTTGGAAAGATAGAAAAGGTTATTTTATTATAAAAATGATTTTTGGATTTTAAAGGTCCCAATATTATATATTTCTAGGATAAGGTGATAAGAGTTCGAAATCCACCCATACAATAGGTTTTTGACAAGTTTAGGACTTAAATTTTACATTCTCTTTTCATTTTTTTAAATCATTAAATAATGAGGTAATCACTGCATCATCATGGTATCATAAATAATTTACATTATTTAAATTTTATAAATTATAAAAAAATTATCGTGATGTAGGAAATAGTTTTATCTATATAATGAATATTTATTTTCAAAAATATGACTTGTATAACCCCATTTAAATTTTTTTTGGCAAACCAACTCATGTTTGTGACATTTTAATTTTAACATTAAATAAAAAGTTATTAATGTCATTTTCCTACCAAAGTGGCTCCATGGGGTCCCCAAGTCGACCTATGGATTTTCGTTGTCTTCCATGATACTTCCAATAAGGGTAGGGAATGTGTATAGGTCATTTCATATTATTAAAACATTATTTTTCCTTAAATTACAATAATTACCTCTAATCGCAATAAAAAACTTAAAAGTTACTATTCACCAAAAAAATATTTTAATCCCATTGAACAACATTTTACTTCCTAAAGGAAACCATGTATGTATAAATTTTAAAAATCAGAACACAGAGGTGGTAAAATTTCATTTAAACGAAAAATCATTTTTTTAAGTACCACTTAATGGTTTCACTATTCATCAAAAATTCATGTTTTTCAGAAAAATACCAAAACTTCAACCTAAGATATATTAGATATTCTGAATTCAAAAATGATGTCTATTTTAGAAAAATCAAAACATTAAAGTTTCATTAATTAATTTAATAATTAATTCCCGCTGTCAGAACAAATAGCGTGTTTTTATGAAACAATAAGTATCAAAAGATTGACAGTAGTCTAAGTCCAATTTCAATGTGAAATTAATTCCAATGACCACCACTGGATTAAATAGTAAAAATATATTCTAATTTCACTTTAAAACCAATTCAAAAAATAATCTAATCATATAAATTAATTATATTAAAAAGTGGTTTTGAATTAAAATACAACATTTTCACTATTCATTAAAAATGAACTTTTTCAGAAAAATACCAAAAAATAACACAAATAAATTTTGAAGTCCCGATTCTAAAGAAGAGATTTATTTTTTCCAATAGAATGTATTATAGTGTCCAAAACTATACATAATGATCGTTCGCCATCAAAAGGCGATAAGTCGACCTTTTAGTGAATATTATAGTATCTATGCCTAAAATTGAATTTTTTTCGTATTTTTAGCCTTTATCTTTTATTGGATAAATATATAAACATTTAAAAAACATATATAATCATATTTTAGTTATTTATATTCAACCCCGCCAATAAAACAGCTACGTGTTAACTACCATCTAAAATAATATTTTTTTTACTAGTGTGCAACGTAAGATTTCAATGAAACTCTTTGTTGCGTATCGGGTATGCTATCGAACATAGAAACCTCTTTAAAGTAAAATTAATATTTAATTCGAAAATATTAATAAATATGAAAATGATTTATTCTTTATTTACCTGGGATGTTACAACATATCTCTCTAGGGATTTTAGATGATTTTCAGTAGATCACATTTTGCATGAATCAAAATGAATTCTCACAAAAAATAAAATAATATAATTTTTTTCATATATGAATAGTATTAAAAAATAATAATTTCTTATGTACCCTTATTTTCTCTATAATTCATGTGGAACCCCATGTATAAAATAATAATATTATTATTATTTCATGACATGAACTAAACTCACAAATTAATTTAAATATTTTGTATTCAAATAATATATAATATATATTATTTCACACCATACCATTAACCATAATCTATCATTCTTCTATAATATTTTTCCATCCTTGATTAAATGAAAATTTATTTCATATATTAATATAACATAATTATTCTAAGATAAATAAATATATTTTTTTTTCAATAAATGGAAAATAAATATTAAATAAATATCCTTATCAAATATAATTATATCTAATGACTGTGGATGGAATATATGAAATCAATAAAAAATGAAAAATTATTTATCCATGTGTTAGATTTATTGTTATTCAACTTTGTAAATAATAATAAAATAATATATTAAATAAAAGAGATGATAGATGCATTTATTGTGTGCCCCTCTAGGAATATTTCTTAGCAGAATTAGGCATTGTATCCTAAAGTCCGAGGATTGTTTCAAATGGCAGGACATAGAACAAATAGATTGTGATGTGAATTACAAAATGAAATAATACCTGATAAATATTCTCACTATGTAATAAAATCCATTTATCTTAATATCCCTAATCAAACAGGTTTCTTGTTGGTTCCATCAACCTATATGCTCAATATCTCTTTGAATTATAAAAAATTGGACATTCTTATATAACACCATGGACATGGATCTATATATGATATATAATTTCCATAAAAAGTTAATAGATGTTAAATTACATTGAATATTAGAGGTTTAAAATCATTTCTCTCATTATTCATTAATTAAATATTACTTTTCATATTCCCAATGTTACCTACATCATCATGAACATATATTATTATAGTTTTCATCAATAAAAATAAGTAGCTAGATTATAACATTCATTAATAAAAATATAAAATTCTATTGAAAAATACATACATCAAAATATAGTGACATCTAGTTATTCATATAAATATGGATTTCTTACACATGGGTCTCTTTTTCATAATATCATGCATAATATAATACTAAGGTTGTACCTCATGAAATGGTGACTCAAATTACTATGACTCTCCACCCATGATATCGTATATAATTTGTGACTATCAAATAATTTATTATATATAACATATATTTAATAATAAGGTTTTGGGACTTATAAATTATCATTATAGCGAAGAACTACTATGACTATTTGGAGAGACTACTACTCTTACAACATTATAACATACTATGTAATTCATAAGACCAAAAATAATATGATAATGAGTTTATTAATATCCAAAAAAATCAACAAAGGTATTAATTAAAAAAATGATTTTTCTAGGGAACCATCTCTATGATTATGTGGTTGAAGAGTTTCTAGTTGTAGATATTGGAATTAGGGGATATAATGAGACCCAAGTGTTACTTTTATATATTGATATTTGAACCACTGATAGGGCCCTCTGGTTAGAATAATTTCAAATAAAAATGGAATCAATTGTCACTTTTTATAGGTTATTTGGTCAAGGAACATGATAAAACTTACAATCCTACCTATGGGTGCATCTAATTCACCCTTTTATAGTGATGATCTATATGGTCAAACCATGGTTTGGTGAACCTTGTTGGTAAACTGTGAAACCCACTCATAGTATGTTACTTTTATAAATTTTGATACTTTTTAATTGGGAATTCATCCCCAAGCCACCACAATTTAAAATATGACCCAAACACCTCTCTATAGAGTTTAAATAATGTTCAATCTCCTCCAAGAGGATTTTGGAGACAATCTGGGGTGGTTATTCATCTGAAAAAATATGTATTTTCTTCTTATCTCATGAACTATTGATTTAATTAATTTTTCCATGTTCTTATATAAAATGTTGCTATGGGTGGAAGATTTGTTTTTGTTTGGATTTGTGGGAATTGGTTCATTCAGTTTATTAAAGGTTGGGAGATATAATAAGAGTTTATTTCTAGTATATTTCATTGATGGTGACATAAATCCACATATTGAGGTAGGTGTCTCTATTTTAATACCATTTATTTAAGAGTTAAATGATTTATTTTATCTCTATGTTTATTTTCAATATAGAAAAATATTATTTAGGATATCTTTATTTTATTTATGAAATTTTTCTATAAAATTCAATGGTTTTCATTTTTCATGGTAATGGGAATTTTTAGTTAAATTGTGATTCATTAAAAATATGTTTTTTTATGAATTCTACTAGTTTAAAAAAAATCAATAGAAGGATCTCTATATGAAAACTTTTTTTGTCGGTATTTAATATGAAGTCGGATTTCAATGTCAATTTTGCTACCCATTTAATGGTTTTCCATATTAAAAAGTTCTGTTTTGTTGTATGAAACGAAATTGTGACCCCTTTGAGATGTGTTTGTGGGGTTTGGGTGTTAGATATAATTTAATTTGGATGGTTATTTCATTATAAAAATTATAAAAAGAATTATATGTGTATTTTTATTTTATTTTGTATGTCAGGGCTCAATTGACACTTTATATTAAGATGAATATTAATAACTGATTATGCCCATGTTAAGAACCATTCATTGTTGATAACGATTATGTTACACAAGGATTGGAATTTTATGAAATGATTCATGATATGCATAAGGTTTAGTGCTTCCACTAAGGTAAATGTCGGAGGTGGGATTGATTTGACTATGATGTTAGCATTGTTGATTTTTTATTTTCATGGAATGAAATTTTCTTTATAAGTTTCTCACCTACTTTAGTAACTCTATAAGGAATCCTAGCTTAATAAGGAAGTTGTAATGGGTTTATCCCATGAATATTGAGATTATACAGTATATCATCACACTTATTTTTACATAATACCCAGTTAATGGGATATCACCAAGGAGATTAGGTGAGAGTTATTTTCTTGATAGTTGTGTGACCATTAAACTATTCATAAAACATCTAAATTTATGTATCTTATAAAGGAATTTTAGTCCCTATGGTGCTTCCATAAGATATATATCATATGTTATTCCATTATGTCATCTATTTCAAGGTAAAATGGTTATTTTTTAGATGGAATTTATTGATGTGGTGATCCAAATTTGTTTTATTCTTAATTTTGGATATTTTTATTCCATTATCTTAGCTTTACTGATTATGAGCTTTTATGGTTTTTTTTCAATATTGTTTCCCTTGTTTTCTTTCTTAAGTTTTAGTTTGTTTTATAAAATATTTTAATGTAAAAAATGGAGATAATATTTATAAGGATAATTTGGTTGGAAATGATTTTGTAACATTTTAAATTATTTGATAGTTTTATTTCAATATTGTGATGTTTTAAAGGTAAATGGTTGGTTTTTATGTTTACTTGTTTTATAAGAAAGCTCAGTTCTACGTTTTATAATTGTTGTGATTCAAAAAATTGAAAGATATATGTTTTTATATTTCAATATATTGTAAAAGTAAATGGAAACTTATTTTTTATTTTTTTACCAGAAAACTTGTTTTTTATTTTTTACAAGTAAATATTTGGACTTATAGAGGTATCATACATGCTTTGGATCATATCCTACGTAAAAAAGGTTTGTTGGTGTATAGTATCCATGTTTTATATATGATTTTTTAGGTCTTGAATTTTGATTTGGACCATACACCGTCTTTATTGGAACGAAGATGGTTATTGGAATTTTAAATGGTGAATTGTGATTAATATATATATGGTAATCAAACAATTTGTTTCATTGAACATATTAGATCATGTTTTTTAGAAAAAAATTTCTTCTTCTCATATTTATATTAGTTTCTATTGTAGTTTACAAACCATGTATTATATGGGGTTTTACTGAGATTTAATTTCTCATTTATCATTCTCCATTTATCATTTTTCCATGTTTAGATATATATATTTTGTTCCATGAGGGTGAAACCATCCTGGATGGTTATGTTTGTTACCCCTGATTCATGTCGTTATCCTAGTGGGATTAGGGAGAATCCTCATGTATGTGGAAAGAAACAATCATGTATCTATTCGATTGATAAACTAGGATGGTTCCTTACCAATAAGTAATTATGTATATATTGGGTAAGTATTATTATAGAGTATTAAAAATATGAAATATATCTTTTAATACAAAATTAATTCTCCATGTTATGCTTATTTCATGTTCGAAATATATATATATATATATATATGTTTGTGTGTTTGTGTGTGTGTGTGTGTTTGTATATTTGTATATAATTATGTGAAATGATAATGGAACACAAAAATGTATGAATTTGAGTTATCTTTAACTGATGATTTTAATTTAATATTATAGGTTATAATAATGTTCTCTGGTTGTTAGAGTAGCATTAATTTATTAGGATGTTAATTATGCTCATGGGTTAAAATATGTGTTTTGTTCATGGATGACTCACTATGTATAAAACATATGTTGTGTCATAAAAAATTATTTTCATATACAAGGTGTGCATATATTATATTTTACATCCCCATACCTACGGTTAGTGAGGTTCATAACATGAAGTCATTCTTACATTGATACTTTTCTTATAAAATCCCTATGGCTTAACTATTTCGAGGAGGTTGGGTATGTTTTGGATCATGACATCAGTTTTATGTTACCAATGATAGTATAATTACTACTTTAAACGGAATATGAAATTTGGGTACTTGATAATATTATACTACGGAAGATCACATACATAGTATATTATATTGTATTTTATATCGAGTGAGGGGAACGCAATGTGATTGCCAAAAAATGTGAATGATTGGGATGTATTCATCAACTTGTTTACTCTATACTCATTGAATTTCGTAATTATGAGTCATATATATGTGATTGATTTACTTTTTGTTCCACGGTTACTCAATATATTACAGAAATATTTTCCATAATATTTCATTCCTGAATATGATGCAACTTGTGGATATGGTTAAATAGATACAAGTGTTTCATGGGGAAAATTCCATATATTTTTATTAATTTAATAGAATTAATAATTTTAATGATTCTTCTTCTTGAATAAATTTATCGAATCAAGAATTCATTATTTTTTTCAATGATACAATGACTCATGTGTTCACACTTTTTGGTCTTGGGAATGAGGATTGGTTTATTAAAATTATATAGCTACATAAAAAGTGTTTTGGATGATATAAAAATGATGTTTTGGATTTATGTGTGTATGTCATTATATATAAAATATCATCTGGTGAAAATTTATCATATCATTTTAAAAAGGATATTTGTAAATGACAAAAATTATTTTTGGATATATTTTTATTTGTTTTTTCATATAGTATGAAATAATGAGAAATACTCATAATACAATATGTATTTAGGGAAACTGGGATATATATGGTTTTGTGAACTAAAATTGGTACGACCAATATTGTGTTTATGTTGAGGAATTCAAAGGTGATCCATGGAATATAAAAATTCACTATAGAATGGTTTTTTAATCAGGTAATAATAAAAAAATTAATAATCTGATGGATCTATTGAACTTCCACTAAAAATGATATAATGTTCTATTATTCATCATGTGATGATGAATGTGAGTTGTTTTATCATATTGTATTATTTTTAAAATTTTAAACAATCAACGATGAGTTTAACTGAGTGTTTCAATGTGCTAAATCAAATAGAATATTTATGAAATGTAATGATAAACATAACTCATATATTCTTATTACTTTATATCCTATATACATTCATTTTAATATCCTAAATTTGTGAGACCATCCAATGTATCAAAATTCAAGGTAGAACATATTAAATTTGATTTCAACCCTATGTTATTGTATCTAAACTTCATTTTAATTCATGGTTCTATCATATTAGGGTGATGAATGAGATCTTACATAAGCTTTAGGTGATTCCCAATATTCTCAGATACCTATGGAGGAAGGTGTTTTTCATCATATTCTATGTTATTTTAAATAAACTCATGTTCAAATTAATAAAATAATGGATTAACTAGTGTAATTTGAACTTTTAATTTTTAAATTCTATTAATTTTAAATATATAGATATATTATATGGTTAATTAAGTTCAGGATTTATTTTTTCCACTGAATTTTAGATGTTAAACATCCCTTGGACACCTAATAGTTTTATCATAATCTCTCTAATACTCTATATTTTTCAATGCATTTTTAATTATCAAAATGTATTGATTTTGTTTAATTATATTCCATACAGTGACAAATCTCAAGATCATTGAAAAGAGAGATATTATTATTCCATTATTAGGATCCTATAATTTCCATCATTTTAATTGGATTATATTAATGATCAAAATAAAATTATCTATGAATATAAAAATTTAACATTGTTTTTTAGTTGATTATATACATAGTATATAAAATGACATATCATGATTTAATATTTTTTTAAAATTAATTTATGTGTTTTGAGGACCTTTCCAATTGAAATTATAATTTATTTTTTAGACTATCTATTTATCATATACCAAAAAAATATGATGATGAAATTGATACATTTATTAATGAATTGTTTTATTTCAACTTATTAATTTTTTTTAATAATCTAATAAATATTTTATGATAATTAGAAAATAAAAAACAATAAATATTTCTAAATATTTCTAAAAAAAAGACAATTATTTATTATTGAGAATATTTTAAGTCATTCCATATTGTTTTTGAAACACAAACGAAAAAATTATTGAAACTATGTAAATAATATGGTATTTATACCATTTGAACAATTAATGATAAAATTATGAATGTTTGTATATTTCAATGGAACTACACTTCTTTTCTTCAAATACACTAAATTAAAATCATTTTTCCCTTAATTATTTCATCACACATGTTCATTCACTCTTGTTTAATATATCATTTATATATTATGAATTTCAAAATTGTATATATCATTCTTATAATTTTAATTTATTTATTTTCAATTTTTATTCTTCTTGATTGGTTAAATATTTTTTTTATATAATTCCCTCATTAAGATATCACTACATACATTGTGTTAACCCACTGGATCTATGTATAAGATCCCGCTATCTTATTTAGGCATAAATATCCATTTTCTAGCTCTAATAAAATAAATATACATTACTAGTGATATATTAGGGGGTATTGTTGGCGCCAAAAATACGGCCCAAAAGAAAGGAAGAAAAAAGACAGTTGGCGCGCTGCCTCGCGAAGCACAGCCGCGAAGCCCCACCGCGAAGCACCCACGCGAAGCGCCCTGACCCTCGCGAGCCGCCGCGAAGCTCCGAAGGCGGTAATGCTCTGCGAACCCATTTGACGTTCGCGAGCCGCCGCGAAGCTTCGGAGGCGGTAATGCTCCGCGAACCCATTTGACGTTCGCGAGCCGCCGTGAAGCTCCGGAGGCGGTAATGCTCCGCGAACCCATTTGACGTTCGCGAGCCGCCGCGAAGCACCAGAGCCGGTAATGCTCCGCGGACGACGTTGACGTTCGCGAGCGCGCCACGAAGCACCGGAGGCGGCGCGCGAGCCCTGCTTCGCGGCGCCCCTTCCCTATAAATACTGGACTCCCCCTGAGTCCCAAAGACGGACAATCCGACCTTTCGGCTTCTCCTCTCCCGAATCGTGAAACACTCTTTGCCCCGGGAATCATGAGATCTGCGAGGTATTTCTACTTCGCGAGACGACTCTGATTTGTCTCGTTTTGAGCCCCTCTTCCGAGAGGGATGCCCTTCGCGAAGCTCAAGGGCGTTCTTGAAGGAAGGGGATTCCCGAGGGAACCCGGGCAGCCGCGGAGCGTTTATGCTTCGCGAAACACCCAACCCATGCTAGTGATCCCTATGCCAAGGTAGGATCACTATGCATCGCGAAGCACACTGCTCCACAGGACCCTGCTTCGCGAGGCACCCATTCCTCGCGAGGCAGTGCTCCGAGAACACTGTTCCACTTCTCGAAGCACCTTCCATTCACACCTATGCCCCATGCTAAGGCCATGGCACTCCACTTCACAAAGCACACTCCTCTGCTTAGCGATTTCTCTTCCCGTGCGGCCCTCCAGGTTTGCACGATGTGATTTCAAAGTCCCATGGACAATACCACCCGTAGCGTTACTGCGCCTAATGCATCTTCGCATAGGCACGCTAACAGCTATTGCTTCTTCGCATAGCCACGCTAACATGGGCCCCTCGATGGTTCGTTCCACGACCCCCCTTAACCATGGCCTTACCGATACCTTACCTTCCCCAAAGACCAGAGGGTACCGGTTATGTAAGTCCTAGGGGTGTGGAGTGAACCCACCTCGTCCGTGCTGCAGGACGTTAAACTGCCAAGCACCACGTCCTCAACACATGATGTTAAACTGTGATCCAACCTCATGCCCCTCGCAAAGGGTCCCCCCATCTCGAACATTTTTTACACCACTCGTCTCCACGGGAATGGAACTCTTCCTCACATGGAATGAGATCCTCCTTGTTGGAGTGGCGTATGTTCGTAAGAGAAGGGCGACCCTAGCCCCCCTCAACGGATGGCTGCACCTCTGCATCTCCGTACTTCCCCACTACCAAGGTCAGTGGAGGGCGTGATAGGGAACGAGGCACCTCCCATCGTCGGACCAAGGTCCATCTTTCCCTCGCTCTGTCGCACCATGGGCCTCCATCCTGGAGTAAGTCCCAACACCATGGGCCGCTCAATGCGTAAGCCCCTCTTCGATTCTCACGGATGCACCCTTCGCGATGTGATCGTCAGGTCCTTGCAAACTCTTGTTTCTCACACCGAGCATGACTCACGTGGGCTTAGAGTGAGCACCGACCCTGACCCCAAATATTCTCTTGAACTACGAGGTCTTTGATCCATGTCAAGGCATGGTACGTAGGAAGACTCTATGAGGTTCAAGCCCACCCGTCTTTCACTTCAGGTTTCACCCCCGTCCAGCACGACATTAAACTACACTCCGGTCCAGTGGTAAGCCATTGCGACCAATCCCATCTTCCGAACTACGAGGACTTTGATCCATGTCAGGGCATGGTACGTAGGAAGCCTCGACGAGGTTGAATCCCACCAGTCATTTCACGTCGGGTCCCATTCTGGTCCAGTGGTAAGCCATTGTGACCCATCCCACTTGAACTACGAGGTCTTTGATCCATGTCAAGGCATGGTACGTAGGAATCCTCCACGAGGTTCAAGCCCACCCGTCATTTCACGTCGGGTCCCATTCCAGTCCAGTGGCAAGCCACTGCAACTCATCCCATTTGAACTACGAGGGATTTGATCCATGTCAAGGCATGGAACGTAGGAAGCCTCCATGAGGTTCAAGCCACATTGCTCGGTCGTTCATTCACGTCGAGTTTCGCCCTCGTCCAGCATGACGTTAAACTGTATGCCTCCTTTTGTCCCGCATGACATTAAACTGTACACCTAATTCTAGTCCGACGGCAAGTTGTTGTGACTAAACCGAACTACGAGGTCTTTGATCCATGCCAAGGCATGGTACGTAGGAAGCCTTCCCAAGGTTCAAGCCCACCACCCATCGGACCTAGGTCCACTTTCACATCGGTTCACCGACAAACCCCCATCTGAACTACGAGGTCTTTGATCCATGTCAAGGCATGGTACGTAGGAGGCCTTCCCAAGGTTCAAGCCCACCACTAGTGGGCCCACGGGTCTACTTTCACGTCGGTACTCTGACGATTCTCATCGGGCCAAGGTCTACCTTCACGTCAGCTTATCAACGTCATCCTGAACTACGAGGACTTTGATTCCCTACCACAGGGATACGTAGGAAGCCTCGTCAAGGCTCAAGCCCAACTTCACTGTCGCCCCTGCGATGGTCCCACTTCACTCTCCTTCAACTCCATTCATCAACCTACCACCCGTTCCGATTCTCGCCCGGACCGTCTTATCCTAGTGAGACCATGTCGGTACGCTCTTATTCACTCTCGCCAATGGGCTGGCCCCGGTATTGATATCCCTTCAAGGAGGATCCCTCAATCCGATCTATCCTAGCTAATGCTCTGTTTGGGTTGATCCGTCTCCGCTGGACGTTAAACTTGCAGCATACCCTGTGTTGAGCATGGGAATCTGAGGAAAGCCTCAGATATGTGTCTACAACATATAATTCCCCACGCTCGATGTGGGATGCCTCGGGCTTCCACGCCCTCGAGAAGCCTTGTGGTCAAGGATAACAGACAGACATGCCAGGTACCCCAGCATCCAGACACGCTACTGATCCCTCAACGTGACTAATCCCCTGACTGAAGGTTGCTGCCCTGACTGGACCCTTTGGAATGTCCCGAAAGAAGCAGTGTAATTAACTGGCGTCCATGGAAACATGGCACTGGGAAGAGTTTCACGAACTACGTATTAAATCTATAAGGGAGACCCGGACTAGGTGACGAGTTCTGAGGAGGAATCCACATGAGGAAGAACCGACATCCCATCATCCCATTTCGATCAAGGAGCAGACGTCCCTGAATAAGGACTGAATGTCGCCCGCCTTTGGAAAGCGGGAATGCGGGGCAACAGAAGCTCCGCGCGTCCTCCCCCACGGACGGACGGGCGCGTGCCCCGGCGAAAGCGTCGGAAACAGAAATGGTGAACCCGACGTGAAATTCGTCTCCTCAATATGGAGATTAGTAGCGTCTGAGACACCAGTAGATTGACGTGTCACCGGATCTAGATATCTGGTGCCTGGTCCCGCCAAGAAAATAGCGGGCCAGTCGTGAAACTCACCGGAAGTCGGGGCAGTAGAACTTGGGGCACTCTGTTCTGCAGCGTATCGGCGTAGATCATTCTCACAAACATGGAGAGTGGAAGAACGCTAGGGCACCGGCTGTCAATCCTTTTCCTCTCAGTACTGATGAGATGATCCCTTCGTTTCTCAGGAACCAGGTTGCTGTTACAGAGATGCGATCACCGTCCGCTCCTCGCCCACGCAGAGGAAGGGGCAACACCACGACGGCCACCCCACGTAGCGCCGCTACCACCACGACAGCCACCACATCGCGGAATACGGGGCGCCCACGCCCCCTTTCCCCATCAGAGGTCATCCAGTGAAGGGTGATCAACAACCTCGTGTGCAGGTATGAGGAAGAAGGGGTCATCCCAACCCGGGATATGGCCCGCCTGGACCTGGTGGCCTCCAGGCCCCGCCGTCAACGCCGCTCTAACTGGCCGCGCAGGGAGCCTCTGCTCCCCACTCCAACATTCAACCGCTTCAGGAGCTTGTCTCTGGAACGCCTTGACGACTCCTCGCCTTACGCTGAAGAGGAGGGCGCCGTCCGGCTTAGCCTGCTCAGTGTCCCGACCCAAGGGCCCCAAGCGAGAGCTCCCGCCCGGCTGCGTCAGCGCCGCCGTCCGGCCCCGCAGGAAGAGCAGGCAGACTACGTCCCTGCGCCACCTGCACCAGCTCACCTGACCCGACGTCAGCGCCGGGCACGGGTTGAGGACGCTTGCCTAGGAGCGTCAACGTCGACGGCTACAGTGGCCTGAGCCACCGCCGACGTGCATCGTGAAGCCCCTGCATACACTGAGCAGGGGCACTCCTTCACCCAACCAGGATTGAGACCCCAACCGCCCCACGGGCAGGCTGGGTTGACTCTCCGGGTTGTAGGCCCATGTGGTGATCGCCGCGAGCTAACCCGTGGTAATGTCACCCCGTAGGGAGGTCCTCCCCGTACCACTACTCAACAGAGCGTGGGCCTTCCCCGCTACGAAGTTCGTCATGGAGGCATTCCTCGTGCTACCCCCATCCTGCAGGAAGACCTGCTCCGCGACAATGATGCTCATCGCGGAAACATTTCCCGCGCCCACTATACAGGGTATGGAGTCCATCCTCCTGCCCCCGGCCGCCAACCAGAAGGCACCGTCCATCCGGTCCCTCTCCAACGTGGGGGGCCTCCCTACGTTCTCTCTGCAACCGGTGAAGGTCCTCCTCGCCCCAGCAACTCGAGGAGTGAAGGTCAGCCTCGCTCCACCCGCATTGACCATGGAGGTCCTCCCCATGCTCCTGCCAGTTCCAGAAGAGGCCCCGCCCACATGGGTACTGTTCATGGAGGTCCTCCCCATGTACCCTTCGACATTTTCCCCGGTGCCCCTCACACCCCGGCTATCTCGAGTGGGGGCCCTCTCCGCCACGGCACCAGCGCCGCCCCGAGGCTGCCTGATAGGGGTCAACCCTGTCCCGAATAGCCACCCCGGGGCAGAAGAGCGGGTCGTCGCCGCCACAAGAAGAATCCTGGGAAGGCCCAGGTGGAGATCAAACCTGCCCGCTTCTCCGACTCGGAATCGGAATGCGATTCAGTGATGGAACCTTCTCCCCGTTCCTCCGTACCAAGGACTGGGGCAGGAACCAGACGTGTTAGCCTCATTCTCCCAAAATTTGAGGTCCACCGGATTCACGTCTCTCTCCGCAGGTACATCTAGGAGGAAGAAATCCTGGGAATTCCGCAGGTCTCGACCATGCAATCACCTCCCCTGTCACCATAAGATCCCTATACCTCTACCAGAGATCACGTAGAGTTATTTTGGGGGCCAATGACGGTAGAGAGACAACACGACCTGTCGCCGGTAGCCGCGGCTCCTGTTCCGGAAGCTGTGGTGATCAGCCAGTCGTATCGTGACATCGTGGCCAGGTCACCTCACTCGTCGGAGGATGGCCTAGAATTCGGCGGCCAGTCAGCTCGTTTGCCATATTTTCCACCGCCGAGATTACTATCCCAAAGGTCCGCCTCGGTACCGCTACCGATCCCTCAGCCGCCCCCGGTTGACGAGTGGGGCAACACAAGGCCAGACCCTGAGTCCGAGCCTAGGAGATTCTCGAGTATCCTTGCAGCGGATTAATTCCCAGAGAAGTTCTGGCCGACAGCGGCACTGAATTTCCGCATACCAGAGTCTCTTACCCCTGAAGACGTGGGGTGATTTTGTCGAACCCTGTGGGTGACACACTTCCGCCTTCGTTATGAACGGGTGGTGTACCCCAGAAGTCGTGAGCACTTCGAAGAAATCGGTGAACAGTGTCGCCTGATCGATGCAACTGCACTTCTTGTGGCCCAGCACCCTGAGTCGTCAGGACACCAGAGCATCCTTCAATGAAAATGCATTCAGAGTCTTAAAGCACTCCGCAAAATCGTCAGGGAAGCCACCCCCCATGTGCAAGTCTGTAGTTGGGGACACTATGCCGCTCTCCTCTTCGACCCTATCCGACGGCAGCCCGATTCGCTATGCGACATCGAGGATATGCCCTCAAGAGGGGTCGCAGTCCACATGGCCGATGTTGTGGATAAGGAAGATGAGCTTGAGTTCCTTGATGGAGACTTACCATCCGAGGGTGTACCGCCACTGCTCGACCCGTCAGGGAGAGTTACCCGTCATCAGAGGAACCTGCTAGGTCTCCCCGTACCCACCGAGTCGCTGGTACTCGGTCGAAGCACTGGCAAGGGTAAGGAGCACGTCGGAACAGTCAAGCACTCCGACCCGTCCGCCTCTGTGTAGAAAACGGACGAAGATCCCGAGAAGGCCACGCTACGCCAGCAGCTTGCTGAGCAGAAAAGGCTGGTTGACGAACTCTTGGCCGAACGCGCCGTAGAGCGACGACCCAACTATGGTAATCCCAGGCCGGGGAAGCAGGGGCAGGAGCAATTTCCCCCCGGCGAGATGCCTCACGGCCACCCTGATCATGCTACTGCCGCAGACAGTGTGGAAGCCGGAACATACGGCAAGAGGGCGCGATACGTCTCGCCAAACCCCCCCGAGCGACGGGACAACCTGAAGAACCTAACCTGGGTTCCCCCAGTCACCCCGCGGGTCGTCCATCCAGTTGACCAACGAGCGGCCGAATCCATCTACCGTGTTGAAGAACCTGGAAATGCACTTGTGGTTAGGGATCCCCGTCAAGACAGGGACCCCCACCCGGAGGACCGTATTGCAGAACTCACAGCCCGCCTCGAGGCGTTGGAAACGCGGCAGGTGGCGGTCCCACCGGATGGCAAGCCCTATCCCGTGTGGGTGGATGATATGCCCGCGCCTCCGGGTTTTGGGAACCCCACTTTCTCGCCCTTTAACGGGACATGGGTCCCGCCCCAGAACTTGTCTCATTATTCTTCCAGGTGTGGCCCCATGCTGGGGACCCCGGCTCAGCAAGAAGCCGCCAAGCTCCGATGTTTCGTACAGACATTGGAAGGTCTGGCATTCTTCTGGTACAGCCAGCTCCCTATCGGATCGGTGAACGGTTGGGAGGATCTTCTCCAGCAGTTCTTATACCAGTTCAGCTCCACCATGCGAAAGACCAGCATTGCAGACCTCTTCAAGTGCAAGAAAAGGCCTGATGAGCGAGTCGCAGACTTCATCGCCCGGTGGAAGGGACTTACGTATTCCCTCGATATGCCACTGACTCAGGAGCAATTACTGATGATGTGTGTGGGGAATGTCAAGACAGAGCTGGTACCCTCCTTGATTACCCAGAACTACCATGGAGGGTTCAGAGATTTCTCGGACAAGGTTCAACGCCTCGAGGAAGCCCTGCAACAGGCCAGTCATGCACGTTTGTTGCCCCCTATGATCCCAGCCAGGAGGACCGCCAGGGCTGAACCCACCGCGGTGGCTCAAATAGAAGCCCGAGGTAGCTGGAATTGCTGCCGGCGGCACCACCCCTGCAACCCCGTAGAGGTCCTCCACCTCAAGCACAGGCTCCTGCCCAGCAGCGACCGCCTCAGAACCGACAGGTTCCCCCGCGCAACGCGCCACCGCCACCTAGGAGAGACAATCAGGCGCCACCTCCTCGGCAGGCCCCTCCGTCCCCTCGTCAAGACCAGGCCCCCAGGGCCCCTTATCTGGAAAGAAGGTACCAGACCTATTCGTTCAACGAAAATCAGGTCCCTGGCTACTTCCAAAGTTCTCTAGAGCAAGGGATTGTGCGTCTGCATGAGTGCAGAAGGCCGGCATAGGCGCATCTCACCGATCACCCCAACTACTGCCCTTATCATCGGATCCTGGGGCACACCCTCAAGAGATGTTATGTGTTTAAAGACTGGCTTCAGGACCAGGTCAACAACAATATAGTCAAGTTGGGCCCAGCACCAGCGCAAGTGGAAGGTGTCTTTGCAGGATCAGAGATCGGCAGCGACAGTGAAGGTGAGTGGCAGCAGGTCCCTAGCCGCGGATCCCAGAAATATGATGACTGGATGGCTCGAAAAACCATCGTCCGTGCCCAGGGTATCATCCGGGCACGCCGGAAGCAGTCGGAACCTTCAAAAGAAGTAGCTGGTGCCTCCGCATCGTCTTCACAGTCGACCTCTGCCCAAATGGGCAAGCAGCGGCGACGCAAGAAGAAGCAACGTGCACCGCCAGTGCCATCGTCATCCCGCACTCTCGGTGACTTTATGCCCCCCGAAATGGGGATCCCTCCCAGAATCCGCCCAGCGGTGGATGACTCCTCGAGCGATAGCCATGGGTACGCTTCGGTTAACACCGTGGAGCTGGTAAAGCCCTATATAACCCCCGACGAGGGGGAACCCCAGGCAGACCTCCCCAACCTTTCCAGCCAGCATCAACGTCAGCGGAATCGCAATCGCGCCAGTCATCGAGGTACGTCATCAAGCACTTGTGTCCAAGCCGTGCACGCTACCGAGACCAGGCAGCAGGCTCAGCGCAGATCTCAGCACGCGCAGACCCATCCAACACCCTCGGCTCTACCTCCACTGCCGTTTGTGCTACTGGATCGCGGGGAGCCGCCTCGTTCGTATCACAGCCAGTCTTGCCCGGCTACAGGCCAGCCTCCGCTGTCCGATCTTAGCCCGACGACTACTCTTCAGGCTTCTACTGGTAGGCAGCAAGATTTACCCAGTACTAGTCAATCGCCGGTCCAGCCAGCCGGACCCGATGTGTATCCAAATGCCGAACGACCCCCTGTAAGAAGAGGTTCGCGTTTGGCACGAAAGTACGATGTTCTGATGCATCTGGCCGGCATCCCGGCGAGGCTCTCCATCCTTGAGGCCCTTCTCCTGTCATCTGAAATGCGCGAGGCACTCGCCGAGGCCCTAAGGAGCCCCCTCCAGTTCGAGATGGAAGTAGCAGCTACATAAGCCTTCCATACCGAGACGATTGAAAACGCCGAATGTCAGGCGGTTATCTCGTTCTCCGGTGAAGATGAGGACCCTCCTATACAGGGGCACATTCGCCCACTGTATATCACTGGCCACTTCAACGGTGTGGAAGTCCGCCGCTGCCTCATTGACACAGGTTCTGGAATCAATCTAATTCCGACCCAGATGCTGCGAAAGCTGGGTCTATCCGAAGGTGATTTAACTCCCTCTGACCTCAGGATCCAGGGGTACGACAGGACAGAGCAAACCCCGGTCGGCAAGATCCTCCTGAAGACTCGGTTCAGTGGCTTAATTTCCATCACCGAGTTCATGGTTGTTTCTCAGGACACCGCCTACAACGCATTGATGGTTAGGCCATGGCTCCATCTGCATGCAGCGGTCCCCTCGTCGTATCACCAGTGCCTCAAGTACTCCCTCAACGGTCGAGTAGGCGTGCTCCAAGGAGACACGTCCTCTTTTGCTTCTTGTGAGGCCCGCTATCTGGATGCGGATTATTACAAAAGTAAGGACATGCAAATCCTGGTAAGCGAGGATGAGCCTGCCCCGATCACAAGTGATCCCTGGGCAGGCATGGATGATGCCTACATCCTCCCGATCCACCGGTTGGAGGCCACAACCCCCGACATGGGAAAATGTTTCATTGTTTCGGGTACGCAAGGAAGGCATGTTCCCGTGTCCAAGCGACAACGTAAAATCACCTCGTACTCCTACATCAACCAGGCTCAAGTCATCTCGTAACCCCCTACCCCTGTACGGTACCGGTTCGTCAAGCTCATGACAACGGCGGTGCGCCATACGTGTCTCTTCCGCCGGGCTGGAATTGACCGACTCAGGCCGACACGTCACCACTGCTTTGATATCATCAAACGTGGCCCTTTAGGCCGAAGGCCAGATGGGATCGGGTCGACTGCCTTCATTGCTTTGGTCTCAATGGCAACTGAGTCTCCCGATGTGATGACCGCTGCTGCCCAAGCCGGCACGAGCTGCCCCTCGGATTTTGATAGCCCAGAATCCCCCCCCCCCGCCCCATCACGGGAAGTCCCCCCACGGGTGGGGAGGAAGACTTGGAGGATTCTCCCCCTGCCTTTGAAGAAGGTGTTTCTACCACGGTTGATGAACTGGTACAGGTGAACCTTAGTAGCGAGGCAGAACTGAGACCCACATTGATCAGTGCAGCCATGTCCCTCGAGGAGTGGCAGCAGTACGTAGACTTCCTCAAACAGCACCGTGATGTGTTTTCCTAGAGTTACGATGAGATGCCGGGGTTGGATCCCCAAGTGGTAATCCACCGTCTGTGCCTCCAGGCAAAACATCGTGGGTTTAAGCAGCCTCCCAGGAAGATGCACCCTTATCATGGTGCCATGGTTGAGGACGAAGTTGATAAGCTAATCAAAGCCAAATTCGTTAAGGAGGTCCAGTACCCCAAGTCGCTTGCCAACTTTGTGCCAGTTAGGAAGAAGAATGGGCAGATCAGAGTCCGTATCGACTTCCGCGATCTTAATCGCCACTTACCAAAGGATGACTTCCCACTCCCAGTGACGGAGATGTTGATTGACGCCACGGCCGGGTTCCAAGCCCTCTCTTTCATGGATGGGTATTCCGGGTATAACCAGATCTGGATGGCCCCCGAAGACGAGGAGTCCACTACCTTCAGGGCTCCCCAGGGTACCTTTTGCTACCAGGTAATGCCATTCGGTTTGAAAAATGCAGGTGCTACTTATCAGAGGGCCATGCATCGCATATTCAAACCGATCCTTGGGACATTGGTGGAATGCTACGTGGATGACCTTGTAGTCAAATCATGCCAGCGCCAGGACCATCTTAAAGACCTTGAGAAAGTGTTCGGCTTCCTCCGTTCTCATCACCTGAAGATGAACCCGCTGAAGTTTGCTTTTGGGGTCACCTCGGGGAAGTTTCTGGGCTTTGTTGTCAGATACCGAGGCATCGAGATCGGCCCGGAGAAGATCAAGGCCATCAGCCAAATGCCTCCCCCGAGCAACATTCGGGAGCTCCGAGGCCTTCGAGGCCACTTAGCCTATATACGCCGATTCATTGCGAATCTGTCCGGCAAGTGTAAGCCCTTTTTCCCGGCTCATGAAGAAGGGCACCACCTATGTATGGGATGAGGAGTGTCGGACCACCTTCGAGGAAATCAAGCAGTATCTGCTCCAACCTCCGGTTTTGATGCCACCCGTCTCCGGAAAGCCACTGGTCCTTTTTGTGACTGCCCTGGAGAGATCCCTCGGTGCGCTGCTCGCCCAGAAGAATAATGAGGGTACTGAGAATAGTCTCTACTATCTCAGCCGCATGCTTCTCGATACGGAGGTCATATACTCCCCTATCGAAAAGAGCTGCCTTGCGCTCATCTTCACCGTGCAGAAGTTACGACATTACTTGCGGCACCACGAGGTGCAATTGGTCTCCCGGGTAGACCCACTGAAGTACATCATGAGCCGTCCCATGCTGACTGGCCGACTAGCATGGTGGGCAGTGATTCTCCAGAAGTTCGATATCAGGTTTATACCTCAGAAGTCCATTAAGGGACAGGCGTTGGAAGACTTTTTAGCTGCCCATCCAACCTCCGCGGATCAATCCATGGACCTGGATTTCCCTGATGAGACGATCCTCTCAGTCGTTCATGTTACCCCATGTTGGAAAATGCATTTCGACGGCGCCTCCCGGAGCCCCACCGGTAGGAAGCTCAACAATCCCAAGCTCAACAGAGTGGGCCTGGGTGTTGTCTTCATTACCCCGGCGCAAGCCGTCTTGCAATACTCGTTCCTGTTGTCAGAAGGTTGTACGAACAACGAGGAAGAGTACCAGGCTCTCATCACCAGCCTCGAGTTGGCCCTTGAGATCCATGTTCCCCATCTACATGTGAAGGGAGATTTCGAACTGGTAATCAAGCTGGTTAATGGTGACTACGTCGTCAGGAAGCCAGATCTTGCACCATTGCTGGAGTACACCCTCCTCCTAATGGCCCAGTTCTCTTCTCGACCGGAGGTTACCCATGTCCCACGGTCACAGAACGGCCAAGCGGATGCCCTAGATGGCTTAGCCGCGTCGCTCGCAGAACCCGAGCAAGATGATTTGGTCATACACGTGGCCCATCGGAGATTCATTTCCCCCTTCACCCAAGAGGACCGTGATAGCCTACGGGTGAGTCATCTCACCACCGAACCCTCCATATCAGGAGTCCCGGGTTCGTCAGATGCAGTGGTTGAAACCACCCCCAACTGGAGAGCACCTTTTGTCGAGTATCTCCAAAATGGTCAGCTCCCGGACGACCGGGCCGAACGCGAGCGGATCCGACGCCGCGCGCTGCAATTTACCCTCCGGAGCGGCCCCAGTCTGGAACAGATCCTTTATAAGCGGAGTTTCAATGGTGTCCTCCTCCGTTGAATCCAAGGAGGGGAGATACCTCAAGTTATGCAAGAGGTTCACGCCGATTCCTATGGCGCCCATCAAGCTGGGCCGAAACTGTCCCATCAAATCCAGAGTTTGGGGTACTTTTGGCCCTCTATGATCCACGATTGTATTGGATACGCCAAGAGATGCCATGCGTGCCAAGTACACGTCAACTTCTTGCATCGGCCGCCAGAGCTTCTCCACACAACCAAGTACTCTTGGCCATTTGCGGTATAGGGACTTGATGTAGTGGGACCGTATCCACCGGCAACAGCCCGCCAGTGTAGGTTCATCCTGACTGCTACAGATTTCTTCTCCAAGTGGGCAGAAGCAGTTCCTCTCAAAGAGGTCAAGGCCCGTTCCATCGTTGGCTTTGTGAGCTCCGACAATATCCACCGGTTTGGAGTCCCTCATGCCGTCCTCACCGATAACGGTACCAACATCCGAGCAGCTGAATTGAAGAAATTGTACGCTAAGTACAACATCTGGTCAAACCATACCTCCCGCTACCACGCGCAGGCGAATGGATAGATCGAGGCGTTCAACAAGACCCTCTCTAACATTCTGCCGATGATGGTTGGTCAGAACAAGAAGAGTTGGCCGGAAAAGCTCCCCAACGCCCTCTGGGCTTACTGGACGACGACTCGCAACTCTACCCAGGTGAACCCATATTCCCTGGTGTATGGAGCTGAGGCCGTCCTACCCATTGAGATCCAGCTTCTGTCGCTACGCACTGCAATTTATGATCACCAAACATCATATGAGGTAGCCGAGATCCGTCTAGTTGAATTAGAGGCACTGGACGAGAACCGGCTTCGTGCCCTGCACAATCTGGAAAGGCATCAGGACAAGATAGCAAGAGCCTTTGACAAGAAGGTTCATCTCTACGCTTTTCTACAGGGTGACCTGGTACTGGCCCTTCAAGCGCCAATGATTCCCGGTAGGAAACCGCCCAAGTTAGAACCCAAATGTGAAGGGCTTTATATCATCCATAAGGATTACCCCAATGGAGCATACTACTTGGTGACCATGGACGGAGAGCGTATAACCCCCCCCCCACCAATGCCAAGTTCCTCAAGCGGTACTTTGCTTAGGGCAAAAAAAAAAGAATGGTCCAGCACGACCCTAAACTGCGTGCAGGTCCTGTACGACCTTAAACTGCAAAATGGTCCCGCACGACCTTAAACTGCATCTTCATCCTGCAAGACGATAAACTGTGAAACGGTCCCACATGACCTTAAACTGGACACTATAGTCCAACATGACTCTAAACCGTAAAGTCCTGCATGACCATAAACTGCGTCTTCATCCCGCGGGACGTTAAACTGCAAGCCGGTTAGGCCTTCCTGACCGAGGCTCGGCCTCAGGCCCCTTGGCCTCCTTGGGCCCCTAGCCCCGTCTACACCGCGGTTTGGCCCCAGGCCCCCCTTGTTGTTTTTTCCCCGACTTACGCTTTTGTGGGATTGTACAGTATGGTGTAGGACCACATCCTCATTCACATCGGATTACTTGTTGTACCGTACATATCCCCAAATGAGGTGCTTCTCATCGTCCCGCATGACGTTAAACTGCACTTCTAGAACTACATGTGGCTTGATTCTCATCCTTATGAGATACGTAGGAATGCTCGGACACCTCGTCTTGAGCCCAGCCCCAAACTTTTCCCTTCCACTATCCCCCCTAGGAATAGTTTTCTTGGAGGATCATTGTGTAGCAGGGAGTAGGCTTTCTTGGCCTCGCTTATGCAACCCCGCTCGCACAAAGATGGTAAGGACCGCACCATGCGCCCACCCACATTATTCTATCCTCCCACTTCCTCACCGCATGACGCTAAACTGCATGGCCTTCAAGAACTACGTATGGCTTGATTCTCATCCTTATGAGATATGTAGGAACACCCGGACGCGTCGTCCGTTGTCCCAGCCCAAAAGCCAAAATCTTCCCCTCGGGTCAAGACATGGTAGGGTGCACACTTTTTCCCCGACCCACATCGAGCAAGCCTCGACCCGGCTGCACATTCCCCCTGGAGGTGTTTTCCCCTTTCGTGGATGGATAAAACTATGCTTCACCCACTCCTTGACTGGGATTCCGTCATTTTTTGCACGCAGAGGGACCCCCAAGAACGGCATGGATACAATGCCCAAGGGCTCTCTTACCGATACGGGCCAAATCCCCTGAGGGTTTTCAAGCAACAAGCCGATACAAGTCCCGCGTCGCGAATTTGGTCAGCGGTCGACGCTCATTTGTTGCCCCCATACGGGTTACCATAGGAACGCTGTGTTTCGAACATGGTCAACAGTGTCCTGGATTTTCAGGTCCACCCCGAGATGTCCCAGGCATCAAGAACAGTGATTCATTCTGCCCCATCCCGTGGTGACAAACTTCCCCCAGGTGGTGCTAGCGATCGGGCCCACAACCCCGATTCCTCATAAGGGTGTACGGTGTGATGTGGAACTATGTCCTCATTCACGTCGGGATCATGTACCATGCCGTACGCCCTCCCTTTACGAGGCTCAGCCTTAGGCCCCTTGGCCTTTTCGGGTCCCTGACCCTCGTCCTCATGTAAGACGTTAAACTGCAAACTAGTCAGGCCTTTCTGACTGATAACTTTCCCTTTTCTCCGGGCCACGGCCCAGGACTCCTCATAAGGGTGTACGGTGTGATGTGGGACTATGTCCTCATTCACGTTGGGATCATGTACCATGCCGTACGCCCTCCCTTTACGAGGACCAGCCTTAGTCCCCTTGGCCTTCTCGGGTCCCGGACCCTCGTCCTCATGTAAGACGTTAAACTACAAACCAGTCAGGCCTTCCTGACTGATGCCTGACCTTAGGCCCCTTGGCCTTTCCGGGCCACGGCCCAGGTCCCGTCTTACCCAGGGTGTATGGTGTGGTGTGGGATTATGTCCTCATTCACGACGGTTTCCTAATGACCACGCCATGCTCCCCCCCCCCCCTACTGAGCTGTTTCTTCGATCCCTTTTTCGGTGGTTCACCAATGTGCTTAAGAGTACTCTGGTTTATTACCTGGAATGCCAAGCGTTACTCGGAGACGTCCGCACCCTCTTTCCAGGCTTTGCGTATCCCCGCATCAGGGCTTTCATCATCTTTCACACCCGGAGGGACCCCCAAGAACGGCCTGGATACTACGCCCAAGGGCTCTCCTACCGATACGGGCCAACGCCCCCCAGGGTTTCGGACAACAAATCGATAAAATCCCGAGTTGCGAATATGGTCAGCGGTCGATGCTCATTTGTTGTTCCCACCTCAGGCTAACATGATACGGATGCTGTGTTTCCATCATGGTTAACATTTTTCCTCTGTCGCCACATCAACCCATTAAGCCCAAATTTCGGGTACACAATTCACACCCTTCATCACTTCATCATGTCCAAGTAGAGTCTCAGGATTCTTGGTACCTTTCCTCCGTGCACGTCTGCACGTTGGGAGAAAATGCTGCATCAAAGGTGTCCTTCGAAACTCTCCGCCAACTCCCCTTTGATGGACGCCCCAAGTATTGCGATGAGGATACCCCCCCTTGTTTCCCACACCGAGTTTATCTCACTTGGGCTTAGGGATTGGGTTGACATATGTGCTTACTCGGGAGTTGTCACCATCCATGGTCTGAGCTCTATGACCATAAACTAAGACTCTCATCTGGAACTACGTTCAAGACCCCTTGTCTTTGGGTCCAGCTTGAGTTCAGCAAGTTCACCTCTCTCGGGTCCTACCATTGGGACCTCGGCCACGGGACCGCGTGGCGTAGTGTAGGATTACGTCCTCATTCACGTCAGGTTTGCAATAGATGCACCACGCGCACCCCGTTCTGAGAGTTGGCCTTCCTATTCTTTGTCCTGCATGACATTAAAAGGCACCCTTTAGAACTACGTGTAGCTTGATTCCCATCCTCATGGGATACGTAGGACCACCTGGATGTTTAAGATTCGGGTCCATCCCCACCTCCTAGTGATCTCCTGATCTCCCGGTCACCTAGGCCACTTGGCCTATCCCTCTCTAGGAGGGGGAGGTGTAGGTATGATACAAGGTTTTGGGCACTGTGCCCCCTTCCCCCGGGAACCTGCCATCTCTCAATCACCCTCAAAGTTGAGTCCCTTGACTCCTTGAAGTGGTTCACCCATGTATTAAGAGCACTCTAGTCTAGGACCAAGAGTGTCAGATTCAACTTGATCAAGTTCCTTCCACTAGTAAAGCTTCGTGTTCCCCTCTATTCGGACTTCCATCACTTTACACACACAGAGGGACCCCCAAGAACGGAATGGATACTACGCCCAAGGGCTCTCCTACCGATACAGGCCAACGCCCCCGACGGTTTTAGACAACAAATCGATAAAATCCTACATTGCGAATATGGTCAACAGTCGATGCTCGTTTGTTAGTCCTCATTTCAGGCTAACACGACAGGAAGCTGTGTTGCGAACATGGTCAGCAGTAATCCTCTGTCGTCACGCTAGCCCCTTTAGTCCTTGAATGTTGGTTTCATGATTCACATCATTTTCCACCCCATCATGTCCAGGTGGAATCTCGACACTTTTGGCACTATCCCTCAGTGCACCTTTGCATGATAGGGGGACAAAGCTGCAATCTGGCGTCCTTTGGGAATCCCATGGTCCGAGCTCTAAGACCATAAACTAAGACCCATTCGGGACTACGTTCAACTTGATTCCCATCCTCATGGGATACGTAGGACCTCCCAGATGCCCTGTCTCCGGGTACAACCCATTCAGGAAGCCAGTCTCTCTCCCTGTTTCACCTCTATATAGGCCCCTCGGCCTAAGGTTTCCCTCTCCGGATGGCTTACAATTTGATGTGGAATCATTTCTTTGTTAATTGTGTTTTATAACACTACGCACATTTCCCGCCTAGCATTGTCTCTGCCACGTCTGCGCTGCATGATGATAAAATGCAGGCTTGGTCCTATCATATGACCTTAAACTGTGACATTATCGTCCTTGCTGCACAATGAAAAACGACACTGCATTGTGGTAACCTCGTTGTAGAGGACATCACGTTGGGTACTGGCCACGCGCCATGCAATTTGTCAATGCCCATCGCGGCTTGATCCTTGTGGCAACATCACGGCCTACTATTCTAGGCCTGTCGCTTGACAAAAAAAAACCATTCACCCTAAAGAACAAACAAGATACATCAAATTCCGCTTCTTTTAGTGCAAGGGCCACGCCCGCACTCCCCTTTTCCCCTAGCACTGGTATCCTACCATGTCATTTCCAGAACTACGTATGGCTTGATTCTCATCCTTATGAGATACGTAGGAGCACCCGGGCACTTCCCCGCGGGCCCAGCCTAACCTTTGTGTTCTGTCCCTCGACTCGAGCATTTCCCCAGAGAATGCATGGTAAGTAGGGCTTAGGTCCTCCTTCACGTCGGGTTTTGATGTTGTGCGTCCCCTGCTCCCTTTTACCTATTTATGGTCTAAGGTCCATCAAGAACTGCGTAAGGCTTGATTCTCATCCCTATGAGATACGTAGGAGCGCCCGGGCACTTCCCCGCGGGCCCAGTCTAACTTTTCATGTTCCGAATTCTACGACCCTAAACTAAGATCTCCCCAAGGGAAAGGAATCTGCTCCCCCTCTCTAATACGTTTCGTTGCTGTATTCAGATGTGTTTTGACAAAGAGCCCGAAGTGTGGGATTTTCACAGGGACATTCCCATCATCCCATGACCAAGCTTTGTGACCTCGCTATTTGGATCCTCATCCTGTTCCACATCCAAAAGGACCCTTGGACGACGTGGATACTAAGCTTAAGGGCTCTCCATGAATGCTGGACCTAAGGGAACTTCAATCATTTCAGGCCTACGTCCCCATGGATATTAGACAACAAATCGATAAAATCCAGCGTTGCGAATATGGTCAGCGGTCGATGCTCATTTGTATGTACCCATTCTAGGCTAACGTTACAGGGCACTTCTTTGCGAATACGGTCAGCAGTTACCCTCCGTCGTCACACCGCCATCATTGTGATCGGGATATCGACCATCATGATTCACACATTTCCACTTCCCCACGTTCAAGTGGAATTCCATCATACTCTTCTCTTTCTCTTCGCGCATCTAGGTGCGCCTCAAGATCGTGTTAGTGTCACTGGGTCGGGATTCACCAAGCGTCCCTTTCCCTAACTATCCCCTCTCTGTGTCGGGAAATTCCCACCCCTACTGCTTGTTTCCCACACCGAGCACGACTCACGTGGGATTAGTATTTTTGGAAGGATGTGTACCAACACGATCGGGATGCTCATCGTCCTTCATGATGTTAAAATGAGCTTTCAGAACTACGTATGGCTTGATTCCCATCCTCATGGGGTACGTAGGAATGCACGACCACTTTGCTTCAGGCCCAGCCCAATCCTCACTCTTGGTCCCTCGACCTGAAGAGTGTCCTCTGGGGGTATGTGGTGTGATTTGGACTCCAAGTCCTCATTCGCGTCGGTTTCATATCTACCACACCACACGCTTCCTTCCCTCTTATTCCACGTTCTATCGTATGACGTTAAACTACAGGAGTCTATGTGTCCTCAACGCATGACAATAAACTGCGGTTCTTCCCTGAACAAGTTTAGGATGCCCCAAGATCCCACTGGAAAGTGACGGATCCCCTTACCAGAGAGGCCCTATCTAAAAGAAGGAATGATCCATGGTCAAACTGATGCACCTATCGCACGTACTCCCACCACGGTGGTGTAACTACCTAAGTGTTGGATTCTGTTCGGCCAGACCATCACCTCATATTCCACGCTTTGCGTGCCCCTTATTCGGACCCTCATCCTCTTTCATGTCTAAAGGAACCCCCTAACGTCTTGGTCTCATGCCGCATCGGCTCACCTATCGTCCTGGGCCAATGTCTCGGAAGACTGGCCATGTTTGGAGGGACCCCCAAGAACGGCCTGGATACTACGCCCAAGGGCTCTCCTACCGATACGGGCCAAATCCCGAAGGATT
This sequence comes from Viscum album, assembly GCA_963277665.1. Lineage (NCBI taxonomy): Eukaryota > Viridiplantae > Streptophyta > Magnoliopsida > Santalales > Viscaceae > Viscum > Viscum album. Next base: position 1,684,277,727 of record OY728119.1, on the reverse strand, counting down.
GATCGACAACAAATTGATAAAATCCCGCGTTGTGAATATGGTCAGCGGTCGATGCTCATTTTTTGTCCCCATTTCGGGCTAACGCAGTAAGGGTACCGTTTCTCCTCCAAGGTTAGCAGTTGTCCCTTATTGTCACGCCATCCCCACAGTGTTCCGAATCTTGGGTATCGTGATTCACACTTACCATTTTCATCTGTTTGGACCAATTTCAACGCCACTGATGTTGCCCCGTTCGTGCATAAGAGCACGTCGAAGAAACGGTAATTCGGCTATCCTGGAAGTTCCTCCTCCGATCAAGCCTTCCGCATCTTTCGGGAATCTGGACTGGCTTGGGGAATTGTCGTCAAACGTCCCGCAAACATTGTAGGGATGTGACAAGGCAATTCAACAGTGTAAATCGTGCATGCTACGGCATTCAAAACAAAGGTAAAATTTGGAAGCATGAAGGTACCAATAAAAGGTTTTTGGGTTTGTTACAATACTCGGGGGTTGACTTCCCCCATGAATGGGTTGACCCCGTCAAAAGAGCGTTGCAGCTCCGCCACCCGTTGACTTGAGGCATCCAAGGCTTGCTGCCGCTGAACTAGCTCTCGCTCCTCCTCCGCAGCGGCGGGGCGCAGTTCGTCAGTCCTGGCTTTGGCCCTCTCCACATCAGCTTGAAAGACAGCCATCTTTTCAGAGGTCTGCCTCATGTGCTCTTTTGCCTCCGCCAGCTGGGCCTTCAACCGTGAGACCAGATCAGTTTGTGCATCAAGAGAGGCTGAAAGCTCGTCTGCCCGGGTCTGCATCCGTTGAACCTCACCTTCAGCCTCCTGGAACTTCTTGGTGCTGGTCGCCTTCCTCCGCTTCCAGCCCACACTGAGACCACGATCATGCTCTCGGATCTTCTCAGCCATAAGATCTCAGATGAGTGCATGAGGATGTTGGGCATCCACTCCCCCAGCGCACAGTTCGCGCAACCGCGAGCGAAGCCTATCCATTTCGGCCAGCCATTCTGCTTGAGGAGTGTCCTTGATAAAGCGTGCGATCAGCTTCCACGACCGGCGGCGAACTATGATGCTGTCTTCCTTGTCGGAGGCCGTTTCGTCCCAGTCTGCGTGATTGGCAGGCTCATACGCGGGATACGCCAGCAGGAAATCCTCGGCAGGATCAACATCCGATGTCGAATCCAGTGCGACACCTGGCGCCGAAGCAGGTGCGACATAGCTGGGACCGACCGATTGATCCTCTTCCTCGGAGTCCACCTCAATGATTTCGGGTACGGCCCTGCTGGCGGACCCGCCAGTGATGATGTGCATCGCCGCTTGAGGAGATGGAGGGATTATTGCCACCATCACTGGCATGCCCCTAGGAGGGACGCCACCAGACATCCCAACCAGCCTTGCCGCAACAGCCCACGCTAGTCGAAGGACTGCATGACAAAGAGGGACATAAACGTTAGTTGGCATGGCCTACATGTGACAACGAGGAGACCGGTGGAGGAGACTTACGAAGATCGACCTCCGACTGCTGCTCCTGAGCCGGTACTGATGGGACCCCGAGGCGAGGCCCCCCGTATACTGTTGGAAGGTCTGGGGATTCCAGAAGAGCCACCTCGGGCCCCCTGGTCCCACCAGACGCAAAACTGGACGCAGCCATAGGTGTGGGTTCTGAAGGTCCCGCATCATCACCCGCCAAGGAGCGAGAACGAGGCCTACGAACAAGTTCCTCCTGCATGGCTAAAACATTGGTGAGAAGTCCATAGGGATCCAAGAACAGATCGTAAGGAGAGAAGTTCATAATTCTACCTCGAGAGCCTCCGCGAAATCGTCGGATTCTGAGCCTCGGTCTCCGACCTCGCCCTCCTCCAGCGGTCTCCCTCCTCCAGCCTCATCCTCCCAAGAGGAGTCCTCTGATTCCTCCGGCAAGGGGAAGCGCTCCCTCAGATCGGCAGCCGATAACTGTGGGGGGACCGTCTGATTCAACAGTACCCTCAACCGGTCTGTCATTGGGCGAGGGACACCACTGGAGTGGACGTAATCCTCCATCTCTTCCAGGTATTGTTCTGTCTCCGCCAGAGACGCCATGAATCCAGCCCGAACTGGGCCTATACCTGGTAATTCCATCCCGAGGCGATTCAGGTGGGCCCATATCTCGGATGGGCTGAGGAATTGACGGTTGACGTCCCAAATGTCCCAAGCTTCCGGGAAGATGGCGTCCTCTGCCATGTCAATGTGAAGCATGCGCTTCCCCGGAGCCTGAGTGGATATCCTACGGAATCCCCTCGGCGGCCGCCCCTCCGGATGACCCTGCTCTCCCGGAATCACCGGATCTAACACTGCTGCCATACCCTCGACCGGTGTGGGTCTCGCCGCCATGGCAGCCCTGCTACCGCGAGCGGCCCTAGCTGCCCTCCGACCCCGACCTCGAGATAGAGGAGGCCCACCGTCACCAACCCGGATCGTTGGTTGCTTCAGCATCTCCCCCGGATAAGCGGCCTCCCAACTAATGGAGTACTCCTTCACTAATCCGAAGGCGGTGGTGGATGGAGGCAATGCAATCTGCATCTTTCCATCTTCACGTGTGAACATGAGCCACAGCTGCCTCATCACACATGGGTTCTCCTCGTGACGCACCTCCCAGTATACCTACGGGGTCAGCCGCTGGAGGCACCGAAACTGCCTCGCAAACTGATACGGAGTGTACGGTTCACAGAGCGGGTCACGATCTATTCGTGCCACCAAAACTCCACCTCGGAAGGCCAGGAGGTAAGCCCGATGTTCTTCTGTTCCCCGTCCATCATCATTAAGCCTACCCGTCGGCAATGGGAAGGGATGAAAGTTGAACTCGTCCGCCCTCCACACCCTATTCAGCACCATCGGAACGGCCATTTTGAACGGGAAGCTCCCGACCGCGTTCAGGATGGAGGGGTGAAAGTTTGATCCCAGCGGAAAAATGGGGTTTGGATATTCGTAAATCCCCCTGATATGCGCTGCAATCCACCCATACAGGAGGTGGAAGGGGCCGCATATCCTTGGCGGCTTCTTTCCCTCACTAATATGCCACAGCATTCTGTACAGTTTGGTGAGCATCGGGATCCCCAGGTTGATCCACTTCCCCATGGCCAACATCGACGCCATGATAAACGAGCTAAGTCGTACCCCCAAGATTGTATCTCTCACCGGTAGGATCCAACCACAGATGAGAGCCGTGATGAACGCCGCCAGCCTGACTATCGGCTGTTGTTCAGTGCTGACACTGAAACCCCAAGTTTTCCATTGGTTGTCCTCCAAGACCTGCCAATACGAGTGCACATTGCCCCGTTGGGCCGCCCTTGGACAAGTTCGAGGCCTCGGAGGGAACTCTTGATTCTCTGGGAAATTCAGGAAGCATTTCAACCACCTCCTGAAGTGGACGTCCCTCACTGCCTCCTTGTCCTCTCCAGGGACAAGCGCCATCAGCGCCGATGCCAGACGTGGCATTTGTTCCGCATCCCCCCACGTGCTGGCAACGGGGAGGAACTCTTCATACATGGCCCCCAAGATTGGGACCCCAGAAATATGGTGGACATCCCACAGGCTGATGCCCACCTCCCCGTGATGCATGTGAAAAGTGTTGGTCCTAGATGACCATCTACTCAGCAACTCCGGCATTAGCTGCTTCGGTTGGTAAATGTGGAATTGGGAGGCCCATGCCGCCTCATACAACCCCAATCTCCTCAACTCGGACCCGAACTCCTCTCATGAGGCACCTACCCAGTAGGCCCAGGCCCAGTCATCAGTAAAGTTGCCGCCCTGGCGTAGGTCTCACTCATCGGACCATCCCTTCTTCGAATCCTGCAAGGCCTCCTTCAGCATGGTACGGTAGAGGGGAGGGGAAGTGTCTGGCAGCAATGGCTTCCTGTCGATGTCGTTCACATGGTTGTAGAGACAGTCAGCGGTAACGGGTGTGAAGTCCTCCCGCGCGTGACCATCGGTCACCCTGAACCATTGGTGCTGGCACGGTGTGGTCCTGAACCAGCAAGCTGGTTCATCCCTACTCGCCTCAGGGATGAAGACGTCATCCCTCAGCCCGAAGCCGTACAAATACAGTTTCTTGCACTGTGGATAATCTTTCTGACCCTCCGAGAGCAGATCCATCAAAGAAGTGTGGTCCGAGTGGCTCCGGATCATCTCCCCCAAGCCTGGACGGTTGGGCATCTCATATCGACGAGCAGCATCTGCAAGGACCCCCAAGACAGCTTCTTGATGGGCCATTTTAACTCTGGCCCTCAGAAAAGGATTCTTTCGGATGGATCGCGAAGCTCGACCGCGAAGCTCGATCGCGAATCCGGATCGCGAAGATCAGCCACGAGATCAAGCCGCAAAGTCTGTCCAAGGCCAACAAACAGAGGTTCGCTTGGCGCGGACACAGAGTCGGAGACCCGCGGTACGCCGCGAAGCTCGATTCGCGGAGTGCTGTCGCGGAGTACGCGGAGCTTCGCAAAGTAGAGAGCACAAAAAGACAAGGAAGGCACGTGAAGACAAAAGAGGGCGGACCCCCTATTTATAGGCGGCGACCCCAGAGCATCGTGGCGCGCCTCACCCGCGCGAAGCATCGCGGCGCGTCCGTATCCGCGGCCCCGGCGAGCATCGTGGTGCCCTTTCGCGATGCTACATCGCGAACCACCGACAATTTTGGCAATTTTCCCTCAGACATCGACCATTCTCCCTCCGCGGCTCCAAGTCTGAGGGGGGGCATTTGTTGGCGCCAAAAATATGGCCCGAAAGAAAGGAAGGAAAAAGACAGCCGGCGCGCTGCCTCGCGAAGCACACCCACGAAGCCCCGCCGCGGAGCACCCACGCGAAGCGCCCCGACCCTGGCGAGCCGCCGCGAAGCTCCGGAGGCGGTAATGCTCCGCGAACCCATTTGAAATTCACGAGCCGCCGTGAAGCTCCAGAGGCGGTAATGCTCTGCGAACCCAATTGACGTTCGCGAGCCGCCGCGAAGCACCAGAGGCGGTAATGCTCCGCGGACGACGTTGATGTTCGCGAGTGCGCCGCGAAGCACCGGAGGCGGTGCGCGAGCCCTGCTTCGCGGCGCCCCTTCCCTATAAATACTGGACTCCCCCTGAGTCCCAAATACGGACAATTCGACCTTTCGGCTTCTCCTCTCCCGAATCGCGAAGCAATCTTTGCCCCGGGAATCATGAGCTCCGCGAGGTATTTCTGCTTCGCGAGATGACTCTGCTTTGTCTCGTTTTGAGCCCCTCTTCTGAGAGGGATGCCCTTCTTGAAGCTCAAGGGCGTTCGCGAAGGAAGGGGATTCCCGAGGGAACTCGGGCAGCCGCGGAGCGTTTATGCTTCGCGAAACACCCAACCCATGCTAGTGATTTCTATGCCAAGGCAGGATCACTATGCATCGCGAAGCACACTGCTCCGCAGGACCCTGCTTCACGAGGCACCCCTTCCTCATGAGGCAGTGCTCCGCGAACACTGTTCCACTTTGCGAAGCACCTTCTATTCACACCTATGCCCCATGCTAAGGCCAAGGCACTCCACTTCGCAAAGCACACTCCTCTGCTTAGCGATTCCTCTTCCCGTGCGGCCCTCCAGGTTTGCACGATGTGATTTCAAAGTCCCATGGACAATACCACCCGTAGCGTTGCTGCGCCTAATGATTCTTCGCATAGGCACGCTAACGGCTATTGCTTCTTCTCATAGCCACGCTAACGTGGTCCCCTCGATGGTTCGTTCCACGACCCCCCTTAACCATGGCCTTACCGATACCTTCCCTTCCCAAAGGACCAGAGGGTACCGGTTATGTAAGTCCTAGGGGTGTGGAGTGAACCCACCTCGTCCGAGCTGCAGGACGTTAAACTACCAAGCACCACGTCCTCAACACATGACGTTAAACTGTGATCCGACCTCATGCCCCTCGCGAAGGGTCCCCCCAGCTCGAACATTTTTTACACCACTCGTCTCCACGGGAATGGAACTCTTCCTCACATGGAATGAGATCCTCCTTGTTGGAGTGGCGTATGTTCGTAAGAGAAGGGCGACCCTAGCCCCCCTCAACGGATGGCTGCACCTCTGCATCTCCGTACTTCCCCACTACCAATGTCAGTGGAGGGCGTGATAGGGAACGAGGCACCTCCCATCGTCGGACCAAGGTCCATCTTTCCCGCGCTCTGTCGCGCCATGGGCCTCCATCCTGGAGTAAGTCCCAACACCATGGGCCGCTCAATGCGTAAGCCCCTCTTCGCTTCTCACGGACGCACCATTCTTCATGTGATCGTCAGGTCCTTGCAACCTCTTGTTTCTCACACCGAGCATGACTCACGTGGGCTTAGAGTGAGCACCAACCCTGACCCTGAATATTATCTTGAACTAAGAGGTCTTTGATCCATGTCAAGGCATGGTACGTAGGAAGCCTCTATGAGGTTCAAGCCCACCCGTCTTTCTCGTCGGGTTTCACCCCCGTCCAGCACGACGTTAAACTACACTCCAGTCCAGTGGTAAGCCATTGTGACCCAACCCATCTTCCGAACTACGTGGAATTTGATCCATGTCAAGTCATGGTACGTAGGAAGCCTTCACGAGGTTCAAGCCCACCCGTCATTTCACGTCGGGTCCCATTCTGGTCCAGTGGTAATCCATTGCGACCCATCCCACTTGAACTATGAGGTCTTTGATCCATGTCAAGGCATGGTACGTAGGAAGCCTCCACGAGGATCAAGCCCACCCGTCATTTCACGTTGGGTCCCATTCCAGTCCAGTGTCAAGCCGCTGCGACTCATCCCATTTGAACTACGAGGACTTTGATCCATGTCAAGGCATGGTACGTAGGAAGCCTCCATGAGGTTCAAGCCACATTGCTCGGTCGTTCATTCACGTCGAGTTTCACCCTCGTCCAGCATGACGTTAAACTTCATGCCTCCTTTTGTCCCGTATGACATTAAACTGTACACCCAATTCTAGTCCGACGGCAAGCCGTTGTGACTAACCCGAACTACGAGGTCGTTGATCCATGTCAAGGCATGGTACGTAGGAAGTCTTCCCAAGGTTCAAGCCCACCACCCATCGGACCTAGGTCCACTTTCACGTCGGTTCACCGACAAACCCCCTTCTGAACTACGAGGTCTTTGATCCATGTCAAGGCATGGTACGTAGGAGGCCTTCCCAAGGTTCAAGGCCACCACTAGTGGGCCCACGGGTCTACTTTCACGTCGGTACTCTGACGATGCTCATCGGGCCAAGGTCCACCTTCACGTCAGCTTATCAACGTCATCCTGAACTACGCGGACTTTGATTCCCTGCCACAAGGATACGTAGGAAGCCTCGTCAAGGCTCAAGCCCAACTTCAATTTCGCCCCTGCGATGGTCCCACTTCACTCTCCTTCCACTCCATTCATCAACCTACCACCCGTTCCGATTCTCGCCCGGACCGTCTTATCCTGGCGAGACCATTTCGGTACGCTCTTCTTCACTGTCGCCCATGGGCTGGCCCCGGTATCGATATCCCTTCAAGGAGGATCCCTCAATCTGATCTATCCTAGCTAATGCTCTGGTTGGGTTGATCTGTCTCCGCTGGACGTTAAACTTGCGGCATACCCTGTGTTGAGCACGGGAAGCTGAGGAAAGTCTCAGATATGTGTCTACGGCATATTATTCCCCGCGCTCGATGTGGGATGCCTCGAGCATCCACGCCCTCGAGAAGCCTTGTGGTCAAGGATAACAGACAGACATGCCAGGTACCCCAGCATCCAGACACGCTACTGATGCCTCAACGTGACTACTCCCCTGACTGAAGGTTGCTACCCTGACTGGACCCTTTGGAATGTCCCGACAGAAGCATTGTAATTAACCGACGTCCATGGAAACATGGAACTGGGAAGATTTTCACGAACTACGTAATAAATCTATAAGGGAGACCCGGACTAGGTGACGAGTTCTGAGGAGGAATCCACAGGAGGAAGAACGGACATCCCATCATCTCGTTTCGATCAAGGAGCAGACGTCCCTGAATAAGGAGCGAATGCCTCCCGCCTTTGGAAAGCGGGAATGCGGGGCAATAGAAGCGCCGCGCGTCCTCCCCCACTGACGGACGGGCGCGCCCCCCGACGAAAGTGTCGGAAACAGGTATTTATTAATTTTCTGGCTTATATATTAAAATTATATATCTCTACACATTTTTAAACAAAATTTTATCTCTTAAACTATTTATAAAAAATTTATTCATATATAATTTTACAAACCAGATTTTTCTATATAATTATCAATTTAATTTTACTCCATCCATTTAATATTAAAAATTGTTTCAATTTAATGTATTTAATTATATATTTATATATTTCAAATCGAAAATTTTTTTCTATAATTCATATTTTTTTGATGGGTTTTTTACATCATATATTTTAGTAATTTAATTTTGAAAACATTATAATTTTTAGAAATGGGACAATATAAGATGTATTTTTGTCTCAGGATTGATTAGGATTTTAATATATGATCCCTAACTCAATAAAATATTAAAATATAAAAAAACATATTATATTCCATGTGTGACATCCCTAGATTTCATAGCACATTATCTCTTTAAAATAATCCAATAGCTTGGGCTACAGGCAACACCAAGTTTGTGCACACCACAACATAAAAAACTAGCCGATCAAGAAGTAGTTATGAATAATATTAACTAAATTTTGAATTTTATATGCTCTATATAATGTTAAAATCCATATTATGTGTTTATTAGACATAATATAAGATTGAATTCAATTTTTTCAAATAAATGGATTATTTTTTAGAGAATTCAATTTTATCTTTTTTTAATGGAAAACACTTTTTAAATCCAATATTTGACAATTATATATTTTAAATTTGATAAAATAATATTCTTCTATATAATTTGGACTTAATAATTTATTTTCATTAAATTGTGGTGTTTTTTTGATTACTTTCACAATATGATTAATAGTGAAAAATACTAAATTTTAATTGAAAAAACCCTTTTAATCATAATACATTATATTGTTAAATTATACATTTGTATAATTTTTACCTATAATTAGATTATTTTTCTACAATTTAATCCAAATTTTCTCATTAGATGTAATTTTACATTTAAAATGGACATAAAACATTTCAATCTTTTGATAGTTTTTACTTTCCAAAAACCCACTATCTAGTTTTGACAATGAGAATTAATTTTAAAATAATTAATGTAACATATGTGTTTTGAATTTGGTAAAATAGACCTCATTTTTGAATTTTGAATATAAAAATTATCTTAGAGTGTATTTTTTGTATTTTTCAGAAAATATTCAATTTTTTATTAATAGTGAAAAAACATTACGTTATTGTTTAAAGCCAACTTATTATTAAAATAATTATTCATTTTATTAAAATTTATTTTAAATAGAAATATATACATAATACCTATATTAGTTCAATTTAATTAATTGTATTCATTTTATAATAAAATTAGATGTATAAAATTTTATTGAACTTTTACCGTCTTTTACCCACCTTCTAGGCACATTTGCAAAATTGTATAAAACATATTGTTATCGCTTCTATGAATTGAATTTGAAAAATCCGAGAGACATGGTTGAAATAAATAAGTAAAATTTTTTCAATAGGATGAAAAATATTTTTGGTGAATTGTAACATTTTAATTTTATTTACCACGGTTAAAAGTAAATAGGGTAATTAAATATAAAAATGATATTATAATTACTCTGACACATGTCCCAATTATATTGGATATGTGTTTTGGACCAAAATAAACATTATTAATAAAATATGATCCTCTTTAGTCATCTTTTATCAGATTAAGAAATTTATTATTATTTTATTTAAAGAATAGTTAAAAGTGATGAATTAAAATTTTCGTTAGTAAAACATTTTTCATATAGGGTAATACATAAGATAAATTAGACTATAAATATTCATTATAAAGATAAAAATATTACCTAAATAATGAAATTTTATTTATAATTTAAAGACATCAAATAATTAAATTTACTTATGACATAAATATGAGGTAGTAATTACCTTATTAATGAATGATTAAAATAATTGATATTATGAATATCCAAATAAATTTAATTGAGAATTTTTATGAATTAAACTAATTTTATTGGTTAATATTACATGTTAGGGTAGATTGAATATATTTTTCTTGAGTGATAAAGTTTTTATGACTTTCACAAAATCAAAATATAAAAAAATAGTGTCAAATTTGACATAAATGAATTTTTAAAACATATTAAATATTATTTAATGATATAATATTCCAAAAAAAATATAATGATTGGCCAAAGGGCATAGATAAGGTTTGATATATCATAAATGAACCACTTGGTGATCTATTTTCTTATTATAGTTAGTATGTTAACAATTTTTTATAATAATATATGAATACATTATAAAAGTTATACTATTTAACTAAGAGTTAAATCTAAATGATAATGTTAATAGGGTGACCTAATGTTTTTTAAAACCTATTTTTACAGAGTTTTTCGACCAAGACCAACCTTAGACTCAAAATAAATCGTTTTGAATCCAAATTAAATTTAATGTGTTTGTATAATAAAATAATATTTCAACCTTTTCCTATAGTGACCCTCACTACTCTTATACAAGGGTACTTCCCCTTCTCTTAATTTGACATATCCAAAGTCATTGGGCGCAGCCAACCCCTGCACAAATATCCTCCCAAATACCTCAAATTCAACCTAGATGACGTATATTGAACATAAATCCATCCTATAGAGACCTTTTGATCAAATCAAAAGGAAGAACCCGAAGAAGAAGAAATAAATTCATCACCTCTTTTAATGTTCTTTTCTTCATCCACTTCCTCTTTCATTTTTATTTCCATAACAAAATAATAACTATATTAAATTATAATTTCTATGATGTTATTATAAAAATGGTGCAACCATATTCATTATTCAATCCATCCTATTAATGATAATGTCACCATGCATGCATACGTACGACTTACCGTCTCAAAGCCGTGGTGTAGTTTGTTATTCAACACTTCATTATTTGTATGGGTATAATAATGCGTATCATTGAAGAAAATAATAAATATAACATGTTAATGAATCATTATATATTATATAACATCAAATTACATATGATTCCACCATCAATAAAATTATATTGTCACTCGTGCGTACGTACGAATTACCGTCTCCCCGAACATGATGAGATTAATCCCTATTGTAATCATTAAAGAATAGTTTTCATTTTATTAAAAAAATTATGTTTAATAACTTAATATAATATTGGATATGAATGGGATACATCATATCCATAACAAACATGACTTATATAACAAAACATAAAAAGGAAAACAAATCAGTTAATTCCTGAAACAATGATACTACTGAAATATTATTAACAAAGCAATATTAGAGGATCATATATGATACCATATTTATGTAAGTGGTTAGTGTATAATTTAATAACAATTATTTAACTATTGTACATGATTTTAACATCCCCTCGATCAACTAAATGTACAAGGTAAGGGTTAATTCTATAATCACTTCATTATCTAAGGTTGTTTATATGTGAGTATCGACTGGGACCACTTTATCATCCATATTTTTTTTTCTAAAAAATGTATTTCAAAACATTTACTAAATTTACTAGAATATTTTTTAATGTAATTTATAAACTTTTTTATATTTTATAAATTTTTTTTAAAGGATTTTTTCCAACGTTTTTCAAACTAGGTCCTTTATGACCTTTTCAACATAATTATGGAAATAATGTTTTTTTAACTTATACGGTGTGTGTGGCTATTTTTTACCATTATAACACATTTTATGATTTCTATACACAATTACAATAAAATATTCAAAATAAATGTTTTCTTTAATAATTGTGTGACTTTTAAATTATTTCTAAATAGAAATAGATATTTCTCTCTAATAGTTTTGATTTCATCTATGTCAACATCCATTGATGGATATTACAGTTGTTGGATGTTGATTTTTTATGATTAATTCTTCCATATTGTATTTAAGGTTTTGTGGTTGGTTTGACTATGTATGTGTCCTTTTATACTATTTATGAGTTATGGTTAAATTATTATCATTTCATATACTAGTTTTAATATGAATGTTTATGTTATCTTTCAACCATTTCTTATTAGGAATGAATTAGATTTAGTATGTGAATTTTGGAGCCCTCTATAGCTCTTCAATGCATCGGTAGGTGTAATAAGACAAACTACTGTCTTAACCTTAGGCTTTGAAAATATCATATGTGTATTCTTGGCACGAGGACTTAACTAGGTGGTTATGATGTCCGGAATTATGCATTCTATCATTATGAACATAGTTATTGATATTACATGTGATTATTCAACTATTATAATATCCTGGTGAATATGTAAATGAAATTATTTGATTTATCATTACCATATTATTCGGAAATTCATTTTTAAAATTCTTGTGTTTTATTATTATACATGGCATTAAATTTTTATGCTTATTTATGATAGTTCCCACTATATTGTTATCCTTAATGAGAATCTATGACCACCACATTCATATGTTATATTCTTCCCAAGATGTGAAGAAGTATATTATGAATAACCAGAAGAGTTAGGCCAAAGGATTTGAGTGCGTTCAAAAAGTGGAAACAATGGTTTTTTCTTTATTTTATGATATTGTGTAAAAATTATGTATGTATGTAGTACATTCAATGAAACTAAATTGGTCGATCATTTGGGACATTATTCCTTGTATCATGCCAATGTTATATAATAATTAATCATCTATGGGTAACTAGTGTTGGGGCATTGCAGTTGGTATTAGAGGAAGTTTAGTACAAAACTAGGGAGCTAAATTTAGAAAAACTATGATTATGGAATAATACCCTAAGATATAATTTGAGGATTAATATAGAAGAACATCCTAGAATTTTTATAATGTAGAGCATTTTTGTATTTTACAAGCAATACATCAATGTCTAGATACGAGAAGATACATGTGGATCTAGCAAAAAGGTAACGTGGTGTGAGAACTCGGACAAGGAGTTTCTGACTTTGACCCGAGGTGTCTTGGTACACAACAATGGGCCTTTCTGCACTTTCGGTTATGAAACACCCAATCTATATGATTAAGATAATTAAAATTTTCATTAAAAATAATTATAAAGGATTTATGAGTGAATACATCCTAAAATAAACTACATTATGAATATGGAATATATGCATAAACACTTCAATTTACATTTGGTATTTTACTTGTTTGGAATTATGAATTGAGATTCATGTGTATTCCATTGTTTGGAAATGGTGCCTAGTACAAGGAATGAGAACTCTAGTAATATTCATGACCCACAGACTAAGAAGGATCTTATCTTTCTGGGATTTAATCCAACATCAAGAAGTGAAATAGTTTACCACGTATTATCATCCTATTAAGAATTGGTATCATGTTTTTATAAGACAAGTAATGAATTATTTTAGTCCTCTACCTTTGAAGAGAAACAATAAAAGAAGAATATTACAGTGAAAAATATGGATAAAGGGGTGAAGGGAATGTAGGATTTTCCTACAAGTGATAAATGTTGAAATAATATACATTGTAAATGCTTAATGAAAATTGGAGTTTGTTATAAGTTTAGAGAAAAAGGACACCATGTTTGTTATTATGTAGGTAAGAAAAAGGTTTAAAATGTACAATGATTCATCTAAAAGGAGTTGGGACACTACAAAAATCAATATCCTAATCATCAGAGTATACCACAAATGATGCAATTGGATAATAATCATGTTATAATATTACCACATATGAAGAGGAATGATTAGTGTTCTTATGTTTCTATTAAATAATTATGTTAATTTAGTGTTTTTTGATTGATGTACTAGTTTTATGAATTATGGAAATAAATAAGGATTGTACTTTAGAACTATTTAATCAAGTATTTGAGATTATTTTATAAAAAGAAAATTGACTCAATATAATTTTAAACATTTTGTAAAATAAATTTTTCAAGGCAATATAAACCTTAATATTTTCCTTATACTGATGTGGTGATCTTGGAATAAGAGGTGGTTTATTTGGATAAATTATATTGTATTTTCTTGACTGTATTGGAAAATATTAATGGTCTGATTATTCCATCATTATTGTTGTATTTAATATTTTTTGGATAATTGGAATATATCTAATATTCTATAATTAATAAGGGAGCATGAATGTAATTAATATGTTTTTATTGTAATTCAGGGTTGTTGACCTCACCTGTTTTGATAATCTCAATCATGTATTCATATGTGTTGAAAATCCCAATTATGTTTTCATTCTCTATGATATTTTTAAGTATCATTGATCTATACTTTAATTCATTCAAATCTATGATCAAACCAATAATAATTTTTAAAATAGTCTTTGGAATATGTTAATCCTCATTTATCCATGTTCATACAAGTTATAAATTAATTCTAACACAATCGGATGTGTTCTGCATAAAACAGATAAGTAATCTGCCTATAGCTATTGATAAAGAGCTAACGGTAACCAGTCTACCGATAGACCTAGTCTACCGACAGACAGCTACCGATAGACTTAACACAGAGCTACCGATAGACTTAACACAGAGCTACCGATGTGCTTAAATGTAAGCTACTGACTTACAGACAGCTACCGATACAAACATAGAGCTACCGGTGTAAGTATAAATAGCTACCGATGGAATAAGAGTCACCGATGGACGAAGCTACTGACAGACTCACAGCTACCGACGCATAGAGCTACCGACGCATGGAGCTACCGATAAACAAATTCACCGATACAAGCATGTACCAACCGACGCATAGATCCACCGATAGAGTAAAAGAAACTAATGAAATTGAGCTACCGATGTTCAAGCTACCGATGTCCAAGCTACCGATGCTGATTACCTACCGATCACTCGACTCACTGTTTGAATTTCTTTATTTCCTATATTTAATCTATCTAACGGTCATATCATGTACATTTTAATGATTTGTCAAATATCTGATAAAGGTTGTCGGATGTCAGGAACCCGTACCTCGTACCTGCAGAAAGGAAATCTTTTTTGTCTCCTGTTGCACTTGACATAAATACAAGAAGACTCTGCTGAAGAAAAAGTAGAGACAACACACACAGAGACAAGACATACGACATACTCATGAAGAGCTCTGTGCATACAAGAAGAACCAAGCAAGAAAGAATCACATATACAATCAAGCCTACTCAAGAAGGGTCGTGGAGCATACAAAAGAATATCGAAGAGCTTCATCGACTGTCTGTGAACCTGGAGCATACGACACTCTTTTTCTCAAACAGAAACGAGAAGAGGACTCAAACTCTCCTCTGATCGAATCCAAAGGAGTCTAGAGCTACACTGAAATCACCAGAACCATTTCTAAACTCTACATCTCTTGTTCTGTGATTTATTATTATACTTTTTGAGCAGTGTGTGTTATCTGCTGTATCTAACACATACACTGTCTCCTGTACTCAAACTGAAGGATTTGTAAATCCTTACCAAACTCTTTCATTCTTTCTTTCCCACGAATAACAGTGGTAGAGGTCGTGTGTGACCTGGACAGCTGGTTGCTGTTGTACTGTTTCCCACGAAGAACAGTGGTAGAGGTCTTGGACCTGGACAGTTGTAAACTGTTGAACCCCGATCCAGGGTGTGGATCATTTTTATATATAAACTTTTGAGAGGACTAAGTCTCGGCTTGAGACTGAACCTCTTAGTTACATTTGTTGTGCCATCTCTTTCAAAGTTTTATTCCACTGCTAATCACTTTAAAACTAATACTGTTTTTAAAGTTACTTTGATAATTTAATTAGCAAGTGTTTATGTTAAGTTTAGATTAGTAATTTAGTTTCAAAAGATAATCACACACTCATGTGTTGATTAAGTGGGAATTAATCAATCACTTGAGAATCTAACAGAACCTCTACTTTAATATAAATTCACTAGAATTTAATTTATTATTTTATTTTGGGGGTCTTTAAGACACTGTTTTTAAATACAGAAATTTTTAATTGGTACTCAATTCACCCCCCTCTTGAGTAAACCACTCTGACCAACACTTGGTATCAGAGGATTGAAAATACTTTCTAAAAGTACTCTGCTTTTGAACTGTGATTTTAGTTGTATTTTAAAGTTCTTAAAATTTCTGTTATATCTAAATTTTTATCTCTTTAAAATTTTCTCATCATGGACAATAGACTTGAGGGTGCTTCTACTAACCAGCCACCTTTCTTCAATGGAACTAATTATGCTCAGTGGAAACTGAAAATGAAAAATCATCTAGAAAGTATAGGTTTTGATATTTGGACTGCTATTGAATCAGAATACAAAATTCCTACTACTGCTAGATCTACATGGGATGAACCTATAAAGACTACTTACAATAACAACTGTAAAGCTATGAATGCCATGTACTGTGCTCTAGGAGATGAAGAGTTTAATAGTATTTCTGCTTGTAAAACTGCATATGAAATTTGGGATACCTTAGCTGTTTCTCATGAAGGAACAACGAATGATAAAGTAATGAGATTGAACACTTATACTATCAAGTATGATAATTTTAAAATGAAGCCTGACGAACCCATTTCTGACATGTATCTCAGGTTCAATGAAATTGTCAATACAATGATCTCGCTGGGAAAGGATGTCTCATCGAAGGAAAAAATTATGTGAATTTTGAGATGTCTACCTGATAGATGGAGAGGCACATCTGTCTCAATCAGAGAATCATGTGACATTGCTGCTCTACCTGTCAAGGAACTAATTGGAAAGCTGATGATGTATGAATAAGAGCTTAAAGTGAATAAAGAAGAAGAAAATGAACCTCCAAGAAAGTCTGTCGCTTTCAAATCCTAAACTTCAAAGAATAAGGACAAAGAAAAGCTTCAAGCTGTAGTTGAAAGTTCAAGCTGTGAAGACAGTAAAAGTGATTCTGACAGTGATGCTGAGATGGCTCACATTGCTAGAAGATTTAAGAAATTTTATAGGAAAAAGAATTTCTTCAGAAAAAAAAATTATAAGGGTAAGTATGATCACCAAGGAAAATGGAAAAAGGATTGGAAGAAGAATGACAAATCAGATGATGTTGTCTGCTATGAGTGCAAGAGAAAAGGACACATTAAAGCCGACTGTCCAAAGCTGAAGTTTAAAAAGAAATATGAATATAAGGACAATAAGTTTAAGAAAGCCATGAAGGCTACTTGGAGTGCTTCAGAAGACATCACAAGTGAAGCTGAATCTTCATACTCTAAAAGGAATCGAGCCAACATGTGTTTTATGACAAACACTTCTCAGGTAACTGCTGAAACTCCTGCTTTAAATTATTACTCTGGAGATAATGCAGAATCTGATTCTGATTCTGGAACAATGTCTAAAAATGAATTGTTTGAGTACTGTGATATGCTAGAAGAGACATGTAATGAACTTAAGGATAAATACAAGTCATTAAAGAAACAACATTCTCTCACCACTACAGTTAACACCGAACTAACTATTGAAAAAGAGAAAAATTCTCAACTGTTAAAAGAAAACACTGAACTGAAACTATCTAATGAGCAACTCAAGAAAGACTTAGAGAAGTTCACCAATGGAAAAAATACACTAACACAGATGCTAGGAAAGAAAATAGCACCTAAATATACTACTGGTATAGGATACCAACCTGGACAAAGGAAAATTTCCAAAACTAGATTCATTTCTAAATCTGGACAGAATGAAGGTAATTCTGGAACTTCATATGCTTCAACCAGTTATATACATAGCTATGGATCTAATAAAGCTTATCATTCAAAGAATGTCAATTCTACAAATTATATGAGACCCATTAGACAAATATGGGTACCTAAAGTGTTATTGGCTAACCTGTCTGGACCCACGAAAATCTGGGTACCAAAATCATCTCCCATCTAAATCTGTTTTGTAGGGAACTTTCCTGAAGAGCTCCTGTAAAGAGACCTGGTATTTGGACAGTGGATGTTCAAGACATATGTCAGGAGACATCTCTTGTTTCAAGAGTTTAATAAAAGTTGATGGAGGCTTTGTCACCTTTGGTGATAATTCATGAGGAAAAATCATCGGCCTAGTCCAGATTGGTTACACTGATTCAATTTTGATCTCTAAAGTTTTATTTTTTGATGGCCTTAAATACAATTTATTAAGTATTTCTCAGTTATGTGATGATGGTTTTCATGTTAAATTTGAAAATGATTCCTTCAAAGTTTTTAATTCTAAGAATGTTTTGGTATTTTCTGCATTAAGAAATGAAAATGTTTATGCTATTAATCTGAATTCTTTAGCTAAGAAGAATATTACTTGTTTGAATGCTTTTCATAAAGAATCTTGGCTATGGCACAGAATATTGGGACATTGCAACATTCACTCACTTAGAAAACTCTCTAGAAAAAACCTAGTTAGAGACCTACCTAAATTAGAATTCCCAAATGATAGAGTGTGTAACCCCTGTCAAAAGGGAAAACAACACAAAGTTTCTTTTAAATAAAAGAAATAAGTTTCGACTTCTCAACCACTTGAATTGGTTCACATGGATTTGTTTGCACCATCAAGAGTTTCTAGTTTAAATGGGAAGCAATATGTTTATGTTCTTGTAGATGATTTTTCTAGATATACTTGGGTATATTTTCTAGCTCACAAAAGTGAAGCCTGTTCTTCTTTTGTTAAATACTCTAAATCTGTAGAGAAACTTAGTGGACTTAAGATTAAAACGCTGAAGAGTGATCATGGTCGTGAGTTTGAAAATCAAGATTTTGAATCTTATTGCTCACACAATGGATATACTCATAACTTTTATGCCCCTAGAACACCCCAACAGAATGGTGTAGTAGGAAGAAGAAACCGAACCCTTCAAGAAATTGCTAGAACCATGCTCAATGAATATGACCTGCCTATTTATTTTTGGGCTGAAGCTGTAAATACAGCATGTTATGTCATTAATAGAGTCTTAATCAAACCTGTTCTTAAGAAAACACCTTATGAATTGTGGAACAATAGAAAGACTAAGGTTAATTACTTTAATGTTTTTGGTTGCAAAGTATTTATTCTGAATACTAAAGATAATCTGGATAAGTTTGCTTCCAAAAGTGATGAAGGAATTTTTCTGGGTTACTCTATTTCAAGTAAAGCCTATAGAGTATTCAATAAGAAAACCGAATGTGTGGAAGAATCTGTTCACATCAAATTCGATGAAACTGATCCACATGAGCCTAAAACACCTCCTGAGAATCTTGAAGAAGGTTTGTCTATTCTGGACCTTAATGATAAATCTAAAGAACCTGTTATAAAAACATCCAGTTCTGGACTTTTTCCAGAATCTGCTTCTGTTGAACCCGAACCTATAGATGAACCTGAAATTTCTAGTCCAACCTTTACCAGATCAACGAGGATTATAAAGAATCATCCTTTAGAAGCTGTTGTTGGTAATCTTGATAGAGGAACACAAACTAGAGCTTCTCTAAGAAACCAGGTTGAACATCAAGCTTTTCTTTCACAGCTAGAACCCAAAAATATCAATGATGCTATCAATGATGAATTCTGTGTAATAGCTATGCAGGAAGAATTAAATCAGTTTGAAAGAAACAAAGTCTGGGAATTAGTTGACAGACCTAAGGACACTTTGACAATAGGCACAAAATGGGTTTTTAGAAATAAAGTAGATGAATCTGGAAATATAGTTAGAAACAAAGCTAGACTAGTTGCACAAGGATATAGTCAAGAAGAAGGTATAGACTATGAGGAAACTTTTGCACCTGTAGCTAGACTAGAAGCCATTAGAATCTTACTGGCATATGCTGCACATCTGGATTTCAAGTTATATCAAATGGATGTGAAAAGTGAATTTCTAAATGGTTTTATAATTGAAGATGTTTTTGTAGAACAACCACCTAGATTTACTAACCCCCATTTTCCAAATCAAGTTTTTAAACATTCTAAAGCTTTATATGGTTTAAAACAAGCTCCAAGAGCTTGGTATGATAGACTTATCAATTTCCTTATTTCAAAAGGTTTTACTAAAGGAATTACTGATCCAACTCTTTTCATTAAAAGAATTTCTAAAGATATTTTAGTTGTACAAATATCTGTTGATGATATTATTTTTGGTTCTTCTAAACACTCTTTATGTACTGATTTTTCAAAAAGTATGCAAAATGAATTTGAAATGAGCTTAATGGGAGAGCTTAATTACTTTCTTGGATTTCAAGTATTTCAAAATGAAAATGGAATTATTTTGAATCAAAGTAAATATACAAAGGATCTTTTAAAACGTTTTGGTCTGGATAGTATCAAGGAAAGTGAAAATCCTATGAGTACTACCTGTAAATTGGATGCAGATGAAACTAGGAAACCAGTTGATCAAACAAATTACAGAGGTATGATTGGTAGTTTACTTTATCTTACTGCTAGTAGACCTGATATTATGTTTAGTGTGTGTATGTGTGCTAGATTTTAAGCTAATCCAAAAGAATCTCATTTTCTTGCTGTTAAAAGAATTTTTAAATATCTCAAAGACACGGTTAACTTAGGTTTGTTTTACCCAAAAGGACAATCCTTTGACTTAATGAGTTATTCAGATGCTGACTTTTCTGGTTGTAAGTTAGATAGAAAAAGCACATTAGGAACATTTCATTTGCTTGGAAAATCCTTAGTTTCTTGGTGTAGTAAGAAACAGAACTCAGTTGCATTATCTACTGCCGAAGCAGAATATATAGCTGCTGGTAGTTGCTGTGCACAAATTCTGTGGATGAAACACACCCTGTTGGACTATGGATATGTTTTTAAACATGTTTCAATCAAGTGTGATAACACCAGTGCAATAAACATCTCTAAGAATCCTGTATCTCACTCTAGAACCAAACACATAGATGTAAGACACCATTTCCTAAGAGATCACTATCAAAAAGGTGATATATCTCTTGAATTTATTGGCACCGAACATCAATTGGCTGATATTTTCACTAAACCTTTAAGTTCGGATAGGCTAAGTTACATAAGACACGAATTGGGAATGTTTAATCACAACCGGTGTGAAAATCCTCACTGATGTGAAATTCTCACCGATGTGAAATTCTCACCGATGTGAAATGCTCACCGATGTGAAAAATTCTCACCGATTTGTTTTTCTCACCGATGATTAACTCACACCGATGCAAGGTTTTGAAACTTCTGTCTGCCGCCAAGAATACGAATCATTTTATTTTATTTTATTACTCTATTTTAGTCGTTTATTTGGAATTCCTAAATGATAAAACTAAGTCTAAGCCACTTCTTACCTCACCTAGCTCAAAATCTCTCACCTTCGAACCTTAGCTCCCAAATCGGCCAAGAACCCTAAACCCGCGATGGCAAAAACTAAGCTTCCTATTGTCAGAGATGAAAGTGCAGAACCAAATGCTAAGAAGCAGAAGACACAGCATAAAGCCAGTGTTAGTGAAGTCATAACTAGATTGGGAAGGCAACCAGTGAATCCTCACTTGCAGAATAGAGACATAGTAATCGAGAAGGAACTGTGCGTGGAATGGCTACTGCCTAGAAAATCATTAGTACTCGAGATTCTGGAGGACCAGAAATGGGTGGATTGTTTTTCGAATAACAATGGCCCATACTACCTGAAGTTGGTAAAACAGTTCTATGAGTTTGTAACCTTTGAGAAGTCTGAAAATGAGAATCGGGTAAGCTCTCTCTTAAATGGAAAAGAGATGTCTTTCTCTTCAGTAGAGTGGGCTGAGAGTTTAAAAGTACCACATGAAGGTGTCTCTGGGTATGTATCAAGAGAAATGCCACCTAGCAGTGACATCTTTGATTATGAAACTGCCTTAAAAGAACTGACCGGTAATGGAAATCAAAGGCAAGTGGTTGCTGCTGAAATGGATGGAGAGAATCGACTGCTTTTCAAGTTTGTTCAGCATGTGTTGATACCAAGGCGAGGAGATTTTGCAAATCTGAGATATCAAGATATCTATCTTCTTCATTTTCTAAGACATGGTGTGAAGATCAATCTGTGCAGAATGTTAATGCTTCAAATGGAAGACATTATTAGACCAAAGTCAAAGACTAATGCTTTGTTCTTTGCCAAGCTGATTTCAGTAATGATAAAAGTGAAAGGAATAGCTGAGTCTCAGGATGAGACAATTGTAGACAAGAACAATTTCTGCATCACCTCGACTGCTTGTAAGTACATGAAAATTAACTGTAACCCATGGAAGGGAGAATGGGTCAGTGATGATCAGAAGATATATGATAGGTTTAATCCTGTGGATCATCCCTCAAGACCAAAGGATATGAGAGATCCGAGTCTGAGACCTGATGAAGAGGAACCTATTTATAGTGATGAAATAGAAGAAGAAGAAGAAGAAACTCCCATGGATGTTGGAGGAGATCCAGACTTTCCCCCAAGCCCTGTTGCAGAATTGGTCTATTCTAGAAAAGGAAAGGTAGAGGAAATTTTGTCTACTTATGAGGAAGACCAGTCTGTACCTCACCAAGAAGAAGAGGAAAAGGAAAATGTATCTGAATCGCCTGCTTCTGGTAGTTTAAGTATGAGTCCTTTGATTGGAAGCTCAGCTATGCCTGCTGCTGAAGTAGAAAAAGATTCAGAAGAAGTTGTACCTATATCAGAAGATCTTCTAGATGCTGCACCGGTGGAACTTATAGTATAAGATTCTGATGAAGAGAATCTAGCACCGAATGCTATTGTGATACATGAGAATGCACCCATTGAGGGGGAGCATCAATCTGTTCTTGGAAATGTTACAGTAGCTGTTGAGCTTGGAGACTGGGTAGAAGACCCAGGGTTTATAGTCTGTGGATTGGATTATCCGGGTTCAGATAATGAGATGTCTATGAATAGACCGAAGACCAATTATGATCGTTCTTCTGAGATGTTTCCAGATGATGTGGTTAGATTTCATGATCTGAATAAGCTGAAAGAGGACCTCAAAACCAGTTTTGTTGAAGAAGTGAAGTTGATGGAAACCTCCCTTGCATCCTCAATTAATTCCATAATGACTGATTCTGTAGTTAGTTTGGCCTCAGCAAGAGGATCTGCTGCAGTTGTCCCTAATGATTTTGTCTCTAAATCTGATCATTAATCCATGAAGAATGAGCTGAAAGAATCATTCAGTGCATCAGTTGCTGAGATGAAGCAAAACTTTTATGAAGAAATGAAAATGTTAGAGAGATCCTTCGATCTGTCTCTGGCTTGTAATTTATCTTCTTTTGTGTCTGAGCTTATGGAAGAAGTGAAGGAGTGCTAGACTCAGTCTTCTAGGATCGAAGCAGATCTTAAAGCTCTCAAGACAACAGTTGTTGCTTTGGATTCTTATATGAGCTCCATGTCTCAAGCTGACAAGGACCTAGCTTATGTGAAGAGTGTAGTTAGCCAGTTTGTCTCGGTGTTTGAAAGTTTCAAAACCTCAGTAAAGGATCATGTTCAATTACAAGACTCTCAAGTTCAAAGCCTAATCAGTGGTTTGTCTAAGACTTTCAAAGAAACTGTTTCCTTCTCTCTTGGCCCTCTCACATCCAAAATCTCAGTTGATCTGAATCAAGTTCGAGCAATGTTGAAGGAGGAGATTGGTTCTATTTCAACCAGTGGCTCTGTGGACTCATCAGAGTTGAGCCGAGTGGTGATTTCTACAAGAGATTCTGCCAGAGAAATAATGAAAATTGTTCAAGATTATATGAGAGAATCCTCTGCCTCTCAGGAAGCCATAAAGAGCAAAGTGGACTACTACTTCACCAAAATTTTCACCAAGCATCAACTCAAACACCACTTCAAGCTGATGTTGGAAAACATGAAGCTACCACCTGTCACTCAAGCTTTCAGAGAACAAGTGAGCAAGCTAAGATAACTGACTCCTGCCTTAGAGAAATTCATGGAGAACAAAGATGATTTCATCTCTGCTATGGAAAGAGGAGGAGGAATTATTATGGATTTTATAAATCTGTTGCTGCCCTTCTTGCATGTTGATGCCAGACCAGTCATCATACCTCCTGCTTTGCCTGCTTCTGCCTCAGCTGCTTCTACAGTCCAGCTGACTCCTGCTCAAGCTATTCGAAGCCTCACACCAATGATCACCCAAAGATCTTCAACCTACAGGCCTGACTCTGTGTTAGTGGCCCAGCCTGCTTTGATCTTTTCTGGCATTCCAAAACCTTCACCTGCATCCTCACCACCCGAGCCTTCTTCTGATCCCAAAGGGAAATCTCACGTGGAAGATGAGGATTGATCCAGTGTCCAGGATTTTTGATAGGAATTCCTTTGTATTCTGTTTTTGTCCTTTTTGACTACTCTAATACAGAAGAACTCTTTTTTACTTCTCATGTTTTATTTGTCTCCTATTAATGCTTTCCCACTTTTTGATTATCACAAAGGGGGAGAAACATTTTGTGAGAGAATAAGGGGGAGAACAAAATGAGAGAATGAGAAATATTTTCAATGGAGAAAAATAAGGAATAAGGGGAGACACATTACCTTTTTTCATTTTTACCTCTGATACCTTATATCTATATAGTACCTTATGATTGTTACCTCTGATAACTTATGTCTATATCATACTGTTTCTATTATCTCTGATGCTGTTTTCTCTGAGAAAATTGAATTCAATATTATACTCTTTACTATTATATTTTCACTATGTTAAATTCCCATATCATAAATTGTGATTATCAAAAAGGGGGAGATTGTTGACCTCACCTGTTTTGATAATCTCAATCATGTATTCATATGTGTTGAAAATCCCAATTATGTTTTCATTCTCTATGATATTTTTATGTATCATTGATCTATACTTTAATTCTTTCAAATCTGTGATCAAACAAATAATAATTTTTAAAATAGTCTTTGGAATATGTTAATCCTCATTTATCCATGTTCATACAAGTTATAAATTAATTCTAACACAGTCGGATGTGTTCTGCATAAAACAGATAAGTAATCTGTCTATAGCTACTGATAAAGAGCTACCGGTAACCAGTCTACCGATAGACTTAGTCTACCGACAGACAGCTACCGATAGACTTAACACAGAGCTACTGATAGACTTAACACAGAGCTACCGATGTGCTTAAATGTAATCTACTGACTTACAGACAGCTACTGATACAAACATAGAGCTACCGGTGTAAGTATAAATAGCTACCGATGGAATAAGAGTCACCGATGGACGAAGCTACTGACAGACTCACAGCTACCGACGCATAGAGCTACTGACGCATGGAGCTACCGATAAACAAAGTCACCGATACAAGCATGTACCAACCGACGCATAGAGCCACCGATAGAGTCAAAGCAACTAATGAAATTGAGCTACCGATGTTCAAGCTACCGATGTCCAAGCTACCGATGCTGATTACCTACCGATCACTCGACTCACTGTTTGAATTTCTTTATTTCCTATATTTAATCTATCTAACGGTCATATCATGTACATTTTAATGATTTGTCAAATATCTGATAAAGGTTTTCGGATGTCAGGAACCCGTACCTAGTACCTGCAGAAAGGAAATCTTTTCTGTCTCCTGTTGCACGTGACATAAATACAAGAAGACTCTGCTGAAGAAAAAGTAGAGACAACACACACAAAGACAAGACATACGACATACTCAAGAAGAGCTCTGTGCATACAAGAAGAACCAAGCAAGACAGAATCACATATACAATCAAGCCTACTCAAGAAGAGTCGTGGAGCATACAAAAGAATATCGAAGAGCTTCATCGACTGTCTGTGAACCTGGAGCATACGACACTCTGTTTCTCAAACAGAAACGAGAAGAGGACTCAAACTCACCTCTGATCGAATCCAAAGGAGTCCAGAGCTACACTGAAATCACCAGAACCATTTCTAAACTCTACATCTCTTGTTCTGTGATTTATTATTATACTTTTCGAGCAGTGTGTGTTATCTGTTGTATCTAACACATACACTGTCTCCTGTACTCAAACTGAAAGATTTGTAAATCCTTACCAAACTCTTTCATTCTTTCTTTCCCACGAATAACAGTGGTAGAGGTCGTGTGTGACCTGGACAGCTGGTTGCTGTTGTACTGTTTCCCACGAAGAACAGTGGTAGAGGTCTTGGACCTGGACAGTTGTAAATAGTTGAACCCCGATCCAGGGTGTGGATAATTTTTATATATAAACTTTTGAGAGGACTAAGTCTCGGATTGAGACTGAACCTCTTTGTTACATTTGTTGTGCCATCTCTTTCAAAGTTTTATTCTGCTGCTAATCAATTTAAAACTAATACTGTTTTTAATGTTACTTTGATAATTAAATTAGCAAGTGTTTATGTTAAGTGTAGATTAGTAATTTCGTTTCAAAAGATAATCACACACTCTTGTGTTGATTAACTGGGAATTAATCAATCCCTTGAGAATCTAACAAAACCTCTACTTTAATAAAAATTCACTACAATTTAATTTATTATTTTATTTTGGGGGTCTTTAAGACACTATTTTTAAATACAGAAATTTTTAATTGGTACTCAATTCACCCCCCTCTTGAGTAAACCACTCCAACCAACAAGGGTGTTACCATGCTTTATGAGAATACATGATGATATTACTCAGTGATATTATTTTGAAAAAGGAAATCTTCATTATATTATATTGACCATCCTCATAAATTTTTGTACTATTAGTTTAGGCACATGTTTTTTGGATATGTCTAATGGATGGAATGAATTATGTTGGAAATTGTATACTATTGTTTATAGATAAAAAATTTCTTAGGATTTTTTTGGTTTTTATAAAACAGACATCCTAGAAGTCAAGAGACCACCAGTCACATCCGGCAAGGCCACAAGACTTCAATCCTCAACCAAAGGGTGACATGGGAGAATCATCTACAATTGGCTTGTGTGATTTCCTAGTTTGTATAATGTTTATTTTTAAATAATCTAATATATTAATTATAAATTAATTTTCTTCAAATCCATATAAAATTATGATAAATATAATATTTTTGAGTTCTTTTATCTTTTTGAGTGAAATATGAATTTGAGATAAAAATTAGTTAAAGAACAGAACCCCACTTGTCAAGTATTATTTTTCTTATTATAGGAAGAAATTAATTCTTATACATTTGGGAAAAGATATTAAAACCAAAAATGTGTTTTCCTAGTACCATATGTTTAGATGAACCAATGATATTTTATGTTATCCATGATTTATGGCTTTAA
Source organism: Viscum album (assembly GCA_963277665.1). NCBI lineage: Eukaryota > Viridiplantae > Streptophyta > Magnoliopsida > Santalales > Viscaceae > Viscum > Viscum album. Next base: position 1,684,250,531 of record OY728119.1, on the reverse strand, counting down.
GGCCCTCAATTTTCTTGTAATTTTTCACTTATTTGTAATTGGTGACCTATATAAATACCTAAAATATATATATTTTCCCCCCAATTATGTGTCTCAAATTTCCACCAATGTTCTCATGTTCAATATCCTATTTTGGTGGTGACTTTTTCATCACCCTTTACCCCATTATTAAGAATAAATTTTAGTAACTGATTTCTGATGTGGGGTTTTCCACAAAGTTATTTTCGATTTATAACCATTTATTTTTGAATAAAAGTTTCATATTGTGAGGACGCCATTTATTGAAAGGGGGAGAATGTAACACAACAAGATTTCATAGAACATTATCACATTAAAATAATTTAATAGTTTGCACTACACGCAACACTGAGTTTGAGTGCACCACCACATACCAAACTAGTCATTCCAAAAGAAGTTATGAATAATAATAACAAAATTTTGTATTTTATATACTCCATATAATTTTAAAATCCACATTATGAGTTTATTAGATATAATTGATGATTGAATACAATTGTTTCCAGAAAAAAAGTTCTATTTTTTATAAAATTAAATTTTACCACCTTTTAATGGAGAACAATTTTTAAATCTAATATTTGACACTTTTATATATTAAATTTTACAAAATAATCGTCTTCTATAGAAGCAGTACATAAAAATTTATTTTTGATATCTTTTTTTTCCTGATAACTTTTATATTTTGATGAATAGTTAAAAATACAAAATATTAATTGAAAACAACATTTTTAATAAAAATAATTTATAGTGTTAAATTGTACATTTGAATGGTTTTGAAGAATAATTAGATAATATTTTTATCATTTAATCTAATTTTGGTCATTGGAAGTTATTTTACATTTAAAATAGACATTTAAACATTACAATCTATTGATAATATTTACTTCTAAAAAACTCAATGTCTAGTTATGACTATGGTAATTAAATTTATATTAATTAATCCAAAATAAATGTATTTAATATTGTAAAATAGAAGTTATTTTTTAATTTTGAACATCAAAATTACATTACGGTGAATTTTTGGTATTTTTCTGAGAACATTCAATTTTAGATGAATAGTGAAAACACTTCGTTACTGTTTAAACCAACTATTTATTTAAATAATTATTTATTTTATTTAAATTTATTTTAAGTCAAAATATGTAAAAAATTCCTTTACTAGTGCAATGTAATTAATTGGATTCATTTTATAATAGAATTATTGCATAAAATTATGTTGAACTTTTAACATCTTTTACCCTCCTTCAAGGCACATTTCCAAATTTATATAAAACATAATTTTACCACTTCTATGAATTTAATTCTAAATATACAAGAGAAACATTTGACATTAGTTAGTAAAATGTGGTTCAATAGGATAAAAATATGTTTTGGTGATTAGTACCTTTTGATTTTCATTTACCCCGATTAAAAGTAAATAGGGCAATTAAATATAAAAATTATTTTATAAAAACCCTAACACATGTCCTAATTCTACTGGATATGGTTTTTTGACCAAAATTTAACCTATATTAAAATATGGCCCTCTTTTTTTAACTAGGATTTTATTGGGACATTTATTATTATTTCATTTAAAAATGTGTTAAAAGTGTTAAATTCAAATTTTTATAACTAAAACATTATTAATATCAGGTAATATATATGATAAATTAGACTATGAATATTTATTCAAAGCCTAAAAATATTTCCAAAATAATGTTAGTTTATTTATAATTTTCAGAAAATATATAATTAAATTTATTTATGACACATTGACGATGTAGTAATTACATTATTAATGAAAATTAAAATAATTGATATTATAAATATCCAAAAAATGTAAATGATACTTTTGATGAATTAAAATAATTTTATTGGTTAATATGACAGGTTGTGGTTTATTAAATGAATTTTATTTGAAGTGATAATGTTGTTATGACTTCCACAAAAACAAAATACCAAATAGTGTCCAAAATGACATAAAAGAGTTTTTAAAACAAATAAAATAATAATAAATAATATAATATACCAAAAATTCTAAGGGCCGAAAAAGGACTTAGAAAATGTTATATATATCAATAGTGAACCATTGGAGGTTTTATTGTCTTTTTATTTAATTTTAATTATCCATTTATTATAATAATACAAGAATACATGGTAAAAGTTAATCTATTAAATTATGAGTTAAATCTAAAAGATAAGGTTAATATGGTGACATAAACCTAACTAAAATATATTGGTTGATATTTTCTAGACCAATCTCCACCGTATCCAATAAATAAATTCTTTTGTATCCATTATAAACCTAATATTATTGTATAATAAAATAATAATCCATGAATTTCCTAAAGTGACCCTCACCTCTCATATAAAAGGGCACTTCCCATTCTCTTACTTTTACACCTCCAAATACATTTGGATCTACAAAACCCTACTCAAATATCCTCCAAAATACCCTCAATTCAACCTATATTCCATAATTTCATCATAAATCCAACCTATGGAGACCTTTGGGTCAAATAAAAATGGAGTACCTGAAGAAGGGGTAATAATTTCATTACCTATTTATTAGATCTTTTCTTCTTCGACTTCCTCTTTCTTTGTAGTTTCAATGCCAAAATAAAAACATGAGTACCTTATAATTTATGGGACATTATTTTATATATTATAAAACCATATTCATTATTAAATTCGTCTTATCAATGAGAAATTCACCACACATGCGTACATACGGTTTACCATCTCTACATCGTGGTGTAGTTTGTTATTCAACACTTCATTATTTGGATGATTCTAATGATGAGTTTAATTGATGTAAATAATAAATATAACATTTAAATGATTTTTTATATATGATATAACATCCAATTACATATTATTTCACCATCAATATAATGATATTGTAGTTCGTGCATACATACTAATTATCATCTCTACAAACGCGATGAGATTCTTTCCCCATCGTAATCATACATTAATATTTTTCATTTTATGATTAAAATTATTTTTTATGAACATAATATCATTCTGGTTATAAATAAAATATAGCCTATCCATAAAATACATGAATTTCCTAACCATACATATAAATGAGATCTAATCAGTTATCACTCGAAACAATGATGCTGATGAAATATTATTATCAATGCAATATTAGAAGATAATTTATGATATCATATGTTTGTATGTGGTTCTTTTATAATTTAATAACAATGGTTTAACTAATATATATGAGTTTAATGTTCCCTTAAAAAATGTAATGTACAATTTAATGGTTAATTATACAATCTCTTTTTTATCTGAGGTTTTTTATACGTAGGTATCTACTGGGACCTCCTTATCATCCAAATCTCAATTTCATAAAAATGTATTTGAAAATATTTTTAAAATTTCTTGTAACATTATATAAAGACATTTATATCCTTTTTGACATTATTTATAATGTTTATAATAGAATCTTTCTGTCAACTTTCAAATGAGGTCCTTTACAACATTTTATAAAAAATTAAAGAATGAATTTTTTTTAACTTATATGGAAAGTGCGGATTTTTTACACCATTATAACACATTCAAAGCTTCCCTAACAAGTTTATAATACTATAATCGAAAGAAATTTTTTATTTCATAATTGAGTTATTTTAAAATTATTTCAATATAGAAAGAGATATTTCTCTCAAATAGTTTTCATTTCATCTTTGTAAACATCCATTGATCGATTTTACACATGTTTGAAGTTGAATTATTATGATAAAACCTTCCATATTTTATTAAAGGTTTTGTGATATTTTTTTGCTGTGGATGTGTTATTTTATACCAATCATTATTTATTGTTAATTTTTTTACATTTTGTTTTATTATTTTAAAAAAAATGTTTTTGTTATGTTTCAACATTTTCAAATGAAGAATGCATTGGACATAGTACGTAACGAGTGGATCCCACTATAGATCCTAGATTCATCAGTATGTCTCATGAGACAAAATATTGTCTTATCACAAGGCGACGAAAAATCTTATTTGTTGTCTTGGCATGATTACTAGACTATGTGGCAATTTTGTCTCGCATTATACATTTAATCATTATGAAATTAGTTATTGATATTACATGTGATTATTCGACTAGTAGAATATCCATGTATATATGTAAATAACATTATTTGATTTATCATATCCATATTAATATGATGTTTATGTTCAAAAGGCTTGTGTTTTAGTATTATACATTTCCATAAATTTTTATTCTTATTTGTGAATGTTTCTGCTAAATTTTTATGCTTACAAAGCATATAAGCTCACCCCTTTCTTATGTTTTAATTTTCCCAGGATGTGAATATGAATATTATAAATACCCTTCAAGGATAGGCTAATGGATATGAGTGAGTTTAAAAAAGGGGCACACTGATGTTTTTTTCCATTATTTCATGATGCAATTTAAATCTTAAGTATGTATCTAGTACATACAAGGATACCAAACTAGTCAGTCATTCTGGACATGATTCCTTGTATTGTGCCAATGTTTTAAAAAATGCACTGAATCTGGGTAACAGTGGTCGGGGCGTTACACCATGCGGATCATTAGGGAACTGTATGTTATACAAAATGAAGTTTCATGTCATCCTACTATAATTAAAAAAATATTATACACAAGAATTAAAATAATTTGTATCATTTAATTAATATTAATACCATAATGACTTATCTATTTCCAAAATATATATCATATGAATTAGTTTTTGAACTCAAAATAATACAATAGTGATTATCCTTGATATAACTAATAACATATAATTTCACATGGCTATCATTTTGTTGTGAATGTGTTTAATAAAATATCAATAACATTATTTTCAATAACCACTTGAAATATTATTAAATCTATACACCCAATACATTCAATAATGAGCTGGTGATTCCAAACAATGTATTCAATCTTTTTTTAAGATTGGGGTTCCTTATCTTATAAGATTACTTTTTTATTAACATAACAGATCTCTATCTTATTTGATAATATATGAACTATAAATTTTTCAATAATTTTTTTTATCCAAATATATTAATTTTCAACATGTGGTACAATAATTTACTAATACTATATTATTTAATAATCTATTGTAGTCGTTGTAAATTTCTTTTATAAATTTCAATAATATAAATTTTAAATAGAAACTAAGAATGTGTTGTAGAATTTTTTTTATTATTTAAGAATATATCATCAATATATACCATAAAAAGGATCTCTTCATCACCTCCAAATAATAAAAATTCTTCTTTTTTCCATTTTATGAAATTATTATTATTCATACAAATGATTTAGTGAGTTTAATGGGATTTTATTATTATTGAATGGCTATGTTAAAGCATAAGAGAACCCATGATAAATATATAATATGATAAACATGTTATATTTAATTATATATGTTTAAATATACTCAGTCGTGTAGTAATGTTCTTTATACCCTCAAAATTTTTTATATTTATTAGAGTGAAAATGAATCCTAATGGATAAAAGGTGTCTAAAATAAATTAACCATATATAATATGCTCATATATGATCCATCATGTATGGTGTTAGGGATTCCATGAATGTAAATGATGTAAAGGAAGCATCCTAAGTGACCCATGAAGAAATGTAGTCAATTTCATTATTTTCTTCTAGCCACATGTGGTGAAATTATACATGATTTCCAAGAAAGGTATTTCATTTAGGACTATGATAAAAAATTAAACATGTCGTGATGATATGTTCTCGGTTAGTGTTTTAGATAACGAATGAGTTTTTTTCAATTGAGGCCAACACAATTGTTTTAGAATAAAATAGATTAATCCCATTGATTATGGAATAAGATTCCATCAGGAATGAATCCCAATACCCTTAAAAGTAAATGAGGGAAATAAAAATTGGGCCCTTGTGGTAATGAACAATTATTCCCCAAAAATAAAAGGAAACCAATATGATAGGACCCATATATGTTGATCAAGACTTATAATAGGATTAATCATGCACTTATAGTTACCCTATAGTAGAAATTGTGTAATATATTGGGATGAGATCCGATTTTTCATGATTTTCCTAAAAAAATGGTGGTTCTCCAACTGTTCCATGGGCTTAGATATGTCATCCACCACTCATATGTATTAATGAAACGAAAATCCTTCTACTAGTAGATCATTAATGTCAATCCAGGTTCACCAAATTTAAATTACAAAAACATCCAACTACAATGAGAATATCCATTCTAATTATTTCATGGGTTGTTTTCCCATTACATGGATCTAGATTTGAGGAAATTCACCAATTGTAAATCCCATTCTTGGAGTTATCTATGCTAAACCACATTAAACATTTACTAATATAATTTTTTTGAATTATTTTTAGAAATCAATATATGATATCTATATATATCTTCATTCAGAGTATATAAATATATTTTCCTCTGTTTTTCATTGAGAGTAATTCTACCATCCAATCCTTTATAAACATTAATATGAGGATATGACTTTGGATGTATAATATTTCATCATCATATGTTACTACACATATAAAAATAATTCCTCTAAACTCCTTTTTAAAAAAATATTTATATCAGTTCTTGGTGAGAACATACACATTGATAAATTTATCCAAAAGAATATATCTAGAGATTGGGTATTACCTTAATTCAAAAATATACCATTTTAATTTTCATACATTTTAAATACCATTAGGATCCTTTAAACCAATTTGTATTATCACATATATTCCCTTAAAATATTTACTTTAATGAAATAATGAAATATATTTGGTATATTTCATTATCATTGATTGATATAACAGAAAGAAAACACATTAATCAATTTATCATGGTTATACAATTTAATTTTTCATTAATTTCAATAACAAGAATTTTTTATAATCTTTTACCACCAAGTTGGACTTTTAAGTAGACATTATGCTATTAATTTTGTGATTATTTCTGAAAAGCCAATATCAACCCATGAGTATTACCCCTTCATGTTGGTTGAAAATTATCCAATAATGATATATGTATATAGGGATAATTTTTTATTTCATTACATCCAAACATTTTATGAAATTGGAAGTCTCTATAAATGTTTGATAAGTTGTTGGTTTATCTCAAATAAACCCATATTTACAAAATCCAAATATACTAGTTTCAAAACAAATCCTATAATACCCCAAAGGATATTGTGTCACTTTAGTTGGTTATGTTTCAACAATATATTATGAAACCATTTTATATTCCTCCAAATAAATCTGTAATATATGTTTTTTCTTGAATGTATAAAATTTCATTTTCAATCGTATTTATTTAAAAAGACATAAATTCCTTAAAAAGGAACATACCAAACTAAGATATAATAAATAGGTACGATATTTGACAAATAGTGACTCATTATTTCTTATTTATATATAATAATAATAATTTTAGATTTAATATGGATTCATCCTCTCCCTACTAAGATCAATCCCATGATCAGTGATAAGGAAGAGATTTCAACCCTATGTCTTACCTTAAGAGGCCAATGGTTGAAAATTAGCAAAATTTGTTTTAAAACTCAAATAGAAGGTAGTTTCCACTGAAAAAATAGAATAAAAAATTAATAAGGAATCCCAATCCATGCACAATAAAATGTATAAACTAAATAACTAACATTTTATAAAATATAAATATATTTAAGAAAAAAATTAAGACTCTGATACCCATGGAAAATAATAAAAACCATCCAATTTAAATTAGGACCCATAAATCCAAAGTAACATAGTGGTATGCTAAGAAAAAGTTTTCTTCATTCTTCAATGAACAATTGTAATGTAAAACTAGTGGAACTCACCTCATCAACCAACATTATACTAATAACAAGTTTATAAATGTAGGGGTGAGTATTCGACATAATTATTATATACTACCCAATGGTATTGATGAACATTATCAATGTCATGTATAGATAATTATCATAAATTAAAAGCTTAGTTTTCAATAATAATTGTTCTGTTCATCACCACCTATTTAAGGACTAAGTCTTTTATCAAATGGGGAGCATTTTATCTCATGGATACATAAATCATAATATATTTCAAACAAATTTTACAAACACATAATGAATATATATTGTATAAATGATACATAAATAATAATATATGTATAGTATATCAAATTCCATTAAAATATAGAATATCCCCTTAAACAAACTCCTACAAACTTGTACACACATTCATAAGGTGAAATGGCCTATCAAAAACACATTACTATAACCATTCCCCATATTGATTCATATCATGAATCCATCCTATATATTTAAAATACATGTCCATATAAATCAATTTTGGGAATTCATTATGTAATTATATGTTGGATATATTTTTAGTATACTCACCTACAAGATGATGGGATACAAAAAATAAACCTACCCTTATTTGGTCTGTGCATAAAAAATGGTTCCTCAATTTTCAAAATAACATAAAAAAATATAATGAATAATATCAAATAATATGATACCTTTAGTTATCTACATAATATTCCACGCTCATACCAACAAAATAATTTTCATTATTTAACTCATAATCATAAAACTCATGAAGCTCACTAGGTAAATCTACTCATGACAACAAGATATCATAAAAGATAGTAGGCCAACTACTCCCCATGGATATCCAAACATCCAACCACAAAACTACCCAATTCATAGGTAGACACCGCTAGGGAAAACCCATATAAATAATATATTATAGGTAGGTGAATTTTGAAAAATATATATACTATTTAATTATGGATTATTCATCAATGTGATGTAGCTATCACATGGAAAACACATCATATGAAACTACATCATCAAACCAAAATCATCAGATTGCATCATCAATATCATAAAATAAATTTTGCCATTTCCCTATATAGTGGGTCCATTATAAGATCTAAACATTCACCAAAATAATACTGGATTTCACTAAACAACTGACATATACTCTCATGTCAAAATTATATTTTAGAAACGTTTTCTTCCATGGATCTCCATGTAATGAAAACCCCCCACTAGAACTCTAACCAAAATCAACATTATAATGACTGTCATTTTGGATCCTTATTTCAATAAGCCCTTAATTATAGACTATTACACATAGTTTATCATCTTAAATTATGGATGATATTAATTATTTAATGAAAAATTTATGTAAATATAAATAATACAGATTCATTTTCCAACTACAATATAAGAAAAATGTTTTAAAAAATAATTTATTTAAACAAAATAAATCCAGAAGTGCTGAAACAATCACAATTTGTATCTTCTTTTATATATTTATATTGAAGTATAATGTAGTCTGCCTCTATGGATATGACTCTCATGTATAGAGTTATGCTCGCCCAGTATCACCAACAATGTTATCCAGATATTCCGAAAAATAATTCATTTATATAAAAAGATATAATATAAATAGAGTTAGTATGTTCAATGATGAAACTCTCATTTGTATCAATTAATGGAGCATGGTAATGAATCTATGAATATAATAAATGAAACAAAATAATTAATCTTACATCCCATAGAGGTTAAAATCTAATCTAATTCAATATCATCAATTATAATACTCACACTTACAATAATAAAAATCAATACATGAAATCAATCAATCCAAAATATTTCTAAACAATTTCCTAATGTAATTTAGTTATTCACCTGGTGTCCTTACTATATAATTACAATCTAAGTATATACGCATGAAGAAGATTCCATGATATATATATTCAATTGTATATCCATAGGTAACTCTATAAAATATATTAAAATGTTGGGTTACTTTCCACCATTCAAGTATTCAATTAATTTTGTGGTTTTCATCATCTGGGACACTCAATAACAAAATAAAAATCTATTGATAAAGTGTCCACCATCAAGGGAATTCCCTATATTAATATGTGTTCACCATCATGGAATCTCCCTTGTTCAAGTCATTACATATTTTGTTTACATCACTAGTAATCCATTTCAAGATACAAAAAAATATAATCTTGGATTATCATAGTGGATTCCTATTGTAAAACATATATATTTTTATAAATTTTTTTTCTATAAATAAGTTGATAACTTTCATTACATGAAACAAAGATTATAAATGAACCATGAGACAATAGAAAAAAATGACTATTAAAATCAAGATAATTAATTAGAAGGAGATAATAAAAAAAATATTTTATTAAATAAATATAAAGATTCAACTCGGTATGAATTTATTCTTATGCATATAAAAAATAACAAGCTAACTTTTAGTAAAATAACATTATTTATCAAAAATATGTTTACATAAAAATGAGGTTATCATATTTTAATCTGTGAATATTTATTTCTTTATGAACTATAAAATTTTATTGAAAAAAAATACTTAATTTTTTTAATTTGGAAGTCACAATTATGTAAAAAATATTTTTCAATAATTTTCTTAAAAAATTTATTTTTGAAATAATTGTGAGAATAATTATTTTTATAGAATATTTTCTTTTCTTTTAATTATTTTACATAGTAAAATTATGTTGTAAAATTTAATGTAGTTAAGTTTCATTTAAAATAATAAAATTATGGTTTTTTTAAGTTATTTTATAAATATATTTATTATAAAAACATTTTATGTTTTAAAATGTAATTTTTTCAAAAAGTTGTTTTTGTGGTTTTTTAATTTTAAAATAAATTCTTAAAAGTCAATGTTTCGAATTTTCAAAAATGGATAATAAAATTTAATTTATAGTTATAAATTTTGTACATATTTCCAATTTATTTTTCCATTAGAAATAGTTATTGGTTGATTGTTTTGCACACAGTAATGGGAAAATTTAGTAATTTATGATAAAAATAAAATGATAAATACTCTAAAATGAACCTAAAACATGGAAACATTTTACTGGATGAATAAAATTCTACCCGAAAAACCTAAGGATCAAAATTGTTATTTTTAATGGACACATGACTATGAAATTGACATATATAATATTTCAGTCAAAGAACATCACAAAATGTCACTTTGTTTGTCTTAAATTTCCCTAATGTGATCACAAGATGATAAGGTATGTTCATAACGACTATAAATGTATATTTTTAACATACAAAACATATTTTCATGATATTTATTTATTTTTCACATTTAGGCTACTTAGATGATATTATGATAGTTATAATATTTTATTTAATAAAAATCTAAAGATGTAACTTTCATGTTTTAACTACTATATCATTTTTGAAATATTTTTAACCAAAAAATATAATTGAAAAAAAAAATTAAAAATTAAAGAGGTTTTTTATTTATAATATTACTTTATATTTAAATTCAATAAAAATAAATTTAAATTAAAAATTACTCAACATTAATGTGGTAATCATTTTATTAATGGAAATATTTAATAAATGATACTAAATATATTAAAAAAATATATTTTTAGAATGTTAATTTGATAAATTAATATACATTATGAACATAACCACTTTATGTTATAATAAGTATTTATTTGATGGTAACATGGTATCCTGATATTATTATATGTCCATGTAATTAATAGTGACAAATTTGACATTAATTATATTTTATGAAAATAATAATATATTTAATTATTTAAAAATAATAAAAAATTGTTAAAAATAAAAACAATTATAATATTGTATAATATTTCATCAATATTATAATTATTTTATAATTTAAATCACAGAATTAATGATTTCAATATATTAATATTGAATAATTTTTTACCTTAGTTAAAATTAAAATATATAAACTAATGACTAATCCAAATGATAAGGTCAAAAATAATAAAAATACATGTCTAAAATATAAAGTTTTATTAGTGGAAAACATTATATTATCATATATTTTAATCCATGTACTTTAATAGGTTATTGGTCTGGTATTAAATTTATTGTAAATTTATATTTTTAGAAGATCCAAAAATATCCCCCATATAAGTTATTAAAGTCATTCCTCTCTAAAATAATCATATAAAATTATTCTTTCACGATTGAAAATACCCTAAAAAATTTATCTTCTAATATTTCCGAGACACATTATACTGATTTTTTTCTTCTCAAAATAACAACACCACTGACCCTTAGAAAAGACATAAAGGATTTTTTCTAAAGACAGGGTAATCATCAGTACATACTCTTTCAGGATAATTTATCCTTCTACTTACACATCATGTGGTGTTCCCATTATAAAGTAATAACTTTATTATCACATATATTATTATAATTATTTGAAAACAATATAAATCCTTTAATAAAAGCACCGTAAGTGTGTACATAGGGCATGTTGTCACCACACCATGATGTAATATGTTTTCAATCAACGCATTATTTGGATCTTTATAATGATGGAAATAATATATATATATATATTATAATTATATAATTTTTGTTATTCTAGAAAAAATTAATATATCATCCACTTCCTTGCTATTTCATTAATATGGGAATAATACCATTGCTCATGCGTACGTACAACCTATAGTCTCTAAGACATAATTCAATTAATTTTCCATGATCACCATTAATGAATAATTATATAAATGTATATAATGTATAAATATATATATATATATATATACATGTTAACTTAATATGTTTCTATAGATTAAGGGTTTATATCCTAAGCATAGTAATGGGGACTCAAATGACAAAACATTTAGAGGAAAATGAAGAAGTTATCCACAAAATGAAGGGTAATAATGAACTATTATTAAAAAACTGGTGATCAGATGATATAATAGGATCATATATGATATTAGAAATATTTATATGGTTCTGATAAAAATTAATAATACTCTTTAAACCATTATACATAGGGTGCTGATGAGTATAATGGAAATCATAAATGTGAATAGGGTAAATTTCACAATGTCATAATTATTTGGTAATTTTTATAAATTAATATCTACTAATGAATATTTAACTTTTTTTCATTCTACATTAGAAATTTTTTTTAATAATCTTATGTTTTTTTTATTTTTTTTACACTTGTTTGAATTTTTACTAAACACTTTGACAGAAATCATTTTCCATATTCAAAACAAGTTTCTTTGGTGATTTTTTAGAAGAAGTACGAAAATAATGTTTTTTAATTTATACATTATGAAATAATATATCATATTTCATGATAGAATAATTATTTTATTCTTCCATAATAATAAAACAAGGTTATTTTCAATAAAAAAATTTCATTTGAAATTGCATGATATAGAAAAAAAATTCTAAACATGAAGGATATTTTCCTCAAAAAATATTTTAAGTGATATCTCAAAATTGATTTCCATGAAAGATAACATTATTTGATGTTACATATACATTATTGGGTATTTTATTCAATAATACTATTTAATATATTCTTATTTTATTTATGTATATGATGGAATGTTAGTTCTGAAACACATTTCATTTCCATGAGTTATGCAATGATGAAATTTTTATGTAACCCATTTTAATATAGCTTGGGATATTATAAATGGTTATGCTTTTTTGGAACACATACATATTGATTACAATATTTAATGGCCGGGACCTATATTGGTAAGACTCTGTAATTCTAAAGTAAGAACCTTATATTTGTTAGAGTGCTTTACAGGTGATACCAAGCGCCTAAGGGAAAATAATACCCTAATAATTTGAAATATATTTAATATTGTAAAAAGATTATATATTTTGCGATGCACTAAACTCTGAGTAACCTTGCGTTACACTAAATAACCATTTATTTGAATGTGTACATTACACATAAGACATATATTTAACTATACATTATTTAAATATTATTATTTATTAAAATAAAAAATAACCTAGCAGTAGAATTAGATGTTATAAATAATATTAAATATATTATGGAATATATTATTTATAACAATATATGACTAATTTATATGTTAAAAATTTATTATTATTGAATATAGGAACCAATGGAATATAATGGAATGTTTTTTATATTAAAACATTTTTATACTCACAATTATGATTTATCCAAATAAATTAACATAATAAAAAATTATTAATTATATTAATGTATATACATATTATATTTTATATTTTATATTTTTGATATTAGTCCCATGGATTTGATAAGGATAATATCATAATAGACCCAATTTTAATCATAAAATACTATATTTTTATTAATGTATTTTTAAGGCATTCTAATGGTCAACAAATTTAAAATATGAATGATTACACATTAACTGATTTAATATGAAAAAAATATACATAATATTTGAAATAAAAGCATCATAATTAGGTTCTTGTGAATTTTTGATATTTTTTAGGGAATATATCAATATTTAATATATATTTATAAATACAACATTTTTGTACAAAACTACATTTTCATCAAAATTATATAATAAATTAAATTGTGGTTTATTTTGGTTTCAATGTATAATTAAATAATATTTTTTATCAATTACTCTAATTTAGTTTATTATAATCAATTACACATTGATATTGATTATAAAAACATAGCAAACTTTTGGACATTTTTTCTTTGAAAACACACTTGTCGTCCCACGTGTGGGATGAATTTTAAATTAATCTCTGTAAATTTTGTTACTAGAATTTGGAAAAATGGATTCTATTTTTTTAATAAATAAAATTTATAGTGTAATAATAAAAAAACCATAAATATTAGTGAACGTAATTAAAATTTATTGCAATCAATATGGTAAAATTAAACTTTATAAAGGACTAACCCATTATCAGAAGGGAATAAATGACCAATACACTTTTAAAAAACCCATTTTATGGCCATATATCATACATAGTAAATAATGTTTTTATTTTTGAGTAATTGTTTTGAATTTTATTAGGTATGGACATCTATACACCTAACATGTTTCCAAATAATGGAAATATTTCCCTTTCCTTCCCATTAAAAGGCCACTGCCACTCCCAATTTCCACACTTATTAAACCACTTATGATCTACCAATATCTTCCAAAATGAATGTCAAATATCATTACCCTGTACAATTATGCATCAATTTTGGTATAAATACTTCCATCGATTCTATTTTGTAAAAACCAAAATAATTTACCTGTTTAAGATTTATCACCTTCCCTCAAGCTCCCTTATATCATTTCCATTATACACCGCTAAAATATATTTATTCAATTTAATATAAAAAACATTACCCTAAATATATTAATATTTTTATATGATTTTTTGACAAATACATACAACTACCTCCATATAATCGGTATAATAAATTGTTTCTGTGTGCGGCGAACTACTGCCTCACAAATAATTGTTGTTCATTTTTCATTTACCACCTATCATGATGTCCATCATGATGGTAAATATTTATGTATAAATTATATATTATATGAACTATTTTTTTATAATTATTTAATTTATATTTTGAAATTGATGTTAGGCTTACCATCTTGTTTCAATATAGTAATTTCAATTGACAATGTGTGGACTACCTCCCCCTCAAAGCAATATAACTCATTCATATAAAAAACATATAAATGATGAATTTAAAAAACATATGTAACATATATAAAATTTATATGATCATTGAATTATAATATACACATGTATCATTTAGTTTTCATTCTTTTAATATAATAATTAAATGAATGTAGCGTTAATTCACACTTACAACAAACTGTCTCCATAATCAGTGCACTACGTTTCTAATCCTCAAATATAATGCATTACAATAATTACATATATAATAATTATATATGAAAGGTGAACCATTTTTTACATTTTTTAGATGATTAAACTATTGCCTAATAAAAACAACAACAAATAACAAGTAAAAACATACTCAGGAAAACTACTGTAATTAACACCAGATATAGTGACATTAATGAATGAGTGTTCACAAATGGGTACAAAAATGTTATAAGGCATAATATTTTATACTTTAATAATTATTATGGATATGGTATAAGTTAGTAACATATTTTAAATCCTTCTACAGGAGGATAGATACCATAGAACAAAAAGACAGTTAAGGTAAGGGAATTTCTTCTCATATTACATTCCAATGAGGATTATTTGTTATTATGTTCCATATATCATCCCAATAATTCATGGAATGATTTTCCTTTAAAAAATTTATATTGAATTTTTTTCATTATAATTTTATAATAAATATTACCATTATGGTTTTGTATATTTACATTTCAATACTTTAATATATTACATCTATGTTCTAATATTATAGGAAATAATTTCATTATTTCAATAAACAAAATTATTAATTATAAGATAATTTTCATTATTTAATTTTATTAAAAAAAATTACACAAATAACAAATTTATTAGGTTAAATTAACAATGAAACATTACAATTTAGTTGCCGAACACCTCTTTAAACTAGAGACTCATAAAATTTAAATATACCACAACAATTATGAATATAAGAAGTTAAATTAAAACAAACCTTCCAATATAAATATTGAAGCTTGCATAAATTGGAACCATCATTAGTATGAGCCCTCTAAATATGGTGAAGATAAGAACACAAATAACTTAAAAAATTGTAATCGTGATCACGAATAGAGTAATGATGTACTTTGAGTCTGGGTTCTAAAATTCCTTCTATGTGATATATTTATAGACAAAAAGGTTTCAAAATGTTCTTCTATAAACATTGAGGTTTAAAAAAAATTAGTAGTTATAAAATTAAAATAACTCCATTGAGAGACTTTTAGAAGGTACACATATACATGAATATTTCATTTGAAAATAATTTTCATTATTAAATTGAATAAAAATATTAAATATATTAGAATTAAAAAATGTATTTGACGATATCTATAGATCATCATATATATTGGTTTTTAAAACATATATTTTATGTTGTTATAACAAATAAAAATCAAAGAAATAATATATCATAACAACTATTTCTAATATACTCTATCGATAAAATTTTTATTTCTTTTGGGCTAAATTGGATTAATATAATAATATTAATAATAATGTTTGAGTATATGAAACTGAATTTAATTTTAATTTGAGAATAATGAAATTAATGTGATATTAATAAAATGAAAAGTCAGTTGGTTGTATTTATTTATATTTATATATAAATCCAAAAACACACACACACTCACACTCACACACACACATATATATATATATATTACTGAATTATATTCTATTAATGGAGATAAAAATTAGTAAAAAATGATGAAATGTAGAAAATAAATCCTTGTTGTCTCCTACCTTGGGTACAGCTCGACCACCAACCTTATTTGAATCCATTGAACCCACCCTAGAAGAACACCTCAATGTCCTTTCCGGATCACCCCTCATCCTCCATCTATTCTGAACCAGCAAATCCATAAGCTGTCTGATGTCACGATTCCTCCCCCTTTCACGATATTATCCTGCAAGCCTTTCTACACACTACAACGGTCACTGAAAACACCCTGACGAACACGGCCGACAACTAGTCTCCCTAGAGACCACCATACCAACATTGTCATATCTACCATCATCGATTGTTAGTAGTTAATCTCCCCACTAGCCGTTCGATGTTGTCGCATCCTATCAGTACTTTGATTTTTCTTCCACAAACTATGTGAATCAATTTAGACAGTCAGTGTACATTTTAGTCTTCCACAAGCCACGCTGAAGTAGAAACATCCACCCTTGTCTTCTTCTCCTTTCTAGCTTTGAATGATATATATCACATCCTTTCCCACCATGTCTTTAAAAGTTCCTTAATTGGTATATATTACACCATATTTCAGGAGGAGAACCCTTAGTTAGAGTACCTAGACCAAAACCTCTCCATATGTTTCATATCTTCTTGAATTTTAACTGGTTCGATCCAATTCAAATGTAGAAGAAGGCCACATCCATTACCTCAGAAAGATTTCAATTAGGCAGAATCCCAATGCCTTCACCTGATCTGGATATCCCAAGAATCTACCTTCGGTTCATTATTCCGTTATGGGTAATATTACTATTAAATATATATATTTCGTATTTCATGCTTATAAATAATTAATTTCTAATTTAATTTTATTCATGGTATTCATGTATGATTATACAATCATTCCATATTTTCATTTTTTTTATGTTTATAAGTACATATATATTCTTTATAATTTCATTTTTCATATATATATATATATATATATATATATATATATTATACTTGTTTGCTTTTCCATTTTTGGATGTTTAAGATTTTGAATTTTAATTTTTGATAAATATATATGTGTGTGTGTGTAGATACATGTCTTTGGATATTTATTTGTAAAATTAAAATTAATATATGTATTACCCCTTCTTCAAATTTTTTTATAAGGAATAAAGGTTATTTAAATGGTTTCGTTCATTATATATGTGTATATGTATATATGTATATATAAATAAATTCCATTACATTATTTCATTTTTCAAAATAAATATCTATTTCATTTAAAGGCTTGAAATGAACTTTCTCAATTTTTATAAAATTAAGCTATAATATAATTGTTTATTTTTATAATATTATAATTATACTTCTTATATGTGTTATATTATTTTTCTTTTTAAATAATATGTTAATGGATATTTTTTCTTTTACATATATTTTTTCATTAGATTGAAATTATATATATATATATATGAATATATTGTTAGTGTAATTATATTGAGATACAGTAATTTTAATGTTACTATTACGCTCACCATTATATTAAATTAGTATATTTGTTGTGCGGAAGATAATTATAAGAAAGAATATTTTAAATTCCTATTATTTCACATGAATTTAAATTTACAATTGTTATAATTTTTTGTGAAATGATTTTATATTAATTAATGTATTGGGATTTAGTAAATTAAGTACATAATTCATTTATCAAGGGGTGAGATTAAAAGGTTAAATTCCAATAAAAAGTAATTTATCAAAAAATAATAATTACTTGAATGTTAATTTTTTAATTAATAGACCATGAAAAATAAAAATTTAATGATATTTGGATGTGTGAAATGTAGAAAAGTTATTTACCTCAGAAAATAAATATTTATACATTTATAAATGAGAATGTGCAATAAAATCATCATTAGGTATTTACATAAAATAAAATACCCTGTGGAAAATGTATTTATGTAAAAAAGCTGGAATTTTTTTTAAATAAATAGTAATTTGGACATTGTAAACAAGGTTTGGGTGAGGAGTGAATTCATTATTAACAAAGTGTGGGGATAATATATACTTTAATTTTTATGTGGCAATACTATATTTTTTTGAATTTCTTTCTTAGTATATTCTTGAAACCCATAGGATTTTGTTAAAAAAACTTCAAAGCATATGTACTATCAAAAGAATTACAATGATTTAAAATGTGTAACTATTTTCACAGGATTTAATAAATTTCCAAAATAATATTCATTTTAAAAATATTATCTTAATATTCTTTCAAATAAGTATGTGTTTTTTGATGAATTTTCAAAATTAAGTGTCAATATTATATGTATTTTCAATGGAATTTTTAAATCATTTTCAATTGCTCTCTTTTTATAAAATTATTTCTAAAAGGTATTTTCAAATCAATTTTCAAAAGTACTTTCAAATTAATTTTTCAAAAAAGGTATATGTATTTTTAATATGTCAATCACTCGATTTTCAAAAAAAACCCTGACTAGGAAATTCCTTCTCAGACAATGTTGTAAAATAATCTTCTCATGTCCATGTATGAATTTTTGGGAGTTTTAGGTTTACATAGAGATAATGTCAAAAATGATTCATCTTTGTATTTTATTTATCATTTTAATTATATAATATTTAAAATTGGCCCTTTTCTTACAAAAAAATTAGTTGGTAAAGATACTCAGCATTAAATGTCAGTCTATATTTTTGTTGTTGTTAAACTAAAAAATATACAGTATTTTTTTGTACTGAATCTTGGAGCATGGTTCTGGGGCGCTACATTTGTTACCAGAGGCAGAATTTATATACCATTGAATATTAGATATTTTTTTAATATAAGATTAAATTATATTTATATTATTTTCATCAAAACTATATTTTCAGACATTTCATATTGGTGAAAAATTATAGAGTTACAAACCTATGTCTATATCCTAGGATGTTGAGTATCAATTTTGAATATAGAAATTTAGTTATTATAGTTCTGTGAATTCTGATAGTGGAATTCCAGAATTTTTCCATTTGTAAAACAAGTAAATTTGAAGACATAATTTTTTTAAGGGGGTAGAATATAACTAGGAAAAAATTATATGCATCATCTTATTTTAATAAGTTTTTATTGAATGTTTTTATTTATAAATTTATAAAATATAATACACTTATGAAAAAATATATATATTCACATAATTTTTTTATGGTTTTAATAATTTTTTATACATTTTGGAATGAAATTATTTCTTTTAAAAAATATAAGTTTTTGTTATAAGTTAATTTACGATATAATATTTTCTAAACATATTAAATGAGATATATCAATAATTATATCTGGTTAAAATAAAAATAAAAAATTACAATGTAATATCAGAAAACCAGTTTATAATAAAGACTCAAGAATTTGAAATATATAACAACCATTAAGAGTAAATATAGAAAAATTAAAAGAAATGATAGAGAAGAGATGTTGAAACTTGAATCATCTAGATCTATCATTCGTAGGAGCCCTCCGAATATGATGATGATGAAAATAAAAATAATTGGAAAAGAAAATTCATCATGATAATGATCAAAGTAATTATGTGTGTCGATTATAGGTACTAAAATTACTTCAATGTGATTTATTAATGGATAAAAATGTTTTTTACAATGGGGTTATAATCATTGAGGTTTAAAAAAATTTTAATTAATGATAAAATGAAAATATAGTCGATGAAATAATTTTAGTGCTTACACATATTCAACAATATTAAATTTGAAATAAATTTTCATTAATAAATTGAATAAAAAGATTAAATAAATTATAATTAATAAATATATTGGCAGATATCTTTAGATCCACCATTTTATTTTGATTTTCTGAACATATATTATATGTTTTTATGAAGTATAAAAATTGTAGTAATAATGTATCATAATAAATATATGTTATAAATTCTATATATAAAATATTTATTGAACTTTTCATACATTGAATTATAATAAGATTAATAATTATATTTTTTCATTATATAAATATGAATTAAATTATAATAAGATAATATTGAAATTAACATATTATTAATAAAAAAATTGTGTTAGTTATATATTTTTTCATATAGGTAAACACAAACACAGATATATATTGGACCGAATTATATACAAAAATGGGGATAAACAAATCAAAAAATGATGAAAAGTAGAATACAAAACCCGATTGTCTTATAACTCGGTTACAACTCAACCGCCTAACTCTTTCATAGCCGTTGAACCCACCCAGTATGAACTTGTCACTGGCCTTGTAATGACCCATAAATTCCCTTATTTTTTTAAATACATGGGATTTTTATGAGTCCACAGTTTCTGATGGCGCTTGATTCCGTGGCCCGGTGTGCCCAGAATCAATTTCTAAAGTTTTTCTCTAGTACTTTTAGTAAACTTATGTGTGGGATTTTATATCTTTTGAACCGGTGCTCGGAATTGAAATCTGAGGGCACCGCTGAACTCACAGCATCAGTATTCGATGAAGGATACCTTTACTGCTGTTGCATTTTATCAAGGTTGGATGTTAATTTTTGTGTATTCTAAATAAAATAAAATAAAAATATGTGTACATATTTTTATTATATTGGTGATTAAAACCACCAAGTGGAGGTTAGAGGTGGGGCCCACCACACCCTAACCTCCATTGGGAGGATATAACTAGGTGGGGCCCACTCTAGTTTGGACCTCCTTTTACCCCCATGTAACGTTCATTTAATTGGGGGAAGTCTATTAAACATCCCTGGAAATTAATAAAGCCACCTCTCCTTATTTAATTTTGAACCTTCCACCTTCACTCATTAAAGTTCCAACACCCATTAATTAATTAATTGATCTCCCACAAGTAATTCCTTAATTTGTAGAGATTTCAATTCTTTTGAATTCCATTGGGAATGCATGGCATGGATAAAATAATAGGGAGGCTATTATTTTTTATTGGGGTGGAAACATATTAGCTTTGGGGGAACTATTGGAGAAATGACTTCTTCCAATGAAGAACAAACTATTACAATGAAGAACACCCCTCGTCTCCGAATAAACCGAAGCATCATATTCTTCCTTCTTCAACCGAATCAAGGAAGGGAAGCACCCCCGCCCACGTTGTACACCGAGGGCGTTGTCTCGACTCATCTTCACCGAGCTCTACCTCCTCTGACGTTGACGGAACAACGTCCATTTTCTGCAAAAACTGTTTTCTGCAACTCGTCAACATAAAATAAAAATACGCCGTAGGGGGATTTACCTTTCTTGGTATTGATTTTCTCCTTTACTATTTCTAAACGACGAAGACAGACTATCCAACAAACAGGCTGACCCGTTGTCCGATCGTTCTTACGGGTAAGGGAAGAATTTCATGTGGGGTTTAGATTTCGGATGGATCGGTCTTGTTGATGATCTTTATTGAACCATGTTATGATCTGTTGATGTGGAGGGTGCATGCCAAACCAATCACGACACGGTTCCCTCTGTTGATTTTGTGATGTTCTTCGGCTTGTTGTGTTCTTCATGGTGACAAGCCAAAGTGGCGGCGACAGAATCCGGAGGGTCCAGCGCTGAGTGCGGCATCCCGAGAGGACCCCCGGTGCAGAAAGATCTAATTTATAACCATCGGAGCAAACCCGGTGGTCCGAAGAAGGTGGGTTACAAGGAGGCGATGCCGGAGAATGGAGGTGGTGGCGGAAGTGGCGGTCGCGCACCGGACGCGTGGAGGGACGGGCGGCCGCTTGGGCCGCCCGGTCCGGGGGATGACTTGATGGCCAATCTGGCCGGGCTACTGCACAACTGTGGTGACCACAGGCACCATGGGGAGGAGGATGTGACCCGCGTCTGTAGGCCGCCCGGCTGGGCGAACCGGTTGGTCACATGCCAGCTGGGCTGGATAACAGTGGTGCCTGCAGGCGCCGCGTGGGGAGAACTGTGGCCCAAAGTACGGGCCACCGGTGTTAGACCGAACCAGCCAGGGAAGAGGAGGAGGCGGTGCCGCATGGTGCCGCCGGGTGAACTAGACCTGCCGGCAGAGGGGGCTGGGTCTGCGGGTAAGCTGCACCCCACCGGACTGGGCTGACCCGCCAGCCCACTAGGCTTGACGAGCCTCGCCCATCTTCGCTTAAATGTGAATAAGTCCTAGACCTCACTTCTGATTGATGCACCATGTGCAGAAATGTAACCCTCACGATGAGGCTGTAGTTTTTGGATACTCTAAGTGAGTTTGGTAAAAATTTGGAAAACGAAAGGGTTTGGATTGAGCTTAAATCCAACCTGGCCCCTCGAATGAAAATGCCAATAACTCTCAGACCGTTTGTCCGATTGACGCACCAGCTATCGCGTTGGGTTCCTTATTGTGAGATAGAACTACGAGATACATGAAATAAGGGCTTCATGATAGTTTATTTATTAACACATGGATCGAGGAGCATACCCTCCCATAATTGAGCAAACTGAGTGCAGGAACCCTAGGGCTGGCTTCGACTAAAATGACAGGATCCTTCGTGGGTTTGATTGCGATGACTAGTGTACCAGAATTCTCCATGGTTTCGACAGCGATGACCATTATACCAGAATCCTCCATGGGTTCGACATCGATGACTACTGTACGAGGATCCTCTTTGGGTCCGTCAGTTCTAACATCTATTCTTGTATCCTGTGTGGGTCTGACAGACTAGCTGGTCCTGTATCCTATGTGGGTCCGACGACTTAGCTGGTCTTCTATCCTGTGTTGTACTGACATCATAGATGAATCAGTTACTACATATGATCATCACTATCAATCTACAAAATATGTATACCTATGTGATCTGAGTCATGTATTTCAACCATTATCATCGTGGTGATTGACTTTACTTCCTTTGTGGAATGGTTTGGGCTTCGGCTCGAGAGTTGGAGTCGGACTATGATTGATAACTTAGTTATATGTATGGGAATATACCTAAGTGGGGTTGGTTGATACCTCATGATGGTATCATTATAATGTGGTTTATCCTTTTTGGATTCTAGGAGACCTTCAGGGGTCTCCGGGTCCCCTACTGATTATTGTTATACTCACCCCTGCATAGGCTTCAACCACACCTTGTTGTGTTCTGTGAAGATGACAAAAGATAGTGATCGGTGCTGAGGGTGACAGACAGGTGGCTTCTCAGAGCTGGACTAGATGGGATGTACCTCTAGTACATGTTGTTTGAGTTCTGTACCTACCCTTCAAGTGGTATTCCACGGTGGATGATCCAGGAGTTGTTTCCCTTTTTTACTTGTACTTGTTGTTCAGTTGGGTTTGTATACCAGCCCACTTACATTCAGCACACCTTACTTTTCTATTTTTGTACATGTTTCTTCTATTGGATGTGTTCAGACTGTGTGTGTTATAGGTTTAAAGGAAATTCCTTCCCTTTTTATTGGGATTACGCCTTTGGTGCTGGTCGGAATCCCCTAGCCTATGGAAGGCGGGCTTGGGGTAGTTACGACACGAGCCCCAAGGACGGGTCATGAAAAATTGGTATAAGAGGAGTCGGTTCTACCACAGATAATGGACTCTGATTCTTTTAATGGAAATAGTGTTAAGTTTTTTGGGTGTGGATATCAGTTTGACGAAACCAGTGTTGGTGTGGCGGCCAACATATCCATACACTAGGACTCTGACATCTGATTTCCAACTTAGTGCATGAAAATAATGATTGTGTGTGTGTTTCCTTTGGAAATGTTTTCTTTGTGATTACATTGTGTAATCTCACCAGGTAAATTGTTTTAACCGTGGAACACATTTTTCTTTTTAGTATGTCCCCATGAAGGCTGAATGCTATGGTTCCGAGTTACGTACGTGATGGTAACCCACTGAGCGACGAGGCCTCGGTGTATTGCCCCATCACACCAGTGGTACCAGCAATACCACTACCCGCTAGCCACCGATACCACCAGCTCCAAAAGCAGAGAGTGGATTCCATCTGAGCTTGTTTCACGAGTTCTAGTTCTAGAGGCCTCCTAGGTTCTGAGGGGAGATGGACCAACATGTAGCTGAAGATTGGCTGGAGGCTGTCGTGCGAGTTTTCAGATTGTTAGGGACACATGTCGACCCCATGGTGATCCTTACCGCGAGTCTCCTACATGCAACAGTAGGTATATGGTGTATCCTGATGCTCTAGGTGTATGAAGAGGAATCATTAATCTATATGGACTTCGAGATTCTTTTCCACTCAGAGTTTGTTCCTGCCACCCTTCGTGCAGTACGGATTCAGGAGTTACTTCATATGCAGTAGGGTAGCATGGTAGTAGCTTAGTACTCAACGAGGTTCACCGATGTAAAGACCCGTAAATTTCAAGGAAATTTTTTTTTCTTAATTTTCTTTGGAATTTTACAAGAATGCAGTTTCTGACGGCGCCTGATTCCGAGGCCCGGTGTGCCCGGAATCATTTTCCGAAGTTTGGCTCGGGTACGTTCAGTGAACGGACGAGCGGGTTTTTCTAACTTTTGAACCGGTGCCCGGAATCGAATACTGAGGGCACCGATGAAATCGCAGCGCCAGTATTCGCTTAGAAACGCCTCTTCCGGAGTTGCGTTTGCTCGGGTGTGGTTTTTAATTTTCGGGCTTAAAGTTAAGAAATAAAATAATTTTGCGACAACTATATTTTATTTCACTTAAGCCGCTTGGAAGCCACTTGAAGCCACTTAAAGGCGGCTTGAAACTGAGTTGAACTGGATAGGATGCTATCCAGAAATATCCTACCCCCTTGGTAGGATATTTGTGAGGTGGGGCCCGCACGAGCCCCGCCGTTTCTTTCCGCTAAGAAACGCACCCGTGAAAACCCGTTTTAATGAAAGTCAACTGACGCGTTTTCTAAATTCTTAACAGACCATTTAATTGGGCGGTTTATTTCGTAAATTAAATGGGCTGTTTCTTTCTTGAATTAAATGGGCTGTTTCTTTCGTGAATTAAATGGGCTGTTTCTTTCGTGAATTAAATGGCCTGTTTCTTTCATTGAATTAATTCAATGAATTAATTCAATCGTTTCTTAACCTGTTTTCGTGTGTTGGCATATTAATAAAATAAGACCAACCCAAAATCTTTTGAAAAGATTTGAGAGGATCCTTGTTTCTTCTTCTCCCTCGCAAAGAACGCAAAGAACGCGAAGAACGCGAAGAACGCGAAGAACGCGAAGAACGCCGAACCCGGAAATCGACGACACGACGCCTTGATCCGCATCGCCGACAACGTTCTTCTTCGACGTCTCTTCCTCTGCGACGGATCTTCGATCGGCTTCTTGAGGTAAGAATCTCGGACCTTCCTTTTTATCTCCTTCGTGGTTCTTAACCAAAAACACGGATTTAATTAATTAAATTAAATCGGTTTTTTCATGGTGCGTTGAGTTCGCCGACTCAACACCGGATTCCGCGATGACGCGACGCCTCCCCGCGACGACGCGACGATCCCTCTCTTCCGCGACGAGCTTTTCCGCGAAGAACGCCCGCGTGCGACGATCGACGAGGTAGGGATTTTGTAATTTTGGAATACCCCTCTTTATATTCCCGTGAACGTTCTTTAAAAATTAAAGAGCCGGTTTGAAATGATCAATTTTATTTTATTAAAATTGTCGGTTCATGTGTTGAACAATTTCTCCCGTTGTTTATCTCTAACGCGGAGGGTGCGGGCCAACGAACACTGCCAGACGACCCTCCGACGTTCTTCTTTTTGTGCGGAATTGACGGGCGACGACGGAACGTGCCGCAACGGATGTTGGGTGATCCCGCAGTGAAGAACGGAACCCGGGAGGAACATCGGCGCAGACGAGAAGGAAAACGGGCCACCGGAGCGTCTCTGGCGGCCCGCGGAAGCCGGCGGCGGCGCCCCGGCGCGCCGCCGGACAGGTCGTCGCGGTTGAGCCGCGGTGGCGGCCAGCGGACCCGAGGTCCGCGGGTCCGGTTCTTCCGGTCGGGCCACGGCAATGCGCCGCGTCTGCTGCCGACCCGCGCGGCCCGCACGCGGGCCGCGCCCGCGGCTTCCACCCGCGCCCCTCGGTCGAGCCGAGCCGGTCGAGCCGGGCTGGCCGGGCCGGGCCGTGTCAACCGGGTCGGACCCGGGTCGGGTCGGACCCGGTTCGGGCCGACCCGGTTCGGCCGCCCCAGGGGGGGACGGGCCGGGTCGGCCCTGGCCCGGACCCCTGTCTTCGGACGGTTTTCGTTCAAACGCCCGTAACTTGAGCTACGAGCCTCCGAACGACGCGCCGTCAGTGGCAACGCGTTCTTTGGATCGAGACGGTCGTTTCGGTATACTATACTCAAGGTGCACCATCCTTTTCGGGAGCCTACGTAGTTAAAACTCCGTAGTTAAGTGTGCTTGGCCTAGAGCAGTGATCAGGATGGGTGACCTCCTGGGAAGTTTCCCAGGGTGGGTGTGAGACGGAAAGGCCAATAATTAACAGAATGGGCGTCCGATTGACGCGCCGTCTGTTTCGTTGAATTCCTCTAAGTGAGTCGGATCATTTGGCATACTTCGCCCGAGGTTTGGACGTAGGTGGAGTACGGTCGGGTTGGTTTTTCCTTAAAAACCAACCGGGCCCCTGGGACAAAAAAGCCAATAACTCTCAGACCGGGCGTCCGATTGACGCGCCGTCTATTGCGTTGAGTTCCTCTTGATGAGACGGAACTTTTGGCATCCTCCGCCCGAGTTTTGGATCCAGATGGATAGTGGCCGGGTTGGATCGCACTGAAATCCAACCAGGCCCCTGGAACGGAAACGCTGATATCTTTCAGACCAGACGTCTGTTTGACGAACCGTCAGCGGCATTGGTGATCACGTTGAAAAACGGTCCCTATGAGTATACCCTGTGAGTGTTCGGGGTATAGTTGAGTTACGGCCGGATTGGTTCGCTCACGAAACCAACCGGGCCCCTGGGATGAAAAGGCTAATAACTCACAGACCGGGCGTCCGATTGACGCGCCGTCTGTTGCGTTGAGACCCCTATGACGAGGTGGTCCTTCGAGATACTTCCTTACGGGACTTTGTGATACTTGGAGTATCGAACAGTAGCTCGTGGAGCGGACCCTCCTAGAGACGAGCGGGTGGAAAACGGAGACCGTGTAGCTGACTGAGACCCGGCGACTGCTGATTGAACGACTCGGTGTGTGACAGAGGTGCGCTTGGTTGTAGCGGCACATGGGAGCGCTTGGCTGTAGCGGCAGACCCACGACAGAGGTGCGCTTGGTTGTAGCGGTACATGGGAGCGCTTGGTTGTAGCGGCAGACCCACGACAGAGGTGCCCTTGGTTGTAGCGGCACATGGGAGCACTTGGTTGTAGCGGCAGACCCACGACAGTTGTGCGCTTGGTTGTAGCGGCACATGGGAGCACTTGGTTGTAGCGGCAGACCCACGACAGAGGTGCGCTTGGTTGTAGTGGCACGTGGGAGCACTTGGTTGTAGCGGCAGACCCACGACAGTTGTGCGTTTGGTTGTAGCGGCACATGGGAGCGCTTGGTTGTAGCGGCAGACCCACGACAGAGGTGCGCTTGGTTGTAGCGGCACATGGGAGCGCTTGGTTGTAGCGGCAGACCCATGACAGAGGTGCGCTTGGTTGTAGCGGCACATGGGAGCACTTGGTTGTAGCGGCTGGCCCGCATTACTCGATAGGTGGAGTACTACAGCAGTCTTAAGTTAGTGGGCAGTACTTCAGAGTTGTGACAGGACCACTGTACACTCCATAGACGGAGCTCTTCAGCAGTTATGGTTTCGATGATGAAAATCCTGGTTTGAGCTGAGACTTTTGACCTTGTGTTTGCCTCATGATTGAGATGGGTTATTTGATAACTTAGGTATATGTATGGGCATATATCTAAGTAGAGGTTATCTGTTGAGATCTTCTTTGGGGTTATCCTTGTTGGTTTTAGAGAGACCTTGAGGGTCTCGGGGTCCCTACTGAGTATCGTTATACTCACCCCTGCACGGGCTATGCCCGCACCTCGTTGTGTTGGTTGCAGACGACAGGCAGTGCTGATGGAGGCCGAGTGTTCGAGGACTGGACGGTACCCAGAGGTGGACTACATGACGAGTCAGTACCCGGAGGTGGACTACACGACGAGTCAGTACCTGGAGGTGGACCACTGGGCGAGACGTGCTCGGAGCGGACGGCGGGACCCGAGAGGCATTGGAGCTATCTGTACCCACCCTTCAGGTGGGACTTCCAGAGGATGGCTCGACGCTGCAGTTTTTCCTTTCAGTTGCTGTTTTTCCTTTCAGTTGTACTTTACAGTTGGGCTTGTATTTCCGACCCCTTTTACTTTCAGCACAACTTGTACAGTTTTTACTTAGTGTTTACTCTTCCGCTTGCTTACTCTGTGGTGCTTGTTTACTTTTCAAAGGCAATGCCTTCCCTTTTTGCTGGGATTTACGCCTTGGTGCTAGTCACCAGCCCCTGGCCTATGGAAGGCGGGCTTGGGGTAGTCACGGCACGGGCCCCGAGGACGAGTCGTGACAAATTGGTATCAGAGGTGGTCGGTTCTACCGGGGACTCTGATCTTTCTTCTATGTGAAGCAATAGTGTTTAGCGTATTGGGTGTGGTTATCAGTCCAGGGAGTCCAGTGTGGGTGAGGCGACCGAGGTATCCGTACACCAGGACCCTGACTTTTGATTTCCGACTTAATGCACGAAAACATTGATTGCATGTGTGTTTTCAGTTTTCCTTGTGATTACTTCTGTCAGCTCACCAGGTATACTGTCCTGACCGTGGCGCACTTGTTCCCTTTTCAGGATGGCCCCACGACGACAGCCAGCTAGGATTCCGAGAGTGGAGCGTGATGACAGCCCACCGAGCGTCGAGGACTCGGTACAGAGCCCTTTGACAGCTGAGGCACCGACGGTACATATACCCGCTGAGGCACCGATGCTACCAGCCCTAGCCGCTGGCGATGCACGTCGCCTTAGTGAAATGCATGAGTTCCAGCACCAGCAACCGCCCAGGTTCCGCGGGGAGACGGACCCTCAGGCCACCGAGGACTGGCTGGAGGCAGTTGTTCGGGTTTTCAGATTAGTGAGGACACCAGCAGACCTCATGGTGATCCTCGCAGCGAGTCTCCTGCACGCGGCAGCAGGAAGATGGTGGAGCTTGATTCTCTAGGTCCACGACGAGGCGTCTCTCCTCTGGACGGACTTTGAGAGCATCTTCCGCTCTGAGTTCATCCCAGCCACCCTCCGAGCGGTGCGCATCCAGGAGCTACTACAGCTGCGGCAGGGCAGCATGTCAGTGGCCCAGTACTCGGCGAGATTTACTGATCTCTCGCGCTACTCCACAGATATGGTACGGGACCCGTTCTTCCGGGACCGGACCTTCGAGCAGGGACTGAGGCATGAGATCAGGGCTTCAATGATCTCCCTCAACATTCCGACTCAGGCAGGGGTGTTAGAGCGAGCCCTCTTAGTGGAGAGTTTCCTTGCTGAACAGTCTCCAGCAGCAGGACCCACCACTTACCGGCATGCGGCAGAGTCTTCTGCAGCGGGCAGTAGACGGATGACGCAGGGGTCCAAGAGGACTGTACCTACAGGTGGTCGCCAGCATGACTCTGTATCGTTTTCGTGAGGCACTCGGGGTGGGCAACGACTTTCCATGAGAGGGCAGTGTTACTCCTGCGGCGGGGTTGGTCACATGGCTCGTGACTGTCTAACCCGCCATACGGATGACCAGCAGACGAACGAAGGACCCCCCAGGCAGAGGCAGAGGTTTGATCAGGGCGGGCTGCAAGGAGCAGGCGGCCATGACAGGGGAGTTGGTCGTGCAGCAGGAGGTGGATGGCGCTTCGGGGTGTTGCCACCACCACCACTAGGCGGTCCACCCCGACCGTAGGGGACAGGAGGACATGGGAGAGCTCAGCTTCAGGCAGCTGAGGCCTACGATCATGGAGCTCCGGGAGCAGATGGACAAGAGCGGGACTAGCTCCAGAACTGGTGACTTTTGTTCAGGTTTCTTCTAGTTTTGTTGATGTGTGTTTATAGATGATTTGTGTCTTTGTACTTGAGCTGCAGTAATAAAAGACACCTTTTCTTGTGGCATTTTACTTTCATGTCCTCTCTTGTGTTGTTACTAAGAGGTTCCGGTTTAGACTGTTGACTTGACCCTCACCCGTGAGACATCTACTGGAGGAGACCCAGTTATCACACACTGAAGCCGACAGTGTGACTCAACCCTTGGAGGCGAGAGTAACGGTTGGATCTCTTGGTAGTAGCGTCGAGGCCTTACGACGTCATCCTTGGTATGGATTAGTATCATCCATGTCGGGATTGACCGTATTAGGCGAAGAATGTGGTTCATCCAGGGGATGAGACCAGATTTCTCTTATCGAAAAGAAAGAAATCGTGGCAGCTCTAGTGGGACCAGAGGTGGTCTGGGCCACGACAGAGAAGGTCCAGGTGAGCACATGGGAGCGGAAGGCTCAGATGCGTGCTCAGTACCGCCTTTGTATCCCTAGTTTGTGTTGAAACTTTACGGGGACGTAAAGCCCTGTGGTGGGAGTAATGTAAAGACCCGTAAATTTCAAGGAAATTTTTTTTTCTTAATTTTCTTTGGAATTTTACAAGAACGTTGTTTCTGACGGCGCCTGATTCCGAGGCCCGGTGTGCCCGGAATCATTTTCCGAAGTTTGGCTTGGGTACGTTCAGTGAACGGACGAGCGGGTTTTTCTAACTTTTGAACCGGTGCCCGGAATCGAATTCTCAGGGCACCGATGAAATCGCAGCGCCGGTATTCGCTTAGAAACGCCTCTTCCGGAGTTGCGTTTGCTCGGGTGTGGTTTTTAATTTTCGGGCTTAAAGTTAAGAAATAAAATAATTTTGCGACAACTTTATTTTATTTCACTTAAGCCGCTTGGAAGCCACTTGAAGCCACTTAAAGGCGGCTTGAAGCTGAGTCGAACTGGATAGGATGCTATCCAGAAATATCCTACCCCCTTGGTAGGATATTTGTGAGGTGGGGCCCGCACGAGCCCCGCCGTTTCTTTCCGCTAAAAAAACGCACCCGTGAAAACCCGTCTCAATGAAAGTCAACTGACGCGTTTTCTAAATTCTTAACAGACCATTTAATTGGGCGGTTTATTTCGTGAATTAAATGGGCTGTTTCTTTCGTGAATTAAATGGGATGTTCTTTCGTGAATTAAATGGGATGTTTTTTTTCGTGAATTAAATGGCCTGTTTCTTTCATTGAATTAATTCAACGAATTAATTCAATCGTTTCTTAACCTGTTTTCGTGTGTTGGCATATTAATAAAATAAGACCAACCCAAAATCTTTTGAGAAGATTTGAGAGGATCCTTGTTTCTTCTTCTCCCTCGCGAAGAACGCGAAGAATGCGAAGAACGCCGAACCCGGAAATCGACGACGCGACGCCTTGATCCGCATCGCCGACAACGTTCTTCTGCGACGTCTCTTCCTCCGCGACGGATCTTCGATCAGCTTCTTGAGATAAGAATCTCAGACCTTCCTTTTTATCTCCTTCGTGGTTCTTAACCAAAAACACGGATTTATTTAATTAAATTAAATCGGCTGTTTCATGGTGCGTTGAGTTCGCCGACTCAACTCCGGATTCCGCGACGATGCGACGCCTCCCCGCGACGACGCGACGATCCCTCTCTTCCGCGACGAGCTTTTCCGCGACGAACGCCCGCGCGCGACGATCGACGAGGTAGGGATTTCGTAATTTTGGAATACCCCTCTTTATATTCCCGTGAACGTTCTTTAAAAATTAAAGAGCCGGTTTCAAATGATCAATTTTATTTTATTAAAATTGTCGGTTCATGTGTTGAACAATTTCTCCCGTTGTTTATCTCTAACGCAGAGGGTGCGGGCCAACGAACACGGACCGACGACCCTCTGCCATTCTTCTTTTTGTGCGGAATTGACGGGCGACGACGGAACGTGCCGCAACGGATGTTGGGTGATCCCGCAGTGAAGAACGGAACCCGGGAGGAACATCGGCGCAGACGGGAAGGAAAACGGGCCACCGGAGCGACTCCGGCGGCCAGCGGACCCGCGGTCCGCGGGTCCGGTTCTTCCGGTCGGGACGCGGCAATGTGTCGCGTCCGCTGACGACCCGCTCGGCCCGCACGCGGGCCGCGGCTCCCTCGACCGCGGGCCGCGCCCACGGCTTCCACCCGCGCCCCTCGGCCGAGCCGAGCCGGCCGAGCCGGGCTGGCCGGGCCGGGCCGGGTCAACCGGGTCGGACCCGGGTCGGGTCGACCCGGTTCGGCCGCCCAGGGGGGGGGGGGGGTCGGGCCGGGTCGGCCCGGGCCCGGACCCCCGTCTTGGGACGGTTTTCGTTCAAACGCCCGTAACTTGAGCTACGGCCCTCCGAACGACGCGCCGTCAGTGGCAACACGATCCTTGGATTGAGACGGTCGTTTCGGTATACTATACACAAGGTGCACCTTCCTTTTCGGGAGCCTACGTAGTTAAAACTCTGTAGTTAAGCGTGCATGACCTAGAGCAGTGATCAGGATGGGTGACCTCCTGGGAAGTTTCCCATGGTGGGTGTGAGACGGAAAGGCCAATAACTAACAGACTGGGCGTCCGATTGACGCGCCGTCTGTTTCGTTGAATTCCTCTAAGTGAGTCGGATCTTTTGGCATACTTCTCCCGAGGTTTGGACGCAGGTGGAGTACGGTCGGGTTGGTTTTTCCTTAAAAACCAACCGGGTCCCTGGGACGAAAAAGCCAATAACTCTCAGACCGGGCGTCCGATTGACGCGCCGTCTATTGCGTTGAGTTCCTCTTGATGAGACGGAACTTTTGGCATCCTCCACCCGAGTTTTGGATGCAGATGGATAGTGGCCGGGTTGGATCGCACTGAAATCCAACCACGCCCCTGGAACAGAAAAGCTGATATCTTTCAGACCAGACGTCCGTTTGACGAACCGTCAGCGGCATTGGTGATCACGTTGAAAAACGGTCCCTATGAGTATACCCTATGAGTGTTCGGGGAATAGTTGAGTTACGGCCGGATTGGTTCGCTCACGAAACCAACCGGGCCCCTGGGATGAAAAGGCTAATAACTCACAGACCGGGCGTCTGATTGACGCGCCGTCTGTTGCGTTGAGACCCCTATGACGAGATGGTCCTTCGAGATACTTCCTTGCGGGACTTTGTGATACTTGGAGTATCGACCAGTAGCTCGTGGAGCGGACCCTCCCGGAGACGAGAGGGCGGAAAACGGAGACCGTGTAGCTGACTGAGACCCGACGACTACTGATCGAACGACTCGGTGTGTGACAGAGGTACGCTTGGTTGTAGCGGCACATGGGAGCGCTTGGTTGTAGCGGCAGACCCACGACAGAGGTGCGCTTGGTTATAGTGGCACATGAGAGC
The DNA here is from genome assembly GCA_963277665.1 of Viscum album. Taxonomy (NCBI): domain Eukaryota; kingdom Viridiplantae; phylum Streptophyta; class Magnoliopsida; order Santalales; family Viscaceae; genus Viscum; species Viscum album. Next base: position 1,684,216,067 of record OY728119.1, on the reverse strand, counting down.
GCTTGGTTGTAGCGGAAGACCCACGACAGAGGTGCCCTTGGTTGTAGCGGCACATGGGAGCGCTTGGTTGTAGCGGAAGACCCACGATAGTTGTGCGTTTGGTTGTAGCGGCACATGGGAGCGCTTGGTTGTAGCGGCAGACCCACGACAGAGGTGCGCTTGGTTGTAGCGGCACATGGGAGTGCTTGGTTGTAGCGGCAGACCCACGACAGTTATGCGCTTGGTTGTAGCGGCACATGGGATCGCTTGGTTGTAGCGGCAGACCCACGACAGAGGTGCGCTTGGTTGTAGCGGCACATGAGAGCGCTTGGTTGTAGCGGCAGACCCATGACAGAGGTGCGCTTTGTTGTAGCGGCACATGGAAGCACTTGGTTGTAGTGGCTGGCCCGCATTACTCGATAGGTGGAGTACTACAGCAGTCTTAAGTAAGTGGGAAGTACCTCGGAGTTGTGACCGGACCACTGTACACTCCAGAGACGGAGCTCTTCAGCAGTTATGGTTTCGATGATGAAAATCCTGGTTTCAGCTGAGACCTTTGACCTTGTGTTTGCCTCATGATTGAGATGGGTTATTTGATAACTTAGGTATAGGTATGGGCATATATCTAAGTAGAGGTTATCTGTTGAGATATTCTTTGGGGTTATCCTTGTTGGTTTTAGAGAGACCATGAGGGTCTCGGGGTCCCTACTGAGTATCGTTATACTCACCCCTGCACGGGCTATGCCCGCACCTCGTTGTGTTGGTTGCAGACGACAGGAAGTGCTGATGGAGGCCGAGTGTTCGAGGACTGGACGGTACCCGGAGGTGGACTACACGACGTTTCAGTACCCGGAGGTGGACTACACGACGAGTCAGTACCTGGAGGTGGACCACTGGGCGAGACGTGCTCGGAGCGGACGGCGGGACCCGAGGAGCATTGGAGCTATCTGTACCCACCCTTTAGGCGGGACTTCCAGAGGATGGCTCGACGCTGCAGTTTTTCCTTTCAGTTGCAGTTTTTCATTTCAGTTGTACTTTACAGTTGGGCTTGTATTTCTGGCCCCTTTTACTTTCAGCACAGCTTGTACAGTTTTTACTTAGTGTTTACTCTTCCGCTTGCTTACTCTGTGGTGCTTGTTTACTTTTCAAAGGCAATGCCTTCCCTTTTTGCTGGGATTTACGCCTTGGTGCTAGTCGCCAGCCCCTGGCCTATGGAAGGCGGGCTTGGGGTAGTCACGGCACGGGCCCCGAGGACGGGTCATGACAACCGACCTCTTGGACTACTCCATGGATATGGTACGGGACTCGTTCTTCTGGGCCCAGACCTTCGAGAAAGGACTTAGGCCTAAGATTAGGGCTTCAATGATCCCCATCAACATCCTAACATAGGAAGGGTTATTGGAGCAAGCCCTTATAATGTAGAGTTTTCTCGTTGAGCAGTCACCATCAACAAGACCCACCACAGGGTGACACGTAGCCGAGTCATCTACAACTGAAAGTAGATAGATTCCGTAGAAGACTAAGAGGACCATACCATCAGGTGGGCGAACCGAGGATATAGGTTTGGTTGTGTGGGGCACATGAGACAAATCCAGCTATATGAGGACCATACATTGCTATGCATGTAGCGGGTAGGGCCACATGGCTCCTGACTACCCGACCCACCATGAATATGATCAACATACATTAGAGGGACCTCCCAGGTAGAGTCATAGGATAGACTATGGTGGTCCGCTAGGAGTAGGTGGATGTGGGAGAGGAGATGGACGTGTAGTAGGTGGTGGACTATGTTTCGAGGCTCTACCACCAACACCAGCACGATGTCCACTCCGACCAAAGGGAGGTGGAGGACAGAGGCGGACTCATCTCTAGGCAGTCGAGGACAGTGACCACGGTGTACCTGAGATGATTTGAGGTACTATCTGTGTCTACTCCAACCTTGTTGCAGTACTTATAGACACAAGTGTGAGTCATTCTTTTATTTCCACTGCCCTCATTCGGATCTCGGAGATTCCGACAAAGATGTTGGCTCGATCATTATGGCTATAGACTCCTATAAGAGTAGACTCGATGATTACACACTTGTGTCGGCAGTGTGAGCTTACTCGAGGAGGAGAGTGGTTCGGCAGGGATCTTTTGGTAGTGGCGTCGAGGCCTTATGACATCATCTTGGGTGTGGATTGGTTAACCATAGTTCATGTCCATATTGATTGTATTTGGTGAAAAGTGAGGTGTATACGTACGGATGAGACCAGTTTCACATTCACCGGCGAAAACGGAGCCTTTGCAGTGCTGGATGGACTTACACAGAGGAGGGGACAACTGATCACACATCAGTTGGTTAGTCTCATACTCATAGCGGTTGATGTGTGGAGTCTGAGTTTTTCTGTTGGGGTGGATCAGTGGGCAGATGTTTTATCGAAAGACATTCCAGTAGTATAACCTCATAGAGAGGTAGACTTCTATATTGACCTGTACCCTGGGACGACACTGATATCTACTCCAGCATATTGTATGGCTCTCACCGAGCTTCGTGAGCTGTGGGTATAGCTAAAAGATTTATAGGGTAAGGGATTCATCCGACCCAGTGTTTGACCATGGGAATCCCCAGTTTTGTTCTCCAAGAATGAGGATGGGAGATTATGACAGTGTGTTGACTACCGTTGCCTGAACCAGGTGATAGTGATGAACAAGTACCATCTCTCGAGGATTGATGACCTCTATGATCTGCTCAAGGGAGTATGATGGTTCTCAAAGATATACCTTAGGCCAGACTATCACCAGCTCAGATTTTGGGATGAGGATGTACAGAAGGCAGCCTTCAGATGTCGGTATGGCCACTACGAGTACTTGGTTTTTCCCTTTTGGCGTAACCAACGATCTAGCAGTGTTCAAGAGTCTCATGAACAGGATCTTCCAGCCTTACCTAAATCACTTTATCGTCGTCTTAATCGACGGCATACTGATATACTCTACTAATGAGGAGGATCATGCCTACCATTTGTGGGTAGTACTATACACACTCCGAGAGCACCAGCTTTATGGTTAGCTCTCGAGTGCCAGTTCTGGATTCAAGACGTTTACTTTCTGAGACATGTCATCTTAGAGGCTAGAGTTGCAGTGGATCCATCAATGATTGAGGTAGTACATTCTTGGGTGCAACCTAAGAGTGTGACGGAGGTACAGAGTTTTCTGGGATTGGCTGGGTACTATCAATGATTTGTGCCAAAGTTCTCTAGAGTTACAGCACTGCTTTTAGCATTGACGAAGAAGGGGAAACCCTTCATGTGGTTAGAGAGAAGTCGGAAGAGCTTTTAGTAGATGAGGTAGAGGTGGACCAGTACACCCATCTTGAGGCTACCATAGGAGGGCGTTGGTTATGTAGATTACTGCGACACATCGGGGACCAGACTATGGTGTGTCCTGATATAGTTGTGAGTAGTGATCGCGTATGGTTCTCGTCAGCTAAGACATCACGAGTAGAACTACTCTACCCATGACCTGGAGTTAGCAACAGTGGTCTTCACATTGAAGATGTGGTGACACTATCTTATGTGAGAACATTTTGCAGTCTACTCTGACAACCAGAGTCTCGGGTACGTCTTCTCACAGAAGCACCTGAACCTAAAACAGCGATGATGGCTCGAGTTCCTCCAGGACTATGACATAGAGATAGTCTATACTTCTTGGAATGTGAACATTGTAGCAGATGCTCTCATCAGGTGATCAAGAATTTAGCTACTAGTAGAGGCGAAGGATTAGTTGGCCACATTGCAGATATCTTTTTGGAAATAGATGGAGCAGCCTTTCTATAGTCTCTCAAAGTCACTCCTCCACTTCATCAGCAATTCAGGGAGGCACAACATGGGGACGTTGACTGTGAGGCACGACATGCTCAGATATCAACTGGGAAAATACCTGCTGGAATTTTTGAAGGTGGGTAACATGTCATTATCTTCATAGAATGTACCATGGTACCAGTTTCACTTTAGGAGGAAGTGTTGTGGGAGTTCCACACATATCCTTTAGTGGTACATCCAGGAGTGGCGATGATATATCAGGACCTCGGATGATAGCACTAGTGGCTAGGTATGAAGATGGTTGTAGCAGATTTCTTCTCATGATGCCTCACGTCTCCACATGTGAAGGCAGAGCACTAGGTTCCAATAGGCTTGGTTCAGATCTTAGAGGTCCCATAGTGGAAGTGGGATTGGATATCCATGGATTTTGTGATGGGACTTCAATGTACATCCAGATGACATGACTCTATCTGGATGATTGTCGACCGACTCACCATGTTGGCTCACTTCCTACCGATCATAGATCATTGAAAAATATTGATCTTAATATGCCTTTATATACTAGAGATCGTATGACTTCATGGTGTTCCATCAACGATCGTCTTTGATCAAGATGCTCATTTTACTTCCCAGTTGTGGAAGGGGTTTTAGGTGGCTTTTGTGACGCAGCTTCGCTTGAGCACCGCCTTCCATCCTCAGACAGATGGTTAGACTGAGAGGACCATTCAGACTCTGAGGACAAGATTCTTGCATGTTTCCTTGTCTTCGGTCATAGATGGGAGGATCAATTACCCTTGGTAGAGTTTGCATATAATAACAGCTACCACTCCCCCATCGGGATGGCACCTTACGAGGAACTTTACGGCCAACCCTGAAGATCACCTTTGTGCTGGACTGACCCTGCGGAGTCATCACTTTTAGGACCATAGATGGTGCAAGCTATGACGGAGAAGGTGCGGATCATCTAGGAGTGGATGAAGACTGCATAGAGTAGGAAAATGTCCTATGCTGATAGAAGATGGAGACCACTGGAGTTCGATCATGGTGACCACATTTTTATACAGGTCTCACCTCGACGAGGTCTTCATAGATTTGGCCGAGGCAGCAAGACGTATCCATGATTTATCGGACCATTCTAGGTCCTCAGCAGAGTAGGAGAGGTCTTACCGCCTTGCTCTTCCACCTCAGTTGCACCGGGTGCATGACGAATTCCATGTATCTTAACTGAGGAGATACGTGCACGACCCATCCCACATCATCGACCATGGGGATCCAGACATCGATGATAGGGAGACATTCACAGTGGTTCCAGAGTAGATTAAGGATCGACAGGATCGGGTCCTACATGGACGGTCGATTCCATTAGTGCATGTTCGATGGCAGCACAGGAACCTCCAAGAGAGCACATGGGAGCGGGAGGATTTGATGAGTGCTCAGTTGGAAGTCATGGAATGGATAAAATAATTGGAAGGATATTATTTTAGATTGGGGTGGACACATAATAGATTTCGGAGAACTCTTGGAGAAACGACTTCTTACAACGAAGAACAACTTATTCCAACGAAGAATGCTCATTGTCTCTGAATAACGTGAAGCATCATCTGCTTCCATCTTCAACCGGAGAAAGGAAGGGAAGTACTGCCTCCCACGAAGTATACCGAGTGTGTTGTCTCGACTCGTCTTCACAAAAATCTACCTCCTCCGATGTTGAAGGAACGACGTCCGTTTTCCTCGACATCCATCTTTCGCAACTCGTCAACGTACTACGAAAAATATGATGTAGGGGGATTTAGATTTCTTGGGATTGACGTTCTCCTTCCATAATTCTAAATGATGATCACAGACCATCCAACGAACAGGCTGACCCGCAGTTCGATCACTCTTGTGGGTGAGGGAATAATTTCATACGGGGCTTAGATTTGGGATGGATCGGTCTTGTTTATGATTTTTGTTGAACCCTTTTATGTTCTGCTAATGCGGAGGGTGTGGGACAACCCGGACACATCTCGATTACCTCTATTGATCTTGTGATATTCTTCGGCTTGTTGTGTTCTTCTTGGGAGACGTGCCAATGTGGCAGCGACTGAATCCGAAGGGTCCAGTGTAGAGACCCGAAGCTTGACGTATATTGACATTACATTACATTTGCGGAATACTTAGTACATAACAAAAACACACATACAAGGATCATAATAGTTTAGTGTCTTTGGAAACTCGGAATATAATCTTCTAATCCTTGTGAAAGATCTTCAACATCTCCCATAAAGATCTTCCTTTTTTTATACCTAAAACCTTTCCTCATATCCTGGGGAAAAGAAAACATGAAGGGGTTAGCTCAAATGATCAGTAAGGGTAAACAAAAGAAATATCAATCACTTCATATACATAAGCACATAACTTTTGGAAATCTTAACCTGCAAAAGAGATCATAATTTCATAACATGGGATAAATCATGGCAGTGAAATGTAATCACAATAATCATAACTTAAAACATGAAACTTTTTGGAATACACACATAATCATAGAGAATCATTTCTTGTTAGTAAAGACTCATTTCCAAGACTATCTTAGTAGAAAAAGTCCGTTTCTGAACCGAGTCACCCTCATTTCAGTCCTGTTTCACTGAACCGGTATAACCTACCGTTCCAGCCATGTCTATCTAATGAGATATAAAATCTTTACCCAATGCATTGGAGTGAGATATAGGTCCCACCGATCTCATAATGATACCATTCTTATGTGTGCCACAAAATCAGAAACCATACATCATTGCATAACCCATGTAATAAAAATGGGAATCTTAAACATCATGACATCATAAAACAATTCATATACGATAATGGAATTCATAAAAATAATCCAATAACAACATAATCAAATCAATGTAATAATAGGGATAAAAACAGAACCCTTTATTATCTTATATGGGAAAATAATTTTGATATAACAATTGAACTTCATTCTTGAGGAAAATATCCTTTCCACTTCAAAAACTTTTTCCTTTATTTACATGTCATACAATTTTAAACTAAAAGAAGTTGACTAAAAATAAACATGAATACATTTAAAGGATGCTTCTTGGAAATAATGTTTTAAAAATCCATTCATGTCGTATAAGTTAAAAAAAACATTCTTTGTACTTTTGTCGGAAAAGTCAAAAAGTAACTCGTACGAAAAACGACAAAAGATTCCTTTCATATCTTTTACTAAAAACTCACCGAAGGGTAAAATTGGATTTAAACAATTGTAGGTGGATGGAAATAATATTACATATTTATGAAACATGTATGTGGAGGATAAAATACACCCTAGTAAATTTCAAAGTATAAACAATCTCGGATAAAAATGAGATTGTGATATTTACCTTACCTTATGTCTGATATGCTTTGTACGTATCCAAAACTCCTGTATAATGATTTAAATAATTTTATTAACTTATTACAGAATCATATTCATTGTTATGATATCATATATGGTTCACTTATGACTTTATATTACCCGTTCTTTTGTAAATTCCATGTTAAAGAAGCGTTTTGGGTAAAATCGTTTCATTTATCGTAGGTGTTTGGACTTGTTGTTATTGACATTATTATTACTTATATCATGATTTACTTACTTCAAGAATATAAAACATGATTTATATATCATATATATTCAGTATATATATATATATATAATAGATAGATAAATGAAATGAAACACACCGTTCATGGAGACGGTAGTCCGTACGTACGCATGAACGCGATTTTCCTTTCCTTATTGTCTTGAATTGAAGTAAGTAGATGACATACATATATAAATAAATCCAGTAGCTTTATAATTTCATATATTTCATTATTATTTCTTATATATACTTTATAATCATTCTTAAATGGTTAACAAGGAGAATGAATCTCATCGCGTCGTAGAGACGGTAGTCCGTACGTACGCACGAGCGATGATATCGTTCTCATGATCGTGAACTTGTGTTGAAGTGTATGTATACTATTTCAGTATCAATATAACTTTATAATAATCATATATAGTTACTCATTACACCATTATACCGATCCAATTAAAGTGGTGGCGAAAAATATATTACACCACGGCGTGGAGACGGTATTCCGTACGTACACACGCGCGGTGATTTCATTTTTCTGTAGGATGGATAGAAGGTTAATTAGAGTTGTTTCATATCAATAATAAAATATCAGTATATAAGACATACTTATGTTATTACTTTATCATGAAAAAAATAAAGAAGAAAAAGTTTAAGAAGAAAGAAATTGAAAAAGATCGGTAATGGATATTACCTCTTTTTGACGCGCCTTTTCTTAACCTCCACTGAAAGAACTAAGGATGGTCTTTGAAGAAGACCAGGACTTATAGGATGATACTAGGGAAGTGTAGAAGATATTTTCTCAGGGGTTGGCCGAGCATTAAGGCTCAATGTGGTGTGAGGAAAAGAGGGAGGAGGTGCCCTTTTATAAGGGAGGAGAGGGGCACCTTTGGAATAACTAAAAATATTATTTTATTATAAAGTCAAGTTCGGTTTTAAATAGATCCAAATTGATTTATTTCGAGACTGAGGTGGGGATGGGTCGAAATACTCTTATCCAATTGGATTATTACAAGTTTAGGTTATTATTTTAACCTTATGAATTAGATTTAACTCTAAGTTAAATAATTTAACTTTTACCGTGTCTTTTTGTTTTCTTACCCTATATGGTTAATAAACTTACTATATCAAGACAAACGAACCCCAAGTTGTTTATTATTAATATATATAACTTTATCTAAGTAATTTGGCCGAACCTTAGATTTTTAGGAATACAATAACAATTAATAATATAATATTTGTTTTAAAAACTAATTTATGTCAATTTTGACACTATTTGGTACATGATTTTTATGAAATTCATAACAGAATGATAAGTTCAAAAGAAGTTACTTAAATCAACAATAACATGTCATATTAACCTATAAAATTAGTTTTAGTCATAATAAGTCTCAAATGACATTTATTTGGGCATTTATAACATCAATTATGTTAATATTTTCTTAAAAAGGTAATTACTGCATCATCGTTGTGTCATAAATAAATTAAACTATATAATGTCTAAAAATTACAAATAAAATACCATTATGTAGAAACTCTTGTTATATTTCTAATTAATATTTATAGTCGAATTTATCTTATGTATTACCCCATATTAAAAATGATTTACTTATTAAACATTGATTTTAACTATTTTAACCCTTCTTTAAATAAATTAATAATAAATGTCCTAATCTAATCCAAGTAGGACTAAATGGTCATATTTTATTCCTAAGGTTGTTTTTGGTCGAATTAAACTTATACAATAGAATTAGGACATGTGTTAGGGTAATAATAATATCATTTTTACCCTTAATTACCCTATTTACTTTTAACTGTGGTAAAAAAAAGAAAAAAGTTAATATTCACCAAAAATTATTTTCATCTCATTGAACCACATTTTACTTAATGACATAAACTGTGTCTCTCATATTTTTGAAATTCCACTCACAGAAGTGTTAAAATTAAGTTTTATGAAAGATTCAGTTTTTTAACTACCACTTAGTTGTTTCACTTTTCATCAAAAAATTGAATGTTTTCAGAAAACTACCAAAAATTAGGCCTAAGATATATTTGATATTATGAACTCAAAAATGATTTCTATTTTACAAATTCAAAACATATCAGTTGCATTAATTAATTTAAAAATTAATCCCCGTCGTCAAAACAAAAGGAGTGTTTTTAAGAGATAATAACTATCAAAAGATTGACACTTGTTTATAACTGGTTTAAATGTGAAATTACATCCAATGACCAACATTGTATTAAATTGTAAAAATATATTCTAAATATACTTTAAAACCACTAAAATTAATAATTTATCACTGTTAATTATTTCGATTGAAAAAGTTTTTTTTAATTAAAATTTAGTAATTTCCACTATTCATCAAAATATGAAAGTTATCCGAAAATCACCAATATTTCACCCTAAGCTAATTTCGATATTCCGAATCCAAAAATGAAGTCCATTTTGAAAAATAGAATTTACAAAATTTCAAAAAGTGGTTATTACTATTCATAACGTCTAGTTTTAATAATATTTTAATAGCATATCGTTGTTTAGAAAAACTTGGTGTTGCGTACAACACACGCTATCGTGGAAGGTCGCGATTGCGTGTAATTCAAGCCACATCAGAGATGTGTGTTGTGAAATCTCCTTTTGGTGTAGCCTATTACACAAGACATTAATGAAATTAAAAAGAATATTTTTCATAAAATCTCGGGGTGTTACATTCTACCCCCCTTAAAATGAATTTCGCCCTCGAAATTCGTCGGGGTTATAAATGGTTTACTATTCGAAAGTTTCTTTAATTGAAACCCACATCGTAAAAAGGAATACCAAAACCAATCATTAAAAACAAAAGTATGAAATGTAACGGTTACCCAAATAAACTAATCACTGGGTTTCCACACAGGTGAAAATATGGATATGGAAGAGAAATCTAACCATCATGTTCTGATGGAGAGTGGTAGAGAACGTGGCTATGGAAAATCCAACAATCAGAAATCCATAAATTTGTGACGATCTAAGGTACCATCTGATTAATCAGATATAAGAGCACTAGGACAACATTTTTGGTTTTCAAGATCGTTTCCCTAAAGTTGAAGAATTTGAATTAGAATAAATACTTACTTTATTTTGGTACAATCTCACTATTGTTCGTGCCTTGAACAATTTCCACTTCATCTCTTAAATAAATGAAGTTGAATTTGTTATTCTTGAAGTGTTAGCAGATCATGTGATAGAATGATGGGTCATTCCATCTGTCTCAAACAAAAAGTTAGAAAAAGTTATTAAATATACATAAGTCATTCTATAGTGAGATTAATCATATATGGTTCCTAAAATGAACTTATACTTCATATATCATACCACTTAATAAAATAAAAATAGTTTCTACTAACCAGGGACTTCCTGTAGGCCAGTGGTAGGCGATAAAGGCCAGTCGCACTTCGGTTGTGGGTTCGATTCCCACGGCCTTGTCCGACGCGATGGGCTGTCGCCCGTCCTGCAGGTTGTCCTTTTTCTAAAACTATATTACTATAACATCCCATAAATAATATCGAAAAAAACATCTATCCTTAAACAATACTAACTTATTTCCAACATAATCCATTCCAATCTTTAGGCTTATCCATAATACTGCAGTCCACTCTCATAACATAGTGAAAATGATTACCAGATATTTAATACCATCATTGATCCCCATATATCATAAGATATGTATTGTTGGTCACATTCCAATCATTCAAAGGCCTTAATCATGTATTCTCTTGAATACCCATTGAACCTTAGTGAAAACATGAATGCAGTTAAAGGTTAACACTTTCCACATACCAAAATCCTCAAAATTATATATACACAAACCATGATATCACTTAGTCCTTATATCAATCATGATCTCATGAATACTATCAAATATATTAGAATCTCTTTATCCCTTCATTATGTGCATATCATCTGCTTTCCAAAAATATCCGTATAACCTTCCATGGATACTGGTAACATTAATCATACACTTTGAAAACTCAAGGAAAGACAACAGTGTAACAATCCTTAGACGTCTCTTTATTCCATAGTACCATGAGATTAATTATACAACATTACACTTGATAAACATGTAATCATTCCACTACATTCTTAAACCATTGACCGAGCATCAACAATTCATTCATCTCACATATCATTTCTAGTCTCTTCATCATCATCAACATAAATACTACTGATACGACCATAATGATTCTCTTCATGAGACTTTACCTTAGGGCATTGGTTTGCATAATGCCCGCACATTCCACATTTAAAACATTTAACCATTGTTGATGTCGTAGCAATACCATTATCCTCATCCCTGGTGTTAACTGAACCTTTTCCTATGCACTTACTGGCATTGTGTCCCTCTTTTCCACACCCAAAGCATCTTCCAGTTCCTTTGAAAAATTCTCCTTGATGCCTCTTCCCACATGATTTACATAGGGGAAATTGAACTTTCTTTCCTCTATGATCATCATGAAACACCATTTTTCTCTTAATAGCCGAGTCCGGAAACTTACCAAATTTTACTTTATTGATCATATTATGAGATTGCTGATTCGGCATAATAATGATGTTTGGACTTCCAAATCCCATTTCATTTGGTTTCTCATGAAGAATATCATTCAATTGTCCATACTATCCTCCATTATCGTGAATCATCTTGTTTCCATCCATTTTATAAAACCCAAAAAGAATAGTGTGAGAGGTAAAAATCACTCTAGGGAAAACAATATAATAATGGGGGAGTACCTTCAATATCTAACATATTAGGTTAAATTCTAAGATCATTACTGTAATTCTAGGACTATATCCCATACATATACTTATCCTTAGGGAAATCCCTAGACATACCTTAGAAATATCTCTAGGGATCTCACTAACGTTTTTGCATCCTAGTTTCTAAAGGTTGACTAAACCTTTCCTCTAATACCTAATGTAGAGACCCGAAGCTTGACGTATATTGACATTACATTACATATGCGGAATACTTAGTACATAACAAAAACACACACACAAGGATCGTAATAGTTTAGTGTCTTTGGAAACTCGGAATATAATCTTCTAATCCTGGTGAAAGATCTTCAACATCTCCCATAAATATCTTCCTTTTTTTATACTTAAAACCTTTCCTTATATCCTGGGGAAAGGAAAACATGAAAGGGTGAGCTCAAATACTCATTAAGGGTAAACAAAATAAATATCAATCACTTCATATACATAAGCATATAACTTTTGGAAATCATAACCTGCAAAAGAGATCGTAATTTCATAACATGGGATAAATCATGGCAGTGAAATGTAATCACAATAATCATAACTTAAAACATGAAACTTTGTGGAATACACACATAATCATAGAGAATCATTTCTTGTTAGTCAAGACACATTGCCAAGACAATCATAGTGGACAAAGTCCGTTTCTGAACCGAGTCACCCTCGTTTCAGTCCTGTTTCACTGAACCGGTATAACCTACCGTTCCAGCCATGTCTATCTCATGAGATATAAAATCTTTACCCAATGCATTTGAGGGAGATATAGGTCCCACCCATCTCATAATGATACCATTCTTATGTGTTCCACAAAATCATAAACCATACATCATTGAATAACCCATGTAAAACAAATGGGAATCTTAAACATCATGACATCATAAAACAATTCATATATGATAAAGGAATTCATAAAAATAATCCCATAACAACATAATCAAATCAATGTAATAATATGGATAAAAACAGAACCCTTTATTATCTTAGATGGGAAAATAATTTTTATATAACAATTGAACTTCATTCTTGAGGAAAATATGCTTTCCACTTCAAAAACATTTTCCTTTCTTAACATGTCATACAATTTTAAACTAAAAGAAGTTGATTAAAAATAAACTTGAAATCTTTTAAAGGAAGCTTCTTGGAAATAATGTCTTAAAAATCCATTCATGTCATATAAGTTAAAAAAACATTTTTCGTACTTTTGTCGGAAAAGTCAAAAAGTAACTCGTACGAAAAACGACAAAAGATTCCTTTCATATATTTTAATAAAAACTCACCGAAGGGTAAAATTGGATTTAAAAAAATGTAGGTGGATGGAAATAATATTACATATTTAAGAAACATGGATGTGGATGATAAAATACACCCCTGTAAATTTCAAAGTATAAACAATCTCGGATAAAAATAAGATTGTGATATTTCCCTTACCTTATGTCTGATATGCTCTGTACGTATCCAAACCTCATGTATAATGATTTAAATAATGTCATTAACTTATTAAACAATCATATTCATTGTTATTATATCATATATGGTTCACTTATGACTTTATATTACCTGTTCTTTTGTAAATTCCATGTTAAAGAAGCGTTTTGGGTAAAATCATTTCATTTATCAAAGGTGTTTGGACTTGTTGTTCTTGACATTATTATTACTTATATCATGAATTACTTACTTCCAGAATATAAAACATTATTTATATTTCATATATATTCAGTATGTATATATATAATAGATAGATAAATGAAATGAAACACACCGTTCATGGAGACGGTAGTCCGTACGTACGCATGAACGCGGTTTTCCTTTCCTTATTGTCTTCAATGGAATTAAGTAGATGAAATACATATATACATAAATACAGTAGATTTATAATGTCATATATTTCATTATTATTGCTTATATATACTTTATAATCATTCTTAAATGGTTAACATGGAGAATGAATCTCATCGCGTCGTGGAGACGGTAGTCCGTACGTACGCACGAGCGATGATATCGTGCTCATGATCGTGAAATTGTGTTGAAGTGTATGTATACTATTTGAGTATCAATATAACTTTATAATAATCATATATAGTTACTCATTACACCATTATACCCATCCAATTAAGTTGGTGGCGGAAAATAGATTACACCACGCCGTGGAGACGGTATTCTGTACGTACGCACGCGCAGTGATTTCCTTTTTCCGTAGAATGGATAGAAGGTTAATTATAGTTGTTTCATATTTATAATAAAATATCAGTATATAAGAAATACTGATGTTATTACTTTATCATGAAACATCTAAAGAAGAATAAGTTGAAGAAGAAAGAAATTGAAAAAGATCGGTAGTGGATATTACCTCTTTTTGACGCGCCTTTTCTTAACCTCCACTTAAAGAACTAAGGATGGTCTTTGAAGAAGACCAGGACCTCTAGGATGATACTAGGGAAGTGGATAAGATATTTTGTCGGGGGTTGGACGAGCATGAAGGCTCAATGTGGTGTGAGGAAGAGAGGGAGGTGGTGCCCTTTTATAAGGGAGGAGAGGGGCACCTTTGGAATAACTAAAAATATTATTTTATTATAAAGTCAAGCTCGGTTTTAAATAGCTCCAAATTGATTTATTTTTAGGATAAGGTGGGGATGGGTGGAAATACTCTTATCCAATAGGATTTTTACATGTTTAGGTTATTATTTTAACTTTATCAATTAGATTTAACTCTAAGTTAAATAATTTAACTTTTACCATGTCTTTTTGTTTTCTTACACTATATGGTTAATAAACATAATATATCAAGACAAACGAACCACAAGTTGTTTATTATTAATATATATAACTTTATCTAAGTAATTAGGCCGAACCATAGATTTTTAAGAATTCAATAACAATTAATAATATAATATTTTTTTTAAAAAACTAATTTATGTCAATTTTGACACTATTTGGTACATGATTTTTATGATATTCATAACAGAATGATAAGTTCGAACCAAGTTACTTAAATCAACAATAACATGTCATATTAACCTAGAAAATATGTTTTAGAAATAAACAGTCTCAAATGACATTTATTTGGGCATTTATAACATCAATTATGTTAATATTTTCTTAAAAAGGTAATTACTACATCACCGTTCTGTCATTAATAAATTAAATTATTTAATGTCTAAAAATTACAAATAAAATATAATTATGTATAAAATCTTTTTAGCTTTCTAATGAATATTTATAGACGAATTTAACTTATGTATAAACCCATATTAAAAATGGTTTACTTATTAAACTTTGATTTTAACTATTTTAACCCTTCTTTAAATAAATTAATAATAAATGTCCTAATCTAATCCAAGTGGGCCTAAATGGTCATATTTTATTCCCAAGGTTGTTTTTGGTCGAATTACACTTATCCAATAGAATTGGGACATGTGTTATGGTAATAATAATATCATTTTTACCCTTAATTACCCTATTTACTTTTAACCGTGGTAAAAAAAAGTCAAAAGTTACTATTCACCAAAAATTATTTTCATCTCATTGAACGACATTTTACTTACTGACATCAACCGTGTCTCTCGGATTTTTGAAATTCCACTCACAGAAGTGGTAAAATTAAGTTTTATGAATGATTCGGTTTTTTTAACTACCACTTAGTGGTTTCACTATTCATCAAAAAATTGAAAGTTTTCAGAAAAATACCAAAAATTAGGCCTAAGATATATTTGATATTATGAAATCAAAAATTATTTCTATTTTACCAAATTCAAAATATATCAGTTGCATTAAATAATTTAAACATTAATTCCCGTCTTCAAAACAAAAGGAGTGTTTTTAAGAGATAATAACTATCAAAAGATTGACACTTGTTTATAACTGGTTTAAATGTGAAATTACATCCAATGACCAAAATTGTATTAAATTGTAAAAATATATTCTAAATATATTTTAAAACCACTAAAATTAATAATTTTCAGTATTAATTATTTCGATTGAAAAAGTTTTTTTAATTAAAATTTAGTAATTTCCACTATTCATCAAAATATGAAAGTTATCCGAAAATCACCAAAATTTCACCCTAAGCTAATTTCGATATTACGAATCCAAAAATAAAGTACATTTTGAAAAATAGAATTTAAAAAATTTCAAAAAGTGGTTATTACTATTCATAACGTCTAGTTTTAATAATATTTTAATAGCATATCATTGTTTAGCGAAACTTGGTGTTGCGTACAACACACGCCGTCGTGGAAGGTCGTGCTTGCGTGTAATTCAAGCCACGTCAGAGATGTGTGTTGTGAAAGCTCCTTTTGGTGTAGCGTATAACACAAGACATTAACGAAATTAAAAAGAATATTTTTCATAAAATCTCGGGGTGTTACATCCAGCGCTGAGGGCAGCATCCCGACATGACCCCCGGCGGAGAAGGATCCAATTTCTGACCAACCGAGGGAACCCCGTGGTCCACAGATGGTGGGTCACCAAGCGATGGCACTGGCGACTGGTGGAGGCAGAGGCAGCGGCGTCCGCGCGCTAGCCATGTGGAGGGACCGACGGCCACTCGGGCAGCCCAGTCTGCTGGACAACCGGTCGGCCGATCCGGTCAGCCTGCTAGAGAACCATGTCACCTGCAGGAGCCATGTGGAGGAGGATGCGGCCTGCCTCTGTGGGATGCTCGGCAGGTCGAATAGGACGACCGGTTTCCAGTCCGTCTAGAGAACCGCGGCCCACAGCACGGGCCGCGTGCGCTGGACCGAACCGGCCCGCTCCGGCCGACCGGGGCAGAGGAGGAGGCAGCGCCGCATTGGCACCACCAAGCGAACCGGACCAGCCCGCAGTGCGGGACAGGTCCCCGGGTGGGCTGCATCCCATCGGGTCAGACCCACCGAGCCTGGTTGGGCTGACCCTCCAGCCAACTGTGTTTCACAGGCCGAGCCTGTCTTCGTATAAATGTGAATCACTCTAAGACTGCACGTCCAATTGACGCGCCGTCTATGGCACTGGGAGCCTCATGAAAAGGCGGTCCTTTTGGGATACTCTAAGTGAGTTTCTGAAAAATTTGAAAAAAAAATCCAAGTTTGGATCGAGTGTAAATCTAACATGGCCCTTGGAATGGAAAAACCAATAACTCTCCTAACGGGCATCCGATTGACGTGTTGTATGTCGCGTTGGGTTCCTTATGGTGAGACAGAACTACGGTATACATCAACTCAGGACATTGTGATAGTTTATGTATCATCACTTGGATCAATTGAATTTTTAATTTCATGTTATATATATATTGGATTTTTGTATGATTTTACATTTCTTCATGTTCAAGATTTATATTTTGAATTTATGATATATATATATATATGTGTGTCTGTGTGTGTGTACATGCATGTCATGGTATTATAAAATTTTAAATTCAAATCTTAATAAGTATTTCGCCTTCTTCAAATTTTCTAATTAGTATTAATGGTTATTTAAATGGTTTATTTCATTATATATATATATATTCCATACCATCATTTCATGTTTTGAAATGAAAATATATGACATTTAAATGCATTAAATCATCCAATATAATTTTTTTAAATTAATCAGTGAATAATTAATTATATTGAAAATATTAATGTTATCTTTATTATATGTGTTATATGATTTTTCTTTTTAAATTAAATTTTAATGGTTATATTTAATTTTACATATATTTTTTCATTTGATTAAAATTTAATAAATATATATATATTGTTAATGGAATTATGTTGTTAAAATAATAATTTTATAACTACTGTTATGTTGTCCATTATTTTAAATTCTTATATTTTAAGTTCTCATTATAATTAAAATAATGTGAAATTTAATGATTTTTACTTCATGTGAAATTCAATTTACAGTTGTTATAATTTTATTTGAAAATTTGGTATATTATTTAATATATTGTGATTTAGTAAAATGATTATTTGACAAATTTATCTAGGGTAGAGTTTTAAAAGATAAAGTTTCAATGAAAAGAATTTTTTTGAAAATTATAATTATATGGATGTTAATTTTTTTAAGGAACGTGCAAAAGAAAAATTACATGATATTTTCTAGTGAAAAATATAAGATTTTATTTACCCAAGAGAATAACTATTTATATATTTATAAATTTGCAAGGGTGTTAAAATAATCTTTAAATTTTTAAATGAAAATCCCATGGGGGGGGAATGTTTGTATGTAATGAAAGATAAAAATGTTTTTAGAAAAATTGGCATTTGTACATTGTATACAAGAATGGGATGATGACTAAACGCATTCAAAAAGATGTGGGTGGTCCCAATTTATACATAAATTATTATGTGTCCCTATATTTTTTTATAAAATATTTCGATTTATTTTCAGAAAATCCAATGGATTATTTTAAAATTATTTCAATGCATTTCTAAATTCAAATGAAATATAATGTTTTCCATAGCATTACTAATTTCACATGCGTTGAATAATTTCCAAAATTTTAAGTATTTTTCAAAAGAGTGTATTTATATTCTTTCAAAAGAATATGTATTTTCAAGTGCTTTTTCTAAATAATGTTTTCAAAATTAGAATTATTTCCAAAGGAATTTCTAATGTGTTTTCAAAATCTATGTTTCTATAAAAGCATTTCTAACAGGTTTTTTCAATGATATTTTCTAGATTATTTTCCAAAGAGTGTTTCAAAAGGTATATTTATTTAAAAAAAATTAAATTATATTTTCCAAAAACCCCTCACTATGAATTTTTTTCACACCACATTTTTTAATATCTTTACTTTTACATATAATTATTTAAATGAATTTTAGCTCAACAATGCGATAAAATTAAAAATGATTCATCAATGTCTTTTATATTCCATTTCACTTTCATAAAATGTAAATGTGGTACATATCCTCCAAAACATGATTGAGTTAATATACTCAGTTATAAATGTCGATATATTTGATTGTTTCTTTTAAACAAAAAATCCACAAAACATCTTCTATACCAGGTCCGGGGGTGCGGGTCTAGGGCATGACATGTCAATTCACTTTTATTTGGTGTATATACTACCTCTATATTATTATATAATGAATACCCTTATTCACATGCCAAATAAGTTTTATTTTGATTTCATAAATTCTAGATATTATTATTAAAATGTTTTGATATAGTATTGGACACATTGTAATGTTTATGTATTAGTCTCCTCACAAAATTTCTCAATGATAATCCTTGCAATATCACATAATTTTTTTGAAATTTATCATTGTAAATTTTATTGAATATCCATATTATTATATTATATATATTATTATTGCCTACTATATATATCATCTCATATATGCTGATTACTTAAATAGTCATGTGATTAACTGGGGAATTACTAATATATCTGTATCTTTTATTCAATATGAATATTTGATAAGGAAAATTTTCTATTGGTTATTATAATAATTATATATTAGTATGGTTTTGGAAATTAAATTGAGGGTGGATCCCAGTAATTATATAGCTCCTTGATGCCTCTAAAGGATCCCATCAAACAAATTTGTTGGCCAAATTAAACAGTTTTCTACCCATATTTTTATCCATCTTGTGAAAAGTCATGGAAATATTTTTTTATGTTCCTCATACATTATTTAATTTATTATGGATTTTCCTTATTTAGTTTTAGTTATTATCCATAAATGTCATTTTTATCGACATATCTATGGATAAATTTTATTTTAGTTCTTTGATTAAATATAATGTGTTTCAGTTTTGTATTGTGCCATATTGATTTTTTTCTTTATCTAGTTATATCAATTTCATTTGTTATCAGTTATTTACCATTCCATGTTAATTTATTATATTTTATTTATTATTTCTTCCTCTTTACTTACCCTTACTAATCATTTTTTCATATGATTATTATGTTATATATCCCCATATAATGAAGAATAAAGCATTAAATAGGATTTCTATTGAGTAGTTTTTTTCATTTTATTATGTATAATGTTTTTAATATATATTTACCAAAGTATTTTGGTTTAATTTTATGTAATATTTAATTAAAGAATAATTAACAGATCGGTCATTTAGAATTTGATCCCTTGATTTCATTATAATGTAAAAAAATAATACATTGACTCCAGGATTCTGGGGTTAGTGCATTACAATATCTCTTTCAAATTAATTGAGGAAATATTTATATCACAATAGAGATATATATATGAATGAAACTGGATGTGAACCTAGTTTAGTGATATAGGACATGAACAGGTGTAATGTCGGTTAAGTAATATAGTGTTGGACCGAAGGGTGAACTTGTTTCATTAGGGGAATTTTTTCTACAATGACTTTATTGTAAGTGATCCTTGAATAATATTAAAATGATTTAGTATTCTTATATTTATGACACAATTTCAAGTCTTATGTTATAATCCCATGAATTTAATTCTTTTAATCATTTATAATTTATATCTTTTGACATTCTATGATTTATTCCATGATTCAGTATCATAATCCTTGATATACAGGATATAATTATGAAAGTAATTTTCATGTTCTTACACCCTTATGGTTATGTTATATCTTTTTATTACCCATACTAACAATCCAAAATCACCCATTATTGTGATTATTTTCACCATGAGACGAATAAATGTATCATATATGATGTGTCAAAAAGTGATCTGCATATGAAGGAATAAGAGGGAGATGATGTAGATGATTTATTAATCAAAAGTTTTTCTTTCCATTTTTCAAAATAAAAAAATCATATATGGTTTTCAATTTTTTTGTTAAGTATTTTCAATAATATTCTTATATTTATATTTAAAATCTATGTATAAAATTTATGGGCCATTATAGTCATTATCTGAGAAAGGTTTGGATAACCTTTAGGAATATAGGATGAGAAACTCATAGTAAGAACCCTAAGGATAAGAGTAGAGATATAATAAAATACTAGAGTTTTTGTATGGATTGTGAATAACCTATGATTAAACACATGGTGTCATTAATTGAAAATTTATTAGTAAATTTCCATGATTTTTACATATTAACAATATTATTATTGTTCCTTAAAATACTATTTTTTGTTTCAATCAATAGAAAGGGAATGGGGGATCCACATTAATGCTGAATGCAGTGGGGAATGAAAAGACTATCCCTCTAAGAAATTGAATTTTTTGTGATCATGTATAAAAAATAATATTTCTATACACAAAAAACATTCTCACAAAATGTATCATGTGGTAAACCTAAACAAGATAATGTGGTAACAACATTTTATTGTGTCCTTCATGAGGTATCATCCACCATCATTCAGGGGGTATTCTGATCCACTAGTTTCTCAATAATGGATCAATACCATTGAAAACATAATTTTTTGTTCTCCAATATAATGAACAAGATAAATTAATTTTGATATTATATCATTTGGATGGTAAATTGGATCCATGGTGGAATCTTATCAAGAATACAATGAAATGATATGAAACATACTCTATGTAATGGTATGAGTTCACAATCATATTTTTCATAAATTAGATTCCTCATATTCCTTATATGAATATGGAAAAAGAGTTCCTAGATCTTAATAAATGAATAAATAATCAATTGGTACCTACGATGAAAATTTTACTAGACTAACAATTAATTATTTTGGAATTATCATCAATCCTAAATGTAAGTTTGATCGATTCTTCGGTGGCCTAAAACCAAATCTCTGATTGTTCTTACACCAAAGGGAATTAAATATCTATGGGGTAATCATTCGACCTTCTATCATGATTGAGATGATGATTTAAGTTACCCACTAATCTTATAGGTTCTATAAGAATAGAAAAATGGAATTCATTATAAAATATAAAAACCATAGGGAAAAGAAAATGATCTTTCCATTATGCTCATTGTGTAGAATCAAACATAGAGGATTTTTTCCGAAGGGGACTAATAAATGTTTAATGTGTTAGAAATATGGGAATCATATTATTTAATATTGAATTTTTGGAAAAAATATAGCTACTTATGGGAATAGGGAAAAGGTTACTCATACTTCACCTCCCACTCTTACATTATTCAAATTTTTAGAAAATAAGTATTATAGAAACCAATTCCCAAATATGATTGATATTGATGATGATAAATTTCCATATACTCTAAAGTGTATTGATAAAGGAACGTCACATGTGATCAATATTTGTGATTTGGAGTTCAATAATGAAGTGGTGAATGGTACAGTGACCATCCATCCTAAAGTAGTTAATGTTATATTTGAATCTGAATTCCCCACTCTTTAATTTCTGAAAAATTGTATATGGGTATGATTATATTAACTCAACATTGAGATGTTGAATTTGATGTGGAATCTCATAATGGCTCAATAGTCTCATCAAAGGTTTATAATTATTCTCCGATTTTTGTTTATGGGATTTTTATTCCATCAAACCTTCTTATCAATTAATTATATTCTATGTAATTCATGGAAGTCATTGACATTCACTGTATAGATCACATATCAATTTTAGTGGAATGGAATAAGTATTTAATTTCTATATTGAATATACATTCCTCTATTAATAAAAGGACGAATATGAAATTATATTGTATATTAGTTCTATCATGTGGGCTGTATGACCAATAATTGAAGGTTATATAACTGATATGGTTGGGGGAAAACACACAATCAATGATAGACATATTTTATGAATGTTTGTTTATGTTATTTTTAAATGATATTCCATGTATTCCACCTAATCATTGTTACATCCCATATAAATAAAAAATAATACATTTTCATAATTATTAATATTTGTGAACTAAATATTAATTTTACATTAAAGGGTTTTCTAGGTTCAATGGTGTACCTGATACACATCAATGGGATTCTTTAAAATCTTACGTTTCACACAAGGTTGAGTCATACTAAAAAATAAAAATATAATAATTTTATTTTAAATGGTAATTAATGCCTAGACATTATAATAGAGGGTTTGAATAGTACTAACTACAATATGATTATATATGTTCGTTAATTTTTTTTACATTTATCTAATTAATTTTATAGGATTAAAATCTCAATTAATCTAATTTTATGCATAAATACTCTAATATTCATTAAAAGGTCAATTTAACTTCTTTTAATGGCCAACCATCATTAAATCTACTTTTGGACACTTTTATATGTTCTTTTCAAAAAAATAAAATTCTTTTTTAGAATTGGTATATAAAAATTTACTTTGGGTATATCTTTGGTATTTTTCTGATAAAATTTATTTTTTAATGAAAATTGAAAAATATTGCATTTTAATTCAAAACTGGATTTCAATTTAATTTATTTATATTGTTAAATTATATTTTTAATAAATTTTAAAATATAATTGGATTATATTTTTAAAATTTAATCCAATTTTGTTCAATGGAAGTAATTTCACATTGAAATTGGACCAAAACTAGTCTCAATCTTTTAAAAGTTATTATTACTTAAGAACACGCTCTTTGTTTGGACAATGGAAATTAATTTTTGTTTAATTAAAGGAATTTATATTTATTTAATTTGGTAAAATAGACATCAATTTTTTAATTGGAATATCAAATATATCTTAGGATTAAGTTTTGTTATTTTTATGAAAAACATCAATTATTGATGAATAGTGAAAACACATAGTATTAGTTAAAAAGATGACTATTTCATTTAAATAAAATTTTACCATATTTGTGAATTTAATTCGAAAATATGACATACATGGTTTTTATTATTAAGTAAAAAGTTGTTCAATGAGCTGAGAATATTTTTTTGGTGAATGATAACTTCTGAGTTTTATTTAACGCGATTAAACGTGAATAGGGTAATTCAAGTAAAAACATTATTATAATAATATAAATTTTTACTAACACTTTACCTAACCTTATTGGATGAGTAATGTCCGACCAAGACAATAATTTGGTGAGTCTTTTAGCCTTTTAAAGACATATGGTTAATATAATTATTTTAATAACATTTTATTTAATGTAAAAATTAAAATATCATAAACATGTATTGTTTTTTATAACAAAATTTATTGTGGTTTTATATAATTGATATATTTTACTAAAAATATTCATTAAAAAGATAAAATTATTAACTACATTATAGTATTTCATTATAATTTTTAGAAATCATCTAAATTAAATTATTTATGACACAATAATGATGTAGTGTTTATCTCATTAATAAATGATTTTAATAAATAACATTATAAAGATTAAACTATTATAAAAAAACTATAAAATTATTATTGTATTATTTTTGTCAACAATGAGTCATCATATCTTCTATTTTAATATGTTTTGGACATTTTGAAATCGAAAATAATTTTATACTAAAATAATATCTCACACTTTCCAAAAGATCCCCACCCCCTTATAAAAAGCCCTTATATCTAACCCATGACTCACACCTCTCAAGCTCCTAGGGTTTTCCAAACTCTACCCAAATAAGATCTCAATATCCCTTTCTTTCTCCCATAATCCTTACCTTATACAAAATACACTTCAAGAAACCCTTTTCGATCAAACAAATTGGAGTTACTCGATTTAAAGGTAATGTCTTCTCTTATGTTCTTTTGTTTTATTTTACTTCTTCAACCCCAGAAGCTATTTTTATTCATTTATATCAAAACAAAAATATTATCTTCAATATAGTATGTTTTTTAATAAGATTTATTTGAACTACACTTACACAAACATCAATCTAATAGGTAAGGAACATATTATTTCTGTCGATGGAAAACTAGCACCTCACGAAACGATGATTGCTCAATCTTCTCCTACCACCTCTTATGGTGGACATTATGATGGAACTATATTTATAAATGATATATATTATTCTTATGTTATATTTATGTTTATGTATTTTCCATTTATAGCATACCTTTAAGGTTTCCATTATGGGTAAACACGGTAATTTCATTTGAGGAAGTGTGGTCTACCACCCTCTCAAACTAATATGACTCGTTCATTCCATATGTGGAATGTATAAAGGATGGAGATACAGAGATTATATATTTGATATTATACTGTATTATAATATACCTATTTATTACAATTATTTCCTTCCATTAAATATGATATATATATATATGAAAGTAGTGATCATGTGTACATACGTCTTACCATCACCATGAATGGTGCATTTCATTTTTTACCTGCAAATGTTATGTTCTGTTATAAAGACATGTATATACTGGATATGTATGATATATATGATATCTAAATCATGAATATCTTTCTGTATATAATAAAATTTTTACCACATGATCAACATGTAATTTGAAGAAGTCCATTTCTGACTCAAGTACCAACTATCGACAAAACAACCATTATTAACATAAATGATTACCTAATTTTTATAACATGGTAATAAGTGATTTAAAAGGAATGATAAACTTCAAAAAGTTTCTTAATCAAGTATAAATTATCTTCATCTTATTATTCAAAAGATTGAAGAACGAACGTGTCAAGTCAGACACGAGGTAAGGTACTTCGTCTCAATCTCCTTTAATTGAGGCATATTTTGTTTTCTACATGACATTCTATTATACGCTTTATAAACACCTTTGAAATTTTATTTCATTCAAAGGGAATATTATTATACTAGTAGTTTTACTAAACAAAAAAATAGAATGTTTCTTTTAACTTAAGTGGTGACAAAGACTTTTTCCATCTTCGCGAGTATTATTTGATCTACGGCTTCATAAACAACAAGTAATGTTTTTAAAAGGATAATAAATACCATATACTCTATTATGTATTTTGGTAGTGAAAATGGTTTTGATAATGGATTTGTTATGTCAATATATTTAAATGATATATTGTGATAGAAATGTGGAAATTTTATCTTTACTTTTTGTTTATATTATGTGTTTTGAATATGTTATGGTTCTTTTCCATTGTTACGTATATGGGTGGTTCCGTGATAAACCTTGGTTGAGTGAGCCCTAGATATCTCCCCAATGCATTACGTAACATGTCGGAGGTAAACATGACTTTTTATTCTATGATATTTAGGTAATATATTGTGACGGGTATTCTAAATGTGACAACCTTCATAGTTGTGAAAGCTACAATGTAAGTATGTTATGGATGCCAAAAGTAAACTTTATTATTATTTGTGTTTATTATGTAAATCTTGTGATTTCATGGGGTATTTTAAAGAGATTATTTTATATATGTATTGATAAACTAATGTTTTCATTCTTTTTTTTTATAACCCTTACTTAGATTTTAATGATTATAATATGTTTTGAAGTGATTTTCTCATGACTTAAAGATGAAAAAGGTCAAGTATGGGTTCAAAGAAAATTCAAGTTGTCTAAAACATGGGACTAGACATGACTCTTTTTATGATTTTTTTTCTTATGAGAAAATATAAGCTGAATAGATGTTTCTACCTTTTAATTTTTGAGATGTAATGTAATAGTTATGACCAAATTCTCTAAAACCCTAAACCTGAAAAGATCATCAATGTGAATTATTCATTTAATTCAATATTATTTAATGTTTAATGTTTCATAGATATTGTTTGTATCATTGGTAGGTTTTGATAAATTTATAATTTAGGATATTATTACCTTAATGTCCTTAAATTAATTTATGGTAAGATTAAAGTGACATATCATTTACAGATGGCCATGTTGTCTTGGAAATGATAATTCTCTGTTCAGAATGGTTTTCCACAGAGGAAGCATGGCAGTTATGACGGGACGACATCATGAAGAATATAGCCTTCTAAATCATCAACCTGAGATGGTCAGAATCAGAACTGAATAGTTTTTTTAGTAATGGCATTGTTGAATCAAGAAATAAATGGTGGTTGTATCCATGCATGAGATCATCCAGATAAACCACAGAGGAACATGTAAGTAGTATAGAATTTCATGAGGCAACAACCCATATCTTTAAGAGTAACATCTGACCCTTTACAAGATGAAGAGTATATTAAAGCACTATAATTTTTTTTTGATGTCACAGGGTGTTTAGAACATCAATTGTTTTGTCTCACTGTTTACAGTTTTGAAGGTGAAGCAGATCAATGGTGGTCGATGGTGAAAAATATCAGGGATAGTGAGGAGATTGGAGCTCTTGATTTGGATGAATTAAATGGTCTATTTCTTGAGAAATAATTTCATATGGTGTTTAGTCTTATGATGAAATGAATTTATTGAAATTGAGGAAGGAGGATGACTTAGTGGCTGCTTATGAAGAAAAATTTTCTCGACTAGCCAGGTTTGCTCCAAATTTCATACAAGATCTTGATAGTAAACTCAACCGTTTTTACTCAGGATTCATGCCGTCCAATCTAAGGTATTTAGCCTCTCATGAGTTCAAATGTAATTAAAAACATGTTTGATGTGTGAAGAAGGTGGAAAATGGAGTTTGCTGATGAATAGTTCTTCTTTAACAAACAACAAAATAAGAGGTCGTGGTTGGAGACTAAAGGGAATAACTCTTCCAAATAGTCTGATGGTAAGAAAAATATGTTTACAATTTGTGAAACTTTTCGTAAAAAGATTGATTGGGAATGTCTTTTTAATTATGGTTATTTCTACTGGAGTGGTAAAATGGGATATAAATCACGTAATTACACTGAAAATGATCAGGGTAATGGTATGGAAAATTTTGATTTACAATCAGTAAAATGTATTAAGTGCAATTAAATGGTTCATTATCCAAATGATTGTCTAATGAAGAAATATACATAAGGAAATAAAATAGACAACACACACAAAGGGATGTCGATGTCCATTGCAACAACTTCACCATATTTTGTGAGATAAAATGAAGTAGTATCAGCTAAAGGGAGTTTATAATTTTCTGAAAATTTATTTCAGGTTGGGGTACCATTAGTTTAAAGTAAAGGATGTAGACATTCTGAAGACAACACTTCATACTATATATTTCCATTATGAATTTGTATTTATGAATTTTGGTTTATGAAATTCACCTGTTGTATTCACGGATATTATGAATATAATTCTCCTTGGGTTATTGGATATGATTGTGGTTTTTTTTATTGATGATATTTGTGTTTACTCTAAGAATTCATGATGAGAATGAAAGGAATTTATGTGTTTTCATTCAAACCATAATAGAAAAAAACTGTTTTGGAAATTCAGCAACTGTGAGTTTTGGTTATAACAAATTTCATTCCATGGTCACATTGTTTGAAAAAATGGAATAACTATTGATCCTAATAAAACATAAGTTGTTGGTGAATGGCCATAACCTACAAATATAACCAAGATCCATAGTTTTCATGGTTTAGAAAGTTAATGTTGTAGGTTTTTTGGAAACTTTTCATGGTTATCTTGTCCAATGACTTAGTTAACTCAAAAAGGTGTTATGTTCTTCTGGACAAAAGAATGTGATGAATGCTTCCAGGAATTGAAACAAATGATTGGTGAATGCTATTGTTTTGGAACTACCTTCTAGAAATGGTGTGTTTGATATCTATAGTGACACATCATTGAATGGAATTGTTTTTATCCTTATACAGAATGATCAGGTATTTGCATTTGCATCACATCAGTTGAATCCTCATGTGTTAAATTACCCTACACGTGATTTGGAATTAGCTGTTTTTTTTTGTTTTCATTAAAAATTTAGAGGCATCATTTATTTGGGGTAAAATGAAAAATATATACTGACCACAAATATTTGATCTATATATTGACTCAGAAATAATTGAACCTGATATATAGGTAATGGTTGGAATTAATCTTGTATTATGAGTGCATGATCCATTAACATCTAGGAAAAGAAAATAAAGTGGCTGATGCTCTGTGTTGAAAATGTAATGCTTCCTTAACTATGCTACATTTGGAACGATATCCCTTGGTTTCTGATTTGATGAACATTGGAATAGAAGTGGTTGGTGCATGAAATTACCCATATAGTTTTTTAGGTGTCGGTGAGATCATCTCTATCAGACATAATTATGTTAGCGTAGAAGGAAGATAGTGAGTTTCTGAAAAAGGTAGATATGGTTCCGAAGGGTAATTTTCCTGATTTTATAATTGATAATGACTATATTTTGAGATTTGGGAATATATAATGCATTCTATTTTATTCAAATTTGAAGAAAGTGTTGTTATGTGAAGCTCGTAGTTCTCCTTTTTCATTTCATCTAGGTAGTACTCAGATGTACAAATATCTCAAGAGTATTACTGGTGGGATGGAATGAAATGATATATTGATGACTTTAATATGATGTGTTTGAATTTTCAGTAGGTTAAAGAAGAGAAGAAATTATCGAAATAGATAATTCAGTCTTTACCAGTACCGGTGTTGAAATGGGAAAATATATCCATGGACTTCGTTGTTGAATTACTGAAGACATCTTGGGATAATATTACAATCCGGGTTATTATTAAATGGTTGATTAAATCATCTCATTTCATTCATATTCGAGATACTTTGACTATAGATCAACTTTCTCGACTGTATGTTAAAGAGATAGTTAGGTTTCATTGGGTTCGTCTCACCATTTTAACTGATGGTGGTCTTAGGTTAACTTATAACATTAGGAAAGGGCTTCAGAAGTCGTAGGGTACTGAATTAAATTTTAGTACAGATTTTCATCATCAATATGAATGGAAATCAAAACGAACAATTCAGACCTTATAGGATATGCTACGTGCTTTTTCGGTAGATTACAATGGAAGATGGGACCAACATCTTTCTTTGGTTTAATTTTCATATAATAACAATTTTCATTCTAGTATACAGATGGCTCCATTTGAGGCATTATATGGGAAGTAGTGTCAAACTCTATATTTTTGGGAAGAAGTGGGTGAAAGGAAGATGATGGGACCAGAATTTTTAGATGAGATGACTAAAAAGTTCTGTTGATTCAGAAGCACATGAGAAAAGCACAGATTAGGCAGAAATGTTTTGCGGATAACTATAGGAAGGATCATTCTTTTAAGGTAGGTGATAATTTCTTTCCCAATGTTTCTCCATGGATGAGTGTGATTCATTTTGGTATGAAGGGAAAGTTGAGTTTGAGGTTAATTGGACCTTATGAAATCATTGGGAAATTTGGATCAATTGCATACAGATTGCCTTTAACTCCATGTTTATCTCAGATACACAATGTTTTTCATGGTTGAATATTGAGAATGTATATGCCAGACCCATCTTAGGATTTGAGCCCATTGGTAGTTTAGTTGGAAGAGAATCTATCTTATGAGGAACAATGAGTCCAGATTCTTGATCGAAGAGAGCACGTATGGAAGAATATGGTAATTCACTAGGTTATGGTTTTGTGGAAAACCCTTGTGGTTGAAGAGGCAACATGGGAATCTGACAATGCAATGAGGGATAAATACCCTCACATATTTGATAAGTGAATAAAAATTTTGAGGACACAATTTCCAAAAGGGGGAAGGATGTAACATCCTATGTACATAAAGAATAATACATTTTCAGGATTTTTAATATTTGTGAATTAAATATTAATTTTACCTTACATGGGTTTCTATGTTTGATGGTGTACCCGATACGTACCAACAAGTTTTTTTTAAATCTTAGGTTGCACACAAGGGTGAGGAATACTAAATATTAATAATATAATATTATTATTTAAAATGGTTGTTAATTCCTTGCCACTGTAATGACGTGTATGAATAGAAAATAATACAATATGATTATATATGTATATTAAATTTTTTTACATTTATCTAATAAATGTTTAAGGAAAAAATGTAAATTATTCTAAGATTATGCATAAATACTCTAATATTCATTAAAAGTTCTATTTACCTCATTTTAATATAAACCCCACACTAAATCTAGTTTTGGTCACTTTTATATGTTATTTTTGAAAAAATAAAATTCTTTAATATAATCGGGAAATCAAAATTTACATTGGGTAAATTTTTTTTTATTTTTCTGATAAAATTCATTTTTTAATGAAAAGTGAAAAATAGTGTATTTTAATTCCGAACTGCATTTTAATTTAATTTATTTATTTTATTAAATTATTTTTTAATTGATTTCAATGTTTAATTAGATTATATATTTAAAATTTAATCCAATTTGGGTCATTTCATTTTATTTCACATTGAAACTGGACCTAAACAAGTGTCAATCTTTTTACAGTTATTATTTCATAAGAACAAACATTTTGTTTTCACAATGAGAATTAGTTATAAATTAATTAAAGAAACATATATGTATTTAATTTGGTAAAATATAAATCATTTTTTAATTTTTAATATCAAATATATCTTAGGCTGAATTTTTGTTATTTTAATGAAAAACATCAATATATGATGAATAGTGAAGACACTTAGTAGTAGTTAAAAAGGTGAATTTTTCATTTAAATAATCTTTTACCACTTTTGTGAATTGAATTTAAAAAATATAAAATATATGGGTGTTATTACAAAGTAAAATGTGGTTCAATAAGATGAAAAATATTTTATGGTGAATGATATCTTTTGGCTTTTATTTTCTCCAGTTAAAGGTAAATTTGGTAATTCAACGTATAAACAATATTAAAATAATATAAATTTTATTAACACTTCACCAAACCTTATTGGATGAGTATTGGCCAACCAAGATATTCAATGGGTGATATGTTCGGCCTTTTAAAGTCACATGGGTAATATAATGATATTAATAACATTTTATTTAATGTAATAAAATTATTATAAACATGTATTGTTTTTCTAAAATAATTTTAATGTGGGGTTATATAATAGATATATTTGACTATAAATAATCATTATAATGCTAAAATAATTTCCTAAATTTTTAAATTTTATTATAACTTATATACATCTACTAAATTAAATTATTTATGACACAACAGTGATGCAGTCCTTACTTCATTAAGAAATGATTTTAATAAGTAAGATTATAAAGATTAAATTAATATCCAAAACCAGTCCAATTATTATTAGATGTTGTTATTTTGACCCTGATTCATATTATATTCAATTTTAATAAGCATTGGAAATTTTCAAACCAAAAATCATTATATAATAAAATAATATTTTCACACATTCCTGAAGAGCCCCTATCTTCTTAAAAAAATCCCTCATCTCTAACACATTTCTTACACATCTAAAGATCCTCTTATAATCCAAAATCTACCCAAATAAGCACTCAAGATCCCTATATTCCTCCTAGATTCCTTACCTTATGTATAAGGAACTTCACAAAACCGTTTTGGATCACAACTAAGGGGTTTACTAGATTTAATGGTAACATCTTTTCTTAAGTTCATTTGTTCTATTTTACTTCTACTACCCCCTAAACCATGTTCATTCATTTAATTTAAAACAAAAAAAAGTATCCTACATATACTAGATTATTGTTATGATATGGATTTGAAAGAAATTTACACACACATCCATCTAATGGGTAAATAACATACTGTTTCTGTGGAAGGAAAACTAGCACCTCCGGAATCAATGATTGTTCAATATTCTCCTCCCACCTATTATGGTGGCCATTATGATAGAACTATATTTATATATGATATATATTATGTTTATGATTAATTTTTGTTTCTTTATTTTCTGTTTATAGCATTACTTTATGGTTACCATTATTAGTAAACACGATAATTACATTTGAGGAAATGCGGACTACCACCCCCTCAAACTGATGTGACTCATTCATGCCCTACGTGGAACATATAAAGGACAGTGTTACTGAGATTATATAAATTATATTATACTATATTATAATATATATATGTAACATTATGATTTAGTTATACTAAATAGAAAATAGAAATGAAAGTTGTGTTCATGCATACGTATGACTTATCGTATCCTGGAATGGTGAGTTTCATTTCTTGCCTCCAAAAGTTATGTACTATTATAAATACATATATATACTGGATATATATGATATATATGATATCTAAATCTTGAATATTATTATGGATATAATTAACTTTATACCACATGAGAAACTTGTAATTATAAGAAGTCTATTTTTTACTCAAGTACCATATATCGAAAAAACGACCATTTATTAACTAAAATGATTACATAATGTTTATAACATGGTAATAAGTGATTTAAAAGGAATGATAAACATGTAAAATGATATTAATTAAGTATATATTAACATCAGTTTATTATTCTGGATATTAACTAATGAATGGGTCAAGTCTGACATGATGTAAGGGACTTCGTCTCAATCTCCTTTCATTGAACCATATTTTGTTTTATACACAACATTATATTATACACTTCATAAAAACCTTTGAAATTTTGTTTCATTTAAATGGAATATTTTCCTACGAGTCATTTTACTAAATGAAAAAAAGAATGTTTCTTTTAATGTATGCATTGACAATGAATTTTTCTAATGTCGTGTGTATTATTTGATCTATGGCTTCCTTAATAAGTCATATTGTTTTTAAAAGGAAAATAAATACCATATACTCTTTTCCATATTTTTGTATTGAAAATTGTTTCGATAATGGATTTGTTATTTCATTATATTTAAATGATATATTATGATTGAAATGTGGAAATGTTATCTTTCCTTTGTGTTATTTTTATGTGTTATGAACATGTTATGGTTCTTGGGAATTGTTAGGTATACGTGTGGTTCCTTGATAAACCTAGAGTGGGTGATCCTGAGATAGCTCTCCTATGCATTGGTTATTATGTCGAAGTTAAACATTAATGTTTCTCCTATGAGATTTATGGAATATATTGTGATGGGTATTCCAAATGTAACTCCTTACTTAGCTGTGAAAGCTACAATGTATGTTTTTATTGATGCCACAAGTTACCTTTATTATTTGTGTTTATTGTGATAATATTATAATTTCATGAGGTATGTTAAATAGACTATGTTATGTATATATTGAAGAAGTAATTATTTCTTTCATTTTTTATAACCCTTACTAAGATCTTTAGTCTCATCCCATGTTTTGAAATGTAATGAACAGGGAATAAAGATGAATAGGGTCATGGATGGGATTAAGGAAAATTCATTATGTCTACAATTTAGGTCAAGATATGACTCTTTTTATGAGTTTTAATTTTATGATGAAATGGAAACTGATTATAAGTGACAACATTGTAATTTTTAGATGTAATGTAATTATTATAGACTAATTCTCTAAATCTCTAAACCTGAGTAGATCCTCAATGTGAATAATTCATTTAATTCATGATTATGAAATGTTTTATGGCCGAGTACATATAATCGTGATGTTGATTTTTCACTAAAACTTTACTGGGTGTTATGCCTATTTCAAAGTCACTGTATTAAATGTTCCCAATAGAGTTGTTATGATTAAAGGAGAGTCAGGATGAAAATATTGCTAAAGGATTAATATTCCCTAGCTCATCACCTTGGGGGATCCTATTCTATTTGTTATGAATAAATATGGATCAATGCGACATACATTCATTACCAAGAACATAATAAGAACACTATCAAGGAAAAATATCATCTCCCTTGTATTGATGACTTATTTGATTAAATACACCGAGGTCAATTCATTTTTAATACTGATCTATGTATATATATCATCTATTTAGGGTCAAAAAGGGTAATATACCTTAGATTAGATTTCATATATGTTACCAAATCTATGAATTTATAGTGATTCCATTTTAACTTACGAATTCCCCCTCTATCATCATGGAAGAATTCGCTACAGTCTCGTTAGAATTTGTGGATCAGTTTATAGTAGACTTTACAGACTATATTCATGTATATTGAAATTGAAAGTAATAACATGAATATCACATGATGATAGTTCTAATGACCCTAATAAAGAATAAGTTATATGACAAATTTTACCTTGTATGGATTTTTGATTCATAATTATTCATATTTTTTTTAAATAATATCAAGAGAGTGGATATCATTGGATCCAAAAAAGATGGATGTTATTGAACATTGGACTAAATCCAAAATTGCAACTATGATCCAATGTTCTCTAGTATTTCTTAGATATTTTTGATGTTTGGTGAAATATTTGTCCTGATTATCTAATCCACTAACCATGATGAATAAAAATGAGTTATGTTTATACGGACGGTAAAATGTGAAGAGAATTTCATGTAGCTGAAAATAATGTTATTCAATGAACCTTTTCTCACACTACCCTATAGTAGAGAATTGTATGTGAACTGTAATGATTCCTCAAATAGTGTTTTTTGATGTATTCTCATGGAAAATTATTTCGAGATATCTTATGGAACATGAAAATTGAAAATCCATGATCAAAATTACCCAAATCATTATTAGCAGTTGGCTGGTATAATTTTCCCATAAATAATATTGTTGAATTAACATTATTGAGTAATTTATGAAATATATATTGATCAAAAATAAAAAAATTATATTTTCTCTCAGAATGAGATTAATATGAAAAAATGAATATGGTTAGAGTTTATTATTTATTATGTCCTCTCAATACAATAAATCATCAGGATATCTATCATTGTGGATGATTGTTTGAGCTGAAATGATTTTACCAACCTTTCTATGATGAGGATAAAAAAATATCAATATTTATGAATATTTAGAGGATATATCATGAAATATTATAGGAATTTGATAAATCTTATTTGGATCAAACAAATTTTCAACCACCTATACATGTGAATATTAAGTTGATGTTAAAGAAAGATGCTGATATAAAAAAGAATTTGATAAATCATCCCGTGTCCAAATTTTAATATGATAGAATAATAAATTTTTGCAACTATTTTTGTATAAATCAGATACCAGAATTAATGGGTTTGTGGGATGAGGGTCATTGATAATTGTTCTATATTCATCCTGGGTGAACCAATATGTATACAGTCTTAATAGAGTATTTCTTATGTGATAGAATAGAGAATGATATTATAGAATATGATTCCTATTGAATCGTTTTTCATCATGTTAATGATGTAAAATATAAATATAAGGGGATGTTACAACCATTAGCCATACTAGAATTGAAATTTGAAACCATCACTCATGATTTTCTCATCAAACATACCAAAAAATATAAAAAACATATTTCTATGTTGGTTATAGTTGATAAACAGTGAATTAGACACAGATAATTTCTATTTTATAAGATTTATCTC
The DNA here is from genome assembly GCA_963277665.1 of Viscum album. Lineage (NCBI taxonomy): Eukaryota > Viridiplantae > Streptophyta > Magnoliopsida > Santalales > Viscaceae > Viscum > Viscum album. The sequence continues at coordinate 1,684,179,844 of OY728119.1, read as the reverse complement.
TTAATTGGATTGTGAAAATATATAATAAGGAAGTGGTGAGATTACACGGACAACCACATCCCAATATATCTGATCGGGACCCAATGGTTATCTCGATGTATTAGAGAAGTATTTAGTGGGATCTTGATACATAGTCAAGATTCCACAATACCTATCATCCTCAAATAGATGATCTGTTTTTTATGAAATTTAATACTCATAAAGAAATCGTGGAATATTTCTATATAGATTTTAATGGTGGTTGACATCAATACCTAACATTGGAATATTTTTCTTAAAATAATATATTCTACTCTAATATTTATATCAATCCTTATGAAACCCTCTATTTTAAGATGGGAAAACACCCAAATGTTATAATGATCTTGGGGAATGAAATATATTGATACCTTATCTAGTTGAGGAAATGGAAGAGATAGTTATATTTATTAAACATCACATAAGAGCTTCTCAGAGTTGAAAAAAATTATGATGACAACTGATGAAAATAACTAGAGTTCGAAGTGGATGACAATGTATTTATACAAATATCAAATAATAATAGAGTAATTATATTTGGATATAAGTTCATGCTATAAATATGTTATATCAGTCCTTTTGAAATTCTTGATCGTAATAGGAAGGTAGCTTATATAATGGTTCTTCTACATAATCTATATCATGTTATTGATGTATTCCATGTGTCTCTCCTTAGAGAGTATATACCATATCCTTCAAATGTAAAAAAGTCATATTTCATACCATTGGATAAATACCTTTCCTACGAATAAAAAACTATAAATATTTTTTATCATAGAAAAAAATTTCAATAGAACAAGACCACACGATTGGTTAATGTTTTTGGGTGAAACAATCTGGTTGAGGAGGCTACATGGGAACTAGAGAATGTGATTTTGTAGAGGTACCCTCATCTTTTTCTGTAAATGTGATGAATTTCTATGGATAAATTCATTTTAAGGGGGTAGGATGTAACACCCAAATATTTTTATGATTTTTCCTTTTAAATAATTTCATAGCGTGCATGGTATGCAACACCGAGTTTAAATGATCAGCGAGACACTATTATTACAAAATGACCACTATAAGCTAGCCATTAAATTTTAGGAATAATTACTAATGAATATTTTATGTAATTCATATAATTTTCCAACACTATATGAATATATTTGTCTATGCATAGAAAATAATCACACAATTTTAAGTAAAATCACATTATTCATCAAAAATAGGTTTTATAGAAAAATGAGATTATCTTTTTTATGAGTCAATAATAATTATTATATGTTATAGAAAATTTATTTCAAAAAATTAATTTCATTTTTGATTTATTCATATTAAAACCAACTAAATTTACTATATAAATTTATGAAATCATTTATTTTTAATGAATATTGAATATACAGATATTATTGGAAATAATACATTAATTTATATTTTTACAACGTAAAATTATGATTTGAATATCCATTAGTTCATATTCAGAAAATAAATAAATTATTGTTTTTAATATATTTTATAATAAATTTATTATAAAAACATTTAATATTTTAAAAGGAGAATTTTTCTGAAAAACTATTTTTCATTGAGTTTTTATTATAAATTAAAATATGAAACATATGTATTTTGAATTTTTAAAAATGTATATAATATTTAGATTCATACAGTCAAAATTTTGTGAATATGTCCCTTTTTCTTGTATGAATAGTAAACCTAGTAATATTTTTCCCCACTAAAGGTTGAATTCGGTAGTTTAGGTTAAAAATAAAATAATAATGAATATATAATGACCGTAAAGTAAGTCAACATTTAATTGGATGATATTAATTCAACCAGTAAAACATAAGAATCGAAATTTATTCATTTTAGAAACATTATTCCATGAAAATGACTTATATAATATATCAATAAAAAATGACACACAATGTAAATTTCTTTATCTTAAATATCCTTTATGTTTCCACATGGGTAAAATTCTATGATATGAAACAATCTAAATGTAATTTTTTAAAATATTAAAAAAATTAGTGATATAAATTTGTATTTTACATTTTGGGTCTCAAAGATATAATTTTCATATTTATTATATTTTATTCAATAAAAATCTCAAAGATGCTACATTCAATTTTTTAATACTATATCATTTTTAATATAGGCCTAATAAATATATATTTGACTATAAATATTTTCTAAAATATATATTTTTTATCTCCATCATTATTTTTTATTTTCTATTTTTAGTGATGAAATAAGTAATTTAAATAATTACAAAATACTGATGCGATAATTATTTTATTATGTGAAATGCAAATATATGCTATTAAAACTATTAAAATAATCCAAATTTCAGATAATTTATACGATAAATGAATAATCCAGATTATATTTACCGATTAGGGATATAATTAAATATCTCACCCGAATTTGTCTTGTAGAATTGATGTTTTTAAAATTCTACCTAATGAATAGTTTCATAATTGACATTATTGATTTTTTATCAAAACAAAATTTCATTATATTATTTATAAATCATAAAACTTACTTAAAAGTAAATGACAGTTATAATTTTTTTGAAAATATTAATTCTTTTTCATTTAGGGTCTATTTTTATCACATATATAATAACATCCTTTTAATATTTCAAATGATAATCCCATTGTTATATTTAAAATATTCTAAATAAGTGAAAATCAAAATGATATGGTTAAAAATATAATAAAACATGTATAAAATATATTTCATGGTGAGGGTAGAATATTAACTCATATCATATTTGTATCCATGGCCTATTTTAGGTATTTTTATTTGATATATAATTTAATATAAATTAGTATATTTTGAAATTTTCAATGTGGCCCTCACATCAATTATAAAAAGGGAACCTCCTCACTCACATCGTCACATCACATTGAGCCTCCAATATCTAAAATACCCAGAAAATATCAATTCTAAAATTATCTTAAAACATTTAATGGATTCTTGTTTACTCAAAAGATCAACCCTATTATCCCTAATAGGTGATCTAATTGAGGTTTCCTGAATAATAAGTTATCGACTTTATCGACTCTTTCAACATTATTTCTCCTCATAACTCCGATTTATGTATTGTGTCCATTATGAAGTAATAAATCCATTATAAACTATATAATTAGATATTTTTTTGATTTTTAAATAACCATATTTGACCTTTTACCCATCCTCTGAAAAACAAAAGCAGTTCATGTGCATACATATAGCATACCATCTCCGTACAATGGTGTGATTTATTTTTCATCACCATTTTATATAAATGAATGTAACAATAGAAATAATTTATATATATAATAATTATAACATTATATATGTTATGGAAAAAATAAATATTCCATCCACTAGCAATTTTACCATTAATGGAATGATACCATCACTCAAGCATACGTAAAGCCCACCGTCTCTGTGATGCGATATGATTTTTTCCATATTCACCATTCAAGACAGATTGAATAAATTTATGTAATAAAAAAATATGAAATATATGACATTAATATCATTATGGATATGATGGAACTATATCCTATTTAAAAAATTAGGGACTTATATGAGAAAACATATATAAGAAAATGAGTTAGTCAGCATCCAAAAGAAGGGTAATATTGAAATATTATTAACAAAATGGTGATATGATGATATATGAAGAACATATATGGGATCATAAATATTAATATGGGTATTTTATATATTTATAAAAGTATTTAAACGCTTATACATGAGTTTATAATAATTATTAAAGAAATTAGACCTAATGTAACGGTCAATTTCACACACTCATTATTTTTCGAGGTTGTTAATAGATAATAATATGTTTGGAAAAAACCTATCTTAAATTTCCATGTTTCTTAAATATGTATTCAAAAATAATATTACTATTATTCTAAAAAATTTAATGTAATTTTTACACATTATTGATTTTTTACTAAATTCATAGGAAGGAATCATTTTGTTATTTTGAAAAAATGGTTCTTGTGATTTTTCCAGAAAACGTTTGAAAGGAATGATTTTTAAATTATATGGACTGAACTTATTTTTTAATATCATGCGTCCATAATTCCTTGGAGTTTTCATTAAAATCCTAAATTTATTTCTTTGTAGAGAATTGTTTTCTTTTAAAATTGTCTGGTATTCAAAAAAATAAAAAGGATGCTTTCCCCTATAATTATTTCAATTGATCTCTCAAAATTATTTTCAATATAGGATAACATTATTTGATTTTTGTTGTTCCTCACTAAATATATAATTCAATAATACTATGATTATTATTATTTAGTTTTTTATAGGATGGCATGATATTTACAAATCCTATTTCATTCACCTGGGTTATGGTATGATGAAATGTTTATGAAATCAATCTTTAATGCATTTTGATATGTTAAATGTTTTTTGTTCTTTGGGAACATATATGGATGGTTTTCCTTATGTGATGGGAGAGACCTATATCTCTCTCCAATTCATTGGGTAATGATTTATATCTTTTTACATAGATAGAATGTAACTGGTTGTGAACCTGGTTCAGTAATACATGACTGGAACATGAGTTATATTAGATTAGTAATACATTCCTAGAATGTGGAGTGAAATCTATAATATATATTAATAAAATGTATGGGCTGTTGTTATGGTTTCAACAATCCATTTCACCACCCATCTACAAAACCATACACACAATGTTCTTAAAAAAATGAGCAAGCATATATGTATGTATTTCAAACATAGGGAAGCCATATCTAAATAATAGTGGTAAATATGAATTATTATATTTATAACACACTCCAACTGATCGTTAATAAAAACATATTCTAATTGAGTATATAAAATATCCCATAATCATATTATAACCCAAACTAGGTCTAGAAAATAGTAACATATTAGGTCAATATTGTATCTCATAATAATACCACACTCTAACACAAGTCTATAAAACATGATCAAATAGAGTAAATACTATATCCCATATTTAACACTCTATATTATGCATTCCCTATACTTTTTTTCTTATATTTCCTTTTATCCTATACATTGAGTTTCAAGATTGATTTTTAATATTCTATAAATATTCTCATTGGTGAACAGTTTGTGTGTTGTCACTACATGGTTTTATAATCCAGGGAGATGATATTTCCAAAAGGGATTATTCTACATGAAGTTTAGTTCACATTTGTTAGTCTAAACTATATCTATACCCTTACATAGAAGGGTGCTTTGTTCATTATTGGATGTTCACAATTAGTTTATTTTGGTAATAACTAACTGATATTAATCCATGTGGGTCCTAGTGGGAACTATTTAGGTTACCATTACCTTGGTGGTTGTCCAGTTCACAACATGTGCATAGTTATTTGAAACATTGCAGAAAGATTGAAGAGTTGTGTAGATGGTTGAAAATAATTTATTAATAGTTAGTTCATGGTTGGTGACCTATGAGAGAAAACTGTTCATTTTTATGTTCCAAAATAAATGATTCCCACATTGTTGGAACTAGTATTTAAAAAGGTGTATCCAAACCATGTGAACAACCAAATTTTATATAATCTTGGAATTACCCTTATGATTCCTTTATTTTAGTACATCTTTCTCCTATCCCCCTATATCATTCATTTATATATCCACTTGAATCTATATTTAGTGTATAAACATTCATCCCCTGTGATTATTTCATATATCCTTTGGATTTCATGACATTTTTAAGGAATTTACTTCAATTTTTTTTAAATAAATATTCTTATTTCATTTCTCTCCTAATTTCATTGGCATACCAATTCTCTTTAAACCCTAAATGAAATTGAATTCTATATTTTGGTTTTTGGATGGTTCTAACCAAATGTTTTTATTTTATAGGACCCAAGGAATATGTTTCCATTCGTATTCAATTGTTCACCATCGACAGTGATATATTTCAACATGTTTTTTATTTTTTTGGAGGTGATTGTTTCTACGTGATTTATTTTTTATTTAAATAATTTTGTTCCTGAGCCATATCGATAATATCGAAAATAAATTGTAGCTATGTATAATTAATTCAATGAAAATATTTATGGTTACTATGAAAAATAATTAATCAAATAAATGGGGTTTTTAATGAATTTAATGCATAAAAATATAATAGAAAATCATGTTTCAAACATCATTGAAGGTGTGTTTTTTTATTTAAAAAGGGAATTGATGGAAAATAAATTAATTGGTAATTATTTTTTCCATTGAATTAAAATTTAAATGTTTTTAATGGATGTTTTGATGATTATATTGGGTATTTTTTGAATGTGTTTCCAAATTTTTTTAGATGGATATTATTTTAAAGATGTGAAATATTTGTTCAATTTCAATGTTGATTTTCTATTATGTTTTCTTTTTGAACATTTGAAAATAAATATTTTTCTTCCTATAATATAGTCATTTTTTACACTTATTAATATTTTAAATTTTTTGGGACTTTATATATATATATGGTTTATTGTTTTGTACCCCTTTCTCTCATGGTGTTTACAAGATTAAAAATAACCACCTCTGTTTTTAAAATTGTCATTTATGTTAGTTTTAGTCCTTCTATTTATTATTAAGTGGTATAATTCATGAAATAATTAGGTTATTTGGATGTCTTGATAAACCATTAGTCATATATACTTTTATCCTTAATGAAATTTGATTCATATTTTAATATCATTATAATGATGTAGATCCAATTTGAGGTTTATCAACATGATAATTGATAATTGCAGGCAACATTGTTTTGCTGGTTCCTTATATCCCAAAGTACCATATGATCGAAAGACCAATTGTCTATCTAGTGATGATGGTAGAATCACTTTAATTCAGCAGCAGCGTGATGACTATCTATTGTTATTGTATCATCTTGTTGGAATAAGTTCCATAATCAAGTAAGTCTACAGGTAGACCCCCCAACTATCGAGTGGTGTCTATCAGGCAACTGGAGACATCACAATGGCGATTACGAGGCCAAAATTTGTTTCATTGAATGTTCATTGAATCCATTATTTTAGGAATTAATATTTTTACATGAATTTTAGAAAGTTCATGTACCTACTAGTGCCTATAAAATGACTCCCAAGGAACCATGGAACATTACTTTGACACATTTTCTCCCAAAAATTCTTCCTAGGTAATCCTAATAATAAATTTCTATCATTTTTAGAATTCTCTTAAATTTAATCTTTCACATACTAAATATCTCAAGGATATCAACATTTAACTCAAATCACCAATCCCAATATGTATTCATCTATAAATGTGATTTATTAGTGGAATTGAAATTGGTTTAATAAATAATTTGTCTCTATTCTCATCATTCATTCCCCAATTTTTTTCTCACATTGAAAATGTGAGTGATTGCTTCCCTAACTACTAGATATTTGTAATAGGGCACTACAAAACTATATTAGCGAGGGATGGGTTTATTTATACCATCTATGATCTATGGATTATTAATAATATCAGCCTCTTCATTTAATGTGCGGATATATAGTGGCTAACATCAAGTTTTAACAAAACTCATTTTTTATATTTTTTTTTATTTTTTCCTTGCTTTTCCACATTACAACATTTATCATCAATTCACATGGATTCATAAATTCATTTTTATCACTACAATTCTTAAATATAAGATTGTTTTAACTCGAATTGATTTTTTCTACTATAGCATAATCAATTTATCTCTTTATTTGTTTAGTATTAAAAAATTATTTTTTTTATTTAGATTATTCCTTCTTTTTCAAGGAAATTTACCCCACCCCCTCTTTACATGTTTCTCTAACCAATGAATTTGCATCAAAGTGTTGTCTAGTGTCTTTCTCATTAAATTTATTTTCTCTAAATTCTATTTTTTAACAAATCTCAATCAATGGAATCAAATGATCTATTTATTATGGAATCTAATTTATATTTTTATGAACCTATTTTGTTATAATTGATTATTCATATTTTAATAATCCAATTACAATATTACATGTTAGTATTAGTTACCAAGATTGCGAAATTTTTATACATGAGTACGTTCCAACAAGTGAATCAAAATAATAGACTCCAAAAATTGTAATTGTTTTCACTTTAGAGAAAAGATATGAATGGATTATATTGTGTTTTAGAAATGTTTTTGATCATTTATATACATAAAAAACGTTTTAAAAAAATATTTAAATTATTATAAGCCATACATGAATATATTAATAATGTTAAATGCAATAGATGATATATATATATGATCAAAATATTGATAGATTCTCCAAGAAAAATGAAGAATATATTAACAGAATGTTTTATTAACATAATTTTTAATTATATTTGAGGACATTTTTAATATTATAAAGTCACTTTGTGATGATTTATATATAGAATCACAAATAAATAAAATCCTATGAGTTTAACCTTGCTCTCGATATCAAAAAGTCAAATTAATTGATAATGCTAAGGATTTTAAAAATATGGTGCTCAAGGAACTCATAAGATCTTTAATGGGATTAGAAATAAAAATAATTAAAATGATTGGAAAGTGTCTATTGAAGTAAATGAATTAAATATATACATCACCTTCGAAGCTATAAATGAAGAATCATCCATCGGTGATGGTCTATACTATGCTGAACATTCCATGAACATGAAAATTTTTATTATTACATTGAACTATTCTATGAATTAATATCAGAAGGGACAATAATAAGTGATTGGATACTAAAAAAATAATGGTCTCATAAAGCTGAAGTTCCCAATATAATCTAAGAAGATAAAATAAAATAAATAAGGGAAAAAGCATATCAATTTTATAACATGGAGTGAAACTGAGGACTCCATCGACTCATCATCTGTATACACCTCAAGAGACTCAATACCCAATTTGTTTTTGGAACATGTTTAAGAAGATATCAATGTTATTTCCCCTCAACATATATCATTCTCTTCTACTTATTCTTGGAATCATTATTACTCATATTCCTCTAATTCCTTCCCAATTCAAATAAACTATAAAGACCTAAAATATTCCCATAATGAACATAAAAGTATTTTCATGAACACAAATTTTTATACTAATAAAATTAAATGAAATACAAGAATGTGGTTGAAGAAACAGATCAACATCAAGAAAATAAAATATCATTTAAATGGAAAAAGATGATATATCTATAAAATATATAAATAACATGGATATCATTAAACATGATTCTATCCTTAAATACATCAAGACTCCTCTTTAAAAATTCAATCAAGGGTAATGTAATTTAAATTTCATTTTAGGATCATAATTATATAGAAAATAGGGGTGGTCTTGGTTTTTCAAATTATGCAATATCCTCATGAAATCAATTTAAATATTTTGTTTGTAATAGGTTTCTCAAAAAATAAATTCTTCAATTATGGAAAAGTACATATTATTTAATTTAATAATATTAATGGAACAAATTATAGTATTGATGAAAAAAATCAAACCATCTTCAATCTAATTTTTTAAAAGTAAATACTGTTCTATGTAAATATGAATTATGAAATTATTACTACTTCACACTATCAAACCCATGTTTTATTAAGTAAAAAAACCATAAAATGATTAATTTTTTTTATGAAAATTAAATTCTTAAAAAACCTAATAAGAACTATTGAATTAATATAGTGGTTTGTCAAGACACATTTGTGGCTAAATCTCTAATATAAGTAAAATATATATTATATGAGGAACTCATATAGTATTCAAGAATAATTCTAAAGATAAAATAATCGGTGAATTTAGAATTAGTTTTATAAAAAAATCTAATAAAAAAATATAGACATAAAAGGATTGAATTTTTTATAAAGAGCATTTGTTAATGTGTTATAGAAGAAATATATTTTGAAAAAAAATAAAAAATTTTAATTAAAAGTATAACCCTTAGTTAGCAAATATTGATTTCAAAATGTTTATAAAATCAATTTAAAATCTCTTGGTAAACTTTAAATTATATTTTTGAGTGATCATGTTAGTGATTTAAAGATTTGGTATATATCCATCATTAATTATATCACACACTACCTTTTCAAACCCTATAATTATTAACTATTTTTAGATATTCCATAATTTTGTTTCAATGATGTTATGGTCTTTTAAGCATTGCATAATTTATGGAAACCCAAAACCTACTTTAAATGAAAAAAAAGAAATTTCTTCTCAAAATTTTATTTAGTTAATTTATCTCAACCACCTTTTCCTTGTCAAATAAAAAATGAAGGATAAAAATATTATTCATTTGACATTGTTGATGACATTTCATGATTAAAAGGATCATATATATTATCTCAAAAAAGTGATAGTTGTTGATAATTCATATTTTCATCCAAAATTGTTAATAAAAACTGGATATAAAATTATTTCAATTCAAATTTATCTTGGTGGAGAATACATTAATATGGCCTTTAATAATTTTTTGTAGATGTTTTTTATATCAAACTATAAAGAATATCTTGGAAAATTTGATCTAGATATGATGATGGAATATTTATAATGTAGTAAAACTCATTAAAGAAACACTAAATCATTATCAAAGGGAGTTAAATAGTAGAAGATAATTTTATGTTGGTTTTTTGAATGATTTTTAAATTAAAATTATTGACATGTTTTTTAAAATTATGTTTTATATGAACATTTTCAAAATAAATAAATTGAAGAAAAAAATAAGATCCTTCAAATTATATAACAAATTATTTTAAAGAATCTATATAGCATACCTTTGAAAATGTCATCAAATATCTATGAGTCTGAACCCACAATTATAGATATGTCTTAAATTTGGTTTAAACATGTTACCTTTTTATATTACTTTAAAAAGAAAAAACTTTTTAATCCCATTAATGGTGAATTTTCGGTACTATCCAAGAAATAATAACTAAATAAATTCACCATAATTGATGTATATAATCTCATGGAGACACATAACGATCATCCAATTCTAGAATCTAAATCTGATTTTAGAAATAAAATAGACTATTCTGTTAATATAAATAAAATAAAGAATATATTTTTTAATGTAACATCCAATAAGAATAAATCAACTACAAGGAATCTATTATACCCATTTATTACTTTGAATCCGATAAAATGTTTTTAGAACATTCCCCTCATATCAATATCAGACTCTTGAAAATTGATATTAAATGTTCTGTTTATGGTTTTACTTCTTAATATATATTTTTATAAAATAGCATGTTTTTGAATGTCATATTTTTTAAATTTTTTTTAAATTATCAAATCCTATTTCTTTTTTAAAACTAGACAGTCAATATTTATATGAATGTATTTAAAATTAGTTTTGTTAACATGTTTTTAATGTGTAAAATTATAATTCAAATATTTTTTTTAAACACATGTCAAATTATTTATTACTTGTTCAAAGTACTATTGATAATGTTATTTTGGGATCTACTAATAAATTTCAATGGTTTGAATTTAATAATTTAAAAAAAATCGATCATAAAATAAAATTATTTTTGTGTCAAATTATTTCTTGTTATCAAATTTTCCAAAGAAAAGAAGGAAATTTTATAAATGAAGGAAAATATAGTAATAAATTTTAAAATTATTCATAATAGATATTTTTTTGGATATTTGAACACTGTGAGTACAAAATGTAATTTAATATAGGATGAATATGATAAAATTGTCAAAATAAACATTATTGTGTAATCAATTGTAGTCTATATTACATTATTATTATTTTAATTTATATCATGTTTAGTGGTTATATTTATGATGGATTTCAATAAAATGATAATAAATTTCTTTAAATATAAGTCAAAAAGATTTCTTTTATTAATAAAGGATATAAAAACACTGGTTAGTTTAATCCAAAATGATCATATTTTGAAATTCTGATTTTCCAGGATGTTTCTTTTGGATGTTGACCAAAATATAGTATATGTAAAAGTAGTACCTTCCACCTACATATACAATCCCAATTATAATGAACTAATATGAAGTAAAAATATAGTAATATTTCAACTTTTTATGTTTAATAAATACTCAATGAGAGTTATAGATCCATGAATATATAGATTAAACAAAATTACATAGAATCCATGCATACAATTTCTGATATCCTTATTACTTTTTTCAACACCAATGCAATAATTATCCATAAAAATTATATAAAATACTCTACAAAAAATGAAATTAAACACAATTTATAAAGAGGTCACTTCCAGAATTCTGATATATTGTTTGAATTTATCCTAAGGTAATATCAATTGAAAGATATTCTCAATAATTTGTTCACCCTTGATAATTTTTAATTCTTTAATTGTTAATTAGTTATGGTCACCTGGTTACATAATTCAATTGAGCTATGTATATCCAGAGTTCTATTTAAGGTAATAAACATTTCAAAAACATTTATCTTTTTTAATATAATTTTTATCATAAATTTATTGTTTTATTTTTTTATCTTATAGATATAATCAATTTATCAAGCATGTATTATCATCTAGTGCAGATTCAAATCTATTTTTATTTCAAAGTATTTCCTTTAACAATGATATTTTTTTTCAAAATATTAATTATAAATTTTATAAACCATTTCTCTTGTTATAAAAATTTTAAAATCATTTTATTTAAAATATGAAATTTTAATAAAATTAATATTAGTATTTTTTTCCAAATCATGTTTTTAATAAACAAAAACTCATTATTTTTTATTATTTTTAAAAAATGTTATTTTTATATCTCTTAAAATAAAACTATGGATGATTAAAAATATTTTATTATATTCCTTTCTTTATGATATTCTTCATGAGATATCATTGATGAAAATAAAAAAATTGGTTTCTTTAGCGGCATGCATTCATCTTTTTTTAACGGAAAAATAATTTTATTGAAAATGAAACATTATTACAAAAATCTGACTGATGGGACATTACAAAAGTCTCTGACAGATAGGTATCAAATTTGAAGATAGTACTATAGAATATGTAATATTTTCAATTCTTACCCCTTTATATTGAATTCAACCATCATTGTAGTTTTCCTCCTAAAAACATGAGTGGTGATATAATTTATTCTTCAGAGGGTTCCATGAAATTGATACATTGATCAGTCATCTTCTAGGATAGATAATGGTTACTAGACCTAACCAATTTCAATACCAAAGTAGAGTCTCATTCAGACCATATAACGTTTCATCACCTTTTTCATTATAACTCTCCACCTTGATCAATCAATCAATTTCATCTTCAATAAGATATTCCAATCCACAAGTACCTAAACGGAATCCCATGATGTTACCATTATGATCATTGAAAAGAACACATATCCCACCATTCTAGGATACCCTCTTGACACACCAAAAGTATTAAATTTGATCCATACATTAATATCTGAGTTTCGCATAACATCCAATGTCACCAAGGGTTTAAAATAACTACAATCAATATAAAAAAAGTTAGGACAAAATATTTCTGAATTTATTTGTTAAAATTGTAATTATGGATATAATTATCATCCTAGGAAACACCCCATAATATAAGAAAAAGTAGATCACACTTTTATAGGTAGTTATCCATGCCTGCTCATATTTATGAAAAAGTAGATGATGTTAAAAAATCAGTAGTGGCCATAGTGGAAATATTAAGCATTTTTTCAGAGAGATGACAGTTTATGTAGGCCCTGATCAGATTATGGAATTAATATTCATAATGAAGGAATGCCTTAAATAATTATAAAACCCTTTTCAATAAATATGAGGATGTGTTGCAACCTAGAAAGAAGTTTCGAAATATTATCTGTGAAGATGACATGGATTACATCTAGAAAATATGGAAATATCCATAAATTGAAAAAAAAATCAAAAGGATTAATGTAGAAGGACATCCTCCAAACTAGACTAAATATGGATAATCTCACCAATTTTTAATTGTATCACCCAATACAAAAATTATCATTTCTAGTATTAAAATTTCTATAAAATAACCTTAATGAATGATTACCATTCCTTATAGGGGTGTCAATCATAATATTCTCATATTTTGTGAATTTTGAATTCACCATATCATGATATTTCTCCTATGATAATCTATTGACACTGTTCATATGACCATTGATTGATATGATAAGAATAACCATCATATCATAAGAGTTGATAAGATCCCCTTGAAGAATCTCTATCATATTCACTAGAAAATATTTCAAGTATGAATAACAAATAATAAAGAAAATGAAATTTAATGAAATACTATAAATGGAATTTCTAATAGTTGTCCATATGGAAAATCAAAATCTTTTATGATTACCAATTTCATCATGCATAAAAATATAGATCTGAGGAATCCATGATATTCATATTTTTCATTTATCAATATCATGATAAAATGAGAATACATGGATTGATGGATGTAATCTAGGTTCATTATCTGAAGTCCAATCAGAATATATGGATTAAAAAATTGATTCAGACGTATGTTGATGATCATTCATTCATGGGTTGAGCCACTTAGAAACAAAATAATACATTATTAATATTCTTGAATGATGTGGGGGTCATTTATAAACCATGATAGAGTATAAAATCATAGAAATGATTGTATGATTCACAAGGTACACACTTCTCACCTTTCAGATATATTTTCCTTTTCAAGATTCGAAGATCCATCGATCCTGACCCATGATGTGATTGTACTCAATTTCTCATGGTATTAATCAAAATAGATAAAAAAAATTGGTATAGGAATTGAAACACCACCTCTTTGATTCCCATATGATTCATTATGTCCAATTTTCTGTTGATAAAATAAGTCTTCTATAGAAAATAATAGATTAAATTCAACTGATATCCTATTCTAAGATTAGTTAATAGTGTTGGAGTGAATTTTTATTATTTTTAATATTATGTTTTCCAAATTTTTACGGTAGATAATGTTATCAGCATTGAAATGAAATGAGGGATTATGTGAATCACTTTCCTATGTTGGTGTACTGGCTAGTTGATTGTAGATGAGAAATTTTGTAAGTCTCCATGTAGGCCCCCAGCTACCTGTTGGTGGATACTGAATAACTAGGGGAATTTAAATAAGAAATTTGAGAATGAAATTTATTATAGTAAACATTTATTGAATCATGTATTCCATTAATTATTCAATCTATGGTGAATTACAGAATTTTCATACATATATTGGAAACTATAAAATGTCTCCCTTGGAACCTAGGAAATTCACTTTGACACACTTCATCTAAAAGAAACACTCAAGATCATTTTGATGATGAATCACCAGCTTGGCCAAAATCCCCTCAAAGAGCCAGTTTCATATTCCCAATCACTCAAGAATATAGTTTTTTCTTTCAAATACATTAGACCATTTTTTATTCATCCATCTAATATTTTTTATTCGATTTGTAGCATGCTTAATAAAAAACATATCTCATATAATAAAACAATCTCCAATGGTTTCTAACAACACAATTGTGAGGGATACATCACTTTGTTTCATGAAAATCTCAAGAGGGTTCCACCAAACTATAACTATGGGGTTCATGTTTCTTGATCACCACCCAAATCAAGGTATTAATAATAATATATACCTATATATTATAGAAGTTGATTCATATATTCAGGGAAAAATATTTATCCAAGATTATTATCCATTTATATTATCATATATTTACTTTTATAAATTGCACCATTTATTATTGTTTCACATAATAGTATAAATTTGATTCAATCATTTTCGTAATTTGAATTTATATTTTCTTTTTTAATTAGATTGAATTTATCAACTATTTCTCAATTGATTTACCTATTAATTTATTTCATTGTTTCGTAATTATCATTTACATTTAACATTAATTATTAATATTCAATTCCCTCACCCCCACCTAATTGTCATATTTCTCCAACCAACATATATATGATGTTAAATAATATTTCCAATTTCATTGTGTGGTTTGTGTGGATTAAGATAAAGCTTATAATTTATTTTGGTAACTATCTAGATAACAGTCACACTTCAATGATTGTTTGGTCAATATAACCATGGTTTCAAGGTGGTAGGTAATGGTACATGAAACTTTAGTTCGTAAACACACTAATAAGGAACCTCATGAATTATATTGAGTTGTTGGGGATTACCATTATGATAATTATGTTGTAGGTTAGTTGGATGTATTGTGTTATTATAGGATAAAAGATAGTTCGGTTGTTTTTTATTTTTTTATAGAATTATTTGGATAGTATCACATTAGTAATTATGGTGAATCTTATTATTTTTTTCCTTGAATGGTTGTTCTCTAAAGGGGATTCCATTATTTTTATTCCATTCTATTTTATTGGCTATTATGACAGTTTACATTCATTGATGTTTTTTATATTTCTCCTTTATCTGATAGAAATATTCATTATTTTACATCATCCCTTCAAGATGCTTATGTTTCTATCGTTTTCTTATCATTATATTTTTACTTGTGTTTTTTAAATATGTAATTCCATTTTTCATTGTTTGGAAATATATTAAATGATTATTTTCATGGTTTTTAAAAAAATTCAGTGGTTCATGTTTTCTGTTTTTGAATGCAGTTTCGCTTGAATATCTTTAAATGAATGTGTTTTATTAATTATAGTATGGAATAAGTTATTTATATCCATAGATGATTAATTTAAATAGAAAAATTTATTTTGTTAATATTCATTTAAAGGAAAAAATTATTTCTTGTTTTATTATTCGAATTTCAGATAATCACACGTGATATCCATATAGTATTGTTAGTTAATGCCCTTCATATAAAACTATGTACGTCTTTGTAGCCCTTTTGATTTATAAAGTTTTTAGTACCAATTATGGTTTATTTATAAATTCCCATATTATGATTGGTGATTTGGGATGTGCACAAAAAAAGTGGGTTGTATGGAGGTGATTTGTTTGGTTTGGGTTTTTTTTCTATATATTCATTTATATCATTCAAGATGGAATTGCTTTATCCTCAATTAGTTTTTTACATATACCTTGTTGGGTTTTTGTTTTCGAAATTGTATGTTTATGTTCAAAATGATTTGTATCAGTTTTTTTGATAATGACTCAAATGGGTTTTTTATTTTTATTTAATCATTTTTATTTGATATTATATGGATGTTCAACTTTTTGATGATCCATGCAGTATTTTTTTCAAAAAATCCATTATTTGATAACAATTCATGGAGGGGTACCCCATTAACTATTTTCATATAAGATGAAAAATAATTTATTTTCCTGTGGTGATTGGGAACACCCATTAATCATAATGGGATTATGGGTAAGGTGAGGTGTCAAGTATATAATTCCTAGTTCATTCTAAATGGTTTGAGATAAATGGTTTAGAAACGGGGATTAGTTTTTATTGATTATATATTATTATTATGGTTGATTCATGGTATTATATATATAGTAATGTCATGTGTTGAGAGGTTGGTCCAGGGAAAGGCTTCATGATCGCCTTTTCTTTTAGAACCATGTGTTGTAATGGGTAAATTGTATTGAGTCATTTAATTTGATATTTTTTCTCAATAGGAAAATGAATTTTGATATGGAAGGATGGTATTTTTCATTCTCTAGGTGTTGTGCATATGGTTTTTGGATTCCCAATGAATTTTGGTGGGGGAAGTGTAATTTAAACATGGGATGCATAGTTATTCAACATGGTCTTCAAAAACCTAATAATCCCCTGAATAAGGTTGTATGTTCATATCTAAGGAAACCACGTTGTCTATGTAAGACATAAAAAAATTTTCATCCAAACCATGTATAACTTTTTAACCCTGGTGAATTTTATATTTTATCTATATTGGTTCTAGATTTCTCCAATCATGTTACCCCTTATTAGATACGGGTTTATGCATACTTTTTAATATTTTTATTTAATTTATGTGAATGTTTCTTGATGAATGATATTTTATTAATTTATATATGCTTTTAATGGTTTTCAGTTAAAATGAATAATTATATAATATATTTTCTTTTAAAATTGGGTTTGGGGTATGTTATTTCAAGAAAAAACTTCATTTTGCAAGAGGTGTTTTATAAAATGGTTTTTTTATTATGTATACTTTGATATGTTATAAAGTAATGTTAAATTTTGATAAAATAATTTAATTATTTTTATGAGAAAAGTATAATTATAATTTATAATACGTTTAAAAATGGTTTTACATTTTAATTAAATTTTAACGTTATTTTATTTAGCTTTAATGATAAGTACTATTTTTTCCATGGTTGATATATTTTGAATGAAGTGGTTTTTTAAAGTTTATTCAATTGTGAATGTTTTTTTAATTACATTAATATTTTTTTGTAATTTTAAAAAGAAAGGTAATTTTATTATGTGCCTATTATTAAAGGGTTTATGTATTTAGAATTATCCCATGGTTTGGAATGGAACTGTTTAGTTTTCACTACTAATCATGACCTACATGTGTTAATTTATTTTTTATTTAAATAATATGAACAAAACAATAAATTAATAAGGTATAATTATTGTATTCATGGATGATCCTCATGGTGTATATTGTAATTTTTTATATCCATTTCAAGTTCTTGACTCTATCATTACTTGAAATAGGTTGGTGGACTATGAACCCTCCCCGGTTTGGTTTATATGGTGTTATTTTTTCAAGGTGGTTATAATTTTGTTGTTATATCATAATGTAATGATCGTATTGAAAAATTAAAATTGTGAAAGCCTTCTCAAATTCATGTTCGTGGTTGGTTTCCCAAGATATTTTTGGTTTCAGATTGTTTTTCTAGGGTTTAAGAATTATGTGATATAATGGATCCTTAGGTGTAATATTGATTGGCATTTTTGAATGATTATTTCAACGATTTATATATAGTTACTTATTTGGTGTTATTGTAATTTTTCGGATTTTGGACATATAAGGACATGTTTATACTTTGATGGTGAAATCATGTTTCATTAGGATTATATAGTTTGGATAAGATGTATTTACCACAAGTTTGGTTGATGAGGTGTATCTTTTTGGGTTAAACATTGGATGAATTCAGTTATATTATTAGGTCGGTTGAATATTTTTTACATTCAAGCAATAACCTGTAATGTTGGTTTTATTTCTATTGGATTCCATGAGATGGTTTTCCATGGTTGTGGTCCTTTTTTCTCTTATGGACTTATCACCCTAGTAGAGATGTTAGGGTTTCATTAAATTTTTAATATCCCTGAACATGATTTTTATGCGTTTATTTTAATTTTTTTGTAATTAATTCTCTATCCACAATTTTTAATAACTTTTCATGGTTTGGTAAACCATCCAGATTACCCTTCAATAGTGGTTCCTTCTATTCACTAGATAAAAAATATAACATTGTTTTAATCTTTTGGGTAACCTTATGTCAAAGTTTCTTTACTGTATTTTATAATGTGAACAACTAAGGGGAATGAGTAACACACATTTCAAGGTGAAACATGATTTACCATCTTGAAAAATAGTACAGTACCTTTCTATGTGGATTCCCTACGATATAATTGGTAAAACATGTGGACAAGCCTTTCATGTTACTAGTACATAACCAATGACTCTTTAATGGTTGGGGAAAAATTTGGAAAACTATGTATACGTAACCAAAATTCTTCCTAGATTGTATTTAACATTTAATTACCACTATTCCACTTAGTAATACGACTTCCATCTCATTTATCCATCTCTGACTAATTTGACAGACCACTTAGATCCCAAGATAAATATTCACCTTCCATTCCCCTATATTTATGCATATTTACACTCTATGAAAAGAGGATTTAAAGGCATTTATATTACTTTCTTGTCCTTTCTCTTCTTCTTTCATTTCAAGAATATTTTCCTAGGTTATCCCTTTATGTTGAACCCTTAAATCATTATAATGGATATATTGTTTGTTCAATAAGATTCTATCCTAGGGTATTGATTATATTTGACTTATGGATAGTGTTAACTAGCATATTCATGTATTCCATATGGATAGTGAATGATTGCAATAAGTTTTTGGTTGTTTTGAGGTAGGTGATTCAATGTTTTTCCATTATTATATGATTCAATAGTAGCATAATGTTTGGAAATTAAATCTATATGAAACTATCAATATGATTAATTCATTGAATAAAAATATAAATTTGTCCTATTGAAATTGTGCACTGATGTAGGAATCCGGTTTTTGCTGCGAAACACTTTAGAATATTCTTGATATTATTCCAAAGCTGCACCCTCAGTCGGCGTGCGATTCCGAGCCCTGGTGTGGCCGGAATTTTGTTTTAAGTGCGTTCACACTAGGAACACCAAATAAATGGGATAACTCCTAAACGGAGTTTCAGATCAGAGATCTGAGAGCACGGATGGGTCCGGAATGTGGTGTTTACCCTAGGAATGACATAAAACATGTCGGTGCGGGAAGTTTGGACCCCTCTCTCACTTTCGGAGCGTGGAATAGATAAATGAGATAATTAATTTATTCATTTAACGTCTTAACTCAAGTATCTCCTGAACGGTGGATTAGATTGGAAAATAGAGGGCACCGTTGAGTCCAGAAGGTGTTGTTTAGCCTAGGAGGGGTGTATGTTTCACGGGCGCGGGCCGTATGAAAAAAATGGCCCCAGGGGTGTTTTAGTAATTTGGCGGTGTCAGGAGTTGAGCGTTATAACATTTGAATGAGGCCTCAGATTTAAATTCCGAGACCGCCGTTGTGCTCTGGAGGTGGTGTTTACCCTAGGAGAGGCTTGACCTCGACCCCGTCGAGCGTTTCGGGTGCGGTTTAATTTGGAGTTTTAAATTAATTAAGTTTATAAATAATTTTCTTATTTATAACTAACTCACCCCACCCCTATTCCATTTTTCACCACTGGGAAAAGTTTCTCCCTCAACCTCTCAATCACCTCCTCCTCTCCGGTGAGGCGCGACTCCGATGGATCGTGGCGATGCTCCGGGAAACAACCCAACAGGTAGGAGGCTGCGTTTTGTATTTTCATTACTGTAATTAACTTCAAACGCAAATTTACATGTCACATTACTACCGAATTTTCGAGCGAGGTCCATATTTGTGTAGAACATGTTCTAAGCTTTCAAACTCTTGTTCCGGAATTGAAATTTGAGTTTGGAGGAGCCTGTATTTGTCCAGCGAAGTTTGCGGGTTTTGGAGTCGTTTATGGGTTCTCTGGCGGGTTCGAGCGGCGGTAGGTGGCAGCACGGCGTCCTCGGAGGGAAGCGGCGTGGGCTTCGGCTTCAGGTGGACGGCTGTGGGGTCGAGGGAGTTGGTGAGCATGGTGGCTGGGTGGGGTCGAGCGGAGGAGCCGGCTGTCGGTGCGGCGGGGTGAGCGTGAGCGACGGAGCGCGGCAGCTGGGTGTGGTCGAGCAGAGGAGCCGGCTGCCGTTGTGGCAGGGCGAGCACAAGCAGCGGAGCATGGCAGCCGACCGCGGACTGTCGCGGTTGGCAGGAAAAACCCGAGGTCTTCAGCACCTCGGGCTAGCGAAGGTAACCAGGACCCGCGCTTCACGGGTCCTGTTGGGCGATGACGCACAGACCTACCAAATGTCCGGTCAGCATGTACAAACCAGACCCAAGGAGAAGGTCTGGTGCTGAGGGGCGGGCCGCGACCAATGGTTCGTGGCGGTTCGGGCCGACGGCTTGGTCCGGGCCGGCTGGGGCGGAACCGGCCCAGTTATCCCCCCCCCCTTGCGTTGGGGGGGGGGGGTGGGGGTAAAATGCAAACGGCGTGTCCGTTTGACGCATCGTCAGGGGATACAGGATTCTGTCGGTGAGGCGGCTTTGTTGAAGTGGGTTCCTGGGGTTTTGGGTTTCGTGACCGAAGGCGGGAGACCGAAACATGTTAATTTAATAATAATAAATTGATTATTAATGTTGTGACAGACGTGGCTCGCAAGACGAACGTCCGTTTGAAGCACCCTCAGATGTGCAGTGCCCCGGAGCTGAGCTGACCCTTCCAAAGTTGGTTCGGAGCCCTTGCAGTTTGGTTTCCTTGCTTGGTTTCACGAAACACTTTATACGAAAAATTAATTAATTATTTGTTTAATTAAGTAATTGCTGCATCAGACCTAACTCTCACTTGGGATGTTTGATTGACGCGCTGTTACTGGTAGAGTGATCTCAGTCCTCGTGTGGACTTTATGAGGAGATTTATGAAGCATTCGGGTCTGAGCCGAGGTTTGGTCCCCATGGGGTCTCAGTTGCGTATAATGCAGGGAGTTTCAGCTTATGCATTCAGAATCTATTTTAGGTGTCATCAACGTCATTGTGACCCTAGCATTGAGTAAATATTGACAAGGGTAGTTTCGGGCATCGAAGCTGGAGTAGAGGCATGGGCCCCATGGGCTTTCGCTTGAGCTGTGTGCATCGTTTTCGCGCCTTTTTCACCAGACTACCATTTGGGGCATTTGAGTAGTCGTTTTCTCGTGTTCTTCCAAGACCATCGTGATGGCGTAGTTTTCCAGACAAGAATCTGAGTAGGGATGCGGACCCCACACGTGTTGGTTACGGTGAATTGTACCTTTTTCACCGGTTGACGGTTTCGGGCGAGTAAGTAGTCTATCTCGTGTGTTTTCCATGAGTATTACAACTTTTTAATCTGTTTAGGCGAGCAGAGCCACTTACGTGATCTTATAAATTGTGGAAACATGAAAGGTGTATCGATGGTGATTCTTTCCGAGATGCTTGCAAATAACCCTTGGCGCGTGATCGAGTGCACTCCCATGTGAGTGGAGTAAATGCTTAAAGAGATGTGGTCGGTCGTTCTTGGGTCAATGGGGTGTCAAGTTGGAGACGTTACGTTTATGCCCTTCGCATTGACGTTGGGGTGCCGTGTGCACGATTACCTTAAGGATGGAGATGTGGTACACTCTAGGAGTATACTGGAATTCTTGGAGGTACACGTTGGGGATGTTTGTACCTGAGAATGTTTGTACGCTTGGTTGGGGTTGAGATACGGCCACACTTCGTGTGGGCCCCACGTCTGTGTCGTGTTCTGCTTTATGTACATTGACCACTAACGATGTAGAGGATCCTTTTGTTCACGATGGTTTAGATCATCAGGGTTGAGAGGTTTCCCCTAGTTTTGTTCTGGAGTTGGGTGGCTGCACGATACCCACTCCGAGTTCTATTGGCTAGTGTTTTACCATCCAGTAGGGATGGTCATAGCAGTTCCGGGTTTACCCTCCAGTAGAGACTAGGCAGTGGGTTGCTCACTCTCTTCTATGTTTTACCCTCCAGCTGAGGCTGGGTAGTGGGTCACCTGACGACCTCTTAGGGTCTACCCTCCAGAAGGGCTGGGAAGTGGGTCGCCCGTCATCTAGTTTCATTTCTACCCTCCAGCAAGGATGGGCAGTGGGTCGCCTCTTGAATTATTACAGGTCTACCCTCCAGCAGGGCTGGGCAGTGGGTCGCCCGTCGTCTAGTTCCATGTCTACCCTCAAGCACAGTTGGGCAGTGGGTCGCATGTCGACTTATTCCATGTCTACCCTCCAACAGGGTTGGGCAGTTGGTCGCTTAATGATGTATTATGGTTTACCCTCCAGTAGGGCTGGGTAGTGGGTCACCCGATATCTTGTTAGGGTTTACCTTCCAGCAGGGCTAGGCAGTGGGTCACCTGTTGACATTACAGACTCATGCCTTCTTATGAGGCTAGTCGGTGACTTTTCTCCATGACTACCGGAGCAGGACCCTTGGTTGTACGGATCAGTGATGGGACGACCTATACATTGAGGTGACCTCTCGACTGTGGGGCATTGATGAGTTATGGATAGACCTTCCCCAAAACTCTCAAGTACAAGGGGCACTTTCCCCACTGAGATGCATCCTTGTAACGTGACCTAAAACTGTTCGAGCGAGTCAGTGCCGCCCATAGAGGATAGTGTCATGGTGTGGTGATTTGAGCCCCGTGAATTGTCGTTCGGGGTAGACGTGAGAGTTGCTGGGCATCGATGGTGTTTACTTCTCAGACTGTTGGCAACTCACGTTTCATGGGATGAGATATGGGAAAGAGATCCCATTACGACCTTATTTGGGTTTCTTGAAAGAGAATATATATATGTATACCTTGTTCCAGTACCAAATTCTTGGGGTTTGGTTACTCTCTTTCCAGGATAGGCAACGATGTGCGGTGTATGCCACGTGCTTTTTGTGTCTAGCTTCTTGTGGTTGGATGAGTCTACTCTCCAACTATAGGTAGTGAGGACTCAATGAGATGTTCATATTATCACTGTTTCATGCTCCTTGTGTCTGGATGAGTCTACCTTATTTTCTATTGTTGGGTTGAGCTGGACTCTTTACTGATGTACTCTTTACTGTACTCTCGTTGGTACTTCTTTACTTTTTCCTATTCAATCTACTTCTCACCCTTCAGTACCTCGTTTATTGCTCCCTCGAGTCTTTGGGGTATCCTACTGAGTATTTTTATACTCACCCCAGCTTGGGCTTTGCCCGCACTTGGTCTACCATAGCATACGATAGACAGGTTGGTCGTGACTTCAGTAGGGCATAGGAGTTTAGGAGCATGGACCACGTTTGGTGGTCAGAGTCGGGTTCCAGGTGGGGGACCCTTCCAGCTGTTTATGTTTTGTTCACCTGTTGATGGGTTGTGGCACTTTTCTGGTTGGGCGCGTGTTTTTACCCTTTTCATTTCAGTTTACTTTCAGCACTTGCATTGTACTGTTTAGAGGTCGATGTACATTGTGGTTTATTTATAGCAGTTTCCCTTTACATTACATGGATTTTTTCTTTTACTCTGCACTTTCTCATTGAGCATGTTGCATGTGTGTATATAGGTACATAGGCAAAGTCCTCCCCAAGTTATTGTGTCTTTGGTGCTGGTCGCCCGCCCCTGGCCTATGGAGGCGGGCATGGGGTAGTTGTGGCTCGAGCCCGGGTAGGGTCGGTATGACAACCCTACTTTTATTACAACTTAAACATGATTTAATACATAAAACATCACGTGATACAACAAAGAATATTGAGAGTGTTAGTGTCTTTGGGGCTTAGGATCATTACATAAAACTTAAAACTTGAAATACATCATCTTTATTGAAAACTTCCTTTACATGACCACTACATTCCCTCGTACTTAGCATTGCATGGGATAACCTGAGGACATGCATAAGAAAAGGGTGAGCTATAAGGCCCAGTAATTGAGTACACATGGAATAACATGAGGAGTAAAATACATGTTAGACAATAGGAATATCAATATACTATAAAAGAAACATGAACATAAAGGCATGATAAAGCATGATAATCATAACATGGAAATGTGGCAACAACACTTAACATTGAATTAACATTAGTCGTGGCTCATTGCACATGGAGCATGAGTAAACCCTCATTGAACATGAATCATGAGTAAACCCTTTTTTCACTTGAATTATAATGATTCAACACTCATTTCACTTGACGTATCATGATACTATACTTTACCCAATGCATTGGATCCCTATAAGGGCGCACCCTTCTTAAACATTTCATTTCATGCATTTGTGTGCCACATGGATCATAAAACATAGATTCATAAAACATAATCATTTATTCCACGATAAAGGAATGTGTAATTCATACATGAAACATTAAAATCAATAAGTAAATGTGTATAAAGTTGAATACCCTTGATGGAGAAATGGGCATGATATCCACTACACAATGACATTGGCTTAGAAAATCAGTGCGACTTCGGCAGCGTAACAACGTGACATAAGAATTCATAAAAAAATGGTTGATGAGAGAGAAAGGGGTTCCTAATAATATTTACATGTAATGGACAGTAAGGATGTCATATAGATACATGTCACAACAATTGAAATGGAATTTAGATTCTGGATACAAAAGTATTGCTTGAATGTAATAGAAGAGAGAGAAGTTCCTTTCAGAATTTCGGCATAGTAACGGGTGTACATGGGAGGCATTTAATGAGAGAGAAAGGGGTATACAATCATTCAAACAATAATAGGGAAGTATGGGGGAGGTGAGAAACCATACCCCATCATTAATAATTGAAAATAAAAGGGCAATACAACTTAAAGAAAATTTACAAAAATGAGAAAGGAAGAAAAAACCCTTACTTGGAAGTGTGCTTCCAAAGGCTAGAGAGAGGCTTGTGAGAGGCTTCATGGGAGCTTGGGGAACCTTGGGAGGATTCTATAGAGAGTAGGGTAGAGTTTTGACGCACTCCAAAGGATTTTAGTTAGGAGGAAGTGGGAGATTGGGTGGGTTTATATAAGAAAGGTGACAGAATTCTTTATTATTTTGGTTTGGGACCCCTTATATTAAATTAATCCAACCCCAAAACCATCCCATGGTTTTTTACCATTGTTTCTGGAGAAGGAAAGAGGAAAAACATATTTTACAAGTCCAATGTTCGAACTTATTAAAATAATAAGGTTGCTTCTGTGGAGGTGAGTCACACTCCCATGGAAATTAATTTAAAAAGGCAAAGTGTTGAATAAGTCTTGAGGGGTTCATTAATGCTTTGAAAAGTAAGTCAAACAAACCCAAAATAACTTTATTTTAATATTAAAACATATATTGGCCGAACATAAGGATTATAGTATTCTATTACATCACCATTGGGTCATTATTATGTCATAAAACACATTATATATTTAAACGACATTTAACTTTTACCCAAAAATTTGACTGTCTCAGAAAATTTTGAAAAAATCACCGTTTGATAATTTCGACGTCCTGATTCCAAAAATGACTTTTATTTTATGTAAAAAAATTTCTAAATATGTTAATTTTCACTTTTGAAATAAAAACCAACATTTATCGAAAATTCACAGGTTTTGACAAAAATGGATTTCAAACCTTAAAAAAAATTTAATTGCATTCCTAAAATTATAAGATCATTTATATTTAATAAAAATTAATTTAATAATAATATTATTATTTTATTAAATTATTATTTAATTAAAAACTCCCTTAATTTAATAAAATAGATTTCTTAATTAAATAATAACTAAAAACACCATTTGTACTTTAAAAACTATTTACAATGTATCAAAAATGACTAGAAATTATATTCATTATTATATACAAAAAAAATAATATACATGAACATAGTACTACTTTTTTGTTACATAACCCCTTAAAATAGCCGCATAAGACCTAAGGGTATGGTGTGCGATGGTGACAGAATCTTGGGGCAGCTCGGATAACGTCGCTCGAGTGGTAATCTCTATCAACATCCACTTTTCCCATAGATGATCACGTTCGAGCATGACATAATGAAGCTCATCTTGGGCTTGGTCAAGGGAGAAGCCCAAAGATGCCACCTCTTTTCCGAGCTCTGACAAATGGGCTTCGTATGGGGCAATTCTACTGGATGAGACCATCGCTTCCTTTGTCTGAGTAAAATTGTGTTCGTTAAAGCGTTATATTTATACTAATCATGTGATCACTGTTCAATGCCTATAAAAGTAACGGTCACAACTCTTATCATAAAACTACAGAATTTGACATCTTATAAAATTTTTTATAAAGAGATATTTAACTGGATCAAGAGGGATTTTCCATTAATGAAATATTGGGTCGTTACAATATTCCCCCCTTAAGAAATTTCTCCCTCATAATTTTCCTTTTCCCACAGTAAAAAAAATGTTGGTAACTCAGCGTCATCATATCCCTTGACTCCCAAGTTTCTTCTTCAAACTTGTGGTTTCTCCACAACACCTTGACGAGGGGCATTGTCTTATTTCGTAGTACTTTTTCTCTATGATCTAAGATCTTCACTGGTTGCTCCTCATAAGAAAGATCATCTTCCAATTATACCACCTCGAAAGAGAGTACATGTGAAAGTTCCGGTATGTACTTCCTTAAGAGGGATACATTAAAGACATCATGCACCTTGGCCATAGTAGGTGGATGTGCTAGCCGATAGGGCACAACCCCAACACGATCAATAATCTCAAAGGGGTCGATGTACCTTGGACATAACTTCCCTTTCTTTCCAAACCTCATGACCTTCTTCCATGGAGATATGCATAAAAACACAAAGTCTCCAACTTTAAACTCAAGGTCTCGTCAACAATTATCTGCATAACTCTTCTATCAACTTTGGGTTGCCTTGATATGCTGCTGAATGGATTTCACCTTCTCCACCATTTCTTCGACCATTTATGGCCCAAGCAGCTTACGTTCACTAACCTCATCCCAACATGCCGGTGTTCTGCACCTTTTCCCATACAGGGCTTCATATGGCTCAATTTGGATGCTCGAGTGGAAACTGTTATTATAAGAGAACACGACCAGAGGAATATGTTGATCCCATTTTCCTTTAAAGTCCATTGAGCACCCTCTCAACATATCCTCAATTGTTTGGATAGTCCTCTCAGATTGGCCATCAGTTTGAGGATGATAGGCTGTACTGAAGTTCAGTTCATTATTCAGAGCATGTTGGAGACTCTTCCAAAACATAGAGGTGAATCTTGGATCTCGGTCAGACACAATAGATAGTGGTACTCCATGCAACCTGACCACTTCTTTAATATATATCTCTGCCATCTAATCCAATAATAAATCCTCTCGATTAGTAATGAAGTGTGCAGTCTTTATAAGACGATCCACAATAACCAAGATTGCATTGTTGCCTTTGGATGTCCTTGGAAGTCTGGTGACAAAGTCCATGGTGATGTTCTCCCATTTCCATTCTGGTATGGGCAATGGTTGCATCATCCCCTTAGACTTCTGCCTCTCTTCCTTCACTTACTGAGACACCAGGCACATTGATGTATACTCAACGATCTCCTTCTTCATATTATCCCACCAATTGTTTTCTCAGAGATCTCGATACATCTTTGTGCTCCCTGGGTGAATAGATAAATTTGAACTATGTGCATCATCCAAAAGTTCCTTCTTCAGCTATGAACTTGATGGAACACAAAGTCTTTTCCCAAACCACAAAATTCCTTCTTCATTAACATTAAACTCCAAGGATTTCCCCTTTTTGATAGCTTCCACTTTTTCTTGAATTCCCACATCATCATTTTGAGCATCCTTTAACCTATCCAAAAGAGATGGTTGAGCAATCATTTGTGAAAGGGTTGATGATGTTCCCTTCTTTATGATTCCCACATCCATCTTCATCATGTCTTAGAAGATTTGATCCTTCTCAATTCTCATCATTGATAGAATCGCTGGATCCTTTCTACTTAGAGAATCTGCCACCTTGTTCGCTTTCCCAGGGTGGTAATGTGTTGAACAGTCATAATCCATGATGAGCTCTATCCATCATATATGGAGCATATTAATCTCTTTCTGTGTGAATGTATATTTAAGACTCTTGTGGTCAGTATATATCTCACATTTCTCTCCATATAGATAATGCCGCCAGATTTTCAAGGCATGGATCACCACCTCCAACTCCAGATCATGTGTTGGATAGTTTCTCTCATGGATTTTCAACTACCTTGAGGCATAGGATATCACTTTATCATTCTGCATCAGCACACATCCTAAGCACTTCTTCGAAGCATCACTGAATACCACAAAATTCTCCCCACTTGTGGGTAAAGTGAGCACAGGTGCAGTGATAAGCCTCCTTTTCAACTCCTTGAATCTTTCTTCACATTCATCACTCCAAGAAAACTTTACTCCCTTTGGAGTTAGCTTGGTAAGAGGGTTGGACAATCGTGTGAAATTTCTCACAAATCGTCGATAATATCCAGCTAACCCAAAGAAGCTACAGATATCGGTTACCGATGTTGGCATGGCCATCCCTCAATTGCATCTATTTTGGAGGGGTCCACAGATAACCGATTTCTTATGATGATATGGCCCACGAATGAGACCTCCTTTAACCATAACTTACACTTGCTCTACATTGAATAGTGCTTCTCCTTGCGCAAAGTCTCTAGTACAATTCTTAAATACTCCTCATGGTCTTCCTTGGTTTTGGAGTTTATTAGAATAACATCTATAAAGACTACAAAAAATTTGTCAAGTTAATCTCTAAAGACTTTACTCATCAACTTCATGAATATTGTTGGATCATTGGTGAGTCCGAAAGGCATTACTATGAATTCACAGTGCCCATATCTTGTATGAAAAGCAGTCTTGGGTATATCTTCCTTCTTCACCCTTACTTGATAATATCCCCATCGCAAGTCCACCTTGGAGAAGTATTTTTCTCCATGAAAATGATGGAACAAGTCATCAATTCATGGTAGTGGATACTTGTTATTTATCGTTATTTTGTTAAGTTCACAATAATCGATGAAAAGACGCATTGACCCATCCTTTTTCTTGATGAAGAGGACTGATGCACCCCATGGTGAAGCACTTGGGCGTATAAACCCTTTATCCAGATTCTCCTATAGTTGTTTCTTCATCTCTTCAAGATCAAACATAGCCATTCTATATGGAGTCTTGGATATTGGTAGCTCCCTAGGTATATGTTTAATTGAGAACTCAACATCTCTTCTTGGAGGAAGACCCGACAGTTCCTCAGGAAACACTTCCGCGAATTCCCTCACAATAGGCATTTCTTTAAGGATGGTTTCTTCTCTAGACTCAATCATCTGAGCCAGATACGCATGCTCATAGGGAATTAATATCCATGCTTTAGATGATGTAGCTAAAGGATAATCATCTTCATCCTGACACTTGTAAAGAATTGATGGTCGATTCTCTATATGGAGTGTGATTTCCCTCTCCCGACAATTTACATTGGCACTATATAAGGATAGCCAATCAATGCCAAGAATTGCATCAAATTACACCAAAGGGAGTATGAAGATGTTCGCAGGGAAATTCAATCCACGTATTATAACATGGTAGGACTTATATTCATGGGATGCAATGATTTCCCCATTTTCCGTACTCAACGATATGTTTACTTCAATGATTTGTGGTGGTGCTGGGATTGTTCTACTAAACTTTTGAGATATAAAATAATGCATAGAACCTGAATCAAAAAGTACGTTCGCTATTCTTGAATGAATAACTTGTGTACCTATCACCACTTCGTTGTCGGGATTCACTTCGGAATAAGTGATGGAAAAAGATCTTCCTTGCTGTCTTGGAGGATATTGTCTTCCTCCGTTAACCCTTGGATTAGGGCACTAATTTAAAAAATGACCTGGTTCGTTGTATTTGAAGCATTGAACAATGCGTTGAGGTTGGAACAGAGTGTTCCTCTCCTCTGTCGCAGCCGCGGGTCCTTCTTGCCGACAGTTAATAACTAGGTGCCCTTCTCTTCCACACGTGAAGCATTTTCTCATCCCCTTAAGGAAATTTCCTGGGTGCTTCTTTCTGCACTTTTGGCAAGTGGGGTACTGGAAATTCTTAGCGCCGTTGGATTTATCCATCGGACCACCAGCATTGAAGTCCACCTTACAATTCTTTTCCCCATGATACCCCTGTGATTCTCTGATCTCCATTTCAAACTTGAGGGCACATCAGAAAATTTCCTCATAGCTGTTGAAGTCACGGATCGCTAATGCTTTCCGCAAGCTAGGCTTCATCCCACCAAAAGAAGCGGTCAACCTTGCATTCGTGGGTAACGACGAAGCGGGGAGCGTATCGTGCAAGCCTTGCAATGTTTTCCTTGTACGCTCCCATAGATTCTTCATCTTTTTGCTTTAGGGAATGGAAGTTCCTTTCCATCTTAAGCCGGAGGGTGCGCGGAAAATATTTATCGAAAAACATCTTCTGGAATTTCTTCCATTCCAAAGCCTCGATCTCCTTCTCAGGCTTCGTATTTTTTATCAATGTCCACCATTGATCAGCTTCACCCTCTATACGATAAGCCTCCAGGAGAACCTTCTCTTGTTCAGAACATTAGAGGATGGGGAATATCTTTTCAATGGAGTTGATCCATTGTTCAGCGATCGTGTGATCAGATGATCTACTAAAAGTAGGAGGACTTTGTCTCATGAGTCTATCGATAGCGACTTGTTCATTCTTAGGGGGGTTTGAACGTTCCTCTTGACCCGTGTTTCTATTCAAAACTTGAGTTAGCTGAGAGAGAAACATGACAATGTTCGCGATTCCTGCTCCCATTGGATTTGGCATCTCATTAGTACAATCATCACACTGATCTTCACTACAGTTGTTAGCCCGAGTCCTCCTATTACTAGCCATTGGCTAGAATAAAAAAAATTAGGGGTAACACATAAAGGGTAATCCAAAGACAAAAGTCGATGACTTATAAATAAACTTTAATTTCTTCAACTCATGAGTCTATAGGATTAAATCTAGTCTTTTCATGATCTACTTTCTGACATATATTCTTAGGGGAATTTTTCCTTTAATAAGGTTTCATACCAATATTGTGAATTTATCAAAACATATCCCCCGGGAGTGTCATAACCAAGAGTGCAGAAAGGACCATTTTCGTGCACTAGTTCCCGTTCGAGTCTAGCTCAAAGCGGTGTTTTCGGGTTTTACCCCTAGGATACATCTGTGTCAGAGCCGCCTCTACCTGCTCGTATCCAGACAGAGAGGTATTTGTTTGATAAACCCCTTACTTAGTATTTACCAAAACTTATGGATGTTTTTATTATACTAAGACTTGTATCTAATGGTTTACTAGGGTTTCCTAATCCAAAAAAAAACTAATCCTATCATGTGATACCAACTACGACAACCCTACTTTTATTACAACATAAACATGAATTAATACATAAAACATCACTTGATACAACAAAGAAGATCAAGAGGTTTAGTGTCTTTGGGGCTTAGGATCTTTACATTAAACATAAAACTTGAAATACAACATCTTTATTTAAAACTTACTTTACATGACCACTAGAGTCCCTCGTACTTAGCTTTGCATGGGATAACCTGAGGACATGAATAAGAAAAGGGTGAGCTACAAAGCCCAGTAAGGGAGTACACATGGAATAACATGAGGAGTATAATACATGTTAGAAAATAGGCATATCAATAGATAATAAAAGAAACATGAACATAAAGGCATGATAAAGCATGATAATCATAACATGGATATGTGGAAACAACACTTAACATTGAATTAGAATGAGTCGTGGCTCATTGCACATGAAGCATGAGTAAACCCTCATTGCACATGAAGCACTAGTAAAACCTCATTGCACTTGAATTAGCATGATTCAACACTCATTGCACTTGACGTATAATGATACTATACTTTACCCAATGCATTGGAGCTCTATAAGGGCGCACCCTTCTTAAACATTTCATTTCATGCATAAGTGTGCCACATGGATCATAAAACATGGATTCATACAACATAATAATTTATTCCACAATAAAGGAATGTGGAATTCATACATGAAACTTTAAAATCAATAAGTAAATGTGAATAAAGGTGAATACCCTTGATGGATAAATGGGCATGGTATCCACTACACAATGACGTTGGCTTAGAAAATTGGTGTGACTTCGGCAGCGTAACGGCGCGACATAAGAATTCATAAAAATATGGTTGCTGAGAGATAAAGGGGTTCCTCATCATATTTAAATGTAATGAACAGTAAGGAGGTCATATAGATACATGTTCCAAAAATTGAAATGTATTTTAGATTCATGATACAAAAGTATTGCCGGAATGTAAAAGAAGAGAGAGAAGTTTCTTTCGGAATTTCGGCATAGTAACGGGTGTACATGGGAGACATTTAATGAGAGAGAAAGGGGTCTCCAATCATTCAAAAAATAAGAGGGCAGTATGGGGGAGGTGAGAAACAATACTCGAACATTCATAATTGAAAATAACAGGGCAATACAACTTAATGAAAATTGAAAAAAAATGAGAAAGGAAGAAAATACCCTTACTTGGAAGTGTGCTTCCAAAGGCAAGAGAGAGTCTTGTAAGAGGCTTCTTGGGAGCATGGGGAACCATGGGAGGATTCTAGAGAGAGTATGGCAGAGGTTGGAAGAACTAAAAAGGATTTTAGTGAGGAGTATGTGGGAGCGTGGGTGGGTTTATATAGGAAAGGTGAGAGAATTCTTTATTATTTAGGTTTGGGACCCCATATATTAAATTAATCCAAACCACAAACCAACCCATGGTTTTTTACCATGGTTTCTGGAAAAGGAAAGAGGAAAACAATATTTTACAAGACCAAGGTCTGAACTTATTAAAATTATAAGGTTGATTATGTGGAGGAGAGTCACACTCCCATGAAAATTAATTAAAAAAGGAAAAGTGTTGAATAAGTCTTTAGGGGTACATTAATGCTTTGAAAAGTAAGTAAAACGCACCCAAAACCTCTTTATTTTAATGTTAAAACATATATTTTCATAACATAAGGATTATAGGATTTTATTACATCATCATTGGGTCATTATGATGTCATAAAACACATTATATATTTAAACGGTTTTTAATTTTTACCCAAAAATTTGACAATCTCAGAAAATTATGAAAAATTCACCGTTGGATAATTTCAACATCGTGATTCTAGAAATGACATTTATTTTATCTAAAAAAATTTCTAAATATGTTAATTTTCACTTTTAATATAAAATCCAACATTTATCGAAAATTCAAGGGTTTTGACAGAAATGGCATTCAAACCTTAATAAAAATTTTAATTGCATTCATAAAATTATAAGATAATTTTTATTTAATAAAAATTAATTTAATATTAATATTATTATATTATTAAAATATTATTTAATTCAAAAATACCTTAATTTAATAAAATATATTTCTTAATTAAATAGTAACTAAAAACACCATTTGTACTTTAAAAACTATTTACAATGTATCAAAAATGACTAGAAATTATATTCATTATTATATACAACAAAATAATGTACATGAACATAGTAATACTTATTTGTTACATAACCCCTTAAAATAGCCGCATAATACATAACGGTAAGGTGTGTGATGGTGACAGACTCTTAGGGTGGCTCAGATTACATCGCTCGAGTGGTAATATCTATCAACTTCCACTTTTCCCATAGACGATCATGTTCAAGCTTGACATACTAATGATCAGCTTGGGTTTGGTCAAGGGCGAATCCCAAAGACACCACCTCTTTTCTGAGCTCTTACAAATGGGCTTTGTATAGGGGAATTCTACTGGATGAGGCCATCACTTCCTTTGTCTGAGTAAAATTAGGTTCGTTAAAGCCTTATATTTATACTAATCATGTGATCACTGTTCAACGTCTATAAAAGTAACGGTCAAAACTCTTATCATAAAACCTATAAATTTGACATCTTATAAAAACATTTTTTTTATAAAGAGACATTTAACAGTATCAAGAGGTATTTTCCATTAATGAAACTTTGGGTCGTTACAGTAGGGTTGTGAGAAAGTGGAATCAGAGGTG
This sequence comes from Viscum album, assembly GCA_963277665.1. NCBI lineage: Eukaryota > Viridiplantae > Streptophyta > Magnoliopsida > Santalales > Viscaceae > Viscum > Viscum album. The sequence continues at coordinate 1,684,144,579 of OY728119.1, read as the reverse complement.
GTTTGTTCCTTGGGACATTGTGCGGACGTCCCTAAAAGAGGAATTGGTTGGGATTTATGGAAATATTGTTAATGTGTCTCGAGAGTAGCTGTTAGGCCAGGGAGTCCAGTGATGGTGCGGCGGCCGACGTATCAATTCACCCAGACCTTGATAACCCGATTGTTGACTCGCCATGCTGAGACACTCGTTGCAGGGATAATTGGTTTTTGCATCACATAGGATTGTGTCTTTGACTATCCTTATCGAGTCAACTCCCCATTGTTGTTGTTGTTGTGGTATACATATATGCTCATCTGATCATGGCACTGCTTGATAATATTCAGGATGTCTCCATGAAGACCAACAGCCAGGATACCAGCTTTGGTTCATGACGATGACCCTGTGAGCTACGAGGCCTCAGTACATGACCCATCATGTGAGCCCCTTTATCCGGGTGGGCCGGTAGTATCACCCCCACCTGTTGAGAAGTAGACAGCTTCAGTAGAGCAGACTGATCTTGAGCGCATGTTGATCACGTCCGTGGGTTCCAGCGGTAGAGATCGTTGGGGTTTAGTGGTGAGCCAAACCCTCAGGTAGCAGAGGTTTGGTTAGAGACAGTGGTTCGCATTTTCAAGCTTGTGATGATGCCGACAGATCTTATGGTGGCATTGGCCGCCAACCTTCTCCGTAGAGCAGCATGGTGTTGGTGGAGTCTGGTGACTCAGTTTCTTGATGAGTCTTCGCTTTCGTGGGGTGACTTTCAATTGTTGTTCCGTGAGGAGTTTTTCCCCTCCTTCTTGCACTCCGTTTGAATTCAGGAGATCCTGCACTTACAGCGGGGAGGGATGACGGTGGCCGAGTACATGGCTAGTTTTGCAGACTGTGCACGCTTCTATCCAAACTTGGTCCATGATGAAAACATCCATGCACAGAAGTTTGAGCAGGGTCTCTGCCGAGAGATTCATGTTGTCGTAGAACCCTTGGGAATTTCCATATATGCCGGGGTGCTAGAGCAAGTGATGGTTATAGTGAGATTCCTGTCATGTTCTAGAGTTGGTGGTAGTAGCAGGCCCATTAGAGCAGAGACGTCTGCCGCAGCAAGCGGGCGTCAGCAAGTAGAACCTCGACGTAGGTGGATTTCGGACAACCGGACTCAGTGTCCTGATTGTACACCACAATGGCACCGGAGGGCACTAGTTTATCCCCAAGAGAGTCGGTGATGTGCTTGCGATGGGTGAGGTCACCTGGTACGGGACTTCCCGACTAGGCATGTAGAGAGCTTCGGGCAGGCAGAAGGTGCACCACCACGATAGAGGCAGCATCGTGATCAGATTAGTACCCAGATAGTTGGTGCTAGCAGAGGAGTGTGAGGAGCTGGTTGTGAGGGACAACTTTATGAGGTCTTCCCATCACCACTAGGTGGTCCACGCCAGGCTCTGGGAGCTGACAGTTAGGACTGAAGATATCTGGGAGCTTTGGATGTATATGATCCTATAGATTATGAGGTGATAAGAGGTATTCCCTACATCTCTCCTAATTTATAGTAGAATTATTAGACTCTGTGTGTGAAATTCTTTTCTCCCAGCTCCTTGATTGAGTTGTTACTAGGTTGGCGCAGAGCATCAGTGTATCCCTGTGTTGGTAAGATAAAAGGCATGGGACCTTTTTCTTTAGTCGATGGCGTTGACTCCTTCACTTCAGAGAGTGTAATAGGGTCTTGGTTGTGGGAAATTAAGTGTGAAACCTTGCGCGACCAGATATCCTTGGGTGTTCCACCATATGGATATTCTGATGGGGGGAGTCACCAGGCCTTGTTCCAGGTGTGGGCAGTGATTCCAGTCGCGGCGTTCGACGTAGGGGTTCGGTCGGGGAGGTGAGCTACCCCCGAGAGCCTTCGGGTCATTTGAGACCGTGCAAAGGGATGGTGAGGTTTTCTACCGCCTTTCCTTAACACCAATGTCTGGTTTGAGTGCATAGCGTCTCCCGCGTGACTCACCTGAGGAGATGTGTGCGTGCTCCTATGCACTTAATTGATGAGGGCAGACCTCGCGTGAATAGATCGAATCCTTTTATCTAGGTGCGGTGATGCAGATCTGTGCAAGAGTTCTTCTGGGTACGGGAGAGTTAGGTGAGAGCTTAGTACCCTGAGTTGTTCCCTGGTTTTTCTTTTCAGGGACGAAAATCATGAAGGAGGGAATGATGTATGAAACCTATTTTTTCTGCGAAAGGCTTTGGAATGTTCTTGATATTATTCCGAAGCAACACCCTCAGTCGGTGTGCGATTCCGAGCCCTGCTGTGGCCGAAATTACGTTTTTAGTGTGTTAACACTGGGAACGCCAAATAAATGGGATAATTCTTAAATGGAGTTTTGGATAACATATCTGAGTGCACGGATGGGTCCGGAATGGGGTCTTTACCCTAGGAACGACATAATACATTTCGTCGCGGAACGTTTGGACCCCTTGCTCGCTTTCAGAGTGTGGAACGGACAAATTAAATAATTAATTTATTCGTTTAACGATTTAACTCAAGTATCTCCTTAATGGTTGCTCGAATTGAAAAATATAGGGCACCATTGAGTCCAAAACGTGTCGTTTACCCTAAGAGGTGTGTAATTTTCATGGGCGCGGGCCGTCTGTAAAAAAAATCTCTCATGGGCTTTTTTGTAATTTGGAGACCTCAGGCGTTGAGCTTTTTAACTTTTGAATGGGGCCTCAGATTAAAATTTTGAGACCTTTGTTGTGCTCAGGAGGTGGTGTTTACCCTAGGGGAGGCTTAACCTCGACCCCGTCGAGAGTTTCAGGTGCGGTTTAATTTGGTGTTTTAAATTAATTAAGTTTGTAATTCATTTTATTATTTAAACCTAACTCACCGCACACCTCTTCCATTTTCACCCCGTGGAGAAGCGTCTCCCTAAACATATCCATCACCTACCACTCTCCGGAGAGGCACATCTCCAATGGATCACGACGAAGCTCCGGGAAATTCCCCAACAGGTAGGAGGTTGCGTTTTGTATTTTCCATACTGTACAAAACATAAAATGCAAATTTACATGTCAAATTACTGCCTAATTGTCGACCAAGGCCCATATTTGCGTAGAATATGTTATAAGATTTCAAACTCTTGTTTCGGAATTGAAATCCGAGTTCCGAGGAGCGCGTATTTTTCGGAGAAGTTTGCGGGTTTTTGAGTTGGATTTGGGTTCTCCGACGGGTTCGAGCAGCGGTAGGCTGCAGCGCCGCGTCCTCGGAAGGCGGCGGCGCGGGCTTCGGCTTCAGGCGGACGGCAGAGGGGGTCGATGGAGTTGGTGAGCGCGGAGGCTGGGTGTGGTCAAGCGGAGGAGCCCGCAGCCGGTGCGGCGGGGCGAGCGTGAGCGGCGGAGCACAGTGGCCGGGTGTGGTTGAGCAGAGTAGCCGGCTGCCGGTGCAGCAGGGCGAGCGCGAGCGGCAGAACGTCGCAGCCGAAGGCGGCCTGCCGCTGTCAGTAGGCGAATCCCGAGGCGGTCAGCGACTCAGGCCAGCGGAGGGAACCAGGACCCGCGCTTCGTGGGTCCTGTTGGGCGACGACGCACGGACCGACCAAACGGTCGGTCTGCTTGTACCAACCGGACCCGAGGAGCGGGTCCGGTGATGAGGGGCGGGCCGCGACCAGCGTGCTGTGGCAGTTCGGGTCGTACCTGCAGCTAGGCTGTGGGCCGGCCGGGGGGGGGGGGGGGGGGGGACTGGCCCAGTTAGCCCCCCCCCCACCCCCACCCCTATGTTCGGGGGGCCGTTACTTGCGAACGGCATGCCCCTTTGACGTGCTATCAGCGGTTGTGGGATCGTGTCGGTGAGGCGTCTTTGATGAAGTGGGTTCCAGGGTTTTTGGGTTTCGTGTGTGAAGTCCGGTGACCGAAACACGTTAATTTAATAATAATAAATTTATTATTAATGTTGTGACGGATGTGGCTCCCAATCCGGACGTCCGTCTGAAGCACCGTTAGAGGCCCAGAGGCCACGAAGCTGAGCCGACCCTTCCAATGTTGGTTCGGAGCCCTTGCTGTTTGGTTTCGTTGCTCTGTGGCATGAAACTCTTTATACGAACCATTAATTAATTATTTTTTTAATTAATTAATTGCTGCATCGGACCTAACTCCCGCTTGGGTTGTCCGATTGATACGCCGTCAGCGGAAGCATGATCCAAGTACTACTGCGGACTTTTTGAGGTGCTTTCTAAAGCATTCGGGTTGGAACCGATGTGTGGGCCCCACTGGGTCCCGTTTTCGTATAACGTGGGGAGTTGCAGCTAAGGCATTCAGAATATTTTTTAGGCGCCGTCAATGGCGTTGTGACCCTTTCATCGAGGCAAAATTTACAGGGGTGGTTTCGGGTATTGAAGCCGGAGTTGAGGCATGTGCCCCACGGGCCGTCTCTTGAGCTGTGTGCAGCATTTTCATGCCTTTTTCACCTGGAATCCATTTGGGGCATTCGAGTAGTCGTTTCCATGTGTTTTTTCAAGAGCCTCGCGATGGTGCAGTTCCCTCGATGGGTATAGGAGCCGGGGTGCGGACCCCCACAAGGGTTGGTTACTGCGAATAGTACATTTTTCACTGGGTGACAATTTCGGGCGAGTAAGTAGTCTATCTCATGTATTTTTTCATGAGGTTTACAACCATGTAATATGTTCAGGTTAGAAGAGCCTCTTATGTGATCTTATCAATTGTGAAAACATTAAAGGCGTACCGATGGTGACTCTCTCCACGATGCTTGCAAAGAACCCTTGGTGCATGATCGCGTGCACTCTCTTGTGAGTAGAGAAAATGCTTAATGAGATGTGGGTGGATGTGCCTAGGTCGATGTGGTGTCAAGTTGGCGAAGTTACATTTACGCCCTTTGCGTTGACGTTGGGGTGCCGTGTGCATGATAGCCTTAGGGCTGGACTCGTGGTATACTCTGGGATTATACGGGAATGCATGGAGGTACACATTGGAAATGTTTGTACCTGAGAACTTTTGTGCTCATGGTTGGGGTTGAGATGGGGCCTCACATCATGTGGGCCCCACGCGCGTGTCGTGTTATTCTTTGCGTACTTTGACCTCTAGATACGTAGAGGTTCCTCCTTTTCACGATGGTTTATATCAATAGGGATGATTGGTTTCCCATGGTTTTGTTCGGGAGTTGGGTGGTTGCACGATACCCACTCCGGGTTCAGTTGGCCAGCATTGTACCATCTAGTAGGGATGGCCAGAGCAGTTTCGGTTTTACCCTTTAGTTGAGACTGGGAAGTGGGTTGCTCACTGACTTCTAGGGTTTACCCTCCAGCCGAGGCTGGGCAGTGGGTCACCCGACGACCTCTTAGGGTCTACCCTCCAGCAGGGCTGGGAATTGAGTCACCCGTCGTCTAGTTCTAGGTCTATCCTCTAGAAAGGTTGGACAGTGGGTTTCCTGTTGACTTATTCCAGGTCTACCCTCATCAGGGCTAGGCAGTGGGTCAATCGTCGTCTAGTTCCAGGTCTACCCTCCAGCAAGGCTGGGAAGTGGGTCGCCTGTTGACTTATTCCAGGTCTACCCTCTAACATGGCTGGGCAGTGGGTCAACTGATGATTTATTAGGGTTTACCCTCTAGTAGGGCTGGGCAGTGGGTCACCCGATATTTTGATAGGGTTTACCCTCTAGAAAGGTTGGGAAGTGGGTCACCCGTTGATATTACAGACTCAAGACCTCTTATGAGGCTATTCGGTGACTTTTATCCGTGACTACCAGAGCGGGACCCTTTTTTGTATGGGTCAATGATGGGATGACCTTTACATTGAGGTGACCTCTCGACCGTAGGGCAGTGACGATTTGTGGTTCGACCTTCCCCACAACTCTCAAGTATGAGGGACACTTTCCCCATAGAGACGAATCCTTGTAACGTCACCTAAAACCGTGTGGGCGAGTATGTGCCGCCCAAAGAAGATAGTGTCAAGGGGCGGTGATTTGAGCCCCATGACTTGCAGTTTGGGGTAGACGTGTCAGTTGATGGGCATCGATGGTGTTTAATTTTGGGACTGTTGGTGACTCACTTTTCTTGGGCTGATCTACAAGATGGAGTTCCCCTTACGACCTTGTTCGGGTTTCTTGACAGAGTATATATATAGGTATACCTTGTTCCAGTACCCACTTCTTGGGTTTTGGTTACTCTCCTTCCTGGAGAGGGGAAGACGCGCGGGGTATGTCATGTGCTTTCTGTGTCTAGCTTCTCGTTGTTGGACGAGTCTACTCTCCTGTTATAGGTAGCGAAGACTTGACAAGAAGTTCATCTTATCACCGTATCTATCACCTTGTGTATGGATGAGTCTACCATCTTTTCTCTTATTAGGTTGAGTTAGACTCTTTACTGCTGTACTCTTTACTGCACTCACGGTGGTACTCCTTTACTTTTTCCTGTTCAATATACTGCTCACCCTTCGATACCTCCTTTTTTGCTCCCTCGAGCCTTCGGGGTATCCAACTGAGAATTTTTATACTCACCCCATCTTGGGATTTGCCCGCACTTGGTGTGCCCTTGCAGATGATGGAAAGGTTGGTCGTGACTTCGGTGGAGCTTAGGAGTTCAGGATCGTGGACCACATGCGATGGTCGGAGCCAGGTTCCTAGTGGGGGACCCTTCCGGTTATTTACTTTTTGGTCACCTGTTGCGGGGTTATGGAACTTTTCTTGTTGGGTGACTTTTTTTCCATTTTCATTTCAGTTTACATTCAACACTTTCATTGTACTGTTTAGAGGTTGATGTACATTGTGCTTTCTTTATAGCATTTTCCCTTTACATTACTTGTCTTTTCTCTTTTACTCTTCACTTTTTCATTGTGTGTGTTGCGTGTGTGTATACAGGTAATTTGGCAAAGGCCTCCCTGAGTTATTGTGCCTTCGGCGCTGGTCGCCAGCCCCTGGCCTATGGAGGCAGGCTTGGGGTAGTTGCGGCTCGATCCCGGGAAGGGTCGGGTCGTGAGAACTGATGTAATGGGGTTTTCAATAGATTTTATTTATATATTCGAAATAATCTTTTCATGGGAAAATTTTACATGAATTTTTGGTGATCATTTAGATAGAGTTTGATTGAAAATATATTCGATGGTTTTTATTATGGTCTTTTAAAATAAATTTTATTATTTTTAAAAGATATTATTAGAAATAAGATGGATAATTTTTAAGTGTTTCTATATTTTTTAATGTTTCCGATTTTAAAGAGGAGAAATATGACTTGGAGTTCCATGATAGTTTCAGTTTGAAGCCTCAATTATCAATATCTAAAATAAATTTTTTCTTCTTGTAAGACCTAAATTTTGTCCACATAAAATTATTCTTCACATTTTGTTTTTATTAACTATATAAATGACAGTTTTTGATTTTATTGGTGATAATATATGTGATGTTATGGAATCTCATGTGTGTGATATTTTATTCATTTTACTTCAGCAATTACCTTCATTGGTTTCTCACCAATACAATTGTTTTATCATGGGAACCTAGGTATGGTGGTGGGATGTCTAGATTCATTCTACCTAGTTTGTACAAATGTTTCCATGGTCCCATTTAGTAATAGATGTAGCTAGGTGAGGATATTAATCCCAAATATGTTGATGTTAGTTATTTGAGCAGCTTGGGTAACATTTTAATTAATTGAATATAAGTTTTTGGTCTTTAATTTTATATCATATTTAAGACTGTATGTTTTTAGTACCTAGGTTGTATCTCCTAAAAATTATTCCTCAATTGTAAGATCTAAATAGGGTGTTTCCATTAAATTTTACTTTATTATTGATAGGCTAAATGTATCATTTATATTTAATGAGTGTTTTTATATTTATCCTTGTCCTAATGGTTCACATATATATTGTACTTTATTCCTCAGGTTTTGTGTATTTATAGAGTATATTTAGATTTTTCTAAAAAAAATTGAATAATGTAATGATGATTGGTTGATGTTTTTGAAATTCTTTAATTTAATATTTAACTATTACTATTTTTAAAATCAAAGGATTATGTTTTGTGTTTAAAAAGATATTTCATATTGATTTCCATTATACGCATGTTTTTATTTTTTATTTTGTTGATAATGTGAGTTTATTCCTTTATTTTGTAGTAAAAATGGAAAACATTTTTTCATTATATTTCATACTTTTATTTATATCTTCTTTAATTAATGGAATTTCACATAATCCATGGTGAGATCCAATGTGACTATTAGTTAATTACCTATATATACAATATTGTCCCTATATTCAAATATTATATTTTTTACAGATAATATGTCTATTTTTAGATTAGTTTTCAATTCATGTGGGTCAATGAGTGAGTCAGATTGTGGTGATAAACTCTGGGTAGAATAAAACTACATAGTTTAGTTTGAGTTTTCTTTTTTTGTTTTGGATTTTTTTATGTATCATCCATGATGAATTTTCATTATCTTTTTTTTACATTCAAAAAATTATGTATATATTTTTGATAATATATCTACATGTCACAAATGAGTTGGAAGAGTGGTGTTGATTATGAATCATTTGGTTTACTTGATTTTTATATCCAATTTGTTTTATTTTTCATGGATGTCCAATTTATCGATGGTGGATAATGGATTTTCTATAAACCATTCCTTGTCTATTAATTCTAATTTGAGGGGAAAAATTTTCTAAATCACATCTTTAATATCTATTTACTATTTTTCATATTTTTGAATCTATAATTCCATTTAAATGTCCTATTGCATTAGACCATGTGTCATGTTAAGTGATATAAAATGAAAATTTAAAGAAAAATTTATTATTAGTTAAAAATAACCAGTTATATAATTAGATATGAGTTAATTTCTAAGTTATTATTAATTTATGATTTCTAAACATAATTATTTATTGAATCTAGATTTGGGTTTTAGAGAATTTTTTATTATAATGATTAATTCATATGTTGATTTAGAAAAATAATGAAATTAATCTTTATATTATAATTAAGATTTATAAAATTTTGAATTTATAATTTTTAAATATAGATATGAAGTATTTAGTATGTTTAAAATGATGTATTTTTTATTTTTTATTTTAAAAGTGTTTTAATTGATTTTGAATTAATTAGGTAAATTCATATATTCTTATATCATTATTGTTTATTTTTTTTGGAATTAATTTGAAAAAAATAAATGAATTGAAAAAATATGTTTTGAGAAGGGAGGTTTTCCTTTTCTATTATCATCTCTCAACTAATTGTTCAAGCATATCACTACAACTTCCCTTGCTATCGTTAGACGTAAAATACCAACATCCCATTGCTTTGAAGAATGTCACACATTTTCTCTAATAATAATATCATCAAGGAAATGTTACTTCTAGATGTAAATATGTTGTACTAGTCTATATATACAACTAGTGTTTTAGCTACCAATATAAATCTAATGAAATGAATATATTTTACCTTCCAATATATATTTCTACAGTGGTATGAACAACCATGAGTATACTCTACAAACAATGAGGTTTTTTGTACAGGTAGAAGAAAAATTATTCTCAAACCAAGAATCAATGACCATTTGTGTTCCCAATCTACTATCTCCACAACAGAAATGGAAGCACACTATGGATAAAAAAACTAAAGCAAAAAACCTAGGGTGCTCATTGAAACTAAAGACGATGAAACTAGTCACGACACTTTTAAAGTTCAATGATTTGTTTGTGTTCGATTATGAAATTCCTATGATCTCTCATAATGGATTCTGATATATCATTTTTAATACTTAAGGGTACACCTTAAGATATGTAATGAAAAAATTATAACTCAAATAAATTTTTAAAGAATTTAGATGTTGAATCTTTCTGACAGCGCCCATAAAATTCAACACCTCCAACTCTTATACAGTTTTGGTAATATTTCCCCTAGGGGAAACAGATGTAGGATTTTTACAAAAGCCTTGAAAATGAATATCAATATGATGTAAGGATGTTCATGTGCACATATTTTACCAATAAATCCAAATAAATCAATTATTTTTTTGATAAATATTTATTAATGGTTGAAAATCACAATCTATACATATATTCATGAATATTGAGGACCATGAATCATTCCCAATACACTTTTTGTGATCATGAATGTCAGGACACACAAAATACATGAAGAAATTACTCTCTAAAATTGAACTATGTATAGAATCCAAAAAAAAGAATAATTTCACTTATTGGATCAATATTAATGATTCCAACTAAAAGAACCAAATAAACCCTCGATGCTATACAAATTTCGATCATCCAATAAAGAAGAAGTCAATTCCTGGAACTGAATATTAGAATATTCTCCGTGTTATGGTAAGATGTTTATTATAGTCATGTAGGAAACAAACTGATTTTTTAAATTATTTTAATAATATGAAATCATAATTCTTTAAATAGAATACTATTAAATATGTTGGGGTAGACACACACAGACACTCTATCTCTGCCATTCTCCAAGGTTTCGTCAATGAGCACTAAGAGTTTATACAGTTTCATGGGTCCCATTATTTCTTTTTTTAAATAATTTTGGTGATGGTTCACTATGTAAATAATTGCTGAGATGAGGAGAATATTGAGATCCCCATATTAATGAAATTTTCATTTTAATTTTTTATTCTAATATGATTTTATCCAAATAATTTAAATTTTAAATACATTATGATAATCTGAATTTAATATATTTTTGATTTATTTTTCCCTTATTCATTGCATAACACACTATGGCCACATATATCATCATTATTAAATTGGATCATGAGAAATATGTTAATTTTAGGTCCACAGAAAATTTATAATTACTACGAAAGTTGGTATTTGAGGATTTAGTAACCATTCTATCAATCCATTTATACAAAGAAATTATTGGTGAGGGTTACCCAGTGGAATTTCACATAATTAAATTTAAAATAGGGGAGTATTAATTAGAATAATGATATAATAAGAAATATAAGTTGATGATCCAAGGATAGGAGAATAATTTTAAAATTGATGTTAAAACCAATCTGGTTAAATTAAATTACATTTTTCACCAATTGAACCCATAAAAAAAGATAAATTCACCCATTACAATGTCCTTCCTAATGGAAAACATGAGTCCCACTGCAACAAATATTTTAATTAGGATCGAAATTTTTTTGTTCAGTGCACCATGAGTCAATTTATTATCAATCCTAGAACTTTTCTTGGGGGGACATTTTTTTTTTACTATTTATTAATGATTATATTAATATTTGACAAGATCAAACACATTTCTCCTCATTTGTATTGATCCAAAATTTGATATTGTGTTTTTTGGATTCAATTGATACATTGATTATCACAAAGGAAATGGAAGGGGAGTTTTTCATTCTCCCATTGACCGAATCAACATCCTATTGTTCTTCTATCAATATAGTCACTATGAGAAATAAAAAATATAGGATAATCATGCTCCGAGGAATAGAAATTTGAGAGTATTGTGCACTGAGAATTTCATCAACAATAATAGAAATTTAACAATAAATAATTAACGTGATTGTGAGATTAAAATTGGAATTTTGACTAACCTACATATGATTCATAGATTGTTAGCATTATACCCCAACATAAATCTATGATAATATAGAGATATTGGTAATGGATTTAATCATACAAGATCCACCACAACATAGATTACTTTTTAGGTGATTCCATTCTATGTTAATGGATCATTCAAGGAGTTTTTCTAGAATATTCTATCTCAAGATATCACTACCTAGTATAAACTATGATGAGCCTTACTCAATATGTATTTCCCCATATAAAGATGTTTCTAGACAATTAAAGAGACTTATTCATTCAAAAAATCAATTTATGAGACCCATTATGCATTTTGGGAGAGAGTATATGGACTAAAAAACTCCTTCCCACACAAACCCTTTGATGAGAATAATTTCATAGCAGTCATTTATAATTTATTGATAAATAAATACCATAATGTTTTGGGTGATTCTACTATATGTGCGCTGATTAAAAAATCATCAATTAAAGTCAAAGACTTTATTGAATGGATTTACTATAATTCTCAATAATTTAGCATGAGAAGTACCATAACTTGATTATATGAGGTATGTTTTTATATCCCCATCTCTTTCTCGATAAAAATAATGTACTATAAAATTTTGTGAATAATTTATTTGTAAATACGGTTTAAGATACATCACCCACTATACCCCCTCTAGTCATGCCACTTAATGTTTCTATAAAATGCATCTATATTTATTTTCCAAATTTTTAATAAAACTATAAATCAACAAACAAAAGGATATTCCTATAAATAAAATGATACCGTAAATGAATTAATGAATATTAATACACTCAAAATAGAGCTCGAAAATGAAAAATATAAATGGATATTTTTAATATTATTTTTAACAAAATATCAATATACTAACCTTCAAGAAAAAATAATTATAGAACTTTTATTGGCTATCAACTGATAAATGTTCAAGAACTCTCACTGGAGATACTTATGAAAGAAGTTTTGAAGTATGAAAAATAGATACTAAATTCCATCAATGAATTTAAAAAATAAGGAACTGGTAAGATTCCTTCCTATTCCATTCCTAAATATAGAGGAAACACAATCTCTATTACATTAACATGTTTCAAAATTTTGTATTAGTTAATAATCACCATTTGAGAAGAATCCATAAGAGGACAACCCAGTATGCGTGAAGGTGTTACACTATGAAATGAACCTGAAAAATTAGTTCATAATGGAACACCCCTTGGGTTGTATGGAAATGGAATATAAAAAAATATTTATCTATATCAACCAGTACCTGAATTCCTTAAAAGGATGAAATAACACAATAATACAAATTAAGAATCATTACAATATGATATGTTTTATATTTTTCAAAAAAAATTGATTAGAAACCCTGTACAGGAGGACATTTTCTATTTTCAGGTATATGAAATTTATTAAATACATATGAACTGGAAGGGGATATTGTGAGTTATTAAAATGTCAAACTATATAAAAATGATTCTACACTTATAACCCCACATTTCTACGAGAAATATTATGATCCGGGTATCTTACTTATCCATTATACTATAATAGAGGAAAAAAATTTCCAATACATTTTTTGATTTCAAAAAAATCATTTAATGTCATTACTTACTCAAATTATTCATATCTAAATATAGGATCCCTCCAGAACAATTCACTAGTTATGCATCCCACTAACCAAGATATTTCCTATCCAATAATCATTTTAGAAGATATATTGGCGAGTGAAATTTTATTTACTCCCTTAAAATTTATACATTTTGATCATAGAGTAAGAAAATGTTAAGACATGTTCTATTATCCTCAAAGATAGATCATTTCTCAAGATAACTAGTAAATAATAAATTCCATTGAAGGAACACATTTAATGTCATTCACTAAAGTAAATTGAATTTTATTATAATTTATTCAATGAAAAACCCATAGGAGGAAAATATACTATTACTTTGAACAATTTTTAAATTCCCTATTTTTATAAAAAATGGTTTTTAAATGATATAATTATATTGAGAAAAACATGTGAACATAAGGAAATTAAAAATGAAATAGTTTCTGACAGTGTTTTTTTCCTAAAACTAATTTATGAACTATAAAACTTGTTAAAATTGATGGGGATGATTCAGATAATGTTATTATATATTATATTGTCTATTATTCCTTTCATTTGTTGGCTATCAAAAAATTCTAAAAACAATTGGTAAATATAGGAGAGGAGTGTAAGATACAGAAGATGGAATAATATAAATTAAGGAGGGAATCCTAAAAAACACCATATTGTGAATGGAAAATATGGGTTCTATACATGAAAACATATTTAGAGAATAATCATTGGTCTATGAGAAAATGTTTTTTCCCTCATTAAAAAAGAAGACGCTACCTTGTAAAAATCATTCCAATTGTACAATAGATTTAATAGTGACTAAACATTTTTCATTTGGATAGTTTAAATCTAGGTAAAATATTCATAGATCCCATTTAAGGGGACAAACCAAAAGATTAAATATTTTTATAATGAATATTGGAATTAATACATTGAAGAGTCTAGAAAATTCACTACTGAAATCAAATGACGAGCGATTAGGTTGCTATTTCCCCTATATTTATTTGGGTATACATTATTATTTTTTATTTTTTAAAAAATATTCATGCTACCAATAAATTGAATTATGTTTTAGTCAAATGTAGTGAAGTGGGAAAATGTATTTTGGGATGTTAAATACACTTTTTGATTTTATTTATTCTGAAAACTAAAATAGGTTCTTATTTTTAATAAGAGAAATAATTAATAATATACATTCTTACTTTTTATGACATACATTGAGCTGATTTCAACAATGAAAATTTTAAATTCCATTATTTTATTATGAATTTAGATGGTTCTAAAATAATAGTATTTAGAAAAATTCATATTGAAATTTTCATTGTCTTCTTGTATATTTTTTCATTGAACTTCGAAGGGGAGTGTAAGAGAAAATAATTTTATTCAATATAAACTATAACATGAGTTCATAAGGATTTTAAAACAAATTCAATGTAATAGGGCATATATTAAAGAAAATAGTTATGAATCTAACATAAAATAAATTGATTTAGGTCTTTTAAAAATATATTAAATTAGTCCATATGGATTCCAAAGTGAATCTAAAATACATTATGCATTGGTATTGTTTTATATATCCCTATTCAGATATTCAAAATGTTCCTTTGAAAGGGGTTGTATATGTATATGGTTGGTAAAAAGAAAAATAATTATAAGTGAATAATAGTAAAAAAATAAATCTATTTAGGTGAGGGGAATATTGAATCCATAGGAAGAATGGGATATCCGACATATAACAAATAAAATTTATTTGAATCAATGAAATGTATAATTGAAATCTCATTTTAGTAATCTAGAAAAATGTGTTAGATCCAAGTTCATATGTCTAATTCATCGATACTACATATATATATTTTGTTGAACTCCTTGACTGTAGAAACAATATTTAATGGAAATTAGAAAAAGGGAAGATTCATATATGAGGAATTATAATAAAAATATTGGTTTTAAAATAGTTTTATTTCAATTATATATTTTGTATTTGTATCTAAGTATTAAAATTCATTTTTTTATAAATTAAATTCAATGGGAAAATTTCATGTGAGTCTAATAGATCATGTGTGGGAAATTGACGTGAGATTAAATTTTGATAAAAAAATTTGTTCGTGATTTAAATTATAATAACTCCCTAAGCCTACTCTTCCAGACTAAATGCTTAAAATGTTGTGTAACTTTTTATTATAAAAATGAATAAATAATGATAGAAAACATGTACACAGAATATGACCTTTTACTAGTTTTAGTTATCAAGGATTAGACCACAACATACATTTAACAGAGTTGAAACAATAATAAAAAAATTGTCAACTACGCTTCTACACATGCTAACTCTGAAAGTGATGACATCAACAAATAAACCTATAAGATACCTATGAAAAATCATTTTGATAAAAAATTTGAGTAATCAATTATAATTTATAATGTTTTGAAATCCACCGATAAATACCATTAACAATATCCATTAGATAATACATCTCAAAAATCCATTTATAAAACAAAATTTACAAAATACTATAATGTTTTGAAAAATAATTACACCTCGAAAACGCTTTAAAACTAATAAAGTGATTCATTCGAAAATATTAATCAAGTACATAAGAACAAAAAAATTATCCACTTGAATCTTTGAAGTCTATATTTTCCCTACCCAATTTAGGGGTGGATTTAATCTCCAATCCCATTACATATTAATAGTTTTATAGTTCTGATTTTTATAAAAATCATTTTTATTCTTTCTTTACATATATATACATTTTCACTGTGGTTTTAGTCTTAATTAAATATAATCAGACATGAAATGAACATGTTCACTTTTATTTATATATAATTATATAAATACTAGTCATCATGGAAAATAACATGTTCAACTTGGTACATCCAAATTTTATGATACATAAAATTTTCCTAACCACGTGGAAGATTAATCCTCAGTCACGTAATTAAAATTTCAAAGACATATTCCTAAATTTTCATTTATGAATGATATAATTACATGATGGTATAATATAATAACAATAGAGAATATATAATTTTCTATTATTAAAATTAATAATTTGAAATTGATTATTATGTTTCATGCACAAAATCATCAAATTATCATTTCATTATAAAATTAAATCACCCTTTCGTAGATGTCTATTTATATGAACTTCTGTTTTAAGGAATATGAATTTAAGATGTACATATATATATATATATATATTTTAATGTATAAATGTCATGATAACAAAACCTTCCATGTATGACAATCACCATGAATTTTATATGACATGTATATGACTTGAAATAAATTATTATCTTCTTAAAATATATCATAAATTATTTAAAACAGTTATTAAAAAAATGTAAATAAATATGTGTCTCATATTAATAGAATAAAATCATGTTAGAATAAACCATTGATAAATATAATCGTCCCTTACCAAGACTAACATGAAATCATATCAAATCATAAAATTTGATAAATATATGAATATATCCCTCTCATGTAAATAAAATGATTCTAAATAAAATAATTTCTAAACAAAAAACTAAATAATAATAAAAACTATTGAAGAGATAATTTTTCCTTGCATTAAATTTTTCTTGCGCATAGATAAATAATTAGTCTCACTAATTTAGAAATTATGGATTATAATTCAGATACAAGGAACAGAAATATATTCCTTATGCAAAACCATAAAATTACAATTGTAATTTTTTTTAAAAATAAAGAATATCATACTAATAATTTTGACATAGATAAAATTTAAATTCAAATAAAACTATCCCTTAAAACATAATTTATATTAATAGAACATAAATATTTATATAAAATGATATGTTACTAATTTTTTGTAGAAGACCATCATGTTTTTACTGAAAGAAGACTTATACTCTCAGTTTATCTATTTCTTATATTTTCAAAAGTATAAAACACAAGGGATACATCGCTCAATAACCCTCAAAAAACACATGATGTACTGACTTTGGATAAAATGATTACTATGGCTCTTCTTAAATAGATGTCGCAACCTCTATTGAAAAAAATACTCACATATTACATAGTTATCAATTGCTGTATGTGACTAATGGAGGAATAGATATACATGGATAAATTATCAAAATTAATGGTTTTATTGTAATTTTTTCCCATTATGTACATAACAGGTTGATAATATAATATATATTATACTACAAGTGGAAGAAATTTTGTTGATTTGGAATAAATTGAAAATTAGTTAGTTGCTGATTTATAGAGTTCTTTGAAATTTCTACAACATGGTAGATATATTATTTGGGACCAGGATAGAGTGGAGATATTGAAATCCAAAGGAATAAGGTTTCAATTACCACATTGTTGAATTTGGATAAAATCGACCAAAGAAAATCATTTTCTGGAACAAATACGGACATCCTATTGATGAAATTAAAAACAAACTAACATTGATAGAATATGATAGTTGATGTATGTTGATAAATATGGGTATTAATACAATGAATATTAATCGAGAAAATGGATTCGGATGAAAAAAATAATTAATTAACTCCTATATGCATGATCCAAGATCTATCCCTAATATCTGGACCACAAAAAAATATAAAGGAATGATCGAACCCTAACTGAATCAATCTGGACTCCAAACTCGAACTCTTGAAACCCATTCATGGTCGATCTGGAATTCAGGCCTAAGATCCAAACTTGATTTCTAGGTTTATTACACAGCTTTAACTCTCAGTCATGCTCAACCATCTGACTCACGCTTCCCTCTCATCATTGCTCCCAAGCTCATCGACATCTTTCAACTCGACTCCACGCTCGAAAGAAACCCTTAACCCTGATTTCATGTTTTCATTTTTTTAATTATAATTAGTTTTATAATACAAGCATATCTTATTCCGTTATATACATATATATATATCAATATTTTGTTTTATATCAACATTATTTTTTTAACATTTATTTAATTTATTTAATTTATTTGAAATTAAATTTAATTCGAAACAAATTCATCAATATATTATATATAATATGTTTCTTTAAACAGAAGTATTTATTTATAATTATAAATTTTAATCATTATATAAATATAATTTAATTAAATATTTATTATTCAAATATTAATTATCATGAAATATAATTATAACATATATAACATCATATTTTCTTTCAAATATGATTATTTATTTCAATATTTATTTATAATGGTTTCACAATACCTTTAGATAAAAAAAATCAAGTAATAAAATATTTTTTAAATGAAGTTAGGTTTATAAAATCAATCATTTATAAATTTACAATTTTGATTTTGGATTAACTTATATGCCTACAATATAATAATTTATTGAAAGACAAGTACAATTGATTAAATATCAACAGTAATAGTAAATGTAATATATTTTTATGAAAATAAAAAAAAATTAATTTTATTTCTAATATTCTTAACATTTAAATCATGATTTATTTTAATTGAAAAAATAATTTAGTTATAATTATTCAAATTTATAAGGTTGTTACATTCTCTCCACCCCCCCCCCCAAATTAATTTTTTCCTTGAAATTTGTTTTATCAGAATGAACTAATTATTTATATCCATCTTCAGAATGAAGAAACACTAGGACTGTTATACCTCAAAACATGGCAACATCTAATTTCTAATGTTTTCAAGAAAATTCCATTAATAACAACTATAACACCTCGAGCCCTGTCTTCCAGAATTATTTCTTAAAAATGATGTGTAATTTTTTTTATAAAAAATTAATAAACAATTACACAACACATTTACACAAAAGGGAACAATTTACTGGTCTAGGTTCTTGAACATTAGACAACACCATACATTTATCAGTGTTGAAACTATATTAAAATAGTTTTCCACTACGTTTCCACGAAATATAACTCCAAAAGAGGTGATATTTTTAAATAAACATCCAAGATAGCAATAAACATCATTTTAAAATAAAGGGTGAACATTAAATTTCCCAGTAAATAGTTTTGAAAACCTTTTAAAAATCCCATTAGAAATATCCCTTAAATAATAAATCGGAAAATTAAAAAATTTAAATTTTTTTTAAAAAATACTATAAATAATTTGAAAACAATTATACCTCAAAATGCTTTTAAAATAATCCAGTGATTCAATTGAAAATATTAAAAATGCTCTTAAAGAAACAACGAGGACACTTGAAACATTGATGTCTATATAGGGCCTACCCACATGGGGAGGGATTCAATCTCAAATTCCCTATCATATTTAAAAATCACATATACCCATTTTTATAAAAATCATTTTTATAAATCCTTTACATATAGATATAAATTTTTACTAGAGTTCTGGTTTTAATTAAATACAATCATACATGAAATAAACATATTAAATTTATATATATATATAATTATATTAATACTTTTCTTCATTGAAAATTACATGTACAACATGGTATAAACAAATATTACTATACATAAACATTTCTTAACAACATAGAAGATTAATCATCATTCAAGTACTTAAAATTTCAAAGACACATTTGTTAATATATTTATGGATGAAATAATGACAATAATGTAGAATCTAATAACAATTGTGAACATATAATTTTGTCTTCATAAAATTAATTATTACAAGTAGATAATTATGTGTCACGTAAAAGATCATCAAAGTAGAATTTCTATTCAAAATACAATCATCCTTCCATGGATGTATATATATTAACTTATGATTTAAGGTACATGACATTTATATGTACATATATATATATATATATATTAATGTATAAATTCCATTATAACAAAATCATCAACGCATGGCCATATCCATTATTTTTGTATGACATGTATATGAACTGAAATAATTAATGGTATTCCTAACTTATATCATAATTTATTTAAAATAGTTATTAACATAAAATATTATACAAGTAAATAAATTTGGGTCTCATAAAAATAGAATAAATTAATGTTTGAATAAATCTTTGATAAATAGTACAATACCATTAATGGACTGACTTGAAATCAAATTAAAACAAAAAAATTGATACATAAATCAATATATCCCTCTAATGTAAATAAAATGATTCTCAAAATAATAATTTTTTTAAACAAAAATAATTATAAATAAATAATTTTTCAGAAATATTTTTCCCTTCAATCATTTTTATCTTGCAAATAGATAAATATCTAATCTCACTAATTCAATAATTAAGTAACTTAATTCAGAATAAATGAATAGAAATATATTCATTACGCTAAACCATAAAATTAAAATCAAAATTTTGAAATAAATAATCTATCTCTAACTAATAATCTTGAAATAAATAAATTGAACTATCAAATAAAACTATCCATTAAATCATATTTACTATTCATAGAATATAAATTATTTAAATAAAATTAACCCTTGCAAATTTAGTAGTGGAAGACCATCATGTTTCTTCTGAAAGAAGACTTAACCTCTCACTTCCTTTGTTTCTCATATTTTCAGAAAAAGAAAATTAAAGGGATACATCCCACAATACTGTTAAAGAAATTGTCTTTAGTTTGACTTTAGATAATATTAATATCGAGCCTCGACTTAAATATAATGTTCATCCCCTGTTAAAAAATCTCATGTTTTACATGGTTATCATTTGGAATACTTAGCTAATAGAGAAATAGATATACATGGCTAAAATCCAAAAATTATGGTATTAATATAATACATGGATAAAATGATCATAGTTGATTGATAATATAATATATATTATACTGGAATTGGAAAAAATTGGATGAATGGGAATAAATTGAAAATCATAGATTTGATGATTTATGAGGTTCCTTGAAACTCCTACAATAGGATAGATATATTATTTAAGAGAAGGATATAGTGTTGATATAGACAGCTAATCAAATATGTTTTCAATTAGGATAGAGTGAAATTGGGATAAATTCGACCAATGAAAATCCATATTCAGAACAAATATGTATATCTAGTTGAAGAAATTGAAAACAAACATATATTTACAGTAGAAACAAGTGGACGGATATTAACAATGATAGAAATTAATACAGTAAAAATGAATCTAGAAAACAGATTTGGATGGAATAAAATAATTAAATAACTTCTACTTGTAATATCTACAATCCATCACTATAATCTAGAACACATAAAACATGATTAACAAAATATCGAACCCAAACCGAATCGATTTGGAGTCCAAAATCATACTCCTAGAACCCATCCGTGGTCGATCTTGCACTCAGGCATGAGATCTGCGCTCAATATCCAGGTCTGCGACCTGGATTTGAGTCCTAGTTTCACTCAACCACCCATCTCTCACTCGCCTCTTGTCATTTCTCCCGATCATGGAGACATCATCTGGAATTACTCCACGCTTGAAAGAAACCCTTGACCCTTATTTAATGTTTTCATTTCTATTGGATTTATCATCATTTCTTTAAAACAGATGTATCTTATATAGTTATATATATATATATAAATATTTTTTATATAAACACAATTTTTTAGTGTTTATTTTTTTTTTTGAAATTGAATTAAAGTTAAAATAAATTCTTCAATTTATTATATATAATATGATTCTTTTCAAAAAGGACATCCTTTTTAATTATAAAATTTATTGATTATATTAATATAATTTAATTAAATATTTATTATTGAAATATTAATTTCCTGGAAATATATATAAAATAATATATAACATCATATTAATTTTAAAAAATGGTTTAATATTTTTTAATTATTTATAACGGTTTCACGTTCCCATCAGATAAAAATAATCAACTAATAATATATTATTTAAAATGAAATTATGTTTATAAAATCATTCATTTATAAATTTAAAATATTAAGTTAAGAACAAATTATATACCTCCAAAATAATAATTTATTGAAAAAAAGAAGTTGATTAAATTTAAACAATCACAGTAAATGTAATATATTTTTATTAAAGTAATAAAAATTAATTTTATTTCAAATATTAATAACTTTTAATTAATTATTTATTTAAATTAATAAAAAATGTACTTATAATTATTAAATTTTTATGTGTTGTTACAGTTGCACCGCAATTAAATTAGACTTTTACATAAATTTTTGATTTTTTTGACTTTTTGAATTATGAACATAGTTTTTAATTGGTGAAAACATGATTTTTTTTCTATTTTTAATTAAAATTGTGGATCCATATTTCGATTTTGAAAAAAAAAATTATATTTGGTTTAAATTTCAATTATGATTTTTAATATCTAGAATATAATTTTATGAAATATAGATCTATGATATTTTAATATTCTAAAATGATAGTGTTATTTTTTTTATTTATATAATCTTGGAAATTATATGGAATTAATTATGAAACTGAATACAATATTATTATTTTAATTGATTAATTTTTTTGAATTAATTTAAAAAAAATCATGCACAAAATAAAAACAATGTGGCATGAGTTTAATTTACTACAATCAATAATCCTAAAGGTATCACGAGTCTACTACTACCACCTCCCATATAATTCGAAGAAAATACAATGCTTCAGCTATGTTGAAAAATGTTTGACCAATTTCTATATTCCATTATCATCATGGTAGTGCTACAGCCAAAATAAAAAACATGTTGCCAATTTAATTCTTCAACCTAGGTTTTTCCACCGATGTCTTGCTACCATTGATGAGAAATGTGTTATTTTTCTACTACTTCATTTTTACTTCTACAACCATAATTTATTACATTTGTCTTCCATTGAATTTTTTATACTATAAGAAGAAAATGAAGGATACCAAAAAGTATCTTATGTGATAAATTTATCCATTATACTACCACCACACACATGGTGGATTCTTGATGTGGAAGACAAAAATTTATAGTTTTACCCCTCTGATGCTTATTGAAACTGAAAATGATGAATCTGATCATGGTACAATTGATGTATAATGATCTAGTACTATCTGATTAAAAAACCACTCTAATCACATGTAACGGTATCACACAGAACACCATGTCTATGTAAGGGTACACTAATCTCTACATAATGTTAAGATTCATATAATAAAAATTATATAAAGAAAAGGATGCCAAATATTTCTTGAACCTCCCATAGACATAAAGACATCATTTTTCTATTCTAGTTGTAAAGGATTTTATCCAAGATAAATCTAATGTAATATATTTTTCTAATCCTTGAACTAGAAGAACAATCTGAATATGTTCACATCATTTGCATTATTTCTTCCATTGAATCCTGAGAAATCTGCTATGTGAGTTGAGAAATATTTTTTCTAGCTTCCATTCACTCTCTATAAAGGTTGCATAGATCTGAGAGTCCCTTATCTCAATGCCAATATATTTTTTTCAATATGAAAACCGATCACCCACCCAATGACTAAAGAAATTCACCACTCAATTTAAGGTTTTTATAAACACCCTAGAAAAAATAATTTAATACCTATAAGAAATCCAAAACACACATACTAGCTGAGATATTTAGACACTTAATACAAGACACAAGACTATTATCCAGTGCAGAAGAATGTAATAGTTTTGACTGAAAATTAGAACATTTATGGAGTCAACCGAAGAGGTTTATGACACCAATAATCCTTATATAGTGAATTTATAATTTCAACAAGAATCTCTAACTACTCCTCCTGAAATAAAACCATATACACTCTACAGGTGGACTCTCTCTATCTACCTGAATATCTTGGCCAAAGATGTTTTTTGTGTAATAAATCTTGATTTCTGAAGAATCTTATCTTCATTTATTTCTTTTTTGAATTATATCTAGTGATGGAACAATTATTCATTAGTGAATGAGAATAGTGTGATATCTATGTGTTATAGATAAGGAATGATTCATTTTAATGGACCAGTCTCTTCTAGTTTTATCTATAAAATTATTCAATGTGTATACATGCTATGATATTTATAATTTAGTGTATTTTTAATTCATATATCCTTCTTCACTAAATCATAAATACATTCCACATCGTTTTTCTAGGTTATATATTATTGGGAGATTTTGTTTGACATACTAGTTATTGGAAATCTCTAATTATTATGTTATGGTAGATTGGATGTTGTAGTGTTCATATTATCTGTTTAGTTAATATTAAAATTCTATTTGAGGGAAATCGAGTGATATTTCACATGATTAGTGATAAAACATGAGATTATGAATTGGAATAATGATTTCAAAATAAATCTATGGTGTTGTTCTAAGGATAGACTACTAATTTTAATGTTCAATTTAAAACCTATATAGTTTAATTTAAAAACTATTTTTACTAATTAAGCTCATAAAATAAATGAAAAAGCACACATATCACTATCCCCTATGGAAAAAAAACTAAATATAACAAATATTAAATTTTACAAGAATTCGTAAAATGGTTTTTATGATTTCCCTAAGAATATTTCATATCATTTGGTTTGATTATGAATGTTTATTATAATATATTTTAAGAAAACCATGTATGGTGGAAGAATTCATAACTATTATTTTTAGAAGTCTCATACCATTTCAACATCTTAACACTAAATCCAATATACTAGGATAAATTTAATCCATGAATATAATGAAAATAATTTTTTTTTTGAAAATTTAAATGAAATACTATCATGCGGGAGTTTCATGATCCTGATGCACTCTGATAAACCACAAATATCTATAGTATAAGTGATCCAACCAACAACCCTTTTAGATCTTCCACATGCGAACCATATCACCCTCTATTCTATTTTATTATTTGTGTGTGGAATGTAGAAAAATTGAGATTCTTTCAATATATCTCTGATAACTGAAATATCAAATATTCTACACACATACATGGGTGAATTCTTTCTTTATCATCTCTTCAGTTTCTCTCTCACAAACATAATATATGTATTATGAGTGGGAATTCATGAAATCGGATTATAAATTCATTTTAGTATATAAATTGAATTATATTTTTATTTTATAACTTCCATAAATTGAATTTAAATCTTTATGGTATTTACCCTCCTAAAAATAAACAAAATTATTATCAAAACCCAATGGAAAATTCATAAATTTCATAAATATTATATTGTTTAAATGAAGTACTATAACATGTCATATTTTAGTATTTAAACCATTAACACAGCCCATTCCTCTAAAAACTTTTTTAAAACCCATTAAAAATAAAAAAAATTCCCAATTGTTTTTCATATTCCAATGATTCAGTATAAATAATAAAAATTTTACATGAGAAATGAATAAAATTATTATTATTTTAAACTAAAATAATATAATTGAAAAAATATTCTTCTAATCATTCTCAATCATACAATCAGTAGACCAATAATATGGGGCCCACATTCCCAGAAACACTAATTCATCTAAATTCGTGATCCTTATGGATAATCCTAATTTATAACCTTATTGTCCATCATATAAAAATTTTGATTCATATTCACATATCATTCTATGGTTCAAATTTTTTATAAGTGATGTATAATAGTTTTATGTTTATTTGTTCATGTCCCAAAAAGAGGGTAAATTGGTTAATTTTCTCATGTGTTTGAACTCTGGATTTTTTATGGACTTATTGAATATAGAATATGATATTTACCCATGGTATTATTATGATAATAATTCCATGATATATTAATTATTTTAGATATTTTTTATTTAATATATATATATATATATATATTATATAATTGTAAGATCCTAATCCAATTTTGAGTATGTGTATTTTTGAATGGATTCCTTTGAAAATTACATATATTTAATTTTTGAGGGGGTTTTAAATGTTATTTTCAATAATTTTATAATTTAGACACTATAGAAAGGTAATAATATGTTCAATAAATCACAGTTAGTCAAACACTTTTAAGAAACTAATAACTCTTAAAAAAAGTTTTTAATTGAATTCTTGACACCACGGTTGTGTCTAGAATGTGTTAGGGGTCTTATGAGAGGTATAATTTCCTTGAAAAATATCTCAACACAAAGGATTGTTATTTTTTCAATATAAAATTAAATAAACATAACTAATTATTTGGGCTTCATTGTGGAGTGACATGGAGATGAAATGTCTCTGGGATGTGGAAGTTACATACCTGGGTGTCACTGACCTAGACTGTATAATTATAAATCCTATAATTATACATTTCATTAACCATTATGAAAAATAAATTTAATTAAATATAAGGGGGTTTATTTTTTAAAATTAAAAAATTAATTAGTATTGTTTATGGTAATAACAAGCCACATTCTCTATTTCTTAATCACATTATGTTTCAAAAAGAGTCCAATTATTTAATTTTTTGTGTGGATATAATATCATGGAAAAGAAATATATCATTTGGAAAAAATTTCACAAAGGATTCAATTTATCTTTCTCTTAGTCATGAATATAACGGTGGTGAAAAAAACATTAGGATCATGACATGATTATTGGGAATTAGGGACCACCGATGAGCTAGTAATTCTTATTGTTTAAATTTCATACTATAATTTGTGTGATTGAAAAAAAGTTGTAGTTTTTTTTATGAATGTAAACACTGTAAATTTTCAAAAAATGTTTCAAATTTTCTTTTATAGAATATGATGATACATAGTTATAATAAGGAAACCAGAAAAAATAAGTCTTCATAGATGGATTAAAGGATAATTTTATTGTACAAAACAATAGTGAAGCGTCGATAATATACTTGTAATTCACCAGATAGGAACTATTAACTTCTCAAAAAAATCCTAAATCACCCTACTAGATACCTAGTATATGTGAAACCATCTAGGAATTGGATATTCCAAAACTATAGAGCCACTTCATTTCACAATGGTTAGCTGGAGGAATTAGGTGGTTTGAAAGTGGTTATAATCTAGAACCCTCCATGGTTAATTTATTTTTGTTCAAAAATAATTGTATCTGGCCATTAACAACCCAACATTACTGTAAAACACCCCAAAACCCATGAAAGATCTAAATAAATGTGTTGATTGGCATGAATTTTCATCCAAGCGTTGTACAAATCCAACATTATGAATTCAGATCATCAATGTTGTATATATTGCTCTGTATTCATCAATGACATTAAACTTTCAATTCCCTCTCATTACATTCTTTTAAGATCATGTTTACATCATTAGTCAATACAATTATCATAAATAACAATAAAATACACTATCTTCATCTTATTTCATTAAGTTCCATCAATATTTCATTATCTATCATTCATTTTTCCTTCATTATTCATCTTATCTTAAGAATTTGAGTATTATCTTTGTGACCCCTTGAATCAATATATTTTATATTCTCTCACCATCACGTCCTTCAATATTCTTATATTTTATTCATAGTATAGAAACCATTGTATTGGGATTTACAAAAGTAAAATTGTCTCTTTTCTTCCAAATTCACACAATTGTTTCGTTGGATTCCATTCAAAATAATGGGTTTATAGATTTCTTATTCACAATAAAAATGAAACTAACTATTTGGTTATTTTTTCCATTAACAAAAAATTAATCTTTGTTATTTATATTATTATATATCTATTAAAAAGTGGGGATAAATATAACTTTTTTGATCATTATTTAGTTGATGAGATAGAGGGGAACCTCATGCAATATTGTCAAACTCATTTATCAATGCGTCTCATGTTCATTTATGTATTCCCATTAATTTGTAGCTACTCCTTATAATGATTATATTATTTTATAGAATTAATTACATTCATAAAATCATTTTATTCCACGATAACATCATGTCATTTATATCATTATTTTGTAATACTACTATCTCAAATTTTAATTATTATTTCTTGTTTTGTTTTATTTTTATAAAATTACCTTGAAATCCCTCACTATTTCTATTTTATTAGTGACCAAAGATTGATATATAAGAATATATATCTGTTTTTCTCAAAAATGATTCTTTTCAAAATTTAATTATAATTTCTAATATCATAACTCAATTCAAATATTCATTTTTATTTGATAGAATATTATTCTCATGCTGCTATTTTTGACGGTATTGATTAACTATATTGGATAAATTATGTATCAAAATATTATAGTAAAATTATATACCTTTTCTTAAATAATTTTATACATGAATATATTGATACATAGTAAATAGAATATTAAAATACCCCCCAAAATATTTATTCTGGTGAATATAATGAAAAATATATATTCATTTTACACAAAGGTCTTTACTAAAATGATTTTAATCACATGAATACTTGAAAAACACCACATTTAATAGTAGAGATTCAAGAGGTTACTCCTGAATGAACCATTAGAGTTATAGATAATACTTTTGAAATGTTTATTATCATATTTTATGGATTTTATAAGACTCCATGTAGATATATTATCATTATTTTTACAAGGTTTATTTCTATATCCAAATGTTGAAAGTCTCTCAGAGTTGATTTTTTGATAATAACTCTCATTAGAAAAATTCTATGTGTTTTATCTAGTTCATGGGTTCACAGAATAAGTAAAATTCTATAATCCTTTCATGTATATAAAATGTTTTCTGAATGTCTCATTAGATCACTAATGACACATTATGTCAATATGAAACTCTCTATTGTAAAATAATAAATAACCATGTAAACACAGGAAAAACTATCATTTAGACCAATAAATGACACAAATTCCACATTTCGTAACACAAATAATGAAGGTTAAATTATATACATGATCCAGAGATTAAATAAGATGAAAAAAAGTAAATACTTTCCTTGTCCCAAAAATAAAAATCAAATAAAAGCTCCTGTTGAAAAATCTTATTATAGTAATTATAATGGTTATATTAACCCATAATTTTTGACAAAAAGAATATTAAATTTAAAAATAATAGTAATATATCTCTTATCATCTCGAATTTAAGTGATATTGAAAACATTATGGACTAAAATACCTCAATAAACTCAAGATTTAAATGCCTCATGGGACATCTTGAAGAAGGGGGAGAGGTTAGTTCAATAATTTTTTAGTCTCCTTCTCAATCTTCTTATTCTTCATATTTCTCAACCAATAACATTAATTACAAAGAAATAAAATACACTCATGATCAACTATAAATTGGTTTTCATTTATACTCATCATTATATAAATATATATCAAAAGAATAAAAAAAATTCTAAGGATAAAAATAAATATTCTTTTGAAAACAATTTTTATTCAAAAAGGAAAATATAAAAAATAAATAAATGATCAACTAAATATCATGGGTCTAAAAAATAATTAAATGGTCTATAACTATCAATTTAAAAAATAACGAAAGGTTAAAAAATAATTAACTTGATCCTTGGTTATCAATGTTTTAAAATATTGAATCATAGTTTTAGTTTTTCCAATAAAGAGAGTTCTTCTAGGAATATAACATTTTTAAAATGCATTTATCAAAATAAGATTTTTAATTAATACAGTAAAAACCAGAATTTATTCTATGAATGTGATTAAAATAATGAAAAATATGGATTAACTAAATCAAATTATCATTCATTCTTTTTAAAAACTCACACAAAAGACGTTGGGTCCCTAAATCCTTATATTTCAATACGTTTGGAACTAAATTTGTGTCAATACCCAATTCATTTAACTATAATACTTCAAACCCAAGATACATGTATTAAAATTCACTATCATTTTTATATCACATGGTATTATACCACTAATATTACTTGTCATATTATATGGTGGATATACCTCAATGTGAAATCCATGAATTTTAAATTGTTAAAACATTGAAGAACAATGCTGTGTTTAAAGGTTCTATTTATTATGTATTGAGGGGGTATTATAATGATCCATTTTTAATCCATTATTTATAAATGATTAATATTTTCTATGAATTTTCTTTATAAAAAAATTAGAAAAATGTTTTAAATCATTTTATCATTTTATAAAATTATCAATTCGTTGAAAATATGTATAACTCTATTAAAATGTTTACTAGGTTTCAATAAACCGCGTTTTTAAAAGTTTTTAATTTAATGTATTTTCAATTCTAGTAATGTATTATTTTGAGCATAAGACTAATTTATAATTAATTTTTGGATTCTAGAGAGTAATAATTTTTTTCTATTACATATTAAATATTGATAATTTGAAAATCCACATCCATTATTATGTTTTAGTATTCATAAGGGGGAGTTAAAAAAATTTATGCACATTATTTATGAAGGATTTTTTTTTAATTTTGTTAATTACCTATTTTTAAAACATTTTCTTCAATGTCTATCATATTTATAAATTATTTCTCAAATTCTCTTACTTTGAATATTTATTTATTGATAATATCAATGGGGGAAGTTGTTTTTCTATTGGAAAATATATAAAAAAATATAAGGATGTTTAAATAGAGATTTTCATGTAGGATAACATTGTTTCAATGTTTCATAAATCCACATAATATATAATATGATAATTTCAAAGGGGAAATTAAATTATAGATAAGGAAACTCTGTATAGTTAATATTTTTTTAACTCTAACTATTCTTTCTTGTTTATATTTCATATCTATATTTATAAAAATGACATTGAAATCATCAATAAGTTGATATTGATGACTCACATAGTTGTTTTAGTGATAAAAAGTACACTAAATATATTATAGGATGCATGTAGGGTATTTCAATGGTGATTTTAATGATTTTTTTGATTTTCATACAGGAAGTAAACTATAAAAAGTATTTTTTTCATAATGGGATTAAATTCCAATTCCTTATTACAATATTTTTGAGTCCCACTGGCTAACTAAAATGAGTGCATCCGCCTATTGGTAAAACATATAAACCTATTATAGACTAAAATAGTTTACATTGTACCAAATGGAAGAGAAATGTATATCCATTAGAAATTCAATAATTACTACAATTCATACTACACACCATCTAGCTTGTGGAATCATGAGGATATCTTGTGGTGTAGTTCTATATCCTTATAATATGAATATATTATTTGTAAAAATTCATTACCTCATGCCATTAAGCATCCTTATGAGCCTTGGACCCCCCAACCGACCCCCAACAACCTAAATGGAAATAAATTGTGGTCCTGTGAGGCCTGATTATTCATCTAAAGTAAGTGTACATCCTATTAATTAGATTATTGTCATCAAAATAAAAAATTTATCTCTAATATTAGACGATATTTAAGGTTCAAATATTTCGTATACATTTATAATTATGAAAATGTTATTATCACTAGTTGGATTTCTGAACATCAATAACCACTTCTCAAAGGACTAGTCACATTGATTATTATCAAGCTTAATCAATAATTACTGAAATATCGTTCTTTTTAACCTTTTATATTTTTATTTTCTTGAAACATTATACATTATATTAGCAACCACTCATATATCTCCATTATATCTCTTCTCTTTATATCACCGTATTACATCATCTTATTTTTATTTAGGGTTGATATGAAATTATTATGAGTTATCCAAAAGTAAAATCATCTATTTTATTCTTCTTTATCATTATTAGTTTCATTATTTTTAATTTAAATATTGTTAATTGCTTTTTTATT
Organism: Viscum album; assembly: GCA_963277665.1. Classification (NCBI taxonomy): domain Eukaryota; kingdom Viridiplantae; phylum Streptophyta; class Magnoliopsida; order Santalales; family Viscaceae; genus Viscum; species Viscum album. Next base: position 1,684,112,969 of record OY728119.1, on the reverse strand, counting down.
CTTCAATCAAAATAAATAGGCTATTCAGTTCTTGGTTTCTATTTAATCAATGATTTTTTTAATTATCAGTTATCTACTAAAAACTATTAGATAAATATATAACTATCAATATTTTTTTAGTATATGATTTGTAGGGGCATGACATGAATATTTTCCAAGCTCATTTATCAATGTTTGCCTTGTTTTCATTACTTTTACATATTAGATTTTTTATTAACCTATTTGATTTAATATTATTTTTTTCCATACAGTAGTTCGATAATTATGAATTATTATATGATATAATCATATGTTTTCTTTGATTATTTCAAAATTCATTTATCTTAAATTTTATTTAGTATTGAATCATTTTAATGTTCTAAAAAAGTAAATTCACCATTTATGTCTGTTTTATCTCTGACCATCATGTTTCAATATGCTTTCTCTCACGACAAAATCTAAAATAAATTATGATTGTGGGTGAATAAAAATATTTTTTTTTGAAATATGAATAATTTTGAAATATTTTATTTTAATCATATCATATAATTTTTTTAGAGAAGAAATTGAATTTATTGGTTTACATTCAACAATATATTTTTTATAGTGATTAACGAAAAATTTAGTTTGTTTTAATTATTAAAATTAAAATTAATCTTACCTTCTATGAACATATTTATATGAGAACGAATTATAATCAGATTTTGAGATCATAGAATATTAACTAATTAAATTATTCTTTTCCTCCCAAGGTATATACAACAAATGAATTCATATTAACCCAATAGAATATTCATTTCATGATCATAATTATTTAGGGAGTTTAATAATATGAATGGAATATATTATTAAGGGATGTTGGATTAAAATATTGTATTGGATTATATTTTCATTACTTGAGGAAAATATCATTATATCTCAGTTGTATTAATTTATTCTCCAATCATAATAGATCAATTATTCAATTATTTATTTATTAACATTTTGGAGGGCATCAGGATGAATTGTCCATGTTATTCATGAATTTTATTATTGTTTTGTTATTACACTAATAATGTTTGATAAATTTGTAGAATGTAAATAATTATATGTTTCATTCATTTGATTAGATATTATAATTAATATCCCTTTTAGAATGAAAATACTTATTATAAATCAATTTTTTACTAAACTGTTATTCAATTTTGGAACAACCCATGAATAACATTATCATTTCCTAGTATGGTATTCCTCTAGAAATAACTATCCCAATTACTATCCCACACATCATGTTTGTGTTTTATGGTGATACAACAATTATACAATGAAGAATAACTAGAGATTTCATGGGCTCAGATACATGATAGTGATTATGTGGTGATGGTTTTTGATGTTTGAATAATATGAAGATAGATATGGATTATACAATGATTTTTAGTTATTGATTAATCTAGTGAGCTGAGTTATTTTCTCTGAGGGTGATATTATTTGTCAAATAATGGGAGTATTTCTTGTTACATATTTGACAGTGACATATGTAGAGTAATGAAAATGTTTTTGTTTTCAGATATTTCATGACTACAACACATATAGTCTTAGGTCGCATGCCATGTACTTTCCCATCAATGGTTTCTATATATATTTTAATGTCACATGATTTGTATCTTCAAAACTCAACTTCTGAGACTCTCATTATGACTGACAGTCATTATTCCTAACATTTTAAATTCTACATGTTATGAAACCCTAATGATTATGTTGGGTATCTCAAAGTCGCATTCTATCATGTGTATGTATATATATATGATATTTACTAAAATATGACCCAAATACAATGCCTCTCTTTCTTATACACCATGCATTGTGGATGAAAATATTGAAATGTACACGTTTTACATTCCCAATTTTCACAAAACACATAAAAATCTTGTATACAATGTTAACATTCCTTGTATCTGCAGAGACGACTCAACTTGTAATATGTGTACATGCATTCATCCTTATAAATTCTATATTTAATATATTTCTAAATACGTCAGGTTGAATTTAGTAGAATAATGTAGAGTGAACTAATTATATATGTGATTATATCATCTTATCCAGAGACATCATGTAACCCACATGAGACATAGCATATGTGGATTTCGCGTGAGTTGTGTTGTGGAAGTACATGACCAGAAATTCCCAAGAACACTACATAGCATGTTCCCATAAAGAAATATCACATTATATTCCATTTGATTAATTACCTGTTCTTCCTAACCAAAATCAAAATATTAGAAGTATGAGTAGTATATTCTAATTATTTTTTCTTTAACAGTACTATATTACAATCCTCTCAGAAATTATTGGTTGTTTATATTAAATTTTTTGTGTTGTTTAAGGATCATAGATTATTTTAGTTGATAAAATATTCCATGTGATAATTTTAATGTAGATATGAATTTAGGTACTCCTAAATGTATTGGGAAAAATAATCCATGTATATAGTTCAATTAATCATATAGAAACAGACTAATGATAGGCCATAATCCCCATATGATAGAAGGATTTCATATATAACTCCATGTGTGAGTGTAGTTTCCTCCATTAGCATATTTAGTACACCCATGTTTCAAAAGGAATTATCATCCATCTGTGGATTATGAAATTCCCCTTATGTCAAAGTGTTATCCTATATTGGATTTAGGTTCACCCAAAGCTAATAGAAATATACACTAATGTGGAACAATAACTCGCTTTAATTATATTGTGTTATCATAAAATTTATAGATGTTTAAATGGAAAAAGTAATTGATATTATGATGTATCATCGCGTAAATTACATTTATCTACTATAATGCTTTTGATTCATTATGTCTACCTTCATATTATGAATTATTTTTATACTATCTACTATATGTATTTTATACCTTATGATTCTATATTTTTCACATATTTCAAGTGTTATTCGAATCATTGTTAAGATTTTTCTTAATGATTAATAGTAAATCATATCCAGATCTTTGGGTTACCTTCTTTATTTTTCTATTCGTGGTTTTTGTCCAACTTATTTAATTTTATTTATATTTTTATTTTAAATAATCCTACTAGGTATTTGTATACTCACCCATAACTATTCTCCATAAATAAATATATTTTTTATGTGTATATTATTGAAAATTCAAAGACTAAATTGGTTGACATGGTCCTCAAGGATAAAGTGGATATTTAACCTAGTGATTGGTTAGGATTCATATTAGGTATGGTTACCAATAGAGTCTATTCTTTGAAACCACATTGACAGGATGAAGAATCCCATACTTGGATTATTTATACCTAATGTTCATTGTATTATAAATGTATATATTCTTTTATATGTTTTTTCTTCTATTATATTAGACATATATTTTGTGTTCAAATTATATCATTATATAAAATTGATTTTTTATATATTAATATAATCTTGATGTTGTATTTTACTATATGTCATACATGAAATTATGTATAGCGTTATTATATTCTATGGACTCATATTTTTATTATAACTTATTGGTGAATGTTGCTATCTCTTAGATTCATAGAAGATAGATTAGGGAAGTACACTTATCTTACCATTGTAAACTATTGGAAGGGTCATTTTATGTTGTAATCATTGAATTTTGTGTCTTCGGAATACTGTTTTGATTTAGATTTGTTGTGATGTTTTGTTTGGTAATTATGATATTGATGATAAAGGGTAATGGGTTTGGATAAAATCATGGGTTGACTATCATATGTTGGATGACTAATATATCCTTTTTCTATGAAATGTATTACATGGTAGTTCACTAGAATCTATAATGAAGCATTAATTGTGTACACCCAAGTCAATAAACATATAACTCAATGACTATTCATGATATCTCATGTCCATTAGGGGCTAGGTCATCCATTTATTCTATATATATATAGTGATTCCCTAGAGTAAGATATTTGATGATATCCATAGTCTACCAACTCATATATATATATATATGATTGTGATATATTTTTACCCATTGTTTATCCTCTCACATTTTAGTGATAGGTATCTATTTTGAAGTTCACTATGAGGTATCTTTTCCCCATGACTATTGGTAATATTCACAGATAATTATTCCTTGTACTTGTTTTCCATATAGAATGGATTGTATTTTCCATATAAATGAATAATTTAACATATATTGTAGTTATGTTATGTGAAATCCAGTGATGCATTCCTAAAAATATTTTTTGGACTGCGTAATGGTAGGTTGAGAGAGGATTGGTTTGAGTTTGATATTTACATTACCAATCTGGTTTGTAAATTCATCGAAAATAAATTTTCATTATCTAAAATGGACTAGTAAATAATTGTTCTATATTTATCTAAATATAAAATTGTATTATCCTAAAATTTATGCGGTTTGATATTCCTCTAATGTTCATGGTTATATTTCATATTGTGCTCAATTCAAAAATTATTCTAAGAATCATGGTATATTAATTTGGGCCACTTGAATTTGAATCATTAGTTGGGGTTTTACCTCTCATAAATATATCAAATATACTAAGGTGGTATTTTAATAGTTTATATTCTCTTATTTTAACCCACCATCATTTCAGAATTTGATAATATTTTATTCTCAATAGATATAGAAGTGTAGGGGATATATGTACATGGAGAGGGTTGTTGTGAGATTATACACTCCCCTGTAGATGGATTGAGAATATTTTTAAGAGAATGTATAAATAGAGAGTGGGTGATGTAGAAATATATTCATATTGATTATTCTTTAGAAAATCTACATATACCACCATCCTATAAAACCTATTAGACCTATAATGCTAATGGTAAGATTTTTTAAAGTTATATGTTGTGTATAACTCATAGAATATGGTAACTGACATGGTTAGATGAACGATTCATGAAATATTCAATGAAATTTATGATCGTTAATCTTATTTTGATATATTTACCCCTTATTGTTTGGTATTTATATGGTTTTATGATTCCAATAATTCTCCATGCTATGCCTCTATGTCCAAAAACTCTTACTATTGTTGGTCATGATTTATCAATAGCTACTAGAAATATGAATTTATCCTCAATAGAGAAAGATATTTTGATTTATTTATAAAAATTATGCATAAGTTATAGAGATTGTCACATATATATTTGGTTTAATCGTTACCTATATTTGTTATTTAATTTGAAAATGTTATCTGATATCAAATCCCATGGTTACCATTTTCAATTATACTATTTTTTATTGGCCTACATCATAGGATTTACCAATTTACTTTACTCATTATCAGATAACCTATATTAGTTATGGGATGTGATATGTAATTGTTAAAAATATTTGACAAAGGATTTTCCGGGATCTCTGTGACCTTACCAACTATAGTTTCTAGATAATTTTCTTTGTTTTGGTATGTAACCTCTCGAAAATTTTTATAATGATGTTGTGTTATCAATATTTGAGGTATCATTGGAACATAAATGAAATCATGATTATGTTTAATGATGTAATTAATTAAATATACTTAATATAATCCAAATTGGTTTTTTGTAGTGGTATTCAATGATTCCTACATCATATAAATGAAAATGAAGAGTAACCACCTCAATCATTTTGTGGGATTTTTTACATTCACAATGAACACCAATGGTGTAGAAAATGGTCAATGTTATACCAAATTTTGGGACATGAGTGGCATATTGGTGTAGTGGTAAATGATACCCCTATAAATAATTTTTGTTCTTAGTGGGGTGTCAAGAGTTTTTATTATCTATATTTGGTGGTTTGGAATGATGGAATAGGAGATATTTTTTCATTTATTAAATAGTCCTCACAAATCAATTAAATAGAAATATCCTTTATAGAATCATCGAATATTGGATAAAATGTAATTTAGTTTTACCAGATTATTCTCCAGTTTAATTTAATTATGGGTTGAATGTATTCCATCATGATTCATTAATAGAATAGTGATATATTTCTAATAATAGTATTAGGTGGTGATGAGTATTTATGAACTGATGATTTTGCTATGGTAATTGGAGCTTCATGATAATAAATGTTTGATGTATGTTATATACACATTATAGATATGTGGTATATTATTTTTATATGAATGCTTTGGTTGTAGTACATCATGTTGGGTTTGTATTTTTCAGGGATTCGTATTCATTAGAGACTGATAAACTGAAAATTCATAACATTCCTCTTCAGATTATTGTGACTAGTTCACTGATGAGATTTGGTTTTTTTGTATAACGGTATGAGGTGTTTGATATAATTTCATATATGATTGTCTCTCAAATTCACGTATAGATATCATAACCCAACAAATATACTTTATTTATTGTCTGTAATCTTGTGAGTTTTTATATTTCTCTGTAAAGGTGGGGAGGATTTTTCTCTACTAGAATTTTATATTAATTACGACTCACTCAAATGAGAAAATTTATGGTTTATGGTATGATTCATGCTTTGTTGATGGATGAATTATGGTTAGAAATATCTTCAATGAAAAATCATTTTGGAATTATTTTAATGTAATGTTATTCTATTTTCTGAGGTCATGAAGGGAAAGGAAAGAATAAGGTGATTTCTTGAAGGGGTGAACATTTGTTTTTTGAATAGTTCCGTCCTGGGTATTCATAAAAATGAGAACACAAAGTTTTTATAATGTATGTGAGATGGTATTTTTTATTTGGTTCAAGGATTATTAACAAGATTATGATTATCAGATTATGTTATTTTTAATTCTTGGATTAAAATATTTACACATGTTGTTGATGGAATGCCTATGAATGTTCAAAAATGATACATAATTTATTTATGAGATTAAATGGTTGAGTCCATTAAAGGGTGTATACTATTAAATGTATAATTTTAGTTGAAGTTGGAAAACAAATTGTATGGTTTCATTTTACATGGAATGTGGTATTTACCATTGGAATAAATTTTCATGAAATTCAAATCAAATTGAATACATAGTGAAATTTTATATTTATTAAATTAATAAATATTTATCTTATGTGCATGAGATGAAAATCCATCATTGGAAACATACATTTTTATAAATATTCCATTGAAATCAATAATGATATTTTTTATATCTATTTTCGAGGATTTTTGTTTAATTTTAGAAATGATGGGTTTTGAAAAATAGTTAATATATTAAATAAAATTTTCAGCCCCAAGAATGTAAACATTTAATAACTCAAAATGGGGCCCCAAATTAAGATTATAATTTTTTTGTCTGGAATTTATGGTTTTATATATGAGTGGTAAAATTTTAATAACCCATCATTGATCCTTGTGACTATTTCATTCAATTCAATGTTAAATAAATATAATTTATTGTGTTTATTTTTTGTGCATAGTAACGTGGTAGTGACATGACTTATTGATGTGGACGTTACTTAGAAATATGGTAGTGGTGTGCCATGGATAATTCTAGAACATCTCATTTTGGTTTGAAATTAACATTTAGAACATGTAAATCAAAAAATAATTGAGGGATTTATTTTTGTGTAAATGATGAGAATTAATTGTTTAAATTTATAATAATAATCACCCACATTAATAATTATTATTCCCCTATAATTTGTATTTGAATCCACAAAATATTTTTAGTGGGTTAGATATTTTTGGATAAAAATAATTCTCCTCTCCCTCTCTATCCATAATGGAAGTATTTTATCATGTTCTGTGTGTTCAACAAGGATGAAGTGACAATGATGACAAAGGATCCTAACATGATTATTTTGCATTGGGTACATATTAATTAGGTTGGACTTACTATTTAATTAATCATATTTAAGTTTTTTTATTTGAGCAACATACCCTAATGATAAAATAACCTGAAAATGTTATGTTTAAGTATATAATAAATAACAATAAGGGTTGAAAATATGAATAATAATGAAATATAGGTTCTTTTTCAAATCAAAAATTATATTCTGCTAAAAATATGATTTATAATTTTTACCGGGGAAACAGTTTACTAGTAATAATCAAAGTATTGTTTTAATGGTATTGTGTTTCAAAATAAAAATTCCACCACTGATTTATTTATATGGGACTATATTTATAATCTAAAATTGATGGAAATAATAATGAAATAAATATTTTAATATTTTTTTTCTAAATTCATGATCTTTTAGTATATTCACCTTGAATAAAAAATAATCTCTTCACAATAATATGATTTTGGGTATAATAATAATATAAAATTTATTATGTTTTAAAGGATATTGTATTAAAAAAAGTTACCATATTATTTTCTCAGTGTTTGAAGAAAATAATTATATAAATTTCATATATCCCTTCTTCTTCGATTATTCTAGAAAAATTATTTATTTATTTATTTATGAGAATATGATGTAAATTGATAACATTTTTCTCTGGTCTTTATGAATATTATTTTTTTAATAATATTTATCATTATAGTAATATTGTTTTATCAATGTTTTGAATCTTAAAATGATATTTTATCACTGATTTTGTTAATTTTTGGATAAAATAAATTTTTTAGAAATAAAAAATTGAAAAATTATCTAATTTCCAATAATTAATTATTACACCCTGAAAATAAGTTTAACCCTATATAATATATGATTTTTTATAAACATTTCAATGATATTATCATTGGGTAACTCGGTATTCCATTGGCCACCATAATCTTTTTTTGTTTTTATATTGTATGTGTTTGAGTTCAATGGTGATTTTTAATTCTAAAATTATGTACAAGTGAATATTTCAGGGGTTCACGTTAATTTTAGGAAAAAAGGTTCTTTTGGTTGTGGTTTGTTGAATGGTTGGAAAATACCACAATAGTGTCTCATAGATTTCCAATGATTAACCCTATTAGGTACATTAGAGACTCTAAGGGAAATTGTTTCGGCCCATAGTTGAAGTGAAAATAGTATTGTTTGATCCAGTGGAATCCTTTGAGGGAATATGAAGTGTTTTTGTTTTTAGATAATTTACTACTACACAACAAGTAGTCTTATTTCTCTGCAAGTGTAATTCACCATCCGTAGTTTCCTTGTTGCATTTAAGGCTACATGAAAGGTATCTTTGAAACTCATTTAGTGTGACTAACCATTTTACGTGAACTCAATGTAAATGATATTTTTAATTTTCCAACTCATTTGACCCTATGTCACACACCATGTATCTTGGGGACACATAATTTAATTTGTAATATCACAAAAACCAAGTCATAATGTTAGACCAATAAGCCATATTTTTCCATCACACAGACTCTGTATAATGGTAGAGTGAAACAATTTGTAAACGATATTACTTCCCAGTGTCCAGATAATACAAACAATATGGGTATCCCATGAATATATCATGTACAATTGGAGAAGAAACATTACATTTATCCTAATCCACAACTTCGACAGGAGTATTTCTATATGTGAAGTATTTCTGAAGAAATTTTGTAGTTAGATTAAAATTACATTGGGTTTTTTTATCATACATGAGATTAAATCGGTTTATCTATACATTCCATATACCCCACTAAAATTACTATGTATGTTGATTTCAGACATGTTGAGCTATGATATATTATGGCTATCCCTATCATATATTCTTACATTCATGGTAAACTATTTGATACACCAAATAAGATTCACATTAAATTATTCATCATGATTATAAAACTTGATTATAGAGTTGGATATGTTAGATGTTCATGAAAATAATTTTAATTTATTAACCACTAAAATTATTTGCATTCATAAATTAGAGGTTTCCGGATACTATTCATAATGTTTTAGGATATTATCTACACTAGGGTGATGACATGTGGTTGGTGAGATGTGTGGAGTAGAGATAGAGTTATGTACTCCCCTATGTGTTTTGGAATTGTCCTCCACATATAAGGATTAATTACTACCCTAGTTACTTAATTAGAAGATTGATTTTTTCCACATATTGTACATATATTTTAGGCACACCCCTCGTGTTTCAGTGAATATCCCTCCATTAGGTGATTTTGTACTACCCCATGTGTTGGGGTGGGGTCCTCCATCATTGGAATTAGTACACAAATATATATTGGTACCTTCCTCCATAAGGGATAGGTACTCCATCGGTGGATAAAAATATACCACATTGAGGCATCGTCCCCAACTATTGTTCCAGATATGAATCATTAAAGTTATGTAAGGATAAAAGATAAAGAGTCATATAACATATGATTTATCAACATGTATAATAATATCATATTTTTGTGTCATATTAAATCTTTGTGGATAATTTCCAGTTATGACATTAAATAAAACAATCAACTTCTATTAACATAGGACTTACACTACCCAACATATTACTGGTTTCATGGGTGATATGATTCATGGATAAGTAGATCTATAAATATTTGGTATATTCCCTTTACCATTGTTAACATGATAGTTGAGCATATCTTGTCCACTGGGATACCTTTTTGATATTAAATGGTGTTGGGTTTGAACTAAATTATTATATTAACTTCAATTTTTGTTTCAAGCACATCCTACTAGGTATGTTTATTCTCACCGCTACACGAGCTTCATTCCTAACCTGGTTTTGTATATAAAAATGTTTCATTATTCAGTAATAAAATTAGTGAACATGTAGTTAGTGGAGATGGAGAATCTATTACTTAGTATCTCTTGATGGATTGGGTGGAGACAATTGAAGATGGATTCAATTCCCAGAGACCTTAAGGACATGAACTATCATCTTATACATAGAGTATATTTTACATTCTGGTCATTGTACTCCACATATATATTTCCTTTCATAGATTTTATATCTATGGTTTTGTAATTTTAATTGATGTCTTATTCCATAATTATATATATCTTTGTTGTTCTAGACTAATCTTTGGTGATATTATATTTTATTTTATAATAGATATGAATTTGTATTGTTGGTTTTTTTATGATAATGGAACCCTTGAATATTATGCCTTCAATGTGTAGGTTTCCTGCTTCTAGCCTATTGGAGGTAATATTAGGGTGTCCCACCGTGCATTCCACTGGCACATGTAAGATATCATTTGGTTAGTTTATGTAAAAATGGTATTGGGGAAGTTTAAGTCTTGGAGACAATGTTCGGAGTTACCTATCCTGTGAATTTTGTTTTGGAAATTATGTTAGTGATGTTATGGGTGTCTTTAGTCAATTCATTGTAATGGGGAGACCAGAGTACACATGTTAAATAATGTATCCTTTATTCAAGACTATCGTAACATGAAATCTGACCAATAACTCAAACACATCATTTTTAGGGTATAATTTTTTTTACATCCATCAATCAGTCAATATTCATGATATTTGATGTCCTCCCTATATCGACCCACCTATAGATTATCTATGTAAATTTTGGTTCCCTTCATTATTTTAGAGAATATTACCATCAAATGGTAAGATATTATTATGAGATAGGTATGTGATGTACCAATATTTGTGTTTGAGTATCTCACATTTCTGTGATGATTCGTCGATTTTGAGACAAATTAGAAGGTAATTTTAAACTATATTTAGAGGTTATATTATCTACTAATTATCATTAGTTAATAATTTCTATTTAGAATGAATTTTTTTCACACTATGAGGAATATGAGAACCTATTGTCTAGATATTCTAGGTTTCTTCCGTGAATAATTCCTAAAATGATTTTGAGGGAATGATTATTGAAACATATTGTATTTTTTAGAGCCTTGTAATTATACTACATATCTTTATTAGAAACTTTTTCAACTAGATAACGATTCACACAATTGATTTACCTCTTATAGTACAAAAGATAGTTGGGTTATATTTATATGATCAAAAAATGGTACAATCCTACAAAGTTTCTAGTTTGAGTTTCTACTCATATTTTTGGATATGGAGCCAGTTTATCCCAATTAAAAATTGATTCATACAAGATTATATGTATTAATAAGGACCATATTTATATTATTAGAGAATTGGTGTTATACCTCTTCTAAATCCCTCAACTATACCTGATAATTTTGGAAATATGTTGATGGTTATGATTTTATCAATGTCGTGCACCTTATATTTCAGAGTATTATAGATTTTTCTTATTAATATTGTTATTAGTACCATGAGTGGGTCTCAATGTTGAAGGAATATTTGAGATTCAATGATTCCTAGTAGAATCCAGTAAAATATTTCCATATGGCCATTCTTGTATAAAATATGGTGAGGTAGAAATAATTATAATAAGATTATTATTTAGGCCATCTCCATCTCCAACCATTATATTATAACTATCAAACCTATAATAATAACAATTATTTTTTGGATGTTTGTGTATGGAGGATGTCCAAGAGAATGTATTAGGTGACATGGTTTGATGTATGATTTGTGATGTAATTACAAACACTCATGACAATTAATGTGAACCTAATCAATTTTTTCCTTCCAGTGTTGTTGTTAGTGGGATGATTATTCAAATAAACCTCATATCCAATCACTTGTTATTTGAGACTCATTATATTCATACACATCCATAGTTTTTGTTTTCAAAATGTTTGAATGTTCCCCCTATTGTGGATGAGAAATTGTAGGAATAATATTATTCATCAATTAGATAATGATCATAGAGTGTCTATATATGGTACATTGGTTACATAAATGGGTTATTGAACTTGATAATTGTTTCATGGATGGTACCCTAGGGTTACCATTATATAGTATGTAGTTCCCTTATTATCCTACATTAGTGGATGTATATATATTTATTACTAATTAATGGGTAGAATTGAATATTTTGGGAGTTTATGAATAATTTGAATACCTGTTTGGAGGATGTTTTTGGGCATTTTGTGACATCCCTAACTAGTGGTTCATTATGATTATGCCTTGGTTTGGTTTATAAAATATATTAATTAATCAGAATGAATATCCAAAAGAATTATTTTGAGCAATTTTTTGGACATCAAAAAAATCATAATGATATTATTAGAAGTAATGCATACCCACGAATGAATTTAATACTCATAGGTTATTTATGTGGTCTTCATTGATACTAAATACAGTTAAAATAAAATGTGTCAGAAGTTTGAGCGTTATAGGGGATTTTTTAAAATTATGTGATAACCCCAAGTGGGATGAAACCCATTGATTCAATAATATCTTATATAATTTAAGTGCCAAGAAGTGTGGTGTTTGTTGATTCCCATAGTAATATATTTTGTGCTATGTGGATGTTGGTGTGGTTTGGGATGTTAACCCAGACCATTTTATTTCATGAATGAGGTAATACATTTTAAAAATTTTCTATATTCATCACATATATATGAATATGGATACATTATATGGAATTATTAAGAATAGGATCATGTGAAATCATGTATTCATGGACATTTATCCTAAAGCATTCCCTTAATAGTGGGTGTGCACCATCTAGATACTGAAATTTGATATAGAGGTACTATGAAAGAACAACATGGGTGGTGATTAGAAGTTATAAATGAAGGATTCCATAGTGTAAAAGAAACTTTAGTTTTAATATTGGATTGGTGTTTTTGGTGATTATTTTAGCTGTGTAGTGATGAATGTTTCCATTCGGGAGTGGTTATAGTCACTCATGTTGGGAATCTATTATTCTACTTTCTAATGCTAAATTAGTATGATTATCTCATCATCTAAGAGAATCATATTTATATTTTGGTGATCTTGGACCCTATTGACATTTAAGATTGTTGTATTTCAACATGAGTATTATGATGTTATTTACAAGTGTGGTCATATTTCAATTTCCCATAGAGTGACAGTAACCCTTATAGGATACATTCTATAGATGATGATACCATGGGGTTTCTTCAAATAAACATTAAAGGTGAGTAATGGGATTCTCTCCATAATATTTCTCATATTTATGTGGATTTTCAAGGGATTTTGGTTAACTTTTTAATTTCATTCAAAAAAACTTGGTGGATGACCTATGGTTATAAAGGTTATCATTGCATAATCTTGGTGAAATCCACTTTAAGGAACATATAATTGTTTCGTAATAAATTCTGTTATGGGATTTTGTAGGGTTATTAATATGATGTAGTGAAGATTTTTTTCTCCAAGTGTTTTGGACCTATGTTCACTCCAGGACAATACCACAAGCATGATTATAGTTTTTATTCTTTAATAGGTTGTTTAATGATCATCTATTTAATAGTTTTTATTATTTCTATTTCATGAAAAATAATGTTGTAAGGTGGAGAGGATTTAATGATCCTTAATTTTTTTAGTTGATAATAAAGTATTTTATTCTATTTATTTGGATGGGAACTTTAAATAAGATAAAATGGTAAATTTACCCTAACTCTTGACCTTAAAAATATTAGAAAATGGTTTATTAAACTAGAATTGTGTTATATTCTCATTTTTTGAGTTTCATGATTTTATGAGTAAGATTAATTATTGGTGATACTTAGTACATATTAAAAAAGTAATAATTTACCCTATGATTTAATGATCATAATACACCCATAGATTCCAATAGTTCTATAAGAATTCCTTCCGAAATCATTTGTGATTTCAATGATGTAGTGAGGATGATATTTTGTTCATTTTAGTGTTTTGGTATCTCGTGATTAAATAATAAATTAAGTATATTATTTTTTATCCCCATTAATGTGAACATTTAATAAAACCTAAATTGATGTATTAATTGAAATTATAACAACAAAATTTTGTCTATAATGATGGAGTTTTTCATTGGAGAGTTATAATTTAAATGTCACATTTTGAACACAAAGACTGAGTATTTACACAATTTAAAATTTTGTGATATTAAATTATTATTTAAATTGATTATATGTAATTATATGGTGATTCCATGTCATAGTGATGTTGAAACTAAATTCCATAGTCAAAGTGAAAAATAATGGCTAAATGTATAATACAAATAATTTCATTTTTTGAAGTTGAATTAACTAGCGACAGGTATATCACTAGTCACCAATTTTTCTTATCTATTATCTCCCCACTATTTGAAAGGAAATCCACCTCATTATGTCTTTCATGGGTAGAAGATCATAATTAAAAAAATTCACCTCTCCCTCTCTTGGAACGACAAAATAAAATCCTCTCATTCTTCATTTTCAGAATAATGGTGGAAATAACGACCAAAGAGGATCATCACCAGAACATCCAAACTCAATTAAATTCCAATGAGGTTGGAATTACTATTATGTCATTCAACTAATTTATGTTTTGTGATTCGGCCTACATTAAATAATTATTATATTTTTAAAATATATATGATGAATTAATGAATAAAAACTATAATTGATTTAAAATATGACCAATTATTATTTGTTTTTATTAATCTGACCAAATAATAATTTGAAGAAAAAAAAATGAATTATCGATTTCCCTTCAATAACATTTTTTCCTGGTGATCAAATGGAAAAAATTATTATCAAATTAATTAGTTTCCAAATAATTTTTCTTATGATGAACTTGTTTATATGAGACAAAAATTATAATTATAAATTGGGAAAAGTAATAATTAAATATGTTGGTCTTGTCATCCCAAACAACGTACAATGAATGCTCTCATCTTTGAGTAATAATTTATTTATTAAAAGGATTTTTTATTATTTTGTTTTTTAAAATATAATTTAAATGTGTTTAAAAAAAATTAAATAAATATTTTAATTCTATTTTTTCCCATTACATGAGTAAAAAAATATTAAACATAGACTTTATTCAATTCTTCTCTAGCAATGATAGTTCAGTTATTTAATTATTTTATTCTTCACATTGGATGAACAAGGGTATGAATCATAAATGTTGTTTAATAATTGTATTAATATTCTTTTTTTATTATTACCATTATAATTTTTTTCATTCTGTTAAATATAAATATTTATATTTATCCTCAATTTAATTAATTCTTTTTTTAATTATATCTTTTAGAAATATTGTTTTCTATTTATCCTTTTTCTAATGATGGATCCATTAAAAATGATCAATAATTTCAACTTTATCATATACTCATGTTCTTCAAAATATCCAAATGTTATAATATCTCCTAGTGGTTTGATATTCCTTCAAACACCACAATATATATTATTCTAACATTATTCTTATTTGAGATCAATAGATATTTCACAATGCTATAATGTAATATAATCAAAGAGTTCATGGGTTCATGTATATGATTGGGATGATATGGAATGTTTTAGGTATGGCTCAACGAACAATTGTATGATGATGGATTATGTGAATATCATTGGTTAGACATTAACATAGTAATGTGAAGGAAAATGTTTGGTCTAAAAATCGAATCATTAATATTGAAAAGGGTGAAAATTGTTTCAATGGAGTGAAAAAAAGTTTCTCGTTTCATTATTTTTCATTATCGTAATATGTGTTGTCTCATGCCATATACTATGAAATTCTACATCAAGGGTTTTTATGTATATTTTAATTCCACAAGACATGTATCTATGGAACTTTTACCGTGAAACTCACTATGTGACTCAGACTAGGCATATGTGGAATCTTATATATTACATGTTATGTAACATTGAGTTAAAATAATACATCGTTAGGTCAGAAATATTAGGATGTAAATATTTACACTCTATATAATAATGATTGAAAAATAGGTTATGTATTTCTATCACATAATCATTGTATAGTGGTAGAGAAACTCGATCTGTATAAAATTTTTATAACAAATATCCATATAATACATACACTTAGTGTATCCCATACAGTATTTTTTTTACAAATTGCACGTTTAGTTTAAAATTATTTAAATAATGTGACTTCATCCTGACAAGATCAACACATTGTTTAGTTTTAGGGACATTTAGAAGTCAACATAGAATCAACAATGAAATTATCATTTTAATGTGTGATTAAATCTTATTATAAATACACCCCATGGACCACACTAGACATGAAATTTATAGGTTTTTATCTTGAGTTGATATACAATAGTACATGATCAGTCTTTCCTTTGATCCCTATATATTCTGTACCCAACAAGATATTCCATGTAATATTCTATTTAAAGTATTCTTAATGATTTATCTTATGGATGATAGCATGGGATTTATCAGTAGCCAATTCTGAGTATTTTCACATTGAGTGAATAATATATTTATGTAATTGGATATTGGATATTGTATACATTATTGTTCAAGTAGTTCAAGGATATTAGCTCTATTGAGGACACCATAAGTGGAGGCTGAGATGATTGAAAAAAAGAGTAATTATGAGTTCCACTCTCATTTAGGGTGTGTTCAACCACTATGCGGTTCAATTACTGCACTCGTGAATTAAACATGTTAGAGAGGAGCCCCATATATGATAAATGATGTTTAGATACTATCTCATGTGTTGGGGTATGGTCCCCCATGAGAAGAGTATGTACTCCCTTGTGTGTTAGGAAAATATCTTCCATCAATTATGTAGGCACTCCCACAAACGTCAAGGAACGACCCTCCATAGGGTATAGATTTTCCCTTGGTCAATACACATATACCTCGATAATGTGTGGTCCACCACTATATTTAAAAATTTCACTCATGGTAGTTATGGATGACCTGAATATTATGTGTTGTGAAACTTTTTATGTATCGACATATTGATTTCTATGATATACTAGAATATTTTTAGACTTTATATATTATTTTATGTAATGGATTACTACCATACTATTCAATTAGGTTATTTGGGGTCGAATGATGCCTTATGTTTCATTGGATGATTTTTTGGAATTATTTATGATGAGTTTGGACTATAAATATCTTATTTATTCCCATTTAAAATATTTTCTTAACATTATAGAATATATAGTCATTTGTAATACCGTTAGTAATTATATAGAATTGGGATTGAGTTGACTTATTGGTTTATCATTACATTTTTTAGGGTACCCTACTAGTTATTTTTATACTCACCCCTTCATATGAATTGTTCCCAAACATGATCTGTATGTATATATGTTATAGTGTTCATATATAACAATATTTTATGTAGAAATAATACAGTTAGATGATAATGTTTTATGGTGGAGATTTCTAAATATGGAGTTAATTTTATAAGACCCTATATATATGAGGTTTCATCTCATATGTAGAGTAAATTGGACCTAGTGTTTTTTATATTCTATATATGTATTTCCTTTTTTGGACTATGAGCTATTAATGTTAAACATTTCATTTATGTCTCATGATCTTGGAAAATATAGTTTAACTGTAATATATTCACTTGACAAGGATATTAGATTTTATTATACATAGAAGACAATTTTATAGTATTTTTTAATATGATATGGTATAGAATGTATTTAATTCCTTCTTGGTGCTAGTAATTACCCCTAGAAAATTATAGGTTGTACAAGGGTAGAAAATATGACTTATTGTTATCCTGGGTGGGGTCCCAATGTGTTAGGCCTAGTTAGATTAATATTTGTATCTAGAAACACATCATTTACCCTAAGGAGAAAATGATAATTCAAAGATACAACTACATCCACTGAGAACATATTATGTTATATAGTATATTTATCATAAGATATCATATAAAGTAGTAAGCAATATTTTTTCATCATTATTTACTTCTCTATTTATCTTTTTTTGACAATATTGGATGTACATACCCTTATCTATCATTAATATGAGATTAGTCAATGAATTACCATCTAATTGTGGTAGAAGAAGATATCTTCATTTTATAATTGATGGGTATATCTGTTTTATTAATCATTTAATAGATGTCATACCATCATAGACATACCTGATACAAGATACCTCTCTATAAAATACTGTTTCATGGTTTTCATCTTATATCAAACTATGTGATTGAATTATATACCTTGATAATTGTCTAATGTAAATAAATAAACACACATTCATTTATATTGGAACTTCTTATAATAATGAATAAACTTAGTATTCATTTTGGTTAAAAAGTCCTCTTGATCACTATCATAGAATATCACGGAGTGAGAACATCATTAGAAAAATTCTAGATTATTATGAAAACCCAAAACATATTCTTTATACAATATTTATGCATTTTCAGTGTGATTAATCTTGATAATAAGATATTTATTAAAGGATAATTTCTCAATATATTGGGGTTATCATTATAGTTGGGAGCTTCTATAACGTTTTTACATGTAAAATATTCAACTTACACAACCATAAAAATTGTGTATTTTGAAGTAATAACACTATTATGGGGAACAAAATTCATTAATAAATCACTATATACATGATATGGTAATCAAATAAAAATTCTGTACGGTATAGGGAATACACTTTCCCAACAATCACATATACAGTAGATCTAGATTTTTATCTTCATTCAATTACATATCAAATGAGTAATAATGAATTTTCTAATTTATGCTTTAGTCATAGGCTCTACCACATTATATACTATGACTACTCATCTATATATATCATCAACACCTTGAGTATTCATCATCCTGAGGTGATATTTCATTGTATATACCTTTTATCTTTTTTCATAACATTGACATATTTTCTAGTACCATCATTATAATATTATTGAAATATGTATTCTGAAAACTAAATAATTTTTAGTATAATTCCTAAACTATAATAAATAATTTCATATCAATACTTCATATTTTATCAATAATAATAGAAAACATAATCACTATTTTCCAACATGGGCACTGATAGATTTATTTACCATATCTTTCTAGTTTACCAAGATAAAATGAAATACAATATGAAATTGATCATCTGTAAGACTTGTTTATGTTCAATTTATAAATATGGTTCCTTATTCTCTATTTTCTATGAACATATCCGCTATATATTTTTAGGTAGTATTTCATAGTTCAATCTACTTCAATATACATCACTCGTATATTCATTCATTATTTTCAAACCATTCTTCATAGACAATCAATATCTGACCTCATTACTTATAATGAACAATTTTTTGCATCCATTTCTTTGGACATGGATTTATTCTAATCATTTACTAATATATGATTATATTAGATTAAAAAAAATATTATCAAATGGATTTAAATAATTGTTTCAAGGATTTGGTGAGTTGACAATAGCATTCATAGATGATACTACATCTTTTAAAATAAATGTTGATTAATAGCTGATTTTTATGGATTCAAGTTGATTTATGGAGGATTGTTGTGAATTTTTAGTGATTTTTAGTGGATTTTATGATATTTATAGATAGTCATGTCAAGGATTATATGGTCTCATGTATCTAAAAAAAATTATTTATAAAAAATAATATTTTTCAATTATCCAAAAGAAATTTTGTTAATGTTCGAGTAGACGAATTATTGAACTGTCTTGATCTTGTGTTACAGGCATCATGGAATATATTTTTCATGTTGGGGTGATTATCCAAAAATGGGACCTTATCAACATTTTGAAGATGAATTATATTTAAATAATAACAAATGATATAATATATATATTAGAGATGTAACTATTTCTTCATTGTGGATAGTGTCTTTAAAGGGAAACCATCACGTTTATCACCCATAGGATAACTAGATCCAAAAGGATATGGAAGATATTTCCAAAGGAACAATACAAGTGATTCTAGTGTTAGTGAATTTTAGTACAGGTTAGCACTGGCATTTTTGAAGCACAACCTGTAGAGTAGGATAAGATATAACCATGTTGGTTTACTTATTGACTAGTCAATAAAGCCAAGGGACTAATGGTTTTTACACTAGTCCCTCAGTGTAATTTCTATTATCATTATATGAGTATTAAAAAATTATAAATCAAGGGGAAATTATAATTAATAAATAATTCATATTTTAATATTTTCATACAAATAACAAAATGACTTCGTGCTTTTATTATTGAACCTTTAAGAAGAGTTTCATTATGCTTGTTTTTAGACATCAGTTACCTCAATAAATTATAAATGACCACATTCTCAAATCTGCAACACTGAATCAATTAAAATGATTTTGGAACGTAGACAATTTGAGGGGATATTATGTTCATACAACTATTGAATCATGATATGTAGTCTTAGTATGGTTATAGTGAGTTTTTGTAATGTTTACTACCTTATAAACATTACATGAAATATGTGATACACACATCAATGTAATGTGTTTCGATGAAGAAGGAAATTTTAGTAAAGCTAAATGTTTCTGGAAGAGTGGAATTCATTATTCCATGAGAAATGATCTATGTCATAGATGATCATAAATACGATTATCTAACAACAACATTTGGTTGAATAACCAACCTTATAATAATCCCTAGTTGACCTCATAAGGTTGGTTATTGTATGGCTAGACATAATAATGGTCATAAAATGATATTTGTAAAGGATATTTGGGAGTTTAAATTAAATTAGTAGTCAACATGATCTATGCTGTGACAGATATTGGTAATAATGCAAGAATAATTTTTTTTGTAATGGAATATAAAGCATTTTATAGTTGTTCTACAATATTAAGGACATCTATATTATAAAATATGGTCGGATCACAAAACATTTAAAGATGATATGAGTTTCTTAAAAATAAACATTATACATTCATAATCATTGTACCAAATTACAAAATATATTGTTCTATTGATTTTGAATATCATAGTTGAATTGGATTCATCTAAAATATTTAATAATTATTCAACACTCTAATAACTACCTCTTCAAATATAATGGCATATATAAAATATGAATCAATACATTCATCGTATTTTAAGATAAATTTGATAAAATTTATTTATAATCTTAATAAAAAATTCATATTTTCTATTTATAATTTATAGGGTTTTCTATTACAGAAAAAGATAATTATGATTTATTATGTATATTTAATAACAAAAAATAAAAATATGTATAACAGAAAGTTTAGAAAGAAATATTTACGAGAAATAATAATGAACAATGTGTTCATATACAATAGAAATGTAAAAAAGAACATGTGAATTAATATATACTTGAGTTAAAGGGTAATAGATGACAATAAATGGAATTAAATTGTATATTAATATTAGAAGACGAGATTATTGTTCACATATAGTCTATTGAACCATTATGAGGATCAAATACTCAACAGTACATACAAATAGATATTTTCATCTGCAGGAGAGTTTGGAATAATATCTTGTATTATAGTAGGAAATTGAAATTTATAATATATCATGTAATTTTAAAAAAAAATTACATATTTAACATGAGGTGACCTTTATGCAATTTGGAAAATTGGAGACCAAAATGTTTAAAAACTAATAACTTCTTTAAAGAAGTTTCTAAAGGATGAAAATATGCAATAATCGTTGAAAGGTAATGATTTATCCCTAAATAATCTACAAATAATGATCCATGATAGGGAGTAAATTTAATTATACATGTAGAGTAATTTATCATTGGTGACAATTGACTATATATAATCTTTGAATCCCCCAAATAGTGAGTTATGGGGGATACCAGTGCACTAATAATATATTGTTAGTATTCTTCGTAGAGTATCATATTATTTGTGTACTAAGTAAAATTTATATATATCTAGAATTAATGATACTATATATGTGATTGTGGTTTATGTGGATTTATCAATAAAGTAAATTTAATATAATCTTTTTTCAATTAAACAAGTGACACGATCATAAAGAAAACAACAAGATAAATATAAAATCATCAAACTCTCATATTCACTTCCCTTTTATCTGTGTTTCCTATGTATCTATATGTGGAACTAGATCTAGTAGTATATCTATTTAATTAAATATGATTTTGAAGGATTAATATTAAATATATATTATCATATTAATATAGATTTTTTTTCTGAATGTCAATGAATTTTTGAATAAGATGATAATTTATAAGAAAAAACATTTCTTCATTAAGGTGAGCATAAAGGTGGTTTTGAATAAATAGATATTAAAACAATGAAGAAGAAAAATTTGAGAACTATTAGAAAATATATATATATATGTTAAACAACTAATAAAAATATTTATCCTGATGGAAGATGTTATTGAAGAAAAAGATTCAAGTCATAATTAATCATTAATTGAGAGTGATTCTAAACAAAATGATAATGATAAAGGAAATGTTATTTAATGTCTAAGTTATTTGGTTAAATATATAATTTATGGAATTATATATCTTTTTTAATAAATAACTATATTAAAAGGGAAAAATTTTATGGATCCATCAGATTATTACTAATTTGATTTTAATTTTTTTAGAGGACTGAAATTATAAAGACAAGTGGTATGATTATGATGATAAAATTGGTGAATAAGGGTTGTTGAATGTTTAAATAAAAGAAAATGCGAAAATTTTTATAAAAATAATTAATATCTAGAGAACCTGCAAAGTGAATTTTATTGTACTATATGACGATTATCTAAGGTACTCAATGATAAAATGTTCAATAAAAATGATTTATTAATATGTTAATGGTTGAGAAAAATGTTGCAGAAGAGAAATGATCAATCAGTAAACATGAAGAAAAGATGAAATCTCATATAAGTAATTAGGAATCTAAAATAATATTCATAAATAGTAAGTAATATATGAAAATAATGAGTAATAAATATTATAAAATATTATTTTTATCTTTACATTAATAATATAAAAAGCAACTAAAGCAGATCAAACAGACTATGATGGAAAAATGAAACCATTATTAGATAAATGTAATTATATCAATACTAAGTGGTTTATAATGAATTTATAGATGAAAATTAATGATTAATCTAATATATAAAATGTTAATATTTATTGATAGTTTATCATGTCTTCAAAATGCTTTTTTGATTTATTTAAAATCCATAAAATAATTAACATTGGAAAATTTCCATTTATATTTGGGACACCATCCCCTAATAAAATCCATAATCCCGCAGCGAGCATCAATTTGAAAATAAATGATGTGATTAAATAAAAAATAGAGAATTATGTACAAAAATATATGATTCTAATGAGATATGTATCGTAACACAGTGATTGAATATAATGATTCCAATGAGATGATTTTTAATTTTAAAATAATGATAAGACTATAATTTCCCAAGCAAAAGGAAATAAAGGAAAATTCAAATTATTGTTATTAATATACATCTCATAGTAGTTTAGGTGGATTAAAAATAGAAATTAATCTAAATGAATGGTTACAATCATTAAAAATAATACAAATAAAACCATTGTAGGTATATTTTTTTTTGTGTTAGGTAAGTATACCTGATCAATAATTAGTGAATGGAATTTTTAGGAAGGGATATGTGGAATCAATAGAAGAAAAAATAAGCAGTGAGTATCATATAAAAACAATTTTGATTGTTCTTATAGAGAAAATATTAGAAGATATAATTATATGAATAGATTATAAGGTATGATAAGGAATACCAATACACCTATGACTAGTAGAAATCATGTTGGCTGGAAAAGATAATTACTTACATTAATGAAAAATATCATGTATACAGAGAATGATAAAACAGTATAATTAATGGAATTTTTTATAGATCAAATACAATATTGATACAACCACATTTATGGAAGGAATATAATAAATTTTGGAAGACTAAGAAGATATAAGAATATGTCCTTATGTATAGTAAATTGTACTTTTCGAAAAATCCAAATATTCATAATTCTTAAAGGAATGAGCTTATATAGGCTTTTAAAATTGGTGGAATATGTTTTTTATAAAAGAAATGTAATTTTATTCAATTACAATAATTTTAAATATTTATACATAGTAACTTTATATAAAGAAAAAAAGATATCAAAGATATGTGATTAATAATGAATTAGTTGTATCACTAAAAAAATATCACTAAGAAGGCTCAAAATAAGTGTGTAAGTAGCACGAGTCATGTGAAAAATGAAGAAAAATGTTTATGTGAAATTGGTAATAATTTTTAAATGGTAAAACACGTGAACGATATGAATAATTTGAAATCAAATACTTATACATGAGTGTCTACATATGGTGAAAAGAAATGAGAAATATCAATGAATCACTAGTAGAATTTTAGAAAGAGTTGGTTAGATTATCATTTTCAATCGTATTCTTTATCTAGAAAATTGTGTAGGTAACCCCACTCTCTATGATATTTATTTCTATATATGATGATTATAATATTTTAGGATTAATTGGGATACATAATCCATAGGTATATTCATTAAAATGAGATATATTCATAGTGAATGTCTGTATGACTTGTAAATATAGAAATGAAATATATGGGAATTAAAAAAATTAATGGATTTGTTAGGTGTACATGGATGAATTATTGGTATAAATATTAAAATGCATGTAACAAGAAAAAACTATAAGGTAATGAAAAAATAGGTGAAATAACTGTGTGGATATGTCTCCTTAAACAGATAAATTCTACAATCCACCAATACTTGTAAGAATAATGATTCATAGGGGATATATATTGTATTTTTTTATTGAAAATTACTTCCAATGTCTAGTATGTTATAGTTTATGGTTTCATGATAAAACTAAGAAACATATATGGTTTTGTGATGAATTTGGTAAAAATAAGTCACGGAGCTAGTGTAATTAATCTAATAAAATATAGAGGAAATGTTAATAAATGGATAATATTTTTAATTTTTATTATATTTTTTATAAACATATAGTTTTTGTAAATTTTGTTATCTGAAATCATAACAATGTGTTTCTAGAAAAGAGATATACATACTAATATTTGATGTCCACATGCATATTAATGGTCAAATATATAATTGTAAAATATTGTGGGAGTCTGTGATTGATATTCAAGGAAGATTTCATGTGATGAGTTGAATGATATAGAGTTATATTGGTAGTAGTGTTTTTCATTAACCTGTTTTTTAATTGATTCTACAAGTATTATATACTTCTACTTTTCAACATAATTTTTTTACACTCACAATTTGGCGACATTGTGATTATGATTAAAGGAGGAATGTTGGTGGCTACTCATGATAAAGGTATTTATTTAAAATAATAATTAGTAATATATAAATTATTTATTTTATAAACATTAAATCATGTTTCTTGTACTAATAGTCGACATGGTGGGATTATAGGATTTTTTTATAATTCATTTCCTTGTGGTGAAATAAACTAATTGGAATCTGAACTAAAGAATGTATCTAGGATATGAAAGTAGGTTGGTACTTAAAATTATAATTCATTTTGTAAGAGATATGTTTAATGGTGTATATTGTTTTCATATAATAAATGTATTGATAAAGGGGGAGTGGAAATGAAATAAAAAATACCCAAAATGGTGTCGATACAACCTAAGAAGAAGTACATGGCCCGTTTAATTTTATTAAAAAGGTGGTAATAATTAATAAAATCCATGTACTATCAGAAGATATTATTTATATTTCCAATAAAATATAAAGTAATATATTTGTGTAACTGTAATGTTAAATATCTGTTTCTTGAAAATATATCCCAAAAATGATTTAATAAGTGATTTCATGAAATTGATGATTTTTTATTGAATTAAATGCATGATAAATAATATATTAAAGAATTTGGGGATTCTTGTATGATTTTTATTGATTTATGGTATTTTTGGTGGATTTTTATGGATTTATGGTGATATATGCAAGATTATTAAGGATTCATATTTGAAGTAATATTTGTGTATTTGTTCACATAGAAGAAAACATATATATTTAACGGGAATAATATTTTTGAATTTTCTAATATAACATTTTTGAATAATGTAAATCATTGTTTCATAAATTTCATGAATATACTGGTGGATTTGGATTGGTATATTTTTTTATGTTATATAGATTCACCTATAAATAAACCTTCTCAATATCTGGTTGAATTAATATTTTAAAATAAGATCATATGATTACATATATATATATATGTTTTTATATAGATATTTAATTATATTTATTTTAAAAAAGGGCCAGCTATATTTGTAACACACTTAAACAAGTCCGCAACCGAAGGATAGGGATGATATTGGAAAGATAACTATCCAAGACTGGACTGTGCACGTGATTAGTAATGCGTATTAAGACCTACAAGTTTGAAGTTCACCCAACATATGTTAGAGTTGTGTAGAATAATAGAGTAACAATTTTGGTGAATCAGAAGGATACCATCCATGGGGAAGCCCTAAAGGATTTTATAGTTTCATCTTTTTTTCATCATGATTAATAAAACATGTATGAGTACTATAAAATACTTGATGTGAGATAAGTCATTATTTGGCACTATTCATTTGTTTTTATTTTAATGGTAATAAAAAAACAATGTCTTGTTCTTCATATTTAGCATTTTTTCTGAGATTCTTCATTAAAGTATTGAGACACCAATATAGCTTGATCAACTGGAAGGGATATCATTCAAATATCAAATAATATATATAAACCATGATAAATGTGGAATACAGAGGTTTCAAGGATATTGTATGTTTGAATAATGGTTATTGCATGATATATGGGATTCATATGGTCTCTAGTGAATGATTGTAAGATTCACAGCCTTATAAATAGATGTTGGTGTATAATTTACAAATCAAAATGTAATAATTTATGATATAGAGAAAGTGCATTTAATCATAAAGGTTCTTTAATAATGTAGTTTATTATGCTTGGTGAAATAAGGAATGTTGGCTGAATAATTTATAAGGATGATTTCCAAAACTCATATGGTACATCATTTGAGATCATTAGTTTTCTTCAAATGGATAGAAATCATGATGATGTTTACATAGTCATTATATAGTAAATTAAATATTTTTAATTAAATAATTTTTCAATTTGATGTAATGTACTATAGATATTTTTCACTTTGTAAGAAAAATGATTATTCCACAAAGGATGAACATCCAAGACAAGATAGTTTTATAAAACTATGCACCTCTATTCATAAAACATATGGTTTCACCTAAATCTAATTACATTAGAGATATGTTGTGTAAAAAAAACTTTCTATTCAATAAATCCTAGTATACAGTACAATAAAAATTTGTTGGAAGATTTTGTGTACTCCTGCTAACATGGTTTCCTTTTTTATTAATGGTATTTACATTATCCTCTAATAACAAACTCCATATAATCTAATAGTAAATTTCAATTAAGAATTAATCATATATATCATATTTAAATTATAAATTTAGTGAATGTAATTATGATTTGAATTTTAATTTAAAATATTCTATCTAGAATACAGAATAATTATTGTACTAATAAAAGAAGAAGAAGATATATAGCTCTGAATTAAGAATAGAGGGTATAATAGAGTAAAAAAGACAATAAATAAGGAAAATTAAATGTGGAATAAGTTGGAGTTGTGTTCATGTTGATACGTTAAAGTGATATATCAATATAGGTAATATTGGATATATAAGTTAAAGTGAATTATTTATTACATAATGGATCTAGATTGATGAAATTCATTATAAGAGTAGTTTTTTGTGAATATATAGTTTATTTAATTAGTTATAAGATAAAAAATTCAACATTAATTATAATTAATGTCATATATCTTGAAGAAAACAAATAAGAAATAAAGTGGATTACAATATAATTTCACAATTTGGAAATTATGGTGTATTTTTCATCATAACAATGTTTTGTATTTGTTGTGACATTCATGTTGTTAAACAGTTATTATAACTAAATGAACATAAACTGATACCTTTAGTGAAGCAGTGCATAGGGGAGAAGATGTGGAGGTGAGATTTATGAGCAATTGAGCTATCCTAAAATAACATAAAGGTTCTGGTTATTTAGTGGGGATCATATTTTCTTAAACATATATACGAAGTGATCCATTGTGTTGAGTGTCCTTTCATAAAAATCATCTCAATTAATGAGTGAGTTATAATGAATCATGGTACTCCATCATAATACTAAGTATATGATCTTTAAATTAGTACTTAATAGGTGAACCAAATAAAATATTTTTTTGAATTGGATTAATATTACTATAGTTGTTCTTGACAAAGGATCTATTTATTTAAAAAAAAGGTAGGATACAATTTTTCCCCTTTTAACAAAGTAAAATAAATTACTGAAGAAAATGGTAAAAGAAAACATTAATTTTATGTACAACAAGGCTGACTCCCCATCAAACAGGGTATCTCAAGTACCTACAATATCACCTTAATCTCATTATATTATTTATAAACAGCATTGTGTATATATGTAAATTACATGTGAAATTAAAAATAACTCAATATTTAAATATTTATACTTTTATTTATTAATAACATTTTAACTAATGTACTTAAACATGTTCTAAGAAACCCCTTATAGAAATCTAAATATATATTCTTCCATGGAACATGGGTCACTAAATTGATTTATTAATTAAATATTTTCAATATAATATCGACTAAATATATGAATAATAATAAAAAATTATTATATAAACATAATTTTCTTATAAAACTATGGTTCTCCCACTGAAATTTGGAGACACTATAAAAAATAAACATTACACTATATAATTCATTCATTACACTATAAATTCTTCCTTTAATCACATACATTATATTGGATACTTTTTATGTCAAAACCAATTCTCCTTATATCTAATATAATTTTATTTGATGTTTTTGAATATAAAATTATATTTCCAAATATAATAATCCTGATAATATTATTATTGAAATTTTAGTTCAAATGGATTTTAGTATTTAAATTAGTGAAATGGATTTTAGATAGTCAACTCTTGGAATTATCTTAACCATTTAGAAAATAATTTGTTCTTATAGGTATTCAATTCTCCATGTTTTATTGGGAAACATGTTCTTATGATAACTACTTGTTCATCTCAGCCCTAGAATTTATCAGAGTGTATTTTCCTCATATAGTCAAAAATAAGTTTGATAAATCTATTATTAAAATATAGTACTTTACCTAACTATTAATTTTATATCATAGGGATTTATGTAAAATTATTTATAACATATGGAAAATTCATATATATTCACTATTTTTATTGATTCATGTTTTTTTCTTCACATTTCCATACAAAATGTTCTCATCTAAAAGGATGATCAAATGAAATAATTTATTTAATTCTTATTCTAACATATAAAATATCTATTTTTCATTATATATCATTGATTTTAAAGTGTTAATTCCATTATTTACAAAAAATCTCTGCAAATTTATAATGAAAAAAACATATAATACAAACCTTACTCTTCATCGATCATTCATTAAATAACATTATGACATATTGTGTATAATAAAATGTTATTTTTGGAATAACTCCACTAAAATTTAATAATTGATGAATCCTCAGTTAATATATCCTTCAGCTCCCCAAAAACAAATATTATTTAATCTTCTTAGCATTCCCATTATTTACTTTACTTTTATATTACATAAATCTCAAAATAAATATCATGAATAATATTAATTTACCTCTAGGCTAGACTTCAAAAATTTTCACATTTATTAATGACCCAAATTTAAAACATTGTGGTCTTTAACAGCTTTAATATTAAGAGGATATTATGTCCTTAAAATCTAAAAAAATGCATGTTTAACAATATATTTTTTTAGATAAAAAGAGATTAAATAGCCTTCTCTAAATAACATTGGAGTCTCACATTTGGTGATCATTGAAAATGTAATATCTTGTGAAAACAATGTCTTATTTTATTATTCTAAATATATTCATCATAAATTTCTGATACTATACAAATATAATTCATTGGTGATTAAAATATTTTATAATAATAATATATACATTAACATGAAATAAAATATCATTATCTCTATAATATACCATAATATCATTTATTTATAAAAATAAATGAATAATAATAGTATTCAAAATATAAGATTATTTAAACTTGTAATTTTAAGAAAATGACTTCTTTAGTCTATGTAGGTGTAAATATCCATCATTAACATGAATATTCACTTAACTCATGTAATATATATATTTGTTCATGGTTTCATTCATGAAAAAACTAAAATTATCCAAATGTGATACCTGAACTGGTCTATGGATAGGCATGAAGGGAGTTCCCAATCCTCGAGGTCTTGAAACTATTTATAGAGATTCATGGAATCATTATTCTGAGATATTTATCCAAACATATAATATTACATACTTAGCATAAACCAACAAAAAATCTATTATGAATCGTCTATAAGTTTTACTTCCTTTCAAAATGGAATAAATACATTCAAAATAAGAAACTAAAATAATAATTCCTTGGATAAATAAATATCAGTCCACCATGATATAGAAATTGAATGATACAGTAGAATGAATTTAAAACTCATGATACAAGGAAATGGATGTATTGGACACATTTATGGTATATTTAATGAAATGAAAACAAAAATACCAAACATTGGAAAATAAACCTTCATGAACCATTATTATTCCTCCGTCCGTAATATTTTACCATGAGTGACTAGATAAAAAGTATACCATATTATGACTCACCTAAATTTTTAAACATAAATAAGAAAATAAAATATATCATTATAATAAAAAAATTACATTAGGAAAAATACCAACACTCAAATAATAAAATTTAAAAGTAAATCACATTCAAGATATATTGAAAAAACATATCTAAAAGTAATATTTCTATTTTACCTATAATATCAAATATACCCACCATATAAACTCCTTCCATTCCAAAACAACAATTTACCCAATTAAAAAAATGTAATATTATTGAAATATATTTCAAATAAACGGAAGTTTAATTAAAATATACTACTTAAAACAACTCATTTTTTTATGACAACATCTAAAAATAAATGAAATATAATTTTTTTTTTAAAATACTAATTTTTCTTGAGTTCCAATCTAGAGAATAAAATCTATGTTCACATATAAGAATGAAAAATTACATAATATCAAAAGTAAAAAAACCAATAATACCTACTTGAGTGAATGGATGAAAATAACATATATCAATAGAGATAAAAAATAACTAAAATTAAGATGTCATCATGGGAGTGGAGCTAATAAATTAAGGAAATATAGTATAGGATCTTATAAAAAATTAGTGAATTTTTCAATCCTCATGAACTGAATATAATTCTATATGGGAGAAATATCAATTCGGAACATAAAAGTGTCACCCCATAATATGATAACATAGTTATAACATACATATAATGACTCATACCTTATCCAAGATATAAATAATTGAGTTATAATATGTTATACATATTATATCATTTTTATGATCTCTTCGGTTCACTGTTTTTAAAAATATTGAAAAACATTGCATAAAAAGGGAATTTCCCAAAATAGATCATTGTTTCCCCAAAAAAATTTCTTTATAAAGACATTGTTTTTTTATTAATGGTAAATCAAATATTTACAACTCTAACATTATCAAAATTTCGACTCATCTTTAATCCCTAAGTAAAATTAGTTGAAATTGTTTGATGGGAAAAGTAATGATCAATGTGAGAAATAAATGAAATCATAGCTCATTATTCTATTTTCAAAACTCATATATATATATATATTCCAAAAACATAAAAAAATGTTAACAAAAATCTAAAATTTAAGTTATATCAAAACAACTTAATTTCGTAATTGAATATTTAAACATTTAAAACATAATAACAATGAAAACATCATAATAATAAGTTTATCCTAGAATAAATTAATTCTTTTTAATACCATTCAATGAAAAACTAACCTTCCGCCTTAATTTTAAAAATGGATAGACATTTCTAAATACATAATTACATTTATTTACTTTTTTAAATAAAATAATTATTTATAATATATTCCAAGAATATCATGTATGTTCCTTATAAAATTATCTATAATTAAACCATATAATAACCCATACAATAGAATATCATATCTATAAAATACCCATATGTATTAGGAGTAACAAACCACTATAAAACTCAGTCATATCTCCCAACACTATGGAGAGATCTATCGTGCTCACTCTTCATTATATTTATATTTGGATTTCCTATCATTAATATAAAATTTAAAATTACTATAATCTTAAATAAAAAATATTCTAAAACTTATTGAAATCCCTATTTAAAATTCAATTCAATCAGATAAGGAATAACACATTCAGTTATCTCATAAATTTGAGAATTAATTTCTATTTCCTTATTCAAAACAATTAAAACTAAAAACTCATATATATTGATAGGAATTATTTCATTAGAGATATCCATTAAATATATTAGAGTATTTTTGAAAAATTTCAATTCCTATGAATGAGTAAAAACTTATCAATCCATAAAAATTAATACAACATTATTTTTATCACTTTGTCAAAAAAACATCAAATTAACCCATTAGGAGAATGTATAACAGAATAATTTTAAAAAATAAAATGAATTAAAAACAGTACAAATAATATTTTAATGGTATTTTTATTAAATAATATATTCTTTTATTATATTTATTAATATATATTTGGAGGAAAAATATTTGAAAAGACTACTTCAAAAAAAGGATTTGATGAAAAATCCATCACCTTAAGTCCTGTCTACCATTTTATGTTCTCTGAATCCAAAATAATAAACTTATATAACATTTATACTTAAATAATATCCAATTTTAAACAAATTTAATTATAATTCATTTTTTTATTAAATTTTTTACCATGATTCATTTTGTTACTAAAATGGAAAATGACACATTGGACGTTTTATGGTGCTTCGGTTTATAACCTCAAAAAACGTTAATTCATTGAACATGGTCAAAGGGGTAATGAATAAATTAAATATATAATTTTAATCATGATATATTTTAATATTTATATGTAAGATAACATTTTTAAACCAAACATGCAAGGATTACATGAAAAACCCATGTTGTTTCTTGAAGAAGGCTCTTTGTACGTCTACAAAAATGATGTTTTCATAGTTTATATTGGGTTTAAAAAAATATATTTGATAATATTTTTTAAATAACATATTTATTCATTAATTCCATAATTATATCCCTTATTTTATGGTGGATAAAAAATTGAATCACATCACTTCGTGGAAGGGTAATTACACATGTACGCACATTTGATGTGATCATTTTCTAATTGATGGTAGTGTAAAAAGATAAAGAATATATTATATTTATAAAATAATAATTATGTAATATATATCATATATATTCATATGTACCATAATTTTAACCGAACATATTATCTAGATTGTTTAAATGAATCAAATTTCTTCATTGATGGGTGGCCAAAACATACCCACCCGTGTTGGTTTCATTTCCTATAAGAATGAAAAGGAAACGACAATAGATTATA
Source organism: Viscum album (assembly GCA_963277665.1). Classification (NCBI taxonomy): domain Eukaryota; kingdom Viridiplantae; phylum Streptophyta; class Magnoliopsida; order Santalales; family Viscaceae; genus Viscum; species Viscum album. The sequence goes on along the minus strand of OY728119.1, from coordinate 1,684,078,787 downwards.
CCATTATAATAATAAAATTTATGTATATTTAAAATTTCAATTTAATTATTTAAAAATGGATTTGATATATTTTTAGGGGATATAAAAACTTTAAATATATTGTTTATGACTTATACCTTCACATCAAATATCTTATTTTTTATTACACATTAATCCTTATAGGATTTGTAATTTGAGACTACCAATAAAACTATTATGTCTCGAAGGGTGTTTGGGATAAATTTATATATGAATTAATTAAATTATAATGCTAAAATTTGTAAAACCCCAATTTAAGAATGACATCATGAATACAGTAATCTCTTGATTTAAATAATACATCTCACAAATAGTCATATAACCAAATAATGGAAAGGTTTTGTGTATTAGATATTAACTACATGAATATTTTATATTATTAAACCTTAAATAATTTATCAATAATTTTTTTAATTTAAATCATATTTTACACATCACTTGTGATATAATTATCTTCTTAACATTGGTATTGGAAAGATAAAAAGGGGTGAGTAATAATTCTCGGTAACGGAAAACATGTCTTAGAGTAATACATCATAAACATGGAGGATAACATTATTAAGATATAAATAATAAAATATAAAATTAACTTATATTATAGTAATAAATAAATTTTAAGCAATATATTATCATAAAGTATCATTAATGATACATAAAATTTAAAATATATAAAATTTGAACATAACATAAATTTCACGAATATTTAAAAGTAAAAATCATTAAAACATTGAATTTTAGTTAAAAAATTCCATAAAAAATTTTACAATATAATTATGAAACCATTAGAAATGTTTTCCAATCCTATGAAATTAAAATAATATGAGTAATTATTTCTAAATGATGTTCAAACATCAACATGTGAAAAATGGTTCCCATATCTCATTCACAAAGCAATATTTTGAAAAATATACCCTCATCTAATTAAAAAACCCTGAAAACAAATCATCCAACATCTTATTAAATATATCATGGAATTATGTGATATCAAATCTTAATCAATTCATTATAGGGTGATAGAGGATCCCTCTTGTCATCAACCATACATAGGGTAACCACCTAATGTCAATCGTAAACACATCCTAATAATCCCAAGTTATATTGTAAATAATTAATGGATATTTATGTGTTATTAAATTACATCCCAAACATAATTTCTTCAATCATAAATTTAATAAGTGAAATGGAATAAATATTTTTAATAATATAATACTTGATATTATTAAATTATATTCTTTTAATTCAAAAATTATAAATAGTAATTTTTTTATTTTTTTATTTTGTATATTAATATATTTTTTCTATATTAAATATATTAAAAAAAAGTTATAATCCATAAAAAATGGATGATATTAATAGTCACCTAAAAATATATTATGTCTGAAAAATATCAAAAATAGATCTTATGAAATTTTTTATGGGGTATTCTAAAATAAATAATACCTTATCCAATTTAAATTCATTAATTTTACCATTTTGATTTCTATAATAAAATATTCAATATAAATAAAATGGATTCATTCAAATTATCATTTTCAATATTAACTCATAATAATTATTTAGCATATAAAGGTAATAAGTTTTGAGGGATTATTATCTTAATGTTAATTATGTAGTTATAAATAATTTTCTATTAATATATTTTTCTTTATTTTATTGGGTATACTATGTGAAAAATTTTATATAACATAATATTTATTTTAAAGGATCCAAAATAGTTAGTGGTAACACTTTACATCCTTAAATAAATTTTTTGATCACAATTTAATTATAAATTATGTAATAGAATAAATAAATGAGGTGAAAAGATTAAAAATCCATAATATATTATCTCTAATGATATATGAACCCCAATATCATTGTGAATACTAGAAAAAACAAATTTTCCATAGCCATTTCAACAAATTGTATCACAGAACATGGTATTAATATGATGGGAATGATTTAGTATTCTTATTAAATATTTCATTTTTGACCTTACACAAATATATACCCATCATTTATTTTTAACGTCTTATCCCTATAATAGATATTTTTATGGATTTAATGTGAAGATATCCAAATTATTTAGAAAATATGATTTTTTAGAGGATCATGTTAATATTTACATAAATTCTACTTCCAAAAACAAAATTATAAAACAAATAAATTTTTTATTGAAATTAATATTATTTATGTTGTTAACTTTTTATTTTTATTTAACATCCTATATATAATAAGGTTGATAAAACTAGACATTTTTCACTATTTTAGGATAGACGGTATTCAAAACCAAATTAACCATATCATATTCAATTTTAGTCATTAAATGGTGTATTAATTAATCCCAATGACTAGGAAGATATAGATTTTGAGCATCCTTAGTAATCCTTCAATTATAAAATTGGCTAGGAAAATTAATGAGTAATTTAAAAAAAAACTCATTTAATTTTTAGTGGTCCCCTTGGACGAGTTTTATTATTGTTTCTTTATTTTAATTAAACAAATAATTGTCATTTTATATTTTACTTATCAATGAACCGATTTTCCACAATTATATCATATCCCTGTCCCCATGAAATAATTAGATTAAAAATAGTTTTCAATTTTTTTTTTGATATATTGGGAATTTACTATTTTTTCTGTTGACTTTTTTGTCACCTGATCATTCCTATGACTCATTCACTATCTTATTTGGTGTGTATTTTACATCAACTATGTTCACATTATTAATTAAATTACATAATAGATGGTTCTGAATATTTATATGTTTATTTAATTCTTGCTTTAATTTTGATTGTTTTTAGTTGATGTATTCTAATAATTGGAACAGTCATCCATAATTGCTTCTTGATTCATCCATTACTAAAACCAATAGGGTTGAAATAGATGGAAATAAATTAACAATATAGGGGAATATTATCATAATCATGAAAGGATTATCAACCATAATATATCTTATTATTTTACATTATCATTATGGACTATAGTTCCATAAGATTAACATATATCAATATTATTCATGTCTAGTTTACATTATGTTGGGTCATATTATTATTCTTAACTTAATACCAAAACAAAACTATGACGTAAATCCTTCGTAATGGTTCATAAAGATCTTATGATAAACGAAATCATATCACCTTGGAGTGATAAAATAGATCTAAAGGTTTCCCTTTTTGTTGTATGATAAGTGAAAATTTAGTAAATACCCAACAAGCCCTTTTAGGATTATTACACCATTTTTTAACTATTCTAGATTTTTCATCCACATTTATTATCTAGTTTTTATTTATTACTCTGGAAAAAGATATACAAATGGAATTTTTTTATTTTCAGATATTATCTAATAATTAAACTCATTTTTCTGGTTTTCAGTAAGGGTATCTAAATTATTCCAAAATATAACAAAAATAAATATAAAAAATAACTAAATTACATTTTGGTACACACATTAGTACTATTAGATAAAAATTGAATAAATAATGTATTAGTCCCACAAAATAAATAAAATATCTCACAAATAGTCTCATAACCCAACAACTAAAAGGATTTGTTTCTTGTATATTATCTATAAAAAATCTCATTTAACAACACATGAAAATATTTATCCATAATGGTTCTCTTCTAAAGCATATGATAATAACTCAAAAGATATAATAATACTCATAAACTGGGGAATGGAATCAAATTAATGGGTATAGATCATATTCATAGTAAAGTTAAAAAATATCTTGGAGCCATATATCATAAACATGGAGAAGAACATGAGGAAGACATAAATGTCATAATAAAATATCAAAAGACCTTATATGGTAATCATAAAACATGATACTGTAATATTATATCATCAAATATATTTTGGGATTCATAAATGATACAAATAATATAATATGTGAACATGAAATCAAATTTAAGAATACATAAGAGGAGTAGTCATTAAAACACATAATTTCATGTAAATGAAGTGAATCTTGAAAATTTATCATATCTGAATTGTGAATTTGTACTATGAAACAATAATATTCATAAAAAATATTGTGAAAAAAGATTTCAAAATTATGATAACATAAATACACATGAAAAATTCTTCACACTTCTAATTCACACAAAATTGTTTTGAAAAAACCTTCTGGAATATCAATCACAAAAAAATTAAACATTACATCCTACAACTTATTCAATAATCCTTTCAGCGCCTCCTAGGATTCGTAACCATAACTAGTGATGTAAAGGCTAATATAGGACCCTACACATCATAAATAATATTTATTTTCACCACTAAAATGTAATCGTATACACATATTAACAAACCTATGAAAAAAAGAATATCTTTTTAGTCCATTAAAAACATAAAATAAGTAGAAATTTTGAAATAATACAATATCAAAACACTCATTTTATAAATAAAAAAATATCATAAAAAATATAAATGGTTATCAAAATATCAATTCATGAATTTTTAACCATGGAGTCTAAATAGAAGTGAAAATAATTTTTTTTTAATAAAATATATTAAAACATTAATGATTATAAATCATTTTATGACAGGAAAGAGAAGAATTTTTAAAACCATATCATAATGAGTTAAAAATAAAATAAAAATTTAAATACATAGTTTTTAATAAGTTAATATTTAGAGTGGAATATAAAACATTTTAATTATTAAGGACAGAAAAACCTTTTGAACTTTTTTAAATAACCATTTATAAATCCTAAATGATTAAAAGGATGATTAATTTTTTTTATAAATAAAGTGGATTAAAATAATCATTGGATATAAAACCCCTATGATATTCCACTATGTATAGGGTATCATCGGTGGGAAATAAAAAAATAGACCGAGAAGAAAAATATAGAAATGGGAATTATTCTAAATATAAATGAATTTTGAAAAAAATAGAATCATCCATGTTGAATAATTTGGAGTGAAAAATTATTTAACATTAAATTAATATGAAAATATAAAAATGACTCATAATATAATATAACATATCTTTCATATATGATATTATTCAATGAAGATTGATGATGACCCGTGGGAGATGGTTTAGTCCTGAAAACCCCTTACTACCTTATAACATTAGAATAAAAACCCCATTATAGGTATAACATAAAATAGGAAATATAATATCATGAAATATAATATTATTATGATAAAATGTTACAATGGGGTAATATTTACATAATTTAAAAAGGAATCATAGTGTAAAACATATACATGTCTCAAAAGATTCCATATTTTGACAAAGAAAACCTTATGGATTTAAAAAACATTCAGAGAAAAATCCCTTGAATAGGAGGGATTATATTTGAACATAAAATGAAAATTTTAATTCATAATTTATGACATTATATCTAAAAAATTCACTATAACCACTACATAAATTAAAATAAATTTATATTACCAATAATGACTCAACAAGATGAATTCAAGATGAAAAGCCATCACATTGCTTCCATTCATAGTTGATGACACTAGAAACTCATTTGAAAAAATAAGTTCCTTAATAATATATCAAATAAAAAAATTTATAAATTTAAATTTTATATGTCTTGTTTTATTAATTTATAATGTTTATATTGGTTAGTTTTAATATATTTTAAACCGTGTAGAGTTAATAACATTAACTGTTTTCGAAAGTCCTACAATATCAATATCATTACCCATACATTGAAATAAATTTAATATTTAATATATAATTTAAGATACTATAAAATATAATATATATTGTTTTATGAATCTCTTAAATAATTCCATATTTTTTTGTCACACATCATGAAAATGTATATTGTGTTTTCTTGTTTCAATGTTTTCTAACAATGAAAAAATATTTTTATAATATGTTAATTAATAAATATAATATATCCCTAACCATATACAAATTATGATATTAATATTATATTATAATAATTTTAATTTTAATTTTCCCATTGTAATCATTAATATATTTTTAAAGAATCATTTTTATTGATGGTCAAACCATCCAAAACTTGAACATACATTAACGCCATTAGATATTATAGTTTGTGATGATTTTATTTTGAAATTATATATTTATAATAAATGAATAATGATATTTATGTATTTTTTTCATTATGAATCATATTTTAATATATTTAGATAAATAATTAAAAACTATAAAGACAATAAAATAGAAATTCTTTATTGATGTGGTCGTCTGTTCACACACATCATTAACATTTCACTATTTTTCTCTAAGTGTATGGAAATGAATTACTAAGGGTTAGACCATTAATAGAAAAAAATAATTAAAATATTTGTAATTAATTCACTAAATTACTAGAGTGATATGAAATTTTAAATATCAATATTTAGAAGAAAAACATAGTAAGGGAATATTACTCTTGCTGGAGACTTGATCATTCAATGGAATACTCTTTGGAATTGAATAGATTAAGAAAACATAGTGTGAATGTGGGATTTAAAAAGTGTGAGGAACTTTCAGGATATAATATTCTGGTATTGTTTTAAATAAATTTTTATTGTAGGTTAATGTTTATATTGGTGTAATTGATTCCCTTTTATAAGAGTGCAAAATAGAACCCCGGGAAACACCCTTTGTAATTTAATAATTCCAAGACACTATTCTAAGGATGATTGGTCCAAATATTAGATATATTGGAATTTTGTTTATAATTTATTTTAGAATGGATGATACAATTGTTTCCACCCATTTTTTAAACTGTTTATAGGCATTTAATAATTATGATTTCACTTTTTTAAACTTTACATTTAAACTACGTAACTCATTTTAAACTAAGTGATTTTATACTAAATTTAAAATTTAAAATAACCCATCTAACCAATATTTAGTCTGATTAAATAATATTATAATATATATACTTTAATTAAAAATATAAATAGTAATAATTTATATTTTAATTAAACATATATAATGTTTATAAAAATAGTTTTTGTATAAATTTTACATTTTTATTTAATGGATTAAATATATTTTTTGGTAATGATTACTAATTAAATAAGTGTTAATATATTTACATATATGAATATATATAAAAATATATTCATTATAAGAATTATTTTAATTTAATTTATTTGATATAAATTATATGTTATTAATAAAACATTCAATTTAAATAATTATTTCACCATTGTCGTGGTAAAATTCGTTAACCTTAAAAATATAAATATATCACCCATATATGATAATAGATATATTAATTAATAAGAAAATTATAATCTAAATTATAATAATCATTTTTCATTACCTATCGATGTCTAGGAGAATTATCCTTAATGTTTGTGAATGTAATGTGTTAAAAACTATTTTTAAAAAAGTATTCACATATTAGAAAATTTCATCAAGGGAATTTATTATAATTATAAGAAAAATAATATAATTTATTCAAGGATAGTTATATGACATTAAAATAAATCTCATTCCTAATTTTCTTATATGGAAATTTATTTAGTTAAAAGTATTATAAATAATTTTCCTAAAATATTAGTTGATTTTCTAAAATGATATTCATGATTTATTTAATTGTAAAACAATTTTTAATGACTAATATTACATTATAAAAATATATTTTTTTAATAAAATATATTTTAGAAACTTCTAAGTCATATAAAAGTTATTGCATTATCAAAATCAATATTTTCCAACTTTTACCGAAAAACAAATATTTTAGTAGAATCATAAAAAAATACTAATATAATTTAATTTTGAGGAATTCAGAAATTGATTTTAATTTATAAAATATGGACTCTAATATTTGTGAATTTTTTTTAAATAATATATATATTATAGAAATAACATATTTAAATAAAAAAACATTTTTAATGTTAACACATGTTAATTGTTTACATTATAATGTTAATTTCTATTACTAGTTTAGCATATTTGTGTTTATTATAGATATTTTAATAATGTGTTCTTAATATTTTTTTCTTTATATTTTTTGTAGTGGGTGAAACATGTTATAAAACATAATATTTTTTTAAAGGACTTAAACCCTTATGTTATTACATTCTACCCCATTAAACAAATTGTGTTATTACTATTTAATTGTTGTTTACATGTCATAATATCTAATGATTTGGAAAAGATCGAAAATCATCATGATAAAATCTCTAATGATATATGATCCTCAATTTCATAGTGAATTACAGAAGACACTTCTTTTGGATAACTACATCAAGGAAGTTTATCTCATGAAAAGGTATTAAATCCCTTGTGAAGTATTCAATTTTTTATTAGATAATTCATTTTTACCTTACACTAATAGATTGTCATAATTGATTTATAAGTTGTTTCCTATTCATGAAATTTATGTGGATTCAATGTGAAGATATAAATTATATTTAAAAAATTGAATAAATATTTTCAAAGAATAATATAATTATTTTTAAAATATTTTTTTCTCGATAAAAAATAATTATACAACAAAATGTTTTATATGAAATAAAAATAATCATGTGTGATGACATGATGTAACGAGGAAAAATCTATGATATAATATTTTGGTCATAATATAATACATAAAGTAATTTTTGAAAGAGGGTATTTGAAAAATAATTTACAATATCCTCTTCATCAATAGTAATCCTTCATTAATCCATCAGTAAAAGAGGTTGTATATTCCTAACATCCACAACAATCCTTTGATTTTTTTTGGCGTAAAAAAATAAATTGTTTATCCAAATATAATACATTTAATTTTTAGAGGTTCCCATATCAGAGTTCGATATATTTTCATCATGTTTACTATAATCATCATCTTTACTCAATGGTTTGTCACATTATGGAATCCCTTAACATTTATAAAGAACCTCTCATTCCCCTTGAAGTAATTACCACTTCTCATCTCTCCATTATTTTTTGACATATAATAAATTGAACATTTTTCCTAATTATCTTATTCACATGATATTTTATGAGACAAAATCCTTCTCTTATTGTATTTTTTAGGACTTCATCAATGTATATATTATTAATCATATTCCCTGATATTTGATTTTGTATAATCACATTATTTCTCTATACATATCCAATTTAGATGGGTTTTTGATTGAGGGATTCATTTCATTATCACTTACACCAATGGTCCCTTCCAGTTTCATCTTTTACTAAAACCAAAATGGTTTAATTGACCGAAAAAACTATTAATATGAGGATATATTATAATAAAAATAAATGTAATTTCAAACATAAAGAATCTTGTTATTTAACATTATCACATTGGCCTATAGTTCTATTATTCACCCTTTATCAACAATTGTTTGATCTATGTTACATTATTTTTTTTCTTAAACTTATCAAACTAATACATAAATGTGACTAAGAATTAATTATATCATAAATATTTTTAAATAGAATATGATCAATGAAATCATATTCCAAAGGAGTTTTAAACCATGTGTGCAATTGGGCCTCTTTTTCATGCAGTATGTGATAGTTTATTTAATACCCAATGCACCCTTTTCAGGATAATTTACCCAATGTGCATGTATAGTTGTTACTACATCCATTTTTTACCTATATAAATATTTATTACCTAGGAAATTAATATAATCAAGACATTAAAAATATTTTAGGATATCATCCTATATTTGGACTCATCTATAGGGATTTCACAAAGGTTCTATAAATGAATCCCAAAAATAAAAAAAATTAATATATAAATATAACTAAACCATACTAGGATACAAAATAAAACATGATATTAAAAATATATTAATCTCAAGACTTAAATAATAAATCACACTAATAGTCACATAACATAAATACTAGAAGGTATATTGTCTTATAAATTGTCTACATAAATATATTATTCTATACAACCGACAAGCATTTATATTAATTATTCCTACTCGAAATGCTTTTCTAGATCTATCACATGATAAAATCATATTTATAACCTAGGGAGTGGAAATATATAAAATTAGTGAGACCAAATGATCGATAAGGGAAAAATTAAAATAGTATATGATCAAAAACTTGGGAGAGAAAATAATGAAGACAAAAATGTCATAATAGAATATCAAAAGATCACATATGTTAATCATAAAACATAATTTATCACCATAATATTATTAAGGATCATTTTGTGTACATAAAAGATAAAATATATATCATGTGATAAATATATAAAAGTTATCATTACTCAAAATGAATATTCATGAATACATATAATTTCATCAAAATGAAACACGTCATTAGAATTTAGTGTAACATGATGAATAAAAATTTATTCACCATGGTCACAGAAAAACATATGAAAACTTCTTCTCTTATCTCATTCAAACAACATGCTTGTGAAAAAGATTTATGCATCTCATTCACAGAAAAACATGTGAAAAAATATTCCCTCATATAATTCATGTGATACTAAACATTAACCAATGCATTATTGTAGGATATTGGAAACCACTCATCGTCATCTATAAATATGGATTACACTTGAAGTCATCAATAAACACATCATAATGAACCCATAGACAATAATGGGTTTCAATAACCATTAAAATCTCCAAATGTCATGAAGATAATAAATAATAGTATATCACAACACCCATATTCAAAAATATATCATATCATAATATAATACAGAGGATGATCAAGACATATTTCATTACAGACAAACTATTTTGGGAAAATATTAGTTAAGATATGAAATTTTTTAAATAACCATTATTATATTATAGTATAAAAATAATTTTTTAAATGGAAAGAGATTAATTTTTTAAAACATATCATAATTTGTTAGAAATAAAACATAATGGTAAAGAAATATTTGATATTAATATAAAATGTGTATTGGATTAAACACATTCTCATTTTAAAAAATTAAAAAACCTTATAATTATTCATAAATTTATTTCTTGAAAACCCACTTCACTAATAGGACAAAATAAAATTGTATTAAACTCAATAACGAATGGAAAATATTTATTTAATATAAAAAATGAATTTTTACTTGCAAAATGAGAAAATTGGTGGGAAGTTAAAACATGAAAATGGTTGAAAAATCCATAAAATATAATTATTCATAGTATATTTGAAATTTCATGGAATAATAGAATCATGAATGTTGAATAAATAGTTTTGAATCATGATTTCCATAAAATGGTTAAAAAATATACAATCGTCCTAGGTTATAATTTGTCACTACTGAATAATAAAAGTCAAATAAAAGTGATTGAGACCTAAGGATGTGATTTGAGTCACAAAACCCCTTACAACCTTGAATCATTTCAATCAAAACCCACTGGGAGGTATAAATTTAAATAAGAAAATGAAAATAATGTTTAAAATACTATCATGATAAAAAATGGAAATATTTTTTTATTTACACCCTTGAAAAAGAATCATGGTGGTTATCGAAAACATGTCTCAAGGTATTCAAAATTGAGAAAATGAATCTCTTACGACTTTTGAAGAAATCCAATCAAAACCAATTCAATGTGAAAGACTTAAATAGAACATAAAATAACATTATTAGAATATATTTCATTATAAGATATATTGAATATTTACTATTCTAAATAGAAATATGATATTAGATGTATAATACCACAAAATCCTTGAAGATAGAAATTATTGATGAAAACCCTTCGTTTCCCTACTTAGTTGATCATTATATATCTACATGTAAAACAAATATAATTAAATTAATCACCTAATTTAAATAATTATCCCTAAATTTTAACTTTTATAACCATAATTCATAATTATTTATTACAGTTACATTGAGTAATTATAACTTATTTTGAACAGTTGGGTGTTAACAATATTAACTATTTTCTAACATTTTATAATATTGATGTTATTTCTCAAAAATTGTAACCAATTTCATCATCAATTTAAAATTTATTATACTATAATGTATATATTATTTTTATTTATAAGTCATACATATATTTCAAAAATTATTATATTTATACTGCATGGAAATGTTATTTGTGATGGATTAATTTGGAGATTTTTAGCAAATGAAAAAATATAAAGTAATATTTAGTTATATACTTAATATAATATTTATGGAAACAAATAAATCTAATTATTTTGTCATTATATTATATTTATATTAGTTTTCATATTACTTTACTCATCTCTAGTGGAGTTTAATAACTTCATTTTTTGTATGTGGTTGAACTGATTCAAACATGAACGTGCTTTAACTAGATTGGTGATTATTGTTTATGAAGTTTCTATTTTTAAATAATATCATTAAATTAGAATAATAATGATATCATTATTATTTTTTAATTTTTTTGAAATATATATTATTATTTTAGGATAAATAATTGAAATGTAGAATAAAAATTAAAAATTGGATTTTTTTTGTAGAGGTGGCAGTCCACACAGAGAGTATTGTTCTTTCATTATTTTATTCTAAATTGATGGAAATGAAATAATAAGGGTTGTAACATTAATATATATATATATATATACTAATGAGACATAATTTATTATAATATTAATAAAAAAATTATAACTATATTTTTATTGAATTTTTATTGATTTCTAAATGTTTTTCAATGATAAAACCATTGAATTTAAATGATTTTATTAAAAGATGGAATTTATAATGAAATTAGGTAAATTGGATTAAAAAATTTAAAAATAAACTGATTTTCTCTTTCAACCATATGTTTATAATTTTTAACAAAGATTTTTAATATTTCAAAATTTTCTAATTCTTTTTCATGAATTGTTTAAAAATAATCCTAGCCCTAGCATGCCTTCATCCAATGGGAGTGCCCCATATATCTAACTCGAGTGATCCAACCATCCACGCAACACACAGGGAGGCCCTACTAGACCTAGAGAGTGAAAAGGGGAATCATACCATTGCAAAGGGAATGCAGTGCCGAATCCATGGGAAGCATAGTTCGGCAGAAGTCGAGCACACTGGTGTGGTGGTGAGGCCCGAACAGACATGAGATGAGAGACTCACTAGGTTGGGGTCGATCACTATGCTAATCGGAGTTCTCAATCTCCCATCGACTTCACTAAGCTACTAATCCAATATACATCTTTATAAGTACTCACTGATGATTCAACCAAGTCAATATGGGACTAGCACACCACCACACTCTGTTTCATTGTTGTATCATTCCATTATGCTCATTTGCTTCCCATAATGTCTATCATGCTCAACCTCATCACTCCACTCCTATGCCCCATCTACCTAATAGTCTAGATATTCCATGTGTTGTTGTATTCATCTCATCCTAAGGCCACTAGGGCTTCACCACCTAGCATCATTACCTACTAAAAATCACCGAAAAACCTCAATTCAGGAAACCCCTCAAGCTTGAGCATGAGATACATCCCCATTTCAGGTCCATCAATCACCAATAATGCACCATGAAATCACATTATCCATAATAAATTTCCACATATATGACCTATGAGAACAACCATATAACTATTTCCACCACCCAATCCGATTACAGCCTCGTCCTACCAATGTAAATTTTGAAGGAGAAGAGGACCACTACCATGCACACTCTATCACGGGTTCCACCCGTTGCTCCTTCCTCCATGTATTTCATTTCCAAATATCATATCAAGGTTCAATTCCACCAATTATTCATTTTTCTCCACTAGTCACCTTGTAAGGCTACTGTGACACCCATAATTTCCAATTCGATCTCCTCTAGACCTTGTGAAGGTCAAGGGAGAAGAGGAATATTGTTTCTTACCTGTTGCTCAGTGATATCTTCCACCGAGCTACAACCATAGTTTACCAACAATCTACGATTCGTTCAACCTCAACATCATTTACCTATTCCCTTGATGCCATAGAGGTTTCCCGGTTTCTAGCTATGCCTAGTGCAACCCCATTTATGTTGTGGTCTATACCGAAAATATAAAACTCTAGATTACTTCTTTGGTTAGGAGTTTTAAATTAAATAGAATAGATATTTTGGGGGATTAAAAATATTTTTTCACATATCCCAACCATGGTTGATATTATCTTCTCTTGTTCCTATAAAATAATGGAAAATCCCCCAATAAGATGGATGTCTAGTCACAACCAACGTATGAGGATCCTCATCCAAGGAGGTGCTCGAGCAACATAACCTCTCATATCCCTTACTCATAATAATTATTAATTATTTGTTAAATAAATTTTTAGTATATATTTTCAATTATAAATTTTAATTTTTATTTTGATTTAATCAGGAATAAATTAAATCATAGCATGAAAATTCATCAAGTCATTCGTCCCTCTTGATTTGTTCTTCTTCTTCTTCTCTTCTTTTAAATATTATTCATCTAAATTTAATTATTATTAAAATTATTAGTAATATTACAATATTCTAATTTATTTTATTTCTTTATTTTACTACTGTATTCCACTTCATCAATTTTTTTCCCACTCTCTTTCTCTCTCTCTCTCCTTCTCGTATAACTATTGTTTTATCTTTCATTTCAGTTATTATTCTCACCCTTATTTTTATATTGTTCACAATTCTTCTTTGGTATTTTTTATTCTATTCATATCACACTCCACCATTTTATCTATTACTCTAAACAATTAATGGTTCACCATGATGATTGTCCTTACGTAGGTTAGGTTTTCTTGAATTTAATTAAAATGAATTTGAAGTTTCTTTGTGAATTGAGTTGCATTCATATGTGAGGTGATTGTCTCAGATGTGCTAAGTTCCCATAAATGAATGAAATGGAATTGAAATAGATAGGTCCTAGACTATGGAAAATCCTATACAAAGGTGACTCGTCAAATATGGTTAAATTATTAGGTTGAATTGATATTTCATAGGAATTCAATGATTTCATAAATTTTGGAATACATAATTGTAGTTTAAACAAGAGATTTCATATTTGGATTATCGAACTGAAATAAATCAAATGAAGTAAATTAGTGATAGAACCCAAAACCAAGTCATTTCATTCCTTAATTTATTATTTTTAGAACATCGTGTTAATATAAATTTCCACTTCTCATGTCATTTAAAAAACTATTAAAAAACCACATATATTGTCATTTTTTAATTAAATGATTAAAACAAAAAAAGAATATGTTTAGAAGATTTATAATATATATGCTAACAGACTAAAAATATTCTCATGTTAGAATACCCTGGGCATCAATTGTGTTTCATTAGGAGAAATAATTTTCTTTTTATATGCTCTATAAATGGCACAAGTCAAAATTTGTGTTATTTCCAAAGATAAAATCCATGGTTTACATATATGTTTTTATTTTAACATTATATATATTTTTTCAAATTTTTTAATAGAAAATAAAAAACTATTTTATATGATTTTTTCATATTATTATTTCAGTAATTCATTAAATATTTAATCTCATGTTCAAGATCCTATAATTGAAAATAATAAAGAGGATGATCTACATAAAAAGAACGATGAACCTACTGACCAATCCAAATTTAGGATAAATGGGATGAACCCTTGGATTTCATTTAATGAACTGTAATATATTGTTTATCAAGTAAAAATTGATAATCAAACTCTAAATACCAATAATAATGTTCCATCGGAGCTTCCCAATTTTTCTTGGACAAACCAAAGAGGTCATGCAATAGCATGATGATGATTCAAAGCCTAACAATCTAAAGATCCAAATACAAAAATAAAATTATTATCATGAGTGGACTCATGACAAGGAAACATTTCTTAATGATCTAACCATAGGAGATAAAACAGATCTGGATGACATCAAGAAGGAGTATGTACTAAAACTCATTTTTTGTAATCCTTACCATGTATATCTAGTACAGTTTCATTTCACTATATCCATAGAAGTGGAGGACGTCATCACATTGATGGAATTTCAATAAAAATATTGAGGATCTAGATAACCTATCTCTACTCTCTAACATCCTATTCTAAGTGGAACTCACCACAGAGGCAGTTATTAACTATGAACCAACTATAGTTGATTATATTTTCTCACACTCTATTGAATTTTATGTTATTAAATAGGAATTGATTATTAATTCCCACTCCATCGAATTTACCATTTAAGGAAATCATTGTTATGGTTTGGAAGATGATAATGAAACTAGACATAAAGATGTTTAGTATTACATAGAGATCAATGATTTCAATGAACATACATTTTATGTGCTATATCTAATGATTCATCAAGATATAAATAAGGAAATTAGAAATTATACTTCTCGTATTTTAGGGGATAAAATACTTATTTAATATATAAATTAATATTTATAAAAGTAAAAAAGAAATTTATAATTACACATTAAACATCTAATTCCTATAACTAATGTGCATCTAGCACTGATGAAAATTAAGAGGTTTCACCAATATCACCCAAGAAGTTGGATTATCCATACTTCATCTTACCCCTTTCTTTCATTTTAATCCATATCATAGATTGGTGGAGGTATTTTACACTATATTTATAGTTCATGAATCAATTAGAATAATGAAGAATTATCTAGGAAAATAATAATATGATGGTTCAAAAAAAAGGAGCTTCATAAACTATCAGAATTTGGATAACAACTCATACTACCCTTTGTAGGAAGTAAATATTCTTGTCCCATATGGAGGTTCATACCAAGATATATCACATTCTTTTACTATATTGTTTTTTTGAATTTTGATATCAATTTCGTTTCTTAGTAATGAGTCCATCAAGAAGTGCACTACCTCTTATCATTTTTTTATTAATTGAATGTTCCTTGTGCTTAATTGAGAAATTCTATTTTTGAGGTTCATTAATGGTAGAAGGAAGCCTCAAACAAAGGAGGATATAAGTATACAGCTTCATTTCAAAAGGAAGTTCACATTTATTATTATTTTTCGTTTAAATTACCCACATTTTTTGTCTAAAACATGTTTTTAGATTTAATATAAAATTGCATTCTTATACTAGGATTTATAATTTAGTTGAATTGTCTAGGAGACAGGAGTTCATTAAGAATATTGTGATTCTATATTATATATTTCAATGTTTATATAATTGGAAGAGTAAAATTGAATACTAGAAGATTGAATTTATGTATGGATATTAAAATGAGGACATGTGATTTAATAGAATTTGTTAAATCATGTAAATGAAATTTCCCTACCATTTTTAATTATTTGAATTTATGAAATTAATACGAATTGATTTGTTACTATTTGTCATTCATTGAGTGATTATCCAAAATCATATGTTAAATTCATGAGATTATTTATTGGAAAGGTAATTCATATTTATTCTTTTGAATATTTATTGATGAATCTTTGGTCATGTTACTGACTAGAACTTGCTATTGAACTTTTCAAATCGATGACTACAAAAAAGACACATTTAAAATTATTGAAGAATTTTTTTGAAAATCAATTATTCTTTATACACCCCAATTACATTAACCCTTCTTTACCCCATAGAAACCATGAATGTCCATATTATGATTAATCTATGTTTCAATCCATTTATTTTATTTCCTAACCTCCTCTTTGGAATTGAATATTATTTTTATGTTGAAGTGTGGTGG
This sequence comes from Viscum album, assembly GCA_963277665.1. Lineage (NCBI taxonomy): Eukaryota > Viridiplantae > Streptophyta > Magnoliopsida > Santalales > Viscaceae > Viscum > Viscum album. The sequence continues at coordinate 1,684,061,299 of OY728119.1, read as the reverse complement.
TGAATGTATTCATCAGAAATGGGATGATTCACACATAAGTAAGATGTTTAGGGGAGTTTATTATGGGAAAAAATTATTATTGTTGATTCTTTCATGATACTTATATTTACCCATTTGAAAAAAAAAATAAAAAAAGAACAAGAAAAATGAGAGAAATGTGTTACTACATAAAATAATCAAAAATCCCCATTTTTAGACCTATAGTTTTTATCATATGATGTTAGGTTGATGATGCAAGATTTATTCAAAGTATAAAATTAAAAAAATTAAAAAATAAGTGAATATTGTTTACAAAAAAATAAAGAAGGAAAAAAATCAATAAAATTTCACTAAGGGTGTATAAAACAATAATTATGCTTAAATTTGATCAGAATCCTTTGAGTTTTTGGGATGTTTTTAGTTGTTAAAAATTTAGGTGGAGAATATAATTACTCATCTACTATTAATATCATTATTTATTCCTTAATATAAAAATATTCTCCTTGGGACTCAATCTGTAATTTCATTTCATACCAAACTTATGTCTAAGAGTCATTTTATCCTTAATTCCACCCTCATGATTTTATATTATTTTTTCTTCTGAAGGTATAAAAATTATTATTTTTACATGATTATGTATAAAGGTAATGTTCTAATAAGATGAGCATTACATGGCTATAATTTATATCATGTGTGATGAGGGAAAAGATTCAAAAGGGATTTAAATTATGATTTATGATGTAAAAAAAATTAATTAAGGAATTTGAATAATTGAAAAAACATGCATCAATTTAAATTTTGGAAAATAAAATTATTTGAATTTATTATTTCTATAAAAATTAATAAATTAACTTTATGTTTTATGTCAATATTAATGTTTAAATTCAAAATTGATAATAATTTAATTATATTACCTTGAAATTCGAATATTTAATTAATTAGAGACCTATTAAACTCCTTGTTGAGAATTTATGCTTAATGAAGAGTATGGTTTCATTTTTGGATTATTTCAATGTCAAAAATTGTGTCTATATTATTATTCAATTTCAATTATTTCTTAGTGATTTTCAATGTTAAAACCCATGAATTATATTGATTTACTCAAATTTTGTAATTTATAATTAAAGAAATAGAAATTGATTAAAAAGGATAAAATAAGTGGAATTTTTATTTAAACGTAATTTTGATATTTAATAAATAATATTTTTAGGATTTTAAATCTTCTGAACAATTTTTAAGGAATTTAATAAATAAAAGTTTAGAACTTAGCAAGACTTTTACCAAAAGGAGATCTCTGTATGTATAGATCAAGTGAGTGAGTCATCCATAAAGCCCCTAGGGGTGAGCCTGATGGATTTGGTTAGTGCACGGGGGAATCTGGATTGTGAAAAAGAACGATGGTGATGAAACATGTTGGTAGAATAGTCTGTACAAATAATAAAACATGAGTGCTCTATGGTACGACCCACACTACCATTGAAGGATACACTCGATGGGTTTTGGCGCACTGGAACGAGGAGGTGAGACCTATGGAACCTTTTACACTTCACTAATCCACTTATCCCACGTTAAATATTTTAAAATCTCTCCATCTCTTCATATTTTTCAATTTGGAACAAGAGAGCATCCAATATCTGCTATGTCACCGCCACACTCACCATATTCCCTTAAAATCAACTACACTCTTCCTCGACTCTCTACTCATGTTCCCCTCCTACCAACTAAACCACTACATCCTTGTGTTTTCACTTTCATCTCTGCCTCAAAAACTTATAGAAACACCCCAAGTATCTTCGATTGCTGAAACTCACCAAACACCCTCAATAGAAACCTCCTCTAGAGCCTAAGATCATGACATTCACTATTCCACATCCTTGTATCCCCTCTGGTGTATTGGAAAAACACTATATCAAAAGTAAAACACTATGTATGAAAACCCTGAGCTACACCATTTCACCACTTCAATCACCAGAAAATTTTTTGGCATCCACAATCTACTATGATGGTTAGATGATATGAGGAGAACTTCAATGAAAACTATGACACTAGTTCCTCCAATCACCGCTTCCTCTATGAAAAACACTTCCAAATCATAACATGAGATTAGTTCCGTCATTGATGAATGCTACCTCCAACGATCTCTTCATAATCCTATTATGACTCCCTTGATCTCCCATTCTGGATCCTCTAACCACTACGATGGATTTAGGAGAAGTGGAGTGCTTCTTTTTCTTCACTACTTGGCGGTGGCTACCGAAAGGCCATAACCAGAGATCACTATGATTGAATGATACCTTCCACCTCACCATCTTCTCACTTTCCCTTTTTCTACAGAGGCCTTCACGTTTTAATCCACATATTGAGTTACACCGATGAAACTTCTGTCCATAAGAAATACATAAAACACCTAATTTGAATTGGTGTTATCAGATTCAAATTAGATAGTGTGTTTATATTAGGTTATTAATGATCCCCTTCTATCTAGGTTCACATCCATGGTAGAGACTCCAATTTCCTATGATTATAAAAAACTGCAAAATCCCCCTTTCAGAACGATAATTGTGCACCCCCGAAGGATGAGGATCCTATTCCAAGGAGGAGCACATGTTATACTGCATCTCTTCCACACCCTATTTCATTTTTAATCAATTTTTTTGTTTTTAATTTTTTCACCTTTCATTAACTAAATACATTTATTTTTATTCTTTAGGTGTTGCATCCCTCTTCATTTCATCCTGAATGTTCTCTTATTTTAATTATTATCCATATAAATTAAATTATTATTATTATTATTATTATTATAAGTATTATTTTACAATTATATTTTAATTAATTCATTTCATTCTAAATTTATTCCCCTTCTTATATTTTATTTTATTTCTCCCTCTCATCCCAATTCTTTTTAAATTCATCTTTTTCTTTTATGTTTCCCATTATCAACCATTTTATTTTGTTATCATTGTTTAATATCGTATATTATTTTATTCCCTTCTAATAACACTCCAGAAAGTGATATCATACTCTTGAAAATGGGATGCAAACTTCGAGGTTTTGCACAGGGGGAGGTCAGAGTGTTCTTTAATTTTTCAAACAATTTATTTTATGACTATTATAGATTTGAGTTGCATTTATGGGCGTGGAAAATGTCACTAATGTGGTGAATTCCTTCAATTAAATGAAACTCTAACTATTTATATTATTTTATTTAATCATTTTTTCACAATATAAGTTGTAAAGTTCTTCACATGATATATTTCAACAAGTCAATAGATTAAATGTCATCGATAATGTCGGGTCCTTGAAGATGTAAAATTTTTAGACGAAGGGGTTTCATAAAATTTTATTAAAAGAGGATGTTTAATTGAGATGAATTATGAATTAAATGATTTCTAAAATGTCTAAATAATGAAAAATAGTTCAAACATGAGTTTTAATGTTTAGTTTATCAAACACAAATAAAAAAATTAAGGAAATAACGATTGAACCCAAAAACTAGTCCTTTATTTCCTTATTTTTTTATTTTTTTATATCATGTTATTCTAAATTCAAATTTTTCATGTCATTTTAAATTATAATAAAAAACCAAAAAGTTTTTCATTGTTTTAATTAAATAATTAAAAAAATATTTTATGTTATTTAGACGAAGTAAGTGAACAAATTGAAAATCTCTTTAAATTCGATGACCTTAGTCATCCATTGTTCTTAATTATGAAATATAATTTGATTTTTCCATTCCAGTTAACATTAATTAATCAATTTTTATTGTGATAAGATAATGAAAAGAGTATTATTATGAAAAATTACTTGTGAATGGAATAATACTTATGTTGGAGAGTGGACATTCGATTAAAATACTCCTTGGAACTGCAGGTCATAGACTATCTTTGTGTGATATGGGTATTTAAAAATCGTGATTTAATTATATTAACGGTCATTTTGTAGAAGTATAAAGGGAATTTTTAATGGGATGTGTAGGTTTGAAATGGTTTCAGTGATCCCTTTTTATAAGAGATGAAAATGGATCTATCAGAAAAGTATTTTATATTATATTATTTCTAGGAAACTATTCCATGTTAAATTGCTCCATAATTTTGAAAAATGGAGTGTGGTGTCTTTATAGGTCATAAAATACTCAAACAAGTGTTTTTATGAATTTTTAATTATTTTATTGGGTTTTTACCTTTCTTGTTTTACATATTAATCTTGTACATTGGAAATAGGGCCCTATCTTTTGACTAAGTGATATTATGATTAATTAAATATATAAAATAACCCATAAAACCAATTATTGTTGTTATAGAACGAAAATTTGAATCTATTAAATATAATTTAATATATAAATTTTATCAAATAACATTTCAAATTAAAAAATACAATTAGTATTAAAACCAGTTTAATAGAAAAATGATATTTTATCCATATTGATTCTTAATATTATTTTCTATTGATTAGAAATTGAATATCTATTTATATATTTATTTATTTCATTAGAAATAGTAATAGATTAAAATTTTAATTTATTTTAATATATTTTTTTAGATATAAATATCATCATAATAATATATATTAGTTTTTATAAAATTATTTCACAGTTATTGTAGAAATTAGCTTTAATCATATTAATATACATTTCATAAACAAATTGAATATTCTAATTATATAAAAATATTTTTTCTAAAATATAAGATTGTTCTTTTCAAATTACGATACCATGTGTTGGGAAAATAATCTTAATATATGTGCTTGTAGTGTGTAAAAACCCATTTTATTCAGAAAAATGTTTTATTAAGAATGATGTTTTATTTATAAAATAAAATCAATTTTATTTCATCTAATGATATTAATAATATTATTGTTTTTTAAGTTATTTTTAGATGAAATTAAAATAAATACAAAAACGAATTTCTCTTACCTAAAATTATTTATTCATATTGTTGAAAAATAGTTCTCATAAAATATTACATGACATTATAAAATGAAATTCAAATGTATTCTAAATTAAAATAGTATTTTTAAATGAGTTATTTTAATTTTTAAAAACTGTATTTATAACATAAATATTTCAATGACTTCTCAAACATATAAAATTGATTGTATTAGAAAAATAAATATTTTTAACAGTTCACCTGAAATAGATTATATTAGGAAAAAAATTGAAATATATTGTAAGCTAATTTTCTAGTGGTGTATCAAAATATAATTTTTTATTTTCAGATTTAAATTCGAAAAATAATAAAATTATATTCTAGAAATAAAGTATATGATATAACTCAAATGTATTTTATTTAAAATAACAATTTAATTATAAAATGGTATTGATTATTTAATATCTAAAGCTAATGACTACTAATTATTTACAATATCAATGTTTTTTATAGGTTTATTAGAAATATTTTTTTAATATATTGTGGTTTTTATGAATCTTGAAGCAAGTGACAAAAGTTATAAAAATGATCTTTTCTTTTCCCTAATTTCATACATGATAATATACCATTGATATAAATTTCTATTTTTACCAAAATTTATAACACTTTTCAAAGGACATAATTTATGATAAACATGACTGTGTACCTCAAAAAATATATTTCTTATAGTTTTCAAAATAACGTTTTATTCAATATATTTTTTTCCATCATGTGGTGATAAATCATCATTTCATTATCTACCCTTACATATATAAATTCTGGACCCAATAATTTCCTCAGAATAACTTTATCCCAATATTCAAGGGTTTGGCAGCATTTTCTATATAATTCCTCAAAATATACCATTGATATACTAGAATAACAACTATTATACTAGGAATATTCACCTAAACAAAGATGATGATCCCAAATTAACTGATAACATAATTAGTAATATCTTATCTTGTTTGTTAATGACATGTTGTAAACATTTATTTTCCTCTTAATTTTGGAAGATAATATGTACTGTAATATAATTCAATACCCATCATCTTCGAATTTTCATTCCAAAAATTTGATATAAACCTAGAATCATGGGTAATACTATGTAATATGTCTATTTATTTATAAAAATTTCTATAAATTTGATTCAAATACCTGGTATCCTAATTAGTGTCAAAATTCAATAATATAGTCAAATTTTAAAAAATATTCTAAATAAAAGTATTTCATCGATATTTCTTTATTATTCCCACCTCAACATCTAGGGACATATACTCTAATATTCATTCAGATACTATAAATGGATGAATCAACAACTTTAGTAGTTGTCTCTATAAATAAACTCATTGACAAGTAAAACAATTCATGGTATAATCTACAATATCATTCTTTATACATTCCCACAAAACATATTCTAAAAGTCCATTAACCATCATAGTGATTCCAAGATGATTAGAAAACAAATCATTGGGAGAATTATAGAAAAAAAAATATTCATCGATTAGGAATCCTTAATAAAACATAACCACATTCCAAATTTGATTACACATTATTAATCCTTATTAATCTAATAAAACATACCCTTTTTGATTAGTTCCACAATTTCATGTAAACCATGACCTTTCATTCATCTCTGGTTAATGATCTCTAAAAAATTGATTTCATTGACACCTGAGTCAAAGTAGAATATGGATCTATAGAAATATTACTAGAAAAACCTTTATTAAATCATTATCTAATGGATAATATTCTATATATATCATAGTTAATAGGGTAGTATATTTTCAACACATTCCATCAACTAACTTGTTTTATTTATCACAAATATTTTTAATTCAAAAATCACAATCCTGAATTCAGAATATATATATTACATTTCTCATTTTCATCAATTATATACAAAATATATACATGAATCTTTAATGATCAATATATACTATTCATTTCACCCCATATAGATTAGGAATATTTATTTTGTAATAAAAATAATCTTCTCATACCTGAAGGTCATGTATAATATAATTCTACTCATGGTTTTCATGTAATGAGTTTCATATGTGAAATCCTAATAATTTTGGATCAAGTCACACTAAATTTACTTCATATAATCATATATATTAATCCGAAATTCACACATAGAAACCTTCATCCCATTCATCATTCTTTATCTAGATAAATTTTACTTGTTTTGAATAAATTTATTTTCATAGAAAAGAAAACATTAATATTTTCAACATGATTTCTGTACTGACCTATTAATCCAAAAACATGAAATCTAAAATATATTTTTTATAATTTTTCCACTATTTCACCAGCTTAGATTTATTATGATCAATAGTTATACCATATATAGAAAAACTATTTTCAATAAATGATATCATATATTACAAAATTCCCATTTATATAATATTCCATTTATATTATTTTCTTCTAATATCCATAGAACATTACATAGGTGTTTCTAATGATCCTCATAGATTTTAGAGTATATGATAATCTCATCAATAAAAACCACAAATTTATCTAAAGAATAAATGAATAATATATTAATTAGTAATTTAAATACAGAGGATGAATTTTTTAACAAGAATAGAATAACCAAAAACTCATAATGACCATAACTATTATGGATCATCATCCATGGAATGTTTTCCTTATTTTCATTCAACTAGTGAAAAACAGAAATGAGATGAATCTTCATAAAATATTGTGCACCCTATATTTTATAAAAAAATCCATTCATATAAGGAATCAAAAACATGTTCTTAATAGTAATGTTATTGATTACCTCATAATTATTGAAAACTCTAATTGGTTTATCTTTTTTTTAAAAATAACGAGATAACCAAAAGCTAAAGGGATAGGGAATATGAAATCCTTATGAAGAAACTCTTTTATTTTTTTTCAATTACAACAACTCAATTAAATTAATTTTATAAGTTGGTTTGGAAATTTCCTTATCATCATGAATTCTGTAAATAATATTTTCAACCCCTATGTTTGGAATTATTCGTGGAAAATCATCAAAAAATACAAACATATTCTCATTCAGTACATAAACACCACAAATTTGATCAATTTCATTCTTTTGAGGAATATGAAAATCATAAAATTCACTTATATATTTTATCATATTATTACCTTCATGATATGTTATCAATGGTATGAAGACATTTTTATAAAAAAATAAAAACTCATTAGAAAAAATAAATCCATTAGTTATTTAATAAATTTAGCATGATAAACAAAAATATATTTGATTCCAAGAATTAAATAAAACCAAATAATATAAATAAATAAAATGATCCATAAAAACCATTCTATAGATGATAATTGATTGATTTTAATAAATTCTCATTTCCTATAAACTAGACCCAAAATAGTATCCTATTTTTCTGAATTTTTTTATTGAGATAGATCTTCCATTTACATGAAATATTCCTTAATATAAAAAATGTGTTGATAAAAAATAATAGAATACATTATCTAGAATTATTTTTAGTGAAAATATCATAAGAGGGTAATTGTATTTTATTACCTAGAGGATTCTATGATGAATTCTTCCCCAATTACTACAACATTGAGAACTTATTATCTTTATTATTGTATAATTCCACAAACTCCACCTCAACATTCTCATCACATCTCATAGAATCATCCAGAATTATGAAATCATGAGTATCCAGAACCCTTCATAAACATGGATTCAATCCTAAGAAAAAAATCATATATTCTACCATCAAGGTCCCAGATGAAGTGTGATGTTGACCCGTCCAATATATAATAATTTGATTAATAATTTTCAAAACACTCATCCTCATTTTAACTCAACACATAGAATATTTAAAAAATATAATTATTTTATATTTAATAAAAAAATCATGGAATAGATCAATAAATATTATTAAATACATAGAATTAAATTCTTACTTTTAAATAGTGATCTTAATCAAATACCACAATTGAACAGCTTCACTATCAAAATGTTATATAAAAATGGTTACCTTATGAAATTATAAATATCCCAAAATATGATATCTTTTCATGAAAGCACTAATACATCCTATATAGTTTTCCATTTATAAGGATCCCCTAAAACTGAGAATATACTATTTTATGAAACTATATACAATAAACATGTTCCCCTAGGGAGAAGTTGGTATCTCTCTCTTACATGGGAACCACCATTATTAGCAAATTTCAACTAACTCAACACTTCAAATAAGTACATTTTTTAAACCATTATTGGGTCTTTAGTATAGACGGATATTATCCCAGTGATAGCATTCTACCATATCTACCTAGTTCCTTCGACGGAAAACAATTATGAATAGACATGGAAAAGATACCAAAGCATGTAAATCTTCAAAAGTTAATTCATGACAATATACTCATAAATTAGAATATATTCAATGTACCTTTTAACTTCATCCTAATTTCTCAAGAGAGGAAAATGAATGTGCAACACGTATTATTAATAAATAACCATATAATATGATTTTTAATGGGGATATATCTGGAATGAATCATAATATATATTCTAATGTATATTAAAGAATAAAAAATTATAATTTAAATGATATTCACACATATATTCCTTACCACATTCATAATTTTTGAATCAAAAAGTCATGTAAGTGGGAACCTTATATAAAATATGTAAATTTCAATAATTTTTATTAAAATAATTGTGAAATAATTTAATTGGAATATGTATACAAAATAGGACAATCTTGTGTTAAATATGACATATATCTCACAGAATTAAAAGTGAGAAGAAAATCCCTTACCTCGTGCTTGACATGCTTAAAATGTGATATTTCCATTTATATAATAAGTATAAATTTCTTATTATTATATAAAAATATTAATGGAATACATTTAATATAATATATTATACACTTATTTTATTTCAAATCCCATTTATTTATAAATCCATATTAAAATTAATTTTTTTCTTCATTTTAAATGTTTCTTTTTAATGAAAAATACTATTATATAGCATTGGGCCTTGTATATTGATCATAAATAAGTAATATATAGATTATAAATAATGATATACAAATAATATATATAAATTTCATATATATATATATATATTTATAGAATTTATTGATATAGGAAAATGAATTACATTATTCTGGAGACATTACGCCATATGTGTGCATTAAGGTGGTTTTGTTTTCTCAATTGATCAAACAAAAGAATGGTAAATATTAATTAATAATTAAATTTACATTATTAAACATTTATATCAAATATATATATATATATTATATCAATAATTATTACCATACAAGAAAGATAGATATGAGAAACTATTCTCATCGCTTTATGGAGATGGAAGTCCACATGTACGAACGAGAGACGTTATAATTTTCCAATGGATGGTATGAATATCCATAATGGTGGTTCTATAATAATAATAAATATTCATTATATTTATGATAATTATTAAATTATTCTATAATAAATAACAAATACTTATAAAAGGTATAAGAAGAAATAATATTGAAAACACTCATTTACGAGTTATATCAATTCATTGCAAAACATCATCTTGTTTACACGATATGACATAATATTTTTCACCATTGGAAATACTAGATTCTCCATAATATGGTGGAGGAAACATTGAGGGTATTTTTAGGTGTTTTTTAAGCTATATGGCTTGAATGTTGTGGGGAATATTTGATAATATGTTCCCTTTTATAAGTAATGGTTGAAGAACATTTAGAATTTAATAATATAATAAATTAATATAAATTATTTTTTATATAAACAAATTGATCCCAATTGATTTAATTATATAATATTATAATTACTTTTTAAAAAACCCTCTAATACAAAAATGTTTGGATATGTTTAAGTTATGTTTTCAGCCTTATCTATTAGTTTTCACCATCAATTAACCCTTTGAAAATTAACATCGTATCAATTATTTAAAATTTTTATAGTTCAATAAAGTTACCATAATAATACATGTGTCCCATAAATAGAAAATGGTTTTAAATTTAAACCATATCCCATTTACATGTAAAAATATAGTGAATAACCCCATTTTTTTGTTTCTTGGTTTTAGAAATATTGAAGATCTAATAGTTCTTAATGAGTATGGGATGTTGTATTTTTTAGAAAAATAATATGTGGAGATCATAAGTATGATGATTCTTGATCTTGTTTTTATTGTTCTATAGATGATGGAAATAAATTTTGGGATATGATAATTTTTTTGTTATTTTGTATGGTGATTGGATGAATTTTTTATGATTGAGTTTGAGTCGACTTTAGATCCAAGTAGATTGTTCTATAGAAGGAATATTCATGTAGTAATTTATGCTATTTTGCTGATTTAATAAATATAAATTTAAAAAAATTATTCATTTGTTGATTTCATCTCTATAGGAAGAAAACATAGCTGATTCCACTACATAACCAAATGTGACACGTAATGAAATGATTAACGTAGAAGAATTTAGAAATTACATATCTATTTTCAGTTACAAAATTGATTAGAAACATATTTGAAAATAGATTCAGGTTTCTAAAACATGTAGGAATATTTTCCATATATCTTATTTCTATTAAAAAAGATGTATTTTATTCTTATTTATATTGTTTATTCAGATTAAATTATATGTATGTATTGGTTTTTTAGAAAATTTTCAAAATGAGAATAACATAAAAATAATAAATTGAAATTATGATGGAACAATTTTTAATTCTTACATAATCAATGGATTTAATTTTAAAGCGATGGTTTTATATTTTTTAACGATATTAAAAATATTTTTAATGGTTTTTAATGCTGATTTTAATATTTTTTAAAGTCACTTTTGAGCCACAATACATACATTTTCTTTGACACCTACTGAATAAATTATGGGGTAATAAATGTGAAATATTTATAATGTGCATCATGATATTTAATGAATAATATAAGTTATGGAATGAATATCATGTGCTCTATCCTTAACTTGGTAAAAACTAGTAAATCATTTCGACACATAGAAGATTAAATATAGTGATACACATAACAATATGATGGAAGTCCAAATCCATGGTGGATTATTCAATGTTCATCATTGAATCCAAGGAGGATAAATTTAATATGTGGAGATGAAAACATAACTATATAAATATTTCAAACGAAGAAAATTTTGATTACTAATTCGCAATATTTAATGAAATTTACTCTAATATTCATGGCTTTGAGAAACCTAGATGATTTAAATTTTTTAAAAAATTAATGATAATTTTTACAAAACAGTTTGATCTTATATTTTCACCTGACGAATATAGATAATATCTCACTCTCAATGAATTTCATAATATTATGATAAATTATTAAATGTGAAAGTTCTCATATTTTAATAAGAATATCATAGATGAGATGTATTTTGAGGCTATGAAAAAATATAAAATCAATGATGTTTAAATTTCTAAATCATGTGAATCTAAGGAAAAAAATTAACTTATTGATTATAAAAGAATAATTTATTTCATATCAATGTAATTCAAAATAATAAAGCTGATGGGTAATCAGAAACATCCACCAATTTGTTAAAATTATAATTAAATGTGATACATTTCGATAAATTTTCCTAACAAGAAGTCCATTGAACATGAGATTGATGATAAGAACCCCCGAAAGAAGAATTAGGGTAAAACATAAAAATATTCCACCAAATTTTATATATGTAATATTTTTTTAAAAGTAAAATAATAAGCTATATGAGAAAAAAAGACACTAACTCCAGATAATCTAGAAAATCAAATGTGGAAATTAATTTCATCGATAATTTAGAAAAAGGGTATAATACTTCTTGTAGTCAGTTTGATGAAAGTAAATGAAATAGAATTGGAAAAATTTGTAAAATTTGTTACATGCATGCCTTGAGAAAAAAATCTAAAGGATAACAAGATATTATTCAAATATAAATTGAATATTGGTAGTGGAAAAAATAATATAAAAATAAAGAGGATATTTACAAATATGATATTAATATATATAAACTGAATGCAGTTGAAATGGAAAAGATGATAAAAGATCATAAAGGACGAACTTTCAATCAATTAAAGTGAACTATATAAGAATAAGTAATAATATATTTAATCATATAATTATTTAAATAACATCAGTGAGGATTTCAATAAGACTATTCAGTTCAACGATGGATAATCACATGTAGGTGAAAAGTGGAGTCTGACGAATCGTGTTAATTTGTGCCATTATGAATTTAAAAATTAACTCATTCTCTTTGAAAATGTGGTTTATGAAATCAATTTCATACATTTATGAAAAATGAATACATGTGATAAATCCTCTTCGAAATCAAAAGTGGATAGAGATTTATCAAAAAGGAGCTCTATATATAACAGATGGATCTAAAATGTATAGAATAACGTCATTAAAAATACTTAGGATAATTGTATAATTATTATTTTAGATCAACGTTCAACAAAATATATTGTTTATATCATTTTTTGGGATCAAATCTTACTCAATATAGTATAACATGTGTCTGTAAGATATGACACTTGACCCAATGGAGTCTTAGTCAATGAAAATGTGGATTTATTTTCCAAGAAAAGTTAGATGTTACAAGGAATTCATTATATATATCTACGAAAAAATTAATTTCATAGAAAATTTATGTGGAATATGTGATTAATAGAGGAATGTTTTTTAAAACTTCAAGACATTCCCGCAAAGAGAAATTCGCAATGTTGAGAATTTAATTGAATTAAAATTATTAATGAAGAATAATGAAGTTTATTGATATTCCATTGAAGGCTGGTAGGAAAACCAATTCAATGATACTTGATATCTATTATTAATTACACAAAATTTCATTAAAAAATATTAGGATATTTTACGAAATGTTATGGAGGAGTAGTTAAATTTATAAATGGTTTTTATTTAAAAAACTAGTTGGGATGGCTCAGCTGAGATTGAACCAAGAAATATGAAGTCTAATTATGTTTTTCATAATGAAGGGTTGATGTAAAATTACTCTATGTCAGTCAAATTTATGATTATTTACAAGATAAGGTATTCAAGAAATATATATGTATCATTAAAACCACTCGTTATGGATGGATTTTTAATCATGTGTGATGAACCAATGGAAATCTATTTCAAATTGGTGATATAATTTATTCCTATTACTTGAGTGGAAAAGGTGAAAAGAAGTTATGTCAAAAAATGATCAATAATCAAGTCAAAATAATTATTAATAAAAATTTTTAGCATAATTTTGTGATATATATCCCCATGATGAAGAGAGATTGGGATAAAATCCTAAAAAACTATTAAAATGATAAAATAATTCAAAGTTCAAAAAACAGTGTGAAAATTATATCTTTCAAAACACATGAGATAAATTATAATAACATATATAATCAAATGGGAAAAAAGTTTACTAGTGGTTATAAATATTACATTACATTTATTTATTATTATACGAAATAAAAAAAATTTCTCTTTGTAAAATAAAATCCAAAGGAAATGTAAAGGTTTAAAAATGTTAGAAGGAATGATAATAATGAGTTCTGTCTCTATATCATGAAACTAAAATCAATTAATACTAAGTATTTTATATGAGATTAAATTAAAATATATATTTTAAAAAATGGAATCAATCATCAATATAGAGCATTATATAATCCACAATAAAATGGACTAGCTAAAATAAGATCAATATCATAGTAGAGAATAGAAGGACTATGTTATATAAACACAATATAACAATGAATTTTTAGAGAGAAGTTGTATATAATTTCATAAAAATACACAAAATATGTCTACTGAAACTTGAATAAAACACACCTTATTATATTCAGTTCTAGTGAAGTCCAAATATAAAATATATAAGAGTTTCTGGAAATCCATGAATTACAAAAATTGGGAACAACAATCTACGATATTTTTATGGGAAATTAGAGGATGAAATATTTATGGGTCACCTATCTAATTGTAGTTTCTATAGATGTGGGAAAAATATTTGCATAAGGTATTTTACTTTCGTGAGGGCAAAATTTTGGGTAAAAATAACAAATAAGTTATAAAAATTGATTCAGCTTAAAAAAATTAAGTATAAATTTTAAAATAGATTATATAATTGATGAATGATGCTGTTACTATATAAGATCTAATCGCTAGTGATGTAGATTCCGAAAAATATGTTGATCAAGGTGAATATATAGTAAATTATGGAAAACAATCCAAAAAATCGAGCTTCATATTTAAATAAAAAATATCATTGGAAATAAATAGTCTGTAGTTCAAAAAATGAATTTTTTACATCAGAAAATCAAACATCACTAATTTTCCAATTTAAACATCTCACTATATTTGAAGGAGTCAAGCATAAGTATTGGATACTTGATATGAAGGAAGAAATTGATTAAATTGATAAAAAAATCACTCTAGATCATTTTCCAAGAACATAAATCCTAATTTCATTAAAAAAATGTTGTATTATATAAATATGATAAATGAGAATAGACATGTATCAAGGAGTAAATCTAGACTAGTGCGACAAAGATATTTTAAAATTAGTGGTAGCGAATGAGAAGAAATATTTTCACCAATAGAAATACGGGATATAATCATAATTTTCTTAGTAGTGTAAGATCAAAAACATTATAAAGATTATCAAATGGATATGGAATCCCCCTTTATATAATGTGATCTTAAGGAATATGTATATGTTGAAAAAATGAGATGGTTTTCTCTTAGACAATGATGAAATAATGGTATATAGATTGAAGAAATAATTTTATGTCGTTAAATATCCCCCTTAAAATAGGTATTCTTAATTGGATAGATGTTTAAGGTATTTTATTGTTTTGAAAGGTAATGTTAACAATAACGTTTATATTAAAGATGTGATTAATGGAAGTCATATAAAAAATTTCCATGTGTGTAATGTCTTTTTTTTTAAAAAATTGGTTCTGTTTATGAATATATTTATATGTAAATGAATAAGTATTTTTATATTTCAATTATGGGCAATATGACATAATTTATAGTATTTCAGATTATGTAGAAGACAAATTACATCCTTCTATTTCTCGAAATGTATTCTAAGGGCTTATGGAAAGTGTTTGTAATGTGAAATGAATAATAATGTTCAAATACCATTTCAATTGATAATAAATTTTTGATGGAATAAGCTAGATGTTTTTCACTAGAAATAATTCAGAAGAATTATTGGATTCCTACATTATCATATAACATCAATGTTATCTAAAACATATGATGTGACTCGATATATTAGATTTTAGATTGTTCATAAAGAGTCTCAGTTATTGGATATTAAGATAATACTAAGGCATGTGAATGGATCTCAAAACAATGATCTTTTATATTGAAATTGTATGATTTGAACTTATTGGGATTTACAGAAGAATTTTATATTGGAAATTATAAACACAAAATATGAGACTTAGGTGAACTCATCATTTTGGGAGAGGGTTTTTTTATTTGTTATATAAAATAGATTGATTTAATGAAAATATGTACGGATTATGAATACTATTTAGTAGCTATATATTATTGTACACATATTATTTGGATTTAGTTGTTTCTATAAAATTTAAATAATGAAATATAAAGATGGATGGAAATTTATTTTAATAATCAATGTTCTATTGGGCGGTCTGAAAATATAGTACAACATTGAATTTCCATGTATATTTTTATATGATATCATTTTATCAATGAAATTGCGAAATTTAGAGATATAAAGTTAGAATACATTTTGAAAAATTATTAGATGGTAAATATTTTCACCAAATATATGAAAAGTGAGTTCTTTATGGAATTAAGGGTAAAACAACCTGTATATCCTTCTTTTTTAGCTTGATTCCTATTGGGTGATAATTCTACATTAAATTAAATTCATATTGCTTTGATATCCCCAACAGACATTGGATTCTGTTTCAGAAGGGGGGAGAAGTCAGTGATTAAGTGGGAGTGTATGTTCAGGGGGGATTAGTAATAATGGGAATTATTAATTAGAAAATAATAAATCTATTCTACTAATGGTGATATATCTTATAAGGAACTTTTTAAAAACGTAATGAGTAAATATAATGTAGTCTCCCGACGAGGATGACAAAGTGATCCCCAATAATTCACTATATTCGCTGATGTTGGCACTGTTCTATTACTTCATGAAATAAGTGTTTATTGATATCCAAGGGGTTTCCAGATAATTTTCAATAAATAAAAATGTGGATATTGAATAACCCCATATTTTTGGATGGTATTGAGAAATATTTAAGACCCTAGGTTCTTAGTGAGTATGGTTGGTTGTATTTTTTTATGGTGATCTAGAGACTCACAATCCGTACATTTCATAATGTAGTTTAGAGTGTTCAAATATAATAGTAAGTGTTTATGAGATGGTATATAAATCGGTTGAATTAATTCTTTTTGAGTTTTACTACATTCTAGATCCTCGTAGATGGTTTTTTAAAGTGTATATTAATTTGTTTTTTAAACTATGTAGAAGATTTGGTATAGGGTAATACATGTATGTGACTCACATAGTTGTATCCCATACATAGAAAAATCTCATTCGTGATTCAACCATATAACTAAATGATACATATAACCAAATTATTAATATAGGTATGTTAATAATACACATAGTTTTTCTCAGTCACATAGATTATTGTTGATGTATTCGAATTAAGATTCATGTTGAATACTCATCTAGAAAATTATGATATGTCCATTATTTTGATAGACAAACACATAAACGATTCTTATTCTTGGAGTTGGTTTATATTTCATGTTACTATTGGATTGGTTTTTATGAATGTTTTCAAAATTCATATATTTTGATGATAATTAAGTATAATGATGCATGAACTATTTTTAATTATTCAAGAATCAAGGAATTTTAATTCTCATCCATGATTATAGAATCTTTTGAATGAATTTTGAGGGGTTCTGAATGAGTTTTAAAATGATTAGTTTCATATGTTGTAAAATTATTTTTGAGGTACATTATAAATAAGGGATTTTCAGAAACAATGGAGACCATGGGGAAATAATATAAATATTTTGAGATCATAGGGAATGATCAACAAGGAATAATAGAATAGATCGAATAAATATTGTGTTATGTGTCCACTATATGGTAAAAATGGTAAATACTACTGAAACACATTAAAGATATGATAGTGAGTGACATCAAAAGTTGAAGGGATAACTAAAGTCTGGGTGGATTATTCAGTAATCTCCATTCGATGAAACTCACATCATCATAAGATTGAACATGAGTCTTAGAATGTTTTATACAATACTTATAATGCTCCAATAGGGGTAATTCATCTTCTATATCTTGGAAGATCACAAAAATTTATCTTAAATATTTATTACTGAAGATAAATATGTTTCTGGAGATTTTATTCACTGTGTAATCATTCCTTATAGTATAACATGAAGGTGTGAGGATGGTCGTGACTCCAAAAATCTGTGGTTGTATGCCACAAAAATTCATGTAAGTTTATTTCACATGAGTATATAAAGAAAAGAATATTTCGTTAGGGGGATTAGTTATCCACAACAAAATTTACAATTACATATTGTATTAAAAAATTGTAAAATAAGTGTGTTCCCAACTTTTTTATTTTCTTCATTATTTTATGAGGCATTGATTTTATATTTTGTATAGATTAACCTTTAACCCTTCGGAGATTATAATTTTTATTTAAAACAAATTATAAAAAATACCTCTACTAATTCAAGTACCCTTCTCAATAGAGGAAACTAGTCCTTATAGGAATTTCCGATAGTATTTCTTTGGAATGTTTTATCATTTATTAAAATATTATTTACTATAAAATATCATTAATTTAATTTTCAAAAGTATATGAAATATCATAACATTATATGTGTCTAACTCTTATTAAATGGATCCAAAATGGCATGTATTTGAGGAAAAAGATGATATAGTATTAATAAAATCACACAAACAACATTTTAATGGTTTTTATATTATTTTTAATCTTATTTATTAGTTTAACCCCTAGTTATCTAATTATAATAATAACCATGGTAATGACGGTTTTAATATTTAATGGTTTTAATTATACTTATAAGAGAATAATTTTCTCATAAATTTTCAATAAATTAAATTTTCAGGAATTTATCATCATAATTGTTCAATTTAAATATTTTTCTGATTTCTATATAATTGAATAATATATATTTATCACAATATACTATTATTTTAATTTTAATAACTATTCACATAATTTCACATTTCAAACAACATTATAGAAATGGAAATAAAATATAATTATTTTTAAAAATAACTATTCTCTTATATTCCATTCAAAATTAAAGGGACAAAATAAATCACTCAATAAATAATACTTTTACAGTTCTTAAAATTATATACATTATTTTTCTACTCATTAAAGAAGAACCATATGAGTTTTGATTAATCATTAATGGTAATAATTTCGTCACTAATAATTATAAACAAGTAACCAGCATAAAAAATATTAATTAGTGTTTTAATATAAATATATAACTGACGATAAGTTTGAATTATCCCAATCAAAAAATACTAAATATATTAAATTGAGAATGTGATATTTTTACATTATCTATTACATAAATATTATGAATTTAAAAAACAAAATTAAATGGACTTAAAATGTTGTATTCTCAAATTTGAGGTTATTATTGATGAAATTGACTCATAAAACAAAATAAATGCATGTTTTGGATGTCTTGGTAGACTTATCATATTATTGTTACCCCTAAATAAAATATTTTACCTTTATCCTCGTAATAAAAAAATTGCAATGGTTACTATTCATATTGATAATAAATAATGAGAAATGTTTACCAAATTTGGAATTACTTATTCAAAATATTGGATCCATTATTCAATATTAAATTTCAAAAAATTGAATAAATTAATTTAAAATAAGAATAAAAAATACAATGAAAAATGATTTTCATAAAAAACTCCATTTTAATTTTGAATTTTTTTTATTAAAATTAATCAATAAAATCAATTAAAATTAACAAAATTCAATTATTCATAATATAAAATATCTAATTCTAATTTCTAATAATTTCTAAAAAATATGTATTTTCTAAATTCTTGAATTTAAAAAACATTTTTTAATAAAATACAATATATTTCACTATTCACTGGAAAACCAATCTTTTCAAAAAAATCACAAAGTTTCACCCTAATATTATATTTATATAAGGTTTTCCACATTGATATTATTTTTTTGAAATATAAATTTGTTGATTTATATAATTTTTTTTATATTATTCTCTGTTAAAAAACTAAAATCTATTTTTAATGAAAATTTATTCTAAGGAATAAAAGGACTTCACTAAAAATAATTGAGTTTCTTTCTTCGAAAAATATATCTATAATTTTTTTGATTATTACCAATATATAAATATTTCATAATTTGGATACTTATATATTTACCTACTAATTGAACAATGATTTTTTAACAGTTATAATATAATTTTTTTTTGGTTCTGGTATGCTAGGTGTTGCAAGTTGTACATGTTGTCAAACATATTGTTCCATTAATATCTTGGGGTCTCACATTAAACCCCTCCTAATTAATTAATGGTATTCCAATAATTTGATATTTTTGTTGGAAATAATGGGTTTGACAATTGAAAAATCATTTTTTTGAAAACCCACATTGTAATATGGATAATAAAACTTCCTCTTAAAAGAGGGAAATGGAAATACGAAGGTCATCTATAATAACACAAAACTGGATATCAAAATATAGGAAACAAAATGGGGAAATGAGAATATGTACATCGAGTAAAAAAATTAATATCCATAGAACATTCATCAAAAAAAATTGTTTCATAATGATAATGTTAATAACCAAAAACCATAAATCAATTAGGTGTGAAATAAGGCCATTAATTCAACCAAAATGAATGTAAATGGAATTAATTTTTATTTCATGATCATTTTCCATGATTTTATGAATTTTATTAACATCTTATATATGAAAAAAAGTAAATATATTTAATTAACATGTAGAATATCATCCATTATTCAATTCCCACAACAATCTCAACTTTTCCTCTCAATGTTGAGTTATTAAGATGAATTATTATTATTGGAGCACTAAAATTAACTTCTAACATTTCACATTACCCAAAAAATTATAATAACATATTCTTCATATATTAAAATATTATCAGCAACTAATTTTTTACCATAAAATAATATAATATCCAAAATTTATGAAAATTCATAAGAAGAAATAATATATTTTACTTAAATATTTACCCAATAATTTTAAAGCTTATAATTATATTATTCCATAAATAAATAACTGTGAATCCCAATTAACCTCACTAAACTCTATAGAAAATAATTCTTTATCCCCAATGTTGATATCATACCTTTCAACTTATTCCCCCTAAAATATAATTGCATTCATCCCAAAATTTCAATCATGTTATACCAAATTTTATTCCTAAGGATTACACATACCTCAACCCAATAAAACTTATCCCAAATTATCATAATTACTTTGAAAATCACTTAAAATTATTATTATTCGGTGAACTTCTCTAAAATAATGTAAATTAAATTTAGATATTAACATTACTGTAAATCCTTTAATTGAACATAAATATATATTAAAATATCACATTGTCAATGAATCACTATTCAACCGTCATGATTATATATATCCCACTATCCAATAGACCAAGATTTATTAAACACAAAATCAAAAAATAACTGAAAGTGATATGGAAAAGTAAAAATTGTATTATTCCAAAAACCCAATAAAATATTCAAATATCCTCAATAAAACACAAATTAAAACATAAAAGCGGCATATGGGCCTTCGAACTTATGGTCATCCTTAAAATTATAAACCCATGATGGAATCCCTATCTCTTAAGATTAAATCACATAAAATCATACATGATTTCAAAAAACTAACACTATCTGAATTCCTAAAATAAAATCATAGAACATCAATAATTTTTAAAATGAAATAGACCCCATTAAATATGACCTAAAATAATTTCCCATCAAATCATACACCAATTTCACGATCACCAAAACTATAACGTCTACTTCATTAATGTCTATTATTTATTTATCCAGACAAAAATTATTACCTTACAACAAGATCACTTTTTATTGTTTTCTATATTATTCAAAATATGTTCTTAAGCAATATACAAATACTATTTTGGGAAAATACATATATGTCTCATGAAACTTATATCTATAATATCATTTATATTAAACATCATCAATATAATTCTTGAATACAACTAAATAAAGAAATCAACTCATTCAATTGAATGGTTGTAATAGAATAAGTACTACATTGTTCATAATGTTAACCCTTTGATTTGATAATTGCCTCAGATAATTCTGATGTTCTCCACATATAAGATAATAAAATATCACTTCTTCATTTAGATATTCATCATATCTTTCCATCATACTATTTATTTTTCCTATGTAATTACTTAATCTATTTCATATTTTCCATCCATAATACATCTTATCATTCCTATGAACCATTTCCCTGATTTCATCTTTCTACAAGATTTATATGCTGGAATCCAAAACTTATTTACTATTTGGTCTTCATGAAACTCTATTTTTCTCTTATTAAAGGTTGTAGGATCCCACCCAGGTTGAGATCGTAAATCATATAATAATATATATTTTTACAAATGATTATATGGTTTTTCCTACTACCTCCCATTTCATTTTATTTATCATTCAGAAATGATTAAATGATTCATCACATTCTATATTAAAATGAATCCATGTAGTTCAAACCATTGACAAAAACAAAAAACAATGTATATTTTAAGAAACAAGAGTTATACTAAAGAATTATATAATCCTGAAAAATAATTTATTGGATTTATAAATAAACAAACTTTTTTTAAATTGATAAACCGTTAGGATTAACCTATATCATCCATGATTATCATATATTCAAATCCATCTTGAATTTTAATAATAAAAATGTGAATTAACCTTGGAATATCATTTAGGTGGTTTGTATGAGATTTGCAGTAATTATATAATCATTGTGAACAAAAATAAGGGCTATGATATAACCTACTATCTTCTTATGGTGTTTTTACACCTAGATTCATATATTCTAATAACTTGTTCACATGAAACTGATAGACTGGGATGTTTTTCTAGAAAATACACACTCCTCTGTTTACTATAATATTTGAAGTTCCCAAATACATTGGATTATGCTAAGGGTAATTTTTAAAATTTTCAAATCCCTATTTCCAAAGGTAACTAAATCATTCTCTGATACTATCTATAGTTACAAAAAAGCATCATACATAAATAGAACATTTTATTAGATGAATATTCAATACAAAACATTATGATTCATGAAATGATAAAAAGGGTTAATTTCTTTTGGAAGCATCGATACATAATAAATTAGTTCATAAAATATATAAATCATCACTTAGGTATATATTTTTAACTAGAACACTTATGAGACAGATCATAGTTAAAATTGTTCTTCATACCCCGGGGAAGGGAAAAAAAATAAAGAATGGTCTTAGATTCATAGTAAGGGTAATAAATAGATATATTAATGATCATCTATACATAAAATATACATAATGGTTGTGATAAAATGATTTAAACAAGTAAAGACCAAAAATTTCTGTGGAATAGTTTTTCTTAAATACATGGGAATTTTATGAGTCTGCCGTTCTTGGCGGCGTGCCACTCCGAGGCCTGGAGTGCCCAGAATGATTTGTCGAAGTTTTGTTAATCTTAAATGAACGCACGTATGATGTTTTCTAGAAAAAGTTGAATAAATATTAATCGGTTACTCAGATCAAAAATATGAGGCCAGTGTTGCGCTTAAGACGATGGGTTTACCCTAAGTGTGTCTTATGTTTAGTCAGCGCGGGTCTCCTATGAGAACACCTGAAAATGGAATAACTGTAAATAAAATAAATAAAAAGTTACTTTATTTTTCAAATGAATATAACTCAGAAACGGTAACTCGGATAAAAAATATGAGACCACCACTATACTTGTGAGGGTAGGCTTTAATTAACCAGATACTTACTTGGGTCGGTGAGGGCCACCAGGGAAATATAGTTTTTGGCCGCAAATAAAATAATTATGTGAAAATTATTTTATTGTAAAATCCATAACATCTAAATGGTAACTCAGATTGGAAATCTGAGGGTTCAGTTGGGCTCGTTGGTGTGTATTTCACCTAGGCAGAGGTGAACCTCGACCGCAGTGGGTCGATGGTGGATGATAATAATTTTTCGTACTTTTCTTTTGTTATGTTCAGTAAACGTGCGAGAGACATTTTATAACTTTTGAACTGGTGCTCAGAATTGAAATATGAGGGCACCATTAAACTCGCAGCGTCAGTAATTTCTTAGTGAGTCCTTCACCACAGTTGCGTATTATCATGAGAAGAAGTTGGTTTTTTGGATTTATTAATTAAATTGAATAATGTTAAAGATTTAACATTATTTTATGCTGGTGGTTGCAACCACCAAGGGGAGGTTGGAGGTGGGGGTCACCACACCCAAACATCCCATGGGAGGATGTTATGGTGGTGGGGCCCACACTTAAATAACCTCCCTTGGGAGGATTATTAGGATGGGCCCAACCGACCTCTCTAACTCCCCATTAACTCACTTGAACCCCCAATTAAATTTGGTGAAACTCTTCACCTTCTTCCCCATTAATTTTTGAGCCTCCGCCCCCATTAATTAAGTGGGTTGTCTTCTTTAATTAATCAAATATTTTTGATTATTTTTGTATTCTTTATGAAACCATTATAATAAGGTATTATATTTTATTATTGGGGGTTGGCATAATCCTTTGTTGGGAGAACATTTTGAGAGAAGCTTTGGGAGAATTGAGAGGACTCCATCCTCTCAACGAAGATAGCGAAGAACGCCCATCTCCACCGAAGAATGACGACTATGTCTTCTTACTTCTTCAATCGAGGCAAGGAAAGGAAAGAGATACCCACAAAGAACTCTGAATCCATCCTCGTCTTCTTCTTTCCCAACGTCCGGGAAATGACACTGCCAACCTGCGACTTTGTCAAACGACATCGACAACGAGGAAGGGGGTTTTCTTGATTAAATTAAATCATAGTTCCTCGTCATTTATATGGTTTGACGTTTTCCACTTGTTATCACCTAATGCTATGGGTGTGGGCCAAAAAGACATGGCCCAACGTCCCTCTGATTGGTTCTATATTGGTTGATGACAGTGGCAGAGCTGGAAGGGCGCAGTACCGATGCACCGCGCCAGAGAAGAACCGCAGCCAGGAGGGGCATGGCGGATGAATGATTCATCGCACCGTCGCGTCGCGCCACGTCGTAGATTCATAATTGGGTCAATGGAAGGCCGCGACAAAGGGTTGGGGCACCGTCATGCTGCACCGGAGAGGAACTGCGACCGGAAGGGCCACGGCTGATGGAGAAGCGTGGCGACGTCGCGCCGTGCGGTGGAGCCGAAGGCTGTGGCTAGGTCTGGCTTCGGTGGCAGCGGGTTGGCTCTGTCGCACCATGTGGAGGCTAGGATAACCACAGGGCCGTCGCGCCGTAGCGGCGGTCGGCCAGGCTGGCCTCTATGGAGACGGGCGAGCTGGACCAGCCTGATCCCGCAGACGATGAACGGGCAAAGTGCACCGGTTCTGTTCGACAAACTGGGGAGGGTCACAACACCCCCTCCCTCGTGTGGCCGGCTGGGCTGCCATGGTCGGGCCGCCCCTCGGTCGGGCCGCCTCTGGCCTCGCTGCCCAAGGTAAGGCCGCCCGAGGCCGGGATGCCCACTGACAGGCCGCCATCAGCCGGGCCGCCCTCGGTCGGCCACCCCCGGAAGGGCCGCCCCTCGGCCGGACCGCCCTCGGGCCGGACCGCCCTCGGGTCATGCCGTCTCTTGGGGTTGGGTCTTCCTCTCATCTCGGGTCACTTCCTTAGACTGGGTCGGACCCGTAGACTGGGTCAGGCCCCGGTTCAGTCCGGGTCGGGAAGGGTCAGTCTAACTAGGTCAGACCGGACCCGGACCCACTATGGTCGTTTACACCATTTAGCATGCATGTAGGGAAACGGGTGTCTGATTGATGTGCCGCATGTGTCAATGGAATTCCTTGAACAATAATATTATTTTGGCACTCTCCACTTGAGGTTTGGATGCAGTTGGCGTATGACCGGGTTGGTTTTGAGCCTAAAAACCAACCGGGCCCCTAAAACGAAAATGCCAATAACACTCATACCGGGCGTCCGATTTACACGTCGTCTGTCACGTTGGGTTCCTTATGATGAGACGGAACTATGGGATACATCAACTCAGGACATTTTGACATTAGATGTATCGACACTTGTCTCACGGAGCGGACCCTCCCGGAATCGATAATGCTTTGTGCAGGAACCCTAGGGCCGGCTGCGACTGAGATGACTACATTACCGGAATCCTCCGTGGGTTCAACAGCAATTACTACTATACCGAAATCCTACATGGGTTCAATAGAAATGACTACTGTACCGGGATCCTCCATGGGTCTGATAGTTCTGAATTCGGTTCCTGTATCCTATGTGTGTCCGACAGAATAGCTGGTCATGTATCCTGTGTGGGTCTGACAACATAACTGGTCCTGTATCCTGTGTGGGTCCGACAGCTCAGATGAATCGTAGCTAGTCCTGTATCCTGTGTGGGTTTGACAGCTTAGCTGGTCCTATATCCTTTGTGGTCCTGACAACTTAGATGAATCAGTGACTACATCTGATCAACTCTATCACTCAACAAAATATGTATACCTTTGTGAGATAGTTATGTCTTTCAACCATTATCATTGTGGTGAATGACTTTACTTCTTTTGTTGAATGGTTTGTTCTTGGGATCTAGAGTTCAAGGAGTGTTACCCATGGGCATTAGGAATTATTTTAGGTACATTTTATGACTTCTACTAGCTATCGTATCAATAGACATAGGTCCAATCATTCTGTTCTTCCACGAATCTTATCCCAGTCCAATAGTTTCCGGTGAAGATGTTGACTTGACCCTCACATATGGGGATACCATTGGGTGGAGACTCTATACTCACACTTACACAGATGGTTTGATCTGACCATTGAGGTGAGAGTTTCCATTGGAACCTCTTGGTGGCAGTATCGAGGCCTTATGAAATTAGTTTGGGTATGGACTGGGCAGCCACAGTTCATACACAGATTGACTTTATTAGGAAAAAAGGTTGTGTTTTATCTACAATAGTGGGATGGGGTTTTCCATGGTCGGCGAAAAGGAAAACCCAAGCATCACAGGATGGAATCATGAATAAAAGGATGTCTAGTTCCCCAATCTTGAGGCTTCTAGAATAAGGCATAGAGTGTGTAGTCTATTACGATCTATCAGAGACAAGACTTGGGTATGTCCCGATGCAGGAGCGAGTAGTGATTGCATATGGTTCTCAGCAGTTGAGAGAGCATGACCAAAACTACACTACCCAAGACCTAGAGTAACCAGTAGTGGTCTTCACCTTGAAGATGTGGCGGCACTATCTTATGGGCGAACATTTTGTAGTCTACTCTGACCACTAGAGTCACATCTATATCATCTCCCAAAAGGACCTAAACCTCAGAAAACGGTGTTGTCTTGAGTTCCTCTATGAATATGACTTCGAGATATTATATACTCCTGGGAAGGGGAACATTGTAGTAGATGATCTCAGCAGGATATTAGGCATTCATCTCTTCGGAGAGGTGATAGAGCAGTTGTCCGCGTAGCAGATGTATTCTGTGGATCGGGATGGAGCAACCTTCCTTTAGCCTCTTACAGTCACTCCCCCACTTGTTCAGTGAGTCAGGGAGGTGCAGCATGGAAACACTGACTATGAGACACGATGTGCTCAGATATCCTTAGGATAGGCACTTAATGGATTATTTGAAGGCGGGGAGCACGTTATCCTCTTTAGAGAACGTACTATAGTGCTAGTGTCACTTTAGGAGGAAATTTTGTTGGAGTTTCACACATTCTCTTTAGAGGTACATCCTGGAGTGGTGAATATGTACTAGGACCTTCAACGACATCATGGGTGTCTAGGTATGAAGAAGGCAGTAGAGGATTTTGTCCCTCGATGCCTCACTAGTCAGTAAGTTAAGGCGGAGCATCAGGTACTAGCTGACTTGGTTCGATCATTAGAGGACCCAAAGTGGAAGAGGGTTGAGATATCCATGGACATCGTGACGGGTCTTTCACATTAATCTAGGAGACAGAGACTTCTGGAGTTCGAGGATGGAAACCACGTCTTTCTACGGGTCTCGCCTTGATGAGGTCAACGGTGTTATGGCTGAGGAGGAAAGTTATTTTTGAGATTCATCAGTCCTTTCAGGTCAAGATCATGGTAGGCGAGGTGGATTACCGCTTAGCTCTCCCACCTCAGTTCCACTGGGTGCACGACTTCTTCCACGTATCTCAGCTAAAGAGATTTGTGCAAGACCTTTCTCACATCATCCACCATGGGGAGCTGGACGTCGATAACGTGGAGACATTCAATGAGGTCCTAGTGGATATTGAGGATCGACCAGAGCAGGTCCTATGTGGATAGTCGATTCCTCTGGTGGACATTCATAGGCAGCACGGGAACTTCCAAGAGTTCACATGGGAGAGGGAGGCTCAGATTCGTGCTCAGTACCCCCATAGGTTCCCTTAGTTTGAGTTGTAGTTTACGGGGACTTAAATCGCTGAGTTGGGGAGAATGTAAAGACCAAAAATATCAGTGGATTTTTTTTTATTAAATACGTGGATATTTTATGAATCCACAGATTTTGACGGTGCATGATTCCGAGGCCCAGAGTTCCCAGAATGATCTATTGAAGATTTGTTAAGCTTAAATTAACACGTGTGTGCAGTTTTCATAAAAAAGTGTAATAAATCGTAAAGAGTTACTCAGATTAGAAATCTGAGTCCCCTTTTGTGCTCAGGATGGAGGTTTTTCCATATGCGTGACTTAAGTTTAGTTGGCATGGGCCTCCTGTGAGAAAACCCGAAAATGGAATAACCGTAAATAAAATAATTAAATAAAGTAATTTTATTTTAAAAATGCTTATAACTCAAAAATGGTAGCTTGGATTAAAAATATGAGACAACTGCGAAATTCATGAGGGTAGTATTTCTTTAAGTAGATAATAATTTTGGTCGGTGAGGTCCACCAGATAATGTTAGTTTTTGGCTGCCAATAAAATAATTATGTGACAATTATTTTATTGTAAAATTCATAACATCTAAATGGTAACTCGGATTGAAAATATGAGGGTACCATTAGGTTCATTGGGGAGTATTTCACCTCGGAAGAGGCTAACCTCGACCACAGAGGGTCTAGGATGGCTAATAATAATTTTCCAAACTTTTTTCGGGTATGTTTAGTAAATGTGAGAGGAGCGTTTTATAACATTTAAACCGGTTCTTGGAATTGAAATCTGAGGGCACCATTGATCTCGTAGCTTCAGTAATTTCTTAGTGATTCCTTCACCGATGTTTCGTTTTATCATGAGTAGAAGTTATTTTTGGGAGGTTTTTAATTAAATTGAATAATGTTAAAGATTTAACATTATTTTAGGTTTGTGGTTGAAACCTCCAAGTAGAGGATGGAGGTGGGGTCCACCACAACCTATCCTTCCTTGGGAAGATGTTATGGTGGTGGGTCCCACCCGTACATAACCTCACTTGGGAGGATTATTAGGAGGGTCCCACCCGACCTCTCTAACACCCCTTTAACCCCCTTGAACCCCAAAATAAATTTGGTGAAACTCTTCACCTTTTTCCCCATAAATTTTTGAGACTCCACCCTCATTATTAAAGTGGGTTTACATATATAATTAATCTCAACTTTTTGAATCTATTTGTAATCTTTATTCCAACATTATAATATGGTATCATATTTTATTATTGGGGGTTGGCATAATAATTTGTTGGGAGAACATTATAAGAGGAGCTTTGGGAGAATTGAGAGGACTCCATTCTCTCGACGAAGAACATGAAGAACGCCCATCTCCACTAAAGAACGACGACGTCATCTTCTTCCATCTTCAATCGATGCACGGAAAGGGAAGATACGCCCACGAAGAATATTGATGCCATCCTTAGCCTCTTTTTTCCCGATGTCAACGAAAGGATGCTTCCATCCCACGACTTCGTCAAACGACATAAACAATGAGGTAGGGGTTTGTCTTGATTAAATTAAATCCTTGTTCCTCGTCATTTATATCGTTCGATTTTGGCCAATTGATGTTACCTAACACATAGGGCACGGGCTAAACAAACATGACCCGACGTCCCTCTGAGTGTTTCTTGATTGGTTGATGACGGAGGCAGAGATGGACGGGCGTAGTGCCGACGCACAGCGCTAGAGAAGAACCGCAGCTAGGAGGGTTGCAGCAGAAAAAAGTGGCACAGCTCTGTCATGCTGCGCCGCGCCAAAGATGCGGAATCATGGCCAAGGTGGGCTATGGAAAAGGGTTTTGGCACCATCTGGCCACACCGGAAAGGAACCGCGTCCGGGAGGGCCGCATCGGATGGAGAAGTGTGGCTGCGTCACACCGCGTGGTGGAGCCGAAGGCCACGACCATGTCGGGCCGTGTCAGTGGGGGTGAGGCTCTGTAACGCTGCACGTAAGGCAAGAGGAGAGCGGAGCCATCGTGCCACGGTGTCGGTCAGTCAGGCCGGCCGCTGTGGAGCTGGAAGAGTGGGACCAGCCGGGTCATGCGTCCCCTGAACAGATGCAGCGCGCCGGTTCAATTCGAAAAACTGGGGAGGGGAATGGAACCCCATCCCTCGCGTGGCCAGCCGGGATGCCACATGCTTCATCGCCACGGTGGGGCCGCCTCTCGGCTGGGCCACCCAAGGCCAGGCTGCCCTCAGCCGGGCCACCCACGACTGGGCCACCATCGGCCGGGCCACCCATGGCTAGGCTACCCCTTGGTCGGGACGCCATCGGGTCGTGCCGTCTATTCGGGTTGGGTCGTCCCCTCAGCCCGAGTGGCTTCCTCAGACCAGGTCTGACCCGCAAACCGGGTCAGACCCTGGTGCATACCAGGTCGGTCAGAGTCCGTCCGACTGGGTCGTACCAGAACCAAAACCGCTATGGTCGTTTACACCATTTAGCCCGCATCTAGATCAACGAGTGTCTGGTTGATGTACCGCCAATGGCGATGGAAGTCATGGAGCGAGAAGATTATTTTGGCATATTACACTTGATATTTGGATGACGTTGGGGTATGGCCAGGTTGGTTTGAGCCTAAACACCAACCGGGCCCCTAGAACGGAAAAGCCAATAACTCTAAGACCGGGCATCTGATTGAAGCATTGTCTATCGCGTTGGATTCCTTAGGATGAGACTTAAATATGAGATACACCAACTCAGGGCACTGTCATAGTTGATGTATCAAAACATTGATCGAGCAGAGGAACCTCCCGGAATCGAGCATGTTGTGTGCAGGAACCATAGGGCTGGCTGCGACTGAGATGACTACTTTACCATAATCCTCTGTGGGATAGACAGCAAAGACTATTGTACCGAAATCCTCTGTGGATTCGACAGTGATGACTACTGTATCGGTATCCTCCATGGGTTCGACAGTTCTGAATTTTGTTCCTATATCATGTGTGGTTCCGACAGAATAGCAGATCCAGTATCCTATGTGGGTTCGAAATCTTAACCGGTCTTGTATCCTATGTTGTTCGGACAACTCTCCATGGGTTCGACAGTTCTGAATTTTGTTCCTATATCATGTGTGGTTCCAATAGAATAGCAGATCCAGTATCCTATGTGGGTCCGAAAGCTTAACCGGTCTTGTATCCTATGTTGTTCGGAAAACCCAGATGAATCATAGCTGGTCCTGTATCGTATGTGGGTCTGACAGCTTAGTTGGTCATGTATCATATGTGGGTCTGATTGCTAAGACGAATCAGTGACTACATCTGATTATCTCTATAACTCTACAAAATATGTATGCATGTGGGAGCTGAGTTGTGTCTTTCAACCATTGTCATCATGGTGAACGACTTTACTTATTTTGTTGAATGGTTTGTTCTTGGGCTCGAGAGTTGGAGCCGGACTGTGATTGATAACTTAGGTACATGAATGGGAATATACCTAATTAGGGATGGTTGGAACTTTGTGATTGTATCATTCCACTTTGTTTTATCCATTATGGATTTTGGGAGACCTTCAAGGGTCTTGGGGACCCCTACTATGTATTGTTATACTCACCCCTTCATGGACTTTTCCTGAACCTTGTTGTGTTCTATGTAGATTATGGTTAGAAGTGATCAAGGGTGTGGGTGATGGATGGGAGGCTTCTTGGAGCTGGACTAGATGGTACATACCGTAGGGATGATTTGTTCGAGTTCTGTACCTACCCTTCAAGTAGGATTCCTCGGTTGACGATCCAGGAGTTGTTTTCCCTTTTTACATGTACTTGTTCTTGTTATTCAGCTGGGTTTGAAAACCGACCCATTTAATTTCAACACTACCTTTGTATTCAGTTTTACTTAGTGTTTTTCATCAAGTTGTTTACTCTGATTGTGTGTGATTTCCTTTTATAAAGGCAATGTCTTCCCAGCTTAGAGAATAATTCATTTGGTGCTAGTCACCATCCCCTGGCCTGTTGAAGGCGGGGGCTTGGGTTAGTCACGACATGGGTCCTGAGGATGGGTCATGAAAACACCATAGAAATTCATATCCATTATTTTGTTTGTCATGAACATGATCCGTGGAATAATTCTTAGAATTTATTAATATATGAATCTTGAAGGGATTAAAGAAGAATATCCATGAGTACATAACTATGGCATAAGATCATATCCTAAAATAATTTCATACATTATGTCATAATCATAATAATAAATATATTATTTTAATTATACCCACAAATACTTCTATAATATGTTAATCATGGAGTACATGCATTTATAAAATTGTCACAAATGGGATAACCTCTCATGTTCCCACATTCGGGATTAGAATAACCTTCCATATACCCTCTATTTTTGACCCCATGGTAACCTCCCATTTACCCTATGATATCATAGAAAATTAATCATTCCCCAATTCATTTTATGACTATAATATTCTAGGAACACCAAACACATAATCTTAAATTCATTCATATTAATTCCAAAAGAAAAAAAAACCAATCATCAAAATAGAACTCATGGAAATTAAAATTGTATTCATCGGTATTTCAACATTATTACCATATAAAATCCAAATAATGATTAGAGATGGTATCATTGTATCATGTCATCTATAAATCCTCTATTTGTCATCAGTAACAACAAATTAATTTTTTAGAAATGAAATTTTCCATTAAAAGATCTTTTGAATATTTTCTGTGGAAAATATTATATTAATTTTTTAATATCAAATTAAAATATAAAAATGTCCCCAATATTTTGAAAATAATTTTATTTGATAATAAACTTGTAAAATTTGATGGAATATTCAATTAATTCATAGGTCATAAGAGTGAGAAAATTTTTTCAGGCCATTTACAATAAAAACATTATTCATTTTTTATTTTTGATAAATTTTAAAAAGATACTTTTTTAAAAAATGATAATAATATTCCCTCTAATAACTTTTTTAATAGTTTAGTTATTGGTAAAAATGGAAAAAAATAATATAATCAAATAAAAAATTGAAAGATATTTTAAAAATTATGGATATATATAAAAAAATTATTTTCCATCGAATAGATAAATAAAGAGGTTTTTCTTTAAAAACATTATATATGTCCCTAGAGAATGTAAAATAAGGAAAATGAAAGAACTAAATTAAATAAAAATAAAAAAACATTTGAGAAAAAGATTAATGTGAATATATTAGGAATGGATTATATAATATATTTTAATTTAAATTTAAGCATTAATCCATAGACACTTTATGATCTATTATATCAAAATATCTTGAAATTGATAACTTAATATTGATTTTTAATTCGAAAATTTTTTATTATAAACTTTTTTAAATAATTTTAGAGGAATTATATACACCACATTAGAAAATAAATTGTGGAATATGGAAGGTACCTAAATGAAAAAAAAGTGTGAAAATTTTTTTTAAATCAATTTTAACTTGTTTCAAATTTGTTATAGCATCATCCATAATAAATTTTAATTTTCTTATAATTATATTCATGGTTAAATTACATAATAATAATATCAAATATTATCATATTATAGAAATTTAACAACCATTTATTAACAATTTATTACTAAAATCTCCATTTTGGGGTGTTAATTGTTTCGTTTTTACCAAATAAAATCATTAGTTCCAATCCTTGGACATTGATCATAGTTCCAAAATTTGAAGAATATTAAAAATAATATTAAAATTTTATATATATATATATATACATTATATATATTTATATTCATCTATAATATATAGAGATGTAAAAATAAATTATTTTGTCCATCGAGACAGTATGTCGTACAAATGCATGAGTGTTGCTTTTATTTTGTCAGATGAAACAAAAGGATGGTAAATAATAATCCATATTAAATGAGTAATTGTTATTACATATATTTCATGTATATATATATATATTAAATACATTCCTTTTCAAAATACATGAATGGTACAATAAAAATGAATCACATCTCTTAATGGAGGTGACAGTCTACACATACGCATGTGAAACCTTATCATTTTCCATATGCAGTAAGAATGTAGATAATGATTATGAAATCATTATAATAAATATTATTTATATTAAATATTCTTAAATAATTATTTCAAAATGTATTAAATATATGTTTAGGACTTATATGAAGAAATATATTTTAAAATGCTCAATTTTGAGTTATACCTATTTATTGAGAAATATCTTTTGGCTTAAACCTTAATCCATAAATTTACGGAATAATGGAAATAAAACATATCTATACATGTGTTAAATAATAAATATGGGTATTATTTATATTGTTTTTTGATCTATAAGGATCAAAAAATTGGGGAAGAGATGAGAAGATGATCCAATTCATAAGTGAGAGGATGTGCACTCGGAAATTACATGAAGTATTAAATTAATATAAATATTTTTCATTGTAAAAATATTAAATTAATATAATTACGATATGAGGATGAGTATGAATCTAAAAAATTTCAGAAAATCATATTTAGAGATTTATTGGGTTTTTACCCTTATATCATATCTTTAACCCTTTACTAAACCTATTGATAATTACAATGTAATCTAATATTTTTACTCATTATGGGTTAAGAATATTCTCATAAAAAACCCAAGTGACCCATAACTGGACTATGATATTTTTAACCATTCCCTTATTTTTTATCTAATAATTGATGTTTTATTTATATTAAATAATTTCATAAATCATTAATTATTATAAAAATAATTTTAATCTCATTTTGGAAATTTCATTAAATATTCCAATATAATAATTGTTTAAATCATTTAAAATTGTTCCAAAATGACTTGCATCTAAATATTTGAAATAAATGGTCTTATTATATTCATGAAAGAATGTTTTAATAGAATTAAATGTAATTTTAGAGCATATATTTTAGTTTAACCACTTGCTTAATAATTATTACTCTTAATCATGACATGGAAATTTTAAATATTAAGGGGTTATAGTTTTACTTATAAGGAAAAAATTTTATAATTAATGTATAATGGATGAAACATTCGACCATTTATCATAATTATTACACTGTTTTAAAATTTTTAATTTCTAAATTATTTAATAAAATATATTTAACTTAAATTTTTAAAAAATTACTATCATAAATATAATTTAATTAACATGATAAATACTATTTATAACTAAATATAATATTTTATTTTCACTACTATAAATAATAATAGATATTAAAAATAAAAAACTATCTTTTTTTACATTATATTTTACAAAATATTTTAAAATTTAAAAATAAATATAATTGAAAAATGATCATATTTTTACATTTCTGATGGTTATGGAAGAAATATACACATAAAATGACCTAAATTCAGGTTTTTAATAAAAAGGAAGATTGGTGACATTAATTTTAACCCAAATAATCCAATTTGACCTTTAATTTGGTAATAAAAATTTCTTATGGTCTCCAATTACAATGAAAACAAAAAAAATGGAAAAAACAAAGTTTGGATGTCATGATATAAAATAAGGAATTAACATATAAACATTACATTTATTTATCCTGCATAAATTAATTTAAGATAAATAATAAAATGGTAGGGTAAATAATTTTTCAAGAAAGTGCTTTTTTATGTATAATTATATTTTCTACCAAATACTACATTACAATTGTTTATAATGAAAATAATGGGATTATTAATAATATAATATAACTAATTAGTCATTTACACTGCTTTAAAATAAAACAGAACTTACAAAATTCATGAATCAAAAATATAGTTTTCAATTATAATCAGTACTTTCACTATTCACATAAAAATATATCTTTTTTGAAAATTACCACAATTTCACTCTATAATAATTTCTATATAATAATTTCAAAAATAATATTATTTTTATCAAACATAATTTTTTAATGTTTTAGAATTTAATTATATTATTCACTCAAAATATAAATAAAACCTTATATTTGAATAAAATTATTTTCAAAAAATGAGTTTTCTTCACTAAAGAAATTGAGTGATTTTTTTACAAAAAAAATTTCAATAAAATGTTTTTTATTATAAAATTTCTCTAAATATTTTTAAATTAAATTTCCTTTTTTCAAAATCACAAATTCAATTTATATATTGTAATGTTTATAAAATAATAATTATATGTGGTTGTTTTAAACTGAGTGGTGCATGTTAAAAAAACTAAAAAAAAATTTCCCATAAAATCCAATCATATTACAGGTATAAAACTATATTCCATAGGTGTGACCCATTACTAGAAAACTTTATCAGAGTACCCAATGAATTATTAAGCTATATTGGCTTTACTAGTTATTCAAATAATATTTCTAAGAACAATATCATATATATATATATATATATTGTACATTAATCCTAAAACCCATTTCAATTATCAACAAATATTATAAAAATAACTACTTTAATAATCAAAAAAATTATTAGAAAATGTTTTTATTTCCTTAGATACAAATTTTAAAACGTACTATTCAAAAAATATTGAGATCACAAATTTATTTGAAAATTATTATGGAAACATGTATAGTATTCTATGTAAAAAATAATTAATTTGATGGTGGAAAATTATATCATGTTGTATAAGTTAAAAAAATTCATTGCACTTTGGTAACAATACATCAAAAATTACCCATACGGTATATATTTAAAAGATTTATATACAATCCTTTAAAAATAGGGGAAAATTATTTTAC
The DNA here is from genome assembly GCA_963277665.1 of Viscum album. Taxonomy (NCBI): domain Eukaryota; kingdom Viridiplantae; phylum Streptophyta; class Magnoliopsida; order Santalales; family Viscaceae; genus Viscum; species Viscum album. The sequence continues at coordinate 1,684,023,992 of OY728119.1, read as the reverse complement.
AATGGCTTTTAAATTCATTTTTAGTATGTATTATAGAATATATTGGATAATTTTACAAAAATAGATATAAGGTATATATATTTAAAATGAATACTATAAAATAAGGTTTTAAAGGAAAATCTGTTACTGTATGTCCTCTCTAGGATCATATATTTTCAAACTCCTGAATAAAGAAAATTATATTTTATTGAAACATTCTTATTAAAAAAATTCTGGTTAATTGCATTTTTTTATTCCAGTTATTTCTTCAATTTACATAATGTATTTATAAAATAAAATAATTATTCTCACATTGTATTTTTTGTGTTCATTCAGATAATGACCTCAAAAAAATATATTTGTGTTGATCGTAGTCAAAGGGATTAGGGTCTAATTTCCTCTATAATAACAAAAAATTTAAAATTTTAATATATATATGTTATATAATTTTTTTTAATCCTACCATATATGGAATTCATGAAATATTAACAATGATGTTTCATTGAGATCATAATATATACGTACACAGGAATGAATTTTCATTTTTTTAACATGTGGTAAAGAAATAAATTATAAAGTATTAACATTTCATATAATAACATATATATTATAAATTATATAATTATAAAATATTTATATACATATTACCATCCTTATAAGGTGTTAATGAAAAACGAATTGCATTACTTCATGGAGGTGGTAATACATATGTATGACCATGCGATGTTATCGTTCATTAACAGATAGTATGGTATGACTATAATTAATTCATTATCAAAAATAAATAAATTTTATGTCATAAATATTATATATTTTCATTTTTAACATCATTTTTTACCATCCATATGATTGTGTGATAAAAATGAAACACATCACATTGGGGAGATAGTAGGTCACACGTATACATGAGCGTTGTTTTCATTTACCATAGGCTCAAAAAGGATATGATACCAGGTATAGTAATATCATAATAAAATTTTATTATATTTAAGGAAGTTATTTAATTATTTCATCACGTTTGGAGAATATTTTTAGTGAGATTAATGAATAAATAAACATGAAATATTTTGGTTTAGACTTATACGTTCTCCACTTATATCGGCCTTTGGATTACACCTTAATCCAATTTGGATTTAAATTTTGAGAACATAATGAAACATAAGATGTGTATATGAACTTTTTGGATATATTGGTGTAGGTTAAGGAAGAAATATAGTTTTCTAATGGTTTTTGGAAAGGAGTAGGGGAGGTTCCCTTTTAAAAGTGAGGTGAGGGACACTCGTATAATTTTTTCTTAAAATGTTAAATATATAGAGTATTAATCATTGAAAGTTGGATAAAAAATTGTCAAATTTGTAATATATGGTGATAATGTTTGGAATAAAATTATCTAAATATAATTAAGTAGAAATTTTAAGGTCTCTTCACAAATTGATTACCATAGTTAATGTGAATTACCCTTTACTATGGTGACACATTTAAAAAATTGTTATAATTCATACTAACTAAAAAAACTAAAATTATTAATAAATTTGATTGTCTAGAATACAAACAAGGAATCCATATTTAACCATTTATTATTTATAGAATTATAAAAAATTTATATTTAATATTAATACGCAAAACACAGAAAAGTAGTTTTTTTGTGAAATTGTTTTATTAATAATAAAAATGAAATTATAATAAGATTAAAATATTATATTTGTTAATTTAGAATTATTTTGATTATATTTTATCAAATTCATATCACATTACTTTATAACTAAATAAAAAATTATGTAACTCTTATATTAATTAATTAAAATAAAGAATATAAGTTTAAAAAAACAATTTACACAAATAACTAAAAAATCAATCAAATTAGAAAAATAAAAAAATTTAACATAAACAATACTAAATATTTTCTTTAATAAAATAAATTCAATTTTATAATATTTAAATTATAAAATAAATAAATTTAATGATTAAATAAAATAATCTAATTCATGAAAAAACAATTTAGAAAAATAAAACCATTAGCTTTTTTAGAATGAAATTTATGAAAAGTTATTTTTAAAATTCTGATGAAAATGAATGAATAAAATTTATACTTCTAAATAATTTTATTGATTTATTTATTGAATGTATTGGGATGTCAAAATACCAGTGTTTATTTGGTATTATATTTTAATCAAAGGGAAAACAAGAAGAAACCAGCCCATATATACATGTCAATGTTTTCCCAACCCAGGTTCCTTGTTTCCCAGGATCCACTACAAAGAGGAGAGTTAAAGTCATACATAAATAATACAAAACATAAATGACATATTAAAATTCCTGCAACCTCTTACCTAAGGACACCTTTATCAATATTTCTCATTCTCATTGAAACTTAATTCATCACATATGGTCATTAAACCCAGAGAATAAGAACAAGAATGGGGATCATTAAAAATCATAATAAAAAATAATAACTAAATCTTTGATACAACATTCATAAACACAAACCATAAAATTCCATTAACATATTCCAAAATAAGCTTTAAATCTCGATTCTAAGGATTAAAACATGAAAATATCATTTTAAAACTGAATACATTTCAATACATTGAAATAATGTTTTTTAAAATCAAAATTAATTTCATTTTCTTGAAACAAAATCATAAAAAATAATAAAAAATTCAATCATAATATAAAATGTATGTACACAAACAACAAGGATCGAAGAATTCATAAGAATCATAAGGTAATAATCAATGAACACCAATATCTTTAAATGTAATCAATTAATATTATAATGATTGTGTTGTTACCCATGATAAACCATTCAAAATCAATAATTATTAATAATTATCCATTTTAACATGAATTTCAAAAATAATTCATTGCAATTTTTTAGCACAAACATAATTTTCTAAAAAACTAATTTTCAAATATATAGTTTAAATTCCATGGATATTTTATTGAAAAAACATTAAAATCATCAATACTATGATAAAAATGGTACATTATGAATCCATTAATAAATTTATACCATAACATAATAGAATGTGTGATAGAAACCTTGTTTCTTTTTTTTAAATAGTTACCCCTATAGAAACAAACCTGAAAACGAATGAAACCCAGTTCCACTGATGGCCAATGCAATAATGGGCCTCAACATTATCTCTACATGATCTAAAAAATAAACCAAAAGTTAAAAATACAATTATGCACTTTGTTTTTTCTACAATTTTGCATAGTTAATAACAATAATGAATAAGAATGAATAGATGTAGAAGATACCAGAATAAGATTCTAATCCTTAAATTAAATTTCTTTTAAATGAAGGAGGAGATAAAGAAATCTGTTGGGGTTGTGGAAGAGTCACTTTAGGGAGTAATTCCTCCATCTTCTCACATAAGTGGGGAGATAGACAGATTATGTGTTGTAACAATTATGTGTTGGTATTGTATAAATTATGTCCTCTTTAAAACCTAGATAGGTCACATGGTTTGGTCATACCTAAAACACCTCGTACCAAACTGAGGCCTAAATTACATGACTTATAATATGTATTTTATGTACTAACATTATCATGTAATTTAATTCTTAGTTTATTAAATAATTAGGTAGTAATTACACTATAAAGTTGGATCTTCCTAATAGAGTATATTTCTCTCATAAACATATTCTTATGTTAACACTCATGTATCATTTATTACATGGTTACTTAATTGAAAACAAAGATCCATAATAAAATGATTTCACTTTCTATATATCATACAAGTCCTTCAATAATATATAATAACTTTATAATGAGGTATGGATATATAAATTTTAATAAGTGATATAAAAATTTATCTTTTTGGTTCACATAAACATACGAACCCCATGAAGAATTTTTTATTTACCATAACATATTTTGAGATCATATTCAAATGTTAAATCAATATTTATTCAAGAACAACAAATAAAATTCAATAAAAGAATATAAAAAAGGAATATATCTCAAGGCATCTTATTTAACACATATTTCAATTCACCCTTTCATAAAACACTTTCAATATTAATACATATATTATTACTTCTAACATTTTTTCTCTAGGTGATTCATCATTACCTAATGAATTAGTGTAATTTTCCATAGGCCCATCTATCATCATCAATAATTTCAATTTACTTTAAATTGAACAAAAAATAAGGAATATATTAATTTTGTTATCAAACTCAAAAAAACTAAAATTTGAATCTATAATCAAATATACATTAGTTTATCTAAAATATAAGAAGAAGTATCCTTTAAATTTGATATCACCTTAAAAATGAAAAATAATCATAGAATAATGATAATTTAATTTAATTTTGAAAAAAATAAAAACCTGAATATAAATTTTGATATTGAATAATGTCCATAATGGTGGGAAATTTTCATAAAATGGTAAATAATAAATAAATATTTTAACACATTTAAACATATATTCCAAAAATTAATCATTTGAAAAAAAAATTAAATACATTAATTTATAAAATATGTAAAATGTATTCAATTATAATAGAAAATTAATTTTATAAAACATTTAAGATTAGATAAAACATTATTAAATGAATATCAATTAGTAATAAAATGTTTTGAATGGAAAATTCTGAACATTTATGTTAGGTTTTAAAAGAAAAATCTCTTACATTGAGTTCTAAGTCATTTTTTAGGATTTCAACATCCTTAATGAATAAATTAAATTAATTATTTTCTTGCTTAAAATTACTCATGTTTATTCTTTTGTTATTATCCTTTATATTTCAGTAATTATCATGTTTTATTTATTTACTAAATCGGTATAGTAAATGATGGCTATTTTGGATTCATTCGAATCCTTATATTCAAAATAGAATTTGTACTCTAGTAATGGTAAAGAAATTCCCAATGGTTTTATATTTTCTAGGTGTGTCAATGTATAGGTTCAATATCATTATATAAAAAAGTGGTTATATATGTTTTCATATTGTTAATTATCCATAAATATTATATTATAAGATTGTTTTGACAGATAAAAGTAACTATGATAGTTATATTTAATTAATTTTTTTTGGGATGCTTTAACACTCTAAAATAGAAAAAATATTTTATTAATTATTATTAAAAAATATTATAATTATTTTTGTTTTATTAATCATTCATTAACTAACCATTGTAAAATGATTCATAATGGTGGTAAAACCAACCCAAAAATTATCTTGTTATTATGACCAAATGTGTATGTGTATTTTCTTTTGTAAAAATAATGTCACAATTTATATGATTTTATGATTTAAAAAATTAGTTTCTTTATGTGATAAATTGTATTCAATAAATGGTGGATGAATAATATAAATTAATGAGATTTGAAAAGAGTTATTCCATATAATGTGTCTCGGCTGGCCTGTTTTAATAAGTTTATTTATGCAATGGCCATTTTTTGTTAATATATTTCATAGAATGGAAAATTTATTTTCCCAAATCCTTAATCATATTTCAAATATATTATCATTATTCTATATCTTTAGAAATTTTTTTTATAATAAAAAATATTAATATAAATCTATAGAATATGATATAAAATTAATTTATTCATTTAAATGCATGGGACATCACATTATCCCCCTAAATAAATTGAACCATAAAATGTGTATTTATTGATAAATTAGTGGGGTTATTTTTTTACATAACCCTTTCAGGTACCCATGTTTCTTCTTCATCCATTTATATTTCTCTATTAAAAATTAATTAGGTGATCTACTATATTTCACTACACATGGTCTTTGGGACCAAGAATCTTCACTAACATTTCATCATAATGATGATTATCATTATATTATACCAATTTATTGCATAGTATATGAAATTAATTAGAGAAATTCATCCTTGAAAAATAAATATGAAAAACATCATGTGCCTTAGATAAACTCAGATGTATGGGTACTCAATAAGAAACTAATCCCACATTTTTTATAATTTTATATGGAACAATAAATTGTGTGACTAATTTTCCTTATTTTATAAATTATTCACTCTTTTCCATGGAGATATTTTATAGAAAACGAGTATCTCTTCATCAAATTCATGATATTCCCTCATATAAATTGAATTTTCATTTTTCATTCTCTCAAATTCCCACATATGGAAGTGAATTATGTTTACCTTTTTAACCATCTCCTACACCTATTCTATTCCTATATATTTTCACTCACTGAATTTATCCCAAAAAATTGAATCCTAAAGTCTATTTCCATATAAATCATTAAATAGATCCATATGAATACATAAATAAAATCAATTATTATAACAAAATTCCACTAATTAATTCTATTTATCCCAACCACCCAAATAAAAAATATAAATCACTGAGCATATCCTTTGTTTTTATAATTTTTTATCTAATTATCCATCATATTTAGGGGAAATATTTTAACTTAAAATTAATTATACAACTTATATTGTTTAACATTATCTAACTTGAAATCTAATTAATGTAAATTATAAATAAAATTTTCCTAATATATACCACATTGAATTTGATAAAATGGGAATATTCTATCCTACAATAAATTGTTGTGAATATCTCATTATTTCCATGATGTTTATTTTGTAATCGCACAATGAAATATATAAATATTTTATTCCATTTCAATTCAATAATTGATAATACAAAAAATAACCCCCTCTATTTGTTTTTCATCCATCTTTAATTCGTTGAAACTTCAAACATTTCAAGGTATAATCTACATTTTTTCATCATTCCATTCCACTAATAAAATTTTTAGGATCCAAATAAATATTTGAGATATATTTAAGAACAAAGTAATGAGGTTTGAGAGTCACCCAACAAATCCTTTTTGACTTTAGAGTTACTTAGTTCACAAAACAATTTTCTAAATTTTATAAATCTATATTTATAAATATTAAGCATTGGAAATGTTATTTCCTTCACTTTTTCAGTATTTGTTAAAATCAAGATCTTTCAACTTCTAATGTTTAATTTATTTTGAAAATGATTATTTTACATAAACATCATTCAAAAAAAGGGTTTTGGATGCACAACTTACAGATCTATATTCAATAAATCATTAACTATAAGATCATTTTTGAAACGTAATGTATTTAATTATTTAGTATTCTATATACTCAAAGCATATACAAATAGGTTTTCTTTTTAAGGATGACAGTAAATTGTAGAACCATAATCCTTTATTAGTTCCAAAAATATTATTTTCCTCTTTTTTATTTCTTTTTCAAGGAATATATAATTTCATAATTTATGATTCATATATATATATATATATATATATTTAATATTATCCCCATGTAAATGATGCATAAAATATTAACAATCAATAAATTACCACAACATGTTTGATATCTTTCATTGGATAAATTTTATCATGTTATATCAACTTTTATGATGCATATATTATTACATGATCATTTTTTATCGATACATTATAAAGTAACTTCAAAAAGAGATTATTATATGTAAAAAATACCTTCTTTCTTGATGGTAATCCATAATTAAAGCATTAAATAATATTTTATTAGTTTTTTACTTTTGTCATAATATTTTCTTATCCAAATGAATCCAACTCCCTTTCAAGATATCGTAGTTAGTGGGATAGATAACTAATCAACATTTTTCTTAAATCATTAGTAATGACGCACTAATCCCAGAAAAAAAAATCTCAGTGAAATTTGTAATGTCACAACCTGTGCCCCAGGGCTCGTGCCATGACTACCCCAAACCCGCCTTCCATAGGCAAGGGTCTGGCGACTAGCACCAAAGGCATAAATCCCTAATACTGGGATGGAATTTTCTTTATACCTGAAAACACACACAATGGTGTACAAGCTGGAAGACAAACACTATGTAAAACTGTATAACAAAGTGCAATGAAAGTAAAAGGCAGTTGGAAATACAAGCCCAAATTTAAAGTACATGGAAACAGAAATTACAACTAAGGAAAATAAAAGCTGTCGATTGGTCGTCCTCCAAGATTCCTACATGAAGGGTACGTACAGATCGCCTCCTCATCACTCCAGGTCCGTCTGTCTCATCCGTGTATCGTCACGACATACGGTCCACCTCTGGGTACCGTCCGATCCTAGTGCTCTAATCCTCAGTAATCTTTTTCCATCGCATGCATCCAACACAATGAGGGGCAGGCATAACCTATGCAGTGGTGAGTATAACGATACTCAGTAGGGACCCCAAGACCCAAAAGGTCTCACAAAATCCAACAAGGATAAATCACAATGTATGAATTGAACAAATAACCCCACATAGGTATATAACCATACATATAACTATGTTATCAAGTAATCCATCTGAATTATGATGAAAAAACAAAAGAAAATCACTCAGTTCACACATGTATACAACTTTTGTAGATAGTTGGAGATGATTAGATGTAGCCAAAAAATCATGAATTCTGTCAAACCCACATAGGATCCAGGTACAGAAATCAGAACTGTCGAACCCACATAGGATCCAAGAATAGTATCCAGAGCTGTCAAACCCACACAGGATCCAAGAACATCGTTCAGAACAATCGAACGCACACCGGATCCAAGAATAGTAATCAGAGTTGTCGAACCCACAAAGGATCCATGAACAGCAGTCATAACTGTGGAACCAACACAGGATCTTGGAAGAGTAGTCAGAGCTGTCAAACCCACACAGGATCCATGAACAGTTGTTGGATCTATCGATCCCACACAAAATCTATGAACAGTAGTCAGAGCTGTCGAACCCCCAGAGGATCCAAGAATAACGGTCATAATGAATCCTGCCACATGGTTTCTGCACAAGAACACTTTATTCTTGGAGGGTACACTCCACAATCCTTGTGTCATTACATCAACTTCCACGAATTCCGATGATGAAATATCCTAAAGGTCCCCCTCATCATACGGGTCTCAACGCGACAGACGGTGCATCAATCGGGCGTCCGGTCTGATATTTATTAGCCTTTTTGTCCTAAGGGCCCGGTTGGATTCGTGAACGATCCAACCTAACAGTAACTCAAATATTACCCAAACTCTAGTGGGTTATACTCAAAGGAACCGTTATGCAACAATATTACCATCGTCACTGATAATTCAAAGATATGGCCAATGAAAGTAAAGTCTCGGTAGTAGGTTCGAATCTGGTCCGACCCGATCAGACCGACCCGACCCAACTTAGTCTGGGCCAACCCTATTCGAGTCGACTAGGTCTGACCCATTGGGTTTGGCCCGGCCCTGCTGGGCCCAGTCCAGCCGGCCGCGAGGGCGGTCCGGCATGGGCTTGGGGCCGGTTTGGCCCGTAGCGCCGCGAGGGCGCGACCAGGTGTGGCTCGGCCCGAAGGGAGCCGCTAGGGCCGGGTTTTCTAGGGCACCACGAATGGGGCGTGCACTGGCATGGAATGTCCGCATGACCAACGCACCGATTCGGCCTAGAGGCGGATGAACAGACTGGCGGGGCGGCAGGAAGGAAGCTGGGTAGGCCGAATGGCGGCCAGGAGGGCTAGCGGCAGGCCGGCGGAGGGACATGAGGTAGTTGGGAAGGCCGGGCGGTGGCCGAGCAGAAAAGCAGGTGGCCAGGAGATGGTCGGGTAGGCCAGGTGTGGGCAGCGTAGGCTGAGTGGTGGCCGGGTAGGCCGAGTGGTGGTCCATCAGGCGGGCGGGGGCTCGGCAGGGTCCAGTTCGGCTTGTGGTGGTACGAGATGTCATGGGGTGATGCAGGTCACATAGGCCACGGGTAGCACAACCATTGTCTTTGCCGCCTTCTTCGCCTTATTGTTTCGTTTCCATGTCGAAGGACATCATAACATATGTCGACAGAGTGTGATGGGCGTTGTTAGTTTGGCTCGCACCCTCCATGTTTTGGGAGATAGAAATCAGTCCTTCAGAACGAACCACAAGAATCTATCCACAAAAAGAAAACATCCTCGTTCTTCATTTTTAAGAAAGGAAGAACATGTAACTTTTGATTAAATTAAACCCCTACCTTTGTTCGTTGTTTGATGATGAAATTTCGGAAAAAAGAAAGAGGAGATCGTCGTTCGTCGCATCCTCCGTACACCTCCAATCCTGAGATCCTAAGTTGGTATGTTTATGAGGATGTGGATGGAAGGTCAATTGATGATGTCCCACGTTGTCAGGATTCGGGGATCAAGGTTGAAGGAGATCATTGCCGGTGTTCTTCATTCTTCGATCTTCATTGGGAGATGAGGTTCTTCATTGGATAACTCTATTTCTACAAAGTTCTCCTCTCCCCAATATTCCACCCAAACTCCAAAAGTGATATTATTTCCCCAATTTAATTGATGGACCAATATTCAAATTGTTGAAATTAATACATAGGTAGGCGTATTAAGGGTCGTGCGTTGGAAACATTAAATATAGATGAGTTCAAAAGGCTCTCCCTCATTAATTAGGGGAGTTGAGAGGATTTTCACTCCTCCCATTAATAGGGGTTGGGTTGTCCCAACCCTTATTATTCAAAACGAGAGGTTATGTTGTCTCGGGTGGTCCACACCACATTAACCTCACATGGGAGGTTGAGGTGTGGTGGTCCCCACCACCAAAACCTCTCATGAGAGGTTATGGCCTGGTGGTCCCCACGTTCAACCTCCACATAGAGGTTATAGTTCCAGTGGTTCGTACCTCCCAACACTCACATGGTTGTTGGTAAAATAAAAATAAAGTGTCACACTCATTTATTTTTATTTTAATCTTTTTCGTAAAAACCAAATACAACATATTATTCCCAACCAAATTCTGTCGAGTTCAAAGTCTTCTTAAGTGAATACCGGAGATACGAGTTCAACAGTGCCCTCAGATTACAATTCCAAGAACCAGTTCAAAAGTTATAAAAACAAGCTCTTATGTTTACTGAACGTACAAGAACAAAACTTTTTGAAATTGTTTCCGTGCACACTGGGTCTCAAAATCATGCGCTATAAAAATTTTCAGACTCATAAAATTCCCATTTGATTAAAAAAATCATTGATATTATAGGACTTTACATTCTCCCTACCTCAGGGCACTATGTTCCCATAATATATAACTCATAACAAAGGGAGAAAGTGGAGGAACTAAGCTCGCATCTGAGCCTCCCGCTCCTATTTTCTCTCCCAGAGGTTCCTATGCTGCCAGCAAACGTGCACTAGAGGTATCAACCGTCCACATAGGACATGCTCCTATTGATCCTTAATCTCCACTGGAACCTATATGGATGTCTCCCCCTCGTCTACATCTAGCTCTCTATGGTCGATGATGTTAGAAGGGTCATGCATTTATCTCATCAGTTGAGATACGTGGAAGATATTGTGCACCTGGTGCAACTATGTTGGAAGAGCCTAGCGGTAATCCACCTCGCCTACTCTGCTGAGGACCTGGAATGGTTCGATGAATATCCGAGAAAAATTTCCGTCTCAGCCAAATCATTGTAGTCCACATTGAGGTGAGACTCGTAAAAAGATGTGGTCGGCATCCTCTAACTCCAGAGGCCTTTGTCTCATGTTAGCAAATTACTTCTTCTTGATCTATGTAGTCTTCATCTTCTCCAAGATGACCTGCACCATCTTCGTGGTAGCCCTTACCATCTCTGGTTCCACTATTACTAACTCCCCTGTGTCAGTCCAGCACAAGGGTGATCTGTAAGGTCGCCCATATAACGCCTCATAAGGTTCCATCCCAATGGTGGACTGATAGCTGTTGTTGAATGCAAACTCCACCAAAGGTAAGTGATCCTTCCTGCTGTGACCGAAGTCGAGAACACAAGCATGAAGCATATCCTCAAGGGTCTGAAAGGTCCGCTCAGTCTGGCCATCCACCTGAGGATGGAAGGCAGTGATCAGATAAAGTTGTATCATGGAAGCCTCCTACAACCCCTTCCATAGCCGGTAAGAAAACTGTTCATCACGATCAGAGATAATAGAAGAAGGTACTCCGTGTAGCCGCACAATCTCTTACACATAGAGAGGTCCCATGCTCTCTACTGAACCCTGCTCTCTGATCTGTAGGAAGTGGGCCGACTTGGTGAGTCGGTCGACTATCACCCAAAATGAGTCTTGACCCCTGGATGTATGTGGAAGTCCTGTCACGAAGTCCATGGATAACCCATCCCACTTCCACTCTGGGACCTCTAAAGGATGAACCAAGCCAGGTGTTACCTGGTGCTCAGCCTTCACTTTATTACAAGTGAGGCTCCGAGAGACAAACTCTACAAATGCCTTCTTCATCCCAGGGAACCAGTGCTTTCATCGGATAACCTAGTACATCATCCCCACTCCTTGATGTATAGCTATAGGGGATGTGTGGAACTCCCTCAACACATCCTCTTGAAGTGACACTGGATCCATAGTAAGTCCTCTGAAGAGGATAAAGTGCTCCCCACATTTAGGAAGTCTATTAGGTGCCTACCCTGTGGATATCTAAGCACGTCAGGTATTTCATTCGGTGTCTCCACATTGTGCCACCCTAACTCACTGAAGGAGTGGGGGTGTGACTATGAGAGACTGTATGAAAGCTGCTATATCTATATCCAAAAAAGAAAACCTACAAAGTCTCTAGCGGCTATGTCACTTCTCATAACAGCTGTATACCAGACTTTCCACTGAGTGCGTCCACAACAACGTTCTCCATCCCAAAAGTATAGACTATATTGAAGTCATAGTCCTGGAGGATCTCAAGCCAACGTCGATGTCTTAGGCTTAGGCCCTTCTGAGAGAAGATATACCTGAGACTCTTGTGATTAGAGTACACGGTAAAATGCTCGCCCATCAGATTGTGTCTCCACATCTTCATGACAAAGACCACTGTTTTTAAATCTAGGTCATGGGTAGCGTAGTTCTGTTCATGTTGTCCCATCTGTCGAGAACCATATGTGATCACTTCTCTCTTTAGAATTAGGACACACCTAAGTCTGGTCCTTGATGCGTCGTAGTAGACTATGCACCATTAGCCTTCCCCAGTAAGCCTCATAATAGGGGAATTAGTCAGCCTCTGCCTCTGCTCCTAAAAGCGCTGATGTTATCTCTCCGACCACACGAAGGGTTTCCCCTACTTCGTCAAGGCTGATATTGGTGTTTCAACTCTAGAGTAGTCTGGAATAAATCTCCAGTAGTAACCAGCCAACCCCAAGAAACTTCGTACCCCTGTCACACTCCTTGGTGGCTACGAAGCAAGTACCACCTCAATCTTCGCTAGATCCACTGCAACTCCAGCCTCCGAGATAACATTCCCCAAAAATTGAACCTCTCATATCCTAAACTGGAACTTAGAGATCTTACCATAAATATGGTGCTCCTTGAGTGTTTCTAGTACAACCTGAAAATCGAAGCCATGCTCCTCCTCAATTGTCGAGTAGATGAGAATGTCATTAATGATGTCTACAACAAAGAGATCAAGGTATGGCTGGAAAATCATGTTCATGAGTCCCATGAACACTTCTGGAGAGTTGGTTATACCAAAATTAGTGGTCGTACCGATATCTAAAGGTCATCTTCTGCACATGCTTGTCTCGAAGACAGAGCTAGTGATAACCTGACCTACGGTCTATCATCGAGAACCACCATGCTTCCTTAATCTTACAAAGAGGTCATCAATCCTCGGGAGTGGGTACTTGTTCTTCACGATCACATGGATTAGGAGATGTTAGTAGACACAAAGCTTCAAGCTCCCATCCACCTTCTTGGTGAACAGAATCAGGGATGCCTAGGGAGAAACACTAGGCCGAATGAATCACTTCACCTGAAATCCTCTAGCTATAACCGCAGATCACGATGCTCTGCGGGAGCCATACGATACGCTGGTGTAGATATCTATGTAATCCCGGGGTATAGGTCAATGTAGAATTCCACCTCTCTATGAGGAGGTTGAACTTGGACATCATCAGGGAAATCATCCACATACTAGTCCACCACTACAGGATAATTCAGACTCTCCACATCAACTGCTCCATGGGTAAATCTAGCCAATTGATTAGTGATTATTTTCACCCTCCTCTGGGTAAGTCTGTCATGTGTAACAATGTATCCCTTCTTGTAGGTTAAGGTAAACCTAGTCCCATCCGTGGGGACACACAACACTTTGTGCCTAATACAGTCTCTCTGAGTATGGACTTTAGATAACAATTCCATAACCAAGATGACGTTATAAGGCCTCGACGCTTCTACTAGGAGACCCCAGTTGAATCTCTCACCTCATAGAGTAAGCACACACTTCCAAAACTAGTGCGTAATCATTGAGTCTACTCTCGTAAGAGTCTCTAGCCGTATAGATCGAGCCAATGACTCCATCGGAATCTCCGCGCTCCGAATGAGGGCAGTGGCAATGACAGATTGACTGGCACCTCTATCCATAAGAAATGAAGCTAAGGTGGAGTAGACATAGACCATAACTCGAATTATCTCTGGAGTGTCTTGATCTTATACCCTTGTTTCCAAGAGCTGAGCTCCCGCTTGTCCACCTACTCCATTCGGTCGGGGTGGACCTCCTGTTGGTGGTGTCAGTAACACCTTAAAACGTCATCCACCTCTAGTTATAAGTCCATCTCCTCTGAAATGTCTGATTTATCCCTTCGAACCTCCTTGATTGAACCTCTTCCTCTACCAGGGAGGTCCCTCAACTATCAGCTGATCATTCAAACGATGGGTCAGATAGTCACGATCCTTGTGACCATGCCTGCCACATGAGTAACAATGCCTACTCCTGGCATGTTTGGATCAGTCTCTTATGCCCTGCACAACTGACCCTGAGTCACGAGGTTGTCCAACCACTGTTCTGGTCCTCTTGGACATCTTTAAAATCTGTCTGCTGCCTACTGTAGAAGACTCTACTATGATTCGACTGGTTGTCGATCTCGCAACTGGAGACTGCTCAGCAAGGAAAGTCTCCAATAGGAGGGCTCTCTCAAGAACCCCCTCCTACGTTTCGATGCTGAGTGAGATTATCGAATCCCTAATCTCTCACCTGAGCCCCTAATTGAATGTCTAGGCCCTAAATAATGGGTCCCACACCATATCTATAGAGTAGCGCAAGAGGTCGGTGAACCTTGATGAGTAGTGTGCCACTGTCATGCTGCCCTGTTGCAGATGAAGTAAATCATGTATCCACACATCACGTAGGGTGGCTGGGATAAACTCTGCCCGAAAAGGCTCTCAAAGTCTTCCCATAGAATTTTCACCTCGTCATGCACCTGGAGCATCAGGCTCCACAATCTGTCTTCTGCTTCCTGAAGAAGACTCGCGTCAAGGATCAACATATGGTCAGCTGGTGCCCCTACCAGTCTAAAGACTCTCACCACAGCCTCAACCCTATCCGCAGATGCCTACAGGTCCATCTCACCCCTGAACCTGGGCGGCCATTGGCATGGGAACTCGTGAAACACAGTCAGGAGACGAGCACTCTTTACGGATGGGGCTGGTGGCATCAGTGGCCCAACATGTATTGGTACCGCTAGTGCCACCACTATGATAGGGCCATGTACTGAGGCCTCATCTCTCGATGGGATATCATCTCGTACAACTCTCGGAACCCTAGCTATCTACCTGCATGGAGGCATCCTGAAATGAAACAGGTGTGCCATGGTCAAAATTTTATTTCTGGTGAGCTGACTCAAAGTATTCGAAGAAAAATCTTCAAAACACACACTCAATCAGTGTTTTCATGAACTGAGTTAGAAATCCGAAGTTAGGGCCCTGGTGAATGGATATGTCGACCGCCACACCAACACTGGACTCTCATAACTGTAAACCACACATAATACCCTTAACACTATTTCTCTAGAGAAATGATCAGAACCTTATGTTATGTGGTAGAATCGACTCTTCTGATACCAATTCATCTTGACCCGTCCCCTAGGGCCCGTACCATGACTACCCCAAGCCCGCCTTCCTTAGGACAGTGGCTAGACACCAGAACCAAAGGCATAAATCCCAAAAACTGGGATGGCATTGCCTTTATACCTGAAAACACACACAACAGAGTACATGCTAGAATCAAAGAACTATGTAATACTGTATTACAATGTGCACTAAAAGTAAAAGGGGACCGGAAAGACAAGACCAACTGTAATTTACAAGGAAACAGAAAGTAAAACTGATGAAATGAGAAGTTGTCGATGGGTCATCCTCTAAGGATCCTACATGAAGGGTAGGTATAGATCGCCTCCTCAGCAATCCAGGTCCATCTGTCTCCTCCGTGTATCGTCACGCCATTTGGTCCACCTTCAGGTACCGTCCGTTCCTGGTGCTCTCATCCTTAGTCAACGCTGTCCTTCGTCTACATCCAACATAATGAGGAGCAGGCATAGCCCTTGTAGGGGTGAGAATAATGATACTCAATAGGGACCCCGAGACCCACATGGTCTCAAAAAAATCCAATAAGTATAAATCAGAAAGAATGAATTCAACACAAACCCCGCAAAGGTATATGCCCATACATATACCTAATTTATCAAGTAATACATCTCAATCATTAGGAAAAAAACAAAATTTAATGACTCAGCTCACACAGGTATACAACTTTTGTAGATAGTTAGAGATGATTACGTGTATCCAGTAAATAATCTATTATGTCGAACCCACAAAGGATCTATGAACAGAAATCAGAACTGTCGAACCCACACAGGATTCAGGAATACTATCCAGAGATGTCGAACCCACATAGGGTCCAGGAATAGCGGTCAGAACTGTCAAACCCACACAGGATCCAGGAATAGTATTCAAAGTTGTCAAACCCACACAAGATATAGAAGTAGTGGTTAGAAATGTTGAACCCACACAGGATCCAGGAACATTAGTAAGAACTGTCGAACCAACACAGGATCTCGGAACAACGGTCAGAACTGTCAAACCCATACTGGATCCAAGAACATTAATAAGAGATTTAGAACCCAAAAAGGATCCATGAGCAACGGATATAACTGTAGAACACACAAAGGATCGTGGAACAGTAGTCAGAGCTATCAAACTATCATAGTATCGAGGAACATCGGTCAGAAATAATCTAGTCGTAGGGATTTCTCTCAAGCACACATGATTCTGGGAGGGTCCTCACCAAAACAAATGTGTCTTTATATCAACTTCCACGAATTCCAATGATGAAATATCATGATGGTCCACCTCATAATATCCATCTCAACGTAATAGACGGTGCATCAATCAGATGCCCGATCTGAGAGTTATTAACATTTTAGTCCCGGGGGACCGGTTGGATTCGTGCATGATACAACCTGACTGTAACTCTACTATACCCCAAAATCCAGTGGGGTATACTCAAAGAAAATTTCATGCTCCATGATTTATAGTGTCGCTGATGGTTTGTAAAATGGACGTCCGGTGAAAAAGATAAGGCCAATGAAAGTAAAGGGTTGGTAGTAGGTCTGGGTCCGGTCTGACAATTTCGGACCGACCAGGTCATACCCATTGGGTTTAGCCCGACCCACTAGGCACAGCCCAGCAGGCTGCAAGGGTGGTCCGAGTCGGTCTCATGGACGGTTCGGCCCGGATCGCAGTGACGACATGGCCCGGAGGGCACGGCCGGTGCCGGTTCGACCCCGGCACCGCGAGGGGGGGGGGGGTAGGCCGGCTCGGAAGGCTGGTGCGTCCAGGGAACCGGTTCCGCCGGGAGGCGGCCAGGTAAGCCGGTGGCAGGCGGATGGGTGGCCAGCAGGGGGCCAGGTAGGCCGGGAGGCGGTCGGGCAAGCCGGTGGGCGGCAGGGAGGTGGTCAGGCAGGTCGGTGGTAGGCTGACGACAGGCCGGTGGGCGGCCCGTAGGCCGCTAAGCAGGCCAGGTGGTGGCCGGGCAGGCCTGCGGGGGCGCGGCCAGGGTCGGTTTTGCCGGCGGCGGTGAGGGACGCCACGAGGCAGCGCGGGTCACAAAGGTCGTTTGTAGCGCAGCCTTTGTCTTTGTCACCTTCGTGGCCTCATCGTTTTATCTCCATGTTGAAGGTCATCACAAAAGAGATCGACGAAGTGTGTCCGGAAATGTTACTTTGGCCCACACCCTCCGCGTTTAGGGCTATAGCAATCAGTCATTTAGAATGAACCAGAACAATCTACCCACTAAAATAAAACATCCTCATTCTTAGTTTTTATGAAAGGAATAACATGAAACCTTTAATGAAATTAAACACCTACCTTTTTTCATTGTTCGACGATGAAATCGCGGAATGAAGATAGTGGAAATCTTCGTTCACCACGTCCGCCGCACACTTCCAATACCGATCTCATGCGATATCTCTTTGGAAATGATGTGGAGGGATGGTTGGTTGATGACATCCCAAACTGGTTGGATCTGAGGATGATGGTCGGAGGAGATCGTTACCATCATTTTTTTGTTCTTCATTCTTCATTGGGAGAAAAGGTTCTTTATTGGAGAACTCTATTTATCCCAAGCTCTCCTCTCCACAATATTCCACCCAAATGCCAAAAGTGAAGTGACTTCCCCAATTTAATTTTTGGAACAATATTCAAATTGGGGAAATTAATTACGTAGGTTAGCGTATTAAGTGTGGGGAGTTGGCAATATTAATGTTAGAGGAGGTCAAGAGGCTCACCCTCATTAATGAGGGGAGTTGAGAGGTTTTCCTCTCTTCCCATTAATAGGGGTTGGGTGGTCTGAACCCCTATTTTCAAAATGGGAGGTTATGTGGTCTCGAGTGGTCCCCACCACATTAACCTCACATGTGAGGTTGTGGCGTGGTGGTCTGCCCCACCATAACCTCTCATGAGAGGATATGGCCTGGTGGTCCACACTTCCATCCTCCACGTGGAGGTTATAGTTCTACTGGGTCCTACCTCCCAAAACCCACATGGTTGTTGGTAAAAAAAAGTGTCACACACATTTTTTTATTTCAATCATTCACGTAAAACCCAAAAACTATCTTTTATTCTCGACCCACTATCATCGTGGAGAATGTCTTTTTAAGCGAATACTGGTGCAGCAAGTTCAACGGTGCCCTAAGATTTTAATTATGAGTACCAGTTCAAATTTTATAAAACCCACACATAAGTTGATTGAACATACCCGAACAAAACTTCAGAAATTTATTCTGGGCACACTGGGCCACGGAATCATGCGACTTAAAAATTTGTGGACTCGTAAAATTCACATTTAATTAAAAACATTACATGGAAATTCTATGTCATTAAAAGTAAGACATTTATACTCTTTTATAAAATTATTTTTAGAAATATCGAATATTATTCCATATTTAATTTCAATATTACAAAAGAAAGAATTTTTTGGCAACTAAAATAAACATTTATTATATTTTCCATATATCATATTTTTTATGGGTATAAAGAATATTCCCTAGATGATTCTCATGACCCTTATAACATTTATAATATTCAATAATTTTTTCATTTTAATACAACACAAATTTATCAAGATAATAATTGAAAAATCAATATTACTAGATCTATAAAAACATTTGGGGTATTAATTAACCCAAATAGAATAACCAAATAATAATAATTTCTATAGTTTATTTTAAATATTGTCCATTGTATTTTTTATTCAATTACCTTTAGTTGATGATATCTATCCATGATTTTAATCATCTAAAGATACTAATATCCATGGATATTATAAAAAAATTCATTCATATGTGGCAAGAGATAAATATTCTTAATAATATTGTTAATAATTTAAAAAAAATACATATAGAACTATATTTCATATTAAAAAAATTGAAGAAAGCGCAAGTGATGTGCATGTGAAAATGAAACCCATAGAAATTAATTCATCTAATTTCTTTTTCAGCTCTAATATCTTCACTTAATCCATTCATTTATAAGTCATTGAAGTTGAATTAGCACAGGGAACAATGTCAATAGTGAATTCAACATCCCAATTTGGAATAACAATAAGAAATTAATCGGGAAATTTATCTGAAAATTTATTTATCATATACACATATCTAACATTAAAATATCACTTATATTCTATTATTTTAGAGAGATAACTCACTCCACTATTGGTAATAAATTTCTTATCTTCATGATATGTTTTCATAAGTATTATCTCATTGTTATATAAAAATTGTATCTCATTTCGAAAAAATAATACAAAATCTTTTTCATGGAAATATATCTTACAATGATAACACAAATTCTATTCAATACAAAAAATAACATCATACACTATTATGGGTAATTCAACAAAATTTATTGTGGAATAATTACACATGTAATTATTGGAATTTTTAAATAAATCCTTATTTCATTAATATTTCCTCCAGTACATTTCTACCAAAATTTAAATCTATATTTCTTGATTTGTTATTTCTATATTACAATTAAATTTTATGATGAAAATATAAAAAATCATAGATCGGAAATCATACAATTCATTGTCATAATTTTAGTATACAATTAATCTACATGTTATAACTTCATTTGATTTTTGATCATCTAATGTAGTTGTATATAAATACATTTATGGTTCTTTCATCATCAAATCATGATAATTAGAATCTTGAGTAACTAAATTCAAAAACATGTTGTCATAGAGACTGAATTTATGGTATCTAAAATATTTTACTACCAACAACACACCTAATTTTCTATTATTGGTAGGAATAATACTCTATTCTTTTGAGTAATGAGCCAAGAGATAAACATACCAAAATGATAAGACATTCCTAGTCATATTATACATTCTTTAAAAAATATTTATCATATTTTATATATTTAATCATCTTTCTTTCATGTGTATTCAATTATCAGTTTTTTCATTATTTTTTCACACTTTCATATACTTATACTTGATCCAATTGGATGCATAAGAGTACACAATATCAATGTAGACCTTATTATCTTACTAAGTAATTTTCGCATTCCTTTTAAATTAATTAAAGTATTACAATATTTATAGGCCATGTATTTATCATGTGTAAAACATATCAACTTTACTCTAATAACGCAGAAACAAATGTGTGCTTACCTTTTAAATCTAGTAAAATTTCCTTAGCAAGATGAAATTGAGTCTGCTTACATTTTTATAGACTCCAAAAATATCCCTTCCACCCTAAATCAAATTTCATTAGGATAATTTTTTACAAAATATTTATATATATACTAAAAATCTATCTATTTAATGGTATCAATTTCATTCTTATATATGGTATTTTTAACTAATGTACACCAATATTATGTTTTAATATCTGTATGGAAAAATATACGAGTTGACATCTGTTGTTTAGAATAATAAAAAACATCAAATATCCTCTCTAAATAATTTATTCATCCTTCTTCTACCACTATGAAAACATTACATTCAAAATCCCGAAGGTTTTTTCATAAAATATTAAAATATTTAAAAGTTCCAATGTACAGAATTTGGATGAAAATTTTCATGGGTTACACTATTTACGGACCATGTTAATTGAGTTAAGATAACCACAAACTTATCACCTTTAACTATTTCATGATATTTATTTAATAGATATTTTACCCTTATTTTATTCCAACATTATTCACTTTATTATCAATATTAAAAACCATTATAAAATTTAAATATAATACATGAATCATCATAGATACCATTAGAGTAATAAAAAACCCTGACATTATATCATTTTTATAAATGAGAATCTAAATATTATCTCTCATTAACAACATCCAAACATCTAAATTTATCTAAACTTAGAAATGATACCATGTATTGTTCTCCATACAATATTTACCCTTGAATTTCTTTTTTAGTAAATATTACATTTCTCAACAATTGCATCTCCTTTTAGTTGTGTAGTTTTATATAATTATGAACTGTTAAACTAAAATAGGAAACTATCCAATAGTGTTTAATTTTTTCGACAAAATAGGTTCTCAAATTAACAAAACTCTTTAATTTATGATACGCGATATTCCTTCAATATAAGTCTCTATAACTAAGATATTTCCCATATTTTAGTTCCTACCCAAACATAATACTCAGTAAATTCATTAAAAAACATGGAAGGATCACATAATACTCAGTAAAGCGTATAGAAATAAAATCATTTTCCCATTTAAAATCATGAGGATCCATGAATTTTTTTTTCATTTTCTCATAATAATCATTGATTTAGTAATCACATGTGATATCAACAATTTCTCAAAAAACACTTTAAAAGTCATAAATAAAAATGAAAACATATGAAGGTATCTTGGGGTATCATATTCATAAACATGTATATATCACCCTTTCATATCACCATTTCAATAAGAATATTGTATTTTTTTACATCCAATATTTTATGATTCGTGAATAAATCAGTACTCAACGCATTATAGAGAAATATCTCAACATTTCCAATCATCATTTATAACTCACAAGTATTGTAATATTAATACAATATAAGAAATATTGCAATTTCATCATCAAACTCAAAAAAACTTACAATTTATTACATAAAAAAATCAATTTCAATTATCTCATCAGAATATGAAAATAATAATATTTTCTTTTTTATAACTCATTAAAAATGAATAAATAGAATAATAAAATAATATGAAATTAATTTCATTTGGTTAAAATTAAAAACATGAATACGAACATACATAGTGAATAATGACTATTATGGAGGGAAATGGTGATCCATTGGTAAACACTTAAAAACACTCTTTTCCCACATTTATTATGTATATCAAAAATCGCATGTATGGAAAACATTAAAAATAATCTTTTATACCAATATAATGAAAATAAAAATTAATAAAATATTAATTTAAGAAATGTTTTATGTTTATAGAAAAAATTATTTAAAGAATATAGATTTGGAAAATATTTTTTAAATAAATCTTTTATAACTTTTAAATTAATGTTTAAAATAATAATTTTCTACCATCAGTCTCAACCCATTTCGTATGATTTCAACCAGCACGAAAAATAAAATTATATTGATTATATAATTTATTAAGAAACATTTCTTTGTTTATTTCTCTATTTTTATTCATTTTCTTTAATTTATTATCATTGTTTATTTATTTACAAATTTTATATAGTCCACGTTGTTCATTTTGTGGCCATTTGGTACATATTATTCCAAATTGATACAATACACAAGTAATAGAAAAAATTTCATTTCCATTGCTTCCATAAGTTCATGTTATTTCAAGGAATAGATTTAATATTATTTCGTAGATAAATAATTTTAATTGGTTATTATATAGTTCCATTTCTTTTAATCTTGTTTGATATCCTTGTTTTTTATATCTACAAGTAACCATGATTGGTCGATTTTATTTCCATTGTAATTAAAGATATTTCATTATTATATAATTATAAAAATATATTAAATTCATCATTATTTCATAATATGACAATAATTTAATTTTTCTTAATCATTCATGATTTAATCAATTTAACATTGTTCATATAGGGAAAAAATGAACCCAATCACAAATGTATTATAACAATTGAATGAGTAAGAATATATCATTATATAGTAGTGAAATCACATTCTGAGATAAATTGATGAATTTAAATAGATGTTATTAAATAGAAAAGCCACATTCAAGAAGAGGTACATTTGTAATAAAATTTAAAGAGAATTGTAAAAAGTAATTACCTTCGAAGTGTCTTGTTATGAATGTTTTAAGCGGTTAAATTTTACGATAACTATTTGTTGTTAATATTTCGTAAAGAATATCCAATTTATTTAACTAGAATCTTCATTATATTTTATATAGAATATATTCATACTCAACTTAATAAAATTATTTCTAATATTATAAAAATAAAAAATAATATATGTCCATTATATAAAATATAAAAATAATTTATTTTAAAAAATAATTTTGTTATCACATGATGGTTTACCAAACAATGATCTAATCATGTTCTACTTAATGAAATTCCTTTTAATGCTTAGAGATTTCCCACATATTTATGAAATCCATTTTATTTCACAACAAATCAAAGACTAATATTAAAACCAAATAAATATATAAAATAATAAAGAAAAATAAGGTCGGATGTGACATTTATTGTATTTGGAGAAGAATGTGTTTGTTACATATTGTACCAAACATTAAAGAGGTAGAATAGAAAAATTATATTAAAAGATAAATATACATAAAGTAGAAACATTTACTAAATTATTTTTTTATCCATTAAAGTTATTATTCATATGACATTTCATTCCACAAGTGAAGAAAATTGCTTCTAGTTAAATGATCTCCCTCTTTAACTTTGGTTTCTTATGCATATGTTGTAATTGTTCCTTTAGAATTTATCTTTCCAATTAATGTTCCTTATTTTCATTCTACTTATTCACTATTAGAGAAAATATTTATCATTATTAAATTTAGTATCTACATAGTGATCCTCATTTTAAATATATTTAAATTGTTTCTTTATACTTGTCATTTAATTATTTTTAAAAAAATTGGATTAACTAGACTATGATGATAAGAGAAGGATAAAAGTTAAAATATCATAATTCATCTTGAATCCAAAATATTCTGGTTGGTTAATGTTCTCTGTATTCTTTAGTTCATGGGGACTACCCTTGATTAAATATTTAACTTTACATGTGTATATTTTAATAATAATTCCATTTGTTTCTTACATTCAATTCTCCTCATAGACTTATAAAAGATGATACAATACAGTTCAACAATCCATGTCCATTTTTTGTTGTCTAAAATCACTAGAAATTCATGATAAAATGATTATGTTATCATAAAATATGACATATAAACGTCTTTTAAACCCTTATTATTCACCTTCAATTACATCATAAAGTGGCCCATCTAGATATATTTTCATTTTATATAATAATACCATGCACAAGATCTATTACCACTCATTAAAGTTAGAGTCATTAAGGATATTTTAATAATCGAATATTGATCATATTATGGAATTACATTCCAATTATAAAATTAACCATAGATTATTAATACTTTTATTTCAATTATTGGTTGTTTATAAATTATTTTTTATTAAAAAAAATTCTAGAATGATATATTCTACATAAAAATTTCCCCTAACCATTAGATTCATAATTTATAGTATATTAGATATTATAGTGTGAAAGGATATTTAAAACTATCTTAAGATATTGAGTTATATAATAACCACTACTTCAACAGTCTAAGGTAGGATTTTTCTGGACATACATATCAACTTCCAATTCTGTGGAGGTTAGAGATTATTCCCATATCTAATGAATCCTTAACTTGGATTCACTTAACACATGCCACTAAAGTCACACCAGGATTGTTATGGTTATTTCTTGGATGCCATTATTAGTTAATTTAACCTACACTCTTGTTATAATTCCCTAATAGGAGGACACACACTCAATATTGGTGTACAAGAACCCTCAAACTAGGGTTTCATTATAACATATGTGATAGATAAAATTTATGACTTAATGTTTAATTTGAAATATTTTTTTATTTAAATAATTTTAAAAAAATGATACATTTTTTCATTATTGTTGCTATTTTATTTCATTAAAAAAAATATTCAGGAATAAAAAAATATGCATCATGTATTTTTCGTTATTATTATTTAATACTTATTATGTACCAAATGTGATCATGTTTCATCAAATTTTTTTCCAAATAATATAATTGTCCATGAAAAAGAAGAATAAATAAATAAAATAAAATGATAATATATTGTATAATATTGTTTAATTAATTAATTAGATGATATATCTATGGATATCCTATGGTAATTCCTTGAGTCATTCAATAACTCAAATTGTATTTCCCCTATTATCTGTCATGTAACGTCGTTTTTTTGTCCCCTAAGATTTTGTATCGAACTGTGTCTCCTTGGACTCCTCAATTTATTATAATATTGTCCAAATCATAGATTATGGGATATCAAGAAGTGATAATTTAAATTTTATTTTCTCACACGTAGACACACAAGATCTTATAAAATATAAATAATGATTGATGATGCACATTTATTCAAACAATTAAATTTCAAAAAATTATTATTATATTTTTAAAACATATATAGAATCTATAAATTAAATAAATAATAACCTGAACTTGTAGATAATTTTACCTCATTATGATCGTTAAATAAACACCCACTTTGATTAATAAATAATAAATAATAACTCACTAAAAATTTTATATAGCATAGTTTCAAACATCCACAATAGAATAAAATTATAAGGACCCTAGTTGGTGTGGACTCTAAGTATCCCACCCCCGGTCAATGGGGTATGTGGGTTATTCAATGTGTTTGGTCACATGCAACGTTATTTTACCAATTTTTATTTTTTATGATATTAATTATGATTACATGTTTCATAGGAATTTTTTGTTGTTTATTAGTTGGATGGTTGGGTGTGTGCATAATATGTGGTGTATTTCCTCCTGCAATTTCATTATTTTTTAATACCACATGTTACATTATATCCATCTCCACCACCTATCATCAAATGAAATTCAGACTATTTTCTACCTATATTTTCTTGATTTGGTTTTGATCATTATAAAATCCATCCATATACTTTGAAACACTAATTTTAAAAACATTAGTTTCATTGGGACAGTATTATCACCCTTTGTGAATTCTATCATTTTTAAATGACATTTGGACTTAAAATTTTCATGATTACACTAATTTCAATTGAATGAACTTTAGAATGATATAATTGTTTGAAACTATTGTTTTCTTAAAAACATTTCCACATTATCATTGTAACACTAAATCATTCAATTCAGGATTTGGTTTATCCATTGACCATTGGAAAATTAATTTATGTATGAAGAAATAAATTAAATGGTACCTTAATAGAAAAGCATGGGCCTAAGGTACTCTAAATACCTGTAGATCAATGAAGATAAAATAATCCAATAAAGGATTCTTTAATATCATATATGCATCCAACATAGAATCTAGAAAATTGTTTAATGATATTTGTGTCTAAGCATTGAAAATTGGTAACTTTAGTATATACCTCCAACCATTAAAAGATCATGATATCAATATGAATACATATATCTAGGTGTTCATAATATTAAATGTTGTTTCCCCTATCTAACTATAGAGAGAGCATGATAGGTTATTTATTTAGATAAATAGAAAACTCCTCTTAATTTTTTTATTTAACATAACTCATATATATAGGTTAAAACTTCCAAATTTTTCATTTGATCCTTATGGATATAAACCATTAAAATAAACCTAAAACATAAAAATTGACTCGTTTAACATATTTAAAATATCCAAAATATTTTATCACTCACATTCAACACTCTATCATGTCTCTAAATTATTCAAAACATCTAAATCATCCCATTCAAAATGTATTATTTTAAAAAACATCATATTAATTAATATTATATTTAAAACACAATTTATCATATTCAATTATTTTATATAAATTATTAATTATTACCATTATGAATAAATAGTTTTATTAATAATCTAAACTCATATGAAATAATTTAATTAATTTAATTTTGATTGTTAACACTCAAATTTTCACTGGACTGTACATGTGGTAACACATTTCTCAAAAAAATAATTCATTTGAATTAGTAGAGCATATGTATATGATTTTTCTGGGAAATTATAGGAAATTATCTCAATAGATATGATTAATTTTCATATAACAAGAGAGGTATATAGAAACACAAAATGTTTCATAAAGTTATAAGGATGAAAAATAGTAATAGATACCTCCTATGGATAATTACGGTCTAATATAATCTCTTTATCTCATGATATATTATAACATATGATTAAAATTTTGTGTCACTATCTTTAGTTTAATTACTTATCTTTTATTGATTGTATTTTATTTTCTTTCAACATTATACCATTTCAATGGATTTAGTTAAGGTGTGGATTTGTTTTCAATGATCAAATGATATTTTTTTCTTACATACGAAGCAACTAGAAACCTAAAATCAATGGAACAACATGCAAGAAACCTATGACCATACTGTAATTAATATGAATTATAAAAATGGACTATAAAATGTTGAGATATAAAAATTTTCTAAAGTCTATATATTTTATGAATATCACTTGGATGTATTGGAGTGACTCTTTCTTATGTGGTGTGTACATTGGCCAACATGAATCACTAATTGAAAGGGTGGGACCTTTTTACATTTGACGACATGATTGTGTATCATAATAAAAATGTTAGGGGTGTAGAGAAGATATGTAGAAGTTATAGTGAAGTGAATCCGCCAATATTCATCGATATCAACTTTCTTATATACTCAATGAAATTCATTGAGTCATCCTTGACATTTTCTAAAATTTTAAAAAAAATGACTAACAACTTTGATTATGAACAATTCATAATAACCGATCGATTAAAATCACATTCATTAAACCTTATTAAAAAATTGAATTGACATTAACTTATGTGAAAGATTCATTTTAATAAAAATAGTTATAATTTTTTTCCTATAGAAAACACTACACTCCCAAATGAATTAATAGAAATAATTCATTGAATAGTTATTTAACCACTCATACAATATGAATCTCACTAGTTGTATGAATGATATCTTATAACATGGAATTAAGTGATTCTCTATCATATCATACAATATTACCTTATATGTAAAATA
The DNA here is from genome assembly GCA_963277665.1 of Viscum album. Classification (NCBI taxonomy): domain Eukaryota; kingdom Viridiplantae; phylum Streptophyta; class Magnoliopsida; order Santalales; family Viscaceae; genus Viscum; species Viscum album. Next base: position 1,683,995,477 of record OY728119.1, on the reverse strand, counting down.
TGTACATGTATTTTGGGAATATCATCGTCACTCTCCCACTCGTAATAACGCCTAATAGTATGAATTCCATTTCCTTTTACATTGCATCAAATATATTAAATTAGGAAATAATAACTAAAATAAAGTAGATATCATCCAAAAAAATTTATGAAATTTATATCTAACATAATCTTGTATCAAATCATATAAAATACCATTTTAATTTCCATCCAAAAATCATTTTTGATACACTCTAAAATAATATTACATCCCCTCAATAATTAAAACAATATTTTTTTCGGTGAAAAACATGTATTACCCTATAATAATATGGATAAAAGATAACAAATATTTGTTAGTATATTTATTATTATAATATTAGAGTTCCCTCTATGAGAAAATCAGTGCTATAGAATTTTAATATGTACTCAGAATAACCTCCATCAAACACATTCAACTTTGTACGTCTTTCCACTATTTGCATCATATTCTAGAATGAAATTTCATATGATCCATTTATCTAATACATTGAGGGTATATGTTACATAGATTAGGTCAATCCCATCTATAAAACTCATGTATTAAATATTATTTTATTATAGACTGACATGGTTGACGCATACACCACATGGCATTCACATTTATCGATGATCACATCTGATTCCCCTCATCTAAGTTTATAATCAAATAATATATACCTTTTAGGTTTAAAAGTACACTTAATATGTTTAGATTGATGTAATTGAATCTATACTTATAATATGAGAGTAAATTCCATATTTTTGAGCTATAACTGATTACTTAATCAGCAACATTCATAAGAATCCCTAAATTAGTTAATGGAGTTGTCTTTCAGGAGACATGTATCATAGAATGAAGGTTTCCAATTTGGGTATCTCACCAATTTTAGGTACATATGATCGAAATATGAACAATACACCATTGATATACCAATTACATATTTTATAACACTCTTTTTTGTATATTCTTAGTGGTCCATTCATCATAAAAACAGGTTTTTTATGCCCCGTCAACATATTATGTATCTAGATACAATAACCATACTAATTATAACCATATAATTTCATAACATCCTACAATAATCTATGGAGAACATCATTGAAGGATAAATTAAAATCATAAATTCATAGTATAATTATCTTTTCACTTCCTAATATATATGTATATATAAGAATCAAATATGAAAGAATTCTAAAGTAGATATATTATTTATATATAACAAGAAAATTTTATATTCATAAAGTTATTAATTAATTTCTAGAAGAATCATACACAAGTCAGTGTCAATCATACCACATATGATATAATTCTAGATAAAAGTTATGTTTACTTAACATTCAAAATTTTTCAAAAATCTTTACATTTCTATGTAAGTGCTTCTTCATCTCAATGTGACCTTTTAATAAAAACCCACCTACAAAACTCTTTATTTTGTAACATCAATGAATAAATAAAATATTTTTAACATTTATTCCTAGGAATTATGTTCCTGGCATTTTACTCATTGAACATATTAAAACAACTTAACATCCAAAAAATATTTATATTAATAACTTATATCTTGTACTAAGAACCCTTTCATAGTTTTTCATTATCAAAATCTCTTGGAAGTGTTGCATTGAAATATTTTCAATAAAAGTTATATTTCATTTGAACTATGATTGGAATAATCCAATATATTTTTACTTAAACATATTTATGTCAAAAAATACACTAATAAACTTTTAAGTCACTATATTCTATTCAAAATATGATGTTATTGTAAAAACAATTACTCTATGATTGGAAATAATACATATTTCATTCAGTGGGATTATTTGAAAAAGAAACAATTTGTTCCATTCCAATTTTTTTTATTCTGTGAATTTAAAGTATTATTCTAAAAATTAATACATTCATTATTTAAATTATTTCATTACTAGTAGTGATATCATAAGGTTTATATATTATAAAATATCTATATAAACTCATTTATCTTTGATAAAACAATTATAAACATATATCATTTTAAAAACAAATTATAGAATCTAATGGATCATAAACCGTGTGGATAGAAATCATATATATTATCAAATAAGAGAGATAAGATCAATATGTGTATCCTTAATAATGATATATCTAGTCTCAATAGATTCCTTTACATTCAAATTTTTGATACATAAACTCTTATCTCCAACACTTGAATACAGACCTTAAGCACCATTAATCATACCATGATTTGGAACTCTTTTATATTTACAGGAGTTGTAAAGTATAAATTTGGTATTATATACCCTTAAATATTAAATAATTTATTTTTGGACACTGCTAACTACCATTTAAATTTCATGATTTTTTTCAACCCATTTTAGGTATTTTAAAAATTATATATTGTGGAATCATAACAATTGATAACACATTTAGGTTTCAAATACATTTTATGGCTACTTAATGATACATTATTTGCCACTCCAACTAACTGTTCTTATTAATGTTTTAAATCTCACCAACATATACCATTTAAATGTCATGTGAACCTTGATATAACATTCCCTTGACATATATCCTCAATATGTTGATATGATTATGTAAACACTAAAAGAACTCATTCAAATTGTCATAACATTTCTGTCAATGAAAATGGATTGTGTTCCTTAACCAAAAACACATTAATAAAACCTTGAGTGAACAATTCTATGGTTCCCATAATAATCATGATTAATATATTATAGAAAATAAACAATTTGATTCTTGGAAAAGAGATAATTTAACTAATATTGTAACACCTCGAGATATTATGAAAAATATTCTTTTAATTTCATTAACGTCTTGTGTTGTATGCTACACCAAGATTACCTTGCGCTATATGCAACACCGTATTAGCTTGCAGTATACGCTACACTATTCTTGGATCGTGTTACACACAATTTTGATAATAGTTATTCTACACAACATTGATTATATATATATATATATATTCAATGTATATATGAAATATGGTTGTATTATGTTATATGAAACAACGAAGGATTCTTTCACAACACGCAACCCTGACTTGGATTGCATTACACACAATCGCGACCTTCCTCGATAGCGTCTGTTGTACGCAATACCGGGTTTTACTAAACAACGATATATTATTATAATATTATTATGGACTAGCCGTTATGAATAGTATTAACTAAATTTTGAATTTTATAACATTATTATTCATCTTACACATTTTATAGAACATGGTATAAGAACAAAATAAATTTTTCGGGTAAAATAAGTATTTTAAAAAAAAATGCAGTTTTGCCGCCTTTTGATGGCGCACCCACTTTAAATCTTGTTTTTGACATGTTTATAAGGTCAGTTTTACAAAATAAAATTATTATTTGGAATCAGGATATAAAATTTTACCTGGGATAATTGTTTCATAATATTCTGATAACATTCATATTTTAATGAATAGTAAATACACGCTATATTTTAATTAAAAACAACTTTTTCCATCGTAATAACATGTGTGGTTAAATAATAATATTGAATGGCTTTAAAGTATAAATATAATATATTTTTACCATTTAATATAATGTATGTCATTAGCCTTTATTTTACGTTGAATTCGTTGGTTAAATAAATTCAATCTTTTGCAATATTTTAAACAAAAACCCGTTTTATTTCGACAACGAGATTAATTTTAATTTAATTTCTGAAATTTCTGTGTATTGAATTTGGAAAAATGGATTCCATATTTGGAATCAGTGGTTCCAAATTATATTAATAGACTACTTTTTATTTTTGGGCTTTATGAATAGTAACAACGGTAAATTTTATTTACCATAGTAAAAGGTAAATTGGGTAATTAAGGGTAAATATAATATTATAAAATTATCCTAATACTTGTCTTAATACAATTGGATGATTATAATTTTCCCTAAGTCATATTTGGGTCAAAATTGAATCCATTAGAACCCACTTGGAGGTGATTAAGACCTTTAGTTTATTTTATTTAAAGGAAAGTGAAATATGTCTCACTAAACTTTAATAATTAAAGTATTTTTAATATAAGTTTATACAGAATATAAATTCGGTTATAAATACTCATTTGAAATATAAAATTTTCTTCTCTGTCATGGTAATTTATTTGTAATTTTTAGGAGTTATTTAATTACCTTATTATCTTATATATTAATGATGCAGAAATTATTTATTTAGTGAAGAATAAATAATATAGTTTTTATGAAATATTAATACATATCAAAAGGCCCCAAAATCTGTACAAAACTTATTATTAGTGTATATATAAACCCTAATCATCCACTGGCCGAATTGTTGACCATTTGGATCCTTATTAAGGTGATTATGAAACTTATATTATTTTATTTTAAATGATCCCAAAGTTGTCACCTTCATAATTTAATAAATATAACAATTTAAATATTGTGATTTTAAGAAGATAAATTCGAGTAAAAGTATTATTGTGAAAGTTAATAGATTAATACTCATAATAAGAATTTATTTTTAATTTTTATGCAACAAATAAGTATATTAAATAATTATTCAAAAATGTTTTAGTAATTATTTTATTAAGAGATAAACCAAAGAAATGGTTTTAAGAATAATAAAATAAATATTATATGAACTATTTAATGTGCTCCACTACTTTTCTAGACACATATGTCCTTTTATGAATCTAATAAAGCTTTTTGTTCGAACATATATTCTTTATATATTTTATTTAAATTCATATAAATGAATAGTGTCAAAATTGACACTATTCGTATTTTATAAAAATAGCATATTATAAAATTTTTTAAAAATCACAAAAATATTTAAAAATTATAAATTTATATTTATATCGTCTAAAATGTTATAATGTATCCAATTATGGACAATTCACAACAAATAAGTGATTTTTGGTTATAATTTGAAATTTGGAATTTTATTAGCACAAATAAACTTAAATTGATTAAGTAAGGATAAATCAAGTTGATAATGATTACAATAATTTCCTAACATGTCTAAATTTAATTGGTTGATGATATTACAACCCTATCACATCTTATATTCGAATATGATTCATTTTTTGAGGTTTTTAAGTTGGATTAGATTTATTATAAATTAATATTTTTAAAAATTCCAAAGGTGCCCCTCTCCTCCCTTATAAAAGGGAAACTCCTCCCTCTCTTCCTCACACCAATTTGATCCTTAAAGCTCATCCAACCCCTGAAAAATTCTCTTCTACACTTCCCTATAAACATCCTAGAGTATCTGGTCTTTTTAAAAGCCCAATTGTAGTGCCCTAAGAGGAGGTCTCAAAGAGGCACTTCAAAGAAGAGGTAATGTTCGTTACCGATTCTTTCAACTTTATTTCTTCTTCCACTTCTTCTTATTTAGTTGTTTAATTATGAAGTAATAACATAAGTACCACTCATATACTAATATGTTATTATATGTATGAAACAACCCTATTTCACAATTTATCCATCCTACGGAAAACGAAATCACCGCGCGTGCGTACGTACGGAATACCGTCTCCACGCCGTGGTGTAATCTATTTTCCACCACCACCTTACCTGGATGGGTATAATGGTGTAAATAATGACGATATATGATTATTGTAAAGTGATATTTATTCTTAAATATTATACAAACACTTTAATATAATTCCACGTTCATGGGAATGATATCATCGCTCGTGCGTACGTACGGACTATCGTCTCCACGACGCGATGAGATTCATTCTCAATGATTAACCATTAATGAATGATTATAAAGTATATATAATAAGTAATCATGTAATATATGAAATAATAATGATACTAGATTTATGTATATATATATGTATGTCATCTACTTAATTCCATTCAATTCAATAAGGAAACGAAAACAGCGTTCATGCGTACGTACAGCCTACCGTCTCCATGAACGGTGTATTTCTTTCCATTTATCGATATATTAAATATATGTATATTATGAATATACATTATATATAAATCATGTTTTAAATTCGGGATATAAGTAATCATGATCTATGTAATCATATGAATAATTACAAGTTAAAACACGAACGACAAATGAGACGATTTTACCCAAAACACTACTTTAACAAGAATTTACAAAAGAACGGGTAATATAAAGTCATAAGTGAACCATATATGATATAATCACTGTAACGACCCAAAGTTTCATTAATGGAAAATCCCTCTTGATCCAGTTAAATGTTTCTTTATGAAAAATGTTTTTTATAAGATGTCAACTTCTTTAGTTTAACGTTAAGATTTGTGACCGTTACTTTTATAGTCGTTGAACAGTGATCATCTGGGTAGTTTAAATATAAGGCTTTAACGAACCAATTTTCTACTCAGAAAAAGGAAGCGATGGCCTCATCCAGTAGAATTGCCCCTTACAAAGCCCATTTGTCGGAGCTCGGAAAGGAGGTGGCGTCTTTGGGATTTGCCATTGACCAAGCCCAAGCTGAGCTTCATCAAGTCAAGCTCGAACGTGATCGTCTACTGGAAAAATGGAAGTTGATAGAGATTACCACTCGAGCGATGTTATCCGAGCAACACCAAGAGTCTGTCACCATCGCACACCTTACCCTTAGGTCTTATGCGGCTATTTTAAGGGGTTATGTAACAAATAAGTAGCACCATGTTCATGTACATTATTTTTGTATATAATAATGAATATAATTTCTAGTCATTTTTGATGCATTGTAATTAGTTTTTAAAGTACAAATGATGTTTTTAGTTATTATTTAATTAAGAATTATATTTTATTAAATTAAAGGATTTTTGAATTAAATAATATTTTAATAAAATATTATTATTAATATTAAATTAATTTTTATTAAATATAAATGATCTTATAATTTTATGAATGCAATTAAAATTTTTATTAAGGTTTGAAAGCCATTTCTGTCAAAACCCGTGAATTTTTTATAAATGTCGGTTTTTATTTTAAAAGTGAAAATTCACATATTTAGAAAATTATTTAGATAAAATAAATATTATTTTTGGAATCAGGACGTCGAAATTATCCAACGGTGAATTTTTCATAATTTTCTGAGACAGTCAAATTTTTGGGTAAAAATTAAATACCATTTAAATATATAATGTGTTTTATGACATCATAATGACCCAATGGTGATGTAATAAAATACCATATTCCTTATGTTCGGCCAATATGTGTTTTATCATTAAAATAATGAGGTTTTGGGTTTGTTTGACATACTTTTCAAAGCATTAATGGAGCCCTCAAGACTTATTCAACACTTTGCCTTTTTAAATTAATTTCCATGGGAGTGTGACTCATCTCCACATAAGCAAACCTAATTTTTTAATAAGTTCGGACCTTGGCCTTGTAAAATATTGTTTTCCTCTTTCCTTTTAAAGAAACCATGGGCAAATACCATGGGATGGTTTGTGTTTTGGATTATTTTAATATAAGGGGTCCCAAACCTAAATAATAAAGAACTATCTCACCTTTCCTATATAAACCCACCCAAGCTCCCACTTCCTCCTCACTCAGAGCCCTTGAAGTTCGTCCAACCTCTGCCCTACTCTCTCTAGAATCCTCTCAAGGTGCCCCAAGCTCCCAAGAAGCCTCTCACAAGCCTCTCTCTAGCCTTTGGAAACACACTTCCAAGTAAGGGGTTTTCTTCCTTTCTCATTTTTTTGTCAATTTTCTTTAAGTTGTATTTCCCTTTTTATTTCAATTATGAATGTTGGGGTATGTTTTAGCACCTCCCCCATACTTCCCTCTTATTGTTTGAATTATGGGAGAACCCTTTCTCTCTCATTAAATGCCTCCCATGTACACCCGTTACTATGCCGAAATTCCGAAAGGAACTTCTCTCTCTTCTTTTACATTCAAGCAATACTTTTGTATCATGAATCTAAATTCCTTTTCTATTGTTGGGACATGTATATATATGATCTAATTACTGTCCATTACATGTAAATATGATGAGGAACCCCTTTCTCTCTCATCAACCTTTTTTATGAATTCTTATGTCACGTCGTTACGTTGCCGAAATCGCACCGATTTTCTAAGCCAATGTCTTTGTGTAGTGAATACCATGCCCATTTCTCCATCAAGGGTATTCACCTTTATGCACATTTACATATTGATTATAAAGTTTCATTTATGAATTCCACTTTCCTTTATCGTGGAAGAAATGATTATGTTTTATGAATCCATGTTTTATGATCCATGTGGCACACTTATGCATGAAATGAAATGTTTAAGAAGGGTGCGCCCTTTATAACGCTCCAATGCATTGGGTAAAGTATAGTATCATGATACGTCATGTGCAATGAGTGTTGACTCATGATAATTCAAGTGCAACGAGGGTTTACTCGTGCTTCAAGTGCAATGAGGGTTTACTCATGCTCTATGTGCAATGAGCCTTGGCTCATGCTAATTCAATGTTAAGTGTTGTTGCCACATTTCCATGTTATGAATATCATGCTTTATCATGCCTTTATGTTCATGTCTCTCTTATGCTCTATTGATATGACTATTGCCTAACATGTATTGTACTCTTCATGTTATTCATTGTGTACTCCCTTACTGGGCTTTATAGCTCACCCTTTTCTTATGCATGTCCTCAGGTTATCCCATGCAATGCTAAGTACGAAGGAATGTAGTGGTCATGTAAAGGAAGTTTTCAATAAGGATGTTGTATTTCATGTTTAAAGTTTTTATGTAATGATCCTAAGCACCAAAGACACTAAACCTCTCGATCTTCTTTGTTGTATCAAGTGAAGTTTTATGTAATAAAGCATGTTTAAGTTGTAATAAAAAGCAGGGTTGTCATAGTTGGTATCCGAGGATAGGTTTAGTTATTTTTGGGATTAGGAAACCTAGTAAAGCCTTAGATACAAGACTAAGAATAATAAAATCATCCCTAAATTTTGGTAAATACTAAGTAAGTGGTTTATCAAACAAATACATCCCTGTCTGGATACGAGCAGGTAGAGGCGGCTCTGGAACAGATGTATCCTAGGGGTAAAACCCGAAAACACCGCTTTGAGCTAGACTCGAACGGGAACTGGTGCACGACAACAGGCCTTGCTGCACTCTTGGTTACGACACTCCCGGGGGATATGTTTTGATAAATTCACAATCTTAGTATGAACCCTTATTAAGGGAAAAATGCCCCTAAGAATATATGTTAGAAGGAAGATCATGAAAAGCCTGGATTGAATCCTATAGACTCATGAGTTAAAGAGATTAAAGTTTATTTATAAGTCATCAACTTTTGTCTTTGGATTACCCTTTATGTGTTACCCCTAACTTTCCTTTTATTCCAGCCAATGGCCGATAATATGAGAAATCGGGCTAACAACCGTTGTGAAGATCAGTGTGATGATTGTACTTATGAGATGCCCAATCCAATGGGAGCGGGAATCGCGAACTTTGTCACACTTCTCTCTCAGCTAACTCATGTTTTGAATAGAAACACTGGTCAAGAGGAACGTTCAACCCCCCCAAAGAAAGAACAAGTTGCTATTGAAAGCTTCATGAGACAAAGGCCTCCTACTTTTAGTGGATCATCCGATCCCACGATTGCTGAACAATGGATCAACTCCATTGAAAAGATATTCTCCATCCTCCAATGCTCTGCAAAAGAGAAGGTTCTCCTGGCGGCTTATCGTATGGAGGGTGAAGCTGATCAATGGTGGACGTTGATCAAAAATACGAAGCCTGAGGAGGAGATCGAGGCTTTAGAATGGAAGGTATTCCGGAAGATGTTTTTCGATAAATATTTTCCACGCACCCTCTGTCTTAAGATGGAAAGGGACTTCGTTTCCCTCAAGCAGAAAGATGAGGAATCTGTGGGAGCGTACAAGGCAAACTTCACAAGGCTTGCACGATACGCTTCCGGCTTTGTCGTTACCCCTGAATGCAAGTTTGACCGCTTCTTTGGTGGGTTGAAGCCTAGCTTGCGGAAAGCATTAGCGATTCGTGACTTCGACATCTATGAGGAAATTGTCCGATGTGCCCTCAAGGTTAAAATGGAGATTGGAGAATCACAGGGGTATCATGGGGACAAGAAGCGGAAGGTGGACTTCAATGTTTGTGGTCCGATGGATAAATCCAACGGCGCTAAGAAATTCCAGCACCCCACTTGCCAAAAGTGTGGAAAAAAGCACCCTGGAAATTGCCTTAGGGGGACAGGAAAATGCTTCAAGTGTGGAAGGGAAGGGCACCTAGCTGTTAACTGTCAGCAAGAAGGACCCGCGGCTACGACGAAGGGGAGGAACACTCCGTTCGAACCTCAACGCGTTGTTCAATGCTTCAAATGCAAAGAACCGGGTCATTTTGCGAATCAGTGCCCTAATCCAAGGGTTATCGGAGGAAATCAACAACCTCCAAGACAGCAAGGAAGAGATTTTTCCATCACTTCTGCCGAAGTGAACCCCGACAACGAAGTGGTGACAAGTACACTACTTATTCATTCAAGAATAGCGAACGTACTTTTTGATTCAGGTTCTACGCATTCTTTTATATCTCAAAAGTTTAGTAGAACAATCCCTGCACCACCAAAAATCATGGAAGTAAAGATGTCGGTGAGTACGGAAAATGGGGAAATCATTGCATCCCATGAGTATAAGTCCTCCCCTGTTATAATCTGTGGATTGAATTTCCCGGAGAACCTCGTCATACTCCCTTTGGTGTAATTTGATGCAATTATTGGCATGGATTGGCTTTCCTTATATATAACCAACATAAATTTTCGGGAGAGGGAAATCACACTCCATATGGAGAATCGACCCCTGATTCTTTACAAGTGTCAGGAGGAAGATGAATCTCCTTTAGCTCCATCATCTCAAGCATGGATATTACTGCCTTATGAGCACGCATATCTGGCTCAGATGATTGAGTCCAAGGAAGAAACCACCCTTGAAGAAATGCCTATTGTGAGGGAATTCGCTGAAGTATTTCTCGAGGAACTTCCTGGTCTTCCTCCAAGAAGATATGTTGAGTTCTCAATCGAACATGTACCTGGGGCGCTACCAATATCCAAGACTCCATATAGAATGGCTGTGGTTGAGCATGAAGAACTGAAGAAACAACTACAGGAGAATCTGGATAAAGGGTTTATACGCCCAAGTGCATCACCATGGGGTGCACCAGTCCTCTTCGTCAAGAAGAAGGATGGGTCAATGCGGCTTTGCATCGATTGTCCTGAACTTAAAGAAATCACGATAAAGAACAGGTATCCCCTCCCAAGAATCTATGACTTGTTTGATCAGTTGCGTGGAGCACAATACTTCTCCAAGTTCGACTTTCGGTCGGGATATTATCAAGTAAAGGCGAAGAAGGAAGATATCCCCAAGACTGCTTTTCGTACAAGGTACGGGCACTATGAATTCATAGTAATGCCTTTTGGACTCACCAATGCTCCAGCAATATTCATGGACTTGATGAATAGAGTCTTTAGAGATTACCTAGATAAATTTGTGGTAGTCTTTATAGATGATATTCTAATATACTCCAAAACCAAGGAGGACCATGAGGAGCATTTAAGAACTGTACTAGAGACTTTGCGCAAGGAGAAGCTCTATGCCAAGTACAACAAGTGTGAGTTCTGGTTGAAGGAGGTCTCATTCTTGGGCCATATCATCACAAGCAATGGGATATCTGTGGACCCCTCCAAAACAGATGCAATTGAGGGATGGCCGAGGCCAACATCGGTAACTGATATCCGTAGCTTCTTGGGGTTAGCTGGATATTATCGACGATTTGTGAGAAACTTCTCACGATTGTCCAACCCTCTTACCAAGCTAACTCGAAAGGGAGTAAAGTTTTCTTGGAGTGATGAATGCAAAGAAAGCTTCAAGGAGTTGAAAAGGAGGCTTATCAGTGCACCTGTGCTCACTTTACCCACAAGTGGGGAGCTTTTTGTGGTATTTAGTGATGCTTCGAAGAAGGGCTTAGGATGTGTGCTGATGCAGAATGATAAAGTGATATCCTATGCCTCAAGACAGTTGAAAATCCATGAGCGAAACTATCCAACGCATGATCTGGAGTTGGCGGCGGTAATCTTTGCCTTGAAAATCTGGCGGCATTATCTCTATGGAGAGAAATGTGAGATATATACTGACCACAAGAGTCTTAAATATATATTCACACAGAAAGAGCTTAATATACGCCCGAGAAGATGGATAGAGCTCATAAAGGATTATTACTGTTCAATACATTACCACCCTGGGAAGGCGAACAAGGTGGAGGATTCCCTACGTAGAAAGGATCCAGCAATTCTATCAATGATGAGAATTGAGAAGGATCCAATCTTCTTAGACTTGATGAAGATGGACGTGGGAATCATAAAGAAGGTAACATCATCAATCCTTTCACAAATGATTGCTCAACCATCTCTTTTGGAAAGGTTAAAGGATGCTCAAAAGGATGATGCGAGAATCCAAGAAAAAGTGGAAGCTATCAAAAAGGGTAAATCCTCAGAGTTTAATGTTAATGAAGAAGGAATTGTGAGGTTTGGGAAAAGACTATGTGTCCCATCAGGTTCGGAGCTGAAGAAGGAACTTTTGGATGATGCACATAGTTCAAATTTCTCTATTCACCCAGGGAGCACAAAGATGTATCGAGATCTCCGAGAAAACTTTTGGTGGGATAATATGAAGAAGGAGATCGCCGAATATACATCAAAGTGCCTGATGTGTCAGAAAATGAAGGCAGAAAGGCAGAAGTCTAAGGGGATGATGCAACCATTGCCCATACCAGAATGGAAATGGGAGAACATCACCATGGACTTCGTCACTGGACTTCCAAGGACATCCAAAAGCAACAATGCAATCTGGGTTATTGTGGATCGTCTTACAAAGACTGCACACTTCATTGCTATTCGAGAGGATTTCTCTTTGGATCAACTGGCACGGATATATATCAGGGAAGTGGTACGGTTGCATGGAGTACCACTATCTATTGTGTCTGACCGAGATCCAAGATTTACCTCTAAGTTTTGGAAGAGTCTTCAACATGCTCTGAATACTGAACTGAACTTCAGTACGGCCTATCATCCTCAAACTGATGGCCAATCCGAGCGGACTATCCAAACACTTGAGGATATGTTGAGAGCGTGCTCAATGGACTTTAAAGGCGGATGGGATCAACATCTTCCTCTAGTTGAGTTCTCTTATAATAATAGTTTCCACTCGAGCATCCAAATGGCACCATATGAAGCCCTGTATGGGAAAAGGTGTAGAACACCGGCATGTTGGGATGAGGTCGGTGAACGTAAGCTGCTTGGACCAGAAATGGTCGAAGAAATGGTGGAGAAGGTGAAAACCATTCCGCAGCATATCAAGGCAGCCCAAAGTCGACAGAAGAGTTATGCAGATAATCGTCGACGAGACCTTGAGTTTAAAGTCGGAGACATGGTGTTTTTACGCATATCTCCGTGGAAGAAGGTCATGAGGTTTGGAAAGAAAGGGAAGTTAAGTCCAAGGTACATCGGCCCCTTCGAGATTCTTGATCGTGTTGGGGCTGTGGCCTATCGACTAGCACTTCCACCTACTATGGCCAAGGTGCATGATGTCTTCCATATATCCCTCTTAAGGAAGTACATACCAGACCCTTCACATGTACTCTCTTCCGAGGTGGTACAATTAGAAGAAGATCTTTCTTATGAGGAGCAACCAGTGAAGATCTTAGATCGTAGAGAAAAAGTTCTACGAAATAAGACAATGCCCCTCGTCAAGGTGTTGTGGAGAAACCACATGTTTGAAGAAGCAACTTGGGAGTCGGAGGATATGATGAAGCTAAGTTACCCACATTTGTTTTAGTGTGGGAAAAGGAAAATTTCGAGGGCGAAATTTCTTAAGGGGGGAATGTTGTAACGACCCAAAGTTTCATTAATGGAAAATCCCTCTTGATCCAGTTAAATGTTTCTTTATGAAAAATGTTTTTTATAAGATGTCAACTTCTTTAGTTTAACGTTATGATTTGTGACCGTTACTTTTATAGCCGTTGAACAGTGATCATCTGGGTAGTTTAAATATAAGGCTTTAACGAACCAATTTTCTACTCAGACAAAGGAAGCGATGGCCTCATCCAGTAGAATTGCCCCTTACGAAGCCCATTTGTCGGAGCTCGGAATGGAGGTGGTGTCTTTGGGCTTTGCCCTTGACCAAGCCCAAGCTGAGCTTCATCAAGTCAAGCTCGAACGTGATCGTCTACGGGAAAAATGGAAGTTGATAGAGATTACCACTCGAGCGATGTTATCCGAGAAACCCCAAGAGTCTGTCACCATCGCACACCTTACCCTTAGGTCTTATGCGGCTATTTTAAGGGGTTATGTAACAAATAAGTAGCACCATGTTCATGTACATTATTTTTTTATATAATAATGAATATAATTTCTAGTCATTTTTGATGCATTGTAATTAGTTTTTAAAGTACAAATGATGTTTTTAGTTATTATTTAATTAAGAATTATATTTTATTAAATTAAAGGATTTTTGAATTAAATAATATTTTAATAAAATATTATTATTAATATTAAATTAATTTTTATTAAATATATATGATCTTATAATTTTATGAATGCAATTAAAATTTTTATTAAGGTTTGAAAGCCATTTCTGTCAAAACCCGTGAATTTTTTATAAATGTCGGTTTTTATTTTAAAAGTGAAAATTCACATATTTAGAAAATTATTTAGATAAAATAAATATTATTTTTGGAATCAGGACGTCGAAATTATCCAACGGTGAGTTTTTCATAATTTTCTGAGACAGTCAAATTTTTGGGTAAAAATTAAATACCATTTAAATATATAATGTGTTTTATGACATCATAATGACCCAATGGTGATGTAATAAAATACCATAATCCTTATGTTCGGCCAATATGTGTTTTATCATTAAAATAGTGAGGTTTTGGGTTTGTTTGACTTACTTTTCAAAGCATTAATGGTGCTCAAGACTTATTCAACACTTTGCCTTTTTAAATTAATTTCCATGGGAGTGTGACTCACCTCCACATAAGCAACCCTAATTTTTTAAAAAGTCGGACCTTGGCCTTGTAAAATATTGTTTTACTCTTTCCTTTTCCAGAAACCATGGGAAAATACCATGGGATGGTTTGTGGTTTGGATTATTTTAATATAAGGGGTCCCAAACCTAAATAATAAAGAATTCTCTCACCTTTCCTATATAAACCCACCCAAGCTCCCACTTCCTCCTCACTCAAAGCCCTTGAAGTTCGTCCAACCTCTGCCCTACTCTCTCTAGAATCCTCTCAAGGTGCCCCAAGCTCCCAAGAAGCCTCTCACCAGCCTCTCTCTAGCCTTTGGACGCACACTTCCAAGTAAGGGGTTTTCTTCCTTTCTCATTTTTTTGTCAATTTTCTATAAGTTGTATTTCCCTTTTTATTTCAATTATGAATGTTGGGGTATGGTTTCGCACCTCCCCCATACTGCCATCTTATTGTTTTAATTATGGGAGAACCCTTTCTCTCTCATTAAATTCCTCCCATGTACACCCGTTACTATGCCGAAATTCCGAAAGGAACTTCTCTCTCTTCTTTTACATTCAAGCAATACTTTTGTATCATGAATATAAATTCCTTTTCTATTGTTGGGACATGTATATATATGATCTCCTTACTGTACATTACATGTAAATATGATGAGGAACCCCTTTCTCTCTCATCAACCTTTTTTATGAATTCTTATGTCACGCCGTTACGTTGCCGAAATCGCACCGATTTTCTAAGCCAATGTCTTTGTGTAGTGAATACCATGCCCATTTCTCCATCAAGGGTATTCACCTTTATGAACATTTACATATTGATTATAAAGTTTCATGTATGAATTCCACTTTCCTTTATCGTGGAAGAAATGATTATGTTTTATGAATCCATGTTTTATGATCCATGTGGCACACTTATGCATGAAATGAAATGTTTAAGAAGGGTGAGCCCTTTATAGCATTCCAATGCATTGGGTAAAGTATAGTATCATGATACGTCATGTGAAATGAGTGTTGAATCATGCTAATTCAAGTGCAACGACGGTTTACTCGTGCTTCAAGTGCAATGAGGGTTTACTCATGCTCCATGTGCAATGAGCCTTGGCTCATTCTAATTCAATGTTAAGTGTTGTTGCCACATTTCCATGTTATGAATATCATGCTTTATCATGCCTTTATGTTCATGTCTCTCTTATGCTCTATTTATATGACTATTGCCTAACATGTATTGTACTCCTCATGTTATTCATTGTGTACTCCCTTACTGGGCTTTATAGCTCACCCTTTTCTTATGCATGTCCTCAGGTTATCCCATGCAATGCTAAGTACGAAGGAATGTAGTGGTCATGTAAAGGAAGTTTTCAATAAGGATGTTGTATTTCAAGTTTAAAGTTTTTATGTATTGATCCTAGGCCCCAAAGACACTAAACCTCTCGATCTTCTTTGTTGTATCAAGTGATGTTTTATGTAATAAAGCATGTTTAAGTTGTAATAAAAAGCAGGGTTGTCATAATAACAATTAATATGATTCTGTAATAGGTAAATAACATTATTTAAATCATTATACAGGGGTTTCAGATACGTACAAAGCATATCGAACATAAGGTAAGGGATAATTTCCCAAATCTCATTTTTATCTGAGATTTCTTATTCGTAATTATTTTCTGGGGTTATTGTTATCATCCATGTCCATATTTCCTAAAAATGGTTTCATGTATGTTTAAAGTCTTTTTTACCAACTTTTTACTTTTACTACATGGTATGTACGGAATCTTCCTTTTGTTTATGTTATGAGGTACTTTTTTTGACTTTTCTGACAAAAGTACGATAAGAATGTTTTTTTAACGTATACGGCATGAAAGGATTTTTATGGTTTTATAAAGACTTATTTTCATTAAGCTTCCATAAAAATATTTCATGACTATTTTCAAAAAAAACCTTTTCTTCTAAAATCGCATGACATTTTCTGAAAAGAAAATGATTTTGAAGAAAAAAGTATATTTTCTTCAAGAATTCATTTAAAGTGTTTTATCAAAACCATTTTCATCTAAGATGGCATTATTTCAAATGTGTTTGTCTCAAGTGTAATGTCTCTATGATTTACACAGTTTCACTTTTCATATTATGAAATGATATCAATTTCTTTTATATGGATTATGTGATGATGGGATGATGTTTATGAAACCCATTTTATTTATTGGGTGATTATGAATGATGTATGTTTATTTTCTGGCACAAGTAAGAATGATTTCATTATGAGATGGGTGGGACCTATACCTCCATCCAATAAATTGGTAAAAGATTTATATCTCATGAGATTGACATGGCTAGAACGGCAAGTTAAACCGGTTCAGTAATATAGGACTGGAACGAGGAGTGAACTCGATTCAGAAAGGGACTTTGTCCACTAAGATGGTCTTGGAAGCAATGACTTGGCTACTATGGAAATCATATCATGTGCTTAATGGTTTCCACAATGACATGTCTTATTCCCATTCTATTTTTTCATTATTAATGTTTCTTTATGATCTATGCCTTACGTACTTCCATGTTTTATGTCATTGCTCAAGATTTTAATGATTAATCATTATGTTCATGTTTTTATGTTCATGTTTTTAAGTTCAAATGTATATGGTATGTTTTATATTAACCATTCTTACCCTTACTGAGCATTTGAGCTCACCGTTTTTATGTTTTCTTTTCCCCAGGTTATAAAGAAAGGTTTTAGGTAAGAAAAAAAGGGGAAGATCTTTATGGGAGATGTTGATGATCTTTCACCACGATTAGAAGATTACGTTCCAAGTTTCCAAAGACACTAAACTATTACGATCCTTGTGTGTCTGTTTTTGTTATGTATTATGTACTCCGCTAAAGTAATGTAATGTCCATGTATGTTAAGCTTCGGTTCTCTACAGTTGGTATCAGAGAAAAGGTTTAGTCAACCTTTGGAAAGTAGGATGCGAAAACGTTAGTGAAATACCTTAAGATATTTCTAAGGTATGTTTAGGGATGTCCCTAAGGATAAGTATACATACAGGATATAGTCCTAGAAATATGGTAACGATCATAGAATTTAACCTAAGATGTTAGATATTGAGGGTACTCCCCATTTACTATGTTGTTTTCTCTAGCATGATTTTTTCCTCTCACATAATTCTTTTTGTGTTTTAGTCAATGGAGGGAACCAGAAGGAATTCAGTTAACATTGAATCCAATGGACAAATTGGTGACTATGAGAAACAAAATTGCACAATGCCTAGAGAGAAAGATATTGTGATTATGCTGAATCAGTCATCGCGATATATGATTAGCAATGTGAAATTTAGTGGTATGCCTAATTCATCAAATAAGAGGATGATAGACTTTTTTGCATGTTCGCATGTTGAGGAGCATAAAGAAAGGAAGATTGAGATTTCTAATTAAGGGAAGAAGAACCTTGAGGAATACCTCCAATGGAGGGACAGATGTTATCTGTGTTGAGAAAAGGGTCATAGAGTGACAGACTGTTATGGAGTTCATTGTCTTATTTGTGGAGAACATGGGCATTACCCAACTCAATGCCCTGACCTAAAAAGTTACTTCTAAATCAAAGAAGGAATTATTCCAAAACAATCATTGTAGGGGATGGATTAAATTTTTTATGTATTGGTATTCATGAATAATGGTGTTGAGGTACTTTTATGGTGTATAAGAATATTTTAGTATTAGTCTATTGTGGTTTTCAATGATTTTATGGTACCGGTATCCATGAAAAGTGATTCAAATATTTTGGAAATCAGATGATATGCGCATAATGAAGGGATAAAGAGAAAATTAAATGTTTGACAGTATTCATGAGCTCATGATTGATATACGGTATAAGTGATATCATGGTTTGAGTATATAGAATTTTGAGGATTTTGGTATGTGGAAAGTGTTAACTTTTAACTGCATTCATGTTTTCACTATGGTTCAATGGGTATTCATTTTTCACGAGAATAGATGATTAAGGCCTTCGAATGTTTGGAATTTGACCAACAAGACATATCTTTTGATATATGGGGATCAACTATGGTATTAAATCTCTGGTAATCGTTTTCACTATATTATAAGAGTGGACTGCAGTATTATAGATAAGCCTAAAGATTGGAATGGATTATGTTGGACATAAGTTAGTATTGTTTATGGATATAAGTTTTTTCGATATTATTGATGGGATTTTATAGTAATATAGTTTTAGAAAAAGGACAACCTGCAGGACGGGTGACATCCCATCGCGTCAGACAAGGCTGTGGGAATCGAACCCACAACCGAAGTGCGACTGGCCTTTATCGCCTACCACTGGCCTACAGGAAGTCCCTGGTTAGTAGAACTAGTTTTATTTTATTAAGCGGTATGATATATGAAGTACAAGTTCATTTTTGGAACCATATATGATTAATATAACCATAAGATTGACTTCTAACATTTTCTAACCTTTTGTTTGAAAGAGATGGAATGACCCATCATTTTATCACATGATCTCCTAACACATCACAAATAACAAATTCAACTTCATTTCTTTAAGGGATGAAGTGGAAATTGTTCAACACACGAACAACAGTGAGATTGTACAAAAATCATGAATGTATTTAATTTAATTCATCAACTTTAGGGAAATGATCTTGAAAACCAAAAATGTTGTCCTAGTTCTCTTATATCCGATTAATCAGATGGTACCTTAGATCATCACAAATCAATAGCTTTGTGATTGTTGGCTTTTTCATAGCCATGTTCTCTACCACTCTCCATTAGAACTTGATGGTTAGATTTTTCTTCCATATCCATATTTTCACCTATGTTCTCCAACGTGGAAACCCAGTGATGAGTTAATTTTGGGTAACCATTACATTTCATACATTAGATTTTAAATCCATGTTTTGGTATTCCTTTTTACGATGTGGGTTTCTATTAAACAAACTTTCGAGTAGTAAACCATTTATAACCCCGACGAATTTCGAGGGCGAAATTCATTTTAAGGGGGGTAGAATGTAACACTATGAGATTTTATGAAAAATATTCTTTTAATTTCATTAATTTCTTGTGTTGTATGCTACACCAAGATTACCTTGCGCTATATGCAACACCGTATTAGCTTGCAGTATACGCAACACTATTCTTGGATCGTATTACACACAATTTTGATAATAGTTATTCTACGAAACATTGAGTATATATATATATATATATTCAATGTATAAATGAAATATGGTTGGATTCTGTTATACGAAACAACGAAGGATTCTTTCACAACACACAACCCTGACATGGCTTGCATTACACACAATCGCGACCTTACTCGATAGTGTGTGTTGTACGCAATACCGGGTTTTACTAAACAAAGATATATTATAATAATATTATTATGGACTGGCCGTTATGAATAGTATTAACTAAATTTTGAATTTAATAACATTATTATTCATCTTACACATTTTCTAGAACATGGTATAAGAACAAAATAAATTTTTCGTGTAAAATAAGTATTTTTCAAAAAAATGCAGTTTTGCCGCCTTTTGATGGTGCACCCACTTTAAATCTAGTTTATTACATGTTTATAAGTTCAATTTTACAAAATAAAATTATTATTTGGAATCAGGATATAAAATTGTACCTTGGATAATTTTTTCATATTATTCTGATAACTTTCATATTTTAATGAATAGTAAAAAAAGGCTATATTTTAATTAAAAACAACTTTTTTTCATCGTAATAACATATGTGGATAAATAGTAATATTTAATGGTTTTAAAGTATAAATAGAATATATTTTTACCATTTAATATAGTGTATGTCATTAGCCTTGATTTTACGTTGAATTCATAGGTTAAATAAATTCAATCTTTTGCAATGTTTTAAACAAAAACCCGTTTTCTTTCGATAACGGGATTAATTTTAATTTAATTTCAGAAAATTCTGTGTATTGAATTTGGAAAAATGGATTCCATATTTGGAATCAGTGGGTCCAAATTATATTCATAGACAACTTTTTATTTTTGGGATTTCTGAATAGTAACAACGGTAAATTTTATTTACCCTAGTAAAAGGTAAATTGGGTAATTAAGGGTAATTTAATATTATAAATTTATCCTAATACTTGTCTTAATACAATTGGATGATTATAATTTGTCCTAAGTATTATTTGGGTCGAAATGGAATCCATTAGAACCCACTTGGAGGTGATTAAGACCTTTAGTTTATTTTATTTAAAGGAAAGTGAAATATGTCTCACTCAACTTTAATAATTAACTTATTTTTAATATACGTTAATACAGAATATAAATTCGGTTATAAATATTCATTTTAAATATAAAATGTTTTTCTCTGTCATGGTAATTTATTTGTAATTTTTAAGAGTTATTTAATTACCTTATTATCTTATATATTAATGATGCAGAAATTTTTTATTTAGTGAAAATCAATAATATAGTTATTATTGAAATATTAATACATCTCAAAAGGAAAACAAATCTGCACAAAACTTATTATTAGTGTATATATAGACCCTAATCATCCACTGGCCGAATTTTGGACCATTTGGATCCATATTAAGGTGATTATGACACTTATATTATTTTATTTTAAATGATGCCAAAGTTGTCACCTCCATAATTTAATAAATATAACAATTTAACTATTGTGATTTTAAGATGATAAATTCGAGTAAAAGTATTATTGTGAAAGATAATAGATTTATCTTCATCATAGGATTTTATTTTTAATTTTTATGCAACAAATAAGTATATTAAATAATTATACAATAATGTTGTAGTAATTATTTTATTAAGAGATAAACCAAAGAAAGGGTTTTAAGAAGAATAAAATAAATATTATATGAACTATTTAATGTGATCCACTAATTTTCAAGATACATATGGACTTTTATGAATATATTAAAGCTTTTATTTCGAACATATATTCTGTATATATTTTATTTAAATTCATATAAATGAATAGTGTCAAAATTGACACTATTTTTATTTTATAAAAATAACATATTATAAAATTGTTTAAAAATAACAAAAATATTTAAAAATTATAAATTTAAATTTATATGGTCTTAAATGTAATAAATTATCCAATTATGGACAATTAACTACAAATAATTATTATTTTTTTAATTTAAAATTGAGAATTTTATTAGCGCAAATAAAATTAAATTGATTAAGTAAGGATAAATCAAGTTGATAACGTTTAAAATAATTTCCTAAAATGACTAATTTTTTTTGTTTGATGAGATTAAATCCATATCTCATCTTATATTCGAATATGAGTCATTTTTTGAGGTTTTGAAGTGGGGTTAGATTTATTATAAATAAATATTTTTAAGAATTCCAAAGGTTCCCCTCTCCTCCCTTATAAAAGGGCACCTCCTCCCTCTCTTCCTCACACAAATTTGAGCCTTCAATCTCGTCCATCCCCTGAAAAAGTATCTTCTAAACTTCCCTATAAACATCCTAGAGGTTCTGGTCTTCTTGAAAGACCAATTGTAGTTCCCTAATAGGAGGTCTCAAAGAGGCGCTTCAAAGAAGAGGTAATGTTCGTTACCGATTCTTTCAACTTTATTTCTTCTTCCGCTTCTTCTTATTTAGTTGTTTCATTATGAAGTAATAACATCAGTATCACTAATATAATGATATTTTATTATAAGTATGAAAAATCCATATTTCGCAATTCATCCATCCTACGGAAAACAAAATCACCACGCGTGCGTACGTATGGAATACTGTCTCCACGCCGTGGTGTAATCTATTTTCCACCACCACGTTACTTGGATGGGTATAATGGTGTAAATAATGACTATATATGATTATTTTAAAGTGATATTGATTCTTAAATTTTATACATACACTTTCATATAATTCCACGTTCATGGGAATGATATCATCGCTCGTGCGTATGTACGGACTACCGTCTCCACGACGTGATGAGATTCATTCTCAATGATTAACCACTCATGAATGATTATAAAGTATATATAATAAGTAATCATGAAATATATGACCTAATAATGATACTGGATTTATGTATATATATATGTATGTAATCTACTTAATTCCATTCAATTCAATAAGGAAATGAAAACAGTGTTCATGCGTACGTACAGCCTACCGTCTCCATGAACGGTGTATTTCTTTCCATTTATCGATATATTATATATATGTATATTCTGAATATAAATTATATATAAATAATGTTTTACATTCTGGATTTAATTAATCATGATATAAGTAATAATATGAATAATTACAAGTTAAAACACGAACGACAAATGAGACGATTTTACCCAAAACGCTACTTTAACAAGAATTTACAAAAGAACGGGTAATATATAGTCATAATTGAACCATATATGATATAATAACAATGAATATGATTCTTTAATAAGTAAATAAGATTATTTAAATCATTATACAGGGGTTTCAGATACGTATGAAGCATACCGGACCTAAGGTAAGGGACAATTTTGCAAATCTCATTTTTATCCGAGATTGCTTATTCGTAATTATTTTCTGGGGTTATTGTTATCCTCCACGTCCATGTTTCCTCAAAATGGTTTCATGTATGTTTAATGTCTTTTTTACCCACTTTTTACTTTTACTACATGGTATGTAAGGAATCGTTCTTTTGTTTACATTACGAAGTACTTTTTTTGACTTTTCCGACAAAAGTACGATAAGATTGTTTTTTAACGAATACGGAATGAAAGGATTTTTATGGTTTTATAAAGCCTTATTTTAATGAATCTTCCTTCAAAATATTTCATGACTATTTTTAACAAAAACCTTTTCTTCTAAAATTTCATGACATTTTCTGAAAAGAAAATGATTTTGAAGAAAAAAGGATATTTTCCTCAAGAATTCATTTAAAGTGTTTTATCAAAACCATTTTCATCTAAGATGACATTATTTCACAAGTGTATGTTTCAAGTGTAATGTATCTATGATTTACACGGTTTCACTTTTCATATTATGAAATGATATCCATTTCTTTTATATGGATTATGTGATGATGGAATGATGTTTATGAAACCCATTTTATTTATTGGGTTATTATGAATGATGTATGTTTATTTTGTGGCACAAGTAAAAATGATTTCATTATGAGATGGGTGGGACCTATATCTCCCTACAATGCATTGGATAATGATTTATATCTCATGAGATAGACATGGAAGGAACAGAAAGTTAAACCGGTTCAGTAATACATGACTGGAACGAGGAGTGAACTCGATTCAGAAAGGGACTTTGTCCACTAAGATGGTCTTGGCAGCAATGCCTTGGCTACTATGGAAATCATATCATGTACTTAATGGTTTCCACAATTACATGTTTTATTCCCATGATATTTTATCATTCTTAATGTTTCTTTATGATCTATTCCTTACGTACTTCCATGTTTTATGTCATTGCTCAAGATTTTGATGTTTAATCATTATGTTCATGTTCTTAAGTCAAATGTATATGGTATGGTTTATTTTATCCATTCTTACCCTTACTGAGCATTTGAGCTCAACCTTTTTATGTTTTCTTTTCCCCAGGATATAAAGAAAGGTTTTAGGTAAGAAAAAAAGGGGAAGATCTTTATGGGAGATGTTGAAGATCTTTCACCACGATTAGAAGATTATGTTCCAAGTTTCCAAAGACACTAAACTATTTCGGTCCATGTGTGTCTGTTTTTGTTATGTATTATGTATTCCGCTAACGTATTGTAATGTCAATGTACTTTATGCTTCGGGTCTCTACATATATAATTTTCCATACATAAGAACAATTATTACATTCCTAGTATTAGAATTTTCATTCATTATGCATCTTATTTAATGGATTGAACTCATATTTAAGTATGCTAATGATGATTTGATTTATGTATAGAATCTTTTAAAATATGAGTATCATGGTGTGTATACATTTAATAAGGACATTTATTAATTTCTCTCCCACTAAATTGATGAGGCATTTAAAATTTATTAAATATATAAGTATGTCGATATCCATATTTAACTAAGCTTCAAGATGATTTTGAATTTCTCCTATCACATATAAATTTACGTATGATATCATATAAATCATATCATGTTTGAATCATGAAATTCATGTGAACAACTCTTTTTTTAATCCATAATATAGAAAATCCAAAATCCACTATTCCATTAACATAATACTATTAGGGTCTCCAAGCTAAGTGTAACAAAAATAAAATGCCAATAATGAGAACTAAATCTTATTAGGGTCACTCATTTATTTCTTTTCATTCATGAGATAATTCTTGGAATCCTAGATTTATCATTACCAATATGATTGGATTATTGAGGACTTGATATGCATTTTCCCTAGATGTAATCTACCACATATTATTTTTTAAATGGGATTTAATCTCAAAATCTTATCACATCTATTCCCTTAATATAAATTCATAATTCTATTGGATTAGCTTGGAATACAATTACTTCTTCCAAATAATTATGTATGACCCATATTAATTTATAACCCTTTACATAACTCAGTGCATATGCTAAATGGATGGGAGTCTTACACCTTTCTTAGAAAAGTGGGGTTTCGATATCTATTTCTTAATGTTTAATCATATAGGCATTTTTAATTTCTTTTCATTCAAATCATTTGAAAGTTGAATTTATCAGTAAACATGGAAATAAAATAAAGTATTTAAAAATTCAAATATTTAATCAATATATACATATTTTTTGAATAATTATATAAAAAAATTATAAACACATTAAAATAAAAAATTAACTATATAAATTCCACCATTAAAATAAATATAAAAATTCAACATAAACCTTTTCAAATTATTCAATATTTATAATATATTTTTAATATTTCAAAATATTTGAAATACGAAAATTTTATATATTAGTTCTATTATGTTGAAAAAATTAAATAATGTCAGTATCATATATTTATTATTATTTAATACTTCATTAATTGAATTATCTAAATTCTTTTGGTTGTACATTAATTATTTTCTAGATTATGGATTTTAATTTGTACAATTCATATTAATAATTTATGTGCAATTCATAATTTTAAATATAATTCTTTAATATTTATGTCTTATTTTCTAATTTAATAACATTTTATTAAAAAAACATATAATTTCCTCATAGACCATTTATTACTAAATTAATTTCCATTGTATAAATTTTTTAATATTTATTTCAATATTAATATACTATATTATTATATTATTATTTTTTACATGTTTTATTAAAATTTAATTAATTTTTTATAAATATTTTAAAATTAATGAATTTATAATCACTTGTATAAATTTTAAATATCCCAATATACATATTTACATAATTAATGATAAATTTATAAATAATTATCTTCAATTAATTATTGAAATATAGAAAAAAAATATATTTTACCCCTTATATAAAATATAACGGGTTACATATCATGTAAGCAATGACTTAGTTCCATAATTTTCTCATCCATCTTATATTAAAAATAATATAGCCCGATATAACATAGCCTTGCACGAAAATAATTTAGCACACCGGAGTATAAAGTAGATTAATTTATGTGCCCACAAACCATTTCTAATGATATGTAAATCACATGATACTAAAACCCATGGGAAAAGGAGCTGTATAAGAATATGAGAGCATGATTGGTAGTCATGTAAGTAAATTACATGTTATTTGTATTGTGGATTATGACATGTTGTTGAAAGAGATTAACTCACCACAAAGGGACCCATATATCATAAAACTAGTAGTGCTCACTATTTCAGCATATGGAAGTCACCACATATAAGAATAAAAACAACACGTAGTGGTATATGAAGTATTAACTCAAGGAAATTACTTCTGCTATGGAGAGTGTAGTATTAATTTGATGTGTATACCTATGTATGAATAAACATGGACATAATATATCATATTTAATGACAATGTAAAATGTGATAGTAATCCATCTATATTAAGGAATCATAGCCAATAATTTATGTGATATCTCCTAGATGAAACATAGGTATATTTTCTTTAATAAAAAATTTTATGTTAGTACCATCATTATTTATGACTTCCCATATCATACAGTACAATGTTTTAATGGTAAAGGATTTTCATTTTTCATTATATACAATTTTTCATAACATATATATGGATCACATTTCAAACTAGAGTTTTATATATCACTGACTAAGACTCATAATAGAATATCTATCATATTTGTAAAAGAATCTAAATATTCATTTTAAACATGTTTTCAATAATAAATTTCCATTTAATATGTATTATAAAACATCTGGGTTTATAATCATTGAATTCCATTTTTTGTCATAGATGAAGCAATTAGAGACTAAAAATTCTATGAACACAATGCATGAATCCTAAAACAACAATGTAAATAAAATGAAGAATAATCATGTACCATACAATAATGATACACCACAACTATATTAATTCCCCATGATTGAGGTAAATCCCTTATAATAAAAATAATTAATCCCTCCTCCATGTCATATCCATAAGATAACTTAGATCACACATATGATGGGTGAGATATTATTACCTTCCATGGAATGTAGGTTTCTCTTTATATAAAGGAATGAGTAATAGAGGATAGACCATATAGTACCACTACATTGAATCCACACAAATACATCAAATTTAGACTTATATTATACAGAGTGACACTCCCTAATCCATACTCAGAATTTAGTTCGATGTTACAAATGAAAATGTAAAGCCTTTGGTTAAAAATATTTAAAACCCTTTAACCGATTAAACTCTCAAATTTTATATCCCATGAAATATCAGAATTTAGGAAAACATATAAAGATGATAAAACTGAATATTATTACTTAACAACATATTTCCTATATGAATCATGAAATTTCTATATTAATGGTACCACATGTTTCATGTAATTAGAATAAAACTAGTCTAGTAGTATGAGTCTAATAGATAGCATTCCCGATATTTTATGACATTACCTTTTGAAATACTCTATATTATACTATGATATTTCTTTATATACATCAAAGATACAAAATTTAAGGAATATATACATCAAGAACATCCATCCTAATCATGTTGAAAAAGATATCACCTTCTACTGATAAGAATATAGAAATCCTGTATTGATAATTCAATATATTTCAAACCATTAATTTAGCACCATCACAACCTAATTCTCTATAAAAATAGACAATAATAATATTTTATCAATGTTTTTGATTGAATGATATATATTTATAATGAAATCAATTTGAAAGACCAACACAAATGCTTATATATAGGAGCATCCAATGACACCCAATACATGTGGTGTTCATATTGGATGGTCAATCCTCATGATCTCCATCACTCTATATCACTATGTGAGAACTTCATCATAAGATTTCTTAATACATACAATCCTGTGACACCTATAATTAGGAATCTTTTCTGTTATGTAAATATGATATATTTGGACTATTTGGTATTTCATTAAGATTATTATCAATATATTCAGTGGTTCTCATTATAGTTGAGAACACCTATATCCATTTGATATGAAAACAATAAAAGGAAATTACCTTTTAAACAGTGTTTGTAGAAGTAATGTCACTATTATGGAATGAAATAATCATACATTTCTCCTTGTATACATGATATAAAATTCAATAAGCAGTATTCATGTTGGCTATAGTCCATCCACTCTAGCAATAGTATTCAAAACACACTCCCATATTACTCTTTCATAATTGGATCATATGGTTTAATTCACTACATCATTGATATTTTTCATATTAGGGGTAAAAATAATCAATATGACCTCTTCACAAGCCATATATATCATAAAAATAATTTCAATAATTTCCCTTCATCAACCAAACTATTTCTGTATTCACTACTCCATCTTGTCTCATAAGATATCTTTCTCAAGGGATTATTTTAGTTTTTGATGTTTTCATTTCTATAATCACATCTCACAATTTTTTCCATAATACTCATGAAATATGGATGAAGGAATTACAATGAACAACCCGTGCTGAAATTGCATGTCTCGATAAAAATATTTCATATAACACATAGATTTTGTGCCACCCATATATACCTCACTATCAAAAGAATTGAAACATAATGTTATATTTGGTGTCACAGAACCTACTAGTTTTACATTGATTACATGGTAATTTAATGTATTTAAATATTAAACATCTTATTACATATTGTTCATCGTGCTTCATGGGTATGATGTAATAATTTTCTTGAGCATTTTTTTCATTGATAAGGTCATGGAATCTCCCCACTAATTTGAGAACATTGAAATGCAATAAAAATTTTCTTAAATATAGTTCCACAATTGGAAGACATACTATGAAGAGACAAATAACATGTCGTCCATCAGGTGTGAGTAGTCGTAAGTAGATGAGACTTCCTCTCATGAAGTACTCAGTTGGTAATCTACAGGACAAGAGATTATGATAAAATACCCGCTAGTAAGAATTCCACATGTTTTACGGTCATCAGATATTTCTATCTGTGAGCATATGTAATCATCCATAGACATTAATACTATCATTAATATGTGTCACGACTCCTGTACAATATTTTACAAACAAAAACAGTCATGCAAACAGTGGGAAGGAAGTAGGGTATGTTGGGTGCATCATGAGGGACATGACATTAATTGATAAGTCGAGTAAGAATTTGTCCTTCCATTTATGGAGGGTGATATCTTAGCTCATTGATTGAAATAGAACAATCACGTGAAATTTCATGGCCATGGTGTAACGACGAGTTTATTTCAGGTAGTCAATGAATGATATATCAAGTATAAATGTTTATGACACTATCATGAAACCTACATGATGAGATAATGATACAAAGGGATTGTATTACACAGTGTGTGTTCGTATGTGGATGTCGTTTTTGTGATGTTACGTTCTTTATATTGGGTGCCTTGACCCATTCCTAGACAATACTCGTGGACTTTACGCCAACCCGCCTAATGCTAATGAGAAAGAATCCTAGAGGGTAACACACTATTTGATTTTGGTGGTCTTCATTAAATTATACTTGAATTTAATTAATGTGCTAAATATTATTCTCAAGATCAGGAAATAATTTTATTTATGTTAAGATGGTTGAATAAATTAAATAAAATATATTAATTTCTGTTTTTGAACATTTAATAGTTTTTAAATGAAATATTTATTTAATAGAATAAATTATTTATTTATGTATTCATGTGTTTAATAAATTTAATTAGAGTTTGAGTGGACCAATGCTGGTTCGGTAATAAATTAGTTATTTGTAAGATAGTAAGTAATTATTAGATGGCACAAGTTAACAAAAATAATGACGTATCTATTATTTTCTGACGTATAATTTAGTTCATAATTCGGTTTGTGCATGTTGGTACACCATAAATAATGAAGCAGTATTATTATTATGACCATGGTTTTTCTCTACGTTTAGGAATTTATTCAATTACTGTTATGTAATTAAAAATTGTAACGGAAGTTCCATGTATATAAATAGACAAGTACATATATTGTGTCGTAGTTAACACACTGCATTCTTGTTGAATTGATAATTGAGGAGCTAAACAATTTTTCTCGTAGATCCTATTCCCACCCATCTTATAAATGAGAGACGTTCTTCAATGCCGAAGAAAAAAGAAGTCTTGAACGACTGACACCAGACACTTGCTTCACTGTTCTAGCACACAGAGAATGAGTGGTATCGATCACAGGCCATCGTAGACCATATAGATCACTACAAGAGGTATTATGGTTTGGATCCTCGTATGCAGAATGAGATAATCTGGAAGTGTCATTTTGAATGATCAACATCATCAACGATTAAAATACAAATTATCCAGGTATACTTATCTTTATGAAATTAATTAAATTATTTATTTACATGATGTGAAATATCCTCTCTAAAGGATTATGGCAACATAATTATTTATCTAAATCTTTGATTCTTTTTCATGGAGACTAGTATTCATCATCGTATTGTTCTCAGAATAATCATTGAACAAGGTAAAAATTAATGTTGAGTGGCGGACCAACTTCACATCCACTACACCCAGAATCTGTAAATGGAATCATAGCGGTTACATCATAGTTTATATTTATTTTAATTTTTTGTTGATGATTTCACCATTTAATATTATAGATGATTCAATTCATGTTATCGTTCTGTAATTCTGACTCTCCAAATCTGTTCCTCCTCTTCTGTTTCTCATCCACCTTACAGAAACAAACATTTCATTTAATTTTTATTAAAATAAGATAGAGGATCTCATATGGAGGTGCCAATGATTCCTGGTCATAAAACACATGAACAAACGACATATTTTTTGTAGTTCGTGTCTTGTACTCAAGATTCAATTCATCAAATCGGTTGACCAAACCATGCAATGTGTTGTTGTCTAACCTAGTCTTAAATGACTCCGTGTGTTGAACATAAATTGGAGGAAAAATTATTTTGGATTATATGCCTTATTTTCCACTGGACATAGCCTGTAGTCCCTTCAGGGTAGGGTTGGACCATGTACCTCATTCATGGCTTGTCCGAATGGAAACCATGTAACGCAGATACTACACTGTGTGTGGCCCACTAAACATGCCATGTACTCTTAATATTTATGATATACATGAACATGCCATGCCCCTGAGCATGTACTTCGGATAGATAGTGAACAATAGTAAATGTTGTGTATTCAGTACTACACAATGTGTACTAATCCAAATTACTTATATTTGGTAAAATTTATTATTATATAATGCAAACCCCTAGGACATATACCATTGTGTAGGTGTAATGTTAAGGCACAAAATGTGATCAGTGTTTTATATATATGTGTTTAACATAACATTTGTGTAATGTTCATTTCTATTGGTTGGGTAGTTAGGAATGGGAATTCACTAGGTTTCTTCCAAGGTACAATTTAAATATAATTCTAATTTTAAATGAGTTTATTTGTTTAAAATTACGATGGATGAGAATTTTAAGGAAATTCAGAAAAGTTATTAAGATAAAAGGTTTGAATAATTAAAGATGTTACATAATTTATTTGAGCGTGATTTATCTTAAAAAATAACAATTAATGTATTGAATTACAGTTTTATTTATGCATAAATATCATTGCATATATGGATGATAATGAGGTAGACCAAGACCTTCATACGTGGATGGTTTCTTTAAAATAATTTATTTAAATTAAATTAATTTGAATTCCAGCCTTCTCCACATTGATATGTAGGGCATGCATGCCATTTGTTTCTTTTATGTAAAATTCATTTTTACCCCTCACTAGAATGTGAGTTTAAGAAAAGGGATATATAATAGAAGGAACTCCCAAACTAGTGGAGGAAATTCAAGCTAGATCTGAGATGAAACCAATCCCATGAGATATAAAGGTGACATGTGGAAAGATGTAACACGATCCCAAAAGGATCAAGAGTGTTTTCCCCAAGGTCAGGGTTAGATTATAATGAACTAGTTAAACTAACCATTAGAAAATCTCATGGTCATTACATTTATTTTATTTCTATAAGTTGAAAGTTTTATACTTATTTATTTATTATCCCGATCACGTATTAAATGAATTAAACAAGCATGAATGATGGAAATAAAATAAACCTGACATATGCGTAGATATTATCAATAAATGGTTAATATCTTATGTAAGATCAAAATAACATTAAAAATAAAGTGATGATTATAATAATAAATTCACCAATAATATATTAAAATAACTCAAATAAAATATTAATGTAGACAAAGCCTTTCGTTACTTGATCAAGGGAAAACACAACAAAACTATGTGGTTGTCCAAATATTGTTACAACACTTACTTTTATAAAAGATTCCATTATGAAAGGACTTGGGTTCACGTAACCATATTACATCTAGAGAAGTAGTCATTTCTAGACCTGGATTAATATTTGAAACAGGATTTCATGAAATACAAAAGTCAGGATTTCAGGATTTGAGAGTCCACTCAATAGATCAAGGAGCATCAAACCCGCAGTTGGAAAAGAAGTTCATACCTAAAAACCTTCTAATAGATTGACCAACATTTGTTTGGTTTATTAATAGGGGAATATGGATCCTTTCCACTTGAATTTAATGGAATCATGACATTCTGTGTTCAATGGTGAGGGCCATTGGGACAATATAAAATAGCTGGAGAAATAATAAAAATTTATTATTTCCCATAAAATGTAATCGATAAGTACTAATGAACATATATTTTAATTGTAGAATAAAAATTACTAGTTCATCAACCACATTATCCCTACTATCAATTCTGGATAATTACTACATCCTCGCTGGCAGTAACTTTGAAGAATGGTTTAGATGCATTTGGGTTATACTACACTGTGAATGGAAGTCTTAGATGCTGGAGTCCGCATTACCTGATCCTCCAGCAAAATAGGAGAGTCATAATCATTTCTATGTCTATGAGAAATATATAAACAACCCATGCAATGTTAAAGTTTTTACTCTATCATCAATGTCTAGTGAGATCATGATGTCTAATGAAAACATGGATTCTTTTAGCATGCTCAAGAGCCTCTGTGGTCTTTACCCAGAGAGAGTAGGACATGAAAGGATTGATATCCCTAAGGAACTCTTTTAGAGAAATCATGGAGAAGCTGACCAAGTTTGGCCTCAAGTTTTCATGATCATTGGAAACTTTGATCACCAGGAGGTTCTAGGCTTTAAACTCCCCGAATAATCGGGCACTAATCTCATTCTCGAATCACTCCCTAAGAGATTCTCTAAATTTGTTGTGAATTTAAAAATGAACAACATTGATAAGTCCCTATCGGATCTTCCTATCCTCATTTTCCATGTGGACATATATATGAATATTTAAAAGCTTCTTGTCCTTATGGTGAATAAGGGGAAAGTGAAGGAAAAGAGCATTAAGCCCAATGCTTCTTCACTAAAATCCAAGAAAAGGACGATCAATGGGGAGGAAAGGGAAGATCAGGCTATTTTTTCATGTGGCAAGAAGGGTCACTAGAAGACGAAATGCACCCAGTCAAAAAAGGGTGGGGAATCATCAGGTGATATTTTTATCAATTGAAATCTATCGGTTTCTACTAATTAGGTATTAGATACAACTTGTGGTGCTTAAATATGTATCCAAATACTGGAACCAAGTAGATTCAGGAAGATTTAATGAGGGGAGGTAGATCTATGAGCAACCAACAGAGCCAGACATTGAACGATAGATGTCGTGGTCTACCACCTCATTTTTCAAACTAGGATGATCTTGGTGTTAATGGGTTGTTATTATGGGAAATTTTCAACTAAAAACATTATTTTTGTAGCCATAATAGATACAAATGGATGTTTTCATGTTTGGACATGAATGTTGATTCTTATGCAACTATATAATTTTTTTTGGGAAGGTCACACTTATACAATGTACTTCACGTGTTGGATTGCACAAACCATATAATAGAAATCAATAATAATGATACTTCACATGATTCATACAACACCCAACATTGGCATAACCAGCTAGGTCATATAAATGAGAAACACTTGACAGAGTTACACTAAGAAGGATATTTAGATTCTTTCGAACTAAAACCACTTGGTGTATGTTATGCATGTTCAAAAGAAAAAAATGACCAAAGCCCCATTTAGTGGGAATGGTAATAGGGCTAAGGAATGTATTGAATTGGTTCATACCGATGTTTGTTGACCTTTTCCAGTTGAAGCAAAGGGAGTGTACTCATACTTCGAAACCTATCATGATGATTTTAGTAGATATGAATATATCTACATAATGATGTATAAGTTGGATTCTACTGATAATTTCAAAGAATACAAGATGGAAGATGAAAAAAACCTTCTTAATAATATTGAGAAACTCTGCTCAGAACGAGATGGAGACAATAATAATCAGTACATTAGTGATTACATAAGGGTGTATGGGATCCTGTACAAACCCACTCATCCCTATACGCCCTAGGGGAATGGTGTAAGAGAAAGGAGGAATGACACTATGTTGGACATGGTGAGATCAATGACGAGTCGGGTGAGTCATCCATTATCCTTTTGGGGATATGCGTTACAAACAACAACACATATACTAAACCAAGTACTATCTAAATCGATAAATGGTATTCCATACGAGTTCTAGATTAGAAGAAAATTAATGATATCAAATTTACATGTGTGGGTACTGAAGTGCTTCTTAAGGCCCCTTCTAGTAACAATCCTGCACCCTAAGGCACAATGTTTACCTTTATATGATTCCCTAAGGAGACCAGGGGTATTACTTATACATCCCCTCAGATAAAAAGGTTATTTTGGCAAGACATGTCATTTTACTTGAGAGAGAGCACATATCGAAAATAGATAATGGTAGAATGATAGACATTAGTTAATTTGAGGATCAAGGTATACAAGATTTGGTATAAGAACGGATTCCACAAAGCCCCATGGAAGAAGAATCTATTACCGAGACACAAGTACTGCGTAGGAGTACAAGAGAGGTTAGAGATTTGCAATGGTACAGATTTCTAGTTACTGAGGATGGTGACTCATTATTAGTTGATTATATTGATCCTATAACCTAAAAGGAAGAAGTAAGTAGCCTATAAATTTCCAACTGGAAATAATCCATGAATTCTAATATGGATTCCATGAATCATAACCATGGTTGGATTTTGGTAGATCCTCTAATTGATGTAAATCCTCTTGGTTGAAAAATGGAATTCATGAAGAAACTGGAAATGGACGGACAATTCAGTACCTATAGGGAATGAATGGGTACAAAAGGGTTTAAACACCATCATGAAATTGACTACATTGAAACCATTTCATCAATTGCAATGATGAAATCAATCTGAATTATAATTGCCATTATGGATTACCATGATAATGAGATTTTGAAAATGGATGTTAAAACAGCCTTCCATAACATAAAAAATCAAGAAGATGTATACATGACACAAACAGAAGGGTTTCTGACTCCAATGTATGGAAATAATGTATGGATGTTGTAGAAATCCATTTATGGAATAAAGAAAGAATCCAGGTAATGGAACATTCTTTTTGATCAAGCCAAAACAGAATTTGGTTTTATCAAGATTGAGTGTGAGACTTGTGTCTTCAAAAGGATTGTTGGGTGTGCTGTAATTTTTATAATAGTATATGTTTATGACATATTACTTATTGGAAACAATATACCCATCTGACAGACTGTTAAGGCATGGTTGAATCAATGCTTCTCCATGAAGGAATTTGATGAGGCAACATATATTTTTGGGATCAAGATTCTTCGTGATTGATCAAAGATATTATTGGGCCTAAGTCAATGTACATTCATTGATAAGATACTGAAGATATTTAGTATGGAACAATCCAATATGGGATTATTTCCAGCGTCACATGGCATTATTCATTCTAAAAAAATGTTCCCTTATACTCATGAAGAGATAAGATAACGGAAAGGACTCTATATGAATCAGCGATTGGGTCAGTCATGTATTACATGCTATGTACTAGGATGGATGTTGCTTATATATTTAGTGTGGTAAACATATATCATGAAAACCTAGGTTACCACCATTAGATGGTAGTCAAGACCATCCTAATGTATCTGAGGCGTACTAAGGATATGTTCCATATTTATGGAGGAGATGAGGAACTTGTTATCATGGGATACAAAGATTCTTGTTTCCAGACTAATAAATATGACATGAATTCACAAACAGGATACATATTCACTTTGAATGGAGGTTCAGTGATCTAGAAGAGCCCCTATAAGAGTGTGGTAATGGATTCTAATGCAGATTCCGAGTATATCGCAGATTCTGTGGTAGCTAAAGAAGTAGTTTGGATGTGAAAAATAGTCCAGGGCCTGGATGATATACTTGAAGTAAAGATCTCATCACACTGTATTGTGATAATACTAATGTGTTGGCTCTCACAAAAAATCCATGGTCACATCAACGGATGAAGCACATACTTCAGAAGTATCATATCTTGACAGATTTTACTCAGAGAAGTGAAGTTGCAGTGAGAAATATTTCCACAGAAGACAACATGGTGGACCCCTTGACTAAATCCATGACTAAGCATAAATATGATCACTATGTGAGGTCTTGCGTACTAAAAGTCATAGGATATAAGCTCTAGTATTAGTGGTAGTTTTACAAGTTGGTGTCCTAGAAAAAACATGTAGTAGTTTTATTACATGGATATTTATTGTATTTACATATTAAACATCTTTTTACATATTGTTCATTGTTCTGTATGACTATGATGTAATAATGTCTTAGAGTATCTATTGTATTGATAAGGTCATGGAAGTACCCCATTATAATTAGAACCTTCAAATGATTTAAAAATATTATTAAATATAGTTTATGGTTCGATGACATATTGTCAAGGGAAACACAGAATGCAGACAATCTGGTGTTATTACTCGTATGAATATGAGACTTTATCTCTTGAAGTTCTCACATGGTAATCTCCATGATAGAAGATTATGAGAACATGACAGCTAGTTGGAATTCAGCATGTTTTGGTGTAATAGGTTATTTCTATCTGTGATCTTGTGTAATGATCATTAGACATTAATATTGTCATTAATATGTTTCATGACTCAGGCACTTTGATTTACTGAAGAAATTAGTAATGAAGAATGTTGGCAGTATGCATGGTAAGTAGTTTTCATCACGAGTGAAATGATATTAATGTGTATTTCATGTATGGATTTGTCCCTTCCTTTTATAGATGATGATATCTTAGCCCTTTGATTGAGAAAGAAACTTCACTTGAAATTAAATGGCCATGGACTAACAATGAGTTTATTTCAGGTAGTCAATGAATGATGTTTCATGTTTAAAGGTTGATGGCACTATCACGAAACATTCATGATGAGATATTAAGACAAGGGGATTATATTATAGATTTAGCATTCGTATGTGGATGTCATTATTGAATTTTTACATTCTTTCTCTTCGGTGCCTTGACCCATTTCTCGACAGTACTCATGGACATTAAGAAATACCCCCTAATTCCAATGAGAAATAATCATAGAGGGTCACACACTAAGTGTTTTTTGGTGGCCTCGGTGAAATTATATTTGAATTTAATAAAAAAATAAAAATTATTGCCTAGAATATGGAATAATTTTATTCATGTTATGATAATTGCATGAATTAAATAAAATAGATTTATTTATTTTATTGAAAATTTAAATTTTTGTATATAAAATATATATTTAAGAGAATAAATTATTTATTAATTTATTCGGAGTGTAATAAATATAAGTGGAGTCCGAGTGGACCAAGGTCAGTCTGGTAGTAAAATAATTATTTGAAAGAGGGTAAATAATTATTGGTTGGAACACATTAAAATAACAATGACACTTCTATTATGTTGTGACGTGGAATTTTATACATAATTCCATTTTACGCAAGTTGGTTCATCATAAATAATGACGCGGTATTATTATTATGACCATGGGTTTTCTCTATGTTTAGAAATGTATTTAATTTATTTTATGAAACTAAATATTTTCACTATAGTTCCATGCATACAAATAGAAATGTACATCTACTATTCTATAATGTACTCAACGCATGCTTGGTGAATTGAGAATTGTTGAGCTAAACAATTTTACTATAGAATCCACTTCCTTCCCCTCTCATGACCAAGAGACATTCCTCAAGTCTGAAGAATAAGTAATAATGACAGACTAACACAAGACACTTGCTTCATCACGCTTGAAATAAGAGAATGAGTGGTTTCTACTAGAGTCCATCAGAGCATGTGTGGATCACCGTTATAGGGATTGTAGTTTGGCTCCTCACAAGTAGAACAAAATAATCTGGAAAGGTCATTATGAATGATAAAAATAATCAATGAAGATAATAATGAATAAAAAGGTATTATATTCTATAAGAAAATAATTAAATTAATTATAAAAATGATGTGCAAGATCGTATCTAAAGGATTCGGGCCTCTTTATTCTTTATCTATTACATTGATTTTTTTCTGTGGAGATTGGAATTAATCATTTTGTTGATCCCACAATAATCATTGACCATGGTAAAAAATAAAGTTGGGATTCAGCCCAAACACACTTCCACTGCACCTGGAAACTACACATAATAATATGTAACAACCTCATGCCTATATAGAATAACCATGCTCTTATGTGGAACAAAATTGTTTTTAGATCAAATAACCCCACATTACTCACTACATCATCTCCCAATGGTATAACATCTCTATGAAGAGGTATTACTTACATTTTCTGAAATTTAATTTTCATTTGAAATAGACCTTTCCAATATAGGTAAAATTTACAAAACAATGGTTCATTTTTTTCAATGATTTTTTAAAATTTCATAAACAAAAATCAATGTCAGTAATTAAAAAATAATTCATATTCAATATTAACATCTAATTATCATTAAATAAATATAATACCTAATCAATAAAATATTTACTTATCAAGGTTCTCATTAAACATTATCAAGATCATCAGTGATATATCCAAAATTATAACCTTTTCATAAAGTAAACATTCATATCATTTTTTAATTTACTTCAATCATTCATCACATTTCACCCATATTATATCTAGTCAGGTTTTAATAATAATTTAATATTTGTATTTAGAATGTTTATCTCATCGATATAATATTCATTATTAAGAGCTACAATTTACTTCTATAATCATTATCTTCAATTATTATTAATTACCGACCAATCATAGAAGAAAAAAATATTGTTGATTTTTCATGCCACCAATAGTTTGTCTATTTAAACTATTTTCCTTAATCTTTCATGATCTATCACGCCATATAAATTTCAAAAAACATCATGATAGATTATAGGGGAAATTGGATATATTTTCTCAGTGAAAAGATATGTCCAATAAAAGACAAGATTATAATTCCTCCACTAAAATTTATAATAGATTATTATAAATTCCAATAATAAATTAACTAATAAATTATCCCATTATAACAATCAATGGACAATTTTCATTCCCACTGAATAATAAAATCTCAAGATATTTCATTTAATTAATATTTCATGTAACAGCACAATAATATATCGCACAAAAATCTCATTATTTATTTTTTAAAATAAATAAATTATAAAGAAATTATTATATTATTTAATTTATTAAGATCATTAATCAATATTAAATAACAAAATATTAATACATATCAAATTTACCATCACAAGGACTATGACTAAATATCACTTCATTAATACAACAACATGGTCAAAATTTCATCTTGTGTTTATTAAAATGATAGTTTTATCCTTCATAGGGAAAATTATATAAGATTTTAGAAAATACCAACATTTAATTTATGTGTATCAATAGTAGACACCACATTATAATCATTTTTCCCTTAAAATTCATTAATCATAACCACAAAAGAAAAAATCTCAAAAACAATTCTCTTACTCTATCTGTCATCATTATAATAATGTTCAATTTCAAAATGGGATAAGAAAAAAACAAAAGAAATAGTGTATTTCATAAGAATCTATGATTTATATTCCAATTACATTTTCTCTATACCACAATGTACCTAAAGTACTGGTGATAAGGGAATAAATCATATACATATGACATTCTCTGGGTGATCTTGAATTTCCCTTATATACTCTACAAAATCTATAAGCTCATTGATATCAACATCATCCAAATCATTCAAATGGGAAGCATCCTAAAAAAATAAAATAATTTATATTCATTTCAAACATGTTATGAATCATTTCTTATTGTGGTGGTATAACAATCCAATAAGATAATTCTCCAACAAACTCCAAACCCTCAAAAGGCATGTTAAATTTTCATAATAACATAAGTATCTTTCAAAACCTTCACAATCAACACCAAATAGATAATTTTAAAAATAAATAATCTCAAATAAAATATACAATGGTTTATTCCTATTATATTCATAAGGTTTATATCTATCTTGAATTGTCTTTATGAAATACCAAATAACATGTAAATGTTTATCATTTATTATCTCTATACTAACTATATTTACTTTTACAACCCCAAATCAACTTAACAATTAATGACATTATCTCTTATATGGTTCTAAATATGGTTCAATACTAATAGATAAATGATAATTTTTATTATAAGAGTATCCTACCAATAGAATATGATCCACCCATGATCCACATAAATCTATGATAGACCACCTCAATATATCCCCAACTATTAAAACCACTTTCTCTATTTTAGCATAATTATGTAAATTTAAAATGGAGTTAAGGTAAAACTGGGTAAAAAGTATAATTTGAACCCCTATAAAACCATTAAGGTAAGATTAACCGATATTTGAACACCATCATCCTCATAACTACTTGAATCATTTCCCCTATATTATACAAAGATTCCTAAAACTATTATCCAATTTTAATAACCTAATAAATAAGAACTGATATTACATCCTTAATCTATCCATTATAAACCAAACACCATTAAACACTTTTAGAGAGTGGTGTAATTCCATTGAAAAATCCAGGGAAATATCCTCCAACTTCAGTTGAGGAATATCTATGGGATGAAATAATCCATGAGGAACATAAAAATTCATTTCACTGAATATCACACAATAAATCCTGAAATACAATCATCCTCTAATTTTTAATCCAATATCTTTAAAAATTATTCATTAAAGTATGATTCATTTTCCAACACCCAAATATAGTGCTAAAGATGAAATGTAGAACATTTTCAAAACCCATCCCAACACACTCTGAATCAAAATAACTTCTCATGGACTAAATGAAAGTTTTCTTCCTTATTAAATATATAAAGTGAATTTATATTTACTATATATCTAATCATTAATATATTATTCATCTAATTGAGACTCAACCACATGTTACATCAATAAATGTGTATCTCAAATTTAATAAAGAGAAACTCTCTCGTTGATCAACTTTTAATGACATTAAAGGTATTCCATAAAACAATCACTTTTGATTCCCCACATTATAACCCAAAAATATCCCCAAATTAATTTTGAATAAATATATCAGCTACCACATTTTCCTTATCATTAGTATATGTGACCTCAATGAAATAATCTAGTATAAATTCCACCAATATTTTTTATGATCCCTTTTCATCTTAAAATGAAATATAATTTACATTATTTTAACAAATAAAAAATCATAAATATAGGGTTGCATTAAAATATTTATATTACCTATAAAAATATTAAATTAATTTATAAAACCAAAAGGTAATTACACAATTCTTAAATACCATAATAACACCCTAAATCTATCTTAGTTATTTCATTTACATTAACCCTCATCTAGATATATCTAAGTTATAAATAAATAATATAAAACTAAATCATCCCATCAAGTGTTAAAATAAATAATCTATCCTTGGGAGAGGATGAATATTATTCATTATGACCAAGTTTGAAAATCAATAATTTATACACAATGAGAACATCTCATTCACCTTCTTTGCAAAAAACACTGAATTGGACCATAGTGACACACTATATCAAATACAAATCAGAAAAATAATTCATAGATTTAATTATTAATCTCTAAATTCATTATAGGATCTATATGATAATATTCTATATAAATTTAAGAAAAATTGAATTTAACATTATCCTAAAATCAATCTCTTACATTGGAGGTATGTTTATAACAACTTGAATAAAAACATTGAAATAATATTAGGAAACATGGGGAATTTAATCCATCATCATATTATATGAAAAAAAAATGAATCCAAAAAAGTGAGATGTAATAATATACAAATTAATCCATGTTTATCATAAATGAAAATATCATCCTCAAATTTACACTACATGATCACAAATGAAGGTAGATAAATACACCCTCCATATATAACAATAAAAAAATCTTATAGAGTATATCCAATTCATGTCATTTATAATGATAAAGTATTTAATCTATTGTATGAATTGAATTTAGGATAATTGACCACTCCCAATATCTATCTCACAACAAAACACCTAGAGAAACCTTTTTCAACCTCCCATTACAGTATCAAACATAATTAGGTCATGAGATTTCTCTACAAGTATTTATATCCCATAAAACAAATAAAGCGGCAATAACATATTTCTATGGACCAAATTTAAATCAAAACCAAAAATAAGATGAGTAATTGAAAATTTTAGCTTGAAAAACATTTTCCCCCTACTTATATAAATTTTATAGACTATAAATTCCCTCTATCAACTTTTTCTCCCCCTATTCCATTACTATAATGATTTCCAATACCTGCACACTAGTCATAACCTTATTGTATAGGATAATGATCTCCTGTATGATGTCCTCTTCTTGAACCACCCCATTTAAGAATTCCCAATTTTCAACTATTCTAATACTATAATTGAATCTTGGACTAATGATTTAAAGTATTTGATATTTTTATTAAATAAACATTGGTATTTATTAGTATTGATAGTTTTGTCAATGATTTCAGACATAGATCAAATATAAATAATTAAGTTTTAAAATAATATATACTAAAGCCCATTTATAGATGGAACGTGCCATTTTGGATGTCACAACAAAGAAATTAATGTACTGAATAAGTGTTTTGATGGGAATAAATTGATTCAAACCATTTTCTATTTAAATAGAGAGTATTAGTAGTTTGTATCATGGATCCATATATTTTTTTAGTGTTTTTTTCTAAGAGATATTGAAAAAAACATTGTG
The DNA here is from genome assembly GCA_963277665.1 of Viscum album. Lineage (NCBI taxonomy): Eukaryota > Viridiplantae > Streptophyta > Magnoliopsida > Santalales > Viscaceae > Viscum > Viscum album. Next base: position 1,683,951,767 of record OY728119.1, on the reverse strand, counting down.
TAAAGTATGTATGGTTGAATAAACCATTTTGGGAGGCATGGAGTCATTATTCCATGGTCATGGTTGATATTATGTGTGTTCATCGAATGAGCCTTTGGTGGAAAGGATGATGGTTCTTTCAAGAAACTGTTGTGGTTTTAGGTAAGTGTTATAGTTGAAGTCTATAACAGAGGTTTCCAAGACTACAAAAATTTAGTATCGGAAGAATTAGTTATTAAATTTATTAAAATACCTAAATTTTATGGTTTATATAACCATTTAATGGATAAGATATTGTATATCTCCATGAACAAGGTTGTAGAAACCATTTTTGATCTCACCATGCCATGGTGAATATCCTTTAGGTTCTCCATATTACTTGGGCATGAACTCTTCCTTTTTTCATTAAAAATAAACTATATCAATCTTAAGATAAATTTTTGACATTATTTATTTATATTTAGTAATATTATTTCCTATATTTACCACTTTATTTATATTATAGATTTTTCATCAAATTGAGGTTATTTGCTTCACCTCTTTCTCCATTCACTTATCCACTTCTATTCCTTATTCTACTTGTACGTGTATGATAGTTGAACCCTCTGATATATTAATAGAAGAAAAATATATTCTATAGAATAAAGGAAATGTAACAATGAGTATATCATGGGTTACATGGAATTTTTTGTTTAGTTTCTCAATACACAAACCTGTAATTTTTATGTTTGATAGCACATTCAACATGCAATACTGACCATAAACGACCAATGATATATATATTACTATTATAACCTGGCCATTAAATTAGTTGGTATGAATAGTATATAATATATTAGGAAATATATAAATACATATATAAATTATTACTTAATATAATTATTTTTAATTTTTAGAAAATAATCAAATACTTTTATAGTAAAGTCATTTAATTATTCAAAATTACATTTTTGTCAAAAATGATTTTTATAGACTTTGAAGTGATATTTATAAATGAAAATTTATGAATTTTTATAATATTTATTTTATCAAATTAAAATCATTTTTAGAAAATTAATATCAAATTTTAATACCGATGACTTTTATGGACTTTTAGGAAAATATATATTTTATACATAATAGTTTAAATACTAAATTTTCTAAAAAGTAATTTCATTTAAATAAATTAATAAATTTAAAAAAGTTAGTATATTTTAAATATATTTTCATGTAATATAAGTTTTATTATGTTTAATTTAATCTACATAATTTCTTTGAATCAACATTATATTGTTTTTTGTTATAAGGTTTTTTTAAATATGGTTCTCTAAAAACTGTTTTGAAATGCATAATGTTTCTCCATTTTGTTAAATATACTAATACCTAATAGGTAACGCCTTAATAGATATATATATTATAAAATTAGATATTAATTTTTTTCATAGATTTATTATTATTATAAATAGAGTTAATATAGAGTCATTTTAAAAAAATATTACTCTTCTTAAATACCCATTGTCTCGCCACGTTTGTTGGATTAATACTAAATTAAAATTTTCGAATTCTATAAATTGAATTTGGAAAAAATGGTCCATATTTGTGATCATAATAATATATAATTCCTAATAATTATTACTTAACATTTGACCATAATGATTATTGAAAACACTTAAAATTAATCAATGCGATTATGGTAAAAGAAGTTTACAGAGGGATAAAAATTTAAACATAGAGGTAACAATGACAAAGAGAATTATCCATATCCCATTTTATCGCATTTTTTAGAATATATAACATATAGAAACAATATTTTTCCATTCTTAAGACATTTTTACATGATGAAAATGTTGTTATAATTCACTCTTTCCAAAAACATACAAGAATGCCCCTCGACTCACTTATAAAAGGCCACTACCTCTTCTCCCATATTCACACATTTAAAACTCATGTTTTTGACCAATATCTGATCAAATAACATTCCAAATTCAATAATATAACCATATAATAATTTTTTGTGCATAAATATAACCAATTAAATCCTTTTTTGAAAACTAAAAAAATATACATTAAGAAGTGGAAACATTCTCGAATGAACCATTCTAGTTTATTTATTCCTTTGTCCCTGAAATTAATATTATACCATAATAATATAAAAAAATAATTATCCCAAATATAGTAATAAGTTTTTATTTTAATGGTAAGACTTAAAACCAAACACACAACAATCAAATGTTTTACGAAATCATCATTCGTGTGTACGGTGGACCACGCCTCACTAAACAATGTACTTCATTTTTCAAATACCACCTCTCCAAATTAGATATGATAATGGATATAAATTTTATATATTAAATTTATATCATACTTATACGTATTTAGTATTTATTTTATATATTAATTTTACCATTCCATGTTGTAAGGGATATGTTGATGTCGCTCGTGTGTACATTGGATTACCGCCAAGCGAAGCGATGTGATTCATTCTTAACTAACGCATTACATAGATGGTAATAAGGTTATAGAAAATAATGATATTTGATATAAATTAATTATATATTATATTAATGAAATATTTATCATTTTATTAATATGACATATCATTTTATTTTAATCCTTTCACTAACTGAAAAAATATGATGTCATTCAAGGATGTGTCGACTAACGCCTCCTCAAAGACATGTTATTCTTTTCTACATCAACAGATATCTTGATAAATATATATAAATCTATATAATTAAAAAATATTGTAGTCATTTTATTATTATAATTATATAATGATAAATTATTCATCCCTATTTTCTATAATGATAATTAAAAAATGGAAATATTACTCATGCGTACATATGGCCTATTATATCCATGTTTGTAATGTTGGATCATTTTTCATAACCTTATTTCATGTTTCTATTTAAAATTATAATTTTTTTTAAAATTAAATAATTTTTTTATAATTATTATTTTGGATATTTAATATACCGACCTCATTGACCATAGTCAACTTATGAGAGTCTGTTTTTAAACATAACCTAAATATGCTCAAAAAATCCAATGTAAACATAGTTGATTATGTAATTGAATATAGGAGGGTAATAAATGAATAAAATGAATAATAAACGTGATTTACCTAATAATGTAAATAATTATCATATGTTTTTTATTCTCGAATATAATGAACATGCCTAAAGAATCGAACCCAAGATAATGGTTTTCTTGTTTTACTTTTAATTTTTTGAGATATGTGACATAATTACCACTTATTTTTAGTTTGTGGTATATATACTACCCATGAATTAATATTATTATTCTTATATTAAAAATTAAATAGATTTATATATACATTTTAGGATCTCTCTTCCATGGGAATTACTGTATTAATGATACCAAAGAGGCAAGGGACATTGACTAAATTACCTTTCATTGTGGAACATCTTGGTTTAATATACCTATATTATTTTAGGAGTTGGATATAAAAAACCATTATATATTTTATATAAACAATTCTTTATTCTATTTGTATTTACTTTTTTTAAAATCAAATCAAATATGGGGTAATATGATTTTAATATTTTCAAGGTGAAAAGATACTTTCCTTTAAAAATACACTTTTTTATTGTTTCTTCTTGAATCTTAATATCTTATATGTCCATGTTTTTATTTTTATCATTAATGAAAAAAAGTTTTTATTTTTATTTTTATTTATTTTTAATGATAATTATTTTCCTTAGAAAATATATTTTCTATATTAAAATGGTTTTTTTAAAGAAAATGGTTTTGAGATATACAAAAGTGATTTTTATGAGTTTAAATGGGTTTTAAAAACGTTTTACAATGGAAAATTGAAATGATAATAATATTTTATTAATTATATGTTACTTTATAATTATAAATAAGAAATGGTCATTCCTAGATAAATCTATGTGATCTTGTTAAAGCTTATAAGATGGGGAAACCCAGATAATGTAGGGTATGCATGTTACAGGTTATATGATGGGGTATACCAAAGAGTGTCGTGTGACACTAGTATATATTATTTGATTAGGTGTACCAAATATTTTCTAGTGATTTCATTATATATTATATAATAAGGTATCCTAGATAGCATCAGGAGATCCCATTATAGATTATACTATGGGTGAATCCATATAGCACTCTAATGCATTGGGTAAGGATTATGTTCTCAAAAAAATTATATTATAAGACAACTATTTTGTTATTCAAATTATAAGGGTTTTGTGAGGATTCTATTATATTATGTTCCAAAACACCAATTTGTTTACTCTAAACTTTATATGGGTTTATGAGGATTTATTTGATCAAGATTTATATCACATGGATCATCTATATTTATTCTTAGGTTTATTTTTCTTGTAAAATCCATATACCATGTTATCAAGTTTGATGATCTCAATATTGATGGGTATGAATATACTTATGTCATAATCATGCACATTGATTATGTCATCATACCCTTATGATTTTATTATGATCCCCAGTGAAATTCATTATTACATCAAATGTTTTCCCTTATTGATCATTTGAGATCACCCTTCTTCTGATTCCTCTTTCCAAGGATATAAAAAATGATGTTGAATGTGTTATACATATAAGGTCTTTCATATGCGTAACATACCTCCCCTCTTCATTAGAATGATTCAAGGGTGAATTTCTACTAGGCTTTAGGTTACATCCCCATGACACCAAAGGCTTGAAATAAATTCCTAGGGTTTCAATACAACTTGGCGATGGTTTTACGTTTGAAAATAAATCAACAACCAAAAATCATACAATAACCAAAAAAAATATATAATGCATCATATCAATGTAACACAACTCAAGGTAAAAAATAAAAACAATAATATATTAGAGAACCAATCATAAATAAAAATTAATATCAACTACAAAGTAATTTCAAAATGAAACAACAATCATTGAATATAAATACATTACTCAATACCTCCATCATGCTCCATGCTCCATGTCCACATTATTATTCATGAATCAGGATGAACCTCTAATGAAATGTGATACATTCCCATTACATGTGTTTCAATAAAAATTATCTTAAAAATCTCCAAAGATCTAAAGAATTGGTGAGTAATGAAACTCATTAGGTTTTCTCCAAATGAAATACCTACTCATGCCACTAGGATAGAACATTTTAAAATATTAATATTAAATAATGTATATTATAAACATTAAAAAAATTTCAGTCCAAATAAAAATATGGGAAAAATCATAACAATACAGTTTCTATGGAATGAAAATTAATAATTCTTTAAACCATTACACATTCCTTTTGGAATACCAAATCTATAATTCAAAAACAAGAATCCACACAAACATACTTCATCAACAGTTTTATACTCATGATCAGTTCCTTTTCCACCCACTATGTAATCAACAAGTGGCCAATATAAATGTACCCTAATGGAACACACCATTTATCAATGTTCAAATCCCTTGTACCCTAGTGGTTCATACCCTTTAATTCAGTGTCATTCCGAAAGCATGAACTCGCACCAAGTCATGTATGTCAAAGCCATTTTAAAACAACCATTTAAATTGATATTAATAAAACCAAACATTTATTGAAAAAATTTCCAATAAAAAAGATTCCATGAACAAAAGGAAATCCACATTTCATAATCATCCGTATAATATCCATAAACAAAGACCATGAAAAAAAACTAATTTCCAAAAATCCACAAACAATCAAGAAATAGGGTTTTTACCATATTTTCCCATAAAATTTAAAATTCAATATCATTCAATTTAACTAATTTGAATCTAAGACATTGTTATCTAATACGATTAGTCAATAGTTAATCCACCTACCTTAGAAACTATAGTTGAAATGAAGAACAACATAAAATATTCAATAAACCCTTGGTGAAACTCCAGAAACCCCACCTTATTTCTCATTCTCTATCATAAAAATAGCCAAATACTGTCAATATTATAATCAATTATCATAGATTTATCTCCAATTAGGTAGATAGATGAATCGAAGATAGGGACCAAATTAATATATATTGAAGACATTCAATAATGAATACTTACCAAGATATATGGCCTTCAATGTATCAATATTTACCAATAGATATATCCTAGGTCAAAGGGGAGAGTCTCTATAGACATTGGGAGACAGAAACTGATAGGGGGTTGAAAATAGTGAAAATTTTATTATTAGGGGATAAACCAAGTTAGATACAATTTTTATTATCTAAATTTTAACCATGCATGGTTTCGACACATGGTTATGAAAATAGTGCACCACCAATTTCCAACCCCTACCATCAAACACCCCTCACACAGTTGGATCACACTATTGTAAAAACAATATTCCAAACATGATGAAACCCACTATTACACTTTTTAGGGTTACCCTTATATGGATGTATCATTCAGAATATCCATGAACCTCCCTAGATTCCCATGTTTCACATTACACAGTTTCTTATATGATTTCTATTAATTCTACTCACCGTGTTCAGACTGTGCATCTTTATAAACCCCCAAAACTATTAAAATTTATCCACACCATCCCAAACTTTTCCCAATCACTTTACATACCTAAAATACACAAACAAGCGGTCGGTTACATGAAACCGGAGGGGGGGCTACATTCTCCAAATATTGGTCATTCTTTCACTGGAATGTTGAAAAACACCATCTCCTTAAAATAATTTAGCCCATTCTTCATCAATTTATTTCTCATGTTCCTATGCTTATTCTTTAATCAAACCATGTTTACAAAAAATCAACACTAGACTGATGATTTTCCATCAAATACTTTATCTTTCATATCCAAAATCTATACCGATATATGAACCAACAAAGCATCTAGATATAGTTAAAAACGATCACATTGTGTGACACGGTTAGGATTAGGATAATTCATTTTAAACAAAGATTTATGAAACACATTATTGACTACACTTAACCATGGTGGATGATCCAATTGATATTCTATCCCTCCAAACCATTGAAGTATCTTAAAAGGGAATACGTGTCGATGATATAACATTACATACTTCCCAAAATGATGATTCTCAAGCTGAGGAGAGATTATTCAAAAACACATGATCACCCACCCTGAATGACAAAAATCGTGGATGATGATCTATATATGATTTCAAATGATGTGGATCCATCTCTTATCTCTACATGGTCAATAGAATCTTGTCCATTATCTCTAGGACAAGGCATGTTCCAACCAGTGAAGTCTCTCATGACTCCACCAAGAAAGAGGAGAATGATACGGGAACCCATCCAATGATTCAAAAGGGTCAATATGTATCGGGTCTTGATAATTGTTATCATACGAGAACTATACTAGAAGCATGTGCTCTCCCCATGATCCATCAATATACATTAAACAAGCATGAATCATGAAATCAAATATTTGTATCTTCCTTTTGAATTTAATATCCATTGGTGGATGATATTGTCATACTCATAGTCAATAGAGTCCCAACAGATTGCTGTATGGACTTCTAGAAACAAGAAATAATCCTAATATCCCTATATAGTACTATCAAAACATGGATGCTATATTTATTTACAAATTCATAGATATATATTTTTTATATGTCCTCCAGCATTTGAGAATCATGAGTATTGATGTAATGGGGTAAACTTTGGAGTCGTTCAACTATCACCCATATTGAATCATGTTTCCAAACTATTCTCATGAGGCCTATTAGAAAATCCATTATTATCTACTCCCATTTATAAATACGAATATGTAAATAATACAACATAATAATTGGTTTTTAATGCTCTTCCTTAAACTTCTGAAATGTGATTCATCTTGAAGAAAACTCATCCATTTCCTTTTCATATCGACCCACAAAAATTATGCTTCCAACACCTTATACATATTCTATATTGTATTATTAAGGGATCCTCTCAAATGATGGAAAGCATGAAGAACATGTTCTTGACAAACTAATGGTATGACCATATGATATCAAATCCAAAAAAATGAATTCCCATCGAGACTCCACCAGATAATAGTATCCCAACTTTTGAGTTTGGACCTCATAGCTACACAATATGAATAATACATATGTTCCTTTCTAACAATCTCAACTAATTATCAAATTAATGAAACTAGAATACCAAAAATTCACTATGGTATTCACATTATATGTGCTTTTTTTTCAGGGTACAACATCATCTTCCAATAATCTAATGCCTCTTTTCCAACTGATTATACAACATTCTCTTAAATTCATATTCCACCGAATTTCCACATCCCAATGTATACATCATGTCAAGTAAACCATTTTGAAATAATCCATCCAACTTCATTATTCCAGGTTCAAATGCCACTGTGAGATAATATTTTTCATCCTCTTATGATCCAAAAAATAGTATATTTTTTTCCAAAGAGGTAATGACACCAAGTATGGCATCCTTCATTTTTATAACATAACCTTTCATTACATTTTACAAAACCGAGGATCATTAAGGTTTAGTGTCTTGGAAACCCGGAACATAAAACATGAAAACATAAAACATTCTTCTTAAACACTTGGAAGGATTCTCTTTATGTTCATCCTATGTTCATTAATGCATCTCATAACCTGGGGACATACATCAAAAGAAAGGGTGAGCATAAGGCCCAGTAATGGAAACCAGGGGAAACATTTAACATGTGAACTTGAGATACATCAACAATGTCATGAAAAAGAACTTTAAGGAATGAGAAATAAATCATGAGGCATATAATAATAAAAATAACATATTTCGTAACATGAATATGTGGAAAACATTTAATATTGAAAATCATTTCCATTTCACGAAGGTCCATCCCCAAGGTGTCATTAAAAATTACCAAGGATATTCACCAAGGCGTTGTTAAAAATGGTCATCTCTAGAGATTAAGTCTTTACCCAATGCATTGGAGCGCAATCAAGGCGCACCCTTGAATTTTCCTTTATTATCATGTGATCCAAATATATCATCATCAATAATTTCATAAAAAATCCATATATCATATAATAAATGGGTTTCATTTCATAATCATAACGTTTTAAAAATTGCTTTGAAGACATGATCTTTATGTCACTTTAAACCCACGGAAAGGGAAAGAGGGTCTCATGTATGTAAATACCAGGATTTAAAAAAGAAAAATTTGGTATATATTTGAATACCCATTTAGAATAAAGAGCTTTGAGTATTAACTTAATAAAATAAATGAATTTGAGAATAAGAGATAGTCATTTTGAGATGGAAATTCTGCAGCATAACGACTATGTTATGAGGTTTTAGAAAAAATTGAAAAAAGATGGGACATGGGTCACCCACTCATAAATGATCCATAAAACAGTAGGGGGACATAATATAAAGGATTTAAGAACAAGGTAATGAAATTATAATGATATACTATATGAAATGAAGAACATGAAAGGAAGACAAAAATAAGATTTCTCTTATGAAAATTCGGCAGCATAACGGCGTCACTTAAACTTCAAAAAAGAATGAATTGATAAGATCAAATAGGGTCTATTATAATATGAAAATAAAAGATCAGTATGATAGATATAGATATCATACCCCAACATAATAAAAAGTAACTTGAACGACATGACATGAATGTAGAACATTGAAAAATGAGAAAGGTGAACGAATCCCTTAAAAAATCGGCAGCCTAACGGCGTAACCTAAACTTCAACAAAAAACGAATTGACGAGATAAAATTGGGTCTCTAATCATATGAAAATAAAATATCAGTATGATATATATAGAGATCATACCCCTAAATAATAAAAAATAACTTTAAATACTTGACATTAAAGTAGAACTTTGAAAAATGAGAAGGGTGAACGAATCCCTTAAAAATTCGGCAACCTAATAGCGTCACCTAAACTTCAAAAAAAATGAATTGATGAGATAAAATAGGATCACTCATCATATTAAAATAAAATATTAGTATGATAGATATAGATATAATACCCCATCATAATAAAAAGGAACCTGAAAGACTTGATATGAAAGTGGAACTTTGATAAATGAGAAAGGTGAACAAATCCCTTAAAAATTCGGCAGCCTAACGCCGTCACCTAAACATCAACAAAAAATGAATTGACGAGATCAAATAGGGTCTCTCATCATATGAACAAAAAATATAGGTATGATATATATAGATATCATACCCCAACATAATAAAAATTAACTTGAAAGACTTGACATGAAAGTAGAACTTTGAAAAATGAGAAAGGTGAATGATTCCCTTAAAAATTCGGCAGCCTAACGGTGCCACATAAACATCAACAAAAAATGAATTGACAAGATCAAATAGGGTATCTAATAATATGAACATAAAAAATCAGTATTATAGATATAGATATCATACCCAAAAATAATAAAAATGAACTTCAATGACATGACATGAAATTAGAACTTTGAAAATTGAGAAAGGTAAATGAATCCCTTAAAAATTCTACAGCCTAACGGCGCCACTTAAAAATTATTGAAATGAATTGATGAGACAAAGAGGGGGTCTCTAATCATATGAAAATTAAAAGGGAATTAAGAGGATTAAAAAATAACATCCTCCAACATATAAGCATGGAGCATAAAAGAAATGAAATAAAAGAGATTACTTAAAAAGAAAGAGAGAGTTAGGATCCCTTACCTTAAACGTAACTCTTAAAACTCAAAGGGTGAGACCTTGAAGGCTTAAGGGAACCTTGGGAGGACTCCTTGGGATGTAATGAGACCATAGATTTGTTGGGGGAGAGTTGGGAGTGAAAACTAAAGAAGGGAAGGGTGGGTATTTATAGGGAAAGTGAGGGGACAAGGCATTAATGCCCAAGGGACACCTCGTTTGTGGTTTTGGAAAAACCATGGGCTTTCCCTTGGTATTTTCCCATGGTATTGGCCACTTGGGTCACCTCATACCTTATATTACGATTCATAAGTCGACCATATTGATTACATACTTAATACATCATTTAATGATGTCATTAAACACCTGTAACTTAAAAACTGTATTTTCACTATTCATAAAAAATTCAACTCTCAGAAAAATCCCAAAATTTCACCTTAACCAAATATTGATGCGCTAATTTCAAAAATGAACCCCATTTTATTAAAATAATTTTCTAAATAATTTTAATTTAATATTTAAATAAATACACTATTCACCGAAAATTCATTTTTTTCAGAAAAATCCTCAAAACTTACCTTAGCATAATATCGATGTTCTGAATTCAAAAATAAAGTCCATTTTATAAAAAAATTCTAAATACTTTTAATTTAATTTTTAATTAAAAAACACTGTTCACCCAAAAAACTAATACTTTACTAATAATTTATGACATCGTTATTTAACCATTTTATTGAATAACATTACTTAATCAAGGTGCCTATATTATATTAATAATTTCTTTAAGTGAGATTACTAATCCATTTTGTCACATTACTAATCCTAAGCATAAAATCACTTTTCATAATTTACTATTCATCAAAAATTTAGTTGATCTTATTAGACTCTAAATTTTGTACGGAATATAATTTTAGAAGTACATTTTTTAAAAATCATTAGACATCTTTAATTATTTAAGGTTTACATAATCATTTTTAATATATCATTTCTCTAAAATTTATCAAAAAATATGCATACTATATTTATCCGAACATTTGAAAATTCATAAACATCATCAGAAGAAGAAATAAAATTTTTATTTAAATCAAAGAATTACACATGGCAGTTACGGTCTCTATACATAGCCCCTTATAACCATAGCATATGACCTAAGTGTAAGTTGTGATAAGGTGAGAGAATCTGAGGGCGGCTCAGCCAACAATGCACGAGTAGTAATTTCTATCCGTTTGAACTTCTCGCAAAGTTGATTCCGTTCTAGCTTCACACGATGAAGTTCGACTTGGGTTTGGTCCAGAGCAAAGCCTAGTGGTGCTACCTCCTTCCCAAGTTCTGTTAAATGGGATTTGATTGGCCCGAGACTACTGGATGAGGCCATAAAATCTTCTTTCTATATTAATTAACCAAGATCACTTGTATTTAGAGACAATAATCGAAACGTTTAGTTTCCAGCAGTCATATTGACCAATGGTCATATAACAGTGAAAACCCAACGGTCTCATTTTAATTATACTCATGTTATCAAATGAAACAGTTTTGTTGAGTATAAAAATAAAATAACACACAAAATTAAGAAAAAAATATATATTCAAAATGTTGGGTCGTTACACCAAGACTTCTATTCATGGACTATGGAAGCTAACAGAAAATCATGTCTTGGGGGTTCTTATCATTTAAACATGAATATTTATATCTATAAGAAATAACATGATATCCATGTATGAGAACACATTCTAACCCATATCTCAAAGAATCACAATACACCACATACCCTTATCTCGATTTGAGAAATTTCAAGATCTGTGTTGATGTAAGGTGAACCTTTTTCTCTTGAATATAATTGTGACAACAATAATTCCATTGAAATTGAACATTTTGCATTTTCAAATCAATCATTAGTGAATAATGTCTTGAGAAATCACTAACAAAATGTCGGTAATAACAAACTGGACCATGGAAACTATGTATCTCAATGAAATTATTTGGGGGTTTCCAAGAGATAACAACCCCTATATTTTTTTATCCATACTTCATTCAAACATAACATGGAAAATAAATCATACCTCTTATAACAAAAAATCACACATTGATAATTTTTCATACAGACGATGCTCTCTCATGATTCCCAACACTGTCCCCAAGTCTTGCTCATGCACATCCCTTCTTCAAGAAAACACCGTTATATCATCCACAAACACCGCAAAAAATGAAACAAAATATCAATGAAAAATATAATTCATCAATTCCATGATATCCTCAGGAGTATTCATTGGACCAGTAGTAATAATCACAAAACTGTAATGGCCATATCTACTTATAAAATCATTCTTCATAATATCCCCCTTCTGAACCCACAATAGGTGATATCCAGATTTCAAACCAATCATAGAGAACCCCTAAGCTAAAAGATCCTCAATATGTGGTTGTGGATATGGATTTTTTATCATAAATTTTTTAATCTTATGGTAACCCACACCCAACCTGAGTGTTCCATCTGAATGGTGGACATTCAAGACTACTGTTTCCCACAAAGACATACTACATCGAATGAGCAATTTTCATTCCAGTTCTTCAAAATAAAATTTTAGTTCCCTTAATTATTTTTTCATCATCTGATATGTGGGATGGGAAATAGGACAAGTCACTGGATGAAGATCAATAAAAAATCAATTACTCTTATGGGTGGAATCCTATAGAAATTATCATAAAAAACATCCTAAAACTAATCAAAAACCACAAGAAAACTATTATTCTCAATATCCTACATCATTGTTAAATTTAAAGTTACCTACCAATATGAGATCATTCCAACTACTAGTCATAACAGGCATGTTTCACCAACCATTAAATTTGGGTCCCCACTAAAGAGATACATGGTTCCACATCAGTAATAAAAACAACATTTATTGTATAATAGTTGATGTGATCCTTAAACATTGACAACAAGTACATATCCTAGATTATATTAGAGACACCCATATCAATCATAGAGATATCTCATATCAACTCAGATCAATCAATAGTTATAAAAAATTCTATACACATAGTGGGTTGATAATGTCTTTGACCAAGAAAAGTTTGATGTTTTAAAATAGATGGCTTCATATCAATATATAAACCATGTAAATGAAATGATAAATAATAAATAAATTAATGGTGTTTTCTTCTATCAAAATAATCATTCATAAGGGTATAATTCAAAATAATCATACCCCTCACCATTGATTGTCCAGATTGATCATCCACAATAAATGGATCAGCTCCATATATTTCCTTACTTGGTGAAAATTGTTCTTTATTTCCATATTAAGTTTCTATTACTGAGGATTCATGGTATTTCAATAATCACTATTGATATATTTTTTCTTTTGAAAAGAATTAATCCATTTCACTAATCCTGTTAAGGCATACGAAATCTGTTAAACCTGAAAAGTTTCATGAACGCTCGAACATGGAGCATAATAACAATACTTCCATAGATTCACCGTCAGATTAAAATTATGGCATGCTTTGGGTGGTTCTTTATAAACTCTATTTATGTGGATGAACAAGACACATTTAAAACAACCCATATTATTCTTTGGTTTCAGAGGAAGATTCACAAATCCAACAATCTCATTCTGAGTTATACCACTATCTTGGTAATAGTAGTACCTCTTCTACTTTTATCCAGCATAAGAGTTCTCATCATTTCTATTGGGAATTAATATGTTCCCTCCTCAAGTAACTCATAAGAAGTACCATTCTACCACCATCTCTCTATTGAACGTCTATGAATAATATGTTATAAAAAGCATCAAAATTATTGAGAGAATATCTAACCTTAGTACCAATTCCAATGTGTGTTCCATCATGGATGAACATGCGGAAAATTCAGGGGCAATGTAAAAAAAATTCATAAATTTTACAACATACTCTGTCACTAATATGTTTTCCTAGTTCCACCTGAAATATTATTCCATCCATTCAATATTGAACTGATGGGGAATGAAGTTTTTGTTGATGAAATCATTAAAGTGCTCTCATAAAATACATTGGTCAATTTTATCTTGATTTTCTAAATCCCATCACTATCATACAACATATTCCAAAATTTTCATTTCCAACATGACTTTAAACTCTACTAGTGTTCCAAAAAAATATGTGATTCGATTCATCCAATCAAGACACACGTATACCTTCTACATTTTTGAATCACCCTGAAATATGGGTGGATTCTGCTTTTAGAATTGAATATAATTAGCCACTTTCCTTGGTCTATCCTTTTGATTCCCTATATCCAAATCCATAAAATCATGGTATATACTATGAACTTGTTTTTCGGACACATGTATCTTTGGTGCGACCACATTTTCAACATCCTCTTCTTGTTGGTTTCCACAATTACTACTAGGTGAAATTTTCTATAAACACAATGAATTCCATAAATACAACTCTCTAGAAAATGAAATCTATACAATTTTTAATTTACCAAATCATACTATCAGAATAAGGATTTCCAAATTTAACATTTTTTACTTTATACAATTTTTGTAATTTTCACCAATCTTTTGATGATAGAAAACTTTTTTAAAATACCTCAATCATACCCTATTCAAATAATTAATGTCAAGAAAATTTCAACCTTTTCCAAATATTAATATTTTTCCCCAAATCACAAATAATTATTTAAAATAAAATATGAACTCATAATGGGAATTAATTTCGATCAATTAATTTCAAGCTCTTCTCATTAGATAAACCCTTGATAATTATATTATAAAATCAATTAGTGTCTCCAAAACATTCTACCAAATTAAATAGTTATATGATTTAAATTATAAATTTGTTACATTTTTATTTTTATGTAATAAATTTCACATTCTATCAATACTAATCCATTATTACATATAAAAATCAAGAAATAGACCCAAATAAATTTCAACTCTATGACCAACACTCAATACAATTTATCCTAATTGATTTGGACCAACTATAACTAATAAATGTTTTTCCAAAATATTTGGACCGACCATGTATTATACCATTTTTAATGTTACAACCCTGTACATTGGCTTATGTCAAGGTGAAATTTCTACTTGGAATTAGGTTTCATCCCCATGATTCCAATGTATGGAAATAAACTCCAAGGGCATTAGTATAATTGTGAGATGATTATCCTTTTTAAAAAAATAAGCACAACCAATGATACCCTAACAAAAATACTATATGATTCCTGGTAGCTGAATAATAACACTAATGTTTTAATTTAGAAAATAGAACAATATATTAGAAAATTGAAAAAACCTAGATCAAAATCAACTACAATATGGATAAAAAAATCAAAAAATCTTTAAGGCTACAAATAAATAACTCTATATCTCCTAATATTTATCATGCTACAAATCCACAATATATTCCAATTATCAAAATGAACCACTATATAAATGTCATACAATACCATTAAAAATTTATTGATAAACAATATTTGAAAAAACACCAATGTTACAAAGAAGGTGGTGAGTAGTGAAACTCAAAATGTTTTCCCCAAATGACTTCACTACTCACGAAACTAGGATATAAATTGTTGGACAATATTTAAAAAACATTAATTATAAGAAAATTTAAAATAAATAATATTTTATATAAAAATAAAAAATACTTTTCCTATAAAAATATTTTCAAATGAATGAAAAGAAAGAATGAATTAAACAATTAGACATTTCTCTTTGATATAACAATTCAATGATTCATACTTGCAACCACACATTCATGATTCCATGATAGTTCCATACTCATGATTGGTTTCTCATAAATCCACTAACTCATCAATAAGTTTCCAATATCCATGGTCCCCAATAGAACATACCCCAAATCTGGGAGCACATCCCTTTAAACACCAATGTTACATGCCCCTTATTTAGGGTCACGTAGAAATCATAGACTCACACCAACCAACGTATTCCATAAAAATTTTAAACCAAACAATTCAATTTTTTTTACAAAAAAATATTTGTTGAAAACATTCCAATCATACCATTTACATTAATTGAAACAAATACATGTTTTAAAATCATAATATAAAAATACATTAACAAATCACTTTCATAAAAAAATCCTAAAATCCTAAAAAGCATCACTAAAGTGGGATTCAACCATGATTTAGACCACAATTTCAAAATCAATTTCATGAAATTAAATCAATTTGAAAATAATACTTCATGTTTGAATAAGAGGATTCAATAGTAATGAATCATACCTTCGAAACTATGGTGAAAAAGAATAACGACAAAAAAATCATCAATAAAACTGGGTCAAAACTAAAAAACCCAGATTATCTTCATTATAGAACATCAAAACAATAAAATAACATCACAATTAAAAAAATAAATGATATATCCCTAACAGACAAGGTATATGATTAAAAAATAGGAGGAGAAGAAGAGCTAAGTAAAAAAATCAAGAATGGAGACTTAACGAGCAATATGGCCATCAACACACAAATAGTTTCCAATAGATTACTTTATAATTGAAGGGGAGAGTCTTAATAGCCTTTTTGAGGAAGAATAACTGAGATATGGAGGAAAATAAAAAAAAAATTTATTATTTTTGGATAAGACAAGTTAGATAATCTTTATTATTATCTAATATTTAACCATCCATGGTTGGCTTGCTAGGATTGGAAAACCATGTTCCAACCCTGTATTAGCCTCTACCTCCAGACACCCCTCACCAATATATATTTCACTATTTAAAAAATCCATGTTTGACTCTTGTATAAGCCCTATATTCCACTTGGAATGATTAGTAAAATATGTTCGCAGAGTTTGGACTAATTATGCACTTAACTATGTGCCACCCTATCAGCCCATGTTTCACATTGCATAGTTTCCTGTAGGATTTTCATGGTTTCTTCTATCCATTCTCAAATCGTGTACATTCAGAATTTTTGGTCAGATAGGTTAATAGAATATGGTCTACAGGGGGGGTGAATAGATAAATATTAAAATACTAAAACAAATAAAGTGATTAATTGAATTAATTATCAATGTAAACTAGTATAAGTTATTTAACAGTGGAACATTTATTGTACACAAGGTGATTATTTATTGATGTTTATTCTGAAGTGGGAATAATCTAATCTTATACATATATACTCCTTTAGATATATGTGTGAAATAAAAATTAATTTTTCGAGTAGTCCTATCCCAATTAAAAAATCCATGACACTAACTTCTATATGGGGAATCCCAACCCTTAAAAATGCCTCTAAACTCTAGGACCCACAACCCAAATAGTATTAACATTAGATACATGTATACAAAACCCTTAGATCATAAAATTATAATCTGGGAGTCATAACCTATAGAAAAAGAATATGAAAGAATGATTTTGTGTTTAAAATAATATACATAAAAAATAGAGTGTGTGAGAGATATGTGAAATAGTGTTACAAACATAGAAATGGGACAACAGAATATAAACAATGAAATCATAGGTATTCATTCTTGAGATTTGGATTAACACATCTCATCAATGAAATTTTAGTCAAATAATAATTAATTCAGCTATTGATGGAATGTCAATGTTAAGAAACAGAGTCTTACAGGATGCTGTAAACGCACTGTAGTCACATCACTTTCTCTTTTAAAAACACATTATCAAATAGTTTTACCTTGGTATATCTTTTCATCCTATAATATATATATATAAAACATATATTCTGTAGTCATAGTATCTCTTTTTGTTAAGATATAAAAATAATGTTGATTTAAGGGGATTCAACAATATATCCATTAAAAATGAGGCATCATTTCCTTTTTATTCTGATAGAATAAAGTTGATTTAAAACTCTATTTTAGAACCATTCAAACCACTTTAAATTTATTTAAAGGTGAACATAAAATAATTCAGTTAAATATTTAGATAAATCCAAATAATAAAATTTAAATAATTTTGAATAAGCTTACATTATTCGGAAAATAATTTGAAGGAATTTAATAATTTTCCTCCATAAAAATTCAATTAAAAACTTTAAAATCACTTTTATAATTGTCCATAAATTTAATACAATTTTATATAGTAGAAAAACCTCTAAAATTTATTCATATATATATGCACCAAACCAATGTTCAACATTAAATGACAAAATAGATGAAGCAATATAGGGTAAACTAATGTAAATTAGTTTTCAACAAAGTAATGTAGGGTCCATCAATGTGATGTAGGGTTTATAAATGTATTGTAGTTTTCATCTAAGTGATTTAGATTTTACCAAGGTAACATAGGGTTCATGAATTTAATGTAGGGTTTCCTACTTGAATGTAGGGCTCACTAATGTAATGTATGGATAATAAAAGTGTTGTAGGGTTTATCAAAGTAATGTATGGATCCCAAAAATAATATAGTGTTCATAAAATTATGTTATGGTTTTATAACCATAATTTCTGTAAGTAGGGTTTTCAAAACATACATTTCAAAAGTAGGGTTGTTGTCCCATACATTTGGAAAGTAGGGTTTTCAATCCATACAGTGAGATATACTAGACAACATACTATAAAAACATCAATGAATTTTTAATGTCTCTTATCAAAACAATTATACATATTTGAAGAAGACTTATTTTTTAAAAAATATTTTTATATTTCTAACGAATCTTGAATAGAATAAATACATATTTTATTACTCCTGAAATTATCAAAAAAATAGAATCATCAACATTCTAGAATACATCAGTTATGAAACAGAATTGCAGAACATAATATTATGAAAAGACTATTCAAATGTGATTTTTATACTTCTATATAAACTATTAAAATCAATATAAAAATTTTGGCCTTCAATAAAATTAGGTTTCATGTGAATCTGAAAAAGGTAGATGTTTTACTAAATTTATTAAAGTAACTTTTCAATACTATTCAGTATATTGATTCTAAAACTTCAGCATAAACTTCATTGAATTTTTATAGTACTAAAAAATAATTTTTATACTTCCTCATAAATAAATGATGATTAAATGAATATCTAATATATACATAGTTATTAAAATCACCCCGAACTGAACACTATGGATTGAGATATTATCAAAATATATATTAAAATTGATCAATTAAAAAAAGAGGCACATGAACCAACAATCATCCTTGTGTTGTTTGAATACAAAACAAAAAAAAAATAAATTAATATTTTAAAACATTTAAAACCATTTCACTTTCCCCCCTTTTTGTAAACTATAAAATTGAAAACAAACTCCCCATAAACAAATCATGTAATAACAATTTAAAATTTAAATATACAGTGATCAAAAATAATATTTCCTAATTGAGCATAGTCTAAAAGATTTGTATTGTAATCTTCTATCTGATTCTCAGAAGGGATTAACTCTAAAACAAAATCACAGCTATTCACATGATCTCTAACAATATTAAATCTATGATCAATATTATTTTTTCTATAATGTTTTATGGGATTCTTTAGAAATAGAAATTTTAGAATTATTATCATAGTAAATATGAAATTTTTCAATATAAACAAAAAAATAATATAACAATTTACTTCTACCAAAAATTTTAGAACAAATAATTATTTTAGATATATAATAAGGTTATGCAGTAGAAAATGAAATAGATTTTTTTTTCTTAAATGCCCATGATATTCAACCTTTTCTCAGAAAATGATACATACCTGATGTTATTATTTTTTCAATTTGTCATCCTCGAACAACAGTGTCAGAATATGATGTTAAATTAAAATAGTTATATTCTGGATAAAATAATCCCAAATTAATACTTCCATTAACATATAAAATTATTATTTATATACATCTAAATTGAACTTCTATAGGATTAGTTTTAACTATATCCCATATCCAAACACTAAAAATGACATCAGGACTAAATGATTTTAAATATAGTAAGCTACCAATCATTCCTATATAATGATTAAAAAAAAAATAGATTTACAAGATTCTAATATATCTAGATTAAAAGTAGTACCCATAAGAGTTTGCATACATTTAGAGGAATTAAGATTAAATATTTTAAATATCTCATTAGCATATTCATATTGATTAATAAAAATTCCATATTTTATTTAATAAAATTAATGTCTAATAATGAAAATTAATTCTAAAATTAAGGTAATGTAAAACATAAAATACATCAATGTAGTATTATCATTACAGATTATTTTAGTAGATGATCCAAAAACTATGTCATCAATATAAATTTGTAAAATTAAAATATCATCAGAAGTTCATTTAATTAAACTTTATTCATCAACATTACCTATCCAAGAACCATTTATAGAAAATATAATGAATGCCTTTCCTACCATGTACAAGGTTGTTTTTTGGGACTATGCAATGATTTAGATAGTTTAAAAACTTTATTACAAAAAAATTAGTTTCAAAACCATCATTTTTAGAAACAAAAAATTATTTAGTTATAAGACCATTTAACAAATAACATTTTACATCCATTTAATATTATTTAAATCCTATAAATCAAGAAAAATCCCAAAAATATAATATCATCTAAAAAGGAAACATCTGAGAAATATTATTCAATTTATATAACTTATTCTTGAGAGTATCATTTAGAAACATTTCTGGAAATACTTTTGAAAATTAATTTATATGTCTAAATTTTTTTTTTGCATCACATTCATGCAAGAGTCGCATAGACGAAAATGTTATTTCATTAAGGATGGAAATTTTTACACATTCTCATGTTTTGGGAACTTATGTAACATTTTGAAATAAACATGACCTAAATGTTGATGCCAATGGATTATATCATTTTGTACAGCATTCAAACACATAACAAGTTGAATTTTTAGTTCAAAAAATCAATTGTATAAATATTTTATTTTCTATTAGCATAAAATAATAATGAATAATATTTATATACTCCAAATTTATTATTTTAAAATTTGACTTATATTCTATCATCAAATAATTAGGATATATTAATTAAATTAATTTTTAGTCCTTCAACATATAAAACTGTATAATTAATGGTAAAATTAGAAATAAAAACATTACCAAAACCATTTACTTTAACTTTGTAATTGTCTAAAAAAGATACAATGCCTCCATCACATGTGTTGTATGTGATAAAATTTGACGGGTCCTGGGTCTTCTACCTGTAGAATCCACATTACATATACCATATGTCATTCTTCATTCATCCAATTAATTTCCCTAAAAAACCAATTACATGACAATTTGGGTACCCAAGATACTTTAGTTCTAATATGAGTAGTAATTAAATTTTTAGGTACCCATATATTATTTAAACATTTATTGTACGTTTCATTAGTTAATTAGGATTTAGAAGAATTTTTTTTGGTAAATCCAAAGTATTTTTTAAATATAATTGAACAGTCATTTATATAGTGACCTGTCATGCCGCATTTAATACAAGTAATAGTATAAGTACCACCATTGTAACTTTTAAGAAAATGGTTTTTAAACATTTGAGGTAATTTCTATAATTACCAAAAATGTCGTTATTTTTATTTTTCTACATAAAGACATCATCTAATGATATTTTTTAATTAACTTGAAAAAATGTAGATATACTTTTTTTAAGACATTAAAATTCATTTTTCAATCATTCAATCAATTCTTGTATAGAAATAGTATTATCATAGACTTCTGAATGAGAAGTTGAAGTAGAGTTAACTAATTTTTTATTCTGTAGTAAATGTATGTTATTTTCACAATCATGTTTCTCATTGATTTATTTAATATTATTATATAAATCAGTATCTTTGAATATATAATTTGTTAATCATTAAGATTCTTCATTTAATACATAAATATTCACACTATCAGAATCATTTTTAGAATCAGATTATCCAGAAACTATAATTACAAACCTTATCTGGTGATGCCATAAATCACAAGTTAGAAAATTTCTTATAATATCTAAATTTTTCATTGGAATAAAATTTATCATTAATCTCCATATGGTTGTCAATTATTTTTTTCCTTCTTTTTTATCAGAATTTATTCTTTTTTTCATGAATATTTCTTTGTAATTCCTTTCTTCATGCACTAATAATAGGTCACATCCAACCCAATTGAAATTCGTACTATCTTTTTTATCTACCTTATATTTTTTTTGGAGGGATTCTTATATAATGGATCTTGATTACATTATTTTTCATTCTTCTATAAAATTCAGACAATATATGAGCCATATTTTCCTTTTCACTATTCAATAGATCAGAATCAGAAGAGTCATTATAAAGAACATTAATAGTTTCAAAATCTAAGACTTTTCTTATTTTAGTCTCCTGATCACCAATGTTCTTCAGTTCCATTTCATATTGGAATATATATCCAGTAAATTCATCTAGTGTGTACTCTTTCAAATTATTTATTTCACCAATGGAAAAAACTTATTTCCATTTATTTGGAAATTCTTATAGGGAACATTTGACATATACTAGGTTTTCCAAATCACCCCAAATAGAATTCATTCAATTAACAATGATGGTGAATATATAGAACATTTGGTTTACTCGTTCATCATCACCCATATTGATGTCTTGGTACTCATTATGAAATATTCCATTATTTGTTCAGATTAATTTTTTAGAGCCAGGGTGTGTGACTTTTAAAATATTACATATTTCATGAGCTATCATAAAGAAAAATAGATGACAAAAACACTTCTGTTAATAAAACAATATATAATATTAAAAACATCAATATTTAAAACATATATACTATCACCAACTCTTATAATATTATCAAGGTCATCTTTTTGTAGTTTGTATTATTTTAACCCGAATGTCTAGTTCTCAATGATCTACTATTTGAGGAAGGCCTCCATTTAGGATTTTCATTATCCATAATCATTACCATCAATGTGATGTTCCTTTTGAGGGATCCAAGCATCATTCCAGTTGAATCCTTCCATATAATAAGATGTTTACCTTTTACTAAGATTTATATTAATATTTTATCCCATATGAATATAAAACGAAGACACTCAAACTGAGAATGCTACATTCCATAAGAATAACCAATGAATACTAATGTTTGGTATCGAGAAAGAGAATGAAATAGTTGAACTATTATTAAGAACGTTATCCTCTAATACCAATTTTTATGTTAGATTGGGATATGAAAGATGATATAGAGGGAGAGAATATACCACATTAAATAATTTAAACAAAAAAATTTGATTAATTGAATTAATTACCAATGGATATTATTATATGTTAATTTGAAGAGGACATGTAATGAATATAATGATGTTATTTATATTTGTCTCTTCCAATGTTGGCCTATTGTACACTTATAACTCTCTACTCAGTAAGAGATACATGTGTAAAAAATTATTAGTGTGGGAGATTCGTAACCCAACTACAAAATCCTTTTCTTGTTGTGGTATAACCATGAAACTATCATTTTTATGGGATGTCACAAACCTTACAACCCAGCATTATACATTTCGAGTCCCAACCTGAACATAACTAAATTTAGATACATGGACCC
This sequence comes from Viscum album, assembly GCA_963277665.1. Classification (NCBI taxonomy): domain Eukaryota; kingdom Viridiplantae; phylum Streptophyta; class Magnoliopsida; order Santalales; family Viscaceae; genus Viscum; species Viscum album. The sequence continues at coordinate 1,683,927,702 of OY728119.1, read as the reverse complement.
ACAACCCTTAATACTGGAATTAGAATCTGAGATTCGTAACCTAAGGAAACGGTATAAAAAATAATCCTTTTTTGTGTGAATGCATAAATAGATAAAATAGGTTATGTTTGAGGGATATGAAAAAGTGTTATAAACTCAAAAACCAGACAAAAAAATATAAAAAATGAATGCACTGGTACTAGTTCATGATATTTTTATTTGCACATGTTTTCAAGGAAATTTTAGTCAAAAAATAATTAATTCATCACTTGAGAGATCTTCTAGGTCATGAAATAGAGTCTCACATGTTGTTACAAATGCACGTCAGGTTTAAAGTTCTAGAAAATTTATCAGTAAAAATTAGACTATATATTATGTTTTTTAATTGTTATTTTCATTCCTTAAAAAGAGATATATATAAACAGATAATAAATTTTTAGAAGTTACCCAAACCTTACATCCATTGGATATTCAAAATAAATTGAGTCAAGATATTTCATAAATATATCCATAAAAACACAATGTTGTTCCCTCATTATTCCTTTAGAATATATCATAAAAATAATTTAAAATAATATGAAAAACAATTCAAATAATATCTCTAGAAAAATAATTGAATGAATTAATTAAAGTACGATTTTAAATCAATTTATAGAACATTAAATTTACTCAAAACTGTACCTAAAAACATGAAACACAATTTGAAATTAAATTCAAATATTTGAATTTAAATAATCTTTAATCAACAGACTGTATTGGTAAAAGGTGTTGATATAATTTATAAAAATTTATCTATTAAAATTGATTCAAAATCATAAAAATCTCTTCAATCATAATCCACATATTTAATGTGACTGTATCCAATAGAAAACCTCTTAAAATAATCCATATAAATTTACAACATATAAATGTTCGTAATTAAAGCACAAGGAGATAACAGAAAAGTATGGTATACAAAGAAACGTACAATAATGTAGGGTATAAATGGTTGGGTACATGAAAGTATGATACAAAAAATTAGGGTAAAATAAAGTAATTTACGGTTAATAAAATTAATATAGTGTATATAATGGAAAATCAGTGTTCATCAAAGTAACATAGTGTCCACCAATGTAATGTAGGGTTCATCAAAATAATGATGGGTTCACCCATGTAATGTAGGTTTAGAAAAAGTAACATTGGATAAATCAATGTAATGTGGTGTTTATCAATGTAACATAGATTTTATCAATATAATGTAGGGTTTCTGGACCATACTTTGTGAATGTTGGTTTTCTAAACAATACCTTGAAAACGTAACAGTTTCCATCCATACATTGTGAGAGTTGTGTTATTAAACCCTACTTTGGGAATAACTGGACAACATACTATAAAAAATTCCAAGTAATTTTAATACATTATTAATAGTAGATGAATCATTTGGTAATAATATTATTTTTATAAAAACTATTTATATTTCCAAAATATCCAGAATCGTATAAATCCAACATCTAATACTCCTCAAATTTTCAAAATACAAAAAAAAAAACAAAATTCGTGAAAACTACAATTGTGAAACAACATTTTAGAACATCGTACAATTAAATGACCATTATAAAGAACTTTTTAGAAATTCATGTAAACTCATAAATTCAATATAAAATTTTTTCTTACATTAAATTAATGTTTTATGGTAATATAATAAAAGTATAACTTGTAGTAAATTATATACACTAACTTTTCATAATAGTTCTATATAGAGTTCCTAAAACTACCACAATAACATTTTGAATTTTTAGAGTAATAGAAAAGTATTTTAAGAATTCCTCATAAACAAATGATGTTTATATAATAATTTTATCTATCCAATGTGATACGAATAACACAAAATCAAACAGTTTGTATTTATAAATTATCAATATTTTGTGTAAAATTAATCTAACAAAGGAAAATAATGCACATGATCAAACTTAGAAAAATACAATGAAAAATTAGAAACCCCAGCAATAATTTTTTAAACAAATTACATACATAAAATAAATAAATAATGGTTTACTTCCTTGAAACCGGGGGTGCTGAAACCTTGTTTATGATTATGTTTTAATGTAAAAAATGAAAATATGGGTTAAGTTGGAGATTTTCTCTTTTAAACTTGTGTGGATTGTTTATTTATGATTTCACTTAAGATATAAAACTCTAATCCAAAAAGGTACACAATGATATAAGTTATCCTATTATTCATTTTTAAGTCATATGTTTTGGATGGAAAAAATTTGGACACAATTATAATTATGAAAGCATGAAATGTAATGTTTATGATTTTAGCCATGAATAAGGAAGTATAGGTATGGAGCTATTATAGTTGGTATCAATGTAATGTTATAGATACATTTATGAATTAGTATATATTTATTTGATATTATCTTTATATTTCTTTATTCCATCATAGGTCTATAAGATTAAGGTTGATCACATTTTTAAAGTCTTAGAAACTTCATCTTAGGGTTGTATATAGTAAAATAATTGTGGTCAATGAAATTTTTTTGATATTTTTTTGTAGTATTTAAGTATTTATGACCCCAAAGATCCACATGATTTTTTATTTATTGAGGAATTACATATCATGTTTGATGAAAAAATACAACCCATTTGCAGGTTGAAAACCCATCACATTTGGAAATGTATTGATCCTTGTTCCCATGACCGAAGGATAATATAGGTTTCTTTCCTTCCAATGGCCTATGTGTCTCCATGTTAGTGTGTAATATTTATAAGAAATGATTACGTTTATTTTAGAATAATGTAATATTTTGTTTGAATAATAATAATATATTTATCATGGAAGAATATATGATCAAATAGTTTTAATCATTGGGTTTCGAACATAGTCTGGAAATGATTGAAGAAATTTAAGGATAGTTATTTATGGAATGATTTAGTTTCAAATTTCGTTATTAGCATTTAATTTTTAATATTGTTCTAAAATATTATGTTTAATCCATTTTATAAAATATCTTATCCTTTTCAACAAATATTGGTTTTTGTTAATGTCTAATGATAGGTGGAAAATCATGATTCACTTTTATTGTTATGTGGTCATTAAAAGTTTATTTTTAAATTTATGCAAGATAAATTCATAATGAATACTCATATTTTTTTATAAAATTATAATATTCAATTAAATATTTTCCAAAGGATAAAAATTTACTTGATAAGTTAGTATAATTCCCAATGTTTTTAGTACAGATGTCAAAATAATTCCTCTTAACTCTAGGAAGTGGATCTTGAAAAAAACTTATTATACTAGTACCTTCAAATATAATGAACCAATTGAAATTTTGGACATAAAATATTTATTATTTCATGTCCCATATATATCAATTTATCATTCATTTTCTTGTGATCAATAACCTCAATCACTCTATATATATCACTCTATAATTATTTACACTTTTTTACCATTCCCAACTATATTATCATATTTGGTAACATATTTATGTGTTATATAGTATGACCATTGTAATTACATATATCTATTATTAATAGGATGTTTTATTAACCCTTTATACTATGTGGTATATACCAAAAGTGTTTTCAAATTCCCATTCTTGGATTATCAAGATAATGTTAAAATCTTGAGGATACAATTTAATAAATGAAGGTTGGATGTAACACCCAGATATTTTAAAAGAAGAAAATAATATTCAATATCATAATGGGCATGAAACACTAAGTCTATCTTGAGATACATAAAAAACTGATTTTTCTCTTTCATTACACATAACCCGAATACTTTTATGTTTGATAGTGAATTTAACACTAAATAGTAAATTTAAACGACCCATCGTATATATTACTATTATTACATAACAATTAAATTTGTGGGTATTAATATTATTAACAACAATATATATATATATATATATATATTTCTTACTCAATAAAATTTATATATACGTTTTTTATTAATAATCAATATTTTTTTAAAAAAAGTTATTTTATTCTTCAAAAATATGTTTTTTAAATGTTCTATAATTTTTTTCTTGGTACAATTTTTAATAATTTTTTTGAAATTTTAAAAAACATATTTTATAAAATAAAATAAATTTTTGGAATAATAATATTTAATCTTACTTTGGTTAAAATATATGGAATTTTAAGAAAACACTTCTTTTTAAGTGAAAAGTGACATAGTAAATTAAAAAAAGCATTTATTTTTTTATTAATTATCTATTTTAAAAGTCCAAAAATGATTTGAAAATTATTTAATGTAATGAAATTATTATTTATTATATTTAACATAATTAATTAAAAAGAATCAATTTTATATTGTTTTTCAATGTGATTTTGTTTTGTGGTTAAAAATATGTTTTTCAAAAAAGTATTTTAAAATGAAAAATATTCAAAAAAATTTGTTAGTAAAAATAATAACTAATAGGGATTATTTACAATAAAATATAGAGATTATATATAAAAAAATTAATGAAGTTTCCATTTTTTAAAACTATTTTTCATAGAGTTAATAAATTTTAATTTTCTATAAAAAACCCCTTTTCAAAATAACCCAGTGTCGGCCCGCATCTATATGATTAATATTAAACGTCATTTTACCACAAATGTGAATTGAATTTGTAAAAAAGGATTAAAATTTGGATTTGAAAATTTTTATATTGTATAATATGTAGAACATTATTTTATTTACTATAATGATTACTGAAAATAGTTAAAATTAATCAAATCATTTTAGGTAAAACATGTTTACAGAGGGATTAAACATTAATAATAAAGGGAATGTTATGTGGAAATATTCCCAACACCAATTATATGTCTATATTTCCACATTATTCCTTATTTTATCATGAATTTTTTATTATTTTTTCCTCTTTACATGAAAAAAGATAGGTGGAATACACTTTTTCAAATATATTAGAAGTGAACCCCTCATCTCACTTATAAAAGGCCACCACCTCTCCCCCTCTCTTTACACATTCAATACAAATTGGATCATAAAATAACTTCACAAATAACTTCCCAAATTACTTCTTATCACTCAATAATACAAACTTTGGGAATAAATCCAAAATAGGAAGTACTTTTTTGAAATTCCAAAAGCAGTTACCTAAAGAATAGGTAACATTCTCCCTTGATAATTTTAATTTTATTTCTTCCATAGCCCCTTAAATTATTGATATAAAATTATGATATAATAAAATATGTATATTAAATATACTTAGATTCTTTTATGTTTTGTGTATCACATAAAACTCCACACACTTTCATCAAATGGGATGTGAAATCATCATTCATGTGTACCGCTGACTATCTACATGCAAAATGATATCATTCATTTTTTTCATTACAACGTATCCCGGTTTGGTATGGTGATCTATATAAATTTTATACATGATATTTACAAAAACAATATTTCAATTTACTCAATATATCATCTATAAATTTTTATATTTCATACCATAGGGAATAAGATGATGTTGCTCTTCTGTACAACACACTACCAACTCACAAAGAGATGTGATTCATTTTTCACTAATGTGTTATGTGGATGGTAATGAATGGAATGATAATGATTATATGTGATATAAATGAAATTTTTTCATTTTAATTTTAAAAAAATTTATAAATATAATATATCATATTTTTACCCATGAGCTTATTTAAAAAATCATAATTTCGTTCGTTGATGTGTGGACTACCGTCTCCTTGAAACAATTTGATTCATTTTTTCAACACCAATAAAAATGAATGATATATATAATGATATATAATTAAATAAGATGGTATTTATTGTATTATTATGATTTTATAAAATAAATTTTACTTACCTAATTTCAATAATTATCATTTAAAAACTGAAATGTCACCCATGCGTATGTACGACCTACTATCTCCAAGATCATAATAATAGTTCATTTTCCATAAAAATATTTCATGATTCGATTTAATATAAAAATTTATGTTTAATTATGATAATTATATAATGATTATTATTTCATAAATGTTTATATATTTACCTTATTGACCATATTCATTCTACCAAATTTGATTAGGACACATAATCTTAATATGGTCAAAACATCAGTTGTAAACTACCCATGAATGTATTTTTTGAATATTATAGATAAATTATGAGTATTTCCACTTATATTTTAGGATCTATATTTCATGGGGTTTATGATTTCAAAATTACCAAAGCATTAAGGGACTTCATCTCAATTTCCATTCATTAAGGCATATTTTGATATTATACACCTATATTACTTTATGTTCTATATATATAGACCCTTATATACTATATCATGAATATACTCAATCATTTTCAATTAAATGTTTTTTTTAATTTAATCATTTAATGGGTCTTATTAATCAAATAATATAATGGTAAGAATGGAATTTTCCTTTAAAAATAAATTTTTTATTATTTTTCTCCAAACATTATTTTTCATCCACACACATGTTTTTTTAAGAAAATATAAAAAATTATTAGGGATATAAAATATTTATAATATAAAAATTATGTCAGTTTTTGAATTTTCAATGTTTTTTAAAAGGAATCGTTTTAATGTTTTATAAAGGATGTTTTGGAAAACAATAAAAGGAATTTCCAATTCAAAACACAAATGATGACAAAAAATATTATTCCAAAATGAACATTATTTTATTTCTAGATTAATTTCAATTCATTCATTTTTTAGAAAAATATAAAACATATTTTCAATTAGTGTGGTTATTTTTTGTATTGAAAAGGGGTTTTCTATAGATATTTTTTTAATATAATTGGAGGTTTAATAGAAACTGGTATATTTATATTCAAATGTTATTTTTTTATGATTTTAAAATAGTTACCCAGAACTTTTATAATTTAAAATTGAAATAATAAACAAGGATTATTAATGATATGGTACTTTAGAATTACATATGCGAAATTTGTGTTTGTAGAATTCACCAACTGAGCCTGTTAAAACTTTAATGTTGGGGTGTCCAAAAAATCATTCGGTGAACCTGTTATAAGTTACATGATAGGGAATACTAAATAGTGTTGGATGAGCCTATTATAGATTATAATATGAAGTCCAACAGCTAGTGTCAGGTGATCTCCCTAGACATTATTTTACGGGGCATCCTAGATGGTGTCGAGTGGTCCCATTGTAGATTAGGTTCAGATAGATTGAACTCTAATGCATTGGGTAACAATTAGGCTCACTAGATAATAATATTTGGAGTAATCTATATGGTTATTCTAATATAAATTATTCCATAAGGGATTTATATGGATTTTATGTGATGATGTTCCATGATTTCAATTTGTTTTTTCTATTTCTTACATTGGATTATGTTGATTAATTTGATCAATATTATTATCACAAGGTTCATGATTATTCATTCTTATAACTGTTTACATTTTTTAAGTGTTATTACATGTTTTCATAATTTTTGACCATGGTATTTATGGGTATGAATATTCATATTTTATACTTTTTCACATTGATTATGTCATTATACCCTTATATTATTCTTATGATAACAAATGGAATTCATTCTTAATTCTATAATTTTTCATTACTGGTCATTTGAGCCCACCCTTCATATGTTTCATCTTCCTAGGCGGTAAATACTTCGGTTAAAAGTGTTATCTCTGAAATGTATTTCATATGGAAGATGATGATGAGTTAATGTGATAAATAAAAAAGGTGAGTTAATTTGGAAAAATGCTATGTTGATATCCTGTGAATAGATTATGTATATGTTTTTTCGAATTCTATAATACCCCAAATGTAAAATAACGCCATGGATGGAAGTTAAAAAAATTATTCTTTTGATATTAAGGTTTGGAAAGAAAAAATAAGGTCACAATTATCTTCATAAAATACCAAAATGTAATGTTTTTAATTTCAACACTGAATTTGGGAGTGTGGGATAAGGGCCCTTATTACTATTCTATTTAATTATTCATGGGTGGAGGTTAGGAATATTTTGATATATGGTAATTATGATTTGGTCTTATGATGTTCTAATTTTATTTTGGTGTTTTTTGATCTTTTTTATCCTCTCATTCGCACACTAAGTTCATAAAACCTTTAATCGAAGTGGGGTATTCAAGTGTTTCCATTATTTAAATGTGTGATGATTTATTAACCATGATTTTTTCTCATTAGGTAGATTTTATTAATATAAATAAGCAAGATAATGAATCATATTAAACATTTTAATGGAGAATGATTTTTTCATATTTATTTAATGAGTTTTCTATTAATTTATAAGTGTTGTTGATTATTCACTATTATTGGATGTTATAAAATAATCATTATCAATTCATAGGGTTTCATGATCACCACCCATAATTTATTATTTACATAAATATGGTACTGAATTATTAACATTAAAATGTATACATTTTATAGTGTTTTCTATTCTTATAGTGTGTAACTTATAAGGAATTACACTTAATATGGGGTAGTTTAGTGTTGTTCCATGCTATGATTAATTTAGTTGTTTTCGAGATTGTCATGTTGTTTCTTGCTGGGATTCTAGTGGCCTTGGTTGTGATGTGTAGTGGTTTGTATTCGGATGTTGGTTCATGTGAGAATATATTTTTAAAATTATAATCAATTTTTTATTGATAATTATCCTCATAATAAGAAGAGGACCTATGTAATTAAGTCATTTTATATAAATTAGTGAATCTAAATTTAATTGTATAATCAATAAAATCTTATTTTTTAAATTATTTTTATCATTTTTTATCAATTTTTAAATAAATACATTGATTCTTCAATTGAAATATTTAAAGGATTTTCAATTCTATTATTTAATTTTTAATTAATTTTCACATTAATTTGAGAAACAGCTACATTGATTTTATTGTTTTTTTATGTCTAAAGATTGGAAATGAAAAAGGAATAATAAGAAAATATTAATTCATTTATTTCATATGAAATTTATGAATATATCCTAATACATCCCATATCTAAGAAAAAATGGAAAAGGACTATTTTGTAAGCCTTAATGGTAATTTTATATAAAGTTGTCTACATTTATTATTAATTTATCTATATTTAATATGGAATGCCTATGATTTTGTGATACATCCCTAGGGAAAGAAAAAATGGATAATTCATGAGTTATGATTGAAGACATTAGAGACACTGAATGATCATATGACTTTAATCAAGTGGGTCATTTCCATGATGTAAAGGTATCCTTGTGGTCAAATTCTGATTAGGTAAAGTAATTACAATCAATTCATAAAGGTAATCCAAAATATTTTGGAATTTTAATCTCACATTTATATAATCTATCTTAGGGTACTAAGTTTCCCCATTCCCATACTCTCAGGATTAGTGTTACAACAAACATTCTTTAAACAATGGTTGGGATATATATTGAGATGAGCAAAGATAATCATATCTTAATTTTATATCATTTCTATGTATTAAATTTTTTTCCGTATAAATCATATCATTATCCAAAAAATGGATAGTTTATATTATTTGATAACTATATACAAGATAATATTGTCTTATGAAACTTATTAAAATTTCACCATAATAGTACACATTAAACCCCCTTCCATACTTCTCATAATTTTTAATATTCTTCATAACTAGGGAAAATGGAAATCTAACATGGTTTAAAAGAAAAATCATAGTTTGGGTAACCATAAGAGATAAAAATTGATGATCAAAAGTGATTATAAGATAATCATATATGGATGAGAGTATAATCACAATCTGACAACAAATCATTAAGAAATCCTAACCAAATAATGATGGATCATTAACAAAAAACAAAGCATAAGGATTGATCTTGATATAAGAAAGGTGTTAACACAAAATAAATATATTTAAAAAATATTAATTATGGAAGATTATATACATAAGGAAAAAATATAATTTCGAATATAGAATAACAATAATTATATCCACACATAGTCATGTGACTATATCTTAACTATAATTACTCCCACATAAAATATATTCAGTAAACATAATTTAAATTTCACACATGCACTTTATTTTTAGAATAGATTAAATTTTACTAAATTTATAAATAGAACCATTATATAATTAGATATAAAACATTACCCCATGAATTAAAGGGAAATAATACACCCACCCAACACTTAATGATATACCAAACATATGTCTTCAAAATGAAAACAATCATACTTTAATCAATATATAAATAACTCACAAAAATTGATAGGTTTAATTAAAAAAATTATCAGCTATTTCATAGTCTTCCTATCAAATAATGTGGACGGTATCATAAGACAATATCTTTTTATAACATAAGGATATTGAATATTATAAATGAAAACACCATTCTTTAAGAAACATTTGATAAATCACATTAGATAATAATTTTTTTTATTTTAAAAACCATTTAAATATAAATCATAAAAATATAGAAATACCTCAAAACATTGAATGAAATATTTTTGTAAAACGATGGATTTGAGGGTATGAAAAGGAAAGTTAAACAGAAATCATTAAAAAATATTCCTTCAACTAATTCTAAAATTATTTATGTAGATAATGATAATTGATTTATTTCAAAAATAAATAAATAATTTCATAAGAAAAAACATTATTACTCAATTATTGAGTCATATATAAGGATAATTTTAATATCATTGTATGAATATGGAAAAACAAGATAAGAAATCTAGACTGGAAAAAATTGGGTCAGGTTCAATAATGAAAACCCCAATGGGTATGTTATGATCCAAGGGTAAATTAAATTGTGGGGGAAAATGTAATACCAAATGAATAACCAGATAAGAATTAAGATTCTTGATTTTTAGATATTGGTATCATGAATATTCTTCATATCAGTTATATTTGATAAGTAATCTTGATTTAAAAAGAATAGGATTTAAAAAGTGTCTCTTACAGATTTAATAATTATTTAACCAAAAGGCCATGAAATATTGAACATGATATTGATATATAATTTTTTTTATTCTCATTAAAATAATGATTAAAAAATCATGTTATTATATACACCTCATAATACTCTACAATTAGTGGGTATGGCATAATTCCTAAATAATAAATGATGGAGTGAGAAATCCCATACTTGGATAAAATAATTGAATTTAAAAAATTAAATATTTTTAATAAGAGAGAATTGTAAATACCTATAAGTTAAAGAGGAAATAAATTATAATTCATTAATATTGTATAATATACGAAACATGTAATAATGAATTTCAAGAAGAATCGTTATAATTAATGAGAGGACACTTAGATAACATCGTTATTATAATTATTGAATTCCATTAAAGCACATTAAACTACTATATAAAAGATTAGATATCCCAATAACCCATTTATGTATTTTTTCAAACCTATAATGTTTTATATAATTAATTTATTAAAATTTATTAAAAATTTATATGTTTGAAATATTTTATTTTCATTATTCCTTAATATTTGTTTCGATTGGTTATTATTAATAATTTTGTAATAGTGGTGTGGATTATTTTTTATAGATTTTAATTTTATCTTTAAGAGAAAATTATATGAACATTAATAGATGTTTTATGATGATTTATACTTTCTAATTTTATTTTAAACAATTGATGTTATAATTTATGAGGATTAGGATACTGAAAATCTTGTTTTGCTAATTTTCTTTGAACGACAATGGTATCATATTAATGTGATTTATTTAAAGTTTTCCATTAAAGAGAAAAAAACAAATTTTTATTTACATATTATTATCATATATTTATATTAACTATGTTTCCATATTCATATTTTATTTAAATTTAAAATAATCATTCATGAAGGTGGTTAAACTGTCCCAAAGAAGGAACATATTATATTGGATGGGTTAGTATGGTTAGGAAATTGTTTCATTTAACATAATAACATTTTATAGAAGAAAAATGATATTATTTAGATGTTTATAATGTGGTTAAGCATATCTGGAATGTTTTTTCTAAATAATAAAAGACTATAAGAAAAAAAACATTGTTTCATGGTTGTTGTTGTATACTTGTATGCATGAATGACATGTTCATATTCCATATAATGGGTGGATGGTATGAGTGGTTTTATCATTTAAGAATATTAATAATTATATAATTATAGTATTTTTTTTATTAAATAATTTTTTATCCAACCTTTTTTGGTGGTGATTAAAAATAAAACATGTTGTTCATGGAGGTGTAAGGTCACACGTACGCATGACGATGTTTACATTTTTATAAGGAGGAAAGTCCATATAATTTATAACCCATGAAAATAAAAACATTTCATAATATAATTAATAATTTTTTAATCATGTGATAATGGGTAATATAGGATTTTGAGGAGAAATATAGAGAAAGAAAATGATTAAAGTGATATTATTATTAACATTTTGAATTTGAATATTCTCTTGAAGTAATTGTGAAAATTAAATAATTTGGGGTTTTACATGATCATCAAGGGGATGAAAAACATTGGAGAATTAAAAAATGGAATATGATTCATAGTAATTAAAAATTAGAGTATCCTTAAATGGGTGGTGGATGCCTCCTTTTATAAGGGTGAAGAGTAACTTTATTTAATAATATAACATGACAAGTCATTATTTTAGTGTCAAATTGATCCAATAATGAAAATTCAAAGATTTATGGATCATGTATTGTTAATAAATCTTCAAATATATATTTTCAGACATTTTATACATTTATTTAGTATTTTACACTTATACTTTTTACATATACTATTTCAGGTTTTTATCAATATAATTAGTTTTTTCTAAATAATATAAATTTAAAGCCAAAAATGTGTGGATTATTAAATTATTTAGTGATAATTTTTAAAAATAAGAACAAAAATAAAATAAAATGAATAGGTGTGAAAAAAAATAATTTTAATATTAGCGCACATGACGTGTAAAACCAATTTCTGAAAAATAAAAAAAAATTAATTTTAAAAAAAACATATTTTTGGGAAAATATTATCATGGTTTTTTTATTTTAATAAGATGAATTTATTTTTTTTAACCCAAATAAAATTTATTTTCATTTAATATTAATCCATAAAAATGTTTTTAGAAAATATGTTTTAATTAAAATAAAAAGAAACTTTTTTTATCAGTAAATATTACTTATCTTCATAAAATATTAAACATTGGTTTCAGAAAACCAACAATGATACATGATGATATTTTATTTTATATTTACTTAAACAAATTATATATTCTATATCATGTAAAATATAACATACCATGCTTAAACAGACCATGATATACTATAGAAATAATATTATTTAACAATTACTATTATTACCTAGTCGTTTGATTGGTGGGTATGAAAAGGAGTAATTTAATTATAAAATATATATATAAAGGTTTTAATAAAAAATATTTATGAATAATTTTTTTAAAATATATATAAGTCTTTTAACGATATTAATTAAATCATATATGATTAACAACAATTAATGTTCAAAGTGTCTTCTTTATATGCATGAGAGTTTTAATTATATATTATTTATTAATTGAATTGATAAATTTACCTTATTTAGATATCAAAATTTATTAAAAAATAATTTGTTAAAACTAAAAATAAAAAACAATCATTAATTCATTGATTATCAATTTTCTAGAAATGATGTTAAAATCTTTTGTTGGTAAAATAAGATACCTTTTCAGAAAATGGTTATTAATTTTCCATTGAATTTTTTGCTAAATAAATTTAATTTATCACAATTTATTCTTTATTTGGATTAAATTAAATATTAATATATAAAATTAATTATATTAAAAATAATCTAATGGTTTTTATTAATAATGGAATAACAATAAATTTAAAATATGCGTTGAATTTTTTTTTAAGAAAATATTATAATTTTTTTATGCATGGATATACTTTTTAATATTTCAGATTTTTTATTTGTTAAAATGATACTAATAACCTAATTAATCATCTAAAAATTTAATAATGGTGAACCTTTAGTATTTTCATGAAATGGTTTATTTCTTAGTGAATATTAGAAAATAACATTTATATAAATATGATTTTTTAAATTTTAATCATGTAATCATTATTTAAAATTACATTAAATATTTATTTCACTCAAATATGTGTATAAAAAGTAAAATAAATCATTTAAAAATATTATTTTTTATCTTGAAACACACTTTTGAATTTTGGGATCTTAAATTATATTTTACTCTAATTAAAAATATATTTTTTTATCTTGACATTTAATGGTGTGGTTGGGAGGTTCCATTGATTTTTTAATGTTAATATTTTTATAGAAGTTTAAATTATTTTTTTATAATCATATTTAATTATTTTTATTTAATAAATTATAAAATTTTAATGTAAAATTATTTTTATCCTTTATACGGTTATTTATCTAAAAATGGGTTTCATTGCACTTTGTGAATTTATATTAAAGGTAGTTTATGACCCTTCATTAGATTTAATCTTAGAAAATTTATTAAATATTTTGAATTAGCATGTATAAATTATTGAATATAATCCCTTTTATTTTCGACAAATATAAATTGGCATCCTATGTTAAATGTTTTCACGAGAGTAAGGGTAAAAATGATTAATAATGGGGTTAAAATAAAGGATACAGATTTAAATATCTCCAAAACTTTTATAAATTTAATTTTTTGATTGTAGTTTTACCAAAAAATAAAACATAAATTGATATAATGTGGTGAAAATATCCTATGAAATTATCTTCTTACTATTTTAATGTTCATAATGTTAAAAAGAGTGTTACTCCCCTCACGTATATAAGGGACCCTACTCTTCTCACATATCCACACACTTTTATCACATTATATATACCAATATATAAAAAACAAACTACCAAACACATGCCCACCAATTTACTATAGTATTTTTACCACTAAAATACCACACATAAAAGGATTAAGGATTAGGCCAAATGATGATATTCAGGGGGGATGTATAAGTCTTATCCAATTTTTTTATGTTTTGTTTATTTTTTAATACTTTAAAATATATTAAAATTATACTAATATAATGGAATTATTATATTCTATATAATAAAATGTCATTAAAATAATGGAACAAACTTTTCCAACTCTTTTCAATTTTGGGGAAATGAAAATGTGGCTCACACAAATTTGTGGACAACCACCTCTATGATGTGATATATTTTGTTTTGTCCCCACCTCACATGGATGGTTATAAATATTTAAATATTTAATATATATAATAGTTATGAAATTATTGTAATTATATTAATATAAAATAATATTTAATATCTCACCCTTCCATTTGATGGAAGATGAAAACATCACTTGTGCATATGTGTAGACTACGACCGCATGAAGCAACTGGATTCACTTTTGAATTCTGAATTATCTGGATATTCATAATGATGGATTTATTATATAAATATTATATTTATAATGTTTTTATGATTCTATAAATTTAATTCATTTTCTACTATATTTCATATTCATCCATTTGAAAAATTAAATCATTTTCTATGTGTGTGTATGTACTACCCAATCAATTAAATAATGTAGTTTATTTTTCCTAATATATATACATTTATGGCACTAAAAAATATTAAATAAATAAAAATTATAATTATATTATTTTTATGATTAGATATTTTATAGAACCATGAATCATTTTACCATGGACATCACATCAATTGTTTTTGATATTATGCACAAAACATCTTCAAAACACTTGACCTAAACATATTAAACTAAGTACCTCAATAAAATATGGAAATAAATTAAATTAGAGGAATAATAATAATGGTTAAAATGGAAATTATTTTATAGATATTAAATAACTAATACAATTTTATAATTTAGGAGTTATTGAATGAATGAATTATATACGAGACTTGTGGTAAGTGAATTGTCATTTCAATTTCATTTCCATCAGACTTAAGAATTGTTCACCACATGTTTTATTTTTTGTGGTCCATATACTGATGAATGGATGTATATTATCATTAATTTATTAAAATTAAATTGATTTGAAGATAATTTTAATATACCTTCCATATTGTTGTTTATTTAAATGATAAATAATAGTTAATGGAATTTTTTGAAACAATTTTTAAATGTTTTGAAAAGAATTTCATCCATATATATGGTCATTTAAATATTTCAATAATATTCATATTTATGTTTAAATATTATTAAATCATGTCATCCTAGAATATTTACTTTCTTTTTTTTATAATAAATGGAGTCATTTAAATTTTTTCTGAATATATTATTCTAACCATTTATTATATAGTGCTTTTAAATTATGTTTTCTATCATATAAACCCTAAATGGATTTTCCCACATTCATCTCATTTATTTTCAATCAAGATTACTGTATAATTTCCATACTTTTTCAAAAATAATTGATTCCCATTATTTTAGAAATATTTTTTAAAATAAATTAAAAGCAAAATGACATATCTTATAGTATTTTTGTTAAAATTAAAAGTGCCTTTTTATATGGTTTCAAATGATATTTTGTAGGGTTTTATAATGAATCATATAACAGTAAAAATATTTTTTTCTTGATATGGTACATGGAAATTTTAAATAATGTTAGGTGTGCCCAATATAGATCATGGAAATCAGTGTTCTAGTTATATATTTTCAATTAATTGGGTAATGATTTAGTATTCTATGGTGATAATGAGAGACATAATCAGATAGGTTACTCCATCGAAATTAACTAGGCGTTAATTATTCCAAAATGTTTGAAAAATAAGTGAACATGAGTTCAAAATATAATGTCCCATGATTCTATATTGATTTCTATATTATTTATAAGAGTTATAGTGTTTTTAATAAATTATTATTTATTTCACATGGCTTGAGATTATGGATTCATGTTACTATAG
This sequence comes from Viscum album, assembly GCA_963277665.1. Classification (NCBI taxonomy): domain Eukaryota; kingdom Viridiplantae; phylum Streptophyta; class Magnoliopsida; order Santalales; family Viscaceae; genus Viscum; species Viscum album. Next base: position 1,683,910,873 of record OY728119.1, on the reverse strand, counting down.
ACTTAGATTAATGTAATGTACCATGTTTTAAATTGGGTTAATTTTATAATGGAATACTTATTTTCCTTTTATTGATAGGATAAGTATTACTGTTACCCTTATTAATTATTTTTGAGATATAGAACACATAAAATTGTTTTTTTATATATATTTTGAGGATATAAAGGTGTTTCAAGAGTTTGAATGAGTTTTTGGAGCCCTGGGCATATAAAGTTTAGTTTTAGGAGAAACATATAAGTGTGACCATTTGATGAATGATTTGGAAAACCATGTAGACTTCTTGTATAAGGGCATGGTTTGCTGATATCATGATACACTCGAAGGTAACCCATGGTTTTGGGGTGGAGAGGGACCACAATAGGTTGGAATGTGGTTTTTCATGACCTGTCCGTTAGGCCCATGTCGTGACTACCCCATGCTCAGCTTCCATAGGCCAATCTTTGGCGACTAGAACCAGAAAGAAATATCCCTAAAACTTTTAAGGAAGTTCATCAAAACCCTATACATACACAGCAGGGCACACTGTGCCAAAGTAAATACAATGGTAGAAGAAAGTTACAACCACATCAAAATCCACTAATGATTGTAGAAGTGAGTATTGAATTTAAAGGGGCTAGAATACAGTCCAAATGAAATGGAGGTACCACAAAATGGAAAAAACATATACTAAGGTCACCTGTCATGGTTCCTACATGAAGGATAGGTACATCTTGTCACCACAGCACTCCAAGTCTACCGGTCACCTTCATACACCGTCTGTCAATCAACTCTGATCACCGTCTAGCCCTGACTCCTCAAAACTCTGTTTAGCTATCTGTTTTCTGTATAAGACACAACATGGTTTGAGTGAAGCCAGTGCATGGGTGAGTACAAAAATACCCATTAGGGTCCCTGAGACCCCAAATCTTCACCCATAATTCCACAAAAAAGGACAAAAATCCTAATCTCAATCACGAACACAAATTAAAAGACATCTCACACAATATATATTATATGGTAGTAACATTATTATCATCAGTCACATAGTCGAACACCTCAGATGCTGGATAACTCCTCCTCTATCAAGTGTAGTTGGTCTGCTATGTCACACATAGGTCTTACCCACTAATCTTGAACTGCTTCAGTACTCCTCCCCATCGCATACCATAGGTCTCCCAGGTCACACAGAGCCACACCCCACCATGGCCTACTGAGGTACTCCTCCTATATATTGCCATGGGTCTGTTGGGTCACAAAGATCTTCCCCCAACTGTGGTCCTACATAGTCACACAAAAGTGCTTCCCACTGGGTCGCCGAGTTACATAGGGACGAAAGTCAATAGTCTTCAGGTCTCATCTGATCGTTGGATTTTATAGGTAGGCAGCTTGGGAGAACTGCTCCTCAATCCATCAGTCATATTTTAACTATCATGACACCCCAAAGAGAATTAATTCAATGAACTGTCATGTCATAAGGGTTCCAACGCAACACATAGAAAGTCAACAGGATGCTCGGTCTGTATGTTATACGCATTTTAGTACTGAGGGCTCGGTTGGTTTTGAGTTTGATCCTACCCAGTCATTCTCCAACATTCTTTAAAACTCATGTGGAGTATCTAAAATGTATCAACTCGCCCTAATGGTTCTAGAGCCTATGACAGTTCGTCAAACAGACATCATGTTTAAGAGATATGCCCACTTATGCACAACTTGGCTGAAAGGGGTTCGGGTCCGGTCCTTCCCAGTCATACCGACCCGACCCAGCCCGAAGGGGGTAGACTTGTCCTATATCGGTTGGGCCTGGTCCGGCCCGCTGGCCGAGGGTGAGGCCTGTTGGGATGGGTGTTTGTCCTGACAAACCTGGCTGGGTGCGAGAGTCCCCTGCCATCTGGAATGGTCGAGCCATTCAGGCCTTCAAAGCAGCGGTGCCGGATGGTGTCAATCGACATGGCGGGTCCCTCTAGACTGATCACCTGCAGAACCTGCCCACCATGAGTCCACCCACCACCGCAGCTCGAAGCTGATACCTTCCCCCATGGCACGTAGTCCTTCTCCAACATGACCGGTAAAGGTTAGCCACCCCTCTTTCCATCGTGGAGAATTCATGCACAAATATTTTCTCGCGGCCAGCAGTAGCCGGCAACATCCTCTTCCAGTTCTTGGTGTCACCACACTAAGGATACTACCACGGGTCACATTCGAACCTATGGTGGTACGATTCTTTTCCTATCTATGGCTACAGGCCTCCTAGGATGGTGCCTACACCATGCGGCCCGATGTTTCGCCTTGCCACCATATTTCTCGATCACCCATGAAGAACGCCACCAACCCAAGATTACTATAGGGTCTGAGCCTTGTTTGACTCAACCCACGCCCTCCACATTAGTGTTATATCCTGGGAAGGATTATTTAATCATAAAAACTCCTGTAATGAAACCCCAAAATATCCTAACACATTACAAAATGAAACAAGGATAAACCATTTAGACGATAGATCTATATTTTTCATAATATTCAAGACTGGGGGAAAAGGGAAGAATTAATCTTAGGACCACCTACCTCGAACGCGTGGGAACACACTATAGATGAGGGAGATGATCCCATGCTCAAAGCTATTCTTAGTCGATCAACATTTTCTAATTCGAATCATTTAATTCTCGTCGAAGAACAATTCTATGTTGGTGGAGGATTTCATCGGTACTTAGGCAGAGGTTCCTCTCTTCAGTTCCAAATACCCATGCCTAAGCATTGTTCAAATAGAAGAAAATGGGTGATCAAATCACCACACAATTTATGAGGTTCTTTAATAAATTTTATTAATTAACCTACTAATTCTCCCAACAGTGCGGTTACACAACCAAGTATTACCATCCATTAAATGGTCTAACAACCCATTTGTCCGGTCACTACTGCCCAAAAGTTACAAAGAAAGAAATAAAATAACTCATGATGTTATATTTTTTATTTAAATTCTAAAAATTAACTTTTTTATCTATTTTTTATGAAAAATGTTAGGGTTCCCTTAAGAGAATATTGAAATTGTGAATTCAACGATGCCCTTGTATTTTTAATTAGAGAAATGTTTCAAAAGATAAAAATCAATCTTCCCAGGATTTCTAATTCTATCTTATAAAATGATAAAAAAATTTCACAGTCATCCTCGACCTGCGTCAGTCAAGGTTTTGCCCTTCCTAAGGGTAACACGCCCTCACAGGCCTAACAGTACACTCAAATTTCCAATCTGTGTTACCATTTATATGTTATATAATTTAGCAATAAAATAATTGTAACTTATTTATTTTATTTATGGCTAAAAACTAACATCCAGTGTTAGCACATATCGACCAATGTTTGGATATTCCTAAGTAAATAATACACTCACAAGTCTAGAGGTGGTCTATGATTTTTAATTTGAGTCTCTTTTAGTGAGTTATAATCATTTGAAAAATAAAATAATTTTATTCAATTATATTATTTACTGTTTTTCCATTTTCAGGTTTTCCCACTGGATGCATGCACCGACTAAAATCATGTTGTTCCAAGGGTAAACCCCACATACTAAATGCAACGGTGCCCTTAGATTTTTAATCCTGGGACCCATTTATAAGTTTCTCAACTTTTTCAGGAAACCCACTCTGGCGCACTATTTAAAGATTAACATTTTTCTATGGATCATTCTAAGCACTCTGTGAATGAGAATTATGTTCCATCAAATTTCCCTATTTTTAATTATTACATATAATTAAAAAAATTATACTAAATTTTCGGGACATTACACTCTCCCAACCTTACGAATTTACATCACCAAAATCAAAAATAATGGTTTATAAAAGAATGTGTGTACTAAACACGAATCTAAGCCTCCCACTCCACTATGATCTCTTAGAGGTTCTTGTGCTGCCACTAAACTCACACTAGAGGGATCAACCTTCCATAAGGGACTCACTCGTATCGATCCCTTATCTCTGTTGGGAACACCATAAAATTTACCCAATCGTAAAAAACTAACATTCCCTAATCGATAACGTGTGATGGATCATGCACGTAATTCCTCAGTTGTGACACATGGAAAGATTATGCACCTGGTACATATATGGGGGAACAGCTAGGTGGTATTCAACCTCACCAACACTAGTGATAAAATAGAAAGGTTTGATGAATCACAGAGATAGATTTCCACCCTGAAAAATTTCAGTTACCCACGTCATGTGAGACACAAGGGAAGACATGATCTCCTTCCTCGAACTCTAACGGTATCCATCTCATGTCAGTATAAGACATCTACTAGCCTTGTTTAGTCTTCATCCACTCATAGATGATTTTCAATATCTCAGTGGTCCCCCATTACAACTCATTACCCATATGTACTGACTCCCCTCGGTCAGTCCATCATTGATTTTATCTGCATAGTCTCTAGTAGTGGACCTCAAACGGATCCATGCCAATGGAGGAGTGATAACTATTGTTGTATGTGAAGTCCACCAGTGGTAGGTGTTCCTCCAAACTACTAACAAAATCCAGGATACTAGCATGAAACATGACCTCGAGTCTCTGTATGGTATACTCTGTATAACCATATGTCTAAGGATGAAAGGAGGTTCTCAAGAACTGATGAGTCTTTAATGCCTCTTGCATTCCCATTTCGAGGTAAAACGAGCATCGTGATATGAGATGATCATGGATGGCACCCCATGAAGCTGTAAAATCTCTTGTACATAGAGGCATCCAAATCCCTCTACTGAACCCTGCTCTGAGATGGGTATGAAGTGGGCCTTCTTAGTGAGTTTTCAAATGATAACCTAGATGGAATCATGGTCCTTGGGAATACGTGGTATCCCGTCCCGAAGTCCATGGATATACCATCCCACAACCATTACAGAACCTCATGTGATTGTGTTAAGCCTACTGAAACCTGATGTCCGCCCTTCACTTGCTGACAAATGAGGCATTGTGAAACGAACTCCATCACTGGATTTTTCATCCTTTCCAACCATTACTAATTCTAGATATCATGGTACATCTTCACCAAACTCTAGTGTACTTCCAAAGGGGATGTGTGGAACTCCCTCAACACCTCCTCTCATAGCGTCACTAGTACCATGGTGTGTCCTCTGAAGAGAATGATGTGCTCCCAACCTTCAAAAAAGCCTTTAGGAACCTAGCCTAAGGATATATGATCCGGTTAGGACTTATATAACACATCCCCAAACTATGCCTCTCAAACTCAATGATTGAGTGGGGGAGTGACAATCATAGATTAGAGGAAGGTTTCTCAATCACTATCTACAAAGGATATATGCAACACGGTTATCTGCTATATTTCCTCACTCATAAATTGCAAACAAGATCTTCTGCTGAGCGCCTCTTCCACCATGTCTCACTTCAAAGGAGGATATACTATCTCGAATTCATAGTCCCGGTGGACTCCAACCTCATCATTTTCTCATCAGTTGAAATTCCTACAGGCACCTTTCCATCCACTGTAAGGGATACCCCCTTTTAACTAATTGATGTGCCTATCGATGCTTTGGTAGTGGGTATATATTCTCCACGACCACCAGGTTAATGTTCTAGTAATCCACACATATCCTACAACACTGGGACTTACAAAGCACTTCCTCTGCATGTCTCCCAACTATACTCTCAGCTCTCAGAGCTCTGTGGGAGCCATTCGATAAGCATTATTAGATATTGGTTCCATCGCTATGTACAACCAAATGCAGAAGTCCCTCTCTATGTGGGGAGTTAATACTAGATAAATCTCTAGAAATTCTATTCCTGAACTTGTCCACTAATATTGGGAACTGATAACTCAATACTCCTACTACCACGATAGAATGTCAGTCCATATCAAGGGTGATTGGTTTAACCCCCACCCTTATGCATGTGTTTATCTCGTGCTTCCTGTGTTTCATTTCTTGCTGACCAAGGAAAACCACATTTCAACGCTCTTGATATACCAAAAAAAATCCTAAAATAGTCAATTTGAGCATGAATTTTGGGTGACATGTCCATACCCAAACCGACATCGTAAGGCCTCGATGATTCCACCAAGAGGTTCTAACTAAAACTCTCACCTCAAAGATCAGATCACAACATCGACATAAGTGTGAATATCGAGTCACCTCTCATTAGAATCTCCAAACATAAGGGTAATGTCAACGGTTTAACTGGAAACTCTAGGAGTAGAAGAATATTTGTGACAAGATAGAATGATTAGTTCCAACATATATTAATTACAGCAGCAATTAATAGACAAATTCCATACAATGAATCATTCATGGAGACCTTGGGTCACACTCCTTGACCTCATGTAGCTACTCTATTCCCCTATCCGCCTTCTCTCTATGCCTAGTGGGGATCACATTTGGGTGGTGCTTGTAACATGTAAAAATTTATACCACCTCATGATGCTCTCCTAGCTCCTCTTCCACATATTTTCCCTGTAGATTCATCTGTCCCTCTCACTTCCTCTTCCCAAAACATTTTACACAACCAAGTCTCTGAGACTAGAGTCAGTTTTTTTCATTCCCACTAGTAACATTCACCGGTTATATCTTTCCTTCCAAAAAACATTAAACCAAAAAAGTTATCTATAACACCGAAACATAAGTATAAATTCATAGAGGAATAGATCCTGCTCAGATGTCCCTAAACACAACTTTCTCATAGGCCCATTCCCTGAAGCATTGTTCGTATTGTATTCTTCATGTACTAGGAATGGATCATATATCTCGAAGAATACATAGATACTAATATGTCATCCAATTGAAGTTGTCGATGATCTTGGGAACACATACCTTTATGATTTTTAAGTCAAGAGACCCCTTATCTAAAAAAAGTCCTCACACTCTATCAATAGAAAATTCACCTCATCGTAAGAACATGGTAATCTAAAATATGTCATCACCCTATAGAGAAACGTAGAAGGCTCACTTCTAGGACAAACATCAGATCCAATGGTTCCCTATCTAGATAAAAATTTGGAGACGACCTCGAGCCTATCCTTAGCCGCATATGATTCAAGATCTCCTTAGTACCTGAGGGCTATCTATTCTCTGAAACTCATGAAATGCACTGTTTCGACATGTTTCCTATACTGGTAGCACTGGTAGTAATTACTGACTAACGGACAGGGGTATCTTTAGTTAACTGCCTGAAGGTACCATCTCGAGAAAACAATCCTTGTACTAAAGCCTCATCACACTATAGACCATCCTCAGGGTCACGCATTGGAATCCAGGATGGCTATCTACGTCGATGCATCTTGAAAGAGAAACAAGATGAACCATGATCAATAATTCATACTTGGTGATATGACTCAAAAGAGATTAATAAAAAAAATAAAAATTTATGCAACTAGTGTGTCCATGTACCAAGATGGAAAAACATTCAGGGTCTTTTGGTATGGATACATCGGCTACCACACCAACACTGGACTCCCCAAAATGATGCCCAAACTCAAGACACTTAACACTATTGATCTATTGAAAACATAGAATATTAGTTCTTCTAGTAGAACTGACCCCTCTAATACCAATTTTTCATGACCTGTCCCCCGAGGTTGTGTCGTGACTACCCCAAGCCCTGCTTCAATAGTCAATGGGTAGGAGAGTAGCACTGGAAACACATATCACTTAAAATAGGAAAACATTTCCTAAAAAACATATTCACACACAAACAGGGCATAGTTCACACAAGTAAACACAATGGAAGGAGAAAGGTACAACCACAACTAAAAACCACCACTGTGTTTAAAAGTGAGTACTAAAAGTAAAGGAGACAGAATATATGCCCAACTAAAATGGAAGAGAAAAAGGAAAAAACATCTCCTGAGGTCATCTTCCAAGGTTCCTACCAGAAATGTAGGTACAGCTTGTCACTGCATCAATCCACATCAACTAGTCACCTTCGTACACCATATATCAATCACATATGAGAACAATTAATCCCTAACTCCTCGAGAATCTGTCTAGATATTCAGCATCTGCATAATACACAACCTGGTTTGGGAAATTCTCATGCAGGGGTGAGTATAACATTACCAAGTTGGGACCTCGAGACCCCCGATGGTGTCCAATAATTCCACAAAGTAAAATCCCTGAATTATGATCGCAATCAAAAAGCACAAATCAATAGACAGCTCACACATGGTATATTCAAGGGTAGTAACAGTAGCATCATTAGTCACATCTTTGAACACCTCGGCTACTAGATAACTCTTACACTATCAAGTAATGTTGGCCTTACAAGTCACACAGTGGTCCTTCTCACTATCATTGAACATATTAGTTACTCCTCCACATTGGGTATCGTGGGTCTGTCAGGTCACACAGAGCTGCTCCCCAAAATGGATCACTAAGGCTTGCTAAGATACTCCTCTTATTGAGTACCATGGGTATCCCAAGTCACACTAAGCTTCTCCCCACTGTGGGCCTGCAAATTCGCATAGAGGTGCTTCCTAGTGGGCCGTCGAGTCACATAGAGTCGAAAGTCAGCAGTCTTCAGGTCTCAGCCAGTTAGAGGGCTCTGCAAATAGCTCACATGGGGTAACCGCTCCTCAATCCATCAGTTAGATTTCAAATAGAACAAAGTCTCACGAAGACATAAAACAATGAACTGCCATGTCATAGGGGTTCAAATGCTGCCACTTCGGTGGGGGTGTAGTGGTGAAGGAGAGAGGCACATCCACTCCATTCCTTGGGAGGTTCAGGGTTCAAATCTGGGGAGTCCACTTTCAGGGCGAGCCTCTCCCTCAGGATCCACCCACCTTTCTGGGTCGCCCTATCTCTTCTAGGTGGGATAAATGAGGCCTGGCCTAATTGCTGACGAGTCACTTGACGGACCATCGTTGTTGGGCCGTCACCCTCCAGGATGCTCTGGCATCTCAATTGGCAACATCTCCTTCCCTAGCTGGGGCGCTACCTTAGGGGAGTGACCTATTCATGGGGAAGGGGGGTTTCCATGTGTGGAGGGTTCTAAAAGGCCACACAGGGGAATTAAATTTCATTGAAAAGTAAAAAATTTAAGTATTCTAATGAAATAGATGTTGCGTCAACTAGATGAATTGTCCGTATGTTATAGGAATTTTAGTGCCAAGGGCATGGATGGATTCACGTTCGATCCAAACTGACCATTATATAACATTATCCAAATTCATGTAAAGTATCTCAAATAGACCACCTCATCTTATGGGTTCTGGTACCGCATACGGTTCGTCAAACAGAAGTCTAGTGTAGGAGATATGCTCATTTAAGAGAAACAAAGGTGAAAGGGGTCCAGGTCTGGTCCAACATGACTTGGATATGCTTGATCTATCCTGTTGGCCACGGGATGTTCCCGCTGGGTCCCATAGTTCATGAATGTATTATTATTCTCTCTTTCTTTTGGGATCCCAAAGTTCATGAATGTATTATTATGAGATGAAACCAATTCCATTTCTTTGGTCATTTATTTTCATTTTGTTATATATGATTTATGTGGTATGCATGATAATGATAATGTTATGATGTGATGGGTGTGGCCAAAATTATATAGCGATATATGAATGTTTTAATGTGGAAGGTGTGCCTGGAATTATACATTGCTCCAATGCATTGGGTAATGTGATGAATATTATGAGTAAAAGTGCATGATATGTTGAAATTATTCTTATATTGTTCACAATTGTGTGTGGTAGGTAACCATTAAGACATTATGTTTCATTTTTGTGCATTGCCACAATTTAGGTATTTTATTTATTCTTCCTCTCATGTTCATGATTATTCCCAATGATATGATTATTATCACCCCATGATAAATTTTAATTATCTATCCTCTTACAGGGCTTTTAACTCACCTATTTTGAGGTACATCCTCAGGTGGCTACAAGTACTAATGAGAGATCATGTTCCAAAATAGAAGCTAGAGAATAAAAATTAAATACATTTTTATGCTTCATGTAGTAATTGTTATGTATAGTCCTAGTTTTCCCATGACACTAAACCTTTGTATTATCTATGTGTAATAAAATTTTTTTATCTTTAAAATGATGTAATAGTAATGTAAGAAATGGTTGTGTCTCTATAGCTGGTATCAGAGGTAGGGTTTAGTTAATTTTAGAATTGGGATTAGTGAACCCTAGAGAAAACCTCTATCATTAGACTAAGTACAAATATGCACACAAGTATCTTTATATGGGGATCTGATGTGTTATTATTTTATTATAAATAGTACAAATGAATAAGTTATTCATTAATTTTTTACTTATTTTTTGTTCTAACATTTTCTATTTTAGAAAATGTTGTGTACCATGAGAAACCAAGATAACAACTGGTGTGAGGGCCAATGAAATTATTTCCCGAACAACATACACAATGATTTGGGAGGTGGATTTCAGAACATCATTGATATTCCTACACAACTATCTCATGTTATTAACCATGACTACAATAATGGGGAAATTCCTCCTTCACCATAGAGGGATAAAATATGTATTAATGATTTTATGCGGAAACTACCACCGACAATTAGTGGATCTTCCAATCCATTAGTTGCATAACAGTGGGTCAACTACACGGAGAAGATCTTTTTTGTGGTTCACTATTCTAAGATGGATTATTTGAAACTACCTATTTATCTTCTAGATGGAGAGGCCGATTAATAGTTGGATTTGTTTAAGAACACCAATCCAAGGGAGGAAATTGAAGAGATAGAATTTTAAGACTTCAAGATAATGTTTAAAAAAAGTATTTCCCAAGAACTCTTCACCCAAAGATGGAGAGAGGATTCATATATCTGAAGAAAAAAGAATAAAAATCGGTCACAAACTATAAAGTGAATTTCACAATGACATAAAGGTACCCTTTGGGTTTTGTTATCAAAATTAATAGCAAAATTGATAGATTATTTAGTGGATTAAAACCACACCTTCAAAAGGCTCTTGGAATTTGATACATTGGGAGTTATGAAGAAGTTGTTCGGTGTGTTCTCAAAGTGGAGATAATGTTTGGAGAATGGTCACATGGATATGGTGATATCAAATGAAATATTGAGTTTCAAGACAGTGTATCTAATGACAAAGGTGGGAAGAAAACTCAATGACCCACATGCCAAAAATATGGGATGTTCCACCATGAAAACTACCTCAACGGGACGGGGAAGTGCTCTAAGTGTGGGAAAGAAGGACACCATGCTCAAGAGTTTCACAAATACATTAAAATGTTGGAGAATGTGGTGGAAGAAAGTATAAAACCACACATAGTTCAATGCTACAACTGTACGGAGCAAGGGCCCAATGCAAGCCAATGCACTAAACATCGAGTTCTTGAGGGTAATTACTGTCAGCAACAACAAATTCTAAAGGAACATTGGAAGTCTTATACCATCACTACTATAGATGAGGATCACGATAATGAAGCCGTACAAGGTACACTTACGATTCACTCAACAATGAAAAAAATCATATTTGATTATGGTTCTATACAGTCCTTTATATCTTGGATGTTTTCTAGAACTATATTGAATTGAAGCCATGAATCCTTGATGTAGAGATATCTATAAAACACCAAGAGATTCAATCATCGCAACCCAAGTGTTTGACACTTATCTTGATAGCGTCTGTTGGGAGATTATTCCAGTGAATCATGTAATACATCCCTTGGTGGAAATCGATGCTATAATGGGAATGGATAGGCTCTTGTTATATAGAGCACATATCAACTATCGGGAAAAGAAAATATCCTTTTTATATTCCAACCCATCTCATGATCTTCTAAAAATGAAAGGGAGATCATGAATCTCCTTTGAAAAATCCTTCAATGGTGTGGGTGTTGATTTCTTATAAAGAAGCATATCTCGACCACAAGGTTGAGTCAAAGGATAGTTCCAAACTTGTGGAAATTCCCATCATGAGGGAATAAAGTGATGTATTTTTTGAAGAGTTACCCGGAATTCCTCCAGATCGGGAGGTAGATTTATCAATAGAACTCATACCCAATGCTACAATAATCTCAAAGAGTCTTAATAGGATGGATCATATCGAATAGGAGGAGTTAATGAAGGAGCTGCAAGAGCATCTGGACAAATGGTTTATACGCCCTAGTGCATCACCTTGGGGTGTGTGAGTGCTCTTTGTGAAGAAGAAGGATGGAACAATGCTGATGTGTATCAATTTTTGGGAACTCAACTAGATCACCATAAACAAAAAGTATCCTCTTACAAGGATTTATGACCTGTTCGATCAGTTAATAGGAGATCAATACTTCTCAAATGTGGATCATCATTCTGGATATCATCAAATAATGGTAGAGATGAAAGATATTCCAAAGACTGCCTTCCATACAAGGTATCTGCACTATGAGTTTTTGGTGATTCCCTTTGGTATTACTAATTCCCCTGTAATATTCATGGATTTGATGAATAGAGTCTTTAGACATTACATCATCTAATTTTTAGTAGTGTTTATTAATGATATTCTCATCTAATCAAAGATAAAAGAGGAACATGAAGAACATATAATACTTGTCTTGGTGATATAGAAAAAGGAGAAGTTGTACGCCAAGTTCAGAAAGTCTGAGTTTTGGAAGAATAAATTCACATTCTTGGGGCATGTGATAAAAAATGAGGAAATTTATATGGACCATTTAAAAAAAGGTGATTGAGGAATGGCCCAGGACCTCTACAGTCACATAATTCCATAGTTTTCTTGGATTTGATTGGTATTATCGACATTTTTTTAGAAATTTCTCACGATTTTCAAGCCCGCTAACTATGTTAACATGGAAAGGGGTAAAGTATGTATTGATGGAATAATGTGAGGGAAGCATCAAGGAGATAAAGTGAAGGTTGATCGATGAACCTTTACTCACACTACTGAAAATTGGAGAAATTTTTGTGACATACAGTGATGCATCAAATAATGGTATGCGTGGTCTACATTTGCAAAATTATCATGTGATAGCTTGTTCCTCACGACACCTGAATATCCTTGAGTATAACTACACGACGCATGATCTAGAGCTGGAAGCTGTGATCATATCCTTGAAAATCTTTCGGAAGTTTTTTTATGGCGACAAGTGTGATATATACACTGACCACAAGGGCCTAAAGTATATATTCACATAAAAGGAGATCAACATTCATCATTGGAGATGGTTATAGATAATCAAGGATCAAGATTTCTATATTCACTATCATCCTAAAAAGGTTAACTACATAGCTAATGCTCTAAGAAGAAAAGAACCTGCTACTCTATCCATGTTATGGACTGAGAAAGACCATATCTTCATGGATATGCAAATGATGGATTTGGATATCATAATGCTAGGGGATAAATTTTACCATTCCCAAATGATTACACAACCATAAATCCAAGATAAGAATATGGAAACACTAAGGGATGATATGGAGTAACAAAAGAGGGTGAAAGGAGTAACATAAAGTAAATTACATGACTTCCATATCGAGGATGATGGTGAGATTTGGTTAGGAATGCAGATTTGTGGGCCTTCATCACCCATGATAAAGAAGGAGATATTAGAAAATTAACATCGCTAAAAATTCTCAATCCATCATGGGATAACCAAGATGTAATAAGTTATTTTTGAACTCTTCTGTGGGGATAACATGATGATGGATATTGAGAATTACATCTCAATGTGCATGGTATGTCTGAAAGTTAAATCAGAGTGACAAAAGTCCAAATTGATTATACAACCATTTCCAGAAATGGAAGAATGTTACTATGGAAATTTTTACGATTCTCCTGAAGACATTGAAGGGAAAGAATGTGAAATGGGTTGTGGTTGACTGACTCACCAAGACTGCCCATTTCATCCCTATTTGGGAGGACCTCTCGTTTGAACAACATGAAATGAAATATGTGAAGGAATTGGTGAGACTGCATGGTGTTCCACTCTCAATTGACTCTGACTATGATACAAGGTTCACATCTGAATTCTGGGGGAGTCTCCAACATGCATTGACTACTGAATTAAATTTCACCACAATCTATCACCACTAAATTGATGGACAATCTAAAAGGACTCTTTCGACTGTTTAAGATGTGCTAAGGGAATGATCTCTATAATTCAAAGGGGGGTGGGATAAAAATAACGCATTGGTTGAGTTCTCATACAATAATATCTTCAACTCATGTATTTATATGGCTCCATATAAAGAGCTGCATGGTAAGTGATGTAGAACTCCAACCAATTGGGATGATGTTGGAGAATGAAAGATACTTGGACCCGATCTTGTGCAATAGATGATAGAGAAGGTTAAATTCATACAGAGACACATCAAAGATACATAGAGTCGACAAAAGAGCTATGCCGACAACTTTCAAAGGGAATTGGAGTTCATAGTTAGAGATAATGTCTTCCTTTGAATATCATTATGGAAGGGATTCATGCGGTTTGGAAAAAAGGGAAGATAATACCATGGTAGATTGGCCCCTCTGAGATCCTTGATTGCATAGAAGTCGTGGCCTATCAGCTTGAACCTCCACTAAATACTGTTTAAGTTAATGATGTGTTTCATGTATCAATCCTGATGAAGTACATACCTGATCCCACATATGTACTGAACTCAGAGGTTGTACAGCTGGAAGATGATCTCTCTTATGAGGAGAAACCAATTGAGATTCTGAACTGGATAGATAAGGTTCTACTCAATAATAAAACCCACCTTTTCCTGTTGTTGATGTGGTACCATAAATTTAGAGAAGAAACTTGGGAATTAGAGGATGCGATGAATGAGAAGTACCCTCACCTTCTTGTGTAAAGTGAAATTTTGAGGGTGAAATTTCATAAGGTGGGTAGAATATAACGAACCATTATTTTTCAATGTAAATTCCATTCTTATAAATATGACATAAAATCACATGAAAACACAAAATAATAAAATAATATGTTCTAAGTGACAATTAAGCATATGTTTTTCACTTTTTTGTATGGAATTTCAAAAATCTAACATATATTGATACAATCAGTATGTTATTTGGAGTCCAATAAGAAAAAATTAATTTTTAGTGAATGGTAAACTACCATTATGAATAGTAACATACCATTATAAATAGTGATATGCACTAATGAATAGTCACCCTAACTATGATAGTATATAAATAATATACTAGTTGAAAGTTTGATATACCTATAATTTAGAATAAGTAAATTACTGCTTTAAAACTGGTTTTTGATAATAAATTAAGATTTTAATTAAATATTAAAATAATTATATTTAGAATTATATTTTAGAATAATTGACTTTATTTTTGTATTCTAGAAGTCAAAAAATTGTTAGGGTGAATTTATGGTATTTTTCTATAATACATGATTTTTGGTGAATAGTAAAATACATTAATTTACTATATAAATAAATTATAATTTAAACCCCATATTAATGACATCACAAGTGATGTAAGCACCCAAATATCAAACTCACATGCCCTATTTACATTTATAGGTCTTGGAAGACTCACTATTCCATGTCTTAGATAATATTAATAAACTAATGAATTAAATATTAATGAAAACCCACTCCCCTCCAATATAAAAACCACCCATCACTCCCTCATTTCCTCACACCTCTGAATCTTCAAGTCTGGTCTAGAAATTTTCCAAACATATTCCCTAGACCCTATCCCATGTCCATGAGCTTCTGGTCTCATCAAAAGACCATGCCTATGTCCCTTAATGAGGATCTCAATGGGAGGATTCCGGTGGTAATTTCTTTTCCTCTTTTTGTTAATCTCTTTTCAATTTCAAGTTATTTCCTTATTTTATCTCCACATATATTCATCAATATTGTATTGTAACTCTTGTATAATACATATAATGAAATGTTATGATACAAATGGGATAATTTACCATCCAACCCTCTTATCCTCTTTCTTTTATTTTATAAATTAAAATATTTTTCCTAAGGTGTTAATCTATCACCTTCAAGAACCACATGTTTTATTTTTCCTTTTCTACCGTATGATCTGGTCATGAAACCATTTTTAGGGATGAACCAGAATATGATATAGGTATTATGTATATTTACTTTTCTGGAGCTAACTAATGTACATAATACTAAATTATTAAACAAAACATGTTTGTTCTGGTTGAAAAAACGCCCAAATTAACTCAAACAATAATCAATTAATTCATATCTAATGAATCATCCACATGGTATATAATATAATTCATTATAATATCATTTATAATTATTTAATATCATTAATTACATGTGATACCAATTCTATAGATTTATCCATGTTCTACCCAAACATCAATTTTTTAATACAAGTCAACCGCTCAAGAAAAAACATAAAAACGAACATTTCCGAACAATGTTTTTTAAACTCTATAACTCATCCCAAAGCCATTAAAATAACTTAATGAAACCATAATGAATAACATTCATGTATAAAAGGTTCTATAAATGACTTTTAAATAATATAATGTGATTATATTGGACATTAAAGAAAATAATACGTTCAGATACAAGGTAAGAGAAAATTCTCTATCCCGTCATTCTTCTTTCGGGTTCTCCCTCTTTCACTCAATTATTGGTCTGATAATTCCATAAAAATAACGTTTTCATAATTAACTTACCTATTCAAGGATATAAATGTTCTACAATATTTTTTATGTTAAATAAAATGTTTTCCAAAAGAACTCTTCTTTCAAAAACACTCAATTTACTTCTCACTAAAAGTGGATGGTTCTTGTATCAAGTTTGTTATTCTAAGAATAAAAATTCGGCCTATAGAGACAACCATTGACGGTCGATATAGGCATCTAGACACCACCTAGAGACTACCAATGAAGGTCACTTTTGGACAGGCGTTGTAGGCCTACAGTGACCGCCAATGGGGGTCACTAAAGCTGGACGAAATGCCAGCCTACAGCGACCGCCATTGGCGGTCTCTGAAACTGGCTGAAATGCTGGCCTACAACAACCACCAATGGCGTTCCCTTTTGAGGTTAGCAGGCAACCTATAGTGACCGCCTGAGGTAGTCGATAAATTGGACATATATTTTTAAAAAAACATCACGATACAGAAAAAAATAGCTTATAAATCATAAAAAATGGAAAACAAATCCAAACACCATAAACATCAAGATCATCATAAACAATAAATTATAGATGTGCTTCAACGATCCACAAACATCTGCTTTAGAAACATAAATGAAAACAACTAAAAAAAACAAACATAAATTTGAAATATTTATTAATTTATTATATACATATTATTAAATGTATTCTGACATCTCATGGGTGCTATAAAAATTTAAAACCCCCAATTTAAGAAATGTTTTCACTTTAGGATTTTTTTTGGAGTCTTTGATTTAGTTTCTGAATGTGTTTTGTTGTCTAAAAAGAAATATAATCCACAAACACTGCATTTCCAATTGAAGTTCAATATCCTCCTACATGTCATGAATAATATTTCTATTTTTTTCATCTGGTCTCAGGTAATGCTGAGCACATGTGCTCGGAATTCGACCATGACACACCGTTTTGGTCTTTTATGAATCCGAAAACACGTTTTGGATCACTACGGTCAAAAGATACCTCTAATTGACATGTATTCTACCTAAAAATTTCAAAAATTCACACCACGGTTATTTTCGTATGATTTCATGGCATTCCAAGGACATCCGGGTGGTTTTGACCACCCAATGCACACTTTTAAAGCACGCTAAACTGCTGAAAACGACGCATTCAGTCGTACCGCATGCACCGCATGTCCGATGGACGTTTCATCTCCTCCTAAATGTCACGAATAACATTCCTATTGTTTTAGTCTGGTTTCAGGTCATTTGGTGCAACTTTTCTCTATATTCGACCGTCACACGCCGTTTTGGTCTTTTGTGACTCTGGAAACGCAGTTATGGTCACTACAGACAAATGACACACCCGATTTACGTGACATATTCCCAACCATTTCATAATTCACACCATGGTTGTTTCCGTATGATTTCATTGAATTCTGAGGTCGTTCGGGTGGTTTTGACCACCCAACGCACCCTTTTAAAGTGGGCCAAACTGCGGAAAATGACACATTCGGTCGTACCACACACACCGCACACCCGATGGACGTTCCGTCTCCTCCAACATATCAAAAATAATATTCCTAATGTTTTCATGTGGTTTAAGGTCATTTGGATCATGTTTACACAAAATGCGACCGTCACACGACGTTTTGGTCTTGTATGGCTCTGGAAACGTGTTTCTATTCACTGCGGACAAACAACACTTTCGATTTATGTGTCGTCCACCCGACGATTTCACAATTCACACCACGGTTGCAGTTGTATGATTTCATGGCATTTTGAGGTCGTTCGAATGGTTTTGACCACTCAACGTGCCCTTTTAGAGCACGTTGAACTACTAAAAAGACACATTCGGTCGTACCACACACACCGCACGTCCGATTTTGTGTCGTCTTCTCTTACATGTCACGAATAATATTCCTATTGTTTTTGTGTTGTTTCAGGTAATTCTGAGCATGGTTTCTCTGAATTAGACAGTGACATGCCATTTTTGTGTTTTATGACTCTCAAAACACGTTTCTGGTCACCGCTGTCAAACGACACCTCATATTTACAGATCGTCTGCCCAACCATTTTACAATTCACACCATGGTTGTTGTTGTATGATTTAATGGCATTACGAGTTCGTTCAGGTGATTTTTACCACCCAATGCGCCCTTTAAGACTACACCGAACTACTGAAAATCACACATTCGGTTGTACCGCTTACACATCACTTCTGATTGATGTGTTGTCTCCATATACATTTCAAGAATAATATTCCTATTGTATTCGTGTGGATTTAAGTCATTCGGAGCACATTTTCTCTGAATTCAACTGTCACATGCTGTTTTGGTCTTTTATTACTCCAGAAATGCTTTTCTGGTCACCACGGACATATGACACCTCTTATTAACGGGTCTTCTGCCTGACCATTTCACAATTCACACCACAGTTGTTGTCGTGTGATTTCATTGGATTCTGAGATCGTTCATGTGGTTTTGACCACCCAACACGCCCTTTTAGAGCGTGCTGAACTGGTGAAAATGAATCATTTGGTCATACCGCGTGCACTGAATGTTTGATGGACGTTCTATCTCCTCCTACATGTCAAGAATAATAATATTATTTTTTCATGTGGATTCAAGTCATTCGAAGCATTTTTTCTCTGAATTCTACCGTGACATGCGATTTTGGTCTTTTTTGACTCCGGAAACGCCATTCCAGTCACCGCGGTCAAACAACACCTCTAATTGACGTGCCGTCTACCCAACCATTTTAAAATTCACACCACAATTGTTTTCGTATGATTTCATGGAATTCTGTGGTAGTTCATGTGCTTTGGACCCCCCCCCCCCCCAACACGTCTTTTTAGAGCACGTCGAACTGCTGCAAACGACACATTCGGTCATACTGCATGCACCACAAGTCTGATGGATGTGACGTATCCTCTTACATATCACGAATAATATTCCTATTGTAGTCATGTTGTTTCAGGTCATTCAAAGAACTTTTTCTCTGAATTCGACTGTGACACGCCATTTTGGTATTTTAAGACTCGAGAAACGCGTTTCCGGTCAGCACCATCAAAACTCACCTAAAATTGACGTGTCTTCTTCCCTAACATTCTAAAATTCACACCACGATAGTTTTCGTATGATTTAATGGCATTCTGAGGTCATTCGGGGGGGTTGATCACCCAACGCGCCCTTTTAAAGCATGTCGAACTGCTGAAAACGACAAATTCAGTCGTACCATGCACACCGCACATCCGATGGATGGTTCATCTCCTCCTACATGTCACAAATAATATTACTATTGTTTTCATGTGGTTTACAGTCATTTGGAGGACATTTTATCTGAATGTGACCGTCACATGCCGTTTTGGTCTTTTATGACTCTGGAAAAGAATTTCTGGTCACTACGGACAAAAAACACCTCTGATTGATGTGTCGTCATCTTGAACATTCTAATAATCACACCACGGTTGTTTTCGTATGATTTCATGGAATTACGAGGTCGTTCGGGTGGTTTTGACCGCCAAACGTGCCCTTTTAGAGCACGTCGAACTGCCGAAAACAACACATTCGGTCGTACCGCACGCACCACATATCTGATGGATGTTTGATCTTCTCCTACGTGTCATGAGTAATATTCCTATTGTTTTCATGTGGTGTCAGGTCATTCAGAGCACGTTTTCTCTGAATTCCACCGTGACACACCGTTTTTGTGGTTTTTGATTCCCGAAACACGTTTCTGGTCACCGCAGTCAAACGACACCTCTGATTGACGTACCATCTGCCTGAACATTTCATAATTCACACGAAGGATTTTTTTTGTATGATTTCATTGCATTCTTAGGTCGCTCGGGTGGTTTTGACCACCCAACGCGGCCTTTTAGAGCGTGCTGAACTGCTGAAAATGACACATTCGGTCGTACGGTGCCCACGGCATATCTAATGTACGTGTCATCCCATCTTACACGTATCGAATAATATTACTTTTTTTCATGTGGTTTCAGGTCATTTGGAGCACGGTTTCTCTGAATTCGACCGTGACACGCCATTTTGGTATTTTATGACTCCAGAAATGCATTTCATGTCACCGCAGTCCAACGACACCTCTGATTGATTTTATGTTTGCCCAACCATTTCACAATTCACACCATGGTTGTTTTCGTTTGATTTCATGGCATTCTGAGGTCGTTTGGGAGGGTTTGACCACACAACGCGCCCTTTTAGAGTGCACCGAACTACTGAAAACGACACATTCGGTTGTACCGCACACACCACACGTCCGATGGATGTTGAATCTCCTTCTACATTTCACAAATAATATTCCTATTGTTTTTGTGTGGTTTTAGGTCATTCGGAACACGTTTTCTTTGAATTCGACCGTCGCACGCCGTTTTGGTCTTTTATGACTCTGGAAACGCGTTTTTGGTTACCACAGACAAACAACACATCTGATTGATGTTTCTCATACCCAACCATTTCAAAATTCACACCATGGTTGCTGTCGTACGATTTCATGGAATTACGAGGTCGTTCGGGTGGTTTTGACCACCCAACGCGCCCTTTTAGAGCGCGCCGAACTGCTAAAACGACACATTTGTTAGTACCATGCGCATCACATGTCCAATGGGCATTCCATATCCTTTTACGTGTCACAAATAATATTTTTATAGTTTTTTTTGGTTTCAGGTCATTCGAAGAACATTTTATTTAAATTCGATAGTGACATGCTGTTTTGGTCTTTTGTGACTACAGAAACACGTTTCCGGTCACCACGGTCAAAAGATACCTCTGATTGACGTTCTTTCTACCCAAACATTTCACAATATACTCCATGGTTGTTTTAGTATGATATCATGTCATTTTGTGGTCGTTCGGGTGGTTTTGGCCACCCAACGCGCCCTTTTAGAGCGTGTCGAACAGCTGAAAACAAAACATTCGGTCATACCGAGCGCACCGCACGCCCGATGGACGTATTTTCTCCTCCTACATTTCATGAATACTATTCCAATTTTTGTCTTATGGTTTCAGGTCATTTGAAGCACTTTTCTCTAAATTAGACTGTCACACGCCGTTTTCGGTCTTTTATGACTCCAGAAATGCTTTTTCGGTCACCGTAGACAAACAACACCTCCAATTGATGTGTTGTATGCCCAACCATTTCACAATTTACACCGCGGTTGTTTTTGTATGATTTAATGGGATTATGAGGGCGTTCATGTGGTTTTGACTACCCAACGCGCCCTTTTAGAGCACGCCGAACAGTAAAAAATGACACATTCGTTCGTACCGGGCGCACTGCACATCCGATAGATGTGTCGTCTACTCCTACATGTGACGAATAATATTCCTACTATTTTTGTGTGGTTTCAGGTCATTCGGAGAACGTTTTCTATGAAATTGACCATGGCATGCCGTTTTGGCCTTTTGGGACTCCGGAAACGTGTTTCTGGTCATCACGGTCAAATGAAACCTTTGATCGATGTGTCGCCTCCCCCAAAAACTTTACAATTCACATCACGGTTGTTGGCGTTTAATTTAATTGCATTCCGAGGTCGTTAGGGTGGTTTTGACCACCCAATGCACCCTTTTAAAGCGCGCCGAGCTGCTGAAAACGACACATTAGGTCGTACCGCATGCACCGCATGTCTAATGGATGTGTCGTCTCCTCCTACAAGTCACAAATAATATTTATATTTTTTTCATGTCATTTCAGGTCATTCGCAGAGGGTTTCCTCTAAATTCAACCTTGACACACCGTTTTGGTCTTTTTTTACTTCAGAAATGTGTTTCCAGTCACCATGGTCAAACGACACCTCCGATTGATGTTTTTTCTACCTGAACATTTCATAATTAATGCTGCGGTTGTTTTCGCATGGTTTCATGGAATTCCAAGGTCGTTCAGGTGGTTTTGACCACCCAACGCGCCCTTTTAGAGCGCGTCGAACTGATGAAAACGACATATTTGTTCTTACTGCGTGCAATGTACATCCGATGGATGTTCTGTCTCCTCCTATATGTCACAAATAATATTCCAATTATTTTTGTGTGGTTTCAGGTCATTTAGAGCACGTTTGATCTGAATTCGATAGTGACACGCTATTTTGGTCTTTTATGACTCTAGAAACGCGTATCTGGTAACCGTGGTCAATCGACAGCTTCAATTGACATTCTGTCTGCCAAAAAAATTCAAAATTTACACAACTGTTGTTGTCTTTTTATTTCAAGGCATTCTGAGGTCGTTCGGGTGGTTTTGACCACCCGACGCGCCCTTTTAGAGCACGCCGAACTGCTGAAAACAACACATTCAGTCATACCGTGAGCACCGCACGTCTGATGGAAGTTCCGTCTAATCCTACATGTCACAAATAATATTCATGTGGTTTTTGTGTGGTATTAGGTCATTTGGAGCTTGTTTTCTCTGAATTCTACTGTCACACGCTGTTTTGGTCTTTTGTTGCCTGAAAATGCGTTTTCGGTCACCGTAGAAAAATGACACCTCTGATTGATGTTCCGTCTTTCCGAACATTTCAAAATACACCCCATGGTTATTGTAGTATGATTTCATGGAATTCCGAGGTCATTTGGACGGTTTTGACCACCCAACGAACCCTTTTAGAGCGCGCCGAACTGTTGAAAATGACACATTCGGTCGTACCGCGCGCACCAAACATCGGATGGTTGTGTTTTCTCCTCGTACATGTCACGAATAATATTCTTATTGTTTTTGTGGGGTATTAGGTAATTTAGAGAATGTTTTCATTGAATTCTACCTTCACACGCCGTTTTGGTCTTTTGTGACTCCTAAAACGTGTTTCTGGTCACTGTGGTCAAACGAAACCTCCGATTGATGTTCTGTCTGCCCGAAAATTTCTAAATTCGCACCAATATTGTTGTCGTATGAATTCATGGCATTCTGAGGTCGTTCGGGTGGGTTTTACCTCCCAATAATCACTTTTAGAGCGAGCTGAATAGCTGAAAACGACACATTCGGTCATACCATGCACACCGCACCTCTGGTGGATGTGTCGTCTCCTCCTACAGGTGATGAATAATATTCCTATTTTTTCCGTGTGGTTTCTGGTCATTCGGAGCACGTTTTCTTTGAATTCGACCGTGACACACCATTTTGGTCTTTTGTGACTCCGGAAATGCATTTCTGATCACCGCGGTAAAAAGACACCCCCGATTGACATGTCGTCTCCCCGTAAATTTCACAATTTATAACACGGTTGTTGTCGTATGATTTCATTGCATTCTGAGGTCGTTCAGGTGGTTTTGACCACCCAACGCACCCTTTTAGAGCACGTCGAACTGCTAAAAATGACACATTCGGCTGTACAACACACACCGCACGTCATATGGATTTGATGTCTCCTCCTACATGTCACGAATAATATTACTATTGTTTTCATGTGGTTTTTGATCATTCATAGCATGTTTTCTATGAATTCTACCATGACACGCCGTTTTGGTCTTTTATTACTCCGGAAACACGTTTCCAGTCACCACTGTCAAACAACACCTCCGATTGACATGCCATATGCCCGACCATTTCACAATTCACACCACGTTTGTTTTAGTATGATTTCATGGAATTCTGAGGTCGTTCAGGTGATTTTGACCACCGAACGCGCCCTTTTTTATCACGCCAAACTGATGAAAATGACACATTTGGTCGTACCACATGAACCACATGTCCAATGGACGAGATGTCTCCTCATTCATGTCATGAATATTATTCCTATTTTTTCCTGTGGTTTCTGGTCATTTAAAGCACGTTTTCTTTGAATTCGAACGTGACACGCCGTTTTGGTCTTTTATGACTCCGGAAAATCATTTCCGTTCACCGTGATCAAACAACACCTCTGATTGACGTATCTTCTTCTCGACCATTTCCCAATTCACACCACGGTAGTAATCATATGATTTCATGTCATTCCGAGGTCGTTCTTGTTGTTTTGACCACCCTACGTGGCCTTTTAGAAAGCATCGAACTGCTGAAAATGATACATTCGGACTTACAACATGCATCGCACGCCCGATAAATGAACCGTCTCCACCTACATGTCACGAAAAATATTTCTATTATTTTCGTGTGGATTCAGATCATTCGAATCATGTTTCTCTGAATTTGACCGTGACATGCCGTTTTGGTCTTTTATGAATCTGGAAATGAATTTCCAGTCATTGCGGTCAAACGACACCTCCGATTGACATTTCTTTTTTTCCAAAAATTTCAAAATTTACACTGTGGATATTGTCATATGATTTCATGGCATTCCAAGGTCGTTCGGATGGTTTTCACCACCCAACACACCCTTTTAGAGTGCGTCGATCTACTTAAAACGACACATCCGGTCGTACCGCATGCATTGCATGTCTGATGGATGTTCCGTCTCCACCAACATGTCAATAATGATATTCCTATTACTTTTGTGGGGTTTCAGGTCATTCGAAACATGTTTTATATGAATTAGTCTGTCACACGCTGTTTTTAGCTTTTGTGACTCCATAAACATGTTTATGGTCACCATGTACAAACGACACCTCCGATTGATGTTCCTTCTAACCAACCATTTATGAAATCACACCATAGTTTTTTCTGTAGTATTTCATGGCATTCCAAGGTCATTAGGGTGGTCTTGACCACCCAACGCGTCCTTTTAGAACGTGTCGAACTACTGAAAATGACACGTTCAGTCGTACCGCGCGCACTGCAAGTCCGATGGACATGTTCTCTTCTCCTACATGTCAAGAATAATATTCTTATTGTTTTCATGTGGTTTTTTGTCTTTCGTTGTATGTTTTCTCTGAATATGATGGTGACATGCCGTTTTGGTCTTTTTTGACTCCGTAAAAGCCTTTCCAGTCACTGTGGTCAAACGACACCTCTGATTGATGTCTCGTCTGCCTGAAAATTTCACAATTTACACCACGGTTTTTGTCGTATGATTTAATGGAATACCGAGATTTTCTCAACCCGTCATCGGGGCCCATGCCGTGACTACCCCAAGCCTACCTTCCTTAGGCTAGTGGATGGAGTCTAGCACCAAAGGTGTTAATCCTGATAAAAAGGGAAGTCGTTGCCTTTATGAAACGTAAACAAACATAACCAGAGTACAAGATGAAGAAAACAATATGTAGTGAATTATAAAAAGTGTGCTGAAAGTAAAAAAGGGGCTGGAAATACAAGCCCAATATAAAGATACAGCTACAACTGAAAGAAGAGTACAACTGAAAAGGCAACAGCAGAATGGTGAAGTAGCTCCTCGATTGTCCTCCAGGTTCCTACCTGAAGGGTATGTACAGATTTATTCCATAGAAATCTGCGTCTATCGCCCACTCCGTTTGTCGTCACATCGAGTGTCCACCTTCGAGTACCGTCCAGTCCTTGTACACTATGCGTCGGTCAGCGCTGTCTTTCGTCTGCATCCAACACAACGAGGTGCGGGCATAGCCCGTGCAGGGGTTAGTATAACGATACTCAGTAGGGACCTCGAGACCCTCAAGGTCTCACAAAATCTAATAAGTATATACCACAAATAATGATCTTAATAGATAACCTTTTATTAGGTTTAATCCCATACATATACCTATATTATCAAATAACTCATCTCAATCATGAGGAAAACACAAAGGTCAATGATTCAGCTCAAACCAGGATTTTATTAATGATGTATAAACCACGGCTTCTAGAGAAACACCTCCTCTGTCAAGTACAGTGGGCCTGCCACTACAACCAAGTGTTTCCCACTAACCTAGGACTGCTGAAGTACTCCACCTGTCGAGTAATGTGGGTCTACTGGTACAACCAAGCGCTTCCCACCATGGGTCTACCACTACACCCAAGCGCACCCTCTCATAGCCTACAACGGTACTCCTTCTATCGAGTACCATGATTCTACCGGTACAACCAAGAGCTCCTCCATCGTGGGTCTGCTGGTACAACCAAACGCACCCCACTGGGCCATACGAATCACTCTGAGTCGACCGATCAGCAGTCGTCAAGTCTCAGCCAGCTACTATGTCTCTGCACTCCGTACGCTCGTCTCTGGCAGGGTCTACTCCACGAGCTACTAGTCGATACATCCAAGTGTCATGTGACCTCACGTGGAAGTATCTCAAGGTACTGCTTCCTCACAGGGGTCTCATCGCAACATACGGCGCGTCAATCAGATGCCTGGTCTATGAGATATTAGCATTTCCGTTCCAGTGGGCCGGTTGGATTTCAAGTACAATCCATCCTCACCATTCATAGACCACATCCGACTCTTATGTAGTTTATTCCAAATGAATCTTCTCATTAAGAGGAATTCAACATAGTCGACGACACGTCAATCGGATGTCCGGTACTTATGTTATAAGTGTTTCCGCTCCGAGGTCCCGGTTGGTTTCAGGTTCAAACAAACCCTTACATATCGAAACAATGATAAAACCTTTTGTGTAATATACCTCAATGACCATCCCGATCTATGTAATCCTACTTAACTGACGGTGCATCGATCGGAGTTCCATAGCTCATGTTATGGGCGTTTAAACGAATCTGGTCTGAAAAAGGGGGGTCTGGGCTCGGTCCGACCTGGCCCAACCTACCCTGGGTCGACCCAAACCGGGTCAACCCGACCCGGGTCTGGGTCCGGCCTAATAGGGTGCGGCCTGTCTCGGCCGGGTGTGACCCAGCCCGTGGCCGGCCTCGGCTCGGCCAACCTGGCCGAGCGGTTTGCGCGGAGCGTGGGGGCGTTGATTGGAACCGGCGGCACCAGCAGGCACTGCCCCTCCACCCTGGATCCCATGTCATCACAGGATCTGCCTCCTCGCTTCGGCGGCGGACATCCTTCGATGGCTCACTGGGGCACCGCTGCATCCAGGCGGCCGGCCGATGACCCGTGCTACAACGTGATTCCGTAGGCCACTGGACTCGCTCTGGTGGTCCATTTTAGCTGCCGTCTACGCCCACGACCATCTCAGGTTTTGCTCTTCATTAATTCAGCTTCAAATCGCCGTTGTGGCCGCGTTTCATCGTCACCCGTCAATACGTGCACGGACAAACAACCTGCGGAGGGTCGTCAGGTCATATTTGTTCGGCCCGCGCCCTCCTCATTTGGCGTTATCAGTTGAACAAAGTTAATCATGGTTTCATGTAAAATGAATAACTAATTTATAGAAATAAAATTGAAGCAATCCTCCCTACAATTCCCCCGCATATAACTATTCCCAACCCAGAAAATAAAACATCCATGGATCAACTTGATAAGGAGATAATCCACGTTCTTTTTTTTATATGGGAATAACATGAGAATATAAACATACTCAAATTGAACCCCTACCTCGATAATTGACGTCGCACGTCCGGCATCGCGGAAGATGGCGTCTCGGGAAGAGGATTCGTAGACGACGTCAGAGTGTGTCTGAGGAGGAAGCAATGTCTCTACACTAGTTGCAGAGAAGAAGAATATAGGCACAACGTCGCTCTTCGTGGAGTTAGCATTCTTCGTCGAAGAGGCGTCGTTCCTCATGGAAGGATGGGTGTTCTTCGTCGGAGAAGAAAACCATTCTTTTTCGGAGAGATGAATACTTATCTCTCTTTTATCAAGATCACTCTACCAAATTTTTTTCCAACACAACAAATCTCTCCCCAAATAAAATATTAATCATGGATAATATTTTATTAACACATCCAATTGGAATTTTCAAAACACATAATTAATTGAACGAAGACATTCATTTCATTAATTAATGTATGTTGGGAAAAATAAAGAGGGAGAGATAGGGAGAGGTAGAGTCTCATTAATTAAGGGGTTTTCGAATTTATTGAAGGGAGTTTAATGGAGTGTAGGGGGAGGTGAAAGGTTGTTTCTCGTGTGGGCCCCGCCTCTCAAATATCCACACATGGGAAGTTGGGTAGTTTTGGGCCCCACCAATAACATCCCATGGGAGGGATTAACTTCCAAAGACATAAAATTGTTCCAATAATTTTATTTAACATCTTAACTAAACCCCAATTTTTAATTTACAACCCACACAAAATGAAACAGCGGTAAAGGTCCCCTTAAGAAATTACCGGCACTGCGACTTCATCGGTGCCCTCAGATTTCAATTCCAAGAACTGGTTAAAAATATAGAAAAACTCACTCATTCATTCATTGAACATACCCAAGATAAACTTTGGAAATTGATTTGGGGCGCACCGGGTCTCAGAATCATGTGTCGTCAGAAGCCATAGACTCGTAAATTTCTAAAGAAATTAATTAGAAAAAAGAAAAAAATTCCTTGAAATTTCCGGGTCTTTACATTACTCCCACCTCATGGATTTACATCCCCATAAAGATACAACACACACTAGGGGAACAAAAGTGGTACTGAGCACACCTTTGAGCCTCCCACTCCGATGTGCTCTTCTAGAGGTTCCCGTGCTGCTAGTAAAACGCACCAGAGAAATTGACCATCCTCGAAGGACCTGCTCCTATAGATCCTCAAACATTACTGGAACCTCTGTGGTTTTCTCCCCTTCATCGATGTCCAGCTCCCCGTGGTCGATGATGTGGGACAGATCGTGCATGCATATCCTCGCCTGATATACCTGGAAGTCATTATGCACCATGTGCAACTAAGGTGGAAGGGTCAGGCAATAAGCCACCTCGCCTACTCTGTCGAGAACCTGAAATGGTCCAAAGATCCTCAGAGATAACTTGTCACCTTTTCCACATCTGCATAGATCTCATCGATGTGTGACAATATAAAGACGTGGTCTATATCCTCGAACACCAGTGGTCTTCGTCTCCTATCAGCATAGGACTTTTTTCTTCTCTGTGCAGTCTTCATCCTCTCCCGAATGATCTGCACCTTCCCCATCGTATCCTACACCCTCTCTGGTTCTACATGTGCGGACTCCATCGCTATCCACAAACTATATCTGAAACGAGGCTAGCTACTGTCTCTCAAGTCCTAACAGCTGAATTCCCGATCTCCTACTAAGAGAATATGCTACAACGTTCACCTCCCTATGAGTATAAATTATCTCGAATTTATAGTCCTGGAGGATCTCAAGCCATCATCGTTGTCTCAGGATCATGTCCTTCTGAGAGAAGATATACCTGAGACTATTGAGTTGCATAGAACTGTAAACTGTTCGCTCAACGAACAATGGGTGAGACTAGCCAATTGTAAGAACTCATCTCCACCCTTTATTGTCTATGTTCTACATGAGTTGATGATATTTCTCCTCTGAAGAAAAGAGAAATCTGGTCTCATCCCATGGATGAACCACATTCTTTTCCCTATACAGTCATCCCTAACATGAACGGTACTATTTCATACCATAGACAACGTCGTAAGGCCTCGATGCTAATACGAAGAGATCTAACCATTAATCATGCCTCCAAGGGATGAGTCACTCTATCGGCATCAGTGTGTGGTTACTAGGTCTCCCCCAGTAGGAATCTTGCAAGTGAGGGTCTATTCACCAATTTTAACAGGAACCTCTTAGTATCAACCATATAAAAAGGACAAGAATGTAAACGTCACAATAATAAGTGTCTTTTATTACTGTAGATCAAAGTACAGAGACACATAACAACCACAACAAAAACGACACAGAAACTAGAAGCTCCAAGAACAAAGGCCTTCATGCCTGAAACTAGTATCGCTCCTATCCACATACTTTCAAAACTCCATGGTCATTTTATTCAGATGCCTGAAATTGTGCTCACTCATGTCCAAATGTTCCATGTGGTCTGGGTGGACCTCCTTGTGGTGGTGGTGGCAACAACTCGAAGTGTCGTCCACCACTAACTGCATGCCCAGCTCCTCTGCCTACGTGTCCTACTCATTGCGATCTTCCTCGATCAACCCTATGACTCTACCTGGGAGGTCTTTCATCTATCTACTGATCATCAGTATGGCAGGTCGGACAGTCACGTGCCATGTGACCAAGCCCGCCACAAGAGTATCATTGTCCGCTCCTGGTAAGTCGTTCTCCGCCCTGGGTGCCTCGCACACACGATCCTGAGTCATAGGGTCGACCACCTATGCGACTGGTCCTCGTGGACCTCTACGTCATCTGTCCGCTTCCAACTGTAGAAGACTCAGCGTCATGTCGACTAGTGGTAGGTCCCACTGCAAGAGTTTTCTTAGCAAGGAAACTCTCCACTAGGAGGGCTCTCTCCAACACCCATATCTGCATCGGGATACTATGAGAAACAACTGAATCTCTAATCTCTATTCTGAGCCCATGATTGAAGGTCCGAGCCCTGAAGAATGGGTCACGCACCATATCAGTGGAGTAGTGTGAGAGGTCGGTGAACCTCGCTGATTACTGTGCTACTGTCATGCTGCCCTGCTGAAGATGTAGTAGCTCCTGTATACGCAATGCTCGAAGGGTGGCTAGTACAATCTCCACCTGGAATAGGCCCTCAAAATCTGCCCAAATAATAGTTCCCTCATCATGCATCTGGATCATTAGGCTCAACCATCTGTCTGCTGCTTCATGAAGGAGGCTAGCAGCAAGGATCACCATGAAGTCGGCTGATATCTGTAGTAGTCTGAAAACTCACACCACTGCCTCCAGCCAATCCTCAGCCGCCAGTGGGTCTGTCTATCCCCTCAACCTGGGTAGCCTCTGGGGCATGAACTCGTACAACACGCTCAAGCGGCGTGCATCGCCTGCTGTTGGGGCTAGTGGCAACAGTGGGCCAACGGGTGGTAGTACTGCCGGAGCCTCCACTCGTGACTCGACTGGATGAAGGCCGTGTACTAAGGCCTCGTTGATCGGTGGGATATCCGTACATAACAATCTCGGGGCTCTAGCTTGTCGTCCGTGGGGAGGCATCCTGAAAGAAACAGATGTGACACGGTCTAAAGAATATTTCTGGTGAGATGACCTTGTTTGAGATGACATAAAAGAAACTTTTGAAAACGCACATGCAATCAGTGTTTTTGTGCACTGAGTTGGAAATCAGTAGTCAGGGTCCTTGTGTATGGATACGTCGGCCACCCGCACCAACACTGGACTCACTAAACTGAAAACCACAGTTAGTACCCTTAACAATATTTCTTCATAGAAAGAAAATATTAGAGTCCTATGTTCTGTAGTAGAACCGACAACTTTGATACCAATTTGTCATGAACTGTCCCAGGGGCCCGTGCCGTGACTACACCAAGCCTACCTTCCAAAGGCCAGGGGCTGGTGACTAGCACTAAAGGCGTAAATCCTGATAAAAAGTGAAGGCATTTCCTTTATGAAACGTAAACACACACAACTAGAGTACAAGCGGAAGTAAAAAACTAAGTAAATTAGTATAAAAAGTTTATTTAATGTGCAAAGGGGAAGGAAATACAAGCCCAATAGAAAGATACAACTACAACTAGAAGAAAAGTACAACTGAAAAGGTAACAGCTGAATGGTGAATCAGCTCCTGGATCGTCCTCTAGGTTCCTACCTGAAGGGTAGGTACAGATGTACTCTACAGAACTCTGCATCCATCGTCTACTCTGTGTGCTGTCACGCTGAGTGTCCACCTCCGGGTACCATAAAATCCTTGTACACTATTCCTCAATCTGTGTAGTCTGTCATTTGCATCGAACACAATGAGGTGCGGGCATATCCCGTGCAGGGGTGAGAATAATGATACTCAGTGGGGACCCCGAGATCCTCAAGGTCTCACTAAATCCAATAAAGATAAACCACAAAGAAATATCATAATAAATAACCAGTTCTTAGGTATATGACCATACATAAACCTATGTTATCATGCAACCCATCTCAGTCATGGGGAAAACACAAAGGTCATTGACTCAGCTCAGACTATGATTTTATTCATGATGTCGAAACCATGGCTGCTGGAGAACTCCTCCTCTGTCGAGTACAGTGGGACTGCTGCTACAAACAAGCACTTCCCACTACACTTGGACTTCTGAAGTACTCCACCTGTCGAGAACTGTGGGACTTCTGCTACAACCAAGTGCTTCCCACCATTGGTATGCCGCTACAACCTAGCACACCCCCTCATAGCCTACAGAGGTACTCCTTATGTCGAGTACCGTGAGTCTGCCACTACAACCAAGCGCTCCTCTACCGTGGGTGTGCTGCTACAACCAAGTCCACCCCACTGGGTCCTACCAATCACTTTGAGTCGATCGATCAGCAGTCGTTAAGTCTCATCGAGCTACTAGGTCATTGTACTCCATACGGTGGACTCCTGGAGGTTCCTCTCCATAAACTACTGGTCGATACTTCCAAGTTTCACTTAACCGCACGTGGAAGTATCTCAAGGGACTGTCTCACAATAGGGGACTCAACGTAACAGACGGCGCGTCAATCGGACGCCTGGTTTGTGAGTTATTAGCATTTCCGTTCCAAAGGCTCGGTTGGATTTTAGGAACAATCCAACCCATACATTCTCAAACAACATCATAATCCTATGTAGAGTATTCCAAAATAACCTTAACATTAATAGGAATCCAACATAGTCGACAACACGTCAATCGGATGTCCGGTCCTTATGTTATAAGAGTTTCCGCTCCGAGGGCCCGGTTGGTTTTAGGTTCGAACCAACCCGGCCATACCCAAACTTCACCAAAACCTTGAGTGTAATATACCTAAATGACCGTAGTGATCCGAGGAATACTATAATACTTATGGTGTATCAATTGGAGGTCCTTATCTCATGTTATGGATGTTTAAATGAATCTGGCCCGAAAAAGGTGGGTGTGGGCCCGGTCTGACCTGCCCCAACCCACCCTAGGTCGGCCCGAACCGAGCGACCCAACCCAGGTCTGGGTTCGGCCTGGTAGGGCACAGCTAGCCTGGCAGAGCGAGTTGCGTGGAGAGGGGGGGGGGGGGGTGGCATTGATTAGAACCGGTGGGCGCAGCCCCGCCGTCCTAGATCTCGTACGGCCGCGGGATCCGCCGCCTCGCTGTCGTGGCTGTTGCTGCGGCGGAATTCCTCCGGGGGTGCACTGAGGCACCGCCGCTCTGACGACCCGCACTGCCACGAGATTCCACAGGCCACCAGAGTCGCTCCGGTGGTCCGTTTTAGCTTCTGTTTACACCCACGAACTTCTCGGGTTGCACTCTTCACTATAACGACTTCAAATCGCCGTTGTGGCCACGTTTCGTCATCACCTGTCAATCCGTGCACAGACAAACAACCTGTGGAGGGTCATCAGGTCATGTTTTTTCGGCCCGCACCCTACGTGTTAGGCGTTATAAGTTGGCCAATGTTAATCATGGTTTCACGTAAAACTAATTACAATTCTATTTAAATAAAATTGAAACAATCCACCCTAAAATTCTCCCGCAAATAACTATTCCCAACTCGCTAAAGAAAACATCCATGGATCAACTTGATAATGAGTTGATCCGCATTCTTTGTTTTAGAAGGGAAGAACATGGGAATATAAAAATAATCAAATTAAACCCCCACCTCGATAATTGACGTCGCACGTCGGGCGTCGCGGAAGACGGCGTCGCGAGAAGAGGATTCGTAGACGACGTCAGAGTACGTCTAAGGAGGAAGCGGTGTCTCCAAACTAGTTGTGGAGAAGAAGAAGAAAGGCACGTCATCTCTCTTCATGGAGTCTATGTTCTTCGTCAAAGAGGTGTCATTCCTCGTGGAAGGATGGGTGTTCTTCATCGAAGAAGAAAACTGTTCTTCGTCGGAGAGATGAATACTTCTCTCTCTTTTTTCAAGAGCTCTCTCCCAATGTTTTTTCCAACACAACAAAGCTCTTCCAAAATAAAATATTAGTCTTGGATAATATTTTATTAATACCCCCAATTAAAATTTTCAAAACAATTAATTAAATAAATGAAGAGGTTCATTTCATTAATTAAGGTATGTTGGCAAAAATAAAGAGGGAGAGAGAGGGAGAAGAAGAGTCTCATTAATTAAGTGGGTTGCCTATTTAATGAAGAGAGTTTAAGGGAGTTTAGGGGGAGCTGAAAGGTCGGGGCCCGTGTCGGTCCCACCTGTCAAATATCCACACATGGAATGTTGGGTGGTTGTGGGACCCACCAATAACTTTCCGTGGGAGGGATTAACTTCCAAAGACATAAAAATGTTCCAACAATTTTATTTAACTTCTTAACTCAACCCCAATTTTTAATTTACAACCCGCACAAAATGAAACTATTGTAAAGGTCCCCTTAAGAAATTACCGAGGTTGCGAGTTCATCGGTGCACTTAGATTTCAATTCCGATCATTAGTTAAATAGATAGAAAAACCCACTCGTTCGTTCACTGAACGTACCAGAGCTAAACTTTGGAAATTGATTTCCAGCACACTAGGCCTCAAAATAAAGTGCCGTCCGAATCTAGAGACTCATAAATTTCAAATAAATGAAGAAAAAAAATTCCTTGAAATTTTCGGGTCTTTATAGAGGTCGTTCGAGTGGTTTGGACCACCTAACACGCCCTATTAGAGCGCGCCGAACTGCTGAAAATGACACATTCGGTCGTACCACATGAACTGCATGTCTGATAGACATGTCATCTGCACCTACATGTCACGGATAATATTCATATTTTTTTGTGTGGATTCAGGTTATTCGGAGCACGTTTGCTCAAAATTTGACCGTGACACGCCGTTTTGGTCTTTTGTGACTCCAGAAGCGTGTTTCCGATCACCACGATCATACGACACCGCGGATTGATGTTCCATCTACCTGACCATTTTATAATTCAGACAATGGTTGTTGTTTTATGATTTCATAGAATTCCAAGGTCGTTTGTGTGTTTTTGACCACCCAACACGCCCTTTTAGAGCGCGCCAAACAGCTGAAAACGACACATTCGGTCATACTGCATGCACCGCATGCCTGGTGGATGTGTCGTATCCTCCAAAATGTCACGCATAATATTCCTATTGTTTTCGTGCGGTTTCCGGTCATTCGGAGCACATTTTATTTGAATTCGACCATCACATGTCGTTTTGGTCTTTTATGACTCCGAAAATGCATTTCCGGTCACCGCGGTCAAAAGACACCTCCGATTGACATTTTTTCTACCCGACCATTTCAAAATTTACACCACGGATGTTTTCGTATGATTTCATGGAATATCGAGGTCGTTTGTGTGGTTTTGACCACCCAACACGCCATTTTAGAGCGCACCGAACTACATAAAACAACACTTTCAGTCGTACCACGTGCACCACACATTCAATGGACGTGTCGTCTCTTACTACACATCATGAATAAGATTATTATTGTTTTCGTGTGCTTTCAGATCATTCGGAGCACGTTTATTCTGAATCCGACCGTGACATTCCATTTTGTTCTTTTAGGACTCCGAAAACACATTTCCCGTAACTGTGGTCAAAATACACCTCTGATTGACGTGTCATCTGCTAGACCATATTACAATTCACACCACAGTTTTTTGGTATTATTTAATGGCAGTGACAGGTCGTTTGGGTGGTTTGGACCACCGAACGTGCCCTTTTAAAGCGCGCCGAACTGCTTAAAATGAAACATTTTGTCGTACCCGCATGCACAACATGTCTGATCCACATTCCGTCTTCTCCTACATGTCACAACTAATATTCTTATTTTTTCATGTGGTTTCATGTAATTCGGAGAACGTTTTCTCTGAATTCGACCATCACACGCCGTTTTCGACTTTTATGACTCTGGAAATGCATTTCCGGTCACCGCGGTAAAACGACACCTCTGATTGATGTGTCGTCTACTCGACCATTTCACAATTCACACCACGTTTTTTCATATGATTTAATGGCATTCCAAGGTTGTTCGGGTGGTTTTGACCACCCAACGCGCCCTTTTAAAGCGCGTCGAACTGCTGAAAATTACACATTTGGTTGTACCGTGTGCACCGCAGGTTCGATGGATGTGTTGTCTTCTTCTTCAAGTCATGAATAAAATTACAGTTTTTTCCATGTGGTTTCAGGTCATTCAGACATCGTTTTCTTGGAATTTAACCGTGACACACCATTTTGGTCTTTTTTGACCTTGGAAACGTGTTTCCGATCAGCTCTACCAAACCACACCTCTAATTGATGTGTCTTCTGCATGACCATTTCAAAATTCACACCACGGTTGTTGTCTTATGATTTCATGACATTCTGAGGTTGTTCGGGTGGTTTTGACCACACAACGCGCCATTTTAGAGCACACCAAACTGCTGAAAACGAAACATTAGGTCGTACTGCATGCACCGCATGTCCGACGGACATGTTGTATCCTCCTCCATGTCACGGATAATATTCCTATTTTTTTTGTGTGGTTTCAGGTCATTCATAGCGCGTTTTGCTTGAATTTGACAGTCACATGCCGCTTTATTCTTTTTTGACTCTAGAAACGTGTTTCCGGTAACTGTGGAAAAAAACACCTCCGATTGATGTGATGTCTACCTGAACATTTCACAATTCACTCCACGGTTGTTTTAGTATGATTTATTGGTATTCTGAGGTCATTCGTGTTGTTGTGACCACAAAACTCGCCCTTTTAAAGCACGCCGAACTGCTGAAAATGACACATTCGGTTGTACCACGCGCACCGGACACCTGATGGATGTTTCATCTCCACCTACCTGTCACGAATTATATTCCTTTTGTTTTCGTGTGGTTTCAAGTCATTTGGAGCACATTTTCTCTGAATTCGACTCTGACATGCCATTTTTCTCTTTTATCACTCCGGAAATGCGTTTCTGGTCACCGTGGACAAACAACACCTCTAATTGACGTTTCGTCTTCCCGAACATTTCACAATTCACACCACGGTTGTTGTCGTATAATTTCATGTCATTATGAGGTCGTTTTGGTGGTTTTGACCACCCAACGTGCCCTTTTAGAGCGTGCTGAACTACTTAAAACGACACATTTAGTCGTACTGCCCGCACCACCTGTCCGATGGACGTGTCGTCTCCTCCTACATGTCATGAATAATATTCCTATTGTTTTCGTGTGGGTTCAGCTCATTCGGAGCACGTTTTCTCTAAAGGGGTAATGACATAACGACTAATTTTCTTATTGTATAGTTGTACAATTGGAAAAATGGCATAATGGACTAATGGACAAATGACCAATTTCACTAATGGCATAATAGCCTAATGGAAAATTGGTCTATTTTATATTTCCTCAACTGGGGGGGGGGGGCAGGTGTCCAAGGGATGGGGTGTTGTCTAGGTGTTGGGGGGGTTGTTCGGGGGTGGGGCAGGCTGTCCGGGGTGTGGGGGGTGTCTGGGGGTGGGGCTGGTTGTCCGAGGGTGGGTGGGGGGTGCTGTACGGGGGAGCGGGGGGGGGGGGGGTGTCTGGGGGGGTGCTGTCTGGGGTGGGGCAGGCTATTCGGGGGTGGGGGGTGCTGTATGGGGGTGCGAGTGGAGGTCGGGATACCCTTTGGGAGGGGGCATGCCCGGGGTTGTGGGGGGATCTCCGGGGGGGGGGGGGGCAGGGGCGTATCCGGGGGGGGGGCTGTCCGGTGTTGGGGGTGATTTCCGCGGGTGGGGGTGTCCGGGGTGTGGGGGGGCTTTCCGGGGGGCTGTTCGGGAGTACGAGGGGGGGGGGGGTTGTCTGGGGACTATAAATAGTTAACATGAGCTCAGTCATCAAACACAAGTTTCATGGATTATATTGGGAATCACATGGTTTTTTCAAAACTATTACAGAACATGCAATTTAAAAAATTAAATAATTAAATGAACAACAAAGTATCCAAATAATTAATCAGTTTCATGGTTACTTCTCAATTCGTGCACAAAAACATTGCATTGGGTCAAAACACACATGATTACCCCAAATAACAAAAAAAATCACTCGAAATCCAACCTAAACATCAATAACATCCCCACCAGTAAAAACAGAAACACACCTCGTGAATATGATGTGTCATGCGTGGTGATGACTTCTACCTTCATCCAGTGGGCCATGGGCCTAAAACAAATAAACATTATGAATGTTTTCATAAAAAATAATATAAATTAAAAAAATAAATATAGTATAAACCTGCATCGTATGATCCCTTGGACCATCACTTGGACGCAGATATTCCCGCAGTGCTCTATCCCCAGCGATCAATTGTGCATTTACATCTTCTGAAGAACGTAACCATGTCTCGAAATCTTACAACTGTTATTTCATCTGAGTAACAACATGACCGACAACTTCAGCGCATGACACTACAGATTGAGGAATCCCTATTCCATAGGTCAAACTATATCCATGTCTATCCCGACCAATAATGTGATGAAAGTTTTCATCCCTTCGCATGGGAAGCTATTGTTGGTCCTATGGGAGATGTTCTAACTCATATTCAAATTGATCCTATGAAATATTTAAATAAATATACATATATATGTTAATATAATGATTTATGTAAGTACTGGTATGTATAAGCACTTACTATCAATGTTGCAGCCTCTGGATCATTGCGATCACAAGTCCTCATCCACACCAACATTTTATCAGTCGGTGCACCTTGCTCCTACAACTGTATATGAATAGAATATAACCACAAAACCATATTAATTAATAAATTAAAAAAGGAATAATAAATAACTCATGTCGGATCTGAGACAGGTGACGAGTCCCGAGCCTATGAGGTGGTCCCTCTAATGCTCGATTCTCAGAATGGCGTGATGACACCTCCTACATTCAATTCATCCAAATTTAAAACCAAACACAAATTAATGAAAATATATATACAAAAATAAATATAAAAACTGTAACACCCTTAGTAGAACAATATGTAACTATGTCACGCCACTAAGCTGGGAGGACACCTCTCAGGGCTTTTCCAAGAAGATCCGGGGAACCCACATTTGGTACCCAGTGGTCCCACTTCACTTTGCCTTAATAGTCTTTCAACATCTTACAACATTTTCTCATACACACAGGCTGAAAATCATTGGGGAATACTTTCAAAATTTTTGATTAATGAATAAAATCACACGTATTAGTATTGATTATACATACGGAATACTATAAAATGGAATTCTTACCTAAACCTCCCTCCAAAGACGATCTAATGTGTCTTGAGGGATAGAATCTGCATCACACATGGTCAATGGAAATCGATGTGGTTCACGTATGATATGATCCATCAAATGAATATATGTAGGGGCATTCAGTCCCACGGTATGAAATACCTCATCAAAGGAAACATCAAACGTTGTGTCAGAATTCAATTATAAAATGCCACGACCAGGGCCTCTCTTGTGAGAGGAAGAAGCAATCGAGTCTAATTCGGTTGAAAGAAATTTTATATATAATTTGACAGATGTTATATATATATATGTGTGTGTGTGTGTGTGTGTGAGTGTGTGTGTTTATCAATTACACAAAAAACTGAGACAATGAATTTTCAACATACCTCAACCCTGAGATGTAGATGCCTCTGATGGATTATGTCGATCTGCTGCCTCTTCCCCTGACATGTATATAGTCATAGAAAACATTAGAAAGGGGACTATCCAATGTGTAAAAAAGATAAATTGGATTGTTCTTAAAATAGTAAAACTTGTATAGTTGTTAATAAAACAAAAAGGGATTGAATAATTAGTTTTGAATGAATTTTAAAAAATCAGAAAGCTAAAAAAACAGATATACAAATTATGTACAAAACCAGGAGTTAAATCATCCTAAATAATTATAAATGAATAAACATACAAAAGTGAGGATTAAAACATACAAGGATTTATAAAATGGTTAGATTATTTATGATATCCTAGGACATTCAATATTGAATAGTAGGAAAACAATTATAACTTTCATTAAGCATGAAAATCAGCATTTTCTCCTTCAATAGCCACTCTGACCCAAAAAACATCTTCTTCATGTTGAACTATGGTATGTTGATCAAGCTATTAGGAAACAAACAAAACAGTCTCACGTTCATGATCTTCAAATAAAAACACTCCTTGCAGAGACATTTTGACAACAACTTGCCAACTTGGATTCAAAGGAAATGTAACGAAGAATACTTGTTCTGCTTGTGAGGTAAAAATGAAAGGTTAATTCTCAACTAGTTCATTTCTATATAACATATAGTTAAAATTAACCAATGAAAACTGATATTGATCAAATTACATCCACGCACTAGATCAACCCAATTAAACTTTAACAATATGTACATAAACCAATGTGTGCATACAACTTCAATGATGTCTATCAATTGACCAAAGTAATAACCAGAATAGACAAATAGAAAACTGATGCCACTGTTTTGTGTTACTCGTTTGTTGTCAACATATTTAATGAGAAATCGAAAACCATTATCATCTATAACTTTATAACGACGAGGCATTGTAGATGGACCCACAACCAGTTGGATAAATTCTTCAGTTAGCGTGGGGTCCCCTAACTCCCTCATATTATGAACATACATAATTCATAAAATTCAATACTGATATCTGAAGAAAGAAATTATTATAATACTTCACTCATAATGAAAATAAATTTATACGTACATAGTCCTTGAACCAATCATGAAATGACTCATAATGATATTGTTGAATTTGCAACTCAGGCGCACGTTACAACTCTTCTTTTATCTCATTAATGTGTTTCCTGAAAATGATAACGCGATGTTTAAATGATCAACTTATGAAAAAAAACATGAAAGAGTTAAAAAATAAAAGTGATAAGATACTTACTGCATTAATGGTGCAACTGATGGAGTATTGATCAAGATATATTGATGTGATTGTATCAACTTGATGTTGTCCATATCAAATGTGGTTCCTTCTCCAAGTGGACCATCGTGAATCCGAGAGGGATTATCTAATTTTTTTCAACAACCTTAAGATATTCTGCACAAAAGGTAGTACACTAATCCATCAAATAACCATTGGATATTGATGACTCCGGACGAGTTCTGTTGTGTACAAATTGTTTCAATGTACTCAAATACCTCTCAATATGATACATCCGCCTGAATTGCACTCGACCAATAGCCATTACTTCATCAGTTAGGTGCACTGTCAATTGGAACATAACATCGAAAAATGAGGTGGGAAATAGTTTCTCAAAGTGAAAAATCATAAGTAAAATTCGGGCCAGAAAACATTTTAAAACACTCATTTATTGATTTCTTAATCAAAGTTATCTAAAAAATTACTCCACTCAATCGATGACTGAACAACATTGGGGGATAAACAATCACAAATTGTGATTGGAATCAACTGTTAAAGTAGTATGTGACTATCATGACTTATCAACCATTGCAATGTCTTGCTCATCAGATTTACACACTTTGAAATATTATAATATTAACCATTAGGAACCTTGAGAATCATAAAAATGGAATGAAATGTCTCTTTTTCATTTGTATTCATCGTATATTGTGTAGCAGGCATATATTCCTTGTTTCCATTAGGTAAGTGTAAATTCAACTATTTCCTTAAACCCATTTCTTCCAAATCACAGTGTGCATTAACATGGTCCTTTTATTATCCACTGACACCTAAAATGGTCCACAATATGTTATCACAAAAAAACATTCAATTTTTATGACATTCTAATTATGCCTCAGCATTTTAGTTTTCCAATATAGAAGACTATAAAAAATACCAATCTTTTTTCAATTGTTACTGTGCTGGCTACCCGCAGGACGAATATTACGTACTAGAGGAGAAACCAAATCCTGAATTTCATATATTGTGCTGATGTATTCTTCCTCAATCCGCGATAACATTTTTAATCCGGTCATGATCTTTGGTGCTGGGCTGACCACTACAGAACCATCAAATGCCACTCTGTCCTTTCTAAACCTGTGCAGAGGGGGGAGAAAATGTATGTGACCCATGTATTCCCATTTTTTGTAATGTTTAATCCATATATATTTTTTACTTTTATTGAATCAAGGGCATGAAAATTCCCCTTTCGTACTCTAGCCTGATAAATTTTCATAATCTAGGAAGTCATTGATTGTCCAAAATAAAGCAGCCTACAATTTGAACATTTTGTTCGTTTCACAGTCATATGTCATCACACCATCGCCCCAAAATTCATTCAACTCATTAATAAATGGCTGAAGGTAAACATCAATCTTATACCCCGGAATTTTAGGTCCATCAATAAAAGTGTAAAATAATATAAATTGTTTCTTAATACAAAGCCATAGAGGAAGATTATACAAAACCAACACCAAGGGCCATGTGTTATGAGTTGCACCAAACATAGACTTGAATGGATTTAAAACATCTACTGCCAATCCCAATCAGACCTTACGAACATCTTTAGCAAAGTCGAGATGTCTATTATAAAAATCCTTCCATGCACGAGAGTCTTCCAGGTGGGTTAACATATCAAATTCATGAACTCTTTTTTCCTGCCATCTAATTAAATTAGAAACTTTAGATGACATAAAATGTTTTTTCAACCTCAGTTTAAGGGGAAAGTAATGCAATTTCTTTATGAAAATCGGTTTCCCCTATATCACAATCTGACATTCATGAGTCTAATTTCCCCTATTCTCTTTCCACCTGGAAGCACCACAAACCAAAAAAATATCTAAATGGGAATTTTCCTTTCTAAACAAAATGCATTTTTATTCACATGAATCTATTTTCCCATATGTAAAACCTATGTTCTCTGTCAACTTACGGGCATGGTAATATGACTCATGAATCTTAGCGTCGACAGGAAGAAACATTTTCAATAACACCAAAATCATGTCTAATGATGGGTATATCCAATGATTCAAAGTATTCAAATGCAACAACTCTGCGGTAAATGGATGTTTATTGTAAGAAATACATCCAAGATATAATTCTGTTTTTGCATCATCATGTTCTTCACAAAACCTCCTCAAATCATGATCTGCACGAGACTGAAGACTTATCTCCCCAGTCTCAAGATTCTGGATGTCAATTCCATCAGGATCCAACCCACATACCATTTTAGTAAGCATTACATGCATTGGATTATTTATCCTTTCATCAACATCCATATGAACTTCATCTGTATTTTCACAATGAACATATTCTTCTCCATGACGATTCCAACTCTAATAATGTTTCAGAAATAGACCATTTTAGATTTGTTTCTTTTGGTCTTGGTGGCCCTAATAGTTGATTAATTAAATGGGGATACCTTAATAATGTAAGACCAATAAATATGATTGCTGTCACAATATGGTTTACCCATGGTTAGACCTTGATACTCTATTTCTGGAGACATGGTATCTGGAGCTAGTTTTCGGAATTTAATGACTGATTAATGTGACATTCACTTAAATAGAGATACAAATTCCCTTTGATGGAATAATTGATGTATCATCTTAGTATAATCTATGTTTTAAGATGACATTTTATAGTATATTGACATCATCCTAAATATTCTAGGAGAGCACCAATTATATACTAAGCTAATGGAATTAACTTAATTCGATGCCATTTCTTTTTGAAAAATTATCTCATATGGTGTACCATATAGGTATAATTATTAATAATTTCTTATGTTATTGATTTCACCCAAGGATATTAATTATTACCTTCATGTGGGATAGTTAATGAGTGTATGTGGAACGTTTTTGAATGGTCATTTTTGAATTGAAATTATATTTGACAAAATGGATTGTGTACGGTTGGATTTCTCAAACAATTCCATGCATGAGCTTAGTATTTGGAGTTTTATATTCTTTCCTAAGATAGACGTGGATCACTATATTGGTGTGGAATATCCTGAGTGACAGTTGGATTCCCATATTGGAATTC
This sequence comes from Viscum album, assembly GCA_963277665.1. NCBI lineage: Eukaryota > Viridiplantae > Streptophyta > Magnoliopsida > Santalales > Viscaceae > Viscum > Viscum album. The sequence continues at coordinate 1,683,866,701 of OY728119.1, read as the reverse complement.
CATGTATGGGCTCATGGACACCAATGGATTCACTGTTCTTGATTTGAGTATTTCTCTGCTATATATTGTTATTTTAATTGAAAACTCTCTAATGTGTTCTACCTTAGACGATATCCTCAGAATCTCGTAGTTCATCCTATGGATACCCCAAATGTACAATAAGAATTATTAGAGATGGTAAATAATTTACTGTATGAACAATGCCATTTGTTGAGATGGGTTTGGTGTAAAGGTCATCAGAGGATTTTCATAGAAAACCCATCATGACTAAACTAAGCTAGGTCGATTGGAAACATAAAAATTTTAATATTGTTTAGGACTGAAGGTAGGGTCCTCCCATATTATGTAGTATATCTTTTTTATAATTATTCTAATAACATCATTAGGACATTACCTATGCTCCTCAATATGCAATTCTAATGGTGGGAGTACCATGAATCTGAATTGGCCATTCACATCTAGGACCAATGGTGGCATCTCTATAGTACAATTGCTGATATAGAAAATAACCTGATAATAACATAGGATATATGCCCTTTAATAATAATTTCCATGTTTTTTATCATTGGTAATGAGTCTCTTATCGTGTTTTAGTAGTTTTAGTGTAGTATGCCAAAAGTAGATCTTAAAGAAACATTAGGCATTCAGAAATGAAATGCGGCTATTTGAGTGGAAAATCATGACCTAGATTGTCTGATAGATGTTTTAATTATTTCTATGGTATTTTAAAGTAGGATATGTTCTAATTCTGGGAGGTTGTAACATCCCATATTTTGAACCGTGTAAATTTTCTAAATGAATTATATTTTTGGTTTCTTGGTGGGCCAAATGTAAAAGCAATTCTTGAAATGAAATTTGGAGAGATGGAACACATTAAAATGTTTTTATATGGGTTCAGAAACATTTAATATGTATTAGGTGTTTAGAGGTGTTGTGGGCACTTCAGTATTTGAAATTTCAATTTTGGTACAAATGGACAAGGGCATGAATGATTCAAACATGGTTAGTGCTAGTCATGTGGCCCAATACATGTGGCCTATTTGTATAGGGACACAATTTTTTTATACCATGATAAAACATAGAGGAAACCATATGACTTGGTATTGATTTTATATTGGCAATGAATGTTTGGTGAATGGTTTTCCTATTTGTGTTCTATAACAAGAAGGGTAGGGGTGTACATAGATGTAACACAACATGGTTTGTTCATAGTTAGTAAATTGGGTGATGCAACCATGCATCATTGAGTTTTATATGATAATAGAATAGAATGGTCAGTTCATAGTATTCCAAACCATGTTACATTACTATTCACCTCTTAGAAATGGGAATAATTACTTTTTCCCTTATCCTTAATAGTTTTTTACACCATTTCTTTCCCAATTTCACCCAATAGCCCCACCCCAACTCCTCATCCTCTACATCACACTAAAATGGTTAGATATCATCCAATATTGGTATAAATAGGGAATCTTTGGATATGTTTTATTTCCAAGAGTCATGTCTATAACCCCCTTACTTCCTTGTCTAGTTTATGTTTCCATATCTTATTTTATTTGTATGTTAGATCATATACCGTATTTGTGGGGATACTATAAATTGTCCTAATTTATATTATCATGGTTTGAAATGAGTCCAAAAATGGATGAGTGAATCATTATAAGATTGTGTTAGGTGTTATATGGTTTTTTCATTACATTTTTTTCATTTTTATAAGGTGTTTTCATTTTACAGTGCAACAGAGTCTTTGTGTGTCAATCCTTGATTGTGTAACTCTAAAAATTAAATAGACTATAGTAGGATTTTGACTCATTTAAGATGTAATTTGAACAATATTATTGGTTGAGAAATAAATTCATACCACCCTATCGGTGTTTCACTTATATTCCCTTGAGGATGAATGAACGTAATTATCCAAAACACTGTTAAATGTGTTTGGCCTATCTTTTAAAAGGAGAATAATTAAATGAGGGTGAATGAACTGACTGAATTTCTCTCATACATGTATCCTTACATGGACCGTGTTTATTTATGATGTATTAAATTGAAATTTAAATTGTTATGAATGATTTATAATAATCACATACTTATGTGTTTATTGTGACTGTATTTCCTTTGTAATCAAATACCCCACTAAGATATGTTAGCTTATTTATCTAGAAATAATGACTAGATGAACATATTAAATGGTATGTGTGATTGTCATGCTAACCTAGCCCATATTAATTTTGATTAAATAGATTACAGAGTAATTTAAATTTTTATAATTAATTTCTAAATGGAATGATTATTTACATGGCCCTTCCCCCTCCTTGAATGTAGTTGATAATTTAAATAAATCATGATGAATGTGTAGATGGCATGTATACATGCATGGCCACGTTTTATCACTGGGTGGAGATTTAATTAAATCAGTGGTTTAATAATATATAGTGATCTGTAATTGACATTACCATGGACTATTTTCAATTTTTGAATGTATTGGGACATCTTATGTTCCCACACCAAGATAGACACTTAGGTTCCATGTTAATGATTCCATGTATTAGATCATATGTAAAATGAAAATTTATTATACCCTACTATATACCAATGAACCTTATAAATAATTCCTCATAAGGTCTCATATAATGCTTTATGTTATATATTCCTATAGTGAAAAAAATGTTGCATAAACTAAATTGGTCAGATAAGCTCGTAGTTTGCATGATATGACATATAGCTTGAGCGATGCCTAGATTCCTGACATAGAATGTCTCATATAGGATTATCAAATTCTTGATGTGTTATAGGGCTTATGAGAATCTTGGAATCCTAAAATGGATTTCCTTGGAATGGATAATAGGCTGAATGATATAATACTAATCTAAGAGCGATACCATGATTTTGAAACAGGATTCCCCAGACAAGATCAAAATTTAAATTAAATTAAATTATGATTTATTTATATATAGTTTAATACCATTTCTAGACTATAAATTTCTTATAACATATATAACTATATGTGGTTATCTTGATATATACGAATACCAAGGCTTATAGAAATTGGTCATAGTTCTATATTATCACCATCACCAATATAATTCATTACATACAGTACATCGTCCTTATTATCAGATACATAACTTCTTAGGCTGAAGCAGGTATCATAAGCTAAGTGTCTATCAATGAACCTGATCATTCATGTTGTGATTTATTTATAAATGTCATATAATAACAAAAAATTTCTTCATTACATACTCACAGACTCCATTTCATTATATTTCACTAGTGGAGGTATACTATATTTTATTAAAATCCGATTTAGGACGCCATCTCATACTCAGATATATCTTAGGGTAGGAGGACGTGCTCATGGATTGTGTATCTTGATAATAATTGTTATTGACTAGGATATGAAATTATAGGTAGGGGTTGAGCATGTAATAAATTTTCTTATTAGAGTTGGAGTGTTTTTTTATTTGTTTTTTATTAGTCTAGACATGATGTATGTATTACTAATTTAATGGCGTATTCCTTTTATTTTTTTGTCTTATCATGTTCAAGTACAGTTTGGTTATTTGACCCTATCCTTGTTATATAATTTGGATTAATAGTTTTGTTTTATAATATCTCTTCAACATTATTTTGTTTCTTAATTATTATACTCTACATTGTATATAAAAAAAGGGTATAGTCACCCCCATGGTCCCACACTATAACCCTCAATGTTAGTTAGCATCCTCTAGAATATACAGAGGCATACTTAAGGGTATGCAGATAACAAGTATTGACACTATTATCGAGTGACCCAAGCCATGATGCTATAGTTAAAACATAATGAAATGACTCATTATGTATAATCCATGTTATGATGGGTATCAACATTCATTTTTTTTATCATTCTCTTTGATATTTCTCATCTTATGTTTATGAATTATATTCAATTGTTAATTTCTATGATTACCCATAACATTCTTTTATGAACACCCTTTTTTATGTATCTATTACCCCATGTTATGAATAATGATGATATGTATGTTATTTTTTGAATGGTTTCTTATATAGATATGTTTATGGGAAATAATGATCAATTATTATAAGAAATGTTACGTACAGTGGAAATAATTCCCATTTTAAAACATGATACTAGTTTCGTAGGTTTTTGTTTCAATTCTCTAAAAATCTAAACCTAAAATCATCTTGGGTGTGTATGTAAATCAATATTTACATGGAAATTTTAAATTATTGATGGTAAAAATTGTGTTTCATTAGTAGTAATCAAGGATAAAATATTAAAGAGTGTGATTTTATCTCTTGATTTAAGTGCACATATCAATGGTATTCTACTTAGTATCTATGTAGGAGTCTAGAATAATTTTGATGTTATAATGTTATCAGTGTAGGATAATTTACGAGTTATAGTTATCATTATGGGTTAATGTATATATGGGAAATCATAAACTTAGTGGAATATATTCCATTTGGAGGTTTTAATTGACATGATTTTAATATGATAAATGATATTTTGGGAGATGTTTTATTTTGTTTTAATTAATTATGATCATATTTGTTACACTTAGGTTTAATATGGGTTTTTGTGTGAAGGTTATTGAGGAATAATGTAATTTCATTTTTGTAGATATAAAATGAATGTTACAAGTAAACTATTAAGTTTTATACATTCATTAAGGTTGACAAAAATAGGGTTACTACAGATATATGATTATTTCTTCTTTTCATTGTTTCAATTGATCATTATGTTTTATTTAGGAAATTTTTGATATTAATGTTTTATTTCATAATTTAATGTTCTATTAACAATTTTACTACTCATTATGGTTTTTCTAAATGGTTATAAATATGTGTAATAACATGTCATCGTTTTTTTGGATCTTATGTTATCTTATAAGTTATTTTTAGTTCTTCTAGAATAAAAAATTAATTATTTATCAATTAGAATAAGATATGAAGTATAGTTGGAATGTTACTCGAAATAGAAATGAATGAGGAAATTTGGAATATAAATAATGTTAGTTAATTTTTTTAGATGTTTTCTATCTTATTGTTAAAACATTTCCTTATTAAAAAGGAAGAAAAATTTCCCATGTCTCATTTGAAAAATACCACACAACCCTCATGGTACATGTTTCAAAACTCTTTCACTAATATGAATCTAATTTTCGAAAATTCATAAATAGAAATATTAATAAAAAGATATGTTATATAGTCTAAACCTAGACAATAATGTTCTTATAGAAAATAAATATAATCCATAATTCATTCCATATATGTATTTTAATCATCCCCTAATTGGTTTATTTTGAATGTGTTTTAAATTTTTTGTTAATTGGACATGAGATAAAATTGTGAGGACGCGGTTTTATTACTATTAGAGAATAAAACACCCCAACATTTAAGTTTATATTCATTAAATTCAATTCTATGTTTTATATCATATTCCATAAAAACACTAATTTTAAATGAAGTGTAATATATAATGGAAATATAATTATATAAATAAGATTATTTTAGCATTATTACTGCATTGGTGTGAATAAATTAGATAAACAATATTATGAAAAATATGAACATAATTTTTCGTAATTTAAATTTACTAATTAATTCCAATGAAATAAGTACTATATTTTTAATAATAATAATTAAATCATATAAGGCTCAGAATAATTAGACTTAAAAATGATCATTTTCTATAAATGTGGGGTTTCATTATATATCACATGTTTCATTTAAAAGATGTATTTATCTTATTTAGTTTAATAAATTGACTTAAATATTATTTTTTATAAATTAAATCTATTGAATAATTATTCATACATTGATTATCAATTTTTAAAAATTGAATATAAAGTTAATTCATGATAGAAAGTGTTATTTAGGAGAAAATTATTTTTAAGTTTGTGATGTATTTTTATCTTCATCAATTTAATTACTAACCATTTATAAATATTTTTATTAAATTTAATGATAATATATTAAATAAAATTAATTAATAATAATATAATGGTTGTTAGCATGTAAAGAATGTGAAGAAATTTATTTTCACATTTGAAATTATATTTTTTTTCTAAAAATGGTGTTTACGAATTTTGTGTGTTTATATTAGAATTATTTTATACAAAATTTTGAAAATTTATTTTGTATAATGAACTTAATTTTTTTTAATTTATCATTAAATAATTTTCTTATGGTGAATGTTTGATATTTTCACAAAAGGGAGATTTCTTATTGGATAGTGGAAAAATTTATTTATAAAAATATTACGAATTTTATGAAAACTAAAATACATAATATTGGTTTAAAAATTAATAAATCATTTATATCAACTTAATATGTGTTTAAAGAGTAATATAATGAAATTAAAAACAATATTTTTTATTTTTATGCCCATTCATTTTCTTTTTTAAACATCAGTTATATTTTTTTCTTATTAAAAACTATTTATCGATTATTGCATTTAATATTATGGTTGGAAGGTTATGTATAGTTTTGGGATGGTCCTATATTCATATAACTTTATTTTTATATATTATTATGAAACCAAATTCATTATATTCAATAATGTTTAAAAAATATAGTGTAAAATAATTTTTATGCTAAAAACTAGTGTTTTACAGAAATAATTCTTTCATTGCATTTTGAAAACATATATTGAAAGTAATTTATTCATCCTAGATAAATTTAATCATTGAAAATGGGAAAAAATCAATAACTGTATCCAAGTTTTAAAATATATTACATGTTATTTTTAAATCATATAAATTTATTATCTATGCTAAATTTTTGTCATGATTATATGGAAAAACGGATATTAATGTGTTAAAGTACGTGATAAGGCTTAAAATATCACAAAAACAATTCTCAATATGATTTTTTGAGTGTTGTTAAAAAATAAACCATATTATATTTAAAATAGGGTTGATTTTTTTCCACTTTCACATGAACATAACATTATATTATTTTATAGTTCTTAATATTTACAAGAGCTCCACTCCCCTAAGAAATAAATGGGTTTCTTCTCTACTAACTTTTCCACAAACATTGAGAATATATTTCAACAAATATATATCCAAATAACATAAATAAACTCCTTACCACATCCTATAGGTACTCGTATCACCAAATTTTTAATCCTATAATGAATAAGGTGTAAGGTAAAGGAAAATATCCAATGATGAGTTATACATCCTAACATAATTATTTCAAATTTATTTAATCTAATACCTAGATGAAATATAATTTTACTACCTTAAATAAATTAAATATCTTTCAAATCTATAAATAAGAGTAATTATTATTTTGTAACAATCATTTTACACCTTCTTTTCATCCTATTGGAAAAGAAAACATCGCTCGTGGGTTTTTGTGGATGACCACCACCATGAAGTATTGTGTTTCATTTATCATAAGAAAATAAAATGAATTTTTACAATTATGAAATTAAGGAAAAAATATGATGTTTATAATTTTTGAAAGTATATTATATTATCTACCTTCTTTTTCATATTCTTGGTGGAAAATGATAGCATCACTCATGCGTATGTGTTGTCCACCGCCTCCATGAAGCGACGTGATACATTTATCCTTTATTCGAAATATGGATGGTCATAAGGATGGAGTTAATGAATAAATATTATGTTTAACATATTTTTGTGATTACGTAAATTTAGACCTTCATTTAATATATTTCCATTTCATCAACTATAAAAATTAAAATGTCGTTCATGCATATATATGGACTTCCATCTCCATGATACAGTGATTAATTTTTCATGATCACATTAAATTGATGTTTATAAATTTATATTAAATGAATAATAATTATCTTTATAAGAAGATTAATATTTTTTGTATAATGGAACCATGATCCCTTTTACCATGGCTAACATACTGAAGTTTTTTTACGATTATGAACTGAATGACCTCAAAACAACTAATGTAAAGATAATCGACATTTTACATATATAAAGAATTAAAATCAATCATACAAAGAGAATAATAAAATGGGGTTGAACAGAGAAATTATTAATTATGAATAAAATTATTAATAAAATTTTATTATTCACTATTTATATAATGTACAAATCTAAATTCTTTTTATGGTAAGGGATTTCTCATCTTAATTTTCTTTCTTTGAGAGTCATGCCATTTTCGCAACATTTTTTTATTTTATAGTTTATAAACTACTATATGGATGAATTTTATAATTTATTAAAGTTATTTACAAATATTCTACATTTTATCTCCTTCAATATTATTCTTTATAAATTTTTAGTAATGTCATAACAGTTTTTATTTACCTATTGTTTTAAATTTTTCCAACTCCTTTTCCACCATATACATGTCATTAAAATTTTTCATGAATTTTATTATATATATTTCAATGATTATTTAGGGGTTATTTTATAATAAATTTGAATTTATTTTGAATCATTTTAAAATTATTATATTTAATTTTTTCTAAAAATAACATTTTTAATGTTCTTTATGATAAGTGTGAAAATAATGATTTTTTAACCGTTATGGATGGAACTGATTTTCTACCTTCCATTTCAGTTTTTTATTATCAGGTTTTCTATAAAATATCTAAATGTTTTTTAATGAATAAATTATACTATAATTCTATGTTTTTTTTAGAATTTCTAAAAAATGGAATTTCTCTTTATTTTTATGAAAAAGGGATTTTTCTTTTACATATGTTTTAAAATAGGGGATTAAAATATTTTTTGATGAAAAATGTAAGATATTGAAATTTATTGTTTCTGATAAGTAAATTAATAAATTTAGGTGATGAATGATTATCATGATATATATCATAACTACTGGTGAGCATGATATATATCTCAATGGCATTGTGTAATGATTTAGTATTCCAAGAGGAATATGAGAGAGACAATAACAGCCCTAGACCCACACTTGTGAATATAATGTTGAAAAAAAATAATATTTACATATTTTTATTGATGTCTATATCTGTAACCTAATATTTTACATCCAAAACATACAACATCATAGGAATATATTGTTGCACATGCATGCCTAATGACCTTTTAGGTTTAGAGTTCCAAAGAATTTGGATAAACTCTCACATCACAACATGGATGCATAAAACAACTAGTTCATAATAATTCATTCCATATCCCACTATTTGTTTCACATATTTTAACCATATTAGCAATAAAATAATAAAAATAACTATTTATATCATGTGGAAAAATAGAACAATGGAAGGGTAATCTAAATAACTTATCAAAGGAAAACAAAAGTACTAATAAGTGATTGTCATCAGTGAGAATATAATGAGAATTAGGGTGTAAAGAAACAACACAAGTGAATAAAAAAATCATAATAAAAATAATACCCATAAAAACTTGGTAATAAAATATATTGAATGGAATACTGATTTATCAAAGGAAAGAGTAATGAAAATAAATAATCATGTTCTATCTGATAACAATCATGATAAAATTAGAAATTAAATACTCATATATTAAAAATTAAAATGAGATGTTATATTTGAATATTGTCTTGATAGAACATATACAAGAACCCTTATAAGTGGAATAAATAATATGGTAAATTTAAATCATAATTCTCTATAAAACATAATTAATACTGGATGCATTATAGGGATATAAAAGGCCCACCTGTACATAGAATATGACGTACTCATTTATGTTTGGATTATAATGGAACCACCATCCAAAGTTTCATAATAGAACCACCCATAATCATAAATAAATTATAGTAACCATAGCTTGAATAATGTACATAGGTTTTGTATTACATCATAAACTCTTAAAAACAACCATTTTCCTTTCATAACGTGATTAACTAATAGAAAATAAATGGGTTCTATGAATATATCTTTGAAACAATAATAATCCATATATAGAAATAATTCGGATGTTGTTATTATAATATATCCCTAGCGGATCATATTTTACATAAAGCACTATTATTATTGGTGAATTGAAACACAATTAAAATATCATTAAATATATTCTTGATGGAAATAAACATTCAATAATGAAAAATATTAAAAACCAAAAAACTACAAATTATTGTGGAAATTGATTTTGAAAGTGAACATGTAATATTTATATGTATATTTGATGAAAATAATGTTTCAAATGGTTTGAAAATACATATATATTGTAAATGTTAAAAATCAACAATCTTCTCAATATTTTGTAAAGAGAGTCAAAAATGCCCCATGCAGAAAATGATAACGAATTTCATTTTAAATTTTTTTAAAATAAGATAATATTTATTATAAAATAACATTACATAATAATTTATTTTTATAAAAATAAATTCTTGAAAAAACATTATAAAACATATATATTAAAGATAAATTATCCCAATCTGAAATAATATACAAGATCAATATCACATACAAATAACATTCTATATAATTGTCTAATTTATAAGGGATCAAATTGAAAATGAAAAATTAAACCATATTTATAAGAAAAGGAGATGAAACTATATTTTATTCAATAAAATAAGGGCTTTTGGTTTACCCTAAAAAACCCTAAACATAATCAATTCTAATAAGAAATGAGATAGAAACATGAAATAATTTCTACTTTATTGATTTTTTATTTCCAAACTCATTGAAATAAGGAATTGGATTTTCCTATGTAAATAGCATGAATTGAATGAATTAACATTTCAAAATTAATTAATTGGGTAATAAGAAAAGCATTAAAGGATATTAAAGTGTATGATAGGAAACATATCTCAAGAAAATGAAATTGATATAATGGAATCACTTATATGTTTCATTTCATTTGATGTGATAATTAATTCTTTGAATAATTATGTAAAAAATTTAAATCCATATAAAATAAGTATAAATACATAATAAAACACTTTATTTATCAATTTTGAAATAATAATGGAATAACAAAGTCAATTATGTAGAAGTATAACCCAAGGAAATAAAATTAACTTATGAAAAGCATTACCACCCGATAGCTTTCATGTTAAAGCCCATTGGATGAACTAATTTGAAGTGAAACATAAAATACCTTGAATTATTATATATTTATGCTATAAAATGTAAAATTATCAGTATATGTTGCATATAAATGAAATTTTGTGCATAATATTAAAATATTCCTCTATAAAGGTCAATCGATAAAAAAACCCTTACCCCTATCATAGACATGACATGTATTTACATTAATACCATTACAATAAAATTATATATATTATTTTATTTGTTGTAAAATTTCTACATGATTAATCTTGTATCCTTTAACAATTAATTTGATTTATTTTAATGACATATTTAATAACTAAATCGATTATGTCTATGTTTGGTGTTTTGAGGATATTCGGTACAGAGTTCCAAAATAAATTTGGTTAGATGAATGTTGTCAGAGCTGAAATTATTACATATTACAAGTAATAATAATCATGTCATTATTATATTATTTATTAATCGATTAGAAATTACAAAACAATCATGAAAAATGAACAACATTACAATCATAGAGATGATAGTCTATACGTATTCATGAGTAATGATGCTATTTTCCCAAGAATGTTCGATAAATAAGGTAAGTAAAATTTTACCTTCCAATTAATATTATTATATTGTAAATAAAATAATATGTATTTATATAGAATTATATATATCATCCATGTGAGCTGTTCATAAAAAATTTTCACAATACATTGTGGAGGTGGTAATGCACACATATGGACCCACTACGTTATGATCTTTATTTGAAACGGAAAGGAAAGAAAAAGGGATGATATAATATCTTTAAAAAATTATAATTATGTAATTAATATCATATATTAAATTAAATCAACCATTATAACCATTATTTAGAGAATGTTATATAAAATGAATTATGTCAGTTTATAAGGCGGTAGTCCACCATATATATGAACTATTCTTTCATTTCCCTTTTGATCAAAGAGGAGATGGAAATTTGTTATTAAATTAACATAAAAATATATAATTATATTTATGATATTTTTTTATTTAATCATTTTTATATAATATTTTAATGAGGTAGAGTAATAAATAAAAAAACATTTATTTAAAATTTATACGTCTTATTCGATACTTTACATAAAATATTATAATAGAAAAAACCAAATATAAAGGGAAAATAAATGTCATATATTAAAATTTTGGATTATTGTTGGTGAAATATATTCATAATAAGATAAAATAATTTTTTTCCAATTAATTTTAAGCCTTATCAGATTTTTTTAATCTCAAATGTTCTTAATTTACATTTAATGTGGTAACAAAAAATCACAATGGTTACTATTCGTATTGACCAAAAATTAAGTTTAACATATATTCAAATATTAATTATTAGAATTAAAAATATGGAATAAATTTTATGAAATTAAATTTAAAAATTTGGATGTTATTAATTTAAAAATAACCACCAAAAATTTTATAAAAACTTATTTTCAAAAAAAAATTGATTTAAGTAAAAAATGTTTTTATACCAAATTAATGTATAATATAGATTAAAATAATATTATTTTAATTATATATAATATTAATTAAATAAAGAAATTTGATAAATAATATAAAATGTAAGGTGACATTGTATGTACCTGAAATTAAAAAGTATTTTCAACAAACAATAGAATTTAACAATTCATTGAAATGATTTTTTTTTTAAATTTCTCAAAAATTTATCTTAAGATAATTTTTAAATTACTAATTAATAAATCATTTCCTCTTTAAAAGAAACATTTATAATAAAAAATTATAAATAATAATCTCTCACAAAAAGAAATAAATACGATTTAAAAAAACAGGGTTGTAATGGATAAATTGAATTGCTGAAAAATTGAGTGATTATTTCCTAATAATTAATCAATTGTTTTTATTGAGTAGGTATTTTATATAAATTTCTTAGTATGATTTATCCTATTTATAATCTCTAATTCAAAATATATATCCCTTTTAAATAATAATATTTTTATAAGATATCTAAAATCCTTTAATGATCGGTGATGCGTTTTAAAAATGCTATCATGTATATAATTAATTTAAACTAAATTTTCTGGGTGTTACATTATAACCCCTTTAAATTAAATTCACTGAATAAATATTTTCAAATTCATAAAAGGAGTAATATTTAAAAATTATTTTATTGAAATACAATATCATATAGAGGCATAATAATGCTTCTTATAGAAAGGTGATCTCGTAAGGATAATGGTTACCTCAAATAATATATAATTAGGTTTCCAGAAAAAGAAGAAATTTGTGGTAAATTATAATATAGACATATATGATAAAACTAAATTCCAATGACTTATATTGAGTGATATATAATTTGATTAAAAAAAAATTGATAATCAGAAAACCATAAATAAATAAGTGGTGAAAAGGCCATCAATTCTTCTGAATTGGATCTAAATGGATAAATATTTTATTTAAAGATACTTTTCCAATAGTTAAGGAATTCCATTCCCATATTGAATTAGAAAATATGTAAATATACTTACTTGAAAAGTATAATTTCATCTTTTATTCAACATGATCCACAATATCATCATTTTCTCCAATTGATGATTATTCAAGATGAATTTTTTCATGCCTAAATCACTAAAATCAAATTCTATCAAATCACATAATAAAAAATGATAAATATATATTCATATATTTTTTATATATTAAGAAAAACTGAAATGGTTAATACACGTCAATATAATATCCAAAATGAATAATTCTTTTTATGAGTTAATAATACATTATTATCCAAAATATAAAAATTTACACTATTGTTTAAACATAGGTCAATCTTCAAATAAATAAAAAATATCCCAAATAACATTACCTTACTGAAAATTAAATAAGGTTTTAAAAAAAAGGATATATCCAAACAATCATTTTAAATACAAAAAAATATAATATAATTACCCTAAATAACCCTTCAAATTAAATAACATGTTAAAACATAGAGTTTTATATATCTTAACCTACAAATCCATCTCCCAAAATATAGGTAATCACCTAAAAATCCAATCACTTAAAAATAAAAATGGGTGTCTGAACCATTTAAATTATGATCGACCATAAACATATAAATCCATGATGGTATTCTAAACTATTAAATTAAACTCACATGAAGACATTATCATCCCCAAAGATATCTAAACCCTTGTCCAGTACCAAGTATATTATTATTCAACCCACACTCCCATATGTGGTGTTAAACACATAATCTATAATTTTTTTGGATAGATACCGATAAACATTATGCAAGTTTAGAAATCCAAAACATTAAACATAATAAGAAATTACTAGATAACTTGCATACCCAAGTAACATTTTGGTTTATAGTTTATGAGAATTATAAAAATATCACACATAACATCTTTAATACATAAAAATAGTCTTATAAAAATATGTTTCATCAACCGCTATGTTATTTACATCTGGTAACCTTTTTAAGCAGAACATTATTAAAACCAATATTCATAACATGGGGAAAATGAAAACATAGTAAGGGTGATCTCAAACACATAGAAAGGGTAAAAATAATCATTACAATTGAATTTCATCAGTGAGTATAAGTGGGAATAACTATATGATCACATATTCAATGTTCATGGCCAAAACATAATAAATTCATACCAATATAAACATGGATCATAAAACTTTTTACAGAGAATAAAAATTATCAAAGGAAATATTCATATAATAAATTATCACGATCCAAGGGATATCATTCTTGATCAAAGTAATTGTTAAACACAAATATAATGAATATATAAAATGTGTTAGTATGTTGGAACATTATCATTATAGAAACCTTAAAACATTATCCATTGGAATAAAAAAATGATTATCAACCGGCATTATACTATAGGGAACAGAATCATGAACTAATGCATATGATCAATATAACGGATACACCCATTAATTATTGATAACATGACCACACATAATCTGTTTATAAATGAACCAACCACTGTTGGTTTCTAATGGAACCACCTATAATAATAAATAATTTCCTTGAACCATAACATGAATAAGGTTTTCATTTCATTATAAACTCATAGAAACAACCATTCTTCCGTGCATAATATAGTTATCCCATGGAAAATAATTGGGTTATAGGATAGCCTATTTTAAATAATCAAAATCCATATATTGAAATTATTTGGATGGTATCATTATATAATACCAATAGTGATGTATAACATCCCAGGTTATGGTTATTGACTAATGAAATGAAATGAAAAGATCATCAAAACATTATTCAGTAAAATTCCCTTTTCACTTTGAAAGAGAATTTTTAAAACTAAATTTTCAACAAATATTTTCTAAATTATATTCCTTAATAAAAATATTATATACTTTTAAAGGAATATTAAAAGAAAATAATAATCATGATGGAGGTAAAACCCATTAATTCCTTAAATGTTAAAAATAAAATTTATTTTTAATAATTTTTAAATAGAGTAAATAATAACCCTTGTGAAAAAAACAAGTACCTTCATTTCAGAAACATTTATAATAAAGTAAAATATAATGTAAAATAGCATTATGAAATAATTTAGTTTTTGTAACGAACAATATTGAAATTATTTTATAAAACATAGATGTGAAAGAGAATGATTCCTTATGTAATAGTATATATAATATCTGTATCAATAAAAAAACAAATTCTTTATGTTTCCTTAATAAATAATATAGTAAATAGAAAAAAAAGATAAACAAAATTTATAACCACATTATAATAAAATAAATTTGGTTCAAGAAAATAAGATCATATGGCTTCCCCAATGTATCCTTGAACATAATCAATCATGAAAATAAAAATGATTATAAAATAAATTAATTATCGATTTGGTACATTTTAAATAAAAATTAATTGAACATAAAAAATTCATATCAATCTATAAATAACAGTAATTACATTAATTAGTATGTCAAAATTAGATAATTATATACTAAGTACACTATACAATAAAATCATGGTGCATTATAGGAAATATCTCTCAAGAATATAATATTGAGACAATAGAAACCCTTGTAATTTTAAAATCAATTGTAGTAATAATTAATTATTTACACATAACCACTGTAATACACAGAGATTTTGGGAATTATTTTTCAAATAGATTTGATATTTTCTATATTTTTTGTTACCAGAATAACTACTAGGGGTTGCATTAAAATAACTATTGAGTTTATATTTCATTAAATAAAACACTATGTTGGAGTTTTTTTACACACGATACCGATATTATCATTCCATACATGCAACACCGAATTTAAACAAAATGTGTCACACAATTATAATATTATTATTTAATATCCTAGTTATCACAGTTATTGGAATGAAGGGTATGAATTTTATTAACTAAATTATTTTAATAAAGTTCCCACATGTATATATAATAAATTATCTTGGGAGAAAATAAATCAAAATGAAAATAAAAACTACTAGAAAATAATGAAAATAAATTTTAGAAAAATATTTTTTAATGATTAGTAATGTGTTCTGGATCAATAAAATAAGAAAAATATTTTTATTGAATTATATTAATGAAATTTATATAGAATATATATTAAATAAAATATTTAACTTTCGTATTACTAGGTTTCTATACTAGATACATGATTAAATACAATTTGATGATTAAAATAATATTTTTCTCAAAATAAGATTTCAAACATTATATTACGTATCGATTTTAATTCTAAATTAAATATTTTTTAGAAAAATAATTTTATAAAATATAATATCTTTTGAAAATTTTAATGTAAAAATTATATTATGAGGGTTGTTTGATATTTTTCTTAAATGTTTCATTTTTTTGATGAATAATAAAAAATAGTGAATTTTAAATGAAAAATGTATTTTTTAGTTTTTTATAAAGATATATTATATTTAAAATTGATTGTAATGTTAAATTTGTTATATTATACATAAAATATTCTAATTTAGGGTATTATAATGAATTTAATATTTCTTTTTAATAAAAAAAACATTGTAAACTTTTTAACATTTCATCTTTAAAACCCCTCTTTCTCATCAAATCTATTGGATTAATTTTAAATTGAATTTTTCTAATTTTGTGAATCGTATTTAGAAAAATTGATTAAATACTTTTAATCATAAAAATTTAAATTATCTAACATGGTCAATATAATTTTTTACTAAATGGAATATTAAATATTGTTAATATTAATATACCTGGTAAAGATAAAATTGCGATTACCAGGGAATAAACTAAAATGAAAAGTTTAAAAAATGAATTGTAATATTTTATAAAAACAATTTTCTAGAGTTATTTAATATATTGAGCCTATAAGTTTTGATAATGGTCCATTTGGTAGCCTTCATATCCATGAAATGCGTTGGAGCACTCAATTGTTTTTCAAAAATACAATGTGTGACCTCTCCCCCACTTATAAATGGGAACTCACTCTCCTCCCTTATTAAAACATTAAAATAAATCTATTTTGGACATTACGAGCCAATGAAACTTCCAAAATTCCCTCCCCTAGCCCTATATACCATATTTTTTGCAATAAATACTTCCTAGGATATGTTTTAGTGAAAACATATGGAGGATACCCGAAGAAGAGGTAATATTTATCAATGAGTTTTTTGTTTTATTTATACCTGGATTATATTAATTTATTTTAATACCCTAGTTACAAAATATAAATAGTATAATAAATATATTTTTATTTTGATATATTAATTTAATTATCTATAAACATCACAGCTTCTATCAAATGGGACATTAAATCATGTTTTATATTTTAGATAGATTACCGCCTCACAAACCGATATAATTTATTTCTCTATTACCACATAACAAGGAAATAAATAATGATGTATATATATTATATATATATATATATATATATTATTTAGGACATTATTATTATTATTCAACTCTTATATCACATATACCTTTCTGATTTTCTTTTTTTGGCGATACAATAATGTCGTTCTAGTGTACGGGGGACTACTACCTCACGAAGTGATGTGATTCGATCATAAATTACAAGGAAGGTATCATGTATGGATTTAATTAATATATTTGACACATATGACAAAATTATAATTATTTAATTATTATAAATCATTTATTTATCATTTTTTCAATCCAATTCAAAAATGTAAATAGTGTTCATGTGTACGTACGACACACCGTCTACTTGAACAGTGTATTTCATTTTGTTATAATAAATGTAATGGATAATTATAAATTAATATAAAAATATTAAATATTATATTAATATAATTTAATAAATTATATATATAATTAAACAATAAAGAATGTAATTTGAAAAAAATAAAATGTCAAAACATATATGAAGAAAAAAGTGATTATTACCCAAAACCTAACATAAATATGGAATTGTTAATTAATAAATAAAAATAGTCATTAAAAAATAATATAAATTATTATATATCAATATTGTTTTTTAATATTTTTATATTAAACTTATTTTTATTATATAGGTGTTTGGAATGTTTATGATGGATGCCAAGATATAAAGTAAGGGATTTTCTTCTCACGTTTTACTTCTGTGAGACACAAGAAATATTCATCACCTATATATTTAATGTAGTTTTATATATTCATTGAATTAATTTTATGATAATTTTACTTAAAATTATCATTTTTTACATATCCATTTAATTTTCTATCATTCATGGGGTTTATGTTTCCAAATTTACCAAATTGGTAAAAGATTATTTTTTCCATTTTTTTATTTGAGACATATGATTATGTTATACAACTATCTTCTTGTGTAGCTGTATATACAGTCCCTTTTTCATATAATGTCATAAATATATTTATCAAAACTATATATTACATCTCATTAAATTCTATTCATTCATGGGGTATATGTTTGTAGCCTACGCACGTAGTAAATATTTTATGTTTGAATCTCAACATTTATTAAGATTATTTATGATCTCATTTCCAATGTTAGATTATTATGATAGGTCTCTCATGAAATATATAAATTTTATTATAATATAGTTATGTTATAGTCATATATTTTTCACAATTATTTTTCTCTTTTTATGTATTCAATTGTTATAAATAATGATTTTAATAATTTTGTCTCTGTTTCTCTTTCCAATCGAAAGCCCATTTTCACCAAAACCCGGGTTTTCTAAATAAATTAAAAATGAATTTTAACAAATTTTTAAATTATCAACAACACATGTTTTTACCGAATTTTTTTATTTAAAAAAAATTATATAACTATTCATATCATTTTAAAAAATAATGTCTCTTTGGATATTATAGAAATTTTGAAAATAATATCTCCTTTTATCATGTCAGATATGGAATTTTTTTCCACTATCATGACCACTCACTAATTTCAAGATTCCATTAAATGATTTCAATTTTTTTCCAAATAAAATTTTTTCCTTCGTACCTAGTAAATTTTGAGATTTTAAATGAATAATTTCAAAAAGAAATGATTTTAAAAACATTTATTGTTTTTGAAATAATATTAAACGTGGAAAGGATATTTTCCCCAGGATAATTGTTAATTTATTTTTTAGGATTACATTGTAATTAATCATTTTTATTTTAAAACAAAATCATTTAAAAAAATATGTTTTAAAAATTTATTTGCAAAGGTTATTTTTCTTAAGAAATGTTCTAAGTGATCGTTCAAAATCCTTCTCTATAAAATATAACATCCTATGAATTAATTTATTCTATAGTAGAGATGTGGACCTATTATATTTTAATTATTATTTCTATTAATGATTATTTATTATGATGAAGAATACTTAAATAAAACTTTTTACTATTCCATGGGTTAAACCATGGTATAACTACTGTGAAACCCATTTAATTTCAAGGATTATTCTCTGATGAAATAATGAAAGGATTATGATACTTCTGTCTTTCCCATTGGTTAGGATATGATTAAATATTTATAAAACCCCTTTCATTTCATTTCATGTATTATGATATGTTAAATGTTTTATGATAATGTAAAAATCATTTTTATGATTTTCATTATGTGATGGTGGTTAGGTTATAACCAATGTTGGTGGTTATGTTATAGAAATGGATTGTGGTTACAATATAACCAAATATGGGTGGGGCCAAAATCACCCACCAATGCGTTGGGTAAATATTTATATCTCATGAGATAGATATGAATGGAATTGGGTGTGAAGCTAGTTCTGTATGACATGACCTAAATGGGGAGTAAACCTTGTTCAGTAGGACTTGGATTGAATGAGGAGTGAACCCGATTTAGTAAGGGACATTGACCTCTATGATGCTATAGGGAGTGTAACATGAATACTATGATGGTTTAGAGAGTACCACCATTCCTCTATAATTAATTGGAATCAATTAGGGATGTTTTTTGACATGTTAATATGTATATCCTCCCATAGAGCACCCATGGATGCTTTAAAAATTCACCTTGATTTCTAAAGAATTGAATTTATATTCTTATGTATATGTCACAAATACGATCTCTTATTCCAATGATATATTCATATTGCTCATTCTGTAATATTTACATGTAATTAATATATTATTTTCTATTAATAATTAAATCATTACTCAATATTATGATCTTTTATATGAGTGTTTTGGTTTTTAAATTGTTATGCTCCGGTTTTCTTACCCTTATCTTCATGTTATGTTTATTGTTTTCCCTTTTTAACCTTTAAAAAGAATTTGATCTCATCCTTTACTATGATTGAATTCTCTATGTTATGAAGAATATTTTTATGTAGGGTATTTATAACTGTGATACTAAATTGTAATATCACTATGTGAATTAATGAAGATCATTCAATAGATTAAAATATAATGTTCTTTGTTTCAGAAGTCACTTAATTATTATGATCCTCAGGCATGTTTTTGTGTAATGTATTTAATATTAATATAAAAATATATAATTTTGTTTTATGAAAATACTATATCATAACTATTGATTTCATCAGAAACAATTATTGAAAATACATTGTGATTTCCCTAGGGATATTTTTAACACTCGGTCTAGGTATGTATCTAAGGAAAATTCTTTGGATGACTCAAAGTATATGTAAATGCCTTGGAATTTTATAAAAGGAACGATTGAGTAGTTTATATGAATTTCATGATTCTAAAAGTGGATGGGGCTATGGAACATAGGTACGTTGGGGTGATAACTACCAAAAGATACATTGAGATAGACTTGATCATCACTTTGTGCAAAATAATGGTAAATGATTCAATTATGGTTTTAAACTCCTAGGGGATATGTTTTTTAAATATAAAAACTCTTTAGAAACTGTCATGATGGATTTAGATAGATTATGACTATGAATAAACCAGGTTAAACATAAGGTTACATATATTAAAAATAAGGTGTCATGATTTAGATAACCTATAAGTTATTATAATGATTTTTTAGTTTGCTATTATGATTAGTGTTCCTCAGACAATGCATTTCGGATTTATTTTATGATAGAAACCAGATGAAACAAGGTTATCATTGAATGTGATGGAAGGTTTTATGATGAGAATCCAAATGTGATGACAGGTAAATTGAAGGATATTGTGAGTATTCTGAATCAGTTATCACTATGAATTATTATCAATGTGAACCATAACCAACTCTCAAACATACAAAATTATAGAATAAGGGAGTTCACTAACAATTTATGGAGTGGAGACCATAAGAGAAATAAGATTTAGTTTTATATATATTTAGAATGTTGGAAGAATCACTCCATATAATGTCTCCATGTAATGAAAGGATTTATTATGTGTTGAGAAAAAGGTCAGAGAGAAATAAATTTCTGAGAGAAAATGAATAGTTCAGTTAATAGAACGTATGTGAATATTGGTCTTCCAAATGTATTATCAATGGATGAATGCATTAAATGTAGAACATATGGGCATTAAGAAAATTTATTTCCTTGTAGGATGCTCATGAAGAGAGTCACCAGCTTTGTATGAGTAATGGTTAAACAACATACAATGAAGAGACTATGAATAATATATGAAAGGAAACAGGTATTAGGGAATAATATGATCTTTATTAGTCTACGGATTATGGATGAGGTAGAATAATCAAAAATATTCTCTATTTGAATTCACAAATTATGTTATATGACTATATAAGAATTGTATATAGAATTTTTTCATTATGTATTTCTAATAATATGTTAAATTTTACTAATTTACCTGAAATTAAAATTAATGTCAAGGTGATTTTTTGATTAATTGAAGATAACCATTAATATGTTAGGGATGTTGAGATAATCTTGTTGGGATAAAGAGATGTTGGACATGAATAACTAAATGGGATACTACTGATTACCTTGGAATGATTAATGAATTTTTGAAAAGGTGGTTTATTATATCATTGATGGATTTTACAAAAAAAAAATTGGATTGAAGGAATGAATACAATAATCTATTTTTTATTTAAGTAATGAGAAAATGGGCTTATAGATAATAAGGTTTTATAATAATTTAGGTTTTTTCTTTTTTTCAAGAAAATATTTTATGAATAAATTCAAAGGTTTGGTATATAATAGTTAATATCCACTTTTTGGTATATGATAATTAATTATATGTTTTTTGGATATTCAATCACCATATTTATAATGTTTTGGATTTTAATCAAGGGTCAAAATGTTAACAATTTATGTCATGGTTGAATTTAAACAATGGATGGGGATTTATATATTAATGTATTTCATCACCCTATGATGATTTATCCATATTATATAACCTATTATAATTATTGTGTTATGATTATAACTAAAGATATATATAATGACTTATTATTCAATTTATGGATCATAATATCTATTGGTTCTTGAGGTACAAAAAATTTACCTTTACTACATTGAGTAATATATAAATAGAAAATTAATAAAGGCACAACCGATGGAAGGGATTGTTCTTAAAAAATATAATTAAATAAAGTTAGCATATCTTTTCCAAAAAATTCATCAACATTAGGAAATAGATCATGAAATAATTTGTTTTCCTATTACAATCATTTTTTATGATATCAATGATCTTTTTTACACCTATTTGGTTTATGGTTTTGTGGTCATTAACTTTATCTAGATCATCCAATTTCTTGTGATCAATGATCTCTATCACACTCTATAATTATTTATTCTTTCCTACATGTCCAAATAATTACTTCCCGTATATGTTCTCCAATGTAGAAACCTAGAGGTTCTTAATGTGACATTTATGATTCCAACATTTCCATTTTAAGGGATTTATTATTATTAATTGTTTATTATGAGGATTTCAATGAAGGTATTTCAAAATGATACACAGTATATAGTTGAGAGTAATGTTTTGGGAACAATCTTTTAATGGTTGGAAAATTTAACTCCCTTAGACTATGTGGAATTATTTTTTTCAAATAGAGTTGATATTTCTAATATTGTTTTCAACAAAAAATATGGATTTTGGATTTTGATTCAAGTAACTTGGATTTTATCTTATTTTACAATAAACACTAATATTGACTTATGTTACACACAATACCATGTTTAGCTGGGCATATACATAACATCATCATTAAACAAAACCGTACAATTGAAATATTATTATTTAATATGATAGATATAACCTAGACATTAGAATAGAGTGTATGAATATGATTAATTAATTTATAAAGATATGGTTTACACGTTTATATATAATTCGTTATTTGGTGTCCAATTAATTATAAATGAATATGAAAACTATTTGAAAATATTGGAAATCTTTTAAAAAAGCATTTTATTATAAAAATAGTGGTGTTCGACATTAATAACATGACAAAAAACTTTTTTTCAATTATTTTAATAAATTTTATGTAGTATATATATTAAATAAAAAATTTAAATGTAATATTATGTGTTTTCTTGATACGATAAATGAATAAAAAAATTTATTCATAAAAAACTGTATTTTTATGTAAAACATTTTTTTCACCTTTTTGGGATGCACATATTTTAAAAATAAAATTTTACACTTTATAAAATTAATTTCATTAAAATTAAAATATATTTAAAATAGTAATATCATATTTATCGGTGTTTTCATTTTTGGGATTTATTTGAATAATTTCAATTTTTTTAAAATATTGAAAAAATATACAGAATTTTTATTTCAGAACTACCATTTCATTTAACATATTTATAATAATTAATTATATGTTGAATTGGTTTTAAATTTTAATTAAATCAATTATATACCCATTAATCCAATTTAGGTGTTTGTAATCATGTTAATGTTGAGTTTTTACAGGAAAAATGTTTAAAAATTGGAACATTTCTACTTCAAAACATTCTTTTTCATCACATCTGCGAGATTAATGATTAATTTAGTTGTACACTTCTATGAATGGAATTTAAAAAAATGGATTCGATATATTGAATCATAATAATTTATATTTTAAATTATTTATAACTTAATATTTTACCAAATGAATATTTAATTTTGTAAAAATAAATTAATATGGTTAAGGTAAAGATGGTTCATAACATCCTTGACCTGGGTACTACTAAACCTGTTCCCTAATTCGGGTCATCAAGTGACATAATTCATGCCTCCACGTACACTAGAGGATGTCGACTAGTAGTGAGGGTCTAAATTATTCACATGTGTGGACTATACCCTCTTTATATGAGAGAGCCACCATAGATTGTAATATAACTTGAAGAAACTATAAGAAAACACCAATATCATGCATAGCCAAACATGTCCCAACTGGGTAAAAACCACAAGAAGTAATTAATATGTCAGGTCATTTTACAGTACCAAGTGATCAAAATTCAAAATTAAGACAACAACGGAATCTGAAAAATGGTACTGACTCCATGTTGGGATCCTCCTCCAAGCATGTTCCATGTCCAAAAAAATTACCTAGTATAGGTACCTTACCCTTGTACAAATCATCAAACATGAAATATTTCCTGGTACCCAATAGTGGCCCAAGAAGGGTTTGAGTACAACTCAGTAGTCCATTACCAATGTTGACTACAAAATAACTAGTCTAACAGATATCTCAAGTAAGTAAAGATGAATGGAAATTTGATAAATAAAAATAATGGGACACTATTTAATTATCATAAATTTACTATTACTATTAAAATAATAGTTTAATGTTCATAATATTAAACATATCATAATTTAGTTCCTCATCAAAATGTAATCCATGGGTTACAAATTTACCTTAATCACAAAATATTCATTATATTAATACATTTTTATAAGAGACCATGTCGAGTCTTGAACTCACTAGGGATGATCATATCGGGTAATCAACAAACATACATTGGAGCCTCGGTCCACGTATTACCCTTGAAGAAACGTTTTGGGTGAATATAGCATCAGTCCGACTCCCCAACCCATGAATTCATGACAAGTTTAGACCATCAGTCCAACCTTACCCATGGATGGAGAATATGTCTTTTAACCCACCACCATGCCAGGTGCACATGCTTATTTATATATTTACCACATCTATCCATATCATTACCATTACAATGGATTAATGTAATAGTCATGTTTCCCAATAATCAATCATGTAATATAATGTTATGCCATAGCCCGTTCACAATTCCATTTTATAATACATAACCCATTATCCCAATTCTACAGCCCAAGTCTGACCCCATTATCTATATCCATGAATTCACTATCTGTAACCCATTCAATGAGTTCAAATTTTCATACATAAAACCCCCCTTTTTGGTTTCAAAATAATTCATTCTCTACAAGACACCACCCATATTAAACTAATTTAACCTATTTTTATTACCATGCCTAAAATCCAATAAACCACTAATATGCATTGTCACATTCAAAATAGTCATTTCATCTCTCATTAAACATTTCAACGCGCCTTCCAGGGGCACTACATTGTTACATGACAACCTTTCTCATGTGTAGCCGACATCAATGTCTAGAAAGTTTTAGTGGACCCATTAGGAGGCCCAACAAAGGTCATTTAATCCTCTATGTGTCCCATAGGGACCATGAGTATCTCCATTCATCTCATAGATAGCCATTGCACTAAATATCATCAAAGGATCACACTCATAATAAGGGGTAACTAATAAATAACCCCAACAATTCCAAAATATTAATCAAAACTATGGGATATAACTTGTAGACGAACTACCATGAATCTATTGGTGAATGCACCTCTAATCGTGCCCTTAGATCATGACTCAACAAACCATTTAATTCTCAACCTAAATCACACTGAAAAGAAGGGTTTAAATTTTTGGTTGTGGATAAGGAATAGTTGAAAAACCTAAACCAAAATGATAAGCAAGAGTTGTATTTTCTTTACCCAAATCTTCATTTTGCTACCAAAGACACTCCAAATGACCAAGAGTTGAAGGAGAGTCAACCTTGGAAGATCATGGGAGATTTTTTTTATTCCTAGGGTTTCAAGAATGATGAATTTACAAAATCCTGAAATGGGGTTTAAAACCCCATAATGGAATTTTGGTAAATTTCACATCTTTTCTAGGCTACACAGTTTCGCCGCAATGTTTTCCAAACCGTTCACAAACCGTGCGAGAGCTACTTTCCCAAAACCACCATTCACACAATTTCCTAGGAACTCAGAATTTTTAGATTAGACACATGGTGACCATGTGAAAACCTATGCCCAAGGATATATGGTTACCAAGGATGATTCTCATGGTTTTCACAAACCATGCACAAACCATGCAGAATGACCATGAACTCATTTTTCATCCATTTTCATGTCCCAAACCCCTAGATAACCCCGAAGTCTTCTCATAATGTTTCAGAAATAATATTTTCCCAAATTAAATGACATAAACTGATACATAAAGAAAATAATATCTTAATAAAAGTCTTGGATCTTACAACCTGCCCACATTTTGACGGATCCTCTTTGACCTGCTCTTCAGATGAATCATAGAAATTATTAAGAAAAGTGATTGAGGCACTAGAATCACATATATGACGCTTTTTATCAATATTGTTCCTATAATTTTTCATACTTCCATAAAATATGAACCAAAGGTAAAACCTTTCCCCATAAAATATTCTCACTATAATCCAAAATAGGATCTATGTGCTTCTCAATGGACATTGTAGGATCTTGTTCAATATCATCGACATTTATCACATGGGATAGATCAGGATTATTCTAATGATTGTTTGAAACATGAAAAAAATGCACCCCATTATACCATTTTTTAACGGCCATCCCATAAGCCACTATTCTGATCCTCTTCACAATCTTGAATGACCACACATACCTAGGTTCCAAAATGCTTTGTTTTAGAATTTGAAGTTTGACCAACCTTGGAAAAACATAAAGAAACATACTATCACCCATATCAAACTCATGATTCCTATGAACCTAATCTTCATATGAAATATGCATACGTAGGGATGTTGTTATGCACTTTTCAATAAAACGAAATTTCTCTGAAATCTCCTACATGAGACTTGGTTATAACTGCATATATTCACAAGACTCTAAAAAAATTGATTGAGATCTACACTGACACCAATATAGTGCCTCAATGGATCCATCTAAATCTTATCTTGGAAACAATAATTTTACGAAAAATTAATGGGTGATAAGTGATTCTCCCATGAACCACAATAATCGTGGACACACCAACTCAAAAAATCCTCCAACACCTTAATAGTTTGCTTAGACTGGTTATCTATCTGTGGGTGATAAGTTGTACTTAGAAAAACATGGGTACCATGCACCTTCTGTAATCCACTCAAGAAGCGCAATGTAAATCATAGGTCATGATCCAGAACTATGGTTTTCAGCATCCCATGAAATTTCAATATTTATTGAACATACAACTTACCCTCACTAGTCAACTGTATATGTCTTATGGATTGTCAATAAATGAGATAATTTATTCAACCAATCCACAAAGACCTTGATTGCATCATTCTTCAGAGGCATACTTGGAAGTAACACTATGAATTCCAACATTAAATCATTCCACTTCCTTTTTGGAATAGGCATTATGCGTAACAAACCACCTAGATGCTGATGCTCGTCCTTCACCTGTAGATTAGTATATTATCATTCCATGAAACCTAAAATGCCTTTCTTCATACCCAGCCACCAATACAGCCTATGAATATCATGACACTTATCAGTCAAGTTGGGATGTGCTACCCACCTTGATGCATGGGACTCTCACATGAACTATTCCGACAAAAACATTTGTACTACAACCGAGACATTAACATATATTATTTTATCACCCTCCAAGGCCCAAATAAAAGATGAATCCCCAACATTAATACATTATTTCATAGATAAACCTATAGGATCCACCAACTGAATATCTTTCACGGAGCTTAAAAGTGCTGATTCAACTGCTACAGATGCAAGGTTCATCATCACATTCCCATCCTATAAATCCAAATGAATCTCAACAATCAAGGCCATCGTTTGCCATTCAGATTTGGATTCCCAAACCACCTTATTGAGAGTCTTATGGCTTAGATCATCCGCAACACTGTTCCCTTTTCCAGACGTGTAAACCAACTCAAAATCGAAGGAATGTAGGAACTTGACCCACCTTCGCTGCCAAATATTTAAATCCATATGAGAGAAGACATTCTTTAATCTATTATGATCATATAACACCTTGAATTTTACTCCCAACAGGTGGTTCCTCATTAATTTTAATGCATGAACTATATTATCATGCTCAATATGGGGAGTATGGTAGTTTCATTCAGGTTGTCTTAGTTGTTTCGACCCATAAGGTAAAAATCCATCATCTTACATTTTTATTACCCCACGTCCCACAATGGATGCATCACAGAACAAAATTTACTTTCTACCGAGTTCATGTATGATTAGAATTATTTTGGCAGTGAACCACATCATTAAATTTTGGAAAACTGATTTCACATGCATCTGAATACTCAAACATAACACTCTTATTGGTAAATCTTGAAAGTGATTCTTCCAAATTGGTGAAATATATAATGAACCCAATGTTATAACCAACCAAACCTTGGAATCTCATAATATTAGAAACATTCATGGGTTTTTCCCATGACACCACCCCATGTAACTAATCTAGATCCACTGACACTCCTAAATTAGAAATGATGTATCCAAAGAAATGAACATTCGTAATCTAGAATTGGCACTTTGATTTCTTAGCGAGAATCGTATGCTCTCTTAGTATACCCAAATGATGTCAAGATATTGGGAAAGATCATAAAGATCTCATGAGTACACCAAGATTTTATCAATAAAGATAACGATGTACTGATATTGATAGATGTGAAATATTTGTTTCATTATCCCCAAAAACACAACCTTCACATTGGTCAACCCGAATGGAATCAACAAAAAATCATACAATCCATACATTCTCCAAAAATATGTATAGAGTAAGTCATAAGGTCTCACCCTCAACTAATGGTATCCTGATATGAATTAGTTCTTGGAGGAAATTGTGGCACCCATTAGTGATTCAAATAGGTCATCAATTATGGAAATATGGTAATGGTTTTTAACAGTTGGCTTATTCAACATCAGGTAGTCATCACATAACCTCTGTGACCCGTCATCCTTCTTAGAAAATATAATGTGTGATCCCTATGGCAACATAATAGGTTGAATGAATCACTTCCACTCCAACACCTCCATACAATCCTTCTGCTTCTTGTGTTCTCTTAGTTCCATTAGATTTTGTGGAATGGAAAATGGTTCTTCCTCTGGTACTGAATGATCATAAACTCAACATCTCTTTCAGGTGGTATCCCCGAGATGTCCTCATAAAACACATATAGGAACCCATTGACTACAGGAGGAAATACATGTTTCTCCAGATCTCCATCATCAATAATAAGGCATTCCACATGGGTCGTGATCTATCCCTACTACTAACAAAATGGACTTACACGACCTGATTGAACTTCCTACCCTCCAAGAAGGACATGAGTGTCTCCGTAGGGATACATAAACACTACTCAACATCAGTAAGAGTTGATATGGTCTTAATAATCCACTAACTAATAAATACTCAGGATCATATTAAAACCCAACTACTATAGAATATAAAAATCTCATAGGAAACGACATCCAGAAAAACTCTTAGGCAAACCGTTTACACTACCTTATATTCTCAACATGAACCCCCAATTGATTATCCAGTGATATAACTCCACATGCACTTTCCACAGTTAGTACCATTACTATTAATAATTATTCAAAAAAAATGTGTGCAACCTGTGTAAAATAGATCATTTCAATGTGTAAAATCCCCAAAAATTGTAAATCAAATGGTATAAGGTCCATCCTCACCTTCCCGAGGAGTAGACTGAACTGGGTGTATATGTACTATCCCATTACCCTAGGATCCAGCCTATGTAACCTGTGTTACACTACCCTTCTATTGCATATGGTCTTTCCCCAGAGTTCTGCATCCACCACCCCTACCAGTACAAATTTTGAAGTCCCAAATTCCTATCTACTGTGGGATAATCGATCCCCTATGTTAACTCCTCACTAATCTCTTCCATCCAATACTTTCTGTATGCCTTGCGTTCTAGCAAAACCTCTTCACATGGCCCACATTTCTACATGATATGTACTTAACTGTTTTTCGAGGACACATACTTCCATGTGTTTTGGCCTACCACACTTGTAGTAGAAAACACAATCACTATCTTTAGAGACTGGTTCTTTTTTCAGGTTGTGATGTCCACTGATGCCCTTGTGTAAATTCTCAAAACAACACATCCTATTATCAGTAGTTGTGCCATTATTTATCCGAAATGGGACCACATATCATCTTTAATTGGTCTATTTGATAATACCTTCTGATACGAGGATTGGATCCATCACTTCAAAAAACTTCTTCAACAAAAAGATATTAACCTGGGATTTGATCTTGTACTGAAGTCCATCATAAAGTGCCTTTCCATAGTTGCCTCATCTTCTAATAAATTAGGAAAAAAATGTTGTATGTCTGTGAAATGACATGTATAAACCATTATTGAAATTCATAACCTATTTCAAACTCATAAACTCTATAGGATTCTCCTTCATTATGTTTTTTGGATTTTAATGCTCCAAAATTTTTTACTGAAAACTCTTCCTCATCACTCCCTCCACATGATAAGTATGAAAAAAGATATCCCACCAATGCTTTTCTTGGACCCAAATCATGTAGGATTCCAAATTAACATGCCTCTCATAAGATTTTATAGATGTTAAATAATTTAATGGATATACTCCATCCAGAACCCAACTACCTCAATCCCACCCTCTCTTGAAATGGTCTGAGTGTGATACAACTGAAACTCCACGGTCAACTTGAATATACTCGGTGCAAACCTCCCTATGTCGTATTCCATCATCTGTATGAAACAATTGATGTTCTCATTGTACTGCTCTTCCGTATCATCCGAAACAACTATGACTTCTCATTACACTACTGGGGGAGCACTCTTAGTAACTTCCTCTGGTCAACCAACTGGAACATGCCTTTATGGTGGAATTTATTAGCAATGAAAAACACAAAATTATTAGAACACAACCATGAATCCTTTACAATGAATAAGAAAATTTTCATCAACATCCATAATTAACAATTTCACATACACATACCATTCGGATTTATTACATCTAAAAAACTATCCTCAACCATCATTCCTAAGGTCATGGATAACATGAGGTAATTAAATCATAGAGTTATAAACCTTGTCATTTACACCACTTCAAAACAATTCCCTTATTACAATTTATTGTTAAAACAAGTTAAACCACAATTACATCATTTTAAGTACGATTTTATAATTACTACATATCCTTTTGACATTCCTATTCACCCATTAAAGCTATCTAATTAGACATAATTTCATTATTTATATAAAAAACAAAAATACATACTAACATTTATATCCCACACACCCAGCATGTGTGTGCCTACCATGATGCTTGTCTCTCGTCTAAAAAGGTTCCCTGAATTATGTACAAATTCACAACCTAGTTCCCATTAATCCTTGAGAATAATATCAAAAAACTGTCAAATGACACAACAACTGAATCACATGATGGTGAAATATCATCAAATGTAACAACACAAAAGAACAACAACAATTCCCTTCCTGTGTGACTAGGGTTTTCCCCATACATGTCTTAGATATTCACAAGAATTATCTCATTACCAAGTCCCAATACATTCTTAATATCTTATATATCATCCCCATATAGTATGAAAGATAAAATAACTCCTCTAATAACACATTTTAACATCCCCAACATGGGTTCCACTAAACTAGTGCCCCGGTCAGGTCATCACATGATCTGAAGCCCGCCTCCCCATAAGAAACAGGTTGCCAACTAGTTCTGAGAATCTAAATTACTCATGTGGGGAGACTATTCCCAATTTATTAGAGTAATACAAATAAAATCATAATATAAATAGCCGAAAAAAAGAAACAAACATTGCCCTACATAGCAAAACATCTCCCAACTAGGTATACAGAAAAATAAGTAATAAATATGTCATGTCATCCAACAATGCCAAGTGTACAAAACCAAAAATATAGACCACAATAGAATCCCCAAAATTATCCTGACTATTGTTCATGAACCACCTCCATGAATTTCCCATGTCCAACTCATCTCTCTTGTATATGAACTTTTTCTATTGTCCAGATCTACAAGATATAAATATACTCAGGTACCCAATCACATCCCATGTAGGGTGTGAGAACAACTTAGTTGGCCATCAACAAAAGTGACTAAAAAATATACAGTCTTACAGAGAGTGAAAGCAAGTAAAGATGAAAAGAAAGTAAATAATAGAAAATAACGATCCACTATTTTAGAATAACTAATTTTCTATTAATATTAGTATTATTGTACAAAGTTCATAACATAAATCATCTCATCATTTAGTTCATCATCAACATGTAATCTATGGGTAGACATTTAACTTATTCACTAAATATTCATGAAATTCATAATTTTTCATAATTGAACAAGTTGGATCCCTAACTAACTAGTGATGATCATATAAAGTAATCAAAACACTTACCATGGAGCCACTATTTAGGTATTATACTTGAATACTACCATTGGGGGCATAGAGAATCAGTTCGACTCCCTAGACGGTGAATTACTTAGTATGGTAGAGCATCAGTCCAACCCTACCCGTGAGAGGTGCATTAGTCCTTAATCCTACCACAAATCTATTTGCACATGTTTAGTTAACTATTTACCACATTTATCCTTCTCATAACCATTAAAACCAATTAATATAACAATAATTTTTCCCTTCAATCAGTCATGGAATTCAATGCTCTTCTATAGCCCGTTCATAATGCCATTTTACAATACCTACCCCATTAGACTAATTCTCCCCACCATGTCTCACCCTAGTAAACATATTCACCAATTTACTATATATAACCCGTTCCATGTGTTCAAAATTTCATAAACAGTAACCCACATTGGTTTTTCAACAAAATTCATTAGCCACAAGACACACACCCATTTAACAAATTTAACTCTTTTTTATTACCATGCCAAAAATCTCTTAAGCCAGTACTAAGAATAAGAACACCCCACAAATTCATTTCCACTCTCATTATACATTTCATGCTTCTTTTAGGGCATCACATTTTTATAACACATACTCACTCATACTTGGATGACTTCTATGTCCGTAAAGTATCAGCACTCCCCATTGGAGGCCCAATAGAGATCACACCATCCTCTATGTGTCTCATGGGGACTCTGAGGGTCTCTATCCAGAACTTAGACAACCATTACACAAAATATTATCAAATTATCACAATCATAATAATTAGAAACCATTAAATAAACCCAATCATTCACTAACATGAAAGGAAACTATGGGATATAACATTTAGACCACTTACATTGAATCTGTTGGCGAACAGACCCCTAATTGAGGCCATACATCCCGATTCGACCAAAAATTGAATCCTCAACATAAATCTCATTAAAAATAAGGGTTTTAGTGTTTTGTATGGTGAGAATGAAGAGATGAAAACTCTAAAAAAGAGAAGTAATTGTGGGATCAGCCTTACCTGGATCTTCGTTTCGCAACCAATGACACTCCAAATGACATAGAGTTGATGGAGAATTTACCTTGAAATACATTGGGAGATTTGGTTCATTGCAAGTGTTGAAATATTTAATAATAGAGGAAATACTGAGTTGGGGATAAAAATATCATAATGTAATTTTTTTAAATTTCATAACTTTTCTAGGTTACATGGTTTACTCGCACCGTTTTCTTGATTGTGTGAAAATTTTCTGAGGTATTCTATCCCAAAACAACTCATAAGATAAATTTCCTGGGAATTGAGCATGAATATAATAGAAATTTTGTAACCATGAGAAATCATATATCCAAGGCTTCATGGTTACGTAGGATTATTCCCATGGTTTTAGATAACCATGTGAAAACTCTGCAGTGTGCCCTGAAACTCCTTTTTTCCTTCATTTACATGCCCCGAACCCCAAGAACATCACCGATCATTCACATAAACATTGGGAAAAAATATTTTCCCAAAATAATGGACAAAAACTGAAACACAAACCAAAACATACTTAAGGAAATTTTTTCGATCTTACCTAGGTTTACTAATGGAACTAAAAAGATATGGGTTAAAATGACATATAAACTTGTATAAAAACATTTTTTTGGAATTATTTCTACCATTAAACATTTTATGTTTATGAATGCTCTATCATGGACCCTTTTTACAGATGATAAACTAGGGAGCACTCCATAATTTTCAATAAATACCTATTGTGTTCACTCCACCACTTATAAAGGGCATCCCCATATCCCCCCTTCATGACAACATTAAACATTTCTCGGTCAGCCAATACCTATACAAATATCATCCCAAATTCCATTACCTCTTCATATAATAATAATTTTAGGTATTAATCCATCTTAGTATGTATTTGAGTGCTAACCTATAGAGCATAGTCAAAGAATATAAGACGTTCATCAACGAGTGTTTTTGTTTTATTTCATTCTCCACCCCCATGATTTCTTTTATAACTTGTTTGAATTATAAAATACTTATATAAAAATTAATAAATTATTTAAGTTAAATATATTACCTATAACCATCTCTATATCAATAAAATGGGTTATGAAATCATAATTCAGGTGTACGGTGGACTACCGCCTCAAAAACTAATGCCAATTGTTTTCCTATTACCACTTCTCAAGGTCATAAATAATGATTTATATAATGTTTGTGTATCATATATAATATATATATGATTTTATTATTCTTTTTTAATTCTTATTTCACACAAACTCTCATTATTTCCATTTTATAAGAATATGACAACATTGTTCGTGTGTACGGAAGATTACCTTCACAAAAATCAATTTGATTAATTCATTCTTCATATAGAAGGTATTAAGGATGATTTTAATGAATAAATGTGATATATATGAAGTGAAAAATATTATCTAATTTTAATATTAATTTTTTTTTATTTCAATTCTAAAAGAAAATTGAAATAGTGTGCATGCGTACATACATCGTACTGTCTCCATGAAAGTCGTATCTCATTGTCTATAACTAAATTTTATGGATTAATATCAATCCATATATACTAAATATATTTTAAATTTATACCATGGTATACATTATAAATATATTGAAACCATAAAATATATATATAGGACCAAAAAAATAAATTAAAACATATAGGAAAAACATATCTGTTATTACCTGAAACACAATTTGCACATATCAGTTATTACCCGAAAAAATAATTTTACTTCTATGATACACATTCCATATTCATCACTTAATTACCTTTTATGGAATATATAATACCAATGAATATATTTTATTATTTTTAAACATAAAATTATTCACATTTTTGTATCCATTTGTTGGTCATTATTTTGTTGGGTTTATGGTTCAAAAGATACCCAACTAGTATGTTATTTTTGTATCAATATCCTTTATTTGAGATATATAATTTTTTTACACCTCTCTTCATGTATGATATTTATATATATCCCATTATACATGTAATATTTATAAATAATTTATCAGAATAATATTTTATGTTTCATTTAATGACAATTTTTCATGGGGCTTACATTTCAATGTGTCAACCCAAATATTAATTAATGAAAACTCATTTTGTTCTAATTAAATGTCATATTATGTAAAATGGTTATATAACTTTTTCAATTCATTTGTTTTATATTTTTTTATTTCAAAATATTATTAAGAATTGTAATTTTCGATTATATAGCCATTGAACGGTGATCACATTATTATTAAAAATATAGGGCTTTAACAATTCCAATTTACTCAGACAAAGGAAGTGATGACCTCATCCAGTAGACATGCCCCGCATAAGGCCCATTTGTCAAAGATCGGAAAGGAGGTGGAATCATTATGATTCTATATTGACCAATCCCATGCAGATCTTCAATATTTTATGCTCGAACAGAATCGTCTACAGGAGAAGTGGAAGTTGGGAGAGATTACTACGCAAGCAATTTTATCTGAGCCACCCCAAGAGTATGTCACGATCACACACCTAACACTTCGGTCTTATGCGAGTGCTATAAAGGGATATTTTACAAGACCGTAGCACTATGATTATGTTCTTTATTTTTTATGTCATAATGTATATACATTAATTCTATTATTGTTACTTTGTAAATAGTTTTTAAAGCACAAATAGTATTTTCAATTTATATTCGATTAAGAAATATAATTTTGATAAATTAATGTATTTTTTAATTAAATAATATTTTTATAAAAATATATTAATAAATTAATTTTTAAATAAAAAATATTATATAAATTTTATGAATACCATTACAACTTTAATTATGGTTTGAAAGCTTTTTTTGTCAAAACCCATGAATTTTCAATAAATGTCGGTTTTTTTAAAAGTAAAAATTATCATATTTAGAAAACTATTTATATAAAATAAATAATATTTCAATAATTATGAAAACAAAATTATCCAATGATGAAATTTTAATAATTTACTGAGAGAGTTGAATTTTCGGGCGAAAATTAAATACCTTTTAAATGTATATTATGTTTTATGTCATCATAATAACCCAATAGTGATATAATAAAACAATATAAACATCATGTTCAGAAAATATATGGATTAACATTAAAATAATATAATTTTAGGTTTGATTGATTTATTTTACATAGCTTTGCTAGACCCTCCAAGACTTATAAAACATTATAACTTTATAAATTGATTTCCTAGAGAGTGTGACTCAACTTTACATAAACAAGCCTAATATTTTATGAATTTCGGCCATTGGACATATACAATATTTTTTTCCAATCCCCTGTGTAAAAAACTATGGGTTGAAACCATGGGTAGTTTTGCGGTTTTGATAGGTTTAATGTGTTGTATCCCAAAACTAAATAATAAAGAATTAACTCTCTTTTCCTATATAAACCCACCCAAGATTCCACTTCCTCTTCACTCAATGCCCTAGGATTTCATCCAAAATCATTCCTCCACTGTCTATAATTCTACCACGGCACCCTAAACACCCAATAAGACGATTTCAAGCATCTCCCAGGAAATTGGGATCACACTTCCAAGTATCGAATTCTTTCCTTTCTTATTTTACCTATGTTTATTAATATTGACATGACCTTTTATTTTAATTTTAAAATGATGGTGTATGATTTCTATCCTCCTCCATAAATCCCTATTTTTATTTTAATGATGATAGGCCCCTTTCATTCTCACTAATTCCTCCCAATGAACACCTGTTACAGAGCCGAAATTCTGTAAGAAATTTCTCTCTCCTCATTTTCATTCTAGAAACATTTTTTGTATTATGAATATAAAATTCCATTACATATTTTGGGAAAAGTATCTTTATGACCCCCATTAAATTACATTTCATGTTCATATGATTATACACCCCTTTCCCCATAATAAAATATTTATATGAATACTTATTTCCTAACGTTATGCTGCCGAAATTACCCCATGATTTTCCAAGACATAGTCATTGTGTTGTGAATAACACTACCATTTCACTATCAAGGGTATTCACATATATGCACGTTTACTTATAGATAATAGAGATTCATTTATGAATTACACATTACATTATCATGGAATAAATGATGATATTTAAGGATTCCATGTTGTACAATCCATGTGGCACCCATATGCATGAGATGAAATGTTTAATAAGGGTGTGCCCAAATAGCGCTCTAATACAACGGGTAAATATTAGTATCATGATACGTTAAGTGAAATGAGGATTTACTAATTCTAATTCCTGTGAAATGAGGATTTAATCCGGATAAATCATGTGCAATGAGGGTTTTCTCATGCTCCACGTGCAATGAGCCTTGGCTCATGCTAATTCCATGTTAAGAGTGGTTGACACATTTCCTTGTTTTGATAATCTTGCTATATCATGTCTTTTTATTCACGTTCTTTTTTGCTCCATTCATAAGAATATTTTCTAAAATTTATATTATTCATCATGTTATGCCTTGTTTTCTACCTTACTGGGATTTATAGTTCACCATTTTCCCATGTATGTCCTCAGGTTATCCCATTCAATTCTAATTCTGAGGTAATTTCGTGGTTATGTAAAGGATGTTTTCAATAAATATGTTGTGTGTTTTATGTTTTACATTTTTATGTAATGTTCCTAATACATAAAAAACTATACCTCTCGATCTTCCATGTTGTATCAAGTATATATTTTATGTAATAAATCATGTTTCAGTGTGTAATAAAGAGCAGAGTTGTAAAGGTTTGTATTAGAGGATATGTTTAGTTATTTTTGGGAGTAGGATTATTAAACCCTAGTGAAATCCTTAGGGAGAAAAAAGAAGTATAATAAAAAAATCCCTAAATTTTGTTGAGTATTAAGAATGTAATTTCTCCTGAAAATATATCCCTGTCTAGATTTGAGAAGGTAGTGGCGGCTCTGGAACAGATGTACCTAGGAGTGAAAACTATGACAAGGAGTTTCGGCCTTGACCTGAGGTATCCTGATACATGAGAATGGGCCTTAATCCACTATTGGATATGACATTCCCAGGGGATATGTTTTGGAAAATTCAAAATTTTAGTATGAACCATTTATAAGGGAAAAATTCCCCTAAGAATAAATGTTTGGATGTTGATCTTGGATAAAATATATTAAAAATTATAGATTCATAAATTAAGGAAATAAATTTTATTTATCAATCATCCTTTTTTTTCCCTTGGATTACTGTTTATGTGATAACTTGAACTTTCCTTTTATTCCAGCCAATGGCTAGTAATAGGAGGACTCCGGCTAACAACCGATTTGAAGATCAATGTGATGATTATTCTAGAGATAATCCCAATCCAATGGGAGGAAGAATTGTGAACATTGTCATGATACTCTCTTAGTTAACTCACGCATTGAATAGAATCATTGGTCAAGAGGAGTGTTCACCCCCCATAAGTAACATGTCGCAATCGAGAGCTTTATGTGACAAATGCCTCCTACTTTTAATGGGTCCTCTGATCCCTCAATTCCCAATAAATGGATCAACTCCATTGAAAAGATATTATTCGTCTTTCAATGATCCTAATAAGAGATGTTTATTCTAGATTCTTATTATATGGAGGGTGAATCAGATAAAGGGTAGATATTGATCAAAAATACGAAGCTTGAGAAGGAGTTCAACGCCTTAGAATGGAATTATTTTCAGAAAATGATTCTTGATAAATGTCTT
This sequence comes from Viscum album, assembly GCA_963277665.1. Classification (NCBI taxonomy): domain Eukaryota; kingdom Viridiplantae; phylum Streptophyta; class Magnoliopsida; order Santalales; family Viscaceae; genus Viscum; species Viscum album. The sequence goes on along the minus strand of OY728119.1, from coordinate 1,683,826,933 downwards.
CCCTGCACCATCCAACATATTATTGAAATGGACTTACATGACCTAAAGAAAAAAGATGATAAATCCATCAGAACATATATGGAAAAAAACAAAAGGCTTTCACAATACACATCTTGTAAAGACCCATAAAATTCAAGGTAAATTTTTTCTTAATTTTCTTTGGGATTTTACGAGAACGCAGTTTCTGACCGCGCATGATTCTGAGGCCTGGTGTGCACAGAATCAATTTCCAAAGTTTATCTCGGGTACGTTCAGTGATCGAACGAGCGGGTTTTCCTAACATTTGAACAAGTGCTCGAAATCGAAATCTGAGGGCACCGATGAAACCGCAACACCGGTAATTGCTTAAGAGGACCAATAGCGATGATGTGTTTGCTCGGGAGGAGTTGTTAAAAATTTGTGGATTAATAATGAATTGAATAAAAAAATTGTAGAACAAATTTTTATTAATTCTTTATCCTATTGGTTAAATCCAACATGGGGTAGTTAGGGTGGGACCCAGAAACCCCAAACAACCCATGAGAGGATTAAAGGTGAGGTGGGGCCCTCATGGGCCCCTTCTTATTCACTTTACCAAAAAACTCCTTAAACCCCCCCCCCTCATTAATTTTGTAACTAATTTTAAATTGAGTAACCTTCCTTTTCCTCTCTCTCTCCTCTCATTAATGTGCCAACACCTTAAATTAATGAGTTATGCTTCCTAATTAATTGATTCATTTGAATTAATTTGAATGTCATAACTTTTTTTATAATATTGGGGAGCCGAATGTTTTATTTTCCTTGGAAAATATTGGTTGGGAGACTTTGGGAGAATTAGGAAGAACGAAATTCTCTTGTCGACGAACGCCGACTCCACCGAAGATCGAAGACGTGTGTACCTTCTTCCTTCATCTGAGCCAAGAGTGTGAGGTGACACCCATGAGGAACTCCAATTTTCTTCCACTTCCTTCGTGTAAAGGGAGAAGACGCTGCCCTCGTATAACATCATCAACGTCTTTCCTTCCAACGTTGATGAAGAGACGCTATGAACGACGAACGACACAAGGTAGGGGAATTTATTTGGTATTCTCTTTATCTTTTGAGAAAATAACGACGAGTGCGGACCAACCATTTCCCGGTTGATCTGCGGATCGTTCATTCATGTGGGTTTATGTTAAGGTTTATTGTTTTTCCCGTGAATTATTTCTTTTCCGTACAACGACTTATATTTGTTGTCCGCTTGCTATCTTTATAACTAGAGGAGGTCGGACCACACAAACACGACCAACCCTCCTCCCCCTTGTTGTTGAATATGTTGCGGCTCGAACGAAGGTGGCGCGGTGCAGCGGAACCGCGCGGAAACATGGATAATTATGGCAAGGATGCGCGGCACCGTCGTGCCGCGCCGTTGAGGCCGAACGAAACCGCGGCCAGAGTCGGGGCCGCCGAGGTGATTCGAAGACTTTGCTGCTTTGAACGTTGAGTGCGGATTGGTGGGTGATGACGAACGGGGCCAAAAAGTCTTTTTTAAGCCTCTACAGTGACGTTTGGATCCCGGGAGGACCGTTGGCGAAGGCAGCGAGCAAAAAAGACCACCGGAGCGCGTCTGGTGGTCCGCAGAAGGCGGTCGTGGTGCAACGCCAGAACAGGAACCGCCGCGGCTGAGCCACGGCGGTGGGCTGAACCGAAATGTCTGAGCCGTTCTAGAGGACGAGTACCACGTCTTAAAGCCGCGCCGGTTCGTCATCCACTGGGGTTTATAACACCCCCCCCCCCACCCCGCACCCGTTGGACTCGCGGGAACCTCACTGCGCCAGCACCAGCGCGAGTCCAGGCCAGGCCGTGCCACGCCCAGGCCGGACTAGGCCGCGCATGCTAGGCCGGGCCGCTCCCAATCGGGCCGGATCTGGACCCGGGTCAGGTCGACCCGGTTCGGGCCGACCCAGGGGGTGTCTCGAGCCGGGCCGGCCAGGGCCCGAACCCCCTATTTTCGTGCAGTTTCTATTCAATCATCCATTACATGGGCTACTGACCACCGATCGACGCACCATCAGTTGCGATGTGATCCTTGGATCGAGATGCTCGTTTCAGTATTTTATACTCAAGGTTTCAGAGAACTTTGGTATGGCTGGGTTGGTTCGGATAAGAAACCAATCGGGCCCTCGGAGCAGAAACACTTATATCTTGAGCTCCGGACGTCCTATTGAGGTTTCGTTGACATTGTTGGATTTCTATTGATGAGATGGAACTTTTGAAATACTTCAACCGAGGCTTGGATGCAGATGGATATTGGTCGGGTTGGATTGAACCCGAAATCCAACAGGGCCCCTAGAACGGAAAAGCTGATATCATTCAAACCGAACGTTCGTTTGACGAATCTCCAGCGACGTTGGTGATCTTGTTGTGAAACGGTCCCTATGAGTATACCCTATGAGATTTCGGGGTACAGTCGAGATACAGCCGAGTTGGTTCGCACACAAAACCAACTGGGCCCCTGGGACGTAAAGGCTAGTAACTCACAAAACGAGCGTATGACTGACGCACCATCTATTGCGTTGAGACCCCTATGACGAGGCGGTCCTTTGAGAGATTTCATTGTGGGACTTTGTGATAATTGGAGTATCGACCAGTAGCTCGTGGAGAGACCCTCCCAGTGACGAGCTAGCAGAGTGAAGAGACCTAGTAGTTGGATGAGACTTGACGAATGCTGATCTGTCATCTTGGTGTGTTTTGGATAGCCCAGTGGAGAGCGCTTTGTTGTAGTAGTATACCCATGGTGGAGGAGTTCTTGGTTGTAGTAGCAGACCCGCGGTACTCAACAGAAGGAGTACCTCTGGTTCCTATGAGGGGGATTTCATGATTGTAGTGGCAGACCCATGGTGGAAAGCACTTGGTTGTAGCGGCAGGCCCACTATACTTGACAGGTGGAGTACTACAGCAGTCCAAGGATAGTGGGGCGCGCTTGGTTGTAGCGGCAGGCCCACTGTACTCGACAGAGGGGGAGTTCTCCAGCTGTCGTGGTTTCGACATCATGGATAAAATCCTGGTTGAGCTGAGTCAATGAGCATTGTGTTTACCTCATGATTTAGATGAGTCACATGATAACTTAGGTATATTTATGGGCATATATCTAAGTAGTGGTTATCTGTTGATTTCATAATCTTTGTGTTTCCTCATGATTGAGATAGGTTACTTGATAACTTAGGTATATGTATCGGAATATACCTAAGTAGAGGTTATCTATTGAGATCTTCGTTGTGGTTATCCTTGTTGGATTTAGTGAGACCTTGAGGGTCTCAGGGTTCCTACTATGTATCGTTATACTCACCCCTGCACGGGCTATGCTCGCACCTCATTGTGTTGGTTGTAGACGATGGGCAGTGCTGACGGAGGACGAGTGTTCGAGGACTGGATGGAACCCGGAGGTGGACCTCGCGATGAGTCAGTATCAGGAGATGGACTTCATGGCGAGACGATACTCGGAGGAGGTTGATGGGAAAGAGTGTATTGGAGGCCATCTGTACCTACCCTTCAGGTAGGATCTGTGGTGGACGATCCAGGAGATGCGCTATTTGTACCTACCCTTCAGGTAGGATCCGTGGTGGATGATCCAGGAGCTGCGCTATCTGTACCTACCCTTCAGGTAGGATCCGAGGAGGATGACCCAGGTGTTTCTTCCTTTCTTCCAGCTGTTGTCCTTTTATATTGTACTTTTGTTCAGTTGTTGTTGTACTTTCGTTTGAGTTTGTATTCTGGCCCATTTACTTTTCAGTACTTCCTTTTTTTAATTAGTGTATTACTTCCACTTGTTCTCTGTGGTGTTTGTTTACTTCTATAAAGGAAATGCCTTCCCAGTTATTGGGATTTATGCCTTTGGTACTAGTCGTCAGCCCCTGGCCTATAGAAGGCAGGCTTGGGGTAGTCACGAGACGGGCCCCGAGGACGGGTCATGACAAATTGGTATCAAAGGAGTTCGGTTATAACGCAGAACTAAGGAATCTGATCTTTTTCTATGTGAAGCAATAGTGTCAAGGGTACCAAGTGTGGTATTCAGTTCAGGGAGTCCAGTGTTGGTGTAGCGACCGACGTATCTGTACACCAGGACCCTGACTTATGATTTCCGACTTTGTGCACGAAAACACTGATTGCGTGTGTGTTTCCAAAGTTTTAAGGTCAGCTCACCAAGTATAAATCGTTTACTGTGTCGCATATGTTCAGGATGTCTCTACGCAGATATTCAGTTGGAGTTATGTGATAGTACTCTATGATGGCCTACCGAGCGGCGAGGAACCGGTGCAGGGCCCTTTTTACTATGTTGGCACCCTCGGTTGGTGTACCAACAGCACCACCACCTGTCGGGCAGTAGATGCCACCAGCCTTACTAACGAACTGTGCATGCTGACAGAGCACGTTGCATGAGTTCCAACAGTAGTGGCATCTGAGGTTACGAGGCGAGGCAAATTCCCAGACAGCAGAGCACTGGCTGGAGGCGATTGCTAGAGTTTTCTGCCTAGTAGAGATATCAGTAGAGTGGATGGTGGACTTATCTACTGGTGTTTTCAAGTGAGTGACCATGAGGATAGTCTGCATAGCGATGAGGCTTAGGTAAGAGGAACGATGCCTGAAATAGTGCCTTCGGGTAGTGTTTCAGCTATACATCACTACCTGTTGGTCTGCAGTTACAACCGGCGGTACCGGTAGGTGACACATGTAGGCTTACTGCCTTAAAAGTGTTCCAACATCAGATACCCTCATGTTCTGAGGTGAACCTGACTCACAGGTTGCTGAGGACTGGCTTGAGGAGGTTGAAGAGAGTTTTCTAGAGCTTATACATCTTCGGCAGGACGACATGTCGGTAGTTGAGAATTCATCGAGGCGTACCGAACATTCCGGGTACTCGATGAATTCATTTTGATCAGTGCTATATAGCTCGAACCTCTGAGCGTGGTGTGTTTATGGATATTCGAGCCAAAACATTTTCCTCTATGCATTCCTACTCACGTTAGGGTGCTAGAGAGAACCTTGAGGTTTAATGTTCTTTGGATGAACGAATACAGCTAGAGAATGTTAGAAGTTGGAATGCAGCGAGCTGATTCCAGTCTCAAAGACTCGGACGTGCGAATGTTTCCAGAAGAAAAAATGTTAAGGACAGATAAATCTGCAGGACAGCTGATGTGGAAGTGAGCTAGGAGAGTAGCATGGGGTGGTGAACATTTTGACATGTTGCACCCACCCGCCTTTGTAATCCCCGCTAGGATTAGTGAGATGGAGGGCAGGGGAAACAGTAGCTGTATGCGGTCACGAAGTGCGACTGAAAGGGCTCTAAGGATGATTCAAAGTGCAGAATTTTTCTTCTACTAGCTTCCATAGCCATATACATCGATACGAATAATCCCTTCCTTACATGAATCTAGTCCCAGACCTAGAGTTTCCGGTTAAGCCGTTGAATTGACCAACACGTCTGGAGATACCTTTGGGAGGAGACTCGATAGTCACACTTAGGCCGATGGTGTGATCTGACCCTTGATGTGAGAGTCTCGGTTGGGACCTCTTGGTGGCAGCATCGAGGCCTTAAGATGTTAGTTTGAGTATGGAATTGGCAATCACTGTTCATACTCAAATTGAAGGTATTAGGCAAACATCGGGATGGATTTTCCTTGGTCGGCGAAAAGAAAACCCCAGGAAGCACAGGTTAAAACTCGTGCATGGGAGGGTGTAGCTGATAATTCTTGGGTCGGTCAACCTTACCCTCATGGAAGAAGGAGTTTTGAGTTTCAGTTTTATTCAGGAAAGGGAGACCACTAGAGTTCGAGGATGGTGATCACGTTCTTATATGTGTCTCACCTTGATGAGGTTTATAGAGATGTAGCCGAGGCGGCGAGATATATCTGAGGTTCAGTGGACCTTTTCAGGTCCTCAACAGGGTAAGCGAGGTGGCTTACCACTTGACCCATCCCACCTCAGTTGCACTAGGTGCACGATAACTTCCACATATCTCAACTTCGGAGATACGTGCTTGATCCAACGGACATCATAGACCATGGGGAGCTGGACGTTGGCAATGGGGTGACTTTTGCTGAGTTCCAGTAGAGGTTGAGGATCAACAGAAGAGTGTCCTAGGAGGACGGTCTATTCCTCTTGTGCATTTTTTTTAGGTAGCACAGGAACCTCCAGGTGAGCACATGGGAGCAGAAGGCTCAGATGCGTGCTCAGTACCGCTTTTGTTTCCCCAGTTTGTGTTATAGCTTTACGGGGACTTAAATCCCTGAGTTTGGAGTAATGTAAAGACCCATAAAATTCAAGGGAATTTTTTTAAATTTTCTTTAGGATTTTACAAGAATGCGGTTTCTAACGGCACTTGATTCCGAGGCCCGGTGTACCCAGAATCAATTTCCGAAGTTTAGCTCGGGTACATTCAGTGAACAAACGAGCGGGTTTTCCTAACTTTTAAACCAGTTCTCAGAATCAAAATCTTAGGGCACCGATGAAACCGCAACACAGGTAATTGCTTAAGAGGACTATTAGAGAAGATGCATTTTCTTGGGAGGAGTTGTTAAAATTTTGTGGATTAATAATGAATTGAATAAAAAAAATTGGAACAATTTTTTATTAATTCTTTATCCTAGTGGTTATATCAAACATGGGGTAGTTAGGGTGGGACCCAAAGGCCCCTAACTACCCATGAGAAGATTAATGGTGAGGTGGGGGCCTCAAGAGCCCCCACCTATTCACTTTCCCAAAAACTCCTTAAAACCCTCCTCTTTAATTTTGTAATTCATTTTAAATTGAGTAACCTTCCTTTTCCTCTCTCTCTCCTCTCATTAATGTGAAAACACCTTAAATTAATGAGTTAAGCTTCCTAATTAACTGATTAATTTGAATTAATTTGAAAGTCATGACTTTTTTTATAATATTGGGGTGCCTAATGTTTTATTTTCCTTAGAAAATATTGGTTGGGAGACTTTGGGAGAATTAGGAAGAACGACATTCTATCATTGCCGAATGCCGACTCCACCGAAGATCGACGACATGTTTACATTCTTCCTTCATCCGAGGCAAGAGTGTGAGGTGACTCCCATGAGGAAAGCCGATTTTCTTCCTCTTCCTTTATGTCAAGGGAGAAGACACCGCCCACGTAGAACATCTTCAACGTCTTTCCTTCCAACATTGACGAAGCGACGCTACGAACGATGACCGACACAAGGTAGGGGAATTTATTTGGTATTATCTTTATCTTTTGAGAAAAGAACGACGAACGCAGAAAAACCATATTCAGGTTGATCCGCTGATCGTTCGTTCATGCGGGTTGATGTTGAGGTTTATTGTTTTTTCCCGTGAATTATTTCTTTTCCGTGCGACGACTTCTATTTGTTGGCCATTTTCCATCATTATAACGGGAGGAGGTCGGACCGCACAAACACGACCGACCCTCCTCCCCCTTGTTTTTGATTATGTTGCGGCTCGAACGAATGCGGCGCGGTGCAGCGGCACCACGGGGAAACATGGAGAATTATGGCAAGGATGCACGGCACCGTCGCACCGCGCCGTTGACGGCGAACGAAACCGCTGCCGGAGTCGGGCCCATAGAGGTGATTCGAATACTCCGCTGGTTGAACGTTGAGCACAGATTGGTGTGTGACAATGAACGGGGCCGAAATTTCTTTTTTGAAGCCTCCTCAATGAAGGTTGTGTCAAGGGAGGACCTTTGGCGAAGGCGGTGATCTAAACGGACCACCGGAGCGCGTCCGGTGGTCCGCGGAAGGCGGCAACAACGCGCCGCCAGAACATGATCCGCCAAGGCTCAGCCGCGGTGGCGGGATGAACCGGAACGTCTTAGCCGTTCAGGAGATCGAGCGGAACGGCTGAAAGCTGTGCAAGTTTTCCGTCTACAGGGGGGTGTAACACCACCCCTCCCCCACTCCCCCCCCCCCCCGCACCCGCTGGCCACGCGGGAGCCGCGCCGCGCCAGCGCCAGCGCCAGGCCGGGCCGGGCCGGGCCGCGCCCAGGCCGGACCAGGCCACGCAGGCCGAACTGGGCCACTCCAGCCGGTCCGGGCCATGCCCTATCGGGCCGGACCTGGACCCGAGTCGGGTTAACCCGGTTCAGGCCGACCAAGGAGGGTCTCTGCCCGGGCCCGAACCCCTATTTTCGGGCAGTTTCCGTTCAAACACCCATAACATGGGATACAGACCTCGGATCGATGCACCGTTAGTTTCAATGTAATCCATCGATCGAGACGGTCATTTCAGTATTTTATACTCAAGGTTTCGGAGAACTTTGGGTACGGCCGGGTTGGTTCGGATACGAAACCATCCGGGCCCTCGGAGCAGAAACACTTATATCTTGAGCTCCGAACGTCCGATTAACATGTCATCGAATTTGATGGATTCCTCTTGATTAGACAGAACTTTTTTCATACTTCTCCCAAGGTTTGGACGCAGATGGATAGTGGACCGGTTGTATTGAACAGAAAATCCAACCAGGCCCCTCGAACGGAAGAGCTGATATCTTTCAGACCGAACGTCCATTTGACGAATCCCCAACGGTGTTGGTGATCTTGTTGTGAAACAGTCCCTATGAGTATACCCTATGAGAGTTCGGGTAATGTCGAGATACAGCCGGGTTGGTTCGCACACGAAACCAACCGGGCCCCTGGGATGAAAAAGGCTAGTAACTCACAGACCGGACGTCCGACTGATGCACAGACTGTTGCATTGAGACCCCTATGACGAGGCGGTCCTTTGAGATACTTCTTCTTGGGACTTTGTCATACATGGAGTATCGACTAGTAGCTCGTGGAGCGGACCCTCCAGGTGATGAGCTAGCAGAGTGCAGAGACCTAGTAGCTGGCTGAGACTTGACGACTGCTAATATATTGTCTCGGTGTGTTTCGGATAGCCCAGTGGGGAGCACTTGGTTGTAGCAGTAGACCCATGGCAGAGGAGCTCTTGGTTGTAGTAGCAGACCCACGGTACTCAAAAGAAGGAGTACCTCTATAGCCTATGAGGGGGAGTGCTTGGTTGTAGTGGCAGACCCATGGTGGAAAGCACTTGGTTGTAGCGGCAGTCCCACTATACTCGACAGGTGGAGTACTACATCAGTCCAAGGTTAGTGGGACGTGATTGGTTGTAGTGGTAGGCCCACTGTACTCGATAGAGGGAGAGTTCTCCAGCAGCCGTGGTTTCGACATCATGAATAAAATCCTGGTTGAGCTGAGTCTATTAGCTTTGTGTTTACCTCATGATTGAGATTAGTCACTTGATAACTTATGTATATGTATGGACATATATCTAAGTAGTGGTTATCTGTTGATTTCATAATCATTGTGTTTCCTCATGATTGATATGGGTTACTTGATAACTTAGGCATATGTATGGGCATATACCTAAGTAGAGGTTATCTGTTGAGATCTTCTTTGTGGTTATCCTTGTTGGATTTAGTGAGACCTTGTGGGTCTCGGGTCCCTACTGAGTATCATTATACTCACCCCTGAACGGGGTTTTCCAGCACCTCGTTGTGTTGGTTGTAGACGACGGGCTGTGCTAAAGGATGCTGAGTGTTCGAGGACTGGACGGTACCCGGCGGTGGACCTCGCGACGAGTCAGTATCAGGAGGTGGACTTCACGACGAGACGATACTCGGAGGAGGTTGACGGGAAAGACCGTTTTGGAGGCCATATGTACCTACCCTTTAGGTAGGATCTGTGGTGGATGATTCCGGAGCTGCGCTATCTGTACCTACCCTTCAGGTATGATCCGTTGTGGATGATCCAGGAGCTGCGCTATCTGTACCTACCCTTCAGGTAGGATCAGAGGAGGATGACCCAAGAGCTACTTCCTTTCTTCCAGCTGTTGTCTTTTTCTGTTGTACTTTTGTTCAATTGTAGTTGTAATTTCGTTTGGGTTTTTATTCTGGCCCATTTATTTTTCAGTACTTCCTTTTTGTACATAGTGTATTACTTCCTCTTGTTCTCTGTGGTGTTTTTTTACTTCTATAAAGGAAATGTCTTCCCAGTTAACGGGATTTACACCTTTGGTGCCAGTCGTCAGCCCTTGACCTATGGAAGGCGGGTTTGGGGTAGTCACGACATGGGCCCCAAGGATGGGTCGTGGCAAATTGGTATCAATGGAGTTCAGTTCTACCGCAGAACTAAGGACTCTAATCTATTTCTATGTGAAGAAATAGTGTTAAGGGTATCGAGTGTGGTCTTCAGTTCATGGATTCCAATGTTGGTGTGGCAGCCGATATATCCGTACACCAGGTCCCTGACTTCTGATTTTCGACATTGTGCATGAAAACACTGATTTCATGTGTGTTTCCAAAGTTTTAAGGTCAGCTCACCAGGTATAAATCATTGACCGTGTCACATCTGTTCAGGATGTCTCCACGCAGACAGTCAGTTGGAGTTCCATGATAGTACTCGATGACGGACCACCGAGCGGCGAGGCTCCTGTGCGGGGCCCTTTTTACTATGTTGGCACCCTTGGGTGGTGTACCAGCAGCACCACCACCTGTCAAGAAGATGATTCCACCAGCCTTACTAGCGAACTGTGCATGCTGGTAGAGCGTGATGCACGTGTTCCAGCAGTAGCAGCCTTTAAGGTTAAGAGGAGAGGCAGATTCCCAGACATCATAACACGGGCTGGAGGACATTGCTAGAATTTTCTGCCTAGCTGAGACATCAGTAGAGTGGATTTTGGACTTATTTACTAGTGTTTTCCAGTGAGGGACCATGAGGATGGTCCGCATAGCGATGAGGCTTCAGTACGTGGATAGATTCATGAGATAGTGCCTTCGGGTAGTGTGTCAGCTGTACATCACTACCTGGTGGTCTGCAGTTACAACTGGTGGTACCTGTAGGTGACACATGTAGGTTGACTGCCTTACACGTGTTCCAACATCAGATACCCTCACGTTCTGAGGCGAACTGAACTCACAAGCAGCTGAGGACTGGCTTGAAGAGGTGGAAGAGAGTTTTCTAGAGCTTATACAGCTTCGGAAGGATGACATGTCGGTAGTTGGGAATTCATCAAGGCGTACCGAACATTCCGGGTACTCGATGAATTCGTTTTGATCAGTGATATAGAGCTCGGACCTCTGAGCGTGGTGTGTTTATGGATATTCGAGCCAACACTTTTTCCTCTATGCATTCCTACTCACATTAGGGTTCTAGAGAGAACCTTGAGGTTGAATGTTCTTTGGCTAAACGAATACAGCTAGAGAATGTTAGAAGTTGGAATGCAGCAAGTTGGTTCCAGTCTCAGAGACTTGGGCGTGCGAATGTTTCAAGAAGAGGAAATGTTAAGGATAGATAAATCTGCAGGGCAGCAGACGTGGAAGTGAGCTAGGGGAGAAGCATGGGGTGGTGAACATTTTGACATGTTGCACCCACCATCCATTGTAATCCTCACTAGGCTCAGGGAGCTGGAGGGCAGGGGAAAGAGTAGCTGCATGCGGTCAAGGAGTCCGACCGAAAGGGCTCTAAGGATGATTCGAAGTGAAAAATTTGTCTTCTACTAGCTACCGTTTCCACAGACATCGATACGAATCATCCCATCCTTCCATGAATCTATTCCCGTACCTAGAGTTTTGGGTTAAGCCGTTGACTTGACCGTCACGTTTGGAGATACCTTTGGGAGGAGACTCGATAGTTACACTTACGTCAACGGTGTGATCTTACCCTTGAGGCGAGAGTCTCGGTTGGGACCTCTTGGTGGCAGCGTAGAGGCCTTACGACGTTAGTTTGAATATGGATTTGGCAATCACTGTTCATACTCAAATTGTAATTATTAGGCAAACGTCGGAATGGTTTTTCCTTGGTCGGCGAAAAGGAAACCCCAGGCAGCACAGGTCAAAAATCATGCATTGGACGGTGTAGCCGATCATTTTGGGTCGGCCATCCTTAACCTAATGGCAGCAGGAGTTTTGAGTTTCAGTATTATTCAGAAAGGGAGACCTCTAGAGTTCGAGGATGGTGACCACGTTCTTAAATGGGTCTCACCTTGACAAGGTTTACAGAGATGCAGCTGAGGTGGCGAGATATCTCTAAGGTTCATCGGACCTTTTCAGGTCCTCAGCAGGGTAAGATAGGTGGCTTACCGCTTGACCAATCCACCTCAGTTACACCAGGTGCACGACGACTTCCACGTATCTCAAATGAGGAGATACATGCTTGACCCAACGCACATCATCGACCATGGGGAGTTGGACGTTGGTGATGGGGTGACTTTTTCTGAGTTCCAGTAGAGGTTGAGGATCGACAGGAGCGGTTCCTACGAGGATGGTCGATTCCTCTTATGCGTTTTTGTAGGCAGCAAGGGAACCTCAAGGTGAGCACATGGGAGCAGAAGTCTCAAATGCGTGCTCAGTACCGCTTTTGTTTCCAGTGTTTGTGTTATAACTTTACGGGGATATAAATCCCTAAGGATGGAGTAATGTAAAGATCGGTAAAATTCAAGGGAATTTTTTTTCTTAATTTTTTTTGGGATTTTACAAGAACGCAGTTTCTGACGGCACTTGATTCTGAGGCCCGGTGTGCCCGAAATCAATTTTCGAAGTTTAGCTCAGGTACGTTCAGTGAACGAACGAGTGGGTTTTCCTAAAATTTGAACTGGTGCTCGGAATCGAAATCCGAGGGAACCGATTAAACCGCAGCACTGGTAATTGCTTAAGAGTACCATTAGGGAAGATGCGTTTTCTCGGGAGGCATTGTTAAAAATATGTGGATTAATAATGAATTGAATAAAAAAATTGTGGAACAACTTTTTATTAATTATTTATCCTAGTGGTTATGTCCAACATGGGGTAGTTAGGGTGGGACCCACAAGCCCCTTACTACCCATGACATGATTAAAGGTGAGGTGGGGCCCTCACGAGCCCCCACCTATTTACTTTCCCCAAAACTCCTTAAAACCCTCCTCTTTAATTTTGTAAATCATTTTAAATTGAGTAACCTTCCTTTTCCTCTCTCTCTCTGCTCTCATTAATGTGCCAACACCTTCAATTAATGAGTTAAGCTTCCAAATTAACTGATTCATTTGAATTAATTTGAAAGGCATGACTATTTTTATAATATTGGGGAGCCTAATGTTTTATTTTCCTTAGAAAATATTGGTTGGGAGACTTTGGGAGAATTAGGAGGAATGACATTCTATCATCGCCGAATGCCGACTCCACCGAAGATCGACGATGTGTTTACCTTCTTCCTTCATTTGAGGAAAGAGCGTGAGGTGACTCCCATGAGGAACGCTGATTTTCTTCTTCTTCCTTCTTGCCATGGGAGAAGATGCCGGCCGCGTAGAACATCGTCAACGTCTTTCCTTCCAACATTGACGAAGTGACGCTACGAACGACGAAGGACACAAGTTTGGGGAATTTGTTTGGTATTCTCATTATCTTTTGAGAAAAGAACGACGAGCGCAGAACAACCATTTTCAGGATGAACCGCGGATTGTTTGTTCATGTGGGTTGATGTTGAGGTTTATTGTTTTTGTCCGTGAATTATTTCTTTTCCTTGCGACGACTTCTATTTGTGGGCCGCTTTCTATCATTATAACGGGAAGAGGTCGGACCGCACAAACACGACTGACCCTCCTCCCCCTTGTTGTTGATTATGTTGCGGCTCGAACGTAGGCGGCGCGGTGCAGTGGCACCACACGGAAACATGGAGAATTATGGCAAGGATGCACGACACCGTCGCGTCGTGCCGTTGAGGGAGAACGAAACAGTGGCTGGAGTCGGGACCGTAGAGGAGATTCGAATACTCCGCTAGGTGAATGTTGAGCACAGATTGGTGTGTGACAAAGAACGAGGCCGAAAAATCTTTTTTTAAGCCTCCACAGTGATTGTTGGGTGCCGGGAGGAACGTTGGCGAAGGCAGTGAGCAAAACGGACCACCAGAACGCGTCCGGTGGTCCGCGAAAGGCGGTGGCAGTGCGCCGCCAGAACAGGAACCGCCGCGGCTGAGCCGCGACGGCGGGCTGAACCAAAACGGGTTATCCATTCAGGAGGTCGAGCGACGCGGCTGAAATCCGCACAAGTTCATCATCTGCGAGGGGTTTTGACCCCCCCCCCCACCTCCCCCCCCCTCCCCCCCCCGCACCCGCTAGCCACGCGGGAGTCGCGCCGCGCCAGCGCCAGGCCAGGCCGGGCCGGGCCACGCCCAGGCCGGAACGGGCCGCACCCAGGACGAACCGGGCCACGCAGGCCGAGCCGGGCCACTCTAGCCATTCCGGGTTGCGCCCTATTAGGTCGTACCCGGACCCGAGTCGGGTCGACCCGGTTCGGGCCGACCTAGGGGGGTCTCGGGCCGGGCCCGATCGGGCTCGAACCCCCTATTTTTGGGCAATTTCCGTTCAAACACCCATAACATGGGATACAGACCTCGGATCGATGCACCGTCAGTTGCAATGCAATACTTGGATCGAGATGGTCATTTCAGTATTTTATACTCAAGGTTTTGGAGAACTTTGGGTACAGCCGTGTTGGTTCGGATACAAAACCATCCGGGCCCTCGGAGCAGAAATGCTTATATCTTGAGCTCCGAATGTCCGATTGACATGTCGTTGACTTTGTTGGATTCCTCTAGAATAGAAAGAACATTTGGCATACATCGCCCGAGGTTTGGACACAGATGGATAATGGTCGGGTTGGATTGAACCCAAAATCCAACCGGGCCCCTCGAACGGAAAAGCTGATATCTTTCAGACCGAACGTCCATTTGACGAATTCCCAATGGCGTTGGTGATCTTGTTTTGAAAAAGTCCCTATGAGTATACCCTATGAGAGTTCATGGTATAGTCAAGATACGGCCGGGTTGGTTCGCACACGAAACCAACCGGGCCCCTGGGATGAAAAGGCTAGTAACTCACAAACCGGGCGTCCGACTGATGCATCGTCTGTTGCGTTGAGACCCCTATGACGAGGCAGTCCTTTGAGATACTTCTTCGTGGGACTTTGTGATACTTGGAGTATCGACCAGTAGCTCGTGGAGCGGACCCTCCCGGTGACGAGCTAGCAGAGTGCAGTGACCTAGTAGCTGGCTGAAACTTGACGACTGCTAATCTATCGTCTCGGTGTGTTTTGGATAGCCCAGTCGGCAGCGCTTGGTTGTAGCAATAGACCCATGGAAGAGGAGATCTTGGTTGTAGCAGCAGACCCGCGGTACTCAACAGAAGGAGTACCTCTATAGCCTATGAGGTGGAGCGCATGGTTGTAGCGGCAGACCCATGGTGGAAAGCGCTTGGTTGTAGAAGCAGTCCCACTGTACTCGACAGGTAGAGTACTACAGCAGTCCAAGGTTAGTAGGGCGCGCTTGGTTGTAGCGGTATGCCCACTGTACTCGACATTGGGGGAGTTCTCCAGCAGCCATGGTTTCGACATCATGAATAAAATCCTAGTTGAGCTGAGTCTATTAGCTTGGTGTTTACCTCATGATTGTGATGAGTCACTTGATAACTTAGGTATTTGTATGGGCATATATCTAAGTAGTGGTTATCTGTTGATTTCATAATCTTTGTGTTTACTCATGATTGAGATGAGTTACTTGATAACTTAGTCATATGTATGGGCATATACCTATGTAGAGGTTATCTGTTGAGATCTTCTTTGTGGTTATCCTTGATGGATTTAGTGAGACCTTGAGGGTCTCGGGGTCCCTACTGAGTATCGTTATACTCACCCCTGCACGGGGTATGCCCGCACCGCGTTGTGTTAGTTGTAGACGACGGGTTGTGCTGACGGAGGCTGGGTGTTCGAGGACTGGACGGTAACCTGAGGTGGACCTCGCGATGAGTCAGTATCAGAAGGTGGACTTCATGACGAGACGATACTCGGAGGAGGTTGACGGGAAAGAGCATTTTTCAGACCATCTGTCCCTGCCCTTCAGGTAGGATCTGTTGTGGATGATCCAGGAGCTACGCTATCTGTACCTACCCTTTAGGTATGATCCGTTGTGGATGATACATGAGTTGTTCTATCGGTACCTACCCTTCAGGTAGGATCTGAGGAAGATGACCGAGGAGCTACTTTCATTCTTCCAGCTGTTGTCTTTTTCTGTTGTACATTTGTTCAGTTGTAGCTATACTTTCGTTTGGGTTTTTATTCTGGCCCATTTACTTTTCAGTATTTCCTTTATGTACTTGGTGTATTGCTTCCTCTTGTTCTCTGTGGTGTTTTTTTACTTCTATAAAGACATTGCCTTCCCAGTTATCGGGATTTACACCTTTGGTGCCAGTCGTCAGCCCCTGTCCTATAGAAGGCGGGATTGGGGTAGTCATGACACGGGCCCCGAAGATGGGTCATGACAAATTGGTATAAAAGGAGTTCGGTTCTACCGTAGAACTAAGGACTCTGATCTATTTCTATGTGAAGAAATAGTGTTAAGGGTACCGAGTGTGGTCATCAGTTCAGGGTGTCCAGTGTTGGTGTGGCGGTCGACGTATCCGTACACCAGGACCCTGACTTCGGATTTTCGACATTGTGCACGAAAACAATGATTGCGTGTGTGTTTCCAAAGTTTTAAGGTCAGCTCACCAGGTATAAATCATTGACTGTGTCACATCTGTTTAGTATGTCTCCATGCAGACAATCAGTTGGAGTTCCGAGAGAGTACTCAATGACGGCCCACCGAGCGGCGAGGCTCCGGTGCGGGGCCCTTTTAACTATGTTGGCACCCTTGGGTGGTGTACCAGCAACACCACAACCTGTCGAGAAGAAGATTCCACCAGCCTTACTACAGAACTGTGTACGCTGGTAGAGCGCACTGCACGAGTTCCAGCACCAGCAGCCTCCGAGGATACGAGGCGAGGCAGATTCCCAGACAGCATAGCACTGGCTGGAGGAGATTGCTAGAGGTTTCTGCCTAGCTGAGACTTCAGTAGAGTGGATCGTTGACTTATCTACTAGTGTTTTCCAGTGAGTGACCATGAGGATGGTCCGCATAGCGATGAGGCTTCAGTATGTGGACCGATGCCTGAGATAGTGACTTCGGGTAGTGTGTCAGTTGTACATCACTACCTGTTGGTCTGCAGTTACAACTGGTGGTACCGGTAGGTGACACATGTTGGATGACTGCCTTACACGTGTTCCAACATCAGATACCCTCACGTTTTGAGGCGAACCTGACTCATAGGTGGCTAAGGACTGGCTTGAAGAGGTGGTAGAGAGTTTTCTAGAGCTTATACAGCTTCGACAGGATGACATGTCGGTAGTTGAGAATTCATCAAGGTGTACCGAACATTCTGGGTACTCGATGAATTCGTTTTGATCAGTGCTATAGAGCTCGGACCTCGGAGCGTGGTGTGTTTATGGATATTCGAGCCAACACTTTTTCCTCTATGCATTCCTACTCACGTTAGGGTGCTAGAGAGAACCTTGAGGTTGAATGTTCTTTGGATAAACAAATACAGCTAGAGAATGATAGAAGTTAGAATGCAGCGAGCTGGTTCCAGTCTCAGAGACTTGGGTGTACGAATGTTTCATGAAGAGGAAATGTTAAGGATAGATAAATCTGCAGAGCAGCAGACGTGGAAGTGAGCTAGGAGAGAACCATGGGGTGGTGAACATTTTGACATGTTTCACCCACCTGCCTTTGTAATCCCCGCTAGGCCCAGGGAGCAGGAGGGCAGGGGAAAGAGTAGCTGCATGCGGTCAAGGAGTCCGACCGAAAGGGCTCTAAGGATGATTTGAAATGCGGACTTTGTCTTCTACTAGCTACCGTATCCACAGACATCGATATGAATCATCCCTTCCTTCCATGAATCTAGTCCCAGACCAAGATTTTTTGGTTAAGCCGTTGACTTGACCATCACATCTGGAGATAACTTTGGGAGGAGACTCGATAGTCACACTTACACCGACAGTGTGATCTGACCCTTGAGGTGAGAGTCTCGGTTGGGACCTCTTGGTGGAAGCATCGAGGCCTTACAACGTTAGTTTGAGTATGGATTTGGCAATCAATGTTTATACTCAAATTGACGTTATTAGGCCAATTTTGGGATGGGTTTTCCTTGGTGGGCGAAAAGGAAACCCCAGGCAGCAAATGTCAAAAATCGTGCATGGGAGGGTGTAGCCGATCATTTTGGGGTCGGCCAACCTTACCCTAATGGAATCATGAGTTTTGAGTTTTAGTATTAATCAGAATTGGAGACCTCTAGAGTTCAAGGATGGTGACCACGTTCTTATACGGGTCTCACCTCGACGAGGTTTGCAGAGATGTAGCTGAGGTGGCGAGACAAATCTGAGGTTCAGCGGACCTTTTCAGGTCCTCAGCAGGGTAAGAGAGGTGGCTTACCGCTTGAAAAATCCACCTCAGTTGCACCAGGTGCACGAAGACTTCCACGTATCTCAAATGAGGAGATACGTGCTTGACCCAATGCACATCATCGACCATGGGGAGCTGGAAGTTGGTGATGGGGTGACTTTTTCTGAGTTCCAGTAGAGGTTGAGGATCGACAAGAGCAGATCCTACAAGGATGGTCGATTCCTCTTGCACGTTTTTGTAGGCAGCAAGGGAACCTCAAGGTGAGCACATGGGAGCAGAAGGCGCAGATGCGTGCTCAGTACCGCTTTTGTTTCAAGTGACTGTGTTATAGCTTTAAGAGGACGTAAAGCCCTGAGTGTGGAGTAATGTAATGATCGGTAAAATTCAAGGGAATTTTTTTTCATTATTTTCTTTGTGATTTTACAAGAATGCAGTTTCTGACGGCACTGGATTCCGAGGCCCGGTGTGCCCAGAATCAATTTTCGATGTTTAGCTCGGGTACGTTCAGTAAACGAACGAGCGGGTTTTCCTAACTTTTGAAACGGTGCTCGGAATCGAAATTCAAGGGCACCGAATAAACCGCAGCACTGGTAATTACTTAAGAGTACCATTAGCGAAGATGTGTCTGCTCGGGAGGCGTTGTTAAAAAATTGTGGATTAATAATGAATTGAATAAAAAACTTGTGGAACAATTTTTTCTTAATTATTTATCCAAGTGGTTATATCCAACATGGGGTAGTTAGGGTGGGACCCACAAGCCCCTAACTACCCATGAGAGGATTAAAGGTGAGGTGGGGCCCTTACGAGCCCCCACCTATTCACTTTCCCCAAAACTCCTTAAAACCCCCCTCTTTAATTTTGTAACTCATTTTAAATTGAGTAACCTTCCTTTTCCTCTCTCTCTCCTCTCATTAATGTGCCAACACGTTAAATTAATGAGTAAAGATTCCTAATTGATTGATTCATTTGAATTAATTTAAAAGGCATGACTTTTTTTATAATATTGGGGAGCATAATGTTTTATTTTCCTTGGCAGATATTGGTTGGGAGACTTTGGGAGAATTAGGAAGAACGACATTCTCTCGTCGATGAACACCGACTCCACTGAAGATCGACAACGTGTTTAACTTCATCCTTCATCCGATGCATGTGCGTGAGGTGACGCCCACAAGGAACGCCGATTTTCTTCCTCTTTCTGCATGTCAAGGGAGAAGACGCCGCCTGCGTAGAACATCGTCAACGTCTTTCCTTCCAAGGTTGTCGAAGAGACACTACGAACGACGAACGACACAAGGTGGGGGAATTTATTTAGTATTCCATTTATCTTTTGAGAAAATAATGATGAGCGTGAACCACCCATTTCCAGGTTGATCCGCAGATCGTTCGTTCATTCGGGTTGATGTTGAGGTTTGTTGTTTTTCCCCGTGAATTATTTCTTAACAGTATGACGACTTCTATTTGTTGGCCACTTTATATCATTATAATGGGAGGAGGTCGGACCGCACAAACACGACCGACCGTCCTCCCCCTTGTTTTTAATTATGTTGTGGCTCGAACAAAGGTGGCACAGTGCAGCGGCACCGCGCAGAAACATAGAGAATTTTTTCAAGGATGCGCGGCGCCATTGCGCCGCGCCGTTGAGGCCGAACGAAACCGCGGCTGGAGTCGGGGCCGCGGAGGCGATTCGAAGACTCCGCTAGTTGAACGTTGAGCGTGGATTGGTGGGTGATGACGAATGGGTCCGAAAATTCTTTTTTGAAGCCTCCGCAGTGAAGGTCGGGTCCTGGGAGGACTGTTTGTGAAGGTGGCGAGAAAAACAGACCACCAGAGCGCGTCTGGTGGTCCGTAGAAGGCGGTTGCGGTGCGCCGCCAGAAAAGGAACCGCGACGACGGGCTGAACCAAAACGGCATAGCCGTTCCGGAGGCCGAGCGGCACAGTTGAAAGCCATGTCGGTTCGTCATCCATAGTGGGTTGTATCCCCCCCCCCCACCCCCACACCCGCTGGCCACGCGGGCGCCGCGCCGCGCCAGCGCCAGGCCGGGCCGGGCCGGGCCGTGCCGAAGCCGGGTCGGGCCGCGCCCAGGCCAGACCGGGCCGCGGAGGCCAGCCGGGCCGGGCCGCACCCAATCGGGCCGGACCCAGACCCGGGTCAGGTTTCCCGGTTCGTGCCGACCCAGGGGGGTCTTGGGCAGGGCCGGACCGGGCCCAAACCCACTGTTTTCCGGCAATTTCCGTTCAAACACCCATAACATGGGATACGGACCTCCGATCGACACAACGTCAGTTGCGATGTGATCCTTGGATCGAGACGGTCGTTTTGGTATTTTATACTCAAGGTTTCGAAGAATTTATTGTTGGCTGGGTTGGTTCGAATACGAAACCATCCGGGCCCTCGAAGCGGAAACACTTATATCTGGAGCTCCAGAAGTCTGATTGACGTGTCGTCGACTTTGTTGGATTCCTCTTGATGAGACGGAACTTTCGGCTTACTTCTCACGAGTTTTTGACACAGATGGATAGTGGCTAGGTTGGATTGAACCCGAAATCCAATCGGGCCCCTGGAACGGAAAAGCTGATATCTTTCAGACTGAACGTCCGTTTGACGAATCGCCAGCAGCGTTGGTGATCTTGTTGTGAAACGGTCCCTCTGAGTATACCCTATGAGAGTTAGGGGTACAGTCGAGATACGGCCATGTTGGTACGCAGATGAAACCAACTGGGCCCCTAGGACGAAGAGGCTAGTAACTCACAGACCGGGCGTCTGACTGATGCACCGTCTGTTGCATTGAGACCTCTTTGATGAGGTGGTCCTTTGAGATATTTCTTCGTGGTACTTTGTGATACGTGGAGTATCGAATAGTAGCTCATGGAGCGGACCCTCCCGGTGAAGAGCTAGCAGAGTGAAGATACCTAGTAGTTGGATGAGACTTGACAGTTGTTGATCTATCGTCTCGGTGTGTTTCAGATAGCCCAGTGGGGAGAGATTGGTTGTAGCTACAGATTCAAGGCGGAGAGGCGCTTGGTTGTAGCAGAAGACCCGCGGTACTCAACAGAAGGAGTACCTCTGGATCCTATGAGGGGGAGCACTTCTTTGTAGTGGTAGACCCATGGTGGAAAGCGCTTGGTTGTAGTGGCAAGCCCACTGTACTCGACAGGTGGATTACTACAGTAGTCCAAGGTTAGTGGGGAACACTTGGATTTAGCGACAGGCCCACGGTACTCGACAGAGGGGGAGTTCTCCAGCAGCCGTGGTTTCAACATCATGAATAAAATCCTGGTTGAGCTGAGTCTATGAGCTTTGTGTTTACCTCATGATTGAGATGATTCACTTGATAACTTAGGTATATGTATGAGCATATATCTAAGTAGTGGTTATCTATTGATTTCATAATCTTTGTGTTTCCTCATGATTGAGATGGATTACTTGATAACTTAGTTATATGTATGGGCATATACCTAAGGAGAGGTTATCTGTTGAGATCTTTTTTGTGGTTATCCTTGTTGGATTTAGTGAGACCTTGAGGGTCTCGGGGTCCCTAATGAGTATTGTTATTCTCGCCCTTGCACGGGCTATGCCCGCACCTCATTGTGTTGGTTGTAGAGGAAAGGCAGTGCTGACAGAGGCCAAGTGTTCGAGGACTGGACGGTACCTGGAGGTGGACCTCACGACGAGTCGGTATCAGGAGGTGGAATTCAGGGTGACACGATACTCAGAGGAGTTTGACGGGCAAGAGTGTTTTGGAGGCCATATGTACCTAACTTCAGGTAGGATCCGTGGTGGATGATCCAGGAGCTACGCTATCTATACCTATCCTTCAGTTAGGATCCGTGGTGGATGATCCAGGAGCTGCGCTATCTGTACCTACCCTTCAGGTAGGATCCGAGGAGGATGACCCATCATCTGCTTCCTTTATTCCAGCTATTGTCTTTTTCTCTTGTACTTTTGTTCAGTTGTAGCTGTACTTTTGTTTGGGTTTGTATTCTGGCCCATTTACTTTTCAACACTTCCTTTTTGTACTTAGTGTATTACTTCCGCTTGTTTTCAATAGTGTTTGTTTACTTTTATAAAGGAAATTCCTTCCCAGTTATCGAGAGTTACGCCTTTAGTGCTAGTTGTCAGCCGCTGGCCTGTGGAAGGTGGGCTTGGGGTTGTCACGACACGGGCCCCGAGGACGGGTCGTGACAAATTGGTATCAAAGGAGTTCAGTTATACCGTAGAACTAAGGACTCTGATATTTTTCTTTGTAAAGAAATAGTGTTAATGGTACCGAGTGTGGTCTTCAGTTCAGGGAGTCCAGTGTTGGTGTGGTGGCCGATAAATCCGTACACCAGGAACTGACTTCTGATTTCCGACTTTGTGCACGAAAACACTGATTGTGTGTGTGTATCCAAATTTTTAAGGTCAGCACACCAGGTATAAATCGTTGACTGTGTCACATCTGTTCAGGATGTCTCTACACATACAGTTAGTTAGAGTTCCGAGGGAGTACTCGATGACGGCCCACCGAGCGGCGAGGCTCCAGCGCAGGGCCCTTTTTACTATGTTGGCACCCTCGAGTGGTGTACCAGCATCACCACCACCTGTTGGGATGCATATGCTACCATCCTTACTAGCGAACTATGCATTCTAGCAGAGCGAGTTTCACGAGTTCCAGCAGTAGCGGCCTCTGAGGTTACGAGGCGAGGCAGATTCCCAGACAGCAGAACACTAGCTGGAGGCGATTGCTAATGTTTTCCGCCTACCTGAGACATCAGTAGAGTTGATGGTGGACTTAGCTACAGGTTTTTTCCAGTGAGTGACCATGAGGATGGTCTGCATAGAGATGAGGATTCGGTACGTGGACCGATGCCTGAGATAGTGCCTTCGGGTAGTGTGTCAGCTATACATCACTACCTATTGGTCTGCAGTTTCAACCGGCAGTACCGGTAGGTGACATATGTAGGCTTAATGCCTTACACGTGTTCCAACATCAGATACCCTCAAGTTATTAGGAGAACCTGACTCACAGGTGGCTGAGGAATGGATTAAGGAGGTGGAAGAGAGTTTTCTAGTGCTTATACAGCTTCGGCAGGACGACATGTCGGTAGTTTAGAATTCATCGAGGCGTACCGAACATTCTGGGTACTCGATGAATTCATTTTGATCAGTTATATAGAGCTCGGACCTCTAATCATGGTGTGTTTATGGATATTAGAGCCAACACTTTTTCCTCTATGCATTCCTACTCAAGTTAGGGTTCTAGAGAGAACCTTGAGGTTGAATGTTCTTTGGATGAACGAATACAGCTAGAGAATCATAGAAGTTGGAATACAGTGAGCTGGTTCTAGTCTCAGAGACATGGGCGTGCGAATGTTTCAAGAAGTGGAAATGTTAAGGACAGATAAATCTGTAGGGCAGCAGACGTGGAAGTGAGCTAAGAGAGCAACATTAGGTGGTGAACATTTTGACATGTTTCACCCACCCGCCTTTGTAATCCACGCTAGGCTCAGGGATCTGGAGGGAAGGGGAAAGAGTAGCTGCATGCGGTCAAGGAGTGCAACCGAAAGGGCTCTAAGGATGACTCGAAGTGCGTACTTTGTCTTCTACTTGCTATCGTAGCCATATACATCGATACGAATCATCCCTTCCTTCCATGAATCTAGTCCTAGACCTAGAGTTTCCGGTTAAGCCGTTGACTTGACCCTCACCTCTGGAGATACCATTGGGAGGAGACTCGATAGTCACA
The DNA here is from genome assembly GCA_963277665.1 of Viscum album. Lineage (NCBI taxonomy): Eukaryota > Viridiplantae > Streptophyta > Magnoliopsida > Santalales > Viscaceae > Viscum > Viscum album. Next base: position 1,683,802,964 of record OY728119.1, on the reverse strand, counting down.
CTTACGCCGACGGTGTGATCTGACCCATGACGCGAGTGTCTCGGTTGGGACCTCTTGGTGGCAGCGTCGAGGCCTTACGACGTTAGTTTGAGTATGGATTTGGAAATCATTGTTCATACTCAAATTGAAGGTATTAGGCAAACATCGGGATGGGTTTTCCTTGGTCGGTGAAAAGGAATCCCAAGGTAGCACAGGTTAAAACTCGTTCATGGGTGGGTTTAGACGATCATTCATAGGTCAACCAAGCTTACCCTCATGGAAGCAAGAGTTTTGAGTTTCAGTTTTGATCAGGAAATGGAGACCTCTAGAGTTCAAGGATGGTGACCACGTTCTTATACGGGTCTCACCTCGATGAGGTTTACGGAGATGTTGCCTAGGTGGCGAGATATCTCTGAGGTTCAGCGGACCTTTTCAGGTCCTCAGCAGGGTAAGAGAGGTGGCTTACCGCTTGATCAATCCACCTCAGATGCACCTGGTGCACAATGACTTCCACGTATCTCAACTGAGGAGATACGTGCTTGACCCAACACACATCATCGACCATGGGGAGATGGACGTTGGCGATGGGGTGACTTTTTCCGAGTTCCAATAGAGGTTGGGGATCGACAGGAGCGGGTCCTATGAGGACGGTTGATTCCTCTTGTGCGTTTTTGTAGGCAGCACAGGAACCTCCATGTGAGCACTTGGGAGTGGAAGGCTCAGATGCGTGTTCAGTACCGCTTTTGTTTCCCCAGTTTGCGTTATACCTTTATGGGGACGTAAATCCATGAGGTGGGAGTAATTTAAAGACCCGTAAAATTCCATGGATTTTTTTTTCTTAATTTTCCTTTTGATTTTACAAGAACGTAGTTTCTGACGGCACTTGATTCTGAGGCCCGGTGTGGCCAGAATCAATTTCCGAAGTTTAGCTTAGGTACATTCAGTGAAAGAACGAGCGTGTTTTGCTAACTTTTGAACCGTTTCTCGGAATCAAAATCCTAGGGCACCGATGAAACCGCAACACTGGTAATTGCTTATGAGGACCATTAGCGAAGATGCGTTGGCTCGGGAGGAGTTGTTAAAAATTTGTGGATTAATAATGAATTGAATAAAAAAATTGTGGAAAAGTTTTTTATTAATTCTTTATCCTAGTGGTTATATCCAACATGGGGTAGTTAGGGTGGGACCCAGAATCCCCTAACTACCCATGAGAGGATTAAAGGTGAGTTGGGGCCCTCACGTGTAACACCGCGAGATTTTATGAAAAATATTATTTTTAATTTCATTAATGTCTTATGTTGTACGCTACACCAAAAGAATCTTGCACAACACGCATCCTTGACTTGCCTTGAATTACACGCAATCACGACCTTTCTCGATAGCGTCTGTAGTACGCAATACCGAGTTTCACTAAACAACAATATGCTATTAAAATATTATTAAAACTAGCCGTTATGAATAGTAATAACCACCTTTTAAAATTTTAGAAATTTTATCTCTCAAAATGGACTTCATTTTTGGATTCGGAGTATCGAATTTAGCCTAAGGTGAAATTTTGGTACTTTTCGGATAACTTTCATATTCCGATGAATAGTGAAAATTACTAAATTTTAATTAAAAACAACTTTTTTAATAGAAATAATTAATAGTGATAAATTATTAATTTGAGTGGTTTTAAAGTATATTTAGAATATATTTTTACAATTTAATACAATGTTGGTCATTGGATGTAATTTCACATTTAAACCAGTTATAAACAAGTGTCAATCTTTTGATAGTTATTATCTCTTAAAACACGCCATTTGTTTTGACGACAGGAATTAATTTTTAAATTAATTAATGCAACTGATATGTTTTGAATTTGGTAAAATAGACATCATTTTAGAGTTAATATTATCAAATATATCTTAGGCCTATTTTTTGGTATTTTTCTGGAAACTTTCATTTTTTGATGAATAGTGAAACGAGTAAGTGGTAGTTAAAAAAATGAATTTTTCATAAAACTTAATTTTACCGCTTCTGTGAGTGGAATTTCAAAAATCCAAGAGACACAGTTTATGTTAGTAAGTAAAATGTGGGTCAATGAGATGAAAATAATTTTTGGTGAATAGTAACTTTTCACTTTTTTTTAACCACGATTAAAAGTAAATAGGGTAATTAAGGGTAAAAATGTTATTATTATTACCCTAACACATGTCCTAATTCTCTTGGATAAGTGTAATTCGACCAAAAACAACCTTAGGAATAAAATATGATCATTGCGGCCCACATGGATTAGATTAGAAAATTTATTATTAATTTATTTAAAGAAGGGTTAAAATAGTTAAAATCAAAGTTTAATAAGTAAATAATTTTTAATATAGGGTTATACATAAGATCAATTAGACTATAAATACTCATTAGAAATATAAAAATATTTCCTACATAATGGTATTTTATTTTTAATTTTTATACATTATATAATTATTTAATTTATGACACAATAATGATGCAGTAATTACCACAATAGTGAAAAATTAGAATAATTGATATTATAAATGCCCAAATAAATATAATTTGAGACTTTTTATGAATTCCAATAATTTTATAGGTTAATATGACATGTTATTATTGATTTAATTATCCTTTTAGAAATAATCATCCTGTTATGATTTTCACAAAAATCAATTATCTAATAGTGTCAAAATTGACATAAAATAGTTTTTAAAATAAATATTATATTATTAATTGTTATTTTATTCCTAAAAATCTAAGGCTCAGCAAAATGACTTAGATAAGGTTATATATACTAATAATAAACAACTTGGGGTTCGTTTGTCTTGTTATAGTAAGTTTATTAACCTTATAGTGTAAGAATAGAAGAAGACACGGTAAAAGTACAATTATTTAACTTAATGTTAAATCTAAATGATAAGGTTAAAATAGGAACCTAAACTTGTCTAAATTCTATTGTATGAGATGATTTTGATCCATCCCCACCTTAGCTTCTAAATAAATCAATTTGGAGCTATTTAAAACGGAATTTGACTTTATAATAAAATAATAGTTTTAGTTATTCCAAAGGTGCCCCTCTCCTCCCTTATAAAAGGGCACCTCCTCCCTCCCTTCCTCACACAACTTTGAACCTTCAATCTCGGCCAACCCCTGAAAAATTCACTTCTCCACTTCCATAGTAACATCCTAGAGGTTCTGGTATTCCTCAAAGACGAATTTTAGTTCCCTAAAAGGAGATCTCAAAGAGGTGCTTCAAAGAAGAGGTAATGTCCGTTACCGATTTTTTCATCTTTATTTCTTCTTCCACTTCTTCTTCTTCGGTTGTTTCATTATGAAGTAATAACATACGTATCAATCATATACTGATATGTTATTATAATTATGAAAAAACCCTATTTCACCATCTATCCATCCTACAGAAAACGAAATCACCGCGCGTGCGTACGTACGTAATACTGTCTCCACGCCGTGGTGTAATCTATTTTCCACCACCACCTTACTTGGATGGGTATAATGATGTAAATAATAACTATATATGATTATTGTAAAGTGATATTGATTATGAAATAGTATACATACACGTCAATACAATTCCACGATCATGAGAATGATATCATCGCTCGTGCGTACGTACGGACTACCGTCTCCACGACGCGATGAGATTCATTCTCCACGTTAACCATTCATGAATGATTATAAAGAATATATAATAAGAAATCATGAAATATATGAAATAATCATGATACTGGATTTATGTTTATATATATGTATGTCATCTACTTAATTCCATTCAACTCAATAAGGAAACGAAAACAGCGTTCATGCGTACATACGGCCTACCGTCTCCATGAACGGTGTATTTCATTCCATTTACTGATTTATTATATATATGAATATTCTGAATATATACTATAAATAAATCATGTTTTATATTCTGGAATTATTTAATCATGATATAAGTAATCATATGAATAATTACAAGTCAAAACACGGACGACAAATGAAACAATTTTACCCAAAACGCTCTATAATAGGGAATTTACAAAAGAAGAGGTAATATAAATTCATAAGTGAACCATATATGATATCATAACAATGAGTATGATTCTTGAATAATTCAATGACATTATTTAAATCATTATACATGAGGTTCAGACACTTACGAAGCAACTCGGACATAAGGTAAGGGAAATATCACAATCTCATTTTTTTTCGAGATTGTTTATACTTTGGCGTTTACTGGGGTGTATTTTATCATCAACATCCTTGTTTCCTCAATATGTAATATTATTTCCATTCACCTACAATTTTTTTAAATCTTATGTTACCCTTTGGTGAGTTTTTAGTAAACGATATGAAAGGAATCTTTTGTCATTTTTCGTACGAGGTACTTTTTGACTTTTCCGACAAAAGTACGAGAAGAATGTTTTTTTAACTTATATGGAACGAATGGATTTTTAAAACATTATTTCCAAGAAGATTCCTTTACAAGTTTTCAAGTTTATTTATAATCAACTTCTTTTAGTTTAGAGTTGTACGACATGTTAAGAAAGGAAAAGTGTTTTTGCAGTTGAAAGGATATTTTCCTCAAGAATGGGGTTCAAGTGTTTTATCAAAATTATTTTCCATCTAAGATAATAAAGGGTTCTGTTTCTATCCCTATTATTAAATTGATTTCATTATGTTGTGATGGAATTATTTTTATGAATTCCTTTATCTTAAATGAATTGTTTTATGATGTCACGATGTTTAAGATTCCCATTTTTATTACATGGGTTATGCTATGATGTATGGTTTATGATTTTGTGGCACACATAAGAATGGTATCATTATGAGATGGGTGGGAACTATATCTCCCTCTAATGCATTGGGTAAATATTTTATATCTCATGAGATAGACATGGCTGGAATGGTAGATTATACCGGTTTAGTGAAACAGGACTGAAACGAGGAGTGAACTCGGTTCAGAAATGGACTTTGTCCACTACGATAGTCTTGGAAATGAGTCTTGAATAATAAGAAATGATTCTCTATGATTATGTGTGTATGCCAAAAAGATTGATGTTTTATGTTATGATTATTGGGATTTCATTTCACTACTATGATTTATCCCATGTTATGATATTATGATCTCTTTTGCAGGTTAAGAATTCCAAAATGTTATGTTCTTATAAATATGATGTGATTGATTTTTCTTTTGTTTACCCTTACTGAGCATTTGAGCTCACCCTTTTATGTTTTCTTTTCCCCATGATATAAAGAATGGTTTTAGGTAAGAAAAAATGGGAAGATCATTATGGGAGATGTTGAAGATCTTTCACCATGATTAGAAGATTACGTTCCGTGTTTCCAAAGACACTAAACTATTACAGTCCTTGTGTGTGTGTTTTTGTTATGTAATAAGTATTCCGAAAAAGTAATGTAATGTCCTTGTACGTCAGGCTTCGGGTCTCTACAATTGGTATTAGAGGAATGGTTTAGTTAACCTTTGGAAACTAGGATGCCAGAACTTTAGTGAGATCCCTAGAGATATTTCAAAGGTATATCTAGGGATGTCCCTAAGGTTACGTATACGTATAGGTTATAGTCCTATAATTATGCTAATGATCATATAATTAAACCTAAGATGTTAGATAATGAAGTTACTCCCCCTTTATTATGATTTTTTCCTCTCACACTATTTTTTTTGGTTTTAGAAAATGCCTTGAAACAAGATGATTCACGATAATGGAGGATATGATGGACAATGGAATGATTAGCAACCAAATGAAATGGGATTTGGAAGTCCAAACATCATTATTATGCCGAATCAGCAATCTCATAATATGATCAATAATGTAAAATTTGGTAAGTTTTCTGAATCGACTAATAAGAGAAATATGGAGTTTCATGATGATCATAGAGGAAAGAAAGTTCAATTTTCCCTATGTAAATCATGTGGGAAGAGGCATCAAGGAGAATGTTTCAAGGGAACTGGAAGATGCTTTGGGTGTGGAAAAGGAGGACACAAAGCCAGTAAGTGCAAATGAAAAGGTTCAGTTAACACCATGGATGAGGATAATGGTATTGCTATGACATCAAAAATGGTTAAATGTTTTAAATGTGGAATGTACGGGCATTATGAAAACCAATGCCCTAAGGGAAAGTCTCATGAAGAGAAATAGTACGGCCGTATGAGTAGTATTTATGTTGATGATGATGAAGAGACTACAAATGATATGTGAGTTGAAAGAATTATTGAAGGTCAGTCAATGGTTTAAGAAGGTAGTGTAATTATTACATGTTTATCAAGTGTAATGTTGTATAAGTAATCTCATGGTACTATGGAATAAAGAGACTTCTAAGGATTTTTACACTGTTGTCTTTCCTTGAGTTTTGAAATTGTATGATTAATGGTACCAGTATCCATTAAAGGATATTCAGATATTTTTGGAATATAGATGATATGTGCATAATGAAGGGATAAGGAGCAAATTAAATGTTTGATAGTATTCATGAGCTCATGACTGATATAAGGAGAAGGTTATGGAATGGATTGAGTATATAGAATTTTTGGATTTTGGTATGTGGAAAGGGTTAACTTTTGACGTCATTCATGTTTTCACTAAGGTTTAATGGGTATTCATTTTTCAAGAGAAAACATGATTAAGGCATTCACATGATTGGAATGTGACCAACAAGATATATGGGGGATAAATGATGGTATTCACATGCTTGGTTGATGACATTTCAAGTAATCGTTTTCTTTATACTATGAGTTTGGACCGAAGTATTTTAGATAATCCTAAAGATTGGAATGGATTATGTTGGACATAAGTTAGGATAAAACTTTTTTTTCGATATTATTGATGGGATGTTATAGTAATATAGTTTTAGAAAAAGGACTACTTGCAGGATGGGCGACAACCCATCGCGTCGGACCGTGGGAATCAGACCCACAACCGAAGTGCGACTGGCCTTTATTGCCTACAACTAGCCTACAAGGAGTCCCTGTTTAGTAGAAACTAGTTTTATTATATTATGCATTATTATATATGAAGTATAAGTCCATTTTAGTAACCATATATCATTAATCTCACTATAGATGGACTTATGTATTTTTTGATAACTTTTCTAACCTTTTGTTTGAGACAGATGGAATGACCCATCATTCTATCACATGATCTGCTAACACATCATGAATGACAAATTCAACTTCATTTCTTTAAGAGATGAAGTGGAAATTGTCCAAATAATTACTAACGGTGAGACTATACCGAAATCACGAAAGTATTTCTTCAAATTCCAATTTCATCATCTTTAGGGAAACGATCTTGAAAACCAAAAATGTTTTCCTAGTGCTATTATGTCTGATTAATCAGATGGTACCTTAGATCATCACAAATTTATGGCTTTGTGATTACTGGATTTTCCATATCCATGTTCTCTACCACTCTCCATCAGAACATGATGGTTAGATTTCTCTTTCATATCCATATTTTCACCTATGTGGAAACCCAGTGATTAGTTTATTTGGGTAATCGTTACGTTTCATACTTTTGTTTTTAAATATTGGTTTTGGTATTCCTTTTTACGATGTGGGTTTCTATTAAATAAACTTTCGAATAGTAAACTATTTATAAACCCGACGAATTTCGAGGGCGAAATTCCTTTTAAGGGGGGTAGAATGTAACACCCAGACATTTTATGAAAAATATTATTTTTATTTTCATTAATGTCTTTTGTTGTACGCTACACCAAAAGAAGCTTTCACAACACACATCCTTGACTTGCCTTTAATTACATGCAATCACGACCTTCCTCGATAGCGTGTGTAGTACGCAATACCGAGTTTCACTAAACAACGATATGCTATTAAAATATTATTAAAACTAGCCGTTATGAATAGTAATAACCACCTTTTAAAATTTTATAAATTTTATCTCTCAAAATGGACTTCATTTTTGGATTCGGAGTATCGAATTTAGCTTAAGGTGAAATTTTGGTACTTTTCGGATAACTTTCATATTCGGATGAATAGTGAAAATAACTAAATTTTAATTAAAAACAACTTTTTAATCGAAATAATTAATAGTGATAAATTATTAATTTGAGTGGTTTTAAAGTATATTTAGAATATATTTTTACAATTTAATAAAATTTTGGTCATTGGATGTAATTTCACATTTAAACCAGTTATAAACAAGTGTCAATCTTTTAATAGTTATTATATCGTAAAACATGCCATTTGTTTTGACGACGGGAATTAATTTTTAAATTAATTAATGAAACTGATATGTTTTGAATTTGGTAAAATAGACATCATTTTTGAGTTCATAATATCAAATATAGCTTCGGCCTAATTTTTGGTATTTTTCTAGAAACTTTCATTTTTTGATGAATAGTGAAACCACTATGTGGTAGTTAAAAAAATGATTTTTTCATAAAACTTAATTTTACCGCTTCTGTGATTGAAACTTCAAAAATCCGAGAGACACAGTTGATGTTAGTAAGTACAATTGGGTTCAATGAGATGAAAATAATTTTGGTGAAGAGTAACTTTTTACTTTTTTTACCACGATTAAAAGTAAATAGGGTAATTAATGGTAAAAATGTTATTATTATTACCCTAACACATGTCCTAATTCTATTGGATAAGTGTAATTCGACCAAACACAACCTTATGAATAAAATATGATCATTTAGTCCCACTTGGATTAGATTAGGACATTTTTTATTAATTTATTTAAAAAGGGTTAAAATAGTTAAAATCAAAGTTTAATAAGTATACCATTTTTAATATAGAGTTATACATAATATAAATTCAACTATAAATACTCATTAGATAGATAAAATAATTTCCTACATAATGGTATTTTATTTTTAATTTTTAGGCATTATATAATTTAATTTATTTATGACACAATGATGATGTAGTAATTACCACAATAGTGAAAAATTAAAATAATTGATATTATAAATACCCAAATAAATATAATTTGAGACTTTTTATGAATTCCACTAATTTTATAGGTTAATATGACATGTTATTATTTGTTTAATTAACCTTTTAAGAACTAATGATTCTGTTATGATTTTCAAAAAAAATCAATTACCAACTAGTGTCAAAATTGACATAGAATAGTTTTTAAAACAAATATTATATTATTAATTGTTATTTTATTCCTAAAAATCTAAGGAACTTAAAAATGACTTAGATAAGGTTATATATATTAATAATAAACAACTTGGGGTTCGTTTGGAATTTTATAGTATGTTTATTAACCTTATAGTGTAAGAACAGAAGAAGACACGGTAAAAGTAAAATTATTTAACTTAATGTTAAATCTAAATGATAATGTTAAAATAGGAACCTAAACTTGTCTAAATTCTATTGGATGAGAGGATTCCGATCCATCCCCACCTTATATTCTAAATAAATCAATTTGGAGCTATTTAAAAGTCGAATTTGACTTTATAATAAAATAATAGTTTTAGTTATTCCAAAGGTGCCCCTCTCCTCCCTTATAAAAGGGCACCTCCTCCCTCCCTTCCTCGCACAACTTTGAGCCTTCACTCTCGGCCCACCCCTACCAATTTCTATTATCCATTTCTATAGCAACATCCTAGAGGTTCTGGTCTTCCTCAAAGACCAATTTTAGTGTCCTAAAAGGAGATCTCAAAGAGGTTCTTCAAAGAAGAGGTATTGTCCGTTTCCGATTTTTTCAACTTTATTTTTTCTTCCACTTGTTCTTCTCAGGTTTTTTCATTATGAAGTAATAACATCAGTATCAATCATATACTGATATGTTATTATAAGTATGAAACAACCCTATTTCACCATCTATCCACCCTATGGAAAACGAAATCACCGCGCGTGCGTACGTACGGAATACCGTCTCCACGCCGTGGTGTAATCTATTTTCCACCACCACATTACTTGGATGGGTATAATGGTGTAAATAATAACTATATATGATTATTGTAAATTGAAATTTATTCTGAAATAGTATACATACACTTCAATATAATTCCACGATCAGGAGAACGATATCATCGCTCGTTCGTACATACGGACTATCGTCTCCACGACGCGATGAGATTCATTCTCCACATTAACCATTAATGAATGATTATAAAAAATATATAATAAGTAATCATGAAATATATGACATAATAATGATACTGGATTTATGTGTATATATTTGTATGTCATATACTTAATTCCATTTAACTCAATAAGGAAACGAAATCAGCGTTCATGCGTACGTACGGCCTACTGTCTCCATGAATGGTGTATTTCTTTCCATATACTAATTTATTATATATATGAATATTCTGAATATATATTATATGTAAATAATGTTTTATATTCTTTAATTAATTAATCGTGATATAAGTAATCATATGAATAATTACAAGTCAAAACACGGACGACAAATGAAACAATTTTACCCAAAACGCTCTTTAACATGGAATTTACAAAAGAACAGGTAATATAAAGTCATAAGTGAACCATATATGATATCATAACAATGAATATGATTCTGGAATAATTCAATGACATTATCTAAACAATTATACAGGAGGTTCGGACACTTACGAAGAAAATCGGACCTAAGGTAAGGAAAATATCACAATCTCATTTTTTTCCAAGATTGTTTATACTTTGGCATTTACTGGGGTGTATTTTATCATCCACATCCATGTTTCCTCAATATGTAATATTATTTCCATTCACCTAATTTTTTTTAAATCCTATTTTACCCTTTGGTGAGTTTTTAGTAAAAGATATGAAAGGAATCTTTTGTCGTCTTTCGTACTAGGTACTTTTTGACTTTTCCGACAAAAGTACGAGAAGAATGTTTTTTTAACTTATACGGCATGAATGGATTTTTAACACATTATTTCCAAGAATCTTCCTTTACAAGTTTTCAAGTTTATTTTTAATCAACTTCTTTTAGTTTAGAATTGTACGACATGTTAAGAAAGGAAAAGTGTTTTTGAAGTTGAAAGGATATTTTCCTCAAGAATGGAGTTCAAGTGTTTTATCAAAATTATTTTCGATATAAGATAATAAAGGGTTCTGTTTCTATACCTATTACTACATTTATTTGATAATGTTGTGATGGAATTATTTTTATGAATTACTTTATCTTAAATGAATTGTTTTATGATGTCACGATGTTTAAGATTCCCATTTTTATTACATGGGTTATGCTATGATGTATGGTTTATGATTTTGTGGCACACATAAGAATGGTATCATAATGAGATGGGTGGGACCTATATCTCCCTCCAATGCATTGGGTAAAGATTTTATATCTCATGAGATAGACATGGCTGGAACGGTAGGTTATACCGGTTCAGTGAAACAGGACTGAAACGAGGAGTGAACTCGGTTCAGAAATGGACTTTGTCCACTAAGATAGTCTTGGAAATGAGTCTTGACTAATAAGAAATGATTCTATATGATTATGTGTGTATGAAAAAAAGTTTCATGTTTTAAGTTATGATTATTGGGATTTATTTTAACTACTATGATTTATCCCATGTTATGATATTATGATCTCTTTTGCAGGTTATGATTTCCAAAATGTTATGTTCTTATGAATATGATGTGATTGATTTTTCATTTATTTAATCTTACTGAGCATTTGAGCTCACCCTTTTATGTTTTCTTTTCCCCAGGATATAAATAACGGTTTTAGGTAAGAAAAAAATGGGAAGATCTTTATGGGAGATGTTGATGATATTTCACCATTATTAGAAGATTACGTTACAAGTTTCCAAAGACACTAAACTATTATGGTCCTTGTGTGTGTGTTTTTGTTATGTAATAAGTATTCCGCAAAAGTAATGTAATGTCCTTGTACGTCAAGCTTTTGGTCTCTACAGTTGGTATTAGAGGAAAGGTTTAGTTAACCTTTGGAAACTAGGATGCGAGAACATTAGTGAGATCCCTAGAGATATTTCTAAAGAATGTCTAGGGATGTCCCTAAGGTTAAGTATACGTATAGGTTATAGTCCTAGAATTACGCTAACGATCATATAATTAAACCTAAGATGTTAGATATTGATGTTACTCCCCCTTTATTATGATTTCTTCCTCTCACACAATTCTTTTTGGGTTTTAGAAAATGGCTCGAAACAAGATGATTCACGATAATGGAGGATATGATGGACAATGGAATGATGAGAAACCAAATGAAATGGGATTTGGAAGTCCAAACATAATTATTATGCCGAATCAGCAATCTCATAATATGATCAATAAAGTAAAATTTGGTAAGTTTCCTGACTCGACTAATAAGAGAAATATGGAGTTTCATGATGATCATAGAGGAAAGAAAGTTCAATTTCCCCTATGTAAATCATGTGGGAAGAGGCATCGAGGAGAATGTTTCAAGGGAACTGGAAGATTCTTTGGGTGTGGAAAATAAGGACACAAAGCCAGTAAGTGAAAAGGAAAAGGTTCAGTTAACACCATGGATGAGGATAATGGTATTTCTATGACATCAACAATGGTTAAATGTTTTAAATGTGGAATGTATGGGCATTATGCAAACCAATTCCCTAAGGTAAAGTCTCATAAAGAGAATCAGTACGGCCGTATGAGTAGTATTTATGATGATGATGATGAAGAGACTACAAATGATATGTGAGTTGAAAGAATTGTTGAAGCTCAGTCAATGGTTTAAGAATGCAGTGTAATGATTACATGTTTATCAAGTGTAATGTTGTATAAGTAATCTCATGGTACTATGGAATAAAGAGACATCTAAGGATTGTTACACTGTTGCCTTTCCTTGAGTTTTGAAAGTGTACGATTAATGGTACCAGTATTTATTAAAGGATATTCAGATATTTTTGGAATATAGATGATATGTGCATAATGAAGGGATAATGAGAAAATTAAATGTTTTATAGTATTCATGAGCTCATGACTGATATCAGGAGAAGGTTATGTAATGGATTGAGTACAAGGAAATTTTGGATTTTGGTATGTGGAAATAGTTAACTTTTGACAGCATTCATGTTTTCACTAAGGTTTAATGGGTATTCATTTTTCATGAGAATACATGATTAAGGAATTCACATGATTGGAATGGGACCAACAATATATATGGGGGATAAATGATGGTATTCACATGCTTGGTTGATGACATTTCAAGTAATCGTTTTCTTTATACTATGAGCTTGGACCGAAGTATTTTAGATAAGCCTAAAGATTGGAATGGATTATGTTGGACATAAGTTAGGATAAAACTTTTTTTCCGATATTATTGATGGGATGTTATAGTAATATAGTTTTAGAAAAAGGACAACCGGTAGGACGGGCGACAGCCCATCGCGTCGGACAAGGCTGTGGGAATCAGACCCACAACCGAAGTGCAACTGGCCTTTATCGCCTACCACTGGCCTACAGGGAGTCCCTGTTTAGTAGAAACTAGTTTTATTATATTAAGCAGTATGATATATGATTTATAAGTCAATTTTAGGAACCATATATCATTAATCTCACTATAGATGGACTTATGTATTTTTTGATAACTTTTCTAACCTTTTGATTAAGACAGATGGAATGAACCATCATTCTATCACATGATCTGCTAACACATCACGAATGACAAATTCGACTTCATTTCTTTAAGACATGAAGTGGAAATTGTCCAAAGAACGACTAACGGTGAGACTATACCGAAATCACGAAAGTATTTCTTCAAATTCCAATTTCATCAACTTTAAGGAAAAGATCTTGAAAACCAAAAATGTTGTCCTAGTGCTCTTATATCTGATGAATCAGATGGTACCTTATATCTTCACAAATTTATGGCGTTGTGATTGCTGGCTTTTCCATAGCCATGTTCTCTACCACTCTCCATCAGAACATGATGGTTTGATTTCTCTTTGATATCCATATTTTCACCTATGTGGAAACCCATTGATTAGTTTATTTGGGTAACCGTTATGTTTCATACTTTTATTTTTAAATATTGGTTTTGGTATTACTTTTACTATGTGGGTTTCTATTAAATAAACTATCGAGTAGTAAACTATTTATAACCCTGACGAATTTCGAGGGCGAAATTCATTTTAAGGGGGGTAGAATGTAACACCTCTAGATTTTATGAAAAATATATATTTTTTAATTTCATTAATGTCTTCTGTTGTACGCTACACCAAAAGAAGCTTTCACAACACGCATCCCTGACTTACCTTGAATTACACGCAATCACGACCTTCCTCGATAGCGTGTGTAGTACGCAATACCGAGTTTCACTAAACAACGATATGCTATTAAAATATTATTATAACTAGCCGTTATGAATAGTAATATCCACCTTTTAATATTTTAGAAATTTTATCTCTCAAAATGGACTTTATTTTTGGATTCGGAGTATCAAATTTAGCCTAAGGTGAAATTTTGGTACTTTTCGGATAACTTTCATATTCTGATGAATAGTGAAAATTACTAAATTTTAGTTAAAAACAACTTTTTTAATCGAAATAATTAATTGTGATAAATTATTAATTTGTGTGTTTTTAAAGTATATTTAGAATTTGTCTTTAAAATTTAATACAATGTTTGTCATTGGATGTAATTTCACATTTAAACCAGTTATAAACAAGTGTCAATCTTTTTATAGTTATTATCTCTTAAAACACGCCATTTGTTTTGACGACGGGAATTGATTTTTAAATTAATTAATGCAACTAATATGTTTTGAATTTGGTAAATTATACATCATTTTTGAGTTCATAATATCAAATATATCTTAGGCCTAATTTTTGTTATTTTTCCGGAAACTTTCATTTTTTGATGAATAGTGAAACCACTATGTGGTAGTTAAAAAAAATGATTTTTTCATAAAACATAATTTTATCGCTCCTGTGAGTGGAATTTCAAAAATCCGAGAGACACGGTTGATGTTAGTAAGTAAAATGCGGTTCAATGAGATGAAAATAATTTTTGGTGAATAGTAACTTATTATTATTTTTACCACGGTTAAAAGTAAATAGGGTATGTAAGGGTAAAAATGTTATTATTATTACCCTAAAACATGTCCTAATTCTATTGGGTAAGTTTAATTCGACCAAAAAAAACCTTAGGAGTAAAATATGATCATTTAGGCCCACTTGGATTAGATTAGGACATTTATTATTAATTTATTTAAAGAAGGGTTAAAATAGTTAAAATCAATGTTTAATAAGTAAATCATTTTTAATATAAGGTTATACATAAGATAAATTCGACTATAAATACTAATTAGAAAGATAAAACTATTTCCTACATAATGGTATTTTATTTTTAATTTTTAGACACTATATAAGTTAATTTATTTACGACACAATGATGATGCAGTAATTACCACAATAGTGGAAAATTAGAATAATTGATATTATAAATACCCAAATAAATATAATTTGAGACTTTTTATTAATTCCACTAATTTTTTAGGTTAATATGAAATGTTAGTATTGATTTAATTAACCGTTTTAGAACTATCCATTCTGTTATGATTTTCACAAAAATAAATTACAAAATAGTGTCAAAATTGACATAAAATAGTTTTTAAAACAAATATTATATTATTAATTGTTATTTTATTCCTAAAAATCTAAGGATTGTCCAACTGACTTATATAAGGTTATATATATTAATAATAAACAACTTGGGGTTCTTTTGGCTTGTTATAGTAAGTTTATTAACCTTATAGTGTAAGAACAGAAGAAGACACGAAAAAAGTAAAATTATTTAACTTAATGTTAAATATAAATGATAAGGTTAAAAAAGGAACCTAAAAATGTCTAAATTCTATTGTATGAGAGGATTTCGATCCTTCCCCACCTTATCTTCTAAATAAATCAATTTGGAGCTATTTAAAACCGAATTGGACTTTATAATAAAATAATAGTTTTAGTTATTCCAAAGGTGCCCCTCTCCTCCCTTATAAAAGGGCACCTCCTCCCTCACTTCCTCACACAACTTTGAGCCTTCAAGATCGGCCAACCCCTGCCAAATTCTCTTCTCCACATCCATTGAAACATCCTAGAGGTTCTGGTCTTCCTCAAATACCAATTTTAGTGCCCTAAAAGGAGATCTCAAAGAGGTGCTTCAAAGAAGAGGTAATATCTGTTACCGATTTTTTCAACTTTATTTCTTCTTCCACTTCTTCTTATTAGGTTGTCTCATTATGAAGTAATAACATCAGTATCACTCATATAATTATATGTTATTATATGTATGAAACAACTCTATTTCACCATCTATCCATCCTACGGAAAAAGAAATCACTGCGCGTTCGTACGTACGGAATACCGTCTCCACACCGTGGTGTAATCTATTTTCCACCACCACCTTACTTGGATGGGTATAATGGTGTACATAATCACTATATATGATTATTGTAAAGTTATATTGATTCTGAAATAGTATACATACACTTCAATAAAATTCCACGATCATGAGAACGATATCATCGCTCGTGCGTACGTACGGACTACCGTCTCCACGACGTGATGAGATTCATTCTCCACGTTAACCATTCATGAATGATTATAAAGAATATATAATAAGTAATAATGAAATATATGAAATAATAATGATACTGTATTTATGTGTATATATATGTATGTCATCTACTTAATTCCATTCAACTCAATAAGGAAACGAAAACAGGGTTCATGAGTACGTACGACCTACGGTCTCCATGAACGGTGCATTTCAATCCATTTACTGATTTATTATATATATGAATATATATTATATATAAATCATGTTTTATATTCTGGAATTAAGTAATCATGATATAAGTAATCATATGAATAATTAAAAGTCAAAACACGGAAGATAAATAAAACAATTTTACCCAAAACACTCTATAACATGGAATTTAAAAAAGAACAGGTAATATAAAGTCATAAGTGAACCATATATGATATCAAAACAATGAGTATGATTCTGGAATAATTCAATGACATTATTTAAACCATTATACAGGAGGTTCGGACACTTACGAAGTAAATCAGACCTAAGGTAAGGGAAATATCACAATCTCATTCTTTTCCGAGATTGTTTATACTTTGGCGTTTACTGGGTTGTATTTTATCATCCAAATCCATGTTTCCTAAATATGTAATATTATTTCCATTCACATACAATTTTTTTAAATCCTATTTTACCCTTTGGTGAGTTTTTAGTAAAAGATATGAAAGGAATATTTTGTCGTTTTTCGTATGAGGTATTTTTTGACTTTTAAGACAAAAGTACGAGAAGAATGTTTTTATTAAGTTATATGAAATGAATGGACTTTTAAAACATTATTTCCATGAAGCTTCCTTTACAAGTTTTCAAGTTTATTTTTAATCAACTTCTTTTAGTTTAGAATTGTACGACATGTTAAGAAAGGAAAAGTGTTTTTGAAGTTGAAAGGATATTTTCCTCAAGAATGGAGTTCAAGTGTTTTATCAAAATTATTTTCCATCTAAGATAATAAAGGGTTCTGTTTCTATCCCTATTATTACATTGATTTGATTATGTTGTGATGGTATTTTTTTTATGAATTCCTTTATCTTAAATAAATTGTTTTATGATGTCACGTTGTTTAAGATTCCCATTTTTATTAAATGTGTTATGCTATGATGTATGGTTTATGATTTTGTGGCACACATAAGAATGGTATCATTATGAAATGGGTGGGACCTATATCTCACTCCAATACATTGGGTAAAGATTTTATATCTAATGAGATAGACATGGCTGGAACGGTAGATTATACTGGTTTAGTGAAACAGGACTGAAACAAGAAGTGAACTCGGTTCAGAAATGGACTTTGTCCACTATGATAGTCTTGGAAATGAGTCTTGACTAATAAGAAATGATTCTCTATGATGATGTGTGTATGCCACAAAGTTTCATGTTTTAAGTTATGATTATTGGGATTTCATTTCACTAATATGATTTATCCCATGTTATGATATTATGATCTCTTTTGCTGGTTAATATTTCCAAAATGTTATGTTCTTATGAATATGATGTGATTGATTTTTCTTTTGTTTACCCTTACTGAGCATTTGAGCTCACCCTTTTATGTTTTCTTTTCCCCAGGATATAAAGAAAGGTTTTAGGTAAGAAAAAAAAGGGAAGATCTTTATGGGAGATGTTGAAGATCTTTCACCATGATTAGAAGATTACGTTCCGAGTTTCCAAAGACACTAAACTATTACGGTCCTTGTGTGTGTTTTTATTATGTAATAAGTTTTCTGCAAAATTAATGTAATTTCCTTGTACGTCAATCTTCGGGTCTCTACATCATGAGCCCCCTACCTATTCACTTTCCCAAAAACACCTTAAAACCCCCCTCTTTAATTTTGTATCACATTTTAAATTGAGTAACCTTCCTTTTCCTCTCTCTCTCCTCTCATTAATGTGCCAACACCTTAAATTAACGAGTTAAGCTTCTTAATTAGTTGATTCATTTGAATTAATTTGAAAGGCATGAATTTTTTTATAATATTTGGGAACCTAATGTTTTATTTTCCTTGTAAAATATTGGATGGGAGACTTTGGGAGAATTAGGAAGAACGAAATTCTCTCGTCGACAAACGCTAAGTCCACCGAAGACTGACGATGTGTTTACCTTCTTCCTTCATCCGAGGCAAGAGTGTGAGGTGACACCCACAAGGAACACCAATTTTCTTCCTCTTCCTTCGTGTCAAGGGAGAAGATGCCGCCCGCGTAGAACATCGTCAAAGTCTTTCCTTCCAACATTGACGAAGCTACGCTACGAATGACGAATGACACAAAGTAGGGGAATTTATTTTGTATTCCCTTTATATTTTGAGAAAATATTGATGAGTGCAGACCAACCATTTTCAGGTTGATCTGCGGATCATTCGTTCATGCAGGTTGATGTTGAGGTTTATGGTTTTTGCCCGTGAATTATTTCTTTTTCGTACGACGACTTCTATTTGTTGGCCGCTTGCTATCATTATAACGGGAGGAGGTCGGATCGCATAAACACGACCGACCCTCCTCCCCCTTTTTGTTGATTATGTTGTGGCTCGAATGAAGGCAGCGCAGTGCAGTGACACTGCACGGAAACATGGAGAATTATGGCAAGGATGCGTGGCACCACCACGCCGCACCGTTGAGGCCGAACGAAACTGTGGCCAGAGTCGGGGCCGCGGAGGCGATTCGAAGACTTCGCTGGTTGAACGTTGAGCGCGGATTGGTGGGTGACGATGAACAGGGCCGAAAAGTATTTTTTGAGGCCTCCAAAGTGAAGGTCGTGTCTCGGGAGGACCATTGTCAAAGGCGGCAAGCAAAACGGACCACCAGAGCGCGTTCGGTGGTCCACGGAAGGCGGCAAGAAAAAAGGACCACCGGAGTGTGTCTGGTGGTCTGCGGAAGGCCGCGACTGTGCGCCGCCAGAACAGGAACCGCCGCGGCTGAGCCGCAGTGGTGGGCTGAACCGAAAAGGCTTAGCCGTTCTGGAGGCCAAGCGACGCGGCTCAAATCCGCGCCGGTTCATCGTCAGCGGGGGGTTGTAACACCCCCCCCCGCACCCGCTGGCCACGCGGGCGCTGCGCCGCGCTAGCGCCAGCGCCAAGCCGGGCCACACCCAATCGGGCCGGACCCGGACCCGGGTCGGGTCGACCTGGTTCGGGCCGACCTAGGGGGGGTCTCGGGCCGGGCCGGACCGGGCCCAAACCCCCAATTTTCAGGCAGTTTTCATTCAAACGCCCATAACCTGGGCTACGGACCTCCGATCGATGCACAGTCAGTTGAGATGCTATCCTTGGATCAAGATGCTCATTTAGGTATATTATACTCAAGGTTTCGGAGAACATTGGGCATGGTCGGCTTGGTTCGGATACAAAACCAACCGGGCCCTCGGAGCAGAAACGCTTATATCTTGAGCTCCGGAAGTCTGTTTGATGTGCCGTCGACTTTTTTGGATTCCTCTTGATAAAATAGAACTTTTTCCACACTTCGCCTGAGGTTTGGACGTATATGGGTGGTGGCCGGGTTGGATTGAACCCGAAATCCAACCGGGCCCCTGGAACGGAAAAGCTGATATCTTTCAGACCGAACGTCCGTTTGACGAATCGCCAGCGGCGTTGGTGATCTTGTTGTGAAACGGTACCAATGAGTATACCCTATGACAGTTCGAGGTACAGTCGAGATACGGCCGGGTTGGTTCTCACACGAAACCAACTGGGCCCTTGGGACGAAAAGGCTAGTAACTCACAGACCGGGCATCCGACTGATGCGCCGTCGGTTGTGTTGAGATCCCTATGACGAGGCGGTACTTTGAGATACTTCTTCTTGGGAATTTGTGATACTTGGAGTATTGACCGGTAGCTCATGGAGCGGACCCTCTCGGTGACGAGCTAGCAGAGTGTAGAGACCTAGTAGTTCGTTGAGACTTGAGGACTGATGATCTATCGTCTCGGTGTGTTTCGAATAGCCCAGTGGGGAGCGCTTGGTTGTAGCAGAAGAACCATGGTGGAGGAGTGCTTGGTTGTAGTAGCAGACCCGCAGTAATCAACAGGAGTACCTCTGGAGCCTATTAGGGGGAGCGCTTGGTTGTAGCGGCATACCTATCGTGGAAAGTGCTTTGTTGTAGTGGCAGGCCCACTGTACTCGACAGGTGGAGTACTACAACAGTCCAAGGTTATTGGGGCACGCTTGGTTGTAGCGGTAGGCCCACTGTACTCAAGAGAGGGGGAGTTCTCTAGCAGCCGTGGTTTTGAAATAATGAATAAAATCCTGGTTGAGCTACATATATGAGCATTGTGTTTACATCATGATTGAGATGAGTCACTTGATAACTTAGGTATATGTATGGGCATATATCTAAGTAGTGGTTATCTGTTGATTTCATAATCATTGTGTTTTCTCATGATTGAGATGGAATACTTGATAACTTAGGTATATGTATGGGCATATACCTAAGTAGAGGTTATCTGTTGAGATCATTTTGTG
Source organism: Viscum album (assembly GCA_963277665.1). Lineage (NCBI taxonomy): Eukaryota > Viridiplantae > Streptophyta > Magnoliopsida > Santalales > Viscaceae > Viscum > Viscum album. Next base: position 1,683,782,017 of record OY728119.1, on the reverse strand, counting down.
GTTATCCTTGATGGATTTAGTGAGACCCTGGGGGTCTCGGGGTCCCTACTGAGTATCATTATACTCACCTCTGCACGGGCTATGCCCGCACCTCGTTGTGTTGGTTGCACATGACGGGCAGTGCTGACGGAGGCCGAGTGTTCAAGGACTAGATGGTACCTGAAGGTGGACCTTGCAATGATTCAGTATCAGGAGGTGGACTTTACGATGAGACGATACTCGAAGGATTTTGACGGGCAAGAGCGTTGTGGATGCCATCTGTACCTACCCTACAGGTAGGATCTGTGGTGGACGATCCAGGAGCTGCGCTATCTGTACCTACCCTTCAGGTAGGATCCGTGGTGGATGATCCAGGAGTTGCGTTATCTGTACCTACCCTTCAGGTAGGATCCGAGGAGGATGAACCAGGAGCTGCTTTCTTTCTTCCAGATTTTTTATTTTTCTATTGTACTTTTGTTCAGTTGTAGCTGTACTTTCATTTGGGTTTTTATTCTGGCCTGTTTACTTTTCAGTACTTCCTTTTTGTACTTAGTGTATTACTTCCACTTGTTCTCTATGGTGTTTGTTTACTTCTATAAAGTCAATTCCTTCCCAGATATTGGGATTTACGCATTTGGTGCAAGTCTACAGCCCCTGGCCTATGGAAGGCGGGCTCACGATAGTAACGACATTGGCCCTGAGGACGGGTTGTGACACCTCTAGCTCTGTCATTACCCCCGAATGGAAGGTTGTCCTCTTCTTTGGTGGGATGAAACCTCTCATGTGGAAATCCTTGGGGATCCATGACTTCAACAGCAATGAGGAAATTTTATCATGTTCCCATAAGGTTAAAATGGAGATCGGAGAATCTCATGGGTGTCATGGGGATAAGAAGAATAAGGTGGAATTCAATTCTAGCAGTGTGATGGACAATTCCAATAGTGCTATAAAACACTAGAACCCCACTTGCTAAAGGTGTGGAAAGAGGCACCCCGAAAATTGCCTAATGGGGAAAAGGAAATGGTTTATGTGTGGAATATAAGGGAACCTAGTCATTAATATCTCTCAAGAAAAACCTACAGCTGCATCAGAGGACATGAATTCACTTTTTGAACCTCAACACATTGTTCATTTCTTCATCTCCAAATTACCCAGGAACCTTGCAAATTAGTTCCCTAAACTAGGTGTTTTCAATGGAAACCAACAACCTCCAAGGTAGAAAGGGGGAGATTTTCCCATCACTAATACTAAAGTGAACCTTGAATGTGATGTGGTGATAGGTATGCTAGTTATTCATTCAATAATAGAGAAGGTAATTTTTGATTCCGTTTATAAAAATTCTTTTGTATCCCAAAAGATTATTAGAACAATGCCAATGCCACCAACAAACATGCAAGTAAAGATGTCAATGAGTATATAAAATAGTGAAATCATTGAATCCCATGAATATAACTCCCCCACTATCATAATTTTTGGATTGAACTTCCTAGTGAACCTCATCAAACTCACTCTGGTGGAATTTGATGCAATTCTCGACAATGATTTGATTTCCTTATATGCAGCCAAGATAAATTTTCATGAGAGGCAAATCACTCCCAATGTAGAGAATAAACACCTGATTATATTCATTTTCAAGAAGGACTATGATTTTTCATTAATACCATCATCTCAAGCTTTGATTTTACTTCCCTATGGGAAGAAAAATCGGTCTCAAATGATTGAGTCTAAGGAGAAACCATCCTTGAAGACGTGCCTATTGTGAGGGAATTCTCTGAAGTGTTTCTTGAGAAATATTCATGTCTTACTCTTACAAGATATGTTGAATTCTCAATAGACCTTATATCTGGGGTGTCACAAATATCCCAGAATCCATATAGAATGGTTGTTGTGGTGCTTGGGGAGCTAAAGAAACGACTACAGGATAATCTATATAAAGGAATTATATACCCTAGTGCTTCACCATGGGGTGCACTAGTTCACTTCCCCAATAATAAGGATGGGTAAATTAACATTTTCATTGATTATCGTGACTCAAATAATAATAATAAAGAACTAGTATCACCTTCCTCAATTTGATGACTTGTTTTATCAGTTTTGTGGAGCTCAATACTTCTCAAAGGAGGATATGTGGTCGGGACATTACCAAGTAAGGGTGAAGAAAGAGGATATCCCCATGACTGCTTTTTTTACAAGGTATATGCACTATGAATTCATAGTAATTCCTTTCGGACTCTCTAGTGCTTTAGCAGTTGTCATGGACATTATGAATAGAGTCTTTAGAAGATTCCTTGAAAAATTTGGGGTAGTCTTTATAGATGATATTCTAATATTATTAAAAAACAAGGAGGATCATGAGGAGCACCTAGAAACAGTACTAGAGACATTGAGAAAGGATAATATCTATTAGAAGTACAACAAGTGTGATTTCTAGTTGAAATATTTCTCAATCATGGGCTATGTAACACCTTGATTTTTTACGAGAAATAATATTTCGAATTTCATTGATGTCTTGAGGTGTAAGCTACACAAAGATTAACTTGCGAAATACGCAACACCATATTATCTTGTAGTATACACAAACACTATTCTTGGCTTCTGTTACACGAAAGTGAAACCTTTTTCAATAGCGTGTGTTGTACGCAATACCGAGTTTCACTAAACAAAGATATATTGTTATAAAATTATTATGAACTAGCTGTTATGAATAGTATTAACCACATTTTGAATTTTATAAAAATATCATTCATCTTAAACATATTCAAGAACATGTTATGCGAACAAAATAAATTTTTCGGGTAAAATATGTTTTAAAAAAAATTGAAGTTTTGTCGCCTTTTAATGGAACACCCACATTAAATATACTTTTTGACACATTTATGAGTTTAATTTGACAAAATAAACTTATTCATTGAAGTAAGTATATAAAAATTTAGTTTGGATAAATTTTCAATATTTTTCTGTTAACTTTCATATTTTGATGAATAGTAAAAATACTCAAAATTTTAATTAAAAACAACATTTTGCATCAAGATAATTTATATAATTAAATTATAATATTGATTGCTTTTAATATATATATATATATATATATATATAATATTTTAACCATTTAATATATTATAAGTCATTAATATAAATTTTACATTGAATTCTTTGGTAAAGACATTCCAATCTTTTGCAATGTTTTGACTTTTAGAACGTGTTTTCCCAACAGTGGGATTAATTTTAAATTAAATACTGCAACTTCTGTGTTTGGAATTTGGGAAAATGGATTCCATATTTGTAATCATTAGGTCCAAATTATATCAATATGTTACTTTTTATTTTTAGGCATTTTTATTTGTCACTACGTTTAATTTTATTTACTATAGTTAAAGTTAAATCTTGTAATTAAGGGAAAAATTAATATAATAAAACTACCATAACACTTGTATTAATATAATTGGATTATTATATTTCGTCCTAAAATATACTTGGGTCGAAATAGTATCTTTTGTAACCCACTAGGATGTGATTAAGACCTTTAATTTATTTTATATAAATAAAGTGAAATATATCTCACTCAAACTTTCCTAATTAAAGTATTTTTAATATAAGGTTACAGAGAATATAAATTCGATTATAAATACTAATTTGAAATATAAAAAGTTTTTCCTCATCATGGTAATTTATTTTTGATTTTTAAGAAATATATAATTACCTTAATAGATTATACATTAAAGATACAGAAATTATTTATTTAGTGAAAAATCAATAATTTAGTTGTTATTAAAATAATAGTACCCATAAAAAGGACCATCAACTTTCAAAAAACTTATTGATAGAGTATATATATACCATAATTATCCAAGGGTATACTTGTAGTAAATTTTGAGCATTATAAAACAGATTAGAAAATTTATATTATTTTATTTTTAATGATGTCAAAGTTGTCTCCTTCATAATTTAATGAATATAAAAACATTAATATTTTTATTTTAAGACTCTAAATTATATTAAATTTATTATTATGAAGGATATTATATTAATATTCATCATAGTATTTTTATTTTTATTTTTTTCAACAAATAAGTATATTAAATAATTATACCAAAATGTTGTAGTAATTGTCTTATTAAGAGAAATATCAAACAAATGGTTTTAAACATATTAAAATAAATATTATATGAACTAATTAATGTTCTCAACAAATATTCTAGATTAATATGACATGTTATAAATACATTAAATATATTCTTTTTGATTATATCCTATTTTTGGATTTTATTAAAATTATAATAAATGAATAGTGTTAAAATTGACACTATTGATATTTTATAAAAATAACATGTTATTAAATTGTTCCAAAATCAAAAATATATTTAAAATTTATCAATTTAAATTATTATGGTCTTTAATTTCATAAAGTATCAAATTATTGACAATTACCATCACATATATATGTATTTATAACAATTAAAAATTTATAATATTATTACCAAAAATAAGATTAAATAGATTATATAAGGATAAATCATATTGATAAGGTTTACAATAATATCCCAAAATCCCTAAATTTTATTTTCTGATGTAATTACAACCCTAGATCATCTCATATGAAAATTTCACTCATTTTTTATGTTTTTAGGTTGGGTTTGAGTTTATTATAAATTAATATTTTTGAGGTTTCCAAAAGTGCCCTACTTCTCTCTTATAACTGGGAACGTCCTCCATCTTCTCATCATTCCATTTTCAATCCTTAAATATTGGCCAAAACCTACCAATTTATAGTCAAAACCTAATTAGTTATATTATAGAGGTTCTGGTATTCACAAAATACCAACTATAGTTCCTTAAGAATAATTTAAAAGAGGCACATCGAGGAAGAGGTAATCTCTTCTACCGATTCTTTCAAGTTTCTTTCTTCATCTACTAACTATTATTTAGTTGTATCATTATAAATTAATAACATCAGTGTCAATAATATACATATATGTTTTTATAATTATGAAACAACCCTATTTCACATTATATCCATCCTATATATAATGAAATCACCGAGCGTGCGTAAGTACGACTTACAGTCTCCCCGTCATGGTGTAATCTGTTTTTCCACCAACACTATAATTGGATGGGTATAATGGTGTAAATAATAACTATATATGATTATTATAACATCATACTGATTATGAAATATTATCCACTCCAATTCCATTCAATAATTATGTGAATGATATCATCGCTTGTGCATACGTACGGATTACCGTCTCCACGATGCGATGTGATTTGTTCTCCATGTTAACCATTGTAGAATGATTATAAAGTATATATAATAAATAATCATGAAATATATGATATAATAATGATACTTTATTTATTTATATTTTATTTACATACTTCAATTCAATTTAATAAAGAAACTAAAACAACGTTAATGCGTACGTGTGACCTACCGTCTCCATGAACGGTGTATTTCATTACATTTATCGATCAAATATATATATATATATATTATGTTCGGAATTTATATTATATATAAATCATGTTTTACATTATCTATGTAATTTAATCATGATATAACTAATGATATCATGAACAAAAATTCCAAACACATATGATAAATGAAACGATTTTACGCAAAATGTTTCTTTAACATGGAACTGACAAAAGAATGGGTATTATTAAGTCATATGTGAATCATATATGATATTATAAATATTATTATGGTTCTATTAAAAGTTAATAATATGTTTAAACCAAATATATAGGAATGTCCGACACATATTGAAGTAATTGGACATAAGGTAAGGGAAACTTATTCTAATCTCCTTCTTATCTGAGATTGTTTATTCGTAAGTATTTACTGGGGTTATGGTTATCATCCATGTCCATATTTTCTCAAAGTGTTTTCAAAAAATGTTTAATAGTCATCCCTGTATTTATAAAGTCATTTATACCCTTTTTTTACCACATGGTATGGATGGAATCTCTCTTTTTTCTACCATATGAGGTACTTTTTTAGTTTTCTGGCTAAAGTAGAAGAATAGTGTTTTTTAACTTATACAGCATGAATAGTTTTTATGGTTTCATAAAGCCTTGTTTTAATGAAGATTCCTCTACAATATTTCATTATTATTTTCAAAAAAATACTTTTCTTTTAAAATTTAATGGAATTTTTTGAAAAGAAAATTATTTTGAAGAAGAAAGGATATTTTCCTCAAGAATGTATTTTTAATGTTTTATCAAAACTATTTTCCATCTAATATGAAATTATTTAGTATGTTTATGTTTTATGTATAATGTCTCTATTATTTAAATGGTTTTATTTTTCTTATTATGAAATGATATCAATTTATTTATATGGATTATGTTATGATGGGATGATGTTTTTGAAACCCATATTATTTTTGGGTTATGATGAATTGTTTATGGTTATTTCATGGCTCATGAACGAATGATTTCATTATGAGATGGGTGGGACCTATATCTCACTCCAATTCTTTGGGTAATGATTTATATCTCATGAGAAAGACATGGTCGGAACGATAGGTATGTATGGTTCAGTAATACAGGGCTGGAATGGCACGTAAAATCAGTTTAGTAATGGAAATTGTCCACTATGATGGTCTTAGTGGAATTGCCTTTGCTACTAAGGAAATTATATCATGTGAATATTTGTTTTACACAATTACATGTTTTATTCCCATGATATTTTATCATGAATAATGCTCCTTTGTGATCAATTCCTTATCTACTGCCAATATTTATGTCATTACTCAAGTTTTATGTTCATTTTTTTATGTTCAAATGATGATGGATTGTTTTACATTCCCCATGTTAACCCTTACTGAGAATTTGAGCTCACCCTTTTTATGGCTTATTTTCCCCAGGATATAAATAATGGTTTTAGGAAAGAAAACAAAAAGCAGAAGTTCTTTATGGGATATATTTAAGATCTTTCACCACGATTTGAAGATTTTGTTCCGAGTTTCAAAGGACACTAAAATAATACATTCTTCGGGCGTCTATTTTTGTTATGTAATAAGTATTCCAAAAAATTAATGAAATATAGATGTATGTAAAACTATGGGTCTCTACAGTTGGTATCAGAGCAATGGTTTAGTTAACCTTTGGAAACTAGGATGTGAAAGTTTAGTGAGATCCCTAGAGATTTTTCTATGGTATGTCTAGGGATATCACTAATGATTAGTATAACTATAGGCTGCAGTTCTAGATTTATTTTGATGATCATGAACAACCTAGGGTGAACCTAAGGTGTCATTGATTATAGAATGTGTGATATGTTAGACATCCCATAAGTACTTTTTATGATTATGTGGTTCCTTGTTATTTTAACGATTTCTTAAACTATGGTTTCTGGTTTTAGTCAATGTAGGGAACGAGAGGGAATTTAGTTAAGATTGATTCCAATGGAAATATTATTTAATTTGATCACCAAAATTGTGTAATTCATGGAGCGAAAGATATTTTTATTATGCTGAATTTTTTATTGTGATATGTGATTAACAAGGTGAACTTTAGTTGAATTCCGAAGTCATCAAATAAGAAGAAGATGGAATTTTATGCATGTTCAAATAGTGAGGAACATAGAGGAAGGAAGATTAAGATTTTTACATATCAAGTAAAAGGAAGAATAACCTTGAGGAATACCTCAAATGGAGGGGAAGAAGTTACCTTTTTGGGGAAAAGGGGCATAAAGTGACAGACTGTTATGGATTTTAATGTCTTCTCTGTGGAGAACATGGGAATTACCCAAATAAAATCTCTGACCTAAGAGTTTACTTCTATATCGAGGAAGGACCAATTCCATGACAATCATTAAAGAGTATGGATTGAAGGGATTATTTATTGGAATTCAAGAATAATTTTTTTGAGGTACTTTTAGGTTATATTGAAATATCTATGTATTGGTCCATTATGGTTTTCCCTAAGAATATGGTACCAGTAACCTTGAAAAGTGATTTAAATGTTTTTGGAAAGCATATGATATGTGAATAATGAAGGGATAAGGAGAAAATAATATATTTGATAGTACTAATGATCTCATGAATGATATAAGGACAAAGTGACATCATGGTTTGAGTATGGAGAAATTGTAGGATTTTGGTATGTGGAAATAGTTAACTTTTCACAACATTCATGTTTTCAAAAAGATTCTATGGAATTTTATGTTTCAAGAGAAAACTTTATTAAGGAATTCACATGTTTGGAATGTGACAAACAAGATATATGTTCTGATATATGGGTGATAAATGATGGTATTAAATGCTTGGTAGATGACCTTTCTAGTAATCATATTCTTTATACTATGAGATTGGACAAAAGTATTTTCGATAAGCCCAATAGTTGGAATGGATTAAGGTGGAAATCAGATAGTATTGTTTAAGGATAATTTTTTTTCTAGAATACATTAATAGTATTGTTTTAGAAGAAAGACAACCCGTTGGATGGGCAACAACCTATCGCGTCAGACAAGGATGCAGGAATGGAACCCACAACCGAAGTGAAATAGAAATTTCTCGTCTACCACTAGCCTACATGAGGTCCCTGGTTAGTAGAAATTAGTTTTATTTTATTAAGTGGTATGTTCAATTAACTGTAAGTCCATTTTTTTGAACCATATACAATTAACCTCACCATAGATGGACTTATGTATATTTAATATCTTATGCTTACCTTTTTTTTGTGATAGAGATATATGGAATGACCAATCATTCTATCTCATGATCTACTAACACTTCAAGAATGAAAAATTCATCTTCATTTCATTAAATAAGAGATAAAGGGGAAAATGTTTTTGAAATGACCAATGATGATATTAAAATGAAATCATGTAAGTATTTATCTTTATTAAGAAATTCATCAACTTTAGGGAAATCATATTGAAAACCAAAAATGTTGTCCTAGTACCCCCATATCTGATGAATCTGATGGTACCTTAGATCATCACAAATTTTTGGTTTTGTGATTGTTGGATTTTTCATATCCATGTTCTCTACCACTCTTCATCAACACATGATGGTCAGATTTCTCTTCCATATTCATGTTTTCACTTATGTTCTCCTATGTGGAAACCCAGTGATGAGTTAATTTGGGTAACTATTACGTTTCCTTCATTAATTTTTAGAATTAAGTTTTAGTATTTCTTTTTAAGATGTAGGTTTCTATAAATGAAACTTTCAAGTAGTAAACCATTTATAACCCCAATGAATTTTGAGGGTGAAATTCATTTTAAGGGGGGTAGAATGTAACACCCTGAGATTATCTAAGAAATATATATTTTTTTAATTTCTTTAATGTCTTGTGTTGTATGATACACCAAGATTATCGTGCACTGTACACAACACCGTATTATCTTTTAGTATATCCAAACACTATTCTTGGCTTATGTTACATGCCAGAGTGACCTTCCTCAACAGCGTGTGTTGTACACAATACCGAGTTTCAGTAAACAACGATATATTGTAATAATATTATTATTTACTAGCCATCATGAATAGTATAAACAACATTTTGAATTCTATAACGATATAATTCATCTTACACATATTCTATAACATGGTATGAGAACAAAATAAATTTATTAGGTAAAATAATTGTTTTTAAAAAAATGCAGCTTTGCCACCTTTTGATGGAACACCCACATTATATCTAGTTTTTGACACGTTTATGAGTTAAATTTGACAAAATAAACTTATTCATTGTAATATGTATATAAAAATTTACATAGGATAATTTTTTGATATTTTTCTATAACCTTTCATATTTTGATGAATAGTAAAAATATGCTAAATTTAAATTAAAAACAACTTTTTTCATCAATATAATTTATATGGTTAAATTATAATATTTAATGGTTTTAAATTATAAATATAATATTATTATCCATTTAATATAATATAATTAATTACTATTTATTTTACATTGAATTCATAGGTAAAAACATTTCAATCTTTTGCAATGTTTTAACTTTTAGAACCCGTTTTCTCAACATCGGGATTAATTTTTAATTAAATACTGAAACTTCTGTGTTTTGAATTTAGAAAAATTTATTCCATATTTGTAATCATTGGGTCCAAATTATGTTAATAGGATAATTTTTATTTTTAGGAATTATGAATCGTAACTGCAGTAAATTTTATTTACTACAACTAAAGGTAAATCCAGTAATTTTGGGTAAAAATAATTTTATTAAATTACCCTAACAACTGTATTAATATAATTGGATGATTGTATTTCGTCCTAAAATATTATTGGGACGAAATGGTTTCTTTTTTGACCCACTTGGATGTGATTATGAACTTTAATTTATTTTATTTAAAGAAGCTAAAATATGTATCACTCAAACATTAAAAATCAATGTATTTTAAATAAAAGGTTATACAAATTTTAAATTCGATTATAAATACTAATTTCAAACATAATTTTTTTTTATTCATCATGGTAATTTATTTGTGATTTTTAAGATAATATAATAACATTAATTTCTTATACATTAATGATGCAGAAATTATTTATTTGGTGAAAATAAATAATATAGTTTTTATTAAAATAATAATAACCATCAAAAGAACCATAAACTTGACCAAAACTCCATTATCAAGTATATATATACACTAAGAATTCATTGGTAGACTTTTGGACCATTTGGATCTTTATAAAACAGATTAGGGCATTTATATTATTTTAATTTAAATGATGTCAAAGTTGTCACCTTCATAATTTAATGAATATAACAATTTAAGTGTTGTGATTTTAAGATGATTAATTAAATTAAAAGTATTATTATAAAGGATATTATATTTAACTTCATAATATTATTTTATTTTTAATTTTTATGCAAAAATATTTATATTAAATAATTATACAAAAATGTTGTAGTAATTAACTTATGAATAGAAATATCAAACAAATGGATTAAATTTTTTTAAAATAAATGTTATATGAACTAATTAATGTGTTCCATAAATTTTAATGAAGAATATGAAATTTTAGGAATCTATTATATATTTTGGTTCGAATATATCCTATGTTTGGAATTTATCTAAATTCAAAAAATGAATCGTGTCAAAATTGACAATATTGATATTTTATAAAACAAACATGTTATTAAATTGATTAAAAATCAAAAAATTAAAATTAAAATTATTAATTGAAATTTATATTCTCTAAAGATTCATAATGTATTCAATTATGGAAATTTCACAACACATATGTCTGTATTTATAACAATTTAAAATTTAGAATATTATTACCACAGATAAGATTAAATAAATTAAATAAAGATAAATAAAATTGATAAGGTTTAAAATAAGTTTCCAACATGTATAAATTTTATTGACTGATTTTAATACAACCCTATATCATATAATCTTCTAATATGATTCATTTTGGACATATTTATGTGGGTTTAGAGTTAATTATAAATTAATATTTTTTAGGATTCCAAAAGTCCCCCTCTCATCTCTTATAAAAGGGAACCTCCTACCTCTTCACTTCATTCCATTTTAAGCCTTCAAGCTCGGAAAACCCGTAAAAATTCCTCTTCTCCACCTATCTAGTTATATTATATAGGTTTTGGTCTTCTCAAAAGGCCAACTCTAGTTCCCTAAGAAGAAGTTTAAAAGTGGCACATCGAGGAAGAGGTATTCTAATCTACCGATTCATTCAAATTTCAATCTTCTTATACATCCTCTTATTTTGTTGTTTAATTATAAATAAATAACATCAGTATCACTAATATAGAAATATGTTATTTTAAATATCAAAAAACCCTATTTCACCTTATATCCATCTTACGAAATACGAAATCACAGTGTGTGCGTACGTACGGCTTACCATCTCCACACAGTGGTGTAATCTATTTTTCCACCTCCACCATACTTGGATGGGTATAATGGTGGAAATAATAACTATATATTATTATTATAGCATCATAATGTTTATGAGATATTATCCACCCCAATCCTGTTCAATAATTACTGGAATGTTATCATCGCTCATGTGTATATACGGATTACCGTCTCCACGACGCGATGAGATTCATTCTCCATGTTAACTATTCCAGAATGATTATAAAGTATATAAAATAAACAATCATGAAATATATAACATAATAATTATAATAAATTTATTTATATTGTATTTACTTACTTCCATTCAATTTCATAAGGAAACAAATACAACATTCATGCCTATGTACGTACTACCATCTCCATGAATGGTGTATTTCATTCCATTTATCGATCAATTATATATAATATATTCTGAATATATATTATATATAAATAATATTTTAAATTCTATAAGTAAGAAAATCATGATATAACTAATGATATCATTAAAAAAAAGTTCAATCACATACGATAAATGAAATGATTTTACCAAAAATGCTACTTTAACATGGAATTAACAAAATCACGGGTAATATAAAGTCATATGGGAATCATATATGATATGATAAATATTATTATGGTTCTCTTAAAAGTTAATAATATTTTTAAACCCACTATATAGGTGTCTTGGACATATATGGAAAAAATTGGACATATGGTAAGGGATAATAATTGCAATCTCATTCTTATCTAATATTGTTTGTTCGTAAGTATTACTAGGGTTATATTTATCATCCATGTCCATGTTTTCCCAAAAAAATTTCATTAAATGTTAACTATTCTTCCATGATTGTTTAAATTAATTTTATCCTTTTTTTACCACATGGTATGGAAGTAATCTTTATTTTGATTACCATACGAGGTACTTTTTGACTGTTCCAGCAAAAGTACAAGAAAATGATTTTTTAACTTATACAGCATGAATGGATTTTTATGTTTTCATAACAAAGTATTTTCATGAAGAATAATCTACATGGTTTCATAAATATTTTCAAGAAAAATACCTTTCGTTTAAAATTGAATGTCATTTTGTGAAAATAAAATGATTTTGACGAAGATAGGATGATTTCCTCAAGAATTCATTTCAAGTGTTTTATCAAAACTATATTCCATCTAAGATGACATTATTTAGTGTGTTTATGTTTCATGTATAATGCCTCTATTATTTTCATGGTTTTATTTTTCTTATGATGAAATAATATCCATATGTTTTATGTGGATTATGTTATGATGGGATGATGTTTATGAAACCCATATTATTCTTTCATTTATGATGAATGATTTATGTTTATTTTCTGGAAGATGAAATAATGATTTCATTATGAGTTGGGTGGGACCTATATCTCCATGCAATGCATTATATCTCATGAGATAGGCATGGATGGAACATCAAGTAAATCCGGTTCAGTAATACAGGGCTGGAACAGCAAGTAAACCCTATTCGATAATGGACATGGTCCACTATAATGGGCTTGGAATAAATGCCTTGGATACTATGGAAATAATATGATGTGCTTAATGGTTTTCCACAATTACATGTTTTATTCACTTGCTATTTTATCAGGATTAATGTTCCTTTGTGGTCAATGCCTTATGTACTACCATGATTTTTTTCATTACTCTTGTTTTATGTTCAGCATTTACGTTCAAATGTTTATAGATTGTTTTATGTTCTTCATGTTTACCCTTACGGAGCATTTGATCTCACCCTTTTTATGTTTCGTTTTCCCCAGGATATAAATAATGGTTTTAGGTATGAAAACAAAAAGGGGAAGATCATTATGGGAGATGTTGAAGATCTTTCACCATGTTGAGAAGATTTTGTTCCGAGGTTCCAAAGACACTAAACTAATATGGTCTTTAGGTGTCTGTTTTTGTTATGTATTTAGTATTCTACAAAAATAATGTAATGTTTTTGTATGTCATGCTATGGGTCTCTAAAGGCCACATCATCATAAGCAATGGGATTTATGTATATCCCTCCAAGACAAATTAAATTATGGGATATCCAAGGCCAACTTTGGTAATGATTATTCATGGATTCCTGGGGTTATCTAGATATTATCGTTGATTTTTGAGGAATTTATCATGACTTTCCAAACATATTACAAATAATACTCGGAAGGGAGTATTGTTTTCTTGGAGCGATGAATGTGAAGAGACCTTCCAAGAGTTAAAAAGAATTCTTATCATTGTGATCGTGATCAATTATCCTTGAGTGAATAAATATTTGTGTTAAAAATGATACTTCGAATAAGGGCCTAGGTTTTGTGTTGTGGAAGAATGAAAAAGTCATTGGATATGCTTTAAGGCAATTGAAAATAAATGAGAAAAACTATACAACAAATGATCTGAAATTTTCTAAAGGGATCTTCACCTTTAAATTTTGGTGTAATTACCTCTTAGGGGAGAGGTGTGAAATATATACAGAGCACAAAAGCCTCAAATAAATATTCACAAAGAAAGAGTTGAAAATGCAACAATGAAGATGGTTAGAGCTGATCAAATTCTATTAATGCTCAATCCATTACCACCCTGGGAAAGCGAGTAAGGTGGAAAATTTTTTAAGTAGAAAGGATAATTCATATTTATTAATGATGAAAATTTAATTGGATCCTATCATCTTAGATTTATAGAGGATGGAAATGGGAATAATTAAGAGAGAAAAATAATCAATCCTTTCCAAAATTATTGATCAACCATCCCCCATGGACAAAATAATGGATGCTCAAAGAAAGGATGTGTAAATTATGAAAAGGGTGGAATCTATCAGAAATGGGAAAGCCTCATACTATTTTGTTGAAAATGATAGAATTGTGAGATTTTGGTCATGATTATTTGTACAATCCAATCTATAGATAAAGAATGAGCTTCTAGATGACGGGCAAAGCTCATGCTTCTATATTCGCCCGGGTAGCACAAAGATGTATTAAGATCTTCAAGAAAAATTCTGTTCAGACAATATGAAGAGGGAGATTTCTGAATATATATATATATATATTTTCCAGGTATGTCAGCAAGTGAATGAAAAGAGGATAAGGATGAAGGGGTGATGCAACCATTACCCATTCCATCATAGAAGTGGGACACCATTACCATATGCATTATCACTAGACTTCCAAGGATATCCATAAGAAACAATGCTATATGGGTCGTTATGGATCGGCATATGAAGACAAGTAACTTTATAGTGATTCTAGAGGACTTCCCATTAGATCATCATTCATGGATTTACATCAATGATGTCATAAGGCTGCATGAAGTACCACAATCAATTTTATCCGATCGTGATCCAAGATTCACCTCGATGTTCTGGAAAAGTCTTCGATATGCTCTAATAACAAAACTAAACATTAGTACCAACTATATTCCTCATACTGATGGCCAGTCTGTACGAACTATTCAGTCATTAGAAGATATGTTATGATCATGTTCTGTGGACTTCAAAGGAGGATGGGACCTAAATATTCCACTAGTTGAATTCTCCTATAATAATAGTTTCCTCTCATGAATCCAAATGGAACCATTTGAAGAACTTTGTTGGAAAAGATGTAAAACAAAGGCATGTTGGGAAGAAGTCAGTGAGTGTAAGCTTTGGGGACCTAAAATTATCGAATAATTGGTGGAGATGGTGAAAACCATTCAGCTGCATATCAAGGCAGCACAATGTTGATAGAAGACTTATGCATATAAAAGTTATAGAGACCTTGTGTTTGAAGTTGGAGACATGGTATTTCTAAGAATATCTCTACGGAATAAGCTCATGAGGTTTGGAATGAAATAGATGTTAAGTCCAAGGTACATCGGCCCCTTTAAGATTCTTGGTCGGGTTGGGGTTGTGGCCAATCAACTAGAACATCCACATACCATGGCCATAGTACATGATCTCTTAATTGTATACCTATTATGTATGTACATTCTAGACCCATAAAATATACTCTCTACAGTGTTATTATATTTAGGGGATGATCTTTCTTACGAGGCTCATCTAGTAAAGATATTAGACCATATAGAAAATGTTCTTTGTAACAAGAATTCCCACCTAGTCATGATACTATGGAGAAACCATATGTTCGAAGAGGCTACATAGGAACTGGATTAGAAAATGAAGGAAAATTATCCTCACCAATTTTTGGATAAGAATGTAAAACGAAATTCGAAGGGTGAAATTTCATAAGGGGAAGATTGGAACGACCCAAACATTCAATAATGAAAACTCCTTTTGATCAAATTAAATGTATTATTATGTAAAATTTGTATACAACATATGATAATCTTTGGTATTATGTTTTTGGATTTCAAAATACTATTATAAATTGTGACCATTTTTAATACAGTCATTGATCTGTGATCACATGATTAGTTTAAATATTGGGTTTTAACCAATCTAATTAACATTCACAAATGAACTGATTGCCTCATCAAGTAGACATTCCCCGTACAAAGCCAATTTGTCAGAGCTTGGAAAGGAGGTGGCATCATTAGGATTCTCTCTTGACCAAGACTAATCTAAGATTCAATATGTTATGCTCAAACAGAACTTACTACAAGAGAAGTGAAATTTAATAGAGATTACCACCCGAGCGATTTATCCGAGCCACCCAAAGATTCTATCATCATCACACACCGTACCCATCAGTCATATGCGGGTGTTACAAGGGGTTATTTAACAAACCTTAGCACTTTTATTATGGGTATTATATTTCTTTATAATAAAGTATATACATTAATTTTATTATATTTATATTGAAAATAATTTTTAACGAAAAAATAGTATTTTAAATTTATATTCTATTATGGAATATATTTTGAGGAATTAATAAATTTTCAAATTAAATAATATTTTAATAATTTGTTTTAATAAATTAATTTTTAAATATAATTGATCATTTAATTTTTATAAATAACATTGACATTTTTATTATGGTTTGAAAGCTGTTTATGTCAAAAACTATGAATTTTCCATAAATGACATCTTTTATTTAAAATGTAAAAATTCAAATATTTAAAAAATCATTTAGATAAAATGAATATTATTTTATGAATAACATTGAAATTTTTATTAAGGTTTGAAAGCTTTTTATGTCAAAACCTATGAATTTTCTATAAATGAAATCTTTTATTTAAAATGTAAAAATTCAAATATTTAAAAAATCATTTAAATAAAATGAATATTATTTTTGGAATCAGGACATCAAAATTAACCACTGATGAATTTTTCATAATTTTGTGAGACAGTTGATTTTTTGGAAACAAATTATAAAATGTTTAAATATATAATGTGTTTTATGATATCTTTATGACGAAATAGTGATGTTATAAAATACTATAAACATTATTTTAGGCCAATATATGTTTTACCATTAAAATAATGAGTTTTTAGGTTTGTTTGATTTATTTTACAATACTTTACTTGACCCTCCAAGACTTCTAAATCATTTTATCTTTTTAAATTGATTTTCTTGAGAGTGTGACTCACCTCCACATAATAAAACCTAATATATTAAGAAGTTCACCCACTAGAATAATAAAATATTTTTTTCCACTCACATTGAGAAGAAACCATGGGCTAAAATCATGGGCTTGTCTGTGGTTTTGATTAGTATAATGTGTGGTGTCCCAAACCAAAATAATAAATAATTCTCTCTCTTTTCATATATAAACCCACAGATGATCATATATCCTAATGAAAAAAATCTTTTAGAGTTCATCCATCCTCTTCCCTCCTCTCTCTATAATCCTCCCAAGGATCTCTAAGCTCCCAAGAAGGCTCTATTAATCCTCTCTCAATCATCATGGATCACACTTCCAAGTAAATAATTCATTCAATTATCATTTTATCTATAAGAAACCAGCCTTAGTACAATTCATATTCTTGAATTAAATTAATAATTCACATTTAGGATCTTTTTAGGTTTAGGGTTTTAGAGAATTAGGACAAAACTATTATATCTCAAAGATTAAAATTTAGACACATCTACTTAGTTTCCATTTATTTCACAAAATATAATCTCTTGAACAAAAGAGTCATGTCTAGTTCCAGGTTTTAGATATCATGACATTTCCATGATCCCATCCTTGACCTTATTCCACTTTAAGACACGTGTAAAACATTTGAAAAACATGGGAAGAGCACAAAATGCTCAGTAAGGGATATAAAAATATGTAAAGGAAACATTAGTCTATGTATTCATAAGAATCAATGAAATTATACTTTACTCATAAAACATAAGCACTTTAACATAACTCATTAAATCATAAGATTTAGGAATAACTCATAGAAATCATAAGACATAAAGGTAACTTGAGGCATTCATAACATTCTTACATAGAGAGTAACCCTCATGGTTACATTTGGAATACCAATCAGAGCATATTCCCTAAATATCACTGTAGAAACCTTGTTGTTTAACTCTTTCACATTACCCAATGCATTGGAGAGCTATATCGGGGTCACCTGACCTTAGTTTATCATGGAACCACCTGATTTCATAAACATTTCCCAAGAACCATAACATAATCATAACACTTAAAAAATGCATAAAAGAAACATAAAATTACCACATTTGAATCACAATAGATCACATCATGCTATTATCATAAATAAAAACATCTAATAAAATAATTAAAACTCTATGAGATAAAAATCCCTTTATACATTGAAAATATTAAATGAAGACATTTAAAAGAGATTTTAGAATCAAAGTGTCCCATTCCACTTCGAAACTTTTGAAAGGATTTTAAAACATTCAAGTCCATATAAATAAATCCTTAAAACCATTTCTAAAACATGTACATGGATGATAAATGTTTAAAAGTATAAATATTTAAAACCATTTAAAACAATATTTTAATAAAAGAGTCCTTTTATCTTTTGAACATTTAAATTATAAGCCACATGAAATTATACCATTTTAATAACTTTTAAATGACTTGAGTATATACATTATATGGATATGTAATTTCAAAGGCGTTGTATATACACTTTAAAAAGAATAAAAGTTCATATCATCAAGAAGTGTCTCAAGGAAGAGAAATTGAGATGTAATCCCATTCAAAGATCATGTCATTAGTGAAAGGATAAATAAATGAAATAATTATGTGTGACAAGTATAAATACAACGAATATAAGTGTATATCAAGTGTAAAAAAATAATAGGTCATTCACACATAATCTTGGAAAAACAAAACCAATGTCATAGATATTTAACTCAATGAAATGATATTGAGTTATGATTTCCCATACAAGTTCGTAAGAATTTATCAATGAGATGATTATGTGTAGAAATTTTATATCCACACAAAGGATTGTGGAAATTACAACATAGAGATTCCACACATAATCTTGGCATAATAAATTCAAGAAGTAGAGGTTTAACTCAAAGAATTGAATGTGGGTTAAGAAGTTCCCTTACAGAAATTCGACAAGCTAACTGCGTCAATTTAGAATTCATACAATGAGATGATGAAAGATAAAAAGGGGTATCTCATCACTTGGACATAACATTTAAAGCAATAAGGATATATAAGAAAATATCCCATCATTATAAGATTAAAAGACCTAAAAAGAAGTCTTTTAAAATGAAGAGGGTGAAAGGTTCCCTTACCGATTTGGGTAACTTTCGAAACGTACACCCCATGGAAGAAGGGTCATACAATGAAGATGTAAATACCCATAAATTAAATTATATTACATAAATAGGAAAATAATCGGAATTACATATACCACACAATGTAAATAGTGGAAAATGTAGCTTAAATATCACGGAAAAAAGTGAGATGAAAAATCCATTATGAAAACTCGACACCCTAACGATGCCATTTTAAAATGAATTTATCAGAGTAAGAGGGAGTCTTTCATCATATGATAATAAGAATTACAGTATGGTGAATATAAAATGACATCCTACAATATAAGAACATGGAGCATAAAATAAATGACATAAAAGAGAGTACTTGAAAAGAAAGAGAGAGGTCGGATCCCTTACCTCAAGTTCGACTTGTCTTGTTCGTTTCTTTATATTCCTGAATAATAAACTAGTGTTAATTTTTACTTTCTTAAGAACCTTTTACATGTTAATTATTCCATTTATATAACTTATTACCATGTTATGAACATTATGTAATTATTTAAGTTAATAACGGTCATTTTGTCGATCATTGGTACGTTAGTCAAAAATAAACTTCTTATAATTACAAGTCGTTCATGTGGTAAAATATCCATTATATACAGAATTATATTCATGATTTAGATATCATATATATCATACATATCCAGTAAATACATTAATTTATAATATTAAATTACATTTAGTGGTAATAAATGAAATGCACTGTTCATGGAGACGGTAAGCCGTACGTATGCATGAACGCTACTTTCATTTCTATTACATATTTAATGGAATTAAAAATAAATGAGATATATATATATATATATATACTTCCATTATAATATATATTTTCTATAGGTCACATAAGTTCATTAATTTCATTCTTAATAAATTCCATGTATTGCATGAACGAGTCACATCACTTGAGGGGGCGTTAGTGCACACTTCCTCAAATGAAATTATCGCATTTGGGCAACATGAAAAGAATAATAGTATGTTTTAAATGTAAAATAAAAAAGCATATATAGGAAATAAATATAATATATATCATAAATAAATATAGTTCCATCATAATGGAAACCATGATAGGTGGTAGGAGAAGATAGAATAATCATCGTTTCATGAGCTACTGATTCGCCATCAATGAAAACAGTATGTTCATTAAAAATTAGACAGAGGTGTTTGTAAGTGTAGCTTGAAACCTTCTCATAACCAAATCCTATTATATTTAATATACTGGTGTTGTTAAAAAAGAAAGGTATAAAAAGAGTTTAGGGGTTTGGAGAATCAAAATAAAACAAAAGAACATAAGAGAGTACATTACCTTTAAATCGGATAACTCCCTTTGGTTTGAACCAAAAGGGTTTATTGAAAACCTTTCTGGCTAAGGTAAGACTTATAGGATGATGAGAGGGATGTGTAGAGATATAATGAGCAGATTTTGGTCTAGCCAAAGGATTTAGAGGTGTGGGTAAGGAGGTAGAGGTGGGGCCATTTATAAGAGGAAGTAGGGGAACGCTGGGAAAGTCTTGAAATGTTACTTTGTTATAAAACCATTTTCAGATATCAATGGTCCCAAAATTTAATATTTCTAGGACAAGGTGATAAGGGTTCGAAATACACCCATCCAATAGAATTTTTACAAGTGTATGTCTTGTAATTTTCATTATCTTTTCATTTTATTTAAATCGTTCATTAATGAGGTAATCACTGCATCATCATGGTGTCATAAATAAATTTATTTATTTAATGTCTAAAAATTATAATAAAAATATAATGATATAGAAAATCTTTTTATATTTCTAATTAATATTTATAGTCAAAAATATTACTTGAATAACCCCATGTAAAAGTTGCTTTAGTAAAACAATACTTGTTTGTGACATTTTTTTAACTTTAATTAAAAAGTTATTAATGTCATTTTCTTAACCAAGTGGCCCCATGGGATCCCCAAGTTGACCCATGGATTATCTTGGTCGTCCATGAATTATAAAATAATTTTATTAAATATGTAATGGGAATTCCATATTATTATATCATTATATTTACCTTAAATTACACTAATTACCTTTAATCGCGATTAATAAAACTTAAAAGTTACTATTCACCAAAAAATTATTTTAATCATATTGAACCACATTTTACATTCTAATGACATCCATGTATATCGGATTTTTGAAATTCAAATCAAATAAGTGGTAATGTTTCATTTAAACGAAAAATCATTTTTTTTACTACCACATAGTGGTTTCACTATTCATCAAACATTGAAGTTTTTCAGAAAAATACCAAAAATTCACCCGAAGATATATTTGATATTTTGAATTCAAAAATTATTTCTATTTTAAAAAATTGAAAACATATATGTTGCATTAATTAGTTTAAAAATTAATTACCGCTGTCAAAACAAAGAGAATGTTTTTAAGAAACAATATCTATTAAAAGATTGACACTAGTTTAAGTCCAATTTCAAAGTGAAATTAATTCCAGTTACCACCATTGGATTAAATGGTATAAATATATTCTAATTTAACTTTAAAACCAATTCAAGAGATGAAGTAATCATATAAATAAATTATATTAAAAAGTGGATTTGAATTAAAATACAACATTTTTAACTTATTCATTAAAAATGAACTTTATCAAAAAAGTAACAAAAACATCAAAAAAGTAAATTTTGATGTCCCACTTATAAATAAGGATTTTATTTGGTCCAATATAACATATAAAAGTTTCAAAATGTATATTTAAAAAGGGTTCACCATCAAAAGGCAGTTAATCGATCTTTTAAAGAATATTAGAATATTTAGGCTTAAAATTGGATAAATTCGCATTTTAAGCCTCTAACATTTATTGGATAAAAGTAACAATATTTGAAAAGAATATATAATCATTTTTTAGTTATTTCTATTCATTCCCGCCATTACAATGGCTAGGTGTTAAATACCATTTAAAATAATATTATTTTATTATTAGAGTGCAACGTAAGATTTCCAAGAAACTAGTTGTTGCATATTGGGTACGCCATAGAGCATAGTGTTCCCTTTAAATTAATATTCACATTTTATTCACAAATATTGATAAATATAAAATTTTAATATTCTTTATTTACCTGGGGTGTTATATCCTTCCCCCCTTTTGTGAATTGTGTGCTTGCGATTTTAAAATTGGGCACAGAAACTTCATTGAAAGTCCAACATCAGAACAAGAGTCAGTAAAACTATCACTTTAAAACAAAGAAATCAAAGTACAAAGGTCACACGAGTTAACCCATACATGGATTTCATGAATACATGGATATGGAAGAAAAAAAGGGTCATGTTCTGATGGAGGGTGATAGAAAACATGTTTAGCAGAAAGTTAACCACTATAAAATCACAAACTTGTAATGGGTTAAACTGTATTTGATTCCCCAGTATGAAAAGTTAACAGAAAACATTTTAGTTTTAAGTTACTTTTCATTGAGAAATTTATTTATGAGCTTAACTAAATCATAAGGAAACATACTTACTTGTCATGTTTACTTTCAACTTTTACTAGATTTCTTACACTAACTCATATTTTCTCCAAAAGAAGAGTATTTAGGAAGAGTTGTTCACATTAAGATTACCATAATCAACTTCTTGAGAATCAACTAATCCAAAAAAGAGAAATATATATTTCCCATTTCTTTAGACCTTAACCGAAACCCAAACTAAAAAGGTTAGTACAAGATTAGATAATACCCAAAAAAGATAATCCTTTATAAAAAAATTCTATTCTTAATCTAATTTTTTTTTCAAACAATACCCAATGTTCAAAAAAGACCATTAAATAAACATATATCCATAAAATTATTAAATGTAATCAAAAATAATATTGAAACCCAAATCTCTGAAGGATTTAATCACATATTCTTCCAAGATAAACCTTAACATTTATCTCCAATCATCAGTTACTCATAAAGTCTCATACTGAAAAGTAATTAACCTAATCACATATCATCCATGATAAGTTAATAATTTCCATATATAACCAAAATAATATTATTCTATATTCATCAGATAATCTTACTAAAAAATAAATAGTCAAAAAAACTAGGTAATTCACGTAGTCCAGTGGTAAGAGATAAATACTAGTCGAACTTTGTTTGTGGGTTTGATTCCCGCAGCTTTGTCCGACGTGAAAGGTTGTCACATGGTCTATGTGTTGTTGTTTTTCAAAAACTACATAATTCTTATAACATTCCACAAAAAGCAATAAAATATTCAATAATAACCATAACATAATTTAACCTCTAGTTTACCTATTGTTCTTCATATTCTATCATAACATATATTAACCCATAATTACCTCAAAAGTAAGGACCATATAAACCCTTATGGTAACCTATATAATTATTAAATGAACATACACATTGAGTTGGTTCTCTCGCACATGATGCATTAGAGAACTCACCAAGGTTCAAGTGGTTGATCATGACTCTTAATAGTTGGTTTAGAATAACCACAAGATTTATCATTAAATCCCCCGATTTCATCAAGTCTTTTAATCAGAGAACCACCACAGTTTCCTTCAAACCCATTGTCACTTTAGTGCCTTCTAGATCCATCCATTTACTAAAACCAAAAAGGTCATTGTGAGTATATCAACAAAATCATCATGTAATAAAGAGGAAGATAAACACTAAAATATAATTATCCAACTTATCTAAAAAACATTCCAACATTCCTAAATAACAATGACTCAATCTAATATAATTACCATTGTGTTTATACACAACTTGTCACTTATGCATAAACAACACTCTAACCCATAAAGTTATCTAAAACTTCCTTTGATACCAACTATTAGTACCCAGCCTTAGTACAATACTTATTCTTGAATTAAATAAATAATTCACATTAAGGATCTTTTCAGGTTTAGTGTTTTAGAGAATTAGGACATAAATATTACATCTAAAATATTACAAGGTAGAAACATATACTTAGTTTCAATTTTTTTCACAAAATATAATATCTTGAACAAAAGAGTTATGTCTAGTTCCATGTTGTAGACATCGTGACATTTCCTTGATCCCATACTTGAATGTATTCCACTTTAAGTCCTGTGGAAAATATTTCAAAAATGTGGGATTAGCACAAAATGCTCAGTAAGGGATATAAAAATACGTAATGGAAACATTTGTCCATATTTACATAAGAATCAAAGAAATCATACATTACTCAAAAAACATATGCACTTTAACATAACTCATTAAATAATAAGATTTAGGAATAACTCATAGAAATCATAAGACGTAAAGGTAACTTGAGGCATTCCTAACATTCTTACGTAGGGATTAACCCTCATGGTTACATTTGGAATACCCATCATAGTATATTCCCTAAATCTATTAGGAGAAACATTACCGTTTAACTCTTTCTCATTACCCAATGCGTTGGAGAGCTATATCGGGCTCACCCACCCTTAATTTATCACGGAACCACCCAATTTCATAAACATTTCCCACGAACCATAACTCAATCATAACACATAAAACATGCATAAAAGAAACATAAAATATAAACATTTCAATCATAAGAGATCACATCATGACATTATCGTAAGTAAAAACATCTAATAAAATCATTTAAACTCTAGGAGAGAACAATCCCTTTATACATTGAAAATATAAAAAGTAGACATTTAAAAGATATTTTAGAATCGAAGTGTCCCATACCACATAGAAACCTTTTAAAGGGTTTTAAAACCTTCATGTACATATAAATTAATCCTTAAAACCATTTTTAAAACTTGTACATTGATGATAAATGTTTAAAATTATAAATTGTTAAAACCATTTAAAATAATGTTTTAACAAAAGTGTCCTTTTACATTTTGAACATTTAAATTATAAGCCACACGAAAGTAGACCATTTTAAAAAAATTTAAATGATTTTAGTATAGAAATAATATGGATATGGAATGTCAAAAGGTATTTATATACAATTTAAAAAGAATAAAAGTGAATATCATCAAGAAGTGTCTCAAGGAAGAGAAATTGAGATGCAATCCCATTCAAAGATCATGTCATTAGTGCAATGATAAATCAATGACATAATTAAGTGTGAAAAGTATAAATACACCCAATATAAGTGGATATCATGTGTAAAACAATCAGAGGTCATTCACACATACTCTTCGAAAAACAAAACCAATGACATAGATATTTAACTCAATGAAATGAGATTGAGTTATGATTTCCCATACAAGTTTGTAAGAATTTATCAATGAGATGAATATGTGTAGAAATAGTATATCCACAAAAAGGTTTGTGGAAATTACAACATAGATATTCCACAAATAATCTTGGAATAATAAAATCATTAAGTAGAGGTTTAACCCAAATAATTGAAAGTGGGTTAAGAAGTTCCCTTACAGAAATTCGACAGGCTAACGACGTCACATTAGAATTCGTAAAATGAAATGATGAGTGATAAAAAGGGGTATATCATCACTTGGACAAAAAATTTATAGAAATAAGGATATATAAGAACATATCCCATCATAATAAGACTAAAATACATAACAAAAAGAAGTATTTTAAAATGAGGAAGGTGAAAGGTTCCCTTACCGATTGGGGTAACTTTCGAAACGTACACCCCATGGAAGAAGGGTCATACAATGAAGATGTAATTAACCATTATTTAAATTATATTACATAAATTTTAGAATAATGGGAAGTAAATATACCAATCAAAGTAAATAGTGTAAAATGTAGCATAAATCACACGGAAATAAAAGTGTGATGAAAAATCCCTTACGAAAACTCAACAGCCTAACGACGCCCTTTTAAAATGAATTTGATGAGAGTAATAGGGGGTATCTCATCATATGAAAATAAAAATTACAGTATGCAGAACATAAAAGAACATCCTCCAACATAATAACATGGAGCATAAAAGAAATGAAAAAAAGAGAGTACTTGAAAAGAAAGAGAGAGGTCGGATGCCTTACCTCAAGTTTGACTTGTCTTGTTCGTTTCTTTATATTTCTGAATAAAAAACTAGAGTCAATTTGTACTTTACTAAGAACCTTTTTCAAGTTAATTATTCCATTTATATCACTTATTACCATGTTATGAACATTATGTACTTATTTATGTTAATAATGGTCGTTTTTTCGATCTTTGGTACTTGAGTCAAAAATAAACTTCTTATAATTACAAGTTGTTCATGTGGTAAAATATTTATTATATACAGAATTATATTCATTATTTAGATATAATATATATCATAAATATCAGTAAATCTTTTTATTTATAATATTACATAACATTAAGAGGTAATAAATGAAATGCACCGTTAATGGACACGGTAAGTCGTACGTACGCATGAACGATACTTTCATTTCTATTTCGTATTTAATGGAATTAAAACTAAATGAGAGAGAGATATATATATAGATATATATATATATATTATAATCCCATTATAGTATATATGTTATATAGGTCACATATGTTCATTAATTTCATTCTTTATACATTCCATGTATTGCATGAATGAGTCACTTCACTTGAGGGGGCGGTAGTCCACACTTCCTCAAATGATATTATCGCATTTGCGCAACATGAAAAGAATAATTGTATGTTTTAAATGTAAAATACAGAAGTATATAGTGGAAATAAATATAACATATATCATAAATAAATATATTTCTAGCATAATGGCCACCATGAGAGGTGGTAGGAGAAGATAGAACAATCATCGTTTTGTGAGGCAGTAATTCACCATCCACGGAAATAGTATGTTAATTTATCATAATATGAATGTCTGTGTAAGTGAAGGTCAAATCCTTCTCATAAAAACATCCTAGTATATCTATGATACTGTGTTTGTTACAAAATAAAGGTATAAAAAGATTTTAGGGGGTTGGAGAATCCAAATAATACAAAAGAACATAAGAGAGGACATTACCTTTAAATCGAGTGACACTCTTTGGTTTGAACGAAAAGGGTTTCTTGAAGAGATTTCTACATAAGGTAAGGCTTGTAGGATGAATAGAGGGATGTGGAGAGATAAAATGAGTGGATTTTGGTCAAGAAAAAGGTTTTATAGGTGTGGGTAAGGAGGTAGAGGTGGGGTCCTTTTATAAGAGGAAGGAGGGGCACTCTTGGAATGTCTTGAAAGGTTACTTTATTATAAAATGATTTTCAGATATCAAAGGTCCCAAAATTATATATTACAAGGATAAGGTTATAAGGGTTATAAATCCTCCCATAGAATTGGTTTTTTAAAAGTTTAAGTCTTATATTTTACATTATCTTTTCATTTTATTTAAATTGTTAATTAATTATGTAATCAATTAATCATCATGGTGTCATAAATACATTTATTTATTTAATGTCTAAAAATTATAAAACAAATATAATGATGTAGGAAATATTTTCATATTTCTAATGAATATTTATAGTCAAAATTATGACTTGTATAACCCCATGTAAAAATTTCTTTAGTAATACAATACACGTTTGTGACATTTTTATTTAAACTTTAAATAAAAAGTTATTAATGTCATTTTCTTACCCATGTGGCCCCATGTGGTCCCCAAGTTGACCCATGGATTTTAGTGTTCTTCCATGACTTATTCAATAATTGTAGGACAAGTGAAAAGGTAATTTAATATTATTATATCATTATATTTACCTTAAATTACACTAATTACCTTTAATTGCGAATAATAAAACCTAAAAGTTACTATTCAACAAATAATTATTTTAATCCCATTGAACCAAATTTTACATCCTAATGAAAGCCATGTATGTTGTATTTTTTAAAATTCAAATCACAAAAGTGGTAAATTTCATTTAAATGAAAAATCAGTTTTCTAACTACCACTTAGTGGTTTCACTATTCATCAAACATTGATGTTTTACAGAAAAATACCAAAAATTCAACCTAAGGTATATTTGATATTACAAATTCAAAAATGATGTATATTTTAAAAAATTCAAATCATATATGTTGAATTAATTAGTTTAATAATTAATTTCCATGGTCAAAACAAATAGAATGTTTTTAAGAAACAATATCTATTAAAAGATTGACACTAGTTTAAGTCCAATTTCAAAGTGAAATTAATTACAATGACCACCATTGGATTAAATGGTAAAAAT
Source organism: Viscum album (assembly GCA_963277665.1). Taxonomy (NCBI): domain Eukaryota; kingdom Viridiplantae; phylum Streptophyta; class Magnoliopsida; order Santalales; family Viscaceae; genus Viscum; species Viscum album. Next base: position 1,683,753,395 of record OY728119.1, on the reverse strand, counting down.
ATATTCTAATTTAAATTTAAAACCAATTAAAAAGATGATATAATCATATAAATAAATTAGATTAAAAATAGGTTTTGAATTAAAATATAACATTTTTCACTTATTCATTAAAAATGAACTTTATCGAAAAAATAACAAAAACATAAAAAAAGTAAATTTTGATGTCCCGATTCTAATTAAGGATTTTATTTGGTCCAATATAACATATAAAATTGTCAAAAAGTGGATTTAAAAAGGGTTTTCCCTCAAAAGGCGGTTAATTTCCCTTTTAAAGAATATTAGAATATTTACTCTTAAAATTGGATTCATTCTCATTTTAAGCCTCTATCATTTATTGGATAAAAGTAAAAATATTTTACAAACATATATAACAATTTTTTAGTTATTTCTGTTCATTCCTGCCATTACAATGGCTAGGCGTTAACTACCATTTAAAATAATAATATTTTAATATTATAGTGCAACGTAAGATTTCCAAGAAACCCGTTGTTGTGTATTGGGTACGCCATCGAGAATAGCATTCCCTTTAAATTAATATTAAAATTTTTATTCAAAAATATGGATAAATATAAAAATGTCATATTCTTTATTTTCCTGGGTGTTACATTATCCATGTTTCTTAATATTGTTATTTACATTATTTTTCTTTTACGAATTCTAGGGTATGATTTTGCACCACCCCACACTTCCGTATTTATGATTGAATGATGAGAAACCCCTTTTTCTCCCATTAATTCTTCCCAATGTAAACCCATTACCCTGCCAAAAATCCATAAGAAATTTCTATGTATTTATTTCCATTCAAGAAATTATTTTGTACTATTAATATAAAATTGCATTACATATGTTGGGACATGTATCTATATGACCCCCATAATATAAATTTCAAGTAAAAATGATGAGACAACCCTTTATCTCTCATTATTCATTTTTATAAATCCATATGTCACGCCATTATGCTGCAGAAATTCCACCGCGATTTTCGAAGCCAAATTCATTGTGTTGTGAATACCATTCCCATTTATCTATCAAGGGTATTCACCTTTATGAAAATTTACATATTGATTATATAGTTTCTTGTATAAATTACACATTCCTTTATCATGTTATGAATGATTATATTTAATGATTCTAGGTTGCATGATCCAAGTGGTTCACTTATGCATAAAAAGAAATGTTTAAGGATGGTGTGCCCTAATAGTGATCCAATGCATTGGGTAATGATTAATATCATGATACAACAATTGAAATGACGATTTCATCATGAAAATTCACGTAAATTGAGGATTTACTCATGCTAATTGTAGTAAAATGAGGGTTTACTCATTCTCCAGTTGCAATGAATGTTTTCTCATGCTAATTCCATGTTATGTGTTGTTGCCACATTTCCTTGTTATGAAAATCATGATATATCATTACTTTATGTTCACGTTCTTTTATGATCCATTGATATGACTATTTCATAACATATATTGTATTCTTCATGTTATTCCTTGTTTACTACATTTCTGTTCTTTATAGCTCACCATTTTATCATGTATTCCCTCAGCTTATCCCATGCAATGCTAAGTATGAATGAATGCCTTTGTTATGTAAAGGAAGTTTTCACTAAAGATGATTTTTGTTTTTTGTTTTACATTTTGATGTAATGTTCCAAAGCAGGAAAAATAGTATAACTCTCAATCGTCCACGTTGTATAATGTATAGAGTTTATGTAATAAATCATGTTTAAGCATGTAATGAAGAGAAGGTTTGTTAAATTCAATGTTTCCAATGTGGTAATGATTTAATACTACAAACTCAGAATATCTCGATATTGTTTTGATCATGTTTCTGATAATAAAATATTATGATCCATATCTCGATAAACACAAAACATTAAATATCTTTTGGTTATGACATGATATGTTTTTCCCTTTATATTATTCATTCTATGTACCCAAGAGATTAAAATAAATGTTTTCAATATTTTTTTCTCTGTTTCTCTTTTCTGTTGAAATCAAATTTTTCTTCCAAACCCATATTTTATAATGTTGTTTTTAAAATAGTATTTAATTTATTTTAAATTTTTTATTAAGTGCATTTTTACACATGAATAATTTTTTAGAAAAGGTTTTAAAAGTAATATTCATGTCATTATTAAAAAATATGTCCTTCTAGTTTTTACTTAAATTTTGAAAATAATATTTTTTAACACGAATAGTATTTTTTTCTTCCATGAACGCTCAATGATTTAATGATTCATACTATATTTATTTCATGAATGTATTTTGTGATATTTTAATATTTTTATTTGTATATTTAATTGATTAATAATTTCATTATCTAGATTTTTTTACTTCTTTTTTGTTTTATTTTTGAATATATTAGATTTCAGAAAATGAAGAAAAAGAAATGATCTTCATGAATGAAGACAATCTGTTCCATGAGTGAAATAGATATGGGAGACACAAGATATTTGAAGCTAGATTCTAATATATCATGAAGGCAAATCATGCTGCAAAACAAAGAGGAATCCATTTAACTATTATGCAATCCTTACCTAATGGGAATTCATCAAAAGAGAATCCATCACCACCACTATTGCAAGACATGATGTGATAAACATTATGATAATATATTACACATCATGTAATTAATAAAAAAATGGTTATGTATTGAGATATAAGTATATTTCAAAAATCCATCATGTCTCTAACTTTCAAGTTGTGTAAACAGTAAACGTTGTGAACCCTATTAGAAGACTATAATTTAAAATGAATTAAAGGTATAGTTTTAATGCGTTGTTATATATTTCCACACATTTGGCCATCACATTGGAGGGGGAAGACAGAAATGAATGATTTGAGATGAGAGGAGCAAGACAATGGAGCTTTGATATTATTGCTTTGTAGGTTGTTATTTTTTTTCTCACTGCCTCATGGCTATAATGAATATGTGATTTCCTAGTATTGTGTCATGCATGATGAACTAGGATTGATTGTATGTGTTATTTTTTATTTCTATTTATTTTAGAATTTAATTTTTTTTCTTCAGTTTTATCCCTTCTCCAATTCATATCTGCATGACTATTATGAGAAGGACTAGAACATGGGTTTAATTTCATTAATTCTTTCAGCATGATCATTTTATGAGATTATATAAAGTTATTTTTTAATGTGAGGTTTATGGTTTAGAGTTATCCTATTACCTAGTGATTTTTGCTACTATATTTCTATAAAGGATTTCTGGTTACCCATTTTATTCAATATGAAGTATATAACCATGAGAAAATGAGAGTTTTGGATAGAGAGTGTTTACCATGACCATTAGACTCACTAGTTCCCGATTCTGACGATGGAATGATTGTTAATTAATTTTCTAATACATGTTTACCCCATGAACCTTGATTCATTACATCCCATTCGCTTTTTTATATTAACTTATTCTATGTTGTTAAACAATTACCTGTTCAATAACATAGATTCAATTTAGTTACAAAGAAATTATTTATGTTTTTGATGATTTAAATTAATATTTTCTCCAACCATATCCCTGTGGCTTTGTCCTCAAACATTCATATTCCATAATACCCAATAGATTAGTCGTTTGTTTGATTCATGCTATGAATTTATAAATTTAATAAACACTATGGAATATGATAATTACTATGGGGATATCACATCAACTATAAGTTTTTGATGTTATTTTCATTGAATTATTTTTAATAATAGATTAGTAAACTTTAAAGTTATAAAAAACATTTCAATAGTAAATTATTTTTTAAAATTTTATTCGTTATTAATTTTATTTCAAAGTGGAAATGATATTTTCCTCATTTGAATTTTTAATATACATTTTAAATATCCTTTTATAATTTTTTAATATTAGCTTCAGAGAAAATGATTTGGAAAATGTTTTATGTTTTAAAAAGTTATTTTCACCAAAAGATTATTTTCTACAAGAAATGTTCTAAATGATATTCCAAAATCCTTCTCTATATATGATGTAATCCATTGAAATAATTAATTCCTTATAGGGGATATGAACCATGAAAAAAATTTCTTATTCGTTGTGTAAATGATTTATGTTTATAACGAATATATATTTATATAACATGTTTCTATTATAAAGGTTCAACCATGATTGAACTCTTGAAAATCCATATTCTTTTCGCTGGTTATTCTTTAATGAAAATGTTAAATGATTATGAAACCTATATCTTTTATATTGGTTATGAAACAATGAAATTTTCAAGAAATCCATTTCATTTCATGGGTTTTGGTATTGTGAAAATTTAAAAATCATTTGGTGAACAAATATTATGTTTTCATTACGTGATTGTGGATACAATTTAACTAAGGATGGTGGTTATGTTATAACTATGGATGATGGTTGCGTTATAAACAAAGATGTGTGGGCCCCATATCTACCACTAATGAAATTGGAATGTATTTATATCTAGTGATATATATAGAATTGTAATGGGTTTTGAACCTTGTTCAGTAATATATGACTAGAATGGGGAGGGGATTTAGTTCGTTAAAACAGGGATGGAATAGGAATTGAACCATGTTCTGTAAGGGAGTTATCTATTATGATGGTGTTGGGATATAATTGTGACTACTATGATGGTTTGGGGAGTGATCTCATTCCACTATAGGGAAAGGGTTACCACCGGGGATGGTGGTGTGTCCCATCTAGTATGTGTATCTCCCCATATAATTCTCATATATGTTTTCAAAATGAGTAATGACTTCTAATGTATTTATTTTAAATTATTAGGTGGGTGTAACAAATTCCATGTTTTAATCCAATGTTATGCTCCCATGGGTTGTTTTATTTGATTTGATTATGATTCATGTCTTATTAACTACCAATATTTAATCCATGACCCTAGATTATGATCTCCGATATCTAGGGTTTGGTTTTCAATTTTTTTACTTGTGTTCTCATACCCTTATATTAATGTTCTTCTTACATATCTTCCTTTTTACCATTACAAAGAATAAGATCACCCACATTCTTATTTTCCCATTCTCTAGGTTGTGAATAACTCTTTTATGTTAGGTGGGTCAATTAATGGAACTAAATAAGAAGATCATTATGTGATAATTGACGATCCTTAACCATATTAGAAGTTTGTGAACCATGATTCTATGGAATTAAATATTATAGTCCTCAAGAGTTTTTCTAAGTAATGTATTGGAAATTCATCAAAAAATAAATAATATCGATGAATTAAAATCCTATGTCATAATAAACATTCCATATGTATGTCAATGGATAATAATTATAACCTAATGAATGGAAATTAAGTTAAAGAAACCCATTAACACATAGTAACATTCAATTCAAATCCCCTAGGATTAAATAATTTATATTAAAACCAAAAATTCCATTAAATTGAAGGATTCATGGCATGAAATGTAAATGGGGAATTATATACACCATATAAAATAAATTAGGTGGATAATAATAAAATATTCCTCATTGATGGGAATTTGTGGTGAAATCCCTTAACATGGGCCCAAAAATTCAATGTATGTCCTATAACACCTCTATAATAAACATATAAAAATAATTTTAGTCATTAAGAACCATTTCATATGATTAATTTCTTATTATATAAAAATTATTTCTACAATGAACAACTCAATTACATATGGGCTATGTCTACCTCGAGTGTTTTGAGGATGTTCAGTTCAGAATCCAAAAAATAACATTGGTAGGATGTACATGGTAAAAGTGGCATTTATTCCATGATATCTGGAATAATAATCATGAAATAATTTTCATTTTTCTAAATCAATTATCCTTTTTAAATTAACCATTAAAAATATCTATGAAAAACGAACTATGTTAGAATCATGAAGACATTATCTCATATGTACACATGAGTAACATTACCATTTTTGAACGAGCATGGTAAATATAAGTAAGTATTATTTTATTTTTCTATAATAATTATTATATCATAAATATCATGTAATATCCTTACATACACTTATATATACCATTTACTGTAGGCATTTATGAAAAAATGGATCACATCACTTCATAAAGGTGGTAGTCCACACATACGCATAAACAACATTATTATTTTTACTTTAATGGAAATGTAACCAAATTGATGATATTTTAACATTTGGGAATTATAAATATGTTAAATATAAAAAAGTATATAAATTAAATCCATCATTATAACAATCTTTAAGGGGTGGTGATAAAAATTAATTCCATCGGTTTATGAGGTTGTAGTCCATCGTACACAAGAATGGTGGTTTCATTTCTCATTTAATGGAAAATTGGGAAGATATTTGATATTAAATTAACATAATAACAACATAGTACACGGATTTTTTTCATTTCATAACGTTTTAATAATATTTTATGTTGTTTTGATAAAAAATTAAACAAAAACATTCTATTAAGAGAAATAATTCTTCTTCTCACAATGTCTTATTCTGTACACCTAAAGCCCTCAAAGGTTAGTATTCTACCCAAAATCATACCTATAGATAATTTATATGTATTTTAATAACATATTTTGGTAGAACATGGTAGATCCAAATGGTTCTTCAATCGATAAAATGAGAGGATATGGGTTTCCATTTTATAAGTGAGGGGACAATCACTCTTGAAATTACAGAATTTATGAATTAATTTTCATAGAAACAGACTTTTGAAAATGTTTTATAATATAATATTATTTGTGCATGATCAAAATAAAACAAATAAATTAGGTTTAGTAGGCGTTTTATGTCATTTTATCCATTATTTTATAAAAAATATCCCATAACCAAAAATCCAAGGTATTTATTTTAAAAAGAAATTACAAGAGGTGAAATCATGGGGTGTTATTACAATCAGTTTCATAAAATTGATTCAAATTAACTAGGTGCATGTTTGATTAGGTTACTGTCACTCATATGCCCATTATACCAAGACTATCAGCAACCATGTTTTCCACCTGATAAATTTGTGTGATAATTATGTTGAGACTCATAATATTATTCATGAAATCCACCCACATGGCTGCAAGTCTATATGATATTTGAAAATATCAATTTATAATAGCCGACACAAGAGTAGAGGAGTCTCCTTCCTTCCAAATATTATTATAGCCTTTCATTTTTGTTAAATGAAAAATCATTACTAATTCTGATCATCTCTTTATAAAGAAAAGAAGTCATGCCACATGAGAAAGAGAAATATCTATTGAAACATTCATCATGGTCATAGAAAATATCCCCACATACAGATGGTTTGGGGTTCCCTTTGAAGGAACCATTATTGTTAAACATGATTCAATTGGAAAATGGTGGAACTATTAAACATAAATAGTACACATGGAAGGAAAAACTTTACCCGAAACACCTAATTTTTCAGAACCCTAAAATGTGTTATAATATTATCATAGTATCCTATTCTATCGACATAAGAAACCTTAACCACATGAAAACAGCTGGTTCATAAAAATATTAAGATAGAATCCCTTCTATGGATGGATTACTGAATTGCGAGTGTACTAAATAGCGGGGAACCCCATAATAATTGTAACTATGAAGTGTTCATATAGCTGGGAAGAATCGTTAATGAATGATATGAAACATTGGAATGCCTAAAATCCTGAGAACCTTACAATATAAAACCAAAAAAATACCTCATTACATAAATCCTAGGCTATATCATAACAGAGGAATTGATTTTCTGCATCCTCTCTGGGTGGTGACACAGAACACACCGAGAGAAAAGAGGAAAACCATATTTCTATAAATAATCTTCAATGTGGATTACAATAAAGGATAACCTCTCAATAAGTGTATGTTATGACAGTCTTATCCATTTATTATTAAAATTATATAACCATATGAAATCAATATTAGGGTCCCCAATGACATGTTCATAAAATATCTTAATATTATGTATATCATTTCTGGATGGCTCCCAAACTTGAAAATTAGGACTAAGAATAAAACCATAATAATCATCATAATATTGGAGATAGTTTGGAAAAAAAATATTAGGAACATCAGAAAGATACATAATAGTAATATGAGAATAATTACTCAAATAAGGTTGTTGAAACTCATCAAAATTTATAGATCTAATCTAATTATCAAGCATCAATTTTAAATTATTTTTCTTATTTCCAATCCATTTTCAGTATGTCATAATATTATTAAAGTGTATATAACTAATATCCTAATAGAAGATTCAAAGTATACATTACCACCTAATTATAGTGTATAATAGAAAATATATTTCAGAAACACCCTAGATTCTTAACATCTATGTACATGATCCCAGGTGAATCTATCCTGAAGGGAATCATTATAAATCACAATATTATCTATAATCCTCCCACCATTTGGATTAAGTTTACAGCTGGACTTCCAAGAAATTGTGACCATTTTTATCATGTATATTCCCAATCCATATATATTTATTAATGTACGCATTCTACCTCTTGATAATGCCTTTTGTAAATTTATACCGGGTAAAAGAGTAAACCAATTTAGAATCTATAATTGAATTCACCAAACTAATCCTCCCATACATAGAAAGACTCGTCCCCTTCGATGTTGTGATTTTCCTAGTGACCTTGTCTAGGATTTAATAGAAATAAGATGCTCGAGATGAACCAAAAAAGTGAAACTCCATTATAATAAAATGGCACACATGAGCCCCAGCCTGGTTGGAGAGGAATCTTTAAGTGCATCCAGGCGACCAGGAATCAAATCCAGGTAGATGCATATTTTAGGATATTATAGTAGAATTGTAGCATGGACTTCATGGGTAAATGTAGCAGGACTATAGAAAGTACTGTAGTGGAACTGTTTGGCACTGTTGCAACCGGGATTACTCCCCTGTTTGGGCCTTCAGGTCACCGATTTGGTCTCAGAGTCCTTTAAGGCCTTCGGGTCACCTAGGCCTTTGGGTCAGTATGTCCTTCGAGCCACATCAAGGCCTTTGGTCCACCTTACGTATAGATACAAAATAGATAACCAAGAAGGAACAAGCTCAAAAAGGAGAATGAGAAAAGGGCATCCATCATAGAAGAAATAAAACAGATTACTATAATGAGAGGGTATGACACCTGCCAATAGGAAAAGACTATGCATGTACAGGAAATCCTATCTGAACAACCATGCGAAGGTGGAGAGCTGATTTCACAATAAACATGTAGGGGAAGAGCAGTTCGAAGTAGGTTTTTTGGGATGTTTGAAATGTTTGTAGCCTACAGGAAATGAGTTACTCTAAGGCCTACGAACTATGTAATACTTATGGCTACTATCCTTGTAAGGGTTCCACCTCACCACTTGAAAGGTGGATTAACAAAATCAATAAAAAATGAAGGCCTCAGTTCCATTGGAAGAATATATAAGGGAAAAATCTAATCTCATATTCTTATTTAAAATATAATACCATTTGTTCTAACACTACAGTAACAAATTTTTATATATTAAAGGGTTATAATTTCATTTATAAGCAAAAAAGTGGATCATAAATGGAAATGGTATGAAATTCTAGACCATTTATAATAATACATTCTTTATTTATATATATTTTTTATTTTTAAATATTATTTATAAAACATTATTTTTCAAAAAATAATATTAATTCCATTTTAACACTATTATTTTAGTGTGACATTAACGACAAGATAGTATAAAATGATTTATATATAAATACATTTCACATTTAAATAAAATCATATATTGTTATATTAATTTTTTTGGACACTATAAATAACAATTTAAAATTTATTCTACAGTCTTTAAATTCATTTACTTGAATTTTTATACATCTTACACAGACACTTGTCAGTTTTACATATGAATTTAATGTATTTATTTTATCATTAAATTTTTTAAAAAACATTACTATGATAAAAATAAGAATTTATATTTAAATTTAAACATAAGAACTAAAATTTAAAATATAAAAAATTATCCAATGAAAATAATTTTACTATAATAAAAATAATGAAGTGGAATTTAGGACTTTATCTATGGCCTAAATCAAATCTAAATGGAAATAAATGTTACAAATTAATATTTTTGATGATAATGGATGAAATATAATTATTTTACTATATTAAGGAACATTAATCAATTAATTATAAGCCTTTTTATGTTAGTTTTAAATTAACCCCTTTTACCTTTACATTGGTAACAAAAAATTACTATGGATACAATTAATATTGACCAAAAATCCTCTTATAATATTCCCCAAATATTAATTAATCGGATTCAAAATATATAATCCATTTATAAAATTAAATTCCTATATGTTTGTTGATTTAATTGAAAATAAAACAGATAAAATATTAATAAAATATATTTTACAGAAACAAACATTTTTTTATGTATAAAAATGTTTTTATATCAAATTCAAATATAATGTTGATTAAAATAATAATTATTATACCTTTTAGTCTTAATTATAATATTAAATTAAAAATTAATAAAAAAATGAATGATACTTTTTATGTATGTAAAAAGAAAATATGTTTTGTAATAAAATCAATATTTTTCACTAATCACTGAAAAATCAAGATTTTCATAAAATGCTAAAAAATTCATCCAATGATAATTATGAAATGATTAATTTGAAAAATATTTATATTTTTATCAAATATGATTTCAAAATTCTAAGAAATTAATTATAATATTCACTCACAAAATAATAATAAAAATTGTTTTTGGAGAACATATATTTTTGAAGAATAAATTTACTTTACGGAAAAATTGATTCTTATTTCCTATATATTAATCAATACTTTTATACATTGTTTGAATATTAATTATATTTCACAATGTGGTTAATCTTACTCATTCCTTCATATATATTGTCTAGGTCAAATTTTTACAATATTACATTTACAATATATCTCAATTCTCTTAATTATCGGTGTCATGTGTTCACAATGCTATCGAGGTAATTATTATTTTAATAAAATAAATAGGGCGTTATTTAGATTTATGGATAGTTTACTCCTATTATATTATATAGAAATATTTTACTTAGATATAGGTTAGACCTGATTGAATACAAGTTATGAATATTATCCATTAATATAACAATTTTATTCAGGAAAATGTTTTCAGGGAGATATGTATTTCATGAGTTATAAAAAGATTATAAAATTTTAAAATTGAGTGGATTTTTTTCAATGAAATGATTTCATGGGTTCTCATGATTCCAATGATTCCATAATGTCTTTGAAATCACTTTAAATGGGGTTTAAATGTTTTATTTGGGAAAAGGGTGATTTTATAACTTAGATATATTTAATTTTTTTTCTCAATTTTTTTTTGTAAAAAGGGTAAACAATTTTTTGTTTTCACTGTTTTACTATAAAAATATATATCCATTATTTTATGTCAAATACTATAATTTTTTTCATCCCTAATTTTCAAATGATTTTCATGAAATATAACGATGTGCATGAACTATAGAAAGGTACATATTTCCATAATAATAACTCAATATGAATGATTAAAAACTTCCTTGAATGAAACAACATTGTAAATTTAAGTACATATTTTTTAATAAAATGAAAAACGGGATGATTATTAATCTTTGTAATGTAATATTTTTTCTAATTCTATAAAATATAAAAAAGTGTAACACCTTTTTCTTAACATTAGAATTACGGGTTTTTAATATGAGGGTTTTCATGATTAGCATCAAAAACATGTATTTAATATGTGTTTTTTTATCCCCCGATCTGGGTGTTTGGGTCTGGGAAATTATAAACATAGTATATTATAATATATATTTTTATTCTAAAAAATAACCATTAATCAATTAAATTATAAATAAACATTTCAGTCTTTCATATATAATATTAATTACATAAAAATTAATGTTTTGGTAAAAAAATTCAATGTTCACCCAAAAATAAATATTTTAGAAAAAATATCAAAAAATTTTAATAATCTAATTATGAAATGTTGAATTCTAAGATTAAATTAATTTTAAAAAATTAAAATTCAAAATGTGATATAAATTATTTTCAATGTAAGAATTCTTAACCTGTGAAAATAATTTTTAATGAACCTTTTTATTATAGTTTTTATAATGTGGTTACTACTATATTTACAGTCTATATTAATATATATATTATAATGTTTATAATTAATATTTTTATATAGTTTTTATTTTATTTTTATTTCACATGTGAAATAAGCTACTCAATATCATATTATTATAAAATAAAAGTATTACAAAAATTATTCGATGTTACATTCTACCCTAATTAAAAGAAATCCATCCTCAAAATTTAATTACAATAATAAAAAAGTGAGGATACTTTTCTCTCATTACATACTTAGTTTTACTTATATCTTCCTCAAATATATGATTATATCATTGAACTTTGAACATATGTATAATCTTTTCCCACACTACGTTGTCACTTTTATGTAGAATTTTCACTGGTTGTTCCTCATTTGGGATATCACATTCTAATTTCACAACATTGATGTTAATTATATGTGAATAGTCTCATATGGAATTCATAAAAAGAGATACATGGAACATATCTTGTATATGGGAATGTTCTAAATGGGGTGTTAAGCGATAAGTTACCACCCTGACATGATGAAGAATATCAAAGGGATTGAGATACTTTGGGATCAACTTTCCATTATTGAAAAATAACATAAAATTGTTTTAATGATATATCCATAGGAAATAAAATCAGCAACATTAAACTCTAGATATCTTTGATTATTTTCTTTATAAAACATTTGTTACGTTTTCCCTATATTCATATTCTTTTAAATGGTTTAAACCTCTTCAATTGTTTCTAAGACAAGATCAGGACCAATTATATTTCTCACTATAACCTTATACATGTACTTTGGATTCCTACATCTCTTCTCATATATAGCCACATATGGATTTATATTAATTCAAGATAGAAAATTGTTTTTATATGATAAATCATATAGGGGAATTTTTTGATCCCAATATCATAGTAAGTCCAATGAACAATATCTCAAAATATCCTCTAATGATTAAATGGTACTCCCTCAATGACCATCTATCTAATTTTTATAAGAATTATTGAATCATAACTATATTCCCAATGTGTGTCAAAGGATTTTCCAAAACCTCAAGCTAATCCTTATAACTCCATCAAATACAATGGTGTGTGGTACTCCATTCCGCCCTACCAATTCACTTATAAATATCTTGGTGGGTTTTCAAAGAGATAAATCTTTATTAATTGATATCAAATGTACTTAACACATTATCTGATGTAATAAAACCCAAATGGGATTATATAATTTAGATGTACTGGGGATTCCCATATTAAAATCCACAGTAATTTTTTTCAATTTCATTATTTGTATGGTTAATGGTTGCCACATACCCATAAAATTCGGTTTTTATTGAATTAACATGATTGCATACCAAGAATTGAGATATAATCTTTTCAATCTATCTCTTCATGTTGCCCCATAAAAACATTTTCATTATATCTATATACATATTCATGCTTCTTTTATTAATAGAGATGGATGACCTCGGTGCATCATGAAAAAGTCGTCTCTTTATTTTTAGTTTTGAGGGAACACATATTCCGGTTTCATTTCATATGACTCTATTTTTATCAAAGACGATATCTGAAATACTAACTACCATTTTCTATATTTTTATATCATTTGTATAGGTTTATATGACTTTCAAAAGGATGTATGGATGAATAGTATTTTGGAAACTAGGGGATTTATCCCCCTCTCTTATAATTACAAGAATCATTCACTATAAATCCATGAGTATTGGGAAATCTCAAATCCTTATTATTGATAAGGTGTCATGATATTTTCATTTAATCATTTTCCACCTTTTCTACTTCTACATGTGGTAATTCATTGAGTATTCATACTCTTTTATAAACTATTATCATCATCTATAATGCATTTTAAACTCCTTCACTGTGAATATATATTTCAATCTCTTTCGACCTTCTTACATATCACACATTTCACCATAGATGTAATTCTTCTGTGTTTGCAATGAAATGATCACAACCACAAACTCCAAAACATGTTTTGCGTAATTTTTCACAAAAGTTATTAATTTACATGATACATAAAAAATTAACTTATCATTGTATACGAAGACATCCTAATCCATTTTTCAATGAATCACTGTATATTATAAACCCTTCTCTAATATATGGTTATGTAATTACTAGAGAAAAAAACCTATATCTTATATAGATTCTTGAAACATTTTCACATTACCCTATGAAAATGAAATCCCCTCCCTTAAAGGATAACATTGTTAGTGGACTTGTTAGTCATGAAAAATTTCTCAGAGTGAATTGATATTATCCATTTAACCTATCAAAAATAAGGATCTCAGTTATAGTGGTCAGTGTAGGTCATTACTAAATAACTTATTCCCCTTTTAGATCTAACGATATTCTATTTATTTTTATTACATCACCTATGATTTATTCTTAATGCAACTAAAATACACACTTATTAAATTTGTTATTCAAACTTTTCTCTAACATTGTCATGAAATGATATTCATTCTCCTTATTTCTTTTTGAATATTACATATTATCATTTGTAAAATCAAACCCAAATTGATCTAGGTATTCACAAAAGACTCTATTATTTATATCTAAGGAGGTATCAAAACAATTAATTTGTACTAATGGAATCAATATAAATAAATTGTGTTCATACCTCATCTGAATCGATATTTTGGAAAAATTCTCTCTTTTAACCATTAATTGAGGATATTCTGATGAATGTTCAGTCTTTGAGAAGTACTGAGATAATATATGTTTGATAAAAAATATCATTAATATTATTTAGATGATACTATATCTAGATTTTTATTTTATTAATATTGTTATAATAAATGTAAAGACACATTGATCCATACTTATTTTTCAGGAAGAGGACTAATGCACCCCATGGTGAGATACTTGGTCATTTAATACCCATATCCAAATTATCTTGTAATTCTTCTTTAGTTATTCTAATTCTATAGGATCAATTCAATACATAATCTTTGAGATAGGTATTGATTAAATAATGAGTTAAATTGAAAACTCATCCACTTGTTTTGGGGGAATACCTTGTAATTAATTGGATAAAATAACAATGTATTCTCACAAAATATTAATATAATCATGTTTGGCTTCATACTTATTTATATGAGACAATAGTCTCTCGTTGTTAGTTATTAACACCAAAACAATATAATTTTCATCTGATTGGATTTCATGATCATCCATTCATTGATAATTGAAAAAACATAGTTTAGGTTATAAAATGAGATATCCTTATCTAGAAAATTGATATATTCTCTATGTAAGGAAATCCAACCTATACCCAATATTAAATTTAATTCATAAAATTGATGAAGAAATAGAGTATTAGAAAATATATTCCTACAATACTTTTTCAAAGATTAATAACTAATCATAAATAAAATAATATTTCCACCATGAATTTTTATATATATTAAAATATACAGTGCATGGGCTGGTAAATCAATACTCTTAAAAAAATTATGCCATATTAATGAATTAGAAGAACCTGAATCAAATATAGAATTTAAATATATAGAGTGGATAATGAGTGTACCTTTTATTAGATCATTATTGTGATCATCCTCTATGATATTGATGGAATATACTATTCCCTTATCCCATTATTTATTAGTTTTTTGGTATATATTCTCATTAACAGTTATGTGGTTTAGGAAATCATATTGAAAATTTCCAAACACTTTGAACATGAATCACTAAAGTTTAGGTGGTTAATTTATCAGGACATTTTTTACTCCATCTATTTAATTATTCCTACCATATTACATTGAATATCATGATATTGATAGAAAACCCTTCCACACATAAAAAAGGTCCACTTCCATTTCAATATTCTATCGGGTGACATTCTCTGCACATTCAGTATGTTGGACAAATATTTTTATTCTTTCATTTTGGTTTTCATGAAACTATATTTCTCTTTTATTATCACAAATATAACTATGATAATGAGATTCTATGATCTCCATTTAAAAAATGAGTGCACATTGAAAAATTTATCAATAGTTTCCAATTTTTATTATTGCTAATGGTTTTTTAAAACATGGTTTTAATCCACTAAATAATGTGATGTTATTTCATTCATGGTTTTTGATAAACCAGATGAATGCATCAAAAATACCTATAAAATTTATTTATAACTATACATGGATTTATCCTATTATAATTTAAACCATTTTAATTCTCTATCCATCTTCATGTGAGGAGTTCCATGAAAAAAATTGGTGAATAATAATTTTTTTAACTACACCCTTTCTATGGGGTCTACATCTTTTATCTATGTCATTTTAGTAATATTATTCCACTATTGGTCAATATCTCATTCCAAATGATAAATCGGTAGAATGAATTTATCATTCTATTGGAACTGGATATGATTAAATATATTTTTCTTCACAGTCATCAACTACTTAGTAATAATTGTATTATAAGATACAATAAAGGATGGTGATTATTGTTTCACTAAATACATGATAACACGTGTCTTCATCCTTTGTGAATTACTAATCTCAATATTATTCATAATTTTGATCACATCTTATGAAAATTGAGAAATAAAGATAATGAGGTTTTGTAAATAAAATAGCATCCAAATGGGATAATCATTTGGTAAATCACTGCATTTTCAATCAAATTCGATGTTATCATGATTCCTATTTTCTCAATTAATTAATTAATCAACCAATAGAATGAAATTACATAAAAATGTTATTGAGGGTAAACTATTATCATTCAATATCTAATTCAAAAATTATGTGTGTATCATAACTCATGAATAAATAGGATTTAATCTTATTTATCTATGGTAAATTTTTATATTATGTTCTCTAACCTAAAAATATTCAAATCATTAATATGGAATCAAAATGATTGACATTATTTCCAAATAATATCCCCTAGGAGTATATATCGAGGGGTGTTGTTCTAGGCCCACTCATCATGCACTTAGTCAAGATCAACATTATAATCAACCAACCTATTTTAGGTTGATTAACCCTATGTGAATATGTTCCACAATTGTATCAAATTTCATGTATGAATATATGGATATAATATTTAGGAAACAAAAAAATCATTAATTTACCAAAATATTGTGATTTTTTCTTATTCATAGACTCATCCTTTGGGATTTCAGTAATGTGTACTTATCCTAATCCCAAAAAACATTACCTTAATCTTATATTATATAAGGATCCATAGACTCACAATCAATTGTATGGATCTAAATTTATTTTGAACACTGTATTTGATACAATGTTATATGACCTAGATAACCATATCATTATTTTATATCATTTATATAAATTATAAATTGAATCTCATAAATCGCCTCATTATTCCTGGAATGGATGGTTTAGTGTCTCTGAGGACTAGCTGTATAATAATCATATTTCACAATACTTGACATTTTTCTATATAAACAAAAATCTAGACCCACTATATAATGACCCATGGATTTCAAAGCTGTTACATCATGAAGAGGATCTTGAATTTTACATTGGTGGATTCTTATTTTTGAAAACCACAACTCATAATTGGGTATTGATTATTTGGACACTATAATGGGTGTTATTTAATGTATTTTTAGACCCTGTATGTGTCATTGATGTTCAAGAGAGTGTTTAAGAAAGGCTGAGAGACTAGCCCGCTACATGGATACAATGCAAACTATAATTTCCATGATGAATGGATTTAATGTGTGAAACTTTTGGACAAATTATGTGGATCTTTTCTCAATGTTGTTAATGGTGTGAAATAATTGTTGAAATCGTGAATTGGTATAGGTATTTTTAGTTAAATGGGTCTCTTAACTTTGTTCTTTGGAAAACACAAGAACATAATTGGCTGACTATTCCTCACTCCCCTTCCATAATTTCCCCCCTTAAAGATGTTGTTTTTGGAACCTTTAAGAGGATATTATATTAATTATCTCGCTTCTTTATTCATTTTTTACATGAATTTTATCACCCTAATTCTGTTTAAATTTCTAAAGGTTTTAAATTTCTATTCAACTCAACGATGGTGAAACTGACCGAGTCGGATGGGTATTTTTCTTCACTAGTGCATAGGATATCCCAATATGAAATCTTCACACCATCAAAAGTTTTATAATTTAGGGAATTTTTTTTACATAATTTATTTAATTTTTTTAATAAAATAATATGAAATTAATGGTGGCTCCTATCCTGGATGATTTGGAATCTTCCATGGATGGGGAATAGGATGTTACATGGACCTTCTGTGGGTGTTTGATCAATGATTCAGTTCGACAATGGTTCCTAGTTATATATTTATCATTTTTTCATATTTTATTTTAATTAAATTATTAACAACAAATTGTTGTAACTACATATTTATTTTATATAAAATTAGACAAGATCTCATATGGGGTACAATCTTGAAAAATGCCCAGAGAGGCTTATAAAAAAGCTTAGTAGCAATCAACTTGGGTGGTAACACCATGACGAAGTAGGTTGTTCCTTTAATACAAGATCATATACATGTTTATGATTGATATCCTACTGAATACATATTTTATTGGTTTAGGTATATTTTATAGTGACCAAAATTGGCCAAGGAGAAGAGATAATATTATTTTGGGTCTCTAATTCATAGGATGAGTTTTTCTAGAACTTTTCAAATTAGGATTGACCAATAACTTTGTTTACAATGGGTTAGGGTGAAATTTATGATGATGTGAGACCTTGGGATGTCTAGGGATATGAGATAACATTTGGGAATCCAAGGATGTATTTTTGTAGGTTTTTATAATTTGTAAAGTGAGGATTTATCCTATTAATAATGTGTTATAAGATTTTTCATCTCATGTTTGTGTGTAATGTCCCTTTTAGGGTGTGTTGGACTCACTTGTTTTGA
The DNA here is from genome assembly GCA_963277665.1 of Viscum album. Taxonomy (NCBI): domain Eukaryota; kingdom Viridiplantae; phylum Streptophyta; class Magnoliopsida; order Santalales; family Viscaceae; genus Viscum; species Viscum album. The sequence goes on along the minus strand of OY728119.1, from coordinate 1,683,734,443 downwards.
TAATCTCAATTATATTTAGATACACTTTTATAATCCCAAATAATTTATTTCTATATGTTATTTATACAATCAAATTATGTCATCATGCTACTGAGTTAATATGAATATCAAACGATCATATCATATCATTGGAATATGATACTCAATGATTATTTATGATTATAAATGTTTAACAATGAATCTAGAAATGATATGCATAAAACAGAACTTAATAAGAATTCAAATTTTTGAGTCACTAATACACAGAAAGCTACTAATAGACCAAAACTTCTGTTATACAAAAATTCACTGATAAATAGTCTATTGATACAAAGACGCCAGTTTAGAAAGCTTCTGATATATTGAGCATCCGCTACACAAGTAGATACCAACAGAAGGAGCAACTGCTACAAAGCAGCTACCGGTAGAAGGAGCTACCGCTACAAAAGCAATTATCGATAGAAGGAACTACTGCTACACAGAGTCACAGATACATAATGGTACTATTACTGCAAGTGACAGATACCGATACAAGACCTTCCAACACAAGTCCACCCTTACAAGTTCACTAATACAAAGAGCTACTGAAAGAAACCAGTAACTGTTTCTATGAACTCTATTTCTCTTTGATTATTAGCAACAGTTATATTTGGTGATTTTAACGCAACTGTTATTAATTAATGATGTTTGTTGGATGTAATGGAACCATACCTCGTACCTATAAAAGTAATCATGCCCTATGTCGGGCCGCATGAGCTTTATAAGGATGATCAAAGCTACTCATATAAAAAGGGACACACGAAGAGACATATGTGGTAAAAAAAATAGTTACACGTGAGTTGCAAAGAAGAACTGTTCTAGGAGCAGAATGATATTTCAGTGCTACAAAGACTATTTTAATCTCAACCAAAACACCCATACCTGGATGTCATGAAACAAAACCACAATAATCTCTGTTCTAGAAAAATTTTAGAGAAGAACTCAAAACAACATCTTCTCAATCCAAAAGGATTCCAAAACTGCATTTACATCACATAGAGTATTCTAAACTCATCTTGATTCATATTAGCTCTACTATTATTTTTTTATTGAAATTTATACCACTGTGTGTGCTTCTGTATATCCTAAACACACATTGTCTCCTAAACATAAATAGAGGATATCTAAAATCCTCACTCAATCCTTCTAAACCATCTTGTATCCCACTGGGAATTGTGGTAGAGGTCAAGTGTGAAATGGATAGCATGTGTGCTACAGTTATAGTTTTTCCTAAGTAGAACTATATTAGAGGTCTTATTTCCTGGACAGTCTCAGTAATGTTGTTTATCGTAATCCAGGGTGTGGATAAATAATTTATTTAAACTATATGAGAGGACTAAGTCTCAGCTTGAGACTGAACCTATGGGTTAAAACCAATCTACATATAATTTTATTTTAATCTATTTTCACTAATTCTGCTGCTAATAACTTTAAAATAAAAATCTATTTTAAAGTAACTCTAATAATTCAACTAGAAAGTGTTTGTAATTATTGTTATCCAGTAAGTTAGATTAAAAAGCTAAATTAATCTTCAGATTAAGTTAACTATGAAATAATAAATCATTGAGAAACAAATTGAACACTTATAATTTTTATAAATTCACGATAGTTTAACTTTTTTTAAAATTGGGGGGATTTTAATAGAAATTTCTTTAATAAGAAATTTTTAATAGGAACTCAATTCACCACCCTCTTTATTATCCAATGGGACAACATTTGGTATCAGAGCCTTGTTGATAAAAGTTTTCAAAACACTCTGTCTTTCAACTGTGATTCTAGTTATAAATTAATGATCTTAAATTTCTGTTATTTCTAAATTTTTATCTCTTTAAATATTTTTGCTAAAATCAAATTATGGATAATAAATTAGAAGGTGTGGCTACCAACATGCCACCTTTCTTTCATGGTACTAATTATTCCCAATGGAAATTTATAATGAAAATTCATTTAGAAAGTATGGGACTTGACATTTGGACTGCTATAGAGTCTGAGTATGAGATTCCAAAGACTTCTACAACTACTTGGGATGATCCTACATAATTTTATTACAATAATAATTGTAAAGCCTTTAATGATCTTTACTGCTCCCTAGGAGATGATGAGTTTAACAGAATTTAGGCTTGTAAAACAGCACACTAAATCTGGGATACTTTCGCTATTTCTCATGAAGGAACAACCAATGTGAAAGAGATGAGATTAAACACTTAAACTATTAAATATGATAATTTTAAAATGAGGTGTGATGAACCATTTCTAACATGTATATCAGGGTCAATGAAATTGTTAACACTATGACCTTGTTGGGAAAAAAAGTTCAAGCAAAGGAGAAAATCATAAGAATACTCAGGTGTCTTCCAGAAATATGGGGAGGAACATCAGATTCAATAAGCTAATCATGTGATATAAGTTCACTATCTGTAAAAGAGATAATTGGTGAGTTTATTATGTATGAAGAAGAGATAAAGGTAAAAAAATAAGAATATGATTAACCTATGAGGAAATCTGTGGCATTTAAGACTACTGCCTCATAGAGCAAGGACATGGAGAAAGTTCATATAACTATCGAAAGCCCAACATGTGAAGGTTCAGATTCTGATAGTGACGAAGAGATGACTGATATATCCAGGAGATTCAAGAAATTCTATAGGGAGAAGAAATTTTTCATAAAATAAAATTATATGGGGAAGTATGACCAACAAAGTAATTGAATGAAATATGGGAAGAAATATGATAAAGATGTTGAGATTGTCGACCATGAATGTGAAATGAAAGGACATGTTATGGATAACTATAAAAAACTGAATGTTAACAAGATATATGATTATAAGGACAAAATATAAGAATTTAATGAATTAAATATGGAGTGCTTGTGAAGACAACAAAAGTGAGTCTGAGGGTTTTGATTCTGAAAAGAATCATTCCAACATGTGTTTCAGGACTAAAACTTCTGAGGTAACTGTCTCCCCTATGATAAATTATTACTATTCTAGGAATGAAAATAAATCAAATAATAATTATATGTCTAAATCTGAATTATTTGAATACTGTAATATGTTGGAAGATACTTGTAATGTGCTGAATGATAAGTACAAATCATTAAAGAAACAGTATGTCTTGACAAGTACTGTTAAATCTAATAATAGTATAGAAAAGGAAAAAAATTCTCAACTGTTAAAGGAGAATACTAAACATAAATTGTCCAATGAGAAACTTATAAAAGAAATAGATAATATCACAAATAGAAAACATAATATAACTCATATTCATGGAAAATAGGTTTCACCAAAGTATACTACTGGTTTAGGATACCAACCTAAACAAAGACAGATTTTTAAGAATACCTTTATTCCAAAAACTGGACAGTTTGATAGTAGTTCTAGTTCTGGAAATTCTATAGCTTCATCCAAATATTCATATTCTACTAGAACAAACATAATAAATTATTAAGAATCTTTTAAATCAGTTAATTATAGTAAACATGTTATTCAATTATAGGTGCCTAAGGTTTTACATGCTAACTTGTATAGACCCAAGAAGATCTATGTACCAAAGTAATTTTTAGTTTAAACTTGTTTTGTAGGAGACCTGCTTGATGATTTCCTATAAGAAGATATTGTACTAGGATAGTGGATGTTTATGGCTTATGACTGGAGACTACTCCTGATAAAAGAGTTTAAAAAATGTTGATATAGGGCGTGACAACTTTGGTGATAATTCAAAAGGAAAAATCATCATATTAGGAGATATTGGTAACAATGATTCAATTTTAATTTCTAATGTATTATTTTATGATGGAATAAAATCCAACCTGTTATGTATTTCTCAATTGTGTGATGATGGTTTCAATAATAAATTTGAAAATGATGCCTGCAAGGAATTTGATTACTAAAATATTTTGGGTATTTAATACATTAATAAATGAAAATGTATATGATATTGATTTACATTCTTTTTCCAAAAAAAGGTTACTTGATTAAATTCTATTCATAAAGTATCTTGGCTATGTCACAAAAGATTAGGACACTACAATGTTCATTCACTTAGGAAATTGACTATAAAAAATTTAGTTAGAGACCTACCCAAAATAAAATTCCCAATAGAAAATGTTTGTAATCCCTATCAAAAGGGAATTAAACATAATGTTTCGTTTAAATTAAATAAAGAAATTTCAGATTCTCAACCTCTCGAGTTGGTTCACATGGAGTTTTTGGGACCATCTAGAATTTCTAGTTTGAATGGGAGGCACTATGCCTATGTTCTAGTGGATGACTTTTCTAGATTCACTTGTCTATACTTTCTTGCTCACAAAAGTGAATCTTGTTTATATTTCATTAAATACACCAAGTCTATAGAGAACCATAATGGACTTATGATTAAGAACATGAGAAGTGATCTAATCCGTGAGTTTGAAAATCATGAATTTGAAACCTATTTCTCACATAATTGCTATAGTAACAATTTCTCTACCCCTAGGACAACTCAACATAATGGTGTAGTAAGAAGAAGGAATAGAACCCTTCAAGAAATAACTAGAACTATTCTTAATGAGTATGACATACATGACTACTTTTTGGCAGAAGCTATAAATAAAACTTGTTATATTATAAATACAGTCTTGATTAAACCTCTGCTTAAAGAGACCCCTTATGAAGTGTCAAATAATAGGAAGCCTAATGTTAGTTACATTAGAGTTTTTGTTTTTAAATTCTTTATTCTCAATACGAATTCTTTTCTGGACAATTTTTTCTTCAAAATATGATGAGGGAATCTTTCTAGATTAATCTATTACCAGTAAATCTTATAGAGTCTTTAACAAAAGAAACAAACATGTGGATGAATCAGTACATGTCAAATTTGATTAAACTAATCTACATGAACATAAGTCTTCTCATGAAGTTATTGATGAAGGCCTATCTATTCTGGACCATAATGATAGAGGGGTGGTGGTGGACGATCACACTACATTCATGATAGTTTTTTATAGAGAACCTATCTAAGTCTTTAGAGGATTATTCTGATGTTATTGGGGAAATCCAAACAAATGGATAGAATGTTATTTTGAAATAATATACATTTTTTAAAATATTTGAAGGTTTAGAAAAATATAATTGTACATGAGAGCCTATTCGTTTAATAATCTACAACGAACCCTAGTTCCAAATAATTATAAGTATATTATTATCATTTTTACTATGATGAGTGAAAGTAAAGAACGAATTAAATATTTTTTCATGAATCAATTGTTTAAACTTTATTCAAATAAAATTTAAAATATTATTTTTTAAGACATAAATATCATTACATTATTCTTAAATAAATAAATACTACATTTACTAAAAAACCAAAAAATATTTATTAAATATTATGCTTATAAATATTCACTCAAATAAATTTTGATTGAATAATAGTTATTATAAAATGAATAATTATTAATGAATGTGTATGAATAATAGGTATTAAATAAGTTAAATAATAATATTTAATCGAGGATCTGGGTACATTTTTTTGTTGCCATATTGGCCTCTTTATTAGTGTCACTAAGAATAGTACCTCAATGTCCATGGATAGAATCTAAAAACATTCCAATAAACCCATATAGAAATAATTTAATATCATAATAATAAAAACATCATAAGATCAATTACTAATTAATATAACCCTTTTGTCACAATATATCTAATTAATAAGTTTGTGAGTTGTAATAACCAAATTATGTGCTCAATGATTCTTTATTTGGATTTCCAAAAAAGATACACCCCATAGAACACTATATCCATTTATTTATATAGAGTATTAAATTCACAAAAAGGTATTTATATATCAACTTACATGAAATAATAGAAGTGAAAAATCCTTTATCACATTATTTATTAATGCAATATCAATGGTTATTTCACAGTGATATAATGGAGGACAATCAAAGTGTTCATGGGTTCATGTGTATGGATGTAATGATGTGGAATGATTTAGGTGTGGTTCTTTGAATAGTTGGATGATGATGGGTTATATGAATATCATTGGATAGAAATTAAAAAAGTATGGTGAAGGTAATAATTGGGTCCAACATTGGAATCATTAACAGTGAAAAGTGTAAAAATGGTTATAATAGAGTGATTTTTTTTTAGTTTCTGGGTATTTCAACATTGTATAATGTGTAGTCTCAGGTCATAAACTATGAAATTCACTGTCAATGGATTCCATATAGCTTTAAATTCCACACAACATATATCTATGGAACCTGTACCATGAAACTCACCATGGTCCTCAGACGTGGTATACATGAAAATTTTAAATGTTATATGTCATGTAAAATTGAGTTACACATACTGATTCATGAGGTAAAAAAAATTAAGATGTAATTAATTTCAAACTGTATAAAATAGTTTAACAAATAGGTTATGTGTATACATCACATAACTCTTGTATAGTGGTAGAGGAATTCGATCTGTATTGAATTTTTATTACCATTATCCATATAAGGTATAAACATAGTGTATCCCATATAATTGTTTTTCACAAATGTTGGGGTTAGTTGAAATGTATTTAAAGTACATGACTTCATCTGAACAATTTCTTCACATATTTTATTTTTAGGGAAATTTTGAACTATACGTTTAAGAAACTAGTAATTTTTCTTCGTAAGTGTGATTAAATCATCATATCAATAAACAACATATATCACACCACACATGAAATATATATCTTTCATTATTTGGGATATTAAATTATATGATCATCCTTTCTCAAGATCCGTATATATTGTGTACCCATCTATACATTCCATTTACTATGATATTTTTAATAATGTTCATGATATCTTCTATTTATGATAGCCTTGGATTTATCAGTAGTCAATTATGATTATATTTTCATAGAGTGCACAATAGATTTATCCTATCAAGTATTGGAGGTGTTTTATATTATAGTTTGGGTAATTCAAGGATCTTATCTCGACTGAGGACACCACGGGTGGATTCTGAGATGATTATAATATATAAGGAATTATTAACTCCACTGTTATTCATAGTGTGGTCCACCACTGTGTGGTTAATGTACTCCACTATTTAATTACACAATATAGGGAGGATTCCCTTATATCATAAATGATGTTTGTATACTCTCTCATGTGTTAGGGTATGGTCCCCAATGAGAAGAGTTAGTACTTCCTTGTGTGTTAGGAAAAGATCATCAATCAATATAGTAGGTACTCCCATAAATTACAAGTCTTGTACCTCTATAAGGGATATATATTCCATTTTTCAATATATATATACCTCGATGATGTGTGGCCCCCCTCTCTATTTAAAAAAAGTATCATGGTAGTTAGGAATGAACAGAATATTAAAAGTCATGAACCTTTTCATGAATCAACATATAGATGCCAATGAGATACTAGACTTTTTTAATACTTTATATCATTCACCATGTTATGGATTACAATCATATTATTTACAGAGGTTATTTATGGTCTTATGCTACCTTATGTTTTGTGGGACTATTTTATGGTATTTTTCATGATTAGTTTGAACCATAAATATCTTATTTATTCCCATTTCAAAAGTTTTCTAGATAGTAGATAATATATGGTCCTTTGGGATACCATTTGGAATTCCCTTTAATTGTTCTTGAGTTGACTTATTGGTTTATCGTTTCTTTTTTAAGGCATACTACTAATTATTTTTTTACTCGTGCTTTCATGGTCATTATTCCCAAATTAGATGTGTATGTATAGATGTTACACATTTCCATGTTAACAACATTGAATATAGTAATAGTAGTGTTAAATGATGATGTTTTATTGCGGTGAAAGATACGAATGGATTCCATTCTATAAGAACCTATATATAGGAGGTGTTATCCCATATTTATAGTAAATTGGCCCAAAGTTTTATTATATTATATATATGTATTTTCATTTTTGGACTACGAGATAGTTGTGGTTCAATTGTAATTAATGTATCATGGTCTCAAAATATATAGTTCAATTGTTATTAATTAATTTTCCAATGATATTGGATTTAATTGTTATTAGAAAATGATTTTATATTATAGTTTTTTACATGATAAGGTTATAAATTTATGTGAATCCTTATTGGAACTAGTCATTATCCCCTAGCCAATTTGAGGAGAGGCTAGGGTGGAACATTCGACTATTTTTGTCATGGGTGGGATCCCAACAGGTTAGGTCATGTTAGATGAAGATCTGTATCTAAAAACATATCATTTCCCCTATGGAGATTAGGAGAAGTTATAGCTACAACAACATCCAATGAGAACATATTATGTTACATTGTATCTTTATCATATGATATCATATAAATAAGCAAGAATACTTTTTTTCATCATCATTTACTTCTCTATTTATATTTTGTTTACAATGTTGGATGTACATACCCTTATCTATCATGGACGTGGAGTTATTCAAGGAAATTCTTTCTGATTCAGGTATAAAATGATATATTCTTTAAATAATTGGATCGTAAATATCCTTTATTGATCATTTAATCTATGTCATACAATTATACACATACTTGACATAAGCTACCTCTTAATAGAAATAAAATATCATGGCATTCATATTATTTTAAAATATATAATTGAATTATATACATTGATAATTTTCTAATGTATATAAATCATCACACATTCATTTATATATGATCATATAATAATATCTAAAGAATACAATTTCCCTTTTAGTCAGAAATTCATCTTCATCACTGTCATAGAATATCACCTAGTGAAAACATCATTATATGAACTATAGATGATTATGAAAACCCCAAACCTAATCATTATACAACATTTAGGTGATTTTAGAGTGATGAATATTGATGATAAGATATATATTTAAGGATACTATCACAGTATCATAAGGTTCTTATTATAGTTGGGAACTTCTATAACATTATTATATGTTAAAAAATGATTTACATTACTATAAAAATAGTTTAGATGGAAGTAATAACACTATTATTTTAATAAAAATTCATTAATAACTCTCTATTTATATGATATGGTAACAAAAAATAATTCGTTAGGTTAAGTATGGGGAACCCACTCTTCCAACACTCAATGATACAATTGATCATTATTTTTATCATCATCGTATTACTTCTGAAATGATAAATCATTATTCTACTAATTTATGCTTTAGTAATAGGGTCTTCCAAATTTTATACTATGAAAAATCATCTATCTATTTCATCTTTTCCTTAAGTATTCATCCTCAAGAGATGAAACCCATAGTATATACCTTTAATCGTCTTTCATAACGATGATATATTTTTTATTACAATCATTATAATACTATCAAAATATGTATTTTGAAAATTATTTACTTTTTATTACAATTCATAAATTATAATAAATCATTTCATATCAATACTACTTATTAATCATCATAATAATAGACAACATAATCAATATTTATTTACATTGATACCAATAGAATTAGTGAACCTATCTGGGTAGTTTACATAGGTAAAATGGAATACAATATGAAATTTATATTTTGTAAGACTCGTTCAAATTCCATATATAACTTCTGTATCTTATTCTCTATGATCTCGGAACTTATCCCCACTATATTCTTATGTAATATTTCTCAGTTCTATCAACTTCCATATACATCACTATTAGATATATTCGATATATTCGAACCATTATTTATTGACATTGAATATCAAAACTCAATATATATATTAGAATAATTTTATTTCCATTTTTGAATATCTATTTATTCTCACATATTACAACCATATGATTATATTGGATTTTTTGAAAATATATTATGGAGTGGATTGAAATATAATTTTCATGGAATTGGTGATTTGAAATTGGTTGTCCGGGATAATAATGGATCTCGTGAAATATGTTTTTATTCATATATAATTTTTATGGATTCAAGGTGCTTCATAGAGTATTATTATGAATTCATAGTGATTTTTTAGATATTTTTAAGAGATTAATATATTATGATAGCATGGATTTTATTCTTTCACGGATGAAAAAAAATTTATATCCAAAAAAAATATTTTTTAGTTATCTAAAAGTTGTTTTTTGAATGATCTAGATGATGAATTGTTCAACTAAATTTATGTTGTGTTAGAGTCGACATGGAATATGTTTTTCGATATTGGGTTGATTCACCTGAAGGGATACCTTATCAATATCTAGAAGATTAATTCTATTTAAAGAATACCAAATGATGGAAAATATATATGTTGAATATTGAAATTTTTATTGAGTGTGGATATAGTTTTTAGGGACACCATCATGTCTATCACACATTTGGTAACGAGCTACTAATGGATAGGTCCATGTCTCTAAAGGTATTTTATAAGTATTTCTAGTGAATGTGAGTATTAGTAGAGGTCAAAACTGGTATTTTTGAAGCGTAACCTATATAGTTGGAAAAGAGAGAACTGTGTTTGGTGGCCTAGTGACCCTTAAATAAAGTGGAGGGACTAATGTTTTTTACACTGGTTCCATACTCTTTCATTTCCATTAACCATATAAGAGTACTAAAAAATCTAAATCATTTACAAGGTAAAATTCAGAGAGAATATATTTGAAAATGTTCTAATAAATAAGAAAATTTCATCATGTTTTTCATCTTCATCCATTAAAAGAAGTTTCTGCATGCATGTTTTTGGACACTAGTTTTCTAAATAAATTCGAAAGAATAAAATTCTCATATCCATACCCATTATTTAATTAAAATGATTATTGAACATTTAGAGTTTGATGGGGGGAGGTCTGTTTATAGATCTATTGAATCATGAAGTATTTTCTTGGTAAGGTTTATAGGGAATTGTTATAATGTTCAATACCTTGAAAAAATTACATAGAAAATTTGATACAAACCTAAAGGTAATGTGTTTCAATGAAAAATAATGTTTAATGAATCTAAATGTCTATGGAGTAGAGGATTTCATTGTTCCATAAGAAATAACCTATGCCATAGGTGTTCATAAATATGATTATCTAAAATATTCATTTGGTTCATTAACCAACCTCATAAGGATCACTGGATGATCTCTCAAGGTTGGTTTTTGTATGGTTGTAAATAAATATGGTCATAAAATGAAATTTTTAAAAGATAATTTGGACTTTACATTAATTTAGTAGTCAAAATTATCTATGTTGTATCAAATATTTTTCATAACGCAAAAAATTACTTCATTATAATGGTAGATAAGACATGTTAATGTGGTTATACAATATTAAGGACTTATACATCAAAAAATATGGTTGCATAAAATTATTCTTAATGTTTATATATGTTGAATTAAAATAAACTATATACATTGAATATCATGGTAACACAAAACAAAATATTTTTTTCTATATATTTTGATTATCATAGTTGAATTGGATTCTTCTAAAATATTAGAGAGTTATTCTATACTATAATAACTAACCCTTAAAATATAATGGAAAATATAAGCTATGAATAAATCCTTTGATCATATTTAAAGATTAATTTGAATAAATTTGTTTATGATTTTGATCAAAAAAATTATATTTTATATTTTTAATTTAGTGGGGTTTATATTAGAGTAAAATAGGAATAAGATTTGTTGAATATAATTAATAATGAAAGATAAAAATATGTATAACAAAGAGTAGATAAAGGAAAATAATGTATAAATAATATTGAAATATGTGTTCTTTTATAATATAAATGATGAAAATAACAGGGGAATTAATTGGTATAAGATTAAATCATGAAAACACGATACTACATGGAATTAAATAGAGGATTAATATTAGAAGAGGAAATTGTTTTTCACATCAAGTATATTGAACCGGTTTGAATAGGATATTTTTGTTCAAATCAAGTCATTAAATAAGTTTTTTTATAGATATTTTTTTTGATTCAAGGTGTTTCATGGATGATTGTTATTAATTCATGGTGATTTTTTAGAAATATTAAGAGATTCATCTATAATTTTAGCATATATTTTATGTTTTCATGGATGAAAACAAATTCATTTATCCAAATTTTTTTTTCTATTATCCAAAAGATTTTTTTTGAATGATCGAGATAATGAATTGTTCAAATAACTTAATGTTGTGTTAGAGTCGGCATAGAATATTTTCTCGATATTGGGTAGATTCACCTATAAGGAGACCTTATCAATATTTAGAAGATTAATTCTGTTTAAATAATACCAAATGATTGAAAATATATATGTTGGATATTAAAATTATTCTTGAGTGTGGATATAGTTTTTTAGGGACTCCTTCATTTCTATCACCAATGTGGTAACCAATATCTAAATAATATGTCCATGATTTAAAAAGGTATTTTCCAAGAGTTTCTAGTGCATGTGAGTATTATTGTAGGTCATTAATGGAATTTGTGCAGCTCAAACTCTGTAGTTCGATGAGAGAGAACTTGTGGGTTGGCTTAGTGACCCTTCAATAAAGTAGATGGACTAAGGGTTTTTACACTATTCCCTTACTCTATCATTTCCATTAACTATATAAGAGTACTAAAAAAAGATAAATCTAGGACAAGGTAAAATGCATAGACAATTCATATTTTAATATGTTCTAATAAATGAGAAAATTTCATCATGTTTTTCATCTTCAAACATTAAAAGAAGTTTCAACATGCATGTATTTGGGAACATGTTTTCTTACTAAATTCAAAAGAATCAGATTTTCATATCTATACCCATAATTTAATTAAAATGATTATAGAACATAGAGAGTTTGAGGGGGTTGTGTTTATAGAACTGTTGAATCATGATGTAGTGTCTTGGTAAGGTTTAAAGTGAATTTTATAAGGTTAAAAACCTTGTAAACATTACATTAAAAATGTGATACAAACATAAGGGTAATGTGTTTCAAGGAAAAATAATGTTTACTTAATCTATATGTCTCTGGAATAGAGTATTTCATTGTTCCATGAGAAATAACCTATGCCATAGATGTTCATAAATATGATTATCTAACTACTTAATTTTGTTGATTAACCAACCTCATAAGGATCATTAGATGATCTCACAATGTTGGTTTTTGTATTCTTGGACATAATTATGGTCATAAAATCAAATTCGTAAAAAGATATTTTGGAGTTTACATTAATTTAGTAGTCAAAAGTTTCTATGTTGTAACAAATATTTGTCATAACGCAAGAAGAATCATTTCATTATAATGGATGATAAGACATGTTATTATCGTTATACAATATTAAAGGCTTATACATCAAAAAAAATGTGATTGCATAAAAATATTTTCAATGTAAATATATGTTGCATTAAAATAATCTTTATACATTGAATATCATGGAAACACACAACAAACTATGATTTTCTATATGTTTAGATTATCATAGATGAATTGGATTCATCTAAAATATTCTAGAGTTAATATACACTATAATAACTAAACATTAAATTATAATGGAAAATATAAGCTATGAATAAATCCTTTGATCAAATTTGAAGGTGAATTTGAATAACGTTTTTAGGATTTTAATCAAAAAAATTATATTTTCTATTTAGAATTTAGAGGGGTTTCAATTACAGTAAAATTGAAATAATATTTATTGAATAAAATTAATAATGATAGATAAAAATATATATATCAAAGATTAGAGATAGGAAAATAAATGATAAATAATATCGAACTATGTGTTCTTATATAATAGAAATGAATAAAATTTCATGGGAATTAATTGATACATGAGTTATTCATTAAAATATGATACTACATGGAATTAAATAGAGGATTAATATTAGAAGAGTAAATTTTTGTTCACATCAAGTCTACTGAACCGGTATGAAGATAAAATTCCCAATGGTATATATAAATAGATATTTTTATCTGGAAGAGTGTTTGGAAGCATAATATAGTATTATAGTAGTGAATGGAAATATAAAATAATTAATGTATTTAACTTCACAACTACATATTAATCCTGAAGTGACATTCGTACCATTAAGAAAATAAGAGACCTATATGTTTATAAACTGATACAATCACCAAAGAAGTTTTTAGAGTATGATAAGAGGCAACAGTCATTGAAAGGTAGTGATTTATCCCTAAATAATCTACAAATATAGAGCCTTTTTAGTGAGGAATTTAAATAAACTTATCCAGTAAGTGATCATTGGTGAGGTGTGACCATAGATAAACATTGTAACCACCAAATAGTCAGTTATGATCTATGTTGGTACACTAAAAAAATACTTACAATAGCCTCATTATAGTTTCATATTATTATTGAATTTATTAATATATCAATATATATAGAATTAATGTTATTATATTTTTGATTATTATTTCGGTGTATTGATCAAGAAAGTAAATTTAGGATAAATTTTGATCCTTTAAATAGGTGACAATATTCTAATGAAAAAATTATGAATTTTTTTTAACTCCCATAATCAATCCCCCCTAAAAGTGTTCCCGAGGTCCCTATATATCGTACCAGAGCCATTAGGATCTCTATTGAATTTGACATGATTTTTAATTTTTAACATTAAATATCTATTTCCATATTAATATAGATTTTATTTCTCAATTTCATAGAATTACAGTTCAAGATGAAAATTGAGAAGAATGAATTTTTTATAATTAAGAGTAGTTTAATGGTTCTTTTGAATTATTTGATATTAAAACAAATAAGAAAATGAATATTTAGAGGACTATTTAATGATTCATATAAATATGTAATACAACTAAAAACTATATTTATCGAGATTGAAGATGTTATTTAAGAACAAGATGTAACTCAAAATTAATCAAAAATCGAGAGTGATTTAATTCAAAATTATAATTACGATGGAATGGTTATTGAATGTATAAGTTATTTTGTTAAATAAATAATTTATGGAATTATATCTGTTGAGGAAGAAAAAAATACTAAAAAATAATAATTCTAGGGATCCATTAGATGATGACTAATTTATATTTAAATTTTCTAGAGGATTGAAATTTTAAAGATGAGCTATGTGATTGTAGTGATATAATTGATAAAGAATGGTTATTAAAAGATTAAATGAAGGGATGTGTGAAAATGGTTCTCACATTTTGTATATCTTGAAAACTAGTGATAAACTTTTATGATACTATAATATGGGTATCTAAGGATCTCATAGTGAAAATGATCAAGGAATTTTTTTTATTAATACATTAATGTTTGAGAAAAATGGTGTGGAAGATAAATAATAAATAAATACAATTGAATCAATAATGAAATATAAAATAAGAAATTTGAAATCAAAAATATTATTCATAAGTACTATGAAATATGTGAATATGAATCGTAAAAATAAATAAAATATCAGTTGTATCTTTACATTAATGAAATGAAAAACAATTGAAGCTGATCAAAAGTGACTACGATGGAAAAATGAATATATTAATAGATAAAAGTTATCAGCTCAATATGAGGTTATTAAGAATGGATGTTTAGTTGAAAAATTTTGAATACTCTATTAGAGAAAATAATAATATTCAGTGTGACATTATCAAGTCATCATAAATTTTTGAGGATTTATTTGATTTCCCAAGAATAACTATCTTTTGAAAAGTTAAATTAAGATTTGTGACACAATATCCTAATTAAATCAATAATCACATCGAGAACTACAATCAGAAAATAAAGGAAGCGTTTAAATAAAAAAAATAAAGAGATATGTACAAAAATATATGATTCTAATGAGATATGTATGGTATTATAATAATATAATATAATGAATCAATTGTGATGATATTATATTTACAAATAACCACAAGACTATGCTTTTCAATGCCTTGGGAAATAAGGGATGATGATTATTCATTGTATTATTATCTATCTAATTGTGGTGTTCGTGGATTAAAAAATATAAAAAAATGCTAAACAATGGTAAAAATAATTAAAAATAATACAAATAAAACCATTGCAGGTATAATTGTTTGTGTGTCAAATAATGTCGCAGGATGAGTAATTGGAGAATGGATTTTTTGGGAATGGATACATATAATTCATGGATGATAAAATAAGCAGTGAGTCTATATATAATTTTTTTGAATTTTCTTATAGAGAAAATATGGAAAGGTATTTTGATTTGAAAAGAATAAAGGGTATGAAAAATAATTCCAATACATCTATGACCAAGGGTAATGACGTTGGTTTGAAAACAAAAGCAATTTAATTAATGAAAAAATCAGTTATAGAGAGAATAATAAAATT
The DNA here is from genome assembly GCA_963277665.1 of Viscum album. Classification (NCBI taxonomy): domain Eukaryota; kingdom Viridiplantae; phylum Streptophyta; class Magnoliopsida; order Santalales; family Viscaceae; genus Viscum; species Viscum album. Next base: position 1,683,718,227 of record OY728119.1, on the reverse strand, counting down.
TAATACCAAAGGGATTTCATTTAGAGATCAAATACTATTATGATACAACAAACTTCATATAAGGAATGTAAGAAATTTTTGATGAGTATGAATAATGAATAATATGTACTTTTGTACCGAAAATATAAATTTAAGAAAAATCAACATATTAATAATGTTAAAAGGAAAGAGCATGTAGAGACATTGAGAATTTTTTGAGTATGTTTTTTATAAAAAAGGATGTAATGTTTTTCAATCACAACCATTGAAAACATTTCTACTTTGGGAATGTATATGAAGCCAAAAAATAAATAAAACTCATATACATGTGATTAATAATGGATTAGTGGTATGAATAAAATAAATAACACAATGAAGGCGAAAAATAATGGAGTAAGTAGCATGAGTCGTGTGAATAAATAAGAACTATTTTTATGTGGAATTGGGTATATTTTTTAAATGGAAAACCATACAAATAATATAAATAATTTGAAATCAAATAATCAGATATAAGTGTGTACATGTGGTGGAAAAAATGAGATATCACAATGAATCATTTGATGAATGTTAGAAGGAGTCGGTTAGATAATCATAGTCACCCATATTCTTGAGACTCCAAATGGTGTAGGTATCAGTCCTCTTCATAAAGTTAATTTCTATATATGATTATTGGATGGTTGTAGGATTATGGGGGAGATATAATCCATGAGGGATATTAATTAATATGAGATATATTCATAGTGAAAGTTTGTATTCATTGTAAATATTAAAATGAAATACATGTGAATTAACAAATATAATGGATTCTTAAAGTTTACATTAATGAAGAACCGATATAAATATTGAAATGCATGCACCAAGAAAAAAGATAAATGTAGTGAAAAGAGAAATAAGGAAATAATGGTGTGGATATGTCTCCTTGAAGAGATAAATTCTATAATCTATCTATACTAGTGGGAATAATTATCCTTGGTTGATATATAGATTATTTTAGATTAGAAAATATTTTCAATGTCTAATATTTTGTTGTTTATGGTTTCAAGATAAATCTATGAAAAAGATATGGTATTGTGATGAATTTGGTTAAAATAGGTCATGAATATAGTGTAATTAATCTAATTGAATATAGATTACATATTAATGAATGGATTATATTTAAAATTATTTTTGGTATATTATTTATAAACATACAGATAGTGTAAAATGCGTTATTTTAAAGGATACCAATGAGTTTGTAGACAAGATATATACATACCAATATTGGATGTCAAAATGCCTATGAATGGTCAAATATGTAATTATAAAATTTTGTAGGAGTCCATGTTGGATATTCAATGGAGATTTGATATGATGAGTTTAAAGATATGGAGTTTGAGTGGTAATAGTATTTTCCATTAACCATTTGTTTTAATTGATTCTATATGTTTTGTATACATCACCCTTTAACCTTAATTTTATTTACACTAACATTTTTGGGATATTGTGATTAATACCATAGTAGGATTGATGGTGGATACTCATGATATAAGTATTTTTTTGGAAGATATAATGAGTAATATATAAATTATATATTTTATTTACATTAAATCTTTTTTTCTTCACTAATCATCGATATGGTAGGATTTTAGGATTTACTAAAAATTCATTTCCATGAGGTAAAATGAACTAATTAGAATCTGTAAAAATGAATGTAGATATGTTATGAAAGTGGTATGGTATATAATGTTCTAATTCAAGTAGAAATATATATGTTTAATGGATTATATGGTTTCATATTTTAAATGTTTTGGTAAAGGGGGAGAGGAGATGAAATAAAAAACTCAAAAAATGGTTTCAAAATACCCTAAGAAGATGTAGATGACCATTTTCATTTTATTAAAAATGGGGTAAAAATCCATAAAATACTTGTTATATCAAGAGATATTAGGTATATATCCAATAAAATATAAATAAATAGATTATTTTAACCATAATGTAAAATATTTTTTTGAAGACAACATATCGTGAAATTGATTTAATGAATTATTTCATGATATTGATGATTTTTGTTGGAAGAAATTCATGATAAGGAATATATTAAATAAAGTGGTGTTACATGCAGTGTTGTTATAGAATTATGGTTATTTTTGGTATATTTTTATGGATTCATGGGGATATATGAAGGATTATTAAGGATTGATATTTTAATATATATTGAAGTATTTTTTCACATAGAAGAAAACATATTTATTTATCCAGAATAGTGTTTATGAATTTTATGATATATGATTTTTGAATTATCTAGAACTTGGAATCATAAATTTTTTGGAAATAGTGTTGGAATTTAGATTGAAATATTTTTTTTAATGTTGAGAAGATTCTCCTAGAAATAATTCTCCTCAATATATTGAATAATTATTCTTTTTAAAGAAGAAAAGATGATAGAATATATATAAATATATATATTTGTATATATATATATATTATTCATTAAAAATTGGTTAGTTTTATTGGTAACACCCTTAAACTAGTATGATTACCAAGTATGGGGAATATGTTGACTAGAGAACAATCCAAGAGTGTAATATACATGGGATTAGTAATTCGGAATAACACCAACATGTTTAATGTGAAACTGAAATAGGTCAGAGTAGTGTAGGATGAGAGAGTAATGATTGATTGTGAATTAGAAGCCTACCATCAATGAAGAAGGCCTAAAGGGTTTTACAGGAGCCCCTTAGTTCATCATGAATAATAAAACATGTATGAGTACTATATAATTATTTATGTGGGATACAACATTATGTGTGCACTATTCATATTATAATATTTTATTGGGATTATAAAAAATGTAGTTTTCTTTATATTTATCTTTCAGCCTATGTTTTATTATTAATGTATTGAAACACCAACATAGCTTGATCAGAGGGATCCCATTTAAATTTCCAATCCAATAAATTAGTCATGATGGTTGATGAAGATGGAGATTTCAAGGATTAGGTATGATTGAATAATGGTTAAAAATTGATACATGGGATCCATATGGTATATAGTGAATTTTTTTAAGTTTCATATTCTTACAAGTAGTGGTTGTTGTCTAATCTAAAAAATATAAGGTAATATGTTATGAAATAGAGGATTTTTATTAAAACATAACGGTTCTATAATAATAGTTGTCATTATTTCTGGTGAATTAATATTTATTATATAATTTAAAATGGATGGTTAGATAAAATATTCATAATAATGATTAATAATTCTCATAAGCCTCAGTAGTTGAGATTATATATTATTTTACAAATTAATATAAATCATCAGGCTGATTAAGGAATCTTAATATAGTACATTCTATATTTTTTATTAAATAATAATTCGGTTTGATCTAATATACAATATATATTGTTAATATTGTATAATAAATGGTTATTACACAATGGATGTTCAGAAAAGACATGATTTTTTATAAAATTATATGAAACAATGTTAAGAACATATGTTTTCACCAATAGCATTTGTTAATTGAGAGAAGTTGTGTTAAAATTAACTTTATATTCCATAAACCCTATTATAAACTACAAACTATAAATTTAGGAGGATTTTGAGTAGTTTTTCTTACTTGGTTTCCTTGTGTAATATTTGTTGTTATTCTAACCTATAATAACCACACCGATGAATTAAATAATAAAATCCCATTTAGAATCACCATAGAGATCAGATTTATATTATAATGTTTTGAAGCTAATTATGATTAGAATTTGAATTGAAAATATTATATATATAATTCAGAGGAATTATTGTATTAATAAAAGGAGAAGATGATCTATAGTGAAGAATTAAGTATAGAGGATATAATTGATTAAAAAATAGTAAATAAATGAAATTAAATTGTAAAAAAGGAACTGTTTTCTCATAGAGAAGATAATGTGAGATACCAATATAGGTAATATTGGATATATAAGTTAAAGAGAAGTAGTTATTACTAAATGGAACTTGATTGAATATCTTCTTTATAATAGGAGTTTTTTGTGCATATATAGAATATTTAATTAGTTATAATATAAAATTTTATCCATAATTATAATTAATATCTTATATCAAGAATATAAAAAATAAATCATATAGTGGATTACAATGGGGTATTATGTTTTTTAATTTATGTTATAGTTTCCTTCAGAACTATTTTCTGTATTTTTTTTTGTGAATTTCATGTTATTAAACTGATAAGAGACAAAAAATAAGATAAACTAATTCCATTAGTGTAGTTGTGTATAGGGGAAAATAAGTGGTGGTGAGCTTAATGAAAAATTATCCATCTTAAAATAATATATAGGTTTTTATTATTACTGTGGATCATCCATGCCTAGTCATGTATATGAAGTTATCATTTTTTTGGATTTTCCATTCCTAAAAGTCATCTCAAATAATGATTTAGTTATAATGAATCATTTTGAAACATCATAATAATGAGTATATGAAAAATAGAGTAGTCTTTTATAGGTAAACCAATGAAAAATATTTTTGTGCATTGGGTTTTTTTACTTTAAATGTTCTATTCATTTGGTTGTATTTATTTATAAAATAAGGTAAGGTTGAATTGTTTTCCTTCTAGCAAGGGAAAAATTCATGATGAAAAAAATAAAAAAAGAAAACATTATTTCAACTTACATTTAGATTGACCCCCATCACTTATGGTGTCTCAGGTCCCAACACAATCACCTTAATCTCAATATATTACATAGAAACATCATCATTGGAATATATATTATATGTTATGTTAATAATAATTCACTCTTCAACTATTCAAACATGTATTTATTAATAAATTTTTAACTCAAGTACTTAAACATGGTCTAGGAAACCCCTTATATAAATCCCAAAAGATCATTTTCCCCAGATTTTGGGTCACTAAATTATTTTATTAATTAAATATTTTCAACATAATATTGATTAATATATGAGTGAAAAAGTATTATATGATATAAACATATTTTACAAAGAAAAATATTTTCCTCCAACTAATATTTTGAGACACAATAAAAAACCATTCCATTATATAATGTTTTCATTATGCCATAAATTGATCCTTTAGCCACCCACATTATATAGGATACTTTATATATCACAAACCAAACTCATTATATCAAATGAATATTTTTTTTAGGTTTTGGAATATGATATTATATTTTCAAATATACTAATCATGATAAGATTATTATGGAAATGTGTTTTCAACTGGATTTTAGTATTTATATTAGTGAAATGGGTTTTAAATAGTCAACACATTTAATTATCTTATTTCTTTATCAACCAATATATTATTATAGGTCTTCACTTTTCTATGTTATCTTGGGTAAAAAGGTCCTCGGAAAACAACTTTTTCATCTTATGCCTTGAATTTATCAGTGTCTATTTTCCTCATACTGTAGAAAATAAGTATGTTAACACACTTTTTAAAATATAGTCTTTTAATTTAAAATTAAATTTTTATCATATGTATTTATGTAAAATTCAATATAAAATATGGAAAATTAAAATAGATGCATTTTTTTATTTTATTGATGCATGTTTTTTCATTAGATTTTTATACAAAACGTTTTCATATAAAATTATTGAATTATGAAATAATATATTTAATTAATATTATAACATATAAAATATTTGTTTTCATTATTGTTCAAATAATTTTAAGTGTTAATTCTATAATTTATAAAGAATCTCTCAAAATGGATACTGAAAAAAAAACATATATGATAAACCTGGCTCATCAGTGATCATACATTAACTTACATATAGAATCTCCTGTGTATAATAAAATTTAATTTTAGGAATAAATCCCTTAACTTTTAATAAATTATGAATCTTCAGTTAATTCATTCTTCATCTCACCCACCAAAAATATTATTTTGTCTTCTTACGATTCCCATTATTCACATCACATTTTCATTTTTAAATCTCACATTAAATAACATGAATAATATTAATTTACTACTAGTTTATACATGAAGTAGTTTATATTTATTAATGAACAAATCTTAAATGATTAGTGTCTTTAACACATTGAATATTAAAAGTTTATGAAGCCATAAAAAAATAATTATTCATGTTATGAACCGGAGTGTTTTTTATAAATAAATATTAAACCACCTTCTTTAAATATCATTGGAGTCTCAATTTTGGTTATCATTGACAAAGTAATATATTGTGACAACTAGTGTTTATTTGATTGTTCTATTTTAAATTCATCATAAATTTCTAATATAGTAAATCAATGAATCATGGCTAATTAAAATATTTTACAACCACAATATTTATCTCAACGTGAAATAAAATCTCATTATCCAAACAATTTACCCTAATATCATGTTTTTAGTGACACTAAATGAATAAAAATTATTTTCAAAAAATAAGATAATTTCAACATGGCCTGCTATTATATGATCTTTTTTGGTCCACGTAGGAGTAAATATTCATCATTAACATGAATATCAACTTAATTATTGTAATATTTATATTCAATCTTGTATTTTTTCATGAACCAACTCAAATTATCCAAATTTAATAGATTAGATTCTATTTGTACTACCTTGGAGGGAGTTCTTGTAACATCCCATGTAGGTAATGAATAATATATATTCTTATATATGTCTATTTATGAATTAGATAGTGTTTTAGAGGCTTAAAATGAGAATAAATCCAATCTTAAGCATGGCACACTCTAATATTGTTAAATGATTGTTTTACCGCCTTTTGATGGCGAAGCATTTTTAAATCTAACTTATGAAAATTTTATAAGCTATATTTGTCAAAATAAACTTATTCTTTATGATGGGTACATTTAAATTTACTTTGGATAAATTTCTAGTATTTTTCTGATAATGTTCATTTTTTAAATGAATAGTGAAAGTGTTGTATTTTAATTAAAAAACTCATTTTAATCTAATTTATTTATATAGTTAGATTATCTTTTTAATTGGTTTTAAAGTGAAATTAGAATATATATTTACCATTTAATCCAATGGTGGCCATTGTAATTAATATCACTTTGAGATTGGACATAAATGAATGTCAATCTTTTGATAGATATTGTTTCTTAAAAACACACAGTTTGATTTGACAACGGGATTTAATTATAAAATTAATTAATGAAACTTCTATGTTATGAATTTTGTAAAATAACCATCGTTTTTGAATTCATAATATCAAATATAGCTTAGGGTTATTTTTTGGTATTTTTCTTAAAAACCTATATTTTTGATGAATAGTGAAACCACAAAGTGGTAGTTACAAAAACTGATTTTTCGTTTAAATGAAACTTTACCACATCTGTGATTTGAATTTCATAAATCCAATATAAATTATTGTAATTATTAAGTAAAATTTGGTTCAACAGGATGAAAATAATTTTTGATGAAAAGTAACTTTTAAGTTTTATTAATCACGATTAAAGGTATTTAGTGTGATTTAAGGTAAATATGATATTATAATAAAATTAAAATATCTTGACATATGTCCTAACCCTAATGGAAGAGTCATGGCCGAAAAAGACAACCCATGGGTCAATTTTTGGGACCCCATGGAGCCACATGGGTAAGATAATGACATTAATGCCTTTTATTTAAAGTAAAAGTAAAAATGACACAAACATGTATTGTCCTACTAAAAAAAATTTTACATGGGGTTATACAAGTCAGATTTTTTACTATATATAGTCATTGGAAAGATAAAATTATTTCCTACATCATAGTATTTTTTATAATTTTTAAACTTTAAATAAATTAAATTATTTATGACATCATGATGATGTAGTGAATACATCATTATTTAACGATTTAAATAAAATGAAAAGATAATGTTAAATCTAAGACCGAAACATTTCAAAAACCTATTGTATGGGTTGATTTTAAACTCCTATCACCTTATATGCTATATAAATCAATGTGGGACCTTTAAAATCTGAAACTCATTTGAAAATAATGTAACATTTTTTACATTTCCAAAAGTGCCTCTCCTCTACTCTTATAAAAGGTCCCAACCTCTACCTCCTTACACACACCTCTCAAGCATTTGGCTCAGAAAATCTCTGATAATTTTGTCTCTCCACATCCCTATACTCATCATAGAATCCTTAACTTAGGTAGGATGATCTTGAAGAAAACATTTTGGTTCAAACCAAAGGGAGTTACCAGATTTTAAGGTATTGTCTTCACTTGTGATATTTTGTTTTATTTTGCTTCTCCAACCCCCCTAACTCTTTTTATTAATTACTTTTGGTAAAAATACATTATCTTCAATATACTTGGATGTTTTTATAAGAGTTATTCGTGCTACCCTAACACACACCTACATCTAATGGTTAAAGAACATAACATTTCTGTGGATTGTGAATTTCTGCCTTACGAAACGATGTTTGTTAAATATTCTTTTAACACCTTCAAAGGTGGCCATTAATATGTCACTATATTGATATATGATATATAATATGTTTATTTTTTCCTTAAGCTTCTGTATTTTTCATTTATGGCATACCATTATGGTTTCCATTAAGGGTAAACGTGATATCTTCATTTTAGGAAGTGCGGACTACCGCCCCCTCAAAGTGATTTGATTCATTAATACCATATGTGGTACATATAAAGGATAGAGTTAATGATATTATATATTATACCATACTAGAATTATAATACTATTATGTATCATTATTTTTTAATTCAATTAAATATGAAATAGAAGTGGAAGTAGCGTTCATGCATACGCACGACTTACCGTCTCTATGAATGGTGCATTTCATTTCTTACCTCTAAATGTTATGTAATATTATAAATGCATGAATATAATGTATATATATGATATATATGATATCTAAATCATGAATATAATTCATTATATAATTGATATTTTACCACATGAACAACTTGTAATTATAAAGATTTTATTTTTGACTCAGGTACCAATGATCAACAAAAGGACAATTATTAACTTAAATAATTAAATTGTGTTCATGAAATGGTAATAATGATATAAAAGGAATAATGAACTCGAAAATGGTTTTCAAGCAAGTAGAAATTAACTCAAGTTTATTATTCATTGAGGTTAAAGAACGATCGAGTCATGTCGGACCCGAGGTAAGGGACTTCGTCTCAATATCCATTCATTGAGGCATGCTTTTTTTTTTTCAAACACAACTTTCTTTTATACGGTGTATAAACCCCTTTGACTTTTAAACTTATTCAAAAGGAATAATGTTTTTATATGAAGCATTTTACTAAACAATAAAAGGAATTTTTTTGTCTTATGTATGCGGCGATAAAGGCTTCTCCGCCTCTGTGACCATTATTTGAGTTTCGGCTTCCTCTATAAGCCATAACCTATTTTTTTTTTAAAAATGAAAAATAAATACCATGTATTACTTTTCATTTATTTTGGTATTTAAAATGGTTTTCATAATTTTTTTATTATATCAATTTGTTGTATTGATATCTTGTGATTGAAATGTGGAAATGTTATGTTTCCTTTATGCATGTTTTACGTGATACGATTATGTTATGGTTATTGGAAATTGTTATGAATACGGGTGGTTCCGTGATAGACTAAGGGCTGGTGAGCCCGATATAGCTCTCCAATGCATTGGGTAACACAAAGGAGTAAACCGTTATGGTTTCTCTGAAGATATTTAGGGAATATACTATGATGGGTATTCCAAACGTAACCATGAGGGTTACTCCCTACGTAAGAATGTTATGAATGCCTCAAGTTACCTTTTTGTCTTATGATTTCTATGTTTTATTCAATATTTGATGAGGTGTGTTAAAGTGATTATGTTTTAAGAGTAAAGTATGATTTCATACATGGACTAATGTTTTCATTTCGTACTTTTATATCCCTTACTGAGATTTTTATGCTCATAACAAGTTTTTGAAATGTTTTTCACAGGTCAAGGGAAAGGTACATGATGTGATGATAGTGTCAAGGATGTTTCATGAAAGAATCCATATTTTATTTTAAATATGTTTCCGTTTATGGTAAAATTGAATAATATATTTTATTGTAACCACATTGTTTAAATGTGGGTTGTAATGCATGTTTTATGATCTAATTCTCTAAAACTCTAAACCAGAAATGATACTCAATGGGTATTCTAGAAATATCTCAAGATTAACTAATGTTTAAGGTCAGGGCCTTATAGTTAGTATCAGATGTTGGTTTAGACAATATTAAGAGTTAGAAAATTTTTAAATTACAAATTAATTTATGGTATGATTGAAATAATATAGCATTTAAATATTTCCATGTTTCTTCGCCTAAGATATTTTTGTGTTAAGAATGATTTTTCGTAGAGGAAATAGAATGGCTTTTCTAGGAAGGCATACAGAGGGAAATGACCTTTCAAAGCAGTATCCTGAGATGGTCAAAATTAGAACTAAAAAGTTTGTTGCAGTGATGGCTTTGTTGACTCAAGTGAAAAATGTGGGTGGTTTTTATTGATGATATTTTAGTGTTTTCTAAAAGTAAATAGGAACATGAAAGACATTTAAGGGTTATTTTGAAAACCATAAAATAAAATAAATTGTATGGGAAATTCAGAAAGTGTGAGTTTTGGTTGCAAAAAATTTCGTTCCTTGGTCACATTGTTTCTAAAGATGGAATAACTGTTGATCCTTCTAAAACAAAAGTTGTTGAAGAATACCCAAGACCTCAAATATAACCGAGATCTGTAGTTTTCTTGGTTTCACAGGTTACTACTGAAGGTTTGTTGAAATGTTTTCTCGGTTATCTAGTCCAATGACTAAGCTAACTCGGAAGGATGTTAAGTTTATCTGGAAAAAAGAATGTGATTATTTTTTTCAGGAACTGAATAGAAAATTGGTGAATACTCCAGTTTTGGCATTACCTTCAAGGAATGGTTAGTTTGTTACACCCAGCGAGGCTTCGTTGAAGGGACTTGGTTGTGTCCTTTTGTAAAATAATAAGGTAATTTCATATGCTTCACGTCAGTTGAAAACTCATGATGTAAATTACCCTACACATGACTTGGAATTAGCTGCTGTTGTTTTTGATCAAAAAATTTGGAGGCAACATTTGTATGGAGTAAAGTGTGAAATATATACTGATCACCAAATATTAAAGTATATATTCAATCAGAAAGAGTTGAACATGAGACAGAGGATATGACTAGAATTAATCAAGGATTATGATTGTACAATTCATTACCAGCTAGGAAAAGAAAATAAACTGGCTGATGCTTTGAGTCGAAAAATTAATGATTCATTAACAATGTTGCGTTTGGAACATTATCCTTTGGTTAAGGATTTGATGAACTTTGGCATAGAATTTGTTGGTGCAGGATGTCCTTCTATTTTTTTCAGATATCAGTGAAATATTATCCATCAGACATAATTAATCAAGCATAGAAGCAAGAAAGTGAGTTGCAGAAAAAGGTAGAGCTGGTTCAGAAGGGTAAGTTGTCTAAATTCAACATTGATAATAATTGTGTTTTGAGATTTTGGAAGAGATTATGTGTGCCTTGTGATTCATAGTTGAAGAGAGAGTTGTTATGTGAAGCTCATAGTTCTATGTTTTTAGTTCATCCAGGCAGTACTAAGATGTATAGAGATCTTCAGGAGTATTACTGGTGGGACGGAATGAAAAGAGATATTGCCGATTTTACTCTGAAGTGTTTTACATGTCAACAGGTTAAAGCAGAGCGGTCTTTAATAAAAGGGATGCTTTATCCTTTACCAGTGCCAGAGTGGAAATGGGAAAATATATTCATGGACTTCGTTGTGGGATTGCCGAAGACACCTCGAGGTAATAATGCACTCTGGTTTATTGTTGATCGCATGACTAAATCTGCACATTTCCTTGATATACGAGATACTTTTTCCCGAGATCAAATTTCCCATTTTTATCTTAAAGAGATAGTCAGGTTACATGGAATTCCCCTCTCTATTGTATCCGATCGTGATCCCAGGATTACTTGTAACTTTTGGAAAGGCCTTCAGAAGTCGTTGGGTAATGAAATAAATTTTAGTACATCTTTTCATCCTCAATCAGATGGGCATTCAGAACGAACAATACAGACTTTGGAGGATATGATATGTGCTTGTTCAATGGATTATCAGGGAATTTGGGACCAACATAATTCTTTGGTCTAGTTTTCTTATAATAACAGTTTTCATTCTAGTATATAGATGGCACCATTTGAGGCATTATATGGGAAGTAGTGTCGAAATCCAGCTTTCTGGGATGAAGTGGGTGAAAGGAAGTTCATGGGACCTGAATTGGTATAAGAGTTGGAAGAAAAATTTCAGATGATACAGAGACACATGAGAAAGGCTCAGAGTAGGCATAAGAGTAATGTGGACAACAGGAGGAAGGATCTCTTTTTTGAGGTAGGTGATCATGTTTTTCTGAAAGTATCACCATGGAAAAGTGTGATGCAATTTGGTAAGAAAGGAATGATGAGTCCAAGGTTAATTGGAACATATGAAATTCCTGAGAAAGTTGGATCAGTTTCATACCACATGGATTTACCTCTGAGTTTATCTCAGGTACACAATGTTTTTCATGTTTCAATGTTAAGGAAGTACATGCCAGATCCATCTCATGTTTTGAGTCCAGAGGTAGTTCTGTTGGAAGAGAATCTATCTTATGAGGAAAAACCGGTTCGGATTCTTGATCATAGGGAGAAATTTTTGTGGAATATGTCGATTCATCAAGTAAAGGTTTTGTGGAAGAACCACATGAGTGAAGAGGCAACAAGGGAATCTGAAAATGCATTGAGGGATAAATACCCCCACTTATTCGATATGTAAATAAATTGAAGGGAAGCAATTTTCTAAAGGGGGAATGATGCAGCATCCCAAGTAAGTAATAATAAATAGGTATTCTTATCTATGTCCATTTATGAATTAGTTATTGTTTTAGAGGCTTAAAATGAGAATAAATCCAATCTTAAACATGGAATACTCTAATATTTTTAAAAGATTGTTTTACCGCCTTTTTATGGGGAACCATTTTTAAATCTAAAATTTGACAATTTTATACGCTATATTTGTCAAAATAAACTTATTATTTATGATTGGTACATTGAAATTTACTTTGGATAAATTTCTGGTATTTTTCTAATAATGTTCATTTTTTTAATGAATAGTGAAAAGCATTGTATTTTAATTCAAAACCTCTTTTTAATCTAATTTATTTATATAGTTAGATTATCTTTTTAATTGGTTTTAAAGGTAAATTAGAATATATTTTTACCGTTTAATCCAATGTTGGTCATTGGAATTATTATCACTTCGAGATTGGACATAAACGAGTGTCAATCTTTTGATAGATATTGTTTCTTAAAAACACGCTATTTGGTTTTACAGCAGGATTTAATTATAAAATTAATCAATGAAACATATAATTTATGAATTTTGTAAAATAGAAATCATTTTTGAATTCTAAATATCAAATATATCTTAAGGTGAATTTTTTGTATTTTTCTGAAAAACCTTTATTTGTGATGAATAGTGAAACCACAAAGTGGTAGTTAAAAAAACTGATTTTTCGTTTAAATGGAACTTTACCACTTCTGTGATTTGAATTTCAAAAATACAATATAAATTATTTTAATTATTATGTAAAATGTGGTTCAATGGGATGAAAATAATTTTTGATGTAAAGTAACTTTTATGTTTTATTAATCGCGATTAAAGGTAATTAGTGTGATTTAAGGTAAAAATGATATTATAATAAAATGAAAAACAATTACACTTGTTCTAACACAATTTTATGAGTCATGGCCGACAAATAAACCCCATGGGTCGATTTGTGGGACCCCATGGAGCCACTTGGGTATGATAATGGCATTAATGCCTTTTATTTAATGTAAAAGTAAAAATCACACAAACATGTATTGTTTTACTAAAACAATTTTTACATGGGGTTATACAAGTCAGATTTTTTAATATAAATATGAATTATAAATCTAAAAATATTTCCTATATCATATTAGTTTTTTTTATAATTTTTAGACATTAAATAAATTAATTTATTTATGACATCATAATGATGTTGTGATTACCTCATTATTTAACGATTTAAATAAAAAGAAAAGATAATGTAAAATCTAAGACCTAAACATGTCAAAAACCTATTGGATGGGTTGATTTCGAACTCTTATCACCTTATCCTAGAAATACATCAATGTGGGACCTTTAAAATCCCAAACTCATTTGAAAATAAAGTAACATTTTATACCTTTCCAAGAGTGCCCCTCCTCTCCTCTTATAAAAGGCCCCCACCTCTACCTCCTTACCCACACCTATAAAGCCTTTGGATCGTCCCAGATCTGATCATTTTGTCCCTCCACACCCCTCTAATAATCCTAGAAGCCTTACCTTATGCAGTATTCTCTTCAAGAAATCCTTTTGGTTCAATCCAAAGGGAGTTACCCGATTTTAAGGTAATGTCTTCACTTGTGTTCTTTTGTATTATTTTACTTCTCCAACCCCCTAAACTATTTTTATTCATTTCTTTTGTAACAAATCCAGTATATTCAATATACTAGGATGTTTTTATAAGATTTATTCGAGCTACAGTTACACAAACCAACATCTAATGGTTAAAAAACATACTGTTTCTGTGGATGATGAATTTCTGCCTCACGAAACGATGATTGTTCAATAATCATTCAACACCTTCAAAGGTGGATGTTAAGATGTCACTATATTTATATATGATATATTATATGTTTATGTTTTCCTTATGATTCTGTATTTTTCATTTATGGAATACCTTTATGGTTTCCATTATGGGTAAACACGATATCTTCATTTTAGGAAGTGTGGACTACCACCCGCTCAAAGTGATTTGATTCGTTAATACCATATGTGGTATGAATAAAGGATAGATTTAATGATATTATATATGATACCATACTGGAATTATAAAACTATTATGTATCATTATGTTTTAATTCCATTAAATATGAAATAGAAATGGATGTAGCATTCATGCGTACGTACGGTTTACCGTCTCTATGAACGGTGTATTTCATTTCTTACCTCTAAATGTTATGTAATATTATAAATGCATACATATACTGTATATATATGATATATATGATATCTAAATCATGAATATAATTCTTGATATAAGGATATTTTACCACATGAAAAACTTGTAATTATAAAGAGTTTATTTTTGACTCAGGTACCAATGATCAACAAAAAGACCATTATTAACTTAAATAATTACATAGTGTTCATTACATGGTAATAAGTGATATAAAAGAAATAATGAACTTGAAAAAGGTTCTCAAGCTATTATAAATTAACTAATGTTTATTATTCAGGAGGTTAAAGAACGATCGAGTCTAGTCGGACCCGAGGTAAGGGACTTCGTCTCAATCTCCATTCATTGAGGCATATTTTTTTATACACAACTTTCTTCTATACGGTGTATAAACCCCTTTGACTTTTAAGTTTATTCAAAAGGAATATATTTTTATACGAATTATTTTACTAAATGAAAAAAGGAATGTTTTTTTGTCTTACGTATGTGGCGACAATGACTTCTCCTCCGCCGTGACCGTTATTTGAGTTTCGGCTTCCTCTACAAGCCATAACCTAACTTTTTTTTAAAATGAAAAATAAATACCATGTATTACTTTTCATTTTTTTTGGTATTGAAGATGGTTTTCATAATTGTTTTTATATCAATGTGTTGTATTGATATCTTGTGATTAAAATGTGGTAATGTTATGTTTCCTTTATGCATGTTTTACGTGATACGATTATGTTATAGTTCTTGGGAATTGTTATGAAGATGGGTGGTTCCGTGATAAACAAAGGGTGGGTGAGACCAATATAGCTCTCCAATGCATTGGGTAACTCAAAGGAATTAAACATTAAGGTTTCTCCGAAGAGATTTAGGGAATATACTATGATGGGTATTCCAAACGTAACCATGAGGGTTACTCCCTACGTAAGAATGTTATGAATGCCTTAAGTTACCTTTATGTCTTATGATTTCTATGTTTTATTCATGATTTGATGAGGTATGTTAAAGTTATTATGTTTGAAGAGTAAATTATGATATCATACATGTACTAATGTTTTCATTTCTTACTTTTATATCCCTTACTGAGATTTTTATGCTCATCCCAAGTTTTTTAAATGTTTTTCACAGGTCAAGGAAAAAGTGCATGATGTGATAATAGTTTCAAGGATGTGTCAAGAAAGAATCCATGTTTTATTTTAAATATGTTTCCGTTGATGGTAAAAATGAATACTATCTTTTATTGTAACCAAATTGTTTAAATGTGGGATGTAATGCATGTTTTATGATCTAATTCTCTAAAACTCTAAACCCGAAAATATCCTCAATGTGTATTCTTGAAATATCTCAAGATTAAGTAATGTTTAAGGCTGGGGAGTTATAGTTATGATTCCCTCTGGTCTTGAAACAATTTAAAGAGTTTCTTGTAATCATTCTTATAATATATTTTTCCAAAGTTATAATAATATATATGTACCATAATCCTACTAAAAATATATTATGACTTATATATAAGTTTTACGTCTATTAAAAATGGAATAAATACACTCAAAATAAGAATAAAAAACAATGTCCTTGAAAAAATAAATATCCAATCCACGATCATATAGAAAATAAAAGACATAGTATAATGAATATAAAACTCATGATATAAAGAATTATATCTAGTGGAGACATCTATGGTATAATAAATGAAATGAAAATAAAATTACAAAAAATGAACAAATATCCCTTCATGGACCATTGTTATTCATTAAAATCATCCCCAATCTTTTTCGTTGTGTGATTAGATATATAGTATCCCAGATTATGATTCTCTTAATGTACTGAACCTAAATAAGACCTAAAATATATAAATATGGTATAAACTTCCATTAGGAAACATTTTGACGCCCAATTCATAATATTTAAATGTAAAAAAATTCAAGTATATTTAAAATACATATCTAAATGTAGGATTTATATTTTACCTAGAATATCAAATGTTCCCAGCTTATAAACTCTTTCCATTCCAAAACAACAATTTACCAAATTACAACAAAGTAAAAAATTTGAAATATTTTTGGAATAAAATGAAATTTAAAGAAAATTTATTGTTTTAAACAAATTATTTTTAATGATAACATCTCAGTAATAAAGGATAAGTAAATATAATTTTTGTAATGATTATTTTTCTGGAGGTTCTATTTATGAAATAAAAACAAAGTATCCATATATTAATGAAATATTACCTAAAATCAAAACTATAGACGAATAATAGCCACTTGAACGAATTAAAAGGAATAATATATATCACAATAAATAAAAGAGAAAATAATATAAAGTAAGTGGTCATCATGGGAGTGGACCTATGAAAATAATTACAATGTAACATAAGATCCAATACCATCTTAGTAAATTTTCCAATCATAATGAACTGAATATAATCCTCTATGAGATCATTCTCAATTCAAAACATAAAAGCATCATCCTATAAAATGATATCATAGTAATAAAAAACCTATAATTACTCATATATTATCCAACATATAAATAATCTTGTCATAATAAGGTATAAATATTCTTACAATTTTATGATCTTTTCAGTTTAGGTATTTTAAAAATATGCTAAAAATTTACAAAAAAATGGTAATTTCCCAAAATGGATAATTTTTTCCAAAAAATGTTCTTTATGAATACATGATTACATTATTTAGGGTAAATCAGATATCTACTAATCTAGCATTAATAACATTTCTATTCATCCTTAATCCCTATGAAAAATTAGTTGAATTTTAGGGATGTGAAAAATAAATATTAGTGTGGGACATAAATGAAATATTAAATTATTATTCTATTTTTAAACCTTATATATACATATATATAATTCCATAAAAATAAAAAAAAACAGTTAACTCAAATATATATTTAAAATTATATTAAAAAAACATAATTCTTAATTTATATAATTAAACATTTCATACGTAATAATAATGAAAAAAATCATAATCATAAGTTTCTCCTAGAAAACATTAATTATATGGAATACCATTTTTTGAAAAACAAACGTTCCACCTCTATTTTAAAAAAAGGCATAAACAATCCCAAAACCTACCATCATTTATTTTCCTTTTTAAATAAAATATTTATTTATAAAATATTCCAAGAATATCATTTACATTACATGGAACATTAAATATTCATTCACCCCTAGAATAACCCTTAAAATATAATCTCTTAACCAAATAATAAATATCTATTAGGAGCAACAAATCACTGGAAAACTCTAACACTTTTTCAATGGCTTGGGAGAGATATATCGGGCTCACTAATCAGTAAAGCTATATTATTATTGTATGTCAATAATATAAAATTTAAAAGTATTATAACATTAATTAAAAGCATATATCATAAAATTGAATCAAACCCCACATTTAAATTTCAACTCAATCCCAAATTAAAAATCACATTTAGTTATCTCGTAAATTTGAAATATAGTTTCCATTTCCTTATAAATAATATTATAACTAAAACCTCTTAGGATATTGAGATAAAAGAATTCATTGGGGGTTACCATTAAAAATCATATAGGATTCTTAATAATTTTAAATTCATATGAAAGTGAAAAAATTAATCATTCAATAATGTTGATGACATATTATTTTTATCACTTTGTTAAAAAAAATCAAAATAACACATAAGGTAAATGTTTGAAAGATTATTTTTAAAAAAATTGGAAATAAAATATAAAGTGTTCAAAATGAATTTTAATGGTATTTTTTTTAAATAATAATCTTCTTGTAATATTGTAATTAATATTGATGTGGTGAAAAAATGTTTTAAAAGAATACCTCAAAATATGGTTTTAAGGAATAAATTCATAAACTTTTGTCTTGTCTAGAATTGTATGTTATCTGAATCCAAAATAATAAAATTATTTTACTATTATAATTCACTAATAACCAATTTTAAATAAATTTATTTATAATTATTTCTATTACTATAATTTTTACCATGATGCATTTAGTTAATATAATGGTAAAGGTCACATTGGACGTTTGGGGTTCATTCAGTTTATAACCTCAAATACAACACTGATGCATTTAACATGGTCAATGGGTTAATGGATAAATTAATTCTAGAAATTTATTTATGATATATTTGTAATATTTATATGTAAGATACCATTTTGAAACTAACCATTCAAGTATTCCATGAATTAACCAAGTTGTTTCATGGAAATGTTTGTCTGTACGTATGCAAGAATGATGATTTAATATTTTATAATAGGTGAAAATAAATGCATTTGATAATAATTTTTATATTTTATATTTATTCATTAGTTCTATCACTATAACCCTAATCTTTTGGTGGATAGGAAACCCAAATCCCATCACTTCGTAGAAGGGGATGTCCTTATGTACTTACATGTGACGTTATCCTTTTCAAATGGATGGTAGGGTATAATGGTAAATAATATATTGAATTTATGAAATAATAATTACATAATATATATCATATATATTCATTTGTATAATATTTTAACCATACATATTATCCAGTGATGAAAATGAATCAAATTTCTTCATGGAGGTGGTGGCCCAAATGTACGCACGAGAGATGGTATCATTTTATATAGAATGGAAAATAATTTGAGAATATATTATACCATTTAAAAAAACATTTAAGTATATTTAATATTATAATTTTAATATTTCATCATTGCTTCATAAAATTTTATGGATGTAAAAAAAAGGTTTAAATATATCGATAAGGACTTATACCTTCTCCTCAAATATCATGATTTTTATTAAACCTTTTTCCTTATTGGAGTTGTATTTTATGATTACCTAGACCCCTATTATATGGGGAGGGGTGTTTGGGATATATTTAGGATGGTATTAGATAAAAGATAGTGTGATTTTTTTTAAACCCCATGTAAATAATGACATCAATATATCAATAATCTTTTTTATTTAAATAATACATCTCCAAAATAGTTATATGAACCATTGATGGAATGGATTTATGTATTATATATTATATAACTTAAAATATTTCTTTATGAATCCTTAAATAATGTCCATATAATATTTATGACTTAAATCATTTACTAAATATACTAATCTATGGTATTCTCTACTGCCACATGTCACTCTAATAAACCTCCACATCCCATTTTCCAAACGTGTCAACCATGGATGCCTCCATGACCATCCACGGCTCCATTACTCTACCATTCTCTCCCTACCACTCCCGCAACCGCTTTCCCTCCACATTGTGGTTTTCCTCTCCCCGATTTCTATTTTCCACTGTTCTTCCCGTCTTCTTTCATCAATGTTCACATCCTTCACCATCATCTACCACTCAATATTTCCCTCCGTCATTCTTCCTTCATCTCCATCCACAGCCTTCACCTCCTTCGAATTATACTCTGGATTCACCTCCTCCTCATCAACCATCTTCTAGTTGTGATTCCCCTCTTACTATCATAGGGTTACTGCTGAAAATCAATTCCTCTCCAGAACTTTGATTGTTCCATTATCTTCGACAACTACTTTTCCTACTTCTATCCCCGCTCTCGAGTTCATGTCTACAGATCATGGGTTCCCACTACTGCTGTCGGCTCCCTCTACCTCTAAAATTACACTTTGTGCCTCTAGTATCTCTACCTTTTCCTTCTTATACACTACCTCCGCATGTTTCATGTCTACCTCCTACATCTCACCTGTATACGACTGATCCATCACGAATTCATCAAACCGCTCCATGAGCCTGAGCTGAGTGGAACCTGTTCTTCACAATGAATACAACCCATGATGAAAATCATCCAAATTTTTATGGGCTGGTTCAATCGATATTACTGAGCTCGATCAAAGGGGGTTTCTTCTGAGTTTGTACACAAAATCTGGCAGCCAAAAAAGTTGCCGAAGGAGACACAATGCCAATTAACTCACGTCGAACATGAAGATGATGAATGCTCCCAAAGCTACTAATATAAGAATCAATGATCGTGTTGGTTAGTCTTTGTTTGCAGGTTTTTGATTTAAGAATATGGGGATTTGATTTATCCACAAACAAAATATATTGTTTACCATATCCCATCATTCTCTCATCAGTTCACTCAATTTTTTTCACATGGTCCATAGGAAATGATTCATCGATGATATCTCCACACTATTTCCTCCCCCTTTGTTGTACTGAATTTTTTTTATTACATTTCTTATCCAAATATTCATTCAGGTATTCATTTTATCCCCAAAATCATTACAATTTTTATGAATTTATCGATTCCTCTTAGGTTTGTTCTATAATGTTATTTCAGTACCATTTAATGGATTTCATTCTTACTCATAATAGGTTAATTAATGGATGAGGTCTCACTACTATACATAGATGTATGTTATTTAATTTTATTGTTTTATTCATTTGAATTTATTCAATGTTTTACTCATCACTATTGTCAATTTATCCTGCATTTTGTTGATAAGAGATACTAATATGGTCGTCATTCGCATTACGTAATGTTCTCCTCAAGCTAGTTTAGTAGTGTTTAATCAAAACTTTTGAGTTGTAATACGATTGTTTTTGTTACATTATTAAATATTTTAATTGATATTGTTCCTGGAATCTACCTATACATAGATGAATTTTCATTAATTTTATTGTAATTGGGATTAGAATTCCATCAGTGTTTCAGTTTTTATACGATAGTTTTATCCAGTTGATTATTGATTCAGAGATGCTAAAATGGTGGTCATTCACGTCATTGTATATTCTACCCATGAAATTATATTATTGTTTAATATGAGTATTTGAGATGTTATGAAACAATTTTTGTTACATAATTCTATAATTTTATTGAATTTTTTTCGGGGATCTATTTATACATAGTAGTACGTTCAATAATTTCATATTTTTAGAGATTTGAAATCACTCAATGATTAATTCATCACTACTGTCAATTTATCCATCTGTTTGTTGATTATTAGATGTCGAAATGGTGGTCATTCACATTATGGTATGTTCTCCTCATTACATATAAGTAGTTTCCAATTGACCTATTTCATCATTAATGAAATGGTTTTGGTTAAATCATTCTATAATTTTATTGAAGTTTTTTATAGATCTATTTGTTCATATTTATTTTATCTAAAAATACATATTCTAATTTTCTGTTAATCTCTAATAAAATTTTTAAACTAGAATATATGGGTTTATATATTTTTTACAATATCTATTCATTTTTAATAGAAACTTATTCTAATGTACAGGTTTGTAAAGATTCTAGTTTTAATTGACCTATTTAAGCAATAATTCAATGTTTTTTGTTAAATACTTCAGTAATTTTATTGGTGTTTCTTCAGGGATCTATTTATTCTTATTTAGTTAATATAAAAATTCACATTATACTTATTTGTTCATCTCTTATCCAATTTTTAAACATGAATATATTGGTTTATATTTTTTATAACATCTATTCATTTTTAATAGCATCTTCTTCTAATATATAGGTTTGTAAATATTCTAGTTTGAATTGACCTATTTGAGCAGTAATGAAATGGTTTTTGTTAAATCATTCTATCATTTTATTGAATTTTCTTCATGTATCAATTTGTTCATATTTATTTAATATATAAATTCATATTATACTTCAATGTTCATCTCGATTCAAATTTGTAAACTGGAATCTATCGGTTTATATTTGTTTATAATATCTATTCATTTTTAATAGAAACTAATATTAAAGCAAAGGTTTATAAATATTATAGATTGAATATATCATATAATTTATTAATACTAGGAATTGAAATATATCGATTAATATTTTTTTAACAATATTCTTTCTTTTCATAACAATATTTTCTTTTGCTGCACATTTTTTTAACGATTTTGAGTTTGCATATTTTTTTTGTAACATATAAATATCAGGTCTATATATTCGGATCAACTTGATCAGTAATGTGTCATGATGGTCTCCTCAATCCATATTAGTAGTTTCTAATTGACCTATTTTAGTAGTAATGGAATGGTTTTGGTTAAATAATTCGGTAATTTTATTGAAGTTGCTTCATGGATTTAATTGTTCATGTTGCACTGAAATTTCTATTAACGTTCCTTTTTCATAGCTGTTTTAATATAACATCACATTGAAGTTTATATTGAAGTTTATATTGCATTATCATGTACTAGTATTTCATTTCTCTGGTATATTACATTATCTGGAATGTTGTTTCCTGATGCAGAATACAATTTCCTTCTGCAAGCATGCTGCTCGAAGGTAACATGTGGCATGTTTATTTCTTCCTTTATAGCATAATACAAAATGTATTATGATAGGTATTAATAAAAATAATATTATATTCACTCATATTGAATATCAGGAGAAAATACAACCAACACTCAATTGAAATAAGATGTGGTGGTTCCTACTCGGAAGATCCGACCCATTAATGGATTGGGATTGACCTGCTGGAAAATTCCAGGTGTGGACAGTTTAACTGCAGTTCCGATTTGGGGTCTTAAAAAAAATATTCATGTCCCATTTCTTCTATATTATTTCCCTTAGTTATTTTTCTATTTAAAAACATTTTTTTGTTTTCTGGGTAGTAAAATAGCTAGATAGTACTGCACTCACCTATTGAAGATCGAATCAAAATGTTGTTGGAAGAGTAAACAAAAATCCAGGTTTCTGTTTATAAATTGTATTCAATGTTATTGATTTTATCCACCTTCCTCGGTAAAGTGCATGAGATAAATTTACCATTAAATTTCCATATATATCTAAAATAAATTTAATTTGTAGGCCTCAGGTTACAGTTACCCATGATGTGATTTAGTGCTCATTGTAATGGACATTTATGAGGCCATTATGGTAAATATCTCCTTTTTTGGCGCCCTCATATACTATTGTTGTTCCATTTTAGAAAACTAACTGATAAACTATTATTAGACTTTACATTTATAATAATTGCTTCCAGACATTATTTTTTTGAATTTCTAATTGAAGATGTGTGTTTTTACCATTTTTGAAATTGTTTTCTTCTGGATATTTTTACCACGAAGATGGAAGAATGAGTTGTGGTGTCTAGATGGTCATGAGTGGGGGGTCGCAAGCAGTATCCCCCAGTACGTACTATGGAAGTGTACTGAAACCTAATATACTCCAACAACTATAGTTTAATGATTATTATTTTTTTTATTAACCTAATGATAATAATTACAATAATAATGTAGTCACTCCACTCCATTCAATGTAGTCAGAACCTTGACCTCGATAAATGATCCCGATATTGAAGAATAAATAATGATGTGTTGTATTCTTTTGTAAATTTTAAATTATTGATCTAATGTGTCCCTTCATGAGTATATATCAAAATAACACATACATTTTAATTGGCTCCCAAACTAACTCAATGTACCTAATTTGATATTAATAGATTCTTTTTATTCTATTAAGAAAATGTTGTGTTGTTGCTGCGTTGTTGATAATATAGCCATCAGATTATGGAATCAAGAAGAGGAGCCATCACTTGATGTGTTTTATTGCATGTACTTTCATTATACGCTCGAGGAATAAAAATAAGTAACAGAGGGCTTTCATCAATGAAATTAAAAGTAATGTTTCTTATTTTCCTCATCCTATTTATATCAATTTATTCACTTTATTCCTACCCATTAAAATAAAAATAATGATATATGATGCTCTACCTGTGATTCCTATAGGTATTCAAATTCTAGTGATGTCAATTTTGTAGAGATACTAATAATGAAATAAAATGCAAGGTATATAATTATCATGGAAATGGTAACATCTTTATTCAAATGTGACATGGACAACAACATCTAAGAATTTTCCTAATGCGACTTGATCATTATGTGAAATCTGATGAATTTTTTTCATTAGTTTTATTTTTTCATTTGATAGATGGCTTGTGGATTGTGATTCCAATCACTAGTTCTTCTTATTTCATTTTCATGCTGAATGGCATGTTGGTATCCTAAGATGATCTATAAGCCGTTTCCAATAGCAAGAAAGTTCAACAATAAAAATTCCATCTATACAAGTGAAATATAATCTCTATCAACCTTTTTCTACAATCTATCTTTATTCAAGTCCAAAAGTTGTCAGTCCTCAATTTGTAGAGGCTGACTAAAACTAGAAATATAAATGTGTATTTTATCAAAGTTGGCAGTGGCCTCTGATTTTTAATGTTTCTCATTTTGTGTGGTTGGGATTTAACTTCAATATTTTTTATATATGCCACTTCTTACTTGTGGACATTGATCTTAACACCCAAAAAAGGGTAAAGAACAAATAGATTTTTAAGGAACACATCCAAGTAGTGGCTGTTACAGAAATATAAAAATTATTCTTTAACATTCTGCAATATCATGAATATGGTTGAAATTATATAATTTTTATTCTAATCAATATTATGGAATATAAAATCACTATCTATGAATTATATAAATTTTTATGTGTAATATTTGGTTATAATTTGTCTAAAATAGGAAATCTATGTGAAAAAAATCCCACAAATAATATAGTATAATATTTGTAATCTTTTTATAATTATATATTAAGAAATCTAAAATATATATCTCTAATGTGTCTATGACATGAGGTATTTGTAAAATATGGAATCTATCTGTGTTAACATTTTGAGCATTAATTTGGAATATTTTTTATGTATTTTTCATGACAAATATATTAGTTCATAATGATTTTGGTATTGTCTTAAACTTATTTATAATAATTTCTACTACACAATTGATTCTATTTGTTATTATTTGTCAATAATGGTTCACATGTATCAATTCTTATTGTATAAATTAATTCCACATAACTTGATTTTTTATTCATTTCACTTACATTCACACAAATATATTTACACTAATTTAATGAGTTTTCCATGATGTTGAGTAAGTTGGATAATAGTGGCACAATGATGAAAATAGTACTACAAGATGAAAATCAATTTTTGTGTTTTTCACATTCAATACAATGTTTATTGCAAATGGATTGGGAGGTATAATTATAAATATTTAAATAGAACATGAAACATACATTTGAAAAATGTCAGGGAGACTCAAACATTCCTTCTTTTTAAATTGGTAGGATTTAACATTTGTTGGAGTGATCTATCATGAAATTGATTTTGTCTTGATATCTGTCATAAAAATTATTAATCGTCTGCATTAAAGGTATTTTATAAAAAAAATTAACTCTCAATGTATCTATATTATAATTTTTGATTTATTCACTTCCAGAATTTGAATTATTAATTTCAGTCATTTTTTCATTGGTGTATTTAATTTCTCCTTGAATGTCCATTATTATATGTTATTCCTAAATAATTTTAGGAAATAATTTTTATATATTTATGTTTTCTCTAGAATATTCTCAACATATATTCTATTGTTATGTACAATTTTTTTTTGTATAAGTTTAATATTAATATTGAATAATAATTTATCTAAATAATATTGTTATATTGAAAATAACCATTGATAAATAGATTCATGTGAACGCACTGGTGAGTACTAGTTTTCTATATAGCGTAGATGATATAATCATCTTCTTAATATATGTATTGGAAGGATATGAAAGGGGTGAGTAATAATTCATAGTATGGAAAAAAAATATCATAGAATAATAACTCATAAACATGGAAGATAACATTAAGAATACATAAATAATAAAAAATCAAAATAACTTATATGATAATAATAAATCATTTTAGAAAAATATATGATCATAAAGTATCATTAATGATACATAAAATATATAATATATAACTTGTGAACATAAAATAAAGGTGATGAATATTTAAATGTTATAATCATTAAAACATGTAATTTTATGAAAAATATTCATATTTAAATTTTACAATTGATTTATGAACACTTTTTAAATGTTAAAAGAACATAAGGAAAGAAAATATTATGAATAATGATTCCCACATGATGTTCAAAAAGAAACATGTGAAAAAAAGTTCCTATATCTCATTCCCACAACAACATTTTGAAACAATCTTCCCCCATCTCAATCAAAAAGAAAAACTTATGAACAAATATTCCAATATATCATTCAATATTTAATTATATCATGTTATATGAATCCTTAACCAACACATTGGAGGGAAATCTAAAACCCAGCAAGTCATCAACCTTATATATGCGTGACACCTAAATTCAATTGTAATCATATATTAATAAACCTTAATTATATTGTGACTATTTAATGGATATTTATGTGTAATTAAAATAATTCCCAATCCTAATTTACCCAACGATAAATTTAATAAGTGAAATGGAAAAATAATTTTAATAATATATTACTTGATTTTGAAAAATTGATTCATGCGATTTATTAATTGAAAATAGTAAATTTCAAAATTTTACTTTTAGTTTATTAATATATAGTTTCTATGTAATAAAATTTTCAAAAATTTATAAGCCATATAAAATAGGTGATATAAGTAGTCACCTAAAAATAAATTATCTTAAAAGAAAATAAAAATATATCCAATGATAATTTTTGTGAGGAATTCAAAAATTAATTTTACCTTATATGTTTTAAATTTTACAATTGGAACATTTAGATTTCTAAAATAAAATTATATAATATAATGAAAATGGTTTCACTCAAAATAACATTTTCAATACTAACTCATAATAATTATTTACAATATAATGTTAATAAATATTGTGGGATTATTGTCATAATGTTCATTTTATATTTATTAATAATTTATTTTTAATATATTTTTATTTCTTTTTATTCGGTGTACTATGTGACACAAGTTATAAAACATAATATATATGTTAAAGGATCTAAAACTATTTGTTGTAACATAATACATCCTTAAAAAAATTGTGTGATAACAACTTAAATATCAATTACATAAAAAAATTAAATACATGTGATGAAAAGATTAAAAATCCATAATATATTATCTTTAATGATATATAAACCACAATACCATAGGGAATAATAGAAAAAAATATTTTCTATAACCAATTCAAGTAAATTCATCTCATAAAATTGTATTAATCTAATTTGAATGATTCATTTTTCTTATTTGATCATTCATATTTTTTCCTTTCCCTAATATATACTTATGATTTATTTTCAAAGTGTTATCCCTACAAATGAAATTTATAGGGAGTTAAAGGTATGATATCCAATATATTTGGAAGA
This sequence comes from Viscum album, assembly GCA_963277665.1. NCBI lineage: Eukaryota > Viridiplantae > Streptophyta > Magnoliopsida > Santalales > Viscaceae > Viscum > Viscum album. Next base: position 1,683,690,038 of record OY728119.1, on the reverse strand, counting down.
TATAACTATTTTAGAGGAATATGTTATGATTTTCACACTTTCAATTTCCCCAAACAAAATAATAAAAAAACTAATTATTTACACAAAATTAATATAAATGAGACTGGTTACATGATGTTCTGATATAATTTACTTGACATAGTAAGGTTGTTTGAACTAGAACATTTCCCCTAATTTAAGATGGATTATATTAAAATCTTAATTAATCATATCCTATTAATTTATTGTCATTAAATGGTGTATTACACTCTCCAAAGTACTAAGATGCTATAAATTGTGACAGTCCATAGAAATCGTTCAATTAAGTACTTGTATTGAAAATTCATGAGTTATCTAGAAAAAATTCATTTAATTGTTAGTCGTTTCCTTTGATGAGTTCTATATTTTTTTCTTTATTGTCATTAAATTCTTCAATTTACATTGATATTTTATTGTTAGATAACCCAATTTAAAATTATTAAATCATCTTCCTGTCCCCTTGAAACAATTAGATTCACAATTCATTCAAATGTTTTGACATATAGAAAATTGAATTTTTTTCCTTTGTCATCTATATCACGTGATCATTCCTGATACTCAATATTTACCATATTTGGTGTGTCTTTTAAGTCAACTGTGTTCCCTATTTTATTTATATTCCATGATATTTTTTTTAGAATAATCATTAGTCTTTTCATTCTAACTACAATTATGTTGAGTTTTAATTTGACATATTCTTATAATTAGCACACTCTACCATGGTTCATTCTAGTTTCATTAATTAATAATACCAAAATTGTTGGAATTGATGGAAAAATATAAAAAAATATGGGGGAAGATTATCATTATCATGAAAGGTATATCCACCATAAATTTTTTTACTATTGTTATTTATGAATTTGGACAATAGTTTCACTACTTTAGCATATATCTATCTTATATTTGTCTAGATTAAATTACATTGGGTTATATTTTTATTCTCAACCTAATACAAAAATATAACTATGAGGTGAATATTTAATAATGGTTCATATAGATCTTACGTTCAACCAAATAATATCACATTAGAGTGTTAAACTACTTGTGTAGTTTTACCTCTTTGTTGTACACCAATTGAAAATTTCGTAAATACCCCACTTGTAGTTTTAGGGTTACTAACCCTTAGAATATCTATTGAATATTATGAATCCAGTTTTATTATCTGGTAGATATTTATTACTACAAAATAACAACTACTCAATACTGTTTTTATATTAGGATATCATCATATAATTTAACTCATTTTTCTATTTTACACAAAGGATCTATAAATTATTCCAGAAAAATAAAAAAGCAAATTTAAAAAATTACTAAAATATACATTGGTACAAACTACAGTTCCCCAGGATAAAAAAGACATAAAAAATTTATATTATACACATTAATTAAAAAAAACATCTCACAAATAGTCTCATAACACAAATACTAAAATGTTTTTTCATATATGTTAGCTATAAAAACATTTCATTTTATAACACTTGAAATATTTTATCCATAATGGATATCCTTTAAAACCTATGCTAATATCTCAAATGATATAATCATATTCATAAACTAGGGATTTGAAACAAATTAATTGGGTGAGCACATATACTTTGTAATGGAAAGAAAATATCATCGAGTCGTATATCATAAACATCGAGAAGAACATGAAGAAGACATAAATATCATAATAAAAGGTCAAAAATCCGTTTATGATATTCATAAAACATGTTACGTTAATACAATATCATAAAATATATTTATAGATTCATAAATGATAAAACATATAATATGTGCAAATAACATAAAAGTGACGAACACTTAAGAGGAGTAATCTTGAAAACACTAAAGTAGAAGTAAATAAAGTGATTCTTAAAAATTTATCATAACATATTTAGAAAATTGGTACTATCAAACAATAATAATCATAAAAAATATTATAAAAAATCATTCTACATCATGATAACATTAAAACATGGAAACAATGCTTCCCACTTTTCATTCAGAGAATTGATTTATAAAAAAACTTCTTTCATATAAATCACACAAAAGACATGTAAACAAATCTTCCTACATCTTATGCGTTAATCATTTAATCACCTCATGAGATATGTAACCATAAATATTGATATATATAGAGATATAGGACCCCACCCATCATTAATGTTATATATTTGTACCACTTGAAATCCATTATAAACACATATTTACAAACTCATGGAAAAAAGTATTGGTTTTTTTATCCCTTCAAAACACAAAATAACATGAAATTTATCAACAATAGGTTTTGAAAAAAATCAAATTTTATGAAATAAAAAATATCATTATATAATATATTGGGTGATCAGAATATCAATTAATGAAATTTAATCCATGAATTGTAAATAGAATTGTAAATACAAATTGTTTCATAATACCAATTAAAACATTAATATTTAAGAAACAATTTTTGATATGAAAGAGAGGAGTTTTTAAAATATTATCTTAAAGAGATGAAAATAAATTATCCTTTAAAATAAATAGTTTTTATTATGGTAAAATTTAGAGTTGATGATAAAAAATTTTATTTTGAAAGGATGGAAAAACTATTTGATCATTTTTAAATAATAATGTTGAAATCCTACATGATTAAAATGATAGAGAATTTTTATTATAAAATTAATCAAAGGGTTAATAATAATATTTGGATATAAAAACCATTTGATATTACACTTTTTAATGGTCATTATTGGTGGCAATTAAAAAAATACACCAGCAATAAAAATCCATAAATGGGAATTATTCTGAACATAAATAAATTTTGACCAAGAAAATGAATCGTCCCAGGTGAATAATTTTGAGAGAAATAATATTTACATAAAAATTAATATTTAAATATATGAAAGAATCATAATATATTATAATATATCTTTCATTGATTATATCAGTCGATGAAGATGGATTTTGACCCATGAGAGATTATTGAGTCATGAAAGCCACATACTGCTTTATAACATTTGATTTAAAACATAGTGAGATGTATAACATAAAATATAAAATATAATATCATGAAATATAATATAATTATATAAAAACTAAAATGGTGTAATATTTACCCAATTTAAATGTAAACATAATGTATATCATAAACATGTCCCAACAGATTCAAAATTTTGACAAAGAAATGCTTGCGGATTTAGAATCATTCATATAAAAATCTATTGAAAAGAAGGGATTATAATTTAACATAAAGTGATTATTTTAAATAATAATTTATGATATTATATCTCAATTATTAACTATATATAAAAAATATGAAATTTGGGTTATAATACCTATAATTACTCAACATGATGAATTTAATAATAAAATCCCTCACACTATTTCCTTTCTTATTTGATGATACTCAAGAGTAAATCAAAAAAACATGTTCCGTAATCATATATTTAAAAAACCTTTTTATAATTTTTAAATTTTATATCCCTTATTTATAATAATGTATAATAGTTATATATGTTAGTTTTAATATATTTTAAACCACCAAGTGTTAATAAAATTAAATATTTTCGATCATCCTGCAATGTCGGTGTCCTTAACTATACTTGTACACCATGATAATAATTAATATATAATTTATGATAATATAAAATTTAATATATATGATTTATAAATATCTTAAAAAATTCGACAAGTTTTTAATTACAATGCATAAAAATGGAATCTGTGTTAGCTTGTATTAATGGTTTTAGGAAATGAAATACTATTTTCATAATATGTTTATGTTGTAAATTAATATACACCAAATCATATATAAATGAATCTATTATAAATATATTATTATAATATCAGTTTTAAACTTACCATTTTAATTATTATTTTATTTTTAATGTATCATTTATTTAGGTTGTCAAACCAACCTAATCTTGAACACACTTTAACTCCATTAGTGAGTACAGTTTGTGATGTTTTAATTTTAATATAATATAATTATAATAGAGGAAAAATGATATTTATTTATTTTTAATAATTTTGAATAATATTTTTATTTTTTAGATAAATAATTAATAACTATAAGTAAAATAAACTAACAATTATTCATGGAGGTGGTAGATTGCACACACACATGATTAACATTTTATTTTTCTGAATAAGTTGAAGGAAATTAATTCCAAACTATTATGACATTAATATAAAAAATGTTAAAATATTTATAATTGATTCAGTTAATTAATATAGTGATAAGATATTTTTATGAGTAATATTAATAATAAAAACATAGTAAGGGTATAATAAAATGTTGGAGACTTCATCATTCCTTAGAATAATCCTTCAAATTTAATGTATTGTGGTACCATAGTGTGAACATTGAATTTAAAACTTGTGTGTTAAATTTGGGAGAGAATATTTTGTTATTGTTTAAATGAAATTTTAAATGGTTCAAAAAACTTTTATTGGTGAATGTGATCCCCTTTTATAGAAGTGGAAAACTGAACTCTTGAAAACACCCTTTATAATTTAGTAATTCCATTAAACTATTCCATGTTTGATTGCTCCAATGTTTTGAAATAATGGATTGTTGTTTTAGTTTTTATCTATAAATGTTTAAAAAATTGTTTCCACACATTTTTTTAAATGGTTATTGGTATTTTACAATTATTTTTTAGACTTTACTATTTTACATTAAAATTAAGTAACTAGTTTTTAACTAAGTGATTTTATATTAATTAAAAATATAAAATTACCCATTTAACCTATTTTTAATTTTATAAAATAATGTTAGAATTTATTTAATTCCATTAAATATCTAAATATTATAACATTATATTTTAAATAATAATACCAAATGGGAACAAATATAGTTTTAGTATAAATTATTCAATTTTTATTTTATGGATTCAAAATATTATTTAGTATCCATTAACAATTAAATAGTTGTTAATATATTAAATTACATGAATATAAATTATAACATATTTGTTATATAATGTACATTAATTTTATTTATTTAATATAAATTCCATGTTATTAATAAAAAATGAATTTAAATTAGTTTTCCACAATTATCATGGTAAATTTCATTAATATTAATAATATAAATTTTACAACCAAATGTGGAACAATGTATATTAATTAATATGATAATTATAATCTCAATTATAATAATCATTTTCTTTCATTACAATTCTATGTTTTGGGGAATTAATCTTAATTTTTTTCCATGTAATGCATTAAAAAATATTTATTTAGAAAATGTTATATTAGGAGAAAAGATTCACATATAGGAAAAATTTATCAATGTAATTTATTATAGTGATAAGAATATTATTGTAATTCTTTCAAGGATAGTTATATGAAATTAAAATAAAACCCAAACCATATTTTCTTATGTTAAAATTTAATTAGTGATAAGGCTTATAAATAGTTTTCATAAAATACTAGTTGGTTTATTAAACATATAATCTCATGTTTGGTTAATTGTAAAATTTTCTTTTAAATGATTAATATTACTTAATAAAAATATATTTTGTATATAATTCTTTTAGAGAAATTTATGTCATACAAAAGTTATAGTATTATGAAAAAATCATTATTTTTTACCTTTTACCTGAAAATGATTATTTAGAAAAATCATAAAAATAAATTCTAAGATAATTTTGTTGGTAGGAATACAAAAAATAATTTTAATTTATAAAATTTGAAATAAAAAATTTGTGAATTTTTTATTTTTTAAATAAATTATATACTATAAATAAAACTAATTTCAATAAAAATAAATTTTTTAATATTATCACATATAAACAGTTTACCTTATATAGGTAATTACTATTATTGGTTTATCATCTTTGTGTTTATTATATATATTTTAATAATGTATTCTCCAAATTTTTTGGTTTTTATTATTTTGTTTGTTGTGGGTGACACAAATTATACAACATAGTTTTAATTTAGAAGGATCTAAAACCTTATGTTATTACATTTTACCCCATTAAATAAATTGTATCCCCACTATTTAATTATTGTTTACATTACATAATAGATACATATTGTGAAAATATTGGGAAGCCTCAAGATAAAATCTGTAATGAAATATGATCCTCAATATCATAGGGAGTTATAGAAGAAATTTTTTTTCTAACCATTTCAATGAAATTTATAACCTGACTAGTTATTAAATACCATGTGAATTATTCTGTTTTTATTAGATAATTCGTTTTTACTGTACACTAGTAGATTGTTATAGTTGATTTATAATGTGTTTTTCTAATTATTTAATTTATGACTATTCAATGTGATGATATCCATTCTATTTAGAAAATTGAATCAATATTTTATAAATATGATATTATTATTTTCAAAATATTGATTTCCACAGACATAATAATTATAGCACTAAATATTATACATGAAATAAAAATCATCGGGTGTGGTGATTTGATTTTCATTGAAAAAATCAAAAATACAATAGGTTTTGTAGAAATATAATACATAATTTAATTTGGGAAATAGGGTGAGTGAATCATAATTTCCAATACCTCCATTATCAATATTAATCCTTCATTAATCCTTGAGCTAATGAGGTTGTGAATTCCTAACATCCACAATAATCTTTGGATTTTTTCCTTTGTGTAAAAAATGAATGACTTCTCCAAATATAATAAATTTAATTTTTATAGGTTCAATTGGAGGAGTACGATCTTTATTCCTCATATAAACTAAACACTTAATCTTCACTCAGTGTTATATATATTTATATAATCCTTTACAAAAAGTAAATCATCTAAAATTCCCCTTCAGTTAATTAAAATTTCTATTATCTCTATAATTTATGACATATAATAAATAGAATAATTTTCCCTCATCATCTTAATCACATGATCTTTTATAAGACGACATCCTTCGCTTATTGTATTTTTTGAGACATAGAAATGTTAAAATTATTAATAATATTCCATAATAGTTGATTTGGTATAATCAAAATATTCCTCAATACATCTCTAGTTTAGATGGGTTTTTCATAGAGTTTTTCATTTCATTATCACTCGCACCAAAGGCCCCTTCTAGTTTAATCTATTAATGATACCAAAAGGTTTGAAAAGAGTGGAAAACCTAGAAATATGGGGTAAAATTATGATAATATTAAAATTAATTTCAAACATAATTCATATTGTTATTTTACATTTTCACATTGGCCTATAGTTACATTATTTCATCCTATATAAATCTTTGTTCGGTCTATGTTACATTAATTTGGTTTAACATTTATGTATTAACCTTATCTTTCAATGTAACTATGAATTAAATTCCCCATAAATATTTTAATGGGGAATATGATCAACCAAGTCATATCCCCATGTAGTTTCAATCCCGGGGTGCAATTCGACCTCTTTGTCATGCACTAGTTGAGGATTGATTTAATACCCAACACACCCATTTCTGGGTTATTTCCCCATAGTACATATTTTATATATCCTATATCAATATTTTCTACATATATAGATATTTATAACTAGGTAAAATAATATAATCAATTGAGTAACAATATTTCAGTATATCATCATATATTTAGACTCACATATAGGGCTTTCAAAAAGGGTCTAGAAATGAATCCAAAAAATAATAATTAATCTCAAAATATAACTATACTATACTAAGATACCAACTAAAACATGACATTAACAATATATTAATATCATAAAACATATAATATAACTCACAAATACTCATATAACATAATAAATTAAATGTATAGTGTCATATAGATTAACTACATAAATATATTATTTTATACAACCTAAAAAATTTATCTTAAATTTTTCTACTTGAAACCCTTTTGTAGATATGTTATGTGACATAATCATCTTCATAACCATGGGATTGGAAATATAATAAATTAGTGGGATCAAATTCTCAATAAGGGAAAATAATTTTATATAGTAATATATCACAAACATGGGAGAGAAAATTAGGTAGAAATAAATGTAATAATAGAATATTCAGAGAGCATTGATGATAATCATAAAACATTATATATCAACATAATATTATAAAGGATCATTATGTGTACATAAATGAAAAACATATAACATGTGAGAAATATATAAAAGTGAAAATTACTTAAAAGGCATATACAAGAATACATGGAATTTCATGGAAATGAAATGCATCATGAGAATTTAACGTAACATGATGAATAAATATTTATTCACCATGATCACACAAAAAATTATGAACAATGATTATCCTATATCATTCCCACAACATGCTTGTGAAATATCGTTGGGCATCTCATTTACACAAAAAATGTGAAAATATATTCCATCATATCATTAATGAATAATTCATAAAATCATGTGATATGAAACCTTAACCAATGCATTGTGGGATGTCATTGGATCCAAATAATCCTCAATAATATAAATGGGTTGCACATAAAATCATGCATAAACACATAAAAATGAACCCATAGAAAATAATGGGTTTTTAAACCATTAAAATTTTCATATAATAAGAAATAAATAAATAAAATGACATCATAACCCCCATTTTCAAAAATATATCCCATAATAATATAATATATAAGATGGTAGAAACATATTTTATGAGTAACTATCATTGGAGGGAAAATATATGTGAAATTTTGAAGTTTTTCACAAAACCATTAAAATATTAATGTATAAACTTTATTTTTTAAATGGAAAGGGATGAATTTTGAAATCCTTCACATAAAGGGTTAGAAATAAAATATAAATGTAATGAAATTATTTTTATAAAAATAAAATGTGGATTGGATGATAAATTTTTTTTAAAAATTTTTTGGAAAACCTTGTGATCATTCTGAAATAACTTTTTTTTAAAATCTATTCCACTAAAAGGTTAAACAAAATTTTTATTAAAATAAATTATGGAAGGAAAATATTCATTTAATTTAACGAAATGAATTTTTACTAGATAAATGGGAACACTGGTGGTAATTTATAACATAGTTATGGTAGAAAAATCCATAAATTTTAATTATTCTTAATATATATGTATTTTCATGGAATAATAAAATAATCATTGAAGAATTATTTTTTATGATTAATAATTTCCATTAAAATTTTGTTTAAAAAGTAAAAAAATAATACTAGGTTATAGTTGATAAATATTGAAAGATAATATTAAAAAAATAGTGACTATGACCTAAGGAAGATATTTGAGTCCTGAAAACCCCTTACAGCCTTGTAAAATTCCAATCAAAACCCAATGGGAGGATTAAATTTAAATAGAAAATTTAAAGTCATGAATAAAATATTATCATGATAAAAATAAAAAATCTACGGTTATTTAAACCATTGAAAAGGAATCAGTGTTTATATCATAAACATGTCTCAACATATTCAAAATTTATATCCTAAACGTGCGTTCCCCGATGGTTGATTAGAGAAGGTTGAATTCTACTTAATCACTCCCATTGGGGGCACCATTTTCCTCCTCATAACACCCAAAATATCCATATCCAGTAATACATGGACCTGCATTCCAAATTCAGGCGTTCACTGTGTGGTTTGACCAGCGATGCTTAAGAGCTCACATTGGTCGAGAGGATGGGTATTCAGGCTCATCTCACCCTTTTTGGGGGAATTATTGCATGTTCCGAGACTCTCATATAGATTTAAGACGTATTCATATGTTCATGAATATTAGGTTTATACCTAATCATAGTGTCCACATATTTATCCTAGTTGGAAATGGTCAGCTGGACACAGGGGTTCGGAATCATTTACGCTCGAGGTTTACCATCACTCAATGGATTAATAACCTAAAGGAGTCTGGACTCATTGAGGCGGCACTAAGAGTGGTGAGGTGAACTGACGTGAAGATAGTTGGATTGACCGTTTGTTGGTCTTGAACCTTAGGGAGGCTTCCTACATACCCTGCCTAAGAGACAAGGATCAAAGTCCTTGTAGTTCGAATAGGAGTTTCGGAGAGCCGACTTGGATGTGGACCCGGGGGTAAGATAGTGATCGGGCCTGAACCTCATGGAGGATTCCAACGTATCCCTTTGGAAGGGAATCAAAGTCCTTTTAGTTCACATTGGGGTGGGGCATACACTCTAAGGCATCCCAGAGTAATGGATTGTGGATTACACTCTGAGGAGGCCCATAAGAGTATTTCACGGTCGATGCCTACTCTAAGCCCACTTGAGTCATGCTCAGTGTGAGAAACAAGAGGCGGTAAGGACCAGACGATCACTTCTCGAAAAGTGCATCTGTGGGAAGTGGAGTGGGACTTATGCATAGAGGCCGCCCATAAGGTCGGGGCTTACTCCGAGGAGGATGCCCATGGTGTCTTCCTCATGTCTGGACATGAGTTTATCCCAACCCATTGGTGGGGTGTGGAATATAATGGGAGCCAATGGCTATGTGCAAGTGCACAAGAGGGATAACACCAAGGGCGTTGGAATTAGTCCGAACAAAGGGAGATACAAAGTGTGAATTACATGCCCAACATTCAGAATGCAATGAGGGTGGCATAGTGATGGAGGATAACTACTGACCATTATCGAAACATAGCATCCATATCACATTAGCCTATAATGGGGACAAACAAATGATGGTCGACTGCTGACCATGTTCGAAACATAGGACCCGACTCGAAGTGTTTTCAAAAGTCATTTGGGGGGTTGTCCCAGGATGGTAGGTGAGCTGATGAGGAATGAGGCCAGGCCGTTAGGGGGTCCCTTAAGACATAGAATAGTATGAAGATCCTAATGAAGGACATTCAAAGCATGAGGTGGAGTGATGGAATGTTTGAACAAATTCCAACACTCTTGAAATTACGCCACTGTAATCATGTCTTGAGGAATCTTATGCTTGGAGCATAAGGCATCTCTTGCATGGATAAAGAGGCATCAAATTATTGAATGATAGGTAATTCTACAGTTTATAGTCATGTATAGAGGACTGTTTCCATATAGTTTAACGTTATATGTGTAGGACGAGGGCCATACATTTTAACATCATGTGTTCAGGACGATGGCCATACAGTTTAATATCATGTGGTTAGGACTTGGGCCATACAGGTTAACGTCATGTGGTTAGGACAACTAGGTAGGAGATACCTAGCAATGGTTGGCGTGGGACTTACACAAGGTGGGCCCTTTCTGGATGAACCTAGAAAAAGGAACTAGGTAATGGGGTTATAGGAGAGTCATTAGGAGTAGCTCGACTCATGTAATTTATAGGAAGGATGTTGGGGCGACATAAGGGTGCAATAGAAAATAATGTTGACCCAGCCTGAAAAGTTTGCGGTGCGACTCTCCATTTTTCATGGGGGTCAGTGACAGTAGCAAAGGGACTAGAAAGTGCAAGGGTTTTATGCATGGGGTGGCCTGTGGAGGAGCTAGCCATAAGGGAATGGTCACGAGGAGCTGTCTGTGAAGGAGCTGTCCGTGAAGGGTGTTCACATAAGAGCTGTCCGCAAAGGACTGTCCATGAAGGGGATGTCCGTGAAGGGTGTTTCTGGATGCAATGGCCATGAAGGGTCCCCGCCTCCATTTTGCGAACGATGCTGGTCTACAGAGGGGGTGGTCACGGAGGGACTATCCGTGAAAGAAATGACCGCATGTGGTTCGCGGTTTGGTTTCTCCTCTATGCAGAAAAGTGCAACTGCGGACGATATGGGGTCCGCGGATGGTCATAGAACATTACCACTGGGAGCGATTGCTCCAGCGTCTCCCCATGGGTTTCCACCTGTCCTTCCCCTATCTTTTTCTTTTTTTGGTGCCCCTTAGGGTCTATTTATAGAGTAGAGAAGAGGAAGTATCGATGGGCCCCTGTCACTTTCTGCGGAAGCCCATGAATGAATCCCCCACACGCGGATGACTCGGTCAACCAAGGATTTTTGAATCCAAGATTCGCAGAATTACTCTGCGGTCGTGAACCACTCCGCCTCTATTCTACGAACAATGAGGTCCGCGGCCACATATGTCTTCCACCTCAGTTTCGTGAGCGATGACGTTCGCGACCACACACGGCTTTTTCCTCCATTTCACGAATGACGTCGCGTGCGACAGTGCCCGGTTGGCGCGGTTCACGGGGGTGGATCGACATGGAGTCTGTCCTGCTTCGCGCCGGTAGGGGAGGCCCACCTCTGCTTCATGGATGACGCTGGTCCATGGAATTGTGGTTCGCCAAACCGGCCACGTACTATTTCTTGGACCCGGTACGTGGACCGGCTCGGTCCATTCCCAAGTCTTGGGGTAATTGGATTCCCCCCTTGCAGAATTTTCAGAACCCTACAATGATTTCCATAAAAAATTAGTTTACAAAAATAAAAATTCATCCTATGTTATAATTGCTAAATATTGAACGATAATATTAATAAAATAGTGATTATGAGCTTTGGAAGAGATTTGAGTCCTGAAAACCCCTTACAGCCTTGTAAAATTTCAATCAAACCCCAATGGGAGGTATAAATTTAAATAGGAAATTTAAACTCGTGAATAAAATATTATCATGATAAAAATTGAAAATATGCTGTTATTTAAACCATTGAAAAGGAATCATGGTTGACGTCCTGAACATGTCTTAATATATTCAAAATTGATATAATGAAACTCTTACGACTTTTTAAACATTCCAATCAAAACCCATTGATTTAGGGATATAAATGGTACATAATATACCATTATTAAAATAAATTTACTTAAAATATATCCAAAAAACTATTATATAAAACAAAAAATTGATATTAGATGAGTAATACCAAACATATATCGAAGATATAAATTTGTGATGAAAAATCCATATTTCTCAACTAAGTTGATGATGTTATAGACACATGTAAAACAAAAACAAATAAATAAATTTTATATTTATTAAAATTATGCATAATTTTTGAATTTTATATCGCCCATTGATAATTATTAATAATGGTTAAATTGATTAATTATGACTTATTTTCAACCATAAGGTGTTAACAACATTAATAATTTTCCAATATTTTATAATATTGATACCATTTTACAAACGTTGAAACCAATTTCAACATTAATATAAAATTTATTCTAATATAATTTATATATTATTTTAATTTATAAATATCATATTTATTTTAATAAGTGATTTAGTTATACTACGTGAAAATTGTATTGGTGTTGGAATATTTCTATGATTTCTAGATAATTCAAAATATAATTTAATTATAAGTAAAATACTTAATATAATATTTATAGACCCATATAAATATAATTATTTTGTTATTATATTATAATTATTTTATATTTCATATACAATTAGTAATCGATAATGGAGTTTAATAAGAACATTTTTATAGGTGTTTAACTGATTCAAACTTCAACACGCTTTAACTCGATTGGTGTGTGTTGTTATAGATGATTCTGTATTGAAATAATATCATCATAATTCAATAATAATGATTTAATTATTATATTTTCCTAGTTTTAGAATATATTTGATGATATTTTGATATATAATGGAAATGCAGAAGATAAATGAAAAAAACTGGATTTTTTGTAGAGGTGACAGTCCATACACACAGAATTGGATTTTTTTTATTCTGTTCTAACTGTATAGAAATGAAACACCAAGGATTATATCAATAAAATAAATAAATCTATTTATACTAATGATACATAATTTTTTATATTATTGAAAGACCAAAATTAACTCTATCTTTAAATTCAATTTTCAATAATTTTTAAATGTTTTTCAATGTTAAAACCCATGAATTTGAATGATTTAGTTAAAAATAAAATTTATAATGAAATGAGTTAAATTGGTTTAAAAAAGTATAATAGAATATGAATTTATATTTTAACAATATTTTTATAATTATTAATAAATATTTCAAATATTTCAATATTTTCAAACACATTTTCAAGGTTTTTTTAAAAAATAATCCTAACCCTAATAGGATTTTATCCCATGGGAGTGATCCACATAGGTAGATCAAGTTATCCAACCAGCAACCTGAACAATAGGGAGGGGATTCAATATCCGGGGAGTGAATAGGTGCATGAGGCTTATGAAAAAGACCATTAGTGTTTAATCTTATGGGTAACATAGTTTGGCCGAAGCCTATCACACTAGCTTATGGTGGTGAGGCCCAAATAGACATGGGAGGAGAGACTCACTAGGCCGTGGTCAATCATAGGGGTGAGTAGATTACCAAGAACCACATAGAATTCACTAATCTACTTATCCTACATCCATCCTTAAAAGTACTCACCCATGATTCATCAATGTCAATATCGGACAAGCATGCCACCACACTCCATTTCAATGTGGTCATATTCTATTACGCTCACCAGATTCCCTTAAAATCCACAGTGCTCCACCTCCCCTAACAACTCCCTCTCCCCTTATACACACTATTTTACTTCTTCCATAATTTAATACCTTTATCTCACCCTCACACCACCATGGATTCACCGCCTGGTGTCATTAACTGCTAAAAATCATTGAAAAATATCTTTTGAAGGAGCCTCTCAACCCTTCCCTTGATCTCCTTCCCAATTCAACCTCATTCCATCAATAATATCACAAAAAATCAACAACTTATCCATCTTAATGTTCCATGAATGTCACCTATGAGAACCACCATGTCACCACTTCTATCACCGAAGCCCCATAGTGCCTCATCTGACTGCTGTGAAGGCTAAAAGATAAGATGAACACTACCAGGAAACTCTATCTCAAGGGAAACTCACCACTCCTTGCTCAATTTCATTAATTTCCAAATCTCATTTCTTGCTCTGATTCAAACATTGAATCTTTCTTCATCTACGGGTCACCTCATAAGGCTAGTACGACACCCATAATTGCACATTCGTGCTCCTATGGCCATTGTGAGCGACGATAGATAAGAGGAGTGTTGTTTTATATCTAATACTCAGTGGTAACTACCACTGAGATACAACCATATACCACCATAAATCTAGGTTGCATACATCCACACCATCATTTCTCTTTTACCTTGATTCCACAGAGCCCTCCATGGTTCGAGCCATGCCTAGTGGTGCCCCGAAGAAGTTTTGGTCCATATGGAAAATCTAAAACTGAGGATTAATTCATGTATTATGAGTTTTAAATTATATAAAATAGGTATTTTGGGGTATTAATACTTTTTTGATCTCATATACCACCCATGTTTGTTATTCCCTTCTCATATTCCTATAATAAATGGAAAATCTCCTAGTATTTGGGATGATTAGACACCCCTGAAGTATGGTGATCCTCATCCCAAGAGGAGATCGAGCTACAGAAAATATATTATCCCTTGTTCATCATTTTTCATATTTTTTATATTAATATTGTTTTAATTTTTATTTTCAATTATTAATATGAATTTCATTTTTTAATGATTAATAAATTAAATATAGTTATGTTAATTCTTTATGTGTTTCGTCCCTCTTCATTTTTTCTTCTTATTCTTCTCATCCTTTAATTAATATTCTTCTAAATTTTTTTATTTTTATAATTCTTCATATTATATTAACATTAAAATTTATTATATTTCATTCCATTATTATTTTCTTTCACTTCATCAGTTTGATATTATCTCTCTCTTTCTCTATCACTTTCTCATATCACAATTTCTTTTACATCCTTTTAATTTATTTTTTTCACCATCTTTTTTTCATTTTGTTCAAATTGTTTCTTTTCTATTTTTTATTCTCTTCTTATACCACTAAATAATATGATCTATTACTATTAAAAATGATTGGTTGACCAAGAGGATTGGCCTTAGGTTGGTAACATTTTTTCAAATTTCATTAAAATTTATTTGAAGTTTCCATTGGTTTGAGTGGTATGATCGGGTGAGTTGAATGTCCCTTAGGTGTTAAAATCCCATAAATGGATGTAATGGAATCGATAGAGCCAGTTCTTAGAAGATGACAACTCCTACACCATTGTAACTCATCAACCATGTTTAAAAAAGGATATTGAATTGATATTGCTTTGGAATTCAATTTTTTCCTCAATTTCTTAATATATAATAGTAGTTCAAACATTAGATTTAAAATTTAGTTTATTGAAATGGATTAAATCATATGAAAGAAATTATTGATTGAACCCAAAACCTTGTAATTTCATTCCATAATTCTTTATTTTTAGAATATTATATTAATATAAATTTCTGTTTTTCATGTTATTTAAAAAATATTTGAAAACTGAAAATATTGTTATTATTTAAATTAAATGTTTGAAATATAAGAAGTATTATTTTATGTGATTAAGAATATTCATGTGAACAATGTAAAAAAATTATCATGTGAGAATAATCTTGTCATCCATTGTGTATCATTAGGAAAAATAATTTTCATTTTCTAAGCACTAAAAAAGGAAAAAAACAAAACTTGTGTCATTGTCGAAGATAAAATCATTATTTTACTTATATTTTTCAATTTTCACATTATAGATATATTTTTGAATTTTTTATTTTAAAAATATATTAAAAGCTATTTGTACATGATGTTTTCAATTGATTATTTATTTGACTCAATGGATAATTACTCTCAGGTGAATGAACCAGTAATTAAAAAAGATAAAGATGTGGATCTACATTAAAAGACCGATGAACCAAATAACATATACAAGATTATAAATAATGGTAATAACCCTGAGATTTCATTTCACGAATCGGAAGATATGGTGGATCAAGTCAATATTTATTATCAAACTCGAAATACTAATAATGATTTTCCATCAGAGATTCCAAATTTTTCTGAGTAAATCAAATAGGTCGAGGAATATCTTTATGAGTAATAAAATCCTAATCATTTGAAGATTTAAATCCAAAAAGAAAATGATAATCATGTATGGATTAATGTTGATTAAAAATTTTCTAACGAGTTAACCATGGGAGATCCAAAATATCTGGATGTCTTCTAGAATGAGTATGTGGTACAACTCAGTCTCCCAAATCCTTACCATGTATATCCATTACCATTTCATTTCACAATATCCATGTAAAATGAGGATGCATCCCATTGATGTAATTTCACGAAAGGATGGGGGATCTTGACAACATGTCTTCATATTCCACCATCCTATTCTATGAGGCACTCACCAATTATAAAGTGATTAACCCTGAACCCAGTAATGTTTTTTATTTTTTCTATAACTCTATTTAATTTGATATTATTAAATCTGAATTGATTATTAATTAACAATACATTTAAATTACTAATTTATATAATTATTCCTATACCATAGAAAAAATATGATGAAACTTGACATACACCTGTTGAAGAAAACATTTTTCTCACTGATTTCAATGAACATTCATTTGAGGTGACATATTTAGAAATCCATGTAGTTAAGAATGAGGAAATTATTAATTAGGATTCTTATATTACAAGGGATAAATTACTTATTAAAAATTTATTTTTAAATTTACTCAAGTAAAAAAAATGTCTAATTACCCATTATACATCTAAATTTTTCTTCATTTTAGAATCTATCACTTGAAGATAACAAGGATGTTTCAGAAGTATCAACCAAGAAGGGGGGGTGATCCATACATCATCCGACCCATTCCATGCATCTTAATCCTAAATATAGATGGCTAGGGGATCTTATATACTATATTTATGGTTAATTTCTCAAGAAGAATAATGAATAAAAATATAGGAAAACCCAAATATGGTTGTACCAACAAATGACCCTTCATCCACCATCAGAATTAGGATAACAACTAGTAAAACCCTTTGGAGGGGGTAAATATTCAGTTGTCACGACCCGCCCTCGGGGTCCGTGCCGTGACTACCCCAAGCCCGCCTTCCATAGGCCAGGGGCTGGCGACTAGCACCAAGGCGTAATTCCCGGTAAAAAGGGAAGGCATTGCCTTTGAAAAGTAAACACACACCATAGAGTAAACAAGCGGAAAGTAAACACTAAGCAAACAGAGTACGACTGAAAGTGCGGAAAAGTAAATTGGCCAGAATACAAACCCAAACTGAAAGTAAAGTACAACTCGAAAAGGGAAAAATAGCAACTGAAAAGTAAGCCGCTACTCCGAGCTGTCCACTGGAAATCCCACCTGAAGGGTGGGTACAGATAGCTCCTCTGCTCCATGGGTCCCGCCGTCCGCTCCGAGCACGTCCCGCCCAGTGGTCCACCTCCGGGTACCGTCCTGCTCTGCAAGCCTCAGCTAAGGTCAACGCTGTCCGTCGTCTGCAACCAACACAACGAAGTGCGGGCAAAGCCCGTGCAGGGGTGAGTATAAGCTACTCAGTAGGGACCCCGAGACCCCTGAAGGTCTCTCAAAT
The DNA here is from genome assembly GCA_963277665.1 of Viscum album. Taxonomy (NCBI): domain Eukaryota; kingdom Viridiplantae; phylum Streptophyta; class Magnoliopsida; order Santalales; family Viscaceae; genus Viscum; species Viscum album. The sequence goes on along the minus strand of OY728119.1, from coordinate 1,683,671,782 downwards.
CCACAAAGGATAAACCACGAAGAAAAGTACAACCACAAAGTAACAACCGACACTGCTTAGGTATATGCCCATACATATACCTAAGTCATCAATTCAAATACGCTCCAACCTCCGAGCCCAAGTACAACTCAGTCCACGCAGGAAAGTATACGTATTCCACATAGGAAAGCAAAATATAATCCACACAGGATTGCACAACACAATCCACACAGGAAAACAACAGGATTCAGCTCACACAGGTATACTTCTTCAAGGACGATAAAGATGATCACTGATCCATCTAAGTCGTCGGACCCACGAAGGATCGATAGGTAACTAACCCCCGCAGAAGACCCACACAGGATCGGGCTCACACAGAACCTGTAGGCGCTGGCTCACACAGAACCGCTGAGCGCAAGGACCCACACAGGATCGGGCTCACACAGAACCTGTAGCACTGATCCACGTAGGATCGCTGAGTGCTGTAGTCGTCGTCGTCGAATCCACACAGGATCTCTGTACTGTCGTCGTCAAATCCACACAGGATCTCTGTACTGTCGTCGTCAAATCCACACAGGATCTCTGTACTGTCGTCGTCAAATCCACACAGGATCTCTGTACTATCGTCGTCGCAGTCACAGTAGCAGTCGTAGCAGTAGAATAGTCGCAGCCAGCACTAGGGTTCCCGCACACAGCAAACTCGTACGGAGGGTCCGCTCCACGAGCCGAGAGGCTGATACATCAACTGTCACGAAGACCGATGTTGATGTATCCAAAAGTTCCGTATCGTCAACAGGAACTCAACGCAACAGACGGCGCGTCAATCGGACGCCCGGTCTGAGAGTTATTGGCATTTTCGTCTCTGGGGCCCGGTTGGTTTTTAAGGCAAAACCAACCCGACCGTACTCCACCTGCGTCCAAACCTCGGGCGGAGTATGCCAAAAGATCCGTCTCACTAAGAGGAACACTACGCGACTGACGGCACGTCAATCGGACGTCCGTAGCTCAAGATATGAGCGTTTCCGCTCCGAAGGCCCGGTTGGTTTCGTGAACGAACCAACCCGGCCGAACTCAAAGTAAACCGAAACCTTGAGTGCGATATACCGAAACGACCGTCTCGATCCAAGGATCGCGTTGCCGCAGACGGTTTGTCATTCGGAGGTCCGAGGCTCAAGTTATGAGCCAAAAACCAAAACTGGTTCGAAACGGGGGGGTCCGGGTCCGGGCCGACCCGGCCCGACCCCCCCTGGGCGGCGCGGCGGCCGGCGGCGGACGGAGGCGGCGGACGGCGGCGGACGGCGGCGGCGGCCGGCCGCGTGGCGGCGGCGGCGGGCCGCGTGGCGGCGGCGGCGGCGGCGGGCCGCGGCGGCGGCGGGCCGCGGCGGCGGCGCTGGGCGCCGCACGTGGTTGGCACGCGGGGCTATGCCCCGCGTTTCTTCAGAAGGCGGCGCGGCTTTGCCGCGCCGTTTGCAACAAATCGGCCCCCACGTGGGGGCCGGTTTTGAAATTGGCCGGGGGGCTGCTGCCCCCCTCTTCCATGGAACCGCCCCCCCTCATTATGAGGGGGGGTTTTTAAGAACCGGCCGGGGAATTAAATTCCCCGGTTTAATGGTATCCGGCCGGCCAGCTGGCCGGCCGGTCTTCTCCAACGGGACCAGAAAATCCGGTCCCCTCTTCGGCTTCCGACGCCGGCGGCCCGGCCGCCGGTCTTCCCTTCCGCCGCGGCCCGGAACCGGCCGCGGTCTCTTCATCCCGCCGCGGCCCGGAACCGGCCGCGGTCTTCTCGTTCCGCCGCGGCCCGGAACCGGCCGCGGCGTTCGTTATCCGGCGCGGTGCGTCGGCACCGCGCCCCTTCGCCGTGCTTCGATTCTTTTCAAAGCGGCGCGACGGCGTCGCGTTCTTGAAGACTTTTCCTCGGCGTGGCGCGACGGCGCCGCGTAAATTAATTGAACGATCATCCGCGTGGTGCGACGGCACCACGCTACTTGCTTCCACCCGCATGAATAAAACGAGAACTAAGGAGGGGGGGTTCGGCCGTGTTCATGCGGTCCGACCCCCCTCACGTTAAATAATAACATAACTAAAGAAAATCCAAAAGCCTCACGTTTAGTCATGCTAAAATCCAAGATTCATGAATGGAATAAAATAATCAATAAATAACATCCCCTACCTCTGGTTTGAGATTCAAAGAATCTTCTACGTTCCGCGGAAGACGGTGTCGCGGAAGTCGGGCGTCGCGGTCGTCGTTCGTCAAATCCGTTGACGAAGAGTTACGTCCGATGCGACACGTTGTTGGCGGATCTTCGTTTGCCGACGAAGAAGGCCCGAGGAGGATGCGGAGTTCCCTCTTGTTGACACCGAGGACGAAGAAGAGAGGCGTCGTTCTTCATCGGAGTTTGAGCGTTCTTCGTCAAGATGAACGTTCTTCGTCAAGATGAACGAGATGGAGGAGGAGCTCTCAAAAGAAATCCACACAAGTTGGCTAACAAAATAAAATAAGGTCTCTCCTTATTTTATTTACCAAGCCTAGGAATTCAAAACTTCAAAATTCAAACATAACACTTAATTAATTAACATGTCATGTGTAATTAATTTGATGTTAAGTTTACAAACAATTAAGAGGGAGAGAGGGGAGTTTAAGGGGGAAGTTGAGAGGTTTATGTTCGTGTGGGTCCCACCACACTTAATCCTCTCAAAGTAGGTTAAGTGGGTGTGGGTCCCACCCCCAACTCCTTTTGAGAGGAGTTAACCTACAAAAGTGAAATAAAAAGAATCCACATTTTTTTATTCAACTTTTTATAATTCTCCCAAAAACTAACTTTCGTCTCGCAACAAACGCAACTCCCGAAAGGGTCTCTTTAAGCGAATATAGGCGCTGCGAGTTCATCGGTGCCCTCAGATTTCAATTCCGAGCACCGGATCAAAAGTTAGGAATTCCCGCTCGTTCGTTCACTGAACGTACCCGAGCCAAACTTCGGAAATTAATTCCGGGCACTCCGGGCCTCGGAATCAGGTGCCGTCTGAAACCGCGCTCTTGTAAAATTCTAAAGAAAATTAAGAAAAAATTTTCCTTGAATTTTACGGGTCTTTACATTACTCCCACCTCAGGGCTTTACGTCCCCGTAAAGCTACATCAAAAACTAGGGAAACAAAAAGTGGATACTGAGCACGCATCTGAGCCTCCCGCTCCTATGTGCTCTCCTGGAGATTCCCGTGCCGCCATCTGTTGCGCACAAGAGGAATCGATCGTCCTTGTAGGACCCGCTCCTGGATGACATGGACCTCTTTTGACGTGGCCCGGACCATCTCTGGTCCCACAAGAGCTGCAAGATTTCTTCTTTGCCGAAAATAGAAACCTGGTCTCATCCCCTGGATGAACCACATTCTTTGCCTAAAACAGTCAATCCTAACATGGATGATACTAATCCATACTAAGGATGACGTCGTAAGGCCTCGACGCTACTACTAAGAGATTCAACCGTTACTCTCGCCTCCAAGGGTTGAGTCACACCGTCGGCATCAGTGTGTGGTAACTGGGTCTCCTCCAGTAGATGTCTCACAAGTGAGGGTCAAGTCAACAGCCAAAACTGGAACCTCTTAGTAACATTACGATAGAGGACAGGAACGAAAAAAATCACAAGGTATGCGTCTTTTATTATTGCAGCTCGTAATACAAGACGCTACACAAAAGCAACAAGGAACCAGAAGTACAAAGGATGTAACCACTAGTTCTGCTCCTGTCCATCGGCTCCCAGAGCTCCATGATCGAAGGCCTCGGCTGCCTGAAGCTGAGCTCTCCCCTGCGGACCGCCACGGTCGAACCTCTGCCTCTGCCTAGGTGGTTCCTCAACCGTCTGCTGCTCCTCCGCATGGCGGGTCGGGCAGTCACGAGCCATGTGGCCTCGCCCGCCGCATGCATAGCACTGTCTTCCACTCGAAAGACTGGCTCCGCGTTGTGTGCCCTGCACTGCTGAGCCAGTGCCCTGAGGTCTGGTCTGTCTGGACCCCTGAGTCATTCGCCGACTGCCAGCTGCAGATGACTCTGCCACGTGCCGTCCTGCGGTGGGTCTCTGTGCTGGTGTAGACTCAGCAAGGAAGCTCTCGATCAGAAGAGCCCGCTCCAGTACTCCTGTCTGAGTCGGTATGCTGAGGGAGATCAGCGATGCCCTGATCTCGTGTCTCAAACCCTGCTCGAAGGTCCGGGCCCAGAAGAATGGGTCCCGTACCATGTCGGTCGAGTAGCGCGAGAGATCGGTAAATCTCGCCGAGTACTGGGCGACCGTCATGCTGCCCTGCCGCAGCTGTAGAAGCTCCTGGATGCGCACCGCTCGAAGGGTGGCCGGGACGAACTCAGAGCAGAAGAGGCTCTCGAAGTCCGTCCAGAGTAGAGATGCCTCATCGTGCACCTGGAGCATCAAGCTCCACCATCGTCCGGCTGCTGCGTGTAGTAGGCTCGCAGCGAGGATCACCATGAGGTCTGCTGGTGTCCTCACTAGCCTAAACACTCGAACCACTGCCTCCAGCCAGTCCTCTGCTGCCTGGGGATCCGTCTCCCCGCGAAACCTGGGCGGTCGCTGGTGCTGAAACTCATGCAGTGCGCTGAGGCGACGTGCATCGTCAGCGGCTGCTGCTGGAAGCATCGGGGGCTCGGCGGGTAAAGCTACCGCCGGTGCCACTACTGGCAAAGGGCCCTGCACCGAAGCCTCGTCGCTCGGTGGGCTGTCGTCTCGCTCGACTCTCGGAACCCTAGCTGGCTGCCGTCGTGGGGCCATCCTGAAAGGAAACAGGTGCGCCACGGTTAGAACAGTATACCTGGTGAGCTGGCACAAGTAATCACAAGGAAAACTTGAGACTTTCATAAAGCAGTTCAGTATACCCGGTGAGCTGACACAAGTAATCACAAAGAAAACTTTGAAACACACACGCAATCAATGTTTTCGTGCATTAAGTCGGAAATCAGAAGTCAGGGTCCTGGTGTACGGATACGTCGGCCGCCGCACCAACACTGGACTCCCTGGACTGATAACCACACTCAATACGCTAAACATTATTGCTTCACATAGAAAAGATCAGAGTTCGCGGTAGAACCGAACCTCCTCTGATACCAATTTGTCACGACCCGCCCTCGGGGTCCGTGCCGTGACTACCCCAAGCCCGCCTTCCATAGGCCAGGGGCTGGCGACTAGCACCAAGGCGTAATTCCCGGTAAAAAGGGAAGGCATTGCCTTTGAAAAGTAAACACACACCACAGAGTAAACAAGCGGGAAGTAAACACTAAGCAAACAGAGTACGACTGAAAGTGCGGAAAAGTAAATGGGCCAGAATACAAACCCAAACTGAAAGTAAAGTACAACTCGAAAAGGGAAAAACAGCAACTGAAAAGTAAGCCGCTACTCCGAGCTGTCCACTGGAAATCCCACCTGAAGGGTGGGTACAGATAGCTCCTCTGCTCCACGGGTCCCGCCGTCCGCTCCGAGCACGTCCCGCCCAGTGGTCCACCTCCGGGTACCGTCCCGCTCTGCAAGCCTCAGCTAAGGTCAACGCTGTCCGTCGTCTGCAACCAACACAACGAAGTGCGGGCAAAGCCCGTGCAGGGGTGAGTATAAGCTACTCAGTAGGGACCCCGAGACCCCTGAAGGTCTCTCAAATCCACAAAGGATAAACCACGAAGAAAAGTACAATCACGAAGTAACAACCGACACTGCTTAGGTATATGCCCATACATATACCTAAGTCATCAATTCAAATACGCTCCAACCTCCGAGCCCAAGTACAACTCAGTCCACGCAGGAAAGTATACGTATTCCACATAGGAAAGCAAAATATAATCCACACAGGATTGCACAACACAATCCACACAGGAAAACAACAGGATTCAGCTCACACAGGTATACTTCTTCAAGGACGATAAAGATGATCACTGATCCATCTAAGTCGTCGGACCCACGAAGGATCGATAGGTAACTAACCCCCGCAGAAGACCCACACAGGATCGGGCTCACACAGAACCTGTAGGCGCTGGCTCACACAGAACCGCTGAGCGCAAGGACCCACACAGGATCGGGCTCACACAGAACCTGTAGCACTGATCCACGTAGGATCGCTGAGTGCTGTAGTCGTCGTCGTCGAATCCACACAGGATCTCTGTACTGTCGTCGTCAAATCCACACAGGATCTCTGTACTGTCGTCGTCAAATCCACACAGGATCTCTGTACTGTCGTCGTCAAATCCACACAGGATCTCTGTACTGTCGTCGTCGCAGTCACAGTAGCAGTCGTAGCAGTAGAATAGTCGCAGCCAGCACTAGGGTTCTCGCACACAGCAAACTCGTACGGAGGGTCCGCTCCACGAGCCGAGAGGCTGATACATCAACTGTCACGAAGACCGATGTTGATGTATCCAAAAGTTCCGTATCGTCAACAGGAACTCAACGCAACAGACGGCGCGTCAATCGGACGCCCGGTCTGAGAGTTATTGGCATTTTCGTCTCTGGGGCCCGGTTGGTTTTTAAGGCAAAACCAACCCGACCGTACTCCACCTGCGTCCAAACCTCGGGCGGAGTATGCCAAAAGATCCGTCTCACTAAGAGGAACACTACGCGACTGACGGCACGTCAATCGGACGTCCGTAGCTCAAGATATGAGCGTTTCCGCTCCGAAGGCCCGGTTGGTTTCGTGAACGAACCAACCCGGCCGAACTCAAAGTAAACCGAAACCTTGAGTGCGATATACCGAAACGACCGTCTCGATCCAAGGATCGCGTTGCCGCAGACGGTTCGTCATTCGGAGGTCCGAGGCACAAGTTATGAGCCTAAACCAAAACTGGTTCGAAACGGGGGGGTCCGGGTCCGGGCCGACCCGGCCCGACCCCCCCTGGGCGGCGCGGCGGCCGGCGGCGGCGGACGGCGGCGGCGGACGGCGGCGGCGGCTGGCCGCGTGGCGGCGGCGGCGGGCCGCGTGGCGGCGGCGGCGGGCCGCGGGGCGGCGGCGGCGGCCGGCCACGTGGCGGCAGCGGCGGGCCGCGTGGCGGCGGCGGCGGCGGCGCTGGGCGCCGCACGTGGTTGGCACGCGGGGCTATGCCCCGCGTTTCTTCAAAAGGCGGCGCGGCTTTGCCGCGCCGTTTGCAACAAATCGGCCCCCACGTGGGGGCCGATTTTGAAATTGGCCGGGGGGCTGCTGCCCCCCTCTTCCGTGGAACCGCCCCCCCTCATTATGAGGGGGGGTTTTTAAGAACCGGCCGGGGAATTAAATTCCCCGGTTTAATGGTATCCGGCCGGCCAGCTGGCCGGCCGGTCTTCTCCAACGGGACCGGAAAATCCGGTCCCCTCTTCGGCTTCCGACGCCGGCGGCCCGGCCGCCGGTCTTCCCTTCCGCCGCGGCCCGGAACCGGCCGCGGTCTCTTCATCCCGCCGCGGCCCAGAACCGGCCGCGGTCTTCTCGTTCCGCCGCGGCCCGGAACCGGCCGCGGCGTTCGTTATCCGGCGCGGTGCGTCGGCACCGCGCCCCTTCGCCGTGCTTCGATTCTTTTCAACGAGGCGCGACGGCGTCGCGTTCTTGAAGACTTTTCCTCGGCGTGGCGCGACGGCGCCGCGTAAATTAATTGAACGATCATCCGCGTGGTGCGACGGCACCACGCTACTTGCTTCCACCCGCATGAATAAAACGAGAACTAAGGAGGGGGGGTTCGGCCGTGTTCATGCGGTCCGACCCCCCTCACGTTAAATAATAACATAACTAAAGAAAATCCAAAAGCCTCACGTTTAGTCATGCTAAAATCCAAGATTCAAGAATGGAATAAAATAATCAATAAATAACATCCCCTACCTCTGGTTTGAGATTCAAAGAATCTTCTACGTTCCGCGGAAGACGGTGTCGCGGAAGTCGGGCGTCGCGGTCGTCGTTCGTCAAATCCGTTGACGAAGAGTTACGTCCGATGCGACGCGTTGTTGGCGGATCTTCGTTTGCCGACGAAGAAGGCCCGAGGAGGATGCGGCGTTCCCTCTTGTTGACACCGAGGACGAAGAAGAGAGGCGTCGTTCTTCGTCGGAGTTTGAGCGTTCTTCGTCAAGATGAACGTTCTTCGTCAAGATGAACGAGATGGAGGAGGAGCTCTCAAAAGAAATCCACACAAGTTGGCTAACAAAATAAAATAAGGGCTCTCCTTATTTTATTTACCAAGCCTAGGAATTCAAAACTTCAAAATTCAAACATAACACTTAATTAATTAACATGTCATGTGTAATTAATTTGATGTTAAGTTTACAAACAATTAAGAGGGAGAGAGGGGAGTTTAAGGGGGAAGTTGAGAGGTTTAGGTTCGTGTGGGTCCCACCACACTTAATCCTCTCAAAGTAGGTTAAGTGGGTGTGGGTCCCACCCCCAACTCCTTTTGAGAGGAGTTAACCTACAAAAGTGAAATAAAAAGAATCCACATTTTTTTATTCAACTTTTTATAATTCTCCCAAAAACTAACTTTCGTCTCGCAACAAACGCAACTCCCGAAAGGGTCTCTTTAAGCGAATATCGGCGCTGCGAGTTCATCGGTGCCCTCAGATTTCAATTCCGAGCACCGGATCAAAAGTTAGGAATTCCCGCTCGTTCGTTCACTGAACGTACCCGAGCCAAACTTCGGAAATTAATTCCGGGCACTCCGGGCCTCGGAATCAGGTGCCGTCTGAAACCGCGCTCTTGTAAAATTCTATAGAAAATTAAGAAAAAATTTTCCTTGAATTTTACGGGTCTTTACATCAGTTCCCACTTAGTGTATCATACTAAGACTTCTCACATCCTTTTAACATTTTTTATGAATTTTTATTTCCATTTACATTCTTATAAAGATGTCCATAAAGAAGTGCACTACCTCTTATCATTTTTAGCTTTAATGAAATTATCCTTATGCTTAATTGGGAAATTCTTATTTATAGGATCATTAGTAGTAGAAGGAAGAATAAAAAAATGAGGATATTGGAAAAAACCTCATTTCAAGATGGATTTGAATTTTATTCTTTTCTTTTAAATTCCCCACATTTGTATCTAAAACAAGTTTTGAGCTTCAATATAAAATTCTATTCCCATACATGCATTTATGCTTTACATGGCTTGTCTAGGATATAGGGGTTTCTAATGAATACTGTGATTACAAATTTTAGGTTTAAATGTTAAAAAAATTGAATGTGTAAATTAGAAAATTCGATGATTAATTAAAAACATGGATAATAAAATTTTGAATCCTGATTTAATATAATTTGTTGATTCGTGTAAATAAAATTTCCATACCATTATTCATTCGTTGAATTTCGAAAATTCATATGAATTCATTTGTTTTTATTAATCAAGCGCTAGGTGATTATCCCAAATCAAATGTTCCCTTCATGAGAGGATTTCTGGTCCAAGAACTATATATTTATTCTTAAGCATATTTCATGAGGGAACTTTGGTCATGATACCAATCAGAACATGAAGATGGTCTTTTCATATTTGTGACTATGAAAAAACGCATTTAAAATTATTGAGAATTTTTTTTAAAATCCATTATACTTTAAATAAAACCTTTTCATGAACCCTTCGTTATCCCATAGAAACCATGAATGACCATGTTAGGAATCATCCATGTTTTAATATACTTATTTATAAACTTAAACTCATCTTATTAATTGAATTATGTTTTTATGTTTAAGTGTGGAGGTGAATTCATTCATCAGAAATGGAATGATTTACATTTAATGGGAGAATTTTGTGGTGCTTATTGTAGGAATAAATTATAGTTTTTGATTCATTCATAATACTTATTTTCCCCTTTTGAATATAAAATAAATGAAAATAAAATAAAATCCTAAAAATGATAAAAATGGGATACTATGGAGAAGAATAAAAATTAACCATTACTAGACCTATGATTTTTATCATATGTGGTGTGGTGGTGGATGTGACTTTATTATTAATATAACCTTCAGAAAAAAATAGAAAATATTCTTTGAAAAATAATAATAAAGATACAAAATAAATAAAATTTCAAGAAGGGTGCAGAAAACATTGATTATGCTTAAATATGATCATTTTCCTTTGAATTTTGGGATGTTGGGAGTTGGTACAAATTTATGTGGAGAATATAACAACACATCTACTTTTAATGTCATTATTTATGACTTAACAGATAAACCTCTTCCATGGTATTCTTTTTGAATATTTAATTCCTACAAGCATTATGATTTAGAGGAATTTTATCTGTAATTCCATCCTTATAATATTATGTGATTTTTTGTCTTTGCAATGTAGATAAATTATTTCTTTTACATGATTATGGTTAAGGAGAATTCTCTTATTATTTGAGAATAACTAAAATCAATTATTATAATGTGTGATGAGTGAAAATATACAAAATTAAGGTAAATCATGATTTAGAATGGTTAAAATTCTTTAATTAAGAAAATCAATAATTTAAAAAAGGTCATTCATTTTCAAAATGGGAAAATTAAATAATTTGAATTTATTATTTCTCTGAAAATTAATAAATTAAAGTTATTTTTTATGTTAATTTACAAAAAAATGAAAATTATTTTATTTTATTACATTTTAATTTGAATATTTATAAAATTTGTGCTATATTTAACTCCTTGGTGTGTTTTTATGCTTGAGGAAAATTATAGTTTATGTTTGAGGGTATTCGACAGACCAAAATTGATTACATGCTATTATTCAATTTTCAATGATTTCTAAGAGTTTTTCAATATTAACACATGTGAATTTGAATGATTTAGTCAGAAGATGGAATTTCTAATTAAAGGAATATAAATTGTTTAAAAATTATAAAGGAAGTGGAATTTTTATTTGACCATTATATTGATGATTCATAATTAATATTTTCATGATTTTATATCTCTCTCACTCTTGTTATGGACTATGTAAAATTTTGGCTAGGCCCTTGAAGGCCTTCGACCCAACGGTGATCTCTGTATATACAGATCAAGTGAGTCATATGGCCATGATGTGCATAGGGTGGGCCCGATAAAGTCAGCGAGCGAACAGGGGAATCAAGCTCGTGAAAAAGACATTTGGTAGTGAAACCTATGGGTGGAATAGTTTGTCTAAGGTTTAGTACACGATTGATCGGTGGTATGACACATACTTCTATGGGAGGAGACACTCACTAGGTTGGGGATGTCCGTAACAACGAGGGGAGTCATCTGGAACCTTTGTCAGCTCACTGAACCACTGATCCTACATTAAATATTTTAAACATTCTTCAATGTTTCATCTTTTTAAATGTGAAACAAGCGAACGTATAATATCTTATGCATCACCAACACACTCACTAGCTTCCATTAAGATCCACTACACTCTACCATGACTATCTAATCTTATAGACCTACTACCCACCTAACCACCAATTCCATGTGTTTCAACCTTCATCTTTCCCTTATACTATAGTAGCATTTCTCCCACTATCGCTGATTGCTGAAAATCACATAAAACCTCAATAAAAACCACCACTAGAGTCAAAGATCATGCTCCATCTCTATTTAATATCCTTTCATACCTTCCTACGCATTGGTCCAACACCATATCCCTGGTAAACACTATGGGTGAAACCCTTGAGCTCTGCCACTTCTGCACATCCAACACCCGTGGCCATTCAAGCCTCCTCCATCTACTGTCATGGTCAGATGAAAAGAGGAGTTCAACCATGTACACTATGACTCTAGTGCGACCCATCGCCGCTTCCTCTATATATTACACTACCAAATCTTAGCTTGATATTTTTTCCACCATATAAGCCTAATGCCTCCAGTGATCTCCTCATTATCCAAGTATGACACAAATGATCTCCCATTCGGGCACTTCCAACCACTATGACAGCCTTAGGATAAGAGAAGTGCTTATTCTTATTTGCTTATTCCTGGTGCCTTCCACGAAGCTGCAACCACAGACTCCCATGAATGAAGGATAAAAGTCACCTCAACATCATCTCCCCTACCATTTTTCTATATAATAATCCATGTTTTGATCCATTCATGGCGATACTCGGATGGAACCTCATTCTACCTGAAAAACCTCAAACACGTAATTCCATTCGGTTTTATCACATTAAAATTAAACCATGTGGTTATTTTGGGTGATTAATGATCCCCTTATATGTATGATCCCATCTAAGATTGAGACCAAATTATCTAATGATTATTAAAAAGACTAAATCCCCCTGTCAGAAGGATGATTGAGAACCCATGAAATATGAATATCCCATGCCAAGGAGGTGCACGTGTTACACTGCATCTCATCCCCCTTCTTATTTATTTATTTATCTTATTCATCTTCTTTGTGTTTTTATTTTCATTTTTCAATTTAATATCAATTTTTTAGCCATAAATAAATTATGTCTCGGAATTTTTATTCTTTTGGTGTTCCATCCCTCTTCATTTCTTCCTCTTCTTCTTTTCCTATATTAATAATTCTTCATCTAAATTTAATTAATAATATTTTTATTTTTATTTTTATTTTTATAATTGTATGTATTATATTTAAATTATATTTTAATTTATTCATATATTTTATCAATTATTTCCCTTATTCTATTTTATATTATATCTCTATATTATCCCAATTAATTTTACCATCTTCTATATATTTTATTTTCACACCATCATTAATCTAATTTTATTCTCATTATTTTATTTGGGTTTTATTTTATTCTCTTATAATATCACTCCACCAAGTGATATTTTAATCTCATAATTGGTAAGATGACCTCGAGGTTTGTCATGGGGGGAGGTCTAGGTGTTCATTAATTTTCCATAAAACGTACTTTATGTTTCTTAAAGATTTGAGTATCATAGATTTGTGAAGAAAATGACCCTAATGAGGTTAATTACATTAATGAAAAGAAAATCAGCTATTTATATTCTTTTAATTTATCTTGTTTCACTATCTCCATTGAAAAGTTCCACATTAGATGTATGTGAACTAATTATTTGATGAAACGACATCGATAGAGCTGGGTCCTGGAATATGGAACATTTCTAGAACAAGGTGTGTCATTAAAACTAATTAAAGGATTAGTTTTAATTGTGATTTATTTATAATTAAATTATTTACAATGTTTAAAAATAATTAATAATAGTTCTAACATGAGATGTAATTTTTAGTTTATCAAACTCAAATCAAACATATTAGTGAAATAATAATTGAATCCAAAACCAAATACTTTCCTAACATAATTCATTATGTTTAGAATATCTTGTTATTAAAAATTAATATTTTTAATATCATTTGAAACAAAATCAAAAACCAAATTCTTTTCATTATTTTAATTAAATAATAAAAAAAGTACTTTTGGTGATTCAGAAGAAGTAAGTGAACAAATTGAAAATCACGTTAAGTTAAATGACCCTAGTCATCCACTATGCTTCATTAGGAAATATAATTTAATTTTTCCATGCTATTTAAGAATAATTAATCAATTATTATAGTAATAACATAATAAAATATTATGATTAACAATAAACCCTTTGGAAGGGAATAATACTTACGTTAGAGACTCGACATTTCCTTAAAATACTCCTTGTAACCAAATGTCATAGTCTATGTTAGTGGGATAAGGGGATTCGTAATGTGTGAAGGAATTATATTATAGTTCACTTGGTCAGAGTATAAAGGAAATTGTTAATGGTATTTGTAGGTTTGAAATGGTTTTTGTTATCCCCTTTTATAAGAGAGGAAACTAGATCTCTTGGAAACACCATTTATAGTTTTTTACATTCAGGTAATATATTCCATCTTAAATGGCTCCATAATTTTAAAATAATGCAGTGTGGTTTTTTTATCGGTCATTAAATACTAAAAAAAAGTGTTTCACTGATTTTTTAAATGTGTTTTAGGGTTTTTACCTTTCTGTTTTTACATCTTACTAGTTTACATTTAAAAAAGGTAAATATATTTTAACTATGTGGTATTATGTTTAATTAAATATATAAATATCCCAAATAACCTATTTTAGGTGTTATTGAAATAAATTTTTAATCCATTCAATACAATTTAATATTTTAATATTTTCAAAGTACATACTAAATTAAAATAGATAATTGGTTTTAAAATCGGTTTAGTAGAAAAATATCATTTTATCCATATGGATTATTAATCTTATTTATTATTTATTTGGAATTGAATATGTGTTTATATAATTATTTATGTGTTTTAAAATCATAATAGATTCAATTTTTTAATTATTATGAAGTAATTCTTTTGGTATAGATACCATTATATTAATAAATAATATTTTTCTGAATTATTTCAAAATTATCATGGTAATTATCATTAATCATAGTAATATATATTTTATAAATAAAATAAATATAGAATTATTGAATAATAAACAATTATTATCTGAAATATATCATTATATTTATGAAATTATGTTTTCATGTGTGGGGAAATTAATCTTATCGTTAGCAAATGAAGTGCGTAAAAACCTATTTTATTTAGAAAATAGTATTGATAAGAAGAATTATTTATTTATAAAAATAGAAAATTAATTTATTTATTCTAATAATAATAAAATTATTATTTTTTAAATTGTAATAATGTGAAATTAAAATAAATTTTAAATTGAATTTCCCCTACCTAAATTTAATTAGTGAAATAGATGAAAAATAGTTTTCATAATATATTACATGAATTTTTCTTATGGCATTAAATTTAAAATAGTACATTTAGATGAAATATTTTAATTTATAAATACTTATTTTTATATCATTAATATTTCAATGACTTCTAAGAAATATAGTACTGTGGTATTATCCAAATAGATACTTTTCTCAATTCACCAAATATAAATTATTTTAGAAAAATCTGAAAAATATAATATGAGGTAATTTTGGAGTGATGAATTAGAAAATAATTTTTAATTTTCAGATTTAAATTCCAAAAAAAATTTAAAATTATATTCTAGAAATAAAATAATTAATATAACTAAAATGAATGTTATTTAAAATAATATTTTCATTATTAAATTATCTTAATTATTAACTATCTAAATGTAATGAATAGAAATTATTTACCATCTTAGTGTTTTTCAAAAGTTTATTAATTATATATTTTTAATTTGTTGTGGATTTTTATGTTTCTTGTAGCATGTGAAACATGTTATAAAATATGGTTTGAATTTTAATGGTACCGAAACATTAGGCCATTACAAAATGTGTGATGATGGTATGAGAGGAGTTACACATTTTAAGTGAGAAGAGAATCACACTTGTAATTATTCAAAAATTATAAATATTATAAAGTACTAATCATTAGAATGTGTCTATAAAAAGCATAAATCTATAAATAAACATGATAAGGTATAAAATACCTTTATACAATAATAATGAAGAATAAATATTTTGGTCTTATGAAAATAAAATACCATATTTAACAATATTTTCCATTTTTCGTTGGGAGGCATTTTTATGATGGTCAAAATTTGTAATGGAAAAAAATTAAATAATTCTGATCAATAAATATTAACCACCTAATTAAAAATATATATCTTTTACTCATGTTTCAGTTTTTTATGTTTTATAAATTTTGTTAAAAATATGCATGAAAAATACAATGAAATATTGTTGTTTAAAAAAAATTTATTTTTCAACTTAAAAATGAACTTATACCCAATTGAAATATAATATCAATTATTTGGGGATTATTTATATGAATATTAATTAAATTGATATTCTTTACGTAAAAAATAAATCCAAAATATATTCATAATGTTAAATTAAGGTATTAAAATAAAAAATGATGTTTTCCTGAAAAAATGTCATTTTCACTATTCACAGCAAAATCAATCTTTTCATTAAAACTCGTTCAAATAAATTAGATATGATTATTATTAAAATAAATTTATTTTTATCAAATTGTAATTAAAAAAATCAATAAATTTATCTTTTAAATAAATAAATGAAATTCCTGAAAAAGATAATTTAGTTAAATAAAACTATTCTTTTTATAGTTTGAAAATATTTATAAAGTAGTTTATAAAAACTGATAAATATGAATATATAGAATGAATAACTATAAATCATAAGATTTAATTATTTATATAATTACAAGTATTCATATATTATCCCAATTAGAAAAGTGAGTCCTTACAATTTTATTATTTATTTGAATATGTTAAGGTATTTTTCACTCAGTGATTGCACGTTTCTCATATTCCTTTCTCAATAATATGATTCTTATATAAAACATTACTTGTTTAATCATATTATTTTAAAGTACCATATATTTTTTTTATCTAAAATATGAAGATTATTTTATTTTTAGGAGATATAATCCTTTAAATATACTACTCTCTCGCTCAAAACATGCCATCCAACTGTTACATATTAATTTGAAAAGATATATTAAAATACTATTTACCTAAGGTAATATTTGATGTAATGATACTCAATAAAAAATGGTCAATACATTTATCTAATTTCATATAGGATAATATACCATTGACATAAATTTCTATTATTACAAAAATTTATATCACTTTTCAAAGGATCTACTTTGAGTAAAACATGATCATATACTTCAATGAAAATGTATTTCGTCTATTTATATAAATAACTTTGTTGAATTATCTTGGTTTCTATCATGTGGTGATGAATCATATTTACATTCTCTACCATTACTTATAATAATTCTAGACCCAACAATTTCCTCACACAAAATTCAAACCTATATTCAACTGTCTGACACCATTTTCTATATAATTCCTTGAAAAGTACCATTGATGTACTAGAATTATAGCTATTATTATAAGAATATTCAACTAATGATGGATGATGATACAAAATTCCCTTATAACATAATGACTTATATCGAATCATTTCCTCAAGCTCCCAATTGTACATATTTATTTTCCATCAAATTTTGGAAGAAAATATGTACTGAAATATAATTCAATACCCAAATAATTTAGATTTCCTTTTCAATAATTTAATATAAACCTAGAATCAGGGGTAATACTCTTCAATATGACAATATCTTTATGATAATGTCTATAATTTTGATCCAAATCATGGTATTCTTAGTAGGGATTAAATTAATTGATTCATTCAAATGATCAATAATAATATTATTAAGAATATTGAATCGATGTGCCTTTATTAATCCCACCGCTACATCCAGGGAAATATACTATAATTTTCATTTAGATACTAGAAAGGGCTTATTCATCCCCTTTATTAGTTTTCTCTAAAAATTAACTCATTGACAAGTAAAACATTTCTTTGTAAAATAAGAATCATCATTCATTATACATTCCCACCAATCGTTTTCAAAATGTCCCTTATACATCTTAGTGATTCCATGATTATTAGAAACAAATTGAGTTGTAAGATTCCTAGATAAAATTATTCTTCAATTATGAATTAGTAAAAACACATAACCGCTTTCCAAATTTTATAACACTTTATTTATTAATATGAAACTAATGAAACATACCATTCTTGAAAAATTATACTCGTTCTTGATCACGATGGTCTTTCATTCATTCCTTTTTAATTATCTGTAGAATAATGACTACATTGATTCCTAAGTAAAAGGATAAAGAGGTTCTATAAAAAATATCAAGAACAAATTTTATAAAATAATTAACTAATAGATCATGTTATATACATATCTAAGTTAATATAGTAGTATATTTTCAACTCCTTGAATCAAATACCTTGTTTGATTTACCTAGATGTTATTCAATTCCAAAATCATAATCCTTAATTAAGTATATGCATATTACATTTCTCATTTTAATCAATTTTATAGTGAATATATACTTGAAACATTGTGTGACAAATATAAAATACCCACTTCACCCCATATAGATTATGAATATTTATTTTTTTATCAAAAAACTACTACTTCTATCTGAATGTCATGTGTAGGATAATTATGCTATGAGAGTTTAAATTAGCGAGATGCATATGTGATATCCTTATAATTTAGAATCAAGACACACTAAATTTCATTCAAAGAATCATCTCTATTTATTAAAATGTAACTCTAGGAAACACACATCACATTACTCAATCCTTTTTCTAGATGAATTTTACATGTTTTTAGAAAACATAGTTATAGATTAAGATAACCATGAATATTTTTCAACACAAATTCTTTATCAACCTATTAACCCCAATGACATCAAATCTAAAATATATTTTTATGAATTCCCCACTATTATTCAACTTAATCTTTAATAGGATCAATTGTTATACCATTTATAGAAAAACTATTTTCATGGAATGAAATATTATTTTAAAAAACTCACATTTATAGAATATTCCATTCATATTATTTTCATTTAAATTCAATAAAACAATACTTCTGTTTTTCTCATGATATTCATCAATTTTTGATAATATGATAATTCAATAATAAAAATCCACAAATTTATCCAAAAAATCAAGAAATAATCTATTAATTATATATATAAATTCAATGGATGAGTTTTTTAACCTAAATGGAATAAAAACAAACTCATAATGACCATACCTATAATATAACACCATTCTTTTAATGTATTCCTTGTTTAACTTTAACTAGTGACAACACGACATTAAAAAAATCTTCAAAAGAAAATTTTCACCCAAGACCTAATCAAACAATTCATTCGTATAAGGAAAAATACTATTTATTAATAGTGATGTAATTGATTGATACATAATTATTGAAATTTCTAATGGATCCATATTTTTTTATCAAATTTAATGGTATAACTAAAAGGTAAAGGGAAATGGAAGATGAAATCCTTATCAAGAAACTCTTGTGATTTCTTTTTTAATTCTAACGTCTTAATTAACGTCATTTGAAAAGGTGGATTGTAAATTTCATTAGCATAATTCATTAAGTCAAAAATAAATTCAACCACCAGATTCATTCATATACATGAAAAATCATCATGAAATATATCCATATTCTCATTACCTATTAAAATATAACTAGTTTGAACAATTTCATACTTTTAAAAAATGTGAAATACATTATATTGAGTTCTATATTTTATAATATTATTAACTTCATTATATGTAATAAAATGTATGAATTCATTGTTATATAAAAATAAAAACACAATAGGAAAAATAAATTCAATAGATATATAATAAATTTATTTTTATAAACTAAAAATATATTTCATTCGAAGAATAACAAAAAACACTACATTGTGAAAAACAACAAGTGTTCGAATAAAAAAAATTCCATAGATGATAATAGAATGATTTCAATAAATTATCATTTCCTATTAACTAGACCCAAAACAATTACCAATGTTCTGAATTTATTTCTTGAGATAGTTCTTCCATTTACAAGAAAAATTTCTTTATATAAAAATTGTGTAGATGAAAAATAATATAATACCTTCTCTGGAATAATTTTTTCGACACTTATTATAAGAGGGTAATTAAATATTCCTACCATGAGGATTGTATGATGAATTATTCCCCAATCAGTACCACTTCTGTAAGTTATTATCCTTATTATTGAAAAATTCCACAAACTCCACCTCAACATTCTAAGGAAGTCACATATAATCCCTATAATTTAGGAACTCGTGAGTAACCATAACCCTTTATGAAAATGGTTTAAATCCTATGAAAAATTGATATATTCCATGGTCTTGTATGAAATTTATTGTTTACTAGAACAATATATTTGAATTTTATTAATAATCCAAAATAGATTCCTCCTCATATTTACTCAACTCATAGAATATTTCTCGATTATAATTTTTGTATATTAAATTAAAAAAATCAAGGAATAAATAAATAAATATTTAATATTACATAGAATTAATTTTCTAATTTTAAATAGTGCATGTAATTAAATTCCATTATTGAACATCCTCAGCTTCAAAATGATACATCACAAGGGTTATAATCTAAGGTTCTAAGCATCCTAAAAAATTATATATTTTCTCAAAATCCCGAATAGATCCTATATCATTAACCATTTATAAGGATCCAATAAAACCAATAATATAATTTATGATGAATTATCTACTATAAAAATGATCCTCTATGGAGAAGTTGGTCACTCTCTTATATGGGTTACACCATTATTGTCCAACATAAACTGAATTAACACTTCGAATAACTACATATTATCAACCATTGTAGGGATCTTGTATGAAAGGGTATTATCATTATGATACCTTTTACCATATCTGACAAGTTTCCTTAGTGGAATCCCATTATAAATGGACATAGACTAGATAATGAAATAAGAAAATATTTAAAATCTATATCAAGACAATATAACCATAAATTAGAATATCTTTAGTGTATTTTTTAACATCATCATAATCTCTCAAGTGAGGAAAATCGATGTGAAACACTTGTTATTAACAAATCATCATATAATATGATGTTTAATGGGGATTTATCTTGAAATTATTGAATAATATTATCCTATGTAAATTAAAGAATAAAATATCCTAATTTAAATGAGATTCACTCATATTTTCCTTACTAATATGGTATCATTTGAATCAAAATGTCATTAAAGAGGAAAAATTATATAGATATGTAAATGTCCATAATTTTTATTAAAATAATTATAAAATACATTCAGGGGATGTATTTATAGCACATAATAGAATATTTTTGTAATTATTATAGTTATCTCACAAAGAGAAAAGTGACATGAAAATACCTTATCTCAAGTTCGACTTGCTTCAAAATCGATCTATCATCCTATATAAATAGATTAAATTTATTATAATTCTATAATAGTGAAATTTAAATACATTTAATATAATATATGATACAATTATTAAATTTCAAATCCAATTTATTAATAAGTCCATATTAAAATAATTATTTCTTGTTGTTAACAATTTAATTTTTCATAAGAAATACAATTATTTTGCTTTTGGCCTTATACATTAATCATGATTGAATAATCTATAAAATGAAAATAATGATATAAAAATAATATATATTATTTATATATTTTTAAATTTTTATAAATTAATAAAACATTTAGATTGAAAATTAAATTAAATTATTCTGGAGAGTTACGTCATAGGTGGGGATTTTGGAGGTTTTGTTTTTCAATGGATGTAATGATTGAAAGGTAAATAATAATTATCCATTAAAGAATAATTATTTTATAACATATATATCTTATATATATATATATACAAATTTTAAATCAATCATTATTCTCATCTATTCAAGATAGATGTGAAAACTGAATTGCATCGCTTCGTGGAGGTGGTAGTCCACAGGTATGCACGAGAGACATTATCAATTTCCAACAGATGGTATGAATATGGATAATGGTTGTTCCAATGTCATAATAAATATTTAGTATATTAATTATAATTACAACATTATTTTATAATAAGTTCCAAATATTTATAGGAGGTGAAATAATAAATAAAAATAAAAACATTCGGTTAAGAGTTATATCACCTTACAGAGAAACCACTTCTCATTTACACCATAAGACCTGAGATGTTTCACCATTATAAATTATAAAAGTTCATAAATTTGGTGTAGGAATATAGGAGGGTATTATTTTCGGTATTTTCTAAGATAGAAGGCTCAAAATGTGTAAGGAATATTGGATAATATGTTCCCTTTTAAAAGTGATGGTTGAAGAACATTTAGAATTAAAAAATGTACTAAATTAATATAAAATATTTTTTTATGAAAAAAATTGATCCTTATTGAAATAATTATAAGATATTATAATTATTTATAAAATTCCTCCATTCTAATAAAATTTTTAACGTTTTGGTAATGTTTTCGGCATTATGTAATAGTTTTCACCATCTATTAACGCTTTTACAATTACCTTCATTTCAATTTTTTTACATTTTATAGTTGAATAAAGTTACCGTAATAATACATTTGTCCCTTATGTGGATCATGGTTTTAATTTTCAACTTTATAACATTTACTTATATAAATATTGTGAACCACTTCATTTATTTATTTCTTAGTTTTAGAAATATTGATGATCCCATGGTTCTTAATAAGAATAAGATGTTGTATTTGATTGAAAACTAATATGTAGAGATCATAACTACAATAGTGCTTGATAAAGTTTGTCTGGTTATATATATGATTGAAATATCATTCTGGATACTAAAAATTGTTGTTGAGAAGGTATGGTGATTGGTTAAATTTGTAATGATTTAGTATAAGTGGACTTTAGATATGTGTATATGATCTTATATAGGGCATATTCATTTACTTATTTATGCTATATATCTTAATTATGAAGGGAAATTCACATAAATCATTCTTATTGTAATCTAATCTCTATAGGAAAATATCATTTCTAATTCAGTCACATAACCAAATGTGACACATAACTAAATTATCAACATAGAAGAATTTTAAATTCATGTATTTTTTTCAGCCTCATAACTAATTAGTGACATTGATGAATATAGATTCATTTTGCTAACCCATATTGAAAATATTAACAAATATCATATTTCAATTTAAAACCATTTATCTTATTCTTATTCGTGTAGTTTATTCAGATTTCTGGCTATACATGGATTGTTTTTTTTTTGAATCTTTTCATAACAAAAATTATCTAATGAGAATTAGTTAAAATGATTCTTGAACAGTTTATAATTCATATATAATAAATGAATTTGATTGTAAATCCATGATTTTATTATTTTTAAGGAGTTTAAAATTGTTATTATGTTGTTTTAAAAGGTGATTTTAATATATTGTAAAATCATTTTTGAGACACAGAGAAGATATTATCAATTTCATCTATCAATTTGATTTGGGTGTAATAATATTAAAATATTTACACTATGTATCATGATTTATAAAGAATCATTAAATGTATAGAATCCATACCATGTGTTATATCACCAACAGGGTAACAAAATAGTAAATCTTGTTGACACATAGCTGATAGAATATTTTGAAATACATAAAATAGGAGGGAAGTGAAAATCTATTTTTGGATTTTTAAATGATCATCATGTAAGTCAAGGAGGATAAATTTATTATTTGGATACAAAAATATAATGATATAAATATTACAATAGAATAAAATGATTATTACTAATAAAAAAATATTTAATTAAATAGTCATTAATAATGGAGGTTTTGAGAAATGAAATTTGACTTAACTATTTAAAAAAATTTATATGATATTTTCCAGAGAGGGTTGATCGTATATTTTCAACTCTAGAATATATTGAAGTTCATACTCTCGATTAATTTCATAATATTAGTATTTCTTATTAAATGTGAATGTTCTCACCATTTGATATTAATATAATAAATGAGACAGATTTGGAGGTCATGAAAAATCTTAAAATAAAAGCTATTAAAATTTCCAAATCAAGTGAATATGATGATGAAAGTTAACATAAATATTATAAAAGTTGAATTTCCTTCATATACAAGAAATATAAAATGGAAAAATTTAGGTGTAAAAGGAAACATCCACCATGATTTTACAACTATAATGAAACATGATAATTTTAAATAAATTTTCCTAAGAATATGTCCATTGATCCTCGGTCGGATGACGAGAAACCTCAGAAGAAGAATTGGTGTAATAGCTAAAAATATTCAACCCAATTTGATGGATGTAATAAAAAGTTGTAGAAAAGTAAAAGAATATTCTATAAGAGAACAGAAACAGAAGTTTACACCACATCATCTAGAAAATCGGAAGTTGACTCTATTTTCATGGATAATGTATAAAAACGGTTTAATACTTCTTATAGTGAAGATGATGAAATTGAATTAAATGGGATAGGGAAAATATAGAAATGTTTTTATAATATTGTCTTGATAAAAAAATATTATGAAGAAGAATAAGATACTATTGAAATAAGAAAAATAATATATATAAAGGAATATAATAATATGAAAATAAAGTGACTATTTAAAAAGATCAGATTAAGATATAAAAATTGAACATACTTTAAATGGAGAAGATGGTAAAAGTGCTTAAAATAACTTTCTATCATTGAAAGATAAAATTACTACACTCAGTTAGAAATCAATTTCATTCCTTTATAGACCATGAATACTTGTGATAAATCTTATTTTAAATCAATAGAGGATAGGGATTTATCATGAAATATTTCTATATATAACAGGTACATGTACAATTTATAGAAAAAAAATGTTAAAAATATTATGGATAATTATATTATTCGTATGTATGATAAAATTAAAATGGATAATACTGTTTATATGGATGTTTGGGATGAAACCCTACTCTTTTTGGGATAACATGTCCTTATTAGAGATGAAACCTGGACCAAGAGAGAGTTATTATAAAAAAATGAGGATATATTTTCAAAAAAAAGTGAGATGTAACCGAGAATTCATCAAATAAATCACCAAAAAACAAATATGATTTCTTAGAAAAAGTTTGTAGAATATTTTATTAGTATGGGAATATTTTTTAATTTTTCAAGACCTTCCCACCAAGAAAAAATCTCAATGATTATAAATGAATGGAAATTATAATGAATAAAGTTGAAAAATCATGTTTATTGATGGTTTGTTGAAGGCTAGTAGGAAAACCAAGTCATAGATAATTGATCGTTGTTATTAATTAAACATAATTTCTGAACAAAAAATAACAAGAAATATTATGAAACATTAAGGAGGAGTAGTTACCATTGGAAATGATTAATATCTAAAAAGCCCAGTGGGGATGGCTCACTTAAAATTGAATCCAAAAATCATAAGTCTAATTGTGTTTTACAAAGTGAAGGGATGATAAAAAATTACATTGCGTTATAATTTTTTTGATGATGATCAAGATATAATATTCATTAAATATATATGTATCATTAAAATCACAACATATAGATGGATTTTTACTTATTTGTTATTAATCAATGGAAATATATTTCAAGATGCTGATCTTATTTATTATTATTACATGAGTTCCAATAGTGAAAACAAATCATGGCATAAATGGATCACTAATCCTATCCAAATAAGTATGAGTAAAATTTTGGAGCATAATGTTGTGAGATATATTCCCATGATAAAAAGATATTAGGATGAAATCATTGAAAACTATTTACAAGGAAAAAGAGCACAATGTTCTCAAAATGGAGTGAACATTATATATTTCAAAACACATAAGCTCATTCATAATAACATATTTAATTAAATGGTAAAAAAATGATACTATATGTGATATTGATTTCATTATATTAATTTATTATTATACTCAATTTAAAAATATCATGTTTATAAAAGAAATATCATAGGAAATGTAAAGGTTCAAAAATAGTATAAGGAAAGATAATAATGAGTTGTGTCTTTATATCATGAAACTAAAATATCTTAATTGTAAAGAGTTTAAATTTTATTCATATAAAATATATATTTACAAACATTTAAACAAGCATCAATATAGAACACTATATACTTCATAAAAAATTAATTAGATAAAATTAGGAACAATATCATAGTCGTGATGGGAAAGACTATGTTATCAAAACACAAAACCTCAAATTATATCTAGATAGAAGATGTATATTATTCCATACACATACATATTATGTGTCTATTGAGTCCAGAAATAAATGACACCATATTAAATTTTTTACTGGAGAAATACAAATATAAAATACATTAGAGTTTTTGGAAGTCCTTGAATTATAAAAACCATGAATAAAAATATATGAAATTTTGAAAACAAATTAGCAGATGGAATATTTATGGGTCTCCTATTAAATTGTACTGGCTATTGATGTTGGGAAAAATAGATTCATATGGTAGTGCTCCTTAGTTATGTCAAAATTTTGGGAAAAAATAAAAAATAAGATATACAAATTGATTCAGTTTTAAAATATTCAGTATAAAATTGAAAATTGATGTTATAATGGAATAATGACAGTGTTACAAAGAAGGATATAAACACTACAGTTTTAGATTCTAAAAAAACCCCTGATCAAGGAGAATATTCAATAAATGAGAGAAAAATATCCAAAAAATTAGAGCATCATATTGAAAAAAATATCATTGAAAATTAATAGGCTCCAGTTCGAACAAAAGAACTATTCATATGGGAAGAATAAACATCAATAATTTAGAAAATTAAACCCCTCACCATGTTTTATTGAGTCAAGAATAATTATTGAATACAATATATGACTGAGGAAATTGGTCAAATTGATAAAAAATTCACATTGTATCTTGGGCCAAGAACTAAAAATCAAAATGTAATTGGAAATAAGTGTGTTTTTATAAATATGTTAAAAGAAAATGGTGAGGTTTAGAAGAACAAATCTATATTAGTGTGAAAAGTATATTATAAAATGAATATTATTTAATATGATGAAACTTATTCACAAATTAAAATACTGGATAGAATTTTAATTTTCATGGTAGTTTAATCTCAAAAACATTATAAATTTTATATAATGGATGTGTAATACCCCTTTATAAATTTTTATCTAAAGGACAATATATATATTCGAAATACGATATGGTTTTATCTTTGACAATGATGTAATCATTGTATATAGATTAAAGAAATAATTCTCTGGCTTGTATTACGCCACATAAATCAGGTATTCTAAATTGGAAGGAGGTTTAATGGATATGAATGTTTCAAAACATAATGTTAACAATAAACTTTATAGTAATGATATGATTAGAGGATGTCATATTCAAATTTTCCATGCGTGTAAAATCTTATTTTCTGTTCAAAAAGAATGTTTCTGTGAATATATTGATATGTAAATGAATTAATATTTTGTGATTTCCATGCATGTTGATGTGAAATAATTTATAGTATTTCATATTATGCAGATTCCAAATTAAATCGTTCTATCTCAAGAATGTTAATCAAGGTAATTACTGAAATGTTTTGGAATGTGAAATGAAAAATTATTTTAATATACTATTTAAATTGTTATTAAATTTTTATTTGATGATGTTAGATGTTTTTTTCACTTGAAATAATTTAAAAAAATCATCGGATGAAGAATTTTTCTTATACAATCAAGGTTATATATAAAAGTTTTAGTGAATATATGTACCATATTTTATATTTTTCCCAAAGAGTCTCACTTATTGGATAATAAGAGAATATTGAGGCATGTGAATGGAACCCTAAAATATGATTTATTATATAGAAACTATATTATTTGAGTTTGTTGGGATTTACATATGGAGATTTTTTTAGAAGTTGTAAGTACAAAAGATCTACCATAGGTGGAACCATCATTTTGGTATAGAGTTATTTTATTAGTTATATAAAGAATAATAAATCTGTGACACTAAGTACTATTGAAGAATAATATTTGGTTTCTACATATTCTTGTACACATAATATTTGGATTCAGGTGTTGTTATAATATTTGAATATTGAAATAGAGAGATTGCTGAAATTTTATTTCAATAATCATTGTCCATTAGGGATTTCTAAATATTTAGTAAAACATTGAATATCCATTTATATTTTGGGAATATATCGTATTATTCATGAAATGGTGGAAGGTAGAGATATAATATTAGAATAAATTTCATGAAAATATCATATTGTAAATGTAACGACCCTAAATTTTTTCTTTGAAAATTCATCATGATCCAATTAAATATCTTATTATGAAAAATTGTTATATAAAATATGCACATCCATGGAATTATGATTTTGGATTTCAAAATACCGTGAGGAATTTTTATCATAGCTAATATAGTCGTTGAATATTGATCACAATATTAGTATAAATATAGAGCTTTATCAAATCCATTTTACTCAGAGAAACGAAGAGAGGGCCTCATTCAGTACACATTCCCCATACAAGACCCATTTTTCAGAGATTTTAAAGGAGGTTCCATCATTGGTAATAGCTCTTGAACAAGAACGAGTGGAGCTTCCACAAGTTAACCACGAACAAAACTACTTATGAGAGAAGTTGATGTTGATAGAGATTACCACCCAAGAGATGTTATCTGAGCCGCCGCAAGAGTTAGTCACCATCACACACCTTACCATTCAGTATTATGCAAGTGTTATACAAGGTTATGTAACATGTACATAAAAATATTATTATGTGAATTATTTTTGTATATAATAATTAATATACGTTAATTTTATTATTGTTTCAATTTAAATAGTTTTTTAAAACACAAATTGTATTTTTTGTTAATATTCTACTAAGAAATAAATTTTGATAAATTAATGGAATTTTGAGTTAAATAATAATTTAATAAATTATTATTATTCTAAAATTAATATTTATTATATATAAATGATCGTATAATTTTTATGAATGCAATTTTAATTTTTATTAAATTTGAAAGCAGTTTTTGATAGAACTCATTAATTTTCGATAAATGTCAGTTTTTATTTTAAAAGTGAAAATTCACATATATATAGAAAATTATTTTGACAAAATTTTTTATTATTTTTGGAATCATGAGGTTGAAATTATCCAATGGTGAATGTTTCATAATTTTCTGAGATAGTCAAATTTTTGGGTAAAAATCAAACATCGTTTAAATATATAATCTGTTTTATGATCTCGTAATGACCCAATAGTGATGAAATAAAATAAAATTAACATTATGTTCAGCCAATATATTTTTAACCCTAAAAATAACGTTAGTTATGGTTTTATTTATTTATTTTGTGATGCCTTAGTGGACCCTCCAAGGATTAAAATCATTTTATCATTTTAAACTGATTTCCTTGAGAGTGTGACTCACCTCCAAATAAGCAACTCTATTATTTTTAAAATTTCGGCACTTAGACATATAAAATAATATATTCCACTACAATTTTGGAAGAAATATGGGAAAAATCATGGGCTGTTTTGTGGTTTTGATTATTTTAATATGTGGTGTCCCAAACCTAAATAATAAATAATTCCCTCTCCTTTCTTATATAAACCCACCCAAGCTCCCACTTTCTCTTCACTCAATGACTTTTGAGTTCGTCCAAACTCTTTTATTTTTCTCTCTAGATTCCATCCAAGGCTCCCAAAGCTCCCAATAAGCCTCTCTCAAGCCTCTACCATGCCATTGGTGTCACACTTCCATGTAAGGGATTCATTCCTCTCCCATTTTATCCAAAATTCTTAATATTGTTATGCCTTTTATTATTAGTTATAAATGTTGGGGTATGATATCTCAACTCCCACATAAATCCCTATTTATTTTTTAATGATGAGATACCCCTTTTATCTATCATTAATTCCTCTCATATACACCCATTACCATGCTAGAATTCCATAAGGAATTTCTCCCCCCTCATTTACATTCAAGAAATTATTTGGTATTATGGATCCAAATTCCCTTACCAATATTGGGACATGTATCTATATGATCCCCTTACTTCCCATTTTATGTACATATGATGAGACACCCTTTTATCTATCATCAAAATTTGTATGATGTCTTATGACACACCGTTATGTTGTTGAAATTTTACCGCCATATTCCAAGACAAAATCATTGTGTAATGAATAAATGCCCATTTCCCTATCAAGGGTATTCAACATTATGTAAATTTAATACTCCATTTTAGAATTTCATGTATGAATTCCACATTCCATTATCATAGAATAAATGATGATGAATCCATGTTTTATGATCCATGTGGGACACTTATGAATGAATTAAGATGATTCAGAAGGGTGTGCCCTGATAGTCATCCAATGAAGTTGGTAATGATTAGTATCATGATACGTTATGTGAAATGAATATTTACTCATGATAATTCATATGAAATGAGGGTTTACTCATTATCTATGTGCAATTAGCCTTGTCTCATGAAAATTTCATTTTAACTGTTGTTTCCATATTTCCATGTTATGATAATCAGGCTATATCATGCTTTTACCTTCATGATCCATTTTCACCATTGATATTCTTATTGCCTAATATATATTTTATTATTCATGTTATGCCTTGTTTACACCCTTAATGGTTTTTATAGCTCACCCTTTTCACATGTATGTCTGTAGGTTATCCAATTCAATGTTAAGTACTTGGGAATGTTGTGGTTATGTAAAGGATGTTTTAAATAAAGATGTTGTGTGTTTTATGTTTTATGTTGTTATGTAATGTTCCTAAGCCCCAAATAAAATGGAATTATTAATATTCCATGTTATATCATATAAAGTGTTTATGTAATAAATCATGTTTATGTGGGTAAGAATGATAAGGGTTGTTATAGTTGGTATCAGTGGATAGGTTTATTTATTTTTGGGATTAGGATTAGAAAACCCCAGTAAAGGCCTTAGAGATAAGACTAACTATAATAAAAACATCCTTAAATTTTGATGTTTATTGAGTATGTGGTTTATCCAGATCATACATATCTTTCTTGATATTATAAGGCAGAGGCGACACTGGCACAAATGTACCTAGGAGTGAAAACTCAGAAAAGGAGTTTTAGGCTTAACATGGTATATCCTAGTAAACGACAACAGGCATTGATGCACTTTTGGTTAAGACACTCTTGGGGGATATGTTTTGGTAAATTCAAAATAATAGTATTAACCATTATTACGGTAGTTAAAAAAATGAACCTAAGAATATATTTTAGAATACCGATCATGGATAACATGGATTGATGTCTATAGATTCATAAGTTACAGAAATAAAACTTATTTATAATTTGTATATTCTGTCCATGGAATACCCTTAATGAGTTTCTCCTAACATTCCTTTTGATCAAGCCAATGGCTGCTAATAAGAGGATTCAGGCTAACAGCTGATGTGATGACCAATGTGAAGACTGTTCTAATGAGATGCCTAATTCGATGGGAGCATGAATCGCAAACATTTTCCATATAATCTCTCAATTAACTCACACTTTCAATAGAAACATGGGTCAAGTGGAATGTTCAAACACCCTCAACCCCCTAGGAATGATTTAGATGCTTTGAGAGCTTCATGAGACAAAGGCATCCTACTTTTAGTGGATCATCTAATCCCTCTATCGCCGAACAATGGATCAACTCCATTAAAAAGATCATTTGCATCCTTCAATGTCATGAACAAAATAAGGTTCTTTTGGTTGAATATATTTTGGAGGGTGAAGATGATCAATGGTGAACATTGATAAAAAAATATGAATCCTAATTGGGAGATAGCTGCGTTAGAATGGAAGGATTTCCAGAAAATGTTTTCCGATAAATATTTTCCTCTCACCCTCCTGCTTAAAATGAAATGGTAATTACTTACCCTCAAAAAAATGATGAAGATTCCATCAGATCATACAAAGAAAACTTCAAAAGGATTGAATGATATGCCTCAAGAATTTTCATTTCCCCCGAATGAAAGGTTGACCATTACTTTGTTGGGATGAAACCTTTCTTGTGGAAAGCCCCGACGATCTGTTACTTTGACAACTATGAAGAAATTCTCTGATGTTCCCTCAATGTCGAATTGGATATATGAGAATATCAGGGATATCATGGGGATAAGAATAATAGGTTGTAAATCAATTCAATTTGTCTGAGGGATAAATCTAATGGTTCTATGAAAATCCATCACTACACTTTTTAAAGGTGTAGAAATAACCACCCCGGAAATAACATTATGGGGATGAGTAAATGCTTTAGGTGTGGAAGATAAGGGCACATAACTATTAAATAATAAGAAGAAAAACCTATAGCTGCAATAGAGGAGTGGAAAACTACATTTGAACCACAATGCATTGTTCATTGCTAAAATTTCATTGAACCTAAGAACTTTACAAATCAGTTCCCTACGCTAAAGGTTTTCAGTGGAAACCAAAACCACCAATGAAACTAGGGTGAGTTTTTTACATAACTACCACCAAAGTGAACCCCAAAAATAATGTGGTGATAGGTATCCTTGTTATTCATTAATGAGTAGAGAATGTACTTTTTAATTTAGGTTTTATTCATTATTTTGTATCCTGAATGGTTAGTAGAACAATCCGAACAACAGAACAAATCATGGAAGTAAATATGTCGGTGAGTACAACAAATGGGGAAGTCATTACATCCCATGAATATAAAGTCTCCCCTATTATAATCAGTGGATTGAACTTACTGGTGAGTATCATCATGCTCCCTCTAGTGGAATTTAATGAAATTATTTTCATGGATTATCTTTACTTATATAGAGACAATATAAATTGTCGGGAAAGGAAAATCACTCTCTATATGGAGAATCGAACCAGGATTCTATACAAGTGCAAAGAGGAAGATGAATCTTCTTTAGCACTATCATTTCAAGTGTGGATATTACTGCCCTATGAGCATGTGTATCTGGATCAAATGATTGAGTCTTAGGAGGAAATCATATATGAAGACAAGCATATTGTGATGGAATTCGTTGATGTGTTTTCAGAGGAATTTCCTAGTCTTCATACTAGAAGAGATGTTTAATTCTTAATTGACCTTATACCTAGGGAATTTCCCATATCCATTACATAGAATAGAATCGCAATTATGGATCTTGAGGAGCTTAGGAAACAACTATAGGATAATCTCGATAAAGGGTTTATACGCCCAAGTGCTTCACCATGTGGTGCACTAGTCTTCTTCATCAAGAAGAAGGCTGGGACAATGTACCATTTCATCAATTATCATGAGCTTAACAAAATCAAGATAAAGAACATGTACCCTCTTCCAAAAATTGATGACTTTTTCAATCAGATGCATGGATAACAATACATATAAACGGTAGATTTGCATTTGGAATATTATCATTTATGGGTGATGAAGGACGATATCCACAAGACTGATTTTTGTACAAGATACGGGCACAATGAATTCATAGTAATGTCTTTTGAACACACTATGTCTCCATCAATCCTCATGGAAATGATGAATATAGTCTTTAGATATTACCTTGAAAAATTTGTGGTAGTTTTTATTGATGATATTCTTATATACTCCATAACCTAGTAGTATCATGAGGATCATCTAAGAACTATACTAGAGACCTTGAGAAAGGAGAATCATTATGTAAAGTACGACATGTGTGATTTATGGTTAATGGTGGTCTCATTATTGGGTAAGATCATCAAATGCAAATAGATATCAGCGAATACCTCATAGAAAACTACAGTTGAGGGATGGTCGAGCCCATTATCTATAATGGATATCTATAGCTTCTCGGAGTTACCTAGATATTATCACCGATTTCTGAGAAATATATCACGATTGTCCAACACTTTTTCCAAGCTAACTCAGAAAGGAGTATAGTTTTCTTGGAGTGATGAATGAAAAGAGACCTCCAAGGAATTAAAATAGAGCCCTTACACTGCACCCTTTATCACATTACCCACAAGTGGATAACGTTTTGTGGAATTTAGAGATTCTTTGAAGTAGGGAATGGGTTTTATGTTGATGAAAAAAAGATAAAGTGCTAGCCTATAAGACAAGGCAACTGAAAATTCATGAGAAAAACTATCCCACACATGATCTGAAATTAGCAGCTGCAATATTTGCGTTGAAAATATGGTGGCATTATCTGTATGGGGAGAAGTATGAGATATATACTGATCACAAGAGGCTCAAATATATATTAAACAAAAATAGATTAATATGCCCCAAAAAAGATGGTTAGAACTCATAATGGATTTTGACTGCTCAATACACTACCATCTTGATAAGGCAAACCAGGAAGTAGATTCTCTAAGTAGAAAGACTTCTATAACTTTATCAATGATGAGAATTGAAAAGTAACCAATCATCATAGATATGAAGATAATGGACATAGAAAACATTATGGGAGGAAGTTCACTATATTTTTCTCAAATGATTTTTCAACCATCCCCCATGGAGAAAAAAATTGATGCTCAATAAATGGATTTGGAAATTATAAAAAAGTGTGGAAGATATTATAAATGGGAGATCCTCATATATAGTAGTTTAAAAGGATAGAATTGTGAGATTTTGGTCACAATTATATGTACCATCAGATCCAGAGATAAATAAAGAGCTTTTGGATAATGTGTATAACTCAACCTTCTCTATTCACCAAGAGAGCACAATGATGTATGGGTATCTCCGAGAAAATTTTTGGTGGGACAATAAGAAAATGGATATTGATAAATATACATCGAAGATCCTGGTATGATAGTTTGTGAAGGCTAAGAGTAAATCCTCTAAGGTGATGATCTAACCATAAACCATACCAACAAAAAAGTGGGATAAAATTACCATAGACATTGTCACATGACGTCCAAGGACATCTATAGGAAACAATGATATATGGGTCATTGTGAATCGTCTAATGAAGAAAAATCACATTATCTCAATTCGAGAGGACCTCTCATTGGATCCACATGCACGAATTTACATTAACAAAGTGGTAAGTCTGCATGGAGTACCACTATCTATTAAATATGATCATTATCAAAGATTCACCTCGATGTTCCGGAAATGTCTCCAACATAATCTAACCACTGAACAGAACATCTGTACAACTTATCATCCTCAATCTAATAGCCAATCTGATGGAACTATTTAGACCTTAGAAGCTATGTTGTGATCTTGTTCCATGGACTTCAAAAGTGGATGGGACCAACATCTTCCACTGGTAGAATTCTCCTACAAAAACATTTTCCACTCGAGTATCCGATTGGAACCATATAAAGACCTTTATTGGAAATGGTGCATAACACCATCATGTTGGGATGAAGTTAGTGAGTGTGATCTACTAATTAATTAAATGGTCAAAATGATGGCGGGGATGGTTAAAACCATTCAACATCATATCAATGCAGCACAAAGTTGACAGGGGAGTTTTGTAGATTAATGATGATGAGACATTGAGATCAAAATTGGAGACAATGAATTTTTATGCATATCTCCATGGATGAATGTCCGAAGGTATAGAATGAAAGGGATGTTAAGTTCTAGGTACATCATCCCCTTTGATATTGTTGATCATTTTGGGGTTGTGGCCTATCAACTAGAACATCCACCCACCATGGCCAAATTACATAATGTCTTTCATGTATCCCTCTTAAGGATTTACATACCAGACCCTTCACATGTACTATCTTCTGAGGTAGTACATTTATAGGATGATATTTCTTAGAAAGATCGACCAATGAAGTCCTTAGATAGTAGAGAAAAATTTCTATAAAATACGACAATGCCCCTTGTAAAGGCATTGCTTCCAAACCCCATGATTGAAGAAGCATCTTTAGAATCAAAGTAAGTGATGTAGCAGAGTAACCCACATATGTTTTAGTGTTGGAAAAGGAAATTTCGAGGCAAATTTTTTATATAGGTGGATGATTGTAATGATTAAAATGTTTTTCAATGAATATTTTTCTTGATCAAATTAAATGTTTTACTTTGAAAATTGTTTATATAAAATATGCACGTCCTTGGTTTTATGTTTATTGATTTCAAAATACCGTTATAAATTTTTACCATTTCTAATACAGCCACTGAAAATTGATCACCTGATTAGTATAAATATTGGGCTTTAACAAATCGAATTTACTCAGACAAAGGAAGTGATGGCCTTATCCAGTAGAATTTCCCCATACGAAGCCAATTTTTCAGAGATTATAAAGGAGGTGACATAATTGGGATTCACTCTCGATAAAGACCAATATGATCATTAACATGTTATGCTTGAACGAGACCACCTATGGGAGAAGTGGAATTTGATAGAGATTACCACCCGAGAGATGTTATCTGAGCCATCCCATGAATCTGTCACCATCGCAAACCTTACCCTTCAGTCTTTTGTGGGTGTTATAAAGGTTTATGTAACAAGACCTTCGACTATGATTATGTGCCTTAGTTTTTAATATAATAAATAATATACAGTCATTTTATTATTATGACTATGAAATTTTTTTTAATGAACAAAGTGTTATTTTAGTTAATATTCAACTTTGAAATATATTTTTATAAATTAATTAATTTTTTAGTTAAATATTATTTTAAGATATTATTGTTTTAATTAAATTAAATTGTATTATGTATAAATGATCGTATAATTTTTATGAAAACAATTATAATTTTATTTAGGTTTGAATGAGGTTATTGTCAAAACCCATTAATATTCTATAAATGTTGGTTTTTATTTTAAAACTGAAAATTGACATATTTAGAATTTTTTTTTGTTAAAATTAATATTATTGTTGGAATAAAGCCCCAAAATTATGAAACAGTTATTCTTTGATAATTTTATGAGATGTCAAATTTTTGGGGAAAAATCACATACCATTTAAATATATAATGTGTTGTATGAAATCATATTGATCGAATAGTGATGTAATAAAATACTATAAACATAATGTTAGGAAATTATAAGAATTAATGTTAATGTAATGTTATTATTGGTTTGTTTTATTTATTTTTCAAATCCATAGTGGACCCCTCATGACATATAAACCATTTTAGGTTCTTAAATTGATTTCCTTGAGAGTGTGACTCACATTCACAAAAGAAACACTATTACTTTAAGATGATCGGCCATTGGAAATATAAAATTTTGTTTTCCACTCCCCTTTGAAAAAAATAGAAAATACCACAGTCTGGTTTGGGTTTCTAATTAGTTTAGTGTGTGGTGTCCCAAACCAAAATAATAAAGAATTCCCTCTCGTTTCCTAAATAAACCTACCCAAACTCCTATATCCTCTTCACTCAAAGCCTTTGGAGCACTTCGAATTTGTTTCCTCATCTCTCTTGGATCCTTCCAAGGCTCCCCGATCTCCCAATAATCCTCTCATAATCATATCCCAACCATTTGGGATCACACTTCCATGAAAGGGATTTATTCTTTTTTCATTTTATCCTAGTTTCTGAATATTGTTATGCCCTATAATTTTCAATTATAAATGATGGGATATGATTTGTATCATCTCCCATACATCCCTATTTATGTTTGAATTGTGAGAGAACCCTTTTACCTCCCATTAATGCACCCATGTACACCCATTACCATGACAAAATTCCATAAGGAATTTCTCCCTCCTCATTTACATTAAAGAAATTCATTTGTATTTTGAACACTAATGCAATTACTAATATTGGTACATGTATCTATATAACCACCATAATTTCCATTTCACGTACATATGATAATACACTCTTTTCACTCCCATCAATATTTTTATGAATTCTGATGTCACACTGTTATGCCACCAAAATTACACATCCATTTTCCAAGCCAGAATCAATGTGTAGTGAATACAATGCCCAATTATCTATCAAGGGTATTATCCTTTATGAATATTTACTTATTAATTATAGTGTTAAATTTACGAATTAGACATTATTTAATCTTGGAATAAATGGTGGTGATTTCAATTTTAATGATCGATGTTGAACACTTTTTCATGAAATGAAATGATTATGAATGGTGCGCCCTTGTAGCGCTCCAATACATTGGGTAAATATTAGTTTCACGATACATACTGAACAATAAGGATTTACCCATGCTAATTAAATTTCAATGACGGTTCTCTCATGATCCATGGGCAGTGATCCTTATCTCATGTTTATTACATTTTAAGTGTTGATTCCACATTTCCATGTTATGATAATCATGCTATATCATGCACTTATGTTCATGTTCTTTTATGTTCCATTGATATTATAATTTCATAACATGTGTGGTATTATTCATGTAATACCTTTTTACTCACATTCTGGACTTTATAACTCAAACATTTCACATGTATGTATTTAGGTTATCCCATGCAATGCTATGTACGATGGACTGTTGAAGTTATATAAATAAAGTTTTCAATAAAGATGTCATGTGTTTTATGTTTTAAGTTGTTATGTAGTTATATTTAGGAACAAAGACACTAGACCTCTCAATATTCAATGTTGTATCAAGTGATGATTTTTTTAATAAATCATTTTTATGTGTGTAATAAAGAGGATGGTTGTTATAGTAAACATTTTTAACAAATCTATGAAAAGTGAGTGGTTTATGGATATAAAAGGAAATATTCTGTCTATCCTTCTTCTATAGATTGAAGCCTTTTGGGTTATTATTCCTCTAAAATTAAATTTATATTTCTTTAATTTGACCCAATGTCTTTGGATTCTATTTCAAAAGGAGACATACGTTACCGATTAAGGGGGAGTGTCTGTTCTAGAGGAGTTTAGTAATAATTGGAATAACTAATCAGACCATGATAAATATATTATATTAATGATGATAAATATTATAAGGAACTTTTTAAAAAGATAATATGGACGTTTATTGTATTTTCCCATCTAGGGTGATGAAGTGATCTTAAATAATTCACCCCATTCACTTATTTGAAGTTGTTTTGAAACTTCATGAAATAAGTGTTAAATGGTAACTTGTGGGATTACAATTAATTTTCAAAAAATTAAAATGGTTATATTGAAGAACACAATATTTTTTGGATTGGTCTTTTGAATATTTATGCACACATTGGTTCTTAGTGATAATGGGTTGTTTTATTTTATGTCTTGATGATCTAGGAACTCATAATCCTAGAATTTCATAATCTTGTTTAAGAAGATTCACTATAATATAATGTGTTTATGAGAAGGGATGTGGATTAGTTAAATTAATTCAGTTTTTGTTTTATTGGAATCTTGATCCATATAGATTATTTTTTAGAGGATATATTTATTAGATTTTTATTCTATGTAGATGATTTTGTATAGGGTAACAATTGTAAGTTATTTACATAGTTCATTATCCTATATTAAAAATTTTCATAGGTGATTAAACTGCATAGCTGAATGTTTAATATATCCAAATTATTAATATTGGTGAACATAGAATTCATATAGTTGATCTCAATCACGTAGATTATTGGTGATGTATAAAAATCAGGATTCATATTGACAAATCATGTAGGAAAATATGATATGTCTTTGACTTATATAGAGGAACAATTATATGATTCTTATTATTGCATTTTGTTTATATTTAACTTTAGTTTTTGATTTTCTTTTATGAATGTTTTATAAATTCCTATATTTTGTTGGTAATTAATTACTATTATGCTTGAGCTATTTTGAATTCTCTAATAATCAATGTATTTGACTTTGGAGTTGTGATTCCAACATATTTTGAAGAAATTTTGAGTGGTTCTTAAGGAGTATTAAAATTATTAGTTTCATATGCTGTAAAATAATTTTTGAGCTATAATGTAAACAAGGTCTCCATCAGCTTCAATGGAGTCCATAGAGAAATATTATAATAATTAGGAGATAATAGATAATGAACTCTAAGGAATAATAGAATAGAGGGCATAAATATTGTGTCATGTGTCCACTATATGGTCAAAAAGGAAAATCATGTTGGATCTCTTTAGAGAGATAATAGTAAGGGATAAAATATTTGGAAGGATAACAAAAGATGAGGTGAATTCATCCAAATTATTTATTCGATAAAACACAAATCTTAATAAGATTGAACTTGAGTTTAAGAAAATCTTAAAAAACATATATAACATCCCTCTAGGTAATAAATGTTCTATATCTTGGAGGATAACCGAAATTTATCTAAAATATTTATTACTAAAGAAACCTAAGATTCTAGAAATCTTTTTCACTAGGTAATCATTTTTTAATACTATTGCATGAAGTTGTGGGGTAGGTTGTGACTACTAACACGTGTTGTTGTATGCTTCAAAAATTCTTCTATGTTGATTTCACATGGGTAAATAATGCGGTGAATTTATGCTTGTGGGAGTAACTATCCACCTCAAGGGTAATAATTATATATTGTATTCAAACCTTGTAAAATAAGTGTGTTCCCTACTCATTCATTTTATTCAAGATTTTGGGAGGAAAAGTACTATTTTATATAGATCTTACATTAACAATTTGTAGATGATTATTTCTTTTTAATGGAAATTATAAAAACTACCCATTACTAATTAAATTCCCCTTCTCAATAGAAGAATGTAGTCCGGATAAGAATTTCATATAGTATAATTTTTTAATATTAAATCAGTTATGGAAGTATTTTTTACTATAAAATATCATTATTGTCATTTTCAAAAATATATGAAATATTATAATAAAATATATGTCTAACTAATGTTAAATGGATCCACAATGGAATATCTTTGAATAAAAAGATTATATGGTCATAATATAATCATCTAATGAAATTTTTATATGTTTTAATATCATCGAAAAACTTATATATTATTTTTACCCCCCGGTTAACCAATTTTAATCTTAACTTTGGTAATGATTTATTTAATATTAAAGTGTTTTAATTTTACATATAAGACAATAATTATCTCACAAATTTCCACTAAATAAATTTTCCGGAATTTAGCATTGTACTAGTTCTCTTTTATGATTTTTATGATTTTTATATAATTTAAATATATATATTTAACACAAATACTATTATTTCCTTTTTAATACCAATTCACATAATTTGACATTTGAAACAATACAATATAATTGGAAATAAAATATAATAATTACAAAAACTCTAATGTGTTATGTCATCTTTAAAATTTAAGGGACACTTTAAATCAACAAAAAAATATTACTTTTATAGTTCTTAAAATTATATACATTATTTTTCTACTCTATGAAAAAGAACCATATCAATTGGGAGTATTCATTTATGGTAGTCATTTAATCACTAATAATTATAAATAAGTAAGCAACAAAAAAAAATTTCATTCCTATTTTGATTAACTATTCAGACCTGAATATAAATTTTTTGCATCCCCATGACAAAATATTAAATATATGAGATGTACGAATTTGAATTTTTTACATTATCATTTACATAAATATTTTAAATTTAAAAAAAAATTAAATTCCCTCAAAAGGTCATATACTCAAATTTGTGATGATTATTTATGAAATTGAACCATAAAAACAAATAAATGCATGTTTTGGATTAATTACTTGCATTATCACATTAGTGTAAACCCTAAATAATCCATTTTACCATTATCATGGTGAAATCAATTTACAGTAGTTACTATTAATAATGACATAAAATAATGATAAGTATTTACCAAATTAGGAATTCATAATTTCAAATACATGATCCATTTTTCAATATTAAATATCAAAAATTTGAATAAATTAATTTAAGTTAAAATGAAAAATACAATGAATTTTTTTTCATAAATAATATTTTTTTAATTATGAAAATGTTTTTAGAAACAAATTAACCATAAAATCGATTAAAATGAATGTAATTTGATTATTAATAATTTAAAATAACCAGTTCTAGTTTTTTATAATTTCTAATGAACGTGTATCTTTGTAAATCATTGAAATTTAATTACATTTTTAATAAAAAAGAATATTTTTTCACTATTCACTAGAAAATCAGTCTTTTCAGGAAAATCCTAAAATTTTACCCTAAGATAATTATTGATAATATTATTTAAACATCTATAACGTTTTTATGAAATATAATTTCAATAAATCTATTTTTTAATACAATCTATTCTGAAAAATAAATGGACATAACTAAAATTAATTGAGTTTCCATTTTATAATTATTTATTGATAAATATTTCTTGATTACTACATATATATAAATATTTCAGAAATTTGTTACTTATATCTATACCTACCAATTCAATGGATATGTTTTAAAGGTCATAATATGATGTTTTTTGTGGTTCTCTTAAGTTAGGTGTTGCGTGTTCTACATATTGTCAAACATATTGTTCCATTAAAATCACGATGTATCACAATAAACCCCTCCCCATTAATAAATATTCTCCCTATAATTTTATATTTTTGTTGGTAATAATGGGGTAGAGAATTGAAAAATCCTTTTTTTAATCCAAATTGTAATAGGGATAATAAAACATCCTCTTAAAAGAGGGAATGGGAAATATGAAGGTCATGTAGAATAACGCATTACTAGGTTTTAAAATATTATAAACATTAAGGGTAAATGAAAATATTTACATCGATTAAGAAATTAATAACACTAGAACCTGGATCAAAATAATGTGACTGATCATGAGAAAGTAAATGACCCCAAAACCATAAATCAATGAGGTGTAATAAAAGTCCATCAATTTATCTAAAATGAATGTAAATGAATTTTTTTTCAAGATCCTTTTCCTATATTTTAATAATTACATTACTATGTAGACTAATACAATAATGAAATATATTTAGTTAATTAGTATAATTACATCCTTCAATCAAGATCCACAATAGTATCGTCTTTTTCATTGAACGTTGTGTATTTGAGATGAATTTTTATGTATGAAGCACTAAAATGAACTTCTAACATTTCACATTATTCAAAATAATAATAATAAT
Source organism: Viscum album (assembly GCA_963277665.1). NCBI lineage: Eukaryota > Viridiplantae > Streptophyta > Magnoliopsida > Santalales > Viscaceae > Viscum > Viscum album. Next base: position 1,683,629,592 of record OY728119.1, on the reverse strand, counting down.
ATATTCTTTATGTATTAAAATATTAACAATAACTAAATTGGTTGCAACAATTTAATATAATATCTATAATGTATAAACCTTTATATAGTGAAATAATATATTTTATTTAAAAACTGACACAATAATTTAAAATTTTCAAATTTAATTATTCCAAAAATAAATAAAACTGTATCCAAATAATCCTAAATAAACTCTATATTAAATAATTCTTTTTCATCAATCGTGATCTCATACCTTTCAACATACACCCCATAAAATATAATTTCATTCTTCTTATGTTATAACACATGTTATATCTAAGGATTAAAAATACCTCAACCCAATAAAACATCACCCTAATTATCATAATTACATTGAAAATAAAATTATAATATTATAAAGTAGTGAAGATTTCTGAAATGTCATAAATCAAATTTAGATACTTACATGAATGTTAGAAAATATATTGACCATAAATATCTCTTAAAATATCACATTACTAATTAATCACATTTCTAAGATTAAGATTATTTATATCCCACTATCCAATAAAATATAAATTTATTAACAAAAAATCATATAGTAACTTAAAGGGTTATGTAAAAAACAATTGTTTCATTATTTCTAAAACCCAATGAAATATTTAAATCACCTCAAAGTCCCAATAATTAAACCCTCAAATGTGGTATCTATGAATTTGAACCTCTGATAAACCTTAAAATTATTAACCCTTGATGGCATCCCAAACTCATAAGTTAACATCACATGAAAACATACATGATTCCAAAAACTAACAATATCCTTATTCCTCATATAACATCATATAATATCCATAAATTTTAAAATTCAATAGACCCCATCAAATATGACCTAAAATACTTCACCATAAAACCAAATGGAAATTTTTTTGTCACCAATACTAACACGTCTACTTCATTAATGTCAATAATATCTTTATCCTAATGAATAATTATTACCTTATAATAAACCACATTTCTTAGTTATCGATATTATTTAAAAAATGATTTCCAATCCTTAAAGAATAAATATTTTGGAAAAATACATAGATGATACATGATTCTTATATCTATAATATCATTTATATAACACTTCAACTACATAATTGAAGATTCATAATACCGAAAAACATCAGTTATTTTAATGAAATTGTTGGAATAGAATGAGACCATGATTGTTGTTAATATAAACCCTTTGATTTTGGCATTGCCTCAAATAATTACAATTTTCTCCACATATAAGATATTGTACTAAAAGTTTTTCCTTTAGATGAACATCATATCCCTCCATCTAATAATTTATTAATCCTAGGTAATTAATTTATTTATTCCTTATTTTTCACACATAATACATTTTTTCATTCCACTAAGATATTTCCCTTACTTCTTATTCCCACATGATTGACATGGGGTAAGCCAAATCTTATCTACTCTTTGGTCATTACAAAATTCCAATTTTCTCTTATTAGATTGGATAAAAGCCCGCCCATGTTGAGATTGTAATTCATATAATGAGATATCTAATTATACTTGGTTATAATTTGTTTCCTACCAACTCCTGTTTCATTTTATTTTTCATGAGAAAAATCATTCATTTATTAATCACATTATGTAAAAAAAATTAATCCATCTAATTCGAACCATTGACTAAAACAAAAAATGTATTGTTTGATCAGACACAATTATAATAAGGAATTATATAATCATAAAATTTATTTTATAGGATTTATAAATCATGAACCGTTTTTTAAATTGATAAAAACATAGGATTAACCTATTTCATACATGATTATCATATATTCAAATCATTCATGAAGGTAAATAATTAAAATGTGAATTAACCTTTGAATATCCCTTAGGTGTTTCAAACTAGGTTTAATGTAAGTACACAATCAGTGTGCACTATAATTAAGTATAAGATAAAATATACCGAAATATTTTGGTGTTGTTACACTTATATGAATCTACTCTAAAACCATGTTAACTGGAAACTTTTATAACGGGATGTTTTTCTAGTAAAACCACACCCCTTTTTTTACTATATCTTATGATGTTATCCTATACATAGGATACTCAAAAGGGTCCTTACTAAAATTTTCACATCCTAGTTTCCAAAGGTATATAATCCTTTATTTGATAGCATTTATAATGACCTAAAGGTTTCATATATTAATATAACATATTATTAGATGATTATTAAATACCTAATATTATGATCCAGGAATGAACTATAATGTTTTAGTTTCTATGGAATCAACGATGCCAAAAAAACTAGTTCATAAAATATATACATCATCTCTCATGTAGTTATTTATAACCAGAAACCTTCTTAGACACATCATACATAAAAGGGTTATCTGTATCTCATGTTAAGGAATACATAATAAGTAATCGTCTCCAACGCTTAGTAAGGGTAATCGTTGGAGATATTAATGGACAATTATAATAAACATATACATAATGTTTAGGATTAAATGATCTTTACCTTTGAAATCTATAACTATGATTTCATTGATCTTGAACATGATCCATGGAATAATTATTTACTATTTATTATTCATGAATATTAAAGTGATCAAAGAAGAAGATCCATGAGTATATAACATAGGAAAACAATATTTTCATAAAATATTTTCATAAATTGTGGAATAATCATCATAATAAAAATATAATTTCAATGCTACCCACCAATAAAATTGTAACATGTCAATTATGGGATTCATTCTTGTATATATTTTTCTTCCTTGTGAATAACTATCGCATAACCTCTTTTATGATTAGGATAATCTCCCATGAAACATATTCTTCGAGAATAGGATAACAACCCATTTACCGTTTTATATCATTGAAAATTAATATTTACCCAATTCATTTGAATTATATATAATTCCAGGACCACCCATCACATAATCATAAATTTATTCATATGAATTCCACAATATTATAAAAAAAATTCATCATAATATAAGTCAGGGATATTAAAATGGTAATCATTGGTATTTCATCATTATGACCATAAAATCCAGATAAATAATGAAGATGGTATCACTGTATCATGTCCTTAATAAATCTTTAGTAATATCAAAGGATTGTTTCATAAATGATAATTTCCATTAAAATATCTTTTGAATATTTCTTGAAGAAAATTTCATATTAATTATCTAATAACATATTAATATCGAAAAATATCCCCAATATTAAGGAAACAATTTTTTTTAGAAAATAACATTGTAAAATATAGAGAAATATTGAAATAATTGATAGGTCATGACAATGATAATTTTTTGTAAGACTGTGTACCTCAAAGCAATGATTTATTTTATAATTTAGGTAAAATTTAAAAAGTAACATGTTCAAAAAATTATAATAATATTCACCTTACACCATTATTAATAATTTAATCATTAGTAAAATGAAACTAAAAAATATTTTAAGAATATTATAAAATTAAACCTATTTTATAAAAAAATTATATATAATAATAAAAAAATCCATCGAATCGAAATATAATCTGGTTTTTCCATTAAAACATTATTTCATTCCCTAGAGTACTTAATGGTAATAAAATGAAAGGAAAATCCTTTTCTAAATAAATAATCAGATGTGAAAAAAATTAATGTTGTTTAATTAGGAATGGATTATATAATTTCATTCATTTTAAATTTAATCATAAATCCCTAACAATCAGAGCGTTTATATGAAATCCTCTTGAAACTGATAACCTAATATGTATTTTCATATCTGAAAACTTTTAATGATAAGAATCATAAAATACATTCATTGGAATTATATACACCACATTAGAGATGCATGTGTTGAATATGGCATGTACCTCACTAAAATAAAAGTGAGACAAAAATTTCGAGCATCAAATTTAAATTGTTTTTATTGTGTTATAATGTCAAGCATGATAAAATTTAATTTTTTTATAATTCTATAATTTTTAAATTTAAATATTATGATTATAATATATTATAATTTTATAACAATTAAAAAACCATTTATTAACAATTTATTATTAAAATCACTATATTGTGGTGGTAAATGTTTCATTTTTCCTGATAATTTCTTTGGTAGTTCCAGTAATTAGACATTGATCATAATTCCATAATTTCATGAATACTAAAAAAAATTTTAATACCATACAGATTAATTATATATATTTATATTCATCTTCAAAATATAGAGATACAAAAATAAATTAATTTTTTCATAGAGATGGTAGGATATATGTATACATGCACGTTGATTTTATTTTGATGAATGAAACGAATGAAATGTAAATAATAATTCATATTTAGAATGTAATTGTTATTTTATATATATCATATATATATATATATATATATTAATTCAACCCATATTAAAATACATGTAAGATATAATATAAATGAATCACATCACTTAATGGAGGTGGTAGTCTACATAAACACATGAGAAACATTAACAATTGTGAAGAGATGATTAGAAGGTAAATAATGATTAGAAATCATCGTAATAAAAATAAATTATATTTAACATACATAAATAATTATTTTAAAATTTAATAAATATATTTATAAGATTTGTGAGAAGAAATAAATTTCAAAATGATCAATTATGGGTAATACCTCATCATTGAGAAACAACTATTGACTTAAACCTTAAAAGTTGAAAGTATAGAATTTTGGAAATAAAAAAGTATTTATAAAGGAGTTAAATAATATATGAGGGTATTATATCTATTCTTTCATTATATACATGGATAAAAAAATTGGGGAATAGAGGAGAATATATGCCCATTTATATTTAAAGGGAGGTGCACTCGGGAATTACAAGAAGTATTAAATTGTTATAAATTATATTTTTATAGAAAAAGGATTAAATAAATATAATTAGAATATTAGGATGAGTATGAGTCTAAATAATTTCATAAAATCATATTTAGACAATTATTGGTTTTTTACGCTTATATATTATCTTTAACCAACTACTAACCCTCTTGACAATTACCATGTTATTAATAATTTTTACTATTTACAGGTCAAGATTATTCTCGTAAAAAATAAATGTGACCCAGAACTCTAAAATGTTCATATTGTAATCCATATCCAGATTATTTATCTAATAATTGGAGTTTTATTGATTTTAAATCATTGAATAAATCATTGTTTATTATAAAATATTATTAATCTCATTTTTGAAATTTCTTTAAATATTACAATATAATATTTGTCCAAATCAAGTAAAATGGTTCTAATATGACATGTATAAAAATATATGAATGTTATGGTCTTAAAATAACCATTAATGCATGTTTTAATAGGATTAAATTTATTTTAAACGACATATTTTATTTTAACCACATAGTTATTAAATTTTAATCTAAATAATGAACAAATATATTGAAAATATTACGGGGTTATAATTTTCCTATAAGGAAATAATATGACAATAAATATGAATTGTATAAAACACTCAATCATTTATCATCATTATTACCCTATTTTAAAAAATATTAATTCCTATCTTGTTTAAGAATATCTATTTAACATATATTGAAAAAAATTACCATCAAAAATGAATTTAAAATAACATTAGAAAAACTATTTATAACTAAATATAATATTTTTTTTATCTCTACAAAAAAATATAATTGATAATAAAAACATGAAAGTGATATTTTTTACCTTATATTTTAAAAATTATTATAAAATTTAAAAACAAATTTAAATGATAAATGGTCAAATTTTAAGATAGTTTATGTTAATGAACGAAATAGAAAAATACAATGTAAGAATTTAATATTTTTTATGAAATAGAATCGCTGAATCATTAGTTTTAACCGTAATTTAAAAAAATTACCTTTATTGTGGTAATATGAATTTATTATGGTCTCTAATGGTAATGAACAAAAATAAAATGAATAAAAACCAAATTTGAGTGTCCTGATATAATATATATAATTAATTTATTAACATTAAATTCATGTAATCAATATAAATAAATTTAAGAAACAAAATAAAATGAAATGGAAGTTAATTTTACAGAAAAGTTCTTTTTTAAATATAATATTTTTATACCAAATTCAAAATTAAAATTGATTACAATGAATATAATTGGATTATTAATAATATAATATAAATAATTATTCATTTACATCACATAAAAATATAATGTAACTTTTAAAATTAATGAAACAAAAATATAGTTTTCAAATAAAATTATTATTTTCACTATTAACTAGAAAATCAATCTTTTTAGAAAATTACCCAAATTACGCCCTATGATAATTTTCATATAACATTTTCAAAAAGGATAATATTTTTATCAAATTTTATTTCAAAATATATTAGAATTAATTCTAGCATTCTATCACAAAATAAATAAAACCCTATTTTTGAAGAAAATGTATTTTGAGAAATTAAATGACATCACAAAATAAATTATGGTGTTATTTCCAAAACATTTGTCAATATATTTTTTAGGTGTATGAAATTTTTATAATTATTTTTCAATTATATTAATTCTATTCACACACACAAATTCAATTTATATATTGTAATGTTTATAACAGAAAAATATTAACTGGTTATTTTCGATATATTGGTGCATGTTATACACTGTATCAAACATTGTGTTCCAATAAAATCCTAGGGTATTACCAGTATAATACCATATCTCATGGGTGTAACCTATTATTATTAATCATTATCACATTACCCAGTTCATTAGAGAGAGACATCAGGCTCACGCATCATTAAAGCTATATTTGGATCAATATTCTTAAATATAAAATGTATAAGAACCCTAGAATTTAAAAAATCAATTTAATCATAAATCTCATTTGAATTAGCATTAAATTTCATAAAAATAACTACTTATTTTATCTAAAAATATTTGAAATGTTTTCAATTTCCTTATAACCAAATTTTAAAACCTAAAATTCTCAAAATATTAAGATAATAAATTTATTTGAAAATAAGTTTGGAAACATGTAGGAGATTATATATTAAAAAATCAATTTGATGGAGGGAAAATTTTATCACGTTGAATAATATAATAAATATTAAATTACACATTTCTAAAAACATCAAAATAAACCGTATGGGATATATTTAAAATATTTCTATTCAAACAATTAAAAAATAAGGTAAAAATTTTTTGAAAATAGTTTTTAATTATCTTTTTTGTATAAATTATAATTAATATGGGAATTTTTTTAAAATATATATATTATGGAGATATATTAAAAATCAATACATTAAAATAAGGCTTAAAAATAAAATCTCTTACCATAAGCCTTCTCTAGCTTCATACATTTTATAACTCGTGAATAAAAATTTTATATTTAATTTAAACATTCTTATTAAACATTTTCACCTTCATTTAATTTTTATTATTCATTTTATTTCATCTATTTACATTACTTATTTTGTAATTAAAATATTTATTTTCACATTATATTTTTTTGGTTCCTTTAGTTAGTAACCTCTAAATAACATTGGTTTGTTGATAATTGTTAAAAGGATTATGGTTTAATTAAAATTTAAATCATAATCATGTTTTATTTAATATATTTATAAGTTTTATACATTTTTTAATCCAACCACATTTTCAGTTCTTGAAAAATGAACCCTGATGTTTCATTGAAATGATAAACTGTACATATGTTGGAATGATATTTTATATTTAAAAAAATTCAAAAAATAAATAATTTATAAAATATTTAAATATGAGATAACAATATATATTTTATAAATTATATAATTATTAATTATTTAAATCCATATTACCATCCTTATGAAGTGTCAATGAAAAAATGTATAAAATTACATCGTGTAGGTGGTTATCTATATGTATGCGCAAGAGATGTTATCGTTGTCTAACAGATAGTAAGGTAAGGGTATAAGTAATAATTTATCATTTAAATGTCAAAAATATTACATAAATATCATATATTTTCATTTTCATATCATTTTAACCATCGATATAATTTAGAGATAAAATTTAAACACATCACATTGGGGTGATAGTAGTTCACACGTACATAGGAGCGATGTTTTCATTTAATATAGGTTCAAAAAACATATGATACAAGGTATAGAATTATCATAATAAAATATATTTATATTTAATTAAATTTTATTATTATTTCATAATGGTTGGGGAATATATTTATGAGGGTAATAAATAAATAAACATAAAATTTGTCAGTTAGCACTTATAACTTCTCCTAAATATCTCCCTTTGGATTACACCTTAATCAATTTGGGACTGTAATTTTGAGAACCAAATTCCCAATAGGTTATGTAAAGGTATTTTTTTGATATATTTTCATAGGTTACAGCTGAAATATAGTTCTCTATTGGTTTTAGGAAGGGAGGAGAGGAGGTGCTGTTTTAAAAGTGAGGGGAGAGACCCAAGTATTATTTTTCCTAAAATTTAAATATTATAAAGTATTAATCATGGGAAATTGGATAAAAAATTATCAACATTATAATATATGTTGATAACATTATAAATGTTATTTTCTAAATATAATTATGTTGATTATTTTTGGGACTCACCAAAAATTGATTACCATAGTTTACCTGAGTTACTATGGTGATTTTTTTTTAAAATGGTTACAATTCATAATGACTAAAAAAATTTGAAATTATTATTAATTTTGATCCTATGGATTTCAAAAAAGGAATCATTTATTGAACATTATTTGTATAGAATGTTAAAAAATTACATTTAATATTATTGCACAAAACACAATAAATTTGTTTTTGGGATACTCTTTTATTAATCATAAAAATGAATATAAAATAAGATTTAAATATAATAATGATTACATTAGAATGATTTTTTACTTTATTTTATCAAATGAATATCATATAACATTAAAACTATGTAAAAATTATGAAACTTTTAAATTAATTGACTAAAATAAAGAAGATAATTTTTAAAAAATTTCCATTTTACCCGAATAACTCGAACATAAATAAAATTCTAAAAATATAAAAAAATTTACCTTAACTTATATTCAATATTTTCTTTGGAAAATTAAATTCATTTTTATCAAATTAAAATTTTAAAATAATGATATTTATCATTTAATTAAAATCATATAATTCATGAAATAAAAATTAGTAAAATAATACCATTATCTTTTTCAAATGGAAATTTAAATAAAGTGATTTATAAAAATATAATGAATATGCATCCATAAAATTAATAATAAAAATACTTTTTCTTAATTTATTTAGATAAAATAATGGGATGTCACAATACATGTTTTTTTGTTAGTATTGTATTGTATTCAAATTGAATACAAGACACAACCTGCCCAGTTGTTCTAGTCATTGTTTTCCTAAACCAGGTTCCTTGGTTCCCATGATACGCTATATAATGGTGAGTTCAAGTCATATATCCAAAATATAAATCATCAATGACAAATAAAATCATCACCCAACCCCTCTGTAAGGAAACATTTATCAAAGTCCCTCATTCTCATCAAAATATATGGTATCTCAGTTGGTTGTCATACCTAGTGAATAATAAAAACATGGGGGATAATATTAAATCTTAATTGAAAATATCTAATAGTCCTTTGATTCCACTTGTAGTGACTCAAACATTAAACTTTCATTATATTATTTACAAATTGGCCTTAAATATCTATACAATGTATTAAAAAATGAAAATTACTTTTTAAAACCAAATACCATTCAACACATAGAAATCAAATTCAGTAAAACACAATTTAATTTCACTTTCATGATAAAAAATCAAACACGGAGATAAAAAATTTAATCATCAAATAAAATGTTCGTACACATCATACTAGAATCAAACCATTTAATAAGAATAATATGGTAATAATCAAGTTACACTAATCTCTTTTAATATAATCAATTGATTGTATAATAATTACACTATTCCCCATTGGAAACCATTAAAAATAATTAAATATTATTTACAATCCGTTTTTACCATGAATTTCATAAATAATTCATTGAGAAAATTTATAAACAACCCATATGTTTTGAAAATTAATATTCAAATATACATGGGCTAAATTCCTCGAAAATTGAATTGAAAAAACATGAAAATTATCATGTCTATGACAAAAAAATTACATTATGCAGCATTTAATATATTTATATCATAAAATAATATAATTTATGAATGGAATTATTTTTATTGTGTTTAAATTGTTACAAATGGAACAAAGAACCTCAAAATGAAGAAAACTTGTGGCCTCTGATGAAAAACAATTTAATGGGACTTAATATTATAACTATAAGACCTAAACAAATAAACTAAAAGTTGAAAAAATAATTATGACAAATGTTTTTTCGAAAAAGTTTTCTTTAGTTATGAACAATAATTAATATGATTCAATCGATTTTGAAGATAAAAGAATAAAAATATTACCATAGATGAATCTTCTTGTAAATGATGGAGGAGACAAAGAAATATATTTGAGGATGTGGGGGAGTCAATTGAAGGAGTAATTATTTGATTTCTCCATAAGAGTTGGAAGAAATATTGATTATGTTTGGAAATAGTTAGGGGGCTTTAGTTCATAAATTATTATCCTTTTAAATCCTAGACAGTTCAAATGGTTTTGTTATACATAAAAAACCTCTTACAAAACCAATTAAAAAATTATATGATTTATATTAAGTATTTTCAAGCTAATATTATCATGGAATTTTATTTTTAGAGTTTTGCATAATTATGAAATAATTTCATTATAAAGTGGAATATTACAAATAGTATATATTGTTTTCAAAAACATGTCCTTATATTAGCACACATTTATCATTTATGATATGCTTTCATAATTTATAACATGTTTCCATAATAGAAGGATTTTATTTTCAATATATCATAAATATCAATCAATCAAATTAAATCATTTTATAATGTTGTATGGATATATAATTTTAGGAAGAGATATAAAAAAGAATAATGTTGGTCCACTATAACATAATAATCCCCCTGAAGAATTTTCCCATTTACTGTAACAAATTATGAGCTCATATTCACATGTGTAATAAACCTGTATTCAAGAAAAAACATTAAAAATCAAACCAAGAATATTAAAAATAGGTAGGTATCTCAAGAAATCTTATACAAATCATATTTCAATTCACCCTTTCATATTCCACTTTCAATATTAATACCTATCTTATTACTTCAAACATTTTATCTACGGGTGACTAATCACCACATAATGCATGAGAGAGATAAATCATTCGCTCATCTATCATCATTTATACTTTCTATGTACTGTAAACTGAAAAAAGATATATTTTAATTTCTTCATTAAACTCAACAAAAACTATCATTTCAATCAATAATAAATATTACATTCACTTAACTCAAAAATAAGAAGAAATATCCATTACTTTTGATAACTTTTAAAAATGAAAAATAATCATAGAATAATGACATTTACATTTAATTTTAAAAAACATAAAAACATGAATATAAAGCCCCATATTGAATAATGGCCATGATTTTCAGAAAATTTGATAAAATAGTAAATATTTAAAAAAACATTCTTTTAATTTATTTATTCATATATTAAAAAATTACTCTTTTTGAAATCATTAAAAATATTAATTTATAAAATGTTGAAAATAAAATAAATGATTATAGAAAATTAATTTAACAAAAAAATTTAAGTTTATTTAAAAAATTATCAAATTAATATCAATTAGTAATAAAAGGGTTTGAAAAGAAAAATTCAGAACATTTATAATATGTTTTAAAAGAAAAATCTCTTACATCGAGTCTAAAATCACTTCAAATTACGTCAACTTCCTTAATGATGAAATTATATTATATATTTTCTTGATTAAAATAATTCATGTTTGTTATTTAATTATTCTCCTTTTTATTTCCATTATTATCATGGTTTATTTATTTACTAAATTCGTATAGTTCATGTTGGTTGTTTTGGATTCATTTGATTCCAAATTTTCAAAATAGATATGGTACACTAGTAATGGTAAAATTAATTTCCAATGGTTTTATATGATATAGGTTTGTTAAGGTGTAGCATCAATATCATTATAGAAATAAAGATGGTAAATATGTTATGATATTGTTTGTTTTCCATGAATATTCATTAATAACATTGTTTTGATAGTTACAAGTAACAATGATTGTTCAATTATAATTAAATTTTAATTTTTTATGTTTCACCAATACAAAATGGAATAAATATTGAATTAATTATAATTAAAAAATATAAATTGTATATTTGTTTTATTAATCATTCATTACATAACCATTATAACATCATTCATGATAGCGGTAAAACCAACCAAAACATGCTAATTTTATAATGAAAAAAAGTGTAAGAATATATTATTGTGTAGAAATATTATCACTTTTTAGAGGATTTAAATATTTAATAATATAGGTTATTGAAGTGATAAATCATATTCAATAATCAGTTGATGAATAATATAAATTAATGAGAATGGAAAAAATTATTTCATAAAATGTGACTTAGAATTCCTGTTTTAATTAGTTAATTTAAATAATGACATATTATTGTTAATATACATCCTGGAGTGAAATATTTTTTTTTACATATCCTTAATCTTATTATAAATATAATATAATTATTATAAAACTTAAAAAATTAATTTTTTTATAATATTAAATATTAATATAAATCTATAAACTAAGATATAAAATTAATTTATTCACAAAAATACATAGGTCATCATATTATCCCCCTAAAACAATTATCCTATTCAATTGTTTTTATTAATAAATTAGTGGAGATATTTTAATTCATTAACCCTTTCATGTACCCATGTATCTTCGTCAATCATTATATTTTTTCCATCAAACATTAATTAAGTGTAATACTATATTTCACCCCACATGCTATTTGGGATCAAGAATATTCAATAAAATTTCATCATAAGAAAGATTATCATTTAATTTTAACAATTAATGTCATAGTACCTGAAATTAGTCAGGAACATTATTCCTTGAAAAAGAAACATGAAACACATCATGGTAAATAGATACACTTAGAGTTACAGTTACTTAGTGTGAAACTAATCCCACTTTTTCTATAATTTCATATGGAACATTAAATTGTGGGACTAATCATCCTTCTTTTAGAAATGAATCACTCCTTTCCATTGTGATATTTTTCTGAAAAACAGAAGACTTCCACAAATTTATGATCTTTCCCCGTTTAATTTGAATTTATATTATTCCTTTTGTAAAATTCCCACAAATTGACGTGAATTATATTTTCATTTTTAACTATCTCATATACATATTATAGGGCTAAAATATATAACTCACTAACTTCTTCTGAATATGATGAATCCAAAAATCCATTTCCATGTAAATCTTCCAAAAGTTCCATATTAATACATGAATGAAAAATCATATTATATGAAAATTACACTGATGAATGGTGATTATACCAAACACCATAATAATCCCAAAAGGAATCATTAATCATATCCTCCTTTGTTTTTCTTTTTTATCTAATTATCCTCCATATTAAGGAGGAATAGTTTCAATTAAACATCAATCATATAAAATATATTGTATAACTTCTTATATCATGAAAATATCATTAAGATAAATTCGGAAAAAATAAAAATATATACAACATTGAATGTGAATAAATGGGAATATTTCATTATATAAAAAATAGAAGTGTATATTTCATTATTACCATTATATTAATTTGGTAATCACACAATGAAATATATAAATATTTTTTTCCATTTCAATTTTATAATTGATAACAACAAAAGAATCCCCTACAATTGTTTTTATTCACCATTAACACATTGAAACATTAAATATTTCAAGGTATAAACCACATTTTGTTCTTCATTCTATAACACTAATATAATATTAATGATTATTTTAAATATTTTAGATATATGGAAGAACAAAATAAATTTTTATTGAGACTTACCCAATAATTCCATTTTCACTTGTGATTCATTTAGTTCGCACCAACATTTTCTAAATCATATATTACAGTATTTATAAATATTAATCATCGGAAAAATTATCTCCATCACTATTTCATTCTTTTTTAAATTAGTATATTTCATTTTATAATGTTTATTTCATTTTTAAAATGATGAATTTATATAAAATTCTTCCAAAAGAAAAGGGATTTTGGATACACAACATATGAATATTGATTCTTTAAATCATTAACTATACGATCATGTTTAAAATGTAGAATATTAATTGATTTATTATCCTTTATAACCCAAGAATATACTAAGATGTTTTCTTTTCTTGGATGATACTGAATTGTAGAACCATAATTCTTTATTAATTCCAAATATATTAGATGCCTCTTGATCATGAATTTTTGAGTGAATATATACATTAATAATTTATGATTCATACATATATATACATACATATATATATATATATCACATGTATCAATATATATATGATGCTTCTAAATTGATAATGAAAAAATTAATGAAAAATATTTGAGATCATTATTTGGATAATTTTTATCATGGTATTTCATATTTGATGATGCATATTCTATTACATGATCATTTTTCATCAAAACACAATCAAGGGAATTCTATGAAGCATCACTATATATGAAAAATTACATTGTTCTTGATGGTATGCTATAATTTGAGAATTAACTAATATTTTATTATTATTTTTTAAAATTGTGATCATATTTTGGTATCCAAATTAATCCAACTCCCTTTCGATCTAACATAGTGGGTAGGATAGATAAAAAATCAGTTTCTTCAGTAAGTCATTAGTAATGACACACTAATACAAGATAAAATAGAATATCAATGACATTGGTAAGCCTTTTCTACTCCTATATAACGTTATTTTTAGAAAGATAAAATATTTTTCCATCTTTAGTTATACTATTACAAAAGTAAGAATCCTTTTGCAACCAAAATTCACATATACAAAATTTTAGATATCACATATTTTATTAAAGGTTATTAATAACATTCCTTATATGTTTATCATGATGCTCATAACATCAATAATATTCTACAATTTTTTCATTTAATTGCAACACAAATTTAACAAAATACAAATTGGTAAATCTATATCATTATATCTATAAATACAGTCGGATTATTTGTTAAACCAAATAGAATAAATAAATAATAATTATTTACATAGTTGATTATAAATATTGTCCAAAAAATGACTTATTCAATTACCTTTTCCTGTTGATATCTATCAATAAGATTAATCTTATAACAATACTAATATCCTTTGATTTTATGAAACAATTCATTGATATGAGGTAAGAGACAATTCTTTTTAATAATATTTTTATTAATTTTAATAGAAAATACATATATAACTATATTCATTATTAAAAAAATTGACGCAACCCAAATGGGTGTCCTTGAGATAATAGTACCAATATCAATTAATTTATCTAATTTATTTTTTAACCCCTATATCTCCACTGGATCCATTCAAATAGGATGAAGTGAAATTGTATTAGCATAGGGAACTACATAAATAGTGGATTAAACCTCCCTATTTGGAATATCATCAAGAGAATCATCATGAAATTGAAATGGATTTTAATTCATAAAAGGAACATAACTAAATTTAAAAAATCCATTATTTTTAATGATGTTGGAAAGACAACACAATTCACCAATTTTAATCAATTTCATAGCTTGATGATATATTTTCATAGGTATGAAATCATAGTCATATAAAAATATAAGATCATTATGAAAAATTAATATAACAACTTTTTCTTTGAAATCTATCATAGAATGATAAAAAAACCTATTCAATACAAAAAATAACAACATACACTATTTTGAGTAATCCATCAAAATTTATTAGAGAAAATGACCACATATATTAATAAGAATAATTGAATAAATAAAAGTTCCATTAATAGTTAATATAATAGTCTTTACCAAAATTTCAATCTCTATTTCTCAAGGTGATATTTCTATTTTACATTCATATTTTTTGAAGAACATTAGAAAATTCATAGATCCCAAATCCAACATGACATTGTCATAATTTGAGTAAACAAGTAATGTACATGTCACCACTTCATTTTATGGTTGATCATCTACTCTAGAAGTAGAAAATTAAATTTATGGACCTTTATACTTCAAATATTGATAATTTAATGCTTGAGTAACATTTTTCAAATACATGTCTTCATTGTGTCCCAATTTATTGTATGTAAAATATTTTACTACCAACAACACAACTGATTTTCCATTATTGGTCGAATCAATACACTTTTCTTTTGAGTAACGATCCAAGAGATGAACATACCAAACTAATATAACATTCCAAGTCATATAATACATTCCTTAAAAAATATTTAGTATATTTGAGAAATTTATCATTCTTTCATATATATTTACTTGTTCTTTTTTCACTATTGTTCCACATTTACTATAACTTATTTTTGATGTGACTGGATACATAAAAGCCAAAAAATTCATTATAATCATATTTATATAATTGACTAATTTTCTCATAACATTTAATTTAATTATATTTTTATACTCTTTTTAGGCCTTGTAGTAATGTTGTGTATGAAATATCAATTTTACTCTAATAATATATAGAAAAATTTGGTGCATACCTTTTCAATATAGTAAATATTTATTAACAAGACCCAATTGAGTCCTCTTTTGTTTTTATAAACACAAATATAATCCATTCCACTCTAAATCAAATAGCATCACGAAAATATTTTATAAAAAATATATATTCTAAAACAATATCCATTCAATTATATCAATTTCATTCTTATTCTTATTAACTTTAACTAATTTCCAACACTATTAAGATTCAATATCAATATAGAAAACAATAAGAGTTACCATCTGATGCTCTGAATAGTACAAAACCTCAAATATCTCCTCTAAATGATTTATCGATCCTTAATCATCCACTAGGTAAAATGTAATTACAAATTCAATAAGGTTGTGTTTTATAAAATGTTACAGTATTGAAAAGTATCTATGTATAGAATTTTGTTTGATATTTTTCAAGGGATTCACTATTAATATCAAATGTTAATTGACTCAACACAACTACAAACTACTCATCTTTAACCAATTTAGGTTTTTAATTTTGAAATACCATGTACTCTTATTGCATTCATACATTATTCACTTGATTAGATATTTCAAAAACCATTCTAAAATTAACATAAATTACATGAAGTTGTATAAAAACCCTTTGAGTAATCAAAAAACCTTACAAGAAACCATTTTTTTAAATTACAATCTAAATATTATCCCTCATTATCAACATCCAATCATTTAAATTTATCTAATCTTTCGATGATACAAATTATTATGATACATACAAAATTAATCCATAAATTACACGTTTTTTAGTTACTATTACATTTCTAGACAATTTCATTACTTTTTAGGTCCATTGTTTTATAAAATTATGAACCATTACACTAAAATAGGAATCCTCCCAATACTGTTTTTCCAACATATTTTTTTATTAGATTAATAGAACTTTTTTATTTATTATACACTAAATTTATTCAATATAAGTCTCCATAGGGGAAATATTTACCATGTTCTAGTTCCTACACACACAAATATGTGGTAAAATCATTTGAAAACAAAGTATGATCACATAAAATTCAGTAAGGGGTATACAAAAAATTCATTTTCCAATTGGAAATCAGGAAAATCCATGAATGTTTTTCAATTTCTCATAATATTATTTGATATAATATTAAAATGTTCAATCAACCATTTCATAACAAATACCATTAAAAAAAATAAAAATCAATTAAAACACATTATGGTTTCATGTGGCATCTTATTAATCATTATTTATATATAACCCTTTCATATCATCATTTCTATATGAATATTATATTCACATACATCCAATATTTTATCTTCGATGAATAAATTAGTACTCAATGCATTGGAGAGATATATCTCAATATCACCAATAATCATATATAATTCACAAATACTGTTATGTTATCACAATATAAGAAATCTTTCATTTTTATCATCAAAATAAAAAAACACACATTTGATCACATTGGAAAAATAAATTTCACTTATCTCATAAAAATATGAAAAAACTATATTTTCAATTCATAACTATTTAAAAATGAAAAAATATAATAATTAAATAATATTAATTGAGTTTATTTTGGTTAACCATGAAAAGATTAATATTTATATACATAATGAATAATGACTATGATTTAGGGAAAATGTGATTCAATGGTAAACCCTTATAACGTTCTGTTAACACTATTATAAAGAATGTCCAAAATAATATGTATGGTAAACATTAAAAAGATTACTTTTAAACCTTTATAAAGAAAATAAAAGAAAATATAACATTACATTAATAATATTTTTTGTTTCCAAAAATAAACATTTTTGAAAGAATATAGATTTGGAAAATAATTTGTTAAAATGAAATTTTTTATAACATTTAAAATAAGGTTTAACATAAAAATAACATAAAATTAGTCTTAACTCATTTATTTATGAATTATATAATCCTGAATAATTAAATTATATTAATTTAATTCTTTATTAATAAACTTTTTTTTTGTTTCTTCTATTATTATTATTCATTTTGTTTTATTTATTATAAGTTTTTATTTATTTTCTAAATTGATATAGTTCAAATTGTTCATTTTGGGTTTATTTGGTTCATAATATCCCAAATTGATTCACTACATAAGAAATAGAAAAAATTACTTTCTCAAAGGTTTCATAAGTTCGAGGTGTTTCATGGAATATATTTTAAATAATTTAAGAAATAAATAATTTCAATCTGATATGATATATTTACATTTTTATTGAATATTATTTGATAACCATGTTTTTAATATGAAAAGGTAACCTTGATTCTTTACTTTTAATTCCATTTTAATGATGGATATTTCACTATTCTATAAAAATGAAAATATAATAAATTAATCATTATTAAATAATATGACTATCATTAAATTTTTCTTAATCATTCATGATGTAAACATTATAACATTGTTTATATAGGTGAAAAAGCCAAACCAATCAAGATTGTATTATGACAAATGAATGTGTAAGAATATATCATTATATAGTAAGAAAATAACCTTTTGAAATTAATTAATGATTTTAAAACTATGTTATTAATTTGATAAATCACATTCAAAAAGTGGAAAATTAGTAATAGAAATAAAAAAGAATGGCAAAAAGTTATTAATTACGACATTTATTCTTATGCATGTTCGAAACGGTTAAATTTTACGATGATCATTTATTGTTAATATTTTAACAAGAGTAGCCAATTTATTTTCCTATAATATTAATCATGTTAAAAATATAATATATTTTCCACAACATAATAAAATTATTTCTAATTTAATAATAATAATAAATAATATATGTCCATGAAATAAATTAAAAAATAATTTATTTCAAAAAACAATTTGTCCATCACATGATGTTTTACCAAACTATGAACTAACTAGGTTCCCCTCATTAGAATTCCTAGTAAGTCCCAGAGATTCTAAACATGTTTATGAAATCCAAGGGAATTCATCTCATATTCTAGAGATATATTAAAAAACAATTATTAAATAAAATAAATAGAAAAAATAAGGTTAGGGTGTGAAAATTATTGTATTTGGATGCAAATGTGTATGTTACCTATTGTATCTAACATCAAAGATGTAAAATAGAAATATTATATTAAATGATGAATATACGTGAACTAAAAACCTTTACTAACTTTTTTTAGTCCATTAACGTTATTATTCCTATGAATTTTCTTTCCACGTGTGGATAAAATTGATTTTAGTTCCAAGATCTCTTTCTTTGACTTTCATTTCTTATATGGATGTTTTAAAGGATCCTTTATAATTTTTATTTCCAGTGTATGTTCCTCATTTTTATTCTTTTTATTCACTATAGGTACTAAATATTTATCATTCTTACATTTCTTATCTACATAGTGTACCTCAATTTAAATATATTTAAATTGTTTCTCTATACACTTCAGTTTATAATTTTCAAATAAACTGGAGTAACTAGAATTAAAGGATAAGAGAAGGATATGAATTAAAATATCATGACTCATCTAGAATCCAAACATTTCAGTTTGATTAATTTTCTTGAAAATAATTAGTTCATGATGACTAAATTGGATTACATATTTAAATTTACATGTTTTTAGTGTAATGATAATTCAATTTTTTTTTCTTAATTTCATTTCACCTCATAGACTTATCAAAGATGAGAAAAAATGGTGGAACAATCCATGACAATTTTATCTAGTCTAAAATCACTTGAAATTGAGGATAAAATGATATAGTGGACATAAAATGGGATATACATGAGTATTTGGAATCCTTATTATTCACAGTCTCTTACTTGATTAGGTGGCCCATCAGGTAAAATTTTCTTTTATATACTAATATTATGTACATGATCCAGTACAACTCATGATTGTTATTGTCATTGAGGATAATTTCATTATCCAATATAAATCATATTATGGTATTACTTTACAATTTTAAAAGATAAACCTATATCATTAATAATTTTATTATATTTATTGGTTGTTTATAAATTATTTATTTTTCAATAAAACAATTTACACCTATATAATCTACATATAAAAATCCCCTAACCATTAGATTAATAATTTCTATTATCCATGATATTATAGTAGGAAAACATATTTAAAAGTATCATTATAGCTTCTGTTATGGAATCACCACATCTTCAAAAGTCTAAGGTAGTAATTTTTGAGCATGCATATCAACTCACAATTCCTCGGTCTTTTGAGTTGATTCCCATGTCCAATGAATCCTTATCTTGGATTTAATCAATACATGGAAATAAAATCCCACCAAACCTACTATGGTTATTTCTTAATTTCCAATATTAGTTAATTTAACCCACCACTCTTGTTAGAATTCCTTGATAGGAGGAAACACACTCAACAGTGGATGAGAAGCACCCTCAAACTATGGTTTCATTATAACTTAAGTAATTGAAGGAATTTATGACATAATATTTACATTGAGGGATTTCTAATGTTCATTATTTTATTAAAACTAAAATTGGATTCTTTTTATTGTTCATGTAACTATTGTTTTTCATTCAAGCCATTTTTAGTGAATAAAAAAATATTTATCATGTATTTATTCGTTTATTATTGATTTCATATTATATTCCCAATGCCATCATGTATCATCCACAATTTTCAAAATAATAAATTTGACCACAAAAAAGAAAAGTAAATGAATAAAATAAAATGATTATTGGTTTTTTATTATTGGTTAAGAAATCATTTAGATTATATATCTACTGATATACTAATACAATTACTTGATTCATTTAATTAATCTAATTGTTCATACCCCATTATTTGTCATGTAACGTCGTTTTTTGGGTCCCACAAGATCTTGTATCAAACTGTTTCTCTCTGGGATCCTCTATTTATTATAATATATTCCAACACATAGATTAGGGGAACTCAATATGTGAGAATTTAAAATTTAGTCACCCAAATTTGGACATACAAGAACTCATAAAATATAAATAATGATGGTTGATATACATATATTCAAATAATAAACTTTTAAAAAAGAGTTATTATATTTTTAAAAATTATATGGAATCCATAAATTAAATATATAATAAGTAAAACATTAGAGAGTTTTATCAACTTATTATCAATAAATAAACACCCACATTGAATAAATAAAAATAAATAATAACTCACTAAAAATTTTATAAAACATGGTTTCTAAAAACCATTGTAGAACAAAATTACGAGGGCCCCACTTTTTGTGGACATCATGTATCCAACCCTAGGTCAATGGGGAAGTGGGTTATTCAATGGGGTTAGTCACATGCCATGCTCATTTACCCTTTATTATTTATTTGTGACCTAACTTATAATTACATGTTTTAGATGAATTTTTTGTTGTTTGTTAGTTGGGGTGGTGGGGTGTTTGGATAATTGGTGGTGTATTGCATCCTAAAATATCACCATTTTTAAATACCACTTTTCACATTGTATACATGTCAAAAACCTATCAACACATGAAATTCCAAATCTTATCTTCCTATAATCTCTTTTATTTGTTTTTGACCATTATAATTTCCATTCATATACATTAAAACTATAATTTAAAAATAATTAGTGGGGTTAAAACTATATTTTCACAATATTTGAGAATTATATCAAATTTAGTTGAAATTTGGACTTCAATATTTTTATGATAACTAACATTAAAATTGAATGAAACTTAGAGTGGGGGATGACTTTGTAACTATTATTTTCATTAAAACAAGGCCACATTATCATTGTAACACTAAATCATTCAAACCTGTATTGGGATTATCCATTAACCTTGGGAAAAATAATGTATGTATGAATAAATAAATTGAATGTTACCTTAGTGGAAAAGAATGATATTGATGTACTCCACATACCCGCAGACCAATGAAGATCGAATAATATAATAATGTATCCCTTATTATCATTACGCATCCACCATAGACTCTGGAACACTTGTCAATGTTTATTGTGTTCATGCATTGAAAATCGATAACTTTTGGACATACCAACAACTGTTATAAGATCATGAAATAAATATGAATACATAGATCAATGAGTTTTGGATATTAAATTTTTTCCCTATCTAACTATATAGGGAGCATGATATCTTAGTTAATTAGATTAATAAAAAATCCCCTCATTTGTTTCTCTAAAATGACACATATATCTTGGTTAAAAAATCTAATTTTTTTAGATCCTTATGGAAGTAAAAAATTA
Organism: Viscum album; assembly: GCA_963277665.1. NCBI lineage: Eukaryota > Viridiplantae > Streptophyta > Magnoliopsida > Santalales > Viscaceae > Viscum > Viscum album. The sequence continues at coordinate 1,683,606,778 of OY728119.1, read as the reverse complement.
AAATAGGCCAAAAGCATCAACAATGACTTATTTGACATATAGAAAATATCATGAATATTTTTTCTCTCACATTGAAAAATCAAACATGTCTCTAAATGATGTAAAACAACCAAATCATCCCATTCCAAATGTATTAGATTAACAAACCTCAAGTAAATTAATATTCAATTGAAAAACCAATTTATCAAATTAAATTATTTAATATAAATTATTAATTAATAAAATTAAGAATAAAATATGTTATTAATATTTTAAACTCATATAACATTATTTATTTAATTTTATTGTGATTATTGTCCCAAAAAGTTTTTATGGATCATACTTGGGGTTTAACGACCCAAACATTAATTAATAGAAATTCCTCTTGATCAAATTAAATGTCTTATTATAGTTATATAATATGTTAACTTCATTGGTTTTATGTTTATGGATTTTAAAATACTGTTATGAATTCGGGTCGTTGCTAATATTGTTGTTGAATAGTGATCACATGATTAGTATAAATATAGATCTTTAAAAAATCCAATTTACTCAGACAATGGAAGTGATGGCCTCATCAAGTAGACATGCCCCGTACTAAGACCATTTTTAAGAGCTCGGAATGGAGGTGGAATCATTGGGATTCTCTATTGAACAAGCCCAAGCTGATCTCGAACACGTTAAACTTAAGCGGAACTAACTACAGGAGAAGAGGAAGTTAATTGAGTTCACCAGCCGAGCGATGTTATCTGAGAAATCCCAATAGTCTGTCACCATCATAATCTTTACCCTTCTATCGTATGCTGATGTTATAAGGGGTTATGTAACAAAACCCTAGAATTATGACTTTTTATATTATTCATTTATAAAGAATGTGCATTTATTTTATTATTGTTACTTTGTAAATAGTTTTTAAAGAACAAATAGTATTTTATAGATAATATTGAACTAAGAAATCAATTTCTTATGAATTAGTATATTTTGAATTAATGAATATTTTTAAAAAATATTTTTATAATTAAATTTCTTTTTATTAAATACAAATGATCAAATACTTTTATGAATGCAATTGAAATTTTTATTAAGGTTTGAAAGTTTTTTTTGTCAAAACCCATGGATTTTCAGTAAATGTAGGATTTTCTTTTAACAGTTAAAATTAAAATATTTAGAAAATTATTTATATTAAATGATAATTATTTTTGGAATTAGGACATTGAAATAATCAAACGGTGAATTTTTCATATTTTTCAGAGACAGTCGAATTTTTGGATAAAAATTAAATACCGTTTAAATATATAATGTGTTTCCTAACATCATAATGACAAAATAGTGATGTAATAAAATAATATAAATATTTTTTTAGACACTATATTTTTTAACATTAAAATAATTTTATTTTGGTTTTGTTTGATTTATTGTAGAAACCTTTAGTGGGCCTCCAAGACTTATAAAAAAATTCATTTTTAAATTGTATTCCTTAAAATATTGACTCACCTCCACATAAAAAACCCTATTATTATATGAATATAGGAAATTTTACTTATAAAATAATGTATTGTACTCCCATTTGAAAAAATCCATCGGTAAAAACCATGGGTTGTTTTGTGGTTCTGATTAGTTTACCATGAGGTGTCTTAAACCAAAAAAATAAAGAATTACCTCTTTTTTCATATATAATCCCATGCAAGCTCCCACTTCCTCATCACTCAAAGCCTTTGGAGTTCGGCCAAACCCTTCCATACTCTCTATATAATACTCCCAAGGTGACCCATGCTCCCAATAATCCTCTCTGAAGCCTCTCCAAATCCTTTGGTTTCACACTTCGAAGTAAGAGAAATTTTTCCTCTATCATTTTGTCCAATTTTCTTTAAGATATTATGCCGTTTTTCAATTAAAAATGTTGGGGTATGATTTTGAACATCCACTATAATGCACTCATTATGTTTGGATGATTGGAGACCCCTTTATCTCTCAATAATATCTCCCATGTACACTCGTTACCATACCGAAATTCGGTGAGGTATTTTTATCTCCTCTTTTAAATCCATGTTATTATTTTGTATTATACATCTAAATTCCAATATGTTTTCTGGGAAATATATCTATATGACTGCCTAAATTTCAATTTAATTTACATATGATGAGATATCCTATTATCTCTTATCATCCATTTTCCTAAATCCTTATGTCACATCATTATGCTTCTGAAATTTCACCTCGTTTTCCTAGCCAACATCATTGTGTAGTGAATACCATACCCATGTATCTATCAAGGGTATTCACCTTTATTCATATATATATATATTGAATGGTAATTTCATGAATTTCTTCCACACAATATAATCATCGAAAAACTAATTTTGTTGATTGATTCCATGTTATATGATGCATGTGGGACACTTATGCATGGAATGAAATGTTTAAGAAGGGTGCACCCTTATAGCACCCCAATGCACTAGGTAATTATAGTATAATGATATGTCACATGCAATGGGAGTATAATCATGATAATTCAAGTGAAATGTGGTTTTACCCGTGATTCATGTGTAGTAAGGGTTTACTCATGCTCCATGTGCAATGTGTCTTCACTCATGCTAATTCCATATTTAGTGTTGTTGCCACATTTCTATGTTATGATTATCATGCTTTATCATGCCTTTATCTTAATGTTTCTCTTGTGCTCCATTGATATTCCTATTGTCTAACATGTATTTTATTCCTCATGTTATACCATTTTTATTCCCTTACTAGGATTTATAGCTCACCCTTTTTTATGCATTTCCTCAGGTTATCCAAGGAAATGCTAAGTACGAGGGAATGTAGTGTTCATGTAAAGGAATTTTTCAATAATGGTTTTGTGTGTTCCAGGTTTTATGTGGTTATGTAACGTTCCAAAATGCTAAATACACTAGACCAATCGATCTTCCATGTTTTATCAAGTGATGAGTTATTTAATAAATCATGTTTATGTTTGTAGTAAAGAGAAGGGTTGTTTAAGTTGGTATCGGAGAATAAGTTTTGTTATTTTTGGTATTAGGATTAGAAAATACAAGTGAGGACTTAGAGACAAGAAAAAGTATAATAAAAACATCCCTATGTTGTGGTGAGTATTGATTAATTGGTTTATCATGAAAATACATCCTTGCCTAGATACGATCATGTAGAGGCGGCTCTCGCACCAATATATCTTAGGGGTAAAACTCGAAAACAACACTTTGAGATAGATTCTAATAACAACTAGTGCACGACAATGGGGCTTGATACACTCTTGGTTACGAAACTATTGGGGGATATGCTTTGGTAAATTCCCAAGATTAGAATGAACCCTTATTAAGGGAAAGAAAAAAAATCCCCCTAAGAATATATGATAGAAACTAGATCATGAATATCAATTATTGAAACCTATGGATTCAAAAGTAAAGGATATTAATGTTTTTTATAATTCATCAGTTATATCCTTGGATTTCCATTTATATGTTACCCATAACATTCCTTGTATTCCAGCCAATGGGTGGTAATATGAGGACTCGGTCTAACAACTGATGTGAAGATCTGTTTGATGGTTTTACTAATGAGATTTCCAATCTGATGGGAGCGAGAATCGTGAACTTTGTCAGGATTCTCTCCCATTTATCTCAAGATTTTAATAGAAACATGGGTCAATATGAACGTTAAACCCCCCGCCCCAAGAAATAACAAGTCGTTATTGAGAGAATCATGAGGTAAAGACCTCCTACTTTTAATGGATCATCTGATCCCTCAATCGTCAACCAATGGATCAAATACTTTGAAACGATATTCTCTATCCTTTAATGTTCTGAATAAGGGATGTTTCTTTTGGATTCTTATTGTTTGAAAGGTGAAGCAGATCAATGGTGGATGTTAATCAAAAATAGAAATCCTGAGGAGAAAATTGAGGCGTTGGAATGGTAGGTTTATCAGAATACACTTTTTGATAAATATTTTCCATGCACCCTCCAACTAAAGATGGAAAGGAACTTCCATTCCCTCATGAAAAAAGACGATGAATCGCTCAGAGCGTACAAGGAAAACATCACAAGGCTGGAATATTATGTAACATCCCAAGTAAATAAAGAATAACGAATTTTCATATTTATTAATATTTACTAATTAAATATTAATTTTACTTTAAAGGGGTTTCTATGTTCTATAGCATACCCGATATGTAACAAAGAGTTTCATTGAAATCTTACATTGCACACTAGTAATAAAATAATATTATTTTAAATGGTAGTTAACACAAAGCTGTTGTATTGGTGGGAATGTATAAAAATAACTAAAATATGATTATATATGTTTTTAAAAGTTTTTACATTTATTTAATAAATGATAAAGGCTTAAAATATGAAAAGAATTCAATTTTAGGCATTTATACCCTAATTTTCACTAAAGGTTCACTTATCGCCATTTGATAGAGAACCATCATTAAATATAGTTTTGTTCCATTTTATACATTCTATTAGACCAAATAAAACATTCTTTAGAATCGGGACATCAAAATTTACTTTGTGTAAATTTTTGGTATTTTTCCGATAAAGTTCATTTTTTATTGAATAGTGAAAAATGTTGTATTTTAATTCAAAACCTCCTTTTAATCTAATTTATTTATATTTTTACATTACCGTTTGAATTGGTTTTAATGTAAAATTAGAATATATTTTTACCATTTAATCCAATAGTGGTCGTTGGAATTAATTTCACTTTGAAATCGGACTTAAACTACTGTCAATCTTTTTATAATTATTGTTTCATAAAAACACGCTATTTGCTCTAACAGCGGGAATTAATTATTAAATTAATTAATAAAAATTATATGTATTTATTTTTTTTAAAATATAATTCATTTTTTAATTTGGAATATCAAATATATCTTAGGGTGAAGTTTTGGTATTTTTCTCTAAAACTTCAATTTTTTATGAATAGTGAAACCACTAAGTGGTACTTAAAAAACTGATTTTTCGTTTAAATGAGATTTTACCACCTCTGTGTTTTGAATTTCAAAAATCCGACATACATGGTTTTAATTAAGAAGTTAAATGTGGTTCAATGATATTAAAATAATTTTTTTGCTGAATAGTGACTTTTAGGTTTTTAATCGCGATTTGAGGTAATTAGTGTAATTTAATGTAAGAATAATGTTTTAATAATATGAAATGACCTAGACACATGTCCTATCATTATTTTATGTGTCATGGACGATTAAGACAATACATGGGTCAACTCGGGGACCCCATGGAGCCACTTTGGAAGGAAAATGACATTAATATCTTTTTATTTAATGTTAAAGTAAAAATGTCACAAACTTGAGTTGTTTTACTAAAAAAAAATTTAAATGGGGTTATAGAAGTCATATTTTTGACTATAAGTATTCATTAGAAATATAAAAATATTTACTACATCATGATATTTGTTTTATAATTTTTAGACATTAAATAAATTAAATTATTTATGACACCATGATGATGCAGCGATGACCTCATTATTTAACGATTTAAATAAAATGAAAATAAAATGTACAATATAAGACCTAAACTTGTCAAAAACTTATTGGATGGGTGGTTTTATAACCCTTATCACTGATTCATTGAATTATATCAATGTGGGACCTTTTAAATCCGAAACTCATTTTAAAATAAAGTAACATTTCTTTACATTCCAACAGTGCCCCTCCTCTCCTCTTATAAAAGGCCCCAACCTCTACAACATTACCCACATTTCAAAAGCCTATGGATCAGCCAAAACCCACCCATTTTGTCTCTCCACATCCCACTCATACTCCTAGAAGCCTCACATTGGGCAGAAGTCTTCCCAAAGAAGCCTTTGAGCACAAATCTAAGAGAGTTACCCGATTTTAATGTAATGTTTTCACTTGTGTTCTTTTGATTTATTTTTCTTCTCCAAACCCCTAAAATCTTTTTATTCATTTATTTTGTTACAAATCCATTATCTTCAATATAGAAGGATTTTTTTTAAGAATAATTCGAGCTACACTTACACACACCTTCATCTAATGGTTAATGAACATATTGTTTCTGTGGATGGCGAATTTATGCCTCACGAAATGATGATTGTTCAATATTTTTATAACACCTTCAAAGGTGGCCATTAAGATGTCACTATATTTTTATATGATATATAATATGTTTATGTTTTCCTTAAACTTCTGTATTTTTCATTTATGGCATAACTTTATGACTTCCATTATAGGTATACGCGATATCTTCATTTTAGGAAGTGCAAACTACCGCCCCCTCAAAGTAATTTGATTCGTTAATGCCATATGTGGGACGTATAAAGGATGTAATTAATGATATTATATATCATATTATACTGGAATTATAATAAACCTTTATATAATTATGCTTCCATTCCATAAAATACGAAATAGAAATGAAAGTAGCGTTCATGCGTACGTACGACTTACCGTCTCCATGAATGGTGCATTTCATTTTTTACCTCTAAATGATTATGTAATATTATAAATGAATGTATATAATGGATATATATGATATAAATGGAATCTAAATTGTGAATATAATTCTTGAGATAATGTATATTTGACTACATGAACAACTTGTAAATATAAGAAGTTCACTTTTGACTTAAGAACCAAATATCGACAAAACGACCCTTATTAACTTAAATAATTACAAAGTGTTCATGACATGGTAATAAGAGATATAAAAGGAATAATGAACTTGAAAAAGGTTCTTAAGCATGTAGAAATTAACTCATGTTTATTATGCAGGAGGTTAAAAAACGACCGAGTCAAGTCGGACCCGAGGTAAGGGATTTCGTCTCAATCACCTTTCATTGAGGCATATTTCGTTTTATACACAACTATGTTTTATACGGTGTATAAACCCCTATAAATTTTACTTTTATTAAAAATTAATCTTTTTATACTAAGCGTTTTACTAAACGTGAAAAGGAATGTTTCTTTTAACATACGCTATGACAACGACCTTTTCCGCCGCCACAAGTATTATTTGGTCTTCAGCTTCCTCAACAAGTCGGGATGTTTTTTTTAAATGAAATAAATACCATATACACTTTTATGTATTTTGGTATTGAAAATGGTTTTTAGAATGAATTTTTATGTCAATATATTTATGTGATATATTGAGATCAAAGTGAGGAAATGTTTTCTTTCCATTATATTTGTTTTATGTTTTATGATTTTATAATGGTACATGGACATTTGACGGGTGGTTACGTGACAAACCATATGACGGGTGGTGCTGTGAATACCAGGACGGGTGGTTACGTTATAACCTCCAATTCATTGGGTATGGAAGTCGGTCGTATGGTTATTCCATTAAGTGATATGTGTGGAAGTCGACCTTATGGTTATTCCATTTAAGTATGTTTATGTCCAAAGTTACCTTTATATGTTATGTGATCGTTATATGGGTTTTATGGTAAAATTTTGGTCACAAAAGGGTATGTAATGATCTTTTATTCAGTGAATAGTTTTTAATACTTCATAGAGGTGAAAATTATTACTTTGATAAAGTATACATGGTTTACTTGTTGTTTTGATAAACTAACAGTTTTCATTCATTATGTATCCCTTACTGAGCGTTTTATGTTCACCCCAAGTTTTTGAAATATTTTTCAAAGGACATAACATGGAATAGGGTGAATTGATGGGATCAAGGGAAAGTCGTGCTAACTAAAACATGGAACTAGACATGTTTCTTTTTAAGAGTTTTTATTTTATAGAAACTTATTAGAAGTGTCTAATTTGTAATCTTTTGAGATGTAATAGTTATGTCCTAATTCTCTAAAACTCTAATCCTGAAAAGATCCTCAATGTGAATTATTCATTTAATTCAATATTAAGTAAGGTTTAAGGCCGGGATCTTATAGATGGTATAAAAGGTCGGTTTAGACAACTTTTGGAGTTAGAAAATTGTTAAATTATACATTAATTTATTGTACGATTGAAATGATATAGAATTTAAAGATTACTATGTTACTTCTACTATGATATTTCTGTGTTATGAATGGGTTTTCATAAAGGAAACAGAACAAATTTTCTGGGAAGGCATACTGAGTGGAATGACCGTTCGAATCAGTATCCTGAGATGGTAAGAATCAGAACTAAACAGTTTGTTGCAGTGATGGCTCAATTGACTCAGGTGAAAAATGTTGGTTGTTTTTATTGATGATATTTTGGTGTTTTCTAAAATTAAAGAGGAGAATGAAAGTCATTTAAGGGTTATCATTAAAATGTTAAAATAAAAGAAACTGTAGGGAAATTCTGAAAGTGTGAGTTTTGGTTGCAACAAATTTCTTTCCTTGGTCACATTGTTTCAAAAGATGGGATGACAATTGATCCTGCAAAAACAAAAGTTGTTGAAGAATGGACAAGACCCAAAAATTTAACTGAGCTTCGTAGCTTCCTTGGTTTGGCAGGCTATTACATAAGTTTTGTTAGAAATGTTTCACGGTTATCTAGTCCAATGACTAAGCTAACTCGGAAGGGTGTTAAGTTTATCTGGACAAAAGAATGTGATGATTGTTTTCAGGAGTTGAAAAGAAGATTGGTGAATGATCCAGTTTTGGAACTTCCTTCCAGGAATGGTGATTTTGCTATCTATAGTGAAGCTTCATTGAAAGGACTTGGAAGTGTCCTTAAGAAAAATGATCAGGTAATTTCTTATGCTTCACGTCAGTTGAAAACTCATGAGGTAAATTACCATACACATGACTTGGAATTAGCTGCTGTTGTTTTTGCCTTAAAAATTTGGAGGCATCATTTTTATGGAGTAAAGTGTGGAATATATACTGATCACAAAATTTTAAAGTATATATTCACTCAGAAAAAATTGAAAATGAGACAGAGGAGATGGATATAATTAATCATAGATTATTATTGTACAATTAATTACCATCCAGGTAAAGAAAAAAAAAGTGGCTGATTCTTTGAATCGAAAAATTAATGCTTTATTAACCATACTATGATTGGAACGAGATACTTTGGTTTTTTATTTGATGAACTTTGGAATATAATTTGTTTGTGCATGAATTCCTTCTGTTTTGTTTCAGGTATCAGTGAAATATTCTCTATCAGATAGAAGAAAGCAAGCACAGAATTAAGACATTGAGTTGCAGAAAATGGTAGAGCTGGTTTAGAATGGTATGTTACCTGAATTCAACATTGATAATGATTGTGTTGTGAGATTTTGGAAGAGATTGTGTGTGCCTAGTGATTCACAGTTGAAGAATGAGTTGTTATGTGACGCTCATAGTTCTCCGTTTTCAGTTCATCCTGGAAGTACTAAGATGTACAGATATCTGCGAGAGTATTACTGGTGGGATGGAATGAAAAGGGATATTGCTGATTTTATTGTGAAGTGTTTGACTTGTTAGCAGGTTAAAGTAGAGCGGCAGTTAACGAAAGGGATGCTGCAGCCTTTACCAGTACCAGGGTGGAAATGGGAAAACATACCCATGGACTTTGTTGTGGGATTACAGAGGACATCTCGAGGTGATAATGCAATATGGGTTATTGTTGATCTCTTGACTAAATTTTCTTGTTTCATTCCTATTTGAGATACATTCTCTCTTGATCAACTTTCTCGATTGTATCTTAAAGAGATATTCAGGTTGCATGGATTTCCCCTATCCATTGTTTCTGATCGTGATCCTAGGTTTACTTCTAACTTTTGGAAAGGCCTTCATAAGTCATTCGGTACTGAATTTAATTTTAGTACAGTTTTTCATCCTCAATCAGATGGCCAGTCAGAACGAACAATTCAAAACATGGAGGATATGCTACGAGCTTGTTCGATGGATTATCAAGGATGTTGGGACCAACATATTTATTTTTATGATTTTTCTTATAATAACAGTTTTCATTCCAGTATACAGATGGCACAATTTGAGACATTATATGGGAAGCGGTGTCGAACTCCAGCTTTTTGGGATGAAGTAGGTGAAAGGAAGCTGATGGGACCAGAATTGGTAGAAAAGATGGCAGAAAATGTTCAGTTGATTCAGAAACACATGAGAACATCTCAGAGCAGATAGAAAAGTTATGCGGATAACCAGAGGAAGGATCTGTCTTTCGAGGTAGGTGATCATGTTTTTCTCATGGTTTCTCCATGGAAAAGTGCAATGCGATTTGGTAAGAAAGGAAAGTTGAGTCCAAGGTTCATTAGACCAGATGAAATTTTGTAGAAAGTCGGATCGGTTGCTTACCGAGTGGCTTTACCTCCGATTTTTTCTCAGGTACACAAGTTTTTTCATGTTTCAATGTTGAGAAAGTATATGCTAGATACATCTCATGTTTTGTGCCCAGAGGTAGTTTAGTTGGAAGAGAATCTCTCTTATGAAGAACAACCAGTCTAGATTCTTGACCAAAGAGAGCAAGTGTTGCGAAATAAGGCAATTCACCAGGTAAATGTTTATTGGAAAAATCATATGGTTGAAGAGACAATGTGGGAATATGAAAATGCTATGAGGGATAAATACCTCCACATATTTTGATAAGTGAATAAAATTGCGAGGACGCAATTCCCAAAAAGGGGGGGAAGGATGTAACATCCCAGGTAAATAAATAATAAAGCATTTTCATATTTATTAATATTTACGAATTAAATATTAATTTTACTTTAAAGGGGTTTCTATGTTCGATAGCATACCCGATACACAAAAAAGTGTTTCATTGAAATCTTACGTAGCACACTACTAATAAAATAATATTATTTTAAACGGTAGTTAACACATAGCCATTGTATTGGAGGGAATGGATAAATGTAACTAAAATTTGATTATATATGTTTTAAATGTTTTTACATTTATCCAATAAAAGATAAAGGCTTAAAATCCGAAAAAAATTCAATTTTAGGCACTTATACCCTAATTTTAACTAAAGGTTCACTTATCAACTTTTGATGGAGAACCTTCATTAAATATAGTTTTGGTCACTTTTATACATTCAATTGGACCAAATGAAACTCTTTTTTAGAATCGGGACATCAAAATTTACATTGTGTAAATTTTTGGTATTTTTACGATAAAGTTCATTTTTAATGAATAGTGAAAAATGATGTATTTTAATTCAAAAACACTTTTCAATCTAATTTATTTATATGATTAGATTACCGTTTGAATTGGTTTTAAAGTAAAATTAAAATATATAGTTACCATTTAATCCAATATTGGACGTTGGAATTAATTTCACTTTGAAATCAGAATTAAACTAGTGTCAATCTTTTGATACCTATTGTTTCATAAAAACACGCTATTTGCTCTGACAGCGGGAATTAATTATTAAATTAATTATTTCAAATAATATGTTTTGAATTTTTTAAAATAGAATTCATTTTTGAATTCGGAATATCAAATATATCTTAGGGTGAATTTTTACTTGGACATTTGACGGGTGGTTACGTGACAAACCATATGACGGGTGGTGCCGTGAATACCCAGAATGGTGGTTACATTATAACCTCCAATGCATTGGGTATGGAAGTCGTTCGTATGGCTATTCCATTAAGTGATATGTGCGGAAGTCGACCGTATGGTTATTCGATTTAAGTATGTTTATGTCCCAAGTTACCTTTATATGTTATGTGATCTTTATATGGGTTTTATTACAAAATTTTAGGTTAAAAAGGGTAAGTAAAGATCTTTTATTCTGTGAAGAGTTTTTAATACTTCATAAAGGTGAAAAGTATTACTTTGATAAAGTATACATGTTTTACTTATTGTTTTGATAAACTAACAGTTTTCATTCTTTGTGTATCCCTTACTGAGCTTTTTATGCTCACCCAAAGTTTTTGAAATGTTTTTCACAAGACATAACGTGGAATAGGTTCAAGGATGGGATCAAGGGAATGTCATTCTACCTAAAACATGGAACTAGACATGTTTCTTTTTAAGAGTTTTTATTTTATGGAAACTTATTAGAAGTGTCTACTTTGTAATCTTTTGAGGTGTAATAGTTATGTCCTAATTCTCTAAAACTCTAAACCTGAAAAGAGCCTCAATGTGAATTATTCATTTAATTCAATATTAAGTAAGGTTTAAGGTCGGGGCCTTATACATTATGCCTCCAGATTTTTCATTACCTCCAAATTCCAGGTTAACCACTTCTTTGGTGAAACCTAGCCTACGTAAAGTGCCAGCGATCTGTGACATCGACAGCTATGAGGAAATTGTCTGATCTACCATTTACGTCAAAATATAGATTGGAGAACATCAGGAGTATCATGGGGAGAGGAAGCATAAGTTTGACTTCATTTCTGGTGGTCCGATGGACAAATCCAATGGTGGTAAGAAGATCAATCACCCCACTAGGCAATGTTGTTGAAAGAAGCACCACAGAAACGTCCTGAAGGGATGGGGAAATGCTTTAGGTTTGGAAAAGAAGGGAACCTAGTTGTTAACTGCTGACACGAAAAACCAACGGTTGCGAGAGAGGAGAGGAACACTTTGCTATAACCTCAATGTGTAGTACATTTCTACAACTGCAAAGAACTAGGGCTTCTTGGAAATCAGTGCCCTATGACATGGGTTTCCGTAGGCAACCAACAACCTCCATGGTAGCCGGGGCATGCTTTTTCCCTCACTACTGCCGAAATGAACCTTGAAAACGAAGTTGTTATAGGTATGCTAGTTATTTATTAATAAATAGTGAACTTACTTTTAGATTCAGGTTCTACACATGATTTTATATCCCAAATTTTTAGTAGAAAAATCCTATCACCACCACAAATCATGGTATTAAATGTGTTGGTGAGTACGGAAAATGAGGCAATCATCGTATCTCAGTAATATAACTCCTCACCAGTCATAATCTATGGATTGAAATTCCTAGAGGACCTAGTCATACTCCCTCTGGTAGAACATGATGCAATTCTTGGCATGGATAGTCTTTCCAAATATATAGCTAACATAAATTCCCATGAGAGGGAATTCACTCTCCATGTGGAGAATCAACCCCCCGATTCTATAAAAGTGTAAGGAGGAGAATGTATATTCATTAGCTCCATCATCTCTAGCATTAATATTACTGCCCTATGAGCATGCATATTTGTCTCAATTGAATGATTCCAAGAAAGCAACCATCCTTGAAGACATGTCTATTGTGAGGGAATTCGCTGAAGTGTTTCTAGAGGAATTTTCTGGTCTTCCTCCAATAAGAGATGTTTCTTTCTCAATTGATCTTATACCTAGGGCGTTTCCAATATCCAAGACTCTATATAGAATTTTTTTGTGGAGCTCGAGGAGCTGAAAAATAACTATAGTAGAATCTGGATAAAGGGTTTATACGCCCAAGTGCTTCACCATGGGGTGTACCAGTCATCATTGTAAAGAAGAAGGATGGGTCAATACACCTTTGCATCGATTATCGTGAGCATAAAAAATCAAGATAAAGAAAATGTATCCTCTCCCATGAATTGATGACTTGTTTGATCAAATGTGTGGACAAAAACACTTCTCCATGGTGGATTTTTGGTTGGGATATTATCATGTAAGGGTGAAGAAGGAAGATATCCCCAAGACTTCTTTTCATACAAGATACGTGCACTATGGATTCAATTTAATGCCTTTCGGACTCAATAATGCTCCAGAAATCATCATGGACATGATGAATATAGTCTTTAGGGATTACCTCGACAAATTTGTGGAAGTATTTATAGATGATATTCTGATATACTGCAAAACAAAGGAAGATTATTAGGAACATCAAAGAACTGTACTAGAGACCTTTCGTTAAGAGAATATTTATGCAATGTATTGTAAGTGTGACTTCTAGTTGAATGAGGTCTCATTCTTGGTTCATGTAATCACATGAAATGGTATATCTATGGATCCCTCCAAAACAGATTCCATTGAGGGATGGTCAAGGACAACATCAGTAACAAATATCCCTAGCTTCTTGGGGTTAACTGGAAATTATTGATGATTGGTGAGAAATTTATCACGATTTTCAAACCCTCATACTAAGATAAATTGCAAGGGTGTAAAGTTTTATTGGTGTGATGAATGAGAATAAAGCTTCAAGGTGTTAAAGTGGTGGCTTATCACTGCACCCATTCTCACTTTACCCACAATTGGATAAATTTTTATGGTATTCTATGATGCTTCAAAAAAGGGCTTGGGCTATGTGTTGATGAAAAATGATAATTTCATTGCCTATGCTACACAAAACATGAATTTTCATGAGAAGATTTATCCAACATATGATTTGGATTTGGTTGTGGTGATCCTTGATTTAAAAATAGGGCGGCAATATCTCTTTGGTGAGAAATGTGCAATATATATGGACCACAAAAGCCACAACTTTATATTCTCATAGAAAGAGTTGAACATACGCCAACGAAGATGGTTAGAGCTGAGCAAAGACTATGACTACCCAATCCTTTACCACCCTGGGAATGTGAACAAGGTGGTAGAAGCTGTAAGTAGAAAGGACCCAACAATTCTATCATTGATGAAAATTAATAAGGATGCAATCCTCTTAGACTTAATGAAGATAGACATGATAATCATAAAGAAGGTATCATCATCAATCCTTTCACAAATTATTGCTCAATAGTTTTTTTTGGAATGGATAACTGATGCTCAGAAGGATGATGTGGGATTTTAAAAGAAAGGGGGAACTATTAGAAAATTAAAATCCTTGGCATTCAATGATAATGAAGAAGGAATTGTGAGATTTGGGAAAATACTATATGTTTCATCAAGTCCAGAGCTAAAGATAATGAATAATTGGATGATACACAAAGTTAAAACTTCTATATTCACCCAGGAAACACAAAGACATATCGATATCTTCGTGACCATTAATGGTGTGATATTATGAAGAAATAGATCACTGAGTAAACATCAATGTGCATGGTTTGTATGCAAGTGAAGTCAGAGGGGCAGAAGTATAAGTGGATGATGCATCAATTTTCCATACCTGCATGGAAGTGGGAGAACATCACCATCGACTTTGTCACTGAACAACTGAAGAAATCCAAAGGTAATAATGGAATCTGGGTTATTGTGGATCATCTTACAAATTCTGCACTCTTTATTGAAATTCGGGTGGATTTCTTATAGGATCAACTGGAAGGGATATATATCAGGGTAGTGGTAAGGCTGTATTGAGAACCATAATCTATTATATCTGATCGAGATCCATGATTCACCTCTATGTTTTTGAAGAGTCTACAACATGCTCTGGATACTGAACAGAACATCAGTATGGCCAATTATCCTCAAACTGATGGTGAATATGAGTGAACTATTCAAACATTAGAGGATATATTATGATCATGTTTTATGGACTTCAAAGGAGGGTGGGACCAACATCATCCAATGGTTGAATTCTTCTACAATAATAGTTTCCACTCAATCATATAAATGGAACCTTTTGAAGCCATGTACGGGAAGAGGTTCTAAACACCGACGTGATGGGATGAAGTCGGTGACCGTAAGAAGCTATGACCATAAATGGTCAATGAAATGGTGGAGAAGGTGAAAAACATTCAGCAACATATCATGGAAACCCAGAGTCAATAGAAGAGTTATGCAGATAACCATCGATGATACCTTGAGTTTAAATTGGAGACATGGTATTTCTACACATATATCTATGGAAAAAGTCAATGAGGTTTGGAAAGAAATGGATGTTATGTTCTAGGTACATCAGCCAATTTCTGATTCTTGATCATATTGGGGTTGTGGCTTATCAACTAGAACTTACAGCTACTATATCCAAAGTACATGATGTATTTCATGTATCCCTCTTAAGGAAGTTCATACCAGACCCTTCACATGTACTCTCTTCAGAGGTACTATATCTATAGGGTCATCCTTCTTACATTGAGAAACCAGTGAAGATCATCGATCATAGAGAAATATTTCTATGAAATAAGACAATTCCCCTCATCAAGGTGTTATGGTGAAACCAAATGTTCAAAGAAGCGATGTTGGAATCAGAGGAAATGATGAAGAAAATTTACCCACATCTATTTTAGTATGGGAAAAGGAATTTTCAATGGAGAAATTTCTTACGTGTGGATGATTTTAACGACCAAAAAATTCATTGATGGAAATTTCTCAAGAACTAATTAAATGTCTTATTATAGCTATATAAAATTTTCACATCACTGGTTTTATGTTTATGGATTTTAAAATACCGAAAGGATTTTTGACCATCGCTAATATAGCCATTGAACAGTGATCAAATTATTAGTATAAATATAGTGCTTTAACAAATCCAATTTACTCAAATAATGGAATTGATGGCCTCATCTAGTAGGCTTTCCCCATACGAAGACAATTTTTTGGAGCTCAGAAAAGTGGTGGCGTCATTGGGATTTTCTCCTGACCAAGCCCAAGTCATTCTTTAACATGTTAAGCGTCAGTGGAACTGACTATGGGAGAAGGGGATGTTAATAGGGATTACCACCAGAGCGATGTTATCTAAGTCACCCCAAGAGACTGTCACCATCGCACACCTTACCCTTCAGTCATTTTCGAGTGTTATAAGGATTTATGTAACTAGACCTAAGCACTATGACTATGTAAATTATTTTTTAAAAAATAATGTGTATTCAATTTATTATTGTTACTTTGTAAATTGTTTTTTGAAGAATAAATAGTATTTTTAGTTAATATTGAACTAAGAAATCTATTCATGAAAAATTAATGAATTTTGGAATTAAATAATATTTTAATAAAATATTACAACAACTAAATTAATTTGAATTATATATAAATATTCATATAATTTTAAGAATGCAATGGTAATTTTTATTAAGGTTTGAAATAAGATTTTTTCAAAACCAAGGAGTTTTCGGTAAATGTCAGTTTTTATTTTAATAATAAAAATTAAAATATCTATAAAATTATTTAGATAAAATGAATATTATTTTCAGAACCAGGATGTCGAAATTATCCAACGAGGAATTTTTCATAATTTTCTGAGACAATAAAATTTTTGATAAAAATTAAATTTTGTTTAAATATATAATGTGTTTTATGACATCATAATGACCAAATAGTTATGTAATTAAATAATATAAACATTATTTTCAGCAAATATATGTTTTACCATTAAAATAATGTTATTTTGGGTGTGTTTTCTTTCATTTACAATGCTTTAGTGGACATTCCAAGACTTATAAAACATTTAGTCTTTTTAAATTGTTTTCCATATGAGCATGACTCACCATTACATAATCCACCATATTATTTTTAGAATTTATTCCATTGGACATATAAAATTTTTCTTCCACTCCCCTTTGGAAAAAACCATGGGTACAAACAATGAGACGGTTTGTGGATTCGATTAGTATAATGTGAGATGTCCCAAACCTAAATAATAAAGAATTCCCTCTCCTTTCCTATCTAAACCCACACATGATCCCACATCCTCTTCACTCAATGCCTTTGGATATAATCCAACCCCTACCTTAATCTCTCTAGAATCCTCCAAAGGTACCCCATGCTCCGAAAAATCCTCTCTCAATCCTCTCCCAAGCCTTTGGGATCCCACTTCCAAGTAAGGGATTTCCTCATTTCTCATTTTAGTCCAATTTTCATTAAGTTGTTATGCCCTTTTGTTTTCAATCACAAATGTTGGGGTATGATCATGTACCTACCCCATACTAACGACTTTATTTTTGGATGATGGGAGACCTCTTTCTGTATCATTAATGACATCCATGTACACTCGTTACCATGCCGAAATTCCACGATGGATTCCTCTTTGCTCTTTCACATCCAAGTATATATTTTGTACTATGAATCTAAATTACATTACATATGGTGGTACTAGTATCTATATGATCGCCTTACTTTCTATTTCATGTAAATATTATGAGACACCCTTTTTTCTCTCATCAACCATTTTCATGATTCTTTATGTCATGTCGTTGTGATGCTGAAATTGCACCTTGTTTTCCTGGCCAAGATAATTATGTAGTGAATACTATACCAATGTATCTATCAAGGGTATTCATCATTGTGCACATATATATATTGAATGGTAAATTCATGTATTTATTCCACATTACTTAATCGTTTAATAACGTATGATGTTGATTGATTCCATGTTATATGATTAATGTGGCGCACTTATGCATGAAATGAAATGTTTAAGAAGTGTGCACCCTGATAGTGCTCTATTGCATTGGGAAAAGTATATTATCATGATATGTAATATTAAATGGGTTTTGGATAATTCTAATTCATTTGAAATGAGGTTTACTCATGCATCATGTGCAATTAGGGTTTACACATACTCCACGTGCAATGAGCCTTGGCTCATGCTAATTCAATGTTAAGTGTTGTGGTCATGTTTCCATGTTATGATTATCATACTTTATCATGCCTTAATGTACATGTTTCTATTGTGATCCATTGATATGCCTACTATCTTACATGTGTTGTATTCCTCACGTTATTCCTTGTTTATTCCCTTACTATGCATTATAGCTCACCCTTTTCTTATTCATGTCCTCAAGTTATCCCATGGAATACAAAGTATGAGGGAATGTGGTGTTAATGTAAAGGATTTTTAGAATAAAGATGTTTTGTGTTTCATGATTTAAGTTGATATGTATTGTTTCTAATCCCCAAATACACTGGACCTCTCGATCATCCATGTTGTATCAAGGGAGTATTTTATGTAACAAATCATGTTTAAGTGTGTAATAAAGAGAAGGGTTGTTATGTGTGGGACCACATTGATCACAACAATAATTCAGTTGAATTAGTGGATCATATAGATATGATTGGTGTGTGAAAAAAAGGAACATATATTAATATATATGATCCATTTTCATATAATAACAGTGGTATGTAGAAACAAATAATTTACCATAATTCTATAAGGACATGCATTAGTATTACTACCTCCAATTGATAATTACAGTGTAATATAATATATTTCTCTCATGATATGTTATATAGTAGGATAAACATTTTATGACATTATCATTTATTGAATTATATATACTTTATTCATTTTATTGGATTTTTATTCCTTATTATACAATTTTAATAGATTTAGTTAAGGTGTAGGTGGGTTTTTCAATTAGAAAATGATATTTTTTATTACAGAAGAATAAACTAGAAACCTAAAATCCTAGAAACACCATGCATGAAACCTAGAACGATATTATTATTAATATGAACAATAATTATAACCTATATAATGGTGAGATATCAAAATTTTCTACTGCCCACAAATTTGATGAATATCCATAGGAAGTATATCTGGGACACTCTCTTATATGTTTTGTTTGTATGCTAACCTGAATCACCCATTGAAACAGTGGTATCTTTCAACATTTGATGACAAGATAGTTTCTAAAAATAAAAATGAATGTTTAATGAAAATTTGATTATGAAGTAACAGTTAAATGAATCCCACCATATGCATGGCCATTAGATTTAATATATACTCCAGGAAACTCTTTGAGTTAGCCTTTTCATTTAATCAAATTTTAGTAACATTCGAGTAACAAAATTGATTAAAAACAATTCATAACAATCGATCGATTAAATTAAAAATCATTTAACCTCATGATGAAATGGTATTGATGGTATCTTATGTGAAAGATACATTATAATGATAATAGTTAAAAAAATTTCTTATATAAATCACATCACTCCCAAATGAATCACCAGAAATAATTGATAGAATAGTTATTTGGCCACTCATACAATAGGAATCACATAGGCTATATGAATGATAACTTCAAACATGGAATTATGAGATTCTATATCATATGATACAATATAACCTTATATAAAAAATATGTACACGTATTTATGGAATATCATCCTCAATCTCCCACTCATAAAAATGCCTTATAGACTCAATTCCATTTCACCTTAAATTTCATAAAGTATAATAACATGTGAAACAATATCTAAAAAAATTAGATATCATCCAACTATATTTAAGAAATTTACATCTAACTTCATCATGTATCAAATCATATGAATTACCTTTTAAATATCCATCCATATATTATTTTAGATAATCTCTAAAACACTATTATATCACCTCTATAATTAAAACATAATCATTATTTAGTGATCAAAAAAGAAAGAAACTATAATTATTTTCATAATTAATAACATGTACTAGTTAGTATATTTAAAACAATAAAAATAGTGTGCCCACTATGAGAACATTAGTGAAATGTAATCTTAATAGGGACCCAGAATGTTCAACATCAAACCCATTCAACTTTGAACTTGCTTCCATTATCTAATTCATATTACAAAATGAATTTTCATATGATCCATTTATTTAATAAATTGATGAGGCATGTTACATAGAGTATGTTGATCACATATATCAAACTCATACATTAAATATTTCATTATTACAAACTTAATATAGGGATCCATAAATCACAGGCCATTCACCATTATTGTCGAGCACGTAAGATTCCCCTCGTCTGAATAGATAATCACCTAATATATAACTTCATGGTATGAAATTACACTTCCCAGATAAATACTGAGGGTTTAGATTCTATAATAATCATATGAGAAGAAGTTACTATATTGGTTGAGCTTTAACTGATGACATAATCAACAACATACACAGAACTCCTCTGATTAGCTATGCCTCAAGTCTTTCATAGGACACTTATCAAAGTATGGAGGTTTATAGTTTAGTTATATCACCATGTTTTGTTACATAGGATAAAAATATGAACAATACACTTTTTTAATACCAATTACATTTTTTATAACACTCTATACTGTGTATACTTTGTGGTACATTCATAATGTAAAATGTTTTTATGCCACATGAACATATTATGTATCTTGAAACAATAAACACACTAATCCTAACCTTATATTTTCATTAAAACATATATTACTCTATTGAGAACATGAAAAATTGATATATTAAAATCATACATCGAGAGTCTAATTATCTTTCACTTTTTAATATATATATATATCTCCAATATGAAAGTCTGATAAAGTGGATATTTTCTTATTTTTAACATGATAATTTTTATATTAAATAAACATATTTATAAATTCATAATAGAGTCTTACTAAAGTTATTGTAAAACATTTCACATATGATAAACATTGGGATAAACAATATGTTTACCTGAATTCAATATTTTTTTTTAAAAAATCATTACATTTCTATGTAACTCTTACCACATATCTACGTGACTATTTAATAAAAACCATCCCACAAAATTCTTTAGTGTGTAACATCAATGAATCAATGTATTATGTTTAATATTGATCATTAGGAATCATGATCCTAATATTTAACTAAATGTACATATTCAATCCTCTTAAGATACAAAAAAAATTAATGATATTAATATCTTCTATCTTTTACTGAAACCCTTTTCGAGTTTTCGTTATCACAATATCTTGGATGTATTTCTGTAAAAATATTTCATTAAAAGTGATATTTTAATTGTAATATGATTGGAATGATCCTATATTGTTTTACTTTAAACTTCTCTATGTCATAAAATACTCCAAAAATATTTTCTGACACTATATTCTCTTCAAAATAACATGTTATAGTACAAAAAAATCCACTATGATAGGAAATAAAACATATTTTCTTTTATGGGATTATTTGAAAAAATAAACCATTATTTCCATACCATATTTGGTTTTATATAAATTTAGAATATTATTCTGAAAAATAAAACTATAGTTATTTAGAATATGTCTTTTTTAGTGGTGATATCATACACATTATATTTTATCAAATAAGTATATGAACTCAATTATCTGTGATAATACTATTTTTAATATGCATATTCCTAAAAAAAATTAAATAATACAATGGATCATAAATTTTTTTATAGCCATCCTATATATAATCATATAAGAGATATAAGATGAAAAAGTCCATACTTAATATAGATAAACCCAATCTTGATAGATTCAATTATATTTATCTCATTGATACATAATCTTGTTTCTGCATCACATGAATTCAGAACACATTAACCAATAACCATTCCATGATTTTGATCTCATTTATATTCACAATAGTTATAATGTATACATTTTCTATTATATATGATCAAAATTTAAATAATTTATTCTTAGAACATAAGTACCTAACATGAAAATTTTTTGATGTTTCCCTCCTATTTTAGGTATTTAAAAAAATCCCATATTATGGAATCATAATGTTTGATAACACCTTTAGGTTTCAAACACATTATTTGGATACTTAAATAATAATTATTGGACTATCAAACTGACTATTCTTCTTAATGTTTTAAATTCCACCCAAATATACTATTGAAATGTAATGAGAACACAGATATCACATTACCATGTCATATATCCTCAATAATTTGACAAGATTATGTAAACATTTAATGAAATCATCCACATTTTTGGGAAATTTCAATGAATGAAAATGTAATGTCTTCCTTACCTTGAAAACACCTTTATAAAACCGTGAGTGATCCATTTAATTATTCTGTTAAGAAACTTGATTAATGTATCAAGAAACATCAACAAATTATTTCATGGAATGAATTTTATTTAACTTGTATAATTTTTCATTGTTAAGAACAATTCTTAAGTTCCAATTATATTATTTTTCATACATTGTGAATCTTATTTAATGGATTGAACTCAAATTTATGATAGTTGATGATGATGTGATATATGTATAATATAATAACTTATTATATGAGTATAATAGAATATATAAAATTAATAAGTAATTTTATTAGTTTTTCTCCCACAAAATTGATGAGGATTTTAAAATCCATCATATATATTATTATTACAGGATCCATATTTCACTAAGATATATGATGATTTAGAATTTCTCATATCACACAGAGATTTATGTATGATTTTATAGAAAACATAACATATTTTAATCTTGAAATTGATATGAACAACTCTGTTTCAAATCCTTATTATAGATAATCTAATCTCTATTACTCCATTAATCTAATTCTATTATGGTATCCTAGCTATGTGTAACAAATATAAAATTCCAATAACGAGAACCAAATCCTATTAGGGCCACTCATTCCATTCAGTTATTACATGACATAATACTTGGATACCTAGCCTTATCAGAACCATTATGATTGGATGATTTTTCTCTTGATATGTGTTTTCTATAGATGGAATCTAGAAATTATTATTTTTAAAGGGGAATTAATCTAATAATTTTATCTCATCTATTCCCTTAATTTAAATTCATGATTCTAGTGGTTTAGTTTGGAATCCCATTCCATCTTTCAGATCTGTATTTCAACCAATATTAATGTATAACCCTCAACAAAACTCATCACTTATGCAAACTGGATGGCAGGCTTACACCATGATTAGTAATGTGGGGGTTGGATATATATTTCTTAATGTTTAATCATATAGCTATTTATAATTTCTTATTATTCCTAACCATTGAAATAATAATTTAATCTTAAACATGGTAATAGAAAAAATAATTCAAAATTTCCTCTATTTAATCATGAGATACACAATTTATGAATAATTCATTAATAAAAACTTATAAACACTTAATAATTTATAGTGATTTATAAAAATTACATAACTAAAATAAATATAAATATTCAACATGAACCCATTCATATTATTAATTATATTTTATTTTTTTTTAATTTTTGTCATTATTTGAAAAATGAAAATTTTATATTTCAGTTGTATTATGTAAAAAATTTATATAAACCAAATATCATTATTTATTATTATTTAAGCCTTCATAGATTCAATTATTTAAATTCATTTGGTTGTACCATAAATATTTTCTCTAATATGGATTTTAATTTGAACAATTCAAATTATGAAATTTTGAGCAATTCATATTTTGAAATATACATTTTTTTATATTTATGTCTTATTTTTTTATTTATAAACATTTTATAAAATACAAAAATTACTTCAATATAGATCCTTTATACGAAAATTAAATGTCAATCCATAAATTTTGTAAAATTAATTTCAATATTAATTTATAAAATTTTAATATTAATATTTATTACTTGTTTTCTTAACATTTAATTAATTATTTATAGATATTTTAAAATTAATCCATATATAATCACTTGAATAAATTATACATATCCCAAAATACCAATTTACATAATTTATGAATAACTTATATGTAATTATTTTCAATTAATTATTGAAATATATAATAAATATATTTTACATGGTTTACCAAATATAACAATTTACATATCTTCTAAATAGTGAATTACTTAGACCCATAAACCATCATTAATCATATATTATAAATAATAGATCCTGAAATTACACAGCCTTGCATAAAAATAATTTAGAGCACTAGATTATAAATAGGATTAATCTACCTTCCAACAAACCATTTCTAATGATATTTATACCACATAATACCAAAACCAATATGAAATGAGCTGTATAAGAGTATGGTATCATTTCTGGTGGTCATGTACATAAATTACATTTGATTTTTCGTATGGAATATGGCATGTTGTTGGAAGTGATTGACTCACCACATAGGGACCCATGTAACATAAAACGAGTGGAACTCATTATTTTAGGATATGGAAGGCACCACATGTAAGAATAAAAACAACATATAATGGTTTATGAATATGTAAATTAAGGACACCGCTTTAGCTATGGCCAGTGTAGTATTAATGTGAAGTGTAGAACTATGTTAGAATAATATGGGATATCATGTATCATAATTAATGATGATTTACTTTGTTATAGTAATCCATCTATATTAAGGAATAATTACCAATAATTTTTGTCATATCTCCTCGATGAAACGAAGGTCTATTTTCACTCATATAAAAAATTAATGTTATTACCATCATTCATTATGTATTCTCATATCATAGAATATAATATTTTTAATGTAAAAAATATTTTCATTATGTAATTTGATATAATTTCACATAACATATACAGGGTTAACATTGCATACTACATTATCATATATCACTCACTAAGCCTCAGAATATAATATCAATCATATTTCTAAAAGTTTAAAAATATTCATTTGAAAAATGTGTTCAAAAATTAATTTCCATTTAATATATCTTTTGAAACATTTGGGTTTATAATTACTGCATAAGATTTTTTATCGTAGATGACGAAATTAGAGAGTGAAAAATACATGAAAACAATGCATGAAAACTGAAACCATAATATAAATAAAATAAAGAATAATAATGTACCATACAATAAATATATACCAAAACTATCTTCATTATAAATTCTTGAGGTGGATCCATTATATGAAATAAAACAAATCCCTCCTCCAGGGAGTATTCACAAGATATGTTAAATCACATATCTCATCGGTGAAATATTCCTACCTTCCATGGAATGTTGGTGTCTTGTGATGGAAAGGAATGATCAATAGAGAAGGGATCAAATAGTTCCACTAAAAGGCATCCACCCATATTATTTGAATTTAAACCTATTTGATAATTAGGGACACTCCCTGATCCATACTTAGAATTTAGTTGGATGTTACAAATTATCATGTAAAGCTGTTGGTTATGAATAATTATAACCCATTAACTGATTTAAATTTCAAATGTTTTATCTCATGAAATATTAGTTTTAATGAAAAATTATATAAAACATAAAATTTAATGTTAATTCCTAACAAATTTTTATCAATATGAATCATGACACTTCCATATAGATGGAACCATATGTTTCATGGAATTATAATTTAAAAAGTCTTGCAGTATGAGTTTAATATATAGCATTCCTAATATTTTATGACTTTAACATCTTAAATACTCTGTATTATATTATAATATTTCTTTATATAAATCATCTTTAGAATAATTTGAAGAACATATAAATCAATAAAGACTATCCCAATCAAGTGTAAAAAGATATCTTCATTTACTAATAAGAATTTATAAGTCATGTATTGGTAATTCAATATATTTCATACCATTAATGAAGCACCAACAAAATATACCTTGCTTTAAAAAACAATCATAATATTATATCAATGAATATGATTGAATGATATATATTTATACTCATATCTATTTTAGAGATCAACACACATTCTTATAGATAAGAACATCAAGTGACATCCAATACATGAGGTGATCATTTTGGAGGGTCAATCCTCATGATCTCCATCACTAGAGATCACTATGTGATAGCATCACGATATGGAGTCTTAATAGAAATGAGCACATAACACCTAACATGAAGACATAAATGGTGTTATGTAAATAGGATATATCGGTACTATATGGTATTTCATTAAGATTATTATAATAATATCAAGAGGTTTTCATTATAGGTGATAACTCCTATATCCTTTTGATATGAAAATAATCCAATGATATTACCATGTAAATAGTTTTCGTAGAATTAATGTTAATATTATGGTACAAAAAAATCATACAATACACATTATATACATGATATAAACATAAATTAGTAGTATTCAAGTCGGGTATAGCTCTTCACTCTAACAAAGTTATTTAAAACACACTCCCACATAAAACCACCATAATTGGATCATATGGTTTAATTCAGTACATCATTAATATTTTTTATATAATGGGTTAAATAATATATATAACCTCATTACTAGCCAATATATATCATAAAATTAATTTCAATAATTTCTCTTCAACAACCGAACTCTTTCCATATTGAAACCTTCATCTGAGAAAACAAGTTATCTTTCTAAAATGATTATTGTAGTCTTAGATGTTGTCACTGCTATAAAATCATCCCAAAATTTACACTGTAAAACAAATGAAAAGTGGAAAAAGTAATTAAGATGAACCACCCATGCTAAAATTTCATGACTCCAAAAAATATTCCATAGGGCACATAGAATTTGTGCCAGCTATATGTACTTCACTGTCATAATTATAACAACATGTGAATATGGAACTTCCTCATTCCTAAGTGGTATAACAATGCTCGTATGTGGAAGAACAATATTTTTATGTGATATTACCCCCAAAAACTCACTATCCCATCCCTAATGGTAAACCATCAATATGACAGAAAATAACTAAAATTTTTAGGAATTTCATAATCATTGTGAATGGACTGTTCCAATTATTATAAAATTCACCACTCACAAATTCATTTATTTTCAAATATTTTTTAGAATTTCATATTCCAAAATCCTTATGAGTAATTATAAAATAATTCCAATATATTATTAACAACTAATTATCATTAAATATATCTTAAAACCAGTCAAAATAATATTACATTACCAAAGTTCTTATTAAACATTATCAACATCATCAATGATATATCCAAAATCATATCTATTCATAAAGTATACTTTCATATCATTTTTTATTTTACTTCTACCATTTGTCACATTTATCGAATATTATATCTAGTCATGTTTTAATAATAATTTCATTTTTTTAATTTGAATTTTTATCTCATCAATATCATATTCATTATTCATATCTATAATTTACTTCCATAATAATTTGTTTCAGTTATTATTTATTACCTACCCATTATATAAGAAGAAATATGGTATATTTTTCATGCCACAAATGGTTTTTCTATTTCAAATATTTATCTTATTCTATCTTGATCAGTCATACCATATAAATTTCAACAAAATTCTTGATATATTATGTGGTAAATATGAGAAATTTTCTCAGTGAATAGACAGGTACAATAAGAGGAAAGAATATAATACATCCACTAAACATTATAATAGCGAATTATAAATTCCAATAATTAATCTAAAATTCAATTATCCCATGAAAACACATAATGGGCAATTTTCCTTGTTAATGACTAATAAAATTTCGTGATCTTTCATGTCATTAATATTTCATGTCATGCCACAATAATGTATCACACAAAAATCAATTTTTTTATTATATAAAAATAATCTGTTATAAAAAATAAAAAATTTATATAATTTATTTCGATCATCAATAAACATTGAAAAAAATATAACTACTTAAAAAGTTACTTACACATAGGCTAAAAATAAATACCACTTCATCAATCATTAAACATGCTCAAAATTTTATCTTTTTCTTATTAAATTATTTGTTCTTCCATTATAGGAAAAAATCCATAAGATTCTAGAAACTACCAATATATTATTTATGGGTTCAATAGTACACACCAACTTATTAACTTGTTTCCCTAAAAATTAAATAATAATAACCGCACAGAACAAAAATCTCACAAAAATTCTCTTACTCAATCTATCATAATTATAATAAAATTACATTTCAAAATAAAAAAAGAAAATAATAGTGTATTTCACAAGAATATATGATTTATATTCCTATAATACTTTCTCTGTGACACTATGACTCTAAAGAACTAATGATAATGGAATAAATCATCTACATTTTATGTTCTCTTGGTGATTTTTAATTTCTACGATATACTCTACAAACTTTATAACCTCCTTCATACCAACATCACCTAAATCAATCACATGGGAATAGTCCTAAAAAATATATAAATTATATACATGTATAACACGTTATGATTTTTTATCTAATTGTGGAGGTAGAACTAAATAATAAGATACATCTCCAACAGACTCTAATCCCTCAAAAAAATATTAAATTTTGGTAAGAGCTTAAATATCTTTTAAAAAATTCACTATCAACACCTAAGAGAAACATTTAACAATAAATAATCTAAAAAATATATAAAAAATATTTATTCCAATGATATTTATAGGGTTTATATCTACTCCAAGAAATCTAAATGAAATAACAAATAAAATATAAATGTTTATCTTTTATTATCTATTTAATAAATATAATTACTTTTATAACCACAAATCAAATTTAAAATTAAGGTCACAATATCTAATACAATGCTAAATATGGTTCAATACAAATAGATAAATTATAATTTTTATTATTAAAGTAATCTACCAGTAGAATATAACCAACCCATGATCATATAAAATCAATGATACACCCCTTAAATATATCTTCAACTATTAAAATAAATTTCTCAATTTTTCCATCATTATGTGAGAATAATATGGTGATACCGTAAAACTGGATACAGAATAATAATGTAATCCCATATTAAACAATTATAGAAAGTTTTAATCACAATTGACCACCATTCTTTTCATAAATAAATAAATCATTTCCACCTCCATCACATTAAGATTCATCAACGTATTTTCTATTTTTAATTCCCAAATTAATAAGAAATGAGATTAAATATTTAATCAATCCATTATATCCCAAACAACATTAAACCCTACGATAGAGTGGTTTCATTCCATTGAAAAGTTCACATCAATGTCCTCCATTATCTTTTGGGGAATATCCAGGGGAAAAAGTAATCCACGAGGAACCTAAAAATTCCTTTAAAAAACAATCACTCAATACTTCTTGAAATAAAATCATCCTCTAATTTTATATCCAATATCTCCAAAAATAATTCTTTCAAGTTAGATTTATTTGACAACACAAAAAAATACATCTAAATATGAAATGTGAAACTTTTAAAAAAACCCTCCCCACACACTCTGATGAAATAATATATTCTCATAGACCAAAAAAATTCATATATATTCTATCAATTTAGAAAATTTCTATTTACTATACAATCCCTCTAAACCAAATATATGGATCATCTAAATGAGATTCCACTACATATTACATCAATAAAGATGTTATTGATATCTTATAAAGAGTAGCTCCCTAATTGATCTCCTTTTAATGACGTGAATTATATCCAAACAAATCCATCACTTTTCATTCCCCAATTTATAACCCAAAAATATCCCCATATTAATATTGGATAAATGTTTCCGCTACCACATTATCCTTATAAGGTGTATATGTGATCTCGAAGTCATAATCTTGTATAAATTCCACCAATAATTTTTTATGATCCATTTTCAACATAAAATGAAATATAATGTACATTATTCAAACTTATACAAAATAATAAATATAGGGTTGAATTACACCATTTCTAATCCCTATAAAAATATTCATTTCGTTTATAAACCCATAAGGTAATAATACAATCCTAAAATACCTTTACTAACACTAAAAATATATCATAGGTATTTCATTTTCATTAACCCTTGTCTAGTGAAATAAAAATTACAAATAAATATTATATAACTAAATCAACCCTTGATGTGTATAAAAAAATCATTTATCCTTTGATGAGGATGATTATTCTTCATTATGACTAAGTTTATCTATGAGTAATTTATAAACAACAATATTGTCTCCTCCTCCTTCTTGGAAGAAAACGCTGAATTAGCCCCTATGACACACTATATAAAATAAAAATAAAAAAATAATTCAAAAATTTGAATATTAGTCTCCAAAATCTCTATAGGATCTATATTTTAATCTTATATAAAAATTTAAGAAACTCCTGGAAATACATTTATCCTAATATCAATATCTTTCCTAGGAGGTTAGATCATAACTACTTTTAGAAAAACATTTAAATAATATTTTCAACCATGTGCAATCCAATCCATATTCATGTCGTATGTATAGAAAAAAAATCCAACAAAGCGAGATGTAATAATCTACTAATTAATCCATGTTTATCTTAAATGAAAATATCATTCTATAATAAAAACCGCTTGGTCAGTAAGATAAAATCACCTTCAATTTCTATCATTGAACAAATAAAATTATAGAGTACTACCAATCTATACCATTGATAACAGTAAAGGATTTAATCCATTATATGAATTAGAATCATGAGAATTGACCACTCCCACAAACTATCTCACAACAACACACCTTGAAACCCCATTTTCAACCTCTTATTTGAGTACCCAACTTAATTTGATCATGAAATTTCTATACAAGTATTAATATCTCATATACCAAATAAATTGTTAATAAATTTGTTTTATGAAAAAAAATTCAATCAAAATAAAAAAATTGTTGATTAAATTAAACCTTTTAATTAAACTACATTTTTTCCCATACCTATATAAATTTTATAGCCTATTGTCTCACTCTGTCAAGTCCTCTTCCTCCTATAAATTTACCATAAATATTTCCTCTACCATCACTGAAATCATATCTCTGTTGTATAAGATATTGATCTCCTCTGTGATATACTCTTCTAGAAGTACCCTATTCTGGTATTCCCAATGTTCAACTATTATATTACTATAAATGAAACATGTACAAATGATTTAATGGATTTTTTATTTTTATAAATTTACATTGTTATTTATTAGTATTTATGGTTTTGAGAGAGGTTTTTGAAGTGGATCGAATGTAAATATATGATTTTTATAATTATAGATATTCAAAACGCATTTTGAAGAGTCTATAGACATTTTAGAAGTCACAACTATTCTATGAATGTGTTGAATATGTGTTTTGAGTGGATTAAAGTGAATGAAACCAATTTGGGGATTATTTAGAGAATATTGCTAGTTTGTTTCATGGATCAATCTATTTTGGAGAGTTTGGTTTCATGAGATTCATGAAAGAATATATGTGTAATGTATGTGTTTTTGAATCACCCATTTTATTAGGCATGGATGCATTATTCCAGGTTCATGGGTGATCTTCAGTATAGTCATTTAAAGATGCTTGGGTTGAAATGATGATGGTTCTTTCCTGAATCTGTAGTTGTCATTGGTTAGTGTTGTAGTTGAAGTCTATAATAGAGGCTTCCAGGACTATAAAAAATTAGTATCGGTCAAATTAGATTTAAAATCATTGAAACAACCTAAATTTTATGGTTGATATATCCATTTAATTGATAAAATATTGGACCTCTCCTTAACCAAAGTTGTAGAAACCATTTCTGATCTCACCATGTCATGGTGAATATCCATTAGGTTTTCTATATAATTTGGGGTTGAACTCTTATTATTTTCATTTTTAATACACTATATAAATCTCTGGATAATTTTTTTAAATACGTTAGTTATATTTAATAAAACACCATTTGATATTTACATCTTTATTTATGTTGTATATTCTTAATCGAATTGTGGTTATTTTATTCTCCTCTTTCATTGTTCTCTTCTCCACTTTTATTCCTTCCTCTTCTTGTAGGGATAATACTATGTAACAATTTGGAATTTTAAAAGAAGAAAATTATATTTGACATAATAATTTAAATGAAACACTAATTTTATCAAGTATTACATTTGATTGTTATTTTAGTTTCTCTACACAAAAACCTGGTATTTTTATATTTGATAGTATATTCAACATGCAACATCGAACATAAACAGCCAATGATATATATTACTATTATACCATCTCAAATAAATTTTTGGGTATGAATTGTATTAAATATATTATGAAATATATATATATATATATCTTACTAAATATAATTTATTGATAAATTTTTAGTAAATAATCAAACAATTTTTTATTATGGTGATTTAATTATTCAAAAATATATTTTCTTCAAAAATGATTTTATATACATTCCTGGAAAAAGTTATAATATTTTTTTGGGTTGTTTAGAAAAGTAAGTTGGTAAAATTAAATTCATTTACTAAAATATTAATATGAAAAATTTACTACCAATGAAATTATTGGACTATTTTGAAAATATAGATTTTTTGTTGAATAGTGAAAATTATGATTTTGAAATAAGTCTTTACTTTTAAATAAATTAAAAAATTTAAAATTATATATATATTTTAAATATGTTATCAAGTATACATTATTTTTTTGAATTGAATCCACTTAATTAATTTGAATCAACATTATATTGTTTTTTATTATAAGTATATTTTTGGTTTCAAAATGTGGTTTTCTAAAAAGTGTTTTGAAATGCATAATGTTTCTCTATTTTATTTGAATATAATAATACCTAATAGGTAAATTTTAATTAATTATATATATATTATAGTTAAATTTTATTTTTTAATATAATAATTATTATTAGACATATAATTAACATTGAGTCATCTTTTAAAAAAATCGATACACTTCTTAAAAACTTATTATCACGCCATGTTTGTCGGATTAATATTAAATTACATTTGTCCAATTTTTTGAATTTTATTTTGAAAAATTATTCCATATTTGGAATAATAATAGTACGTAATTCTTAATAAGGATAACATAACTATTTTTCATAATGATTAGTGAAAAGTGTTAAAATTAATCAATGTGATTAATGTAAAAACAAGTATATTGAGGGATCAAAATTTAAACATATTGGTAAAAATTACCAAAAAACTTATTCATACCAAATATTAAGGCCTAGTTTATATCATATATCTTATAGGTCCAATTATTTACCATTATTTAGTCCTGGTTACATGAAAAAATGTGGGTTTAATTCACTCTTTCAAAAAAAATTACATGTCTGCCCCTCAGCTCACATATAAAAGGCCACTACCTCTCTTCCCATATTCAGACATTGAAAAATATTTCTTTTTTCCAATTCCAGATCAAAAAACTTCCCAAATTCAATAATATCACCCTTTAATCATTTCTTGTGATTATATATAACCAATTAAGGACATTATGTAAATAGAAAAAAAGTAACATGAACAAGAGTTAACGTTCTCCAATGAACATTTCAATTTTATTTATTCCTCCACCCATTAAATTGATATTATACCGTTAAAATATAATAGAATTCGTATATAAAATGTTGTAATATGTTTTTATTTTAATGTAATGACATAAAACCAAACACACAACCATCAAATGGGTTATGAAATCATCATTCATGTGTATAGAGGACCACCACCTCGTGAAATGATGCCCTTCATTTTGCCAATAAAACCTCTCATAATTGGATATGATGATGGATATAAATTTTATATAAGATATTTATAATATATTTAAACCTATTTAGTATTTATTTCATATATAACTTTTAAAATTATATATCATAATGGATATGATGTTGTCTCTCCTGTGTATAGTGGATTACTGCCTTGCAAAGAGATGTGATTTATTTTTCACTAACACATTACATGGAAGGTAATAAGGTTATTGATAATAAATATATTTGAAATAAATGAATACTTTATCATATTAATGATATATTTATAAATCCATAAATATAATATATAATTTTATTATTTTCCTTTCACTTGTTGAAAAAAATATAATGTCATTCATGAATTTATCGACTACCACATCCTCTAAGAGCTGTTATTCAATTTTCATCACCAGATCTTTTGAACAGTATATGTAATTATATATAAGAAATAAATATGGTAGTTATGATGTTATTATCATTATATAAGGATAAATTATTTTTACCTTCTTTCCATAATGATCATTGAAAAATGGAAACGTTACTCAAGCGTATATATGGTCTTCTGTATCCACTATCGTAACTTTAGTTCATTTGTCATAACCATATTTCTTGTTTTGTTTCAAAATAGAATTTATTTTTTAATTTAATAATGATTTAATAATTTTTAATTTAAATATTTTATATAAGTCACGACCCATCCCTCGGGGCCCGTTCCATGACTACCCCAAGACCGCCTTCCATAGGCTAGGGGCTGGCGACTAGCACCGAAGGTGTATTCCCTAAAACTGGGAAGACATTGTCTTTATAACCTATTTGTACACATAACCAAGAATATATCAAGATATAGGAACATGTAAACTGAACAATAAATAGAGTGAGTGCAGTATGTTAAAAGGGTCCAGAATATATGCCCAATTGGAAGGTACAAGTACAATAGAACTTCAATACAACTGATGAAAGAGAAAAATAGCTACTGGTTCATCCTCCGAGGTTCCTACAAATAGGGTAGGTACAGATCTTTTTCTTAGTAATCCACATCCATCTATCTCCTCCATGTACTGACTCATCATAAGGTCCACCTCCTGGTACATTCCAGTTCTGGTACTCTCGGTCTCAATCAGCGTTGTATGTCATCGGAATCCTACACAACAAGGTGTGGGAATACCGTGCAGGGGTGAGTACAACAATACTTAGTATGGACCTTGAGAACCTCTTGGTCTCACAAAATCCAACAAGGAGAATACACAATGTATGAAATCAACAAAACCCTTATTTAGGTATATGCCCATACATATGCCTAAGTTATCAAATAATCTATCTCAATCATTAGAAAAAACACAGAGGATCTGACTTAGCTCAAACCAAGATTTATTCTAGGGGTAGTATATAGTAATATTCCGAACGCAATGTTGAACACCTTGGCTGCTGGATAACTCCTCATCTATCAAGTACAGTGGTCCTGCCGCATCACACATAGGGGATTCCAACTAACCTTGGACATCTGAGGTACTCCTCCTGTCGAGTACCATGGGTCTGCCACATCACACAGAGGCACTCCCCACCATGGGTCTGCCGCGTCACATAGAGGCGCTCCCCCTCGTAGCTTGCTGAGGTACACCTCATGTTGAGTACTATGGGTCTGCTGCATCACCAAGGAGATCCCCACCGTGGGTCTCCCACGTCCCCAAGGTGCTCCCCATTGGGCCAGTCGAGTCACTCC
The DNA here is from genome assembly GCA_963277665.1 of Viscum album. Classification (NCBI taxonomy): domain Eukaryota; kingdom Viridiplantae; phylum Streptophyta; class Magnoliopsida; order Santalales; family Viscaceae; genus Viscum; species Viscum album. Next base: position 1,683,571,344 of record OY728119.1, on the reverse strand, counting down.
GGGTCAAAACTGTCACCAGTCATCAAGTCTCAGCCATCCACTAGGTATCTGCACTATGCTCACTCATCTTCAGGAGGATATGCTCCACAAGTTACTGGTTGATCCTCCAACTACCACGAATTCCCGCTAAAAAGTATCTCAGTGGTCCTCTACGTCATAGGTGTCTCAATGAAAAATACAACTTGTCAATAGGACGCCCGGTCTGTGAGTTATTAGTCGTTTAGTCCCGGGGACCCGGTTGGATTCTTGCTTGATCCAACCTGACTGTTACCCATCATAATCCACAACATCGTGGGTTATATTCAATGGGAAGAATCTTCAAAATATTTCTATCACCAGTGACAGATCATCAAACGGGCGTCTGTTTCCAAAGTTATTGCTAAAAGAAAGTAACTGGGTCGTAGTGGGCCCGAGTCCAGTCCGACCCGATCGGGCTGACCCGGCCAGACACGGCCGACAGTGCGGCTCAGCCCGACAGGTCACGAGGGGCTGTAAATAGCCCCGAGGAAATGAGGGCGTGGAGCGGATCGAAGGACTGGCGGATGGCGCGAGCCGGGGCGGCTCGGAGGGACATGGGCAGCGCGTGCCAGGGCGGCTTGGAGGGCCGCGACAAGGGCATTTTGGCTAGGGCGTGGGCCTAGTTCGGTCGGGTGGTCGGAGTTCTGCGGGGGTGTGGGGCCGTTTTGGCCGCGAGGCAGGAGCATCGTGGGGGCAGGAGACCAGTTCGGCTGGGAGGTCGAAGTGCCACAGGTGGATCAGCAGGGGTGCAGATCTGGGGCATGCGGCAGGTTCGGCCAGGTGACCGGAACCCCCCAGCGGTGGTACGGGTCGTAGAGGCTGCGGGTGGTAGCATCCTTGCCTCCGTCACCTTCGTCTCCTTCGTCGCCTTCCTCCATTTCGAAGTGTACACCAAATAAGAATGACAGAGGGGTCGGGCCATGTTTGTTTGGCCCGTAAACTCCTCTATTAGAGTGATAGGAAGTGGTTCACAATGAACAAAGCATGAATGTGCAGGGAAGATATTTTAAAACATCATTTCCCACAAACCTTGTCAATCACCACTCCCAAATCCTTCTAAATAATTAGATGGGGAGAACTTGGAAAGTGATAATGAATTAATGTAACATCCCAAGTAAGTAATGAATAATAGATATTTCTATCTATGTCTATTAATGAATTAGATAGTGTTTTAGAGGCTTAAAATGAAAATAAATCCAATGTTAATCATGGAATACACTAATATTCATAAAAGATTGTTTTACTGCCTTTTGATGGAAAACCCTTTTTAAATAAAACTTTTGAAAATTTTATAATCTATATATTTCAAAATAAACATATTCATTATGATTGGGCCATTGAAATTTACATTGGAAAAATTTTTGGTATTTTTCTGACAATGTTCATTTTTTAATAAATAGTGAAAAATACTACATTTTACATCAAAACTGCTTTTTCATTTAATTTAGTTATATGGTTAAATTATATTTTTAATTGGTCTTAAAGTGTAATCTGAATATATTTTTTCCAGTTAATCCAATGGTGGTCATTAGGATTAATTGCACTTTGAAATTTGTCATTAACTAATGCCAAACTTTTCATAGATATTGTTTCAAAAAACCCGCTATTTGTTTTGACAACATGAATTATTTTTAAATAAATTATTGAAATTTATGTGTTTGGAATTTGGTAAAATGGATTACATATTTGGAATCAGAAGGTCCAAATTATGTAATTAAGAATCTTTTGTTTTTGGACATTATGAATAGTAACGACGGTAATTATCTTTAATTATCTTGATTAATGAGTAATCAGGTAGTTAAGGATAATAAAATAATATCATAATAATAAAAAATGACACCAAAATGTGTGCTAAGGCTACTGGGTGTCTCATGGGCGACCATGGGATTCCTTGTGACAAACTAGGGGGCCCCATTAAATCACATTTGTGAGAAAGTGACTTTTTATCTTTTTATTTTTAAAGAATGTTCATTGTAACAAAGAATGTATCACCTAAGTAAAATATTTTTAATTTTGTCTAAATAAATGATCGTTTGGACTGTAAACAGTCATTGGAATGATAAACAGATTTTATACATCATAGTATTTTTTTTAAATTTTTATACATTAAATAAATTAAATTATTTATGATATCTTAATGATGCAGCGATGACCTCATTAAAGATAATGTAACATCTAAGAACTACACATGTCCAAAACCTATTGGGTGGGTATATTTCGAACCCTTATCACCTTTTCCTTGATTTATATCAATGTCGGACCCTTAAAATCCAAAACCCATTTGAAAATAAAGTAACATTTTTTTACTTTCCCAGAGTGCCCCTCCTCTTCTCTTATAAAAGGCCCCCACCTCTACCTCCTTACCCACACTTCCAATGCATTTGGCTCAGACAAACCCTGCCCATTTTGTCTCTCCAATTCCCTCTCTTACTCCTTGAAGACTCACTTTGGGCAGAAGTCTTTCAAAGGAAGCCTTTGAGCTAAAACCAAAGGGAGTTACCTGATTTTATTGTAATGTCTTCACTTGAGTCCTTTTGTTTTATTTTGCTTCTCCAACCCCCTAAACAATTTTTATTCATTTCTTTTGTAACAACTCCAGTATTTTAAATATACTATGATGTTGTTATAATAAGGATTCGGGATACACTTACACAAACCTACATCTAATGGTTAAAGAACATATTGTTTCCGTGGATGGCGAATTTCTGCCTCCCGAAATGATGATTGTTCAACATTATTTTAACACCTTAAAAGGTGGCCATTAAGATGACACTATATTTATATATGATATATAATATGTTTATGTTTTCTTTAAGCTTCTGCATTTTTCATTTTGGGCATACTTTTATGGTTCCCATTATGGGTAAACGCGATATCTTCATTTAAGGAAGTGCGGACTACCGCCCTCTCAAAGTGATTTGATTTATTAAATACCATATGTGGGACGTATAAAGGATGGAGTTATGATATTATATATGATATTGCACTAGAATTATAATATACCTTTATATCATTATGATTCCATTCTATAAAATACGAAATAGAAATGAAAGTAGCGTTCATGCGTACGTACGGCTTACTGTCTCCATGAACGGTGCATTTTATTTCATACCTCTAAATGATTATGTAATATTATAAATGCATGAATGTACTGGATATATATGACATATATGATATCTACATCATGAATACCATTCTGGATATAGTGGATACATGAACAACTTGTAATTATAAAGGGATTATTTTTTACTCAAGTACCAATGATCGTTAAAACGACCGTTATTAACTTAAATAATTACATAGTGTTCATGACATGGAAATAAGTGATATAAAAGGAATAATGAAATTGAAAAAGGTTCGTAAACGAGTTGAAATTAACACAAGTTTATTATTCAGGAGATTAAAGAAAGACAGAGTCAAGTCGGACCTGAGGTATGGGACTTTGTCTCAATCTCCTTTCATTGAGGCATATTTTGTTTTATACTCAACCTAATTTTATACGGTGTATAAACCCATTTGACTTTTATGTTTATCCAAAAGGAATATTTTTTATACGATGTGTTTTACTAAACGACAAAAGGGAATGTTTTGTCGTACGTATGTGGCGACAACGAATTCTCCGCCACCGTGACCATTATTTGAGTTTCAGCTTTCTCTACAAGACATACCGTCTTTTTAAAAGAAAAAATAAATACCATGATTTACTTTTCTTTTATTTTGGTATTGAAAATGGTTTTAATAATGTTTTTATATCAATGTGTTGTATTGATCTCTTGTGATTGAAAGGTGGAAATGTTATGTTTCCTTTATGCATGTTTTATGTGATACGATTATGTTGAGGTTCTTGGGAATTATTATGAAGACGGGTGGTTTCGTGATAAACTAAGGGCGGGTGAGCCATATATAGCTCTCCAATGCATTGGGTAACGCGACAGAGTGAAACGTTAAGGTTTCTCTGAAGAGATTTAGAGAATATACTGTGATGGTTATTCCAAACATAACCAAGAGGGTTACTCCCTACGTAAGAATGTTATGAATGCCTCAAGTTACCTTTATGTCTTATGATTTCTATGATTTATTCATGATTTGGGGATGTATGTTAAAGTGATTTTGTTTTATGGGTAAAGTATGATTTCATTCTTATGTATATAAGAGCTCATGTTTCCTTTCCATATTTTTTTATATAACCCATACTGATCTTTTTATGCTCATCCCAAGTCTTTTTTTTTTGAAATGTTTTCACAGGTCAAGGGGAAGGTACATGATATGATGATAGTGTCAAGGATGTGTCAAGAAAGAATCCATGTTTTATTTTAAATATGTTCGATTGATGGGAAAAACTGAATACTATCTTTATGTAACGACTTTGTTTAAATGTGGAATGTAATGCAAGTTTTATGATCTAATTCTCTAAAACTCTAAACCTAAAAAGATCCTCAATGTGTAATCTTGTAATAAATCATGATTAAGTAAGGTTTAAGGCTGGGTCCTTATAGATGGTATCAAAGGTCAGTTTAGATAACTTTAGGAGTTAGAAATCTATTAAATGATTATCCAAAAATATTTTTTCAAAATGATATAGCATTTGAAGATTACCATGTTGCTTCATCTAAGACATGTTTGTTCAGAATAGTTTTCCGCAGAGGAAATAGGGAAACAGTGCTAGGAAGGCATACAGAAGGAAATAACCTTCCGAATCAGCATCCCGAGATGGTCAGAATTGGAACTGAACAGTTTGTTGCAGTAATGGTGCAGTTGACTCAAGCGATAAATGGTGGTGGTATCCATGCACGAGATCAGCCAGATCAACTGCAGAAGAACATGTCAGTGGTGGAACATTTCATGAGGCAACATCCCCCATCATTCGGAGGATCATCTGACCCTGTGTTGGATGAAGGGTGGATTAAAGCACTGGAGAAGATTTTCGATGTCATGGGGTGTTCAGACAATCAAAAGGTTGGTATTCCTATTTACCGTTTGGAGGGTGAGGCTGATCAGTGGTGGTCTATGGTTAAAAATATCAGGGACGCCGATGAGATTGATGCTCTTGACTGGGATGAATTCAAAGGTATATTTCTTGAGAAGTATTTTTCTAAGGCTGTTTGACGTAGGATGGAAAAGAAATTCTTGGAATTGAGGCAAGAGGAAGACTCAGTGGCTTCCTATGAAGAAAGGTTCACTCGTTTGGCAAGGTATGCTCCAAAATTTATCCGAGACCTTGATAGTAAAATCAATCGTTTTTACTCAGGATTAAAGCCAAAATATCGAAGGGCGTTAGCTTCTCGTCAGTTTAAAAGTTATTAAAAGATTGTTCGATGTGATGAGAAGGTGGAAATGGAGTTTGCCGATGATCAAGTGTTCTATAAAAACCAAGAGAAGAAGAGACCGAGGTGGCAGGAGAAAGGTAAGAATTATTCAAAAAAGTTTGATGGTAAGAAAACTATTTTTCCAATTTGTAATTAATGTGGCAAAAGGCATGCTGGGGAATGTCTTCTGAATTCTGTAAAGTGCTACTGATGTGGTAAGATGGGACATAAGGCTAGTTATTGCACTGAAAAAGATCAAGGTGAAGGTAAGACCAAATTTGGTTTACAGTTAGTGAAATGTTTTAAGTGCAATGAGATGGGTCACTATGAAAACGAGTGTCCGACAAAGAGCTTGAGTGATGGGAATCAGTTAGACTACAAGCAGAAAGGGGTGGTGAAATCCTTTGCAACTACTTCAGCAGATGTCGGCCCATCAAATGAATTTGTATCAGGTACTTTGTTTGTTTTTTCAGATTATGCCAGTGTGTTGTTTGATTCGGGGTCTACACATTCTTTCATATCTGAAACCTTTTCTAGTAAAATGGTAATACCATCTCATGAAATGACTCCTGAACTTGTGGTAAAAACACATGGGGGAAATGTTTAGGCAAAAAGAATTTATAATAATCTTCCTATCCTTATCTGTGGAAATAACCTACTTGAAAACCTTATTGTTCTACCTCTAGTAGAGTTTGATGTTATCCTGGGTATGGATTGGCTCCCTATTTACCATGCTAAGATTGACTGTAGAGATAAAGAAGTTTCTTTTCAGAAAGACATTCACCTTTTGTACAAGAATGAACCCATACTTTTGATAACATATCAAGAGGCCGAGAAACTTGTAAAAGATGGAAATGAATGTTACCTTGCACATATTGTTGAAAACAAGGGAACTGTTCAGATTAATGATGTGCCAGTGGTAAATGAGTATCCTGATTTTTTTCCTGATGAGTTGTCTGGAATAATACCAGATCGGGAAGTTGAATTCACTGTTGACTTAGATCCTGATGCTAAGCCAATTTCAAAACCCCCTTATCGAATGGCTCAAGTTGAACTTTTAGAGTTAAAGAAACAATTGCAGGAGTCATTAGATAAATGTTTCATTCGACCTAGCACATCACCATGGGGTGCTCCTGTCTTGTTTGTTAAAAAGAAAGATGGCTCAATTAGAATTTGCATTGATTATAGGGTCGTGAATAATTTCATTGTTATGAACAAATATCCTTTTCCTCATATCGATGATTTGTTTGATCAGCTCCAGGGAGCTCAGTATTTTTCAAAGATTGACCTGAGATCGGGGTACTATCAGCTGAAGTTAAAGGAAGCAGTTTTTCTAAAGACTGTGTTTCGAACAAGATATGTCCATTATGAATTTGTAGTAATGCCTTTTGGGCTAACCAATGCACCTGCTGTATTCATGGACTTAATGAATAGAATTTTCCATGAGATCATGGATAAGTTTGTGGTGGTTTTCATTGATGATATTTTGGTGTTTTCTAAAAGTAAAGAGGAGCATGAAAGAAATTTAAGGGTTATCTTGCAAACCATAAAAGAAAAGAAACTGTATGGAAAATTCAGCAAGTACGAGTTTTGGTTTCAAAAAATTTCTTTCCTTGGTCACATTGTTTCTAAAGATGGGATAACCGTTGATCCTACAAAAACAAAGGTTGTTGAAGAATGGCCAAGACCCACAAATGTAACAGAGATTCGTAGTTTCCATGGTTTGGCAGGCTATTACCGAAGGTTTGTTATAAATTTTTCACGGTTATCTAGTCCAATGACTATGCTAACACGGAAGGGTGTTAAGTTTATCTGGACAAAAGAATGTGATGATTGTTTTCAGGAATTGAAAAGAAGATTGGTGAATGCTCCAGTTTTGGCACTACCGTCTAGGAATGGTGAGTTTGTTATATACAGTGATTCTTCATTGAAAGGACTTGGTTGTGTCGTAATGAAGAATGGTCAGGTAATTTCTTATGCTTCACATCAGTTGAAAACTCATGAGCTAAATTACCCTACACATGATTTGGAATTAGCTGCTGTTGTTTTTTCATTAAAAATTTTGAGGCATCATTTGTATGGAGTAAAGTGTGAAATATATACTGATCACAAAAGTTTAAAGTATATATTCACTCAAAAATAATTGAACATGAGAAAAAGGAGATGGCTAGAATTAATCACGGATTATGATTGTACAATTCATTACCATCCAAGAAAATCAAATAAAGTGGCTGATGCTTTGAGTCAAAAAAGTAATGTTTCCTTAGCAATGTTGTGTTTGGAACGTGATACTTTGGTTAAGGATTTGATGAACTTTGGCATAGAATTTGTTGGTGTAGGATGTTCTTCTGTTTTGCTTCAGGTATCAATGAGATCATCTCTATCAGACAGAATCAAGCAAGCACAGAAGAAAGACAGCGAGTTGTAGAAAAAGGTAGAGCTTGTTCGGAAGGGTAATTTGCCTGAATTCAACATTGATAATGATTACGTTTTGAGATTTGGGAATAGATTGTGTGTGCCTTGTGATTCACAGTTGAAGAGAGAGTTGTTATGTGAAACTCATAGTTCTCCATTTTCAGTTCATCCAGGCAGTACTAAGATGTATAGAGATCTTCGAGAGTATTACTGGTGGGATGGAATGAAAATAGATATTGCTGATTTTACTCTGAAGTGTTTGACTTGTTAGCAGGTTAAAGCAGAGCGGCAGTTACCGAAAGGGATGCTTCAGCCTTTACCAGTGCCAGAGTGGAAATAGGAGAATATATCCATGGAATTTGTTGTGGGATTACCGAAGACATCTCGAGGTAATAATGCAATTTGGGTTATTATTTATCGCTTGACCAAATATGCGCATTTCCTTGCTATATGAGATACTTTTTCCCTATATAAACTTTTCCGTTTGTATCTTAAAGAGATAGTCAGGTTACATGGAGTTCCTCTCTCCATTGTATCTGACCATGATCCCAGGTTCACTTCTAACTTTTGGAAAGGCTTTCAGAAGTCGTTGGGTACTGAATTAAATTTTAGTGCATCTTTTCATCCTCAATCAGATGGGCAGTCGGAACGAACAATTCAGACCATAGAGGATATGCTACGAGCTTGTTCGATGGATTATCAGGGAAGTTGAGACCAATATCTTTCTTTGGTTGAATTTTCATATAATATCAGTTTTCATTCTAGTATAAAGATGGCACCATTTCAGTCATTTTATGGGAAGCAATGTCGAACTCCAGCTTTCTGGGATGAAGTGGGTGTAAGGAAGTTGATGGGACCAGAATTGGTAGAAGAGTTCGCAGAAAAAGTTTAGCTAATACAAAAACACTTGAGAATAGCTCAGAGTAGGCAGAAGAGTTATGCGGACAACAGGAGGAAGGATCTTTCTTTTGAGGTAGGTGATCATGTTTTTCTCAAAGTATCACCATGGAAAAGTGTGATGTGATTTGGTAAGAAAGGAAAGCTAAGTCCAAGGTTCATTGGACCATATGAAATTCTGGAGAGAGTTGGATCAGTTGCTTACCGAGTGGCTTTACATCCGAGTTTATCTCTGGTACACAATGTTTTTCATGTTTTGATGCTGAGAAAGTATATGCCAGATCCATCTCATGTTTTGAGTCCAGAGGTAGTTCAGCTGGAAGAGAACCTATCTTATGAGGAACAACCGGTCCAGATTCTTGACCACAGAGAGCAAGTGTTACAGAATAAGGTGATTAATCAGGTAAAGGTTTTGTGAAAAAACCACATGATGGAAGAGGCAACATGGGAATCTGAAGATGCAATGAGGGATAAGTACCCCCATTTATTTGATAAGTAAATAAATTGCGGGGACGCAATTTTCTAAAGGGGGAAGGATGTTACATACCAAGTAAGTAATTAATAATAGATATATTTATCTATGTCTATTAATTAATTAGATAGTGTTTTAGAGGCTTAAAATGAAAATAAATCCAATCTTAAGCATGGAATACACTAATATTCTTATAAGATTATTTTACTGCCTTTTGATGGAAAACCCTTTTTAAATAAAACTTTTGATAATTTAATAATCTATATTTGTCAAAACAAACATATTCATTATTATTGGGACATTGCAATTTACATTGGATAAATTTTTGGTATTTTTCTGACAATGTTCATTTTTTAATGAATAGTGAAAATACTGCATTTTACATTAAACTGCTTTTTCATTTAATTTAATTATATGGTTAGATTATATTTTTAATTGGTCTTAAAGTTTAATCTGAATATATTTTTACCATTTAATCCAATGGTGGTCTTTTGGATTAATTTCACTTTGAAATTGGTCATAAACTAATGTCAAGCATTTCATAGATATTATTTCAAAAAAACCCGCTATTTTTTGACAAAGGGAATTATTTTTAAATCAATTATTGAAATTTTTGTGGTTGGAATTTGATAAAATGGATTACATATTTGGAATCATAAGGTCCAAATTATGTAATTAATACTCTTTTTTTGGACATTATGAATAGTAATGACGGTAATTATCTTTAATTATCTTGATTAATGAGTAATCACGTAGTTAAGGATAATAAAATAATATCATAATAATAAAAAATGACACCAAAATGTGTCCTAAGGCAACTGGTTGTCTCATGTCCGACCATGGGATGCCATGTGACAAACGTGGGGGCCCCATGAAATCACTTTTGTGAGAAAGTGACTTTTTATCTTTTTATTTTTTAAAGAACGTTAAATGTAACAAAGAATGTATCACCTAAGTAAAATATTTTTAATTTTGTCTCCATAAATGATATTTTGGACTATAAATAGTAATTTTAAACCTAAAATTATTTTCTACATCATATTATTTTTTTTATAATTTTTAGAAATTAAATAAATTAAATTATTTATGACATCATAATGTCAGTGATGACCTCATTATTTGACGATTTAAATAAAATGGAAATATAATGTAAAATCTAAGACCTACACATGTCCAAAACCAATTGGGTGGGTATATTTCGAACCCTTATCACCTTATCCTCGGATTAAATCAAAGTGGGACTTTTAAAATCTGAAACCCATTTGAAAATAAAGTAACATTTCTTTACTTTCTAAGATTTCCCCTCCTCTCCTCTTATAAAAGGCCCCCACCTCTACCTCCTTATCGACACTTCCAAAGCCTTTATCTCGGCCAACCCCTGCCCATTTTGTCTCTCCAATTCCCTATCTTACTCCTTAAAGCCTCACATTGGGCAGAAGTCTTCCCAAGGAAGTCATTGAGCTCAAACCAAAGGGAGTTACCCGATTTTAAGGTAATGTCTTCACTTGAGTCCTTTTGTTTTATTTTGCTTCTCCAACCCCCTAAACTCTTTTTTTTCATTTCTTTTGAAACAAATATAGTATCTTAAATATACTAGGATGTTTTTATAAGAAGGATTCTAGCTACACTTATACACACCTACATCTAATGGTTAAAGAACATACTGTTTCCGTGGATGGCGAATTTCTGCCTCCCAAAACGATGATTGTTCAACATTCACTTAACACCTTAAAAGGTGGACATTAAGATGACACTATATTTTTATATGATATATAATATGTTTATGTTTTCCTTAATCTTATGTATTTTTCATTTTGGACATACCATTATGGTTCCCATTATGGGTAAACGCGATATCTTCATTTAAGGAAGTGCGGACTACCGCCCCCTCAAAGTGATTTGATTCGTTAAATACCATATGTGGGACGTATAAAGGATGTAGTTATGATATTATATATGATATTACACTGGAATTATAATATACCTTTATATCATTTTGATTCCATTCTATAAAATACTAAATAGAAATTAAAGTAGCGTTCATGCGTACGTACGGCTTACCGTCTCCATGAACGGTGAATTTCATTTCGTACATCTAAATGATTATGTAATATTATAAATGCAAGCATGTACTGGATATATATGACATATATGATATCTACATCATGAATAACATTCTGGATATAGTGGATACATGAACATCTTGTAATTATAAAGGGCTTATTTTTTACTCAAGTACCAATGATCGTTAAAACGACCATTATTAACTTAAATAATTACATAGTGTTCATGACATGGAAATATGTGATATAAAAGGAATAATTAACTTGAAAAAGGTTCTTAAACAAGTAGAAATTAACTCAAGTTTATTATTCAGGAGATTAAAGAACGACCGAGTCAAGTCGGACCCGATGTATGGGATATCGTCTCAATCTCCTTTCATTGAGGCATATTTTGTTTTATACTCAACCTACTTTTATACGGTGTATAAACCCTTTTGACATTTATATTTATCCAAAAGGAATATTTTTTATATGAAGCGTTTTACTAAAGGACAAAATGGAATGTTTTTCGTACGTATGCGGCGACAACGACTTCTCCGCCGTTGTGACCATTATTTGAGTTTCAGCTTCCTCTACAAGCCATACCTTCTTTTTAAGAGAAAAATAAATACCATGTTTTACTTTTCATTTATATTGGTATTGAAAATGGTTTTCATAATGATTTTATATCAATGTGTTTTATTGATATCTTGTGATTGAAAGGTGGAAATGTTATGTTTCCTTTATGCATGTTTTATGTGACATGATTATGTTGAGGTTCTTGGGAATTATTATGTAGACGCGTGGTTCCGTGATAAACTAAGGGCGGGTGAGCACGATATAGCTCTCCAATGCATTGGGTAACGTGAAGGAGTTAAACGTTAAGGTTTCTCCGAAGAGATTTAGGGAATATACTGTGATGGGTATTCCAATCGTAACCAAGAGGGATACTCCCTACGTAAGAATGTTATGAATGCCTCAAGTTACCTTTATGTCTTATGATTTCTATTATTTATTCATGATTTGATGAGGTATGTTAAGGTGCTTATGTTTTATGGGTAATGTTTGATTTCATTCTTATGTATATATAAACTCATGTTTCCTTTCAATATTTTTTTATATAACCCATACTGAGCTTTTTATGCTCATCCAGAGATTTTTTTGAAATTTTTTCATAGGTCAAGGGAATGGTACATGATATAATGATAGTGTGAAGGAAGTGTCAAGAAAGAATCCATGTTTTATTTTAAATATGTTACGTTGATGGGAAAAAATGAATACACTCTTTATGTAACCACTTTGTTTAAATGTGGAATGTAATGCAATTTTTATTATCTAATTCTCTAAAACTCTAAACCTGAAAAGGTCATCAATGTTTAATCATGTAATAACTAAAGATTAAGTACGGTTTAAGGCTGGGGCCTTATAATTAACCCCTACCTCATTATCTTGATGAGGTTAGCAAGGGGAATAAGGTAAAGGCTTTGACGTTCGTATCGTCTACCACAAACCTCTAATCCAGGGCTCGTGCATTGGTTAGGTGTAGTCGAAGACGTTCCTTGTCAGAATTCGTTGTGGAAGAAGTGTTCATCATGGAGGAATCGTTCCTTATAGGATACGATTTCTTCTAATTCCTCCCAAATGTATTGTGGTTCAAAAATAATAGATTATCCCCTCTATTATGTTTTTTGGAATTAATTCAAAATGGATAAATTAATGTAGCGTGTTGTCATAATTATTTGGGGAGGGTTGGAAAAATTAAGTTGGGAGCTCAAGAGTTTTATCCCCACTAAATTATGGATTTCAATAGGTTACATTCCATGGGTTGTCCCCACCACCATAATACCCACAAGGGAGATAGGCTCTAGTTTTTCCCACCACCGAGCATTCAATTTGGATAATGAAACATCAGTGGTCCCTACAACCATAATATCCACAACTGTGTGGTTACAACCAACAAAATAAAATGTGTGTTTATTTTATTTCATTATTTCCACGAGAAAACCAAAAATTATCTTTCACCCTTAACCCACTTCCGTCAAGGTGAAAGTATTCTGAAGAAAATATCGGCGCTGTGAGTTCAACATTGACCTCATATTTTAATTCCTAGCACCGTTTCAAAAGATAGAATACCCACTCCTATGTTTACTGAACATACCTGGACAAATGTTCAAAAATTCATTCCGGGCACTCCGGGCCTCAGAATCACAGACCATAAATTTTCGTGGACTTGTAAAATTCCCATTTATTTTAAAAAAGTACATGGAAATTTTGGATCTTTACATTCTCCACACCTCAAGGCTTTACGTCCCCATAAGCTACAACTCAAACTAAGGGAATAAGTGGGGGTACTGAGCACGCATCTTATCCTTCTTCTCCCATGTGCTCTCCTGGAGTTTCTCGTGCTGCCAGCAAATGCGCAGATGAGGTATCGACTGACCATGAAATACCCACTCTTATCAATCCTCAATCTCTACTAGACCATCCATAAATGTTTCCCCATCATCGATGTCCATCATTCCATGGTCGATGATGTGAGAAGGGTCGTGCACGTATCTCCTCCACTGTGATACGTGGAAGACGTCATGCTCCTGGTTCTACTAATGTGGAAGAGCTAAGCAGTAAGCCACCTCGCCAAATCTGCTGAGGACCTGAAAAGGTCCGATGAACCTTGGAGATAACATGTGGCCTCAGCCAAATCTCTGCAAACCTAATCGAGGTGAGAACTGTTAAATGATGTGGTCGCCATCCTCGAACTCTAGAGGTCTTTGTCTCCTGTCATCATATGACTTCTACCTACTCTGGGCAGTCTTCATCCACTCCTGGGTGATCTGCACCTTCTCTGTGGAAGCTCATACCATCTCTAGTCCAACTAGTGCTGACTACCCCAGGTCAGTCCAACACAATTGTGATCCGCAAGGTCACCCATAAAACACCTCAAACGATTCTATCCCTATGGTGGGTTGATAGTTGTTGTTGTATGGAAACTCCACCAAATCCTAGTGATCCTCCCAACTATGATCGAAGTCGATGACACAAGCACCCAGCATGTCCTAGAGTTTATAAATGGTCCACTCATTCTTGTTATCTGTCTGAGGATGGATGGCGGTGCTCAAATAAAGCTTCTTCCTGAAAGCATCATGCAACCGCTTCAATATATGAGAAGTAAAACCTACATCATGATCAGAGATGATCATCGAGGGTACTCAATGTAACAGCACAATCTCCTTCACATAGAGGCATCCCAAGCTCTCTACTAAACCATGCTCACTAATCGGTAGGAAGTTGGTTGACTTGGTGAGTTGGTCGATGATCACCCATATCGAGTCATGAACTCTGGATGTAGGTGGAATTCCTTCCACAATGTCCATGGATATCCAGTCCCACTTCCACTTTGGGACCACTAAAGGCCGAACCAAGCCTGCTGGTACCTAATGCTCTGCCTTCACTTACTGTCAAGGGAGGCATCAAGAGACAAAATCTTCTACTTCTTTCTTCATTCCCATCCACTAATGATGTTGTTGGAGATCCTAGTACATCTTCGTCACTCTTGGATGTACCTCTAGAGTGGATGTGTGGAAGTCCCTCAACACTTCCTCCTGAAGTGACACTGGTAACATGGTACATCCTCTAAAGAGTATGAGGTGCTCCCCACCATCAGAAAATTTATCAGGTGCCTATCCTATAGATAGGTGAGCACGTCATGTCTCGCTGTCAATGTCCCCACGCTACGCCTCCCTGACTTGTTGATGAAGTGTGGGAGTGATTGTAAGAGACTTAAGAAAAACTGCTCCATCACTATCCACAAAGGATATCTACAATGTGGCCAGATGCTATGTCGCCTCGCCTAGTAGCTGTTTACTAGATCTCCTACTGAGTGCATCTTCAACAATTTTCCATTTTCATGGATTATTGACTCTCTCTAAGTCATAGTCCGGGAGGAACTCAAGCCAACGTCACGGTCTCAGGTTCAGGTCCATCGGAGAGAAGATAAACTTTAGACTCTTCTTATGAGAGTACACTATAAAATGTCCACCAATCAGATAGTGTCTCCACATCATCAAGGTGAAGACCACTGATGCTAACTCTAGGTCATGAGTTGCGTAGTTCTTCTCAGGTTGTCTCAGCTATCGATAAACTTATGCGATCACTGCTCGATCATACATTAGGACACATCTGATTATGGTCCCGGATCTGTCGCATTAAACTACAAACCCTATTCCATCCTATGGAAGCATCAATATGGGGGCACTAGTCAGCCTTAGCCTCATCACCTGAAAACACTGCTGGATTCTCTCTGACGACATGAAGTGTGGTCCCTTATTTGTCAACATTGATAGTGGTTCTGCAACTCTAGAGAAGTATGGCATGATCCTCCGGTAGTAAACAACCAAAACCAAGAAACTTCATACATCTGTCACACTCCTAGGTGGCTCCCAAGCAAGTACCTCCTCAATCATCGCTGGATCCACAACAAATCCAGCCTCCGATATGACCAGTCCCCGCAAGTGAACATCCCAGATCCAGAACTGGCACTTCGAGAACATATAATAATGTTGGTGCTCTCAGAGTGTGTCCAGTACTACCTGCAAATGATAGGCATGCCTCTCCTTAATAGTCAAGTAGATCAGAATGTCATTGATGAAGACAACTACAAAGAGATCAAGGTATGCTTGAAAGATACTATTCATGAGTCCCTTGAACATGACTGGAGCATTGGTCACACCGAATGGCATAAACAAGAACTCGTAATGGTTTTACAGAAATATGAAGGTTGTCTTCTACACATCATCATCTCTCCCTCTAAGCTAGTTATAGCCTGATCTGAGGTCTATCTTCCAGAACCAGTGTGCTCCCTACATCTAATGAAAGTGGTCTTCAAACCTTGAGAGTGGGTACTTGTTCTTCACAGTCACCTGGTTTAGGTGGTGGTAGTCAATAAAAAGCCCCACACTCCCATCCACCTTCATAGGGAATAGAATCAGGGTTTTCTAGAGAGGTACACTCGGCCAGATGAACCCATTCCACTACAAGTCCTATAGTTGTACCTGTAGCTCATGAAGCTCTACGAGAGCCATCCAATACGCTGGTGTAGATATTGGTGACATCCAAGGGTACAATTTAATGAAATAGTATACCTCTCGCTTAAGAGGTATACACAAAAAATCATCTGTGAAGACATCCATGTACTGGTCCACAACTACAGGATAACTCGGACTCTCTACATCAATAGCTCCGAGGATAAGTCCATCCATCTTATGAGTGATCGGATACACTCTCCTCTAGTTAAGTCCATCATATGCTGCAAAGGCTCCATTATAATCGGTGATGGTAAACCTGGTCCCATCCGTGCGGACACACTTCACTTTTCACCTAATACAGTCAATCTGGGCATGGACTGCATATAACCATTTCATACCCAAGATGACGTCATAAGGCCTCGACGCCACTACTAGGAGATCCCATCAGAAGATCTCTCCTCCTAGAGTAAGCTCGCATTACAGACACCAGTGTGAAATCGTCGAATCTGCTCCAGTAGGAGTCTCTAGACATAAGGATTGAGGCAAGAGCTCTATCTGATTCTCCGAGCTCCGAACGATGGAAGTGGTAATGAAAGAATAAATGGAACATGTGTATATAAGAACTAAAACTATTGTGGTGTAGACATAGATCGTACCTCATATCATCTCAAGAGCGCCTTGATCATAGGCCTCAGTTTCCTGGAGCTGAGCTGTCACCAATCCACATGATCCCTGCAGTCGAGGTGGACCTCCTGGTGGTGGTGGCTATAACATATCCAATTGTCTTCCACCACTAGCTGCACGACCAGCTCCTCTACCATGTCCACCATCTCCATGAGGGCCTCCTCGATCGATCCATTGTATCTCCATGGGCAGTCTTTTGTCCATCTGATGATCATCTGAACAATGGGTCAGATAGTATCGATCCATGTGACCCTACCCACCGTAAGCATAACACTGCCCGCTACTGGCATGACTATTTCTACTTCGGGTGCACCACACAACCGATACTGAGTCATGAATTCATCAACCTATAGGTCTGGTCGTCTTTAACCTCTATGACGTCTATCTACTGCCAGCTGCAGAAGAGTCCTCTGTGTGATGACTGATAGTGGTTCTCGCTGCTGGTGACTGCTCAGAAAGGAAACTCTCCACAAAAACAGATCTCTCTAACACCCTCGCCTGCGTCTGAATGCTGAATGAGATCAATGAAGCCCGGATATCCCACCAGAGTCCCTGCTCAACAGTCTGGGCCCTATAGAAATGGTCCTGCACCATATCTGTGGAGTAGCGTGAGAGGCCAGTGAACCTCGATGAGTAGTGAGCCATAGTCATATTTCACTATTGTAGATGAAGTAGATCTTGTATATGCACTGCGTAAAGATTCTCTGGGAAAAACTCTGCATGAAACATGTTCTCAATGTCTTCCCAGAGATGCATCACGTCGTTTTGCACCTGGTGCATCAAGACCCACCATCTTCCTTCTAGTGCATGTAGAAGGATGGCGGCAAGGATCACCATGAAACCAGCTGTTGTATCTACCAATTAAGAAAATATCACCACATCCTCCCGCCAATCCTCAGCCGCCTGTGGGTCTATCTCTCCCCGGAACCTGGGTGGCCTCTAGTGCTAGAACTCATGAAACGTGCTCAAGCGGCATCCACTGTCTACTACTGGGGCTAGTTTCATTTTTGGCCCAATAGGTAGGGTTACCACTGGTGACTCCGCCGATGCCTCTATTGGAAAAGGGCCCTGCACTGAGGCCTCATTGCTCGGTGGTCTATTAGTGCACACAACTCTTGGAACTCTAGCTGGTTTTCTACGTAGAGGCATCTTGAAAAGAAACAGGTGCGCCATGGCCAAAATTTATACCTAGTGAGCTGACTCAAAATATCAAATGGAAAACATTTGAAAACACACACACAATCAGTGTTTTCATGCACTGAGTCGGAAATCAGAAGTCATGGTCCTAGTGAATTGATACGTCAGCCACTACACCAACACAGGACTCCATGAACTTAAAACCGCACTCATTACCCTTAACACTATTGCTTCAAAAAAAAAAGATCAGATTCCTAGTTTTATGGTAGAACCGACTCCTCTGATACCAATTTTTCATGAACCATCCCCCAAGGCCCGTGCTATGACTACACCAAGCCCTCCTTCCATATGCTAGGGGATAGCGACTAGAAACGCAACCGTATTCCCAAAAACTGGGAAGGCAATTCCATTATACCCTGTAAACCCACGTAACCATGATCAAATTAAGACATGGACACAAGTAAACTGAGCTGTAAACCGAGTGAGTACAGTAAGTAAAAAAGGGCCAGAATACAAACCCAAATAGAATGTACAAGTACAACTGAAATGAAATACAACTGAAGAAAGAGAAAAACAGCAACAGGATAGTCCTCTAAGGTTCCCACCTGAAGGGTAGGTACAAATCACCTTCTCAATACTTCACATCCATACATCTACTCCATGTACATACTCATCGTAAGGTCCAACTCTAGGTACCGTCTAGTCCTGGTACTCTTAGCCTCAGTCAGCACTGTCTGTCTTCTACATCAAACACAAAAATATGCAGGCATAACCCATGCATGGGTGAGTATAATGATACTCAGTAGGGACCCTGAGACCCTCTATGTCTCACTAAATACAACAAGGATAAAACACAAATTATAAAATCAACTGAAACCTTACATAGGTTATGCCTATACATATACCTAAGTTATCAATTAATCCATCTAAATAATGAGTAAAAACACAGAGGTTCTGACTCAGCTCAAACCAAGATTTATTCTCGGGGTAGTATCTAGTAATATTCCAAAAAAAAATTGAACATCTCGCATGCTGGAAAACTCCTCCTCTATTGAGTACATTGGGCCTTCCATGTCACACAGAGGCACTTCCCACTAACCTTGGACGGCTGAGGAACTCCTCTTTTCGAGTACCATGGGTCTGTCGCGTCACATAGAGGTGCTGCCCACCGTGGGTATGATGTGTCCCACTTAGGCGCTCCCCCTTGTAGCATACTGAGATACTCCTCCTGTCGAGTACCGTGGGTCTGTCGTGTCACCAAGGCGCTCCCCACAGTGGGTCTACCATGTCACCAATGTGCTCCCCACTTGGCCAATTGAATCACTCTGAGTTGAAACGGTTAGTAGTCGTCAAGTCTCATCCAGCCACTAGGTCTCTGCACTATTCTCTCTCATCTCCTAGAGGATCCGCTCCAAATTCTGCTGTTAAATACTCCAAATTCCACGATATCCCAGGATGAAGTATCTCTATGGTATTCCACGTCCTAGGGGTCTCCACGCAATAGACGGCGCATCAATTGGACGCCCGATCTGTGAGTTATTATCCCTTTAGTCCCGGGGGCCCGGTTGGAATCATGCTCGATCCAACATGACAATTCCCCATCTAAATCCAAAACACAATGGGGTATAATCAAAGGGACCAACTATTTTCAAGATTTACAACTTCATTTATGGTTCTTAAAATGGATGTCTGGTGCCAATGTTATGGCTAAAAGAAAGTAAATGGGTTGTAGGTGGCCTAGGTTCTGTCCGACTCGGACGGACCGACCAGTCCCGACCCTGCATAGGCCGAACCGATTCGAGTATACCCATCCCTACCCGCTGAGTTAGGTTCGATCTTTGGTGTGGCACGGCCTGTTGGGTCGGTCTGACAGGCTACAAGGGGCTGTAAATGGTTGTATATGGCCGCAAGGGTGCGTGGCTGTGAAGCGGCTCAGAGGGTCGGTGGATAGAGAGATCCAGGGAATATCAGAGGGCCACAGGTGGCATGAGCCACAGAGTCTTGGAGGGTTGTTGTGAGGGAGGTTCGTCCAGGGAGCGAGGTTGGATTGGTCAGGAGGTCGGAGGGCCGCGGGGGCACAATACCAGTTTGGCTGGAGCACCGCGAGTGGCTCGGCCAGGGCGCAGAGCTTGGGCACGCGGCCGCTTCGGCCGGGAGAACAAAATGGAGCGAGGGTGGCGCGGGTCACGGAGGACGCGGGTGGTGGTTCCATTGCCTTTGGCACTATCGTCACCTTCTTTCTTTTCGATGTTAACAGAAAAGAAGAACAGGGGAGGGGTCATGCAATGTTTTTCTGGCCCGCCCCCTCTATGTTTAGAGTGATAGCAAGCGGCTCACAAAGAACGAAGCATGAACTTTCATGGAAGATATTTTAAAACAAAATTTCCCAAAACCCTCATCAGTCTCTATTCCCAAATTCCGAAAAGTAATTAGCAGGCGAGAACATTGGAAGTAATAATCAATAAACCCATACCTCATTCACTTGATGACGTTGGAACGAGGAAGAAGGTGAAGTCATCGACATTCATCTCATCTGCAATGCAGCTCCGTTCCGGGGCTTGTACGCCGGTTTGTCGTATTCGAAGACATTCTTTGTCAGCATTCTCCCAATTCCAACCATATGTAATGTGGTTCCAAAATAATAGATTATCCCCTCTATTATTTCTATTGGAATAAAATAGAAATGTATAAATTAATGTGTTGTGATGGAATAATTATGTGGGGGAGGGTTGGCACAATTAAGTGGGTATCTCAAGAGGTTTCTTCCCACTTAATTATGGAGTTCAAGAGGTTTCATTCCAAAGGTAGTCCCCACAACCATAAAATACACAAGGGAGTTAGGCTTGGGTGGTCCCCACCAACGAGCATTCAATTTGGAGAATTAAAATTCTGTGGTCCCCACCACCATTATATCCACAAGTGGGTGGTTACAACAAATAAAATAAAAAAGTGTGTTTATTTTATTTTATTCTTTCCACAAAAATCCCAAAAATTATCTTTTATACTCGACCCACTACCGTCGAGGTGAAAGTATTCATAAGCGAATACCATCATTGCGAGTTCAACAGTGCCCTCATATTTTAATTCTGATCACAGGTTCAAAAGTAAGAAAAAGTCGCTTGTATGTTTACTGAACATACCCGAAAATAATTTCATAAATTCATTCCGGGTACTCCGGGCCTCGGAATCATGTGCAGTCAGTTTTTGTGGACTCGTAATATTCCTATTTATTTAAAAACAAAATTACATTGAAATTATGGGTCTTTACAATATAATTTCCTCATTGACCATAGTCAACCTATAAAAGTCTGTTTTGACACATAAGTTGGATATGTTCAAAAAATCCAATGTAAACATAATTGATTATGTAAATGAATATAAGATTGTAATAAGTGAAATAAAATTAATAATAAACATGAAAAGTTTTATTAATAAATTAAAAATTTAGCATATGTTTTTTATTCTGGAACATAAATAATATGTTTGATGAATGGAATCCAGGGAAAGGGTTTTCTTGTCAAACTTTTATTTCTCTGAGATATATGCCACATTCACCACTTAATTTCAGTGTGTTGTATATATGTTTCCCATGAATTAATTTTATTATTCTAATTTACATACCAATTTTAGGATCTCTAATTACATGGGTTTATAGTATCAATGCTACCAATTTTGTAATGAACATCGACTTAATTTCCTTTCAATGAGGATTATCTTGATTTTATACACCGATATTCTTTTGGGAGACGTATATACAACCCCTTTTACATGTTATATCATGACTTTCTTTATTCTCATGGTATTTTTAGTTTTTTAAATCATATCATTTCATGGGTAATATGATTATTATATTTTCAAGGTGACAAGATACTTCTCCTTTAAAAAATTATTTTTATTGTTTCTCCTTCAAACTCACTCTCATCCATGTCTAGGATTTTTAATATATTTTTATGAAAATTTTTATATTGACATAAAAGATATTCAAATGACAATATACGTCCCCATTAATTTCAAATTTTTAAAGGGATATTTTTAGACATTTTATATATAGCGTTTTGAAAAAAAAAATAAAAGGAATGATCAATTCTGAAAGAACATGATGATAATAAAATTGTGCCACTCTGACAATTATTTGATTTCTATAATCCTTTGAAATATTTTATATTATTCATTCATGAAAAACATTTTTTAATTTTATTTGGTTATATAGTTATTAAGAAACTTTTTCTAATGAAAAATATATTTTTATATGGAAAATGGGGTTTTAAGGGGAAAATGTATTTTGATATCCAAAATTCATTTTTTAGATTTTAAAAGAGTTTTACAAAAGTATTATAATGGAAAAGAGAAATCATAAAATTCATTTATTTATGATATAGTACATCATAATTATATACGAGAAATGGGTGTTCCCAGATGGTGTTAGGTGATCCAGTTAAAGCATATATGATGGGGTGAACGAGATAACAATGGGTTAGACAATAACAAGTTATATGATAGGGTAGACCATAGAGCATTGTGTGAACATATTATAACTTATATAATTTGGAGTATGATATATTTTTTGGTGATCTCATAATATCTAATAATATGGGGAATCTTAGATAGCGTTAAGTTATCTAATTATAGCATACACATTGGGTGAATCCAGATAGCACTCTAATTCATTTGGTATTGTTTATTTTCTCCAGAGAATTTTATTAAAATACAACCATTTGGTTATTCATATTCTAATGTTTTCGTATGTATTCTATGATATGTTTCCCCAAGATACGAATGTGTTTTATCTATTCATTATATGGTTTAATGATGTTCTAATTGATCTAGATTTATATAACATTGATCATAATTATTAATTCTTAGGGTTATTTTCTTTGTTTAATCTTTATACAATGTATTCTTATTTGATGATCTTGATATTGATTGGTATGAATATTATCATGTTTTATTGATTCACATTTATTATGTAATTTTACCCTTGTGATGTTATTATGCTCACTGGTGACAATCATTATTAATTATTATGTTATCCATTATAGATCATTTGTGGTAACCATTCATATGATTCATTTTTTTCCGGATTTAATGAATGAGGTTGAATGAGTTATACATATAAGGTATTTCATATGTTTAGTATCCCACCCCTCTTAATTATCTTGTGTCATGTTGTTGTTTTCATAAGGCTTTAGGATACATCCTCATGACACCAAAGGCTAGTAATAAGTTCCAAGGGTTTCAATACAACATGGTGATGATTTTAGTATTGAAAATAAAACAACCACAACAAAATGAAATAATTATAACCAATATATGATGCATCATGACATTGTATGAAAACTCATGTTAAAACAAACAAAAATAACTATATCATAGTACCAATCTGAAACCATGAGTAATATCAACTACAAAGTATAAGTCAAATGAAAAAAACTCAAATAATCCAAAAAGAAAACTCCATAACACCCAACATGCCCCATTCTCGAACTCCGCATTATTGATTAAAGATAATAAAGCACCACTAAAAAATGTGATACATTACCTTAACTATTATCTTAATATACACAATCTTCAAAATTACCAATGTTCTAAAGAATGGGTGAGTAATGAAACTCAGTAGGTTTTCCTCAAATTACATACCTACTCATGCCACTAAGATAGACCATGCTAGTACATTTATATACAAATATTTATTTTGAAAACATAAAATCATTGTGAATGTTTATATAAAAAATATGTAAAAATCATACCAATATAGTTTCCAAGAAAATAAAAAAATCATGCTTTAAACCATTACTCATTCCTTTTGGAATAACCATTATATGATTCAATAACTCTCAACCACAACTACATACTTCATTAACAGTTCCATAGTCATGATCAGTTTCTTTTCCACCCACTATTTAATCAACAACTGTACCATATCCATGTACCCTAATGGAACACACCATTTATCCAAAGTCACATCGCATTATACCCTAGTCTTGCATGCCTTATTTATCTCGGTCCGGTTGAAAGCATGAACTCACACAGACTCATGTATGTCAAAACCATTATAAACCAACCATATCAACTGATTTGAATAAAACAAAAATATTATTGAAAACATTCCAATCAAACAGATTCAATTAAAAATAATCCACATTCCAAAATAATCATTTTGAAATCTATAAACAAGGAATATTCACAAAAACTAATTTCCATAAATCCACAGTGCATCACTAAAGTGGATTGTTACCATGTTATCTAAGACAATTTCACATTAAATATAATTCAATTTAATTAATTTGAAACTAAAAAATCATTATCTAATAATATGAGATAATAATAAATCCACCTACCTTGGAAACAATGGATAAAATGAATAAAATCACAAAATATTTATGAAAAGTTGGTTGAAACTCCAAAAAACCAACCTTAGATCTCATTCCTTGTAAAAAAAGCCACATATCATCATGATTGAAAAAAACTATCAAATATACATCCCCAAGTAACTATATCGATGAATAAAATATGGGGACCAAATGTATATATAAGGAAAACAATCAATAATGGTGACTTACCAAGAACTTTCTCCTTCAACATACCATGATTTACCAATAGATCTCTCCCAGGACGAAGGGGGTAATCTCCGAAGCCTTTTGGAGAAAGAAAAACTGATAGAGGTTTGAAAATAAGGAAAAAACAAGGATTATAGGCTAAACCATGTTATATACACTATTTTAGGATCTAAATTGTAAGAATGCATGGTTTGGTCACACGGTTATACAAACAGTGTGTCAACCATTGCAAACCCCTTCCATCAAACAACGCTCACATTATTGGCTCACATGATTTTAAAAACAATATTCCATCCATGAATAACTGCTTTCTTATACTTTTCTTCATTACACCAATATGGATAAATCTTTTGTCCAAACCGTGCACCTCCCAATAATATCATGTTTCACATTACACGGTTTCCTATATGATTTCCTTATTATATACTGACCGTGTTTATATTGTACTCCATAAAAACACAAAAAATATTTAAAAATTATGGAAAGCCTCCCAAAATTTACCCAAACACCTTACATTAATAAAATACATAAATCAGGGGTTGGTTACATGTAATTAATGGTGCTATATTCTACCCATCATTGGTCATTCTTTCCCTGGAAAGTAGCAAACTACCATTTCCCTAAAATAATTAAGGCTATTCCTCGACCATTTATTTCCTATGTTCTGATTATTATTCCAGAATCCATCCATGTTTTCACAAAACCCTCACTAGATTGATGATTTTCCAAATCAATAATTTCTCTTTCCTATTTAGAATTTGTACTAGAATATGAACCAACAAAGCATTTGGTTATATGCCAAAACGATAAAATCGAGTCACATGGTCTAGATTTGGCTAATTATTTTTAATCTGAAATACATGAAACACATTGTGAACTACATTGTACCATGGTGGAAATGCAAATAGATATTCCACCCCTATAACCCATTCAAGTATCGTAATAGGGTGTATGCATTGATGATATAACTTTACATACTTCCCAAAATAATTATTCCCAATACATTGAGAGATTCATCAAACACTCATGACCACTAAAAACTATTGAAAACATTCGTGGATGGTTATCTACATATGATTTCAGATAATTTTGTGTCGTCTCAATCCTTATCTAGATCAACTGAATCATCCCCATTACCTCTCTGACAATGTTCTGTCCAACTAGTGAAGTCTTACATGATTCCTCCAATCATTGTTGATAATGATAAGGGCTCTCACCCAATGATTAAAAAGGATTCATATGTATTAGGGCCTGATAATTGTTTTCATACAATAACTCCATAAGATTTATGTGCTCCTCCCATGAACCACCAATATCCATTACAAAATCCCGAAGCATGTCATAAAGTGTTCGTGTCTTCCGTTCTGATATTCCATCCATCTAAGGATGATACGTCGTACACATAGTCAAAGGAGTCCCAATAGAATAATGTAAGGTTTTCTAGAAATGATACATAATCCTCATATCACTATCTAGTACTACAAAAAAATTTATGCTATGCCTCTTTACCACTTCTCAAATATAAATTTTTTACAAGTCCTCCAGCATATGAGGTTCTTGGATATTGATGTAATTGGTTATCCTTTTGAGTCAATCTTGTATCACCCATAAGGCATCATGTATATAAAGTGTTCTCAGGAGGAACATTACAAAATCAATGGCAATTGACTCCCATTTCCAAATTGGAATATGTAAATACTATAACATTCTTATTGGTCATTGATGCTCTGTCTTGACCTTCTAGTAGGTGAGGTTTCCTGAAGAAATCTCATCCATGTCATTTTCATGTTGTCCCACCAAAAATATTCTTCCATAACCATATACATATTATATATTCCAGGATGAAGATCTCATCTCAAATGATGGTAAGCATGATGATATTATTATTTACAAACTAAAGTTATTTCCATCGGACATGAAATCCGTAAAAATGATCTCCCATTGTGATTCCATCACTTAATGGTCTCCCCACTATTGAGTTTTGACCACATAAAAACACATTATCAATCAAAAATATGTTCATTTTTAACAATATCAACTACTTATAAAATGAATGAAACTAAAAAAACATGACTTCTCCTCGGTATTCACATTCAATGTGCATGATGGCTGGGACTGACATTCGCTACCATGAAATCAAAGCATGGACTATGAAAGATAACACAAAATAATTTGTTCGGGTTTTTTCTCATATAAACATGACTATTTTGATCTATAAGAAACATCATGATATCCATGTATGGGAACACATCCCAGTCAAGAGCTCAAAGAATCACAATACAGATCATACACTTTTCCTGATTCCAGCAATTCCATGATCAGTGATGATGTAAGGTGTAACGCCCCGACCCCAGCTGCCCAGAGTCGGTGTGTTACATCGTAACATTGGCATGATCACAAAAGATCAAGTCTCGAATGACCAATTAGTTTAGTATCCTTGGAAACACTAGATACATTCATAAATGTTACATTACATCATAAAGTGAAAAACTACAATAACAATGTCTCCATAGTCCACACTCATATCCTCTTCTGGCTATCCCTACAGGTCATTCATACAATACTTCTTCACATCCTGTAAAATATTAAAACTTTGAAAGGGGTGAGATCAGATTATCAGTAAGGATAATAATATAGTGGAAGCTTTAGTAAATAAAAATTAACATGTAAGGCAATGTATAACTAAAACAAAAGCCTTTTTAAACTTGAACATCAGCATAATATGGAAAAAATAAAATTAAATAATTCCATTTACTTACTCACATGGATATTCTACTAGTCAAATAATCACATGCAATATCAATAACCACTTTCATAATGATGGAATGCATAATGCCAGACTATCATAACCATGTAGCCAAGGCCTCATGCCAAGACCACAAATAAGATTTTTTCAAGGCCTCGTGCCAAGACACTAGTTTGTCTCATGAGACCTACCGATGCATCGAGGAGCTATAGCGGGCTCCACCCGTCACTTATTAAGTCTAATGCATTCCTCATATGAATAGGTTACCATAACATAATCGTATCACATAAAACATGTATAAAGGAAACATAACATTTCCACATTTCAATCACAAGATATCAATACAATACATTGATATAATAAAAACACTTTCAAAATCATTTTCAATACCAAAATAAAAAGAAAGTTAAAACTTTGTATTTATTTTTCATTAAAAAAAGTTGTGGCTTGTAGAGGAAGCCACAACTCAAATAATGGTCACGGCGGCGGAGAAGTCATTGTCTCCAAAAATGTACGGCAAGAAAAACATTCCTTTTTTGTCGTTTAGTAAAGTGATTCGTATAAAAAATATTCCTTTTGAGTAGACGTAAAATTCAAAGGGGTTTATACACCGTAGAAAAGAAAGTTGTGTATAAAACAAAATATTCCTCAATGAAAGGAGATTGAGAAGAAGACCCTTAAAATGATCATTTTTTTAAATAAAGTAGATATATTATGTGTATTCACTATAAGTACACATAAATAAAGTAAAAATACAATATAGGACATAATAATATCATGACATAATTTGAATGTAGGAGATTTACCCAAAGAATGGAAATTGGGTTAAGAAATTCCCTTACCTCGTGTCCGACTTGACTAGACTGTTCTTTGATCTCCAGAATAATAAACTAGAGTTAATTTATATTTTCTTAAGAACAATTTTCATGTTCATTATTCATTTTATATGACTTATCACCATGTTATGAACATTATGTAATTATTTAAGTTAATAACGGTCATTTTGTCGATCTTTGGTACATGAGTCAAAAATATACTTCTTATAATTACAAGTTGTTCATGTGGTGAAATATCCATTATTTACAGAATTATATTCATGATGTAGATATCATATATAACATATATATCTAGTATATACATTCATTTATAATATTACATAACATTTAGAGGTAAGAAATGAAATGCACTGTTCATGGAGACGGTAAGCTGTACGTACACATGAACGCTACTTTCATTTATATTTTGTATTTAATGGAATGAATTTATAATTATATATAGGTATAATATAATTCTAGAATAATATAATGTATAATACCATTTACTTCATCCTTTATACATCCCACATATGGCATTAACGATTCCAATCACGTTGAGGGGGCAGTTGCCCGCACTTCCTAAAATAAAATTGTCGCGTTTACCAATAATGGAAATCATATAGTATGCCATAAATGAGAAATAAAGAAGCATAAGGAAAACATAAACATAATATATATATATCATATATGAAAATAGTTTCATCAAAATGGCCACCATTACAGGTGTTAAAAGAATAATGAACAATCATCGTTTCAAGAGGCAGTATTTCACCACCCACAGAAACAGTATGTTCTTTAACCATTAGATGAAGGTGTGTGTAAGTCTAAACAAAATCCTTATAATAAAAAAATCCTAGTATATTTTAGATACTGTTGTTGTAACAAAATAAAGTTATAAAAAGAGTTTATGGGGTTGGAGAAGCAAAATAAAACAAAACAACATAACAGAAGACATTACCTTAAAATCGGGTAACTCTTTTTGATTTGAGCCAAAGACTTCCTTGGGAAGAATTCATCCCAAAGTAAGGCTTCTAGGAGTAATATAGGGGATTTGGGAGAGTATTTTGGCAGAGGTTTTCAGAGCCAATTGTCTTGAAAGTGTGAGTAAGTTGGTAGTGGTGGGGGCCTTTTATAAGAGGAGAGGAGGGGCACTCTTGGAAAGATTGAAATGTTACATTATTATGAAATGATTTTCGGATTCTAAAGGACCCAAAATGATATATTTCGAGGATAAGGTGATAAGGGATCGAAATATTATCATCCAATAGGTTTTAGACAAGTGTAACCCTTATATTATACATTATCTTTCCATTTTATTTAAATTGTTAATTAATGAGGTAATCGTTGCATCATCATGGTGTCATTAATAATTTAATTTATTTAATGTCTAAAAATTATAAAAAAATATTATGATGTAGGAAATCTTTTTATTTTTATAATGAATATTTATTGTCAAAAATATTACTTGTATAACCCCATTTAAAAATTGTTTTATTAAAACAACTTATGTTTGTGACATTTTTATTTTAACATTAAATAAAAGTTATTTATGTCAGCTTCCTACCAAAGTGGCTCCATGGGGTCCCCAAGTTGACCCATGGATTTTCATGGTCGTCCATGGCTCTTCCAATAGGGTAAGGACAAGTGTAAAGGAATTTTCATATTTTTATAATATCATTTTTACCATAAATTTCACTAATTACCTTTAATTGCGATTAATTAATTTAAAAGTTACTATTCACCAAAAAATTATTTTAATCCCATTGAACCACATTTTACTTCCTAATTAAAACCATGTATTTCATATTTTTGAAAATAAAATCATAGAAGTGGTAATGTTTCATTCAAATGAAAAATAAGTTTTTTAACTACCACTTAGTGGTTTCACTATTCATCAAAAATTGAAGTTTTTCAGAACAATGCCAAAATTTCCCCTAAGATATAATTGATATTCCGATTTAAAAATTGATTTATATTTTACATAATTCCAAACATATAAGTTTCATTAATTAATTTTATAATTAATTCCCGTTGTCACAACAAATAGCGTGTTTTTAAGAAACAATATATATCAAAAGATTGATAATTGATTATGTCTAATTTCAAAGTGAAATTAATTATAATTAACACCATTGGATAAAATGGTAAAAATACATTATAATTATACTTTAAAACCACTAAATATTATAATTTATCACTATAAATTATTTTGATTAAAAAAGATGTTTTTAAGTATTTTTCACTATTCATAAAAAATTGGAAGTTCTCAGAAAAATACCAAAAATTCAACATAGGATAATTTCGATATTACGAATCCAAAAATGAAGTCCATTTTGAAATATAAAATTTATATAATTTCAAAAAGTGGGTATTACTATTCATAAACGATACTTTGATTAGTTGCTGTGTGTTAGAAATCTAAGTTGCGTACAATACAAGCTATTGCATTATTGAATGAGAAGCGTATCATTGATGCTCGGGGTGTTACATTCTCCCCTCCTTTAATAAATTGCATCCTCAGAATTTGAAATTTTTCATTGAAAATAAAAGGATGAAAATAGAAAATACCTTTGGGGAAAACCCACATCAAAAATAAGGTTAATAAAACTATAGCATTAAAAGATAGAATGATAAGTAAAAAGGTCACCTGAGATAGCCCATACTAGGATTCTATGAAATTATGGATATGGAAGAAAAACAATCCATCATGGTCTGATGGAGAGTCGTAGAAAACTGGATTAGGAGAATGTTAACCATAAGAAAATCACAAACTTGTGATTGGTTAAATAGTCATTGAATCCCCAGTTGGAAAAGTTATCCAGAAACGTTTTTGTTTTAAGTTTCCTTTTATAAAGTTGAGAAATTTATTTAGGAGATTTACTAAGAAAGTAAGGGAATATACATACTTGTCATGTAGACTTTCATTATTTAATAAATTTTTACCACAAACCCATCATTCACTAAAAAAGATAATAGAACTCAAAAATATTCTATTTATCCTAATTTTATAAGTTTCCAAATATCAACATATACCATTTAGATTAGTTAAACTATTTGGTAATAACCAGGGACTTCCTGTAGGCTAGTGGTAGGTAATAAAGGCCTGTCGCACTATGGTTGTGGGTTCGATTCCTACAGCTTTGTCAGACGCGATGGGTTATGCCCCACCCTGCATGTTGTCCTTTTCCTAAAACTATAGTATTATAATATTCCAAAAATAATCTTCAGAAATGTTTTGACCTTAAACAGTCCTATCCATGGTTCAACTTAATCCATTCCAACCTTAATAGTTATCCAAAATACCTCTGTCCAGACTTTCTCTAAAAGGAATCTAAATTCAAAAATCAATTGTAACATCAGATTCCCCAAACAAATTAAAGTTTCTCTTTTTGTCACATATTAAAAATATTATTACCTTCATCATATTAAAACCTTAATGAAACAACAATTACAACAGTACAATCCTTATATATATCACATTATTCTTATAACCAAAATATAATCCTTGAGTCCAAAAGCACCAATACATAAATTATTCCACTTCAACTGTAGTAATAGCATAAGATTGTCCTTCATCCCTTGGCCGTTTCTGAGGTAAGATTCCCTGACGCTTAGGAAATTAATTTTCATAATGCCCCATTTCCCTACAATTATAGCATTCAACATTGATAGCCTTTTTCTTTCCCTTGCAATCACGAGCCTCGTGACCTTTTTCTCCACATTTAAAACAAACTCCCATTCCTTTTAGGCAAGTACCAGGGTGATTCTTCCAACAATTATCGCTTAATGGAAAATCCTTCTTTTCCTTTTTCCCTTTATCTGTCTATTATTCCACCATTCTCTTCTTCTCTTGCTTTACTTTATTGTAATAAGATTTAGAGAATTCCTTTTCTTTATTGATAGCACACGAGACAATATCTTCATACGTTGAGAAGGTTTGTGAGACTAATTCTCGACGAAGAAATGGTTTTAACCCATCAATGAAACGATCAATATTACTTATTGGGTTACATATATAATTTGAAGCATGCCTTGCAAACCTTGTAAAGTTGGCCTCATACTTTGCGACATTCTCATCCTCCTTTTGTCTGAGACTCAGAAATTGTCTTTCCATATCTGCTAGATGGTCATGTGGAAAGTATTTTTCTAAGAAAATAAATTTTAACTCTCTCCATTCCATACTTGATACTTCTTAATCTTCCTTTGTATTTTGAATCAATGACCACCATTGATCGACATCTCCAGTGAGGCGGTAGACTTCCATGACAACCTTCTCCTTTTCGCTACTCCCCAAGGCATGCAATATTTTTTCTAAGGAGTTTATCCATTGCTCAGCTACTAATGGATTTGTACCCCCATTAAATGTTGGTGGTTGTTTCCTCATGAAGCGGTCTAACATTGAACCTCCACATTGCGGATCAGGGTGCTCCATACGAGTAAGGTTATTATTCATAACCTGAGTGATTTGTCCCGTTATGGTAATAAGTTGATCAGCACCAGTTGTATCTCGAGATCCACATTAATTATCTTGAGCAGGAGGGCAATCCCTACACGGAGTGCGTGCATTGATACGGTTTCCATTCCTTCCACTAGGCGCCATTTCTAAAAAATGGCATAAACTAGATTACTTTATGATTCAAAATACATAATTCTATACTTTTAAAAAACCTAACATAAATAGAACTATTTATGGATATAATCCATAATCATAAAAATGTTTTCTTTGAGGAATTATATACTCATAACCCTTCATAGTGGGTTGTAAAGAAAATGAGAATTATCCTAAGAATATTCCCCAGGAGTGTCGTAACCAAGAGTGCAGCAAGGCCCGTTGTCGTGCATCAGTTCCCGTTCGAGTCTAGCTCAAAGCGGTTTTTTCGGGTTTTACCCCTAGGTACATCTGTGCCAGAGCCGCCTCTACCTGCTCGTATCCAGACAGGGATGTATTTCATGGAAAACTCACAAAATCTCTATAATACCAAAATTCTAGGAAGTTCTTCTATACTAATCCTCAAAGTCTATCTTTGGGCTATGTTCTCTAATCAGAGTTTATCTAAATCTAGCTTCCAAGGTTAGTACTAAAATGCATCTGATACTAATTGTAATGCCGTGACCTCAGCTGCCCAGAGTCGGTGCGTTACTTCGTAACATTGGCATGATCACAAAATATCAAGTCTCGAAATACCGATTAGTTTAGTAGCCTTGGAAACACTAGATACATTCATAAATGTTACGTAACATCATAAAGTGAAAAACTTCAATAAAAAAGTCTCCATAGTCCACACTCATATCCTCTTCTGACTATCCCTGCAGGCCATTCATACAATACTTCTTCACATCCTGGAAAATATTAAAACATTGAAAGGGGTGAGCTCAAATGCTCAGTAAGGATAACAATATAGCGGAAGATTTCGTAAATAAAAATTAACATTTAAGGCAATGTATAACTAAAACAAAATCCTTTTTAAATTTGAACTTCAGCATAATATGGCAAAAATAAAATTAAATAATTCCCTTTACTAACTCACATGGATATTCTACTAGTCGAATAATCATATTCAATATCAATAACCACTTTCATAATGATGGAATGCATAATGCTAGACTATCATAACCACGTAGCCAACGCCTCATGCTAAGACCACAAATAAGATTTTTTCAAGGCCTCGTGCCAAGACACTAGTTTGTCTCATGAGACCTACCGATGCATCGAAGAGCTATAGCGGGCTCCACCCATCACTTATTAAGTCTAATGCATTCCTCATATGAATAGGTTTAAACATATTATAAACCTTAACATAATCGTATCACATAAAACAAGTATAAAGGAAACATAAAATTTCCACATTTCAATAGCAAGATATAAATACAACACATTGATATAATACAAACACTTTCAAAACCATTTTCAATACCAAAATAAAAGAAAGTTAAAACGTTGTATTTATTTTTCATTAAAAAATGTTGTGGATTGTAGAGGAAGCCGAAACTCAAATAATGGTCACGGCGGCAGAGAAGTCGTTGTTTCCACAAATGTATGGAAAGAAGAACATTCCATTTTTGTCGTTTAGTAAAATTCTTCGTATAAAAAATATTCTTTTTGAGTAAACGTAAAATTCAAAGGGGTTTATACACTGTATAAAAGAAAGTTGTGTATAAAACAAAATATGCCTCAACGAAAGGTGATTGAGACGAAGACCCTTAAAAAGGTCATTTTTTAAATAAAGTAGATCTATTATGTGTATTAACTATAAGTACACATAAATAAAGTACAAATACAATATAGGACATAATAATATCATGACATAATTTGAAAGTAGGAGATTTACCCAAAGAATGGAAATTGGGTTACGAAATTTCCTTACCTCGTGTCCGACTTGACTAGACCGTTATTTGATCTCCAGAATAATAAACTAGAGTTAATTTATATTTTATTAAGAACCATTTTCATTTTCGATATTCCTTTTATATCACTTATCACCATGTTATGAACATTATGTAATTATTTATGTTAATAACGGTCATTTTGTCGATCTTTGGTACTTGAGTCAAAAATATACTTCTTATAATTACAAGTTGTTCATGTGGTGAAATATCCATTATTTCCAGAATTATATTCATGATTTAGATATCACATATAACATATATATCCATTATATACATTCATTTATAATATTACATAACATTTAGAGGTAAGAAATGAAATGCACCGTTCATGGAGACGGTAAGCCGTACGTACGCATGAACGCTACATTCATTTCTATTTTGTAATTAATGGAATGAATTTATAATTATATAAAGGTATGATATAATTCTATTATAATATAATGTATAATACCATTTACTTCATCCTTTATACATCCCACATATGGCATTAACGATTCAAATCACTTTGAGGGGGCAGTTGCCCACACTTCCTAAAATAAAATTATCGTGTTTACCCATAATGGAAATAATAAAGTATGCCATAAATGAAAAATACATAAGCATAAGGAAAACATAAACATAATATATATATAATATATGAAAATAGTTTCATCAATATGGCCTCCATTAGAGGTGTTAAAAGAATAATGAACAATCATCGTTTCATGAGGAAGTATTTCGCCACCCACAGAAACAGTATGTTCTTTATCCATTAGATGAAGGTGTGTGTAAGTGTAAACAAAATAAATATCCTAAAAACATCCTAGTATATTTTAGATACTGTTGTTGTAACAAAATAAAGTAATAAAAAGAGTTTAAGGGGTTGGAGAAGCAAAAAAAACAAAACAACATTAGAGAAGACATTACCTTAAAATCGGGTAACTCTTTTTGATTTGATCCAAAGACTTCCTTGGGAATGATTATGCCCAAAGTGAGGCTTCTAGGAGTAATATAGGGATGTTCGGAGAGTATTGTGGCAGAGTTTGGCCGATCCAAATGTCTTGAATGTGTGAGTAAGGTGGTAGTGGTGGGGGCCTTTTATAAGAGGAGAGGATGGGCACTCTTGGGAAGATTGAAATGTTACATTATTATGAAATGCTTTTCGGATTTTAAAGGTCCCAAAATGATATATTTCTAGGATAAGGTGATAAGGGTTCGAAGTATTCTCATCCAATAGGTTTTAGAAAAGTGTAACCCTTATATTTTACATTATCCTTCCATTTTATTTAAATTGTTAATTATTGAGGTAATCGTTGCATCATCATGGTGTCATTAATAATTTAATTTATTTGTGGTCTAAAAATTATAAAAAAATCATGATTTATGAAATATTTTTATATTTCTAATGAATATTTATAGTCAAATATATGACTTGTATAACCCCATTTAAAAATTGTTTTATTAAAACAATTTATGTTTGTGACATTTTTATTTTAACATTAAATAAATGTTATTTATGTAATTTTCCTACCAAAGTGGCTCCATGGGGACCCCAAGTTGACCCATGGAATTTCTTGGTCGCCCATGACTCGTCCAATTGGGGTAGGACAAGTGTAAAGGTATTTTCATTTTTTTATAATATCATTTTTACCATAAATTTCACTAATTACCTTTAATCGCGATTAATTAATTTAAAAGTTACTATTCACCAAAAAAATTACTTTAATCCCATTGAAACACATTTTACTTCCTAATGAAATCTATGTATTTAACATTTTTTAAAATCAAATCACAAAAGTGTTAATGTTTCATTTAAACGAAAATTCAGTTTTTTAACTACCACTTAGTGGTTCCACTATTCATAAAAAATTGAAGTTTTTCATAACAATGCCAAAATTTCCACCTAAGATATAATTGATATTAAGATTTCAAAATTTATGTCTATTTTACATAATTCAAGACATATAAGTTTCATTAATTAATTTTATAATTAATTCCCACTGTCACAATAAATAGAGTATTTTTAACAAACAATATATATCAAAAGATTGACAATTGTTTATGTCTAATTTCAAAGTGAAATTATTTATAATTAACACCATTGGATAAAATGGTAAAAATACATTCTGATTATACTTTAAAACCACTCAATAGTATAATTTATCACTCTAAATTATTTTGATTAAAAAAGTTGTTTTTAAGTATTTTTCACTATTCATAAAAAATTGGAAGTTCTCATAAAAATACCAAAAATTCAACATAGTCTAATTTTGATATTCCGAATCCAAAAATGAAGACCATTTTGAAATATAAAATTTATATAATTTCAAAAAGTGGGTATTACTATTCATAAAGTATACTTTGATTAGTTGCAGTGTGTTAGAACTCGAAGTTGCGTACAATGCAAGATATTGTATTATTGAATGAGAAGCGTATCATGGATGCTCGGGGTGTTACATTCTCCCCTCCTTCAATAAATTGCATCCTCACAATTTGAAATTTTTCTTTGAAAATAAAAGGTTGAAAATAGAAAATACCTTTAGGGAAAACCCACATCAGAAATAAGGTTAATAAAACTATATCATTAAAAGATAGAGAGATAAGTACAAAGGTCACCTGAGATAGCCCATACTAGGATTCTATGAAAATATGGATATAGAAGAAAAACAATCCATCATGGTCTGATGGAGAGTTGTAGAAAATTGTATTAGAAGAATGTTAACCATAAGAAAATCACAAACTTGTGATTAGTTAAATAGACATTGAATCCCCATTTGGAAAAGTTAACCGGCAACGTTTTTGTTTTAAGTTACCTTTTATAAAGTTGAGGAATTTATTTAGGAGATTTACTAAGAACGTAAGGGAATATACATACTTGTCATGTAGACTTTCATTCCTTAATAAATTTTTACCACAACCCCATCTTTCACTCTAAAAGGTAATAGAACTCA
This sequence comes from Viscum album, assembly GCA_963277665.1. NCBI lineage: Eukaryota > Viridiplantae > Streptophyta > Magnoliopsida > Santalales > Viscaceae > Viscum > Viscum album. Next base: position 1,683,533,917 of record OY728119.1, on the reverse strand, counting down.
AAAATATTCTGTTTATCCTAATTTTATAAGGCTCCAAATATCAACACATACCATTTAGATTAGTTAAACTATTTTGTAATAACTAGGGACTTCCTATAGGCTAGTGGTAGGTAATAAAGGCCTGTCGCACTATGGTTGTGGGTTCGATTCCTGCAGCTTTGTCTGACGCGATGGGTTATGCCCCACCCTGCAGGTTGTCCTTTTCCTAAAACTATAGTATTATAATATTCCAAAAATAATCTTCAAAAATGTTTTAACCTTAAACAGTACTATCCATGGTTCAACAGAATCCATTCCAACCTTAATAGTTATCCAAAATACCTCTGTCAAGACTTTCTCTAAAAGGTCTCTAAATTCCAAAATCAATTGTAACATCAGATTCCCCAAACAAATTAAAGTTTCTTTTTTTGTCACATACTAAAAATATGATTACCTTCATCATATTAAAACCTTACTGAAACAAAAATTACTGCAGTACAATCCTTATATATATCACTTTATTCTTATAACCAAAATAAAATCCTTGAGTCCAAAAGCACCAATACATAAATTATTCCACTTCAACTATAGTAATAGCATAATATTTCCCTTCATCCCTTGGCCTTTTCTGAGGTAAGATTCCCTGATGCTTAGGACATTCATTTTCATAATGCCCCATTTCCCTACAATTGTATCATTCAACATTGATAGCCTCTTTCTTTCCCTTGAAATCACGAGCCTGGTGACCTTTTTATCCACATTTAAAACAAACTCCCATTCCTTTTAGGCAAGTACCGGGGTGATTCTTCCAACAATTATCACATAATGGAAAATACTTCTTTTCCTTTTTCCCTTTATCTGTCTCTTGTTCCACCATTCTCATCTTCTCTTGCTATACTTTATTGTCATGAGATTTAGAGAATTCCTTTTCTGTCTTGATAGCCCATGAGACAATATCTTCGTACGTTGATAAGGTTTGTTTGACTAATGCTCGACGAAGAAATGGTTTTAACCCATCAAAGAAATGATCAATATTACTTATTGGGTTACATATATAATCTTCAGCATGCCTTTCTAACCTTGTAAAGTTGGCCTCATACATTGCGACATTCTCATCCTCCTTTTGTCTTAGACTCAGAAATTCTCTTTCCATATCTTCTCGATGGTCATGTGGAAAGTATTTTTCTATGAAAAGATGATTGAACTCTCTCCATTCCATACTTGATACTTCATAATCTTCCTTTGTATTTTGAATCAATGACCACCATTGATCGGCATCTCCAGTGAGGCGGTAGACTTCCATGACAACCTTCTCCCTTTCGCTACTCCGCAAGGCATGGAATATTTTTTCTAAGGAGTTTATCATTGCTCAGCTACTAATGGATTTTTACCCCCATTAAATGATGGTGGTTGTTGCCTCATGAAGCGGTCAAACATTGATCCTCCACATTGCGGATCAGGGTGCTCCATACGAGTAAGGTTATTATTCATAACCTGAGTGAGTTGTCCTAGTATGGTAATAAGTTGATCAGAACCAGTTGTATCTCGAGATCCACATTAATTATCTTGAGCAGGAGAGAAATCCCTACACGGAGTGCATGCATTGATACAGTTTCCATTCCTTCCACTAGGCACCATTTCTAAACAATGGCATAAACTAGATTAGTTTATGATTCAAAATACATAATTCCATACTTGTAAAATACCTAACATAAATAGAAATATTTATGGATATAATCCATAATCATAAAAATGTTTTCTTTGAGGAAGTATATACTCAAAACCCTTCATAGTGGTTTTTAAAGAAAATGAGAATTATCCTAAGCATATTCCCCGGGAGTGTCGTAACCAATAGTGCAGCAAGGCCTGTTGTCGTGCACCATTTCCCGTTCGAGTCTAGCTCTAAGAGGTGTTTTCAGGTTTTACCCCTAGGTACATCTGTGCCAGAGCCACCTCTACCTTCTTGTATCCAAACAGGGATGTATTTCTTGGAAAACACAAAAAATCTCTATAATACCAAAATTCTAGGAAGTTCTTCTATACTAATCCTCAAAATCTATCTTTGGGATATGTGCTCTAATCAGAGTTTATCTAAATCTAGCTTCCAAGGTTAGTAATAAACTGCCTCTGATACCAACTGTAATTCCCCGACCCCAGCTGCCCAGATTCGGTGCGTTACTTCGTAAAATTGGCATGATCACAAAAGATCAAGTATCGAAAGACCGATTAGTTTAGTAGCCTTGGAAATACTAGATACATTCATAAATGTTACATTACATCATAATGTGAAAAACATCAATAACAAAGTCTCCATAGTCCACACTAATATCCTCTTCTGACTATCCCTGCAGGTCATTCATACAATACTTCTTCACATCCTGGAAAATATTAAAACATTGAAAGGGGTGAGCTCAGATGCACAGCAAGGATAACAATATAGTGGAAGCTTTCGTAAATAAAAATTAACATTTAAGGCAATGTATAACTAAAACAATAGCCTTTTTAAACTTGAACTTCAGCATAATATTGAAAAAAAAAATTAAATAATTCCATTTACTTACTCACATGGATATTCTACTAGTCGAATAATCACATGCAATATCAATAACCACTTTCATAATGATGGAATGCATAATGCTATACTATCATAACCACGTATCCAAGGCCTCAGGCCAAGACCACAAATAAGATTTCATCAAGGCCTCATGGCAACACACTAGTTTGTCTCATGAGACCTACCGATGCATCGAGGAGCTATAGCGGGCTCCACTCGTCACTTATTAAGTCTAATGCATTGCTCATATGAATAGGTTTAAACATATCATAAACTATAACATAATCGTATCACATAAACCATGTATAAAGGAAACATAACATTTCCACATTTCAATCACAAGATATCAATACAACACATTTATATAATACAAACACTTTCAAAACCATTTTCAATACCAAAATAAAATAAAGTTAAAACTTTGTATTTATTTTTCATTAAAAAAAGTTGTGGCTTGTAGAGGAAGCCGAAACTCAAATAATGGTCATGGCGGAGGAGAAGTCGTTGTCACCGCAAATGTACGGAAAGAAACACATTCCATTTCTTTCGTTTAGTAAATCTATTTGTATAAAAAAGATTCCTTTTGAGTAAACGTAAAAGTCAAAGGGGTTTATACACCGTATAAAAGAAAGTTGTGTATAAAACAAAATATGCCTCAATGAAAGGAGGTTGAGACGAAGACCCTTAAAAATATCATTTTTTTAAATAAAGTAGATCTATTATTTGTATTCAATATAAGTACACATAAATAAAGTACCAATACAATATAGGACATAATAATATGATGACATAATTTGAATGTAGTAGATTAACCCAAAGAATGGAAATTGGGTTAAGAAATTCCATTACCTCGTGTCCGACTAGACTCGACCATTATTTGATCTCCTGAATAATAAACTAGAGTTAATTTATATTTTCTTCAGAACCTTTTTCATTTTCATTATTCCTTTTATATCACTTATCACCATATTATGAATATTATGTAATTATTTAAGTTAATAACGGTAATTTTGTCGATCTTTGGTACTTGAGTCAAAAATATACTTCTTATAATTACAAGTTGTTCATGAGGTGAAATATCCATTATTTCCAGAATTATATTCATGATGTAGATATCATATATAAAATATATATCCAGTATATACATTCATTTATAATATTACATAACATTTAGAGGTAAGAAATGAAATGCACCGTTCATGGAGACGGTAAACCGTACGTACGCATGAACGCTACTTTCATTTCTATTTTGTATTTAATGGAATGAAGTTATAATTATATATAAGTATAATATAATTCTAGTATAATATAATGTATAATACCATTTACTCCATCCTTTATACATCCCACATATGGCATTAACGATTCAAATCACTTTGAGGGGGCGGTTGTCCGCACTTCCTAAAATGAAATTATCACATTTACCCATAATGGAAATAATAATTTATGCCATAAATGAGAAATACATAAGCATAAGGAAAACATAAACAAAATATATATATCATATACGAAAATAGTGTCATCAAAATGGCCACCATTAGAGGTGTTAAGAGAATATTGAACAATCATCATTTTGCGAGGCAGTATTTCGCCACCCACAGAAACAGTATGTTCTTTAACCATTAGACGACGGTGTGTGTAAGTGTAAACCAAATCCTTATCATAAAAACATCCTAGTATATTTTATATACATTTTTTGTTACAAAATAAAGGAATAAAAAGAGTTTAAGGGTTTGGAGAATCAAAATAAAACAAAACAACATTAGAGAATACATTACCTTAAAATTGGGTAACTCTTTTTGATTTGAGCCAAAGTCTTCCTTGGGTAGAATTATGCCCAAAGTGGGGATTCTAGGAGTAAGAGAGGGAAGTTGGGAGAGTATTTTGGGAGATTTTGGTCGATCCAAATGGCTTGAAAGTGTGAGTAAGGTGGTAGTGGTGGGGGCCTTTTATAAGAGGAGAGGAGGGGCACTCTTGGAAAGATTGAAATGTTACATTATTATGAAATTATTTTCGGATTCTAAAGGTCTCAAAATGATATATTTCGAGGATAGGGTGATAAGGGTTCAAAATATTCTCATCAAATAGGTTTTAGACAAGTGTAATCCTTATATTTTACATTATCTTTCCATTTTATTTAAATCGTTAATTAATGAGGTAATCATTGCATCATCATGGTGTCATTAATAATTTAATTTATTTAATTTCTAAAAATTATAAAACAAATATCATGATTTATGAAATCTTTTTAGCTTTCTAATGAATATTTATAGTCAAAAATATGACTTGTATAACCCCATTTAATTTTTTTTAGTAAAACAACTTATGTTTGTGACATTTTTATTTTAACTTTAAATAAACGTTATTTATGTCATTTTCCTACCAATGTGGTTCCATGGGGTCCCCAAGATGACCCATGGACTTTCTTGGTCGTCCATGACTCTTCCAATAGGGGTAGGGAAAGTGTAACGGTATTTTCATATTTTTATAATATCATTTTTACCTTAAATTTCACTAATTACCTTTAATCGCGATTAATTAAATTAAAAGATACTATTCACCAAAAAATTATTTTAATCCCATTGAACCACATTTTACTTCCTAATGAAAACCATGTATGTAAGATTTTTGAAAATAAAATCACAGAAGTGGTAATGTTTCATTTAAACGAAAAATCAATTTTTTAACTACCACTTAGTGGTTTCACTATTCATCAAAAATTGAATTTTTTTAGAACAATGCCAAAATTTCCCCCTAATATATAATTGATATTCCTAATTCAAAATTGATGCCTATTTTACAAAATTAAAACATATAAGTTGCATTTATTAATTTTATAATTAATTCCCGGTGTCACAACAAATAGCGTGTTTTTAAGAAACAATATATATCAAAAGATTTACAATTGTTTATGTCTAATTTCAAAGTGAAAATAATTATAATTAAAACAATTGGATAAAATGGTAAAAATAAATTCTAATTATAATTTAAAACCACTCAATAGTATAATTTATCACTATAAATTATTTTTATTAAAAAAGTTGTTTTTAAGTATTTTTTCACTATTCATAAAAAATTGGAAGTTCTAAGAAAAATACCAAAAATTCAACATAAGCTAATTTCGATATTCCGAATCAAAAAATGAAGTCCATTTTGAAATATAAAATTTATATAATTTCAAAACGAGGGTATTACTATTCATAACGCCTACTTTGATTAGTTGCGGTGTGTTAGAACTCGAAGTTGCGTACAATGCATGCTATTGCATTATTGAATGAGAAGCGTATCATGGATACTCGGGGTGTTATATAAGGTGAAGAATAATATCATAAAAATACTTCTGACATTAATCATTCCATTTAAATGTAACATTTTTCCTTTTCAAATCTATCATTAGTGAATAAAATATTGAGAAATCACAAACAAAATGTCGGTAATTACCAGCTAGACCAATGAAACTATGTAACTCCATGAAAATATTTTTGCAGTCCCCAAGAGATAACATCCCCCATATTTTTGGGATCTATAGAAACACCTCTTTCAAAGATAACTTGTACATGGAATCATAAAACTTATAACCAAAAATCACACATTGATAATTTTTCATACTAACGATGCTCTCTTAAGATTCCCAACACTGTCAAAAACTTTTTATCATGCACATCCCTTCTTCTTGAATACACTTTTATGTCATCCAAGAATACCACAAAAAAAGAGTCCATATATCTATGATATATCTGATTCATCAAATCCATGAAGACCTCTAGTGCATTCATAAGACCAATATTCATAAGCATATAATCGTAATGGTCATATCTACTTCTGAAATATATCATCGGAATATACCCCTTCTAAACCATCAATTAGTGATATCCAGATTTCATGTCAAACTTAAAGAACCATTGAGATCCCCAAAATTGATCGAACAGATCCTTAACATGTGGTATGGGATACTGATTGTTTGTCATAAATTTGTTATTCTTATTGTAATCCACACACAACCAAAGGGTTCCCTCTACCTTTTTGGAATATGAGATTGGTGCTTCCCATAGATACATACTACAACGAATGAACCATTTTTTTCCTGTTCATGAAACTAAACATTTAGTACCCTTTAATTATGTTTGTGTCATCTGATACGAGTAATGGGAAATTGTATTGGTCAGTATATAAAGATCAATAATAAACTCTACTTCTCTTGTGGGAGGAATCATTGAAAAATTTTCATGAATACATCATGAAACTGAACAAAACCCACAAGAAATATATCGATCTCAATATCCTCCATTGGCGATAAATTCAAATATTCCTACTAGTTTGAGATCATTCTGATTTTTAGTACAAACATGCTTGTTACACCATCCTTTAAATTTGTGTCCCCAATAATGAGATGCATGATACCTCATCATTCAAAAAACCAATCATTCATGTATAATCGTCGATGTGATCCTTAAACATTGACAACCAATCCATATCAAGGATTATATTAGCGACACCCATCTCAATAATGGAGAGATCCCATATCACCTCAACTCCATCAATAATTATAGAAGATACTCTACAAACAACATCTTCACAAATTCTTTGGCCAGAAGGAATTGGATTCTTTAAAATTGTTGGCCTAATCTAAAAACATAATACATGTAAATAAAAAGAACAAGAGGAAATAAATGAATGGTATTTTCTAGTATCAAACAAATCTTGAATAATGGTAGAATTCAAAAAGAATCATACCTCTCAACATTGATGGTCCAGATTGATCATCAACAATAAATGCCTCAGTGCCATATAATTTCCTACTTGAGTCACATTGTTCATTATTTCCCAATTGATATATATATTACTAAGGATTAATCATATTCCTATAATCACTATTTACATATTGGTCCTGTTGGAGAAAATTATTCCATTTCACTCATCCTAGGGACGCATATTACATTTGTGAAACCTTAAAAGTGTCATGAACATTCGAACTTAGAGAACTGTGATAGTAGATCCAAAGATGATAAATCTTATTGAAATTGTGGCATTATTCGTGTGGTTTCATTTAATCTCTCATCATGGGCATGAATGAACAACATTAAAAACTACCCACATTATTATTTGGTTTTGGGGGAAGACTCGCTAATTCCACCATCAGATTTTGAGTCATACCACTACCATGGTAATGGGTGTCCCTCTTCTGGTTTCTTCTAGCATTAGAGTTCCCACCATTTCCCTTAGTCATTAAAATGTTCCCTCCTCCAGTATCTCCTAAGATGTCTCTTTCTACCACAATATCTCTATTGACATTCTCTGTATAATATATTATACAAATCATGAAAATCATTGAGAGAATATTGTAACTTAGTCCTGATTCAATTGTGTGTTCCATAAAGGATAATCATGCGTCAAATTCAGGCACAATGTAAAATAAATTCATAATTTTTTCTGTATAAGCTTTCAATATGAGGTTCTCTTAGTTCAATCCGAAATTTTTTTCCATTCTTTCAATCCTGAACTTTTGAGGATAAAAACATTTTTTGAACAACTCTTGAAAATAATATCATGAAATTGCTTGTTATATTTTATCAAAAAACGGCTAAATCCGATCACTAGAATGAAACATATTCAATCATATACATTTTCAATGGGACTCTAAACAATAAATGTGGTCTATTGAAATATAAGATTTGCTTCATCCAATTCGGACACACCAATACCATCTCTGTTTCTGAATCACCCTGAAATATGGGTGGATTATACTTCATGAAAAGTACCTAATTATCCAATTTCCTTGATTCATCCATTTAGTTCCCTTTACCCATATATCTAAAATCATATTATATTATTTGAACCAATTTTCCGGTCAGATGTAGCTTAGGTGAAACCACCTTCTCAATTGCCTTTTCTGGTAGATTTCAACGATGCCAATTGTGTGGAATTTTCTATAAACAAAATGATCGACATAAGTATAACTCTCTAGTAACTGAATACGTACGAATTTAAAATTAAAAACATAACACCATAATAACAAGGCTTTGAAAATTTAACATTATTCACTTCAATCAATTTTTGAAATATCTACCAAGATTTTAAAGATAAATCCTCTTTCATACTACCACAATGTTACCCTTTTAAAATCATACATTTGAAAACAATTTCAACATTTATCAACAACAAATATGGTTTCACAAAATCATAAATCATTACTCTAAATAAAATATACACTCTCAATGGGAATTCATTTCAATTAATTAATATCAATCTCTCCTCATTAGATATACCCATGAGAATTAGATTATGACTCATATTAGTGTCTCCAAAACATTTATATACCAAATTACATAGTAAAATAACGTATAGAATAAATATTTTAGCTATGTATTTTTATTACATAAATTTCACATTCAAAAAATACAAATACTTTCTTACATATAGAAATCATGGAATCAACCAAAATTAATTTCAACTCCAAGACTGATACCCAATACCATTTATCTCAAATGATTTGGACAGACTAAGACTGATACCATTTTTACCAAAATATTTGGACTGACCAAGACTATTAAAATTGGCAACGTTCCTCCCCACCTAGTTAGCTTGAGTCCAGGAAGAAATTCGACTAGGACATAGCTAACAGACCACAGATTTCAGTGTATGGAAATAAATTCGAAGGGATTCATTAAAATTGCGAGATGATTTTACTTTTGAAAAAAAACAACCACAACAAAACATAACATAAGGAAAATACAATATTGTACAACATTATAGCATACTAAAACTAATGTTATAATAGAGAATATATAACTATAACTAATTACTGAGATCAAACCAAGATCAACATCAACTATAATATGGATAACAAAACCAAAAAAAACTCCTAATCTAAATACCTAACTACACATCTCCAAACATTATTCATGATGCAACTCTACAATATAAATAAATTAACACAAATATCCACAATAGAAATGTGATACATTACATTTACTTATGTATTGATAAATAATATCTTTAAAATCACCATTGATTTAAAGATGGGGGTGAGTAGTGAATCTATGTAGGTTTTCCCCAAATTAATTTGCTACACAAACCACTATGATATAAATTCATGGAACATTTATATAAATATGTTAATATAAAAAACATTAAAAAAATAAGAATTTTATATAAAAATATAAAATATTTTTCATATCAGAATATTTCTGAGGAATGAAAACAAAAAATTCTTAAAACCATTAAACATTTCTTTTTGAAAAACCTATTCTATGATTCACACATGCACCCTCACATGCATGATTCATTGAAAGTTCCTTACTCATAAGTGGTTTCCCATCCATCCACTAAGTCATCAATTAGTGTCCAATATAATGTGTCCCCAATGGCATATACCTATTATCCACAGACACGTCCCTTTATACCCTAATGATACACACCGCTTATTTTGGGTCCCATCGAAATCATAGACTCACACTTATCCTTGTATTCCATAACCAATTTAAAAGAACCATTTAAAATAATTTTAATGACTGAAAAATATGATGAAAAAAATTCCAATAAAAAATTTTCAATGAATAGAAACAAATAAATATTTTAATATTATAACATTAAAATCCATTAACAAAGAACATTCATAACAACAAATTTACAAAAAACCAAAAACCTTGCATAAAGTGGGTATCTTACCTACTTTATACAAGAACACAATTATCAATTTCATGCAATTAAATCAATTCGAAACTAATCATTCATATTCTAATAAGATTATTTAAGTGTAATTCCACCTACATTGGAAACTATGGTGAAAAAGACGAATGACACAATCTCTTCAACAATACATGGTTGAAACTCCAAAACCCACCTTATATTTCATTCCCCAACCTCAAAACAACCAAATCACATCATGAGTAAAAATATTTCCTAAATTTATCACCAACAGACAAGGTATATGGATTAAAAATATGGAAAATATGTATTTCTAAGTAAAACCATCATGAATTGAGACTTAACAAGAAAACTTGCCTTCAACACATTAATAGTTTCCAACAAATCACTCTAGAATGGAAGTGGAGAGTATCCATATCCTTAGGGATGGTGAATAACTGAGATAGGGTGGAAAATAGTGAGAGACTAGAGGATTTGAGGATAAAACGAGTTAGATCAACTTTTTCAGGATGAAACATTTAACCATCCATGGTTGGACTCCCTGTATAGATAACCCATCCGCCAACCATGTATTTTCCCCTACCTCCAAACACATCTAATCCAGTTGTAGTTTATTATTTAAAAAATATATCTTCCAACCATATAGAAAAATTCTATTCCACTTGGAATGATTAGCCCTATATGGCTGCATGTTTTGAAAAAACTATTCTTTTAACTGTGTGCCTCCCTAGCATCCCATATTTCACATTGCATGGTTTCCTGTAGGATTTTCATGGTTTCTTCTAACCATGCTAAAATTTTGAATATTCATAATGTTAGCTCAGATAGGGTAATGTTATATGTACTAGAGGGGTGGATAGAAGAGATTTAAATCCACAAAAAATAAATTGATTAATTGAATTAATTATCAATATTAATTATTATGGGTTAATGAACATTGGATAAAGTAAAGAACACAAAAAAGTTTTTATAGTAATTTGGTCCTATGTGGGCCTACTATAATCCTATAAATTTATACTTAGTGAGAGATATGTGTGCACTAAAAATTATTTTTGTGAGGGAATCCCTTCCTAATTACAAAATCAATGAATATATCTTTTATATGGGTAATGACAACCCATATATATTGACTGTAGACTCTCAGAATCACAACCCGAACAGTTTTAACATTACATATATGGGTACACAACCCATAGATCATAGAATTAGAATATTTTAGTCACAACCCTAGGATAAAATAATAATAAATAATTATTTTTTGTATAAACTAACCAACATAAAAAATAAAGTGTGTTAGAGAGATGCGAATTTGTGTTACAAACTCAGAAACAAGACTACAGAAGATAAACAAAGAAAGAACACACATTGGTTCTTGAGATGTGGATTAACACATCCTATCAAGGAAATTTTTTTCAAAGAAAAATTAAATCTGCACTTAATAGAATGTCCAGGTTATGAAATAGAGTCTCGCAGAATGTTGCAAATGCATAGTAGGTTCAAAGGTCACAACAGTTCCTCTTTTAAAAATTGAAATTAAAATATTTCAACCTTTTTATATATTTTTCTATTACAATATATATAAATATAATATTCATTAGTTATATTAGATCTAATTCAATCAAATATTCAAATAAAATTGATTTAAGGTCTTTCAAAAATATCTCTATAAAAAAACAAGCATTGTAGCCTCTTTATTCCTATAGAATAAATCCTAAAAATAATTTATTATAATTATAATAACTCTTATAATTGTCTCTTTATAAAAATAATATTGTTTAATTACTTAAAAATCATCTTAAAATCCATTAAAACCACTTTATATTTATTTTAAATAGTACATAAAAAATTCATGACAATCTGAAAGTAAATTATAATAATTAAATTTAAATATTCTCGAATTAGTTGACATTATTGGAAAAATAGATTGAAACCGTTTTTTAATTTTTTTCATTACAATTAAATCAAATTCATTAATATATATTTTATAATAATCTTTAAATTTTATTTGAATTTATCCAAGAGAAAAAACTCTAAAAATAATTCATATAAATATGCAGAAAATCATTGTTCAACATTAAATTATAAGACAGAAGCATCAAATAATGGAACACTAATGTAACATAGGATTCATCAATTTAATTTGGGTTTCATCAATGTAATGTTGGGTTCATTAATGATATGTAGGTTTAATCGAGGTAATGTAGATTTTACCAAGGTAACATAAGGATTATCAAAATAGTGTAGGGTTTTCCAATATAATGTAGTGTTCACCAACGTAATGTTTGGTTAATAAAAGAAATGTAGGGTATATAAAAGAAACATAGGGATCACCATAGCAACATAATGTTGCTTAAATTATGATATGGGTTTAGCACTGTAATTTTTAAATGTTGCGTTATCAAAACATACTTTTCAAAAGTAGGGTTTTCGAACAATACATTAAGAAAGTAGGGTTGTCGAACCATACATTATGATATACTAGACAACCTAATATAGAAAATATAAATTATTTTTTAATGTCTTTTAACATAATTTTAATCCATTAGTCAAGAAGTCTTAATTTTTTTATTTTTTTTTTATTTTTAATGAATCATGAATGGAATAAATCCAACTTCTATTGCTCTTCAAGTTTTCCAAAAATAGAAGCAACCAAATTATGGAAAAATTCAATTATGAAACAATATTATAGAATATCAAATTATTAAATTTCCATTCAAATTACCTTTTTAAACATTTATGTAAGATAATTAAATAAATATAATTTTTTTGGAGATCTATAAAATTATTTTTCAAGTGAATCTGATAACAGTAGATGTTTTATTAAATTCAATATAGTATCTTTTCCAAACCATTAACAGTAGAGATTCTAAAAATCCAGAATAAACATAATTTATCTTTTATAATACTAGAAATGAATTTTAATAATTCCTCATAAAATAATGATGTTTCAATAAATTACTAATATGTACATCATGATAAGAATCACACAAAACTGAACAACATGGATTGATATCAAAATACACAGGAAAATAAATCAAATAAAATGAAAACATGCACATACACAAACTATCTCCCCTTTTTTTAATTAAAAAACAAAATTATATATTAATAAATTAACCTGGATTTTCTGGGCGAGGTATCGTGTAATATAAAAGTATAAGGACAATATGATTTTATCTAGAATTTTTTATGGGGTATTTAGATATATAAATTGTATAATTATTATCATAGTAAAAAAGGAATTTTATCCAGATAAACACCAAAATCATATAACATTTTCTTTATACATAAAATTTAATCAAAAATAATTACTGCAGAGATATACTATTATAATGAAATATAAAATGAAACATATATTTTTTTCTTAGATGATTGGGATATTCAATTATTTCCTAGAAAATGACTCATACCTGATGTGCATTTTCATCCAATTTTTTATCCTCTAGAAATAGTGTCAGAATAGGATTTTAAATTAAAATATTTATATTTTGTATAAAATGACTCGGAATCATTACTCCCTTTAATATATCAAATTATTCTTTTTATATCTTTAAATTTTAATTCATTAGGATTAGGTTGAAATTAATCGCATATCAAAAAACAAAAAATAATGTCGGTTCTAGATGAATTTAAATATAGTAATATACAAATCATGCCTCTATAAAAATTAACATCAATAAATTTATAAGATGTATCAATATATAGATTAAAATTAGTACACGTAGGATGTTTTTTAATAAAATTATAGGAAAGAAGACTAAATATTTTGACAAAAAATTTGCATATTTATATAGATTATTAAAAATTCCATCTTTTCATTAATTAATTTAATGTCCAATAAGAAAAAATTATTTTACCATTAATGTCATGTAAAAATCAAAATACATCAATGTAGAAAAATTATTACAGAGTATTTTACAAGAATATCCAAAAACTACATCATCCACATAATTTTGTAGAATTAAAATATCATCAGATGTTCTTTTAATAAAAATTATTGGATTAACATTTCCTTTCTTAGATCCATTTCTTGAAAATATTAGAAATGTCCTTCATAACAACAACATGGTTATTTTTTGAGAATATAAAAATATTTAGATTGTTTAGAAACATGATTAAAAAATATTCCATTTCCAAGACCAACTATTTGAAATAAATAATTTCGTTCAGTTATAAAACAATTAATGAAATAGTATTTTACATCCATTTAATATAATTTAAGTCCCAAAAAAAGGAAAAGAAAAATATTATAATATTCTCTAACCTAGAAACATGTGAAAAATAATCATAAATGTCAATACATTCTTCTAGAGATTATCCTTGAGAAATATTTCTAGAATTATTTTTGAAAATTTATTGATAGGTCTAAATAAAATTTGTTTTTTCATCACTTTTATGCAAGTTTCACATACATGTATATGTTATTTCTTGAAGGAAGAATGTTGTAACACATTCTCATGTTTTGAGACCTTATGTAACATTCTAAAATTAATATAAACTAAATTTTGATGCCAAAGGATTCTATCATTTTGTACAGCATTCAAACAAATAACATTTTAAATAGATAGATCATAAAAATAAATATTTTAAATATTTTATTTTCTATTTGCATAAAATAATAATGAATAATATTTAAAAACAAAAAAAATTTATCTTTTTTATATTTAACATCTATTCCAGCATCACATAATTATGATATAGAAATTAAATTATGTTTTAGGCCTTCAACAGATAAAAAATTAGAAATAATGGTACAATTTGAAATAAGAAAATTACCAAAACCAATTACTTTGACTTTAAATTTATCTCAGAAATATATAGTACCTCCATCACATTTGTTACAAGTGGTACAATTTGATGTGTAATTAGACTTATGCCTAGAGAATCCACTATCAATATAACATATGTCATTATTTATACATCTATGGAATTTTACTAGAAAAACAAATTAGTAGAAAATTTTGGTATCCATGATAATTTGGGTCTAATATGATTTGTAAATAAATTTTTAGGTACCCATATGGAATTTAAACAATTATTTCAAGGTACTCTAGATAAAAACGATTTAGAACTATTAATTTTTTGGTAAATCCAATGGATTTTTTAAATCTAATTTATCTATCAGTTTCAGAGTTACCTATCATGCCACATTTTAGACATGTAATAGTATAAGTACAAAAATTATAACTTTTAAAAAAATGGTTTTTAAAAATTTGAGGTACTCTTCTATCACAACCAAAACCATCTTTATTTTTATTTTTTTAGTTAAATATATCATCTCCTGATATTTTTAATGACCTTGAAAAAAAGTAGACAAACATTTTTTAATACATTGAATTTATTTTTTGAACATTTAATAAAATCTTGATCATATTTTAAATTTTATAGTATTTTAAAAGAGAACTAGAAGTAGTGTTAATTATTTTATCATTCTATAGTAAAATTATTTTATATTCAGAAACATGTTTCTCATTTATTTCTTTATGCATCATAAATTAATCAGCATATTTTCAAATATATTTTAATAGATTTTCAATTTCATCATTTAATTTAGAAATATTCATTTTATCAGAGTTATTGTCAAAATCATAATATCTAAAATAAAATCTAGAATTACTTACCATATCTAGTTATTCCTTAAATCCAAATATAACATATTCTTTTTTATTTCTATATTTTTTACTGAAATCATGTTCATCATTATAACTCCATATGGTTATCCATTCCATTTTTCCTTGTTTTTATTTTTCTTTATTCTTATGTTTCGGAAAATAGTTCATGATATGTCTTTTCTTATTGTACACATAATAGGTGACATCTGATGCATTGAAATTTATACTATATTTCTAATCTCTTTTATATTTTTTAGAGTTTCTTCTAAATTGGATCTAGAATCTTTTATTTTTAATTATTTTATTAACTAAAGTCACAATATGGTCAATATATTATTTTTCACTATCCTATAGATCAGAATAATAAGATTCTATATAATGAACACTCACAGATTCAAAAGCTAAACCATTAATTTTTTTTAGCTTCGTTGTCCTCTATGTTCTTCAGTTCCAATTCATAATGGAGTAGATTTCCAATCAATTCATCAAGATTAAACTCTTTGAAATTATTTATTTCATAAATGGAAACCTTTTTACATTCCATTTTTTTGGTAATTATCATAGGGATATTTTGACATATACTAGGTTTTCCAGACCATCACCATGTGAAGTCATTCAATTCACAATGATTTTGAATCTATAGAACATTTGGTTTACTCTTTCATCACCACCCATCACGAATTCTTGGTACTCAGTAAGATGTATTCCATGTTTGGTTCATATTAATTTTCCAGAGCTAGGTTGAGTGTCATTTAGAATCTTACATATTTCATGGAGCTGTCTTACATGAAAACACATGACTAAAAAACTTATATTAGTAGAAAAATATAAAAGGTTTTCAACTTCATAATTTAAAACATGTCTTCTTGCATAAATATCTACAATATTATCTAGGACATCTTCACATAGTGTGTTCTATTTTTACTTGATATAAATGGGCTCAATGGTCATCTATTTTAGGAAAGACTCTATTCAGGATTTCTAGAATCGATATTCATTTCCACCAAAGTGATGTGGCTTTTTAGGAATCCACAATTCATTCGGGTTCCACGCCTCTATCTGATATTCTCTTGGCCTTAAAGTGAGATTTCTATGAATAAGCTATAACAAAATCCTTTTATAGTGGAGGTATAACCATGAAACAAAATTTTTATGGAATGTAAGAACCCTTATATCCTAACATTAGAATACAAGAGTCACAACCTAATAAAAAAGAAAAAAATTGATTTGTGTGAGAAAAAAATAAATAGAAAATATAGAGTGTGTGTAAGATATGGGAAAAAGTGTTACAGACTCAGAAACTAGACAACATAATATAAACAATGAAATCACTCATTCTTGTTCTTGATAATTAGATTATAAATTCAATCAAATGAAATTGTAGTCAAATAATAATTAATTCAGAACATGAGATATCTACTAGTTGATGAAACTGAGTCTCTCATTATGATTCAAATGCACTACAAGTTCAAAGTTCACCACAGTTTATCATTGAAAAATTGAGTATCTAATTTGTTAACCAATGTATATTTTTTTCCTATCAATGAGATTTATATGGAGAGATAATAAATTTTTACCAGTTACAAAAGCTCTACATCTATTGATATTCAAAATAAATTGAGTCAAGATGTTTCATATATATCTATATAAAAATTCAGCATTGTTTCCTCTTTATTACTCTACAATATATATAAAAAATAGTTTAAAATAATTAGAAGAAATCTTATAATAATATCTTCAGAAAAATAATAGACAGAATTTTTTACAACTCATGCTTAAATCCATTAAAAATGTTTTAAATTTATTTAAAAATATTCATAACCACATGAAACACAATCTGAAATTAAATTAAAATATTTTAATTTTAATAATCTTGAATCAAAAGAATGTATTGGGAAAAGGAATTGAAATAAATTATTAATATTTCTCTAAAAAAATTTAGTCCAATTTATAAAAATCACTTAAATAATAATCCTTATATTTAATTTGAATTTATCTAGTAGAGAAACATATTAAAATAATCTATATAAATAAACTACTTATCAATGATCCTAATAAAAGCACAATGTGATAACATAAAAGTATGGTAAAAAAGGATGGTACAGGAATGAGGGTTAAACAAATGATGGGTACAAGAATGTAGGGTACACAAAAGATGGGTACACTGAAGTAATATAGAGTTCATAAAAGAAAATCAATGTTAACCAAAGTAATTCATTGTCCACCAATGTAACTTTGGGTTCATAAATGCGATGGAGGGGTCACCAATGTAATGTAGGTTACACAAAAGTAACATAGGAATCATCAAAGTAATGTAGGTTTTATCAATGTAACGTAGGGTAATTCAATGTAATGTAGGGTTTCTATAATATACTTCATGAAAGTAGGTTTTCCGAACTATAATTTTTAATATTAACGGTTTCTAACCAAACATTGGGTGATTAGGTCTATCAAACCATTCTTTTTGGAGAAATAGACAACATACTAAAACAAAGGCTATAAATTTTTAAAGGATATTTGTAGTAGATTAATAATCTGATAAAAACAAAAAAAATTATAAGAAATTTTTACATTTTCAACAAATCAATAATCAAATAAATTTGACGTCTACTACTCCTGAAATTTTCAAACAACATAACAAAGAACATTTTTCAAAAATGAAGCTATGAACGAACATTTCAAAACATAAAATAAATAAATTTCCATCCAAAAGAACTTTCTAGATATCGATGTAACCTAATGTAATCAACTTAAAATATTATATTTTAATAAAATATTGTTTCATGTAAATATAATAAAATTATAACCTTTAGTAAATTATATACAATAACATTTCAAAACTGTTCGTCGTTGAGTTTCTAAAACTACCGAAGAAACATTGTTGATATTTTAGAGTAATATAAAAGTATTTTCAAACATCCTCAAAATCTAATGAAGTAAAGAAAACTCTTTTCTCTATCCAATGTGATTAAAATAAAACAATACAAAATATTTTGAAAATATACATTTTTTTGAAATATAGAGTAAAAGTAATCAAACAAAAGAAAAACAAGCACATGAACAGACATAGAAAATCACCAAAAAAAGATTCAAGATTTTTAAAAAACCATCCAAATATTCCTCGAACACTTTACATACATAAAATAAATAAAAAATGGTTTACATCCATGAAACTGGTGGTACTGAAACATGGATTTTTATAATTTTATAATATGATAACGAAAAGATGTGTTATGTTGGGGAAGTTTTCTTTCATACTAATGTGATTTTTTATGTTTTTCCCCTATTTTCTAAAAAAATAATCCTAAAAGTTCATATATGATATAAGTGACCCAATTTTTTTGTTTTATGTAGTATGTTTTGGGTGAAAAAAATTTGGACACAATTATCAGCATCAATGCAGGAAATGTAATGTATATGATTTTAGCACTGAAACCAGGAGTTACCGGCTTATAGATGTTATAGTTCGTATAAATGTAATGATTTAAATAAATTTTGGAATTATGATTTCTTGATTTTATTTTGTGTTATGATTTATGAATTCCATAATTGGTATTTAAGACTATGGTTGATCACAATTTTATAGAAATAGACACCTCATTTCAGGGTTTGGTGTTTTAAACACATTGTGGTTAATGAAAGTTTTGTATATTTTTTATTAGTTTGTGTAATGCCTCGACCCGAGAAGCCCAGTGTAGGTGCATTATTTTAACACATTTTAATGACTAAAAGGACTGTAGTCGCGAATGAACAATCAGTTTAGAAGTCTTGGAAAATAGATTATATACATTATTATTAAATTACAATTTCAAACATAAAACACAGCAAAGATGGTTCTTTGAGAATGCCGTTATCACATTTAGCTTAAACCTGAATATCAATATTAATACAATTCATGTAATCTCATGAATATAAAACATAAGAAAGGGGTGAGCTCTGTTGCTTAGTAAGGGTAAACAATTTAGTAGAAGATAACATAAACAATAGGCATGGGGAATAATTGAAAACACATGACTTTACATATAATAAACGTGAACACATTATGGAAGAAATATGAGCTGAGTAAATAATGCAATAATAAAACATAGTCATGGGTATTATACTAGTTGAATAACCTCATGAACCATAAATATTATTTTTATATTGAGAGAATGTATAATTCCAGACATTCTGAAACATTTTTTCAAGGCCTCGGCCAAGATGTCTAAAAATGATTAAGGCCTTGGCCAAAACCATATATAAAATTGGGAGTGGCCTTAAAAAATTCCACGTCTAATTGTCTCATGAGACCTACTAAATCATAGAGAAGCTATAGCGGGCTCTACCCATTACTTATTATGTCTAATATATTCCTCATATGAAAATAATGAAATATAACTTAAAAAATCATATTAGAACTAGCATATGATATGTCAATACTTTAACCATAAACTATGAATGGTATAAAAATAACACATCCATAGTCAAACATATCACAAAAACATCAATAAAATATTGATAAAATGTATCATAATAAATAAACATTAAACATGTTTAAAATCTATCAAAGGATGTTGACATAGATGAAAATGATTTGTAAAACTCTTTGAGAGAAATATCCCTTTTTCATATAATCATTGAAAAGTCACATAATTTATGAAAGAAATAATTTAAAATAATGTTTTGAATCAAAGTGTCCCACACCAATTTGAATATTTTTAAAGGAATTAGAAATTTAATAAATCCTTTTCTATATAAATAAATCCTTAAAATCATTTTGAAAATATAGACATTAAGGACAAATGTTTAGAAGAATCAATATTTAAAACATTTGAAATGTTATTTTAGTAAAAGAGTACCTTAAAAATAATCACTTTGAAAACAATTTTATGAAACATGGACATGGATAGTAAATATTTCCCAGTAGATTCACACATAAAAACAACAACGGATAATAAAGACATTGTCAGATTAACCCTTACCATGCACTTTCATTTGATCGATGGTACGTTTAACAACCCGAATATTTACCGTAGTACGTTATTAAATTATACCAGAACCGTATTCATATTTAGTATATCATACATGATTTATTTATGAATTTATAATTTCAATTTAATAATTATTTCCATGTTTAATTAACAATTTGGTAAATAATCGCTTTCTTTATCATACGTGTTTTAACATGTTATTCTCATCGTGGGGACGATAATCCATACGTACACATGAGAACTATATCATTATATTTATGGTGAAATAGTATGTAATTGGATAGTATATCAAACATAAAAAATCATAAACACGTTATATTTATTATTTACATCAGTTGTACTCATTGTTATACCCATCTAAATAATGAATTGTTTAAATAACAAATAACACCACAATGTGGAGACGGTAAGCCGTACGTACACACGTATGGTGACATCGTAATTTATAGGATGAAATGAATAATGAATATGGTTGTACCATATTTATAATAAAATCATAGTATGTAGGAGGTATATGATTTATTATTTTTGTATTGAAATAATAAAGAAAGATGAAGTGGAAGAAGAAAATAACTTGATAGAGGGTGGTGAAATTATTACCTCTTCTTTGGGTGATTCGTTTTGAGTTGATCAAAATGGCTCCATAGGATGGCTTTATGATCTATGTAATGAATATGGGTGGATTTTAGGGTTGTTGGGGGGATATTTGGGTAGGGTATGGAAGATCAAAAAGTCATTGTATAAGTTATTTTGATAGAAGGGTAAGTTCCCTTTTATAAGAGGGGTGAGGTCACTTTAGGAAAAGATTAAAATATTAATTTATTATACAATAATATTAGTTTTATAATGTCTCTAAATGAATTTATTAAAATCCTTATGTGGTTATGGTTATAAATCCTCTCAACCAATTTGTTTTAGACAAGTTTAGGTAAAAAATTTTACCTTATATTTTAGATTTAACTATTAGTTAAATATTTTAACTTTTATCATGTCGTCTTTTATTCTTACACTATATGGTAAATAAACATACTCTAGGCTTCCATGAGAACCTCAAGTGGTACATTAATGACAAATATAATATTATTTTATCCCTTTGGCCAATCCTTAGATTTTTAGGAATATTACATCAACCAATAATATAGTATTTGTTTTAAAAATTAATTAATTTCAATTTTGAAACTATTTGGTATTTTGTTTTTGCGAAAGTGATAAAAAACTTATCACATTGAATAAAATTTATCTAATCAACCCTTAAATTCCATATTAACCTATTAAATTATTGGAATTCATCATAAGTCTCAATTTACATTTATTTTGATATTTATAATATGAATTATATTAATATTTCATTAATAAGGTAATTACTGCATCATCACTGTGTCATAAATAAATTAAATTATTTGATGTCTAAAAATTATAAATAAAGTACCCTTATGGATGAAGACTTTTAATATTGCTAATGAATATTTATAGTTAAATTTATATTCTTGGTAACCGTATATTAAAAATTTGGTTAGTTATTAATCATCGAATTTAACAATTTCAACTCTTCTTTAAATAAAATAATAATAAATGTACTAATCTAATACAAGTGGAAAGAGATGATAATATTTTATTTATATGTTTTTTTTCATGAATTACACATATCTAATAGAATTATGTCACATGATATGGTAATTATAATATCATTTTCCCCTTAATTATCCTATTTACTTTTAACCGTGGTAAATAAAAGTCAAAACATAATATTCCCAAAAATTATTTTCATATTATTGAATCAAATTACACATACTAATTTAAACTGTGTCTCTCAAAGTTTTGAAATTAAACTCATAGAAGCCGTAGTATAATGTTTTATGAAAATTTGAAAATGCTCCTAGACGATGGATAAAAGAGGTAAAAAAGTTCAATAAAATTTTATACATATAATTTTATTATAAAATAACTCCAATGAATTACATTGAACTTATATAGCTATTATATATCTATTTTGACTTAAAATACATTTTACTGAAATAAATAATTACTTAAATAAAAATTCGATTTTAAATAATAATGTAGTATTTTTTACTATTAATGAAATATTTAGTGTTTTCATAAAAATACAAAAAATTCACCCTAAGATAATTTTGACAATATGAATTCAAAAATGAAGCCTATTTTACCAAATTAAAAACATAGAAGTTTCTTTTTTATTTTAAAATTAAATCTCGTCGTCAAAACCAAAAATATGGTTTTTAAAAAGTAAAAACTATCAAAAGATTGACATGTGTTTATGTAAAATTTAAATGTGAAATTAGTTATAATGACCTAAATTGTATTAAATGATAAAAATATAATCCAATTATACATCAAAAACATTCAATTGGATAATTTAACAATATAAATTATTTAGATTAAAAATGTTGTTTTCAATTGAAACATAGTATTTTTCACTATTCGTCAAAATATAAATGTTATCATAAAAGTACAAAAAAATTATCTAATCAAAATTATAATGTCCCTCTTATATAGAATAATTAAATTAAATTAAATTAAATATATAAAAGTGTAAAATATAGGTTTTAAAAAGTTTTCCCTATTAAAAGGTGCTAAATTTTTATTTTTTAAATACTTCTTTTATCACAAAAAAATGAATTTGCTCATATATTATGTAGATGAAAAAACATATGAATGTTAAAGTTATATAGATTATATATTATTCAAAATGCAGTTAATACCATTCATAACAACTTTTTGAACAGTTGGATTGGTAAGTTGTTGTGCACATAAACTCGGTGTTTTGTGTTGTGGAAGCTATTGAATTACATTAATGAGATCATGTACTATGAAATCATTGGGAGTTACATTATCTACTCCATAAATAAATTGCATCCTCACAAATTGAAATTCTTCTTCAAAAATAAAATGTTAAAAATAGAAGAATACCTTTGTGGAAACCCACATATGAAATTGGGTTAATAAAATTTTGTCTTAATAAGAGGGAAAGTGAATAAAATAGTCACCACCAAATTATGATATCAATTAGGAGAACACTGGTGGTAATTAAAGACACATAAATGTAGGAAAAACAAAAATATTTATAGGGCGTGATTGAGGTCATCAATCACAAACAAGTCTTAAATTGAGGGCCTCAAAGCCATCAATCTACAATGATTTAAAATATCATTTGTTCAACTAAGCATAAGGTATAAGGATTACACATTTTTGGTTTTATGATACCTTCCAAAATGTTTAAGAATTAATTTATCCATAGAATAAGAGGAAAAATCATACATGATAATTAGTGTGTCATCCTTAAACTAATTCCTACCAAAAAATCATCTTTCACATCAAAAGATAATAGAATTAATAAATATTCTATTTATCCAAATCATATAGGGTTCCAAATATAATGAATATATAATTCATTTATCAGAATATTATAAAAAACTACATTATACAAAATGGGACATCTCATATGAAATTGGTAAGTGATCCACCATTGTCTCCCTTCAGTTGTGGGTTCAAGACTCGAGGAGTTGTCGAATGCAATGGGTTGTCAACCGACATCCAGGTTTTCCATTTTATAACAATCCAAAAAAAATATCAAGATGTGATTTAACCATAAAAATAGTATCCAATGTCAAACTTAATCGATTCCAACCATTAGACTTATCCAAAATACTTCTGTCAAAACTCAATGTCCAAAATTTATAAGGAAGGTAAACAAAATGAAGATCTCTTTTGTCACGTAATAACGTGTGAGTTATGTATTATTTTAAAACACTATAACACCTTGAATTACCATAAAACCTTATTTATTACCTTCATGTTCCCTTATTCCTTATAGAATACGGGATATATTCCTTTTATCAAAAAATGTTGTAAACTCTAAAAATGATGGAATAAATAAATCATTAAACAATTTCAAGGTAGTATAGAATATCCAATATATTTTATTCAAATTGATCATATATTATCCCAAAATCACTACCTTAGTATCAGAACTATATTATAGTATATCATTATTTTAGCCTTATATTTTCCCAAAAAATTAACCTATTATTGAGTCAATTTTCATGCTTTCACACAATCCCAAATCCTTAATGAAATAGTACTGCAGTACAATCCTTATATACATTATAATTCTTATAAAATGTATATCATTAATACAATACTCAAATGACACAATACATTAACAACATAAAAACTCTAATCATTCCACTTCATCATCAGTAGTATCATAACATGATTATTATTCAATAGAATAATTTAGTGTATACTTTGAGGATTTAGAAATTGATTCACGTAGTTTCCTAACTCCTTGTAGATGAAGTATTGTACATTTGAAACATTTTTCATACCCTTTCAATCATGTACATGGTGTCCTTTTTCTCCAGACTTATAACATACACCCATTTCATTCAAGAATTTACCAATTTGATTCCTTCCATAGTTATCACATATGGGAAATCCATCTTTCCCCTCTTCCCTTTATCTATATTTCTCCCTTCCATCCTTTTCTTCTCTTTCTTCCCTTCAAAGAAATAGGACTTAGAGAATTCACTACTTATCTTATTAACACATGATACTATTTCTTCATAAAATGAGATTACGTGGGGGGATATTTTCATTTTAAATGATGGCATAATACCATGAAAGATATTATCCTTCTTAACTGTTAGATCATGCGTATTACTGGAATTCTCATTCCTTATATCAGGTGTAAGTTCTAAAAAATGTCATACAATAGGTAAGATTATGAATCGAAATGCATAATTAAATATTGTAAAATAACTAACTTAAATTGAAAAGAGTATGTATATAATAAATAATCATAAAATGTTCTATTTGTGGAAGTATTTCCTCTTACATCTTTCATAATTCCATATAATGAAAATGTGAATTATCTTTTGAGATTCCCTTGGGAGTGTCGTACCCAAGAGTGCAGCAAGGCCCATTGCATGTACCCAGATACCTCTGGTCAAGCCCAAAACACCTTGTCATAGTTTTCACTCTTAGATACATATGTCCCATAGCTACCCATACCTGCTCATATCCAGACAACGATTTATTGCTTGAAAATACACAATATCACTACATTACAAAAATTCTAGGATGTTCTTCTATTATAATCCTGAAAATCTATATTAGGGTAATGTTCTCTAATCAGAGTTAATATAAATATATTTCCAATGTTGTTTCTAAACATACTCTGATAACAAGTATAATTACATGACCCTAGACACCCAGTGTCGATGCATTATTTTAATAAATTGGCATGATTGCAAGGAGTCAAGTCCCGAAGTACCGATCATTTTAGAAGTCTTGAAAAATAGATTACATATATTAACATTACATTACAATATCAAACATAAAACACATCATTTATAGTTTATTGAGAATGTCATTATTACATTTATCTTGACCCTAAATATCAATCATAATACACTTCTTAGAATCTTGGGAAAATAAATCATAAAAAATGGGTGAGCTCATATGCTCAGTAAGGGTAAACAATTTAGCGAATGATAACATAAACAATAGGCATGATGAATAATTGAAAAAACATGCCTTTACAAATAATAAACACGAACACATTATGGATGAAATATGAGCTGAGTAAATAATGAAATAATAAAACATAGTAATGGGTATTCTACTAGTCTAATAACAACGTAACCATCAATATTATTTTCACAATGAGGGAATGTATAATGCCAAACATTCTGAAACATTTTTTCAAGGTCTCGACCAAGACTTATAAAAATGATTAAGGCCTCAGCCATAAACATATATAATATTGAGAAAGGCATCGGCTAATTCCATGTATAATTGTCTCACGAGACCTACTGAATCATCGAGGAGCTATAGAGATCTCTACGAGTCACTTACTATGTCCAATACATTCTACATATTAAAAGGTTGAAATATAACATAAACATTCATATTAGAACTAGCATTAGATACGTCAATACATTAAACAATAAATATAAATGGTATAAAAATAACACATCTATAGTCAAACATATCACAAAACCTTCAATAAAATATTGATGATATGTATCATAATAAATCAACTTCAAACATGTTTAAAATCTATCAACGGATGTTGACATAGATGAAAATGATTTGTAAAACACTTTGATAGAGATATCCATTTTTCATTAAATTATTTAAAAGCCACATAATTTATAATGGATATAATTTAAAAGATAGTTTTGAATCAAAATTTTCCCACACCACTTTGATACTTTTTAAAGGAATTAAGATTTTTAAACATTAATGTCTATATAAATAAATCACTAAAACCATTTTGAAAACATGGACAATAATGTAAAATGTTTATAAGAATCAATATTTAAAACATTTAAAATTATGTTTTAGTAAAATAGTGCCTTAAAAATAATCCATTTGAAAACATATTTATGAATCATGGACATGGATAACAAATATGTCCTAGTAGATACTCTTGTAAAAACAACATCGTATAATAAAGAAATTGTGAAATTAACCCTTACCTTGCGCTTTCATTTGGTCGAGGTTATGTTTAACCACATGTATAATGATCATAGTTAGTTATTATATTATAATAGAACAATATTCATATTAATTATATCATAAATGATTCATTTATTAATTTATACTACCAATTTAATAATGATTTCAATGTTAAATTATAATTTTGGGAAAAAATCGCTTTTGTTATCATAGGTGTTTTAACATGTTATTATTGATCGTATCACTTAGATCATGATTTAAATACATCAAGAATATAAAACATGATTTATATATAATATATAGATATAATATAAATATGTATAATCGATAGATATATGAAATTGAAAACACTGTATATGGAGACGGTAGGTCGTACGTACGCATAAACATTGTTTCCATTTTCATATTTTATTGAACGGAAGTAAGTGAATAAGATATATTTAAGTACAAACACTTATATATATATATCCAGTATATTTTTTATTCCACATATTCCATAATTATTTTTAATATATGTTTTTATAATCATCATTGGATGGTAAACGTGGAAATAAATCTCAACTCGTCGTGGGGATGGTAATCCGTACATACACATGAGTGAAAATCTCATATATTGATGGTGAAATATTATGTAATTGGATATTATATAATATATAAAGAATCATATACATGTTATATTTATTATTTACATCAGTTATACTCATTGTTATAAACATACAAATAATGAATTATTTGAATAACAATCAACACCACAATGTGGAGATGGTAAACCGCATATACTCACGTATGGTGACATCATAATTTATAAGATGGATAGAATAAAGAATATGGTTTGACCATATTTATAATAAAATCACAGTATGTATGAGGTAAAAGTTTTATTATTTTGGAATAGAAATAAAAAAGAAATAGGAAGGGAAAAACGAAAATAACTTTAAAGAGGGTGGTGAAATTATTACCTCTTCTTCTAGTGATTCCTTTTGAGTTGATCAAAATTTCTCCTTAGGTTGGCTTTATGATCAATATAAGGACTCTAAGTGGATTTAAGGGAAGTTTTAGGGATATTTGGGTAGGGTTTGGCTGAGCCAAAATTCATTGGATGAGTGATTTATAGAGAAGAGGAAGTTCCCATTTATAAGATTGGTGATGTCCTTTAGGAAAAGATTAAAGGATTAATTTATTATACAATCATTTTTGGTCTATAATGGCTCCAAATGATTTTTTTCTAGAATTGGGTGGTTATGGTTAGAAATACTCTCATCCAATAGGTTTTAGAAAAGTTTAGGTTACCATTTTTACCTTATGGTTTAGATTTTACTCTTAGATAAATAGTTTAACTTTTATCGTGTCTTTTTGTATTCTTACACTATATGGTTAATAAATATACTATAGTCTTACAAGAGAAAATAAAGTGATTAATTAATGACATATATAATATTATTTACGCCCTTTTTCTGATCCTTATACTTTTAGGAATAATATATCAACCAATAATATAGTATTTGTTTTAACAATTAATTTATGTCAATTTTGACACTATTTGGTATTCTGTTTTTGTGAAAGTCAGAAAAACCTTATCAATTAGAATTTTTTTCCAATCAACTGTTACATGTACTATAAACCTATAAAATTATTTTAATTCATCATATTTTAAATTTAAATTTATTTCGATATTGATAATATCAATTATATTAATATTTCATTAATAAGGTAATTACTGCATCATCATTATTTCATAAATAAATTAAATTAAATAATGTCCAAAAATTATAAATAACGTACTCTTATGGGGGAAATATTTTCATCTTTCTAATTTATATTTATAGTCTAATTTATATTCTCTGTAACCCTATATTAAAAATGGTTTAGTTATTAATATTCAAATTTAACAATTTTAACTCTTCATTAAAACTAATTTTAATAATTGTCCTAATATAATAAAAGAGGACCAAAGATGATCATATTTTATTTATATGTTTTTTTTGGTCTAATTACACATATCTAATAGAATTAGGACATGTTCTAGGGAAATTATAATATCATTTTTACCCTTAAATACCTTATTTACTTTAACTATGGTAAATAAAAGAAAAAAGTTAATATTCATCAAAACTTATTTTCGTCTTGATTAATCACATTTTACATAAATATTTCAACTATTTATCTTATATTTTTTAAATTTAACTCACAAAAGTGGTAATATTATGTTTTACTGAAATTTGGAAATGCTACTAGAAGGTGGGTAAAAGAGGATAAAAAGTTCAAAAATAATTATACATATAATTTTATTATAAAATGAATCCAATGAATTAAATTGATCTTATATAGATATTATATATCTAATTTTACATAAAATAAATTTAAATGAATTAAATAATTAATAAAATAAAAATTCGGTTTTAAATAATAACACAATGTTTTTATCTATTCATAAAAAATTTAATGTTTTCTGAAAAATACCAAAATTTCACCCTAAGATAATTTTGATATTATGAATTAAAAAATGAAGTATAATTTACAAAATAAAATGAATTTATTAATTTATAATTAATTCCCATTGTCGACACTAAAAAGTGGGTTTTTAAAAAGTAAAAAATACCAAAAGATTGACATGTGTTTAAGTAAACTTTAAATGTAAAATTTGTTATAATGACCTAAATTGTATTAAATGATAAAAATTTAATCTAATTATAATTCATAAACATTAAATTGGATAATTTGACACTATAAATTATTTCGATTAAAAAAGTGGTTTTCAATTAAAACATTGTATTTTTCAATATTCATCAAATTATGAATGTTATCAGAAAAGTACCAAAAATTTAACCAAATTAAATTTAAATTTACCTCTTATAATGAATAATTTAATTTCATTAAATTGAATATATAAAAGTGTCAAATATTGTTTTTAAAAAGGGTTCTCTATTAAAAGGTGGTTAAATTTCATTTTTTGGAAAATTATTCTTCTATCACAAAAAAATTAATTTCTTTTTATATTATGTCTATGAAACACATAATATGGATGTTAAAATTTTATAGATTATATAAGATTCAAAATATAGTTAATACTATTCATAACCACTTTATGAATGGCTAGTTTGGTAAGTTGTGGTGCGCTTGAACTCATTGTTGTGTGTAGAACAAGCTACCGAATTACTTTAATGAGCTAAAGCACTATGAAATCATGTGGTGTTACTTTCTCTCCCCATTGAATAAATGTTGTTTTCACAATTTGAATTTGTTCTTCAAAAATAAAAGGTTAAAAATAGAAAAATACCTTTGTGGAAACCCACATCTGAAATTTGGTTAATTAAATATTGTCTTAATAAGAGGGAAAGTGAATAAAAAGTCACCACCAAATTATGATCACAATTAGGAGAACATTAGTGGAAATTAGAGACACATAATTGGAGGAAAACATAAATAATTATAGGGAGTTATTAAGGTCATCAATCTCAAACAAGTGTAAAATTTGTGGCTCAAAGGCATCAATATATGATGATTTAAAATATAATTAGTTCAAAGAAACATAAGGTATTAGGATTATACATTTTTTATTTTATGATCCCATCCCTGATATTTAATACTTAATTTATTCATAGAATAAGAGGAAAAAAATACATGACAAGTACAATTTCATACTTCAACTAATTCCTACTAAAAACTCATCTGTCACTCCAAAAGATAATAGAATTAAAAAATATTCTATTTATCCTAATGATATAGGGTTCCAAAAATAATGAATTTATAGTTCATTTTTCGTACTATTTAAAAAAACAACATTATAAAAATCGAGACATCACATATGCCATTGGTTGGTGATCCACCTTTGTCTCCCTTATGTTGTGGGTTCAAGTCTCACGACCATGTCGAATGCGGTCGGTGGTCAGCCGACCTCGAAGTTGTCGTTTTTATAACAATCTAAAAATAATCACAAGAAATAATTTCACCCTAACAATAGTATCCAATGTCATAATTAATCGATTCCGACCTTTTGACTTATCCAAAATACTTCAAATCAAACTAAAAGTCCAAATTTTATAAAAAGGAAAAACCAATGAAGATCCTTTTTTCCATATAATAACATGTGAATACCTTCATTATGTATTATTTTAAAACACTGTAACACCCTGAACTACCATAAAACCATATTGATTATATTTTTGTTTTTTATTCCATATAGAATATAGGATATACTACCTATATACGAAAATTATGTATGCACCTTAAATGGTAGAATATGTAAATCATTAATCAGTTTCAATGTAGTCTAGAATATCCAATATATTTTATTAAAATTAATAATATATTATCCCAAAATCACTATGTTAGTTTCAGAACTTTATTATGGTTTATATTTCTCATAACCATATATTTCCCCTAAAAATTAACATTTTATTGAGTCACTTTTCTTGATTCCACACAATCCCTAATCCTTACTGAAATAGTACTGCAGTACTATCCTTATATACTTTATAATTCGTATACCTTTTATTTCATTAAAAAAATACTGAAATTACATAATACATTAACAAAATAAAAACTCTAATCATTCCTATTAATCTTTAGTATAATCATAACTTGATGATTATCCAATATAAGCTTTTAGGGTATACATCGATTATTTGGACATTTATTCATGTAGTTTTTGAACTCCTTGTAGATGTAGCATTGTACTTTTGAAACTTTTTTCTTAAAATTGTGATCACTTACTCGGTTTCCTTTTTCTCCACACTTATAACATACTCCCATTCTATTCAAGCATTTACCAATGTGATTATTTCCATAGTTATCACATATGGGAAAATACTTCTTTCCCCTCTTCCCTTTATCCATCTTTCTCCCTTCCATCCTTTTCTATTCTTTCTTCCCTTCAAAGATATAGGACTTGGAGAATTCATTACTTTTCTTATTAATACATGATAATATTTCTTCATATGATTATAATATGTGGGAGACTATTTTATTTTTTAATGTTGGGTTAATTACATTAAAGATAGAATCCTTCATAATCGATCGATCATGCATATTACTAGAATTCTAATTCCTTCTACTATGAGCCATTTTTAATCAATGGAATACCCTAGGTTAGTTTATGAATTGAAATTAAAATTAAAAGTTGTAAAATACCTTAAGTAAATTGAAATGATTATGCATATAATTTATAATCATAAAATGTTTTCTTTGTGGAAGTATTTACTCTTAATTCCTTCATAATAGATTGTAATGGGAATTTGAATTATCTTAAGAAAATCCCCTGGGAGTGACGTAACCAAGAGTGCAGAAAGGCCAACTGTCATGTACCAGGATACCCTTGTTCAAGCCCAAAACTCCTTCTCAGAGTATTCACACTTAGATACATCTGTGCCAGAGCCACCCCTATCTTCTTGTATCCAAATAGAGATATATTTTCTGTAAAAACACAAAATCTCTACATTTAATTGTTTTTGTAAGTTCTTCTATTCTAATCCACAATTTTTATCTTAGGATAATGTTCTCTAATCAGAGTTTAACTAAATTTATTTCCAAGGTTGTTTCTAAATGTCTCTGATACCAACTGTAACTCCTTGAACCGAGAATCTAAGAGTAGGTTCATTATTTTAATAAATTGGCATGATTACAAGGAATCAAGTCATGAAGGACCGATTATTTTAGAAGTATTGGAAACTATATTACATATATTAACATTACATTATTATTTCAAACATAAAACACAACATAGATAGTTCATTGGGAATTCCATTATTACATTTAGCTTGACCCTCCATATCCATTATAATACCCTTCTTATAATTCTGGGAAAATAAAACATAAAAAAGCCGTGAGAATATATTCCTAGTAAGGGTAAAAAATTTAGTGGATGATAACATAAATAGTAGGCATGGAGAATAACTGAAAACACATGCCCTTACAAATAATAAACATGAACACTTTATGGGAGAAAAATGAGCTGAGTAAATAATGCAATAATAAAACATAGTCATGGGTATTCCACTAGTCCAATAACAACGTGAACAATAAATATTATTTTCATAATGAGGGAATGTATAATTCCAGACATTCTGAAACATTTTTTCAAGGTATCGACCAAGACATCTAAAAATGTTTAAGGCCTCATCCAAAACCATATATAAAATTTGGAAATACCTCTGCCAATTCAACCTCTAATTGTCTCATGAGACCTATTGATGATTCGGGGAGCTATACAGGGCTCCACTCATCACTTACTATTTCTAATACATTTCTCA
Organism: Viscum album; assembly: GCA_963277665.1. Classification (NCBI taxonomy): domain Eukaryota; kingdom Viridiplantae; phylum Streptophyta; class Magnoliopsida; order Santalales; family Viscaceae; genus Viscum; species Viscum album. The sequence goes on along the minus strand of OY728119.1, from coordinate 1,683,500,424 downwards.
TATGAAAGGGTTGAAATATAAAATAAATTTTTTTATTAGAACTAGCATACTAAATGCCAATACTTTAACCATAAAAAATGAATGGTATAAAAATAACACATCCATAGTCAAACATATCATAGAAACTTTAATATAATATGGAATATTTGTATCCTAATAAATCAACTTCAGTCAAGTTTAAAATCCATCAAAATATATTGACATAGATGGAAATGATTTGTAAAACTCTTCTGAAGAGATATCTATTTTTAAAGAAATCATTTAAAAGTCACATGATTTTTATAGGAAGTAACTTTAAAGATAGTTTTTAATCAAAGTGTCCCATACCACTTTTAAACTTTTTTATATAATTAAAATTTTAAAACATTCATGATCATATAATTAAATCCTTAACTACATTATGAAAACATGGACATTTCTAAGAAATGTTTAGAAGATTAAATCATTAAATGATTTAAAATGATGTTTTAGTAAAAGTGTCCCTTAAAAATAATCCATTTTGAAAACACATTTATGAATCATTTACATTGATAATTAATATTTCCCAAGTATATACTCATGTAAAAACAACCTTAGATAATAAAGAGATTGAGAAATTAACACTTACCTTACACTTTCCATTGGTCGAGGGTACATTTAACCTATTTTATATTGATGATAGTATGTTATTAAATTACACCATAACAATATTAATATTTATTGTATCATACAAGATTCATTTATGACATTATACTACCCATTTAATAATTATTTCAATTTTAAATTATGATTTTGGGTAATAATCGATTTCCTTATCGTACATGTTTTAACTTTTTATTCTTGATCATATCACATAGATCATGATTTAAATACTTCTAGAATATAAAAATGATTTATATATCCTATATATATATAATATAAATATGTATAATAGATATATATATGAAATGGAAAACATTGTTTATGGAGACGGTAGGGCGTACGTACGAATAAACGTTGCTTCTGTTTTCACATCATGCTAAATGGAAGTAAATGAATAAGATATATGAATGTACACACACACACAGATATATATATTTATATTTATATATATATCTCCATTAGAAGTATTATGTCATATATTGCATACTTATTAACAATATCTATTTTAATAATCATTTTTGAATGGTGAACGTGGAGATGAATCTCATCTCGTCGTCGATACGGTAATCCGTACATACGCCCGAGCAACAATATAATTATATTGATAGTTAAATAGTTTGTAATTGGATGTTATATAATTTATAAAGAATATTTAATATTTAATATTATTTATTTGCATTAGTTATACTCATTATTATACCAATCCAAATATTGAATTGTTTGAATAACAAACTACACCACAATATGGAGACGATAATTCGTACGAACACACGTATGGTGACTTCGTCATTTATAGGATGGATAGAATAATGAAAATGATTGTACCATATTTATAATAACATCACAGTATGTAGTAGGTAATGGAGTTATTATTTTTTTATGGAATTAACAATGAAAGATGAAGTGGAAGAAGAAAATAACATGAAAGAGGGTGGTAGAATTATTACCTCTTCTTCAGGTGTTTCCTTTTGAGTTGATCAAAAAGGCTCCATAGGTTGGCTTTATGATAAATTTATGGACTAAATGATTATGTGAGGGATGTTGGGAGGATATTTGGGTATGTGTTATCCAAGCCTAATGGATTTGGAGGTGTGATTTTGAGAGAAGGGGAAGTTCCCTTTTATAAGAGGGGTGAGGGCCACTTTTGGAATAGATTAAAATATTTATTTATTTTAAAATCATATTCGGTTTATAATGGGTCAAAATGAATTTATTTCGAAAAATATGTGATTATGGGTCTCAATACTCTCAAAAAATTGGTTTTAGAAAAGTTTAGGGTACAATTGTATCCTTATCTTTTAGATTTAACTATTAGATAAATCGTTCAACTTTTACGGTGTCCTCTTATATTCTTACACTATGTGGTTAGTAAAATTACACTAAACATACAAGAAAAACTAAAGTAGTTCATTAACGACATATATAATATTATTTAATCCCTTTTGAATAACTTTTTATTTTTTGTAATATTATATAACCAATAATATAGTATTTGTTTTGAAAATTAATTTATGTCAATTTTGACACTATTTGGTATTTTGTTTTTGTGAAAGTCATAACAACCATATCACTTTGAATTTTTTTGTCTATTCAGTAATAACATGTCATATTAACCAATAAAATTACTATAATTAATCAGGAGTCTCAATTTATAATTATTTGGATGTTTATATTATCAATTATTTTAATATTTAATTGATAAGATAATTACTACATCATCATTGTGTCATTGATAAATTAAGTTATATAATGTCTAAAAATTATAAATAAAATACCATTACATATTAAATCTTATTATATTTCAATGTAATATTTATAGTCAAATTTATATTGTTTTTAACCCTATATTAAAAATGTTATAGTTATTATCCTATGAATTTAACACTTTTAACTTTTCTTTAAATAAAATAATAATAAATGTCCTAATCTAATCCAAGTTGACCAAATATGATCATATTTTATTTATATTTTTGTTTATGGTGGAATTACACTTATCCAATAGAATTAGGACTTGTTCTAGGTTACTTATAATATCATTTTTACCCTTAATTACCCTATTTAATTTTAACCATGGTAAATAAAAGTCAAAATATACTATTCAAAAAAAATTATTTTCATCTAATTGAATCACATTTTACATAATGATGTCAATCTTGTATCCTAGAATTTGAAAATTCAACTCATAGAAGTGGTAATATAAACTGTTATGAAGATTTGCAAATGCTCCAAGATGGTGGGTAAAAGAGGTTAAAACGTTAAATAAAATTTTATACATAAAATTTTATTATAAAAAGACTCTAATGAAATACATTGAACTTATATAGGTATTATATATCTATTTTTACTGAAAATAAATTTAAATTAAAAAATAATAATTTTTTAAATTAAATGTTCAGTTTGGAAAAATAACAGTGTTTTTAACTATTCATCAAAAATTGAAACATTTAAGAAAAATACCAAAAATTCACCGAAGCTAATTTTATTATTCCAAATTGAAATATGATGTCTATTTTACCAAATTAAAAACATATCAGTTTCATTTATTATTTTAAAATTATTTCCCGTTCTCAAAACTGAAAAGCGGGGTCTTAAAAAGTAAAAACTATCAAAAGATTGACACGTGTTTATGTTAAATGTAAAAGTGAAATTATCTATAATGACTTAAATTGTATTAAATGATAAAAATATAATCTAATTATAATTAAAAGCGATTCAACTTCATAATTTCACACTATAAATTATTTAGATTAAAAAAGATGTTTTCAATTAAAACATAGTATTTTTCACTATTCGTCAAAATATGAATGTTATCAAAAAATTACCAAAAAATAATCCAAACTAAAATTTCATGTCCCACTTCTAAAAAAGAAATTAATTTCACTAAATTAATGATATTGAAATGTCAAATATTTGTTCTAAAAAGGGATCACCATTAAAAGGTGGTAAAATTTCATTTTTTTAAAATACTACTTTTATATGAAAGGAAATGAATTTGTTCTTAAATTATGTCAATTAAACACATAATATGGATGTTAAAATTATATAGAGAATATAAGATTCCAAATGCAGTTAATACTATTCATAACTACTTTTTGAACAGTTAGTTTGGTATGTTGTGGTGCTCCTGAACCTAGTGTTGTGTGTAGCACAAGCTATTGAATTACATTAAAGAGATTACATACTATGAAATCTTGGGGTGTTATAGTTTGAAGAAATTTTAACCCCTAGGTTCCAAATGATGTTTTATTTAGGAAGTTATTAATTATAATGATTTTAGAAAAAAATCAAAACCCATATGCAGGTTGAAAACCAATCACATCCAGAAAGGCAGTGGGCATTGGTCCCAAAGCCTGATAATGATAAGTCTTTCATGCATACCAATGTCGTAAGAGATGTCCATGTTAGTGTGGTGTTTTAAATGGTAATAATAATGTTTCACTTGAAAACATGTTGCATTTTATTTGATTAATAATAATTGATTTAACATGGAAGAATATATGATCAAATCATTCTAATCATTGGGTTTCAATCATGGTCCAGAAATGATTGATGAATTTTAACTATAGTTATATATGCAATGATTTAGTTTCAAATTTTGGTATTACTATTGAATTTTTTAATTTTTTTAAAATATTATGGTTTATCTATTTTTGAAATTATCTTATCATATTCTACACCTATTAGTTTATGTTAATGTGTAAATATAGGTGGAGACACTTGATTATCACTTTTATTGTTATGTGGTCTTTAAAAGTAAATTATTTTGATTTATGAACATAAATTCATATTTAATATTCATATTTTTTTAAAATAATTATATTCAAATAAAAACTTTCAAAATGAAGAAATTTTACTTGACAAGTAAGTATATTTTACTAAGTTATTTGTCTGGATGTTGAAATAATTCCTCTCTACTGTAAGAATTTTATCTTCAAAAAATTTATTATCCTATTAACTTCAATTCCAAATAACCATTTTTCATTTTTTATCATTACATATTTATGATTTTAATCCCCTTAACATTGATTTTTTCATTCATTTTCTTGTGATCAATGACATCAATCACTCTATAATGACTTATGTTTTTCCTCCATTCCCAACAACGATCTAATATTTAGAAACATATCTATGTGTTATTTCATCTTACCATTTTAAATCCTTTTCTATATTATTAATAGGATGATTTATTAGAACTCTGTACGATGTGGGTATAATCCAAAAGTGTATTAAAATTTCCATTCATTGATTAATGAGATAAAGCTAAAATCATGAGGAAACAAATTAAAAAATGAGTGTAGAATGTAACACCCTATTATTTTAAAGGAATAAAATTATATAAAATATCATAAAGGAATTTAAACTATATTTTATTCTTATGTTACATTAAATACTGAGTTTATCTGAAATTACTCACAACCATGATATTTTTATGTTCAGTATTGAATTCCACCCTCATCACCAAACTGAAATGACCAATCATATATATTAATTATAAAACATAACTGTTAAATTGGATGGTATGAATATTATTGTCTAACTTATTATATATATATATATATTTTTCTTAATCAATCAAAGTAATTGATAAATATTTAGTAAAAATCAATCTATTTAAAATAGTGATTTTATTCCTCCAAAATATGTTATTTTCAAAAATGATTTTTTATTTTTTTCATGAAAAAAATAGTAATAAATTTAAATAAATTATTATAAAAAATATTATGTAAAATTTAATTCATTTTTAGTATCATAATATTAAAATTTTTATTGGTAGAAATTTGTGGAATTTTATGAAAACATTTCTTCTTTCTTTTAAAAGTGGAATATAATTTTTTTTAAAGGATTTTCTTTTTAATAAATTATGTAATTTAAATTGACCAATTGGTATTGAATATTTAATTAGGTAATAATATTATTATTTTTTATATTTATCCAACTTAATTATATTTAATCAATTTGATATTGTTTTTTATTATAAGTTTTTTTGTAGTTTAAAAACAGATATTTGTAAAAATTATTTAAAAATGTAAAATGTTCTTGAATTTGTGTTTATTTTAAATAATACCTAATGGGGAATTTTTATAATAATATATATATATTATATATCACAATATTTTAAATAAGTTTAAATAAATTAATAATATTAGTCATAGAGTTAATAAAGATTCCTTTTTCTCTAAAACTCCCCCTTCTTAATAACCTGATGTCACCACCATCTGTGGGATTAATATTTTATTTTATTTTCCCAATAATGTGAATTGAATTTGTAAAAATGGATAAAAAAATTATTTTTATAATTTTATACTTTTTAATAGTTATAACATAATTTTTGACCGTAATGATTACAAAAAACTGTTAAAATTAATCAAAGTGATAAAGATAAAATATGTTTACCATGGGATTAAACAGTAATAATAAATTTAAATATTTATGGAAACATTTCGAACACCAATTTTATAGCCATATTTCCTCATTATACCCTATTTAGTCAAGAATTTTCTATTATTGGTTCCTCATTGAATGAAACAAAATTGTTGGAATTCTCTCTTTCAAATATTTTACAAGGGAACCACTCACCTCAATTATAAAAATTTTTCACCTCTCCTCCCCTCCTCATCCATTAAAAACTACTCGGTTTATCAAATAACATCTCAAATAACTTCCCAAATTATCTACTATAATCCAATAATCCATATTTTGGTAATAAAATCAAACCTTGGATGGTTTATTTTGAAAAACAAAAGGGGTTACAAAAAGAAGAGGTGACATTTTCCAATTGGAATTTTAATTTTGTTTCTTCCCCCTCCACTATATTATTCATATAACATTATGATATAATAAAATAAGTATCTTACCTATACTTAGATGATTTTATGTGATGTTTAACACATAAAAACCCACACACATTCATCAAATGGGTTACACAATCATCATTGATGTGTATTATGGACTATCAACTCGCGAAATAATGTCATTCATTTTTCTATTAACACATCCCACAGTTGGGTATGGTGATCAGTAAATAATTTATACATGATATTTATAACATAAATATATATATTTAATCAATATATCATATATAATGTTTTATATTTCATACCATATGGAACACTATGATATTGATCATGTGTACATCGGACAACCACCCCACAAAGAGATGTGATTTATTTTTCACTAATGCATTATATGGAAGGTAATAAGGGTAAATATAATAAATATATATTTGGTATAAATGAAATTTATTCATATTAGTGACATATTCAATATTCTATACATATAATATATCATATATTTACAATTTCAGTAACTGAAAAAAATGATAATGTTATTCGTTGATGTGTGGAATACCGCCTCCTCAAAGCAATTTGAATCTAGTTTTGAACACCACATAATAATAATGATATATATATAATTATATGTAATTAAATAATATGGTGTTTAAGATATTATTATCATTATATAAAGATAAACTTAACATATCTTCTTTCCATAATTACCATTAAAAAACGGAAACGTTACTCACACATATGTACGACATACTATCTATATGATCATAATAATATCTGATTTTCTATTAATATATTTCTTAATTAAGTTTAAAGTAATAATTTTTTTATACTTATGATAATTATTTAATTATTATTATTTCATATATTTTATATATTAACAACATTTATCATATTCGTTCTTCCAAAGACTAATTGGTCACATAAGCTAAATATGGTAAAAACATCTGATGTAAAATTAATTGATTTTTTAATGGAATATAACATGAGTAAGAACCCAGTTCTTACTTTTGAGGTATGGGTTTCTTCTTTTATCTTTTCCTTAAGTGTTTTTGAGAAAATAAGGAAAATGGGGAAAATCCCAAATTTTGGAACTACACGTCGTGTCATATTCCACACGCCGTGTACTTTTCGCCGTGTAGGATGAGTAAACAGAGTTTATAGCCATGTCGGCGATCAAGGGTGTAAAAACTGTCTACACACCATGTAGTGGGTATTTACATGCCGTGTTGTCCGTTAGTAGGAAAATAGTAATGCGGTGGAAGCAACTGCCAGCTTGGCGACATGACACACCATGTAGTCGGGAATACACGCCATGTACTCATGTCAATGGATGAACAGTCTGGCAATGCCGCCAGTGGAACAGTGAAATGAAGGAATTACACGCCCTGTAGTCAAATGCACACACTGTGTAATTTTTTTTTCGCTGAAAATTGGAAGTAGCCAACCCTGTTCACAGAATTGGCTTAGCACCAGATGGGATCTCGGGAGAGGATGACCGAACATTCGTGGTTCAACCGATTGAGCGTCGGGAATCCGTTTCCGCTTTTTTCGATCACGTTGGAACCGCACGGGTAAGACCTTCCTTCTCCTTGCGTAGTTCTTTCTAATTATTCGTCAAAGGGATGTTATTTGAGTTTGAATGGATTTACTTATATGTCAGATCTACGTCGTTCTTGGGAGTTTATGGAAGCTATGTTAGAGTACACTGATCAGGGGAGTTTATGGTAGGTGGATTGGTGTTTATTTTCTAATTATTGTGCGTTTGTGTGTATTTTTTGTGCTACGAACCCATTTTGGGGTGTCATATGGCTGAGTCCGTGGCAATTTTTACTACCTAGATATTTATATGTGATTAAATATGATAATAAACTATTGTTTGGTTTCACAGCTTAGATCCAGGACCACCCCAGGGGTGCGTTCCTCTGTTTAGCTGTTTGGTCGGGATACACGAGGGTATGCCTTTGTAATAATGTTTGTTAAATTTTCTTGAGTGGAATTGTATGTGAATTGTTTATTTACATGTTGGGCTCGGCCTGGTTACTTGTTCCTGAGGGAGGGGTTTTACTATAGCCTAAGGGCATGACTGTATTAGCCCGAGGGCAATGTTCTATTTCACCTTATGGAATCCTTTCGTATTCCTGAGGGTGGTGACATTTGTTCCTAAGGGAAACACTTCTTATGCCTGAGGGAAATATCTGTTATGCCTGAGAGCAAGTACCTGTGGGTTGGATTCTGTTTACCAGAGGGTAAGGGTTTGCGTGTCTGAGGACACTAACTAGTTACAAAGAAATTCACTATGGTGGTTTCTTAATAATAAATGAGTAAATGGATAATAAAATGGAAATTTAACTGGTAATTTAGTTACTTTTTGAGTACTTCTTAGTTTATTACATTTTTCTTTTGCACATTATTGTTGCCTATTTACACAATGTTGAGCACGAGCCTTGGGTGGGTGCCTACTGGGATTCATTTCTCACAACCTGTTTGGGTCATGATTTTCGGACCAAACTGATTACATTTCCGCAGGTATGGATAAGGGAAAGGGCCCTTATACAGGTACTTGATTTCTTCTAAGGAGTAGGCGAGCATGAGACTGCGCTTAGGCTCGCGATGCTACCAGCTGTTTTGTTTTTCTTTGTTGTACTATGTATTGTATTGTACTGCTATGTAACATGTTCGGACTATTTTCTTAGAACTTGAGACATTTTTCATCACATCTATATAACTGGTTGGTTATCTTTTACTGTAGTTGTTATATTACGTGTGTATGGTTTATTGCTTCCAATTTTGTTGTATGCTTTTTATTTTATTCTGTTACACTACACTTTGACAGCTGAGGGCATAATTTCCCCACTATCATACCTGGGCCCTTGCTGCTAGTCGACAACCTCTGGCATTTGGGGAAATGCGCTTGAGGTCACATGGAAAACCAGGTTCGGGGCACCCGTTGTGTGGCACCAAGATCCGGGATGTTACAAAGTGGTATCAGAGGCTTTCTTTTCATTGAAATACTATTTGGAGCCTTAGTCAGGGAGAGGATGGGAATGGTAGTTGGTAATAAGCTGTGCCTAGGCATAACTAACCCATGTACAGGGAAAATCCAGTCTACCTCGTATTTTTGAAATTCTTCTGATTTTGAAAATTTTACAGTTTATTTGATTTTTACCGTTGGGTGACGCACTTGTGATTGTGCTGTTATATTTTATCCATGGGTTCTATTTATTTTCTACCTGATGAGATGAGGGTATGCTATCTAATGCATCATTTAGGCACATGCTAGGAATCACATGCCATTCATAGTTTACATTCCATATAGGTGCATTAGAAATTTCATGTTGTTGTGATAGTTTTTGTGCTCAGAAAAGCATGTTGTTGTGATAACAGCTTGATAAAATACTTTCTATGTGATAGGGTTTTGTTTTATTGCTTGTTGGTATAGTGAATTCCAATCATTGGTTTTTGTGTACTATGGGCCCCATTTACCAGAATTTTGTGGATCAATGAATATTTATTATATTATAACACAAATAAGATGCCAATATTTGATTCGTGGGGAGTATGGGCCCTCATGGATCTGAATTTGGCACTTAGGTGATGTTTTCGGTGTTTTAGGGGTTCCAGAGAATTTTTTGAGGCATACTGTCCAGAAAACCCAGTATACATGTCGTGTGGTTCTTTGAACATGTCGTGTATGTTCTTCTGTTAGCGAAGAAAGAATTTTTTTTGAGTACACGCCATGTACCCTGGGTACCCTCCGTGTAGTCTCTTCCCGTGTCACAAATCATGTGGGATGTGACACTGGGAAGGGAAATGTTTGGGGTCAACATGCCATGTACTTGATGTACACACCATGTAGTGTTGACCTGCAGTCTTCCTGTGTAACTAACAACACAGATGGAGGAGACCTTAAGATATACACGCTGTGTCCAATGTGGAACATGCCATGTAGTCTGACCTAGGATCTGGCCATGTAACTAATAACATGGGTCAGGGTAATCCTTTCATGTACACTCCGGGTGTATATAGAACACGCCGCATAGTTTCAGTCGTGTATCCGGCCGTGTAACTAACAACACGGTTCAGCGGAGCTCGTCTAGTATACGCCGTCTACCTGTGGGACACGCCGTGTAGTCTTCTCCGAGGAAAGACCATGTGGGTTAGCCGTGTGGCTGGGAAAATGGTGTGGTGTACACACCGTGTGCGGGTGTAACACGCCATGTAGTATCAAGCTGAGTAGTCCGCAGTTTCAGAAACAACACAGGCAGCTGGAAATTTACACTATACACGCCGTGTAGATTATATACATGCCATGTAGTTTTGTTCAAAGGTATCCATGTAGCATACCAATATAGAAGGACCCGGGCAGGGGAAGAGAAGTCAAGTACACGCTGTGTAGTCTTGTTTTACAAATTTTGAATGCCTTCTTCCTCCTTTTCCCTTTTAGGGTTCCTTCACTTCGGTCCTTGATAAATCTTGATCTAAGGTGTGTGTTTGACCTTATAGTGTCATGCCGCCGAGACGACCACACGTTGTTCGCCAGGAGAGCATCAATGATTATTCTCCAGAGATGGTGGGCCATGGGATACCAGTGGATCCTCCAATAGAGCCAGATGCGGCGCCAGATATTATACCGGACATAGGTGTGGAGTCGCAGTTCCATGAAGTCCTTTTGCGGTTCATACAGGCCTTTCAGGGAGCAATGTCAGTTTCCACATATATGGTTGAGCTGACTCGTATCTTCCAACAGTAGCATCCACCTACATTCTCAAGGGATGGCAGACCATAGGCTGAAGAATATTGGCTAGGCTCTATGAAGACTATATTCGAGCATCTTGAGACGCCTCCAGGGTGGATGGTCAAGCTCGATATGTATATGCTGCATGATTCCACCAAGAGGTGGTGGGATGTTACCACCCAGTCAGAGCATCACAAGGACATGGTGTGGGAATATTTTCAGGCAGTTTTCTATGAATTCTTATTTCCAAAGACGCTGAGGTTAGATAGGGCTTTAGAGTTCATGAATCTGCAGCAGGGTGCTATGTCGGTGATGGATTACTCTACTCATTTCACCAAACATCAGTGCATTACACCCGTTCTAGTGGGTGATGAGACATTGAGAGACGGACCCTTTGAGGATAGTCTTCGTTATGACATCTGAGCACTGGTGAATGTTATTAGGTTGCCTTTAGTACATGCTATTGTAAATTAGGCACTGATTATAGAGAGGAACCTACGGGAAACTAGTGGTGTTGTCCATGGCGGTACAACACCAATTTCTAGTTCTATTTCTCCCGGGAAGACGAAGCGAAAGATTAGTTTCTCTCACACTGGCAGTACTAGATTGGATGTTATTTTAGCTGGGTCGGACTTTTGCTACCAGTGTGATAAGGAGGGGAACAAGAGACCGTAGTGTCCACATGATCCAGTGGAGTTCCAAGATTGAATTAATATGGGTCATCTGTAACGCTTTTGCAAGGCATTTCCACCAGTGGCTAGTGAGAGGGATTCGGTGCAGACTCCGTGTACAGGAGAAGGACCAGTGGCTTCTTACCAGTCAGGAAACTGGAATACGTCAGGGTGTGCAAGCATAGATGGTGGTCGTGGCTGTGGTAGCTAGACACCAGATCACAGAGGCAGTAGGGTGGGACATATCAGTGTAGTCCGGATGTGTCGCAGGGCCATGACACTGGGAAGGATTAGGCAGTGCAATATATCTAGTAGGAGCACGATCCTGGACCTTCTACTATCAGAGGTACTGTTCTAGAAGCTTTTTTCTTGTCTTCTGTACTTTTCGATATGGGTTCCATGCATAGTTTCAAATTTTTTCCTCTTGTGGAGAGTCTTGGGCTCTGTTGTTTAGTTTCCTTCTTCTGTTGTTATGACATTGGACACTCCGTTGGGATTGAGAATGGCATGTGTGCGTCAGTGTAAGGAGTGCCCCCTTGAGGTTGGAGGGTGTCACTTTCTATGGGACCTCATTGTCTTGGATATGACGATCTATGATGTCATTCTCAGGATGGAATGGTTGGTTCCCTTTTGAGCCTTTGTAGACTGCTATCATCGCAGGGTGAGTTTCACATCAATAATGGGCATAGAGTTTCTATACAAGGGTGAGTGGGATGTTCAAGTGAGTCAAGATGGACTAGAGAATCATGGGTGAGGTGGGGTCACAGCCCAGATTGAAAGTTTATATCTGGATGATCAGGGTACTTGTCAGATAGATTTCCCTTTAATGGTTGATCGTTTCAGGGATGTCTTCCCAGACGACTTTTCAGGTCCACCTCCAGAGCAAGAGGTGGATTTCTCTATTGAGATTGGGTCAGGAGAAACAACAGTGTCCATTCATCCTTATAGGATGGCTATACCATAGATGCAGGAGCTCAAGAGGTAGTTAGAGGAGTTAGAGGAAAGGGGTTTTATCTGACCCAGAACTTTTGCTTGGGGTTCTCTGGTCCTTTTTGCGAAGAATGCAGATGATACCCTCAGACTCTGTGTGGATTATCAGAAGCTGAACCAGTTGACAGTTAAGAACCAATATCCCTTACCGAGGATTGATGATCTTTTTGATCAACTTCGTGGAGCACGATTTTTCTTTAAGATAGACTTGAGGTCAGGATATCATCAACTGCGCGTGAGACCATCAGATATACCACTTATTGATTTTTAGAGCAGATATGGTATGCTCGAGTACTTGGTTATGCCATTCGGACTCACGAATGTGCCAGCAGTTTTTATGGCTCTAATGAATCGTGTTTTCCATCCTTATCTGGATTATTTTGTGGTATTATTCATGGATGACGTCTTCGTGTACTCTCACACTCGACACGACCATGCCACCCATCTTGATATAGTATTGAGCACACTAAGAGAAAATCAGCTATATACTAAGCTCTAAAAGTGCCACTTTTAGATGGACCTGATTCACTTCTTGGGTCATATAATCTCAGAAGTAGGAGTTGCAGTAGACCTTGAGAAGGTGAGATCAGTAGTTTCCTGGGAGCATCCTAAGAATGTGTTTGAGATACGGAGTTTCTTGGGGCTGGCTAGTTACTATAGACGCATTATACATGACCTCTCCCTCTTATCCTCACTGTTGATGGGTTTGACTAAAAAGGGTGTGAAATTCGTTTGGTCAGAAGCATGCAAGACAGCCTTTCAGGACCTGAATGGAAGGTTGACATAAGCACCAGTCCAGATACATCCAGAGCTTGGGAAGGGATATACAGTTTATGGTGATGCATCTGGTATTGGGATGGGAGTAGTGTTGATGCAGGGTGATCAAGTTGTTGCATACGGTTCTCAGTAGCTAAGGCCACATGAGAGGAATTTCTCGATGCATGATCTCTAGTTGGATGCAGTTGTTTATGCGTTGTGCTGTTGGAGAAATTATCTCTTGGGAGAGAATTTTGTGGTTTTCACCGACCACAGAAATCTCAAGTTTATTTTTACTCAGCGTGAATTGATCCTGAGATAGCGAAGGTGGGTCAAGTACATACAGTCCATCGACATAGAGCTTGCCTATATACCTAGTAAAAGTAATGTCGTAGCTGATGCACTGAGCAGGAGAACTCATATACAGGCAGTGCAGGAGGCCAGTGGTGAATGGAAGCTTATGGCTTCATTCTCTAAGATGCATCTGGAGGTGTATGATTTTCAGGGGCAGAACTATCTTTCATCTTTATCTGTGACTTCTACCCTCTTGGATAGAGTTAGGATGAGACAACAACCTGATTCGGATGGCCTAGTTATATGGGATTCGGTGGCAAGTGAGGACCCTCCTCCTGGTTGGATGATAGGCGATGATGAGGTACTACGTTTCCATGGATGATTATGGGTTCTAGGGGATATACACAAGGAGTAGATATGGGAGTTTCATGCTTCAGCCTGGGAAGTTTATCCCGGGGTTACCAAGATGTACCATTACTTGAGACGTCAGTACTGGTGTCCGGGTATGAAGAGTGATGTAGATGGGTTTTCTACGAGGTGTTCCACCTGTCAGTAGGTAAAGGAGGAGCATTAGAGGCCTGCCGAACTATTATAGCAGTTACCCATCCTGTAGTGGAAAAGGGATGATGCCATGATGGATTTCGTGACTGTATTGTTGAGGTCACCTCGAGGAAATGATTCCTTGTGATTTGTTGTGGACAGACTCACGAAGGTAGATTACCTTTTGCCGATCAAGAAGACCTTTGGTTTTGACGAGCTCGGGAAGTTTCATATCCAAGAGATCGTACATCTTCATGGGGTCCCTTGTTCTACCATTTCAGATAGGGATGCCCATTTTACATATCATTTCAGGAAGGGTTTTCATAGGGCACTGGGTACACAGGTGCTTTTGAGAACAACTTACCACCCTCAGACCGATGGCCTATCAGAGCGTACGATACAGGTGCTTGAGGACACGCTTCGAGCATGCATCCTGGTCATCGGGGGTTATTTGGAGAAACACATACCCCTATTCGAGTTTGCCTAAAATTACGTTTTTCAAGAAACTATTGAGATGGAACCATAAGAGGCTTTATATGGTAGGCCATGCCGATCACCTTTGTGCAGGTCAAAGGCGGGTGAGGAAGCTTTACTGGGACCACGTCTCGTGCATGACACTTCTAAGCAGGTCCAGTTGATTCAGAAGTAGATGGTTACTACACAGTCTCATCAGAAGCATTATGATGATTGCCGCAGATGAACGTTGGAGTTAATGGTCATGGATCATGTTTTCTTACATGTTTCACCAAGGCTAGGACACAGACGTGTCAGGAGACAGGGTAAACATTCAGCACGTTGTGTGGGGCCACTTGAGATTCTGGAGTGAGTTGGGCCAGTTTCCTATCGGTTCCAATTACCACAGAGGTATCGGTCCATGCATGATGTTTTCCATGTATCTCAGTTGCTCCGCTAACATTCATATCTGTATCACATTTTTTAGCCCTAGGAGGTTGAGCTTGAGGTAGATTCGTCCTTTGAGGATCATCCAATTTGTATTGTTGATAGGAGAATGGAGGTTCTCCGAGGCCGGTCATTTCCTCTCGTGCGGGTGCCATGGCAGTATGGCCGAGTACAGGATGAAACTTGGAAGCGGGAGAATGACGTATGTGCTCAGTGGCCATAGTTGTTCTGAGTTTTATCTTTGCAACCCTTGGTAGGGCAATTAAGGAAGATGAATTTCTTTAAGGGGGGAAGTTTCTAAGAACCCAGTTCTTACTTTTGAGGTACAAGTTTCTTCTTTTCTCTTTTCCTTAACTGTTTTTGAAAAAATATTGAAAATGGGGAAAATCCCAAATTTTGGAACTACACGCCGTGTACTATTCCACACGTCGTGTACTTTTGGCCGTGTGGGATGAGTACACAGGGTGTGTAGCCATGTCAGCGATGAAGGGTGTAAAAACTGACTACACACCGTGTAGTGGGTATTTACACGCCGTGTAGTCAGTCGGCATGGAAAGTGTAAGGCGGTGGAAGCAGCCGCCAGCTGGGTGACAGTACATGCCTTATAGTCGGGAATACACGTCGTGTACTCATGTCGACAGATGAACAGTTTGGCGGTGCCGCTAGTGGAACAGTTAAATGAAGGACGTACACACCGTGTGGTCAAAATTACAAACCGTGTACATTGTTTTTTTCGCATAAAATGGGATGTAGCCAACCCTGTTTATATAATTGGATTAGAACCGTATGGGAGATCAGGAGAGGATGGTCGGACCTTCGTTGATCAACCGATCGAGCGTCGAGAATCCGTTTCCTCTTCTGTCGATCACATTGGAACCGCACTGGTACTCCCTTCCTTCTCCTTGCATAGTTTTGCAAATTATTACTCTAAGGGATGTTATTTTAGTTTGAACTTATTTTCATCTACGTCAGATCTACGTCGTTCTTGGGCGTTTCGGGAAGTGACGTTCGAGTATACTGATCATGGGAATTTAAGGTAGGTGGCTTGGTGTTTATTTTCCAACTGTTGTGCGTTTGTGTGTATTTTTGTGCTACGAACCCATGTTGGGGTGTCGTTTCGGTGAGACCGTGGATATTTTAAATACCTAGAAATTTATAGGTGATTAAATATGATAAAAAACTGTTGTTTGGGATAGCTTCTGGGATCCAGGACCACCCTGAGGGTGCGGTCCTAAATTTAGCAATTTAGTCAGGATACCCGAGGGTATGCCTTTTTAATAATTTTTGTTAAATCTCCTTGAGAGGAATTATATGTGAATTGTTTATTTACATGTTGGGATGGGCCCAATTACTTGTGCCTGAGGGTGGTGTTTTACTATAGCCTGAGGGCATTACTGTATTATCCCAAGGGCAATGTTCTATTTTGCCTGAGGGCGGTGACTTCTGTGCCTGAGGGAGACACTTCGTACGCCTGAGGTAAATATCTGTTATACCTGAGGGCAAGTACCTGCAGGTTAGAGTCTGATTACCTGAGGGTAAGGTATTGCGTTTCTGAGGACACTGACCGATTACATTGAAATTCACTGTGGTGGTTTCTTAATAATAAATGAGTAAATGGATAATAAAATGGAAATATAATAGGTAAGTTAGTTGCTTTTTGAGTACTTCTTAGTTTATTACATTTTACATTTTCACACTGTTGTTTCCTATTTACACACAGTTGGGCACGAGCCTTGGGTGGGAGCCTACTAGGATTCATTTCTCACAACCTGTTTGGGTCATGATTTTCTGACCAAATAGATTACATTTCTACAGGTATGGATAAGGGTAAGGGCCCTTATACAGGTACTTGATTTATGCTGAGGAGTTGGGGAGCATGGGACCGAGCTTAGGTTCGCTATACTACCGAATATTTTGTTTTTCTTTTTTGTACTATATATTGTATTGCACTACTAAGTAACATGTTCTGTCTATTTTCTATGAACTTGGGAAATGTTGCATCAAATCTATATAATGGGTTGGTTATATTTTACTAAATTTTTTAAATTAAATTTGTATGGTTTATTTATTCCACTGTTGTTGTATGATTTTTATTTTATTCTATTGTGCTACACATTGAAAAATAATGGCATAGTCTCCCCAATATCAGACCTAGGCCCTCGCAGCTAGATGGCAGCCTCTGGCATTTTGGGAAATGCCCTTGAGGTCACATGGCGAATCAGGTTTGGGGCACCTATTGAGTGGCACTCAGATACGGGACATTACAACATGGTAAAAAATTAAGTATAACGATTATTAAATTTAAATAATTTATAAATAAGTTATATAATTAACATAATTTTATTACTAAATAACTTAAATAACATACCTGATGAATCTATCTCAACGTATGAGTTTTTTCATCACAATTTATTTCCGTTCCATATTTAACACATTCACCACTTTTTTTTGTGGTCTATAGAATACCGATCAATCTTGTTTTTAATATTATACATAATTTATGGAAATTTCCATTTCAATTTTAGGATCTCTCTTTCACGGGTGTTATGGTTTCAATGTTACCAAATTGTTAAGGTACTTTATCTCAATTTCCATTTATTGAGGCATATTTTGATATTATAAACCTATATTCTTTTATGTGATGTATATACATCCACTTTTATATGTTATATAATTATTTTCTCTAATCTTGTTTTATTTAATGTTTTTTTAATTTAATCCTTTCATGGGTATTATTACTCAAATATTTCAAAGGTGAGAAGGTTCTTTTCCTTTAAAAATTTATGTTTAAATTTTTTCAAGAAAATGTTATTTTTCATCCACATCCTTGTTTATTACAAAAATTAAACAAGTATTCTCGTTATAAAATACTTATAATATAAAAATTATGTTATATTTTTTATTTTGAATTTTCATAAAAATAATCATTTTTTATGTTTTATACCGAATATTTTAGAAAAGAATAAAAAGAAACTCATATTCAAAAGGTACAGGATGAAAACAAATTCTCTTATAGTGCAAAAAATATTTGGATTCATGATTACTTTTAAATAATTCATGTTTTAATTAAATGGAAAACCAATTTTCCATTTATTTGGGTATTTTGGTATTAAACATGTTTTTTGAAATGGAAAATGTATTTTTATATTGTTAGTGTTGTTCTAAAAGAAAAGGGTAATTTTATATCAAAAATTTAATTTTTATGAGTTTATTATAATTCTTCAAAATAACTGTAATTTATAATTATAAAAAACATTATTTTTTAATGATAGGGTACTTTATAATTATACAATGTAAATGTGTGTTCCAAGATGGCGCCAACTTAGCCAGTTACAACTTATATGTTGGGGAGGCCTAGATAGCACTAGGTGTGCCAATCATAAGATATTTGATAGGGCCCACAAGTTAGTGTTGGGTGAGCCTATTATATATTATATAATGGGTTTCACTAGTTAGTGTTGGGTGATCCTGTTAGATCATATTCAATGGGGCATCCTAGATGGCGTCAGGTGAGCCCATTGTAGCTTATATGATGGGTTCACCTAGATATCACTCCGAAGCATTGTATAATTATTATGTTATCTAGATAATTATATTAAATGTAATATATATATGGTTATTCTAATATTATGTATTCCATAAGGGTTATATAAGGTATTTATTTAATTATTTTCCATGATAATAATATGTTTTATCTATTTCCATCATGGGACTATGATGTTTCATTTGATAAATATTGATATCACATGGCTCAGGATTATTGCTTCTTATGAATATTTACATTGTTAAATTGTTATTCCATGTTTTCATGTTCTGTGAACTAGGAATTTATTGGTATGAATATTTTTATGTTATAATCATGAAATTTGATTATGTCATTATACCGTTATATTCTTATTATGATAATTGATGGAATTTATTTTTAGTTTTGTCATTTTCAATTTCAAAGCATTTGATCCCACCCTTTATATGATATATTTTCCATGGTTATAAATACATAGGATCAAATTATTCTCTATACTATGTATTTAATATGGAATATGATGATGACATAATGTGAAAAAATAAAAGGTGGGTAAATTAGAAAAATTTCATTGTTAATATCATGTGAATATATTTTGTAGATGTGTGTCTGAATTCAATAAAACACTAAATGTAAATGATATTCCTGGATGGAAGGTATTAAATCAACCCATTTGATATTGTAAGGTTTTGATAAAAAAAATTGGGTCACAATTATTTACATAAAATCCAAACATGTAACATCTATAACTGTAGCACTGAATCTCAAAATTCATGTTCAGGGATCCTATAGTTAGTCTATTTCATCATTCATGGTAAGAGTCTAGGAAATTTTCAGATATCGGGGGATTGTGATTAGGTATTACGGTGGTCCACTTTCATTTTGGTGGTGTTTAACCATTATTAATCTCTAATTACGACACTGAATTATTCAATCCTTTAATTAAAGTTTGGTATTCAATTGTTATCCTTATTTAAAATTAGGTGAATTTTGATTAATCTTGTATTTTTCATTGGGTGGATTGTGTTAATAAACCTAAGAAATATTATGATTCAGTTTAAAATCATTATTGGGGAATTTCTTTTTCATATAGAGTTATGGGTTTTTTATTATTTTGAATTTGTTGTTGCTTCATGGAAATTATTGGATGTCATAAAACCATAATTTTCAATTCATAGGGTTTCATGATCACCATTAGTAATTTATTAATTACACAAATATGGTAATGAATTGGTAACATATAAATGTATACATTTTATAATGTTCTCTATTAATATATTGGTTGTCTAATAAGAGAGTATAATTAATAAGGTGTAGTATAGTGTCGTTCCCTTCTATGTTTGATATTTTTTCCTACTAGATTACCATGTTATTTCTTGTTGGGGTTCTAGTTGTCTTGGTTTTGGTGTGTAATGGTTTGTATTTGGATGCTGGTTGATGAGGGAAAAATATTTTAAAATTGTATTCTATTTTTTATTGATAATTATACCTATAATTAGTATAATACAAAGTTAATTAAGTCATTTTATGTATTTTAGTGAATCTCAAATTTAGTTGTATAATGGATTAAATCTTAATTTGAAAATATTTTTACCATTTTGTATTAATATTGAAATAAATACATTGATTCCTCAATTCCCCTATTTAATGGATTTTAAATTCTATTTTTTTAATATTCATTTCATTTTCCCATTAATTTTAGAAATGACTACTTTGATTCTATAGATGTTTTTTTGGTCTAAAGATGGAAAATGAAAATTGTATAAGAAGAGAATATGACTTCAGTTATTTTATATTACTTTTCTTAGTAAATCGTAATACATTCCATGTCGAGGAAAAAACTGGAATGGACTATTTTGTATGAATTATCGTGAATTTTATAAGATTTTTTATAAATTTCATATTAATTTATCTCTATTTAACTTGAAATTTCATGGATTTTGTGTGACATTACCAAGGAAAAAAATTGTACATGGTATGAGATATAATTTAAGACATTAGTGACACCGCATGATAAAATGAATTTAATCAAGTAGGATAATTAACATGATGTAAAGGTATCCTTGTGGACAGATTCAGATTGGGTTATGGTATCACAATAATTTCATAATAGTATTCAATAATATTTTGGAAGTTTAATATCACATGTAGTGGAGCTGTGTAAGGGTAATGAGGTGCACCATTCCCACACTCTCAGGTTTGGTGCTACAAAAAACTTACATTAAACAGTGGTTGGGATATAAATTGAGATAAGAAAATATAATCATATCGTAATTTGACATCATTTCATGTATTAAAAATTATGTCTCATAAATCATATCATAATCTAAAAAATGGATAGTTTTTTTATATGTGAAATATGTAAATGAGTATGTTTTTTTAAAACACTTATGGACATTTTCTAATAAAATTACACTTTATACCCCCTTATATACTTCTCACGATTTATAAAATTCATTATAACTTTGGAAACAGATATTTAATAAGAGTTAAGAATAAATTCTTAGTATGGGTAACCATAATAGTCAAAAATTGATGATCATGGGTTATTATAACATAATCATATATGTATGAGATTAAAATCATGTTCTGCGAACAAAACATTAGAAAATCCCGTCCATATAATACTGAATACTCAATAAAAACAACGCATAAGGATCGATCATGAAATAAGTCATGAGTTAACTTGAAATTAATATATTAAAAAACATATTAATGATGGAACATAATATACATAATGAAAACATATAATTTCAAATATGGAATAACAATAACTACACACACACATAGTCTTGTTAGTATATCACAACTATAATTACACCCATGTACAATAAATTCAGTATAACATAATTAAAATTACACATATGCACAATATTTATAGAATAGATTAATTTTAGTTACATTTATAAAAAAACCATTACATCATTATATATATAAAATTACCCAATTCATTGGAGGGATGTAACTAACCCACCTATCCCTTAATGATAAAACATACATATGTGTTCCAAATGAAAACAATCATACCTAAATAAATACTTAATTAAATCATAAATAATTGATAGTTTTAATAAAAATATTTAACAAATATGTCATAGTCGTCCAATTAAATAATGTTGATGGAATCATACGAACATGTCATTGTATAACATAAGGATGTTGAATGTTATAGATGAAAAAATCATTTATTTAAAAAACATTTGATAAATAACTATAGATAAGAACATTTTTAATTTTATATTATTTGAAAACTTGGAGAATAAAACTGTAAATCCATCAAAACATTGAATGAATTTTTTTAGTAAAATGATGGATGTGAATGCGAAAAAAGGGATGTAACACAAAATCATTAAAATAGATTCCTTCAACACTTTCTAAAATAATCAAAGAGGAAAATGATAATTGATTCATTTTAAAAGAAAATATAATCAAAATATAAAGCATTATTACACATTTATTAAGTCATATATTAGGATAATTTTAATATCATCCAATTAATATAGAGTAACACAAAAAGAACTCTTCAAAGGAAACAATTTGGGGTCAATTTCAATTATGAGAACCCTAATGGGTGTGTTATGATACAGGGGGAAATTATATTGTGAAGGAAATATAAAAACATAATAATAACTAGAGAATAATTAAAATTAATTATTTTTAGATAAAGGTTACCAGAAAATTCCACTTCTGCATTATAATTCATAAGTAATCTTGATGTAAAAAAGAAGGATATTCGAAAATTGTATCTTACAGATTTAATAACCATCTAACATAGAAACAATTAACAATATAACGTGATATGGATATATAATCATTTTTATTCATGTTAAAATAATGATAAAAATACATTCATGTTTCTATATAAAACTCATAATAGAAAACAATTATTGGGTATGGCATAAGTCGTAAAGAATAAATGTATGGATGAGAAACCCCTTACAAGAATAAAATTATTAAAGTAAAAAATATTAAATAGATTTAACAAGAGAGAAATGTAAATATCTATTAGTTAATTAGGGAATAAATCATAATGCATTCATATATTATAATGTACCCAAAGTATAAAAATGAATTTTAAGAAGAGTCATTATAACTCAAGGACAGTACATTAAGTCAACACCCTTTCCTTAATTAAAGAATTCCATGAATGTTCTTTAACCTCATATATAAAAAATGTATATCCCAATAAACCATTTAAGACATTATTCATAAATATAACCTTTTATTAAATTCATTTATAACTATTTATTAAAAATATAGTAGATTGAAATATTTTATTTTCATTGTTCATTGTTATTAGTGTCGATTATTTGTTATTACTATGTTTGTAATGGTGGTGTCCATTATTGTTTGTTGATTAAAATTTTATAATTATGAAAATAAATTCGGTACATTAATATACATTTTATGATGATTGATAATTTTTAAATTAAAATTTAGTAAAATTGATGTCATAAATTCTGAAGATGAAGTTATTGAAATACTTTTTTTTCTAATTTTTAGTGAAGGAGAATGGTATCTTAATAATGTGATGGATTTAAAATTTTCAATTAAATAATAAAAAAATTATAATTTACTTATTATTATCAAATATATTTGTTAACTATGATTCCATATTCATTCGTTGGGTAAATTTAAAATTATCATTCATGTAGGTGGTTACACCGACCCAAAAAAAGAACATGTTATTATGGATGGGTGAATATGGTTATGAATGTTTTTCCATGAACATAATGACATTATTAGAAATGATAATTGATATTATTTAGATGTTTATAAGGTGGTTAATTATTTGAGATTTTTTTTCTAAATAATAAAGGATTAGATGAAACCAAAATATGTCGTTTCATAGAGGCAGTAGTCTCCTTGAATGGACGAACGACATATTAATCTTTCATATAATTAGAGGAGGGTATGGGTGTATCTATCATGAAAGATTATAAATATTGATTTAATCATTGTATTATTTTATTAAATAATATTTTAACAAACCTTTTATAGTGGGAATGAAAAATAAAACATGATGTTCATGGAGGCGTTAGTCCACACATACGCGTGATGATGTTTACATTTTTCTAAGGTGGAATGTCCATATACTTTGTAACCCATGTTAATAAAAACATTTAATTATATAATTAATTATTATTTAATCATTTTATAATGGGTAATATAGGATTGGGTGGAGAAATATATAAAACGAAAATTATTAAAGTGAGATTAGTAGTGATATTTAGAATTTGAACATTCTAATGAAGTATTTTTGAAAATTAATTAGTTTGGGATTTTAAATTTTCTTAATAGGGATGTAAAACATTGGAGTGGGATTTAGGTGAAGGAAAAAATGGAATATATTTAATATGAATTAAAATTTAGAGTATCCTTGAATGGGTGGTGGAAGCCTCCTTTTATAAGTGTGGACAATATCAATTTTGTAATAATATAACTTGAAAAGTCATTATTAGGGGGAAAAATCTATCCAATAATTAAAATTAAATGAATTATTGATATTTTAAGGTTAATAAATCCTGAAAAATACATTCTTAGAAAATTATTTTAATTTTTTAGTATTTTACTCTTTTATTTTTTATATTTTCTATTTTCAGTTTTTATCATGGTAATTAATTTTTACCTAATTAATTTAATTTTGAGTAATAAATAAATGATTATAATTAAATTATTTTCTCAAAATTATTAAAGATATTAGAAAAATAAAAATAAAAATTTTATGGGTGATATAGATTAATTTTAATATTTGCGCACATGACGTTTAAACCACATTTTTTCAATAAAAAATAATTATTTTTTTTAACCAAATAACTTATGTGTTAGATAATATTATCAATTTATTTTATTTTAATGAATTTAATTTATTTATTTTAACTCAATGAAATTTTAATTTTTTATAAAATCAAAACGGAAATATGTTTTAAAAAAATCTAATTAAATAAAAAAGAAAAATTAATTTTTTGTTAAAAAATATTACTTATGATCATAAAATATTAAACATAGGTTTTATAAAACAATGAATATAACAACTTGATATTATAGTTTATATTAATTTTAACTAACACTATATTATATATCATGTACCACATACAACACGAAGCTGTACCACACCATGCTATACTATAGAAATATTATAATTTAAAATTTACTATTATAACCAAGACGTTCGATTGGTGCGTATGACAATGAATAATTTAATTATGAAATATATATATAATGTTATAATAATAAATATTTATTGAATAATTAAAATAAAAAATATATAAATATTTTATTGAAAAAAATTAAATCATATAAAATTAAGAACAGTTGAAGTTTAAAAGGGACATTTTTTTTATAAATTTGAGTTTTCATTATATTTTAGATGGTTAATTGGATTGATAAATTTATCTAACTTAGATAATAAAATTTATTGAAAATTAATTTGTTAAAATTTTAAAAAAATCATTCATTCATTAATTATCAATTTTTTAGAAATGATGATGAAGTCATTTGAATGGAAAATGAGATTTGTTTTTCAGAAATTGGTTATTATGTGTACATTGTAATTTTCTCTAAAAAATTTATATAATAAAAATTTATTAATTATTTTGATTAATTAAATTTATAATATATATAATTAATTGAATGAAAAATAATCTAATAGTTTTTATTAGGAAAGGATTGAAAATAAAATCATTTTGTGCTTTGAAAAACATTTTTTTTTCTAAAAAATGCTTAAATTTCTTAGGGCATAGATAGTAGAATTGTGATTTTATAATATTTTATAAATTTTTCCCTTTAAAATTATAGTTATATTTTAAATCATCATCTCAAAATTTTATTATAGTTAATTTTTATTTTTTGGAAATTGTTTATTATTTAGTGAATAGTGGAAAATACCATTTATATAAATATTGTACCTTTTTTTGACAATGTCATGTTATAGGAATTATTTAAAATTCCATTAAAAACTTTTTTTCAATGAAATATATGCATAACGATTAAAATAAATCATTTAAAACTTAATTTTTTTATTTGGAAATTCACACTAGATTTTTCCGATCTTAAATTATATTTTATACTAATTAAAAACTATTTTTTTATATTTACATTTAAAATAATGGGTGTGAGGTTCCATTCATTTTTAATGGTAATAATATCATATAAATTTAAATTATTAAATTATAATCCAATTTATTTCATTTAATTCAATAATATTCTATTTTGTTTTGTGTAAAATCATTTTTATTCTTTATATGTTTATTTTTATAAAAACGTTTTTCATTTCACTTTGTGAATTTATATTAAAGTAAATTTATGCAACACCATTAAATTTAGTAATAAAAATTGTATTAAATATTTTGAATTAGATATTTTAAGTTATTTAATAAGTTCCCTTTCAATTTTTACTAAAAAAAATTTACATCCTATTTAAAGTGTTTTCACCATAGTAAGGGTAAAAATGGTTAATGATGGGGTTAAAATAACTGATAAGACTTAAAATATCTCCAAAAAACTTATAAATATGATTTCATGAGTGTATTATCACTAAAAAATAAAAATAAAATTAATTTTAATTGGGGAAAATATCCCATGAAATTGACTTATTATTATTTTAATGTTATTAATATTCAAAATAGTGTCACTCCCCTCACCTTTGTAAGGGAACCTACTTATCTCACTTATCTAAACACCTTTAGCACTATATATAATCAAATAACAAAAAAATTACTTTCAAACACACCAAAACTAATTTACTAGAGTCTTTATCGACGAAATTACCAATCATAAAAGCCTTAATGTTTCGGCCAAAGGAAGATATCCAATGAGGGAGTACACATCCAAAATAAATTATTTTATAATTATTTCTTTTTCAAAAAAATTAAAATATATTATAACCAAAATTATATAATGTAATTCATGTATTATGTTTAATAAAATTTTATTAAAATTATGGGACAACATTTTCCACCTCATTTCCATCGTATGTGAAATGAAAATGTGGATCACACAAACATGTGGACAACCACCTCAATGAAGTTACATGTTTTTCTTCATCGCCACATCCCATGGATTGTTATAAATATTTAATTAATGAATATATATAATTTTTATGAAATTATTGCGATTATATTAATATAATAAAATATTTAACATCTCACCTTTCTATTCGATGGAATATGAAAACATCACACGTGTATATGTGTAGACTATCACCTCCATGAAGCGATGAAATTCATTGTTCATTTCCAACTTAGGTGGATAGTCATTTGGATTAATTTATTATATAAATATGATATTTATAATATTTTTACGATTCTAAAAATTTAATTCTATTTCTACTTTATTTCATATTTATCCATTAAAAAAATTAAATCATTTTCATTGTGTGTGTACGAACTACCCAATCCATTAAATGATGTGCTTTAATTATCATGATCTATGTATCAAATTCTTTGGAGATTATGCACAAAATGACTTAAAAACACTCCACATAATCTTATTAAACTTTTTAGCTAAATAAAACATGGAAATAATTTAAATAGATGTAATGATAATAAGGTTTAAAATGGAAAATATCTTATATATATTAAAAAACAAATATAATTTTATATTTTTGGAGTTATATAATGTATGAATTATATATGAGACTTGAGGAATGGCAACTCTCATCTGAATTTCCTATCCTTGAGACTTATGAATTATTTACAACATGTTATTTTTTTGGTGTACATACTAACGTATGGATGCATTTTACCATTAATTTATTAAAATTAAATTTCATTAAAAATCATTTTCATATTACGTCCAACAATTTCTTGTGATAAAAATTTACTAAAGTGTTATTGTATTTTTCTTTAAAAATATTTTTAAATGTTTTTAAAAACATATCAATCATATCCATGGTTATTTGAATGTTTTAATAATATTATAATTTATGTTTAAAATATTTATGATTGATATATTCAATTAATTTTTACTTTCATTTTAACAGTTTTAAATCAAATCATTTTAAATTTTTCTGAAGTGGTTATTCATACCATTCATTAAAAAATGTTTTAAAAGAATGTTTTCAAACATTTAAAATATAAATTGTTTTTCCCATAATCATGTCATTTATTTTCAATAAGGATTCTTGTTGAATATTTCATGGTTTCTTAAAGAATATCTAAGTCTCATTATTTTAGAAAATTTTAATAAAATATTCACAATAAAATTATATATCACATTTTTTGTTAAAATTAAATCTACCTCTATATATGGTTTCAAATGATTTTTTGGAGGGTTTTATGATGAAAAAAGTGTATGATTAAATAAATTTATTCTTTATATGGTACAAAGGAATTTTAAATATTAATTGTTTATCCAAATATAGCTCATATAAATGAATGTGCTAGTTATATCTTTCCAATGAATTAGGAAATGATTTAGTCTTTGAAGGTGAAAATGAGGGAGATAATATGATAATTTACTCCATTGAAATTAACTAGATATCAATTATTCTAAAACAGGTGAAACATAAATGGACATTTGTTCTAAATATTATATTACATGATACCGTCTTGATTTATATTTTCTTTCTAAGAGTTATAAAATTTTCAGTAAATGGTTATTTATTTCAAATGTATTTTGATTATAGATACATATTATTTTAGTATTATAGTATTATATTAATGTATTGTACTATGTTTTAAATTGGGATAATTATTTAAAAGAACATTGATTTTCCTCTTATTGATTGGTGAAATATTAATGTAAGCCTTATAAATTAATTTTCGGATATATAACACATAAAAATGTTGCTTTTAGATATGGTATGAGGATATAAAGGTGTCTCAAGTTTTTGGAGCTTCGAGCATCGAGTGTTTAGTTTTCGGAGAATCGTTAAAGTCTAACCATTTGGAGAATGATTGTGAAAAATGTGTGGATATATTGATATAGGTACATGTTTTGTTGGGATTATGATACACTCTAGAAGAACCCCAATGTGTTGGTGTGTAAAGGGTCCATGTGATGTTGGCATGTGTTTTGCCTAGCAATTCACTATTACCATGTAATGTATGTGTGATCTTTGGTAATATCTCATCACATTTTCCAAATTTTTGGTAAATAATTCAATGAAACTGTGTGGCCTATAGGTTCATTGGAAAATAAAATCATATAGTTAATATGTGGTTTGCACTACCATGAGGCCTAACTATAAACCTATTAAAAATTGGGGAATTACCATTTTACTCACCAAACATAACAGGGTTTCTATAAATGTTTTTCCACATTTATCCCAGGAGGTCCCCCACTCACATCACCTTTTTCTCCAATATATATGGATTGATTTAATCACTTCATTGTATGAATCGAGTATAAATAGATGTTTTTGAAGCATATATGTAAGCCTAAAATTACTCTTTTTACCTTTTCTTTTATATTCTGTCGTATCCGATGTTATTTTCAGGTGA
The DNA here is from genome assembly GCA_963277665.1 of Viscum album. NCBI lineage: Eukaryota > Viridiplantae > Streptophyta > Magnoliopsida > Santalales > Viscaceae > Viscum > Viscum album. The sequence continues at coordinate 1,683,471,160 of OY728119.1, read as the reverse complement.
GATAATATGCCTAGTTTTTAGGGTGTTTAAAGATTCACCTAGCATCCCTCATTTCTAATCTATTCTATCATTATAATAGATATGTGAATATTTATGAGTATGAGGTAGGTTATCTATGAATTTCCCCTCAAACATTATCATTTTCTATAATGTTTTTACATTATTTAATACACATGATTCTACATGTATCGATCATAAAAGTTGTAAATTTTATCATTTATTACATATAATACAACATAGAGATGCCTTGATTCCACTATAACATTATTATTGTTTGGTACCTAATTACAGACCGCCCCTTCGGTATTTTACTTATATTCCATTTAAAATGAATGAGTGTAATTATCAAGAACACAAATAAGTGTATTTGTAATGATTTTTTAGAAACGAATCATTAAATAATAATAAATGATTATAAGGAATTTCTCCCACGCATGTCTCTATATATGGATCATGTAAATTTACCATGTATATAATTTGAATGAAATATAGTTTAAATGATATGTAAGACTCACATAATTGTGTGTTTATTTTGGCCATTTTGAAAATGATAACCAATAACCCTCGAAGATATGTCGACATATCCATTTAGAAAAAATATATAGATTAACATATTAATTGGAATGTGTTATGAACACACACATATATACAATAATAATTTTGACTAATTAAATGAGTTATAGTGAGTTGTTAATTGTCCTGATTGGTCACATGGATATTATAACTCCATGAAGGGAATTGATTAATTAAATGAATCATGAGAATGGTTAGCTAGAATATTTAATTTCATGGACCATTTTTATCACTATGAGTTGATTTGACTAAATGATTAGTTTAGTGATGAATTGGGATATAGCATGAAAATTCACATGGATCGTAATCAATTGTTGATTATATTTAACCTACTTGTGTTCTTATGACTTGTGTGAAAACTGGGTTCCTTGTATAGGATTTCTTGAATTGGAATGTAGGTTAAATGATTTTATATTATGCCTTGGGTGATACCTGGGTTTCTTATATATAATTCTTAAGAGGGGATCATAGGATTCATGTTGTGATATACACCTTCAACGATACCTAGTTTCCAAATATATAATGTCTCACATGATATCATAGGTTTCATTATGTGATATACACCTTGGGTGACACATGTATTCCGGAAACAAAATTCCTTAGACATTCTCATAGCTTTCTTGATCTATTATTCACCCTGATCGATACATAGAATCTGGATACAGACAAAAAATATTGGCATTACAGGCTAAAAGAAATTATATTGTTCTTTGAGTGATACATGGATTCTAAACCTAGATTCCTTGGAAATACTCAACAGTAAAATTGAATTACTGTATTCTTGGTTGATTCTTGGATTATCCCCAATGTTAGAATATAAATGTCATGTAACATCTTGAACATTATATAGAAAAATTAATATATCGATATTCATATGTTTAAAGACATGGGTCATAAGACTATATAGTCATCATCACTAATATACTTTGTTATTGTCATTAAAAAATCCTTGTGATTAGAGAAATTTTGGTTTAGGCCATAGATATTATTGCCAATATGGTGTCCTTTGATGATCCCAAGTCAACTTATTGTCATTTATTTACACACATCCATATTATGACTAAACATTTTTTTTTATTTTATACTAACAGATAAGATTTCATTAGACGTAGTTGTTGTGTCCTATTGAGATTTACTGACTCCCAATTATGGGTACCCTTTTGGTTCATAAAATGGTTTCATTATTATAGGTAGAGATCCTAGATTGTGCCTTATGCTGATACTTTTTCTACATTATGACCTGAAATAGGAGTTTATGTATGAGAATGTACTCGGTCTTATTACATGATTTGAAGTATTTTATTTATTTATTTATTGTTTGTCTATCCATGGTATTTTGTTAACATATTATATGATTTCTACCTTTTATTTTTGGGAATAACATTTTTGTTAATGGTTAGGTTCTTTAACATTATCCTTGTTATCTATTTATGATAATTACTATTGTTTTATCACATTTTTTCACATTTTTTATTTACTATTTATTTAATTCTATATAGTAATAAACCAGAGTGTATAGTATCCCCACTGCACCTCATTATGACCCTCTCTATTAGTAGATAGCCACTGGTATATAGGGAGGCAAACATTAGATCTTGTAGATAACTAGTCCAACTACTATTATCAAATGTTCTAGTTTTAGATGCTACAAGTTGTATCAAATTACATTTCCTTTTTAATGACTTAATATTCTGGGCTGGTAGATAATAGACTAATAATGTGTCAAAACAAGATAAATAGCTGATGTCGGGGTGTAGAGAACCTATTCATGGGGCGATTATCAAGTTGATAGGAATTGAATTATTAAATTTTTTGTTATTATAGTAGATTACTATTTACCCTTGAGTGATTTATATACTTTTCTGATGCTTAATAATATTTGGGATTTAAATTATTTTATCTTTTGACTAATATGGAGAAGAATTAATGTTCATGAATCATTATAGACACTTGAGGATTTTTATATCATGAATTTTCCATTCCATGTTAATTATGTTAAAAAAATTTCCAATTTCATATGCTATGTTCGTGAAGTTATATACTTAAACATTGCTAACAATAAATTCATGGAAAATAAACAACAAATTTGCTATTAAAGATTCATTATCATAATAAATAGTTATTTTTAGCATATCATAATTGTGGCACCTTAACAAATAAACTACAACATGTTTAAGAAATGTATCTATAGTTACCTAGGATGAAACAATAGTTAATTTTCATTACATAGATAAAAAACTTATTTTACGAAGGGTTTATTTTTTAAAATTTATAATGGTAATCCTTCTAATCAAATCATCCTATTTGACCTCTTACATTAAGATACTAGATGTGTGGTCTTGTTTCAATTACATGATTTCCAATTTAAACCTATAAATCATATTTATTTGTAACATGGGAGTCATAATACCTCTAACAACACCGTTTTATAAATATAGCAGTTGAAATGATTCATTTTCTTATAGATGATAGACATGACTCAACCTATGTAGGTCATTCTTAATTTATTCTTCTTATAAGAAAAATTTTATTTGACCTGATTAGTTCTATCGCAGTGTTTTATTAATATGAGATAAATTTGTCTCTTCTAAATTTGGTTGCTCACGAAATGATATGATTATATGATAAACCCTTTAATGGTCTAATTAATCTTTGATAAATCAAATTCTATTGGGTTTCACATAAATTGACCTAGGTTAGAATGATAGGACCCTTACAGGTCAGCATTATCTTTATATTCCATGGCACATAACCCCATTACAGTATGATTTTGGAAAATATTGGGTGGTTATTTAATGTGTCTTTATACACTTATATGGGTTATGTAAAAATGTATGGTGGGATCTTAGTAAACTGAACTCCCTTAAACGATAAATATATTTAGCTGTTTTAAAAAATATATCAAAGGTTTTTGTTTATTAAAATTCCAATTACAACCTAATGCGAGTTTCATTTGTACATTATGAGTGACATTTTCATTAAATCAATCTAGTTGTGAAAACATAAATTTAAATTAATGGTAGAAATAAAATTGTAACATAAATTTTTCAATAAAACTACGTGGTTTTTTCTAAATGGTGTTATTTGTACTATTGTAATTTATAACTGTTAATCGATATCCCTTATTTATGGGATTATTAAAATTTTGTAAAAATGAGAAGTGCTTAAATTCCATAAATTAAATACTTTTGGAAGATTTTATATTATGGACCATCATGTTGGGTTTATGTTTATATTATTTCATAAGAGTTTCCTTAAACATTGAATGTGGTGATCATCATGGGCCTCTTTTGACTAATTCTTAGGTCTCTTTGATCATAGATTTTATGCGTTAAGGCTTAGAGACATTTTCAGCATAAAAATATTTTAAGGCTGATCACATTCATAAGTAAGTTTTTTTCCTTGTAGAGATATCTCCCTAAAATACTAATGAATATCCAAATTCATATAAATTCTTCAAATATGTTGTTCTTTTCATGTTTTGTTAGTCCCGAGTATAACTCTTAGTAATGAGGCGATACCACCCCTCAGATGATAAGTGTTCATTTGGTATGTTAATCCATGTGAGGTAATTATCATCCCATAACTCTCTAGTTTAGTGAGGATGGCATTCCCATTCCATTTTAACCACATAGATAATCATGTTATCTTTTTCCTTTCTTTTAGGTTACTCATTAGGTTATTAGTCTATTTCTAGTCATGTGAGATAATATTACTCAGGGATATATACTGTCCTTAGTAATGTTAATTGAAATATATTTTATCACTAATCGGGTCATGTTTCCATCTATGTATCATGTGTTGTCCCATGTGGTTCCCATAAAGTTTAATATAGATGCATTAAAACATATGAAATTTGAGAAACAAGGCCACATAATAATCTAAATATCTTAGAGTCAGGATTTCAGGAAACTTTTCATGAGTATGTGAAGGCTAAATTCATAGGAAATATTCAGCGTAGAGTTTCTTGGGAATTGATATGTTATTGGGGCTATTGAAGGGTTAAGATGATAATAAAAATATGGGGTTCCCTATTGATTCATGATGATGTTATAGAGAATAAATGTGTGTGATATCACTATCGATGTAGATTTGTTTTGTATATTATGCTTGATATTGATTACATATACGAACATGACCTTAGATATGTTTTATCTATGTGTCTAATAACTATCTTATTCTTGCACATTTATTATAGTATAGTTTCATATATTCACATGTTAGGGAATTCTATAAGTATTATGGCCACTTGTTGGTGATCCGATCAGTGATTATAAAGAATGTTCAATGGGAAAATATACCATTTACAGTAAAATGGAACCTAGGAAAATCATAATTTTCTACGAAATGTATTGGTTTTGAGGAACATTCATTTAACTATAGGGGAACACAACCATAATGAACAATTGAAAATGGTCCAAATGTCTTCTAAATGCTGATGAGAAATTGAGTTTGAACATATTACTTTTTGAAAAAATATTTTAGTTTCCCTAACATATGTTTTGAATCAATTCTAGACACTAGATTCATTCTCATGATTTATATATGATCTAGATGTGTAACTCATCAGTAGTGGGTTGGTTTATGCAAGTCAACATGATATAATGGTTTTTGGTTGAGTATATAAACATCGACGAACATTGAGAATTGAAGCTTTTAAATTTTTTGATTGTGATATTGGTGGCTTAATGATGTGAGTAATTAAATACTGTTCCCATAATGAGTTAGGTCAAATAAATAATTTGGGTGTCACAAGATGTTTGGCCCATGGTTAGACATGGATGCACCTTTTCCGGAGACGTGGTGTCTTGAGCTAGTGAAGGGAATGTAAAGAGTGTTTGTTGTGACTATCACTTAAATAGAGATATATATTCCCTTTGATAGAATAATTGATGTAAAATATTAGTCTACTCTTGGTTTTAAGGTGATATTTAACAATATCATGACATTATTCTATGTGTTTTTTGAGAGCATCTGTTATACACTAGCCTACTGGAACTAAATTAAGACGACATCTTTTCGTATTGAAAATTGAACTCCTTTGGTTTACTACTCAAGGATCTATATAAATAATTTCTTATAGTGTGGATTTTACCCTATGATTTTATTGATGAACATTATGTGGGATGGTTCATGATAGTATGTGGATATTCTTTTGATAGTCATTTTGAAATTCATATTTTATTTGAAAAAATGGACCTTGAATGGTTGGATTTCTCAATATTTTCCTGCATGAGATCAAGATTTTGAGATTAATAAGATTTAATAAGGTATACATGGATCTTTATATTTATGTGGAAAATATTGATTGACTATTGGATTCCTATGTTATAATTACATGTTTGGACTCATGGACACCATTTGATTCACTGCTCCTAATTTGTGGATGTCTTGGCTATGCATCGTTGTTTCACTTGAAAAATCAATAATGTGTACTACCATAGATGTTATCATTGGAATATAGTATTTTATCATAATGATACCCCAAATAAATAATATTTATTTTTAAATATGGTAAATATTCAATCGTATCAACAATCACATTTTTTGAGATGGGTTTTGTAAAAAGGTCATCTGAGGATTTTCAATGAAAACCTAGCATGAACAAACTAAGATATGTCGATTGAAAACATAACCATTACAATAAATATTAGTAATGAAGGTAGAGTCCTCTAGCATTATGTGGTATATAATGTTGATAATTTTTCTAATAGAATCATTAGAACACTATATATGGTCTTCAATAAGTAATTTTGATGGTGGGAGTATGGTGACTCTAAATTGGTCATTCAAGTCTATAACCTATGGTGGGAGCACAATATTATAGTTGATTAAAGAGAAAATGACATGATCATGTCTTACTATATATACACTTTAATAATAATTTTCTTGTTTTTTATATTTTTTAATGACATTATGATCAAATAGTAATTGTTTTAATGTATATTTCTTAAATTAGCAATTTGAAGAACATATGGAATTCAGAAATGCAACACGACAATTTGAGTGGAAATTCAAGACACATTTTATTAGATTTATTTTTTCATTATACCATAGGGATTTTCAGGATTGATAAGTTAAAATTTTTGGACATTGTAACATCCCATGTTTTGAATTGTGTGAATTTTCTAAATGAATTATAATTTTTTTATGGGTGTGCCAAATGATAAAGTGATTCTTTGAAAGAAATTTTTTTATATAGAACACACACAAAACAATTTCATGGGTTTCGAGACCATGAATATGGATTATGTCTTTAGAGCTGTTTCAGGAGATGTAGGGTTGGAAAATTCAATTTCAGTACTACTTATCATGGGCATGCACGATTCACACATGGTTAGTGACAGCTGTGTGGCCCAAAACATGTGGCATATCTTTATAAGAACACAATTGTTTTAGCCCATGATAAACCTTAGAGGAAACCATGTGACTTTCTACATACATGAGATGGGCCATGAATGTTTGGTTAATGGTTTTACAATCTATGTGTTATAAAATGCAGGGTAGGGATGTACTTGAAAGTAGCACCACGTGGTTGGTGAGCAGTTATTATACCATTGTAGGGGAACGTGTATCCATGAGATTCATATGATATTAGAATAAAATGGTGGATCATCATTTTGAAAACCACGTGGCATAGCTGTACACCTCTAATAATGGGGTAAAATTAAAATTTTTTCCCCTAAACTTAATAGTTTTAAACCCAATTTCATTCCCTATTTCATCAAAGATCCCCCCCTGCCACTCCTATTCTCTATCATCACACTTAAATGGGTATATTTCCTCCAATATTTTACTAAATCGAGAATCGTTGGATATGTTTATTCTATCAGAGGTATTAATACAACTCCCCTTACTTCCTTGTCTACTTTATGTTTCCATATCATATTTTATTTCTATGTGAGATCATAGGACATATCTATAGGTTGTCTGTCTGGTTTACTAATTTAGATAATTACGGTATGAAATAAGACCTATAATGGATGAGTGGAGATCTATAAGCTTGTGTTAGGTGTTATTTGGTTTTTTCATTAAAATTTTTTCATTTTTATATGGTCTTCTTGTTTTACCGTTCAACAGAGTCTCTGTGTGTCACTCCTAAAATGTGTAACTCATAAATTTAATAGAATGATCTTCGATTTTGACTCATTTTTGAGGTCCATATTAAATTATTATTTGTTGAGACCTAAATTCATACCACAGCTTGGGCATCTCAGTTATATTCCTTTTTGAAGGAATGATAATAATTATCCAAAACACAGTTATATGTGTTTGTCATGACTTTTAAAATGAGATTCATTAAATGAGGGTGAATCAATCGATAGAATTTCTCTCATACATGTATCCTTACATGGACCATGTTTATTTATGATATATTCCATTCAAATTGGAATTTTTTTGAATGATATGTACTAATCACATAATTATGGGTTTACATTGACAATATTTCCTATGTAACGAAATACCTCTACTAAGATATGTTAGCTTATTTATCATGAAATAATGACTAGATGATCACATTAAATAGTATGTGTTATTGAAACGAACAACTAGCCTTTTTAATTATTATTATTAAATTTATTAAGGAGTAAAATAAATAGTTATAATGATTTTCTAAAGGGAATTTTTATTGAAATTTCCCTCCCCACTTCTTGAAGGGAGTTTATAAATTAAATAAATCATAATGAATGGATTGTGGGAATGTATAATCGTCTGGACACATTTTATCATTGGGATGAAAATTGATTATATTATTGACTTAGTGATAAATAGTAATCTATAAAAAACATTCCCATGGAATATTTTCAATTATTGAATGCAATGATACTTCTTATATTCCACCTCCATGATCAATACATGGATTCCATGTGAATGATGCCTTGGATGGGATCATAGGTTAAATAATATGATATTAATCCTTAGAAGATACCAATGTACATTTTATGGAATACCTCATAGGGTTTCATAGGATTATTTCTGTTATATATTACTTTATTTGTATATGGGTTCGATAAACATAATGGCTCGGATAGCCACATAGGTTGCATGATATGACATATGCCTTGAGTGATACCTTGATTCCTGACACAGAATTCCTCATATAGGATCGTAAGTTTCATCAAGTGTTATAGGAATTATGAGAACCATGGAATCATGAAATGGACTACCATGGAATGGAATATATTCTAAATATGATTCTTCTAATATTTGATTAATAAGTATATTTTTTAACCAGAATGCCCTGGACAAGCTCAAAAGTTAAATAAAATTAAATTATGATTGATTGATATCTAGTGTGCCCGAAAGTTATACTATAAATTTCCTATAATATGTATAACCATATGTGGCTATCTTAATATATAGGTATACCTAGTCTTATTACCATGGGTCCTAGTTATACATTATCACCATCACTAATATATTTTAGTTCTTAAATTACAACTTCCTTATGATCTGATATATAGCATCTTAGGATGAATTAGGTATCAGCAGCTATGTGTATTTTAATAAACATGAGCCAACATTGTGTCATTTATTTATTCATTTCCTTATTATACCTATAATGTTTTTAATTTCATACTAACATACTGTATTTCATTATATTCTATTAGTTGAGGTCTAATATGTTTTACACACATCATTTTCAGGACGTCGTTTGGTACTCTAATATATCTAATGGTAGTAGGTCATTATCCTTTATCGTGTAACATGGTGATAATTTTTAATGAAGAATACTTCACATGAGAGCTAGGGGTTGAGCATGTAATAAATTTTCCTATAGGATTTTGAGTCCTTCATTTATTTATTTTAATATCATTCTAGAAATGATATATGTATTGCATATTTTATGATGAATTCATTGTATTTTTCGGCGGAGCTTGTTCATGAATAGTTGGGATACATGGCACTAGCCTGGTTATCTATTTAGGATTAAAACTATTGATTCATCAAATATATATACCACATTATTTTATGTATTATTTATTTGACTATAAAAAGTACATAACAATGGGGTATAGTCTCCCCACCATGGTTCTACATTGTGACCCTCATTGTTAGTCAGCATCCTCCAACAAACAAGGTGGAACACTTAAGGCCATTTGGATAACAAGTATATATACTATTATCCAGTGAGATGAGTAATGATTATATATTTAAAAATTAATGACATGAATCATTATGTTTAATCCATGTCATGATGTGTACGAATATTCTTATGTTTTGATTATTCTCTTCGATTATCCATATCTTATGTTTAATTATGATATTAATTTGTTAATTTCAATTCTTACCCATACCATGCTTTTAAGAACACCATTTTTATGTTTTTATTACCCCATTTTATGAATAATGATGATATGTAGTTTATTTCCTGAATGGTTTTCACTGTTGAAATTTTTATTGAAAATAATGATCAATTATTATATGTTAGTTATGTATAGTAGAGAAAATTACCATTTTTAAAACATGAGTCTTGTTTCGTAATGATTTTTCTTAATTCTCTAAAAATATAAACCAAAATGTTTTTTGGGTATGTAAGTGAATCAAAATATACATTGGTATTTGAAATTATGGATGGTAAATATTTTGTTCCATTTATATGAATCATGGCTAGAATAATAAATAGTGTTATTTTATCACTAGATTAAAGTGTTAAACTATAAAGAATTTTAGTTAGTCTTTAATTGGGGGTTTAGATAAATTTGGAGGTTAGGTTATTATTATTTTTGGATAATTTACGATTTATGGATAAGATCATGGGTTAAAGTGTATAAGGTGAAACATAAACATAATGGCAGAGAAACCCTTTTTCAGTTTTAATTATTGGGATTTTAATGTGATTAATGGTAGTTTTTGGAGGTGTTTTAGTTGGATTTAATAGATTATGATTGTATTTGTTACCCATACGTTTAATAAAGGTTTTTTTGTGAAGGGTATTGATGAGAAATGTTATTGTATTTTTTGAGATATAAAACAAAATTTGTAATATAAAAATTGACATTAATACATTGTTTAATATTGACATAATTGTGGTCACTAGGGATATATGTTTATTTATTCTCCTTATTGTTTTCAGTTTATTTTTGGGTAATATTTTGGATATTTTTGTGATTGATGTTTTATTCCATCACATTATGTTCTATTAGAACTTTTACTAACCATTTTGGTATTGGTAAGTGGATTGAAACATGAAGAATAACATTTCATCCATTTTCAGATATTATACTATGATTAGTGTTTTTTAGTTCATGTATAATGAATAATTTATTATTTATTAATAATAATATGAGATGAAATAGAGTTGAAAAACTACTCGAAAACGAAACGAATGATAAAATTATGAATTTAAATAAAGTAAGTATATATGTTTAATGTTCACTATCTTCTTGTTATAATAATTCCATAGGAAAATTGTGGTTAGATCAACCATGCATTATGTTAAAAATATATATGAACTCTCATGGTATTCATTTCAAACCGCATTCACCAATACGATTCTAATTTTAGAAAATTCATAGTTTAGGAAAAATTTATAAAAACAAATGTTTTATAGTCTAAACCCAGATATTAATGATCTTTTAAAATATAAATAAAATACATATTTCATTCTGTATATCTATACACTCATTGGAATTGATTTTGAAAATGTTTTAAATCCTTTGTTCACCGGACATGAGATAAAATTCATGGGATGTGATTTATTTACTAATGGAAAATGAAACACCCTGAGGTTTTATTTTATATTCATTAAAATGAATTCTTTTTTTAATATCATATACCATGAGAAACACCTATCTTAAACGAACTGTAATATACCATGGAAATATTATTATTTAAATGTGATCATTTTAACTTAGTTATTGTATTGGTAATAATGAATAAGATAAAATATTTATAAATATATGAAGAAATGTTTTTCAAATTCGTATTTACTGATTAATTCCAAGGAAATAAGTACCATATTTTTACTGATAATAATTAAATCATATATGGTTATGAATAAGTAAATATTAAATGGATCATTTTCTATTAAAGTGGGTTTTCATTGTGTTTCACATGTCATTTAAAAATTATATTTGTCTTATTTAATGGATTAAATATACTGAAAAAATATTGAAAGAAATTATAACTAATGAATAATTAGTCATACAATGATTATCAATTTGTTAAAAATGAATACAAAAATTAATTCACTGTAAAAAGTGATATATTGGCGTAAATTATTTTTATGATTGAGATGTACTTTTGTCTTAATAAATCTAATTACTAACAATTTACTAAATATTGTGATCAAAATTATTGATAAAATATTAAATAAAATTAATTTATAATAATATAATGGTTTTTATTGAGAAATGAGAATAAATTAATTTTATCCTTTGAAAATATATTTTCCCTTAAAACTGGTTTTTATGCATTTTGTGTATAGATATTAAAATTATTTTATACCACATTTTGAAAATTTATCTGGTATAATGAAATTAATTTTTAATTAATAATTTAATAAATTTATTATGGTGAATTTGTGATAGTTTCATGAAATAATGATTTTTGAGTATATAGTGGAAAATGTTGTTAATAAATATTTTATAACTTTTTTGAAACCACCAGGGAGTAATATTGGTTAAAAAATTCCTAAATAATTTATATTAACATAATATTTGTTCAATGAGTAATATAATGTAATTAAAAAACATTATTTTTAATTTTTAAACCCATTATGAGGGTTTTTTGAACTCAAGATATATTTTATTCTAAAAAAATATATTCGGATCATTACATTTAATATTATGGATAGATGGATAGATCTATTATTCAGATGGTCCAAATTTCATATAACTTTATTTTTATTAATTATAAGGAAACCATATTCATTATATTCGAAAATAATCATAATTTTTGTGTAAACTAATTTTTATTCCTAAAGCCAATTTTTTTTAAAAAAAATAATTTTTCATTGAATTTTTCCAACATATATTAAAATTAATTTATACCATATATATAAATGGAATCATTGAAAGTGGAAAATATTGGATATCATCATATCTAATTTTTAAAATTACTTACTTATATTTTTCAGTTATTTAGATTAATTAACTTTGTATGATGTTTGTTACCATAATTAGGGGTAAAAGGTTTAACAAGTTGTTAAACTACATGATAAGGCTTAAAATAAGCGAAAAACATTTATAAATATTGTTGGTTGAGTTTTTTTTTAAACTGTAAACTATCTTATATTCACAATAGGGTTGATTTAGTACCACTTTCACATGAACATTCAATTTTAATATTTTATAGTTCTTAATTTTTAATAGAGTTCTACTCCCCTCACTAATAAAAGGGTACCACCTATCCTCCCTTGTCCACGAACTTATAGAATATATCTCAACCAATATATACCTAGATAAAATCAATATATTATAACCACCCAAAAATAATTTAATTTGGGTTTTAACTATTAAAAAATGTAATTATTATTATTTAACAATTATTTTACACCACTTTTTCATCACATGGGTAATGCAAACTTCGCTCATGGGTATGTGTGGAATACCACCACCATGAATCAATGTGATTAATTTATCATAACAAAATCAAATGAATGGGTACAATTATTGAATTAATGAATACATTTGATGTTTATAATTTTTTAAATATAATATATTATCTACCTTCATACGCTTTTCCTTTGTGGAATATGATTGCATCACTCAAGCGTATGTGTATACCACCACCTCCATGAAGTGATGATTTTAATTTTTCATTTAATTCATATATGGATGGTAATAAGGACGGGTTTAATGAATAAATATGATATTTAAAATATTATTTCAATTTATTAAATTTAAGACGTCATTTACTATATTTCTATTTCATCCACTATAAAAATTAAAATTTCATTCATTCGTACAGATGGACTTCCCTCTCCATGAAACAATGTGCTTAATTCATCATGATTTCCTTACATGGATAGTTATAAAAGGATATTAAATTAATAAAAATTATATATAAAATATGTTTAATATTTTTTGTATAATGGACCTATTATAAATTTTACAATGGTAAATGTACTAATGTTTTTTAGGATTATGAACTGAACGACCTCAAAGAATCTGATGTATACTTAATTGATATTTTAATTATATAAAAAATAAAAATAAATGATATAAAGTGAATAATATAATTGGTATGAATATTAAAATTATTTTCAATTAAATAAATTACAAATATAATATTATTATTCACTAGTTATGGAATGTAAGAATCTAGGTTCTTCATTGTGTAAGGGAATTACCTTCTTATTTTACTTTGAAATTCATGCCATTTTCACCACATGTTTTCAATTTTGTGGTTTATATATAGATATATAGATGATGATTATAATCTATTCAATTTCTTTTCAAATACCTCACATGTTATCTCCCTCATTAATATTTTAATAAAATATTAAGAATTTCATTGGAGTTTTTTATTTAATATATTGTTTTTGAATGTTTTGAACTTTTCTCCCACGTTATCCTTGTTATTTTAAATTTTTCATGCATGTTATAATTTATATTTAATTTTTTTAGTTTTTTTTATACTAATTTTGTCTTTATTTTCAAACATTTAAAATTTAATATCATTAATGTTTTCGAAAAAATTAATTTTTACCATTCTTTATGAAATGTGTGAAAATAATGTTTTTTAACATTAATGGAACGAGAAGATTTTCCACCTTAAATTTCTGTTTTGTATTATCAGGATTGCTATAAATAATTTCATTATTTTTTAATGATTACCTTGTACCATTGATCATTTATTTATTAAAATGTTTTAAAAAGGAATTTGTCCTTAATTTTATCCGAAAAAGTAATATTCTTTTTCTTATTGTTTCAAATGGGGGATTCAATGGTTTTATGTTGAAAATAGTTAAAGCATGATATTTTCTGTTCACGAAAATTAAATTAATAATTATAGTGGATTGAAGGTTATCAAGACATATGTCATAACTACTGGGGAAACTGATATATATCTAGAAGTAATAGTGTAATGATTTTGTGTTCAACGAGGGAAAATGAGGGAGATAATAACATCTGCAGACCCACACTCCTGAATATAGTGCTAAAAACATAATATTTACATTTTTTTATTTATTTTGATATACATGATCCAATATTATCCATCCAAAACATACAACCTCAAATGGATATATTGTAACACATACATACCTAATGACCATTTAGGGTTAGAGTTCCAAAAAAATTAAGATAAATTCTGACATAAAAACATGGATAACTAGTTGAGAATAATCAATTTAATATCACACTATTTTTTTACATATTTTGACCTTAAAACCACTCTTCACATTCTAGGGAAAAAAAAGAAAACAATGGAATGGTATGCTAAGGAACATGGGAAGGGATAACAAAAGTACTTACAATTGAATGTTATTAGTGAGAATATTATGAGAATAATATTATACTTAAATAATAAAAGTGAGTTATAATATCATATTAAAATTCATATCCATAAAAACCGGATCATAAAATATTTTTAAAGTAATAATGATTTATTAAAGTAAAGTGTAATTAAAATCAATAATCATGTTCTATCTGATATCAATCATGATCGAATGAGCCATTAATAACTCATAAAAATAATAATGAAAATGTAATGGTAAATATGAAAATTTTGTTGATAGATTATATACAATAACCCATATATGTTGAATTAATATTGTAAATTTAAAACATAATTCTCAATAAAACATAATTTTACACAACGCATTGGAGGTGTGTAATAGACCCACTCTTACATGGATTATAACGTAATAACCCAAGATTGATTTATAATAGAAACACCCGCCCTTATATCACAATACAACCACCCATCATCAAAAAAAATTACAGTAACCATAACATTAATAATGTATGTAGGGTTTTTATTTCATCATAAACTCATAAAAACAACCATTTTCATTTCATAACATGATTAACCCATGGAAAAAAAGGATTCCTTGAAAATAAATTTAAAACAATCATAATAAATATATAGAAATAATTGGGATGGTATCATAATAAAGTATCCCTATTTGATCATATATTACATCAGGGGATGTTGTCATTGGTTAATTGAAATGCCATTAAAAGATCATTAAAAACATTATTTATAAAAATAAACTTTCTACAATGAAAATCATTTTTAAGAAATATAAATTTATAAAATATTGTGGAAATTATTTTTTGGAAAGAATACATATTATATTATAAATTTAGAATTAATTAAAATAATGTTAATGATGGTTTAAAAATCCAAAATATTGTAAATGATGAAAATAAACATTTTTCTAAATCTTTTTTAAAAAGCGTCTAAAGTTACAATTCCAAAAAATGATAAAAAATTACATTCTAGAAAAATAAAATGAGAACAGATAATATAAAATAACATTAGTGAATAATTTATGTTTATAACAATACATTAAATAATATAAAAATAGAAAAAAATATGAAATATAGATTTTCTGAATCTAAAATAAGATACAAGATTAGTATCGCGTACAAATAACATTAATTATAATATTTTAATTAATATGGATTGAAATAGAAACAAAAATATTAAACAATATTTTCAACCAGAGGTGATGAAATTATATTTGGTTCAAGAAAATATGATCTTATGATTTCCCCTAAAGAAACCTTGAACATAAACAATACTTATATGAAATGAGATTGAAACTTTAAATATTCACTACTTTATTGATTTTGAATATCAAAATTCATTTAAATAAAAAATATTATTTTCCTACACAAATAGCATGAATTATATTAATTCACATTTAAAAAGTAATTAATGAGGTATTATGGAAACCATAAAAAGGAATTATTGTGTGGGACATGAAACATATCTGAAGAAAATGAGATTGAGATAACGAATACAGTTATATATTTCATGTCATTTGAAGCGATAATTAATTACTGAATTGACCTTGTCAAATAATGTCTACCCATATAATTTTTGTTTAAAAATATAATAAAAAACTTTATTGATCAACTTTCACATAATAATGGAAGAACAATGTCAATTTATTAGAATTATATCCCAATGAATTAAAATTAAGATATGAAACCTCTTAACACTTAGTACATTTGATTTTAAATCCCATTGGTTGAATTAATTGAAATTTAAGCTCAAATTACCATTAATTATTATGGATTCATGATATAAAATGTAAAATATTCAGTATATGTTCCATATAAATGAAATTTGGGGTAGAATATTAAAATATGCCTCTATGAAAGGAAATCCGGATAAAATCCCTTATCCATGTCCTAGAAATTAGTCATTTTTTAAACAATTTTAATAAAATTATATAAATTATTTTATTTGTTAATAATTTTTTTACATTATTAATCATATATCCTTTAACCATTGAATTTACTTTGTTTTAATGAAATATTTAATGACTTAATCGACTATGTTTATGTCAGGTGTTTTGAGGATGTTCTGTATAGAGTGCTAAAACAAATTTAGTAAGATAAATGTTGTTAGAGAGGTGATTATTACCTAGTAAAAATGTTAATAATCATGAAATTATTATATTTGTTGTTAATCAATTAGAAATTACGATCTAATCATGAAAAAATGAACAAAATTACAATCACGGTGATGATAGTCCCTACATATGCATGAGTAATGATGCCAGTTTCCAATAAATGTTAAATAAATAATGTAATTATTATTTTACCTTTAAATTATGATTATTATATTTTAAATATAATACTTTATATTTATTTATAATTATATATGTCATACATATTATTATTTGATAAAAAATGATTTCATACCTTTGTGAAGGTGATAATCCACACAAATAAACAAACTACGTTATCATTTTACTTTGAATGGAAAGGCACGAAAATGGATTATATATTAACTTTATAGAATTATAATTATGTAATTAATAATGTATATAAAAATTAAATCAACAATTATAACTAGTTGTAAGAGAAAGTGATATAAAATTTATTATTCTAGTTCATAATGTGGTACTCCACCACACACACGATCTATGGTTTCATTCCCCTATTGATAAACGAGGAGATGTATATAAGTTATTCAATTAACATAAAAATATATATGTATATGTATCATATTTTTTATATTATTTCATCATTTTTAAATAATAATTCAATGATGTAGAGGAAGAAATAAAAAAAAAATTCGGATAAAATTTGTACATCTTAATTGGTACTATAACTAAAATATTATAAAGGAAAAAACCAAATATAAATAGAAAATAAATGAAACATATTAGAATTTTGGATTATTATGGACGAAATATACCAATAATAGGATATTATGGAAAGTTTCGCAATTAATTTTAAGCCTTCTCATATTAGTTTAATCATAAATTATCCCATTTTAACTTTAACGTGGTACCAAAAAATTACAATGTTTACTATTTATAATGACTAAAAATTTATTTTAACATATTTCAAATTATTAATTATTTTATATAAAAATTTGAAAAAATATTATCAATTTCAATTAACATTATTTTCAATACTTATTTTAATAATAACCCCAATAAAGTTTATGAAAAGTGTTTTTCCAAAAAATTAGTTTTTGTATAAACAAGTTTTCATACCAAATTAAAGTATTATATTGATCCCAATAATATTAATTTAATTATCATTCAAAATAAGGAACTAATGAAAATTTAAAAATTATCCATGTTAATGTGACTTTTTATGTACCTGAAATGAAAAAGGGTTTTCAATAAAAAACAGTATCGTCAATATTTATTGAAAAATAATACATTCTAGAGAATTATCTAAAATTCATACTATGATAATTTTGAAATTATGAATTCAAGAATTATATAAATTTTATAAAATAAAATTTATAATTAGAAATTATTTAGAATAATATCGCACAAAAATAAATAAAACCCATTTTGGAAAATGAATCCTAGTTTTAAAGGATACAATGAATTTAGTGAAAACTATAGTGATTATTTCCTAATAATTAATCAATATGTTGGTACTGAGTAGGACATTTATATATATTTCTTAATGTGTTTAATCTTATTCATGATCACCAGTTCATCATCTATTTTCCTTTTAAATAATAATATTTTTATATGATATCTCAATTCAATGGATGTTGGGTTATGTGTGTTAAGAAAGCAATGAAGCATATTATTGTTTTATAAAAAAAATTTAGGGTGTTACATTTTGACCCCATAAAATTATTTTTACCCTATCAATTTTATCAGAGTCATCAAAGCTTCAGTATTTAAAAATTCTTTTATCGAAAGCTCAAATCATATTGAGGGATAATAAAACATCTTTTAAAAATGTGAACTCGTAAGTATAATGGTTACCTAAAATAATATATTAGTGATTTTCCAGATAAATATAAAATTGGTTGTAAATTAAAATATAGACATATAGGATAAAACAAAATTTCGATGACTAATATTGAGTGACATATAACATAATCATGAAAAATTCAATGATCAGAAAACCATAAAAATTGAGGGGTGGAAAGGACATCACTTCATCCATAAAGGAGTTAAAAAGGATAACAACATTATTTAATGATACTTTTCAATGATTTGAGGAATTCATTTTCTATCTTGAATAATAAAATAAGTTAATATACATACTTGAAATGTCTAATTTCATCCTTTAGTCAACTTCCACCAAAATATCATCTTTTTCTTCAAATGATGACAATTCAAGATGAATTTTTCCTTTCCTAAATAAATAAAATCCAATTGTATTGTATCACATAATCAATAAAAGTATAAAAATATATTACTAGTGTCTTTATATATTAAAAAACTGAAATGGTTAGTATAAGATAATAAAATATAAAAAATTTATAAACCATTTTATAAGTTAATAATACATTAATATACATATATCAAAATTAACAATAATGGTTTAACATAGGTCATTCATCATATAAACAAAAAATATCCCAAATAACCATAATTTCCATAATATTAAAGAATTTTTTAGCATCAAAATTAATCTCTACGCATTAAATTTACATATATAAAAAATGAAATATAATTACACTAAAATAACCCATCACATTAAATCACATGTTAAACTTTAGAGTTATATATACCTAAACCTAGTAAACAATATCCCAAAATATGGTTAATCACCTCAAAATGCGATCAGTTAAAATATAAAAATGGGTGTCTAAGAATTTTAAATTTAGGTCAAAATTAATCATATAAATATTTGACGGTATCCATAATAATTATGTTAATCTCACATAAAGACATTATAATCAATAAAGTTATCTAAACCCTCCTCTAGTAACAAATATAATATCATTGAACCCGCACTCCCAGATCTATTTCTAAACTCAAAAATCTATACACTCATGGATTGAAACAGATAAAAATTTCCCAATTTTATCCATCCAAAATATGAAACATAAAAAATAAAATACTAGATCACATATTTACCCAATTAAATTTTTGGTTTATAGTGTTTGAGAATTATAAAAATATAACACATAATAATATCAATATATAAAATAACTGATTCATAAAAATATGTTTCATAAACCACTATGTTTTTTATATATACTAACCTTCTTAGGCTTAACATAACTAAATCATTATTCATAACATGTGGAAATGAAAAACATAATAAGGGTGATCTCAAACATTTAAAAAAGTTAAAAATAACCAGTAGGGTTGAATTTCATCAATGAGGATAAGTGAGAATTATTGTCTAACGATATAATCAAAGTACATGACAAAAACATAAGTAATTAATACATATAAAAACATTGATCATAAAACATTTTACATGTCATTCTTCTTTATCAAACGATATAATCATAATAATCAATAATAACAATCCGTAGAATATCAATATTGATCAAAGTAACTATTAATCACACAAAAATTGAATATAGAAAATGTGTTGGTATCTTAGAACATTTTCCTTATAGACTACTTAAAACCCTCTCCATTGGAATAAAAAATATGATTAACATCCAACATTATTCTCCAGAGAACATATTCATGAATTAATACATATAATAAATATCAATGATACACACATCCTTTGTTTATAACGGGGTCACACATCCTTGATTTAAAAAGGAACCACCCACTATTATTTTATAACGAAACCACCAATAATCATAAATAATGTCTAAGAACAATAAAATGAATAATGTTTTCATTTCATTATAAACTCATAGAACAACCATTCTTCCATTCATAAAATGATTAACCCCTAGAAATGAATTGTGTTCCAGGATAGGCTTTATGAAATAATAAAAATCCATACATAGAAATAATTAGTATGGTATCATTACATAATATCACTAGTGGATTATAACATCACGGGTTTTGGTTATTGATAAATAGAAATGAAATTAAAATATCATCAAAAAATTCATGAGGAAAATTCCATTTCTACATTGAAAATCACTTTACAAAACTAAACATTCACAAAACAATTTTCAAAATAAATTTATTTGAAAATAATATTAGATAATTATAAAGGGAGATTTAAATAAAATAATAATCATGATGGAGTTAAAACCCATACATTACATAAATGTTAGAAATCAAAAATATTTTCAATCATTTGTAAATATTGTAAAAAATACCCCTAATAAAAAACAACAAGTAATTTCATTTTAGAACCATTTATAATAATGTCAAATATCATGTTAAATAACATTATAAAATAACTTATTTTTATTAATTAACATTGTTGAAATAATTTTATAAAACTTTGATGTGAAAGTGAAAGATTCATACACTAAATGATGATATAATATAAGTATCAAAAACAAAAAACTTTCTTGATGATTCATTAATAAATAATATAGAATATGGAAAAAAATATATAAAAATAAATTATAACTTGATTAAAATTAAATATATTTGGTTCATGAAAATAATCTCATATGATTTCCCCAATGCAACAATGAACATTAGATGTCCCCAAAAGAAATACTATTCTAAAATAAAGTCATTATAGATTTGGATATTTTTAAATAAAAATTAATTGATAGTGATAATATAATATGAATTTATAAATAACATTAATTTCATGAAGTAGTATGACTAAATAAATTAATGATATACTAAGTACACTAGACAGTAAAATTATGGTAAACAACCGGAAATATCTCTCATGAAAATAATATTGAGTCAAAAGAAACCCTTGAAATGATCAAATTATTTAAAGTGATAATTAATTATTTAAATGATTATGTGACATATTTTAATCCATATAAAAATGTTTAAATATAAAATAAAACAATTTATTGATAAATTCACTTGTAAACACTTCAATACAGTGAGATTTTGTGAATTGTTTTTCAAATAGATTGGATCTTTTCTTTATTTTTTGGGACAAGAAAAACCATGTTTGGGTTTCATTAAAATCAATATTTAGTTTGTATTGCATTACATACATAACTATGTTTGATTCTACATATATAGGATATCGAGTATAGGATTGCTTAAATGAAAAACTGATTTTAAGAAAAATGAGTCATACAATTAAAATATTATTATTTAATATCCTATATATCACATTGTTTTTGGAATAAATGGTATGAATTTTATTAACTAAATAATGATAATATATTTCACACATGTATATATAATAAATTTTTTGGGGGGAAATTAATTCAAAATGAATATAAAATCTATTCGAAAATAAGGAAAATATTTTTTTTAAAATAACAATATTTTTTATGAAAAGAAATGTTCTTTAGCTCCACAAAATAAGAAAACTAATTTTGGTGAAATATATTAAGGAAATTTATATATAATATATACATAAATAAGCTATTTATGATTTATATTATTTTTTTCTAGACTAGAAACAAAAATAAATTCATTTTGACGATTAAAACATTATTTTTCTCAAAATAAATTTTTCAACTTTTTATTATGAACCTATATAAAAACAAATATTATTTTTGAAAATTAAATTCACAAAATTAAAATTGTTATTAAATATTAATTTAAAAATTATATTGGAATGATTATTCCCATTTTTCTTAAAAATTTCATTATTTTAGGAATAATGGAAAAATTACATAATTTTAATTGAAAATGTCTTTTAGTTTAGTTTTTTATAATGATAAATTATATTTTAAATTCGGTATAATGTTAAATTTTTTAAATTATACAAAAATAAATCTAATTTAGGTTATTTTAATTAATTTAATATCTTTTTAATAAAAAAACATTATAAAATGTTGAGCATTTCCTCTTTAGAACCCCTCATTCTCATTACGTCTATTGGATGAATTTTAAATTAATTTTTTCTAATTATGTGAATTCAATTTTGAAAAATTGATTCTATATTTTTAATTCAATATTTATTTTATCTAATGACTCCAACTTAGGGATATACTAAATATAATAGTAAATGTTGTAAATAATAATAATTGCGGTTATGATAAAATTTGGGTTACCAATGGATACACTAAAATTATGAGGTTAAAAATGAAAAATAATGTTTTATAAATAATGTTTTCATGAAGTATTTCATCTATTAAACCTATAAGTTTCAATAATGGTCTTTTTAGTACTATTCTTACCTAATAAAAATGTTAGAGCACTCATTTTGTTATAAAAATATGAAGTGGGTCCTCTCCAACATTAATTGCTACTCACTCACCTCCATTCTTCACACATTAAAAACTATCTGTTTTTTCTATTAATAGACCCCAAAACACCCAAAAGTCCATCCCATCATCCAATATACATTATTTTTTTGAATTCAACCTTCATATGATATCATTTAGTGAAAACTTAAGGAGGATACCTGATGAAGAGTTAACATTCATCAATGAGAATTTTTGTTTTATTTATTATTACACACTCATAATTTCTTTTAATACCCTTATTACACAATATTCAAAGTGTTATAAATATATTTATATTTTTGATATTTAAGGAATTATATACAAACATCAGCAATTCCCTCAAATGGGTTATGAAATCATCTTTTCTGTGTACTGTAGATTCCTGCCTCGTGAACTGATGCCATTCATTTCAATATTACCACCTATGAAGGCTATAAATAATGATGTAGATATTTTTTATTATGTATCTACATTAATTATGGTATTAATATTCTTTATTTTTTATCACATATACCTTCATTGTTTCCATTTTTTGGAATACGATAACGTTGTTCATGTGTATGATGGACTACTACCTCGTGAAGTGATGTGATTCATTCATACATTACATTGATGGTACCATGGATGTATTGAATTAATATTTGTTCTATATATATATATTACCGTATTAAAATTATTTAAATATTATAAATCATTTTATTTTCATTCATTCAATGTGATTAGAAAATGGAAATATTTTTCTTGTGTGTGTACGACCAACTGGCTTCATGAAAGGTGTCTTTCATTTCCAATCACTAAATGTAATGGATTACTATAAATTAATATATACATAATTTATATTATATTAATATAATGTATTACATTATATATATTATTAAACCATCAACTATATAATTGTACCAAAAATTAAATGTCAAAACATATATGAAAAACAAAGTTGTTATTTCCAAATACCTATCTTTAATATGGAATAGTTAATAAATAGGTAAAAAATGGTCATTAAAAAATAATATAATTTATTATATATATGAATATCTTTATTTAATATATTTATAATAATCTTATATTTATTATATAGGTGTTTTTAATGTGTATGAAGTACGTCTAGACTTAAGGTAAGGGATTTCTGTCTCACATATTTCTTCAGTGAGACACCTGCCATATTCATCAAAAATTTATTTAATATATTTTATATACATTCCATGATTTTATTTAATAATTATTTTACTTAAAATTATTTGTATTTACCTATCCATTAAATTATCTATATTTAATGGGGTTTATATTTCAAAATTTACGAAATTGGTAAGGGGTGTTTTTTCAATTTTCCTTATTTGAGACATATGATTATGTTAAAAAATTATCATCTTGTATAGATTTATATATGGCCCCTTTTCATATAATGTAACGAAATTATTTATCAAAATTATATTTTAACTTTCATTTAATTATATTCATTCATGGGTATTTTGTTTCAACCCTACTAAAGTGGTAAATATATTATGCTTTAATCTCATCATTTATAGGGATTATTTATGATCCTATTTCTGATGATAGAGTATTATGATAGATCTCTCAAGAAATATATGAATTTTACTCTATTAAAGTTATGTCATAGTCATATATTTTTTTCAATTAATTTTCCTCTTTATATGTACCTAATAGTTCAAAATAATTATTTTAATAACTTTTTCATTGATTTTTTTTCTATCAAAAGACTAATTTCAACCAAACCCCAATTTTTGAATAATCAATTAAAATCAATGTTTAACATTTTTTTAAATGAAAATTTAAACACGTATTTAGATTATTTTTTACTTTTAAAAAAAATTAATTGGAATGTTCATGTCATTTTCTAAAAATATACCTACATTGATATTATATAAATAGTGAAAATAATATCTATTTTTACCATGCAAGTTATGCAAAGTTTTTTCCAATGTCTTGACTACTCACTAATTTAATGATCCTCTTACATATTTTTAATTTTTATTCAAATTAAATTTTTTTCCTTTAAATTTTTTAAATATTACGATTATAAATAAATAATTAAAATACAAAATGATTTTGAAAACATTTTTTGTTTTTAAAAATAATTTTCATTGAGGAAATTATATTTTCCCCAAGATATATGTAAATTTTTTTAAGGATTTCATTTTAATTTTTCTATTTTATTTTCAAATAAAAAGTTATTTAAAAAATTATGTTTTAAATTTTTTTTTTCAAAGGTTATTTTCCTTAAGAAATTTTCTAAGTGATCATTCAAAATCCTTCTCAATCTAAAATGAAATCAAATGATATAATTTATGCCAAACACGATATGTGAACCTAGGATATCAATTTTACTATTTCTATGAGTGGTTAAATTTTATGAAGAATTTTTTTTGAAAAAACATTTTTCCCATCCACATGTTATACAATGATATAACTCTTGCGAAACCCTCTTCTTTTCACGGTTTATTCATTGATAAAATATTGAAATGATTTTGAAACATATCTATATATTATAGGTTAGGATATGATTAAATGTTTATAAAACCCATTTCATTTCATGGGTCAGGATATTACGATTTTTTTATGATATATTGGAACAAATTTGTATTATTTTCATTTTGTGATAGAGGATATGTTATAACCAAGGTTGGTGGTTACGATATAACAAATGATGGTGGTTAAATTATAACCAAAGATGGGTGGGGCTTAAATCGACCTCCAATGAATTGGGTAAACATTTTTATCTCATGAGATATATATGAATTTAATGGGGTGTGAACCTAGTTCAATATGATGGGATGTAAATGGGGAGTAAACCTTATTCAGTAGGACATGGCTTGAATGGGTTGTGAACCCGATTTGGTAAATGAATTTGTTTACTATAATGCTACTGGGAGTGAAACATGACTAATATGATTGTTTTGAGAGTAAAACCATTCAAAAATAATTAAGTTATTCTACTCATGATGGTTGTCCCCCCCCCCTCTATGTATAGCCACCCATAGAGCACCCTTATATGTTTTGGAAATGACCCTTGATTTATAAAGAAATGAATTTATATTATTTTGTGTATGTCACAAATTTGATGTCTTATGCCAATTTTATGAGACAAAAGCTCATTATTCATGATTTCTTTAAGACTCATGTATTATATCATATTAATCCTTAATTCTTGTCTCAATATTATGATCTTTCATATGAAGGGTATGGTTTTTAAATTGTTATGCTCATGTTTTCATACCCTTATCATCATGTTAAACTTATGTTTGTCCCTTTTTAGCATTAAAAAAATTAGATCTCACACTTTATTATGATTCATTTCATTAGGTTATGAATAATAATTTTATATAGGGTATTTATAAAAATGATACTAAATGGGAATATCATTATGGGAATCAATGATGATCATTAACCAAATTAGAATATTTTGTTCTAGGTTTCCAAATGCACTAAATTGTAATGATCCTCAATAATGTGTTTGTGTAATGTATTTAATATTAATATAATAATATACAATATGGTTATATGAAGTTACTAGATCATAATTATTGGTATAAAATTAATGGTTTAGTTACACTTTGGAAACATGGATGAGAAATCTTTTGTGATTTCCCTAGGAATATTTCTAACAACATGTCTTGGTATGTATCTAAGGATAATTATAATGATGACTCAATGTATATGGAATTGTCAATGAATTTTATAAATGTAATGAGTTAGTAGTTTATAGGAAATTTAATACTTTCCATGATACTAAATGTTTATATGGATAGGGTATAGAGGTACCTTTGGGTGACAACTCCAAAACAGATGCATTGAGATAGACTCAATCATCACATGGTGAATAGAAATGTTGAACAATTCACACCTGGTATGAAACTAATGGGGGATATGTTTTGTAAATATAAAAACACATTACTAACCATCATGAATGATTTAAATATTCAAGGACTATAAAATACCTAGTATAAAAATAAGGGTACATATTTTAATAATAGTGTTTCACGATTTTGGCAACCTATAATTGATTATCATGATTACTTAGTTTCCTATTAAAATAAGTGTTCTTAAGAGTATGATATTTGGATTTATTTGATTGTAGAGACTAGAAGAAGGTCCTAGAATAATAAATTTATGATATAAAATGAATAGTTTAGTTAATCAAATATATGGGAAGACTGTTCTTCCTAATGTATTATCAATGGATGAATGCATTAAATATTGAATGTATGAGCATTAATAAAATTGATTTCCTAGGGGGATGCTCATGAGTAGAATCACCAAGTTTGTATAAGTAATGGTTAAACTAATTACAATGAAGAGACAATGAATAACAAGTGATGGGAATTATGTATTAGGTAATACTATGAGGAATATTAGTTAATGGCCTAAGGATGAGGTTGAAGAATCAAAATGTTTCTATATTGGAATTCCAGAATTATGATATATATATATATAAGGATTATTTATATAATTTTTTCATGCATAATTATTAATAATATTTTAAATGTTACTAATGGTCTAGAAAAGTTATTTAATGTTAAGGGTATTTTCGGATCAATAGAAGATAACCATTAATATGTTATGGATGTTGAGATAATTTTTTTGGGAAAAGAGTTTTTGGATAGGAATAACTAAATCAGACAGTACTGATTACCATGGAATGATAAATGATATTTTGAAAGAGTTTTTTATTCAATCATTGATAGAGTGAAAAAAATTGGATTTAAATAATAAATGCAATAATAAATTTATTATTTAAGTCATGAGTAATCATGCATATTTTTTATATGTTTTTATGGTAATTTTGGTTATTTAAATTTATAAAGAAAATATATTATAAGGGTATTTACATGTATGGTAAGTGATAGTTAATATTAAAATTTTGGTATATGAGAATTAATGAAATGTATATTTTAGAAATTCATTGAAGATATTTTTAATTTTTTTGATTTTAATCATATGTAAGGGTTATAAAGTTAGAAATTTCTGTAGTGGATTAATGTGAACTTCATATGGGGATTTAGATATTAATATATTACATCACCCTGTGGAGAGTTATCCATTTTGGAACCATTATGTAGTGATTATAAATTAATATAGACATAATGACTTATCATTCAACTTATGGATCTTATGATCTATTAGTTCTTTAGGTACAATAAATTCACATTTATTTCATTGAGTAAGATATAATTAGGAAATTGATAAAGGCACAACTGATGGATGAGATTGTGCTTATTGAATCTAAAAAAATAAAGCAATCATATCTTTTACCAAAAATTCATCATCATAGGAAAATGAACGTGAAATAATATTTTGTCTTGTAATCATTATTTTTTATGATATTAATGACCTTTTTAAAACATCTTTTTTATGGTTTTATGGTAATTAAATTTCTCCAGATTATCCATATTATTGTGATCAATGATTTTTATCTCTCTCTATAATTATTTATTCTTTCCTTCATGTCTAAATCATTACATCACACATATGTACTATTTTGTGGAAGCCTTGTTATGAGTTAATTTAGGTGACCTTTATGTTTCTATATTTTTTTATGGGATGTTTTATTATTAACATGTATGATGTGGATTTCTTGGACGGAATTTATAATTGATATTCATTTTTTGGTTGAAACAAATTTTTAGGGAAAAACCATTTAAAGGGGTAGAATGTAACATTCTGAGATTTTGTGAAATTATGTTTTTCTAATAGATTGGATCATTTCAATATTTTGTGTGAAAAATAAATAATTTTGGATTTTGATAGAATTAAAAGTGGTATTATATTATTTTACATTAAACACTATGTTTGACGTGTGTTATACAGAATACCATGTTTAGATTTCCTTATACATAACAAGAAGTTCAAACGAAACCATACAACTGAAATATTATTATTCAACATGATAGTTATCACATACCCCATTAAAATAGACATTATGAATAGGACTAACTAAATTATGATCGTATGGTTTAAAAATTTATATTTAATGATTTATTTATAATTCAATTTATTATAAATGAAAATAAAAACTTTTTAAAAATAATTGAAATCTTTTTCAAGAAATAATTTATTATGAAATTAAAGGTGTTATATCTCAATAAAATTAAAAATTACTTTTTGTGAATTATTTTAATGAAATTCAAGTTGTATATATATTAAATCCATTATATAAAATTTATATTAATTGTTTTTTAGACAATATAATAGAATAAATCAAAATTTATACAAAAAAACTGCATTTTTCTATAAAATAGTTTTTTCACCTTTTTATGGGGAATATATTTTCAAAACAATATTTTTTAAATTTCAGAATAATTATTTTATTAAACTAAAATTATTTTTCAAATTTTAATGTCAAATTTATCTGAGGTTTAATTTTTGGATTTTGTGAATAACTCCAATTTTTTTTAAATATTGAAAAAAACACAGAATTTCATTTGAAAAATGTTATTTCATTAATTTTTTAATAAATATTAATTATATTTTCAATTTGTTTTAAATTTTAATTTGTTCAACTATATATACATGAATCCAATTTACATCATTGGAGTCATGTTAATGTTGAGTTCTTATATGAAATTTTTTTAATCATTTTAACATTTCCACTTAAAAATAATTCGTTCTCATCGCATCTATGGGATTAATGTTAAATATAATTTTCCATTTCTATGATTGGAATTTAGAAAAATGGATTCCATATTTGGAAGCATAAGAATTTTTATTTTATAATATTTTTATCTTAATTTTTAACCAAATGAATTTTTAATTAATTAATAATAAATTAATGCGGTAAAGGTAAAAATGGGTTGTAATGTCCCCAACCCGGGTACTACTAAATCGCTTCCACAAGTCAGGTCATCCCATGACCTAAAGTATGACTCCTCATATTCTAAAGGTTGTTGACTAACAAAGAGGGTCTAAAGTACTAACATGGGGGGACTATACCCTAATTATCTGAGTAATCCACCTCAAATCACAATATAAATGGCGGAAAAAATAAGAAACAAACAATAGAATGCATAGGCAAACATCTCCCAACTAGGTACCAACTAGAAGAATTAATAAATATTTCATGTCATTATATAATTAAAAGTGACCAAAACATAAAATAATGTCAACAATGAAATCCACAAAATAGAACTCACTCCATGTAAGGATCCTCCTACATGCATGTCCCATGTGAAACTCAACTCCCTAGTATTGGACCCTTACCCTTGTACAGACCTACAAGTATAAAATCTACTTATGTATATAATGGTGGCCCAAGTAGGATGTGTGTACGACTCAGTAGGCCAAAACCATAGCTGTTTACAATATACCTATTCTAAAGGATAGTGCATGAATGTAAAGATAAATGGAAATCAATTGGAAGGAAATAAAGGGACACTATTTAAGAATCACAAAATTACTATTACTCTTAGGATTATTTTTCCAATTTCATAATATACATCATATCTTCATTTATTTCATCATCAACATGTAATATATGGGTTATAAATTTAGATTATTCATCAAATATTCATGACATTAATCATTTTTAATAATAGAACATGTTAAGTCCCTAACAAATTATGGACGAGCATATAGAATAATAACAAAATTTACTTTGGATCCTTAGTCCATGTATTTTCATTGAAAACAACTATTGGTGGCATAGAGCATCAGTGTGACTCTCCAACCCATGAATTCCTGGGTTGGTTAGAGCATCAGTCCAACCCTACCCGCGGGACAAGCATCAGTCCTTAATCCCACCACCAAGCCATGTGCACATGTTATTCGATACATTTACCACATTTATCCATATCAAAACCATTACAACCAAAAAATATAAAAAACATGTTTCCCAAAAATCAATCATGGAAATCAATGTTATGCCATAGTCTATTCATAGTTCCATTTTACAATACAAAACCCATTAACCCAATTATCCTTCCCATGTCTCACCCCAATAACCATATTCATAAATTCACTATTCATAACCCATTCCATGTGTTCAAAGTTTCAGACACACCATCCCTATTTGGGTTTTCAAAATAATTCATTAGAAACAAGACACTACACCCATTTAACTAATTTATCCCATTTTTATTACCATTACAACATCCCTTAAGCCTATACTATATACATGAAAATTCCAAAACTTAATTTCTATAATAATTCAACATTTCAACATGCTTGTTAAGGGATCTACATTATTACAAGACATCCTTTCTCATACATATCCTACTACCATGTCCGGAAAGTATCGGTGCTGCCCTTGGGTGGCCCTACAAAGTTCAAGTCGTCTTTTATGTGTCCCGTGGAGACAACGAGCATCTCCATTCATCAAATTATCACATAAATTATAAGGGTAATGATGAAAAAAACCCCAAGAATGCCAAAATATCAAACTAATCTATGGGATATAACTTTTAGTCCACCTACCTTGAATATGTTACGGAACACACCCCTTATCATGGCCTTAGATCTTGAATCAACCGCCCTTGAAACCACAACCTAAATATCACTGAATATAATGGTTTTATAGTTTTTTTATGTGGAGAAGGTATAGATGAAAACCATAAACCAAAAAGTGAAGCAACAGTGGGATTATCCTTACTCGGATCTTCGTTTCACAACTGAAGGAACTCCAAACGACCTAGAGTTGATAGAAAGACACCCTTGGACACTCTTGGGAGATTTGGTTCATTCCTAGGGTTTCAATAAGGAAGATAGAAAAATAGATGGAGTTACAGTTTAATATTCAATAACGGAATTTTGGTAATTTTCACAACCTTTCTAGGATACATAGTTTTTCAAACCATGTGTAAACCATGTGACAGATAATGTCCAAAAAATCCCATTTCACATAGTTTCCTGAGAATTCTGAATGGTTAAATTAACCTTGTGGTAACCCTGAGAATGCCTCAAACCAAGGATACATGGTTAACTAGGATAATCTCCACAGTTCTCAATAACCATTCACAAACCATAGAGAATTCCCATAAAATCCATTTTCCTCCATTTTCATGTCCCAAACCCTTTAAAACCCCAATTCCTTCACATAATCTTTGGAAAAAAAATTTATGATAAAAATAACAGACATAAAATGAAACATAAACCAAAAAATATCTTAAAAAAATTCTCAGATCATACAACCTCCCAACCTTAGGATGGCTCATCCTCTGGCCACTCAACCCAATCATCATTGAAACACTAATGCAAAGAGATCAGGCCACTAGAATCGCATATCTAACCCTCACTCCCAAGATTCATATTTTATTTTTCCATTCTTCTATAAAAAATGATCCAAAGGTAAATCCTTACCCCTTAAAATCTTCTCACTATGATCCATTGTATAAATTGGATGCTCCTAAAATGATTTTGTAGTCTCATGCTCAATTTCATCGACATTTATAACCTGAGATGGATCCGGATTATATAGATGATGTTGTGAAACATGGAAAACATCATGCATCCCACTATACCATTGTCGAAGAGTCAACCAGTAAGCCACTGGTCTAATCCTCTACAAAATTGTGAATGACCCCATGTACCTAGGTTTCATCTTTCCATGCTTCTAAATTCGATGGATAACCATCATTGGAAATACCTGATTAAACACACTATCACCCACCTCAAACATGATAGGAATGTGATGCCGATCTGCATATTACTTATGCCTACTTTTGGATGTCAGTATACACTTTTGAATCAAATGAACTTTCTCTAATCTCTCCTGCAAGATACTTGGTCCTTACAGATCAGATTCCCCAACCTCTAACCAATATGATGGAGATCTACCAAGACCCCCATTGAGTTCCTAAACGGTTCCTTCTAATTCACAACCTGGAAAAAATGATTTTAATAAAAATCAATGAGTTATCGGTGCTTCTCCAACATACCACCAAAATATAGGAAACAGGCTCACAAAATATCCTCCATCACCTAAATTTTATGATCGAGCTACTCATCCATCTTCTGGTGGTATGTTGTACTCAGCAAAACCTGGGAACCAAGCACCACCTATAATCCCTGCTATAAGTGAGAAGTAAAAAAAAGGTCACGATTAAAAACTATGGTTCTTGGAACCCCATGCAATATTACTATTTCTCGAACAAACAACTCACCCTACTGGCCAACTATAAATGTCTCCTGGATCGGAAAGAAATGAGATAATTTAGTCAACCGAACCACAATGACCTAGATCACATCATTCTTCTATGGATTCCTTGTATGTATCTCCATGAAGTCCATCATTGCATTATTCTACTACAATTCTGTATTAGGCAATGAGTGTTAAAACCCACCTTGATGCTGATGAATAGACATCACCTATTAATAGGTATGAGATCATTCCATGAAACCTTTAATGTATTTATTCATCCCTAGAAACCAATACCGCCTATGAAGATCATGATTCACATTTTTGAAGATGGGATGTACTTCCCACCTCGATACATGAGACGCACACATCAACTCTTCCCTCAAAAACACTAGTACTACCATGCAACCATTAACAGAGATGAATCTATCACCATACAAGGCCCAACTATAAGGTGACTCCCCAACTTTAAGACTTTCCTTTATAGCTAAATACTATAGATCCTCCAACTAAATATCTTTAACTAGGCTTAAAATTGTAGATTCAATTAATCTAGACCCATTGATCTTTCTCCCATAGCTATATTATACCTCCAAAATAATCTCAGCAAACAAGG
Organism: Viscum album; assembly: GCA_963277665.1. Taxonomy (NCBI): domain Eukaryota; kingdom Viridiplantae; phylum Streptophyta; class Magnoliopsida; order Santalales; family Viscaceae; genus Viscum; species Viscum album. The sequence continues at coordinate 1,683,437,243 of OY728119.1, read as the reverse complement.
GAATCATTTTCCATTCAAAGAAGGATTCCCAAACCACCTAAATAAGATTCTTTTAGTACAAAGCTTCTACAACACAATTCCATTTTCGTGATGTGTAATCCAACTCAAAATAGAAGGACTTCAAGTACTCAACCCATCATTTCTACTGAATATTTAAATCCCTCTGATAAAAGATGTACATTAAACTCTTATGATCAGAAATAACCATGAATCACTCTAGCAAAAAAAATTCCCTCCAACATTTTAATGAATAAACTACAAAAACCACCTCAAGATCATGAGTATTATAGTTTCTTTATGGTTGTATCAGCTATTTCAACCCATAAGATACAACTTGATCATCCTACATCTGCACTTCCCCAAGTTCCACAATGAATGCATTAGAGGACAAAGGATACTTCCTACAAAGTTTACGTAAGATTAGAATCAGTGCAGTAGTAAACCCATTATTTAATTTTGTAAAAGTTATTTTTCACGCGTCTGACCACTCAAAAATAACACCCTTTTTTGTAAAGCTTGATACTAGTGCTTCCAAATGGGTGAAATATCTAAATGAAACTGTGGTAATAATGATCCAAAAAATGGTAGATTGGGATATCAGAAATGTTCTAGGGATGTTCCCTATGAACCTCCCCTGGTATCTTATCTTCACCCACTAACACACCTAACTCATAAATGATGTGTCCCAAGAAATGAACATCCGTAATCTAGAACTGACAGTTTAAAATCATAATGTATAGACTATTCTCTCTAAGTATACTCAAGATGGTGTTATGATATTTGGAATGATTGTCTAGAGTTCATTAGTACACCAACATGTCATCAACGAATAAATTAATGAACTGATCTAGATAGGTGTGAAATATTGTGTTTATTAGTGCAAAAAACATAACTAGTGCATTGGTCAACCTTAATGGCAACAACAATAATTCATACAACTCATACTTATTCAAAAAAAATTCTACAATACGTCAGAAGGTATCAACACCTACTAATGGAATCCAAATATCAAATAGATGTTAGATAACAATGTGGCACTCCATAGATTATAAAAAAGGTCATCAATTCTGGGAAGAGGGTCATGGTTTTAAATCTCCTGCTGATTCAACATATTGTAGTCGACACAAAACACCAGTGACCCATCATCGTTCTTAGAAAATAGCATGGGGGACCCCCATGGGGACGCACGAGGATGAATGAATCTCTTTAACTCTAACTCCTATAGATGATCTTTCAGATCTTGGAGTTCTCTTAGCACCCTAAGATTTTGTGTAATTGAAACTAGTTTTACCCCTGCTATTAAATCGATCATAAAATCAAAATTTCTCTTAGGTGGTAGACCTGATAATTCCCAAGGAAACACATACTAGAATAGATTGACCACTAGAGTAAAGACATGTTTCTCCACATCTCCTTCATCATGAATAAGGAATTCCATTTGAGTCATGAGCTTTCTCATATACTGAAAAAGGCCCTACATGGTGTTCTCGAACAACCCACTAAAACACGAAGGAAATAAGTGTCTTCAACGGGAGACATAAAAACTACCTAATGTCTATAAAAATTGATATGGGCAAGATACTCCGCCAACCAATCCATTACCAATATTAGGTCAAAACATGAAATCACTAAAATATACAGATCATATAGGAAACAACATCCAACAACCTCTAAGGTGATACTTTTACACTTTTTTATATTCTCAACTTGCACCCCCAATGGAATATAAAGTGACATATCTTCACATAGACTTTTTATATATAGGCCCAGAACAACATCAAACTATTCTAAAACAAAACAATTTGTGGCACATGAGTCAAATAGAGTATTTTCATGTGTAAAAGCCACTAGAATCATAACATGAATGGTAGAAGGTCTAGCCTCACCAACTCCAGGTGTAGACTGAACTTCTTGTAGATGTCCCAAATCCCTAACATGGGATCTAGACTGAGTACCATATGTTGCACTGCCATGTTAGTACAAATGGTATCTCCCCAGAGTTCCACGTCAACCACCGTAACCAATAATGCTTGTTGGGCTCCAACTTCTTGCATGATATGGGGTAATATATCCCCTACATTCACTCCTCACTCATCTATTACCTCCAATACATCCTGTCATATTTATGGTCTTGTAGAAACTCTTCTCATGTTCAATATTTCTACATGATCTACAGTCAACAGGTGGGTGGGGAACTTACACTGCATGGGTCCCGGCCTGCCACACTAATTGATGCAAGCTCAGTCACTAACCTGAGATGCTGGTTGATTTTTATGGTCGTGATTTCCACTACTTCCCTGGTGTGAATTCTCAAAATAGCACTACCTAATATAATAATTTTTCCATTATTTTTTCCCACCGGAACTTCATCTCAACTTGAAGAGGCATGTTTGAGTTTTACATATAATATATATTCCAAATCCATAACCTTTAAAAAACACTCCAACAAAAATTTATTTACCTAGGATGTGATCTCATGCCAAAGTCCATACTAGAAAATCATTTTCATAGTTTCCTAATCTCCCACTAAAGTAGGAGCAAAATGTTTCATGTTTTTGAACCGACATGCATACTCCATTATTGACATCACCCCCTGCGGAAGACTCATAAAAGAAATAGACATATCATTCCTTATGCTTTCTAGATTGTAAATCTCTAAAAACTATTTCGAAAAACATGTCCACATCATTCCATCCACTCGCCAAGTTTGTAAAAATATATCCCACCAACTCTTTTCCTAGACCGGGAACATGTAAGCTGCCAACTAAAAATATTTCTTAGAAGGGGTCTCCATATATTCAAGAGTTTTATGGATAGAATCAATCCATAACTCAACTACCTCTATCCCACCGTATCTAGTAATGGTCTGAGGGTGTTGCAGATGAAACTCCAAAGACAACACAAATATTCATAGTGACTCTCGCCCTGTGTCTCATTCCATCATATTTATAAAACAAGTGAAGTTATCATGGTATTTATCTTCCCTATCGTCATGAACCATTGCGACATCTTGCTCCACTACTAAGGGAGAATTCATAGTAACATCCTCTGGTCGCCCAACTGGTGCACGCCTTTATGGTGGAATTTCTCTACAATTCCATACATGAACTTTTTAGAACACAACCATGAATCTTAAACAAAGAATAATAAAAGACTCCTCACTAGCCATAAACACACTATTTAACATACACTACCCATTGGGCTTTATTACATATAAAACACTATCCTCAACCATCCATCCCAAGGCCTTGGTTAACATGGGGTAACTAACTCACACAGTTAGAAAACTCATCTTTTACACTAATTCAAAACAATATCATTATTCTAATTTACTCTTAAAACAACTTAATCCTCTTTTACCACTTTATTAAGAACCATTTTATAAATACTAATTACCCTTTTTACCATTATTTTTTACCATTTCATGCAATCACATTAAGAACAATTTCATTATTTATTTATGAAAAAAATGAATCCTAATCTTTATATCCCCACACCCATCTTTTTCCATACCTACCATGATGTATGTCACATATCTACAAAGGTTCCTAGAATGCTGCAGGAATGGACATCATAGTACTCTTTCAGCCACAAGAAAAATTTCACTAAACTATCAAATAACACAACAACTACATTACCAGATGGTGAATTATCATCAAATGTAACAACAAAAAACAAGAGATAAAATTCCCTTCTGGTGTGACATGGGTTTTTCCCCATACATGGATTATCTACTCCCAAGAATCAGCTTAAGAACAAGGCCAGAAACTTTCCTAACCACCTGTATACCATCCCTTAATAGTAATAAATATAAAATAACTCCTTTGGTACCACATTGTAACATCCCCAAGTTGGGTTGCACTAAATATGTTCCCAGAGCCGGGTCATCACATGACCTCAAACGTAGCTCCCCATACGCTATATGTTGATTACTATAAGGGAGGATCTAAATTATTCATGTGCGGAGACAATACAATATTTATCAAAGTATTCCAAATTAGATCTCATTATAACTAGCCAAATAAATAAGAAGAAAAACAATAGCATACATAGACAATCATCACCAAACTGGGTACAATCCAAAAGAAGCAATAAACATTTTCATGTCATCATACAATGAAAAGTGAACAAAACCAAAAATAAATACAACAACAGAGTACCCAAAACGGGTTTGACTCCAATTCAGGAACCTCTTCCATGTATGTCCCATGTCCAACTCAACTCCCTAGTATAGGGCTCTTTCCCTTTTCATGACCTGAAAGCATGCAATCTACTCAGGTACCCAATGATAGCCTGAGCAGGGTGTGATTACAACTCAGTTGGCCACCACCAAAGGTGACTAAAAAATTAACAGTCTAACAGATTGTGAATTCAATTAAAGATGAATGGAATGTAACTAAAAGACAATAATGGGACACTAATTAAGAATAACTAATTTTCTATTACTGTTAGTATTATTCTACCAATATCATAATATACATCATCTCGCTATTTAGTTCATCATCAACATTTAATCCATGGGTTATAAATTTAACTTATTCACCCAATATTCATGAAATTAATAAATTATCATAAGGGAAATATTCGTCCCACTAAATCACTTGGGATGAGCATATCAAGTAATCACAAAACATACGGTGGAGCCTCATCCAAGTATTTTCATTTAACACAACCATTGGGGCATAGAGCATTGGTCTAACTCCCTAACTCATTCATTCCTTTGTAGGTTAGAGCATCATTCCAACCCTACATGTGGTAGGAGAATTATTCCTTAATCCCACCACTAAGATATGTGGACATTATTATTTATACATTTACAACATAAATCAATATCATTACCATTGTAACCAATAAATTAACAATCATGATTCCCAACAATCAATTATGGTATTCAATGTTATTATATATCCAAATCACAATGAAGTTTTACAATAAATAACCCATTATCCTAATTCTTCGTCCCATGTCTCACCCCATTAACCATATTCATCAATTCACTATCCAAAACTCATTCCATGTGTTAAAAGTTTCATACAAACCAACCCTCTTTGGGTTTTCAGAATAATTCATTACCCACAAGACATGATCCCCATTTAACAAATTTATCCCGTTTTTATTACCATTCGAAGAATCCCTAAAGACGCTAATTAGCATAGGCACATCCCAAAAATTCATTTCCACTCTCATTTAACATTTAAACACTATTTTCATTGGCTCCACATTATTACAAGACAATGATGCACACACTTATATTACTTTTATGTCTATAAAGTATCGGTTCACCCCGAGGGTGGCCCTAGAAAGATCATGTCACCCTCTATGTGTCCCATAGGCACCATAGTGGTCTCCATTCATCACATAGACAACTATTACACCAAATACCATCAAATTATCACAATAATAATAAGATATAACCATTTAATAATCCCAATAATGCACCAATATCATAAAAACTATGTGATATGACTTGTAGACCACCTACCATGAATCTATTGGTGAACATACCCCTAATGGAAACATTAGATCCTAATTCAACCACACATTGAAGCATCAACATAATTGTAACCTTAAAGAAGGGTTTTATTTTTTTGGATGGGGAAAAGAAAGAGATGAAAACTCTATAAGAAAAAGTGAAACCAGAGTAGGATTAGACTTACCCAGATTAGCATTACGCAACCGACAACACTCGAGATAACCAAGAGCTGAGGAAGAATTTCCCTTGGAAGATCATGGGATCATTGATTCAATCATGGGGATGAAATATGGAATACATGAGGAAATACAGAGTTTGAGTTTAAAATCCCGTAATGGAATTTTTGTAAATTTCACCTTTTATCTAGGATGCATGATTTACTCGTACTGTTTTCTAGACTGTGTGAAAACTGAGTGAGTGCTACTGTCCCAAAACCCCAATTTTGCATGATTTCTTAAAAATTATATAATATTATATTAAATATTTAGTAACCATTAGAAACCCGTTTTCTAATGATATATGGATACCTAGGATGATTCACACGGTTTGTAATAACTGTGCACAAACCATGCAACATGCCTATAAACTCCTTTTTCCACCCATTTCATGACCCACGCCCCCAGAACACCCTTAATCCTTCACATAGAAATTGGGAAACAAATATTTTACCAAAATAATGGAGTTAATCAGAATCTAAACCAAATCATACCTTAAAAATGACTTGGATATTATATGGGTTTACCGGGTTAAACTAAAAATATAAGTGTATAAATTACCTATAAAGTTGTATAAAAAATTCTTTTTGGAATTATTTTGATGATTAAACATTTAAGGATCATGAATGACACATTTTGAAACCTTTTTAAAAATGAAATAATTAATATAACTCAATTTCTTTCAGAAATATCTTTTGCATCCTCTCCCCCACATGTAAATGCCCATCCCATATCCTTCGTTCTTCATGTCATATAAGATTATTTCTTTAGGCAATACCTACAAAATCACTTCCCAAAATCCATTACCTCATCATATAAGAAATATTTTTTTTATAAATCCATCCTTGTATGGACTTTAGGGAAAACCTATAGAGGATAGATGAATAATATATGGTGTTTGTCAACAAGTGTTTTTGTTTTATATCTTTCCCCACACCATTAATTTTTTTTTGATTTTTTTTTGAATAATAAATATTTATATAAATATATTGATAAATTTTTCATGAAAAATATATAACATATCACCACATTTAATTCCATTCAATGGGTTATGAAATCATCATTCGTGTGTATGGTGGACTACTGCCTCGGAAACTGATGTTAATCATTTCCCTATTACCACACCTCAAGGATAGAAATAGTGATTTATATAATATTTATGTATCATATATAAGATATATATTATTTTATTATTATTTTTTATTTCATAAATCACATAGTCCTTCATGATTTTCATTTTTCATGAATACGATAACATCAATCGTGTGTAATGAAGAATACTATCACATGAAGCGATGTGATTAATTCAGGATTTATATGGAAGGTATTATGGATTATTTTAATGAAAATATGTTATATATAAGATGAATAAAAATATTATTTAATTTTAATTTTTCATTTACTTTTATTTCTTTTAATCCAAAAAGAAAATTGAAATAGTGTACATGCGTATGTACAACCTAATGTCTCCTTAAAAGGTGTATTTTATTTTCTTTCATTAAATTTAATGGATTAATATAAATACATATATAATGAATATTTGTGATGTGTATATCATGTTTTAAAATATCAATATCTTCAATCCATGAACTAAATATGTAGACAAAAAATTAAAAGTTAAAACATATGGGAAAACAAATCGGTTATTACCCAAAACATAATTTGAACAACGAATTGTTAATAAATGGGTAGTAAAATGACATAAGAAAATATCATATCGAATTATATATATTATAATGGTTTTAAATATAATAAAAAAATTATATGTATTATACGTGATTTTTGAACTTATATAACTGAATTCAAGATCTAAGGTATGATATTTTCATCTTACGTTATCGTTTTTGAGACACATGCCATATTCATCACCTAATTATATTTTCTGGTATATATACTATCCATGACTGTATATTATTATTTTTAAACTAAAAATTATTTTTATTTAAATATCCATTTGAGTGTCATTATTTTATGGGGTTTACGGTTCAAATATAACAAAACTCATATGTGATTTTTGTATCAATTTCCTTTCGTTGAGACATATTATTATGTTATACCCCTCTATTATTGTATGATATGTATATATATACCCTTATAAATGTCATATATTGAATTTATATATATTTATTTTTTTATGTTTTATTTAATGAAATTTTTTCATGGGGCTTATGTTTTAATGTTTCCAAAGTGGTAAAGAATTTATGTAACAGTCTCATTATTTATCAAGGTTGTTTTTGATCATGTCTCTGAAAATAAAATATTATGAACCATATCTCAAGAAACACAATACATTTATTATCCTATAGTTATAAAATTATGATATATTTTTCCATTCATATTATTCAATCTATGTACGCATGTTATTAAAATATAGTTTTTAATAAATTTTTCTTTATTTCTCTTTTTGGTTGAAAACCCATTTTTCATCCAAACCCATTTTTTATAAAGTAGTTTTCATAAAAGTTTTTAAAATTTTTAAATCATTTATTAATGAAATACTTACACATGTGTAACTTTTTAGAAATTATTTTAAACGTAATCTTCATGCCATTTTAAAAATCAATGCCCCTCTAGTTTTTACTTAATGTTTTAAAAGAATCTTTTTTAACATGAAGATTATTTCTTAATATCATAAGCACTCAATGATTTCATGATTCCTAATATATTTATTTCATTCATGAATTTTATAATGATTTTATATTTAGATTTCTGTATTAAGTTGATTAATTTTTCCATTATCTAGATTTTTTTACTTTTTTGTGTTTTATTGTCAAGTACATTGGATTTCAGAAAATGAAAAAAAATAAATCATTATCCTGAAAAAAAGACAATTCATTACATGAGTGAAATAAAGATTTGAGACACTATATTTTTTAATCTATAATAAAAATTTTCATGAAGTCATATCATGATGTAAAACATAAAGGAATATGTTTACCCTGCGTGTAATCCTTAGATGTTGGGAAGTAATCAAAAGATAATATGTCACCACCACCATGAAAAGACATGAAGTGATACCAATTTTGATAATCTATTACAAATCATGTACATAAAAAAATATGTGTTGAGATAGATGTATTTTTTTAAAAGTGATCAACTCTGTAACATGCACGTTGTGTATACTTTACCCATCATAATCCCTACTGAAATAATCTAATTTAAAATAAATTTAAGGTGTGGTTTTGTTGGGTTGTTTTATATTTACACCCCTTTGGCCCCACTTTGGACTGGGTAGATATAAAGAAAGGATGTGAGATGACCGGAGCACAACTATGGATCCCTTCAATTGCAGCTCTGTATGTTTTTTTTTATCTCTATCTCAAAGCTATAATGATGATGTGATTTCATTGTATGGTAGCTTTCATGATGAATAGTGGTTGATTATATGATTTATTTTCATTTTTATTGAAATTTATTTTGGAATTTCATATTTTTTCTTTAATTTTATCCCTTACCTCATTCATTTTTATATAACCATTATGAGCAGGACTTGGAAGTGGGTTTAATTTCTTTCATTCATTAAGCATGAAAATGTTCAGAGTTGATTGAATGTTGTTTTTTAATGGGAGGTTTATGGTTTAGACTTATCATATAATCATTGGTTTTGTTTCTACTATTTTTCTTAAATATGTTTTCTAGTTTCATAGTATTTTCAACCCTATGTACTTAACCATTAATAATAGATTGTTTTTAATAGAGAGCGTTTCCCATTATAATTGTACTCTCTATAAACCGATTATGTCCACTGTATGATTGTCAATTAATTATTTAATACCTTATTTCCCATGAACCATTATTTATTACTACCCATTTCAATTTTTGTATTTTATTTGATTCTATATCCATCACCAATCACACAGTCAATATCAAAGAATCAATTACTAAAAATAAAAATAAGTTTTTTTATTTATCATTTAAAATAATGTTTTCTCCAATCCTATCCCTATGGGTTTGACCTTAGACATTCATATTCTATAATAACATATATTTTAGTAGTTTGTTTGATTTACGTTATAAATTTCAAAATTTGATAACCCTTGTGGAAAATAATTTTTTCTATGGGGATATAACATTAATTTTAATTTTTCCATGTAATTTTCAATGATATTTTTTCAATGTTATTTGAGAAAATTTAAAATTATAAAAAAATATTTCAAATGTAAATAATTTTGGAAAATGTTATTTGTTCTAATTTGTTTTTCAAAGTTGAAATGATATTTTCCTCATTTAATTTTTTATAATATTTTTAAATATCACTTTATAAATTTTCAATGTTTTTTTCAAAGAAAATGATTTGGAAGATGTGTTATGTTCTAAAAAGTTATATTCATAGAATCATTATTTTACTTAGGAAATGTTCCAGGTGATATTCCAAAATCCGTATTTATATTTGATGAAATCCTTTGATATAATTTATTCCTTACTGGGGATATGAACCACGGAAAACATTTTTATTATTTCGCTAAATGATTAATGTTTCTGAAGAAAATATGTTTCTGTAAATTGTTTCTCTTCCATTGGTTATACAGTGATAGAAATCTTGAAAACCCATCTTATTTTCATGGTTTATTCTTTAATGAAAGGTTTAAATTATTATAAAACCTATCTATTTTCTAGAGGTTATGAAAAAATAATTTTTTTATGAAAACTATTTCCTCTCATGGGTTATGATTTGATTAGTTTTTCATGAACTTGTGGAACACATATATACGGTTTTTATTATGTGATGGTGGATACATTATAACTGAGGATGGTAGTTACGTTATAACCATAGAAGACGGTTCTATTATAACCAAAGATGGGTGGGACCCATGTCCACCTCTAATGTATTAGATAAATATTTATATCTAATGAGATTGATTGAACTAAAATGGGGATTGAACCTAGTTCAATAATATGTGACTGGAATGGGGAGTTGAATTAGTTTAGTAAAAAAATGATAGAATAGGGGTTGAACTGGGTTTAGTAAGGGACTTAATCTACCATGATGGTCTTGTGAATGAACAGTGACTACTATGATGGTATGGGGAGGGAACCCATTCCACTATAAGGAAAAGGATACCACTGGGGATGGTGGTGTGTCCTGTCAATAATGTGAAGCTTCCCATAACATTCCCTTATAAGATTTTGGAATGTTCCTTCACTACTAAGGTAATGATTTTATATTATTAAGTGGGTGTCAAATATTCCATGTTTTATTCCAGTGATATTCTACGATAGATCTTTTTATTTGATTTTACTAAGATTCATTTCTCATTAACTATCAATCTTTAATCCATGACAAAATATTATGATCTTTGATATTTAGGATATGGGTTTTCAATTATTGGTCTCATGTTATCATGCACTTACATTCATGTTCTTCTTTCAAATATCCCTTTTTACATTTACTGATAATCTAAGCTCACCATTTCTTATGTTTCCTTTCTATAGGTTGTGAATAATATTTTGATGTAGGGTGTGTCTTTGAAGTGAAAAAAATAGGATGATCATTATGGGAATGATTGATGATCATTCACCATATTATAAGTTTGTGATTCATGTTTTAAAGGCACTATAATATTATTCCTCAAGATTTTTCTATGAAAATTATTGAAAATTAATCAATAAATACATAATATAGAGGTATAAAAAACCAAGGTACCTATAAACATTCCATATGATTGTCAATGGATAATAAGTATAACCTAATGAATGTAAATTATATTGAAAACACATTACCAATTAGTGACATTCAATTCCATTCCCATAGGATTAAATAATTTATATTGATATATAAAATTACATTAAAATGAAGGAATCATTAATTAAAATGTAAAAGGATCCTTAAATACCCCATAATAAATTAGGCTCATAGTATTAAAATATTCATCATTGAAGGGAAACTGAAGAAATATCCCTTATCATGGGCCCAAACATTCCATGTGTGTCCTTTAAACATGTTATAATAAATATGTAAATTTAATTTAATTATTAATTACATTTTAATATGATTAACTGAATATAATTTAAAAATTTATTTTATTATGTCAAATTTAATTACTTCTTGGTTACGTCTATATCAAGTGTTTTTAGGATTTTCAATTCAGAATCCGAAAAATAACTTTGGTAGGATAGATATGGTTAAGGAAGTAATTATTCCATGATATCTCGAATAAGAATGATGAAATAATTTTCATTTTTATAAATCTATATTTATTTTGAAATTCACTATTAAAAATTAATCACTAAAAATGGATATGGAAAATGAACTATGTTACAATCATGTAAAGAGTGTGTTATACATACACATCCTTAAATTATATTTTATTTCCCTAATAATTATAATATCATAAATATAATATTATAAACTTACAAAAACCATTATATAAAATCTATTGTAAGCATTTATGATAAAATTGACCACATAACTTCATAGAGGTGGTAATTTACAATTACACATGAAAACAATTATAAGTATTATTTGAATGTAAATTTAACACAATTGATGATATATTATCTTTTTGGAATAATAATTATTTTATGATTATAAAATATATTAAATAAATCCATAATTATAACCATCTTTAAGAGGTTGTGATGGAAAATGAACTACGTTGATTCATGAAGATGTAATTCACTGTACACATGAATGATGGTTTTATTTACCATTTTATGTAATAGTGGATTGATATTGACAATTCAATTAACATAATAAAATCTTAGAACAAGGAATATATTATTTTATTTCATAATATGTTTAGATGATTTTATTGTGTTATAATAATAAACAAAACTAATACATTTTGTTAAAATCTATATTTCTTCCTTCGACAACCTCTTTATATATACACATTAATCCCTCATATGTTGGTATTATACACAAAATAATACCTATGGATGATGTGTTGAATTTTAATCACATATTTTTGTATGAATTGGCTGATCCAAATAGTTCCTCATGTATTAAAATTATAGGATATGGGGTTCCCTTTTATAAGTGAGAGGACAATCACTCTTGGAATTACATAATGTACAAATTAATTTTGATGGAAACAATTCATCAAAAATGTATCATAATATATGTTTATATGTATAAGTTCAAACTAAAACAAATAAATTTGGTTAATATAGTTTTTATGTCATTTTATACAATATTTTATTAAAAAGGTCCCATGACGAAATGTTCACTATATTTATTTAAAAAATGAAATCACTGGAGTCAATAGTATGGGGTCTTATTACAATCGGTTTCATAAAACTTAAGCAAGTTAACTAGGAGCTAGTTAAACCAAGTGAGTATAACTCCAATGAAGGTTTTTCAATCCTGTCAGAAAGCATTTTTTCCACCTGAAAGACTAGTGTGATAATAATGTTGAGACTCATAAGATTATTCAATAAATCCACCCTCTTAGATTCAGGTCTCCATGACATATGAAAATCTTCATTTATAATAGCCATCACTAGAGTAGATGTGTCACCTTCCATCCAAATATTATTCTAGTGTTTTGTTTTTTTCAAATAAAATATCATGAATGATTCAGATCATCTCTTCATAAATAGAATAAGTAGCCCCACAAGTGCCAAAGAAACATCCCTTGACACATTCAAAATGGCCATGAAAAATAGCCCCACATCCATAGGGTATGGGGTACTGTAACATTCTATCTAAATAAAGAATATAATGTTTTCATATTTATAATATTTTTGATTTAAATATTAACTTTACAGTAAAGAATATTTTATTTTTGATGGTGTACTTGATACACAACAACGGGTTTCTAGGGAATCTTATGTTGAACACAATGTTAAGTCATACTGAAAATTAATAATATAATATTATTTTAAATGCTAGTTAATGCCTAGCAGTTGTATTGGCCCGAATGAACATAAATAACTAAAATATTAATATACATGTATGTTAAATGTTTTTACATTTACATAATAAAATTTAGAGGCTTCAAATAAAAAAGAATCTGATTTTAAGCATAAATACTGTAATATTCATTAAAAAGGTCGATATGCCGCATTTTGATGGAAAAACCTCTTTAAATATTGTTTAGGTCACTTATAAATTTTAAATTTAATAAATTAAAATTCTACTTTAGAATCGAGACATCGAAGTTTACTTTCTGCAAATTGATGGTATTTTTCTGATAAAATTAACATTTTAAGGAATAGTGAAAATACTGTATTTGAATTTAAAATTGCCCTTTAATATAACTTAATTATAAGGATATATTACCTTTTTAATTGGTTTTAAGGTATAATTAGATTATGTTTTTACAATATAATCCAATTTTGGCATTGGAAGTAATTTCACTTTGAAATTGGACATAAATAAGTTTTAATCATTAGATAGTTATTATTACTTAAAACGCACTTTATATTTTGATAACCGGAATTAATTTTAATTTAATTTCTGCCACTTATGTGTTTTGAATTTAGAAAAATTGAGTCCATATTGGGAATCATGAGGTCGAAATTGTGTAAATAGGTAACTTTTAGTTTTCTACATTATGAGTATTAATTCATAAATATATATTTTCCATGGTTAAAGAGTAAATCTAGTAAATAAGGGTAACAAAATATTATTATTATAATATAAAATTATCATAACATGTGTCCTAATCTTATTTTATGATAAATTTCCAACCATGGGCACACTTGGGTCGATTTGGGGACCCCATGTAGCCACATGGGAGTGATAATGACCCTTTATATTTTTTTGAAAGAGGATAATGACCCTTTATATTAATTAATTTAAAGTAAAGAAAAAAATGACACAAACATATATCTTTTAGTAAATAAATTATTACATGTGGTTATATAAGTTATCTCTTTGACTATAAATATTAATTGGAAATTTAAAAACAATTTCTACAGCAGGATATTTGTTTTATAATTTTTAGACATCAAATAAATAAAAATATTTATGACACTATAATGATGCAGTGTTTACCTCATTAATTACTGATTTAAATAAATAAGATTATAAAGATTATAACAATATCTAAAACTTATCCCATTCTTATTTGATTATTTTATTTCTATCATGAGTAATAATATAATCTAAATTAATATGTTTTGGACTTTTATAAATCAAAAATCATTTTCAAATAAAATAATATTTTTAAATATTCCTAAAGAGCCCCTCCTCCCCCATATATAATGCTCTCACATCTAACCCATTCCTCACACTTCTCAAGACCCTTGCCTTATCCAACCTTTGGCCAATTAATCTCCCTACATCCATGTCCTCCTCCAGGAAGAGTTTTCCTATTCATAATGCAATTCAATTAATCATTTTGGTTCAAACCAAAGGGAGATACCTAACTTAAAGGTAACATATTCCCTTAAGTTATTTTGTTATATTTTACATATCCAACCCTCTAAAAACATTTTATTCCTTTATTTTATAACAAAACCTATATAACCTATATACTAGGTTGTTTTTATGAGAAGGATTCAAACTACAGTTGAACACACATTCATCTAAGGTGTAAATTACAAACTATTTCTGTGGACGGTGAACTACTGCATCACGAAACGAAGAATATTCAATCTTCTCCTACCACCTCATATAGTGTCCATTAAGATGAAACTGTATTTATATGTGTTACTTTATGGTTTCCATAGTGGGTAAAAACGTTAATTTCATTTGAGGAAATGCAGACTACCACCCACTCAAAGTGATATGACTCGTTAATGCCATAAGTGGAATGTATAAAAAGGGTGATAATTAAATTATATATGATATTATACTAGAATAAAAATATACATAGTTATCATTACATTTTCATTCAATTATATATGAAATAGAAATGAAAGTAGTGTTCTTGCAAACCTACGGCTTACCGTCTCCATGAACTGTGCATTTCATTTCTTATCTTCAAATGATATGTACTATTATAAATACATACATATATATATACTGGATATTTATTATATATATGATATCTAAATCATGAATATAATTTTGGATATAATGTAATTTCGACCACATGGATAATTTATAATTATAACAAGTTCATTTTAAACTCAACTTCCGAACATTGGAAAAATGTCCGTTATGAACTCAAATAATTATCTAATTGTTATAGCAAGGTAATAATGGATATAAAAGTAATAATAAAAATTAAAAATGTTCTTAGGAAATTATAAATTATCATTATTTTATTATTCAATAGATTAAATAATGATCGAGTCAAGTTAGGAATGAGGTAAAGAGTTTCTTATCTCACTTATAATTCCATGGGATTTCCATTGTTCACCGCTTATTTATTGCATGTGATGTATTGTGTACTACCATTTGATATAGATTATCATGATTATATTTATATTCATTGTATTATGTGATACATTTTGGGGTTATTAACTTTTGGTCATATAACTCGATTGATTACTATGTGGTAAGGGTTTTCTTATCTCACTTTTAATTCCGTGAGATTTCCATTTTTCGCAACTTATTTTTTGAATGTGGTGTAATGTGTACTGCCATTTGATATATATTATCATTATTATCTTTTCTATTCATTGTATTATGGGATTCATTTTGTGGTTATTAAATCTTGTTTTTATGACTTTATTGATTACAATGTGGTAAGGGTTTGTCATCGTTCTTTTTATTTCTGTGAGATTCATGAAATGTTTGCCACTATTTCCTTTTATGCGGTGTATTTACAACCCATTATTGTAATATTTTTATAATGTACATTAATTTATTCGTATTTACATCTTCATTTTATGATCCTTATTTCATATAGTGTATGTTTCCTATGTTATCGAATCGTTAAGGTAAATTTTAAAACAAATTTCTATTCCTTGGGTTAATCTTCTAATTCTTAATATTTCCATACTATGATTATGTGTGGAATCACTATTTATTTATTTATATTGTAAATTACACTCCCCTTTTTGTGGGAATACATTTGATACACACAATCACTCCATTGATAAATTCTCATGCCATTGTTATGAACTTGATAAGTGTAACTTTAACTCAATTAACATTCATTGAGTTAAACATCCAAGTAATTGGTGTTGTTTTTACAAATAAAATATGTTTGAATGATCTCCAATTAATTTACACTGAATACCCAATCATATTGAGTGTATTTATATTTTAACACATTATTATGTAATTGGAATATCCTTAAACTAAGGATATAGTTTTTATAAGGGATTTCGTCTCACTTTTCATTTCGCCAAGACATCATTGTCATCATGCACCAATTAACTCTTATATGGTGTGTATAATGTCCTTTGATATATTATATCATAAATCCCATTATTCTCATTATAATTTAAAGTTTTTATTAAATTTTATTCCTCAATTATATCTTCTTAATCTTATCTCATCTTGTTAAAAGTATTTAACTATAATATCATATTAAATTGTTTAAAGATTTATTCCTCTAAATATTTATCATTAATGTCCATGTTTTAAAAATGGTTTTATGGATTTTATTATATGGATATTATTATTTTCAAATGATATTTCATTTAAAATTTTTAATGGGGTATGGGACACTTGGAATGAAAAATATCTTTATCAAATGTTTTAAATGGTTTTTGAGAATGGATTGATAATGAATTGATTAGGTATATATCATGAAATAATGTATTGTGATAGAAAAGTGGAAATGTTATATTTCCTTTATTATTGTTTAATGTGTTACGACTATGTTCTGGTTCTTCGGAATTTTTTATGTATATAGTTGGTTTCGTGATAATCCTTGGGCAGGTGAGTCGGAGATAGCTCTCTAATACATTAAGTAACGTGATATAGGTAAACATTAATGTTTCTCCAATGAGTTTTTGGGAAAATATTGTGTTGGGTATTCCAATTTAACTCCCTATATAGCTGTGATAGCTACAATGTAAGTATGTTATGTATTCCATAAGTTACGATTATGATTTATGAATTCTGTGTGTTATTCATAAATCTTATGATTTCACAACGTATGTTATGATGGAAAAGTATGGTATCATTGATTTGTATTTATTGATGGGATAATATTTTTTTCCTTATTTTATAACCCTTACTGAGATTTTTATGCTCACCCCATGTTTTGAAATGTATTTACTATAACTTAGTGATGAATAGGGTCATGGATGGGATCACGAAAGAGACATGCTATCTGAATCATGGAACTAGACATGTTTTTTAGAGTTTTTATTTTATAAAAAATGGATACTGAGTAGAAATATCTACTTTGTATTTTTTTGAAATGTAATGTAATTGATATGGCCTAATTCTCTAAAACTCTAATCCTGAAAAGAACCTCAATGTGAATTATTCATTTAATTCAAGATTATGTAATATATCTGTTAGCGTCCTTATAGTTGGTATTAGGGGTCAGTTTAGTCAAATTTAAGGATTAGGAGTATTCATTAAACACATGGTTAGTCCATATGTCTTGTATTTCAGTAAAATCCTTATTTTAAATTTTTTTTCAGATCAAGTAAAATAGGATTAAAATAGAAGGAGGATCTCAAACAAAATTCTTATCACTTCCTGATGACTTGTTTGCAATAATAATTACAAAGTCACTTTTAGATGATGGTGAATATTTTTTAGCATACAACTCACTTGCAATAAGTTGTGTGAGATATAAAACACCTCCACCACACATCGATATCATCTTAGATAATGAGTTTTATTTAATCAAATCATATATTCTCAATATTATCTTATTTTCAAGAGAGGGAAATATTATCATGGCATTTTCAATTATTTTACCTTATCACAAGATTTTGAAGAATATTATGATTTTGAAAAATGATCTGATGAAGGAAACCCATGGGTAACCTATTATATTTTATTTTAAAATATATTCTCTCATCACATACTTATGGTATTTTAAAAGGATTATTGATTGATTGTTTCAACTCAATTTCGGTCTGAATTTTTTTTAAAAATCATGTCATATCAAATTTATTGAAATTATATGTCATACATGATTATTTTCTGAAACTATTTTTCTACAAACACCCATCTGACCCAAGTTATACTAATTGTATTTTTATGAAGGAAGAAAATGATTTTGAAGGATCTCTAATTCATTGTTGCAATGCAAGGACCTTCTACTGATACGAACAAGATGATGATGAAACCATATGGACACAATGATCATGGTATGATGTTCTTTCGATTATGAATAGTATTATTTTATCATCTGAAGGTGTTCAAAAATGAAAATATATAAGATGATGAGGTCTTAATGCATTAGGATGAAAATGAAAGATATTCTAAAACCATTCAGTTAAAACATGTTAGGGTTATTTTTGAGTTTTATAAAAAGGAAAACTCATATGATTGGTGACATCTCGTCACATCTGGAAAGGATGTAGGATTCAATCCCACAACCGAAGGGCGTGAAGGGCGCCTCGCCAACCACAATCCTAAAAGAAGTCCCTGGTTATTATGACTATTTCTTTTATGTTAAATGATTTTATGGATCAAGAATAAGTTGATTTTGGTAACTTCTGTTTTATCAAATAGATATCCTTAATATAGGAAAACAATTTTTCTATTAAGTGATAAAGGTTATTTTAGAAGATGAATTCTCTTTTGGAAGCATTATATTTTTAAGTGAAATAAAATACTATGGGATCTCATTTGTGGAGTAATGGATGATATATTATTCTAGAAGAATATATGTTTTTATTCTAAAAATATGATGATTGATATATTTGTATAAGTTATTAACCTATCATGGAGAATATGTAATAAGGTTAATAACTTTTCAGTATGAGAAGTTAAGAGTAACTAATGTTATTTGGAGATAAATGTTAATATTTATCTTGGAAGACTGTGTGAATAAATCCGTCTGAGATTTGGGTTTCAATCGTTGTTTTGATTACATTGAAAATTTAATGGACATATGTTTATTGAATGGTCCTTATTGAAATTTGGGTATTATTGGAAAAATTTTAGAGATTAATTGTTGTTTTTATTTTTGTAAATGATTATCAATTTTGGGGATTATCTGATCTTGTACGAACCATTGTGGTTTTAGTAAATGTCTAAAAATAGGGGAAAATATAGTTCAACTTTTGTGGATTTTGTGATTCTCAAGAAATTGATTATAGCACTTTAAATGTGATGAATTCATCTTGAATACTAATCATTTGGAGAAAAGATGAGTTTGTGGTAAAAATATTGTAAATGATGAAGGTTTACATGAAAAGTATGTATGTTTCCTTCTGTTCTTATTCAATCTCTAAAATAAATTACTCAACCTTATGAAAAGTAACATAAAACCAAAACTTTTTCCATTAACTTTTCCAATTAGGGAATCAATGACCGTTTAACCCATCACATGTTTGTGATTTTCTGGTATTTATAATTCTCATAATCATGTTTTCTACCACTCTCCATCAAAACATGATGGTTTTCTTCTCTTATATATCCATGTTTTACAACATATAATATTAGTATGGGCTCTATCGGGTGACCATTATATTTCTCTTTCATTCTTTTAAAGTGATATTGTTATTAACTCGCTTTCCAATGTGGGACTTTCAATGATGATTCCAATCCAAATGTTAAAATTGTGAGGACCCAATTCCCAAAATGGGGGAAGGATGAAGCATCCCAGGTAAATAAGAGAATATAACATATTCGTATTTATTAAAATCTGTGAATTAAAAATTAAATTTACATTAAAGGGGATGATATGTTCGATGGTGTAGCTGATACACAACAACGGGTTTCTTTGAAATCTTATTTTTACACAACTCTATGTCATATTGAAAAATAATAATATAAATTTGTTTTTAATGGTAGATATCACCTAGATGTTGTATTTTCTGGAATGGACGGAACTAACTACAATATGATAATACTTGTTTGTTAAATTTTTCATACATTTAACCAATAAATTTTAGAGTCTTAACATAATAAAGAATCCAATTTTATGTATTATTACTCTAATATTCATTAAAAGGTTGATTTACCAACTTTTGATGGAGAACCTCCTTTACATATTGTTTTAGTCACTTTTAAATGTTTAATTTGGAAAAAGAATCTTATTTATAATTGGGATATCGACGTTTACATTGGTTAAATTTTTTGTGTATTTATGATAATATTCAATTTTTAATGAATAGTGGAAAATACTGCATTTTAATTAAAAATTATTTTTTAATCTAAATTATTTATAAAGATATATTATCATTATAATTGGTTTTTTAGTGCAATTATATTATTTTATTTACCATTTGATTAAATTTTGGTCATTGGAAGTAATTTAACTTTGAAATTGGATATAAATAAGTGTCAATCCTTTGATAGTTATTATTTCTTAACAACACTATTTTTGTTAGGACATCGGGAATTAACTCTGAAATAATTTCATCCACTTCTGTGTTATGAATTTGGAAAAATGGATTCCATATTTTTAATTAAGAGGTCCAAATAGTGTAAATTGGTATCTTATTTTAGACATAATTAATATTTACTTCTTTAATATTTTATTTACCATCGTTAAAGGGAAAATCTATTAAATTAGGGTAACAAAATATTATTATAATAACATTAAATTATCTTAACATGTGTCTTAATCCTATTGGTTGATACATTTATAACCATGTTTATCCTTGGGTCATTTTTGGGACCCCAAGGAGCTACATTGAAATGATAATTACACAGAATATAAATTAATTTATAGTAACGAAAAAAATTACACAAACATATATCTTTTATTAAATGAATTATTACATGGGGTTATATAATTTGTCTCCTAGATTTTAAATATTACTTTTAAATCTAAAAATATTTCCTACATCATGATAATATTATTATCATTATTAGACATCAAATAAATTAAAATATTTATGACACAATAATGATGGAGTGTTTACCTTATTTATCAATGAATTAATTAAATGACATTATAATATTATAAAAATATCTGGAACCTATCCAATTATTATTGGATGATTGTATTTCGAAATTGGTTTATCTTTTCTTCTTATTTAATATTATTTGGACAATGAGAAACTGAAATTCATTTTATAATAAAATAATATTTTTAAACATTCCTGAAGAGCCCATCATACGCCTTATATGAATACCTCACTACTTACACATTCTTCACACTTATAAATCCCCTTGGCTCGTCAATCCTCTACCATGATATGCTCCATACATCCATATAATCCTCTTAGATGCATTCCCCAAGTATGAAGGCTTTTCAATTAATCATTTTTGTCCAAACTAATTAGGGATACCTAATTTAATAGTAACGTCTTCTCTTATGTTCTTTTGTTTTATTTTACTTATCCATCCCCTAAAAAACATTTTATTAATTTAATTTATAAAAACAATAGTATAATCAATATGATAGGTTTTTTTTATGATAAATATTCTAACTACAATTATACACACCTCCATCTAATGGGTAATGAACATACCGTTTCTATGGACGGTGAACTACAGCCTCATGAAATGATGACAGTTGAGTATTCTCTTACCACTTCTTCTAGTGGACATTAAGATGGAACTATATTTATATGTGATATATATTATATTTATATTGTTTCAATTCTTCTTAGTTTTTCATTTATATAATACCATTTTTGTTTCTATTGTGGGTAAATACGGTAATTTTATTTGAGGAAGTGCAGACTACCGCCCCCAACCCCCCAAAGTGATATTACTCATTCTTGCCTTACGTGGAACATAAAAATTATTGATATAATTAAATTATAAATTTTATTAAACTGTAATTATAATATACTAATTTATCATTACATTTTCATTCCATTATATACTAAATAGAAATGAAAGTATTGTTCATGCGTACGTACAACTTACCGTCTCTATGAATGGTGCATTTAATTTCATATATCCAAATCTTTTGTACTATTATAAATATATATATATATATAATGAATTTATATTATATATATTATATCTAAATCATGAAAATTATTTTGTAGTTAATGGAATTTCCACCACATGGACAATTTATAAATATAAGAAGTTCATTCTTAACTCAAGTTCTAAACATCGATAAAATGTCCGATATGAACTCAAAAAATTAACTAATTGTTATAGAATGGTAATAATTGATATAAAATAAATAATAAACAATAAAAATATTCTTAATCAAGTATAAATTAATTTTAGTTTATTATTCTATAGATTAAATAATGATAGAGTCAAGTCGGGAATAAGGTAAAGAGCGTCATATCTCACTTTTAATTCAATGAGATTTACATTGTTCACGACTTATTTGTTGCTTGTGGTGTATTGTGTAATGCCATTTGACATATATTATCATGATTATATTTATATTAATTTTACTTTTTGGTTCATTTGGTTGTTATTAACTTTTGGTCATATGAGTCGATTGATTACAAGGTTATTAGGGGTTTCTAATCTCACTTTTAATTTCAGGAGATTTCCATTGTTCGTATCTTATTTAATGCATGTGGTGTATTTTGTAAAACCATTTGATATATATTATCATGATTATAATTATACTGATGGTATTATGTTATTCATGTGGTGGTTATTAACTTTTGTTCATACACCTCGATTGATAACAACGTTGTAAGGGGTTTTCATCTCACTTTTTATTCCCATGAGATTCATTCTATGTTTTCATATATTTACTTTTGTGTGGTGTATGTACTACCCATGATTTTATTCTATTCGAAATATACTTTAACTTATGTGTGTTCATATTTTCACTTAATGATCCTTATTTAATATGGTGTTTGTTTCATAATTTACAAAATCGTTAAGGGAACTTTTTAACCCAATTTCTTATCCTTGGTTTAATCTTATAATTCTTAATTATGTCATGCTATGATTATGTTTGGAATCACAGTTTATTTAATTATATAGTAATTTACACTCCCCTTTGTGTGGATATACATTTTATACAAATAATCACTCCGTTGATAAATTCTCATGTTATTTATATGAACTTGATAAGAGTAATTTTAACTCAATTTATGTTCATTGCGTTAAACATCAAATTAATTGGTGTTGTTTTTACCAAAATATGTATGTTCTCTGATTTATTTACCCTAAATCCCCAATTATATTGAGTTTATTTACATTTTTCACACATTATTATGTAAATAAAATATACTAAATATAAGGATATTGTTTTTATAAGGGGTTTTATTTAAATTTACATTCCACTGTGACTTCATTGATGTTACGCACCAATTAACTCTTAAGTGGAGAATATACAATCCTTTGGCATATAATATCATGAATCCCTTTATTATCATGATTATATAATTTTCTGATTAAATTTTATTCATCAATTATTTGTATTCAAGTATCTCTCATTTTGTTAAAAACTCAATAACTAAAATAAAATTTTAAATGTTTTAAAGATTTATTATTCAAAATATTTCTCATTAATGTCCATGTTTTCAAAATGGGTTTTAGGAATTTTTGTATGGACATTAATGTTTTCAAATGATAAATCATTTAAAATTTTCAATGTGGTATGGGACACTTTGATGCAAAAATCTCATTATGAAATGTTTTATATGGTTTTTAGAAATGGTTTGATAAAGAATTGATTATGTCTATATCATGAAATAATATATTGTGATAGCAATGTGGAAATTCTATATTTAATTTATGCTTGTTTAATTTGTTATGACTACATTAATGTTTTTTACATTGTTTATGTATACAGGTGGTTCCGTGATAAACCTACGATGGGTGAGCCTGGGATATCCCTCTAATGCATTGTGTAACGTGATGGAGGTAAACATTATTGTTTCACTTAAGAGATTTAGAAAATATACTATTATGGGTATTTCAACGTAACTCCCTATGTAGTTGTGATAACTTCTATGTAAGTATTTTATGAATTACACAATTACCTTTATGATTTATGAATTTTGTGTGTTATTCATAAATCTTATGATTTCACGATGTATGTTATGATTTAAAAGTATGGTTTCATTGATTTCTATTTATTGATTTTCAAATGATTTCTTTCCCAATTTTAAAACCCTTAATGAGCTTTTTATTCTCACCCCATGTTATGAAATTTTCATTCACATGACTTAAAGATTAATAGGGTGAATCATGAGATCATGGAAAAATCATGATGTCTAAAACAAAGAACTAGACATGTTTTTTAGAGTTTTTATTTTATGAGAAATGGGACAGATTTGAAGTGTCTACGTTTTATTATTTTTAAATGTAATGTAATAGATATGGCATAACCCTATAAAACTCTAAAACTAAAAAGATCCTCAATGTCAATTAGTCCTTTAATTTAACCTTATGTAATTTTAAGGCAGGTTTCTTATAGATACCCTTTGGAAGACCCTTTTGGGTAAACCTTGATTCAATGGGGAAATTGTGGAATCCATTAAATCTTAAATAGTACCCATTGAAGGCTGAAAATTACCAAGAACACAATAATGGTTCGGAACTATGAAATGTTGTATAATATTATCATAATATCCCATTATATCTACATGAGATTCATTAACCACAATAAAATAGATCTTACACGACAATATTAAGATATAATCCCTTCCCAATATGAATTACCATGTTGCAAGTGGAGTAAATAGAATGAAACCCCTCAATAATGGAAACTATAAATTGTTTTCTTACATATGCAGAATGATGAATGAAAAGAAGAAATTTTGAAATGCATGAAATTATAAGAACCATAATCTATACAACCCAAAATGATCAAATACCTCATTCCATATAGCCTATGATATTTAAATGGTGATTAATTGATTCTCTAAATCCTCTCTATGTGGTGACCCCGAACACACCAGGAGAAAATAGGAAGACTCGATATCTATAAATAATCAACCATTGGGAGTCTATTATAGGCCATCCTCAAGATAAGTGTGTGTCATGAGAGTCTAATTCATTTATTTTTAAATGATGTTAACTAGATGAAATAAATATTAGTGTCCCCAATAACATGTTCAAAAAATATTATACTATTTAGAATACCATTTCTAGCAGGCTCCCAAACTAGAAAATCAGAACTAAGAAAAAAATCATAATCATCAACTTTATATTGGGGCTCATTTGGAAACAATGGTAGAGGACAATAAAAAAATACTTCATAGTAATATGGGCATCATTAATCGAAAAAAATTGTTTAAACTCATCAAAAAATATAGAGCCAATCCAATTATGAAGACATAATTTAAAATTAGAGTTCGTGTTCACAATACATCATGAGTTTGCCAAAATATTATTAAAAGAGGATTTAATTTCATCCCAATTATAGATTCAATGTATACATAAACTCTTATTTTATTTTATAATATAAATTATCTTTACAAAACACCAATGATTCAAAACTACTATGAACATTGTTCCAGTTGATTTTAGATTAAATAGAATCATTAAAAATCCCAATATTATTTATAACCATATCACTATTAGGAATAGGTTTACAGTAGGAATTCAATGGAATATTGACTAATTTTATTTAATTTATATTCCCACTCGAAACAGAGTTCTTTATGTCCCCATTGTACTTTTTAATAATCCCTTTCGACCATTTATAGATAATGGATGAGTAATCAAATTTAAAAACTATAATGGAATTCACCAAACAAGTCCTCCTAGACATAAAACGACACCTCCCATTCCATGATTTGAATTTCTTAGTGATGTTATCCATGATTTCCGAGAAATAAGATTCTTAGGTTCTCCCAAAAAAGTGTAACTCGAAGATAATAAAATTGAAAACTGCCTTCTTAGATTCCCATCAATGATAGAATATAATTTTTCCTGGCATTACAGAAACAACTTTTTAAATCTTAATGGGATATAATTTTATTTATAAGGTAAAAATTAGTTCATAAATTGGAATGTTAGGAAATTAAATAGCATATATAATACTAAATTCCCTATTTATAGATATCTATTATTTTTAAATAATTTAATAAAAAAAATTCAAAAAATATTATTAATTACATTTTGACACTATTCGTTTAATATGAAATTTAAGACAAGCTAGTAGAAAATGATTTTAAATATAAACATTTCAAATGTAGATATCATGGTATAGAAATATAATATATATTTTTTGGACACTTTAAATAACCCATAAAAAAATTCTTTTTGTTTTTTTAAATTCATTTACATTATTTTTATACTTCTTATATAGATACTTTTTAGTGTTGTGTATGAATTTAGAGTATTTATTTTATCATTAAAAATTAAAAAAATAACATAATAAACATAATGATTAACATTTAATAGTAAACATAAAAAGTGAAATTTAAAACAAAAATTATATCCATTGAACATAAAATTAAACATATTGAAAATAAGAGAATGACATTAAGAAGATTATGACTTACAAAACATATTATAACGGTTAAAATCAAAGCTAAATGGAAAAAAAGTAAAATATTCAAATTTTGGATGATAATTGAAGAAATATATATATTTAATTAAATTAAGGAATTTTTTTTAAATGAATTTTATGCATTTTCATGTTAGTCATAAATTAACCAATTTTACCATTAAATTGGTAAGAAAAAATTACTATGGATATGATTCATAATGCCCAAAAATTATGTTAAAATTATTAATTAATATTACATATTATGATTCAAAATATAGAATCAATTTTATCAAATTAAATTCAATTTAGTTTCATGATTTAATTGAATTTTGAACATGAGATAGGAAGAAATTCTATTTTCCAATAAAAAACGTTTTTTAAGTCTAAAAAAGGTTTTTATGCATAAAAATCTTCTTATATATAATTCAAATATAATGTTGATTAAAATAGAATTTATTTTATTTTTAAAACAAAATTAACATATGAAATTTAAAACAAATCAAAAATGGTATGTTATTTTTTATGTTTTTTAAAAGAAATGATATTTTTCCATAAAATCCATATTTCTCACAATTCATAGAAAATCATGATTTTTATAAAATTATAATGAATTTATCCGAAGATAATTATGAAATGATGAATTAGAAAAAAAATATGTTTTTTCAAATAAAATATCAAATTTTTTAGAAATTAATTATATTCTTCACTCACAAAAAATAATAAAAATCTTTTATGAAGAACCTATATTTACTAAGAATAAATAGACATTAATAAAAAATATTGAGTCAAATTTCTTAAAAATAAATCAATACAATTATAAAATGTTGGAAAATAATTATATTTCATATTGTGGTTTATCCTTTTCAAACCATCCTATCTAATGTCTAGGTCATATGTCTACAATATTAAATTTATAATATTTCTCAATTCTTTTAATGATTGGTGTCATGTGTTAACAAAGATATCGAGGTAATTATTATTTTAAAATAATTTAGGGTGTTATGTAGATAAATGGTTATTTTAATCGTATGAAATTATCATGAAATCGTTTATCTACGAATTGGATAAACATGATTGAATATAAGTAATAAATATAATCCTATAATATAACTATTTTATTCCAGAAAATGTTTTCATGGGGGTATTTTGATTTCCTAAGGTAATAAATGTTTACAAAATTTTAAAAATCAATTGTTTATTTTCCATGGAAATGATTTCTTTGTTTATCATGTTTCCCATGATTACATCATGTTTTTCTTGTGATTTCTAATGGGATTAAAACGTTTTATTTGAGAAAAGGATGATTTAATCCCATGGATATGTTTAATTTTATTCCATTGGTTTTATATTGTGATAAAAGGCTAATCATATTTTTGTTTTTATTCCTTCACTAGATTAATATATTTTCTTTATTTATATCACTTACTGTAATGTTTTTCGTCCCTCATTTTCAAATGTTTTTCAAAAAATCTAATGTTGTGCATGAACAACAGAATGATAAATATTTCCACAATAATAACTCATTATGAATGGTTAAAAATTATCTCGAATGAAACTTGAGTGTAAATTTAAGTACCTAATTTTTTTTAAAAAAAATTAACAACATGAAGATCTTACCCTTTGTATTGTAATCATTTTTCTTATTCAATAAAATTTAAATCTTAAACTATCCTAGAAATATAGAAAAGATTTACACTGGTTTTCTTACATCCGAATTATGGGTTTATATGTATGGGTTTTCATGATTATCATCAAAGAAATTATGTAAAGGTTATGTTTTTTATCCCCAGATCTTGGTTTTTGGGTCTAGTCATTATAAAAATAGTACTCTATAATATATAGTATTACACTAAAATATTATCTTTAATCAATTAAAATGTTTAATAAAATTTTCAATATTCATATATAATAATATTGTCATAAAAGTTAGTGTTTTTGTAAATACATAATTTTAAAATATTCACATACAAAATAAAATATTTTACCCAAATTATCCTAAAATTGTAATAATATTATTTTTAAATATATAATTAAAATATTAAATTAATTTTATAAAATTAAAATTCTAAAATGCATATAAAAATTTTTAATCCTAGAACTCATAACATGGGAAAAGAATTTTTATTTCTCCTTTTTATTATAGTTTTTATATTGTGGTTACAACTATATATTGTGTCTAATTTAATATATATATTATAATGTCTATATTTAATAATTTTATATATTTTTCATTTTATTATTATGTGGCATGTAAAATAATCTACTCAATATCATATTATTTTTAGATAAAAATATTAATAAATTATGGGTTGTTACATTATTCCCTGATTGAAATAATTCCATCCACAAAATTTTATTACTATGATAAAAAATATCGATGATACTTTTCTGTCATTAAATAATCATGTTCCCATATATCTTCATCAAACATAAGATTTTATCATTAGACATAGAACATATGGATGATCTTTTTTCACACAACTTTATCAATTTTATGTAGATTTTCTACTGGTTGTTCCTAATATGGGATATCATATTCCAATTTCACAGCTTCCAAGTTCATTACATGTGAACATTCTCCTTTGTACTTTATCAAAATGGATACATGGAACCCATCATGTTATTAAGATGGTTTTCAATGGAGTGATATGTGATAAGATACCACCCTGACATAATGATGAATATGAAAGGGGTTGAGATACATTTGGACCCACATTCAATTCTTCTACAATATCAAAGACATTTTATATAGATATATCTATAGGAACACCTAATAAATAATATTTAATTACAAATATCTTTGATTCTTTTCTATATAACAAATTTTTAACTTTTTTCTACATTCATATGCTTCTATATGGTGTAAGAATTTTCCATCGTATCATAGTCATTATTGGGACATAATATCTTCCATTCTATAACATTATCTGTTGACCTCACCAATTTTGATAATCTCAATTATGTTTTAATAAGTTTTGATAATACTATTTATAAATTATGTCATCCTACTATTGAGTTGAAAAAAAAAATCAAAAAAATCATTGGAATATGTTAATCAATGTTTATATATGTTTATACATGTTTTGAATTAATACTAACTCAATCTGGATATGATTTCCATTGAACATAGAAGTATTATGTTTTTGATTCACATATATAGGACTACCAATACATAGTCACCGTTATAGAAATAGTCTACCGATAAGTAAAAATCACCAATAGATAGGGTCTACTGTTATTATCAATTTCTACCGATACAGACAGACATTCCTACTGACACAAGTCTACCAATACAAACAGACATCTACTGATATGAGGTCTACCGATTCAGAATGAGCCACCGATATATAGATAGAGCCACAGATACAACCATGCTAACTATATAGAAGAGCTACTGATAAGAGGAGATATCGATATAGACTCACTATCGATAATACATTGTCTACAATTATAATGAGTAACAGCTACTGATACAGAACTACTGACTCATGTCCACCGATATAAGATCACTAATACTAAGAGATAACGATGTAAACCAGTCACTATATCTCTAAACCCTAATTATATTTTCTTATTAAAAACGGTCATATATGGTGCTTTTAATGCAACTGGTATTAATTAATTAATGTGTGTTGAATGTTAGGGAAATGTACATCATACTAGTAAAAAGGTAATCATTTCCATTACCGGAGTTGAAGGTATAAAAGGGAACATCGAACTACAAAATACAAGGAGGTCAGTCATTCCATGTATATACGAGACAATTTTCTGAAGATATACAAGGACTTACATGCATACAAGAAGAATGATGAATGCATAATAAATCTGTAGAACCTGAACATTCAAGGAGTAAAGAGCATCAGTGATATCACTTACACTCAAGCTGACCAGGCTGATCAACCTGGACCTGGAAGTCAAATACAAAAATGACACTTTGTTTCTCTTGGCTAAAACCAGAGGGGGGGCTCAAAGCTTCATCTGAATCAGTCCAAGGAGTCCAGATCATTACTCAAAACACATAGAGCATTGCAAACATATCCCTATTTCTTTAGCTCTATTTGTTTCATTTATTTACATATTGAGCAGTTTGTGTGCTCTATATTTTTAGGCACACACTACCTCATGTAATGAACTTCTAAATCCTCACTCAATCATTCCCTAACAATCTTCTATCCCACTATAGATAGTGGTAGAGGTCTGAGGACCTGGACAGTCTGTGAGATGTTGTTATTGTTGCTTTCCCACATAGAAATGTGGTAGTGGTCTGAGGACCTGTGCAGTCTGAGTATTTTTTTTAAACCCTGATCCATGGTGTGGATCATAGTTTATGTAAAACTATTTGAGAGGACTAAGTCTCAGCTTGAGACTGAACCTCTTTGTTAAGACTATTGTTCTTGTTTATTTTGGTTAAAACTATATTGAATATTCCGCTCATATTTACTTTAAATAAAAATCTATTTTTAAGTTAGTATGATAGTTAAACTAAAATGTTTTTGTGTTTATTGTAACCCAGTAGGTTAGTTTAAAAGGCTAATCTAATCATCTGATTAGATTAACTGAGAAAAAATCAATCACATGAGAACAAAACTGAACCATTACTGTATTTCAAATTCACAATAGTTTAGATTGTTATTTAATTTTGAGGATTTATTAATATGAGTCTCTTAAAAAGAAATTTTTAATTGGAACTCAACTCACCCCCATATTGAGTATCCACTCTGACCTACATTTGGTATCATAGAGGTTTTATTAATAAAGGATTTCTAAACACACTGTCTTTCAATAGTGATTTTAGTTGTTTCTTAATAATATTAAATTTCAGTTAGTTCTAAATTGTATCTCTATAAATATATTTTCTAAAATTTAATTATGGATAATCGATTAGAAGGTGCTGCTACCAACAGGAGACCTTTCATTAATGGTGTTAATTATTCCCAATGGAAAATAAAAATGAAAATTCATTTAGAATGTATATGATTTGATATTTGGATTCCTATAGAATTTGAGTATGAGATTTCAAAGACTACTAGAGCTTATTGTGATGATGCTCCAAAATATGATTACAACAATAATTGTAAACCCTGGAATTCCCTTTATTGTTCTCTAGGAGAAGAAGAGTTTAACATAATTTCTACTTGTAAACCAAAACATGAAATCTAGGATACTTTGGTTGTTTCTCATGAACAACCAATGTGAAATAAATGAGATTAAACACTTACACAGTTAAATATGATAATTTTAAATTGATGCATGATTAACCTATCTCTCACATGTATCTCAGGTTTAGTGAGACTGTTAATACTATGAGCTCCCTGGGAAAAGTTGTTCCACAAAAGGAGCCAATCATGAGAATACTCAGATGTCTTCCAGAAAGATGGAGAGGCACATCAGTTTCAATAAGACTGTCATGTGATATAAGTTCACTACCTATTAAGGAGTTAATTTGTAAGTTTATGATGTATGAACAAGAACCAAAGGTAAAAAAAGAGGAAGATTATGAACCTAATAAGGGATCAGTGTCATTTAATTCTACTTTCTCAAAGAGCATGAACAAAGAGAAAGTTCACATACCTACTGAAATATAAACAATTGGAGGTTCAGATTCAGATAGTGATGATGAGATAGCTCAAATAGCCAGGATATTCATGGAATTATATTGGAAGAAGAAATTTTTCAGAAAACAAAACTATAAGGGTAAGTATGTCCAATGAGGTGGTTGGAAGAAATATTGGAAGAATGCTGATAATGATGATGAGATATTCTGTTATGAATGTAAAAGGAAAGGACATATAAAGGCTGACTGTCCAAAATTGATGTTCAAGAAGAAATACAATTACAAGGATAGAAAATATAAGAAAGCTATGAAGGCAACATGGAGAGCTTCAGAGGACAACACAAACTAGTCTGATGCTTCTGATTCTGAAAAGAATCATGCCAACATGTGTTTTATGACTAAAACATCTGAGGTACCTGTCTCCCCTATGATAAATGATTATTATTCTAGGATGTAAATTGATTCAAATACTGATAAAAATATGACTAAAGATTAATTATTTTAATACTGTAGTATGATTGAAGATACTTTTAATGAGCTGATTGATAAGTACAATTCATTAAAGAAATAGCATGCCTTGACTATTATTGTTAAATATGATCTTAGTATAGAAAAGGAACAGAATTCTAACCTGTTAAAGGAGAATATTGAACATAAATTTTCTAATGAGAAACTTATAATATACTTAGAGAAGTTCACAGATGGAAAAAATACTCTAACTCAAATTCCTGGAAAACAAGTTGCACCAATGTACACTACTGGTTTAGTAAATCATCCTGGACAGAGACAGCTTGTTAAGAATAAATTTATTCCAAAAACTGGACTGTTCGGTGCTAGTTCCAGATCTGGAAATTCTGTTTCTTTATCTAGATTTTCATATTCTACTAGACCAAACAGAATAAATTATTCCAATTCTTTTGAACCTGATAGTTATGGAAATCATATTTGACAAATATGGATGCCTAAGGTTTTTCTTGCTAACCTATCTGGACCCACAAAAATTTGGGCACCAAAATCATTTTCTGTTCAAACCTTTTTTGTAGGAGACTTGTTTGAAGTGTTCCTATAATATGATATAGTGCATGGAAAATGGATGTTCAAGGAATATGACTGAATATTACTCATGTTTCAAAAGTTTAATCAATGTTGATGGAGGACATGTCACCTTTGGTGATAATTCAAAAGTAAAAATCATCATCTTATGAAAAATTCGTAACACTGATTCAATTTTAATTTATAAAGTATTATTTGTTGATGGATTAAAATTCATCCTTTTAATCATTTCTCAGTTGTGTGATGATGGTTTCAATGTTAAATTAAAATTTCATGATTGCAATATATTTGATTCTAAAAATGATTTGGTTTTTAATTCCTTCAGAAATCAAAATGAATATGTTGTAGATTTAAATTCCTTAGTCAAACAAAAGTTTACTTGTTTAAATGCTTTTCACAAATAGTCTTGGCTATGAAACAAAATATTAGAACACTGTAAAGTTAAATCACTTAATAAACTGACTAAGAAACATTTAGTTAGAGACCTACCTTAGCTAAAATTCTCATCAGACAATGTTTGTACTCCCTAATACAAGGGAATGCAATATAAATTTTCATTCAAATTAAAGAAAGAATTTTCAACTTCTCAACCTCTCAAGTTGGTTCGCATGGATTTGTTTGGACCTTCTCGAATTTATAGTTTGAATAGGAAGAAAAATGTTTATGTCATAGTAGACGACTTTTCTAGATATACTTGGGTATATTTTCTAGCTCACCAAAGTGAAGAATTCTATATTATTAAATACTCCAAGTCTATAGAGAACCTTAGTGGACTCAAGATTAATACCCAAATAAGTGATCTTGGCCATGAGTTTGAAAATTATTATTTTGAAACCTATTACTCACATAATGTCTAGAATCATAATTTCTCTACCCCTCGGACACCACAACAGAATGGTGTAGTTGAAAAAAGGAATATAACCCATAAATAAATTGAATGAACTATGATTAATGAGTATGACCTACAAGTTTACTTTTGGGAAGAATCTATAAATACTGTTTTTTATATTAGAAATAGAGTCATAATTTGACTTGTTCTTTGAAAGACCCCTTATGAACTGTGGAATAATAGGAAGCCTAAAGTTATTTACTTCATTTTTTTTGGTTGATAAGTATTTATTCTCAATAATAAGGATAATCTTGACAATTTTGATTCTAAAAGTGATGTGGGAGTCATTATAGGTTACTCTATAACTAGTAAATCATATAGAGTCTTTAACAAACAAGCAAAATGTGTGGAAGAATTAGTACATATCATATTTGATGGAACTGATCCGCATAAACCAAAGTCTTCCCTTGAAAATCGTAAAGAATAATTTTCTATTCTGGATCTTAACGATAAAAGCAGTGAACCTGATATAAAAACAAGTAATTATGGAAATTTTATAGAACCCAATTCTATTGGAACCAAACATATAGAAGAACCTGAATTCTCTAGTCGTACCTTTACCAGATCAACTAGGATTCTAAAGAACCGTCCTTTAGATGCTGTTGTGAAATATTTAGATAGAGGGACCCAAACTAGAGCTTCTCTATGAAATCAGTTTGAACATCAAGCCTTTCTTTCAAAGTTAGAACATAAAAATATCAATGATGTAATTAAGGATGAATTTTTTCTAATGGCTATGCAAGACGAATTAAATCAATTTGAAAGAAACAAATACTGGGAATTAGTTTACCGACCTAAAAACACTTTTACCATAGAAACTAAATTGTTTTTAAAAAATAATGTTGATGAATTAGGAAATATCATTTGAAACAAGGCAAGACTAGTTTCACAGGGATATAGTCAATAGGAAGGAATAGACTATGAGGAAACCTTTGCACCTGCAGCTATATTAGAAGTTATTAGGATTCTACATGACTATGATGATCATCAAAATTTCATGTTATCATATGGATGATAAAAGTTCTTTTATAAATGTTTTTATAATTGAAGATGTTTTTTTTGAACAGCTACCTGGATTTACTAATCCTCATTTTCCAAATAGCATTTTTAAGGTTCCTAAAGCTATATATTGTTTAAGAAAATCCTCATGAGCTTGGTATGATAGATTTAGTATTTTTATTATTTCAAAAGGTTTTTCTAAAGGGATTTATAATCCAACTCTCTTTATTAATATAATTTCCCAAGATTTTTTGATAGCACAAATCTATTTGGATGATATTATTTTTGGATCTTCTAAAAAGGCTTTGTGAATTGATTTTTCAAAGAGTATGCAAAATGAATTTGAAATGAGTTTAATGGGAGAACTCAAATATTTTTGTTGATTTCATGTTTTTCAAAATGAAAATGGTATTATCAAAAATCAAGGTAAATATACAAAGGATATTTTAAAATGTTTTGTTTTTTATAGTACTAAGGAAAGTAATACTCCTATGAGTACTATTTGTAAGTTGGATGCTGATGAAACTAGAAAACCAATGGATCAGACCAAATATAGTGGTATGATTGGAAGCCTACTGCACCTTACTACTAGTCGACCAGATATTATGATTATTGTGTGTATGTGTGCATGATTTCAAGCTAATCTTAAAGATTCACACTTTCTTGCTGTTAAAAGAAATTTCAAATATATTAAACATACAACTACCTTAGGATTATTTTATCCAAAAGGACAATCATTCGATTTTATAAGATATTTAGATGTTGACTTTGCTAGTTGCAGGATGGATAGAAAGATAACTTATGGAATATGTCATATTCTGGATAAGTCCCTGATATATTGGTGTAGTAAAAAAGCAGAACTCCGTTGCATTGTCTACTACAGAAGCAGAATATGTTACTGCTAGTAGTTTTTGTGCACAAATTCCGTGGATGAAACATACATTATTGGACTATGGATATCATTTTAGACATGTATCTATAAACTGTGATAACAATAGTGAGATAAATATCTCTAAGAATCCTATATCTCACTCTAGGACCAAACACAATAATGTAAGGAACCACTTTTTGCGAGATCATTACCAAAAGGGTGATATTACTCTTGAATTTATAGGTACTGAACATCAATTAGATGACATATTCACCAAGATTTTATGTTCTGATAGGTTAAGTTACATTAGACATGAGATAGGAATGATAGACTTTGTAGAAGCAAATCCTACCCGATAGCCAAATCCTCAACATTATCCCAAGCCTCACCGATAGCCATATCCTCACTAATAGCCAAATCCTCACCATTATCCAAATCCTCACCGATAGGAAAATCCTCACTATTATCCAAATCCTCACCGATAGACAAATCCTCACTGTTATCCAAATCCTCACTATTAGCCAAATCCTCCTCGTTATCCAACTTCTCACTATTAGCCAAATCCTCACTGATTAGCCATATCCTCACTGTTAGGAAATCCTCACCCTTAGGAAACCTCACCGCTAGAATACCTCACTGTTAGAATACCTCACCACTAGAATACCACACCGCTAGAAAAACTCACCATTAGAAAACCTCACCAAATGAAAACCTCACCGTTAGGACACCTCACAGCTAGAAAACCTCACGACTAGAAAACCTCATCGTAAAGACCTCCCTGATAGATAAACCTCACCGTCAGGGTTCTCACTGGTAATTGTCACTGATATGTCATGTGCTGTCTGATTTTCATTTTCGTTATCCAAAACTCTTATTTTTTCAGTATAAATATTTATATTACATTTCAATTTCTTAATAATAAAAACTAATCCATAGTCACATTTCAATCCACATCAAACTCTCCTCTCTTCAATCCTCACCTCTCAAAACCCCGCATTACGCGTAACCCTATGTACCTCGATTGGAGATGGCCAGAAAAAAACTCCCGATAGTCAGGGATGATAGTGATGCGCAAATTATGAAGAAGCAGAAAACAAGACCTGAAGATAGTGGTAGTGAATTTAGAACAAGTTCAGAGAAGCATGCAGTGAACCCACATTTGCAGAATAGAGAAATAATAATTTAAAAGGAGCTCGGTGAGGAATGGATCTTGCCTAGCAAGTCATTGGTTTTAAGACTATTGGAGGAATCGGGATGGCTCGACTGTTTCGCAAACAACAATGGTCATCATTATCTGAAATTGGTTAAGAAGTTTTATGCTTTTTTCATTTTGAGAAGTATAAAAATGAAAACATAATGGTTTCATTTGTTAATGGAAATGAAATTTCTTTGTCTTCTGTTGAATAGGATGAATGTCTAAAAGTCCCACATGCGAGTGTATTTGGGTATACCTCGAAGACAATACCTCATACCAGTGACATTTTGGACTATGAGGATTCTTTATAAAGAGCTCACCGGTAGTGGAAAACAAAGAAAGGTAGTGGATACTGAGATGGATGGAGAAAACCGAATTTTATTCAAATTCATCCAACATGTGCTATGTCCAAGAAGATGGTCCTTTGCAAATATAAGATACCAAGATATTTATAAGTTGAATTTCTTGAGGCATGGTGTTAAGGTAAATATGTGTGGGCTGCTGATGATCCAAATTGAGGATATGACCAGGCCTAAGTCAAAATCCAATTCTTTATTCTTTGCAAAGTTGATTTCGGTAATGATCAAGGTGAAAGGAGTAGGTAAGTATCGGGATGAGATAATAGTTGTGAGGAACAATTTTTGCATCATAGGCCCAATCAGTAAGTATATGAAGATTGGCTTGAACCCATGGAGGAGGCAATGGGTTATTGATGATGAGAAGGTGTATGATATGTTCAACCCTATTGACCACCCCAATATGAAAAGCGATAGAAGAAATCCAGGTATAGGACCTGATGAAGAGGAACCACAGTATACTGATGATACTGATGAGGAGGATACCTGTTTAGTTGATGGAAGGGATCCGTACTTTCCTCCGAGTCTAGTTTCTGAAGTTGTACAATCCGGAAAGGAAACTGTGTTGGGAGTAATCAATGAAAAATCCTCTATTGATGAGGATGACCTACCTTCTCCAGAGAATGAGGAAGAAGTATATGAAAATGGAGAACATGTTTCTGATAATTCAGATAAGAGTATTTTGATCTTAAGTCCACTGATTGGGAATTCTGTTATTCTTGAAGAGTCTGTTTCGGTTGAGATGGAAGAACCTACACTTATTCCTAATGAGACTCCTATTGTTGAAATAGAGATGGTTGTGGAGGATTCATCTGATGAAACTCATGAAATACATGGGAATATGGTTGGAATAATTAAATCAATGGAGTAAAATAGGGTCCTGACTAATTATCCACACACACTTTTATGATTCAAGTGCAAATAATCTGGTAAATTTCTACATAACTTCATAAACCACATAGCTGTTGAAGTTAATATACCCCCAACAACCATATAAACCATGGGATAAAGGAATAGTATATTCCATCACTATTAAATAATTAGATCACAATAATGATGTAATAAGAGGAACACTAATTATCCACTTTATATTTTTAAATTCCATATTTGAAGACTTCTTTTTGATCCACTAAATAACTACATGATATTTAATTTATGGTTTTTGATAAAAATATTGGTTTTCCTCACAAATCGCATGTAATTTTCTTCGTAAGTTTCATTGGATTTATTAAATTTTTTTTTCACACTATTATAATTTTATTTTCATATTCGTGTGATGATTTCAATGAATAGAATTAGTGAATAATAATTTATTAAACTCCACCCATTATATGGACTCTACTTCTTTCATCAGAGTCATTTTCATTAAAAAGAATCAACCATTGGTCAATATCTCATTCCAAATGTTAAATAGATAGAATGAATTTCTCATTATATGCAAACTGGATATGATAAAATATATTTTTCTTCACAATCCTTGACTGCTCAGTAATAACTTTTTTATAATTTACACTAAATGATGGTGGGAATTATTTTACTACATACTTGAAAAAAAGTGTCTCTACCTTGGTACATTCATAATCTCAATATTATTCTCAATTATGATCAAATATTATGAAATTTGATAGATAATTATCATGATATTTTTTACATAAAATACCATCCAAATAGTATAATCTCAGGTATAATTACTGAATTTTCATTCATACTCATTTATAATTTGATTCCTCTTTTCCCTTGTTTTTAATTAAAAAACATTATGGATGAAAATACATAAATAAAAAAAAATATTCTGAGGGTAAAATATTATCATACAATAAATAATTCATAAATTATATGCATACCATAACACATGAATATATCTGATTAAATAAAGCTTATCTATGGTAATTATTTATATTATGTTCTCTAAACTAAAAATATATAAATCCCTCATAATGGATCATGAAGAGTGATTGAATTTCGAAATAACATCCCCTTGGATTGTATATCCAGGTGAGTTGT
Organism: Viscum album; assembly: GCA_963277665.1. Classification (NCBI taxonomy): domain Eukaryota; kingdom Viridiplantae; phylum Streptophyta; class Magnoliopsida; order Santalales; family Viscaceae; genus Viscum; species Viscum album. The sequence continues at coordinate 1,683,397,329 of OY728119.1, read as the reverse complement.
CTTAGGCCCACTCATAAATGCACTAATTCAAGATCATATGTATAATCTACCATCATATTTCATGGCGATCCACCCTAGGTGAATAGGTTCCACAATGGTATATGATTTCTAGAATTCATATAGGGATTTAAATTTTAGGAAACCGAAAATTCATGTCATTAACAAAATTTTATGATGCTTCCCATACATAGATGTGTCCTATGGGTTTTCACTAATGTATACTTATCTTAATCCATAAAATTACATAACATTAATCTCATACTAACTAAGGTTCCCTAGACTCATAGTCCCGTGTATGGTTCTAAAAAAATTATTATTTAAACACAGGACTTCATACAATGTAATATGACCCAAATTAAATAGATTTTTATATTACCTCATTTATATATATTAATAATTTCATATCATAAATCAACTCATTGTCCATGTAATGGATAGATTAGTATATTTGTATACTATCGATATAAGAAACATATTTCATAATACTTATGGAAATATCTCTATAGTAAAACCACTCCATACCCCCATTATAATGACCCATGGATATTAAATTTGTTACATCTTTAATAGGATCGGGAATTTTAATCTGGTGGATGTATAATTTTGAATACCATAACTCATAATAGGGTTTTGAGTTTTTAAAAATCATTAAGGGTGTTTTTGGCTATTGTTTGATACCATGTCTGTTTCATGTGCTTTGTAGATATATTAGAAGGAAAGATGGTAGGCTAGTTTTCTATAAGGAAATAATACAAACCATTCATTCCATAAATCATGTATTCAAGGTGTAAAACTGTGAGAAAAATTGAGTGGACCTTTTCTCAGAGTTGATCATGGTGTGAACTAATTGTTCACCTCAAGAAAGTTTCTATGGACCATTATTTAATGGGGTCTCCCCACTTTGTTAGTTGAAAAACACATGAACAAAATGGCCCGACTATCCCTACATACCCTTCCATCTGTTCCCCCTTTTGTGGGGTGGTTTTTGGAACCATTAAGTGGTTATTTTAGGAAGGTTCCTCCTTATTTTATCCTTTTTTATTTGAATTTTATTATCATAATTTTTTTCAAAATTTAATAGGGTCCTAATATCTTTCTAACTGGTGGATGGTGGAACTGACCAAGTCGGATGGGTATTTTTCTTTAATAGTGTAGAGGATATCCCAATATGCTATCTACTCACCATTCGAAGTGTTTTAAATTATGCAATGTTTTTTGAAAAATTTATTTTGGTTTTTTAGAAAAATAATATGATATTAATGGTTGTTTGGGTCCATGATGATAGGTATTCTTCGAATGATGCTGCATGATATATTACATTGACCTTCTACGTGTGTTTGGTCGACCGTTCAATGTGACAATGGTTCCTGGTGATTTATTTATCATTTTTAGTATTTTATTTTAATTAAATAGGTAACCATAATTTTTTATAACTATATTTTTATTTTATATAAAATTTGACACGAGCTTAGGTGGTGGTAAAATCTTGAAAATGGCATAGAGAGTCTTAGAAATGATCTCAGTAGCATTGAACTTGTGTGGTAACTCCTTGAAGAATTATATTGTTCCATTAATTCATGATCATATGAATTTTTATGAATGATATCCTATTGAATACATTTTTATGTGTTTTGGTAGAATATTTTTAGACTAATAGTGGCCAAGGAGAAGAGAAAATATGATTTTGGGTGTCCTGTTCTTAGGAAGAGTTAGGCATATATCTTTTCTAATTTGGGATTGACCAATAACTATGTTTACAAGTAAAAAGGTGAAATTTATGATGATGTGAGACATTGGGTGGTCTTAGGACAAGAGATAAAATTTGGTAATCCTATTATTTATTTCCATAGGTTAATATAAATGTTAATGTGGGGATAGATCCTACTAATGATGGGTTATATGATTTATCATCTCATGTTTGTAAGTGATATCCCTCTACGGGTGGTCAAAGGATTAGTGTGTATTGTAATAATGACTATTCCCATAAAATTTAAATATGTTTAATTGAGATGGGTTTGAATTAATTGATGGGTAAAGAAATATCTCTTATGATATGTCAGTTGATATCTAGGATTCAATATAAGATTTTGTTTGGGACTTGGAATTGGTCTTCTAATAGTATTAGGGAGTAGAAGATTTGTAAAATCCATGGGTAATAGGACCAGTAGTGTTGACGTAACATTATGGGGTCAAGAAATATGATTCATGGTCTATTTTAGAGGATCCTTTAGGATATTTTTTCACTAATGGTTAAAGAATTTTTTTTAATTAATGAGGAGAGATTTTGATTGTTCTGGAAGACCTAATGGATGGCTTGATGGGTGAGGAAATACTTGTTTGAGGGGGAATATGTCTCAATAAACTATCCACTTACATCAACTAGAGACCTTTTTTATGGTCTGTGGACCTGTGATATTTTTGTGACGTCCCTAAGTCTTTAGGGATGGCTCTATGTGCTGATGAAATTCTTAGAATCTTTGGGGTTGGGTTAATGTTTTGGTGACCTCCCTAGAGTCTAGGGGGATGCGTCAATGTGATAAGGACCTTCCTAGAGTATGAATGGATGCGTTGATTTGATTTTTACCTCCCTTAAGCAATATATATGGTTCCACATGATTGATGGACATTTCCATGAGTGGTATTGTGATGAATTCCACCCTTAGGGCTAGATTATGTACATCGCGAAGTGTAATCAATGGACCCTAGCTTAAGTGATGTAATAACATGTTGAGTTATCGATGTATGATCATACCCATTTCCCTATGGTAATAAGATTACATTTTCAAACCTACCAACCTGATGTATTTGGGTACGGTATGGGCATTATGTATGGTGACGTGAGGTAGTGATGAGATTTCAGTATGGCACTGGATATAGTATAATCATATAGGAACTGAGGTATAACATAAAAATGATACGTATAATACCATTTTTATTATAAAAAATGTCCTCTTTAAAATATGGTTGAGATGTAACGCTTACAGAATCTTGGGTCCCAAACTCCCAAAGGCCCAATGTGATAGGGTATGAAGGCCCAATAGACCAACGAACAATACATGACCTTATTTCCCATAGTGAGTAGTCTAGAATTTGTTATGTGACTATTCAAATGACAAACCACCCCCTTCTAGTAATCATCACAATCATACTCACATAAATTATGGACCTTCCTTGTTCTCTTTGAAATTTTGAGGGTTGTTGGAGGAAGATCACTATCCATTCATAATATATTTCTTAGAGAGAATATTTATAAGAATTTAGATGATCCTTATGATGTTATTGGGAACAAAAATAAAATGGATAGAATTATTTTCGGAAATTACATACTTTGGTTAAAATATTTCTAGGGTTCGAAAATTATAATTGTACATGGTACCCTGTAATCTTCATAATCACTGGATAATACCAAGTCCAAATAATGACAATAATATTATTATTATTTTTCATAACAAGTGTGGAACTCATGAATTAAATAAATATTATTTCATGAATAAACTGTTTAAAATTTATTCAAATAATATTTTTTATATTTTTTATCCCTTGAACATTTTAAATTTTCCACGATTCTTCTATAATATTTATTATTACTTGAATAATGAATATTTATATAATAAATAAATATAAATTAATTATTCTTAAACATATAAATAAATACTACATTTAATAAAAAAACAAATAATAATTTATTAAATATTATACTTATAAATATTCCCTAAAATAAATAGTGATTGAAAAAATGTGATTAATAAAACATGTATAATTTTTAAATCATATATATGAATAATATTTATTAAATATGTAAAATACTAATATTTAACCAATGTTATGGATACATTTATTGTGTGACCATCTTTTCCTCTTTCTTGGTGTCATTAGGAAGAGTCGCTCCGTGTAATAGGTTAGCATCCAACAACATGCCAATTCACCCATATTGAAATATTTTAATATCATAAAAATATAAAACCCCTTAAGAACAATTACTATATAATATAATCTCTATATCACAATATCTCTAATCAATAGGGTAGTATGTTGGTTTCACCAATCTATGTGCTCAATTTTTCTTTATTTGGAGTTCTAAAAAAGATACACCACTTAAAACACTATATCCATTTATTTATTTATACTATTAAAATCGAATAAAATTTACCGAGATATCAAATTACATTAGATAATATAAGGCAAAAATCCTTTCACCGATTTTTCATTAATGCAATATCACATGTGATGCACCAAATGTAGAACACTTAACTATGAACATATCTTGTTAAAGGTTTCATCAGTACATCAAAATACATAACTAATTATAACCATTAATAATAATATTACAATTTTAGGATCAATACACAACTCCTCATGTAATAATATCTAATGAAACATATAAATAGAGATTTTAAAATGGAGGGTAATTTCCTCATTATCTCCTACACTAGAAATTACCAACAATGTATACCATGAGAATGTGACTAGAAGTCTTATGAGCCTCCACCCCTGATAACCAATATCATTTTCGTCATTTCAAATGATATAATATATATATAGAAAATATATTTTAAGAATATGACCATGATACTTCTTCATGTTAATAATTTAATGGAACTGATATAAACTTTATGTGTGGCATTGCCACATAGGACATTATCACATAATATGTCATGTAAAAGTACAATCATGGTACTATTATCTATTAATTAATATTAAAAAAATAATATACGTAATTAGAAATTATATTGAAGTTGGTTCAAGGTATCAAACTCAAATAAACTCCGACATTCACTAGATAAAACTACTAAAAATATTCAATCTGCTAGCTCTCATTGATACTAATTATTTCAATAATTTTACTATTTAGTCAATGAAATTCTCTAAATGTTATTTCATCGAAAATTTTCTCATTACAAGTTCACACATATTATAAAAATCTATAAATAGGGGACATCATATAGTATATATGTTGTTCATTTTTTATCCTTTTCTCCTTTTTGATAGCCACCACTATAGTATTATCACCATATAATGTGATATGGTCTTAAATAATATGCACCACATATATATATTTGAAAATTTTACTTATGAAAATAAATATTTGGCTTATTTTGATGTTGTTATATACTCAAAAGCCTTTATTGAATTAATTAAAACTATCTTCTTTGAACACTTCCAACTCAAAACTTCTCTATTGAGACTAGAGACATATAATGAATGCGACATTAGATCATTTTTATCTATTTTAATGATATAATTATTATAAAAAATATTTCTAGATCTTTTTCTCGTCTATATAAAATCATTATATTAATACTTCTTATATGTTAATTAAGGATAGCGTTAATAACATGCCAATTTTGTTCACATAAATTTTAATTATATATACCCACCATGATCAAGATGTAGGAAACATTAATCCTAATATATTACATCGCTTATAAGAATATACTTATCCTAGAAGATTATGGAAATATAATTATTTTTTCCTTTTTGATTGTGTATAAGGATGTTTTTTATTGGACAGATGTATAACATGTGACATTGGAACTAATCCTCCCTTGGATGTTTCCATACTAATAATCTTCAGTATGATGTCAAAATATATATTGTGACATAGTTTATGAAAAATCATGGATCTATCATTAATTATCATGATATCTAGGATGTTAGACGTTTTATGTAATCACAACATGTAGAATAACCTCTTTTACCAGTCCATAGAAAACTGTAAGACTTGTATTTCATTTCCAATAAGTAATATTTTCTCAACATATACAACTTGAATAGTTACTGTGTTATCACTAATCCAATTCTTAAAAAATGGGGTTCATTCATTTTTAATTAAACCAAATTATATTGTCCCCTCATCGAACCAAATGTTATATGGCATAGATACATTCTTCAATAAATAAATGGATCTTTTCAACTTGAAAACATTTTTTTCTATAACTGGAGTCAAAAACCCTTATATTAGTGTCATATATACATATTCTTAAAGTTTCTTAATTTGGGAGGTTATTCAGACATCCAACTTTTAAATAACATTTTCATGGAATATTTTTATATAAATTTTAATTTATATGTATTTATACCTATAAACTCAAAATTTTGTTTTTTATTGTAAATTAATTGATTTAATTTGAACTTTTTATGCACTAGTGTTTCTTTTTTAGGTGTTTACATTACATTTATGTCTAATTTTATCATGAATTCTCATTTACATTCAATAAGATTTATAAAATCTTACAAATAACCTAAAACCCATGTATGGTTCTGATACATGAAATCCATCTCAAAATTCATGTCTTATTTCATTAATATATATTATGAGATATCTAATAACTCTTTGTTGGAGAGAGGTTCATTATTTTTAATCAATAATGATTCAAAATATTTTGTGAATATAAAAAAATATAATTCTAGTACTCATACCACTCTAGTACATCTATGTAGTTCTTGTGTTTTAGGAGTAATTTCTTCCATGGGGACTTATAGAATATGTTCATGTACCAACTCTTATGTATCTTTGGCATTATATTAATAAAATTAAATATTTCTCCCACTATCTTTATTGAGGATTCTCTCCCTCTCATGAAATATATTTCTCCTTTAAATAATCACATTATTGTCTGATGGGTTAAATAAATAATATCTTTCAATTTCTATAGGATTTATTATAAATATACACTTTCTGACTTAAGGTGTTATTTTGTTTCCAAAGGTGGTCAAAACAAGCACCTTACATTTCCATACAGAGGTTTGTGTCAAAACAAGGTATCTTTTCACTCCATAAATCTAAGGGGAAATAATTTTATACTTTAGTACCAACTTGTTTTAGTGGTTATGCTATAGTTTATAACATATATTCCCATATGGATAGTAAAAGATCACTATGAATATTCATCAAAATTGCTATATCTATAATGGTATAACTCATATTCTCAGTAACACCATTCTACTATTGGGAATAATATGGAGTGAGGTAATATTGAATATCAAAATCCAATAAGTAGTTGATAATGTATTTATTAAGATATTCACCCCCATTATTAGATCAAATCTTATTTATATTCCTTCCATGTTTAGTTAGTACATCATTCTTGAACTATTTTAATTTATCAAGGGTCTCAAAATTACACCTCTTCAAGTAGATATATCCATATCAACTAAATTAATTATTAAATTTTATGAACAAAGATTATTCACCATTCTATTCTACTGGAAATGGATTACATATTGAATTTTGTTTCCCTCATAGAGTAATTGTGGCTCTTTCACCATTTCCATGGAAGGGTAGCTATTTTTCAAAAGATTAAAAATAATAATCTTGATTGATATTTTTTTTATACTTCTCATTTACATATCCAAGGTCGTAATTCCATAACTATTTGTTATATGATTCATATGAAACTGATTAATTATCTATTATCAATGCTTATTTTTTGTAATTAAATATATAAATAACACTATTCAGTTCTACCATACCATAAAAATTATGTCTTTGTAAAAGAGAAATTATTTATTTACAAATTTCAAAATACATCAATTATTTTCAAGGAATGAAATAGAGATGACATTATTAGGAATAATTGGAACTAAATAACAGTTCATTAAAACCAAAATCATTCTATTTATCAATAAATGGTTACAATATCCAATAGGTAATGTATCAAATTAGTATCTGTTGGATTCTCAAATATCAACCTCTATTGTGGATATATTTTAGAATTTTGTTAGTTCTTATATAAGGATATTTATGTAACAACTGCAAGATATATCTAAAAACCATTGTATCTATATAGAAATATTAGACATGATAATTAAAACACTGTTAGCTTCCCCATTCATCTAGGGATAGTTCATCGAACAGTGTCCTAGCCTGCAACATTCAAAACATAATTCGTTTTTTCACTGTCATCTTTCAAATGTCATTCTTTTTGTAATACAGATGCTCTGGAACCTTATAAAATTATTGATCTATGTGTTCATTTTCCTTGATATATCATTTATTAATCACCATAAGGAACATAGGATATTCAAAAACCATATCCTTGTAAAACTGGAAAATGAATGAAAGAATAATTGAATGCGTCTTATCCCTATTGCTCGTGTATCCTTTCACAACGAAACTGTAGAAGGATTAAGGTAGTGGTTGAAGAATGAGATCTGTGTACAACTCATTAGGGATCTTAATTCTCAACTTGTTTAATTTATCTTTTTATTAAATCTTCTTCACTACATGTGGCATGGCTGACATTGAATCTCCAAGTGGGGATATGAATAGTGTATTGTAGATCTCATATATCTCTTGTCATAGCTTCTATTGATATATATCATGAAGTTGATCCATGATTCAATATTCATCTGTATCATCATACTTCATTATAAAATCATCATGCGTAGACAAAAACATGAAATATTATATATATGTGGCGTGATCCAAATGTTTCAGGTAAAGATACTATTTTCCCCCACTAGCCTCTAGGACAAGGACTTTGAAAATGCGGTTTTCCGGCACATATAATTTTAAATCATGTAATATTATAATGCACTAGTGACTTCTCTATTTATGGAATTTAGTACCAAGGATATGGTTATCCTTCACAAGTGTGGATCATAATGATATTGTTTAATTCATGTTGTTTTAATTTCAAAAAAAAAAATGAATTGATTAATTTTTTTACATTGTATTTGTAATGAAATCAGGTAATAAATAATCAATTCATTAATCTATAAATATTTTATCAATACTCAATATCACTCAATATTGGTCTCACAATATCCTATAGTGTGGATATTATAATGGAATGGACCCATATTCCCCTTCTCATAACTCATAAATGTTTCTAAAATGTCAACTGAATGGTAATAGGTGGGATTAATTTTGACAACTGCACTAACTCAAGGTTCCCTAATATATTGTTTGGACTGTACAATCCAAAAATCCATGATTTGGATGTAATCAACCCTTTCCTATTTTTTTATTCAAGTCCTTCTATGGAAGTCAACCCTAGATGTGAACTATGTTATGTCAACCCAAAACAAAAGTTATAATTCCCTGACAATTGAATGCACCCTAACTTTTTTCGGTCATGCACTGTATTGCACAGTACAATCTTAACTTATGTATTGGATGGTGATACGGAATAAATATACATACATAATGGATTTTTTTATTTATGCATAAATTTCCCATTTTAAAATTATAGCACGATTTTTAATATTAATTTTATTTAATTAAGTGTTTAACCATGTCTTATATAAATTTTACCGATAATGGAAATATTTTACTTTTATCTTGCATTCTTTTTAATTCAATAATTGATGTCATCACAACATGTCAGCCATAATGAAATTAACCTTGATAAATTATAGAAATAAAATTACGTATGATCATGATCAATTTGTAATGTTTAGTATATCTGAAAAAACAAAAATAATCTTTTCCTTGGGGGAAAACACCATAAACCGTGACTTGGTTTATCTTACATTTTTCCACTCATCCTATCAAGTATCTCCTGGATTGGATTTTACTCCACTCCAAACTTGAACCTCCTCCACTCAACTGAGAGATCCATTTGATATAAAATCATTACTCACAAATATTTTAGGGAAGATAAATAATTGATTTAATGGGATTACTTAATAGGAAACATTGGGAACACATGTCCTTATATAATGAGAGGAGGGGTGAAATAAATACAATCGATTTACTTTAATAAAAAAATTCACAGGAAACCAATCACATTCAATTTTTTTCATATTCTCATTATCATAAACATACATGTAGTTATTTATACATTTCATAAACAAACATTAAATCTATATCTATATTATTTAACATAAAATTTACACTAATAAATTAATTATATTTTTTAATTAATCAATTATTTTCTATTAATTATCATTTAAATTTTCATGATATTCTCACACATCTTTATTTTAATAAAATATTAAATTATTTATTTAAAATTTACTATGTTTAAAAAAGTTCATTTGGAGGAAATAGAGTAACTACTAATCTAAACTAACCAATTTATATTATAGTCATATACAATTTTCAAAAATGTAATGTAGCATAAACATCTTCGAACATAATCATATCATGTATTCTATTAAATAAATGGCACAATGACACATGTTTTTTTCATTTCATTTTATATTTGTATTTCATGCATAGTAATTTCAGTATTATAACTTATATATGTTGTGTTGTTATATGTATTACATAAAAAATAGACATTTAATATATATAAAACTAATCACATCATGTGTTTGAGTCAAATAAATGAAACAATAAAAACATGTTGACATGGTTAAAATAGTTTTCTAAATTTAATTTAAAGTCTACATAAAATGGAAATAGACACCATGTATACTGTCATGCTACACATTATGTATATTTATTCACTATCTATTTGTAACACATGAATATATGATGTAATGTCCTCATTCTATGGATATTAATGGTGTACATGATGTGTTTCCATGCTAATTGTCTTTTGGTATTTGAGTTACACTATTACCAGTCAGATGTGGACTTTAATAAACACATGGATCATAATTCTATAATAGACTATATATCATGTACCCATGTTAAATGTTCTGTTTTACAGAAAGTTGTGAATAATGATGAACATTTCAACGTGTGGTTTGTATTAATTAAATGCCATTTACAAAAATGGATGATTATTTAAATTAATTTGTGAGTCATCTAGATTCATTAAACACGCGTAAATAAAATATAGCTATAGAATACACACCATGTACTCTTGTGTTATCTTGATAGAATCCTTCAAACCTTTTTTGGAGTTATTTTAATTTTCATCATTCATAATTAATGAAATGTTATTATATTTTAAATAATAGAGAGGAATAATAAGATATCTCAAAAATGAGATTTAATGAATGATTAAACCAAAATTGAAAAATAATGGTAAATGTGTAAATACAACACCAATATTTAAATAATTATAAATTAATATGTGACCACTCTAATAACACTTATATGAATTGGGTTTTAGAGAATGTTTCAGTTGGGATTTACTAACTCATCTTTTTTTGAAATCAATTGTTATTTTGGTGTATCCTTTAAATAAATTATTTTGACCAATGGAATTAATTATAGGTTATTTTATGAAATAACCACACAACCATAACATATGATCATCACATAATTATTTATAATTAATTTAAATAGTTAAAGAATTACCTTAAGATAAATTATTTTTTCATAAATTAATCAGAAAACATCTCTATGACATACTATTATTGAATCATATGAATCATGTATAGATTCCCTCAAATGGTAATCTACACATACATCATGAACATATAATAAATTCTACAATAATATTTAAGGGTTGTTTTGGATAATCCCAACGCTTTCATTATTTTTCATTGATCACTATGTGAATCACTTCAATGAAGGACTCTCCTTGTTCTCTATAAAATTGAGAGGTGTGTTAGAGGAGGATCACTCTCTTTTATTAAGATAATTCTTTGAGAGGAGAACTGTTGGGCTGGAGAGGATTCCTCATATTATTCTTGAGATGATCACATGAATTACTTTTATTTTCATATTCCATGGAAAATCACATTTCTAAAAAATAATATATTGTATCATTTTTTCGTGGAATGTGTGAATATCATGACTTAATTAATTATTATTTATTGGTTAAATTTTTTTAAAATTTTTCAATTAATATATAATATATTATTTATCCTAAAACATTTTAAAATTGGTCCATCATTCCTCCATAGTATTTATTGGCCAATGAATAATGACTATTTATTTAATAAATAAATATCACAACATTATGCACTATTAAATATATAAATATTATATTTTCTAAATAGAAAATTAATATTTAGTAAATATTTTACACACATTTATTCCCTAAAATTAATAGTGACTAAATATATAAAATCAATAAAACATGAATAATTATTAATCCATGATAAGAAATAATTTTTATTCAATATGTGAAATAATAATATTTATTAGTTTTTTTATATTCTTAGTATGTGACCCTCTAGTCCTCTTTCTCAATGGAATTATACTACTGTACCCAAAGTCCAATTTTACCATCTAGAAACATTCTGAAGTTCCCATAGAGATATGTGTTAATTTTAAAATAAATTACTACCCCATATGAATTTTTACTACTTAATATAATACATTTATCATGATATCTCTAATCAAGAAGGTTTCATGATGGTGTCAACAACATTTTTGCCCGATGATTATTTCTTTGAAGTTCCAAAAAATGAACCTTCCCATAGAATGTCATGGCTATAGATTTATTTAAATTTTTTCATTCCAATTAAAGGGCCTAATATTTAATCATCCATTAATGAAAACAATGTAAAAATACATTCTCTTATTATTCCATCGTGTAATATCAATGGTGATGCACCCAACGTATCATATTTCAGAGTGAACATATGTCGTCACTATTTTTGTTTGCACATAAATGTAATGGACTAATAATATACATTAAAATTAATCATAATGTCAAAGTATCTATTCACATTGTTGTATATATGAACATTTAATGACTCATAAAAATGTGGATTTCAAACAAGTGGATCATGTTCTCTTTATATAGTGCACTGGAAATTACCAAGGGCGTACACCATGAGAAATTTCATCAATGTCCTCTGAGTCTCTACCCCCAATAGGCAGTATCATTTGATCTCCATAAAATGATATCATCCAATTATAGAACTTATATTTTATGAATAATTTCATGAACGTTTTAGGTTCTTATCCTAGTGAGGACCTATTATGACTTTTTATTGTGATAGTTACTCCTTGAACATTATCACATACTACATCACAGAGAAGAAAAATAAAGATGTGATAAAAAGTATATTAAATTAAAAATAAATGAATATAGATAATCATTATGTATATATTTTTTTATGGAAAAATCTCTAATTGATCTGATACAATGGAGGCATAGTTAAACCATAGTTACTCGAAGCATATGAATTCATGGAATCCTAGTAAGCACTTGATGTTCGATACACACATGTGACATTCTTATTTTCTTAATTAATATATATATATAATGGAATATAATGTGTTAAATTGATGATATCCCACTAATATATATTTATTACACCATGTATAGGTACAATAGTTTTTATGTATGCCATATTTTTTACTTTCAGGTTTAGTATAGGACATGCTATGGATCTAGATGGTGTAGCTCGATCATTTGTAAAGATAGGGTTGTGAGTGTAACATCCCAGGTAAATAAAGAATAAGGAATATTCCATAACTATTCATATTTTTCAATTAAATATTAACTAAAATTTAAATGGGTTCATATGATCAATGGCATACCTGATACGCAACAATGGGTTTCTTTGAAATCTTACGTTGCACAATAATAATATAATATTATTATGATAAATGGTAGTTAAAGCCTAGTCGTTTTATTTTCGGGGATGAATATAACTAACTACAATATGATTATACATGTTTTTTAAATGTTTTTACATTTATACAATAAAATTTAGAGGCGTAAAAAGTGAATGAATCTAATTTTAAGCATAATTTACATTAAAATGTTGATTTACCACAAATTGATGGAGAACCCTAATTAAATATAGTTGTTTTTAACTTTTATATTTTATATTTGTCAAAATAAAATTATTATTTAGAATCAGGACATCTAAATTTACTTTGGGTTAATTTATATTATTTTGCTGAAAAAATTCATTTTTGATGAATAGTAAAAAATACTGTATATTAATTCAAAACATATTTTTAATCTAAATTATATATATGAATTTATAATATTTTTAATTGGTTTTAAAGGGAATTAGATTATTTTTTTACCTTTTAATATTATTTTGGTCGTTGGAATTAATTTAACATTGAAATTGAACCTAACAAGTGTCAATCTTTTAATAGATATTGTTTCTTAAAAACACTCTATTTGTTTTGACAACGGGGGTTAATAGTTAAATATTTAATGCTACTTATATGTTTTGAATTTTGTAAAAAAGAAATTATTTTTAAATTCTGAATATCAAATATATCTCAGGCTGAATTTTTGATAGTTTTCTAAAAAACATAAATTTTTTGAGGAATAGTGAAACCACTAAGAAGTAGTTAAAACTGAAATTTTCATTTAAATATAATTTTACCACTTCTTTGGATAGAATTTAAAAAATATGACATACATGGTTCTTATTATTAAGTAAAATTTGGTTCAATAAGATGCAAATAATTTTTGGTGAATGGTACTTTTGACTTTTATGTACAACTGTTAAAGGTAAATAGGGTAATTCAATGTAATAATAATATCATAATAATACAAAATCATCTTAAAAATTGTCCTAACCTTATTGGTTGTGTCATTTAAGACCATGTTCATCTTTGGGTCGATTTTGGGACCCCATTGAGTCACCTGGGAGTGATAATGACAGATTTTTTTAATTAACTAAAAGTAAATCCTAAAATTACGTAAACAAATATCTTTTAGTAAATTAATTTTTACAAGGGGTTATATAAGTTATCGTTTCGACTATAAATATTCATTGAAAATATAAAAATATTTCTTACATCATTGTATTATTTTAATAATTTTTAGACATCAAATAAATTAAAATTATTTATGACACAATAATGATGTAGTATTTACCTCATTAATAAATGATTTAAATATTTAATATTATAAATATTTAAACAATATACCAAACATGACCAATTCTTATTGGATGAATTTATTACTTAATTGATTCATCATATAAGATTCTTTAATTAGATTTGGATATTTATAAATTAAATATAAGTTCATAATAAAATTATATTTGCAATCATTCCTAAAGAGCCCCTCCTCCCCATAATAAAAGGACACCACTTATAACCCATTCCTCACACCTCTCAAGCCTCTTTTCTCATAAAAACCCTACCCAAATAATATTTAATGATCCATAACCTCTTCCTAGAAGCCTTAACTTAAGAGGAAGGCACTTCAATAAGTCCTTTTGATACAAACCAAAGGGAGGTTCCGAAATTAATGGTAACAACTTCTCTTAACTTCTTTTCTTTTATTTTACTTCTACAACCCCTAATATATTTTTATTTATTTCTTGTATAACAACACTAGTATACTTAATATATTAGGATGTTTTTATGATAAGTATTATAACTACACTTAAACACACATCCATCTAATAGGTGAAGAACATATTGTTTCTATGGATGGAAAACTAACACCTCACGTAACGATGATTTTTTGATTTTCTCCTACCGCCTCTCATGGTGGCCTTTAATATGACACTATATTTATGTATGATATATATTATTTTTATCTTTTCTTTATGATTTAGTATTTTTCTTTTATATCATACCTTTATGGTATCCATTATGGATAAACACGATAATTTATTTTTAGGAAATGCAGACTACTGCCCACTCAAAGTGATATGACTCATTAATGGAATATATGGGATGTATAAAGGAAGGAGTTAATGATATTATATGTGATATTATATTATAATTATAATATACCTATGTATCATTATGTTTTAATTCCATAAAAATAGGAAATATAAATGAATGTATCATTCATGCGTACGTACGACTTACCGTCTCCATGAACGATGTATTTCATTTCTTATCACTAAATGTTTTATACAATTATAAAAACATGTATATACTAGATATATATGATATGAATGATATCTAGATCATGAATATCATTCTGGATATAATAAACTTTTGACCATGTGAACAATGTGTAATTATAAGAAGTCCATTTTTGACTCAAATACCAAATACCGACAAAATAAACGTTATTAACATAAATTATTACATAATGTTTATAACATAGTAATAAGTGATATAAAAGAAATAAAAAACTTTAAAAGGTTCTTCAGCATGTAGAAATTAAATTTAGTTTATTATTCAGGATATTAAAGAATGAAAAAGTCATGTCGTTCATGAGGTAAGGGACAACATCTCAATCCCCTTTCATTGAGGTATATTTTGTTTTAATAAATGATTTTATTTTATATAATGTATAAACTCCATTTACATTTACATTAATTCAAAAGGAATATTTTCTCTAGGAAGCGTTTTACTAAATGACAAAAAAATTTCTTTTTAGTCTGCACGGTAACAATGACCTTTCCTCTGCCATGAGTATTATTTAATCTTTTGGCATCCTTAACAAGTCGTAATGTTTTTAAAAGAAAAATAAATACCATAAACTCTTTTAATGTATTTTGGAATTGAAAATGGTTTTGATTATTTATTTTTTATGTCAATATATTGAAATTATATATTGTTATTCAAATGTGGAAATGTTATATTTTCATTATGTTTGTTTTATATGTTATGAATATGTTATGGTTATTGGGCATTGTCTACGTATACAGGTGGTTCCATGAAAAACATAGGGTGGGTGTGCCAGAGATAGCACTACAATGAATTGGGTAATGTGACATAGTAAATGTGAATGTTTCTCCTAAGAAATATAGGGGATATACTATGATGGGTATTCAAAATGCAACTCCCTACATTGATGTGATACCTACAATGTAAGTATGATATAAATTCCACACGTTACTTTTATGTTTCATTTTTTATATGTGTTATTCACAAATTTTATGATTTTATGAGGTATATTAAAGTGTTAATGTTATATATTCAATGATGAACTAATTTTTTCATTCTTTGTTTTATAACCCTTACTCAGTTTTTTATTCTCATCCCACATATTGAAATGTTTTTTATATGACATAATGATGAATAGGTTCAAGGATGGGATCAGTGAAAAGTAATGATGTCTAAAACATAGGACTAGACAGGAATCTTTTTTAAGAGTTTTAATTTTATGAAAAAAATGGAAAATGATTAGAAGTGTCTACCTTGTAATTTTTTAAGATTTAATGTAATATTTATGGCCTAATTCTCTAAAACTATAAACAAGAAAAGATCTTCAATGTGAACTATTCATTTAATTCAAGATTATGTAATGTTTAAGGCCATGTCCTTATAGTGAGTCCTATGGATGATAATATAGTATCCATGAATTTGTTTTTTTATTTTTCATTTGATATTAGTCTGGTCAGTGATCAATGAATGTATGAATGTGTATTTCTATATATCATTTTTATGACATTGTGTTTATTTGATATTGTGTACATTGATGTTTATATAATATATGTCGTGGTTATTTTTAATTATTGTATGAATTTGAACCAAAGTCATTGTATCCCTACTCTATGGATTATTCCATCACCTCTTTTCAACCGTGTTTTTCATACATTAAGGTGGACCTAAGGTCACATGGTGCCCCCAACCAGGGCACTAGAGAGTGGTCTGAGGAGGGACATTGAAAAGTGGTTTCCATTGTTTTATTTAATTATATAGATTGGGTAGATAATAGAATGGTGTTCATGGAATGTGTTGTAACTTGTGACGGACATCGACTCGAGAGTCATATTCACCATTCTGGTGGGAAATCCTTGAAAATATGGTACCTTGATTGTTTTTTATGCTTTTTGTGGTAAGAGTTTATATGTGTGTTGAGTTTTAGGTTATTACAAAATATTTTATGTATTTTTTTATCTTTGGCTATTTGTAATGGTTCTATGTTAATGTATCATATTACAAATGTATCACTCACATGACATGTTCTTTCTTCTATGTTATTAGATTTTCTGATGGAGGTTTATTAGTTTAATGATTCAGTAATAACTTATCATGTCATTTCTCTTATAACAATTTGGTTGAATTATACTTAGTTAGACCATAGTATTTTCAATGATGGAAGTTCCTATGTATCATATGGTTATTGTTTCTATAGTGATGTAATTATAGTCTCTGAATTAATGGAAATATGGAGAACCATTTTAAATTAGTGTTGGCATTTATTTTGATTGTAATAGAACCTCTGTGTGTCTTGTAAATCGATGAAATGTCTGTGGTATATTTCTAGGGGGGAATGGGTTTCCATGATGTTGTGGACCCTTATGGTTCATTTTTATCAGATCACGTTGTTAAATTATTAACAATAATCTATATTTGATTTTTATTTAATGGTTCTTAGTAGCATTGTTCTTAACCAAAGAAGGTTGTGGAGGATACATCTTTTGGGATGTATTGGGGCTTTGTAAATGTACATAACTTATATAATTACTTGAATCAAGGATGAGTTTATGAGGATGGATCAGTGGGATTCATGGACCTATGCTACTTAGGATTTGATTTCATAGAGCATAGTGGGATCCTAGGTAGATTCCAATAGTTATAGAATGTATCATGTGTGGTGGGTGATTACATGGTTATCCTTGTCATGGGTGGGATGCATTAGGATATTGGGAATGTATTACATGTGTATGGGAAATAGTATGAGTTTTAGGTGTGTGGCCCAATATTAGATGGTATATGACTCATGGGAGCATGAGTCGGGTTTTGAATTCGAGTTGTACAAAAGAATTCAACTATTAGGTTTCGATAAAATTGAGGTTTATCATGGTAGAGAACATGTGAAAGTGTTACCGATGACTTAACATAACATAGTGGAGGAGAGTGAATTTGGAATTTACTTTCATGGAAATTATTTAGTGCATAAGTTCTGGAATACATTTTTTTCTTGTAGTGTCCAGTTATGTTATGGAATGGTGAAATAGTCATGTGTGGTTCTGTTGAGTGTTGATCAGATTATGTTATAACCCATGTGGATTTGAGGTTGTTACAATATTTATGTCATGGTGTAATAGGATACAAAATAAAAAATTTAGAAGTCCCATGATAGGTGAACGTGATATCATAATTGTATAGAGTTACCATTATATGGTAGACCCATGTGAGGCCTTTGTACGAACTATTTGGGAGTCATGATGAGATAGGTTGATGAGAGGTGAGAATCAATCTAGTGGAGTATAAAACATGTGATATTGGAACTAGTTTTTATTATCACTCTAGGAGTAATATAATGTAAGAAATTTAGTAGGGAGTGGACCATTGGATATTGGATAAATATGTTCTTTGTGAGCTGAGTAATGGTGACAGTTAGTGTTTCTTGTCTTCACATTAGTATGAATGGTAAATACATGTTGAGTAATTGATTGTGGTAAAGGATGAAGCATGACTATGTAGATTTGGTGTTTAGATTCAGTTGGTTCATGATAAGATACTCCTATTGTTGGCATAATAATTTTAGTCTCTTTTAAGAAGCCCACAAAATTGAAGGTTTTTTTGTTGTTGTGAGAGTTACTGAATGATTGTGGAGGTGAAATTGGCGTAAAAGTCAGCTATAAGATCCTCTAAAATCTGGTTCCTTATATATTAATTTTTTTTAAGATTATATCATTTTTTGTTCTGATTTCATGTTTCGGCAAAGGGATCAGGGTGGTATTAGGGTGATCCAAGTGTGATTTATGGGGTGAAACACAGTTTGAACTATGGTTCATGGGGTTAGAACATAGTTCAAGACATGTTTTCGGGGGTGAAATATAGTTTATGATAATATTTTTGTGCTGAATGATGTGTTTTCACATTTTTAAGGCATTGGAACATTGTTCATTTCATGATTTATGGATGAATGATTTGATGAAACATTGTGATGGGATCAGTTGGGTTGAAAATATTTTGAAAGAATGTGAAGTTGGTGCCTTGTTCCGGGCATAAGAGGCACCCTGAATGTGGGGGCGAGCAAAAGAGGGGTTGAACATCCTACCCTCCGCATCCTTTTCCACCCTTGAGGGGGTGGTTTTCTTCAACATTTTTTAAAATATAGGTGAGTTATTCAATATGTTTCCCTTTTTTAGTTTCCATTTCCTCTCCCTAATTTCAATCTCATTTTCATATGGTTTCGGTATCAATTCCACCAGATCATGGTGAAATTGACTGAGTGTGTAGAGGATGTACTTATATGGCATCTACATGCATTCAAAAGTAGTTTCAATTGAGGTATGTGACTTCCCTATTTTATTTTATGTTTTCAATTAAACAAGGTGAAATTAATGGGGTTTTGAGTCCATGATGATTGTGAATTTTCATAAGATGGTGTTGGGGATGTACTATATACCTATTGTGGATGGTTGGCCAAGGTTTCATTGCAATAGTGGTGTTTGGAGGTTTTTCATTCTAAAATTTTTCTCCGGTTCTAATTTAATAATTATTATAATATTTTATAACTTATTATTTATGTTAATATATTTGTAATTGGATCTCATGTGGATGTGAAAGACTTGAATATTCAATTATGGGTTGGGGTGAGGATCAGTGGAACTCAACTTGGCTATTAACACCTTGGTTGAGGTGGGTGGCCTTATTAATACAAGATGATATGAATGTTTTTTCATCTTTCCTAACGCGTTCATATTTCATGGTATTGAGTAGAACATATAGGGATCTAGAGACTTTAATGAGATGATATAAGAAAACATTGGGTCTTACAAACACAAGATGAGTGTTTTTAAGCACATTAGTGATTTCAGATTGCTTAGAAACTACGTCTCCAATGGGATGATATCATTTATGATGATGTGAGACCATAGGGGGTCACGATATATGATCATAGATAGGAGTATCCTCAGATGGGTTTTATTGGGGGGTAGTTAGATGATAGGGTGAGGCTTATCCCTAGTATGTATGTTTGAGAATATCTATCATCTCATGGTTATGAGTGACACCCTTCTAAGGTTGTATTTGGAATGATGAGTGTTTTTAAGGAGATGAGTCCACCAATACTACATGAGATGTGATAGATATGGGTTTCAACCTATTGATTGTTTGATATATCTCCCATATGAGATTTCAGAAGGGTATTATGTGTAGTTTGGGGGTTTGGTTTGGGATTTGACATTGGGATGACATGTGGATTCTATAATAGTTTCTTAGGATAGTTCCAATGTAGCAGGACCAGGAGTGTTCAGGGATCCAGATAGGGTTGTGGGCTGGGACATGAGTTCTAGGTTAGAAGATCCTTCAGGAAATTTTTTTTATTGGTGGGTGACAAGCTTGAGTTGGTATTATTAAAGATATATCATGATGAGAACATATGACCTAGTGTATTCCTTTATGGGTGAGGCAATACTTTTTTAGGGTTAGAAGATAGTCTTTTACAAACTATAACCCAATATTAAATAGAGATATGTGTAATGTGTTTTTCCCCATCTTCTTGATGTTACCACCCCAATGACTTTAGGAATGGTTGGTGTTCTAGTAACATCTCAATTTTCTATGGGGATAGGATACTGTACTAGTGACCTCCCTAGAGGATTAGGGGATATGTCAATGTGCTAATTACCTCCCAAAAATCAACAATCGTAGTCTTGTTTGGTTCTAACATACCTTGTGTTGTAGGGATCAGTTTTCATGATTTATGAACCTTGTCTTGAGTACTCTTTGGTTGAGGACTTCCTTAGTTGAAACATCGTGAACAATGTGAGGTCTAATATTTGAACCTTATCATATTGGATATGGTAGTGGGATTAGTTAAAGATGCATGAACCTACCCAATTCCCTCTTATATTAGGGTGATGTTTGGATTCCACCATTACCTAACACATCACGTACTTTCTATGAATTTTGTTTAGTAATGTGAGGTAAAAATGAGATTTTAGAATTGTACTAATCTAGTATTGATCAATATTTATGGGTTACTATAAATAAAATTGCTACATGATGAACATGGATCCATGGTGTCATAGTTTTGACAAGATTTTGGATGTTCATGTGGTAAAATTTTATCCTCCTTATGTATACACATTTAAAGAGAGTATAATAGGGGAACATGGTGAGACCCTATTGATTTTTATTTATCACACCCATAATGGAAACCTTGCTGTCTGTATGTGTCTATGTGTGGGCCTCATTATCTTATTTCTGGTTTAGTACATGATGTGTAGTGGATCAAGCTATTGCAACTCAAGAGTTTGTAGAGATAAGGTGTCTAATACTCAAGGATAGTAGTAGGCCTAGTGTGCATGTCTTTTAAATATAGTTAGATTTTTTATTTTGGATTGACCAAGTGGGAGATCACTGTATGAATGACTATATCCATCCATATATAATTGATTACGTCTTTGAGTTCATTTGATATTACATAAATTGATATTTATGTGGTGTATTTTTTACTACTTTTCTTTATTATTTGAAACAAATTCAAGGGAATAGTCTCACTTTAATAAAAATTACACCATCGCCACTATCTGATATCCTTTGTAATAACGGTAGGTTCACCTGAGGTCATTCCCCAACCCCAATCTATGAACCAGTGAGTGGTCGGGGGCAGGGCCTCAAACCCTTATATAATTCGAATAAGTTATATATATCATCATATGATAGAAAAATTGGAACATTATAAGGTTTGAACTCAAATTCTTAGAAAGAATAATCATATGGAATATCCAATAATGATTATTAATGATAATATGGTAATAATATGGGTATGAGAACACAATCAAGGTCTAAAAACGTGAAATCACATCCAAATTATCATGGACAATCAATAAAAATCAATGTGTAAGGATCTATGCTTTACATAAGAAATGATCCGCCATACCATTATTATTTATCAAAACATATGAATAAGTCCCAATCATATTCATATGGATAACATATCATTATCAACACATTATATCCATAATTATGTCCATTAAAAGTTTAACAATAATTTTTTACAGTAACTCCCCCCATACACAATATTCTATTCTTAACATAATTATAATTACAAACATGTACAATCTAGTGAGAAATGATTAAATTTAATTAAAACTATCCAACAAATCCTTATCTCATAAGATATTAAACTTTACCCATTTCATTGGAGGGTAAAAATGTACCTAAATTTCTCTTAAAGATAATCCATACATATTTATTACCCATGAAAACATTCATAATTCCAACAACAAGTAATTAACCCACATAAAATAGATTGGTTTCATAAAAACATTAATTGAACATTTTATAGGTCATATGGAGAAGGTAATTCTATTGTAGCATAACAACATATCTCAGTGTAAGATATGGAACATTGATTGATATAGATGAAACCCCCTTATTTGAAACAAATCATTATATATATCAAATGAAATAAACACCATTTTTAATTTTCAATAATTTTATAGAATAAATAATAGAAAATATTTCATAAAACCATAAAAACATGGATTGGATTATTTTTAAAGAATTATGTATGTGAAGGAAAAAAGGAATTCACGTTGAAAATAATAAAAAGGGATGTCAGTCACCATTTTACAAAACATTCTATGATGAAAATGATAAGATATTTGTTTCAAAAAAATAAAATATTGTCAAATTATTAGAAATATACATTTCTCAATTAATGATTCATGTATAATTAAATTATAAAAATCATCTAATGAATATGGTCAAGAAATAGATGGAATCTCGATCAAAAAGAAGAGGTGGGGTCAGTTCCTTCTACAATATTCAAAATGGGTAATTTATGGTCCAAGAAGAAATAAAATTGTGAGGTAACATAAAAAAACATAATAATAAAAATATGTAGATAATAATAAAGTATATTTTAGAGATATGTAATAAAAAATTCCCCAGATAGATAATCTTTCATATGGAAAATTAATGTAAAAATACAATTAAAATGTGTCTCTTATAGAATTGATAACCATTAAACTAAATTCCCATGAAATATAGAACATATTATGGTTATAATACCCATTTTATCCTCAAGAAAAATATTATTAAAATACAAAAATGGTATTATATACACCTCATAAAATATGAAATCTATTTGAAATATCAAAATTAAATTATTTGTTTTTGTACTAGTTTCATAACGAAAGTATTCAATATTGTTTTAGATTTTAATTTAATCATTATTAGATCATAATACAAACAATAATATATTTTTTTAATTCTATTATAATTTTGTTCCATGAATTTTTTTCTTATGATTTAGGATGATGAGGTTATTGACACAATTGTTTTCCTAAATTTTAACAAACGACAAGTTGTCTCTTAAAAAAGAGTTAAATTTGAATTATACCATTTTAGAATTGATAAAAATAATTATTTACCTATTATTATAAAATATATCAAGTTACTATGTTTCCTTATTCATCCATGATGGAAAATTAAATCACCAGTTTAATATGTGGATCAACTAACCAAAACGGGAACATGCTATAATTGATGGGAAGATATTGTTAATGAAGTGGTAATTTTTTCATAATAAAATTATTAAATAAAAATAATTATATAATTTATAAATATTTAAGGTGGTAAATAATATTTTAAAATATTTTTCTTATTAATAAAATAAATAGATAATGACTAAAATGTGTTGCTTCATTTTGGTTGTAGTATGCATATACAGAAGAATAATGTATTTATCTTTCATAGAACATGAGAACGTTAGGTATAATATTCTACATTAATGATATTAATAATTTTATAAATATAATATTATTAAATTTAATACTGATTTTTAACCAACCATGTATGAATGTGATGATAAATAAAACATTTCGATCATGGAGCTGATAGTCTGACATACCCTTGATGATGTTTTCAATTTTCAATGGAATTTCTAAAAGGTTAAACATATTTCTTCCATGAACATAAATAATTAGTATATAAGAAATATTTATTTCACTATGTAATAATTAGTATGATAGGTTTTGGATGGGAAGGATAGATAAGGAAAATGATTACAAAATGATTAATGCTAAATTTGATAATTTGAAATTTTTCATCAAGTAATTATTTGAAATGGAGGACATATGTGTTTTATATGGATAAAGGTGATATTAAAAATGGAATCGGTTTATAAGGGAATTAAAATTGAGTACTTTAAAGAGTAATTCATAATTATATTTAACTTAAAGGGGTACTGAAATTATGATTTTGTATGTGAGGAGAGAGGCATTGTTTTAATAAAATAAAAGGATATGTCCTTATTCAAGGGTAAAATACACCCAATAATAAAAATTATTGGAGTAGGGTTTGATATAAGGTCAGTAAACCTTAAAAAAATTTATACTTCATTTTGACATGTTTTTAATTATTTTACTCTTATATTTTTTGTTTTTACAATGTTTGGTTTTTACCATGGGAATTAATTTTTACCTATGTAATTTACTTATATTCCCAAAAAATACAATTCATATTATTAAATAATTTGGTCCTAATTATTATATATATGAATAAAAATTTATTATAAAAAATATAATGGTGAAAATGAAAATGTAAAATAATTGCACCTAAAATGTAAAAATAATTATTTAAAAAAATATGTTTGGCATAAATATATAAATGTTTTTTATTTTCATGATATAAATAGATTTATTATATAAAAAATATTATGTGGATTTATGATAAGTAAAAAAGTTTAGTTTTACCAAAATAATTACTAAATAAAATAAATGAGGAATGATATTTTTTTAATTGTAAAATAATACTTTACTTCTTAAAATTTTAACCATGTGAATTATAAATAAAATTAGTATTTTAAAATATATAATTTAACTCCTAAATGTACTATCTCATAAATTAAATTTTATTATATTTTTTATGTATTTATTTTACAAAAATTAATTCTTAAAATATTTGGTTTTTGTAAAACCATTATTTTTCAACAATCACCTAAAAATCAATTATTGTAGAAAAATACCAAAAAATAAAACTATGATAATTTGTAAATTTTTAATATAAAAATTAAATTCATCTTATCATATTAAGATACTAAAATTAATTTCAATTATTGTTTCTATAATAATTTTTATGATGGGAAAATTATATCTAATAAACTCTATTTTATTATCGTTTTTATACTATAGTCACTACTAATGATACCTAATAATTTAATGGTTATATTTTAATGGTTATATTTATTTGTTTTATGTTATTTAAATTTTATGTCATGGTTTCTTGTAGAATAAGATACACTACATGATATTTATTTTAAGGATAATCATTCACTAAAATCATGGGTTGTTATAACTACTCAACAAGTTTTAAAGGCTGCATAAATGTCAAACCAAAAAAAGAATGTGTAAAGGTTAGTCCTAGAGATCTATAGGCTACATAAATTTTTGTGGAATATTTTTCAAGGTAATCTCTATAGTTTATCAATACATAAAAGAACCCCAATGATTTAAACATGAAACCGTAATGTACCAATACCTTCTTAGAGGCACTACTACTCAAAAGGATGATAAGTAAAGTTAATCAAATTCATATGGAAGAGTATACAAAGTGTGAATGATATGTAAGAGTATATATAAAAAAATTATACTATAAATTTTCCTAAAAAATAGTGTTAAAATAAAATAAAACATCAACCTTCTACATCACCCAAATTTGGATGTTCTCAGCTAAGCTTCCAAATAGCTTTTATTCATCGATTCTGTGGAGGACATGATCATGTGAATGGATTTAATCAAGTATAATATTTGAATTATTATTATTCAAATTAGGGTTACCCATCCACCTTTATTAATGGAAACCGTTGAATATATAGGATCAGGGGAAATAAACACAGGGTCATACCGAAGGATTTAGAAATAATTAACGAAGAATGGAAGAATATGCTACTCACATGGGAGTTTATGAAGAACCTAATGAAATATATATATCTGTTAGATTAATATAAAAAGGATTATTATTCCCTATAAAAGGTGAGAGTATTCATATAACTAGATGTTAAGTTGAGAAACTACTGTTTTCTTACATTAATTTAAATTATTTGTAATGACTTCATTGATTTCACATTATTCCATTATTAGTTGAGTTAAAGATACTCTTATTATCCATATTAATGAAATAAAATTAACATATATTTTTTATTATTTTTATTTCAATGGAATTTTATTATTTTTATAGTAACTAATATATTTACATATTTAATGTATTTAAATTATTCATCACTCTATCTTATTATTTCCAAAATAGTCTACCTAGAACTTTGTCACTTACCATGATGAGGAGTAGTGTGTTGATTTATGATTGTTAGAAAATTTCAAATTAATATGCTAGGTTTGAGTAGTGAATGTAGTGATTCATGAATATCACAATTCAAGATTAAATAAACATATGAGAATAATTAGTTGTGGATTCACCTAATTTGAGTGACATCAGTATAGTGACATTTAATATTGATTTAACAATTAAGTGATGGACATAAAATGTTTGTCCGCTAACTTTTAAAACAAATTTCAATCCTTATTGTTCCTTTTCATTAGTCACACAATCCATTGTTGTGTTGAATGCACAGAACCCATGTAATTTAGAAGAAAAACACATTAAAACAAAATTCTATTTGACGAAAACCAAGATTACCATTATTTCACTACATTTTATATAGATTAAAATTAATTTGTGAAGATCCTGGTGGTGGTTTCATCATCAAATTGGGGTGATTTTTAAAGAGGTATGATAATGTTGTGTTTTTTTATTTTCATATTATTTTGAACGATGTATATTTCAATTTTAGATGACCTCGTTTTTCCTGATCTAGAGGGTGAAGTAATTATACTAACAATACTCAATGGTGTAAAAATTATTGAACAAGTGTAAATTAATTTTTTTAATAGTCTCAACGATATATTCCACATACTTATGTTCTTTTTTTATTATAGTTACTTTAGAAAATGAAAATATGGAAGATAATTTAGATCACATGAATTGAAATTTATGATAATTATATGTTTATAATTTAATTAAAAAAACTAAAACAACATTATAATCAATTTTTTTGAACTAAAAAAAACGCCCAACTCCTTCCAATGATTCTTGGTTTGTAGAAGGGGATATTAACAAATACTTGAAAGAGATCTGCAATGTTTTCATCAATTTCAAAACCATAGTAGCATCATAAACTCATATTAGGTGGAAGGTTCCCTCAATGGGTTTTCCAAGGAAGGGTTATAAAATTATTAGTGTTGAGAATTCACCACCCGAGAAAAAACTCTAATGGGAAATTACTAGTATTTTTTCTATACCTCAAGTTGTACCCAACTGAGAAAGGATCTCAATGGAATATAATAATAATGCGTTGATAATCTCTCTGAGTTTTGAGAAATATTCAAGTAGTTGATATCATCTTATCAACATCATTCTTTTTAATAACCTCATTTCCTAATATTCTGTTACCAATGATTAATGGATAATGATAGGAAACTATAAGAATATTCCTCTATAGTGGAACTAATTAATAAGTAACTAGAAAATTAAAAATATATTATAGATAGAATTTCCCAAAAATCATAATAACATAACATAATATCCACAACTCGATGAGTATATAATGTATAGATTTCTAACTATCCTTTTCTATAAACCAAAATTGAATACCAAATCTCTCTTGAGAGGATGTTAACATTGAAAAATATCCATAAGTATTACCTACCTCACCCTTGAAAGTGTTCCTTCATTTCCACTCCATACAAGATTACACCTATAAATTATTTCAAGTCAAAGGAACGAAAATGTGTAGATATATGTATCAAAGGGAGTTCCAATAGTCACTAATCATCATCTACGTATTCAAAGTGTACCCCAACAATTTATTTAGAGATATAAACCAAAAATCCACTAGGAAACCATTCCAACAAGATTATGAAAAAACCATTCCAACTGAGACCCTTTTAAATGAATACCTCTCAACCATCTACAAGAATCCAATAGTGAAAACCAATAGTCTATCGTTACCACTCATGGAACATAACTAAAGGATATGTAAGGTAAAATTACCCAGAATATTTCCTCCCAAAAAAAAATGGTAAACAATTGCTCTTGTAAACTCTCTGCCTAATCAATTCCTAACCCCACTATTTATTAAGTAGAAAAGAGTTAAAATGAAATATAGAACCACCACTTGAGATTTAATCTAGAAGTGGAAATCCCAAGGAATATAATGTAAATATCCCAAAAATATGATAATGAAATTATTGTAGAGATGCCAATAATTGTGAAATTCATGGTAATGGCTAAGATGGAAGAAAAATATCAGTAATTGTGTTCCCTTACATGAAATAATTTAAACATCCAAGAAAATTGAAGAAGAATAAGTATTACAAGAGGTCATATATACATTCAAAGAGTGTGGATCAATGTATAGTTTCTAGATCCATATAATAAATTCCTAGGTATAGAAATGTTCACAAATATATATGCACTAATAAGAACAAATTAAAAGGACATAATAAGGTAAGTTTATATTGAAATGTATTTAACTTTATTACCATATAATTACATAGGAAATTTCAAGAACCAAGTATATTCACTATCCATAACACTCTATGTGTTCTCACATTTCAATATTCATTAAGTGATTTTATTAAGTTAATTTATTTCATGTCTCCCTCATTTAATTCTTCCTTTTTGGTATGATAACTCGAACTAACTACAGTGGTTGTGAAACTTTCTAACTAAACCACTACCAACATAATCAGATTGTTGGAAAATTTTCCAGAAAGAGTTATGGTAACATTACTCCCAATAACTTTTTCTCTCTTAATCATATAATAAGAAATAGTTAAATATAATTTATCTATTATCTGATGTAGTCCAATCCTTTAAAAGAATAAATCATAATAAATATAAGTAAACATTCTAATGTTTTGGGGATGAGATAGTAAAATTTATCGTTTTTATTCAATAAAATATACCCATGATGGGAAATAAATTTTAATATTAAACTATTAATCAAATATATGTTTTTTATGAAATAAATAAAAATAAATTATGATATAATTAGAAGATAAGAAGACCTACAATCACAATATTTTTCAAATTAATTTATTTTTGATAATGATTTAAATATGAAATTTGGTTTAGAGTGATAAATTTATTGGATAACTAGAATATTGTTATATTTTTTATTTACTAAAATCTATCACTAAAAATATAGATCACATGTATAGGTTTTAAACATGGATAATATATAGTCATAAATTCCTTTATAATACCCCATTCATTATAAAATAAGTTGTTCCCAGCATCAGTGGAATGCAATTTTTAGAAAATTATAGAAAATAAAATATTATAATTTTAAACCAATTTAAACCTAATAAATATAATCAATTAAAATAACCATTAAAAATATATAAGGGAATATGTTATTCATTGGGGGGAATTCGTGTAATTATATACATTAATTTTTTTCCATATGGCTTTATTAGAACCAGAGTCTAAACATATGAAACATGCATAAATATTTATAAACCCTACACATATAGATGTTTTTAAACTATACAATGAGATATTTTAACAATATAAAATCATATCCCCAATTTCAGACTCTCAATGCGAGATTCATATGCTGATTTTACCCAAAAAATTGGTTCAAAAATTGAATAAAAAGATAATAATGAGTTAGTTTACAATGGGATTCAAAAAAGCCAAATATATTTCATTTATTATAGAAAATGGAATCATTTGACAAGAAAAGAACATTTTCCCATTCATTATATAGATCATATTTAATAAAGTATATGTGGGAAAGTGTAGTTCATCTTTTTTAATGAATTTTATTCCTACTTTTAGGTTTGTATTATTTGAAAGATCATGAAAAACAAAATTCACTTTTTATATTAACATGTATTCATAACAGGGGTTGAACTCTGGTTTATGAAATTCCTCTTTTAATTTTCAATCATGTATAGTGAGTATATTCTAAGACATGATGTTTTACTTAATGATTTTATTATTAATATTACATAATCTGAACCCTATCTTGAAAATATGTAAAAGTTTTAAATAATATAATAAGGAAAAGAAAATTTAAACATTGAAAATTTTAATTTCATGGTGAAAATGGAAAAAATTTAGACCACTTAATTTATAATAGTAGAATTGATGTAGATAAATTAAAGGTTGAAATCATTTCTACACCTCCTTACCCCACCCATATGATAAATATAAGATCATTTATATTCCATTTTGTATTTTATATCATGTTTACTGGGGACTTTAGCAAAATTTATTTTCTCCTGGATAACTTTATCATGAAGGAAACTAGTTTTTTATTTGATGACATATGCAGCATAGTTTTTTATAAAATTACCTTGATCCTAACAATTTTCCATATGATCTATCTATTATGTTAGGAGGATAGTTATGTGATACAAAAAAACTAATAATATAAATAAGTTTTGTTCCAAATTATTAATATGATTTCACATGTGGTATCCAATAAATCAAAAACCCTCAATATAACCAAAATAAATTATAAAATAATGTATATTTTTTAGTTATTATTTTATATCAAGAGAAATGTTTTCAATTATTTCTAGTAAAACAATTGATTCTTCACTATACTCATAAAAAATGAGTTATTTAATCGAGAAGGATGATTCTATGTTTTTTTTGGTTTGGATGTCTTTTAATATATAAATAAGCATGTGAATCTATGAATTCAAGGAATGTGATAATTTGGTTACAAATCATATGAGTATGTTACCCCACACTATTAAGGTATAAATACCCTTATTGTTACATCCCCATCCATGTTGTTGGATTAGGATGGACTGGGGGTTCTACTAACCATAGGGGACATCCCTAGGAACCTAAATGTAGTAAACAAGTGCCATGAGAATTAATGTTTTTTTTGGGATGATTTTACCCCAAAAATAAACAATATAATGAGTTTGAAAAAATATAAACTACAATATATGATGCATGAAAATTAATATAATACAACTCAAACCAGAATAAAACATTAGATTAGAAGTCAAAATAAAAATATACAATATTTACCAAACAAATGAATGTACAACCTAATGAAATGATTGTTTCATCAACACAAGCATCAACCCAAATACAATCCATGGTCTGAATCTAACTATCAAGCCCATGTAATCCTTATGAATCACTAGAGAATTATGAAGAATTTCCTTTACTGATATCTAAGTACATAACATCTAAAAATCCATATGTGTTCCCATGTAGGGGGTGAGTATAAAAACCTGTGGTAAACCCTAAATACTTATGAATACAAACCAGTAGGAACAAAAACATTTTATCTCACATGTATATTTATACCGACAATATGAAAATGTATTTTCAAAAAATTTCATAATAAAATAACTAAAAAAGTTACTAAAACCCTAAAAATATGGGATCATAATTCCATAGCTGACACACCCATGTGAGTCCAATGATAGTCCCAATACTCATGATAGTTGAATTATATTATCATTAACTCGGCACCTGAAAGAATTTACTGTGATTTGTTTTGGAATTGGCCCCATTTATGAACCCAAATAGGTGTTGTGATTTAGTTTTATAAACTCACTCCATCCACACATTCTACGTTTTCAATAAAAACCAATTCATTTGAAAACCATTGACATTTAATAAAGCTACCAAACACCTTATGTGTATCATTTCAAACCCAAATATTTCATTAGTAAACCACGAATGTCTGTCGGAAATGAAATAGAGACTGATATAGACATCAAGTGTAAGGTTCCAGCCTTAAACATTACATAATATTTATTTTTGATCAATATTTTAAATTCATTCTCATTAATGATCTTTTTAGTTTTATATTTTTTAGTAAATAGTATGTAACTATTACATTTCATCTCAAATATTACAAATTAGACCCTTCTACTCTGTCTAATTTTTTCACAAAAATAAAACAACATAAAAATAATACTTGTCTTGATAAAAGTAATCTAGAATTATTCTTTTCTCTTACACATCATTATACACATTAAAAATAATTTCATAAACATTGTATGAGTATAAAAAGCTCAGAAAGGTATAATAATTTATGGAAATAATTCACAATTTCATGAATACATACAAATAAATGAAATCATACTTTTTTTCTCATAAAATATTATATCTTTAAAAAACCTCATGAAATCATAATATTTATGAATAACTCATAGAAATAATAAATACAAATTCTATCTTATGGAATCCATATTAAACTTATATTTTTTTATTCACAACCACTAAGGGATTAACATTCATGGTTACGTTTGGAATACCCATCACAGTATATTTCATAAATATCCTAGGAGAAACATTATTGTGTACCTCTTCTAAGTTACCCAGAACATTGGCAAGATATCACGGGATCACCCACCCTTGGTTTATCACAGAACCACCTGTATACATAAGAAATTCCCATGAACCATAACACAATCATAACACAAGAACAAGAAAAAATAAAAAATAACATTTCCACATTGTAATTGTAAGAAATATTTTCAAGATATTGATATATTCAACACATTGTTAAAACCATTTTCGGACCAAAATTTTTAATTATGGTATTTACATTTCATTTTTCAAACATTACATCTTGTAAAGAATGCTAGATATCAAATAATACTCGCGGAGGGGGAAAGGCTATATTCACCAAATGCATTAAAAAAATTCCTTTTGTAGTTTATTAAAATGCTTTATATGAAAATCATTCCCTTTTGAAAACTTTTGAATGAAATAAAAATTCAAAGGGGGTATTTATAAACTGTATAAATTAATGTTGTTTATAAACTAAAATATGTCTCAATGAAAGGAGATTGAGATGAAGTCCCTTACAAGGATCATGTCTTTAGATTAAGGATATGAAAATCAAATAAATATATGTGATATATATAAATACACCAAATATAAGTGGATATTGATTGTAAAAAAATATGGGGTCCTTCATATATATTCTTGAAAAAGCAAAACCAATGGCATAGATATTTAACACAATGAGTAATGATTGAGTTATAATTTCCCTTAAAATGTTCGTATAAATGACGTAATAATTTATCAATGTGATGATTATGTATATCAATAGTTTATCCAAAAAAATTGAAGTGTAAATTAATATAGAAATAAATAAATAGTTATTCCACACATAATCTTTCCCTAATATAATCCTCAAAGTATGCATAAAACAGAGTGAGCGTAAATTGAGATTATAATTTCCCCTACATAGATCATTTTGTTAATAAAATAGATCAATTATGTGTATTAAAAATATATAAATAGAAATATAGTATACATAAAATAAAGTATAAATATATATATTTCATACATAATAATATAATGAAAAAATCAAGAAGTATAAGATTAACCCCATGAATTGAAATTGGGTTAAAAAAATTCATAAGCTTCAATCTAACTTGTCTCGTTCGTTCTTTAATTTCATGAATAAAAAATTTTGGTTAATTTCAAATTTATTGAGAACCATTATAATTTTTATTATTCATTTATATTAATTATTTTCATTTTATATAAATTATATAATTATTTATTTTCATATTGATCATTTATTCAATATTCGGTAATTTAGTAAAAAATAGACTGGTTTGATGTAAATTTCACATGTGGTCAAAAGTGCATCATCTCCAGAATATTATTAATAATTTAAATATCATTTATATACAGTATATATATATTTCTAGTTGTCCATAACATTAGGAGAAAATAAATAAAATTCACTATTCATGGAGACTGTAGGCCATACGAATGCAAGAATGCTACTCTCATTTGTTATTCATATTAAAGGAACCAAAACTAAATTATACATAGGTATATTATAATTAATGTATAATATAAATATTATATTTGTTACATATTTTAATTAACTCCATTATGTATATGATTCATGTATAGAATGAATGATTCATATCACTTTGAGCGGGCGATACATTACACTTCCTTAAATGAAATTATAGTATATACACATTACTGAAAAAAATAATGGTACATTGTAAATAAAAAATACAGAAGAGTAGATTCAATATAAATAATATATATAACATATTTATTAATTAAATTATTATATATAATCATTTTTTAATTAATATCATTTGAAATGAATTGCATCCCATCATGGAGATGGTTCGTCGTACGTACACACGAGCAACGATATCATTCACTAAATGTTTAAACGGTATAAAATTGGATGTTATAGTAATTATAAAGAATAATTATAAATTTATATTCGTTATTTAAATCAATTATAATGATCATCAGAGACATACAAATTACTCTTTTTTCAGTAACAAATTACACCACGGCGTGGAGACAGTATGTCGTATGTACGTGCACATGGTTATATTTTTATTCCTATGATGGATAAGAGGAGGTATATGGTTTTACAATTATTATAATAATATCTCCTTATTCATAAGATACTAGATTTATTTCATTATTATGTAAATGACATGAGAATAGAATCTAAAGGAGGAATAGAATTTTGAAATATGTGATAAAAACCCTCTTTTATGAGTATCAATTTTTGATTTTCACAAAACGTAACCTTAGGATGGATTTATTTCAAAATTGTGGACTCTAAAAAGAAGGGGGATACTGGGAGTATAATTTATATTTACTTGATTTATCCAATGGGATTGATAGGTTTGAGTAAGTGGGTAGACGTGGTTTCCTTTTATAATAGGGAGGATCGGAAATTTTGGAAAGTCTTGAAATATTATTTTATTATAGAGTGATTTTAGAATTAAAATAGTTCCAACGTGTAAATTTATATGATAATATTAGGATGCTTCAAAACCATCTCATCCAATTGGTTTTAGACATTTTTAGGTCAACCAATGGACCTTATCCTTTTAATTTAACCCTTAGTTAAAAAAAATTAACTAATATCATGTCCTTTTGTATCTTCATAATATATGGTTACCATTTATACATTAAAATTCCAATAGAACCAAAAGTGGAACATTAATGAAATTTTTAACATTATATAAATCATTTTTACTAATCATATTTTTATTTATTATTATATCATTTAATGAATAGAATTATTATCTAAAAACACTTTTATGTTAATTTTGACACTATTTAGTAATTGATTTTTTATAAATCTTAAAATCTTTATTTCTTTTAAAAATGGAATTAACACATCTATAAAATTTCAATTTAATAAAAAAATTGTCTATAGCATCAAAATTTCTAAAGTAAAATTAATTTAATATTTATTGTATGATTTATTTGAATCATTCAATTATAATGTAATCACTATATAAACATTTTGTCACAAATAAATTTATTTACATAATGTATAAAAATTATAAACAAAATACCATAGTGTGGTAAATATTGTAATATTTCCAATTAATATTTATAGTCAAATTGATCAGTTATATAAGCAAATATTAAAATTGTTTTATTAAAAGATACCTGTTTATGTTATATTTCCCTTTTCATTATGTTAAATATTATAAAATGTCATTTTCACTCCCAAGTGGCTCCCAAATGACAACATTTAGTCTTAAATATTATCATGGTCAGACATATGTCATTTAATAGGATTAGGACATGTTTTTGGGTAGTTTAATATTATTTATAACCCTTAATTAACTGATTTACCTTTTAACCATGGGAAATAGAAATAATTACTAAGTTACTATTTATAATGCCCAAAAATAATTTGTGTCTATTTACATAATTTGGACCTTATGAATCCAATTATATAATCCACAATTCTATATTAAAAACAAATTATTTGAATAAGTTATTTTAAAATTTATTTCCATTTTCAAAACCAGAAAATAGTTTTTTTTAAATAGAAACTATCAAAATATTGACATATATTTATGCCCAAGTAAAATGTGAAATTTCTCTCAATGAAGTCATTGGTTTAAATTATAAAAAAATAATAAAATTAAACATTAAACCAAATTAAAATTATAATATAACTATATAAATAAATTAATTGAATATCCATCTATGAATTAAAATTCATTATTTTTCACTATCAATTTAAAATGAATTTTATCAGTAAAATATAAAAGTGAATTTTGATATCCTGATTCTAAAAAAAAAATTTAATAATATTGAACATATGTAATTTAAAAATACTTTTTTTATAATGTTTCTCAATCAAAAGGTGGTAAAATTTCCTTTCAAAACAATGAAAGAATTTTATGCGTAAAACAAAATTCATTCACCTTTTATGCCTCTAATATTCATTGGAAAATGTATAAAAATTTTAAAAATATGATTAATCATAATATATTTACATATTTATATTCCCACTAATATAATTGTATGGCATAACTACCTTTTAAAATGAAAATATTATTGTTGTATTATTTTTCTTTATAACTTACTGTTGTAGCAATTTATGATTTTGGGGAAACTCGTTGTTGCGTATTGGGTTATCAATCATTCATTGGGTACCCATTAAACTCAAATTAATATTAAATTAAAAAACAATAATAGATATGAAAATGTTTTATTCTATAAATACCATGGATGTTACCCCATTCCCCATTTTGGAAATTGTGTCCTCAGAATTTTATAATTGGCCTACGAAATTTCATTGAAAATTCCACACAGAAAAAAGTGTCAATAAAAATATCACTTTAAAAGAAAAAAATGAAAAGTATAAAGGTCGCCCAAGATAACACATACTAGGATTTCATGTAGGAAAAAATATATATATAAGAGAAACTAACTATCTTCTTCTGATGGAGGGATATATAAAACATGATTATGAGAAAGTTAATAACTAGAAAACCGTAAATATATAATGGGTTCAACTGTCCTTTATTTCATAGTAAGAAAATGTAAATGGGATAAATTTTTTATTCTAGATCCACTTAATAATGCTGAGTAATTATTTTACTACAGAGAATAAGAAGATAAGGTAATATACTTACTTTAATGGAAGAGTATCATCTATTAATCAATTTCGACCAGACACGCAAATTTTTCATCAAACTTTGAGTATTCTAGATGAATTTTCATTCCTGAATCACTATAATAAACATATAAAAACCCATATCATCCCAAAAGTAATAACTATCAATTTTTCCTACCTTAATACAATAACCAATAATAATATTCTTCGTATAAGATCAGATAATCCCCCAAAAAAACAAATCATTATAAGAAGAAGGAGTACTTTTAATCTCCAAAATTCAACAGTAATACTCATGTTCTACATAGACCATTAATCAAAAAAATTTCCCTAAAATTTCATAAAATAATCCAAACTGATATTGAAACCCAAAATTATGAAGAATTTTATCACATAGACTTCCACAATAAATCTTAACATTTATCTCCAAATAACATTGACTACTATTAAAGTCTCATACATAAAAGTAATTAATTTATTCACATATTCTCCATGATAGGTTAATCATTTCCATAAATAACCCAAATACTCATATATCCACAAAAAACATGTATTCTTCCTAATTAAAATTTAACTACAACACCTCAAATGAAATGCAATAGTATTCTATTTTCCTCATGCGTATAGTGTTTCTAAAATATCGAATGTCTTCCAAAATAATATTTATCACTTAATCTCCAAATCATTTTCCTATACTAAGGATATTCATTTAACGAAACCTATGTTCCAAAAATAAACTTATTATTGATCTATAAAATAATTTAACTAAAAATAATAATTCATACTAACTAGGGACATCATGTAGGACAATGTTAGGTGATAAATGAAGTACGCACTTCGATTGGGGATTTGATTCCCATGGCCCTGTTCGATGTGGTGGGTTGTAACCCTTCATGCAGGATGTCATTTTTATAAAATAATATAATTCATAAAACATTCCCAAAATGATATAAAATCCTTAAAAATAACCATAACATAATTTAACCTCTAGTTTATCTCTTTCCTTTCATTTTCTATCTCAAAATCAAATTTACTGTAATTGCCTCAAAATAAAGAATCATATAAACCCTAAATATTATTTATAATTATATCCACAATAGAAAAGTTAATTATTACTTAAATATAATTTTCAAAAAACAAACATCAGGGTTAAACATACTACTGAAAAGTCTTTCAATGTAATCCCATCAACAAAAGATCATTAATACTTTAAAACATATCATAACCCATAGATGTAACATACTCTCTAATTTATAAAATTATTTACATCTTAATAATATATCATTATACATGATCCCAAATCCATGTTTTTCAAACTTATTCTGCAGTAATTCATTCTTACACTAAAAATAATGACTCATGTATGAAGATTCAATAATTTTAAAGAAAGAGACATGAAATAATCCATACCTTTTTTCTTCCATTGTTGGATTCCTCATCATCAATTGGAATAGCAGTATTTCTTTCATAACATATATTTTTTTGGGTTATGCTGGTCTTACTCCCAAACCTTCTTCATCAGACATATATTTTCAAAATTACTATAATCTATATATTTAAAAAATTCAATTTA
Organism: Viscum album; assembly: GCA_963277665.1. NCBI lineage: Eukaryota > Viridiplantae > Streptophyta > Magnoliopsida > Santalales > Viscaceae > Viscum > Viscum album. Next base: position 1,683,358,188 of record OY728119.1, on the reverse strand, counting down.
TAACTCATAAAGAATTTATTTCCCCTTCCCGGAGACAACTGGTGGCTTTTTTTTCCATGTATGGTTATTTATTTATGGCATTCATTAACACACCATTTACATCGTTCTGACCATTTTCAATATTTTCCTCGGGGTTTCTTTCCACATCCTTGACACATATGGTGTTTAATATATGAACCATTATTATTATTGAATGAAATCAGTTAGGGATTTATTTCTCACATATATGATGACTTCAAAAAATCACCATGAATCATGTGGTCAATAATAACTCCAGTTATTTGGTAAAAAATAACCAAAATAGCTATCATTGTATCTCCCATTTTATTCGGTTTCTTATTTAGAAAACCATCACAGTTTCATTCACATCTCTTGTTAATTTTTCACCTAATAGATCCAACAATTTACTAAAACCAATAATGTCAGTGTTGTTATATCAATAAAATCATCATATACTATCTTATGAGAAGGGAAATCACTAAGATATACTTATTCATTTTATCTTAAACTCATACAATTTATATAAAATAACTACTACTCTTTCTATATTCTAATCATGGTCGTTATGTAAAACATGTCACTTGTTCTTAAATAACACCGTAATATTTAAATTTATCTAAACCGGCCTCTGATACCAATTGTAAGGACCCAGGCTTAAATATTACACAATATAAATATTCAATAAATAATTTAATTTCTTTCACATTGAGGATCTTTTTAGGTTTATATTTTTGTAGAATTAGGCCATAAATATTATATTACTTATCAATTACTTAATATTATACATTTCTACTATATCCAATTTTTTCATAACAATAAAACTCTTTAAAAATATTTTAATTATTATCTTAATAAAAATCTTCTTGAATTATTCCTTTCTTTTACCCTTCCTTATACCCTGTGAAAAACATTTCAAAAACATAGGATGAGTATAAAAATCACAGTAATGGATATAAAATAAAAAAGAAAACATTAACCCATGAATACATAAAAAAATGAAATGATACTTTTTTCTCATAAAATATAAGATCATTAACATATCATTTGAAATCATAAGATTTATTAATAACTCATAGAAATCATAAATCATAATAGTAATTTGTGGCATCCATAACATTCTTAATTTATACCTTTCATATCAATATAGGGGGTAACCTTCATTTTTACATTTGGAATACCCATCAAATTATATTACATATTTACTTATAGAGAAACCATAATTTTTATCTCTGTCATGTTACCCAATGCATTGGGGAGCTATCACTTTCCCACCCTCCCTTAGTTTTTCAGAAAAACGACTGTATATATAAGAAATGCCCAAGAATAATAACATAATCATAACACATAAACAACCATAAATGAAAAAAACATTTCCACATTTCTATAGTACGACAACATTTCATGATATTGATATAATCATCCCAATCATAAAACAACTTTATAAACCAAAATACCGAAATATAATTTTTACTTTTCTTTTTTATCATTACAGCATGTAGAGGAATCCATATATCAAATAATGCTGGTAGAGGAAAAAAGGTTGTTCTCACTGCATACATCAAAAAGAAACATTTTTTTGTGCATTTAATAAAATGATTATTATTAAAATTTATCCTTTTAAAAACTATTGCAAGAAATTTAATTTCATATGGGTTGATTATACACCATATAAAATATGGTCATTTATAAACCAAAATATGCCTCAAGGAATGAATATTGAGAAAAAGTCCCTTACAATGATCATGCCATTATATTGAGGATAAATAAATGACATAAATATCTATGAAAAATATAAATACATCCAATATATGTTTCTATTAATTATAAAACAATATTAGGTCGTTCACACATATTCATGGAAAAACAAAACCAGTGACATGGTTATTTATCTCAATGAAAAAAGATTTTGTTATGTTTTCCTTTATAGAATTCGTATAAATGATGTAAGAAATAATCAATGGTGTGAATATATGTATCAAAAGTATATACACACAAAGGTAATTTGAAATTAAAAAATAAATAAATAAACACTGATTCTATACATAATCTCGGAATAATATATTCAACCATGTATGTTTAAAACCCAATGAGTTGAAATTGAGTTTAGGAATTCCTCTAGAATTTTCATTTTGTTAATAAGATAGATTAATTATGTGTATTCACAACAAATACACATAAACAATGTATAAATAAAATAAATTATATCAAAATTTATTTCTCACATAAACATAGAACAACATAATCAAGAAGTAGACGATTAACCTAATGAATGGATGTTGGGTTAGGAAGTTCCCATACCATGAATCTGACTTGTCACGTTTATTCTTTAATTTCTTGAATAATAAAAATATGTTAATTTATAATTTCATCAGAAAGTTTTTTCATTTTATTGTTAATTTTATATTACTTTTAATCATGTTATAAAAATTACAAAATTATTTAAGTTCATTTTGGTCATTTTTCCAATATTATGTACTTGAGTCGAAAAAGAATTGGTTTGATGTAAATTTTCTATGTAGTCAAAAGCACATCATATCATGAATATTATTCATGATTTAAATATAATATATATACATTATATATTTAATTAGAATATTACATAACATTTTGAGAAAATAAATTAAATGCATAGTTGGTGGAGATGGTAGGTTGTACATACGTAAAAACGATACTTTCATTTCATTGTCGTATTAATGAAAAAAAATAAATGATACATAAGTATATTATAATTAAAGTATAATATTTATGTTATATATATTATATGTGTGTAGTAATAACATCATTTATATGTTTTATGTATAGAATTAACATGTCATATAACTTTGAGTTCGCAGTATTCTACACTTCCTCAAATGAAATTATCATATTTACACATTTTGGAAATTGTAATGATATATTGTAAATAAAACTTAAAAAAAATTATAGCAAATATTAATATAATATATATCATATTTATTCATTCCATTCATGTATATAATCTTGGATTAATGGATATCATGTATAATGAATTGCATCAAATTGTGGAGAGGGTAGACTGCATTTACGCACGAGCGATGATATTATTAACTTAATGGAAAAATTGAATAGAATTGGATCATATATTAATTATAAATGTAAATTATAATTTTATATTAATTATTTAAATCCATTATAATCACCATTTTACTGATCTAAATTTGGTCTTGTTGATAAAAAATTACACCACATTGTTGATACGGTAAGTCGTACGTACGCATAGATGGTGATAATGTTATTCGTAGGAAGAATAAAAGGAGGTATAAGGTTTTCCCATAGTTCTTATAAAATATACGTAGGTAGGGAATACTTAATTAATTAATTTAGTTTGGGAAAACATAATAGTATGATGTATATGAAGAAATGAATTTTGAAAGAGATGATAAAACAAATACGTCTTTTCAAAGTATCACCTGTTGATTTTCCCAAAATATCTCAATATGGAGGATTTTTTCCCCATGTGTGGCATCTTATAGAAAGGTAGGTATGATGGGTAATTATTCATGCAGACATTGGATGTGCCAATGGGATTGATAGATGTTAGTAAGTGGGTTGAGGTGGTGGCATATTATAAGAGGGGGGAGGGGCACTTTAGGAATGTTTTGAAATATTATTTTATTATAAAATGTGTTTCGAATTAAAATATTTAAAAAGTTATAAAATTAAAGGATAAGATGAGTATGGGTATAAATCCTCTCAACCAATAGGTGTTATACCTTCTTAGGTCACAAAAGTATCTTTATCATTTAGCATTAACACTTAGTTTAAAACATTAACTCTTATCATCTCTTCTTGTATCTTCATAATATATGGTTACCATAGTTAATATATAAGTCCAATAGAACCAAATGTTAATCCTTAATGACATTGTTAACATTATATAAGTCATGTTTCCGAATCTTTGATTTTTTGGACAATTACAACATTTAAAAAATACTATTTGTCTTAAAAACTCATTTATGTCAATTTTGATACTATTGGCAATTGATTTTTGTTACAGTCATAAGAAAATTATTCCTTAGAAAAAAATTATATTTAGTTATCCCTCACATGTATATTTAACCCACAAAATTAATTTATGGAATTGAAATGTTCATATTACATTTAATTTAGTATTTATAGTATTATTTATTTGAATCATTCATTAATAAGTTAATCCCTACATCATCATTGTGACCAAAAGAAATTTGTTTATTCCATGTATAAAAATTATAAATAAAATAAAATGATTTAGGAAATATTATTATCTTTTCAAACACTATTTATGGTCAATGATATATGTTATATAACCCTATATTAAATTTTTTTATTAAAAGATACATGTTTTTGTTATATTTCCCTTTCTTTAAATTAAATATTATAAAATATCATTTCCACACCCAAGTGGCTCCCGATTTCAAAAATATCATCATAAGGATTCTCATTGACATAAATTTCTAATAAAACTTAATTAAGACACATTTTATTGTAGATTTATTTTATTTTATAATTATGTTTTACTCTCATATAATTGATTTACCCTATAACTATGGAAAATTAAAATAATAACTGATGTTATTTTAAATAATTTCCAAAAAAAGTGTAGCTATATAAAAACGGTTTCACTTTTTCATTCCAAATATGTAATCAAATATTCCAAATTCAAATAATTGAATTTGTTGAAATTCATTTAAAACGTATTCTTGTTTTCAAAACAAAAAAAAGGGGTTTTAAAGTAAATATTGTCAAAATATTGTCTTCTGATTATGTGAAATTAGAATGTGAAATTAATTCCAATGAACATAATTGGATTAAATGAAAAACTAAAAATCTAATTACACATTAAAACCATTTAAAAAGGAAATATATCTATATACATATATTAGATGAAAATGTAGTTTTGAATTAAAATCAATTATTTTACTCTATTCATAAAAAAATTAATTTTATAAGAAAAATACCACAAATAAAATTTAAAGTCCTTATTTTAAATAAGAATTTTTTTTATCCTAAATAACATATTAATGTAACAAAAACTATTTTTAAAAAGGCTTCACCATTAAAATATAGTAAAACGGCCTTCTCGGAAATATTAGATTATTTTAGGATTAAAATTGGAATTATTCTCATTTTAAGATACTAAAATTCATTGGATAATGTATAAACATTTAAAAAATATGTCAAATATTAATATAGTTAATTCTCTACATTCCCACCGATACAAATACTTGACATAAATACCATTTAACATAATAAAATTATTGTTGTATTATTTTTTTATATAACTCAGTGTTGTGTATAATGTATGATCTCAGTGAAGCCCATTATTATGTGTTGGGTACACTATCGTACATAGTGTACCCATTAAACTAAAATTAATTTTAAATTAAAAAATATTAATAGATATGGAAATTTATTATTAACTAAATACCTGAGATGTTACATCAATCCTTTAAGTTATATAAATAGTAATTTTTGAAAGAATACAACAACATTAAAATAACTAATAAAAATTGAGAACATCTTAATAAAATAATAGATAACTCTTGGATTCTTTTTCCCTTTAATAGATCCCAACATGTCCTCATCGAGAAACATATCATTGGACATAAATCTATCTATAGCAGATTATATTGAGGGATTTTTGAGAGATATGATGAGTATATATATAGGGAATAAAAAATATTTAGGGATTACCAATGAGATTTCATGCCACGACCCGTCCTCGGGGCCCGTGTCGTGACTATCCCAAGCCCGCCTTCCATAGGCCAGGGGATGGCGACTAGCACCAAGGCGTAAATCCCAGTAAAAAGGGAAGGCATTGCCTTTGAAAAGTATACAAACACCACAGAGTAAGCAAGGAGAAAAGTAAACAATAAGTAAAAACAGAGTACAACTGAAAGTGCGGAAAAGTAAATGGGCCAGTATACAAAACCAAACTGAAAGTAAAGTACAACTCGAAAGGGAAAACAACAACTGTAAAGTAAAAGCCGCTACACTGAGCTGTCCACTGGAAATCCCACCTGAAGGGTGGGTACATATAGCTCCACTGCTCCACGGGTCCCACCGTCCGCTCCGAGTACGTCCCACCCAGTGGTCCACCTCCAGGTACCGTCCTGCTCTGCAAGCCTCAACCACGATCAACGATGTCCGTCGTCTGCAACCAACACAACGTAGTGCGGGCATAGCCCATGCCGGGGTGAGTATAAGCTACTCAGTAGGGACCCCGAGACCCCCGAAGGTCTCCCAAAACCCACAAAGTATAAACCACAAAGGAAAGATACAAACACGAAGTAACAACTAACACTGCTTAGGTATATGCCCATACATATACCTAAGTCATGAGTTCCAATACGCTCTAACCTCCGAGCCCAAGTACAACTCAGTCCACACAAGAAAGTATATGTATTCCACACAGGAAAGAAAAACGAAGTCCACACAGGATAGCACAACACAATCCATACAGGAAAGAAACATGATTCACCTCACACAGGTATACTTCTTCGAAGGACGATAAAGATGATCTCTGATCCATCTAAGTCGTCGGACCCACGAAGGATCGATAGGTAACTAACCCCCGCAAAGACCCACACAAGATATGGCCCACTCAGGACCTGTAGGCGCTGGTTCACACAGGACCGCTAAGCGCAATGACCCACACAAGATCAGACCCACATAGGATCGGGCCCACACATGACCTGTAGCACTGATCCACGTAGGATCGCTGAGTGTTGTAGTCGTCGTTGAATCCACCAAGGATCTTTGTACTGTCGTCGTCGCAGTCACAGTAGTAGTAGCAGTAGCAGTAGCAGTCACAGTCACAGCCAACACTAGGGTTCCCGCACACAGCAAGCTCATTCGGGAGGGTCCGCTCCACGAGCCGAGAGGCTGATACATCAACTGTCACACAGTCCAGAGTTGATGTATCCAAAAGTTTCGTATCGTCAACAGGAACTCAACGCAACAGACGGCGCATCAATCGGGCGCCCGGTCTGAGAGTTATTGGCTTTTTCGTCCCAGGGGCCCGGTTGGTTTTTAAGGCAAAACCAACCTGACCGTACTCCACCTGCGTCCAAACCTCGGGCGGAGTATGCCAAAAGATCCTTCTCACTAAGAGGAACACAACAAAACTGACGGCACGTCAATCGGACGTCCGTAGCTCAAGATATGATCGTTTCCACTCCGAGGGACCGGTTGGTTTCGTGTACGAACCAACCCGGCCGAACTCAAAGTATTCCGAAACATTGAGTGTGATATACAGAATCGACCGCCTCGATCCAATTATTGCATCGCCGCTGACGGTTCGTCAATCGGAGGTCCGTAGCTCATGTTATGGGCAAAAGACCGAAGTCGATTCGAAAACGGGGGTCCGGGTCCGGGCCGACCCGGCCCGACCCCCCCCCCCCCCCCCTGGGTCGGCCCGAACCGGGTCGACCTGACCCGGGTCTGCCCTGGCCCGGCGGGCGGTGCGGTCCGGCGCGGCGGCGCGGCCGGGGCGCCGCTCAGGTGCCACGCGCGGGGGGGGCAAGGCCCAAGCCCTTCCTGCTAGCGGGGCGGCTGGATGTCGCGCCTTGGATCAAACGGCCCCCATCGTGGGGGCCTGCCTTTGAGAAAAACGGGGGGGGGGGGGGCGCTGCCCCCCTTTGTGAAACCGCCCCCCCCCCCATTATGGGGGGCCAATTTAACCGCCCGGGGGAATTTAATTCCCCCGGTTTTGAACCGTCCCAGCCTATAACGACCCATACTTTACATACATTGTTAATACTTCAAAATTGAAGCACACTTATTACAACATATGACAAAACCAAAAAGGACCGTATATGTATAGTGTCTTTAGAAACTGGGAAACAAAAACAACTAGTTCATAAATCTTCTACAGTGTCTCCCATTTATTTCATCATATCTTGGGTCCCTTTTAGCATATTCTACTTAATATCCATCTTCCTGGCCTGGGGAAAAGAAAACATACAAAAAAGGGTGAGCTCAAATGCTCAACAAGGGAAAATAAAGGAAATAAAAATCATATCATATCTTTTTGAAAATCATAACCTGCAAAAGAGATGATAATATCTTAACATGGAATAAATCATAGAAGTGAAAATGAGATCCCCATAATCATAACATAAAACTTGAAACCTTGTGGCATGCACACATAATCATGGAAAATCATTTCTTGTTAGTCATGACTCATTGCCAAGACTATCTTAGCGGACAAAGTCCATTTCTGAATCGAGTTCACTCCTCGTTTCAGTCCTATATCACTGAACCGAAATAACCTTCTGTTCCAGCCATGTCTATCTCATGAGATATAAATCTTTACCCAATGCATTGGAGGGATATATAGGTCCCACCCATCTTATAATGAATCCTTTATTATGTGTTCCACATAATCATAAATCATACATCCTTGCATAACACATGTAACAAAAATGGGATTCTTGAAACATCATGATATCATAAAACAAATCATATAAGGTAAATGACTTCATAAAAATAATTCCCTCACAACATAATCAAATCAATGTAATAATAGGGATAAAAACAGAACCCTTTATTATCTTAGATGGAAAATAATTTTGATAAAACATTTGAACTCCATTCTTGAGGAAAATATCCTTTATACTTCAAAAATACATTTCCTTTCATAACATGTCATACAATTATAAACTAAAAGAAGTTGATTAAAAATAAACTTGAAAAGTTGTAAAGTAATCTTCTTGGAAATAATTTTTTAAAAATCCATTCATGCCGTATAAGTTAAAAAAAACATTCTTCCCGTACTTTTGTCGGAAAAGTCAAAAAGTACCTCATACGAAAAACGACAAAAGATTCCTTTCATATATTTTACAAAAAACTTACCGAAGGGTAAAATTGGATATATACTATTGTATAAGGATTGAAATAATATTACACATTGAGGGAACATGGATGTGGATAATAAAATACACCCCAGTAATTACCAAAGTAAAAACAATCTCGGATAAAAGTGAGATTATGATATTTCCCTTACCTTAGGTCCGGTTTTCTTTGTACGTGTCGAAGCTCCTGTATAATGGTTTAAATAATGATATTGACTTATTCCATAATCATAAATATTGATATGATATCATAAATGGTCATATTCTTATCTTCTTATTAGTAATATTTCATTGTTACTTGTTACTCGGGTCTTTATTGCCTTTTGTTCTTATGCGTGTTTTTCTGAATAAATTCTTATTCTTCTTTTAAGGTTATAGATAACTTATATCCAGAATGGTATTAGTGTAACATATAGCATATTTATTCATTCAATTCATTTATATAATTACTATGTAATGGTGATCATGTAGAACGAGTCGCATCACATCGTGGAGACGGTATTCCGTACGTACGCACGAGCGATGATATTTTTCCCATGATCGTGGAATTGTATTTAAGTGTATTTATACTATTTCAGTATAAATAAAACTTTATAATAATTATATATAGTTACTCATTACACCATTATACCCATCCTTGTAAGGTGATGGTGGAAAATAGATTACACCACGGCGTGTAGACGGTATTCCGTACGTACGCACGCGCGGTGATTTCATTTTTCCGTAGGATGGATAGAAGGTGAATTAGGGTTGTTTCATATTTATAATAACATATCAGTATGTAAGTAATACTGATGTTATTACTTTATCATGAAACAACTAAATAAGAAGATGTTGAAGAAGAAAGAAATTGAAAAGATCAGTAATGGATATTACCTCTTCTTTGAAACGCCTCTTTCAATCCTCCACTTAGGGAACTAAGATTGGTCTTTGAAGAAGACCAGGACCTCTAGGATTATTCTAGGTAAGTGGATAAGGGATTTTGGAAGGGTTTGGCAGAGCTTGAGTGCTCAAATTGGTGTGAGGAGGAGGGGGAGGAGGTGCCCTTTTATAAGGGAGGAGAGGGGCACCTTAGGAATATCTCAAAATATTATTTTATATTAAAGTCAAAATCGGTTTATAATGGTTCCAAATGGTCTTATTTCGAAGTTAAAGTGGGTATGGGTCGAAATCCTATCAACCAATAGGATTTAGACAAGTTTAGGTTATTATTTTAACCTTATCAATTAGATTTAACTATAAGTTAAATAATTTAACTTTTACCGTGACTTTTTGTTTTCTTACACTATATGGTTAATACACTTACTATAACATGCCAAACGAACCCCAAGTTGTTTATTATTAATATATATATCCTTATCTAAGTCATTTGTCCGAACCATAGATTTTTAGGAATAAAATAACAATTAAAAATATAATATTTGATTTAAAAATTATTTTGTGTCAGTTTTGACACTATTTGATATATGATTTTTTTGAAAGTCATAATAGAAATATATGTTCGAACCAAGTTGATTAAATCAACAGTAATATATCATCGTAACCTAGAAAATTAGTGGAATTCATAAAAAGTCTCAAATTTCATTTATTTTGGTTTTTATAACATCAATTATGTCAATATTTCATTAATAAGATAATTACTGCATCATCATTGTGTCATAAATAAATTAACTTATTTAATGTCTAAAAATTACAAATAAAATACCATTATGTAGAAAATCTTTTTATCTTTCTAATGAATATTTATAGTCGAATTTATCTTATGTATAACCCCATATTAAAAATGTTTTAGTTATTAAACTTTGATTTTAACTATTTTAACTATTCATTAAATAAAATAATATTAAACGTCATAATCTAATCCAAGTGGACCTAAATGGTCATATTATATTCATAAGGTTGTTTTTGGTCAAATTACACATATCCAATAGAATTAGGACATGTGTTAGGGTAATAGTAATATCATATTTTCCCTTAGTTACCCTATTTACTGTTAACCGCGGTAAAAAAAGTAAAAAGTTACTATTCACCAAAAAATTATTTTTATCTCATTGAACCACATTTTACTTACTGATATCAACCGTGTCTGTCGGATTTTCGAAATTCTATTCACAGAAGCGGTAAAATGATGTTTTATGCAAAATTCAGTTTTTAACCTACCACTTAGTGGTTTCACTATTCATCAAAAATTGAAAGTTTTCAGAAAAATACCAAAATTTCACCCTAGGCTAATTTCGATATTCTGAATCCAAAAATGAAGTCCATTTTGAAAAATAAAATTTATAAAATTTCAAAAAGTTGTTATTACTATTCATAACGGCTAGTTTTAATAATATTTTAATAGCATATCGTTGTTTAGTGAAACTCGGTATTGCGTACGACGCAAGCTATCGAGGAAGGACGCGATTTCATGTAAAGCAAGCCAAGCAAGTGTTGTGTAGAAAAATATTACTTTGATGATTTATATAACATAAAAGTATCGGGTGTTACATTCTACCCCCATTAAAATGAATTTCGGCCTCAAAATTCGTCACTTTGTAACAAACAGATGAGGATACCTCTCCCTCATCATATCCTCAAGATCCCATGTAGCTTCTTCTAATTGGTTGTTCCTCCATTAAATTTTCACCAATCGAGTGGTCTTGTTTCATAGGACTTTTTCGCTACGATCCAGAATCTATATCTGTTGTTCTTCATAAGAAATATCTTTCCCCAGCGGTACAACTTCTGAGTTGAGTACATGTGAAGGATCAGGTATGTACTTTCTCAGGAGAGATACATGGAACACATCGTGAACTTGAGAGAGATTCGGTGGAAGTGCCAATCGGTAAGCTACCTTCCCAACACGATCCAGTATTTTTAAAGGACCGATATATCTAGGGCTCAAATTCCCCTTCTTTCCAAATCTCATAACCCACTTCCAGGGAGATATTCGTAAGAACACTTTATCACCCACTTCAAACTCTAGGTCTTTTCTTTGGTAGTCGGCATAACTTTTCTGTCGACTCTGAGCTGCTCTTATGTGTTGTTGAATAGATCTGACCTTTTCTGCCATTTCATCAATGAGATCAGGTCCTAATAGCTTTCTTTCCCCAACTTCATCCCAGCAAGTTGGAGTCCTGCATTTCTTTCCATAGAGAGCTTCATAAGGAGCCATCTGAATACTGGAGTGAAAGATATAATTATAAGAAAATTCCACCAAAGGTAGGTGTTGATCACAACCACCTTTGAAATCCATAGAGCAAGCTCTCAACATATCTTCTAGAGTTTGAATTGTTCTCTCATACTGTCCGTCTGTCTGAGGATGATAAGCAGTGCTGAAACTCAACTCTGTATCCAGAGAATGCTGAAGACTTCTCTAGAACATAGAGGTAAATCTCAGATCCCGATCAGAGATAATAGAAAGTGGTACTCCATGAAATATTACCACTTCCTTTACATATATCCTGGCAAGCTGATCCAGAGAGAAATCCTCACTAATATCAATGAAAGGTGCAGACTTTGTAAGACGATCAACTATGACCCAGATAGCATTATTGCCTTTGGATGTTTTAGGAAGTCCTGTGACTAAGTCCATAGTGATGTTTTCCCACTTCCATTCGGGTATGGGTAATGGTTGTAACATCCCCTTAGACTTCTGTCTCTCAGCTTTAACTTGTTGACAAACCAAGCATCGAGAGACATATTCAGCAACATCTCTTTTCATGCCATCCCACCATAAGTACTCTTTCAGATCCCTATACATCTTCGTGCTTCCAGGATGAATTGAGAATGAAGAACTATGAGCCTCATCCAGCAGCTCCTTCTTTAATTCGGGGATGGGAGGAACACAAACCCGATTCCTGAACTTTATTATCCCATCACAATCAAGGTTGAACTCAGGAACATTTCTCACCTTCTTTTGTAACTCGAAATCATCTTTCTGTGCCTCTTTAATCTTCACATGTATAGATGGTTGAACATTAATTTGAGAAAGATAAGATTTTTCCCCTATTATAATTCTAAGATCCATTCATTGTAAATCCATAAATATTGGATCTTTTGTGATCCTCATCATTGATAAACTGGCATGTTCTTGTCGACATAATGCATCTGACACCTTGTTTGCTTTCCCAGGGTGGTAATGGATTGAGCAGTCATAATCCTTAATCAGCTCCAACCATCTTCTTTGACGCATATTCAGCTCCTTTTGTGTGAAAATATACTTTAAACTTTTATGATCAGTATAAATATCACACCATTCACCATAAAGGTAATTCCTCCAAATCTTTAATGCAAAGATTACCGAAACTAACTCCAAATCACGTGTTGGGTAATTTTGCTCATGGATTTTCAACTGTCGTGAGGCATAAGATATCACCATATCATTTTGCATAAGAACACACCCCAATCCCTTCTTGGATGCATCACTGTATATCACAAACCTTTCTCAACTACAAGGCAGTGTGAGTACAGGTGCACTGGATAACCTTCTTTTCAACTCCTTGAAATTCTCTTCACATTCCTCTGTCCAAACAAACTTAACTCCTTTCCGAGTCAACTTGGTGAGTGGCTTAGATAATTTTGAAAAATCATTCACAAAACGTCGATAATATCCAGCCAAACCAAGAAAACATCGGATCTCAGTTACTTTTGTTGGTCTCGACCATCTTTCGATAACCTCTATTTTTGCTGGATCCACAGATATCCCCTCTTTTGAGATTATGTGACCCAAAAATGCAACTTTTTGAAGCCAAAATTCACACTTGGTAAATTTGGAATAAAGCTTCTCCTTTCTCAGGGTCTTCAATATAATTCTCAAGTGATCTTCATGTTCTTCCTTTCACTTTGAATAGACAAGAATATCGTCTATAAAGACTACAAAAAATTGATCAAGATAGTCTCTAAAGACTATATTCATCAGATCCATGAAGATAGCAGGGGCATTAGTAAGACCAAATGGCATCACTATAAATTCATAGTGTCCATACCTTGTACGGAAAGCCGTATTTAGTATATCCTCCCTTTTGACCCTTAATTGATGATACCCTGAACGAAGATCAATCTTGGAAAAGTATTTAGCTCCGTGTAGTTGGTCAAATAAGTTATCAATGCGTGGGAGAGGATATTTTTTCTTGATAGTTATCTTGTTAAGTTCTCAATAATCAATGCAGAGTCTCATTGATCAATATTTCTTCTTAACAAATAGAACAGGTTCTCCCCAAGGTGACGCACTAGGGCGGATGAATCCCTTATCAATATTCTCTTGGAGTTGCTTGTTCAATTCCTACAACTCAATTTGGGCTATTCTATAAGGTGTCTTTGAAATAGGCAAAGCACCCGGTACGAGTTCTATTGAAAACTCAACTTCACGATTTGGTGGAAGACCCGGTAATTCTTCCGGAAAGACATCATCAAACTCCCGTACAATGGGAATATTCTAAATCGTGAGTTTCTCACCAACCATTTGAGATACATAACATTCATTTAGTGGAATCAATACCCATAAAATGGAAGAAATTTCCACAAGAAGGTTATGTTCATCCTTGCATTGATAGACGATCATATATTGATCTAGAATATGAAATGTGACTTCCCTTCTTTGGAAATTGATATGAGCTCCGTATAAAGAAAGCCAATCCATACCAAGAATCACATCGAATTCCACTAAAGGAAGGATCACAAGATTTGCAGGAAGCATTTTCCCACAAACGTCAATTGGAGAAGAATTATAAACTTTTGATGCGATTGATGTGCCATTAGGTGTTGTCACAGCTAACTCAACATCTAATTGTTGAGGTAATACGGTGATACCCTTAGAAAATTCTTCAGAAATAAAAGAGTGGGTGGATCCAGAATCATATAAAACATTTGCTACTTTAGATTGGATGGTAAGTGTACCTTTCACCACTTCGTTATCGTACTCCACATTGCTGATAGAAATTGCATGTGACTTTCCTTTGTCTTTAGACTTAAGATTTTGTTGACGTCGACCATCATCATCAACCCTTGGATTTGGGCATTGATTGGCATAATGCCCAATCTCCTTGCACTTGAAACATTGATGTGTAGTAGGTTCATTCTGTGTATCCCTTCCTTTGTTTGCATCATTAGACATCTTCTTCCCATCATCGTGGCATTCAAATGCCCGATGACCTTCCTTTCCACATTTGAAACATTTACTTGTCCCTTTAAGACAACTCCCTTCATGTTTCTTTCCACACTTTGAGCATAAGGGAAAGCTCATCTTCTTTTTAGTGTGCTCTTTATATTTTCCTTTGAATTCCATTTTCCTCTTCTTATCACACCCATATGACTGAGGGGTTACTCCAATCTCTATCTCACCATTGAGAGCACATCGAATGATTTCCTCGTAGCTATTGAAGTCCCTTATGGCTAACGCCCTTCGAAGACTTGGTTTTAAGCCACTAAAGAATTGATCGATCTTACTCTCAGGTTGGAAAATAATACCAGAAGCGTACCTTGCAAGTCTTGTAAAATTTGCATCATATGTACCAACAGATTCATCATCCCTTTGCTTCAGTTCAAGAAACTCTTTCTCCATCTTTGTTCGGAGAATACGAGGGAAGTACTTATTGAAAAATAAGTTCTTGAACTCGTCCCATTCCATGGACTCAATTTCATCCATTTTCCTCGTATTCTAAATAAGATTCCACCATTGATCAGCATATCCTTCCAAACGATACACTGCTAGGATGAATTTATCATGTTCATAACATTGAAGAACTGAAAATATCTTTTCAGTAGTACTAATCCATTGTTCAGAAACTAGTGGATCAGTAGACCCGCTGAAAGAAGGTGGAGGCTGCCTCGTGAAGGATTCAACAGAATGTTGCTCCTTCCTTTGCTCGTTTGGAAGTCCTGCATGATTCATAGCTTGAGAAAGTTGTGTGATCATGGCTAAAATATTTTGCATTCCAGATCCCATATCGTTTGGTTGCTCAGGGGGACAATCATTGCATTGCCCATCACATTCCGCATTAACACGGTTCCTTCAGGTTCCAGCCATTGACTAAAACCAAGAAGAATAGTGTGAGCAACACTAATTATAATAGGAAACCCACATAATTCATGAATAAAATTTTCACGCTTAAGGTCTTATCCTAGGTTATTCATGGCTATTTCTAAAACACTAAGATTGTGTTTTATGCTTAGACTTATCCTTAGGGTTCTTACTAAGGCTTTCACATTCTAGTTTCCAAAGGTTGACTATACCTTTCCTCTGATACCAACTATAACGACCCATACATTACATACATTGTTAATAATTCAAAATTGAAGCACACTTATTAAAACATATGACAAAACCACAAAGGACCGTATAGGTATAGTGTCTTTAGAAACTGGGAATCATAAACAACTGGTTCATAAATCTTCTATAGTGTCTCCCATTTATTTCATCATATCTAGGGTCCCTTTTAGCATATTCTACTTAATATCCATCTTCCTGACCTGGGGAAAAGAAAACATAAAAAAAAGGGTGAGCTCAAATTCTCAGCAAGGGAAAATAAAGGAAATAAAAATCATATCATATCTTTTTGAAAATCATAACCTGCAAAAGAGATCATAATATCATAACATGGAATAAATCATAGAAGTGAAAATGAGATCCCCATAATCATAACATAAAACTTGAAACTTTGTGGCATGCACACATAATCATGGAAAATCATTTCTTGTTAGTCATGACTCTTTTCCAAGACTATCTTTGTAGAGACCCGAAGCTTGACGTACATGGACATTACATTACTTTTGCGGAATACTTAGTACATAACAAAAACACACACACAAGGATCGTAATATTTTAGTGTCTTTGGAAACTCGGAACGTAATCTTCTAATCTTGGTGAAAGATCTTCAACATCTCCAATAAATATCATCCCCTTTTTTTATACCTAAAACCTTTCTTTATATCCTGGGGAAAAGTAAACATAAAAGGGTGAGCTCAAATGCTCAGTAAGGGTAAACAAAAGAAATATCAATCCCATCATATTCATAAGAACATAACATTTTGGAAATCATAACCTTCAAAAGAGAGCATAATTTCATAACATGGGATAGATCATAGTAGTGAAATGAAATCCCAATAATCATAACTAAAATCATGAAACATTGTGGCATACACACATAATCTTATAGAATCATTTCTTGTTAGTCAAGACTCATTGCCAAGACTATCTTAGTGGACAAAGTCCCTTTCTGAACTGAGTCACCCTCGTTTCAGTCCTGTTTCACTGAACCAGTATAACCTACCATTCCAGCCATGTCTATCTCATGAGATATAAAATATTTACCAATGCATTGGAGGGAGATATAGGTCCCACCCATCTCATAATGATACCATTCTTATGTGTGCCACAAAATCATAAACCATACATCATTGCATAACCCATGTAATAAAAATGGGATTTTTAAACAACATGACATCATAAAACAATTCATATAAGATAAAGGAATTCATAAAAATAATTCCATCACAACATAATCAAATCAATGCAATAATAGGGATAAAAACAGAACCCTTTATTATCTTAGATGGAAAATAATTTTGATAAAACTCTTGAACTCCATTCTTGAGGAAAATATCCTTTCTTCTTCAAAAACACTTTTCCTTTTTAACATGTAAAAAAATTCTATACTAAAAGAAGTTGATTAAAAATAAACTTGAAAACCTGTAAAGGAAGCTTCATGGAATTAATGTTTTAAAAATCCATTCATGCCGTATAAGTTAAAAGAAAACATTCTTCTCGTACTTTTCTCAGAAAAGTCAAAAAGTACCTCGTACGAAAAACGACAAAAGATTCCTTTCATATCTTTTACTAAAATATCACTGAAGGGTAAAATTGGATTTAAACAATTTTAGGTGGATGTAAATAATATTACATTTTTAAGAAACATGGATGTGGATGATAAAATACACCCTAGTAAATACCAAAGTATAAACAATCTCGGATAAAAATGAGATTGTGATATTTCCCTTACCTTAGGTCCGATTTTCTTCATAAGTGTCCGAACCTCCTGTATAATGATTTAAATAATGTCATTGACTTATTACATAATCATATTCATTGTTATGATATCATATATGGTTCACTTATGACTTTATATTACCCGTTCTTTTGTAAATTCCATGTTAAAGAGCGTTTTGGGTAAAATTGTTTCATTTGTCGTCCGTGTTTTGACTTTTAATTATTCATATGATTACTTAAATCATGATTACGTAATACCAGAATATAAAACATGATTTATATATATATATTCATAATATACATATATATAATAAATCAGTAAATGGAACGAAATACACCGTTCATGGAGACGGTAGGCCGTACGTACGCATGAACGCTGTTTTCGTTTCCTTATTGAGTTGAATGGAATTAAGTAGATGTAATACATATATACATAAATCCAGTAGCTTTATAATGTCATATATTTCATTATTATTGCTTATATATACTTTGTAATCATTCTTAAATGGTTAACATGGAGAATGAATCTCATCGCGTCGTGGAGATGGTAGTCTGTACGTACACACAAGCGATGATATCATTTCCATAATTATTGAATTGAATTAGAGTGGATGATACAATATATTAGAATAATTATTATGTTATAATAACTATATATAGTAATTATTTACACCATAATACCCATCCATGTGAGGTGTTTGTGGAAAAGCAGATTACACCACGGCGTGGAGACGGTATTCCGTACGTACGCACACGCGGTGATTTCGTTTTCCGTAGGATGGATAGATGGTGAAATAGGGTTGTTTCATACTTATAATAACATATCAGTATATTAGTGATACTTATGTTATTACTTCACAATGAAACAACCTTAGAAGAAGAAGTGGAAGAAGAAATAAAGGTGAAAGAATTGGTAACGGAAATTACCTCTTCTTTGAAGCGCCTCTTTGAGACCTCCTCTTAGGGTACAAATTTTTGTCTTTGAGGAAGACCAGAACCTCTAGTATATTGCTAGGGAAGTTGAGAAGAGAATTTGGCAGAGGTTGGCCGAGCTTGAAGGCTCAATGTTATGTGAGGAAGAGAGGGAGGAGGTTCCCTTTTATAAGGGAGGAGAGGGGTACCTTTGGAATAACTAAAACTATTATTTTATTATAAAGTCAAATTCGGTTTTAAATAGCTCCAAATTGATTTATTTCGAAGCTAAAGTGGGGATGGGTCTAAATCCTCTCATCCCATAGAATTTAGACATGTTTAGGTTCCTATTTTAACCATATCATTTAGATTTAACATTAAGTTAAATAATTTTACTTTTACCGTGTCTTCTTGTGTTCTTATAGTATAAGGTTAATAAACATACTATATCAAGCCAAAAAAACCCCAAGTTGTTTATTAATAATATATATAAGCTTATCTAAGTCATTTTTCCGAACCTTGGATTTTTAGGAATAAAATAACAATTAATAATATAATATTTATTTTAAAAACTATTTTATGTCAATTTTGACACTATTTAGTAATCTATTTTTGTGAAACTCCTAACAAAATGATAACTTCTAAAAAAGTTAATTAAATCAATACTAACATGTCATATTAAGCTAGAAAATTAGTTGAATTCATAAAAAGTCTCAAATTATATTTATTTGGGTGTTTATAACATCAATTATGTCAATATTTCATTAATAAGATAATTACTTCATCATCATTGTGTCATAAATAAATTAATTTATTTAATGTCTAAAAATTACAAATAAAATACGATTATGTATTAAATCTTTTTACCTTTCTAATGAATATTTATAGTCGAATTTATCTTATGTATAACCCTATATTAAAAATGTTTTATTAAATAAACTTTTATTTTAACTCTTTTAACTCTTCTTTGAATTAAATAATAATAAATGTCCTAATCTAATCCAAGTGGGCCTAAATGGTCATATTTTATTCATAATCTTGTTTTTGGTCGAATTAAACTGATCCAATAGAATTTGGACATGTGTTAGGGTAATAATAATATCATTTTTACCCTTAATTACCCTATTTACTTTTAACCGTGGTAAAAAAGTAAAAAGTTACTATTCACCAAAAAATTATTTTCATCTCATTGAACCAAATTTTACTTACTGACATCAACCGTGTCTCTCATATTTTCGAAATTCCACTCACAGAAGCGGTAAAATTAAGTTTTATGAACAATTCAGTTTTTTTTAACTACCACTTAGTGGTTTCACTATTCATCAAAAATTGAAATTTTTCAGAAAAATACCAAAAACTAGGCCTAAGCTATATTTGATATTATGATCTCAAAAATGATTTCTATTTTACCAAATTCACAACATATCAGTTGCATTAATTAATTTAAAAATTAATTCCTTTCGTCAAAACAAAAGGCGTGTTTTTAAGAGATAATAACTATCAAAAGATTGACACTTGTTTATAACTGGTTTAAATGTGAAATTACATCCAATGACCAGCATTGTATTAAATTATAAAAATATATTCTAAATATACTTTAAAACCAGTCAAATTAATAATTTATCACTATTAATTATTTCGATTGAAAATCTTGTTTTTAATTAAAATTTAGTAATTTTCACTATTCATAAAAATATGTAAGTTATCCGAAAATCACCAAAATTTCACCCTAAGCTAATTTCGATATTCTAAATCCATAAATGAAGTCCATTTTGAAAAATAAAATTTACATAATTTCAAAAAGTGGTTATTACTCTTCATAACGGCTAGTTTTAATAATATCTTAATAGCATATCGTTGTTTAGCGAAACTTGGTGTTGCGTACAACACACGCTATCGTGGAAGGTCGTGATTGAGTGTAATTCAAGCCAGGTCAGAGATGTGTGTTGTGAAATCTCCTTTTGGTGTAGCGTATAACACAAGACATTAATGAAATTAAAAAGAATATTTTTCATAAAATCTCGGGGTGTTACATTCTACCCCCCTTAAAAAGAATTTCGCCCTCGAAATTCATCGGGGTTATAAATGGTTTACTATTCGAAAGTTTCTTTAATCGAAAACCACATCGTAAAAAGGAATAACGAAACCAATATTTAAAAACAAAAGTATGAAACATAACAGTTACCCAAATAAACTAATCACTGGGTTTCCACATAGGTGATAATATGGATATGGAAGAGAAATCTAACCATCATGTTCTGATGGAGAGTGGTAGAGAACATGGATATGGAAAAGCTAGCAATCACAAATCCATAAATTTGTGACGATCTAAGGTACCATCTGATTAATCAGATATAAGAGCACTAGGAAAACATTTTTGGTTTTCAAGATCGTTTCCCTAAAGTTGAAGAATTTGAATTAGAATATATACTTACTTTATTTTGGTACAATCTCAATGTTGTTCGTGCCTTGAACAATTTTCACTTCATCTCTTAAATAGATGAAGTTGAATTTGTTATTCGTGAAGTGTTAGTATGACAGGTCATTCCCTGTCTCAAACAAAAGGTTAGAAAAAGTTATTAAATATACATAAGTCATTCTTTAGTGAGATTAATCATATATGGTTCCTAAAATGGACTTATACTTCATATATCATACTGCTTAATAAAATAAAACTAGTTTATACTAAACAGGGAATTCCTGTAGGCCAGTGGTAGGCGATAAAGGCTAGTCGCACTTCGGTTGTGGGTTCGATTCCCACAACCTTGCCCGACGCGATGGGCTGTCGCCCATCCTGCAGGTTGTCCTTTTTCTAAAACTATATTACTATAACATCCCATCAATAATATCGAAAAACTTCTATCCTTAAACAATACTATCTTATGTCCAACATAATCCATTCCAATCTTTAGGCTTATCCATAATACTGCAGTCTACTCTCATAATATAGTGAAATCAATTACCAGAGATTTAATACCATCGTTGATCCCCATATATCATAAGATATGTCTTGTTGGTCACATTCCAATCATGTGAATACCTTAATCATGTATTCTCTTGAAAAATGAATACCAATTAAACCTTAGTGAAAACATGAATGCTGTCAAAAGTTAACTCTTTCCACATACCAAAATCCAAAAATTCTATATACTCATACCATGATATCACTTAGTGCTTATATCAATCATGAGCTCATTAATACTGTCAAACATTTCATTTTCTCTTTATCACTTCATTATGCGGATATCATCCACTTTCCAAAAAAAAATATCTGAATAACCTTTCATTATTACTCATACCATTCTTCATAAACTTTCAAAACTTAAGGAAAGACAACAGTGTAACAATCCTTAGATGTCTTTTTATTCTATAGTACAACATTACACTTGATAAACATGTAATCATTCCACTACCTTCTTAAACCATTGACCGAGCATCAACAATTCTTTCATCTCACATATCATTTGTAGTCTCTTCATCATCATCAACAAAAATACTACCCATACGACTATACCGATTCTCTTCATGAGATATTCCCTTAGGACATTGGTTTGCATAATGCCCGTACATTCCACATTTAAAACATTTAACCATTGTTGATGTCGTAGCAATACCATTAACCTCATCCATGGTGTTAACTGAAACTTTTCCATTGCACTTACTGGCTTTGTGTCCTTCTTTTCCACACCCAAATCATCTTCCAGTTCCTTTGAAACATTCTCCTTGATGCCTCTTCCCACATGATTTACATAGGGGAAATTGAACTTTCTTTCCTCTATGATCATCAAGAAACTCTATCTTTCTCTTATTAGCCGAGTCAGGAAACTTACCAAATTTTACTTTATTGATCATATTATGAGATTTCTGATTCGGCATAATAATGATGTTTGGACTTCCAAATCCCATTTCATTTGATTGCTTATGAAGAATATCATTCCATTGTCCATCATATCCTCCGTTATCGTGAATCATCTTGTTTCCAGCCATTTTCTAAAACCCAAAAAGAATAGTGTGAGATGCAAAAATCTTGCTAGGGAAAACAACATAATAAAGGGGGAGTACCCTCAATATCTAACATCTTAGGTTAAATTCTAATATCGTTAGCGCAATTTTAGGACTATAACCTATACGTATACTTAACCTTAGAGACATCCCTAGACATACCTTAGAAATATCTCCATGGATCTCACTAAAGTTCTCGCCTCCTAGTTTCCAAAGGTTGACTAAACCTTTCCTATGATTCCAACTGTAGAGACCCAAAGCTTGACGTACATGGACATTACATTACTTTTTCGAAATACTTAGTACATAACAAAAACACACACACAAGGATCGTAATAGTTTAGTGTCTTTGGAAACTCGGAATGTAATCTTCTAATCCTGGTGAAAGATCTTCAACATCTCCCATAAATATCTTCCCCTTTTTTTAATACCTAAAACCTTTCTTTATATCCTGGGGAAAAGTAAACATAAAAGGGTGAGCTCAAATGCTCATTAAGGGTAAAAAAAGAAATATCAATCACATCATATTCATAAGAACATAACATTTTTGAAATCTTAACCTGCAAAAAAGAGCATAATTTCATAACATGGGATAAATCATAGTAGTGAAATGAAATCCCAATAATCATAACTAAAAACATGAAACGTTGTGGCATACACACATAATCTTAGAGAATCATTTCTTGTTAGTCAAGTCTCGTTTCCAAGACTATCTTAGTGGACAAAGTCCCTTTTTGAACCGAGTCACCCTCGTTTCAGTCCTGTTTCACTGAACCGGTATAACCTACCATTCTAGCCATGTCTATCTCATGAGATATAAAATCTTTACCCAATGCATTGGAGGGAGATATAGGTCCCACCCATCTCATAATGATAATATTCTTATGTGTGCCACAAAATCATAAACCATACATCATTGCATAACCCATGTAATAAAAATTGGATTCTTAAACAACATGACATCATAAAACAATTCATATAAGATAAAGGAATTCATAAAAATAATTCCATCAAAACATAATCAAATCAATGTAATAATAGGGATAAAAATAGAACACTTTATTATCTTAGATGGAAAATAATTTTGATAAAACACTTGAACTCCATTCTTGAGGAAAATATCCTTTCTTCTTCAAAAACACTTTTCCTTTTTAACATGTCAAAAAATTCTAAACTAAAAGAAGATGATTAAAAATAAACTTTAAAACTTGTAAAGGAAGCTTCTTGGAAATAATGTTTTAAAAATCCATTCATGCCGTATATGTTAAAAGAAAACATTCTTCTCGTACTTCTGTTGGAAAAGTCAAAAAGTACCTCGTATGAAAAACGACAAAAGATTCCTTTCAAATCTTTTACTAAAATATCACCGAAGGGTAAAATTGGATTTAAAAAATTTTAGGTGGATGTAAATAATATTACATTTTGAAGAAACATGGATGTGGATGATAAAATACACCCTAGTAAATACCAAAGTATAAACAATCTCGGATAAAAATGAGATTGTGATATTTCCCTTACCTTAGGTACGATTTGCTTCGTAAATGTCCGAACCTCCTGTATAATGATTTAAATAATGTCATTGACTTATTAAAGAATCATATTCATTGTTATGATATCATATATGGTTCACTTATAACTTTATATTACCCGTTCTTTTGTATATTGCATGTTAAAGAGCGTTTTGGGTAAAATTGTTTCATTTGTCGTCCGTGTTTTGACTTGTAATTATTCATATGATTACTTAAATCATGATTACTTAATTCCAGAATATAAAACATGATTTATATATATATTCAGAATATACATATATATAATAAATCAGTAACTGGAAAGAAATACACCGTTCATGGAGACGGTAGGCCGTACGTACGCATGAACGCTGTTTTCGTTTCCTTATTGAGTTAAATGGAATTAAGTAGATGTAATACATATATACATAAATCCAGTATCTTTATAATGTCATATATCTCATTATTATTTCTTATATATACTTTATAATCATTCATAAATGGTTAACATGGAGAATGAATCTCATCGCGTCGTGGAGACTGTAGTCCGTACGTACGCACAAGCAATGATATTATTTCCATAATTATTGAATTGAATTGGAGTGGATGATACAATATATCAGAATAATTATTATGTTAAAATAACTATATATAGTTATTCTTTACACCATAATACCCATCCATGTAAGGTGTTGGTGGAAAAGCATATTACACCACGACGTGGAGACGGTATTCTGTACGTACGCACGCGCGGTGATTTCGTTTTCCGAAGGATGGATAGATGGTGAAATAGGGTTGTTTAATACTTATAATAACATATCAGTATATTATTGATACTGATGTTATTACTGCATAATGAAAAAACCTAAGAAGAATAAGTGGAAGAAGAAATAAAGGTGAAAGAATTGGTAACGGAAATTAACTCTTCTTTGAAGCGCCTCTTTGAGACCTCCACTTATGGTACAAAAATTGGTCTTTGAGGAAGACCAGAACCTCTAGGATGTTGCTAGGGAAGTGGAGAAGAGAATATGAAAGAGTTTGGCCGAGCTTGAAGGCTCAATGTTGTGTGAGGAAGAGAGGGAGGAGGTGCCCTTTTATAAGGGAGGAGAGGGGTACCTTTGGAATAACTAAAAATATTATTTTATTATAAAGTCAAATTCGGTTTTAAATAGCTCAAAATAGATTTATTTCGAAGCTAAATTGGGGATGGGTCGAAATCCTCTCATCCAATAGAATTTAGACAAGTTTAGGTTCCTATTTTAACATTATCATTTAGATTTAACATTAAGTTAAATAATTTTACTTTTACCGTGTCTTCTTGTGTTCTTATACTATAAGGTTAATAAACTTACTATATCAAGCCAAACGAACCCCAAGTTTTTGATTATTAATATATATAACCTTATCTAAGTCATTTGGCCGAACCTTAGATTTTTAGGAATAAAATAACAATTAATAATATAATATTTGTTTTAAAAACTATTTTATGTCAATTTTGACACTATTTAGTAATTGATTTTTCTGAAAATCCTAACAGAATGATAAGTTCGAAAAAAGTTAATTAAATCAATACTAACATGTCATATTAACCTAAAAATTAGTGTAATTCATAAAAAGTCTCAAATTATATTTATTTGGGTATTTATAACATCAATTATGTCCATATTTCATTAATAAGATAATTATTGCATCATCATTGTGTCATAAATAAATTAAATTATTTAATGTCTAAAAATTAACAATAAAATACCATTATGTAGTAAATCTTGTTAGCTTTATAATGAATATTTATAGTGGAATTTCTCTTATGTATATCCCTATATTAAAAATGTTTTATTAAATCAACTTTGATTTTAACTCTTTTAACTCTTCTTTGAATTAAATAATAATAAATGTCCTAATCTAATCCAAGTGGGCCTAAATGGTCATATTTTATTCCTAAGCTTGTTTTTGGTCGAATTACACTTATCCAATAGAATTTGGACATGTGTTAGGGTAATAATAATATTAATTTTACCCTTAATTACCCTATTTACTTTTAACCGTGGTAAAAAAAGTAAAAAGTTACTATTCACCAAAAAATTATTTTCATCTCATTGAACCACATTTTACTTACTGACATCAACCGTGTCTCTCGGAATTTTGAAATTCCACTCACAGAAGCGGTAAAATTATGTTTTATGAACAATTCAGGTTTTTTTAACAACCACTTAGTGGTTTCACTATTCATCAAAAATTGAAAGTTTTCCAAAAAATACCAAAAATTAGGCCTATGATTTTTTTGATATTATTAACTCATAAATAATTTCTATTTTACCAAATTCATAACATATCAGTTGCATTAATTAATTTAAAAATTAATTCCCGTCGTCAAAACAAAAGGCGTGTTTTTAAGAGATAATAACTATCAAAAGATTGACACTTGTTTATAACTGGTTTAAATGTGAAATTACATACAATGACCAACATTGTATTAAATTGTAAAAATATATTCTAAATATACTTTAAAACCACTCAAATTAATAATTTATCACTATTAATTATTTCGATTGAAAAAGTTGTTTTTAACTAAAATTTAGTAATTTTCACTATTCATCAAAATATGAAAGTTATACGAAAATCACCAAAATTTCACCTTAAGCTAATTTCGATATTCTGAATCCATAAATGAAGTCCATTTTGAAAAATAAAATTTACAAAATTTCAAAAAGTGGTTATTACTATTCATAACGGCTAGTTTTAATAATATCTTAATAGCATATCGTTGTTTAGCGAAACTTGGTGTTGCGTACAACACACGCTATCGTGGAAGGTCGCGATTGCGTGTAATTCAAGCCAGGTCAGAGATGTGTGTTGTGAAAGCTCCTTTTGGTGTAGCATATAACACAAGACATTAATGAAATTAAAAAGAATATTTTTCATAAAATCTCGGGGTGTTACAATCTTAGCGGACAAAGTCCATTTCTGAATCGAGTTCACTCCTCGTTTCCGTCCAGTATCACTGAACCGAAATAACCTTCCGTTCCAGCCATGTCTATCTCATGAGATATAAATCTTTACCCAATTCATTGTAGGGAGATATAGGTCCCACCCATCTTATAAAGAATCCTTTCTTATGTGTGCCACATAATCATAAATCATACATCATCGCATAACACATGTAACAAAAATGGGATTCTTGAAACATCATGACATCATAAAACAAATAATATAAGGTAAATGACTTCATAAAAATAATTCCCTCACAACATAATCAAATCAATGTAATAATAGGGTTAAAAACAGAACCCTATATTATCTTAGATGGAAAATAATTTTGATAAAACATTTGAACTCCATTATTGAGGAAAATATCCTTTCTACTTCAAAAATACATTTCCTTTATTAACATGTCATACAATTGTAAACTAAAAGAAGTTGATTAAAAATAAACTTGAAAACTTGTAAAGGAAGCTTCTTGGAAATAATGTTTTAAAAATCCATTCATGCCGTATAAGTTAAAAAACATTCTTCCCGTACTTTTGTCGGAAAAGTCAAAAAGTACCTCGTACGAAAAATGAAAAAATATTCCTTTCATATCTTTTACAAAAAACTTACCGAAGGGTAAAATTGGATATAAACTATTGTAGAAGGATGGAAATAATATTACACATTGAGGGAACATGGATGTGGATAATAAAATACAACCCAGTAATTACCAAAGTAAAAACAATCTCGGATAAAAGTGAGATTATGATATTTCCCTTACCTTAGGTCTGATTTGCTTTGTACGTGCCAAAGCTCCTGTATAATGGTTTAAATAATGTTATTGACCTATTCCAGAATCATACATATTGATATGATATCATATATGGTCATATTCTTAGCTTCTTATTAGTAATATTTCATTGTTACTTGTTACTCGGGTCTTTATTGCCTTTTGTTCTTATGCGTGTTTTGCCGAATAAATTCTTATTCTTCTTTTAAGGTTATAGATACCTTATATCCAGAATGGCGTTAGTGTAACATATATCATATTTATTCATTCAATTCATTTATATAATTACTATGTAATTAAGATCATGTAGAACGAGTCGCATCACATCGTGGAGACGGTATTTCGTACGTACACACGAGCGATGATATTGTTCCCATGATCGTGGAATTGTATTTAATTTTATTTATACTATTTAAGTATCAATATCTCTTTATAATAATCATATATAGTTACTCATTACACCATTATACCCATCCTTGTAAGGTGATGGTGGAAAATAGATTACACCACGGCGTGGAGACGGTATTCCGTACGTACGCACGCGCGGTGATTTCATTTTTCCGTAGGATGGATTGAAGGTGAATTAGGGTTGTTTCATATTTATAATAACATATCAGTATGTAAGTAATACTTATGTTATTACTTTATCATGAAACAACTAAATAATTAGATGTTGAATAAGAAAGAAATTGAAAAGATCGGTAATGGATATTACCTCTTCTTTGAAACGCCTCTTTGAATCCTCCACTTAGGGAACTAAGATTGGTCTTTGAAGAAGACCAGGACCTCTAAGATTATTCTAGGGAAGTGAAGAAGGGATTTTTCCAGGGGTTGGATGAGCTTGAGTTCTCAAATTGGTGTGAGGAGGAGGGGGAGGAGGTTCCCTTTTATAAGGGAGGAGAGGGGCACCTTAGGAATATCTCAAAATATTATTTTATATTAAAGTCAAAATCGGTTTATAATGGTTCCAAAGGGTCTTATTTAGAAGGTAAAGTGGGGATGGGTCGAAATACTATCATCCAATAGGATTTAGAAAAGTTTAGGTTATTATTTTAACCTTATCAATTAGATTTAACTCTAAGTTAAATAATTTCACTTTTACCGTGACTTTTTGTTTTCTTACACTATATGGTTAATAAAATTACTATAACATGTCAAACAAACCCCAAGTTGTTTATTGTTAATATATATATCCTTATCTATGTCATTTGGCCGATCCTTAGATTTTTAGGAATAAAATAACAATTAATAATATAATATTTGATTTAAAAACTATTTTGTGTCAATTTTGACACTATTTGATATATGATTTTTGTGAAAGTCATAACAGAATTATATGTTCGAAAAAAGTTGATTAAATCAACACTAATATATCACAGTAACCTAGAAAATTATTGGAATTCATAAAAAGTCTCAAATTTCATTTATTTTGGTGTTTATAACATCAATTATGTCAATATTTCATTAATAAGATAATTACTGCATCATCATTGTGTCAAAAATAAATTAAATTATTTAATGTCTAAAAATTACAAATAAAATACCATTATGTAGGAAATCTTGTTATCTGTCTAATGAATATTTATAGTCGAATTTATCTTATGTATAACCCCATATTAAAAATGTTTTAGTTATTAAACATTGATTTTAACTATTTTAACTATTCATTAAATAAAATAATATTAAATGTCATAATCTAATCCAAGTGGACCTAAATGGTAATATTATATTCATAAGGTTGTTTTTGGTCGAATTACACTTATCCAATAGAATTAGTACATGTGTTAGGGTAATAGTAATACCATATTTACCCTTAGTTACCCTATTTACTATTAACCGCGGTAAAAAAAGTAAAAAGTTACTATTCACCAAAAAATTATTTTTATCTCATTGAACCACATTTTACTTACTGATATCAACCGTGTCTGTCGGATTTTCGAAATTCCATTCACAGAAGCGGTAAAATTAAGTTTTATGCAAAATTCAGTTTTTTAACCTACCACTTAGTGGTTTCACTATTCATCAAAAATTGAATGTTTTCAGAAAAATACCAAAATTTCACCCTAGGCTAATTTCGATATTCTGAATCCAAAAATGAAGTCCATTTTGAAAAATAAAATTTATAAAATTTCAAAAAGTGGTTTTTACTATTCATAACGGCTAGTTTTAATAATATTTTAATAGCATATCGTTGTTTAGTGAAACTCGGTATTGCGTCCAACGCAAGCTATCGAGGAAGGTCGCGATTTCGTGTAAAGAATGCCAAGAAAGTGTTGTGTAGAAAAAGATTCCTTTGATGATTTATATAACATAAAAGTCTCGGGTGTTACACGGCCGGCCCGACCTGGCCGACCGACTTCTTCTTAACAGGACCGGCATGGGCCGGTCCTCTTCCATTTTTCAGGATCCTGTGGCCCGGCTGGCCGCTGGTCATCACGTCCCGCCGCGGCCCGGAACCGGCTGCGGCCTTCGTCATCCGGCACGGTGCGACGGCACCGTGCCCTTCTGTCACGACCCTGCTCTGGCCATGGCGCCTTTGGTTTCCTTCGACGCGGCGTGACGGCGTCAAATTCATGATGAATCTTTCCACGGCGCGGCATGACGGCGCCGCGGAATAATTGTCGAATGATTCCCGTGTGGTGCGACGGCACCACGCCATCTCGTTTCATCCGCAAGGAAAATAATAATCAAGAAAAAAGGAGGGGGGATTCGGCCGTGTTTGTGCGGTCCGACCCCCCTCTTGTTTGATGGTAACACTTAAACATTTATCCTCAAGATTTTCATGCTAGAACCAAGAACGAGAATAAATAAATAGTCAACAACAAACCCCTACCTCGGTTTCAAGAATGAAGATCGTCAACGACCCGCGGAAGACGTGTCGCCGTGGTCGGCGTCACGGAAGAAGGACGTCGATGTCGTGAAGCAAGGATTCGAAGTTCTTTGACGACGATTTCATTGCGGGAAATCGTCGCGGAAGAGATGACGCGAAAGAAGACGTCGTCGGTGTCGCGGGTATGGAGTCGCGGAAGACGATTCCCGAGAACGTGGTGTTCTTCGTCGAAGTTCGAAGGTTCTTCGCGTTCTTCGTCAAAGTTCGAAGGTTCTTCGCATTCTTCGTCAAAGTTTGAAGAAGAAGGAGAGAATTATTCAAAACCTCTCAAGATGGATAGAGAATTCTAACCAAAATAAAATAAGCTAATGTCTTTTTTTATTTACACAACCAAACCATTTTGAAATTAAACAACTCAACCCATTTAATAACCAAAGTTGTCAAGTTCATTAAAAGAGGAGTTTAAGGGAGTTTAAAAAAAAGAAGGTGAAGAGTTATGCTTCGTGTGGGCCCCACCACACATAATCCTCCCAAGGGAGGTTAAGTGGATGTGGGTCCTACCTCTAACTCCCTTTGGGAGAAAAAAACCAACAAGTTAAAATAAAATTTATATTCCACAATTTTATTTAACTTATTCTAAATTCCCAAAAACTAACTCTCAACCCGCAATAAACGCAACCTCGGAAAAGGTCTCCTTAATCGAATATCGGCGCTGCGAGTTCATCGGTGTCCTCGGATTTCAATTCCGAGCACCGGGTCAAAAGTTAGAAATTCCCGCTCGTTCGTTCACTGAACGTACCCAAGCCAAACTTCGGAAATTGATTTCGGGCACTCCGGGCCTTGGAATCAGGTGCCGTCAGAAACCGCGTTCTTGTAAAATTCCAAAAAAAATTAAGAAAAAAATTCCCTTGAATTTTACGGGTCTTTACTTTACTCCCACCTCAGGTCTTTATGTCCCCGTAATGATACATCAAAACTAGGGAAACAAAAGAGGGTATTGAGCACGCATATGAGCCTCCCGCTCCCATGTGATCTCCTGGAGGTTCCCATGCTGCCATTTGATGCGCACAAGAGGAATCAATCGCCCACGTAGGACCCGCTCCTGTCGATCCTCTATCTCCTCCGGGACCTCCGTAAAAGTCTCCCCATCGACAACGTCAAGATCCCCATGGTCAATGTTGTGTGTCGGGTCGTGCACGTATCTCCTCAGTTGAGACACGTGGAAGACGTCATGCACCCGGTGCAACTGAGGTGGTAGATCCAGACGATAAGCCACCTCACCAATCCTGCTGAGGACCTGGAAGGGTCCGATGAAGCGCAGAGATAACTTTCCGCCTCGGCCAAATCTCCGTATACCACGTCGAGGTGAGACCCCCAAGAAGACGTGGTCGCCGTCCTCGAACTCTAGTGGCCTCCGCCTCCTGTCAGCGTATGACTTCTGCCAGCTATGAGCTGTCCTCATCCGCTCCTGGATGACCTGGACCTTCTCTGTCGTGGCATGGACCATATCCGGTCCCACAAGTGCTGACTCCCCAGGGTCTGTCCAGCACAAAGGAGATCTACAAGGTCGGCCGTACAACGCCTCATACGGTGCCATCCCGATGGTGGAGTGGTAGCTGTTGTTGTATGCAAACTCCACCAAGGGTAGGTGGTCCTCCTAGCTACGACCAAAGTCGAGGACACATGCACAGAGCATGTCCTCGAGAGTCTGGATGGTCCTCTCCGTCTGACCATCCGTCTGAGGGTGAAAGGCTGTGCTCAGACGTAGCTGCGTCCCGAATGCCTCCTGTAACCCCTTCCAAAGCCGGGAAGTAAAACGAGCATCTTGATCAGAGATGATAGATGATGGCATGCCGTGGAGCTGCACAATCTCCTAAACGTAGAGACGTCCCAAGCTCTCCACTGAGCCCTGCTCTCTGATGGGTAAGAAGTGTGCCGACTTGGTGAGTCGGTCAACAATCACCCAGATGGAGTCGTGACCTCTGGAAGTGCGTGGAAGTCCAGTCACAAAGTCTATAGATATCCCATCCCACTTCCACTCCGGGACCTCCAAGGGCTGTACCAAGCTTGCTGGTTCCTGATGCTTTGCCTTCACCTGCTGGCAGGTGAGGCATCGAGAAACGAACTCTGCTACAGCCTTCTTCATGCCCGGCTACCAGTGCTGTCGTCTGAGATCCGGGTACATCTTCGCCACTCCAGGATGTACCGCCAAAGGAGAAGTGTGAAACTCTCTCAACACCTCCTCTCGCAAAGTGACTAGTACCATGGTACGTCCTCTGAAAAGGATGTTGTGCTCTTCTCCAAGGGAGAAACCATCAGGTGTCTGTCCCGAGGATATCTGTGCACGTCGTGTCTCACAGTCAGCGTCCTCACGCTGTGCCTCTCTGACCCGCTGCAGTATTGGAGGGGTGACGGTGAGAGACTGGAGGAAGGCTGCTCCATCTCTATACACGAAGGATATCTGCAAAGAGGCTAGCTGCTCCGTCGCCTCCTCAAGTAGCTGAATGCACGTCCTCCTGCTGAGGGCATCGGCTACTACGTTCCCCTTCCCAATAGTATAGACTATCTCAAAGTCATAGTCCTCGAGGAACTCGAGCCATCGCCAATGTCTTAGGTTCAGGTCCTTCTACGAGAAGATATACCTGATACTCTGATGATCAGAAAAGACTGTAAAGCGCTCGCCCATCAGATAGTGCCGCCATGTCTTCAGAGCGAAGACCACTGCTGCCAACTCCAATTCATGGGTAGCGTAGTTCTGCTCATGCGGACTCAACTTTCGTGATCCATAGGTGATCACTGCCCGCTCCTACATCAGGACGCAACCGAATCCGGTCCATGATGCATCGCAGTAAACTACGTACCCTACTCCCTCCTCAGGAAACCCCAGGATAGGTGTGCTAGTCAATCTCTGTCTCAGCTCCTGGAAGCTCTGCTGACATCTGTCTGACCACACGAAGGGTTTCCCCTTATTCGTCAAACCTGTGAGTGGTGCCGCAACTCTAGATAAGTCTGGCACGAATCTCTGATAGTATCCAGCTAGTCCCCAGAAACTCTGAACCTCAGTCACTCTCCTGGGTGGTTCCCATGCAAACACAACCTCGATCTTCGCAGGATCCACTGCAACTCCCGCCTCAGAGATAACGTGTCCCAAGAAGTGGACCTCACGTATCCAGAACTGGAACTTCGAGAGCTTACCATAAAGATGGTGCTCTCGGAGTGTGTCTAGTACAACTCGCAAGTGATAGGCGTGCTCCTCCTCAGTCGTAGAGTAAATCAGAATGTCGTCAATGAATACCACGACAAACCAATCAAGGTATGGCTGAAAGATCCTGTTCATGAGGGCCATGAACACTGCTGGAGCATTGGTTATGCCGAAAGGCATAACCAAGAACTCATAGTGGCCATACCGACATCTGAAGGTCGTCTTCTGCACGTCCTCGTCTCTGACTCTGATCTAATGATAGCCTGACCTAATGTCTATCTTCGAGAACCACCGTGCTCCCTTGAGCTGATCAAAGAGGTCATCAATCCTCGGTAGCGGATACTTGTTCCTCACTGTCACCTGGTTCAGGCGATGATAGTCAACACAAAGTCGCAAGCTTCCGTCCTCCTTCTTGGCGAACAATATCGGGGAAGCCCAGGGTGAAACACTGGGTCGGATGAAGCCCTTTACCTGCAAGTCCTCCAACTGTACCCTGTAGTTCTCGAAGCTCGGCGGGGGCCATCCGATATGCTGGAGTGGATATCGGGGCTATCCTAGGGTACAGGTCAATATAAAAGTCTACCTCTCTGCGAGGAGGTATCCCTGGAACATCGTCGGGAAAAACGTCCGCAAACTGATCCACCACTACAGGAAAACCAGGACTCTGCACGTCAACTGCTCCAAGGATGTGGCTAGACAACTGATGAGTGATGGGCTGTCCTCTCCTCCGCATAAGTCCATCCTGTGCTGCAAAGGCTCCCTTCTCGCAGGTGAAGGTGAACATGCTCCTGTCGGTGCGTACACATCGCACCTTGCGCCTAAAACAGTCAATCTGCGCATGGGCCGTAGATAGCCAATCCATGACCAAGATGACGTCGTAAGGCCTCGATACTGCTACAAGAAGATCCCAGCCGAAGCTCTCGCCTCCTAGAGTAAGCTCACACTGCCAGCACCAGTGCGTAATCATCGAGTCTGCTCCCGTAAGAGTCTCTAGACGTAAGGATCGAGCCAACGGCTCTGTCGGAATATCCTAGCTCCGAACAAGGGCAGCGGCTATGAAAGAGTGACTCGATCCTATGTCTATAAGTACAGCAACAAGGGTGGAATAGACACAGATAGTACCTCGAATCATCTCGGGTGCACCGTGGTCATAGGCCTCTGCTGCCTGGAGTTGTGCCTGTCTCTTCCCGCCTGCTCCCTGTGGTCGGTGTAGACCTTCTGGTGGTGGTGGTGGCAGAGCCTCAAAGCGTCGCCCACCACCTGCTGCTCAGCCAGCTCCTCTGCCTCGTCCGCCTCCTCCCTGCGGACCACCACGGTCGACCCTCTGCCTCTGCCTAGGTGGTCCCTCAACCGTATGATGCTCCTCGGCACGGCAGGTCGGGCAGTCACAAGCCATGTGGCCCTGTCCGCCGCACGAGTAGCACTGCCTGCCTCTCGAAAGACTGACTCCTTGCTGTGTGCCCCGCACTGTTGGGCTAGTGTCCTGAGGTCGTCTGCCTGAAGGTCTGGTCTTCATGAACCCCTAAGTCATCCGTCGACTGCCTGCTGCAGATGACTCTGCCACGTGCCGCCCTGCGGTGGGTCTTGGCGCTGGTGTAGACTCAGTAAGGAAGCTCTCGATCAAAAGGGCCTGCTCCAGTACTCCCGTCTGAGTCGGTATGCTGAGGGAGAACAGTGATGCCCTGATCTCGTGTCTCAAACCCTGCTCGAAGGTCCGGGACCAGAAAATGGGTCTCATACCATGTCGGTCGAGTAGCGCGTGTAACACCCGAGACTTTTATGTTATATAAATCATCAAAGGAATCTTTTTCTACACAACACTTGCTTGGCTTGCTTTACACGCAATCGCGACCTTCCTCGATAGCTTGCGTCGTACGCAATACCGAGTTTCACTAAACAACAATATGCTATTAAAACTAGCCGTTATGAATAGTAATAACCACTTTTTGAAATTTTATAAATTTTATTTTTCAAAATGGACTTCATTTTTGGACTCAAAATATCGAAATTAGCCTAGGGTGAAATTTTGGTATTTTTCTGAAAACTTTCAATTTTTGATGAATAGTGAAACCACTAAGTGGTAGGTTAAAAACCGAATTTTGCATAAAACTTAATTTTACCGCTTCTGTGAATGGAATTTCAAAAATCCGAGAGACACGGTTAATATCAAGGACTAAAATGTGGTTCAATGAGATGAAAATAATTTTTTGGTGAATAGTAACTTTTTACTATTTTTACCGCGGTTAATAGTAAATAGGGTAACTAAGGGTAAATATGATATTAATATTACCCTAACACATGTCCTAACTCTATTGGACAAGTGTAATTCGACCAAAAACAAACTTAGGAATAACATATGACCATTTAGGCCCACTAGGATTAGATTAGGACATTTATTATTAATTTATTTAAAGAAGGGTTAAAATAGTTAAAATCAAAGTTTAATAAGTAAATCATTTTTAATATAGGGTTATACATAAGATAAATTCGATTGTAAATATTCATTAGAAAGCTAAAAATATTTCCTACATGACGGTATTTTATTTGTAATTTTTAGACATCAAATAATTTAATTTATTTATGACACAAAGATGATGCAGTAATTATCTTATTAATGAAATATTGACAAAATTGATAATATAAATACCAAAATAAATGTAATTTGAGACTTTTTATGAATTCCACTAATTTTCTAGGTTACTATGATATATTATTATTGATTTAATCAACTTGGTTTGAACATATAATTCTGTTATGACTTTGACAAAAATCATATATCAAATAGTGTCAAAATTGACACAAAATAGTTTTTAAATCAAATATTATATTATTAATTGTTATTTTATTCCTAAAAATCTAAGGTTCGGATAAATGACTTAGATAAGGATATATATATATTAATAATAAACAATTTGGGGTTCTTTTGGCATGTTATAGTAAGTGTATTAACCATATAGTGAAAGAAAACAAAAAGACACGGTAAAAGTTAAATTAATTAACTTAGAGTTAAATCTAATTGATAAGGTTAAAATAATACCCTAAACTTGTCTAAATCCTATTGGTTGATAGGATTTCGACCCATCCCCACTTTAGCTTCGAAATAAGACCCTTTGGAACCATTATAAACCGATTTTGACTTTAATATAAAATAATATTTTGAGATATTCCTAAGGTGCCCCTCTCCTCCCTTATAAAAGGGCACCTCCTCCCCCTCCTCCTCACACCAATTTGAGCACTCAAGCTCGGCCAACCCCTGCCATTTTCCCTTCTCCACATCCCTAGAATAATTCTAGAGGTCCTGGTCTTCTCCAAAGACCAATCTTAGTTCCTTAAGTGGAGGATTCAAAAAGGCGTTCCAAAGAAGAGGTAATATCCATTACCGATCTTTTCAATTTCTTTCTTCTTCAACTTCTTCTTCTTTAGTTGTTTCATGATAAAGTAATAACATCAGTATTAATTACATACTGATATGTTATTATAAATATGAAACAACCCTAATTCACCTTCTATCCATCCTACGGAAAAAATGAAATCACCGCGCGTGCGTACGTACGGAATACCGTCTCCACGCCGTGGTGTAATCTATTTTCCACCATCACCTTACAAGGATGGATATAATGGTGTAATCAGTAACTATATATGATTATTATTAAGTAATATTGATACTGAAATAATATATATATATACTCCAATACAATTCCACGATCATAGGAACGATATCATCACTCGTGCGTACGTACGGAATACCGTCTCCGCGATGTGATGCGACTCGTTCTACATGATCTTCATTTCATAATGATTATATAAATGAATTGAATGAATGAATATGGTATATACTACACTAATACCATTCTGGAAATGAATTATCTATAACCTAAAGATAAGAATAAGAATTTATTCGACAAAACACGCATAAGAACAAAAAGTTATAAAGACCCGAGTAACAAGTAACAATGAAATATTACTAACAAGAAGCTAATAATATGACCATATATGATCTCATATCAATATGTATGATTCTGGAATAAGTCAATAACATTATTTAAACCATTATACAGGAGCTTCGGACACGAACAAAGCAAATCGGACCTAAGGTAAGGGAAATATCACAATCTCATTTTTATCCGAGATTGTTTATTCGTAAGTATTTACTGGGGTGTATTTTATCATCCACATCCATGTTCCCTCAATATGTAATATTGTTTCCATCCACTTGAAATAGTTTAAATCCAATTTTACCCTTAGGTGAGTTTTTAGTAAAGAATATGAAAGGAATCTTTTGTCGTTTTTCCGTACGAGGTACTTTTTGACTTTTCCGACAAAAGTACGAAGAATGTTTTTTTTAACTTATACGGCATGAATGGATTTTTAAAACATTACTTCAAAGAAGCTTCCTTTACAAGTTTTCAAGTTTATTTTTAATCAACTTCTTTTATTTTAAAGTTGTATGACATGTTATGAAAGGAAAAATGTTTTTGAAGAAGAAAGGATATTTTCCTCAAGAATTCAATTCAAGTGTTTTATCAAAATTATTTTCCATCTAAGATAATAAAGGGTTCTGTTTCTATCCCTATTTTTACATTGGTTTGACTATGTTGTGATGGAATTATGTTTATGAATTCCTTTATCATATATGAATTGATTTATGATGACATGATGTTTCAAGAATCCCATTTTTGTTATATGTGTTATGCGATGATGTATGTTTTATGATTATGTGGCACACATAAGAAAGGATTCATTATAAGATGGGTGGGACCTATATCTCCCTCCAATGCATTGGGTAATGATTTTATATCTCATGAGATAGACATGGCTGGAACGGAAGGTTATTTCGGTTCAGTGATACAGGACTAAAACGAGGAGTGAACTCGGTTCAGAAAGGGACTTTGTCCACTAAGATAGTCTTGGCAATGAGTCATGACTAACAAGAAATGATTTTCCATGATTATGTGTGCATGCCACAAAGATTCAAGTTTTATGTTATGATTATGGGGATCTCATTTTCACTTCTATGATTTATTCCATGTTAAGATATTATGATCTCTTTTGCAGGTTTTAAATTTTCAAAAAGATATGATATGATTTTTATTTCCTTTATTTGCCCTTGCTGAGCATTTGAGCTCACCCTTTTATGTTTTCTTTTCCCCAGGCCAGGAAGATGGATATTAAGTAGAATATGCTAAAAGGGACCCTAGATATGATGAAATAAAT
The DNA here is from genome assembly GCA_963277665.1 of Viscum album. Taxonomy (NCBI): domain Eukaryota; kingdom Viridiplantae; phylum Streptophyta; class Magnoliopsida; order Santalales; family Viscaceae; genus Viscum; species Viscum album. The sequence goes on along the minus strand of OY728119.1, from coordinate 1,683,318,943 downwards.
GGGAGACACTGTAGAAGATTTATGAACCAGTTGTTTATGCTTCCCGGTTTCTAAAGAAACTATACCTATACGGTCCTTTGTGGTTTTGTCATATGTTGTAATAAGTGTGATTCAATTTTGAAGTATTAACAATGTATGTAAAGTGTGGGTCGTTACAGTTGGTATCAGAGGAAAGGTATAGTCAACCTTTGGAAACTAGGATGTGAAAGCCTTAGTAAGAACCCTAAGGATAAGTCTAAGCATAGAACACAATCTTAGTGTTTTAGAAATGGCCTTGAATAACCTAGGATAAGACCTTAAGCATGAAAATTTTATTCTTGAATTATGTGGTTTCCTATTATAATTAGTGTTGCTCACACTATTCTTCTTGGTTTTAGTCAATGGCTGGAACCCGAAGGAACCGTGTTAATGCGGAATGCGATGGGCAATGCAATGATTGTCCCCCTGAGCAACCAAACGATATGGGAGCTGGAATGCAAAATCTTGTAGCCATGCTCACACAACTTTCTCAAGCTATGAATCATGCAGGATTTCCAAACGAACAAAGGAGGGAGCAACATTCTGTTGAATCCTTCATGAGGCAGCGTCCACCATCTTTCAGCGGGTCTACTGATCCATTAGTTGCTGAACAATGGATTAGTACTACTGAAAAGATATTTTCAGTTCTTCAATGTTCTGAGCATGATAAAGTCATCCTAGCAGTGTATCGTTTGGAAGGAGATGCGGATCAATGGTGGAATCTTGTTAAGAATACGAGGCAAAGGGATGAAATTGAGTCTATGGAATGGGACGAGTTCAAGAACTTATTTTTCAATAAGTACTTCCCTCGTATTCTCCGAACAAAGATGGAGAAAGAGTTCCTTGAACTGAAGCAAAGGGATGATGAATCTGTTGGTACCTATGAAGCAAATTTTACCAGACTTGCAAGGTACGCTTCTGGTATTATTATCCAACCTGAGAGTAAGATCGATCGATTCTTTAGTGGCTTAAAACCAAGTCTTCGAAGGGCGTTAGCCATAAGGGACTTCAATAGCTACGAGGAAATCGTTCGATGTGCTCTCAAAGTCGAGATGGAGATTGGAGTAACCCATCAGTCACATGGGTTTGATAAGAAGAGGAAGATGGAATTCAAAGAAAAATCTAAAGAGCACAAGGAAAAGAAGATGAACTTTCCCTTATGCTCAAAGTGTGGAAAGAAACATGGAGGGAGTTGTCTTAAAGGGACAAGTAAATGTTTTAAATGTGGAAAGGAAGGTCATCGGGCATTTGAATGCCGTGATAATGGGAAGAAGATGTCTAATGATGCAATCAAAGGAAGGGATACACAGAATGAACCTGCTACACTTCAATGTTTCAAGTGCAAGGAGATGGGGCATTATGCCAATCAATGCCCAAATCCAAGGGTTGATGATGATGGTCGACGTCAACAAACTCTTAAGGCTAAAGAAAAAGGAAAGTCACATGAAATTTCTATCAGCGATGTGGAGTACGATAACGATGTGGTGAAAGGTACACTTACCATCCACTCTAAAGTAGCAAATGTTTTATTTGATTCTGGATCCACCCACTCTTTTATTTCTGAAAAATTTTCTAAGGGTATCACCGTATTACCTCAACAATTAGATGTTGAGTTAGCAGTGACAACACCTAATGGCACATCAATCGCATCAGAAGTTTATAATTCTTCTCCGATCGAAGTTTGTGGGAAAGTGCTTCCTGCAAATCTTGTGATCCTTCCTTTAGTGGAATTTGATGTGATTCTTGGCATGGATTGGCTTTCTCTACATGGAGCTCATATCAATTGCCAAAGAAGGGAAGTCACATTTCATATTCCAGATCAACCTACGATCGTCTATCAATGCAAGGATGAACATAACCTTCCAGTGGAAATTTCTTCCATCTTATGGGTATTGATTCCACTAAATGAAGGTTATTTATCTCAAATAGTTGGTGAGAAACTCACGATTAAGAATATGCCCATTGTACGGGAGTTTGATGATGTCTTTCCGGAGGAATTACCGGGTCTTCCACCAAATCGTGAAGTTGAGTTTTCAATAGAACTCGTACCGGGTGCTTTGCCTATTTCAAAGACACCTTATAGAATGGCCCCAATTGAGTTGCAGGAATTGAAGAAGCAACTCCAAGATAATCTTGATAAGGGATTCATACGCCCTAGTGTGTCACCTTGGGGAGCACCTGTTCTATTTGTTAAGAAGAAAGATGGATCAATGAGACTCTGCATTGATTATCGAGAACTTAACAAGATCACTATCAAGAACAAATATCCTCTCCCACGCATTGATGACTTATTTGACCAACTACGCGGAGCTCAATACTTTTCTAAGATTGATCTTCGTTCAGGGTATCATCAATTAAGGGTCAAAAGGGAGGATATACCAAAGACGGCTTTCCGTACAAGGTATGGACACTATGAATTTATAGTGATGCCATTTGGTCTTACTAATGCCCCTGCTATCTTCATGGATCTAATGAATAGAGTCTTTAGAGACTATCTTGATCAATTTGTGGTAGTCTTTATAGACGATATTCTTGTCTATTCAAAGAGCAAGGAAGAGCATGAAGATCACTTGAGAATTATATTGAAGACCCTGAGAAAAGAGAAGCTTTATGCCAAATTTACCAAGTGTGAATTTTGGCTTCAAAAAGTTGCATTTTTGGGTCATATAATCTCAAAAGAGGGGATATCTGTGGATCCAGCAAAAACAGAGGTTATCGAAAGATGGTCAAGACCAACAACAGTAACTGAGATCCGAAGTTTTCTTGGTTTGGCTGGATATTATCGACGTTTTGTAAAAGATTTTTCACGATTATCTAATCCACTCACCAAGTTGACTCGGAAAGGAGTTAAGTTTGTCTGGACAGAGGAATGTGAAGAGAATTTCAAGGAGTTGAAAAGAAGGTTATCCAGTGCACCTGTGCTCACACTGCCTTGTAGTGGAGAAAGGTTTGTGATCTACAGTGATGCATCCAAGAAGGGATTGGGGTGTGTTCTTATGCAAAATGATATGGTGATAGCTTATGCCTCACGACAGTTGAAAATCCATGAACAAAATTACCCAACACATGATTTGGAGTTGGCTGCGGTAATCTTTGCATTAAAGATTTGGAGGCATTACCTTTATGGTGAAAGGTGTGATATTTATACTGATCATAAAAGTTTAAAGTATATTTTCACACAAAAGGAGCTGAATATGCGCCAAAGAAGATGGTTGGAGCTGATTAAGGATTATGACTGCTCAATCCATTACCACCCTGGGAAAGCAAACAAGGTGGCAGATGCATTAAGTCGACAAGACCATGCTAGTTTATCCATGATGAGGATCACAAAAGATCCAATATTTATGGATTTACAAAGGATGGATCTTGGAATTATAATGGAAGGGGAAAAATCTTATCTTTCTCAAATGAATGTTCAACCATCTATACATGTGAAGATTAAAGAGGCACAGAAAGAAGATGACGAGTTACAAAAGAAGGTGAGAAATGTTCCTGAATTCAACCTTGATTGTGATGGGATAATAAAGTTCAGGAATCGGGTTTGTGTTCCTCCCATCCCCGAATTAAAGAAAGAGCTGCTGGATGAGGCTCATAGTTCTTCATTCTCTATTCATCCTGGAAGCACGAAGATGTATAGGGACCTGAAAGAGTACTTCTGATGGGATGGCATGAAAAGAGATGTTGCTGGATATGTCTCTCGATGCTTGGTTTGTCAACAAGTTAAAGCTGAGAGACAGAAGTCTAAGGGGATGTTACAACCATTACCCATACCCGAATGGAAATGGGAAAACATCACTATGGACTTTGTCACAGGACTTCCTAAAACATCCAAAGGCAATAATGCTATCTGGGTCATAGTTGATCGTCTTACAAAGTCTGCACACTTCATTGCTATTAGAGAGGATTTCTCTCTAGATCAGCTTGCCAAGATATATGTAAAGGAAGTGGTAAGATTGCATGGAGTACCACTTTCTATTATATCTGATCGGGATCCGAGATTTACCTCGAAGTTCTGGCGAAGTCTTCAGCATACTCTGGATACAGAGTTGAGTTTCAACACTGCTTATCATCCCCAGACAGATGGTCAGTCTGAGAGAACAATTCAAACCCTAGAAGATATGTTGAGAGCATGCTCTATGGATTTCAAAGGAGGTTGGGATCAACACCTACCTTTGGTGGAATTTTCTTATAATAATAGCTTTCACTCCAGTATTCATATGGCTCCTTATGAAGCTCTCTATGGAAAGAAATGCAGGACTCCAACTTGCTGGGATGAAGTTGGGGAAAGAAAGCTATTAGGACCTGATCTCGTTGATGAAATGGCAGAAAAGGTCAGATCTATTCAACAACACATAAGAGCAGCTCAGAGTCGACAGAAAAGTTATGCCGACAACCGAAGAAAAGACCTAGAGTTTGAAGTGGGTGATAAAGTGTTCTTACGAATATCTCCCTGGAAGAGGGTTATGAGATTTGGAAAGAAGGGGAAGTTGAGCCCTAGATATATCGGTCCTTTTGAAATACTGGATCGTGTTGGGAAGGTAGCTTACCGATTGGCGCTTCCACCGAATCTCTCTCAAGTTCACGATGTGTTCCATGTATCTCTCCTGAGAAAGTACATACCAGATCCTTCACATGTACTCAGCTCAGAAGTTGTACCACTGGAGCAAGATCTTTCTTATGAAGAACAGCCGATAGAGATTCTGGATCGTAGCGAAAAAGTCCTACGAAACAAGACCACTCGCTTGGTGAAAGTTTTATGGAGAAACCACCAACTTGAAGAAGCTACATGGGAGCTTGAGGATATGATGAGGGAGAAGTATCCTCATTTGTTTGTTGCAAAGTGACGAATTTCGAGGGCGAAATTCTTTTTAAGGGGGGTAGAATGTAACACCCGAGACTTTTATGTTATATAAATCATCAAAGGAATCTTTTTCTACACAACACTTGCTTGGCTTGCTTTACACGCAATCGCGACCTTCCTCGATAGCTTGCGTCGTACGCAATACCGAGTTTCACTAAACAACAATATGCTATTAAAACTAGCCGTTATGAATAGTAATAACCACTTTTTGAAATTTTATAAATTTTATTTTTCAAAATGGACTTCATTTTTGGACTCAAAATATCGAAATTAGCCTAGGGTGAAATTTTGGTATTTTTCTGAAAACTTTCAATTTTTGATGAATAGTGAAACCACTAAGTGGTAGGTTAAAAACTGAATTTTGCATAAAACTTAATTTTACCGCTTCTGTGAATGGAATTTCAAAAATCCGAGAGACACGGTTAATATCAAGGACTAAAATGTGGTTCAATGAGATGAAAATAATTTTTTGGTGAATAGTAACTTTTTACTATTTTTACCGCGGTTAATAGTAAATAGGGTAACTAAGGGTAAATATGATATTAATATTACCCTAACACATGTCCTAACTCTATTGGACAAGTGTAATTCGACCAAAAACAAACTTAGGAATAAAATATGACCATTTAGGCCCACTTGGATTAGATTAGGACATTTATTATTAATTTATTTAAAGAAGGGTTAAAATAGTTAAAATCAAAGTTTAATAAGTAAATCATTTTTAATATAGGGTTATACATAAGATAAATTCGATTGTAAATATTAATTAGAAAGCTAAAAAGATTTCCTACATGATGGTATTTTATTTGTAATTTTTAGACATCAAATAATTTAATTTATTTATGACACAAAGATGATGCAGTAATTATCTTATTAATGAAATATTGACAAAATTGATAATATAAATACCAAAATAAATGTAATTTGAGACTTTTTATGAATTCCACTAATTTTCTAGGTTACTATGATATATTAGTATTGATTTAATCAACTTGGTTCGAACATATAATTCTGTTATGACTTTGACAAAAATCATATATCAAATAGTGTCAAAATTGACACAAAATAGTTTTTAAATCAAATATTATATTATTAATTGTTATTTTATTCCTAAAAATCTAAGGATCGGCGAAATGACTTAGATAAGGATATATATATTAATAATAAACAATTTGGGGTTCGTTTGGCATGTTATAGTAAGTGTATTAACCATATAGTGAAAGAAAACAAAAAGACACGGTAAAAGTTAAATTAATTAACTTAGAGTTAAATCTAATTGATAAGGTTAAAATAATACCCTAAACTTGTCTAAATCCTATTGGTTGATAGGATTTCGACCCATCCCCACTTTAGCTTCGAAATAAGACCCTTTGGAACCATTATAAACCGATTTTGACTTTAATATAAAATAATATTTTGAGATATTCCTAAGGTGCCCCTCTCCTCCCTTATAAAAGGGCACCTCCTCCCCCTCCTCCTCACACCAATTTGAGCACTCAAGCTCGGACAACCCCTGCCATTTTCCCTTCTCCACTTCCCTAGAATAATTCTAGAGGTCCTGGTCTTCTCCAAAGACCAATCTTAGTTCCTTAAGTGGAGGATTCAAAAAGGCGTTCCAAAGAAGAGGTAATATCCATTACCGATCTTTTCAATTTCTTTCTTCTTCAACTTCTTCTTCTTTAGTTGTTTCATGATAAAGTAATAACATCAGTATTACTTACATACTGATATGTTATTATAAATATGAAACAACCCTAATTCACCTTCTATCCATCCTACGGAAAAAATGAAATCACCGCGCGTGCGTACGTACGGAATACCGTCTCCACGCCGTGGTGTAATCTATTTTCCACCATCACCTTACAAGGATGGGTATAATGGTGTAATCAGTAACTATATATGATTATTATTAAGTAATATTGATACTGAAATAATATATATATATACTCCAATACAATTCCACGATCATAGGAACGATATCATCACTCGTGCGTACGTACGGAATACCGTCTCCACGATGTGATGCGACTCGTTCTACATGATCTTCATTTCATAATGATTATATAAATGAATTGAATGAATGAATATGGTATATACTACACTAATACCATTCTGGAAATGAATTATCTATAACCTAAAGATAAGAATAAGAATTTATTCGACAAAACACGCATAAGAACAAAAAGTTATAAAGACCCGAGTAACAAGTAACAATGAAATATTACTAACAAGAAGCTAATAATATGACCATATATGATCTCATATCAATATGTATGATTCTGGAATAAGTCAATAACATTATTTAAACCATTATACAGGAGCTTCGGACACGAACAAAGCAAATCGGACCTAAGGTAAGGGAAATATCACAATCTCATTTTTATCCGAGATTGTTTATTCGTAAGTATTTACTGGGGTGTATTTTATCATCCACATCCATGTTCCCTCAATATGTAATATTGTTTCCATCCACTTGAAATAGTTTAAATCCAATTTTACCCTTAGGTGAGTTTTTAGTAAAGAATATGAAAGGAATCTTTTGTCGTTTTTCCGTACGAGGTACTTTTTGACTTTTCCGACAAAAGTACGAAGAATGTTTTTTTTAACTTATACGGCATGAATGGATTTTTAAAACATTACTTCAAAGAAGCTTCCTTTACAAGTTTTCAAGTTTATTTTTAATCAACTTCTTTTATTTTAAAGTTGTATGACATGTTATGAAAGGAAAAATGTTTTTGAAGAAGAAAGGATATTTTCCTCAAGAATTCAATTCAAGTGTTTTATCAAAATTATTTTCCATCTAAGATAATAAAGGGTTCTGTTTCTATCCCTATTTTTACATTGGTTTGACTATGTTGTGATGGAATTATGTTTATGAATTCCTTTATCATATATGAATTGATTTATGATGACATGATGTTTCAAGAATCCCATTTTTGTTATATGTGTTATGCGATGATGTATGTTTTATGATTATGTGGCACACATAAGAAAGGATTCATTATAAGATGGGTGGGACCTATATCTCCCTCCAATGCATTGGGTAATGATTTTATATCTCATGAGATAGACATGGCTGGAACGGAAGGTTATTTCGGTTCAGTGATACAGGACTGAAACGAGGAGTGAACTCGGTTCAGAAAGGGACTTTGTCCACTAAGATAGTCTTGGCAATGAGTCATGACTAACAAGAAATGATTTTCCATGATTATGTGTGCATGCCACAAAGATTCAAGTTTTATGTTATGATTATGGGGATCTCATTTTCACTTCTATGATTTATTCCATGTTAAGATATTATGATCTCTTTTGCAGGTTTTAAATTTTCAAAAAGATATGATATGATTTTTATTTCCTTTATTTGCCCTTGATGAGCATTTGAGCTCACCCTTTTATGTTTTCTTTTCCCCAGGCCAGGAAGATGGATATTAAGTAGAATATGCTAAAAGGGACCCTAGATATGATGAAATAAATGGGAGACACTGTAGAAGATTTATGAACCAGTTGTTTATGCTTCCCAGTTTCTAAAGAAACTATACCTATACGGTCCTTTGTGGTTTTGTCATATGTTGTAATAAGTGTGATTCAATTTTGAAGTATTAACAATGTATGTAAAGTGTGGGTCGTTACAGCGCGAGAGATCAGTAAATCTCACTGAGTACTGAGCGACCGTCATGCTTCCCTGCCGCAGAAGAAGAAGCTCCTGGATACGCACCGCACGAAGGCTGGCTGGGAAAAACTCCGAGCGGAAGAGGCTCTCAAAGTCCGTCCAAAGAAGAGATGCCTCATCGTGCACTTGGAGCATCAAGATCCACCATCGGCCCGCTGCTGCATGCAGTAGGCTTGCAACGAGGATCACCATGAGGTCTGCAGGTGTCCTCACTAGCCTAAAAACTCGTACAACTACCTCCAGCCAGTCCTCTGATGCCTGGGGATTCGTCTCCCCATGGAACCTAGGCGGTCGCTGGCGCTGGAACTCGTGCAGAGCTCCAAGGTGACGTGCATCGTCAGCGGCTGGAAGCATCGGTGGCTCGGCGGGTAGAGCTACCGTCGGTGCCACTGCTGACAAAGGGCCCTGCACCGAGGCCTCATCGCTCGGTGGGTTGTCATCACGCTCGACTCTTGGAACCCTAGCTGGCTTCCATCGTGGGGCCATCCTGAAATGGAAACAGGTGCACCACGGTCAGAACAGTATACCTGGTGAGCTGATATATATAAATTAATCACAATGAAAACTTTGAAAGACACACGCAATAAATGTTTTCTTGCATTAAGTAGGAAATCAGTTGTCAGGGTCCTGGTGTACGTATACGTCGGCTGCCGCACCAACACTGGACTCCCTGGACTGATAACCACACTCAATACGCTAAACATTATTGCTTCACATAGAAAAGATCAGATTTCGCGGTAGAACCGAACTCCTCTGATACCAATTTGTCACGACCCGTCCTCGGGGCCCGTGCCGTGACTACCCCAAGCCCGCCTTCCATAGGCCAGGGGCTGGCGACTAGCACCAAGGCGTAAATCCCAGTAATAAGGGAAGGCATTGCCTTTGAAAAGTAAACAAACACCACAGAGTAAGAAAGCGTAAAAGTAAACACTAAGTAAAAACAGAGTACAACTGAAAGTGCGGAAAAGTAAATGGGCCAGTATACAAACCCAAACTGAAAGTAATGTACATCTCGAAAGGGAAAACAGCAACTGTAAAGTAAAAGCCGCTACACCGAGCTGTCCACTGGAAATCCCACCTGAAGGGTGGGTACAGATAGCTCCACTGCTCCACGGGTCCCACCGTCCGCTCTGAGTACGTCCCACCCAGTGGTCCACCTCCAGGTACCGTCCTGCTCTGCAAGCCTCAACCACGATCAATGCTGTCCGTCGTCTGCAACCAACACAACGTAGTGCGGGCATAGCCCGTGCAGGGGTGAGTATAAGCTACTCAGTAGGGACCCCGAGACCCCCGAAGGTCTCCCAAAATCCACAAAGGATAAACCACAAAGGAATGATACAAAAACGAAGTAAAAACTAACACTGCTTAGGTATATGCCCATACATATACCTAAGTCATGAGTTCCAATACGCTCTAACCTCCGAGCCCAAGTACAACTCAGTCCACACAGGAAAGTATACGTATTCCACACAGGAAAGCAAAACGAAATCCACATAGGATAGCACAACACAATCTACACAGGAAAGCAACAGGATTCAGCTCACACAGGTATACTTCTTCCAAGGACGATAAAGATGATCTCTGATCCATCTAAGTCGTCGGACCCAGAAAGGATTGATAGGTAACTAACCCCCGCAAAGACCCACACAGGATCGGGCCCACTCAGGACCTGTAGGCGTTGGTTCACATAGAACAGCTGAGCATAATGACCCACACAGGATCGGACCCACACAAGATCGGGCCCACACAGGACCTGTAGCACTGATCCACGTAGGATCGCTGAGTGCTATAGTCATCGTCGAATCCACCAAGGATCTCTGTACTGTCGTCGTCGCAGTCACAGTAGTAGTAGCAGTAGCAGTAGTAGTCACAGTCACAGCCAGCACTAGGGTTCCCGCACACAACAAGCTCGTTCGGGAGGGTCCGCTCCACGAGCCGAGAGGCTGATACATCAACTGTCACACATTCCAGAGTTTATGTATCCAAAAGCTCCGTATCGTCAGCAGGAACTCAACGCAACAGACGGCGTGTCAATCGGACGCCCGGTCTGAGAGTTATTGGCTTTTTCGTCCCAGGGGCCCAGTTGGTTTTTAAGGAAAAACCAACCCGACCATACTCCACCTGGGTCCAAACCTCGGGTGGAGTATTCCAAAAGATCTGTCTCACTAAGAGGAACACAACAAAACTGACGGCACGTCAATCGGACGTCTGTAGCTCAAGATATGAGTGTTTCCGCTCCGAGGGCCCGGTTGGTTTCATGTACGGACCAACCCGGCCGAAGTCAAAGTATTCAGAAACTTTGAGTGCGATATACCAAATCGACCGTCTCGATCCAAGGATCGCATCGCCGCTGTCGGTTCGTCAATCGGAGGTTCGTAGCTCATGTTATGGGCAAAAGACCGAAGTCGATTCGAAAACGGGGGTCCGGGTCCGGGCCGACCCGGCCCGACCCCCCCCCCCCCCCCCCCCGGGTCGACCCGACCCGGGTCCGACCCGGGTCCGACCCGGCCCAGCCGGCGGCGCGGCCGGGGCGCCGCTCGGGTCCCACGTGCGGGGGGCAAGGCCCCCGCCCTTACTGCTGGCGGCGCGGCTGGATGTCGCGCCTTGGATCAAACGGCCCCCCTCGTGGGGGCCTGCCTTTGAGAAAAACGGGGGGGCGCTGCCCCCCCCCCCCCCTTTGTGAAACCCCCCCCCCCCATTATGGGGGGCCAATTTAAACTCCTGGGGGAATTTAATTCCCCCGGTTTTGCACCGTCCCGGCCGGCCCGACCTGGCTGGCCGGCTTCTTCTCAACAGGACCGGCATGGGTCGGTCCTCTTCCATTTTTCCGGCACCGGCGGCCCGGCTGGCCGCTGGTCATCACGTCCCACCACGGCCCGGAACCGGCCGCGGCCTTCATCGTCCGGCATGGTGCGACGACACTGTGCCCTTCCACCGCGGCCACGCTCCAGCCGCGGCGCCTTCGGTTTCCTTCGACGTGGTGCGACGGCGTCGCATTCATGATGAATCTTTCCACGGCGCGGCGCGACGGCGCCGCGCAATAATTGTCGAATGATTCCCGCGTGGTGCGACGGCACCGCGCCATCTCGTTTCATCCGCATGGAAAATAATAATCAACAACAAAGGAGGGGGGATTCGGCCGTGTTTGTGCGGTCTGACCCCCCTGTCGTTAGATGGTAACACTTAAACATTTATCCTCAAGATTTTCATGCTAGAACCAAGAACGAGAATAAATAAATAATCAACAACAAACCCCTACCTCGGTTTCAAGAACGAAGATCGGCAACGACCCGCGGAAGACGCGTCACGGTGGTCGGCATCACGGAAGAAGGACGTCGATGTCGTGATGCGAGGATTCTAAGTTCTTTGACGAAGATTTCGTCGCGGGAAATCGTCGCGGAAGAGATGACGCGGAAGAAGACGTCGTCGGTGTCACAGGTATGGCGTCGCGGAAGACGATTCCTGAGAACGTGGCATTCTTCGTCGAAGTTCGAAGGTTCTTCGCGTTTTTCATCAATGTTCGAAGGTTCTTCGCGTTCTTCGTCAAAGTTTGAAGAAGAAGGAAAGAATTCTTCAAAACCTCTCAATATGGCTAGAGAATTCTAACCAAAATAAAATAGTCTAATGTCTTATTTTATTTACACAACCAAACAATTTTGAAATTCAAAGGTTTTAAATTAAACAACTCAACCCATTTAATAACCAAAGTTGTCATGTTCATTAAAATAGGTGTTTAAGGGACTTTAAAAAAAAGAAGGTGAAGAGTTATGCTTCGTGTGGGCCTCACCACACTTAATCCTCCCAAGGGAGGTTATGTGGATGTGGTTCCCACCTCTAACTCCCTTTGGGAGAAAAAAACCAACAAGTTAAAATAAATTTTGTATTCTACAATTTTATTTAACTTATTCTAAATTCCCAAAAACTAACTCTCAACCCGCAATAAATGCAACATCGGAAAAGGTCTCCTTAAGCGAATATCGGCCCTGCAAGTTCATCGGTGTCCTCGGATTTCTATTCCGAGCACCGGATCAAAAGTTAGAAATTCCCGCTCGTTCGTTCACTGAATGTACCCGAGCCAATCTTCGGAAATTGATTCCGGGCACTCCGGGCCTCGGAATCAGGTGCCGTCAGAAACCGCATTCTTGTAAAATTCCAAAGAAAATTAAGAAAAAATTTCCCTTGAATTTTACGGGTCCTTAAATTGCAGATCCAATAGACATTGATTCTCTAAAAAGAAGAACCTTATCAAAAGGAACCTCCAATAACACATATTAGAGAATATAAGTACCAAAACCATAGTGAATATGAAAAAAATGATAGTTTTTAGGGTAAAAACATAGTGAAACACTGATTTTTTTAATTATTTATTGGATGTTACATAGAATGGTGAAATAGCTTAATAAACCATGTCAAAGAAACTGGATAACACCCAAGGAGTGGTACTATTGTTCTTCACATTTTAGAAAATTATGTGCAAAATATTTCATGCTACTATGTACAGATTCACATTTTTCACAATTAATCACAGAATTCAGAAAAACCATGTGCCAACTATATGCCTACATAGAGACTTCTGGAACCTCCTTGGAGATTTTCCTATGAAAGGTACATAGTTTCCCCTAACTAGGCTCAAACCATTAACTCCGGGAAATGCATCAAAAACAATAATGAAACTCCAGAAAACTCAACCCAAGTATTATATAACATTAAAATATATAATTAGACTATAATTTACTTAAAATAAGGGGTGTCCCATATTGATACTTCTTTATATGATTCCTCTCTAGGTGACTATTTTTACAAAGTCACCCATGTTCCTCATCATGCTAACCTATTAAATTTATTGTTCAAATTATTGTTACCCTCATTTTTTACAGGCGCTAATCATTTAAATTCAATCTAAATTACAATATTATATTTTAGAGGATCATTATATATTTAATATACTTGTGGACAAGTGATTATGTTGTGTATCCCTAGAGGAGATATAAAATCTATGCTTTCATCTTTTCATACAAATTAAAATGGTGGCTATTTTGGCCTCAATGTGTAGAAAAAAATATATTAAAATCTAGGTTATTTCATCAAAAACAATTTAAGACACACATATTTTTTTCAAAAACCTATAAACAAAAAATATTTATTATTGACATGATTAAAAGAATGTAAATTCCACCCACCAACCATTAATTTAATATAAAGTATTTGATGCATGGGAATTGGATTTAATGTCCAATTTCTAAACTATTTTAAATTTTCCTATAACTTATTACCATTAGATTATTCTACTAAATGGGTTACATTAAAATCAAATCAAACTGATGATGAAACATTTATTATGCAGTTCCTCTGATCGAATATTTTTTTTGAGTGCCTTGAGTAGTATTTGGTGACAATGGAACATATTTTTTTAATAATACCTTGTAATACCTCATGAATAGATATGCATTACACCATAAGAAAAACAGTTCATACAAACAAAAAATAAATGGGTTGGTTGTGGTTTAAAAACGTTGTATTAATAATATATTTTAATTAAATGTAGTCTAACTATAAATACAAGAGAAAAAAATTGAGGATGTACTATAGAGATACATTAAAACATTCAAAACACTCCTAAGTATATAACTTTATAGAATTATTTATGGAAATAATTTTCATCTAGATGTTGAGTTGTAGAACAAAGGTCATTTTCTTGTGATGAAATTTCTCCTAGATTTTAGGAATGCTGGATATTAATTGATTATCTAAATGATGAAACAAGTGGATATTATGAGATAATCCTATAATAAATCTTTATTTTATAGAGATAAATCTTGGTCTATCTATGAAATACTAATTCAAAACATAATATTTTAAGTGGGAGGTAAATTGTTTTTATCTCCCCAAGGGTTAATATCATGTCTGGTAATCATCAATACAATTATAAAATACCATTTATAATAAATAAAACATTTCTATTTGGAGCAATTTAAATCAAATAAACTGGGTCATTACTCCCCTTAAATATAAATTTCATGAATACTTTTTGAAATTAATAATGGAGGACATCAAACTACATCATATAAATACAACATAAGTAAAGCAGTGTTTTTATATTTCCTTCACATTAACCCAGATATATATTTTTAAGATTACTAACCCTTTATAAAAGTGTGAGGGATTTAATTGAATTTATGTATGATAAAAGTGATTGGGAGATGAATAATAATTGTAGGAAGTACATATTTCTGATTTGTACGTTTTTTAATATTTCTATATGAATTTGGTTTAAAATAAGAATAAATTAATGTGATGAAAAAAATGTTTTCAAAATCTATAAATAATTCTTTCATTATGTTTTCATTTATTTTTTACATATTTGGATTTCTTTTAGACATGAAAACATTACATCCAATATTGTCCTTCTTTGAAAGAAATACCAAACTAGTGTGTAGGGAATAAATTGATTACAAAATTTTTGGAATAAGGTTATTGCTAATTCAATTTAACCACCAATTTCATGGATTTTCTTTCTTTAGAATCAGTAAAATGATTATCAGTAGAAATGAACAAAGTGGAATCTAAATAAAATAATGATAAATCATGAATAATTAACTTGATCATAAGTGAACTACCCATTTTCATTCTTATAATCATTGAGGTTTGCTCTAAAATTTATTCGGATAGATCATTTGATCTATTTTAAAATAAAAATATGTTAAAGGATCTATAAGTATTTCTAAGTCAATATAAGAACATGTGCATATGTGTTAGCCATAAAATAATTGTTACAGTTCAATAACAATCATATAGCCTTGTGTTTCCTCGATTACATGATAAATAAAATTACTCCTAAGAGATACGTACTGTATTAGGATGGTTTTATTTTAGGTTTAACTGAAGTTATATAATAATCTCTTTTCATAAATATGGATTTAAAAAATTCAATAATTCTAATTGAAATAACGGATGAGATTATTTTTGAAATTCTACAGTAGTATGAATAAGGGGAAAAGGATATATTTTAATTTCATTTATCAATTATATAGGAAGATTATAATGTAACATTAGAGAATTAATATTAATGGAGAAGGATTAAGTAACGTTCCATGCATAAAAATATCAATTCAATTATGATATATTCTGTATACTATCCAGAAACTGAATGATTTCCTTAAATTGAGGTGACGGAATTAGATTAAATTAATAGAATATTCATAATAATGTCAATAATAAACAAACCCCTCATTTTTTATTTTATTTTTTGGTTTTTATATTTATGTCTATGAAGGATTTGTTTTTAAAAAATAAATGGAGATTATTGTAGTATCTAGAATTGAAATATTATATCTGTTGGGGTGTGATAGGAATTTTTTTAAAAAAAAATTCAATCTATTTTTTCATGGATAATTAACACAAAAATTAATATAATACATGGGAAATTAACTCTTTTTCATAGTTTTTGAAAATCAATAATATAATTATTTTTGGGTCTAAATAATTATTTTTTATTACATTACTAAATTTTTGTTAATTTGGAATGGAATACATTGATTATTGATATAAACCATTTAAAGAATCTTAAATTTTGATATTAATTATTTAATTAATTTTGAAAAAACATAATCCAATCCTACACTGACACTATGATTTTCATGATTTTTGGACAAAATCTATAAAAATGATAAAGGGATGAGTATAGTATATTAATTAATTCATTCCATAACACTTACAAGTATTCTATAAGACCACCCCTCAAGAAAAAAAAATTGTAAAGAGTGGTTTGTTATAGATTTTGATGCATTCCCAATGATCTTCTCAAAAGTTCATATAGATTTCCCTACATTTCACATGGATTTACATGAAATATATATGAATTAAAAAATCAAATCTTATTAAATGAAAAATAGAATAGGATTCTTTAGGACTTACCTTGGATGATAAAAATATAAAAGGAAAGAGTTTCACCTTAAGAATTAACTAATACAACGAGATCACATGACTTCAATCAAGGGTATTCATTTAAATTATGTAAATGTATTCTAATGATGAGATTTTTCTTGCATAAAGGTCTCACTCCTACTACATCATGGTTTTAAAAAAACCTCAAGGAAGGGTAACACTAAACTCAAAGGATCTTAATAAGGGTACTTCAAGGATTTTACAAGCTGTATATAAGTTGATATGCAACTAGATGTTATGTGATGATCAAGTCAAAGTATCCTAATTCTTTGTAAAAGATGTTCTCATATACATCAAGGTAAAATCTACGCGTGAACAATACATCAATGTACCCTAATGGTTACAACATACTTCATGAATGTTACCTTGAACCATGGATAGGTACTACTAGTCACAAGGAAGGTACGTAAAGGTAATTAGATTTTTTGGAATGGTACAACTAGTTTTCAAGTCATGTATGGATACCCATGTGAATATTGAGATTAATATTTTTCTTAAAAAATTGGTTACAACACAAATCAAACAATGTTTTTATGGTTCTCCCAAATTAGGAAGGGATCAAAAATGTCTTTATATAGATTTTATACATCAATTTAAGGGAGGAAGTTATTTTGGGAATGGATTTAAGTAAAGAGAATATTAGAGAAATTACCATTTAGAGAAGACACATCCATAAACCTATACACATGGAAACCATTTAGGATGTTGGATATGTGCATGGAATCATAGGATTATACTGAAGGTTTTGGAAGGAATTAATGAACAATAGAAGGTTGTATTTTATACATGGAATATTATAAAGAACATAATGAAAATTAATATCACTCTTTGATTCTTATAATAAGGATGAATATTCACTCATATTGGGTAGATCTATCACAGAATTATAGATTGAGATGAGTTTATGTTTTATTTTTTCTTTCTTTTAAATAATTGTATTGTATTTATTGATAGAAAAAGTCCATTAGTGGTCGATCCACGGAGACTCCCCAAACCCATTTTAACAAATTCAAATTTTATTTGATTATTCTATTCTGTTAAGTTTTTCAATTTTTTGTATTATTATAGGTAATAGGATATTTACAATTTTATGAAATTTAATTATTATTCTATCATTCTTATTTTTCCATACATAGGACACCATGAACAAATTCATTGTGTGTGATGGTGAGAATTAGTTTTATTCTGGATTGATTATAAAGTGATAACCAATGTTATATGTAATAGGAATTCATGGGGTAATTATTACTTATCAGTATTCAATCCAAAATCACCAGATGAGGATAAATAGATGACGTTTCACCAAATTATATAGAGAACATAAGATTAGAATTGAATTAGGGTCTATAAGGTAAGTGGGTGGATATAAAATTTTTGAAACCAAAATTTAAAACCTATTATAAAACCCTAGATTCCTTATCCCGGATCACACTATTTTTTGTTTTCTTAAACATATATAACATAAAAATTCAAAATAAAAATGCACTAGAAAACCCTCAACTCCAGAGACATTCAGAGTCACACTATTTAATATCATGTTACTTAGGATTAAATTTTATTAAGGATATACCTATAATAGAATCTTCATTAGTGGCATGATTTGGCTATAGTGGTGGAGGTTTGATTTATGATGTTTAGTTATATTTATGGTAGAGGAAGGTATTTTTGATTTGGTAAAGGAATTTTTCTTGTTTTTGTGGTGAAGAAATAATGGTTATGGTGGAAATTGGAATGGGATAGTGTGGTGGTTCATGTGTAGTTATGATAGGTTGGTGTGGTTGATTAAAAAGATTCTAGTAGTGTGGAATATTCCTGTCTAAATTAAATTTATCATGGGTGGGGTTTTGTAATGTGGTATGAAGATGTTAAGTAATGAACTTATATTAAAGTGTTGGATGAAATAAAACATGTGAAGACTAGAATAAATATGAATAAGTAATCATAAAGTGATTAAGAGGGTAAAATAGCTAAATTAATGGTTTGAAATTAGATATTTATATAGAATGTAATATGGATAGTACCTATAAGTCAAAAATTAAATAAAAATGTGATTAAATGATATTTTTTTAAAATATTATATAGCTAAATTGTGTGGTAAGTTATGTATGTTGAGTAGTGTGAAAGTGGTTGTTCGTGTGAGGTAGTGTATATGATATAGTTAATGAAATTTATAGTAATAAATTTAAAACTATTTTTTATTCAACCATTAGTTTAGGATTTTGTGGGTTGTTATATTAATTTTATTTACATTCTATTTTATATACACCAACACCTAAGTCATGTAATGTTTTATATGATCATTTGAAGACTTTGGTTCATGGTTTCTTCCCCAATATCTAGGTTATATAGGTAATGGGTGACTACAAGGTCCCTCTTCCCCAATACCCCTTTTGATAGTAGGATCTATAATGGATTGATTTTATAGGTATGTATATATGGGAATTAATTTATTGAGGTTATAGTATATATATGCTTTGGTTGAATATTTTTTTTGTGGTTTTGATACAGATACACGGTGGGGGATGTGAATGGTAGGAGACGTGAATGTGGTTGAGGTAATTCATGTTCACATTACCAGATAATGAGAAGCGGTGCTTTGTAGTAGATATGTGGTATGAAGCTATGGGTATGATATGTGTTGTGGTTATATAGAAATGTGGATATGTAGGGGATTAAAGTACCCTATTAATTCATTAGGGAGTGAGAGTGACTGGATCAGTGGGGAAATTGGTGTAGGGTACCATCGTGATATATTTAATTCTTTATATATTGTTACTATATTTTGATTGAAGATTTAGTGAGTGTTCCAAGGGGAGGTTTTATGGTAGATAACATTGTATATGTAACTATTAGTTTCTATAATTTATTCAGTAAGGAATTAGTATTAATATTCTATGCTTTTGTGAGCTATTTTTTGGGATGATCCTACAATGTATATGTGTATACTCACCGCTTTATATTTATATATTTTATCTTTGTGTTTGTGTTTTAGATTTTAAAGAGGGATTTAGTGATCATGATAGCTATTACTTTCTCATACAGTTTGTGGCTGGTGCTTGGGAGTTTCTACAATATGAGTTGTTTTTGGTAATTTGGAGTTAATTTTTATGTATGAGATTAGATACATTATCAGATATTAGATTTATTTTACATAGAGTTTCGTTGTGGTTTTTATATATTCCAAAAATTATTAGGAAAACTCCCCCATTGTGTGTGATTTTATAGCCACAGTTTTGTCTACCAACCCAAGGCATATTGGTGGTGTTCTTCAATGGTTACACTCATCTTCACTATAAAACTACAAGGGGTACTATTGGTGGAAGGTCACAATAAATGAGGCTGATGGGGTGGTCTATCAATAGTTATGATCTAATAATGCCTCCTCTAGCTACCTTGAAAATATGGGAATATATCATGGTGATTTCTGATACCGCTGTAATGGAAATAAAATTATACACAAGTGACACTAAATAATAGCATACAACCCATTCCAGTTAAATGATTTTTGACTATGATATAACTCTCATTTCTCCTCGTAAACTCTATTTTATTCGTAAATTGGTAAAATTTACCCATAACTCCACTGAGTGAAATTATCTTCCAAATAGTCTCTATAACAGATCCTATCCTAGTCAATAAATTCTCCAAAATCATATACTTATTTAACTACTCTATGAAGGATGTTGGGGAAAATATTCTTAAATAGATGTGGATCCTAAGTCCCAATCCTCTCATTAAATTATGATCTCCCATTTTACTATCAATTATAAAAATTGGTAGAGTAACACATCAACTCAAAAAACCTAAAACCTATCTCAAAAACCATAGAACACTTCTATTATATAATTAATTTTTTTATCAAAGGAGTTTAATAATCTCTATTATAGACTCCTATAATAATCAATCAAAAATTGGGCTTATATGATCATCAAAATAACAAAATGTCCCAATAATATCATCCAACATTGGCGTGCTGGCCCTCATTATAAACATACCAATAAAGGAACTACGTGTTTTTCTTCCATCTGGTTATATTGGAAATCAATATCAACCTATTCTAACGAACACTTAGTCTTGTGAATAGTGACATAACCCTCAAATTTTGGTACCTCCAATATAATGAAATAACTTATGTATATTTTACGACCCTATCAAGACCCCATGTCTACACAATAATGAATAGTATTAAATTCTTATAGCACTTATTCGTGTTGAACCTGTTGATAGAATCATATAAATGGACGAATAATAAACATAATCTAAAAACATCACATATATATATATAAGTAATTTAAAATAAGGATACCTCATCATTCCCTCCCACATGAACCCACACCCCCTAAAATGAACACAAAATCACCATAATCGAAATCTTCATAAAGAATGAATCCTCGACTATAACGATACCATCAATTTATTATATTATTCCCTAAGTATTGATACATAGGTTACCGATTCCTCAATTTGATCATAAGGGAAATTCAGTGTCAATCCTTCTCTACGCTGCTTTATATACAAGGATAAAGTAATGTTTTTTTCATACCATCTTTGAAATCCTAAATAGTATCTACTAAAAATTCCATCATAATTTTTTTTATAAATCCATTTTATCATACATACCACACTATGGCTCTACATAATTCAAAAATGAGATCTGGTGTGATCCCCAATTCCTACGTGTAATAGTCAAAATGTTATACACTAGAAAAAATGTATATCACAACATATATATGGAAGGAATCAATCCTTTAAAATAAGATTCCACATCACCATAAATAACTAATAAATCGTTCATAACCACAATTCATGAAAATTATATTAAAACATAGATGAAATATTATAAAAAAACCACAGGTTACAATAAATCCTTATAGAATATCATCTCTTGGATACTATAGTGTAGTATAATACAATATATCTTCACAAACAAGTATCCTTTTTCAAGATATAAGGTTTCACAACCCACTAAAAACTATATCTAAGAGACATGCATACTTGTGTATTTAAATTTTATTTGTGAGCATATAAATATACTCAGTAAATTCCTCCCAAAACACACTTTTCAATATGAATGATGCATGATAATGAATAAAAAAATAGAATAAACAAATCAAAACAATCAACCAATTATCTCATATAGCTGACTATACAATACAATTAAATATCATCCCTAATAGATCAAAAACTTACTATTATAAAAATTAACATATTACTTCCAAAAATTCAAACTATTTCTCAGCCATAACTAAAATACATGTAGATTTCCACCAGAAAAGACATTATTATGAAATCTCTATGTAGTTATACTAGAAAAAAACCACACAATAATACCTCTACAGAGTTCCCCACTTGTATATTTCTCACTATAATATATATATTATTTGGTTTATTGACTACCTACATACACTCTCAATATTCTCTAGGTGTCCACCATAATAGACTCTCCCCACCACAACCTTCATCATTTGTGATGTTATCCATCCTCAAATCCCATCATTTTATTATTATGTTCCCATCCTCTAGGATTCTAATCGATTAAACCGTCATCACAACCGTTGTATACTAGGTAAATTCTATAATAATCTAGATCATCAACATCCCCATATTGTTTTATAACGACCTGATATTTTAATATATTTTTCCCTCTAATTAATTCAAATATATTTGATATATTTCTTCACATGAAACACCAACTTGAAATTAAATCATGGTATTTTTAGACCAGTAAAACCAGTTTATTAAATTATTATATAAGAATAAATGTGCATGTATTACAAAATAGGTTATTTTATACAAATTTACAAAATTCATTAATGGAATGAAGAATCTATCTTTTTAGGTACCTTATTTCTTATTAAATGAAACTAAGTATGTAATTAATAAATTGTTATGTTAGTAAAATAAAATATTGATTGATTAATTTTATCATTATCAGTTCTTTATATAAGTTTAGAATAACATTAAATATTATTCTTAAAAGTAATTTTCCTATAAAATATTTTTTCTCGGTGGTTTATAATTTTATTTAAAAGATAGATTTTCATATTTTAGAATATTAATTTGATAACTAAATTTAATTTTGGGATTTAAAATATCAATAATAATTAGAATAAATAATTCATATTTTTCAAAATAGATTGATTTCTAGGTGAATTGTAAAAAATCCTATTATAACAAATAACATGACTGTTATGAAATTATTAGTATATAGTTATGATTTTTTATTTCATTAAATAAAATTAAGACCAATTATTCATTGTATTAGTCTCTTTATATTTTCAACATTTTTAATTTACAAACCCATTTTTTGTATTTTATATGATAAGTTTTATTGTTTCAAGAAATAGTTTTTAATACATTATACATTTATTTTTATGAAATAATTTTTATCCCATTTATAAATTTAATATTAGTAAATGTATTTTAATATCTGAGTAATTATTCCCAATTTATTTAAAAATTACAATTTTTTGGTCTTAAAGGATGTAGTTACCTTAAGAAAAATCTACATTCCATAGTAAAAGATAAAATGACAAATATAAAACACTAAGGGAAAAATAACATAAACCAATTTAAAACAAATGTGGGAATGTATTTTTGAGGAAATAAATGAACTTATAATGTATTCTGAAAATTAAATATCAATTTTGGATCAACATTCCTTGATATTTACTTCCCATTATTATAATGCTTTAGGCATTTAAAAAAAATCACTCCTTCTCACATATAAATGTGTCACACCTCTCTTCAATACTCCTAATATAAAAAATGAAGATTTCAGCCATAAATCCAACCAAAAAACTCTTCATGATTCCAATACACCATCAATAGTTATAGGTATTCTCAGAATTCCAGCCCAAAAAGGATTAACCCCCTTTTCAAAGGATAGAATGTGAGTATTGAGGTATAAATTGATAATAAATTCTTTCTCTGTTAAATTTCCTTATATAAACTCCTTTATCCTAAAATTCTATTAAAACTTATTAAAATGATAAAATAAGTATCATTTTTTTAAATTTTATTCTTCTATAATTATGGTATAATCATTAACCAGTTTTCCCCATTTTCTATTATGAAAATAACTATAAACCATGTGTTGTACAAAGTCCCACCTACATAAAGTTGCATATTATTTTACCTTCACCTCCTTTTAAAGATGATCATACTTGGGAATTTAATATATAAGTATGATTTTTATGAAAATATTTATATTCTTAAATAATAAATCATACTTCTCATTTGCTCAATTATAATGAAATCAAAATCATTATTCTTGTGTACATGTTGACTTTCTCCTTGATGGAGTGATTGATTTCTATTTTTCTATTCATCATCACTATTCATGGTTGGTTATGAGAATGTTTTTAGTGGATAAATAATATTTTTATTAAATTATTTCGTTTATTGAAATAAAAATTTTAAATCCTATTAAAAACATGATAAATAAACAATCATGGAATAATTAAACATCCAAAAGAGTGTTCTAAAAGAAAAACATGATTTCATTATACCACGAAGAAATAAAATATAGGTTATATTATATTTTTAGTCATTTAAAATTATGACATATCATAATTATAAACAATAAAATGGTTAATTATTATTATGGTATAATTTTATTATAACTAAAACACTTTATAATCAACTATCAATTATGGTATACTATTGTTTATCCTGGTTTAACCACCCACTTAAAAATGATATTTATTTATATCATGGATGACAGTGAAAATTTAAGATATGGTAATATATTTTATATATAAATAAAATAAATTTTTTTTGGATTTATATTATTAATAAAAAAATTATCTATTTTTTTCTGAGAAAACACACTTTTTTCACTAAGAATCGATGAACCAAGCTTATCACATAATCATTAATGATTATAAAAAAAAATATTGAAGAATTAAATTTTAAAATTATGAACTTTCATATTAAATAAAATATAGTACCATATATAATATAGGAATTATGAACATAAATCAATTATACTACCTTATATTATATAATAATGAAGATATTTGGGGGAATAAGGAAGAATAACACCACTATTATGGAACTAATTTAATACAATCAAGATTACTCACACCGAGTATTAAAAATATATAATTAATAACTAAAATACATGTATTGAATAATAGTAAATGGATATTATCAAATTTTACAGAAATGAATTAGATTCATCAATATGTGATTAATATGGTTATTTTTTAAAACAATAGTTTACAGTGTGGTCAACTTAGGGGGAATTCAAGGTAAGTGTTTCTTTGTCTCATTTATAAATCCATTAGATATGTTTGATTTTGTGCACCATATATTCTTTATATTTTTTATTAACAAACCCATTTACTTAAGGTATAATTAATAACTATTATTTCTTGATATTTTACTATTAAATTCATGGTAACCCTCTTATCAATTTGTTAACATTACCATGACTATTTTTAGATAGTCAATTATATTTCATTGAGTTAACATTGTTATCCTCAAACTTATTTAATTTAAGTTGGATAAATTATAAAATTTTATTGTATTATTTATTAATATCTCATTTTTATCTTGGAATTTAAATTTTTAATACATAAATCATTTATAAATGTTTCTTAAATTATGAATTAATACATCCTTAATGGATTTAGTTAACTCAATATTTCTTTTCTATTCAATGTATTATTTCTATATTGTCATTCTTATATGTTTGATAAATAACTCTCTTTCCTATTTAATAAGATATTTACTCTTTTATAACTAGGGATAATTTTTTATACTCAATGTTTTTTTTGATGAATATGTTTCTCATAGTAGTTCAACATTCTCTAGTAAAAAAATTGCACATCTTTTAAAAATGGTTTTCCCTCTATTTCAATGTTCATTATTTCTAAATATGTATTTCCAATATTATTTTTAAACCTAAATATGTGTTTACTCATATAATACATATATCTAAAATATTATATTTTAATATGGTGGTTTTTTAATATCTATTAAAATGTGATTTTTCAAAAAAAGAATTTTAAATTTTTCAAAATGTTTTCCATCCATTCAAAATTAAATGTTTTATCTTACACTATAAATTTATTTTTGATATCCTTTAGTTAATTTCAAGGACCTATTATTGATTTTTTAGGAATATGTTTCCCAATGTTTTTATATCATTTTTTTCATCCTATATGTCCTTTTCAAGGTCCACTATTTAATATTCTTTTTCAATGGTAAAAAATTTCAAAAAACGTAAAATCAAAACATATAAATATGGTTCTGATTTTTATGGTTCAATTGTATAATATTTTTTTAAAGGTAATTTTTTAAAAAACAATACATCCCATTTTCAAAATTGACTATTTAATGTGATTCATGAGATTATATATTACATGAATTATAAAAATGTTTTATAAAAACTCATTAATTTTGTCACTTCTATTTTTTATTTATATTCAAAATTATCATTTCCATGAATTCAATTTCTTCATGAACCACCCGCTAAATATTATTATGAAATATTGTTTTTGGGTGATTGAAATTTTTGTATCAATAATTTACATTATAAAAATCTATTTTATATTCTATCGATATATTATGGGAATCCAATTTTTCATTCCATGACTACTTTGTAATTTTTTAATTAATGTTTTCAAGTGGATATATATGTATGGATGTTTAATGGGTGGGGACTTATATCACTCTAAAAGGCATTGGTAAATAATTTATTTCTCATAATAAAATGATGTTAACTGTATAATGTTTTTTTTCACAACATAACCCATGAACATTTAGTTTATTCATAATATGAATAATGAACATTGTTTTTGTTCTCAACATGAAGCTTGGGAATTTTTTGTACACGGAATAAAGCATAGAATTTTTTTATTTATAGTGTTATAATTTATCTAAGATTATGTCTGTTCCAATGTTATTTTTTATAATATGTTAAAAGGGATAGTTATTGTTCCCAACTATATAACAATGATTATGTTCTTATTCATCAGGTTTTCTGGATCATGTTTCTACACTATAATGATTCATGTTTTGTGATCAGTCAAGACATATACTATGATTTATGATCCATGATTTGATGGGTATAATATTATTTTATATCCTTATTAGACCCATATTCTAATATTATGCACAATTATGGTGCTCAAAAAAAATTAAATATTTATTATCAAACAATATTAAGGAAAAAGTGATAATCCAAAAGTTCAAGCACTAAAAAGAGAACATAAAATCGTTAAAATAAAATTTTTTCCTAAAATATTTTATCTCCCTAATATGTTTCCACAGGATGGTGTTTACCAGTGTTTCTGGTTCCTCCATCAGAACATCTTTGAACCCTAATTGTCCCAGAATATCATATACTCATTTGTACTTATATTCCCTTTATTAAAGCCTGGTATTAAAATAAGGACATGCTTATCAATACATGTTCTTTTCTCCTCATTTGGATTCACCCTTATATCCCTTTACATCTTTCTTTCAGCCTCATCAATAGGAAGATTAACTGTTAGGACAGTTTCGACCATTTCTTCTTTTGAGATCCAAAGAAAATCTAAAGGATGTCTAAGCATGGCATTAGATTCTTATTATTCAGTTTCATGTTGTTGTCTAGGAGGGAGATCATCCTCCTTTATAAGTACCACATCCTCCTATTGTAGGATTTCATGACCTTGTAGATCCTCTAACATCTTGTCCGCATCCCCTTGGGGGGTCGCAAACCCTTCTGGTCCCTTTAATATTCTAACATACTTATCGAGATTTGGGGACCTGGTATCTTCTGGTTGCTGTACAACCCCACCCTCCATTGTCTGAGCCTCTAGGGCCTTGGACATACCATATGTTTGGGTTTACCATATCTCTATTGGCATATGAATATATGAATAATATTTGCGGCATTTTACTTCATGCTTCGTGGTAGTAATGAATCTCCGCAGATCCTTATTTTCCTTATTTTCATTCTTCCTCCTTGGAATATATAGTCCTTTACTGGATCCCTCTATAATATTGTCATCTGAGGGATATCCTTATCCATCAGACTTGACTTCATAGGGACAAATAGTGTTGTATTCAATCTCTCTGTCGATAATCAAACTATCATATTAGTTGTTTATGTTGAGATCATCCAAGGTACCCCTCATGTTGGTTCACTTTTTGGTATTCAACTTCCTGCTTTCACCTTCTGTTGGATGGTCCCATTCTGGAGCATACATAGAATTTCCCCCTCTAGTTTGACATTTCACTTTTTCAGTGATGTTGTTACTTCCTGAATTCAAAACCATATCATAGGTTCATGAAGATGGGATCACATCACCTATATAATTTGGAACATAAGATCCAAAATTATAGAGTATCCAATGGTAATTTCCATATCGTTCCATACCATATTAAAATTCCCAGAAACACTCAACTCTGGAGGTAATACATTAAATTTCATTTGAATAAATCCATTACCTGATCCTACAGTTCCATCAATATTTCCAAGTCCTCGACTATATGCTTCAAAACCATTAATAGAGACATCATGAACCATATCCATAAGATTTCTATAATCCCCAAGAGAACCACTTGAGGCCCTCTTCTCTAGAGCACTCAATCCCGAAAAAACCTCATCTCCTTTACACCCAAAGACCTTTTCTACTCCTCCAACATCCAAACTCATCTACATCTTGAGGTTCTTATAACCCCTCTTACCAGTTTCCATTATGTGTCTCGTTCTCTTATAGTGGGAAAAAATCATCCCAGGATTCACAAACTATAGGATGTTTGAATTGATATTTTTCACCCACTGAAATCCGCACATACTGAGGAGGCACTCTTGGTGCACGAACTTCCACATAAATTCTCAGATTAACTGGGTGATATATAGAATGAGTTCTAATTACTATATAAGAATATACAAAAAAGGTTCCCTAACATTCTAATGATGTAAGAGTTCTAAAATTATAAAGGTAGTTCGGGAAAGCTAACCCATGTTTCCACTAATGGGGAGTCACACTTCATATGGATGTCATCAGATCATCTAAAGAGGAAGAACCCAATTCTATTACAGCCTTTGGGAGCACTAAATCATGCTCGGATCAAGTCCTCCTCTAACATGAACTAAACCATAATATGTCTATTATCAGGCAATCCCACAGTAGAACATTCGTGTAAATCCCTAGAAATGATAAGGAACTTGTCAAAAGTTTCAACTAATGTATGTATCAGAAAAAATCCTAGGATCAGGGTCAAATTCAAAAGTGAAGAGGCCTCATTAAATTATGTTATCAGAATTGGATGGTTAGGTATACCATATATCAGATCATGGACATTAGAAAAATAGATATTAGACGAAATATAGGCAATAAGGTCGTGATTGGAAAATGCAGAAAAATGGGTAGATGTCGCTCCCTTGAAATAAATCGATGATGCTCCCCTATTAGTGGGGAGGGGTCAACACATTTTTCATTTCCATCACAAAGACTATCTCTGATATTTGATTGTTAATGATTATGTTTACCCTTACTGGGCATCTAAGCTCATGAATTTCTTAGGTTTTCATCCCCCAAGTTATGAAGATAAATAAATTATATAATATCTATAAGAGTTTCTTAGGTAGATACTTTAGGGAATATATTTATGAATCTTCATGAATTAATCAGTTTCACTCATGGAGGAAAAAAATAAAATCCCCATTTGTGAATAAAATAATGACTTTTTTTAGTTAAAGGTTTGACCTATTTCTCTAAAACTATAAATATAGAAGGCCTTGGTAATGTATTTTAATGAAATATTATATTTATTATGTTCATTATTGTGGGATTTTATATTGGGTATTGTAATAGATTTAGACCATTTCTATCCATTTTATCTTCTACTTATGCTACCACACATACAATGTTCCTAGGGAAAACAATCGCACCACCTAGATATACATTTCTCAAACCTAACTCCACAAAAACTAGATCTTATGGAGAAAATATTAAACTTTTCATTCATACTACACTCTAATCTAGGTCTACCATAATCATATTTTATGGGGTAAATTCCATATCTTGTATTTATACGGCACTCCCATATATTAATATCATTAATGGATCCTGGGGTGTAAGTAACTTATCTAATATTCATTTTACACTTCCAACTGGGTATACAAAAACTATACTATAAGGAGTAAATACAAAATATTTTATTAATATCACACTCTCACCAAGGTGATGAAAAAATAGATTCAAGATATTAATTCATTGTATCACTGCAATTCTTCATTTCATGTTAAAAAACATGATGCATTACCCTATCATTGAGAAACGCATTTCAAAACACCCCTAAAAAGATTTTATCACCATCCATCATACCCAATATATACTATCATTTCCATCTAGGAATACAATTTAGTTTTATTTAAGGGTTTATATGATTATTTAATATTCTAATCCTAAAAACTACACCAAAAACCTTATGAAATTAGATGAAAAATCAGGAATAATGGTTTGTGTAGATTATTTCATGGAACTATGCTAATGTAGGACAAACCATGTATAATATACCCCAACCTAATGTACACCGATGATAAAAGTCACTCTCGACTAGAATAAGGAAAATAATAATTATTAAATTAAATAATCCTTATATACTTTACTGCCTTATCACCTATAAACATATTATCACTAAGGGGATGACTTATTGAAAGTATCACAATTCCCATTCCAATTTAGCATGACCCATGCCAAATTTTGTTAAATTTCTACTCATGGGACTTCATGTATTTTCTTGGATTTTTCAATAGTCCAATATCAAGATTTTATTCTATGAAATATTAAAAAATTCCATATACTCAAAATAAGTAATAATCAATAAATCCATTATAAAAACCCAATATAATCTATGATTTTTATGTTTTCATAAATCAATAATAAAATCTATGACGGTCCACATAATCATTATTGATAAATTCAATATTCATAGAATACATTATGACATCAATTTTAATATTTTACTTTTTTCAATTATAACATTTTATCCATAAAAATCCATGTCATATTTTTATAATCAATTTAATTTTTCATATAGAATATTTCTTCCATCAATATCATATTCATCATTCTTTGATTCAAGTGATCAACATAATCTATATCTTATATTTTTAAGAATTATTTTCAAATAAGAACAAAATAATGGTTTATTATTAATAGTTGTTTCAAATGTTCGAATCTTGAGTCAGGTTCCTCAATTCCATGATTATATTCAATATTTGATTATCGTTGGTCATGTTTTAATTTTGATTCCTTATACACTATTATCTTGAAATACCATCCTAGCCTAATTTAACAATTTTTCTCTATAGAATAAAGAAAAATATGATAAATAATATTGGTGTAAAGATGTTTCAAATTATATGTAAGAATCTAATCCCCCAATAAAACCTTGTTATACCCATTCATAAATTTCACAATTGACTATCGCATTAAAATATCACAGTAAATGATTAAATGGGATATTATTCATGTCATTGACTACTAAAATATCTTATTATTTCATTCCTCTAATATTCCATGTAATCTAGTTATAAAATTTATCACATGAATTAAATTAATTTTTTATAAAAATAATTTATTGAAAATTAATTTATTAAATAAATAATAATTTAAATTAATTCCCTCATCAATTTGCATTAACTATATATTTCAACTATGTTGTAAAAAGATAAAAATTAATTAAGAGATTAAACAGTAATTCATGAATCCAACAATGTAATCAAAATACAATTTTGGGAAAACTAAAATTAATATTTTACCTCTATAAAAAACTTCTATAAACTCCCTAACCCTTAATTTCTAGGTACCTACAATAAAAATAACTCAATTGAAGGCACAATTGCAATCTAGTAGGGGATGAAAAGATAAAAAATGCTTAAAATTTTCTTCATTCAGGGAACCAAAAATTTCTTTGTCTAACAATTAAAATAAAAAAAAATCTCTAAAGGACCTTTGTTATGCACAAAAACTCTGTCATTAAATTAAACATTTACAATGAGTGAAATTAACTATTTATTTATTGAAAAAGCATATCCACCCATGAAATATGCATATTCTTTTTTTAGAGATATATTTATAGTGATAATTATTGTATAATGATAACATTTCATGTAGAAGCATGTCATAATAGGGTTGGGAGACTGTTTGTTTCATAGAGTGTGTTCACTCAATCAAATTTTACTCTACTCAACTTGACATCTTTTACTAGTCTCACCTGGTTACCGAATTAGTTAGGCTTAGTTCCTTTAAGATTGATTAGTCCAATAATGTATAGAATATCTAGTATTTTATTATGGGCCATGGGTAGTGGTCACTTACTATTCCCCATCAATATTATCAAGAGAAGTTCATTTCCTAATAGCATGACTTATGAAGAATTACTGATTCCGCCACATTCAGGGACTCAGATCATGGGGTATTAAAATATAATGGACTAAATTCATCACTCTCAACAATAACCATCATAACAACCCAATACTTAAACCATGAAATGTTTACCACCACCTTTCATTCACATGTCCACTATCCATTATCTATTCTAACCACCAAAAATCATCTCATTGTCAATGAATTAGAAGCTCAACCCCCTTTCACCATCAAACATATCCAAATGTCATAAAAGTGTCTCTATCAAAACCCCTCTACTACACAACTCTTACCACTATACCTCCACATTTTCTTGCTTAATGTAGTTTGTTGAAACTATTTTTCTATCCATTATTTGTTCAATCTAACCAATTTGTCCTTGTTGGATTCTTTTTCAAGATGAAAAATCTATCGTAGTGGGAAGGTGAACATATTAAGTACATGTTAAATTTATAATATTCAATAAAATAAACAATTTTGGGATATTTAACTAATAATAAAATCAATTCTATTCTAAGAAAAAATTAGTATAAAAAATAAGTTTGATAAATTTTAGTGCTGTAATGGAAATTTATTAGGAAGCTCAAAATTTCCTACCATGTTGAAAAACCAATTCTATGGTAAAATATTATGAATATATCCACTTTAAATAACATGATATTTATGGTCAATCATGATCATTATTTATTTAAGGATAAACACACGTTAGCTATGGACCTAGATACTAACAATGATTTACATTATTATTAAATAAAACATCTCATCCTAAAAAATACTACACTATTATATTTTTATTCGGAGAAAGGATTTAAATA
This sequence comes from Viscum album, assembly GCA_963277665.1. Classification (NCBI taxonomy): domain Eukaryota; kingdom Viridiplantae; phylum Streptophyta; class Magnoliopsida; order Santalales; family Viscaceae; genus Viscum; species Viscum album. The sequence continues at coordinate 1,683,286,258 of OY728119.1, read as the reverse complement.
TATCATAATTTTTCTCATAAATTAAATAATCTTTAATCCCTGAAATTAGTTAATGAATTAAATTTATATAATCTATAAAAACCAAATCTACTCAGATTTGGACAATCTTTTACCCATGGGTATACACCACATTTTGAACTCAACTGAAATATAAATTTTTTAACAAGTATTATTTAAATGATTAAAATTATTATTTTTCCCATATGTATGAAATGAAAAATATCTATAATAATTCATAAAAACTAAAATTTATAATTTAAATTCCATAAAAAATACACTTTCCAAAAAATCATAACAAACAAATTGTCCTTTTAATCTCATGCCCTCTTACATATGTAATTTAAAAACCCCTAAAATCAGATCTTCTAAAGAATAAGCACATTAAATAATGTAATGGAATACTTTAAATAAGGATTCAACCAAATACAAATGATAAGACACAAACTATGTCCCATTCATTATAAATAATCATTGCATCATCCTTGATAATCCATAAGATGAAAATGATTATTAATAAATTATGGAATTTCCCTCTATTATATTATTTAATCTATAATTTAATTTCCACTGCACATACATGCTTCAATTATACCTTAAAATAAGGATTCATTCACTCCACATATATATCCTATTTTTTTGTAACATGTTGATATTTTGTGAACTTATTGTCAAAAAAATTTAATATTTTCACAATTTTACCAGGAAAGTGTAGCCAGAGGGGAAACCCCTGACCATTTATTAAAATAAAATAAAAGACAGTAAACATGAATTACAAACCCATCAGAGTCACATACAGTCCTCAAAATCATACCCCTGAGCACCACCATGGTACACAGACTCATCCTCCGTCGCCGTTTCCCACACCGAACTCTCATCTTGCTTCAGTACTTTGGCATACTTCCTCCTCAGATTCAACTTCTCCAACTCAAGAAACTTGTTCGGAGATTGCATGATTCTGGCAGCAGATCTGGTCAGCATCGGTTTTGACAGATGAGTGATGTCCTTTTTCATCCTTCCATGAGAAGAGGCAGTCCCCTTGTCCGAGACCATCGGCATTAACTTATTCCCAACTTGAGCAATCTCACTGTATGAAGGCCGCGTCATATCCCCACGATTCTCCTTGTCACTATCAGTGAGGTCCCCCCATTTCCCATGATACTCTTGGATTTGCTTAAACTGATTGTTCATATCAATTAATGCCAAGCATTGAGGCTGCTCCACCCTTGTGTTTTCAATAGCCTCCCTTGCCACAACTTACAGACTGCCACTACCACCTTCCTGCATACCCTGTCCCTCGATAGCGGGTTCATCAGAGTCCAAAACAACCATATCAACATTATTCTGTGACGTAGGCCTCAGGACAACATTCCCTCTGCCCGGCGACTTGCTCATCACTTGCGGAAGCACCACAACATCCTGCACAGCACCCCCTTCCTGCTCACCTGCAACTGTCTCCTCCTGCGCCCCATCCAAATTCATATTTCCTAAAACATCAAACTGATTACCCAAAGAAACAGATACCAAAACTCCATTACTAGCCTCACCCTGACCACTGCCCTTATCATCAATGGCCTTCGGCTCTACCACTGCAGCAGAAGCAGCCGCCTTCCCTGCCATAGATCTCCTATGCACCTTGCCTGCATCCACCGCATCACCCATCCCTCCTGCATTCATGCGGCCACTGCCAGTCTCTTTGTTCTGACCAGCAGCTCCATCACCATCCTGAGAACCTCCACCAGAGGAAAAGCCAGCCCTCACCTGCATAGCAGGGACCTCCGGCTCCAGCAGGGGATCCGAGTTTATTATCCCCACAAGGGGGCGTGCCACACCAACACCAGCAGCACCCTAGGAGGACCTCCCTTTTGAGAAGCTTCCAAAATTCAGATCCTTTCTCAGCCTATCAAACACCCCAGACACCGAAGGGTTAGAAGCAGAATTCACAGAATGCAATTGTTCCCGCTGCCCCACATTGGCACTTCTGTTTATGACATCCACGGCTTGCCTCTTCTGCATCATCTCATCAGTCGAGCCTGAGGATTTCCCGCGCCTGGTTCCACTGTGACATCTCGAAGATGAGGGACCCAGTCGCTTGCATGTGGAACAATATCCCAACCAGGATTCATAGACGACTTCTTGATTCCATATAAACTCATCTCCGACAGAAATCCATACCCAGTCAAGCGGAGGCCGAGAGATATCCACCTCAATACAGCACCGTGGGTTGATCGGATGACAGAGCGCAGACGTGCGCGCATCAGGACACAAAAAACGACCGACCAAATTACCAATCATCCTAAGAATCGACGGATTTTGAAAGGGAAGGGGGAGATGAGGAAAGCTTACCCATACAGGAAGAGATGTGGGGTCGCGATTCATACACAATTCAAACGTCCATCGGAACAAGAAGAAGCTACACCCATTGCAGCGCCGGGGAGCACTGGACCAAGCGCAAATCAGATCTTCTTAAGAGGCAAACCGGATCATGAACTCTCGATTGTCAAGAAGTCCTACCACTACGCGGTCCCTCAGATCCCATTTAGCGAAGACGAAATGGTCAAAATCATCCATGGACGGCCTTAGGGAGTTGAATCGAGCCACCAAGGTCAGACCCAGATGCCTCGATGCTTCAGAGAATTCCGACACTGAGATTTGGAGGTGAGGGTTTCCAAGATGAAGATTAGGTACCTTGGGGGTGAGCGCAATGGCCGGGAACTCCGGAAGAAAATTAGGGTTCGTGAAGGGAGAAAAAGCGGCCCGTGGCTTCAAAGTAGGGTTCTCCACAGCATCCTCCCCCCTCCCACCGCCGCATGGAAGGGGGGGAAAGTCATCACCCCGCATTCACTAGGGTTCCGCCATCGCGAGGAAGGAGAAGTGGTCCCGTGGCATTCTAATTCTTTTCACAATTTTACATTAGAAACAACATAGAGTTTATTGTATTACATGGAACACTGATTTTATATTTTTTTATAAGAAGAATAAATTTATCTTATGTTACACTCAACATCGAATTTAAATGAAACGTGACTTATAATTAAAATATTATTATTTAATATGATATTTACCACCTTGATGTTGGAATGGAGGGTATGAATTGAATTAACTGAATTATTTAAATATATGGAACACACATTTATATAATATTAATTATTTTATATCTGGTTATTTATAAACAAAAATCATAACTATTTTAAAATAATGGAAATTGGATTCTGAAAAAAAAAACTACGAATAATTTTTTTTACCTTAAATAAAAAACCCCTTTTTGTGAATGATTTCAATAAAAATATATATGAAATATTTAATCCCAAGTTTAAAATAATTCATATGTTTTCTCTTGAGAACATATAATAAATAATCAAATTTTACTCTTAATTATTATTATTTTCTAAAAATCAGTTTTTTCACATTTCATGAACTTATTTATAAAATTATTATTTACCACAAATGGAAAAATTATTTTTATAAATAAACTTTATTTTGGAAATAATAATTTCAAAATTATGTTGGATTTATTTTTTAAGACATTTCTAAAAAGAGAAATTTTTGAATGAATATTGAAAATGCCATTTTTATGAATATTCAATTCATATAAAGCATTTTAAAAAATGATATTTGGATTGATATGGTTTGATAAATAAAAATAGTGAAATTATATGTATATATTAATAAAATTTAGGTCATTTAAATCAATTTCATATTGATTTTTATATCAATTTTATTTTCCCTTAAAGCATTACCCTTTAGAAAATTTCCTTTTTTTACATCTATCATATTAATTTTAGTTTAAAATTTGTCCACATACATATAGGGAATTTATAAATATGGGTTAAATATTTTTAGTCATAATTATATATATTATCTACTAATATCAAATTAATTTTTAAACATTACAAATAGTAAAAATTATTTACCACGATAAATAACAAAATAACATCATCTTTGGTTAGTCAATACAGATATGTGGTAAAATTACCTTTAAGGTTGTCAAATCCACATTTTATGGACACATTTCATTTGAGTCCCCTATAATATTCAATAATTTCAACAATTTTAGCATTTTGTCTTTTAAAAATCCTTGGTACACCATTTTATTTTCAATATTTATAAGTGATCTACTACCCTCACTTAAACATATAATCCATTTGGTTAGGAAAAACCTAACAAAATATTTTAAATAATTTCATCCCCGCATCTTTCAATACTTTTTGATATAAAAAATTAAATATATTAAGGGATTAGGTAAAAATCTAAACTGGTTGACTGAATAAGAGGTAATGTTATTATGTATTCTTTTATTACTTATTTTTCTATCTCCTTAAAATATTTTCAAAATATGAAAAAATAATAACACTAGAATCTCATATATACTAATATATTGTTATTTTAATTTCATAACATATATCCATAAACGGTTCTAATGTGTAAATCAGAAAGACTCATCCCATGCGGCAACCGATGCATTGAGGGGATATCTATACCTGGGCCCCACCCATGTTATACCAATACAAAACATTCCTTATATTAAATAATCAAAATAAATAATATGACTTATCAAATTAACATATTGAATAAAGTATATGAAATTATAATTATTTTACAAAATAATAAAATAACTATCAAATTAGACATCATATGTTATATGGTATACAGTTTAGGAAATAGTAATAATAATGATCAATAATATGGATAATTAGAGGATATTAAATGATCATAGGAGATTAAATATTTCGAGGATATTTCCAAAAAATTAATCCAAGATGGGTAAATAAAAATATCTTTAACAAAATAAATAAAAAATGATCCAGTGGAAGGATAAGGATGGTATGAATACAAAATACAATAAATTGAGTAAAATTAATGGTTTTTGTGGTTAATGAATGAAAATATTATAAAAAGATATTTCAAAACATTTTTGACGAAATATCCTTTTATTTAAAAACCCATTATAAAAAACATTTTCTTTTTAAATCAACATGACAAACATTTTCATAATAATGTAACATTGTTAACATAAAAAGGAATATTTAAAGAAATGATTCCAGTCAAATCCATAAAAGTCTTACGTGGTAAAAACAACATTCCTTTTTCATTTTTGAAGGATAGAAAACAGATTTTTTTTGGAAATTTAAAAGATTATATCTTGGAATAAATATCTAAAAGTCAAAAAATGGGTAAATAAAATTTACCAATTGATTTAAAAAATTTGAAAATATTTTAATAAAACATGTTTTTTAGAAGAAAGCTGGTTATCTTACAAAAGAGCTATACAAAGTCAGGTTTTTTGAATAAACATTTTCTTAAAACATTCTGATTACCAAATAGTTGGAAAATATTATTAACACATGAAAATGTTATGAAATTATCGGGGATAATAAATTAAATTTTTATTTTAGGAAATGATTATTTTATTTTATCAAATGGAAATACCATTGAAAAATCATTAAAGTGATTATTGGGGATAATATTCTTTAAACAATACAAAGTGTCTCGTGCTACTTTGAAACCTTTTAAATCATAAACATGATAAAAGAATGATATTAAATGAAATTATTTAATATCATCAAGATAAATTAATTCTGGATATAATATATATATATATAAATTTTTAGTTGATACAATAGACAAAAGATGTAAGTAGTGAACATGAAATTTATCTCACGGATGTAAAAAGTGAGATTACATTTATTTACTATGATTTTGATTTTGGGTGAACGTCCATTAATCTCTTGTATATAAAACATATGTTAATTTTTTACATTATAAAAAACCATTCTCATGTTTGTCATAAATTTTATTTCTAATATTTCTATTTTGTAGAAAACTAATTAAATAATATTTCTTACATCAAGTGTTTAGACCAAATTCAGTTTTGGACAAAACTAACATTTGTAAGTTAACTATGGTGAAAGGGGTATCTATATAAAATATAAAGAATAATAATAATTATATAATTATAATATTTATACAAAAATTATTATTTTTTAATCAATCATTATATATGATTTTGAAAAATAAATCAACATTATGATAATGGAAATGGTAGGTCGTATGTACGCACGAGTAACGTTCCAATTTTCCAGTGATCGTTATAGAAAGAAGGTAAGTAACACCTTGTCATTAAAAAATGATCCTTATATCATAAATACAATTTTATTTAATCATATATACTTATATATATAATTATTTTTATGTAAAATCAATTAAATTTTGTTGAGGAGGTGGTAGTCCACACGTCCACGAAAGATGTTATCACATTTTCAGTGAGTGAAAGGGTAATAAAAATGATATATATATATAGTACATTTCCAGAAAGTAATTATGGTCATAAATATAATATAGTGTTTTTATGTCACATATTTATAATTAAAACCATCAATTATGTGTTCCATCTATTGTTTGAACGAATCACATTGATTGTGGGGGTGGTAGTCCACACTTCCTCAGAGGATGTTATCATATTGACATAAACTGTAATGTATTTGAGTTATGTGTAATAAAAAGATTAAATAATTATAAATAAATAATAAATATTTTCTATGTCATATATAAACATATTTTCTATCATAATTTCCACCATGAGGTGTGGTAAAGGAAAAAATATACAATCATGATTTTTGAGGCGGTAGTTCACCGTAAAAATAAAGAGCATGTCTGTTACCCAATAGAGGGATGTTTGTGTATGTGTAGCTTAAAACCATAGAATTAAAATATAATATATTATTTATTATTATGGTTTTTTATACAATAATGGAATTAGGAGTGTTTAGGGAGGGTAGAATGGAAGTAAAACTAAAAACCTCAAGGAAAGATGTTACCTCTTAATCAGGTAATTACTTTTGGTTTGTTACAAAAGGATTTCGTAGAATTATTACTACCCCATGGAATGATTCCAGGATTAGGGGAGGTATCTTTCAGAAAATCTTGGAATGAGTTATGTTTATCCAATTTTTCTTGAGAGGTGTGAGAATGTGGTAGGAGAGGAGGCCTTTTATAATAGAGGAAGAGTGCGACTCATGAAAATTTTAAAAAGAAAGGAACCCCACCCGTGTTGTTTTTTTGAATATGGATAAATAATGGTCCTGAGATGATAAAATGGAATATAGGGTATAAATATGGCCATAAAATTGTTTTTGCACAATTTTATATGTCTTTTTGGGCCTTATGGTTTACATTTTTTCCCTTATTAAGCTTAATTTAACCTTAATCGTGGTAATTAATTTTAATTATTTTCTCTCGTAATTGGGTATAAAAACAAACTTATTCTTATTATATATTATAAATTATGCTGATTCCAAATATGAAATTCATTTTTCTAAATTCCAATCATATAATTGTAAGAAATGGATATAAATTTAATCTCACATACAGGACAACAATGAGGGTTTTTAAAGTAAAACTAATCAAAAAAATTCTATGTTTTTTAATCAATTTCCATGTGATTTATTTCAATGACATTAATTTTATTAATTAATAATAATATTATCTAATTAAATTTTAAAACTAATTAAATTTATAATTTAACGATATAAAATATTTCCTGAAAAAATAGTTTTGAATTAAATTAAATATTATTATTAATTCCTTAAAAATGACATGTTTCAAAAACAAATATCACAATTTCCCCCAAAACTAGTTGTTATGTTTATATTTAAAATATTATGTTTTTATTGACATATTAAATCAACTTAATTTATCTTAATTAAAATTTATTTTAGGTTTTTCTTTAAAAGATGGTAAAATTTCCTTTATCGAAATATATTTTTTTATACGTCTAATAGAGTTTTTTCTTATCATATCGATATCGGAAATAATGGATTAATATAAAAAGTTTATGATTGAATATAATATAATATATATATATATATATAACATTAATTTCATTCTATAATTGTAATTAATTTAATATATTATTATAAAATAACTATTTAGAATAAAAATAGTTTCCTATAAAAATATTAACTTTATATTCAATTGTTTATTATATTAATTTCAAAATAATTTCTAACCAATTAATTCATTCTATTTTTCTATAAACCATATTTTTAATAATTTTTAAATACTATTCATAACTACTACTTGAATTTATAGTTTTTATGTCATTATATTTTAATAATATATTATTGGTTGGTGAAACTCGGTGTTGTGTTAAACACAAGACAACAAATAAGGCATCTCTTGTATGTAATGCACACTAACATATTGTTTCCTAAATTTAAATATATAGAGTATATATATTATAATGTATCTAGATATTACATTTCCTTAGAGACATGGTGTCGTGTGTCATACTTGCTATCAAATACAAGGTTATTACTTTATATTTTTGTGGTGTCACATTATCCAAAAATTATTTAAATTGTGTCCTAAAATTATAAACTTGAACATGTGGATAGATTGTTTGATAATTCCTATGTTAAAAATCCCATGTCATGATAAGGGATCATAAGTCATCCTCTATAAAAGAGAGAATGGAAATTGCAAGGGGCGCATGGATTACCATCCAGTTAGGTCCCTGTGTAGGAGAACATTAGCATCATATAGAGATATATACATAGAGGAAAAGAAAAAATATTTATAGGGCGTGAATGAGCTCATTAATCAAAAACATGTGAGGGATCAATATAATGTAATGGGCCTAAAATCCATAAATTCTTGATGATTTTGAAGACCACTTCTTCAAAAAATAAAGTATTAGGACAATATTTTATTTTGAAGTCATTTCCCTAATATTAGGTAATTCAATTACTCACCCAGATTATAAAGAAATATTCTTAGTTAGTGGTTTCAATTTTATAAGAACAATTTCATATTTTTTTTACTTCATCAAAATTATAATTCATCCTTTTACACCCTAAATTTAATTAACAGTAATAAATTTTTTTATTCCTATTACACTTAAAATACATTTGAAGGAATTCAAGTCAAATAAAATAGTGAAAATTCTAATATTTTACTTTATATATCTTCCAAAAAATCCGGATTTATGGATTAATGTATAATAATAAAAATTGATAATACTAGTTTAATATTAACATTTATTCATAAAATTATTTGACGAAAAATAATGAAAAATTAACAAGGACATTGTGTAGGTTAGTTGTTGGTGTAGATCCCTTATTATAATGCGGTCATGGGTTCAATACTTCCAACCATGCTAGATTTGATTGGTTGAGACCTGGCTAAGAGGTTGTCCATTTCTGAAAACAAATTGATATTTTTTCCAAAAAAATTATGATGTAAATCATTGAAATGATTTCAATAAATAAGTTCTCATTAACTATGGTTTTCAATAAAACATCAATACATAAATAGGTTATCAATTTATTTCCACATAGTCCCTTCCTTGGTCTAGGTTTTACCCACTATATCATTTCATGGTTATCGAAATCTAGACAAATTATTTTTAATCTAAAAGAACATAGTATTAACCTAGGATATTTATTGTAATTATCCATTCAAATTCTTCATAATGGTTTGTAAAAAAACATGGATTATCTTAAGAATATCCATCTAGAGTGTCATTCTTGGTGTGTAGTGTGGCTCATTACGTCTACCACATTACCCCGATTTAGGCATGGATCCCCGTGTTGGAGTTGTTAATCCTAGGTATATATGTTCCAAAACCACATCCACTTCTAGTATCCATATAGGGTTATATTGCTAGGAAGACCCAAATAATATATACTTTACCAAAATTTTAAGGTTTTCTTCTATAAATATATTCAAATTTGACGTTTGGGTTACATTCTATAAATCTAGATTTTCCTATATATATTTCCTGAGGTTACAACTATAAATCCTCTGATACCAATTTTACGAACCCAAAATGAGATAGCCTAGACCCTTTGTCTACTATCAATTACATTAGAATGATTATAATTAATCCAATCTGGAATAACTAAATAGTTTTGTAGTCATGGAAAACTGGATATATTAATGAGTCTTGTATTAAAAATTCATACATATGTTATAAAACATTTTTTCCCTCCTTTTAAATAAATAACATCAAGAATATCTATAAATAGTTTTGTAAATCCATTCATATATTAAATAGTATGCTTCTTGGAATCATGGGGAAATAATATGGGTGATATCAAATGCTCAGGAAGGGAAAAAATATAGGGGGAATACGTAATCATTTAGAATATTCTACACAGAAAGGTAAATAACTGAACACACATTCCATGTAATCAATAAAAATAGTGGTATTGTATAAAAAATATGGAAATGTAATAACTGGACACATTCTATTAAAATAACTAAAAAAGGAAAATAAATATGGAATTGTATGAAAATGAAACATATTCTATAAAAATAAATAAAAAGAAAATGTATCCATATATATGTCGGGTAAAAATATCATGTATGAATAATAAATAAAACTAATATGAAGGAAATTCTATATTATTGTACACCATTTGTACTAGGTACATGGTACATTTACCATCAATACCACTCACAATATAGTTTAAAAAATATCTGGAAAACCCCTTTCTAAGGCTTCTAGCCAAATGACTCATCCCATGAGAATACCGATCCATTGAGGGGATATCTATAACATGCCCCACCCATGTCGTTCCAGTGCAAAACAGTCCTGATATTAAATAATCGAAATAAATAATATTCCTTATCAAATAACCGTATTGAATAAAGTGTACAAAATTCTGAGTATTTCCCAAAATAATAATATAAATATAAAACTATAAATTGTTTATTAAATGATATATAGTTTAGGATATAGTAATATCCATGATAAATTATATAGATAATTAGTGAAAATTCAATGATCATTGGGGATTGAATATTTCAAGGGGATTTCAGAAACGAATCAAGTATGTGAATATAAATACTATCCTTGACTGAATCAATAATAAACAATCCAAAAAGAAGGATAAGGATGGTATCAATACAAAAAAAATTAACTGGTGAAAAATAATGGGTTTTTGTCATTTACGAATGAAAATTGAATAAAAATATCTTTTAAAAAACATTCTTCTGGTAAATATCTTTTTTTTTGAAAAACATCTATAAAAGCATTTTCTCTGAAAATCAATTTTAAAAACATTTTCTCTAAAAATATACCTTTTGTACATTCAAAGGAATCTTAATAGATATAACGATTGTTAAATCTATACAAGTAATATGAAGTGAAATTTAATTTTTATTAACTAATTGAAATATAATTTCCTTGAATGTAAGTACCATTGAAAATTCATTATTGTTTATTATGAAAACAATCATTAAACGTTCCCATGTGTCTCATACGACTTTGAAAAATTATAAATAATAATATTAATGAAAGAATAATATTATATGAAAGTATTAAATACCATTAAGATATATTAATTAATTATATGATATATAAATATTTTCAGTAGATAGACCAAACAATATATGTAAGTGGTGAACATAAAATTTATCTAAGAGTTATAAAAAGTGAGATGAGAATCTATTACCCTAAGTTTCTTCTAATGTGAACATACTTCATCCTTATATATGATAAACCTATGTTAACATTATTCTTTATTGAGAACCTTTTACATGTTTACCATTAATTTTATATCACTTATTACTATATTGTATACATCTTCTTAAACAATTATGTTTACGTCTGGTGTTCGGACCAAATTGAATTTGTATTTAAAAAACGACATTGGTAGGTAAACAATGGTCAAAGGGCCATTATATAAAATATATTTAATAATAACAATGAAATTGTTATCATAATAATATATAAATTATACTTTTATAATCAGTTATTAAATATGGTTATAATAAATTTATCAATGTTATGATCATGAGGATGGTAAGTCATACGTTCGCATGACTAATGTTTCCATTTTTCAATGATCATGCTAGAAAGAATGTATGTAACACCATCTCCATCCATAATGATCATTATATAATAAATTCAATTTTATTTAGTCATATTTACTTATATATAATACTTGTTATATAAAAGGAATCACATCATGTTGAGGAGGTGGTAGTTCACATGCCCATGAACAACATTGTCACTTAATAAGTGTGTGAAAGGATAATGAAGAAAATGATATATATATATATATATATATATTCCTAGAAACATAATTATTTAATTAATATCGTATAGATATTTTTATGTCACAAATTGTTAATTTAAACCATCCTTTATACATTCACAATTGAAAAATTTCCCTATACCCACAGTTTGATACAGTGGGTATAGCCCATGAATCATTAGGTATAGGCTATACCCACAGTTTCATGAACCGTTGGCTCCCACGCCATCGGGATTTTCCTATATACATGGGTTTTTAGAAACTATGGGTATAACCCACTAAAATTTCATATTTTCCCTGGTTAATAGAACTGGGTGTATACATTTTTATAGAAAAAATTATAAACCCAGAGTTACGTAAACCATGGGTATTGGTTGTTTTCTTTACAGAACACATAACCATGGTTTAATGAATCATGGTTATATAAGGTTTTCCCCGGAACAACAGTTTCCCACCTTTGTTTCACCTTACTCTTGAAAACCATAATCTAAACCACTATGAATGAACATAAATGTTCTTATCAGAAATAATGGAACCACTATGAATCCACACCCCCTCCCCCCTTTCACACCCCCATTCTCCCCCTGGACAGAACCCCCTTTTACCCCCTTGTCACCCCTCCCCCCTAGACACCCCCTGAACCCCACCCCATAACACCCCCTGAACCCCTTGGACACCACATAACACCCCTCCCCTAGACACCAACCCTTCACACCCCCACTAGACACCCCCACTGGTCACCCCCCATTAGACATTCCCTGGACACCCCTACTAGTAAACACCCCCTAAACACCCCTGGACCCCCCTGGACCCCCTTGGACACCCCCCCCATTGAACTCCCCCCCCCCACCCCCTCCCCTGGACATCCCATGGAACCCCCCCCCCCCCAACTGTACACCCCCCATGGACACCCCTCCCCATAAACACCCCCCCTGTGGACACCCCCTTAGAGACCCCCACCCCCCGGACACCCCCTGGACACCAACACCCCCCATAGACACCCCTTGTATACCCCCTCACCCAGCACCCCTACACCCCCTACCCCCTTCACCCCTACTCCCCCCCCCCTCACCCCACCATCCCCCTCAACAATCACCCCACCCCCCCATTGCCCCCCCCCCACCTGCAACCCCACTACTCCCCACTCATGGACACCCCCACCCCCTGGACCATCTATACACCCCTTGGACACCCCCCCATTGGACCCCCCCAGACACCCCCATCTAAAACCCCAATGTACACCCCATGGACACCTACACCCTAGACACCCCCCCCCCCCAGAGACACCCCATCCCCCTCCCCCACCCCCCTTCACCCCCACTACCCCTGCCAACTTCACCCAAATTCCCCCATCCATCACCCCCCCCCCCACACACACACAAACACATTTACCCCCCTCTACCCATCTCCCCACCCCTACCAACATGCACCCCCACTGCCCCCCTGCATCCCCACTGCCCCTGCACCCAGCCCCCATGTATCCAGTGCCACCCCCATGCACCCAGATCCCCCCCCTACATTCACCCATCCCCCACCCCCCAGTGAAACTATTGTGAAATAATGAAAACTAGAAAAAAATGGAAACACAATGCATTGTTTCACCTGTTAAAACATACGCATAGGTGGCCAAACAGTTCAAAGAAGAAAAAACTTCTTATCATAAATGTTCTAAATAAATTTTTAGTGATGAATCACCACAATAATTTCTCTAATTGAATAAAATAAATGGTTGATAGAGGATTCATAAAATACAACCTTCCTAGAATGGGTTGCTACCGTATTACAGATGATGCCGAGTATACTAATATATCAATTTTAAATTTTTACTAAGAAAAATGTATTTCCCTAAAAAAGAAAACCACTATCCATGACCCATATCCATCATCTAGAATTTCCACATCAGCTGGATGTGTCATTAATTCATCTCCTAAACCTATTTGTTTTCTTGCACATCCTTTTCACTGCTTTTATATGCTTGCAATTCAAAAGAATTAGTAATACTCACCTTTAATTTTTGAGTCCCCTAAACATGAATAGTCAGTTCTATGCTTGGTGTTCTCTCTTCCATATTAATCATGGGAGTATCAAAAGATGAAACCCCATGACTATCCTTGGAAGAAGTATTGTTACTAGTAGACTACATTTTAGACAACGATTTAGCATTCCTAACCCATTATACATGAAGATAAGGGTTGAGTAAATGTAATATTTGTTGTTTCCACCAATAATAAAAGTAGAGGTATGGGTCTAAAAAGTAGGGTATCCCAGAACAAGGCTAGCAGGGGTACTGGTTAGTGGTGTATTGGATCCTCCAAGTCCATTAGAGCTCTTCAAGGGAGAAGAAATCACTACATACAAAATATAAACATTTAATAATTCACAACTCATTGGTTTTCCATTTGGACATGAACTTTCAATATGAGAGGTACTTGCATGAGTGTTTGATAAAGACTGACTTAAAGCCAAATTAGAATTATCTATATCTTCAGAACAACTTTTCTTCATAGGTAATAATTGCACACTACCAACAAAATCTACATGAGGTTGATATTAACCAACTATCTTATTGGAATCCTTAGCAATTCAACGCAATACCAGAAAGGTATTTCCCCAAATTAGGGGCAGAGGAGTGAGAATCCTAGTTGAAAGGTTTTCACTAGGATTTCCCTAAGTGGAATACACTATTTTTGACTAACATTTCCAGTTATTTAGATAAATCGTTCATTGCTCTAGCTAGTAATTGGAATCCACCTCACCCTGTAGATCATATTCAATTTCATCTTTACTATGCTCAGATTCTTCACTAAGATGTTGATCAGAGATGACCCATGATAATGAATCTTTAAAAGAAATTAACTGGTAGGGTGGATGAGACTCCTCTACTATATCATCCCATAATATATTATTTTCCCTTTCTCTTGAATAGGAGGAATAGGTTCACTAACCTCTCTACCAGAGAAAAAAATCCAATAATAGGATCTTCCAAGGGGGGGCATTGTTGCAACCAAGGATTGATTGGATGGATTTTTGGAAAATATATGAGGTACGAATAAGGTGTGTTTGATTAAAGAGGCATGGGGTTTGTCAAGAATAATTTAATGAAGATCTATTGCATAAATAAATATTCAAAATATATATATTAAGAGTGCATTCAATGTGTTATCATAAAAAAGAAGTCTTAGAAGAGGACTGAGGGTGAAGGTATGCTTGAAATAATTTCTTAATGAAATTAAATTAATGATTTAGAGATATTGATATGGTATTTTAGCATGGATTAATGTTGATACAAGTTGAAAAAATGGATGTGGATCATGTTAACTGGTTTAATTAAAGAGGTGGTAGATATATTAAATATCGAATTGACATTAATATCTGAAATATGGAACTGATTTAAAATACATGAATGCAGGTGAAATTTGTATCTAGTTTAGTAGGATGAGGTTACACAACATTTCAATGTACCACATAAATATTGTTGCATAGGGAGTTAGAAGCTTCCATGAAGTTGTTATAGAAAGGGAACTACAAATGTATGTGTGGAAAATTAAGCTAATAAGTAGTGTGCATGAGGAAAAACATGATTCATGTGAATTCATCTCTTTCATGGTTCAGATGGTTACATGAATCATGTTTTTGGGTCTCATTCCAGTGATGTTTTGAATAAAAAATTGGTAATATAGATTCCATATAATTTGAATTCATAAATGAAGAGTACAATATTGTGATATTCAAGAAATGATTTTAAAGAAATTTTTTAATGAATATTCTATATATTGAGTTCTTAAATGATTATTTTAAAATAATTATAGGAATGTAAAGATTATCAGGAGTTCTAAAGGAGTTTCTGATTGTGGACATTCACATATTTTAGTAGACCACGTGTTTGACCGCGGTGATGGTTTTCACTCCTGTAAAACTGGTGTATGAATATGAAAACCAGAAACTGTCTTTTATATGTGTTATGAGTCACTCCATTTTTTGTTTCAGACAACGGACTAATCACCCTGCTTCTGGGCACAAAACATTTGAATGTTGAAATTCATACAATGCGCATTTAGTTTTTTCCGGTTGAGAATGACAAGTCAATCAAGAGAACCCAATTATCATGAAGGATTTTTCAATCCTTTTCCAGATGAGAAAATGTCCCTAAAACACAAAACTGTGTGGGTGGCTCTAATAATGAACAAAATCTTCATAGAATAACTGGTGGGAAGATTCACTGTATTTATGGCATTGTATTAAAGAATGAAAATAGCTTTAGAAAACCTCATGTGTTTATTTTTGTGATTTTGTTGTATTTAGTGTTATGTGGCACTCCACTCAGGGTATGTGCTAAGGGAATAACTTCCTTTCCCCCAGTTGCGATCTACTAACAAGTCCTGATCCCTTTCATGAGGAAAATGAAGGTCTTATTGGGTATTTAAAAAAACTATCTAGTGTATTATAGAGTATATTTGGCACCAAGGTATTTCAATAGTTTCATTGGGATGTAGTCTAATCATTAAATCTAACAATGTATAGCAACTCATGATCTGATAATACATTATCAAATTTTTTAGGAATGTGAATTTAATTTTATTAATCCCAACGCATTATCATTTTACCACGTTTTATACCCATAGCATTTTTATAATAAATATATATTGCATAGTCTCCCATATCTTCTCTCTAAAAATTCCAATTTCATCGATCCTTATTCACTGTAATTCACAATTAATTCCTAGAAATTCTCAATCCCACTCTAATTATCCTTGTTTCATAGGACTTCCCATTGTCCCGACATAGACTCTGATATAGAAATACTATGATGGACTTAGGTGGATGGGCTAGGCCCACGGGTGGGAACAAGTGTCCAGGCATCAATGAATCACCACTCAGGAACGATTTCCCCCACAAAAAATTAATTAAAATAGGAATAGGAAATAAATAAAATATTTACATGATCCATCACTATGTCAATTTTACCCACCAGAGGAAAATGAAATAAAAAAAACAACACTGTACAATGGTAGAAAAAAATTAAACACCCTAATTGATCCCTCCACTACCCTGATCTCCCTCCCCTACAAATAAAAATGCATAGCCGCCTCCAGAGCCCTTTTGGACCGCATTGTGGTATATAGCTACCCTCCTTCTGTAGAAATTAGTAAAAGGCCTAAGTGGTCGATGCGATAAATAAAATAAGATAAAATCTATACAAGAACATACATGTATTTTGTGACTATACAAGTCACTTCCCCAATATAAAATCCATAATACCCAATGGGTTAAAGCATGTTCCCGAAAGCAAGGAGGAAACAGATTATCCTGGAAGGACTGTTTAAAATAAAAAAATCAAATCATACCACTACCATGAGATTGTTGACATCCACTGTAGAATAGTGTACATGTCTAGATGCATCAAGAATAAATTCCTTGGATGAAATAGAAAACATTTTATGAGTAGATAATAAGTGGAATACACATCCTCTAATAACCAATTAGTGGATGAGTCACCAGAGAAAATCACCAATATCAGTGAAATTATTGAAAAAGTGAAAATACATGGATAAAAAATGGGAGAGCAGGTGACATTGTGGACATGAATTAACCAAATATATGAACTGGAGGCACAAATATTCAAGATTTTCATTGATATTTATTGTGTGATTCTAAGGATTGATGACATAATGAGAGTAATATGGAAGAGATAGGCCCTGGTGAAAGCCCAACCTCTCCAATACTTCATGTTGAGAAGAAAGTGGAGGTTGTCAGTGAATAGCTTCTCCCAAATCAATGATTTAATTGATTTTTATGTTTTATGGTTTTGGGATGAATTGAGAATGCATTTTTAGTGGAATGAGTTGCATAACATTTCACCAAAAGGGGTAAAAGAATATTTTTTTAAAAAGCATGGAAATAGGAAACAAACAGGAAATGAACATACAAATATACAAGCTTAATTTCTTATCACAAAAAATTAAATTATCAAGACCTCCATTATTGGATTGAGACATTATAAATTCAAGATAATAGAAAGGGAATACATTCAATGAATTTAACTGAAAAAATAATGGATAATAATAAGTGAAATTCACTTGGGAAAAAACAATTAAATTGAAAATACTAATCCCCACAAGATATTTAAATTCTCATGTATAAATATTTAAGTTGTGGATTTATAGTAAAAAAATTAAACATAGTTAAAATAACTTGCTTCTCGATCACATTAAACTTCATCTGAGTAGTAGTTTTCATATTTCACTATCAATTTGTAGTGAGAATGTAACTAATATGATAAATTAATTCTATGTTGCTTTTAATTCATAAGGATAATATACATCATCATAAAATGAATTTAATACCGACCATTTAATCTAGATTGAAATGTCTCATCATTTTTCTTTAATCCAATAATTAATGACAAAAAATTTTCACTAATTCAAACTAATTATAACCTATAATCCTAGATCAATTCAGTAAATAATCTTTCAATGATCTTTGGAGAATGATTATTGTACCTTAAGTATTTTCATGAATACTAAACAGTTTAATTCAATACAACATAACCTCAAAAAATGAATCACATACTATATAATCCAATCAAAGATCAACATTTTTGTATATTATTTATTTAATTCAATGTTCAATAGATTGTAATTTCACAAAGAATGATCATGTATGTGAGGTATGACTATTATAAAATGGTTTGACTACTAGTGGAATATAATTTTATATTGTTGGAAACACATCCACCCACGAGATCCTAACAAGGAAGCCTCTGATATATCCACTTCATCTTATACATATGATAGAATATATATAGGTTTAAAGTTATCCTTAATAAAATTTTCATAAATATAAGGACATGTGATCACTACTACATAGTAGGAGGGGTCCCTGTAATATTTTTCCAACATCTATGTCTCTTCTTCCCGGTAATGAATAGACTATCATGCAATAATAATAAAAAGGTCCTTATAAAAATCCATAATTATAGAAAGTAATAACATATAAACCCCACCAAACTATTTTTAATGGATATGAAATATCAATAATCAAGCACTCTAAACCACCATTCAAGGAGCTCATTATTCCTGGAAAGACTATTTACCCACTACTTTCATCTGACAAGTGAAATAGTAACCTATCTCACTACATATCTATTTTGTGTCTTAATTTCACAGTGTAAACCCAAAGATTGGCCAACATTAAAGTCACATATCCATGGTAATCTATATGTAACAAATATTAGAGACCACCCTTAGTCTCAATAAGCAATCAACAATCATTTCACAAGCCATGCTTCAATTTTGACGTAACCCATATGAAGCATTACTCGAATTTATATACTTGAGTCCCCCTAGGAAAAAACACATATTTGTGACTAACAAATAAATATACCATTGTTGTATTCTTACCTATAGATACACAAGACCAGATAGATCCTTATATAGGAATCTCATACTATCTTCATAATTCATCACTCCTGAAGAAATTATTTTGTCAATAACACTCATCATAAATCACCCCATAACTTATAAGGACCACTAGTCTTAATTAGGGTAAAAATCTTCAAATTATACCATACAATTTCTCCCAAGTCTTAACTTTTGATCAAACACCCTTCATCGGTCTATAATTTAATTTTTGATAATTCCCTAACATTTAATTAATCATTGGAATCCTCTAAACCCATTTCTCATCGTGTGTTGAATATCATAAATGGATTTAATAATCCATCCAACTTGATTTGTTATATCTATTTTCATTCCATCATACCAACATACTCAAAGTACACAATTATACATCAAATGTAAACACATATAAAATGAGATAAACTTCTATGTACCACCTACCTCATGCCCATGTGTTTTTTCCGTCATTTATTATAGTATGATTTATCCTTTTCCACTTAAAATCAATTAAATGGAAAAAATAAAAGAAATTAGGAATTTATGGAAAATCACTAAGAATAAATGGTTGTTAAATTTTACAACACCCAAAACATTGATTCAGGTATTTTTGTAACATCCCATATAAATAACTAATAATAAATTTTCATATTTGTGAATTTAATATTAATTTTACATTAAAGTGGATTCTATGTTTTATGGTGTACCTGAAATGAAACAATTGGTTTTTCCAAATTCTAATGTTTCTCACAATGATGAGTTATGCTGATAAATAATAATATAATATTATTTTAAATGATATTTAACACCATGAAATTGTATTGTATAGAATGAACAGAACTAACTAAAATATGAATATACATGTTTTTTAAATGATTTTAGATTTATCCCAAAAAAGGTAGAGGCTCAAAATGTGAATGAATCTAATTTTAAGCATAAATACTCTAATATTATTTAAAAGGTTGTTTTACCACATTTTGATGGTGAACCCTTATTAAATATATTTTTTCACTCTTAAATGTTCTATTTAACAAAATTAAATTCTTTTTTAGATCTGAGATATCAAAATTTACATTGGGTAATTTTTTTGTATTTTTCTGATAAAATGCTTTTTTAAGGAATAGGGAAAAATAATGTATTTTAAATCAAAACGGCCTTCTAATATAATTTATTTATATGGTTATATTATGTTTTTAATTGGTTTTAAAGTGTAATTATAATTTATTTTTACCTTTTAATCTAATGTGGGACATTGGAAGTAATTTCTCATTGAAATTGGACATAAAAAGTGTCAATCTTTTGATTGTTATTATTTCTAAAAAACATGTTTTTTGTTTTGACGACGAGAATTAATTTTAAATTATTTAATGAAACTTATATATTTTTAATTTTTTAAAATAGACATAATTTTTTTAATTCAGAATATCAAATATATCTTAGCCTGAATTTTTGATATTTTTCTGAAAAACATCATTTTTTGAGGGATAGTAAAAACATTGAGTAGTAGTTAAAAAGGTGACTTTTTCAGTAAAATGAAATTTTACTACTTCTGTGAATTGATTTTCAAAAATATTAAATGCATGGTTTTTATTAATATGTAAAATGTGGTTCAATAAGATGAAAATAATTTTTTGTAAATTGTCACATTTCACTTTTATTTAAGGCATTTAAAGTTAAATAGAGTAATACAGGGTAAAAAATATTATAATAATATAAAATTACATTAAAACTATTCCTAACATTATTGGATGAGTAATGGCTGACCAAGATAATCCTTGGGTATGATTTATGTCCTTTTAAAGTCACATGGGTAAGATAATGATAGTAATAACTTTTTATTTAATGTAAAAATTAAAATGTCATAAACATGTATTGTTTTGCAAAAACAATTTTAATGTGGGGTTATATAATTAAAATATTTGAAAATAAATATTAATTATAAATATTAAACTATTTCATCCATATGGTATTTTATTTAAAAAATTTAGACATCGAAGAAATAAAATTATTTATGAAAGAATAATGATGCAGTGTTTACCTCATTAATGAATGATTTAAATAAATCAGATTATTAAAATTAAAACAATATCAAAAACCTTTTCAATTTTTATTGGATGATTTTTTTTCGAATAATAGGAATCTTATCTTTGAATTATATAAGTTTTATACCTTTAGAAACCGAAAATAATTATATAATAAAATAATATTTTCAAACATTCCTAAAGATCCCTTCCCCCCTATAAAAATCCCCCACCTCTAACCCATTACTCCCACCTCTCAAGCCCCTTGATCATAAAAACTCATTACAAATAAGCTCTCAATATCCCTCTCTAATACCTATTAGCCTTACCCTAGGCAGAAGGCACTTCATGTAATCCTTTTGGTTCAATCTAAAGGGAGTTACCCCATTTTAAGGCAACATCTTCTTTTATGTTCTTTTCTTTTACTTTTCTTCTCCATCCCCCAAAACACATTTTATTACATTATTTAATAAAAAAATGGTATTATAAATTTTCACATTTGTTATTATGAGAAGGATTCGAACTAAAATTACACACTCCTCCATCTAATTGGTAATGAACATATTGTTTCTGTGGACAACGAACTACTGCCTCACGAAACGATGATTGTTCAATATTCTCCTACCACCTCTTATGGTGGCCATTGTGATGGAACTATATTTATATGTGATATACTTTTTATTCATTTTGTCTCTACGCTTATTTATTTTTCTTTTATAGTGTACCTTTATTGTTTCTATAATGTGTAAACATGATAATTTCATTTGAGGATGTGCGGACTACCGCCCCGTCAAAGTGATGTGAATCATTCATTCCATACGGGGAAAGTATAAAAGATAGATTTTATGAAATTATATATTATATTATACTAGAATTATAATATACTAATTTTAAATTATATTTTCACTCCATTAAAAATACAAAATAGAAATGAATTTAGCGTTCATGCGTCAGTAGGACTTACCCTCTCCATGAACGGTGCATTTCATTTCTTACCTCCGAATTTAATGTACAATTATAAATGAATATATATACTAGATATATATGATATATATGATATATAAATCATGAATATCATTATAGATATAATGAACTTTTGACAACATGGACAACTTGTAAATATAAGAAGTTCATTTTTGACTCAAGTACTAAATCTCGACAAAATGACAATTATTAACTTAGATGATTAAATAACATGTATAACCTGGAAATAAGTGATATAAAAATAATTATAAACATGAAAAAGTTTCTCTAAGAATTTATAAATTTACTCTAGTTTATTCTTCATGAGATTGAATAATGAACACTTCAAGTCGGACACGTGGTAAGGGACATCATCTCAATCGTTTTTCATTGAGGCATATTTTGGTTTATACATGACATTATTTTATATAGTGTATAAGAACCCTTGAATTTACAATACATTCAAAGAGAATATTTTTCTATGATTCATTTTACTAAATGAAAAAATGTTTCTTTTTAATTTATGTGGTGATAATGACCTTTTCTGCCGTAATGACTATTATTTGATCTTTGGATTTGTTAACAAGATGAAATGTTTTTAAAAGGAAAATAAATACCATATACCATTTTATGTATTATGGTATTGAAAATTGTTTTGATAATGGATTTTTTATGTTAATATATTTAAATGATATATTGAGATTTAAATATGAAATTTTCATCTTTCCTTCTATATTGTTTTTATGAATATATTATTGTTTTTGGGAATTTTTATGTATTTGGGTTTTTCCGTGATAAACCATGGGCGGGTGAGCCTGAGATTGCTCTCTAATGCACTAGGAAACGTAAATGAGGTAAAGGTTAATGTTTCTACATAGTGTTCTATGTAATATACTGTGATGGTTATTCCAAATGTAACTCCCTAAGCAGTTTTGAAAGCTACAACGAAAGTTTGTTATAGATGCCACAAGTTAAATTTATGATTTTTGATTACTATGTGTTATTCATTAATCTTGTGATTTCATGAGATATGTTAAAAATATTATGTTTTGATGAACTAATGTTTTCATTCATTATTTTATAACCCTTACGAAGATTTTTATGCTCATCCCATGTTTTGAAATGATTTTTCACAAGACATAAAGTTGAATAGTGTCAAGGATGGAATCATGGAAAAGTCATGTTGTATAAAACATGGAACAAGACAAGACCCTTTTTCAAGAGTTTTTATTTTATTAAAAAAATGGAAACTGAGTAGATGTGTCTACTTTGTAATTTTGGAGATGTAATGTAATAGTTATGGCATAATTCCCTGAAACGAAAAACCTAAAAAGATCCTTAATGGTAATTGTCCATTTAATTCAAAATTATGTAATGTTTTATGGATGGGTCCTTAAAATTTGACATTTTTCCCTTCAGATATGAAACATCGCTTTTAACACTCCCAAGCATCTTAAATATCCTTCCCCTGAATCAATAATTTAAATTTAAATACCACTTAAGCTCTACTCCATTGATATTTAACACATTCACCAACTCCACTAACACATGACATTGTAGGTCATTGAAAAATTTATAGTATAATTTTTTAAAAAAATGGTTTCTATGTTGATAAGAATACCTAAGGACCAAAAAATAATAATTCAATGGTAATTAACATTATTCACTCTTTATTTTAACATTGAGTAATTTGATAATTTTATTTTTCATTCAAATAAAATTTATATGTTAAGGTAGACAAAATATTTATTCTATGCTATGGACTACCATAAAAACACTCACATTTTCTAAATAAGTAATTTTTTGTTTCTAGAGTATGATTATCCCCTTGATTGATAATTAATATATCTTTAATAAAAAATAGGTGAAATAGTGTATGTAAGTACCATGAAGCCCTGATAGGTGTAAAAATCAAAATTTAGGTGACCTTTCACAAGAATATTCTTCGGTATTCTTTTGTAAGTCCAAACAGCATTGTAAATAGGGGTTCCCAATGCCTTAAACCCCTATAGAATTTAAAATACCTAATTGTAGGGTCTATTATTTGGAAAAAAAAGATATAATTTTATGTTATGACGACCAATTTATACTAATCATTTGAAAAAATATAATAATATATAAAATAAAATCACATTGAATGGTATCCAAATATTTCAAAATGTTAAACATTAAAGGTAACATTATATGCATGGATTTGTTTTGAATAATATTAGAACATTTTAGTTAAGTAAAAATTAGTATTTAATTTTTCTTTTAGTATTGACCCCATATTGATTATATGATATCATTTTAATGACAAGGTTACCCAATCGTAAAATCATTATCTTCAATATGGTAATAGTAATTATAATGATTAATGTATTCACTGAAAGTTCATCGATAAATGAGATTAAATTATTTTAAATTCAAGTGACCATAATTGAAATCAAATTCCTAAATTTTAGGGAACTCTGTCATTCAACAAGAATATTTCTATGGAAATTATATGATATATGCTTCAACAAATGAAATGAATTAGGATTAGATAATCTTAAAACCTGGATTTGAACACCTTCAAATTCTAGAAGCATTTTGGAACCCTATATTATTGATGAATACTATACTTACATACAATTGATGGAACTCAGTGATAAGATCTCGTTTTTTGGAACCCCATGATACAGATTGGGTGGGGACGTCACAGGAGGACATGAATCCAAGAGGGGAGAGGTGGGTGTCACCGGGGGAGAGCGAGCTGGGAGTGGCTGGGGCAAGGTGGGAGAGTTTGCGACGTTGAGGTGGAGGCGAAGGTCTGGAGTTCATGCTTGGGGATGGGAGGATAGATCTAATAGGTTGAGGTTGAGGATGGAAGGATATGGTTCATGCGGGAGAGCCCAATGGAAATTTGTAATCCAAAGGGGAAGTCTGACGGTATCATGAAATTGGGGAGTTTTATTCCCCCGGTTTTAAAACAAATGTGGTCATATATCATAATATATAATCTATACCCATGGTTTTTCTAAACTGTGGGGATATACCTATGTTTTATTATTTTTTCCATGTATATTGTGAATGAATTACAGTGCTTTGAGGGGGTGGTAATTCATAAAACCTAAAACAATGTTATTGTATTAACATAAAATTAAAATTATTTAAGTTATGTGTAAATAAATTATTAAATAAGTGAAAATAAATAATAAATATCATAAATATCATATATAAATTGATTTTACATTATAAGTGACACCATTCGTGTTGGTAAATGAAACATGAACAACCGTCATTTCATGATGCAGTAGTTCGGTGTATAGAGAAGCAGTATATTCATTACCCATTAGATGGAGGTGTATGTAATATTAGGTGTAAACTATAGAATAAAAATAACCTAGTATTTTGATGATACATGTTTGGTTATAAAATAATTTGATAATTTGGTTTTATGAAGTGGATAATGGAAATAGAACTAAAAATCATAAGGGATGTTGTTACCTCTTAATCTGGTAACTAATTTGGGTTTTTACCAAAAGGCTTTTATGGAATTATTCCTTCTCAAAGTAGGTCTTATCTTATTAGTGGATAGATTTTTAGGATCTATTTTGGAAGATCATGGTCATGTAATAGTGGATTGAGATTTGTGACATTGTGGGAGTAGGAGTGGCACTCTTGTAATATTTTAAAATAAAGGAATGCCATCCTTGTTTTTTTATTCCATGTGGATCAATAATGTTCCAAATTATATCAATGTTATGATAAGAGAGAAATATAGATATCCAATGTATTTTGGATAAGGTTATAGGTCATTTTGGGCTTTATGGTTAATGATCTCTCTCATATTAAGATTAATTTAACATTAATCATTGTAAATAATTTTTATAACATTCAATGATTGTTTTGGTAAAAAATAATGTTGGTCTCATTTGAAATTATAATTTATTATGATTCCATTTATTTGAACCATTTTTTCAAATTCCAACCATATAAGTGGAAGAAATTTAGTTGAATTTAATCCCTCATATGGGACGACAATGCTGTTTTTTAAAAGTAAAAACTATGAAAATATTGCAAGGTTTTTATAATCAATTACAATGTAAAATTAATTCAAATAACATAAATTATATTTATTGATAGAAATTTTATCTAATTAAAATTTATAACCAATTAAAATTATTATATACGCATATAAATATATTACATGAAAAAAGTAGTTTTGATCTAAAATTTAGTATTTTTAACTATTAATTATAAAATTTAATGATTCAAAACAATATAAAAAATTAAACCTAACACAACTATTATGTTAATATTTAAAATATTATTTTTATTTTCACATATTAAATAAATTCGAGTATTAAAATTAATTTTTTAAATTTGGTTTCCTTTAAATGGTGATGAAATTTCCTTTATAAAACTATAGGTTTTTAAGTGTAAAATATAGATTTTTGTTATCTTATTCATATCAAAAAAATGGATGAATATCACAAATATTTGATTGAAATATATATATACATATATATATATATATATATCACACACAAATTGTAATAAATTAAATCTATTAACATAAAATGACATTTGTATCATAAAAATTCTTTTCTATCAAAATATTAACATTATATTCATCTGTTTCTGTTATTAATTTATAATTAATTTGTAACCAATTAATTAATTTAATATTTTAATAAATAATAATTTTCATACGATAGATATAACTACTCCTATCTAATAATTTAATCGCTATTTTATTTCATGTTATATTTAAATAATACATTATCATTCGATAAAACACAGTCTTGCGTGTGACGCAAGCCATCGAAGAAGGTCTCTCTTGCATGTATCATATTATAACTCAGTGTTGTGTGAATTGAAATATATATAATCTATTTTAAATATCAAATATACTATAATTTATTTGTATTTTTATTACCTTACATGTTTGGTATCATGTGTCATACATGCTATCAAATACAATGTTCTTACTTTAGATTTTCAGGGCGTCACATGATTGGTTTTTCATTAACGCATTTCATGGAATATAATTTGGGTAAATTTAATAAATTTATGTGATATAAATTGAATAAAAAATATTGGCCATATTCTATTTACCTATCTTTTGTGTAATAGGTTATGAAAATGGAAGCAACGTGCATACATACTTACGACCTACAATCTCTATGAACGATGTATTTCAATTTATATCTCTCCTTGTTATGGATTACTATAAATTCATATATATTAAATAACTATGAAATTTATATCATTTTAAAATTATTTAGAATATGGAACCATGATTAATGTAATAGGTCCAGAAATAAAAAATCAATACATACTAGAAAAACAATTAGTTATTATTTTGAAATGTGATTTTACCAAAAAAATTGTTAATGAATGGGTAATAAAACATCATTTATAAATAAGATATGGTGTAATACATATGATTACGGTTCTGTAATATATTTATAATGAACCTATATTTATCATATAGGGGTTTTTAACGTGTGTGAAGAAAGTCATGTCTTATGGTAATGGATTTCTATCACACTTTTTACTTATGTGCGATAAATTACATATTCACCAGTAATTTATTTTGTGTGAAATATATAATACACCTCAATGAATTTTTTTATTATTATCCTAATATCTATTTTAATTTACATATCCATTTTAGGATCTCCCTTTCATGGTGTTTACGGTTCAACTCTTACCAAAGCGGTAAGGGGTTTTTGTCTCTAATTTCCTTCTATGGGAAAAAAAGTATGTTATACACTCATATTATTCTTTGAGTTTTATATAATTATTATTTTAAATGTTCTATAATTAATTAAATTCTTTTCATGAAATTAAAAGTTTCATTAGATTTTATTAGGTAATGTGGATTACTATTCAAAAGTTACCAATGTGGTAATGGTTTGATGTAACAATCCTGTTATTTATCAAAATTGTTTAAGAATATGAGTTTTATAATGAAATATTAAGGAATATATCTCATAAAACGCAATTATTATATTAAACTGTGGTTATTTATGGAGAATACAAGTTTTTCCTTCATTTTCATCTTTTAAAGTACTACTGATTCCAAAATAACACATCTAAAAAAAATGGACGTTCTTTATATCTTGGGTTAAAACACCATTTTTTCAATATCAATTTTTTCTAAGAAATTTTTATAACACTCCTAACATTTCCCAACGATTTTATTAATAAAATTTCTCCATGTTTTACTATTAAATAGGTTTTTAAAAGTGGATATTTATTTTTTTTTCAAAATAATTATAATTTTTCTTTTAGTAAAAATGTGAAAGGAATTTTTGTTTTAATGTGTACTTGATTTCCCACCGCTATGAAGATTTACTTTTTTTAAAACAGTCATTATATGTTTTAATGTTTGTTTAATAGAAAATGATTTTGATAATGTTTTATGTTTAACAGAAAAAATTATGGAAATGATATTTTCCTCAAAAAAATGTTGTAAATGATTTTATATTACCTATTATAAGTTCATAATGTAATGTTCAAATAAAATATTTTTAAAAAAATTTAATGAATTTCTAGTTTTAATAAGGTTATTTTAAAATAAATTTTATCTTCTTTGAGAAATGTTCAAAGTGATTCTTATTTCAAAAAATTCCATCGAAGATGAACTACATTGAAGATACTTAATAATTACTAGGGATGTGATATAATGATTTCATATTCATCATTTCTCTATATGGTCTATGTTTATGATGAATATATTTTTTTAAAACCAATTTATTTTCTATGAGTTAATTTATGATGAAATGTACATGAAACCCGTTTCTTTTCCATGGGTAATTCTGTGATGTAATTCTTATGAAACCCATATCTTTTTATGGGATATGATATAATTAATGTTTAATTAACTTGTGGAACATAGATATATATATATATATATGAATTATGTGATGGTGGGACCTATATCCACCTCCAATGCATTGAGTAATGATGGATAAATCATGAAAAAATATGTTATGTGTTAACCTAATTATGTGTTCAAATGTTATATGTGAACGAAATTATATGTTAACATTTTTTTGTGTGAACCTGATATGTTCACAATATTATATGTGAAATTGATTACATGTTCATAGTTTTTTGTGTATACTGATATTTCTTGTCTATAAGGTTACATGTTGACCTGTTTTATGTCCATAATATTATGTGAGGGCATGATTTCAGGTCCTTAACATAATGAGTTAAATTATTCCTATTTATACATTTTCACTATGTTATAATCATCTTATAATGAAAAAAATCAATTACTTATGTTAATGTTATTATCTCATCGCCCAAATTATTTTCCTCTATTGTGAATCTTGTATTACAAACTACCAATATTTATTCCATGACATGATATTTTTACCTCTTATATATAGTATAATGAAACATGGTTGACCTATATGACTGTATTGTATTCCAATAAATAATTCTAGATCCATGAACTGATCCAGCATAGGAATCAGTAGCCTAAAAAGCCATAGAATAGAGATTTTATAAAAATTAAATATTATGTTGTCATGTGTGGGATGTTTCCCATTAAATTTGTAATAACTACTGAGTGGAGTCTCAGATTTTAATTTTGTGGTCGTGGTTGAGTTTTGAAAATTATTTTTACCACAGACACAACCCAAAGATGTCCACACTAAGATTGTTGGTTGTAGGCAAGTTGGAAGGGGCGTCCTATGGTGGATTAATTAATTAACATCAAATTTAATTAACATTATTTCTTAAACCTCCCCCTCAACACATTTTTTAGCTCATGAAACAACCAAGATGAAAAACAACTCTTCTCCTCTCCCCTTCATGATAGACGAAAAGAGGTTGAGTGATCATAATGAGGTGATGTTGATATCTTTTCTTAGTTTTTATCATCATGAGATCAAGGAGGAACATGATCCATGCATCTTTCTACACTTGAAGCTCCGTTGTTTCACCCTTGATGTATTTGGTTTTGATCTTTGATCCTGATCCCATTAATTTTTCATCTTTTTATTGTTTTTCGAGCATTATTACGAAAGTTTGACATCCCTCCTTGGTTGATATGTAGGTTTTGGGGAAAACCATGGTGAATAGAACATTTTTTGAGGTAATTATCATATCACAATACCATCTACATGAAATTTAGTTAAAAGAGACATGTTGTGTAGTCCTTTATTTTTTGGGGAAAACACTTTTGGTGATTATACACTGTGTACTGAAGTTACACATCTTGTAGTGACCCCATGTCGTGTGGCATGTGGAAATTGTAAGGATTTATTTGTAAAAGTATTTGGTTTTGTAAAAATACGACGAAAAAATTACATATAAGGGGTTCCAGACAATGTCTTGGGAAAATTAAAATGTTAGGCGGCCATTTATCCTTAAAAAATAATTAAGGGATGTACAGTGTGTAAGGGACATGGTTGGTCAGGCTGTGTGGAAGGAGAACATTCCCCGGGGATGGGTGAAGAAGAGAATGTTGTGTACAGGTTATACATACTATGTACCCCTATATTGTTTGCAATACCATGTAATATCGATACCTGTCCAGGTTCTGAGGTGGGTTTACATGTCATGTGGACCCTAGTGAACATTTTCTACACCTTTGATATTGTCTTGGGATCTTCCATTATACATTTTTCCTTTTCTAACATTTGAATTCAAGTTCATGAGAAGATTATCCTGATTATTTTTCCATGTAGAACATGATGGTGTTCTTCATTTCATCCTATGAGATATGAAGTGGAATTTTTTTAATAAAAACACTTGTTTAGAAGTACTTAACCATGGGCAGAGATCAAGGTATATCACTTGGTTTACTTTGAGGTCAGTACCCTTCCCTTTTACTATAGGATACAGGTCCCCAAGACTCATTAGGATAGTAGATAAGTTTGGTTCAAAAATATATACATTGGTACTAGTACTCCCCAATTATGTTAGGGTAGAAGTTTCCCTTGCCTCTATACTTTGGTATATACGAGACTCCCCAAGTCTTGGACCCGGTTTCTATTACCTTTGGGTAGTTATGACATGTTTGGTACTACCCATATAGTTTAGGGTGTGGGTTCCATGTATCATTTGTATAGTTGGAGATAATGGTCCCATATCGAGCCAGTGTGTAATCCCTAAATACTTAGTATCATGATTGAGTAGTTTATAACCTTTTTGACTAGGGTGTGGCTTCAATATTCATGGAGTTGGTACTCCCCTACTGTTTCATGGTGTGGGTCCTCCAGATGTAAACTAGAAACACAGTGGATAATCCCCTATTTTGTTATGGTTCCTGACAAATATCCTTAGTGTCAGAAAACCCACGTCATTCCAAATTGTGGGTCCTCCATACGCATTAACTCAGTAGATTTGAGACTCCAATGTCGTGATAGGGTGAGGGTCCTCTAGCTTAAGGCTAGTACCCCCAATATTATCAGGGTGTGGGTACTCCATAGTAAATGAGTTGGTATAGTGGTAATCCCATATTATTCTAGAGTTTTGGTATTCTATATTTAGAGTAGTCCTCCTCTATCATACCATGGTGTGGGTCCTCACCTACGAAGTTGTACTCCCATATATCTGAGTAGTAGTTAAGAGTGGATCCTCTTTTAGATATAGTGCACCCTCTTCTGTTGAGTATAGTTTTGATGAGCAGGGATAACTTTTTGTTATGTGTGATACCGAGTTAGGAGTTATTTCTCTCTAAATAGACAGAGGTGTGGTCCCTTCCATAGAAGAGTGATAGTGGTTTCACATATTTTTTACGATATAGTACTCCATCGACTATAATGTAGTGGCTAGGTGTGAGTCCTATTGTTCCCTGATTAGAAATTATCCTTGTGGTTCGTAGTCTATATTGACCCACCCAATCTCATTTTCTTGAGTATACAATGAGTCATTAATAGGACTTCTGAGACATCCCTAAGATTCCAAATGCTAGAAATAAATGTCGAAGGGTTTCAAATACAAGTTTGGGATGATTTTCCTTCAATAAATAAATCAATAAACTAACCAACCATAACAAAACATTCACTATATGATGAATGAATGAATGAATGACAACCTAACATCTTCATGTATCTCAAAAACATATCTATGTATGCAACAACAGAAGAATAACCAGGTATCAAAGTACACAGTGGATAAATAATACAAGAATCTAAAAAGACCTCAAGACTCAATGCTCTACAAGCACCAAGTTCCACAATCACCGAAAATCCCAAACGTCACGAGGCGGTGCAAAATACGTTTACAACATTACCTTTGCCTCTGTCCCGGAAGATAGCATCTGCAAAAGCACCAAAGTGCCAAAGAAGGGGTGAGTATAAAACTCAGTAGGTTTTCCACAATGATGTCCCTAATCATGCCACTAGGATAGAAAATTTAGTCACATTTATATAATATAGTTTATTTAAAACAATTTACCAAAATTGTTTATTACCAAATATAAACAAGTTTAAAAAACCATTTATATCCAAAATCATACAATTGTAATTGAAACTAATTTTCAAACATGTTATTTTATCAAAAAAATAAATAAACAAGCATCAAAACCATTTCTCAATATTCCATTGACATACCCAATTCATTCCATACATCCACACAACAAACCCTACTTGTAACCTAGATCTCCCTATACTCGAAAGTGGTGAGTCTTCCTTTCACTAAGTTGTCCTTAGGTAACCAATTGACGGGGGAGAGCCCTAACACTTATTCATCCCGTTAATGATGGGGGAGACCCCTAACCATTATCATTCCAACATGCACCCTTTGACAAGGTTTATCTCTAACCCTTATCAATCCCATTATTGATGGGGCAGACCCCTAACACTTATCCGTCCCCCATGCCCGTGAACACACACAACCATCATGTTAAAAACCAAATGTGTTCAACGAATTCAAACCATTTCTATAAAACTATAATTTTATTGAAAACCAATGAGTAATCCAATTTCAAAACATCCACTTCACATTAATAAACCATCCCCTTTTATTGAAAACATCTAATCTAAACCATGTGTCACAACTCCGGAAAATCCCCATTTTAAAATATCTATTTTAAATATTATGAACCAAAGCAATAATATAAAATCCCAAATTTTCCTGATTTCACAACCATCACTCAAGAAGGATTCCAAAAACTATTCAAAAAACAAATCACAATAAATTAAATTCCACACATTCAATTTGAAATCATGCCAATCAGTTCTACAACTAGAGTCGAGAAAGAAGCCTCCGACCTCGAAGGATTTGATGAAAACCACAACAAACGAATAACACACCTGAATACCATGTTGATTTTTCAAGACCCCACCTTAGATATCGTTTCCTAGCAATATCAAGACCGAATCTCATAATATTTAGCATCCACACACATATAACTACCCATAATAGGTTTATATCTATGAAACCAAGAGAAAAAGAGAAGTAGATCTAAGAAACCGATCAAGAACGATGACGAACTATCACATACCTCAAGAATCTGGCTTTGATTCTCCAATAAAAGCCTTTGGATCGCCTCCGAAAGGCATGGGAGATCTTCTCCTACCTTCAAGGAAGAGTGATCCTACAATATGGCCACTTGTGAGGAAAAACGATCCATTTAATGGAAAAAACATGTGAAATCCATTTTTAGGATCTCATTTAAGTGCCCGCACGGTTAGCTCGCACGGTTTGGAAAACCCTGCACTAACATTTCGTTAGCCACTACCTTGGCAGACCCTTACACAGCCTCCTCACAGGGTCTCTCGAACCATGCTCCAACAGTGTGGAAGCCACTACCTCAAAAGTGTCATCTATGAATGGTTTGGCTGCACGGTTAGACAAACCATGTGGTGCCCTTGCGATGTCCCATTTGCCTTAAAACATCATTCCAAGTCATTCTGAATCTCTCATTCATCACCCTTGACATTATGAAAATTAAAACCATTATGTAAGGATTACATATTAGAAACCAGGGGTACTGCATTCTCCAAACCATTGGTCTTTCCGTCCTCAGAATGTAGACAACCTTTGCTGGCCAAAAATAGTTCTGGCCATAGCAATTTCATTCCATTCTCACGTTCCCAAGATTCTTCCTGAATCTAACAATGTTTCCATAAATCCCGCACATGGCCAACGCATTTCCTTTGCAAGAATTTCTCTTGTCTATCCCTGATCTTCACTGGAATATGTACCAGTGATGCATCTGATTTATGCATAACATGATCCCATATGATCACATGGTCAGGATCAAGGTGATACTTTTTCAACTGGGATACATGAAACATATTATGCACCAAACTAAACCATGGGGGTATTTCCAACCAATATTCCACATATCCAACCAGTTATAGTATCTCAAAAAGGCCAATGTATCAAGGGGATAGAATTCCCTACATCCCTAAATGACGATGTCCAAGCCTTGGAGAGATCCTCATGAAGACATGATCACCCACAATGAACTAAAACGGTCTTCGACGGTGATCTGCATAATATTTATGATGAATTTGAGCTATCTCCATCCACTTTCTAATCAAATTGATCATCTCTGTTGTTTCTTGGTCAAGGCTTGGACTGACTAGTGAAGTTTCACCTATTTCCACCCAGAATAGTGGAGAACGGAAAAGACACCCATACAATGCTTCAAATAGGGCCATGTGTATCGAGGCTTGATAGCTGTTATTTTATGAGAAATCCACAAATTGAATATACTCCTCCCATGATCGACCAAAATCCATTACACTAGACTGAAACATGTCTTCCAATTTTTGTATCGTCTGCTCGGATTGCCCATCATTTTGAGGATGATATGTGGTGATCATAGTCAACTGACTTCCAAGGGCTTCCTGTAATGATTTCCATAAACAAGATGTGAACCTCAGATTTCTATCTAGGACTATAGAAACTGGTACACCATGCCTCTTTGTCACTTCTCAGATATATATTTTTGAAAGATCCTCTACCATATGAGTTTCACGAATATGGATAAAATGTACCAACTTGGTTAAATGATCCACTATCACCCAAATCGCATTGTGTTTCTAGAACATTCTTGGAAGACTTGTAAAAAAATCCATTACTATTTGATCCCAATTTTACAATAGGATTGGAAAATATTGTAACCTACCAGCCGGTCTCCTGTGCTCTACATTAACGTACTAACAAGTTATGCACCGCGTGAAAAACTCGGCCACCTTCCTTTTCATGTCACTCCACCAAAACTGCGCCTTCAATTCCTTATACATCTTCTGTGTACCAGGATGTACAACCCATCTTGAATAGTGGTAAGCATGATGGATTTGTTCCATTCAAACCATAGGTACAACCATCTAATCTAGGAAACACAAAAATGAACCGCCATTACGTTTGTAGCTATCAATGGTCTCCCCACCATTGAGTTTTGAACTTACAACTAGACAGTATGTATCATATGTGTGTGCTTATTTGAACATTTTTACTAAATCAAGAACAAGAATAGCTGAATAGAAAACAGTAGAATCACCTCGATCATCACATTCCATGTGTATGTTGGCTAAGACCAACATCAAATGCCATTCATCTGAGGCTTCTTTTGCAAAATGAACATGTGAATTTATACTCAATGCATCTGCAACCAAATTTCCTTTCCCCGGTGTGTACATCATGTCAAATTCAAACATTTGGAGATACCCCATCCACCTCCTTTGCCTCAGATTCAAATCTTACTGTGTGAAAATGTGTTTCAAACTTTTTTCATCCGCAAACACAATAAATTTCTCAACTAAGAGATATTGTCTCTATGTTTTCAATGCATGGATGACTGCAGCTAACTCAAAATCATGTTTCGGGTAATTATTCTCATGAACCCTCAACTTCCATGAACTTTAAGCAACCACGTGATCTCTTTTCATAATAACACAACCCAACCCTGATCTTGAAGCATCACAATACACCACATTCCCATGTCCTGATTCTGAAAATGTCATGATAGGTGTCGATGTAAGCCAAACTTTATGTTCCTGGAAAGATATATGACATTCTTCTGTCCACTGGAATGGAGTATTCTTCTTTTTCATAGATTTCATTTTGAAGCTAGTAATGTGAAATAAAGCAAAAAGCGTCGGTAGTAACCAGCTAGACCAAGAAAACATTGTATCTTGAACACATTATTCAGTGGTCTCCAAGAGATGAAGGCTTCTATATTTTCAGGATCAACAAAAATGCCATTCTCTAAAATGACATGGCCAAGGAAATGTACTTCCTATATCGAAAAATCAGACTTTGATAATATGGCTTACAAACAATGATCTCACTAGATTGGTAACATTGTTTCCAGGTGCACCTCACGATCAGACCTTGTCTTTGAATAGAGAAAAATGTTGTCAACAAACACCACAAAAAAAGAATCTAGATATTGTTGAAATATCGGATTCATCAATTACATGAAGACTGGTGGTGCATTTATTTGAACAAAAGGCATGACTACATTTTCCTAGTGGCTATTTCTACTTCTCAAAGATGTCTTTAGAATATCCTCTTTCTGAACTCACAATTGGTGATATAATGATCGCATGTCAATCTTGCAGAACCACTAATCTCCCCTTAATTGATCGAATAAATCATCAATGCATGGAAGTGGATATCTATTTTTTATTGTAACTTGGTTAAGATTACAATAATCAACACATAGCTGAAGAGTTTCATCTGCCTTCTTAATGATCAAAACTGGTGCTCCCCATAGATACGTACTTGGTCGAATGAAACCCTTGATTTCTAGGTCCTCTAACTTCACATTCAATTATCATAACTATGTTGGTTCCATCCTATAATATGGAATGGAAATTGGACTTTTCCCTAGAATGAGATCAATAATAAACTACACTTCCAATAGAGGTTGTAACCCTGAGTATTTCATGGGAATCACATCTATAAATTGATCCACAATAGCTGGAAAACTATTTTCCTCGATCTCTTCCATTGATGAAAAAATCAACACGTCCAATTAGTAATATATCATTCCCAACATTGGTTCTAACAAGATATTTGCACATTTATTTATAGTCCTCTCTCCTCTAAAGAGATGCTCGATACCATCCTCAGTCATGAAATTAATTGTTCTCCTATAACAGTCGATTTGACCCTTGAACATTTTCATCCATTCCATACCTAGGATTACATCATATAAATCCATATCCAACATTAATAAGTCCCATTTTAACTCAGCTCCATTAACAGTTATATCACATTCTCTACACACAAAATATTAACATTCTCTTTCACCAAGAGGAGTTTGCTGTTTCAAAATAGAAAAAATCATTTCATGTTTTAAGCAAAGCATGTCAATAGAATGAGAATCAATGAAGGAATGTGATTATCTACTCTCAAACAACACTTGAACAAAGATAGAATTTGAAATAATCATACCTCTTACGGTATATGGTCCAGTCTGATCATCGATAAGAATCTGCTCAACTCCATGAAATTGCTTCTTCAATATATCGTTCTCCATATCTCCTTGTTGAGGGTGTACATGGTTGATGAGTCATGGTATTTCTATAATCACCATAGATTTCTCTGCTCTGCTAATGAGACTGATTCTGTTGTCCTCGTCCAGTCGAAGCAAACGATGTTTTCTATAGCTGAGAAGTGTCTCGAGCACCTATCCTTGGAGAACAATGACAATAGTGCTAATGATGTCCCATAGTGTTACAATTATGAGATAATCTAGTTTTTGTCATACAATATCACATTATGTGGTCAAGAAAACCACATTGAAAATAACCTGCTTTGCTCTGGGGTCGTGGAGGAAGGTTTACTGATCCAGTCGTCTGGTTCTGACTTCCACATGCACCATGGAAATAGGTGTCTCTTTTCTTCTTCTTCCCAGCTGTTGAGTTCCCACCATTTACTATAGGTATAATCATTCCTCCCCTATTGATCACAAGATATCACATTCCACAAAAGTCGCTATGTTCACCATCTCTGTATAATCCGTAATAAAGAGCACCACAATCATTGATCGAATCTCCTGCCTTAGCCCCAATTCCAAGATGTGTGCCCTAAAAGTCTCACTTGCCACAACCTGTGGTGAAAAACAGAAGAAATTCATGAACATTGCTGCATACTCTATGAAAGAGAGTCTCTCCTATTTCAGGCATAATAGTCCATCATTTTCAAGATTTTGAACGTGTAAGGTTTGAATTTTTTGTTGACAAATTCATCAAAATCCTCCCATGTAAGGACCTCATCCAATTTATCCTTCACCTATAAATCCCACCACTGACATGAATGATCCTTGAGCATATACATAGCCAAAATGAAATTGAGCTCCGATGGTGTGCTGATGAAATTGAAGATTTGATCCTTCCTACTTAGCCACACGTCTGCCTTCTCGGGTTTGGCATCACCCCGAAATTTCTGTGGATTCTGCTTCATGAACTAGATGGTATGATCCACATGCCTTGGTTCATTCCTCTGGTTCCCCATATCCACAGCATGAAAAGCCTGGACAATACTCTGAACTAGATCTTGGTTCAATTGTGGTTCAGGTGAAACCACATTCTCCGCAACTTCGTTGGGTTGGTTTTGATGACGCCTACGGGTGGTCATTTTCTAAACCAACATCAAACTCCATCAATATAAATCTCTAGCAACTGGTGTATTAGAATTTCCAATTCTATCACATCAACTATCACAACTTTTTTTCCCAAAAAATCAATTTTTGCATGTTCAACTATTTTTGAAACCACATCACATGCTTTTGAAAATTAATCCATTTTTAAAATACGATATTCATTCACTTTTTCAAAATTGTTCATTTGAAAACCAATTCCATACTTTTAAAAAATGATCATTTCTTGAAATGATGTATGCACTCCTAGTGGGATGTCATTCCTCTATAATTCATGTCATGCTCGTCTCATTGGCTAAACCCATGAAAATGATATTTCAAAATCCTAGAAGTTTCTCCAAACACATATTTACCCAACTCCCTGGTAACGTTATGTTCAACATAAAAGGGTTAGCTACATCCTTTTATGCTATATATTTCAAGTTCCAAAAATCCTACTTTTTCCTAAGATTCCCACCCAAGGAATAGAAAAGAATGGATTTCATCTCCGAAACTAAGAACATTGATGACTATTGTTATACCGGGACCGAACAAGCTGGTACCAATTGTAATGACCCACCAATTCTAATTGGCTTGAGAGTTCAATGAGTAATTACTAGGACTTAAGAGACATCCCCAAGATTCCAAAGCCTGTCAATAATTTCTGAAGGAATTCAAATACAAGTGGGTGACAATTTGCAATTTTAGAAATAAATTAATAATCCAACTAACAATTAAAAAACATTCACTATATGAAGCTTGAATGAATGAAAGACAACCTAACATCTTCATGTATCTCAAAAAAAATATCAAAAAATGCAGTTGTGGAAGAATAACCAAGTATCAAAGTACACAAGGGATAAATGATACAATACTCTCAAAATACCCCATGAGTCCATACTCCAAAAGCTCCAAGCTCCACAATCACCAAACATCCCAAACATCACGAGGTGGTGTTAAATACATGTGAAACACTACCTTTTCCCTTGTCCCAGAAGACAACATCTGCAAAAGCACCATATGTGACAAAGTTGGGGTGAGTATAAAACTCATAAGGATTCCCCCAATGACTTCTATACACACGCGACTAGCATAGAAACGTTAGTCAAATTTATATAAGACATTTTATATAAAACAATTTACCAAAATTGTATATAACCAAATATAAACAACATTCCAAAACCATTTATAAACAAAACATACATGTGTAATTGTAACCAATTTTTCCAACAATTTATTTTTCTAGAAAAATAACTGAACAACCTTTAAAACCATTTATCAATATTCCTTTGACAAACCAAATTCATTTCACACATCCACACTACAAACCGTTCTTGTATCCTTGATCTCCCTATACTCGTGAGTGGTGAGTATTCCTTTCAGTAAGTCGTCCTTAGTGAACTAATTGAGGGGGGGGGGAGCCCTAACCCTTATACATCCCATTAATGATGGGGGAGACCCCTAAACCTTATACATCCTACATTCACCCTTTGACGGGGGAGATCCCTAACCCATATCCATCCCATTAAAGATAGGGTAATCCCCTAACCCTTATCCATCCCACCTTCTCGTGAACACACACAACCATCATGTCAAAAACCAAATGTGTTCAACAAATTCAAACCATTTCAATAAAACTATACTCGTATTGAAAACCAAAGAATAAAAAAATTTAAAAATAGCCACTTCACTTCATTAAAACATTCCCTTTTATTTAATACATCTAATCCAAACCATTTTTCACAACTCCAGAAAATCCCCATTTTAAAATCATTATTTTAAAAATTAATATCCCAAGCACTCATTCAAAATCTCCAATTTTCCAGATTTCACAACCCTCACTCAAGTAGTGTTCCAAAAAGTGTTCACAAACCAAATTACAATCAATTCCACACCACACTTTCAATTTTAAAGCATTCCAATCAGTTCTACAAAGTGGAGTCGAGAAATATTCCTCCCACATCGAAGGTTTGACAAAAACCACATGGAACGAAGAACGCACAAGAAAACCGAGTTGATTCTTCAAGAACCCACATTATATCACTTTTACTATCAATAACAAGACCAAATGTCATCATATTTGTCATCTATACACTTAAATATACCCATAACGGTATTTGATCTAAGAAACCAAGAGAAAAATAGAAGTAGATCTAAGAAACCGATCAAGATCGTTGACGAACGATTACACACCACAAGAATCCGGCTTTGATTTTCCATGGAAAGCCTTATGATCACCTCCAAATCGCTTGGGAGAGGGTGTATTACCTTTAAGGGAGACTGATCTCGAGTTATGGCCAATTAAGAGGAAAAATGATCCATTAAGTGGAAAAATTGTGTGAGATCCATTTTTTTAGGATCTCATTTTTGTGTCTGCATAGTTAGTTCGCACAGTTTGACAAACTGTTTGCTAACCATGCATTAGTCACTGCCTTAGTAGACCCTCACATGGCCTCCTCACTCAGTCTCTCAAACTGTGATCCATATGTGTAGGAGACACCGCCTCAAAAGTGTCAACTACGCACGGTTTGGCCCCATAGTTAGAAAAACCGTGCACTGCCTGTACGACTTCCCCTTCGCTTCAAAAAATCATTCCATGTTCTCTAGACTCTCGGATTCATCACCCTTAACATTATCACCACTAAAAACATTAAGTAAGGGTTACATAATAGAATGAGGGGCTACTACATAGTCGGTGAAGTACTACCTCAATTGTGTGTAGTGGTGAGGTATGGCCCTATCCACCTAGATTTTTATGGCCATGTTCATGGTGAATGTGAGTATTCATAGGACCTCTATTGTTGTGAACATGAACTAGGACAATGATCATTCTGGTAGTTTCATCTGACAGAAACCCCCTTCTTTTTATTAGGTTGGAATCATTTATATGTTTCCTTTTGTGAGCATGTGTTTTCCCTTTTTACACATTTAGTACATCTTTTTTACTCTAGTTTGGTATAGTTGTATAGATGAATCTAATTTCAAATATTTATATCTATGAAAAATTTCATGTAGATTTCTTCTTGTTGTGTGTGTATATATTATTTAAGAAAATACCTACCATATGTGTGATATTAGTACTCAATACTAGTATTCATCAATTGGACAATTGGAGGAAGACCTAGGGAGTTGTGGCACATGCCCCATTAGTTCAGGTCGTGATAGATTGTTATCAAATCTAGTTTTCAATTTCATACCCCAGTGTTGTGAGCTTCATTTGGGTTTCATATAGACTGTGTTTGGATTTTTCATGCTCGGTTATCGGGCTAGAGGTTCCAATGTTGATGTGGTATCCAACCTATCAATTCATCAGGACTCCAATAACATTATTTTCAACTCGTTACATTATGGAAATAGTCATTGGGAAATAAATGCTATATGCATCATATAGGAATATTTTTTGGGTTTTCCTTGTCCTTTTGAGTTAGATACCTTGATATAATCATTGGTTGTAGCATATATTTAATGTCGTTTCAAGATGTCACCATCATGACATCCAGATAGGGATCCATCGAGGGATTGGGGTAATGATACATCGAGTGATGCAGCTTGGGTGTTGAGAACTAGTTCAGAGACATTACCTCAAGGTGGTCGTCTAGTTGAGGCTCCACCCATTAATCAGCTAGTTAGGCTAGCAATTTAGGACAAGGATGCACACAAGATAAGGGAACTACACAAGTTCCAAAGGTAGTGTCCTTTGAGGTATAATGGTGATCTAGAACCCTATAGAACTAATGACTAGATTTAGTTAGTAATGCATGTTTTTCACCTATTAAGGAAACCTCATGATCATATGGTTGTCCTAGAGGAAATCCTCCCAGTGGGTTCAGCTGAGAAATGGTGGATTTTAGTTATGAAGTTCCATGATGAAGAAATTATCACTTGGGTGGACTTCACATAACTATTTATGTAACAGTTTTACCCAGCCACATTGTAGTCTGTGTGTATCAATTAACTCTAATAACATTAGAATTGTAGTATGATGGTGGTTGAGTACTCAGTGAGATTCTTTATCCTACCTCCTTACTCACGGGTTATAGTTTTAGACCCATTCTTCAATGTTTGATCCTTTTAACAGGGCCTCCATAGAGTCGTCTGAGCACTTGTTGTCTCCTTTTTCCTTCCATCTTATATTGGGGTACTGGAGCGAGCTTTGGTAGCAGAGTTCTTCTTGTGGCTGAACAGGCGGATGTGGCCCATAGTGGTATTAATGAGGATGGGGAATCTATAAAACATGGAATATTATATGTTAAAGGATCATAGTTTTGAAGGAATTCCCATTCCTACACTCAAGAATAAGGCATCATTGTGTGGGATCAGCACTCATGATCATGTTTTCTATGGGGGAGGTGGTGTTATGTAGGTGAGTGTTGAGGACATCTTCTTAGAAATATTTCTATCCGCCTTGTTTCTGACAACGATTCGGCTGAAAGGACGCCTTGGTAGTGGAATCGTTTAGTTTATAGATTTCTTTATGATGGGGGATGTGTCATTTGAGTTGGAAGATTTCTTGGTTGTGGAAGAGTATTTGAGTTGTTTCCACCACCACTCTATATGGTCGACACCGAGCTCATGGAGGAACAGGATACAGGAGAGGAAAGAAATAATCCATATAAGCCTTTGTCCCCAAAACATTAACGTTGAATGGAGATAATAATTGTTCCCTTTTTAATTTCTATAATATCAATTTCTAGACAATGTTATGAGGTACACTTTTCATTCCACTTCGTGGTCAAGGTTTAATCGGGGTGACGCAAGGAGTCTGTAGAAAAATATATTGGTGCTTTTCAATGTAGCATCAAATACATGATCAAGAGGGTCTCATCCACCCCCAAGACACATTTTTGTGAAGCAAGTTAAATTTTGTAGGTGAGTTAGTTCTTCCTAAAGAGGATAGTGTGTTCTATATGATTCCCTTAGGATTTCATGTTCAGGACTAGGTGATGTGTCAGTGGTTTACAGAAAAAGGAATAGTAATAACCAGGGTGACAATTTGTGTAGCCATTTTTTATACATTTTTACCCTTGTATTCATAGAATCATATTTTTACATTAAATACTCGAGGAGGACATAGTGATGTTTGGAATATCATTGGCCTTATGAGGAAGTGGGAAGTCTCCCCAACCAAGACACATTTTTTATATGTGATTAATCCAATATGGGCGAGTCAGTGACACCCAAATTAGATATTATATATGTGTGGTAGATAAGTCCCTTATACTTTTTTGTTCAATTTGAGGTTGTGAGATGGGGTGTCATATAGCGCCCTAACATTTCAAGTGGAGCTTTATGATGACCTTTTCATCTTAGAAACCCTCATTGACGGTGAGCCTTACTTAGAACCATTACATT
The DNA here is from genome assembly GCA_963277665.1 of Viscum album. Lineage (NCBI taxonomy): Eukaryota > Viridiplantae > Streptophyta > Magnoliopsida > Santalales > Viscaceae > Viscum > Viscum album. The sequence continues at coordinate 1,683,241,953 of OY728119.1, read as the reverse complement.
ATAGCATAGTTAAACCCTATGATGTTTCCATACAGTGGGTTTTTTCCTTCAATCCATTCACATACATAATTATTCTAGGGGTTGTGGTAGTGTTTCTATTTTGTTGAGCTGTGTTATAGTTGGAGTTTCCCAAATGAAGGGCCAAGTAAATCCTAGTGTTTATGATTAGGCAACCCGATTTCATTTCATTGTAAGCCTCATGTTATCAAAATCAACACCAAATTAATGATACATGAGGAATCTGTTTTGTGGTTTATCCAGAGGTCGATATGAACTGTAGGGTTTTCTTCAGTAACTGTGTCAGGTAAGTGATGTGGTGTGCTGCTAGGCCCTATGTCTATAGATAGACTGAGGAACTTGGTGTTTTTACACCAGTCACATTTTACGAGAAATGATCCAATTGTCTCTTGATTTTTAACTCCTTGGAGTTTTACGTGAGTGTGGTTTTGACTTGGTGGTTTCCCAAAGTGTGTGCTCAAAAGCAGTACTCGGTCCCCTAGAAAGCACATTGGTGAGGAAATTCCAATGAATAGAATAGTTTCTTCCCTCGTTCCTAGGATTTCAATTTTTAGGGGAGAAAACAAATAATGGTTTTCAAAAATTAGTAAAACAATTTTTACCTATAAGACATTGGAATATTACTTAGAATATTATTGATGTTTGGTGTTTATTCCGAAAAGGATTATAATTACATAAGATCCTTCATGTAGTGATTTTGAAAATATTAAATATAAAGTTATCATGAATGCATAGTTTCCCTTGAAACATGGAATAAATCCTAAGTAGAGTCTCGAATCAAAAATATTAGTCCACATTTGAGTTTGTAATATCATTTTTACACTAGACACAACCTAAAGTTGACTGTGCCGTGATATTTGTTCTAAGGTGAGTTGGAAAGGGGTTATTTCATATATTTATTTATTAATATAAATTTTTATTAAAAATATAACCTAAACCTCCCACTAACCTCATGTTTGGGTACATGAAAAAACAAATATTACAAATCTCCTCTATCCCCTACCCCTTGGAGATAATATAAATCAGACTAAATCAACACAATGAGGTTCTTTTGATCTATATTCTTGGGGTTGATCGTCATAATATATCGGGGTAACACATTCTGGATATCGATATATACCCATTGCTTTGGCATTTCACCCTTGAGGTTGGAGGTTTTGTGTTTTTTAGTGATCCCCTTCGTTCGTAACTGTTATTTGGTTGTGATATCCATATCATCAATGACAGTTATCCCTCCATGGCTGATCTACTTTTTTCTCAAAATACTAGGGTGAATCCGAAATTTTTGAAGATAATTCCTATCTGATATTACTGCCTATATTACGTGTAATACAGAGTTACATGTCATGTATTCCATACTATTTAAGGAAGAATACATTTAGTGACAACACATTGTGAACCATATTTACACCCCATGTAGTGATACCATGTCATGCGGCATGAAGACATGGTCAAGATATCCTTTATAAATACACGAACAAAGTACAAAGAAACATGGTTTCAAACATGGGTATTGGAAAACCCCAAGGTAATGTGGTTATTTATCAGTAAAAAATTATGTATTTTGGGATGCACTATGTCTCTGGGACACGACTCATTAGGCCTTGTCGATGAACTTGTCCAGGGTCCGGGTGAAGTGGAACATGTCGTTTATAAAGAGTACATGCAGTGTACCCCTACATGGGTTGGAAAATCATGTATGATAGATAAATTTATAGTTTCTCAGGATGGTTCACATACCATGTGAACCATACATAGTGTACTCCTACAATATTCTATTGGGATCTTCCGACATTCTTATCTCTATTTATGAGAGTTTGATTCTGGAACCTGATTATCCTATCTTGAGCTGGTTGTTTTCATAGAACATGATGGAGGCCGCTATTTCATCCTATGAGATAAAAGGTGGTATTTATTGAGCATGAATCGTTTTTATTGGTTATTAACATAGGGAATTGATCTGGGTGTATCACTAGTTTGACGTTGGGGTTGGTACCCTTCCCTTACATTTTAGGATGTCGGTACCCTGGAATCTTCATGCAGGTACATTTGTATGGTTTTTAAAGAGATATGTTGGGAAAGGTACTCCCCTATCATGTTAATTCATTGTTCCCCTTAACTATATGCTTTGGTAGAGAAGGGAATCCCTATGTTATTTATAAGGGTACGGTTAACTTTGGGTACTCCTTATAGGGTTGGAACACAAATAATAGATTTGGTCACAATTTCCCCATACCGTGTGTATATTTGGATAAAATTCTCCCCTTCTAAGAGAGGGTGTTTTCCATCCATAATTACCATCTAGATATAGTAGTTACTCCCTTGTCGTGAAAGGGTGTAGGTCCTCTATCCAGGGAGGTGGTTCTCCCCTATAGTGTTAGGGCCTGGGTCCTTAATATGGGATGTGTAGATAGAGTGGTTACTCTATTATGTGTTAGGGTGTGGTTAATATATCCTTGTTCTTAGAAATCCCCAAGCATTCTCGGGTTTGGTTCCTCCATACTTGTTATCTCGACAAGGTTTTAACTCCCCTGATGTGCCAGGGAGCAGGTCCTCTATCCTTGGATCTGTACTCCCCTGTCATCATAGGGTGTAGGCCCACCATATTAAAAGAGTTAGTAGAGTGATACTCCCCTACCATTCTAGGTTGTGTTACATATATTTTTTATGTAGTACTCCCAAATCATAAAAAGGTGCAGGTCCACACCTACAGAGTAGTACTCCCTAGTCTATAAGTTGTAGTAGTGGGTGGTCCTCTATTAGAGATAGGGATCCCTCATTTGTAGAGTATATTTTCATGGTGATAGACACTCTAATATTTAAATTCAATACCAGGTTATGAGTTAGTTCTTTCTAGATGGAATGAGGTTTAGAACACTCTATATAGGAGTGAAATGGGTTTTTCGGGTTAGTTAGCATCTATAACTCCCTTGACTACTGGGTAGTGGTGAGGTGTGGGTCCCTCCATTACCAGGTTAGAGAGAATACATTTGGTTCATTTAATGGAACATTTCTCTCTCAACTATGTGTAGTGGGGGGGTGGATGGGACTCTCCACTAGGATATTTGTGTCCTCACGCATGGCATAGGTGCTAGGACAACCCTGCATTTTATTACAACTTAAACAAGCTTTATTACATAAAACTTCACTTGATTCAACAAAGAATATCGAGAGGTTTAGTGTCTTGGGGGCTTATGATCATTACATAAAAACTTAAAACATGAAATAAAACATCTTTATTGAAAACTTCCTTTACATGACCACTATATTCCCTCGTACTTAGCATTGCATGGGATAACCTGAGGACATGCATAAGAAAAGGGTGAGCTATAAAGCCCAGTAAGGGAGTACACATGGAATAACATGAGGAGTACAATAAATGTTAGTAAATAGGCATTACAATAGATCATAAGATAAACATGAACCTAAAGTCATGATAAATCATGATGATCATAACATGGAAATGTGGCAAAAACACTTAACATTGAATTAACATGAGCCAAGGCTCATTGCACATGGGGCATGAGTAAACCCTCATTGCACATGAAGCATGAGTAAACCCTCATTTTACTAGAATTAGAATGAGTCAAAACTCATTGCACATGATGTATCATGATACTATACTTTACCCAATGCATTGGAGTGCTATAAGGGCGCACCCTTCTTAAACATTTCATCTCATGCATAAGTGTGCCACATGGATCATAAAACATGGAATCATAAAACATAATCATTTCTTCCACGATAAAGGAATCTAGAATTCATACATGAAACTTTATAATCAATAAGTAAATGTGCATAAAGTTGAATACCCTTGATGGAGAAATGGGCATCGTATTCACTACACAATGACATTGGCTTAGAAAATCGGTGTGATTTCGGCATTGTAACGGCGTGACATAAGAATTCATAAAAAAGGTTGATGAGAGATAAAGGGGTTCCTCATAATATTTACATGTAATTGAAAGTAAGGAGGTCATATAGATACATTTCCCAACAATTGTGATGGAATATAGATTCATGATACAAAATTATTGCTTGAATGTAAAAGAAGAGAGAGAAGTTCCTTTCAGAATTTCAGCATAGTAACATGTGTACATGGGGGGAATTTAATGAGAGAGAAAGGGGTCTCCCATCATTCAAACAATAATAGGGCAGTATAGGGGAGGTGCGAAACCATACGCCAACATTCGTAATTGAAATTAAAAGGGCAATACAACGTAAAGAAAATTGACAAAAATGTGAAAGGAAGAAAAAACCCTTACATGGAAGTTTACTTCCAAAGGATAGAGAGAGGTTTGTGAGAGGCTTATTGGGATATTAGGGCACCTTTAGAGGATTCTAGAGAGAGTAGGGCAGATTTTTGACGAACTCCAAAGGATTTTAGTGAGGAGGAAGTGGGAGCTTGGGTGGTTTTATATAGGAAAGGTGAGATAATTCTTTATTATTTAGGTTTGGGACCCCTTATATTAAATTAATCCAAACCACAAACCATCCAATGGTTTTTGCCCATGGATTCTGGAAAACGAAAAAGGAAAACAATATTTTACAAGGACAAGGTACGAAATTATTAAAATATTAGGGTTGCTTATGTGGAGGTGAGTCATACTCCCATGGAAATTAATTTAAAAATCAGTGTTTTGAATATGTCTTGAGGGGTTCATTAATGCTTTGAAAAGTAATTAAAACAAACCCAAAACCTCATAATTTTAATGATAAAACATATATTGGCCGAACATAAGGATTATGATATCTTATTATATCACCATTGGGTCATTATGATGTCATAAAACACATTATATATTTAAATGGTATTTAATTTTTACCCAAAAATTTGACTGTCTCAGAAAATTATGAAATATTCACTGTTGGATAATTTTGACATCAGGATTCCAGAAATGACATTTATTTTATCTAAAAGAATTCTAAATATGTTAATTTTCACTTTTAAAATAAAAACCAACATTTATCGAAAATTCACGGGTTTTGATAGAAATGGTTTTCAAACCTTAATATAAAATTTTAATTGCATTCATAAAATTATAAGATCATTTATATTTAATAAAAATTAATATAATAATATTATTATTATTTTATTAAAATATTATTTAATTAAAAAATCCCTTAATTTAATAAAATGGATTTCTTAATTAAATAATAACTAAAAACACCATTTGTGCTTTAAAAACTATTTGCAATGTATCAAAAATGACTTGAAATTATATTCATTATTATATACAAAATAATTTACATGAACATAGTACTACTTATTTGTTACATAACCCCTTAAAAGATCCACATAAGACCTAAGGGTAAGGTGTGTGATGGTTACAGACTCTTGGGGCGGCTCGGATAACATCGCTGGAGTGGTAATCTCAATAAAAATCCAATTTTCCCATAGACGGTCATGTTCGAGCTTGAAATAATGAAGATCATCTTGGGCTTGGTCAAGGGAAAGTCCCAAGTATGCCACCTCTTTTCTGAGCTCTGGAAAATGGGCATCGTATGGGGCAATTCTACTGGATGAGGCCATCGCTTCCTTTGTCTGAGTAAAATTGGGTTCGTTAAAGCGTTATATTTATAATAATCATGTGATCACTGTTCAACGACTATAAAAGTAACGGTCACAACTCTTATCATAAAACCAAAGAAGTTGACATCTTCAAAAAACATTTTTTTTATAAAGAGACATTTAACTGGATCAAGAGGGATTTTCCATTAATGAAACTTTGGGTCGTTACAATATTCCCCCCCTAAGAAATTTCTCCCTCGAAATTTTTCCTTTTCCCATACTAAAACAAATGTGGGTAACTCTACTTCATCATATCCTCTGACTCCCAAGTTTCTTCTTCAAACGTGTGGTTTCTCCAAAACACATTTATGAGGGGCATTGTCTTATTTCGTAGAACTTTTTTCTCTACGATCTAAGATCTTCACTGGTTGCTCCTCATAAGAAAGATCGTCTTCCAATTGTACCACCTCAGAAGAGAGTTCATTTGAAGGGTCCGGTATGTACTTCCTTAATAGGGATACATTAAAGACATAATGTACTTTGGCCAATGTAGGTGGAAGTGCTAGTCGATAGGCCACAGCCCCAACACGATCATGAATCTCCAAGGGGTCGATGTACCTTGGAATTAACTTCCCTTTCTTTCCAAACATCATGACCTTCTTCCATGGAGATATGCATAAAAAACCATGTCTCCAACTTTAAACTCAAGGTCTCATTGATGATTATCTGCATAACTCTTCTGTCAACCCTGGGCTACCTTGATATACTGCTGAATGGTTTTCACCTTATCCAGCATTTCTTCGACCATTTCTGGTCCAAGAAGCTTACGTTCACTGACCTCATCCCAACATGCCGGTGTTATGCACCTTTTCCCATAAAGGGCTTCATAGGGTGCCATTTGGATGCTCGAGTGGAAATTGTTATTATAAGAGAACTCAGCCAGAAGAAGATGTTGATCCCATCCTCCTTTAATGTCCATTGAGCATGCTCTCAACATATCCTCAAGTGTTTGGATAGTCTGCTCGGATTGTCCATCAGTTTGAGGATGATAGGCCGTACTGATGTTTAGTTCAGTATTCAGAGCATGTTAAAGACTCTTCCAAAACATAGAGGTGAATCTTAGATCTCGATCAGACACAATAGATAGTGGTACTCCATGCAAGCTTACCACTTCCCTGATATATATCGGTTCCAGTTGATCCAAAGAGAAATCCTCATGAATAGAAATTAAGTGTGCAGTCTTTGTAAGATGATCCACAACAACCAAGATTGCATTGTTTCCTTTGGATGTCCTTGGAAGTCCAGTGACAATGTCCATGGTGATGTTCTCCTATTTCTATTTTGGTATGGGCAATGGTTGCATCATCCCCTTAGACTTCTGCCTCTCTGCCTTCACTTGATGACACACCAGACACATTTATGTATATCCAACGATCTCCTTCTTCATATTATCCCACCAAAAGTTTTCTCGGAGATCTCGATACATTTTTGTGCTCCCTGGGAGAATAGAGAAATTTGAACTATGTGAATCATCCAAAAGTTCCTTCTTCAGCTCCAGACATGATGGAACACATAGTCTTTTCCCAAACCGCACAATTCCTTCTTCATTAACATTAAACTCCGAGGATTTCCCATTTTTTATAGCTTCTACTTTTTTTGAATTCCCACATCATCCTTTTGAGCATCCGTTATCCTTTCCAAAAGAGATGGTTGAGCAATCATTTGTGAAAGGATTGATGATGTTTCATTCTTTATGATCCCCACATCCAACTTCATCAAGTCTAAGAAGATTGGATCCTTCTCAATTCTCATCATTGATAGAATCGCTGGATCCATTCTACTTAGGGCATCTGCCACCTTGTTCGCTTTCCCAGGGTGGTAATGTATTGAACAGTCATAATCCTTGATGAGCTCTATCCATCTTCTCTGGCGAATATTAATCTATTTCTGTGTGAATATATATTTAAGACTCTTGTGTTCAGTATATATCTCAAATTTTTCTCCATAGAGATAATGCCTCCAGATTTTCATGGAAAATTTCACAGACTCCAACTCCAGATCATGCATGGGATAGTTTCGCTCATGGATATTCAACTGCCTTGAGGCATAGGATTTCACTTTATCATTCTGCATCAGCACACATCCTAATCCCTTCTTCGAAGCATCACTGAATACCACAAAAAGTTCCCCACTTGTTGGTAAAGTGAGCACGGGAATAGTGATAAGCCTCCTTTTCAACTCCTTGAAGCTTTCTTTGCATTCCTCACTCCAAGAAAACTTTACTCCCTTTCGAGTTATCTTGGTAAGAGGGTTGGACAATCGTGAGAAATTTCTCATAAATCATCGATAATATCCATCTAACCACAAGAATCTACAGATATCCGTTACCGATGTTGGCCTCGACCATCCCTCAATTGCATCTGTTTTGGAGGGGTCCATAGATATCCCATTGCTTGTGATGATATTTCCCAATAATGAGACTTTATTCAACCAGAACTCACACTTTTTGTACTTTTCATAGAGCTTCTCCTTGCGTAAAGACTCTAGTACAGTTCTTAAATGCTCCTTGTGGTGCTCCTTGGTTTTGGAGTATATTAGAATGTCATCTATAAAGACTACCACAAATTTGTCAAGGTAATCTCTAAAGACTCTATACATCATGCCCATGAATATTTCTGGATAATTGGTGAGTATGAAAGGAATTACTATGAATTCATAGTGCCCATACCTTGTACTAAAAGCAGTCTTGGGGATATCTTCCTTCTTCACCCTTACTTGATAATACCCCGACTGCAAGTCCACCTTAGAGAAGTATTGTGATCCTCGCAACTGATCAAACAAGTCTTAAATTCGTGGGAGTGGATACTTGTTCTTTATTGTTATTTTGTTAAGTTCACAATAATTGATGCAAAGCATCATTGACCCATCCTTCTTCTTGAAGAAGAGGACTGGTGCACCCCATAGTGAAGCACTTGGGCGTATGAACCCTTTATCCAGATTCTCCTGTAGTTGTTTCTTCATCTCTTCAAGCTCAAAAATAGCCATTCTATATGGATTCTTTGATATTGGTAGCGCCCCAGGTATATGTTCAATTGAGAACTCAAAATCTCTTCTTGGAGGAAGACCAGGCAGTTCCTCGAGAAACACTTCCACGAATTCCCTCACAATAGGCATTTCTTCAAGGATGGTTTCTTCTTTGGACTCAATCATCTGAGCCAGATACGCATTCTCATAGGGCAGCAATATCCATGCTTGAGATGATGCAGCTAAAGGAGATTCATCTTCCTCCTGACACTTGTAAAGAATCGGGGGTCGATTCTCCATATGGAGTGTGATTTCCCTCTCCCGACAATTTATGTTGGCTCTATATAAGGAAAGACAATCCATGCCAAGAATTGCATCAAATTCCACTAAAGAGAGTATGAAGAGGTTCTCCTAGAAATTCAATCCACGAATTATAATAGGGGGGGACTTATATTCATGGGATGCAATGATTTCCCCATTTTCCGTACTCACCGACATCTTTACTTCCATGATTTGTGGTGGTGTTGGGATTGTTCTACTAAAAATTTGAGATATAAAAGAATGCGTAGAACCTGAATCAAAAAGTACGTTCACTATTATTGAATGAACAACTAGCGGACCTATCACCACTTCATTTTCGGTGTTCACTTCGGCAGAAGTGATGAAAAAATCTCTTCCTTAATGTCTTGGAGGTTGTTGATTGCCTCCGATAACCCTTGGATTAGTGCACTGATTTGAAAAATGACCATGTTCATTGCATTTATAGAATTGAACAACACGTTGAGGTTCAAATGGAGTGTTCCTCTCCTCTGTAGTAGCCTCGGGTCCTTTTTGCCGACAGTTAACAGCTAGGTGCCCTTCTCTTCCACACCTGAAGCATTTTCTTGTCCCCTTAAGGCAATTTTCAGGGTGCTTCTTTCTGCACTTTTGGCAAGTGGGGTTCTGGAACATCTTAGCGCCGTTGGATTTATCCATTGGCCCACTAGTATTGAAGTCCACCTTACGCTTCTTATCCCCATGATACCCCTGTGATTCTCCAATCTCCATTTCGACCTTGAGGGAACATCCGACAATTTCCTCATAGCTGTCGATGTCACTGATCACTATTTCTTTCTGCAAGATAGACTTCAGCCCACCAAAGAAGCGGTCAACCTTGCATTCGGGGGTAAAAACAAAGACCGAAGTGTATAGTGCAAGGCTTGTGATGTTTTCCTCGTACACTCCAACAAATTCCTCATCTTTTTTCTTGAGGGAAAGGAAGTCCCTTTCCATCATATACCGGGGGGTGCGCGGAAAATATTTATCGAAAAACATCTTCCGGAATTCCTTCAATTCCAATGCCTCGATCTCCTCCTCAGGCTTCATATTTTTTATTATCGTCCACCATTGATCAGCTTCACCCTCCATATGATAAGCCTCTAAGAGAATCTTCTCTTGTTCAGAACATTGGAGGATGGATAATATCTTTTCAATGGAGTTGATCCATTGTTCAGCGATCATGGGATCAGATGATCCACTAAAAGTAGGAGTCCTTTGTCTCATGAATCTCTCGATAGCGAATTGTTCTTTAATGGGGGGGTTGAACGTTCCTCTTGACCTGTGATTCTATTCAAAACTTGAGTTAGCTGAGAGAAAAGCGTGACAAAGTTCGCGATTCCCACTCCCATTGGAATTGGCATCTCATTAGTATAATCATCACACTAATCTTCACAACGGTTGTTAGACCGAGTCCTCCTATTACCGGCTGTTGGCTGGAATAAAAGGAAAGATAGGGGTAACACATAAAGGGTAATCTGAAGACAAAAGTTGATGACTTATAAATAAACTTTTATTCCTTAACTCATGAGTCTATAGGCTTCAATCTAGGATTTTCATTATCTACTTTCTAACATATATTCTTTGGGGAATTTTTCCCTTAATAAGGGTTCATACTAAGATTGTGAATTTATCAAAACATATCCCCCGGGAGTGTCGTAACCAAGAGTGCAGCAAGGACCGTTTTCGTGCACAAGTTCTAGTTCAAGTCTAGCCTAAAGCGGTGTTTTCGGGTTTTACCCCTAGGATACATCTGTTCCAGAGCTGCATCTACCTGCTCGTATCCAGAAAGGGATGTATTTGTTTGATAAACCACTTAATTAGTATTTAACAAATCATAGGAATGTTTTTATTATACTTTGTCTTGTATCTAAGGCCTTTCTAGGGTTTTCCTAATCCCAAAAATAACTAAACCTATCCTCTGATACCAACTATGAAAACCCTTCTTTTTATTACAACTTAAACATGCTTTATTACATAAAACTTCACTTGATACAACAAATAAGATCGAGAGGTTTAGTGTCTTTGGGGATTATGATCGTTACATAAAAACTTAAAACATGAAATACAACATCTTTATTGAAAACATCCTTTACATGACCACTATATTCCCTCGTACATAGCATTGCATGGGATAACCTGAGGACATGCATAATAAAAGGGTGAGTTATAAAGCCCAGTAAGGGAGTACACATGGAATAACATGTGGAGTACAATACATGTTAGGCAATCGGAATGACAATAGAGCATAAGATAAACATGAACATAAAGGCATTATAAATCATGATGATCATAACATGGAAATGTGGCAACAACACTTAACATTGAATTAGCATGAGCCAAGGATCATTTCACATGGAGCATGAGTAAACCCTCATTGCACATGAAGCACAAGTAAACCCTCGTTGCACTTGAATTAGCATGAGTCAATAATCATTGCACATGACGTATCATGATACTATACTTTATCCAATGCATTGGAGCTCTATAAGGGAACACCCTTCTTAAACACTTCATTTCATGCATAAGTGTGCCACATGGATCATAAAACATGGATTCATAAAACATAATCATTTATTCCATGATAAAGGAATGTGGAATTCATACATGAAACTTTATAATCAATAAGTAAATGTTCATAAAGGTGAATACCCTTTAGGGAGAAATGGGCATGGTATTCACTACACAATGACATTGGCATAGGAAATCGGTGTGATTTCGGCAGCGTAACAGCGTGACATAAGAATTCATAAAAAAGGTTAGTGAGAGAGAAAGTGGTTACTCACCATATTTACATGTAATGGAAAGTAAGGAGGTCATATAGATACATGTCCCAACAATTGTGATCGAATATAGATTCATGATACAAAATTATTGCTTAAATGTAAAAGAAGAGAGAGAAGTTCCTTTTGGAATTTCGACATAGTAACGGGTGTACATGGGAGGAATTTAATGAGAGAGAAAGGGGTCTCCCATCATTCAAAAAATAAGAGGGAAGTATGGGGGAGGTTTGAAACCATACCCCAACATTCATAATTGAAATTAAAAGGGAAATACCACTTAAAGGAAATTGAAAAAAATGTGAAAGTAAGAAAAAACCCTTACTTGGACTTGTGCTTCCAAAGGCTAGAGAGAGGCTTGTGAGAAGCTACTTGGGAGCTTGGGGCACCTTGGGAGGATTCTAGAGTGAGTAGGGAAGAGGTTTGATGAACTCCAAAGGATTTTAGTGAGAAGGAAGAGGGAGCTTCAGTGGGTTTATTTAGGAAAGGTGAGAGAATTCTTTATTATTTAGGTTTGGGACCCCTTATATTAAATTAATCCAAAACACAAACCATACCATTGTTTTTTCCCATGGATTCTGGAAAGTGAAAGAGGAAAACAATATTTTACAAGGCCAAGTTCCGAAATTATTAAAATACTAGGGTTTCTTATGTGGAGGTGAGTCACACTCCCATGGAAATTAATTTAAAAAGGCAAAGTGTTGAATATGTCTTGAGGGGTTCATTAATGCTTTAAAAAGTAAGTCAAAAAAACCCAAAACCTTATTATTTTAATTATAAAACATATATTGGCCGAACATAAGGATTATGGTATCTTATTACATCACCATTGGGTCATTATGATGTCATAAAACACATTATATATTTAAATGGTATTTAATTTTTACCCAAAAATTTGACTGTCTCAGAAAATTATGAAAAATTCACCGTTGGATACTTTCAACATCCTGATTCCAAAAATTATATTTATTTTATCCAAAAAAATTCTAAATTTTTTAATTTTCACTTTTAAAATAAAAAACCACATTTATCGAAAATTCACGGGTTTTGACAGAAATGGCTTTCAAACCGTAATATAAAATATTAATTACATTCTTAAAATTATAAGATAATTTATATTTAATTAAAATTAATATAATAATAATAATAATATTTTATTAAAATATTATTTAATTCAAAAATCCCTTAATTTAATAAAATGGATTTCTAAATTAAATAATAACTAAAAACACCATTTGTGCTTCAAGAACTATTTACAATGAATCAAAAATGACTAGAAATTATATTCATTATTATATACAAAATAATGTACTTGAAAATAGTACTACCTATTTGTTACATAACCCCTTAAAGGCACCTCATAAGACCTAAGGGTAAGGTGTGTGATGGTGACAGACTCTTGGGGTGGCTCAGATAACATCACTCGAGTGGTAATCTCAATCAAATTCCACTTTTCCCGTAGACGGTCACGTTCGAGCTTGACATAATGAAGCTCGGCTTGGGCTTGGTCAAGGGCGAAGCCCAAGGATGCCACCTCTTTTCCGAACTCTAACAAATGGGTTTCGTATGGGGAAATTCTACTGGATGAGGCCATCACTTCCTTTGTCTGAGTAAAACTGGGTTCGTTAAAGCCTTATATTTATACTAATCATGTGATCATGGTTCAACGACTATAAAAGTAACGGTCACAAATCTTATCATAAAACCAAACAAGTTGACATCTTATAAATACATTTTTTTTATAAAGAGACATTTAACTAGATCAAGAGGGATTTTCCATTAATGAAACATTGGGTCGTTACTGGTTCTCTTTTGGAGGACCTCTGGTGTTGGGAAATGGATTTGGGAATAGTAAGTTTTACTTGATGGAGCGTATCTTTAATATGGGTTCCATATGTAATGGATGAGATCATTTATTGTGTTCTACAAGTATTTTTTACAGTTATATCCTAGTGAATAATATTTTTTCCATAAATATGGTATGAAATTCATGAGACTTTGAATCTAATAAGAGTTATTATTGGTGATTTCTTGGATTCCTTACGGTGTTGTCACATTTCTTGGTCGACACCCCTTTTTGATAGAGATGAATTTTCATGTACAACCTAGGATATTTCAAGATTGATTTTCATCCTCGATTGGGTTTCCTATGTCTCAGTTGAGAAGAATATTTCCTTTTAGTTTCTACCATTTATTTGGGTGTTTTTGCGGTGCCTAATGATTTTTTTATACTCACCCTTGCACAGGATTTTCCCACACTTGCTGCAACTTGTGCAAACTGCTTTCCATTTGAAAAATTCCCTACAGGACTAGAGGAAATAAGGGATTGGTGAGTTAGACTAACCAATGTATTTACCACAGTTGGGTAAGGATATTTCTGGCAGTTACATCTCACAAATATCCCATCATAGTAACAGGTTGGAAGCATATACCTTTTTATATTAGTGGGAATGTGTTTTTCCTTTTAACACTTTCACAAATTCTATTATATTCAATATTTATATTGTTGTATGAATACATTTACATTATTCATTTTATATATCTTCACTATTTCATTGAGGTGTTTGTGACTGCATGCATACATGTACCTTAGGAAAAGGCCATCCATATATGTGATATACCTACTTGGCATTAGTATCCTTCCCCCAACATATTGGAGTAGGGCATGGGGGTTACATCTCTGGCAAAATCAAGTCAGGTCGTGACATATAAGATATGGTTTTTATATTTTATTCTCATGTTATCAGACCTTTATACTCATGTTATGTTTACATATTTCCCACCTTTACCCTTAATAATCATATGAGATCACCTTTTCTTATGATTCCATTCATATGTTTTGAAAAATATTTTTATGAGTGGTATATTTATAAATAGTACAAAAGGGGAGGATCTTTGAGGGTTATATTTAAGTTCTTTTAATAAATAAAAAGATTTTGTGAAAATTCTATAAATACACTAAAAAATTATTATACTCAAAAATGTGTTTTTTATGTAATTAATATTCATCTAAAAGATGTACTATCATACTATGTGAATATTGGATATCTACAGTTGGTTATAGGGGATATGTTTAGTTAACATTCGGAAACTATGATTAGAATACATTAGTATGATCCATAGGGATATTTATATTGATATTTCAAATGATATGTCCAGGAATAATTCTACGGTTGATTAAGTATAAGAAAAAGCCATGGAATTTTGGAAAAGTATACAGTAAGTGGTTTACATGATATTACATCCTTTCAAAGATACTAAAATTGCATGTGGTTTGGGAATATTGATAAATATGGGTATTAACTCTAAAAAGGGCATACTGAGCTAGAATTGATCATCACCTATTGCATGATAACGGACCTTATTGTACACCTAGTTTGAAAAACCCAATTCAATATGCTTTGGAAATTCCAAATATCATTATGAACCATAAAAAATATTTAAATAGATTATTACTATCATTGAACTATGTTTAATATATGGGTTCAAAAATTTAAATTATCTTTTAATAATATATATATCTTGTAAGAAATTTTTCATGATTATGTAATTTTGTATTACGATTTTTGTTTATTATTCTATGCTTTTTGGTTTAGTCAATACAGGGAACCATAAGAGACTATGTTAATGTTGAATTTGAATAAAAATTCATTGATGAACAACTAAATTCGGTCATGACTAGAGTAATGGAAATTGTTGTTATTCCTAATCAGCCATCATGATATATAATGAATAGCATGCACCTCAACTAACTCTTAGAATCACTAAATAAGATAAGGATATAAATTGAAAAGATAATACGTAGTGGATTTCATGGAGGAATGAATATTATGTTTATTATGTATTTAGAATGTGGGAATAAGTACTCAAGGGAATGTCTCAAATGTACAAGAAGATGTTTTAAGTGTAGTAAATATGGATATAATGTAACTAATTTCAAATTTAAAATGATATTTTTTGTTTATGTAATGGATGGGAATAATTCCCTCTCTAAGGTATCATTGAAAACTAAATGTTTTAAATGTATAAAATATAAGAATTATGTAAATGAATGTCTTAGGGGAAATCATGTAATGAAAATCCGCAGGGTTATATGAGTAATGGTTATACTCCTTGTGATTAAAAGACTAAAAATGAAATATAAAAGTTAGGTGGGGTTCTATCAATATTTTTCTTGTTAAATATTAAAATCATGATTAAATTGATGTTGAATATTTTTAATACCTGATTCTTATTTCAAACTATAGGAAATAGGTATTGTGGAATCATATGATGAATCCTATTTATTATTTTAAGAGGGTAGTGATATGATTGTAGTGTTTATGTGTTGGAATTCATTAATTATGTTATATAAATCTTGAAATATATATGTTTCAATATAATTTTTTCTTTAAGGATTTTAAATGATATTTTGAATAGTACTGATGACCTAGAATGTGATTTAACGAATGGGTGATATTTTATGGAAAACAAATGATATTGGGAATGTTTACCTTAATATGTACACGAGGAGTATATAATGATTTTAAGATAAATATATGATGGATATGCATAAATTAAATTGGATAGTATTCATGACCTTGGAACTAATTAATGATTCATTGAAAAAAAATTAGGTTATACTTGATTCATTTTACAACATTATTGGATTAAAGGAACATATTTAATAATTTGAGGTTTTATTCAAGTAATGAGGGATCATGAAGGTTTTTCATTAAGGTTTTATTGTAATTATAGTTATTAATATATATCAAGAAAATATGTGACTAAGGTATTCACATATTTCTTATATGACAATTAAGATCAACATTATGATGTTTTGGGGATTAATGTTATGTGTATTTTTATAGTTTTCATTACCATATTTATAAATTTTGAATTTTGGAAGTGTCATAAGGATAACCATTTATATAATAGTTTAAGTAAAACGTTGTATAAGGTTTAATAGATGAAAGTATTATTTCACTATATGAATATTTATTCATATTAGATAACTTGTGATAATGATTTTGTTTTATTTTCATAACTATAGAATTAAATAAGGATTTATCATTATTTTTTAGATCTTATTATCCTTTAGTTCATAAGGTATGAAAAATTTAAATCTTATAAAATGTGATGTAGTGTGAAATTTATTGAATCACAACTAAAGTATAATATTGTTCTTAAGAAAAGGAATGAAATCATGTAATTATATCATCTCATGAAAATCCTCAACTCAAGGGAAAAGATACTGAAAAACTTTTTTATATATTTGACTTCATTTCTAATTAATTAATTGTATTTTGACATATCATGGATTTATGGATTTTTGGTCATTAACATTCATATTTCTATATTATCTATCACTCTTTATAATTATTTAATCATTAGTTTTATCTTCCATGTCGATATTTTCACTTCCCAACAATATTCTCCGATATAGAAACCAAGTTATGTGTTATTCTTAGTAACTTTCTCTCATCCCATTATATCATTTCTATATGAAGATTTTTTAACAATTTTTATGTTGTGTGTTTCCCAGAAAAATGTACTTTAAAATTTTAAACACTTGATTACTGAGAACATTTTAAAATTAAGAGGATGTAATTTATTTATGGCGTAGAATTTAACACCCTACCATATTTTGAATTTGTTTCAAATAAATTTTATCATTTCATAATTTTTTATTACATGAAAGACTGAGTTTTTCTTGTGTTACAAGAAAAAATTATTTTTAGAATGCAATAGAAACAAAAATGACTTTAGATTTCATTACACGAAAAACCATGTCTAACGGAAACCCGACATACATTTATAGTTTTCTTATTTAATTAAATAGATATCGCATATCCAATAGAACGGTGGATATGAATAGTATTAACAAAATTAGGAAAATATATTGTTCAATCATGTAAATAAAATTAATTCTTTAGTGACCAATTAATTAAAAATGAAAATTAAATCTTTTTGAAAATAGTGAATTTGTTTTTGATAACCTGTTGTTTTGTACAGAAATAAATTTTACCTAAATTAAAAAAATCAATTTTGGTGAATGATATTAATGAAATTTAAATATTACATATTCAATAAAAGTACTAAAATTATTCTAATGAATTTTTGTACTATATATAAGAATATATCTAATTTTAGGCTTAAAAACATTATTTAAGAAATCAATTTATCTCCTTTTACGAAATTATTTTTAAAATTAAAATTTTCTAGTTTTTGAAATTTTATTTCAGAAACTCATGTTAATTTTTAAAATAACCATTAAAATTTTATCTTGGATTAATTTTTTATAATTTTCTAAAAGGATAAATATTTCAATGAATAGTAAAAAATACTCATTTTTATTAAAAAATGTCATTTCTTTTGAAGAATTTAAAAACATTAAAATTATTTTTGGATGGTTTTAAATGTAGAATTATTTCAGTTATATATATATATATATATATTAATTCATTTAGGTTTTTGGAATCAATTTTATATTTAATATTTATATAACAACATTTTCAACATTTGAAACCTTTCTCATTGGAAACCATCGTTTTCGTCGCATATGCAGGATTAATTTTAAATTAAAATATTTGAATAATTTGAATGGATTTTGAAATCATGTATTAATGAATTAAAATAAGGATAATTTATACTATATTATAATATTAAAATGTTTTTTCCATAATTAATTACAAAATAGTAAAAGTTATTTATAAAAGTTAAGGTTACAACATGATTACTATGGGTTAAACTAAATTGACAATCATTAAAATTATCAATAATGTTATCAAAATACAATTTTATGGTATTAATTTTAACTTATAACCTAAAAGGTTCAATAATTTCCAATTTTTCAGTCCTTCAGAATGTGAATAGCACGGGAACACCTCTTTCATTTCCAAAATTATAGTTGTTCCACTCAACACCCTTATAAAATGACACCCTCTATCATATAATATTTACAATCAAAAATACATTATGATCATCAAATTCATACCCAAATGTCTTAATTTCATCCCTACTCACATCCTAGAGTCCTTTTTGTGATGATAAATCCAAGATAAAAAGGATATAGGTCTAGCATAAAGAGGTTTTCAGAAGAATATGAAATGTTTTTAACTATGCATTTTGGTTTTATGTCTTCTTCTAACTCATTAAAATATTTTCCAAAAATGATAAAATAATAACACCAATATATGATATATATATTTTTATTTTATTTTATTAATTAAATAACATATATTTCTATACTCTTCCATCAAATGGGATATGAAATCACCATTCGTGTGTATAGCAAACTACCTCCACACGATCTAATGTGAGGTGTTCCTCATTTATGTTTTATGTGGATAGAAATAAATATATATTAAATTTATATATATTATATATTTATACTTTTATAGTTATTATATCACTTATATTTTCTTACATTTCATTTCCTAAGGGATACGATAATGTCGTTTTCGTGTACAATAGTCTACCGCTTCGCAAGCCAATGTGATTTGTTTTTCACTAAATCTTTTTGGGGATTTTATATAGGGTAGCTTTAATGAATATATTTTATTTATATGAAATAATAATTATTTTATAAATTTAATATTTTATTTATATTTATTTCATTTCATCCATCAATAAAATGGAAATGGCATTCATTCAAATGTACGACCGACCATCTCCAAGAATAGTGTATTTCATTTTCTATCTATAAATTTTATAGATTAATATATATAAATATTAAATATATATAAATATGTTTTTTATATTATAGTAAAAATTATTTATATTATGTAACCATTGTCAAAGTAAGATGACCTAATATAAAAAATTTGAACATATTGGGAAAACAAAGCAGTTATTACAAAAACTGTGGTTTTAACAAAGAATTGATAATAAAAATTGAATAAATTTTCGTAATAAAATAATATATGGTTTGAGAAATATGATTATATTTATATAATAAATTTATAATAAACATATATTTGTAATAAATAATTTTCTAACGTGAATAGTTTAATTTTAGACATATGGTATGAGATTTTCATCTCACTTTTTACTTCTATGAGACACATAACATATTCACCACTTATTTATTTAATGACATGTATATACTAAAGATGAATTTATTTTATTATTATTCTCTTAAAACTTCAAGGGATTTAAATATCCATTTTAGGATAAATATTTCTTGGGGTTTGTAGTTCAATGATTACCAAAGCGGTAAGGGATTTTTGTCTCAAGATGCCTTCTTTGGGAAAAAAGTTATGTTATGAACTTATATTATTATATGAGGTGCATATACTACCCCTTTGAAATTTGGAATCATGAATCTACAAATATTAATGATATTAAATGTTTTATAAGGTATTTTTCATTAATAGATCCTATAATATAACATATCCTAAAGTGGTAATTGTTTGATGTTTTAATCTCATTATTTATTAGGATTGTTTATGATTATGATTTAAATGATGCTATATTATGATATAAGTCTCAATAATCTCATGATTTTTATTATATTATAATTATTTATTAAGAATACATAATTTCCAATAATTCTCCTCTCATTATGTACTCATTATTCACAAAATAATTTTTTAAAATAAAAATGACTTTATTTCACTCTTTTGATGGATAACCCATTTTATTCCATATTAATGTTTTCTAATAATTTTTTCAATAATTTTTTTACATTCATAAAATAATTTATTGTATCATTTTAACCAAATTTTTGAATATTTATTAAGTGTTTTAAAAAGAATCTTCATGTTTTTTTCAAAATAAATCATGTTTGGTTTTTACAGAAAATGTGAAAGGAATATTTGTTTTATCATGTATAAATTCTTTAATCTATCATGAAAACCCAATGTTTTAACTATTTAATTATATGTTTCAAAGGATATTTAAAAAGAAAATTATTTTGAAAATATTCTTTATTAGGGAATGATTTCATGTCCTTTAATAAATTAGTGATCCAGTCTCTATTAATACATCTTTATAATGTTATATTCATATGTGTATTCCACTAGTCTATGTATAATTAAAATGTTATGATCCTAGGGATAATGTTCATTTATTCAATTATAATTCTTGTATTATGAATCAAAAATATTTATTCCATGAAATAGTATTTTGATCTTTGATATGCAGGGTATGGTTTTCATATGTTAGGATCATGTTCTTATACCCTTATCCTCATGTTTTATTCACATAGTTCCCATGATTACCCTTACCAAGAATTAGAGATCTCCTTTATTATATTTCTTTTCCTAGGTTATGAATAATTGTTATATTTGGTTATGCTTATGAAGAGTAAAAAAGGGGATGATTTTTATGGAATATATTGAATATATTTCACTAAATAAGTAGATTATGAACCAAGTATCCAAAATGAACTAAACCATTACGATATTCAAGAGTGTGTTTTTTAATGTAATGGATATTAATCTGAAATATTTAATATATATTTATCACAATTTTTGGGGTCTACTATATTGGGGGGCATCCACACTTAATTTTTTGACCCTTCTATGAAGTTTATTAATATCTATAAATTTAATCTATGAACACCACATCATCCTATAAATATAACCCAATTTATTCACCAAAAAATAAAGGAATAAGTAAATGTTTTGAAACTAGCATTTGAAATAATGAATTAAACCATTTTAGCTGTAATGGTAGCACAAAGTTAAAATCCTCTTTTTAAACACAATTAAAAGTCTCAATGTTTTATGTAAACATTGACGACTAATTTTTTCCTTTTCAAAACAACATATATACAATAATGTATAGATAACCATCAGGATCTAAAATGATATTTTATTAAAATTTATATATACTTAATATTTTCGTCACAAGAAAAATTTCTGATCCAAAATCAAACAAAACAATAATATAGTATAAATCATCCTTCTATTTGTGTAAAATAAAAACATATCAAAATTAAATAGTATCATAATAATGGATCAGAATAAAATTTGATTACCATTAAAGTAATACTTAAAAAATATCATCTATATTGACTTCTACTATAAATGGAATCTATATTACATGATTTAATTGATTTTTTATACATTGACATAAACCAATATAATTGTGATAAATAGTAAATCTGATAGTGTGATTGGTCATTGCAAATTTATACATAAAAAATGTTTTAAGTTACATGGCATGTGGTCATTGATGACCACATTATATTTAATTTTTCTTTACCTAAATTAGAAAAGTATGGTAGGAAGTAGGGCTGATATCTAAATATGGCGTGAGAAAGTATAATAAAAAACTAAAACTCAAGTATTCATAAAATAAATAAACATGAGACTGTTGAAATGAAGATTACTAGAATGGTTTGTTAGTGTTGATGAAATAGTCGTTAAATAAGAGGAATATAACATCATCATATGCTAGAATAAGTGATCAATGTGTTACGTTAACAAAAATTATCTAACTATTAAATGGTTTCCCTTCATTATTGAATGTAATTTTATTATGGGCCAACCTTACATGAAATTTTTTCAATACCTTTTTTCAAAGTGATTAACATGCAGTTAGTGAGGATATGTAATTTTTCAACAATAGAACAAAATATAAAAATAAAAGGATAGGTTATTTGATTCATCAAGTTCAACAAAATATTAACTTGGTTAAATTCTCATTAAAAAATCTCACACCAGTTTTTCAAGTAATTTATGGAATAAATTATTTCAATAATCATTAAATTTGTCGAAATTTTAACATTTATAGAATCTTAAAAATTTGTTTGTAAACAAAAATTATTAATATTCAGTGGAACATAAGAAACAACAACATAATTAACATTCAGAACAATCCTAATTCCCCCAATATAATTTAACCAACACCCATACAAAATATAGTACCAAATAAAAATTATTATTTTTTATTCCATGAGAAATAAATTAGTAGAAGGATATTAGTGTGATGGAAAAATATGATTCATCTAGTCAAATGTTTTTTCATAAAATATCCCTAGAACATCTAATAATATTTCTCCCTCTTTTTACAAGTGTTCCCTCAAAAATTTAGGTCTAAACCCTGAATCAAATACCAAAATTCTCCAATAAAAAATATTGAATGACATAACAAAACCATATATCGTGTTTTAGTTTTTGAACACCCACCCAAACCAAATTTCTATATACTTCATTAAGTGAATATCATGATGTTATAATGTCACATATTCATGTGACCATAAATATACTATCCAAACACCTATGAAGAATACTATATAACAACTTAAAGGTAGCTTAATCGAACAGTTATCTTGAAAAAAACATCTACTCATTCAACTATGATGGAATTGATTCCCCCTTTAATTGTGGATTTATAAAAACTTCACTCTCCCACAAATTAACATCATATAAACAACATGAAAATTTGGCTTTAGGTCATAGATCTAACTTTAACACACTCTTCAACAGTAGTAGAAAATGTTATAAATTGCAAACCAAAATTTAGACCCTTTTCAAATTTGGAAATCCATGATAAACTCATATTTAACCAACAATATTTCATTATATATTTTTACATCCACTTTTTCTATATAATCCTTCATCTATGTTTATAACAGACTGATAGAAACTAAATTTTTGTTCTTAGGTATGGGTGAAATCATAAAAGAAAAAATAACTTCTTACTATAATGAAAATTGAATATAAATCTACTAATCTGAATGACTAGAAACATATATTTAATTGCTTCATAGTACTCAAACCATCAACAGTAATTAAGAACCATGGTAGGGAGAAATTAAATATAAAATAATAATATCAATTTGGGATTTATAATATTTATCCCTTCCTTTCTTAATCCACAAATTGAGTCAATTTCCCTATATATATACCATAAAGGGGGCCTAATGATATACTTTCACTCCATATGACCAGAAAAACATTATTAATCCAGTAAAATTTTCTTAGGAAAACTAAATTTGGAAGCTAATTAAAATAAACTACTAGTTGAAGAGAAAATAATATTTCCAAGAAATAATCCCATTTCCAACATCACTGAATTTTGGGAATATATTTGGTGTCATAAAAAATCAATGTGTTAGTGATAGATTCTAAAATAATAAATAAATTTATCTTATAAAAATATAGCAAAATATCCTTAATTTTAAAACAAGGAGGACTAGACATCAAAAAAATAAACTTCACACACACTTTTTAATGATTACCAATTCCATTGAAATAATATAAAACACATAAAATTATTTACTATGAGTTGTTTTTAATCAAAATAATCCTAGAAAAATAATGGAAATAAATGTGAAAATGATATCAAATAGTGACCAAATCAAATTCCCCCACACTTTGTGAATTTATCATCATCATGAAATAAATATAAAATTTTCAGAAGATTAAAACTTATGTGAAGAATGAAATATTAGTAATTCCAAGAAATGACATTAAAAAGTCCCCCCCCCCTCCACCCATGAAAACTCTCAAGTTATAAATCAAGTATAACACTATTAAAAAATTATATTGGTGAAAATTTGGATACATATTTTGATAAAGATGATGAAAATTGAATCTTTTAAAGTGGTTGAACCAATTTAAATTTTCATTAAATATTTTTCATAAATCCCTTATTTTCCATGGTTATTTGACATGTAAAGACCCGGAAATTTCATAGAAATTTTTTTCATAATTACGTTGGAATTTTACGAGTCTATGGCTTCTGACGACACTTGATTCTGAGGCCTGGTGTGCCCGGAATCAATTTCTGAAGTTTATCTCGGGTACATTCAGTAAACAAACGAAGGGGTTTTTCTATCTTTTGAACTAGTGCTCAGAATTGAAATCTGAGGGCACCGATGAACTCGCAGCACCAGTAATTGCTTAAGGGAACTTTTACCACAGCTTCATTTTAAGCGGTTTGATAATTATTATTTGGGGTTTAATTAAGAAGTAAATAAAATTGTTTGTGAAATTTTATTTTATTAACATTTGAAGTTAAACCCATCCAAGGGAAGTTGTTGGTGGGGCCCACAACCACCCAACTTCCCTTGTGTGGATATATGG
This sequence comes from Viscum album, assembly GCA_963277665.1. Lineage (NCBI taxonomy): Eukaryota > Viridiplantae > Streptophyta > Magnoliopsida > Santalales > Viscaceae > Viscum > Viscum album. The sequence continues at coordinate 1,683,217,285 of OY728119.1, read as the reverse complement.
GAGGTGGGTCCCACACGATCCCCAACCTTACAACTTCCCATAACCGTCTTTAAACTCCCCCCATTAAACCTGAAAACTCTTCCAAATTTGTTTAACTCTTCACCTTTCCCTACCACCATTAATTCTTTCCAACATACCTTAATTAATGAGATGAGTCGCTTCATTTAATTAATTAAGTGGTTTAATTTTGAATTTTTAAAATATTTGTGGTGTGAATAAAAATAATATCATGAGATATTATTTTGAGTTGGATCTTTTTGTGTGTGGAGAAACATTGGTGAAGTTCTTCTGTTTTTAAGAGAACTCTTATGTGAAGAAGAAGAGAACTCCTCTCTCAGTGAAGAACTATGTCTCTTCAATGATGTACACCGGTTTCACGAAGAACAACGAAGCACACTGACGTCGTCTATGAAACCTCACACCGTGACACCGTCTTCCGCGACACCCGACGTACATCATCAATTATTGAGGTAGGGGTTTATTCTTGAAAGTGAATGTTTTCGTACCCATTCTCCATTGGGAATCGTTGTTTAAATACGACCAATGTCTATCGCTTTACATGGAGCATGCGGGCCGAATGAACACGGCCCGACGACCCTCCTTTGATCTTGTTTATTATTTTAGAATCGACAACCGAAGGTGGAGGAGGCACGGTGTCGTCGCGCCATGTCGGGAACATGGAAAAGGAATCCGGTGCCATCGTGCAGGATGTGTGGGAGGAACCGCGACCCGCATCTTGGGCCGCTTCAGCAGAAGAACCGGCCCGCCCGCAGGCCGGCCGGATGAAGGAGAGCCGCGGTTCCAAGAGGGCGCCATGCTGGAAAAATGGCTGGCCGAGCAGGCCCGGCGGAGCCAGACCACAGCGCCAAGAGGGTGCCGCGCTGAAGAAATCGGGGCCCGCCGTGCGGGCCACGTGCTCCAGAAGGCTGGCCGGCTTAGTCGGTCGAATTTGGAAGGGAGGAACCGCTTGGCGCCGCCGGTTTGGATAGCCGGGGAAGCCGAGCCCCCCTCGGAACCGCTCAGAATTCGGGTCGAGCCGCTCAAACATCGGGCCAAGCTAGCCGGGTCGTGCACCCTGCCTGGCCTGGGCCGCGCCCCGCCGGGCCACGCCGCTTCGGCCAGGGCCGCGCCTCTTCGTGTTGGGTCGTGCCACTTGGGGCCAGGCCACACCCCTTTGGGCCGGGATGCGTCCTTCGAACCGGTCTGACACCCCTGTTGGGTCAGACCCGTCAAACTTGGTTAACCCAACCCATGGGCCCACTAGGCTAAATGGGTTGGGTCCGTTATTCACTAAAACATGAATAACATAAAGAATGCACATCTGATCGACGCGCCGTCTGTGGAACTGGGACCCTTTCGATGAGGCGGTCCTTTTTCTATACTAGAATTGAGATTTGGACAACTTTTGTGAATGTATGGGTTTGGAACAAGAATGTTTAGAATTGGGCCCCTCGAACAGAAAAGCCAACATCTCTCAGACCGGGCATCCGTTTGACGCACCGTCTGTCGCATTGAGTTCCTTTTGACAAGAGATAACGTCGGGATACACCAACTATGGACTTCGTTACAGTTGATGTATCGACACCTTTTACTTGTGAAGTGTACCCTCCCTTAATCGATTATGCTGTGTGCGGGAACCCTAGAGATGGCTGCGACTTAAATGACGATGATGACTGTACTTGGATCCTACGTGGGTTCGGCAGGGAGGACGACTGTACTTGGATCCTCCATGGGTTCGGCAGCGATGAAGACTGTACTTGGATCCTACGTGGGTTCTCCAGTGAGGGTTATTGTACATGGATCCCACGTGGGTTCGGCAGCGATGAGTTCTATACTGGGATCCTACGTGGGTTTGGAAAAGGATATGATTCAGAGGCTACATCTAATCATCTCCACCCTTCTTTGTGAGTAGTATACCTGTGTGAGCTGAGTGTTGTCTTTCAATCACTATCATTGGTATGATTTACTTCTTTACTGTGTGGACTGGTTGTTCTTGGGCTCATAAGTTGGAGTCGTACTAAGATTGATGACTTAGGTATATGTATGGGAATATACCTAAGTAGAGTTTGGTTTATACTTCATGTTTGTATAATTTCTTTGTGATTTATCCATTGTGGATTCTGGGGGACATTTGGGGGTCTTGGGTTTTGTTGGAGCCAAAATATTTCACGAAAGAAAGGGACAAAAAAGATGGTCTGGACGCTGCCTCATGAAGCACCGACGCGAAGCACCGACGCGAAGCACCCCGAGCAGCGCGGTCCCGCGAAGCTCCGGAGGCGGTAACTCTCCGAGAACGAGTTTTATGTTCGTGAGACCGCCTCAAAGCTTCGTAGGTGGTAACTCTCTGCGAACGCGTTTGACGTTCGCGACCGCGCCGTGAAGCACCTTTGGCGGCGCACGGGTTCTGCTTCGCTGCGCCCCTTACCTATAAATACGAGGCTCCCCCTGAGTCCCACAGACGGAAAATCTGACCTTTCGGCTTCTCCTCTCCTGAATCGCGAAGCAACCTTTTCCTCGGGAATCATGAGCTCCGCGAGGTACTTCTACTTCGCGTGACACCTTTGCTTTGTCTCATTTCGAGCCCCTCTTCCGAGAGGGATGCCCTTCGCGAAACTCAAGGGCATTCGCGAAGGAAAGGGATTCCCAAGGAAACCTGGGCAGCCACGGAGCACTTATGCTTCGCGAAACACCCAAACTGTGCTAGTAATCCCTATGCTAAGGCAGGATCGCTACACATCACGAAGCACACTGCTTCGTTGCACCTTGCTTCGCGAGGCACCTCTTCTTCGCGAGGTAGTGCTCTGCGAATACTGTTCCACTTCGCGAAGCACCCTCCAGACACACTTATGCCCTATGGTAAGGCTAAGGCACTTCACTTCGTGAAGCACACCCCTTTGCTTGGAATTTCCTCTTCCCGTGCGACCCTCCAAGTATGCACGATGTGATTTCAAAGTCCCATGGACAATACCACTTGTAGGGTTGCTTCTCTTAATGCTTCTTTGCATAGGAATGCTAATGGCTATTTCTCCTTCGCATAGCCACGCTAACGTGGACCCCTCGATGGCTCACTCCACAACCCCCCTTTTCCATGGCCTTTCCAGTACCTTCCCTTCCCCCAGGACCAGAGGGTACCGGTTATGTAAGTCCTAGGGGTGCGGAGTGAACCCACCTTGTCCGAGATGCAGGACGTTAAACTGCCAAGCACCACATCCCCAACAAATGACGTTAAACTGTGACCTAACCTTGTGCCTCTCACGAAGGGTCCACCTAGGTCGAACATTTTTTAAGCCACTCATCTCCACGGGAGTGGAATCATCCATCCACAAGGGATGATATCCTCCTTACTAGAGTGGCGTATGTTCTTAGAAGAAGGGAGACCCTAGTTCCGCAACGGATTGTTGCACCCCTGCATCTCCGTACTTCCCCACTACCAAGGTCAGTGGAGGATGTGATAGAGAACGAGGCACCTCCCATCATTGGTCCCAAATCCCTCTTTCGCTGCGCCTTTTTCGCACTTCGGGCCTCCATCCTAGAGTAAGTCCCAGCACAATGGGCCGCCTAACGTGTAAGCCCCTCTTCGCTTCTCACGGACGCACCCTTCGCGGTGTGATCGTCAAGTCCTTGTTGTCTCTTGTTTCTCACACCGACCATGACTCACGTGGGCTTAGAGCTTGCATTGGCCATGACAAAACCTCATCCAGCATGAAGTTAAACTACACACCTCGTCCAACATGACGTTAAACTGCACACCTCGTCCAGCATGATGTTAAACTGCACACCTCGTCCAGCATTACGTTAAACTGCACACTTCGTCCAGCATGACATTAAACTACAAAACCAAATGAACTACAAGGTCTTTGATCCATAACAAGGCATGGTACGTAGGAAGCCTCCCTGAGGTTCAATACCACCCATCATTTATTCACGTCGGGTCACACCCCATCCTGTATGACGTTAAACTGAATTCCGGTCCGGCGGCAAGCCGTTGTGACTCATCCTTCCCGAACTACAAGGATTTTGATCTGTGTCAAGGCATGGTACGCGGGAAGCCTCCCTGAGGTTCGAACCCAACAATTATTGGCCCAAATAGTCTCCTTGTCGGTGTGCCAAGCCCCCATTTTATTACGAACTACGAGGACATTGATCTATGTCAAGGCATGGTACGTAGGACGCCTTCGCGAGGTTCAAGCCCACCACAAGTGGACCCCCGGTTCCACCATCATGTCGGTTCGCCGACGAAGCCACAACCATATGAACTACGAGGATTTTGATCCGTGATAAGGAATGGTACATAGGAAGCCTCCCTGAGGTTCAAGCCCACCAGTCATCTAATTCACATCGAGTTCCACCCCCGTCCAGTATGACGTTAAACTGTATTCTAGTCCGACGGCAAGCCATTGTGACTAACCCGAACTACGAGGACTTTGATCCTTGTCAAGGCATGGTACGTAGGAAGCCCCAGAGGTTCAATCCCATCTCCCATCGGACCAAGGTCCCTCGTTTACGTCGGTTTTCCGACACCCACCACCACCAAGAACTACAAGTATTTTGATCTGTGTCAAGGCATGGTACATAGGAAACCTCCATGAGGTTCAAGCCCACCTCCCGTCGTTCATTCACGTCAGGGTTCACTACCGTCCTGCATGACGTTAAACTGTATTCCATCAACCCTTTGAACTACGAGGACTTTGATACATGTCAAGGCATGGTATGTAGTAAACCTTCCTAAGGTTCAAGCCCACCACTAGTGGACCCCCGTGTCTACTTTCACGTCGGTTCACCGATGACACCCTTTGAAATACGAGGACTTTGATCCATGTCAAGGCATGATACGTAGGAAGTCTCCCCAAGGTTCAAGCCCATATCCCATCGAACCAAGGTCCACCTTCACGTCGGTGTGATGACGCATCAGACCAAGTTCCTCCTTTACGTTGGTTCACTGACGAAATCCATCGGGCAAAGGACCACTTTCACATCGGCCTTCCGGCGCCCACACCTGAACTACGTGGACTTTAATTCCCTGCCACGGGGATACGTAGGAGGTCTCTTCGAGGCTCCAGCCCAACTTCACCATCGCCCCTACGATGGTCCTTTTCCATTCCCCTCTCCACTTCATTCATCCATCCATCTGTTCCTCTTCACAGCCGTCCATAGGCTGATCTCGGTATCGGCACCCCCTTCAAGGGAAATCCCTCAATCCGATCCATTCTAGATAACGCTCTGATCGGGATGATCCATCTCCGCTGGATGTTAAACATACGGCATACCCTATGTTAAACACAGGAAGCTGAGGAAAACCTCAGATATGTGTCTATGGAATATGATTCCTCGTGCTCGATGTGGGATGCCTCGATCCTCCATGCCCTCGAGAAGCCATGTGACCAGGGATGATAGACATACATGCCATGTCCCCAGTATCGAGACACGCTACTGATGCCTCAACCTGACTACTCCACCGACTGAAGGTAGCTACCCTGACTGGACCCTTTGGAATGTCCCGACAGAAGCAATGTAATTAACTGGCGTCCATAGAAACATGGCACTGGAAAGAGTTTCACGAACAACGAATGAAATCTATGAGGGAGACCCGGACTAGGTGACGAGTTCCGAGGAGGAATCCACAGAAGGAAGAACCGACATCCCATCATCCCGTTTTGATGAAGGAGCAGACACCCCTGAATAAGGAGCGAATGCTGCCTGCCTTTGGAAATCAAGAATGCGGGGCAACAAGCAGTGCGTCACCCTCCACAGACGGACGTGCGCGCCCCGGCGAAAGTGTCGGAAACAGAAATGGTGAACCCGACATGATATTATTCTTCTAAATGTGGATATTAGTATCATTCGAGACACCAATAGATTGACGTTTCACCAGATCCAAATATCCTGCGCCTGGTCCCGCCAAGCAAATAGCGGGCCTATCGTGAAACTCACCAGAAGTCTGGGCAGTAGAACGTGGGGAACTCCATTCTGCAGCGTGTTGGCATGGATCCTTCTTACATAAGTGGATAATGGGAGGACGTTGGGGCACTGGTTGTCAATCCTTTTCCTCTTAGTGCTGATGAGTTGATCCCTTAGTTTCTCAGGTACCAGGTTGCTGTTACAGAGATGCGATCACCGCCCGCTCTCCTACGCCGGGGCAGGGGCAACACCGCCACAGCCACCCCGCACGGTGCCGCTACCGCCATGACGGCCGGCACAATGTGGAATATGGGGCGCCCACGTCCCCTTTCCCCCTCAGAGGTCATCCAGTGAAGGGGGATCAACAATCTCGTACGCAGGTACGAGGAGGAAGGGGTCATCCCAACTCGGGATATGGCCCGCCTGGACCTGGAGACATCCAGGCCCCGCCGACAACGCCGCCCTAACAGGCCGCGCAGAAAGCCCCTGATCCCCACCCCAACGTTCAACCGTTTCGGGAGCCTATCACCGGAACGCCTCAACGACACCTCGCCTTACGCTGATGAGGTGGGCGCCGTCTGGCTCGGCCCGCTCAGGGTCCTGACCCATGGGCTCCAGGAAAGGGCTCCCATTCGGCCGCATCAGCGCTGACGTCCGACTCCGTAGGAGGAGCAGGCAGGCCATGCCCCTGCACCACTTGTGCCAGCTCGTCTGACCCGACATCAGCGCCGGGCCCGGGCTGAGGGCGCTTGCCCAGGTGCGTCGACGTCAACATCTACAGTGGCCCGAGCCACCACCGACGTGCATCATGGGGCCCCTACATACGCTGAGCGGGGGCACTCCTTCACCCAACCAGGATCGAGACCCCAACCGCCCCACAAGCAGACTGAGTTGATTCTCCGGGTTACAGGCCTGAGTGGTGATCACCGTGAACTAACCCACGGTGATGCCACCCCGTACGGAGGCCTTCCCCATACCACTACTCCACAGAGCGTGGGCTTTCCCCACTCTGAAGCTCGTCATGGAGGTATGCCTCGTGCTACCCTCATCCCGATGGAAGACCTGCCTCGCGGCAGTGACGCTCGGCCTGGAAAGCTTCCCCACGCCCACTAAACAGGGTATGGAGTCCATCCTTCTACCCCCGACCACTGATCTGAAGGCACGGTCCATCCAGTCCTTCTCCAACATAGGGGCCCTCCATACGTCCTCTCTGGAACCGGCAAAGGTCCTCCTCTCCCCAGCAACTTGAGGAGTGAAGTTCAGCCTCACTCTGCCCGCATCGACCATGGAGGTCCTCCCCATGCTCCTACTGGTTCCAATAGAGGCTCCGCCCACATGGGTGTGGTCCATGGAGGTCCTCCCCATGTACCCTTCGATATTTTCCCTGGTGCCCCTCGTACTTCAGCTATCTCGAGTGGGGGCCCTCTCCGCCACGGCGCCAGCGCCGCCCCGAGGCTACATGATGAGAGTCGATTGTGTCCCGAAGAGCCACCCCGGGGTAGGAGAGCGGATCGTCGCCACCACAAGAAGAACCCTGTGATGGCCCGGGTAGAGATCAAACCTGCCCGCTTCTCCGACTCTGAAGCGGAATGCGACTTAGCGATGGAACCTTCTCCCTGCACCTCCGTATCAAGGACTGGGGCAGGAACCAGGTGCGTTAGCCTCATTCTTCCTGAATACGATGTCCACCAGATTCCCATCTCCCTCCGCAGGTACATCCAGGAGGAAGAAATCTTTGGAATTCCACAAGTCTCAACCGCGCAATCACCGCCATTGTCACCAGAAGCGCCCTCTACCTCTACCAGTGATCATAGAGAGCTCTTTTGGGGGCCAAATGCAGTAGAGAGACGACATGACCTGTAGCCAGTAGCCGCGACTCATGTGCCAGAAGCTACGGCTATCAGCCCATCGTATCGTGACATCGTGGCCCGGTCACCTTACTCTTCAGAGGATGGCCTGGAATTCGGTGGCCAGTCAGCTCGTTCACCGTATTCTCCGCCGCTGAGTTTACTATCCCAGAGGTCCGCCTCGGTACCGCTACCGGTCCCTCAGCCACCCCCGGTTGACGAGTGTGGCAATACAGGGCCAGACCCCGAGTCCGAACCCAGGAGCTTCTAGAGTATTCTCGCAGCAGATCACTTCTCGGAGAAATTCTGGCCGACGACGGCGCTGAACTTTCACGCACTAGAGTCTCTTACCCCTGAATAAGTGGAGTGCTTTTGTCGAACCCTATGGGCGACACACTTCCTCCTTCGTTACGAGCGGGTGGTGTACCCCAGAAGTCAAGAGCACTTCGAAGAGATCGGTGAGCAATGATGCCTGATCGATTTGGCCGCCCTCCTTGTGGCCCAGTACCCTGAGTTGCCAGGCCGCCAGAGCGCCCTCGAATGGAAATGTGTTCAGAGTTTCAAAGTACTCTGTAGAATCATCAGGGAAGCTACCCCCCATGTGAAAGTCCGTGGTTGGGGACACTATGCCGCTCTCCTCTTCGAACCTATCCGACGACAGCCCGATTCATTATGCGACATCGAGAACATGCCCTCAATTGGGGTCGCGTTCCACATGGTATACGTAGTGGACAAGGAAGACGAGCTTGAATTCCTTTATGGAGACTTACCCCCCGAGGGCGTACCGCCACTACTGGACCCATCAGGGAGGGTTACCCATCAGCAGAGGAACCTGCTAAGCCTCCCCGTACCCACCGAGTCGCTAGTACTCGGTCGAAATACCGACAAGGGTAAGGAGCACGTCGGAACTGTCAAGAACTCCGACCCGTCTGCCTCTATGTAGAAAACAGAAGAAGATCCTGAAAGGGCCATGTTACGCCAACAGCATGCTGAGCAGAAGAGGCTGGTTGAAGAGCTATTGGCTGAGCGCGCTGCGGAGCGGCAACCTGACTATGGTAATCCCAGACCGGGGCAGCAAGGGAAGGAACAATTTCCCCCCTGTGAGATGCCTCCGGGCAACCCTGATCATGCTACTTCCACAGACAGGGCAGAATACGGAACTTATGGAAAGAGGGCCCGATACGTCTCTCCAACCCTCCCCGAGCGACGGGGCAACCTGAAGAATCCAGTCCGGGTTCCCCCAGTCGCCCCACAGGTCGTTCTGCCAGTTGGTCCATGAGATGTCGAAGCCATCTACCGTGTTGAAGAACCGGGAAACGCACTTGTGATCAGGGATCCCCGTCAAGACAGGGACCCAACCCGTATGATCTGATAGCGGCACTCACAGCCCGCCTCAAAGCATTGGAAATGCGGCAGGTGGCGGTCCCACTGGACGGCAAGCCGTATCCCGCGTGGGTAGATGATATGCCCGCGCCCCGAGGTTTTGGGAACCCCTATTTCTCACCCTTCAACGGGATAGGGGACCTGCCGCAACACTTGGCTCATTTTTCTTCCAGGTGTGGCCCCATGCTGGGAACCCCGGATCAGCAGGAAGCTGTCAAGCTCCGATGTTTCGTACAGACATTGGAAGGTCTAGCATTCGTCTGGTATAGCCAGCTCCCTATCGAATCGTTGACCGGTTGGGAGGATCTCCGCCAGCAGTTCCTATACCAGTTCAGCTCCACCACGCAGAAGACTAGCATTGTAGACCTCTTTAAGTGCAAGCAAAGGCATGATGAGCGAGTCACAGATTTCATCGCCCGGTGGAAGGGACTTACGTATTCCCTCGATATGCCACTGACTCTGGAGCAATTACTAACGATGTGTATGGGGAACGACAAAATAGAGCTGGTACCCTTCCTGATTACCCAGAACTATCCTGGAGGGTTCATATATTTCTCATCTAAGGCTTAGCGACTTGAGGAGGCTCTGCAACAGGCTAGTCAGGCACGTTCGTTGCCCCCCATGATCCCAGCCAGGAGGACCGCCAGGGATGAACCCCCCACGGTGGCCCAAATCGAAGCCCCTAGGAAGCTGGAATTACTGCCAGTGGAACCACCCCCGCAACCCCGTAGAGGTCCTCCACATCAAGCACATGCTCCCGCTCAGTAGTGACCGCCTCAGAATTGACAGGTTCCCCCGCGCAATGCGCCACCGCCACCCAGGCGAGACAACAAGGCGCCACCTCCTCGGCAGGCCCCTCCAGCCCCTCATCAGGGCCAGGCCCCCAGGGCCCCCTATCTAGAAAGAAGGCACCTGACTTATTCATTCAACGAAAATCAGGTCACTGGCTACTTCCGAAGTGCTCTAAAGCAAGGGATTGTGCACCTTCCTGAGTGCAGAAGGCCGACAGAGGTGCATCTCACCGATCACCCCAATTACTTTCCTTATCATCAGATTCTGGGGAACACCCTCAAGCAATGCTATGTGTTTAAAGACTGGATTCAATAACAGGTCAACAACAACATTGTCAGGTTGAGCCCGGCACTATCACAGGTGGCGGGTGTCTTTGCAGGGTCAGATATCAGCAGCAACAGTGAAGGTGAGTGGCAACAGGTTCCCAACCGCGGATCCCAGAAATACAACAACTAGATGACTCGAAAAACCTTTGTTTGTGCCCATAATATCATCCGAGTGCGCCTAAAGCAGCCAGTGCCTTTAGAAAAAGTAGCTGGTACCTCTGCATCGTCTTCACAGTCGACCACTTCCCAAAAGGGCAAGCAGCGATGACGCAAGAAGAAGCAACGCGCTCCACCGGTGCCGTCGTCATCCCGCACTCTCGACGATTTTATGCCCCCTGAAATGGGGATTCCTCCCAGAATCCGCCTGTTGGTGGATGACTCCTCGAGCGACTGTCAGGGGTACGCTTCGGTTAACACCGTGGAGCTGGTAAAACCCTATATGACTCCCGACGAGATGGAGCGCCAGGCGAACCTCCCCAACGTTTCCAGCTGACGTCAATGTCAGCGGAATCGGAACCGCGCCGGTCATCGAGGTACGTCAGCAGGCACTTTCAGCCAAGTCGTGCACGCTACTGAGACCAGGCAGCAAGCTCAGTGCAGAGCTCAGCACGCGCAACCCCATCTAACGCCCTCGGCTCTACCTCCACTGTCGTTCGTGCTATTAGATCAGGGAGAGCTTCCTTGTTCGTATCACAGTCAGCCTCACCCGGCTACAGGCCAGCCTCCGTTGTCTGATCCTACACCGGTGACTACTCTCCAGGATTCAACTAGTAGGAAGCCGGATACACCCAGTACTAGCTGATCGCCGGTTCAACCGGCATGATCCTCTATGCCCCCAACTGCCAAATGACCTCTTGTAGGCAGAGTTTCACGTTTGGAACGAAAGTATGATGTCCTGAATCACCTGGCCGGAATTCCGGGAAGGCTTTATATCCTCGAGGCCCTTCGCCTGTCAGCTGAAATGTGCGACGCACTTGCCGAGGCCCTAAGGATCCCCCTCCAGTTTGAGACAGAAGTAGCAGCTGCAGAAGCCTTCTATACTGAGACAACTGAGAACTCGAAATTTCAGGCGGTTATCTCCTTCTCCGGTGAAGATGAGGACCCACCTATACAGGGGAACATTCGCCCGCTGTACATCATGGGCCACTTCAATGGTGTGGAAGTCTGCCGCTGCCTCATTGACACAGGTTCCAGAATCAACCTAATTCTGGATGGGACGTTGCGAAAGCTGGGTCTGTCTGAAGGTGATCTAACTCCCTCTGACCTCAAAATCCAGGGGTACGACAGGACCGAGCAAACCCCAGTCAGCAAGATCCGCCTGAAGACTCAGTTCAGTGGCTTAATTGCCAGCACCGGGTTCATGGTCATCTATCAGGACACCACCTACAACGCGTTGATGGGTAGCACATGGATCCATCTGCATGTAGCGGTCCCTTCATCGTATCATCAGTGCCTCAAATACTCGCTCAACGGTCGAGTAGGCGTGCTCCAAGGAGATGCGTCTCCTTTTGCCTCTTGTGAGTCCTGCTATCTGGATGCGGGTTATTACAAAAGCAAGGATAAGAAAATTCTAGTAAGTAAGGATGAACCCGCCCCGGTCACAAGGGATCCATGGGCAAGCATGGATGACTCCTACGTCCTCCCGATCCACCGATTGGAGGCCATGACCCCCGACATGGGACAATGTTTTGTTGTTTCGGGTACACAAGGAAGGCATGTTCCCGTGTCCAAGCGATGGTGGAAAATCACCTCGTACTCCTACATCAACCAGGCTTAGGTGATCCCGGAACCTCCTTCCCCTGTACGGTACAGGAATGTCAAGCTTATGACAATGACGGTATGCCATACGTGTCTCTTCCGCCGGGCTGGAATTCACTGAATCATCCCGACACGTCACCACTGCTTTGATATCATCAAACGTGGTCCATTTGGCCGTAGGCCGGATGGGATAGGGTCGACTGCCTTCATTGCTATGGTCTCAATGGCGAGTGAGTCTCCTGATGTGATGACCACTGCTGCCCAAGCCGGCACCAGCTGCCCCTCAGGTTTTGATAGCCCAGAAGTGTCTCCTATCGCAGGAAATCCCCCCGCAGGTGGGGAGGAAGACCTGGAGGATGCTCCCCCCGCCTTTGAGGAAGGCGTCTCTACCACGGTTGATGAACTGGTACAGGTGAACCTTGGTAGCAAGACAGATCTGAAACCCACATTGATCAGTGTAGCCATGTCCCCTGAGGAGCGGCAACAGTACATAGACTTCCTCAAACAACACTATGATGTGTTTTCTTGGAGTTACAACGAGATTCCAGGACTAGATCCCCAGGTAGTCGTTCACCGTCTGGGCCTCCCGGCAAACCATTGGGGACTTAAGCAGCCTCCTAGGAAGATTCACCCTTCTCATGGTGCTATGGTTGAGGCCGAAGTTGAAAAGATTTACAAATCCAACTTCGTCAAGGAAGTCTAGTACCCCAAGTGGCTTGCCAACATTGTGCCAGTCAGGAAAAATAATGGGAAGATTAGAGTCTACACCGACTTCCGCGATCCTAATCGCCACTTCCCAAAGGATGACTTCCCACTCCCAGTGACAGAGTTATTGATTAATGCCACGGTCGGGTTCCAAGCTCTCACTTTCATGGTCGGGTATTCTGGGTAAAACCAGATCCGGATGGCCCCCGAAAACGAGGAGTTGTATGGGATGAAACAAGAACCAATGGCACGGTATTCAATGCTTGATCCGTACTGGAAGAAGCTTGGTTTCCTGCATGGGGGAGTTGATTAGAATATTTATTTCAGCAACGACAGTAATCAAAGGATGATGTGGTTTGTTTATGTCGATGGCATAATATTTGGTGGATCAGATGATGTTCAGTGCAGACAATTTTCTGATTCATGAAAACTGATTTTGAAATGGCAATGATTGGAGAGCTAACGTTTTTCCTTGGTCTTCAGGTGACACAAGGAATGAATGGAACATTTATTTCTCAATCCAAATACACCAAGGAGGTTCTAAGAAGGTTTATAATGGATAATTCCAAGGATATGAAGACTCCGGTTTCTACCTGGATGAAATTATCAAAAGATGAGATTGGAAAGTCAGTTAATATTGCAGAATACAGGAAAATTATTGGAATTTTTTTGGTACTTGACTGCAACAAGTCCTGATATTGTTTTTTCCACATGCCAAGCAGCGAGATATCAGAGTAATCCCATGAAATTCCACATACTTACAATGAAAATAATACTTATGTATATCGAAGGCACCATGGATTTTGGTCTAATGTTTAATGACAAATCTCAATCAGTGTTATTGGTTTACACAGATGCAGATTGATCTGGATCTGCAGATGACAGAAAATCAACATCAGGAGGTGTATTCTATCTTGGTGAACTATATATTGATTGGCTAAGCAAAATCCTTGATTGTATTTTCTTAATCACCGCAGAAAATGTGTATATTTCATCCACTCAAGCATGCACACAGATATTATGGATGAAGCAGTAGCTTGATGAAATGGGAGTTAAAGTGAAGTCTCCGATCAGAATCCAGTTTGAAAACTCAAGTGCTATCAATCTCAGAAAAAATCCAGTTCATCACTGAGGACAAATCACATTGAGGTAAAATATCATTTCATCATGGAGAAGGTGGAGTAAGGGCTTGTGAAGTTAGATTATGTGCCTATAGAGCTAAAGGTTTCAGATATTCTGAAAAAGTCCTTACCCAAGGAAGCGTTTTAAAGGAATCGACTAGCTATGGGAGTTCAGTCGATTCCCCGTACTTAAAAGAGTGTGGATGTGGAACTCCCCCCCCCTCTCCCCGAGGTATGATGTTTTTTCCCTAATGTTTTGATATACTTTCTCTACTCTATTACAGACAAAGAAGGAGTTTCCTTTGGGATCATTGGAAAAGTGGTTGAAAATAGTGATTGTTCAAGGGAGATAGTGTGGCACTTTGATAAATCATTATTGATATGGGGAGAAGCTGACAAGTGGAGCCGCGAGATAGGGGGAGAAATGAAAAAGGGGGAGTGTATTAAATCTAATGATGTTATATGTGATAGATCAAAGAATAGATACCATGACAGCTCAGGAATGTGATAAAAGCGAAAGAGTTGTGTTGGAATGTGGTAAGAATATTTCCAAAAAATGGTATCATTTTGGGGTCAAATGTGGGCATTAGAGTTGAAGTGATTCATTGATGAAATTTTCATTTTCTCTTGATTCTCACGCTGAGCATTGCTCATGTGGGATTAGAGTATGTGTTTAGTAAATCCATGATCACTATCAGAATCGCAATAGGCGAACGGTAGCTGAAAAATTAATGATATATCTTTTTATAGAAGAGTTGTTAACAAACAAAAAGGGGGATATATTTGGGAAAAAATGACTCAAGGCATCATTGAAGCATTTTTAGGTGATTTTGTTTGTTGAAAAAGAGGACATCTTTGTTGTGATTGTTGACAAATAAAACCATGACATGAAAATTTGTAGAAAAAAGGGATTTCTTGATGGCATGTCGAGTTCAAGGGTTGTGGTTAACGATCAATTTTTATTCAAGAATTTCGACAAAGCAATGGATGATCTAGAGGTGGTATGAAAAGAGAAGATACAAGGTGGCCCCTTTTTCCAGTGTTTTACAAATTTTTGGGCCTGAAAATCAACAAATGAAGATAAGGTTTATAGGAAAGGGACTTGCATGACGTGTACTAGAAGGAGAGGAAACATGCACTCCATATGTTTTTCAAAATCAAAATATCAAAATATGGCAAAGGGATAAGGGTCGCGTAAGTTTTTGGGTTTTGGTGCACAAGTGGTTTGCGCAGAAGTGAATTGCATGACAAAACTTGCGCGCCAAGGGGATACTTGCGCGTCGTCACATAGGGTGTCCAAATTCCTATAAATACTTGACCACACCTCTTAAATTTTTAGTGTGTTCAACACTTAGAAAATTCAGAGCTCTCGTCGCGTAGTTGTTGTGGTCGCGCAAGTGGTGTGTGGTCGCGCAGCTGGACTTGAGTGCCAGTGTTTGAAGTTGCGCCCCAATTAGTAGTTGCGGGCCAATATTAGTTTTGGAGTAAAAGGGGTTGAGTCGCACAGGTTTTGATTTGCAAGAGATTGTGCCGTGAAAGTGGTTGAGGTATAATTGCGCGCCAGTTGTGATTTGCACACCGATACATGCACGCCGGTTAGACGTGTGTTCCATGTAAGGTTAAATCACGGTGGCTATTCAGGGATGCGTGAAAGCTGGAAGGTTTCTCGATACCTTTAATGCAAAGTGAGATTCATCTACGGGTGAAATTTGGTCTTCAAAAAAGCATCTACATACAAAGGAAGATTCATTCCTTCATGAAAATGAAGAGACCTACAAGTCTATAAACTGTGATTGGATCCTTTCTGGAGGAGTGAGTAAAGGAAGAGAAAGAAGGTGATCCTCTCTACCAACAGAGAGACAGAGAGGGAGAAACGTGGAGTGACACTTTGGAAAGCAGTGAGCTGACACTAAACTTTTTAAAGTCAGTGAGACTGGGCATATGAGTGATCTAGCCCAAACCTTGTAAACAACAGTGTGCTTATAGTGGATTTGGTACATCGGCACACTGCTGGTGTATGCTCCTTGGACGTAGACTAGGGAGGGTGAACAAAGTAAAAATTGTTATGTCTTGTGCATGCATTACTTTCTGTTTATATTGTGCAATGGGAAAGAGAGAGAAGAGTGTTTTTCTTAACACCGAAACAAGATCAGAACATGCTTTATTTTTAAATTATTCATTCCCTGATGCACCCCCCTCTCAGGTTACTCACCCTGTGGACCTAACATAAGGGTTTCCAAGTTGGTTCTTCTAATAAATGTCAATATTATAAAGGATTTCTATAAATGTGACAAGGTGAATAATTTTTTTAGGAAACAAGAGGACAATAACCTTCCAGTTCAACAACCTAAAATGGATGGATTTGGATTTAAAAAGTATTTTCTTATGTTAACTCGAATAACACAGACTATAAATGGTGGTAACATTATATGGGTGAGGACAAGTCATACACAAAGGAATATGTCAATATTAGATCATTTTGTGTAATAAAATTACCTAAAATGTTGTGGAACATCTAAGATAGTGATATCTAAATGAATGATAAATTATTTTGTGGAAATATAGGATATTTTATGTTTTATAATGCATTAAAAGTTAGCTCTTACATTTAATCATTTTTAAGTCTATGACTATCAAATTTGGTATCTAGTTAAGAATACTAAAGAGAATAATTAGATTGATACCCTAGAGTGGAATTTATTTAGATATCTTTTTCTTGAAAGTGTTTTTTAGAATGTTCATTGAGTTAGAATGGAAATTTAATTTCAAGAGTTGAAATATAAGGAATATGACTTAGTTGTCGAAAAAAATGAATCCTTTATGATATTTTAAATGTATGCATCAAATTTAATTCTGGACTATGAATGTAAAATTCAAAAAAAATTTACAAAGGCTTGAAACAATGTTTAAAAATGGGTTTGGTTACTTTTGAATTTTATAGTCATGATAAATAATATGATATACTGAGATGGTTGATATATAGTAAATTTCAGTTTTATGGACTTCGTATCATCAAGTATAAGATGTAGTCAATATTTTAATACGTACAAAAAACCCAATAAGTAAATATAAAGGTAAGAGAACTCAATTTCTCTACTTAACTAAATGTGGAAAAATCATTCTGGGGAATGTCCTACATTGTTAGAGAAATATTACTATTGTGGTGAATGTGGACATATGGATCATGATTCCCAATAAATGAGTCATGAGGAAGGCAGTAAATTAGAAGTGAAATGATTTAATTGTAATGATATGGGACATTATGGAAAATTTTATCTATTGATTAACATGAAATATGGATATCATCTAGATCATAATAAAAAAGGTGTGACAAATTCATTTTCTACTAACTCGAAAAATGTTGGTCCATCAAATCAAGTGGTGAAAGGTACCTTATTTTTTTCTACATAAAATACACTCATATATTTTTTGACTCTAGATATATAAATTCTATTATTTAATCAAAATTTTCGATTAATATAGATAAATAATATAAATAAATTGATACAAAATTTACGGAAAAATATCTATTAATCTATTACAGCAAAAAAGATTTTAAAAATTCATCCTATAAACATTTGGGATTTTATTTTTCATGATAATATTATTTCCATACATATATTAGAGTTTGATGTTATTTTGGGTATATGTTGACTTTTGTGTTATCTTATTAAGACATATTTCAGAGAAAATAATATTATGTTTAATTTTCCTAATGAGATGATGTTTGTATTTAACAATGAATTCATGCCTAAGATAAAATATCAAGAAGCTGAGAATTTGATTAAATATGGAGGTGGAATTTATATTTCTAATATAATTGAAAATGAAAAATAAATCATTCAACTTAGTGAGGTCATAGCATTAAATAAATATCTGTATGTATTTATTGACGATTTTCTTGGTGTTATTTCTAACTGAGACTTGGAATTTACTATTGACTTTGTTCATTATGCTAAACCAATTTCAAGTATCCCTTACAAAATATTTCCAAAAGATATATTAGAATTGAGAAATAAATTCAAATTATTTCACAATAAGTGTTTCTTTCTCCCTAAAACATCACCATAGAGTGCTCTTATTTTATTATTTAATATAAGGATAGTACTATGAGGGTTTTTATTGATTTTTTGTCACTCAATAATATTACTATTAAGAATAATTATATTTTTCATCATATTGGTGACATGGTTGATCAGTACTACAGATCATAGTAATTTTCAAAGATTGACTAAATGTTTGGATATCATTAAATAAATGTATAGGAAGAAGATATTCCTGAGATAGTATTTTTAATGAGTTAAAACCATTATAGGTTTTTATTTATGACATTTGGTCTGAAAAATACATATGTTGTATTTGTAGAATCGATGAATAGAGTATTTTTAAAATATTTGAATAAAGTTTTTTGGTACATATTATTGATATTATGGTATATTCTAAAATTTATTCAGATCTTGATTAATGTTTGAGGAATTTTTTTCAAACAGAAAAGAAAATATGTCATATGGAAAATTAAGTAAAAGTTTGTTTTGGTTAAAAATGATTTGATTCCTCGAGCATATGGTAACTAAAGATAGTATCATAGTGGATCCAACTAAAAATAAAGTTGTTAAATAATGGTTCTGAACAACTAATGTCTCTATAATTTTAATTTTTATTTGATAAGAATGGTATTGCTAATGGTTTTTTGAAAACAATTCTTGGTTATCCAACACATTAACTATGAAAACTATAAATTTTTTTAAATACATTTAGAAAAATATTTCTGAGGAATATTTCCAAAAATTAAATAGAATATTTGTTCATTTTATTTTATTGTTCTTTTAATTATGAAATTGTGAATTTTTTATTTATTTTGATGGTTCATATAATTGTCTTGGTTGTTTTTAATGTAAAATGATTGTGTAGTTGAATATTCATCCTTATAGAAAAAACATCATGAGAAAAATTATCCTAAACTTGACCATGAACTAATTGTAATAATTTATTATTCATAAATTTATATGAATTAATTATATGGGTGAAAATGTGATATCTATTTATATATATGAATCATATAATTTTATATTTTTCCAAAAAATGTTAAACATGAGACAAATAATAAGTTTGGAATCGATAATGTATTATGATTAAATAATTCACTAATATCAAGATAAATAATATAAGGTTTAAAATTCATTCATTTGAAAGGTTAATTCCTTATTAACCAAATTACATACGGACCCAGATATAATATCCCAAAACCCACACCCCCTGATTCGGTGAAAAAATCATAATCATTTTATTTACTTCATTGATGCAGGGAATGGTGAAATAATTTTTCCACCTAAAACATTAAACATCCAAAAGATAAATTGGATAACTTATATCCTTGAGGACCTTTTATGTTTAGAGTTTTATGGAATTAGGAAAAACTCATACATAAATAATACCCATGTTCTTAAATGAGGATTTCCCCACTTACCCCCTCTTTTCTTATTTCAAATTGTCACATCATCATAATCCATATAAAATACCGTATATATATAATTATTTCAACATAATTCTTTTTAAATTGGGGGGAAATTGAAATATAATATGAGTGAGCTCAAATTCTCATTAAGGGTAAACAGAAGCATTAGTAGTTGAACATCATCATTGAGTATAATAAGTGCATAAGGGTATAATGACATAATCAAAGTGCATGAGATAATTGTAAAATAACTAATAACTATAAAAACATGGATCATAAAATATAAAAATATGGAAAAGAAAAGTTCCATCAGAATAAATAATAATGAGCCTTGTGATATCTATATTGATAAAAAGAATCTTTATAATCCCATATCAAGAATAAAAAAATTGTGTTATTATCTAGGAACATTTTTCTTCATTACTCATTCTAATTCCATGTAAGAAAATATTATACCCAAATTAAATACAAAATAATAACCCTTAGGTGTCTCCCCTCTTATTTCTTCTCAAAACTAGGTACATTATCCAATGCATTGAAATGCTATCTGGGCGCACCCATTGCGTAAGCTTTGAATGGATCACCCAGCACTTTCTAGGATTCCCAATCATATAAGCTATAAAGGGCTCACTTGGTGTTATCTACTCTACCCCATCATATAAGCTATAACGGGCTCACCCCATACTATCTATGTTTTCTTATCATATAAGTAATGTCCAAGAACCAAAACACGAATAAATTAGAGAGATATTTCATATCTACATAATACTTCTCAAATAATCATTGTTACTATATATAAATAGATTAACACATGTAAAATACGTTCGTTTCATGTCAATCTCTTTAAAACATGTTGTAATTTTGGAAAAAATGGATTTCATATAAATATCTAAGAAATAATATTAATCCCTCAAGATAACTAATGAGGATGGAATCACTATAAAATATCCACATTGGATCATAGGTAAAAATTATGATTTTTATGTTTTTGAATGGAAATACAACTAAAATATCATAGAAACAGTCTTGAGGAAAATATCATTTACCTTTTGAAATCACTTTTTACAACATTATAAATTTTATAATTCATTTTCTCTGAAAACCTCCTTAAAAAATAATAATTTCTAGAATTTTTTGAAAACATTTTATTTAAAAATAATCATGTAAATATTAAAAGTAATCTTCATATAATTGAAAATCATGTTGATAGGTAATTATGTACATGTCGTAAATAATATTCCTTTTCATTAGTAAAAAGGATTAATAAGTGCCTTGATTGATAAGTGATAAGAAGATTACATTGAAAAATAAAATAAAATAACAGACTTGGTAAAACATTAATTAGTAAATAATTTTGAAAATTTTTAAAACATTTTTCATAATACTTTTCAAAAACGTGGTTTTTAAAGAACTTGGATTTCCAACTTAAGAGAGAAATGAAGTCATATTTTCAGAAAACAAATTTTGAAAACATCTTAAGTACCAATGTTTAGAAAAATGTCTCAATTACTTGAAAATATCATGAATAATAATAGGAGAAGATAATTCTTGAAAATTATAATATTTCATCTTCAGTGACTTAATCATAAACAATCCTAGTAAATGATGAGTTTGCAAAAAAAATACTCGTACCACTTTTATAACTTTTAATTGAAACTCCCATGAAATAATTACCTTAAAAGAAACAAATAATATCCTTAAAATAGGTATAATCATTATATAATATTTCAAATGGGTAGTATATACACCTCGTAAAATAAAATAGTCATATAACACAACATGAGTCTCAAAAAAGAAAAATTTAGTCAAAAATCCCTTACCGCTTTGGTAACATTGAAATTGTAAACCCCATTAATGATATATCCTAAAATTGATTATTAAATATAAATACAATTATTTACATGAATCATACAAAACATTCATTTGAATCATAGACACCACATAATAAAAATAATAAGTTAATATGGCAAATATCTCATTGAAATAAAAGTTATATGAGAAGCCACTTACGTTATGTCTAACATGTCACGTGTGTCTTTCTATTGTTGAATAATAAACTTGTGTTTATTATTTCTGTGATTTATATTAATTTTAATATTTAATTTTATTTATTTTAATTATTATCCTATCATATACAATTACATGATTGATTAATTTAACATCATATATTTTGACAATAATCGGATTATATGTCAAAAATAACTAGGTTGATATGGAAAAAGTGTTAATTATTTAAAAATAAAAGAATAATAATCATGAAATGATTATAATATTGATTAATCAATTACAATTTTAAAATAAATCAGGAAATATGGATATGAAAAATAAACTAGCATTATGATCATGCAGAAGGTAGGTCGTATGTTGCTAGAATAATGTTTCCCTTTTTCCCTGATCATTATGGAAAGTATCTGAGTAAAACATATCATTCTATAACTATATTAATATCATAAATACCATATTATTTAGTTATATATACTTATATATATCATTCATTTAATTTTTTTATGAATAAATGAATCACATCGCATCGAGGAGGCGGTAGTCCACACGTCCATGAACGATGTTATCAATTTTTCTGTGAGTGAAAAGGTCAACGAAAATGAAATATTATATTTAAATAATAGTTAAAATTTTATTAAGATCGTTAATATTTCATTTATACAACATTATTTTATTATATTTACCCTTATTATCATCCTCATAATGTGTTATTGAAAAATGAATCACATCGCTTCGCGGGGTGATGGTCCATTGTAAACAAAAGCGACATTATCAAATCCCTTACAGAGTTGAACGTAAAAGAATATCTATGATATAATTACTCAAATGGTATAATAATGTTATAATTATCATATATTTACATTATATATGATATCATACCCAACCGTTATCTGGGGTAATCAAAAAATTAATGAAAATGTTTCACAAGACGGTAATCTGATGTACACACGAATAACAATTTCATAACCCATTTGGTGGAATTGTGTGTTGTTTTAGATCATACACATCACATAACAAAATCTATGTATATGGAAGATATAGTGGATTTTATATCATCATGGTATAATAATAATTGAATCATGTGAAAAAATAAATAAATGAAGATGCTCACATAAGAATGTTACCTCTTTTTCAGTGATCCTCCTTAGGTTTCCACAAAAGGACTTACTTGGATAGTTTTATACAAATATTAATTATTATAGTATGATTGGAGATAATTTTGGAAGTGGTTTTGGTAGGTATTGGATTATCCCAGTGGCTTGGGATGTTTAAAGAAGTTAGAGGAGTGGGAAACCATCTATTGATAAGGAATTGAATTCCTGTAAATACTCAAAAGTATTCTCTTCGGGAGGACAATATTACATAAAGGGGATTATAATATTAATTTTAAGGGGGTTTAAGGATTATATGATCTATTAAAACTTCAAAAATATAATAAATAACTTGTTATATATATATATATTTCTTTAACTTCTAAGTACCCTTATTTTTATAATTTTGGTTTATCACCACAGTATATAGTTTTTTATACAATATAATTTATCTTTTAATGTTAAAATAAAATCATACTTATAATATATTTTGGAAAAAATAATTATAATTATATAAAATAATTATTAAAAAATAAATCATGTGTGTTTTGTAGATTAATTTTGAGAAAATAGCATGTAACATAAAAATACTACTTTAACATCAACCACTATAGAGACTAGGTTTTTATCTTTTTATTATTTTGAATATGTCTAAAGATATTTCTTGAGCTAGGTGTTGAGAAGACATGTGGTTTTGATTCATGGAGAGCCTAGAATAAATTTTAAAAAATATTAACAATATTATATACTATTCACATAATGGAAATGTGATATCTCTCAAATCATTTCTCGAATCAGAAATCTAATGTCACGATTGAGTTCGGTGTGTGGCATTTACACTATGTGGGATATAACTTTTATTGTCATGGGTATTCTATAAAAAATTCCAATAGGGAATTTTTGAAAACAAAATAATTAAAATTAATTATTTTTTCTCAAATTCCAAATAAAATAAAATTTTAATGGAGTCTCAGATTTGAAATATAAGACCACCAATGAGTTCATAAAAAGGTGTTTTACGTAGGAAAAACATTAAATTGGATAAGGCGGGCGGTTCAGATCTTGGGACCATTTGGGGCCATTTTTCTAGTTTTCAATAAATATGTGTTTGAGAGAAATGAGAAAATGTTGGCTCATTTCCCCCACATATGCGGATGGAGGTTATCTCTCCTTTCGATTGGTGAATCATCATCAGATTCCTGACAGATCGTGATGAAACGTCTGATCCTAGAAAACCATAGCAAAGTTAATGAAATGATAGATCCAAAATCTTGGTAGGATTTATCATTCGGATTCGTCATATTCAAAATTAAATAATTTTTAGTCATTTTTCACTTCTGATTGATTTCAATAAATTGAATTCCATTATTGAGTGCCAAAATATCAAAGACCATCAACCATTTAACTTATGTACCATTTGAGCTTGAATGTTCTTTGTGTTCATTGATAGAAAACATTATTACATGTAGAAACAACATCTGATCATCGAGAAAATAAAGGTTCTATGAAGTTCATGATTTATGGATGTCAGATCTATGATGGTTTCATGTTTATGGCACTAGAGGAGGCACAACGGTGAGAAGAAGAGACACCTACATTTCATTACATAAAAGCATCAATGTATCATTGAGTGGAAGTTTTTTTAGTGAGGATATAATTGCAAGGAGTCTATATCTATTCTCAAAATGATATTTGGTCAACTAGGGTGTTTTCTGTTGTCCATGGAAGGACCACCAATTTATCACTGGTCTGGAGGCACCATTTTTTGTCCATGAGGAGGTGGTGGGCTGTGACATTGGTGGCGTGGCACGAAAGAACCCATGATGACTTTGGGTTTTATGTGGTTGTGTGGGGTTGCGTAGGCCTAATATGAGATGCCAACATAACAAGGCAGTAGAGCCATTTCGAGACACAATGGCTGGGCTAGGTCGACATGGTCGGGTCAGGGCAAGGCTGGCCAAGGCTTCCTCAATCCCCAATAACTCTTAAATAGAGCATATGTTTCACATGTCTTCTATGGAGACATCATCCTCTAATCAATAAGGATAATTTTAGACTGCTATAGTAATTTTATGTTTTGTTTTTGTAGCTCATTTCCTTTTAATTCCTTGGTTTAATGATTATAATATAATTATTATTTTCTAGAAATATGGTATGCAACCTAACATGGATACCGGATTCCAAATTCTTATGTTGTCTATGACAACGAGACCCTTTCTTCGAGGAAGACCATTTGGGGATGTTTTGGAATTTCTAAAATTAACGTTCCTGTCTCACTTGAATGAAAAATCTGATAATAATAATAATATTATTAATATTAATATTATTTTTTTTGAAACTTATATCGGGATGTATTTCCATATATGACGTCTGATTGATTTGACTTCATAGGAGTTGAGACCCTAGAGTTGAGACAGACATTTCAAGACTGATTTCGTGCACTTAAACTGATGTGGTGGTTCCAGTCCCATGAGTTCTGATTTGGGTGTGTGATGTGAAATTAACATTTTTCAATAGTTGTCTGTTTGGGATGAATTAATAGCCAATCTCTTGTGCTTTTCCAAAATTATCACAATGGGTCAATCTATTTTTTGTGTTTTAGGGTTGTGGTATGGTTCTTATGAAGCACCATTAATGTGAAATATTGTGAAACGAAATTTCATCATCTAGAGTCTGATTTAGGTGAATGAATATTTGATCCTATTAGTCTTTTTGGAAGGATAGTGATGGTGGGATTCATTCAATTATCTAAGGCCATTTGAAGATGCATATCTATAGAATTTCATTTTTTTCTTTCAGATGAAACAACGAGCATCATTCACTCTTATACCTTTTAGACCCTAGGATCCATGTACTCCGAGAGTACGATGGCACACCTAGAGGGTACTAGTTCATATTTTTGTACCCGAGTATGGTTGTGTACATATCCATGAGATGAGGCAGGCCCACACATCATTTGGTCCCCAAACACTCTATGTACCACACTAAAAACCATTATCCTCCCTTATATCCTTCTATTGGATTTTTATTTTGGCATGAAATTATCCTATCTTGAGTGTCATTCCATGTTGAATGTGATGGTTCCTTATGTGGTGGTTCTATGGATATGCTACGAGCAGTTATGGTTGTGTTGCTTGTCTGGGAAACACCCAATGACTACTGTGTAGTTCCTCGATGCATTCCAAGAGTTATCATCCAGTAATAATGGCCAAAGCAGTACTGGCTTACCTTCCAGAGGGGTTGGGTAGTGTAATTCGTTGTTGACATCACGGCTTACCCTCTAGTGGGTTTGGGTTGTGGTGTTCGTTGTATACTCTTCGGGGCATACCCTCCAGTAGGGCTCATAAGTGGCGTTCATCATTTACTCTCCAAGACTTACCCTCCATTGGGGAAGAGAAGTGGTGTTCATCATTTACTCATCAAGGTATACACCCTAGTGGGACTTCATAGTGGCATTCATCATTTACTCTTTTGGGGTTACCATCCATGGGATTAGGCCATGGTGTTCACCGATGAAACTTTCAGGATAACCCTTCAATGTGGCTTGGAAGTAATGTTCACCAACAACAATACCGAGCATACCCTCTAGTGGGGTAGGGTCGTGGGTCCTCATCCTTGAGACATGATCTCTCAACTATGAGGATTAATGATGATACACCTTTTTTCATTCTTTTTTACTCAAGTGAATGGGGACTCTTTTCCCATCGAGAAACACCCTTGTGATGCGACCTAAAACTATGTGGGTAAGAAAGACCCACCCCAAGTGGATAGTATCAAGGTGTGGTGATTGAGTCCCTTTAACTTGCATGTTCTGGGCATATGTGAGGTATGTTGGGCATCATAGGTAGTTACATTTGGAACATTTTTTTACTCTTTTCCCAGGTTGATCTATGAGATGGAGATCCCCAAACTCTCTCATTTGGGATTCTTTGGTCGAGCATGTATATATATACCAAATTACAGTACCCACTAATTGGGTTTTGGTTACACTACTTCCAGTATAATTAAATATTCTTGGGGTATTCCACTTGGTTTTCATGTTTAGATTCTAA
The DNA here is from genome assembly GCA_963277665.1 of Viscum album. Classification (NCBI taxonomy): domain Eukaryota; kingdom Viridiplantae; phylum Streptophyta; class Magnoliopsida; order Santalales; family Viscaceae; genus Viscum; species Viscum album. The sequence goes on along the minus strand of OY728119.1, from coordinate 1,683,190,853 downwards.
TGGTTGGACGAGTCTACAAACCCATTAATTGTAGAAATGACTCAATGAGAAGTTCATCATCTCACTATTTTAGGCCCCATGTGTGTCGATTAAGTAACTTCAATCTGTTGTTGGGTTATGAAATATAATATTATGTTACTTCGTTCAATATTTTTCTCCACTCTTCAGTTCATCTTTTATTTCTCCCTTGATTATTCAGGGCATCCTGTTGAGCATTTTTATACTCATCTGATGGCATGATCAACCTATCTATCATCTGCAATGGTACATCATGTTCGGGAAAATCCTAACCAGGGCTGAGTATAAAATTACATAGTTGGAATCCCCAAAGGCTCAAAAGATTAGTTAAATATGTACTAAATAGGGGAGCAGTAGTTAGAACAAGGTACAATAAAATTGTATAGATCTTCCCAACAAGAGAGTTAAGTAATATCATCAAAAAAAAGTAGCTCAAAATGATGATAATATGAACATGTCATCGAGTTTTCACTAACTTTAGTAGGATAGTACACTCATCCAACCATGAAAATATAGACATGGAAAGAATGTTAAATACCCAGCATGTCTTCACCTCTACTGGAAGGAGAGTTAGAAAAACCCAATGAGTGTATACTGCAACATGATATATTTATATATATACATGCTAAACCAAAAATTCCAAAAAGATATAGTAAGGGGATCTCCAACTCATAGCTAATCCCAGAAAAAAAGTCCCAAATAGTTCTTGATGTAACCACCTATGATTCCTTGCATCCCTCACATCTACCCTGAACACGACTTCAAAGAGACTCAATCACCATAGCATGATAATATCTGATTGGGGCAAGTCTGTCTCAGTTGAACATTTTTAGCTCCCAATATAGGGATCCTTCTCAATGGTAAAAGTATCCCTCTTTCCCATGAATTCAAATGTATGTCAAAACGAGTCATGTAACTAATCTGCATGGCTAAGAGATCATGTATCATGGTCGAGGACCCACTACCCAGCCCCATTGGAGGGTAAGCCCAATACTATCATTGATGACCATTACTTCCTATCCCCAATGAAGTGTAATCCTGGATGTATCATCGGTTAACGCCACTAACTAGCCCCACTAGATGGTAATCCCAGAAGATTAAATGGAGAACACGGCTGCCCCACCTCTCAAGAGGGTAATCCCTAAAAAGTAATCAGTGAATTCCACTACCCATCCCCATTGGAAGGTGATCCCTAATGTGTAAACGATGAATGCAACTACCCATCCCCACTGGAGGTAAATCCCTAAATTTATATATGAACGCTACTACCTTTCCCCATTGGAGGGAAACTAGTACTTCTTTGTCCATACCTTTTGGATAGTAACTATTGGAAAGCATTGAGGTACTAAATTGAAATCATCATGTATTTCCTTGGGTAGGCGAAAAACATAAAAAATATTGCATCGTATTTAAAAAACGAATATGGAGGGCACCATCACATTATACTTGTAATAAAACTCAGTACATGCTACTGACCTTCCAAAATCTGAGTCCAAAATAAGGAGATATGAGAGGTTGAAGTTCTGTATTGTCGTACACATTGGGTATGGGGTCCACAAAACGTGTGGCACCACCCAGTCACATGGCCATGTACTTGGCCATACTCAAGTACTGAAATGTGAACAAGTACCTGCTAGGTGTGCTAGCATTCTCCCTGTGTACATGGAACCTCTGGCCTTAAAGGGCGACGAGTGCACAATAATTGTTGTTTGATCAAAAAATAAAAATTACATTCTAATGGAATTACTCTATAATCAGTCATGGATAATCAAAATGATCAAACATTCATGATCCTTGTAGAAAACATATAGGATAGACTATTCATTCACCCAAATCGGAATCCTGGTGAAGAAACTACATTTTGTAGTATTGTGCATGAACTATACTTCGTATGACCCTTTCCATGATCCCAAAACACTTCAAACGAATTTCACCATTATAATCCTCTTGAAAAAGAACATAATATTGTCTATTCATTTATCTCAAAAGAAAAGTGGGTGAAAATAAGTATTTAACTACTAATACCCAAATCAGGCGTCATGAGGCCCACACACCCATTTCAGTTTAAGCACTAAAAAATAGTCTTGAAAACTCTGCCTCAACTCTAGGGTCCCAATGCCTCTGATAGTGCATCAGTTGGACATCGTATACAGATATATGTTTCACTGAATGTTTCCTAAATAATAATAATTCTATTATTATTATTATTACAAACAATTTCCTACCATTGAGCCTTGAGAATGAATTATAAAAATACTAAAATAGGCTAAAAAGGTCTCCCTTGAAACAAGGATCATGTTTCCATAGATATAACACAAATTAGATATCGATTTTGTAAGCTAGTTCCGATACAATATTTCTAAATAATAAGAATTATATTATTATTATTAAACCATGGAATTTTATCGAATCTAGCAATGAAACTAACACATAATGGGCCCTAACCTATCTAAAAATATCCAACTCGATAAGAGGAACGAGTGGTTATAGACGACATGTGAAATGGATACTACCTTTAGGAATTATTTGTGTTTGATGAAGCCTTGACCGGCCTTGGTCAGGACTAGCCTAGACCATCATGGATCTACCGCCCCACCATACTGGCATCATGTTCCATGGACTGCATGCCCCTGCGCTACTACCTGAATCATGTGGATATTGTATGTTCTTCCGCACACCATCAAAGACGTCACGGTATGCCGCCACCTCGCAGACCACCATTGACTGCCACTGGTTCCATGCCAGTATTACTTCCAGGGACCATCAAGAACACTCCAGTTTTCCAAATCACATTATAATTCCAGATCTGGACTTCTTGAAATTAAATCATCAATAACACGGCCTCCTCTTGAAGATATTTTGATGTTTTGGCACAATGAATAGTAGTTGTTGCTTCCGCTCAATGTTGCGCCTCCTCCAGCTCCCGTAACATGAAGCCATCATAAATACAGAATCCTTGGATCACGACCCCTACATAATGATGTGTTTCTCGGTAGTCAAATTTCGTTTCAGTGTGTTAAAATTTTTATCGAAGGAGAACATAGATAATTGTGAAGAATGGACGATTAATAAAATAAATGGTAAACAGTCATTGTTTTTTGGCCATCAACATATTATTTCAAATTTTTTAAATCGATCAAAAGTTAAAAAACCAACAAATTCTTCGATTGGGAAGGTGAAGAATCAAAATGAGAAATCCTTGCACATGATCCTTAGCCCAGTTGGTGAGGAATTCTTAAGTGCATCCACAAGACCCAGGTTCCAAACCAGGTAGAGGCATATGTCCAGGGTACTATAGAAGTATTGTAGTAGGTACTGTAGTAGTGCCATAAATTTTGTAGTAGTGTAATAGGACTATACACTATATATTTAATATAGTATTACTGTAAACTGTGTGAGTATTATAGCAGGTACTATAGAAGTAACTGTAGCAGATACAATTCAGTACTGTAGTAGCTGGAACTATTCACCTTGGCCCACTAGTTTGGGCTTGGAGTCCGTAAGGCTTTCGCGCCACCTAGTCCTTCGGGTCAGTAATGATTTCGGGTCCCCATTAAGGCTTTCGGGCCACCTCAAGGACTTCAAGGAAAATCCAGTTACCCTAGACACACTACAAAAATGGAGCAACCCTAGAAGAGGATTCAGAGCAGGAGAACATACCAGAGAAGAGCCAAATAGATTTTTCAAAATGAGAGGGTATGGCTATGCCATCAGGACCAGGTTTTGCATGAGTGGTAATCCTAGCCAGACGGTCATGAAAATGTGGAGAGATAATATCAGGACGCAGATGCTGGGGAGGGGCAGTTCCTTATAGATTGTTTGGTTTAATTCCATACGACCTTCGGTTCATGTAATCTCCTAAGCCTATTGGCCTTGTAATCTCTGAGCCTATGGGCCTTGTAAGGGTTCCCCCTCATCCCTTGAAAGGGGGGTTATAAAAAAATCAATAAAAATGAAGGCCTTCAGGCCATTCAAGAAAATGAGAAATCCTTCCTAATTCCTGGATCCATCGTTATGTTCACTGCACTTTGATTTTTTAGGATCTGATGTTTCGTTGTGATCCATTAGGAACCCGACTTTGATTTTCTTATCAGAAGGATAGATAATATCTGTTGGTATTTGTGTGAGAAATGAGCCAACATTATCTCATTTACCTTAAATGAATATTTATAGAAAACTATCAAAACATCCACTAATATTCATGGGATTCGAATGACCTAAACCCCCTCATTTTATGCCATACCATGTTAAAACACCTTATTACAAACTAATCGGTGGTCTTTGATTTCCAATCTGAGCCTCCATTCCAATGATATGTGATTCGGTGTTTAGGATAATGTAACTAAATTAAATTATTTTGTTTATGAAAATGACCTTGGTGGATTTTTATAAAGGAAACACACAACGACAAAAGTTACGTCATCCTTAGTGAAAAGGACACACTCCAGGATCATTCACTTATCTCCTCATCTAGATAGTGGGGGTTAGGTAAGGAAGTAGGAAACCACACAATATCTTTAATGGTCCTAAACATCTAAAAGAAACTAGGTAGAAAATTCACCTCCCTACCTGAACCGCTACATTCCATGTCGCGACTGAATCACTATTGGTACATAGAGTAATGTCATATGATTCTGTCCATAAAAATATTGATTTGGTGGAACACATAAAGATAACTAGTGATGAATTATTTCAAAATTGATATATGATAAGAGAGACTCTATTACACACAAATTAAGTGAAGGATTCAACACCATCAACTTTAGAAAATTGTACCCTCCTACTCCACCAGGGTAAGTTATGGGGAAGGTAACTGCTTCGAAACATTCGGCACCATGTGAGCCTGGGACTTCTTGCTAGTGGTATATTCTACAAAATCACCCTTTCTCAACATATATACTATCTCAATGTCATATTTTTGAAATATGTTCAATTAGCATAACTACCTCTAGTTCAAGTCCCTCCATGTGAAGACATACTAGAGACTTTGATGTTCTATATAGGCCACATGGAATTCTCCCAAATGATAGTGTCTCTACACCCTCATGTAGAGGGAAAATTCTTCCAAAAACAACATTGTGAATCCCATAGTTCTATTCATGGGGAAATCATCACATCAATTTATAATTGTTAACTATTGTATCAAGGATGGCATTGAGCACACATAGGTACCAATGAACTGGGAAGGTGAGTAAACTCATCCAACCTCAAGAAGCTAGAACTGAAAATCAGGTGGCATACCCGTTGTGTCATTGCTTCCCATATAAGGAGAGTAATCTCCAAAAAAAGATACTCCACTACACTCAGTAGTTGTATCTCAATAAAAATGTTTTTAACTAGAAAAATTCCACTCCCAATGACATGACCTGCTTCGACACTCCACTGCACAAACCATTCATGAACACATAAGTCAGAGGGACTCATCCACCACACCTAAATAGTATCTGAATTGGGAGGAAATAGATCTCTTCATAGTTTATCTCACGTCCAAAAAATGTGTCTTGGTGGGGGAAGTACCCATATTCCTCGGGAATTCAATGATGCATCAAACAACACCGACACATGGTTACATAGACACCCTGCCTCACCCTGGTGAAACCATAAGTAATACATGGGAGAAAAAAATACCTCATATAGTGTTTAGAATTCTCTACTACAAAATTATAAAGCAAGTTCTACTATGAAAATTTGATAAAATCCATAGGTTGTATCTCTTATAATCTCATTTTCTATAGGATTATAGACATCTATATCATGTAGCTTCCCACAACCCCGACCACCGGCTCCTTGAGCCTAACATGGGCCAGCTGGTGGGGGTGGAAGGATATCATAGAATCGTCCACCAACGACAACTCCTCCAACTATTTATCTTATACCGCCCCCCAAGGGACCTCCTAGTCCCTATATGGGATAACCCTAATCTTTGAATTATATCTATTATGGCGGTTCATTTAGTATCATCATGGAAAGATCATCATGTAAGGTCAGGAATTCTCAAGCCTTGTGACCTTTCTCATCACAAGAATAACACCTACCCTCTCATGGCATACTCGGTTCTTTATGATGTCCCAAATCAAGTTCATGAGCCTCGTCAAGGAGATGCCTCCTAAATCAAGGACCTACCAACTGACGTCTTTTAGCTGCAGCAAATGTATCAGCTGTGATGTGTCCACTACCAAAATTAGCAAACCAGCATTCCAATGAGAGAAATATCTCGACCTCCAGTGCCTGATCTGGCACCCAAAGATAGATTTGGATGAACAAGGGCACTATGTCAACATGGATTTCTCTATGGAGACCATGCTGAAACATCCCTGGTTATAAGTATATGTCGTAAATCAGGTCTATAGAATACCGAGTTAGGTTTGGGAACAAATTTTCATACTCTGAAACCATCATTCATCAATTATGGAGCTCTAGAAGCTCCTAAATCTCGACGAATCATATGAAGGAGGGGTAGTACTCCTCATGGAACAACTAATGGATTCCACCACATGAGAGTGTCAACTCCTTCTGCATCCAACTAACCAGTCTCCACCAATTCCTACCTATTAATAGGAAATGGCTGGCTGCTAAAGACACTATATTCTCTATTTTTTTCCAAATATGCATGAAGTGGTTAATTAGTAACTCTACACAAACCTATGTCTTCTAAGGATCCATCCCACCCTGGAACCTCAATGGTCACTGGCCCTGGATCTCACAGAGTGTGATCAAACTACACACATCCTCATCCTGGTCTACTAGAACTAACTGTTTATCAATAGGTTGAGATGCTAATACCTTCCCACGTGGTGTAAGAGGATCACATTATGGACCCCTAACTAAGGCCTCTTCTCTCAAGAAGATGTTTTCTTGAACTAGAGCTGATATCATGGCTGGTTGTCATCACTGAGGCATCCCAAATCAATCGTGGAGTAACATGGTCAAATGAGCATATATAAATATATCAACAATGATGGGGAGCTGAATCAAGAATTATGAACAATGAATTATTACTGTATGATGAATTTACCATTGTTCTCTGCAACAGATGTCTCACTATGCAAAGTTGATAAGTGGGTAAGTAGGGTCCTACTGAATGGATACATCGGTCACTGCACCATAACTAGACTCCCTTTATAGAGAGTCTCTCTCAAGACATGTTGACATTATTTCCATAAAAACCAACAAATTCCATTTCCAGGAAATGTTTGAACAAATTTCTAAAGAATAAACAACCTCTAATACCAGTTTTTTTGAGCCTCGACATGGATCAGGTCATGAAAACTGCTGAAATAGAGTTTCTTCTATTCAAGGGTCAGAATAATTATTATAAAAGAAAAAAATGTATTTTTAATGGACCATATTTTATATTTTTAATAATTTAAAAATCACATTATAGAATATGTGATTTCTAGGAATGTTAAATAATTTAATAAAATAAAATTTATCCTAAAATAACATTAATGAGAGTTTTGACATTAATCATATAAATTGAATTTAAATATATCATGAAAATGATGGAATTAGAATCTAATATATTCACAATTATTTATCATGTTATATCCATAAAAATAATGTAACATGATAAATTATATAGTTTAATTTAATTTTAATTTTTTTAGTATCATTTATTTTATTTTATTATTAACGAAATAAATATTATGTAGTAGTTTCTTATTCATTTTAAGTAATTATTTCTTCTAATAAATGTAAAAATGTATTATCATGATAAATAAATACATTTATCTTTTAAAAGAATATATATAACTGAAGATAAGTTGTTTTTGTCCCTATACCAAGTCTTTATAAATATTAAAACTAAGAATGGTGTATTTTTTTACCTTTTCATTACCAAACATATTATATGGGCCGTATTCAAAGGAATATTGAAAGGAATTTCCATATTTTATATAAATTGATTTCTACGGTCTGAATAGACACATAAAAATAAATTACGATAATATTATATTTCATTTTCAGTCTTAACATTCTTGTTTACCACCACCACCACCCCCGACCCTTAGTAACCCATTCTTACGTTAAACAGGGTAATTAATTCTAACTACATTCACTATTCATTTTGGTAAAAACATTTGTTGAACTTATTATAATTTATAATTTATACAGATAACTAATTTGAAATAAATTTTTCAAAATTCAATTCACATAAATCGAAAAATTATAATTTAAAATTAATCATGGGGATCTGAGAGAATGTGGGCATTTAAAATTAAAATATTCATAAGTTTAAAATGTTATTATATAAAAATTAAATATTAAAATTTTAAGAACTAGGATCTTATTTTAATGTATGGATCTTGTTTTTAGTTGTTTTTGATGATAAGTGGAGTTTTTTGAAATTCTAAGAGTACACACTGTGTACTTAGTAGTACACGTTGTGTACAATTTTACCACATATAACCATGTCTTTGGTGTGTAATGGCTGAGAAATGGCTCTATGGGTGGCATGGAAGACCGCTAATATCGAGGTCTAGTTGAGAAAAAATCATGGCATGTTCATTAATAGTACACATCGTGTAGTATTTCATTTATTTCATTAAACGGGCCGGGGTCACATTTCATTCCCATAATTTTCTCCTTCTAAACTCCTCTCATACAGGCTAGACTTAGAGCAACGATTATTCTCCAAGAGACTAACCCAACATCCATGATTTTATTCAATCTTTGTCTGTTTTGTTGAAATCGCAACGATGAGTTCTTCCTTCTTCTAGAGCCTCATCTGTTGATTCCTCCTCTTTCATGAGAAATCCATGGTTGAACATTTTAGATATTTTTGTAAATATACAATGTTATAGGTTGATCTATAGGAATAGGTTAAACTATATCGATCGTCCATCGTCGAGGTAGGTGGTTTCTTTCCATTCATTTTTTTTATTTGATTTTATATGCCGAAGTGCCAATTTCCCATGTTTTGGGTATTTTGGGTTAAAGGATTTGAACCATGTTTTATCTAACTTATATTTATTAATAGATTAAGGATTTTATGAAGTGATATTATGGGAAATTTCATGTTAATGGATCATCCCATTGGTGTGTTTCCTTGTTTGACTATTTATGTTCATTTGGTCCAGGTTTCCTATGAGGCTGTCCTAGTTTCCTTGCTTCTTATAGAAATTCTTCTGATATGAATTGAAATTGTTAGCCATATACTATTTGAGAATACATGGGGTTTCTTATTATCTTTTAAACACAATTTAATTACATAGGGATGTGGGAAACTGGTGTAGTTAAACTATATAGGCTATTGATAGTGAGTGCTCCATCCGAGTGTATATAGTTACGTTATGAGACCACATGGGAAATTGATGTTGAGTGCTTACTCAGAGTGTCTGATATAATTGCGCTATGAGACTATATGGGGGTTTACTATGTGGTCTTCATCATAGAGTTAATAGATATGTTACGAGTCTATAATGGTGAATTGAGGTTGAGTTCTTCCCCCAGCGAGATTGTAGTTATTATGGAAAGACCATAGGGGGAATTGAATATGAAATATTCCTTAATGTTTCTTTGTCTTTTATTGCTTTATTCGACTAGAGGGGTTAGAATGTGTGAGATACCAAGAGAGTTATTTTGAATTTTGTATGTTGTGATGTGTCTTCCAAGCCAAAGCACAATCTTGGATTTTGTCCAGTTATGATTTCTTTTGAGATACCTGGTTGTGATGCTTGATTAAATGATAATGAATGTAGATGGAAACTGTGGGATTTGATACATTTTTGTACTCCTAGTTTTGTGGTTTTATATCCATTTTTACACACTATATATACTCACAGATATTTAGGCATAAATATTTGGTTGGTTGCCTATGAGGATTCATCTCGAACCCTATTTGGGTCCTACCTTTGGTCCCGAATAGATTATTTTGTCGCATGTACAGATAAGGTCAAGCACCATTATACTTAAGGTACATGATTGTTATGGAGATGGAGATCATGGGATAAAATTTAAGGTAGGTGATGCAACTAGTGGTTTTTTTGTTTTCTTTATACATTGTTTAGTACACTATTTCCAGCATGGTGAATTGTTTGGCTGCTTTCCTAGACATATGTGACATGCATCATTTAGATATGTGTTCCTGGTGAGTATTTACTTCAGTCTTCCATTGTTAACTTATTTTATGGTATTACTTATTCTTTTATTGTTTATTATTTTTATAATGATGGGAAAAATCTTCCAATGAGGCCATAGTTTCACCACTATCACACAAAGGCCCTTGCTTCGAATCAGTAGTCTCGAGCTTTCAGGGAAATGCGCTTGAGGTCATTTTACCAACCAGGTATTGGGCACCTTTGGGTGGCACCCTGAACCGGGACGTTACAAAGAGGTATTAGAGGAATTATTTTCATCTATAACTTATTATTTAGAGCCTATAGATATTTATAGGAAGTAAAAGATATTTGGTAACGAGATGTGCCTTGGAGTAGCTAACCCCTGTATAGGGAAATTCCAATATATCTCGAATATATCAAATTTTCTAGTTTTGAAATTTTTATAGTTGATTTGATTTCACTATTGGGTGATTCACATGTTTTGGGCTGTTATCTATGGTATTATTGATGTTATATTTTTATTCCAACCCAATGAGATGAGGTTATGCCATCTCAGGCATCATATAGGCACTCTCTAGAGATCACATGTCATGAGTTCGTGTAATTCCATTTAGGGTGCATTATCGATTTCATGTTGTGGTGATATATGATATGCTATATATTAATGATGTTGGGATATATTCCTTAATAGAATTACTTCTATTTGATTGGGTATTTAATTGTGTAAGGTTTTGTTTGAATGAGCTCTAAACTTTGGTCCTTGGGGTGTTATTGGCCCTTATGGATCAGAATTTGGTGGATTTTGTGATTTATTACACTATTATTAATTATGATATACATGTATAAGATTCCAACCATTGATTTTCAGGGATTATAAGACCCCGTGAATTGGAATTTGGAACTTTAAATAGTTGTTTTAGTGATTCATGGGCTTCTGGGGTAGTTTTTGAGGCTAACTGTCTTGAAAAACCTAGAATACACATGTTTTAATGATGAATACATTCAAGGTATCCTTCTGTTTGAGAAGGAAAAGTTTTTCTTAAGTATATGTCATGTACTATATATTCACTCAGTGTAATCCTTGACCTTTTGAGTGAATGTGTGGGTAGGGACACGAGGTTGGGATTTATTTGGTTCAACGCAACATATACCGGACATACACACAGTGTTGTGGAGACTATGTATCAGGACGTGTGACTAAAGAATCGAGTGAATGAACAATTAGGTAGTACACACTATTTACATCTTGAAAACAATGTGTGGAGTTGACCCTATAACCGGTCATCTGACTAACATCGTGGGTCGGTGAAATCATTTTAGTATACACCATGTATAGCACAAACATGTTGTGTAGTCTTGTTAAGATAGAACTACGAGGTTTATATTTGTAGATGAACTTGAGAAAGTGTATATGATTCAAGTGAAAGCTATGTCTAATGGATAATATGTCCTGTGTAAGGGTATTACAAAACCAGTGTTTGTAGAATTACAGGACCAGGTGAAAGCATAAGTGAACGTGTTGTGTTGGGGTCATACCCTTCGTGTATCCATGTTTTAAAAATCATGAATGTTTTCCTTCTCGCGTTACTTTGTTGCGCTTCAAGGTCTTAGTCCTTGATAATCCTGAACTAAGGTGTATGCTTGACCTTGTAATGTCATGCCACCGAGACATCCTATAGTTGAATGCTAGATTCAAGGAAAAGATCAGACACTGGACATAGTAAATCAAGGACCACCGGCATATCCTTTAGAAGTGCATGTCTTGGAACCAGTCATCATTCCAGATATAGGTGTCGATGCATAGTTCTAATAAGGCTTCATGAGTTTTTTGCATACTTTCCAAGGACCACCGTCTCCTTCCCCATCTATGGCAGAATTGACGCATGTTTTTAGCAGGAACATCCACTGACTTCATCAAGAGATAGAGGACCTCAAGCTGCATATTCATGGTTAAAATCCATGATATCAATCTTCAAAGATCTGGAGATTCCTACAGAGATGAGGGTGATGCTCTCAATATATATTCATTTGGATTCTAAAACGAGATGGTTGGATGTGATATCACTGGAGAGATGCCAGCAGGTTATGGAATTGGATACTTTTCATCGTTCCTTCTATGACTACTTGTACCCTGAGGCATTGAGGGTCGATCAACCCCGAGAGTTCATGGTTCTAGACAAGGGTACTCTTTTAGTCATGGATTATTCTTCTTTCCTCATAGAGCTCCGAGGGTTCTCACCAATTCTATGTGTGACGAGTTATTTTTCGTGATGATGTTTGAGGATTGTCTCATACATGAAATCTGATCTCTGGTGAACATCTTCGGGTTGATGACCATACCATCCACAGTCAACCGGGCGCAGATCACAGAGCGCAATCTAACAGATTCTGGAGTTATGGGCCAGGGCGGTCCAGTATCCAAAGTTTTCACTTCTCTGAATGATATTAGGAAGCATCATAGGGAGTATACACATGGTGATTCTAGTAGGCGAGATACACCTTCAAGTATCTAGGTGGTATGCTACCAACGTGGGAATGGAAGGAATATGCGAACACATTGCCTGTGAGACCCAACTGAGTGCCGAACTTGCAACAAGTTGAGTCATCTTCAGCATTTCGCTCAGTTTTTTTCACTAGAATATAGTGATAGAGGTTCTTCTATGACTCATCATTCAGGTGCATGAACTCATGTTTCTCATAAGTCTAGGAACTATAGTTCATCTATTTTTCAAGAAGAGGTGGAGGTCGAGAATATGGTAGCCAGTTGCCAGGTTTTCTGCGACAACAGGGTGGAAAAACTTATGGTGGTCAGGGAGGGTCGTAGGGTCATGGTATAGGTTATACCATTATATTTGATCAGATCTAGAAAGAGCACGATATCGATCCCTCTACAGTTATATGTGAGATTTTTGTTGCTTTGGTTTTAGCTTCTGCACTTTTTGATAAAGGGGCATCCCATAGTTTCATATATGTTGTTGTTTTGTAGAGACTAGGGATATGTATCTTTACCTCAGCTGATATCATGATGCTATACACTCTGTTGGGGACTAGAACATCTAGTGTACGACAATGAAAGGAGTTTCCTCTTGAGGTTAGAGGGTTTCACTTCTTATGGGATCTCTATGTCTTAGAGATGACATGCTATGATGTCCTTATCGAAATGAAAAAGTTAGTTCCCTACCAAGATTTTTTCGAATTCTATCATCATAGAGTGAGATTATTGTTACCATAAGATGTATTGATTCTACATAAGGGAAAATGGGATGTCCATGTGAGCAGAGCGAGACTCGAGCATCACAGTTTTGGAGGAGTTACAACCCAGATTTCTAGTCTACACCTGGATGACCATGGGACTTCATAGATGAAATTTCCTCAAGTGGTGGATCATTTCAGGGATGTCAATTTAGTGGACTTTTCTGGTTTGCCTCCAGGGTGAGAGGTATACCTCTCAATTGATCTGGGTCCAGGAGTGTCACCAGTGTCCATTCCTCCGAATAGGATGGCTACACTAGAGTTACATGAGCTCAAAAAAAAAGATAGATGAGTTACAGAAAATGGGATTCATTCTTCCATGTACTTCTCCATGGGGTTTGCCTATTCTTTTTTTGATGAAGGTGGATAGTGCCCTCCAACATTGTGTGAATTATCGATAGTTGAACCAGTTGACGTTCACAAACTGATATCCATTGCCGAGGATTGCTGATCTCTTTGATCATCTTTGTGAAGACCAAGTGTTCACGAAGATGGATTGAGGTACGGTTATCATCGATTTCATGTTGATCCTTCATTTATAACTATTACAGAATTTCAAAGTAGGTATGGTCTATACGAGTATGTGGTTATTTCGTTCAGTCACAAAAACACGCCTGCAGGTTTTATGGAACTGATGATTCGAGTGTTCCGTACATACACGGATTTCTTCATGGTTGTTTTCTTGGAAAATATCTTGGTCTACTCTCACACTCGACATGACCATGATACCCATCTTGAGAGCATTTTTAGTACACTAAGAGTGCATCAGTTATATTGTAAGACCGTAAAATGACACTTTTTGATGGGCCATATTCACTTCATGGTTCATGTTTTCTCGGAGACAAGTGTGTTATTAGACCCAGAGAATGTGAGAGCAATAGTTTCATAGGATAATCTAAAGAATGTCTTTGAGGTATGGAGTTTTCTAGGGATGGATGGTTACTATAGAAATTTTATTCAGGACTATTCATGCTTAGTAACACTACTTAAGGGCCTGACTAAGAAGGGTGTGAATTACATGTGGACATATTCCTGCTATTCATCAATTCAAGAGTTTAAAGTAAGGTTGACTTCAGCACTGATCCTAGTTTTTTCAATTCCAGGAAAGAGCTATCCTATTTATCTTAATGATTTAGGTATCGGGTTGAGAACAGTTCATATGAAGGGGGGAGCAGTCGTTACATATGGGACTCAGCAGTTGAGGCCAGATGAGAGGAATTACTCGACACAATATCTGTATTTGGTTGCAGTTTTTCATACATTAAACTGTTAGATACATTATCTTTTGGGATTGAAGTTTTTTTTTACTGACCATGAGAGACTTATGTATATCATTACTCAGCATGATATGATTCTCATACAGTGAATATGGGTTGAATACCTTTAGTCCTTTGATTTTGATCTTTCTTACACACCTGGGAATGAAATACAGTGGTTGTTGCGTTGAGTTGGAGGACACAGATATAGGCATTTTAGGAGGCCTATAATGAGTGGATTCTTATGGATTTATTCTCTGAGATGCATTTTGAGTGGCACAACTGACAGGGACAAAAGTTTCATTCATTTGTATTAGTTACCTCTACTCTTCATTAGTGAGTGAGAATGTGGAATCTATCAAATGTTGAAGGCCTTGTCCTGTAAGAGATTGTGTTAGGTGAGGACCCTATTCATGGATGGATTGTAGTCAATGGTGACATCTTGTGCTTCTATGGAAGTGTATGGGTGTCAGCATACAAACGCGAGGAGATGATGTGGGATTCCCATTCTTTAGTTTGGGAATTCCTTCCTGGTGTCACCAATATGTATAGAGATCTACACTGTTAGTATTGGTGGCCAGGCATGAAGAGTGATGTTACATGTTTTCTCACGAGATGTTACACCTGTCAGTAGTTGAAGGTGGAGCATCAGCAATATAATTTGGATGAATTTTGAGATACCTGGTTATGATACTTTCTTGATTAAATTCTATTGAATGTAAATGGAATAGTGGGATTTGTTACTTTTATGTTCTCCTAATTTCTTTGATGTACTACCATTTTTACAGGCTATATATACAAACTGATAGTTAGGCATAGATCCTTTGGTGTTTTCCTACTAGGATTCGTCTCGCACCCTGTTTGTGTCATTATTTTGTGATGAAATCGATTGTATTATTGCAGGTTTAGATAAGCTAAGGTGACCTTCTGGTTCAGATACATGATTGATGTGAAGAAGTAGAGCATGGTATTCATGCCAAGGCTTGCGAGGCTACTGTATTTTTTTTCTTTTTTACCTTGTTTTTGTAATTTATTTCCATCATCAGTGACCAAATAAGATTTTGTAGTAGTTACCCATTCCCGAGTGGAAGTGGAATGAGGTCACGATAGACTTCGTGACAGGGTTGTCGAGGAAACCTCGAGGGAATAATGCAGTTTGGGTTTTCATTGACAAACACACAATGGTTTCACATTTATTACTGGTCACGGAGACCTTTAGTGTTGATGATCAGGGAAGGTTGTACATTTGGGAATTATACCTTAGCAAGGGGTTCCACACATTATCATTTCATAAAGGGATTCCCATTTTATTTCATGGTTCTAATAGGGACTACCAAGGGATTGTGTTAGACAAGTACATCGGAGTATAGCTTACCATCCCCAGATAGAAGTCTAGAATGAGCATATGATACCTGAGCTGGAGGACATACTTCAAGCATCTATCCTAGATTTTAGAGGTTCTTGGGAGAATAACAATCTTCTGGTGGAATTTTCTTAAAATAATAATTTTCAAGAAAATATTCAGATAAAACCTTATGGTGATTTTTACTCTAGCTCTTTCTGATCACCTCTATGTTTGTTGTAAGCAGGAGAGGCAGATATAATGGGACCTATTCTTGTCTAGAGGACCACAAAGTAGGTGGAGTTGATTAGGAAGAGGATGGCTTCTGCATAAGCATGAAAAAAGTCTTATGTTGATCGTCAGAGACAACGTCTATAGTTCGAGGTCGGATATCAGGTTTTCCTATCTATCATAATGAGGTTGGGACATAGGAGGATTATGCGATAGGGAAAGCTTTCGCCAAGATAGATCAGGATGTTTGTGGTTTCAGAGAGATTCAGGCTGGTTTTCTATCAGTTGTAGTTACCTCAGAGGTATCAGTCTATGCATGACGTCTTCCATGTTTCTCAGTTGCGGCATTACTTCTTAGACACGTCCCACGTTTTTCAACCTAATTAAGTTGTGTTAGAGGTGGAAGAACTGTTTGTGGAGTATCCTATTCGGATTTTGGAGCATAGTGTGAAGGTTTTCTATGGTTGGTCTATTCCTCTAGTATGGGTGCTATGGACGCACGAGCGATTATAGGACAAGGCTTGGGAGAGGGAGGATGATATAAGATTGTAATGGCTAGAGATATTCAAGATTCTCCTTCTTTGTCACCTTATTAATGAAATTCAGGGACAAAATTCTTTAAGGGGGGATGTTTGTAAGAACCTGGATCTTTTTTTAGGTTTGGATCTTGTTTAGGGGTGTTTTTAGGAAAAGTGTAGTTTTTTTAGAAATTGTAGTAGTACACACCGTGTACTATGGAGTTTATTCCATGTACCTTATTCCTACCTATGAGAGTGTCTTGTGATTTTAATGTAAAAGACATGGTTTTGCAAGGTGACATAGAAGACCGCTAATTTTGAGGGCCGGTAGAGAAGAATACATGTGTTGTTCATTAATAGTACTTATTGTGTACTTTTTCTTTTATTTTATTAAAATAGACTGAGGCGGCCTCTGATTCCTAGAATTGACTTCATCGAACCCTGTCTCTTCCTAGAGTGACCAGGAGCAATGATTATTCTTTGAGCCATCGACTCTCCATCTGTTCTCTGAATCAATCTTCTTCAATGGCATTGGAATCACATCAGTGAGTTCATCTTTTTTCTAGAGCCTCATCTCTTTATTCTTCCACTTTCTTGAGATATCTATGGTTGAATGTTTAAGACGTTTTTGTAGATCTATGGTGTTCTATGTTGATCCTATGGATTATGTTAAACTATACTAATCATACAACATTGAGGTAGGTGTTTTGTTGCCTTTCCTAGTTTGTCTTTGAGTTTATATTCCGAAGTGCTGACTACCCATGTTTTGGGTATTTTGGGTTAAATGATTTGAACCCTGCTTTATTTTACATACATTTGTTGTTAGATTAATTCTTTTTTGAAGTGATATTATGTGAAATCACATGTTAAAGGAACACACCATGTGTTTGTTTTTTTAATTGACTATTTATGGTCGTCTGGTCCAGGTCTCCTACGTGGAAGACCCTGTTTCCTTACTGCCTGTTGAAAATATTGTGATATGCATTGAAATTGTTATCCATATAGTATTTGATATCACTTTTGGATTCTTGTTATCATGTACACATGATTGATTTACACATTGCAATGGGAACATGGTGTTGTTAGACCATAGGGGGGATTGAAGGTGAGTGTTCCCTCATAGTGTCTATAGTTATGTTACGAGACCACAATGGTGAATTGATGTTGAGTGCTTCTTTATAGTGTCTAATATAATTGCAATATGAGACCACAAGGAGGGTTTATTTCTTGGGCTCCCTCAGAGTGTCTATAGATACGTTACAATACTACAAGGGTGAATTGATGTTGGTTTCTTCCCCAACCAGTGTCTTCACTTCTCTTAGATCCTATAAATATGTATAGGAATGAAAAGATAGATGATAATAAGTTGTGCAAGGGAGTAGCTAACCCGTGTATAGGGAAATTCCAATGTTTCTTGAATATTTCAATTTTACTAGTTTTGCAATTTTCATTGTTGATTTGATTTCACTATTGGTTGATTCACATGTTTTGGGCTGTTATAATTGATATTATTGATGTTATATTTCTATTTCCACCTGATGAGATGATGGTATGCCATCCTAGGCATCATATAGGCACTCTCCAGAGATCACATGTCATGCATTCTTGTAATTCCATTTAGGGTGCATTATCGATTTCATGTGGTGGTGATATATGTTGTGTTAGATATTCATGATGTTGGGATATATTCCTTGAAAGAATAACTTCTATTTGATTGGGTATTGAATTGTGTATGGTTTTGTTTGAATGAGCTCCAAACATTGGTCCCTAAGGTGTTATGGGCCCTCATGGATCAGAATTTGGTGGATTATGTGATTGATTTCACTGTTTCTCATTATAATATACATGTAAAAGATTCCAACCATTGATTTTCATGGATTATTAGACCTCAATAATCAGAATTTGGCACTTTGAACAGCTGTTTTAGTGATTCATGGGCTTCTGGGGTAGTTTTTATTCTAACTGTCTTGTAAAAACTAGAATATACATGGTTTAATGATGAATACATGCCATGTATCCATCAGTTTGGGAAGGAAAACTTTTTCTTAAGTACACCTCATGTACTATATATTCACTCAGTGTAATCCTTGACCTTTTTATTGCATGTGTGGGTAGGGACACGAGGTTTGTATTTCATTGGTGCAATGCAACTTATACCAGACATATACATCATGTTGTGGAGACTATGTATCAGACCGTGTGACTAAAGAATTTAGTGAATGAAAAATTAGGTAGTACACACTATACCCTTCTTGAAAACGATGCGTGGAGTTGACCGTGTAACCGGTCATGTTACTTACATCGCGGGTCGGTGGATTCATTCTAGTACACGCCATGTCTAGCACAAAAAATGTTGTGTAGTATTGTTCAGATAGAACTATGGGGATTAGATGTGTAGATGAACTTGGGAAAGGGTAAATGATTCAAGTGAAATCTATGTCTAATGGAGAATATGTCGTGAGTAAGGGTATTACAAAACCAGTGTTTTCATAATTACAGGACCATGTGAAAGCATAAGGGAACGTGCTGTGAAGGGGTCATACCCTCCGTGTATCTATGTTTTGAAAACCATGAATGTTTTCCTTCTCGTGTTACTTTATTTTGCTTCAAGGTCTTATTCCTTGATAATCATGAACTAAGGTGTGTGCTTGACCTTGTAGTGCCATGCCACCGAGACGTCCTATAGTTGAATGCTAGATGCATGGCCATGATCAGACACTGGACATAGTAAATAAAGGACCACCAGGAGATCCTTTAGATGTTCATGTCTTGGAACCGGTCATCATTACATATATAGGTGTCGATGCATAGTTTTGATAAGTCTTCATGAGTTTTATTCATACTTTCCAGGGACCACTATCTCCTTCCCTGTCTACGGCAGAATTGACGCGTGTTTTCAGCCACAACATCCTTCCACTTTCTCAAGAGATAGAGGACCTCGGCTACAAATTCACGGTTAGAATCCATGATATCTATCTTCGAACATCTGGAGATGCCTCCAGAGATGAGGGTTATTCTCTCAATATATATTCATTGGGATTATGGAAAGATATGGTGGGATGTGATATCACTGGAGGGATTCTAGCAGGTTATGTCATTGGATAATTTCCATAATACCTTCTATGAATACTTCTACCCAAAGGCATTGAGGGTCGATCAAGGCCGAGAGTTCATGGTTCTAGACTAGGGTACTCTTTCAGTCATGGATTATTCTTCTTGCTTCATAGAGCTGCAAGTTTTCTCACCAATCATAGGGGGTGATGAGTTATTTTCGTGATGATGTTTGAGGATTGTCTCATACATGACATCTGATCTCTGGTGAACATCTTTGGGTTGATGACCATACCTTCCATAGTCAACCAGGCACTGATCACAGAGCGCAACCTGAGAGATTTTGGAGTTTTGGGCTACGACAGTCCAGTCTCCAGAGTTGGTTCTCTTCCGAATGATAGTAGGATGAATCATAGGGATTATACACATGGTGATTCGAGTAGGCGGGATACACATTCAAGTAGCTAGGAGGTATGCTACCAATGTGGGAAGGTATGGCATACAAGGACGCATTTCCCGTGAGACACAATTGAGTGCCGATATTGCGGCAAGATGAGTCATCTTCAACATTTATATAATCTGTTTTCACAAGAAGTTAGTGATAGAGGTTATTCTATGACTCATTGTTTAGGAGTATGAACTCTTGTTTCTCATAAGTGTAGGAAATATAGTTCATCTAGTTGTTCAAGCCGAGGTGGAGGTCGAGGCTATGGTAGCCAGTTTCTAGGTTTTCTGCGACAACAGGGTGGAAAACTTATGGTGGTTAGGGAGGGTCAAAGGGTCATGGTACATGTTATACCAATCAGTGGAGCAGATATAGCAGGAGCAGGATCCCAAACCCTCTACAGTTAGAGGTGATATTTTTCTTTCTTGGGTTTTAGCTTCTTAACTATTCGATAAAGGGGATTCCCATAGTTTCATATATGTTGTTGTTTTGTAGAGCCTATGGATATGTATCTTTACCTCAGCTGATATCATGATTTTATACACTCTGTTGGGGACTATAATATCTAGTGTATGATAGTGAAAGGAGTTACCTCTTGTGGTTTTAGGGTACCACTTCTTATGGGATCTCTATTTCTTAGATATGACAGGCTATTATGTCCTTATCAAAATGAAATTGTTGGTTCCCTACCAGGGTTTTGTCAAATTCTATCATCGTAGGGTGAGATTATTGTCACCATAAGGTGTATTGTTTCTACATAAGTGAAAATGGGATGTCCATGTGAGCAGAGAGGGACTCGAGCATCATAGTTTGGGAGGAGTTACAGCCCATATTCCTAGTCTATACCTGGATGAACATGGGACTTCATAGATGGAATTTCCTCTAGTGGTGGATCCTTTCAGGGATGTAAATTCAGTGGAATTTTATGGCTTTCCTCCATAGTGAGAGGTATACCTTTCAATTGAGCTAGGTCCAGGAGTGTCACCGGTGTCTATTCCTCAGAATAAGATGGCTACACTACAGTAACATGAGCTCAAGAAGAAGATAGAGGAGTTACAAAAAAAAGATATTCATTCAACCTATTACTTCTCCATAGGGTTCTCCAATTCTGTTTGTGAATAAGGTGGATAGTTTCCTCCAACTTTTTATCAATTGTCGATAGTTGAACGAGTTGATGTTCATGAACTGATATCCCTTACCGAGGATTTCTGATCTCTTTGATCATATTTGTGAATACCAAGTGTTCAAGAAGATGTATTGAGGTCCATTTATCATCGATTGCACATTAGAAAATCATATATAACTAGTACAACATTTTAGAGTATGTATGGTCTATACGAGTATGTTTTTATTTCATT
Organism: Viscum album; assembly: GCA_963277665.1. NCBI lineage: Eukaryota > Viridiplantae > Streptophyta > Magnoliopsida > Santalales > Viscaceae > Viscum > Viscum album. The sequence goes on along the minus strand of OY728119.1, from coordinate 1,683,169,324 downwards.
TGGTAACACACACATGGCTGTCGTGTTTATGGAACTGATGAATCGAGTGTTCCATCCATACATGGATTTCTTCATGCTGGTTTTCTTGGATGATATATTGGTCAACTCTCACACACTACATGACCATGCTACCCATCTTGAGATCATTTTGAGTACACTGAGAGAGCATCAGTAATATTATACGATCTTAAAATGCCACTTTTTATGGGCCAGATTCACTTCATGGTTCATGTTATCTCGGAGAGTAGTGTGTTAGTTGACCCATAGAAAGTGAGTGCAGTAGTGTCATGGGATAATATGAAGAATGTCTTTGATGTATGGAGATTTCTAGGGTTGTCTGGTTACTATAGGCATTTTATGTAGGAATTTTCATGCTTAGAAATGCTACTAAAGGGCCTCACTAAAAAGGGTGTGAAGTACTTGTGGACATATTCCTGCGATTCATAAAATTCAGGAGTTGAAAGGATGGTTGACTTCAGAACCGGTCCTAGTTTTTCAGAGCTAGGAAAGAGCTATACTATTTAACTTGATTCTTTAGGTATCGGTATGAGAACAGTTCATATGCAGGTGGGAGGAGTCGTCATATACGGGTGTCTGCAGTTGAGGCCACATGAGATGAATTACCCAAAACAATATCTGTAGTTGGTTGTAGTTGTTGTTTCTTTACGTTGTTAGATAGATTATCTTTTGGGATTGAATTTTTTTAACAGACCACAAGAGTCTTAAATATATCATTACTCAGCATGATATGAATCTCATACAGTGAATATGTATTGTATACATTTAGTCATTTGATTTTGAGAATTCCTACACACCTGGGAAAGAAATACAGTGGTTGTTGCGTTTAGTTGGAGGACACAGATATAGGAATTTTAGGAGGCCTATAGTTAGTGGATTCTTATGGATCTATTCTCTAAGATGCATTTGGAGTGGCACAACTGATAGGGACATACGTTTCTTTCATCTATAGTAGTTAACTCTACTCTTCATGAGCGATTGTGAATGTGGAATCTATCAAATGTTGAAGGCCTTATCCCATGGGAGATTGTGTTAGGAGAGGACCATATTCATGGATGGACTGTAGGCGATGGTGAGATCTTGGGCATCTATGGACGTGTATGGGTGTCAGCATACATACACGAGGAGCTGATGCGGGATTCCCATTCTTCAGTTTGGGAAGTTCATCCTAGTGTCAACAAGATGTATAGAGATCTACACTGTCAGTATTGGTGGCCAGGCATGAAGTGTGATGTTACATGTTTTTTTATGAGATGTTACTCCTGTCAACAGTTGAAGGTGGATCATCAGCAATACAGTTTGGTATTATTTTGAGATACCTGGTTGTGATACTTTCTGGATTAAATTCTATTGAATGTAAATGGAATAGTGGGATTTGTTACTTTTATGTACTCCTAATTTCTTTGATGTATTACCATTTTTATAGATTATATATACTCACTGATTGTTAGGCATAGATCCTTTGGTGTTTTCCTACTATGATTCATCTCACACCCTATTTGGGTCTTGATTTTTGGCTGAAAAATATTGTATTTTTGTAGGTTTAGATAAGGGAAAGCACCCATCTAGTTCAAGTACTTTATTGATGTGCAGAACTAGAGCAGGGGATTCAAGAAAAGGTTTGCGATGTTGCTAGATTTTTTCTTTTATACCTTGGTTTAGTACATTATTTATATCATCAGCAACAAACATGGATTTTTCAGAGTTACCCATTCTCGAGTGGAAGTGGAATGAGGTCGCGATGGACTTCATGATAGCGTTGTCGAGGAAACCTCGAGGGAATAATGAAGTTTGGGTTGTCATTGAAAAACTCAACAAGGTTTCACATTTCTTACTGGACAAGGAGACCTTTATTGTTAATGAGTTTGGAGGGTTGTACATCTGGAAATTATATGTTAGCATGGGGTTCCACACACTATCATTTCATAATGGGATTCCCATTTTATTTTTTGGTTCTAATAGGGACTAAAAAGGGATTGCGTTAGACAAGTACTTCTGAGTATAACTTACCATCCATAGATAGAAGGCCAGTATGAGCATAGGATACATGAGCTGGAGGACATCCTTCAAGCATGTGTCCTAGAATTTAGAGGTTCTTGGGAGAATAAAAATCATCAGTTGTAATTTTCCTATAATAAAAGTTTTCAAGAAAATTTTCAATAGAACCTTATGTTGATTTTTACGGTAGGTCCTACCGATCTCCCCACTGTTGGCTGCAACCAGGAGAGTCAGATATAACGGGACCTCTTCTTTTATAGGAGACCACAGAGTAGGTGGAGTTCATTAAGAAGGGGATGGTTACTGCACAAGCACGAAAAAAGTCTTATATGGATCATCGGAGACAGTGTCTTTAGTTTGAGGTTGGATATCAGGTTTGTCTATCTCTCATACCGAGGTTGGGACATAAGAAGATTAGGAGATAGGGAAATCTTTCACAAAATACATGAGGCCATTTTTGGTTTTGGAGAGATTCAGACTAGTATCCTATCGGTTGTAGTTACCTCAGAGGTACCGGTCTATGCACGATGTCTTCCACGTTTCTCAGTTGTGGCGTTACTTCTTAGACATTTCCCATGTTTTTTACCTAATGAAGTTGAGTTAGAGGTGGAAGCATCGTTTGAGGAGTATCCTATCTGGATTTTGGATCGCAGTGTGAAGGTTTTCTATGGTTGGTATGTTCCTCTAGTATGGGTGTTGTAGAAGCACTGGTGAGTATATGGCAAGACTTGGGAGAGGGAGGATGATGTACGATTGCAATTGTTGGATATATTCAGGATTTTCCTTCTTCATCAACATATTAATGAAATTCAGGGACAAAATTCATTATGGGGGGAAGTTTGTAAGATCTTGGATCTTCTTTTTAGGTTTCAATCTTGTTTTGGGGTGTTTATTTAGGAAAATTGTAGTTTTTTGGAAATTTTAGTAGTACACACCATGTAATAAGGAGTATATTCCATGTACCCTATTACTACTTACGACTGTGTCTTGGGATTGTAATAGCAAAGACATGGTCGTGCAAGGTGACATGGTAGACCGCTAATTTTGAGGGCCGGTTGACAAGAATCCGCAGGGTGTTCATTAATAGTACATGTTGTGTACTTTTTCTTTTATTTCATTAAACAAACTGAGGCTACCTCTCATTCCTAGAATTGTCTTCTTCTAACCCCGTCTCTTCAAAGGGTGACCGAGAGCAATGATTATTCTTTGAGCCACCGACTCTCCATCTATTCTCCAAATCAATCTCATTCAGTGGAATTGGAATCGCATCAGTGAGTTCATATTTTTTCTAGAGCCTCATGTCTTGATTCTTCCTCTTTTATGAGATACTTATGGTTGAATGTTTAAGACATTTTTATAGATCTACGGTGTTCTATGTCGACCCAGTGGCTTAGGTTAAACTATACCGATCGTACAATGTTAAGGTAGGTGTTTTGTTGCCTTTCCTAGTTTGTCTTTGAGTTTATATTCCGACGTGCTGATTACCCATGTTTCCTGTATTTCGGGTAAAATGATTTGAACCCTGTTTTATTTTCCATACATTTTTTGTTTGATTAATTCTTTTTTGAAGTGATATTATGAGAAATTACATGTTAAAGGAACACCCATGGGTGTGTGTTTTTATTTGACAATTTATGGTTGTTTGGTCCATGTCTCCAACATGGAAGACCTCGTTTCCTTGCTGCCTGTTGAAAAGATTGTGATATGCATTGAAATTATTATCCATATTGAATTTGATATCACTTGAGGCTTCTTGTTATCATTTACATATTATTGGATTACACAGTTCTATGGGAACATGGTGTTGTTAGACTATATGGGGGATTGGCGACGACTGTTCCCTCAGGGTGTCTATAGCTATGTTACGAGACCACAAGGGGAATTTATGTTGAGTGATTATTTATAGTGTCTAATATAATTGCGCTATGAGACCACATAGAGGGTTAATTGCATGGGCTCCCTCAGAGTGTCTATAGATACGTTACAATACTACAAGGGTGAATTGATGTTGGGTGATTCCCCAGTGAGTCTTTTGTTATTGTGGAAAACCCATAAGGGGAATGAAATGTTACTGCTTCCTCAAAGTTAGGTCATATGGTTCGAGTTGCGACATGGAATCACTGTCTTTTGTTATTTTGGAAAACCCATGTCACGAATGGAATCACTGCTTGTACATAGTGTAAGGTCATATGATTCCATCCTTCAAAATATTGATTTCGTGGAACACTTAAGGATAACTAGCGATGAAAGATTTCAAAATCGATATATGATAATAGAGACTCTATTACACACTAATGAAGTGAAGGATTCAACATCATCGAATGTATAATATTATACCCTCTTACTCCACCAGGGTAAGTTACGGGGAAGCTAACTGCTTTGAATCATTGAGTACCATGTGAGCCTAGGACTTCCTGCTAGCGGAATATTCTACAACATCACCGTTTCTCAACATATATACTATATCAATGTCATATTTTTGAAATAATTTCAATCAGCATTGCTACCTCTAGTTCAAGTCCCTCCAGGTGATGATGTACTAGAGACTTTGATGTTCTGTACAGACCACATGGAGTTCTCCCAAAAGATATTGTCTCTACACCCCCAAGTAGAGGGAAAATTCTTCCAAAACCACATAGTGAGTCACATAGTTCAGCTCATGGGGAAATCATCACATCAATTTATAATTTTTATCTGTTGTACCAAGGATGGCATTGATCACACATAGATACCAATGAAAAGGGAAGGTTAGTAAACTAATCCAATCTCAAGAATATAGAACTAAAAATCACGTGGCATACCCCTTGTGTCATCACATCCCTTAAAAGGAGAGTAATCTCAAAAAACGATACTCCACTACACTCACTAGTTGTATCTCAATAAAAAAGGTTGTTAAATAGAAAAACTCCACTCACAAAGACATGACCTGCTTCGACACTCCACTGCACAAACCATTCAAGAACACATAAGTCAGAGGGACTCATCAACCACACCTATATAGTATCTGCATTGGTAGGAACTAGATATCCCTCACAGTTTATCTCACGTCCCAAAAATGCATCTAGGTGGGGGTAGTACCCCTCTTCCTCAAGAATTCAATGTTGCGTCAAAAAATACTGACACATGGTTACATAAAAACCCAGAATCACCCTGGTGAAACCATAAATAATAGTTGGGAGATGATAGTACCTCACATAGTGTTTAATATTTTATACTAAAAAATGATAGAGCATGTTCTACTAAAAAAATTTAAAATCCATAGGTCGTATCTCTTAAAATATCATTTTCTACAGGATTATAGAAATATATATCATGTAGCTGCCCACAGCCCCAACCACCGTCTCCTTGAGCCTAACATGGGCCAGCTGGTGGTGGTGGAAGTATCTCATAGAATCATCCACCAAGCACAACTCCTCCAACTACCCATCTTATACCTCCTCCCCAGGGACCTCCCAGTCCCTACAAGGGGTTTCCCATATCTTATCATCAAATCTATTGTGTTAGTTAGTTTACTATATTCATGGAAAACTCATCATGTAAGGTTAGGCATTCTCTGGCCATGTGACCATTCTCATCACATGAATAACACCTACCCTCCCATGGCATACCTGGTTCTTTATGATGTCCCAAATCAAGTTCATGAGACTTATCAAGGAGAGTCCTCCTACATCAAGGCCCTACCAACTGACGTCGTCTAGCTGTAGAAAATGTATCAGCTCTGATTTTTCCACTAGAAAAACTAGCCAACTAGCATTCAAATGAGAGAAATATCTCTACCACAAGTGCCTAATCTAGCACCCCATGTTAGGTTTGGATGCACAAGGGAACTATGTCAATATGGATTTCTCTGTGGAGTCCATGCTAAAACATCCATGGTTAGAAGTATATGTCATAAATCATGTCTAGATAATATCGAGTTAGGATTGGGAACCGATTCTCATAATCTGAAACCATCATTCATCAATTTTGGAGCTCTAGAAACTCCTAAATAACGACGAATCATAAGAAGGAGGGGTAGTACTCCTCACGGAACAACTGATGAATGCCACCACATGAGAGTGTCAACTCCTTCTGCATCTGACTAACAAGACTCCACCAATTCCCACATATTCCGTGGAAAATGGATGGATGATAAAGACACAATCTTCTCTGTTGTTTTCAAAATAGGAATGAAGAGGTTAATCGGAAACTCTACACAAACCTATGTTGCCTAAGGATCCATCTCATCATTGAACCTCAATGGTCACTGGCCCTGGATCTCCTGGACTGTGCTCAAACTGCACACATCCTCAGCCTTATATACTAGAACTAACTGTTTATCAGTCGGTTTAGGTGTAAATACCTTCCAACATGATGTATGAGGATCGCATGATGGACCCCGAACTGATGCCTCTTCTCTCAAGAAGATGTTTTCTTGAATTGGAGCTGATATCATTGTTGGTTGTCATTACAGAGGAATCCCAAATCTATCGTGGAGTAACATGGTCAAATGAGCACATTTAAATATATCAACAATGATGAAGAGATGAATCAAGAAGTATGGACAATGAATCAGTCCTATGTGATGAATTTACAATTGTTCTCTACAACAAATGTCTCACTATGCAGAGTCAATAAGTGTGTAATCAGTGTCCTTGTGAATGGATGCATCGGCCGCCACACTATAACTAGAATCTCTTTATAGAGAGTCACTCTCAATATACGTTGACATTGTTTCCATATAAAACAACCAATTCTATTTTTAGGAAATGTTTGAACAAATTTCCAAAGAATAAACTACCTCTAATACAAGTTTTTCGATCCCTGACATGGGTCAGGTCATGACAACCACTCGAATAGAGTTTCTTTTATTCAGGGGTCAAAATATTTATTATAAAATATAAAAAATAGATTTTTAATGGACCATCGATTATATTTTTAATAATTTAAAAATAACATTATAGAATATGTGATTTCTATGAATGTTAAATCATTTAATAAAATAAAATTTATCCTGAAATAAAATTAATGTGAGTTTTGAAATTAATCATATAAATTGAATTTAAATATATCTTGAAAATAATGGAATTAGAAACTATTATATTCCCAATTATTTATCATGATATATCCATAAAAAATAATGTAACATAATAATTTATATAGTTTAATTTAATTTTAATTTTTTTAATATCATTTATTTTGTATTATTATTAACCAAATAACTATTATGTAGGAGTTTCTTATGCATTTAATGTAATTATTTCTTCTAAAAAAATGTATAACTAACTAATAATGATAAATAAACACATTTATCTTTTAAAAGAAAATATATAAGTGAAGATAAATTGTTTTTCCCCTATCCCAAATCATTATAGATATTAAAACTAAGAAAGGTGTATTTTTTGACTTTTTCATTAGAAAACATATTATATGGGTCATATTCAAAGGAATATACAAAGGAATTTCCATATTTTATATAAATTGATGTCTATAGTCTAAATGGACACATAAAAATAAATTACGATAATATTGTATTTCATTTTCAGTCTTAACATTCTTGTTTACCACCCCCCCTGAGTAACCCATTCTTACGTAACCAAGGTAATTAATTTTTACTACATTCACTACTCATTTTGGTCAAAATATTTGTTCAACATATTATATATTATAATTTATACAGATACCTAATTTGGAATACATTTTTCAAAATTCAATTCACATAAATAAAAAAATTATAATTTAAAATTAATCCTACAGAAGTGAGAGAATGTGGGAATTTAAAATTAGAATTTTCATATGTTTATAATGTTTTTATATAAAAATTAAATATTAAAATTATAAGAACTAGGATATTGATTTAATGTATGGATATTGTTTTTAGTTGTTTTTGATGAAAAGTGGAGTTTTTTGATATTCTAAGAGTACACGTTGTGTACTTAGTAGTACTCGTTGTGTACATTGTTACCATTAATGACCATGTATTTGGTGTGTAATGGATGAGACATGGCTCTATGGGTGATGTGGCTGACCGCTAATATCAGGGGCTAGTTGAGAAAAATATATAGCGTGTTCATTAATAGTACACATCGTGTACCTTTTCTTTTATTTCATTAAATGGACCGGGGTCACGTCTCATTCCCAGAATTTTCTTCTTCTAAATGCTTCTCATCCAGGAGAAACTGAGAGCAGAGATTCTTCTCCAAGAGACTAACCCGCCGTCTATGATTTTATTCAATCTCTATCAGTTGTGTTGGAATCACATCGTTGAGTTCTTCCTTCTTCTAGAGCCTCATCTGTTGATTGATCCACTTTCACGAGATATCGATGGTTGAATGTTTTAGATATTTTTGTAGATCTACAATGTTCTAGGTCAATACATAGGATTAGGTTCAACTATATCGATCATCCTTTGTCGAAGTAGGTGGTTTGTTTCCTTTCATGGTTTTTCTTTGATTTTATATGCCGAAGTTCCAATTTCCCTTGTTTTCGGTATTTAGGGTTAAAGGATTTGAACCATGTTTTATATAACTTAGATTGATTATTAGATTAAGGCTTTTATGAAGTGATATTATGGGAAATTTCATGTTAATGGACCACCCCATTGGTGTGTTTCCTTGTTTGACTATTTAAGTTTGTTTGGTCTAGGTTTCCTTTGAGGATAACGTTGTTTCCTGGCTTCTTATAGAAATTCTTCTGATAAGAATTGAAATTTTTATCCATATACTATTTGAGAATACATGTGGATTCTTTTTATTAAATACAGACAATTTAATTACATAGTGATGTGAGAACCTGGTGTAGTTAGACCATCTATAATATTGATAGTGAGTGCTTCATCTGAGTGTATATTGTTACGTTATGAGACCACATGGGGAATTTATGTTGAGTGATTCCTCATAGTGTCTGATACAATTGCACTATGAGATTATATCGGTGTTGACTATGTGGGATTCCATATAGAGTCAATAGATATGTTACGAGTCTACAATGGTGAATGGATGTTGATTCTTCCCCATAGAGTTTCTAGTTGTTATGGAAAGACCATAGGGGGGATTGACTATGAATGATTCCTTAATATTTCATTGTCTTTTATTACATTATTCTACTAGAGGGGTTAAAATGTTTGAGCTACCAAGAGGGTTATTTTGAATTTTGAATGTTGTGATGTGTCTTCCAAGATAAAACACAATATTGGATTCGGTCCAGTTATGAAGTCTTTTGAGATACCTGGTTGTGATTCTTGATTAAATGATAATGAATGTAAATGGAAACTGTGGGATTTGTTACATTTGTGTACTCCTAGTTTCGTTTTTTATATCCATTTTTACATACTATATATACTCACAGATAGTTTGGCATAGATATTTGGGTGGTTGCCTACGAGGATTCATCTTGAACCCTATTTCGGTCCTACTTTTGGTCCCAAATAGACTATATTGTAGCATGTATGGATAAGGGCAAGCACCCTTTTACTTCAGGTACATGATTGTTATGGAGATGGAGAGCATGGGATGCAAGCTAAGGCAGGTGATGCTACTAGTGGTTTTTTTAGTTTTCTTTGTACCTTGTTTAGTACTGTATTTTAATCATGGTGAATTGTTTTGCTACTTTCCTAGACATATGTGACATGCATCATTTATATATGTGCTTCGTGTGATTATTTACTTCAGTCTTCCGTTGTTTACTTATTTGATGGTATTACTTCTTCTGCTATTGTTTATTATTTTTTATAATGATATGCATACTCATCCAATGAGGCCATAGATTCCCCACTATCACACAAAGGCCCTTGCTTCTAATCAGCAGCCTTGAGCGTTCGGGGAAATGCATTTGAGGTCATGTGACCAACCAGGTATGGGGCACCTTTGGGCGGCACCCTGAACCGGGACGTTACTAAGAGGTATTAGAGGAATTATTTTCATCTATTACTTATTATTTATAGCCTATAGATATGTATTGGAAGGAAAATATAGTTGGTAATAAGTTGCTTCTGGGAGTAGCTAACCCTTGTATAGGGAAATTCCAATATTTATGGAATATTTCAATTTTTCTAGTTTTGTAATTTTTATAGTTGATTTGATTTCACTATTGGGTGATTCACATGTTATGGGCTGTTATGGATGGTATTATTGATGTTATATTTTTATTGCAACCCGGTGAGATGAGGGTATGCCATCTCAGGCATCATATAGGCACTCTCTAGAGATCACATGTCATGAATTCTTGTAATTCAATTTAGGGTGCATTATTGATATCTTGTTGTGGTGATATATGTTGTGCTAGATATTCATTATGTTGGGATATATTCCGTGATAGAATAGATTTTATTTGATTGGGTATTGAATTTTTTAAGGTTTAGTTTGAATGAGCTCCAAACTTTTGTCCATGAGGTGTTATGGGCCCTCATGGATCCGAATTTGGTTGATTATGTGATTGATTACACTCTTATTTATTATGATATACATTTATAAGATTCCAACCATTTATTTTTAGGGAGTATTAGACCACAAGAATTGGAATTTGTCAATTTAAAATGTTTTTTTAGTGATTTATGGGCTACTGGGGTAGTTTTTGAGAACAACTGTCTGTTAAAACCTAGAATACATATGGTTTAATGATGAATACATGAAATGTATCCATCTGTATGGGAAGGAAACGTTTCTCTTAAGTACACATCATGTACTATATATTCACTCAGCGTAATCCTTCACCTTTTGAGTGTATGTGTGGGCAGGGACACGAGGTTGGGATTTTGTTGGTGCAACGCAACATATACCGGACATACACATCATTTTATGGAGACTATGTATCAGGCCATGTGAATGAAGAAAAATTTTAATGAAAAATTAGGCAGTACAAACTATGTACATCTTTAAAACGATGTGTGGAGTTGACCATGTAACCGGTCACGGGTCGGTGGATTCATTCTCGTACACGCCATGCCTAGCACAAACATGTTGTGTAGTCTTGTTCAGATAGAAATATGGGGTTTAGAAGTGTAGATGTACTTTGGAAAGGGTAAATGATTCAATTGCAAGATATTTCTAATGGAGAATATGTCATGTGTAAGGGTATTACAAAACCAGTGTTTTCAGAATTTCAGGACCAGGTGAAAGCATAAGGGAACAAGCCATGTAGGGGTCATACCCTCCATGTATAAATGTTTTGAAAAGAATGATAGTTTTACTTATTGTGTTATTTTATTGCGCTTCAAGGTCTTAGTCCTTGATAATCTCGAACTAAGGTGTGTGCTTGACCTTGTAGTGTCTTGACACTAAGACGTCCTATAGTTGAATGCTAGATGCAAGGCAACGATCAGACACTGGACATAGTAAATCAAGGACCACCAGCACTTCCTTTAGATGTACATGCCTTGGAATCGGTCATCATTTTAGATATAGGTGTCGATGCATAGTTCTAATAACGCTTCATGATTTTTATGAATATTTTCCAGGTACCACCATCTCCTTCCCCATCTATGGACGAATTGACGTGTGTTTTCAATAGCAACATACTACCACTTTATCAAGAGATAGAGGACCTCAGGCTGTAGATTCATGGTTAGAATCTGTGATATCTATCTTAGAACATCTGGAGATGCCTCTATAGATGAGGGTGATGCTCTCAACATATATTCATTGGGATTCCTCAAAGAGATGGTGGGATGTGGTATCACTAGTGGGATTCCAGCAGGTTATGGCATTGGATAATTTCCATCGTACCTTCTATGACTACTTATACCCGGAGGCATTGAGGGTCGATCAAGCCTGAGATTTCATGGTTCTAGACCAGGGTACTCTTTTAGTCATGGATTATTCTTCTTTCTTCATAGATATTCAAGGTTTCTAACCAATTCTAGCGGTGATGAGTTTTTTTAGTGATGATGTGTGAGTATTTGTATCATACATGACATCTGATCTCTGGTGAACAACTTTAGGTTTATGACCATACCTTCCATAGTCAACCAGGTGCTGATCATAGAGTGCAACCTGAGAGATTCTGTAGTTGTGGGCCAGGGCGGTCTTGTATCTAGAGTTGGTGATTCTCCGAATGATTGTAGGAAGCATCATAGGGAGTATACACATGTTGATTCGAGTAGGAGGGATACACCTTCAAGTAGCTAGTTCGTATGCTACCAAAGTGGGAAGGGATGGAATACGAGGAAATGTTGCTCATGAGAACAAATTGAGTGCTGCTCTTGCGGCAAGATGAGTCATCTTCAGCATTTATATCAGTTTTTTTCACCAGAAGCTAGTGATAGAGGTTCTTCTATGACTCTTCATTCAGGATCATGAACTCGTGTTTCTCATATGTCTAGGAACTATAGTTCATCTGGTCATTCAATCTGGGGTGGAGGTCGAGGCTATGGTATCCAGTTTCCAGGTTTTCTATGACAACAGGGTGGACAAACATTGGGTGTTAAGGGAGGGTCGCAGGGTCATGGTACAGGTAATACCATTCTAGTGGTGCAGATCTAGCAGGTGCAGGATCTTAAACTCTCTACAATTAGAGGTGATATTTCTGTTTCTTCAGTTTAACATTCTTCACTTTTCGATAAAGGGCCTTCCCATAGTTTCATATCTGTTGTTGTTTTATAGAGCCTAAGGATCTGTATTTTTACCTACTGATATCATGAAGTTATACACTCTGTTGGGGACTGGAAAATCTAATGTACGATAGTGCAAGGGGTTATCTCTTGAGGTTTGAGGGTATCAATTCTTATTGGATCTCTTTGTATTAGAGATCACATGCTATGTTGTCCTTACCGAAATGAAATAGTTGGTTCCCTGCCTGGCTTTTATTGAATTATATCCTCATAGGGTGAGATTATTGTCACCATAAGGTGGATTTTTTCTACATAAGGGATAATGGGATGTCCATGTGAGCAGAACAAGACTCAAGCATCACATTTTGGGGGGAGTTACAGCCCAGATTACTAGTCTATACCTAGATGAAAATGGGACTTCACAGAAGGAATTTCCTCTAGTGGTGGATCATTTTAGGGATTTCAATTTCGTTGACTTTTCTGTTTTTCCTCCAGAGTGAGAGGTATACCTTTTAATTGAGTTGGGGCCATGATTCTCAATGTTGTCCATTCCTCAGAATAGGATGGCTACACTAGAGTTACATGAGCTCAAGAAAAAGATAGAGGAGTTACAGAAAAAGGGATTTATTTAACCTATTACTTATCCAAGGGGTTCACCTATTCTGTTTGTGAAGAAGGTGGATATTACCCTCCAACTTTGTGTGAATTATCGATAGTTGAACCAGTTGACGTTCAAGAACTAATATCCATTGCTGAGGATTGTTGATCTCTTTGATCATCTTTGTGAAGAGCAAGTGTTCACGAATATGGATTGAGGTCTAGTTATCATCAGTTGCACATTAGACCATCATATATAACTATTACAACATTTCATAGTATGTATGGTATATACGAGTATGTGGTTATGTTGTTCGGTCACACAATCACACCTGCAGGTTTTATGGAACTGATGAATCGAGTGTTCCAACCATACATGGATTTCATCATGGTGGTTTTCTTGGATGATGTCTTGGTCAACTCTCACACTCAACATGACCATGCTACCCATCTTGAGATCATTTTGAGTACTCTGAGAGAGCATCAATTATATTATAATATCTTAAAATTCCACTTTTTGATGGGCCAGATTCACTTCATGGTTCATGTTATCTCGGAGACATGTGTGTTAGTAGACCCAGAGAAAATGAGTGATGTAGTTTCCTAGGATATTCTAAAGAATGTCTTTGAGGTATAGAGATTTCTAGGGATGGCTGGTTACTATAGACGTTTTATGAAGGACTTTTCATGCTTAGCAACACTACTAAAGGGCATGACTAAGAAGGGTGTGAAGTACTTGTGGACATATTCATATGATTCATCAATTCAGGAGTTGAAGGGAAGTTTGACATCAGCACCGATCGTAGTTTTTTCAGAGCCAGAAAAGAGATATATTATTTATCATGATGATTTAGGTATTGGGCTGAGAACAGTTAATATGCAGGGGTGGAGTCGTCACATATGGGTCTCGGTAGTTGAGACCACATGAGAGGAATTACCCAACACATTATTTATTGTTGGTTGTAGTTGTTTTTTCTTTACACTTTTAGATACATTATCTTTTGGGATTGAATTTTTTGTTTTTAACTAACCAGAAGAGTCCTATGTATATCATTACTCATCATGATATGAATATCATATAGTGAATGTGGGTTGAATATCTTTAGTCCTTTGATTTTGAGCTTTCCTACACACCTGGGAAAGAAATACATTGGTTGTTGCATTGAGTTGGGGGACACAGATAGAGGAATTTTAGGAGGCCCATAGTGAGTGGATTCTTATGGATCTACTCTCTGAGTTGTATTTTGAGTGGAACATCTGACAGAGACAACTGTTTCTTTCATCTGTAGTAGTCACCTCTACTCTTCATGAGCGAGTGTGAATGTGGCATCTATCAAATGTTGAAGGCCTTATCCTGTAGGATATTGTGGTAGGAGAGGACCCTATTCACGTATGGACTGTAGGCGATGGTGAGATATTGTGCTTCTATGGACGTGTATAGGTGTTAGCATACATACACGAGGAGCTGAGGTGGGATTCCCATTCTTCAGTTTGGGAAGTTCATCTTGGTGTCACCAAGATGTATAAAGATCTACACTGTCAGTATTGGTGGCCATGTATGAAGAGTGATGTTACATGTTTTTTCATGAGATGTTACACCTGCCACCAGTTGAAGGCAGAGCATCAGTGATAAAGTTTGGTAGTATTTTGAGATACCTAGTTATGATACATTCTGGATTAAATGCTATTGAATGTAAATGTAATAGTGGGATTTGTTACTTTTTTTACTCCTAATTTCTTTGATGTATTAACATTTTTACCGGGTATATATACTCACTGATAGTTTGGAATAGATCCTTTGGTGTTTTCCTAATAGGATTCGTCTCACACCCTGTTTGGGTCATGATTTAGGGATGAAACAGATTGTATTGATGCAGGTTTAGATAAGGGAAAGCGCCCTTCTATTTTAGGTACTTGATATATGTGCAGAACTAGATCATGGGATTAATGCCAAGACATGCGATGATATTGGATATTTTTTATTTTTTACCTTGGTTTAGTACTTTATTTCAATCATCAGTGACCAACATGGCTTTTGCAGCATTTACCCATTCTTGAGTGGAAGTGGAATGAGGTCACGAGGGACTTCGTGACAGTGTTGTTGAGGGAACCTTGAGGGAATAATGTTGTTTGCGTTGTCATTTCAAAACTCACAATGGTTTCACATTTCATACTGGTCAAGGAGACCATTATTGTTGATGAGCTGGGAAGGTTGTACATCTGGAAATTATATGTTAGCATGGGGTTCCAGACACTATCATTTCATAAAGGGATTCCCATTTTATTTCTTGGTTGTAATAGGGACTACGTAGGGATTGGGATAGATAAGTACTTCTGAGTATAGATTACCATTCCTAGATAGAAGTCCAATATGATCATATGATACATGAGCTAGAGGAAATAATATAATCATGTGTCCTAGATTTTAAAGGTTCTTGGGATAATAACAAACTTTAGGTTTAATTTTCCTACAATAATAGTTTTCAAGAAAATATTCTGATAGAACCTTATGATGATTTTTACGGTAGGTCTTTCCGATCGCACCAATGTTGGATAAAAGTAGTAGAGGAAGATATAATGGGACCTATTCATGTCTAGGAGACCACAGAGTAGGTGGAGTTGATTAGGAAGAGGATTCCTACTGCACAAGAATGACACAAGTCTTATGTTGATCGTCAGAGACAACATCTTTAGTTCAATGTCGGATATCAGGTTTTCCTATCTATCATACCGAGGTTGGAACATAGGAGTATTATGACATAGGGAAATCTTTCACCAAGATGCATTAGGTCATTTGTGGTTTTGGAGAGATTCAGGATGGTTTCCTATCAGATGCAGTAACCTCAGAGGTATCAGTCTGTGCATGATGTATTCCACATTTCTCAATTGTGGCGTTTCTTCTTAGAAATGTCCCATGTTTTTCAACCTAATGAATTTGAGTTAGAGGTGTAAGAATCATTTGAGGAGCATCCTATCCAGATTTTGGATCATAGTGTGAAGGTTTTCTATGGTTGGTATGTTCCTCTAGTATCGGTGATATAGAAGCACGGGCGAGTAAAGGACAAGACTTGGGAGAGGGAGGATGATGTACAATTGAAATGGCTGGATCTGTCAGGATTCTCTTTCTTCAACACCTTATTAATGAAATTTATGGACAAAATTATTTAAGTGGGGACGTTTGTAAGAACCCGGATCTTCTTTTTAGGTCTGGATCTTGTTTTGGGCTGTTTTTTAGGAAAATTGTAGTCTTTTTGAAATTGTAGTAATACAAACCGTGTACTAAGGAGTATATTCCATTTACCATATTCCTACCTATGGCTGTGTCTTGGGATTGTATTGGAAAAGACATGGTCATGTAGGGTGACATGGAAGACTGCTAATTTTGAGGGCCGCTTGAGAAGAATACACTGGGTTTCCATTAATAGTACATGTGGTGTACTTTTTCTTTTATTTAATTAAAAGAACTAAGGCTGCCTCTCATTCCTAGAATTGTCTTCTTCTAACCCCGTCTCTTCCAAGAGTGACCGAGAGAAATGATTATTCTTTGAGACACCGACTCTCCATACGTGCTCTGAATCAATCTCCGTCAGTGGTAGTGGAATCGCATAAGTGATTTCATATTTTTTCTAGAGCCTCATCTCTTGATTCTTCCTCTTTCATGAGATATCTATGGTTTAATGTTTAAGACATTTTTATAGATCTATGGTGTTATATGTCGATCCAGAGGATTAGGTTAAACTATACCGATCATAAAACATTGAGTTAGGTGTTTTTTTCATTTCCATGTTTTTCATTGATTTATATTCTGAAGTGTTGATTACCCATGTTTCGGGTATTTCAGGTTAAATTATTTGAACCTTGTTTTATTTTCCATACATTTTTTGTTAGATTAATTATTTTTTGAAGTGATATTATGTGAAATTACATGCTAAAGGAACACCCCATGGTTGTGTTTTTTTTATTTTACTATTTATGGTCGTTTGGTCCAAGTCTCCTACATGGAAGACATAGTTTCCTTGCTGTCTGTTGAAAAGATTGTGATATGCATTGAAATTGTTATCCATATAGTATTTGATATTAATTGGGGCTTCTTGTTATCATGTACATGATTGAATTACACAGTGCTATGGGAACATGGTGTTGTTAGTCCATAGGGGGGATTGACGGTTAGTGTTCCCTCAGAGTGTCTATAGTCATGTTACGAGACCACAAGGGAAATTGATGTTGAGTTCTTCTTTAAATTGACTAATATAATTGTGCTATGAGACCACATGGAGGGTTGATTGGATGGTATCCCTCATACTGTCTATAGATACGTTACAATACTACTATGGTGAATTGATATTGGGTGCTTCCCCAGTGAGTATTTTGTTAATGTGGAAAACCCATAGGGGGAATTAAATGTTACTTCTTCCTATGAGTATATTTGAGTTTTATTTCTTTATTTGACTAGATGTGTTAAACAGACTGAGTTATCTTGAGGGTTGTTATGAATTTTGAATTTTGTGACCCATCTACTAAGACAAAGCACAAGCTTTGATTCGGTCCAGTTTGGTAGTCTTTTGAGATACATGGTTGTGATACATTCTTGATTAAATGCTATTGAATTTAAATAGAACTGTGGGATTTGATACTTTGTTTTACTCCTAATTTCATTGTTGTATTACCATTTTTACTGGATATAAATACCCAATAATAGTTTGGCATAGATACTTTGGTGTTTTCATACTATGATTCGTCTCACACCCTATTTGGGTCATGCTTTTGCGTTGAAACAGATTATATTGTTGTAGGTTTTGATAAGGGAAAGCACCCTTCTACTTCAGGTACTTGAGTGACGTGCATAAGGAGAGAATAGGATGCAAGATAAGGCTTGTGATGCTGCTGGATTTTTTCTCTTTTTACCTTGGTTTAGTACTTTACTTCCTGCATGGTGAATTTTTAGGCTTCATTCCTCAAACTATGTGGCATGCATCATTTATATATGTTCCCCATGTGTTTATTTTATTTAGTCATACATTATATACTTATTGTATTGTATTACTACTTTCACTACTGTTTATTCTGTTCTAAATGATTGTGAATACTCTAATAATGAGGGAATAGTTTCCCCACTATCACACCAGGGCCCTCGCTTCTAGTTGGCAGCGTCTGGCATTCAGGGAAATGCGCTTGAGGCAATGTGACCAACCGTGTACGGGGAACCTTTGGGAGGCACCCGAAACCAGGACGTTACAAAAATTATTTTAAGGAAATAAATTGAATTAATAGATATAAAATTTGTCTAATATTACATTCAAACAATTTCAAAAAATAATGATAAATTATAAATTATTTAAATGAAATGACATTATATTATTAAAATTCCTTAGTTTTCACTATTCATAAAAACAAAACATTTCAAAAAAAATGACCCCAACATAATTTTTTTATATCCCTATAAAAATGATAAATTTTATTCCAAATAAATTTTCTATAAATTATAAAAATTAATTATAAATTATTTGTGAAAATCATTATTAAACCATATTTTAGAAAAAAAAACTATTTTTTCAGATAGTATTTTTTTATTTTAAATGATTCATATTATATTTATAACCAATAGATTTCCATTTATGTGTAAGACTTATAAATTTAAATATTTAGTTAGTACTATTCATACTCACCAATTTAACAGCATGTTTATAATGGTTATTTGTATCATGGAGCTTTTAAACATGGTGTTTTTCTTCAATTAATCTGTCAACTATAATTTTCTTCTTTTTTGAAAATAATGTTGCTACCTCCTCCCCCACATTAATCAATTTCATCTTTAAAATTTTAAATTTATACTATTAATCAAATAATATAAAATTTAATGTTCTTTTTTGTAAACCCATATCGTAAAATGGGTTAATAAAACATCCTATCAAGAAAAGAGAAATAGATGTACAATGGTCATATGGAATAACCCATCACTAGGTTTCCAAATAGTATAACACATGAGGGAATGAAATTAAAGAATAAATATTTGTAAAGAGTGATTGTGGTCATTGATTATAAGAATGTGAATGATCAATGGAAATTAAAGGGAATCAATACCATAAATATCCAATGATCAAAAACGCCATTAGTTCGTCGTAAATGAAGTTACTAGGATTACATTGTTGTTTCAAGATCATTTTTCCTACTATTTAGTAATACTCTTACTATCTATAATAATTAAATATTGAAATATTCTTACATGATTATTAAAATTTAATCATATAACAGATTTCCACACAAATATCATCTTTTTCTCCAAAGGATGTGTATTCAGGATGAATTTTTCCAACCTAAAGCACTAAAATAAACATTTAAATAAAACAAGAACCATAAATGGGTAAACAAGCCATTCCTCCTATCAATAGATACTAACCAAAACAAAAATAGTTAGTACATTGTAATATAATTCCTAAAACTAATAAACCTTAATACAACAATCTCATAATTTCAATTGTAATAACCAATCTTCAATGAAAATAATTACATAAGTAAATTCAAAATCAAAGGGTTTGTTATCCAAAAAAAAATTATCTCATAACTTTCAGCTTTCAAACTAAAAAATATAATGATTTCTCATTTTTTAACTATCATTAATCAAATAGTCCCTAAATCACAATTCTCTATCATGACTATCTATACAATAAAACTTTAAATTCAATAATTACATATAAATAATATATCATAAAAAACATAAACATTATAAATACCTTAAAACAAATATCGAGAAATTTTAAAGTAATACTTCACATTAAACTGAAACATTACATACACATTAACGAAATAAGTCATATCATAATGTGTCATCAATCACTTTAACACATCATCACTTAAAACCTCAAAGGGTTGTCTAATACATTAAACTTATGATGAAACCTAATCCTATTGACCAAATATGCTATCCATAAGATATATGATAACCTTATATGGTAACATCTTATTCTCCATTTTTATTGTCGACACTCACTAAATGAGCAGTGATTAATTCCAAAATGGGCAGATACCTAGGTATGGGTATTATTATCCCCACAATGAAAACAAAAAATAATGTGGCCAAAGAAATTCAAATCACATAACACCCCAGAATACATGTGGTCACATGTCCTACTTAATTTCATGTTGATGGCCACACACAGTGCATAGCCTATGTGAGGCCTCATGATGCCCCTTTCAAGAAGCACTTCTACTTCTGAAAAAGGCACCCACACAATTTCATATCACACAACAATATCTAGATGAGATCCTCTAGTTCAGACATCTTATAAATTAGTGGATTCATTATAATCCCTCTAAAAATATTTTTTTAATAGGTGGAAAATATCCAATAGTTTGGATTCTCTTATGGTCGTAAAACTCATGTGACACATCACCAATGAGGAGAATGATTGTTCTAGACAACATTCAAACAAACTCATGAACTCCCAATAAATTGTAAAATTAGTAAAGGAAAAATAATGGAAAGAGGATAAAGCCACTCATAGTAATAAAAGTCATTTTAAATTTCCCTGGAGAACTGTAAGACATCACGAGAACCCGGTGACATGTCTCCTCTTCTCACGAAAGCCCACTGGCTTTGTATCCACATCACACGAAGGCCCTTCAGTTTTTATAGGAAACCACTCAATCCCCCTTTGGTTCCTCTAGGGAAAACAAATGTAATTTTATATAAAATTATCCTGCATCTTAAATGGACCATTTTTTGTCACGAGATGCATCACCATGAGGTAGAGTGATTATCTCTGACAATACTCATTCAATCTCACATTATCCCCAACATTTATTAAATTATAAAAGGAAATTAAAAGTGGAGGAGGTGGGATCCCCTCAAGGTCATAAAAATAACATGACATGATAGAGATATCTGTATCATGTTCCCATAATTCCCCTTGATAATCCATCTTTATCTAATGGAAATTCCAATAAAAGTCACCAACGGTCATGTGCATGAATTATAATGGCTCCCTAATCCCCTTAAGGCCTTTGGACATGTCAATATGACAACATGAAGGTCCTTTGACATAATTTTTTGAATAACAAAACACCATTAATTGGACATAATTTAATAAATAATGTGTTAATAAGATGATCATGTGGTCTCTAGATATCAGGTGAATCCCTCGAAATGATCTACAAAGGGATCACACGGAGTGCCTAATGATGAATCCCTCCACCGAATCCAGCCTAGAGTCGTATTATATGAAACATGAAAAGTAGTAAACAAATTGTGGGTGGGCCTATAAATCCCCCTCCCCAACCTGAAAAATGCACTGTGACTCTCTAAATGAGAGGTTTTCCGTTTTTCATCCAATCACCATAGATGATTTCTCAAAATGGATGATCTTGGGACCGAACTATTTCTCATTAGCTAAGATACCAATGAACATACAGAGTAATCTTGTGGCATGAATAATGAATTCATAGGATCACTATAGATCAAACAAAGGGCCTTTATCTAGACACATGAAGAACATCCAACACATATTAAAGATCATGGGAGATTTAAATAAACTAAAACTAAATGAATCTTAGGAATTCGTAAAATGAGATCTAGAACAACAACTAGAGGCGAGAGACTTACGCAAAGAACATATACACTAATCCTCATTAACATTGTGTGAACCACCCGAGACACATGAAACACATAGACACGTCACCCATATCTCACGAAACTCTTTCCAAATACTATTTGGGTCATGTGAAGTCCTCCATACATGTCAAAGCATGTCACATGGTTCCCCTCAATAATTAAATTGGAGTCTTGTGAATCACTCTGGGATTTCCATTCAAGACTTTTGATGTCCGTCATATTTGTTTCTGGATTTGTATTATGGAACAAATCCATGACAGTTGAGTCTCCTGGTAGTACCTGGGTCTGACAGTTGGCTCTTAGGATGTCCCTAGAACATTCCAGCTAGGCTTCACGATACCTTTGAGACAAGCCAACTATTACATGAAACACATTTCAAGAAATGTTTCATTGACTCTCTTGATCCCCTTATAGTTTGTCAACTAGATCTCAAGTTGACATTAGACCATGTTATCTAGATCACGCGACACCCTATTAACAAGATTTCTGAGATAATTTGATTTCGCTCCGGATCAACTGGCCATGTACGGTGATCTCCATTAGACAAGTCATCCTTGATAAGGTGATGACCCTCAATCATTCCATCTTTGATATGAGACATCCCTCAGACAATACAAATGGATCAGTTAAATTTCTCAAGACATGTCTAGAAGACATCCTCCAACATGAAAAATAGACAATCAAGGCATGTAAAGCTGGTACTCAAGCATGTAAATCAGGTAAGAAGTCCATGTCAAAGCGCATCCTAAGGATTAATAATTTTTTCCACCATCAATGTGTATGCTCCAACCAAAGGGAAATGTCTGTGTGAAAGCACTAATCTAGGGAACTACAAGTGTAGCACCCCGACCCCAGCTACCCAGTGTCGGTGCATTACTTCATAACATTGGCATGATCACAAAAGATCAAGTCTCGAAATACCGATTAGTTTAGTATCCTTGGAAACACTAGATACATTCATAAACATTACATTACATCATAAAAATGAAAACTACAATAACATGGTCTCCCTAGTCCACACTCATATCCTCACTGACTATTCTTGCAAGTCAGTCATAATACACTTCTTCACATCCTGGGAAAAATAAAACATTGAAAGGGGTGAGCTCAAATGCTCAGTAAGGATAACAATATAGCGGAAACTTTCATAAGAAAACATAATCATTTAAGGCAATGTATAACTAAAACAAAAGCCTTATTGAACTTGAACTTCAGCATAATATGGAAAAAGTAAAATAAAATAATTCCATTACTTACTCACATGGATATTCTACTAGATGAATAATCACGTGAAATATCAATAACCACTTTCATAATGAGGTAATGTATAATGCCAGACATTCTGAAACACTTTGTCAAGGCCTCGTCCAAGACGTCTAAAATGATTAAGGCCTCGGCCAAAACCGTAAATCAAATTGGGAAAGGGCCTCGGCCAATTCCACATCTAGTTGTCCCATGAGACCTACCGATGCATTGAGGAGCTATAGCGGGCTCCACCTGTCACATATTAAGTCCAATACATTCCTCATATGAATAGGTTTAAACATAACATAAATATTCGTATTAAAACTAGCATACAAAATGTCAACAATTTCTCCATAAACTATGGATGGTATAAAAATAACACATCCACAGTCAAATATTTCACAAAATGTTCAATGGAAGTTTTGTATCATAAATCAATTTCAATTAAACTTAAAACCCATCAAAGGATGTTGACATGGATGAAATCAAAGCTATTTGAGAGTAATATATCTCCTTTTTGAAATAATTTAAAAGTCCCATTATTATAAAATAATACATTTACTTTGAAGATATTCTTATAAGCTTGTTAGGGAAGCTTCGACGAAGTTATAATGGCGGAAAATAGCCTCACCCGCCGTATAAGTTAAAAAAACATTCTTACCTTAAATTTGTCAAAGAGGTAAAAAGTACATTGTTTGGAAAACGACGGTAAGATTCCTTTCCAAAATGTATAAGGGTATAAATGACTTTATCACATTTTCCATTTAATAGTAAAAATGTTTTGAAAGACATTTTTAAGAAACATGGATGTGGATGATAACGAGGTCCCAGTAGATAATTATGTATAAACAACCTTGGATAATGAAGAGGTTGTGAAGTAAACCCTTACCTTGTACTTTTCCTTGGTTGGGGTAGGTTAACCTCCTGTATAATGGTGAAATAATTGTTATTAAATTATAAAATAATCATATACATTCATATGATATCATATATGATCTTTTAACATTGCTTTGTTAACAATATCTTAGATTTATCGTTGTTTCGGGTGTTAACTTACTCATTTTATTTTATATGTTTTGTTACATAAGTCGTGTTTTTCATGGATAGGTTGTATCTAGATCATATCCAGAATGATATGATTTCCTTAAACATTATTTTTAAATCATCAAATGATAATTATACTTGAATGGATACGACGGAGAATGAATCTTATCGCGTTCGTGGAGACGGTAGTCCGTACGTACGCACGAGCGACAATATCATTATTTTGATATTAAAATAATATATAATTGAATATTATATCATATATACAGAATTATTATCATGTTATATTTATTATTTACATGAATTACATATCATTATTATACCCATATAAATAATAATATATTGAATAACAATTACACCACGACGTGGAGACGGTAAGCCGTACGTACGCACGTATGGTGACATGTCATTCAAATGATGGGTATAATAATGAATATGGTTGTTACATATTTATAATAACATCACAGTATATAGAATATACTGGAGTTATAATTTTAGAATTGAAATAATAAACAAAGAGGGAGTGGAAGAAGAAAGAAACTTGAAAGAGGGTGATGAAAATGTTACCTCTTCTTCGGGTTCTTCCTTTTGATTTGATCAAAAGGACTCCTTAGGATGACTTTCTGACTAAAGTAAAGCTTCTAGGATTAAGGGAGAGAAGTTGGGAGAGTATTTGGGCAGAGGTTGGCCGAACCAAAAGGCTTGAAAGTGTGAATAAGGTGGTAGATGTGGGGGCCTTTTATAAGAGGAGAGGAGGGCCTCTTTTGGAAAGATTGAAATGTTACATTATTATACAAAGCTTTTCGGATTCCAAAGGTCCCACACTCATAAAATTCGTGGATAACGTGATAAGGGTTCGAAATCTCCTCATCCAATAGGCTTTGTACAAGTGTAATCCTTGGAGTTTGCATTATCATCTCATTTTATTTAAATCGTTAAATAATGAGGTCATCGCTGCATCATCATGATGTCATAAATAATTTAATTAATTTAATGTCTAAAAATTCTAAAAAAAATACTATGATGTAGGAAATCTTTTTATCTTTCCAATGACTATTTATAGTCAAAAATATGACTTGTATAACCCCATATAAAAATTGTTTTAGTAAAACATTTCATGTTTGTGTCATTTTTTACATTAACATTAAATAAAAGGTATTTATGTCATTTTCCAACTAAAGTGGCTCCATGGGGTCCCCAAGTTGACCCATGGATTGTCTTGGTCGGCCATGGCACATCAAATGAGGGTAGTACATGTTTCAATCTCATCTCATATTATTAAAACATTATTTTTTACCTTAAACTACACTAATTACCTCTAATCGCGATTAAGAACTGAAGAGTTACTATTCACCAAAAATTATTTTAATCTCATTCAACCACATTTTACTTCTTAATGACAACCATGTATGTAGGATTGTTGAAAATCAAATCACAGAAGTGGTAATATTTCATTTAAACAAAAAATCAGTTATTTAACTACCACTTAGTGGTTTCACTATTCATCAAAAATTGATGTTTTTCAGAACAATGCCAAAATTTCACCCTAAGCTATAATTGATATTCCAAATTCAAAAATGATGTATATTTTACAAAATTCCAAACATATAAGTTGCATTAATTAATTATATAATTAATTTCCGCTGTCACAACAAATAGCGTGTTTTTAAGAAACAATTTATATCAAAAGATTGGCAATTGTTTATGTCCATTTTCAATGATAAATTAATTCTAATGACCACCATTGGATAAAATGATAAAAATATATTCTAATTATACTTTAAAACCACTAAATAGTATAATTTATCACTATAAATTATTTTGAATAAAAAAAAGTTGTTTTTATGTATTTTTCACTATTCATAAAAAATTAGAAGTTCTCAGAAAAATACCAAAAATTCAACATAGGCTAATTTCGATATTCCGAATCCAAAAATGAAGTCTGTTTTGATAAATAAAATTTATAAAATTTCAAAAAGTAGGTATTACTATTCACAACGGCTAGTTTAATTAGTTGTGGTGTGTGTTAGAGCTCGAGGTTGCGTACAACAGACGCTATTGCATTATTCGAAGGGAAACGTACCGTGGAAGCTTGGGGTGTTACATTCTCACCTCCTTCAAATAATTGCGTCCTCGCAATTTCTAGGGTATTACTGCATAAAAAGACTCGGGTGGTTCTTCATCATAAGTTTCTCAGGTTCCCACGTTGCCTCTTCCATTTTATGATTTCTCCAGAAAACCTTTACCAGACGAGTCGTCCGGTTTCTCAGCACCCGCTCCCTCACATCAAGAATTCTGATGGGCTCTTCGCAATAAGATAGATCGGGTTCCAGTTCTAATTCCTCATAGGTAAGTACATGTGTTGGGTCGGGCATGTATTTTCTCAATAGCGATATGTGGAAAACATCGTGAAGTTTGGAGAGATTTGGCGGCATCGCCAAACCATAAGCTACAACCCCAATACGATCTAGAATTTCGAAAGGTCCGATGTACCTGGGACTCAACTTACCCTTCATACCAAAACGTATAACATCCTTACATGGAGATACCTTTAGGAAAACATGATCTCCCACCTGAAATTCCAAAACCTTTCTTCTGTTATCGGCATATCTCTTCTGCTTACTTTGAGCTGATTTGATGTGGTTTTGGATTACCTTCACCTTTTCCATTGTTTCTTCCACCAGTTCTGGTCCCACAAGTTTTCTTTCACCAACATCATCCCAACAGGTTGGTGTACGACATATCTTTCCGTATAACGCTTCATAAGGTGACATCTGAATGCTTGAATGGAAGCTATTGTTATAGGAAAATTCTACCAGTGGTAAGTATTGATCCCACATACCCTGAAAGTCAAGAGAGCATGATATCAACATGTCTTATAAGGTTTGAATAGTCCGTTCTGATTGTCCATCTGTTTGAGGGTGATAGGCAGTGCTCAAACAAAGTTCAGTATCCAAGGCCTTTTGAATACTTTTCCCGAATCTTGAAGTAAAATGAGGATCACGATCAGAAACAATCGATAGGGGTACTCCATGAAGTCTTACAACTTCATTAATATATAATCTTGCTAGACGTTCATGTGGTAGATCCTCCCGTATAGCCAGAAAATGTGCTGACTTAGTAAGACGATCAACAATGACCCATATTGCATCATTCCTTCTAGGAGTCTTTGGTAGTCCCAGGACAAAGTCCATCGTAATATTATCCCATTTCCACTCAGGTGTGGGAAGAGGTTGCAATACTCCACCAGGATGTTTCCTTCCAGCTTTCACTTGTTGACAAACCATACACCTCGACACAAAATCAGCAATCTCCCTCTTCATATTGTCCCACCAAAAATGTTCCTTCAAATCTCTATACATTTTGGTGCTCCCAGGGTGTATAGAGAAATTGGAACTATGAGCATCATCCAGCAATTCCCTTTTTAGATTAGGTATATCGGGAACACAAAGTCTCTTCCTGAATTTCAAAATTCCATCCTTATACACAAAGTCCCTCAATCTTCCATCATTCACATCTTTAATCTTCTTCTGAAATTCTTCATCATTGGTATGAGAACTATTAATCCTTTCTAGTAATGATGGTTTGGCAACCATTTGAAAAAGCATTGATGTTTCACCTTCCCTAGTTATTCCCATGTCCATATTCACTAGATTCAAGAAAATTGGATCCCTTTCAATTCTCATCACATTAAAAACTCCATGGTCTTTTCTACTCAAAGCATCTTCCACCTTGTTTGCCTTCCCCGGGTGGTAATGTATCGTGCAATCATAATCCTTGAGTAGTTCAAGCCATCGCCTTTGCCTCATGTTGAGTTCTTTTTGTGTGAAAATATACTTCAAACTCTTGTGATCAGTATCAATCTCACATTTTTCACCATAGAGGTAATGTCTCCATATCTTTAAAGTAAAGATAACAGCTGCTAACTCAAGATCATGTGTAGGATAGTTTTGCTCATGAATTTTTAGCTGTCGTGATGCATAGGCAATGACCTTATCATTCTGCATAAGGACACAGCCAAGTCCTTTCTTCGATGCATCACTATAAATAACAAACCCATCATTCCCCGATGGTAGAGTCAATACATGGGCATTGACTAATCTTCTCTTTAGTTCTTTAAAACATTCTTCACACTATTTTGTCCAGAAAAATTTAATCCCTTTACATGTGAGCTTTGTCAATGGGTTAGCCAATCTGGCAAAATTCTGGACGAAACGTCGATAATAACCTACTAAACCAATAAAACAGCGTACCTCAGTTATACTTGTCGGTTCTGTCCATTCTTGGATTTCCTTGGTTTTAGAAGGATCAACGGAAATTCCATCCTTAGAGACAATATGGCCAAGAAAAGAAATCTCATGAAGCCAGAATTCACACTTGCTAAATTTCCCATATAATTCATGTCTTCTAAGAGACTTCAGGATAATGCATAAGTGATTTTCATGATCTTCGTGGCTTTTGGAGTATACCAAGATATAATCAATAAATACCACTACAAAGTCATCAAGATATTCCTTGAAAACTCTATTCATTAGATCCATGAAAACAGAGGGTGCATTAGTCAATCCAAAAGGAATTACTGTAAACTCGTAATGCCCGTACCTTGTTCGAAATGCTGTCTTTGGAACGTCTTCCTTCTTCACACACAACTGATGGTATCCAGACCGAAGGTCAATCTTTGAAAAGTATTGAGCTCCATGTAGTTGGTCAAACAAATCATCAATGCGAGGTAGGGGATACTTGTTCTTTATTGTTATAGAATTGATCTCCCTATAGTCAATGCACAACCTCATATATCCATCTTTCTTCTTAACAAAAAGAACAGGGGCTCCCCAAGGAGAAACACTAGGGCAAATAAATCCCTTATTACTCAATTCCTCTAGTTGTTTCTTTAGTTCAACTAATTCCACAGTGGCAATTCTATAAGGGGTCTTCGATATGGGCCTTGATCCAGGAATTAAATCAATGGAAAACTCAACTTCTCGTTCTGGAGGATGTCCAGGTAAATCTTCCAGAAATACATCAACATATTCTCTCAAAATAGGTACATCCTCTATTTGAATATTCCTTTCCTCACCCTCAGCAATTTCCTTCTCTTCCTCCCCAATAATTGAATTTAGTTGAGCTACTGGGGGTGGATCTAGATAAGAATTATGTGGCGACGATTCGGCTCTAAAGATAAGGTGTTCCTTATCATCATCATCAAGAATCGTAACCTCTTTCCTCTTATAATAAATTTTTGCATCATGGTCCGAAATCCAATCCATACCGAGGATTATATCAAATTCAATCATGGGTATGACGATGAGATCAGCAGGTAAAGAACATTTAGGTGCTCTAATGGGAACCAATCGACAAAACTTTGTTGCAACAATACATCCCTTAGGGGTTTTGACCAACAACTCCCTTGTTAAATCAAATTGGAAATATCTAATTTTCATAGCAAACTGGGAAGATATGAAACAATGCGATGATCCAGAATCAAATAATGCATTTGCTAAACTGGATGAAACCATTAAATTACCTGCCACCACGTCTTTCGGAGCTTCCACCTCAGCAGTAGTGAGAGCATAAGCCTGGCCCTGATCCCTTGGCCTCTTCTGAGGTAAGTTCCCCTGATGCTTAGGACATTCATTTGCATAATGTCCCTTCTCTCTACAATTATAGCATTCCACTTTGAAAACAGCTTTCTTTCCCTTGCATTCATAAGCTTGGTGGCCTTTTTCACCACACTTGTAACATACTCCTTTTCCTTTTAGGCAGGCACCAGGGTGCTTCCTACCGCAATTATCACAGGGTGGAAATTCATTTCTACCCTTCTTCCCTGTTTCATTATTTCCTTTCCCAGAGTTTTCAGCGGATCTCTTCTTATCTTTCTTTGATTTAAAGTCATAAGACTTAGAGAATTCCTTTTTCGTCTTGATAGAAAATGAGACAATACCTTCGTATGAAGAGAAGGTTTGTGATACTAAAGCTCGACGGAGAAATGGTTTCAACCCATCAAAGAAACGATCAGTCTTACTTCTTGGGTTACGTATGTAATCTGCAGCATACCTTGCTAACCTTGTAAAGTTAGCCTCATACTTTGCGACATTCTCATCCTCCTTCTACCTCAGACTCAGAAATTGCCTTTCCATATCCGCTTGATGGTCTCGAGGAAAGTATTTTTCTAAGAACAGCTCTTTGAACTCCTACCATTCCATGTTTTTTAATTCATCATCTTCCTTTGTGTTTTGAATTAGTGACCACCATTGATCGGCATCTCCAATGAGGCGGTAAACTTCCATGACAACATTATCCCTTTCACTACTCCCCAAGGCATCATGACAACATTCTCCCTTTCACTACTCCCCAAGGCATGGAATATTTTCTCTAAGGAATTTATCCATTGCTCAGCTACTATAGGATTTGTACTCCCATTGAAGGTTGGTGGTTGTTGCCTCATGAAACAGTCTAGCATTGATCCTCCACGTTGCGTATCAGGGTGCTCTATACGAGTAAGGTTGTTATTCATAACCTGCGTGAGTTGTCCCAGTACGGTGAGAAGCTGATCAGAACCAGTTGTATCACTAGCTCCACCATAATTATCTTAAGCAGGAGGGAAATCCCTACACGGAGTGCGTGCATTGATACGGTTTCCATTCCTTCCACTAGGCACCATTTCTAAATAATGGCATAAACTAGATTAGTTCATGAATCAAAATACATAAGTCCATACTTGTAAAACACTTAACATAAATTGAACTAATTATGGATATAATCCATAATTATAAAAATGTTTTCTTTGAGGAAGTATATACTCATAACAATTCATAGTGGTTTGTAAAGAAAATGGGAATTATCCAAAGCATATCCCCCGGGAGTGTCGTAACCAAGAGTGCAGCAAGGCCCGTTGTCGTGCACCAGTTCCCGTTCGAGTCTAGCCCAAAGTGGTGTTTTCGGGTTTTACCCCTAGGTACATCTGTGCCGGAGCCGCCTCTACCTGCTCGTATCCAGACAGGGATGTATTGCTCGGAAAACTCACAACATCTCTACAATACCAAAATTCTAGGAAGTTCTTCTATACTAATCCTCAAAGTCTATCTTCAGGATATGTGCTCTAATCAGAGTTTATCTAAATCTATCTTCCAAGGTTAGTACTAAACTTCCTATGATACCAACTGTAACGCCCCGACCCCAGCTACCCAGAGTCGGTGCATTACTTCATAACATTGGCATGATCACAAAAGATCAAGTCTCGAAAGACCGATTAGTTTTGTAGCCTTGGAAACACTAGATACATTCATAAACATTACATTACATAATAAAAATGAAAACTACAATAACATGTTCTCCCTAGTCCACACTCATATCCTCACTGACTATTCTTGCAAGTCAGTCATAATACACTTCTTCACATCCTGGGAAAAATAAAACATTGAAAGGGGTGAGCTCAAATGCTCAGTAAGGATAACAATATAGCGGAAACTTTCATAAGAAAACATAATCATTTAAGGCAATGTATAACTAAAACAAAAGCCTTATTGAACTTGAACTTCAACATAATATGGAAAAAGTAAAATAAAATAATGCCATTACTTACTCACATGGATATTCTACTAGACAATTAATCACGTGAAATATCAATAACCACTTTCATAATGAGGGAATGTATAATTCCAGACATTCTGAAACACTTTGTCAAGGCCTCGACCAAGACGTCTAAAATGATTAAGGCCTCGGCCAAAACCATAAATCAAATTGGGAAAGGGCCTCAGCCAATTCCACGTCTAGTTTTCTCATGAGACCTACCGATGCATCGAGGAGCTATAGCGGGCTCCACCCGTCACATATTAAGTCCAATACATTCCTCATATGAATAGGTTTAAATATAACATAAATATTCGTATTAAAACTAGCATACGAAATGTCAACAATTTCTCCATAAACTATGGATGGTATAAAAATAACACATCCACAGTCAAATATTTCACAAAATGTTCAATGGAAGTTTTTTATCATAAATCAATTTCAATTAAACTTAAAACCCATCAAAGGATGTTGACATGGATGAAATCAAAGCTATTTGAGAGTAATATCTCTCCTTTTTGAAATCATTTAAAAGTCCCATAATTATAAAATAATACATTTACTTTGAAGATATTCTTATAAGCTTGTTAGGGAAGCTTCGACGAAGTTATAATGGCGGAAAATAGCCGCACCCGCCGTATAAGTTAAAAAACATTCTTACCTTAAATTTGTCAAAGAGGTCAAAAGTACATTGTTTGGAAAATGACGGTAAGATTCCTTTCAAAAATTTATAAGGGTATAAATTACTTTAACACATTTTCCATTTAATAGTAAAAATGTTTTGAAAGACATTTTTAAGAAACATGGATGTGGATGATAACGAGGTCCCAGTAGATAATTATGTATAAACAACCTTGGATAATGAAGAGGTTGTGAAGTAAACCCTTACCTTGTACTTTTTCTTGGATGGGGTAGGTTAACCTCCTGTATAATGGTGAAATAATTGTTATTAAATTATACAAGAATCATATACATTCATATGATATCATATATGATCTTTTAACATTGCTTTGGTAACAATATCTTAGATTTATCGTTGTTTCAGGTGTTAACTTACTCGTTTTCTTTTATATGTTTTGTTACGTAAGTCGTGTTTTTCATGGATAGGTTGTATCTTATTTATATCCAGAATGATATCATGTTCTTAAACATTATTTTTAAATCATCAAATGATAATTATACTTGAATGGATACGACGGAGAATGAATCTCATCGCGTTCGTGGAGACGATAGTCCGTACGTATGCACGAGCGACAATATCATTATTTTGATATTAAAATAATATATAATTGGGTAGTATATCATATATACATAATTATTATCATGTTATATTTATTATTTAAATGAAGTACATATCATTATTATACCCATCTAAATAATAATATATTGAATAACAATTACACCACGACGTGGAGATGGTAAGCCGTACGTACGCACGTATGGTGACATGTCATTAAAATGATGGGTAGAATACTGAATATGGTTGTTCCATATTTATAATAACAACACAGTACATAGAAGATACTGGAGTTATAATTTTATAATGGAAATAATAAACAAAGAGGGAGTGGAAGAAGAAAGAAACATGAAAGAGGGTGATGAAAATGTTACCTCTTCTTCGGGTTCTTCCTTTTGATTTGATCAAAAGGACTCCTTAGGATGGCATTATGACTAAAGTAAAGCTTATAGGATGAAGGGAGAGAAGTTGGGAGAGTATTTGGGCAGAGGTTGGCCGAACCAAAAGGCTTGAAAGTGTGAATAAGGTGGTAGAGGTGGGGTCCTTTTATAAGAGGAGAGGAGGGGCTCTATTGAAATGATTGAAATGTTACATTATTATACAATGATTTTCGGATTCTAAAGGTCCCACACTCATATAATTCGTGGATAAGGTGATAAGGGTTCTAAATCTTCTCATCCAATAGGCTTTGGACAAGTTTAAGCCTTGGATTTTTCATTATCTTCTCATTTTATTTAAATCGTTAAATAATGAGGTCATCGCTGCATCATCATGATGTCATAAATAATTTAATTTATTTAATGTCTAAAAATTCTAAAAAAACTACTATTATGTAGTAAAGCTTTTTATCTTTCCAATGACTATTTATAGTCAAAAATATGACTTGTATACCCCCATATAAAAATTGTTTTAGTAAAACATTTCATGTTTGTGTCATTTTTTACTTTAACATTAAATAAAAGGTATTTATGTCATTTTCCAACTAAAGTGGCTCCATGGGGTCCCCAAGTTGACCCATGGATTTTCTTGGTCGTCCATGGCACATCCAATGAGGGTAGGACATGTGTCAAGCTCATCTCATATTATTAAAACATTATTTTTTACCTTAAACTACACTAATTACCTCTAATCGCGATTAAGAACTTAAGAGTTACTATTCACCAAAAATTATTTTAATCTCATTCAACCACATTTTACTTCTTAATGACAACCATGTATGTTGGATTTTTGAAAATCAAATCACAGAAGTGGTAATATTTCATTTAAACGAAAAATCAGTTATTTAACTAACACTTAGTGGTTTCACTATTCATCAAAAATTGAAGTTTTTCAGAACAATGCCAAAATTTCACCCTAAGCTATAATTGATATTCCAAATTCAAAAATGATGTCTATTTTAAAAAATTCCAAACATATAAGTTGCATTAATTAATTTTATAATTAATTGCCGCTGTCACAACAAATAGCGTGTTTTTAAGAAACAATTTATATCAAAAGATTGGCAACTGTTTATGTCCATTTTCAATGTTAAATTAATTCTAATGACCACCATTGGATAAAATGGTAAAAATATATTCTAATTATACATTAAAACCACTAAATAGTATAATTTATCACTATAAATTATTTTTATTAAAAAATTTGTTTTTAAGTATTTTTCAATATTCATAAAAAATTAGAAGTTCTCAGAAACATACCAAAAATTCAACATAGGCTAATATCGATATTCCGAATCCAAAAATGAAGTCCGTTTTGATAAATAAAATTTATAAAATTTCAAAAAGTAGGTATTACTTTTCACAACGGCTAGTTTAATTAGTTGTGGTGTGTGTTAGAGCTCGAGGTTGCGTACAACACACGCTATTGCATTATTCGAAGGGAAACGTACCGTGGAAGCTTGGGGTGTTACAACAAGTATTCTGATTCCTATCAAAACTAGTATACACTGTGTGCCTTTTATAGGTAAGAGCTTGATATTAGTCATCTAATGTGTTATCCCAATACCTATGTCCTACATCCATAAGAAGTGAGAAAGATTTCTTCCCATTTGTTGTTTTTTTCAAATAATGAATATGTCACTAGGGCATAGGGAGATCCAATAATACTATCATTTTCCCCATAATCCTATATCAAGGAAATGGGAAATTCTTGTAACACCATGAATTTTTTTGAGAAATATTCTTTTTAATTTTATTGATGTCTTGTGTTGTATGTTACACCAAGATTATATTATGCTATATGCAACACCTTATTAGCTTGCAGTATACGCAACACTATTATTGGCTTGTTTTACGCATAATTTAAAGTTCTTTTGATGGAATTTGACATGGAATATAGATTTCGTTTAATGAAATAAGATTACATTATGTTATATGCAACACCAAATGAATTCTCACGCAACACTAAATTAGCTTGTGTTACATGAAAAACCGACCTTCCTCGATGGATTGCGTTGTACGCAATACCGAGATTAACTATTCAACAATATATTATCATAATATTGTTTTGAACTAGACATTATTAATAGTATTAACCACATTTTAAATTTTATAACATTATCATTCAACATACATATTTTCTATAACATGGTATGGGAACAAAATTAATTATTCAGATAAAAGAATTATTTTTAAAAAAAATGCAGTTTTGTCGCCTTTTGATGGCACACACAATTTAAATCTAATTATTGAAATTTTTGTAAGTTCAATTCGATAAAGTAAACTTCTTATTTTGAATCAAGATTTAAAAAATTATGTTGGATAAATTTTGGATATTATTCTGATAAACGTCATATTTTGATGAATAGTAAAAATAAGGTAGATTTTAATTTAAAACAACTTTTTTCATTGAGATAATTTATATGGTTAAATTATACTATTGAATGGTTTTATTGTGATGTCCCCATTTTATCCTGTATTTCCTCTCACCCTATCCCAACCTAGGGTTTCCTCCTAAAATCTTTCGATTCAGGGTCAGCAGCTCTCCGTTTTTCTTCACTCCTCTCTTCCATTCTCCTCCTACATCCTTTTATTGCCTCCTCTAGACTATTCTTACAAATTCAGCGTGGCTTATCAATGTGTTCTTTTCAATGGAACTCCTTTTATGGCTTGTCTTCCCCTATTTTCTTTCTCTTTGATCTTTCTCCTAAATCTCACTCCGGTGAAAGTGATTTGACTTTTCTTCCATGATGTCGAATTCTTCTTCTTCTAGGGGTCTTATCAAGACAGGTTGTCTCCTGATGATGTTTTCGGCTACTCTCTCGGTAGCTCTGACCTCAAATTCCACTACGACTCTCCATGTCGGATATAGTGAGGTGTTTTAAAGTGGTTTTGAGTGTTGTGGCTCGGTGGTCGACATGCCTCAAGGCACTACCTGGGTCAGATTCCTCTAGTTTTTGAAGGGCCTCAGTTTTCATCAACATCATTGTTGCCTTCGCCTGGAGATCATGGGCTCTCAAACCACTGCTCTAGCCTTATGCTTTGCGGATCCCCTCCAGGCCAAATCTAGAGTAGTGGCACCAATATGGTCTTGGGAGGTGTGGTTCGGCGGCCAGCTATGTTCTTAATGAGTGGCCTTCAATGAGGGTTTTGGTTTTCAGTTTTTACTCAAGAATTCAGTAAAGGTTTTTCTTCCTCTTCTCGGTAGACGATCATTTGGATGATTTTTCATTGGTTTTTCGATCTGTTGTTCTAGTTTTACTTCATTATTTATATGGTATAGTGTTGGTTTTCGGGTTTGGCTCCGTTTAGGATTGGGGTCTCATTATATTATGGTTCGATGGGTGTTGAAAATACGGCGATGTTCGACTGATGTTTCAAGGTTATTCAACAGTCTCTGGTGCCAGTGGTGCATGTCGATGAAGGGATGATGGTGTTTCAATCTGCAATGGTGGACACAGGTGTCGAGACAATGATGATGCGATATGATGATGGTGACAACGTATTTTCAGGACACGTGCAGCTCTCCTCGGGTGGATAGCGGGATTTGCAGGATATGTTGTTATAGGGTCATTGAAAACTAAAATTGGAAATGTGTTGATGGTCTGGTTGTGGTTATGTTGGATCTATTTGAATCTTTTTGAATTTTGAATTCTTGTTAATGTATAATGTGTCCTATGTGAGCTTCTTCTGGTTTGGATGTTTTTGTTGTAGGTTCCCACTTTCCCTCAAAGTGGTTTTTTCAATGATATAAAAAATGGTTTGAGAAATTGTTTTAAAGTATAAATAGATATATTTTAACAATTTAATATAATTTATTTCATTAGTGTTAATTTTACATTTAATTCATAGGTAAAATCTTTTCAATCATTTTCAATGTTTTAAATTTTAAAACTCATTTTCTCAACAACGAGATTAATTTTAAATTTATTAATGAAACTTATGTGTTTTGAATTTGGAAAAATGGATCCCATATTTGGAAGTAGTAATTCCAAATTATTTTAATATTCTAAATTTATTTTTGGCCATTATGAATAGTAACTACGGTAAATTTTATTTACCATTGTTAAAGGTAAATCGAGTAATTTAGGGTAAAAGTAATATTTTAAAATTACCCTACCACTTGTCTGAATATAATTTGATGATTATATTACATCCTAAAATATACTTGGATTGAAATGTAATCTCTTAGGATCCACTTGGGTGAGATTAAGACCTTTAATTTATTTTATTTAAGGGAAAGTGAAATATATCTCACTCAAACATCATTAATTAAATTTTTTAAATATAAGGTCAAACAAAATATAAATTCAATTATAAATAATTATTTGGAAGATAATTTTTTTTCTTTATCATGGTAATTTATTTGTAATTTTTAAGAAATATCTTATTACCTTAATAGCTTATACGTTAATGATGCATAAATTATTTATTTAGTAAAAAACAATAATATAGTTTTTATTAAAATAATTATTTCAATAAAAAGCTCAAACATTTGAACAAAACATATTGGTTGAGTATATCTACATCATAAACATCCATATCTCAACTTGTGGACAATTTTGAGCCTTATAAAAAAGATTTTGACATTTATATTATTTAATTTTAAATGATGTCAAAGTTGTCACCTTCATTATTTAATAAACATATAATTTTAAAAGTGGGGTGTTTTAGAAGATAAATTCAACGAAATGTATTATTATGAAATATATTAAATTTATCTTCATTATAGTATTTTATTTTTAATTGTTATGTGACAAATAAGTATATTAAATAATTATACAGAAATGTTGTGGTAATTATTTTATTATGAGGAAAATCAAATAAATTGTTTTCAAAATATTAAAATAAATATTATATTAACTAATTAATGTGCTCCAAGAATTTTATTGAAGCATATTACATGATAGGAATCTGTTAAATATTTTTTTTCCAACTCTATCATTTGATTGGATATTATTTATATTCATATAAATGAATAGTGGCAAAATTGATACTATCGATATTTTATAAAAAACATATTATTAAATTATTTAAAAATAACAAAAAAATTTAAAAATTTAAAATTTAAATTTATATGGTCAACAATGTCATAAAGTATCCAATTATGGAAAATAAAAAACACATCCGTATGTATTTATAACCATTTAAAATTTGGAATATTATTACCACAAATAAAATTAAATAGATTAAATAAGGATAAATCACAATGATAAAGTTTAAAATAAAATCATGGAATGTCTAAATCTGATTGGTTAATGAAATTACAACCCTATATTATCGAATATTCTAATTTGAATCACTTTTGATGCTTTTATGTGGGGTTTGAGTTTATTATATGTTAAAATTTTGGAGGATTCCAAAAGTGCCACTATCTTATGAAAGGGCACCTCCACCCCCTCTTCTTCACTCCATTTTATGATTTAAAACTTGGATAAACCCTTAAAATTTCCCTTCTCAACATACCTAGACACATAATATAGGACCTGGTCTTCATTAAACACCATCTTTACTGCCCTAAGAGGAAGTATAGAAGAGGCACGTCGAAGAAGAGATAATATCCTTTACTGATTCTCGGAATATTATTTCTTTTTATACTTTTTCTATATGATTTGTTTCATTATTAAGTAATAACTCCAGTATCACTTGTATAATGATATGTTTCTATGAATATTAAACAACCATATTTAATCTTCTATCCATCCTATGAAAAATTAAATCGTCACGCGTGCGTACGTATGGCATACCATCTCCACGCCGTGGTATAATCTGTTTTTCCACCACAACCTTACATGGATGGGTATAATGGTTGAAATAATAACTATATATGATTATTTTTGCATGATACTAATTATTATATGTTATATCATCCACTCCAATACCATTCAATAATTATGGGAATGATATCATTTCTCGTGCATACGTACGGATTACCGTCTCCACCAGGCGGTGAGACTCATTCTCCATATTAACCATTCAAGAATGATTATAAAGAATATATAATGAATAATAATGATATAAATTTCATATTAATGTTACCTTATTTATTTATATATATATATATTTCATCTACTTCCATTCAAGTCAATAAAGAAAGGAAAATAGTGTTCATTCGTATGTACGGCCTACTGTCTCCTTGAACAGTGTATTTCATTTCATTTATCTATATTATATATATATATATAATCAATATATATAAGATATATAAATAATGTTTTAAATTATTTAAGTAAGTAAATATTGATATAAGTAATAATATCAAGAATAACAAGTCCAAACATGTACGATAAATGAAACGATTATTACCCAAAACATTGCTTCCACATGGAATTGACAAATAAACATGTAATATAAAGTCGTTTGTGAATCATATATTATATCATACAAATGACTATGATTATTTAATATATTAATGAAATTATTTATATAATTATACTTGATATTTGGACACATAATAAATAAACCAGACCTAATGTAAGGGATTATTTCATCTCACTTTTATTTCTGTGAGACATATGCCTTAATCACCATCTATTTCTTTTTTATGGTGTTTATGATTTCCATGAATGTTTTATTATTTTTGTTATTAAGGATATGATATTTACATATGCATGTAATTTTCTTTATTCTATGACACATATGATTCCACCGATCATAAATGGTAAGGGATAATTTTGAAATCTCATTCTTATATGAGATTGTTTATTCATAAGTATTTTCTGGGGTTATATTTATCATCCATATCCATGTTTTATGAACAAAAGTTTTCATAATGTTTTTACTATTCATATAAGTAATTATAAAATATTCTTTACCTCTTTTTTAATTTTACTATGTGGTATGGAAGGAATATTTATTTATTTTACCATACGAGGTACTTTTTGATTTTTCCAGCAAAAGTACAAGGAAAATGTTTTTTTAACTTATACGAATTGAATCAATTTTTACAATTTCATAAAACCTTATTCACATAAATCATCATCTACAATATTTCATGATAAATTTCAACAAAATTCTTTTCTTTTAAAATTACACATCATTTTGAGAAAAGAAAATTATTTCAAAGAAGAAAGGATATTTTCCTGAACAATTCATTTCAAGTGTTTTATCAAAATTAATTTCCATCTAGGATGATATAGGGTTATGTTTCTATCCCTATTATTACTTTGATTTGATTATGTTATGATGGAATTATTTTATTTAGTCCTTTTAATTTATATGGATTATGATATGATTGCATGATGTTTAAGAATCCTATTTTATTACATGGGCTATGCTATGATGTATGATTTATGATTTTGTGGCAAAAATAATTATGGTTTTATTATGAGATTGGTGGGACCTATATCTCCCTCAAATGAATTGGGTAATGATTTTTATCTCATGAGATATACATGGCTGCAACGGAAAGTAAATCATGTTCAGTAATATAGGGCTGGATTGACAAGTAAACCCAGTTCAGTAATAGACTTGGTCCAATATGATGGTCTTGAAAGAAATTCCTTTGCTTCTATGGAAATAATAATATGTTCTCTTTAGTTTTCAACAATTACATGTTTTATTCCAATGTTATTCTTTAATGGTTAATTTTCCTTTATGATCCATTCCTTATATACTTCCAAGATCTATTTCACCACTCAAGATTTTGATATTTAAACTTTATGTTCAGGTTTTTAAGTTCAAATGATTATAGATTGTTTTAGGTTCTCCATGTTTATCCTTAATGAGAATTCGATCTTACACATTCTATGTTTTACGTTTTCCTTTCCCCGGGATATAACGAATGGTTTTATATAAGATAACAAAAGAGGATGATCTATATGGTAGATCATGAAGATATTTCACCATGATTAGAAGATTATGTTCTGAGTTTCCAAAGACACTAAACTGTTATGGTCCTTCGTTGTTTGTTTTTGTTATTTATTAAGTATTCCGAAAAAGTAATGTAATTTCTATGTATGACTAACTTGGGTCACTATAGTTTGTATCAGAAGAAAGATTTAGTTATCCTTCGGAAACTAGGATACAGAAACTTTAGTGAAATCCTTAGAGATATGTCTATGGTATGTCTAGGGATGTCTGTATGGTTAAGTATAAGTATAGATTACAATCCTAGAATTATGATAACAATCATGAATAACCTAGTATTAAACCTGAGATGTTAGAGTATTAAAGTGATCCCCCATGATTATGTGGTTTCCCTATTATGAGTGTCTCCTCTCATACTATTATTACTGGGTTTTAGGAAATGGATGGAAATATAAGGATTCATGTTAATGCAGAATGTGATGGACAATGGAATGATATTCTTCATGAGCAACCAAATGAAACGGGATTTGGAAGTCCAAACATCGTTATTATTCCTAATCATAATTCTTATAATATGACCAATAATATCATATTTGGTATGTTTCCTAGCCCAGTTAATAAGAGAATGAAATATTTTCATGATGATCATAGAGGAATGAATGTTCAATTTACCTCATACAAATCATGTGGGAAGAGGAATCAAGCTGAATGTTTCAAAGGAACTGGATGATGTTTTGGGTGTGGAAAAAATGTACACCAAGCCAATAATTGCAAAGGAATATGTTCACTTATCACAATTGACAAGTATAACAGTATTTCTAAGACATCAACAACAGTTAATTATCGTAAATGTGGAATGTATCAGCATTATTCAAATCGATTCCCTAAGGGAAAATCTAATGAGGAGAATCAGCAAGGTCGTTTGGGTAGTATTTATGTTGCTGATGATGAAGAGACAATAAATGATATATGAGATGAATGAAGTATTGAGGAATAAATTTATGAAGCTCAGGAAATTTTTAAAAAAATAGTTGAATGAATTTATGTTAATCAAGAGTAATGTTGTAGAAATAATTTAATGGTACTATGGATTAATGAAACATGTAATGATTGCTAAAATATTGTTTTATCTAATGTATTTGAAAGTAGATGTTCAATGGTACTGGTAACCATGAAAGTTTATTCATATATTTTTGGAAAGTAGATGATTTGTGCATAATTAAGGGATAAGGAGATAATGAGATGTTTGATAGTATTAATGATTTCATGACTGGTATAAGAACAAATTGATATCATGGTTTGAGTATATAAATATGTTTTGGG
Organism: Viscum album; assembly: GCA_963277665.1. Taxonomy (NCBI): domain Eukaryota; kingdom Viridiplantae; phylum Streptophyta; class Magnoliopsida; order Santalales; family Viscaceae; genus Viscum; species Viscum album. The sequence continues at coordinate 1,683,126,914 of OY728119.1, read as the reverse complement.
ATTTTGGTATATGGAAAGAGTTATCTTTTGATAGAATTTATGTTTTCAATAAGGTTCTATGGTAACTCATGTTTCAATAGAATACATGATTATGGTATTCACATGGTGGTAATGTGACCGACATGATATATCTTATGATATATGGGGGTAAATGATGGTATTCACATGCTTAGTAGATGACCTTTCTAGTAGTCATTTTCTTTATATTATGATATTGGACGAAAGTATTTTTGATAAGCCTAAAGGATGGAATAGATTAAGTTGGAAATCAGATAATATTGTTTAAGGATAAAACTTTTTTCTAGAATGTTATAATAGTATAGTTTTAGATAAAGGACAACCTGAAGGACAGGAGACAACATATCGTGTCGGACAAGGATGCACGAATCGAACCGACAACTGAAGTGCGACATGCCTTTATCGCCTACCACTGGCCAAGAGTAAGTCCTTGATTAGTAGAAATTTGTTTTATCTCATTAAGTTGTATGATATATGAAGTGTAAGTCCATTTTTGGAATCATATAGAGTTAATATCACCATAGATGGAATTATGTACATTTAATAATTTTATTAACTTTTTTTTTGATAATGACAGATGGAATGACATATCATTCTATCGCATGATCTGCCAACACTTCAAGAATGAAACATTCAACTTCATTTTTTTAAATAAGAGATGAAGTTGAAATTGTTCTTGGAATGACCTATGATGATATTACACTGAAATCAAGTAAGTACTTCTCCTTATGAAAAAATTCACCAACTTTAGGGAAATGATCTTAAAAACCAAAAACGTTGTCCTAGTAACCCCATATCTGATGAATCAGATGGTACCTTTGATCATCAAAAATTTATGGCTTTGTGATTGACGGCTTTTTCATAGCCATGTTCTCTACCACTCTCAATCAGAACATGATGGTTTGATTTTTCTTCCATATCCATGTTTTCACTTATGTTCATCAATGTGAAAACCTGGTGTTGAGTTAATTTGGGTAATAGTTATATTTCATACATTACATTTTAAAATTCAGTTTCAGTATTCCTTTTTATGATGTGGGATTTAATGAAATCAACATTCATGTATTAAACAATTTATAACCCCAATGAATTTCAAGGGATAAATTTATTTTATAGGGGGTATATTGTAACACCCTGAAATTTTATGAGAAATATTCTTTTTAATTTTATTGATGTCTTGTGTTTTAGGCTAAACTAATATTATCTTGTGTTATACGGAACACCGTATTAGCTTGAAAATATACGCAACACTATTATTGGAATGTTTTACGAACAATTTCAAGTTATTCTGATAGAATTCTACATTGAATAAAGATTTTTATCATTGAAATAATATAATATTCTGTTATACACAACACCAAAGAATTATTTCACGTGACACTAACTTGGATTGTGTTATAAGAAAAAAGAGAACTTCCTTGATGGCTTGCGTTGTACGCAATACCGAGTTTCAACAAACAAAAATATATTATTATAATATTGTTATGAACTAGCCGTAATGAATAGTATTAACATCATTTTTAATTTTATAACATTATCATTTATCTTACATATTTTCTTGAACATGGTAGGGGAACAAAATTAATTTTTTGGATAAAAGAAGTATTTTTCAAAACAAATATAGTTTTGTCACCTTTTGATGGCACCCCCATTTTAAATCTAAATATTGACAAGTTTATAATTTAAATTTGAAAAATTAAACTTTTTATTTTGAATCAGGATAAAAAATTTTCATTGGATAAATTTTGGACATTATTCTGATCATCTTCATATTTTGATAAATATTAAAAATTCGCTAAATTTTAATTAAAAAAATAATTCATCGAGATAATTTATATGGTTAAATTATAATATTGAATGGTTGTAATGTATAAATATAATATATTTTTAATATTTAATTTAATTTATGTCAATATCATTAATTTTAAATTAAATTCACAGTCAAAAACATTTCAATCTTTTTCAATGTTTTAAATTTTAAAACCCATTTTCTCAACAACAGGATTAATTTTAGATTAAATACAGAAAATTATGTGTTTTGAATTTGGAAAAATGGATCCCCTATTTGGAATCATTTGGTCCAAATTATGTTAATCGGCTAATTTTATGTTTGGCCATCATGAATAGTAACTACGGTAAATTTTATTTTCCATAGTTGAAGGTAAATCCGGAAACTAAGGGTAAAAATAATTTTCTAAAATTACCCAAACACTTATCTTAATATTCTTCGATGATTATATTTATTCCTAAAATATACCTGGGTTGAAATTTTATCTATTGGAACACACTTTTATGAGATTAATACCTTTAATTTATTTTATTTAAAGGAATGGGAAATATATGTCTCACTCAAACTTTAATAAATCAATTATTTCTAATATAATGATAAACAGAATATAAATTCTATTATAAATACTCATTTAAAAGATAAAATATTTTTCCTTATCATTGTAATTTACTTTTAATTTTTATGAAATATATAATTACCTTAATAGCTTACACATTAATAATGCAGAAATTATTTATTTAGTGAAAAATCAATAATATAGTTTTTATAAAAATATTAATACCCATAAAAAGGCCAAACAACTTGACCAAAACATATTTCTCGAGTAAATATACACCATAATCATCCATGTGTCTACTTGTGGACCATTTGTAGCCTTATAAAATATATTATGACATTTATATTATTTTATTTTAAAAGATGTCAAAGTTGTCACATTCATAATTTAATAAAAATATCATTTTAAAAGTATGGGTTTTTAGAAGATAAGTTTTACTAAAATTATTCTTATGAAATATATTAGATTTATATTCATAATAGTATTTCATTTTAATTTTTATGAAACAAATAACTATATTAAATAATTATACAAAAATTTTGTAGTAATTATTTGATTAAGAGAAATATCAAATAAATGCTTTGAAAAATATTAAAATAAATAATATATGAACTAATTAATGTGCTCCACAAATTTTCTACAAGTATATGGTTTGTTATAAATCTGTTAAATATTTTTTGACTCTATCATCTGCTTGGATTTTATTTAAATTAAAATAAATGAATTGTGTCAAAATTGACACTATTGATATTTTATAAAAAACATATTATTAAATTGTTTAAAAATGACAAAAATATTAAAAAATTAAAAATTCAAATTTATATGGTCGAAAATGTTATAATTTATCTAATTCTGGAAAATTCACAGAACATAATTAATTATTTATAACCATTTAAAATTTTTAATATTATTACCACAAATAAAATTAAATAGATTAAATAAGGATAAATTAAAATGATAAGGTTTAAAATAAAATAAAAACATGTATAAAATTGATTGGTTTATGTGATTACAAACCTAAAATATCTCATCTTCGAATTTGAGTTACTTTGGAAGTTTTTATGTGGGGTTTGATTTTATTATTAATTAATATTTTTGAGGTTTCCAAAAATGCCCCTATACTCTCTTATAAAAGGGAACCTCCTCCCTCTTATCTTCACTCCATTTTGAGATTTCAAACTTGAAAAAAACATGGAAATTTACATTATAATCTTATCTATAAATATACTATAGGTCATGGTATTCTTCAAATATCATCTTTATTACCATAAGAGGTGGTTTAGAAGAGGCACGTCGATGAAGAGGTAATATCCTTTACCGACTCATTCAAATTTATTTCTTATTTTATTTCCTCTATATGATTTTAATCATTATTAAGTAATAACTTCAGTATCAATTTTATACTGATATGTTATTATGATTATTATACAACCATATTTCACCTTCTATCCACCTACAACAAACAAAATCACAGTGCGTGCATCCGTATGACTTAACGTCCCCACACCATGGAGTAATCTGTTTTCCGCCACCACCATACATGGATGGGTATAATGGTAAAAATAATAACAATTTATGATTATAATATCATAATAATAATTATGAGATATTATATAATCCACTAAAAATCCATTCAATAATCATGGGAATGATATCATTGCTTATGCGTATCTACGGATTACCGTCTCCACGACGCGATGAGATTCATTCTCCATGTTATCCATTCAAGAATGATTATTAAGTTTATATAATGAATAATAATGAGATATATGACATAATAATAGATATATATTTATGTGTGTGTGTCTATATATATATATATATATCTTTCATCTACTTACTTCCATTCTAGTCAACACTGAAAGAAAAACATTGTTCATGCGTACATACAACCTACCGTCTCCATGAACGATGTATTTCATTTCATTTATCTATATATTATATATATATAATTTATATATATACGATATATAGATAATTATTTAAATTATGGAAGTATGTAAATAATGATATTAGTAATAATATCAAGAACAACAAGTCCAAACACATACGATAAATGAAACGATTATTACCCAAAAGGTTGCTTCAACATGGAATTGACAAATGAATGGGTAATATAAAGTTGTAAGTGAATAATATATGATATTAGAAAAAAGAATATTATTCTTGAATAGTTCAATGAAAATATCTAAATCATTATACATGAGGTTCAGACACATAAAGAAGAAATCAGACCTAATGAAAGGGATTATTTCATCTCACTTTTATTTTTGTGAGGAATATTCCTTAATCACCATCTATTTATTTTGTATGGTGTTTATGATTTCCATGAATGTTTTATGATTTTTATTATGAAGGATATTAAATTTACATATGCATGTAATTTTCATTATTTTATGACACATATGATTCCACTGATCATAAATGGTAAGGGATAATTTTGAAATATCATTCTTATCCGAGATTGTTTATTCGTAAGTATTTACTAAGGTTATATTTATCATCCATGTCCATATTTTATAAAAAATTTCTTCATGAAGTTTTTACTATTCTTCCAAGTATGTTCAATTTCATTTTTTCCTCTTATTGACTTTTACTATGTGGTATAGAAGGAATATTTCGTTTGTTTACCATACAAGGTACTTTTTGACTTTTCCAGCAAAAGTACGAGGAGACTATTTTATATAACCTATATGGCATGAATGGATTTTTAAGATTTCATAATTCCTTATTTACATAAAACATAATCTATAATATTTCATGATTATTTTCAAAAAAATCCTTTTTTTAAAATTGCACGTCATTTTGAGGAAATAAAATGATTTGAAAGAAGAAAGGATATTTTCCTCAATAATTCATTTCAAGTGTTTTTTCAAAATTATTTTCCATCTAAGATGATATAGAGTTATATTTTTATCCCTATTATTACATTTATTTGACTATGTCATAATAGAATTATTATTATGAAGTCCTTTTATCTTATAAGGATTATGTTATGATGGCTTGATGTTTAAGAATCCTATTTTATTACATGGTTTAAGGTATGATGTATGATTTATGATTTTGTGGAACAAATAATAATGGTTTTATTATGAGATTTTTGGGACCTATATCTCCCTACAATGCATTGGGTAATGATTTATATCTCATGAGATAGAAAGGGATGGAACGAAAATTAAATATGGTTCAGTAATATAGGGCTGGAACGACAAGTAAACCCATTTCGGTCATGGACTTCATCCACTATGATGGACTTGGAAGAAATTCCTTGGCTACTATGGAAATCATAATATGTGATTATTAGTTTTCCACAATTACATTTTTATTCCAATTCTATTCTTTCATGGATAATTTTTCTTTATGATCTATTCCATATTTACTTCCAATAGTTTGTAAATGTGTTTAGGGACTGACACTACCAAATTGAAGTATTATCCTTCCACAAGATATGTAACCATCACCAATGAACTAACACAGATCCCTGAATGTGCATACCAAGCTGTGGAAATCCATCTGTTAAAAACCATTTTCATAAAGCCTACCAACATAAGGCACAAAGAGATGTTTGTGTTCACTACGGGGGGGCCGTGAAGTGTATTCCCTATCTTCCAAGATAGACCAATATGAGATATCATTGTCACGAGCCTATTGGTAAGGGAACATATGGAGGTTTATGTACATTGACATGACCCCATTGTGAAAAAAGAAAAATGTTTATCCCGTTCTTGAGAGAGATGAACAAGTTCATCATCAGGTCTTTTCTCAAATTTTTGTTCAAAATCATAAGAATTTACCTATAAAAAACTGTATTCTAGAATATTTCTTCCCAAATATCAGTAGTAGAGAGGAACTCATCACACATCACTCTGGGAGGAGAATCTCTACTAGTTTATAGATGCCCCCATGGATGATAGCCACATCACCATGGGATGGATGGAAAGCGTCGGTGCTAAAAAATCAATGGTTTGTTAGTTCTTGAAGATGTATGGGTTGAAGATAGAAGATAAATTTGTAAATCCACATGTTCTCATAAATATAGACCATGTATAAATGAATATAAATCTCTATGAAGAATTAACTGACCTAGAAGGTTCATTCCCATTCATCATATAAATTACCGCCCGGACGGAGATCACATTACAAGCTCCCTCTACCACCTGGGTTTTTATAAGAATATAACAATATACACAAGTAATTATGATCAATAGTCTAATGAGAAAAATAAAATCATATGAACCCAATTGAGAGTTTGAAAACATATAGGACAAACCCCAGGGTTGAACTATGACCAGCTTTCCTTCCTCAACAATTTCCATTCGAATGTAGTGTGAACTAGTTAACATCTAGAGGGGCGGAAGATTTAATTATGATTGAGGGGATACTAAATCAACCAGTAATCTGGACCCATGTAGATTAATTTACTGATATAGAAGATAATATGTGTTCTTGAATGAGATAAACCTCTTTAGAATCATGCTATTAGAATACACCGAATATTGACGGTCAACATTGCAAATTCAAGATACCATGGACCTTTGATTGGACAAAAAAAATGAACATTGGAAATAAATAGAATCTATATGAACATAAATAAGGGGAATAAATTTTAAAGATAAAATAAAATCATGGTTGAAGAAGGACATTAAAAAAATGAAAATATAATGCACATCACTTGAATCAGAAAGGGGTTCACAAATCCCATAAGGAGCCCATGAATCACCTAACCCCCAAATTTCTTACGAGACTCATGAACCCACGTAGCATCATATGGTAACATGAATCCACAAGGACTCAGGATCATGTGACCTAGACATGGTCACATGAGTCTCATAATAAAAAAAAGATCATACAATTAAGATAGAAGATTCTTTGAATCCCTCAAGATAATAAACATCCACATATCAAAAGTTCTAGAAAATTTCAAAAGTATAGTTTAAATTTAGTTCGGGTCGGAACATTGGATAATGTGGTCTTATGGAGAAGATCTTGTGAAATTGGTTTGAGATGTAGACTTATGAATGGATATTGGGAGAAGAGTCTAGTGATGAGGACATGCGATAAAAGAAGTTTGAGAGAAATCCTTAGTAATAGGAAGCTAGTGAATGAATCTATCTCCCCTTCCATATATATAAGTCCCCCTGTGGGATACTAAACATGACTTGATAGTACAATCATTGATCCAAAAAACAGATTCACAATACTAGTAAATACTTATTTGGGCATTTACATTCCTCAAAAACTAGTCCTTTTCTCCACAAATGTCTCCCATGAGGGTGGGGGGATTTGGATGCTCGCTAAATGAGAGTCAAATATTCATAAATACAAAATACCTGGATATGGGAATTATGTTCACCTCAATAAAAATAATAATATGGTGGAAAACGAAATGAAGATAATTTTAACCCTTGGGAGACACATGATCACATGACCAAAACAAGGTTATGTAGGTGGTGATTCGCATCACATAACCTACAAGATCGCCTCAAGAGTCCCCATTAGATAATCCCTTATACTTTTAGAAATGTAACCCCAAAGAATCATGGATTATTCCATGATAACCATATAATCTCCCCTAGGTCACACATCTTTTAAACTAGTGGATTCCTAAAAAAAACCTCAAAACTAGAAAATATAAGGAAAATATCCAAAATGAAGGAACATATGGAAGTAGTAAAACTCATGAGTCACATCAATGATGAAGAGAATGGTTATCCTCGACAAAACACAAACAAACTCACAAACTCCATAAAATTTATAAAATTAACAATGAAAACAAAAAATATAGGAGACATAAACCTCCCAGAGTAATTAAAGTCATGTTTCATTCCCCAGTCGATCTAAAATACATTGCGATACCCCGATGACATATCCCCACATCTTAGAAAACCTATAATCCTGACGTCCTTGTCATACGAAGGGGCTCAGGTTTCTCCAGGAAACCTTGCAACCCCCTTTGGATCCACCGGGACAAACATATTGAATCGACCATAAACTTTTCTAACATCTTCATAAAAAACTTATGGAAAAATGATGCATCACCGAGAGGTTGATTAATTCCCACTGACAATACTCATAAAATAATTCATGATCCCAAAGATTTATAAAATAATAAATGAAAATTAAAAGGGGGAAGGTGGGAGCCTCTAAAGGTTATAAAATTCACATGACGCGCTAAGGATATCTACATCATGGTATCGTAAGACTACTTGAAAATCCATCCTAGACTCATGTAATGTACTATACAAGTCACACGAGATCATATGAAGGCCATTTAGAGGTTCCCTGGTCTCAAGAAGGCCCTTGTACATGTCAATATAACAACATGTGCATCCCCTGACATGTATGTGTTATTAAAAAAACCTCATTAATTAGAAATAATCCAATAAAGGATGAGTTGAATGGATGATCTTGTGGTAGTTAGAAATAAATTGACCCACCAGAATAATCTATGAAATATTCTTGTAGATCACATAATGTTGAGGCCTTCCACTGACTCCATACATGATTGAGGCCATAGTTTTTGTGCAAAGAGATGAAAAAATAGGGTATCAAGGTCTTTAAATCCCCACCCTATCATGAAAAATTCACCATGAATATATGTATAAGAGGTTGTCCCAATTTTATCCTAGCACTAAATAGGAATTACTAGAGTGGATGATCTAATGACCAACATGTTTCATGTCAGGTAAGATACTAGAGAAAAAATTCTTCCATCATGTGGCATGAATTAGAAATTTCCATGATCACTATAGATTATGCAAAGGGCCGCTGAACATACCTACGATGAACATCCCACACATCTTCTAGATCACACGTGAATTAAAACACGCTAAAACTAAAAGAATCTAATTCATTTTCATGATGATGTATATAAAAAACTAATTGTGGGAGGCTTATGCAAGGACCATATATACTAACTGTTACAAGCTTTTCATGAACCACCTTGGACATGCGACACCACCAGGACATGTCAAAAAGATCTCATGGTAGTCATTCGGTACAATATTTTAGTCATGCGATGTCCATTGTAAATGGAATAGAAAGTCACATGGTTTCCCTCAAGAAATACACCTGAGTCTCATGAATCACTTTGATCATTCCATTAATTAATTAAGATTCCCATAACACATTTCTCCATATTTATATAGTGGTACCAATTCATGTCATCTGATTCTTGTGGTTGCACCTAGGCATGATAGTGGGATCTTGCGATGTCTATTAGATAATCCATCCAGGAATCATGATGGCCTCCATACATGTGGTCATGGACATGAGACACCCTTTGAGACATGTCACATTGACTCTCATGATTACCTTCTTGTGTGTCTACCAGCTCTCATGATGAGTCCAGGGAAGGTCAGTCGGATAATTCGACACCCTATAGATGAGCCAATCGAGATCATGCAGTGAATTTCTGGATCAATCGGATAGGTATTGCAATTTCCTCCATACATTGCATACTAGATCACGTGATGGCCCAAAAAACAAGCCATCTAGGAAGCATGATATCCCTTAGAAAATCGTACTAGATCATGTGATTGCCTCTAGGAATGTCTTCCAACCATCCTCCGAAAAATCCATCAGACGATCAAGGAATGTCGAAGAGGTAATCAATCATGTTTGGAAGATAAGAAATCCATGTCAAATAGAATCAGTTGGATTAATAATTTTGATCACCCTTTGAGTGTAAGCCACAAACAAATTAAAACATTAGGGTGTAAGCCCCGATCTATAGAAATATAAGGAATCAGATTCATTCTATAACTTGGATACATAGGACGCCTCATTGAGTCCCAAACACTATATTAATCATCTAATTTTTTTCTCAATACCTATGTCTTGTTTTTATAAGTAGTGAGATTGGATGTTTTCTATCCCTTATTTCTCAAATAGAGAATAGATCATGTGGTAATATGGATCTGAAATAATCATATCATTTTCACCATAAGACTCTATTGAAGAAAATGGAAACATTAATGTATAAGCCATGACCTAAAGCATAACATGATACATCCTGTGTAAAAGGGAAATGCCGGTGTGTAATCTTAGACCAGTTGAACTAAAAATATTCTAATTCCTTCCCTAACTAGGATATTTAGAATGAATCCTAAGGCCATATCCCTAATTACAATGGTCATAAACCTCAGTGTATTTCCTACCATGTCTCTTACATTTAAACCATTGGGACCCAATCACTTTCTTAGGCTGACCATTCTGTCTCATCCCTCAGTGGACTGAGAAATCAATGAACTATGAAGACTCTGACTCATGCCTTTACAAGGATATGTATGATGACTTCTTAAGGTCCATACCCTGATTCAAATGGGCATAAACCTTAGTATAATTCCCGAAAAGTCTCTAACATTTCCATCATATTAACCCAATTGTTCCCATGAGAAGACCATTCCATCTCATCCTTCAGTGGACTAAGATATTAATGAAATATGAATACTCTTATTCCTTCCATGAAAAGGATACATAGGACACCATCCAAAAACGCAATCCCAAATTCAAATGTGAATCCACCTCACTATAAGTCCTTCCATTTCTCTAAAATTTCAACCAACATGACTCAATCATTCCCAAGGGATGATCATTCTGTATCATCTCTCATCCAATAAAAAAATTACAAGAACTTTGATGAATCAGATCCCTTCTATATCGAGGATATGTAGGATACCTCTATGAGGCATGAGATCTATAATAAAACAAACCAAGGATGATCCCAATACATTATTCCCACATGCATATGAAATGAATCTAATAGAATTTTATCTCATGTTTCCCACACCGAGCATAGATCATGCAGACTTATAGAGCTATAATGAACACATCATTGGCATCATGATTCCCCACCATATAAGGAAATCTCATCATGTAATATTTAATTATTGGCATTATAAAAAGATCCCTCACATAAGAGAATCTAACTTGGGGTTAGTCCTAATGGTGTGATCAAACTATGATAACACTAAATCCTAAAATAACTAGTGTCTGCAGGCTATATCCTTGAGAATCAAGCTCAAATATATGGTTCTACATTGCCCACAAATATTTCTTCAATGTATGATGTAAAACTGCATGTGTTTAATAAAATATGTGGATTTTAATTCCTGTAATAACTAGGATATTTAGGATTTCACATAATATCTCAATAATTTCGTTGGAATATTAATCACCTACACGCGAGGTAGAAAATTTTGAAGTATTCTTCATTAATGATTAATCATATAAGCAACAATTCATTAATGGGAAACAAGTAATTAAACTGAGATACATACATATGGATTCAATATTGAGATCCCCATATTACTCATATAAAAGAGACATAACCCATAAACCATTTTATTTAGGTAACCAGTCTTGTATAGTGATTATGAAATGATTCGTTAAAATATCTTAAATATACAAGAGACTCCCAAAGTTGCAAAACATTCCACCAAAAAATGGTGTGATGAGCCTGAACTCTCATCTTCTCAAACAATGAGAGTCCCCAAGAATCATTGGGTCTAGACGACCAATTGAACACCAACCTTCAGAAAGCAGTTCCATACCAAGTTATGGATGAGGGAACCATTGGGAGTTTTTGTTTAGAAGGAAAATGGTGACCCGATGTTATTAGTTGTGCAAGAACATAACCCCTCAAGACCTACCATCAGACCGATCCTAATCTACCTTTATAGGGTTCTGAGGTGTATCATTTCTATAGAAACATTTATCTAAACTCAAATTTGATACCAACTATAACAACCCCTCGCCCGCACTTCTAGATTCGATTATAAAATCATAAGAATTACCTTTATGAATTTTCTGCTGAGAATTGTGACACGGGTACTTCCAACCAAACCTTACAAAATACAAAATTTATATTTTTATCACCTACATCCTAGAGGAAAGTTTTGTTTTGCAGTTTTACATAATTTGTAAAACCCACCACACAAAAAATACCCATGTCATAAAATGGTCATTTCTCCCACATAACATAGCTTTTCTTATTTCACATTAATTCATCATCATAATCCATATAAAATACCTTATATACGTAATTCATTCAACTTCATTATTTAAAACATGTGTAAAAGGAAACATAAAATTGTGAGATAAAATTATTAGTAAGGGTAAACATAAACATTGTCAATTTAATATCATCAATGACTATAAGAGGTGCATAAGCATATGATGACAAATTTAGAGTTCACACATGAATAATAAAATAAGTCATACCCAACAATACCAAGAGCATCAAATATGAAAACATGGAAAAGGTAAGACTCATTAAAAAAACTAATCATGATTCATTTGATATTAGTGTGGATCATAAGAAATATTATAAACCCATATAGATCATAAGAAAAAGATGTTAGTATCATTAAACATTTTTCAATATAAATCCTATTAAACCGATGTTATAAATAACTAAATCCCAGTTAAATCCATAGGATAACCCCAATTATATTTCCCTCTTTATTACCTCTCAAGTAAATGTATAAAACATAATTAATTTGAGATATATCTTGGTGAACCCGTTGTATAAGATATAACGGTCTCACCAATAACTATTTGGGCCACCACCCTATCAAATAAGTTATAGCACGCTCACTCAACATTATTCGGTCTGCCCTATCATATAATCCATAATGGGCCCAATCAATTCTATCTAGGCTACCCAATGATATAAGTAATGTCAAAGAAACATGACATGGATAAAGTAAAAATATCTTGAATATCATTATATAAAGAATAGAAACAATAATTATTCCTTTTATAGATTTATTAAAACATTAAAATGAAATGGGATTCATTTTAATCTCTTTTAAACATGATTGACTAGTGGATAAGAAACGGGTTACATAAAATTATCTTTGAAACAATATAAATCCATCCACAGAAAGAATAATTATGGATTCAGTACAAAATATCCCAATTATATCCTAGGTATCTAACATGTTTGTTAACATTGATGATGGGAAATATCATTAAAATAACATTAATAACATTTTTAATGAAAATATCATTTATATTTTTAAAATCACATTTATAAATATAAAAAAGGATGAAAATACTTTTCTTTGAAAATCACTTTTAAAAACCATTAATTTCCCGATATTTATAAATAATTTCCTTTAAAAATAGTCATGTAAACATGGAAAGTAATATTGAATGAAATTATGGTCATGTCCATAGATAATCTCTTACATTCTATAAAGAACATTCTGTTTTAATGAAAAAGGTTAGAAAAGTGCCTTGTTTAGAAGGAAAATAGAATATTCCTTTGAAAAAAAATTAGAAACAAAAAATGTGAAAAATATTCATTAATAATTACTTTTTAAAAGGATAAACAAAATTGAAAACATTTTAAGAAATCCAGGTTTAGTAAGAACACAAAATTCAGATCAAAGGGAGAAAAGAAATCAAATTTTCATAAAAAACATTTCTCAGCAAATTTATGTAACAATGGGTTGAAAGTGGTAAAATTAATTGAAAATATCATTAAAAATATATTATAATATACTTTATGAAAATCATAATATTTTAAAATTGGTGACATAATCATACAAAATCCTGATAAATGATGTGATTAGAACAAAAGTCTCTTACCACTTTTGTAACTTTGAATCGTAATCCCAATGAAATAATATCCTGAAATGAGAATTATAATTTCATTTAAATATGGATATTATTTATATAACATTTAAAAGTGTTAGCATATACACCTTATAAAAAATAATGGTGTATGCCATAAGATACATATAAAATAAAGAAGGGTTGTGAATGTATCAGCCATCCAAGATGTTGTTGAAGAATGGGTGAAGTTCTATAGATACTCTATAATTGCCTGGGTCCTTGCCTCCAAAGGTGATTTTTTTTGGAATTTTTACAATCTATCCAAAAGGATTGTGGAGCTACGGGGTATTGATGACTGATGAATGATGACAATGGGGAGTGGATATTTTCACATAATATTCCACTCTATTGAGTTAAAATGCAAGGCATGGAGCTTTGGGTCTCTCCCTCTAAAGCCTAGATTCTAGAATATTCAGGAATGGGATAGGAGCATTGATCTTAATATTTTAAGTAACTCTCATGAGTATCTTGTGATTCAAATATGTCATTTGAATTGGTTGTACTAGAATTCATGGATTCAATGGGACATTTCCTCCTCGGTTGGAACTCCCATTCGGCTGGACATGAAAACAAATAATCCTCTATTTGGTCCCTATGCGAGAGTACTGTTTGAGGTGGATATGTCATGTAATTTAGTGGAAGAAGTATTTCTCACCTCAAGGGAGGACAACATGATGCATGAAATCTAGTATGAGTGAAAGCCAAAATATTTTATGAATTTCAGACTTTTTGGTCATTTATCTTAGGAATGCAACAGGGAGAAGGATTGCACTCTTTGTAAAGTTAGAGGGCATGATGATGTCTCATGTCAAAGAAAGGAAGGAAAGTACAAGGATTCTAAATTGACTAATAGACCCTCATATGATCCTTCCCCTATTGAAGGTGGCTTGGTCCTTACACCTGCATTAGTCTAGGTGAGTGATCCTGCTAGAAATTCATCACTTGATACTCCCCAAGCTGGGAAAGGTCTTGTGATCAACCATTAGAAGAATTTTGGATGTGGACCTTCCTCTAATACTATCTCTAATGGTGTTCCATATGAAGGTGTGGGAGAGAAAAAATGAATTTCTGTGGTGAGTTTTAATGTTTTTGATGCTTCTTCATGTTATTGGGTCTATCTGTCATGGTGAAGGATGGTGCACATGCACAGGTTGTGCATGACTCTGTTGTTCATGTCCACTCAGGTGATGGTGTGGTCCTACTAGCTGTGCAATCTCCTAATAAGGATGGGTCTACTTCTTTCCCCCTCCTCAAGAGCCCTTTCCATCATTGATGCAGGATAATAGGAGGAGGGGATTTATCTGATTATGAGTCCTACTCCTGGAGTGGAGGATGTTGTTCTCCTGGAAGGGCCTTTTACAAAGGAGATGCAGCTTCAAGGATCTGCTACTGTTTCAAGTAAAGGTTAAAAATCAACATGTGATGACGAAATGTATGCACCTACTGGTACTCTGGACACCCCCTTTATACAGGATAAGCCATATAAGGTTGTGAGAAGGTCACCTCATATGGGTATTGACCCTTTCCACCCACATTCCAACAAAACATTTTCTCCTCTGAGTGGCATCTTTTGGTCTGAGGATGTTGATGGCCCTAAATACATGGATGTTATCCCCACACTGAGTTTTCTGATTGATGCACCTTGTGATGATCCAAATTAAAGTGAGTAGGTTGACTCCAAGGGTCATAATGGAGTGAACGTAATCACTGATGTAAATGTGAAAAGGGAAACTAAAAGAAAATGGAGAGGTTCCATAACTATCACAAATGAAAACAGGCCCCTAACAAGGATCCAAACCCTTCCTCAATGATGAATTTTTTCCGGAACTGTCATGGGCTTGGGAACACCCCAACATCCAGGGCCCTTAGAAAATGCATTATTGCATATAAAACTATGATGTTTGGCATTGATAAGCCAAAAATGCTCTTTGAAAAGTGGATAGATTTAAAATGGAGTTCTTTTGGTTACCAGTTTATTTCTCAAAATCTGCATGATATCAACAAATATCATCTTTGGGTTTTCATGCATGAGAGCATATAGTTAACCTTCGATGTTAGGAATCCACATTGGGTCTCGATATCATGCACTTGTCAGGGGTATATCCTTGAGAGCTAACTTTTTTTATGAATCCCCATCCTATACATGAAAAATGGAGCTTTGGAGTGATCTTGAAGCCTTTTCTAGATAAACCTTCTGTAAATGGGTGTTAATGGGTGATTTTTAAACTGTCTTGAGATCTGAAGAAAAACTGGATTGAATTTCAATATAGTGTCCTCCTTGGATTTCCCATATTTAATTGATCAATGTAATCTTTATAAAATTCCAATTGTGGGAGTTTCCTTTACATGGTGCAGGTAAACAATGAATGGAAGGCTATCAAGTAAACTTGACCGATGCTTCGTTCAGATGGATGATGAGAGTTCTGACAATATTATATCTGGACACAC
Organism: Viscum album; assembly: GCA_963277665.1. Lineage (NCBI taxonomy): Eukaryota > Viridiplantae > Streptophyta > Magnoliopsida > Santalales > Viscaceae > Viscum > Viscum album. Next base: position 1,683,110,478 of record OY728119.1, on the reverse strand, counting down.
TTTACCAAAACATCACTCTGATAAAAATCCCATTGTAATTGATATCACCTCTCAGGTTTTCAGATATGGTCCTCGTCCCTTTCTCTTTAATAATGGATTTCTTGTGACTCATGGATATTGGGAAGTCATTATTAAGGATAAGAATTTTGATTGTCAAGGAAGCCCACTACAAATTCTTGCTTCTAAACATAACATTGTTAATGGACTTCTATGGGAATGGATCAAGGCATCCTTCTCTAAGTTTGATATTGAGATCAAGGCAGCTAAAGATTAATTGGCTAGCTATCAAATTAGAAATATGAACTCTGACAGTCCCTCACATGAATAAATTTAATAACATTCAAGTCTTGATGAGCTTTTTACTTACAATTAAAGGCTTGTTCATAATCAGTAGAATATATAGTGGCTGAAATAGGGTGATAGAAACTCTAAATATTTTCACCGGATTCACAAACAAATAACGATCAGTGTAGGTTTAAAGGCCTTCAACGTTGATGGTGGTCTCCACACCTCTGAAAATGAGATTTCAAATACAGATGTCAATTACATAACTAGCCTTTATTCTGATGATGTCATGGAAAGCACTCAGGAGATGATTGATAACATCTCCCCCTATATTGAGGAGAATCAAAATCTGGCTTCTATAAGGGTTCCCTCAAAATAAAAAGTCAAAGAGGCCCTCTTCTCTATTTATATGGATAGTACAGCTGGACCAGATGGCTTCACCAACTAGATTTTTATGTTTCATTGTGATATTGTGCACGATGATTGGTTAATGAAGTTAGGTATTTCTTCACATGGGGTTACATGATTTATGGTTTAAACTCTAATTTCATATACTTTATTCCTACGAAGTAAAATGAAATTTATGTCGAAGACTTTAGGACAATTGGGGTTGGGAACACCACCCCAAAAAACATTAGTAAAATCTTGATGAACAGATTAAGGGGCTTCATTATAGACCACACCTATCTGAACCAATATGGTATTATACATTGTAGAAACATTCAGATATGCCTCTTCACTGCATCAAAAGACATCAACCTAATGAAAAAGATGTAAAATCATGGAAATTTGGATCTAAAAATTGACATCTCCAAATCATTTGACACCATTAAGTGGATATTTCTCCTTGATCTTCTCAAGATATTTGGCTTCTAATGCGGGTTCATCAATATTATCAGAAGTATTATTACCCCTACAAAGATGTCCATTTTAATTAATGGATCTTCCAAGGTTATTTTCACTACACCCGAGGTATTTGACAAGGGGATCCGCTCTCGGGGATTCTTTTGGCCATTGCTGAAGAATACATGAGTAGATGTCTTAATGAGCTATCCCAAATTTTTATATTTAGAAAAATAAATGAAGATATGGATAACATTATCCCATCTAATCTTATATATGTTGATGAAATCATGATTTTTTGGGAAGGCTCAAGGAAATAAATTTTTTTACTCAAGGATTTCTTCTCACACTATGAGACTATTGTTGGACATCATATAGGATGGTGTAAATACTTCATTGTTTTTGGTGATGGGGTTAAGAATGGTAAGATGAATAGGGTCACCAGGTCCCTCAGAGTCAGAAAATGGGATCTTCCATTAGATTATCTTGGAGTTACAATCTTTTGTGGTAAGATATGTTGGTAGTATCTTGATGAAATTTTCTCTGGTATCATTAAGAAGATGGAAAAATGGAAGGGTAAAGCTCTGTCTCAAGCAGGGAGGGTGTTCCTAGTTAACTATATGATTACCTCAAATTTTTTTACTCCTTATCACTCTATAAATGGCCAAAAAATATACTCAATGAACTTCAGTGCATTATGAGGAATTTCATATGGACAAGATCTATCGTAGAAAGGGAATTAGTCACTATTTCATCGAAGGATTTTATTAAACCCCATGAGTTGGGCGTTCTAGGAATAAAGAACCTTCATATCTTCAATGAAGGACTTAGTTGTAAATTCATGTGGAATCTTTTAACCTCTAATGACTCATCCCTAGATTTTCTATAATGCAGGTTCAGAATGAGTCTTATTAATGCTTACCCTTACTAAATTTCATCACTTGTATGGACCTCTATTAGGCACCCCATAAAGGAAATTAAGTATAATTCTATATGGATCGTGTTCCGACACTATAGTATCAACTGTTGTAATAGTCCCTGGATGGACAACCACTTTTATACTAGTGATATCCCCTCTTACCTGCTGCATATATCTATAGAAGATTTTCAAGATCAGTGTGATAGTCCTTAAATCGTGGAATCTCCCCAAGATGAACATAAAATCCAAACCAACCCTTTAATGGATAGTGATATCCTGGTATGGAAGCCCAATAGGAATAGACTTTTTAATCTCAAAGAGTGTTATAATATGCAGCTTGTTTGCTCCACACAAGCTCTTTCTTGGATTCTCGGTTTTAAAGCGACTTTTGTCTAGTGCACCCGGCCTCTTGATCTATAAAGAATATGGAGGAACATGTTTCCAACACAAGATAAATTATGAAAGGCTGGTCAATGTATCATCTCTGCCTACTATTTGTGACTTAATGAAACTGAATATGCTCAACACTTCTTCATCTACTGTTCATTTTCTTAGAAGCTTTGGAAGTACATTGGTGACATCATCAACACGAATTTATGCTCACATAGCTTGCTGGATGATTTGATGATATACATCTCCTAGTATAGTAGGAGAGAGAACGTCCAAAATATGCTGCTGTTTACTCCAGTAGCAGTTTTTCACACCATCTGGACTTCCCAGAACAGCCTCATGTTTGACAGCAAGGCTTCAACCATCCATCCAACTCCAATGTTGGTTCATCGAGACGTACACGCCAACAGTGCGATACATAATGGATGCATGGATCATACTTATACATATTTAACTGCATTACAGATGTGTGGTATTGTATGTATGATGAATAAGCCATTGATGAATAAATTTATTCGATGGATACAACTGCTATTTTAATGTGTTACAGTTAATGTTGATGGAGATGCATCTGCTGTGTCGGGCAGATTGGGTGGTGGAGGTGTCTTCCTCATGAATCATGGCTTTGTCAATGGATATTTTTATAATTTTATTGGGATGGTAGTAGCTTATAAAGCATGAAAATGGGCCTTTATCTATGTTGTTAGGCATGTTGTATTTTATAAATGCAACCTCTTATGGATTGAATCAGAATCCGAACTTACGGTGCATGCTCTTAAGACGAGAAACTGGGTTGTTCCATGGAGTATTTTTCCTCACTGGATAGGATGTCTTAACTAGGGAATGCATCTCAAATTAATGATCTCTCATTCCTACTGAGATTCCAATCAAGTGGCTGATGCCTTGTCCAAGAGGGAAGTCATGTAAATGAATACCATGTTGACCTTTCAAGCTCCTGACTTTTTTTGCACCCTTAGTAGAGGTTCATATGAGCGGAGTGTCTTATTCCCAGAATTTTAAAACCCCTTTCTCCACATGAATTTGTACTTTGACATTTTTTATAAATATTTTATAGGAATCTTCCAACCGGACCCGATTTTCTTGGTATATCTCATAGAAATAAAATTGAACTCTGAAAACACTAACCTTTTGTATAACTTTTCACATGTATCATTATCTTGTGAATTAATATCCTTATGTTAGTTATTTAATATTTTGAGAATATTTTTTATGTTTATTATTAGTATTATTTCAATTATTATCATAATATATAAAATTACATAATCGATTATTTTTTCATCAGATGTTTTGACCATATTCTACTTATGTGTCAAAAATGACATAGGTAGGTTCCAATTGTCAAAGAGTTCATTATATAAATATATGAACAGTAATAATTACATAATTATCATATTTATATATTAATTATACTTTTAAATAATTAATGAAATATTTTTATGAAAATTGAACTAATGTTATGATCATCGATATGGTATGTTTTATGTATGCATGAGTAACATTTCCATTTTGCAATGATCATTCTGGAAACAAGGTAAGTAACATTTATCATTCCAGAATTCTAAAAATATATTTTATACCATATTAATTATTTAAATAAACTTATTTATATCATTCCATTGAAGTGGAGATGAAAAAAGTGATCACGTCACTTCAAGGAGGTGGTAGTCCACACTTCGACAAACAACGTTATCATTTTTTTAGGGAGTTAAATGTAAAAATAAAATGATATATTAAAAATAATTAATTAAAAATATTTCATTAATATAAAAAAATATTTCACTTATAACATATATTTATTATATTTACCTTTTTCACCTTCCATATAATGTGTTAGTGAAAAACGAATCGCATAGATTCACAATCTCAAAGTCCACCATACACACAAGAAACATTATTGTATCCCTTAAGGAAAAGAATGTAATAGAGTGTATGAGATATAATAAAACTTGGTGTATAATTATGTTATAAATATAATATATTAACAATATATCCATCATCACAACCAATCAGGATAGGTGGTAAGAGAAAAATGAATGACATCATTTTGTGAGGTGGTAGTTTGTTGTACACACGAATGTCGATTTTGAAACCCATTTGATGGAAGTATGTGAGGTTGTATTTCTTACCCTTGTCATGAAAACATATAAATATATTGAATATAAAAGTTTTTTCATATCATCATGGTTTAAGAATAATTTAAGGAGGTGAAGACATAAATAAATGAAAACACTTGTTGAAGAATGTTGCATCTTCTTCCGGAATCCTCCATGGGATTCCACCAATTTCACTTTTAGGTTGTATTTATTACAAAAATAAGTCATATGTGATGAGTTCATATGATTTTTAAGTGATTTTTGTAGTTCTTGTATGATCTAAATTTCTTGAGTGGTGTAAATAAGCAAGGGAATTGAGTTTCCTTTTATAGTTAAGGATTTTCATTCATGTAAATAATCTAAATTATTCACTAGAGGGAGGTTAATATTACCTAATGTGGATATAAAATTTATAACTGAAGGTGTGAATGGATTATATGGCCATCAAAATCTCTAAAACATAATAAAACACATGTTTAAAAAATCTTTAACATATATGATTCCTTATTTTTATCATTCTGTTTTTTTACCATAGTACTAGTTTTTTAACATAGAAAATGTATTTCTTAAGAATAAAATAAAATGATACATAATAGATAATTTAAACCCAATGACTTTAAATTTGAAATATAATTTATAAAATTTAAATCTTATGTGTGTTGTAAATTAATTTTGACATAATTTCATACAAATTACAAAAATATTGCATGACATTATCCATGAAAACATAGTTTCTACCATTTTGGTGTTAATATATTCATTATAAAAGAAAATTTTTCATTTTAGTGGTACATATTTGTTTATTAAATTAAAATATAACTTCATAGAATATTATATTTTTAGGAATTATAAATCATTAAATATAATATAATTTTTAATAAAATAACGTTAAAGTCAATTTGTACATTATTCAATTGAATTGAATTTGAAAATATCAATACAATGATGGAATTAGAATATATTATATTCAAAAAAATATTATATTGATATATGCATCTAAAAAATATTGTAACAAACTAATTTATTCAATTTAATTTACTTCAAATGTTTTTAGTGTCATTTATTCTAATTAATTGTTCAGAATATAATTATTCTGTTCGTGTTTCATAAGTATTTAAAGTAGTTATTTAATTTTAAAAACATTAAAAAATTATCATGATACAAAAAAAATATAAAATATAAAATAATATATATAACTGAAATTATGATGTTTTTATCCCTATTCCATGTTATTATAAATATTAAAATTAAGAAAATAATCTTTTTTGTCTTTTTCATTAATTAACTTATTAGATGGGTCATATTTAAAGAATGTGGAAAATGAATTTCTATAATTAATATATATTTATTTTAAAGGTATAAATATACTCATACCAATAAATTAAGATTATATTTTTCCTCATTTTCTCTCTTATCATTTCAGATTACACCCTCCCCCCCAAGTAACCCATTTTTACCTTAACCATGGTAATTAATTTTTAGTGCATTTTCTATTCATATTGGTCAAAAATTAAGTTGAACATAATAGAAATTATAAATTTATCTTAAATGAAATATCAAGTCCATTTTCCCAAATTCAATCCAACTAATCTTCAAATTTTAATTTAAAATTAATCAGGCAGACGTGATGAGGAGGTTGTTTTTAAGGTGATAATGTTTAAACATTTACAATTATTTTTTAATCAACAATAAATATAAAAAAGATAAAAATAAAATAAATTGTATTAATTGACTTGAAATTAATATAATATTACAGTAAACTTAATTTAATTATAATTTAATATTATAAATTTTTTTAATGAAAAAGTAGTTTTCAATAAATCTTTCATATTGTTCAATATTTATAAAAAATGAATCCTTTTAGAAAAGTACCAAAAATCCATCACAAGATAATTTTTTTATTTATATTTCAAAATTTAAAATTATATTATACAATATATTTTCAAAAACTGGTAAAAATTAATTATTATTTATTTCTACAAAGCATGATTAACTCTTCCTTCAGAAAAATACAATTTTTTAGAAAACATTGCTTTTCTTTTAAATGAATCTTATTTTATTTATAATAAATATATATAAATTAATTTTTAAACAATGTAATCTTCATAAATTATTTATTAATATTCATACTCAAAAATTTAATATCTTAGTTATAATAGTAATATATATTTTGGATCATTTAATCTAGATGTTGCATGTCCTTTAGGCTATCAAATATAATTTTCCTCTTTTAAAAAAGATGCGCTGTTAAATCACCCCCCCCCCATTTAATAAATTTTTGTACCGTAATTTTTAACTATGCCTCAGTAATCAAATTATAGATATTTAAAAATACTATTGGTGTAAACCCCAATCAAAAAAGGGATAAAATATCCTCTTAAGAATAGAGAAAGAAAAAAAAGTCATATGTAACAACACATCACTAGGTTTATAAATAATAAAACATATGTATGAATGGAATAAGATCATAAATAATTATATAGAGGGATTGAGTTCATTTATCACAATAAATTCAGTGATAAATGGAATTTATGGTCCTCCAAACCAAAAACCTTTGACAATCGAAAAGACAATAGGTTCATCAGAAATGAAGGTATTAAGATTAAAATTTTGTTTCAATATCCTTTTTCTAAAATTGGAGAATCATCATAAAATATATACTTATAGAATTTGTAAATATACATAATTGATTAGTATAATTTCATCCTTTAATCTATTTCAACCACAATCTTAACTTTTTTCTGAATGATGTATATTCAGGACGAATTTGTAATGCCTGAAGCACTCAAATCATCTACTAAAGAAAATATGACCATAAAGAAGACATTAATCTAGGAATCCAATTATTATAAAATAATCTAAACTAAAATTGCTATCACATTGTAAGATATTTCCCAAAATGAATAAACCTTACAGAATTAATCCCCGAATTTCAACAGTAATACCCAAAGTTCAAACCAAATCATTCCATAAATGACATCAAAATAAAAGGGTGATTTAGCTACAATGGTTATCTAATACCTTTTATATTCCAGGAACAAAAATATCCCAATATCATTTTTTTAAATATCATTAATCACTATGTCACCAAAAAAAATTTTAATCGCATGGTTATCTGTATGATAAAATATTTTCCCCATAATTACCTCAATATCAAAGATTATTTAATCCTTAATGGATATCAATATGTTAAAATAATTTACGAAAAATGTAAAGGAATATTTAACATTTATGTGAAGCTTTATATATAATTTATCCCAATAAGTTCTCTCTGAATGTGTTGTTAATCACTTTAAGATCCATTTGCATAAAAACTAAAAGGCATTATTAAGGCATTCAACTTATTATCAACCTTAATCTTATAGAACAAGGATCATATCCATATATATTAAAATTATATCACATGATAATGTCATAATCTCCAACGTTATATAAATAAACCTTCGATACCAACTATCATAGCCTCGAACCTACACTATTGTATTCTATATTGATATCTTAAACTTTACATTTTTTACTTTTATAATAATAATTGTGGCCCAATTTTTTTCTTCAATATCTTACAAAATCCAAAGGAAAAATTAGATCACTTACATCCTTGAAAACATTTTCAGTTAATAGTTTTACAGAATTATGACAGAGTCCAATATAAACAATACTCGTGTTATTAAATGATCATTTCTCCAATATAACCTAATTTTCATTATTTCACATTTAGTCATTATCATTTTCCATATAAAATACATTCTAGAAATAATTCATTCAATATCATTCTTTATAAACTGGGGTAAAAGGAAACATAAGAAGGGTCATCTCAAATACTCGGTAAGGGTAAACATTAGCATTATCAATTAAATATCATTAATGACCATAATAAATATATAAGGGTATAATGATCTAATCAGAGTGTATGAGATAATCAAAAACTAACTCATACCCATAAGTACTTGGATCATCAAATATGAAAACATGGAAAGGGAAAAAGTCATCAGAATCATTAATCATGAGCCATGTGATATCAATCTGGAATATAATAATTATAATCCAATAGCAAGAATAACCAAAACATATTAGTATCTTGGATCATTTTACTTCATAACTCATGTTAAAATTGTGTCCGTAATACCTAGGAACCAGTTAAATCCATTGGAGAAACCCTTAAAAAACTCCCTCCATATTTCCTCTCAAGACAAAGTATATTACTCAAGGCATTGGTGTGCTATCAAGATTTTCCCATCAAATAATCTATAACAAGCTCTTCCATAACTATATAAGAATCTCATTCATATAATATTTAATTGGATCATCTATGCAATCTAGGCCACCCCATCATATAAATTGTAATGGGATCACCTAAAGTTATCTAGGACACCACATCATATAAGTAATGTCTATGAAACAAAACACAAATAAATTTATAAGAGCTTTCATATCAATATAAAACTCATATAAAAAATTATTATTCATTTTATAACATGATTAAACCATCAAAAATAAATAGGTTTCTAGTGAATCTCTTCTAAACATGATTCAGTTTTGGAAAAGAAAATGGTTCCACAACAATCTCATTGATAAAATATTAATCCATTTAGAGAAATAAAGAGGATTATATCACTAAAAATTACCCCATTGGAGCATAGGTAAAAACTTATTATTTATTTTGATGAACAGAAATACAATTAAAATATAATTAAAAAAATTATTGAGGAAAATATCCTTTATATTTTGAAAATCAAATATTAATCCCTAAAACGGTTTGAAAGTAATTTTATTTAAACTTTTTTTTCAAAACAATGATATTCCACCATAGTAAGAAATAAATATAATTAAAAATAGTCATTTACACTTGAAAAATAAACATCAAATAAATGATGGTCATGTATTTAGGTAATTCCTTACATGTTGTGATGAATATTCCTTTTCCAAGGTAATTGTTTTTCTGAAAATTTCCTTGTTCAATAAGAAATAAGAATTTTAATTTTAAAACATATATAAAAAAATTATTGTTAAAAATTAATTTAACATATATTTCTTAAAAATTAAAAAAAAATGAATACATTTTCTGAAAACATGGGTTTTGTAAGAAAAATGATTTTGACTAAATAGAGAAATGATAATTGATTTTATTAAAAGTGGTTTCTAAAAAAATTTAAGCCCCAAGGAGTGAAAATATGGCATAATTAATTTAAAATAAAATTAAAACCATAGGATAATATAATTCTAGACAATTATAATATTTCAACATAAGAAACATAATCAATCACAATCCCCATAAATGTTGAGATTAGAAGAAAAGAATATTCCCACTTTTGTGACATTGAATAGTAATCCACATGAAATAATAACATTAAATGAAACATATAATATGATGAAATTAAGTAGAATCATGATATAATTTGTAATAGTGGCATTATATACACCTTGTAAAATAATATATGTGTATACAAAAACATACATCTCGTAGAATGAAAATTGAAAAAAAAAATACCTTACTAATTTGAAAACATTGAAAATATAAATCCAATGATAAAAAGTTCCTAAAATAGATATGTAAATTAACATAAATTTAAATATAATAATAAAAAATATTCATGGGATGTATATACAACACAGAACAAAACTATAGATAGATATGGAATATATCTCATAGAAAGAAAATTGAGATGAAAAAACACTTATCTTAAGTCTGACTTATCGTTTGTGTCTTTATCATGAAGAATAATAATATTATGTTAGTTATTAACATTCTTGAGAACCTTTTTAGATATTATTATTATTTTTATTTCACTTATTCTCAAGTCATATACAATTATGTAATCAATTAATATTTTGTCGGATGTTATGACCATATTCAGCTTATTTGTCAAAAAAGACTTATGTAGGTCCCTATGGTCAATGAGGTCATTATGTAAACATATCTAGAAGTAAAATAATACCATATTTATAATATTTATACACAATTATACTTTTGAATAAAATAATTAAATATGGTTATGTCAAATGAACTAATGTTACAATCGTGGAGACGATAGGCCGTATGTATGTGTTACAAACATTTACATTTTTCAATGATCACTGTGGAAAAAAGGTTATGGAAATATATCTTCACAAAATAGTCATAATATAATAAATTCTATATTATTAATTGAAAAAAATGAATGACATCATTTTGTGAGGAGGTAGTCTGTCGTACACACGAATGATGATTTGATAACACATTATATCGAATTTATTGTGGTATTTGTTCAAAACATTAACATAACAACTTATCCATGTATTTAGTACAATTATTTTCTATATTATCATGGTATAAGATGAATTATAGGTGGTGAATAAACAGAAAAATAAATATCATCATTGAAAAACGTTTCCTCTTCTTCAGGTATCCTCATATATTCACAAAAGGCCTCCATAGGATGGATTTATTCAAAAACTATGGTTTATATAATTATAGGAGGTGTGTTAAGTAGTAAATAGGGAAGGTATTGGATGATACAAATGGATTGAGAGAGATAAATAACTGAAGGGATTGAGTTCCCATTTATAGTTGATGAGGAGTTTCATTCTGGTAAATACTCAAAATTATTCACTTTTGGGAGGTCAATATTACCAAATTGGATCCAAAATTGATAATTAAAGGGTTTGAGTGATTATATGGTTCAGAAAAATATCCACCATTCAATAAAACACATTTTTTTAAATATTTAGTACCATAACATCAATGTTTCTATATTTTTACCATTTGGGGTTTTCATCACGGTAACTACTTTTCTAACCAAGATAATTTATCTTTTAAGATTAAACTAAAATGTAACTTATTAGATAATTTAGAACCACTAATTGTAAATATTAAATCTTATTTATAAAATAATTATGTTTTTTTGCTGAAAATAAATTTTAACACAAGTTCATGTAACATGAAAAAACACCAATTTAACATTAAATGTTCTCATAGAATTTTAACCAATTAGGGGTCAATATAATCATTTTATTAGAAAATTTTGTTTTATATAGGACCATAGATTATATTTTTAAACATTTAAAAATAAATAATCAGAATATGGTATTTTTTTATGTTTAAATCATTTAATTAAATATAATTTATCATAAATAACAATAATGTAAATTTTGACATTATTAATATAAATTGAATTTAAAACATCAATAAATTGATAAAATTTTTGTATATTAGGTTAAAACTAGTTTATCAAGACATATTCATCTAAAAAATAAAAAAAATTATTCAATTCAATTTAATTTTAATATTTTTAGTTTAGTTTATTTTATTTTATTTTTAACCACAAAATTTCTGTGTTGGCGACTCTTAATAAATTAAAGTAATAATTTCATCTAATAAAATAAAAATATATATAATTATAAAAATAATTTATATTTCAAAAGGATATATATAACTAAACATATTTTTATTTTTCCCCTTCTGAAGGGATTTTAGATATTAAAAGTAAGAAAAGTATCTTTTTTGTTTTTTTCATTGCATAACATATTATATGGGTCACATTAAAAGTAATATGGGAAAGAATAACCAAAATACATAGAATATTAAATAAAATTATTAAATATATTCATAAAAATAAATTATGATAATTTTTTAAACCATATTATATCACGACCCGTCCCCTGGGGCCCGTGTCGTGACTAACCAATCCCGCATCCTGAAGTTTAGGGGTGGGTAACTAACATTGAATGTGTCAACCTGGATGTGGGAGGCATTTTCCTGAATACTTGTACACACCCATGTGACCAACCAAGCCCATCACATGAAAAAGAAAACAAGTATCACTAAATAAAAGTTGTATACATTTACAACTAATAAAATTGGCTAGAATACCTACCCCACAAAATAACTAAAAACTGCAAAGTACAAAATGAACTCTGATGGCCATCCATGGAAGACCCCGCACAATCGTGAGAGTAGTGTAGCTATTGGATGCCGAAGTAGTATGTCATGTATACCCATTCCAATTGGGCCCCACCGGGTCCTAAGCTGTCATGCCCATCATCGTAGTGTCTGTCAGTCCCATCTCCCTGAGCACCTCTAGGTCCAGGTCCACCAAATTCCCTCTTGAAACATCGGTCGTCTGCAAAAGAAAAAACATGTGCGGGTGAAGCCCATGCAAGGTTGAGTAAAAAATAACTCATTAGGGACCCTAAAACAAAATTTAAAGACTACAAAACAATGCTCAATGTGATGTATGAAGCACTAGATATCTCAACCAGGTACACATTTTGGGTAGTGATAGAAGAATCATCAGTCAAATCATCAGACACCTCATCTACAAGATAAATCCTCCTCTATCGAGTACAGTGGGCCTACAAAGTCACACAAAATAATATCCCACTAACCATGTACTTATTAGGTACATCTCTGCTTCTCGTACCATGGGCCTGCAATGTCACAAAGAAGTGCTCCCCACTAATCATTTCCAACTGAGTTACTCCTCCGCATCGCGTACTGTGGGCCTAAAAATTCAAAAAAAGTGATTCCCACTGTTGGCATGAAAGTCACATATAATTTCTTCCCATTGATACATAATCGAGTCACACAGAGTCGATAGTAAGCAGACTTCAGGTCTCAGCCAATCGTAGGGTTCGGTACGTGTTGTGCATGTGAGAACTTCTTATCAATCCATTCGTCACCATCTAACATCCATGAACGCCTTTTTAAGCCATATTAAATGATCTGGATCATCGATATGGTCCAAATGCAGCAAAATACCATTAATTGGATGTATGGTTTGTGAGTTATTAGAATTTTAGTAAACAATGAATGGTTGTGTCTCGGTCTGGTCCGACCCAGTCTGACCGACTCCACCAACCTGACACGGGATTCCCACACAACATGGTTTAATTCCTAATGACTCGACTTGACCGAGTTCAGTTCTGTGTCTGTCTAGTCCGGCCTCGCCAGTGGGCCAGGCCATAAGGGATTCACTAGAGATGGCCTGATTTAGCCAAGTGTCTGGCCCTCCGGGTCGCCCAACGGCCCTGTCTCATATGGCTTTCCCAAAGGGCACAAGCCCGGCCCAATGGATGTGGGTCTAGGATTTTGGTTTTTGGGTTCGTCACGCTGGTTGGGGGCTTGACCCGTCAGCTGAGGGTCAGTCCACCAGAGGATGACCGGCAGTGCGGCTGGATGGAACACGACATCTGGCAGCGTCCAAATCCATTCTACCCCAGGGGATGTTTTTTGGCCTCCCTCAAAATGTGGTTGAGTGACTGATATGCCAGCTCATCCCCGTAGCCCAGATATGTGCCACCCATCCAAGAGGCACCCGCCTAGCATCGCGTCACCCTGCGGCTGCCACGACCATCCATGGGGCACTCCGCCATTTTCCAGTGTGGTCGGAAAGGGTTTGTAACACCCCAAGTAAATAAAGAATATGACATTTTCATATTTATCCATATTTTTGAATAAAATACAAATATTACTTTAAAGGGGACGCTATGCTCGAAGGCGTACCCAATACGCAACAAAGGGTTTCTTGGGAGTCTTACATTGCACTGTAATTATAAAATAATATTATTTTAAATGGTAGTTAACACCTAGTCGTTGTAATGGAGGGAATGAACAGAACTAACTTCAAAATGATTATATATGTTTTTCAAATATTTTTACTTTTATCCAATAAATTTTATATGCTTAAAATGTGAATTAAACCAATTTTAATGCGTAAATATTCTAATATATTCTTTAAAAGGTTGATTAACCACCTTTTGATGGCGAACACTTTTTAAATCCACTTTTTGAAAATTTCATATGTTATATTGGACCAAATAAAATTCTTCTTTAGAATCGGACCATTATAATTTACATTGTGTAAATTTTTGGTATTATTTTCGATAAAGTTCATTTTTAATAAATAGTGAAAAATGTTGTATTTTAATTCAAAACCACTTTTTAATCTAATTTATTTATATGATTAGATTAGCTTTTGAATTTGTTTTAAAGTCCAATTATAATATATTTTTACCATTTAATCCAATAGTGGTCATTGGAATTAATTTCACTTTGAAATTGGACTTAAACTAGTGTTCATCTATTAATAGATATTGTTTCTTAAAAACATGCTATTTGTTTTGACAGCGAGAATTGATTATTAAATTAATTAATGAAACTTATATGTTTTGAATTTTGTAAAATGTACATAATTTTTGAATTCGGAATATCAAATATAGCTTAGGGTTTTTTTTTTGTAATTTTCTGAAAAACTTCGATTTTTGATGAATAGTGAAACCACTAAGTGGTATTTAAAGAAACTGATTTTTCGTTTAAATGAATCTTTACCACTTCTATGATTTGAATTTCAAAAATCCAACTTACATGGTTGTCATTAGGATGTAAAATGTGGTTCAATGGGATTAAAATAATTTTTTGGTGAATAGTAATGTTTATGTTTTATTAATCGCAATTAAAGGTAATTAGTGCAATTTAAGGTAAAAATAATGTTTTAATAATATGAAATGAATTTGACAGATGTCCTACTCTTACGGGATGAGTCATAGCCGACCAAGACAATCCATGGGTCAACTTGGGGACCCCATAGAGCCAATTTGGTAGGAAAATGACAATAATACCTTTTTATTTAAAGTTAAAATTAAAATGCCACAAACATGTGTTGTTTTACTAAAACAATTTTTACATGGGGTTATTCAAGACATATTTTTTACTATAAATATTAATTAGAAATATAAAAATATTTCCTACATCATGATATTTTTTATACTTTTTAGAGACTAAATAAACTAAATTATATATGACACCATGATGATGAAATGATTACCTCATTATTTAACGATTTAAATAAGAAGAAACGATAATGTAACTTATAATCCCTACACTTGTCACAAACCTATTGGATGTGTGGCTTTCGAAACCTTATCACCTTATCATAGAAATATATCCTTTTAGGACCTTTATAATCCGAAAATCATTTTATAATAAAGTAATATTTTATAACTTTCCAAGAGTGCCCCTCCTCCCCTCTTATAAAAGTTCCCCACCTCTACCACCTTACACACACCACTAAAGCCTTTGTCTCGGACAACCCATACCCATTTCATCTCTCCACATCCCTCTCTTCATCATTGAAGTGTCACTTTGGGCACAATCCTTTCCAAGGAAGCCTTTGAGCTCAAATCAAATAGAGTTACCAGATTTAAAGGTAATGTCTTCCCTTGTGTTCTTTTGTTTTATTTTTCTTTTCCAAACCCCTAAAATCTTTTTATTACTTTTTTTTGTAACAAAACCAGTATCGTAAATATACTAGGATGTTGTTATAATAAGGATTCTTTCTACACTAACACACACCTCCGTATAATGGTTAAAGAACATACTGTTTCCGTGGATGGCAAATTACTGCCTCACGAAATGATGACTGTTCTATCTTCTCACACCACCTCTCATGGTGGCCATTATGATGGAACTATATTTATTTATGATATATATTATATTTATTTCCATTCTAAGCTTCTGTATTTTATATTTAATACATACCTTTATGCTTTGCATGTTGTGAAAATGCGATAATTTCATTTGAGGAAATGTGGACTACCGCCCCCTCAAATGATGTGACTCGATCATGCAATACATGGAATGTATAAAGAATGAAATTGATGAAATTATGTGATCTATATAACATATATATTATACTGGAATTATAATATAAATATATATATATCTCATCTATTTTAATTCCATTAATGTTCCAAAGAAATGAAAGTAGCGTTCATGCATACGTACGGCTTACCGTCTCCATGAACGGTACATTTCATTTCTTATCTCCAAATGTTATGTACTATTATAAGTACATATATATAATTGATATATATGTAATATATTACATCTAAATGATGAATATAATTCTGGAATTATAATATATATATCTCTCTTTTAACTTTAATTCCAATAATTTGACAAAAAAATTAAAGTAGCGTTCATGCGTACGTACGGCCTACCGTCTCTAGGAATGGTGCTTTTAATTTTTTATCTCCAAATGTTATGGAATAGTATTAAATTAATATAAAATGGATATAAATTATATTTAAAACATTAATACTGTTCTGGAGATGATGTACCTATAACTACATGGAAAATTCTTTTCCAACAAGTTCACTTTTTACTCATGTACAGAACATCGACAAAAACATCTGATATGGACTCACATTATTAACCAATTATTATAAAATTATACTATGTGATATGAACTGAATAATAATATTTATATGAGGTCTTTATGCAATTATAAATTGGCCACCTTTTATTATTCAGGAGATTAAAGAATGATCGATTCATGTCAGACACGAGGTAAGGGATCCAACCTCTCTATTTCTTTTTAAGTACTCTCTTTTATATCATTTCTTTTAAGATCGTATTTATTTTGTTTGGGGATGTTAATTTATATTCCTCATACTGTAATTTTTATGTTAGTATTATGAGAGACCATATTTGATATCATAAATCCAGTTTTTTGAAGTTTTAAGTGGCACTGTTAGGCTGCAGAGTTTTCCTAAGGGATTTTTCATCTCACATTTATTCCAGTGACATTTAGCTATGTTTGCCACTATTTCCTTTGAGTGATGTATGTACAGAACATTATTATACACTTTGTGTAGAATAATTTCATTTATGGGTATTGACATCTTCATTGTGTGACCCTTCTTCCATGGGGTGTACATTTCAAAAGTTACCCAAATCGGTAAGGAAACCTTTCACCCTCCTCTTTTAAAAGACATCTTTTGTTATGTCTTTTAATATTCATCTTATTATATGGGGATATGTTCTTATATATCCTTATTTCCGTAAATTTTATGTCCAAGTGATGAGATACCCTTTATCTCTCTCATCAACACTTTTTCTAAAATTTTATGTGACGTCGTTTGTCTGTCGAATTTTTTCAAGGGAACATCTTAACCTAATTTCAATTTATTTGGGATCAACATGTAGTTATTAAATATGTCATCTTTTGAATATGTGTGAATGACCATTGATTTTTTTACACTTAATATCCACTTATATTGGGTGTATTTATATTTTTCACATATAATTATGAGATTGATTTATCCTTAATTTAAAGATACCCTCTTTATAATGGATTTCATCTCATTTTACATTTCTATTGAGACTTCATTGTTGTTATGCACCAGTTCACACTTATATGGTGTATATACTGTCCTTTGGAATATTATATCATGAATCCATCTATTCTCATGATATTATAAAGTTCTAATTAAATGTTATTCCTCAATTATTGTATTCAAGTGTCTCTCATTTCGGTAAAAAAACTTTAACGAAAATATCGTTTTAAATGTTTTAATGATTTATTATTATAAATATTTCCCATTAATATCCATGTTTTCAAAATGGTTTTAAGGATTTATTTATATTTATATTAATGGTTTAAAATTTTTAAAGATTCAAAGTGGTATGGGACACTTTGATTCCAAAATCTCTTTATTAAATGTTTTAAATGGTTTTGAAATTGGTTTTTAGAATGGATTCATTATTTCAATATCTTAAAATGTTATATTGTTATTACAATGTGAAAATGTTATCTTTATTTTGTGCTTAAGTTATGCTCTATGATTATGCTATGGTTCTTGGGAATTGTTTATGAATACGAGTTGTTACGTGATAAACTATGGGCGGGTTAGCCCGATATAGCTCTACAATGCATTAGGTAACGCGAAGGGTTTAAATGTTAAGGTTTCTCCGAAGAGATTTAGGGAATATACTGTGATGGGTATTCCAAATGTAACCAAGAGGGTTACTCCCTACGTAGGAATGTTATGAATGCATCAAGTTACCTTTATGTCTTACGATTTCTCTGAGTTATTCATAAATCTTATTATTTCATGAGGTATGTTAATGTGCTTATGTTTTATGAGTAATGTATGATTTCATTAATTCTTATGTATACATGGTCTAATGTTTTCTTTCCGTATTGTTATAACCCTTACTCAGCTTTTTATGCTCATCCCAAGTTTTTATGAAATGTCTTTCACAGGACATAAAGTTGAATAGGGTCAAGGATGGGATCAAGGAAATGTCAGGCTGTCTAGAACAAGGAACTAGACATGACTCTTTTGTTAAAGAGTTTTTATTTTGTGAAAAAAATGGATGCTGAGTAGATGTGTCTACTTTGTAATCTTTGAGATGTAATAGTTATGTCCTAATTCTCTAATACTCTAAACCAGAAAATATCCTCAATGTGAATTATTCATTTAATTCAATAATAAGTAATGTTTAAGGCCGGGTCTTTATAGTTGGTATCAAAGGTCGGTTTTGATAACTTTAGAGGTTAGGGTATTCTTTAAGAATAAGTGACCTTAACATAATGGTTAGGATTTCACAAAGAGTCATAGTTTTTAGATAAAGTGAATGAGTAAGTATATCTTAGTGATTATCATCCTCATTAGTACATGATGATTTTTTTGATATACTCACACAGACATTTTTGGTTTTAGTAAATGGATGGATCTAGCAGGAACCAAAGTGACAATGGGTTTGAAGTAAACTCTAGTGGTTCTCTGATTTAGAGACTGGATGAAATGGGGGATTCAATGAGAAATCTCGTGGTTATTCTAATCCAACTATCAAGGAGTCAGGATCAACCACTTGTACCTTGGTATGTTCTGTAATGAATCATGTACGGGATGACCAATCGATGTGGAAGTTCAGGTAATAATTATAAAGGTAAACATTAGGGTTTATATGATCCTTACTTTTGAGGTAATTATGGGTTATTATATATTATGATGGAAAATGAAAGGCATTAGATAAACATGATGTTAAAATATGTTATGATTATTTTTGAAGATTTTATCTTATTTTGGGGAATTTTTTATGAATTATATAGTTTTGGAAAAAGGACAACACCTAGACCGTGTGAGAACCTGTCGCATCTGATGAAGCTACGGGAGTCGAACCCACAACCAAAGTGCGACTGGTATTTATCACCTACCACTGGACTACGTGAAGTCCCTGGATATATTGACTAATTATTTTTAGTTAGTTGATCGTTTGAATCTAGAATAAATTGATTTTGGGTTATCTATGGAAATTATTAACCTTTCATGGAGGATATGTGATTAGGTTATTTACTTTTCAGTATGAGAATTTAAGAGTAACTGATTTTATTTGAAGATAAATGTTACGGTTTATCTTGGAAGACTATTTGATTAAATCCTTCAGAGATTTGGGTTTCAGTCTTAGTTTTGATTACTCTGAGGAATTTAATGGATATATGTTTATTGAATGGTATTTGTTGAACATTGGGTACTGTTTGAATATTTTTGGAGATTAAGAATAGTTTTTTTAAAGGATTATCCATTTTCTGTATTATCTGATCTCGTACTAACCTTTTTGGTTTTAGTTTTGGTTAAGACATGGGAAGTATATAGTTCCCTTTTCTGGATTAGGTGATTCTCTAGAAGTTGATTATAGCTCTCTTAATGTGAAACGTCATCCTAAATACTCGTCTTTTGGAGAAAATATGAGTTCATGTATGAAATATAGTCAAATTTGAAATTCAACATGACAAGTATCTTTCCTTATGGTTTAGTTATGCTCATAAATAAATTCCAAAATGAAAAGTCACTTAAAACAAAAAAAAAATCTGTTAATTTTTCCTACTGGGGAATCAAATACCGTTTAACCCATCACAAGTGTGTGATTTTCTTGTGGTTAACTTTCTCCTAGACATGTTTACTATCACTCTCCATCAGAACATGACCCTTTGTTTCTCCTCCATATCCATATTTTCATACTTGGAATCATATTATGGGTTAACTCGGGTGTCCTTCATACTTTTCCATCATTATTTTAAAGTTATATTTTTACTGACTCTTGTTCCGATGTGGGATTTTCAATGAAGCCTCCAAGCCCAATTTTAAAATTGCAAGAATGCAATTCCCAAAAGGGGGGAAGGATGTAACACCCCAGGCAAATAAAGAATATAACAATTTCATATTTATCCATATTTGTGAATAAAATATTAATATTACTTTAAAGGGGACTCTATGCTCGATGGCATACCCAATACACAACAACGAGTTTCTTGGGAATCTTACATTGCACTCTAATTATAAAATAATATTATTTTAAATTGTAGTTAACGCCTAGCCGTTGTATTGGAAGGAATGAATTGAAATAACTACAAAATGATTATATATGTTTTTCAAATATTTTTACTTTTATCCAATAAATGTTAGAGGCTTAAAATGTGAATGAATCCAATTTTAAAGCGCAAATATTCTAATATTCATTAAAAGGTCAATTAACCACCCTTTGATGGAGAAAGCTTTTCAAATCCACTTTTTGAAAATTTCATATGTTATATTGGACCAAATAAAATTCTTCTTTAGAATCGGGACATCATAATTTACAATGTGTCAATTTTTGGTATTTTTTTCGATAAAGTTCATTTTTTAATGAATAGTGAAAAATGTTTTATTTTAATTCAAAACCTATTTTTAATCAAATTTATTTATATGATTAGATTATCTTATGAATTGGTTTTAAAGTCCAATTATAATATATTTTTTACCATTTAATCCAATTGTGTTCGTTGGAATTAATTTCACTTTGAAATTGTACTTAAACTAGTGTCCATCTTTTAATAGATATTGTTTCTTAAAAACACGCAATTTGTTTTGACAGCGAGAATTGATTATTAAATTAATTAATGAAACTTATATGTTTTTAATTTTTTAAAATGGAAATCATTTTTGAATTCGGAATATCAAATATAGCTTAGGGTGAATTTTTGGTAATTTTCTGAAAAACATCAATTTTTTATGAATAGTGAAACCCCTAAGTGGTATTTAAAGAAACTGATTTATCGTTTAAATGAAACCTTACCACTTCTGTGATTTTAATTTCAATAATATGACATACATGGTTGTCATTAGGATTTAAAATGTGGTTCAATTGGATTAAAATTATTTTTGGTGAATAGTAACTTTTATGTTTTATTAATCGTGATTAAAGGTAATTAGTGCAATTTATGGTAAAAATAATGTTTTAAAAATATTAAATGACATTGAAAAATGTCCTACCCTTACGGTATGAGTCATGGCCGACCAATAAAATCCATGGGTCAACTTGGGGACCCCATGGAGCCACTTTGGTATAAAAATGACAATAATACCTTTTTATTTAAAGTTAAAATTAAAATGTCAAAAACATGTATTGTTTTACTAAAACAATTTTTACAAGGGGTTATACAAGTCATATTTTTGACTATTAATATTCATTAGAAATATAAAAATATTTCCTACATCATTATATTTTTTTTATAATTTTTAGACACTAAATAAACTAAATTATTTATGACACCATGATGATGCAGCGATTACCTCATTATTTAACGATTTAAATAAAATGAAAAGATAATGTAAAATATAAGACCTAAACTTTTCAAAAACCTATTGGATGTGTGGATTTCGAAACCATATCACATTATTCTAGAAATATATCTTTTTGGGACCTTTAAAATCCAAAAATCATTTTATAATAAAGTTATATTTTATAACTTTCGAAGAGTGCCCCTCCACTCCTATTATAAAAGTCCCCCACCTCTACCACCTTACACACATGTCTCAAGCATTTGGCTCGGCCAACCCCTGCCCATTGCATCTCTCCACATATCTATCTTCATCATTGAAGCCTCACTTTGGTCATAATCCCTTCCAAGGAAGCCATTGTACTCAAATCAAAGAGAGTTACCCGATTTAAAGGTAATGTCTTCCCTTGTGTTATTTTGTTTTATTTTTCTTCTCCAAACACCTAAACTCTTTTTATTACATTGTTTTGTAACAATAAAAGTATCTTAAATATACTAGGATTCTGTTATAAGAAGGATTCGAGCTACAATAACACACACCTCTGTCTAATGGTTAACGAACATACTGTTTCCGTGGATGGGGAATTACTCCCTCACGAAATGATGATTGTTCTATCTTCTCATACCACATCTCATGTTGGCCATTATGATGGAACTATATTTATCTATGATATATATTATATTTATTTCCTCTTTATGATTCTGTATTTTATATTTAATACATACCATTATGCTTTTCATGTTGTGCAAATGTGATAATTTCATTTGAGGAAGTGTGGACTACCGCCCCATCAACTGATGTGACTCATTCATGCAATACATGGAGTGTATAAAGAATGAAATTGATGATCTTATGGGATCTATATAACATATATATTATAATTTAATTATAATATATATATCTCTCTCATCTATTTTAATTCCATTAATGTTCCAAAGAAATGAAAGTAGCGTTCATGCATACGTACGGCTTACCGTCTCTATGAACGGTACATTTCATTTCTTATCTCCAAATATTATGTACTATTATAAGTTCATATATATAATGGATACATATGTAATATATTACATTTAAATTATGGATATAATTCTGGAATTATAATATATATCTCTCTCTTTTAACTTTATTCCATTAATATGACAAAAAAATTAAAGTAGCGTTCATGCATACATACGGCCTACCGTCTCCATGAACGGTGCATTTAATTTTTTATCTCCAAATGTTATGGAATAGTATAAAATTAATATATAGTGGATATATATGATATTTAAAACATTAATACTATTCTGGAGATGATGTACCTATAACTACATCATAAATTCTTTTCCAACAAGTTCAATTTTTACTCATGTACCGAACATTGAAAAAAACATCTGATATGAACTCATTTTATTAACAAATTATTATAAAATTATAATATGTGATATGAACTGAATAATAATTTCTAGAGGAGGTCCTTACGAAATTATAAATTGACCAAAATTTATTAATAAGGTTATTTAATAATGACTGAGTCATGTCGGACATGAGGTAAGGGATCCAACCTCTCTTTTTCTTTATAAGTACTCTCTTTTATGTCATTTCTTTTAACCTCATATTTATAATGTTTGGGGATGTTCTTTTATATTACTCATACTGTAATTATTATGTTATTATTATGAGAGACCCTATTTTATCTCATAAATTCAGTGTTTGGATGTTTTAAGTGGCACCGTTAGGCTGCCGAGTTTTCGTAAGGGATTTTTCATCTCACTTTTATTCCCGTGACATTTATGCTATGTTTTCCACTATTTCCTTTGAGTGGTGTATGTACTGCACATTATTATACTCTTTGTGTAGCATAATTTCATTTATGGGTATTGACATCTTCATTGTGTGACCCTTTGTCCATGGGGTGTACGTTTCAAAAGTTACCCAAATCGGTAAGGAAACCATTCACGCACCTCTTTTAAAAGACTTATTTTGTTATTTCTTTTAGTTTTCATCTTATTATGTGGGGATATGTTTTTATATATCCTTATTGCCATAAATTTTATGTCCATGTGATGAGATACCCTTTATCTCTCTCATCAACTCTTTTTCTAAAATTTTATGTGACGTCGTTAGGCTGTCGAATTTTACCAGGGGAACTTCTTAACCCAATTTCGATTTCTTTGGGTTCAACATGTAGTTATTGAATATTTAATCCTTTGAATATGTGTGAATGACCATTGATTGTTTTAAACATAATATCCACTTATATTGGGTGTATTTATATTTTTCACACATAATTATGAGATTGATTTATCCTTAATTTAAGGATA
The DNA here is from genome assembly GCA_963277665.1 of Viscum album. Lineage (NCBI taxonomy): Eukaryota > Viridiplantae > Streptophyta > Magnoliopsida > Santalales > Viscaceae > Viscum > Viscum album. The sequence continues at coordinate 1,683,086,260 of OY728119.1, read as the reverse complement.
CCTTCTTTATAATGGATTTCATCTCATTTTACATTTCTATTGAGACTTCATTGTTGTTATACATCAGTTCACTCTTATATGGTGTATATACTATCCTTTGGAATAATATATCATGAATCCATCTATTCGCATGATATTATAAAGTTCTAATTAAATGTTATTCCTCAATTTTGTATTCAAGTGTCTCTCATTTTGATAAAAACACTTTAACGAAAATATCATTTTAAATGTTTTAATGATTTATTCTTATAAATATTTCTCATTAATATCCATGCTTTCAAAATGGTTTTAAGGATTTATTTATATTTTTATTAATGGTTTAAAATGTTAAAAGCTTCAAAGTGGTATGGGACACATTGATTCAAAAATCTCTTTATTAAATGTTTTAAATGGTTTTGAAAATGGTTTTTAGAATGGATTCATTATTTCAATATCATAAAATGTTATATTGTTATTACAATGTGGGAATGTTATCTTTCTTTAGTTCTTAATTTATGTTCTATGATTATGTTATGGTTCTTGGGAATTGTTTATGAATACGGGTGGTTCCGTGATAAACTAAGGGAGGGTGAGCCCGATATAGCGCTCCAATGCTTTGGGTAACGTAAAGGGGTTAAACGTTAATGTTTCTCTGAAGAGATTTAGGGAATATACTATGATGGGTATTCCAAAAGTAACCAAGAGGGTTACTCCCTACGTAAGAATGTTATGAATGCCTCAAGTTACCTTTATGTCTTACGATTTCTATGAGTTATTCATAAATCTTATGATTTCATGAGGTATGTTAATGTGCTTATGATTTATGAGTAATGTATGATTTCAGTTATTCTTATTTATACATGGACTAATGTTTTCTTTCCATATTGTTATAACCCTTACTGAGCTTTTTATGCTCATCCCATGTTTTTTTGAAATGTTTTTCACAGGACATAAAGTTGAATAGGGTCATGGATGGGATCAAGGAAATTTTAGGCTGTCTAAAACAAGGATCTAGACATGACTCTTTTGTTAAAGTGTTTTTATTTTGTGAAAAAAATGGAAGATGAGTAGATGTGTCTACTTTGTAATATTTGAGATGTAATAGTTGTGTCCTAATTTTCTAAAACTCTAAACCTGAAAAGATCCTCAATGTCAATTATTCATTTAATTCAATAACAACTAATGATTAAGGCCGGGTCCTTATAGGGTTGGACCCCTCTTCTACAGCGCACCAAGATGGGCCTACACCCTCCATGCAGCCGACATGGTCTGGCCGCCGCGCCGGGGGTTCTGCATTGGTGGCTCCTTCTACTTGCCACCGGAGATGCTATAGTGGTCTATTTTCTAATCTGCCTATGTATACGGGCCTCTTGGGTCGCCTACATCATTTTTGTGGTCGTGTACATGCCTTTCCACCATTTTGGACTATATGTTTATAAGGAGCACACATACGAATCGGTTTGGGAATTTTTGTGTCGGCCCGCACCCACTACATTAAAATTTTTAAAACCGGGTTTGATCGGGGGAGATGTTCAATCATTGAAAAAGATAAACTAATCCCAGATAGAGAATCCGCCAAATAATGTTACCCTCCTGAATAAACGTATGATTCCCTGATCAACTTGTTCATGGGTTGAAATGTGTTCATCATTTCTTGAATATAATGTTGATTAACTTAAAATAAAACAACCCCTACCACTTTGACATTCATTTCCAAATTGTTACATTTTCGAGGTTTCAAGACTTCGACGTCATTTTTCGCTTATAGATCTATTATTTGAGGTGTGTTGAATATTATTGAAGTTTTTTGACATTTCTCATTCTTAGTTTGAGAGAAATTTCATCAGATGTTCAATAGATAATTCTCTTAGATTAATTCACCCACTCTCCAACGTTTTTGTTTAGTAAAAGGAAACATCTCATAGTGTTTCTGTTACGCTGTTTCATTTATAAAATTATGTAGCGGTTACTCTTTCCCAACCATACATTAAGGGGATTCCTTAATTGGGACTCATTGTTGCCTCGCCACCGCACCACAACTACACAGTTCACTGCTCAATGGTGAGAAATAAAAACAAAATAACTTTTTAAAGTTATTTTATTATTTTTCGAAAATTTCCAAAAAATTATCTTTTCCATTCGGCCCTTGTCGGCCAATGTTAATTACTTTCTACACGAATCTCAGTGTTCTTAATTCAATGGTGCCCTTAGATTTTCGATTCGAGCACTAGTTCAAAAATTAGAGAAAATCTCTCGCACAATTACTGAATGTGCCTTAAAAATGTTCAAAATTATGTTTCGGGATCACCGGGCCTCAAAATAACATATATTCAAAGAGTGTGGTCTTAGAATAATTCCTTAAAATTAATAAAAATACACGAATTTTCAGAGAAATTACATTCCACCCATCTTAGGGCATGGGATCCAGAAAATCCAAAAAAAACTAATCAGTCAAATGGGGGTATTGAGCATGAATCTGAGCCTCCCACTCCCATGTGCTTTCATGGAAATTATCGTACTGCCACTGAACTCGGAATTGAGGAATCGACTACCCACATAGTAAATGGTCTTGTTAGTCTTCTATCTCCACTGGAAACTCCAAAATTGTCATCCCATCATCAATGCCCATCTCACCCTAGTTGATGACGTGAGATGGATTATTCATGAACCTCCTCATCTATAACACGTTGAAAACATCATGCACGCGGTGCATCTGTGGGGGAAGGGTCAGTTAGTATGCCACATCCTCAACTCTAATCAGGATCAGAAAAGTTTCAATGAACTTCAGAGATATCTTGACACCCTGGCCATATCTCTGTAATCCTCATTGGGGTGAGACCCGAAAGAATACATGATTTCCCTCCTTAAACTCAAAGGGTCTATAACTCCTATCAGCATAAGATTTATTCCTACTATATGTATTACTCATCTACTCTTGGATGATTTGAACCTTCTTAGTGGTAGCTCGTACCATCTTCAGTCCCATGAGTGCCGACTCCCTATAGTATGTCCATCATAGGGGCGATCTGCAAGGCTGCCCATACCAACCCTCAAACGGTGCAATGCCAATGGTGGAGTTATAGCTATTATTGTATGAAAACTCTTCCAGTGGTATGTGGTCCTCAGAAATTCGAACAAAATCTAGGAATCAATCACGTAGCATGTACTCCATGGTTTTTATGGTCTTCTCTATCTGAACATTCACATGGGGATGAAACATTATGCTTAAACGCAGCTGTGTCCCAATTGCATCCTTTAATCCCCTACACAACTATGATGTAAAGCGAACGTTAGGATCTGAGATGATCATCGAAGTCACCCCAAGAAGATACACTATCATATGGGCATAGAGGCACCCCAGTCCCTCTATGGTCTCTACACCCAAAAGGGAAGGAAGTGTGCTGACATGGTAAGTCATTCAATGATCATCCACATAGAATCGTGTCCCCTGAATGTATTTGGTAACCCTGTCACAAAGTATATAGAGATACCATCCCATTTTCCCTCTAGTACCTCGAGTGGCTGGGACATGCTATTTGGAACCTGATTTTTGGCCTTCACATTCTTTCAAGTGAGGCATCATGAAATGAACTTGGCCACCAAATTCTTCATCCCATGCCACCAGTATTGACACTGGAGGTCCTGGTATATCTTCCACACTCCTTGATCTTCTGAAAAATGGGATGTATGGAAATACCTCATAACCTACTCTCATAATGTAACTAGAACTATGGTGTTCCCTATGAAAAGGATGGTGTGCTCCCCACCATTTCAAAATCTATTAGGAACCTGTCCTAAGGATAACCGAGCATGTCAGGTCTCGTAGTCAACATCCACCAGTTGTGCCTCCATAAATCGATGTATGAGTGGGGGGGTAACATTCATCAACAGAAGGTATGTAGGTTCACCATCATCCACAAAGGATATCATCATCACAGTCAATTGCTTTGTCACCTCACTCAGTAGCTGCAAACTAGTCCTCCAGCTGAGTGTGTCTACCACCACATTCCCCTTCCCAGGAATATAGAATATCTTAAAGTCGTAGTCCTAGAAGAACACTATCCATGGTTGTTGTGTCAAGTTTAGGAACATCTGGTAGAATATATACCCGAGACTCTTTGGTTGGAGTAAACCATAAACTATTTTCCCATCTTTTAGTTCCACCACATCTTCAATGTAAATACCATCGATACTAACATTATGTCATGGGTCAGATAGTTCTTCTCATGCTCCCTCAACAAGCATGAGTAGTAAGAGATCACTACTCACTCCTAGATCATAAGACGACCCAATCTAGTCCCTGATGCCTCGCAGTAAACCACATACCCACCATGTAACACCCAATGATTTCGTAGTACGTTATCTTATTAAAATAAATCAAAATCTTGCGCTACACGCAACATCGAGTTCGAGCTCACCACAACTTACTAAACTAGTCATTCAAAATGATGTTATGAATAGTATTAACTAAATTTTGAAACTTAGATACTCTAAATAATTTTAGCATCCATATTATGTTTTTCTTAGTCATATTATAAGAACAAATTAATTTTTAGATAAAAGAAGTATTGTTAAAAAATGATATTTTACCATATTTTAATGTCAAACCCTTTTTAAAACCCATATTTGGATCTTTAATATATTAAATTTAATGATATTAAATTCTTCTTCAGAAGTGGGACATAAAAATTTATTTTGGATAAATCATTGGTATTTTTCTTATAACTTTCATATTTTGATGAATAGTGAATAATACTTTGTTTTATTTGAAAAAATCTTTTTTAATCGAAATAATTAATAGTGTTAAATTATGAATATGAATGGTTTTTAAGTATAATTAGATTATATTTTTATCATTTAATACAGTTTAGATCATTATAAGTTATTTCAAATTTAAATTTGACATAAACACAAGTCAATATTTTGATAGTTTTTTCTTTTAAAAACACACTTTTTTGGTTTTAAAAATGGTAATTAATTTTAAATTAATTATTGCTACATCTATGATATTAATTTTGTAAAATATAATTCATTTTTGAAGTCAAAATACCAAAATTAGCTTAGGTTTAATGTTTGGCATTTTTCTGGAAACATACAATTTTTTTATGAATAATGAAAAACAGTATGTTACTGTTTAAACAGACTTTTTATTTTAATAATTATTTATTTTACATAAATTTATTTAAAGTAAAAATAGATATATAATATCTAAATAAGTTCAATTTAATTAATTGGAGTCATTTTATAATAAAATCAGATTTATAAATTTTTATTGAACTTTTTACCGTCTATTACCCACATTCTATGAGAATTTGAAAATTTGCATAAAACATAATTTTACCACTTCTAGGAGTTAAATTTCAAAAATAAGAGAGACACTGTGGATTTTATTATGTAAAATTTGGTTCAATAAGATTAAAATAATTTTTGTGGAATAGTAACTTCTAACATTTATTTACCACAATTAAAAGTAAATAGAGCGATTAAATGTAAAATTGATATTATAATTACCCTAAAACATGTCCTAATTCTATTTTATTGGTGTATTTAGACAATAGAAAAACTTAAGAATAAAATATTATCCTTTTGCTTCACATGGATTAGATTAGGACATTTATTATAGTTTTATTTAAAGAAGAGTTAAAAGTTCTAAATTCAATGTTTAATAACTAAACCATTTTTAATATAGGGATACACATAAGATAAATTAGACTATAAATATTCATTAGAAATTTAAAAATATTTCCTACATAATGGTATTTTATTAATAATTATTAACCATTAAACAATTTAATTTATTTATGAAACAATGATGATGCAGTAAGTACCTTATTAATGAAATATTAAAATAAATGATCTTATAAATATCCAAATAAATGTAAATTGAGACTTATGATGAATTACACTAATTTTATAGGTTAATATGTTATTATTTGGTAGATTAGAAAAACAATTTCGAATTGATAAAGTTTTTACGACTTTCACAAAAACAAAATACCAAATAGTGTCAAAATTGACATAAATTATTTTTTAAAACAAATACTATATTATTGGTTGATATAATATTTATAAAAATTAAAGGTTTGTCAAAAGGGGATAAATAATATTATATATGTCATTAATGAACCACTTTAGGTTCTATTGGATGTTTAGAGTATGTTTATTAACCATATAGTGTAAGAATACAAGAAGACGCGGTAAAAGTTAAACTATTTAACTAAGAGGTAAATCTAAATGATAAGTTTGAAATGGTAACCTAAATATCTCTAAAACATATTGGTTGAGGGTATTTCAACCCATAAACACCTAATATTTGAAATAAATTCATTTGGATCCATTATAAACCGGATATGATTGTATAATAAATTAATACTTCAATCTATTCTTAAATTGACCCTAACCCCTCTTTTAAAATTGAACATCTGCTTCTCTCTAAATCACACCTCCAAAGCCATTTGGCTTGTCCAAACCCAGCCTAAATATCCTCCCAACTCCCCTCAAATCAACTAATAGTACTTACATTGAACTTAAAACCAACCTAAGGAGCCCTTTTGATCTACTCAAAACGAAACACCCAAAGAAGAGGTAATAATTTCACCACCCTCTTTAAGGTTAGTATCTTCTTCCACTTCATCTTTCTTTGCAATTTCCATATTAAAATAATACCTACATTACCTACTACATAAATTGATTTTATTATAAATATGGTAAAACCCTATTCATTATTCTATCCATCCTATATATGACTATGTCACCATAAGTGCGTACGTACGACTTATCGTCTCCATGTCGTGGTATAGTTTGTTATTCAAACACTTCATTATTTATATGGGTATAATAATGAGTATAACTAACCTTAATAATAAATATAACATTTTAATGATTCTTCAGATAAGATATACCCTCCAATTACATATGATTTTACCATCAATATAATGATATTGTCCCTCGTGCGTACATACGGATTACCGTCTCCACGATGCAATGAGACTCATTTCCACATTCACCATTCAACGATGATTGTAAAAATATATATTATTAATAAGTATATAATATATAAAATAATAATGCTAATAAATATATATAAATATATATCTGTGTGATTGTTTACTTACATATATTTTATTCATTTACTTTCATTCAATACGATATGAAATGGAAAACATTGTTTATGCATACGTATGGCCTACCATCTCCATTAACGGCATTTTCCTTTTCATATATCTATATATTATAGTTTTTTATATTATAAATATATATGATATATAAATCATGTTCCATATTTTGGAAGTATGTAAATCATGATCTAAATGGTAAGATCAAGAATAACAGGTTAAAACATCTATGATTAAGAAAGCGATTCTAACCTAAAATATTAATATTAAATGGAAATCATTACTAAATGGGTTGTATAAAGTCATAAATTAATAATTTATGATATAATAAATATTAATATGGATCTATTATAATTAATTAACATACTATGGTCATTATATAGGAGGTTAGACATACCATTGACCAAAGGAAAGTGCAATGCAAGTGTTAATTTCACAATCTCATTATTATCCGAGGTTTTTTTTACGTAAGTATCTACTAGGATATATTTATTTTCAATTTCCATGTTTCATAAAATAATTTTAAAAGGGATTATTTATAAACTAATATTTTAATAAAACCTCATTTTAAATTTTTTAATGATTTCTTCTTTTAAACCTTTCTCTTTAATGTCAATGTTTTTTAAAATGGTTTTAAGGATTTTTCTTATATGGACATGAAATCTTTAAAAAGTTTATTTATTTCAAAAGATTAAAAGTTCTATGAGACACTTTTATTCAAAAAATTCATTTAAATGACATTCTTTATAAATTATGTGACCTTTAAATGATTTCACGAAAAAAGGATATTACTCTCAGTTATTTTTACGTATCATTTTCAACATTATCAGCATCCATTATGGGATATTATTCTTAATCAAGGTTGATTTATTATGCAAATATTCCATATTGTATTGATGGTTTTGTGATATGTTCGACATTGGATGTGATATTTTTATACCATTCATGGTTTAAGGACAATTGTTTGATATTTCGTATGCAAGTTTTAATACTTATGTTTATATTATGTTTCAACCTTTTCATATAAGGAATGCATTGGAATTAGTATGTAATGGGTGGAGACCGCTATATCTCCTCGATGCATCGGTTGGTCTCATGATACAATTAGATGTGGAATTGTATGAGGCCTTTCCCAATTTGATATATGGTTTTGGCCGAGGACTTAATCATTTTTAGACATATTGGCTGAGGCATTGAATAAATGTTTCATAATGTACTGCATTATACATCCCCTCATTATGAAAACAATATTAATTGTTCATGTGGTTATTCGACTAATATAATACCCATGATTATGTTTTATTATGGAATTTTCTACTTAGTTCATATTCCTTCCATAAAGTGTTTATGTTTATTATTTGTAAAGGCATATGTTTTCAATTATTCACCTTGCCAAATGTTTATGTTATCTTCCGCTATATCGCTTACTCTTACTCAGTATTTGAGCTCACCCCTTTCTATATTTTATTTTGCTAGGATTCGAAGAAGTGTATTACAATTGATATGTAGGGTTATGCTAAAGGTTATAATGGAATTTTCAAATAACTATTGATTTTTTATTTTTTGTTTGAAATTGTAATGTAACATTCATGTATTTATTATATTTTCCAAGACTACTAAACTAATCGGTCCTTAGGGACTTGATTCCTTGTAATCATGCCAATGTATTAAAATAATGCACCAGATTTGGTCTTCCTGGGTCGGGGAATTGCTGATGGTATTAGAGAATGTTTACTACAATCAATAGAAACTAGATTTAGATAAAATCTGATTAGAGAACATTAACCAAAGATAGACTTTGGGGATTAGTATAGAAGAACATCCTAGAATTTTGGTAATGTAGAGATTCTGTGAGTTTTCCAAGAAATACATCCCTATCTGGATACGAGAAGCTATAAGTAGTTCTGGCATAGATGTACCTAAGAGTGAAAACTCCAACAATGAGTTCTGATCTTGGCCTGGTGTAATGACCCGCTAATTCTCATTGGCTGGAGATTACAACGAGTCATTACTAGGCCTTAAGCGATGTCCCTAAGATGCCAAATGCTGGCAATAAATACCGAAGGGTTTCAAATACAAGTGGGGGGCAATTTACCCTTTAAGAAATAAACCAATAAACCTACCAAACATAACCAAACATTCACTATATGATGAATGAAAAAATAAAGGACAACTCAACAACTTCATGAACTCAAAACCACTTCAATGTAAACAACAACGGAAGGATAATAAAGTATCTGAGTCCACAACCGATAAACTACAGAAGACTCTCCGAAGACCACAAGAATCTATGCTCCACATGCTCCAAGAACCAAGATCTACAAACATTCCAACATCATGTGGTAGTGCGAAACACATGTGAACCATTTCCTTTTCCCATATCCCGGAAGACAGCATCTGCAAAAGAACCAATGTTCCAAAGAAGGGGTGAGTATAAAACATAGTAGGTTTTCCCAAATGACTTCCCTACACATGCCTCTAGGATAGAAGAGTTAAAAACAATTATATAAAGTGGTTTATATAAAACAATTTGTCAAAAGTTTTTTATAACTAAATATAATCAAGATCACAAATCCATTCATTACAAAAACCGTACAATTGCAATTGAAATCAATTTTTCTAGAAAGATATTTTTTCAGAAAAATAACCAAAATATCATTACAACCATTTCCCAATATCACTATATCGGCAGACCAAACCATTACTCAAACCCATGCAGCCAACCACGCATGATATGTTATGAAAGTTCTATACTCATTAGTGGTTTTTCTTGAATCTACCATGTTGTCACATGGTAATTTTTTCCCATGTACCATTAATCCTTTGGCACCGAGAATAAGGTCATATTTCAACCAAGCCACGTATATGCAATACCCATGTGCCATTAACCCTTTGGCACGAAGCACAAGGTCATATTTCAACAAAGCCTCGTATATCCAATATGAACACACAACACATTTTCCCAACGATCAAGCCAAAATAAACCATTCAAGAAAAACACCTTTTTATTGAAAACTATTTCTGTTAAAACCATTTGAATGCCAAACCAATTTAAATCCAATATATTTCAATAAAACTCTATTTTTATTGAAACCCATTTCTATTGAAAAACCTTTTATCATCAACCATTTAGAACTTCCAGAAAATCCATAATTTAAAATCATCATATTAAATAAAACCCCCTTTTGTACAACTATTCATCAAGATCACGCAATTTCACAAAAATCATAAATCATCGCAAATGAATATTTTCCCATGAATTTCACAATAAATAAACAAATTCGAGTCTAATACAATAAATTCAATCAAGAGTAGATGATATTTTAGCCACCTACCTCAATGGTTTTGACGAAACATCAACAATAGACGAAGAACGCCCAAAGAAGTGGGTCGATTCTCCAAGAGCAGCCTTAGATCTCTTATCCAAGAAAGATCAAGATTCAACATTGAAATATTTTGTATCCAAAAACGTATATCTACCCACTATAGGTTAAAATATGAGGGGGAATGGAGGTCGGAGAATTAGATCTACGAAATATCTATGAAAACGTGACAAATCAGGAAATAATGGTGACATACCTCAAGAATCGGACTCGAAATCACCAAGGGAAGGCTCTAGGTTGGATAAAACATGTGTGGGGAGGGTTCTACAGACTTATAGGATGAGTAATATCTATTTAGGGGCGTTTTGAATCCAAAAAAAAAATATAAAGAGGAAAAATGAGTAATATTCAAACAAATAGGATCTAGATTTTGACCTCTGCGCAATTTTTGACCACACTGTTGTGGCCAACCGTGTATGGGTCATACGACCTTCCTTTTGGTCCCAACACTCCTTATTAAATCCCAAAACTATCCCATCCCTCAACTTTACCCTTTTTATGTAAACACATTTTTTATGTAAACATACAACTTTATGGAAACACCACACATTATGGAATAACCCACTTTATAGAAACAACCAAATTTATAGAAACTCGCTATTTTATGAAAACTCTCTATTTTATGGAAACTCAATTAAAAAAACCCAATTAAAAAAACATATAGAAAGGGGTTATGTACCTGAAACTATGGGTACATCATTCTCCCCCCTATTGGTCATTCCGTCCTTAGAAAGAAGAAAACCCTTGCTGGCCAAAATGAGTTCTGGCCACTGCTATTTTATTTCCTTCTCACATTCCCAAGTATCTTCCTGAATCTAACCATGTTGCCATAATACTGGACCTAGATTGATGATTTTCCAATGTAGGACTTTCTGTTGTCTATCCATTATCCACACTAGGATATCTATAAGTGATGCATCCGGTTCTAGCTCAATGTGATCCTGTCTGATCACGTTGTTGGGATCAGAGTAATACTTTTTCAACTGGGATACATGTAACACATTATGCACCAAACTAAACCATGGTGGTAATTCCATCTAATGTGCCACCTCTCCAACCCATTCCAGTATCTCAAAAGGGACAATGTATCTAGGAGATAACTTTCTCTGCTTCCCCAAACCACAATGTCCAAACCTTGGATAGATTCTCTAGAAGACATGATCACCCACAATAAATGACCATAGTCGTCGACAGTGATATTTATAAGATTTATGATGATTCTGAGCCATCTCCATCCTCTTTCTATTCAACTGGATCTTCTCTATTTTTTCTTGGTCAAGACTTGGCTTGACTAGTGATGTTTCACCCATTTCCACCCAGCATTGTGGAGTACGATAAGGACACCCATATAATGCTTCAAATGAAGCCACACATATCGAGGTTTGATAGCAGTTATTGTATGGGAACTCCTTTAAGGGTATATGCTCCTCCCATGATCCCCCAAAATCCATTTCAGAAGCCCATAAAATGTCTTCCAATAGTTGAATTGTTTGATCGAATTGCCAATCCATCTGAGGATGATACATCGTTCTCATAGTCAGCTGAGTTCAAAGGGATTGCAGTAATGATTTCAAGAAATGAGATGTGAACCTTGGATCCCTGTCTAAGACTATTGGCACTGGTACACCCTGCCTATTTACTGCTTCTCGGATATATATTTTTTAAATATCCTCCACCGTATGAGTTTCAAGAATAGGGATGAAATAGGCCAACTTGGTTAGACGATCCACTATCACCCAAATGGCATCGTGTTTCTGGACCGTTGTTTAAAGACCTGTAACAAAATATATTTCTATTTGATCCCATTTCCATAATGGGATGTTCAAAGATTATAGCATACCTGCTGGTCTCTAATTCATTGCTTTAAACTGTTGACATGTTAAGCACCACGAGACAAACATGGCCACCTTCCTTTTCATGCTGCTCCACCGAAAGTGTTCCTTCAACACCTAATATATCTTCTGTGTACCAGGATGTACAAACCATCATGAATGGTGGTATGCATTAAGGCGTTTTTTATGAAAAGACATAGTTAAAACCATCTGATCTCGGAAACAAAAAAATGAACCCCCGTTATGTTTCCATCTCTTAATGGTCTCCCCACCGTTGATTTTGGAACATACAACTAGACATTATGCATCAGATTTTTGGGCATTTTCGATCATTTATACTAAATCAGGAACAAGTGTAGCAAAAAAGAAAACTGCAACATCACCTCAATCTTCACATTCCACATGCATGTCAGCTAAGACCGATGTCAGCTTCCCTTCACCTGAATCTTCTTTCACCAACTAAGCATATGACTTTCTACTCAATGCATCCGCTACTGAATTTATTTTCCCTGGTGTGTACATCAAGTCAATGTCAAACATTTGGAGATACTCCATATATCTCCTTTTCCTCAGATTCAAATATCTCTTTGAGAAAATGTGTTTCAATTTTTTTTTGATCTGTAAACACAGATAATTTCTCACAATAGAGATAATGTCTCCATGTTTTCATAGCATGGACAACTGTAGCTAACTCCAAATCATGTTTTGAATAATTCTTCTCATGAACCCTCAACTACCTTGAACCATAAGAAACCACAAGATCTCTTTTCATGAGAACAAAAACCTACCCTGATCATGATGCATCACAATACACCACATACCCCTATCTTGATTATAGAAATATCAAGATAGGTGCTGATGTATGCTAAACTTTCAGTTCCTCGAAAGATTTATGAAATTATTCTGACCATTGGAATGGAACTTTATTCCTTTTTATAGATGTCATTGGTTAATCTAGAAATGAGAAATCACATTGAAAGAGTCGGTAGTAACCATCTAGACCAAAAAAAAATTGTGTCTCGAACACATTATTCTGTGGTTTCAAAGTGATAATGGCTTCTATATTTTCAAGATCAATAGAAATGCCTTTCTCAGAAATGACACGACCAAGTAAACATACTTCTTTTTTCCAAAAATCACACATTGATAATTTGGCATACAAATGATGATTTCTCAATATTTGTAACATTGTTTCAAGGTGCGCATCATGATCAGCACTTGTCATTGAATAGACCAAAATGTTATCCACAAACACCATGACAAAAGAATCCAGATATTGTTGAAATATCTGATTCATCAATTCCATGAAGACTTCTTGTGATTTCGTTAGACCAAAAGGCATGAATCTATATTCATAGTGGCCATATCTACTTCTGAAAGATGTAATTGTAATAACCACTTTCCGAACACTCAATTGGTGATATCATGATCGCATGTCAATCTTGGAGGACCCCTAAGATCCTTTTAATTGATCGAACAGATCATCAATGCATGGAAGTGGATATATGTTCTTTATCGTAACTTGGTTAAGCTTATGATAATCAACACATAGCCCAAGAGTTCCATCTTCCTTCTTCACGAACAAAACTGGTGCTGCCTATGGAGGCGTACTTGGTCGAATGAAACCCTTGTTTCCAACTCCTCTAACGACACTTTCAATTCATGTTCCTCTTTTTTATCCATCCAATACGATGGATGGGAAATATAACTGGACCCTAGAATGAGATCCATAGTAAACTCCACTTCCCTTATAGGTTGTAAACATGAGAAGTTATTGGGAAAGACATTTGGAAAATGATCCACAAGAGATGGAAAACAATTTTCCCCGATCTCCTTTATTGTTGCCAAATTCAACACTGCCAATAGGTAAGATAACGTTCTCATCATTGCTTCCAATGATCTCTTTGCACTTTTCATTACAATCCTCTCTCCTCTAAAGAGATGCTCAATGCTTTCCTCAGTCATGAAACAACTTCTCTCCTATAATATTCGATTTGAGCCATGAACATTGTCAGCCAATCCATACCCAATATTACATCATAGACATCCATATCCAATATTGATAAGTACCATTTTAGCTCATCTGCATCAATAGATATAGACCATGCTCTACAAACAAAGGCTTGACATTCCCTTTCACCCAAAGGAATTTGTAGTTTCAAAATAGAAGGCATCATTTCCAGTTTTAAACATTGCAAGTCATCATCACGAGATGAAATGAAGGAATATGATGCATCAGTATCAAACAACACTTGCACATAGGTAGAATTCAAAAGAATCATACCTCTCAATATAGATGGTCCGACTTGATCATCAAAAATCACCTACTCATATCCATACAATTTATTCTTCACTATATTATTCTCCGTGTTTCCTTGCTAAGGATTCCATGGTTTAGGAGTCATGGTATTTCTAGAATCACCTTGGATAGCTATGCATTACTGAAGAGACTGATTCTACTGTCCTCGTCCTGTCGAAGTATACGATGCTCGCAATAGTTGAGAAGTTTCTCAAGCACCTAAACATGGAGCACTGTGAAAATAACGCTGAAGATGTCCCATATTGTTACAATAATGTCATGCTCTAGGTTGTGTCATAAAATCTCGCATGATGTGGTCAAGAGAACCACATTGAAAACAACTTACATTCCTCTGGGGTCGTGGAGGAAGGTTTACTGATTCAGCAATCTGGTCCTGATTTCCACTTGCTCCATGGAAATAAGTGTACCTTTTCGTCTTGTTCCCAATGGTTGAGTTCCCACTGTTTCCTATAGGTATCATCATGCCTCCTCCCATAGATCCCGAGATATCATGTTCAGCCATAGTCACTCTATTCACCATCTTTGTATTGTCTATATCCAAAGTACTGCAATCTTTGATCGAATCTCCTATCGTAGCCCTGATTTGAAGATGCATGCCTTTAAAGTGGCACTTGTCACATCGTTTGGTGCAAAGCGTACTAAGATCATGAAAATAGTCGCATACTCTATGACAGAGAGACTCTCTTGTTTTAGGCTGAAGAAGTCTATCATTTTATGGATCTTGAACAAGTGAGGATAGAATTGTTTATTGGACAATTCGTTAAAATTATCCCATGTAAGTCCATCTAATTTAGCCTGTACTACTAAATCCACACTAACAAGCCATATCCTCTGGAATATACATCCCCGGTTTGACCTTTAGCTCTATTGGTGTTTCGAAGAAGTCGAATATATGATTCATCCTATATAACCAAACCTCTTCCTTATCAGGTCCGAAATCACCTCGGAAATTAGGTGGATTCTACATCATGAACTAGGTTGTATGATCCCTATGTCGTGGCACATTCCTCTAGTTCCCTCTATCCACAGCTTGAAAATATTAGAAAATACTCTGAACCAGCTCTGGGTTCACATGTGGTTCAGGTGAAACCACATTCTCCACATCTTCTTTAGGTCGGTTTCGATGACTCCTACCGGGTTCCATTTTCTAAACTAACAACAAACTCTGTTAATCTCACTCTATAGAAACTTCTGGATTACCATTTCAAATTCTATCAAAACATTTCTTTCCAAATCATCTATTTCCCATGTTCAACTATTTTTGAAACCACTTCACATGCTTTTGAAAATTAATCCATTTTCAAAATACGATAATCATTTTCTTTTTCAAAAACATTCATTTGAAAAACAATTCCATACTTTTAAAAAATGATCATTACTCGAAATGATGTATGCACTCCTAGTGGGATGTCATTACTATATAATTCATGTCATTCTCGTCTCTTTTTCTAAACGCATGAAAATAAGATTTCAAAATCCTCGAAGTGTATCTAAACACTTATTTACCTAACTCCCTGGTAACTTGATGTTAAACATAAAGAGGTTATCTAAGACCTTTTATGTTATATATTTCATGTTCAGACAATCCTACTATGTTTAAATATTCCCACCCAAGTAATAGACAAGAAGAGATTTAATCTCCAGAACTAGGAACACCGATGACTACTTGGTAGGCAAGGACCGAACAAGCTGATAACATTTGTAATGACCAGCCAATTCTCATTGTCATGAGAGTACAATGAGTCATTACTATTCCTTAAGCGACATCCCCAAGATGCCAAAGGATGGAAATAAATGTCGAAGGGTTTCAAATACCAGTGGGGGATGATTTATCCTTTATGAAATAAACCAATAAACCTAACAACCATAACCAAACATTCACTATATGAGGCATGAAAAAATGGAAGGACAACTCAACAACTTCTTGAACTCTAAACCACATTAAAGTAAGTAACAAGGGAAGGATATCCAAGTATCAGAGTACATAGTGGATAAACTACACAAGACTCTCCTAAGACCACAAGACTTTATGTTGCACATGCTCTAAGCACCAAAATATCCAAAAAACTGAACATCATGAGGTAGTGTTAAACACGTGTGAATAATTACCTATGCTCCTATCCTAGAAGATAAAATTTTTAAAATCACCAAAGTGGCAAATAAGGGGTGAGTATAAAACTCAGTAGGTTTTCCCCAATTACTTACCTACTCATGCCACAAGGATAGAAGAGTTAGAAACAATTATATAAAATGGTTAATATAATACAATTTCTCAAAAGTAGTTGATAACTAAATATTAACAAGTTTCCAAAACCAATCATTACCAATACCATAAAAGTGAAATTTAAACCAATTTCTCCAGCAAGATATTTTTCCAGAAAAATAACCAAACAATATTTCAACCATTTCCCAATATCCCTATATCAACATACCCAACCATTACTCAGACCCATGAAACCAACCATGCATTCTTTGTTATGACAGTTCCATACTCATTTGCGGTTTCTCATCGATCTACCATGTCCCCATAAAGTAATTGTTTCCCATGTTCCATTAATCCTTTGGCACTGAGCACAAGGTCATATTTCAACCAAGACCAATATATGAAATTCACATGTTCCATTAAACCTTTGGCACAAAGTATAAGTTCATATTTCAACCAATCCCTATATATTCAATATGAACACACTACACATATTCCCAACGATCAAGCCAAAATAAACATTTCAATAAAAACACCTTTTTATTGAATACTTTTTCTGTGAAAACCATTTCAATGCCAAAACATTTCAATTCCATCCCATTTCAATAAAACTCCATTTTTATTGAAACCCATTTCTATTGAAAACCCATTTTTCATCAACTTTTAGCAATTCTATAAAATCCATAATTTAAAATCATCATTTTAAATTAAACCCCATTTTTCACCACTATTCACCAAGATCACACAATTTCACAAAAACCATAAACCATCACAAAAGAATATTTTCCCTGAATTTTTCAATCAATAAACCAATATGAATCAATGAAAATCAGTTCTAGTGAGAGGAGATGAGAGTAATTACACCCACCTCGAAGGTTTTGATGAAACCATAACAACAGACGAAGAACACACCAAGAAGCCTCTAGATTCTCCATGATTGGCCCTAAATATATTATAAAAACTAGATCACGACTCATCATTGAAATATTTTTCATCCAAAAATGTATATTCACCCACTATAGGTTCAGATCTGGGAAGGAATGGTGATCAGAGAAGTAGATCTAAGAAGATCAATGAAAACAGGACAAATCAGGAAAGAATGGTGGTATACCTCAAGAATAGGACTCCAAATCCCCAAGGGAAGGATCTAGGTTCGATCCAACTCCTCTGGGAAGGGTTATCCAGCCTTCTAGGGAGAGTAATCGTGATATAGGGGAATTTTGAAGCAAAAAAGAAATCTAAAGGGAAAAAATGAGTAAGCTCCTAGAAAAAAGGATCTAGATTTTTCCCTCTGTACAAGATTTGACCGTAGAGTTTGGGCCAACCATGTATGGATCGTTTGACCATCCTTTTGGCCCCAATACACATTATTAAATCCCCAAATCTCCCATTCTTTACATTTAATCTTTTTATGTAAACACTATTTTTATGGAAACGTCCCACTTTATGGAAACACCCCACATTATGGAACACCCCATATTATGGAAACAACCTACTTTATGGAAACTATCTATTTTATGTAAACCCAAAATTATATGGAAACTCTATATTTTATAGGAACTATCTATTTTATATAATCCCACATAAAAACACACCAATTAAGAAAACATGTGAAAATTGGTTATGTACCCGAAACTAGGGGTACACACCCAAGAAATCCTGTTACATGACAATGGGCCCTGATTCACTCTTGGTTACGACACTCATGGGGGATATGCTTTGCATAATTCACATTTTCATTAAAAGATATTATGATAGATTTATGAGATAATACTTCCTCAATGAAAAACTTTTATGATTATAGATTATATGCATAATATTTTCAATTTATGTTAGGTATTTTACTTGTTTGGAATTATGCATTGCAATTTATAAGCTAACCTAGTGTATGCCATTATTTAGAAATGGCACCTAGTAGAAAGAATGATAATTCCAGCAATGCACAAGATTGAAAGATTATGAAGGACCATATCTTTAATGGTATTTATCCAACATTTAAAAGGTAAATAGTCTACCACGTATTCTCATCATATGATGAAATAATATCATGTGTTAATTAGATATGTAACGAATTCTCTATGTCCTATGTCTATAAAGGGAAACAAGGGATGAAAAGTATGGGAGAGAGAAATATGGATAAAGGGAATAGGAGAAAGAAGGATTTTCCTATATGTGATAACTGTGGAACGAATCACCTTAGTAAATTCTTGAAGGGAATTGGAGTTTGTTATAAGTGTGGAGAAAAGGACACCAAGTACGTGATAGAGAGGGTAATAAAATGGATTCAAATGTACTAGGATTCATCTTCAACGAGTTGGGACACTGTGTGAATCAATGTCCAAATCATCTGATTATACCCCAAATGATGCTATTGGATAATAATCAAGTTATGATACTACCGAAAATGAAGAGTAATGATTGGAGTTCTTATGTTGTTATTAAATAATTATGTCATTTTATAATTATATTAATTATGTACATGTTATAAGAATAATAAATTATGTAATGATTTTACTGTAGTGTTATTTCATTATGGACTTGAGATTGTGTGTAACCAAGTAAAGTGACTCAATAGTAGGTTAATTTTTTTTGAAAATATATGGTTGAGATAAAATAAACCATGATGTGGTTCAGATGATGAGATAGTGACGGGATGGGAGGAATCCTGCATGGGTTTTGGAGACGATACTGGATATTATGATGTCTAATGTCGTGCTGTTCTGTTTGGTTTTATTGCGCCGTTTTGTTTGCAGGTTGTATGTTGGGTTCCGGTTCCCCTTTGAGCCGCTTTTAAAATGGGGAAAAAATGATTAGCAGCTTTATCAATTAAAAAAAAATTATAATTTTGGATAGAAGGAGTATATCAAGTATTCTATAAGTAATAAGGGAGCCCGAATGTAATCAACAAGGTTTTATGGTAATTCAGGGTGTTACCATGTTTTAAAAGATTACATGATGAAGGTATTCACATATTATTACGTGGAAAAATGATCATCATTGTGTTTAACTTCCTTGTAAATGTTGGACTGTGAGTTCTGAAAAAAGTATTTTGGAAAAGTTTGGAGGTTGGAATCGATTAAGTTTTACATTGGATACTATTTTAAGGTTAAATAATTTCTTGAGATTATTTTTTTTCATAAAAAGGACAACCTGGAGGTTGAGCAACAACCTACAGCGTCCTGCAAGGCTGTGAGACTTGAACCCGCAACAGAAGGGCGACAAGGGTGGATCACCTACCACTGGAATACGTGATGTCCTGGTTTGTATATTGTTGTTTTTTAAATAATGTGACAAATGAATTATAAATACATTATTTTTGGAACCCTATACGATTAGGATAAATAGAATATTTTTGAATTCTATTAGCTTTTTGGGTGAAAGACGAGTTTATGGTAGGAATTAGTTGAATGATAAAACTCTACATGTCAAATATATGTTTTTTAATCTTATTTTATGAATAAATTTATTTTTAAACTTTTGGGAAGGGATATTAATAACAAAAATGTATTATCCAAATACCTTATTATTTTTTGATCGAATGATATTTTAAATAATCATAGATTTATGGCTTTGAGGCCCTCAATTTTACACTTGTTTGTGATTGATGACCTCAATCACTTCCTATAAATATTTATGTTTTTCATCCAATTATGTGTCTCTAGTTTCCACCAATGTTATCATAATTGAGATCATAATTTGGTGTTGACTATTTCAATTCCCTTTCCCTCTTATTAAAAATAAATTTTATTAACCCCATTTTTGATGTGTGTTTTCCACAATGGTATTTTTCTATTTTTACCCTTTTTTTCAAAGAACAATTTCAAATTGTAGGGAAGAAATTTATTGAAGCCGAAGAGAATGTAACACCCAAATATTTCATATTATGTTATCTCGTTAATGTAATTCAATTGATTGTGCTACACACAACACCGAGTTTGAGTGCACATCAACTTACCAAACTAGATGTTCAAAATGCGGTTATGAATAGTATTAACTAAATTTTGGATCTAATATACTCTATATAATTTTAACATCCATATTATGTTTTTCTTAGACATAATATAATGAAAAATTCATTTTTTCATATAAAAGAAGTATTTTTCAAAAAAATTCAATTTTAACACTTTTTAATGGAGAACCCTTCTTAAAACAAATATTTAACACTTTTATATATTAAATTTAATTAAAATAAATTAATCTTTAGAAGCGGGACCTAAAAATTTAGTTTGGAAAAATTTTGCGTACTTTTTTCAAAACTTTCATATTTTGCTGAATAGTAAAAAATACAATGTTTAAATTGAAAAAAAACTTTTTTAGCCAAAATAATTTATTGTGTTAAATTATGCTTTTAAATGGTTTTAAAGTATAATTAGATTATATTTTTATCATTTAATACATTTTTGGTCATTATAAGTAATTTCACATTTAAATTTTACATAGGTACATGTCAATCTCTTGATAGTTTTGACTTTTTAAGAACATTATTTTTGGTTTTGACAATGGGAATTAATTTTAAATTAATTAATTCATCTCCTATGTTTGGAATTTTGTAAAATATAAATCATTTTTGAATTTTGAATTTAAAAATTTGCTTATGGTGAATGTTTTGTATTTTTCTAAAAACATTCAATTTTTTTATTAATAATGAAAAAAATTGGGTTATTTTTTAAAACTAACTTTTTATTTAAATAATTATATATTTTATTTAAATTTATTTTAAGTAAAATTAGATATATAATAACTATATATGTTCAATGTAATTTATTGGAGTCATTTTATAATAAAATAATATCTATAATTTTTTATTAAACTTTTTACCATATTTTACACACCTTCAAGGAGCATTTGTAAATTTTCATATAACATAATTTTACCAGTTATGTGAATTGAATTTATAAAAACAAAGAGACAGAATTTATATTAGAATGTTTTATGTGGTTCAATAAGATTAAAATATTATTTTTAATAGTATCTTTTGACATCTATTTACCACAGTTAAAAGTAAATATCGTAATTGAAGGAAAAATTGATATTATAATTAATCTAACACATGTCCTAATTATAATTGAGAAGTGTATTTCAACGAACAACCACCTTAGGAATATAATTTGATCCTTTAAGTCCATTTTGATTAAAATAGAGAATTTATTATTAAGTTATTTAAAGACGTGTTAAAAGTTTAAATTCATTGTCTAATAACTAAACCATTTTTAATATAGGGATACACAGAAGATAAATTAGATTATAAATATTCATTAAAAAGATAAAAATATTTCCTATAGAACATTATTTAATTTATAAATTTTATACATTAAATAATTTAATTTATTTATGACACAATGATGCAGTAATTACATTATTAATAAAATATTAAAATAATTGATATTATAAATATCCAAATAAATGTAAATTGAATCTTATAATAAATTACAATAATTTTGTAGGTTAATATGACATATTCGGGTTGACTAGATAAGTTTTTTACGAAGTGATAAGGTTGTTATGACTTTTAGAAAAACAAACTACAAAATATTGTCAAGATTGACATAAATTAGTTTTTAAAACAAATACTATACTATTGGATGATATATTATTCTTAAAAATATAATGTTCAGACAAAGGGATTAGATATTATTATATATTTCATTAATGAACCTTTTGAGGTTCTCTTAAATGTTTAGAGTATGTTTATTAACCATATAGTGTAAGAATACAAGAACACATGGTAAAAGTTAAACTATTTAACTACGAGGTAAATCTAAATGATAAGATTAAAATGGCAACCTAAAATTTTCTAAACCCTAGTGGTTGAGTTAATTTCTACCCATAACCACCTAGGTTCTATATAAATTCATTTAGATCCATTATTAATAGAATATGTTTTTAAAATAAATTAATATTTTAATCTTTTCCAAAAGTGACCGTCACCCCTCTTATAAAAGTACACATCCCCTTCTCTCCAAATCACTCCTCCCAAGCCATTTGGGTCTACCATCCCCGACCAAAATATCCTCCCAACTTCTTTCAATTAATCCTAGAGTCCTTACATTGGTTAGGAATCCATCCTATGAAGCCCTTTTGATCAACTCAAAAGGAAACACCAGAAGAAGCAGTATTAATTTCACCACCCTCTTTCATGTTTTTTCTTCTTCTTCGTCCTCTTTATTTGTTGTTTCCATACCAAAATAATAATTCAAGAACCTCATATATACTGTGATCTTATTATAAATATTTTAAAATAATATTTTTTATTCTATCCCTCTTATAAATGACCAAGACACCATACATGCGTACGTACGGCTTACCGTCACCTCGCCATGGTGTGATTTGTTATTCAATCACTTAATTATTTGGATGGGTAGTATATTGAGTATAACCAATGTAAATAATAAATATAACATGTTAATTATTCATATATATGATATGCAATCCAATTATATATTTTTTCACCATCAATATAATGATATTTGTTCTCATGCGTACATAGGGATTACCGTCTCCACGACGTGATGAGATTCATTTCCACATTCTCCTTTCAACGATGATTGTAAAAATATAAATTATTAATATGTTTGTAATATATGAAATAATAATTATACTGAATAAATATAAATATATATATATTTTTATGTATGTATGTACTTACATATAACTTATTCACTTCCATTCAATACGATATGAAACCGGAAACAACGTTTATGCGTACGTATGTCCTACCATCTCCACAAAAGGTGTTTTCCATTTCATATATCTATCTTTTATACATATTTATATTCTATATATATATATGATATATAAATCATTTTTATTTTTCTGGAAGTATGTAAATCATGATCTAAATTATATGATCAAGAATAACAAGTTAAAACACATAGGGTAAAGAAATCGATTCTTACCTGAAATGTTAATTTAACATGAAAATCATTATTAAATGGTTTGTATAAAGTCATAAATGAATCATGTATGACATAATAAATATGAATATGTTTCTTTTATAGTTTAATAACACACTATGGTCCTTATACAATAGGTTAGACATACCCTCTACCAATTGATATTGCAAGGTATGGGTTAATTCCACAATCTCATTATTATCCGAGGTTGTTTTTACGTAAGTATCAACTGAGACATATTTTTTATCCATGTCCATGATTCATTAAGGTTTTTTCAAAGGGATTATTTTTAATTTAATATTTTAATAAAACATCATTTCAAATGTTTTAAATATTTATTCTTCTAAACCTTTCTCATTAATGTCCATGTTTTTTTAATATGGTTGTCAGGATTTATTTATATGGACATGAATGTTTTAAATGTTAATTAATTTCAAAAGATTTAATGTATTATGGGAAACTTTTATTCAAAACTATATTTTAAATGACTACCATTATAAATTATGTGACTTTTAAATTATTTAATGAAAAGGTATATTTCTCTCAGTGATTTTTACTGATAATTTTCAACTATTTCAACATCAATTACGAGATATTATTCTTTATAAAAGTTTATTTATTATAAAAATCCTCCATATTTTATTGAAGGTTTTGTGATATGTTTGAACATGGATGTGTAATTTTTATACCATTCATGGTTTAAGGATAATTTGTTGGCATTTTGTATGCTATTTTTAATAAGAATGTATATATTATGTTTCTAAGTTTTCATATGAGGAATGTATTGGAATTAGTATGTGACAGGTGGAGCCCTCTATAGATCCTCAATGCATCGGTAGGTCTCCTGAGACAATTATATGCGGAATTGGCCGAGGCCTTTCTTGAATTTGATATATGGTTTTGGCTGAGGCCTTAATCATTTTTAGTCATCTGGGCCATGGCCATGAAAAACTGTTTCAGAATGTCCCGCATTATATATTCCCTCATTATGAAAATATTATTGATGGTTCATGTAGTTATTGGACTTGCTGAATATTCATGATTATGTATTATTATTTCATTATTTACTCAACTCAAATTCCTACCATAAAGTGTTCATGTTTATTATTTGTAAAGGAATGTGTTTTCAATTGTTCACCAAGCCTAATATTTATATTATCTTCTGCTATATTGCTTACTCTTAAGGAGAATTTGAGCTCACCTGTTTCTATATTTTATTTTCCCAGGATTCAAAGATGTGTATTATGATTGATATGCAGTGTTAATCTAAAGTAATAATGGAGTTCTCAAAGAACTATCTATGTTGTATTCTATGTTTGAAATTGTAATGTAACATTCATGTATGTAATATATTTTTCAATACAACTAAACGGATTGGTCCTTAGGGACTTGATTCCATGTAATCATTTTAATGTATTAAACTTTTGCACTAGATATGAGATTCTGGTGTTGGGGTATTACACACATCCCTCCAATGATAGTCTCAAGATGGGGGGGCACTAGTCAGTCTCCGCCTCAGCTCCTAGAAACACTGCTGACATTTCTCCGTCTACAAGAAGGGTTTTCCCTTCATTGTCAAAGATAATAAAGGTTCTTCTACTCTATAAATTTCAAGCATGAACTCTTGATAGTAACCAACAAACCCCAAGAATATTTTCACCCCAGTCATGCTTTTAGGTGGCTCCCATGAATTCACAACCTCTATCTTCACTAGATCCACTACAACTCCAGCATATGAGATGACGTGTCCCAGAAAGTGGACTTCCCAATTACAAAACATATACTTAGAGAACATTCCATGATGTTGGTGATCATAGAGTGCATCTAGGACTACCTGTAGGTGTGTAGTAAGATCCTCTTCTGACATAGAGTACACCAAGATGTCATCAATGAAGACCAAAACCAAGCAGTCAAGTTAAGACACGAAGATCCTATTCATGAGTCCCATGGACATTTTTCGGTTGTTGGACATGCTGAAAGGAATCACCAGAAAATCAATGTGGTCATACCGCCACTGGAAAAATATCTTCGGTACATCCTCATCTCATACCCGAAGCTAGTGATAACCTGATCTGAGGTCTATCGTTGAGAAGCACTTCTCCCCCTTCAGCAAGTTGAAGAGATCATCGATTCTCAGAAATGGAAACATGTTCTTCACAGTCACCTAGTTCAGGCACCATAAGTCCACGCACAACCTCAATCTTCCATATTCCATCATAGAAAAAAGCATTAAGGTTACCCATGGTGAAACACTAGGCCTAACTATCCCCTAATACGGAAATTCCTCTATCTTTACCCATATCCTGAAATGATCTGTGGGAAGAATTCAATATTTTGGTGTGGATATCGTTGTTTTACTATAGTACATGTCAATGTAAAAGTATACCTCTATATGAGGAGGTAGTCCCAGATCATTATTAGGAAAAAAATCCTTGTAATAACCCACCACTTCATGAAAACATGGACTCCCCTCATCTTCTTCACCAAAATGTGAGGTTATCCTACTGGTGAGTGATCAGATACACCATACTCCGAGATAGTCCATCTTATGCTGCAAGGGTTTCCTTCACTTTGATGAAGGAAAACCTGGTCACATCTCTATGGACACACCTCACAATACACCTAAAACAGTCGATCTGATCATGGAATATTGATAATCTGTCCATACCCAAGATGATTTGGTTAGGGCTCGACGCCACTACTAGGAGATCCTATTCGAAGCTCTTACCCCCTACAGTAAGCTCACACTTCTGGCACAAGTGTGTAATCAGTGATTCGCCTCCCGTAAGAGTAGCTAGTGGTAATCCTCGATCAAGTGTCTCCACTAGAATCTCTGAGTTCTGAACAAGATTCCTGACAAAGAATGAGTGACTAGAACCTATGTCTATATGAATTGAGGCTAGGGTGGAAAAGGCATAGATTGTACCTCTGATTATCTCGGCAGCACCGTATTCATAATCCTCTACTTCCTAAAGCAATGCTAACCCATGTCATCCTACTCCCTGAGGATGGGCTGGACCACCTTGGGGCGGTGGTGGTAACACCTCCGACTGTCGCCCACCACCTATTACTCATCATATACTAATGCCACGTCAACCACCCAATAGACCTCCCCGCTCGAACTGGTGCCTCAACCTTGGAATCCCCTCGACCGTCAATTGTTCATCTGTACAACTTTTTAGGATATCACATGCCATATATTCCTACCCACTACTTGAGAAGTAATTCCTAGTTCCCAACTGACTACCTCTACTCTAGGATCTCCACACTGTGGATCTTGAGTCCTAGGGTCGTCCTCTAAATGACCTGGCCCTCTTGAGCCCACACATCTACTATCAGCTGCAAGCCAAAGACTCCACCACCTGGGGTCTACTAGTAAATCTAGTTGTGGGTGCATGCTCTTCCAAGAATCTATCTACTAGAAGGGCTAACTCTAGTATTCCACCTTTATTAAGGATACTGAGATAAAACATTGAAGCCTTTATCACCCTCTAGAGTCCCTGCTCAAATGACCGAGCCTTGAAAAAAGGGTCTCATGAAATATGTGTCGAGTAATGAGAAAGCTCGGTGAACCACGCTGAGTACTCAGACAATGCCATGTTACCCTGTTGTAGGTGAATCATCTATTGAATGCACATAGAGAAAAAGGTATCGGGGAAAAATACTCCTGGAAAAGCTTCTTGATGTTTTCCTAGGGGATGGTAACCTCATCATGCCTCTAGGTAGTCAAGCTCCACCATCCCCCTTCCAAGCCCTACTGAAGGCTCTCTGCTAAGAGAACCATCTAGTTAGGTGGTGTCCTCCCAAAGTAGAAGACTCACGTCACTGCCTCCAGCTAGTCCTCAGTGACCTGAGGATCTCCCTCCCCCATGAACTTGGGAGGTCTCTGTCTCAGGAACTCATGTAGGGAACTCATTTTTCATACGTCCTCTACCAGAACCGTCGATAGAAGATGATGAACATTGGGTGGTGGTTGCAATAGTGAACCAATAGGTGGGGATATATCTTGAACTAGTCCCTGAATAGATGCATCGTCGCTAGGTGGGTTGTCCTCACGACCTCGTATCATGATCTTGGATGTTCGTCCACGTAGATGTATCCTGAGATAGATAATGATGTACCATGGTAATAAGGCTATACTTGGTGAAATGAATCTTATTCAAAATAAAATAATGATAAACTTATGTAAACAAGGTTTTCGTTTTTGAGCCAAAATGTATAATTCAAGGTCTTAGTGTATAGATATGTCAGCCACCGCTCCAAAATCGGACTCCCCAAATCTGAATGTTGATCTAACAACACATAAAACTGTTCCCCAAAACAAATAAAATTTTATGGTCTTTGTTTTGGGACCATCCTCCCTATAATACCATTTTTCATGACCCATCCCCTAGGGCCCCATATCATGGCTACCCCACGCCCACCTCCCAAAAGCCAGGGGATGGAAGCTATAGATGAAGGCATCAAATTACAAGTGGGAGGAATTTTCCTGAGTACCATTATGCCCACACATGCCCAACCAAGTACCACACACTAAAAAGAAACAACATTCAATAAAAAAGGAGAGTACAAGTACAACTAATACAAGTTGTCCATAATAAAAACACAACAAAAGAACCAAAAACAAAAAAGTATAAATGTAACTTTGATGGCCATTCATGGAAGACCCCAACAGATCATGAGATTAGTGTAGAAATTTTAATTTGAAGAATTATGTCTTTTCCACTCGATCATACTCGGGGATGCCATGTCCTAGGAAACTATGACCACCATCGTAACATCCATCGGTCTCATCACCCTGAGCACCTATGGGTCCCAGTCCAAAAAGTTATTTGTCAAAATGTCAATTTTCTGTAGCAGACACAACACGTGCGGGAGAAGCCTGTGTAGGTGTGGGTAACAAAATAATCATTTGGGACCCCCAAAATAAAAAGGAATGACCAAACAATAATACTTAATGTAAATCATGAATCACTATACCGCTCACACCAGGTACACATTTAGGGCAGTGGTTGAAGAATCATTAGTCACATCAACAAACACCTTGAATACTGGAGAACTACTCCTCTATCAAATACAGTGGGCTTGACAAGTCACACATAAGTTCTTCCAACTAACCTTGGACTACACAGGTACTCCTCCGCATCGCATTCCGTGGGCCTGAAAAGTCCCATAGAACTGATCCCCCCTAGTCTTGGCCAACTGAGGCACTCCTCCTCATAGAATATTGTGGGCCTACAATGTCACAGAGAAGGGCTTCCCACCATGGGCCTACATAGTCACATAGAAGTTCATCTCCCTAGGACACAGGTGAGTCAGATGGAGTCGAAAGTCAACAGTCTTCAAGTCTCAGCTAACCATAGGGTTCTGTACGTAGCAAGCAAGGGAGAATCACTTATCAAGAAATTCTTCACCACTCATATTCCATGATCTCATCTTTAGTTAATTCAAAATGATCTGCCTCGTCAAGAGGGGCCTAACGATGCAAACGGCTCATCAATCAGATGCTGGTTTGTAAGTAATTTTAATTTTATTAAAAAGGGGTTGATTGAATCTTCGTCCATTCCTACTCTGTTGGAACGACTCGACCAACCCGGCCCAGGGTTCCCAGACACCCCGGTTTATTTCTCAATAACTCAACCTGACCCAGTTTAGGTTTGATTTGGTCCAGTCTAGCTTGTTCAGTGGGTCAGGCCCCAAGGGATTCGATGGAGATGACCCAGTTTGGGAAAGGGTCCCACCCGCAAGGTCACCTGGCGAGCCGATATCATCTGGACCGGCCCGGAGGGCACTGCTCAGTGTGATCGATGTCAGTCCAGCCTATTGGAAAGGGGTTAGGCCAACCATCTATGGCCCAGTCTGCCAATGGCAGGCCCCTGTTTCCCTTGAATGAGACACGACATTCGGTCGCGTCGATCTCCCTGCTATGCCACAGGGCACCGTGGGGTCTCCCTACTTCTGCGGTCACGCGACCACGGTGCCTACTCATTTAGCTGGTCTAGACATGAGCCACCCCTCCATGTGGCACCCGCCTACTACTGCGTCACCCCGCGGCTACCGCAGCTAGCCGGTTGCGGCCTCCTACCGTAGTAGCGTGCCGCAGTCCAGAATTGCTGCTAGAAAGGGCCGACTGCCTCTTTTACCACAATGCATGTTGCCATCACCCCGTCATGTAGTTGGAATGGTCTAGCCGCCACCTAAGGTTGCCGGAGCCACCGCAACCAATCACTAGTTTCTCCGCGCCAGTGCTGTCACATCGCTAGCCCCTTCCCCGAGCCACCATAGCTGTTCTGGTGGTTAGTTTTATGATTCGTCTCCACTAATAGACCTCTCAGGTCGATGCCATCACCATGATGGTCTCAGACACACCTTATCTCCATTTTGGACTATCTATTCACAAGGAGCACACATACAAAGGGGTCTAGGACTTTGTTCATTTCGGCTCGTGCCCTACACATTAGAATTTTTAAAACCAGGGAGGCTCGGGGGAGATGATCAATCATAGAGAAATACAATCTAATCCCCAATAAGAATCTCTCAAATAATGTTACCATCCTGCATAAACGCACGATTCGTGCATAAAACTATTCATAGGTCGATCCGTGTTCTTTGTTTGTAGAAAAGAATGAGAAAAAACATAAAATAGTTTTAACACTACATATTTGACGTTTTGTGAAACCTTGTTACATTTTTGATGTTTCAAGGCATCAACGTTGTTCATCACATCCAGGTACATTCATCAAGGTGCGTTGAAGATGTTTGATATTCATTGAAATTTTACATTCTTCATTGGGGGGGATGTTCATCATAGGTTCATCAGATAATACATGGATTTTAATTCCCTGACTCTACAATGTGTTCATTTAATAAAAAGAAACATGTCATAACATTTCTGTTACGTCCCGACGTTGCGTTGTTACACTGTTTCATTAATAAAACAACATAGCAGTTACACATGCACAATGATCCATTATGTGGATTCCATAATTGTGCCTTGTCGTCGCCTCTTTGCCACACTGTAGTGTCTTCGTCTTCTTCTCAATTGTGATAAATAAAAGAATAACTTTTTAAATTTAATTTATTATTTTTCCAAAAATTCCCAAAAATTAACTTTTCCATCCGGCCCTTTCCGGCTGACTTTAAGTCCTTTCTAAGTGAATTCGGGTGTTTGGAATTCATTGGTGTCTATCAGAATTCATTGGTGTCCATGGATTTTTGATCCAAGCACTGGTTCAAAAGTTAGAAAAATATGCTTGCACGTTTACTAAACGAACCTAAAAGATGTTCAAAATTCCATCGTGGGATCACCCGGCCTCAGAATCACATGTCGTCAAAGCATGTGTTCTTTGGATAATTTTATATATTTAAAAAAAAATTACATGGAATTTCTAAGAAATTACATTTTCAGTCGTATCATTCTAGTTAACCCTATTGTAATCCATTTTTTACATTAGCCACAATAATTAATTTTCACTGTAGTCACTATTAATTTTAGTCAAAAATTAATATTTCATTTTTATAAATTAAAAATTATTAACATTCCAAAAATTTAATCCATTTTATTCAATTTAATTAATATAAATGGAATAAAAAAATTCAAATTAATCTTACAGGCATAACTAGAAAGTATCGTTTTAAGGTGAATTTGTTCAAAAGTTTAGAATGTTTTTTCAATCAAAAGTAAACATGAAAATGATTAAAATGAGATAATGTATAATAATTTATATTAAATTAATCAAATATTACATTAAAGTAATTTAAAAAATAATTTAACATTAAAAATTATTTAAAAAATGTATTTTTCAATTAAAATTCTGTATTTTTTCACTCTTCATCAAAAAATGAATGATTTCATGAAAATACCAAAAAATAACCCTGTAATAATTTGGAATTTTGATTTCAAAAATGAAGTTTTTTCAAATAAATTTTCAAATATTGGTAAAAATTAATTATAAATTAAGGGATCAAATCCCAGTTAAAACATTTTTAGATAAATAATATTTTTTGGAAAATTTTTTATTTTTATTTTTGTTAAATATTAATTTATATCTATTAAATATATAGCAATTTATGTGTAAACTATATAATTTTCATAATTTATTTATTATTATTCAAAATTACTAATTTAATAGTTAGGTAATAACATTTATATATATCATTGGTCATTTATGCTTGGCATTTCATGTCTTTTATACTATCTAATTTAATTTTTTTCTTTAAAAAATCCCCAATTTGTTACACATTATCCATTAGATAATTTTATAATTAAAATATGATTGTATTTTTTCCATAAAGAAACATAATATCTTTTGGATCAAATAACAATATAATCATCCATGTTTTAAGGAATTAAATATGTCATGAAATAATATCATGGATTAAATAAACGATAAAATTTATTAATGAAGGATAATTCCATGATATTAATGTTGATGAAGAAAGTGTTATAAGATTTTTTCAAAGGTTAGGTTTATCAAGTGAATCTTTATTTAAAAAAGGAATTATTATGTGAGAGTCACATCTCCACATATTATATTCATTGAGGAAGTACAATGTTTTAAAGAGATATATATTAATATTATTTTAATGGGAAAGAATGAAGAAAAATATTATTTATTTTACATTGAAATGTTTCATTTTTCAATAGATTACTTTTTAATTATATATATCAAAGGAAATTAATTATCGATTTTCAATTCCAAAATATAAATAGGGAAATAAATCTATGGATTTCATCATGGAATTAAATAATACATCTCAA
Source organism: Viscum album (assembly GCA_963277665.1). Classification (NCBI taxonomy): domain Eukaryota; kingdom Viridiplantae; phylum Streptophyta; class Magnoliopsida; order Santalales; family Viscaceae; genus Viscum; species Viscum album. Next base: position 1,683,053,774 of record OY728119.1, on the reverse strand, counting down.
TGTAACAATGTTATATGGATTATTGTTGATTGTTTGACTAAATATTCTCATTTTCTCCCTATTAAAGATAATATGCATTTTGATATGCTTTCTATTCTCTAAATTAAATAGATTTTTAAATTTAATTGAGTTAAATTTTTATTATTTCTTTTCTTGACATATGTTTTACAATATATATTTTGAAATTAATTATATATATATAGGTATTTAATTAAATTTTACTGAATATTTTCATCCTAAAATGATATAAAATCGGAGAGTACAATTCAACCCTTAAATAATATGCCTTGAGCTTGATCATTGGATTATCATGGAGTTTGGGAACAACATATTTCATTAGTTTTATTTTATTATAATTATAGTTTCTAATAATGTGGATAGATGATACCTTTTAAATAATTTTTTAGATACATGTGTAAAACTTTATCTAGTTTTGATGTTATTGAGGAATGAAATTTTGTTGGCCCTTAACTGGTGAATGAGATGCTTGGAATGTTGAAATTGATTCAATTCTATTGGAAGGTAGATCAATCAATGAAAATGTGTTACATATATTATTTATGTAATGATATCTCATTTAAGGTGGGAGGTCATGTATTTTATAAAATATCTCCAAATAATGATGAGTTTCTCTTTGTCAAGAATGTGAAATTAATCCCAAAACATATTGGCCCATAAAAAATCCTATAGAAAGTGGGATTGGTGGCTTACCGATTAAACTTACCTCTTATTTTAACAGAGTTATGTAATGTGTTTAATATTTCTATATTAATGAAATATTCACTAAATAAATCTTATATACTATTACCTGAAGTTTTTACTTAAAAGAAAATATTTTATATGAGAAAAAAGCATTCACATTAAAGAACATATAGAGGAAGTGTTACAAAATAAGTTAAATTTTTTGGATAATGTTTTATGGAATAATCATATGATTAAACAAGTAATATGAGAACCTAAATAGGTTATAAATGAATTATATAATTACGAATTTTCCAATGATTAAAATTTGTTAGGGAACAATTTCTTTTAGTGGTGAATTTGACAACCTTTGTATTTTTAATCACTTTTTTGGTTTATAATATTCCTAATTATAAATTTACATAAATATGTGTGTATATATATATCGATATCATGTCTCCAAGTATGTTAATGAATCAATTATATATGCCTTATTAATTTAATATTTTTATGTTTATTTCATTACATAATAGATGTTTTATTTAAAGATTAAAAAAATTCCTTTACATTGTATGTATTTTACTAGTCAAACTAAAAAGTTATTTAATTATTATATGTTTTATAAATAAGTATTTTTGATAATTATATGGACTTATACTTATATTTATTATTATTATTGTCTTATAAATAATTTCATTACTATATGAAACAATAATATGGGTTTTTATTTGATAAAAATGTATTTATTTTAAATAAATTGTTTTTCTATGCTCTATATTTATTAATTTAAAAGTTAAATTTATAATTTAAAAAAATTATTTGATAAAATAGATTTAATTTTTAGTACAAAAATTTATATACTGTATTAAAAATAATTTATAGAATTATTCTGAACATGTTGATTTTTTTAATAATAAAAAACGGTTTTTAAGAATACAGTTTATTTTATGAAATATTCCTAATATAAATATTAAATAACTATTTATTAAAATTATGGAAGGGATCACACATTAAAATATACTATAAATATAATAAATATATTTTCTATCTTATAAAATATAATTCTTATGTCAAGATAAATATGAGAACATATATTAACGTCGAAGTAGTGCTTATAGAGCATTAGAAAAATCATACTTGGTGTCTTTGTGATTATATTTATGACATAATAATTCAGTGATAGACTTAAAATCTAAATATAAAAATTAATAAATTATATTAATATATATTTATGAAATTTAAATTTACATGACATTATATTTATTCAAATGATTACCAATCACATACGTAGGGTAAGAAAAGTCAAAATTCTAATCATAAAATTCTATCATGATATAAATGATAATAAATAATATTATAAAGGGTATTATAATATTATATTCATTTATTAAAAAAAATTGTTTTTATGTAAACTATTTATTATTAATATTAAATAGTAGGATAATAATCCAAAACTGTTACATAGTGTCGATGCGTTATTTGTGCATGTAGATGAACTGTCAAATTGTATGGTTTTAAAAATATTTAAAAATATATTTTTGGGATGAAATGTGTTGATTAAAAATTTTATTAATAAAAATTATTGTTAATATATTATTTAAATTATTGATTATGAGTTCCACAGATATGTATATATATTTAATTTCAAAATAAGAAAATTACACTGGAAATCGCTTTAAAGGCTATATTATGTTAAAAATGTTTAATAAATTTATAAAATTAATATAACATTATATTATTAAATTTTGTTTTATTAATTGTTTATATTACCATCTATATTCTATTTATGATCCATTTTCCATTTAAAAATTTCATTCTTTACCTTGAATTCTAAATATTAATTAAAATCATTTTGAATTTTTCCTATAAAATAGCAGACATTATAAACCTTCTAAGAATCATATAAACATAGTTTTTATCTATATATTCTAACAAAAAAACGTTAGAAATTCAATTTACACCTTCATAAGGCTCTGGTATTTCTAAATATTCATTCTTTATGGGATTTAGACACAATTTGAATGACGTAGATCGAAGAGTATGGTAAGGGTTTCCAAGCCTCTTTATTTTTTCTAATTTATGATTGTTTGACATAAAAATATTTTGTTCCTTCTATTAGATTTCTTAAATGATTAAATTATTTTTGTACATGAATCTATTTTATCCATTAATGAATATATAACATCCATTAACCCTCACCGAACTTTTTTTCAATGGTCATTTCTCTATCAAAATACAAGTATTTAAAAAAATAGAACTTTTCATTTCAATTCGTCTCTTAATCAATTAAATTAATTAAATAATTCTAAAAATTAATAATAAAATAGTATCTTATTTATAATACATTTTAAAAAACATCAATAATTTTTATAATTTTTGTTCTTTTGAACCCTTTTGAAAAACATCACTTACTATAGCGGTTTCACGCTACCTAAGTGAAATATGACTGTGTATTAAACTTACATATTCATTACATATACTTAAAAATTTATTTAATTGTTGAATATAAAAAATATTATTTACGTGATTTCATGAATATGATTCTTAAATGGTAAATTTTCTATTATAACAAATGAAATTAAAGTCAAACAATCATAGTCATATTTAATCATAAAAAACTAGATTTTTGAGGAAGATTATATAAAGGGTATATATTTCATGAATTTTTAAAAAATCTTATTTATTGAATGATATGGTTATAATAACATTAATATTTTTGATTATATGTAACCCATGTAAAAATAGCATCGACTTTTACCATTATATCACTATATTTTTTTGATCATTAACCAAATGACCTAAAAACTACCTATGTGAACTATATCATTTTCATAAATGAATAAATATGATAATTTGTGATTTATAAAATAATAATAACAAAATTAACATGAAATGTTTTCTTATTTATGAAAATAAGTTATATAATTTCTTTATTTTGGAGTTTAGAGGACTTATTAGGTGAGTCGGGATTTGAGGTATTGGGTTATCTTTTAAACCATTAATTTAAATGTCATGAAGTGTTTTTATCAAATAACAATCTATATTATTTTTTAAAAATTGTTTACTTTTCACATTTTTAGTAATATTTATCCATTTTCTATTTTTAATCTTCATTTTTCTATCAATAGTTAATTGGTTAATCCAATACATTAAAATAAATATCTTTTTATGTGTTAACTTAATAGTTTCTGATTATGGGAGAAAAAGAATGTTTTGAAGTGTTTTATTAATGTTTTAGTATAGTGAAATATCTTATGTTTTTTGTTAATTTTATGTTTATTGAAAATTATATATGATAATAGGTGATCCTAGGATATATATATTCCAGGAATTAGATAATGGTTTATAATTTGGCGAAATGATGATGGAATTATCTGATTATAAATTATAACAATACGGGTGATCAAGTGTGATCATGGGTGCAATGAATATGATGATAAAATTAAACATCATGATTATTTTTTGTATTTATTAATCATTATATGATTTTTTATTCATTGATTAAAAATGTTTTTTATGAGTTATTATGTTTATAATCTTAGAGTTTCTTATTTTAAAGGGAAACATTTTCAAAAGTTTTAAAAAATATAAAGGCCTTGTTTTTTCTCCCTTTTTACTTCACTTATGGTATTTATATGTTCGTATAAAATTTTCAAATTATTTGACAATACTAAATTATGTGTAATATTAATACCTATGTTAGAGTTTCAATTTTGGATATTTTTCTTGAATAAAACTAGTGTATCATTTTAAGAAATTATTTTTATTGAATAATGTTCATTGAGTGGAATTTTGGTTTTTGTAATGTAATATGATTCATAATAATATAAATTTTTTTACCTAAAATATCAAATTTATATTAGTAATAAACTACATTTTATAATGCATTTAATTATAGAGTGATTATGATCGGGTTGTTATAACGCTAGTTTAGGTTTGGTGTGAACCCTTATGTTAATATTTTTTGTGACTATAATAAATCATATATTTTATTTTTATTTATTATTAAACACCCCTAAAGTACGTGAACCTAACTATTTCAAATATTAGGACATGGATTTTGGGTGTTTTAACTAATATTTATAGTATAGTGGGAATAGATGGTTGATTTCTCCATCTTCCCCACTCATCCTTAAGAGATAGTATATGATATGATTTATTGAGTAATTAGGTGTATATATATGTCTGAGGGATATAATGGAGATTAGTAATAATTTATATATATAATGGTTTATGAGGGTTGTAGTTGGGATTTGGATAGATTGTGGGGATGTGTGTGGTAGGAGGAGGGAATGTGGTTTATTTATTTCAAGCCAACATTCATCTACCGTGATGGTAATGTAGTATACAGTTGTGATGCGATTATGTGGTATGTGAGTATGGATGCATGATTATGTGTATGAAATGTAATGAGGTAATATTGATGTGTGGATTTGTATGGGATTGTAGCATGAGACATGTGTTTTTCGGGCTGAAGAGTTACCAAGTCAATGGGGAAGTGGTTGCAGGGTACCTTCTTGAAATATGTTATTTTGATAAAATGATACTAAACATAAATGTGATATTGGGTGATCAAGACATGGTATAAATGGGTGACATATAACTGGTAATATGTGGATGTTGGTACTATTGTTTATTCATTGAGGAATTACTATGCCGCTTCCACATTATATGAGAGGTTTTTAGAGAATCCTACAAACTATAATATTTGGCCTACCAAATATATATATATATATATATTGAAATTATTGATTGGTTTTGTGATTAAGATCTATAATAATAGCTTGAGTATGAGAGTTTCTATTGAATTCACTATCATATAAAATACATATAGGAAATCTATTTTTTTAGATCTTTTTAATATATGAAATTAATATTCTAGAATTAAATATTGAGTTTTTTATATTATATGGAGTTTATTGGAGGATTATATTATGTTAATAATATTATGAGGGTAATTAATTTCATTTATGTGTGACTATACCCTTGGTGATAGTCATTAACTGGTGTCCTATTAGAGGTGGGCATTGAGGGTTACAATTATCCTCACTACTGGTCCACAAGGGGTTCTTAGTGGGGGTGCTCCTGGAAGAGTAGTATTTGAGCTATTGTTGAGAATCATGAATGATACTAGAGTTATGAACTGGTGAATCTTGAATTTGTTTTCACTAGGCAAGAATATCTATCAAAATTTATATAAGATATAGTAATATCTTTTTATTTTAAAAAGAAACATTATGTTTGATAGAATACAAGATACACAACACTGATCGTAAACTAAAAAATGAAATATTATTTTTAAAATGTAACCATTATCACCTAGAAACTCATATTTGGTCATTATTAGTTTTAAATAAATTTTCAAATATATAATGGTCCTTCTCGTTTCTAATTTATTAATTAATTATTTGAAATCTAACACTCAAATTTTTTATAATGTAATGTTACTGTTTAGAATTAAATTTTCATCAAATATAAGGTTTCTTCATTTTGGTGTGTGAATATTATAATTAATGTCTGCAATTCCTAGAAAATTTATTTTACAAAATTACATTCATTTTTTATTCAGTGTTTCAAAAATATATTTACAATATGTTTTTATAATTTTCTAAAGAAGATTAATTTTTTGGTGAATACGGAAAAATACCAATTTTACACATTATCCTTAAATAATTTCCATTGATGATTTTTTACCTCCATAGTTGGGTCACATTTGACATTATCATCAAACCAATAAGACATATTTTTCCACGTTTGAATATACTATTCCATTTTAGTGAAAATGCCTATTTTTATATAACTATCATTTACTTAATATTAAAAATTCAATTTATAATGTGAATTTAATATCAGAGTAACTTAATTACTCTTTGTTTATGTATAATATATCTAATACCATTTTTATTATTTTTATACATTATTTAGGTATAAGTTCATTTTTTGTGTTAAAAACTAATTTTTCAAGAAAATATTTTTTTTTTCATTATTTGAGATTAATTTAAAATTAGATTCTAAAAATTATGTGATATGAATTTTTAAATTTTTTTCAAAATATTTCTAATTGTGATAAAAAATTTATAAAATATTTCCCTTTAATTTTTATCAATATGATTTGTAATTTTATTAATTTTTTATACCACATTAAGAGGGTAAATAGGGTAATTTGAGGTTACAATTAAAATTATAAGGATTATAAAATTTCATTATCAGTTGATTAAATTTTATTTAATAATTATGTATTGTCTATAATCTTAAAATTAATAGATTTATGACCATTTTATGACAATTTTATGAGATTAAAACTATTATAGTATTTTATTTTAATAAATTCCAAACATGTCTCACTATTGATTTTAGTAAGTGTAAGATTTTTAATATGGTTTTTTCTAAAGGATATGGTTGACTATAAATATTTTTTTAAGATTAAATTATTTATATTTATCATCGTAGTTTTTTTTATTTTTTACTAATGAAATAATTAACTTAAATATTTACACAATACTGATCCTTTAATTATCAAATTAATTAAAAATAAATAAATGATATTAAAAAATTAAAATAAATATAATTTAAGATAAATAATTAGATAAAATAATTTTATATGTTATCTATTTATAATTGAATTATATTTATTATTTATAATTATTAGTGTTACATTGTTATTATTAAAGAAAATTTATCTAATAATGTTAAAACATGATATTATATATATTTTATAATAAATAATATTTTATTTAATGATATAAAATTCGTAAAAATAAAAATTAGCTCCATGTAATTATTATAAGTTTTAAAATTTCATCTAGGTTCCAATTATCTGTTTTTTCTTTATATAGATTTTAATTTAACCCACAATGAATAAATACCCATGTTGTCATGTTAAGAGTTGAAGAAATAAAATAAGTTTTAAAAAAAGGATGAGGGTATTAATATAGTAGAAACATAAATAATTTCTATTTTATGAGATGATTTAGAACCATAATCGTCTTATATTTATAATAACTAACTTTTTAGAAATTTTAAATTTGAAATTTTGTTTAATTTAATATTTGGGAAATGCAAAAAGTACCATCTTCTCTCTTATAAAATGGAACCGCTTCTTCTCATTTCATCTCATTGAAAAACCCCTTTTTGTTAAAAAATTACCTTCCCTAAAATATTCCTATAATACCTCATCAGATTCTATAGTTATTTTTTAGGAATAATACCAATCATATAGGAATTAAGGTGTTAAGAAAAGTAGGTTTTCCAGATAAGTGGTTTAGTTTTCTACTACATGATTTTGTATTTTTTCTTCTTCAACCTCCTTCAAATATTCTTATTCAATGATAAAATAATAAACAAATTATAGTACTTATACTTATGTTGTTTTTTTTTCAAAACCAATATTCATCTACTTTTCTATCAAATGGGTAAGGAATTGGCAATATGTACTTTCGGCGGACTACCACATCGCGCACTAATGTCATTTTTCACACCACCATATCTCAAGGCTATTTATAATAATAAAATTAATTTTCAATATATTATATTAATAAAATATTTATAATTTTTAATATATAACAAATCATTTACATCCATATCATTCCATGTAAAGAAAAATGATAACATGGTTCATGTGTATGTGTGGACTACCACTTCCACGAAGTGATGTGATTCATTTTTCATCACAGAATCCCATGGATTATATGTATAAGTATATTTAATGAATTAATATGATATATATAAAATTATTATAATTATGTAAATATAAAATAATTCTTATCTTTTTTCAAATAATGATATTTAAAAGATATAAACGTTACTAAAATCTAAGTATGACCTACCGTCTTCGTGGTTACAATTAAGTTCATTTTTCAGAACCGCATGTAATAGATTAATTGAAAATAATAATTGGTCTATCAAAATTATAATTATATAATAATTATTATTATTTAGATGACGGAATAATTACATCTTTGATTATTGTAACCGACCAAATACATTTTGGACATAAGTACCGAATATCATCAAAGCATCTGATGTGAACATTAAGTGGTTAATTAATTGTATATAACATTGTAATAAGTGATTTAAATTAATAATAAAAATGAAAAAATTTATTAACAAGTATAAAGTTAACAAACGTATATTATTCATGAATTCAAAGAACATATGTGACATGTCAGATTCAAGGTAAGGGATATTCATTTTTTTAAAAATTGTTTTAATGTTTCACTAGAAAAATTAATTTTTCATTAGAATTATTTTTTTAAAAATGATGTAAATATGTTTTCTTTTTATAATATAAGTTTCTAAAGTCAATTATTTTATTTTTTCCCTTTTTAAAAAACAGATTTAAATAAAAATAAAAATTTTCCAAAAGAGGTAGACTGTGACTATTTTGACAAAAATACTGAAAGAATGTTTTTTCTCATATATAGAATGAAATGATTGTCTAAAATTAATGATTAATATTTTCTTTTAATATTATTTTTCAATTTTAAATGATTATTTTCTGATATAATTTTTTCCTTTGTATATGAGTGGGTTTATTTTTAAATATCTGATTTTCTACAAGTCATGATTTTATGAAGTAAGAATTGATGTTTTATAATTATATTATTGTTCATGGGAATTTATTTATGGAATTTGGTGCCATATAATCAAATTTAGTGTGGGTACACTATTTCCCTCAAATTAATTTTGTATTTTTTATGTTGGAAGTTCACCATGATGGTTATTCCAAATGTAACAGCAACGGGTATTCCAATTATAACAATGAGGGTTATTAAAATTATAACAAAGTGGCTTATTTCTTGTTTAGTTGTGAGGGTTACTCCATATGTATGTATAATAAAAAACTTATTCTCCATGTTACCTATATTATTTATGTATTATTTATATAATCTCATTTTTCCACATGTTAAGTAGTTTATGTTATATTAAAGGAAAATTATTTGATAATTTTTTAGGGTTTAGAGTATGACTATTTGGAATTTTTTTCATGGGATTATAATGTTTTAAAATAAAAAATTATTCCTTTTATTTTATGTTTAAAATTTCTTTTCAATTTTCGTTATTGAAACATTTTGGATGTAATGTATATTTCTTGAGTAAGAAAAGAATAAATTTAATCCCAAGGTTTATTTTGAAAAATTAATATTTTTATAAGTATCATGGAATTAGGATTTAATTATTTATTTTTGTGTCCCTTACAATGATTTTTTTCTCATCCGATGTTTTAAAATGTATATCACATATTTTAATGGTGATTAATGGAAAGGAAGAGGTCAATTATTGATATGTGAAGAATTATTTTGAAAAAAACATGTTTTATATTAAAAGTGTTATATAGTTGGAAAATTCGATACTGATAGAAAAAATCAAATTGAATTATTTTTTTATGTATGAGTTATTCCATAATTCAATAAAAATATAAACCCCAAAAGAGAAAAAATTTAATAAAATTAATTCTTGAATTAATACTCATGATTATGTATTGTTAAAGGGAAGGTACTTATAGATATAGCAAGGGAGTTTAGCTAGGACATATGATTTTTGTATCCCATGTAATTCAATGAATGAAACATAAGCTTACAAGAAATATTTGATAAAATTATTTTGATTTTGGGGTAGAAAACATAGGATATGTACATTTTTCGTGCTTATGTTTACTTCTGATAAAATATTCTTTTTGTTATTGTTATTTGTACTCTTTTCTATGAGATATCATGTATCTTGTAATAAGTGGATATCGATAAATATAAGATATGATAGTGTATTATATCTACACAGACCATCTTTCTAGGATTTTAGTGGGATGATAATGACTATTCTCCATCTCACCTACTAATCTTGGTAGATACTGAAAGAAACTTGTATATATCTACTTCTAATCACCCACCACATTCGATTGAGATAGATTGGCTGTCACTAAGATATATTTAGAGATATGTAATTCCACTACCACCTCTAGTGTGGGATAAATATAGATGAAAAATTCCACTACTATACCTGATATGAGAATTTTATGGATGGGATGGGTGGATATGAGTAGTTCATACAATATCATGGTTACAATAATGTAATATATTGAAATTCACTTGAGTGGTAACACCCCATTCCCCTGCACAATACATAGATTGAGATGGATGATGATGCACTAGATACAATCTCTTCTCTTACCCACATATCTGAGACTTTTTAGTACTAATAATTCATTTGTATCATTATGGATTATATTTCCTCATGTATTTTAGTATACCAATTTATTCATAGATATTTGTATTAGATCTATAATTTATACATGTATACTTTCTATAGCTTTGTAGATGTGAATTTCTTCAATCTGGAGATTTTTTTCCATTATACAATAAAAAGAGATATATATTTGTATTTCATTCAGTACCTTTGAGATAGATAGAGATGTTTATTTCCTATATTACTTTTGAGATAGTTGTATAGGTGTATTTTCTCTAGCATCTTATGATAAGTGCATCTAGGAACAATTATTAGGTGGGAAATCTTGGAAGGGATATGTGATAAGTTTTTTATTCATTATTGAGAAATATCATTATTTTGAAAGCCTGATAAAAGTGATATATGGTCGGATTGATAATGTTTGATCATAGATATGAACGGGGATTACATCAGGTGGTGAAAACTTTTATATATTCTATTTATTATTGATTCATTTATACGATAGATTTTATAGGGTAAGATCACTACATTGGATCACCTTACTTGGTATTATTATACCCACCACTACCTGTGTACATTCATGTTCTTCCCCTTGTGTGTATGTAGATCATATGGAATAGGGGAAGGATGATCATGGATCTCAATGATGGGTATCATATTATATATCTATAGGATATGAAAAATCTCGATGAAAGCTACTACAATAACGTAAATATTTGGGATGAAATATATTTAGGATGCATTTATTATTTTGTAAAATTGGGTACCCTAGATCCAACATGAGTATAAATTTTCCATTACCATATCATGTTTATAGAGAGTTTTCCTTTTTGTATTCATACCAAGATAGGGTTCTTATTTCCTCATATATTATATACATAGTAATTTATGTTAATTATTTGTCTTATCACAAGGTTATATTAGTTCCTGCCTATAATGAATACCTTGAGATATTGTGGCGATAATCACGAAAATATGTCATATAGTATAGATACATCATTTTGATGAAATACATGTAACATTTAAGTACTAGGTACTAGGGGATCATATAAATTGACACTCATTCTCATGAATTTCAAACATTGTGATCATGGTTAGAGAATTTCATGAAGGATGGACTACTAATAAGAACACTACATGTTTTTGGTATCATTAGATGTTACTATCGACAAACATATATATTGGCATCCAAAATAGAGATCAGTGTCATTGTGCATTATTTTATTTGGTTATTTTGATACATGATAAAATCCATGAAATTTATATATATATATATATATATATATATATATTTATATCCTTTTTCAGGTGTATCATTGGTGGTATGACATTGATTGAATGATCTATAAAAAATGTAACCCTTATAAAATGAAGAAGATATATTTGGACACATGACTTAGAAGGTGGATCTTAAATAAATGCATAATGATTTCAGAATAAAAAAATTACATCCAATAATAGTCAAAAAAAGATAAATAAAAAACTCAATGATGATTACATTAAGTATGCATCTTTATTTTTGATATATTATGAGACAAATAGAGTATATTACATAGTGCATTTTTATAAGAGGTTGTCATTTCTTTGTCTTAAGATCCTCTATTTAGATGGTAATATCTACTTAAATATACTACTCTTGGTTTGTGATTATAGATCATTATTATCAATATAACACCCAAGAGGTTCAAACAAAATATTTTTCAAGAAGTTCGACTAATTTATATAAATTAGACTTCTCGATGATGATATAACATCCTTACATTGGTGCAACAAGCCGATTCCATGATCTGGTAAGTCCCATGACATCAGGAATGTATCCTCGTATGTCAGTGGCTACTTACTAGAACATGGGATCTAATATAAATATCGCGGAGATACTATACCCTCCTTAACAATGGAAAACAATAATATAAAAAATAAAAAATAGTGAAATGATGGAAAATAATTTCCAGAATAATAACATAACCAATATAGACTAGAACCATATGATAGACAAAAAAATAATATCCAAAACAAAAGATGTCGTTAATTAATTAAATATATATGTCAAGGGTCAAATGAAAAAAAATACACACTACACTGTCATGTAGGTCCTAACATAATGCATAGTTCCCTCATCCATGCTCTATCCCAACTCATCCATCTAACATAGGTATCTTTCAATTATTATATCATACAAACTTGAAGTCTATTCAAGTAGTGATCAGGTAGCCCATGTTGGGTGTGATAAAAACTTAGTAGGCAACCACCAATGATGCCAAATTCATTATTTAGTCTATAATAATATATTATATTATATGAATAATTAGGTGAAATAATAAAGTTAATAGTTATCAAATTTAATTTTTCATTATTTAAAAACCTAAATCTTATGTTCACAACAACACCCTAACTATCAATACCGAAATTGGACCATGCCTGAGTCTAAACCATCCCCAAAGGGATATAAAATTTCATTACTCCACTTTTTATATTAATCAATTAAATTTAATTCTATCATTAAAATAATGGGTCCTATTGAGGAAGTCAATCACTCTTGGGTATTTGGAGTAGAAGCCACTATCAAACAACTCAGTGATCACATATATACATAAATCTATTGGGGGCCTATAGTGGTAGTACGGATCCCTATGGGTATTTGTAGTAGAATTACCTATAACACAACTAATTCTCAAATATAACATTAACATGGTTATATATTGCCTACCATTTATCATTCATTACCATAATTCATTATTCAACCCATTTCAAAATTTTATTTATTAATAATTCATAATTTACAAAATATTAATTCAATCATATTATTCCTCCCTAAGGGTCACTGTCAACTGCAATTGGATAGAAACACCCAATGGGACGATATCAATATAAAAATTCCATTATTCAATCAATCAATTAACCCATTATTCATAAAATTCATAATCAAAATTCCAACAAATTTTATAATCATATAATTCAATAAATTTCCTAATTGAATTAATTAATTAACCAACTAATTAATTCAATTGAAGATATGATTTACAAAATTGGAAATCACAATTTTACAATTAAAAACATGAAATTATAATAAATACTACGGTCATTGATAATTTGACCACATAACCAAAGGTCATTGATGAATGTTCTCCAAACAAAAAAATCCCAAAATTAAACTGAAACGATATAAATCACAGTGGGATGGAAGTTCTAGGACCAAAAACTAATGAACAAGATCAAATGGAACAAAAGCATAAAAACCAAGATTTACCCCATTTCTAATAGAATAAATCAACCTTCAAAAAGATGAGAGAAATGTAGATGAGATATGGGAATCCAAATGGGGAAGGAATCACTTATAAAGATGAATTATATCAATCAATATGATCATTAATTCATCAGCATTGGGGTTTAAGGAGCATTCTAATCCACCAAGGAGCTTCCAAAATCATATTAAAAATTTGTTAGGATGTGGGGGTGAATAGGGGTTAATGACAGGGGTTCAAGAATTTTTATAGTTATTTTTAGAAGATTAGAACCAAACACACACAGTTTCCTGGGATATGGAGCACATTTTGTCAAACTTATTTCCTTAACCATGTGCCTCACCTTAAGGGTCGTACAATTTATCCTAATTGTAACAAAATTTGGAAAACCATGTCCTTACCATTCTAAGTCCCGCTGTTTGAGGGTTCATGGATTTATAGATGAGGGCACACCATTTGGGATAAACATGCACAAACTATTTACTACCCAAAATCCCTCTAAAAACCCACAAAATTCTCATGAACACACATAAGGATACCCTCAAAAAAATTATGGTAAAAACTATGGTAAAATTATACATGCATACAAGTATGAGAAAACACCAAAAAATATTTGGATAATATAGTTTTTATTTTATGAGAGAATTTAGAACCATAATAATCTTATATTCATAATAACTCACTTTTTATAAATTTGAAATTTGAAATTTATTTTTATGAATTTAATATTTTGGGAAATGCCAAGAGTACCCTCCTATCTCTTATAAATGGGAACCAGTTATTCCCTTTTCATCACATATAAAACCACTTTTGGTTCATCCATAACCTTCAAATATATCTTCTTATAATAGCTCACCATAATATATAGGTAATTTTTGGCATAATACCTATCTTATAGGGATTATGGTGTTATTAAAACGAGGTTTTCTAAATAAGAGGTTTAGTTTTCAACAGCATGTTTTTGTATAGTTTCTTTTTCAAACTCATTGAAATATTCTTATACATTGATAAAATAATAAAACCATTATCATAAATATACATATATGGTTTAATATTTATTTCTTAACCAATATCCATATGCAATTCTATCAAATGGGAAAAGAATTAACTATTCGTGTTTTCAGAGGACTATTGCATCGTGCACTGATGTCATAATTTAGTAGGACCTACCGCCTCCATGATTTGAATGAAGGTCAGTTTTCATTACAATATGTAATGCATTAATTTAAAAGAAAAATTAAAATTTCAGAATGATAATTATCTCTTTATTATTATTCATTATATGACGGAATAATTAAATCTTTGATTATTGTAACTGACCAAAGTCATTTTGGACATAAGTACTGAATATCATTAAAACATCTTATGTGAACATTATATAGTTAATTAATTGTATATAACATTGTAATAGTTGATATAAATGAATAATAAACCAAAAAAATTATTAAAAATTATTAAATTAACATATATTTATTATTCATGAATACAAATAACATTCATGACATGTCAGATTCGAGGTAAGTGCCATTCTTTTTTAAAACATTATTATAATGCTTCCCTTAAAAACAATATTTTTACAAAATTAAATTTTTTTGATTTAAATATGATATTTTTATTCTTATATATGTATTTGATTTCATTATTTCCCATTTTTTTCTTTTTAAAAAATGGATTGAAAGGAATTGTTTCCATTTTCCAAAAGAGGTACATTGTGAATTTTTGGGTAAAAATACTAAAAGAATGTTTTTTAACATATATGGAATGAGAAGATTGTCCAAAATTCAAAACTACTACTTTCTTTTTGTATTCCTTCACAATTTTAAATGATTATTTTTAAATATTATTTTTTCCTCCGTATGTGTGTGGGGTTATTTTTAAATAAGTGAATTTCCATAAGGAATGTTTTTATGAAGTAAGAATTGATGTATTATTATTATATTATGGTTATTTTGACATTTTTTATAAAATTTGGTCAAATTATAACCCAATTTTGTGTGGGTACATTATTTCCGTCAAATTAATATCATATTTTTATGTTAGAAGTTCACCATGTCGGTTATTCCAAATGTAACTGTGATGGTTTTTTAAACTATAACCACGAGGGTTATATTAATTATATCCATGAAGGTTATTTTAGGTTTAGTTGTGAGGGTTACTCCAGAAGTATGTATAATAAGAAAATTAATCCCCTTGTTACCTATATGATTTATTTATTCTTTATTCTCAAGTTTCCAAAAGATATATTGTTGATTTTATGTTCTATGGAAATTATATGATATTTTTAAGGATGAAAAGTACAACTTCATGGAAATTTATTCATTGGTTTATCATGTTTTAAATGAATAATATATGGTTTTTATTTTTCCTTTAATATTCCTTTTTAATTTTTTTCCAGAAACCTTTTGGATGAAAAGTCGATTTTCTAAGTAAGAAAAGAATTATTGTAAGACCAATTTTTATTTTGAGAAACTAATATTTCTATATGTATCAGTGACATACTGTTTTATTAATTATTTTTATGTCCCATACAATGATATTTATCTCATACCATTTTTTAAAATGTTTTTCACATGTTTTTATGATGGATAATGGAAAGGAACATGTCAATTTGAATGTTGTAAAGAATTATTATGAAAAATAACATGTTTTATATTAAAAGATTAATATAGTGGGAAAATGGATACTGATAGAAATAATACACATTTTATAACATTTTTAATGTATGAGTAATTACATAATTCAATAATAATATAATCCTTAAAAGATCCTCAAATTTAATAGATTCAATTCATGAATTAAAACTTATGATTTTTTATTGTTAGAAGATAGGTACTTATAGATATAGCAAGGGAGGTTAGCTAAGACATTGGAATTTTATAACCCCTATGATTCAATGCATTAAACATAAGCTTACTAGAAATATTTGAAAAGATAATGTTGATTGTGGTGTAGAAACCTAGGATAGGTATACACATCATGCTTATTTTTAATTTTGACAAACCTTTCTTTATGTTATTGTTTTTTCTACACATTTCTATGAGATTTAATGTATTTGGGAATGGGGGGATATTGAAAAATGCATGATATGAGAGTGTATTATATCTACACAGGCCATCTTTCTAGTATTGTAGTGGGATGATAATTAATATTCTCCTTCTCACTTACTAATCTTGGTAGATACTGATGATAACTTATATATGTATCTACACTTAATCACCCACTGCTTTGGGTTGTGATAGATTGGGTGTCACTAACAGATATTTGTTGATATGTAATTCCACAAAAACCTCTTATCTGGGATAGATTGAGATGGGAAATTCATCTAGTGTCCAAGATATGAGAACGTGATGGATGGGATCGGTAGATATGATTAGTTCCTACAACATCATGGATATAGGAATGTAATATATTGAAATTCACTTGAGTGGTGACCCCATTCTCTCTAACAACACACATACTGAGATTGATGATGATGCACTAGATACAATCTCATCTCTTACCCACATATCTAGGACTTTTTAGTACTAAAAAATCATTTGTATCCTTAGAGATTATATTTCCTATTGTATTTTCGTATGTATATTTATTCCTAGATATGTGTATTACCTTTGTAATTTATACATTTATACGTTGCTAGCATTGTAGATGTAAATTTACTCCATTTGAAGTTGTTTATTTCCATTATAACATAATAAGATATGGATATTTGTATTACATTTAGTACCTTTGAGATAAATAGATATGGGTATTTCTTATTTTACTTTTGAGATAGGTGTACATGTGTATTTACTCTAACATCTTATGATAAGTGCATCTAGGTTAAATTATCTGGTTGGAAATCTAGGATGGGATGTGAGATATGTTTTTTTATTCATTATTGAGAAACATCATTATTAGGAAATCCTGATAAAAGTGATATATCGTAAAATTGATAATGTTGGATTATAGATATGTATGATGATTACATATGGTGGTGAAAAATTTTATATTCTATATTTATTATTTAATCTTGTATACGCTAGATGTTATGGGGTAAAATCACTACTTGGGATGACCTTACTAGGTATTATTATACTCACTACTACCTATGTACATTCATGTTGTTCACCTTGAGTGTATGTAGATAATATTCTATATAGGAAGGATGATCATGGATCTCAAGGATGGATATAATATTTTATTGCTACTAGAGATGAAAAATCTTGAGGACAACTACTACAATAACATTAATATTTCACATGGAATATATTAAGGATGCATTGATTATTTTATACAACTGGGAACCATAGATCCAACATGAGTATAACATTTCCATTACCAAATCATATTTACTAATAGTTGTTCATTATGTATTCATACCATGATAGGGTTTTAGGTTCAGCTTATATTATATACACAGTAATTTCAATGAATTTCTTATCTTATAAAAATGTTATAGTAGTTCCCAATGATAATGAAGACCCTTAGATATTATGGCTATAATCTTAAAAATAATCCACATGTTCTAGATATATCATATTGATGATATAAAAATAATATTTAAGTATTAGGTACTAGGGGATCATAAACATTGACACATCTTCTCATGAAGTTCTCACTTGGTGATCATTGGTAGAGAAGATCATGAAGGATGGACCACTAATATGAAAAATACATGTTTTTTGTATAATTAGATGCTCCCACCAATAATAATGTGTATTTGTATCCAAAATAGAGACTAGTATAATTGTGTATCATTTGATAGGTTATTTTGATACAAGATAAAAACCATGAAATTTATTTTTATATAGATGTATCCCTAGTCAGGTGTGTCATTGGTGGTATGGCATTGATTGAATGTTCCAGAAAAAATGTATCCCTTCCAAAATCAATGAGATGTCATTGAACACATGACTGAGAAGGTTGATATTAAATAAATTCATAGTTACGGTAGAATAAGGGAATTCTATCCAATAACAGTTAACAGAGATAAATAAATCACTCAATGATGATTCCATAATGTATGAATCTTGATTTTTGAGATATTATGAGACAAATAGAGTATGTTAAAAAGTTCATGTTTATAAGAGGTCATCATAGATACGTCTTAACATTGACCCTTTAGATGGTTTGATCTATTTAAAGATACTACTCTTGATTTGTGATTGTGGCTCATTATTATAAATATAACTCACAAGAGGGTCCCACAAAATTTTTATCCAAATGTTCTAATAATTTATATAAATTATAATACATGATGTAGTTATAACATCCCGACCCGGGTGCCACTAGCTGATTCCATGATTGGGTTAGTCCCATGACCTCAGGAGCTCCTCCATGTGGGGCAAATGCTACCTACTAAAACATAGGGTCTAATATAGATATATAGCATGACTATACCCACTTTATCAAAGAAAAAGAAATTATGGAAATAAAAAAATGTCAAGTGACAATAAATAATATCCATAATAATACCAAATCCAATACATACTTGTACCATATGATAAACCAACATAAAAAAACAATATCCTGAACTTAAGTAGTAGATAATTCATTAAATATATATATCAAAGGTCGAATCAAAAACAAAAATAAAGACACACTAACACTCTCATGTGGGTCCTAAGATCATGAATAGTTCCATTATACATGATCCATTCCAACTAATACATCTAACATATGTATCTTTCAATTATTATATCCTATAAACATGAATTCTATTCATGTACTGATCTGGCAGCCCAAGTAGGGTGTGAGTGAAACATTGTTGGCCACCACCAATGATGTATAAATCAATATTTAGTCTATAAAAGTGAATTCTATTTTATTAAGTATAATGTGAAAAAATAAAGAATATAGTTCTCATAATTAATTATTCTTTATTTAAACACATAATCATAGGTTCATAACAACACCATAACCAAATATACCTACATAGTACCATGCTAGAGTCTTAACCATCCCCAATGGGATATCAAATTTCATTACATCATGGTTTTCCATTAATCAGTTCAATTTAATTATATTATTAAAAAATGGTGTCCTAGTGAAGTAGTTCAGCACTATATGGGTATTTGGTGTAGATTCCCTTGTCAGAAAACATAGTGATCTCATAATTACATAAATATATTGGGGGGGGATAGAGCGGTGGTATGTGTTGAAATAGTGGGTTCCCTATACCAACATATTTAGTTCTTTTAATTACCATATCATGTATATAGTTAACAATACATTATTTCATCTTACCATTATAGAGTTGACTTTTGTACGTCCACTATTGAAATGGTAATTTCCAGATATTAATTGTCATATCGAAATGTTATAACAGTTCTCAAGCAATAATAAAGACCACTAGATACTATGAAATTAATTTTAAATATATGTTATATGGTCTAGATACAACTTACTGAATAGACACAGTATATGTTTGACGATCAGGTGATGGGGGCTCATAAGAATTGGGACTTCTTATCACGAAGT
Organism: Viscum album; assembly: GCA_963277665.1. Classification (NCBI taxonomy): domain Eukaryota; kingdom Viridiplantae; phylum Streptophyta; class Magnoliopsida; order Santalales; family Viscaceae; genus Viscum; species Viscum album. Next base: position 1,683,033,210 of record OY728119.1, on the reverse strand, counting down.
TCGCACTTGGTGATCTCTATTAGTGAGATCATGGGGACTGACCTGCCAATTGAAACTCCACTTGTTTCAGGTGTCATTGTATGTTCCTACCTACGATCATGTGTAATGGTCTCCTGAATTGATATCATTACCAATGAATGTCATTTGATTACGTACTTTGATGCAAGAAAAAAACCATGAAAATGAAGTCATGGCCAGGTATTTTGTGTTGGGTGCATCATTGGTGGCATGTCCTTGGATTAATGGTTATGAAAGGATTTTTCGCTTTTGGGTTACATAAGTAATATTTCATATAATATGTTGATATTGATGGAAATACCATTATAAGACAATGTCCATTTCAGTAATGGGTAAATCCATCATGTTAAATCAACAAACAATAAAGCGAGATAAGGGCATTGACACATGAGTGCATCCTGGTTTATGAGATATTACAGACAATGAGATTATATTATACAGTGCATGTTTGTATGTTGGTTTTCACAACTGTGACAATCATTATCTATTCAGGGGAGAATATGTGTTGGTAGATCCCACTCTTGGTCTGTGAATTCGATTCACTACTGTCTAGATAAGTACCTATAGGGTCAAACACTATAGTGTATTCAAAAATCTACCCTATTCAATTGAATATGAGTTTTGGACATGGTGGGCCCCGCCACTATGGTCCGGGATCTATCCACGGAAAAACATTACAAATGTAAAATATTTGTTAAATGTGTTTACGAGTTATAAGTAAATATATGAAAAATAATAATTGATGAATATTAAATTATTCATGTTTAAATTAATATTAATGGGAGCAATGAGTCGAGTTAATGACTCAATTATTATAATGTATTATATTTTAACATATTACATGTGAAAGATAATAATATTTATTACTCTGTTTAGTAGTCAAAAAATGTCATTGATAGTGCATTGAGTATTCGGGGTATGGTGAGGTGATAGAGAGTATTTTATTTAACCACTATAAATATAATAAGAGAGGAGATTTCCAATTACTATCCATGGGGCTTCTCTATCCTACCATATCTCCCATGATTTAGAGAGAGATTCTCAGGATCCAAGGAGCTCAGATCGAGCTCTCTCTCAGGCATCGCTAACGAAGCGATGTGGTGATCATTGGACCATCGAATGCATTATCACAATTCTGCACTAGCATCCAGATTACGATGAATGGAAATCCTGCAGATTTCTTGAAGCACATGAGGAAGATATAGAGGAATTAAACATTGAATTCATTGACCAGTGACCGCCAACAATGAGAAGATTTCGTGCGAGACTTCAGATTTAAAACAGGCATTTTATGGTTTAATTTCTCTACATAAAATCCTTCACGCAGGATCCCTGGCTTTCATCGGGCTTCTCTTCACTGATGATTGTCGATCGTCGGTGGAAAATGTTTAAAATCCCACCTATTTGTGGATTTCTCTGCATCATGGATTCCAAAAGAATGGATCCCCAAGGGTATTTGGAGTATCATTCCATATCCCACTACTCATTCACAAATATCACAATCAATTGGTTCAGTATTTTCAAGTATTTATCATTCATTATCATAATTTATTATTCAAAAAATTTTAAAATTTAATATATTAACAAATATTAATTTAAAAATCATTAATTAAATCATTTCAACCCTCTATAAGGGTAACTATCATTTTCAATCATATCTGAACACCAAATGGGTCACTATAAATTTTACAATTCCATTATTCATCCAATAAGTTAACACATTATTCCTCAATTTCAGAATCACAATTCCATCCAATTTCATAATCATATAATTCAGTAAAATCCATAATTCAATTAATTAATTAACCAACTAATTAATGCAATTCAGGATTTTATTTCAAACATAGAAATCACAATTTTACAAGTACACACATGTAATTATAATAAATACTATTGTAATTGAAAATTTGACCATATACCCCAAGGTTATTGGTGAATTTTACCCAAACCAAAAAAACACCAAATTGAACCAAAATTAGAGAAATCATAATGAAATTGAAGATCTAGGTGAAAAACCTATGATCAAGATCAAATAGAACAAAACCATAAAAACCTAGATTTCACCCATTTCTAATACAAAAAATCATACTTCATAAATATGAAAGAAATATGTTAGAGAGATTAGAATCAAAATGAGGATGGAATCACTTACCAAATTGATGTCGATCCTTCAATCCAATTGTTGATTCATCAAGAATGGGGTTTAAGATGAATTCCAATCCACCAAGGAGCATCCAAAATCATTGTAAAAAGGGTTCGGATGAGTGCAAGTGAATAGGGGTAATTGACTAGGGTTAAAATATTTTCAATATATTTTTTAGGATTAAAATCCAACACACACAGTTTCTGGGAATAGGGTGCGTGGTATGTCAAACTGTGTGCCATTACCATGTGCCTCACTTTAGGGGTCACAAAGTTTATCCTATGTGGAACACAATTTGAAAAACCATGTGATATCCATTAAAGTGCCCTCTTTTTTATGGTTCATGGATTATTGGATGTGGGCGCATGGTTGGGTAAAACCATGCACCAACTATGTTCAACCCAAAATCCCTCCAAAAAATACAAAATTCTCATCAACAAACCAAATGATAAACTCAAAATAAGTATGATAAAAACTATGTTAAAGTAATACCTAAAAAATAATGAGAAAATTCCAAAAATTATTAGGATCTTACAATATCCCCACCTTATAAATGATTATCCTCAAGTTGTACTCCCAAGAAGAACTAAGATTCCAAGGTTAAAAGATTGTGCCACTGAGCTCGCATATCTTATTCTATCTCCCATGTTTCCTCTTAAACATGGCCATGTTTTCAAAATAATTGAACTATTCTCATGGAATTTTCCTATAACCCTTTCTCACTACGATACGTAACATGTATCAAAAGCTCCTCAAAGGACGCATTAGTCTCCAAGTCAACATCATCAATGTGAATCACGTGAGAAGGTTTTATGTGATATTTCCAAATCTATGACACGTGTAAAAAATTATACATAGAACTATACCACTATAGAAGTTCAATTTTGTATTCCACTACTCATATTATCACAACGATCACAAAAGGTCTATCAAACTGGGGTGCCAACTTTCCCTATCTCTATATCGTATAGTAACCCAATCTAGGTGACACCCGAAGGAACACATCATCACCCACCATAAACTCAAGGTGTCTTCTATTTCAATTAGCCTATGAATTCTACATAATCCATGTTGTATCAGTATGTCTATATATTTTCTGAACTAGCTCTGATGTCTCTTTCATGAGACTCAGTCGCAACAAATCCAACTCACCTATCTCCATCAAGCTTATAGTTGATCTAAACATCCTATCATAAAGTGCATCATATGGTTTCATATGAATGGATTCCTGATAATTGTTTTTATTTGAAAACTGAATAACTGGAAGGCGTTTCCCCTAAGACCCACCAAAGACTAGGATACATGGCAGTATCATATCCTCCAAAACTTGAAAAGTGCATTTAGAAATCCCATCTATCTTTGGGTGGAAAGTCATACTCAAAATTACATGTGTACTAAGAACCTTCTTCAATCCTTTATAAAAGAGTGATGTAAAATGTGAGTCGTAGTCTAAAACTATTCCCCATATAACCCCATACAGATGGACTATCTCTAGAATGCATAAGTCCCCCAACAGATCCACTGATAATGTCTCCTGCATAAATAATAAATGTATTACGCTCACCAGTCAATCCAAAATCACCCATATTGCATAATTCATTCATTGATTCATCAAGATAGCCACAATAATGTCCATGGAAATTTTATCCCACATACATTCTGGAATGGGGAAAGGCTGTAATAAACTATCAGATCATTGATTCCCATCTTTCACATTATGAAAAGTGCAGCATCATGTCACAAACCCTTCAATTTCATTTTTCATGCCCAGCCAACAATATTGTTGATGTAGATCATGGTACTTTTTGATCAATGTAAGATTCACTACCCACATTGAGGCCTTAAAATATACAGGATGAGTGGAACTATCTTTTTACCTCGAAATCATAGAGGTTCTTGGGTGTACTACTTGAGGATGAGCAATTATAGGTCCACTGAGACACCTTCATATGATATGATGTGACCCAATAAATGTACATGGTCGATGTAGAATTTATACATAGATATCTTAGTGTATTGATATTTCTCTATTAGTGTACTCAGGATAATGTCAATATATTTGGATGTATTGTCATTAGTCTTGCAGTACACCAAGATCTCATCCAAAAATAACAACCACAAACTAATCATGGAATGTGGGGAAATTTAGTTCAACAAAGTAATAAACATAGGGGGAATTTTAGTCATCCTGAAAAAAATAATGAAGATCTCACAAAAGTCATTCCTTCTTCTAAAGGCAGCATGTGGTATATCAAATGTTTGAGCACATAATTAATGATACCCAAATCTCAATTAAATCTCTGAGAACACACATGATCCTCTAAAATGGTTGAAAAGATAATAAACATGCATAAGTGGAGACCAGTTATTCACTGTCATATGGTTCCACTTCATTTAGTAAAAACATAATCAAAATGTTTTGTCATCATTTATAGTAAATAAAATATGAGAACCCAAAGGTAATGTATTTGGATTGATAAATCCCTCATCCATTAAATATTCCAACTGTGTCTTAAACTCTTTAATATTGATTGGTTCCATTATATAAGCTCGAATTGAAACAAGCTCATCTAAAGGAATTAACCCAATTGTAAACTCAACATATCTCTCTAGAAAAATCCCATAGAAGTCCCCAAGAAACATGTCATGGAGCTAGTCCACTATATGTCGAAATTCATCTTACATCACACCACCATCCTCATGTAAAATACTTGAATCCTAGGTGATGGTTTCCCCTAGATGCTCATGAAATCAATCTACATAACCATTCTGTATATACCACTCTCTATGAAGAACATAATTTCAACCCTCAGGAGATGTAAAGGTCACAATCATGTTGTAACAATCCATGTGGTATTGGTATAATACCAAATAGTTAATACTCAAAATCATGTCCAAATTTGAAATGTAAAATATATAGAGATTCCATAGAAATCTATACTCCCCAACCTTAAGAGAACACCCTTTCCATAAATTGATGTATCTCAATCATACTCCAAAAGGTGTATCGATCATCCTAACCTACTCAAAAGCACCATCTCCATACTCAAACTATTTCCAAGTAGAGTTGATATAAAATATTGAAAAGATTTTGTATCTAATAATTTACTATAATGTGTAGAAGATATAATAATCGTACCTCTAACCATCGATGTTTTTTCCTCTCTATCCAAATGTGCAGCACGAAATAAATAAATCTATATTTTCCCTCTTCCAAATGATATAACACAACTCCCCTTAGCTAAACCACTCTGTTGATATAGATTCTCTTTACCCGATGTACTACATCCACATAGTCAACTGCCACGTGCATTATAACTCAATCTACCAGATTGATATGGGTATAATTCCTCTTCCTAGTGTTATATTTCTTCCTAGCATCTGTTTCACTACCCATAGGTTGAGGGTTCTTAAAATTACTTTTCAATTTACCCATGCTACCATAATATGGGCTCTTCCCTGCATGTTGGGTACACTAAGTATAAATGTTCAATGACCCTCCATAATTGTGGTAGAATATATAGTTACATATTTGAGTAACCGATCCTTATCCCTAGCCACTCTGTTTCTATTTCCCTTAATGAAATTTTCATAGAGATTACTCATACTCTATAAAGATTATATACCAGATCATCTAGTAGAAACTAGCTATATTCCACAGGTAACCTCTTTCTGGTTCCCCTTAGAAATGTGATACTAATTCACCACATCCAGAAGAAAAATTTGTCAAAAGATATTAACATGGGACATAATCTCACATTTAATCCCATTCTAAAATAACTTCACTATTGTATCCTAATCCCCTACCAACTCTGGGAAAAAACAAAAAAAATTAGTAAATAGACCATCATAGTCCTCCACTGTCATACTCCCTTGGATGAACCTCTTAAACTTCGATACCCTCTCCTCCCAGAGCATTTCAAGGAAAATGTTCTATAAGAAATTAACCTAAAATTACAACCATACCATGAAATCTGTCTCCTCATCTCAATCCTAAATGTCCCGAAAATTCATCCCTTGAACATGAGACAGATGCGAATCCATTTTTAATTTATTCTAATTCAGAGTCTCTACATACTCAAGTATTATCTTGATAGACTAAATTCAGAACTCAACAACCTCAATTCCACCCACTAAGGTAAATTTTAGACGGTGCTGGAACTAGAACTCTTTTGTCAAATCATACATATTCTATGTAGCCCAATAAGGGTCCCTCTATATAAACTATAGAATATAATCAAATTTCTCATGTAACTTCTCTCCTAATCCCCACCCAAAACTATCTGAGGATTGGGTTCCACTACTGGAGGTTCATTTCTAGGCATGTCCTCCAATCATCCTATCAACAAGCATCACCATAGAGGCATATCTCAATAATTCTAAACACGTGTCTTAGGATAGATTTCCCAATATTATTATATTTATGTATGTGTGATTCACATAAATCCATAACAATTCATCCCCATACCCTTCCATATGGTTAAAATTGAGGTGATATCACTATACTCAACCAACCCCCACCTATGTGATGGATATCGTAGGGTAATCATTTTCATTATTCATGTTTCTCATTATAAGAAAACAAACACATTTCTAAAAAGTTTCCATATTTTTCATCATTTAAAATTTTCAATTCACTTTTAGGAATCTTTTTATCTTAAATTACACAAACAAATAAAAGCATTTCATTTTAACAAATCACCCCAAAAACATAATTTTCTTTGTGTTCCTAAAATTATGCATGCCACAATAAATATTTAGTTCCTATAATGATGAATATATAAAAAACTATTATTCCATACTAGTTCATGAATAAAATCCTATAAAAAATAACATCACAAAAAAAATTCATCACTTGAGTTGAAATACCGTTCAACTATAAAAAAATTAATAATTACATTCCCACCCTAGGTACTTGGTTTCCCCCCATACATGGGTTATCCATGCCCATGAACAAACTTGTTACCAAGGCCCGTCGTCACCTTGTATCTTGTTTTCATTTAAAAATAATAATACAAATGAAATGAAAATAAAATCAATTTGATACAACTTTGTAACATCCCAACCCAAGTGACACGTGATAGTGTCCCGAGCTGGTTAGTCACATGACCTCAGGCACCCCACCCCGTATGTTAGAGGCTTCTAACTAGAAGTTATGTTTTAATATAAATATCATGGGAGGACTATACCCTATTTATAAAAGCATAAAAAAACTCAACTAATTATATATAATAACCAGAAAAATAACATTACCAATACATAAATGTATCACATGATAAACCAATACAAAATAAATATATATTCCAATCCATATATATGTCATGGGTCAAATGAACAACCAAAATAAAGACACATTGACACTCCAAAGAAGGACCTGACAACATGCTTAGTTCCCTTATTAATTCTCCATCCCAACTCTTCCATCCAACATAGGGTTATTTCCCTAATCCTATATTGCAAACATGATGTCTATTTGGGTACCAATCTGGCAGTCTGAGTATGGTGTGAGTACAACACAGTAGGGCACCAAAAATGGTTTCTAAAACTATATCATATCCATTAAAGTTTATTCTGCTATAAAATAATAAATATCAATAGAAAACAAAATACTTCCCACATTTAATTATTCAATATTTAACCACATGAATATCGGGTTCACATTAATACCCTAACCATCGATCCATAATTCATCCCATGATGGACTCTGAATCATCCCCAATGGAATATGAAATATCATTACAACAAGGGTTTCCATTAATCAAATCTATTAATCAATTTTATTCAATCAATGGGGGCTTAGATCATCATTTTGGAACATCATGGTTATTTGGATCTGCAATCCTTGTCACTCTACTCGGTGATCACACATATACATAAATATATTGCGGGCCGATATGGAAATATGGAACCCTATCTGTATTTGGAGCATAATTCAATGAACCAAAACTCATTCCAAAATATCAAAATTAGATGGTTATATATATCAATCCATTTATCAATATTTAGAATGATACATAATTCAACCCATTGCCTAATTTCATTTGTTGTCCAAACATAATTTACAAATCATTAATTCAATCACACTAGCACACCCCAAGGTTTTCTATCAATTTCAATCATATCAACACACCCCATGGGTCCCTATCATTTTAAAAATTCCATTATTCTACAAATTCCACTAACCCGCTATTTATTAATTTCAAACCCACAATACCAACCAATTTAATTATCACATTAATCCATCAATTCAATAATTCCATTAATTAATTAAATAATTAATTAATTACAAAGAAACTGTGTCTTCATAAAATGATAATCAAATTTTTGAAGTTAAATATAGGAAATAATAATCAAGTCTATGAGATTTTGAAATTATACCGCATACAGCTAGGACCTTGGTAGATGTTTTTGGAACCAAAAATCCCTAAATTGAAGAAGAACTATAGAAATCAAAATGGGGTGGACGATTTGGGGCCAAATACTAAGAAAATTTTAAACTAGAACACAAACATGAAAAATAAAGATCTAAACCCATCACCCATTGTAGAAATAATCCTTCCAAAAATGAGAGAAATATTGGGGAGAGATGGGAATCAAAATGAGGAAGAAATAACATAACCACAAGAAGTAGATCCATCAATATGACCTTTGATTCTTCAAAAATGGGGTTCTAAAATCATTAGAATCCTCTTGGGATCTTCTGAAATCATATGATTTTTTTTGGCCTAACTACTTCAAAAAACATTCAGGGGGGGGCATGTGATGACCCAGAATCTCTTGGTCCTTTCCTTTTCCAAAAATCCGGATCCAAAAGGGGTAGCGTCTCGGCACGACCGATCGGGGAGACCGATCGGCGCGACTGATCAGTGTGACCGCTCGGCGAGACCGATCGGCGAGACCGATCGGTGAGACCGATCGGTGAGACCGATCGGCGTGAACAAGACCGATCGGCGTGACCGATCGGTGAGACTAATCGGAGAGATCGATCGACGCGACCGATCGGTGAGGCCGACCGGCGCGGCCAATCGGGGAGACCGATCGGTGAGACCGATCGGCGTGACTGATTAGTGAGACCGACCAGGGAGACCGATCGGTGAGACTGATCGGTTAGACCGATGGGTTAGACTGATCGATGAGACCGATCGGTGAGACTGATCGGTGTCACCCGGCTTTGTCGGGGTTTTTCCAGTGACGTTCACAAATTGAGTTTTAAACCATACTTTGACCCCCTTTATGTTTGTTTTAAAGAACGGTAGAGCACATAAATGTTATAATTAAATATTCAATAAATTAACCTGGTGTGTGCGTCAGTTTAGACCACCTGACCCCTTTAATGATGTGTGGGGCCATGTGGTCAACCCACGACCCCCGCTCCTTACGCGGTTTGGCGGTCTAATCTCAACCATCCGAGGCTCTTATAAACTAAGGGTTAGCCATGGTTTCTTCCTTTCTTGATCACACTGTGTTAAGAGTACCCTTCGTCCAGACGAGCAGTTTTTCGTTCCGGCGAACCGCATCGCTATCCGTGAAGTTCCGCCCCTGGCCTTAGTGTCGCTCGTTGACCAACAGGTAGGGAATTTATTCGTTTCTCACTTTTGTGTATAATGTGGGGTTAGGGTGCTTTTGGTTATGTAGAATTGGTTAAACCAGACCTAAATAAAGATAATGGACTGATTATAAGAATAAATAAGGGGTGTTGTGATCGTCGATGTTGTTTTATGTTATGATCATCTTTCCGAATTTCGCGGGCTTACGCCTACTAAAAATCATGGTCGTTGGTGGTATTTATCTGTGCACTAATGAACCCCTGGGGATGTTTGAAATGACTTGTTTGTGGTTGTGAACTCCTGCTGTAAAAAGGGAAATTGGTTAATCACTTACATCTAGCTAAATGAATTGAAAGCACGAGGATCAACCCTTTGGTGATAACCCCCTATTAAATCACACGAAATTGAAATCATGGAGTGTGTTAAATCTTATAAATCTGAAGATACCGGCATGGCCCTAAATTGTGTTGGTGGTAGTGGTTTGGTTATTTTCTTTTATTGGCTGATTTCTAGAGATGTGGGAGGGGAGGGGATCCCCTGTTGATATGGATTCCGTGGGTGTGATTTTTAAGACCAGGTGGTTACCTTGATTATATCACGAATTGGGGTGGGATCCTCTGTAAATGAGAAACCATTTTGGGAGACACGTGGTAGTTTCTACAGTGTTTCTTTGGTTCTAGTACTTCGAGGGATCTCACTTATCCGCTTGTTGTTGTAACATTACAAGAGAATCGGGTGTGAATGTTTAAATTGACATTTGGCTGGATTCTATCCTTGGTTATGCCTATTTTGTTAGTTTCCCAAGTAGGTGCATGAACTTATTTAAAAATTATTACTGAACATGAAAACAAGAATGGGACAAACGAGTTTTGTTGGCGAGAGTCGTGACTCATACTTGAGTGTTGTTGTGATCTGTAGGCTATCTGAAGGAAAACCTAATTTGGGTGAGTGCTTGTTACCTATGTATATACTTGAAGTTTTGTGTTTCTTATTCGCACCCCACCCATGTTGATAACTTAGTGCCGAACACCCCATTTCATGGGGGAGGGTGTTTCTCCCAACAATATTCTTAGTGGTTGGTTATTACCTCCTTTTCTTCTCCCTTTCCCGGATAGCCCAAGTACATTCAGGCAGGTTGTGATGGCCTGAGGTCCATTATTAGCCCAAGAATATTCGGGCATGGTAGTGTGGCGGTTATGGCCCAGGTGTGTGCGGGCAGGTAGGTTCCAAAGTATCTTCGGAATGAGGCCCAGGTGTCTTTAGGTGTGGCAGTGGATCTTCTAGCCCAAGTGTCTTCGGGCGTGGTGGTGGTTGTTCTGGAATAGGTGTTTGCAGGCATGGTACATGTGACAGTTGTGGCCCAGGTGTTTGTGGGAAGGATTCGGCAGTGGGACTGCGTGCGGTTGTGGCCCTTGTGTGTGAGGGCGGGTGTGGCAGTGGGACTGCGGTGAGAATGGCGGGACTGGTTCGATGCGTAGGATGTCTCAATAACCAGTGGGAAAGTGGTGTGGGGTACCCAAACATCGATGTGATCTTATTATATATTACTTGGTTTGCATTACTTGGTGAGTGTAACTGGTGAGTGGGATGGGTGAACTCTTTCATAGTAATGGTTGTATGCTTCTCATGGGACTTTAGTACGTTCCCCCACTTGTGCACAAGAGTCTTTGGATTTCCATACTGAGTGTACTTGTATGCTCACCCTATGTATATAAAACTGCTTTCAGGTTTCTTGAAGGACTTCGGGGATCACGTAGGACCGTACTAGCTCGGATCTTTGGGGCAATTGCAGTTGTTGTTTTCTTTCTATGGTAATTACCCTTGTAGTCACTTTTGTACCCTATGGAATTTACTTTTGGAACATTCATGTGGGAATGGTTTACTTTTGGCTTCACTTTTCTTTTACTCTTGGTGTTGTTGGGTTTCATCATCTTATCTCCCGATCCTATAAAAAAGGGTAATTCCTTCCACTTGTGTATAATTTCCATACCCTTGGTGCTAGTCGCCAATCCGGGACCTATAGACGGCGAGTTTTGGGGGTCATTATCTCTCCTTCATCTTACATAAGGAAGGTCTTGGCTTCCTACGGACCCTTCCCTCCTTTCCGTGAAGGCGGGTTTTGACAGAATGATATCAAAGGCAGGTTGAGAGATAGGATGGAGTCTGGAGTTAGGAACAGTGAGGATTTCATGGGATGTTAAGGCAATAGTTTTGGGTGACCTTGGTGTGTGAATTAGACCAGGGAAGACGGCCAGGCCACGGGATTTTAGGGCCCCCTGTGATCCGATTCAAGGACTCTGGACCTACCAAACGACCAAGTGAGGCCACGCTGATTGCTTGGTAGAGACCCTAGGAATGTTACATGCATCATAATGACTTCTGTTCTCGTGTTTCTGGGATGTCTTGGTAATTAGGAATAAATGAAATGTTTAAGAAATTTTTATGATCAATATTCTGCACAACTTGGCCTTAGGACTTCTTTGTATACCATGCAGCTATGGAACCTGGAAGGCAACCACGTGTGGTACAGGCAATCGAGGCCCTGAAGAATACTTTGGTCGATCGACAGAGAGCTGATAGAGAGGAAGAGGATGAAAAATGTAAGAAGACTCTTCGGGCCTTCCAGCGACAACCCCTCGAGAAGTACGAGGGAAGAACCTCTAACATGAAGACGAAAGGCTGGCTAGAGGAGCTAGTCATATCCATCGGCCTGATTCGGGCCCCGACTGAGTACTGGGTTCCTCTAGCCGTCATCCAGATGCAGGGAGCAGCGCGACAGTGGTGGACACATTACCTGGGGGGAGGAGAGAGGTTGAGGTGCCATGGGCTAATTTCAAGAAGCAGTTCTGGGCGGAATTCATAACCTCGACGACGAGGGAGGAAAAGAGACAGGAGCTACTCTCCCTGCAATAGGGGAGTATGTCAGTGAGGGAACTAGGAATCAAGATTAATGATCTCTTATGTTTTTCTCCGGACCTCTTTCCCGATCAGGAGTCTCGAGAAAGACGCCTAGAAGAGGCACTCCGACCCTCCCTCCAGTATGCTATTACCCCCTTTACCCTGTCGACGTACTTGGAGGTACAGAAGAAGGCCGAAGTGGTGGAGATGATGCACGCTATAGGAGGTGTGTCATGAGAGGGGATCCAGCTCAGACCATCGAAGGGGAAGGCCGTCAGCACCAGGCCTCCAGCATCAGGAACCTCCAGGTTCCGACCTGCAGGGAGCAGGCCGCAACAGTTTCAGTTTCGATCCCCTGGTCCTCGCCCTTTTCCATCGGGCCCGAGACTGTAATGCTTGGTCTGTGGGAGCCATGGACATCTCCGATGTCAGTGCCCAGACTGGGTAAAATACGACGGTGGCGGACAGCCCCCTCACCTGCCCCAGCAGCAGCTTCCAGCTAGGCCTTTCCAGCAGCAGCAGTAGGGACAGCGAGCTCCCGCTCCTTAGAGGACAGACGTAGGATGAGGGGGCCGACCTCGGGGTGCTCCTCAGGGACCTCGACCAAGGCGTGGTCAGGGAGGTGGCTGACAGCCGAGGGGCAGAGGAGCCGGTCCTGGACAGCTACACGCTATGGAGGCAGCAGTTCCAGCATGACCGGAGGTTGTTCGAGGTACGATCAGTTTGTTTAGCACTCTTTCTTATGCCTCGTTCGATACCAGAGCTTCGTACTCCTTTGTTGAACCCAGTATAGCTCGTGCATTGGGACTAGATTCCAAGAGACTTCCAGTGCCACTGGTGTTGAGCACAATAGTCGGAGGTCATACCGACTTGTTGTTTGTTTGTCGGGGATGCATACTGATGATAGAGCCAAATCAGTCGGTTAGGGATCTTCTTTTGCTATAGATACATCCATACGATGTCATCCTAGGCATCGAATGGCTATTTTTTATGTGTTCTGTCATTAGCTATTTCCGAGGAAGGGTTTTGTTCTCGTACTATAGCGACCGTCATGTTACCATCACCGGCGAGCGGAGCAGTCAGAAGGGCAGCAGGCGAGAGGAACCCCTCCTCTCCTTGTTGGCCGAGCTGTCAGTGGAATCAGTAGATGATGAGATGGTAGAGGTGCCAGAGGATGTCAGTGAAATTATGGACATCATTCTTGAGGAGGTAATGACTCTAACCCCTTGATGGGATATCGAGTTCGGGATAGACCTGCATCCCGACGCTCATCCGATCTCAATGTCTCCTTACCAGATGGCACCTTCAGAGCTACGGGAGTTGCGGATCCAGATTGATGATCTTTTGAATAGGGGTTATTTTCGGCCGAGTGCATCACCATGGGGTGCTCCAGTCTTGTTCTTAAAGAAGGCTGATGGTGGTCTCAAGTTGTGCATAGACTAAAGGAGGCTGAATCAGGTGACGATCAAGAATCGCTACCCTCTTCTAAGGATAGAAGATTTTTTCAACCAGCTGAAAGGGGCAGGATGGTTCTCGGAGATCGACCTGCGGTCTGGGTACCACCAGGTGAGAGTGAAGGAGGGAGACATCCCGAAGACGGCGTTCAGGTGCAGGTATAGACACTTCGAGTTCGTAGACATGCCCTTCGGTGTTACGAATGCCCCAGCTGTGTTCATGGGGCATATGAACTCCATCTTCCGAGAGTACCTAGATCGGTTCATAGTTGTGTCCATCGACGACATCCTGGTCTACTCAAGATTAGAGGATGAACATACAGAGCACCTAAGGACAGTTCTGGAGGTCCTCCGACATCATCAGCTCTATGGGCAGTTGTCGAAATGAAAGCTCAGGACACGAGAAGTGCACTTCCTCGGGCACGTGGTGTCCGAGCAGGGGGTAGCGGTGGACCCATCAAAGGTTGAGGAAGTTGTTTCTTGGGAGACACCCAAGAATGTGGAAGAGGTCCGTAGTTTCCTCGGGCTGGCGGGTTACTGTCGGAGGTCCGTACCCAACTTCTCCCGAGTTGCAGCCCCTTTGACAGCCATGACCAAGAAAGACCAGGTTTTTGTGTGGAGTGATCAGTGCGAGTCAGACTTCAGCTATCTGAAGGAGAAGTTGATCAGTGCCCTAGTGCTGAGATTTCCAGAAGAAGGGGCGGCGTATGAGGTGTTCTGCGATGCTTCAAGATAGGGCCTGGGATGTGTGTTGATGCAGCAACAAGGGGTGATATTTTGTGGGTCCAGGCAGCTACGCCCTCTTGAGCGTAATTAGGCCACCCATGACCTGGAGCTTGTAGCGGTCATTTTTGCGCTAAAGTTATGGCGGCACTACCTCATCGGAGAACACTTTTTTGTCTTCACATATCACAATAGGTTGAGGTATATCTTCTCCCAGTGGGACCTAAACTTGCGACAGTGGAGATGGGTGGTGTTCCACCAGGATTACGACTTCGAGATATCTTATATTGAGGGCAAGGGAAATTTAGTGACTGATGCCTTGAGCAGGAGGACGCAGAAGGATGCGGTCCGAGAGTCGGGGGACGCCTGGAAGGCGATGGAGGAGTTGGTTGCCTTACACCTAGATGCGAGGATGGATGGTGGTAGAGGTTGCCTATATCAGATGGAAGTGCAGTCATCTCTGTTGCAGCAAGTGGAGGAGTCTTAGTGGGGAGACCTAGAGTGCGAAGTGATGCGTGACTGAGTTGACCAGGGCCATGCTCCAGAAGGATGGACAGAGGATGGTCAGAACTAGATGCTTTTTCAGGGAAGGTTGTTTGTTCGAGGAGTAATGAGCAGCAAGGTTCTCAGTGAGTTCCACAACTCACCCCTGGAGGTACACCCAAGAGTTTCCAAGATGTACCAGGGACTGAAGAGACAGTTTTAGTTGCTCGAAGTGAATTGAGAAGTGGCAGAGTTTGTGGGCAAGTGCTTAGTGTGTCTGAAATTGAATGATGATCACCTAATTCCAGGTGGCCTACTACAGTCTCTAGATGTCCCCAAGTGGAAGTGGGACTACATATCAATGGATATCGTCACGGGACATCCCACGGTCCAAGCGGCATATGACGTCATCTGGGTGGTAGTGGAACGGTTGACGAAATCGGCCCACTTTCTGGAGAGTAGGGAGTCGAGTACTTTGGATTCTTTGGCATGAAAGTATGTGGATGAGGTGGTGCGGTTGCATGGAGTTACGAGGTCTATAGTCTTGGATAGGGATGAACGGTTTACCTCGCAGGTCTGGAAACGATTGCAGTATGATTTTGGCAGACAGTTACGCCTTAGCACTGCTTTCTATCCCCAGACAGATGGACTAATAGAGCGCACCATCCAGACCGTGGATGATATGCTGCGGGCATGTGCTCTGCACTCAGGAGGATCATGGGTGAGACACTTTCCCCTGGTAGTGTTCGTCTACATTAATATCTATCACTCTTCCATCGGTATGGACCCGTTTGAAGCCTTGTACGGGAGGCCATGCCATTCACCTGTGTGTTGGGCCGAAGTAGGAGAGGCAGGCGTCCTTGGCCCGGAGGTGGTACAGAGCATGATAGAGAAGTTTCAACTCATACGTGAAAGGATGAAGGCAGCCCAAGACCGACAGAAGTCGTATGCTAATACCAGGAGGAGGCCCTTGGAATTTGAGGTTGGAGACCACGTGTTCTTAAGGGTCTCCCCTCGGCATATACAACGGAGGTTCGGAAAGGGGACTATGCTTTCTCCTAGGTTCATCGGTCCATTCGAAGTGTTACGGCGGGTCGACGAAGTGGCCTATCAGATAGCGTTACCACCGCCGCTACTGAGGACACATGATGTCTTCCATGTGTCCCAGCTCCATCGGTATCTACACAACGATTAACACGTCCTCGGCTAGAAAGAGATGGGAATCGAGGACGACGTGACTTTTGTGGAGAGACGAGTGATGATCGAGGATTACAAAGAAAATGTGCTTCATGGGTGAACCATTTCCTTGGTTCGTGTGTTATGGAGACATGGTAGGCTTGAGGAGAGTATGTGGGAGAGGAAAGTACAGATGCATGCCCAGTACCCATCATTTTTTTGAGTTTTGTTATATTTTTATAGCTGTTGTGGTTGGACGTTTTACCTTGTTGGCTATGAAATGCTAGTTTTTTTCCTCTGAATGTGTGTGAAAATTCCTGGCTATGAGGGAGGAGGGAACCTGGCCTCTAATAAAGACGCATTAAGGTGGATGCGATTATACCAGTGTGGGTGAGTCAGTGCCACCCAAAGCGGATAATATCTTGACATGGGGAAGGAGACTCCCCAACCCCCACATGCCTGGGCAGTTGGACATGATATGTTCCTTAGTTCGTGATAGGAAAGTGTTCTTAGTTAATAATGTGGTTCACTCTTGAGAGGTATCTTTCGAGGTGGTTGTTCAGACCCGCTCTTTACATCTGGGTTTTTTTAATTATCGAGGACAAGAATAGTTAGAGAGGTATCTGATGTGATGACCCAGACTCTCTTGGTCCTTTCAATTTCAAAAAATCCAGATCTTAAAGGGGTAGCCTCTTAGTGCGACCGATCGGGGAGACCGATCAGCGCGACCGATCGTTGAGACCGATCGGTGAGACCGATTGGTGCGACTGAGACTGATCGGAATGACCGACCGGCGCGACCGATCAGGGAGACTGATCGGTGAGACCGATCTGCACGACCGATTGGTGAGAACGATCGGGGAGACCGATTGATGAGACCGATCGGTGCGACAGATCGGCGCGAACGATCAGCGCGACGGATCGGTGAGACCGATCGGGGAGACCGATCAGTGAGACCGATCTGCACGACCGATCGGTTAGACCTATCAGTTAGACCGATCGACGTCAACCGGCGTTGTCGGAGTTTTTCCACTGACGTGTGCAAGTTGAGTTTTAAACCCTTCTTTGACCACCGTTAAGCTTGTTGTAAATCCCAGTAGCACCCATGAATGTTATAATTAAATATTCAATAAATTAACCTAGTGTGTACGTCGGTTTAGACCACCCGACCCCTTTAATAACGTGTGGGTTGTATGGTCAACCCATGATCCACGCTCCTTACGTGGTTTTTTTCGTATCTCAACAGTCCGATGCTCTTATAATCTAAGGGTTAGCCATTGTTTCTTATTTTTTCGATCACCTTTTATTAAGAGTGCCCTTCGTCCAGACAAGAAGCTTTTCATTCAGGCGAACCGCATCGCTATCCGTGATGTTCCTCACCCATCCTTAGTGTCGATCATTGATCAACAGGTAGGGAATTTCTTCATCTATCACTTTTGTGTATCATGTGGGGTGGGCGTGCTTTTGGTTCTGTAGAATTGGTTAAACCTGGCCTAAATAAAGATAATGAACTGATTATATGATGAAAGAAGGGGGGATGTGATCGTCGATGTAGTTTTATGTTATGATCATCTTTTTGAATTATGTAGGCTTACTCCTACAGAAAATCATGGTCGTTGTTGGTCTTTCTCTATGCACTAATGAAACCCTGGGGATGTTTGAAATGAACTGTTTGTGGTTGGAACTCTTGCTATAAAAATGGCAATTGGTTAATCACATACACCTGGCTAAATGAATTGAAAGCACCAGGATCAACCCTTCTGTGATAAACCCCAGTTAAAGCACACAAAATTGAAATCATGGATTGTGTTAAATCTTATAAATCTAAAAATACCAGCATGGCCTTGCTTTGTGTTGGTGGTAGTGGTTTGGTTATTTTCTTTTATGGGAAGATTATTGGAGATGTGGGAGGGGATGGGATCCCATGTTGATAAGGATTCAGTGGTGATGAGTTTTAAGACCAGGTGGTTACCTTGTTTATATCACGAATTGGGGTGGGATCCTCTGTTGATGAGAAACCATTTTGGGGGACACGGGGTAGTGTCTCGAGGGTTTATTTGGTTCTAGTACTTCGAGGGATCTCACTTATCCCCCTGTTGTTGTAATATTACAAGAGAACCGAATGTGAATGTTTAAATTGACGTTTGAATGGATTCTTTACTTGGTTATTCTTATGGTGTTAGTTTTTCAATTAGGTGCATGAACTTTTTTAAACATTATTATTGAACATGAAAACAAGAATGGGAAAAATGAGTTTTGTTGGCTAGAGTCTTGATTCGGACTTGAGTGTTGTTGTGATTTGTAGGCTGTCTGAAGAAAAACCTAATTTTGGGTGAGTTCTTGTTACCTATGTATATACTTTTAGTTTTGTGTTTCTTATTCATGCCACACCCATGTTGATAACATAGTGTCGAACACCCCCATTTCATGGGGGAGGGTGTTTTTCACAACACTATTCTTTGTGGCTGGTTATTAGCTCCTTTTATACTCCCTTTCCCGGATAGCCCATGTACCTTCGGGCAGGCTATGATGGCCGGTGGTCCATTATTAGCCCAAGAATCTTCAGGCGGGGTAGTGTGGTGGTTATGGCCCAGGTGTGTGTGGGCAGGTAGTTTCCCAAGTATCTTCGGGATGAGTCTGTGGTGTCTTCGAGCGTGGCAGTGGATCTTCTAGCCCAGGTGTCTTCAGGTGTGGTGGTGGTTGTTCTGGACTAGGTGTTTGAAGGCGTGGTACGTGTGATAGTTGTGGCCCAGGTGTATGTGGGCAGGATTCGGCAGTGGAAATGCGTGCGGTTGTGTCCCAGGTGTGTGCGGGCGGGTGTGGCAGTGGGACTATGGTGACAATGGCAGGATTGGTTCGATGCGGAGGATGTCTCAATAACCAGTGGGAAAGTGGTGTAGGGAACCCAAACATCAATGTGCTCTTATAATATATTACTTGGTTTGCGTTACTTGGTGAGTGTAGCCGGTGAGTGGGATGGGTGAACTCCTTCATAGTAATGGTTGTCTACTTCTCACGGGACATTAGTATGTTCCCCCACTTGTGAACGGGAGTCTTTGTTTTTCCCTACTGAGTGTACTTGTATGCTCACCCTATGAATATAAAACTACTTTCAGGTTTCCAGGAGGACTTTGGGGATCGCGCAGGACCATCCTAGCTCGGATCTTTGGTGTAGTAACAGTTGTTTTTTTCTTTCTTTGGTACATACCCTTGTAGTCACTTTTGTACCCTATGGCTTTTACTTTTGGAACATGAATGTGGGAATGGTTTACTTTTGGTTTTACTTTTCTTTTACTCTTGCTGTTTTTGGGTTTCATCCTCTTATCTCCCGATCCTATAAAACAAAAATGGTAATGCCTTCCACTTGTGTGTAATTTCTATACCCTTGGTGCGAGTCGCCACTCCGGGACCTATAAAAGGTGGGTTTCGGGGGTTATTATCTCTCCTTTAACTTAAAGAAGGAAGGGCATGGTAACCTGTGGACCCTTCCCTCCTTTTGATGAAGGCGGGTCATGATAGGACAATTGTGATTTACTAAACCGCTTCAAATATTAAATTTTTATTAGAAAGAAGACACTTCTCCCCATGTCCATTATTTTCCCCCAAATTCTCATGCACCCCCCGAACCCTAGAACAACCATTGTCCCCCCCTCTCTAGTGCTCAACAATCTCTCGATTCATCCATATATGACCCCCGTAGGCCCTCATCTGCACTGTAGTCACAACCCATCGACCGGGTGACCCCTCCCTTACCCTCTCCCAAGCCGTCGCCCGATCCTTCTCCCTCTACCTCCCCTAAGTCATCCCCTTTTCTTTGTCCCACACCAGAGGGGTGGTCATATGAGCACCCAGGGTTAAATGTTTTCATTATTATTTAATTTTCATTCAACCTCATCAAATAACATATTCGAGAAGAACCCTATGATTCTAATTTAATAAATTTTTTGTTGATTCGTCTGTTCTTAATTTATGTGGAGACTTGTTCTTACTTTTTTGGTTGTACACCATAAAAGGTGAAATGTTTCGGATCATGAACCATTGATTTGAAGAATGAATCCCCATGATTAATAATTAAATTTCTGACCCCTTTATTTCATGATGTTCTAAATATTTATTTTAATTAATTATGCATTTTTGAATGTGAAACTGGGTTTTATAAAGGTTTCATGATGTTATTCCCATGGAATAATTAGATTAATTGGAATCTCATCTGAATCATGACATTCCATGTATATAAAATGTGTTGAAATAACTGTTTTATATTAAACGACATGTTTAATAATATACAGGTCCCATTTTGTTCAAAAAATCAATAGTTATCTTTAATTATTAATTTTCAATCTATATGTGAAAATTGAATTGATTTTTCAAAATTATTTGTAAAATAAAATTTTGATAAAAAATTTACAATATATTTATAAAAAATGTGTGAAATGGATTTAGGAAATATAATGTGATTGAACATTCTCTATTTAAAAATTGGCTTGTTAATGGAAATTCAATATTTTATAAAACATCCATTTATATATATATATAATTTTTGTAACATATATGTAGATGCACATATATTTATTTTATATAAGATTCATATTAAAATTTTAAATAGGTGGATCAAGAAAAATATGTGTATATATATGTGTAAGTGAAGATGATTGAAAATATAAAAATGGAATCATTCTCTATTGGATTAAAAAAAATAATTAATTTTTTTAAATTTTATGATGTTTAGAACACTATTCGAGTATTATAGATCCTCCAAAACCCCATATTTATTTTATAGACATTGATAATGGACCAATGGTCATGCATTATCTTTTATATTATGTGACTGATAGAAAATTGGGGTCATTTCATGAGAGGGATATATGGGTGCAGGTGATTTAGTTGATACGGTTTTTATTCCATGTATCAACTATATTAATTTCCATTTTATCACACTTGATTTATTTTGTTAATGATAACCTCAGTTCTAGAGTATGATAGATGAGATTAGATGGGTTCCATTTACACTATTCATTGTAATAAATTATGTTACCACATCCCACTATCCAGTTCCATCTAACTAGACCTTTCTGCTAAAATATAGAAAGTTGTGCCTCATGTTAACTAGCCATAGTGTTCATTGGGTAGATCCCATAACACATTTTATTCATTAGAATACAGACATTGGGAACTATCTTGTTTTATCATTGTACCTTTTTTTCATTACAAGTTTCACACTTGAAAATGATTATTTTTATTTCTACATATTATTAGTGACATGGAAACTTTATTTATTTTTCTTTTATACTCTTGTAGTTTGTGTTTATTTTCTAAATCATTTTAATAATTTATTTCAAATGAACATTAAAATTAAATAATTTTGATTCATATAGTGTTTTGAATTTCAAAATAAATGTTTAAGGTGAATTTTTTCATTTAAATAATATAAAATGAACATTTATAAAAATAGTTTTGGATATTTTCTTACTTTATGAGATTATTAATAAAAACCTATATTCTAATGAAGTAGTTCAAAATAGAACTAAATTAATATTTATTTTATATTTTATACTTGTCGTGTGGTTTATATTTTGTGTGATTTAATATTTGTAGATCATATTATCTATAATTTTAGTTTCATTTTTTCATAATGGGTTTGGATATATTGAGTGAGTTGATTGATCCGAGGTCACCATTTTTTTGTCACATTTAGCCTGTAATTCCCATTACATTATTATATCAGACATTACCTACTATAAAAATTCATGTACGTGACCCTTTATTGTATTTTATCTGGCCATCTATTATTTTACTACTACATTTTAGTTATCATTGGTGCACTATATCTAATTGTAGTTAAAGAAAAGGGCTATTGAAGGTGGATTTGTACTTTTTAAAGGGAAAGATAACTCAAGTGATTGGAGAAATTTTTTGTTCACATTTATTTAATACATTATGTAATATATATATGATATTTTTCATGGATGTATGACATATGTAATTATCATGTCGATCATTCTATAGTTTTATATTTTTTATTTTACATTGATTCAAGTGATAAATAATTTATATCATTTTTATATGATTCCCTTACACTTTTTTATAGCCTATGAGGATTCATAATTCACCTTTGGTACATCATAAGTCGATTCAGGCATCCGATGGATGGATTGATCAAGAATTTTCATGACAATTTCCTTTCATTAATGAGTCCACAATAAACATGGTTATGATATGCTTCATTTGGATGATTGAATGTTTTTTATCAAGTGATCCAATTATGTATTGTTTCTTACTTGATACCTTATACAAATTTTTTTTATAGAAATTACATCCACAAATAAATCACGATATCATATATGATTGATTTCATATATCAAACATAAATATATTTTAAAGGGGTGTTTGATGCCAGTTTTGTCTTTAAATTTTGTGTCTATTATTTTAGAGGCATGTTTTAAGAATTGATGGTAGTTTGAAATTAATATATTTTTTAATGGTTTTGAGTCCATAAGTCTCATGGTGTCTTGAAATATTATAAGAAGGTGAAATTTTGGTACTGAAAAAATGGTGTTTGGCAGCATTTGACTTCCATTATTGATGTGTATCTTTTCATCAAATGTGAGTTTGTAAAAAAAATTAGATTTCTAAATTGGAATTCAATGTATAATATGATAATTTATTCTCAAATAACATTTTAAATGAAGTTTTTAATTGGTGTGTGATAATTTTTTGGATTCTAATTCACTTTAAGAAAATCACGACAGAAACTTTGTGAAAAATGTTTTTATAAATGTGTGAGACCCTCTTGAGCCACATGTAACTATAGTTACTTCCAAAGAGAAGTGTGATCCCATGAGGTGATGATTTTTATCACTGAATAATTGTGTGTTACTTAGTGATTTTATGATTTTTATCTTGCTTATATTTTATGTAAAACTACCAATGATTGATTTCATTTTGTTACATTGACTTTTTTGTACTTTTATTACTCTTCTTATAACAACATTGTTTGGGTTTTTATAACTTCCATTTATCCTCTTTCCAACTTGTTAATACTTATGTGTTTTAATTTTTTAATAAATTGTAGGCATGCTGTGATATGTATAGTTAAAAGCTATATAAAATTAATGAGGAACACATCTTAGTATGCAATTGTTTTGGAGTTTTTTTTAGATTTTTATATTTCCAATCAATCTGTTGAAGCGAGAACAAGACTTCCATGTCCTAAATATAAATTTATAATTTGGTTTATGATACATGATTTTTACGAACACTTGATACTAAAGAAATTCACTCCTCAATGTTTTTTTGGATTCATCACAATGAATCGAACGTTACAGAAAGTTTGAGCACTCATATCAATCAATTTATTGAGTTTCCAACATTGTGTAAAATGGAAAATATAATGAAACACCGTATAAATTATTAATTTAGTATTTATATAAAAAAAATAAACATAAAAACAAATCAAAACAACCACTTGAGGGTTGTACAAATATCAACATGACATGTGATGTTTTTTAGACTGTAGGACAACTAGATCAAGATTGTATCATATCATTGGATTGTACTCCTGGTTATGTGGTGAATAATTTAAGATAGGACTTCACTGAGTAGAAAAATGTGCTTCATGGTTCTGTTGTAGAAGAAAATCAAGAGCTTTATGGTTGATGTTTTGAAATCATCCAAACATTCTTTCCTGCTAAAATTGTACTATATCAAATGCCTATTTGGAATTACTAATAATTTGATGTCTATAATATTATAATTTTTTGGTGACGAATTTCCTAATGATAATATCCATAATTCTTTTTATGATATTAAAAATTTCTTAACAAGCATGGTTTGAAATATACAAAAATAAATGATTCTCCCAATGATGGTATGCTTTATTTGGATGAGGATTCAAGCAGACATGATTGAAAAAAATGTTGTTCCTCAAGATGGAAGTCAATTGGTGATGTTGGATGTCTGAATCAAAATAATAGTATGAATAAGAAAAAGAGTAACACGCCTGAGAATGTTTGGATTTAATTTTCATTAAATTCTCAATTGAAAAGGTTATTGATGTTATCGAAAACTGATGATCACATGAAGTGGAATTCTATATATAATAATAATGATGGGTTAATGTGACATCAATGAGATTCAAAATCGTGTGATAAATTTGATTAATTAGGTCAATATTTCATATATGATCCTAGTAATATGTGACTGTGAATGTTTTTTCATGGATTCAAACCATTTGGGACTTTGAGCACCAATTATATCATCTGTCCGGTTGTTTTTATCCCTTACAATCTGCCTCCATGGATTTGTTTATAACAAATTCCTTTTATCATTTTGATGCTTTATCATAGAAAATAAATGTCTATAAATGATATTGATGTATAATTGAATACATAAAAGAGTTGCGGGGAAATGGTGTTGAGAGGTATTATTCATCTTTAGAACAATGTTCAAAATGCAAGCTGCTCTAGTGTGGAGCATTAGTGACTTCCCTAGATTTGGGAATTTAACTGGTTGGAATACATACACAGGTTTGAATTTTCCTATTTTTAACACTGATTAGGAACCTGAATGAGTACATCTTAGTACAAAATGGTGCTTTTTTTTCATCGAATATTTCTTGATACATCTCATATATTTTGGATGAACAAGTCAAAATTCGATGATTATATTGCTCATAGACCACCTAAAAACATTTTGATAGGATTTTAAAAATTGGAAATTCTTGGAAATGTGGAAATAGTTTTTGGGAGGATCCATCATTTGAATAATAGTTTGAAATGATTTCAAATCACGTTGTTAAGTGAAATAAGAATGCAATAATAGAATAAAAATGTATATTATTCAAAATTGCTTGTTGGGAATTTATTTTGTTGTTTAATAATATTTTTGTTATAAATATTTAAAAGAATATTTTTGTCCATTGGATTTTGACATTTCTTAATGATCATGTAAAATCAATGGACCATCTCAATGCTTGGATGGACTAACAAAAAACTAACATAAAGTGCGAAATATGAGAAAATGAGAATTGAATGTATAATCTAGAAATTGTTCAATGAAAAATTGGGATAATGATACATTCCATTGAATGCTAAAACAATTTAAGGTATATAATGGGTATTCAAGTACCATATCATGGTTTTTTCACATAAATAATCATAGGTTACATGGATATGAATGTCACGATTCAAAAAATTTTATAGTAGTTACTACTTTTGGAATTCCATGAATTATTACCTTAAAACGTTATTATTATAGTACTAAAAATTTGAATACTCTTGAAACAATTTTCTGAGAAAACTATACAACCATTTGGTCTTAATATCTATCTGGAGTGATTTTTATTAACACCTTGGGAAAAATATTTCATCTTTCCTCTATCATTTTTTAATGTCATGATACATTAAATTGTGCATTTATTTGAGTAAACTAAAATAGGATGCCCCATATATTACTGATGGATGTATAAGATTAATATGTACTTTATTTACATGTTTTTATTCTTATGTATGAAATTATTGGAAATTCATTAAATACATAATAATTTTTTATTTATTTAATTTCACTCATATCTTAGGAATTTGAATTCATATATGAAAAATAAACACAACATGAAATCCCTATTTATAAAGGATATTTGTTAAAGGAGTTTGTTACCTTTTATTCTAGATAATATGATGATATTGATACAAAATTAAATTGATTGGGATATGTTGAAAACCCATTGGCACAATCTCAACTACATGGGAAACAAAAAATAATTCTTATTATTCGCCAATCAGTTGGGAGGAGCTTAGATGTTACATTGAATGAAATGGTATTATTACAGGCACATAGACATGTGATGCTAAAAAGTAAAATTTCATATTCATTAATTTATGAGATCCGAATACAAACAAAGAGTTTAATGATAATACGAACATAAAATGATAAATACATAACAAAATATCTTAATAAAGAGCTTGTAGAATTTTTTACACAACGTTTAAGTTCATAAATATTGAAATCAATATTAATATTAGGTTGAAACATATATTTTTTAAATATAATAATGAATATTACTTTTTTAGATTTTGAATATGGATAATAGAGCTGATTTTTCATAAGATTTGATGTTTCTACCTCGAGGTCCTCTAAAATAGGCTAGAAATTTTGATTCTTACAATGTGAATGGCATAAAATTTAATATAGTCGATCAGGAAAAAGGATTTAAAACATATAATAGTGGTATATTTATAGTTTTCAGAGTTGGATACTATTTAATTTTGTCTAATATTATAAAATTAAACTACCACGGGAATTTTTTTAGTTGATTTATTCAAATGAAATTTAGATGATATTATCAGGGGAGTTAAGAGAGATTTCTTTCATCTTTCTTCATTGAACTTATCTTGCCTGACAGATGTCAGTGACTATAAATTACATGATCCGTATATCTTATCATCACATGATTAAATGCTATATTATGAGGAATATGTCATGTATGAAGGGTGGATTATTTTCATTCACATAATATAAAGACCCTTGTATGATATGGGTGATGAAGTGGAAGATTTTACCTTTGATATTGAATACCATCAACAGAAAGAAGTGCATTTTTTTGGTCCATAATGATATTGAAAATATTAGTTTTGAAAGGGTAGATGAAGAAGATAAAGTAATGATGGAGTAGGAAAAGCACATGATTGAAGGAAAAATGATTATATAGTCAGTCATCCACCCATTTTTTAAAAACATATGTTATATGTGAAATCATTTGTTCTCATATCTATCTATATTTTTTTAGTATTGTTAAATTTTTTTAATTTCTATTTATTTTTATGTAATTATTTTTTGACCAATATGGGGTCATGAGTGATTATTTCATAGGATTATTTGTAAAAAAGTAGTTTTTTTCATGAAATGATCAATTCTGGAATAATGGGATCATATAAAGATGAAATATGCAGTGATCATTGATCTGTGGAAAGAGTTGGTTGAATTATATCCGAAGAAGAATGGATCTATCCCCAGTAATATTGTATCGTTGGATAGTAGTTATAAGGTAAAACACAAAACATCAAAATAATTTATTAAACACACATTTATTAGTTTTAAGTTTAAATTTAGATATAAAAAATCATTTAATTTTTAATATAATAGTCATGCAGGTGATGGTTGTAGAATGTGGAAACAGAGAAGGAGATGTTATCAATAAATGTTCATCATGTAATGATTAGGGTTCTCTATGGATTCAAAGATTATTTCAAAATAAACATATAAAACTTTATATATATTTATTTCAATGGTTATAGTTACAACTTTTTTGAGCACCATGATTATCTTATATGCTTAATCAAGTTTATTGTAATATTATTTGATAATATTATTATTCTTATACACTTGAAAATGGATCTTTTTTACTGGATGTTTGAGTTGGGATGTAAAATTTTTTAATGGTATATTGGTTTCTATTTTTCATTGGTTTCTTTGGGGATGCAGATATTACAGTTATATTTTTTTTTTGAAAGTCGATTTTTAGATATTGTTTAAACCACAGATAAATATGTAGTTGTTCTAGTAGTAGTGTAAACTGCCACAAAATAATGTCATATTTTTTAAAGGTGGTTTATTACTCTACTATATAATCTTGATATTATATAGTAGTGGTTTTTCCATTTTAGATGCAGTTTTCCCTGCCAAATAAAATTTGGGGATATTATAGTGGTCTAAACCACAGATATATCTAATATCTTTGTTGGGAGGGAAAACCAACACAAAAAAATTATCTATGATGGTTCCTAGAAACCTACACCAGGTGGAATAAACAGACTCATGATAGATGTCGACACCAACATTATTGGTGGACTCTAGAAACCATTATAGAATAATTTGGTGATGGTTTAAATCTTCAGAAGTATTAAATTTTTTGTATTATTGAGTGGGGGAGAATATGGATTAATTTCTAGGGTTCAGGAATTTTTATAAAATTTTTAAAAGTATTAAAAACCTATTTTAATTGATTCATGGGATGGGGAGCATGATTTTTCAAATGGTTTTCCTTTAAAATGCTCCTTGACTTAGGGGTCACCCAATTTCTCTTAATTAGAGCATGGTTTGAAAACTATATTTTACCATGAAAACCCCATCAGTTTGAGGGTTCTTGGTTTGTTGGGGGTGGGTGTACAGTTTGGGAAAACCATGAACCAACCCTCAACTATCCAAAATTGAACCAAGGAAAGACTCATCCAATGTGTGATAAAAACTAGTTTAATATAATACCTAAAAATTATGATGAGACAACTATAGAAAATGTTAGGATCTTAGATAAGTTGGACCCAAATATTGGAGTTTTTGATCATATTATTTTATTGGATTAAAAGTAATTAATTAAAATTTTAAATTTTATATTACTCATGTTTAGATTAATGATTAATGATTTTATTTCTCATGTTAACAAAAATTTATTTAATTATAAAATATAGTATGAGAAAAATATTGTTTTTTGAACAAAAATTACACGTTCAAGGTTATTTGAATAAATATATAAGGAATAAATAGATTTATTGTATTCTAGTTCATCACATTAAATTTAAAAGTGTCACAAGATTGTTGTGAACCATTTATGTCATTTAAAACAAGTTAAAAATGTTATTAGTTAAGTTGAGGGGATTTCTTAAATGGTAAAGGTTTTTCATAATCCAACATCAAAGAATTGGATCAAATCCTAGTAGAAACCAATATTTGATATGGATGTTTAAAATGGTATGCATTATAGGTAGGGAATCTTGGAAGTGGACCATTTTGGTGGAGGTGGTCGTTCTTCATTTACATCAGCACGAAAGGTTGCGAAGAGTCGATGTTGGTAGTTGGAGAGTAGTTGGTTGGTCATGAAGATGATGATTCCTAGTGGAAGGAACCTTCATCAGTGATGGAAGATGATGTAGGCATTAAGAAGTGAGGTAATTCATCAGATAATTAATGGAGGCAGGTCTTGGATGGAGGTAAAAAGAGGAAATAGATGGTGAGATATCTTTATGAAAAAACGCACACACAACGATCATCCCCAAAAGAGGATCAAGAGTATAAATAATACTTCTATAAATATAATTAGATTGGATTAATGAGAGGGTATGTATTTTACCATCAATATCAAGAACCTTTATGTTCATCATGGGTAATTTCTTTTAATTCAACCTTTCATGTTGGGGGACTTAAAGCATCATCAATCATCCATTACCAAATGATTTGGTTTGTGTATCTGGTATTTAGGCCTAATGGGTCATATACTAGTCCTAGTGGCTCTGGGATTTTGATTCATGTTAGGTTTCCCATAATAAAATTTATAAAGTGGATTATCTAGAAATTGTAAAATAATTAACTGCCTTTAGGCTTGGCATTAATAAATAGGCTGTTAATGATGGTTTTTCATCTTCTTTTTAGGTAACTTTTAAAAGGACCATAGTTCAATTTTAATTGTTAAACCTAGGTTTAAAATCCCATTTAAACCCAAACATATTATGTGGAATCCATTAATAATTTATATTTACTCCTAATCTCTCTCTATTGATATATATAGGGAAACCTAAGGGAAGTTCGATAATTCATTTATCCAAGTATGTGTGTCAATTGAATTATATTATAGTGAACAAAAGGATATCGTAAATATCTCAGTAAATTATAATAACACAAAAAATATCATTTAATGATTATATAAGATATTTTTTTCTTATATGGATGATAAAGAGGGTGTCTCGTGTAGTTTCTCCAAGATAAGATGATTTGTATATAAGTGGATTTTATGCTGGATACAAGATGGAAAGAGTGGGTTAATTTCCCTTAATATTTATTTTAAAATGATGATGTAAAATAAAAAAGATTAATGTGAACGAAATAAGATTATGTATAAAAAATCATAGTAAATATAGAATAAAATAAATTACAACATAAAAAATTGTGAAAAATAAATTATGGATCATAGAAAGGAAAACTATGATATAAGGTTTGGGAAAAATATCAATAATGAACCCCTAAGTCCACTCATATCAGGATTGATTGAGAGGGATATATTTATCCATTGGTTTTAATAAAAAAACAATAACCAAATAAGAATAAATAAATTTCTTGGTTTAATAGAACCAAGAACCAAAAATAATACTATTAGTTTTAATTGAACCAAGAGATAAGAACCCTCACATTAAGTGTGGTTATCACCTAAATAAGAGGATAGAAATGATAGGGGGAATCTTTTTACAAACCCTTTACAAATCTTCCAACTCTCTCAATAATATTTGTAATAATATTAAAGGTAGAGAGATATTGATATATAATATATAGAAGAGCCTTTATAATTACAATAAGGGAGAAAATGAATCAAAGAAAAAAATAATAATTGGGATTTAATACTTCTAATCATGGTTGCCTTTTGATAATTGGATGTTGATGATCATAAGGTGAATTATTGCAAAATATCATCATGGAAAAATCCAGAATTTTATGGGGAAATTTTAGTTTCTTATAAGTTTTTAGAGGATATCTAATCCATAATTTATATCTATTCGTAGCCTTTATATGTTTTGAAGGTGTTTTGGATTAAGATAAGCCTTTAATGAGCATACTCAAGGATTTAAATATACCAATTTAATTCCATTTTAATGTTTTCAATTGAAGTCATCAAAAATCTAAATGATTCCATGAGCTAGATTAATACATGTTTATAGATTTCTTATCTACTATAGACTTCACTAGGTAGCATGTGGGATTCAGAGTGTTGTATGTTATTCAGTCACCTCTGTTAGTTACATGGTTGTCTTTTATCAGGAATATAGTGTTGTTTCCTAGTTAGTGTCTTAAACATCACTATCTTGCTCCATTATATTCTTTTTTAGTCCATTTTTTCTCTAAGAGTATTTTTCAAACAATATATATAATAAGTAATCAAACCACAAAGGTTAGAAACATATTTATTTGTTGTAATAATAAAAATTTATTAGAGGTTCAAAAATCCCCTCATTTTATGATTATAAACATTATTTTATAATTAAAATAAGTTAATAAAGTCTTATAATAAGGTAAATATGAATGAATAAAGAAAAATAAGGAACAGAAAAAATAATTAAAATACCTTTTTCCATGAAAGTATATGTCTCCCCTATAAATAATATCATTATCCTCCTTTGAAAATATTTTATTCCAAAAGTGAGATATTCCTCCAATTTAATAATTTTCTTCCAATAAAATTTACTTTTCACCCTCATAAAAAATAAAATGTTCAACCCAAAACATTAATTTTTTATCCACTAGTGTGATTACCAAACAGACATACAAAATAAAAGGGTGAGAAAGGAAAAATAAAAAATTCATAGCATAATTAATATTTTCATAAAAAATGATTTTAAATATTTAACAAGATGATTGAAAAATAACAAAATAATTTTTAATAAAACCTTTGTCATTAAAATAAGAAAACATAGAAAACAATATATAACAAAAATAATTAAAAGTTTTAAATTACTAATTCCCCCTAAATAAAATTTAAATTATATAAAGAAATGGTTTTTTTGAATGTATCAGCTGATGAATGATCATTGGAAATGCATTATAAAAAGAATCCACTTTTATGAAAGTGCTATCTAAAAAGTTGACATTATATATTAATTCTATTAGTGTGTTTATACTGTATAGGATTTCAAGAGATGATTATGTTACTAAAAATATCACATTTAATTGGAATATGAAGGAATGTTACCCAAAAATAAAACATAGTTTGTTTCATCTCTATAATTTGTGAACAATAACTCCATTCTTATATTGGAAGAGAAAATTAATTTTTACTTTTACTACACTTAGTGATTAAGGAGTTTCAAATAAGGGGAAAAGAACAACGTTCACTTTTCCTATATAGTTCAAATTCACCAAAATTAGTGTTTGAATATCATAAGAGACTAAAAGTAATTCCTTTAGGACAAAATAAACCCTATTTTTTAGCAACATTTAAAAATTAAAAACAAATTTAAGTGGTTTTTAATGTAATTTTTTAGGATTTTATTAAAAATAATTCATGAAGAAAACCAGTAAACATAATGTTTGGATGGGTCGTAGTAATGTATAACAGACTCCTAATCATAAATATATAAATATTTTTCTTAGTCAGTTTATTGGATTTGTCCATCGATAGCTTACAAAAAACTCTCCTACCTATATGTTTTTCATTAGATCAATACATTCCAAAACACTTTAATGGTTCATTAGTTTATTTTATTTGGATAAGAAATTTTCCATCCTTATTTTGAGATATTTGAAAACAATGAAAAAAAATTTAATCGCCAATAAAACTCATTTTAAATTATTTTCTCATGATATATTAAAATTTATTAAAAATGATTGATTTTTTACTCCAAAAAATCTTTCATTGGCCTAGATTTGAATGATAAAAATATCATTTGATACATTTTTTACAAATAATATTGAATCTTATTTTTCCTAGGTTAGAATAATTTTAAAAAATAATGTTGGTAAATATTTAAAACTATTGAAAATGGGATTTTTAAAACATATAATGTATTAGTTTACTTAAAAAATATAATTTTTTAATTTTAGACTTCAAAATTTAGTTTCTTTTCAATAATTTTTTTAAAAAACTAAATCCTTATAAAAACTATTTTAACAATCATTAGAAATTTTTTTAATATTCATTTTTTAATAATTCAAATAATATATATTAGGGATTATATCTATGAAATGGCTATAAAGGTTTAATAATAATCAATATATTCTTCTTGATTATAGCCTTTTTTTAATGATCCTATATTTTTTATGCATGATGCTACATTACTCATTTAATTTATTTCTAAAATCCATTTTATACCAATAATAGGTTGATCATTTGGTCTTTCAAAAAGTGTACAAACACTATTCCAATGGAATTGATTTAGCTCTTCTTGCACAGAAAAAACCCAATTTTAATTCTTAAAATAATCATAATGGATTTTAATTTCTAGAAAATAAATAAATGAATGATGATAAACATACTTTATGAGGAAACTTCTAGTACTAGTACATAATTGAAAAATCATCAACAATATTTTCCAAGGGACGGAAATTGGATTTTATCTACGATTATGATAATGTAATAAAAGTAGATCCATCATCAATAGAATCTTTATAATAATATGGATTATTATAAGTCAAAGGTTCAAGTTTATCCACATAATTGAATAGTAATGATGTTTGAGGAATATTTTCATCAGAATTGATATGAATGGATTCATTAATGGTATAGGTTATTTTATTATATAATTGTTAGGATTTAATTTAGATTGAGTACCCAATAAATATTCATTCATATAATTTTAGATCATCATTCCCTATATTATCTTTGGTGTTAAGAATATTTCATTTATATAAAAACATTGGAAAATAAATATTTCGGAAATTTATTTTTCCAAAGATCATAAAGTATTTTTTTATGTAATCAACTTTTGAGAACACAATTTATAATTTAAAAAGAGGTATTGATCAACTCGACCAAATATTATTGAGGGAGATTGAAATTTTTCAGTAGGTGTAGTGATATTTATTGAAGAATTTGATTCTATCTTTTAACAATCCCATTTTTTTATGTGTCCTTTGAGAAGAAAAAGTTTGATCTCAACCATGTAAAGCAAAAATTTACAAAACTATTTATAATCAAAATTTCTGCCATGATCACTCTGAATGGAAATAATTTTTTTCCTTTTTTCAATTTTGAACTTCTTGGTAAATAGTATGAATACTTGACAAGCCTCATTTATTTTTCTAAGAAAAATTCCTATGTGAATCATGTGTAATAATTGAAAATTAAAGATTAATATGTTTTACTCAATAAATTCAACTTATTTTAGAATACAAATGTCATGGTGAAATAGATCCTTGATTTAAAGGTCAATAATTATTTTTTAGATTTACAATAAGATTTTTGTTTCTTTCCAATTTGGAATGGATCCGAAAACAAATTATCCCTGAAAAGAAATATTGATAAATCCAATATTATATTATATATGATGACTTTAATGAGTGTTTGGGATATATTTACCATGGATTATATAAAAAATACAAAAATATCTATTTATAATAATAAATCATTTAATATTTTGGGAATCAAGATATTTTAATTCAATAATAGAAACATTCTAAAAAAATGTACAAAACAAAAGTTTTCTTATGAGGTTAAAAAATATTCCAATTACATTTTCAATAATAGATTTTAAAACCATTTTATAACAAATATCTAATGATTATATGTGTAACATCCCAAGTAAGTAATGAATAATAGATATTTTTTATCTATGTCTATTAATGAATTAGATAGTGTTTTAGAGGCTTAAAATGAAAATAAATCCAATCTTAAGCATGGAATACACTAATATTCTTCAAAGATTGTTTTACTGCCTTTTGATGGAAAACCCCCTTTTAAATCAAACTGTTGACAATTTTATAATATATATTTGTCAAAATAAACCTATTAATTATGATTGGGACATTGAAATTTACATTGGATAAATTTTTTGTATTTTTCTGACAATGTTCATTTTTTAATGAATAGTGAAAAAATACTGCATTTTACATCAAAAACTGCTTTTTCATTAAATTTAATTATATGGTTAGAATATACTTTTAATTGGTCTTAAAGTGTAATATGAATATATTTTTACTAGTTAATCCAATGGTGGTCATTATGATTAATTTCACTTTGAAATTGGTTATAAAATAATGCCAAACTTTTCTTAGATATTGTTTCAAAAAAACCAGCTATTTGTTTTGATAACGGGATTATTTTTAAATCAATTATTGCAATTTATGTGTTTGGAATTTGGTAAAATGGATTATATATTTGGAATTA
Organism: Viscum album; assembly: GCA_963277665.1. NCBI lineage: Eukaryota > Viridiplantae > Streptophyta > Magnoliopsida > Santalales > Viscaceae > Viscum > Viscum album. The sequence continues at coordinate 1,682,997,913 of OY728119.1, read as the reverse complement.
GAAGGTCCAAATTATGTAATTAAAACATTTTTTTGGACATTATGAATAGTAATGACAGTAATTATCATTAATTATCTTGACTAATGAGTAATCGGGTAGTTAAGGATAATAAAATAATATCATAATAATAAAAAATGGCACCAAAATGTGTCCTAAGGCTACTGGTTGTCTCATGGCCGACCATGGGATTCCTTGTGCCAAACTTGGGGGCCCCATGAAATCCCTTTTGTGAGCAAGTGACTTTTTGTCTTTTTATTTTTTAAAGAATATTAAATGTAACAAAGAATGTATCACCTAAGTAAAATATTTTTAATTTTGTCTACATAAATTATCATTTGGAATATAAATATTCATTGGAAAGCTAAAACAATTTTATACATCATAGTATTTGTTTTATAATTATTAGACATTAAATAAATTAAATTATTTATGACATCATAATGATGCAGCGATGACCTCATTATTTGACGATTTAAATAAAACGGTAAGATAATGTAAAATCTAAGACCTAAACATGTCCAAAACCTATTGGGTGGGTATATTTATAACCCTTATCACCTTATCATTAAATTATATCAATGTGGGACCTTTAAAATCCTAAACCCATTTGAAAATAAAGTAACATTTCTTTACTTTCCAAGAGTGCCCCTCCTCTCCTCTTATAAAAGGCCCCCCTCTACCTCCTTACCAACACTTCCAAAGCCATTGGATCATCAAACCCATGAACATTTTGTCTCTCCACTTCCCTCTCTTACTCCTTGAAGCCTCAAATTGGGCATAAGTCTTCCCAAGGAAGCCTTTGAGCTCAAACCAAAGGGAGTTACCCGATTTTAAGGTAATGTATTCTCTTGAGTCCTTTTGTTTTATTTTTCTTCTCCAACCCCCTAAACTCTTTTTATTCATTTATTTTGTAACAAATCCACTATAGTAAATATACTAGGATGTTTTTATAATAAGGATTCGATCTACACTTACACACACCTACATCTAATGGTTAAAGAACATATTGTTTCTGTGGATGGCAAATTTCTGCCTCCCGAAACGATGATTGTTCAAAATTATTTTAACACCTTCAAAGGTGGCCATTAAGATGACACTATATTTATATATGATATATAATATGTTTATGTTTTCCTTAATCTTCTATATTTTTCATTTTGGGAATAACTTTATGGCTCCCATTATGGGTAAATGTGATATCTTCATTTAAAGAAGTGCGGACTACTGCCCCCTCAAAGTGATTTGATTCGTTAAATACCATATGTGGGACGTATAAAGGATGGATTTATGATATAATATATGATATTACACTAGAATTATAATATACCATTATATCATTAAGATTCTAATCTATAAAATATGAAATAGAAATGAAAGTAGCGTTCATGTGTACGTACGGCTTACCGTCTCCATGGACGATGCAATTGATTTCATACCTCTAAATGATTATGTAATATTATAAATGCATTCATGTACTGGATATATATGACATATATGATATCTACATCATGAATACCATTTTGGATATAATGGATACATGAAAAACTTGTAATTATAAAGGGCTTATTTTTACTCAAGTACCAATGATCGTTAAAACGACCGTTATTAACTTAAATAATTACATAGTGTTCATGACATGGAAATAAGTGGTATAAAAGGAATAATGAACTTGAAAAAGGTTCTTAAACAAGTATAAATTAAATCAAGTTTATTATTCAGGAGATTAAAGAACGACCGAGTCAAGTTGGACCCGAGGTATGAGACTTCGTCTCAATCTCCTCTCATTGAGGCATATTTTGTTTTATACACAACCTTCTTTTATACGTTGTATAAACCCCTTTGACTTTTAGGTTTATTCAAAAGGATTATTTTTTATACGAAACGTTTACTAAATGACAAAAGGGAATGTTTTTTTGTTATACATATTCGGTGACAACGACTTCTCCACCGCCATGACCATTATTTATGTTTCTGCTTCCTCTACAAGCCATACTTTTTTTTAAATGAAAAATAAGTTTCATGTTTTAATTTTCTTTTATTTTGGTATTTAAAATGGTTTTGATAATGTTTTTATTATATCAATGCGTTTGATATCTTGTGATTGAAATGTGGAAATGTTATGCTTCCTTAATGTATGTTTTATGTGATACGATTATGTTATGGTTCTTGGGAATTATTATGAAGATGGGTGGTTCCGTGATAATCTAAGGGCGGGTGAGCCCGATATAGCTCTCCAATGCATTGCGTAACGTGAAGGAGTGAAACATTAAGGTTTCTCCGAAGAGATTTAGGGAATATACTGGGATGGGTATTCCAAACGTAACCAAGAGGGTTACTCCCTACGTAAGAATGTTATGAATGCCTCAAGTTACTTTTATGTCTTATGATTTCTATTATTTATTCATGATTTGATGAGGTATGTTAAAGTTCTTATGTTTTATGGGAAATGTATGATTTCATTCTTATGTATATATGAACTCATGTTTCCTTTCCATATTTATTTTATATAACCCATACTGAGCTTTTTATGCTCATCCCATGTCTTTTTTGAAATTTTTTTCATACTTCAAGGGAAAGGTAAATGATATGATGATAGTGTCAATGAAGTGTCAAGAAAGAATCCATGTTTTATTTTAAATATGTTCCGTTGGTGGGAAAAATGAATACTATCTTTATGTAATCACTTTGTTTAAATGTGGAATGTAATGAAAGTTTTATGATATAATTCTCTAAAACTCTAAACCTAAAAAGATCCTCCATGTGTAATCTAGTAATAACTCAAGATTAAGTAAGGTTTAAGGCTGGGGCCTTATAGTTGGTATCAGAGGTCGGTTTAGATAACTTTAAGAGTTAGAATTCTATTAAATGATTATCCAAAAATACTTTTTTTCAAATGATATAGCATTTGAAGATTACCATGTTGCTTCATCTAAGACATGTTTCTTCAGAATGGTTTTCCACAGAGGAAATAGGGAAGCAGTGCTAGGAAGGCATACAGAAGGAAATGACCTTCTGAATCAGCATCCCGAAATGGTCGGAATTGGAACTGAACAGTTTGTTGCAGTAATGGTGCAGTTGACTCAAGCAATAAATGGTAGTGGTATCCATGCACAAGATCAGATAGATCAACAGCATAGGAACATGTCAGTGGTGGAACATTTCATGAGGCAACATCCCCCATCATTCAGAGGATCATCTAACCCTGTGTCAGCTGATGGGAGGATTAAATCACTGGAGAAGATTTTCGATGTCATGGGGTGTTCCGACAATCAAAAGGTTAGTCTTTGTATTTACCGTTTGGAGGGTGAGGCAGATCAGTGGTGGTCTATGGTTAAAAATATCAGGGACGCCAATGAGATTGATGCTCTTGACTGGGATGAATTCAAAGGTATGTTTCTTGAGAAGTATTTTCCTATGGCTGTTCGACTTAGGATGGAAAAGAAATTCTTGGAATTGAGGCAAGAGGAAGACTCAGTGGCTGCCTATGAAGAAAGGTTCACTCGATTGTCAAGGTATGATCCAAATTTTATCCGACACCTTGATAGTAAAATCAATCGTTTTTACTCAGGATTAAAGCCAAAATATCGAAGGGCATTATCTTCTCGTGAGTTTAAAAGTTATGAAAGGATTGTTCGATGTGCTGAGAAGGTGGAAATGGAGTTTGTTGATGATCAAGTGTTCTATAACAACCAACAGAAGTAGAGACTGAGGTGGCAGGAGAAAGGTAAGAATTCTTCAAAAAAGTCTGATGGTAAGAAAACTAAGTGTCATGTTTGTTATAAATGTGGAAAAAGGCATCCTGGGGAATGTCTTCTGAATTCTGGAAAGTGCTACCGATGTGGTAAGATGGTACATAAGGCTTGTGATTTCGCTGAAAAAGATCAAGGTGAAGGTAATACCAAATTTGATTTACAGTTAGTGAAATGTTTTAAGTGCAATGAGATGGGTCACTATGCAAATGAGTGTCCGATAAAGAGCTTGAGTGATGGGAAGCAGTTAGACTACAGGCAGAAAGGGGTGGTGAAATCCTTTGCAAGTACTTCAGCAGATATCGGGCCATCAAATGAAGTTGTATCAGGTACTTTGTTTGTTTTTTTCAGATTATGCAAGTGTGTTGTTTGATTCGAGGTCTACACATTCATTCATCTCTGAAACATTTTCTAGAAAAATAGGAATACCATCTCATGAAATGACTCCTAAACTTGTGGTAAAAACACATGGGGGAAATTTTGAGGCAATAAGAATTTATAAGAATCTTCCTATCCTTATCTGTGGAAAGAACCAACTTGCAAACCTTATTGTTCTACCTCTAGTAGAGTTTGATGTTATCCTGGGTATGGATTGTCTCTCTATTTACCATGATATGATTGACTATAGAGATAAAGAAGTTTCTTTTCAGAAAGACTTTCAGTTTGTGTACAAGAATGAACCCTTACTGTTGATAACATATCATGAGGCCGAGAAAAATGTAAAAGATGGAAATGAATGTTACCTTGCACATATTGTTGAAAACAAGGGAACTGTTTAGATTAATGATGTGCCAGTGGTAAATGAGTATCCTGATGTTTTCCCTGATGAGTTTCCTGGAATAATACCAGATCGAGAAGTTGAAGTTACTGTTGACTTAGTTCATGATGCTAAGCTAATTTCAAAACCCCCTTATCGAATGGCTCAAGTTGAACTTTTAGAGTTAAAGAAACAATTGCAGGAGTTATTAGATAAAGGTTTCATTCAACCTAGCACATCACCATGGGGTGCTCCTGTCTTGTTTTTTAAAAAGAAAGTTGGCTTAATGAGACTTTGCATTGATTATAGGGCCTTGAATAATATCACTGTTAAGAACAAATATCATTTTCCTCATATCGATGATTTGTTTGATCAGCTCCGGGGAGCCCAGTATTTTTCAAAGATTAACCTGAGATCGGGGTACCATCAGCTGAAGGTAAAGGAAGCAGATATTTCAAAGACTGTGTTTCGTACAAGATATGGCCATTATGAATTTTTAGTAATGCCTTTTGGGCTAACCAATGCACCTGCTGTATTCATGGAATTAATGAATAGAATTTTCCATGAGTTCTTGGATAAGTTTGTGGTGGTTTTCATTGATGTTATTTTGTTGTTTTCTAAAAGTAAAGAGGAGCATGAAAGACATTTAAGGGTTATCTTGAAAACCTTAAAATAAAATAAACTGTATAGAAAATTCAGCAAGTGCGAGTTTTGGTTGCAACAAATTTCTTTCCTTAGTCACATTGTTTCTAGAGATGGGATAACCATTGATCCTTAAAAAACAAAGGTTGTTGAAGAATGCCCAAGACCCAAAAATGTAACATAGATTCGCAGTTTCCTTGGTTTGGAAGGCTATTACTGAAGGTTTGTTAGAAATTTTTCACGGTTATCTAGTCCAATGACTAAGCTAACTCGGAAGGGTGTTAAGTTTATCTGGACAAAAGAAAGTGATGATTGTTTTCAGGAATTGAAAAGAAGATTGGTGAATTCTCTAGTTTTGGAACTACATTCCAGGAATGGTGAGTCTGTTATACACAGTGATGCTTCATTGAAAGGACTTGGTTGATTCCTAATGCAGAATGATCAGGTAAATGCTTATGCTTCACGTCAATTGAAAACTCATGAGGTAAATTACCCTACACATGATTTGGAATTAGCTATTGTTGTTTTTGCTTTAAAAATTTGGAGGCATCATTTGTATGGAGTAAAGTGTGAAATATATACCGATCACAAAATTTTAAATTATATATTCACTCAAAAAGAATTGAACATGAGACAAAGGAGATGGCTAGAATTAATCAAGGATTATGATTGTAAAATTCATTACCATCCAGGAAAAGAAAATAAAGTGTTTGATGATTTGAGTCGAAAAAGTAATGTTTAATTTGCAATGTTGCATTTGAAACTTGATCCTTTGGTTAAGGATTTGATGAACATTGGCATAGAAGTTGTTGGTGCAGGATGTTCATCTGTTTTGTTTCAGGTATCAGTGAGATCATCTATATCAGACAGAATCAAGCAAGAACAGAAGCAAGACAGTGAGTTGCAAAAAAAGGTAGAGATGGTTCAGAAGGGTAATTTGCCTGAATTCAACCTTGATAATGATTGCATTTTGAGATTTGGGAAGAGATTGTGTGTGCCTTGTGATTCACAGTTGAAGAGAGAGTTGTTATGTGAAGCTCATTGTTCTCCGTTTTCAGTTCATCAAGGTAGTACTAAGATGTATAGAGATCTTCGGGAGTATTACTGGTGGGATGGAATGAAATGAGATATTTCTGATTTTACTGTGAAGTGTTTGACTTGTTAGCAGGTTAAAGCAGAGTGGTAGTTACCGAAAGGGATGCTTCAGCTTTTACCAGTGCCAGAGTGGAAATGGGAGAATATGTCCATGTCCTTTGTTGTGGGATTACCGAAGACATCTCAGGGTAATAATTCAATATGGGTTATTGTTGATCGCTTGACCAAATCTGCTCATTTCCTTGCTATACGAGATACTTTTTCCCTAGATCAACTTTCCCATTTGTATCTAAAAGAGATAGTCAGGTTACCTGGAGTTCCTCTCTCCATTGTATCTGACCGTGATACCAGGTTCACTTCTAACTTTTGGAAAGGCCTTTAGAAGTCGTTGGGTACTAAATTAAATTTTAGTACAACTTTTCATCCTCAATCAGATGGGCAGTCGGAACGAGCAATTCAGACCTTGGAGGATATGCTACGAGCTTGTTAAATGGATTATCAGGGAAGTTGGGACCAACATCTTTCTTTGGTTGAATTTTCATATAATAACAGTTTTCATTCTAGTATACAGATGGCACCATTTCATGCATTATATGGGAAGCAGTGTCGAACTCCAGCATTCTAGGATGAAGAGGGTGAAAGGAAGCTGATGGGACCAGAATTGGTAGAAGAGTTGGCAGAAAAAGTTCAGCTGATACAGAAACACATGGGATCAGCTTAGAGTAGGCAGAAGAGTTATGCAGACAACAGGAGGAAGGATCTCTCTTTTGAGGTTGGTGATCATGTTTTTCTCAAAGTATCACCATGGAAAAGTGTGATGCGATTTGGTAAGAAAGGAAAGCTGAGTCCAAGGTTCATTATACCATATGAAATTCTGGAGAGAGTTGGATCAGTTGCATACCAATTGTCTTTACCTCCGAGTTTATCTTAGGTGCACAATGTTTTTCATGTTTCGATGCTGAGAAAGTACATGCCAGATCCATCTCATGTTTTGAGTCCATAGGTAGTTCAGCTGGAAGAGAACCTATCTTATGAGGAGCAACCAGTCCATATTCTTGACCACATGGAGCAAGTGTTATTGAATAAAGTGATTAATTAGGTAAAGGTTTTGTGGAAAAACCACATGATGGAAGAGGCAACATTGGAATATGAAAATGCAATGAGGGATAAGTACCCCCATTTATTTGATAAGTAAATAAATTGCGGGGAAGAAATTTTATAAAGGGGGGAAGGATGTAACATCCCAAGTAAGTAATGAATAATATATTTTTTTATCTATGTCTATTAATGAATTAGATAGTGTTTTAGAGGCTTAAAATGAAAATAAATCTAATCTTAAGCATGGAATACACTAATATTCTTAAAAGATTGTTTTACTGCCTTTTGATGGAAAACCCTTTTTAAATCAAACTTTTGACAATTTTATAATATATATTTGTCAAAATAAACCTATTAATTATGATTGGGACATTGAAATTTACATTGGATAAATTTTTGATATTTTTCTGACAATGTTCATTTTTTAATGAATAGTAAAAAAATACTGCATTTTACATCAAAAACTGCTTTTTGATTAAATTTAATTATATGGTTAGAATATATTTTTAATTTGTCTTAAAGTGTAAACTGAATATATTTTTACCATTTATTCCAATGGTGATCATTAGGATTAATTTCACTTTGAAATTGGTCATAAACTAATGCCAAACTTTTCATAGATTTTGGTTCAAAAAACCCGCTATTGGTTTTGACAACGGGATTATTTTTAAATCAATTATTGCAATTTATGTGATTGGAATTTGGTAAAATTGATTAAATATTTGGAATCAGAAGGCCCAAATTATGTAATTAAAACTCTTTTTTGGACACTATGAATAGTAATGACGGTAATTATCTTTAATTATCTTGATTAATGAGTAATCGGGTAGTTAAGGATAATAAAATAATATTATAATAATAAAAAATGACACCAAAATGTGTCCTAAGGCTACCGGTTGTCTCATGGACGACCATGGGATTCCTTGTGCCAAACTTGGGGGCCCCATGGAATCACTTTTGTGAGAAAGTTACTTTTTGTCTTTTTATTTTTTAAAGAATGTTAAATGTAACAAAGAATGTATCACCTAAGTAAAATATTTTTAATTTTGTCTACAAAAATGATATTTTGGACTATAAATATTCATTGGAAAGCTAAAACAATTTTATACATCATAGTATTTGTTTTATAATTATTAGACATTAAATAAATTAAATTATTTATGACATCCTAATGATGCAGTGATGACCTCATTATTTGATGATTTAAATAAAATGGAAAGATAATGTAAAATCTAAGACCTACACATGTCCAAAACATATTGGGTGTGAATATTTCGAACCCTTATCACCTTATCCTCGAATTATATCAATGTGGGACATTTAAAATCCGAAACACATTTGAAAATAAAGTAACATTTCTTTACTTTCCAAGAGTGCCCCTCCTCTCCTCTTATAAAAGGCCCCCGCCTCTACCTCCTTACCCAAACATTCAAACCCTTTGGATCGGCCAAACCCTGCCCATTTTGACTCTCCACTTCCCTATCGTACTCCTTGAAGCCTCAAGTTGGGCAGAAGTCTTCCCAAGGAAGCCTTTGAGCTCAAACCAAAGGGTGTTACCCGATTTTAGGGTAATGTATTTACTTGAGTCCTTCTGTTTTATTTTGCTTCTCCAACCCCCTAAACTCTTTTTATTCATTTATTTTGTAACAAATCCAGAATCTTCAATATACTAGGATGTTTTTATAATAAGTATTAGAGCTACACTTACACACAACTACATCTAATGGTTAAAGAACATACTGTTTCCGTGGATGGCGAATTTTTGCCTCCCGAAACGATGATTGTTCAACATTCTTTTAACACCTTCAAAGGTGGCCATTAAGATGAAACTATATTTATATATGATATATAATATGTTAATGATTTCCTTATGCTTCTTTATTTTTCATTTTGGGCATACCTTTATGGTTCCCATTATGGGTAAACGCGATATAGTCATTTAAGGAAGTGCGGACTACCACCCCCTCAAAGTGATTTGATTCGTTTAATACCATATGTGGGACGTATAAAGGATGGAGTTATGATATTATATATGATATTTCACTGGAAGTATAATTTAACTTTATAACATTATGATTCCATTCTATAAAATACGAAATAGAAATGAAAGTAGCGTTCATGCGTACGTACGACTTACCGTCTCCATGAACGGTGCATTTCATTTCTTACCTCTAAATGATTATGTAATATTATAAATGCATGAATGTACTGGATATATATTACATATATGATATCTACATCATGAATAACATTCTGGATATAATGGATACATGAAAAACTTGTAATTATAAAGGGATTATTTTATACTCAAGTACCAATGATCGTTAAAATGACCGTTATTAACTTAAATAATTACATAGTGTTCATGAAATGGAAATAAGTGATATAAAAGGAATAATGAACTTGAAAAAAGGTTCTTAAACAAGTATATATTAACTCAAGTTTATTATTCAGGAGATTAAAGAACGACCGAGTCAAGTCGGACCTGAGGTATGGGACTTCGTCTCAATCTCCTCTCATTGAGGCATATTTTGTTTTATACACAACCTTCTTTTATACAGTGTATAAACCCCTTTGACTTTTACGTTTATTCAAAAGGATTATTTTTTATACTAAGCATTTACTAAATGACAAAAGGGATTTTTTTTGTCATATTTATGCAGCAACAATGACTTCTCCGCTGCGGTGACGATTATTTAAGTTTCGGCTTCCTCTACAAGCAATACTTTTTTTAAATGAAAAATAAATACCATGTTTTACTTTTCTTTTATTTTGGTATTTAAAATGGTTTTGATAATGTTTTTATTATATCACTGTGTTTGATATCTTGTGATTGAAATGTGGAAATTTTATGCTTCCTTTATGTATGTTTTATGTGATATGATTATGTTATGGTTCTTGGGAATTATTTTGAAGATGGGTGGTTCCATGATAAACTAAGGGCGGGTGAGCCCGATATAGCTCTTCAATGCATTGGTTGACGCGAAGGAGTGAAAAGTTAAGGTTTCTCTAAAGAGATTTAGGGAATATACTGTGATGGGTATTCCAAACGTAACCAAGAGGGTTACTCCATACGTAAGAATGTTATGAATGCCTCAATTTACCTTTATTTCTTATGATTTCTATGATTTATTCATTATTTGATGAGGTATGTTAAAGTTATTATGTTTTATGGTTAAATTATGATTTCATTCTTATGTATATATGAACTCATGTTTCCTTTCCATATTTTTTTTATATAACCCATACTGAGCTTTTTATGCTCATCCCAAGTCTTTTTTGAAATGTTTTTCACAGGTCAATGGAAAGGTACATGATATGATTATAGTGTCAAGGATGTGTCAAGAAAGAATCCATGTTTTATTTTAAATATTTCCCGTTGATGGGAAAAAATGAATACTATCTTTATGTAACCACTTTGTTTAAATGTGTAATGTAATGCATGTTTTATGATCTAATTCTCTAAAACTCTAAACCTAAAAAGATCCTCAATGTTTAATCATGTAATAACTCAAGATTAAGTAAGGTTTAAGGCTGGGGATTTATAATATTATTGTTTCTTGATCCATCAATGAATAATACATCATTTAAAGTTGTTGAATTTTGAAAACTAATTGTACCTCTATAAATGATTTTACTTCTTAAATTATCATTTAATGTCATGGATCCCCAACTATTTTTTCGAGAAGATTATATTTAGTAGGATCACCAAACATGTATCATTATCATACACTGTTTATTTACCAAATAAAGTTTCTATATTTTATATTTACTCATGTGTCACAAAATTATTAAATAATTCTTTTTTCTTGTATTTTGGGTCCACATATGTTTTCTTAGAGGGATTTTGGTACCAATATTTGTTATGATGTTTTATATAGGTGATATATGGGTTGAAATATGGATACTTTATGGTATCCCATATTGATAATCCTTTCAATAAAATTTATGAATTATATTCTCACTCTCAAGATAATAATTAAAAAACATGTTTTTCAAAATCTATTACACAAAAGTCATCTTTTTGAAAGAACTGTCATATTCAAGAAAAAATAAAAAAATTAAATAATTTTGTACATTTCATTGAGATGCCAGAAAATTATGTAGTGTTTCATTTCCTTTTTTTAATTTCCTGATAAATTTTTTAACAACATGAATTTTTAATTATAACTCATAAATATTTGGTTGATCATTAAAATTTTCAATAATTTATCTTTTTCAACTTTTATTTGATCCTTTCACTTAATGACATTATTATATGTATTTTCAATATGTGTGTACACTGTTGTAAGTTCCAAAAAATCTTTTTATTGTTAATCAGTAGTATATTCTAGATATATATTGATTATTTAATTAAAAGAAAAATCAGAATAAAAAAAATTTTAAGAAGAGGTATAATAGGATTTGGAGTTCACTTCATTACTAACCATGACTTCATCCATGAGAAAATTACCAAATTCATCACTTGGCTCGCTTGAGACTAGATAATCATCACATGTAATCTAAGTTGAAACCAATAAGTATTTATTGCTTTTATTTTTTATCCTTATTATTATTTTTGATCAAATTGAATTCTAGAAATAGGTGTCACTTTTTTCATTTGAATCATATCACTTATTTTTCACTTTGATCATCCTCCTTTTTGGAATTTTTTTGAGATTTATATATTTTAAATATTTTTTATTAATCAGGGAAAGATGAGCCATTTTTTCATCATAACAAGAGTCCCCATTAATTTATTTCAAAGAGAATATATTTTTTAACTTTAATATTTTTTATTAATTATTATGTTATCACATTATTGTGGTCTCATAGGTCATGAGTGATTTTATTAACTCCAAGACTGAGATGTTTTATATATCATTCTCTTCTTGGATTATCATCACCTCTAGTGCCCAATTGCATAGTAAACCGAATGATTATATTGAATAACTTTTTTTATGTAAGATAATCACCATTAAACATCCTTCAATTTCAGATGTCAGTAAATCATGAAAAGAAATTATTAATATATTGATTATAATGAGTACTAAAACTTTCAAAATATCAATCATACATATATAGTCTAGTATTTTATCATTATTTGTTCATTAATGATTAAATTATAAGAGTTTCCAAATTTCATGATCCATATTTAAAGAATAAATTTTATTATAAACATTTCGGCTAATCCATAATAAAATAGTCCCATAGATTTACCCTATAGTGTAAAAGTATCAATATAATCGGGGGTCCCTTTTCTGTAATTTCACAATTAAGAATATAACCATGAATGAACATTCTATATATGGTATAACCAATATATAATAAAAATCATAACATATGTTTATTCTAATAACTATAGTTGGAACCATAAATTTAAGGTTCATGACCCATAGATTTCTCTTTATGGGAAAATGGGTGTTTGATATTTTCTAAAACAAAGAATGAAAATAAAAATCAGTTAGAATTTTGAAAAAAAATTAATTTATGAAAACAATGATATTTTGATAAAACCCCAAAGATAAAATTTTATATAAAATGTAGGTAAAATATATTATTGAATGAGGAGAGAATTGACATTAAATGATTTTGAACAGTGCATTAAAATAAATTAAATTAACACATAATAAATAATTTTAACTATAATACAATCAAAGAAAAGAGAACATAGTGGAATTTAAAGCGTTAAATGTTGTGTAAAATAAATTATAGAAAAAAAATGCACACATTGATGAATGATTTATAAAATAGATCATGAATGAGCCCTTAAATAATCTCCCCTCAGTAATTCATGAGAGGGTTATATTGGTCCCATACCTTTAACAAAATCCCATAAAAGAGAAGGAGAATGGAACCCCACGGATTTAACATAAGAAATGAAACAAAAACAATAACCTTAGTATTAATGAAAAATAAAAACCAAAAATCATTACTTTAAAAGTTTTGAGAACCTAAAAAATAATATATATAAGATTAAGTTTTTTTAATAAACCCTTTGAAGAGAACTCCACTCACTATAGAATATTTAGAATAATTTGAAATATAAAGATATAGGGAGATATAGTAAATAGAATAAAATAATTTTTCAAATAAAATAATTTTTTATAATGTCTAATATAGAAAATTAAAAATAAATTTGATTGAAGAAATATAATATTGATTTTCTATTAATAATGAAATTTGATGATCACTTGGAGAAATCTTTAAAAATATCATCAGATATTGATCAAGAATCATTCGGTGGTAAGTACTTGTCATTGATGTTCATATTTGATATCCAAGACTCTAATTATACCTACTTATATCCTGTATTGGTATTATATGTGTCTTGGGTAAATCTATGCCTTTTAATGAGTTGATTCGTGGATTTAAAGAGCTACATTTAATTCCTTTTAACTATTCTAGAAATAATCCACCGAATAGCTACCTAATCCAGTATATTTCCAATGGAATCATATAAATTATTGGTATTATATAGACTAGAAATTATATTTTGAGTGCTCCAACAGCTAGATTGTGGGATTCATAATGATGTGGGTAGTTCTATCACATATACCAGTTGATTAGTAGTATTCTATTTTGTAGCACATTATATTTTTTGGTGAGGGTATTTAAAGTGAACCTATATAATATTTTGGATACCTTTTCATGGTCCTTTTTTACCTATGATTATTTATAAATACTATAAACAAGAAACACAGAAAAATAAATAATTATAAATTTTTTGGTGGTTGTAATCATAAAAACACATTAGAGGATCAACATATAGTACATCTGGATCACACTATTCCACCAAGGTACTATTTATATTATATTTTAATTCATTCTCCATGATTAAAGTTATTTCTCTTTATTTAAGGAACAATGTTTTCATAATAATTTAGTAACTTATGTCACAACATCAATATAAACCAATTTTTTTAAAAATAATTTATTAATATTATTCTCTGAAGGTTCAGGTTCCATCAATTGGTATAAGAGAAGTATCGAAAAATATTAATTCCAAATTTTTATTAGACTATATAGAATTTGGTTATTGGATTTAATATGGACCTAACTTCACTGAAAGTTCTTTGAATAGAGTATGGTTATCTTATGACCATCTAAAGATTAATTTCAAATTGAATGTAATTGTTATTTTTTAAAATAAAATTTATAATAATTAATTAAACCTTTAAATAAATATGTGAAAAATAGGTTGTTGGGTGATTAATGTTCATGACATGGATTTAAAATATAAAAAAATTAATTAAAATAAGTATGTGGAGATTACCTTTTCAATTTAGGGAAGCATCGATCAATCACCCACATTCAGGGGCAGTCCTTCAGGTGAAATTCATGTAGCACCAACCCGGCGATATATTCCCTAATGTTATAGTAAAAAATTAATTTTTATATATACTCACCCCATAGTGAAACATCCTATAGCCAAACCCTAGTTGGGTCAGTCTATGCCAAACCTGAACCTTCAAACCCATATGACCCTACCCAATTTGATAAATACCTCCTGAACACAATTTAACGTCCAAATTGGCCAAAACATCACAAAAAACCCTAAAAATATTTTTTTACATTTTTTTATTTATTAAAATTATTTTTTGGGATTATATATTGATTGGTCATTATATGAAAAAAATAATTATATTTTTTGTGTCTTTAATTATTTTATTTATGTAATTCATTGATTTGATAGAATATAAAAATAAATTTGTGAAATTTACTATTTGATGTTCAATGAATCATCCCTTCATATTGAAATATATTAGTGTATGAATATCTGAATTTTAATGATAAAAATATAATTCACACATCTCGATTTCTCCTCATATTCATGTGAATATTTATGATAAAGATCTGAGGTGTTAGTGATGATGTGGTTCGAGTATTAGATTTAGTGATAAAACAAACATGAAAATGAATTTAATTTATATTCAAATAAAACTCAATGAATTTCCCTAGTTTATTGATTAATTAATCATCTACATGATGGATGAACTGGTATAAAATATCTCATGAACACTTCATTGTTAATTTATTTTAATATGTTTGGTTTATTAAATGTGAATGCATATATATTTATATGAAAACAAGGGATAGTTAAGGAGAATGTGTAGATAAAATAATTGAGTATGTTTAATTAATTATATTAATTTATGCATGGTTAATGTTTTTTGAGTAATCAAAGTGTAGCAATAATTATGAATTGAATTGAAATTTAATCGTTAAGAAGAAAACCTATATATACCCTTAAATAAAATACATAGTTGTAAATTCATTACTCCAATTGAGATAGAATGAAACCATATTTCAAGGTGATAATCATCTAGGTTTTAAGGTTTATACTTAAATAAATGATTTATCGTGACAGTGTTGGGTTGACTAAGCTAAAATTGGCATAAAATAAATAGCCATATCTTTCTTGGTGAATTTTTAGAGGAATGTATTGAGTGAATCAATATTAAGGATTCATAGGTGATATGACTCAACTCAACAAGTCAAGGTGTCATGTGTTATTTTGGATCTCCATAAAAAAGGTGACAATAGACTCTATGAGTAGTGGTGATTCCATAAAGCAGGGAATGAATATATATTAATGGATCACATCCCACTAGAATAATAAAGCTACTAGGTATTTCAAATATAATTGTTGAGTGATACAATAATTTTTAAAAAATAGTTAGATGCATTTAATATTAATAAATAAAAATTTCATATATAATTGTAATCATTATAAAAGTATTAATCTACTATCTTTTTGTTTTTTTTAAGAATTTCAATGAAAAACCCCAAATTCATTGTGGCCAATTTTGGTCTACAACCACATCCTTACTATCAATAATTTTAAATAGTAGTATAAAAAATAACATAAAGCCCTACAATATGAATGGAAATTATATTTTTTGGAGTCTCCACTACCTAATGACACACCTTAGGAAGAAAATAAGGGTGAGAAGGGAACTTAAAGAAGAAATGTATATGATGCATTTAATGAATTCATCATTATGTTGTCATTTTTTTTCAAAGAGGCGACATGGATTGGTTACCCAATCCATGCCAATCATTATGTTGTCATCAATGTCCTGTAAGTTGAAAAATAAACAAGTTGAAATTGATTTTTAAAATATATAGTCATATCTCAAAGAAGTTTTAGAGCAGAAATTAACAAATAAATGAATGATATTATCATAATAAAAAGTACATAGAAATTGAAACAAATAATTCAATTGATTCCTTATATACTCAATATGATAAAGTACATTGGTCAATATTCCTCATTAGGGTTCAATTTGACTCACAATATTTCGAAATATTTCATTCTATCATCATTATCAACCATTTAAACAAGTTTTATTAAAAATTATAAAAATTATACTATGGGTAAAACACTTCAATATCTTTTGGGTAAAGTTTCTCAATTGGATAAAAACTTATATAAGATAATATTTAGTTCTTGTGGCGAATGAGTAGAAAGACGATGAAAAAATTCTAGTGATAATTATGATTCTAACAGTACTATGGTAATATGATATTTATAAAAAAAATATAAAGAGTTTGAGAATGAAATAAGATGTTATTCTCTTTTCATTTGGATAGAAAATTCATTGGAGGAGAAATTGAAATGAAATGAAGGATAAGCAAGTAAAATATTCTACTTTATGTATATTCATCAATAAATTTAATGTTTCTATTTTAATTCATGAGTATTAGATATAATATGTGACTTGATAATTTGTATCCAAATAAAGGATTCAGGGATGATTAAAAAGATTACATGTATATACTAAATCCAGATGTTGATGATTGAGCATCAATCCTAGGTTATTGAGAGAATATCACATCCTCACATTCCTAGTAGATAGATCATTATATATGAAAAATATTATTAGGTAATGTGTGTTACTAAATAAACAATATATTAATTTCTATTTTAGGAAAAATAAAATTTTATTACATGTATGAAATAAAGATTTTACTATATACCATATATATTTAATAGTTTAATTATACTTCAATCATAAAGGTCCTATATTGGAAATTAATGTTGAATATAAAATATAAGTCTCAAATAATTCAAAGTTTTTGAATGATAAACCATTGATGAGTATAACCAAATGTAAATTATAAAATATATTCCAAATATTGTGTGTATACTCTTTTTAGTTAAAACCATTAGCTTATATAACATGATTTCTTATAAAATTTATTGTCCATGTAATCTTTTATTATTAAAAGTGATTAATCAACAAAGAATATAGAAATAGGTAAAAAATATTAGTGTAAACTAATTCAATTATAATATAGAGGTAAATTAATATATTTTATAGGATTCATTAAAAATATTAATGAATTTAAGATTTAATTAATGATTATTATGGGTTAGACGATAAACTTTACTCTTAGTAGGTGAGCCATAAAATATATTTTCAAAGTTTTACAAAATCATTAAAATTGCAATTGGATATATTATTAAATTTATATTAAATTAAACACATCAGAGTATTTTTGTTAGTAAATGTAGGATCAAGGATGAGTCATATAATACTAACATGTCTTCTATCATCCATGTATACACATGGTTCACAAAAAAATCATTAACCCTTAACCATATATCGAGTGTAATAAAAAATCGACATCATATAAGTTAAAATACAAATTAAATCCATTAAATCACAAATTCATGTGTTAGGATGTGAAGTATGGGTTTATGGTTATTTTATAAAAAAATATATCACTAAAATCTTAAAGATCATATCAATTAATTAAACAAAAATATTTCAAATTATATTACAAAAACATCTGTGATATAGTATTTTTATTCAACTAAAAGACTATAAATCTACATAAGGGCTCACATATATATTTAAGATAGAGGTAGGAATATATACTTTAATAAAGTTAAGGCTTCTAATTTACATATGATTTTCATATTAACAAGCTCCAAAACAACACATGTAAATGAATGTTCTGGAGAAAAACAAACTGCATGGGAAAAATAAATAACATAGAGATATGGTTTTATAATCACTAATTCTGGTCAAAAATTATTCATTGATAATAATGAATACATATCTTCGAAGGAAGAAATAAAAAGGAAAAAGATAAAATGAAAAGTGAATATGAATTCATAAAAAGGGATTCCATGAACATAAATCAAGTCTATATTTTTTTAGCATCACCAGTAGAAGTAAATATAATTGTTTCTGAATGAGTATTAAAGAGATATGGACATGTATGGTAAATTGAATACCAATAATAAAATTTTTATTTATAAAATCTTATGATTTCTCCAAGAATTCACTATTTTTAATCCTTTTCACCAAAAGAGATTTAGAAATCTATTTTAATTTATATTTCCATAGAATCTTTCCAGGATTATTATATAAATGCTATGATTTTCAATTTATATAAAAAATAAGAATTATATCAGGGAATGAATACTTTGTTAAATGGTTATAAAGGAATAGTGGGAGAACTATAGTTTTCCCATGATATATGTTGATAATATAAGGAAAATATTTATTAGTATTACATTTAGATATGAATTACGTGAAAGTATTTATACAAACATTGACATATAGTAGAAGCCAAAGTTCTAGTGAAAATATCAATAGAGATTGACCTATGGGTTGGTTAGGCCAGTTTATTGTACATATATTAACTATGTATTGAAAAATAAAAGATATAATAATTAAAGTGAGAATTTTTTCAAACTTAACAAACCATGAATCTATCTAAGAATACATGTAAAATACATAGATGGAGATAAAGATGATGAGTAAATCTATGCTCTTCAAAGATGCATCAATCAAATATTAAAAGTTATATACTTGATTTTTTATTACCAATACATTTATAATGGTAGGAAAATATTAAATAAATCTAGTATACCTATATAGGTAAGAAGACTTTACTATCCAATAGTGCTTGGAGAAGTAAATGGTAAATGTACTTTGTTCATAGAGAAGAACGAAATCTTGCAATAAATGGCCACAAAACTAGCCTTCAAAAATATATATATTATCTATTATCATAGTTTTGAAAATTAAATGAGTGAGATAAGATCATTTAATGTAGTTTATCCATATCTATAAATTCTGTGTATATTGTGTCTTTTGGTTTAGATAAAGAAGGTGTATAAATATTAAATGATTTGTTTTAGGTCATGTAATTTTACTAAGTAAAGTTTTTTAAAAATATATATTGTGATAATATAATAATTGTTGTACCATCCATGATATCATGATTATGATAAAGGTCAAAAATGATATAATCAATGTTATCAAACCATGAGGGGCTTTTTTAAGGAGTTTATTTTGTAGATAAAAAAGTATCCATGTATGTAAACATGGAAACCCATAACATAATCCATAACTCAGAAAAATTATTATCTTATCTTGTAAGATATAAAACTTTTAGAGTTATAATGTTGGATCTAGAGAATGTGTGGGTGTTGTAAAAGTGGGTGCATTAGAACCCAATTGAGAGACATTTTTTAATTACCATATCTCATATACATAAAATTATGCATCAAATATTCTAACCATAATAGTGTTAATTTTTCATAAATTATTTATATGGTATTGTAATTAGAATTTTTTTATATCTAATGTTTATAATAGTTATAATATATAATGATAACATTGAAGAACTATGATTATAATCATTATCATGAGTCCTATAGTCCGTATACATCTCACTAATGGGAGACAAATTATGTTTTACAATAATGATGTTTCATAATTATAATCAATATGAATTATTCTCATGAATTTTACAATTTTTGATATATTGTAGAGGATATTATGGTGAATTAATTAATAATAATAACACCATTGTTTTTGGGTATCATTGTATGTTACTATCTAC
Source organism: Viscum album (assembly GCA_963277665.1). Classification (NCBI taxonomy): domain Eukaryota; kingdom Viridiplantae; phylum Streptophyta; class Magnoliopsida; order Santalales; family Viscaceae; genus Viscum; species Viscum album. The sequence continues at coordinate 1,682,977,723 of OY728119.1, read as the reverse complement.
AAGAATGTATATTAGTATCTCAAATTCAGATCAATATCATTTAATCTAATAGATTGATTCAACATAAAAACTCTGGAATTTATGTTTTTTATGATGTATCTTTTTTTTGATGTGTTATTGGTGGTGTGTAATTGATTGAATGATGAATATTATATTTATTTATTCTGAAAGGAATAATAAATCTTTTTACACATAACTATGATGGAATTTTCTTGACTAAATCTATGGTCTTGGTAAAAGAAGTAAAATCCACCCAATAATAGTTAAAAATAAATTAATAAATCATTAATGGATTATGAAAAAAGTATGTATCTTGTTTTTGAGATATCATAAGACAATGGGATAACATTACCCAGTGAATGTATGTATGAGTTTTTCATAGAAATTAGTTTTTCTTATCTCATTAAACACCATGATGAGTTTTTAGATGCCTCTCTTGGTATGTGAGTATGACTCACTACTATTAAGATAAGGTCCTAGAGGGTCACACATTATGTATATTTATATGATTCACCAAATCTGATTGATAGAAATTTAGGAAGAAGTGTGCCCTATTTGTAGGGGCCGATAAACATCTGAGAGTGAATGATCACAGGTTATTAATTAATTAAATAAATTTTATGTTATTCTTGTTAATAATAATTATTATTTCATTTATTAATAAAGTAATTCACGAGTTATTTAGGTATAAAATAAATTATAATAAAATTAGTATTTTTCAAATGAACTTTACATGTTCAAGGTTTATTAAATAATTATGGGGGGAATGATTTGAGTTAATAGATCATAATTCAAAACGTTTCATTTAAGAGTTTCGAAAGACTATGATAAAATATCCATGACATTTATGGAATGATAAATTGGACTTTAATGATGGATTTGGGTCTATTTTCTATGTCAATTTTCATAATAACCAAAGTCATATTAATAAAATTATAAAACTATGTCTAAATTACCATTTACAACAAAATTTGGAATGGGGATAGTATTGCCTGAATTATCCCCCCTCCCAAAATATTTTTAAATCTATAGATAGATAAGCTAACAAAAAGATCAAGAATTCATGGATCTATGTATGTGTATTGATTTCATTAACATACAGACACCAAATGGATATCATAACTATTTTGATTATTCATGATAGAACATGTAGATCGTAGAACAATGATCTATTATCTATGGTATATGTGCGAAAACTAATGATAGATACTCATTTTTTCCTTTATGTAATAGTGATTTGGTGAGGAGTTGAGTACATCTAGATCATGTTATTCAATTGAGGTACAATTTGTGTTTCATTTTAATCCATAATTATTTCATAATCTTTTTATACATAATCCAAGGAATAATTCAAGCATCAGTATTTAAGATCATGTTTTACGAAATAGTACTAATCCAAAAAATTTGAAAATTAAAATTTTATGTCTATGAAGATACATGGTTTATTTTGGTTATACCTGGTGATTTATATGTACCAATTCACATTATATCCTTAATATTTAGTTAAATATATTCACTTAATTATTTTTCAATTTATATTTAATTCATTTTATGGTGACTATTAATGTATTATATTTGATGATAGGTTATTTAGAGGTATAGATCCCATTATTACATGGAAAGCTAAGTGTTTGTCACTATCTGATATCCTAGTAGAGGTGGGACTATGGAGTTAACATATAGGTTATTTAGAAGAATATAGTTTTGTATCAAATATATGGGATTGTATTTACGGTTAAAAATGTATGAGGATAGTTGGTATTTGTTACCTTTGATCTCCTGAAGTAAAACATCTTGAAGATTCAACTGTAAAACAATACTATGGAACATACCAAACCAGAAGAACCCCATGTCACTAAAGTACCAAAAAATTAAATTAAAACCACACCTAATCCACTATTACATGTCGTATCCTACACACACTAAAACAAAAATTACTCATGAAAAAAACTCAGGTGAAATAAAGAGAAAAAAGAAATACAAAATTAAATGGTTTTTATGTTTATACAATATACACAAGAGATTCATAATACTTTCATTCATTTCATAAAAGTTAAAATATTCCAATCAGGATTGAAAAAACATCCAATATTATATCACTAATCAATATATATGTGCACAAGAGGCCCCATCTTTATTTTATAGAGGGGTCAATTTGTTAATCGATTCCACAACCATTAGAAATTTATGAGGAACCCATCATTGTGCATAGTTACCTATGATTTCATGTAGCTCACTTATACATAACCTCCATCTTTTATTGGATATTAGATGCTACATGATTTTATAATTATGAAAACAATATTAATATAATTTTATACAAAACCACCCAAAAAATTATATATAATGAATATAAAAAACATTATTTTTTCCATAAATTCTACACACCATAATCTAATCATGAGAAACAATTCTACTTGGTTTCATAATATAAAACATGAACTAATAAATCTACTATACTTCTCCTACAATGAGTTTTCATCTAAAAAAATTATATTCAAATGTTTCTCCTTATTGACATAGTATAGTGGTACTTTAATGACCCATCACATTTTCTAGAAATATCCCACTCGAAGTCTAATTTTAAGGAAACATGATGACCACTAAAATAATTTTTAGTTTCAATCATTCTAACTTCCATAATAATAAATAGTTCCTCCATCCACTGGATGGTCATCTTAATAAAATTGAGGTACACAATTTCCTTATAATATCTTGTACTAAAATCTTGGTGAACATGTTAGTTGGATTTTGGATTTATATTATCTTTTATTTCTCTAGCATCCCAGCCTATAACCTCTTATAGATAAAATTATATTTTATCTTAATATTCATTGTTTTTGTTTGAATCAATGGATTTGTATCTAAATTAATTGTACTATAACATTCACAGATTAACAATACACTTTTGAATCCTGCTGAGCTCCTCACACAAAAAATTTATCCATATTTATTCCTTTCCTAATTCATTAATGGTCATGTATTCAACTTTCACCGTGGATTGTACAAAAACATACTACAACCATGACATCAACCATAATGTTTCATATATAAAGGTTAATATAATGAATGTCGTACTCTTCTATTTTTCCATATCTCTTCCAAATTCTACATCCACATAACCCTACAATGAATAAACAATTCCAAAACAAAAAAAAATTATATTATAATCCTTTGAGGTATCAGATAATACGATTCAGATATTACTAGTGTACATTTCAATAATTATCTAAAAATGGACTGAAAAATCTAACTTCATGTGCAAGTTATATCCTTGTATATACCATGTTATACCAAAAAATCACCTATTTTATAAGAAAAATATATTCTTATCCATGTACATATCCTCATATTTTATTTTCATGGATTTTTATTTGGGTAGTTTGAAGTATCTATCCAATGGGGTTGAAATTATATTTCATTTGGTCATTCCAAATCTCCTGATGACCTTTCAGATAGACTCTTTATAAGATAAAATCAAATCTCTACTCTTCCTATATTGTTAATCTAAATAACCAAAAACAATTTATATTAAAATATATATTTCAACTCAAGACATAATAAAAAATAAATCTTCACTTCTTAATTTCATTTATTGTTTAAACCAACCAAGGGTATTTTATACACATATAATATAATGATGATGAATGTCTCATCCTTGAACCCCATATACATACAATGTTAATCTAAGTTTCTCAATATGAACTCTGTGGTCACTGAGTCATATAACATTAAATTCCCTATATTTTATTTTTTTATATCATAAATACTTCTCTTCATCTTACACACTATTCCTTTATTCCATTTATCTATGAAACCATCTAGTTTCTTAAAACAAATCTCATCCAAATCACCATTAAGGAATTCCACATTCAAATCCATCTTCTCCAAATTAAATATTTAAGAATCAATGAAACTCAATAATGTCTATATGGTTATTTGCAATGGGAGAGAAAATTTTAGAGAACTCCTATAATTTTTTGAAACCCCTTTAAAACCTTCATATCCTGGTACCACATTATATTGCTAAATTCATAGTTCAATTAGAATAACCACTTTTCCTACAATGATTTCATCCCCTTCAATAATTTTTCTATCTCCAATGTTTTTTACCTGAAGAAGTTTATCTCATATTTAATAAATAACTTCAAATTTATAAAATTACAAAGACTAGCGACTTATTCTATGCTTTTCATTTCTCCTCTATTCACAAGAAGAATGTAATGAACATCTATTTTGAACCTCTAAATTGGTAAAGTGATTCTGGTATACCTCTATAAATTTATTTGTCAGTTTTAAATTCCTATCTCCTTTACATCTAAAATATAACCTTCAACAACTCTACACTAAGCTTCCATGGTTCATAAGATTTCAGTTACATCTTTTTCTATCCTTATTTATTCCTCCAGACATTTTGTCCTTATTAATTTTTTTCCCTATTATCCATTTTAAATTTTTTATCACATTATCTCGGGTATTATCAACTGATTCATTTTTATTGATTCCATATTTCACCATCTTATGGTATTTCTTAAAGCATTCTCATTAATTATGACATTACAAATTATAAGTATCATCTAAATTCATTATCCCAAAGTCCAAAACATATTTTTTTATCACCATAACCCACAATGAAATGTTCTTAGGAATTTTCATATCCAATTCCTTAAAATAAAAAAAGAAATTGGAAGGGAATCAAAAAACATTGAATATGGTAGCATTAACTAGTTTCTTGACCAATGAAATTATAGAATATCCTAACCCATTGTTGTGGGAGGACATCTATTTACTTGGTACACTGCATAATTAACTACTTCCACCGAAATTTTCATAGATATTAGAAAATTTAATCACGTGATATCATCCTTTTCACCCAATATATGATTAATATAACCCACTAAAACATTTTATTTTGGTGTTTAGAATAAAATCTTCTCAAACCGATTTCCTTTTCTCCAATAGAATCATCAAATCTCCTTAATATAAAACTCTCTTCTTATATAGTAATTTAAGAATCTAAACTTATTTTTTTCATGGTTTACTCAATGTCCATTCATCAATAAATACTCTAAAAACGTCAGAAATTTATTTAGTAATTAAAAATATACTTTCCTTATTTCATCATTGATGAATGTAACAATTTAGAAAGTGACACCATGAGAATTGACAAGTCCAGTCCTGCAAAAAATTCATGTGTATGAGTTAGAACATTACGGCCTTCTATTTCCTTTCATCATGATTTATTTATGACCTTCTCTTATTATCAAGTATCAAACTATCATAATATTTAGAATCTATGTGAATATGATTTACTATATCCTTAGTGACTATGATTCGCATGATATTATCACTAAGGTGACCTAGATGACCATTCCATAACTTCAGACAATAGAAGATGTAATTATGGTAAATGTTTCACCATCTGGTCTTCATATCAGAGAAAACATACCACCTATTACCCATTTCTTTATGACCATGGAACCCTCACTAATTTTACATACTATATTTTCTAATCTCAATATGAATACTACTTCTTTGAAATGACAAATGAAAATTAAGTTCTTCTATATACATGTGATGTGTCTACACTTTATAAACTCAATAATATTATGTTAGAAGTTTTATATTTAACATATATATTCCTAAGAAATTTTATTGCTTATTTATTAGCTATGTGAATTTTAAAAAATAATATAGATATATAATTATCCAAATATCCACTCTCGATCATAGAATGGAATGAATCACCATAATCAATGATCCATGATTCCAAAAAATGTAAACACTTAGTAGTAATCCAATATTACATTTAGTTATTGTATTTTATAAATTTTCACTTTTAGAATTCAACCTATGATCCCCAAAATAATTTTCCCATGTTCCCTATCTTCCCAAAAATCAAAAAAATGGGTCTTGGTCTAGTAAATTTACTTCAACATATCGCCCTTGATCTCCCTTTTGATTTATTATAACATCTCCATTGAGTGGATATTCATATACCTTATTCATTGAGTGTCAATATAGAAATTATATGGAATTCCCCCATTATTAGTCTTTCATTCAACGTGACATCATTAATATCCAAACACACTCAGTTAGATTTCTTAAAAACAACATATGAAAGTTACAATAATGTCTTATGACTGGTAGCATCATAACAGAAACATAGCCCACACTTCTTCTGGGAAATTTACTTTAAATAATTTATGATGATTCTAAATCATTTTGAAGTCACTCTCATTATCAATCATAGTTATTCAATAATATATATTCAAAATTAATAACCTATGAATCATGATGATCTTCTTCATAGTTTTTGGCTTCTTATACATTTCTGTCAATGAATTTAGCATCACCGTTATGGTATTCACCTCTTATATACTATAAAAAAATCTCATTTCAATAACATTAAAATAAATCAAAGTAATTTTATATCCATCTATTCCTCCCTTGAAATGTGGATTATCATATCCATCAATTCCTATTCCACAATTTTCATTTCTTCTAGTTTGACCCCCATAAATAGAAACTAATGGTCCATTTGAGTAAGATGATCCTCCATCTATATCTTCCATAAGTTGAATTATTTATCACTGAAAATTTCTATTTTCATAATTTCTTCTTTCAATTCCATACACCATTAAACGTTTAAATCTCATTATTTGAAAAAATTTCCAAAGGGGAATTTTTTTGAAGATCCTGATTCTGAGAGTGTAGAACCTTATTGTACCTTATGTTATGATACCACTTATTACGATTCCAAACTATCAATCAGATGAAGTAAAATCCCTACAAACATTATGAAAAAAATAAAGCTATATAACATACTAAACTATATATACTCCATTAAAATGATATAAATGATTTTATAATTCAAACTAAACCCAATCCACCACACCAAGTTAATTCCCACACACAATCAAACAAACACAGCTCATAGAAACAAAACATTAATGGAAAATAAATCTACTAAAAGACAACAAAAAATATTTATGTAGTTCAAATGTTTGTCCCATATCTATAGGCTAACAAAAAATATTTCTTTAATTTCATTGAAGTTATAATATTACAATCACAATTGAAAAAAATACCAAATATTAAATCACAAACAAATCAACACGTGTATAGGTTGTCCCATGCCACCTTTATAATCGGGCCTATCTGATAAACCAATTAATCCATATTATGAAATTTTTTAAGGAAACATTTTTTTTCATTGTGACCTCTAATTTCCTATATCTAACCCATGTATTACCATGTACTTCATATAAATTTGAAATGTTACTCTCATTTATCATTATTAAAAACATACTAGATTGATTTTCCATAGAACTAAAAAGAAAAATTTACCAACTTTAATGCTAAAAAAATACATATTCCATAACGTATATATCCAATAATTATATCATGAACACCTTATCTCCTTGGTTATGAAACATAACATCCATATGAATACCTATAATGATCTTCCATTTTCATGACGATTTATCAGGATGATACATATATTATATCGTTTCTCATTTAAAACATTATGAATAAAAACCAGTAATAGACTTCACATTTCCTAAAAAAAAATTTATGATAGTATATAAAAATTAAAAGTAAGTAACTTTAGTAAATATAGACATAATAGATGAATTTATAAAGGGAATTGTGATCTATAAATTCATGACGATGAATATTATTGATGACACATGAATGTGACTTTAGAATAGGAACTAGAAATAAAAATAAGGGGATCATTCATCATATAGATCGAGGAAATGATTTCATCACCGATGTAATTGTATCTATGAATAGTTTGTAAGGATCGAACTTGAAAAATATATCTCAAACTCCTTATCAATAAATATGATTTAGAGTTTGAGATACTTCCTGGGAGATAGTGTTCATGGTTTATTAAGAATACTTTTTTTGTATCTATATTTGTAATGAATAGTTGAAATGGATACAATAGTTTGTTTTGAAGTGGCGATTCTCTAGATAGTTGTCTTGTAGTGTGGGAATAACAATTATATATATCATGATAGGTAAGTTAATCCATAAATAATCATTTTATTTTCTTTATTCTATGATATAATTGTAATCTAAAAACATTTTTAGGTAATATTTGAAACCCTATATACATCTTCATGAAGTCAAGAGCTATACTTATATGTTTTTTTAATTCCACCAATGGATGTTTTGATTTTATTTATTTGTATCATTTTTATCCAAGTATCATAAATGATTTATAGATAACATTAGGGGACATTTGGTAGTGATGCATCTACTTATGAGAAATTACTTTCAGATAGTATTTCATGCGGTAAACAAACACCTAAATTTTCTTAAGGGAAAATAAATAGTGCATTTATTCTCGATATATTGATAAGAGGATTCCACATAGGGATTTACGAAAATGTTTCTCATTAAGGCTGAGGATTTCAACTTGTTTGGGTGATCTATGTAATTTCTTGAAATACAAAATGGAGTTTTGTGTGAGGATTATAGTAAAAATAATTTTGGGTCTTTGATAATATCAGCAGTGTTGATATGGTCTGGATAGGTGACATGATAGAGTCTGGACTATACTGTACGAGATTAATTTTACATGGATAGGTCCTTCCAACTTATATATGGTGGATGGGTCCTAATGATCCGTAAACCATTATATGAAATAGTTTTGGGAACCTTGTTGGGGATAAAAACAACCCTGGGTAGTAGTTTCCTTCATGGAGTGATGACAAGATAACCAGTCATATCACTAAATATCATGAAATAATCACTTTTCTAAATTTAGATGGCAAATAAATTTTGTGGAAATTTTAGATGATATTGTTATATAAATTTCATGATCATCTAGTGGTATCATGATAATATTAAAGGGTAATGGTGGATGGTGTTATCTCTTAATTAAAATTCATAGGTGTGTTTATTCAATATACCAAGTGGGATTACAGATTTAATTAGTTAAATTATATGACTTTATAATTATTATGGATGTCTGTAAATTATAATTTTCAGTATTTATTAGTGTATGGAAATGACATCCTTGGGATTTGAAATACTTCTTATGTGATGGGATATTCAGTCTGTTTAGGAATTTTCTAATAGATGAAAGCTTAACATTGGAAAATGGTTTTCTCTAAAGAGATGATGAGACATGCATTGGGTAGTTATTTTCATTAAGTAAATAGGTGGTTTATACATGGAAAAATGGTTTTATATTATTACACTATGAATTATAAAAATCCAGAATTGAATGTTTTCTATAATTGTGAATTTACCTATTATTGAGACCTTAAGAAATTTTTATTTATGGTTGGATTATCCATCAGGGTTTGGGTTATTGTGTGATTGTATTTCATATCTAATGAACCATTTTGTTCTTTACATTAGATGGATAGGTCAAACTATTAATTTTTTAGGATCGATGATTATTATGTTCTGTGATGACTCAGGAGAAGGGTTAGAGCAGATATTATTTTGGATTGGAAATTTATATCTAATAAAAAGTATTAAGATATTCTTTAAAGGTTGGTATCCTGATTATATTATAGTGGTGGATGCTGAATTTTCATGAAATAAGAAAAATAATATTTTTGAGAAACACTCACATTATAGAGAAATGATATCCTGAATTTCTCAAATTTAGATATTTTGGTTATTGTATTATGGCCTCATTGAGTGGGATATTTAATGGTACTAGTGTTGATGAGTCTTTTGATAGATACACAATATTTTAGCATGGGTTTTAACAATGATATCATCATATGAAACTCAATTATAATTTGAATTTATCTTAATGTAGTCATATTGCTTGAAAATATAGCGTGGAGAGGTGTATTATTATCACATTCTTCTAAGATCTTGAAAATATTTGTGGTTGTTCTGGTTTACTGCCTTTTAGCTCATTTCCCCATTTATTGGTTAGTAGTTTTTAGGTAATTCCTTAATATGTGATTGAATATTAATAATTTTTTTGATTGAATTATTTTATGTTTTCTATTTTTATGGATGAAAAGTTTTATGGTGTTGAGGATGTGATATTATGGGTCTTCACCTTGAAATTCATTTACTTATGATTGGAATTTTATTCTCGATTCAGTCCTGATGGATTTATTAAAAATAATTTAAATTTTAATGAAGTGATTTAGTGGCTTGATTTATCACCAAATATAGTATATATATATATATATATATATTATTGTTTCATTAAAAAGCAAAATGGTAAATTCAGCTTCCTTAGTGTGTCAGATTAGAAATCATACTATTATATTGTGTCCAAAAAGGGATGTTTACCCCAATATAAGTGTTTTATAATTTTTTGGAAACATTGTTTCATTATGTATTGATAGGTTTCTTTTTAAGAATAAAAATATTATTTTATGTCTGTGGAATTTGAAGCCAAATTTTCCCCATTATAAACACATTTTTATATTAAAATTATATATTTGGTTCGTGTTTTCTGAGGAGATAGTCACTATTAGGGGGATTCCACCAAAAATCAAGGATATCAGCTAGAGGATCATCCGAGTGTGAAAAATATGTACGGTTATTTGATCTAACTCTTTAATAGATATTCCAAATTATAACCCTTTGTTTTAATATAAAATATGTTAATCTTCTCATGAAGTTTAAAAAAATCATTATTATATAACAAATCTCTTTCCATTGGATTATTCAAAATCTGACTTATAGATTTCAAGACAAATTAATTTGAATTTTTTGGGGCATTTAAACAAAACTATTAGTAAAATAATAATTTAAATGATTAACAATCCCTTTCATACCTTATTGTAAATTTATCAATGAGATGAATCCACTAACTTTTGAATCACTCCAATCAGAGTTTTGAATTAATAGAATTTTTATAGGGAACATTCAACTTTATTCTTGTTCTTTCTATGATTTTAGGTTCTTAGAGGGTAAATTTTTTGAAAATATTCCATGATTTCAAATTAAGGGGTTGAGATGCAATGAATTTTATTTTTCGAAAGGTATGGGTCATTTTTTGTTTCAATTTGAATTTGTTTTTTAATCATGGTAAATGTGCACTATGTTATAAGGAAGGTCCCATGACTCTATGGGGATGGTATAGAGCCTAATGTTTTAGAAAATGGAAAAAAATTTGGTTTCACAATTATAACATGGTTAGTAGAAATTGTTTTGAGTAACTATGTGAGGAACCTTGTGAGAAACATGGGTCACACTATTTTTCTACAACATTGTGACCCTTGATTCACACCAATGCGAAAAACTACAGAGTTTGAATAGATATATTTTTCATAGTCTGTGGAATTATAGGGATACTATCTGACATAACTGTGTGGGGTATTACCTTGGAAAATGATGGGACCTTAGTTTTCACATAGTTTTTCCAAAACGATCACCATTTATTTTGAGGGTGAAATGTCCATTTTACCCTTAATGAATCTTTAGACCTAAATTTTCCTTCCATCCACTTCATTCGTGTGGATTGAACCCTTCTTCTCTCATAGCTCTCACTCAATCCAAATATAGGAATTTAGATATGTTCACGATCGGAAGTATAAATCAAGATCTATCATAAGTATCATATCCATCTCATTAAGATCTCTCATCAAAAACCATAACGTAGGTAGTCTTGTCATTTTCCCCAAAAGGTTTTGTTTTTTCATAGCCCTGATGTTGAGCCACACATGTTCCTTTTCCAAGCATCACATAAAATTGATTTCTTCAATCTAAATTGATATACATACCATGTTATACTCACAAGGATCATTATTTAGTAGTTAGTAGATATTGACCTCAATCAAGGACACCCCTTGCACGTGCCGACTAAAATTTCCTCTTTTTATTAAATTATTAAATTCACAAAATGCCTTCTAACCATTCATATTGAATTATAAATGGAATTGAAAATTTATATACAGATTTATATTGAACCCAATGCACCCCATATGTTCCTAGACTGGCTTATTGAAGTATTTTTTGCATCTAAGTTGTTTATGAATTGATAATAACACCTTCTAAATTCCTCGTTGAGCATTGAAATTGATTTTACATGTCTTGATATATTAATTTTCATGTATTAAATTGAATGGATCATTCATGGTGGTTTTCCATTCTTATCATAACAAAAATATTTCATTAAAAAGATATATAAAGGGTGGAAATTCCACGCCAATCATTTCATTTTTCATTAAATTCTTAATTGAATTGTAATTCCCAGGTTATAACGGTATTGTTAAATATAATTCATAATTGGTAATACATCATAGATATATTTATAAATATGATTACGTCTTTGATATAGTGGCTTTAATGATGGTAAGGGTTTTTTTCATGATGGATCGTTGTCCCATACATCTGGCATTGATCATGACGACACACACCATTGACACTCGTTGGATGGTGGGCATTGCGCACCACATCCCTTGTTTCGGGCGATGGCATGATTTTACACACATCATCTCAATTGATGACCATGAAATATACAAACTTTTAAGAGACATATTTAATGTACCATATTTCATGAGAATATAAGACAATTTAGACAAGTTATGGATGTCGGAGTTATGCCTTGATCGATCCAACACCTAATATTCCTGGTATATGGCCACTTATGTCTTCATGTACATGGTCCATATAGGTGGATGAAATATATTACTATAATATATATAGAGAGAGAGAGATATTTACATATCAGATACACATTCCATCCATGACGCGAAGAATTTAGAGCCACTAGGTGTCCTTTAGGATCCTGAGTACATTGGTGTTTATTTATTCATCTTTTCCTATTATTTCATTTAAACCTACACAAGGTGGTTTATATTTACACCACTTGTGATACTTTCAGGCATCGTTGGTGGTGGTATTCAAAGATTTTTTCTCAAACCCTACTCAGGTCAACTATTGTACCCGACTAGATTGCATGTATATAGGAATGGATAAGGGAAATCATGCCACTATAGATTCTTGAAATTATTTACCTATAGTTCTATCATAGGAGTAGAGGACTAGTAATATACATGAGATTCTAATGGATCAAACATTCTGTTGTTTTTATATCATATTATACATGTAGGTCCCATGTTCCCTCTTTGTTCATCAGACATCAATGCATCCATGTATATGGAACTACCTAGTCTATATTGATATTATTATTTAGTTTCTGAGTTATTTATGCTTCTATGATTTAATTATTATATCTATTGTATCTAATTCCCACTACAAAGGTTTAATGGTCCTATGTCATTTTAGAATATGCTTATATTATGCTTCTGCTGTTTTCTACTTATTGTTATATCACACATCCAATATGATGATTGAATATAGTATCCCAACCATACGACCTTACACCCTCACTACTAGTCTGATGCCTCTAGAATATATGGATGTTTGCATGAGTCCATGTGAACCATTGGCTCAAGGAACAGTTTAAGTGGACCTCAGGTCAGAATGTTACAAAGTGGTATGAAATCATTATTTTTCATTTTTATTACTATTTGAATATTATACATGATACTAGGAGTTTGATAAATCTATAATTGACCCTCTATCTAGATGTAGCTTACCCATGTATAGGGAAACCCAACTAACCAAGGATGAGTAATTGCAGTTACAGTTTTCTCCTATTATGGTTGATATAACATCATTGTTGGGTGACCTGCACGTTTTGTGATGAGACTATTTTTGGTATTGTAAGAACTATGATTTATTTTAACTTAGACCAATGAAATTTAGAAATTCACTTACATGATTCATTATAGGAACAGTAGGACTCATATGCCACGAATTTTTTCATATCATGTCTTTTCTTCATCATGAATTTGCATGTTGAATATTTTTATTTCCTAGATTATCTATAGAATTATTCTGACCTTTTTTATAGGGATAAGAAAACTTAATTAAAACTTAATTTTCCCACCATATCCTAATAGTATTTTCTTTAATTGGTTAAAGTAAATACCTTAATTAGTTAATTTGAGTACGTTAATCTATGGACCATTGGTGTCAAGGGCCAGAACATGTTATGGTATGAGTTAATTTGACACCATGTTTTGGTTCATACAAAGTATGGGAACTTATGGATGGGAAATGGTGATCCATCTAATTCCACCTTTTAAAGATATTTAAATATTTTAATGAGAAAAAATTTAAAAATAATATCAATTTTAAAAATGGAATTCTTATCTTATATACGTTACAGGAGAACTAGAACCAAACTCATCCGTAACAGTGGGTAGTGGGGTGTCACTTATGATTTTATGGCCGTTATGGATTTTCCTAATCACCCATTCCCTGATTTAGGAGTAGGAATATGGGTATAATATGTTTATTGGAAGGATATGAACCAATCCTAGTTTTCTATCTTTAATATTTTCAATTGATAAATTCTAATTTGTGGAATGAGTTTCGAATTAAAAAATCAGTCCTCCATGAAACCCTCGAGTTTTACACCCTAATGGTGGTGAAACCCATATAACTAAGATTGCAGTTCATGAGATTCCAATGACACCTCTTACCAGACCACCTATGGCACATCTTCCTATTCAGGATATTGGTAGTGATTCCCTGTTCTAAGACGACTTTTAATGTATTTTATTGAATATGCATGGTGTTGTTTGACCTACCTTGAGGATTTAAAATCGGAGTTCTAGCAGTAACACCCTCTCACATTTTTAGGTGATATTGGACCACATGCTAAAGAGTCTTAGCTTAAAGCTATTCTTTCTATATTATAGAATCTTGAGACACTTCTAGATTGAAGTATAAACTTGATTCTTATATGTCACGCGATTCTACCTAGAGATGGTGGGATGTTAACACCCAGACAGATTAGTATAGGGATATTTTTTGGGTATACTTTTAGACTAACTTCTATCACTATTGTTTTCAACAGAATCTAAGGGCTGACAGTGATGGAGTGTTTATAAACCTGCAAAAAGGAGTTGTGTCCATCATGGAGTATTATACTCACCATACAAGGCTTTATAATTTTTTTTACTGAATCTAGAAATTGATGATATTATGTCTTACAATAGTCTCATGAAAGGGTGGGTATATTCCATCTGGTCACATGGAAATTTCATCATCTATATCTGAAAATTATCATCCAGGACCTTACTACATAGTGGAATCTGAGGGAAGTTGATGGTAATAGTTAATGAGGTTTGACAGCTAAATCTATCAGTGGTTATTTTAGCATAAATAAGCATCACTTCGAGGATTCTCATTGGGGTTAGTATCATTCAGGATCCTTATGTAGATATATTTTTGATATATGAACATTTCTGGAAGTAAGGACATACAAAACCATAGTACTTTTGGGATTCATTAGAATGATGAGGTTGTGGTGGCATGGGCCATATCCAATGATTCGGTAAAACGTTTCCATAAGTGCCTAGAGCGTAGGGATATACTCCTATTCCACATTTTGGAGTGGATCATTAGCATAATTACAAGAATGTAGTTGGAATACCAGTGATTTCTTAGGATAAGGTGATAGTCGAGGTAGAGATAGTTAGACAACTAATTCTTAATGCTAGTAGAGATGGATTAATTAAGGATGTCCTGTAGTGAATCAATATTTTTGAGTATGCCAGTTATATGCAGTGTCCCCTATTCTATTGTAATAGTGTTTTGGACCTTCTAATGCATGAAGTATTGTTATAGTAGCCTCCAATTTAGTGTCTATATTATTTGTCATAGGCGTGTCTCACCCATTTATATATGAGGAAATCCCAGAGAGTCTTGGGATCCAGATCATACACTTATATGGAATTATGATCCTTGATTCCCTGTTAGGTATAAAATTACAGGGATTTTACTATTATAAATAATTTCCTATTTAGATTGGTTGATATATCTTCATTTGGAATCTTTTCATACTCTACATGACATACTCTAACATAATCATTGGAATGGACTGGTTAGTTCTAAATCAATACCATATTGACTGCTTTCGTCAAAGGATGACATTTACATCCCAATATGGTGGTGGGAACATGCATAAGGGGGAATGGGATGACCATGTGACTAGTGTAGAACATGTGTAGTAGAGGATGGATAGTGTGAAAGCTCATAGCACTACTATTTTCTTAGATGATCAGGGGTTACAACCCGCAATATTTTCTCCTATAGTGGACCATTAGTGCTTAATCTTCCCGGATGAATTTTATTTCCATCCTCCAGTGTGGGAGGTAGAATTCTCTTTTTTTATTTTTCACATAACAACACCAGTGAACATTCCTCGTTATGGGATGGAACCTAAGGAGCTTATGGAGCTCATGAAACCATTGGAGGATCGATAATCAAAAGGGTTTATATGTCTTATCACTTCTTCTTGGGGTCCACCAGTCCATTTTTTCAAGAATTCATATGGTATCATTTGGATTTTTATAGATTACTATGGGTTGAACCAAGATACAGTTTAGAAGTGATATCCAATTCCATAAATATACTACATATTTGAACAAAACTAAGTAGAAATGGTGGTTTCAAAGATATATTTGGGTTTGGGATGTCATCAATTGTTTTTCAATTCATCATACATACCTCACATATATTTCAGGATCAAGTATCATCATTATGAGTACCTATTCATGTCATTTAGTGTTATAAAAACACCTTTAGTCTTCATGGATATGATGAATTATGTTTTCCACATTTACGTATATTCATTTGTGGTAGTATTTTTGATGATATCTATGTTTATTCACACTCCAAACATGATCTTAAAAATCATATTGATATAGTAATGAATACAATGAGTGAACATATCTTCTATGATAAGATATGTAAATGACACTTTTATATCACCAAAGTTCACTTCATGGGTAACATTATCTCAGAGTCATTAGCTCCAATAGACCTAGATAAAGTGAGAGTTGTGCTTTATTTAGATTGTGCAAAGAACTACATTGAAACCTCATGATTCTAGGGGATTATTGGATTTTACAGACCCTTCATCCATGATTTATCATGGCTTTTAATTCCACTTATAAGGTTGAAAATAAGGGTGTTAAATTATTATAGTTAGAATTCTATAAAGTAGCCTATCAGAAGTTGAAGGGTTTATTGAATTCAACACCAAGAATGATTTTTTCAAATATAGCAAAGACATATATGGTTTACCGTGAAACATAAAGTATCTGGATTACAGTCGTTCTAATGAAGGATGAGTGAGAATTCATATATGGTACTCAATAGTTGAGGCCTCACGAGTGGAATTACCTAGCACACGATCTCATGGTAACTACTTTAGTTCATTCTTTATGTTGTTAGAGATACTATCTAATTTTCACAAATTTTTTGTTATTCACAGATAAAAAATCCTCAAGTATATATTCATAGAGTGATATCTAAATCATGGGAATCAGATATGGGTTTAATACCTTTAATCATTTGATTTCAATATTTCTTATACTCTTGGTAAATGTAAGGTTATAGATAATGTTGTAATCCCCTTGCACCAGAAGTCCAAATTCGGTGCATTATATTATTACATTAGCTTGATTCAAGGGAATTAAGTACCAATGAACCGATCAGTTTAGTTGTCTTCAAAATTCAGGTTATATACATGACACACACATTACATTGAGAAATAAATAATACAAACATGATACATAATAAAATGAAATAAAATTCTCCATTGAATCCCATTCTAACTATTCCTCTTCATAACCCGAGGAAACAAATATAATAAGGGTAAGCTCAAATGCTCAGTAAGGGTAATTAAACAGAATAAATAAGGAAACAATGAGAGCAAATCAAAATGGAATGGTAGATAATTGAAACACATTCCATTTAATCTATAAAATAATATTGAAAAATAAAAATGTATATTATAACTAATTGAATAATCACATGGAATATAAATAACAATGTATATAATAATAGGATCCATAATGATGGATATCTAAAATATATTGTCAGGGATTCATGCCAATAATCTAATAAATTCAAGGAATCATGGAATGAATAAAATATTTTAATGGATTCATGCCAAAAATATATTTGTATCCTAGATTCATGCCAAGAATCAAATAAATTTTTAAGGCCTCAGCCACAACCATATCTAGATTTTCTCAAGAAGCCTTCTGATGCATCGATGGGCTAAAAAGTTCCCTCTCATCACATACTAAATCCAATGCAATCCCCATATGTAAAATAATTTATTTAATTAATAAAAAATGTTCTTTATCATAAAATATCCCTATTGAATAAATAATATATTTCTATTGATCATTCCCTAGACGATGATAAGTAACAATAAGTGGTT
Source organism: Viscum album (assembly GCA_963277665.1). NCBI lineage: Eukaryota > Viridiplantae > Streptophyta > Magnoliopsida > Santalales > Viscaceae > Viscum > Viscum album. The sequence goes on along the minus strand of OY728119.1, from coordinate 1,682,959,470 downwards.
TTTATGTTTATGAGTGGAAATAACATTTGATGACCATTAAAACATTCTTGGGGAAAAATAATCTGTAAACATTCCTATGCTTCCCATATCACTTTGAAACATTGAAATCATAATTACCCATGGATTAAATTAATCATTGGAAATCATGAAAATAATGAGATTCATGATCTTAAATGTCAATGGGAATCATATACATCAAATAAAAGGGGAGTGGTTCATAATAACAAATAAATCTTAATGGAATGTAAATTGAGACAAAATCCCTTACCACTCTACTAACATATGAATTGGAAAACCTAAATGCAGTGATAATAAAATTAATAATTTAAATACCATCTTAATAAAATAAATAATCATTTTGTATATCAAAAGTTTAATTAGATACACTACCCAAATGAAGTGGTGTTAATGGTGTACGCCTCACACAAAAATAGTGAGACAGGAAACCCATAACTTATCATTCCTTCTGTTGTGTGGTATTTATCATAATATATAGTGGTTCAAAATAAGATACTAACTTATTCCATACCCATACTAAAAAATTTTATTATCATATATTATCTTTCTATAATATCTTATTATATTAAATAATAATATTTTAACAATATTGTTTTGTTCGAAAAAACTCAGTCTTGCATGTAACACAAGCCATAAAAGAAACTCATTGTGGAGTTTATCACATGCTAACTCAGTATCATGTGTATTTAAATCTATATAATATGTTAAATTTATATATAATAGTAAATATATTATAAATTATTGGGAAATTATATTCCCTTTTGTTTTTTTGATGCATGTCATTCATGCCATCAAATACAATGTACCTACTTTAGTTTTTTGGGGCGTTATATTCTCCCCTACTTAATTAAATTGTCTACACACAATTTAAACATGGTCTTGGTAACATATTGTTTTATATTTACTATGTTTTAAATCCCACATCGTTAGAAGGGTTCAAAAAAATCCTCCAGAAAATTGAGAATGGGATCATAAACGGTTACATTGAGTATCATATTTCTAAGTCTCTATGTAGAAGAAATACAGTGGAATGTAGAGATACATACATGGATGAAAAGAGTAAATATTTATAATTAGTTATTGAGTTCATCAATCACAAACAAGTGAAATATCAATGGAAATTTGTTGTCATAAAATCCATAAATTTGCAATGTTTTTAAAGGACTTCAATTAAAATAAAATTATGGTATTAGAAATATATTTATTTCGATGACATTTTCCAAAAAATTGGTAGTTAATTTACTACCTAATGATATAAAGAAATATACATACTTGATATATTTATCTAACAAAAATCATCCTTTTTTTCTTTAATCAGTTTTCCAATTCAATCAAAAAGTAGTTTTTATGCCGGAAGCACTAAAATACATTTCTATAGGACTTTAAGGAACATAAATTCATGGAAGGTCTAGATATTTGTCTTTAATTATTATCCAAATTCAATATGGTTAATAAATTAATCTCTAAAACTAAAAACCAAAACTCCTAGTTCATCAATGATATTTATTCGTCATATTTTTTAGCTAAATACTATATCATATTAACCGGGACATTGTGTGTGTATGTTGTTAGAATGAAACCCTTATCATCCTTTAGTTATGTGTTCAAGACCCACAACCTTTCAGGACTTCACTGTTTGTCACCCAACATACAAGTTTCCTTTTTCTAAAACCAAATTAATTTTATTTCCAAAATAAATTTTATGGACATCCTTGAAATAATACAAATCACTAAATTTCCTTTTAACTATGGTGTTCAATACAACCCTAATACATAAATACTTAATCCATTTATTTACACAAAGGATATTCCTTGGTTTTTTTATCTCATAGAAGAGGGTATTTTCTAAAATGAAAAACCATAGTATGATAATCAATTATCATATTGGGAAAAGTCATTTGAAAATTTTTCAGATTTCTAAATCAGGAAACTTTATTTTAAATCTATGAGACCTTTGGTTTAACCAACGTTATTCATTGTCAAAATCATTCAAAGTGGTATGTAAATAAAATCTGAATTTTCCCATGAATATCCCCTAGGAGTATCAAACCAGGTGCATAGTAAGGCCTATTGTTGTGTAATATGTTACATTTAGTCAGGATCAACACACATTGTTGGAGTTTTAACTCATAGATACATATATGTCAAAACCACATTCTCTATTAGTATCCAAACATAGAAGTGTTTCAAGTAAGACCCACATAAAATTTTCTTTACCAAAATTATAAGGTGTTCTTTTACACGTATCCTTAAATTATACCTTAGGTATATGTTCTCCAGTCTATTTTTTCCTAAATCTAGTTCCCATGGAAGCCACTAATCTTCATATGATACCAACTGTAGGGCCCCGACCCCAAAAGCGCAAACCTTGTACAATATTTTATTAAATTTTCATGATTATATGGAATCAAATCTCAACGTACCAATCTGTATAGTCATCTTGGAAATCCAAATTACAGACATGATACCCATAATACATTGTGAAGTAGAAAATAAAAACATAATATATAATAAAATTAAATAAATTGTGTCATTTTAAGTCATTCAAATTATTCATCTTCCTAACTTTGGGAAGTAAAACATAATAAAGGTGATCTGAAATTCTTAGTAAGGGTATGTAAAGTGTATGAAATAATGAAACAATGAGAATAAAACACCTTGGTAAGGTAAATAATTGAAACAAATTTCATTTAATCAATAAAATGTGATTAAAATTCAACCATGGATATTAAAAATAATTGAAAATGACTTGGACTAAAAATAAATGAATATATAATGATGAAATTCATAATGATGGATATCTAAAACATATCATCGAGGCATTATGACAAGAATAATGTACATTTATATATTCATTCCATTAATCTAATATTATCAATGATTCATTCTTGGAATCTATTAATATCCAGTATTCAAGCCACAAATCTAATAAATTAGTAATTGTTTAGCCCAAACCATATCTATTTTGTCACATGAATCCTATCGATGCATCGACGGGCTATATAGGGACCCTACCATCACATACTGAATCTAATGCATTCCTTATATGTAGAATATTTGGTTTAATTTACAAATACTATTTCGTATCATAAAAATCCATATTGAATAAATAATATGGTTTTATTGATAATTACCTAGTGTAGGATAAGTAACAACAATTGTTATTGATGTTTATGAGTGGAAATACCATTTAAAGATCATTAATAATTTTTTTTGGAAAATAATCATTAAATGTTCTAAAGTGTCTCATACTAATTTGAAACATTTAAATCATAATTCCCCATGGATTAAATGAAACATATAATATCAAGAGAATATAGAGATTCATGATATAACATGTCAAAGGGAAGCATATACACCATTAAATTGTGAAGTGGTTTATAGAAATAAATAATTCTCAAAGGAATGTAAATAGAGAAGAAATCTTTTACCATTGCGGTAACATATGAATTGGAAGACTAAAAAGTAATGATCATAAATTTAAATGTCTAAATACCATGATAATAAAATAATTCATGATTTAGTATATCAAATGTGGAAGTATGTACACTAACAAAATGAAGTGGTGTTAATGGCGTATAAAGCATGAAAAGAAAAGTGAGTGGACAATCCATTACCTTAGCCTTCCTTCTATTTTGTGGTATTTATCCTCCTATTTAGTGGTTTAAAATATGGTAAAAACATATTCCAGAACCATACTCAAATTTATATTATCTTATATCATATTCCAAAAAGATCTTAATATATTAAATAATATTATTTTAATAATATATTATTTCTTGGTAAAACATAGTCTAACATGTAATGCAAGCCACCAAAGAAACTCATTGTTGCGTATATGTCAAATTAACTCAGTATCACATGAATTTCATGATATAGAGTATATTGAATTTATTTATTATGGTAAATATATTATAAATTATCAAGATATTATATTCCATTACGTTCTTTGTGATGCGTGTCATACATGCCATCAAATAAAATGTACCTACATTAGTTTTCTCGAAAGTTATATTCCCCATCACTATAATTAAATTTCATCCACAAAATTTTATGTTGATCTTTGTAATATATTAGTTGATATTTCCTATTTTTGAAATCCTGCATCAAGGTAAGGGTTAATAAACCGTCATCTAGAAACAATATTATAGGAAGTAAAAATGTTACATGAATAACATATATCTAGGCCTCTTTGTTTGAGGAAATCAGTGGAAAATAGAAATTCGTACATGGAGGGAAAGTTTAAATATTTATAGGGAGTGATTGAGTTCATCAATAACAAACAAGTGAATGATCATTGGAATGTTTATGGCCTTAAATCCATAAATCTGAAATGATTTAGAAGACCATTGAGTCATAAAAAATTATGGAATTAGGACTAAATTTAATTTCTAATCTGTTTTCCTAATATTGGGTAATTATTTTACTGTCTAAGAATATAAATAAATATACATTCTTGATATGTTTCTATAAACCAAATTTCATCATTGTTTTCATTGATTGGCATTCCAATTCATCCAAAAATTAATTTTGATGCATGAATCACCAAAATACATTTCTATAGGATCTTAAGGTCTGTAAAAGAGTGAAAAGTCTAGTTATTTGTCTCTAAATATTATATAATGTCAATATGGTTAACCTAAAATGTTAAACCACTGGTTCATAGTTGATATTTATTCATTAGATTGTTTATCTGAAAACAATATCATATTAACCAGGACATTACGAAGGTTTATGATTGGTGTGAAAACCTAATCATCCTTCAGTCATGGGTTCATGACCCATATCATTTGTGGACATGATTGGTTGTCTCCTGATTTGAATTTTTTCTTTTTCTAATACGAAATTGATATAATTTACAAAATAAAAATTATGGAAATCCTTTAAATAAGGTTAATCACTAAATTTTCATTTAATAAATGTTTTCAATACAACCCCAATTCACTAATACATCATCCATTTATTTACGCGTAGGTTATTATGTGGTTTGGTGTTTATCTTATAGAAGAGGGTATTTATTAAAACAAAAAAACCATATTTTTAGAATCAATTATCATATTTAAAAAAAATCATATGATAAATTTTATGATTTCTAAATAATGAAACTTTAATATCAATCTATGAAACCTTAGGTTTTACCTAAGTTATTCATTGTCAAAATCATTCATAGTTGTTTGTAAAGAAAATGTAAATTATATTAATAATATCCCCTTGGATTGTCAAACCAGGTTCACAGTGGGCCCCATTTTTGTGTATGAGGTTATGCGGAGTAAGCCCTGACACACCTTGTCTGTGTTGATAATACTATATATATATATATATATATATATATATATATATATATATTCCAAAAGCACATCCACTTGAAGTATTTAAAGATGGATATATTTCCAGGAAGACCCACATAATTTATACTTCACCAAAATTCTAGGTTTTTCATCTATACTTATCTTTGAATTATATATTTGGGATATGTTACCTAATCTATGTTTTCCTAAATCTAGTTCCCACGGTTACTACTAAACATACTATGATTCCAACTATAGCGCCCCAACCCCTGAATCCTGGAGTTGGAAAATTATTTTATTACATTTTCATGATTACAAGGAATTAGATATCAAAGTACAGATCAATTAAGTAGACTTGTAAATATAGATTAAATACATGATACACATAATATATTGGGAAATAAGAAATACATAAATCATACATAATAAAAGGAAATAAAATTTATCATTTAAACTGATTAAAAATATTCCTCTTCATAACTTGGGGAAATAAAACATAATAAGGGTGAGCTCAAATTCACTGTAATCATATTTAATGTGGATGAAATAATGGAACAATGAGTATAAATTAACACGCCATAGTAGATAATTGAAACATATTCCATTTAATCGACAATCTATTATTGAAACGTAATAATGGATATAATAACTAATTAAATAATCATGTAAAATAGAAATAACTGATTACATAATGATTGAATGCATACTAATGGATATCTAAAATATTTCATTGAGGCTTCAGGGCAAGAATCTAAAACATTAATGAATTCAGGCCAATAGTCTAATATTGTCAAGGATTCATGGAAAGAATTTTTTACTATGAAGGATTAATGAGAAGAATCTAATAAATTGGTAAGGCCTCATCCAAAACCTTATCTAGTTTGTCTCAGAAAACCTACCAATGCATCTAGGGGATATAGGAGGCCCCACCCATCACATAATAAATCCAATTCATTCCTCATAGGTAGAATAATTTATTTAATTAATAAAAAATTTTCTTTATCATAAAATAACTATATTTAAATAATAATAATATGGGTTTCTCAATAATTTACTTATGGAAGATAAGTTTAAAAAAGTATTTTTGATGTTGATGAAAGGAAATACCATTTAAGGATCATTAAATAATTCTTGAGTGAAATAATATATTAACATTCTAATATATCTCATACCACTTCAAAACAGTTATATCATAATTCCCTATGAATTAAATGAAACATAGAATATAATGAGAATAAGGTCATTCGAGATATAAAAAGTTAATGGATAGTATATACACCATATAAAAGTGAAGTGTGTCATAAACATAAATAAGTCTCAGTGGAATGTAAATTGGGAAAAAATCCATCAACACTATGGTAACATATGAATTGGAAGACCCAAAAGTAATTGTAATAAGATTAAAAATTTAAGTACCATGAAAATAAAATAATTCTGGATTTCTTTTATCAAAAGTAGAATTAGGTACCCAACATAAATGGAGTAAGTGGTGTTAATGGGATATCACTCATGGAAAAAATAGTGATATAACAACCCATTAACATAACATTTATTTTGTAGTGTCGTTTTTATCCTCCTGTATAGTGGTGTAGAATATGTTACTAACTTATTCCATAACCATACAAACATTTATATAATCATATTTCATCTTTTTATAATATATTATTATATTAAATAATAATACATTAATAATATATGTTTGTTTGTTAAAAATCAATCTTTCTTGTAATGAAAGCCATCAAAGAAACTCATTGTTGTGTATGTAACATGCTAACTTAGTGTCATGTGTATTTAATGTAATAGAATATATTTAATTTATTTAGAATCGTAAATATATTATAAATTCTAGGAATATTATATTACTTTGCATACATTATTATGTGTGACATACAAAACAAAAAAAACATCGTTCCTACTTTTGTTTTTCAAGTCGTTAATGACGCTCTGAGCTAGAAGAATCAGACACAACTGGTTAAAGAGGCCAGGGTAGAATGGAATATTATGGCCTTATTATCAAATATGGATCTTGACGTTAAGAAGGAACATGGTTAGAAAATCCTCATGTCATTACTAGTGATTTCCACTCTTTTTTAATGGGTAATAGTGAGGAAAATATCAGATCCATATGTCCTTATACTAAGGGAAAGCATCTCAGATGATGGTACACATTCCTGTTGGACCTTGGATGGGGATGATAAAATATTATTCCTTGTGAGTCTATGGGTCTCGACAAACATCAACGAGGATATAATATTTTAATTACAATACATAGCTTGGGTAGTTCATCCCTTACTCACCAAGATGTTTGGGATTTACGTCACTAGTATTGGTACCCTAGTATGAAATCTGATATTGTCAAATTCATCACACATTGGTCCACCTATCAGAAGTTGAAAGTGGAACATCTGTGATTGGAAAGGCTTTTATAGTTGTTGTCTATTCTTGAGTGGAAATGGGATAATGTTTCTATGGATTTAATGAATAGTTTACCTAGATCACCTTTTATAAACTATATAGAATGGGTTTTCTTTGACTATATAATGAGGGTCAGATACTTCTCATATTTTCATGATTCCTTCATAGTAGATGGTCTAGGGAGGCTGTACGTCAGTTAGGTCATAAGTCTCCATGGATATATTCATTATATTGTTTCTAATAGAGATTTTAGTTTATTTCATGGTTTGAGAATGGTTTTTTATGTCCTTGGGTAAACAGGTTCTTCTAAACATAGCCAATCAACCATAGTCTGATGTACATACGGATCACATCATTCAGGTGTTTGAGGATATTATCTATGCATCTATACTTGACTTCAGGGATTCTAGGGACAAACACATTCCCCTTATTGAGTTTTCTTATAATAACATCTTTAACACAACCATAAATATGGATCCATATGAAGCCTTATGTGGAAGTACTTTCAGAAAACCTCTTTAATGGATAGAGGTTGGGGAGAAAACTATTCTGGGACAATATCTGGCTCTTCAGACTACAAAGAAGGTCCAGTTGATTTGAAATTTCATGATGATAGATCAGTCCAGATAGTAATCATATGCCAACAGTCACCGATGAACTCTTGAGTTAGATGTTTGAGATTGGTTTTTCTTTCATGTCTCACCCAGGTAGGTCCATAGTCAAATTTGAAGGTATTTTAATCTCTCACAAAAGTTTTTTAGACCCTTAGAGGTTAGGAAACAGATTAGACTAGTTGGTTACCAATTGGAACTTCCTCATAGATATCGGTACATGCATGATTTCATTCGAGTGTATCAAATTTCCCGATTTTATCTAAACCCATTACATTTCATTCATCTTAATGGAATTGAATTATATTTAGATGATTACCTTGAGGATTATCTAGTTCAAATTTTGGAACGGAGTGTGATGGAGTTAAGAGGCTTTCCAATTCCTTTGGTATGAATTTTATAGAGGAATAACCAAGTAAATAATGATACCTAGGAATTATAAACTAGCATACGAGATCAATTTACTAAACTATTCTCAGATGATACCTATTTACCCAAAGAACTCAAACTCGAGGATAAGTTTCTTGAAATAGGGAAGGTGGTAATCACATATCTTTTCACAAAGAAAAAAATTGTTTGTTTTTCAATCTAAATTCCTTTTTTAATCATGGTAAATTTGAGATACAGCTAATGGAAGGTCCCATAAACATCTGAGAGTTGTCCGGAGCCCGAAACATAAATATTATTGAAATTTATTTGCTAAAAGGAAAAATATACAAAAGTATTAGGTGGTATTTTAAAATGAAAACCAGGAGAATCAAAAATAGAAATATTGTCACCACCATGCAGAATAAAACCTGCACAGTTATACACCCATGTCAAGACCTCACAAGAGGTTTTGGAGTCCAAAAAATCCACCAAATGATTTCCTTCCCTCCACATATGATAATCCTTTATGCTAGAAGGAATAATGTATTTGCATCAATAGTTTTTTGATAAAATGGTAAAATATAATAGTCTTAAAGGTTACCATATGATTTGTAGAAATTTTGTGGGGTAACCTTGTAGGGAAACTTAGTAGAAGTAGAGGTCACATGACTTACCTGCAATTGTACATCTCTAGGAACATGCATGTATAAACAATTGAAAAGTTTGGGAAAATTCATTCTTCCTTGTTTCTGTACATTTGGACAAATTGTGTGCCTTAACCACGTAGGGTATTTCCTCTGATAGTTATGGGAACGCGGTTTTCACCCATTTTTTCGAAACCATGCGTCTGAACCGTGCCCTCTATTTTGAGGGTGAATTTTATAATGTTCCTTTAAGTAATATTTAAACCTAATTTTACTCTTCCCTCTTCATTATATTGTATAGAACCCTTCTTCTTTCATAGATCCCCGTTGATCCAAATCTAGGCAATGATATACTATCTTGAACTAAATTCCAAATCAAGATCCATCGAATCCGTCATAGTGATATCATTATTCCTCTTACTTTATATTCCAGTTAATCTTCATATCAGTTACTCTATTTAGGTTCTAGATCAATTTCCCTAATTTCATGGAGTTGATCCATTTATTTTATTTATCTTAATATACTTCTAATATGCGGTTTCTATCGGATGAGGAGTCCTTACTAATCCAAATTAAGGTGGTATCATCATTTTTCGTAAACGTTTTGGTTTTTTCATTGTCGTGATCTTATTCCAAAAGCTATCCTTTTCCGTAAATCCCCTAAAAAAGATTTTTTTCATTCTAAATTGATATATGAACTTTTTTTTAAAAAAAATGACACTTCGGCCCCATCCTTTAAAAAAAACAAGTAACATTATTTTGTAGTTATAAGATGTTTACCTCGATCATGGACTACCCTTGGGTGTGTTAGCTCAAATTTCACCATTTAATTAAATGGTTAAATGCCTAGAATTCCATCTAAGATTTATTCTTGGATTATAAATTGAATTTTCCATTGTTATATAGATTTATATTAAACTCATGGTACCATCTATGTGCATGTCCTAACTTATAGATTGAATTTCCCATATCGGTAGTTTCCATTTTGATAATGACACCTTCTAAGTTCCTCATTGAACTGTAAATTTGGTTATCGATGTTTTGAAAGATTATATATTATGTATTAAATTTAATGGATCATTAATGGTGATATTACTTCTATATATAAATAAAATGGAGTTATTAAAATGACATATAATGGTTGGAAAGGCCACACCAATTATTACTTGTTTTATTAAACACATAATTTTATTATAATTCCTTGATTATAATTTTCTTATTAAATATAATAAATGGGTGGAAATTAATCGTTGATATTATTATAAATATGATTTTTACTTTGATATAGGTAGTAAAATAGTGGTAAGGGTCATGATTGGAATGACAATCCATGCTCTCTTACATCGGGTGTTGAGTATGATGTCTACCACCAACAACACTATTTGGATGGTGGGTATGAGTTATCATGTCCCTTATTTTGGGTGTTTTCAAGACCGGACACCCACCATCTCATGTGATGAGAATGAAGTCTCCCAATCATTATGAGATTTTGTACATGTACCCAATTTGTTGATATTATAGCTCATTTACTGTAGTTATGGATGAATGTGTTATACCCATGTCTATCATATACCTAGTATTCCCAATACAAGTCCACTTATGTCCAAACGTACATTTTCATTATTGGTGGATGAAATATATTACAATAATATATATATTATTACTATATATATAGCTACAGGTTGGATACTCATTCCTTCCATGAGTCGTGGTAGATAGATCACCCATGTGTCCTTCTAGAACCTAATGAAGATTGTGTTTATTTATTAAACTTTATCTACTATTTCATTTATGCATTGAAACAATTTTTCTGGTATATGGAACTTTTATTACATCTAGACCGAGTTGGTGGTGGCCTTCTTGGGTTTTATCCCACACTACTCGGGCCTCATTTATTACCTGAGTAGATTACTTGTCTACATGAATGGATAAGGGAAATATGACTACTATATATTGGTGATATGCTTTAATTATAGTTGGATCATTGGAGTAGAGAACCAATTATAATATCTAGATTCTATTAGATTAGACTTTTATGTTTTTGTATAGCATATTGTATATGTATTCCCCCTATTATATTTTTTATATTATTATTCCAAACATCATGTATATGACACAACCCAGTGGTTGTTGATATTATTATTCAGTTTCTTAGTTATTTACACTTCATCAGTTTATTAATTATATATACTGTATCAAATTTATGTTATGGTACCTTACTAGTCTAGTTCAATTTTAGTGTATACTAATGTTTAGCATCTCTAGTTGTATGTTTATTATTATATTTTTTTGTCACTTTGAAATGACAATATAGTCTCCTCACTATACCACCATTACTCCCCTACTTCTAGTTGGGCTCCTATGGTGTATGGAGGTGTTCACATGATGCCATGTGTCCCAATAGCTCAGGGCACCGGTTAGGTGGACCTTAGGTGTAACGTCCCGACCCCAGTTACCTAGAGTCGGTGTATTATTTTAGTAAATTGGCATGATTACATGGAATCATGTCCCAGAGGACAGATCAGTTTAGCAGTCATGGAAAATAGATTACATACATTAACATTACATTACAATTTCAAACATAAAACACATCGTAAATAGATCTTGGAGAACGCCATTATTCCCTTTAGCATAACCCTACATATCAATCATAATACACTTCTTGGAATCCTGGAAAATAAAACATAATCAAGGGGTGAGCTCAGATGCTCAGTAAGGGTAAATAATTTAGCAGAAGCAATGAACTTTTTAATTCAAGATGTGTAATAAAATCAAAAACCATTAAACATAAACTTGAACATAATATGGTAAAAATAAATGAAACATTACCCTATAAACATGCACATGGATATTCTACTAGTCGAATAATCACATGTAATAACTAGTTTCACAATGAGGGAATGCCTAATACCGTACATCATTACCACATAGTCAAGGCCTCATGCCAGGGATACAAATAAATTTATTTTCAAGGCCATATTTCAAGCCACTAGTTTGTCTCATTAGACCTACCAATGCATCGAAGAGCTATAGCGGGCTCCACCCGACACGTACTAAGTCCACTGCATTCCTTATATGAAAATTTTGAAACATAACATAAACATTCGTATTAAAACTAGCCTAAGAAATGTCAATATATTAACCATAAACCATGAATGGTATAAAAATAGAACATCCACAGTCGAATAAATCATAACTCATTCAATACAATATGGAATATTGTATTATAAAAAATCAACCTCAATAAAAAATAATATCCAGTAAAGGATGCTGATATAGTTGAAAATGATGAGTAAATCATTTTGACAGAAATATCATTTTTATAAAATAATATAAAAGTCACACATTTATAAAGGAAGAAATTTAAAAGATATTTTTGAATCAATGTGTCCCATACCACTTTGAAACTTATAAAAAGAATTATCATTTCAAAACATTCATGTCCATATAAATAAATCCATAAAAACATTTTGAAAACATTGACATTAATTAAAAATATTTAGAAATATAAATATTTAAAACATTTAAAATTATAAACTTGATAGAGTACCTTTCAGAAATCCTTAAAATATTCATTTTGAAATCATTTTTATGAAAAATGGACATGGATGATAAAAATGTCCCAGTAAATACTTACACATAAACAATCTCGGATAATAATGAGATTGAGGAATTAACCCTTTCCAATTTGGTAACATACAAAACATACAACCCATTAAAGAGGTATCATACAGTGAATATGTAAATACACATAAATTAACGTGTATTACACAAGGAATTCAATTATGGTGAGTACATACACAACACAAAAGGTAATAGTGGCAATATGGCATGAATCTCACGGGAATAAGGAGTGAGATGAAAACCCCTTACCTTGCACTTTCCTTTAGTCGAGGGTACGTTTAACCTTTTATATGAAGACTGTAGTCTGTTATTAAATTATAACAGAACCATATTAATATTTATGATATCATACATTATTCATTTATGACTTTATACTACCCAATTAAAAATAATTTCCATGTTATATTAATATTTCGGGTAATAATCGCTTTCTTTATCGTACGTTATTTAACTTGTTACTCTTTATTGTATCACATAGATCATGATTTAAATACTTAAAAAATATAAAACATGACATATATATATATATATCATATATAATTATAATATAAATATGTATAATAGACATATATATGAAATTGAAAACATCGTTTATGGAGATGGTAATCCGTACATACGCATAAACATAGTTTCTGTTTTCATATAGTATTGAATGGATGTAAGTGAATAAGATATATGTAAGTACATAACTAATTATATATATATCCAATAGAATTATTATTTAATATATTACAGACTTATTAGTAATATATTTTTTTTATAATCGTCGATGAATGGTGAACTTGGAAATGAATCTAATCGTGTCGTGGAGACGGTAATCTGTGCGTACACTCGAGTGAAAATATCATTCTTTTGATATTATAATAATATATAATTGGATGATATATTATATATAAATAATCCTTATCATGTTATATTTATTATATACATCCAATACACATCATTATTATACCCATCCAAATAATAATGTATTGAATAACAATTACACCATGGCGTGGAGACGGTAAGCCGTACGTACACACATATGGTGATATTTCATTCAAAGGGTGGATAGAATAATGAACTTGGTTGTACCATAATTATAATAACATAACAGTATATAGAAGATACTATATTTATTATTTTATAATGGAAACAACAAAGAAAAAGGAAGTGGAAGAAGAAAGGAACTTGAAAGAGGGTGGTGAAATCATTACCTCATTTTCAGGTTCGTCCTTTTGATTTGATCAAAAGGGATATTAAAGTAGGATTCCTTACCAAAGGAGGGCCTCTAGGATGAATCTAGGGAAGTTTATAGTATATTTGGGTAGGTTTTTGACGAGCCAAATGGATTAGAAGGTGTGAAATATAGTGAAGGGGGAGAGCCCTTTTATAAGAGGGGTGAGGGGTACCTTTGGAAAAATTTAAAATATTATTTTATAATAAATTAATTATAGGTTTCTAATGGATCCAAAATGAATTATTTAAATTATAAGGTAGTTATGGGTAGAAAACCTCTCAATCAATAGGTTTTAGACAGGTTTATGTCACCATATTAACCACAACTTTTAGATTTAACTCTTAGTTAAAAAGATTAACTTTTACCGTGTCTTCATGTATTCTTACTCTATATGGTTAATAAAATTACTATAAACATCCAAGAGAACCACAAGTGGCTAATTAATGACATATATAATATTATTTTATCCCTTTGTCCAAACCTTACATTTTTAGGAATATTATATCAACCAATAATAGAGTAGTTGTTTTAAATATTATTTTATGTCAATTTTGAAACAATTTTGTATTTAGTTTTTTTGAAAGTCATCACAAGTTGATTACATCGAAAACGATACATTGAATCATCCCTATCATTTCATATTCACATATAAAATTCGTTTATGTCATAAAAACATTTAAATTAAATTTATTTTCAAATTTATAATACCATTTATTTGATTCTTTTAGGAATAAGGTAATTAATGCATCATCATTGTGTCATAAATAAATTAAATTATTTAATGTATAAAAATTATAAATAAAATATCATAATGTATTAAATAGTTTTATATTTATAATTAATATTTATAGTAAAAAATATTACTTATATAACACCATATAAAAAATAATTACTAAAAGGTTTTTGTTTTTGTCAATTTTGCCTTTACATTAAATTAATTAATCTAAAATGTCATTATCATTCATAAGTGGCTCCATGGAGTCCCAAAATCAACCCAAAGATGTCCATGGTCGGCCATTACTCATCCAATAATATTGGGACATGTGTTAAGATAATTTTGAATTATTATAACATTCCTTTTACCTTGAATTACCCTATTTACCTTTAATCGTGGTAAATAAAAGTAAAAAGTTACTATTCACCAAAAAAATTAACTTATTGAACCAAATTTTACTCCATGATATTAACTGTGTCTCTTGGATTTTCGAAATTCAACTCACAGAAATGGTAAAATTATGTTTTATTGGAATTTTTAAATTCTCCTAGGAGGTGGGTAAAAGACAGTGAAAAGTTCAATAAACTTTTTATATATATATAATTAATATAACCTGAATCCAATGAATTATAATGAACTTATATAAGTATTATGTATCTATTTTGACATAAATTAATTAAATTAAAATAAAAAATTATTTAAATAAAAAATCGATTTTTACCAATAACTCAGTGTTTTCACTATTCATCAAAAATTGATGTTTCTCATAAGAATACAAAAACTTTGACCTAAGATATATTTGATATTATGAATTAAAAAATTATTTCCATTTTACCAAATTCAAAACATATAATTTTCAATAATTAATTTAAATTAATTCTCGTTGTCAAAACAAATTGCGTGTTTTTAAGAAATAATAACTATCAAAAGATTGACACTTGCTTATTTCCAGTTTAAATGTGATATTATATCAAATTACCCGCATTGTATTAAATGATAAAAATTTAATATAATTATACTTAAAATCACTCAAATGATTAATTTATCGCAATTAATTATTTTGATTAAAAAGTTGCTTTTAATTAAAATTTAGAAATTTTCACTATTCATCAAAATATGAAAATTATCAGAAAAGTACCAAAAATTCACCCTAAGGTAATTCTTATATTCTGAATCCAAAAATGAAGTTCATTTTGAAATATAAAATGTATAAATTTCTAAAAAGTGGTTATTACTATTCTTAAAGGCTGGTATGATTGGTTGTGGTGTGTTAGAACTCGAAGTTGTGTATAACACACCCTATTGTATTATTCAAAGAGAAGTGTACCATGAATGCTTGGGGTGTTACATTCTCCCATCCTTAAATAAATTGCATCCTCGCAATTTATTATTGGTATTAGAAAATTGGGGTTGACATTTCAAAATATCATAGTTGAAATCCCACATGGAAAAATGGATTAATGAGGCCTCTATTTAAAATAAAGAGTGCTAAGTATAAAGGTGACCTAAAATAACACATACTAGGGTTCCATGTTGGAAAACATGGATATGGAATAGAAATCGAACCATCAATATCTGATGGAGAGTTGTAGATTACAAGGCTATGAAAAG
This sequence comes from Viscum album, assembly GCA_963277665.1. Classification (NCBI taxonomy): domain Eukaryota; kingdom Viridiplantae; phylum Streptophyta; class Magnoliopsida; order Santalales; family Viscaceae; genus Viscum; species Viscum album. Next base: position 1,682,942,956 of record OY728119.1, on the reverse strand, counting down.
TCCAACAATCACAAAGCCATAAATTTGTGATGATCTAAGGTACCATCTACGACAATGTTTTTGTTCTAAGTTACTTTTATTAATGATGAGAAATTTATTTTTGAGATTGGCTAAGATCATAAGGAGATATACTTACTTTATAATTTGAGTTTTATCCTTTAATAAATTTCTACCACAAACTCATCTTTCACTACAAAACATAATACAACTCAAAAATACTCTATTTATCCTAATCGTATAGGGTTCCAAATATATTTAATTTATAATTCACATATCAGACCCTTTAAAAAGAGAAACTACATTATACAATCCCGGGACTTCACGTATTCTAGTGGTAGGAGATAAATCCCAATCTCACAATGGGTTTGGGTTTGATTCCCGCAGCTTTGTCCGACGCGACGGGTTATCACACGGTCTGCATATTTTCTTTTTATAAAAATCCAAAAATAACCTTTCAAACATAATCCATTCCAACCATTAGACTTATCCAAAATACTAATACCCAAACTGGCAGTCCAAAATTGATAAGGAAGTTAAACACAATGAAGATTCTTTTTTTCCATTTAATAACACGTGAACACCTTCATCATGTATTATTTTAAAACATCTCAACATCCTGAATTTCCATAAAACCTTATTGATTACATTCATGCCCCCTTATCCTTTATAGAATACTGGATATACTCCTTATACCTAAAAAATGGAGTAAACTCCAATGATGAGAAATCATTAATCAGTTTCGTGGTAGTCAAGAACATCCAATATAATTATTCAAATCAATTATCTCTTATTTCAAAATCACTACCTCATTTTCAGGACCATATTAAGGATGACCTTTCCATCAACCATGTATTTTCCAAAAAGTGTAGCTTACTATTATGTCACTTTTCTTAGAACCTTATAATCATAAATCCTCGATAAAATTGTACTACAGTATAATCCTTATTTATCTCCATAATTCATATAACTAGTATATTGTTGATACCACACTCAAATGAAATAATCCTATAATAACAACATAAGAACACTAGTCATTCTTATTCATCTGAGGTAGTATCGTAACTTGATTTTTATCCAATAGCATCATTTAGGGTATAATATGATTATTTGGACATTGTTTCGAATAGTGTCCTAACTTCATACAGATGAAGCATTGTATATTTGAAAACTTTTTCTTACCTTTGTAGTCACGTACTTGGTGTCCTTTTTCACCACACTTATAAAAAACTCCCATTCCCTTCAGGCATGTTCCAGGGTGTTTCTTCCCACAGTTATCACATATAGGAAAATTTTTCTTTTCCCTCTTCCCTTTATCCATATTTCTCTCTTCTATCCTTTTCTTCTCTTGCTTCCTATCAAAGCCATAGGACTCAGAGAATTATTTACTTATCTTATTTACACATGATATTATTTCTTCATATGTTGAGAATACATGGTATACTATTTCCATTCTTAATGTTGTCTTAATACCATGAAAGATATGATCCTTCTTACTATTTGGATCATACGTATTGTTGGAGTTCTCATTCATTCTATTGGGAACCATTTCTAAATAATGGAATACACTAGGTCAGTTTATGAATCGCAATTCATAATTCCAAACATGTAAAATACCTAACATAAATTGAACAGTTTATGGATATAATCCATAATAAAAAATGTTTTCTTTGAATAGATATATACTCATAAACCCTTCATATTTCTTTTTAAAGAAAATTATAATTATCCTAAGCATATCCCCCGGGACTATCATAACCAAGAGTGCAACAAGGCCTGTTGTCATGCACCAGTTCCTGTTCGAGTCAAGCTCAAAGAGGTGTTTTCGGGTATTACCCCTAGGTACATCTATGCCAGAGCCACCTCTACCTTCTCGTATCCTGACATGGATTTATTTTCTTGGAAACTCACAAAATCTCTACATTACAAAAATTATATGATGTTATTCTATACTAATCCTCAAAGTTTATCTTAGGGTAAGGTTCTTTAATCATAGTTTATATAAATCTAGTTTCCAAGGTTATTTCTAAACTTCCTCTGATGCCAACTGTAACGCCCCGACACCAGTTACCTAGAGTCGGTGCATTATTTTAATATATTGTCATGATTACAAGGAATCAAGTCTTGAAGGACATATCGGTTTAAGAGTCTTGGAAAATAGATTACATACATGAATGTTACATTACACTTTATAATATACAAAACAACATAAATAATCCTTTATGAATGCCATTATTCCCTTGTCTTAAACCAGCATATCAATCACAATACACTTCATGGAATCCTGGGAAAATAAAACATAAAAAGGGGTGGGCTCAAATGCTTAGTAAGGGTAAGCAATACAACGGAAACTTTCGAAAATAAGCATCAACATTTTAGGAAATGTATAAAACTAAAAAAAAGCCTTTTCATCATAAACGTAATCTTAATATGGAAAATATTAATAAAATAGTTTCATTTACTTACTCACATGGATATTCTACTAGTCGAATAATCACATGCAATAACAATTGAAATGTCAATACATTAACCATAAACCATGAATGGTATAAAAATATAACATCCATAGTCAGGCATATCATAACTCATTCAATACAATATAGAATATTGTATTATAATAAATCAACCTCAATCAAAAATAATATCCATTAAAGGATGCTGATATAGTTGAAAATGATGAGTAAATCATTTTGAGAAAAATACCCTTTTGTAATGTCATTTTAATGTCACAAATTTATAAAGGAAGTAATTTAAAAGAGATTTATGAATCAAATTTTCCCATTCCACTTTGAAACTTTTGAAAATAATTATCATTTCAAAACATTCATGTCCATATAAATAAATCCTTAAAATCATTTTGAAAACATGGACATTAATTAAAAATATTTAGAAATAGAAATATTTAACACATTTAAAATTATGATCTTGATAAAGAGAGCCTTCCATAAATCCTTAAAATATTAATTTTGAATGAATTTTTATGAAAAATGGGTATTGATGATAAAAAGGTCCCAGTAAATACTTACACATAAACAATCTCGGATAATAATGACATTGAGGAATTAACCCTTACCAATTTTGTAACATACAAAATATACAACCCATGAAAGAGGTATCATACAATGAATATGTAAATACACTTAAATTAAAGTTTATTACCCAGAGAATACAATTATTTTCAGTACATACACCACACAAAAGGTAATAGTGGCAATATGGCATGAATCTCACGGGAATAAGGAGTGAGATGAAAACCCCTTATCTTGTACTTTCCTTTAGTTGAGGGTACGATTAACCTCCTATATTAACACCGTACTCTCTTATTATTTTATAACAGAACCATATTAATATTTATTCTATCATACATTATTCATTTATTACTTTATAATACCCAATTAATAATAATTTCCATGTTATATTAATATTTCGGGTAATAATTGCTTTATCGTACATGATTTAACTTGTTACTCTTGATTGTATCACATAGATCATGATTTAAATATTTCCAGAATATAAAACATGATTTATATATCATATATATTTAGAATATAAATATGTATAATATACATATATATTAAATGGAAAACACCATTTATGAAGACGGTAATCCGTACGTACGCATAAACGTTGTTTCCATTTTCATTTAGTATTGAACGAAAGTAAGTGAATAAGAAATATATATGTACATAAATACTTATATATATATATATATTTGAATTATTATGTAATATATTACATACTTATTATTAATATATATATTTTTATAATTGTCGATGAATGGTGAACTTGGAAATGAATCGCATCGCGTCGTGGAGACGGTAATCCGTACATACACACGAGCAAAAGTATCATTCTTTTGATATCATAATAATATATAATGGGATGTTATATTATATATACAGAATCCTTATAATGTTATATTTATTATTTACATCAAATACACATCATTATTATACCTATCCAAATAATAATGTATTGTATAACAATTACACCAAGACGTGGAGACAGTAAGCCGTACGTACGCACGTATGGTGACATGTCATTCAAAGGGTGGAATGAATAATGAATTTCATTGTACCATAATTATAATAACATCATAATATATAGAATATACTAGAGTTATTATTTTATAATGGAAATAACAAATAAAAATTATGTGGATGAAGAAAAGAACTAGAAAGAGGGTGGTGAAATCATTACATCTTCTTCGGGTTCTTCATTTTGATTTGATCAAAAGGGATCCTTAAGTAGGATTTCTGACCAATGTAGGGAATCTAGGATGAATTAAGGGAAGTTGATATGATATTTTGGCAGGGTTTGGTCGAGCCAAATGGATTAGAAGGTGTGAAATAGAGTAAACGGGGAGTGCCCTTTTATAAGTTGGGTGAGCGGTACCTAAGGAAAAACATAAAATATTATTTTATAATAAATTAATTTTCGGTTTCTAATTGATTAAAAATGAATTATTTAAAGGCTAAGGTATTTATGGGTCTAAAACCTCTCAACCAGTAGGTTTTAGACTGGTTTTGGTCACCATATTATCCTTAACTTTTAGATTTAACTCTTAGTTAAATAGTTTAACTTTTACCATGTCTTCTTGTATTCTTACTCTATATGGTTAATAAACTTTATATAAACATACAAGAGAACCTCAAGTGGCTAATTAATGACATATATAATATTATTTAATCCCGTTGGACGAAACTTACATTTTAGGAATATTATATCAACCAATAATATAGTTTTTGTTATGAATATTAATTTATGTCAATTTTGACACTATTTGGTATTTTGTTTTTGTGAAAGTTATCACAACTTGATTACATCAAACAAGATACACTGAATCATCCCTATCATTGCATATTCACCTAAAAAATTCGTTGGTGTCATAAAAACTTTAAAATTATATTTATTTTCATATTTATAATACCATTATTTTGATTCTTTCATTAAAAAAGTAATTAGTCCATCACCATTGTGTCATAAATAAATTAAATTATTTAATTTATAAAAATTATAAATAAATTATAATTATGTAGGAAATAATTTTATCTTTATAATGAATATTTATAGTAAAAAATATTACTTATATAACACCATATGAAAAATAATTACTAAAAGTTTTTTGATTATGTCAATTTTTCATTATATAAAATTATTTAATCTAAAATGTCATTATCATTCATAAGTGGCTCCATGGGGTCCCAAAATCGACCCAAAGATTCCCATGGTCGGAAATTACTCATCCAATAAATTTATAACATGTTTTATCATAATTTTGAATTATTACAATATTATTTTTACCTTGAATTGCCATATTAACCTTTAACCGCGGTAAATAAAAGTAAAAAGTCACTATTCACAAAAAAATATTTTTATCTTATTGAACCACATTTTACTCCTTGATATTAACCGTGTCTCTTGTATTTTAGAAATTCAACTCACAAAAGCGGTAAAATTAATGTTTATGGAAATTTTCAAATTCTCCTAGGAGGTGTGTAAAAGACGGTGAAAAGTTCAATTAAAAAAAATAGATATATATAATTATTATAAAATGGCTCCAATGAATTAAAATGAACTTATATAAGTATTATGTATCTATTTTGACATAAATTAATTTAAATAAAATGAATAATTATTTAAAAAAAATTGGTTTTAACCAATAACTCACTGTTTTTCACTATTCATCAAAAATTGATGTTTCTCATAAAAATACCGAAAACATGGCCTACGATATATTTGATATTATGAATTCAAAAATTATGTCTACTTTACCGAATTCAAAACATATATGTTGCATTAATTAATTTAAATTAACTCTTGTTGTCAAAACAAATAGCGTGTTTTTAAGAAATAATAACTATCAAAATATTAACACTTGCTTATGTCCTGTTTAAATGTGAAATTATGTCCAATGACCCCAATTGAATTGAATGGTAAAAATATAATCTAATTATACTATAAAATCACTCAAATTCATAATTTATCACAATTAATTATTTCTGTTAAAAAAGTTGGTTTTAATTAAAAAATTTTAATTTTCACTATTCATCAAAATATGGAAGTTATCAGAAAAGTACCCAAAATTAACCCTAAGCTAATTTCAATATTCCAAATCCAAAACTGAAGTTCATTTTGAAAGATAAAATTTATAAATTTTCCAAAAGTGGGTATTACTATTCTTAACGGCTATTATGATTGGTTGTGGTGTGTTAGAACTCGAAGTTGCGTATAACACACGCTATTGTATTATTCAAAGATAAGCATACCGTGAAAGCCTTGGGTGTTACATCGAGTCATGACATTACGTAATATCAATCACCCAATGAATATAATTAATTAATTTGGATGGTAAAATATATTCAAATACTATGGAAGGTGGTCAGTAACGGTGGTTTGGTGATCATTTTTCAATGAGTTAGTGGTATTTAAAACTCACATCTAATAGGCCATGGGTTTCATATTGTCCTAAGGGGTGTAAGAAGCCATGGGTACCATAGATGGTGGTCCAAACTCCCTCAATCATGAAGAGTTTTGTTTCTTGCGGTTTGGGCCATGAGATTCTAAGACATTTTGTTAAGCAATTGGATGGGTGAAAATGGAGTTTAGCGAATCATTGGATGGAGGTGAAAAAATATTTCAAGAGCTATCCAATTCATGTTCCTGTGTTAGAATGACTAAATTTTGATGTGTGGCACATGAGGGTTGGATTCAATCGGTCTTCTCATGGGGGTGGCATGTCCCACGCCAATGGCCTAAATAAAATGAGTTGTATGGGGTTGTGTGAAAAATTAAAATTTGATACTAAATAGTGAATTTGAAAAATTATAACATCTCAGACCTAATAAAACCATGTTTGATTTAGTTAGTGATCATATGAATGATAATTTATGATTTTAATGGTTAAATGAAAGTGAAAATTTTATTATTAAAATAATAATAATTTGAATGTTTTTTACAAATAATTATTTAATTTTAACATAATTTGTAAAAATTATATAGACAGGTGAATAGAATTTAGAGGATTTTGAATTGTAAGGTCAGGATGTCATTTCATCTTGTGTGATCATTTAAATAAAATTATTAATGAATAATGATAATATTTAAATATATAATTGTTGAGGCATAATGTGATCATATTAAATCACTTAAATGTATAATGTACTAAACCAATGGTAGTGATGAATGATTATGGTTGTCAACTATTTAGTCATTACATAATGTTATTACAAGAGGATATAATAAATTAATTATGTAAAGGTTTATTTTTAAATATTTTGAAATTCTTATAAATATTAAAAAAAATTAAAAAAATTTATTTGAGATATTGATCAAATATGATTAAGATGGATGGAAATAAATAATAAAATTCAGAGAATTATGGTTATGAAATGGGGTGTCAATAAAAGAAAAATTAATGTTATAAAACTTATTAAATGAAGGAATTATTGTTAATTAGGAGAGGTTTATTCCTTAAATTTGTATTAAATAATAGAACATTGTGTAATTTATTTGAGGATATATATAATTTAATTTATATCATTGAAAAGAATGACATATACTATAATAATATATTTTGACAAAGTGACTGAATTAAATATATGTGACAATGAGAGAAATCATTGTAAGTAAATAATGGATATGAAAAAATTATAAAACATTAAGGGTGGGAATTCCCTCAATTGATTTAACATGATCATAAATGAAACGGAATTTCTTAATGAATGACTTAAAATCATGAAATATAATAAAAAATGGTGATTCAAAAATTAAGAGATATGGTATAAGAATGTTTCTAAAAAGGATTTTGATAACCTATGAGAATAGTTAGATAAATTAGTGGGGTATCTTTGGTTAATTGATTTGAAATTGATGAATCTATAAGTGAAGAAAGTTGTGTAAGTTTGTTTTTGATATTATTAAATAAATAATTCAATAAAAGCCTTTATATTTATTCAATTATATTCTCTTGTATACAATGATTTGTGTATGTGGAGACGTGATGGTAATATCATTGAACCCAAAGATGAATAATTTGGATGTAATATAAATTTTTCATGATGTGACTAGAAGGAAAATACAATAACGAAAATTTATTGATTATTGGATTTTCATTGGATTTTTATTCTCTAAGTCAATGAAAATTTGTTAAGGATGATATAAAAGATATGGATTTCTATATAAGAGTATTCCATGGTAGATAGAAGAATACATTATTGTGATTTATTAGATAGTTGTTTGTACTATTTACCTTGAGGTGTGATGCACTATATAGTGGATGGATATTGATCGTGATGGGATAAAAGAGTGAATCATATTTACACTCACAATTTATTTTTGGTTAGAGTGTGATGATAGATATTATTCTCCTAGTCACTCACTATTTCTGGGTAGAGAATGATGTTAAATTATTTATATCTCTACTTCTACCCACCCTCCTCTCAATGTTGATATATATCAAGTATCACAATGTGATAGTTTGAGATGTGTATTTCCTATAACACTAATGTGCAAGATAGATAGAAATGGGAAGTTCCTATAGTATCTATGATGTGATAACATGATGGATGAGATTGGTGAATATGATTAGGTCCTCTATCACCCTTGTTATGATAATATAATAGTAGATAATTCCCAAAAGTGGAAACACCCCATCTCTCCCATAGCACAATGATTCATGTGGATGAGGATGCATCAGACACTATCTCATATCTAATACAAAACATGGCGACTTAAAAGCTCCTTATATACATATTTATCTCTAGAGATGTGTATTTACTCCAGTATTCTAGTATACAGATTTAGTCCTCGAGAGGTGTATTTCCTTTGGTATTGGGACATGTATACACTTCTATATTTAGAGATGTATATTTCTTCATGTTGGGGATATATATTTTCGTTTTCACATTATAGATGGATGTAGATGAGTATTTCCTCTAGTACTTTTGTGATAGGTTGATTCATATATTTACACCAATACATTATAGATAGGTGTATATTCGTATTTCCTCTAGCATATTATGATCGGTCCATCTAGGTTGAATTGATAGGTGGAAAATTTTTGATGGGTGGTGAGATATGTTTATTATTTCTTTGTTAAGATATCGAATTATTAGGAAAGTGTGATGAAATTGAGTTCTGGTTTGGTCGATCAAAATTGATCATATATAAACATCTGGATGATTTTGGGTGCATCAAATTATCTTAGATCTAGTTATTGTTGATGCATGTTGACACTAGATGTTATAGGATCGATTCACTACTTGGTATTACCAAAATGGTTACTGTTATACTCATACTTTTATATTCACTTTTTGATTATTTTCCTTATCTCCATTCATATCAACTGATGATGATGATGAATGATCAATTATCCAATGGATGTATAATATATTGTATATCTAGTGGAGAAGTGATATCGTGGTGAAATCCACACTCAGGACATAAAAATTTGGTATGACATGTGTTTGCGATGTGTTGGTTGTCCCTAGTGATTCATATATATCTATTCACAAAATAAACTAGAGATTTCTATATATATATATTCATGTGTTTGTTGCTCAATTTATATTTCATGCATATTTTGATGGATGTATATTTAGGATATAAAGATATTTTTTTCTAGGGGTAATGCCTCCCATGATTGTGTGGATACCTTAATGTGGGTTTCTATACATTGGTCTAATAGTTGTGGGCCTATGAGTTCACCTACAGATAATTTTGAATGTGTAATTAATAATAAGATGAAATTATTTTGGTGAACTTTGAAATAAGTAATATAATGTAACAAAAAACACTAAATTTGATCGCATATAAATCAAGTAAAGTAAACTCCTAATTGGGTTGTTTAACTTCATTAAATCAACTTATTTTTCATCTTCATCAATTTATATCTTGGTTTTCACTAAAACTAGGGTAGAAACCTACTTTGAATCCATAACACCAAAATTTTATAGAATTTACCAAACATAATTCTCTTGAGATTGGAAAATATAACTCTTATCTTGAGAGATTTGTAGACCCAATAATTATTTAATCTATTAATGTATTGAATTTTTAAACATACTTTTTGTTTACAAAGAAAACACCTCACAAAAAAATCCGTTATTTCTAGGATTTATTATATAATTTATATAGAAAATAATAATTAGATATAATTATTTACCTTCCTTAATGTGTTGGTTATTTTCAACTCATCCAATCATTAATTTTATTATCTTAAATAAATTATATATCATATAATACCTTACTCTTGGGGATCCCATATAGATCCATATTTAACATATAAAAATATCTCTCATCTTATTTTAGAATCAAAACCACCATATTTATCAATATATATACTTATAATTTCAAGTATATATTGAGTATGTATTAAATTACATCAACTTATATTATCATTCATCCTATTTATATAGATATATCATGAAATATATTAATGGTTTTAATCATATAAATTGATTAAAAGACTCTTTGAAATCCATTCATTCACCTTAGGAGTATCCTTTACACACGTTTCTTACCTTGATTCTCATAGCCTTTATTTTTTAAATTATATTGTTATGGAATGCCTAATTAATTACAATAACATACTTATTGATTATTATTGAAACCTGATACATCCTGAGAGGATATGTGAATTAGTATAATACAAGATTATTATTTTTTCATTTATAGTATTTTTCATTTAAGAATATTTCTCATCTCTTTATAGGATCACTTATTCAACATGTTGAATGATTTATATTACACAAAAAAATATCCCAATGATAATTTAATATGGAAGAATGTGCTACCTATAAGGACCAATAGGATTTTTCTAGGTTACCCAAAATTGGCTAATTCAAGGACCACACATTGATGACATGTCAATGTATTAGGATGTAATAAGACCCACATTTATATTAAAACTATTTATAAAGGTACACTTCTGATCCTGTTTCACTCTTTGTTGATCACTATTTGTACTACTTTTGACAAAGATAAAGCCATTTTATTGAATTGAGGGTCTCTTTAAGATCATCATGGTATTCATAAACTATATTCACCTTTTACTATGGATAGATGATCTTTTATTTAGATTATTCTTCTATAATTTTTCCTAAATCCAAAAGGACACTACCCTTTATGAGTAAGTGTTGGGTTTCTGTCTCTCCTCGAACCACATCAACATATCTTCCCAAATTATAATTCCAAAATAGGAATTATCCTTCAATATAATCATTTATTACTTAATTAAAACACTATTAATAAAATTTCTTATCATTTTTAGACTTCCTCATTCACTATAATTTAGATATACAATTAGAAAAACCCTTGTTTTCTTATATTTATATGGAAACTAGATTTTTTTGATAATTATAGGAACCTATATATCTATCATTTATTATTTTATTCTAAAAATATATGAATAAAAAAATTGAATCCTATTTTATATTTTGAGACTAAAATATAAATATAGTATATGTATCTCCTATCTTCCTACTTTAAAAACTAATATAAGTACAACATGAGATTTCTCTCCCTTTTTCCCATAACTACATTGAATAATATTTATCAAAATACATGACTCAATGAAAACATATCAATGTTTCATATAAAAAATACTCCTCCATAATCTCCTCAATATCACCATGTATTTTCAAGATATTATTTGATCAATAGAGCATGAATAAATACTTTTGATATGTCTCTATGATCTCTGATTTTGAATTTAATCAATTTTCTTCTTTCTTATTCATAATTCTGGTTCTACATGCATGATAACCTTTATAATAGTCAAACACTTGATCTATAAAATATATTTTTCCATTTTGGAATTATTGAGAATCGTGATTCTGTATATACATGTAAAATTATCCTTTTATCTTCATGAAAAATCACTGCATTAAACATGTCGACATCAAATTTCATGTAACATTTGTATGAATTATAGGACAACTTAATTTCTAGGTTGTAATATCTATTTGAGTCTTAACCATCAAATAACACTCAATAAAACTCTTCAATGTTCACTTCAAAGTTAAGAAGTGAATATTTTCATTTCATGTTTGAATAAAGATGTTTCAACATTCATGTATTTCATGTCTGTTGTAGCATATACATGATAAAAAATATCATCCATAAAAACCCACATTCTGAATATAAATCATGAATAATACTTCATCATTTCTAGAATTTCATGCATGATTTTCAATGGATGAATAATATTTGAAATTTCAAAATCCCACATAAAAATCACAATCTAACCCCCACATGATTTATTAACCAAAATTATATAATGAATCCATATAATGACTCTTAGGATAATACCGCCGAAAGATAACCTCTCCTATTATACCTCTCTATTTCCTAGTTCATTCTAATTACTCCACATACACCAGTTCCTACATTCACTTGTGCACACATTTATTCCTTCCTCCTATTTATATCATCATCCATTGAATCTTGTTTCCTATTAATGAGTGAATTTCATTTGTTTTCTAATTAGATATTATCCATATTTGTTACAGAAACTTCATTAAAAATTAACTAAAATATATATTTTCCACGTATACAAGTTTTCTATCTTTGAAGATGCAACACCAAGCTATCATCATATTTATCCTTTTATTTATAATAGGAAAAAAACTATAAGTAATTCATCCTTAATAATTCCAATTCATATTCATGAATCCAATTCTACACATATCCATATATCCCTTAGAAAAAACCATGAAACATCTTCAACAAACACACAATGAACATTTAACCAATTCTGATATATTACAACCAAATACAACTGATAAACACATGGTTGAAACATTATTACCCTTTATATTTTTTCTTGACAAAATAAAATAATTTTTATCTTCTTCTTACACCTACAAACACCATAAAAAACAAGGGGTAATTTTACATGCATCCTATTTTATTCATCCAATATTATAGGAAAAATAAAAAGTGTCTAATTCCTCATTACATTGGTTGTATAAACATTATATTTACTCCAATTTTTAGTATAATTATTCTATAAAATTTTTTAGATAAAAATACCCCTTATCAGACCTTCATGATTTTCAAATTTAGAGAGACTATGATCCCACATAATTATTGCATCAATATTCCACTTAGATCAAAATACGGATTATAATAATATCCTTTAAACACCATTCGTCAATACCAAATGAACACTTCGACTTCAAATTCACTTCAATATTACTTCTCAATTATTTCTTCTAAAAACCAATGGGTATTTCCACCGCATATGAATGACTTTTAAAAAAATCATCTAAGATTAGTGAGTCATAGAAAGGAGTGTGAAACAATATTTTTTGTGAACAATATCATTTTTGTTAATATAACTCATTGTATATTCATAAAAACATTACACCTTGAGAAATAAAACACTCTTATGATCTCAAACAACCTCTAAAAAAAATTAATTATGTAAACATTAAATCACATGGGTTTATAACATACCACTTGTGAAACCAAATAAAACCACATGTTAATATAAAACTAGTAATGTAAATCAAATCCGATATATTTTAATTCTTTACATGTAATATATTTTCCTCTAAATGAGATTGATCATCCTTTTTGTTCTTTTTTATAACTCCCCTTAACTGTATTGACTTATAAAAATAATATTTTAATGTAATTCAAAATAGTGGGAACCATCGATTGAGATATATTTTTGAAACTATTATCTTTTTCTAAGAATATTCATGGTATCCAGAAAAAATACAATTAGATTATACCATCTTGTTAGATTATATTGAAATAATATCGATAATTCTCCATGAATACTGTTGTTAAATAGAATAGTTGACTATATCAATCTTTAGTGATATTCATTATTAACTAATTTCTTAATAACAATTTTTCCATTGAAATATATCCTTTATACCTACTAATTATTATTATTATTGTATTTTTAAATAGAATTCATCATGGATTCATTAAGGTGACAGATTCACCAAAACTACTCCATAGATTTCAGCTTTTTCACTGATCTTATAATTTTATTTATGTATCCATTTAAAAATTAGACATATTATACTTAAGTATTGCCTATATAGTTCATGTCCTTCTTACAGAATGTGAAAATATATTCCATAAAATATGATTTGTCTCATATTAAGATATAGATTCAATTTTAGTATTCATCTTTAAAAATGAAAATCCACTTTCTTTTAATGCACACATGGTTCATATCCTCCATGTATTTTATCTCCCCTTTCATCCTAAATTATGTTTAATAAAAATTACTGGATAGGGATACCTCCATATTTCTGAAATATAGAATGGTTTCTATCTATTATAATCCATTCCTCTTATTTTAGTCTACATCTAGGTCATTTTTTGGAATGGATAAAATTGAATATCATATATTTAAATGTTTTAGACTAAATATGACTTCTTACTGAGGCACATTCCACAAGTGAAAATATCAATTAATGATTCCTTTTTTCACTCATTATCAATAATATTCTTCCATGAAAGGGAATATATAAAAATTTCTAGATCATTATTCACATCGATGATTTCCATGATTCATTCTACAAATTTATTTGTTCTTGAAAAACATTTCATTAAATATTTATCAACCTTCAGCTTAATGGTAATAATATCATCCTTCTTGGTCTGAGATGATTATTATATAACATTCCCCTTGGTTCTCAGGATATAAAAATCTTTATTATTATTTTCTTAATATTATTTATTATATTCCCTCCAGGAAGGTTTTGGAGTTTATACATATTTTGGTATTTGATTTACATTTTTTTTCCCACCATATATGAAAAATTTGAATAGATAAATAATCTTATTCATTGAAATTTTGTGTTATATAGATTGTATTATTCTCCAATATCCTTATTCTACATCCATAAGGGGTACTATGACCATGCTATAAAAAATTCTTCGAAAATCTCATTCTACTTTATTCTTTTACAATTATCCAGCATGTTGAATCTAGTTTTGGGGAGATCATATTTCTCATCCTTTCCCTGGAACCACATTGTGATGAAATAAGATTATCATTCTTCTATTCATGATTCCATATGGTTAAAGGAGATGGTATCTCCTCTTGACATCCTTTTTGTTCAATTGAAACATGTTGTAGAAAAATGAAAAAAATTAGTACAAATAAAACATTTTCCACCAAACAAATACCTCATATAATGTTTAGAATTAAAATGGGGTGACACTACAGTAGGTCCTATTCTATTGTAGATCATTTTATATTCCATACACAAACACATGTTGTGTAAAATTCTCCAACAAAAATAGTATTTTAAATCCTTAATTATTTTTGATCTATTCACACTGATACTTATATATATGGACTACCTTCTTTTAAAATCATGGTTGAAGATTTGTTCACATCTAGCTAATTTCATTACATGATTCTATTATATATTCACATTTTTCTTCATAGTATATTATGGTTCCATAAACATTAAAACTTTAAATAAATTTTCTTTCAATTAATATTTTGAATTCCCAATGTGAGAATTCTTTTAATTAAGTATTGTCTTCATATATTACTCATGTTATTCCGTAAGAATAGTCCTGGATATTTTATATTTTTTATATCCTAACATGGATACCTTAAACTTTGGGAAAATATCTTCAATTCTATCACTTTTATTTTTAATTTTAGTACAAAGTTTTCTTATATTTTCTTCTAAAATCAAACAATCCTTTATCAAATTTTTATTTTCATGATTTTGATTTTATATGAGAGAATAACTTCTCCAATATAATGCCTTTACAAATTTAAATTAATTTATTAAGGCTAAATATATTTTTCCCCCAAAAATCTTTGGATTGACCACATGAAGTGGTTGATTCATTTTATACACATTAATTTTCTATAAAATCTACATCATTTTATTTACATGGAATGTCTTTGACAGTGTTAAAATAACTTGTTCATAAGGAATCAATTTTTGTTAACATATTAAGAATACATGAAGTCTAAAAATAATTAATCTTGACTTTCTTCCTATATGATTTTTTATATGTTCCATTCTTCATTAATGGAATGTACATCAGATTCATAGCTTGCATTAGTAGAAAAAACCTAGTTTCCTTCATTACAGTATAACTCTTCCATAAACCATTTTATCAAATTCATGCATTGAAATATGTATGAATATTGTATATCTTTCTTTAAAACTTTTGTTGAACTTCTATAATGTGCATAGTAGCGCATAGGCCAAATCATCAGTGATGGAACAATATTTTGAGTTAATTTTTCAATGTTGACTTTTGAAATTTGGGGTGGTGGGGGGTTGTTTGTAGAGCTTAGGTGAAATTATTTATTGATGAATTTAATTTAAAAAATATATAAATACTGAATTGATTTCTTTATTATGGGTTAAATCTTATGATATCCATTTGTTTTGTGATATATTTCATTAAATTAACAGTAACATCACTATAAGATTTTGATCAAAATTATGAAATATTTGAGATTTAATCAAAGACACTAATTGGGTACTAATATCAATAAAAACATATTAATAAAAGTGTATTTATATTTTCAATAAAATATGTAATCACTATGTTAAACTAAAAATTTCATCAATCCATGATATGTTAAGTTCAAAAAAATACCATGTTAACCCAAATAATATTAAAAAAGAATAAACTCCTTATCACTTAACATGCATAAATTCTAACACACATAAATGGATGATTTACTTATCAATTTATATGGTTATTAAACTAGCCAATTGTGATTATGGTGATAATCTAAAACAAGAAGAAAAATAATGGGACAAGATAATGGTTAAGCACCAAACACACACATGAATAGTGTATAGAGGTAAAACATGACCTTTTCAATGAATAAGGTAGAGAAGAAAGGAAATTGGTCAATAAGAATTAAAATTATTTTAATAATTTACTAAATAAATCAATAAAATATATATTAGGAAATAATTTTAAATAATGAGAAACATTCATTTAACTAAATTGAAATGACAAAAAACTTATGTTATTACTATAAAAAACAAATTAAACTGAACATGAACTAAAAATTGGAGGAGAGTCCCTCTTGTTGGAACAAGAGTATGAAAGTCCCTCCCATGCCTTTATAAATTTTATTTGCATTCCCATTTTCCACCATGATTTTTGAAGTTAAAACATCTTATAAGAAGAATATGGTGATGTATTTATACCCAAATATGGTTAACATTTTTACATCCAAAACATCCCGTTAAGTTGGGATGACAATTTGAATATTAAGATAGATAATTCTAAGGAAATATTTTTATTAATAGATTTATATATGGATGTGGAAATTACAGCATCCAAAATATGGGGCCATTGTAATTTTTGATCCAAAAATATTGCTCTTTTCCGAATCCATGTGTTCATATAATGATTTATCCTAAATGTTTCTAAAATTTAATGTTAAGTAATTTTTAGAAACATATTTATTGTTATATCATAACACTTTATTAAAAAATGATATTATTCTAACACATTAATTTCTAAAAACAAAATTTTATCTCATTTCGGAGACTGTAGTGGTAGGAAAGAAAATAATTTTGAGATATTATTCAATACCATATATAATTGTGAGATGGACTTTAATGTATTGATTGGGACCCATTGAGGATGAATTGAGCCTTGAAATTTTATCAATGTTTAGTATAGATTTCATGGAAATACTTATTTTTTTTTAAAAAAAATTCGGATTCTAGTTTCATTTTAGAAATTAATTCTTCATGGTTGGTCAATTTTTTATCACAAATTTTTTATACACTCTTCTTTCCTCTATATAACACTTTAAATAACTAAATTATCCAATTATCTAGTTGAATTATTGGTATTGATATAAATCTATAATACTAAGAAACTATAATCTAATAATTTTTACCATTATATTTAATGATATGAAAAAAATTAATCGGTGTGTAATTGAATTAATTATAACATTTATCTTTATATTTCTTTATGACCAAAAAAAGAATATTTATCAGAAATTAATTGTTTTAAGGGATAAAATTGTGAATATTGTAGCATAAAATTGTGAATAAATATGAAATATCAATTCCCCACACTCAATATATTTAATTTCATCTCGTACATAGTTCAAAAACACACCCTGAAATCATTTAAACTCACCAAAAACAATTTAAATAGTTTTCTCTAATCGGGGGGGGGGGGGTTCTAGACATGTTCGCTTTTCCATAATTAATTCCTCCACAAATTGTTTATTCAATCATTTGATAAAAAATCATTTTCATATTCAAAATTATAAATGGACAATTTTATCAGAAAAAGTTCACACCTATGATAAGGATATCAAGTTATCGATGATGTTTAATCATTCACCCACCAAAAGTGGAAATCGTAGAGTTTGTAAGAGCTCTAAAATTCCATTTTATGTTCTAATGTTCACAAGAATAAAGTAGAAATTTTAAGGGGTTTTCAATGGCTATTTGATGGTAGGAATATAATGTTTAAAAGAGAGTAATATAATATGGAAACACCAAAAAATAAAAATCAATGAAATTTTTTGGAAATTAGACAATAAAGACATAAAAAACATATTTATAATGCTATGGTTGTGAAAAGAAATACATAATATGAAAAGAAAAATATAAGAGAACGAAATTATGAAATATGTAAAAAGCATCTCTTAATGTCTCAAGAAAAAATGATGAAAGTGTTTTTTTCATTTTCTTCATTGCATTTTTCCAAAATCTCACCCAAAACAAGTCTCACACTCATCTCCCAAACCTAGTTTGATCTTATAATGAAACAAATTGTAATAGTTATAATAATATCGTTGTAGAAGAATATTGATTTTTAACCTTCCCAAGAAATTACCCATTTTTCATTTTCTTATTTTTTCTATTTTTTTATTTCCATTTTTTTCATTTCATGATCACTTATCAGTATCATATTTTACAAAATAACATAAATAAAAATACATTACCCCAACTCACCAAATAAAAACCTCTCCCACACACTTGAATAGATTCATTCCATAATACATATGTGGAAATATTGGAAACCAAGGAAATTATGTCCAAAGTTATGTGCATTACCCCAACACATAGATTTTAATAAATAATGTAATGAAAATCCATATAGATTGTGGGTGGGATTTGTTTTTATACTTGTAATGTGGATATAAAAAGATATTTTATATAAACTCAATAGGGATTTAAAAAGTAGCTTCACTATTTATATTTTTATTATAATGTGGTTCCTGAAATGACTTTATCATATTAGTGCACCCAATATTAAGAAATTCATCTCAAAGGTCTATAGACTCAAGAATCGCAATCAAATGTGGAAACAGAAAATATTAAATTATGATCATAGTTGAAATTCGAATGAAACACTATTTTATTCTTTATTGTAGGGGAAGAATCTTTTTCCAATAAATAATTTTTCATTCAAAACATATTAGTATTGAGAAAATATATTTTATCCAATTTTATGCGGAAAAAAAATTAAGGGGAAATAGTATTTTTGACTCCCAAAAATGGTTGGAAATTTTTTCCAAATTTAAAATTGATTAATTACAAATATATTTGTTTTTTTTCAAAAATATATCACATAATTGATAAAAATAGTAAATTGTGGATGAAAAAGTGGTAAAAATTGTTAAACAAGGTGAGAATGATAGGGGATGAAGAATAAAGTGAGGGAAAGAGGGAGACAAGGAGAACGTTTGTAGGATGAGTAAGAGAGTGAGTTAAAGGGAAATAGGTTCCCCTAGTTTAGATTTGGTGGGTTTTTGTATCCATCCAATGCTGAGTCTACTCCCGTAGTTGGGGATCCAGTTGAAGATGATGAAGTTCCTAGAGTGTGCGTCCTCTCAAAGTTATTACTTAATTGATGTCCATTAACTATGAATATCCTTTTGGAAGTTGGTTCCTGGAATTTTACTAAACCAAATGGGTAAACAATAGTAATAATAAAAGGCCCTCCCCAACAATAATTAATTTTACCTCGATAAATTTAAAATATTGAATTCAAGATAATTTTCTTTTCGCCTTCATAAAATACATTTCAATGATTATGTTTTTCATGGAGAGCCTTTGCATTTAATTTTTAGGAATTATAATTCTTATAGGAAAAATGATGAATCTCCACCGTGTCATTCAACTATAATTATATCTCTTCACAATCTTTTTCATGCTCAAAATTACATTTTTCGATAGCCCAATGTGACTTATATTTTACGTCATCCAGTAAATGTCACACTTTATAAACGAATATCCTAAAAGGAGATATCTGAATGGGTGTCTTATAGGTAGTTTGATAATCCCAACACACAACACCAAGTCCTTCACTCTAGTCCTTTATTATGGGATTAATAATTTTCTAAAGTACTCTTTTCCCTTATTTGTTTGAAATTTTTATTATATCACCTGTTTGGGGTGTTATTCAGTTGATGTTTTATATATAGACCCATTATTTATCCAAAATATATTACAATTTTTTATTATATAAATGGATACCTAAGTCACTTACCAAGGCATGTGATGTTCCAAATTGATGGAATATTTGGGATTTGAGGAACTCACTAATAATATATACAGCCTATTTTCTAGTTGGTTTGACCTCTACCCATCTATAAACATAATAAAATAAAATAATAATATATTATAATCCATTGGAAGGGTTAATGAACCCATGAAATTGAATCCACAAACATAAATAATTTAATATGATATTAAGATATTTTGGGTCACACCTTTTATTTTGTAAATTGATCCCAACATTTGTAAAGTGGGACTTGATTGAAAGAACTCATGGGAGCCCTTTGAGATTGGTGTCTAAATTAATCTACAGTCTGTGACCTTTTGGAGGTCCATTTTGGTTCTAAGTGGCCACCACTAGGCTTTTAGGGGTATAATTACATGATGGATTAATGTTTTTGTTCATCAATACATATCTTAATCACCATGTCATCCCCAAATTTCCAAAGATTATTATCTACCCAAAAATATTATTTTACATAACATTCTATAATTACTTTATGTTATTTTGAAATCATTTTTTGAAATACACTATAAGCCATGTAATTTAAAATATGGGAATACCATGTTAACATTGTAGTGACAGATGAGAGGAGTTTAGTGGTAAATTTAGAATCAAATATTTCATAAAGAGAATAATTAGAAATTATACATAGGTGATCATATGTAGGGTTTCCATTTTTTGATTATATCTTGGGTCTCAAGATCAAACTCTTGGGAAATTATGATCCATCATATTAGCCTTAGTTTGGTATCACTTTACTTGGGTAAGAAATTTAAATATGAATTGTCTTAAGATATTATTATTTTTTATGTAATAGATAGAGTCATAATTTTTCCAAGGGAAAACCCCATAGCTAAAATTTTATTTTCAGTGACAGTGTAATGAGATTAAATTTCATCTTGTGTTTTTTATTTATAATATAAGGCATGAGAATTTTGTTTCTCTTAATTGACCATGTACAGCTCAAATAGACCTATTTGAAGAATCACAAGTCAATTTGAAGGGTTAAGACTAATTTAGGGGTAGGATTATCAAGACATATGTATAAATAACATTTAGTTAAATGAAGTATCTATTTAAAACCCCATAAAAATGGAATATAACATAATTCTACCGTATATGAGTGAGTGGGAGGGAAATAATTCTGAAAATTTTGATGAAGAACTGATAGAAACTTGCATGACCTAGGAATGATCAGATGTATTTAGAAAATGTGGGTTTTGGAACTTATCTCCTATATCATAATCGTAATGACTTGAATAATATCTTTACAAATTATATGTCCATGAACAAACCCATTAGTAACCATGAAGTGAAATTTCTCAAAATTCAATAAGAGGGTACATTTAATGCAATTTTGTAGGACTAGGGTGAGTGAATTCCGGATTTATTGAAATGAATCATCATAAATGGTATATTAATCCATAATAAACTCAATTAAATGATCAATTAATTCAGAAAAGATACTAATTATAAACCATTGGAATGTTGTATGATCATTTAAAAGCCTAAAACAGTTGTCCTAAATGTGAATACTGTAAAGGGGAAACTGAATGTAGTATTTTCATGTTCCTAATGTGTGATTAATATTTGGATGTTTCTGGTTTATCCAAAGTGAACTAAATAATGTGACTTTTTGTTTAATAATTATAGAATTAGATAAATTAAAGGAATAGTGTAGTGATGGTTTTGTGTTTCAACATTCAATTTCATATTATTGATGCACACATTCCATTTTTTCACTTGAATTGTGAACACTTCTCTATATAAATTTGTGACCATATTAATACCACCATTCCTAGGAACAAATTTACTTAGGATAACCCATTCACTATCATAAATTGTATTTATAATTCCATCTTGATGAATCTTAGTAATCAATTCCCTAAATACCTCATATATGAGTGGATTAAATATTCTCTAAAGATGATTGATTGGTTTGGATGATTATTCTAGATAGATGTGATCCATGATAAGGGAATGGATGGTTACTAGTATATCATATAGGTTCTGACATAAGCCATTTTTTCCATATAATACATGAAAAAGTGCATACATGTCCATTTTAGTTATTGTAGTGTATATTATTATAGGGTAAGAGTGATCATAGAAACTGAATGTATAATTTAGGTGTGTACGAAGAGGTTTTAGATTAGTTTTATACCTTATTATTGGGAAAAAACATATTAATAGAGGAAGGTATTCTATTAGGATTTGATATAGTTTCTTAATTACTACCCAAGGAGGATTAATATATATCATCGGTGAAATTGGAATCTAAATATCTTTAGATATCCTTTATATCAATAGAGACTATAAATGAAAGTTCAACAAAAAATTATCTATTTATGAATTGTATAATCATTATCTGAATTTGAAAAACTATGATCTCATTATAACTTGAAAAACATTATAGAACAGGGTATCATACACTCTAAATAGTATCTTTAGAATCCTAGATAACGATGCAAAATGATCTTATCATCGGTATCACATGTATTGAAAAATATTAAAATTGACAAATTGGTTACCAAATTCCATGTAAAGATTCCTACATGGAAATCAATTATAGTTCTAGAAGTAATGAGGAATGTTCTTCCTATGATTGGGGGAGACTAAGAAGAATATTTATAACATTTCATGTCATGTATATTGAAATGGTCTAGGAATATAGGATCATTGACTCTGATGATGACATCCATGATTATTTACTCAGGACTGGTAGTGTGTTGATTAGGCAACTACATAAAAATACTCATTGGGTTAAAGAAACCTATTATACGGTTATATAATATGGATTTGAGCATTGATTTTATCAATTCTTTTAGTTCAATGAGAGCATAATCAATGATTTAACAACATATTATTTTTGGAAATATAAACTTCCATGGATCATTTCACATCATGCAAATGAACTATTGGGTTGAAAAATTTTGAATGGTCCTAAGATATAAATTATGGTTGTAAAATTAATTAATAATATTTATATACATAAGAATTTTTTTGATGGAATACATGTGAGGAATGATGAATTCAACACATATAAACATGTTGAGCATTTCAAAATCAGGTTAAAGAGGATTATTTTCCCTAGATATGACATTAGGAAAAAGAATTGTCCTCCATAGAGGGATGGAATGATGTGATGGAGTGCCTCTAGGTTAATTTACTATAATTTGGTTGTTTTATATTTTCATCTCAATATATAAAGGGGGTTTAGAGGATTCATCATGATGCATAGTAATCATCATTCCAAATAAAAGTAAAATTTAACATATATTACCATTGGGGTTGGGAATGGTTAGGCTAGGAGATGGGATGAATTGGATTTTTTGTTGGCGTCGATGGGATCAAAGTTGACCAATTTATTTTTCAATTTTTTGACACTGGAATTGGTGGTGAAGGTATGATCATTGTTATGTAATTTCTAGTAACGTGTGTTCTACTTTAAGAATCACTACTACCAAGATGTTTCTATTGGACTTATTCATGGAACTAGAAACATACAATAATTCTTATTCCAAAATGGATATGCTTTCCAAAGGCATGCGTTCATTAAGTTTGAACTTATGATACTTAAGAACATGCATTGGTCGAGAGAATGGGATGTTGGAATCATCACACACTTTGGGGGGGGGGAATTATTATCTACACTAAGACTCGCTTTATTGATTTTAGGTATTATAATGAATCCTAAAAAATTCACCGAGTTTAACATAGGCTTAACATGGAATTTTCAATAAATTATTATCATGTTTAAGTTTTTGAATCATCTATATATATTCGAGTTTCTTCATTAATGGAGACATATGTATGTATTTGAGGCTCTCCATTAAGGGAATCCTCTCGTATACTATTTATATATTCTTTTAATCATAATTATTATGATAATTGTTTTTTAAGTCTCAATATAGGGCACTATAGAATTTATTGTCATACAGGGAGATACAATTTTGTTTTCATATTTTGATAATACCCATAAATAGGCTACCTATGCATCCTTGTGAAAGGGATCAAAACCCTCTTAGTTCGGTGCCGCTTAATGGGACACATCATACCTTTTAAGGTTATGTGATGAGGACCTAACTGGAAAGTTTAATGTCATGTGTTTAGGACATCTAAGAGAAAGGTGCTTAGTCAAGGTTTTGGTGTGGGACTAATGATTATGCGGCCCAAGGATCTTCTAAAAATATGGGATTCCAAGTAATATTAGACCCTGTTGGGAATATGGCCCAAGGAGAAAAGGGTTGATTTGATGTGTTGGGTTTAAACCTCAAGGAGACTTCCAATGTAACCAATTTTAATGGAAATCAAAGCACACATAGGTCAATGTTTCTCATAGGAGAGTGTAGTCCTTTGAAAAAAATGAGTTTGTGCTTACTTCCTGAAAATAATTCCTTTTTGATTTTGTGATTTTAATATGGGTCCTACTCTTAAAGAGGATTCCCAGAATATGAGAATTAGGGTTGGATTCATGAAGAGGATATCAAGTGAGCTCAGACCTTGAGAAGGATTCCTAGAAATCCAAATTATAGTGGAAATCAATGTTCTCATAGTTCATTATAGATTTGATGGTCTAGATGTTGCGGTCATCACAAATCTCTAATCCTACATGATTCATGAATGGGGTGAAAACAAGAAGATGTAAATGATACAAAAAACGTCACCAACACTTTTCCTCCTCTGATGGTGGAAGGGGACGCGCCTACAAGGAAGAGGGTGGACAAGGGTGAGGTGACTGAGGAAGAGGGTGAGGTAATGTTTGTTAAATTTATTCATATTACATTGAAAAATGGTCCAGTGAAAGGAAGAAGTGAAGGTAATGGATGTAGAGGGGAGAGAGACTGTCAATTCCTACTTTAAAGGTTATGGGCATACACCATGATGAATGAACTAGTAGATACATGAGAGGGAGGATACTTCTCATTTTTTTCATGGAAAAGATACTATGAACCGTACCTTCCCTAGTAGAGTCTCGAGGTTCTAGGTTTTAGAGATGAAAAGGGGAGGACATAACCAAAACCCTAATCCTCCAAACTGGGAACTCCACAACACTATTCAAGGGAGAAATTTCCATGTGACTGTGGATATACAAACCCACAAAACTCCATTAATCCTAAACCCATTGTGAATAAAATGTGGGAAACATCAAACTGCATACATAGAAACCCAAATAGGAGACACGCTGATGCATCTTTCCCATAGGTTGGATGATTCGAGAGGTTTTTGTAGAGGCTTAGAAATAGTTTCATTATAGATAAGGGAACCATGAAACAATATAACCTGACATGAATGGCCTAAAAGAGGGTATCTAATATGATGTGTTGGCCCCATGCACAGAACTACAACATAGTTACCCCACATAGGTGTGTCGCGCAGCTATTTCGTACAGGTGTGTCATGTAGGTCTATTGCGTAGGTCTACGAAGTGACTATAGAAAATTATTTACATAGGGTAACCAATATTAGGTAAGTTTATAATTATGAAATACTTTTAAAACATGCTTATCCCATCTAATTATCTATTCTCTTGTGTTTTTAGAGATCTACCAAATACAATTGGAGGTATCTGAGAAAAAGAGATATGAAATGGGATCTTCAAAAATTCATTCAACTTTTTCAATCCATAACTGGGGAGCCCAATGGTCCAATTTATAAGAAATAAAGGGGTTTGGTCGAAGGTAATTTGTCAGCATAGGTCCACTGCACAGTCCCTCCATGTAAGACTGTCGTGTAGGGGTATAAAACGTATACCTTCACGCATGTCTTCTTTGTAGGTCCCCTGCGCTGGTCTGCCACACATTCCATTGAACCTTTGTCCGGCCTTTTAATTCATCGAAGGTATTCTTGAGAATTTTGAAATATCAGGGGTCTCTTTCATTGCCTTTGGTCGTACTAATCGTGTCAATACTGCCCCCCCCCCCCCCCTCAGAATTAGATCTAATGAAAAATAGGGTCGAGTCCTGATATAAAATTTCATGGAAAAGACTATGGAGTAATTGTTGAACCATGCAGGTTTGCCGCATAGATAGCTCTGTCAGTGTCTATAAATAGGTCCTATCATTTATTGATTTTCTTCACCCAAGCATTCAAATTTTTCTGATCTCATTGCATTGCTTGTCTTCCAGCCCTACCATGTGGTAATCTCGTGTAGTTTCCTTTGAAATTTCCACAAGGTGAAACTCCATGAAAGATAGAGCTGTGTGGAAGGACATAATTAAAGGAGTTTCCCTAGGACCCTTTTCAACGGACCTGTGTGATAGACCTCATCAAATGTCCTATGTGCAGAGTTTCCTTTTACAAATTTTCCAATTTCCTTATGTTGAAATTTTAACTTTATTATGTCAAAATTCCAACCAAATTGGGGGAGTTTGGTAATTTGTTTATAGGAAATTGCTCACTTGATAACCTCCACCAAATAAGTTAGGGATCGTCAAAATTAAATGATGAAGATCGTCAGACCAGACTATTATGACATTGTTGAATGTAATATCCCTATACTATGGAAATGTTTAATTCAATATCAACGTGAATACCCATAGAGTTACTATATGTATCTGAATGGTCATTGGATTTTTTAATCTTCCCATGTTCTGACCACTAATAAATATTTCTCGATGATTTTGTTTTTTCAATACTCCAATTTTCATTGGATGAATATTACCGCGGGGGGAATACCAGTTCATGAGGGAACAATCCCTATTGGCCACATCCTACATCATAGTGGTTGTAAACCTAATATGAAAGATCATGTTACAGAGAGAAGACCACATTTAAAGGATTAAAACTTTTAGGATTCACAAACAGATCAGTTTAATGGTTGTAAGGAAGGCTGGGATCTTCATTTTGGAGGAGGTTTTAAACATGAATGGATATGGGGATTTTGGGTGTGCTAGAATTGTGCAGAATTTAGGATAGATATATCAGATGTTTGCATTAATGAAGCTATCTGGATTGGAAAAATATATATTTATAAAAATGATTTCACTCTTTAATTTCTGAGTCAATAGAGTCTGAAAAGGAATTTGTTCCATTTGACGTACGGTGAATTTTTTATTGGTTTATCAGATATCTACCAAATAGATGAGGTTCTTGTTCTTTGGTAAATGTATGATGCGTTTATTTCGCCAGTCAAAAAATAGGGTGATGTTTCTGAAACCCCACCATTGTCTCAATAACTATTCAAAATATCAAATAAATTACCCAAATAAAAGAAAGATATTCATACAATAGTGAAGATGGAAGCCTTTTTAGAACCAACAACAATGAAAGGTCGCACCTATGGACGTACATCTATTAGTACTTCTACATATAACTGCGGTAGTTCAGGAACATATTGGTCTGAATTGGAGAGAGGTTAATATAAGCATTAAGTCCATAAAGTCAAATCTAATATTGATGATATGATACGCTTAGCCAGATTCCTTTCCATATGGATACGAATTTACTTCCTTCTAGCCTGTGACTCTGGAGGCGATGTAAGGATAGAGACATTTTTATCATGGATAAATTCATAAAATAAATGTATATCAAGTTAGAAACTCTTATATTGGAAATAATTTACTATTCCATACTTTATTTATATAATGGGAAGTCTCTATTTATACTTTCAAGTTCATTCCTTGTAGGGGTGTCCAAAACCGACCCGACCCAATGGATTCAACCCGCCCATTCTGGGTTAGGTCGGGTTGGTTTGGGTTATAAAGAAAAAAACTTGTGTCCAGTTCATAATGGTTAAACATGTATATGGTATGGGTCGAGTCTTTGGATGGAGTCATTTAGGCCCAACCTGACCCGTGACCTGATCGGTTCTAACAAAAAAATGTCCCTAACATCTTCTCTCTTTCGGCAAAACAAAGTTGCATTGCGGCATTACCCAATTCCACTAGAACATTCCATCCCTCCCTCTCTCCCTCGCGCTCCTCGCCCGCCTACCCTCCACTTTCCCTAACCCATCCCCTATATTCCCTAGAGGCGATAGAAACCATACTCCCTCCCTCTTCCCTCTTGACCCAGAGGTGAAGAAACCCTACCCTCCCTATCATCCTTCCTTCTCCTCCTCTGAGCTTCCCCATACCCTCTCCTTGAAGCCTTCTATTCTCTCTTCAGGAGAAATCCATTGGCTCATGTTGCCTCCACCTCTCATCCTGCCTGTTATTGTGTGTGTGTTCTGGTGGTAAGCTAAGTAATTAAATTTTTTTTCATGATCATTTAAATTATGTTTCCCATTATAAGAGTTCTCAGTTTTGTTTTTCTACTCCTGTAAAATAATTTTTTATTCAATGATTGACTTCTAACCTAGTTAGAATGAACCTCTACATTTTCTTCTAGAATAATTTCACTGCAATAGGCCCAATTCTGGATTGGTGATGTGATTTTTGTAGGTATTTTAGGATTTCATTCTTCAGAATACTCCAATTATCAATGAGGCTTGAACTATGTTGGTTTCATTTCTTCATTAAGAAATTATTTTTCCTTCAATGGTGGCTGTTTGGGGTTTCCTTGTTTACTGGTGGTCTTTTGAAGTTGTGATGGTGATGATGTGGTCTGTTCCAACATCCATTTGGTCTCAAGTCCTTTCAAAATTGATTTACAGTTGTTTTTTCTCGTGACGGGCAATGGGTTCTCTTGTCCCTGATTTTTTTGACGGTCTGATAATATTGGTTTTTGGTGTTTCATCCTCCTTGATGTCAAATGTGGTGTATTGATTATTGTAGTTCTAGTAGTGTAAAGTGTAGGATTTTTTTACGACTAGAAGTAGTCAAAAATGAAAGATTAACATTTGGGTGAAGCAGCATTTTTTTTGTGTAGGTGTCGTGTTGGGATCAATAAATGATTGACCTTATAATCCTTAAAAAAATGTGTTCTTAAAAATTTTATCATTGGTTATACTTTTATTTTTAATTTAATATCCATATATTGGTTTCAAATTTTAATATCCTTCTTCTTCCATGGGTGTGTTTTCCACAGCTGACAGCGGCTAGCGATTCATGGAAGGTGGTAAATTTAGTTGTTCTAATCTTTTAGTTGGTGTAAGAACCCAATGTCATATGGGGTCTACTCCAACTACATATTGAATAGAAATAAGAGGGGAAACATTTTCATACGAGGTGAAGAATGTGAGGGTAATATGTCTCCTAATAATAAGTTAAGAATTCATAAACCACCAAGTTCTATAATTGCTTAGGTTTGGGATCAGTTTAACAAGAAAATGGAAGGTTTTTTTAATTATTGTGGAAAAGATTGTGCTGGAACCTCTTTCCAATATAGAATTAGTAATTTGAATAGGAAATTGAATAGGTGCAAAAAAATCCACACAGGAATCCTAACAAAAGTTAAACCACTCATGGTCATACAAATAAGTTTGGAGATGAGGATGATGGAATGGTTAAAAAATTAGTAACACATTTTAATCAAGAAATTTTTAGAATATCTCTAGATAAAATGATAACTATTGATGAGTTGTCATTCAAATATGCTGACATTCAAGGTTTTATAGAATTTATTGATGTTTTTCAGCCCCAATTGTATGTTCCATCTAGGTAAAAAATTTCTAGGAATTGCTTGCAGAAATATTTTGGTGACAAAGAAAAATTGAATTCTATGTTTGATATGTTCTCTCACATGGTATTTCATACAACCGACTCAAGGACTTCAATTCAGAATCTGAATTATATGGGTGTGATTGAATATTTTCCTGATGATAATTGGATCTTAAATGAAAAAAACATTCATTTTTGTCTTGTTGAATATAGAAAAGGGGAAACAATTGGCTGAGTATTAGAACAGAAAATGAATCAACGGAGGATTGGAAGGATTAATACTGTTACCATGGAAAATTCTATTTCTATTAATACACTAACATGTTATTTGGTTTGGAGGGTAAATGATTGGAACACATCTATTTTTAAGGGAGAGTACATGCATATGAGATGTTGTGCACATATTTTAAGCCTTATTTTTATTGATTGGATAAATTAAATATCATCATAAATTGCTAGAATTAGATTTTACTACAAATTTGTGAGAAGTTCACCTTCATGATTGGCTATTTTCAAGATCCTAGCTTGGGAGGTAAAAATTATTAGTAAACATACAATAATTCTTGATGTTCCTACTAGGTGGAATTCATGTTACTTTATGTTTCATGTTGCAGAGAATTATGAGAATGTATTTATTCTCCTTGAGTAAGATGAATGTTTTAGTAGTTCTCTTGTTGGTGAAGGTGGGTCTCCTACAACATATTATTCAGAGCATGCTCTTTTATTTTTTATGTTCTTAAAAAAAATTATGATATAATTGTTTATTTTTCTGGTTCTATGGATGTGACATGTCACGCTTTCATTCAAACACTTTGTGAAATTTATAGAAATAATAGGAAATGGATAGAGAGTCATGATATTACTCTGAGTGAAATGGATATTGAAATGAATATTATGTTGGACAAGTATTGAGGTATTTATTCAAATATTAATTCTACCTAACTTGTGAAAGCTTTTCTTGATCCCCGATATAAATTTTTATATGTTGGAGATAGTTTTCAAATGATGTTTGAAGATGAAGAAGACAAAAATAAGTTGATCAATAAATTAATAGAGGTTATGAATAATCTCTATGAGTTTTACAAATGTAAATATCTCATTATAATTTTTGATCACTGTAATTTATGTTATCATCAAGAGTCACATATTTATGATGTTGTTACATATAGTGATGATGATAAGAAATAAAAAAAGATGCATATAGTTTAAAGCAAAGGAAATGGAAATTGACAAAACAAACGAATGGACTAGAGAGAAATCTTGAGATTCATAATTGTGAAGATGATTTCAAAGGATTTGATATTTTAATTTGGTGGAGAGGAAAGATAAGTAAATATCATGTTCTCATATGACTTGATATAGATTTTCTACCATTTCCATTAACTATTGTGTCTTTAGAGTCCACTTTTAGTAAATGAGGATGAGTCCTTGATCCGTTTTGTAGTTATTTGAATCCCAATAAAATAGAAGCATTAATTTTCTCAAAATTTGGTTTGGAAAGTCTAAACCAATTGAAATTATAAAAAAACTAGATGAATTTGAATCGATTGAATCATGTACCATTAAAAATAGTGTGATTTTTTTATCAATTTTCATTTTTCAATTTTAATCAATTTTTTTTGAAAAAGTACAATAATGACTTCTTCATTATTTTATTGTGTTTTTTTAAGATATTCCATCGTCCACCACAATTCATGATTATATTTTCACTGTCTAATGTTTAATAACCAAGGATTATGGATAGATAAGTCATCATTAAGGTATAAATTTATGATTGTTTCACAAATTCGTTTCATGATACTGTCATAACATACATAGATCACCCCCAAAGAATATGTAGCTTCTTCTCTTAAATTAATTCCTATTGGGATGTGGTTTCATCTATCTCAGTTTTCATGTAATATTTTGTGGATGAATCCTCATGAAATATTATAACATGTATTTTTTTTATTAGTATTGGATTAGGATTTATTAATTTTTTAGTCTTGACCAATTGATCAGGCCAAACGAAACACTCTTTCTTTTTTGGACCAATATTTTTGGGCTACTCAGATGCCTTCTTAACTTCTTCCATCATTCATGAATTCTTTTTCCAGTGGTTTTTTTTAATTTCATTCCCTTTCCTATCATAGGGTCCTTCTCCTATCATCAGTCATTAAAACCTTATATTTTTTACCCTCTTGGATGTACCTTTTACATATATACAAGGCTTGAAATTTCATGTCATTTGTTTCAAAATTTTGAAAAATGATAAACTTTCTCAGTGAAAATTGTTCTGTTACATCTATTAGTGTGTCACTTTTAAGTTATTTCCTAAAATTAAGTGGTTGTTGAGACAAATATTTGTACCGGGGGATTGTTGAAGGTTTTTTGTGTAGAGATGTAATCATTGATGGCTTCAGATTTTATATTAACCTATTTCCTAAAATTGATCTGGGTGATCAATTATTAACTAGTAAGTTAAACATGTTTGTTCTTATTTTTTATTCCCTTCATCATTTTTTCATTAATAGTCATAAAATTTGGAATTAAATAGGGTGAAAGATGGCAGAGGCTGGTGTGTAGGGGTGTGGGGGGTGCATGGGGGATGGGTATGGAAGTTGGGAGGGAGGAAGGCTAGTGAAGGGGTGTGGGGGTGTGGTGTTTTTGAAGGTAGGGGAGAGGGGTAGGTTAGTTTGAAGGGGGGTGTGCAAGGGGTGTAGGGTGAGGGGGCTGGGGGTGCAGGGGGAGCGATGTTGGCTGGAGCAGGGGTGTAGGGGGGAGGCTGGGTCTAGTGTGCATGTAGGACGAGAGGGGGAAGTTCGGTTTTCATGGGGGACTGTGCAAGGGGAGATGGTGTGTAGGTGGAGGGGGGAAAGGTTGCATGGGTACAAGGAGACTGGTGCAATTGTGCAGGGGTGTGGTGCATGGGTGTAGTGCATGGGAGCAGTGGTGTTGTGCGGGGGTGTTTGGGAAGACTGGTTTGTAGGGAGAATGTGCAAGGGGGAGTTGGTGTGAAGGGGGGAGGGGTAGGGGTGCAAGGGGGGGGGGTGTAGGGGGGAGGAAGGTAGGTGCAGGGGTGTAGGGTGGAGGACGGATCTATTTTTTAGGTTGGGGAGAGGGGTATGATGGTTTACATGGGGAGTGTTTATGGGGAGGGGGGAGGCTGGTGTGTAGGGGGAGGGGGATGGTGTGTAAGGAGGATGGTTCAGGGGTGCATGTGGGGGAGGATGGGTCAAGTGACAGGTGTGGGGGGAGAGGGAGTGCAGGGTGGAGTGGCATGAGGTGGAGGGGGAAGGTACTGGGTTTAGTGTGCATGGGGGGGGAGAGGATCAGGCTAAGGCTGGGGTGCAGGGGGAGGGGGGAGGATGGTCTTTATGGGGGAGGGGTACAGGAGGGTTCGTAGGGGGAAACACTGGTCCATCAGGTTGGGTCTGGGGGAGGGTTGTAGTAGGCTGGTGTAGTGTAGGGTTCCATCTAGTTGGGTCTGGTTGGGTCAGGTTAACACATATAACTGAACTGTAATTGACCAGACCCGCAATGGGTTGGGTTGGGTCGGGTCCTTCAATAATGCGCTGGGTAAACCAACCACAACGGTTTGGGTTGGGTCAGGTTAGCTACTCATGAAGCATGTGACCCGACCGTAACCGACATGAATTTTTTTGTCCAGGTCTGTCCCTAAAACACCTCTGACCTGACATGACCCGACCC
This sequence comes from Viscum album, assembly GCA_963277665.1. Lineage (NCBI taxonomy): Eukaryota > Viridiplantae > Streptophyta > Magnoliopsida > Santalales > Viscaceae > Viscum > Viscum album. The sequence continues at coordinate 1,682,909,223 of OY728119.1, read as the reverse complement.
ATGGACACACTGAATAACATGTGTTATGGGGCTATATTGCAGCACAATTTTCTTCATACTCAGTGTTGAATTTAGTTAGAGTCCCCAATGGTCGATTCACCGCATTTTTACAAAATAAAATCTGGTTTTCAGCCTCATAACATGAGACCTGATGTAGTGCTAAGGGAATTGAATGCATTAGAAGAATTATACTTCTTTCCTTTTGGGAACCAACCAACTGGAATATTTATTGATGATGTTAAGGAAGATAATTATGAGGTGAGGTCTTATTTCATGGAATTCAGGGATATTGTATTTTCAACTAGGATTTATGGTGAAATTATCTTTGATGATTATGTGTCCTATATGTTAGACATGAGAAACACACAAGGGATGCAAGACAATTTTGGATTTTGATGGATTTACAGACATCCAAATTATCAATTACCTTTACTCTATTATTTGAATCAATGGGATTGGAAGCTAGATAAGCCAAACCATGGGATTCTTCATACCCTTAGGGGTCTTTGAAATAAGAAATTACCGAGTGGAATCCAAAACTACAGTTGTGCATATAAATCATGGTAAGAAGTCCAAATCCCAAGATGGTTAAGAAATTTTAGAACTTTCAGAGCCTTCAAAACATCTTCACTGAAGGTATACCAGGATAACTAGAGCTAGAGATGCAATACCTATGGCACCAAGGCGATTGAGCTGCCGCTATAAGAAATATATTTGTTTCCCATCTATTGACCTTTCTGATGTCAATGGGAGGCCAAAAAAGATCCATCAGTCAGACGGTGTTGAATTTTTTTTCATCCAACCATCATGATGTCAAATTATGTGATGTCTTTAGACATTCACTTTTGGGAGGGATTGACCCATGGACATATGGATGTATGGGAATTCCTCTAACATGGACATTGGACACCAGATGTGGGTGACATTAAATCACCATCTTATTGTCATCCGGATAATGACCTGGATGAAATACTAGAGTATATTACAGAGTTGGAGGCCATTATATATTAAACTGATTAACCAATACCTGCCTCTAAACGATTATCCCAAATGAATGAATTAGGGATACACGAAGGGGTAATTATTGACCCTGAGGGGGAATGGTAAATTTACATTAATACTGAGAATGTATATCCCTTTTTTTATTCCTCAATTCTGCTTTAATATTCATGATCATTAATCCTGATGAAATTGTATTTTTCAGCATTAATTTAGGGAAGGAACCTCTAGACAGGTTCTCTGGTCACCAAGGTAAGGACCTACAGGTTATCCCATCGCCACATCAAATGATCCTCCCATGTCTCTAGAACATTCTCCAGTAGTGAGAATCGTGACTGAGGTAATGGTTATATATAATCCTCAACCATTACCTCAAGTTACTCTTGCCAAGAGTAGTGTTTCAAATTCTCCTCTATCTTATGAAAAGAAATGTAAGAGAGAAATGAGATAGTATGAAGTGCTCATTGAATAAGTAAGTGTTGACACTGTCTTAGGGAATTATACAATGCATGATACACACTGATAATCAAGCTTATCCTCATGTAGGATATGTATATCTTTCCATTCTTAAGGATTAACAAGTGATTCCCCAAGAGTAGAGATAGAAACCCCAAGAGAAACATGGTTTCATTTTGATGGATCTTATACCTTTATATATAAAACATCAAAATGTACAGTTATACCTTCCCCTGATTCAATTGAGAGAGAGTAAATACATTATAATATCAAATATATTTCTCTTGAAGATTAAATTATTTTATAATATTAATCTTTTCAACAATTCTCAGATCAGTTTCCCATGCCAATAGATCCTTCAATAATCAATACTGGTATTCCTATTGCTCTAAGAGGAAGGAATGAAGATCTTGGGAAGAATAAAGTAGATACTGGTGTTGATCCAAACCTGGAATGATCTGATGATGTTGTACTAGTTGAAGAGACAATGGAACGTAATGTCAGTGGAGCCAATTTTGGAATCAACCAACATTTGATGGAAACCTTATATGGTGTGGATTCTATAACATTACAAGCCTTATACACTCAAAATATTGATACACATAATCCATACATTGATATTCTAGGTTCCATTAAGGAGTTTTGGGATTTTCATGAGGAATTCCAAGGATTTTAGTTCTCATTCCCACTTTCCCCATACATAATTGTTCTTCTTTTACTTGATACTTCACATCAAATTTCATCTTATGCAGCCTTGTTTGTAGAAAATATTTCAAAGGATATTTAGGAATATGTAATTCCATTATATCCTTCTTTTTGACAATTTGGAGAAATACTTACTGAGTATCCTCAGGTGAGAGACATTCCAGAGCATTCAATTAAGACAACGGGGAAAACTCAGGCGAATACCCCCTCCCCAAGAAACATCTTCTTGAATTACTGATGCTATGAACAATGGGGACGAATCAAGTCAAGAGGCCAACTTATTATTGGGTAAATTTTTGTGTCTACCGGGATCATGCTTTGTTTCTATCATTTTTTGAAACTAAAAAGTATATTGATTCATCATTTAGGGTTATCAGTTCATATAGCTAGATCGGAAGGTGATTCTTCTACAGTGGCTCGAGCATCAGTAGAAGGTGAAGCAACCACTTTTCTAAGACGAGCAGAACTAGGAAACACTTAAAGTGGTCTGTTTCCAAAGTATACTCTACCTCATGGTAGTGTCTCCAATTCAGACTTAGTCATGAAATATGATATTGGTATGGCACATAAGAATACATGGAAACATTTGTGAAACATAATTCTAGAGAAACCATTCGATGGATTTTTGTCCCATTTTGGAAAAATCACAGCACTATTTTGTGTATTAGGATTTGGTGGATTAAATTATCAACCTATCTACGATGCAATGAATGTGACCATTCCCCAACAGGAATAGGAACATAAGATACAGTATGATTTTAAGTAGGCAAAATGTCTTATTAATATTTAGATCTTATAAGAAATAGTAGCTAAGGGCGGGTTTGATCATTGGAAGAAGTAGATTGAAATTGGCAAAAAAAATTAACGAAACAATGAAAGAGTTGTTATATCTTCCACAAAAACTTGATATTGTTCATAACAAATTAGTGAAGCTGAACCAAATACTCGGAGAAACCCAACTAGAGGTTATAACCACCATTTCAACTAACAATGGGGTACTTCGTCAAGCTGAGGAAGCTGAAGTTTCTCTATTGTCTCAACATCAACAAGCAGTTTATATAGATAATGTGGTTGTTCAACAAATGAATATTCCTGTTGAGAGTTTTTTTAACACATGAAAGAGAGTATTTGTTCATTGGATGTCCCTCTAATTTATATAAATTAAAGTAATTTTGTCTCCAAACATCTTCGTCTTCATTCATTCTTTCCAAAATTACAATATTAAAGGAAATGATGATGTTTCTTAACTTCAAAACTTTATGTAAGATAATCATAATTACAATGACAAGAATGGTGGTGCTCAAAATTATTTTATTATGCCAATGAGCCTAATGAACATTGTTTTATTTTTACTAGGGTTATATAGACCAACCCCACAAACATTTAATCTTTTGAAATTTTATTGCACAATAATACATAAACCATAAAAAATGTATGTTTAGTAAGCTGGGACTCAAATTTTATTCAGAATTCACTTTACGGGTTTCCAATAATGGGAGTACCATGTCTCTTATTGTACGCAGCTTAGATTCATGCCTGTTGGACTAAAAGATTCTTCTATTTAAGGTCGAACAACATTGCCCATAAATTTTGAAATTGAATATCAAACAATGTTTAGTGGATAATAATTGATTTAATATTCTTTAAATACTTCCACATGGGGATATTGAGTTGTGATTTTTTTGGTAATCAAATCTATAACTTGTATAAACATTAAGGTTCTCTCTTCCAAGAATTATGTAACTATTATTTTCCAAACCCATTATGGGGGTTGTATTATATAGGGCCAACTGGAGCGTATATTGCATAGACATATAGTGACATCTTTTGATTGATAGGGTCGTTATGTAGGATAATTTTATATGAGGCCTCTGGGGGAAAGTAATGCATATTCAATAAAATAACTCTTAGAAATTTAACATTTTGTTATTTGTAGATAAGGGAAAATAAGATTTGTGTGACTCAAGACCATAATGGGTTGTTTTTTTAAATAAATGGATTTTAAGAATAATGGGTTATCTATAATGACATATGTCAGGAAAAGGAAGTGGGTTGGGGGGCTGGTGTATAGGGGTGTGGGGGTGCAGGGGGGATGGGTATAGTAGTTGGGAGGGTGGAAGGCTGGTGAAGGGGTGTGGGGGGTGGTGGTTTTTTGGAAGGTAGGGGATAGGGGAATGTTATTTTGAAGGGGTGTGTGCAAGGGGTGTAGGGGGAGGGGGCTGGGGTGCAGGGGGGCGATGTTGGCTGGAACAGGGGTGTAGGGGGGAGGCTGGGTCGAGTGTGCATGTAGGAGGAGAGGGGGAAGTTTGGTTTGCATGGGGGACTGTGCAGGGGGGATGGTGTGTAGGTGGAGGGGATAAAATGTTGCATGGGTACAAGGAGGCTAGTGCAATGTTGCAGGGGTGCGGTGCATGGGTGTAGTGCATGGGTGGAGTGGTGTTTTGTAGGTGTGTATGGGAATACTGGTTTGTAGGGAGAGTTTGTAGGGGGGGGGAAGGGGAAGAGGTTTAGGGGGAGGATGGTAGGCACAAGGGTGTAGGGGGGAGGACGGATCTATTTTTTAGGTTGGGTAGAGGGGTAGGATGGTTTACATGGGGAGTGTTTACGGAGAGGGGGGAGTCTGGTGTGTAGGCGGAGGGGGAAGGTGTGTAAGGAGGATGGTTTAGGGGTGCATGTGGGGGAGGATGGGTCAGGTGACTGGTGTGGGGGGAGAGGGGTGAAGGGGGGGGAGTGGCATGAGGTGCAGGGGGAAGGTGTTGGGTTTAGTGTGCATGGGGGGCGAGGAGAAGGCTGAGGCTAAGGTGCAGGGGGAGGGGGAAGGCTGGTCTTTATGGGGGAGGGTTACAAGATGGTTTGTAGGGGGGCAACACAGGTCCATCAGGTTGGGTTTGGGGGAGGGTTGTAGTAGGCTGGTGTAGTGTAGGGGTCCATTGTGTTGGGTCTGGTTGGGTTAGGTTAACACATATAACTGAACTGTAATTGACCAAACCCGCAATGGGTTGGGTTGGGTTGGGTCCTTCAGGAATGTGATGGGTAAACCAACAACAAGGGGTTGGGTTGGTTCGGGTTAGCTACTTATAAAGAATGTGACCTGACCCTAACCGACACGAATTTTTTTTTCATGTCTTTCCCTAAAACACCTCTGACCCGACAGGTCCCGACCCATGGACACCCAGAATTACAGGTGTTATGGGGCTAGACTGTAGCACACTTTTCTTCATACTATGTGTTGAATTTAGTTAGAGTCCCCAATGGTCGATTCACCCCATTTTTTTAAAAAAATCTGGTATTCAGCCTCAAAACGTAAGACCTGATGTAGTGCTAAGGGATTTGAATGCATCATAAGAATTCTACTTCTTTCCTTTTGGGAACCAACCAATTGGAATATTTATTGATGATGGTAAGGAAGACAATTATGATTTTAGGTCTAATTTCATGGAATTCATGGATAATGTATTTTCAACTAGTATTGACGGTGAACTTATCTTTTAGTCTTATGTCCCCTATATGTTTACCCACCTATTCATATGTCTTCAACAATCAAACACTTTCCCGCCCACATATGTTATAAATGAGAAACACACAATTGATGCAAGACAGTTGTGGATTTTGATGGATTTAGAGACATCCGGATTATCAATTACCTTTCCTCTGTTATATGAATCAATGGGATTGGAAGCTAGATAAGCCAAAACATGGGATTCGTCATACCCTCAGGGGTCTTTGAAAAAATAAATTATCGAGTGGCATCCAAAACTACTGTTGTGCATATAAATCATGGTAAGAAGTCCAAATCCCAAGATGGTTTAGAAATTTTATAACTTTCAGAGCCTTCAAAAAATCTTCACAGAAGGTATACCAGGATAACTAGAGATAGAGATGCAATACCTCTAGCACCAAGGATATTGAGCTACCTCTATAATAAATATATTTTTATCCCATCTATTGACCTTTCTGATGTCAATGAGAGGCCAAAAGAGATCCACCAGTCAGAAGGTTTTGAATTTTTTCAGCATCCAACCATCCTGATGTCAAATTTTTTGATGTCTTTAGACATTCACTTTTGGGTAGGATTGACCCATGAACATATGGATGTGTGGGAATTCCTCTAACATGGCCTTTGGACACCAGATGTGGGTGACATTAAATCACCATCTAATTTTCATCCGCATAATAACCTGGATGAAATACCAGAGTATATTACAGATTTAGAGGCCATTATATATGAAACTGATTGACCAATACCTGCCTCTAAACGATTATCCAGAATGAAGGAATTAGGGATACACGAAGGGGTAATTATTGACCCTGAGGTGGAATGGTACATTTACGTTAATACTAAGAATGTATATCCCTTTTTTATTCCTCAATTCTGCTTTAATATTCATGATCATTAATCTTGATGAAATTTTATTTTTCAGTTTTAATTTAGGGAAGGAACCTCTAGATAGGTTCTTTGGTCACCAAGGTATGGACCTACAGGTTATCCCATCGCCACATCAAATGATCCTCCCATGTCTCCAGAACACTCTCTAGTAGCGATAATCATGACTGAGGAAATGGTTATAGATAATACTCAACCATTACCACAAGTAACTCTTGCCAAGAGCAATGTTTCAATTTCTCCTCTATCTTATGAAAAGAAATGTAAGAGAGAAATGAGATAGTTTGAAGGGTTCATTGAAGAAGTAAGTGTTGACACTGTCCTATGGAATTAGAAAATGCATGATACACAGTGATAATCAAGATTATCCTCTTGTAGGATATGTAACTATCTCCATTCTTAAAGGATTAACATGTGATTCCCCAAGACCAGAGAAAGAAACCCCAAGAGAAAAATGGGTTCATTTTGATGGATCTTATACCTTTATATATAAAACATCAAAAGGTGCTGTTATACCTTACCATGATTCAATTGCGAGAGAGTAAATACATTGTAATATTAAAAAAAATCTCTTGAAGATTAAATTATTTGTTAATATTAATCTTTTCAACATATCTCAGATCAGTTTCCCTTGCCAATGGATCCTTCAATAATCAATAATGGTATTCTTATTGCTCCAAAAGGAAGGAATGGAGATCTTGGGAAGAATAAAGTAGGTACTGGTGTTGATCCAAACCTGGAATGATCTGATGATGTTGTACTAGTTGAAGAGACAATGGAACTTAATGTCAGTGGATCCAATTTTGGCATCAACCAAAATTTGATGGAAACCTTATATGGTGTAGATTATATAACATTCCAAGCCTTATACACTCAAAATATTGATTCACATAATCCATACATTCATATTCTAGGTTCCATCAAGGAGTTTTGGGATTTTAATGAGGAATTCCAAGGATGTCAGTTCTCATTCTCACTTTCCCCATACACAATTGTTATTCTTTTACTTGATACTTCACATCAATGTTCATCTTATGCATCCTTGTTTGTAGAAAATATTTCAAAGGATCTTTAGGAATAGGTAATTCTATTACATACTTATTTTTGTAATGTTGGAGAAATACTTACTGAGTGTCCTCAGTTGAGATACATTCCACAAAATTCAATTAAAACAACTGGGAAAACACAGGAGATTACCCCCTCCTTAAGAAACATCAGCTCAAATTGCTGATGCTATGAACACTGGGGATGAATCAAGTCAAGAGGCGAACTTATTATTGGGTAAATTTTAGTGTCTATCAGGATCATGCTTTGTTTCTGTCATTTTTTTGAAACTAACAATCATATTGATTCATTATTTAGGGTTATCAGTTCATATAGCTAGATCGAAGGTGAAGCTTCTACATTGTCTCAAGAATCAGTAGAAGGTAAAGAATCCACATTTCTAAGATGAGAAGAACTAGGAAACTATTAAAGTGGTCTATTTCCAAAGTACATTCTACCTCATGGTAGTGTCTCCGACTCAGACTTACACATGCAATATGATCTTGGTATGGCACATAAGAATACATGGAAACATTTATGAAATATAATTGCAGAGAAACCATTTGATGGATTGTTGTCCCATTTTGGAAAACTCATAGCACTATTCTGCGTATTAGGATTTGGTGGATTTAATTATCAACCTATCTACGATGCAATGAATGTGGCCAATCCCCAATAGGAATACGAACATAAGATACAGTATGATCTTAAGGAGGATAAATATCTTATTAATATTGAGATCTTATAAGAAAAAGTAGCTGAGGCCAAGTTTTATCATTGAAAGATTTAGATTGAAATTGACAAAACAATTAATGAAACAATGTAAGAGTTGTTATATCTTCCACAAAAACTGGATATTGTTCATAACAAACTAGTAAAGGTGAAACAAATACTCGTAGAAACCCAACTAGAGTTTACAACTGCCATTTCAACTACCGATGAAGTTCTTCGTCAAGCTGAGGATGTTGAAGTTTCTTAGTTGTCTCAACATTAACAAGCTATTTATAGAGCTCATGTGATTGTTCAACAAATAAATATTCATGTTGAGAGCTTTGTTTAAAACAAGAAAGCGAGGATTTGTTCTTTGGATGTCCCTCTAATTTATATAAATTAAAGTAATTTTGTCTCCAATAATATTTTTTTTCATTCTTGCATTCCAAAATTACAATATTAATGGTAATGATGATGTTTCTTAACATCAAACCTTTATGTCAGATAATCATAATTACAATGACAAGAATGGTGGTTCATAGAATTCTTTTATTATGCCAATGGGCCTAATGAACATAGTTTTATTTTTACAAGGGTTATATATACCAACCCCACAAACATTGAATCTTTTGAATTTTTATTGCACAATAATACATAAATCATAAAAATGTACGTTTAGTAAGATGGGACTCAAATTTTATCCAGAATTCGCTTTACAGGTTTCCAATCTCGGGAGTACCATGTCTCTTATTGTTCACAGCTTAGATTCATGTATGTTGGACTAAAAGGGCTTCTATTTAAGGTCAAAAACATTGACCATAAATTCTGAAATTGAATATCAAACAATGTTTAGTGGATAATAATTGATTTAATATTATTTAAATACTTCCACAGGGGGATCTTGAGTCAGGATTTTTATGGTTATCAAATCTATAACTTGTATAAACATTAAGGTGCCCTCGTCGAAGAATGATGTTACCATTATTTGACAAACCCATTATGGGGGTTGTATTATGTAGGGACAACTGGGGCGTATATTTCAAATACATATAGTGGCATCTTTTGATTGACAAGATTTTTAGGTAGGAAAATTTTATATGATGCCTCTGGGGGAAAGTACTGCATAGTCAAGAAAATAACACTTAGGAATTTAACATTTTATTATTTGTAGATAAGGGAAAATAAGATTTGTGTGACTCAAGACCATAATGGGTATTTTTTTTAAAGATATCGATTTTATGAATAATAGGGTTTTCTATGTCGACATATGTAATGAAATGGAAAACCAATTCTATACAAATTTGGTGTATGAGGAGTGGATAAAATTTGTCAGAAAGGGGAATTTTTTATATCAGGCTACGCAGTTTTAAGTCATGCAGTTGGGAAATTATATTGTGTCGTTTTAGGTCATGTAGTGTGTACATTGTAATGTGCAGTGTTAATTCATGAATTGAGGACATTATCTGGATTTATTTTAAGGTCTTTATCTTTGAACAATGATTCAAGACTCTCCCAATTTCTGGATAATATGTTCAGAAACATACTACCATGTTTATGTATGGAAGGGAAGAATAATAAACTATGATTTGGTAATTTTGATATCTGAAGAATGTTATGGTAAAAGGGTTAAAAGGCATTATAGGAAGTCTTTCATAATAAATATGTTACAATTATTTGACGAATCCGTTATGGGGATTGTATTATTTAGGGCCATCTAGGGCATGTGCTACATAGCCAAATAATGTCATATTTTTACTGACAGGCCCATTTTGTGGGAAACTTATGCATGGCCACCTAAAGGCATGTACTACATATCCAGGAAAAAATATCTCTAAAATTTTTGACATTCTATTGCTAAAATCTTAATAAAGTTCGTGGAGATTCAGATTATTTCACAGCACCGAGTTTGATTTATGGAGAAAGGTACCAGGATATGGAGAGATTATTTCCGATCATTATTTAAAAGGACTTGAGGTAATATAATTTCTATGAACGACAAACCCAAATGTTTGAAGTATGGTTTCTTTAGTTTTTAGGTCATACAACTAAGACCTATAATGAAAAAAAGATATGATATGTGGTGAAGTGGTCCAAGGTTTTTTCATATTGCTTTTAACACATAGTGAGGGAAAATTTTAAACCATGGTCATGAAGACTTTCATATTGAGAGAAAGGTAATGGAAAAAATTTACATTAATGAATGCTTTAAAATATAGATTCATGTATATTGTTGTCAAATATTAATGGGTACAAAAGACACTTTAACCAATAATGAAATTACCATTATTTGAAAAACCCATTATGGGGCCTTATTATGTAAGGATTGCTAAGGAATATGCTACATAAATAAATAGTGGTATATTTTGACAGACATACCCATTATGTATGAAACTTATGCAAGGCCACTTAGGGGCACATACTGCACAATCAGGAAAAATATGTCTCATATATTTGAAACTTGGTCACCAAAAACCGTAAGAAATATTATAAATATCTAAAAATATTCATGATTATGTGGGTGAAATATGAAAGGTTTTATTCTTAATGCATAGGAGAAATATTTGAATCTATATTGGCCTTGAGTATGGAGTCCATTACAAAGATCTGACTCATATGTAAAAAAGGGGATATTCTTGTTTCCTTGTTGGGCTCTCTAAGGCGAGAACCCAAAAATGATGACGTCCAAAATGATTGTTAGTTATATTGGGGAGAGAGATAATAAATTATCCCATGATTGGGACTGGGAACTGAGGCCTAGCTTTCTCTATGTATCTCATATATATGAGAATCAAGCCATAGGTAGTTCTTTGACATTTCTTATATAGGTTTGATTCTTAATCAATTAATAGAGGGGTTTTTATTGAGGTTGGGCCCTAGAATTGAGATCTAGGAATCCCTACGTATCAGATTAAAATGATAATCAAGTCAAACATAACTCATGAACATTCATTTCCCACACCAAATCGATATTGATGTGGGAGACATGGGATTTTAACCCATTTTGTAATAACAGTTTAAACATAATACACTAAATGGAATAAAGATCTAACTGTGTATCTTAAAATAACACTTTTTTAGTTCTAATTCATATAAAGGAAGAGAAAATTAAAATAAATTTTTTTGTGGTTGTGGCTAGGCCCATGATTGGAGATCCAGGATTCTCTATGTATCTTATATGGATAAGAATCATGCTACACATAGTTCTTAAAATGATGCCCCTATGCAGATCTAATTCATACATAGGGAAGAATGGAAATCATGTTCCACTAAGGAGTATCAATGATATGAATGATGCTTGCATGTGTAATCTCATAACATCAAATAGATATGATGATAAACGTGTAGTTTAATGTCTTATAACCAAAGATTAACATCTGGTGATAATGAGAAAGATTCTAAACATTTTATCATTTGGCATCATGGAATGTTATGGTTGTTATTGAGTTTAATGTCTTGAAATTATGACTTTGTATTGTGCCGTTTAGAGTCATGTAGTGAGGACATTATGTGTAGTTACACAAATCATTTCATCAAGAATATCACATTGTATGGATTTGTAATAAGCTCTACATCCATTGAGATTAGGGAAAAATATCCATTTGATTATACATTATGTACGGAATAAGGTCCTTTCCACTTTTTCTCATGCTTTGGATGTTTCATTCTTGGTATCATTGGAGTCCTGAGGAATAATTCAAATTATACTTAAAGAAATTATTAGAGGTGAAATTTCTTGTTAAATGCTTGTACTATTCAGTTATGATAGAATTATAAATGATTAAATGTATGAAATATCTTTTCAATTATTCATTTTATCTCATCAAATCAATTTTTAGAATTTTCATCTATAGAAAACTGATCACATATTGCAACTTGCAATGAAGGTAATTGGATTTCAGTTGGAAAAAACACTTTTGTGTCATACACTAATGAGTATGGAGTGTCATGAGTGGCATTACAGGTAATAGTCTTATAAGCCCATAAAGCATTCAATAGTTTATCATGCCAATATTTCTTATCTTTATCCACTATCTTATTTAATATATTTGATATGGTATTGTTGAAATCATCTATCCATCCATTGTCCACTACAAGATAGAGAAATGAATTGTTGGATATGCTATTGTTCTCTTGATATTACTATTTTACTTCAACAGAAAAGAAATTTGTGTCATTTTCCATCAATATAGTACAAGGGACACCAAATCTGGTGATGATGTTATTGTTGAAAATAATAACAATGCTTCTGGCGCCAAATTCATTAAGAGGTATTGCCTCAGCCCATTTGGAGAAGAAATAAATTAAATTAGGAATATACCTGAACGTATTTTCCTTAGATTGAGGATAAGGTCTTACTATATCCATTCCCCTTGTGGAAAATGGTCAAGTGTATTTAGCAATATGTAACAACTCTGGGGGTTGATGAATGAAGTTGGAATACAATTGGTAGGGATGTAATTTCTTGCTAAAATCTGTGCAATCCTACATCATTAAAACCCATAAGTATCCTAGCCTTTGGATTTGATCAGAAATCCTATTCCAAGACTGGTGAGCACTACAAGATCCAATATATACTTCTTTCACGAAATATGTGATTTTCTGTTCGTCAATACACTTGAAGAGTATTCCATAGAAGCCTCATTTTAAGGGATCTTCTGGTGATCTTGACCATCAAAAAGAGTTAAATTGGTCACTCGTAGTTGGATCGGTTCTTTTTCAGCTCTAACTGATGGAATTACTCCATTTTGGAGGTATTTCATGATGGGTGTCATCTATCCCATGTTATGACCATATGGATCAAAAATAGTGCTAATTTCATTAATTTATTCCATTTTAGTCTGTAGGAAATGTGAAACCACCCGATGATGGGAAACACTGATGATTATCTCATTTGTATTTGGATTTTCTAGGGTTGTGACTGCATTGGACAATGTATCATCTTGGGAATTTGCTGATCACGGGACATAAGACAATGTTGTATCTGAGGTAAATTCATTCATTAACCCTCTGACATAATCACACCATGATATTAACTCTACTTTTTCACTAGCATATATGCATTGATTTGATTGATTACAAACTTTTGATCACCTGTCAATTTCAGGTGGTTCACTTTTACCTAGAGTTCCAACTCCAGGAATGCAATTAGAGCATGATATTGTTCCTAATTGTTGGTTATGCCTTTTAACAATAGGAAGGAATATGGAAACAATTCATTTTCTGGGGAGATGAGGGCCATTGCAAAACCAACATTATTGAGTTTAGGGGTTTTAATTCTCTTCTCTATTGGACTTCTAGAGGCACCATCAAGGTTCATTTCTCGTGTTTTGGGGATTATATTGAATAGAGAAGACCTCTTCCTTAATAAGTTCAGTATTCATTGATGTATATTCTACACATGGATGTTCAACAAGGAAATCCGCCAAAGCATGGCCTTTTATATCCTTTTATGGTGGAGACTTTATATCAAACTATTGTAAAATAACTTCCCACCGTTCCAAACATCCTGTAAGAATATGATGACTGAAGATAAATTTGAGGTGGTTATTGCGAGACACCAATTAGATCTCATGATGTTGGAGGTAGTCCCTCAATTTCTAAACTACAAATATTATGTCCAGGCAGCACTTTTTGATACCTAAATATTGTGTCTATGTGTTAAACATGGTTCAAATGAGATATTAAAGGATATATTTAATCCTAACACCATTCTTTTATGAATGGAAGGCATCCAGTAATTTCTTTAAAGTTGTCACAGAGATAATAGGAGGACTTCCTTAAAAAGGTGACATTAATACTGGTGGACTAATGAGTTATTTCTTGAGGGTATCAAATGCCTCTTGACATTCCTCAGTCCACTGATAGGTGACTCCCTTCTTCATTCATTTGGGATGGGTAAACACATTCCTTCCAAATTGGTGATAAAGCACCAATTATTGGCCAAGTGTCCATGAATTCCTCTTATTTATTTCCAATTTTGAGGATTTGAAATTCCAAAGATTGATTTTGTCTTCTTAGAATCAACTTCATTGCCATGATGGCAAAAAATGAAGCAGAGAATATTTTTTGAGTTTACCCCAAATTCACATTTCAATGGATTCATCTTCAAGTTGTGTTGTCGAAGTTTATTTAATATGATCTCAAAATCAGTTAGGTTATTGGAATGCTATTTGGGATTAGCTACCAAATCATCCACATAAAATTTGAAAAATTTTACTAATAAAGGATTCAAATATATGGTGCATGGAACATTGATATGTTTCACATACATTTTTTAATCCAAAGGACATTACCTAATAAAAAAACACACCTTGAGGGGAATTGAAGGTAGTGGAATCTTTTTAATCAGGAGACATATGAATTTTATTTTACCTAGAGTAACCATCCCTAAAATACAGTGCTTCATAGCCATTTTTCACATCAATTAAAAGTTCTATGATGAGAAATGGAAATCATCTTTAGTAAAGTGCCGGTTGAGATCTCTCAAATCAATGGAAACTAGGATTTTCCCATTCTTCTTTTTTATTGGGACAATGTTGGTCAGCTACATTCTATATTTCTCCTCCATGATAAGGTTATCCATGATATGTTTATCGACTTCTGATGCAATTTTAGAGGCATGAATTGGGTGTGTTCATCTTGCTTCCTGCTTGAATCGTCGATGTTATTCTTGTAAACCCGAATGATGTGTGGCTACATCTTGATTAAATCCTCAAATTTATAAATAATTCCAAGAAATGATATCTCAATTTCACTTTATAAGTTATGTGTACACCTATTTCTCTTTATATGTCATAGCCACACTAATTAGAGTTGAGCATTGATCTTCTCATTACACATATTTATTTCGCTGAGCTCATCCAAAATGGTGGAGACACCTTCCTCAAATGATGGAGGAGCATCCATGATATATTCTTCTTCTTCTTCCCTATTTTTTTTAATTCCTTTATATCTACTTGTATATTAGGTGATGAAGTAAAACATTCAATGTTATTGAAGGAGTCAGTATTTGAATATCCTAAAGAATAAGCAATAATTTCTTACACTACTAATGATGAAGGGTCTTCCTAGAGTATTAAAGAGGATATTAGAGGTTTGGAATCAACAATAATTTTTTTCCTCTAGTATTTATACAAACATCTTCTAGTTTTATTTGGGAAGAATATATTTTGTGATGTTTGATGGATGAAATGAAGACATCTCTATTTAAGCTTTCACTGTATCTTTTTAAATCAATAATTTATTCGATGCAATCAGGCTATTTTGTCATAATGAACATTATAGATGTCACTGGATGAGTGCTATCATTTGGGTTTCTCCATTAAATTTGATTTATAGGCAACACATATTCTATACTAAAATGTTAAAATGGTTGTTTTGTAATATTTCCCAGGCCATTCGAATCATTGATTCTAGTTACCTCCTTTTCCGTAGACTTTTTTCCAATCGTGTGATAAAACTCTCTCTCAATATTCAAAGATTCACACATTTTGCATAGATCTTTTTAACCATAAAATGTCCGAATTTGACCATTGAAATGGTACATGATACATTGGTGGTATGAAGAAGGAATGGATGCATGTTGATGTCGCCATGGCCTTCCTAGCATAATATTACAGGTTGTGTCCTGATGGACAACCATAATATGTGAATTTGACATAAGATCTCCAAACTGAGTTCTGAGTGTAATCTCTCTCGAAGGTTAAATCTCATTATTTTTATAATCTTGCAACATTAAATTGGAAGGTGATAAGTCAGATTCAGTTAGGCCCAATCGACTATGTGTACAGATATGGATGAGGTTGGCTCCTGAGCCATTATCAATGAAGGCTCATTTGTTGTCTATATCATTGACCCTCTAGATAGATACAAGGGCCTAATGTGTTCATGTACAAAATAATCATCATCTCCATCCATAAAATACATAACTTCTTGACAATATGTAGGATCATTCTCTAAAAATAAATCTCTGTAGAAGAAACATAGGTTTCAAACTATTGAGAACATGAAAAAGAATTAATAAGTGCTTCTTGATCTTCTGTTGACAGATTCAAAGCATCCAACCTTGAATATATAGTCAGTACATCGGATAAATGTTTCCAAACAACATACTTTTGATCCAGAGGTCAGCCTTTTCTAGCATGGCGATGTAGTTTTGCAGGTGGCTTGGAGGATGACGCTCCTATTGTAGATGTACCCTGTATCAGAGTAAAAACTTGAAATACTTCGGGTATTGGTATATTAGACTAACTAGGTCTATCTACATACTGAGATAATAATGGTGTAACCTCTAATCAGTCCTCCAAAATAATCATTTCTAGATCAATCTTGTCATGTGTGGGAGAGTCTCTTTTTTCTTATTTATCCCACTGAAGGGCTCACCCAATAGATTCCACCACATATATGGTTCGAGTAGGGGTAGAGTTAAAATAGTTTCTTTTAGAATACTCATTCCTTCCCCTATATCATCGACCTTGGATTCTTCCTCTAATTCCCCATTTAGGTATAAGAAATCTAGGCTCACTATAATCGGAGTCATAATTAGAATATGGGTCCATTAAGTGGATAACATTGATGGAACTGAAAATCAATTCTTCAAATGATGAAGATTCTACCTAACAGGTTAGTTCTGGTTGTTCCAATTGGTGGGGTGTTGACCATACTTTTGAAAAATATTGCATGAAATCTTCTAGATTCAAGGAAACATTTGTCCTTGACACAATCTCAACTTCTTTGAATGCTCTTTTTCCTTTTAATCACGTTACTTCTTTGAGGATTGACCTCTAGAGGACTGGTCGTTTGATGAAGGTGTTTTTTCTATGCACGTAGTAGTAGATGACATAGTTGGTTGTTTCAACTGTGTTCGTAAAATAGAATGAGTTTGGTTTATTATTTTCCTAATCTTTCAATCATCATATTTTTGTGCATTTTTACATTTGAATTCTTTCCATTTTCCTTCTTTCTTTGGATCAGTAGAAGTAACACATGCTACTTGGGCGGACAAAATTTTCATTTTCACTTTTCAAGAGTCTACAATTGTTTTGCAGGAAGTCTTTAAAAGAAAAACACTCCTGAATGGGATTTCCAAACATTTGGTGAAATGGAAAATATTTCGAAAGATATTAATCTCCATATTTGTTTGGTCTCATTGGCCTTGGAAAATGAACCAAATTGTTTTTCCAAATATGAGATGAAGTAACTTGGAACATGTTCATTCCAAAAAGAATAAACATTATTCCTTAACTCCTCAATTTGTCTTCACCTTTGATGAATTTGATATTATTCATGAGGTATTCCTTGATGCTTCCTCTAGGGAGGAGGATCCTTTGATATGATAAAGGTTTTGAAGAGAAACTTGGTACAGGTGATTTCCTGAGTGTGACTATATCATCCATTTCTTTCCCTATTATCCTTCCCAGAGCTGATAGAATTACAAGGTATTTAGATTTAGCTTTAAAAATTAAATCATCCACTAGTGGGGAATGTGATGAATGATCTTTAAACCCTTCTATTAATTTCACTAGGATTAGTTGTGTGCGTAACTCATCAGGAAAATTTTCCACACAAATTGGAAGAAACTCTTTTTGAGGGAGTGCTAGATTTAACGAGTATGTTAATCCTTTCCATCGAGCAATGAAATATTAAATTCATTAATTTTAAAATCTTCCAATTTTTAAGATCATATACTATTATATTTGGAATAATTTAGCTGAATTTTAGATGTAATTTCTCTTGGAGATTGTCCCATACAGTAATTGATCGAGATTACAAACTAGTATACTTGACAAAATCTGGTCCTTGTAATGATTTCACAAAGAATCTTAGATTTAATAGTTCTTTTTGTTGAGAATTCCCCATCATGGGATCATAAAGATAAAAAAAATGTGTTATTTTTTGCTTTGGATCTCCCAAATCATTAAATATTAGGAATGTAGTATTCGCAATGTTTGGTGGGGATGATATCAAATCCACCAATTCAGGGTAATCTCTCTTTTCTAGATGAACTTTTGTACTCCATTATTCCATATCTTCTAATTGGGTTATTAATTCCTAAATTTTCTTCATAATCATTTGAGGAATATCTTGATGAGCTGGGATCTATACAGGTACATCTGCTAGAGCTTGAATAGGTGCAACGACTGGACAAACCACTAGTTGTGATGATGTTGGTATTGGTCTTGGATAACCCTTGGGGATATGCCTATAAGGATATGTTTGATCCTACCCTAGCTATGTACCCAATGGAGGGAATTCATTATCCACACTTTTTGTTGCCAAAAATACTCTTTTCTAAGAAGTTACTATATGATTTTCATGTTCAGGATCTGCCTGAGGTGTATGACTGGTAGAAATGCTACTTCGAAGTAACTCAGTATTGAGTTTTTTTAACTATTTCATCTCCTCTTCTTGTAGGGAAAACATTTATTCATGTGAATGATATTGAACCTATCTATTGTAAAAGTGAGTTATTATCAGACTTTAACCTTTCCCCTTGTTATATGCCTTTAGAAGGGGTGGTAGTTGGTTACATGAAGGAATACCTAGATTTTGTGTAAGCCTCTGATTTCAGGTATGCACACCTCCTTCATTTGATTCAGTGTGAACCATATTATGGATATGAATATCATGTTATGATTCCCCTAAACTAGACTCATTTTATGGAGGATTGTCGGAAATGGCGTTAATAATATTTACTAAATAATTATGCATTAATGGAATTCTGTCAGTATCTTTCAAGATTCACTCCTTCTGTATCATCCATGAGAGTCTATTTTCCTATATAATGAATTCATGATAACTGTTTAATGGACTATTACCTAAAGGGAATCATTGGAGAGTTCATTTGTGCATTCTCTTTGTAGGTTCTTCCTTAATCCAGAGAAAACTGAATTCCGTTGAGGAGGGGATTGTAGATGGGAAAAAGCCCCCAACCATGTAGTCTAGGGCTCTTCCAGTTCTTCTTTTTTAAACTTTCAAAAAAAAATTGAATTCAAAGGTTGTTTTACACAAGACCCCATCTCTGCAGGCTAGGGTGGCTCATGAACTGATATCACTGAGATTTTCGCAGTGCTCTTCTAATTTTTCAAATTTTGTTTTGGACATTGGATGGGTGCATTATCCAACAACAACTAAAATCACTTGTTTCGGAAGACTATAGTTCTATTTTAGACATTTCCACCATCTAATTGATGATTTCCTCTTATTGGGAGGACTAGTTGAGATTTTAAAATTCTTAATGCAAAAGTATCTCAATAGAATTCTTTCTTTGGGCCTAACATTGATGAGAGCAAGTTGGGGCATGTTCTTGAGCATATATTTGATTACATTCCAAATATGTTGATTGTAGTTGACATTGGAGAAATAACAATGCATGAGACCACATTTGGAGGGATTTGATTATTTTGGAGCATAGTGTAATGAAATTATCCATGTGAATCCCATCCTTTGATAGGAATACTAGATGTGGTGTCATAAATTAACTAGCTCAACCACTTTAGTGCGTCAAGACATGCACGCTGAAGGGTTTTCTATTGCTTCTCAACCGTTGGATTTCGGAAAACTGAGAGACATGCCAAGTCATTTTGATATTGAAACCCTTCTATTTTCTTTATATTACTTTTATATTAATCAAATGGTAATACTTTCTCATTAAAATAGTTAATATTATTCCATAAGTTGAGGCACACATCATTAATGAAATCTTCTGCCATCAATTCTGGAATGTTGTATTGAGATTTTTACAAAGGCCAGAAGATGATTGGTACATCTCCTTTGGAAATTGTATTTCTCATGTTCAACATATCTCCATCATCTTTCACTAGAGGTTTCTCCGCTTTGTCTGACCAAAGTGGATGCTTCTCGATTGTTTTATTTAAAAAATTGGAATCAGTCGATTTTTTTTCTGTTCTATTAGAAGAAATATTACTGAAGGGAGGTTTGGAGAATGAATGTTCCCTTAATATGTCTTCTGGTTGTGAAAGTATTTCATCCGTTAATGACAAGATATCAGATAATACTGGACTTGGGTTAGAAAATTCCTTGAGATAAGAGGGTTTTATTATTACTAAATTGCCAATTATATAGTTATATTGAAAATGTAAAACAATACTGTAGAGAGAACATTCATAGAAAATGCCATCATGGGGAGGACCATGATGGTGGATTATAGGAAGGGATAAATCCTCTCTCTCTTTGATCATATGTCCACATGGACGGTTTCTATGGATCTTATCCAAATATAGACTCTCTGGATTGAATTAATTTTCATGAATAATGCCTCCATGAAGAAGTTTCTGATGAAGTACATAAGAATTACTGATACAACTCCCATAATTTGGTAATGGTAGGGTATGATCTTGAGATGAAATAGATAAATGTCTAAGGGTTTCATGAACACCAGCATTAAGAAGATACATATCGCAGATTGGCTCTTGATTTTCAAAATGTGTTTAGGGAGACTTTTTCTTTGATTCTCTCTTACACATAGTGAGGGATGAGGTTGTAATAGGAATAGCGTGGTATGGTTTACCCCTCATCATCACCTTATTCTTTATGGGTTGACGCATTGACCCTCCCTATGCTCAGTTAGTTCTGATAGATTCCTATTATGAAGGAACTTTGTGACCTTTGTGGTCTTTACCCTTGAGTCGTTACTGGCATCCTCTTGCCCAATTCTGTCTCGCTGGATAGGGTCTCCATTGGAAGCGAGGTTCCAGTCCATGGAATTTTTCCTAATACGTAGCCTGAGGACTCTGCTTTATCTTCAGGGTGTGCTATGGGTGTTCGTTTTGGTATTCACGTGCATACTGGTCTGCAGTGAAGGGATCTGGGCGACCAAACATACATTCGTCATTTTGGTGATTTCTTATGCTTCTATATTCTTTTCAATCATCTTGGTTATGGATTTTCTGATTTGTATATGCGATATATTATCTCTTTTCTTAATTGGTAGTTTGTGTTTTTGGGATCTTCTGCTTCTGTGAGTAGTGTTATCTCACTTCAAGGATTTGAAATTGGTATACCTTTGATGCAGAAATCCTCACTTGATTCTCAGTTGGAAGCATATTATTGTTTGGTGTTAGTTTTATTTTTCATTTTATGGTTTTCTTGATTTTTGTTTGAAGTAGGGTAGTGATGCTTTTATAGATGTTTTGGTCTTGATAGGTTGTGGATCAAGGGACTCTGCAACCATTCTGTTACAATAAGATTCTTCAGATGAGGTTCAGGGAAAAGAGGTTTCATTGTATCATGGATTTCCAGAATTGGATGTTTGGGTGGGTATGGCATTGGTGATTGTTACCAGGATTGTGCATTGGCACGGGTTGCTATTCATGCTATGATGAGACAATGAAACATGGTCTTAATGGATATTTTTACTTGAAAAATATTCTCTATTATATTGAGTGCTGCTTTTGATCTTGAGGATTTCTCTGTTGAAGACTGGTTTATTTTGTTTATGTCCTGATGTCATGATGGTTTTCACCTCAACCCTTAAAACGGGGTTTATTTTAATAAAAAATAACTTTCAGTCGGTCATCTCTCTTACACATAGTAGGGTCCACTTTCCGGGAGAAGTGGTTATCATGGGTAGTTGTTTGTGCCTGCCTTAGATTGGTCATCGGAATGGGATGATTACCTCCTATTCGAAGGGGTGTATGCTCTCGATCCAGTTGTCTATATGATTTGGGGGATTATTCTCCATAACCCTCCTGGATAGGAAAAATGGTATGTATATACTCCGGGATTTCATGATAATGTTTCATCCTAAGTGTGGGGACATAGTTCTGTGTTTGTTCCCCTAATATTACTGAAGTTTTTGTTATGATATTCTGGCATGCTTCCAGAATATTGGAAAGAATTTGTGTCGTCCCTTTCACCATTTCTAAGATGTATTCGGTGTCTTCAGTAGTTGGAACAGGAATATATGTCCATTTTTGTATCTAGAGATGTTTTATGTGCCAACTCCTATAAAACATTTTCTGTTAGTGGATACAAATTATACTCATGTATGGGGAGAGAGTTGAGTTTTCCCCAGATTTGTCATCGGAGCTTTCCAACTGACTTCTCCGGGTTCTTCCAATTGTGATAGTTGGAAGGCATAATGAATGATGGATGGTGTATGTGTATTTTGGTTGTTTTCCAACAAACATGGTTGACAGAATTCAATCAATACTAGAATATGAGACTGCAAGATAGTTGGGTGAGTGTAAGAAGGTTTATGTTCTTATTTACTAGTTGCAACCACATTTGATTGGTGGGCTTCCTTTAATACATTCAGAAGAGCCTATTGACTGGATGATAATTTGTAAACAATTGAATGTTCTTATTCAAAATACTCCACTAGATTAACTTGGTGGGATTTCTGTGTGGTGACCAGACGAGTCTGCTGGGTAGTGGAATTAGGACAGACGGGTGTATGTGCCTGCTCAATGTTTTTTATCGAGTTTGGTTGACAGAACCCTCTGGAGGGGGAAAAGGTAAGAACCTGCTCCCTATTGGCTGGAAATTGTCCCTGGTTTTTCATCTTGCACACCTGGGTCTAAGGGACCTGGGCCGATCTTCCAGAGGCAACAACCCCATCATGTTGGGGGTTCCCATCCATGATATTATGTTTGTGGTGATTTTTGGGGGAGTCCTTAAGAAAGACCCATGCATCTTTGAGATGTGGCTATAAGTGACCTATTGATCCTCCTCCCTATAGTATGTATGCGACTGGTTGTTGAATTTTCGGGATAATGAAATGAAATATTGGAATACGGTGGTTGGCACTATCTGCTTCTTGACCATCAGTCATCGCTGACCGAAAGATCGAGGGTTGTTACTATCCTGGAGATCCTATCATGAATCCACCAAGTTGGGATAGTACCTTGATAATGGTATTCCATTACTATTACATTTGTGACCCAATTCTAAAGATTCTGATTTGGTGATGACTTCAATCCAACATATGAGGATCTAGCTTGAGCAGTGGTCAGGGCATTCATGGGTGAATGATTAAAGTAATCCATTTGGAGTGAAGCCAGTTCTCGGACAATTGAGAACAAAAATAAACTCTATTAGAAAAACATGTATTATATGGATATATGTGTAACTGATTCCCTTTTTAATCCTACCTTTATTAATTGATAGGGGCCTAGGAGGTGGGAAAAAATTATTAACATGGTTAAGGATTCACGTCGGGTTCACAATTTTTTGTTTCGTAGTTCCAAGGAACGTGTGTTCTAATTTATCAATCACTGGTTTTTGTAAGTTAAAATTGAATTTATTCATGTAACTAGAAACATATAACATTACTTTATCCAAAATGGACCTGTTTTCCAAAGGCAGGTGGTCATTAAGTTTGAAATTATGATACTTAAGAACATTCATTGGTTGAGAGGATGGGTGGTCAGACTCATCACACCCTTTTTGGGGGGGAATTATAGTTGCCTCTGGGTATCTATTTATATATTTGAGATATTTTCATGAATCCTTAATAATTCACCATGTACATAATAGATTTACCTTTTAATTTTAATTCAATTATTTGCATGAGTAAAATTTTGAATCATCTGTATGTGATTGAGGTTCTTCATTAATGGAAACATCTGTATGTATTCAGGTTTCTCCATCAATGATATCCTCTCATATACTATCTATAGATTATTTTATTCATCATTATGGTTATACTGGTTCTTTAGCCACTCAGTGGGGGCACTCATTAATTTATTGTCATCTAGGGAGATGATTTTTTTATATTGGGATCATACCCATAAATGGGATATATATGTATTCTTGTCAAAGGAATCAGAGCCCTCATAGTTTAGTGTCACTTATTGGGAAACATCATACCTTTTATGGGCATGTGATAAAGACCAGACATATAGTTTAATGTTATGTGTTAAATTCATCTGAGAAAATGGTGATTATTCATGGTTTGGTGTGGGACTTATGCCTAAGCGACCTATGGAACTTGGAAATAATATGGGATCTCAACTAATATAAGACCATGTTGGGAATATGGCACAAGGAGAACATGGTTAATTTGAAGTGCTAGGTTTGGACCTCAAGTAGGATTCCTACGTAACCCATTTGAATGTGAGTCAAAGCCCATATAGCTAAATAAGTCTCATAGGAGAGTGTAGTCTTTTGAGAGAAATGAGTTAGGGCTTACTTCTTAATATTGGTGTCTTGGTGATTTAATGGTTTTAATTTAAGGCTTACTCTTAAGGAGAATTCCCAGAATAAGGGAATAAGGGTTGAATTCTGGAAGAGGATATCCAGTTATCTCAGGACCTGATAAGGATTTCTATGTATCCCAATTATGGTGGGAATCAGAGTTCTCATAGTTAATTATTCATTTTATTTTTCAGATTTTGTGATCATCAGAAATCTCTAAGACCACATGAATCAAGCTTGGTGTGAGAAACAAGAGGATGTGAAAGATTCTACAATGGTACCCACACTCTTCCTCCTCTTCTGGTTAAATGGGACATGCCTATGGTGGCGAGGGTGGACGAGGGCGGGGCAATCAGGGAAGAGGTAAAGGCAATGAGTCGCCCCTCTATTCTATTTACATTGAACAAGGTTACAATGTAAGGAAGGATTGAAGGTGAAAGATGTTGAGAGGAGAAAGACTGCAACCTCCTACTTGAATGTTTAAGGCCATACATAAGGATGGATTCCCTAGTAGATCTTCAGAGATGAGGGTGACATGTCTTTTACATTCTTGGAAAATAATGTGTGAAACATACCTTCCCTATTAGAGACCTGAGGTTCCGAGTTTTAGAGATGAAAAGGGGAAGATATAACCCAAACCCTAATCATCCAAATTAAGAACTCCCCAACACAATTCCTAGGAGAATGTCCATGTGACTACGGATATACAAACCCCTATACACTTCATGTATCCTACCCTCGTTACGAAACAAATGTGGGAAACATCTGACTACAGATATAAAAACCCAAATAGGACACACACTGATGTTTCTTTCCTAAAGGTTTGATGAGTTGGAAGATTTTAGTGGAGTCTTCAACATAGTCCCTTTCAGATAAGGGAACCAAGGAAAGAGATACCTTTCCATGAATGGCCTTAAAGTGGGTATCTATGATGATTCATTGGCCCTATTCACAACTATTCAATGTTGGTTTCCCAAATAGGTGTGTCTCGCAGGTGTGCCATATAGGTCTTCGAAATGAATGAAAAAAATAATTTACATAGGGGAAGCAAGACTTTGTATTCTTTGAATAGTGAATGATTTTAAAACATGATTATCCCATCTAATTATCTCTTCTATCATGTTTTTAGAGAGCTACCTGAGACAATTTGAGGGATATGAATGAATGATCAACACAATGGGTGCTTTAGGAAGCCATTCATCTTTTTCAGTCCATACATGAGGATACTAAGGGTTCTATTTATAGTCAAGGAGGGGGCTGGTCGAAGGAAATTTATAGGTGGAGGTCCACTATGCAGTCTCATTCTGTAGGTCCTTCACGTAAGTGTACAGAATGTATACTACCACATAGGTCCCCCAGTCAGGTCTATAATATAGGTCTTCCTCGTAGGCCTTTGAAACATTGTCCTTCCTTTTATTTCATGGAAGGTCATCATGAAATTTTTGAAATATTTGGGGCTATCTATATAGTATTTTGGTCTTACATAATAGTGTCAACAATCATCCATTGTAATTTCCCATTATTATTTATAATAAGAGGCTTGTTATGTACTGGGATTTAAATGATTTGGGTTATTGGGAAATCTATTATATTGGGTTGGTAATTGAGAAGAATCATTTGGATAGTGTAAATGATGTGGGAGGATTCCTCCATTGATGTTGATGAAGAAAAGGATGAGGTTGATGAAAGTTACCCCCATCATGTCCACATTGGAACTGATTTGTATTTTGAGGAGGGAATGGGGGTGAGAGAAGGTATTACCATACCTTAGTCCTAGATGGACATTCAATCCCAGGTTAATGGTTGAAGATAATGGATTATAGTAGAGTTGTTTAGACTTCCTAAAAAATTGAAATAGTTGTTGAGGGATGGCGTTTCTTAGTTAAAATGTTGCCTTCAGCTCTATTGGACTAGAATAGTCTGATGGATCATCATATAATTGTGTATCTAATTCCGTTGGATGATTTGGTGAGCTTTAGATGATAAAACCCAAGATTGACATACATTGAAATTACATTACTTTTTTTAATACATAATACATGACACCAAAAGATTCCCAAATACCATATTAGTTTAATTCCTTTGGAAACATGAAACACATTCATCTAGATTGGAGAAATATCGTCAACATCTCCCTTAAATATCATCCCCATTAGTTTTCTACCTAAAAACATTCATTATATCTTGGGGAAAAGAAAACAAAAAAAGATTGAGCTCAAATTCTCAGTAAGGGTAAACATGAAGAACATCAAACAAAACATAAACCTAAGTATGTAAAAACATGATCATAATGTTTAAATATAAAAATATTGGCTCATGAAATAAATAATTTTAGTACATAAATCATAGATCATAATAGAACATTAACCATGAGAAAATATCATTGGCATAAAACATGGGATTATGGGAAATAAATTAGCACATAAAATGATTTCCATAGTAGCTTATACATTGCTTCCAAGACCATCATAGTGGGCCAATTTCATTGCTGAACCATGTTTACTTTCCATTCCAGCCATGTATTACTGAACCAAATTTACTTGATTTTCCAGCCCTGTATTACTGAATCAAATTAACATGTCATTTCAGTCATGTCTATTATATGGGATATAAATCATTACCCATTTCAATTGATGGATATATAGGTCCCACCAATATCATAATGAAATCATTGTCACATTTGGCAAAAAAAACATATACCATTCACCATAGCATATCCCAAGGAACAAAAAATGGGTTTCTTAAACATCATTCCATCATAGGATAATCCATAGAATATAACTAGATTTTATAAAAGTATTCCATTGTAAACAAAATAAAATAAATTTAATAATTGGGATCGGAATATAACCACTTTCATCATATATGGAATATAATTTTGATAAAACACTTGACCTTAATTCTTGAGGAAAATATCCATTCTTCTAGAAAAACGTTTTCATTTCTCAAAATGTCATGAAATTTTAAAAGAATATAATTTAGTTGAAAATAAATGTGAAATAATGTATAGGAATATTTATTGAAATAACTAATTATAAAGATGTAAAAATCCATTAATTCCTTATAAGTGAAAAAACATTCTCCTCATTCTTTTTTCAGAAGAGTCAGACAGTACCTCCAATTGTACAAAAAGTGATATTTTATCTATACCATGTAGTGATACTAAAAAATGAGTAATAGTGAATTAAAACATATATAAAATAATAGTGAACATTTTATGGAACCATTTTTAGAAAACATTGACATGGACGATAAATATATCCATAGTAAATGCTTACGTATAAACAATATCGAATAAAAATAAGATTGCAAAATAATCCCTAACATTTGGTCTGATTTCTTCCATATGTGTTCGAAACTCATGTATAGTGGGTTTAAAAATTTTACTAACTTTTAATAGAACCATAATAATATTTATGAAATCATATATGATATGATTATGAACATTTATTACCTGTTCATTTATGAATTCCATGTTAAAGTGATGTTTTGGGTAATAATTGTTTTATTGATCACAAATATTTTGGATTTTTATTCTTGATATTGTTACATAGATCATGATTTACTTTTTTTTAAAATGTAAAAAATGATTTATATATCATATATAATCAGTATATAAATATATACAATAGATAGATAAATGAAATGGAAAACACCCTTCATGGAGATGGAAGATCGTACACATACATAATTGCTATATCCATTTCCATATTTAATTGAATGGAAGCAAGTAAATGAAATATATATATATACATAAAAACAGTAGAATTATTATTTCATATTTTTCATTCTTATTTATTATAAATACCTTCTAGTCATTATTTTACGGTTAATGAGGAGAATGGATCTCATCACATCATGAAAACGATAAGTAGGACGTACACATGAGTGATGATATCATTCCCTTGATGGTTAGATATCATGGAATTGGACGGTATATGAATTATATAGAATAATTATTATGTTATTTTTTCATGGTTGGGGTCGAAACCCCATTTTAATTATTAATGAAAAGACCTTTTTGACTATGTAGAGTGAGACCCATTATATAGCCTAATGGCCCATGGCTAATTTTCCATAACATAAGGCTTGAAAGCCCATTTTTTCCCCAAAGTACCATCAGTGAATAGTGCTATTATAGTCCCCATGCTGCTACAATACATTCTATAGTCCTTCCACTCCTGCAGTTCCTGCTACAGTTTCTCTGACACAACAGTGTGACCACTGCTTCTGTTCCACCGCTGCTACAACACTACTACTGTACCCTACTACAATGCTGTTATAGTAACCTAAAATTTCGTCAATACCCAGATTAGATCCTAGGTCTTTTGGATGCCGATTAGGATCATATACTACTTGGGTACATGCTTTTTGGAAAAATAATAATAATTTTATATTTATTATTTAAATCCATTATAATCATCAATATACCCATCCAAATAAAATATTGTTGAATAATAATTACACCATGGCTTGGAGATGGTAGGTCGTATGTACGCACGCAAGGTGATATTTTTATTCATAGGATGGATAAAAAAAGGTATAAGGATGTCCCATATTTATAATGACATATAATGTTGTAGGAGATACATGATTTATTACTTTATTATGGAAATAACATAGGAATAGGAAGTATAGGAAGAAAATAATTTTGAATGAGGAGATAAAAAAATTACCTCTATTTCAAGTATCTCCTTTTGATTTTCACAAAATTTCTCCCTAGGATGGCCTTCTACCCAAAGGATTACCTTTAGGATGACGTAATGGAAGTTGGGAGGAGATTTGGTCTGGGTTTGGCTGAGACAAAGGGTTTGGAGGTGGGATTAAAAGAGAAGGAGAGGTGCACATTTATAAGAGAGGGGAGGGGCACCTTTGGAAAGTCAGGAAATATTAATTTAGTATAAATTCAAATTAAGTTTATAATGCTCCCAAACTAATTTATTTTGAAGATAATATGAGTATATGTTGAAATCCTCAAAAACAATAACATTTAGAAATATTTAGAATTTACTTGAAACATTATCATTTTGATTAATCCCTACTTAATCTATTTAATTTTTTTTGTTTATAATATTCAAATTATTAAATGGTTATAAATATTTACTTATGTGTTGTAAATTTTATATAATTGGATACCTTTTTAAATTTTATACCAAATAATTTTTAATTTGTATATTTTTTAATATTTTATTTATTTTTAAATAATATAATCATATTTTATTTTTAAAAAATATAAATAATGTTAATTTTGACACTATTCAATTATTTAACATTAAATAAAATTCATAAAAAAGATAAATTAGAAAAAAAAATAATTAATACACTCCAAACATGTCATAACCACCTAGAAAATTCATAGAAAACATTAATTAGTTCATGTATTATTTCTTATATTATTTTTAAACCAATTTAGTTTATATTTGTATCAATAAAGTAATTTTAACTTCACTATTATGTCATCATCAATGATAATTATTTAATATCTAAAAATTATAAATAAATTGAAATGATGTATATAATTTCATAATATTTTTGGAGACTACTTATTTTTTATGTTTTATAATGTTTATCACTATATTAAAATTATTATACTTATAAGATAAAAGAGAGTGACATGTTGTCACTTTCTTTTGTTTTCATTATTATTACATAACTTTCATGTATAAAAGTCAATTAAATGAATAAATTCCAACTATTAGGTGATATTGGTCCATATTAATTTATCCAATGGTATTTTGGTTGGTTTTAATGTAATTTTATTTTCTTTATCATATTGTTAGTTACCCTATTTTACCCGGTTTACCTTTAACTTTTGTAAATAAAAATAATTTTTGTTACTATTTATAATATATATATAAAATAAGTATCCTATTAACATAATTTAGACACAAAAATACCTAATATATAATCCATTATTCATAATTTTAATCACATAATTGGAAAAACATAATTTAAAGTCAATTCCCGTTGTCAAAACCAAATTCTTAGTTTTTCATAAGTACAAACTTTTCAAAATATTGTCATGTGTTTACATCCAATTTATATGATAAATTACTCCCAATTACAAAAATTGGATTAAATGGTAATAAAATAATCCAATTACATTTTAAAACTAATTAAAAAAATAATCTAATAATATAAATAAATTATATAAGAAGGCAGTTTTGAATTAAAATTTAGTAGTTTTCACTATTCATCAAAATATGTATTTTATTAGAAAAATAACAGAATTTTAACCAAGTTAAATATTGATGTACAGATTCCAAAGAATATGTTTTTTTTAAAATGGAATATATCAAAGTGTTAAAAACTAGATTTAAAATTGGTGCACCATTAAAAGGTGGACAAGTTTCATTTTTTTTTGAAAAATACATCTTTTATCTAAAAAATTGAATTTTTTCTGATATATTGTTCTATAAAATACATATGATAAATGTAAATGTTATATAAAATTAAAAATGTCGTTAATATAATTAATAACGACTAGTTTTATAAAATTTAAACAATATATCATTTTTTATTGAAACTGAGTATTGTATACATTGAAGGCCATCAAAGAAGGTTGCTCATGCGTGTAATGCAAGCCATGTACATGTTTTATTTAGTGCAAGCATACTCTTGTGATATGTATAAAATAATCCAAACATAGTTCTTTTATAAATTAAACAAAATCTATAATCATTATTTCATGAAATGAATTATATCATTCAAACATGAAATTATGTGTAACAAAAACCAAGTATAGTGTTGCTTATAATAGAAGATAATAAAGTGTTTCTTATAGCGCAAGATAATATTTTTGTAATGTGAAACACCAGAAATCAAAGAAATTAAAATGAATATATCTCATTAAATCTCGGGGTGTTACATTATAGCCCCAATAAAATTAATTTCACCCAATAAATTTTTCGGGGTTATAAAATGTTTAATACTTGAATGTTTCTTTCATAGAAACCCACATCATGAAAATAAATACGAAATATTCCTTTTAAAAAGGAATGTTAGAAACATAATTGTTACCCAAAGTAATTCATCACTGGGTTTCCACATAGGATAACTGTGGTGGTAAGAGAAAACCTTGATACGGAAGAAGAAATCTAACCATAATTTTCTGATAGAGTGTGATAGAGAACAAGGTTTGGAGAAAGTTAACAACCAGAAATACATAAATATACAATGATTTAAGGGACCATCTGATTCACTCGATAAGAAGGTACTATGATAACATTTTTGTTTTTCAAGATCCTTTCCCAAAAGTTGAATAAATATTCAATAGAATAAATAATTACATGATTTTAGTACAATCTCACTGTTGTTTATGCCTTGAAAAATTTCCACAAAATATCTTATTTAAATAAATGACATTTTATTTCTCATTAATGAAGTGTCAACAGATCATGCGATAGAATGATTGATCATTCTATCAATCTCAACAAAATAGTTTTCATAGGTAATCAAATATGCATAAGTCCACCTATAGGTATACAATACATCAATATAACAGACATCTGATAGAATATAACTTATATTATCGATAAATTTATAACATAAAAATCCTTCAAAAAAAATATAAAACATTATAATGTGTTGAAATAAAATGACATAAAATTTATCTCCCATATCTCATAAGGTTGTTCTTTGTTGTCACATTCCAAACATGTGAGTACCTTAATCATGTATTCTCTTGGAACATGATAATAAAATTAGTTACCATAGAACCATAGTAAAAACATTCATTCTATCAAAATTAACTCTTTCGGCACACTAAAAATTAATGAAAATCTATATAATCAAACCTTGATATCACTTTTTCCTTATATCAGTCCTCAACTCATCAATACTACCAAACATCACATTATATATGTATCCCTTAAGTATGTTCATATAATGTGCCTTCCAAAAAATATTTCAATTTCTTTTCAGGGTTACCGGTGCCATATACTTATGGAAAACCACAATGGACCAATACATAGATATTACAATATTCCATAATACTATAAATGAGATTACACAACATTATTTTGGAATCCCATTACATAAAAATTTAATCATTCCTCCAATTCCTTATTATACTCCACATCGCCAATAGTGATCACTTGTGACATCCCGTTGTCTTTTTCCTTAAGAGGTTGCTGACATTGATAATATTTTATCCTTGGATTAGGGAATTGGTTAGAATAATTACCAATTTCCTTGAACTTGTAGCATTGATGTGTGGGTGGTTCATTATCTTTATTCTTTTCTCTATTCACATCATTTGCAACCTTTTTTCCATTACTTCGGCACTCAAATTATCAATGACCTTATTTTTGACACATAAATTTAGTTTTTGGTCCCTTAAGACAATATCCACCATGATTATTTCCACACATTGAGCATAAGGAAATAGTCATCTTATTTTCACCATTTCATTGAGATTTTCCATTAAACTCCATCTTTAGTTTCTTGTCAAAACCATGAGATTGATCTGTAACACCAACTTCTATTTCTTCCTGGATAGAAAAATGCACAAAATCATCATAGATACTAATTTTCCTAATAGATAATTCCCTTTGGAGACATGGTTATATACCACTGAAGAATTGATCAACATTACATACATATTGGATGATAAAATTAGAATCATACCTTTCATGTCTTCTAAAATATTCATCATATGTACAAAATGAATCATCGTCCTTTTTCTTAAGCTCAAGGAACTCCTTGTCCATCTTTTTTCGAAGAATATAAGTGAATAACTTATTGAAAAATATATTCTTGATTTCATCCCATTCCATGCATTCGATTTCATCTTGTTCCCTTGTATTCTTGATTAGAGTCCACCACTACTCTTTTTCATCTTTTATATGATAAACAACCAAAATGACCTTTTCATGTTATGAACAGGGAATGATGGAAAATATTTTTTAAATGGTACTGATCCATTATTCCACAAAAACTGGATTAGAAGACCCACTAAAAGAAGGTGGGCATTTCTTAATGAAGGACTTAACATAATTATTTCCCTTCTTTACTCATTAAGAAGTCCAGAACGACTCATTTCTTGTATAAGTATGGAAGTAATATTTTGAATTCCATCTCCCATAACATTTGGTTGTTCTATAGGAAAATAATTTTATTTCCTACTGAATTTATCATTAACATGGTTCTATTAGGTTCCATCCATTGTCAAAAAACCCAAAAAAAATAGTTTGATAGGAAAAAAACATACTTGGAAAACAACATAATCAAGGGGGAGTTCATTCAATCTCTAACATCCTAGGTCTAATACTAGGTTATTCATGATCGTTATCATACTTTTTGTGCTATAACCTATTGTTAGACTTACCCTTATGGACATCCCTTGATATACATTAGAAATATCTCTAGGGATATCACTAATGTTTTTTCATCGCAGTTTCCAAAGGATGACTAACCCATCTCTCTAATACCAATTGTTATGAAACGCACCTGAAATATATAGACATTAATTTACATTTTCTGAATACTTAATACATGACACAAAAATAATCCCAAATATTGTATTAGTTTATTTCTTTTGGAAACTCAGAACACATTCTTCTAGCTTAGTGAAAGATCTACAATATCCCCCTTAAAAATCTTCTCTATTTGTTTTCATACCTAAAAGCATTCATTATATCATGGGGAATTGAAAACATAAAAAGGGTGAGATCAAATGCTCGGTAAGGGTAAACATGAAGAACATAAAAAAACATAAACATAAGAATGTAAAAACATGAACATAAAGTTTAAATATGAAAATCCTGGGTCATGAAATAAATCTTGGCAGTACATAATGAATATATCATAAATAAATATTAACCATGATAAAAAATCATTGGAATAAAACATGGGATTGTAGAAAATAAATAAGAAAATAATATGATTTATATTGTAGCAAAGGCATTGCTTCAAAGATGATCATTGCGGAAAAATTCCATTATTAAACTGGGATTACTTGTTGTTTCAACCTAGTATTACTAGACTAGATTTACATTCCATTCTAGTGCTATATTTCTGAACCAGATAAAGATTCTGTTCTAGTCATGTCTATCTCATGAGATATAAATCTTTACCCAATTAATTTTAGATATATATATGTCCCACCAATTTCATTATGAAATAATTCTCACATATTCCACAAAACATAATCCATTCACCATAGCATAACCCAAGGGACAAAAAAAGGGTTTCTTAAACATCATTCCATCAAAACAGAACACATATAATATAAAAACATTCCATAAATATAATTACATCACAAAAACAACAAAATAAAATTAATAATAGTGAGATAAACATTACAATATGTCATCTTAGATGTGAAAAAAATTTAATAAAACCCTTGAGCTTAAATCCTGGAGAAAATATCATTTCTTCTATAAAAAGGTTTCTTATTCTCAAAATTTCATGTAATTTTAAAATTAAAAAATTACTTGAAAATAAACATGAAATCTTGATGATAAAGATTTATGTAAATAAAGCCTTATTAAGACATAAAATTTTGTTCATGCCATATAAGATAAAAACATTATCCTCATACATTTTCTGGAAAAGTCAAAAATTACCTTGTATGTTAAACAAAATAAAGATTCCTTCCATACCATGTAGTAAAACTAAAAATTGTTTAAAAATAAAAAAAAATACATATAATAATTGTAAAAATTTTATGAAATCTTTTATTTAAAAAATGGACAATGATGATAAATATATCCCTAGTAAATACTTACATATAAACAATCTCGGATAAAAATGAGATTAAAAAAGCATCCCTTATCATAGGTCTAATTTATTATGTATGTGTCTGAAACTCCTATATAGATGGTTTAAAAATATTATTAACTTCTAATAAAACCATAATAATGTTTATGAAATCATATATGATTCACTTATGACTGCATATTACCAGTTTATTTGTCAATTCCATGTTAAAGCAATGTTTTGGGTAATAATGGTTTTATTTATCGTACGTGTTTTGACATGTTATTCTAGATATTATTACATAGAGCATGATTTAAATACTTCCAGAATGTAAAAAATGATTTATATATCATATATATTCAATATATATATATATATATACATAATAGATAGATAAATGAAATGGAATACATTATTTAAGAAGATGTTATGTCGTACAGAGGCATGAATGTTTTTTCTGTTTACCTATTGAGTTGAATGGAAGAAATTAAATTACATTCATATATATATATTGTAACATCCCAAGTAAGTAATGAATAATAGATATTTTTATCTATGTCTATTAATTATTAATATAGTGTTTTAGAGGCTTAAAATGAAAATAAATCCAATCTTAAGCATGGAATACACTAATATTCTTAAAAGATTGTTTTACTGCCTTATGATGGAAAACCCGTTTCAAATCTATCTTTGGAAAATTTTATAAACTATGTTTGTCAAAATAAACTTATTCGTTATGATTGGGACATCAAAATTTACTTTGTGTGAATTTTTTGTATTTTTCTGACAATGTTCATTTTTTAATGAATAGTGAAAAATACTGCATTTTACATCAAAACTGATTTTTAATCTAATTTATTTATATGATTAGATTATATTTTTAATTGGTTTTGAAGTTAAATTAGAATATATTTTTACCATTTAATCCAATGGTGGTCATTGGAATCAATTTCACTTTGAAATTAGACTTAAACTGGTGTCGATCTTTTGATACTTATTGTTTTATAAAAACACGCTATTTGCTCTGACAACGGGAATTAATTATTAAATTAATTAATGTGACTTATATGTATTGAATTTTGTAAAATAGACTTCATTTTTGAATTCGGAATATCAAATATAGCTTAGGGTGAATTTTTGGTAATTTTCTGAAAAACATCAATTTTTGATGAATAGTGAAACCACTAAGTGGTAGTTAAGGAAACTGATTTTTCGTTTAAATGAAACTTTGCCACTTTTTTTTTGAATTTCAAAAATCCGACATACATGGTTTTCATTAAGAAGTAAAATGTGGTTCAATGGGATTAAAATAATTTTTTGGTGAATAGTAACTTATTAAGTTTTTAATCGCGATTAGTGGTAATTAGGGTAGTTTAAGGTATAAATAATGCTTTAATAATATGAAATGACCTAGAAACATGTCCCAACCTTATTGGTTGTGTCATGGCCGACCAAGAAAAGCCATGGGTCAACTTGGGGACCCCATGGAGACACTTTGGTTGGGAAATGACATAAATTACTTTTTATTTAATATAAAAGTAAAAATGACACAAACATAATATGTTTTACGAATACAATTTTTACATGGGGTTATAAAGATCATATTTTTGATTATAAATAGTCATTGTAAATCTAAAAATATTTCCTACATCATAGTATTTTTTTTATAATTTTTAGACTTCAAATAAATTAAATTATTTATGACATCCTGATGATGCAGCGATGACCTCATTATTTAACGATTTAAATAAAATGGAAAGATAATGAAAAATATAAAACCTACACATGGCCAAAACCAATTGGATGAGTGGATTTGGATGCATTATCACCTTATCCTAGAATTATAGCAATGTGGGACATTTTGAATCCGAAACTCTTTTTAAAATAAAGTAACTTATCTTTACCTTCCAAAAGTGCCCCTCCTCTCCTCTTATAAAATGCCCCCACCTCTACCTCATTTCACACACTCCTCAAGCCTTTGGATCGGCCAACCCCTACCCATTTACTCTCTCCACATCCCTCTCCTCATCCTAGAGGATTCCCATTGGGCAGAATCCTTTCAAAGGAAGCCTTTAGGCTCAAATCAAAGGAGTTACACTTATAAAGGTAATTCATTCTCTCATGTTCATTTGTTTTATTTGG
Source organism: Viscum album (assembly GCA_963277665.1). Taxonomy (NCBI): domain Eukaryota; kingdom Viridiplantae; phylum Streptophyta; class Magnoliopsida; order Santalales; family Viscaceae; genus Viscum; species Viscum album. The sequence goes on along the minus strand of OY728119.1, from coordinate 1,682,871,923 downwards.
CTTCTCCAACCCCCTAAACTCTTTTTATTTACTTATTTTGTAACAACACCAGTATCTTCAATATACTAGGATGTTGTTATAATATTTATTTTAGCTACACTCTCACACAACTACATCAAATGGTTAAAGAACATACGGTTTCCGTGGATGGTGAAATTCTGCCTCCCGAAACGATGATTGTTCAATACTCATTTAACACCTTCAAAGGTGGCCATAATTATGTAACTATTTTTATATATGATATATAATATGTTTATGTTTTCCTTAATCTTCTGTTTTTTTTTTCATTTTGGGCATACCTTTATGGTTTCCATTATGGGTAAACATGATATCTTCATTTTAGGAAGTGCGGACTACCACCCCCTGAAAGTGATTTGATTCGTTAATACCATATGTGGGATGTGTGAAGGATAAGTTAATGATATTATATATGTTATTATACTTAATTATAATATACTCTTATATCATTATGATTCCATTCCAGAAAATACGAAATAGAAATGGAAGTAGCGTTCATGCGTACGAACGGCTTACCGTGTCCATGAACGTTGCATTTCATTTCTTACCTCTAAATGTGATGTAATATTATAAATACATGTATATGATGAATATATATGATATATATGTTATCCAAATCATTAATATCATTCTGGATATAACGAACCTTTGACCAAATTAACAACATATAAGTGTAAGAAGTCTATTTTTGACTTAAGAACCAAATACCGACAAAGTGAACATTATTAACTTATATGATTACATGATGTTCATAACATGGTATAAAAGGAATAATGAACTTGAAAAAGGTTCATAAGAAAGTAGAGATTAACTCAAGTTTATTATTCAGGATATTAAAGAACGGTCGGGTCAAGTCGGATACGAGGTATGGGACTTCGTCTCAATATCCTTTCATTGAGGCATATTTTATTTTATACACAACTTTCTTTTATATGGTGTATAAACCCCTTTGAATTTTACGTTTATTCAAAAGGAATCTTTTTGATACGAAGTGTTTACTAAATGACAAAAGGGAATGTTTTTCTCGTACGTATGCGGCGACAACGACTTCTCCGCCGTCATGACCGTTATTTGAGTTTCGGCTTCCTCTATAAGCCATACCTTCTTTTTAAAAGAAAAATAAATACCATGTTTTACTTTTCTTTTACTTTGGTATTGAAAATGGTTTTCATAATGTTTTTATTATATCAATATGTTGTATTGATATCTCGTGATTGAAATGTGGAAATGTTATGTTTCCTTTATGCATGTTTTATGTGATATGATTATGTTATGGTTCTTGGGCATTATTATGAAGACGGGTGGTTCCATGATAAACTAAGGGCGGGTGAGCCCGTTATAGCTCTCCAATGCATTGGGTAATGCGAAGGATTGAAACGTTAAGGTTTCTCCGAAGAGATTTTAGGGAATATACTATGATGGGTATTCCAAACGTAACCAAGAGGGTTACTCCCTATGTAAGAATGTTATGAATGCATGAAGTTACCTTTATGTCTTATGATTTCTATGATTTACTAATGATTTTATGAGTTATGTTAATGTGCTTATGTTTTATGGGTAAAGTATGATTTCACTCTTATGTATATATGTACCCATGTTTCCTTTCCATGTTTTTATAACCCATACTGAGCTTTTTATGCTCATCCCATGTTTTTTTTAAATGTTTTTCACAGGTCAAGGGAAAGTTACATGATATGATGATAGTGTCAAGGAAGTGTCAAGAATGAATCCATGTTTTATTTTAAATATGTTTCAATTGACGGGAATGAAGAATACTATCTTTATGTAACCACTTTGTTTATATGTGGAATGTAATGCAAGTTTTATGATCTAATTATCTAAAACTCTACACCTGAAAAGATCCTCAATGTGTAATCTTATAATAACTCAAGATTAAGTAAGGATTAAGGCTGGGGCCTTATAGTTGGTATCAAAGGGAGGTTTAGACAACTTTAGGAGTTATAATTTTATTAAATGATTATCCAAAAATATTTTTTTGAAATGATATAGCATTTAAAGATTACCATGTTGCTTCATCTAAGACATGTTTGTTCAGAATATTTTTCCACAGAGGAAACAAGGAAGCAGTGCTAGGAAGGCATACAGAAGGAAATAACCTTCCGAATCAGAATCCTGAGATGCTCGGAATTGGAACTGAACAGTTTGTTGCAGTAATGGCGCAGTTGAATCAAGCGATAAATGGTGGTGGTATCCATGCATGAGATCAGCCAGATCAACCGCAGAGGAACATGTAAGTGGTGGAACATTTCATGAGGCAACATCCACTATCATTCAGAGGATCATCTGACCATGTGCTAACTGAAGGGTGGATTAAATCACAGGAGAAGATTTTTGATGTCATGGGGTGTTCAGACAATCAAAAGGTTAGTCTTGCTATTTACCGTTTGGAGGGTGAAGCAGATCAGTGGTGGTCTATGGTTAAAAATATCATGGACGCCGATGATATTGATGCTCTTGACTGGGATGAATTCAAAGGTATGTTTTTTGAGAAGTATTTTCCTAAGGCTGTTCTACTTAGGATGGAAAAACAATTCTTGGAATTGAGGCAAGAGGAAGACTCAGTGGCTGCCTATGAAGAAAGGTTCACTCGATTGGAAAGGTATTATCCAAATTTTATCCGAGACCTTGATAGTAAAATCAATCATTTTTACTCAGGATTAAAGCCAAAATATCGAAGGGCATTAGCTTCTCGTGAGTTTAAAAGTTATGAAAAGCTTGTTCGATGTGCTGAGAAGGTGGAAATGGAGTTTGCCGATGATCAAGTGTTCTATAACAACCAACAGAAGAAGAGACCGTGATGGCAGGAGAAAGGTAAGAATTATTCAAAAACGTCTGATGGTAAGAAAACTAAGTTTCCAGTTTGTGATAAATGTGGCAAAAGGCATACTGGGGAATGTCTTCTGAATTCTGGAAAGTGCTACCGATGTGGTAAGATGGGACATAAGGCTCGTGATTGCACTGAAAAGTATCAAGGTGAAGGTAAGAACAAATTTGATTTACATTTAGTGAAATGTTATAAGTGAAATGAGATGGGTCACTATGAAAACGAGTGTCCGACAAAGAGCTTGAGTTATGGGAAGCAGTTAGACTACAAGCAGAAAGGGGTGGTGAAATCTTTTGCAACTACTTCAGCAGATGTAAGGCCGTCAAATGAAGTTGTATCAGGTACTTTGTTTGTTTTTTCAGATTATGTCAGTGTGTTGTTTGATTCAGGGTCTACACATTCTTTCATCTCTGAAACCTTTTCTAGTAAAATGGGAATACCATCTCAAGAAATGACTCCTGATCTTTTGGTAAAAAAACCTAGGGGAAATGTTGAGGCAAAAAGAATTTATAAGAATCTTCCTATCCTTATCTGTGGGAAGAACCTACTTGAAAACCTTATTGTTCTACCTCTAGTAGAGTTTGATGTTATCCTGGGTATGGATTGGATCTCTATTTACCATGCTAAGATTGACTGTAGAGCTAAAGAAGTTTCTTTTCAGAAAGACTTTAAGTTTGTTTACAAGAATGAACCCTTACTTTTGATAACATATCAAGAGGCCGAGAAACTTGTAAAAGATGGAAATGAATGTTACCTTTCACACGTCGTTGAAAATAAAGGAACTGTTTAGATTAATGATGTGCCAGTGGTAAATGATTATCATGATGTTTTTCCTGATGAGTTTCCTGGAATAATACCAGATCGGGAAGTTGAGTTTACTATTGACTTAGTTCCTGATGCTAAGCCAATTTCCAAACCCCCTTATCGAATGGCTGAAATTGAACTTTTAGAGTTGAAGGAGCAATTGCAAGATTTATTAGAGAAAGGTTTCATTAGACCTAGCACATCACCATGGGGTGATCCTGTTTTATTTGTTAAAAAGAAAGATGGTTCTATGAGACTTTGCATTGATTATAGAGCCTTGAATAACATCACTGTTAAGAACAAGTATCCTTTTCCTCATATCGATGATTTGTTTGATCAGCTCCAGGGAGCTCAGTTTTTTTTCAAAGATTGACTTCAGATCGGGGTACCATCAGCTGAAGGTAAAGGAGGCAGATATTCCGAAGACCGCGTTCCATACGAGATATGGCCATTATGAATTTGTATTAATGCCTTTTGGGATAACCAATGCACCTGCTGTATTCATGGACTTAATGAATAGAATTTTCCATTAGTTCTTGGATAAGTTTGTGGTGGTTTTCATTGATGATAGTTTGGTGTTTTCTAAAAGTAAAGAGGAGCATGAAAAACATTTAAGGGTTATCTTGAAAACCTTAAAAGAAAATAAACTGTATGGGAAATTCAGCAAGTGTGAGTTTTGGTTGCAACAAATTTCATTCCTTGGTCACATTGTTTCTAAAGATGGAATAACTGTTGATCCTGCAAAAACAAAAGTTGTGGAAGAATGGCCAAGACCCACAAATGTAACCGAGATTCGTAGCTTACTTGGTTTGGCGGGCTATTACCGAAGTTTTGTTAGAAATTTTTCAAGGTTATCTAGTCCAATGACTAAGCTAACTCAGAAGGGTGTTAAGTTTATCTGGACAAAAGAATGTGATGATTGTTTTCAGGAATTGAAAAGAAGATTGGTGAATGCTTCAGTTTTGGCACTACCTTCCAGGAATGGTGAGTTTGTTATATAGAGTGATGCTTCATTTAAAGGACTTGGTTGTGTCCTAATGCAGAATGATCACGTAATTGCTTATGCTTCACGACAGTTGAAAAATCATGAGGTAAATTACCCTACACATGATTTGGAACTAGCTGTTATTGTTTTTGCCTTAAAAATTTGGAGGCATCATTTATATAGAGTAAAGTGTGAAATATATACTGATCACAAATGTTTAAAGTATATATTCACTCAGAAAGAGTTAAACATGAGACAAAGGAGATGTCTGGAATTAATCAAGGATTATGATTGTACAATTCATTACCAACCGGGAAAAGAAAATAAAGTGGCTGATGCTTTGAGTCGAAAAAGTAATGCTTCATTAACAATGTTGCGTTTGGAACGTGATCCTTTGGTTAAGGATTTGATGAACTTTGGCATAGAAGTTGTTGGTGCAGGAAGTCCTTCTATTTTGTTTCAGGTATCAGTGAGATCTTCTCTATCAAATAGAATCAAGTAAGCACAGAAGCAAGACAGTGAGTTGCAGAAAAAGGTAGAGCTGGTTCAGAAAGGTAAGTTGCATGAATTCAACATTGATAATGATTGTGTTTTGAGATTTGGGAAGAGATTGTGTGTGCCTTGTGATTCACAGTTGAAGAGAGAGTTGTTATGTGAAGCTCATAGTTATCCGTTTTCAGTTCATCCGGGCAGTACTAAGATGTATAGAGATATGCGGGAGTATTACTGGTGGGATGGAATGAAAAGAGATATTGCTAATTTTACTGTGAAGTGTTTGACTTGTCGGCAGGTTAAAGCAGAGCGGCAGTTACCGAAAGGGATGCTTCAGCCTTTACCAGTTCTAGAGTGGAAATGGGAGAATATATCTGTTGACTTTGTTGTTGGATTACCGAAGACATCTCGAGGTAATAATGCAATCTGTGTTATTATTGATCGCTTGACCAAATCTGCTCATTTCCCTGCTGTACGAGATACTTTCTCTCTTGATCAACATTCCCATTTATATCTTAAAGAGATAGTCAGGTTACATGGAGTTCCTCTCTCCATTGTATCGGATCGTGATCGCAGGTTTACTTCTAACTTTTGGAAAGGCCTTCAGAAGTCGTTGCGTACTGAATTAAATTTTAGTACAGCTTTTCATCCTCAATCAGATGGGCAGTCAGAACGAACAATTCAGACATTGGAGGATATGCTACGAGCTTGTTCTATGGATTATCAGGGAAGTTGGGACCAACATCTTTCTTTGGTTGAATTTTCATATAATAACAGTTTTCATTCCACAATACAGATGGCACCATTTCAGGCATTATATGGGAAGCGGTGTCGAACTCCAGCTTAGTGGGATGAAGTGGGTGAAAGGAAGTTGATGGGACTGGAATTGGTAGAAGAGATGGCCGAAAAAGTTTAGCTGATTCAGAAACACATGAGAACAGCTCAGAGCAGGCAGAAGAGTTATGTGGATAACCGGAGGAAGGATCTATCTTTCGAGGTAGGTGATCATGTTTTTCTCAAGGTTTCTCCTTGGAAAAGTGTGATGAGATTTGGTAAGAAAGGAAAGTTGAGTCCAAGGTTCATTGGACCATACGAAATTCTGGAGAGAGTTGGATCAGTTGCATACCGAGTGGCTTTACCTCCGAGTTTATCTCAGGTACACAATGTTTTTCATGTTTCGATGTTGAGAAAGTATATGCCAGATCCATCTCATGTTTTGAGTCGAGAGGTAGTTCAGCTTGAAGAGAACCTATCTTATGAGGAACAACCGGTCCAGATTCTTGACCACAGGGAGCAAGTGTTACAGAATAAGGTGATTCACCAGGTAAAGGTTTTGTGGAAAAACCACATGATGGAAGAGGCAACATGGGAATCTGAAAATGAAATGAGGGATAAGTACCCCCATTTATTCGATAAGTAAATAAATTGCGGGGACACAATTTTCTAAAGGGGGGAAGGATGTAACATCCAAAGTAAGTAATGAATAATGGATATTTTTATCTATGTCTATTAATGATTAATATTGTGTTTTAGAGGCTTAAAATGAAAATTAATCCGATCTTAAGCATGGAATACACTAATATTCTTAAAAGATTGTTTTACTGCCTTATGATGGAAAACCCATTTTAAATCTATATTTTGACAATTCTATAAACTGTGTCTGTCAAAATAAACTTATTCGTTATGATTGGGACATCAAAATTTACTTTGTGTGAATTTTTGGTATTTTTCTGACAATGTTCATTTTTTAATGAATAGTGAAAAAATACTGCATTTTACATCAAAACTGCTTTTTAATATAATTTATTTATATGATTAGATTATCTTTTGAATTGGTTTTGAAGTGAAATTAGAATATATTTTTACCATTTAATCCAATAGTGGTCATTGGAATCAATTTCACTTTGAAATTAGACTTAAACTGGTGTCGATCTTTTGATACTTATTGTTTTATGAAAACACGATATTTTCTCTGACAGCGGGAATTAATTATTAAATTAATTAATGTGACTTATATGTATTGAATTTTGTAAAATAGAATTCATTTTTGAAGTCGGAATATCAAATATAGATTAGGGTGATTTTTTGATAATTTTCTGAAAAACTTCAATTTTTAATGAATAGTGAAACCACTAAGTGGTAGTTAAAGAAACTGATTTTTCGTTTAAATGAAACTTTTCCACTTTTGTGTTTTGAATTTCAAAAATCCGACATACATGGTTGTCATTAAGAAGTAAAATGTGGTTCAATGGGATTAAAATAATTTTTTGGTGAATAGTAACTTATTAATTTTTTAATCGCGATTAGTGGTAATTAGGGTGGTTTAACGTATAAATAATGCTTTAATAATATGAAATGACCTAGACACATGTCCCAACCTTATTGGTTTTGTCAGGTCCGACCAAGACAAGCCATGGGTATACTTGGGGACCCCATGGAGACACTTTGTTTGGGAAATGACATAAATTACTTTTTATTTAATATAAAAGTAAAAATCACACAAACATAATATGTTTTACGAAAACAATTTTTACATGGGGTTATAAAGATCCGATTTTTGATTATAAATAGTAATTGGAAAGATAAAAAGAGTTCCTACATCATAGTATTTTTTTATAATTTTTATGATTTAAATAAATTAAATTATTTATGACATCATGATGATGCAGCAATGACCTCATTATTTAACGATTTAAATAAAATGGAAAGATAATGAAACATCTAAAACCTACACATGGCCAAAACCAATTGGATGAGTGGATTTCGAAGCCTTATCACCTTATCCTCGAATTATAGCAATGTGGGACCTTTTGAATCCGAAACTCATTTTAAAATAAAGTAACTTATCTTTACTTTCCAAAAGTGCCCCTCCTCTCCTCTTATAAAAGGCCCCCAACTCTACCTCATTTCACACACTCCTCAAGCCTTTGGCTCGGACAACCCCTGCCCATTTACTCTCTCCAAATCCCTCTACTCATCCTAGAGGATTCTATTTTGGGAAGAATCCTTTCAAAGGAAGCCTTTAGGCTCAAATCAAAAGGAGATACACTTTTAAAGGAAATTCATTCTCTCATGTTCATTTGTTTTATTTTGCTTCTCCAACCCCCTAACCTCTTTTTATTTACTTCTATTGTAACAACACCAGTATCTTCAATATACTAGAATGTTGTTATAATATTTATTTGAGCTACACTCTCACACAACTAAATCAAATGGTTAAAGAACATACAGTTTCCGTGGATGGAGAAATTTTGCCTCCCGAAACGATGATTGTTCAATACTCATTTAACACCTTCAAAGGTGGCCATTATGATGTCACTATTTTTATATATGATATATAATATGTTTATGTTTTCCTTAAGATTCTGTTTTTTTCATTTTGGGAATACCTTTATGGTTTCCATTATGGGTAAACACGATATCTTCATATTAGGAAGTGCGGACTACTGCCCCCTGAAAGTGATTTGATTAGTTAATACCATATGTGGGATGTGTAAAGGATAAAGTTAATGATATTATATATGTTATTATACTGTAATTATAATATACTCTTATATCATTATGATTCCATTCCAGAAAATACGAAATAGAAATGGAAGTAGCGTTCATGCGTACGTACGGCTTACCATCTCCATGAACGGTGCATTTCATTTCTTACCTATAAATGTGATGTAATATTATAAATACATGTATATGATGAATATATATGATATATATGTTATCCAAATCATTAATATCATTCTGGATATAACGAAACTTTGACCAAATTAACAACATGTAAGTGTAAGAAGTCTATTTTTGACTTAAGAACCAAATACCGACAAAGTGAACATTATTAACTTAAATGATTACATGATGTTCATAACATGGTATAAAAGGAATAATTAACTTGAAAAAGGTTCATAAGAAAGTAGAGATTAGCTTAAGTTTATTATTCAGGAGATTAAAGAACGGTCGGGTCACGTCGGATACGAGGTATGGGACTTCGTCTCAATCTCCTTTCATTGAGGCATATTTTATTTTATAAACAACTTTCTTTTATACGGTGTATAAACCCCTTTGACTTTTATGTTTATTCAAAAGGAATCTTTTTTATATGAAGCGTTTACTAAACGAAAAAAGGGAATTTTTTTGTCGTACGTATGCGGTGACAACGACTTCTCCGCCGTCGTGACCGTTATTTGAGTTTCGGCTTCCTCTACAAGCCATACCTTCTTTTTAAAAGAAAAATAAATACCATGGTTTACTTTTCTTTTACTTTGGTATTGAAAATGGTTTTCATAATGTTTTTATTATATCAATATGTTTTATTGATATCTCGTGATTTAAATGTGGAAATGTTATGTTTTTTTATGCATGTTTTATGTGATATGATTATGTTATGGTTCTTGGGCATTATTATGAAGACGGGTGGTTCCATGATAAAATAAGGGCGGGTGGGCCCGTTATAGCTCTCCAATTCATTGGGTAACATGAAGGAGTGAAACGTTAAGGTTTCTACGAAGAGATTTTAGGGAATATACTGTGATGGGTATTCCAAACGTAACCAAGAGGGTTACTCCCTACGTAAGAATGTTATGAATGCCTCAAGTTACCTTTATGTCTTATGATTTCTATGATTTACTAAGGATTTGATGAGGTATGTTAATGTGATTATGTTTTATGGGTAAAGTATGATTTCACTCTTATGTATATATGTACCCATGTTTCCTTTCCATGTTTTTATAACCCATAATGAGCATTTTATGCTCATCCCATGTTTTTTTTTGAAATGTTTTTCACAGGTCAAGGGAAAGGTACATGATATGATGATAGTGTCAAGGAAGTGTCAAGAATGAATCCATGTTTTATTTTAAATATGTTTCCATTGATGAGAATGAAGAATAATATCTTTATGTAACCACTTTGTTTATATATGGAATGTAATGATAGTTTTATGATCTAATTCTCTAAAACACTAAACCCGAAAAGATCCTTAATGTGTAATCTTGTAATAACTGAAGATTAAGTAAGGTTTAAGGCTGGGGCCTTATATATATACATAAATCCATTATATTTAATATTTCATATATTTAATTCCTATTTATTATATATAACGTATAATAATTCTTGAATGATTAATGTGGAGAATGTATCTCATCGCGTCCAGGAGACGGTAAGCCGTACAGACGCATGAGCAATGATATCATTCCCTTGATGGTTAAATAGCATAAAATTGGATTGTATATTTATTTTAAAGATTAATTATTATGATTTATTTGTTATTTATATCCATTATACTCATCAGTATAACCATCCAAATTAAATATTGTTGAATAAAAATTACACCATGGCATGGAGACGGTCGTATATACACTTGCATGGTGGTATTGTCATTTGTATGGTGGATGAAAGGATGCATAAGTTTGTACAAAAATTATAATAAAATCTCAGCCTATAAAATATACTAGAGTTATTATTATAATATTGAATCTACAAAATATGAAAAAGTATTAGAATAAAATAATTTTGAAATTTGTGATAAAAAAATCACCTGTTCTTCGAGTATCTCCTTTTGATTTGAACAAAGGTCTCCTTATGATTAATTTCCTCCAAAAGTTTGGCCTCTAGGATGATGTGACGGAATATTGGAGGATTTTTTGGTAGGTTCTGGCTGACCTAAATGGATTTGGAGGTGATATTAAAAGATAATGAGAGGTGCCATTTTATAAGATAAGAGATGAGAACCTTTGTAAAATCTTGAAATATTAATTTATTATAAATTAATTTTCAGTTTATAATGATCTTAAACTCATTTATTTATAATATAATAATATTATGGGTCTAAATAATCTCAAAAAAATTAGACATGTTTTTTTATACTTTATTCCTTATCATTTTGATTAATCTTCTTTTAATCTATTTAATTTTATTTGTATTAATAATATTCTAAAAATTAAATGGTTATAAATACTTACTGACGTGTTTTAAATTGTCCATAATTGGATATATTATGAACTTTTAGATCATATAATTTTTACTTTTTAATTTTTTAAACATTTTTGTGATTTATAAATATTTTAATCATATTATTTTTTTATAAAATATCAATAGTGAAAATTTTGACATTATTCATTTATTTGACTTTAAATAGACTCCAAAATGATTATAAATTCGGAAAAAAATTTCAATAGACTAATAAAATGTCATAGTAACCTATATAATTAATGGAGAACATTAATTAGTTCATATAATATTTATTTTGATATTTTTAAATCCATTTATTTCATATTTATATTAATAAAATAATTTCTATATCACAATTATTTCATCATTAATGGTAATTATTTAATCTATAAAAAATATTAATAAATTCACATGATGTATTTAATTTAATTATATTTTATAATACTATTTAATTTTATGTAATATGATGTTTATCACGCTATTAAAATTATTATACTTATAAGATATAAGAGAGTGACATTTTTTCACTTACTTTTGTTTTAATTTTAATTACATAACTTTTATGGGAGAAAGTCCATTAAATGAATAAATTATATTTCTAAGATGATATTGGTTGACTGTAATTCATACAGTATAATTTTTGGAGGTTATATGGTAATTTTATTTTCTTTATCATATTGTTAGTTTCCCTAATTTTCTTTATTTAGATTTAGCTGTGGTAAATAAAAATTAACATATCTATTATTTATAATATCCAAAAAATAAAAGTTACATGTTAACATAATTTTTACGCATTGATTAAAAATATGGAATCTATTTTTAATAATTCAAAGAAAATAATTTTTAGAAATTAATTTAAAATTAACTCGTGTTGTCAAAACCAAAAGACATGTTTTTAAGAAGTAAAAAACTTATCAGAAGATTATCTTATGTTGTGTCCAATTTAAATGTGAAAATCCTTCTAATGAAAAAAATTTGACTAATGTTAAAAAATAATCTAAATAATCTTTAAAAATATATTTAAAGAAACTCGAACTATTTAAACAATTTAGAAAAAAATGCAGTTTTGAATACAAATGTAGTATTTTTCACTATTCATCAAAATGTGAATTTAATCAAGAAAATACCAATATTTGAATCAAGTTAAATTTGGATGTACCTATTCCAAAGAAGATTTTTTTTTTCAAATAGAATATATAAAAGTGTTAAAAAATAGATATAAAATTTCTTCACCATCAAAATTTAGCATAACTTCTTTTTTTAATACTACTTCTATCTAAAAAATTGAATTTGTTATTATATCATGTTCTATAAAATACATAAGCTAAATTTTAATGTTATATCAAATTCAAAATTTTGTTAAATTTTTTTATAACTTCTATTTTATATAATATATTAACAATATATTATTGTTTAGTGAAACTCGGTATTATATACAATGTAAGCTATATAAGAAGGTCTCACTTGCTTGTCATGCAAGCCAAGTCAGTGTTGCGTTTAGTGCAATCCTACTTTTTTGTTTTGTATTACACAATCCAAACATATTTATTTTATCCATTTAATAAAATATATACTTGCTATTATTTGAAATTAATTCTATAAAATTAACTAGAAGTTGTGTGCAACACAAGCCAAGTATAGTATTGCGTATAATGCAAGATAATATTGGTGTAGCATACAACACATGACATCAAAAAAATATTAAAAAAAACTCTATCACATAAAATCTCAGGGTGTTACAATATATTAAATTGTTTTTAATAGTTCCAAGGAATTTATATTTTGAAGATTATGATGTTTGGGCTTCAACAGCAATAGATATTTTTCAAATAAGACTATTAAGTTCACTCGTATGCCTGTTCATTTTTTGGGTGTTATAGATTGGCTCTCTTGGACTTCTTTTCTTGTGTATGTGCTAATGTATGGAATTATTTTGTTTTTTTAGCTATGTCTCATTTGAGGTGATAAAAATCTATTAGAGTTTTTAACAATATAACCACTACTTGTGGCATCGATGAGAGTTCCCTCCCATGAAATTAACTCCTCATATAAGTATTTGATAAAGATTTAATTAGTTAATTGGAGGTGTGGCCATGATACAACACGATTTTAAGCCTCTCTATGTACTCATTGAATGATTAATTGGGGAATTTAAGGATTCCATTAATATCCAATTGGATATAGGTTTTTTCAGGAACATGGAAAGAATTTCTCTAAGATGATTCACTTCATATCATTCTATATTTTTATGGAACTAGGTGGGAGGTAGTAAACAAAAGATTTGGTGGAGAAAAAAAAGAACAAAATTCTCAAATATTTTTTTTCTCTTCAAAACCCCCTTGGGGATTCATAGTAGAACATAAAACATGGAACTATTTGAGGTGAAGATGATGATCCTCATAGGAAAGCCTAGGGAAATCAGGTAGATGATGAAACAAACCGGATTTGAGTTTAAAATCAGCCATGATGGTTGGATATTAAATACAATGGGGTTGGTAATTCATATCCATTGTAGAAAGTTCTTTCAGTTGGATTCCCCTAGTATTTTACATATCTATATAAATTGGATGGGAAATTAATGGGTATTTAGTGATTGTATTATCCTAAATGTTCATCCAAAGCCAGTGAAAAGATCACTGAATTTTAGGGTCAAACAAAAACAAAGGATTACTTGAGAGACTATGGGGAATTCAGAGTCCATATTACATTTCTTTTGAGGTAATTGGTGGGGAATAGAGTGATGGATTATTTTCTTGTTTATTAGTTATTTTTTTCTCTATCTGGTTATTCTGTTGTTGCTTACTCTGATAAAAAGGGGGTATAGTCTCCCCACATGACCCCATAGACCCCGGCTGCTAGTCAGTAGCCTCTAGCGTACGGGGAGGTGTGCTTAAGGTCATGTAACCACCCGGATCGGAGCATAGGTTTAGTGGCTTCCGAGTTGGGGACGTTACATTTTGAATGTTATATTGTTGATAATCCACCTTAGTGATAAGTTGACTGACCAAACCCACCAAATATAAATAAGATTTAAAAGGTCCCACAATGTTTTAGAACTAATTTCTAGTCGTATTTGAGTTCCTTGGGGAAACAAGTTGTCATATCACATTTTTATCTCTCCATTATATCATTTGATAATTTTCAAAACCAACGTTATATTTTTTTAATAATGGTTAATTGATACCATGATTTCTACCCCTAGTATCTACAAATTGGTCACATTCATCTTATTGAGTGGATATATCAAAATTAGGAAAGTGGTTATTTGTATGCTTGGTCATTACATAATGGTATCATTAATATCTAAGTGAATCATCTATAAAAATAACAGTGTCTGGAGGATGAGACTCACTAATATAGAAAGTTCTTTTCCTTACAACTTTTATATTGGGAATTTTGAGTATGTGTATCAAATTTTTTTTTTAAGATCCATAATTATCACATCAGTGAAATCACCACTTGAGGATTTATAGACTATGTTTTGGTGGTAAGGGGTACAACCATTATAAAATATTTTCATTAAGATATAATGAGGAAGAAAATATTTGGGATACTTTATAATAATAACATTAAATATGTCCAATGTTTCATTGAATTGATATCCTTCATCCTGGAAAAATCATGTGATTGTATACCTCACCTCAGTGGAAAAATTTCTAGATTATAATTTCATCAAAAATTTATTGATGTATTAGTATAAGTTGTTATAAATTAATTCATCCAATTCATGGAACCATTTCATAGCCCTGCTCTAAAAAAAGAGAAATAATATCAACAAGAGCTCTTATTCGATACTCTCAGGTGAAGGTAATAGTTAGACTATATTGTAAAATTATCTAATAAACTCAAGATAGACCTCAATGGGATGACCATTAAAATAAGGTACCATGGAGTGGTATGATTGTTTCATTTCATAATTTATAGACCTATGCGGAAACATTGTAAATAAAGTGTTTTTTAAAATAATTGAATGTTAGAAATACCAAAGTCGAGGTGTCTCAACATTTAAATCATTTGGTTAATTTTTAATATGATTCTCATGTTGGTACTCAACCCTTTAAATTTCAATATTTTTTATTACAACCTTATTTTTAATTCTTATAAAGGTGTAGTGTTTTTCAATTTTAGTTATTAAAAAATTTAACATTGATTTGGATGATTCCCTTATGTGTATGCATGTTTGAGTTCAAACAGATTAAATTTTTCACCACAACTAGGGATAAACCAGTTGACTTTTAAAAGATGAAAAATTACAATGATTTTTTAATAGTTTTTTTATTTTTTATATAGAAATGTGATACTTTAGTTCCCTAGAAATAATGTTAATTTAAGATGTGGTACTCATCAAATCTCTCAAAATAAAATTTATACCCTAATTACTATTAAGACATTGTTGTGAATGCTTAGACTATAGAGAAGAACATATGGTGTGATACCTAAGGAAAAAAATAATATTAAACATGGATAATTTTTAATAATTTATTGAAAATGAAATTAGTGAATAATTTTAGTGGTTTTAGAAATTAGTGATAATATATTAAAGAGTGTATGGATTTCAATGGAATTAGTGAATGTAAATGAAAAGGTTTGATTAGTTTATGAAGATAGGGAGTTTTGGCTATTTTCAATTATAAAAATTTTATGTTATTTTATTAAAATAAATCATATTTATTATTAAAATATGACAATGGTGTTGGAGTTATATAAATTTTGTATGTTTATCCAAAAGTTTTCAATAACCTCAACTAAGGACGGGCCCCACATCCAAGTTCTTAGGATATGGATGATTTAGAAATGGAAAAAAAGAATCATTAACTTTTTCCAAAGTATTTTATTTACTTCTATCAAGGATAAAATATTTATATTGACACCTATCTATATAAATGGTTATGAAATGATGATCACGGAGAATTAAAATGATGGAATTGAATACGGCGGTTTCACTTTTAAATGTTTATCAAGAATAGTAAAAGATTCAATTTATTTTCACCCAAATATACACTATAATTTAATTACACATAATCATAAAAAAAAGAAATTGAATAGGAATACATCATGTGATCGAGAGAATAATGAAAAGGGGTGTGGAAATAAGGGTGCATCTCAATTGATGTTTCCCCTTTCTCCAACTCCAGATCCTCTGAATCCCTTATCCAAAATACTACCCCAATACTCCTATGAATTATTTGCTGCTTGATTGTGTGTTAAATTAATATATATTATTTAAATGTTTTAGTATTTAAAATTTCAGTTCGGTTATAACTCTAGAATGATCCCATAGACTACACCACAAGCCTCAAATGTGTTGTAGGTCACTGTTAATTTTATTCTCTAGATGACTCAAGAACAAATACTTTCCAAATATTAGAATCCCCACATGATATTGATTCCTATTATGTATTCCTTTACAATATTTTAAGGATAATCATGAATTATTTATAAATCTTGGATTGATCATACATTTTCTTCAAAAAAATATTTTAGAATTTAGGCCTCTATGATAAAATTGAAATTAACGGTGTTGATTGACTTTGAAATTGCATTTAGGGATCCTCACACAAGTCTAAAACTATACGGTGACCCTGATGAAGTTATGAAATAACCTTTATATTGGTTCGAAATCATTATTGGTACCCTTTGGTAGCCTTTATAAATATGGATATACAATTATATGACCCTAAAATTTGTTAATTACCCTAATGTGAGTTACTGGGCATGGAGTGGCCTTTATGTAGTGTTATATAACCTTTATATAGTGTAGTTTAACTTCAATGGTTCCCTTACACAAGATATCTGGTGATTGTTATGTATCCCTTAAACCATCTAATGTCACTTATATGATTCATTTAATCCAACATGACACCTTTACATAATAATTGAGTTTCCTTGAACTAACTCCCTTCAATCATGGTGACACCCAGATGCATGTCTCTTCCATAATGTTACCCTTACCCAAGTCTCTTTGCACATAACATAATGTGATATGGATGACCTTGACACAACTTGGAGGTGCAAGATCACCTTTACATAGTGAATTAGTGAACATTATGTATCCCTATTGAATCATTGGAGTGCATTTATGTGGTCTTCGTAACGTAAATGTTAGCTTTACCCACATCCATTTAATTCATCCCAAACATTACATAGGTATTCATATTTACACTTATATTGGTATATTCCATCCATAATTTACCATTTTTGAAATTTATCAATTAAAAATTAAAAAAAACATTAAACATAGAATTAAAAAAGGGTATCACATATTTTAAATTACAAATAAAATAAATATGATCCAAAAATTAATATTAAAAATAAAAACATGGAAATTTTAAATATTAATTTCTGAACACTAAAAACATTAAAAAATTTATCAAGAATAAAATTATAATTAAAGTATCACAAAAATAAACCAAAATATTAGTTCCTAAAACATATTAAAACTAAATAAAATAACATTTAAACATTTTATCATTCAAAAAATTATGAAAATATTCAATGAATTTTAATTTCAATAATAGATTTTCAAATTTTTTGATCTCTCATTTGAAGAAATTTTTTTAATTGAAAATTAAATTATTTATTAAAATATATATGGAAAACATGTAATAAATCAAATCCATATCTAGTAGCATGGTGTGATTTTCTAACAATATATAGATGTTGAAATGTGCGTTCATATTTTGAGATATCGTTCCATGTGGTAAATTCTAGTGGAGGTGCACCTAGTGGTTTTATCTAACACTAGTCATTGACCCAACAAGTGGTATTAGAGATCAATTTTAGAGTGTTATTTAGGGAAATAAACCCTGTTTATGTTGTTTGAGATCATGATTCTATAGAATCTCTCTACCATTTTCCATATAGAAGAATATTAAAAAGAAGTTCATCAAATCTCACACTATAATATCTATAAGTAGTAGATGTTACCCATTTTTAGAGATATTATGTTTGATGAGAATAGGTACATGATAAAGAAGTTAAATGTAATATATTTTGGTTCCTACAAGATGACGATAAGTGATTTCATTCTATAGAAGGACCTTGTTCTTCTGTTATTTTGTGCCAATATAGAAGTGATGAAATTAGAAGAATGGGAGGGGATTGAAAAAATTTATTTTTTTTGGATTCATATGTCACTTTAGATTAACATGGTGTTTAAAATTATAGAGGTCATGAATGATTTTAAAACTCATGAATACCCCTACATACTTGTATAAAAAAATAATGATGAAAAATAAGGTATTATTAATAGGGAGACTATTCCACAAAAATATGTTAGAATGTAATTTTTTTGGTTGTAGTAATAATTTTAATAGGATATGAAGTCAGTTAGATTATATGAAAGTGAACTTGGGATATCTATAATGGCCATTGTTGTTAAATTCTATACTCCATGAATCTTGGGATGTGATGGTAAGTATAATGATTAATTCTAACAGAAAGGATTATTTGATGTTCTTGAATTTCTTAGACCTGATCTTGAGTGAGGATATTTTTATAATATACATCTATCTATATTATAGAAACACCTACAATATAAAAGTAATAGTACATTCTTCTATATGGAATAATAACTCAAAAGGTAATAAAAAGAGGAGCTCAGTGTACTATGCTCTCTTATGCTGGGATTGTGGGAGAAATGGAAACCATAAAAAGGATTTCAGTGAAATAATGAAAATAATAGAAGTGATGCATTTGAAAGAGGATCTCTAAACCCTATATTAAAATATAGAAGTGGATTTATCCAATGTTTTTCTAGTTCATTGGGGTCTTTGGTGATAGACTCTGGAGATTCATTTCATTTTACATCTAAGAGAGGAATCATGAGAAATTATAATTCTGGAAGACATGGTAATGTTCACATTTTAGAAGCAATTTCTATCAAAATTGTTGGGAAATGATTTTTTTTTATCTAGACAAATAATAAAAATATTTTTCAGTTTAAATATGTGTGAAACATAATATTTTTGATGAAAAAGGTAATCATAGTTGTACAACTCAACGGTGTGGGTTTCTAGACCATGTATGTGGATGATGTGTAGAAAACGTCACATGATTCCATGGTTATTTCAAAGAGAATGAATGGTGTGACAATATAGCTTATCGGGGTAGTAGAGGGAGCTTTAAATGTCAAAGATTTAAGTTCTTGAAATTAGGGAATGACTGTATGGGGAATCATTGTGAGAAATGGATGAAAATACCTATTAACAAATGTATGTTAAAGGTAGAAAACATGGAGTCTGAAATATGGGAAGAATATATCATTGGGTAGTATTATAAGGTTAATTTTCAAATAGAAGGTATGTAACAAAAGCACTATAATTTTGGGTTTGTCCACATGAATGTTTGGTGGCCAACTCACATGCACTCTCATGGAAGTTCACTCTTCTATGTAACCTTTATATGAGATTCCATGTGAAACTTATTGGTTTAATTTATTGGGAACAATTATGAGGTCTTAGGGACTTTTTCAATTGTTGGAAAAAGTATAGAAAGTGTATATAATAAAATTTAATTGATTATGGTAATACAACATTGGGTAGTATGAAAGTACATTGTTTCAGTGGGTTTTCAAAAAAGAAGGGGATTTGATTTGAGAAGGCCATACTAGGGACTCCTGAACCCAATATATTTGTATATTATATGAACCAAGATATAGTGAATAACTAGAAAATCATAATCATTCGTGAAGGGTTACAAATGGTTTTTTGGGTAGAGTTAGTTAATTGTGATGCTTACTTAATCAAACAGATTTTGTCGTCACTAATGGGTCAGCAAATTCTAATGATATGTTAGTCTGGGATGAAGGTATTATTCAACCATATAAAATTATTTGGGGAACTAATTTATTTACATGTTTATTCCAAATAATGATACAAGTTTTATAATAAGTCTTAATTAAATTACATTGTTGGTTTTAGTGATGAATAGTTTTGATTTTAACACTGGGACAATGTATTTAGAAAGTTATCAGAAGTCAAAATGTGATCTTCAATATAGAGATCCTAGAGAATGTTCAAAATATATAAGACTTTTCTCATTATAGAAAAGTATAATTAGGATCTATGGTTCACCTTGATTAAGGTTTGGAAAATTATGTTTTGGAGAATTCAAGATACACAATAGATTCAGAAACACCATACTATTTGGTGGTGTTATGAGAATAATGAAATCAAATGATGGTGTTTTCTAAAGCTATATGTACCAAAACAAGCTCAAAGGATATGGAGGCTCGTGTAAAATCTATGAAAGTAAGAATATTGGAGGTTAAACTACCATAAGGATCTTATCCATATGGAAATAATGGAATATATACTAGAGAGAGGTGCCCAGTTCAAAGGTATGAAAGTTTTTTTCACTGTTTTATTTTAATAGATGATAGAGTGCATGAATGTCCATAAGAGTAAAAGAGTTTTAAAGGCTTAGAATAGTGGGAGTTTTCAATAATTTATTAACATGATTATATCCATGTGTCTATAAAATTATATTTGATGGAGATCTATGTTCAGAATATAGTCTGGTAAAATAAATGGATTTACCACCAATAGGAAGAAGGTAATGGTAAAAGAAGAAATTATTCCAAGATAGTCATGAATTGTTTTAAACAAATTAAAGGAGTGGATTTCTCAAATATCCTACCTCCATTATTTAATCAGAGTTCTATCCAAATATTTTTATATCACATACCAATGATTCATTCATGTGTGAAACATTTTATTATTTCTTTTTATATTATCTTATAATGTTTCCAAATATTTTTATATCACATACTAATGATTCTTTCAACTCTATAGGCCTGAGGTATAGGGAAGTGTGTGTGGACCAAGTTATTTTCTTTGGTTACTTAATGTATGAGGACCATAGTTATCCTTGAGGTCATTTAACTTTGGACTTCTTACCATGGTGCTAATATTATTTTAATATTGTTTTAAATTAATTTATTTGTATCCTTAGTTATTGACTCTTATTTTCAAAATGATTGACACATATTATTTTCAAACTATTATGTAACTATTTATTATAGTTTTTTTCTTTAGATTTTGAAAAACACATGCCTTTATTTTAAAACAATTGCAATGTGGATAACCAGCCTATTTTATATAATATTATTAAAATATTTTATTCTTAAATTTTATTCTCTAAATTGATCTTATTTTATTTTTTTAAAAATTCAATATAGGAAACACTCGGTGGGACCCTACTCTGTTGTTGAGAGTACACCCTCCATGAACCTAATTGGTGTGTATATACCTTGTCATGTCTAATACTAGAAAGGGTAAGGCATTATTTGGAGGTGTTTTATACTTTTGCTGGTTAATGTTGGTGTTATGGTGGTGGGATAGTGGGATGTTAACCCACATATCACATGGAGTTGCGGTAAAATGTTTGTTTTATTTTTTTGTGAACTCGGAAATGTAATTATATTTTTATTATGGAACCCGTATCATTTCTTATTTCTTACATGGTTTATATATCTATGTTACATACATTCCTAGAGTTTGTATTATTTATGATATATGTTAGGATGTTATATATTCCCCTTTTTCTTTATAGGTCCTATTTTATATACCCTATTGAGTGAAATAATTCCCAACGGTTATTATTGGATACGTAGAAACATGACTCTAGAAAATAGGAATTAATAACTCCCTTCAAGACTTGCCACGGGCCAGCCTGGTATATTGTTTGGGTATTTCCTATGATAGATATTGAAAATTTGGTATCAAATATGTGGTTATCAGTCTATGTGGTTTGGTGTGCCTTATTATACTTGAGTTAGGACTTTCTGGGCTTATGGGATATGTTACGATTGAAATTCTTGCAAAATCTTGACCTTGAGAGCCTTAAGATTCCATGGGATGTCTTAAAATGTATTTTCTTGAATTTTTTGGGGTTTTATCAAGGATTTTTCTATATTTTATATTTATCCACATTATCTATTATTGTTTAGTAATATTCATTCATGAATAATACTATTTAATCCTCATGAGGTTTATGTATATAAAATTCCATTAGAAAATCCTCTGATTATTCTAAATCCATTTGAAGTTGTCATTAATTTTGTCCATGCTATGGACCAAGGTGAAACACTAGTCCTTTCTCAATTTAGGTAAATGGATATAGAGAATTATGTATATGGGAATAAATTGCAAGAGTTTATCTACTAGAAACCGCCATCTATTCAGGGGACAACTAATCCTTAGGATGAATAAGATGGTTTGGAAAAAATGTAAAGGATATTTGACGTCATGTAGACTTCATATTATTCTTTGGTGAAGTATGTTTTTTTTATGATGGAAGGACCAAGTGGAATGTGGTGGGATTAATCATGAGGGGTTGGAATGGAAGGAGTTTAAGTCCATCTATAAACAATTTTTTACCTAGATTTGATGGTTTTTTCAATGTCCATGTAGTTCCTTCCGATTCAACAAGGTGGCCAAGCAATAATAGAGTATGAAAATATTTTTTTCATACATTCCATTTTCTCACAAAATATTATATGGAATAAAAATATAATTTATCAAAGTTTTCATATAGTCATGAAACTAGATATACATTCTCAAGTAATTATTTTGAAACATTCCACCTATTTTGAGGTTTTGGATAGGGCATTTATGGATGAGATTAATTAGGAAGGAATGTTCAGATTAGTTTGAATTCCACCCATGTCTAGGTGTAGTTATATTCTCTATTATGTAAGGAAGAAAAATAATAATGTAGTTCACAAGGGAAGTAGTAGTGTATTTTAAACATAGACTCCTCATATGACCATTATAGTGGCTATAAGAGTCCCTCTATCCTGCTACTATTGTGGAATAATAGGGCATAAAAAACATTATTTCTCAATAACACTAAATTCTTTCCTCTAATGTGGATATATGGCACATCATCAATGTTTCTGACAATATTTCTCTTCCAAAAAATGTTATTCATGCTATTAAACACCATGATGTGCAATGGTGTAGTCTGATGCTTCCATGGATAGTACGTTTTCATATGCAAGATTATGGGGGTAAGGATAAATATTTTTTTGGGTAATTAAATTATATGTCATGTAAGAGTTTTTACTGGAGGTTTAGGTAGGCCCGATGACTATGGGAGGTATTATTTTCATTGTATTATTTATTAAAACTTATTTATTTAATATCAGTTCATCTCACTCTTACATATATTCCCTATTTGGGTATCTTTTAAGTATATATATGGAACTCATTCCATAGTTATAGATAGAGTGATGCCTCCTAAAAAATATAAATATGAAAGGTTTCAGATTCCCCTCATGTATACATTATATATATGAAATATATATATGAAGTCTGGATACCTGGGATCTTCTTAGTTCTCAGTATGAATCTATTTGATGGTATTATTTGAGTGGAATATATATATTCGAATAGAGTTTGGATTAAATGTTAACATTAATGGGTGTCTTTTTCTACCCATGATTGGAACTTCAATGTGTTTCAAGGAGAATGGGATCCATGTTCTAGTCATGCTGGACCTTCTCTACCAAATATTAGTAAATTGATGTCATTTTTTCATCTAATATTGATAAGGAATCCTTTATTTGTTTACATCCTCTAGTGGTTCATGTTTCCCAATGTGTTTCCAATTGACTTTCCTAGTCTACCTCTAGAGATATAAGTAATATTTTTGATGGAACTGGTACTATGGACCTAGTTAATATATATAACTTCATACCATATGACATCAATAGAATTGAAAGTGCATAATATTGAATTATATTATTTGTATGAAAAGGGATTCGACCATATCAGTACACTATAATGGGATTACCCATTACCCTTTTCCAAGAATGCTTTTGGAAAACACTATTTGTGTGTTGATTATCAAAATGTCTATCAGCAGAATTTTAAGAATAATTATCCAATTCCACACATTGATGATTTTTTATTAATGGATGGGAAATAAGTGATTCCTAAAAGTTATAATTTTGTATAGATTCATCTAAATCATAATTAAGGAGTCAAATATTCCAAATATTACGTTTAGAAGTAGGTGTGGTCACTTTTAATATCTCAAGATTCCATTTATCTAGACTAGTGCTCCTGTAGTTTTTATAGCACTGATGAACTAGATATTTCCCCAGTACCTATATTCCTTAATTATTGATTGTATGGATGATACCTTGGTTGATCCCAGAATCAAGGAAGAGAATTGTATTCAGATAGTAATTTTTTTGGGGACCTTGAGAGATCGTTACGTTTATGTTAAGATATCAAGGTGTCACTTATAGATCTGAGCAGTTAAATTCATTGGAAAATTGTTCAATGAAAATGAAATATTAATTTTCCCTAAAAAGATGAATTTTTTCAGGTCATTGGGATGATATGAAAAAAAATCAATATTTGAAGATTCTGGGGTCTGTTCGGTAATTATCGATGGTTTGTAAAGGATTTCTCAAAGATAGTATCATAAATGAAAACACTCACTCGGATGGGGGGAAAGTGTATTGGGATTCAAGAATTTTGGAATATTTTGATGAATTTAAATGTAATTTGAACTCAAATCCTATTCTTATCCTTCCAAAATCCAAATAGATTTATGTCGGGTTTATTTATTCATCAGGTGTAGTTTTGGGTTTTGTTATTATATAAGGGGATCACATGATGGTCTATGGCTCCTATCATATTTGGCCACATTAGAAGAACTACCCCACCCAAGATCTTGATATTTTTGTGGTTATTAATTTACTTAATATATGATGATATTACCTTTTTTGGAAATTTTATCCATCTTTTTGGACTATAAAGGTTTGAGAAATATATTTTTTGAAGAAGTACTTGAACATCCAGAAGAGGTGGTTGGTGGGTTACCTTTAGTATTTTAATTTTGACATTTCCTATACCATCAGAAAGGGTAATTCCATTTCTAATTACCTCACAAGAAGGTTTCTTTAATAGGTTGTTATGGAAGACAAGGATGAGTGAAACCTCATAGTACTTTTCACTATGATGTACATGTATGTAGAGGATGTAGGGTCTAATGTTTCTCAGTTGAGTATACAGCTGAAATTATCTATTCTCATATTTATTTTTAAAAATAAATAGTTGGATAGAAAATTACATAGTTTTGGAACATACTTATATAGAGGGGATACCATCATCGACTAGTATTTCTTTCTATTTAGTGTTTTTTTTCTCAAAATTTTTGTATTTTTTCTTCAACCATGAGAAAGGTTATTATAGAAATGTTTCTTTTCCATTAATGGTTCATACAACCTGGAACTACTAATATGTATTAAAAAATAAAGAATTAGTTTTCTTGGCCTAGTTTAAAGCAGGAAATAACTTACTTCATACCTCATTATTATACATGTAAGAAATTTATCCACAAGAAACAAAACACTTATAGTATACTTTATCTTTTCTATATGTCGGTATGCATGTGAAAAGTGGTTTTTTCTAAATTTCATCATTATACTGCCATGGAATCCTTGAGGGATGAATTCTATATGTGTGTTAATTGACTAATTATTTATGATGGATTATATTTTCCCAATCTGGGAAACTGCTAAGGTTGAAGACTTGGGGAAGTTATACATATTGAAAATCATGAGGATGTATAGGGTTCAATAATCTATCATATCAAGTTGATATCCTTGGTTTAACTATCTATTTTAGAAAGGCTTTTAAGAGTTAATGGGTTCTTCATTTAGGCTGATCATAGCCTACAATCCTCAAACAAGATGGTCAAATAGAGTGATATAACTAGATTCAAAAAGTAATGTTACATTCTTATGCCCTAGAATTTAGAGGTGCTTTGTATTTCCACATGGGACTGGTAAAAATTTAATATAATAAAAGTAATCATTCATCTATTTGAATGGATACCGTTAAATATTTATATTGACAACATGATGGATCATCCCTTTGTAGGTATGAGGCCAGTGAAGTTCTTTAGTTTGACTGTGTATTATTCATAAGATAACAACTAAGAACTAAAATATTTTACGGTGGTTGGTAACAGCTTAGAGTCGGGATAAATCTTATGAAAATCCATGTCATCGTCCTTTTTAAATTTTAGATAGTGACTTGGTATTGTTAATAGTTTCCACTTGGTTGGGTCACTAACAAGTTGAGAAGTGACGGAATTTTTTTTGGATATATGTGGGTTCTTTTGAGATAATCAAGTAGATTGGAATGGTGGAATATAATTTATCATTACCACCTCAGTTATATTTGTTCAATAGTTTTTTTCAAATATCACTATTCAAGAAGTATCAACCTAGCCCTTATCATATTCTGAATTGGGATGAACTGGAATTAGAACCAGATATATCAGTGGCCACCAACTTGTTCATATAGCTTATTTCGAAGAAAATATCCTTCATTTAAGATCTATCTCATTAGAATGAGTTCTATGGAAACCCATATCATATCCTCATGAAACGTGGGATCAGTAATCATTCATGAGGAAGTAGTTGCCTCCTCTATTTGTGGATCATCATTATATAAAATAGATTTATGAAGATGGAAAATGATATGGTGACAATATTTTCACATACCGGTGTTTCTTTCAATTATGAAACATTTGATTTTTTTGAATTTTTTTCTAGTATTTCATTACCTTTTGGGGGAGTTTTTAAGTCCTCAGAGGATCCACATGAATTTTTTTTATTGTTTCATAGTGTGAAATATTGGTTCTCACTTTGAACTATTTTGGGTAGTGGGTATATTTCTCCAGGTGGAGTGCCTATGTTCCATAATATTGATTCATGGAATGAAAACTTGTTTCATGTTGTTAACCAATAGAGTAGAACAAATTCATGATGTGAATAGTATTTCATATAATGAACCCATAAATTCAATATTTTAATATTGTGTTTCCCCTTTTTCCCTTGGATTGATTTAACACTATTGTAACCATTTTTCGATATTCTAAGACCCATTTAAATCTCTCTCATTTAGACTTATTTATCTATTTTATCATGGTGAAATTTTGGAATGGATTCTCCCTAGACGTTCCATGGACATTATGGTAGGAAATTTCTATCATATTCCATTGATCCTTTCCCTCTTTTCTTCTACTTTCTCTTCACCTAATGCTATGTAAGACAATGTATTGTTGGATATGGGATTTATTGATGAGGGTTTGTGGTTTTGGGATTCCATTTATCTTCTAAGAGAACTCTACTCTATTACTTTATAGGTTCTATCAAATTAATTATTATACCAAGTGTTTGAGGTAGGTGTTTTAATGAAAAACTTGTTCCATGTTAATAATGATTTCTTTCTTATTATTAATAATGTTATTAAATTTTTCAATATAATGGTTTTGATTTCATGAAATCTGTTTTGAAATTCACAAATTAATTGATGCTGAAAATTATGTGAACACATGTTTATGCCCATATTTGGAGCTATTTATATATCATTGATAAATTTTTATTTTGATTTATAAGTCACCCCTTTGAAATGGTTTTAAATTGGGAAATAGAACATTTGTGAGAGCGGTAAAACCCATGGGATTTATGGTATTAGTTGGGTAGTATTGTATAATAATGGATAGGTATAGTTATTATCCCTATCATTGGATTTAAACAATAGATCTAACTAAAAATTAGTAATAGAGGGGGAAACATGATGGAGATCTCCATCCCTAGGACAATGTTCTAGGAAAGTGAGTCTGAACCCATTTATTTTAAATGGTTATTTAAGGTGGGAGGATCCTAGCTTTCCTGTCCTAATTTAACATCAGATTCTTTAATAGGGTGCTGAACTATTTAAAATTGTTTTAGTTTCATCATTGTTTATTGATTCATGTTTTTGAAAGGATTTAAACAAATATTCTTTGCTAACATTTATGAAATGGTTGATTTTCATGTTTTTATATAAATGGTTTCTAGTTATTCATCATGATTTTCTTTTAAAACTATTACAGTGTGGCTAAAATTTCTATTTTCGGAAATATTATAAAAATATTATATCCTACTTTTTTATTTTCTAAATTGATCATATTTGATTTATATGATAAATTTTTCTTAGTTGGTGGGACCCTACAAGGTTGTTGAGAACACACCCTGCATACACCCATAAGGTGTATATAGACATTTTTATGCCAAATATAGTAAGGGTAAAGGAGTTACTTAGCAGAAGTAGGTACTCAATAATGATCATGTTGGTTTTGTGGTGGGGAATTGTGGGATGTTGAACCAAATTCCATGTGGAGATGTGTTATAGTATTTTGTTTTTTTTACACCAAGATCTATAATTTTATTTTCATTATGGAACCTCTCTATTTTCATTCATTATATATGGATCTATCTTGTTATTTTGAATACCAATTCATATTTTCTATTATTTATAATATATTTTCGGAAGTTATCTATTCTCTATTTTCTTGACATATCCTAGTAATTTTCTTTTGGGTAAAATCATTCTCAATGGTTGTTCTTGGATTCCTAAACACTTATCAAAAGGATGTGGGGATCAAGAATTTGACACTCTAAGATATTATGGTATGTCCATTTCAATATTTAACATCATTGATAGTTTATGCATCCTGAAACAAAGAGTTTAAAACCATAATATAATATTATATATGATAGTTGGAATAGTAATGTGACCATTTGGAATAGTAATATGACAAATAAAATAGTATCTTTTGATATGAAATTATAAAAAAATTTGGTATCTTATAAATGATGAAAATGGAATATTTAAATCATTGAATAAGAAAATATTTTTTAAAAAATGATAAATTAAGTACTAATATTTTTGCAAAACATAAAAGATTATTTACAATTTTTTAATTCAAATAATGATTTAAAATAATATTTATTTTAATAAAATAAATTTATAAAATAATATTTTGTTTTCTTAAGATTATAATATTATTTTATGATACTCTAATTAATTTTTCAATGTTTCATAAAACAAGTTAAAAATTTATACTCTATATTTTTCGAATAAATGATGAAATTATTTAACAAATAAATTTCTCATATTTAGAAAATAATTTTTCTTAAAATGGATACCACATATGAATTATATACATTGAAAAATGGTTAGGATGAATTTTTGGTATTTTTCTAAAATGGTTGATTTTTTTAGAACAGTTATATACGGTAATTTATGTTATTTAAGAAATACATGAATTATTGAGTAATAGATGATGTACGGATAATGTAAGACCATAATATCAAAATATACATAATTATTTTAATAAATTTATTCATAAGATACAAACTATTTATAGTCTTGAGCCAAATTAATAAACTAGGAAATAAATTTATAAAAAACACCCCTCTCTTCCACTATAAATACCACCCCTCACCACCTCATCTCCACAAACCTCCAAATCCTTGAATCGTGTCCAATTTCTACCCAATAACTCTCCCAAGATTCTCAATAATGTTATGTTTTTTCTAGTCTAACTAAAAAACCATTAAAAGTTATTTAAGGAGGTTCTCAATGAGACGAATTCAAGAGGTTAAATATTCTTTCTCACTTTTATTTTTCCTTAAAGGTATTATATTTTCTTATCCATTACTTACCTCCTATGTCCAAACATACATGACAAATCCATTATAAAATATATATTGTAATTTTATAGTGATAATGGTATATCAACCATCAATTATTTTCCCTTTTCCTTTTTATTATAAAAATGAAAACATCGTCTATGAGATTCCAATTTACCGCCTTTGTGGACAATGAGTTTAATTTTTTCAATTTAATATTCTAGGATGGTTATAAAACCATTTTTATGGTTAATATAGACTAAAATTTATTTATTTCATCTTATTTAATGTTCTAGTACCAGAATATAAATGCAGTATTAATTAGTAAATCCAAACTATTGTGTGATGATTGAAAAGTCACCAAAATTATCAAAACAATTGTCATTAACATTTTATATCTGGAATCATCCATATATTTTGTAAAAAATTATATATAAGACCAATAAATATTCTGGAATTACATTAATAAAATATAATTTTAATTTTTGAAAACTATTCTAATTTCTCGTGATATTTCGTACATGTATATAAGTGAACCGATCATGAAAACCAATGACACAAACACTTCTAAATGATGAAATTGAATCTTATAACTCATATAAAATACTATAAATTAAATTAATAAAATTATAAATAATAAAAAAAATGTTAAATAGGTTATTAAATAAATTATTAATGACTCTAGTTTCATTAACCAGAACACTAAGCATAAGTATAGAATACTTTCAGACATAAGGTAAGGGTTTCCCCCTAAACCACCATTTTTCCTTCCGGTTATGCTTTTACTCTCTTTAACCCTATATAATTCTTCATTATTTTTATATAATTCATCTAAATTCTATTTTTTATGTTATAGAATCATGTTTCTAAATTATTTTGTCTTTATTTTATTGGAAATACTTGTTTTATGAGGTTCCCTTTTCAATTCATCCTGATAAACTTTCTCGGTTAAAGGGTACTTCCCAATTTCATACCGATTTTCAAGTACACTACATAATCTGTTTTAAGACACAAATATTTTCCTAAAATAATTCTATTTTTCATGAAAAATTATCTTAGTTCATTTATTTTCTTATTTAAACAATTAACCCTTTTTCTTCTTTAGAGACTTATTTTCTCTTAAACCAAAGGGAACTGGACCAATTCTAAGGTTTAATAAAAACTCTTTTTATATGTTTTCCCTTTAGTAGGAAATAATTTATGACTCAAAAATAATTTCAACATACGTACATTTTTTTCATTCATAAACTTATTTACAATCTGATTTTATAATAATTATGAATTATTTTTCCAAAATAACGCTTCATTGAAAAGTAAAAAGTGTATTTCTCTAAAGAATTAATCAATGATTTCATTTGAGTTTTTTTATCTATTTCAACAGAATTTTTTAAAAATTATAATTAATTGTCGTTTATCTTTTATTGTATCAACTACTTTATTTTATTAAAAGGTTATTGATTAGTTTTAATGTCGATGTGTTCTCTTAATACCATTCACCATATTACTTATAATGGTTAGTGATAATGTTTACTATTTGGGAAAATTTATTTACATTTCATATATATATGTAGTTTAGGTTTCACCCAATTCATATGAGGAATTAATTGGACATAGTAAGTGGTGGTAGGGGATAGCTATATCCCCTCAATGCATCGGTGTGTCTCACGAGGAAAAACTGAAATGGATTGGGCTGAGGACATAACCATTTATTTTCAGATGTATTAGATGAGGCCTCAACTATATGTTCTAGATGTCCAGTATTATGTATTTCATCATTATGATATTATTAATTGATAATCCATGTGATCATTAAACTATTAGAATATACATGGTTAATTTTTATTGTCATGTGATTATTTATATTGGATTATTTTGATTATCTTTTATTCTTTTCATATTATGTAAAATATTATGTTTTAATGACATGTATTAATATACATTCACCTTACCTTCTTATTTCTATTTAGGATATATTCCATTTTATTTCATACCCCTAATGATTATTTTATCTCATCCCTCTCTTATGTTTTATTTTTTCCCTAGATACGAAGATGTATATTAGGAATGACATGAAGGGATAATTTAGGATTTTAATGATGTTTCAGAAGGAGTTTATATGTCATATTTCATTTTAAGTTGTTATGTAAAACTAATGTTTGTATCTAGTTTTAAAAATATACTGTACTATTTGTTCCTTCGGGAAGTGACTTCCTTTTTTATTATACCAATGTAATAAAGTAAGGAACCAACTCTAGGATACCGGGGTCAGGGTCTTTACAGAGAATGCACTTTCTTCCTTTCTATGGTCAGCCTTGGGTGTCTTGATTGGGGACATCCCAAGACAGTTCATGACATGTTAAACATAGTTTCATCTGAATGATTTCCACTAGATCATGTTAATGTTATGATAATATTTATTCATGAGGAATTAGTGGAAGAAATCATTATGGAACAACTCGATTCTTTCAAGGATTAAAAAAACAAGTGGCTAGTGTTCCATCTCAAACGTGGCCTCTATGGTTTGAACCAAGCACCCATGAATTATAACATGATATTCAATGACATCATGAAGCAGAATAAGATATTTGGAGAAATGATGATGATTTTATATTGAATATAGTTTTTTTCTATGATATTTATTGACAAATTTATCTATAATTATAACATATTGTTTTCTGGTTTTGTAAAAGAAATAATTGATTAGTTAAAATATAAGTTTTCTTATAGTTTTGAGATAAAGGATCTCAGTATAAAAATCGGATTTTTGGAATGAAGATAATAATAGACTATAAACATATTCCATTTAGATTATGTTTAACCCTGATGAAGCTCCTATATTAATCAACTGTCAAAAAAAACTAGGTACACCATGGTTTGTACTCATCCATACATTGCACAAGTGGTGGAAGTTGTTATCAAGAATATGTCAAACCCCATAAGTGAATGACAGGAGGATGTGAAGTTGATAATATTTCACATAAAGGGATCTATATTCATATAAGGTTTCTTCATAATATATGATCTTTTATAGGATTTTGGAGACTCCAAATTTTGTGGAGATTTGGAAGCACAAAATATCACTGTGAGATACGTGTTAAATTACATTGAAAAAGCAGTGATTTTGGATATCAAATTTTCAACTAGTTATTGCACACATGATAAAATAGTTATATTGTGTATCATTAATATAACTATGGAAGGATTTTTTTTGAAGTGGTAGTTTAAGTATCATGGGAGAAGACTGGATGTTGAAACATTTATTTACTAATAAATCCAGATTCACTTGGCCATAAATCTAATGTTTCTTTTTTAAAGAAAGAACCTTTTGATAAAATACCACATCATATAAAATTTATAATAATATAATGTTATGGATATTTTTATTATTGAGGGAACTCAAAATCTAGTGAACATGTTGTCAAATTTCGTGACTCAAGAAGTGTTGAGGTGATGTTTCACCATAATAGGTTTGCGTTGACTAGAATAATGTGGTGGGAGAACCGTGAAAAGGGGTAATGGAAATTCATAGGATGGTTAGAGTTTTGGTAAATATTATAATGGACATAGTGGAATAATCCTATAAAATAATTTCAATGTGATATACTTTTATTTTTTGGTCATAGATAACTTTTTATATAAAACAATTTAGGACAAATGGAAGGAGAATCTAGCCTAATGTATGATGGTATGGATGAAGATAGAGGACACAAGAAGTTAATGTTCTAGACTTCTAGATGTTTTACTACTTGATGTTTTGTGTATTGATGTATTTATGTGATATAAATGGAATGAGTATATCTGTAAAATGAATTTTTTGGTGGGGTCATCTATTAAGATTTTTAAAATGGTAATAATAAACAGGTAGAGTGGGTTGAGGCCCTGGGATCCATGAACATGTGACAACCTCATTTTCTGGTATATTTATATTTTTTACAATGATTTCATGTTATTAAATTATTTGATTGAGGATTGGGTTGTTTTATTATTTTTTATGATGTTTTGGAAGGTTTTCGTAGATCGCTTGTTTAGAGAACAGTTTTTAGAAATCATATAGATGTTCTTACGTAACCATGTGAGAGGGTTTGGGGATAACTAGGAAGGTTCATGGTTGGATCACCGTTTATCATAAACATATAATATATGTAATGTTTTTTATAGTGTCTATTTTCATTTTTAGCACATATTTTTTCAAACGTTGTGGCTAAAACATGCATCCTTATGTGTCGTCTAGTAACACATGCATGATTTTCATATAGTTTGGAAACCAGTGTATCCAAATTATGTGATGTAATTAATTAAGTATTATAATTATATTATTCAAATTTTTAAACCTTGAAATCCTCATTCTTAGTTGTGTGATTAGGGCTCTCAACGTTTAAGGTTTCTTTCAGTGATAATGGGTATTCTCTTCACTCTATAGGTTTTTTCGGCGAATCATTGTGTGTTAAACCTCAAAAATCAATGGAAAGGGATTGGATTCCTCTCCTCATGTGTAATATCATATTTTTTTATACAAATCCTAGAAAATGTATTATATTCTTTTATCTATGGTCTGGGATTTAATTTAATGGGAATGTTATTATAGTCCATTAAAGGGAAAGTTAGAAGAACTAAAAACAACATGATCATGGTGAAATTCCATGTAACAAAATAATTAGAGATAGGTGGATTATGTACCTCTCCACTTTTCGTAGAAATTATATGTTTTGGTTTTCAAAAATAACTTTTTGTAATTCTTGATTAAAAAACCTATTATGACCCTACTTGTTTTAATGAATTTAAAACTATGGGTTGTGGGCATCACCAACAATGTTTTCGACGAAATATTTATTTGGGAAATTATATTCAAATGAATGTTTTTGAGTGTGATAAATTGGAATGGCCCTAGATTTTTTGTGTACATAATGTATATTGGGGCCTTGTTGGATTCTAACTAAGATATTGTGTAGAATTCAGGTCACTCTGGATTATACCACCAAGTGACGATGTGGGTATGGAGGTAGGGGTTCCTCTCAAAATTTAGGACTATTTCATGGAAAATGTGATATAATAGCATTGGTTGGTCATTTTCTTGTGTGTTTCCATGCATGGAATGGGTCAAAATCATGGTGTGAGTTATTATCACAACTTATACATACCTATATCATGCACAAAAATTTTATATTTCTTACACCTATTTTATATTAAATGATATCTAACTTGTTCTAGATAAAGTTTCATGTGTGGAAAGTCCTAGGGATTTTATGTCGGGTTGTATATTAACCCACTTTATATGCACTTTAGTAAATTAGCATATTCTATTTATCGAGATATACATAAGGGGAAGGTCTTGTACTTTACTAGAAGATAACCTTTATGTTGAAATATTTTCATTTTGGAGTTGGATCATGGAGATGTACTATAGTGGATTTGGTCATAGTGTCACATTTGTGGAACGTTATTGAGAAATTAAATCAACCTGAGGAACCAAATCATGAGGATCACTTAATGGAATTCCATATGTAGGACCCACCGATATTTCAGGGTGACATATGACCCTATGAGGAATGATCATAATATTTGATTTCATTGGAACCCTAGTAATAATTAAATTGATGATTTATTTTCAGATGCATAAGGACATGGAACGATAATGGTGGGACCTTACCATCCGTGATAAGGTCAAACAAGGGCTTAATTGGGAGGGTTTGGAGAAATTATTCAATATAATAATCTTCCCTCATACCATCCGAGTATCATAACCCCTATATTTTTTCCATTTAAAGTAATAAAACCTTTCGATTATGGAATATAAGTATTAATTTATATACCATGGTTTCTTAACAGTGGAAGAGGTAGCTAGTGACTCACTTAGGTAACACATGTTTAAAGTAGTTCAGTGACTATACATTGGTGATATTATATATTGAAAAGTATACGAACATAATGAACAATACTAAATTGGTTGAAAAAGAATTCAGTGGGAACCCCAATAGAGGGAATTAATTTTTCCTCCAATAAATATTTGTAAAATTAAATATAAGGAATAAGTGGATAAGGGGGAGCTACAATCATGGTTGTAGAGCACTAGAGAACAAGTCCGCTAGATCAGTTTTCTTCCCTCAACATTGTAGTAACAATATTGGTTTTAAATAATGTGGCATATAGGAGTATATGAAGAATTAATTCATGGATCTGACTCAATATTTTCATAATTGGGTTCGAAAGGCACATCTCAAGAACTATTTCATAAATATTCTAAAATCAAATGATGGTTGTGGTTCTGTCCAATATCAGTATTCTCAGGCACAAATAGGATGATCTTGTCAAAAAAATATCATTCTAAAGAAATATAGTTAAAATGATTCTAGATATACCCAAAAAACATAGAATGAACCACCTCATCATGGGGGTAGGAATCAATAGAGATGTGAGGATTAAAAAACATTTGGAGTTGTATAAATCATACTAAAAAAGTTTGCAGGTCCCCATATGTTGTGGGGTAATATTATCCTTGAATCTAACATGATTATTATTATTTTTAAACTCGTGATTCCCATTATCTAATATCTTATTGAGTGTTAAAACAACTATACCAGACTGTGGGAATGTTGTCTCACGTTATGAGCATCAAGACACCTCTTGGGCAATGAGAGTGCAGAGGGTTTATATATTTATAATATCTATTCACTATTGAATCAGAATTTTTTTTAATAAACCTTACTATCTTACACAATTAAATATCTAATATCATCATGGAAATGTATTGGTCAGTAGCATTTATGGATCATATTTACTACTATATGTGGAAAGTGACTTTCATATCTCCTAATGGAGTTATTTAGTTATTCAAAGGGGAGTGGTATGTGAATGAAATTATAGAGGGACCATTTGTGATAGTGATTATGACCATATCATAACGATTTTCATATATCACCTTTGGGTCTATTGAGGCAGCGAGACATGGATATTTTTCAAGCATAGTATATTGTTACCCTATAATATTTTTGGACAACTTCATTGGACTACCACCTAAGAGGTAAGTGTAATTTTTTATTGACCACCTCCTAGTACTGAATCATATTTCACTTATATAATATATATTAGAAGCAACATAATTATAATAATTTAATGTACATCTTGATGAATTTAAATTCAAGGTATTCATAAGAACAAGTATTTCACCTCAGGATTCTCTAATTATTTTTGTTAAGAAATAGGATGGTACACTCTAAATTTTGGTAGATTATAAATATTTGAATCAATATATTAAAAATAATTGATACTCTCTTCCTTTAATTGATGATTATATTGAACATTTCAAGATATCCAAGTTGTTATAAAAAAATAGATCTCTCATCAGGGTACCACCAACTCTGACACAGAAAAGAGAATATCTAGAGGATGTCCTTATGAACAGAATTAATAATTGATCATTCCCTTTGGTATCACTAATTTATTATCAATATTCATGGAATTGATTAGTTGTAGCTTTCAAGGATTCCTGTATTATTTCATTATGGTTTTCATTAATGCATATTATTGTATTATCTCATGAAAGATGGCCGTAAAAGGAACATGGAGGTTATATTGAGTACATTGTGAGACCTCCACCATTATTCCAATCTTCCTAATTGTGACATGAAATAGTAAGACTACTTATATGGTAATTCCATCACTAAAAAAGTCATATATGTTGATCCTGATAAAATTGAGTTTGTTATTTCTTGGAACCCACCTAATAATTTCTTTAAATTACATAACTTCTTAAAATTATAAGGATACTATCATCATTTTTCAAGATTTTAGATATTTACATCCCATGAATGAATTTATAAGTGAGGGTATTTAATTTTATAAGAGTGGTTATTATTATAAATCATTTGAGGAACACATGGATCAACTTATATCAGAACCTATCATTATCTTACCAAAACTATGTAAGGGATATGTGATCATTTTTATGAATATGGATTAGTGTTGGGTTGTTTTCTCATGTAGGGAAATCACTTCGTGTATTATGGCTCACAAAATAAGTGGTTACAAGAAAATAACTATCAAAAACATGATCTGGAACTAAGGGTGGCGGTATATGCTTTAAAAATATGGTTCCACTATCTCTATGGTGAATATTTCACTATGTTCACAGATAAAAAAATCATAAAAAACAAATTTTCACAATGATAATTTAACATTAGACACGAATTTTGGATTTAATATATTTTGATGTTTAACTTTGACATATTATATACACCTAGGAAATTAAATTTATTAGTTGATTCATTAAGTTATAATACATATAATTATGTTGTTACTAAGTCTTGAGACCAATGGAATATAATGGCATTTACTGATGAAATGAACTTGGAATGGGTTGAATAAGATAATAATATATATTTATTTCCAATCACCCTTATTCTTAACATATTTGAGAACATCAATGGGATAGAACATTCAAACCATGATTGTCTCACAATGATACTAAACCTCAATGGTTGGGAATCATTTGATGGATGCATAAAAGATACAAATTATTTGTTATACTTTTAAGATCAAATTATCATTCCTGTATCATTCCAAGACCAACCAATTCATTATAATCATCATTTGAAATGTGAAATCCACTCGAGTACCTCAAAAATATAAAGAGAAATGAAGGATTGTTTTTTGTGGTTATGTATGAAAAGAATGTTGGATTAATTTGTTACAATATGCCACACTATACAAAAGTTGAAAGTCTAACATCAACATCTAGATAGAATGTTTCAATCAATTCTCATACCCATATGGAAATGGGAGATAATTTTTCTAGAATTTTTCACTATTATACAATGAAATATTCGATATCATGATACTATTGGGGTCATTTTGGACAAACTCTAGAATTTGGAACACATTATTACAATATAGGAGATGAATATAGTAGGTGAATTGTAGAATCTCTATATATATGAGGTTTTCATACTTTATTGGTTACCATTTCCTTTTTTCTATAATCAAGACCCAGGACTCACCTCTTGATTTTAGTGGTCCTCAAAATAATCTCTTGGAATAATGTTTACCATGAGCATGACATATCATCCCCAATTGAATGTCCTGTAAAATCATATAATTTGAAAACTGGTGTACATGCTCACATCTTGTGTGTTGGACTTTAGTGGTTAAGGGAAATACCATTTTCATTTATAGTGTTTTCTTATAACAATATTTTTAATCCACAATACATATGGCTTTGTATGAGGCAATTTTCATGTACCCTTTTCTCTCTCCACTTTGTTTTGTAAAGACATGGGAATCTTCACTGATTGGAACAAGTCCTCTGTTCTTGAATACTAAGAAGATACTGATGATTATGAAATGGATGGAGATATCAAAAAACATTCAATAATCATATATCGATCATCATCATTGCCCATTTTTTTAATTGTTTGATTATGTATTCATGAATGTTTATTAATATTTTTGGAATAATCATTTGGGTAAACAAAGGAATTGATATACTATGTATGTTTGAACTTTTAAAATTCTTCAACAAACTGGTGGGCTTTCTTATCATCTAGGTATGTCACTTAAATTCAGTCTAATACATGTTTTTTTTCTATTTGACACAATTAAAAAAGTTCCAAACCTATCATGATCTAGTGATTAGTTAGGATCATGTGAAAATTGATCATGATGTGACATTTATTAACATTTGGATTCACTTTATGGACAGTCAAGACATGTTTGTGTGTGGAATAATGATATCATTGTTATTAGTATTATGGAAAAATCGTTCGATATAACTAAAAACATGGGAATTGCACAGTGAAAATCACCAAAATCTAGGAGTAGAGTATTGGTGGAGTGGACATGAGATTTCTATTTCCAGAATCACTATAAATATTCTATGTTTGATATTTTCCCTTTGAGATTTTATGTTTTTGATTTCCTACTTTCATTAATAAAAACTGTGAAACTCAAGAACCTTGATAAGGGTGGTTATAAAGTAATAAATTCTCATGAACTCAAATCAACACCCTATTGAGTTTATAATTAGTCATTCTATAAGACAATAATTAATTAAAAGTTATTAATTACTATTAACATATTTATATATTTACTTATGACATTCTTATTGGATAGATCATGTTGAATTTATATTTCAATTTAAAATTTCTCTTTAAAATATATTTAAAAACCAAAATCCCCCAATTTGAAAAATAGGACAGTTAAATAGTGAAATCGGTATATATAATTTGGAACATTTTAAAAGTATCTCAAAGGTTTGATCACAACCTAGTTAAACACATTAAGAAATAGTTAAACATTTAAGACATGTCTACCTACATCAAAAAATGTATATATATATATATATAACTTTCAAGAGATAACTATCAATGTGTTAGTTTTTCAGTGTTTTTATAAAACTTATAAAAGGTATGTTTGAAAAATATATCTTTGTAAATAAAAACATAAAATAAGAAATAAAAACATAGGAGACACACAATGGAAATTAAAATAAGAAGTTTAAATCCCATTTAGAACATAATCCTCTCCACATCATAGTCACCCACTATCAACAACATTTATTAAATCCTAATATACATGATCCACATCCAGGATCGATTTTTACTGATACAGTTACACACATGGAATTTAATGCTACATCTATGTTCTTTCATAATTATTCCTTGGATATAGGATGTGAAATTAATAATGAATGAGTGTTTAGTACTCTCTAATACAAATCGGAAGCATGTGATAACATATATACAAAATAATATGAACATGGATTGAATATTATGTAAAATATAAAGAGTGTAAGGTGTGATAAAAGATTTATTTGGAATCTCAATCTATATTCAGCTTAAGCTGATTAATTGTCTTTAAATATATCATTGAAAATATAGGAAACCGACAATGAATATTATTCTTGAGTATAATGAAGAAACTCTTAAAAATATATAGTAGAGAATAAGAGGGTATCCTCATACATTAAGTATTCTTGTAACCTTAGTCTTCCACCCCTCACATATGGGTTATGTGCCCTATTAATTTATAGAAACTGCGGGTACAATGTAGTCATTTAATAAAAATCATTCGTAAATCTTTGTACTTCTCAATCAAAACTTCCAGAAATAAATGCTCTGATTGGCATTAAATTCCTCAAAATAGATTTATTGAGATACAAAAAATTATTCTAGAATTGGGTTTAGGCATGATAATAGATCACTAATTTAATCATTCATATAGTATGGTTTCACATTTTCTTTATTTTTGTTAGATCAAACTCACAATCAAACTTTCCTTCTCACAAATGCACTTTCG
Organism: Viscum album; assembly: GCA_963277665.1. Classification (NCBI taxonomy): domain Eukaryota; kingdom Viridiplantae; phylum Streptophyta; class Magnoliopsida; order Santalales; family Viscaceae; genus Viscum; species Viscum album. The sequence goes on along the minus strand of OY728119.1, from coordinate 1,682,831,057 downwards.
AGGAAAAATCGTACGTAGCACTTTTTGAATTTCTAGATATTCTAAATAGATGTATGGAAACATTATTCAATATAATATGTAATTAATAATTAATTGGAAATATTTAATGGATAAAAATGAATAATTATTAACTAAAAAATAAATAATAATTTTGTAATTTATAATTTTTTTACCATTTATTAATTATTAAATACAAATTTATTATTATAATAGGTTAATAAATTATAATTATAATATATATTATAAATATATATATTATAATTATAAAATATAATACATTTTGGGGTGGTGTTTAAAATTTTTATTCTAAATAATAGAATTTAATGTTTAATTATAGTTTAAACCGCATCTAAAATGATTAAACTGAAATATCTATTGACTGTTTTAAATGAAATTTTTAAAATATCACTGATAAATTTCTTTTTCTCAAGTATATGTTACAATCCATATTAATTTATACAAACAGATGGTCAAAAGTAGTCATTTATGAATAATCATTCTTAAATCTTCACACTAATCAATCAAAACTCCCAGAATTAAATACTCTAAAAGGAATTAAAGTACTCAAAATATTGTAATTGAAATATAATAATTTATTCTTGGATTGGGCTTACAAATGATAGGAGATCAATAAAAAAAGAATACATATAGCATGGTTGAACAACATTCTCACTTTTGTAGGATCAAACCCACAATCAAACTTTCCTTCTCACAAATGCACTTTCCAAAAACAATCATAGGTAGGACATAGTGAATTTGTAGCTTGACTATAAAGATGCACAAACACATTATTCATTATCATATGTAGTTAATTATTAATTAGATATATTTAATAGATAATAATGAATAAGTATTAATTAAATATTTAACAATAATTTTGTTATTTATTGTTTTTTATTATTTATTAATTATTAAATACAAATTATTTTTATTATTTTATAATAATTTATAATTATTATATATATTATAAGTAAATATATTATTATATAATTTGTTACATTTTTTGGTGGTGTTCAAAAATTTTATTCTAAAAAATAATTTCATATTTAATGATAGTTTAAACCGCCACAAAAATGATTAAACTGAAAATCTATCGATAGTTTTAAATAACATTACTAAAATATCACTGCTTAATTTCCTTTTCTCTAGAGTGATTCTCTATGTCACTGATATGTTGTGATTTGTTTCATTGGTCTCTAATCAGAATATTTCTTATGCTCCTAACCATGCATTACAGTGATACATCCTATAGTCTATCTCACAACATGGTCAATAAAATACATTACCGCTATATTTTCTCTATTAATTAAATATATTAAATAATTATAATATACATGAAAAATAAAGGTATTGATAATGAAAATTTGTATGATGTCTGTGAGTCTAAATTAATATAATGCTAAAAAAACGAAAATGAAAGTACATGATGAATTTATGAAGAAAACAGTTATTCTCAAGAGTTTTCTATGGGAGATTATCATCAACCAATTAAAACATTCTTATTATTATTAATTACATTCAATGAATGAGTCAACACAATTAATTTCTCATGAATATTGTCAAATCCAACACTAAAATCTCTAACATGAAGGAAAATACTCCTCTAAATTGTGTTATGTAGCTGCTCTACTAAACATCACCAATATAATCCATTTCTATCATATGATGGAACATATCGATGAAGACTCACAAAACATGAATAATAATTGAGTAGTAATAATGGATAGAGAAATGATAGTTCTCACATAACAATTAAATTAAACTACCACTGTCATCTTATAAAGAAACAATAAAAATCAAGAGAACAATTTGAAACTCAAATAAAATGATCGTCTCCACTGAAGAGGATTCAAGAATTAATTCTCTATTTCAATGGTGATCATTATTACCTCACAACATGAAATTTAGTGCCCCAATATATATTGACACCTAAATAGTGTTATATGTTGAGTTCCACTGGTCCATAGGCATGCCTCCGCATATTCCAAAGGCTACTGAATAATAGAGAGGGTGTAAAGATGTGATAGTGGTGATACTATACCCTCTGGTGATGATATGATAATGGTCTAATAGATATTGAATTGGAATAAAAATACCTAAAGACACAGAACTAGTAACTCACCCATATAGGAAGCACAAAAAGTATATCATATGAAATACTAATAACAATAAGCTCAAAATAAATCATTATTAGTATTAAAACATCATAAGAAACCATTATTAGCTATTGGAACATAACATGCTTACATGACATGTCATGTAAAATAATAAGAGTAATATTATCCAATGGAAAACCTCAGTATGTACATATAAGCATGCCAACACCAAAAGATAAACTATAAAAGAAAACTCCAGTTGTGGTAAGAACAAATGGTCCTCTTCCTTCCATCCCATCCTAAATATACCAAAACTATCGTCCAGCTCCAGAGCATGAACATTTATCTGATCACAAAGCTATAAAATCTACACACATCCTGAGGGTGCCGTGTAGGGTGTGAGAATGAATCTCAATTGGCCACCACCAATGTGTTGTTATCTTACATATGTGGTTAAGGTGGTGTACTAAAATTAGTAAATAAATCACTGCATTTAATATAACTTGTTTCCCTGGTGCTCAATAACCAGAAGGACACAATCAGCTTCTTTTTCCATTGCAATTATAAATGTCATGGGGATGGTCGTTATTATATAGCTTATGGAATCCCCTAATGTATAAATATTCATAGAGTCCTTATGAATCACTAGTAATAGTATCTTGGTGCCATGTGCCAATTGAAAACTCATGTCCGATTAATTCACTAACTTCCTAAAGGAATGCCCAATCGAATACCCGGTCCCTTGGATCTCAGCTTATATGAAACCCTATGGGCTAAAAGAATGATGTTTGAGGCACAACGAAACCTACCATCCAAATAGTTCCATCATCATCTAAATAGTCGACGTCCTGAGGAATGGTGATGTTCGCCCTCTCAAATCATCCTTTCCCAACGAACCCAAGTAGGGTGAGCCCCAACCCCCAACAAATAGTCTCAACACTATCAATCGATGCCTACTCACCATCCCGGTGGATTTTTACTGCAAGCACCTCCCACCATCATTTTAAGCTCCATCTATCATATGCCTATTTCCACACATGTCGTCAACACCACCTCATCATCTGAGTCATACATTGTGAACAAGACTCTAAATGGAACATTGGCCATCATGGGTAAGAAACAATCATGAAATAAATCCCTAACCCAAATCAACCAGGAACCTCTTGCCCCAAAGATCATGTCACTCATCCTAGTGGTAATATCCATCTCAAATTACATAATCCATTCCTAAACCTATTGACCTCAGTGATTCAATATGAAGACCAACTCACCCAAATAGTAATCAATATCAGCCAATGTATTTGTGCCTCGACTAAGCTATCAAATGCCTTGCATCAATTCTGGTGGTCATCACCACCTCAGTCCTTAGGAATTGGTCATCATGTTCCCATGGAACTCATCATGATAAATTAAAAAAAAATTAAACAATTTAATATAATAATACTAACACCCTTGCCTAATCTTCCCTTGGTCTGAGCCTCTCAACAGGCCTCAAAACATTTTATATTTCAGTGATCATGCTCATTGGAATCTCATAAGGTCAATTAATATTGAGAAAAAAATCCTCATGGTGTACTATCATTCTATTTTGGGTGTAATTGTCTTTGTTGACAAATTAAGATGACTGATAATGAGTATGGTTTGTGATTTACAAAGAATGGTTTTTAAGGTGGAGCAGTTTCCCAGTGTTTTCCAAATTTTTGGGACTCGAAATTGAGAATTTGTGTGTGGAAATGTAATTTTTTCTTCATATGAATGGATGGAGTGAAGAAAATCCAATAAAATCAATAATGGAATTGAAACATGGATCATGGTACATGGACCACGTACCATGTCCGGGAAGGGTACATGGCTGCATACCAGGAAGTAGGAACAGTACGCATGAGTAGTTCATAAAACCAGAAACGGATTGTAGTGATGGTTTATAGTGAAGGGAGAGTAGTATGTGGAAGGCATGTTGGTTTGTGGGATGGTAGAAGAGAGTAGATCCACGTATGAGTAAATGAATTATGTGGACCACCATGGAAGAATGGTTTGTTGAATGTGTGTGGTTCACGACAGAGGGATCAATATGTAGTGAAGGCTATACCGAATAAAATATTTGGTAAATATTTCATTAGTGGATTTTTCACATATATTTTACTATATAAGGATTTATAATCACACGAATTATGTAGAGAGATTGAATATCATTTGAGAACATCTATTTCTTCCGGGAATTCGGGAAAGCCCGATGGTGGTTCGTGAGGGAGAATTTTGTGAATGCTGAAGTGGTTCATGTGGAAGAAATTATGATGAATGTTTTTGTATGAAATTGAATCCTATAAAGGACATAGTATGTAGAGGAAGATGGTGTGGTATGTAGGGGTTTTGTAAAGTAATTTTATGAACCGAGAGTAGTTCGTAGATAGAAGATGGTTCGTAGAGGGGTTTTGAGGAGTCGGTATGCGAAGGAAGTATACGAATACAAATAAAGAGGAATTCCATGGATAAAGGGTAGTTCAAGGAAGTGGCAGTGGTACATGGAAGAGTTATTCCACTTACCATACCCAGTACACAATATGTGTGAGGAGTATGTGGTTCATGAAACACTCAATAATGATTTCAAAATCATCAAATAAGATTTTGAGAATATTTTCTAGTATCTAACAGTATCCAGAAAGGAAGATTTTATTTGTGAGTGAAAAATGGACTTCAATAGAGAATACTCCTATAGTTTAAGGTGCAGAATTCATGAAAATTAAAGGACCTACATGTCCATTAAATTTTTTTGACCTACAAGTCTATAAACACTGAGTGGATTCCTTTCCTTGTTTAGTGAGAAAAGGAAGAGGAAGACAGTGGACCTTTCCAATTGCAGTGAGCTAGAGAATGAGGCATAGGGAGTGATCCTTGGGAATGCAGTGAAAGGACCATAAAACATTGTAAAGGCAGTGAGCCAAGTCATAGAAGATCTAGCTTGAACATTGTACTCATTATTAATAGTGAGCCTTACTGAATTTGGTACATGGACACATAACCATTGTATGCACCATGGACGTAGCCCAGTAAATGTGAACCAAGTAAAAATCATTGTGTCATGTTCATGATTTAATATTTGCACATATATTGTTATACGGGGAAGATATAATTGAGTTTTTAACAAAAGACAAGATCTGAAGGGGGATAAGTTTCAAATCTGTCATACCTTGATTCGCCACCAACCCCTCTCAGGGTATTTGAACTAGTGAACATAAAAATTGGTATTAGTGGGAAAATTATAAAGTTAATGATTCTCTCTCATGAATAAGAAATGGAGGGGGTCAATCATAATTTAATTTTGATCTTCGACGGAAATAATTTTAAACTATAGAAGAATCAGATGCATCACAACTTCCGATTAGCAGGGATGGATGTCTTCACAAAAGCTAATCAAGGAATATCAATTGAAAATAATAGTGGTTCTTTATCAGAAGATAAATGAATGGAATTGGATTTTGATGATAAAGTGTTCAATTCATTAGGGGATCCATATAAAATTCAATTTATACTAAGGCGATGTCCTTTAAAACATCGCACCCTATGTGGAAATTTTTTTGAACTTTTATGAGGGAGACACAAATGTTCGAGAAGAAAAGATGTTGGTTCTGTGGAACAAGAATGATGATCTCATAATGAACCCCAATGAGGTTGTTGATGCATTCTTCAACAGGGTAGATTTATTGTGGAATACATGCAGGGTCTTGGAAAAGTTATTGAAGATATCAATATTGTGAAATGTGTCTTGAGGAAACATCCATCGTGGTTCAATCGTATGGTTTCAATGTTGGATGACAAGGACTTAAAAGAGAAGACACTAGATAATCTACATAGTACACTTATAGAATATGAAATGATAAATGATGATAATGATGTAGTGGAAAAGGTGATTTCCAAAGAAGTATCATTCAAGGCCATGAAGAATCTATCAATTGAAGATAGTCCTAATGAGGAAAATTTGGATAATGTATTTACATTTCTCTCCTCAAATCTACAAAGGGGAAAAGGAAAGTTCAAAGGAAAACTTCTATTTTCATGCTTCCGATGCAGAATGATTTGAAATTTTGTAGAAAAATGTCCTAAGAAGTTTGCTGATGACAATGAAGTCAGTGATGAAATCCTTCAAAAGAAGTATTCAAAAAATGTAAAAGGTAGGATAAGTACTTAGGAAATGTTCTTAAAAAATAATAATCTTCTATCAAAAGAGGATGAATATACATAAGAATCAGAGCCAAAAGAGTTGGAGGACTAAAAGTATCGTAAATTAGATGATTTCATTTTAGTTTTCAGATATTCTTTAATAAGTAATGGAAGTGACATTGAATAAGGAGAAATTGAAGGAATAGTTAACCTTCAAGATGTATTAGAAGATTACCTTGAAGAGATAGATATTTTAAAAACCAAAACAATGAAATCTAACAGTGTTTTTCTTGATGCCAAACTGTATATACCGCAGTAAGAAGAAGTGAATTTAGTGATAAATGTTGAAATTCATGAGTTTATTCATTGAATTCCAAAAATCTCAAAAAAGGTGGTTGAGTACAAACTCAAAATTAAAGAATGGAAAATAGAAATTGATTGTTTTACTGAAAATAGAAAATATCAAATCAAATGTATAAAATAACTAGAAGAGGAAGACATAGGTCTATGAAGAATAGTTAAATATCAAGAGAAACTGTTAACTCTCGATTCGAAATTAGGAAAAAAGATCATACAGGTAAAAGAGAAAATGAGATTTGGGTAGAGTTGTCCATTAGAATAGAAGTAACAATCAACTTAGAATGATAAGACTGATATGGGGCTTGATATAAAACAAAAAAGCAGTTATGGTTTTTTTCAGACCAAAAGAACCCACTCCAAGATTGAATATTGATTTGGGTATGAAGCCTAATCAGAATATTCAGAGAACCCAAGGAACAACTAGTGATGCATCATTTCCACACAAGAATATACCTCACATAAGATGTTATTTTGTGGTTATATGACACTATCGAAATATATGTTTGATAGAAAAGACGTAACAATGGGAACTAGACCAACAAGGTTGGTTGTATAGAGATCGAAATTCCAGGTCATCATTTTATGGACTTTTGTTTTAGGAGTAAAGGAATAAGACATATGGAGAGGTATTCCACATCAACAATATAGCAGAATGTGCCAAGGATGACTGAATGTTTTCCATAATAAGCATCCAAATGTATCATAAAGATAGATGAAAATTCAAAATTGATTTGTAGCTATATATGTTATAGATGGTCTGTCATATACTGATAATGAATAATATTATCATTCCATATCAGGTTTGAAGTCAAAGACTAGGGTCAAAAAGAAAAGGGTCGAGCAGGCACTGGTTGCAGAAATTTCATTCAAGGCATCAAATCGAACTGTGATATGGATCTCTGAAATTTGATTCACATCCCATATGATGGTAAATAGGGATCTAGTGAATGTAATCAGGTATGATAAAGAAGTTATCATAAGATTTGGTAATGATGATGGCAGGAAAATAATTGGATCTGGAAAATCCATGTTTGGAGGAAAAGACTTGACATGATTAAATGTATTGGTTGTTGAAGGGCTTAGTCAAAACATTCTCATTGTTAGTCAATTGTGTGACGTGGGTAATTCCATAATTTTTTCTATGAAATTACATATCATCAAGAAAAATGATGGTGTGGTTGTGTTGCAGGGAAAGCATAAAAAAGAGAATCTATACCTCACACGTGGAGAAGAAAATATGTGCTTCATGTGTATGGATAAATTAAACAAGTTATGACATAAGAGTCTTGGCCATATAAGCCATACGTCCTTGGAATATCTCATAAAATATGATGCTCCTTGAAATATTCCTAGATTATCATGAGATCATACTCACTTGTGTGATGTCTTCCACAAGGGAAGATCATTAGAATGACATATAATCCAAAGGAGAAAAAATTCAACAAGATTTCTTGAGTTGGTTCATATTGATGTCGGTGGGCCAATTTCTCCCAGGTATATTGATGGGAAGAGATGTTATGTTATATTCATTGAATAATATAGAGTAATGACAAGGGTTTCTGTAAAGACCCGTAAAATTCAAGGGAAATTTTTTTTCTTATTTTTCTTTGAATTTTACAAGAGCGCGGTTTCTAACGGCACCTGATTCCGAGGCCCGGTGTGCCCGGAATCAGTTTCCGAAGTTTGGCTCGGGTACGTTCAGTGAACGAACGAGCGGGTTTTCCTAAATTTTGATCCGGTGCTCAGAATTGAAATATGAGGGCACCGATGAACTCGCAGCACCGATATTCGCTTAAAGAGACCTTTTCCGAGGTTGCGTTTATTTCGGGATGAGAGTAAGTTTTTGGGAGTTTAGAATAAGTTAAATAAAAATTGTGGATTACAAATTTTTATTTAAACTTGTTAGTTAACTTCTCTCAAAGGAAGTTAGGGGTGGGACCCACACCCACTTAACCTCCCTTGAGAGGATTAAGTGTGGTGGGGCCCACACGAACCCTAAACTTTTCATCTTCTCCCAAACTCCCTTAACCCCTCTTTAAATGACATGACAATTGTTATTTAATTTTGGAGTTATCCTTTTTGAATTTCAAACCTTTGAAATTCATTTGTTAATTTTGTGAATAAAATAAGTCTCAATCTTATTTTATTTGGTTAGTTTTTGTTTAGACATCTTGAGAGCTTTTGAGAGATTTTCCTTCTTCTTCAAGCTTTGACGAAGAAAGCTCAAGCTTTGACGAAGAACGCTCAAGTTCTGACGAAGAACGCCGCTCCTCTCTTCTTCATCTTCCGTGTCAACGAGAGGGAACGCCACTTCCTCCTCGGACTCCCTTCGTCGACATAAGAAGATTCGCCAACGACGAACCTCTTCGGACGTACCTCTTCGTCATCGGATTTGACGAACGATTACCGTGACGCCCGACCACTGCGATGTTGTCTTCCGCGGGACGTTGACAAATCTTCGACCTTATACCCAAGGTAGGGGTTGTTGTTATTGTTTATTTATTTATCCTTGTTCATGGTTCTAACATGACTAACGTGAGGATTATAAATTTGTGTTATTGTTTAAGGTGAGGGGGCCGGACCGCATGAACACGGCCGAACCCCCTCCATCGTTCTTGTTGATTTATCTTGCGGGTGGAAACAAGGTGGCGTGGTGCCGTCGCACCACGCGGATAATCGTACGATTATATTGTGCGGCGCCGTCGCACCGCGCCGTTGAGGAATCATCAAGAACGCAACGCCGTCGCGCCGCGTCAAGGGGAATCGAAGGCGAGGCGGACGGGCGCGATGCCGTCACACCGCGCCAGACGACGAACACCGCGGCCGGTACCGGGCCGCGGCGAGACGGGAAGACCGGCGGTAGCCGAGCCGCCGGCGCCGGAGATCAAGAAGGGCCACGGCCCTATGGCCGCGGCGGAGTATCCAGGGGCGGCCGGCCTTGCCGGCCGCCAGAGTTCAGATGAGCCGCGGCTATGGCCGCGGTGGAGAGGGGGAAGGCGGCCGGCTGTGCCGGCCGCCGGTTGGGTTAGAAGGCGGGACCCGCAGGTCCCGTGTGTTTTTTAAAAAAAACGGCCCGCAAAAGCCGGCCGAGATCCGAAAAAGGGGGGGGGGGGGTTCACCCCCCGCGTGCGGCGCATGCGCGGAACCCTGGCCGCGCCGCCGCTGGCCGGGCCGCGCTGCTGGCCGGACCCCCCGTTTTCGAGACTGTTTCGGTCTTTTGTCCATAACTTGAGCCACGGACCTCCGATTGACGAACCGTCTACGGAAACGCGATCCTTGGATCAAGATGTTCGTTTCAGTATATCACACTCAAAGTTTCGTAATACTTTGAGTTCAGCCGGGTTGGTTCTTTCACGAAACCAACTGGGCCTTCGGAGCGGAAACACTCATATCTTGAGCTACGGACGTCCGATTGACGTGCCGTCAGCTTTGTTGTGTTTCTCTTAGTGAGACGGAACTTTTGGCATACTCCGCTCGAGGATTGGACGCAGGTGGAGTACGGTCGGATTGGTTTCGCCTTAAAAACCAACCGGGCCCCGGGGACGAAAATGCCAATAACTCTCAGACCGGGCGTCCGATCGACGTGCCGTCTGTTGCGTTGAGTTCCTGTTGACGATACGGAACTTTTGGATACATCAACTCTGGACTTTGTGACAGTTGATGTATCAGCCTCTCGGCTCGTGGAGCGGACCCTCCTGTACGAGCTTGCTGTGTGCGGGAACCCTAGTGCTGTCTGCGACTGTTACTGTGACTGCTACTGCTGTTGTGACTGCCACGACGACAGTACAGAGATCCTGTGTGGATTCGACGACGACGACTTCAGCACTCAGCGATCCTACGTGGATCAGTGCTACAGGTCCTGTGTGGGCCCGATCCTGTGTGGGTCCGATCTTGTGTGGGTCTTTGCGCTCAGCGGTCCTGTGTGAACCAGCGCCTACAGGTCCTACGTGGGCCCGATCTTGTGTGGGTCTTTTGTGGGGGTTAGTTACCTATCGATCCTTCATGGGTCCGACGATTTAGATGGATCAGAGATCATCTTTATCGTCTTTCAGAAATGTATACCTGTGTGAGCTGAATCCTGTTGCTTTCCTGTGTGGATTGTGTTGTGCTATCCTGTGTGGATTACGTTTTGCTTTCCTGTGTGGAATACGTTTACTTTCCTGTCTGGAATGAGTTATACTTGGGCTCGGAGGTTGGAGCGTATTTGAATTTTATGACTTAGGTATATGTATGGGCATATACCTAAGCAGTGTCGGTTGTTACTTCGTGATTGTTCCTTTCTTCGTGGTTTATCCTTTGTGGATTTGAGAGACCTTCAGGGGTCCCGGGGTCCCTACTGAGTAGCTTATACTCACCCCTGCACGGGCTTTGCCCGCACTACGTTGCGTTGGTTGCAGACGACGGACATCGTTGACCTTAGCTGAGGCTTGCAGATCGGGACAGTAACCGGAGGTGGACCACTGGGCGGGACGTGCTCGGAGCGGACGGCGGGACCCGTGGAGCAGTGGAGCTATCTGTACCCACCCTTCAGGTGGGATTTCCAGTGGACAGATCGGTGTAGCGGCTTTTACTTTTCAGTTGTTGTTTTCCCCTTTCGAGTTGTACTTTACTTTCAGTTTGGGTTTGTATACTGGCCCTTTTACTTTTCTGCACTTCAGTTGTACTCTGCTTTTGCTTAGTGTTTACTTTCCGCTTGCTTACTCTGCGGTGATTGTTTACTTTACAAAGGAAATGCCTTCCCTTTTTACCGGGATTTACACCTTGGTGCTAGTCGCCAGCCCCTGGCCTATGGAAGGCGGGCTTGGGGTAGTCACGGCACGGACCCCGAGGGCAGGTCGTGACAAATTGGTATCAGAGGAGTTCAGTTCTACCGCGAACTCTGATCTTTTCTATGTGAAGAAATAATGTTTAGTGTATTGAGTGTGGTTATCAGTCCAGGGAGTCCAGTGTTGGTGCGGCGGCCGACGTATCCGTACACCAGGACCCTGACTTCTGATTTCCGACTTAATGCACAAAAACATTGATTGCGTGTGTGTTTCAAAGTTTTCTTTGTGATTACTTATATCAGCTCACCAGGTATACTGTTCTGACCGTGGCGCACCTGTTTCCTTTTCAGGATGGCCCCACGATGGCATCCAGCTAGGGTTCCGAGAGTCGAGCGTGACGACAGCCCACCGAGCGACGAGGCCTCGGTGCAGGGCCCTTTGTCAGCAGTGGCACCGGCGGTAGCTCTACCCGCCGAGCCCCCGATGCTTCCAGCACCAGCCGCTGACGATGCATGTTGCCTCAGCGCACTGCATGAGTTTCAGCGCCAGCGACCACCCAGGTTTCGTGGGGAGACGGATCCCAAGGCAGCCGAGGACTGGCTGGAGGTGGTGGTACGTGTGTTTAGGCTAGTGAGGACACCAGCAGACCTCATGGTGATCCTCGCTGCAAGCCTACTACATGCAGCAGCAGGACGATGGTGGAGCTTGATGCTCCAGGTGCACGATGAGGCATCTCTACTTTGGACGGACTTTGAGAGCCTCTTCCACTCGGAGTTCGTCCAATCCACCCTTCGTGCGGTACGTATCCAGGAGCTTCTTCAGCTGCGGCAGGGCTGCATGACGGTTGCTCAGTACTCGGCGAGATTTACTGATCTCTCGCTTTACTCGACCGACATGGTACGAGACCCATTCTTCCGGGCCCGGACCTTCGAGCAGGGTTTGAGACACGACATCAGGGAATCGCTGATCTCCCTCAGCATACCGACTCAGACATGAGTACTGGAGCGGGCCCTTCTGATCGAGAGCTTCCTTGCTGAGTCTACACCAGCGCAGCAACCCACCGCAGGGCGGCACGTGGCAGAGTCATCTTCAGCAAGCAGTCGATGGATGACTCAGGGGTCCAGATAGACCAGACCTTCGGGCAGACGACCTCAGGGCACTGGCTCAGCAGTGCAGGGCACACAGCGAGGGGCCAGTATTTCGAGAGGCAGACAGTGCTACTCGTGCGGCGGGCAGGGCCACATGGCTCGTGACTGCCCGACCCGCCGTGCCGAGGAGCAGCAGTCGGTTGAGGGACCACCAAGGTAGAGGCAGAGGGTCGACTGTGGCGGTCCGGAAGGAGGAGGCGGACGAGGTAGAGGAGCTGGACGAGCAGCCGGTGGTGGGCGACGCTTTGAGGCTCTTCCACCACCACCACCAGGAGGTCCACCCCGACCACAGGGAGCTGGCGGGTAGAGACAGGCACAGCTCCAGGCAGCAGAGGCCTACAACCACGGTGCACCCGAGATTATTCGAGGTACTATCTGTTTCTATTCCACCCTTGTTGTAGTTCTTATAGACACAGGAGCGAGTCACTCTTTCATAGTCGCTGCCCTTGTTCGGAGCTCGGAGATTCCGACAGAGCCGTTGGCTTGATCCTTACAGCTAGAGACTCCTACGGGAGCAGACTCGACGATTACGCACTGGTGCCGGCAGTGTGAGCTTACTCTAGGAGGAGAGAGCTTCGGCTGGGATCTTCTTGTAGCAGCGTCGAGGCCTTACGACGTCATCTTGGGCATGGATTGGCTATCTACGGTCCATGCACAGATTGACTGTTTTAGGCGCAAGGTGCGATGTGTACGCACCGACGGGAGCAGGTTCACCTTCACCGGCGAGAAGGGAGCCTTAGCAGCATAAAATGGACTTCCGTGGAGGAGAGGATAGTCCATTACTCATCAGTTAGCTAGCCTCATCCTTGGAGCAGTTGACGTGCGGTGCCCTGGTTTTCCTGCAGTGCTGGATCAGTTTGCGGACGTTTTTCCCGACGACGTTCCAGGGCTACCTCCTCGCAGAGAGGTATACTTTTATATTGACTTGTACCCCAAGACAGCCCCGATATCCACTCCAGCATATCGGATGGCCCCCGCCGAGCTTCGAGAGCTACGGGTACAGTTGGAGGACTTGCAGGGCAAGGGGTTCATCCGACCTAGTGTTTCACCCTGGGCTTCCCCGATTTTGTTCGCCAAGAAGGCGGACGAGAGCTTGCGACTTTGTGTTGACTATCGTCGCCTGATCCAGGTGACAGTGAGGAACAAGTATCCGCTACCGAGGATTGATGACCTCTTTGATCATCTCAAGGGAGCACGGTGGTTCTCGAAGATAGACCTCAGGTCAAGCTATCATCAGCTCAGAGTCAGAGACGAGGATGTGCAGAAGACAGCCTTCAGATGTCGGTATGGCCACTATGAGTTCTTGGTTATGCCTTTCGGTGTAACCAATTTTCCAGCAGTGTTCATGGTTCTCATGAACAGGATCTTTCAGCCATACCTCGATCGGTTTGTCGTGGTCTTCATCGACGACATTCTGATTTACTCTACGACTGAGGAGGAGCACGCCTATCACTTGCGAGTTGTACTAGACACACTCCGAGAGCACCATCTTTATGGTAATCTCTCGAAGTGCCAGTTCTGGATACGTGAGGTCCACTTCTTGGGACACTTTATCTCTAAGGCGGGAGTTGCAGTGGATCCCACGAAGATTGAGGCTGTGTTAGCTTGGGAGCCACCCAGGAGCGTGACTGGGGTTCGGAGTTTCTTGGGACTAGCTGGATACTATCGGAGATTCGTTCCAGACTTCTCTAGAGTTGTGGCGTCACTCAAAGCTTTGACAAAGAAGGGGAAACCCTTCGTGTGGTCAGACAGATGTCAGAAGAGCTTCCAAGAGCTGAGACAGAGATTGACTAGCGCACCTATCTTGAGGTTGCATGAGGAGGGAGTAGGGTACATAGTCTACTGTGATGCATCAGGGACCGGACTCGGATGTGTTCTGATGCAGGAGCAGGCAGTGATCGCCTATGGATCACGTCAGTTGAGGCCTCATGAGCAGAACTACGCTACCCATGACCTGGAGTTAGCAGCAGTGGTCTTCGCTCTAAAGACATGGTGACACTACCTGATGGGCGAGCGCTTTACAGTCTTTTCCGATCATCAGAGCCTCAGGTATATCTTCTCACAGAAGGACCTGAACCTGAGACAATGGCGATGGCTCGAGTTCCTCCAGGACTATGACTTTGAGATAGTCTATACTCTTGGGAAGGGGAATGTAGTAGCCGATGCCCTCAGCAGGTGAACGGGCATTCAGCTACTTGAGGAGGCGACAGAGCAGCTAGCCTCTTTGCAGATATCCTTCATGGATAGAGATGGAGCAGCCTTCCTCCAGTCTCTCACAGTCACCCCTCCACTATTGCATCGGGTCAGAGAGGCATAGCGTGAGGACGCTGACTGTGAGACACGACGTGCACATATATCCTCGGGACAGACACCTGATTGTTTCTCCCTTGGAGAAGAGCACGACATCCTTTTCAGAGGACGTACCATGGTACCAATCACTTTGCGAGAGGAAGTGCTGAGAGTGTTTCACACATCACCTTTGGCGGTACATCCTGGAGTGGAAAAGATGTACCAGGACCTCAGACGAAAACACTAGTGGCCGGGCATGAAGAAGGCAGTAGCAGAGTTCGTTTCTCGATGCCTCACCTTCCAGCAGGTGAAGGCAAAGCATCAGGTACCAGTAGGCTTGGTACAGCCCTTGGAGGTTCCGGAGTGGAAGTGGGACGGCATATCTATGGACTTCGTGACTGGACTTCCACGCACTTCCAGAGGTCACGACTCTATCTGGGTGATTGTTGACCGACTCACCAAGTCGGCACACTTCTTACCCATTAGAGAGCAGGGCTCAGCGGAGAGTTTGGGACGTCTCTACGTTCAGGAGATTGTGCGGCTCCACGGTTTGCCATCATCTATCGTCTCCGATCGAGATGCTCGCTTTACTTCCCGGCTTTGGAAGGGGTTACAGGAGGCATTCGGGACGCAGCTACGTCTGAGCACAGCCTTTCACCCACAGATGGATGGTCAGACGGAGAGGACCATTCAGACTCTCGAGGACATGCTCCATGCATGTGTCCTCGACTTTGGTCGTAGCTGGGAGGACCACCTACCCTTGGTGGGGTTTGCGTACAACAATAGCTACCACTCCACCATCGGGATGGCACCGTATGAGGCGTTGTACGGCCGACCTTGTAGATCTCCTTTGTGCTGGACAGACCCTGGGGAGTCAGCACTTGTGGGACCGGAGATGGTCCAGGCCACGACAGAGAAGGTCCAGGTCATCCAGGAGTGGATGAGGACAACTCAGAGCTGGCAGAAGTCATATGCTGACAGGAGGCGGAGGCCACTAGAGTTCGAGGATGGCGACCACGTCTTCTTGCGGGTCTCACCTCGACGTGGTATTCGGAGATTTGGCCGAGGCGGCAAGTTATCTCCGCGCTTCATCGGACCCTTCCAGGTCCTCAGCAGGGTTGGCGATGTGGCTTATCGCTTGGCTCTGCCACCTCAGTTGCACCGGGTGCACGACGTCTTCCACGTATCCCAGCTGAGGAGATACGTGCACGACCCGACGCACATCATTGACCATGGGGAGCTTGACGTTGACGATGGGGCGACTTTTACGGAGGTCCCGGTGGAGATAGAGGATCGACAGGAGCGGGTCCTACATGGGAGATCGATTCCTCTTGTGCGCATCAGATGGCAGCACGGGAATCTACAGGAGAGCACATGGGAGCGGGAGGCTCAGATGCGTGCTCAGTACCCTCATTTGTTTCCCTAGTTTTTGATGTATCTTTACGGGGACGTAATGATCTGAGGTGGGAGTAATGTAAAGACCCGTAAAATTCAAGGGAATTTTTTTTCTTAATTTTATTTGGAATTTTACAGGAGCGCGGTTTCTGACGGCACCTGATTCCGAGGCCCGGTGTGCCCAGAATCAGTTTCCGAAGTTTGGCTCGGGTACGTTCAGTGAACGAACAAGCGGGTTTTCCTAACTTTTGATCCGGTGCTCGGAATTGAAATCCGAGGGCACCGATGAACTCGCAGCGCCGATATTCGATTAAGGAGACCTTTTCCGAGGTTGCGTTTATTTCGGGATGAGAGTTAGTTTTTGGGAGTTTAGAATAAGTTAAATAAAAATTGTGGATTACAAATTTTTATTTAAACTTGTTAGTTAACTTCTCTCAAAGGATGTTAGGGGTGGGAACCACACCCACTTAACCTCCCTTGAGAGGATTAAGTGTGGTGGGGCCAACACGAATCCTAATCTTTTCATCTTCTCCCAAACTCCCTTAACCCCTCTTTAAATGACATGACAATTGTTATGTAATTTTGGAGTTATCCTTTTTGAATTTCAAACCTTTGAAATTCATTTGTTAAGTTTGTGAATAAAATAAGTCTCAATCTTATTTTATTTGGTTAGTTTTTGTTTAGACATCTTGAGAACTTTCGAGAGCTTTTCCTTCCTCAAGCTTTGACGAAGAACGCTCAAGCTTTGACGAAGAACGCTCAAGCTCCGACGAAGAACGCCGCTCCTCTCTTCTTTGTCTTCCGTCTCAATGAGAGGGAACGCTGCTTCCTCCTCAGACTCCCTTCGTCGACATAAGAAGATTCGCCAATGACGAACCTCTTCGGACGTACCTCTTCGTCATCGGATTTGAAGAACGATTACCGTGACGCCCGACCACCGCGATGTTGTCTTCCGCGGGACGTTGACAAATCTTCGACCTTATACCCAAGGTAGGGGTTGTTGTTATTGTTTATTTATTTATCCTTGTTCGTGGTTCTAGCATGACTAACGTGAGGATTATAAATTTGTGTTATTGTTTAACGTGAGGGGGCCGGACCGCATGAACACGGCCGAACACCCTCCATCGTTCTTGTTGATTTATCTTACGGGTGGAAACAAGGTGGCGTGGTGCCGTCGCACCACGCGGATAATCGTACGATTATATTGCGCGGCGCCGTCGCGCCGCGCCGTGGAAGAATCATCAAGAACGCGACACCGTCGCGCCGCGTCAAGGGGAATCGAAGGCGCGGCGGAGGGGCGCGGTGTCGTCGCACCGCGCCGGATGACGAACACCGCAGCCGGTACAGGGCCGCAGCGATATGGGAAGACCGGCGGCAGCCGAGCCGCCGGCGCCGGAGATCAAGAAGGGTCGCGGCCCTACGGCCGCGGCGGAGCAGCCAGGGGCGGCCGGCCCCGCCGGCCGCCAGAGTTCAGATGAGCCACGGCTATGGCCGCAGCGGAGAGGGGGAAGGCGGCCGACTGTGCCGGCGGCCGGTTCGGTTAGAAGGCGGGACCCGCAGGTCCCGTGTGTTTTTTTAAAAAAACCGCCGGCAAAAGCCGGCCGAGATCCGAAAAAAGGGGCGGGGGGGTTTCACCCCCCGCGTGCGGCGCATGCGCGGCACCCTGGCCGCGCCGCCACTGGCCGGGCCGCGCCGCCGCGCCACCACCGGCCGGGCCGGGTCCAGCAGACTGGGTCGGGTCGAACCGGTTTGGGCCGACCCAGGGGGGGTCGGGCCGGGTCGGCCCGGACCCGGACCCCCCGTTTTCGAGACTGTTTCGGTCTTTTGGCCATAACTTGAGCCACGGACCTCCGATTGACGAACCGTCTGCGGCAACGCGATCCTTGGATCGAGACGGCCGTTTCGGTATATCACACTCAATGTTTTGAAATACATTGAGTTCGGCCGGGTTGGTTCGTTCACAAAACCAACCGGGCCTTTGGAGCGGAAACACTCATATCTTGAGCTACGGACGTCCGATTGACGTGTTGTCAGCTTTGTTGTGTTCCTCTTAGTGAGACGGATCTTTTGGCATACTCCGCCTGAGGTTTGGGCGCAGGTGGAGTACGGTCGGGTTTGTTTTGCCTTAAAAACCAACCGGGCCCCGGGGACGAAAATGCCAATAACTCTCAGACCGGGCGTCCGATCGACGCGCCGTCTGTTGCGTTGAGTTCCTGTTGAAGATACGGAACTTTTGGATACATCAACTCTGGACTTTGTGACAGTTGATGTATCAGCCTCTCGGCTCGTGGAGCGGACCCTCCTTTACGAGCTTGCTGTGTGCGGGAACCCTAGTGCTGGCTGCGACTGTTACTGTGACTGCTACTGCTGATGTGACTGCGACGACGACTGTACAGAGATCCTGTGTGGATTCGATGACGACGACATCAGCACTCAGCGATCCTACGTGGATCAGTGCTATAGGTCCTGTGTGGTCCCGATCATGTGTGGGTCCGATCCTGTGTGGGTCTTTGCGCTAAGCGGTCCTGTGTGAACCAGCGCCTACAGGTCCTATGTGGGCCCGATCCTGTGTGGGTCTTTTGCGGGGGTTAGTTACCTATCAATCCTTCGTGGGTCCGACGATTTAGATGGATCAGAGATCATCTTTATCGTCTTTCGAAGATGTATACCTGTGTGAGCTGAATCCTGTTGCTTTCCTGTGTGGATTGTGTTGTGCTATCCTGTGTGGATTACGTTTTGCTTTCCTGTGTGGAATACGTTAACTTTCTTGTGTGGACTGAGTTGTACTTGGGCTCGGAGGTTGGAGCGTATTTGAATTTGATGACATAGGTATATGTATGGGCATATACCTAAGCAGTGTCGGTTGTTACTTCACGATTGTTCCTTTCTTCATGGTTTATCCTTTGTGAATTTGAGAGACCTTCAGGGGTCTCGGGGTCCCTACTGAGTAGCTTATACTCACCCCTGCACGGGCTTTTCCCGCACTACGTTGTGTTGGTTGCAGACGACGGACAGCGTTGACCATATCTGAGGCTTGCAGAGCGGGACGGTAACCAGAGGTGGACCACTGGGCGGGACGTGCTCGGAGCGGACGGCGGCACCCGTGGAGCAGTGGAGCTATCTGTACCCACCCATCAGGTGGGATTTCCAGTGGACAGCTCGGTGTAGCGGCTTTTACTTTTCAGTTGCTGGTTTCCCCTTTCGAGTTGTACTTTACTTTCAGTTTGGGTTTGTATACTGGCCCTTTTACTTTTCCGCACTTCAGTTGTACTCTGCTTTTGCTTAGTGTTTACTTTCCGCTTGCTTACTCTGTGGTGTTTGTTTACTTTACAAAGGCAATGCCTTCCCTTTTTACTGGGATTTACGCCTTGGTTCTAGTTGCCAGCCCCTAGCCTATGGAAGGCGGGCTTGGGGTAGTCACGGCACGGACCCCGAGGGAGGGTCGTGACAGTTTCGATAATTTCCCATAAATCTAATGTGATCAATCACATTACAAGATATCGACGAGAATGTGAAAAAATTCTTGGTGAGAAAATCCATAAAATTCAAACAGATAATGGAACAGAGTTCACAAATAGACTAGTGGAGGATTATCTCAAGAAACATGGGATACAAAATCAAGTTTTAGTGGTAAGAACTCCACAACGAAACTAAGTAATTGAGGAATGAAAAAGGATTGTCAACAATATGGCTAGAACAATGCTCATTGAAAAAGACCTTCTTCAGAAAATTTAGAAAGAAGAAGTGATGATAGCACTGATGAAATTATTCTACCCTTCAAATAAATATTTACTTTGTTCAAAAGAGTATAAGACTCCATACAAGTTATTGTATTGGAAGAAGGTGTCATTGATGTACTTTCTAGTCTTCGGAAGTAAATTTTTCATTCTCAATAAGGAGAAACATTAGAAGTTTGAATCTTATGGGGATGAATGGATATTTCATGGATACTAAAAGAAAATAAAATCATATAAAGGATTCAATAAGTGGATAGTAATGATAGTAGAAATTTATGATGTGACTATAGTGGATAATGAGCATATTCTTTAGTAAATACATGACTAGACTCATGAGGATAGTGATAAAGAGATAATAATGTCAGGAGATGCTCTATCTTTAGAGGTTGATTCATAAAAAGACTTAGATGATGAGAATAAATCAGTGTCTACCCATAGACTAGTAAGAAGAGATGAAATTTACATGAAGAACATAATGGGTGATCAGACAACACCATTGCAGACAAGGAGAATAAAGTTCTACAGTAAGTATCATACTTATCACAAGTGGATATTGAATACTCTGATGAATCAGATGGAGGAGAGAATTAGGTTCATGAAATGAATGAAAAGATTCAATAAATTGAGAAGAATCAAATGTGGGAAATTGTTTTGGCACCAATAGAAAAGAATGTCATTTGGAAAAAATGGGACTTTCACAAAAAATGAATGAAGATGGTGTTGTTATTCATAAAAAACATGACTATTGTGAAAAGGTTACTCCCATATAGAGGGTATTGATGTTTATGAGACATTTGAACCAGTTTCAAGGCTGGAGATAATGATATTATTCATGGACCTAGTAGTGCACAAAAAGATTAATGTTTTCCATATGGATGTTAAGTCATCATTTCTGAATGGAGTTAGGTAAGAGGAAGTTTTAATTGAGAAATTGAATTGTTTAATCATTCATGAATTTTAGGACATAGTATGTTAGATGAAGAAGGATTTATATGGTTTGAAGAAAGCACCAAAAGCATTGTATTGAAGGATTGATCAGTTTTTCAAGAAACTCAATTTCAAGCATAGTGGAGTTCATTAGAATTTGTATTTCAATAATGATAGTAGTAAAAGGATGTTGGTGATGGTTTATGTTGATAAAATAATCTTTGTTGGATCATATGAATCAAAATACATATAGTGTTATGAATTCTTGAAAAGCGATTTATAAATTTCGATGATTGGTGAGATGATTTTTTTCCATGGCATACAGCTAATGAAAGGAAGGAATGACAATTTTATTTCTCAACATAAAAACGACAAGGAGGTTTTTATAAGGTTTGGAATAGATAATTTCCAAGAGATAAAGAACCCAATTCCTATCCATTTGAAACTATCACTGTATGATGAAGCCAATATAGTTAAAATCATAAAATACATGAAAATAATTGGAAATCTATTGTGCTTGGCAGTGACAAGGACTGATTTTGTATTATCCACATGCCAATCGGTGAGGTATCAAAGATATCCCTAGGATGGCCAAATAGTTGCAGTGAAAATAATTCATTATTATATCATGGGAATATCAGATTTTCTTTCTTAATGTATACTAGAAAATCTCATTTGGAGTTATTGGGATATTTAGATATAGATTTGGCGAGATCAGCAAATGATAGGAAATCAATGTGTGGAGGTGCCTTTTATCTTCGAGGATTGTGTGTTTCTTGGTTGATAAAGAAACAAGCATGGATTTTATTGAGAATTGTAGAAGATAAATATATTACCGCTACTCAAGATAACACACAACTATTGTGGATAAAGAAGAAACATGATGATATGATAGTTACACTGAATTCTCCTTTCAAAATTTATTCTGATAATTCAACTGCAATAAATCTTAGCTAATATCTAGCCCCGAACTCAAGGACAAATCACATTGAAATAAAATATCATGTTATCAAGGAGAAGGTGGAATAAGGGCCTGTGAGGTTGGATTAGGTGCCAATAGAACAACAAGTTGTGGATATTCTTACAAAGGCCTTACCCAAAGAAGCATTTGAAAGGATGTGACAGGCACACGGAGTCCATTCCAATCCCAGCACTTTAAAAAGTGTGGATGTGGGACCCCCCTCTCCATGTGTTCTGATGTGTCTCTCTTAATGTTATGATATGTGTAATTTACCCTATTGTATAAAACCTTGAAGTTCCCTTTAGGTTTGTTGACAAAGGGGGGGAAGTGTGACTATTCCAAGGGAGAAATGACCTGGAGAGAAGCAGCTAAGTAGAGAAGTGTGATAGGGGGAGATTAATTTGTGCTAAATCTATTTGGTGGAGCAATAATATAGAGGGAGAATTTAATTAGAATATTCTATAACTGATCGTTAAAAGATTACATATCGCGACAACTGAGGTTCATGATGAAAGTAGTTGAATGGTATCTAGAGTTGTAGTTAGGAATGAAAGTATTTCATTGATGAAAATTTCATTATACTATTTTTACACACACCGAGCATGGATCATGAGGGATATGAGTGTGTGTTGAGTAAATATGTGATCGTTATAATAACCGCATGAAGAAAATGGTGGTTTAATGTTGAAGGAGTTTTAACAGGGTACCAAAACGCACAAAATTGATTTGAGAAAAGCTGTCAGCAAACCCAAAGGAGGAGTTTTTTTGTCAAAAACCCCTCAAAGTTTCCTCTCTATAAGTTTTCTATGTGAGTTTCTATGTTTAAAAAGATATATGACCACAAATTAGTATTGTGGGTGTTTACCGAAAGAAGGTTTTTAAGGTGGTGCGGTTTTCAAATGTTTGCCAAATTTTTTGGTCTCAAAATTGGGAATTTGTTCTTGGAAATGTATGGTTTTCTTCAAAGGATTGGATGGTGTGAAGAATGATGAATGAAATTGGGAAATGAAGATAAACTTGGAGCCTATGACATGAACCACATACCATGTCTGAGAAGGGTACGTGGGAGCAGTTTTCAAAACCAGAAATAGTTTACGGTGATGGTTTGTAGTGAAGGGTATGTGGTATATGGAAATTGTGCTGGTTCATAGGATGGAAGATGAGAATTGATACACGTATGAGAAAAGATAGTACCTTGACCGGTGTAAATAATGGTTTGCAGAAAGGGTGTGGTTTGCGATAGGGGGATCAGTATGCGGTGGAGGTTATACCAAATCAATGATTTGGTAAATCATGGATTAGTAGATTATGTATATATATTATCTTATATAAATAGTGTTAATCACATAGATTGAGTAGATTGAGTGAATATCATTTGGTAACATCTCTTTCCTCTGAGAATTTGGTGAAGTATAAAAGAAGTTCACGGGGGAGAATTCCAAGAATACTAATGTGCATCGCAAAAAAAATTCCATTGAATGTTTTTGTAAGAAACTGTATCCTATAAAGGATGAAATACGAAGAGGAAGAAGGTGTGGTACATAGGTGTCTAGAGAAGGCAGTCTACGAATAGACAACAGTTTGCAGAAATAGGTTGGTTTGTATAGGGGTTTTGAGGAGTCAGTATAGAAAGGCGGTACACAACTGCAAGGGAAGAGTCAGTCCGTGGATGAAGGGAAGTTCATCGAAGCCACAGTAGTACATGGAGGAGGTATTCAACATATTCTACCTAATTCAAAGTACACAGGAGGAGAAGGTGGTTCGTGAAACAATTATGAAAATTTTCAATAGCATAAAATCAGTTTGCAAAAGTGTTTTTTTATCTAACAGTACCCGAAAAGAATGATTTTATCTTCTGGTAAAAAATGAATTTAACAGAGCTTTTAGTTGTATTATAGGATGGTTAATTCATGAAAATGAGTTTACCTACATGTACTTGAACTATGTTACACCTACATGTCTATAAACTGTGATTTGATTCATTTCTAAGAGCAGTGAGTGAAGGAAGGGAAAGACAGTGACCCCTTTCTCTGGCGGTGATCCAGATAAAGAGGAATTTGGAGTGACCATTGGAAATATAGTGAGAAGACCCTAAAACCATGTAAAGGCAGTGGGCTTGGGATTAAATATCTATCCCGGACTTTTTACTCATTATTGGTAGTGAGGCTTATTGAATTTGTTACATCGACACATCACCATTGTATGCTCCTTGGACGTATCCCAGTAAGGGTAAACCAAGTGAAACTTAATGTTTCTCGTTCATGATTTCATATTTGTTAATATATTTCTATGGGAGGAAGAGATAATTGAGATTTTTTTATAATGAAATAATATTTAAAGGGGCAGAAATTACAAATATTCCATACCCTGAATCACCACCCCCTACTCTCATGGTATTTGAACCTCTGAACCTAATAATTGGTATCAAATGGAATGGTTGAAATTCATTTGTTCTATCTCAAGAAGAATAAATAGATGTTTTCAATCATAAATTAATCCCATTCTTTGATGTAAATGATATTCAAATATGGAATAATTGGATGTCATGCTACTTCTGATTAATAGGCATTAATGTCTTCACAAAAGCTATGCATGGAATATCAGTTAACATTAATAAAGGTGATTTATTAGAAGATGAAATAAAGGAATTGGATGTTCATGCTAAAGGGATCAATTATTTAGTGTGAACCCTATCAAATGAAATTTAAACGAAGGTGATTTCTTGTAAAACATAACTATCTATGTGGGAAAAAATGTTGAACATTTATGAGGGAGAATGAAATGTTTGACATAAAAAACTGTAGGTTTTGTGGAACGAGTATGAGGATCATAGAATAAAACCCAATTATGTTGTTGATGCATTCTTTGATGGGATAAATGATATTGTAGAAGCCATGCAAGGTCTTGGAAAATTCATCAAATATATCATGATTGTGACACTTATCTTGTGGAAATAGCCTCCATAGTTTAATTTTAATTTTTCAATATTGGAAGACAAAGACCCGAAAGAGATGACAGTAGATACTCCAAATATTACCCTTGTAAAATATTAAATGAGAAATGATGATAATGATGTAGTGGAAAAGGGGATTTCCAAAGAAGTGGAATTCAAGTATATGGAGAATATATATGTTTACTATAATCCTAAGGAGGACAATTTGGACAATGTCTTGTCATTTCACTCCTCAAATCTACAAAGTGGAAAAGGGAAGTTCAAATGTAACCTTCCAATTTCATGCTTTTGATGCATGAAGATTTGTCATTTTTCCGTAAAATATTCTAAAAATTTTGATGATGATGATGAGGGCTGTGATGAAATCTCTCAAAGGAAGTATTCATCATATGGAAAAGGTAGGATACGTACTAAGGAAAAGTTCTTCAAAATTAATAATCTACATTAAAAAGAGGATGAATGTTTAGAATAATTTGAGGTAGAAGGGTTAGAGGGCTAAAATGATCATAAAGTAGATTCTTTGGTTTTTTTGTCACAAATTATTTAATAAGAGAATAAATTGAAAATAAAGAAGGTTAAATTGAAGGAAGAGTTGATCTTTAAGATGAATTAGAAGATTCCCTTAAAGAGAATGATATCTTAAGATCCAAAACGAAGAAATATAACAATGATGTTCGTGATCCCAAACACTATATACAGTAGAAGTAAGAAGATAATTTAGAGCTAATTGTAGAAATTGAAAAGTAGATGTCTTTAATTCAAAAAGTCTCAGAAATGGTGGTTGTGTACAAATTAAAAATTGAAGAAAAAAAATAGAAATTTATAGTTTAACTGAAACTAGAAAATATCAAATATAACGTATAGAAGAACTAGAAGAATAATTCGTGGATATGCAATGAAAATTTAAAGACCAGGAGAAACTATTAGCTCTTGATTCAACTTACAGGTCTATAAAATATGAGTGTATTTTTTTCCAAGAGTAGTGACTGAAGTAAGAGAAAGATGAAGACCATTTCCACTAGTAGTGATCCATAGAGAGAGGCATAGGGAGTGACCCTTGGGAATGTCGTAAGAAGAGCCTAAAACCTTATAAAGGCGGTAAGCCCATGCCTAGAATATCTAGCTGAATCTTTGAGCTAATTTTTGGAAGTGACCCTTAGTGAATTTTGTACATATGAACATCATTGTTGTATGCTCCATGGATGTATCCCAATAAGGGTGAACCAAGTAAAAAACATTGAATCATGTGCATGATTTCATATTTTTTCCTATATTACTATTTTGGGAAGAGATAATTTAGTTTTTATAACAAAGAAACAAGATTCAAAGGGGAACAAATTACAAATCTGTCATACCCTAATTCACTCACCCCCCTCCCCAGGGTATTTGAACTTGTGAACCTAAAAATTAATTAATTTAAAAGAAAACTATTAAATGTATAGGGTCTCGCTCAGAATATCCAATGGAGCACTCAAATCCACACCTCTAGAACAACTGAATGTCAAGAAGAATGATAATCACCACATACATCATATTGTTAGATTCACTCACATCTGACCATAGCCTCAAAATGATGAAATTTAGATAAAATTGAAGTTTTAATCGAACATCCTAAAAATAGGATAAGTCATCTAGATTGGAATTAGTAGATCATGAGGTGTGAGAAATGGAAAAGGTAAGTAAGAGGAGTTGGAGCCCTGTGGATATGCATCCAATGCTATAGACATATTGAAGAATGTATCTTGGATTATTGATTAACCTCAACACCTAGAGTATGAGTTGAAATTATTCTCCCCTTTTTTTATGTGACTGAAGAAAGAAGAAGTATGAGGAAATATGAAAAATAGAATAGAGGAAAAAACAAGTTAATTTCACTTCATTAATGAGTTGTATGGTGGGGTCGCTTGGGTTGTCTAATTGTGCACCTAACGTACGACACTCATTGTCCAAAGGGGTACCTCTCACACTTGTCCTGCACAGTTTTCCAAATAGTGTGGAAAACATGCGAATCACCTAAAACAATAGAGGTGTTACACGGTCATGTGGTCCCTCCTACAGGGTACGAAAAACTGTCCACAAAGAACATAAAGGGTCAAAAGTCCATGTGGCCCCTCTTACATGGTTTGGAAAACCATGAACAAAGCAACTAGAGGACCACATGGTTACTCCTAGGCGGAGAAATAGTTTGTCCAAACCATCATCCCCAGTCTATTCACCCCATAAATTTTATCATTTAGCATTAGATGCACCAAAAACCTAACCAAAACAGAACGAAAATTGTTCAGGGTTAAAACACGTCGAAATATTTTTCCCTCGGTGAAGGATACTATCAGAATTAAGTTTCGATAATCAGGAAAATAATTAATATACCCACCATATGTCAGAAATTATAAACTGGTGAGAAATTCAAAACGCTCCAACAACACTAGACATTACAGTCTCCCAACCACAACATAGTTCAACAGTGAGCTATAAAAGAACACCAAAGATGGTATCAAACAAACCCATCTCACAAAAATGAACCCGAATAACCCCAGTCCTTAATTCAAAGTAAAACTCTTTCAAGGTTATCCCAAAAATAGTTATTACCTACCCTGATTGCATACTGACCCAAAAAAATCCCAAGGACCATCAACCATCCCTAATCTCAGTGTTCTCCAATGATGCATTATACCTCCTGCACCTCCTCAGGTGATCACATGGAAATCATATCACATCATAAACCCATTAAACACCTCATATCCTTAGTTTTTTTTTCATCATGCCTATTCTCCACATGGATCCTACGAGGTCTTTCATATTATAAAATGATCAAAAGTCCTTGTGGAACACACCTCACATGAAAGTTGCAGCACAACGATGCCCAGATGCTATCACAACTCAAAAGCAATGCCTACAACAATGATCATCGAATATCTTGATTCCAATAACAATTTATAAATATATTTAATGCATATGATATGTTTCTAACCTACTAAAAAGTGCAAGGTTAGTCCATATATACATCATGTTCACCTCGTGCACCCAAAACAGTCATTTCAACTCAAGGTCCTTGCCTAAATGAATCAAAATTGAAACCCTTGTGATAAAAAAGGCGTACGTATAACAGTAACTAGATCATCATCTTGATCATACTCTGGAAGAACCATAGAATGCACCTAGCCTAATGCCCAACTTCCTTAATTATGACTTCCATGTGGTGTTCCCCAGCCACCAACCACTTACTGCACTGTTGGGTCTCGTAGTCTCTTACATGACCTTCATGTGTATCTGAAACCTGACTACCACCTCCTGGTACCTCTCCCATACTGATCTCGTACCCCTATGTATGCCCTGGTCTCTAACTTCTGACTATCTGAAAAGGCATCGTGTAGAACCATTCAAGATTCCAAAAATGACTTCTTCTCAGAGCTCCTTCAGCACTAAATATCATTGCATCTGCACATGTCATGTCTGTCTATACTAGAATCAACCCACCCAAAACCCACTCATTAGAGGTTTACTCGATTCCTCGTCCTAACCTCCCTACCGGAACTCCTCTGGACCAATCTTCCTACAATATGAAGTGTCACTGCTGACATCACATGAAGTCATCACCCTGAGTAAGTCTCATCCATAAAATATCCCTCATCTATGAGTTAAAGGCTCCCCACCTATATTAAGGAGCCCAAACTAAGTATTTTCACCTACACCTGATAACATGCTATAAACCATCCTCGAAACACCTCACCCTTGAGGTTTCATCTCTCACCATACCATGTAAACAATGAGGAAAATCAACGAATGTCGACTCATAGTCAATGATGAACATTTCTCTTTGATGTAGGCTCACGAACACCCAAACTGTCTCTGCCACTCCCATATATGACATGTACTAAGCTCTCCTTGGGATACTTGTCGAGATATTTCCCAAATCTGTCAAATCTAGCAGCTGGCTCGCCTATACCTAAGCCTATACCTAAGACTGCACCTATGGATCATGCACTGTCTAACCCTCTAAGGCCTCATCCCAACCCTCAGAGGTCTTAACCTATGTGTGATCCTATGACAACACATCACTACCCGCCTGATCCTTTATTGGATTTCATTTGGGTGGATTCCAATTGAATACCAATAAAAAATTCAAACATCTATATAATATTATAAATTTATATATATATAACATATATATAGAAATAAATAACAAGAAGCCTAATCTCACTGCCCTTACTCTCCCCCATTGCAACCATCTCAAATAACTTCTGGCCTCTTGGTACCTTACCTGCTTGTATCATAACTAGGTATCACATATAAACTCAACCTCATGGACCCTCGCATTCCCACATCAGAGTCCAGCATCATTTATCAGTCTAAATTAGCTGATTAAATTTCCACCAAATAGAATATAGGTAGGAAAATGCTTCATAGAATCTTTTTTTTTGAAATTTTAAGCAGCTCACCTCCACATGGCTTGGTCCATGCTCTTCCTGAAAAACCATGTCACCTTAATCTGATGACCTCATCTCCCAACCTGGTGATCGACATCACCCCATATCATAATCCGTACAAGCTCCAATAAGATCTAGGACCATACATATATATATCACATATCACATGACACATTCAAATTTCATTGGGTCCAATTTCCTGGGTAAATTGAGTATGATTCCACCTAATAGATGCTAGGTAGGAAAAAACTTCTTAGCTTCCTTTATTGACACTATAAACAACCCAACCCCTCTTAGTGCAATATAGGCCCCCAATGTTAATCACAATCAATTTATCCTGGCATGTGAATATATATATATATATATAACATCCAATGTGCTTAATTAAAAAGAAATGATAATCAACCGCCCTATCATGAACCTTCCCAATGGGATCCATGTCATTACTCCCCAAGACAACATCTAATAGGTAAAGGGTGATAGACTAACACCATGAAAAAATATGAATGACATGGGAGACCTTCACATAAGTACTTTTACTCACACAAATATCATCAAGCCTATAAAATGTTGTAATGTAAAAAAATGTAACAAACAAGCATGTATATATCTAAATCCTATAACCTGACTTGGATAAGAAGGAAATGAATGTAAATAGATCCAAATAAAATCACAGCAAGAATATTCTGATATAATTCCAACCTGAAAATAATGTGATTATTTCCTAAATACTATAGGAACATTCCATGGCCTATCTTGTCTCAAAAAACACTATATGGTCTTGGTCCATCAAGGACTCTGTCAGAAGGTTTGTAATTTTCATGAGACACAACACGTTTAGGAAAATACCATATAGGGGTGAGTATATCAATATTAATTGGGACACCATGAATCCACAATGCATACAACAAAGGAAATACAGTCATCTCTACATTGTTATATTTCTAAAAAACATATAATAATAATATCTAGATATACTTAACAAATATAAAAATTCCAATGGTAAGTCAAAATTGCAGTATAATAGGCTGGGATTATATCTTGATGATTCCACATTGCACTTTTCCAATAGTACACAATATTGATTCTAATATCACTGATGATTTATGAAGAGAAATGAAATAGAGTTAAGGATCACCCCCAAGGCCATAAGGTGATGCCAACAAAATCAATCTAACTTAACCCACTAAGTAGAGGATGGAAACCTATATACTATTGGTCACGATGATACCAAGAACACTTCCTATGAAATTATGTCGCATAGAGGATCTCACTATTGGACTCATAGAGGGATTCCAATGACCCCATCCAAGAATTATTGCTAAAGGGATCATTGTCCTAGGAGTAAGAGATGATTAAATACTAACTTTCAGGAAAATTATTAAGGGAACACACACTAATGAATCATGTAGAATTACCAAAGGAAAAAAATTCAATCCATGTACAAAAGAGTACATGACATTTAGTAGGGTCCCACACCATATCCCTTCACCTCGGGTCTTTCCCATGTAAATGGCTCGTGTCATCAAGCTATGTCCATGTAAATTACACGATATGTTTTCTTCCTGTGTACTATACATGAATCATCCTGTATACTTTGGTTCGGCCATGTCTGTGTGCGTGAGTAGATGTCATATAGGCTGACCTTGTACTCCACCAAGTGTCTTGGAACCTCGATGGCATGCGTTGAGTATTTAGGGAGAGACCTCACACTGTGTGAAAGGGGTCACATGTTGTGTGATACTTCAGTTCCTCTGAAACCCTATCCGCTACTCAGGGGGGTCTACATGGTGTGAATATCCATTTTACACACCATGTAACATGGTATTTATCAGAAATCCATATTTTCACTCAGATTATCTTATTCACTTCTCTGGACTTCGATCTAGCCACACCATGCTGAAAAACTCATGGAACTTATTTTTTTAATCCTTTCCTTTGATAAAAAATGAGTTTTGAACCTCAAAATCATTCAAGAAATGAAATCATCATTGTTCATCATTATACACTGAAGAACAATGAATAACAAAAACTCAGCTATCCTTTGTTGTCTGATTCGTCACTTCTTCTATATTCACACCACCTTTGTATTGATCCATTCCCATATCTATGATATTTGATCATTAGGACAAGAAACATATGACAACCATGCTTTTTATTACAACTTAATCAAGATTTATTACATAAAACTTCACTTGATTCAACAAAGAAGATCGAAAGGTTTAGTGTCATTGAGGCTTATGATCATTACATAAAAACTTAAAACATGAAATATAACATCTTTATTTAAAACTTCCTTTTCATGACCATTACATTCCTTCATACCTAGCATTGCATGGGATAACCTCAGGACATGCATAAGAAAAGTGTGAACTATAAAGCCTAGTAAGGGAGTACACATGGAATAACATGAGGAGTACAATACTTGTTATAAAATAGGAATATCAATAGATCATAAGAAAAACATGAACATAAATGCATGATAAAGCATGATAATCATCACATGGAAATGTCGAAACAAATAATGCCCTTTATAAATGATGAATCGTGGTAGAAATAATAATAAAAATGTAGAGGAACAAACCTTGATTAACGTTCATGTTAATCTTGATTTTTCACTATTATAATGATAATCAAAAATGAACAATTTAGTCATGAGGAAAACTCTCTCAGAACCTGATTAATGTAACTCATCCCACAGGATGACTGATATGTGAATCAATACATTCATCGAATGATTCATGTTCTTCATATAAATCTAGAATGGGGAAAATAAACAAATCAAGCAACAACCCCACCCTAATAGGGATCACTCCATAATGAAGAACAATTTTTCATCGTTTTCATTAGTGAGATCCGTCAATTATGTTGCACATCAATCATTGATCCATGATCAAGTCATCATTTTTAATGGAATCTCCTCCAACAGCTCCAAAGGATCTCATCAAATCATAGGGTTATGTGGATAACCCTAAAATTCTACAATAATAATTTATTTAATAGAAACATTATTATGTAGTTTCATCATTGCGAAAAAAATAATTTAATTAATTTTTTATGCTTATCAGGGAATTTTTCACTAATAACATGAGATTACAAAGGTAAATTCACACCTAGGTAAAAAACCACATTTTTAATTCAATGGAACCCTTTTATTTCTAATCCAGGAATCCATTTATAAATTATTCATCTTTTTCATGAAAACTATGCATGGGTTCTATTTAATATAATTAATATATTTCAAACATTTATTCCAGGCACACAAAACCTCACAATCTCACACCATATCATAACCTAGTATCAAAAATAATCCATAAAATATCCAAAAAAAATACATGGAAAATATGAGTCATCATATTCCCACCACCTTGAGGATTTACTACCCAAAAAGCTAAAATAAGGGCTTCATAAATAGATGTGGGTATTGAGCATGAATCTGAGCCTCCACCTCCCACATTCTCTCATGAAGATTATCATGTTTCCATTTGACATGCACTAAATGAATCAATCACCCACGAAGGATCCTTTCCTACTAATCCTTGATCTATTCTACGTATTCAGAAAAGTTACCTCCATCCTCGATGTCCAGCTCACCCGAGTCAATAATGTGTTATGGGTCATGCACATACCTCATCAGTTGTGACATGTAGAATATGTCATGTACCCTGTCTAACTACGGATGTAGAGCTAAGAGTGATTCTACCTCACAAAATCATTGTATTGTCTATAAAGGTCCAATGAATCTTGGATATAGCTTATCTCTGCAGCCAAATCTATGTAATCCATGTCGTAGTAAAACCTGCAGGAACACATGGTCTCCTTTCTCAAACCCCAAAGGCCTCTATCCTTTGTATTCAAAAGACTTCTAATGGATCGATGAAATCTTCATTTTCTACTAGATAATATACTCCTTATCGGTATTTACTCGCACCATCATTGGTCCCATGAGTGTTGACTCTCCTATGTCAGTCCAGCAAAGTTGCGACCTAGAGATTCGGCCGTACAAAGCCTCGAATGTTGCCATAATGATGGTGGAATGGTAGATGTTGTTGTATATACACTCCAACAATGGTATGTTATCCTCCCATCAATGGAATAATTTTAACAAGCAATCTCACAAAATGTAATCAAGAACCTGAATGGTCCACTTAGTCTAGTTGTTATTTTAAGAGTGAAACATTGTTCTAAAGTGCACCGGAGTCTGAAACACCTCTTTAAATCCATTCCACATCAGGGTTGTGATTTGAGAATCATGATGATAAATGATCATTGATGGAACTCCAGGGAGTTTTACTATCTCATAAACATAAATGTATCCCAATCACTCTAGTAAACTCTAAACCTTAATAGCTAAGATGTGGTATGACTTGGTGAGTTTGTCTATGAAAACCTAGATATAATCATGCCCCCTGATGAACTAGAGGAGCCTATCATGAGTTCCATAGCTATCCTATCCCACTTCCACTCTAGAAACTCAAGGGTTGATTTAAACACACAATAACATGGTGCACAACATTCACTTGTAGACAAGTAAGGCATCAAGAGAAAAACATTGAAACTCAATTCATTATATATATCCACCAAGACTGACATTAGAGGTCATGTTACAACTATGCAACACATAAATGTACTACCAAAAGAGTTGTATGAAACTATCACAGAACCCCATCCCACAATTTCATTGGTACTACTGTGGATCCTCTAAAAATAAGTATATGATATACGCCATTAGAAAATCCATTGTGAGTATGTTCGGTGGATATCTGAGTCCGTAGAATCCCATAATCAACATCCCCAAGTTGCGCCTCCCAGAATCACTATAAGAGAAGAGGGATAAAAACCACCGATAGGTGGTAAGCTACTTAATCTTCATAAATAAAGGTTTGTTTCAATGTGTCCAACTGATCTGACACCTCACTCAAAAGCTACAGGAAAGATCTCATAGTGAGAGAATTTTCAACCACATTCCCCTACCACGGAGTATAGACAATCTTGAACTCGTAGTCCTAGAGGAAATCTAACCATAACTTCTATATCAAGTTACAATATATTTAATAGAATATATACTTGAGACTCTTGTGACCAGAATATATGATAAAGTGTTCTCCCATCATGTAGGGTCCCCATATCTTTAATGAAAAGAATATCATTGCTAACTCAAGATCATGGGACACATAGTTCTACTCATTCATTACTAAATAATGATAACTGTAAGAAATAACTACTTGTGTATGCATCATAACACAACCAAATCTAGTTTCAAATGCATAAAAAATGATGTACTCGATACCCATCTCTAGAAATCTCAAGATGGGAGTGCTCATCAAACTATGTCTCAACTACTTAAAATCCTCCCAACACAACTCTACTCATATGAATGGCTTCCCCTTTTGAGCCAAATCATTCATGGGTGTTGATATCATGGAAAAATAATGTATGAATATTCAATAGTATCCTACCAACCCAAGAAATCTCTACACCTCTATCACACTCATGGGGGATCCCAAGCTAACACTACCTAGAATATGGTTCTGTCAACTGCCACACAATATGTTGAGATAATATTTCCCAGAATGAGGATCCCATGAATCCAAAACTGACACCTTAAGAGATTTCTATAAATATTGTGATCTTAGAGTACATTTAGAACCATCCTGATGTTTCTATCATGATCCTCCTTGGATATCATGTACACAAGGATATCATCATTGAAGACATTAATGAATAATTCTAGGAAGGGATAAAATATCTGGTTCATGAGCTGTATAAACACTTCTGAGGCATTCATCCCACTAAAGGTCATAACCAAGTACTCATATTCATTGTAGCGACATCTGAATGACATATTTAGTATATCTTCATCCCGTACTCACAAATGGTTATAACCAAATCTCAGGTTATCATTTGAGAACCTTCGTTCCCCTATAAACTAATAAAAGACTACATCAATCCTTGGTAGTGGATATCTTTTCATCCCTGTCATGTATTTCAAGTGTTGGTAGTCCACACACAACCTCAACCTCCCATCTGCCTTCTTTTCAAACAAAAATGGGGTTGCCTGTGTAAAAACATTGGGTCTAACAAATCTATTCCTCTCCAAAATCTCCAAATTCACCCTCATCTCATGAAGCTTTATGGGATCCATCAGATATGTGGATCATATATTGGTTTCATCCTATGGTGTAGATCAATGAAATAGTATAGCTCTTGTTGGGGAGGTAAACCTAGAATCTTCTCAGGTAATATGTCCTTACACTCCACTACCACTATATGAAACTAGAAACTCATAACATCCACTACATCAGGGGTTAGGCTATCATGCTAATGAGTAATTGGATTACCCTCCTATGCATGAATCCATCCTGCACTGCTTGGGTTTTAATTTCACTAACAAAGGCGAACCAAGTTCCATCATTGCAGACACACCACAACCTTCACCTAAAATAGTAAATCAGGGAAAGAACTATAGATAACCAGTCCATACCAAGGATGATGTCATAAGGCCTCAATGATACTACCATGACATTCCAATAGAAACTATCACCTCCAAGAGTAATGCCAAAAATAATTCACCAGAGTGTGGTCACTAAATCATCTCTAGTAGGTGTCTCAAATTACATTGGTCGAGCTGTGGTATCAAATAGAATCTCTACATATCAGATAAGATATTTGGTGAGAATGGAATGACTAGAACTTATGTCTATCAATACTAAAGATTATGAAGAAAAGTCACAAATCCTACCTTCAATCAGCCGTAGTGCATATGGGTTGAATGCTTTGTCTACATTTAGATGTCCACTCCCTTATACTCTAGCTCCCTAGGCCTAGCACGGACCAGCAGGGGTGGTGGTGGTAATACGTCAAAGTTCACACTTCCTCCTTCTACTATCGCTTATCTTCATCCATGTCTTCTATTCTACAGACCTTCCTAATCCTTCCATGGCCTCTACCTTGGAGATCAATGCATGGTTTCCCTATTAATTGTATGGAATGTTGTAAAATCATTGGAAAGATATCCAATACTTTCACATGAGTAGCAATTCCTATCTATGGGGTCACTAGACCCACCCTATGGGCTCTAAACTACATATCCTCCATCCGGGGACATCCTCATAAAACTTATAACATGCCCAAGTACTTGAGAGTAACGTCATCTCCCTCCTGTCAAGGTATCGACTCCTACATAACCAATACTAAAAACCACCATCTATAAATGCTCATCCATGAATCCCTCAACCACCAAAGAACTATCTAGTACCTTAGAATATATAGGAGTCCATAGAGTGATAAAATTGGTTTCGATGTATCTACATATACCTCAGTCTAATGTCCAAGACCAGAATAATTGTTCATGAACCAGATTCATTGATTACCTGTAGAGATTGGTATACTTTGATGAATACCCAACTATTGTTTGGTTCTCTTGTAAGAGATACAAAAGCTCCTGGATATATACATCCCTCAGTATATCTATAGATAACTAGTCTCTGAAGATATTCTCAAAATCTATCGACTAGGGAGTCACCTCGTCATATTTCTGGGTAACTAAACCCCACCATCACCATACTAATCAGTGAAGTATTCTCATCATCGGGAACACCATTTTCACTGTTGGTGCCCTAAAAAGATAGAAAATGTAGGTCCCCGCCTCAAGATAGTCATCATATTCCATTAGGATAGGCTCACCTTGGAACCTATGGGGTATATATCTCTAACTCATGAATCATGCTCATCCTACACACCTCATCTGTTGATATTTTGGGTACCTTATACTGATCCATAGATGGTGGTATAGTCGTTTCACCAATGGGAGGTAACACCTTGGGAACTAGTCCCTGTATTGATGTCTCATCACTATTGAGATCATCCTCATGATCATGATACTGAGTCCTAGCTAGTATATGTCCTGGAGGCATCGAAAAATTAATCAAGATGTACCATTATTAATTAGTAAATCTAGAGATATGACTCTAGAAGAACATGGAAAACACAACCCATTACAAAATGTGGCATGTTACATTGTTTTCCCTAAAACCATTGTTCTCATGTACCGAGTCGATAAGAAGGTGATCAGAGGCCTAGTCTATGGATACGCCAGTCGGTGCACCAACACTGCAGTCTCTATCCTGGAAGACGAACTCGAAACACATAACACTGTTACCCCAAAACAATCTCACAGAATCCCATTCCTAAGTATGAACTGAATCCACTTATACAACTTCGTCACAACCCCTCGCAGTGGGGCTCATTCTGTGACTCAACAATCCTTCCTCCAATAGGCCTTTGACCAGAAACTAGTGCTAAGAAGGAATATCACTTACAGGGGAGGCCTTGTCCTATGTATTAGTAAACACGCACTGATATCCAAGCCTATAAAATGTTGAAATGTAAAAAAACAACTAATCAATAATGAATGCATACATATAAATCCCAGAACAAGAGTATGATGGGATGTAAATGAATTTAAGAAGGTAAAAACACAAACCCACAACAAAGAGTATTAAACAAGTCAAACCTAAAAGTAAAAGTTTTATTGTCTAAATAATGTAATAATACACCTCATTCTGTTTGGTCTCACTGAGAATTGGCTGGTCCTGGTCCATTAAGGACTCTATCGAAAGATTTGTCATCTACAGAATTCATGACACATGTGGGCAAAGCCCATACAGGGGTGAGTATAACAATACCCAATAGACCACCCCAAAACCACAAAGCATATATCAAAGGAAATAATTTTATATCTATATATGTACTTTTCTACAACACATATAATGAGAATATCCAGATATACTCAAAAAAATACACATAGTCCAAAGGAACGTCACAAACATAGTATAGAAGCCTAGGATTATATCTCGAAGATTCCCCATAGCAATTTTTTGGGAGAACATACCATGAGTATGATAGCACTGATGACATATTAATATATACAATACACTTATGAGGATCACTCCTATGTCCATTGGGAGGTAACAACCAACTAAATTTGGATTAACCATCTAAGCAGAGGATCGACGCCCACATACTTTTTCTCCCAATAATTCCATGAACTATACCTAAGGCAAAATGACGAATATAAGATATCACTCAGGTCATCACGATGGGATTCCAATGAATGTATTCAAGAAGATCTCATAAAAGGATTGTTTTCCTAGGAGTATTAGATGATACCATACTAACCTTTAGGTAAAGTGTAAGGGGAACACACACTAATTAAACTTATCTAATTTAGTGAATACAAGAGCATAAATCCATGCATAAAAGAGTACATTATGTGTAGTATGGGTCACACATTGTGCCCCTTGATTTCAGGTCCTTCCCATGCAAATATCCCATATCATAAAGTCATGTAATGGTAGAAGTGCATAGAATGGTGTCTTCCCATGTAAAAAACCCGCGTACTTGTACACGGCTCATACCATGTACTCTGGTTTGGCCAGGTCCAGGTGGGGGGGGGGGTACACTCCAAGTAGGCTAACCGTGTACTCCACCCTGTGTCTGTGTACCTCTATGGAATATTCCGAGTATCCAAGGAGGGACCACACATCATGTTACAGGGATCAGATTCTCAGTGTTACATAAGATCCTCTAAAACCCTAGACACATTTCAGGGGAACATGGGGTGTGAATCTAGTTTACACACCATGTAGCATGGGATTTTCCAAAAACCCATATTCATGCCCTTGTCGTGTGCTCAGTATCTCCAGCCTCAGATTCTTCCAAGCCTTACCATAAAACTCATTGATCCATTTTCTTCTAAGACTTGGCTTAGATATATAATTAGTTACATCCAAAAAATCTGTTTGGGAAATAGAATCTTTGTAGTTCTTCATTACACATTAACGAATGAAAAAGAATGTGAAATCAGGTATCCATTATCGTCTGATTCATCATTACATCCACTTTTTCCCCACCATCGTGTCTTTCCAATCATGGATCTATGATATCAAATAGTTTCACTAATAAATAGTTTCATAGTGATTGATTTATCAGGATATTTTGAACCATGGGTCAAACAAATAATGCCCATGATGAATGAATAATCTAAGAAGAAAATCACAAGAAAAAAATAGTGTAAAGAACCTCTGTTTATGTTCATTTCAATGGTGATTTTTCACTATTATAATTACAATTGTAAATCAATAATTTAATCATGATGAAAATACTCCTATAAGCCAATTAATACAACCCACCCCGAAAGACGAGAAATCTGTGAATCCATTAATTCATCAATTGATTCACATTCTTCATAGAAATCAGGAAACAGTAAAAGAAATGAATAAAAACCCCACCCTACATTGATTTGGATCAATTTATAATGATGAAAAATGTGTTGTTGTTGTTTTTGTTGGCCAGATCCTTCAATTTTGTTGTGCGTCGAATGTCGATTAACAATTAGATTTTCATTCTCCAAGGGTATCTCATCCAATAGCTCTGATGGCTCTTGTCAAATTATAGGGTTATGTGTCTAAACCTATAATTCCCCATTAAGAATGCATTTAAAATAATTAGAATTAATTTGATGTGTTGTTGTGTTGTTGCATCAAAAATAATTTAATTAATTACATTATTTATTTTACACCCACGACAGATTTTTCCACTAACGACCTATTCCTTCCATGGTTAAGTCATTCCTAGGATAAAATTCACACTCTAAATTCAATGGTTCTCCCAGATTTCGGATCCAAGAATTTTTTTGAGGTTATTTTACTTTTCCATGAAAACTGTGCGTGCATTCTATTTAAAATATTTAATATATTTCAATCTTTTATTCTGGGCACACTAGGCCTTAGAATAACACATTTTCTTAGCACCTAGTCTCTAAAATAATTCATACAACATCCAAAAATAATACGTGGAATATTTAAGTCATTGAACACCACTTTCCATATAGGTCCAAGGGTCAATTTTCTCATCTGCATTAATAAGTCAAGGGTCACATTCCACAATAGATAACAATCACACCCCATTATACCAAACGAGGTGGAAATCATATCAACTATAAAATAAGAAGAACATAACTACAATTCCCACCCCTAGTTACATGGTCCATCTCCCATGTATGGGGATGTAAGAACCCATGTACTAGACTATGGTCCAACTCTAGAGAATGAACCTTTACCTAAATGAAAATCAATAAAGTATACACACATCCTGAAGGGACCGTATAAGGACCCGACCATAAACATTACATAATCTAGTAAATCCTTTTAGCATTTACTTATTTACATTCTCAAAGATATTTTAGGTTTAGAGTTTTATAAAATTAGAAAATAATTCATACATATCAACCCATAAGAATACAAAGAGGGTACTACTAAAATAGTATCAATTTCCTCCATAACACAAAAGTTTTTAACAAAAATATGATATATTTTCATCAATTTTCTTCACAACATTTATCAAGGAATCTAATTTTCTCTTTCCCATCCTTAAACCATGTGACAAACAATTTAAAACTTAGGATGATCACAAAAATATCAGTAAGGGACATAAAAATGAGATAAACCGTCAGTACCTGAATACTTATAAACATATGAAATCATTTTAACAAATTTATATTCTCACCCAGTAAGTATCATACAGTTAGTTTCTAAAAACATGATATTTCCATAAAATATAGAAAACATAAATAATACTATATTGGAAACATGGATAATTAATTAAGATTTAACCATCATGACTACTGTATGATTTGTAAACCTCATAGTAACCTTATAATGTAACCCTCACGGGTAGCTTATGATGTAACCCTCCCAGCTAACTTATGGTGTACTCAATGTAGTTACACATGGAGAAAGCATACAGTCAAACTCCAACATTAAGATACCCAAGAACTAATATATAACTGTGAAACATTAATACTATCATAAAACATAAATTTATAATTTTGTAAAAACATAAATTTAAAAAAAGATTATTAAAGAAATTTTCCCTTAAAAATATCATTTAATTAATGTGAGAATTAATAAATTGAATGGAATATATGTATACACTGTAAATAAAAAAGAATATAAATTTTTTTTTTAAAATACTCTTACTACCAGACAATCCATGAAGATGAAGTTTAACCTAAAAAAATGTAATTGGGTTCTAAATCCCCTTATGTCGAAGTCATCTTACATAAAATGTGTTCAAAAATTAGGTATAATGATTTAAAGATTCTTATTAATATAATATATATCTATATTCAAATATATAACAACTTATATGATAATTTAACAACAAATTTCCACCCCTTTGTTAGTAATATTTTGTTATTTCCATTATTTCGGGTGCGTTCTTTTCATGGTTTCCATGGTTGGTTTAATTTTTATTTTCTTTTCCAATCAAAGAAAAACACAAATATTAAATCATGGTAGGTTTTCCTATTAAAATCTATTATTTTAGAAAAACAAATTGGTGTCATAAAATATATTATTGAGGGTACTGGAAAATTTTGTAGAAATCAGAAAATTCTATTTAATCAGGCTTGCTTATTGGGAAGAATTAATAACGGAGAATTATTAAAACATGTATTTCCACATAAAATATTGATTATATAAATTTAATATATGATTTTATAACATATAAATAAAATATATGAGATTAAAAAATAAGAATTAAATTTTATTAATGGGGGAGAAAGAGTAACCCAAAAAAATGAAGGTTCAGGTTGAATCCCTTAACTAATGTCTGAAAGTGTTCCGCACTTAAACTTAATATCCTGCATAATCAAGATAAATGCATAAATTAATTAATTTAGAACATTTTATACATGAATTTTATTTTTTATGATTTTATTAATTTCATTTATGGCCTTTTTAATGAGTTATAAGATATAATTTTATCAGTTAGGAGTGTTTGTTTCCCGGGTTTCCTGATAGGTTTACTTGTATACACATATATAAAATCATGTAATATGATAATATATACCAAAAATTTAAATTAAATGTTATTAATGAACAAATACAATATTAAATGGTCATATATATCATTTTGGTTTTGTGGTTTTAGGATGAATCAATAGATAAAACATTAGTGATGAACGTTAGTTTGTTTTGGTGAATTCTGATAATTACAAACCATTTTTCAATTAATAATTAATATTATGTATAAAATCTGGTTATATATCATTATATAAAATATAATATGAATTATAAAATAAAATTTAACAATAATAATGGATTTGTGACCAGCCTTGATTTTGGTAAAAGGAAAATGATGACACATCATCCATGATGTCAGTAAATTAACATATCACGAATGATGTTATTATTTTTAGAAGAAAATGGAGAGGAAAAGGATTTTGACTATGAGTTTGTACCTAAACATTATCAAATTCCAGTATATATAAGTTACTATAGTTTTCATTACTTTTTTATAAGGGTAGGTATGGAGATAATAATAAATGAAATGAAATTGAAAAGAAAAAAAAATTAAAAGAAAGAGGATCTTTCCTCTTAAATTTTCCTCTTTGTGAAATTCCTCAAGGCCCTTAATTTTTTCCTTTTGGTGAGAGAAATAATTCTTGGAAGTGAGTAATATTCATGGGAATGGAATTGGGTAGAAATTAAACAATATACAATTATTTTAAGTGTGAGGAGAAGAGGTGGTGGGGGTGGTATTTATAATGGAGGAGAGAGTGTTTTCTCATTATTATATTCATTAGTTTGTTATTTTGGATCAAGACTGTGATTTTTATTATTATCAGAAAATAAGTTAAAATAATGATGGATAGTTTTATATTTTGGACTTAAATCATCCTTAAATTATACATGACTCAAATATGCATGAATTTGTGAAATACCATAAATAACTGCATTTCACTATTCATTAAAAAATTCTAGT
Organism: Viscum album; assembly: GCA_963277665.1. Taxonomy (NCBI): domain Eukaryota; kingdom Viridiplantae; phylum Streptophyta; class Magnoliopsida; order Santalales; family Viscaceae; genus Viscum; species Viscum album. Next base: position 1,682,788,010 of record OY728119.1, on the reverse strand, counting down.
ATTTTAGAAAAATCAAAAGACATCCCCTCAAGAAATTTTTGAAGTTTATAATTAAAAAATGAAGCTAATTTTATGAAAATAATTTTCTAAATTCGAGAAATTGAATTTTTTATTAAAATCATAATTTATTCTAAAAATTAAAATTTTAAAATAATAACTTCTTTTATAACTCATGGAAAAATTATTCAAGGATTCATTAAATTATATTATAATCATACGAAAATAAAATATTAATTTATGAATATATTTTATGAAAATAAATTTTATTTTAAATGATTAAATTAATTATAAAATTGTAAATAAAAATTTGTGCTTAAAAAAATTCCAAAACATAATTAATCACTTTCAAAACATTAATTTACTCATTACATGGTATAAATATATCATATTTTCAATTTTAAAATACATGAATTTTATTTAGAGTTTCACAAGATATGTTATTATTCTATTGGATAAATAACTATTCTTAATGTTCATGTTACTATTCTTAATGTCAGTGTATAATTCCATCAGTATAAATTCTTTAATTTATGGAAATATCAATTATTTAATTAAGAATTTATAAATAATTTAAATATGAAAACATATTAATTTATATGTACCTGGGATGTTACATTATCCCAAACATCAATAAATATTATCCTCATAATTTTTATTCAGTTATTAAATCAGTGAGGATACCTTTCCCTCGTAGCATTTTCATATTACCATGTTTCTTTATGAACCATGTGGTTTCACAACAAAATCTTAATCCGGTAAATTACCTTATTCTGAAATAATTTATATCTATGTGGAATAATTCGAAAATGTTTCTTTTAATAAGAGTGTTCCTCTTGTAGATAAAATAATTATGAGATCAACATGGGAGATGAATATGGAACATACATTCTCAACAAAAAATCATGAAAACATTATGTACCTTAGATAAAATCAGAGGAAAATCTACTTGATAGGTAACTGGTCCATGTTTCTACAAGATTCTATACGTTCCAATGAATCGTGGACTTAAATTTACTTTCATACCAAAACACAAAACACTTTTCCATGGTGAGGTTCTAAAAAAATAAGATCACCGACATCAAAAGAAAATTCTTTTATCTTATTATCTAAATAATTTTTCTGCCTCCTCGGAGTTTTCCTCATGTGTTGTTGGATCATCTTAACTTTCTCAACCAACTCCTCAACTAATTCATGTCCCATAAACTTCCTTTACCTACCTTTATCCCAAAAATCTATATTTTGACACTGATTTCCATATAATCCCTCAAAAAGGTTGAAACTATATACTGGAAGTAAAGATGTTATTTTAATAAAACTCATCTAATGAAAGATGTTGATCCCAAATTCACTGGTAATACATGGAACAAGCTCAAAAAATTTCCTCCAAGGTGTAAATTTTTCATTCCGATTATCAATATAATTGTGGATGAATGGGTTCGATGAAATTTAATTTTTTTTCAACAACTTTTGAAGACCTTTCCAAAAGATATAAGTGAACCTAGGATCACTATCAGATATAATGGATAGAGAAACTCCATGCAATTTGTAAAATATCATTGTGGTACAATCATGAAATCAGGTCCAAAGAAATAAAATCTTAAATAGTAATGAAATGTGTAGATTTAGTTATCTTTTCAACAATTACAAAAGACACATTGTTACCACATGAATTATTTGGTAGTCCCACCCCAAATTCCAAGGTTATATTTTACCATTTCCACTCTAGAACTGGAAAAGGTTGAAGCAACCCATTTTCTAGTTGTCACTCTTCTTTAACCCATTGACGAGTACAAAATTTCATTATAAAATATGAAATATATATTTTTATTACATCCCACTTATAATACTCTCATAGGTCTCTATACATCTTTGTGCTCCCATGATCAACATAAAATGGTGAATTATGAGTTTCAAATTACAATTCATTCATCAGTAGGGGATCATAAAGAACACATAATCTCTTTCCAAATATCAAATTACAATATTAATCAATGTTAAATTCTTGAAAATTATACTACAAAACCAATTATACCTTTTTCAGAAACTTGTAGTCTTATTTCTATGCTTTCCAATTTCTATCAAACAGAGATGGCTACACTGAAACCTAAATCCAAATAGAGTAACTTCATGCACCAACAACTTCTAATCAAAAATTAGTCAAATTATTAATCAATGGATACTATTCAAAACCTAATGTCGTTAATTATTTATTATGTTTTTAGCTGATGGAATCTGCCATATTATTTTTCATCCAAGATGGTAATTGATTGTGTTATCATAATCCTTTATCTTCTCAATCCATCTTCTCTACCTCATGTTTAATTCCTTATGGGTAAATATATTCTTTGATCTTGTATGGTCAGTATATATTTCACATTTCTCTTTATATAAATGATTCCTCCAAATTTATAAATCAAAAACCACATCTGATAATTCTACATAATGTGTGGAATAATTTAACCCATCAGCTTATAGTTTTCTTGAATCATACGAAATTACTTGACCATTCTGCATCAGAACCAAAAAAATTCACTTTAATGAAGAATCATTGTAGATGAAATAAATCCCCATTTCGGGATGGTAGGTCCAAAATTGGATCATTCACTGATCTACTTTTAAGTTCCTAAAAACAAACATCACATTCTTTTATCCAGATAAATCAAATCAATTTTCATTTTATCTTAGTTAGCAGACTAGATAACCCTGATGTTGTTTTAACAACCTACTGGTAATAAAGTGGAAATCCTAGAAAAATATGAATCTTTATTATATTTTTAAGTCTTTTCCATTAATCAATCAAATTTTTTAGATATATCAATTATTATACCATCCTTATTTACAATGTTCCCATGAAATTAAAATTTTTGCAAACAAAAATCACATTTTCCAAATTTCATTTATAATTTCTTTTCATTAAGAGTTTGTTATACAATCCTTAAATATTTTTCATGATCTTCATAACTTTTGGAAAACACTAAAATACCATAAAAATCACAAAAAAAAATGTATCTACATATTCATAGAATATTCTATTTATATGATCCATAAATATAGAAGGAATATTTTTCAAATCATATGGCATAACAAAAAACTAATAATGCCTAAATCTTGTATGAAAATCTATTTTCAGGATGTTATCCTCCTTCAACATCAGCTAACAGTACCTAGATCTCAATTCAATCATGTAAAAATACTAATCTCCCAAGCGCTGATAAAACAATCCATCGATATGAACCAAATGATACTTATTCCTAATATTAATGTTATTCAAATATCTATAATCAATTAATAGTATCATGGAACCATATTTATTATTAATGAACAAAATAAGAGAACCCCATAGTGATGTTATAGAATTAATGAAGCATTTATCAATTAACTCTTGAAAATAATTTTTCAATTCAAGAAGTTCAACAAGATCTACTCGATAAGGGGGTTTTGAAATTGTATTAGCATCAGGAACAAATTCAATATTAAATCTAACTTCTTTTTCAGGTCTAACATGGGGAAACTCCCCAAGAAAAACATCCATGTATTAATTAACCACTATCACATCATTAATTTGAATAGATCCTTTTTTTCAACTATATACAAAAGAAAACTTCCTTTTCTATCTTTTATCAAATTCTTAGCTTCCTGATATCTTTTCAATTTTATTGGTTCATTATTTTATACAAATTGAATCTCTTTCTGAAAGACAACATATTTAGCTCTAAAATCAATCTTATCATGATAAATAGAAATCCAATGGATACCCAGAATAACATCAAACTCTACTGTGGAAAAAACAATTGGGTTTTCAGGTAATTTATTTCTGCATCCAACAACAGAACGACTCTTATAATGCCTTTTTGGTGTAATACTTCCCTTGGTTTTTTTATAATAAGTTCTATTCTTGTTTCTTGAGTTGAAATTTCCCATTTACCAAAAAAATTACTCATAAATAAAATAATGAGTAGACTCAATAACAAAAACGATATTACTGAAATATGAGTAAAAAACATAATGTACCTGATACCACTTTATTATACGGAACCACATCTGCAAACATAGTCACAAAGGATCTCGCTGCATCTTTCTATTCATAATTTGGGTTGTTCCACCATTCTGATATTTCTTTTCATTGGTATTTTCATAATGACTCAGCTCACCATATTTAAAACACTTTATATATTTCTTATTAAAATTATTTTTCAGATAATTCTTATTCTAAACTTGTTCTATATGTCCAACCTTACCACATTGAAAACACTTCCCATATTTTTTATGGAATTCCCAGGGTTCTTTTTAATGCACATTCCTCAAAATAGAATTTGTTCTTTCTTACCTTTAGCTTTCTTTGTTTTATTCTTACCCATTTCCATCCATTTGTACCTTTTCTTCTTCTTATTTACAAAATTCTTGTTATATTCTGAGGACTCCATTTCTACCCTCTCAGAACATCGAACAAGTTTCTCATAACATTTAAATTCTCGGGAGGCCAATACCCTTTAGTATCATGGATTAAATCCTGATTAAAAATGATTTATTTTCATATCATGATCCCAAATAATATTTGGAGAATAACATTTTAATGATGTGATGTTTTCTTATAAAATGGCCATTGAATCTTCTTCCATTTGTTTTAATTAAAGTATTCTTTTTTTCTATCCTAATTCAAACCACTTTAGCAAAATATTTTTCAAGGAAAATATTATTAAATACATCATATTACAAAGAATTAATCCCCTCGCTATATCTGATATTCTTGAACATTGACCACCACTATTCAACTTCACCTCCAAAATTGTAAATATATTGACTAACCATCTTATTATCTGAACGCCCCATGACATCGAATATATTTTCAAGGGATCCAACCCATCCTTTAGCTGCCATTGGGTGAGGAGATCCACTAAACGCAAAAAAAAAATTTCCTTATAAAATGTTATATTATCATCTTTCTCCTTTATTGAAGTTCTAGTTATTCTCTTATATGAATTACACTGCCATTTATAGCCTACTTATACTAATCCATTACTATCACAAACTGTTCAGTTCCAATTCCCACCATTAAGGGTTTCAAATTTGGAAAGATATCATCCCCTCAGTGCTCTCCTACTTCATTTTCCATTTTTCGTATGTGTAAAACCATTCTGAATAGATATATATTAGATGAAGAAACATGGTAAAATTCAAATTCTATATCATTTAAGCAGAAAAATACGGTAAAAATTATTTATTTTATTCTGTTAACATCATCCTAACCCCTACAGTAATCTAAAAAATGCTCTAATACCTACTATAAAGACATGGCTTTAAACATTACATAATCTAGTGAATCCCTTTATAATTCACTTCTTTACATTCCCAAATATATTTTTGTTTTATATTTTTATAAAATTTGGACATAATTCATACATATCAACCATTATTCATAAAAAGTGTATACAAATAAAATAGTGTAAACTTCTTCCATAATAAAAATGTTTTTCATAAAAACAAGAATTATTTTCATGAAAAGTCATAAAAACAATTATCTTGGTTTCTCCTTTTCTCTTACCCATCCATAAACCCTATAAAACCCATTTTAAATCATGCAATAATCACAGAAAACTCAGTAAGGGACCTAAAAAGAAGGATATAAACCATTACTACATGAATATTTATAAACATAAAAAATAATTTCTATAAAGACATACATATCACAAAATAAGTATTATATAGTAACTTTTAGAAAACCTGAGATTAGTATAAAACATTTAAAACATAAATAATTCCACAAAGTTTACTAGGGGAATTACTTACTTAACATTTTTACCCTCCTATTTACCGTATAATCTGTATCCCTCAGGACTACCTTAAAATGTAACCCTCATGGATACCTTGTGATGTAACCCTCAGAGCTACCTTATAGTGTAACCATATTAGTTAATAATTTACAAACCATATGGTGGACCTTTAATATAAACATACCGAAGAACCAATATATAATCATAAGACATAAATACTTTTATAAAAATTTATTTTTGGATTTTGTTAAAACAAAAATTTAAAAGAGGTTTTTTTATAGAAAAGGTCCCTTACAAATACCATATAATTGAGGTGAGAATTAATAAAATGATTTGAATATGTGTAAAAACTATATATTACACGTAATATAAGAAAATATATTTCAGAAATAATCTTTTTACCACATAATCAATGAAGTGGATATTTAACCCTAATAATGGAAATGGGGTTAAGAATTCACTTAGCTCGGGTTTATATTACATCAAATTTGTTCAAACCTCATTTATAATGATTTAAAGCGTGTTATTAATATATTAAATAACAATATAAATAAATATATAACATATTATATAATATTTTAATGATAAATTTCCACCATTTTATTAATTATATTTTGTTGTTTCCATTGTTTCTGGTGCATTCTTATCATGGTTTCCATGGTTGGTTCCATTTTTATTTTATTTTCAAATGGAAGAAAAACTCGATAATTCAAACAATATATTTATCATATTAATATTAGTTTTTTAGGAAAATATTTGTGTCTTAAAATATATTATTGTGTGAAATTGAAAATTGGTATGAAATCAGAAAATTCTCTTTATTGGGCTTTCTTATCAGGAATAATTGAGAAATGAAAATTATTAAAACATGTATTTAACCATCAAATAAAAAAAATGAACAAGATATATGATTTTGGAACATATAAAAATAATGTAAAATAATTACATAAAAAATAAATAAGCATTACATTGGAGTAAAGGGAGAGAAAGAGTAACAAAAAAGAAAAATTGAGGGTTGGTTAGAATCTCATAACTTATGTCTAAAAGTGTTCTACACATGATCTTAATATCATGTACAATAAAGTTAAATTCATTAATTAATTACTTATGAATATTTTCTACATTTATTTTATTTATTATAATTTTATTAAGTTCATTTACGGGATTTATGATGAGTTATAAGATATGATTTTATCATTCCAGAGTGTTCGTTTCCTTGGTTTTCAAAATTGGTTTACTTGTAGACATGTATGGAAAATCATTTAAAATGATAAAAGTTGTTTAGGATTGAAATTATATGTTATTAATGAACATATAGAATAGTAAATGGTCTTACATATAATTTTGGTTTTATGTTATGAGGATGAATCATTAGATAAAACGTTTGTGATGAATGTTAGTTTATTTTTTGTTAATTTTGATCATTACAAAGCAGTTTTGTTTTATTAATAAATATTATGTATAAACAGTGGTCCTAGAACATTATATAACACATAATATGTATAATTAAATCTGATTTAACCATAATAAGGGGTTTTTGACTAGATGATAGCTCCAATATTTCCACTATTTTCATATATAATTTAATGATCTAACCTCCCCCCCAATTTAAAAATTTGAGCTAATTTGTTATAATTTTGGATTTTGAGTGTGTTTTTGGATAAAAAGTTAAAATTACATAATTCTAGATTTTTAACAGATTTTTATCACATGGGTAAGATGTCCATTTCTTTTAAAATATATTTCCAAATTTTTTAATTCTTTTTTTTTTGAATCCTAGTTTTATTTACTTCTACTTTGTCTTCTGTGACATTAACTAATTCGAAAAAATGAGGCCCTAATAATCAATTAATTTAAACAATTGTTCGAGTAGATAGCATGTACCCAACCTCCATAACTAAAGCATAATATAGGATGCACACCTAAAATTGAGGTGATTACAATTGTATTTTAAAGTGGAAACAAATACACCATTAGGAAATTAATTTTTGGAGGTTCTCACTAATTAAGAGTTTAATTGGATGTTATACATTGGAGATATAATTCTGGAATTCTCCTCCAGAAACATAAATTCTCATTATTTAATTCATAACATCCACCAAACGATTCAAATAAATTAAATATTTTTAGGAAGACTTTATAAGATATTTTTTAAAAACATTTGTGAAGACAGTTATTACATATTCTGAAATTGGATTGGTCATAAATGCGTAATCTTTCAGAGTAAATATTTTAAGTGAAAATTAATCACCAATTTGCTTATAAATATGTGTTGTTTCTCCAATTTATGGATATCCAATTTCAATGAAGTTGTCTTGAGAGATGAATTGAAAGGTTCATATGGAGATCTTAATGAAGATTTCATTCAAATATTCTAGAATATATATGACATAGGATCCATAAGTGATGCATGACTAAGCACCAAGTCGTTGTGGACAACGACTCCTAGCGTACACTCTATTCCGAGATTCATTCTTATCGTGTAATATTTCTTTTAAATTTCTCTTAAACATATGATTTTAAATTAATTTTTTTCCATTTCATTCGTCAATATATTTTCAACAAATTTGTAACAACCTAAGCTTCCTTGGTATGTTTCCCTTTGAATAATACAGTAGCTTGTGTTGTACACAAAATCGAGTTTAAACACACCACAACCAATCAAACTAGCTGTTATGAATAGTGATACCCCCTTTTTGAAATTATATATATTTTATCTTTCAAATTGGACTTTGTTTTTGGATTCAGAATATCAAGGTTAACTTATGGTGAATTTTTGGTATTTCTTTGAATACTTTCAATTTTTGATGAATAGTGGAAACACACTACATTATTGGTTAAAACCGACTTTTTATTAAAATAATTAGTTTTTTGATGAATAGTGAAAAAACACTACATTATTGGTTAAAACTGACTTTTTATTAAAAAAATTAGTTATTTTATTTTAGTTTATTTTTTGTAAAAAAATTACAAAATACCAATATAGGTTCAACATAATTCATTAGAGTCATTTTATAATAGTTTTAGATATATAAACTTTTATCGAACTTTTTACCATCTTTAACCCACCTCGTTAGAGCATTTGAAAATTTGTATAAAACATAATTTTACCACTTCTTTGAGTTGAATTCTAAAAATCAAAGAGACACGGTTAATATCAGTAAGTAAAATGTGGTTCAATGAGATGAAAATAATTTTTGGTGAATAGAAACTTTTGATTTTTATTACCACGGTTAAAAGTAAATATGGTAATTAAGTGTGAAAATGATATCATAATTACCCTAAAACATGTAATAAATCTATTGGATAAGTATAATTCAACCAAAAACAACCTTAGGAATAATATATGATCCTCTTTAGTCGACTTCGATTAGAGTAGGACATTTATTATTATTTTATTTAAAGAAGAGTTAAAAGTTTTACATTCAATGTATAATAACTAAAAAAATTTAATATATGGTTACACACAATATAAATTAGAATATAAATATTCATTAGAAATAAAAAAATACTTCCTACATTATTTAATTTTTTTTAAATTTTTAAACATTATATAAATTCACTTATTTATGACACAATGATAATGAAGTAATTACCTTATCAATGAAATATTAAAATAATTGATATTATAAATGTCCAAATAAATGTAAATTGAGACTTCATATGAATTCCAAGAATTTTCTAGGTTACTATTACATATTATGACTGGTTAGATAAATTTTATTCAAATTGATAAATTTTTTATGGCTTTCAAAAAAAACAAATACTAAATACTGTCAAAATTGACAAAATTGAGTTTTTAAAACAAATATTATATTATTAATTCATATAATTTTCAAAAAAATTATAAGGTTCAGCTAAAGGAATTATGTATGGTTATATATATTAATAATTAACCACATGGGGTTCTGTTGTCTTTTTATAGTATGTTTATTAAGCAGAAAATATATAAACACAAAGAGACTTGTTTAATGTCAAACTATTTAACTAAGAGTTAAATCTACAAGATAAGGTTAATATGATGACCTAAACCTATCATAAACCTATTTTTTGAGGGGTTATCTACCCATACCCACCTTATTCTTTAAATAATTCATTTTGGAGTCATTATAAACAAAAATGGATTTTATTATAAAATAATATTTCAAGCTTTTCATAATGTGACCATCACCACTCTTATAAAAGGGAACTTCCCTTCTCTTAATTTCACACATCCAAAGCCTTTTGGATCGGCCAAACCCTTCCCAAATACCCTCTTAAATTTCATCCCTTAATCTTAGAGGCCTTCCATTGGCCATAAATCCAAACTAAGGAGCCCTTTTGATCAATTCCAAAGGAAGAACCCGAAGTAGAGGTAAAAATTTCATCACCTCTTTCAAGAACTTTTCTTCTTCCACTTCCTATTTCTTGGTTGTTCCCATTATAAAATAATAAATTCAGTGTCTTATATATACTGTGATGTTATTATAAAAATGTTAAAACCATATTCATTATTCTATCAATCCTATAAATGACATAGTCACCATACGTGCGTACGTAGGGATTACGGTCTCCACATCGTGGTGAAGTTTGTTATTCAAACAATTCATTATATGGATGGGTATAATAAAGATTATAACTGATGTAATAATAAATATAACATGTTAATGATTCTCTATGTATGATATAACATCAAATTATAAACTATTTCACCATCAATATAATGATATTTTCGCTCGTATGTACGTACGGATTACCGTCTCCACGAATGCGAAAAGATTCATTCCTCATCGTAATCATTCACGAATAATTTTATTTTTATGATTAAAAATAATTTTTATGTACATAATATCATTCTGTATATGAATGAAATACATACTATACATAAAAACCATGTCTTACGTAACCAATCATATAAAGGAAAAGGAACCAGTTATCACCTGAAACGGTGATACTACTAAAATATTATTAACAAAGCAATATTATAAGATCATATTTGATATCATATTTATATGTATAGTTCTTTTATAATTTAATAAAAAAATAACTATTATATAGTATGTTAACATACCACCGACTATGTAAAAGTAAAAGTTAAGGGTTAATTTCATAATCTCTTTATTATCTGAGGTTGTTTTTACGTATGTATCGAATGAGACTTCTTTATCATCCACATCCGTGTTTTCATTAAAAAGTATTTCAAAAATATAATATTTACTAGAAAATGGGTAAAATTCATTCATACCCTTATTTGACATTATATTTTTTTTAAATTAACCTTTCTGTCATTTTCTAAACAAGTTACATTATGACCTTTTCAAAAAAATTAAGATATGAATTTTTTTGACATATACGGCGGGTGTGGATATTTTCTGCCATTATAACATCATTGAAGCTTCACATACAAGTTTATAATAATGTTTTCAAAATAAATGTTTCCTTTTATAATTATATGTATTTTAAATTATTTCAACATAGAAAGAGATATTTCTCTAAAAAAATTTGATTTCATCTATGTCAACATTATTTTGATGGATTTTAACCTTCATAGAAGTTGATTTTTTTATGATACAAATCATCCATATTATGATGATGGTTTTGATATATGTTTGAATGTGGATGTGTTATTTTTATACCATTCATGATTTATGTATGAAGTATTGACATTTCATATTCTAGTTCTAATAAGAATGTTTATGTTATGTTTAAACCATTTCATATGAGGAATTCATTGGACTTAGTAAGTGACGGGAAGAGCCTACTATAGATCCTCACTACATCGGTAGGTCTCATGAGACAAACTAGAGTCTTGGATAAAGGCCTTGACCAAATATTATCTGTAGTCTTGTCACAAGGCCTTGACTATGTGATATGAAGTTTCGCATTAAGGATTCCATCATTATTAAAGTGGATATTGATATAGCATGTGATTATTAGACTAGTAGAATATACATGGGAATTAGTAAATTGAATTATTGGATTTTATCTTTTCCATATTATGTAGAAGCATAAGTTTAAAACGCTTTTGTTTTAGTAGTATACATTGCTTTAAATGTTTATGCTATTTTATGAATGTTTATGCTATATTGTTATCCTTACTGAGCATCTAAGCACACCATTTTCTATGTTTTATTTTTCCCATGATGTGAAGAATTATTATATGGTTGACCTACAGGGATAGGCTATGGATATAAGTGTTTTCAAAAGGGGACAAAATGTTTTTGATGATTTTATTTCATGATGAAATGTAAAACATATGAATGTATCTATTACTTCAAAGTCTACTAAACTGATCGGTCATTCGGGACATGATTCCTTATGTCATGAAAATGTTATGTAATAATGCACTACCTCTGGGTGACTAGATTCGGGGGGGGGGGGGGGTGGGTGGGTTACAGTTGGTATTAGAGGAAGTATAGTACAAACCCTGGAAACTATATTTAGAATAACACTGATTAGAGAACACTACCCTAATATAGACATTGAGGATTAGTATAGAATAACTTCCTAGAATTTTGGTACTATAGAGATTTTGTGAGTTTTCATAGTAATACATCACTGTCTGGATACAAGAAGGTAGAAGAAACTCTAGCACAGATATACCTAGGGGTAAAACCCAAGAACACTGTTTTGAGCTAGACATGAATAGGAACTGGTGCACGACAACGAGCTTTGAGTCACTCTTGGTTATGACACTCTCGGGGGTGTAATGGAAACTGTATCAATGCACATAACCCAAGTAGGTATTTCCCTCCTACTCAAGTCAATTATAGTGGAGCTAGTGATTCAACTGGTGATGATCATCTTATCACCATACTGGGACAACTCACTCAGGTTATGAATAATAACCTTACCCGTATGGAGCACCCTAATTCACAATGCGGATAATCAATGTTAGACCGCTTCATGAGGAAACAAAAACAAACATTAAATGGGAGTAAAAATCTATTAGTAGTTTAGCAATGGATAAATTTTATAGAGAAAATATATCATGCTTTGGGAGTAGAAAAAGGGAAAAAGTGGTCATGGCAGTTTATCGCCTCACAGAAGATGGAGATCAATAGTGGTCATTGATTCAAAACACAAAGGAACATGATGAAGTATCCTATATATAATTGAGAAAGTTTATCGGTATTTTTTTATAATTGCACTTTCCTCATGACCATCGAGTGGATTTGGAAAAGAAATTTTTCAGTTTGAGGCAAAAATATGATGAGAATGTCACAAAATATGAGGCTAAATTTACTAAGTTATCAAGTCATATTGCTGATTATATTCGTATCCCAAAGAGTAATATTTATTTATTCTTTGATTGGTTAAAACAATTTCTCTGGAGAGAATTAGTCTCACAATCCTTCTTATCATAAAAATATATTGTCTCATGTGCTATCAAGAGAGAAAAAGAATTATCTAAGTCTTATGACAATATAGAAAATCAAGAGAAGAAGAGATATTCTAAATACTCTAAAAATATAAATAAGGGGAAGAATGGAAAAGTTGAATATCCATCATGTGGTAAATGTGGGAAGAAACACCCATGTACTATCCTGAAGGGAATGGGAGTCTATTATAAGTGTGGTGAAAAGGACACTAAACTCGTGATTTCTAGGGGAAGATAGAGGTTGTTGAATGCTACAATTATAGAGAAAATGGACATTTTGAAAATGAATATCCTAAGTTCCATGTGAACGTACCTCAGAAAAGGACAAGGGAGAAAGGCCAAGAATATATGATCACTACTGCTAAGGTTTAAGCTCTGAAAGACGTGGTGGCAAGTAATTTAATGGTTTCTTTGTGTTCAGCCAATGCATTATTTGACTCTGGATCATCACATTGTTTCATATATTCCCAGTTTTCTAAGAAAATTAGATATTTTAAATTTGAAAAAAAAATGGTGTTCTCAGTCAAAACACCTAAGGTAAGTATCATCGTAATAACGTTTTCTGAATCAGTTCCCATTAGGTTATATAAATGTACTTTATCTGCAGATCTCATTGGCATAACCATGATTAATTTGATATAATCCTTGGAGTTGATTGGCTTTCGTACCACGATGCAAAAATTTATTGTAAGAAGAAGGAGGTTAAAATTTTCAATGATGATAAATAGTACCTTATCATTAGATCATAAACATCATCACCTGATTCTTATCTAGATCCACCACTAGTAGCTCTACTACATTCAATTATTGGAGAGGATGAGAATGAAATATTAATGGCTGAGGAATAGAATTTTCTAAAATAGGACATTCCTATTATGCAAGAATATATTGATGTGTTTCGAGACAATTTACCTGGGAAACCTCCAAAATGAGAAATTGAGTGTTCCATTGATTTATTTTCTGGTTCAAGGCCCATATTGAAGACCCCTTATAGAATGGCCACTGTGGAATTTGTGGAACTAAAGAAACAACTAGTGGAATTGAGTAATAAGGTATTTATTCAACCAAGTGTTTCTCCATGGGGAGCCCCTATCCTTTTTTTAATAAAAAAGACGGATCTATGTGGCTGTGAATTGACTACAGGGAGATCAATGCTATAACAATATAGAATAAGTATCCCCTACCTCGCATTGATAATTTATTTGACCAACGTCATGGAGCTCAATATTTTTCAAATATTGGCATTCGATATGTATATCATCCGTTGTGTGTGAAGAATTAAGTCATTCTGAAAATAGCATTTCGAACCAGGTACAAGCATTACGAGTTTTCAGTAATGCATTTTGGGTGGACTAAAGCACCCTCTGTTTTCATGGATATAATGAACAAAATTTTTAAGGATTATCTTGATGACTTTGTAGTGGTATTTATTGATGATATCTCGGTATATTCAAAAAACTATGAAGATCCTGAAAATCACTTGTACATAATCTTAAAGACTTATTTAAGTAATGAATTATATGTAATGTTTAGCAAGTGTGAATTCTGGCTTCAGGAGATTTCTTTTCTTTGTCATATTGTCTCAAAGGATGGAATCTATGTTGATCCTTTTAAGACAAAGGCAATTAAATAATTTCCATCACCAACGAGTATAACTGAGGTACATAGTTTTATTGGTTTAGTAGGTTATTATCTACATTTTTTCAGAGGTTTCTCCTATTGGCTAACCCATTAACCAAGCTCACACGTAAAGGGGTTAATTTTTTTTAGAAAAAATAGTTTGAAGAATGGTTTGAATAACTGATTATAAGATTTGTTGATGCTCCAATATTGACTCTACCATTGGGGAACGATGGGTTTGTTATTTATAGGGATGATTTAATGAAAGGTCTTCGTCTTGTCCTTATGCAGAATGATAGGGTTATCGCCTATGCATCACGGTAACTACAAATTCTTGCGAAAATCGATCCCACTAATGATCTTGAGTTAGCAGCTCTAATATTTTCTTTGAAGATATGGAGACACTATCTATGTGGTGAAAAATGTGAGATTTATACTGATCACCAGAGTTTGAAATATATTTTCTCACAAAAAGAACAGAACATGAGGAAAAGGAGATGGATTGAACTACTCAAGTATTATGATTTCACAATACACTACCATCCGGGGAAGAAAATATGGTGGAAGATGCTTTGACCAGAAAGGATCATGGATTTTTGAATAGGATGGGAGTTGAAAGGGATCATATATTCATGGATCTAGTAAAAAAAGATATGGGAATAATCATGGAAGGTGAAACATCAATAATTTTTCAAATGGTTTCCAAAGCATCTTTACTAGAAAGGATAAAAAGTTCCCAGACTCAGGATGAGGAATTTCAAAAGAAAATTAACAATGTGAATGATGGGATATTGATCGACTTCGTATATGAAGATGGAATTTTGAAATTTGGGAAGAGACATTGTGTTCCAGATAGACCGAATCTAAAATGGGAATTGTAGGATGATGCTCATAGCTCCAATTTCTCTATACACCCTAGTATCACTAAGATGTATAGAGATTTGAAGGAGAATTTTTAGTGGGACAACATGAAGAGGGAGATTGCTGATTTTTTGTCAAGATGTTTGGTTTTTCAACAAAAAAAAGCTTGAAGGAAACATCTTGGAGGATTCATGAAACCTCTTCCCATACCTGAGTGTAAATGAGATGATATTATAATGAAATTTGTCATGGTAATACCAATGAGTCCTAGAAGTAATGATGCAATATGGGTCATTGTTGATCTTCTTACCATGTCAGTATATTTTCTATGTATAAGAGAAGAATTTACACTTCAATATTTACCAAGACTATATATTACTGAAGTTTTAAGACTTCATGGAGTACCCCTATAGATTTTTTCTAGTTTTGATCCTCGTTTCACATCAATATTATAGAAAAGTCTTCAGAAAGCCCTTGAAACTGAAATCCGTTTGAGCACTTCCTACCACCCTAAAACCGATGGACAATCAGAAAATACTATTCAAACCATATAAGACATTTTGAGATCTTTCTCACATTAATTACGAGGTATGTGGGATCAATATTTACCTCTGGTAGAATTTCCCAATAACAATAGCTTCCATTCAAGTATTCTGATGGCACCATATGAAGCATTGTAGGGAAAGAGATATCACACACCAACTTTTGGGATGATGTTGGAGAAAAAAACTCGTAGGCCCAGAACATGTTAAGGAAACAATAGAAAAGGTAGATGTTATCCAAACCCACATCAAAGTATCTAAAATTAGGAAAAAGTGCTATGTTGATAACCGAAGGAAGGATTTGGAATTTCAGGTAGGAGATCATGTTTTGTTGAAAGTATCTCCATAGAAGGGTGTTATACATTTCAATAAGAAGGGTAAATTGAGTCCCAGGTACATCATACCTTTCTAAATTCTAGAGCGAATTGGAGTAGTAGCTTATCGTTTTGAAATGCCTCCATGTCTCTCCAAAGATCATGATGTGTTTCATGTATCACTATTGAGAAAATATAGGCTTGACCCAACACATGTACTCACCTATTAGGAAATTGACCTGGAACCGGATCTTTCTTAATGTGAAGAGCATGTCAAGATTCTTGATACAAGAGAACTTTTTCTGAGAAACTGGATGACTTTTCTAGTAAAATTTGTATTGAAAAAACCATAAGACGGAAGAGGCAACGTGGGAACCTAATGAAATTATGATTAAGAACCACCTGAACCTTTTTACAAATAAATATTCCAGAAATTTTGAGGACAAAATTATTTTAAGGAGTTGATAATGTAACACCCCAAGCTTCCATGGTACAATTCCCTTTAATAATACAATAGCTTGTGTTGTACACAACTTTGAGTTCAAAAACCCCACAACCAATCAAAATGGCCATTACGAATAGAAATACCCACTTTTTGAAATTTTATAAAATATATCTCTAAAAATGGACTTAATTTTTGGATTCGGAATATCAAAATTAGCTTAGGGTAAATTTTTGATATTTTTCTGAAAACGTTCAATTTTTTATGAATAGTGAAAAAACACTATGTTATTAGTTAAAACCGAATTTTTATTTAAATAATTAGTTATTTTATTTTAATTTATATTAGGTCAAAATAGATACATAATATCTATATATGTTCAACATAATTCATTGGTGTCATTTTATAATAAGTTTAGATATATAAAATTTTATCGAACTTTTTACCGTCTATTACCCACCTCCTAGGTGCATTTGAAAATTTGTATACAATATAATTTTACGGCTTATGTGAGTTGAATTTAAAAAATCTAAGACACATAGTAAATATTATTAAGTAAAATTTGGTTCAATAAGATGAAAATGATTTTTGGTGAATATAAACTTTTGACTTTTATTTACCACGGTTAAAAGTAAATAGGGTAATCAAGGGTAAAAATGATATCATAATTACCCTAAAACAAGTACTAATTCTTTTGGATAAGTATTATTCGACCAAAAAAAACTTTATGAATAAAATATGTTCTTTTTTGGTCCAATTGGATTTGATAAGGACATTTATTATTATTTTATTTAAAGAAGAGTTAAAAGATTTTAATTCAAAGTTTAATAAATAAACCATTTTTAATATAGGATTACACAAAATATAAATTCTACTATAAATATTCATTATAAATATAAATATATTTCCTACATAATGGTATTTTATTTATCATTTTTTGACATTATATAATTTAATTTATTTATGACACAATGATGATGCAGTAATTACATTATTAATGAAATATTAAAATAATTAATATTATAAATAACCAAATAAATGTATATTGAGACTTCAGATGAATTAAACTAATTTCATAAGTTAATATTACGTGTTAGGGTTAGTAAAATAAATTTTATTCTATGTGAAAAAGTTTTTATGGCTTAAAAAAAATCTATTACAAAATAGTGTCAAAATTGACATAATTGAGTTTTTAAAACAAATATTATATTATTAATTGATATAATATTCAAAAAACTCTAAGGATTTTTCAATGGACATAGATAAGGTTATATATTTTATTAATTAACTACATTGTTTTCTCTTGGATTGTTATATTATGTTTATTAACTATATAATATAAAAATACAAAGAGACATGGTAAATGTCAAACTATTTAAGAAAAAGTAAAATCTAAAAGATAAGGTTAATATGATGACCTAAACCTATAAAAACATATTGGTTGAGTTATTTTTGACCCATCCCCAACTTAAAAATAAAATAATTCATTTTTAGCCATTAGAAACCAAAAATGATTTTATTATAAAATAATATTTCAAGCTATTCTTAAAGTGACCATCACCTCTCTTATAAAAGGGTACTTCCCCTTATCTTAATTTCACAAAACTGAAGCCTTTTGGCTCATCCAAACCCTACCCAAATATCCTCCCAACTTTCCTCCCTTCATCATAGAGTCCTTCCTTTGGTCATAAATCCAATCTAAAGATCCCTTTTGATCAAATTAAAAGTAAGAACCCGAAGAAGAGGTAAAATTTCATATCCTCTTTCAAGTTCTTTTCTTCTTCCACTTCCTCTTACTTTGTTGATTCCATTCTGAAATAATAACTCCAGTATATTTTATATACTGTGATGTTATTATAAAAATGGAACAACCATATTAATTATTCTATCCATCCTATAAATGACAATGTCACCATACGTGCAGACGTACAGATTACTGTCTCCACATCATGGTGTAGTTTGTTATTCAAACACTTCATTATATGGATGGGTATAATAATGAGTATAAATTATTTAAATAATAAATATAACATGTTTATTATTCATTATATATGATATTAAATCCAATTAAATATTATTTCTCTATCAATTTAAAGATATTGTCGCTCGTGCATATGTATGGATTACCATCTCCACGAACGTGATGAGATTCATTCCCCATCATAATAATTTAAGAATAATTTTCATTTAATGATTAAAAATAATTTTTATAGACATAATATAATTATTTATATGAATCAAATACATCCTATCCATAAAAAACATGGCATACCTAACCAATCATATAAAGGAAAACGAATCAGTTAACACATAAAACAATGATACTACTAAAGTATTATTAACAAATGAATATTATAAGATCATATATGATATCATATTTATGTATATAATTCTTGTATAATTTAATAACAATGATTTAACTATTATATAAATGGTTAACATACCATATACTATGGTAAAGTACAAGGTACGGGTTAATTTCACTATCTCTTTATTATTCGAGGTTGTTTTTACGTAAGTATCTACTGAGACTTCATTATCATCCACATCTGTGTTTTCTTAAAAATTAATTTCAAAACATTTTTAATATTTACTATACAATGGGTTAATGTAATTTATACCCATATTTCACCTTATATGTTTTGAAAATAATCTTTCCATCATTTTCCAAACAATTGTTTATGACATTTTTGACAAAATTAAGGTAAGTATGTTTTTTTAACTTATAAGACCGGTGCGGCTAATTTCTGCAATTATAACATCAGCGAAGCTTCTCTTACAAGCTTTTAATAATATTATAAAATAAATGTTTCCTTTTATAATTATATGACTTTTAATGGATTTCAAAATAAATATGGATATTTCTATTAAAAAAATTTGATTTCATCTATGTCAACATCATTTTGATGGATTTTATGCTTTTTTGAAGTTGATTTACTATGATACAAATCGTACATATTGTATTGAAGGTTTTTGGGATATGTTTGACTGTGGATGTGTTATTTTTATACCATTAAAGGTTTGTGGATAAAGTATTGAAATTTCTTATGATAGTTTTAATAAGAATGTTTATGTTATGTTTAAACCTTTTCATATGAGGAATGCACTGGACTTAATTACTGACAGGTGGAGCCCGTTGTAGCTCATTGATGCATCGGTAGGTCTCATGAGACAAAATTTTATCTTGTCACAAGGCCTTGACAAAATCGTATCTGTAGTCTTGGCATAAGGCCTTGACTATGTGGTTATAAAGTCCGGTATTATGAATTCTATCATTATAAAAGTGCCTATTGATATTTCATGGGATTATTCGACTAGTAGAATGTCCATGTGAATTTTTAAATGACATTATTTGATTTTATCTTTTCCATATTATACTGATGTTTAATTTTAAAAGGCTTATTTAGACTTATAGATTGCCTTAAATGTTTATGCTTATTTATGAAAGTTTTTGCTATATTTTTATCCTTACTGAGCATCTGAGATCACCCCTTTCTATGTTTTATTTTTCCAAGGATATGAAGATGTATTTTATGGTTGACTGGCAGGGATAGGCTAAGAATATATGTGTGTTCAAAAGGGGGAAATTTTTTTTTGATGTTTTTGTTTCATGATGTAATGTAAACCTTGTGAATGTATCTAGTAATTCGAAGATGACTAAACTGATCAGTCGTTCAGGACATGATTCTATGTATATTTCCAATGTTACATAACAGTTCACCAACTCTGGGTAACTGGGGTCGAGGTGTTACAAAATTGGATTATATAATTGTTTAATCGATGAAGTAAACTAATTGATTTCTCAATTTAAAATTCTTTAGTGAGGTCTTCTTGCGGAGCATATAGATTTCAATTAGGTTTGATTTCATAGTGGACTTCAAGAAATTTAACAACTTAAATAGGAGGGAAAACAATCATATTGAGGTATGAATATGATATCTATTTAAATATTACTATTCATCTGGGGGTCCTTTGGGAAAATTACGAAATTTAATTGAGAAATATTTAGAAACAAGGAAGAGGGGAGTGTTCGAGAGGTTGAAGCTTATCCACAACTACTATTTTAATTATGATTTTCAAACCAATTTCTTTTATATCAATTATCAAAATTGTTCAATAATTTTCTTGAACATTATTTTTATTCAAACTTTTTCAAATCCCATAATTTATCTTTATGAAAAAAGAACAAAAAAAAGAGACAGTTTTGCAACTCAATCTTCAACCTCCTCTAGAGACGACCCATGGAGTGAAATATTACATTTATCTAGGTGATAAATCCTAATTGAGGTTTTCCTGAAAAAAACCCTCAAATAAACTAGCACCATTGCTATAGAGGTTTTGTGGGTTGATTTTATTTTTAAAAAGTGTTTTTTCGTGACCCGAACCTCTGACCAAAACTTGTTACATGTTGACCCTCGAATTGATAAAATATTCACTCTAGGGTTAGAACCACCCAAAATTCAACTGTCCCAAGCTATGAATCATCAACTGACACACCTAGAAGATAAGTAGTTGAAATTAAAATTAAAATGTCTGAAAATACAACCTTGAAAGAATTTGATTCAACTAATTATGAAATCTAGGAAAATCCTATTGAATACCCTAAGGCACCTACTGGGTTTGAAATAAAAAATGGTTTCATCCACCAGCTTCCCAAATTCAATGTATTCCCTTGTAAACACCCACACAAACACCTAAAATAATTCAGTTACCGTTTTTTCAACATGAAACCATATAGAGTTTGTTGAAAATTAGATCAAATTCAGGTCATTTCCATTCTCTTTAGGAGGGGGTTCTAAATAATTGTTCTTATATTCCAATTCAACCTTGATTATAGATTGGAATGAACTAAATAAAATTTCCCTCAAATTTTCTTCCCTACCTCAAGAACTACTTCCATTTAGAATGTGATTTGTTGAATTAGGGAGAGCCAAGGAGAAACATTTCATGTGTATTGGGAACATTTTAAAATACTCTTCTTTAGATTCCCCCACCATCAAATCAGTGACCAACTTCTAAACCAATATTTCTATGAGGGATAGTGTCTTACCGATAGAATTATGATTGTTACAGGTGTAGGAGGAGGCATAGTTGACAAAACACCCCCTGCTGCTCGGATTATAATTACAAATGTGGCCCAAAATTCACACCATTTTGTACAATATGCCTTCTCCATATCAAAGCTATACAAGAATTCTACATTATTGGTCCTAAAAGCAACACAATTTCAAGCTAACTATATGATCTTACCAACATGGAAAGGTCAATTATTCGATCAATGAAGCCTCCAACACCACATAAACCTGATGCAACACTCCATGTAAAAGTTCACTATGGAATTTTCCCATCAAATGAACATTTCCATGACCAATTCCTGCAAATTAAAGAGACCTATGAGAACTATAATGTAGTTATTCTTGGAAATTTTTTTCAAAAAAAGCCATTTCAAACGAATAAAAATTTCAATCAATGTTAGAACATACAATATAATGAAAGGTTTCGAAATCCCAAATAACGTAGAAGAATCTTCAAAGGAAAATCAATTAATTCTCAACGTAGATATTTTATTGAGAAAGACAATTCTCATTCGAGAAGCAACATTCATCCTCATCCTATCACTCAAAAATCTAAAATAATCCTCGAATAATCTTTCAACCAACAATAAAATATCTTCAATACCTTGATGAATCAAATGGGTCAACTTTCCTATGACGTCAGTTACTTGAATAATAAAAAGACTGGAGGTTTACCCTCACATATGCAAATAAATCCAAGGGATAATGGTACGTAAAATGTTAGTCCCATTGAACATATGAGTGGTAAAATATTGAATAACCCTCAAACTAAGAACATCAGGCTTACTACCGAAACTATTAATAGAATCCCACCATTGATGGAAATGCAAGAAATTTTTAATTTGGTTTAAATGAAAACACAAAGTCAAGAGATTAAATAATGTTGGAAAGAACAAGGAATGATTGGGAGAGGAAGTTTGGTCCTTATATTTCTCCAAAACAAACTCATAATTCCCGAGAAACATAAAAATTTCCACTGCCTTATCCAAGGGGTGATCACCTAGTGAAGACAATTACTGAAAAAATACTTAGATAAATAGGTTTTGGAAACTTTCAATAAATTCCAAATCAACATTCCTTTTCTTGATTCTGTGAAACAAATTCCATGGTATGCTATGTTTTTTACATACTTCTGTACCAACAAGAAGAAGTTCAAAGGAGTATAAAATGTTATATTAGGGAGAAATGTTTCATCCATGATTCAACATGGCTTTCCTATCAAATGCAAAGACCCAATAACTATCACCATTCCCTAAAAAATTATGAAAATTTAACTCAAGTACTTCATGTTTGATTCTGGGGCCTCCATCAATGTTATTCCACATTCTGTTTACCCATCTCATCAAGTTGGAGAATTTAAACCCTCTAGATTTATAATTAAATTTACCGATCAAAGTACCACATATCGTACTTGAGTTATAAAGGATTTTCTCATTTAGGTAAGAGACAATATTTTCCTATATATTTCTATATCATGGATATGGAAGATGATCAGTTCATTTCTCATGTACCTCTCATTCTAGGGAGTCCATTTTTGAAAACTGAAAAGGTAATAATCAATGTTTACAAAGGGCCAATTTAAACAGAATTTGGAGGGGGTGTTTTTCATTTCAATATTTTTCATTCCATGAAACACCTAGTTGAGGATCATTCATATCCTCAAGTGAACATGATTGACTGGTTTTCCTATGACATGTTACCATATTTATCATGTGATGAGATACCAGTTGATAAAGATTGAAATTTGATTCTTGCTGAATGTAATCATCAAGAGAGTGAAAAGGGATATTGTTATGAACATTGGTATTTTGAGACATCTAATATTAGTATTGAAGTAGATGAATTTCTATAAACCCTTGAACCTGCATGGGGTCTTAATATATAATATTCTAATTTTCCTCATGAAACATGTCTCAAGAAAAAAGAAGTTTTTCATCATGATGAATGTCATTTTTAATCAATAGATTCACCGAGCAATCATATATGTGAGTAGTTTCCCTTGAACCCACCGAATTTAGATTTTAAACCTATTCTTGAGAACCAAAAAGTTTCTTTATTAGGTGAGGATGAACAATTCCATGTAATAATTTCAAATGATTTTTCAAGGGACCACGAAAACCAACTTCACGGGATCCTCAAGTCCCAAAAAAAAGCTATAGGACAAAATCGCTTTTATTTAATAGGAATCAATCCCTCAGCATGCATGAATAGAATTGTTTTGGATGAAAATGATAAACCAATGAGAAAATTTCAAAGAATATTTAAACCACCACTATTGGAGGTTGTTAAGAAAAAATTCACCACCCTGCTGGCTATTGCAATTATTCTTCCAATATCTGAAATTCAATGGGTAAGTCAAGTCCATGGTGTATCTAAGAATGGTGGATTTACAATATGAATAAATTTATTTGGTGAGCTTGTAATAGTCAGGCTTCCAAATAAATGGAGAATGTGCATTGATTATAGAAATATCAATTTCGTTACAAGGAAATACCACTTCCCATTTCCATTCTATGATCATGTCCTTGATAAAACTGGCTACAAAAATCCACTATATTTTTCTTGATAGATTTTATAGGTATTTTTATGTTCACATTTCTTTAGAGGATCAAGAGAAAACCAATTTCACATGCCCCATTGGGAACTTTTCTTATCAGGTTATGCCTTTCGGTTTGGGTATTGATCCTGGGAATTTTTAAAGGTGTATGGAGAGAATCTTCTATAAATTTCTAGAAACATTCATGGATGTGTTTATGGATGACTTCATACTCTATGGAACATATTTTAGAATCTGTATGAAACTTTTGGCTTCGGTTCTAAAAACATGCATTGATAAGAACATTTTTCTAAATTATGAGAAATTACATTTCATGGTTGGTAAAGGGATTATCCCCAAACACATTGGTTACCTAAATATACTTCATGTTGATCAATACAAAGTTGATGTAATTTATTCATTTACAAACACAAAAACTATGAGAGATATGAGATCCTTCCTTGTCTATGCTGGATTTTATTGGAGATTCATTAAGGATTTTATTAAGATTTCATTACATTTAGTAAAATTGCTACAAAAGGATTCCCTATTTTTATTTAATGAGAATTTAATGAAGGCCTTTCATGAGATAAAACAAAAACTGATAACCCCTACCATTGTTCAACCACCCATATGGGAATTTCCCTTTGAAATCATGACTGATTCATATAACATTTTTATTGGACCAGTGTTGAGTCAAAGGATAGAAAATAAATCTCATGTGATATCCTATGCCTCCAGAACATTAGATCAGGAATAGTAAAACTACACAATTGATAAGGAACTTTTAGATGTTGTCTTCTCTTTGGAAAAAATTACATGTTATCTTTTGGGCTCAAAGGTGATGGTTTTCACATGTCATTTTGAAATCAGATTTTTTATGGAGAAACATGATTAAAAACAAAGACTTTGTGATAGATTTTTCAATTACAGATGACTGATGTTGAAATAAAGATAAAAAGAATGTTAGAACCTTGTTTTTTATTACAATTAGAGTTTGTTAAGAAAGAAGTCACCTCCCTGCTAGCGGTTGGAATTATTCTTCCCATATCTGATATAAAGGATGATAGAACCTTGTTTCTTGTCATTTTGTCCTAAATAGCTCAAAGTGTGACAAAAATGCATGAAATTTTTTTTATTCTGGTTTTTATTGGCCAACCATTTTTAAATATTCTTTTTAGTTTTTTAGAACCTGTAAAAATTGTCTATTCCAAGGAAACATTTCCAAACAAAATGAGATTCCACAAATACCTATTTTTTTTTTATTTATTTGATGTTTGGGGAATATATTACATGGTGAATTTTAAAAATTCGTTTGGATATCTTTAAATCTCTCTTGTTATTGATTATGTCTCTATGCGGGTAGATGTTATTCCCACCAGAACTATTGATTCCAATATTATGTCCAAAATTGTGAAAGGACATTTGTTTTCATGATTTGGATTTCTAATGTTTTCTATTACGAATCCAGGTACACATTTTTATAATAAGAAATTGGAAACTCTATTGGGGAAATTTGGAGTTCATCACTAGGTCTCTACACCATATCATCCAGAAAAAAATGTAATGGATGAGTTGTTCAATAGGGAAGTCAAACTAATTATAAAAAAACTATACCCCCAAATAGAAAGAACTGGGGTTTGAGACATGATGATGCACTCTCGTCCCATAGGACTACCTTCAAAACCCCAATTGGCATGACACAATTTATTTTAGTCTATCGAAAGCCTTTTCACCTACTGTTTTAGTTAGAACATAAATATTTTGGGACTATCAAAACATTTAAAATGAAGATGTTTTTTGCTTCAAAATAAATAATGTTTTTCTTTCATGAAATAGTGGATATTTGAAACAATGCATATGAAATATCATGATTGTACAAAGAAAGAACCAAATAATTTCATGATGGTATGATTATCAACAGAAACGTCAAGGAAGGAGACAAAGTTCTATTCTTTGAATCCATATTGAAGCTGTTTCTGGGTAAATTTTGTTCCAAATGGTTTTTTCCTTCCACTATTACTCATGTTTTTCCTTTTGCAGCATTATAGATAAAAGAACTAGATAATGGAATGTCAATCCCAGTCAATGGGAATAGGTTTAAGTTATATAGAGAGAATTTACAAGATCCTCCAGGGGAGGATATCTAACTTCAAGATTTTGAATACAATTAATTCCATGTTGTGTCTTTCCTTCCCACTTATTTTTGTTATGTCTTTAATTTCATAATTTTAATTCTCAGATAAAATTTCTACATAGGGAGGAAATTTCACAGAATATGTGTGGGGGTAGTAGCAATTCTAGGTATTTTAGGATTTTATGTTCATACCTTTGAAATTTTTTGTTTTCAAATTTTCATTCTATCTTTAGTGTGTTTCTTTTCATCCTTTTCAAATTATGTACATCTTATTTTAAAATTTTGCATGTTTTATTTCAAATTTTATTTAAAAATGTTTTTTTTAATTCCATGAAAAAAAATTTGAGACTCGTTCTATGGATTGAACTAATTGATCCTTGGAAACTTAACAGAAATGAATTCTGAAAATGGCATTGTTTCTGCTTAAAAAATTTGGAAAATTCATGAAAATACCTCTGCTTTCTAAATCTCATGTTGCATCTCACTAACATTGTAATTGAAATTCCCATTCTTGTGAGGCCTATAAACACGTTTCGAAATCCTCTTCACATACACCTCTTTTCTATAGAGAACCAATCCATGTTTTTATGTAGCAGAACATGATATATCTTGGTCAAAACATTAGGGATGAGGTAATTGTGATTAAAATTATTAAGGCATTTTATTGGATTTTAATGTCCCATTTTTAATTATTATCCTATTTATATGGTCATTCCTTCTACATTTTATCATTATTGATACCTTAGTATCCATGTACAACCTATTAGGTTTTCCACATTACAATCCAATTTTCCCTTTCCACCTGATCTTGATGTTTAAATGCATGATCAAGTTGAACTTGTGTGTGGGGGCAGATGAATTTTGTTATGATACCTCATATGGTGTTTCTTTGACAGGACATTACAACATTGAAGAGAACTTTCAACTGTTGAAATGTATTTTGCTAATATTTTTTCACATGTGGAGCTCTTAAATGTCATAGAGTAGTGTATTTCTGGAGCTCGCAATGGATGGAAGTTGCTCCCTATCTGGAGACCTCATAAAAAGAATGGAAAAAATAAAATTTTATATATGCTACTGAAATATTTATCGAATGGTTTGTATAATAATTTTCTTCAGAGGAGAGTATTGAGGATTTCATACTTGAATGAATATTAGAATCATTCATTTTTTCTTCTAAAAGAGCCAAACCCTCCTTTTAGCCTCAGAATTTTCAACATTTGAAACCTACCAAACCCAAACCATAGAACAAAATTTTTATTTCCTCATGATAATCCCATGTTCTTTGATTAAATAGGGTAGATATATATAATTTTATCAAAATTATAGTGATTCTTTGATGATTTTGGATGTGGAAAAGCCTTTTTGAAAACCCATATTTACGTGTTGAGAGAAAATTAATGTGACCTAAGTGTGTTGTGTGAATTGGAGGATAAAATAAGTGGAAATGGATTGTGTGATATAAACTGAGAACTTGAAATATTTTTTTAATGAGGCATTCTATCTTTTAATTCATTGTGATAAATTGGTAATCTCTATTGGTATGATTTTTGATTTGGACAATTTATTGCTCATTTTTTCAGGAGTTGAAATGCTAAATGTAAGGGAATTGATAGAGATAATATTTCCAGTATTTTTCATAGGTAATTTAATGATTTAAACCCCCAAAAAATAACAATATGATCTTATTTGTAACAAATTTTGATTTAGAGTGTGTTTTGGGATAAAAAGATAAAATTGTACAATTCTGGATTTTTAACAGATTTATATCGCTTGGGTATTTTTGTCAATTATTTTAAAATATATTTCCAAATTAAGTAATTATTCTTTTTTGGATGCATGTTTTTATTTCCTTCAAAATTTTCTTCTGTGACAATAACTGATTTGAACAAAATGAGGCCCTAAAACTCAATCAATTCAAAAAATTATTCGGGCGGACAACATGGCCCCCACCACCATAACTAAATCATAATATGGGATAAGAAAAAATAATTGAGGGGATTATAAATATATTTGAAATAGAACACATAAATATGCTTATGAAATGAATTTGGTGGAGGTTTTCACGAATTAATTGTGTAATTGGACATTATACATTGGGGATATAATTATGAAATTTTCGTCTAAAAACATAATCTCTCATTGTTTAATTCTTAACATCCACCAAACGTGTCCAATAAATGTCAAATTTTGAAGAAGTATTAATAACAAAATTTGGATCACGCTTTTTGAAGGAACCTATTACATATTATGAAATTCTATTGTTCATAAACATGTAAACCTTCCGAGTAAATATTTTCAGTGAAAATTCTTCACCCATTTCATATAAATATGTTCCTTTTCTCCCATATCAGCATATCTAATTTCAATGGTGTTGTATTTAGATATCAAGGTAAATATGGTTTTGTAGATCCGGATGAATATTTATTGAAATGATGCTATAATAGAGATGATATAGGATCCCCAATTGATGTGTGTCTAAGCACCAAGTGGTTATGGATCGCGACACCCAACAGACACTATCTTCCGAGTTTCATTCTTATTAAGTAATCTATTTTGGAATTTCTATTGAACATTTGTTTTTGAATGAATTCAGTTGTATTACTTCTTCAATATATTTTCATCAAATTTTATTGGATAGTTGTTTCATCTATGAAGTAAACTATTTAATTTCACTATTCAAAATTCTTTGGTGAGGTCTCGTTGTTGAGCATCATGATTTCAATTAGGTTTGATTGCTAAGAGGTCTTAAAGAAATTGAATCACTTCTACAGTTAGGAAAACAATAATATAGAGGTCTCAATATGATTTATATTCAAATTTTACTGTTTTCCTTGGGGTCCATTGGGGGAATTTTAAAAATTAGTTGAGATATAATTAAAAATAGGGAAGAGGGGAGTATCCGAGAGGTTGAAGCCTGTCCACAACTACTGTTTCAATTATGATATTCAATAAAATTTATTTTCTATAATTTTTTAACCATGTTCTATAATTTTCAAGAACATTATTTTTATTCAAACATTTTCAAATCCCCCAATTTCTCTTCTTATAAAAATTACAAACAAAAGTGATAGTTTTGACACTCAAACTACAACCTCCTCGAGAGAAATCCGAATGACTACTATATTGAATTTCTCTACGGGGTAATTAATGATATAGTTTTTCATGAAAAAAGTTGTCCCATCACTATCCTTGACGATAGAAACAAAATATTATAACAAATCATAACTATTGGTAAATAAATATATCCTAATGGAGCTATACCGATGATTTAGAAATACAGTGGGCATAGGATTTATGTCCAAGGCTATAACAACAATTTTTTAAAAAACCAATAGTATATGGTTGTCTATACCAATGGTTTTTATAAGTTGGTGGTTTAGGGGTCTCAATATGTGTACTTTTCGCTTGCTCCTCCTCCCTTGCTCTTCATTCAAACCATAATCCTCCCTCATTCACCTAGAATTCCCCCTCCCCTCAGTTGATTTTTTCCTCCTCCATCCCATGCTCATGTGTATTTGGCATCCCCCTCCTCAACTTAGTTAATTTTGGCCTCCCCATACCCTCCTCTAATGAATTTGTCATACTCCATGTCACTTTGCACCCATCAAATAATGTTATTTCTTTTCTTTACTATTTTTTTGTTGGGATATTTGTGTGGTAATATGTTATTCCCTTATCTTATTTCTTCTCTTATGTTCCTCCATTTTAAAAGGTGTGGGTCCCTTTTATAAAAAATAATTTGTTTTCGATATATTTTTTTTAATATTTTTCAACTATTTTACATTATAGATACGTGATTCTCCTTCAATTTTAAATTAAAACATCTTATGTAAACAACTATTCTTCTATAGGGACAATCGTTTTATATTTTGATGTAGTTTTAGTAATAAGAATTTGTTGTCTATATGACTAGAGGAATTGAAATCAGATCCCCATTACTTATGGTATAGTTTTATCTTGATCTTAACTCATTTATATTGTTATTTCATCTTGATAATCTATATATTGTGGTCTATTTTTCAAAAGAAAAAATGACATTTGTTATTTCCGAAATTTATAGTTCATGAGAGAACTATTTTCAGAATGTGGGAGTCTAATCATATAAATTCATCATTTAGTGATGCATTAAATTCATCTGAAATTTTATATTGGTGATTCAAAATTTTTTTTATTATAATTATTATTGAATTATCATGAATCATATTCCTTGAAAAAATAAGATATATTATACTAAAAATATAAAATATATTGAATCATTGGTAAGGAGTAAATATATTTTGATATATTTGATATTTCATTTTCTCATTTTGGAACATATATTATTTATAATAATCAATTAATTATACTTGTATGATCACCCCTACTTATATATATTATTTATATAATTTTAAAAATGGTTTTTTATATTGGACTTACTATATACATGCTAAGTATGGGAGATTAGTGGAAATTAAGGGATTTATTATTCGTTTGGAGTAGTTTTAATATAGTATTGTTATAATTGATGTTTTAGTTCGTATGGTATTATGTGGATATTTATATTTTGATTGATAAGTTGGGTTAATTTCATCCATTTTGTTTGGTGTTGATAGGTGTATTTTTGTCCTTTTTAGTGATTAAATAGGTTATTGTCTATTGTACGACATTTTTTATAACCTCATTGCTAGTCTCCAACCCATAACTAATTATAAGTAAGTATATGGTCAACACCTAAATTTTCTATTGACAAAATGGTTTTTAGTAGATTTTGGTTATTAATGTACAAAAATTGGGATAGAAAATAAATTGATTGGAGTATTAATTATAATTTTATGTAAATTAATGAATGACATCACATTGTTAAATAAATTCTTTAAACATGAATAGTTATAGGATCACTTTACTTTCCATGATGAAAATAATGATGAAAAACCAAGTTATATAATATCACAAACACAAATTTATTTGATGGAAATGAAGAAGACATGAAGGATATACACTCCAAAATTATGCTCAAATAATGAATGAATAAAAAAATTACATGTTTATAATAAAATTATAAATATATTATAATTTCTTGATGATTTTATTCAATTAAAAATTATATTGGTGAAAATACATTGACAGTTTTTATGAACTTATATACCAAAGGAAAGAATAATTCAAGATGTAAAGAAAATCAGTAAAAAGAACAAGGAGTATCACATTGGATTTTTGTTGAATAATGAAATTAAAAACAAATTACAAAATTTAATTTAATGTAATCCAGTCTTAAAATAGAAGACCATTACATTCAAAAATATATTGAAAATTTTTATTCCACAATAAAAGTGGTTATTGAGACTCTATAAATTAAATCCACTATTATTAAATTATGATAAAAATGAAAATTTATAGGGAAAATGTTTTTTAATTTCTTTTTTTATTCAATATGTTCCTAAAAAAGAAAATCATCTCAATATATGATCTTTACTTATTTTCATAAAATTTGGCATCTTTATTCTGATTTAAATTCAATAAATACTAGTTTTAGTTTATCTAAAATAATTTACTTATCTTTCACATTATTGAGAAGGTACCGTAAGGAAGGATAATATGGGATCCAAAATTTATTTTAGCTAACACTACTATATTTAAAATATTTTTTGTAATAATATATTTAGACTCAAAATTCAATTATATGAATGGTACCCTAAGATATAATCCCATGACATTACTTAGTACATGAACATCAGATGTATGAATCATAGCTTGGTTACTTCTAAAAGTTAAACCAATTATAAATTCTTGAAGACAGATATGAAGAATTTGTAATAATGCAATGATAAAAATACTTACTGTATACACCACTAGATTTATCAATTATAATATTAGAAAATATATTTTACATAGTGTTTTACCTAATTATAATTTTGAAACTATTAGACAATTATGAAATTTTAGTTATAGAATTTCCTTTTAGAATTTAATAAAAAATTCCTTTGATTCCAAAGGTAAAAATTAAATTTCAAATAATAATTATCAACTTGTATATATTATTGATATAAAACAAATTTATTACCAATATTTTAGATTATTTATTATTGTTGATAGTGTTTATCTAATATTTAATAGGAATTATAATCATTATCGCACATATATACCATCCTTGATTCATTATTTGTAGTCATCACATATAGAATATTGTATTTCTCTTATTCTTGGTTTTGTTGGATAATAGTATGATTTCGTGACTTTCATATTAAAATTGTTTGTATTGAAATTTTAAATTATGGTTTACATTGTTTATTGGAACATAATCTATTTTTCCTTATAATAGAATGAATAGAATTTGGATATATCATACTAATCAGATTTCGATTGATTTTAAAAATAATTTGGAAAAAAAAGATTTTTCATTTAACAATTCTTCAGAAGTAGGTTGTATAAATTTAAATTCCATAGTTTTGTTAGAAGACCATGGTTAATCCAAAAAAATTCTATTATATAACAACATATGTATTTCAAACAAAATTTTATGTATAGAATCACCCTGGAGAAATAGAACAATCTTTTACTATTAATGAACAAAAAAGAAAGAAGTGGTATAGAAATTTGATATTTGATTAGTTTCCCTTTGTGCATAATCAAAAGAGAGACAATATGTTAGTTCAAGAAGTTAATGATTTCTATACATGAGGATAATAATAAACAAGATTATGTTGAGATAGTGAAAAAATTAATTGATGATACAAGAACACCAGTATATCATGAATGTACTAAAATGACCATGTTGTAATTTTTAATGCGATTATATCATCGAAAACCCATTTATGGAATTTCAAATACAACCATTGATTATATTCTTATCTTTTCCCGGGATTTATTCCTGTTGGTGTGGATATTACCTCAAATAATTATAATTCAAGATAGTTAATTAAGCCTCTTGGATTTTCCACCGATGAAGTTCATACTTGTACAAAATATTTAAAGTTTATTTTGGGAGGAAACAACTGAAAGTAATGATGGTATGAAATGTGTTAAATCTCTATTGAAGGAAAATGAATATGGAACACAATCTCATGTGACACAAAATGTTATCTGGGACTTTCCATTAATTCCAAGACTTAAAAATCTATTCAGTTCTATAGAAATCACATTCAACATGTGATTTAATTATGTTGTGAGAATTCAATGTAATGATGAGTCCATTAAACCTGAAAATGGATTATCATTGAGATAATTTGATGTACAACACCATAATTTTGCAGTTGAGGTGCGTAATGTCAGGTTGGGTTTATCCTATGACGGTTTTAATCTATTTGGTCATAAGCTTACTGCTCAAATCACATGGATTTCCTTTATTCATGTTTATAATCATCCACCATGGATGTGTATTAAGAACCATTCACTTTATAGATTATAATGATATCTATACCATCTAAAACAATAAATGTTATAGACATCTATTTTTATCCTTTAATAAGACATTTGATGCAACTTTGGGATGTGGGTGTGCAAATATTTGATGCTTCTTCAAAAAATATATTTTAGATGTGTGTTTCCCTTCTATGGAACTATAAACGATTTCCTTGCTTATTTAATGATTTATGGAGGGACCAATAAGGGAAAAATTTCAGGTCCTATATATAGAAATAATACATGATTGAGAAAGATTAAATATTATCATAGATTCAGTTTCATGGGGCATCGATGATAATTTCCCATGGATCGTCATTACAGGAATAATCATTGGAGGTTCGATAATACAATTCACACTAAAAACCACCTCAAAATATGTATGGTAGTGATGTGCTTAATGAATTTAAATATTTCAGTTTTTCATTTTGGAAAGGATAGCTAAAAAATAAAAATAATAAGAGTGTTGACACGGAACCCACTTACAATGGGAAAAATAAAAGTATCCTTTTTAAGTTTCATATTGGTATACCAATTTGTTAAGTAATTTTTTAGACGAAATGTATGTTGAAAAAATAATATGTGAAATGTTTCCTAAAATTCATCTAAATATCAAGGGGAATACCAATGATGACTTTCGATCTCATCGGGACTTGTTGGAGTGGGGTATTCGACCAGAACTACATCCTATGTGTATAGGTGAAAAAAATAGAATCTTCCTTATGCTTATTATGTGATAGAACCATCAGAGATAGGAAAATTTCTAGATAAATTAATGAATATCATGGTTCTTAATGGCTATTTCTGCTACATATTTAAACAATTCAATAGCATGGATTTGAAAATAAAATCCCTAAAACTTATTATTATTGAATACTTCTTCGTGAACTGATTCCAATAACAATTCAGAATTTTCAATCTGTTAATTTAAGGGTGAAAGTGATTCTATTATTCAATTATCTTAGATAACATTGTGATAAAAGGTTATACAAGTTATTCATGATAAAAATATAGTAGGAGGTTCCATTAATTTTAAGTGATTTGAAAAAAAAATCCTCTATCCTTTTTCACCTGCATGCAACATTTAACATTTTGGATTCCAACTGAAACACTTCTTGGGGGACCAGTTTCTATTAAGTGGATGTATCCTACATAAATAAATATATACATAATAAAATCATATTTCCTAAATAATAATTATGTGTAAGGTTTTATTGTGAGAGGTTATCTAACTCAAAAATATATGAATTTTTTGGTCAATGTATTTGTCTGATGTGAGCACTAGATATAATCGATCAATGAAAAATTAAGATGACCAGAATGGAAAATTCTACCCTTGTTTCCAACACTTCCCCAAATAGGAGGAATTATTGGGTCTTACAAATTGTCTACATTGAGCCTTGAAGAGTGGGATATGGAACATCATACAATCTTCATTAATTTTGGTTTGTTCTGTGACTATATCTAGTAAGTAATTTGAATATTTATATGTTATCTCAAATTATGAAATTTCACATATACCATAGACTTATTATCATTTTATTTAGGCAAAATATACCAATTATAAGTAGAGTTCGTTGATCATTATCATTGAGAAGGAGAGAGTCTTAACATACAATAGATATTCCTTCAGGGTTGAAATCAATGGTATGGCCATTACATTAATTAGTTTAAAATAAATATATCCATTTAATTGTATTATTTAAATATTTTTCAGGTATTGAGTTTACCTATGGAATATATTTCTCAAGAATTGAGAGTGTTTTATTTTAGTCCCAATTATTTGGTTCATGAATGAAATCATTAATAATCA
Organism: Viscum album; assembly: GCA_963277665.1. Classification (NCBI taxonomy): domain Eukaryota; kingdom Viridiplantae; phylum Streptophyta; class Magnoliopsida; order Santalales; family Viscaceae; genus Viscum; species Viscum album. The sequence goes on along the minus strand of OY728119.1, from coordinate 1,682,752,159 downwards.
ATGGATATAAATTTTTACAACTGATAGAGTGGTTAAAATGAGAACAACTCATGATGGTGTTATATTAACTACTAGAACGGATTGTTATGCTAGTGCATGATATAGTCAGTGTCGATATAATTTTGTGTATTATTATGGAGTTGTTGTGAAAATATTATTATTGGAATACTACCATCAAGGTCAAGTCGCTATGATAAAATGTAAATAGTTTGATTCAATGACGTGAAATGGTATATTTATTGATGATTGTGTATTCAAAGTTATTGACATGAGTTGATTCATATATATCTATGAACTATATAATTTATAATAAATGGATAAAAAAGTTTTTTTATGTGAAATATCATAGGTTACCTGATTATGGTTTCATTAATGAAGTAATCCAAACACATATTTTTTATGATGTTGGTGATGAAATTTCAACCATTGACACCCCCCATTGGTGATGATTTTTTTTTTATTTGATGGATTAAATTGTCCCATTGTAAGAGTTAATGTTGAAACTGATGTAGTGGTGGGCAATATATAGAAGAAACCATATATATTCATTTTTCATTAATATTACCTTGACATAAGTTTCTCAAGTTAGTATTACTATAAATACTTTCATTTAGATTATGTTTGGAATGATATGTTTGTTTTGGTATTGTATAGTGTTGTTTAATTTATTAATATTTATTTCAATTTTGAAAACTTGGATTAAATTGGATTTTTAAAAACTGTGTATGTTGGTTTTAAATTATTGTTACTAAATGATGTTATGAAATTTATTATTCCTTCATTGACATTTAAGTTTTATACTTGATTTATAAAAATAGTTTCAAAATTTGTATATTTTATTCTTATACAGATTATTCCAAATACTTAAGTACTTCTAAAGAAGTGACTATTTGATCTTTGTCGATAGGTGTGGGAGAGTGTGTTTCCTTTTTTGACTTCCCTCGGTGATTATAATAATTGTAATGTTATTCCTCTAAATTATATATAATTTCATATTAATATTCTTTGTCAATTTATTTATGGACATTCAGTTCCACCAGAGTTGACTTCTCATCTTTCTAGCATGGGTATGAGTGGGGATTCTCTTTGACATAGAGGGAGCAACTGTCATACATGTTCCCACATTGACCCACCAATAGATACCCCATCTACCACACCTTTATATCCTCTACATGAGTCTCCAAGGATGTTCTTATCCATGCCTCCATCATCTTCTCAGTTACCCTCTTATTCACATACCATGTTTATGCCACCTATAGTGATGACCCCATTAAAGCCTCCATAATCTCATTTAGCCTCTTCCTCACATACCATGTCTAAACCACCTCCATGGATGTTCCCACATTTACCGTATCCATATCTGATGAAGTATCCCTTAGCCTACCACCCGTATTTTTTCATGTATACACTGGCTCCAATTCCTAATATCCACCAAAAATATGGTGAGTCTATTCCCTTAGCATCCACTCCAGTGCATGAAGACCACCTAGAGCATTCATTATAATAGACACTTACTTCAAAGGATGCTGATCCAGGATAGCCCATCGATCCATCACAGTCTATTGAGAAGCCTATAATATGTTTTTTATTGTATCTGTGTCAAATTATATCACTTCACTTTTTTTCTAGTTGTACCATGACATAATTAATCTATTCTTGTTTCCTCTTTTCTTATTTAGTGGGATATTCTTCATGGCGATATAGTCACACTCAAATGCAGGAATCATGGACTTTCTAGAGACAAATAATGGTGGATTATAATGAATAAAATCATATGGTAGGTAAAAATGCAAAGTATTATAGAAGTTACATGACAACATTATCCAAGTGACACGATATTATTCTAGTGGAACTAGTCTCATAGAGATATACCAGTAATAACATCAAGAGAAAATCATGGTAGTAGATATGGTTAAGAAAATTTTATAAATTTTTATCTATATTATTATTAATATTATATGAAATAACATGTTCATTATAGAGTCGATTTAACATTCCCAATGGATAATCTACTAGGGCTAAAAGGATGATGGATCTTAGGGAGTTACAGAGATAATTTAAGAATGTGTTGTATGTTGGATGGAAGAGAAGAGTTGTTTCTAATTTAGATGGTGTACCCACATTCCCCGACTGTCCAAAAACAAAATATCAAAAAATGATTACACATTAGAAGACTATCATGTTTAAGTTATTTCCATTCTTTAATGGTTTGAATATAAATTTTAATTCTTATTACTTGTATTGGGTTCTTTTTATAAATCGTCAAGGAAAATAAAAAAGAACAAATATTCAAAGACTTATCTACACACAATGGGGCACACTACAATTCCTGAGCATGGGAAGTGCCATGTACTTTATCTGAATAAAAATAATGGCCTTATTTATACTGTTAATTAGTTATCATTTCATACTAAGTTTTATGTTTTGTTATCATTAATCCCTTTAATAAAATGATTAATATACCCCTTTCAAATGTTCATTAGGCCTAATGGAATAATGTCCAATTGGCCTATATGCCTAATTTCCAATTGTCATATTATGTATATAGGTCAATTTTCCATTAGACATATAGGTAAATTTTCCATTAGGCCTATAGGCCTATAGGCCAATTGAAAATTAGGCCCAATTGGACAGCTGGCCATTAGGCCTATAGGCCTATATGCCAATTGTCCATTAGGCCTAATGGCATAATGTCCAATCAGCATATAGGTCCAATGTCCAATTTCACTAGAGTGATAATTATAAATTAGTATTAATTTCTAATTAGCCTAAGTCCAATAGGACAATTCACAATTAGTATTATATGCTTAATGGAGAATTGGCCAATTAAGCCTAATGGTCAATTAACCTAAAGGATTAATGGATGATTGGCCTATATGCCTAATAGTTGATTGGAATATAGGCCTAATGGTCGATTCACTTAAATGTTCTAATGGTTGAATGGAATAGTGGCCTAATGGTCAATAGTTTTATTGACCTAATTGTCAATTGGCCTATAGGCATAATGGCGGATTGCCCTATAGGCCTAATGGAGGATTGACCTATAGGCCTAATGGCGGATTGAACTATAAGCCTAATAGTGGATTTGCCTATAGGCCTAATGGATGATTATCCTATAGGCCTAATGGATGATTATTCCTATAGTCCACTCAAAATTTTGGGCTATAGGAAAACTGGATATTATGTAAATTGGCAGATTGGACAATTGGCCATTATACCTATATGACTATTGGCCAATTGTACATTAGGTATATATAACTATTGAAAATTTTCCTATAGGACTATACGACAATCATATATTATTCCTAATAGACCAATTGGCCATTAGGCCTATAGGATAATTAGATATTAGGCCGAATTTTCCAATTTGAAATAATGCCATTATACCTAATGGCCAGTTATCCTATATGACTAATGTCCAATTGGAATATATGACATTAGGCCTAATGGATAAATAGTTGAATAATGAATAATAAGGATTTATATTATGAAATTAATATAAGGAGTTCAAATTAAATATAATTTAATGTTCATAATTAGTACCAAAAATTATAAAGTGTTTTTTATTAGCTTTTATACAAGAATTGTTTTTAATGTTTGTGGCATTAATTATGATTTTTGAATTTATATAAAGATAATCCATTTTATTATTGTTTAATATTATAAATTTTTTACATTTTTAATATGTATATAATAATAAATTTCATTTATAGTTAGCTATATTGGGCATCGATTGTCTTCAACCTCGAGCTAAATTATTTTGCTCAAGTAGGAAGAAAAAATATGGAATTGTAGTAAATGTGAAAACATAAGAAAATATTGTGAATTTTTTATTTGTATTCAAAATATATATATAAATTTACAAATTAAATATCTTTTTTATATTTTCAACAGACTTATTGATAGGTCTTTGATGATAAAGAGGATGACAACTTTCGAATGAATGATCATTTGAGTCGGGTATTTGGTGACGACCACCAGGGTAGAGTTGATGTCTACCAGGGAAAACATTAACCCATCTAGGTATTGGTCCTCATCAATATCCTCTCAAATCACATAGGCCCTCGATTTTGAAAGTGATCATGAAAAAGTAGCTGAATAAAAAAATAGCTTTAGAGGAGTGTGAAAGAAAAAAATAGTGGCATGAAATAAGTAAGACGATCACTGAACAATTCAAGAAAGTAATGTCAGTTATAAGTCAATAAATTCCATCAGATTGTGGTACTATTATTGATTCATATATTTCATCAATGAGTTTTTAAAATTATTCCTGGATTGATGCCAATTTGGTCCTAGTGGAAATTTAGCTGAAGTTGGTGGAGATGATACAATTGATGATGTAGCTACTCAAAATGATGTTATTTTTTAGGATGTTTTTTCTACTAATGATGATGATATTTTGGATGATTATGTTGTCAATGGAATATATATTGATCCCCTCCATTTTTGACATAAAAGGAAGAAGACTTGTTCGGTTATGAAATGAATTAAATTGAATTTTTATAGATGTATATGTATGTTTTAGTATTTTATGTGATTTGAAAACTATTAAATTTTTTTGTTGGATAATAAATGTAGAAAATTTTTACTTTATTGAATGTATATTTTATGTTATATTCGATTTTCATGTTAATAATTTTTCATAAGACGTTGTGGTGGTGCTGCTACCAAATGGATGTCGTTAGTTATACCAATTATTCTTTGAACCATGGGTATAAGTTGTCTTATGGGAATATATATACCAATGGTTTTATGGAAGCTATGTGTATAGGTATATATTTGTGAGTTAATAGGGAATTGTTCCTCAAAAAGACAGTATATAATATATCCATGGTTTTGGGGTCTATACTCACATTTAAAAACCGTGGGTATAGGCACCTTCTCTAGTAGTGCATTCACGATGTCTATAAATTTACACATCATATATGATATTTTTATTTTTATAATAAAATGGAGAGGGGAAATATTTTGATGATAAATGTTTTCATAAACATGATAACATTATAGTATATATAAGATACTATTGTTTTTATTTTATTTGGATTGGGGGAGGTAAGGAGACAACAAGGAAAATAAATTAAATGGAAATGAAAATAAAAGACTAATAAAGAGGATTTTACCTCTTGAATTCTCCTCCTTGACAACCACCTTAATGACCTTGGTTTTTTCATTTTGGTGATACCAATATGTCTAGGATGTGGGGAAGAAGATTGGGAAGGGAATTGGGCAGAAATTAAATAGGCTACATGACTTTGAAGTGCGAGTAGAAGAGTTGGTGATGAGTGGTATTTATAATACAAGAGATGGGTGTTTTATCATTATTATATTTGTTAGATTATTATTTTATCTCATGACTATGAATATTTTTATAATTATCACTAAATAAAATATAATAATGAAAGAGTGTTTAAGAGATTAGGCTTACATTATCCCTATATCATCTATGACTCAAAAATTCATGAATTTTTTAAATACCGTAAATTATCATATTTTACTATTCTCCATCAATTCAAGTATTTTATAAAAATTCCCCAAAATTCACCACAACAAATTTTAAGCATGTAGAATTCAAAAATGAACTCAATATAATGAAAAAACAATTATAAATATCATAAATTCATTTTTAATTAAAATAATTATTTATTCAAAAAATTCCAATTTTAAAACTATAATTTATTTTATAAAACCTTGAATAAATAATCGAGGTATCATAAAAAATTCTTATAATCATAAGAAAATAAAATATTATTTTATGAAAATAAATTTTCTTTTAAATCATTAAATTTATTATAAAATTGAAAATAAATATTTATGTTTCACAAAAACACCAACACTTAATTTTTCACTTTTAAAATATTAATTTACTTGTTCTTTTATATAAATAAATCATATTTTCACTTTTAAGATACATGATTCCTATTTATAGTTTCATAGGTGAGGTTACTATTCTATTTGAAAAATTACTATTCCTAATGGCCATGTAACTATTCATGTGGTAAAGTTACCATTCCATCAATATAAATTCCCTAATTTCTATAAATATAAATTATTTCATAATTAATTTATAATGAATTTAAATATGGAAAAAAATATTTTATAAAAACCTGGGTTGTAACTGACCATTTAGGCTATGAGAAATAATCTCAGTAATCAACCACGATTGTGTGTCTATCATATATATGTGATTAAGAAGGTGTACTAAATTGAATAATGAATGCACAACATATAATATAAATTTCTTCCTTTGTGCTCAATAGAAATAAAGATGAAATCACCTCCTTTGACCAATGTTGGTGTAAATGAAGAGGAGATGACCCTTAGCATATAGACCAAGGCATCCCTTGATGTATTGTAAGACAGGGAGCCCTCAGAAACCACCAATAATAGTATCCCCGGACCATATGCTAACTAATACCTTTTGTCTAATAAATTCACTAACATCTCAAAGGCACGCCCAATTAGATATCTGGTCTGTCGCACCTCAGCTCATAAGAAATGCAGTCATCTCAAAGCATGACGTCAGAGGCATAGTGATACATACACTCCAAATTGTATCACCATCGGCTCAACAGCCGACGTCCAGAGGTACAACGATGTCGGTTTTCCCCAATCCGCTTGGCCCAATAGCCTCAAGTATAGTGAGCCTCATCTCTTAATCAATAGTCTCAACACATTCAACTGATGGATTCTCATAATCCTCATGGATTATTATGATAATCACCTCCCACCATCATTCTAAGACACATATAATAAAGGCATCTACCCGCAAAAGTGTTCAAAACCACCTCATCACCAGAGTCATAATGTCTGCACATGTATCAAAATCGTGCATTGGCTAACATGGGTGATCAAAAATCAGAAAATATGTCCCTAAGACACATCAACCCATCATTGTATTCCCCAATGACCATGTCACTCATCCTTATGTTCATCACCATGTCAAATAAAATGATCCATGCTCGTAACCTAACAAATGTGCCCCCTGAATCATATGAACAAGTCTCCCAACTAGTGATCAACGTCACCCAAAGTATTTGGGGCTCACCCAACCAGACAAATTCATTGCCTCAATCCAAGTGGTCATCACCACCTCAATCTGTTGGAACATCCCATCATGTTTTCATGGAACATTTCATAATAAATTAATATAAATAAGAAAAATATATTTAATAATATAATCACCCGACCTAATTCGCCCATGGTATGAGCCTCTCACTAGGCCTCAACCATTTTTTATTATTGAGTTATCTTTCCCATAGGCATCTTAAAAGGTCAATTAATTAATTTAAAAGATAACTATTAAATTTATTGGTCCTTCCTTGGCCTACCCAATAGCATGGTCAAATATTCACCCCCAAAACAACTAAAAAATCATAGATAAAGATAAGCACCACCTACCTCATGTTAGTAGATGCCCGCACATCCGATCTTATCCTCCAACTAAAATTAATTTGGAAAAAATTAGTGTTTTAGACAAAACCCAGAAAATATGGTAAATCTTAATGCACGAATTTAATGGATCGAGACGTGAGAGAAAGGGAAATGTGAGGAAAAAAGCGTTCGAGCCTTTCTTATACGCATCCAATGTCGCAAATGGATCGAGGACAGAACTCGGATGAGTGACTTTCTCTAACACCTAGTAGAGGAGGATAAATGGTGCTCTCATCTATTTTGCATGACCAAAGGAAGATGGAGGAGGAAATAAGAAAATATAAGTGAGATCAAAGAGGTAATTATTCCTCTTTAATAAGTTTCACAGTTAACTCACACGATTAGGATAACTGTTCCCCAACCATGTGACCCCCATTGCCCAAAGGGGTACCTTGCATGGTTGCCTGGCACGATTTGTTAAACCATAAAAAAACCATGTGAATATCCAATGCTAAAAACTATAGAGGTGTCACAAGGCCATGCACCCCTCCTATATAGTTTAAAAAAATGTTCATAATGGACCTAGAGGGCTGCACAGTTACTCTTGGGAGACCACATATTTTTTCCAAACCACGCGCCCTAGTCGGTGTACCCCCAAAAGTCGGGTGTTCAGCCTCTGAAGTACAGAAAGCTAACCAAAACTATGAGGAAATTGCATTGGGTTAAAACTCGTCTCAATATATTTATTGGGTCAAGAAAAATATCACATTGACATTTTGATATCTAGAATAGAGTTAGTCTATTCACAAAACTCCAAAAACTCAAAACGGATATGGAATTCGAACCGCTACAAAAGACATAGATGTTACACGAAAGGGTAAAGAAGAACACCACACTTCACGTTGATTAAAAAATGACATAAATTACAAATAAAGATATAAAGAAGAAGAAAAATTCACAAAATATGGGTATTATAATCCCAAATAGAAAATAGACATATAGTGTACTATGCTCTCTATTTAAAATAAAAAAATCATGTAAACAATCAAAATACCATCTATTATGGAGCTTGGCCCAGGTGACAGTAACTCCCAGTGACCTTCATCCTATTCAATTGAAATTCTAATGAAAATACAAGTATCTCTACCAAAATATTCTCCTTGCATGTTATTTCATGTCAATTTTTTTGAAGAAAAATTACTTCTTTCTTTTCATTAATCCCATGTTGAATATAATCATTGTTTTTTTGTCCTACATAGGCATTTAATTTTGGAATGGTGGTTTGAAATTGTGACTGGTCCACCCCAACAAATCCCAACTCGAGCTGGTCTCAAGGTCATGATTCATCAGTTTTGGTCTAGACTTCTTGTAGCTAGGCACGCGGGTTGGGTCGGTCTACCCGTTAGCCTGTGTGAATTCTGGCATGACTCTAAAAAGAATTGGGAACCTGTTGGTAGGGAGACTCAAACGCCCTAACAAATGTTTTCAAGGTTGTGCCTAGTTTTAAACTACCATAAAGTCATTAATATATATATATATATATATATATATATATATTTGTGCATGTGTATGTATATATATGCATGTATGTATATTTGTATATATATCTCATTTCCTTTTAATTTTATTAGGTAAAAATAGCCAAATGACATATTAATTTTTTTTAATTAATCTACATTAAAATATTAATTGAAAATACCTGGAAATAAATTATTTTATGCCTATTTTATGATTTATATTTATTATGAATGTTATTTACAGTGATGATTGATATTTATTTGGACAGGATAGTCGCTGATTATTATCATTTTTTAATTTATTATTTTCAAATAAATTATTTGACCTTTAATTATTTTTTAAATTTTTCTATATTTTGAATGATTAATAAATTAAAAAATATATAATTATAATATGAATGTGACTTTGAGGTTGATATTTCTTGTGAAATGTGTGATGTGAACAATTTAAAACATGTAAAAGGATGGAGAATAAAATGAATAATGTTCCAAGTAAAAAATCATAAAAAAAATTAAGATAAACAGTTTTAAAAATAATGAATAAATGTTTTAAAAATTATTTAAAAACATTTAATAAATTACATTTTAAAAAAATGTATTAAAAACATGATTACAAAAAACATCAAAAAATGTTATGAAAAAATGATTTAAAAACGATTAAAATTTAATAAAAATTATTTTTAAAAATGTTTTCAAAAAAAGATTAAAAAATTAAAATAAATGTTAAAAAAATGTTAAAAACATTTAAAAACCCTATAATAGCCTACCTGTGGCCCGACACAATTGTTTGGAACAACCTGAGGCCAGACATAGGCTACCCGATGGGGTAGTTTGGGCCTATCCGGACTAAAATTACACCCTTACTCACACTCCATCAAAATGTACATTTTTTAAATTTATTTTTATCATCAATTTTTTCATTTATTTTTGAATTTATCTCCTAATTTATGAATTCCAAATTTTTCCTTTTTAATTGAATAGTATTTATATTGTTACTTTTTTCCATAGACTTGTCTTCTTCCTTTTGACCTTATACTTCTAAATTCATACCCACTTCCAATCTCTTAAATCATAGACATGGCTAATTTGATATATTTCATAACATGAAGCTGTAAATGAGCTCAAGTACTTGAAAGTTATTTGGGATCTTCTCGAAAAATACTCAAATTTGGCGCATTTTTTTAGTCGAGCTCGAGCTCGAGATGTTCAAGTACTAACGTGAGTTGAGTTTGAATTTTATAATTATACAATCAAGTACCTCATGGGGATAATTGAGTATATAATTTTTTACTATACTATTTTTATTCAAAATATCTATATTTACTTTCATTCTCAAGCTTTCGATATTGATTTTGATCTCTAATTCAATCCACATATTGTAATTAAAATTTGGAAAAAGTATCCTAATCGAACAGAGTCAAGCGTAATCGAGTGATCGATCGAGTCCATGTTGAGCTCGAGTGTGAACTAAGAAATCAATAGTCTGTCGCGCTGCGTCCTGAGTTTGAGCATGAGTTTTCATCAAGATCTCATAGGCTCAACATCATTTATCTATATGTTAAAATACTCATTCATGTCTTCTATTGATTTGAACCACACCCAACCACTCATCTTCTTCAACTATTACACCCACTGACGCATGAACACCATCCTCAGAAATCTTTCCCACCATTATTAATGCTCCAATTCAGATCCAATTGAAAAATTAATCTCTTACTATGACATAATTAAGACAAGTGGCCTTGGTTCCTTTGATCATCTTCAGACCATCTAACCCCAATGCTTTTTCCATCCTTTGTTAAGCAAGCTCGAACCATCTTCTTCTTCATTCGACAAGTGTCAGCTTCCATACCTTTAACTCCAGTCAATAAACTTCAACAAGCTCCCTAAAATGGTTCGGTTCTCTTCATCTTCAACATAGGATTGTCTCCTACAATTTTTTGTAGAGACCCGAAGCTTGACGTACATTGACATTACATTACATTTGCAGAATACTTAGTACATAACAAAAACACACACACAAGGATCGTAATAGTTTAGTGTCTTTGGAAACTCGGAATATAATATTCTAATCCTGGTGAAAGATCTTCAACATCTCCAATAAAGATCTTCTTTTTTTTATACCTAAAACCTTTCTTTATATCCTGGGTAAAAGTAAACATAAAAGGGTGAGCTCAAATGCTCAGTAAGGGTAAACAAAAGAAATATCAATCACATCATATACATAAGCACATAACTTTTGGAAATCTTAACCTGTAAAAGAGATCATAATTTCATAACCTGGGATAACTCATAGAAGTGAAATGTAATCACAATAATCCTAACATAAAACATTAAACTTTGTGGGATGCACACATAATCATAGAGAATCATTTCTTGTTAGTCAAGACTCATTGCCAAGACTATCTTAGTGGACAAAGTCCCTTTCTGAACCGAGTCACCCTCGTTTCAGTCATGTTTCACCAAACCGGTATAACCTACCATTCCTTCCATTTCTATCTCATGAGATATAAAATCATTACCCAATGAATTGGAGGGAGATATAGGACCCACCCATCTCATAATGATACCATTCTTATGTGTGCCACAAAATCATAAATCATACATCATTGCATAACCCATGTAATAAAAATGGGATTCTTAAACAAAATGACATCATCAAACCATTCATATAAGATAAAGGAATTCATAAACATAATTCCATCACAACATAGTCGAATCAATGTAAAAATATGGATAGAAACAGAACCATTATTATCTTATATGGAAAATAATTTTGATAAAACACTTGAAATGAATTCTTGAGGAAAATATCCTTTCTTCTTCAAAATCAATTTCTTTTCACAAAACATCATGAAATTTTAAAAGAAATAGATTTTATTGAAAATAGTCATGAGATATTTTGGAGGAAGCTTCATAAAAATAAGGCTTTATAAAACCGTAAAAATCCGTTCGTGCCGTTTAAGTTAAAAAAACATTCTTCTCATACTTTTGTCGGAAAAGTCAAAAAGTACCTCGTACGAAAAATGACAAAAGATTCCTTTCATATCTTTTACTAAAAACTCACCGAAGGGTAAAATTGGATTTAAACAATTGTAGTTGGATGGAAATAACATTAAATATTTAGGAAACATGGATGTGGATGATAAAATACACCCCAGTAAATACCAAAGTATAAACAATCTCGGATAAAAATGAGATTGTGATATTTCCCTTACCTTAGGTCTGATTTGCTTCATAAGTGTCCGAACCTCCTGTATAATGATTTAAAAAATGTAATTGACTTATTAATGAATCATATTCAGTGTTATGATATCATATATGGTTCACTTATGACTTTATATTACCCGTTCTTTTGTAAATTCCATGTTAAAGAGCGTTTTGGGTAAAATTGTTTCATTTGTCGTCCGTGTTTTGACTTGTAATTATTCATATGACTACTTAGATCATGATTACTTAATTCCAGAATATAAAACATGATTTATATATATATATATATTTAGAATATAAATATATATAACAAATCAGTAAATGGAAAGAAATACACCATTCATGGAGATGGTAGGCCGTATGTACGCATGAACGCTGTTTTCGTTTCCTTATTGAGTTGAACAGAATTAAGTAGATGACATACATATATATACACATAAATCCAGTATCATTATTATGCAATATATTTCATGATTACTTATTATATATACTTTATAATAATTCATGAATGGTTAAAGTGGAGATTGAATCTCATCGCGTCGTGGAGACGGTAGTCCGTACGTACGCACGAGCGATGATATCGTTCTCATGATCGTGGGACTGTATTGGAGTGTATGTATACCATTTCAGAATCAATATAACTTTAAAATAATAATATATAGTTATTATTTACACCATTATACCCATCCAAGTAAGGTGGTGGCGGAAAATAGATTTCACCACGGCGTGGAGATGGTATTCCGTACGTACGCACGCGCGGTGATTTCGTTTTCCGTAGGATGGATAGATGGTGAAATAGGATTGTTTAATACTTATAATAACATATCAGTATATGATTGATACTGATTTTATTACTTCATAATGAAACAACCTAAGAAGAAGAAGTGGAAGAAGAAATAAAGGTGAAATAATCGGTAACGGAAATTACCTCTTCTTTGAAGCGCCTCTTTGAGACCTCCTCTTAGGACACTAAAATTGGTCTTTGAGGAAGACCAGAACCTCTAGGATTTTTCTAGGGAAGTGGAGAATATAATTTCGCAGGGGTTGGCCGAGCTTGAAGGCTCAATGTTCTGTGAGGAAGAGAGGGAGGAGGTGTCCTTTTATAAGGGAGGAGAGGGGCACCTTTGGAATAACTAAAACTATTATTTTATTATAAAGTCAAGTTCGGTTTTAAATAGCTTAAAATTGATATATTTCAAAGCTAAGGTGGGGATGGGTCTAATTACTCTCATCAAATAGAATTTAGACAAGTTTAGGTTCATATTTTAACCTTATCAGTTAGATTTAACATTAAGTTAAATAAGTTTACTTTTACCGTGTCTTCTTGTGTTCTTATACTATAAGGTTAATAAACATACTATAAGCAGCCAAAAGAACCCCAAGCTGTTCATTATTAATATATATAACCTTATCTAAGTCATTTGGCTGAAGCTTATATTTTTAGGAATAAAATAACAATTACTAATATAATATTTGTTTTAAAAACTATTTTATGTCAATTTTGACACTATTTATTAATTGATTTTTGTGAAAATCATAAAAGAATTATTAGTTCGAACAATGTTAATTAAATCAATAATAACATGTCATATTAACCTAGAAAATTAGTGTAATTCATAAAAAATCTAAAATTACATTTATTTTGGTGTTTATAACATTAATTATGTCAATATTTCATTAATAAGATAATTACTGCATCATCTTTGTGTCATAAATAAATTAAATTATTTAATGTCTAAAAATTACAAATAAAATACAATTATGTAGGAAATATTTTTATATTTCTAATGAATATTTATAGTCGAATTTATCTTATGCATTACCCCATATTAAAAATTATTTACTTATTAAACTTTGATTTTAACTATTTTAACCCTTCTTTAAATAAATTAATAATAAATGTCCTAATCTAATCCAACTGGGCCTAAATGGTCATATTTTATTCCTAAGATTGTTTTTGGTCGAATTACACTTGTCCAATAGAATTAGGACATGTAATAGGGTAATAATAATATCATTTCTACCCTTAATTACCCAATTTACTTTTAACCGTGGTAAATAAAAGTAAAAAGTTACTATTCATCAAAAATTATTTTCATCTCATTGAACCACATTTTACTTACTGTCATCAACCGTGTCTCTCATATTTTTGAAATTCCACTCACAGAAGCGGTAAAATTATGTTTTATGAAAAATTCAGTTTTTTTAACTACCACTTAGTGGTTTCACTATTCATCAAAAATTGAAAGTTTTCAGAAAAATACCAAAAATTAGGCCTAATATATATTTGATATTATGAACTCAAAAATGATTTCTGTTTTACCAAATTCAAAACATATCAGTTGCATTAATTAATTTAAAAATTTAATTCCCGTCGTCAAAACAGAAGGCGTGTTTTTAAGAGATAATAACTATCAAAATATTGACACTTGTTTATTACTGGTTTAAATGTGAAATTACATCCAATGACCAACAATGTATTAAATCGTAAAAAAATATTCTAAATATACTTTAAAACCACTAAAATTAATAATTTATCACTATTAATTATTTCGACTGAAAAAGTTGTTTTTAATTAAAATTTAGTAATTTCCACTATTCATCAAAATATGAAAGTTATCCGAAAATTACCAAAATTTCACCCTAAGCTAATTTCGATATTCTGAATCTAAAAATGAAGCCCATTTTGAAAAATAAAATTTACAAAATTTCAATAAGTGGTTATTACTATTCATAACATCTAGTTTTAATAATATTTTAATAGCATATCGTTGTTTAGTGAAACTTGGTGTTGCGTACAACACACGCTATCATGGAAGGTTGTGATTGCGTGTAATTCAAGCCAGGTAAAGGATGTGTGTTGTGAAATCTCCTTTTGGTGTAGCGTATAACAAAAGACATTAATGAAATTAAAAAAAATATTTTTCATAAAATCTCGGGGTGTTACATTCTACCCCCCTTAAAATGAATTTCGCCCTCGAAATTCGTCGGGGTTATAAATGGTTTACTACTCGAAAGTTTCTTTAATAGAAACCCACATCGTAAAAAGGAATACCAAAACCAATCTTTAAAAACAAAAGTATGAAACGTAACGGTTACCCAAATAAACTAATCACTGGGTTTCCACATAGGTGAAAATATGGATATGGAAGAAAAATATAACCATCATGTTCTGATGGAGAGTGGTAGAGAACATGGCTATGGAAAATCCAACAATCACAAATCCATATATTTGTGATGATCTATGGTACCATCTGATTAATCAGATATAAGAGCACTAAGACAACATTTTTGGTTTTCAAGATCATTTCCCTAAAGTTGATGAAATTGGGATTAGAATAAATACTTACTTTATTTTGATACAATATCACTGTTGTTCGTGCCTTGAACAATTTCCACTTCATCTCTTAAATAAATGAAGTTTAGTTTGATATTCATGAAGTGTTAGCAGATCATGTGATAGAATGACGGGTCATTCCATCTGTCTCAAACAAAAGGTTAGCAAAAGTTATTAAATATACATAAGTCATTCTATAGTGATATTAATCATATATGGTTCCTAAAATGGACTTATACTTCATATATCATACTTATTAATATAATAAAACTAGTTTCTACTAAACAGGGACTTCCTGTATGCCAGTGGTAGGCGATAAAGGCCAGTCGCACTTCGGTTGTGGGTTCGATTCCCATAGCCTTGTCCGACGTGATGGGTTGTCGCCCGTCCTGCAGGTTGTCCTTTTTCTAAAACTATATTACTATAACATCACATAAATAATATCAAAAAAACTAATATCCTTAAACAATACTAACTTATGTCCAACATAATCCATTCCAATCTTTAGGCTTATCCATAATACTGCAGTCCACTCTCATAATATAGTGAAAACGATTACCACAGATTTAATACCATCGTTGATCCCTATATATCATAAGATATGTCTTGTTGGTCACATTCCAAACATTCAAAGGCCATAATCATGTATTCTCTTGAATACCCATTGATCCTTAGTGAAAACATGAATGCAGTTAAAGGTTAACACTTTCCACATACCAAAATCCTCAAAATTCTATATAATCAAACCATGATATCACTTAGTCCTTATATCAATCATGAGCTCATCAATACAATCAAACATCTCATTATTGTCTTATCCCTTCATTATGCGCATATCATCTACATTCCAAAAATATCTGAATAACCTTTCATGGATACTGGTACCATTAATCATACACTTTAAAAATTCAAGGAAAGACAACAGTGTAACAATCCTTAGATGTCTCTTTATTCTACAGTACCATGAGATTACTTATACAAAATTACACATGATAAACATGTAGTCATTCTACTACATTCTTAAACCATTGACCGAGATTCAACAATTCTTTCATCTCACATATCATTTGTAGTCTCTTCATCATCATCCACATAAATACTACCCATACGACCATACTGATTCTCTTCATGAGACTTTCCCATAGGGCATTGGTTTGCATAATTCGCATATATTCCACATTTAAAACATTTAACCATTGTTGATGTCGTAGAAATACCATTATCCTCATCCCTGGTGTTAACTGAACCTTTTCCTTTACACTTACGGGCTTTGTGTCCTTCTTTTCCACACCCAAAGCATCTTCCAGTTCCTTTGAAACATTCTCCTTGATGCCTCTTCCCACATGATTTACATAGGGGAAATTGAACATTCTTTCCTCTATGGTCATCATGAAACTCCATCTTTCTCTTATTAGCCGAGTCAAGAAGCTTACCAAATTTTACTTTATTGATCATATTATGAGATTGCTGATTCGGCATAATAATGCTGTTTGGACTTCCAAGTCCCATTTCATTTTTTTTCTCATGAATAATATCATTCCATTGTCCATCATATCCTCCATTATCGTGCATCATCTTGTTTCCAGCCATTTTCTAAAACCCAAAAAGAATAGTGTGAGAGGAAAAAATCATGCTAGGGAAAACAAAATAATAAAGGGGGAGTACCCTCAATATCTAACATCTTAGGTTAAATTATAAGATCGTGAGCGCTATTCTAGGACTATAACCTATACGTATACTTAACCTTAGAGAAATCACTAGACATACCTTAGAAATATCTCTAGGGATCTCACTAAAGTTCTTGCATCCTAGTTTCCAAAGGATGACTAAACCTTTTCTCTGATACCAACTGTAGAGACCCGAAGCTTGACGTACATTGAAATTACATTACATTTGCGTAATACTTAGTACATAACAAAAACACACACACAAGGATTATAATAGTTTAGTGTCTTTGGAAACTCGGAATATAATCTTCTAATCCTGGTAAAGATCTTCAACATATCCCATAAAGATCTTATTTTTTATACCTAAAACCTTTCTTTATATCATGGGGAAAAGTAAACATAAAAGGGTGAGCTCAAATGCTCAGTAAGGGTAAACAAAAGAAATGTCAATCACATCATATACATAAGCACATAACTTTTGGAAATCTTAACCTGTAAAAGAGATCATAATTTCATAACCTGGGATAACTCATGGAAGTGAAATGTAATCACAATAATCATAACTTAATACATTAAACTTTGTGGAATGCACACATAATCATAGAGAATAATTTCTTGTTAGTCAAGACTCATTGCCAAGACTATCTTAGTGGACAAAGTCCCTTTCTGAACCGAGTCACCCTCGTTTCAGTCTTGTTTCACTGAACCGGTATAACCTACCATTCCAGCCATGTCTATCTCATGAGATATAAAATCATTACCAAATGCATTGGAGGGACATATAGGTCCCACCCATCTCATAATGATACCATTCTTATGTGTGCCACAAAATCATAAATCATACATCATTGCATAACCCATGTAATAAAAATGGGATTCTTAAAAAAAATGACATCATAAAACCATTCATATAAGATAAAGGAATTCATAAAAATAATTCCATCACAACATAGTCAAATCAATGTAAAAATATGGATAGAAATAGAACCCTTTATTATCTTATATGGAAAATAATTTTGATAAAACACTTGAAATGAATTCTTGAGGAAAATGTCCTTTCTTCTTCAAAATCAATTTCTTTTCACAAATCATCATGCAATTTTAAAAAAAAGAGATTTTATTGAAAATAGTAATGAGATCTTTTGTAGGAAGCTTCATAAAAATAAGTCTTTATAAAACCGTAAAAATCCGTTCGTGCCGTTTATGTTAAAAAAAACATTCTTCTCGTACTTTTCTCGGAAAAGTCAAAAAGTACCTCGTACGAAAAACGACAAAAGATTCCGTTCATATCTTTTACTAAAAACTCATCGAAGGGTAAAATTGGATTTAAACAATTGTAGTTGGATGGAAATAATATTACATATTGAGGAAACATGGATGTGGATGATAAAATACACCCCAGTAAATACCAAAGTATAAACAATATCAGATAAAAATGAGATTGTGATATTTCCCTTACCTTAGGTCTGATTTGCTTCGTAAGTGTCCGAACCTCCTGTATAATGATTTAAATAATGTCATTGACTTATTACAGAGTCATATTCAGTGTTATGATATCATATATGGTTCACTTATGACTTTATATTATCCGTTATTTTGTAAATTCCATGTTAAAGAGCGTTTTGGGTAAAATTGTTTCATTTGTCGTCCGTGTTTTGACTTGTAATTATTCATATGATTACTTAGATCATTATTACTTAATTCCAGAATATAAAACATGATTTATATATATATATATTCAGAATATACATATATATAATAAATCAGGAAATGGAAAGAAATACACCATTCATGGAGACGGTAGGTCGTACGTACGCTTGAACGCTGTTTTCGTTTCCTTATTGAGTTGAACGGAATTAAGTAGATGACATACATATATATACACATAAATACAGTATCATTATTATGTCATATATTTCATGATTACTTATTATATATACTTTATAATCATTCATGAATGGTTAAAGTGGAGAATGAATCTCATCGCGTCGTGGAGACGGTAGTCCGTACGTACGCACGAGCGATGATATCGTTATCATGATCGTGGGACTGTATTGGAGTGTATGTATACTATTTCAGAATCAATATCACTTTAAAATAATAATATATAGTTATTATTTACACCATTATACCCATCCATGCAAGGTGGTGGTGGAAAATAGATTTCAACACGGCGTGGAGACGGTATTCCGTACGTACGCACGCACGGTGATTTCGTTTTCCGTAGGATGGATAGATGGTGAAATAGGATTGTTTCATACTTATAATAACATATCTGTATATGAGTGATACTGATGTTATTAGTTCATAATGAAACAACCTAAGAAGAAGAAGTTGAAGAAGAAATAGAGGTGAAAGAATCGGTAACGGAAATTACCTCTTCTTTGAAGCGCCTCTTTGAGACCTCCTCTTAGGACACTAAAATTGGTCTTTGAGGAAGACCAGAACCACTAGGATATTTCTAGGGAAGTGGAGAATAGAATTTGGCAGGGGTGGCCGAGCTTGAAGGCTCAATGTTGTGTGAGGAAGAGAGGGAGGAGGTGTCCTTTTATAAGGGAGGAGAGGGGCACCTTTGGAATAACTAAAACTATTATTTTATTATAAAGTAAATTTAGGTTTTAAATAACTCCAAATTGATATATTTCAAAGCTATGGTGGTGATGGGTCGAAATGCTCTCATAAAATAGAATTTAGACAAGTTTAGGTTCCTATTTTAACCTTATCATTTAGATTTAACATTAAGTTAAATAAGTTTACTTTTACCGTGTCTTCTTGTGTTATTATACTATAAGGTTAATAAACTTAATATAAGCAGCCAAAAGAACCCCAAGTTGTTTATTATTAATATATATAACCTTAGCTAAGTCATTTGGGCGAACCTTATAGTTTTAGGAATAAAATAACAATTACTAATATAATATTTGTTTTAAAAACTATTTTATGTCAATTTTGACACTATTTAGTAATTGATTTTTGTGAAACTCATAAAAGAATTATTAGTTCGAACAAAGTAAATTAAATCAATAATAACATGTCATATTAACCTATAAAATTAGTGTAATTCATAAAAAGTCTCAAATTACATTTATTTTGGTGTTTATAACATTAATCATGTCAATATTTCATTAGTAAGATAATTTCTGCATCATCTTTGTGTCATAAATAAATTAAATTATTTAATGTCTACAAATTAAAAGTAAAATACCATTATGTAGGAAATATTATTATCGTTCTAATGAATATTTATAGTAGAATTTATCTTATGTATAACCCCATATTAAAAATTATTTACTTATTAAATATTGATTTTAACTATTTTAACCCTTCTTTAAATAAATTAATAATAAATGTCCTAATCTAATCCAAGTGGGCCTAAATGGTCATATTTTATTCCTAAGTTTTTTTTGGTCGAATTACACTTTTCCAATAGAATTAGGACATGTGTTAGGGTAATAATAATATCATTTTTACCCTTAATTACCCTATTTACTTTTAACTGTGGTAAATAAAAGTAAAAAGTTACTATTCACCAAAAATTATTTTCATCTCATTGAACCACATTTTACTTACTGACATCAACCGTGTCTCTCAGATTTTTGAAATTCCACTCACAGAAGCGGTAAAATTATGTTTTATGAAAAATTCAGTTTTTTTAACTACCACTTAGTGGTTTCACTATTCATCAAAAATTGAAAGTTTTCAGAAAAATACCAAAAATTAGGCCTAAGCTATATTTGATATTATGAACTCAAAAATGATTTCTATTTTACCAAATTCAAAACATATCAGTTTCATTAATTAATTTAAAAAATTAATTCCCGTCGTCAAAACAAAAGGCGTGTTTTTAAGAGATAATAACTATCAAAATATTGACACTTGTTTATAACTGGTTTAAATGTGAAATTATATCCAATGACCAACAATGTATTAAATCGTAAAAAAAATATTCTAAATATACTTTAAAACCACTAAAATTAATAATTTATCACTATTAATTATTTCGATTGAAAAATTTGTTTTTAATTAAAATTTAGTAATTTCCACTATTCATCAAAATATGAAAGTTATCCGAAAATTACCAAAATTTCACCCTAAGATAATTTCGATATTATGAATCCAAAAATGAAGTCCATTTTGAAAAATATAATTTACAAAATTTCAATAAGTGGTTATTACTATTCATAACATCTAGTTTTAATAATATTTTAATAGCATATCGTTGTTTAGCGAAACTTGGTGTTGCGTACAACACACGCTATCGTGGAAGGTCGTGATTGCGTGTAATTCAAGTCAGGTCAGAGATGTGTGTTGTCAAAGCTCCTTTTGGTGTAGCGTATAACACAAGACATTAATGAAATTAAAAAGAATATTTTTCTTAAAATCTCGGGGTGTTACATTCTACCCCCCTTAAAATGAATTTCGCCCTCGAAATTCGTCGGGGTTATAAATGGTTTACTACTCGAAAGTTTCTTTAATAGAAACCCACATCATAAAAAGGAATACCAAAACCAATCTTTAAAAACAAAAGTATGAAATGTAAAGGTTACCCAAATAAACTAATCCCTGGGTTTCCACATAGGTGAAAATATGGATATGGAAGAAAAATCTAACCATCATGTTTTGATGGAGAGTGGTAGAAAACATGGCTATGGAAAAGCCAACAATCACAAATCCATAAATTTGTGATGATCTAAGGTACCATCTGATTAATCAGATATAAGATCACTAAGACAACATTTTTGGTTTTCAAGATCATTTCCCTAAAGTTGATGAAATTGGAATTAGAATAAATACTTACTTTATTTTGGTACAATCTCACTGTTGTTCGTGCCTTGAACAATTTCCACTTCATCTCTTTAATAAATGAAGTTGAATTTTTTATTCGTGAAGTGTTAGCAGATCATGTGATAGAATGACGGGTCATTCCATCTGTCTCAAACAAAAGGTTAGCAAAAGTTATTAAATATACATAAGTCATTCTATAGTGAGATTAATCATATATGGTTCCTACAATGGACTTATACATCATATATCATACTTCTTAATATAATAAAACTAGTTTCTACTAAACAGGGACTTCCTGTAGGCCAGTGGTAGGCGATAAAGGCCAGTCGCACTTCGGTTGTGGGTTCGATTCCCATAGCCTTGTCCGACGCAATGGGTTGTCGCTCGTCCTGCAGGTTGTCCTTTTTCTAAATCTATATTACTATAACATCACATAAATAATATCAAAAAACTAATATCCTTAAACAATACTAACTTATGTCCAACATAATCCATTCCAATCTTTAGGCTTATCCATAATACTGCAGTTCACTCTCATAATATAGTGAAAATGATTATCAGAGATTTAATACCATCGTTTATCCCTATATATCATAAGATATGTCTTGTTGGTCACATTCCAAACATTCAAAGGCCTTAATCATGTATTCTCTTGAATAACCATTGAACCTTAGTGAAAACATGAATGTAGTTAAAGGTTAACACTTTCCACATACCAAAATCCTCAAAATTCTATATACTCAAACCATGATATCACTTAGTCCTTATATCAATCATGAGCTCATGAATACAATCAAACATCTCATTATTGTCTTATCCCTTCATTATGCGCATATCATCTACATTCCAAAAATATCTGAATAACCTTTCATGGATACTGGTACCATTAATCATACACTTTCAAAACTCAAGGAAAGGCAACAGTGTAACAATCCTTAGATGTCTCTTTATTCTACAGTACCATGAGATTACTTATACAAAATTACACATGATAAACATGTAGTCATTCCACTACATTCTTAAACCATTGACCGAGATTCAACAATTCTTTCATCTCACATATCATTTGTAGTCTCTTCATCATCATCCACATAAATACTACCCATACGACCATACTGATTCTCTTCATGAGACTTTCCCTTAGGGCATTGGTTTGCATAATGCCCGTATATTCCACATTTAAAACATTTAACCATTGTTGATGTCGTAGCAATACCATTATCCTCATCCCTGGTGTTAACTGAACCTTTTACTTTGCACGTACTGGCTTTGTGTCCTTCTTTTCCACACCCAAAGCATCTTCCAGTTCCTTTGAAACATTCTCCTTGATTCCTCTTCCCACATGATTCACATAGGGGAAATTGAACTTTCTTTCCTCTATGATCATCATGAAACTCCATCATTCTCTTATTAGCCGAGTCAGGAAACTTACCAAATTTTACTTTATTGATCATATTATGAGATTGCTGATTCAGCATAATAATGATGTTTGGACTTCCAAATCCCATTTCATTTGGTTGCTCATGAAGAATATCATTCCACTGTCCATCATATCCTCCATTATCGTGAATCATCTTGTTTCCAGCCATTTTCTAAAACCCAAAAAAAATAGTGTGAGAGGCAAAAATCATGCTAGGGAAAACAACATAATAAAGTGGGAGTACCCTCAATATCTGACATCTTAGGTTAAATTCTAAGATCGTTAGAGCAATTCTAGGACTATAACCTATATGTATACTTAACCGTAGAGACATCCCTAGACATACCTTAGAAATATCTCTAGGGATCTCACTAAAGTTCTGGCATCCTAGTTTCCAATGGTTGACTAAACCTTTCCTCTAATACCAACTGTAGAGACCAGAAGCTTGACGTACATTGACATTACATTACATTTGCGGAATAGTTAGTACATAACAAAAACACACACACAATGATCGTAATAGTTTAGTGTCTTTGGAAACTCGGAATATAATCTTCTAATCCGGGTGAAAGATCTTCAACATCTCCCATAAAGATCTTCCTTTTTTTATACCTAAAACCTTTCTTTATATCCTGGGGAAAATTAAACATAAAAGGGTGAGCTCAAATGCTCAGTAAGGGTAAACAAAAGAAATATCAATCACATCATATACATAAGCACATAACTTTTGGAAATCTTAACCTGTAAAAGAGATCATAATTTCATAACCTAGGATAACTCATGGAAGTGAAATGTAATCACAATAATCATAACATAAAACATTAAACTTTGTGGAATGCACACATAATAATAGAGAATCATTTCTTGTTAGTCAAGACTCATTGCCAAGACTATCTTAGTGGACAAAGTCCCTTTCTGAACCGAGTCACCCTCGTTTCAGTCATGTTTCACTGAACCGGTATAACCTACCATTCCAGCCATGTCTATCTCATGAGATATAAAATATTTTCCCAATACATTCGAGGGAGATATAGGTCCCACCCATCTCATAATGATACCATTCTTATGTGTGCCACAAAATCTTAAATCATACATCATTGCATAACCCATGTAATAAAAATGGGATTCTTAAACAACATGACATCATAAAACCATTCATATAAGATAAAAGGAATTCATAAACATAATTCCATCACAACATAGTAAAATAAATGTAAAAATATGGATAGAAACAGAACCCTTTATTATCTTAGATGGAAAATAATTTTGATAAAACACTTGAAATGAATTCTTGAGGAAAATATCCTTTCTTCTTCAAAATCAATTTCTTTTCACAAAACATCATGAAATTTTCAAAGAAAGATATTTTATTGAAAATAGTCATGAGATCCTTTGGAGGAAGCTTTATAAAAATAAGGCTTTATAAAACCGTAAAAATCCATTCGTGCCGTTTAAGTTAAAAAAAACATTCTTCTCGTACTTTTCTCAGAAAAGTCAAAAAGTGCCTCGTACGAAAAACGACAAAAGATTCCTTTCATATCTGTTACTAAAAACTCACCGGAGGGTAAAATTGGATTTAAACAATTTTAGTTGGATGGAAATAATATTACATATTGAGGAAACATGGATGTGGATGATAAAATACACCCCAGTAAATACCAAAGTATAAACAATCTCGGATAAAAATGAGATTGTGATATTTCCCTTACCTTAGGTCCGATTTTCTTCGTAAGTGTCCGAACCTCCTGTATTATTATTTTAATAATGTCATTGACTTATTACAGAATCATATTCAGTGTTATTATATCATATATGGTTCACTTATGACTTTATATTACCCGTTCTTTTGTAAATTCCATGTTAAAGAGAGTTTTGGGTAAAATTGTTTCATTTGTCGTCCGTGTTTTGACTTGTAATTATTCAAATGATTACTTAGATCATGATTACTTAATTCCAGAATATAAAACAAGATTTATATATATATATATATTCAGAATATACATATATATAATAAATCATTAAATGGAAAGAAATACACCGTTCATGGAGACGGTAGGCCGTACGTACGCATGAACGCTGTTTTCGTTTCCTTATTGAGTTGAACGGAATTAAGTAGATGACATACATATATATACACATAAATCCAGTATCATTATTATGTCATATATTTCATTATTACTTATTATGTATACTTTATAATCATTCATTAATGGTTAAAGTGGAGAATTAATCTCATCGCGTCGTGGAGACGGTAATCCGTACGTACGCACGAGCGATGATATCGTTATCAGGATCGTGGGACTGTATTGGAGTGTATTTATACTATTTCAGAATCAATATCACTTTAAAATAATAATATATAGTTATTATTTACACAATTATACACATCCAAGTAAGGTGGTGGTGGAAAATAGATTTCACCACGGCGTGGAGTCGGTATTCCGTACGTACGCACGCGCGGTGATTTTTTTTTCCGTTGGATGGATAGGTGGAGAAATAGGATTGTTTCATAATTATAATAACATATCAGTATATGAGTGATACTGATGTTATTACTTCATAATGAAACAACCTAAGAAGAAGAAGTGGAAGAAGAAATAGAGGTGAAAGAATCGGTAACGGAAATTACCTCTTCTTTGAAGCGCCTCTTTGAGACCTCCTCTTAGGACACTAAAATTGGTCTTTGAGGAAGACCAGAACCTCTATGATGTTTCTAGGGAAGCGGAGAATAGAATTTGGCAGGGTTTGGCTGACCTTTAAGGCTCAATGTTGTGTGAGGAAGAGAGGGAGGAGGTGTCCTTTTATAAGGGAGGAGAGGGACACCTTTGGAATAACTAAAACTATTATTTTATTATAAAGTCAAGTTCGGTTTTAAATAGCTCCAAATTGATATATTTAAAAGCTAAGGTGGGTATGGGTCGAAATCCTCTCATCCAATATAATTTAGACAAGTTTAGGTTCCTATTTTAACCTTATCATTTAGATTTAACATTAAGTTAAATAAGTTTACTTTTACCGTGTCTTGTTATGTTCTTATACTATAAGGTTAATAAACTTACTATAAGCAGTCAAACGAACCCCAAGTTGATTATTATTAATATATATAACCTTATCTAAGTCATTTTGCCGAACCGTATATTTTTAGGAATAAAATAACAATTACTAATATAGTATTTGTTTTAAAAACTATTTTATGTCAATTTTGAAACTATTTAGTAATTGATTTTTCTGAAAATCATAACATAATTATTAGTTCGAACCATGTTAATTAAATCAATACTAACATGTCATATTAACCTATAAAATTAGTTTAATTCATAAAAAGTCTCAAATTACATTTATTTTGGTCTTTATAACATTAATTATGTCAATATTTCATTAATAAGATAATTAGAGCATCATCTTTGTGTCATAAATAAATTAAATTATTTAATGTCTAAAAATTACAAATAAAATACCATTATGTAAGAAATATGTTTAGCTTTCTAATGAATATTTATAGTCGAATTTATCTTATGTATGACCCCATATTAAAAATTATTTACTTATTAAACTTTGATTTTAACTATTTTAACCCTTCTTTAAATAAATTAATAATAAATGTCCTAATCTAATCCAAGTGGGCCTAAATGGTCATATTTTATTCTTAAGTTTGTTTTTGGTCGAATTTCATTTGTCCAATATAATTAGGACATGTGTTAGGGTAATAATAATATCATTTTTACCCTTACTTACCCTATTTACTTTTAACCGTGGTAAATAAAAGTAAAAAGTTACTATTTACCAAACATTATTTTCATCTCATTGAACCAAATTTTACTTACTGAAATCAACCGTGTCCCTCGGATTATTGAAATTCCACTCACAGAAGCGTTAAAATTAAGTTTTACGAAAAATTCAGTTTTTTTTAACTACCACTTAGTTGTTTAACTATTCATCAAAAATTGAAAGTTTTCAGAAAAATACAAAAAATTAGGCCTAAGCTATATTTGATATTATGAACTCAAAAATGATTTCTATTTTACCAAATTCAAAACATATCAGTTTAATTAATTAATTTAAAAAATTAATTCCCGTCGTCAAAACAAAAGGCGTGTTTTTAAGAGATAATTACTATCAAAATATTGACACTTGTTTATAACTGGTTTAAATGTGAAATTACATCCAATGACCAACATAGTATTAAATCGTAAAAAATATATTCTAAATATACTTTAAAACCACTAAAATTAATAATTTATCACTATTAATTATTTCGATTGAAAAAGTTGTTTTTAATTAAAATTTAGAAATTTCCACTATTCATCAAAATATGAAAGTTATCCGAAAATTACCAAAATTTCACCCTAAGCTAATTTCGAAATTCTGAATCGAAAAATGAAGTCCATTTTGAAAAATAAAATTTACAAAATTTCAATAAGTGGTTATTACTATTCATAACGTCTAGTTTTAATAATATTTTAATAGCATATCGTTGTTTAGCGAAACTTGGTGTTGCGTACAACACACGCTATCGTGGAAGGTCGCGATTGCGTGTAATTCAAGCCAGGTCAGAGATGTGTGTTGTGAAAGATCCTTTTGGTGTAGTGTATAACACAAGACATTAATGAAATTAAAAATAATATTTTTCATAAAATCTCGGGGTGTTACAATTTTTCTTTGGTCGAGGTTCATCCTTTGATTTGTTCTCCAGTAAAGCCTGCATTAACTGGTTCCTTCACTTCTTCAATCTTCATGATCAACTTTGATTCCCTTCATTCTCGATAATCTTCTATGAACCTTTTTTTAAACTCCTTCGAACATTGAATTTCGTCGAATCTAAAATTTGTAAATTTTTTATAATGTTGTTTTGATCTTATATGACTCGATGCCATCATATTTCAAAATTCATGTTTGGTACACTACCCTAAAAAATGGGGTTTTGTAGAACCACCCTTTAAAAGCGCTAAAAATAAGCCCTGATAAAGGGGGTAACATTATTAGTGAAACAAATTTGATAAAGGTTACTTTTAACAACGCTAAAAATTCTGTTAAAAGTAACCCATTATCAGCTCTTTTTCTAGCACTGATAAAGGTACCCCCTTTATCATCGCTTTTTGTTAGCACTTTTAAAGTGGTCCCCTTTAACAACGCTTTTTTAGTAGCACTGATAAAGGGGGGCCTTTATCAGTGATTTTTTTACTAGCACTGATAAAATGTATATTTCTAAAAAAATCATTAAAATCAATATATTTATATAAATAAAATATATATTTTTTAAATATGTTTTAGATATGTATAAATAGTCATCTACACATAACATATATGATATTTATTGAAAATGGATTATAAAATAATTAAAGAAATATTATTAATTAATAATTCGTTAATTATTGTTGAAAAATAGTCACTTAATAACAATTTGAAGAACAAATGTTAAAAAATTAATAAAAGATCTCAAATAAGTTGAAAACATTACCCGAACTACAAGCGGCAGTAACATTTGATCAGGGTGTCTATTTGACCTCTACCATACATCTAATCCAATCTTGCGATGAGCTCTACTCCCAAAGAGACCAAGGTAATCCATTGTCACATTTTTCAAGCACAAAAAGTTCCACTATGGCCTCAAAAACTGAGTTTTTAGTTGGAATTCCAAAATTATTTAACATTCGATGTTATTTCATCCTCGTTTAAGGGAGTCTTTTTCCTATATCAGTGGAAAATGAATTTATTCCCAAGGATTATATTAATATTGATATTATTTCTTTTAAATTTTATTGTTTTTCATAGTGTACTTTTATTTATAATCAAATATATAATAATATATACATATTTTTTCTATTTCACACATAAAAATTTAATTTTATAATTAAATAGTTAAACATATTTACATATAAAATATATTTTCCTATAAAAAAGCCTTATCTAAATAAAAAATAATATCTATTTTATTTAAAATACAAATATATGACTACTTATATACCTATATAATGTGTGTGTTTATTTGAGTGTACATATATTAAAAAACTAATATATATTATCTATATATTGTGACATATGTATAAACATAATAAAATATAATATATGTAAATATATATAAATATGTATAATTATACATATAGATACACATATAATAGATATATGTATATATATCTCTGTCTGTGTGTTTTATATATTTATTCTCTTATTTATACACATACAAAAAACATATTTTATAAATGTATTTAAAACTGATCTTATAAATATATATTAATAAAAAAATAAATATACTGATAAAATATATAACTAAATATATAAAAAAATATATTAATATATATTAATATATGAATAAATAAATAAATATATAAATAAATAAATATTTACATATAACAAAATATGTATGTATCTATATATACATATACAATATAAAAATAAATTTATAAATATATATATTAATATCTCTATATGTATATTGATATAAATATATATTAATATATGAATAAATATAACTATTTATGTAAATATAAATAAATAGATATACCTTTAAATGGAGAACTTAACCAGATGGGTGAGTAGTAAAGGTGCAGGTGTGGAGGAGGACAAGTCTCAGGTTCAAAATTAAGCGGAGGAAGGGGTGCGCGCAGTTGAAGGGGGCACTAACACTATTAAAGGGTTGGGGTGTGGTCCTGGGGTGTGCGGGTGGGGCTGGGGCGTATATGTGATGTTGAAAGGGGTCAAATGCTATTAAAAGCCTTTGATTTGCACAATTTTTTTTAAACTTTTATCAGTGTTTTTTCGTAACACTGATAAAATGGACTTTTATCATAGATTTTTTAGTGCTAATAGAAGTAACCACATTTTAATAGCTCCTCGATTATCATCATTTTTAGCAGTGATAACTTCTTTTATAGCACTGATAAAACCATATTTTTTATTATGGTAAACATTTGAAAAAAATTAATAATAACATAAAAAATTCAAAATGGCCATAATTTATGGGCAATGGTCCTTGTATGGAAAAATTCAATCACTATATCAAGGTGAGGATGTAAATAATCCCCAACATGAGTGATGGTAGTAAGTGTGATGGAAGGTGGGACATCACAGTGTTAGCAGGGTGCGACATAGGGGCCATGACAATGGGGGCGGTGGTTCTAGGTTTAGATGATACCATGTCGAGAAAATCCCGGTGGCAGGATATCCTAATTTCTACAATTTGTTTTCACATTTCCTCTACTACTAACCCAAATTACATGTTCTCTCCCACAAAAATATTTAATCTAATTTATTATTCTAAAATGGTATCAGAATTTCAATCTCACCAACGTGATTATTACATCGATATTAATAGTTCTAGTCCAATATATTATACATTTATTGAATTTTAAATTATTCTCATATATATATATGAATTTCATTGTAAACTTAATTACTACATATTATATTAAAACTGTTGTTATTTATTTATAAAAAAATAGATTTAAAAAATTACATATAGATGAATTTTCAGAAAAATAATGATTATATGTGTATATATATTAATTTATTCAAGTATATACATATATATATATATATATTCATATAATTACATACATGCATATTAATATAATTATTTACAAATATATATGTCTATGAGTACATGAAAATATATATATGTACATGCGTGCATACATGAAAATCTAAAAGTATTTATAAATATAATTATTTATAAGTATATATAAATAGAAATAGAAACACATTTACATACATATATCACATAAACATATGTATATATACATAAAAATGTACATAATTATACATACTAAAAAACATTATTGTATCTGATTTAGAATATATATTTTTATACACATTATGTAGGCACCGACAACGATGGGAAGATTTTCATTGGTGTGGCTTAGACGGCGATCGGGTGGTGGGTCTCATATTGATCTGAGCCAATTTGTAGATCTACAACAATACCAATCTCTAATGATGGTGGGATGATAGGGTATAAAATCTTTGTTTATAGATTGAGGTTTTTTGGCTTTGATGTATGTTCCCAGTAGTGGCTGATGTAGAGGGAGACCATATTTTGATGGGGTAAGAGATGGATGGTGTGTCGCCCTTTGGTGGGGTTAGCTATTTCATCCAGGATTGTTATTTGAGAGAAGGAATGATGAAGCACGGCCATTGGGGGATCCCGGTGGGGCTGTCAGAAATGTTGTGGTGGCTGATAGTGATTTGTGTTGAGGGTGATGGTTTGGATGCTAGCCATGGTTCTTGAATGGATCTGCATCTTTGGATGTATCCCTCTAGAAATGATGGATGTATTGTTCTTATTCTAGTTTTCTTTGATTGTTTTGATTTTTTCCATGTAATCCCTCTCTTTTTTTTCTTTTAATAAAATTTTCTTGGGGTCATGGATTTGGTTACTCCAAATCCATGGTTCGCATATTCCTCAATATACATCAATATAACAGTAGAATTTGTACGTTTGTGTGTGAAATTATGTAAAAAATGAGTGTTTACAGACATACATGTATACATTTTATGTATATACCCACATATATTCACATACATATTATAGCATCCCGTCTTTTTATAACATAAACTTTCATTTCATTACACGGAACTGAGGATCTTTACAGTTTAGTGTCTTGGAAACAAGGAACATAATACATGAAAACAACATAAAACATTCTTATTAAACACATGAAAGGCTTCTCCATATGTTAATCCTTGGTTCATTACTACATCTCATAACCCGATGACATACATCAAAAAAAAGGGTGAGCAGAAGGCCTAGTAAGGGAAACAAGAGAAACATTTACATGTGAACTTGAGATACTTCAATAAGGACATGAAAAGAACATTAAGGAATGAGAAAGAAACCATGAGATATATCATAATAAAAATAACATTTTTCATAACTTGGAGATGTGGCTGGAACATTTAATATTGAAAATAATTTCGTTTCACCAATGTCCATCCCCAAGGTGTCATTAAAAATTACCGAGGTTATTCACCAAGGTATCAGTCTAAAGAGTCATCTCTAGAGATTAAGTCTTTACCCAATGAATTGGAGCTCTATCTGGGAGCACCCTTGAAATGTCATTATTATCATGTGAACCACATATATCATCATCAATCATTTCATAAACAACCCATATAGTATAAAAGAAATGGGTTTAATTTCATAATCATAACGTTTTAAAAACTACTTTAAAGACCTGATCTTTAGGTCACTTTAAACACACGGAAAGGGAAAGCGAGTTTCATATATGTAAATCCCATAATTTAAAATAGAACATTTTGATATATATGTGAATACCCCTATATAAATAAGAGCTTTGAGTATTCCCTTAATAACATAAAATAATTTTTAGAAAAAGAGAGAGAGGCATTTTGAGACGAAAATTCTACAGCATAACGGCTATGATACAAGGTTTTAGAAAACATTTAAAACAGAGGGGACACGGGTCACCCACACATAAATGATCCATAAAAAAGTAAGGGGACATAATATAATGGATTTAAGAACATGGTATTGAAATTTGAAAGATATACCATATGAAATGAAAAACATGGAAGTGAGACAAAAATAAGATTTCTCTTATGAAAATTCGGCAGCCTAACGGCGTCACTTAAACTTCAATAAAAATGAATTGAAGAGATAAAATAGGGTATCTCATAATATGATCATACAATATCAGTATGATAGGTATATATATCATACCCCAACATAAAAAAAGGAACATTGATGATTTGACATGAAAATAGAACTTGAAAATGAGAAGGGTGAAAGAATCCCTTATAAATTCTGCAACCTAACGACGTCACTTAAACTTTCATAAACAAATGATGAGAGTAAGAGGGGATATCTCATCATATAAACATGAAAAGGGCAGTAAGAGTAATATAAAACAACATCCTATCACATAAGACCATGGTGCATAAAAGGAATGGCATATAAGAGATTACACGAAAAGAAAGAGAGAGTTCGGATCCCTTACCTTAAAAGTACCTCTTAAAACTCAATGGTTGGGACCTTGAGAGGCTTGAGGGCACCTTGGGAGGATTCCTTGGGAGCTAAGGAGACCCGAACTTCGTTAATAATGATTTTGGAGTCCAAAGGATGAGACAATGGCATGGTATTTATAGGGAAAGTGAGGGGACAAGGCATTAATGGCCAAGGGACACCTCACAAGTGGTTTTCTCAAAACCATGTGTTGTCCCAAGATATTTCCCATGAAGTTAGGCCACATGGGGCCCCCAATACAATAGTTCATCACCTTTGGTCGTCCAACCCTTAAAATATCTCATGACATCACCATGACATAACCATGATGTCATTAAATATACAGAAACCCTAAAACTGTATTTTTACTATTCACTTAAAATGCAACTTCCTCAGAAAAATCCCAATATTTCACCTTAACCAAAAATTGATGCTCTCATTACAAATATGAACTCCATTTTATAAAAATAATTTTCTAAATATTTTTAATTCAATTTTTAAATAAAAAACTATTCACTGAAAATTCATTTTTTCAGAAAGAACCCCAAAAATTACAATAACATAATATCGGTGCTCTGAGTTCAAAAATAAAGTCGATTTTATAAAAATATTTTTCTAAATATTTTTAATTTAATTATTAAATAAAAAACAATATTCATCCCAAAAAACTAATACTTGACTAATAATTTATGAAACTATTATTTACCCATTTTATTGAATCTCATTACATAATCTAGGTGTCTAAATTATACTAAAACATTCTTTGAGTGAAATTACTAATTCATTTGGTCACATTACTAATCTTAAGCGTAAAATCACTATTCACAATTTACTATTCATCAAAAATTATGTTGATCTTATTATACTCGAATTTCATTACTGAACACTTTTGTAGAAGACCATTTTTTGAAAATCATTACACATCATTAATTATTTAGGGTTTACATAAATATTTTAAAATATCTTTTTTTTCAAAATTCATCAATAAAATACATCCTAAAATTATCCGGACATTTGAAATTTCAAAAACATCACTAAAGGAAGAAATCTCAATTCATTTATCCCAAATGAATACAAAGGGAAGCTAAGGTCTCGTCACATAGTCCCTTATAACACCGGCATATGACCTAAGTGTATGGTGTGCTATGGTGAGAGAATCTGAGGGAGGCTCAGATAACAATGCCCTAGTAGTAATCTCTACTAACTTGAACTTCTCCCGTAGGCGTTTCTGTTCAAGCTTGACACGCTGAAGTTCGGCTTGGGCTTGGTCCAATGTGAAGCCCAAAGATGCCACCTCCTTCCCAAGCCCTGATAAGTGGGCTTCATAAGGTTCGAGTCTACTGGATGAAGCCATCGACTCCTCTTTCTGCATTAACCATTAACATCTCTATTAGACCGTTAAGAGTATGTTAATATACTATTTAAAAAGATTGGGTCATTACACACATATATATATATATATAGACATATGTTTGTGAAGTATATACATACGTCCTTTCATCCAAATATTTCATACATGCATGCATTTATACATTGATTTAAATATAACTACATACATACATACACACATATATAAATCTATATTAATACAAGTATATAAATACATATTAAAATGGTTACATACAAAATATACATATATAAAATAACATACAATTTTAAGTATACATATGAACAAATACAAACATACAGGTGTTGGGCAGCTGGGCTACTGCAACGGGACGACTCCCCAAGTGGGTAGGTGGTGTCCACAATGGCTGTGGGAATAAGACTTAGTCAACAGACCTGCACTGTTATGATTTCAAGCAAATGAAAATAGTTGCAGGTGTTGGGAACCTGGGCTAGAATATTTTCAATGGGCTTCATGCCCATCGGGCCTTCGGGCCATAAAAAATGGGTGGATTATCCCTTGGGGGGCTATGACATGCCCTTTCTGGTTGTGTGTGTTGCATTTCAAAGTTTCGTTGAAATATTACCCATATGTAGCTAATATATATATAATTAATAAAATTATTATAAATATATTTTTTAATTTAAATATATATATATATATATTAATATATATATATATATAATTATATACAAATATTTATAAATAAATTTATTTATAATTATAATATATATATATTTAAATAAATATATAAATATAATAAATACATTTATAATATTTATAATTTTATAATTTTATAAATATATTAGGTAGGTACTTGGAGGTACAATGAAATTAAATTAAACACACACACACCTACACATGTGAGGTCAAACCAAGTCCATATCCCCCCATGGATAGACCAGACATGTCATGAACATATATATTATTATATGTGTGGCAGTTATAAGATTCCCCTTTATAATCACATTTCCCCCTCGTGATCGGGTGAGGGCACTGCAACAAGATGTTCCATTCCAGGGAATGCCACCATATCGTCCTCACCTCCCGCCTTTAGGGAACACTTCCAACCAACATTGCCCATCCTCATGTAGTTGCAAGAGAGACAGCCTCCACACAGCCTCTTGACCGCTTACGCAAGAAGATCATAGGTCACACCGCCACACCTATACATGTCCGGTTGAACTCAGTCCATAACCTCCCATAGATATACCAGAAATGTTTGGAACCTATATATTATTTTCTGTGTGGTATCATTATGATGACCCTTTAAAATCATGGTTCCCCAAGTGATTGGGTGGGGGCATGACCAAATGTTGTTCCAATCAGGGTAACGCCACCACGTCGTCATCACCCCATGTCGTCAGGGCACACCGCCAACCAAAATCACCCATCGACACGCAGATACAAGAGAAACCGCCTCGAAATAGCCTCCTGACTACTTACACATAAAGATCACAGTTTGTGCTGCTATAGGGAAAACCATCCACTAGCACGCCAGTACGAGTCATGATTGGAGAGCCTCCGACCCGTCCCCAGTTGAAGACCATGCCAATGGCGAAGCACGGCACACCCGAGACTGTGGTCCCTCTAATCGACAACACACATGCCACCAGTATGCTCCTAGTAACTATCGTTAAGACACCGCTGGTCAGAGCTTGGTCCCTACCCTCCTTCATGTAAGAAACTAGCACCACCCCACGCTGTCGAGCGAGGGCCCTCAATTACCACCCATATAATGTGGGGATAGTAAAGTGGTGGCAAGCCCCCCAACATAGAGAGCTACCCCCAATTCTTAATTGGGGGCCAAATATGACGCAATTGGGAGTCCAAACCTGGACACCCTGGATGCACCACATGGGTCTCTAACGAATCAGCCGAGACCCCATGTGCTTTTATAAATATATATAATTATATAAATATATACAAATATTTTTAATTATATCAATAAATAATATATGTGTAAATAATTATAAAAAATAATTTATATATTTATTATATATAATTATAAAATTATAAATATAATAAATATATTTATTATGATTTTATAATTATAATGAAATAAATATTTATTTATAGTTATATGTATAAATAAATATATAATTATTTATAATTTTAACTATAAATATATATTTTTTTTATTTAAATATAATTATAAATTCGTAATAAATATATTTAATATATTTATAATTTTATAATTATATATAGTTGTATAAATATATTTATAATTATATAAATATATAAGAATATTTATAAAAATATTTATAGTACAAACCAGAAAAGACGTTAGAGGATAACCCCCTGATCATTTATTAAATAAAGGAAAAGGACCGTAAACATGTACCACAAGATGAAAGAGAAGATTCCATATCAATGAAAGCATACCCGCCATCACATCCATGATGAGAAACCTACTCTGCAGTAGCTGATTCCGATTCTGAGCTTTCATAATGTTTGATAACCTTCGCATAATTCCTTCGCAGGTTCATTTTATCCGAGTATAGCAGCTCTAAGTTCCCAATCGATGGCCTGGTGGGCATCAGCATTGGCAATTTGGAGTAGCCCTTCATCGGCCTTCGTCGTGATTGAGTATTCATGCTCCCCTGATTCCCAGTCATCTTCAACCCCCCACCCTGAACAATCTCACTAAAAGATGGCCTGATCAAGCCTCTGTCATTTTCCTTACCACTATCCGAGTAGTCCCCCCACTTTCCAGAAATATGGACCTCATGGGAGCCATCTTCCCCTCCTCGACCTTCCTGAGATTGACAATTAGGGTCAATCAGGGACAGACACCTAGGCTACTCCAATAATTCATGGTTGTCCACAGTCCCATGCTGCAAGGAATCCTTCCCAATTCCATCCTCTAGAGAATAGATCCCCAGCTGTACACTTCCACCTTCATCCATTTGCACAGCCTCCTTTGTGTTCACTTGTTCCACTCTTTGGAACCAGTTTTTAGTCTCAATTGCAACCATCATAGCAGCATCAGTCACCTCCTATCTTTGAGACCTATCAACAACTTCCAACACCTCCACGGGGTAACTATCACATCTTTCAGCGTGAGCCTCAATCACAAGCTCCGACCCCTTGCTGTCACCTACATCCTTCCCACTGGCATCCACTGATGAGAAAACCTCTTTTTGTGAGGGCTTGATCACACTAGCACCCAATGGTTCCCCCATGTCACCAGTCCCATGGCCATCAGTTGACTACTTCTACCCATCCCCTGAAACTAGATCACTCCTAAGATGACTAAACACCAAAGAAACCAGCGGATTTTTGAGCGCTACCCCCTCACTCAATGCAATCCATTTCACCCTTCCATTCACGGGATCCGTTGTGGGACCCCGAACAAGAGACATACCTAACGTCTACTTCAGACCATATTTCCTCCTGATTTATGCTTCACCATCACATCCAGAAATGATGTTCCCCATACGATGATAATTGGTGCAGTAATCATCCCAAGTCTCAAAAACAAACGGCCTGCTTTCATCGGAATTCCTCACCCACAGTGATCCATATCCACTCCACAGCAGGCTTCACGACATCCACCTCATCACAGATGCATGGATTAACCAGATGACTTACCATGGAGGTTCGGACATCAGAACAGAGGTAGCGGCCAACCATGATTCCAATCATATGGATAATCGCAGGGTTTTGAATAGGAAGAGGAAGATGAGGAAGACTCATCCATGCCGCGATGGTGGAAGGGTCGCGGTTCATACATAAATCAAAATACCAGTGAAGGAGAGAAAAATTACATCCATTGCAATGATGAGGGGCACTGGACCAAGCTCAGATCAAATCCTCTTCTAAAGAAAACTAGACCATAAATTGACGCTTATCAAGGAGACCAATGACTATGCGGTCTTGTAAGTCCCATTTTCCAAAGACAAAATGGTCAAAATCACAAACTAATGGCCTCCTATGACTGAAACGAGCCACCAGTGTTAAAAACTGCTGATAAAATCCTTTCATGATCTTTTAAATGTAACTCTATCTTAGCCCTTCTACCACTCGCGCCATGGGTTTTCGTGGAACCAGAGCTCTAATGCTGCCTCTGCTGCCTGCACCATTGGCTCTGTTGCCCCTATCGTCGTTCCCTTCCCCCACTGTCAAACTCTACTAGAACCACTGAACCTCCAAATATAATGTATTATATTATTTGTGCCTATTTTTTTCAGTCACTGCCCGGAGTGCGTTTCACTTTCTCCTGAAGAACCAAACTCTCATCGTTTGTGTGCATCTTACTCCTCCTTATATTTTCTTCATTTCCTCGATTCCCAAGCTTCAGAAATAGTTGAATCGATCGATATTACTTCATTTAGATTCACATAAATCTATTTTTTTCTATGTGGAGTGAATCAAACAAGTTGATGAAGTATAATTAGTGGCAGTTCAGGTGAGTTCAATAGAGATTCTATATTTTCCAAAAAATTGACTGAGGCTAACACTTCAAGAATTAATACTCTGAAACCCCAAACTAGTTTAATAAAGTTATGTTAGAATCAAATAACGAAAGAGAAAGCTCTTCACCAGGAGATTGAACACTAAATTTTGTATCCAATTACAATAATTAAATTCAATTTTATTCTTAATTTTTTTAATTTTAATTATTCGTAATTAGACTTGTTCTATTATAATAATTAAATTATTCTGGAATGATCATTTTCATTGTTCTTATATTATTAAGAATGGTTTTTTTTGGGATAATGAATTTTTTTAATGGTAGGAATATTGTTACACGCATGCTTCAGAAGAAGAACGACCCAAGGACTCGACCCTGTGACCGGTGCCCAACACCACAACCCCCTGTGCCACCCCAACCGCCTACAGGGGACAATCAATTATTTTTAATTATTATATTAGATTATATTTGGTATAATGATTTTATAGTTAAATTATGTGATTTATAATCACTTTCATGAAATAGATCTTGAATTTCATGGTTCCATATGCATTGTATTTAGCTTCATGACATAGAATCTTGTTTTCTGTTTGGAGGAGAATATTTTTTAATGGAAAGAGAGAATTTATTCAGTGAATTGATATTAAAAACAAATTTGTGAGGGAATGAAAATTATTTTAATTACTATAAAATGTTTTAAATATGTTTTCTCATCTCTTTTCATTTTTACATAGAATAATTAGGATTGAAGTTAAATGTGGATTTTGATAAATGCATTAATTTTTGAAACCATGTGTGAAGATTACCTTCTGAAACGGAATATATATAATTTAAAATGTTTGAGATGTGTTATATTTAAATTTCAAAAATTAGAGAATATTTTTTGAATTTATGGAATGTATTTAACATGAAATGCTAGAATTCAATTTTAATGATTTGGATTGTTTTCAAAGTGTGCTTGTATTTTAAAAATGACTTCAATCCTCCTATGACAGGGGTGTGATTTTAATTCAAATTAAAATATTGAAAATGTTTTGTTGTGTTTTTTATATGGATCATGGTTTGGGATCTGAACCCTTGGTGTGCATTGGGACTATATGATTTGAGTGTCTATTGAAACATGAAGAAGATAGATTCATGTTTCAGGTTTCTTTATTTCACCTTCATTAAATGTCTTGATATGGGGTAGAAAATCAATTATGAGTACATGACTTAGGAAAAATCATCTTATTATTTTAATGAATTTTTTTTAGTGATTCGATTTTACCAAACTCTAAAAGGAGTGCTAGAGGAATGATATGTTTCACTATAGGAATTATCAATTCGTCATACTTCCTTTTTCATGGTGGCCAATATCCTCAAAATTTCATATAATGGTTTGGTTGTCTTTAAAAATTCAGGAAGTCGGAGACTCCTATGTGGTTTTAGGTAATTATTATTTTTGGGTGGCGTGATTGATGATATTAGAGTGGTTTTAGATTTTTTGGTGATTTCCATTATTGTTACTTCTTGGTAAACATAATTTTTATTATCCTAAAATAAACTCCATTAGCCTACATGAAAATGAAATTTCACTAAAATCAATATAGTAATCATAATTCAAGTTTATTTTTATAAAATTATTTTGATATATATATATATATATCATTAATGATATGTATCTCTATAAAAGTCTCTACCCAAGAACTTACAAGTGATTAACATTTATTAGATCAAAAAAATTTGATTTTAGAAATGTTTTAACACCATTAAAGCATTTTTTTAATAAAAAATTTATTAAATAAATAATACTAAATAACTTTTATTTTATTAATAATCCTTAAAAATATTAAACTCATTGTAATTGAAAGAAACCCTCAAGTTTCTTTATAGTACACTCACAGGGAATTTTTGGAAGAGATTTCA
The DNA here is from genome assembly GCA_963277665.1 of Viscum album. Lineage (NCBI taxonomy): Eukaryota > Viridiplantae > Streptophyta > Magnoliopsida > Santalales > Viscaceae > Viscum > Viscum album. Next base: position 1,682,711,185 of record OY728119.1, on the reverse strand, counting down.
ATTTAACATATTTATTTATTTATTTTGTTAAATAGAAATAATACAAAAAATTGGATATGAATAAAGAATGGATGAATGTGATTATATTAAAAAGGGTATGCAGATGATGTGAAAGAGTTTTTCAAGTTTTCAAAAGATCATGAATATGAACCTTCTCAGATTATTTTCCCATGTTTATGTTGTTGTTATTCAAGAATAATTAGTCCATAGGGGTACGAAAAACACATGATCTGTCATGATTTGATCGAAGTTATAAATATTGTAATAATCATATGAGAAAGTTAATGTAGATTGTGTTTGAGATAACACATCATTTTTTGATCATCTGATATGATTACAAGTATGGAAAATGAAGAAGATCGTATTGATGATGTGATTAAAAGTGTGAGTGATAATGAAGATAATATTGAGGAAATGACAAGGACAGTTGAAGATGAACTTTGTGATTATAAAAAAGTGTTTGAGAAATTAATTTGTTCTAAAAAGACTCCATTGTATACTAGTTCCACTAAATATAAATCATTGTTAGCCATATTGATGCTATATAATTTGAAAGAAGGAAACATATGGAATTATTCCTATTTTACAAAAATTACATGATCTCTTGAATGATATGATCCAAGAAGATAATAATCTCCCTAAATAAACATGTGATGCCAAATGAATGCAACAGTCAATAGATATAATCTATGTAAGAATAAATGCCTTCCAAAATGACTATATAATTTTTTAAGGAAAAAAAATCTCAAAAGGAATTCCCAATGTGTAGTGCTTTTAGATACAAGAAAAATGAATCAGGTCCGATGAAATTTGTATTGTAATTTCCAATCATTACAATTTTCATGTGCCTATATGGATGTCAGGAGACTACAAAGCAGTTGACATGGAATTTAGATACAAGTAAAAAAATACAGAAAACTTATTTACCTAATAAAATATTTTCAGTTGAAGAAAATATATCATGAGTTTCCTGAATATGGAAACGAGCTGAGAAACCTTCCTCTCGTGTTATATACAAATGGAGTGAATCCATTTTATTTTCCAAGAATCACTCATAGTAAATGGCCATTTATATTGATCAATTATAATTTTCATCAATGGTTATGAATAAAATGAAAACAAATCTTGCTACCTATGATTTCATTAGGACCAAAACAACTGGATAATGACATTGATGTTTATTTGGACCCATTTATCGAGGATTTGATATTATTATTGGATTTAGGTGTTACGTTCTATGATGATTTTAGGAATAAATATTTCATATTGAGAGCCATGAAGTATGGGATGATAAATGACTTTACTAATTATGAAAATCTGTCCGAATATAGAATTAGAAAAACTCAAGGGTATCCCATTTGAGAATAAGGTACACAGTAAATTATGATGAAACATTAATCAAAGAATTTGTTTTGAGGACATCATAGATTTCTTCCCTAATAGAATAAGTACCAATCATAGTTGAAATTATTCTATGGAAGTTTAGAATAATGTACAACACCATCTCCACTAATAGGTGATAAACTGTTTGAGAAATTAAAATATTGGTACACTATTTTTAGTAAACCATTTTTGAACAACAATAAATTTTTTTTGGAAATAATAGATCATTTTTTTTGAATTATAAAACATGAATTTTCAGAACATTAAAAAATTTCTTGATGTTATGCATATTGGAAAAAAATGTATGCGATAGTGTAATTAGAACGTCACTAAATGTAACCTCTAAGATAAAGGATGGGATTAAGGCTAATTTAGATGTGTTTTACATGAGAATACAGGATGGGTGGATACTAGTAATGGGTGAAAATGAACTTTTCTTTTTCCAACCGCTTAACTTCTTCCATGTAGGAGATATATCATTTTTTCAAATTTTTCAATGATATAAAGTGCTAAAAGGTGTATTCATTAAATATCAATAATATCATGCCAATGGCTAATTTAAAGTTAAAGGGTCTGAAATCATATTATTCCCATGTTTCAATGCATGATATAATTATTTGAAGCATTACGTTTCATTTTTTCTTTATAATTTCTATCATACATTAACAAAAAAAATTTTATTTTTCAAATCTATATGAAAATACATTATAGACCCAGTGAAATTACCGACTATGGGAATATAAATTTTTTTCATATTATGTTATTTGTAAAATTTATTCCCAACAGCATTATTTGATATGATGGTTCACTTATTGAGATAGATTCAACTATGTGGTCTTCTACACTATTGATAGATGTACCCCATTGATCGCTGTAAGAATATTTTCAAAGGGTATGTCAAAAATCAAAGTCAGCTAGAGGGTTGTATTACAGAGTGATATATTGTTGAGGAAGCCATTGAATTCTGTACCGACTACTTGTATGGTGTGTAAAGAATTAGTCTATCGGAATATAATCACACTGGGAGGTTTGTAGGAGAAGGAAATTGTAGAAGATATTTGTCACAATAAATATTATAGTTTGGGAGTAGGCCCACAATTATGTTTTACATAATAGGTTACAGGTTTCCCCATATATTGAAACCAATAAATAAATTATTTGGAATTTGAATCCATCAGGGGTTGAAAAATCGATATCAAATGAACATAATCAATAGTTTATAGGATGGTTTTAGAACCATATTTTTAAGGAGTCAGATGAAATGAAATTGTCATTTTCAGAACAACATTGATCGTTGGTCGAAGGACCAAGAGTGTATCTATTATCTTAAAATTGTTATCTAGTTGATGATTATATGTTCTATGCAAATGAACACGATGAAGACAATATCATGGAAATAAGTAGAGTTACACTTTTGGCTAAATTGATGAAAGTTTCTAGTAAAAAGGAAATAAATCCAATTTACATGAAAATTTCATAGTTTGGCATCATCAGAAAAATATGGGAGTTTGATTATACGACATTCCAAGTGCTTATTTTTCAATACCAGTGGTTGATAACAAGAGTTCTATTAAAATAGTTGAATTGGGATTATTGAAAGTGGATTTTATTAAGGAAGGGTACAAAGATGAACTATTTATAATGACATTACTGGAAGTACAAGTATTTTATGTTCCTGAATCCTCAAAACAAAAGTGTTCAATTGTTATGTTATCAGCCAAAACCACTAAAGGGACAGATGAAAATTCAACTAAGGATGACTCATTACTTAGGAAGTCACGATCATTTCTTAGTAGTTCCAATGTAGATAGTGTTTTGTATTTCAAGTGAGACCATAATGAATGGATTTGGATACATGATAGAGTTGTTAAATCCCTTCATCCATTAAAAAAGATTTGAAAAGTCATTTTATATTTTTTTAATATATATTTTGTTACTTCATGTTATTATCTATTCGCTACCAAATTTATGTAATATAAATTAAATGTTAATCCACTTATATAAATCATGACATTTGAATGTCCCGGTGTTCCCAATACTGAGGAACAATTTTTCTCCCAAGGTACTACTGCTCACAATGAAGAGGAACAATGGCCTTCTTCGCGTGTCGATGTTACCACTCCTGAGGAAAAATACATTTCTCAACCTTCTGATACTCCCAGTGCCGAGGTACAATGAACTTATGCACATTTTGATAATATCGATATAGATAAAAACATAATTGAAATTTTGAATCCGTGGAAATGGTAGTTGATAATGAATCACTGATGAAAAAATAGGTGTGTTGTTGTTTTACGGTGTTTGAAAAAATCATTAAGGATAAATGAAATGGGATCAAATATAAAGTCGTATGGAATGCATGAGGCCCGCATGTTAACCCCAGAAAGGTTATGTTCAGTATTTATGTTGGACTCATCACTCCACAATGCATGCCGATTTATATTGATTCATGGAACCATACTATGCCTTGGCTTAAGACACAGATTTAGGAAGAGAATATGATAATATTATGATATCATTTATTTATTTTAGATAAAAATAAATTTATGAAATATTGAAATACTCTTAATCATCCATTTAAATGTGTATTTATATTAGATGTATCCCATAAGAAATATGCATTAAATCATACTAAAAGGATTCACATAGTATTTTGCACAATTCTAATGAGAGTTATATTAAATATGTTGATGGGAAAATAAACATGCACCCACCGATTATGTATGAACACCTGATAACACAAGAAGCATGGGATGCATTTACTGGTTGTCGTGGGGAGGTTTCTATTCATATACATTGTGGATGTTAATAAATTGTTTGAAAAAAAGTTTATTCAACACTTTGATTGAGAATTTTTATTTATGAAACAAAAAATAGGTGCTGAAAATAAAGAATGTGCATCAAAACCAATGTACCCCTACCATAAAGTATGGATGGGGTACACTTCACTTGAAAAAAATTGGCACATATTATAAAAATACCATAACACTTTTATGTGACATAAAACAACAAAATAATTTAATTCATCTATTTATATAAGGATTGATAAATTCAAATCCAAAGTCACTTCAATCCAACACCATGTGTTATAGAAAGAGGAAAGTTTAAATATATATTCGATACTGATAGTTTAAAACACAAAAAATTTGTGGGAAACATGTGTAAGTATTAAATAATAATAAAATGGCATTAAGTCACCATTATATAATAGTGATTACTTATTTTCCTATTTTTTTTATCTTACATAGTCATTGGAATCATCAACACCTGTATTGGAAAAACACTTACTATTGCTGTCCTGGAAGTTTCTAGAACAGTATGGCTACATTAGAGGTGCAGGATTTGGGGTGACACCCCGAACATATTTTGAGATAAAACACATGGAGGATAAACATAAAGAAATGATAGAGATGAAATAAAGATTAACTTCTCATGAATAATAACTACATTTTCATTCTGAGTTTTCAGAAAATGTTATGGGTGGGAAGAAAAGAAACCACTCAAGAACAACCATTATGTGAAGACCCCTCCCCCACCAAAAACTTTGAGGTGAGTCACTCCCCTGAAAGAGCTATCTTAGTCAAGGTAATCAATATTATAATAGTTGTTTCTGTGAAATGTAAATTTGATAGACATTGATACCTTTCTTTTATTGATATTCTACAGGGTAAAAATGACTATGATTTATATCTATCAACACCCACCCATCACCATGTAGTCACGACTATGTTGTTCAATATCCAAGATGACCATCTACACAACAGACCACTTCCAACAGTTCAAGTGAGAGTGGTGATTAGCATAACTAATGAGTTGAGTACTAAGTTACCTGTTCCGCTTGAATAATAAAATATTCATAAGTTATACAAAGTTATTGGAACATTCATCAAATTCTTTTCATGTATTCTAAAAATAGATTTCAAGAATGAGTATTCATTTCTCCAAAATGTCTCATTCTAAAAATTAACCAATTAATGGAAAAAGTTCTAAACCAATGAATATTATTACAGAATGACAAAGGGAAGGGGTGAGATGAATTTTGGAATAAAAACCATATAATGGACCGACAAAAAGACCAAAAATATCTTCCAAAATCACCTTTACCCCACCCAATTAATATTTTTATACTAACATTGAAGGGTAATTCATATACAAAGTTACAAAAATATAGTAGTCACGCGGATAATTTTAAAGAAAATATGTATGTAGAGGAAGGTAAAAACTACATTTCTTTTGAGAATTTAAATGAAATCATCAACTATGAATGTCTAGGAGCATCGTTTGTAAATATATACATGAGGTTTGTTTTCATGACTTAATTTTCCAGAAGATAATATACTATGTTAATTATTACTAAATACATTTCATATTATTGTAGGAATATATATATATCAATACAAATTGAAGGTATTTCCACATGGATTGTTTTTGTACTTATTAGTCCTCACACCACCTCTATAGAACAAAAAAATAGGATAAAAAAAGGGAAATAGTAGAATACCTGGTCAAATCGTTTGAAAGTAAACTTATGAATGAAAACCTCTTCTTAATTTCAATGATGCAAGGATAAAACACTAAAATTTAATCATATCAAAAATATTTCCATTTAATTAATTACTTTCTTTTTATTTTATAAAAACTTTTATGCTCAATACATTCTATTTGGATACTATAATGATTTATTTCTTGGATTCACAGCATGGATACCTAACAAAATGACCACACAAGATGACATGTATCTAAATGTAATACACTGCATCCAACATATTCGATATAACATTCAAGTTATATAATTTAGTTTATGTTTTAATGAGGATTGTATTATTATAGGGTGGTGTATAAATATCATCATAAAAAAGAAATGAGGAAAGGGGTTAAGCATAACGATCCTGTAGAGTTCTACAACTAGACAAGTGTCATGGTATATATAAAAATATTTAACTATCCAAACACAAATCAAAACAAATTACTTATTTTTCCAAATGTTTATGTATTATCTAAAATAAAAAAATGGAAAAGATTTTGGTTATTATGTTTGTAAATTTAATAGAGAGATAATACTCCATCAACAAACTAGAATCCCCAAAGAGGTATTTTAGAAGATAATTACTATCTAATTTAAAATATTTACTAGTAAATTATGTATTTATACTTTCTCCGTACTAATTTTAATATCAAAAAGACTCATATTATTAATATGATATAATTTTTCTTAGAAATTTATGGGAAACATAAGTGATGGCAAAATGTATACAAATAGAATAAAGATGTGACTTTAATTGAAGTAGTTAATGGATTCATAATTATGTTTAATTTCCTCTATTTAGTATAAATCACATAATAATTATTTTCTAGCATATGTGGATTCATTTTTTTGAGTTGGAGTGGTTTGTTCAAATAATCTGATGCTTCTGAGAGAATAGAATTTGAGGCTTCAACTTAGAGTTCAATAATAAGGGAAAAGTTTTTTTAATATACTATTATTTTCCTCATAATATTATGTAATATCTACTTAATTAACATAATATAAATTAAATATCTGACTACTCATACATATAATGTCTTCACACTTAAAACCTTTTCACCCCTACAATGTTGGAATTTATCAGTTTCCATCAAAGGCAGTGGATGGAACATGAAGGGAAGGGATAAATGTCAACACAATCGGTGGATTCTTTTGTTAGAGTACGGGTGGTCTGTTTGAAGCTACTCATGATCATTTTATACTACAAATAAGAAAATAAAAACAAGGAAATGGGTCCAGAATGTATACAGATAGTATGAATATGTGACATCTATAGAAGTAGTGGATTGTTTCATATTTATGTTTAATTTACTTCTTTTTTACTATTACATGCATAATAATTGTTTTCATATATTGGTGGATTCATTTTTTTGAGTTGGGGTGGTTTTTTCAAAGCTTCTCATGATCGTTAGAAATTGGAATTCGAGACTTCAACAGTGACAATGAAAATGCTTTCCATTTTTTTCATTGTGGACACTGCGTATTGTTTTTATGTTATTAGTTGAAAAACATTATCATTGTTAAAAAAACCAAAGAGTGATGGAATCTATTATGCCCATTGTGATAACTTATCATGATATAATGTAAATAATATCTTCCTTTACTCTTCTGGTTTTGAACAATGAGATGGGTTTTTTGGATAATAACAGTGACTCAATATGCAGTGTTGATAGTTCGATAAAGAAATACAATGATAATCATGGTAACATTGGAAGTAATATTTTTTGGACATTGAGAAGTGTAGGATTAAACTCCACCTTAATCCAACTCACGATGTTACTGGAATGACTACAGGTGATTCTTTTTATTTAAAATTGACATTAATTTTAGTAATATAGACAACTAACATACCTAAAAATAAAAAAACTCATTTATATTGTTTTGATAATTTAGGAAAATGATCAATAATCCATTTAGTATGTGTAAGAATCATCCTAACCCCAATATTACCCACGGTGTGACCAATATGAATCCATGTTTATGTAATCAGTTTAAAATTGAAAATTTACTTAAAAATGTGTCACTCACTAAGAACCAAGAAAACACGCATAGATTGTATTAATAATTTAGGCAATTTATTAATAAATTATTTGTGACATTTACAAATCATTATCATGTAAAACTTGTATACAATGTGATTAGTATGAGTTAGAGTATATGTTTCTCGTTTAAAATGATGCTTTAGTAAAAAAATAAAAGTCGCATATTGAGAACTAAGAAAAAGAATTAATATTGTTTTGATGGTTTAGTAAAAATATAAATGAATTTTTTTGGATGTTTAGAAATAAACCACACCTCAATCCTATGAATGGTGAGATCATTATGACTCTGAGTATGTTTATTATTTAAAATTAACATCATTTATAGTAAAAAGGAAAATTGACCTACTCAAAATTGAGAAAACACATTCATATTGTTTCGAAACTTATGTAAAATGATCCATAATCCATTTGAAACAAGTATAAATTATCCAAACCTCAATTAAATTCACAATGTAACTGGTATGACTCCATGTGCAACCTTTTATTTAAAATTGACATCAATTTTAGTAAAAAGGAGAACATACTAACTTCATATCAGGAAAAAGAATTCACATTATTTTCATACATTAGGAAAATGTTCCATAAGTCAATTTTGACATGTATGAATCATCCAAACCACATTCTGACACATGGGGTGACCGATATGAATCCATTTGTGTCTTTTTATTTTAAATATATATTAATTTTAGAAAATGGAAAATTTGACATACTAAAAACCATGTAAATTTATTCATATTGTTTTGATACTTTAGGAAAATGATCATTATGTCATTTTCAACATGTTGGAACCAACCAAAACTCAATTTGAAGAACTGTGTGACCGATAACACTCAAAGTGTATCTTTTTAATTTTAAATTGACATTATTTTTATCAGAAGAAACGTGTGACATAATGAAAAAAAATGAAATAGTATTGTTGTGATAATTCATTAAAATAATCCATTAATCATTTGGGACAACTATAAGTCATCCTCACTATAATTGAATTCATGGTGGGACTGATATGACTCTAAGTGTGTATTTTTATTTTAAATTTACATAAATTTTAGAAAAAAGGACAATTGACCTACTAGAAAAAGGAAAACATATTCATGTTGTTATGGTATTTTTTGATATGATACCAAATTTATTTTATATATGTAGTAATCAACCACACCTCAATTTGACGCACGGTGTGACTAGTATGACTCAAAGTGCATATTTTTATTTAAAATTGACTCCAATTTGAGCAAAAAGGAAAACTGACCTACTTGAAACCTAAAAAAATGAATTCAAACTATTTTAATACTTTATGAAGATGATCCATACGTAATATTTTATGTTTAAAAATCATTCATACAACAATCCGATGCATAGCGTGACTTATATGACTCCAAGTCTGTCTTTTTATTTTAAACTGACAATAATTGTAGAACAAAGAAAATGTGACGTGATTAAAACATAGAAAACACATTCAGATTGTTTTGATACTTTGGGTAAACGATCCATAAGTCATTTGAGATGTGTGGAAATCATCCAAACCTCAATATGATGCATGGTGTGACAGGTATGAATACTAGTGCATCTTTTCATTTAAAATTGGCACCGATTTTAGTAAAAAGGAAAAATGACGTACTCAAAACTGAGAAAACACATTCATATTATTTTGATACTTCATGAAAACAATCCATAAGTCATTTGAGACATTTTTTAATCAACATAATCTCAATAAAATTCATGATGTGACTATTCAGATACCATTTGTGTCTTTTTTTTAAAAATTGGCATCAATTTTATTAAAATGGACAACTGAAATAATCAAAACTAAGGAAACTCATTTGTATTGTTTTTAGACTTTAAAAAAATGGTCTATATGTCATTTGTGATGTGTAGTAATAAACCAAAACTCAATTTGATGCATGGTGTGACTGGTTTGACTCAAAGTGCATCCTTTTATTTAAAAGTAGCATCAATTTAATTATCAAGGAAAACTAACATACTAAAGACATGGAAATTAATTTATATTGTTTTTATACCTTAGGAAAATGATCCATATGTCATTTTGGATGAGTAATAATCAATATAACATCAAATTGATGCATGGTGTGACTGATATCACTCCAAGTGCGTCTTTTTATTTTAAAATGACAATAATATTAGAAAAAAGTACAAGTCACAGACTAAAAACCTATAAAAAACATACAGATTTTTTTGATACATTGGGGAAATGATCAATGAGTCATTTTAGTTTCGAAGGAATTACCTACACATCAATATAACACATGGTGTGATCGTTTTGACTCCATGTGCATCATTTTATTTAAAATTGACATCAATTTTAGTAAAAAAAGACAACAGACCTATTCAAAAATAAGAAAACACATTAGTATTGTTTTTATAATTTAGGGAAATGAACTAAAAGTCATTTGAGATGTGTAGGAATCAACCAAACCTCAATTTGATGCATGGTGTGACTAGTATGATTTCAAGTGACTCTTTTTATTTAAACTTGACACCAATTATTGTAAAAAGCACAATTAGACTACTCAAAACTGAAAAAATGAATTAAGACTATTTTTATACTTCAGAAAAATAATCCATATGTCATTTGTTATGTGTAGTAATCAACCACACCAAAATATGATGTACGGTGTGACCTATATGACTCCATATTTGACTTTTTTTTTAAATTGAAATAATTTTTATAAAAAAGAAGAAGTAAAATACTGAAAACTGAGAAATCTCATTTTTATTGTTTTTATAATTTAGAAAAATGTTCAATATTTTATTTGGGATGTGTATGAATAATCCACACCACAATTTGACACATGGTGTGACTGGTATGTCTCTTAATGCATCTTTTTATTTAGAATTGACACCAATTTTTGTAAAAGGGACAAGTAACCTACTCAAAACCAAGAAAACACCTTCATATTGTTTTGATACATCATGAAAGCAATCCATAAGTCATTTGAGACTTTTATTAATCATGAAAACTTCAATACAATGTATGATGTGATTGTTTTTACCCCAATTGTGTGTGTTTATATAAAACTAGCATCAATTTTATTAAAACGGTCAACAGACCTACTCAAAACTAATAAAACTCATATGGATTGTTTTTATACTTCATGAAAACGATCCCTAAATCACTTGTGATATATTGGAATCAACCACACCTCAATCCGATATATTTTTTGATAGGTATGACTCCAAGATCATCTTTTTATTAAAAATTGACATCAATTTTAGTAAAAAGGACAACTGACATTCTCAAAATTGAGGAAACACATTCGGATTATTCTAATACTTATGGAAAATAAACCATAAGTCATTTTTGACATGTATAAATCAACCAAACCTCAATCTGATGCATAGTGTGACTGGTAAGACACAAAGTTTCTGTTATCAGATTAAAATTATCTTTTAGTTCTAAACATGTCTCACTCAATGAAAACCATGAAAATGTGTTCTAATTATCTTGATAATTTAGGAAAATTATTCATAAGTCCTTTTTTACATGTTGGAAGTAGTCACATGTATTGTTGACACACAATTTTACCAGTATGACTCAAATTCAATGTTTCATGTTTGAAATGACATTTTAGTAAAAAACCCGACTAACATACTGAACATTGAGAAAACACATTTTGATAATTTTGGAACTTTTGGAAAATGATCGATAAGTAATTTGTGACATGTAGGAATTAACCACATTTCAATCCCACGAATAGTGTTACCAATATAACTCCATGTATATATTTATTTAAAATTGACATTAATTTCATTGAAAATAACAATTAACATACTCAAAATCGATCAAATACATTCACATTATTTTGATACATTAGGAAAATGATTTGTAACTCATTTTTGATGAGTTTAAATAAACCACACATCAATACATTGGACGATGTAACATGTATAAGTCCATGTTGGTTTTTTTAATTTTAGGTTTACATTTTTTTAATGTATTCTTTTATATTAATTTTCAATTTATTTATTTATGATATTACAAACAAAATATTTGTTTTCATATAAAGGTGGATTATTTTGATATATATGAGGTGATGTTTTCAGCAATGAATACCAGGGGTGGACCTTTTTGAGATGGAATCTCGGGTGCTAATTACAATGAAACATTAATGCTTTTAAATTTTTATGGATAGTAAATGTAAATGAAATTATACAAAACCATGATTGAAATTTATATAGTACTGTTTTTTCATTCATGATGTAAAATTTATTTCAAATAAAATATATATTTTGTATAAAGGTTAGATGTTTATGTAGTAAACTCTTGTACCAATAGCACACTGTATTTGGCGGGGCCTTCATCAGTTCATTTTTAGCACTAATAAATTACCAACTTTATCAGCACTACGATGAACAACACTATTTTAGTGATATTAAAAGACTCTTTTCATGCTGATGAAGGGAATATTTGTATTAGTGTATGTATGTATGTATGTATGTGTGTGTGTGTTTAGATATATTTATATATATTCAGTGGTTTTTATACATTTGTGTGATCAATAATTTTTAAAGGCGTATCCAAATATATGTATTTATAAAGATATTTTAACACATTTACATGAATGTATCAAAATATTATTATATTTATATACATATGCATAAATATAAACATGTATACATAAAAATGTTTCTAATTTAATTATTTAAAATTATTCATCTATATAATTATATACAAATATAAATATTAATAAATGTATTTTAATGTGTATTTGAGAAAACATATATAAATCTATATTAATATATGCAAATAAATATATAATAATGTACTAATATATAAATATAATTAATGTAATTACATGAAAATATAAGTGCATCCTTTTACACACACACACATATAGTTATATACCACAACAAATATTTATAGGTATCTTTTAACGCATGTATACACATGCATCTCAATATTATCATACATACGTACATACAAATACATAAAATCATACATACAAATAAATATCTGTATATACATACATTCATGAATGAAAATATATTAATGTAATTATTTTTAGATATATACCAGTATATTCATATTATTAAATACATGAATACATACATATGTATACGTGTATACAAATATATACATAAATACATACATACATAATAATATAAGTACCCACACCCATGAATGCATTCATATATATTAATGAAATTATTTATAAATTTGTTATATAAATATAAGAAAGTAAAAAACTTTCGGGGGGGATTTCTTAGTGCAGATTGGCACTAGGAATATCCCATGGGATATTTCCCAATACATATTGGAACTGTGAATCTCCTAGTGAAGATTTACCAGTGCATATGGGCCTTGAGAATCTCCCTTGGGAGATTTCCCAATGTGGATTTGTAGTATGAATCTCCCATGAGATATTTCCCAATGGAATTTTGCAGTATAAATCACCCATGGGATATTATCTATGGGTTATTTTCATATAGGTATATATATATTTGAATGAATGAATTCATGTATTTTGTTTTCATATGAAAATACAAAGTTGTATACTTGTAAATAATTTCATTAATAAATTTTTATGCAAGTAAATGATTACATTGGTATTTTTGTATATACCTCTTTATTTGTATGTACGTATGCATGTTTAAACTAATTGTTACATGTACTTATATTTAAATGAGTATTATTTTATATATGTAAATTTTTATATTGATTTTTAAGAATATATTCATGTTCTGATATAAATATATATTTATATATTCATCCATGTACATACTTATATTTGAATATTCTTATAGAATCCTATATATATTAATACACAAACATGTATATGTATAATAATATATGTAGGTAGGTATGTAATCATATACTTAAAATATTCACACGTGTGTGTATGTAGACTGAGTTATATATAGATATAATGGTTCATACACATTAGTGTAGTAATAAATATGCACGTGTTAATAAAAAACAAGTGTTAATAAAAAAATATTGAAGTGTTAATCTATAATCATTACTATCTAAAAACTGTAAAAAATATTGATATATAATTTTTTAAAGTAAAAAATATATTTATAAATTTCATTATATTATATCATAAAAAATAATTACTACATAAAGTGTATACAAAAAAAAATACAATATAAATTTTATAAAAAAAGAATTATGTTGTGTATATAAATATATATGGTTATGAATATATATACATATTGAAACACACCGTTCTTTCATGCATGTATCATAGAAAGAAGACGGTTGATATATCCTAACATTCTACTTGAAGATGTCACCTACACAAACGATAGAGGCTTAGTGGGAAGCATGGATCTCGCTTTCATCAAGGACCTCCTTGCTGGCCCCAATCCAAGGATGCCCAGAGGCTACCCCAGTTGTAATGCAAAGCTTTGGGAGTCAATTCCCAGTGTTGTGTCTATTCAGTATAATGAGGGAATGGAGGGAATTCCCAATGAGAATGAGATCCACCAGGCTATGTTGATTCTTGTCCTAGAAAGTGCTCCTAGTCCTGATTGCTTTCCAGGTTCGTTCTACAGGAGGGATTGGGAGGTGGTTAAGGGTGACATCATCAAAGCCATTCAAGATTTTGTTTCACATAGGGAACCTCCTGTGGGTTTCTAGTGCTACTTCCCTTGTTCTTATCCCAACGATTAAGGACCCTTCTCCCCTTTCTCATTTTAGGCTAGTTAGCTGGTGCAACTTCCCTATTAAGATCTTCACGAGCATTATCAATCAAAGGCTCTCCAGATGTCTTCCCTGATGGATCTCGATTGATCAGCATTGTTTTTTTAGTGGCCGATCCATTCACGGTTACACTGCGTTGGCGCAGGAAGTGGTCCGGGACATCAATTTTAAATCCCACGGTTCCAACTTGGCTATCAAACTCAGCATGAACAAGGCTTATGACATGATCGAGTTGAGATACATTAATATAGTTCTCTCAGTTATGGGTTTCTCGTCTAATTCAGTTGATCGCCTCTTCCACTGCTTCAGCTCGTCCTGGTTGGATCTCTCTTTTATGTGCAAGACTCAAGGTTTATTCAAGGCTACTCGAGGTCTCTAGCTTGTGGACCGGATATCCCCAAGCATTTTCATCTTAGCTCAGGATGCTCTTAGTCGCCTCATCAATCGGGGTCTTTCTTCTAGTGATGTTCTCCCATACAGGAGGAACTATAACCTTCCCTCTATCTCTCACCTTATGTTTTCGGATGATACTTTCATTTTTATTAATGGTGGAAGAGGCTTGGTTCGGGACATAAAGAGGATTATGGATGAGTATTGATATTAGAGTGGGAACGTGATCAGAAATTCCAAGAGTAATATCTTTTTTAACTCCAAGAGTACTCTCCATCGTGTATTATCCCTATGCGGCCGCTTGGATATGCAGCGGGGTTCCTTCCCCATGGAATACCAAGGAATTACTATTTCATAAAGAAGACCTCGTGTTCGTGATTTCGATCATGTTGTGGGCAGGATTACCAGTTTTGTCCTAAACTGGAAAAATAGATTCTTATCTTTTTGGGGTCGCATTGCACATGTTAATAGTGTCTTATCTGCCATCCATATCCATGCCTTGGCCTCCAAAATTTTCCCTAAAGGGGTCATCAACACCATTGGCAAGGTGTAGGGTAGTTTCATCTCGGAAGCTTTGTCCAAAGTCATGCAGCACTGGGCTATGTGTGATAGGCTGGCGAGACCAGTCCATAAAGGGGGGATTAATGATAGAAGTCTCTGTAGCATGCTGCACTGCATGAATGACAAGATCGTGTGGGAAGTTCTCGAGGAGCATACTTTATGCGGGGAAGACAATGTTTCTTACCCTTACGAGGATTGAGGGATCAGTGCGAGGCTATGCATCTCCTTTCAGTTTGATAATTTTCCCTCCCATCCAGGACCTTCAAGAGCACTCCCGATGGATCATGGGTAAAGGTACCTTACTCTTCTGGTTTAGGAAAGAGGGGGGGGGCTATGTACTCGGATTTCTATGTTTTCCTACCCCCTCGATTACCCTTATGGAAGTAATTGGTCACCCCAGGTTCACGCAGGCTATTCTGGATGAGGCTACACCGGGGCTCCTTGAGTCGATTGTGTTTCCCCCTAAACCTGACCGGGGCATCCTTACTCCATCTTCCTCGCATTGCATCACTTCCAGGCACTCCCAGAAGCTTCCCTCTTCCCCGAAGAACCATTAAAACTTTCATGATGTTGTATGGTGTAACAAGATCCCAAAAAGGTTAATTTTCTTACCTGGTGCATCATGAATTCTTCTCTCTCTACGGATGGGAATGTGAAGAAAATAGGGATCAGCTTTGCATCGAGATGCCACTACTGCAATTCCAGGCTCCAGGAAGACACATCCTACATTTTCATTGAAGGTGATTGGGCTCTGTAGGTCTGGTCCTCTCTTTGGGTCTTCTTGGATCCTTCTATTTAGGATAATAGGGAAACGTCTTTTTAGGAAAGGTGGTTCCACTTTTCTTGCGACTCTGATATTGAACGGACGACCATGGTGGTGATTATCAGCGTGGGGTGCTGGTGCTTGTGGCAAGCCAGGAACTAGTCCAGGTTGAAGGTTCTCGTCCCTCCTCAAGGGAAATCATTGCGAGAACCCACTTCATTCTGGCGGACATGGTGATTCTCATCCACGACTGGTGGGCTGCTCCATCATTGCAGTTTCTGCAGGGAAGTATCCCTGCACCTCACCCTTCTAGGCCCACACCGGGGAGCTGGGTTTGTTGGAGGAATCCAGGAATTGGCTAAAAACTGAACACTGATGGGTTATTTATGCTGGGAAACATGAGAGGAGGGGGTGTGGTCTGTGGTGAAGGGGGAATTGTGGTTCTTTCCTTCACGTCATCCTTTAGCTAAGATACCCTGCTGATGGTCGAGGCCAAAGTAATTCTTACTGGGATAACCCTTTTCACACAATAGCATGTTCTCCTATCACAGGCGGAGACTGACTCACAAATTTTTCATGACTCCCTGATCGGTAAGGTCTTCATTCCGTGGTCTATTTCTTACATGGTTAGGAAATATTGAGCTCTCCTGAACAATACAATCCATGTGTCCCAGACACGGCGCGAAGGGAACAAGGTTGTGGATTATCTTGATTTAGTGGTGGACCATAGTTGCATTCACATTTGTATCCTCAATCCTAACAACTTTAAGTGAGAGGGAGTTTATTTGGTCAGAGGAGATGCCTTCGAGTTGCACTATTTCAACCCTCCCTAACTTTGTTGTTTATACTACCTTAGTTGACTCTTTCTTTTATAAAAATATGATTTAATGATGATGATGATGAATATATACATATGTTTGTGTGATATATGTATGTAACTATGTATATATATATATATATTTATATATATTTGTAAATAATTATATTTGTATATAATTTTATATTTTCATGATTGCATTCTTGTACATATATATAGTTTCATGTTTATATCCATTCGTATGTATGTATATATTGTTGGGCGCCTTCCTGGTTGGTGCACTGGGCAACGCCTCCTCAAATGGTGCACATGCGGTATCTGTTTTAATGTGGTGTTTTAATGCGGGCCAAGACCACGTGAATTAATTCATGCGGTGACACTCTTTTGACGCGGAGACATTATTTTGACGCTGATTCTTTTCCTATATAAGGAGGCAGAGGCAAAGCATTTCATCATCACCGACAGCAACAACACCGAGAGCAAATCCCATTTGGTGATCTCCTTTCTTTGACGATCATCTTTCTTGCTCTCCACCTTTTGATCCATACATTTATTCTTGAGTATTACTTTTGAGATCCCTTCTATTTTGGGGAGTCTCTACCGTGTACTTCTTGATTTTAGTGGATCCCTCTTTCTGGACTAGGTCCTGTGGTTTTTCCCTTTCGGGTTTTCCACGTAAAAATTTCCGGTGTCAAATTTATTTTTCTGCACATTTAATTTTGTCGCTGCACATCCGCTTCTATTTGGGGGGAAAGATTCAATTTCCTCTGCGCGTTCACTTTTTCTTTTGTTTGCGCGTTCGTTGCTTTCCCATCTTTCCCAACATCTGGTATCAGAGGGTTTGGTTCTTTTCTTTTCATATTTATTATGGATGCTAACTACAGTCGGATGATTTTGTTAAATGGTACCAACTACCATATGTGGCGACTTAAAATGAAGGATCTGCTTTTTGTCAAGCGAATGCATCTTCCAGTGTTTAGTACCCAGAAGCCAGAGAGAATGTCAGACGAAGAATGGGTGTTCGAGCATGAGATGGTTTGCGGCTTCATTCGTCAATGGGTCGAAGACAATGTGATGAACCACATTGTCAACATCTCTCACGCCAGAACTTTGTGGGAGAAGCTTGAGACGACCTACGCTTCGAAGACGGGAAACAATAAACTGTTTCTTCTCAAGAAAATTATGAACTTGAGGTACAGAGAAGGTACGTCTATTTCTGATTATTTAAGTGAATATCAAGGATGTTTTGATCAGTTGTCTGTCATGGGTATCACTTTTGAAGATGAGGTTTTAGCTGTTTTTCTTCTTAACACTTTACCCGATTCATGGGAAAATTTACGTGTTACTCTAACTGGTTCTTCTCCTAATGGTGCTGTGAAATTTAGTTTTGTCAAGTATGCTATTTTAAATGAAGATGTCAGGAGACGTACTCAGGAGAAATCTTTTTCCGAGCTTTTGGTCACAGAGAATAGGGGGAGAAGCCAGGACCGGGGGCAGACCAGTCGAGATAAGAGCAGAGGCAGAAGCAAATCCAGACTGAAGCAGAGAGATTTTGAATGTCATCATTGTGGTAAGAAGGGGCATGTTAAGAAGTTTTGTTATCAGCTGAAAAGAGAGAACAGATTGAAGGAAAATAAACAGAAGAAAAATGGCGATGGAGAGGATCATGTTGCCGCTGCTACAGGGGTGATCTTGTTATTGTTTATGATTCCATTAACATTGATTCTGATAATTCTTGCTAGGTTGTTGACAGTGGTTACAGTTTTCATGTGACATTGAAGAAGGAGTTCTTTATATCTTACATCCCAGGTAATTTTGGAATTTTGAAGATGGGAAATGATGGACATACTGACGTTGTAGGCATCGGGACTGTTTGTTTAAAGACCAGTACATGAAGTAAGTTGATTTTAAAGAATGTCCGACTTGCACCTGAGGTTCATTTGAATCTTATCTCTACCAGCGTTCTTGACGATGAAGGGTTTATCAGCACTTTCGGTGATTGCCAATGGAAGCATTCCAAGGGCTCTTTGATTGTGGCTAGAGGGAAGAAGAAATCAGGTTTGTACTGGACTAGAGTTTCTATTTCTTGTGATACTGCTTGTGTTGTTGAGTGCAGTGTTTCATCCAAGTTGTGGAATAAGAGGCTCTGTCACATCAGTGAGAATGGTCTCGGTTGTTTGGCCAAGAGAAATGCTCTTCCTGATTTGAAGAGTGTCAAGTTGGACACATGTGATCATTGCATGGCTGGAAAATAGAGCAGAGTGAGTTTCAGCAGTCATCCTCCACACAGGAAGTCACAGGTACTTGAATTGGTACATTCTGACGTTTATGGTCCTTTGAAATCGAAGACCTTTAGTGGCGGTTTTTATTTTGTAACATTTATTGATTACTACTCACGAAAGCTCTGGGTTTATGTCTTGAAAGCCAAAAGTCATGTGCTCAGTGTTTTTAAGAAATTTCATGTTTCTGCTGAGAGAGAATCAAGAAAGAAATTAAAATGTATTCGCACTGACAATGGAGGAGAGTATTGTGGTCCGTTTGATCAGTATTGCAGGCAGGAAGGTATTCGACATCAGAAGACGCCGCCCAAGACACCTCAGCTGAATGGTGTAGCTGAGCGGATGAACAGAACTTTTCTGGAAAGAGTTCGTTGTTTGCTTTCAGAAGCAAAGTTTCCTGGTCATTTTTGGGGTGAGGCTTTACTTATTGCTGCTTATATAATCAATTTATCACCTTCGGTGGCTTTGCATACAGACACTCCCGGCAAATTTTGGTATGAAAAAGAGATCAGGTACGATCACTTGCGTGTTTTTGGTTGCAAGGCTTTTGTTCATGTTCCTAGAGATGAGAGATCCAAGATGGATGGTAGGACACGCCAGTGTATTTTTATTGGATATGGACACGATGAGTTTGGGTACAGGTTCTATGATCCTATTTTGAAGAAACTTGTCAGAAGCTGCGATGCAGTGTTTAAGGAGGATCAGACTATTGCAGACATTAATAAGGGAGAAAAAGATGCTTCTCCAACTTCTGATGGTTTTGTCAGTCTTGAGCCAGGTTCTAATTCACATTTACCTCATGTTGTTGATTCTGATGATCATGTTGATGTACAGAATGATGCTCAAGGTGAACAGGTTGGAGTTGAAGTTTCCGATGCACCTTTTGTTTCTGATGATCCGGTTCCAGGGGTTATTAATGAACCCGCAGTTCCTCTCCGGAGGTCATCTCGACATCGCACCGTTTCTAGTCAATATTCACCTGATGAGTATCTGCTCCTCGCTGAAGGGGGAGAACCAGAATCGTTTGATGAGGCAATGGAGAGTGAACAGAAGGACATATGGGTTTCGGAAATGGATGACGAGATGAAATCATTGCACGACAACCACACTTTTGAGCTAGTGAAGTTACCGACAGGGAAGAGAGCTTTGCAAAATCGGTGGATTTATCGGATTAAGAATGAAGAATCCAGTTCTGTTCCACGATACAAGGCAAGGTTAGTTGTAAAAGGCTTCCGTCAGAAGAAAGGTATTTATTTTGATGAGATTTTCTCACCTGTTGTCAAAATGTCTTCCATTCGGGTTATTCTTGGTTTGGTTGCCAGTTTAGATCTGCAGATTCAGCAGATGGATGTGAAGACAGCTTTCCTCCATGGAGATTTAGAGGAGAAGATTTATATGGACCAACCAGAGGGTTTTGTTGAAACAGGTAAAGAAAATCATGTCTGCAAGTTGAAGAAGAGCTTGTATGGTTTGAAATAAGCTCTGAGGCAGTGGTATAAGAAGTTTGAATCTGTCATTTCTCGTCAGGGTTTCAGGAAGACATCTTCTGATCATTGTGTTTTTGTTCCGAGATTTACTGATGATGATTTTATTATACTGTTGCTTTATGTTGATGATATGCTCGTTGTTGGCCATGATACTTCTAGAATTGATAGATCGAAGAAGGATCTTTGTCATTCTTTTGCGATGAAAGACTTGGGGCCAGCATAGCAGATTCTTGGCATGACGATCTCCTGTGACAGGAAGGCCAAGAAGTTGTGGTTATCTCAGGAGAGATACATTGAGAAGGTTCTTCAGAGATTTTCTATGGATAGAGTGAAAGTGGTTAGTACTCCCCTTTCTTTACATTTTAAGCTCAGTTCCAGTCAGTCACCTTCTACTGATGAAGAGAGAGAGGAGATGCAACACATACCTTATACATCTGCTGTTGGATGTTTGATGTATGCAATGGTATGTACTAGACCTGATATAGCTCATGCAGTTGGTGTGGTCAGTCGTTTTCTATCAAATCCAGGTAGAGATCATTGGAGAGCATTGAAGTACATTTTTCGTTATCTTCGTGGTACTTATGATCTGAGATTGTGTTTTGGCAAAGGGGAACCTATGCTTTGTGGCTTTACAGAGTCAGATATGGCAGGAGATATTGATTCGAGGAAGTCTACTTCAGGCTATTTGATCACTTTTGCAGGGGGAGCTGTATCTTGGCAGTCTAGATTGAAGAGATGTGTTGCTTTATCTACCACAGAGTCAGAGTTTATTCCAGCTACTTAGGCGTGCAAAGAATTGTTGTGGATGAAAACGTTTATTCAAGAGCTCAATTTAAATCAGGACAGGTATGTTTTATTTTGTGATAGTCAGAGTGCTATTGGTTTGGGAAAGAATTCTACTTTTCATGGCAGGTCAAAACATATCGATGTTTGATATCATTGGATTCGCAACGTCCTTGATTCGAGACAGTTAGAGCTTGAGAATATCCACACTGATGACAACGGGTCAGACATATTGACCAAGAGTTTACCCAGAGGAAAATTTGAGACTTGCCGATAGATTGTAGGGTTGGCGGTGATCCCCACTGGAGTCGGAGGGGGAGATTGTTGGGCGCCTTCGTAGTTGGCGCACTGGGCAACGCCTCCTCAAATGGTGCACATGCGGTATCTGTTTTAATGTGGTGTTTTAATGCGGGCCAAGAGCGAGTGAATTAATTCACGCGGTGACACTCTTTTGATGCGGCGAAATTATTTTGACGCTGATTCTTTTCCTATATAAGGAGGCAGAGGCAAGGCATTTCATCATCACCGGCAGCAACAACACCGAGAGAAAATCCCATTTGGTGATCTCCTTTCTTTGACGATCATCTTTCTTGCTCTCCACCTTTTGATCCATACTTTTATTCTTCAGTATTACTTTTGATATCCCTTCCATTTTGGGGAGTCTCTACCGTGTACTTCTTGATTTTAGTGGATCCCTCTTTCTGGACTAGGTCCCGTGGTTTTTCCCTTTTGGGTTTTCCACGTAAAAATTTCCGGTGTCAAATTTATTTTTCTGCACATTTAATTTTGTCGCTACGCATCCGCTTCTATTTGGTGGGAAAGATTCAATTTTCGTTGCACGTTCGCTTTTTCTTTTGTTTGCGTGTTCGTCGCTTTCCCGTCTTTCCCAACATATATAATAATATTTAGATACATGTATGGACATGTATTTAAATATATTTATAAATAATAATATTTGTATATACCTATAATGATTATTAATCACACATATATTACAACAGATATATATATATATATACAAATTCATACATACATATATATATGTTTGGGTGTGATAATTAATTTCAAGATATATTTATTTATATGTTGGTATAGAAAATTTTAATTTCTATATAAAGTTTATAAAAAATACATTCAAAATCTTATTCTACAAAATCTATGTTCTATATATAATTATATATAAGTTTCTATATATATTCATATGTTTATGTGATATATGTATATATATGTAAGTGTTTATCTATTTCTATTTATATATACTTGTAAATAATTAAATTTGTAAATAATTTTATATTTTCATAGGTTCATGCATGTAAATACATATATTTTCATGTACTCATAGATAGGAATATTTGTAATTAATCATAGTAATATCTATGTATGTAATTATAATAATATATTTATGTATGTATATACTTGAATAAACTTATATATACACATGTATACTCATTTATTTTTTTTAAACCCATCTACATGTAAAAATTTTAATGTATTTTTTTATAAACATTTAATCAATAAGAGAATTTAACAATATGTTTTAAATTTAGAGTGAAAATCCATACCTATATATTAAAATATATAAAACTAAAATAGCATAAAAATGGATCTAGATTTATTCATATTGATGTAGTAGTCTCATTAATGGCCAGAGATTGAAATTCTGATATAATTTAAATAAATTATATTATATCAAATTTTATTGGTGGAAAATAAAAAATTTGAATGTAGGAGAGTGAATAAGAAATTTGTGGAGGCTCGGTTGGATTTGAAATGGCCACACATCAAAATCACAATATATAAATTTTTTCACCTATTCAGGTGTGAAATATAGATGATTCAATCTATGGATGGATTAATTCTATATCAATTTCCCACCTGAACAAGTGGGTTAATTTGTAGGTTTAGATGATGCCATGTGGAAAAAAGGTAGATGGGAGGATCTTCTGATTTCTGGAATATTGTTTTTTTAATTTAAATAAAATTATTTACCCTAATACAAAAATTCCCATTTAAATGCACGCTCCCCGAAAACATTTTATCTCTCAACCATACATCTTTTTCACTGAAAATATTTGATCTAATTTATTATTATAAAATGGTGTTATAATTTCAATCTGTTGGCACCAACATGACTATTACATCGATGTGAATAATTCTAGACCCATATATTTAACTCTTTAAAATTATAATTTTTTCTTATAAAGGTTTGGATTTTAACTGTAAAATTAATTACAACATATTTTTTTAAATTGTTACTCGTTTTTTGTCTGTACAAACAAAGGTGATCAAAAAAATTATGTATAAATATTCTTTTTGAAAATTAATGAGTATATATGTATACATATAAATTTTTCAAATATATACATAAATAAATATATACATATTATGATAATTACATACAGGTATCTTACTATAATTATTTACAAATATATCTATCTACGAGTACATAAAAATATATGTATTTAGATACATGAACACATGAAAATATAAAAGTGTTTAGTAATATTATTATTTATAAGTATATATAAATAAAAATAGATACAAACTTACATATATACATCACATAAAAATATGTATAAATACATAAACATATACATAATTATACATAAAAACATATTTGAATATGATTTAGAATATATATTTTTTATACACTTCATGTAGAAATTAAATTTTCTATACCAATATATCAATAAATATATCTAAAAATTACTCATCACGTACGTAAACATATAAATCAGTTAATATATATATATATATATATAATTTATTCTTTTATAACTATGTACAAGGAATGTAAATATATATAAATAAATATATACAACAATTATTTAAGTTATTTCCCATTCCAAATAAAATTTACACATACTAACATACATAAATTTATATTAATATAAGCACATAACAAGTATACATATATGTGTCTATGAATGTATAAAAGTACATACATAAATACACATATACAAATAAAATTACATAAATACACATATATTAATACCATTACATAAATACATATTACTATAATTATTTACAAATATACATATATATGACTACATAAAAATATATGTTTGTAAATGCAGGGGTATGTGGATGTATACACATGTATATATGTATTTAGAAATATAATTATTTATAAGTATATATTAAGGGAACTATATACAGAATTACATACATACATCATATAAGCACGTGTGTGTCTATAAACATATATATAATTATACATACAAAATAAATTTTACCACATAAATTTATAGAGTATTTTTTTGTATACATTGTATATACTAATTAAGTTATTAATACTTATATATAGATAAATATATAATATTTTTTATCACACTTATATTTGTAAAAGTAATTGATTATATAAATATATAATATGTATTTTTTATATAAGAACCTAAAGACAATAAAAATTTTCTTCTCAAAAAGACACTAGAAATGTTATAGGGGAAATTTATAGTATACTTTTTGAATCAATATAACTACATACTACATATATGTATAAATAAAAATATAAAAAAGAATGAGTGAATACATTTTTGTATACTTATAAATACATACATACATAGTATATTTTGAAGATTTTATTAATTATAACTTTTATATAGATTGTATTGATAATATATCAATATAAATACACACTACATATGTGTATATATAAAATATTAATAACTAATGAGTGTCTAGATTTGTATATACTTATATATACATTATTAATTATAAATTTTCTATATAGTATTAATTATACTTCAATATAACTATATACAATATGTGTGTGTGTGTGTGAAATTTGCAAAATGAAGCAGTGTTTACATACATACATATAAGTATGTGATGTATATACCTACATATATGAATGTCAAGTATATACATACATGATTTCATCCAAACATTTTATACATACATGATTTCATACCTATGTTTAAATATATGTACATACATACATATATACAAACATATATAAATATATATTAATAAATATACATACATACATATTAAAAACATTATATAAAAATATACATATACAAAATTATATACAATAATAAGTATAAAAATGCACACATACACACAAACACGTTAATATATATGCACATATATACATACAAAACAAATTATCCATTATACATATTGATGTATATATGTGTTTATATAAAAATATGTTAATATGTATGTTTGTATGTGTGTGTATATTCATTTTTTTTATATATGCGTGTGATCCATAATTTTAAAAGGTGTATCCAAATATAAGTATTTAAAAATATATTTTAATACATTTACATGAATGTATCAAAATATTATTATATATAAATATATACAGATAAATATAAGTATGTATACAAATTAATATTTTTGTGTAATTATTTACAATTATACATATATATAAGTATATACCAAAATAAATATTTATATGTGTATTTTTAATTGTACTTGTACAAACATACGTAACTCTATATTAATAAAAGTACAAAAATATATATTATTGCAATTATATGTAAATATAATTAATGTACTTACAAATATATGTGCACACAGACACACACATAGATATATAAATAAATAAATATTTATATGTATATTTTAATGCATGTACACACGTGAATCTAAATATTATATACATATATACATGCATACATATACATACAATCATACATATATATAAATATCTGTATATACATTCATTCTTGCATGCATATATATTAATGTAATTATTTACAAATATTTACATGTATATTCATAGTCATATATACATGAACACATACAAATATATATGTGCATAAAAACACATATATAAAAACGTATATACATATAAATATAAGTGCCCATGCGAATGCATGCAAGTATATATTTTAATGTAGTTATTAATAAATTTATTATATAAATATAAGAATGTACAATTATCCTAGTGGAGATTTCCCAATGCCGATTTTCACTAAGAATCTCTCGTGGATGAATTCATAGTGCATATTAGCACTATGAATCTCCCAGTTGATATTTTTCAGTGCAGATGGGCACTGAGTACCTCCCATGGGAGAATTACCAGTGCATATTTGATGTATGAATCTCTCATGGGAGATTTCCCAATCAAAATTTGTAGTATGATTATCCCATGAGTGATTATATATTATCGATTTTCATATTGTTATATATATATATGAATGAATGAATTCATGTACTTTTTTTGTATTCAAATACGTAGATGTATAATTATAAATAATTGCATTCATAAATTTGTATGCATGTAAATAATTATATTTTTATTTTTGTATATACTTCTTCATATGTATGTGCATATGAATGATTATACTAATGGTTAATATACTTATATTTAATTGTTAAAATTTTATATATGTTAATTTTTATATTACTTATTTCTTATATATTCATATACTTACATAAATATATTTTTATATAGGTATCTATGTATGTACTTATATTTGAATATGTCTATGGACGCCTATATGTATTAATGCTCACACGTGTATATGTATACTAATATATATTGGTATGTATGTAGGAATATACTTAACATATAGATATGTCTATGTATGTAAACATTATTATTTATTTACATATATATTGATATGTATATATAAAGGTTCATACACATAATTGTAGAAATAAAAAAAAGTGTTAATAAAAATTTAAGTGTTAATAAAAAAATATAAAAGTGTAAATCTATAGTCACTAATATATACAAATTGTAAGATATATTGATATAAAACATTTTAAAATTTTATAAAATTTATTTATGAATTTTTTTATATTAGAATTATATAACATAATTACTACATAATGTGTGTAGAAAAAAATATATTATAAATTTTATAAAATAAATATTTTGTTTATGTATAATTATAATTTTTTTTGTATAAATATATATATATATATATGTTTATGTGATATATTTATGTGAGTGTTTAATCATTTCTATTTATATATATTTGTAAATAATTATATTTGTGTATACTTTTATATTTGCATGAATGCATGCATGTACATACTTATAGTTTCATATTTTTATCTATGTGTATGTATGTACATATAATAATATTTAGATTCATGTATGTATATGTATAGAAATATCGTTATAAATACTTATATTTGTATATAATTATTAAAATTATTGATAAAACACATATATAACCTCCAATGAATATACACACACACATTCATACATAAATATGTGTGTGTATGTGTCTGATCAGTAATTTTAAGACATATTTATTAATATGGTTGTATATAAAATTTTAATTTCTATAAAACGTGAATAAAAAATACATTCTAAAAATTATACAACAAAATCTATATTCTATGTATAATTATATATATGTTAATGTATATATACAAATGTTTATGGGATGTATGTATGTATGTGTGAATCTTTTTAAATTTATATATAATTGTAAATAATTATATTTGTACATATTTTTATATTTGTATATGTTCATTCATTAACATTCATATATTTTCATGTACTAATAGATAGTAATATATTTATATAACTATTCTAATATGTACGTATTTAATGATAATAATTTTTTTATGTATGTATATATTTGAATAAACTTATATATACACTTGTATACTCATTATTTTTCTAAAAAATCAATCTATATGTTATTTTTTTAATGTATTTTTTTATAAATAAATAATCATTAAGAGTTTTAAAAAATATGTTGTAAATTTATAGTGTAAATATATTCCAATATATGGAAAAAATAAAACTAAGAAAAAGCATCATAAATGGATATACATTTATTTATATTAATGTAAGGATATTAGTGGTGGAGACAGATTTAAATTCTAATATTATTTCAAAAAATTATCTTATATAAAATATTATCAATGGAAAATAAAAAATATTAATATAGGAGAGAGAATAATAATTTTGGGGAGGCTGGGATGGAAAGTCCTTACACATGGAATGCTTGAAACAAGGGTGTTTTTGGGAGTCTGGTTAAATATTTAACCATTGGATTTGAACTGGCCAAGTATCCTAACCCCAATATATATATTTTCCCACCTGTTCAGGTGGGAAATGAGGATGATGAAATCTGGATGGCGATGGGGGAATGACAATAAAGGGGAGTGATGGTGGAAAATGGCATAATAATGGAGGAAGGGTGCAGTGGTAGCAATGCACAATAGTGGGGCATGGTACGGAAATGTGGGTGATGCACTGGGGAGTTTTGGTGGCGGAAGAGTGGGGCAATGAGTCTATGATGGTGAGGTGGCAAAGGTAGCAGTGAAGGAGGAGGGTTATTATTGGAACTGAAAAAGTACCACGATGGGTAATTGGGTCCAAAAATTTATATTCCCCATCCATCATTCTATTTCCAAAAGTTATTTAGTGGAAGCTCATTTCCATCATATACTGGAACAACTAGATCCATTCTTGTTTCATCTTAACCTGGGGTCCACATAACCCATACCCTCGGCTGATGGGTCACATAGACTCACACGTTCCTAACTATATATTAGAGGCTCTCGACTAGTAATGAGGGTCTAATAGTGGTACGGTGGGGAGACAATACCCTCTTATCAGGGTGACATAATGGATATCAAAAAATACAATCAGCAGTGGAAGCATAGTATTAATAGATAGAATCAATTCACAATGGAAGTATAAATAAACAATTAGTAAGTAGAAGAACATAATAAATAACTTAAAAACTAATAAATATCTCTAAATCTTGAAAGGAATTTTCAAATATATAATGCATGTAATGATGAAAATTTAAAATAAATAGGCATATACAAGAATTCTATACAATAATACTAAAAAAGAAAAAACGTTTTTCCCTAAAAAGTTCTAGCCAAATGTCAATGCCATGCTCTTATGCACACAATAGGTAAGAAAATCATAAAACTATATTAGGGAATTTTCCCTTATCAATAACTACAGAAAGGTAGCCTTACAGGGTACCAACGACATCCTGAGAATGGTGTGAGATGAAAATCATAGTAGACCACCAACAACGGTGTATACGTGTAATCCAAGTAGTGATGATAACTAAATAGTTTGCAGGTATGAGTAGAATAGTTAAACAATGATGAAAAAACTAACTAGCCTCCACGGGTTCCTATAGAGCCCTTGGAGGGTCTACCTACTTCAGTTCATGGTTGGGATGTGTGTTTGATCATGTGAATATATATAATTTATAGAAATATAGAAATATATTTTAGTTCTATATTGCTACCTCATATATGAACCAAGTGTGTGCTGACACCTAATGGCTATATACCTATAATACTAGCACTGGACTACACCATGGTGCAACTCAAACCTCTGTAACCTGTCCATTGAACCAAAAATCGCATGCAATAGTGTACACGCCATACATCCCAATAAGAGTGAGGGGAATCATGCAACAACACTTGAGATGGTGATTAAGCCACTATTGAAACACTTTAATGCTAGAATGTGGTGCATAAATCCAACTTCCCATACAGTATAACTAGTGTGAGATTCCATTCTCAAAACATTTTATAAGTGAGTGTGAT
Source organism: Viscum album (assembly GCA_963277665.1). Classification (NCBI taxonomy): domain Eukaryota; kingdom Viridiplantae; phylum Streptophyta; class Magnoliopsida; order Santalales; family Viscaceae; genus Viscum; species Viscum album. The sequence goes on along the minus strand of OY728119.1, from coordinate 1,682,680,992 downwards.
TTCCATGCAGGATCAACACCCCTAACCATCATACACAACCACTACAAAGGTATACGATAATTATAACTGGCATGTGGCATTACCTACCATCCATTTCTTTTATATATCCCACATACATAGAAAATGAATAATCATTCATAATGTAATACTAAAGGAAAAACCTCTTATGAAATTCATTTAAACATTAACAAGGCATGGTCATATATATAAATCAATACATGAGGAAAAAACCTCTCATGCATGTCATTAGTCAAGGAAATTCATATTAAGGCATCAAGTTTTATTCCATTTAAGACATTAAAATTTATAATAACCATTTAGAAAAACATAACCAATTTCATGTCCTTACAAATTTCATAAACCATTTCATTTAATGATGGGAAGTGATCATGAATTATCCAACCTATATAAACAAGACCATTTGACACAACTAACCCATCTAATTCATTATAACATGATAATTGAATTCCTGGGGCTCAATTGCCTTTTAGAAGATTACATGTTCATAAAGGAAATTTCGAACTTGGTCAATTCCAACTAAAAGAGGGACAAGCACCTTAGACATTCCTTGAGTCACATTTAATATACATGTATCAAGGTAAATTTCATTTATAATCCAAGACACAATCTAATTGGATATTCCATGATTTATGAAAACTGATCATAAATGGTAATTTTGAATGGCACGCCCATGGGGTGTCTATTTAAGTTATTCTCAAGCTCTAATCCACCAAAATAGACTCAATAAACATGTATCTAGGTGAAATTTCTAGTTATAAATGAACGAATCAATATAACAGGGATTCTCAACAAGTGCTGACAAATGACATGATGCCATAATTACAAAACAACCAAAACTCGAATGGAAAACAATGTCACCACCAACATTAAGGACATAGACAATGAATCACTTGATATGATCCTAAATTTCAAAGTATGTTGGAAGATATATGAGAAATGGTCTAACACCCTGAAAATAGGGCATATGAGCATGCACCTAAATAGTATACATAATGGAAATATTATCATTTATAGGAGTTGAGAGACTAGTGGATCTTAGAGATACATATTAAACACTTTCAACAAATCAAATAACATACTCCATATGAAGGATCTAGATCCATGTCTATATTGTAGTGTTCATGAGCTCAAAAGAGGAGAAGAAGTGTTGTAGGTTTGCTGAATGGATGAAGGAAAGAAGAAAAGGGATTAAAGATTTAATTGGTGGTAAAATAAACTTCTCACACAAAAATATCTTTACCAAACATCTATTTACATGCATTAACATTTAATCACTTTTTGTTGAGTACTTAATACATTACCAAAACAGATTCCCAGAGACTCTGTTAGTTTAGTGCCTTTGGAAACATGGAACATAAATATTATAACTTAGTGAAATATATTTAATGTTTCCCAAAAATATTTTCCCATTACTAATTCTACTTAAAAACATTTCTTCATCACCTGGGGAGAGGAAACATAATATTTAAGTGAGCTCGATTGCTCAGTAAGGGTAAATAAAAGAAATATAGAAACATAACATGAGGATAATGGTATGATAACATGAGAATAACATTTGATGATCATTCCCTTCATATCACAGATCATAAATTTGAATCATGTCATAATGATCAGAAGTTTATAAGACATTAATCATAATGGAATAAATAACATAATCTATGAAATAGTAATATAGGTATAAGAAATTGAATGGTGGTAGACACAAAAGCATATAAAATGTTTTAAAAAAAAGTCAAGGAATTATGGACTAGGCCATATTAGTAGTATGGTTTCACTTCCTATACAATATTGGTTGTCATTTTTCACTCCCATATTCATCTTAGTTATATGATTTCACTCCCTATACCATCTTGTTAGTCATTGTTAACTCCCTTTCCTATCTTAGTAGTATGGATTCACTCCCCATGCCATATTGGCAGTCATAGTTCACTCCGATGGCCATCTTAGTAGTATGATTTCACTCCCAATACCATCATGGTAGACATGGTACAATCCCATGGACATCTTAGTAGTCAAGGTTCACTCATAAGACCATCTTAGAATATCTCATGAGATATAAAATCTTTATCCAATGCATTGGAGGGTGATACAGTTCCCAACCATCTCATAATGAAATAATATATAAATGTTCCAAAAAATCATAAACATTCATATCATAACCCATGAAATGAAATGGGTATCGCAAAAATTTAATCATATCATCACCTTTGGAAAAAGATATAGGTTTCATAATCATCTTATCAAAAGCCTAACCCATGAAAATAAGTGGGCTTCAAAATAATATAACCTATAAAAAAGAAATAGGTGTCATAAACATCATGCCATAAAAACATAAACCATTTATATAAATATTATGAATGGAAATATTGAATAATTTTCCCATAAAGGCATGAGTTACACCAACATATGTCATCTTATATGGAAAATAATTTTGAAGGGAATTTAAAATATATTTCTTTAGAAAAATATAATTTCATCTTCGATAAAGGGATTTTAAAAACATAAAACCATTTAAAATTGAATTTCTTCATAAAAAATTCAAAAACATAGAATGAATGCTAGAAATAATTTGAAAAAACCTTTCCTTGAAAAATAATAAAATAACCTTCAAAACATTTCTAAAAACCTTTTTCCTTGAAAACACTTTGAAAACATATAAATAAAACTTTAAAATGTTTTAAAATCCATTTTAATGAAAAATTATAAAAGAATCATGAAAATTGTTTGAAATCCAATTCATTGAAAATACCTCTAAATAATATAATATGAGATTCAAAACCATTGAAATAATTTAATTTGAAATCAATATTTTGAAAACTTATAAAGGAATTCTTCAAAATATTTAAAAACACTTTTTAAATATAAAACATTTTCTAAAAACTTGTTCATTGAAAACTACTTTAAGAAAGTAAATTTATATAATATTAGGGAAAACATTTTTTTTTTGAAAAAATAAAATTTTAATACTTCAATGGATGATTCAATAGAATATAATTTATGATGGCTGGTAAATCCATATGTAACAAACATTCCTTTTACGTCATAAAAATGTTAGAAAAGTGCCTCAACCAAAAAATGACCTGATGGTTAATTTTTTTAAAAAACATTTTGTTTAAAAGAAAAAACATGGGAAAATATAACTTTTTAAAAACAATAGGGTAATAATAGAATATTTTTTAAAACCTATTACATAAAAAGGTTTTTAAGGAATAATGATTTCAGACTGAAGGGAGAGGTAATGACGGACTTTTATAAATAAAAAAAAATTTCTTGAGAATATATTGTAACAAAGAGTGAAAAAATGGTACCATTACATTGATATAACATGAAAAATCTATGGTATGAAATATTAGGAGAGTTATTGAGATTTGGATCCTAATCTTTCATTAATGTAAGCATAATCTTAAACAATCTTGATAAATTATGAGCATGTTTCAATAAACTCTTATCACTCTGTTACTTTGAATCATACTCCCCAATTAAGAAAATGAAGTTAAATATAGACTAAAATTTCATGAAAATTAATGAGATTCATGATATAACATGTCAATTGGAATCATATACACCTTTTAAAGTAACATAGGTGCATAAAAAAAATTTTGAGTTTTAGATAATGGAAAATGAGGCCAAATGACCTTAATGATTTGAAATCTTTTGAACACTAAAACCCCGGAAATAAATACCATCAAATAGATATGAAAATACCCATAAGTTTAAGAATAAAAATAAAAGAATAAATTAAAGGGAATTATATACCACACTTAAATGAAAAATAGTGGTGAAAAAGGCATGTATCTCATATATATATAAAAAGAGATAAAATTATCTTACCTTATGCCTTGACTCTCATTGAACTCAAACAAGATTCATGTAGGACAAATGTAAGTTTATTATAAATATTTTTAATAATAATATTCTTATATACACCACAATATTTGGTTTGAATATAAATTTATATTACCATCTTATTAACAATTCCATGTTATGGTTACGCTTTGGGTAATATCCGCATTGTTTTTCACATGTCTGTTAATTTGTTATATCTTTAGACCTTATGCTTATATCATGATTTAAATAATTAATACATGATATAAATATATTGTATATTTATTATATTTTTATTATAATAATCTATATAATATATAATTATGAATTATAATAACCCATTCATGGAGGCAGTAGGTCGTACATATGCATAAATGTTGTTTCTGTTTTATCGTTGAATTGATTGTATGTAAATGATATAAATGTATATATGCATATAATATCGTTAAATAAGAATTATTATTTTATATATGTAGTATATTTTTACTAAATTCATATTTAATACATTCCATGAAATGTGTGAACGAATCACATCGTTTTGAGGAGGCGGTAGTCCACACGTCCATCGACGATGCTATTGTATTTACATAAGATGGATCATATAATTGTATACGTTATAAAAAAATTAAATATGAATAAATAAATAATAAATATCATAAATATCATATATAAACATATTCCACATCACAAATCCCAATCATTAATGTTGGTAAAGGAAAAATGAAGAACATCATTTCGTGAGGCGGTAGTTCTTTGTACACGAGAATAGTAAGTTAGTTATCCATTAGATGGAACTATGAGTAGTTTAGGTAAAAACATTAATATGAAAAAATATAAGTATATTTAGGATTTTTTTATTATTAAATAATAATATAATAAGGATATTTTATGGGGTGGATAATGTAAATACAACTAAAGAGCTTGAGGAAAGATTTTTCCCCTTCTTTGGGTAACTCCTTTTAGTTTGTACTAAAGGGCTTCCTTTGATGGATTTATGCCCAGGTTGAGTTTTATAGGATAAGGGAAGTATTTTTTATGAAATATTTGAGTATATTTTTTATCCAATGTGTCTTTCTTGTATTTATTATGTGAGAGGATATGAGACCTTTTTGTAGTGGAGGTGGAGTGGTACTCTTTTAATTTTTTCGAAAGGGAATTCCACACACATTTTCCCATTGAAAGTGGATAAAATAATGATCTAGATTAGATTAAAGTTTTTATAGGGTATAAATATTTACATAAAATATATTTCTGATAATATTATATTTCATTTGGTATCTTATGTTTAAGGTTTAGTCCCTTGTTACGCTTAATTTCACCTCAATCACTGTAATTATTTATAATTAACATTCACTAATATTTTTGATCAAAAACTAAGTTTAAATTATTATAAATTATAAATTATTATGATTCCAAATATGGAACACATTTTTCCAAATTGTAATCATATAAGTTTCGTAAATTATTTTAATTTTTATCCATCAGATGGGATGACAATGGGGGTCTTTAAAGTAAAAACTATCCAAAGATTACTATGTTTTTATAGTAAATTTCAATGTGAAATTGGTTCCAATGATAAAAATTGGATTAATTTATAAAAAATATTATCTAAATTAACTTTAAATCCAATTTAAAATATAATTTTCCAATATAAAAAAGTATACGGAAAAACCATTTTGTATTAAAATTCTATATTTTTTACTATTCATCAATAAACGTAACATCAGAGAAAAATACCAAAAAATCACCCTAACATAATTTTTATGTTTTTAATTAAAATATAAAGTTAATTTTGTGTATTAAATTTATAAATTTTCCAAAATTTATCTTTAAATTATGTTCTCCATTAAAAGGTTGTAAAACTATTTATAAAAAATATATATATTTCTTCTATCATATTGGGTATGTTCTCATATAATGAGTATAAAATTAATTTGATTAATTTAAAAACAGTTGATTTAATATATAAAATATAAATTTAATTAATATCTTTCACTAATAGAAAATAATTTAGCTTGTTATGTGAAATAACATTTTTCATATAAAAATAGTATTTTATTAAATCATTCCCTTTATATTAATTTGGTTTCCATATTCAATTCTAATTAATAGGTAACCAATGAATTAATCTGAAAAAATTTCAAAATTTAGTTGATCCTATAATCATAAATATAGTTTATATGTTATATCATATTATATTAAATAATGATATTTTCAAAATAAATTATTTTTTGGTAACAATTTTTCGTGCGTGTTACATAAGACATCAGGGAAAGTCATTCTTGCATGTAACATGTTATATCTTGGTTTTCTATGTATAGCCATGTAAAATTTATGTTGTGTATAGTGCATAATTAACTTGGTGTTGTGTATTATTCAATCAAAACTTATAAAAAAACTATTTTCAGTGTTTCATGAAATTATAAAATATAACAAATAAAATTTTAATTCAAAGAAATATTTCACAAAATCTCTGGGTGTTACATTATATCACCCTTAAAATTAATTTCTCCCTCAAAATTTATCTGGGTTGTTAATGGTTTAATACATTAAATTTCCTTTCACAAAATCCAACATCGTAAAAACGAATACTAAAACATCCTATAAAAAGGGAAAGTTGGAACCATAATGATTAACCAATGTAACTCATAAATTGATTCACACATTGGAGAACATTGGTGGGAAGTGAAAACATGTACATGATAGATAAATATATCCATCATGTTCTGATGGAGAGTGATAGAGAACATGGATAAGAGATAGTTAACAATCACAAATCCATAAATCTGTGATGATCTAAGGGACCATTAGATTCATTAGAAATGAAGGTACTATGATAACATATTTTGATTCAATTTCCTTTTTCCAAAATTTGAATAATTTTAATGAAAAAATATAGTTACATGATTTTAGTACAACCTTACCCTTTGTGGGCCTTGATCAGCTCCCACTTTACCTCTCATTCCAAGTAAAAAATGTTAATTTTTCATTCCTGAAGCATTAAGAGGTCCTGATATCCTTGATATTTCATCACATCCATATCTATATACTATAAATGTAAAGTTTTTGGAAAATATCATCCAATATACCTAAATCCCCTTGTGTTGAGATAACACTATAATCTCACAAACTTCATCTAATGTTTAACATAGAATTTCCATAAATGGTTAACCTGGTAACACTTCTAAAAGATGAAAATTCAAATCATTAGATATAAGGTCATGAAATTATATTAACATTGATCCACAAAATTTCACAATGTTTCTCTTGGTTTTCACATTCTAAAAATTTGAATTCCCTCATCATATATTCTCTTCAAATATTGTAATAACATTAATTTCCAAAAATTCTTTTGGGAAACTTGCAAGCATCCTTTTTTAAAAGATAACTAGATATTTTCCTTAAATCCGTTAAGTATTAAACTTCAAACAAGATGACATAGACCACTTTGTCAAAAAATAATTAATTATTTCTAATTTCATTGATACTATCCAATTTACATTATATAAAACAATCATTTCATTATCCAAGATAACATTTCACTTTTCCATTAAATCAATTTTCTATGTATTCCTCACCATTAAACATATTTTTAAAGAAAAATTATACTAAAAATGATTTTATATTTCAAGATTAATATAACATAATCATTGAAATCCAAAACATAATTACTTCATTCATCCGACTTTATTCTTAAACCATCACTCAGTGTTCATTAACTTATTCTATAATACCTATTTTCTAGAATATCAAATATGAATAATGTCTTAAGGTTATTCAACCTAAATATAATCGTTCTTTATACATTTAATATAATCAATATTGAAAAAGCATCTCTTACCTTAATATTTTAATTTATAATATTTTAATATTCAGTTTTATAACCAATACTCTTGGACCTCCCTGATTCTCTTCATGATATTTAACATTGATTTTCATCATTCCAATACTTTCCACATATGAGAAATTCAATGTTAACCTAGTTCCTTCTGGTTCCCTTTATTGATTAAAACTTGAATTCATAGGGTGAGAAACACATATCAATGTAGAAAACCACATACTTATGAAAAAAATTACTCATACTACTCATTTTTTGTATTTTTATAAAATAAAATATCATTAAGGATAAGTGAGAGCTAGAAAGCACCATGCTATTGAGGAACCATAATCGGGTCAGTCATTAAACCCTGTCCATGACTCGACCAACCCAAATAATAGAAAACATGAGCCAACATGCCCTGAAATAAAGTGAACCATAATAGAAGCATGTAGAAATGGTCTAGTCAAGGGTCTACGCCCGGGACCTGACCTTCCCATAAAACCAACGGAACCCAATGGGCCCCAAAACCCACCATCTCAGCCCATCAAAACACCCACATCAAACATCCATCTATGCCTTGCATTGCACCCATGTCGGACTCTAGAATAGGACACATGTTAGCACATCTTGTTGCCTCCCATCACATCCAGCGCCTCCCTTCTCATCACTGACCCATGAATAGCTCGACCATTGTTGTTCCAGGAGTTGGAGATCAAGAGTATCAGATCTAGGAATAAGGGGGGAACCCATGGTAGAATTCAAAAGATGAGAACATGAAGAATTAATCGACAATAATTCCAGATCCACCCCTATAACTATATACATCCACTAAGGGCTCGCCATAAAGACCCCAAAAAATTGACACAGGAGCCACTGACATCACAATACTAGGAAAACCACACCACCAAGAACCATCATAGATCATTCCTCTCTAAGGACACCAACCCCATCCATAATGACATTGGTTCTATTGAACTTGACTAGGATGGGTTTGTGTGTGATAGGGACAATCTAAATGGAAATGAATTCCAAGTATTATAAAAACCTTCTGATTGGGGATGTAGGAGGTGAAAAAAAAATGTGAGACAAGAATCTAGATGAGGGCTGGTAAGGGGATGTCGTTGGATCCAAACTTTTATAAGGACACCTTCAACGACTGTGTGTTGACCCAAGAAGAAAATGATCACCCTTCCAAGATCCTTTTCTGATCAACCCAGCCTCCCCCAAAAAGAAACAAGAAAAGATGATGAAATAGGTAGGTGCCATGAGAGAATGGTCGGTGATCCCGTCATGGGAGCATGATTGAAGACCTATAAAAAATATTCATTGTTGGATTTTGAAGGACATTGAATGTAGATAGTTCTCTAGATGACACACTAGTCCACAAAACCGTGAAGCGGTAGACACCACAATGTTCTATCCCCGGAAGACCCAACCCATGACCATACCATTCCTAAGAAAGAGAATAAGTGGGGAGGGGAGAGGGAGGGGAATAATAACAAGAAAATCTAAACCATGGATGGGTTTCTCATGCTATGGCTCCCTTTAAAGGCTCATTGTTTGAAAAAAAAATTACTCATATGATGTCTAAATAATTACTCCTACTTTGTTTATCAATGAAATCTTAGGTTTATCCTAGGTTACACATAGTCATATTCCATTTAAATCATTCATGATGGTTCATGGAGAGTTTTTTATTTCCCCAATCATATCCCTCAGGAGTGTCTAACTAGCTGTGCAGCATGACCCTTTTTCATGTACCAAGTTATGCCAAGTCAGGCCTGACACATCTTATTAGAATTTTTACCCCTATGTAGAGTCAAATCAAATTATTGTATCCAGATAGGGATTTCATTATATAATCCACTCAATCTATCCTCTAGAAAAATTCTAGGAAAATTTCTTCTACTTTTCCTCATCCTTAAACATATCCTTAGATACATTCCAAGACATATCCATAGCAATACCCCTAATGATCTCGCTGACATTTTATTATCACTATTTCCTATGGTTGACTAAAAATTCACTATGATACCAACTATAATGACCCTACCTTTACAAATAGTAACATAACTTCACTTTTTGTGGTACACATAATACATTACAAAAATGAAACCCTTTAGAAACTTCAAAAAAAATATTCTAACTCTGGGAAATATATTCAGTGTTTCTAACAAAGAACACCCCCCTTGTTAATTCTACATAAAAACATTTCTTCATAACCTAGGGAAAGGAAACATAAGAAATGATTGAGCTCAAATTCTCATTAAGGGTAAATAAAGGAAATGATAATGCATAACATGAGAATAATGGTATGAGAATATGATAATGCATTAAAATATCACACCCTTCATATCATAGGTCAAAAATTTGAATCATTGCATAATGATTAATATTTCATAATATATAAATCATAAGGAAATAATTAACATAATCCATGAAATAATAACATAGGAATAATATAATGAATTGTGAAAAACACTTAACCATATAAATTTATTTCCATAATTGTCAAGGAATTACTTCCAAGGCCATCTTAGTAGAATGGGTTCACATCCCATGCCATATTAGCTGTCATGTTTCACTCCCATGGTCATCTAAGTAGTATGAGTTCACTCCCCATTCCATCTTGTTAGTCATGGTTCACTACCATGGCCATATTAGTAGTGTGAGTTTGCTCCCCAAACCGTATTGAGACTCATGCTTCACTCCATTGTCCATAATAGTAGTATGATTTCACTCCCCAAACTATCTTGGTAGTGGGGGTTCCCTCCTATGGTCATCTTAGTAGTCAAGGATTACTCTCAAGACCATCTTAGTCTATCTCATTAGATATAAATCTTTACCTAATTCATTAGATTGAGAGATAGGTCCCACCAACATCATAATGAATTCATATATACATATTCCACAAAATCACAAATAATCATATCATAACGAAAGAAATTAAATGGTCATTATAAACATGTAATTATATAATAACCTGTGGAAAAAAGATACAAGTTTCATAATCATTTCATCAAAACCAGAACCTCTGAAAAGAAACATGTTTCAAAAAATATAACCAATGAAATAAAAATTGGTTTCATAAACATCATCACCTAAAAATATAAAGAATTCAAATAAAGAATATGAAGAAAATAATTGAATCATTTCCCACGAAATGCATGAGTAGCACCAATAGATGTTATTTTATATGGGAAATGATTTTTAAATATCCTATAAAAACATTTCATAAAGAATATATCATTTCATATTTGAAAAAAGTATTTTTAAAACATCAAACCTTTTGAAATCCATTTTCTTTGGAAATAATATTAAAATGCAGAATGAAGGGTTAAAATCATATTGAAAACATTTTTCCTAGAAAACTTATAAAAGAATATTAAAATAATTATCAAAACATTTTGTTTGAAAACTTTTAAAATAAGCATGAAAACATTTTAAAAACCATTTTCTTAGAAAACTCTTTGAAGAAATATAAAGAAAACATGAAAACATTGTGAAAACCATTTTCCATGAAAACTTATAAAAATATCTTATATAAATTTTGAAAATAATTTATTCAAATATAGTTTTGAAAACTTATAAAATAAGCTTCAAAATCTTCAAATTCCATTTTTTTGAAAGAAAAATTTTGAGAAAAATATAAAGAAATTTTAAAATATCATTTAAGAAAACTTTTTAAATAGAAAATATTTTTGAAATTTTTTTTTATTTAATAATAATTTTAGAAAACAAATTTATATAAAATTAGGAAAAGGATTTATTTTTAAACATGAAAAGAACATTTTAATCATGTAATGGAAGGATAAAGGGAATTTCTGTAGGGATAGTGGGTAAATCCTCACTTTCCGAACATTCCATGTACTCTGTAAAAAGGTTAGAAAAGTGTCCACACACAAAAAAATGATAAGAAGATTCATTTTTTAAAAAATAATACTGTTTAAAATTAACAAAAGAATAAAAAGTTATTTAAAAAATCATATTAGGATAGTAGAATATTTTTGGAAACCATTTATAAAACATGGTTTTGAAGGAATATAGATTTTTGACCTAAGAGATAGGTAAAGTCGTCATTTCTTTAAAAAACATTATTGATCATATTATATAAATAATAGTGAAAAAATTATACCATTATATGGATATAACATTAATAACTAGATTTTAAGAAAAATCATCAGATTTATTTAGAGGTTGGTCATAAGAGATCATCTATAGAAGGATAATCATAAACATTCTCGATAAACAATGACATTTTTTCCATAAACTATTTCCACTTGGTAAAATTGAATCATACTCCCAATATAAGATTATGAAATTACATGGAACCTAAAATTTCATTATAAATAATGATATTAATGAAATGAAATGTTAATTGGATGCATATAAACCTTGTAAAATAACATACTTTCATAACAAAACATGTGTCTCAAAGAAAGAAAATTGAGACAAAATTACTTTACTGATTTTATAACTTTTGAACCATAAAACCAATGCAATAAAGATCATAAAATGGACATTAAAATACCATTAAATTTAATTAAAATAATTATATAATACATTCATGTGATGTATATACACCACACAAAAGAAAAGAGTGGTAAATATGGCATGTATCTCACATATATAAAAAGTGAGATCAAATTATATTACCTTACATATTAACTCTCATCGAACTCATACACATTTCCTGTATAATAAAATTATGTTTATTATAAATATTTTAAAAACCTATATTCTTATATCCAATACCATATTTGATTTTATTATGACTTTATATTACCCACTTATTAAAAATTTCATGTTAAGGTTAAGCTTTAGATAATATTAGCTTTGTCTTTCACATGTGTCTTAATTTGTTATATCATTGGTCCTTATAATTATATAATGATTTTCATTATAGAAACCATGATTTAAATTTCATTTATATTAATTATATTTGTGTTATAGTAATGTATAGAATATATTAGAATGAAATGGAATACATTGTTCATGGAGACGATAGGTCGTACGTATGCATGAATGCTATTTCAGTTTTGTTGGCGTATGAGAAGAAATTAATTAAATGATATATATGTTTATAATATTAGTAATGTATAATTATTATGTTATATATATCATATATTTTCACTAAATCAATCCTTAATCCATTCCATGTACTGTGTGAAAAAATCACATCGCTTTGAGGAGGCGGTAGTCCACGCGTCCACAAATGACGTTATATTATTTACGCAAGATGGAGAGTATTAAGGTTTGTTTTATAAAAGAATTAAATAATAATTAAAAAATAAATATCATATATAAAAAAAATCATCATAATTCCCATCCATGAAAGTTGGTAATGGAAAAAATGAAGAACATCATTTCGTGAGGCGGTTGTTCACAATACACAAGAACTGTAAGTTTTCTACGCATTAGATTGATGTATAAGTGTATGTTGAAACCATAATAAAAAAACTCACTATATTTAGTATACTAGTGTTACTATTTAATAATTTATTATGGAGAGTTTAGGGGTGGCTAATTAAAATAAAACTAAAGAGCTTGAGGAAAGATGTTACTTATTCTTTTGGTAATTCCTTTTATGTTTCCACCAATGGGATTCCATGGATATATTTATGCCAATGTGAGGATTATAAGTTTATGTAATGTATTTTTGGGATCCATTTTTGCAGATATTGTTCTTGAAAATTTTTATTGAGAGGTGTGAGTATTTTTTAGGATAGGAGGCATTTTTATATCGGAGGAGGAGTGGTACGCTTTTAAATTTTTTAAAAGTGAATTCCACCCACATTTTTTCCATTGAAATTGGATCCAATAATGGTAAAAATTATATAAAAGGGAGTATAGGGTAATAATATATCCATTAATGGATATTGGAAAAGTTTCTAGGTCATTTGGGCCCTAATGTTTAAGGTTTATTCCCCCATTATGAAAAATTTCACCTTAATCATTATAATTAAATTTAATTACATTCACTAATATTTTTGATCAAAAAAAGTTTAAATTATAATAAATTATAAATTATTATGATGAAAAATATGGTAACCATTTTTATAAATTCATATAACATTAGTTTAAGAAATTAATTTAAATTTAATCCTACATATGGGATAACCGTGCGTGTTTTTAATGTAAAAACTTTCAAAAGATTGTTATGTTTTTATAGTTGACTTCTAAGAAAAATTGATTCAAATGACCTAAATTTGATTAATTGAAAACAAATATATAATTAATCTTTAAAACCAATTGAAAATATAATATAACCATATAAATAAATTATATGAAAAAAATTATTTGGAATTAAAATTCAGTATTTTTCACTATTTATCACAAAATGAAACTTCCAGAAAAATACCAAAAATTCACCCTAACCTAATTTTAATATTTCCCTATAAAATTTATTTTTTATTTCTACATATTAAATTTTTAAAAGTTCCAAAATTTAGATTTAAAATAGGTTTTACAGTAAAATTAAATAAAAATACTTTTATAAAAAATATATGTTTTTATCTGTCATATTGGGTTCATTATAATCATACCCCTATAAAATTGATTGCATTAGCATAAAAAATATTTTTTTTAATATATAAAATATAAATTTAGTTAATATCATTCAGTAATAATAATTAATTTAACTTATTAAGATAAATCACCTTTTTCTCATAAAAATAGCCTTTTATAAAATCATTCCCTTTTTATTCATTTGTTTTATATATTCATTTTTAATTAATAGGAAACAAATTAATTAAAATATATATTTTCATAATTTATTTAATCTTATTGAATTCAATTTAATGGATACATTATGTCTTATTATATTTAATAATAATATTTTCCTAATATTTTACTATTTGGTAACACTCGGTCTTGTGCGTTACATAATCCATCGAGAAAAGTCAGTCTTCTATGTAACATAAGCTAACCCCATTGTTCCATATAGTGAAATATAAAATTTATGTTTTATGTAGTGCATGATTAATTTGGTGTTTCATATAATATGAGTAAAGATTATAAAAAACTATTTTTAGTGTTTCATAAATTAAAAAAACATAACAATGAATAAATTAATTTAGAAAAAACATTTCACAAAATATTGGGATTTTACAATATGATGTTTCACAGTTTAGATGCATGGTTTGGAAACCTTGCACGATCCCTACATTAAGCCTCTATTTGAAACTCTTCACTGCCACATGGTCATCCACATTATGTTTCATGGTTGTAGAGAAATTGTGTGATATATTGGTGCCCTAGTTTAGATCTGCACAGTTGTTCACCAAGGCTGAATGGTTTTAGAAAAACCATGCGGCCAAGTTTCATATCCTGTTTTCTTGAAAATGTGGCTTTGAACAAGACCCAAAATCTCATGGGACCTTACTTATGGAGAAACCCCCCTTTAACATGATTAATCAAAGGATTAAAATTAATAAAAAATGATTTATACATTAACTGAAATAGACAGGTTGTTACGACCTCCCATCCATAAAGAAACTCATCCCCATGATGGAATTATAATGGTAAAGTGGTATTTCCAACAAAGAGTTATGTCCATTAGGAATTTATATCTTCTTCTCACTCCCAGGTCTTTTCATGTACTCATATGTGTTTCCATCCCACCTGAACTAAAGGAATAGACCTACCTTAGAGCATCTTCATTCTCCAATCCACTGTACAAACTAGATAATCCTCAAAGGAAGCAACCATATCCAATTCGAACACATCTGGATGAAAGATGTGAGTCAGGATTGAATAGTATTAGTGAAGTTGAGATACATGAATGAAATCATTCATAGACCAGTATTTAGAAGGATGTTCAAACTGGTATGCCATTAGTCCAATTTATTTCACAACCTCAAAGGGTCCAATGAACCTCGGTGAGAGATTACACAACTTATGAATATGTATTTATCCAAAACTTGGCGAGACTCACATGAAAACCCAGTCTTCTACCTCAAACTTGAGAGGTCATCGATGTCTGTTGGTATAGGATGATTGTTTGGACAGATCTATCCACAAGCACTTTCAGATTAGTTGGACCTACTCTATGGAATCTTCAATGAGATGTGGTATAAGAACAACTACTTCTGATGCTTATATCCAGCAAAGAGGAGAAAGACAAGGCCTTCCATAAAATTCTTCATGGGGAGCCATCTCAATGGTAGCCTGAAATATATTATTATAAGCGAACTCAATGAGAGAAATGTGTTTCTTATATAAATATATAATGTCAAATACGCATACATGGAGCATGTCCTCCATAACTAGAACAGTACTCCATATATCTGTCAGTATAAGTATGATTATTTTTTCTTAGTAATACCTTCATACATAAGACCTTATGCAATCCCATACAAAATCATGACATAAAATGTGAATCTCTATTAGAAATGTTATAATAAAGATATCGATGAACATGTACAACCTCTCTAACATAAAAACATATTAGATCTTATACCATGAAGGTCTCTCACACATGTAAAAATTGTGATAACTTCATTATCTAATCAATGCCAACCCGCACTGTATAATTTTCTATGGGGTGATCTAGGTAAACCAGTCACAAAATACATTGAAAAATCATCCCATTTCCACTAGGGAATGGAAAATGGTTGTAAAACTATATCAGTTTCAGATTAACCACCTTCACCAGCTAAAAGGTTGAACACGTAATGATGAAGTTGGAAATCTATTGTGTCATACCAGGAGACCAATACTGGCACTGAAGATCATGATATATTTTTGTGACACTGGGGTGAACTTCCCATGATGAGGTGTAGAATTCCTTCATTATCTCTTATCTAATTTCTGCAGTAACTCATCCACACCAATGAATCAATAAGGTGTCATCCCCATCCATGGTCTAAAATGAATATTTATCATCATTATAAATGATTTCCCTTAGTACAAGGCCTTTAGGATAAGATAACTGCCACATTCGTACCCACTCTAGAAGAGTATAAGCCACTGTAAAGACTGAGAGGATATTCTTTCCATGGTCCACTCAAACCTCAACATGAATATCTGATAATAAGTCCATAATATTCAATTTAGATTTGGATTCATAAACCACATTTGTCTAAGTCTTTCTGATTAGAGCATCAACTTCTGAATTCCCCTTTCTTTGTGTGTAAGAAATCTGGAAATTAAATGAATTTATTTACTCAACCCACCTAAGATATTTGATATTTATATACCACTATTTGAAGATTTATTTGAGGATTTTGTGATTGGTGAATACCGACAAACACTCTCCCATAATATAATGTCTCTAATATCCCATGTCACGAACTACAATAGAAAACTTGAGATCGTGTATCAGGTAATTTTTCACATGTGGCATCAACTGAAGAGACACGTACATGATGACTACCTCATACTACATCATAAAAACTCCAAGGAAAATACTTGAGTTGTCATAGTATATATTATAGCTCCTATCTATCTTTGAAAGTATCATTATTGATACTGAAGTGAAGTGGAACATCAACATCAGAAAGGCTTCTTCACAAAATAATGACCAAAATAATTTCACACCCTTCTTTATCAATCTTGGAAGTGAAACTGCGATTTGTGAGAAATCCGTGATGAAGATTATGTAAAATTAAAATATCCCAAATAAACTCTTGATGTCAATGACATTCTTGGAATTCTACACAAAAACAACAACTCTCACTTTCTCAGGGTCTATTTAAACTCCCGACTCTCAGATAATGTGTCCCTGGAAGTGGAATTTTTTATATATAAGTGGAAATTATTGGGCTTAGAGTAGAGATGGTTCTCTATCAATGTATTAAACATGCTATTAAGATGAGTTTTATGGTTGTGTATGGAGTGTGAATAGAAAAACATATCATCAACAAAGACGACCAAAAATGAATCGAAATATTGGTGGAAAACCTAATTTATAATATCCATTAAGACCGTAGGTGTGTTCACGAGTCCGAACGACATTACCAGATACTTTTATAGAAAATACCTTCTCATTAAAATGATTAAGGCATGTCTAATGTCTTGAAATGAACCTAATGATAGCCCGACCACAAATCTATCTTTGAAATCATTATTTATCCCTAGATATGATCAAATAGGTCATCTATTCTTCTAAATGGGTACTAGTTTCAAATCTTGAGCTAATTCAGATGTTGGTAATCTACATAGATCCTATGGGTACTTTCCACCTTCATGGAAAAAATAACTAGTGAACCCCAAGGATAAGTTCTAGGTAATATTAAACCTTTAGACTCTAGGTCCACTAACTATTTCATGATCTCCATAAGCACCTTAGGTACTATCTTATAAGAATGAATGGTTACTGGTGCTAATTCTGGTGCTATATCAATAGTAAACTCTACTTCTCGCACTTGAGGTAAACCAAAAAAGTGAATAGGAAATATTTATCTAAAATCCTCTAATATAATAGGAAAGATAATAGGTTGTAACCTCATACAATCAAGTAAAATATTGGTTATCATAGCAATCGTATTACCCAGCCACTACTACTCAATTCCAAATCACAAATCTTGCACAACACATTCACCCTTATGCATGTGATTACCAACCTATTGTGATGTAAATATCACCCTTCAATGATAGAAGTCAATGTGGGCTTGATAGTGAACAAACCAGTTGTCACGACCCGTCCTCGGGGCCCGTGCCGTGACTACCCCAAGCCCGCCTTCCATAGGCCATGGGCTGGCGACTAGTACCAAGGCCTAAATCCCGGTAAAAAGGGAAGACATTGCCTTTGTAAAGTAAACAAACACCACAGAGTAAAAAAGCAGTAGAAGTACTCACTATGTAAAAGCTGGTACAAGAGTCAGTGTGGAAAAGTAAGTGGGCCAGTATACAAACCCAAACTGAAGGTAAATTACAACTTGAAAGGGAAAACAACAACTGAAAAGTAAAGCCGCAACGCCGAGCTGTCCACTGGAAATCCCACCTGAAGGGTGGGTACAGATAGCTCTACTGCTCCTCGGGTCCCGCCGTCTTCTCCGAGTATGATCCGCCCAGTGGTCCACCTCCAGGTACCGTCCTGCTTTGCAAGCCTCAACCACGAACAACGATGTCCGTCGTCTGCAACCAACACAACGTAGTGCGGGCATAGCCCGTGCAGGGGTGAGTATAAGTTACTCATTAGGGACCCTGAGACCTCTGATGGTATCCCAAAATCCACAAAGGATAAACCACAAAGGAAAGATACAATCACGAAGTAACAACCGACAATGCTTAGGTATGTGGCCATACATATACCTAAGTCATCAATTCCAATACGCTCCAACCTCCGAGCCCAAGTACAACCCAGTCCACACAGGAAAGCATATGTATTCCCCACAGGAAAGAAAAACGTAATCCACATAGGATTGCACAACACAATCCACAAAATAAAGAAAACAGGATTCATCTCACACAGGTATACTTCTTCGAAAGATGATAGAGATGATCACTGATCCATCTAAGTGGTCAGACCCACAAAGGATCGATAGGTACTAACCCCCGCAATGACCCACACATGATCGGACGCACACAGGATCTGTAGGCGCTGGCTCAAGCAGAACCGCTGAGCGCTGACGGACACAGGATCAGACCCACACAGGATCGGTAGCACTTATCCACACAGGATCGCTGAGTGTTGTAGTCGTCGTCGTCGAATCCACTGAGGATCTCTGCACAGTCGTCGTTGCAGTCACAGAAGCAGTCGCAACCAGCTCTATGGTTCCCACACACAGCTAGCTCGTTCGGGAGGGTCCGCTCCACAAGCCGAGAGGCTGATACATCAACTGACACATAGTCCAGAGTTGATGTATCCAAATGTTCCATATCGTCAACAGGAACTCAACGTCTCAGATGGCGCGTCAATCGGACGCCCGATCTGAGAGTTATTAGCTTTTTCGTTCCAGGGGCCCGGTTGGTTATTAAGGCAAATCCAACCAGACCGTACTCCACCTGCGTCCAAAACTCGGGCAGAGTAATCCAAAAGATCCGTCTCACTAAAAGGAATCCAACAATGTCAACGGCACGTCAATCGGACGTCCGGAGCTTAAGATATGATCGTTTCCGCTCCGAGGGCCCGGTTGGTTTCGTGTACGAACCAACCCGGCTGAACCCAAAGTATTCTGAAACCTTCAGTGCGATATACCGAAATGACCATATCGAATCAAGGATCGCATCGCAAATAACGGTGCGTCGATCCGAGGTCCGTAGCCCTTGTTATGGGCCAAAGACCGAAGATGGCCTGAAAACGGGGGTTTCGTGCCCGGACAGATCCGGCTCGATACCCCCCGGTCGGCCCAAACTGGGACGACCCTCCCCCGGTCCGGGTCGGCCCGGCCCGGCATGGAAGACCGGCCCGGCCTGGGCACAGCGCGCCCAGCACGCTGGCCAGCTCGACCAACGGCCGAGCCGTTTGGCACGGGGGGGGGGGGGGGGGCTGCCCCCCTGGTGTAACCGCGGCCCCACAATTATGGGGGCCGTTTTGTGCTAGCCGGCCGAGGTTTTGATCCCCCGGATGCACACCTGTCCGGTCAGCCCAGCCCGGTCGGCCGGTTTCTTCCTCCACGGGACCGGCAACAGCCGGTCCCCTTCTTTGCCGACACCGGGGGCCTGGAACCGGCCGCCGGTCACCCTGCTCCGCCGCGGCCGGGAACCGGCCGCCGCTTGGCTCGTCCGGCGCGGTGTGACGGCACTGCGCCCTTCCGCCGCGGCCCCGCTCCGGCCACAGTGTCTTCAGTTTTCTTCGACGCGGCGCAACGGCGTCGTGTCCTTGTTCAACATCATGGCGCGGCGCGACGGCGCCGCGCATTACTTGTCGTACGATCCCTCGTGGTGCGACGGCACCATGCCATTCTGTCCCAACCACAAATAATCAAACAAGGATAAAGGAAGAGGGTCGGTCATCTTTGTGCGGTCCGCCCCCTCTCGTTAATCGATATCATTTATTCGTATATCACGAAGAACGACAAACTAGAAAACACGGACGAAAATATTTAAATAATCCCCTTCCTTGATAAAAGAGATGATGAACGTCGGCGTCGTGAAGCGAGGATTCGAAGACGTTGACAGAGATTTCATCACGGAAAACCATCGTGAAAAGAGACGTCGCGGAAGAAAAATGTCGTGGAAGAAGACGTCGCGTCGCGGGTCGGTGTCGCGGAAGACGGTCTCCGAGGGCTCGACGCTCCATGTCGGAGATCGTTCGTTCTTCGCATTCCTCGTCAATGAGAATGAAGAACTCAATAATTCCTTAGATTTTTCTCCAAAGGCTCTCAAACAACTAAACACCAACCCAATAAAATAATTTCATAACTTATTTTATTAACACATCAAGGATTTTGAAATTCAAGTGTTTGAACTCCACAATAACTCACCTCATTAATTCCATAAGTTAATAAACTTAAGTTAACAAAATTAATGGTGGTTGAGGGGGTTAGAGGATATGAGAGGGTGGGGTTATTGTGGCCCCACCACCCTCATAACCTCCCATGGGATTTTGGGTAGATACCCATCTTCAATCCAAAGGATTAAAAACTTAGAGTAAAAATAAAAATTGTTGTTAAATTTTTATTTTTAACTTCCACAATTTTTATCAACTTCTCTAATTTAAACGAAACTCTGGATTAAGCGTTCCTAAGCAATTACCAGCGCTGTGGTTCCATTGGTGCCCTCAGAATTCAATTCCGAGCACTGGTTCAAATAATAGGAATTCCCAATCGTTCGTTCACTAAAAGTACCCGAGCTAAACTTCGGATAGAAATTCTGGGCACACCAGGCCTCCGAATCAAGTGCCGTCTGAAACTGTGTTCTTGTAAAATCCCAAAGAAAATTAAGAAAAACTTTTCCTTGAATTTTACGGGTCTTTACATTACTCTCACCTCAGGACTTTACGTCCCCGTAAAGATAAATCGAAAACTAGGGAAACAAATGTGGGTACTAAGCACGCATCTAAGGCTCCCGCTCCCAAGTTCTCTCCTGGAGGTTCTCGTGCTGCCATCAGATGCGCACTAGAGAAATCGACCATCCTCGTAGGACCCAATCATGTCGATCCTTGATCTCTACTAGAACCTCCGCAAAAGTCACCCCATCATCAACGTCAATCTCCCCATGGTCAATGATATGCGTCGGGTCATGCACGCATCTCCTCAGCTAAGACACGTGGAAAACGTCGTGCACCCGGTGCAACTGAGGTGGTAGAGCCAGACGATAAGCCACCTCACAAATCCTGCCGAGGACCTGGAATGGTCCGATTAAGCGTGGAGACAACTTTCCGCCTCGTCCAAATCTCCATAATCCACATCGAGGTGAGACACGCAGGAAGACGTGGTCGCCATCCTCGAACTCTAGTGGCCTCCGCCACCTGTTAGCATAAGACTTCTGTCGGCTCTGAGCTGTCCTCATCTGCTCCTGGATGACCTGGACCTTCTCTATCGTGACCTAGACCATCTCTGGTCCCACAAGTGCTGACTCCCCAGGGTCTGTCTAGCACAAAGGAGATCTATAAGGTCGGTCGTATAATTCCTCGTATGGTTCCATCCTGATGGTGGAGTGGTAGCTGTTGTTGTACGCGAACTCCACCAAGGGTTGGTGGTCCTCCTAGCTACGACCAAAGTTGAGGACACATTCGCAGAGCATGTCCTCGAGAGTCTGAATGGTCCTCTCAGTCTGACCATCCGTCTAAGGGTGAAAGGCTGTGATCAGACGTAGTTGCGTCCCGAACGCCTCCTGCAACCCCTTCCAAAGCCGAGAAGTAAATCGAGCATCTCGATCGGAGACGATAAATGATGGCACACCATGAAGCCACAAAATCTCCTGAACGTAGAGACGTCCCAAGCTCTCCACTGAGCCCTGCTCACTGATGGGTAAGAAGTGATCTGACTTGGTGAGTCGGTCGACAATCACCCAAATGGAGTCATGACCTCTGGAAGTGTGTGGAAGTCCAGTCACGAAGTCCATAGATTTCCCGTCCCACTTCCACTCCGGGACCTCCAAGGGTTGTACCAAGCCTGCTGGTACCTGATGCTCTGCCTTCACCTGCTGGCAGGTGAGGCATCAAGAAACGAACTCTGCCAAAGCCTTCTTCATGTCCGGCCACTAGTGCTGTCATCTGAGATCCTAGTACATCGTTGCCACTCTGGGATATACAGCCAAGGGAGAGGTGTGAAACTCTCTCAGAACCTCCTCCCGTAAAGTGACTTATACCACGGTACTTCCTTTGAAAAGGATGTCGTGCTCTCTAAAAAGGAGAAACCATCCGGTGCCTGTCCTGAGGATATCTATGCACGCCGCGTCTCACAGTTAGAGTCCCCACGATGTGCCTCTCTGACCCGCTGTAGTAGTGGAGGAGTGACTGTGAGAGACTGAAGGAATGCTGCTCCATCTCTATCTACGAAGGATATTTGCAAAGCGGCTAGCTTCTTTGTCACCTCCTCAAGTAGCTGAATTCCCGTCCTCCTGCTGAGAGAATTGGCTACCACGTTCCCCTTCCCAGGAGTATAGACTATCTCAAAGTCATAGCCCTGGAGGAACTTGAGCCATAACCGCTATCTCAAATTCAGGTCCATGTGAGAGAAGATGTATCTGAGACTCTGATGGTCAGAAAAGACTTTAAAGCGCTCACCCATCAGGTAGTGTCACCATGTCATCAGAGCGAAGACCACTACTACTAACTCCAGGTCATGGGTAGTGTAGTTTTGCTCATGCGGCCTCAACTGACGTGATCCATAGGCGATCACGACCCGCTCCTGTATCAGGAAAAATCCGAGTATGGTCCCTGATGCATCGCAGTAGACTACGTAACCTACTCCCTCCTCAGGCAACCTCAAGATAAGTGTGTTGTTCAATCTCTGTCTCAGCTCCTGGAAGCTCTGCTGACATCTGTCTGACCACACGAAGGGTTTCCCCTTCTTCGTCAAAGCTGAGAGTGGTGCCGCAACTCTGGAGAAGTCTGGCACAAATCTCCGGTAGTATCCAGCTAGTCCCAAGAAACTCTGCACCTCTGTAACGCTCTTGGGTGGCTCCCAAGCTAGCACTTCCTCGATCTTTTCAGGGTCCACCGCAACTCCCGCCTCAGAGATGAAGTGTCCCAAGAAGTGGACCTCGCGTATCCAGAACTGACACTTCGAGATCTTACCATAAATCTGGTGCTCTCGTAGTGTGTCTAGTACAACCCGCAAGTGGTAGGTGTGCTCCTCCTCAGTCGTCGAGTAAATAAAAATGTCGTCGATGAATACTACGACAAATCGATCGAGGTATGGATAAAAGATCCTGTTCATGAGGGCCATGAACACTGCTAGAGCATTGGTTACGCCGAATGGCATAACCAAGAACTCATAGTGTCCATACCAACATCTGAAGGTCGTCTTCTGCATGTCCTCGTCTCGAACTCTGAGCTGATGATAGCCTGACCCGAGGTCTATCTTCGAGAACCACCGTGCTCCCTTGAGCTGATCGAAGAGGTCATCAATCTTCGGTAGCGGATACATGTTCCTCACTGTCACCTGGTTCAGGAGACGATAGTCGACACAAAGTCGCAAGCTCCCGTCCACCATCTTGGTGAACAAAATCCGGGAAGCCCAGGGTGAAACACTAGGTCGGAAGAACCCCTTTCCCTGCAAGTCCTCCAACTGTACCAGAAACTCTCGAAGCTTGGAGGGGGACATCTGATAAGCTGGAGTCGATATCGGGGTTGTCCCAGGGTGTAGGTAAATATAAAAGTATACCTCTCTACGAGGAGGTAGCCCTGGAACGTCGTCGGGAAAGATGTCTGTATACTGATCCAACACTACAGGAAAACCAGAACTCTGCACGTCAATTGCTCCTAGGATGAGACTAGCCAACTGGTGAGTGATGGGATGTCCTCTCCTCTGCGAGAGTCCATCCTGAGCTACAAAGGCTCCCTTCTCGCCGGGGAAGGTGAACCTGCTCCCGTCGGTGCGTACACATTGCACCTTGCGCCTAATACAGTCAATCTATGCATGGAATGTAGACAACCAAACCATGCCCAAAATAACATCGTAAGGCCTCGACGCCGCTACAAGAATATCCTAGCCGAATCTCTCGCCTCCTAGAGTAAGCTCACACTGTCGGCACCAGTGCGTAATCGTCGAGTCTTCTCCCGTAGGAGTCTCTAGCCGTAAGGATTGAGCCAATGGCTCTGTCGGAATCTCCAAGCTCCGAACAAGGGTAGCGGGTATGAAATAATTACTCGCTCCTATGTCTATAAGTACTGCAGTAAGGGTGGAATAGACACAGATAGTACCTCGAATCATCTCGGGCGCGCCGTGGTCGTAGGCCTCCATTGCCTGGAGCTGTGCCTGTCTCTGCTCGCCAGCTCCCTGTGGTCAGGGTGGACCTCCTGGTGGTGGTGGTGGTAGAGCCTAAAAGTGTCACCCACCACCTGCTGCTTGGCCAGCTCCTCTGCCTCGTCCGCCTGTTCCCTGCAGACCGCCACTGTCGACCCTCTACCTCTGCCTCGGTGGTCCTTCAACCGTATGCTGCTCCTCGGCACGGTGGGTCGTGCAGTCATGAGCCATATGGCCCTGCCTGCCGCATGAGTACCACTGCCTGCCTCTCGAAAGACTGCCTCCACACTGTGTGCCCCGCACTGCTGAGCTAGTTTCCTGAGGTTGTCTGCCTGAGGGTCTGGTATGCCTAGACCCATGAGTCATCCATCGACTGCCTGCTACAGAGCAAATTTCTACGTGCCTCCCTGCGGTGGGTCTCAGCGCTGGTGTAGACTCAGCAAGAAAGCTCTCGATCAAAAGGGCTTTCTCCAGTACTCTTGCTTAAGTCGGAATGCTGAGGGAGATCAGTGATGCCCTGATCTCGTGTCTCAATCCCTGCTCAAAGTTCTGTGCCCGAATGAATGGGTCCCGTACCATGTCTGTCGAGTGGCGCAAGAGATCGGTAAATCTCACTGAGTACTGGGCGACCTTCATGCTACCCTTCCTCAGCTGAAAAAGCTCCTGGATGCGCACCGCACGGATAGTGGCTGGGACGAACTCTGAGCGGAAGAGGCTCACAAAGTCCGTCTAGAGAAGAGATGCCTCATCGTGCACCTGGAGCATCAAGCTCCACTATCTGCCTGCTGTAGTGTGCAGTAGGCTCGCTGTGAGGATCACCATGAGGTCTGCTGGTGTCCTCACTAACCTGAAAACTCTCACCACTACCTCCAGCCAGTCCTCGGCTGCCTGGGGGTCCATCTCCCCACGGAACCTGGGCGGTCGCTGGTGCAGGAACTCATGCAGTGCACTGAGGCGACGTGCATCGTCAGCGGCTCGTGCTGGAAGCATTGGTGGGTCGGCGGGTTGTACTACCACCGGTGACACTGTTGACAAAGGGCCCTGCACCGAGGCATCGTCACTCGCTGGGCTGTCGTCATGCTCAACTCACGGAACCCTAGCTGGCTGCCGTTGTGGGGCCATCCTGAAAAGGAAACAGGTGCGCCATAGTCAGAACAATATACCTGGTGAGCTGATACAATGTAATCACAAAGAAAACTTGAAATACACATGCAATCAATGTTTTCATTCATTAAGTCGGAAATCAGAAGTTAGGGTCCTGGTGTATGGATACGTCGGCCGCCGCACTAACACTGGAATCCCTGGACTGATAACAACACTCAATACACTTAACATTATTGCTTCTTGTAGAAAAAGATCAGAGTCCAAGTTCTACGGTAGAACCGAACTCCTCTGATACCAATTTGTCACGACCCGTCCTCGGGGCCCGTGCCGTGACTACCCCAAGCCCGCCTTCCATAGGCCAGGGTCTGGCGACTAGTACCAAGGTGTAAATCCCAGTAAAAAGGGAAGGAATTGCCTTTGTAAAGTAAATAAACACCACAGAGTAAATAAGAAGTAGAAGTAATCACTAAGTAAAAGCTGGTACAAGAGTAAGTGTGAAAAATTAAGTGGTCCAGTATACAAACCCAAACTGAAAGTAAAGTACAACTCGAAAGGGAAAACAACAACTGAAAAGTAAAGCCGCAACGCCGAGCTGTCCACTAGAAATCCCACCTGAAGGGTGGGTACAGATAGCTCCACTGCTCCTCGGGTCTAGTCATCAGCTCCGAGTATGTTCCGCCCAGTGGTCCACCTCTAGGTACCGTCCTGCTCTGCAAGCCTCAACCACGATCAACGATGTCGGTCGTCTGCAACCAACACAACGTAGTGCGTGCATAGCCTGTGCAGGGGTGAGTATAAGATACTCATTAGGGACCCCGAGACCCCCGAAGGTCTCCCAAAATCCACAAAGGATAAACCACAAAGAAAAGATACAATCATGAAGTAACAACCGACACTGCTTAGGTATATGACCATACATATACCTAAGTCATCAATTCCAATATGCTCCAATATCTACGCCCAAGTATAACCCAGTCCACACAGGAAAGCATACGTTTTCCACACAGGAAAGCAAAACGTAATCCACACAGGATAGCACAACACAATCCACATATAAAAGCAAACATGATTCAGCTCACAAAGGTATACTTCTTCGAAAGATGATAGAGATGATCATTGATCCATCTAAGTCATCAGACCCACAAAGGATCAATTGGTACTAACCCCCGCAATGACCCATACAGGATCGACCTCACACAAGATTTGTAGGCGCTGGCTCACACAGAACCGTTGAGCGCTGACCCACACACGATCGGACCCACACAGGATCGGTAGCATTGATCCACATAGGATCGCTGAGTGCTGTAGTCGTCGTCATCAAATCCACTAAGGATCTCTACACAATCGTCATCGCAGTCACAGTAGCAGTCGCAGCCACCTTTAAGGTTCCCGCACACAACAAGCTCGTTCGGGAGGTTCCGCTCCATGAGCCGAGAGGCTGATACATCAACTGACACATAGTCTAGAGTAGATGTATCCAAAAGTTCTGTATCGTCAAAAGGAACTCAACGTCGCAGACGGCGCGTCAATCGGACGCCCGATCTGAGAGTTATTGGATTTTTCGTTCCAGGGGCCCGGTTGGTTTTTAAGGAAAAACCAACCCGACCGTACTCCACCTGCGTCCAAACCTCGGGCGGAGTAAGCCAAAAGATCCATCTCACTAAGAGGAATCCAACAAAGTAGACGGCACATCAATCGGACGTCCGGAGCTTAAGATATGAGTGTTTCCGCTCCGAGGGCCCGGTTGGTTTCGTGTACAAACAAACCCAGCTGAACCCAAAGTATACTGAAACCTTGTGTGCGATATACCGAAACTACCGTCTCGATTCAAGGATCGCATCGCAACTGACGGTGCGTCGATCGTAGGTCCGTAGCCCATGTTATGGTCAAAAGACCAAAGACGGTCCGAAAACGGGGGTTTCGGGCCCGGGCCGATCCGGCCCGAGACCCCCCTGTCGGCCCGAACCGGATCGACCTGCCCCAGGTCTGGGTTGGCCCGGCCTGGGCACAGCGTGCCCAGCGCGCTGGCCAGCTCGTCCAATGGCCGAGCCATTTGGCAGGGGGGGCGCTTGCCCCCCTGATGCAACCGCAGCCCCCCAATTATGGGGGGCCATTTTGTGTTGGCCGGCCGAGGGTTTGAACCCTCGACTACACACCTGTCCGTCCGGACCGCCCCAGCCGGCCAGTTTCTGCCTCCATGGGACCGGCGATGGACGGTCCCCTTCTTCACCGACACCAGCGGCCCGGAACCGGCCGTCGGTCACCCTGCTCGACCGCGGCCCAGAACCGGTCGCGGCTTGGTTCGTCCGGCGCGGTGCGACAGCACAGCGCCCTTCCATCGCGGCCCCGCTCCGTCCACGATGTCTTTGGTTTTCTTCGACGCGGCGCGACGGCGTCGCATCCTTGTTCAACTTCACGTCGCGGCGCGACGGCGCCGCGCATTACTTGCAGTACGATCCCGCATGGTGCGACGACACCACGCCATTCCGTCCCAACCTCAAAGAATAAAACAAGGATAAAGGAGGATGGTCGGCCATGTTTGTGCGGTCCGGACCCCTCTCGTTAATCGATATCATTTAGTCGTATATCACGAAGAACGACAAACTAGAAAACACGGATGAAAATAATTAAATAATCCCCTACCTTGATAAAAGAGATGACGAACATCGGCATCGCGAAGTGAGGATTCAAAGACGTTGACGGAGATTTCGTCGTAGAAAACTGTCACAAAAAGAGACGTCGCGGAAGAAAAACGTCGTGGAAGAAGACATCGCATCGCGGGTCGGTGTCGTAGAAGACGGTCTCAGAGGGCTCGGCGCTCCACGTTGGAGATCGTTCGTTCTTCGCGTTCTTCGTCAAAGAGAATGATGAACTCAAGACTTCCTTAGCTTTTTCTAAAAAGTCTCTCAAACAACTAAACACCAACCCAATGAAATAAGTTCTTAACTTATTTTATTAACACATCAAGCCTTTTGAAATTCAAGTGTTTGAATTCCATATTAACTCACCTCATTAATTCCATAAGTTAATAAACTTAATTTAACAAAATTAATGGGGTTTGAGGAGGTTAAAGGATATGAAGGGGTGGGGTTCGTGTGGGCCCCACCACCCTCATAACCTCCCAAGGGAGGTTGGGTATTTACCCAACTTTCATCCAAAGGATTAAACACTTAGAATAAAAATAAAAAATTTAGCTACATTTTTATTTTTAACTTCCACAATTTTTATCAACTTCTCTCATGTAAACACAACTCCGGATTAAGCATTCCTAAGCAATTACTGGCACTGCGGTTCCATCGGTGCCCTCGGAATTCGATTCCGAGCACTGGTTCAAAAGATAGGAATTCCCGCTCGTTCGTTCACTGAACGTACCCGAGCTAAACTTCTGATAGAAATTCCGGGCACACCGGGCCTCGGAATCAAGTTCTGTCTGAAATTGAGTTCTTGTAAAATCCCAAAGAATATTAAGAAAACAATTTCCTGGAATTTTATGGGTCCTTACACTAGTCCATCCCGATGATTAATTCAAATCACCTCATGTCACGGACGTATAGAGTAAATATGAAAATGTAACCACCTACCTCAAGGGGGTAATTCTTACAATGGTAAATGTTCTCTATATGAATTCCTTATGGTCTATCTAGAATCATTATAGCATGATAGTGCTCTTTATTGTGGAATGGACTTCCCATGATAGTCTCTGTTATAAAAGAGTGAGATACACCTATATCAATTAAATAAGGCACTAAAGTGGAGGCTACTATAATAATACCTTGAACTAAAGAAGCTAGGGTGCTATTCTCTAATGGTGTAGGCTAGACTGTGTGTAATTCGGTTATACCATAGTCTTGAGTAACTACCTGAATTCTCTTCAAAACCTCTCCTTCTTGGTGTTGAGAATCATAATTTTGAGTACCTCTACCTTGACCTCTGCCGTGGCCTGATCAACTGGTGGTATTCTAACTATTTTCCTAATGTGATCATGCTTTCCCTACTCCTAACCATGGAGTAGGTGAAAATCCACCCTCATAAGGAAATGGAGGGAATGTATTACAGAAATTCTAAATATGGTTCATCCTTCAACATTTTTTGTTGTCGACTGGATCTTGTGAACACTAAGACATGATGTTTCCTTTCTTTCGACACTTCTGACAGATAATAAGTTTATCTAGTTGAGGATTCTCTCTACTACTACCTATGTGAGTAGCCTCAATGTTCCACTTTCTCCTAGATGAAGAACTAATGATAGATTTAGGTACTGGACATTCCCGAAGAGTAACTTCAACAAACCCCAAAATCTTCTATTTAATTAAGGAGTAGTTGACTATTTCTGAAATAGTATTCATCCTGAACACGTTGGACTTCAATAGAATGGTGTAAACCAACCCATCATCGAATATCCTAGTGGTCATACAATCATCCGAATATAGATTGATGTCAAACTACTATAACTCTATGAAATGGGTATAGTATTCCATAACTAACATGCTCCCCTTCATCAGGTTCATGAACAATCTAGATCTATTATCCCTCAATGTTGGGGGAAATAAATAGTCATAAAATATCATTTGAAAATTATCCTAGACCATGTTCCTATGCTGGTACTCTTGGGATATAACCTCCCACCATCACTTGGCTAATTCACATAAGATAAAGACATCTAGATTGAACCTCTAATCTGGAGGTGACTCATATGATTTAACATATGTAATATAGCTTCGAGCCAAGACTCTATAACATGTGGTCTACCATCCCATGAGAATCTGGGAAGTTTCTTCTACTAAAACTCTTAATTCAACTCTAATATACTTGGGGCCAGTCAAATAAATCCTTTCATAGAATACCACTATATAATAATCCCTCTCGAAACTAGGCATATGTTCTTATATCAGGAATAGAAAGAGGATCCAAAGGTAACTCATTGAGAGGAATTTTCGGCAGCTCAAATATGTCCACCTCAGGTATGTGGTCATCGCCGCCTTTAGGGTATACGACATGAGGGAATCATGGTAGCATAATGATAAAATTCTAAATTAATACCTTTGATGTGATTTAAGAATGTGTAAAAATCATATCTAGGAAAATAATACATGCATAATGCCTTCTTGTAGATATGATTATGCCTCCTTATATACTCAAAAAGATTGGCCTTTAAGGAAGAAGAGATTGTAATAGTCTATAAGAATGTAAACGAGATACCAAACTACCCACTAATATGGATGAGTTCATGTATAAGTCTCTATATATGACACATATATAATATCGTTCGTGAAAATTGGGAGTCATAATCAATTTGAAATTGTGCTTTTCAAAGATTCAAAACATTTTGAATGGTTGAATAAGGTGGTTTTCCATTTTCAACCTAGAAGGGCCCAAAATCCTTACAAATTAAAACATATAATCCACATGACGCACACCATAACATGTTTCATCTCATGTGAAAAATAGTCTAATGATCAAGGACCCGTAATTGAATGCTTAAGGTGTCTTATTTATCAAATTCAGGAAAACACTATTAGGTTAAGGCATCCACATTAAGTATCAATTATTCTTTAAATTAGCTTCAAGAAGTGTCATCACAACTCAATATATATACATAAAGCTCTATATAGATGCATCAAGATAATTCATGCTAATCTAAAAATGGTATGAATAAGTGCATGGAATATTCATCTTACTATTCCTAATAATGATTCATGTGATGCATTTTCCTCATTTCATTGGGTGATAGTAAATAAAACGTAATTTCAATAACATCTATATCAATAACATCAAAAACCAAGTATGTCACCCAATGATGAATTCATATCTACAATAAATGAAAAAATTCAGAATAATAATTATAATTATGGAAACTCAGCCTTTACCACAAACATGGGTTCACAACACCCAATCATGACTTAGGACCAAGTTACAAGTGTTCCTCATCTCCAATCTATTTTTTCTAAATATTAACTCAATAAAGGTACCAGCTTCGATGCCATATTATAGCGTCTTGACTTGGGGTACACTTAACCTGTGCCCTGATCCAGTGGGTCACATTGCCTCAAGCGCACCACCATGTATGCAAAAGGCTGTCAACAAGAAATTATAGTGTAAAGGTGTTATGGCTGGGAGACTATACCGACTTATTAGGGTGGTACAATATATACAAAAATATTCAATAAATAGTAGAAGCATAATATAAAAATAAAGAATCAATTAACTTTAGAAGAGTAAATGAACAATTGAATCAATAAGCAACAAAAGATAATAAATAATAGAACAACTGATAAATATCTCTAATTATTAAAAGGTAGTGTCTAATACATGATTCATGGAATGCTAATAATATATAAATAGGTAGGTATAAAAAAGAATTCAATAAAATATTAAAAAATACAAAAATAACAAAATAAGCTCCATATGTATCTTGATCCAAAGCCCAATCATATACTCTTAAGGGTAGTCTAGGTATTGAAATAAACAACCTATAGTGGGAAATTTTCCATTATCAATATAGGTATAAAGATAGTCTACTCAGGCATGAAAGTATCCCGAGTAGTGTGTGAGATAAAAATATCATTAGGACACAATCAATGGTTTTTTCATGTAATCCGAGTAGTGATCATAACTAAATAGTGGGAAAATATTTGAATAATAGTAAAAAAATTCTGATATAAATAAAAGGCATGCTCAGGTTCCTATAGGAGACCTGGCTAGCCAACCATCTTTAACTCATGGATGGAATGCGTGTTTGATGATGTCCCTATATATATAAATAGTAATAATATATATAGTTTAGTTCTATATTTCATCCACCTATATGATTAATGTGTGTGTAAACACCAAATGGAAATATTTGTTGAATAATAGTGCCATATTCGACCGAGGTGTAACTCAGGCATCCATAGCCGGTCTATGATCCTAAAAGATCATTCAATTGGTTAAATTTCCTACATCTATATAATATTGAGATACATAATGAAAAAGCCCATGGGATGCCATGTGAGCCACCATGGAAACACTCTAATCATGGATCGTGGCACATATATCCCAACATCAATATAATATCACTGGTGTGAGATTCCAATCACAACACTTTATGCAAGGGAGTGTGATTTCCCTCTAGGTTCAACACCCCTTACCATCGCTATCAACCTCTATAAAGGTGTATTGTAATTATAACTCGAATGGGGCTTTACATCCCATCAATTTCATTAAAATAGCCTATATACATAGAATATTCATAATCATTCATAATTTAATACATAATGCATAAACTATTACAAATTTCAATTAAACACTAACAATTTAAGTTCACATATGTATATATATATAATTCAATACATGAGGAAAATACATCTTAGTAATGCCATATGTTAAGCCAAATCCCAATACGGAATGAAATTTTATCCCATTTAAGACATTACAATTCATAATAATCATTTCTAAAAACCAAAACAATTACATGGGAATACAAATTTTATAAACCATTTCATTTAAATAAGGAAAACCATCATGAATTATACATCCTATAAAACCCAAACTATTTGACCTAACTAACCCCTCTATTTCATTATGAAATGAAAATTTAATTGGTATGGATCAATGTTTATTTAGAAGATGACATGTCCATTAAAGAATTTTCCCACTTGGTAAATTCCAACTATAAGAGGTCCAAGCCTCCAAGAGGTTCCTTGGGACACATTTAATACACAAGTATCGAGGTTAATTTCATTTAGAATCAAATCTACATTCAAATTTGACATTCCATGAATTTAATCCAATTGATTAAAAATGGTCATTTTCAATGGAACACCCTTGGGGTGTCCATTTAAGGTATAGTCAAGATCAAATAATCCAAACAAGATACAATAAACATGTATCTATATCCAATGGTTAGTAATACATGAAGGAATAAAAATAACATGTATTCCAAAAAAAATCCATTATATGGCACAATATGATAATTACGAAACATTCAAAACTCCAAGTGAAAACAACATGACCACCTACCTTGAGGTCATAGTTGATGCCTCCCCCGATATTGGCTTCAGATTTTATTTAGTGGGAATAGTTCTATGAAAAGGTTCAAAATCCTAAAAATAGGTCATGGGATCATTCACCTAAATAGTAAAATTGATGGAAAGACTATCCTTGATAGGTGTTGGGAGACTAGTGGAGCATACTGAGATGGATCCAATGCTTTCAAGGGATTGATGAATGGATATCGGATGAAGGATCTAACTCCAAGTCTCTCTTTAGGAGTTCTTAAGATGAAAAGAAGAGTAGAATATGTGTTAGTTCAATAGAGGGAGGAAGGAGAGAAGAAAAAGGCTAAAATAGTTTATTGGCTAAAAAATAAATATTTCACCCAAATATATATTTAGTAACCCACACATTACATACATTAAAATTACGTCACTTTTTTTAAAATACTTAATGAATTAAAAAAATAGATTCCCCAATACTGTGTTAGTTTAGTGGTTTTGGAAACATGGAACAAAAATTTTCTAACAGTGAAATATCTTCAATGTTTCCCACAATGATCTCCCCCTTAGTAATTCTACTTTAAAACCATTCTTCATAACTTGGTAAAAGAAACAGAAGAAAGAGGTCATCTCAAATACTCAGTAAGGGTTATTAAAGGAAATATACAATCATATCATGAGCATAAGGGTACAATAACCTGATCATAACATTCAAAGATCATTCCCTTCATATCTAGATCATAAAAATAAATCATGGCATAATGATTGGCAGTTCATAAGACTTGATTCATAAGGAAATAAAGTGCATAATCAATGAAATAATAACATCAGAATAAGAAATGGAATTGTGGAAGAAGCAAAAGCATATAAATTGTTTTCTATAGTATTCAAGGCATTACATACAAGGCTCTCTTAGTTGTATGTGTTCACTTCTCATACCATCTTGGATGTCATGGCTCACTCCAATATTCATCATAGTAGTATGATTTCACTCTCAATACCATCTTGGTATTCATGGTCCACTCCACTATCAATTTTATTACTATGAGTTCACTTTCCATACCATATTGGTAGTCATTGTTCACACATATGGCCATATTAGTAGTATGAGTTCACTCCCCATACCATCTTGGAAGTCATGGTTCACTCCCAAGGACATCTTAATAGTCACGGTTCACTCTCAAAACCAACATAGTCAATCTTATGAGATATAAAATATTTATCCAATTCATTGGAGGGAGATATATGTACCACCCATCTCATAATTAAATCATATATAAATGTTCCAAAAAATCATAAACAATAATATAATAACCTATGAAATGAAATGAGTATTATAAACATGTAATCCTATCATAAAAAGATACATGTTTCATAATAATTTCTTCGAAAGCATAACCCATGAAATGAAGTCTATTTTAAAATCATATAATCCATAAAAAAGAAATAGGTGTCCTAAAAATCATGCCATAGAAACATAAACCATGTAAATAATGATTATTAATGGAAACATTGAATCATTTCCCCATAAAGACATAAGTAACACCAATAGATGGAATATTAAATGGAAATTAAATTTCAATGACATTTTAAAGAAATTTCATTAGGAAGATATCACTTTTTTCTTTGAAAAATGGATTTTATTTTTAAAATAAACCATTTTAAAATCCATTTTCATTGGAAATACATTGAAAACATATAATGAAATATTAAAATCATTTTGAAACAATTTTTCCATTATAACTAATAAAATAATATAAAAAACCATTTTCTATGAAAACACTTTGGAAACATATAAATAAAACATAAAAACATTTTAAATACCATTTTTCCTGAATTATTATAAAAGAATCATGAAAATATTTTAAAACCAATTTATTTGAAAATACATTGAAAACTTATAAAATAATTTTAAAAATTATTGAAATCCTTTTATTTGAAAAAAAAACTCTTGAAAACTTATTTGGGAAGTCATGGAAATCATTTAAAAACACTTTTTAATCATAAATCATTTATGTAAAACCATTTCATTGAAAAATACTTTAAAACCAACAATTTTAATAATATAAGAAAACAAATTATTTTTTTAAATAAATTTTTAATATTGTACAAGAATATTCCTAGGAATATAGTTCATGACGTTGGGTAACACCATACATTTCGAACATTCCATTTTCACCATAAATGGCTATAAAAGTGCATCAATCAGAATATGACAAGAAGGTTGTTTTTTTAAAATCCATTTTGTTTAAAAGAAAAAATATGGTAAAAATTTTCTTTTAAATATCGAAGGATGATAATAGAAATTTTTTTGAATACATTTTAGAAATCATGGTTTTAAAGTAACAATGATTTTCGACCAAAGAGAGAGGTAATGTCATAGTTTCTTAAAAAAACTTTCTTGATCATATTTTGTACCAAATAGTGAAAAATGGTAGCATTAACTTTATATAACATTAATATCCAAAGTGTAAGAAAAATAATAATATTTATTGAGATATGGATCCTATGAATTCATTAATGGATGGATAATCATAAAAAATCTCGATAAATGATAAGATTGTTTCAATAAACTCTAACTACTTGGTTACATTGAATCATACTCCCTGTGTAAGAAATTGAAATTACATGGATCCTAAAATATCATGAAAATTATGGATATTAAATATATAACATGTTAATTGAAAAAATATACACCTAGTAAAATATAAAAGTTTCATAAGAAGACATATGTCTAAATGAAGGCATATTGAGACAAAATGACTTTACCAATTTGGTAACTTTTGAATCATAATACCCATGATATAAATATAATAAAATTTATTTGAAAATACCCATAAATTTAATTATAGTAATAATATTGTAAATTACATGAAATCATATACGCCACATAAAAGAAAAAAGTGGTCAACATGGAATGTATCTCACAGATATAAAAAATGAGATTAAATTCCCTTACTTTATGCCTTGACTCTCGTTGTATTCATAAAAAATTCATGTATAATAATTCTAAGTTTATTATTCATGTTTTTCATAACCATATTCTTATATCAACTACCATATGTGATTTTATTATGAATTTATATTACCTGCTTATTAACAATTCCATGTTAAGGTTAAGCATTGGGTAATATCCGCTTTCTTTTTCACGTGTGTGTTAATTTGTTATATATTTAGTCCTTATACTTATATCACAATGAATATAAAACATTATATAAATATAATTTATAATCATTATATGTGTATTATATAATTTATATAATATAAAATTATGAAATAGAATAGACCACTCATGGAGACGATTGGTCGTATGTATGTATACATGTTGTCTCTATTTTATCATCATTTTGAAAGAATGTAAGTGTTATATATATGTATACATGTACATAATATCATTAAAGATGTATTATTATGTTATATATATAATATATTATTACTAAAACCATCCTTAATACCTTCCATGTAATTTGTGAATGAATTACATCATTTTGAGGAGGCGGTTGCCCACACATCCACAAACGATGTTATCATATTAACACAAGATGGATAGTATAACAATATGTGTTATAAAATAATGAAATAAGAATAAATAAATAATAAATATCATATATATTATATATAAATATAATTCCCATCACAATTAACATCATGAAACATGGTAAAGAAAAAATGAAGAACATTATTTCGTGAGGGGGTAGTTTGCCGCACACATGAACGATAAGTTCATTACCCATTAGATGAAATCATGTGTAAATGTAAGTAAAAACCTTAATATAAAAACATATTAGCATATTTAATATACTTTTGTTTTTATATAATCACTGAATAAAGATATTTTATGGGGTGGGTAATGGAAATAGAACTAAAGAGAATGAGGAAATATGTTACATCTTCTTTGGTTAACTCAA
This sequence comes from Viscum album, assembly GCA_963277665.1. Classification (NCBI taxonomy): domain Eukaryota; kingdom Viridiplantae; phylum Streptophyta; class Magnoliopsida; order Santalales; family Viscaceae; genus Viscum; species Viscum album. The sequence continues at coordinate 1,682,643,041 of OY728119.1, read as the reverse complement.
TTTGGTTTGAACCAAAGGGAGCCCTTGTATAGATTTCTTCCCAAGATAAGGCTTTAAGGTTGGGGAAATTAATGTTTATGATCTATTTGGGTAGATATTGTTGGATTTAAAGTGTCTTTAGTGGTGTGATTATGTGGTCGGATATGATACCTTTTTATCATGGTGGAGGAGTTGCACTCTTTTAATTTTTTGGAATGGGTATTCCACCCACGTTTTTTCCATTGAAAGTAGATCTAATAATGGTCAAAATTATATCCAAGTGATGATATGGTCACAATAATTCAATAAAATTGAATTTAGAAAAGTTTATAGGTCATTTGGGCTCTTAAGATGAACCTATTATGCTAATTGAGAATATTTGATCTGGTTTTGTTTAACCTTTCTTACACCTATATGAAATGAATAACAAGAATGTATAATAGCACATGTGATTTTGGAATGTTCAGCCCTGCTTGGGAAACCCACTCATTTCTGGGGTGGGGATTTCCAGGTCAAATATTATCCACTACAATATTTTCATCTGTAGAAGTAGTATTGTGGGTACTTTTTATCATAAAAACCCTCTACATATTACATATGCGAGGTATGTTCAAAATATTAGACATGTGATCATAATTTTCATCCGACAACTTATTCTTCAATATAGAATCCCAACAGAAGATCTTCTTGATTTTCCTCATCCTCTTCAAGTAGATCGTCAACCTGTCCAGGAATATATTTTTACCCATAAAGAATGATCTCATACCTCACAAAATAGTGACTACAACTTACTAAATGACTTCAAGAAAAATACTTGAAACTAGGTATATATTTCACTGCATAACTTCACAAAATCTTATAAATATAATTTTTGTCTCTCTTAAATAATTATTCTAATGTTCATAGCCTAAAATTATATTACCCGTAGAGTATAAAAAACAATTGAATACTTATCAAGACCTTACCTAGAGATATAACTTAATAAAAACCTGGGTATGCATTTTTTTTCACCCTTTTTCTTCTCCAGCTTCTGCAATAACTATTTTTTCAGGATCCTTTTATTTCATTTTCTTTGATACCTAGATGATTATATATCACTCCATAGGATCAATATACTATTGTTATTATTGTTATTATTTTTCTTATTCTTATTCTTTTTTACTCTTATTCTTCTTCTTCATCCTCTTATTCTTCTTATTCTTCTTCTTCTTCAAGAGTACCTTTTTTTCATTTTCGGATCAAGATCATGTTTACAAAGACATGAATTTTTTTTCTCCCTCATCCATTCTTCCATTAAATATAGGTCACCACTACTCTAATTTTATATATTTTTAAATATGGAAGATCTCCATTAAAATTGGTGCCCATGATCCCCAATCAACCTTTTTACACTTTTATATGTTGGATATCTCTTATGGTATCAATATTCCATTTATTTCTCAACCCTTTTCTCCTAGTAAATACTAGGAGTTCCTTTTACATTATCTCTTCTCATTTATCTTGAATGAGTGAAATCTTTTAGATTCAAAAAATAAGTTCAAGTTCATTATTTTCTTTATAATTTTCTTTTCAAAATGTTTTTTTTTTCTCATTGAACCATCTTGAATCATCCCCATTTAGCATATTGAATAATGAATTGATCCATGATGAAAAACTTAAGAACTCAAAATCTTTAACTTCCAAAAATAATTTTTTTTCTTTAATCATTGCATAATCAAATACAAGGGATTACTATAATTCCCAACCAACTTAGAATCGTCAAATTGTCCTTCCCAAATTAATATCTTGAGGTTGTTCTTTATTAAAACTCATATCAAGATTCATAAAAAAACATAACTTAAAAATTCATATATATGTGAATAGTGATCAATCATTTCAAGTTTTCACATGAAATGGTCTGAATCATATTCCAAATTTTATTTTTTAACCTTTGTAGGATATCTTAAGAATCATCGGGTTTGCTTCCACTTACAACTAGAATTCCACCATTAAATCTATATTTAAAACATCAAAAAAATTCTCCAGTACTTGGATCCATTTCTCCCATATTTAGTATTATATTCTACTAATTTTTATCAATGAATAAAAATCATTTTAATTTTTTTATGATATTTAAATCCACGAGCAGTAGTGCTGAAATAATCCCATGTAATGACTTTTACAGATCATTAAATCTATAAAATCGCATTTTCTTCTAGATAAACATTATAATTTATTTATGAATGGAATGAATCAAACATAGAATATTGATGAAGCTTATAGAAGTAAAATTACACATATGTAGATATCTAATTACAAATACACAAATATTTGTATGAGTGAGTGGTACATACATACATCCCAAATGATACACACATTGCATGAAATGAATCATATAAATCATATAAATCCATTGTATATAAATTATGAATTTAATGATTTTTAATGTATCCTTTGAGATAACACTTATCCATAACACAAATGAATTGTACATTTTATAGTAGAATGGATCATATGAAATTCTAGACAATTCCATTTTTCTAATTTCATTATTAAAAATACCAATAACTTGAAATTAAATCACAGGTACTTCCAAATCAACAAAGTTCTTATCTATCCATCATCAAAGAGGTATTAAACTATATAGTTAGAATTCAACATTTTAGGAAAATCAAGGATAGGTTCCAACATGGGTATCTTTTTCCATGCACTTTTGGCTTGTATTATCCTTTTTAAAATCATTTTTAAGCTATCATATACATGGTTTAAAATCCATATATTCCTTCCATATATATTTTGTTAAAACTATTGAAGAAAAGGATTTTAAAATATCAACACTTGTCATAGGCATCATGATCATATCAACAATTATATGGTATCTTATCTGTAACCTTAAATCTTTCAAGTCAGATCATTATAGATAGTAGCCACTTTATTATATCTCAACCCATATATGAATGGGAAACCTCCCCATCATTTTACAATATATGATAGATCTAATTTTCATGTTAATGGAAAAAAAATCTTTATCAATTACCATACATTTACTTACTTCATATTGATAAAAAATAAAATTCAATCTGCTTCAAATCCATGGGAACTTCAATATCCTCATTTGGAATTGTTTTCAATTCCAAATTTTCTTCCATAATTAACTATATATTCCCTCTAATTGAAAATAAATAAAAAGGATAGAAATGGTTCACCCCCTTAGTTCCATGAGAGAAGGGTGGAACACAATTTCATAAGAAATGTTATATCAACCAATCAACTCTAGGTCTATATGGGCTAAACCTTAGAAGAAAATAAACGTGAAAATAATAAACAATAGAGTTTTCCATAGATAGACCATAATGTGCTACCAACACTGATTATCATTATATAGGGTATTTATTCATAGATTTTTTCACGATATTTCAGGATACTGCACTTCACCTAAATACACAAAAATAAATATTTCAATTGAATGGTAATTTGACAATTTTCTAGAAAATTACCCCCTTGGTAGTTTTATTAAATAATAAAAGAAACATAAATGAGGTATTCAAAGTCATACCTCATCCTTTTATTTTATTCAATGTTGTCCAGAATTCTAGATTAGTTAGAAAATTATATATCTATGGTAGCATCACCTATTTCAAAATCCCCCTCAATAGATTATATCTATTCATCATCACCGTTAATTCCAAGAATTTAATCACAACTAATGTGACATGGGAATAAGGTGTATCCTCTAATATATACCCAACTTTACAAAAAAGGGTAAGGAAGAATTATTAACCCACTAACCCTTTTCTCTTAAGGTCTTAAATGTTCTGGCTTCTTCATACCCACTTCATCTTTGGATTTCTAAATCTAATCATTACTTTCCAGTATAGAATTATTCAATTTTTCAACATCCTTTTTTGTTGGAATGAGTTTATTTTCAGGAGAAACAAGATTATTTTGATTCTTTTAGTATTTATCTAATATTTTACTCTCTCCCATCTCTTTAAGGCATATGATAAATATAACATTATGATCATTCTTATATTTTTTTGTGTAAAATCCATCATAACATGAGTTTTCTAGTCACTTATTTTCATTGGTGATTTACCTTTATTCTTCATCATTTCTTCTTATTCCTACATCTATGTCGTGAATTTAATAGTCGTGTACCTTATTTCTTTAACCTACCACTAAAATCATCCTCAGCCTTTATGTTACTATTTTTGGGCATCCTTTTATTATCTTCACATGGAGTGTCAACCACTAATCCAAGTCTATCATAATTATCTTATATAGATTCCCTTTTTGAATTCAGCTTTCTCCCTTTATATTTGACATTTATGCCCATCTAACAATGGACCATGATGTATCCTCTTTCACCATAGTATAATCATTTCTTCCCTATTGTTTGACACCTAAATACAATTTCTTTTCAAACATACTAGGAGTTTTAACTGATTTCTTTCCCAATATAGATGCAATTTTTTTGTTTTACTGCTTCTTATTTTGTGGTGATTATTTCTTATATTCGTTATATGAATGATAATTGATAAATTTTTATAATAATTCATTATAACAGTTTCCACAAGTCATACAGAACTCATAGAAATTTTGAAGTGACTTATATTTATTCACCATAGACATATTTCTCCATTTTTATATTGTCTACTTTGGATTAACAATTTTTTTATTTTTTTAGATTTAATAAACCATTATTTATTGATTCTATGATTTTAAAATACTAACATATTGTGTCATAAATCCCTGAAATTATGTCAAAACATCAAATAGTACCTATATTTTCAAATAAATCTTCTACTTTTCATTTTAAGCATTGACGATCAAGATTTTCTAGACATTAGACCTCGAAAATTTTGGGTTAAATACCAATATTTTAGGCTCGTTTTGGGGATAATATATTTTAACCCTTTCTCAAATGGACACTTAACTTATTGGTGGATTTATCTAAATTTTTATGCATCCACATTTTTCAATAAAGTATCTTCTGTCTTACATTTTTTATAAAAACTATATTTTTGTATTAACTAATTTAACTACATTGTGAGTTACCTATTCAAAGAGTTTGAGGTGGATACTTATCTATATGATCTCAGTCCCCCTTTACCTCCAACATTAGTCTTCTTTTAAAATATGATTCTTTCCTAGGTACCACTGGAAACATTTATTTTCTACTAAGTAGCTTGGGAAGCTTCTTATTATTTTGTTTCCAGATCATTCTAATTCACCTCCATCATAAGGAACTTCATATTGTGAGTATAATTCTTATCCTCAAACAAACTCAATATTTATTACCATTGTATCTTCAACTTCGGAATGTAGAAATCATGTATATATCTTGTCTCTTATAGTGAATTGTCCACCTCCTTTACCTACTATTCTTTCATTTCTAACTATACATACTTAAAATTCAAATATACTTTATATTGTTTCTACAATGAAAAAATCACCTCTACAAAATAAATCTTATAACAGATAGTACGTTGTAATTATTAATCAATAAAATAGATTCTCTCTTAACAAATTGAAATATTTTCTTATTTTACATTCAAAATAATTATGAGAGTGTTATAGGAACACGTATACATTGATAAAAGTTCTTCCATGGAATCATATTCTAAATTGAAATTTGACTTCTCTTTATAAATTCATGTAATAAATGTGTATATATATGTCTCTACTTCAATTATGATATATTAAAAAAATAATTAACTTTAAAGCAGAGGTATTTTGAAGATTCAATGAAAACACTCTCACAATAGGAGATTATTTCTCCTGAGGAATAATAATCATTAGATTTAACAGATAATCCCTTATCATTACAAATACCTTCAATTAGTTGTAATACCTCTTTATTATTTTAAAATTTTCTTTACTTTCTATCCAATTTATTCTTATATTTATGTAAGGTCTTCGAAAACACTTCCAAATCCACTAGGATATGGATGGAAGTAGATTCTTTCATTTGATGTGCATCATTTAAAATTTCAAAAATGAACATTATATATTTCCGATAAAAACAACTAGGGGAACAAAATTTTCATAAATTATCAAAGGTAACCATTTTTTTCTAATTTCTAGTTGTGTTGTAGTTATAGTTATAATTTATATCTTACATATTCATCAATACCAATTAAGATTCCCAATGGGCTGTGTAGACACACCTAAGTGTGGGGGTGAATCAAGTGTTGCGCAAATTTATAAAATTGAAATTCATCATTTAGCCCTTTAAACCCCATTGGTACCTAAACATTTGATGTAAGTTAATATTATTAGACCATTTTTTGTATAACCAATAATACAACTAAATTCAATGTAGTAAATGAAAGTAAATTAACACAGGTGTTTCCACAATATTTGACCCCCTCTTGGGAAACCTACTCCTTATCATGCTTGGGATGTTCACGTTAGGTATTCTCCACTATAATATTGTCATTAGTATAAGGGGAAATGTTGTTAATTTTTATCCTAACCCACATTCACTTTATTACACAGTTGATTTATGTTCACAATATTACACATGTAAATATAAGTTGTATCCATTGGATTATCATTTAAACTAGAATCCCACCAACTAGTCTTCATAGTTTTCTTCTTCCTTTTAATGTTGATTGACATCTTGTTCAGGGATTTATTTTCACCCACAAATAATGATATGTTCCCTCACAATATAGTGACTTTGACTACTAAAATTACTTCAAGCCTAATACATGCATCATGGTCAATGTAATACTACACACCAACATAGTTTTTTATGAATCAAATTATTTTATATCTTAATTAATTATTCTTAAGATCAAAAAAATAGTAATACCTTGAAATTATACAAAATAATTCAAATAACCTTGCGATCTTGCATTGAAATATTACTCACTGAAACTCGCGTCTTATCTTTACTCACTCTTATTATTCTCAAGATCATGCAATAATGTTTATTATGGGATCCTCATATTTAGTCATCTTTGATACGAAAATGATCATATCTATCTACATAGTATTTATATGCTCATATTTATCTTATTATTTATGAGTTCCTTGTTTTCCTTCTCAGAACATGCTCTCGGTTCATGAACTCTTGAACTTTTTTTCTCTCTCTCCCTCTCTCCTTCATTTTCTTTTTATACATTGATAAAAAATATTTTAATTTTATATATATAATAATTTATATTATCTCCATTAAAATTTGTTCTCATGATCCTCAATCTACATGTTCTCCTTTTTTGAACATGGGTGAGCTCCCACAATCAAAATATTCCATTTTTCACTCAACAGTTATCTCCTCGTATATACTAAGAATTCCCTTAAATTTACATCTTCCCATTTATTTAAGATGAATGAAATATTGAAGAGTCTTATAGAAAGATCATGTTCATTATAATATTTCTTATATTCCTATCAAAATTATTATCTTAAATTTCTCACTGAACCAGTTCGACTCATCTTCATTATGCTTGTGACATGAAGAACTGCTCTACGAAATAAATCTTAAGAACTCAATAGTCTCAACATCCATACATGAATATTTTAGCTCTAATCACCTAATAATCAGATACAATTGAATATTTTAATTTAAAACCATCATAGCATCAATACTATGTCATTGCAGATTTAATATCAAGAGGTTCTTCTTCAAAAAACTCATATTCATATTATTTAGAAAGACTCATGTTGAATCATCAAAGAGATATGAACAGAGATCACACATTTCATATTATCACATGAAACAAATCGAATAATATTATAAATATGATGTTTTAATATTTCAATAACAAGTTAAGAATTGTTGGGTTTATTTCTTCAAAATTCTATAATTTCTGTATTTAATCATTATTTAAAACTTCTAAAAAAGTCTCCAATATTTTATACTTTTCTATATAAAAATTAGAATAATATTCTACTAATTATTAGGCTTGAATCACAAACACATTTATTTTACTAGGATATTTAAATCCATGAGTAATGGTCCTTATATTATCCCATTTGATGTCTTCTTTAGATCATTAAATTCAAAACCTCACATTTTCATCCATATTAACTTTTAATTTTTTCTAAGTCTATCATGACACATAAACTAACTGCTAATGAAACATATATAAGGTAAATTACACCAAAAAATAATTCCAATCACTCTTACACAAATCTTCATATGTGTGAATGAATTATACTAACTTCCCAAATAACACATACACATCTCTCAATGACTCATACACTTGACAAGCATCATTTATATTGAGAATACACATTTTTTTATTTTCAATTTCTCCTTTGAGATTGTAGTTACATAGAAAAAAAATGGCACATACACTCGGTAGGAGAATGAATCAAAAAAATATAGATATTTATATTTTTTTGATTTCTGTACGGGAAATCCAAATCACTTTAAATTAAATTAAGGACACTTTTAAATCATCTAGGTCCTCTATAATCTTCATTCGAGATGTTTTTAACACTATATTTGGAAACCAATATGCTAGGTAAGTAAAATATGGGTTTCTCAACTCATTTAGATTCATTTAAACAATTTTAACCTATGTGATCCTTTTTAATGAAAGCTATGAAAATGATCATGAAAATGTTTTAGCAACCATCTCTTCTATTCTTGCCTCTTACATTATGACCACTTAACATAAGGCTTATTTAGCTTCAACATTTTTCATATACTATAATATAATCTCAAAAATCATCTGGTTTGTTAGCTACATCCTAAAAGTGGTCCAAATGTATCTTCATAGGTAGTAGACACATCCTTATATCTCAATAACTCATGTATGTATGAAATTCCAATACATTTCAAATTTAAGAGATATTTTATTTTCAGGTTAATGGAATTCAACTCTTCATCCTCTAGCACACATAAAAATACTTCATATTGACAAATATTATAATCCAATATTCTCCGAATCCAAGGTTACTTTATCCATAACTGGTTTTATTCTTACTTGAGGGACTCGCCTTTGAAATTTTTTATTCCTTTTCATCATTTTAACTTTTCTCCAAATCAATAAAAAAGATAACTTCTTCTATAGCAACACTCCTTGGTGATTTAATCTTATATAAGAATCAATTATTCTTATGGAACTACTCTGATCCTCATTTAAACATCATCTCCCTATAATGCATGAAAATAGAAATTAGAGAATGCAACTCACTTATTACTAATAATATTTAAAATGATTAAAATTATATAATATTAAATGAAATATTTTTACAAAAATATAATATTATATTTTCAAAAACATTTATTTCTAAGAAATAATCAAGTAAAAAACAAATTTCCAATATTATTTTCAATAAAACTAATGACTCCCGTCATTAAAAATACAAAAACAACTAAACTATAATTTCATTAACAAAAAAATTTCAGTAATAATTCACTAAAAACACTGAACAATATAATCTTCACAAAAACATTTAGAAATTAACGTACATAAAAATCTTCATTTATGGACCAATAGTTCACGATTTTAACCAAATTCAATGATTAAGAATTTCCAATAATAATTTAAAAATATTAAAATTAAAATTAAAATCCCAATTTAAGATCGAAATCAACAATAATTAACATGAAAACTATTTTCAAAAAATATGGTCAAATCATAACATATAAACAACCCTCTAACTAAAACACCCTGGATAAAAAATTTAACTCATATTTCCTCTGATCATTCCTCTCAATTAAAAGTAGATATATATTATAGGGAAGACTCTTTATCTACATAAGGTGTCATGTAATCCTCTTTATGTAATCTTTTGTGACTAGTTTCATTCTCATAAACTTCTTATAGCAGGTAACTTGTTTAAAAATAAATTAATTATGACATAATATTAGATAATATTTATTCCATTAACAAAAATAATATACATATAATTTTTTTAGCAATCATCATAAAAAAATTATTCTCATTATCCTTATACATTAGCGTATATATAATGTACTCATTCACATTCATAACTTTTTATTTCCACTAAAAAACTAGTTTACATTAAAATAATAAATATTAATTATGATATAATTAATAGTAAAATGGTGATATAATTTGGATTCATTGAATTCACCAAATGTTTTACCACCGCCCGATAAACAAAATTTTATAAATATCTATTTACCATCAACAATGGTGATTTTCATTTGAACGTATCAATCTTGAATTGTTGACATGGTTCCACATAGACCTCCTCCTTTTTGTATGAATATACTCCCACTATCTATAACTTCCAAATTGATTGGATATCCTTAATTCATCGATAAAATTAGAATGATATGATTGTTATATATAATAATTATGATTATCTCATCACATACTCTTTTTTATTTCTTAAGAATATACAAAATCAAGAAACCATGATTTTCGCTTAGTGATTTCACCCAAAAATTCAATAAGTGTTTGACTAACCCTGAGGAAAACACGCATAAATGATAATAAACTATGAGTATTTAACACATAAAGCAACCACATATATCAATCTAGATTGGAAACACATCCAGATTGACAGTGTTGATTAACCACATGAAGCGGTTTGGATTGACCACTTGTCTATCTTTGCATCAACAATAGTTTAGATCAACGACATGTCTCAATATAGATCAATCACACATGTAACTCAAGATACCAAGCATATATGGATAAAACATGTAAATAAATTTATAGTGGGTCAATCGTACAAAAAATATACAGTGTGAAGATATGGTTAAGGGGTTGACTGTGGAAAAAAAGTTATTATATGATTTTTAAAACTAAGTAAAAAAGTCAAATACAATTTACAATAAAGTGAAAAAATAAAATTCAATAAAAAAATTTCTCTAAATTCATATTATTTCCTACAATTAAAACAAAAAATCCCCTATAAGCCATATGAAAGATCATTTTACTATTTTATGCAATCCAAATAATAATTCAAGGCTTCTCTCAACTATCTTATCATATAAAAATTATAATATCTCACCCAACTTATGGACATAGTTGAACTATCATTCATTTCATCAAATTCAAACTCATGAATCTTGAACAATTTTCTAGGAATCATCATCACATTTCATCACCAAGCACACATTAATCCATTGAAAAAAAATCTGACTCTTACATAGTCATTTCATGTAAAAAACATGTAAAATATATTATTTATTTGTCAAAAAAATACCATTCCAAAAATTAATTTTTATTTCTTACATTTATAAAGATATATATTGGTCATCATGTCTTACAATGATGTAATTCCACATAAAATAATACCATAAGGGAGCAGGGGACCCATATTCTAGTAGTAAATACTTTGTACGGTGTGTCTATCAAACTATGCTGAATCCACTAGACCTGAAATCCATTCTCTTCTCAACCCATGTAGTGATATGGCTAGTTATAATCACCACCAAGACTCTTGGTATGACCCATTTAGTAAAGTTAATCGTAGATTATCTAGGACTATAGGTCATGGGCTCCCCCCCAACTCTAAACTCTTATACTTTACCTAAATATTTGGCATTACCAAAAACATGACCTAGTCAATATAAATGAGATTAACCCATCTAATACCTATAATAAATGGGTCTATTAATATAAGTACCTACACTCATCACCCTAATACTTTCACATTTCTATCTATAATCTATTCCATGAGCAATTTAACACCACCCATGGATTACATGTCAACTAAAAACAACCTCCCCAAACTACCAATGTTCATCTCACCACCACGAGATCATAATTTCACCCCATTCACTATCATAATCCTAAAAATATAGTGCATGTATATTAGTAGAATCCCCTATACTATACAATATTTTTGATCAACCTTCCTCATTAACATGAAAAGTATAGTAATATGACACACTAAAAGTTAGATTTTATTCTATCAATCTGACCTATTGGGATTTATTTATTTCTAATTAAAGATGAAACATATGTCATGTTAGGAAGGATCAATAGCCAATTATAATTATAATGTACACATTTCATCTATATGAACAATGCATGAATATTTTTATAATAAAAACATATTTCATGGGTAAAATAAAACTAATTGTATAAAATAATTACAATGAATGTTGAAGGAATAAAAGAATTTGTTGATGTAATTTAGAATTACCTATATTACAGGGGAATAACATTTTCTACAGATCATTGGTGTAATTATGAGACCAAGTGTACTTTTAAGAATGAAATAATAAGGGTTAATCATTCTAATTAAATATTTAAATACATAAAAAGGTTTAGGATGGGAAAAAATCATAATAGTTAATTATGTCGACATTAAATAAAATACTGTGTCAAAAAAAAACTAGTTAGGAGGTTTTTTAATATGAACTATTGTTTAAAAGATATCATAGGTTTTCTCCAAAATTAAATAATCACCTATTCAATTAAATTAATTAAATACAAAAATTTCATAAATGATTTGAATACAAAAATTCCAAAGATTCATGGAAAACATCCAATAAAGGATTATTAGTACATTATAAACCCAATAAAACTATAATAAAAATTCTATACATGGTTTTTTACAATTTTAAAATTAATTTTTTTCCTCTAATGTGAAATAACCAAAAATACCACTAGAAAATTACGAACACCAATACAGAAAAATTCAATACCTCAATAAGGAAAATGATTACCAAATATTTCACATAAGATTTGAAAATCAAAATATTAATAAAATACAGGTTAATATATTTACCTATCATTATCTCATATAGTTTCTCCACAACTACCTTAAATGGACTATAATTTAATATGAAAACATTCAAGACCACAACCAAAAAAGAATATAGGTATGTCATATTGACTCATCATTGATTAATCCATGTAAACGAAATATAAGATTATAATTTCACACACACTATTCCACTATAGTGTATATATAGCAGTGGGTTGTGAACTGAATCAATATTCTCTTACATGATTAGTAAATTCTTAATTTATTTTTCCCCACTATGAACCGATCAAATTATTTTTATACTCTTTCCAAGTTGATAATGAACATCAAATATGAATACCTTGAATATTTCAAATATCTAAAACATGTGTTTTAAAAAAAACACATAACTATATCAAGTAAAACCTTCTTTAGAAGTTCTAAAATAAAAATAACCACCACTTCATTATTTAATCATTATACCACATACGTCATTCTTTATTAAAACCAATAGTTCACTAATAATTTTTATTTTCAGATAAAATTCTATTGGGAGGTAAATATTAATAAAAATTATTCAAATATATCTATTGTTTTATAATTAATTTATTTAAAAAATATATATTTATCTATTCTTTTAATCTATTTCTCATTTATATGTCTAAGTATATAATTCCAAAATAACTGGTGTTTGAGTAATTTAACGTGACTCGCTTGTATTAAATTTTATAAACTCCATGTATAAAATATTTAAAACATTAAACACATGTTTAAAACTATAAAACATGTCATTTATATTTATATAATTGCACTTTTAATTAATTAGAAAAGAATATAGTTTCTTATCCAAAAAATAAAAATTAAATTTTGATTTATAGAACAAAAATATAAATTATTTTATAATTATAGATTCAATCTGTTAGGTTAAAGTCAATATAATAAAATTTGATATCTGTGATGGATTGTTTTAATCCTAGGTAGTTATGAAATGATCATTGAATAGTTTAATGATTTATGTCCATCCCAAAAAGTTTATCCAAGAATATTATGTGACAAATATCCTTCACTGGGATAAAATATATTTTTCCACAATAAATATTTTATAGAGGATACATATAATCCATAATATATAAGTATATAAAACTATTTAAAAACAAAAATATATATATATGATGAAATTATCCATCTCAATTAAATAAAGAATCATAGAAGGAATTATATATCCAAAATAATTATCATATGTAGTAATGATTGTATTACAAAAAATTAAGAACTTATCTATGATGAAATAATAAATCAGGGATAAAAAACTTATTTTGGATGGAATAATCTAACCTATATAAAATCGTTATCTAGGCTGGATTTTTCTATCCCAAAAAAATTAGAATGGGATGGAGTAAAACTTTACAATTAATATTTTCAATATATATTATTTATTTATTTAAATATAAGTAAATATTTATAATAATACACCATTCACCCATGTATTCCCACCTACAGTTTGTTTTGCTATGGACCTTTTTTATAAAGGTACGTGTTTTCTTGAATATGGAAATGATACTTTTAATTTAATATTGAAGTCGATAGGATTCAGTTATTCTCATCCTTTAAGGGATCTTATTACCTATTCCAAGACTCTCATTTAGATTTAAGAAATATTCATGAAATACTTCCTAGAAACAATATGGGTTACCTTGGTCATGTGAGTGATTGATTATTAATATGCATCGATGAGAACATCTATAAGTATCAAAAGTTCTTCAAATTTTCCTTAGTGGTTGATTAAATTATTTTTAAAAACCACATAGCTAGGCACTATGGAATTTATCACCATCTAGGGATGTAGTAGGTGTTGAGGAGTTGGGATCAACCACATGATAGGGGATTGTAATGTTACACTATGAAGGGAATCATAAACCACATAGTTCAATTCCAAATAACTAGACACATCATACCATTTTTTTGCCATCAGACAATGACTATTTTTGTGTCTTTTAAGTTCATTCAACCATGACCAAAGGTGAAAATATTATGTTTATAAGATAATGATAATTGTTGTTTCTTGTATGGTTATGCAACAAATATTGTGATGTGTTGTAATTTTTGGTCATATGAATAAGACCAATATGTCTTATAGTTTAGGTTCATATAGATAATATATATTCAATATAGTTTATCATTATAAAGAAAAAAATACTATATTAATTGGACCTATAAATGTTTTGTGTGGGGATTATGTATGAGAGGTCCTTTCTGGTTTATCTTTTTAGTAGGTAACAATATAGGAAGGAAGGTTAGAATCATGGGTGATATGAACCAAATAAGAAGATTTATGACTTACACTACATCCAAAGCATGTATATATATTTGGATTAAAAAATAGACAAAAGGTAGGATTATTATGGGATTATATAGGTTCCATATGGTTATATCATTGATCTATAGTGGAGTCTACTGAGATGATTAGGATGTGGAAAATTACATGGTCCTCTATTAGATAGATTCCATATTATAAATGGAATACATTATTTTCTATATATTAGTGTTCTTATCGGCCATGGAGTAAAAACTACAGAGGTATATTTTTTAGATTCCCACTGTCCATTATCAAAGGAATTCTTGTTAGAAAGGAATTACACTAGAATTCACAACCAAATCATGTATTTTGGGTGGCCATAGTGGATTCCTAGGAAAATCAGATTTATTAGTGGGTTGGTTTGAAATATAGAGTGTCAACATTGTCTTTTTGGAAATTAAATTAGACTAATCAAAGGATATAAGTTAATAGATATCCCAAGTGAGTTTCTTGTTTGGAAAATAATAGGATTTGGGTGTATCACTTGTTATAAGCACTTGGTAAATGGGAGATTAGTTATGTTAACTTCGTGGATGACCACTAAATTGGGTGGAATGGGTGGTTGGATGACTAGTCAAGTCAAATTAAGATTACTATCACATAGGTATATAGTGCATTTATGGGGAATAAGGATCTAAGATAGCACAAACTAATTACTTGGGAGAGCCTCACAAGTAGGTTACTTCACCCTAGTCTTTGGGGATGGCTTAGGTGATGTGGTCTTATATTGATCATAGACAATGAAGGATATAAATTACATTAATTTCCATATTTTTTTGTTATTTTAGATTAAACTATCACCTAAAGAGGTTGTTTAGATAGAATGGGTGCATATATCTATCACTTAGAAGTTTTTAAGGCTTCTACTCTCACACCTAGTACACACATTGTGTTGAAATTGGGGGTTGGGTGTTCTTTATATTAGCAATGAGAAATGGGTTCCCAATTAACCATAGGTAAAAAATTAGTGTTTAATTTTGGTTGGCAGCATGACATGATATTTTTGTAGGAAGGGTGAACAGGTGGATTAGGTAATTGGGTGCGATGAACTAGGATCCCAGTTGTTTCCCCCCTTTGAAAATTAATCATATTTTTTAAATATAGGTGGAATTTCTTCTATGAATAAATTTGAGCACTAAATCCACCACCAATTCAAATAGGATGTTTTTGAAAAAGAGGAGATTAAATTATGTGGTAAATATAACTCGAGTAAGAATTTGGCTTAGTGTATGAACTTAAGTAAAGGGTTCAATAACATGCTTCGATGTAGAAAAAATGCGTGATATGTTCCTCATGAATTGTCTGATACGGGATGTGGTTATCACATATAAATAATATGGGACCACATCATCTATGTAAACCAAATACCTATGAAAATATTATATATGGAGCTCTCTCTTTTCACCTCAAATATAGTACTAAGCTCTTGGGTACACCTGTTGAGATTTCTATAGGGATGAACATAGGGAATTGACCGAAGTCTATCAATAGAAGACACAGTGACTCTTATAACAGATTAATAAACAACAATGATAGTGATTATTTCCCTTAGGTAAACCAATGACATTATAGGGAAAAAGGTATTCATATTGATACTTTTTAAGGGAATTACATATGATAGGGATTAATAATCTAAATAGTGAAGGAAAGCATTAACACTACTTATCATTCATTATCATATCTATTGATTGAAGTGTGTGTTTCCTATGACCATCCAATGTATTACTACAAGAATCAACTGAGTGTCAAATAAAACTGACTATTAAATCATTTCCATAGTCATTAGGGGCTTAATGGAGAGTAAACATGTTTTTATTTTGTTCAAATTAATTGAATCCATGTCAAATTACATTCTATTATTCATAGTGATATGTAGTTCAAATAAAGGTTCTCTCTCTCTCCAACAGTCCTTGAGATAAATAGTGTGGAAAGACATCTAGGTGTTGATCCATTACTATTTAATGGGATAACTACACCATTAATTTACCAAGATAAGGTACATGTTCCTCACTCTAGGTTATATTGTGTTCGACTATAGGGATAAAAATTCCATCATGAAGGAAATGATCAATGAGTGGGATAAGGTTGAGAAACTTTTATTGGAGCTAGTAAGGGATAAGAATACTGTTATCCACATGGATAATAGGGCCGTGGACCATCCAAATATTCCTTAAAATTATATAAAAGTGGGTTCATAATGATAATTTACTATCTAATGGGATATGATGGAAACCCACCTCTTCTAAAATATGTATAAATTCATAGAGAAAATAAAATATCATTATATTCTCAATGAAGAAGTCGATAATGTATGAAATAATGATTTCATCGAGACCTATGAGAATTTATCATAGGAGGAGTCAGATTCCTAAATTCTAGACAGATTCCATTTGGCTATTAATGACATTGAGTGGTCAATGTTCCAACTTTTAGAATTGATATAATTCTTGTTTTGGTAGTCATTAATTTCGATTCCTCTTCTAATTTTATAATCAATTGGTAAGAGGCTCCAAATTTGTGAATGATTATAACTTTTTTAAATAAAGGATATAATTTTATATCTAAAATTTATGTCAATATTTTTATCCCCAAGGTTTATTTGACTATAAATTAATTATAATCTATGAAACTCATTGAGTAATATCATAGTAACTAAATCCATTTGAAAAATGAATGGAAATATATTTGGGAACTCATAATTTCCAAAAACAGGATTCCATGGTGAAATGTGTAAATAAATCCATTATCTTTAAGGTATGCACCCTCAGATGAATATTGAAAATAAGTATATGAAACAAATATACCATCACTATAATATGAGGAAATTTCATGATATAGAGGACTATATAATTTGGTTTCCTTATGAACTCGTATTGTTAGATAGATATAGGTAAGCTAGATATATGACACAATTACCATCTCTATTATCCAATGATAGATCATTAAGTCAACATACTCTTAAATTTATCCTCATAGACATATATAATAATTTTTGATAGACTACATGATTATCATCACTAGAAGTCCATTTGGATATGAGAGAGGTGAATGAATTTTCTAATGAAAATCATGAATGTGATAATTTTTCATGAGAATTTAAATGACAAAAAGGGATCAAATACCTTAAAATTCCATTTTCACACATTCTTCAAAAACCATATAATTCCATATGTGTGAGGTTTAAAATAATTCTTTAATTTTTTCCTATGTTGATGGACCAAGATAGCATAACATAATTTTTTCTAGATCCAAATTGTGATCCTTATGAGGGTGATTTATTTTCATTTTTCCCACCTTTTTTTTATAATCCATGAAATTAGAAATAATTAGTAAGAAAGAACATATATTTTCTTCATGGTTCCCTTTATTGGTTTTCAAACTAAAAATATTTGTGTATTTTTCTATTTTAAATCATCTAATTTTTTCTACTTTATGTGAGGTAGATGCCTTGCGAATGAAGACTCAAATTTTTTCCCAGGATTCAATTTTTGAATTTTCAAACTATTGAGTACCACGAATATTTCCTTTGGTAGTTTAATGACCTACAAGATAGAATAATAAAGATTATTTTTAAAGTCATACAACATTTAATTAAATGGTGATAAATCTCATGATCATACATATATGACCAAAGGATTAATCAAAACAAAGGAAAATAAGGGAAAGGTAAAATTAATTTCAATTAAAATCCAATTTATAATTTAGATATACATAAGGATATTTTCATTAATTTTATGTTCTAGAAGGTTAGACCAAAACTTTATGAATTTTATGTTTATACAACTTTGACCAAAATATGATTGAGTTTGAATGATTGGAATAGAGGAAAATAATAAAGAACATTAATGATCATGGAATCAGATTACAATATACTATAATGAACCAAACCTTCCATACATAAATATGAAATCCTAATAGATGAATAATCATTTTACTGAAATAACGATCGATGGTAGAATAATTTTGGTCTACTTCCATTTGAATCTTTAATGCATAAAAACTAGTTCATAGGTGAAACAATCTTATCCCTATATGTTCTTCAAAACTAGCATCCTTATTAGACATAACATATAACATACCTTTGTTCATAACCTAGGTAACAGAAGCATAAGAAAGGGTGATATCATATTCTTAGTAAGGGTATAATAGAGAGATATCAATTTAACATGAGTATAGGGGCATGAGAACATGAGAATAACATTTGAAAAACATACCTCGCATATCATAGATCATAAAGTTGAGTCCCGACATAAACAATGGTAATTCATAAGAAATGAATCATAAAGTAATTGAATAATATAATCCATGAGATAATAACATTGTAATAATACATAGATGTGCTCCATACACATAAGCATAGAATTTACTATGTTAAGGATATCCACTAAGACATTCCTAACATGATAGGTTTGGGATAACCACCAATGAACCTACATCATGCTTAGGATAACATCCCTTTCACCATATTTCTGACTAGGGATAAACTACCATGTACCCTATTTCATTATTTGGGTAACATACCATGTCACCTCTTTTGATTTTGTGTAATCTCTCTTGTACCATCTTTTGTGCTTATAATAACCTTTCATATACCATTTTAGCTAATAGAATATTAATAATTACCCAATGAATTAGAGGAAGATATAGTTCTAATCAATTAAATAATTATTTCATTTTTTTCTACAATATCATAAAAAATTCATCAAATCATAACCTGTGAAATGGAAATATTTTTCATATACATTTTTTCATAGCATAACCCATGGGAAAAAATGGGTTTTATTAATACATGTCATCATAATCATAAATAATCCAAAGAAAGAATAAGGTTAGAATCATAGGATCAAATCCCCATTAAATTTTATGGAATATCAATGGATTCCATATTATATGGATATTATTTTGAAGGATTAGTTCCAACATTTCTTGAGGAAAATATCATTTACATTTTTAAATCACTTATTTAAAATATAACGATTTCTAAAATATAAATAAAAATATTTTATTTATAAATAAATTAGGAAACCTGTAAATTAATATTAAAACCAATTATTGTTCCTTAAGAGAGAAAAAATTGTTCATGTTATATATGTAAAAACAAATATTATATTAACATTTTCAGTAAAATTCAATAGAACCTCATTTGAATATACATATATATATATGAATATTCCTTTTAAATAAATTTTTAAAAGTAAAACATGGGTAAAATTAAATTTAAACCATTTTAGTATAATATTAAAAACATAATAATTTTTTTTGAAAACGTGGATAAGAAATAAAAATGGTTTTTGGATGAAGAGAGAAATAAAGTTAGATTTTGTTAAAAACATTCTTTTGGAATCTTGAGTACATGAAGAGAGGAAAATAAAATAAAAATCTGTAATTTATAAAAATATCCAAATTAGAATAAAATTATTTTTTCCTTGTTATTTATATCATAATATATCATCATTTTATGCCAAATCATAATCAATCCTGATAAATAATGAGACTGTAACATCAACCCTTACCACTTTGGTAACATTTGGATTGTAATCCCCATTAAAATAAAGAACCTTAAATGGAAATGTAAATACCCATAAACATCCTAATAATTGTAATAAAATACATTAATGGGTATTATATAAATCACAAATTATAAACAAGTGGTGAATATGGATTTTACATCATAGAAATAAAATTGATACATAAATATTTTACATAAAGTCTCGACATTTAGCGTACACATTCTAACCTCTTCTCCAGAAAACGTCCTTAGGTTTTAACCAAAATACATATTAAAATTATATAATAATAATAATAATAAGGAATTTAGGATGGTGTGAGATAATTAAGTAAGGTATTTGGGTGAGGAAAGGATGATCCAAAAGGATTTGGATGTGTGAAGATGAGAGGAGATGGGTTTCCCTTTAATATGTGTTGGAGAGGACACACTTGTAATTTTTGAAATTGAAAATTTATAAGCTAGTGTTACACATCCATAAATGATAATAAATGGATCATTATATATTATTATATAATATAATGTCAATATATGGACATAGAATAAGATTTAGACAAGTTTTTTGGTCATTTTACCCTTTTATTTTTAGTTTTACCCTCAGTAAACCCATGTTAACCTTAACAATGATAATTAATTTGTACTATTTTTACAATCCGTTATGAAAAAAACTTAATTTTAACTTATTATATAATATTAATTATTATAATTAAAAATATTGAATCCATTTTTTCAAATTCAATTCACAATTTTGTAAAAATTTAACTCAAAATTAAACATGTATGCGTGATAAGAAAGCGGTTTTCCAAAGAAAACTATTTCATAAGTACAAAAAGTTTTACATCAAAATTAAACGTAAAAATAATTCCAATGAAATAAATTGTATTAAAAGTAATATAATTTATCTAATATTACTTTTAAAACCATTTATATATATAATTTGTCTTTTCAAATACATTAAACTAATAGGCAGTTATAAATAAAAATTAGTATTTTTCCCTATTCATCAAAAAATTAATCTTTTTTTGAAAATTATAAAAAAATAGCAATAAGATAATTTTTAAATTATAATTTCCAAAGTTAAGTTCATTTTCATTTTTTAATAACTGGTATAAATTAATTATATTATTTTTTCACAAGATATAGTAAAACCATTTTTTGAGGTCAATATATTTTTGAAATATATAATGACCTCACTAGAAAATATATTTTATTTATTTAAAAACGTTATAATGATTTTTAAAATATGGTGATTCTTATTCATTCCTCCAAGTTTAATGGTTAGGATATAATAGGCATGTTTACACAATAATATTAATTATATATTTTGGTTCATTAAAACTCACTATTGTGTGTAACACCAACCATCAATTTAATTAAATTTACTTAAAAAAATTCATAAAATATAATGGTGTTATAATCAACCCCTTATAAAGTCAATTTATTCCTTGAAATTACGTAACTCTTATAAAAAACTGAGGATACCTCTAATCCATCATATCCGTAGGTTCCCATGTAGCATCCCCAACTTGGTGGTTTCACTATAAAACCTTGACTAGGTCAGTGGTCTTGTTTCATAGAATTTCCTCTCTTTGATCTATAATCTCTAGAGTTTTTTTTCTTAATATGAATGATTATGCTTTCACTCCATAAAATTTTAGTTCATCACATTTGGAGGATCTGGTATGTACTTCTCGAATAGAGATATATGTAACACATCGTGGACTCGAGAGAGGTTAACTGGAAGCGCTATGTGATAAGAAACCATTTCTACCCAATCAAGAATCACAAAAGGTAAAATATACCCATGGATATGATTTCCTTTATTTATGAATCTCATAACCGTCTTCCATGGAGATTTTCATAGGATGATGTTATCACCAACATCAAAGTCCAAATCACACCAATGATTTACAACATAACGTTTCTATCGACTCTGAGTGAACATGATGTGATGTTGAATAGCTATAGATTTGTATACCATTTCCTTATCTAGATAAAGTCCCAAAAAAATTATTTCTCAGAATTCAACCAATATTTTGGACTCCTAAACTTCTTTCCACACCAGTATTCATAATGATCTATTTGAATGATTGAGTTAATGTTATTATTGAAGAAAAATAAACTAGAAAAGGATATTGATCCCAAACAACTATTAAATATAATGAAAAATATATAAATATATCCTATATGGTTTGAATGGTTCAACCAAACTGACTATCTATCTAAGGATGATACACAATGTTGAAACTCAACTTTGAATCTAGATCCTGTTAAATAATTTTTCAGAACATTTAGCTAAACCTCAGATCTCAATCAGATATTATAGAATGTGTTACTCCATACAACATTGACACTTACTTAATTTATATCATGGAATGATTATCTAGATAGAGCTTTTCTGGGATACTGATGAAGTGTTATGACTTTATAAGGAAATAAACTACAACCCAAATAACATTATACAAATTATATATTTATGGGAGTCTTATGATAAAATCCACAGGACCATTTTCCCCATTTATATTATTTTTTGGGTAATTTTTTAACATCCACAAGAATTTCATCTCACAGCCTAAATTTGATGAAATACCGTTAAATAAGATATAAACTCTATAATTTCTCTCTTTATGCCATCCCACAAGGAATACTCTTTCAAATATCTATACATATTTGTACTTCCATGATAAATAGAGAATGTAGAATTATGAGCTTCTTCTAATGACTCTTTTTTCAAATTAGGTAATGATGGAACATATACACAGTTCCAGAATCTTATCATTATATCTTAATCAAGGTTAAACATAAGAACATTTTTTACCTTCTTCTACTACTCTACATATTCTTTTTTTGCTCCTTAATATTCACTTGGATTGATGGTTGAACACTCATTTGAGAAAGATATGATTTCTACCCTTCCTTTTAGATCGATATATCTTTCCTTTTCAAATACATAAATATTGGATATTTGTGACTCTTATCATTAATACACTAATATGGATTTCTCGACTCAAATAATTAGCCGCCTTGTTCTCTTTCACAAGGTGGTAATGTTTTGAGTATTCATAATCATAAATCAGCTCTAACCATATTCTCTAGTGTTATTCCACTCCTTTTATGTGAATATATACATGAAAATTTGGTGATTAGTATATATATTACACTTTTCTCCATAAAGATAATTCCCCCAAATATTTAATCTATAAAGTATTGTAACTAACTTCAAATCATTAGTTTTGTAATTCTTATCATGCACCCTCAATTGTTGTAAGGAATAAGATATAAAGATATCATTCTGCATGAGAACACATCACTGTACCTTCTTATATTAATTTCTATAGGTTATAAATCCTTATCCACTATAGGGTAGTGTTAGCATAGGTGTATTGACTAATATTTTATTCAATTACATGAAACTTTCATCACAGTCATCTTCCCAAAGAGCATGTATCCTTTTCAAGTTATCTTGGTGAGTGGATTGGATAACTATGATAAATTATCAACAAAATATCAATAATATCCATAAAAAACTCATAAAACGTTATATCTTAGTCTTAATGGTTATTCATGGCCAATACTCCATAACTTCCACCTTTGATGGATCCATCTATATACCCTCTATTTAGATTATATTCCCCCAAAATGAAACCATTTATATCCAAATGTAACAATTGGAAAAAAATTCATGTAACTTATCCTTACCTAGGGTATTTATTACAATTCTCAGGTGATATAAATTCTGTTCATTTATCCTTGAATTTATAATCATATCATCTGTAAGGACTAGCACAAATTGATTAATGTAATATATAAAGACTCCATTAATTAAATCTATGAAGACTGTGGGGGCCTTATTAAGAGAAAATGGCATCACTATTTATTCATAGTGTCCATATCTTGTACAAAATAGTATGGTATATCCTCATTATTAACACCCAATTGATGTTATCCAGAATGAAGGTCAATATTTTAATTGTATTAAGCTCTGAATAATTGATCAAATAAGTTATTAATATAGGTTAGGGGATACTTGTTTTTTACTGTGATCTGTTTCAGTTCTTAATATTCAATAAAAAATATAATCAATCCATATTTATTCATAAAAAATTATAGTTTCACCCTTAGGTGGAACATTGAGATTAATAAATATCTTTTAAATATTCTCCTTGAGTTTATTCATCAATTACAACAACAAAATAAGGTCCATTCTATACAGAGACATTGAAATAGGTTTAGCATCATGTATTATTTATATTTAGAATTAAACTTCAGGATTCAGTATAAGACTAAGAAACTCTTCCATTTATACATTATCAAAATTCAACACAATACGCATATAATTGATTTCTATTATCACTCAATCTATTTAAGATAAACAACCCTTTTTAATGGTAATCAAGACTCATAAATGGATGTGATATCCATCAGAAGTTCATATATATCATCATGATAATAGATGATCATAGGTTGGTTTGGAATATAAAACATGACACTCTTAAAAGAAAATTTTAAAGGGATTTATGTAGAGAAATCTAATCCATACCTAAGAATACATAAAATTTAAAATGAGGGAGAATAATGATATTTTCAGGAAGTAAAATCCTAAAACATTCAACAAGAGAAAATTCGTAGAATTAATATGTTATAATCATTCCATTATGAGTTTTCACTACTAATTCAACATCTAATTTGGGGGGGGGGATTTTGATACCCTTAAAAATAATTCGGACATAAAATATACATAACCAAAATAAAATATGAAATTTTTTGCTTTAGAGTGAATGATAATTCTAACTTTCAATATATTGTTATCAAACCCCTCATCAAAAAGAGTGATTATTGTTTATTTCCCTTTGTATATCTTCTTAACAGATTGATTACATTGATCATATTCATTAACCTTCATATTTTTTCATTGGTTATCAGTAGTCCTATACTTCTTGTATTCGAAACATTGGAGTATAGGAGCTGCATTCTTTGGGTATTTCAATCAATTATTATCATTATCTAACTTATTCCCCAATCTCAGTATTTTAATGAATGATGACAATCTTTTCCACAATTAAATTTTTTTTATTCCCCATAAAATATTTTCCTCCAAGTTTCCTTCCAATCTTCAAATAAAAATTAAATCTCATCTTCTTCCATCCATGTTTTTTTTTGAGTTCCCTTTGAATTCCATCTTTGTTTTCTTATCAAAACATTGAGATTAATGGGTAACTCCAATCTCTATTTTCACTATGATATCACATAAAATGATTTATTCATAACTATTGTATCCCCTTATGTATAATTACCTTTGGAAAACTTTTTTTAATCCACAGAAGAATTGATCAACATTAGTTTTATTTTGGATGATAATAATATAAGTGTACCTCACAAGTCTTGTAAAATTTTCCTCATAGTTACTAAAAGATTCATCTTCCTCCTATTTTATCTCAAGGAATAAAATCTCTTTTTTAATGATGAAATTGAGTAATGTATTTATTGAAAAATAATATCTTAAACTCATCTCACTCTATAGATTCAATTTAATCTTGTTGGCACATATTCATGATAATAGTACACAATTGATACACATCACCTTATAAACAATGGAAGAACAAATTAGCGTTTTAGGCTCCAAACACTAGATAAAGGAAAATATCTAATTAATGTTACTGATACAATTCTTAGAAACTTATGGATCAACAGAACCACCAAAAATAGGTGGAATTTTCTTCATAATGGACACAATAAAAATGTTGTTCTGTACTTTTATATTATGTTATTTAATCAGGATTAATAGCTTTAGAAAGTTATATGAGAATTGAAAAACTATTTTTCATTCAACCTCCCATAACATTTTATTTTTGAGGAGGAAAATAATTTCATTTTCCATCGAAATCATCATTAACATAATTCCATTGGGTTCCATTCATTGATTATAACCAAAAATCATAGTGTTAGTAAAACTAATCATAGTGGGGAACCACATAATCATGAAAAATCATTTATAGGTTGTCTAAATCATGAAACCATCTATTAAATATACGACACCTTATTTTAATACTACTTCATTAATTGAAATCATATATACAAAACCTTCATGATGGTTCATAAAGAGTTTTTGAAATTCCAAAACATATCCCCTGGGAGTTTCAAACCAGGTGTTTAGCAAGACACATTATCTAAATCCAAGTGATGATTGATTTAAATACCAATGCACCATTTTAAGAGTTATTTCTTCTAGGAACAAATATTTTAGATCCATATTCACTTGTTGTATCTAAAAATTGGTGTAATTTCTAGGAAACCGCTCACTCTAACCTTCACCAAAATTTAAGGACATTTTTCGAATACTTTGGATTATTCTTAGACTTAACCTTATCCATATCCTGAGTGATATCACTAAATTATTATAATCCATGTTTTCAAAGGTTAACTAAAACTTGCTCTGATACCAACTATAATGAACCCAAATTTTCGTAAATAAATATTACATCTTAATAAATAAATATTCATTGGTATAATATATTGATAAATTATATAATAATTTATGTCTAGTTCCTTTTAAAACATTTATAAATAAAAAACTTGTTTATAAGTGAACTACATCATCACTCTCAAAGTTATTAATAACATGCATACTTCTTTAACATATCATACATAATACCTTTATTCATAAACTTGGTAAAGGAAACATAATAAAGGGTCATATCATATAACCAGTAATGGTAAATAAGATATACATCAACATAACATGAGCATAAGGTTTTTTGTACATGAGAATAACATTTGAAAACCATAACCTGTATATCATAGATCATAAACTGGAAACATGGAATAAATCATGTCAGTTCATAAGATTTTTATCATAAATTAATAAAAGTACATAATTCATGAGATCATAACATTATCATAGGACATATATTTATGACATACATATAATCATATAAAATATTATTCCATGTCTATCCACCAATACATTTATAACATGTTAGGCTTGGGAAAAACACATGTGTACCTACTTTGGGTTGGGTATAAGCACCCAGGTACCCTCTTTAGGGATTGGGATATCCTCCCATGTACCATATTTTGTTCTTGGACAAACCTCTAATGTGTCCTCTTTTGGGCTTGGGGGAACCTCCCATTTAACCTCTTTTGGGATTGGGATAACCTCCTCTGTGTCCTTTCATATCATAACTCATTAATGATTACTCAACTAATTGGTGGGATAAATGAATCACACATATCACATAATCCATACAATTTCATTCTATAATATCATTAAACATTAATCAAATCATAACCTATGAAAATAAAATAGGTTTTAAAAACATTTTATCATAGAATAACCCATTTGAAAGAAACGGGTTTCACAAAAAATCATCATCATAATCAAAATTCTACCACTGAAAGAATAAGGGTAATAATATTGAATCATATCTCTAGTAAATATTATGTGACATAAAATTATGTCATGT
This sequence comes from Viscum album, assembly GCA_963277665.1. Lineage (NCBI taxonomy): Eukaryota > Viridiplantae > Streptophyta > Magnoliopsida > Santalales > Viscaceae > Viscum > Viscum album. Next base: position 1,682,615,122 of record OY728119.1, on the reverse strand, counting down.
TATATAGAAAATTAATTTTAAGGAGCACTTCAAATATTTCATGAGGAAAATATCCTTTCCATTTTTAAATCATTTATTTCAATTCTAAAAATTTCATAAATATTAAAGAAATTTTTTATTTGGAAATAACCTTGGAAACATATAATGAAATCTTAAACCATTTATTTTTCATGTCAATGGTGAATACCATTCATTTTGTACACATTAGAACCAAAATTAATTTTACATTTTATATAAAATTCAAAAGTACCTTGTTCGGAACGAGACAAGATGATTCCTTTTAAACAATTTTTTTAAATTTAAACCTGATAAAATGAATTTAAAACATTATGGAAGAATATTAAAAACCTTTTTGAAAACCTTTTTTTATAAAATATGGATAATGAATAAAAATTATATTTGATCAAAAAGTGAAATTGTTTTTGTATTCCTTAAAAACATTCTTTTGGAACCATGAGTACATAAAGTGAGGAAAATGAAAGGAAAACATGTAATTTATAGAAATATATATAGGGGAATAAAATTAATCTGTTTCATGATAGTTATATCAAAATATATCTTCATTTTAATAATAATCATAAGTAATCTCGATAAATAATTATATTCTAACATCAAACCTTTCCCATTTTGAAAATTTTTTGAATCATAACACCCATGAAAGAAAGAACCTTACATGGACTTGTAAATACACAAAAAATTCAGAAAAAAGAATCATAAAATAAATTCAAGGGGGTATATAATCTACCCAAAAGAATGAAATTGTGAATATGGCATCTGTCTCGCATAAATAAAAGTGAGATGAAAATCCCTTGTCCTACCATTCATGAAACACATTTGAACATCCTCTTCTTCAGAAAACATCCTTAGATTTTCACCAAAAGCCTTATTAATAGGGTTTAATTATATAAAAATGCCTTTGAGGCATGGTAATGGAAGTAAGGAAGATATTTTTTAAGGGATTATCCAAAAAATTCTATGGAAGTGTGAAGAGGCGGGAAGATGGGTTCCTTTTTATAAGATGGGTAGAGGACACAAATTAATTTTTTTCAAAGAAAAAGGTATACCCACATTTTATACATTAAAAAAAGATAAAAAATGTATAATTATAGAGAATTATATCATATAAGGTTGAAATACAATCATACAATATTATTTGGACAATTTTTTAGGCCAGCTTATCCCTTACCTTTTTAGTTTAAACCCCTTGGTAAACCCATTTTAACATTAATCAAGATAATTAATTATTACTCTTAATTATGAATAAAATTTAAATATAACTATATATATAATATTAACAATAAAAATTAAAAATACAGAATATATTTTTTAAAATTTAATTCATATAATTTGAAATATTTAATTTAAAATTAAACCAACAAATGCGATGGAAAATACTTTTCCAAAAGAAAAAGGGTTCTTAAGTATAATAAGTGTAATATAAAAATTGACCATAAAATTTATTACAATGAAATACATAGGACTAAAAATAATATATTTTGACTAATATTACTTTTTAAACCATTTTCAAATATAATATTACTTTTTTAATACTTTAAATGAAAAGCCAATTTTCAATAAAAATCTATAGTTTTCACTATTCATTGAAAAATTAATATTTTCATTAAATTATGATGAATTCACTATAACAAAATTTTGAAATTATTATTTCAATAAAATAATTTCTTTTTTAAATTCATTTTATAAAATTTTTAGAAATTATTTATATTATTTTCTCATAAGAAATAGAAAAACCATTTTTGTGTGAAAAAATGTATTTTTGAAACATTTAGAAAATTTACTAGAAAATATATTGGATTTATATAAAACATTTATAAATATTTTAAAATATATATATTACTATTCTTGTAACAAAATATAATGGTTGAGTTATAACAGTCATGTTTAAATAATAACATTAATGTTATATTATAGTTCGTTAAAACACAGTGTTATGTGTAACGTAAGCTATCGAAGAAATTAAATTTATTTGAAAAATAATATTTCATAACATCTTGATGTGTTACATTGGAAGATAAAATATTGGTTCACATTTCTCAAGGTCATTGTGATCTGACCAACGAAAGGTAAGTCGATATATATTGTGATACGGTCAATGTGGCTTCTAGAAAAGAATGTGTAAGGGTCCATATCAGTATATATGACCTATGAATGGGAATATGTACGTATTTTAATGTAATAAGGCTTCAACCAATGATATAAAATTCTTAAAGACATAAATATTTTACTAATAATAAGGTTTCATGTATTATGGGAAGGGTATAATTGACCTGGTGTCAATATTGACCCCTACACCAATTGGTGCAACCTTGGTGTTGATCCCAGGTTGAATTTGTGTTTCAGTTTTTTAAAAAAGTCAATATATATTGTGTGATGTAGTGTTGATTCTTGGGGAATTTTTATAGAATCCCTTGATGTTATTTTATGTTCTAATTGGTCAATTATACATGTAATAACTCTGAAGATTATTGAATTTATCTTAAGATCCAAATAATCGTGTCATTGATGACATTTTGTTTATTACATGAAGAAGAAGAAAATGAAGATGACTATAAATTTTTTTTTATTTAATGTTGATGTGATGAAGATGAAACAAAAAATAAAATTGTATTTATATATATAATATGAAGTTTAATTTTGAAGTTGGAAAAATATCTGATACTTAGAATATTTCTAAGTATGAATCATATAAAAATATTCCTAGCCATGTGAGCCATGGGGTCTAACTCAACCCCACGCATGTGGGAGGAGAACCATGACCACATGGGGGAATCAGACAATGTAGCCTGCATAGGGAACGATGTATTGAGTTGTCCCATTTATAAGGCCTAGAGGAGAGCATGCCTGTAGGCATGGATTGACCTATGTATAAGGAATGAAAGATATCATGCATGTAGGCATGGATAAGCCAATATATAAGGCCTGTAGAGGTAGGCCGACTATGACGGTGGCCCAAATCCCATGGTTATGTGTGAATTGTGTACAAGTGGTGACCCCCCCCACCCCCCCCCCCCCCCATTTCCAACTTGAACTAGTAGCGACACCATTCGAGTAATAATGAAATTTTCAACTATAGGATACTTCCATGTGGGATATCATGGTGTGGTCATTATTCATCTGCTTTAAAAAATATGGACATAGCCACAACCTATTAGTCAAATAAATTTGTAAAATTTGATCAATACAATTCCTTTTTCCTCTTCATAATAAGATCAAAGTCATTTACAACATGGGTTATCCTCTATTAAAGAGGCATACTAATCATTCCATTCGAGAGAAGGGTTCTCCCACATAAAAACAATGGAAATATTATCTTCCATGATTCAAGAGATACCAAAGGATTCATTGTAAATCTTTTTCTTGAAATACAAGTCTTGGATATGTAGAACCTTTTACAATGATGTTGTCTGATAAAGATAATTTCTTGGACGAAGTAAAATATGGATTCAAAGAATAAGTATTATTGAAATGAAATATTCATGTAGTTTCACTTCCATGAATATTCTTCGAATGAAGAAATTATTGATACCATGTTACTATGAGAGGCCTATATTAATTTTCATATTGTGTGAAGAAATAGAGATCCTGTTGTTTTGGAAATATATGTGGAGGTTCAGTTTTTACATACTCAATTAAAAAAATGATCCATGCATACTTTTCATGATAAATAGCCTACATAAAGATTAAAGAACCAAGATATTTAGGAATTTAATGGGTCCTAGCCATTCATGAAATGTTATGAGACCATAAATATATAAATTGAGACAAGGAATATGGAAAAAGATATCTTCCTATCCATATAGGTTATCATTTTCAGAGAAATAGTGCACCACAAATCACAGTTTCATGAGGACAGGCGTTCGCCCAACTTCTTCCTATATGAAGGAGAATAAGGATTCATGAATAACCGAGTTACCTGAATCCTCTCCAAGGTGAACTATTCCCCAATTATTTCACTTTATGGTTTTCCTATGATCATTATGATACCACAAATCATTGTTTATATTACACTATATCCTATAAAAAACAATAAGAACAATGACATTCACTATTGCACAACTGGAATAAGAATAGTGGATAGACTCATTCTAGTTTATTGAAGGAATATTAAAATTCATACACAAATAATTTTTGGTGAAATGTTTTCATGAAGGTAGTAAAGAATTAGGAGAAGGAAAAAAATGTTGCATGCATGTATATGATTTTTTTGGTCATTCACACATAGAGACTAATTTGAAGAAGATATTGTGTCTCTCTCTCTCTCTCTGTGATGATACAAAAGAGGATAGTGGATAATGCATTCACATTCATGAATATATAAATAGAAATTCATCGGAAATGATTCCCAAAACATAATTGATAATAAAATAATAATAAATTATGAAAAATTATGTGTTAAGATTTGAGATGTCATACGATCCATGCTTCAAGTGTACTTTATTTGAGAATATAAGATGATTGAGTTGAGGAGTTTCATGTGAGTTCTTGAAAAAAATAATGTTGGAATAATTGTGTTCACCACATTCATATATTAATTGGGGATGGTTACTTCATTAACATAATTATTATATGCTCAAGTATTTATTATGATGAGGAAGAAGACAATACATTGTGAGTTGATATATTCTTTAGTTGATAATTTTGATATAAAATAATTAGTTGAAGTGGAAGTAACATCTTACACTTTTTTAAGAGAAGTGGTCCATAATGCATAAAATATTATGTACATAGTAGCATTTAAGAACTAAATTTTTGGAACAATTTTATTCAACTGATGGGTTTTCTCTAATAGTTATAATTTCATTTAATAACTATTTAAAAATAATATATTGTAACTAAAACCGCATGTCAATTAATAGGTTGGTATGTCTATTATGCCAAAACCGAGTGAATTGATGATTGTTGATCAAGAAATTTTTTCTCTGTACTTTTCTCATCTCTCCCTCTCCAGAACAAGAGAATTTATTCAATACTGAAGAATGACTGATAAAAAATGATCGACACAAGACATTCATTTCACCGTGCTAGTACCCAGAGAACGCGTGGCGTTGTATGAATACCATTAGAGCACGTGTGGTTCCTTGGTATTGGAATTTTACATTGGATTCTCTTGAACATAATAAAGGAAATTCGGAATGTTCATTCCAGATTATCAAAGATCATCAGCAAAGAAAGTACCAAAGACCCAGAAATTTATTTTCTTTCAAAATTAATAAATTAATTTTGAACATGATGTGTAAGATCCTTTTTCTTGGATTTGGAAATTTTCTTCTATTTTCTATATATTTAAATTTAATCTGTGGTTAATGGAATTAATCATCTTATTGATCCTGGATTGGTCATCGGTTATGGAAAAATCAAAGTTGGTCCCACCTAACTGCCATGCATTCACTGCGTCAGGATCCTTCAATGATGTAGTGTGAGTGTTCATTGAGATATGTTGTAATATATCCTCTTCACCATCCATTATTATTTATTTAATAGATTATGAGATTTGTGAATTGATTCTAGGTCCTCCGTTATCATTATTCCTTTTTAGTGTATCATGTTATGGGCACATGCGACCCAGTTTTGCGGTAGGTGGTTCAATATCTATACGATATTGGATAAACTGTATTTCTTTTGTTTTTATAAATTTTTTATAAAATTATTTGGTAGAATTTATTGGTGTGTGTGTTAAATGTGTTTTTGATAAAATGTGGTCTCCCCTTTTTTGATAAATTAAAAGGGTATTTTGATAGCATTGAGAAAAGGGTTTATAAAAGGTGTTTCAAGCTTGATTTTTAATGAAATGGTTTATAAAATAGAGAACATATAAAAAATTGGGTACTTAGGTGGAAGTTTTATATTAGGGACATCATGAAATTATTTTTTTTTGGGGGGGGGGTTCAATCATGGGGTGTTACTCTATTTCCTAGGACCATTTTTCTAGTGAATTGATGTTTACATTGTTGGGGGATATACTAATGGTGTGTTTTTCTTTTCCTTATGCCTATGTTTTAAGGAACTGATTGTACACATGTAATAATTTATGGTGTGGGTAGTCTATTATCTTGACCCTGATTGATCTTTGGAAAGATTTTACCCATTATTTTGGATTGTACTATTTTATCTCTTACTACCATGTATTTGATGAGATACATGATACATTATTTTATATGTGAAATTCTTTGAAACTGTTTTACCTATTTTATTGGGAAATGTGGAAAAAGGGGAAACAAAAATTTTTACCACTATTTTATATAAAAATGTTAAATTGGTTACCATTACATGTTTTATTTAAATTTGAGCATGTTCATATTATTTTATAGAGAAATATTATGTAACACCTAGGTGGTATCCTACTGAGTATTTAGCTCACACCAGATGCACTCCTTCGTTAATGCATACCACTTTGTATATATGTTGAGGCTAGGAATTTAATGGTGTCAAAGTGAGGTGGAAAGGGTTCTGTCGACTATATTATGGTTTCTGGTACTGATATGGTGGTATTTTCCCACTCTATCACATGAAGTAGTTAGTTTTTTTGTTTTTAGTGTCCTTTGATGTTGGACATGTACTTTGGGATGTTCGGACTGCTTTCGAGTTGTATCATTTCTATTATTTACTTTTAGTTAGGGAATATATTGTTTATTTCATTATTTAATATATAATATATATATATATATATTATATGTATTTTCTTTATATTGGGTTAAATCATTCCCTCTGATGTTATTTATGCTCGGGTGGTAGTTACTAGCTAGTGGGGATCTAGATTTCCCTTCGGGTATGTGGAAATTTGGGCCGGGTACCAGTTTGAGGGTGTATCTATGTCTATTTCATCATAAATAAAACATTGAATATATATTTACTCTATATAGACTTTTATCCCTTATGTGGTGGAATGAAAACCATGAATTTTTGGAATAATGTTTTAGAATTCATGTTGTTGTGATGGTGTCATTGAGCGCAAGTTATGTTGATGATGATGGGTAGGGTTCACTAATGTTGTACTGGTGGTATGGGGTTCTGGTTATGGTGATGAGTAGGTGTAATTACAAGTTTTATGAAGGTGGAATGAGGTGATTATTATGTTGATGAGGTTGGCATGGGATACTAGATGTGTAGTTATGTGTACTGTTGTTTTGTATGGAACAGAGATTGGTATAGATGGTTAAAGATATGATAGACCATTATTTTTGTGTTAGAAGTTATGATACTTACTTGTTAAAAAATATTCTTGTTAAATGGACTTATGTTTGGATGTTTTTTTAAATCATTTTCCATTTATGGGAAACAATTTGATAATATGAAATATGATTGCATCTTTTATATGGAATCTTAGGCCATGTCTTAGAGGACCTAAAAGACTATGAAATGATAAATGAAGTAATGAAAGAATGGGGTTAGTTTAGGATGATTTATTTATGATGATGAAATACATGATTATACATTAAAAGGAATAATAGTGCCATCAATGTAAGAACGTGAACCCTTTTTTCAGGTATGTTTTTCCTTTCTGGTCTTTTTTGGAGAAAAGATGAATTTATGTAAATTTTCTAAGTACACACCGTGTTCTATATGAGTACATACCGTGTACTTTCTTAACACAACAGGCCGTGTGTTGGATATGTAGTAGCCGCACACATGGCCATGTGGGAGTGACTTGGAGGCTACCTAATGCGGAGTATAGAAACAGAAAGTAGACGTCGTGTACTCTAAAAGTACACGCCGTGTATTTTCTTCTACTTTCATTAAACACACCGGGGTCACGTCTGACAGACAAAACAACCTTTTTCTAGGTTGTATTTGTCCGAGAGAACCCGTACGACCACGACTTTTCTCCGAGCCCTCGAGCCTCCATCTGACCTCCGATTCGAACATCGTTGATTGTGTTAGAATCACATCGATGAGTTCCCTCTTTTTCTTGAGCCTTTTTTTCAATTCCTCTTCTTTTCCAAGTTATCATGGGGTGAAAATTTTGGACGTTTTATTAGATCTACGATCTTCCATGGAGATTCAAGCTTTGAGGTTTAGGTATATTGATCCCCTAATCCTGAGGCAGGTGGTTTGTGCCTTTCCGTCTGATGTTTTTGAGTATTATGTGCAAATTACACCACTACCCTAGAACAGGGTATTATGTGTTTACCATTTTATCCATGTTGATTTATTACCATGCTTGTAGGCCCGTGTAGTGGTAATTTGGATATGGATTGGGTTGATTGTTGTGATTTGGATGTGTTTTTCCCATGCATTGTTCTGTTTACGACTGTTTGGTCCTCTTTAGCCTTTGGCTACCTTGCCTGTTTTCCATGCCTATTTTGGTAGGATAGAGAGTTATAATCTAACATGGTTGATATGTTGTAGACAATTTATCCAAGTTGTTCTATAGGTTTACATTTACAATATTTCACTTCTATACTCATTGACTTACACAGGGCCGTGAGAACCTAGTGTGGTCGAATATAGGGGGAATTGACTGGGTGAGCTTCTTCAAAGAGTCTTTGAGAACTTTTGGCTATAAGGGGGATTGACTGAGTGAGAATACTCAGAGGGCCTAAAACCACTTATGGATATAAGGGGAATTGACCAGGTGAGATTATCATAGAGTCCTTGATTACTTTAGACTGTAAGGGGATTGACTGTGTGAGCTTCCTCAGAGAGTCTTTTTTTGAATTGAACGACATGAGATATAAGGGGAATTGATTGAGTGAGCTGCCTCAGAGAGTCCTAGAACTCGGGGATATAAGGGGAATTGACATGTGAGAATCCTCAATGATTCCCTGATGACCATATACTATGAGGAGAATGGACTGTGTGAGCTTCCTCATAGATTCTTTCTTTACCTAGGCTATATGGGGAATAGACTATGTGAGCTTCCACAGAGAGTCTTTCTTTTCCATTGACTATAAGTGGATAGACTATGAGTGCTTCCTCAAAGAGTCTTATTAAATTACTATACCGAACTAGAGGGGTTAGACTGAGTGTGCATCTTAGAGGGTTTCTTGATCATTTTAGGTAGGACCAGAGGGGATGGATGTGAGTACTTTCCAGAGGGTTACTTGTTTGTGGTTTAGCTATTTGCTTCACTGTTTCTTGATATTGATCTGTGGATTGTTTACTGCTGAGTGATATCTTATTTACTGTTTATTGTTTACCGTACTTTTACCTGCCATATACTCAGTGACTATTAGGTACAGATATTCAGGTGGTTTCCTACTAGGATTTAGTCTCACACCATGCTTGGGTCATGTTTTTGGGCCCAAATAGATTGTATTTTTTCAGGTATTGATAAGGTCAAGAGCCCTTCTACTTCTGGTACTTGACTTGCTATGGAGTTGGAGAGCATGGGACCAAGCATGTTCTTGCGATGCTAAAAATATTTTTATCTTTAATTTTTTACTTTGGTTTATAACTATTTGTATTCCATCATTGTGACTTGTTTGACTCCTTTCCTAGACATATGTATCATGCATCATTTATATATATGTGCTCCAATTGTTGTATTATTCCAGTCTTCCACTTTTTACTATTGTTGGATATTTACTGCTTCCACTATTGTATGTGTTGTTTACATCCACTATGTAATCTTCTAAAAAGGTCATTGTTTCCCCATTATCACACCCAAGGCCCTCGCTACTAGTTGGCAGCCTCTGGAATTCAGGGAAATGCGTTTGAGGCCATGTGGCCAACCGGGTGCGGGGCACCTCTAGGTGGATTCCAGAACCGGGATGTTACAAAGTGGTATCGGAGGATTTCTTTTCCCTTGCCATACTATTGGGAGCCTTATCCAGGGATAAGACATAATAAGTACTTGGTAATAAGTTGTGCCCTGGAGTAGCTAACCCATGTATGGGGAAAATCCAATCTACCTCATTAATTGCAATTTTTAGGGTTTTACAATTATTACAGTTGATCAGATTTCACATTGAGTAATTCACATGATTTTGTTGATGTTTTTGAGGTTCTATTTCTATTGCAACCCAATGAGATGAGGGTATGTCATCTCATGCATCAAATAGGCACTTTCTAGAAATCACATTCCATGCATTTTTTCCATGCCATCTTGGATGCATTAATAATTGCATGTTGTTGTGATAGATGATGTGTAGAATATGCATGTTGTTGTGATTGTTTCCTGGATAGAAATACATACTATTTGATACGGTATTGTTGTGTAGATATTTTCTTGAATGGAATCCAAATTTTGGTACTTGAGGTGTTATGGGCACTCATGAACCAGAATTTGGTGGATTATTTCTTTTTTTTCCTTGCTATAACTTGTATAAGATGAAAACCTTTGATTCGAGGGGGGTATGGTCCCTCACGGATTGAAATGTGGAACTTTTAATGCATGTTTTCGTGTTTTCTAGGTTCCGCAGTAGTTTCGGAGTCTTACTGTCCGGAAAAACCTAGAATACACATCGTGTAAGGTTAAGTACACGCCGTGTGTTCTTCTTTTCGGGAAGAAACGGGTTTTCTTAAGTACACACCGTGTACATTTTATACATGTCTCATAATATCTAAATTGTGTCATAGTTTGTGTGGTCAGAGACACGGTATTGGTAAATCCCGGAGTTAACACTCCATGTATTATCTATACACATCGTGTAGTGTCGACCCCCGTGCCCACCCGTGTCACTAACAACACAGGTTGGATGATTTGTGTCTAATATACATTCTGTGCTATCTAAACACGTTGTGTAGTCTGACCTAGGTACCTAGCCATGTCACGAACAACATGAGTTGGTGTTACCCATTAATGTACACACCACGTTTTCCTTGAACACGTCGTGTAGTCTGACCCAGGTACCCGACCATGTCACAAACAACACAGACTAGTGTTATCCTTTCTCATACATATCATTTCTATCTGGAACATGTCGTGTAGTGTGAGGTGTGTGTCAGGGTATGTCACTAAAAACACGGGCTAGGTGGAGATTATCTAGTACATGAAGTGTAGGAATTATACATGGTGTGTAGTCTTGCCTTAGGATAGCCGCGTAACTTAACCATGTAGAAGGAGTCAGGCAGGGAAAGAGGATTCAAGTACACACCGTGTATCAGGACAATACGTCGTGTGTCTGGGGTGTTACATGACCAGGTTAAGAAAGAGTACACGCCCATGTAAATGACTTCAGGGAACATGATATGTAGGAAATGTACATGCCGTGTAGTGATGTTTTGTAAAAACTGAATGTTTTCTTTCTCTTGTTCCCTTCTTACACTCCTTGTTTTCAGTCCTTTATAATCTTTCTCTAAGGTATGTGCTTGACAAGATTTCTTCCAGTTGTGTGCCAGTTTCTAGACAGTGATCAGACACTGGACATGGCCGATCAAAGACTACCTGTAAATCCTCCTGCTGTGCCAGCCTTGGAACTAGCCATTGTACCTGACATAGGTGTTGATGCACAGTTCAGGAAGGGATTTTTTAGGATGACGTAGACTTTTCAGGGAGGGCCGCCTCCTGCCTCATTGATGGATGACTTGACATGGGTCTTCCAGCTGCAGCATCCACCCACTTTATTAGGGGATGGAGGACCCCGGGCTACTGAGTCACGGATAGAGGCCGCGCTGACGATTTTTGAGCATTTGGAGATACCTCTTGAGAGGACGGTGATGCTTGCTACCTACATTCTTCGAGACTCCACCATGATATGGTGGGATGTGGTCTCACGGGAGGGATTCCATCAGAATATAGCTTAGGATGAGTTCCGGTGAATATTCTACGATTACTTCATTCTGGTGACCTTTAGGGAAGATCGTGCAAGAGATTTCATGATTCTGTAGCAGGGTACTATTACTATCATGGTGTATTCATATCTCTTCACAAAACTGCAGCGCTTCACGCCTATTCCTGGAGGTGATGAGTTGTTTCTTGCATGGATGTTTGATCATTGCATGAGGCATGATATTCAGTCATAGATGAACATATAAAGGTTGACTTAGATATCTTCTATCATCAACCAGACACTGATCACATAGCACAATCTGAAGGATTCTCGAGCTACGAGCTAGAAAGGTTTAGCATCCAGAGATAGTGCTCCACCAGTTGATAGTAGGATGTTCCGTAGAGAGGCCGCACGAGGAGATCAGAGCAGGCGAGGTGTATCTTTTGGTATCCAGGTGGTGTGCTACCAGTGTGGGAGAAGTGGGCATATGAGTCCATGTTGCCCGAGAGACCAGTGGTTTGCTGATCTTATGGCAAGATGGGTCACCTTTAGCGCTTTTGTCATTTCTTCATCCCAGCAGCTGTTGACAGGGGTTCTTCTATGACTCCTCATTCAGGTGAAGAACCACCAGCTACTCACCAATTCGGGAACTAGTGTTCTCATGGCCGTTCAGGCCGAGGTGGTGGTCGTGGACATGGAAGCCAGTCGCCTGGTTTTCAGTGACATCAGGTTGGATCAGCTCAGAGTGGTTAGGCAGGGCCACAGGGCCACGCTGCATGCCAGACTTTTATAGTGGTGAAGACCCAGCAGGAGCAGGATCCTAAACCATCCACCATTCGGGATAAAGTCTTAGTAGCCTCAGTCTAAGAATTTAATCTATTTGATACAAGGTATTCCCATAGCTTTATACCTATTTCTTTCATGGAGAGCCCTGGGCTCTGAATATTTTCTTCTGCTAATATCTTGATGCTAGACACTTCATTGGGGACTAGAACAGCTACTGTACGTCAGTGCAGAGAGTTCCCTCTACAAGATGGTGGATGTCACTTCATATGGGACCTATATTTCCTAGAGATGACATGCTATGATGTTATTCTCAGGATGGACTGGTTAGTTCCATTCCATGAAGTCATCAACTGTTATCGCCACAGGGTGAGTTTCGTATCACCAGAGGGTGAATCCTTCCATTATAAGGGAGAATGTTATTTCTAGGGGAGAAGAACGGGTCCAAAGCATCTTGGGATGGGAGGAGTTACAGACCAGATTTCTACTCTTTATCTAGATGACCAAGGGAATTCATAGTTGGACTTTCCTCCAGTGGTGGATTGTTTCAGAGACGTCTTTCTAGAGGACTCTTCAAGTTTGCCTCTGGAGTGTGAGGTAGAATTCTCCATTGAGCTTGTTCCAGGGGTGGCACCGGTGTCCATTCCACCTTATAGGATGGCTACACCTTAGTTACAGGAGCTCAAGAAGTAGTTGGAGGAGTTGTAGGAAAAGGGTTTCATATTACCTAGTACTTCTCCTTAGGGTTTTCCTCTCCTATAAGAGAATAATGCAGATGATACCCTCAATCTTTGTGTGGACTATCAAAATTTGAACCAGTTGACAGTTATGAACCGATATCCCTTTCCGAGGATTGATAATCTCATTGATCAGCATTGAGGAGCTCGAGTGTTCTTGAAGATTGACCTAAGATATTATTATCATCAATTGCGCGTTAGACCATCATATTTACCTCTTACAGCTTTCAAGAGCAGGTATGGTCTATACAAGTACATGGTTATGCCATTCTTCATCATGAACGCATCTGTAGTTTTCGTGGTACTGATTAACCGATTGCTCCATCAATACTTTTATTCCTTCATGGTTGTCTTCATGGATGATATCTTGGTGTACCCTCACACTCCACACGACCATGATACCCATCTTGAGATCGTTTTGAGTACACTAAGGGAGCATCAGTTATATGCTAAGCTCTCAAAGTTCCACTTTTGGATGAATCAGATTCACTTCCTGGGTCATGTTATTTTAGAGGTAAGAGTATCAGTAGACCCAAGGAAAGTGAGATGAATAGTTTCATTGGAGAAGCCCGAGAACGTATTTGAGGTGTGGATTCTTCTATGGCTGCCTGGATACTACAGACATTTCATACAGGACTTTTTATGCATAACAGCACCATTGAAAAGTCTACCCAAGAAAGGGGCGAAGTTCTTATAGTCAGATTCTTGTGAGTCAGCCTTTCAAGAGCTGAAAGGGAGGTTAACATCAGCCCCATTACTAGTGTTTCCAAATCCAGGACAGAGCTATACTGTTTACTGTGATGCATCAGATATCGGGCTGGGAGCTGTGCTTATGCATGGAGATGGAGTTATTGCGTACGGGTCTCGGCAGTTGAGGCCACATGAGAAGAATTACCCGACGCATAATATAGATTTGGAAGCTGTTGTTCGAGCCCTATGTTGTTGGTGATATTATCTTCTAGGAGGGAACTTTTGGGTTCTAACCGACCACAAATGTCTCAGGTACATCTTCTCTCATCATGATCTGAATTTGAGACAACGCATGTGGGTTGAGTACCAACAGTCCTTTGACATTGAGATTCCCAATAAGCACGGGAAAGGCAACACAGTGGCTGATGCGTTGAGTAGGAGAACTCAGATACAGGCAGTTCAGGAGGCTAGCAGTGAGTGGCAGCTTATGGCTCTATTCTCTGATATGCATTTGGAGGTTCATGACAGACAGGAGTTGAATTGTAATTCTTCTATAGCTATTACCTCTAATCTTATTGATTGAGTTTGAATGAGTTAGCTGTCAGATTAAGAAGGCCTAGTCCTAAAGGAAAGAGTTTTAGTAGAGGAACCTATTCCTGTAAGAACCATAGGTGAGGATGAGATCTTGCGTTTATAGGGACACGTATAAGTGCCGACAGACATACGCGAGGAACTGATGAAAGATTTTTATTCCTCGGTTAGGGCAGTTCATCCTGGCGTCACCAAGATGTATCGTGATCTACACCATTAGTATTTTTGGTCAGGTATGAAGAGGGATGTTTCTGGTTTCATCATGAGGTGTTCCACTTGTCATTAGGTGAAGGCCAAGCATCAGTGACTAGCATGGATTTTACAGTAGCTATCCATTACTGAGTGGAAGTGTAATGATGTCACGATGGACTTTGTGACCGGTTTTTCAAGGTCGCCTAGAGGGAATAACGCAGTTTGGGTTATCATTGACAGACTCATGAAGGTTTCCCACTTCTTTTAGATCAAGGAGATAGTCAGTGTAGATGAGCTGGGATGGATGTACATCTGAGAGATTTTTTGTCTTCATGGAGTTCCACACTCCATTGTTTCAGACAAAGATGCATGTTTTACTTCTCGGGTCTGGCAGGGGCTTTAGAAGGCTTTCGGTACAAAGTTACATTTGAGTACAGCTTACCATCCCCAGATAAATGGCCAGTCCGAGCATACGATTCAGGAGCTTGAGGACATTCTCCAAGCATACATTCTAGATTTTTAGGTTATTGGGAGAAGCATATAACTCTTGAGGATTTTTTATACAACAATAGTTTTCAATATAATATTCAGATGTCACCATATGAGGCTTTGTACAGAAGTCCATGCCGATCACCCTTATGTTGGATCGAGGTAGGAGAGGCAACATTGCTGAGACCTCGTCATATTCAAGAGACCTCAGAGTAGATAGAGTTGATTTGGAAGAGGATGGTTATTGTATTGTCTCGATAGAAGTCTTATGTTGATCAGTAGAGACGACCTCTAGAGTTCGAGGCCGGGGATCTGGTTTTCTTGCGTGTCACACCGAGGTTGGGACACAAGAGGAATAGGAGACATGATAATCTTTCCCTAAGGTACGTCGGGTTATTTGATGTTTTGGATAGAGTTGTGCCGGTTGCCTATCGTTTTTACTTACCTAAGAGGTACCGATCTATGCACGATGTCATCCCCATTTCTCAGCTCCAGCATTACTTTTCAGACCCGTCTCATGTCTTTCAACCTGAGGAGGTTGAGCTCAAATTTGATGAATCTTTTAAGGAGTATCTTATCCGGATTGTGGATCATAGTACAAAGGTTCTCTATGGTCGTTCTATTCCTCTCGTATGAGTGCTATGGAAGCATAGGCGGGTGCAGGACAAGACTCGGGAGAGGGAGGCCGATGTACGAGCATAGTGGCCAGAACTATTTGGGGTTTCTTCTTCTATGCCACGCTAGGGAAATTTAGGGACAAATTTCTTTAAGGGGGAAGTTTGTAAGAACCCAAACCTTTTTTTCAGGTATTTTTTTCATTTCAGGTCATTTTTGGAGAAAAGAGGAATTTCTAGAAATTTTCAAAGTACACACTGTGTACTTCATGAGTACACACCGTGTACACTCTTTCCATAGAGGGCCGTGTGCTGTCGGTGTAGTAGCTGCACACAAAGCTGTGTGGGAGTGACTTGGAGGCCACCTAATGAGGAGTATGGAAATATCATGTACATGTTGTGTACTCCAAAATTACACACCGTGTATTTTCTTTTTTTTTTCATTAAATTCACAAGGGTCGCGTCTGGCAGACAGAACAACCTTCTTCGAGGTATTCTTCCTCCGAGAGAACCAGTATGACTATGAATTCTCTTCGAGCCCCTGATCCTCCATCCGACCTCCGATTTGAGTATTTTTTATTGCGCTGGAATCGCATTTTTTGATTTCTCTCTTCTGATTGAGCCTTGTTTTTCAATTCCTCTTCTTTTCCATGTTATCGTGGGTTGAACATTTTAGACGTTTTCTTAGATCTACAATTTTACAAGGAGATTCAAGCTTCGAGGTTCAAGTATATTGATACCCTAACCACAAGGTAGGTGGTTTGTGACTTTCCATTTGATGTTTCTGAGTATTATTTGTAAATTCCACCAATACCCTTGAACGAGGTATTGCGTGTTTACCGTTTTACCCCTGTTGATTTCCTACCATGCTTGTAGGCCTATGTAGAGGTAATTTGGATATGTATTGGGTTGATTGTTGTTCTTTGGATGTGTTTTTTCCATGCATTGTTCTATTTACAACCATTTGGTCATGTTTAGCCTTTGGCTGCCTTGCTTTTTTTCCATGCCGGTTTCTATAGGATGAAGAGTTGTAATCTGACATGCTTGATATGATGTCGACTGTTAAACAAGTAGTTCTGTTGGTCTACTTCATTAATATTTCATTTCTATGCTCGTTGACTTACACAGGGCCGTGAGAACCTGGTGTAGTAGACTATAGGGGGTATTGACTGGGTGAACATCCTCACAGAGCCTTTGAGCATTTTTTTCTATAAGGGGGATTGACCAAGTGAGCATCCTTAGAGAGCCTAAAACCACTTAGGGCTATAAAGGGAATTGACCAATTGAGCTTCCATAGAGAGTCCTAGAATGCTTTAGACTATATTGGGATTGACTGTGTGAGCTTCCTTAGAGAGTCTTTGTTTGAATTTAACGACCTGGGCTATAAGGGGAATTGAACGAGTGAGCTTCCTTAGAGAGTCCCAGACCTTGGGGATATAAGGGGAATTGACATGTGAGATTCTTCAGAGAGTCCCTAACAACCTTATTCTATGTGGGGAATGGACTGTGTGAGATTTCTCAGAGTGTCCTTCATTACCTAGGCTATACAGGGAATGGACTGTGTGAGCTTTCTTAGAGAGTCTTTGTTTACCGTTGACTATAAGGGGAAAGACTGTAAGCACTTCCTTAAATAGTCTTATTAAATTCATATACATAACTATAGGGGTTAGACCGAGTGTGCTACCCATAGGGTTGCTTGTACTTTTTAGGTAGGACCAGAGGGGATGGGTGTGAGTACTTCCCAGAGGGTTACCTATTTTTGGTTTAGTTGTTTGCTTCCCTATTTCTTAATATTGATATGTGGATTGATTACTATTGAGTACTATCATGTTTACTATTTATTTTTTACTGTACTTTTACCTACCAACTACTCACAAACTGTTAGGCACAGAACTTTGGGTGGTTGCCTTCTGGGATTTAGTCTCACAACCTATTTGGGTCATGCTTTTGGTCCCAAACAAATTATATTATTGCAGGTATAGATAAGGGAAATATCCCTTCTACATCAGGTACTTGACTTGCTGTGGAGCTGGAGAGTATGGGACCAAGCATGTGCTTGGGATGATGATGAGCTGTTTATCTTTTATTTTATACGTTGGTTTTGTGCATTTCTTATTCCAGCAGTGCGACTTGTTTGGCTGCTTTCCTAGACATATGTATCATGAATCATTAATATATATGTGCTCCAGTTGTTTTATTATTTCAGTATTCTGTTGTTTACTATTGTTGGATATTTATTGCTTCTTCTATTGTATGTGTTATTTACTTCAGATGTGCACTCTTCCAATGAGGGAATTGTTTCCCCACTATCACATCCAAGGCCCTCGCTGCTAGTCGCCAGCCTTTGGCATTCGAGGAAATGTGCTTGAGGCCATGTGACCAACCAGGTACGGGGCACCTCTAGGTGGCTTTCAGAAATGGGACATTACAATCAACACATGGCTCATAATATCAAGATGTTATTCTTGGAAAACAAAATAAAATAAAATAAATTAATATTTAATTAGTTAAATAACATTGAGAATGATTCTTTTATTATTTTGATACCTAGGCTCATTTAGTGGTTATCAAGAGTCACATACAATGTTAGTGATATATGATTCTAAACATAGGTATTTTATCATAGTTTGGTTATGAAATTTATATATATCTTATTTTTTACATTTCATACACTACCCCACACGTGCTAATTGGGAAACTGACAACAAGTGAACTTTGGGGTTGTTTTCCCTAATATCATTTTTGTTGAGGAATGGATGGTTCACTACCCCCTTTAACACCCACTCTTCTCCTGGTAGTATTATCTGTTGGTATGAAGGGTGGTTATCTTTCCCCTTATATGTTTGTAGAGGTATATATTGGATTGTGGTTATTTCACACACACATTTATCAAGATATAATATTCTAATGGTTATTATATGTTTGTTGTGTATATGTTATGGTGGCTTGAGGTATAATAAATGTTGTATGGGATTTGGTGGCTCCCAAAAACAACTCAACTACTATATAAATATTTGTTTGATATTATGGGATGATGTATTGCACGAGGTGCATGATATATTAGCTTAGGTGTGTTCAGGATGGATTAATTTAGGGAAGGTGTCTTCAGGATGGATTTTGAAGAGAAATAACATTGTGGAATAGGGGAAAATAATTGGGGAAGTGGTAGTGGGGTACCTTCTTTTATTATTATATTATAAGATCTCTGGTATGTGATACTTGATGAGAGATAACCATGGTGAGGGTTGGAAAAGAATAATAAAACTATTTAGGTAACCAGTTTGTTTTATTTGTCCAATCACTAGGATTTAGTATTCTTTATTCATATTTTTTCAAGAGTGGTTTTAGGAATGATCCTACTGAGTATACATTTTTTGATCACCCTATATATATAAAAATATTCCAGGTTAGAAAGAGCTTATTGGTGATCAAGCTAGGAATTACTAGTTTGAGGAGATGTTCATGAGCTATTAATGATTTTTGGTCAATGTAAAGGATCAATTTAAGTGTTTAAAAAAAATTCATTGTATTTAATTATATTTATATCATTTATTATTATTATTTTATGAGTGAGAGTATTTTTTTGTTTCTATTTTATCACTATAATTTCTTATATATTATATGGTAATGCCTCCCACCTGTATGTATGTTATACCCTTGATGTGTTTCACCAACTTATTGCCTATTAGAGTTGGAATTCATGTATCATGATCTCCCTTTACTTATTACAAGACAAAGAGGGACACCTTTAGGGGGAGGGGCCAGTGATTGAGTTGTATCAAAGGTTATGGTTGATAGATAGTATGAAGTTTAGAGTTAGTTATTGGTAAGAATTCAAGGGTGGGTTGGGAAATAATTTTAGTTGGGATTAATACATACTATAAATAAGGGATATTGTCTAGGACTATTTATTTTAGGGGCCCCTATGATCTGATGCAAGTAAATTCATGTTTACTAGATGTGTTCAGTGAAGTGATGCTTTTTAAGGTTCGATATATAGTGAAAAAACATGCATCATAATTTTATTCAAATTTTCGTAAAAAGGTACCCATTATGAAGAGGATAAAAATGAACTAATCAATCAACCATAAAAAATATATTTCCTGGTATAGGATTCCCCATCATTTTATATTTTTAAGAGTGGATCAAGGATGAAATTACTATTAGTTTCATGAAAAATATGTTTAGTAATATGTGTCTTAACTCATTATATAGTGGAGGATGAAAATTAAATTTCTCAGAGGAGGAACCTTAGGGTGTTTTGGATGTTTGAGAGATCCATTTAAAATACTAGTATTGAGGTTTTTTTGGATGAGTTGGTGATATCCTTTGATTCAAATCATTCTCTAAGGAATAACTGGTATTTGTTTTCTATGATGATGTTGTGTGGGTTATTTCAACAGTGGTAGTTTTTATTCTTAAGATTTTTTTGAGGATTTAGTTATTTTGTAGGGGATTTTCTATGATAAATTTTATGTTTGAGATTCATTTTTTTGGAATGGAAGATATTTGGACAATGATCTTTCCGTTGGTTATGATATTTTTATCTTTTCTTTTAATGTTTTCTAAGACCATTAAATTACCTTTTTAATCCTGAAACCCTTACATTATTATTCCTTTCAAGTGAATGGATAAAATTATAATCATTATTCGATTGAAATAACTCTTTAATAAGTGTAAGGGAACATCCTCATTCATCTTACTAAATCCATCTTAATAATTCCTTATGTTGTAGTCATTTGTATCAATAAAAACTTTTGTTTCTAACCCACACCTAAATTCCTTCAATGGAAGTATGTATAATCCAATCCTCATATATGATAATGAGATGGGTTTGTGGCCCGAGGAAATGGTTTATCTAACATTATTCATATCATTATATTACTCTATCCTCAAGCCCTTATTTTTTGGGGGGGAGTTTTTATCATCATGTGCATGATATACTCTTCTCTCAAACCCAGTGTGGTGAAGATTTGGTCAGAAGGAAGGGGTTATTGTATTTTTTCATCAATATACTCTTCCCACATTCTAAGTGATATGGGACCTAGTTTAGGAAATGATAATATTTTAAAAAAATTAAATTATTTCTTCATTTTTCTACTTTCATTACTATCTCTATTGTAAATTTAATCTTCGTGTGACATGGGTTGTACTTGTGGATTTTTTTTCTGATATGGATATGTCTTGGTGTTCTTAAAACCCTGATATGCATTTAAATTGTACTGGTAATGTGTGTGTTATGAACATTAGTATATGAAGAGTGGGTATACATTACTCATTATGAATCATTATGTAATAATAACTTTTAAAAATATGTATGAATGTTAGTGTCGCCAAATGCAGGTAATATCATGGTATAGTGGATGGGTTCATTTGATGTGTATGTTTGTCGAATGTCAATTGATCGAGGTTCATGTGATTTTTGAGAAAAACTATTTGGTATTAATTTAAAACCTTAAAATTATTGAAATGTACTTTTGCTAAATGGTAAATAGAAATTTAGACATTATATTATTTATAGTTTTTGAAGGATATTTCTCTTGGTAAATATTTTTTTTAAAACATGGAAAATGTTTTTAAATATGGTTAAGGTGGTTTTATTAATCCTAATTATTTTTTTAAATGAATTTATTATGTTAATTTTTTATCCCCAATTTATTATATATTTTTTATTAATATTATGTTTCTAAAGAGAATGATAGAGTTGTGTTAAACTTTTCTATATAAGTGAGTTATCCTAGAAATTTTTTTAAATATTAAATGTTTTTGGAAATAAAAATTTTACTTTCACTATTCCATCCTTTAAAGAGTTTTCTCAAAGAAACTTTTGTTAATTACCTTTTTATGAAGAAAAAATTAAAACGGTTTCAATTAAATATTTCTAAAACTATATGATTACAGACATAAGAGACATGGGGAAAAGTTTTTTTGTATCATGTTTTGATATTTAATGAGTTTTAAATTTGAAATTTTTAGATACATAAATAGAAAGAAATAAATATTTTTTAAAACATGTTAATGCTTGGAACTAAAAAACCCACATTAATTAAAGAAATCTAGTATGTTTCATATCTAAATTTGTTAATAAATTTCTATGGAAGCACGTTAATATACTTTGTTCATGAAATGTTAATCATGTTAACTTATAAAAATTATAAATTAAATCTATATTAATGATAAATAAAAATGAATCATGTTTATAGTTTCTATATAAAGACATGCCTATGTATTTTGTTGAAGTAAAATTTAGTGAAATTTTATATTTTAAATGTTTTTATATGACTTATATTTAAATCAATGTGATGTGATTGTTTCTAAAGCTATTTTCTTATTTAAATATTTTTTTGATTATATATGATTTTCTTAATAGTTTTATTTTTTTATTTTTGTGTCCTTTTATGTCATTATGTGATCTTACATGGGAACGAGAGTCATAGATATGTTATCAATATTTCATGTTTTTTAAGGCCTGGTTTTTTTAAGATGAATTATTTGATCTCATGTTGATATATGACATTGATCATCCACTTTATGTAATGTATTATTAATATAATTTATCTAATTTGAGTGGTATCTCTTTTTGTATATTGTTTTAATGTGTTTTTTAGATATATACCTTGTTCCTCTATCAGTTGTTGTATTGTAAATATAGAGGTATCTCATAGGGAGGTTAAATTCTTCCCCTCATGTTTCCCTATCCTTCTTAGTTTGGTTTTAATTCTCAAGGATGACAGTTTTTTAGAGGTATCTAAAGTAATGGTTTGAAAAATTCCTAAACATTCCATTTTCATTATTGGGTGTCTGGTGTTTTGAGGGAAGTTTCATAAATTTTAGATGTTTTTTTTATAATTATTTGGTTAATTAAAAATATTATTTATAGTGGTTTTAAAAAATTTGGATGTAATTTAATGTTTTAAATATTTATTTGGGAAATTAATTTGGAATTTTTTAAAGTGATTCTAATTTTTTTTAATATTATTTGGGAGTTTTGGAAGTGAAAATAAATTATTATATTAATTATTAATGATTTTTTTATTTAAATAAAATATTTTAAATGTTTATTTTATCCTTATGCAAGACCTTACAAATTTTTAAGGATAACACCTATTTTAAACGGGTATTTAAGTGTAAATATTATTTATTATGAGTTACATAAGAGAAATGGTGAGTTTATGAAGCCCATATATAGGTAACATGTCCATTTATTGGTTTTTGTAAAGGTAAATAGATGTTTATAATCCCTGTATAAGTGTAATTAGAATTTTCCTTAGGTTGTGTAAAGGTAGAGATCATAATCTATGAGTTATGTAAAGGTATTGGAGGATTTAAACAGGATGTTAAAGGGTTGATTCCCCATTATGTAAAGGTTAACTAATTTCATATGTGTTACATAAAGGTTGGTATTTACCTATGTAAGGGTAAATCCAATATTAGATAAAGGTAATTAGGGTTTTACAATACTTTAATAAGGGTAACTCTGAATTTATAAGTGTTAGATAAGGGTTTTTCACTTCTATATAAAAGTATGTGGGATTTTTTAAATCTTATATAAGGGTAAGAGTCATCCTATGTAAGGATAAACTGAAGTTATCATAGGGGTAACTTGAAAATACTAAAGCTCGTGTAAGGGTGAAAAGGATTTTCTATAGTCTCCATAAAGGCATCCAACTATATAAGGTTAAAACCTGATTACCCATATTTTTTATGTGTGAGTTGAGTAAGGGTAGTGTAATTTCCTTAAAACCGAAATTTTCCTTCTTTAAAAAATTTTAGCGTTTTGTTAGTATAAATTAATGGGACATTGGTAGTTTTTTCTTAGTTAAGAGATTTTATTGTGATCTATTGATTTAAAAAAAATGGACAAATTAAATGAGTTATTTAATATAATTTTATGAATTATACAAGGAGGGATATTTATGAATCTTAAAATGATTTCCTTTCTCATGTTTGAGTTTCTTCTTATTTTTTTCAATTATAGGTGATCTTAATGCCTTCTATGGAGTCTTACAGGCCATCTGCACTTGATAAGTCCTTCTTCCACATTATCTGATACTATGTTTCCAGGATAATTTATTATCAATCTCTCTCCCCTCTGACCTTCTGGGTACAATAATTTACACTGGAAAAGAAATACCATGTAGGGGATATATGAATTATTCTTTTTTATGCTGTGAAAATATGAAATTATCATGCTTTAGACTCCCTTATTTATATTAATGTGATTAACCATAATCTAATAAAATTTTTGAGAATAATCACATGATGTATGAACATATTATAATATAGAAATTATAAAATAGGAGGATAAATTACATGTTTTGAAATTCTATTAATAATAATAGAATATTAATGATTCTATAATTTTTAAATAGAAGACTAATTATGTAGTATAATTTTTACTTCTATTGATACTGAAAATTCATTTAAAAAATTATGTGTTATTTCAATAAAGGATATAGAATTTTAGAAAATATGGAAAATGGTTAACCTGTTTAATTTCTGTAATTGAATTAGAAATAATATTCCATTCCAAGGATAAATAATGTTATCTTAGATTATGGAAATTGATTATTGAAATAAATATTTTTGACAAACTTCTATAATTGTGATTTATATTTCATTTCATACAGAAGATAAAAAAGTTATAAAATCTATATGATTATCAGATGAAAGGGAAAAAATTACTTTCAGGATGAGGAATAATCATAAATATTCAGGAAAATAGCCAAGAGGCAGAAATGCATAATTTCATGACATTGTCTAATTATTATTTGAGAAAACAAAAATGATATTTTGCCACAATTTTAAGCTACTGACATAATGTTGATGAGAATTATGTTTATAATTTTCGATATTAGATAATTGGAATGAGAATTATTCTTCAGGTTTAAAATTATATTTTTTTCATGAAATGATTTTTAGTTCCTTATCGGGATTAATCAAAGAAATTAAATATAATTAAGGATAAGAAATTAGTTGTCACTTGTTATATTATAATTATTCATTTAATAAATAATATTATTTCATGCAATTAACTTTAATCATGTTGAGATATGATTAATTCAAGTTATAATTTTATTAAATTCTTGATCCATTAGTATCATCACATGTCGAATATTATAATTCATTCTGTAAATATTTTGGATGTGAGATCTCATGTTTTTGAAATCTATTTTTTACCTATGATATTTACTAGATAGTGTGCTATATATTATTAATGATGTTTATAATTATCAATATACATGGATATTAAATAAATAATTAATATTGGTAACACATTTTTTATTAAAAGAAGAATTATGAAATAATTATCATCTAGATTTATATTATATGAAAATAAACTAAAGGATTAACTCAAAATTAAATACATTATATTTAGATAAGTAAATTTTATGGTCATTACTGTATGGATTTAAGAATTATGAAACAAATAATTAAATATGGTAGTGAGAAATCAATGATTTCTTAAATCATTGTTTTGGGTATTAACAATCCTGTTGTTATTTGATAAATTCTAGAATGCCTTGATTATTTTTCCATAGTTTCCTTTGAAATTATTTATGGAATAACCAATTGAATATACACTTATTCCCTTTGGATTTAGATCCTTTATGTGGTTGAATTATAACCTTGAATAGTTGGAATAATGGTTGGTCATTCCTAAGGTTGAGATGGTGAAATGAGATATAGGTTATGATGAAAATGACGGGTGGGGATTCTTGAGGTTGTGGTGGTGGAACATGGGGTAAGTTATGTTAATGATATGGGCATGGATGGTTGAGGTTATAATAGTAGCATGTAGATACAGTTAGTATGATGATGCTGGAATTCGATTCTAAATGTGTTTTTACGTTTATTGGTTTTGGAAATAACACACGGACTAATAGAATGAGTACAGTCTAGGCTAGCTTATTGTGGGGCTAGAATATGGGATGTGTGCTTGATAATGAATCTTCTTATTTAATGGTATGAAGCATGAATGTTTATAGATAATCATTTTCCAACTACATGAAGTAGTTTTATATTATTCATTATGAGTTAATCTTTAATATGGTAGTCTAGGATGAGTCCTAGAGTACCTAAAAGATTTTGAAATGATTAATGAATTAATAAAAAAATGGGGTTGTTTATTTATTCTTTCTTTACGATGATGACATACATTAGATTATTTGTAATGAATTAATAGTTCCACTGAAACTTAGAAAACATGTTTAAAATATTAATATTGGAAAATAAAATGTTATAATATTAATTAATGTTTAACTAATTCATTATTATTAATCTTGATGCTTGTGTGATTTTTATGATTAGTCCTTAGCATTAGTAGTTGAGAGTCTTACATGAAATTACTGGCCGATGAGTTTAAGGTTGGGTATTTTCCCAAAATGTGATTGTGAGATTTATATATATCATGTTTTTTTTATTTCATATGCTACCCAATCCATTTTGTGAGGGATACCGACACTTAGTGGACTCTGTGAGGTTGTTTTCCACAATATTCAGGTTGGAAAGGAATATATGAATGACTACCCCCTCTCACCCAACTCTCTTCTCCTAGTAGCATTATGTTCTAGTGTACATTATGGTTATAATTACCCATATATCTATTTAAAGGGATTTAATGTATTTTGGTTATTTTTCACACACACACATATATATATATCTAGATTTAATATCCTAATGGTTATTATAGGTATAATGTGTAGGGGTTGTGAGGGATTGAGGTATAATACATAACGTACAAGCTATGGTGGATCCTGGAAACTACTTCTTTACTATATAGACATGTGTTTTAGTTTAAAATATAATGTGATTCATTAGGTTCATGATATAATTTCTCAGGTCGGTTCATGATGGCATACTTTAGCTTAGATATCTATAGGTTGGATTTTTGAGAGAGATGCCTTAGGACCTGTGATGTTTAGGGAGAGAGTAAAAACATCACGTGGAAATGGGGTACCCTATTTTATTATTATATTATATGATATCTTTTATGTGATACTTGGTGAGATATTTCCATCGTGAGGATGTGAAAATAATAGTAAACTTTTTTAGGTGATAAGTTTCTTTTATTTCTTTACTCACTAGAATTTAGCATGCTTCATTCACATTTTTCATGAGATGTTACTGGGAATATTCAACTGAGTATTCAGATTACACTCACCCTATATATATTCCATTTTTTAGTCTAGTAGTATATTCCTAGTGATTGCATTGGAAATTACTAGTTATAGGGGTTTTCAGAAGCTATTGGATCTTTATGATTTCTATCAAGGATTTATTTTCTTGTTCTTCAGTTATTTTCATTTTATGGAAATATATTCATATCAGGTATTTGGAGTGATTCTTATTTTTTATGAGAAATATTTTTCGGTGGTTTCTATCTTATTTATATCACTTCTCAAATCCTATAGGGTAATTCCTCCCTTGTGTGTGTATGATATACCCTCAGAGTTTGTCACTGACCCATGACCTATTAGAGGTGGGATTTGCGAATAATTATCTCTGTTATCTGATCATTGGCCTTGGATGGGGTCATGACACAATATATTTCACCTTTCACTCTCTTAAGACTCATATTACCCTTACGTATATTTTAGAGATACCCAACCCTTATCTTTCACTTCTTTAGAAAAGTAGTGAATAGATTACTAATAGCTTAACCTAATTCCCTTTCATTATTTTTTCTCTCCTTCTTTCTACTCACCCAATCAATTATACTTTTTAAAACATCCAAAAATATTTCATGAATAATTATATAACATATTTTTATTATTATAATACTATTTTAAGTATTTTAATTAATTAATATCTTACACACACTCTCTCCCCCCATCTTTTGAAACATCTAAATAATTATCAATTTCATCCTTTTATGATGAAGTTGTAAATATTTTACTTATAACCAATTACATTGATGGTTATTGTAGATTATATAATATAAATTTATTTTAATTTATTCTAATATTATATAACTAATTTTACCAATAGATAAATTATAAATATTCCAAATCAAAAAATCGAAATAATATGGGATAATTTAAAAGAAAACACTACTTCAAGTCATTCTCTTTTAAAAAAACAAAAAAAAATTCTAATGGTTATAAATAATAAATAATGAAAAAAATAATTTAATTCAATATGATATTCATGTTTTAATAAATTCAACTCCATTATATAGGATGTGTAAATGGGATGAAATTAAATGAGATCTAAGGTTAGTGTTCTTTGTCTCGATTTCATTTCCTTGAGACATGTTCCATATTGGCACCATATTTTATTCAATATGGTGTAAACACTGTCGTATTGTATTCATGTATAATATTATAATTTTATTTTATGATATTTAAAAGTTTATATCATGACCTCCCTTTAGTGTTATTTTGATTTAAACAATACCAAAGTTGTAAGGATATCACATCTCGAAAGTTCCTTCTTTGGGACATGTTTTTTATTACAGACATATTTTATTTTATATGGTCTATATATTACCTATTGAAATACTATATAAGGATTCAGTTTTTATTTATGGAATTTAACGTTCCAATTCAAGTTCCGTCTTTATAAAGGTTTGGATTCAAAGTTTACCAAAATTGTATGGGTTAGTTCAACTCAGTTTAAATTTCATTGGGTCATAAAATTTATTCCTTGACTATAATAATTTAACTTTATTTTATTTTTACATCACTCATTTCAATATTATATTTTACCATTCACTCTGGTGAAATTGTAGCTTTATATAATAATTTTCTTCTTTTATGGATTTGATTCACATTAAAAGTGTGATGTTATTAAGAGTGGTTCCCATCCTTTTTAATAGTTCTTTTTCTTCCATGTCTATATTCTTTATAATGTATCAAAAATGTTATTATATATAATTTAATTATTATTTGTGGAAAATTTTCAATATATTTTAATTTCTTTAAAAAGTTTTAATATTATTTTTTTAAACATATTCCATATGTGTAATTTTTTTATTATTTATAAAACAGTGAAAAATAATAATTTTTATTATTTATCGCATGAGTTCCTTTTATTAATTATATAACAATTATTCTTTATGAAGAATCATTTCTAAGTTTTCATTGTTTTCCAAAGTAATTTCTATTCCTAATTTTTAATTTATCATTTTAAAAATAAAGTCTAATATTTTATAAGAATACATAATGGGATTTTATTCTATATATATATATATATATTTCTATTCCACTGCAATTTAGTTATTTTTAAATTTATTTATTTTCAATGTTTCAATATTTTTATTTATTTTAAATTTTTTTTTTTAATTTCCTCCTTTAATCCATTTTTATAGGAAATTTTATGTGACATATAATTTTTTTTCAACCATTTTAATAAATATTTGTGAAATTATTTTGATTATTTCTCTTATATTTCCTTCTCAAAATCAAAATGTTATATCCCTTTTAGAGTTATTTTCCATTTCTTACCCTATAAATGATCCTATGAATTTATAGTGATACGGAACAAAATAAACATTATGAACAATAATATATTCTATTAAATGTATTAATAATAAATATAAATTTCCAAACACAAGTTCTTTGGAAATTCTAAAAACATGCATAAAACATATGAAAAAATTTGAAAACAACGAATATCTATCCATTTTTAGGTATTTTTTCAATGAGAGGATATAATATAAACAATAAATAAATTTATGACCAATTTTTATTGATTATTATTAAGTTTTGTTTATTGTGGTTGAATCTATCATAATTTAATGGTTTTTTGAAAATATCAGCAAACTATTTTTTAGTTTTGATAGTGATTAAAAAAAACTTCTTTGTGTGTTTGATTACTAAGAAAATGGTGTATTGCTTATATGTTCTTTTCTCATGAGTGACATGCCAGGTTTTTAGACAAATAAATTATATTATTATTATAAATAAATAATTGGTTTTTTAATTTATTTTAAACCAAAATCCATCATTCTGGGATGCATCCACAACACCCGAGCACAACAACTTCCAACTGCCACATATTCAGATTTTGTAGTAAAGAGTGAAAAAAGTGTTTCTTCTTGAAATAACAAGAAACTAAGTCATGTATTAGTGAATTAAATTATCAATAATTACTCCTCATATCTCATGTAAAACAACCAAAATAATCATTTGAGTTTCTTTTTAGTGTTAAATCATCTCTAAAAGAATAAAACAAACCAATTTTGTTAAACCATTCAAGTAATGGAGGATTCAGTTTACCTGTATTAAATGTGATTCATTGGAATTTTCTTAAAATATCATAGAAAACATACTAAAAACATAATTTTCATTATACATGTTATTAGATACAGTAAAATTTTGATCATACCTCTATACTATTTTTGATCAACCAGTTTTTTAGATTCATCTAAATCAAGTTTGATCAAGGTTCTTACCAGAGCACTAATACTTGTATTATTTTCAGAAACCAATACATTTTAATTGATCTATAATATATTTATGTTCAATTAAAATTAATCATTACATTTTTTGATAAATTTTAAAATTGAGGAAAAATTTGAGTTCACCCATCATGCTAATTTCAAACTTACTCATTATACATTCTAATAAAACATTACAATGTGATTTTTTGACTTAAAAAAATTAATTCATAAATATAATTTTTTTAAAAGAAATTTTCCTTAAATAATTCATTTTTAAATAGTTGGGTATATATTTAACTTAATAGAATTATTTTTTAAATAAATATTCAGTAACACTGTCATATTAGGCTCTTGGATCTTATTTAAGGCTATAGAAAGAAGTACTATGTTTGAATACATGTTACAATAATGTTTATGTTCAAAACTAAGGTTTTTCAAGATAAACATAATCCTTAACATATCCATTTAGAAAAATTATGTTCACATCCATTTGAAATAAGGTAAAATTCAGATGTATTGGGAAGGCTAGTAAAATTCAAATAGTCTTAATCTGATCTATTAGCAATAATGTAAGATAATATATGAATTATTCTTGATAATAAACACTGGAAACTAATAATTCCGTAATCCTTTATGTTATTATATTTTTGTCAATTTTTTTCTAAAAAAAAAATTAACAACTTTTATGGGAAGATATTTAGTTCTTTTCCTTAAAGTCTAAAATTTATTCCTCTCAAATTTATTATGTTCATATTATATAGAATATATATATATATAAATTTCCTCACCTAAGTATTCATCTATTATCATAGGTCCTTGATGTAATAGGAATGATTGATGGATATAAGCATTTATTAAAGAATTACAAGTTTTTACTAGTTGAGTTACATCACCGATGATATTTCCCATGGGATGATACCTTAATATCAATTCATTTGTTGCTCAAATAGTAAGTTTTTACTCAAATATGTTATGTGTATATTCCATTAAATAATTTTCCAAAAATTGACACTCTTATAAGTTATCATTTTTGGGATTCACTACCAATGGATGTAGTTGAAATTATAGAAAATGAATGAATATAGTATCAAAATCACCATTAAGAGGATTTACTTCTGGAGGTTTTAAAAAAACAAAGGATTAGTTTCATCCAATTTTGCATGAATTGTTTCCATAATAATATCAGATAGTTTATTAAAAACACTATACATATTTCTAATTATAGAATAACAAAGTAAATTTCCTTTATCATATTTAGTGTAAAATATATGAGGTTGATATTTAGTATTAAAAATGAATACATTACACCCAAAGACGTCGAGGCATAAATGTTTTGGATTTTTTCTAGTCCATAAAATCATAATGAGTTTTTTTGAAAATAAATAAGTACTAATCAATTAATAGTGTAGAAAATATCACTTATAGACTCTGCCCAAAAATTTATAGAAACATAATATTCACTCAAGATAGTTCGTGTAATTTCTTAATTAATTCTATTTCTTTGTTCAACTAATTCATTTTGTTAAGATGTTCTCAGTGGTGAAAAAATTATGGGAAATATTCTTTTTACTATAATATGTTTGAAAATAGGAATTTTAGAACTCACTATCATGATCACTATAGATGGTAATTAGATGTATATTTTTCTCAATTTTAATGGTGGTATAAAAAATTTAAATATAAAATAAAACATTGGGTTTTCAAGTTAGAAAATATATATAAGTAAATCTAGTGTAATTATCAAAAGAGACATATTCGAAGTGACTTCTCTTAATGGTTCCTATTTTTGTATGACCAAATAGATCCATTTTTGATAACTATAAATCTCTAGAAGTAAATATTTTAATAATATATTTTAAACTCGACTTGTGTTACTTACAAAATTAATAATTATCTGAAACTTTGGTTGAGTTAAATTTATGTTTTGATAGATCCCTAAAATTCCTTTCTATGAAATTTTTTCTAATGTTGTAAATTTATATTGAATAAACAATCTATGATTAATATAGAATAAATATTCAGAAAAACGTAAACAAAGAAACTTTTGATTCATATGATCTTCTAATTCAAGTGTGTAAACATTCACATGCATATTTCCAAATAGAAGAAAATTTCATAACAAACATTGAACAATAAGTTATAATTCCTAAAGGTCACAAGGTAACCCTCATAGAGCAATTGCATTTTGGTAATATTGTTGTGATTAAGCCCTAAGATGTACAAAATATTATAAATTATAAATTTTCTACGAAAACATATATCACATATTATAGTGATTTAACATTGTGAATTTTTTTAAAAAGTGACCCATCGGCTATCTGAACATTTTATTTTCTAGAAGTTTGAATCGTCTTTTATCATTCTGCAAGAACAAACACTACCCACTTTCAATTTCTTAATATTGTAAATTCTCACCTCATTTTCCTAATAAAATAAATCTAAGTGCATGGTACCCAATATTCCTTATGTCTGGAAATGTTTGGACAACAAAATAGGACCCCACGTCTATCCAAAACTCTTATATGAATTTTTTTTGTTATTTTGAAAAGAAATATTTATTAAAAAAATATTTAACATGATTTAAAGAGAAATACTCTCTTCAGTCACCTGCCCTTTATAATTTTGTGTATAGGGGTTCAATTTTAGGTAGAAAATAATTTAACTAAAAATGATTCTTACCATAAGTAAAAAAACTCCATTAATGGTTATATGATTTTATTTATTTATATATCCAATAAAAATGTTTCCAACTATAAGTAAAATTATATAAGAGTTTCCTCAAACAAATTAACTTATAATTTTTCTTTATGGTAGATTTTGACCATTAAAAGTTGAACTGGGACTAGATTAAATCTATAATTATAATGAATGTTGATAGATTTTATTAGTAAGTATTGAAATTATACTAATAGTATTAGAATTTTCAGCCTTGGAAACATCATAATTATTATTTATATTTTAATTCTCCTTTTCAATAAGAGGTACATATCTCACCATTTCTTCATATATAGTAAATTATTCGTCATTACTTCATGAATTTTAATAATCATCCCCATAACTATAAGAAAATTTTTAATCTTAATTGATATGTGTAAATATTAAATAGTTACTTCCTCCATAAGAAATTACTTATCATTAAAAACATTTATATACAAATAAATAATATTTTTATTATCACTTCCACTTTCTTTTGATGAACCATCAGAAGTTTTATCACCTATACTTTCACTCCACGTGTCCAAGGCTTTCCAACTATTCTTCCCTATGATATTTGAATTCATTATAGACTTTATTTCTCTTATATTTTATCTTAGTAAGTTTGGTCTTATATGGAAAATCATTCTACATTCATAAAAAATAACATCATTATTTTTTTCATCTCATTCTTATCTTTTATACTTTTTCAATAATTATACCATAGGTTCTTACTTCCTATAATATTATTCATTTTATTTTTCAGACGAGAAAATTAACCTTCACTAGATTCATCATTTTTATTATTAAATGAACGCTTTGATATATTCTTCTTACGGTTGGCTCTAGGATTTATTACTCTGAAAGTACCATTACTAAAATTAAGCACAGATGTTACTCTATTATTCCTATTCTCCTTACCATAATCTCCTTTTAATACACTTTTTTGTTGCATCAGAGTTCTAATAAAATTACCAAGGCATAGTTTAGTCAAATGATTTTTAAAATAAATACCTATGTGTTTAGAATTGTACTTATTCAAAAGAATGTTAATCACTTTTTAAACCCTCTAATCATCCACTGGCTCTTTTCACAAATAAATTGTAGATTTTTCACAATATTTATAAAGATTTTATGCATCTGAGAAACACTATCTTCGTAGAACGTAAAATTCATGATAATTTTCATAATACATTGCTCAAATGGTTTAAAAAATATTTGAAGTTATGAAATGAGTAACTAAATATTTATTTAAAATTATGTTTACCATTTCACAATAAGATATTTGAGTATTTTCATTACTCATAATTGATCATTGTTTATTTCGAAAGATGTTATGTACCTAGAACAAAATGGTCTGATAGGAACAAGGATTCATATACTTTATATATTACAAAGGAGGTTCCACACATAAGTATTTCATGTCATGCTCACCATTTTGGTTTCATCCCGAAAACATTATGGCCACAAAAACCAATTAAATATATTTAGTTTTACTATGTTATTTCATGTTTATTTCTGACGAAAAAATTATTTCTTTACCCCAATAGGGAATGTGTTCCATTTTTTTGATTTCAGAATGTTAATTGGTGTACAATCATTGACGTTAGTTATAAAATATTTAATGATCTCCAACATGTATGTTTGTAGATGCAGAATTACCCAAAAACACTCATATCCATGATTTCGGGACCTGTTTTCCAAAGGTAGGAGTTAATTGGGTGATTTTACCAATGACACATAAGAATTCATATTGGTCGATATGATGAGAACTTGGGATCATCTCACCCTTTTGGGTAGAACTATTTCCTATTACAGGATTCTCTTATAGATTTTAGGTATATTCAAATATTTGAGAATCCTTTATTCATTACCCATTATGTGTTCATGGTATATCCTTGGGGAAGTTGTTAATAAAGATTATGCATGCTTTTAGAATAATTAGAATTTATTAGGGGTTCTCCATCAATAGAAATGTCTACATGTATACAATATTCTACATCAATGATACCCTTTTATGGATAAATCAAGGGTAATTAGGTCGTTCTATAATAAAATGTTGATTTCAAGCCATATGGGACTGCGCTCTAGAGTATATTATCATCCATGGTGGGATAAGAGCTGTTATTATGTCAGGATTGAACCCATAAAATAGTCTTCCTATGTATCCTCATGAGTGGAATCGATAACCATGTAGTTTCGTGTCACTTTGCTGTACACATAGCCTTTTAAGGTTGTGTGACATTAACCCAACCATGTTGTTTAACGTCATATAGAAAGGAAACACTGGGAAAAGGCTTCATGGTCAAGGGTGATATGGGACATAGGTCGAAGTAGCCTGAGTTACCAAAAGGGGATATGATCTCCTAGGTGGATTCAACCATACCGAGGATGTAGCCTAGAAAACATTAGGGTGATATGGATGTTGGGTTTGGACCTCAGGTATGATCCCTACATATCCCAGTTAGTTTGGAATAAAATACCTCATAGTTCATTTTGAGATGGGACATACACATTAGAGGAGTACCACTAAGGGAGCATGATTAAGGCTTATATATATAGAGAAGGTCCATTCTTTTTATTAATGTTGGTTCTTATATCTATGGATAAGGACTGTTTGGATTGATATTGGGGCTTACATCTATGGTGAAGGATCAAGATTTGGGACCATGAAGATGTCATGATTGGTAACAACCTCTAAGCCCATGTGAGTCATGCTCAGGGTGAGAAAAAAGAGGAGGTAGTGGATCTGAAGATTGAACATCCCACTTCATATACTGATAGATGGTACAGGAGACCATGGGATGGTCGAAAGGTCTTTGGGTGTTCCCATCTACTATTTTTTCATATCATGGATAGTCATATTTCGGGACCTATCCGGACATGTTCTGGGTGAGGTCAGAGAGGATCATGGATGAAACCTCCTATAAGAAAGGCTATGGGATCACCTCAGTAGAAGTGCCCTAAATCTGGTTCTAGGGGACAGGATCCCATATCTTATCAAAAGGAAATGCAAGTGTGATACCCTCTATTACTGCCTGAAATTGGGAGGTGCATGTGATTTTCCCATGGTTAAACACCGTGTTACC
The DNA here is from genome assembly GCA_963277665.1 of Viscum album. NCBI lineage: Eukaryota > Viridiplantae > Streptophyta > Magnoliopsida > Santalales > Viscaceae > Viscum > Viscum album. Next base: position 1,682,579,185 of record OY728119.1, on the reverse strand, counting down.
ATGGGAATGTAATTGAATGGTTATTCTATGGGTCTGCCTTAATACTGGGATAACCTTTATCTCTCCACTTACCATGGGTATGTAATATAAAAAGGAAACACTTGTGAGTCAAATGGTTTTATCATATGAGTCAATTGGATTTGGAAAAGGCCTTGGCTTAAGGTTGTTGTACTGGTTCACAGAGGAGTCAACATGGGGACTGTTGGTGTGACATAAGGTAATAATCGGGGCCAGAGAGTGGAATGACATAGGGTACACTATTCACATGGAAGGTTCTCATGTGGGATTTGGGTTCTTACATGTTGCATATTGCTAAGCGGTTAAGGAGGATGTCCACATACCCTTGTGTTACACTGTCCTAGGTGGATTCCACGTAGAATTTGGCTACACAGGGCCAGGTTCCATCTGTGTAACATATTACTACACGAGGACCAAATTCCTTTACTATAGTGAATTTCTATGAGGGGAGAGGTTCCATATGAATATTGTTTTGTTATGTGGGGTTCCTGGTTTAAAAAGTGGTATTGGTTCTATACCTTTCACGGAGTATGCCTTTGAGGATCCTCAGTCTGCAGATTACCAATTTTAATATATTCACTTTCTTGACACTATGTGGTGATGTTTTTACCTGAAGGGGATTTTTGAATGATTCCATATTCTAGAGAGATTTTTATATATTCCTTGGATCAATGATACTCTAAAATGTCGATCCACGATTTGGATCCCCTCGATCTCTATTTATAATGAAGAAGGGAACTAGATATTGGTGTAGTCAGTTCTTTGTATCAAGGTTACAATCTTCGTTTTTCGAAATCCCATGGTTGTTAACCATCCTTTATATGACTTAGTCTACAAAGGCCGCAAGGTTAGGGTCGATAGAGGAAAATATCACTGCCTCAGTCCCTCGAACAACTTCATTTCCATTTCAGGAAGTTATTTTCTTCGGCTTGACTGCATACTGTTGGAGTCTGTAGGGTTTGTAGTGAATAGGTGGAATTTCTCGGCCCTGCTGGAAATACTTTTTTTCATAAAGTCGGTTTACGGTAACTAGAAACCTCACATCCAAACAACCGACCACGGGATCCGCAAAACCCCTCCATCTCAAAGAAAACCCCACAAATGACCGCGTATGTGGAGTTGTTGCTTCCATTTTCCTCCCATGAATGGTTCTACTCGCATGCATCTTCATGACGTGGATATCCATGAGGATCGGAGATCCATGAATGTTTTCCCTTTTCATGGTCTGGCTTTTTTACCTCTGTCAAATTCAATCCTTTAATCAAAATTTCCTTCAATTCTTCATTTATTTTGGTTTCCTTTGTTTTCCAATTTAATGAGATAATTTCAATTCCCTTCAAAAAAAATATAGGAACCAACAAATTCCCCCATATGAATAGTGTACGACCGAGATGAAGAAAAGGATATTCTGATGTAGAAAGCAGTCTTAATTTGAGTTGGTTTGTGGTATAAGGGTGTACCTATAAAAGTGAGACCACAGTTATATAATGTGGTCCCATGTCATTTATCCTCTTCCATATTTATTGGTGAAAAAATCGCTCATGTGACCCACTCTTGATATCATGCTCCCGCATATGACAACCCTTCATGGTCACCTTCATCTGTGAATCAAACATTGGATATGTGAAGAAAAAGATTGATCCTGTGATTGGTGAGTTCACATTTTTGTGTAATGGGGTCCAGTTTAAAACTCACTTGTCTCATGAATTGATAGTTTTCTAGAAATCACTTTGGGGGTCAGCACCTCACAGGCTTCTACGAACTATCGGTTCATAAATGAAATCTTTTTTGCATCATTCCGTCATAGTACTTCCATTATCTGGACTAATTTAAGTCCTTTGCCAATTTTTTTATTCTTACTCATTTTTTTGCATGAATTTTTTATGCAGAAACAAGGTGGAACCTTTTCCTATTCTAATAAACACGACAGGGAGTCGGGTGGTTGTGGCCGAGAATGTTGAAGATTATATATGTTCAATTATCGTTCCACCAGAGAGTATTATGAAAGTCCTCTTTTCACCAAAACATGTTTCTTATTCACTTTCCATCCAACTTCCTCTTTACAAATTTGGATTCCAATATGATGTTCCACTACCAACAATTGACTAGAATATCCATATTTTCTACTAAGAGATATTTTGAGGGTGTGATCGAGAAAATATGTCTGATGTATGGAAAATTTTACCATGATCAAGATGAATAAATGTGTTTGTTTTGGATGACACCATGTGGACTCTGAGTAATCATCTTTTCCAAGACACATATTTGGAGTTATGAATTCATAACTGTCGATACATTTTCAACCATTCACAAGGTAACCCCAATGGAAGGTAGACCTCAAAGTGGGATCTGTGATCTGGAAGATATTTATCTGGTAAATGGGCCTAGGAATTCTGGGTTCATCAATGCTATTTAAAATCCCCTGATCTAGTGGAAACATTCAACTTATAAAAGATAGTGTGGATTACACAATTTTTCAATTATTCTACTAGTGATATACAACCTGAATTTCTCAGTTTCTAGTGTTCTAGTACAAACTTCTTCCAATTTAACCATACTGAAGTGTGGATTAGATTATGTGATATCTATCAGATAGGGGGACTTCCCATACTTGGCAATATGTATGATGAATTTTGACTGGTCTCCAACACCTGGGAAAATACTGAGAATGTATCTCTATTGGTAGGGGAATTATTGATCATAGTAGAGAGATTACATGGTCAGCCTCTTCATGATTTCTCACTCATTTAATTTTAGGATTATATGAGATTTTTATCGCAAGTAAAAGGACCAAGGCCAAGATTTCACTACATCCAAACATATCCAACTTATTATTTGTGACATATTTCATCCTCTTACTATGTTACCCTCAAGGTAGGTCAATAATCCACCTGGGGTTTTGAAATCCGGTTAAACATATATCTTGATCTTAGATAAGGGGTTTTTTTAATGTTCTTAAGTGGATTCATTTTACCTTATCATGATGTTTACACTGGTGTCAGTATTTGGAATTTGATAATGATATTTGCATCGGCTGAAGGATGGCTTATTAATCGAGTTATTCCAACCCTTGAGTAAATTATTAAATTATGGGGGAAGATATAGGAGGGAAGTCCTCTATATCATCTTATCGGGCCATATCATTTTTTAAATTGATAGATAGTAGTGTGTTTCTCCTGATATAACTATTTAGATACCACAAAATTTCTTCATTCTAACTTCCACTTGGCTCTAGTTAGTATTGTCACTGTCCATCCGAAAATGCTATATGATGATAGTAAAAATGAATTTTTGAGTGAATTTTCATGATTTACCTTAATTCCTCACCCAGTGACTCATAAATAAGTGGTGGATGATAGGAGAGGTTCTTCATAAGAATTTTATTATGTTATTATGCTGCAGGATGTAATATTGATAACTCATATTGAAAGAGTAACTGTTTCTGAGCTATATACCCCGTATAGGTGTTCTAGGAAATTCGGATGTTTGTGGCACATTGCACTTATCCCAGTCACTTAGGTCAAGATTGAATACCATATGGTAATGCTTCACCAGTTTTGGTTGATGATTGCGTGGGAGGATTCTGGTACATGAGTCCTAATTCTCACCAAAACGGGCTTAACGTACTTGTCATTAGAGTATGCTCCACTGTGGATGAATTTCTACCCTAAAGGAATATTGGTGTGATTAGTTCGATGAGTGAAAAGGCCCTTGGCTGCCTCTAGTCTCCTAGTAGAAGTAGAATATTCCCCTGTTCCCATTGTAAGGTGGAATTATATCCACCATCACATGATTTTGGAAAGGACATCATCCGCACACCCCATATCTATAGAGAGTGATTCAGATATTTTATCTTTGGTTTACCCTGATGGTGTTCATGCTAAGGTCAGCCTAAGTTGAACTTCACCAAGAATTCCTAAATTCATCGCAAACACCCATACATAGATTCAGGTGACAATCCATCTATGGAGGTGATAGATCTCCCTACCAGGGTATCCCTACATAGTGAAATTACATTAGGCATGTTGACATATCAGGATTATATTCTCATGAAATTAGGTGAGTAGGGCCTAAGCCCATATGGTATCTAGGTTTACCGGGATTTGTAAGAATGAGAATGGATTAAAATCTATTCTATTATCATTAAAATCCCTTTGATAGAATTCACTAACCATGAATACACTCTATGGAAACTCTTCAAATATTTTATTTCTCACGGATTTAATTATCGGAATTTTCACCTTCTTTCATACCATATTTTCATAGCTAAAGGGGACCTATATGTTCGCAAATGTGACCATTCTCCCTTAAATAACTCCCATCACCAAACAGAGGATTTGTGGGATATTACCGCTAATCAATATCACCTTTTGATGGAGAAAGAAAATTCTTTTGATCATTTGATGGAAGAATCTAAGGAGCTATGGAAGTGTGAGGTTTGTGTTGAAAGGTTGAAGGAAAAAATATCATCAATAACTAAAAATATTGGAGATATCATATAGAGAGTTCGAGATCATAGGGTCATTTTTATACATATACGCCAAACTTCTAAGGCTGAGAGTAATCATAGGGCAGCCTTGGAATGGGCTCTTAATGGTCTGCACCAAGTAGTGGTTAATTTTCAGACCATAGCAAGTTGGACTTCACTATAACCATTTTGGATGTCCCATGTTACATCTTCTCTAGTTCTCGATATCATCAAAAATAGAATCTAAAATTTCGATCTTCATTTTTCTTTATGAAATGAAATGTAGTCATATTTTTCTCCATGTTTTCCCTTTTTTTATCTTCATGTGATAATCTTCACTAGATATTGATTTTAATCATGATATAGAGTAATTAAAATGGAATAATCAAAGCATGTTCTAATTTTTTACTGAGCTATGGGACTCAGAAATCATAACATGATATATTATTATGTTCATAAGAAATATCATACATGTTTTTATATCTTTTTATTTTATCACCCAAATTTTTTCCTAATCATGATATGAAGCAGGCTTAGAGGACATAATATGTCTTTTTCTAAGGTCATACCTTATAGGTTTTGACCAAACACTATTTTTCTATTTTTTTTATTTCTTGATATCTTTCCTAAACCACACAATGTATTGGTCTAGAGAGATGGCAATCGACATTTACCTAGGATTCCATTTGTGTGTTTTCAACCTAGAAAGTTTCAAATCTCTTTTCAAGGGTTTTTTAAAGTCTTTCATGTCAGACTATCATTACTGATGTTTTAAGATGAATATATTTGACCATGAATTTTTAAGGTGAGGGACCTATTAATACATATTTTCATACAATACCATAACATTTTCTAGACTTGAGGGAGGCATTTTTTTACCCATGTTTATGATTTTGGGGTGTGATATGTGATATGGTTCAGTAAGTACATTGGGGAGTATGAAGGTAGGAAAATACTCTCCTAAAGATGAATTTTTATTTGGTTGGCAGACACCTTTTTTTTTGGAAATATACGTAGAGCCACCATGAAATACTGTGAATAGTTAAGAAGAGGTGTATTCTGGACACTAACCATTGATTTATGATAGTTATAGTAATTTCATGGGACTTTTGGTTCCTTAAGACCGTGAGTGGTGTCTTTTCAAAGGATTGGTGTCAAAAAAAGTATGAAGGTATTATGGTCTATTTAAATCGTGAATGAGAGAAAAACCGTACATGAATTTTTCTTGCATATGGGAGAATGGAATCACGGTGTAGTTTAACATCATAAAACTAATAATTTTTGGGGTTTAACACTTTTTTTGACCAAATGAGGGGAAATGAATCACCCTTTTATGTAGTCTGAGAAGAAATGTTCTACCATGTTCAAGAATTAATGGGTGGGGGAAGGATGTAATCTATAACCCATGGATTTCTGAATCTAAGGAATGATACATGGAATGGGATACATTAGGTCATATAGTGATAGGCCAAGTCTCTCATGGGGACCAATTTTTCTATTGTTGACATGCCATTTCAAGGGTAACATATGTTGGGACATGGGGGAATTGTGTGTATAGTCAATAAAAGGTGCCCTGAGGACACTGAAAGTCCATTTTTTATGATCATGGAAGGATATGGGGACTCAAACATTTATGATCATAGAGTTTGGTTTATAGATGAAAGGTACCTGAACGTGATAGGGGAATTTCATGTCACAATTTCCCAATAGAAGTGATAATGATTTTTTTCCAATGATAGGGTGGGGAGTTTCCATTTCATGGAATAAACCATGCATAAGACAGAAAATTCGCCACACATTATAAAATCTTATGATAATTATATTCCAATATTGTATCCTCCCATGTAGATCCATCTTGGGCATGGGAGTGGGAATTTTTTGAATACAGGATTACGAGTGGTGCTAAGCTCACATTGGACTCCATCATGGGGATTTGATTCACGCATGAGATTATAAGGGAAAGCACTCTTTATCTAATCCCTCTATCCCTATGTATATTTAGATCATACATGGTGATATTGGGGATATTTATGTCTGATGCCTAGAACATATATATGATGTTGAGGTGTCACCAAGTATCCTGTGAGGACAAGAGTCAAGCCATACAGAGACCTGGAAGTTATAACTCCCTTCATGAATATAATCCACACACAGATAGGGGAAATGTTTTAATTTTGGGGTTGTTAGACCGTGATCTAAGAATACCACCCTTAATGTGGAATCAAAACACCCTTGGTTTTTGATATCATGCAATTTAATATCATGCGATTATGAGTTTTTCTATGAATTATATAGTATTACGGTATGAAAAGTGGCATCATAGTTAAGTGTCATGTTGTGGGGATTGAAAGATGTGAAAATTATGAGTATCTTGATGGAAAATCGAGCCAGGATATTCTAGCATGCTTTGGACATATAGGGGGTGGAATAAATAAACTATGATCCTAAGGACTCTTGGATTAGGACAAATGATACGGGGCATGGAACCCATTAGGGCGTACAGTGGTAGGAAATATTCTCTTAAGGATGTATTTTCCTTTGGTTGGCAAGCCCTTTTTGTAGGAAATGTATGCAAATTCACCAGGGCATCTTGTACATAGTATAACAAAGGTATCATCTTGACACTGACCATTCATTTTTGATTTCCATGGATGTTTATAAAGATCCAAGATCACCGGGGCGCAGAGACTCATGAATGGAAAGTATGTTTCCGAACACACAAGAAGCACCCAATCGACAATTGGCCATAAATTATGGATAGTCCTATATATATCAAACTCATACATAGGGAGTATTTCTATTTCTCAATAGATCCTTGATTTGGAATCCATATTTTAAACCATCAGCTTGGATCTGTACTCATTCATAGAAGACAGTAGAAAATATTTTATAGTGACTTGGAAATGATGTAAGATCTAGGTGTCAGTACATACCTTGTTTAAATAAGGATCAAACCATACATATTTCTTAGAGACATTATTATGTAGATCTGATTCATGAATGAGGGGGGCACTATTTTTATAGTGGTCCAAAAAATAGTATCTATATAGAAGTCCCCCAAATTGACATGGCCTGAATGCATGGGAGGAGGTATTTTATTCCTAAAGGAGTGGCTGGGCCAAGATGTTATATCCATGCATCACCACATATCCTACAAGGGTATGAACAAATCCGTACAATGTTCTTGATGAGGAATATTCGCACAGGTATGACCCATACGCCGGGAATGACATTTTCTTTCTCATTCCTAGATGGACACATGATATAGGGTCTAGGAATCACTATGTATCCCTTGTGAATTTGGATCAATCCATATGTAGTTCTTGGAAATCATTCTATGAAGGTCAGACCCATGCATGAGAAAGGGATATTTCTTTTAGTTTCAATGTGGCTGAACTAGGACATAAGAATCTGGGCATCGCTACATATCATGTATGAATAGGAATAAAGACACACATAGTTCTTGGAGTACCATTTAGTTTAACATCATGTAGTGAGGATGATGGAAGACTACCGTGAATAAATTTAAAGTCCCAGTTGGGACCACAGATGATAGTTTTGACATCACTATGTATCCCCTTAGAATAAGAATCAAATCATGCATAGTTATTGAAGGACAATTTAGTTTAAATTAATATTGTGAGGACTTGTGGTATGCCTTTTTTTGTAATTAATTTAGGACCTTGATGGGACAATTGTTACCTTTATGCCTTACTTGTGAGGTTTATCCCTTACCAAAATTCCAAATCTCACGTGAGTTATGCTATGTGTGAGAAACAAGTAGCGAAATGGGTTCCCCATAATGCTGATAAGAGTGAGAGAATAATAAGATAAATTTCATTCATGTGGTGGTTGGACCAAGATATTGGATCAATCCATCCTCTCATAGAAAATGAAAATCGATCCATACTTTTTTCTAGATGTTCCATACAGTTTAACATCATGTGATGAGGAAGTTTTCGCAGTGCAGTTTAACGTTGTAATATAAGGAATTCTCATAATGTAGTTTAAAATCATATGATCTGGGTGATTGATTCCATGTGGTTTAGCATAATTAAGTGAGGAACGATTCTTATAGTTTAACATCATGTAACTTGGACATGTTGGTACAGTTTAACATCATGATTCCAGGATGATTGGGTACACTTTAATGTCTTTTGTGAGGATGATTTGGTATTGTTTAATGTCATGATTGTACAACGAGTTGGTTTGGCTATATGAAATATCTTTTCAGGAACCTTACATTGGTAGCTTATTTAATGATATTGACATACATTGAAATTACGGATAATGCTATATCAGAGTAGACCTTATGTGTTACAGGTGTTCCCTACCATTTTGGTTCAAACCTTGGTGATATATTTCTGAGTATCATTAGAGTTTTGAGGAACAACACCATTTCTACTTTGAGGAAAGACCATAGGTTCACCTTTTTGTTGAAGGCTCATGCAATCCTATTTTGGTAAACTACCATATGGTGCAAGCTATGAAATCTCTTTTCCTCGAGCCATTCTGATTCATCCTTTTACTTTTGGGATTTCTCATTTCTAGACAATTGGTCACAAATTGAAACACTGAGTGAGTGAAGCAGAACATCAATAGGTAGGACCATTTTCATCCCCTATATCAATGAATACATGGTTTCTTGATTGGAAGTATGGGTGGTGGTCCTATAATCCCACATATCATAGAGGAGCTTGTCCAACCATGACTTCATATCCGTATCTACCATTTAATGGTATGTATTGTATATGGTCTTCTTAAAGGCCTCTATCTACCCATTAGCCACTTCATGGCTACGGGTTGAATAGTTGGTGTTGATAACATACTCATACTAAAATTTCTAAAGTTAAATACAATAGAAATTGGTGTTATTATCCATCAATATTGCACGAGGGACACCAAATATGGTGATGAAATTGGCTTTCACAAAGTTGTAAATTCTTATCTCCCTGACTTATTTGAGGGGTGCATCTTCTACCCATTTGGAAAAGAAGTCAATTTATATGAATATATATTTGAATTTATTATATATGGTGGGTGGGTTTGGTCCCACAATATCCATTACCCATAGGGAAAATGTTAAGGAGTACTTTTTTGTGTTAAGTAATTCAAGGGTATAGTGGATGCAATTTTCATTAACTTGGTATGAATGACATTTCATGGTAAACTCAGTACAATCCTTCATCATGCTAGGGCAGTAGTATCCAAGACATCAAATTTGTTGGGAGATCCTAGATTTGGATTGATGTGCACCATAGGCTAGAGTGTGTTCTTTTTTCATGATGGAAATCATCTATTATGAATTAATACACCTAATAAGGACCCCATTAAGCTCTCTCTTATAGAGAACCACTAGTTGATATGCACTATCATATAAAAAACTTAATTTCTCGTATTCAGATTTTATCTCTCTTTGATATATCAAGGGGTGCTCTCTATTTTGAAGGTTGATCATAATAGGATTCATCCAACCATTGGTAGTACTGTACAACTTAGGGAAGGGACTGATTTCATTTATATCTTCCATATCGACATGAATGAATGGAGAGACCATATGGCGGTGTGAAATGATGATGATTGTTTCAACATGATATGGGTCATCCAGAGCTATGGATACATTTTCCAATGCATGATCTTTGGAATTTTTCAACAGGGGTACAGGTTAACATTGGTTAAATAGGGAATTATTCCATCAGCCCTCAGGCATGATCAAACAAAGGGATTAGTTCTTTTTTTGATGGCATAATAACTATTAACTTTGTGTATTACCAGTTTTGAGTTTCCTTTTATCTTAAATTATTTTACATGTACTTGAATTTCCATCACTATCCAGACAATGAGAGCCTGATATTTTTCTTCAATTTTTGGACACCCATGTGATAGTACGAATGAGTAAGTTATGACCACCTTTTCTAGAAATATGACTATGATTCTAAGCCCTCATTTGTAAATATTGGGGTCCTCTATCCTTTTCCCAATCGGGCTTTTGGATGCACAATCAAAATTCATCCCCCAGGCTTGGGATTTTTTCTTTATAATAAAAACATATTAATCTATAAATTATGCTTTCGATGAAGTAATTTCTTTCATTGTGTTCTCAGATAGGAAATTTTCTAGTGCCTTGAATTTGGTGTATTTCTGAGTCACTAATTTAATGTCAAATTTTTGTAGAATGACCCCCCACTATAAAAAACATCCAATCAGTATTAGACAGTTGGGGGTATACTTGATAAAGTTACTATATGAGACCCAATGGACTTCGTGGTACTATACATAGTGTCGTAATTTCTAGAAAATTAAGATTAGTTCCAGAGAACTCTTCTTGATATTTTAATGTTGAGTCTAAACATCAATCATGGTTATCTTAAGATAGTAAAGGTTGTTTTTCTGCTAGAATCATTCTTCTGTGCAAGTAAGGAACCTATGGATTGCTCTAGGGCAGTCACATACCAAATGAGTGGTCTTCCTTTGACGGGTGGTATTAGAACTAGAGGACTTTATAAATATTTATTATGAATGTCGAATTTTTTCTAATAGTCATTAGTCCATTGATATTCTACCGCCCTTTTCATTAACATGGTGAAGGCCAAGGATTTTCCTAAAAGGTTAGCTATGAAGCGAAGAATGTAGGTCATATTCCATTGAAGTCTTCTAAAATCTATTATTTTTCAAAGATGTGACTTTATAAGGATAGGCTTTATCTTCTCAGGATAGACATTGATGCCATGATGGAATAGGAAAAAGCCTATTAATTTCCATGGGGTAACGTTAAATGCACATTTTAAGGGGTTAATTTTTTAGGAAATGATTTCATAGTTTGTTGATGACTATTTCATGATCAATCAGGTGGTTTGGAGGTTATCGTGATTTAACCACTTGGTCATCAACATAACATTTTGATGAACTTTTCCAGGAAGGTCTTGAAGATGCAGTTCATGGCACGTTGTGATGTTGCATCGACATTCTTTAGACCAATGGGAATTTCCCTATAACAAAATAATTCCTATTGGTACCTGAAGGTGGTGGCTTATTCTTCTTCTTGGTCCATTAATATCTAGTTGAAACCAGAATAGCCATCAATGAAAGATAGATACTCATATCCAGCGGTTTCATCGCTCAATAACTTTATGATCATGTCTACTAAGTAATCTTTCATACAATTCCAGTTGAGATCTTATAAATGGATGCATACTCTAATTTTTTTTTATTTTTAAATGGGACTATATTAGACATCCATATGGGATATTGGAATTCCCAAATGATGTTGGATCTGATGATATTTCCAACTTCAACCTCTAATTTGGCTTCATGTGTATGGTGTGTTCTTCTAGAATACCATGGTGGTGATTATCTACTTTAGGATCGAGTCATAGAATTTCTATTTAGTACCAGGAAAAATCATCTTGATAGTTTTTTAGGAAGGAGGTGTACATATATTTCTCTTCAAAAGGTATGGATGCACTGATCAGGGTATGTCATGGATCTTCTTCCATACCTAGATTTATTTCAATGAGTTCATAAATGGTTTTAGAGATGACTTCCTCAAATACTAGAGGATAATCCCTGAGTTCCTATTGCTCTTATTCCACCTCATTTTCTCCATCCTATTCTTCTTCTTATTGGGACGTAATATTTAAGATAATCTCTATAAATTTGGGAGGATATTCGATACCTTGACCCTTAGGGAATGAAGTGACTTCTTCTTGCCTAACTAATGGAGGAGGATGTTCTGAAGAGGATTTAATGAGGGATGTAATGGTGCTCTATTCATCTATTTCCTCATTGGGTGAGGTAACGATTATATGGATCTTTTAGGATGGTTTAAAGGCATTTTCATCTGATAATTCACTATTATCTTGGGATTCAACACATTAAAAAATTCTAATAAACTCAAGGACATTGACAGATATCCTGAGAACCTTTGAATGCATGTTTGAATTTAGAATCGTGCACTCTACCTGATTGATGGGAAGTATGTATTCTTATTCGAGCTTCTAGAAGGGTATGGTAGGGTCTATTTTCAAACCATTTGGGGTGGTGATCCAATCAATACCATCGATTTAGGATCACTTCCCTTTCCTAATTTAGAATCTTATATCGATATAGTGAGATTCACAAGACTCAAATGGGGTCTTATCATTGTATAATGTCCCACTTTATCTATTACTGTAATATTTAATTCATTGGTGGTAGGATGAGGGAATTGACGTTTTCTCATGAAACCAAAACCATTGTAGCATAACGTTGAAGGTTGCGTTTTTCAAACAACCAAAAATTGTGAGTCAGATACATGTTCTCCAAATCATGTTTTGAGCTTGATTTGGCTCAATGGTTTCTGATCTCCTTTCTCACAACCCAACAGGGTTGTGGCTGGGGGCATCATGTTATCTTCGTTGCAAACAAGCCAATGATGTTTTCTCACTGGGAGGGGATTAATTACCGATCCATTATCAATTTAGTATTTTTTAACATCAATACCATTTAGTAGTCCAACCACATATAGGGTCAAATGTTTCCTTATATAATGTTATCATCTTCTTGATCAATAAATGAGATCCCTTTGTGAAATTGTGCATGGTCAGTCTCTATCCGATAGAATTTTGAAGAAACCACATTGTCTTCAAACTCTCGGGACATAGAAAATCTTATTTAAGTGCTTCCCTAAGATCCATTGACAAACATAGGGAATTCGGGAATGATAGTTTGGATTGTACTGAAGCACATTTCTTCTAGATAGAATACTTCTAGTCTAAAGGGTGGTACTTCCCAGCTTGTGGAGACTCTTTCATAGGAACATTAGTTGATGATGATGGATCATACCTTTGAACCAGAGTTAGAGGAACTTCTTCTCTTTGTGGGTTGGGTCAGATAGGGCTACCCATGTGACAAGGGTAATTATACACCCATTCCTATTCAAATGAATACTCTAGAATGATTAGACCAGAGTGACTTATGATATGTGAGGTGGGATTCCCTTGTTCTTATTGGGTCTACAAGAGAACCCTTCTTCACATTTATGCAACATTGACGGTTTTATTGGGGGTGCGGCCATAAGCTTGGTTGTTTACCATAGCTACATGTTCCTTTGTATCCCCAACTTATACAGACTCTTCCTCTGGTCCCCTAATTAGTTGTGGGGTAAACATGTTCACTTCCATACTCCCCATTGGATAAGGGGTCCATTAAATGAATGACATTAATAGGGCCAAAAATAAACTCTTCTTTAGACGATGACATTCCTCGATCAATTGCTTCTGGTGGTGATGTTTGGATGTGTGGTGCATGTTCTTTCCAATCCAACGGAATAAATCTGAGAGTATCATAGATTAATTTGTCGTTGACAAGGGTTCAACTTATTACACTTCCTCTCCACATTTCTGGTCAAACTATTTTTGGACGCTCGACCCTTGGATGGTTTTGGGGAAAAGGATGTTGAATTCATTACATTAGGGGTTTTGGGTGGATATTCAGTTACATCAACTATTCATGATGTATTACATGAGCTCAGTTTATATTTTTCTAAGACATCCAACTATAGAATGTATTATCCCTTTTTAATAACAAATTTTTTCCACTCCTCTCCCTCGTCAATGGTAGAGGATCATATATATTCCACTTGAGCTTGTTGGGGTTCTAATTTCATTTTTACAGAATCGATTATTCTCAATCGATGAAACACTCTTAGATGGTGTGTCCCAATATCTAATGAATGGGACAATAATCTTGTCAATCAAAGAGATGAAATTCATTATCCCTCATTGGATCTGGTAGATGTAGTATGTTGTATTTCATAGAGGCTGTAAAATATCCATGGAATTGGTTTTCTCAGAATGAGTAATATTTCTTCCTTCATTCCTCAAATTGATTTCGCATGGGTCCTCTTTGCTCGTCTTTTCAAAGCAGGGGTTTCTGTTGACATCCAGGGGGTACCATATGATTTATTATAGGCCTCAAGGCTGGAGCAGGTTCCAGGGGTAGCATGAGCCTAAAAAAGATATTTTAACTCATCATACCCTTTTTCTAGGGTCCACTACGGCTGCTCGGGACATGATCATATTCCATTGTAAGGAATCTTCTATTCTAAGTGAAATGAAACAGGAATCCTGGAACCTACCTATATACTTTATCTTGATGAGTAGTGATCACAATTCATCATGGAGATTTTTGACACATATAACGAGCATCTCATCTTCGGGGTGTGGTGGAATAAAGGACTAGATCAGACCCTTCATCCTAAATATGATGTATGAGACTCTCTCATTCAATCATTATTTAATGTCCATGAAGATAATGAAAATTTTCTTTGGCAGTGTTGAACTACACTAGGAAAGGATCTACCGTTAGTGATCATCCCATTATGTTATTAATTTTTGTAGAAATTTTTTTTACCTTATCTAGGGAAATCTTTGCAGGGTTTTCAAGAAACATGTGAGTTTAACTACTTCTTGTTACTCTTTGGTTCCCATCACAGGATCTCAACAGGATGAATAATGAATTATATATTGTTCTAGGTCACGTGAACCATTGAATATTGGGAATACGGGGTTCCCAAAGTTATATGGAACTAAAATATTACTCACTGGGTCGGGGTAAGTTTTTCATTCTAGTTGTATAGAATCACACCATCCTTCCATGGCTTCAGAACGAGCTACCAATGACTCAATGGTATCCATGGGACCTTTATGAGTTCCATGTTGTAATTGAGAATGGGATGGTACAGTAGGGGTAAATTTGATCATTCTGATGCTATTGGTACTTGAGGGGGATACCCTATTGGGGGAATCATTTTTTGGATTTACCTAAACCAATTATTGTTGTTTCCTCAATGGGGGAAATCATGATATCCCTCTGGGATTAGATTCTGGAAGTCTGATAGTCCTAGCTATGTGATGGATGAACCTCCTAGCCTTGTTTAATTCACTGGGATGAACTGTTGTGGCTGAGGAACACCTTCTATGAGTTTATGTTGTGGTTCTTCCATAGTAAATTAAGGATTATATTCCATAGGATGGATTTCTTGGAGTAACAATGGATTGATTCTCCATAACTCCTTTATCTCCTCCTCTTGTCGATTGAATCACCCCTCAAGCATAATGGATGCATTATCTTTGATATGAGGAGGTGGGTCATATATGAACTTCATTTTATGCTTCTCCTTATTGGTGATTTATAAAGGAGGTAATTATGGGTTATGTGAGGAAGAGGTTAAATTTATGGTGGCCCTCTGATTTCAATTATGTATACTATTAGGTTCAATATTGACAGGGTTCAGGGCGAAAAAATCATCTCCTTGCTCTTATGAATTTGTATCATCCTTAGTATGGTCTAAAAGATTGATTTCCATGATGTTTACTAATTTTTAACACATTATAGGTGGCATTATATCTATTTAATGTTTGGGGAGCTTCATGCGTCCCTTGTTGGATCTTCCCCTTCCATTCCAGATTTTTTATGCAATTCTCAGTTAACAGTAACTTGGAGGGAACCATAATGTGATCATGTCATATTCCTCCCTTGTGGGGGAATTGAATCATGAGAAATTATGGACTGGGTGACTTGTTTTCTTTTCATCCTCCCTGCGTGGGAGAATACTGACAGCCATTGTACGGGTGATTGAGGTAAAAATTACCCCATCCCTAAAGGATAGGGTTGCTCATGTTCATTTGTCATGTTACCCCATCTTGGATTTTCTGTTCTTACAGAGGAATTTTTTGTTAAAAATTCCCCCAAACATGGGTGTTGGGGTTCATCACATATTACAAAACGTGCTATTGTTACTGTAGCTTTCTTAATCTCATGCATTCTCATTCGGGTGTGAGTTGGATATGGTTCTAGGTGTTCACATGACATATTTTCTTTTGAGGACATTAACAATGCTTGTTTACTAGAATCATGTAAATGAAAAGCCTACTGAATTCTCTTAGTTTCCTGATTCATGATTATTTTAATGGATCTCCCTATTTTGGCCTGCTGCTTTTGAGACTTATTCGAGACCAGTTCATATTGAGGATACCACCTTTCTAATGAAATAAGTCCATGTGATGAATTACTTGGGATGATGACATTGAAGGATGTAATTTGTGATGGGTTATACTAAACATGACATGAGGTTAAGTGAAATTATCCATGATCTCCCCATCCCCTATTATGAACATCAAATGGTGGCATCATTGATTAGGTTATGTAGCTTATGTTGCACATTAAGGCAAGTCATTTCAAGATCTTTCTTCCAACTCTTTGATTGTGTCTATTGCACAGAAGTAATGGATTACAAGTCGATTTGTTGGTGAATCTCTCACACTAAATGGACATGTTATATTTACCCATAATAGGGTAAGGAATTTTCTTTTAGGTAGAGTAGGGTTTTCTAGAGATTGATGAAAATTTTATATATGTATTCCTAAGACAATTCCCTTGGTATGTCGAACTAAGAAGTGGTTGTGGGCCAAAACATAATTGGTATGTCATCCTTGGATAATTGACTTCTCACGAGTAACAGGACCATTTGTTCTTCCAATAGATATTTCTCTACATGTTTGTCCCAATTTGGACATTTCTTGATAATTTCATCTCATGAAATGGGGCTTATAGGTATCTTGTTGATATCTAAAGGATTTGGGGGGTGGCTCCGATGATGAGCGTGGCCCTAAACTGTCTTCTTAATGAGAAAGGATATCACTTGTCATTGACAGGTTATATAACATGTCTAGCCCTATCCTTCCAATCACCTAAGAACATGAGGGTTTACTCATGATTTAATTTTCATGTGGAGGAACTTCCTACAAAATATAAATATTACTATAGGGAGGACCTTCATAGCCAGTGCTGCGACGGAGAGGGCTACCATCACAGCTTGGTATTTTCTCGCAGGGGTAATATATTTGGTGTTCATTATGGGGAGGTTGTTTAGGATGGACTACAATAAGGGGAGGTCCTTCTTACTTATTTATTTCATTGTGGGGGGGGGGCCTTCATATTGACCACCACCATGGTGAGGACTACCGTCATGGCTTGATGTCCCACTGTATAGAGAATTTATGTAATGTATAACCTTGGGAAGAACATCATGGTAGATGATAAAAAGGGGAATGAATTCTTACTATCCAATATTATGGTCACACAGAGGCATATCATTATTATCATTAAGAGATAGGCTCTCATGATCAATCATTTCTTTCCCACAAAGTAAGTATCCATGGTGCGTGATTTGGGAAGGACCTTCGGAGCTACTGGTTACAATGTTGTAGGGAGGACCTTCGAAACTACTGCTGCCACTTCTATAATTCGGTAATGAATCTATAGGATCCCTATCCCATATTGATAAATGTTTTATGTCTTAATGAACTCCCACATCTAGCATAGTAGGGTACTGAAAGTGCTCTTCATTTTCTAGTTCCCTTTGGCACATTTAATTTATATGTGCTCTCTTGTGAGAAATAGGGCCCACATTCTATTGGTAACGACCTTCATGTATTGGTTCTTATTTGACTAGTTACCATGTTGTCAGCTGGATATTCTAGTGATATTTTTTTCTAGTAAGCATATATGGCTGCCCTATAGAGGCCAATATGTTGTACTAGTGTGCCCTAGTTGGAATGGGTATTTGTTCCCAATCTAGAAGTTATTTATCTCGGAATATGACTGATGACACTCTTGTACTGGAGTAGGGTTGCATGCATACAATGGGGTGACAGAACTATTTTTAAGTTAGTCACCCCACATAGGGAGATGGGGATGTTGGCCCGAATCCTTATTATATCTGTGGACATGATTAAATCTTGATTGGTTTGGAGGATATTGTTAGGAATTGACGTCTCATCCTCCATCATTTCTATGATGTTTTAAGATATGTCTTTGGTTAGAATGAGTATGTATTCCCATTCTAATTTTGAAGTAGGAATATGTTCCTACAATGGTTCTCCATGTTCTTCTAGTGGATATTGGTAGTTCTCCTATGTTGGGGCAGAGGAACGAGTCTAACCCTGATTCATGGCTGGGATATGCTAGCTATTTTCTCCAGTTTTCATCATGTTTGACCAGTTTTCTTCATATTTACCATTGGGGATTTTCATCTATTTGTTTGATAGAGCATTTTTCTGGTGGGCTTGATATGCATACACAAAAATTTGACTCTTATTGTATTTTTTTCTTTTATAATTGACTGGTGGGCTTCATTTTTTAAGCAAGATTTTTCTTCTAATTATATTTTCATTCCATTGTATTTGATAGATAAGATTCATATTCATTGGGAAGATTAAATGACTATCCATAATTTTCAACCCTATTTGGATGAAGGGATTGGTGTCTATCAGTAGGAATTTTTGTCTACATATAGATAGTTTCTTTTTTATTTAGATGATATGATTCTTGTGAATCACTATGAATTTTTATCTACATAAAATTTTCTTCCATACTTGTGAAGAGGGTTTACAATAACCTATTGGAATATGCACATTTTTGATTTTTATAGTATTTTCATTGTGGAATTTAGAAGAGGGAGTAGGAATATATGTATGCTCATAGTGTTCCATTGTATTAGATTGTAAAATATCCTCCTTGAGAATTAGGGAGATG
This sequence comes from Viscum album, assembly GCA_963277665.1. NCBI lineage: Eukaryota > Viridiplantae > Streptophyta > Magnoliopsida > Santalales > Viscaceae > Viscum > Viscum album. The sequence continues at coordinate 1,682,560,122 of OY728119.1, read as the reverse complement.
TCATATTTCTAGTTATATGTTTATCACCATTGATGGGTATCCATATGAACTTGTGTCTATCTGCCCTCAACCAGAACCCATGGAGCAGTCTGCTTCTTGACATGAGGATATTGACCCGTGTGGCATTGGTGGTGACGTATTTATGTAGGGGACCTTGAGCGGGTCTCCTGTATAACAGGGAAGAATTCATTAACAACATCCTCATCCACCTCCATAAGATAAGTGAGGTACTCATTGTTGTGTTCCGAGGACAGGCTCCCGAGAGGATTGGAGAACAGATAGTTGGGCTGCCCTATTCTGGAATTTTGGTTTCTACAGAAGAGGTGGCTAGAGATATTTCATGACTTATTAAAAAAAGGACTCATTCCTAACTTATTAACAAAAAGGTCTCCTTATAATAAATCTTACATAAATGGGTAAGGCCACAACCAAATACCCAAGATAATTTGTCTCATGATACATAACAATGCATCGAGGGGATATGTAATTCTATTCCCCACCCATCACTTAATAAGTCCAATGAATTCCTAATATGAAAGGGGTGAAACATAATCAACCCCAAAAATCATATTTAAAAAATAACATAAAAAATTTTAATACATACCTGATCAAAAAACATACTCATAAACCATCCAGAGTAATATGGTGAATGGTAATACAATTTTATATCCCCATTAAATATGATCATAAATCATCTATAGAAATAATAAATTTGATATCAATAAAAAATATCCCTATTGGATAATAATTAAAATAATGTTCTGATGTTTTTGATGAATATAAATACCATATAAATTCCATTAAAACCCATTTAAGGATAATAACCTTTTAAATTTGAAAACTATTTTAAAACTAAAAGTTCAAAAAATAACTTATAAATAATTTAATTTGAATATAAATGTTGAAAACTTTTAAAATAATATTTAAAACATTTAGTGGTCATGGTATCATAAAATTCCATTCATGTCAAACATGTTAAAACAAATATTCCTTTCACATTTTCAATAAAAGGTGAAGGACCCTTATTTTGAAAATGACGTGAATATTACTTTCAAAAAAATTTGAAAATATTAAAATTGATAAAAATATATTTAATGAATGATTTGGAAAATGATGAAAACATTTTAAGAAAAAATATTTTGAAAAAAATTGGAAAATAATTATTTTGATGAAAAATGATTTTCGACTAAAGCGAGAAATAAAGTAAATTTTTATTAGAGAAATTTCATAAACCTTTTATGAAAAAAAATTGAAAAAATGGTAATATTAATTTAAAAAGATAATTAATAACCATATGAGAAACATTATATTTATTTTAATATTGAAATATTAAATAATTCAATCAAGGGAGACTTAAACAAAAAAATCTCGAATAATGGTGAGAATGTTAAAAAAACCCTTACCACTTTGGTAACATTTGATTTATAAGACCCATGGAAGAAATAAATTAAAATAAAATATTAAATTATAGGAATATTAATATATTGATGATATAAAATATCAAAATGTATGGCATATACACCACATAAAGGAATAAATGATCATTACAGAATATGTCTCACAGAAGTAAAAGGGGGATGAGAAACCCTCACCACTTCTTCGGCTTCATTCATATGTCTTTGAACCTCTTGTATAATAAATATAGGTTTATTAAAAAAATATTTAAAACCATAATCATGTATATCGTACCATATATTATTTAATTATTTACTTTTATCACTTTTGTATTAGCAATTCTTTGTTAAAATCATTTTTCTGTGATAATTAATTCATCTTTCATGTATGTTTTGGTTTGATAATTTTTTTAATTTTAATTTGATTATGGTAAAATAGTATAAATAATTATACCCATGATATAAATATAATATATATTCATTATATATTTATTTATAATAATCTATAAAGGTTATAAAAAAATAGATTACACCATTCATGGAGACAATAGGTCTTATGTACGCATAAACGTTGTTTCAATTTTTATTGATAGATGGAATGAATGAAAAATAAATATTAATAAAAAATTAAATAATCATTGTTATATTATATATATATGAATTATTTTAATAAAATCCTTCCTTACCATTCATTTAAAATGAACATGAATAACAGTTCATATCGCAATGTGGAGGCGGTAGTCCACACGTACACATGAGAAATGTTATTGTTTTAAAGTGGATTAGAAGGTAAGAAGTTATATGTGATATTATATATCCATAATTATTTATATATAATTGTATAATTTATATTTATTAAATTTATTCCTTACTACCTTCCATGTAGAGAGTTTGTGGGAAAAAATCACATCGCTTCACGAGCTGTTAGTCTGTCATACACACTAGTGGCATTATCATATCTCTCATGAAATGGAAAGTAAAAAGGTATATATGATATGGTAATTACTTATGTACTATAATATCATAAATATAATATATTTGTTTTAAATACATAATTACATCCAACATTTAAATGTGGTGATGGAAAATGAACTACATTATTTCACGAGCCTATAGTTCGTCGTACACACGATCAAAGATTTTGTTTTCCATTTTTTAAAAGTGAATATGAATATAGATTATGGAATTAACATAATAAAATCTCATTATATAGGAGATATTGGTGATATTATTTGTTCATATTTGTAAAATTTTATAAGGAGTTATAAGAAGATGTAAAATCAAAACACAAAGTTAAAAACATTACCTCTTATCCGAGCATCCTATTTAGGGTTAATCTAAAGCCATCCAAGATTAGATTTATTATAAAAATAAGTACCCTATGATGTAGGAAGGGAATTAATTAATATAATGTTTCAGGTATTTACCTAACCAATGGGATTTGCGAGTGTGAATAAGGAAGGATAAGGGGTTTACTTTTACAAGTACGGGAGATGACACACTTGGTATTTTTTAAAAGAATTAATTACACCCATTTTTTTATCATTTAGGAAGCCTAAAAATTAGTAATTTTAAAATCATAGAGATTATAGGGTTGAAATATTTCAATAAATGGGGTTTTGACTAGTTGGTATGTCATTTTAACCCTTATCTTTTTAGTTTACCTCCCTAGTAAACTCATTTTTTCCTTAGTTGTTGTAATTAATTTTTAATATTTTTATTGTTAATAATAGAAAAAATTAATTTTAAATTATTAGATAATATAAATTATGTTTATTCCAAATATTTAACCCATTTTTCCAAATTTAATTCAAATTAGTTTCAAAATCTAATTCAAAATCATACCCGCAAACGTGATAAAAAAAGTGTTTCCAAAGATAAAACTCACGTAAGTATAGAATTTTTTAATATAAAAATTAAAAATAAAATTGATTTAAATGAACGAAATTATTTATTTTTTAATATAATTGAAAAAAAATTTAGTTTAACACCAATTTAAAATATAAATTTTCTTTATAAATAAATTGAAAGAAAATGCAATTTTCAATTAAAATCAGTATTTTTTACTATTCATTTGGAAATTAATCTTTTTATATGATTCTAAAAAATTATACAAAATATATTCTTGATATGAATATTTATGAAAAGTTTTCTATTTTTTTAAAATTAAAAAAATTAAGTTCTGTGTGAAAACGACGACCAATCCTTCATTCAGAAAAATAGAGTTTTTCAAAAAACATTTCTTTCTCTTTTAAGTGGTTAGTATTATTTTTATAATAAATATATAACCATTTAATTTATTTTATAAATATTTAAATCATGTGACTTCCATAATTTAGTTATTCCTATTCATACCCTCTAAGTTAATGTCTTAGTTATAATGGTATTGTTTAAATAATAATCTTCCAATATAGTGTTGTGTGTATCATAAGTTATCAAAGATATTGAATTCATTTAAAAATAAATATATCATAAAGTCTTGGGGAATTATATTTTATTATAAAGTTTGTAATTTCCTCCCATGAATTCTATCAAATATTATGTTCCTATTTTAAAATCTCCTTATGTTACATTCTACCAATTTCAACAAATTGCACCCTCACAATTTAATCTTGATCATTGAAATAAAGGGTTTGAATTTTGAAAATAACTTTATTCAAACACCACATCAATAAAAGAGTTAAAAAAATTTTTTCTTAGAAATAAATTAAGTTATGTATTGAAGTGATCTAGAATAACACTTGCTAGGTTTCTAAATATAGAATGATTGTTGGCAAGTGAATATACCGACATAAAAGAAAAGCGTAAATAATTATGGATAGTAGTCGAGATCATCGATCATAAGAAAGTGAATTATCTCGAAAATTTGATGAAAAAAATACATAAAATTATTATGAATGAAAAGGACACTAAATTAATATAAAGGAAGGTATTATAACAAAATTTTTGTTAAAAAATTATTTTCCTAGAGATATGGGATTCCTTTACCATCTAAATGAGAAAATATGAAAATGTAATTACTTGATATATTTCTATTTAATAATATTAATTTCATCCTTTTTTTATATCACTTCATAATTCATTTCATACTCTAATAAATGAATATCAAAAATGAATTTTTATGCCTGAAGCACTTTTAACAAATCACTAGAATTCCAAGTCATTCCTCACATCTCGAGATATTTTTCAAAATAAAAATGGTTATAACATGTCATATAATTACACCCAAAGTAAAACATAATCTATATCATATATAGTTAAGCTTAATAATCCTAAAAAAATTTTCTCTTCAAATTAAAAGTCCAAATTGTTTAAGGAATGTCACTAAATCAAAATTATATTCCCTATACAATATAAAGTGGTTCTTTATGTCATATTTAAAATAAATTAATACCTTGATCACCATAAAATCTTAATTAAAACATGAATTATTCCAAAAATAAAATCTTAAGTTGTCTAATATGTTCCATAGATCTAACCATTTAGTTAACTCTAACAAAGATAACATAAAACATAAAATCACTAACCAATTTCACCGTAAATAATATTATCCCTTAGATACATCATTATCATTATTGTCTCATCATAGAGTACATATTAAGGGCTATATTCCCTAAATAATTAGTTTTTTAAAAATATTAACTTGATAGTAAATCAATTTTATTGGTACCATTCATCACATGATTTCCAATACATGAAGAAATACTACTTCAACACAATCCTTATAAGTTTCATGATTCTTATAATGAGAATTTCATCAGTAAAATACTTTTAAAAAATATTTCATGGATCTAAATAAAAAATAACATTAATAATTCCACTTTTTGGTATCAATGTAATTATATTGACCTTGATACCTTAGCTTCTTATAAGTAATATTCTATTGACACTTGGGTAATTGGTTAGAATAGTTCCCCATATCATTTCAGTTATAACACTATACTTTGAGGGTTTCTCCCTTACCATTGAATTCATTTGCATGATGGTTTTTCCTATACACTTGAAGAAACTCCTTTTCTTTTTAGGAATATACCATGGTTCTTTATTCCAAAATCAACACATGTGGAAAAATTCTTCTTTCCCTTATTCACTTTATCAATTTTTTCTCTATTATAATCTTCTTATATTTTTTCCCATCTAATTCATAAGACATAGATAATTGAATCCTTATCTTGGTAACACATGATACATTTTCCTCATATGTTGAAAAAATTTGGGAGACTAGTTCCCATTAGAATTATTTTCTTAATTAAATAAATAAAACAACCAATATTTCTCATTGGATTACATACTTAATCAAGAACAAGCCTTTCTATCCTTATAAAGGTGTGTTCATACAAAGAAATATCTTTCTCTTCTTTTTGTATTAGACTGATTAACATTCCTTCCATATATACTCATTGATCATGAGGAAAATATTTGACAATAATAGTACCTTAATATATTTTAATACCATGTTTCCTATTTTTTCTACATCCTTAAAGTTTTCAATCAATGTCCACCATTGATTCAAATCTCTCAAGAGACTACAAATTTTCAGGGGAACATTCTCCCTTTCACTACTTCTTGGAGTAAGAAATATATTCTCCATTGTACTTATCCATTTATCAGCTAAAAATCGATTTGTAGTAAAATTTAATAATGGAGGTTTATAATGCATGAAGTGGTCTAACATTGTTAAACTACGTGGTGGATCAGTATACTCTACCATATGAGAAAAGGTCATTACCCATAACTTCAGTCATCTACCCCAATATGGTTATAATTTGACCATTTCTAGCTGTAAATCCAACTCCACCTTCCTTATCCTTACCAGGAGGGAAATCCTTAAATCTTGTACGTACATTGATATAGTTACCATTCCTTTCGTTAATAAGATTTTATAAACAATAGAATAAACAATATTAGATCACAAAATTTTGAAACATAATGGATAATCCCAAAACTAATAAAACAGTTATTACAAATTGAAAAATTTATGCATTGCAAATCTCATAATAATAAAGATAGTTTTTTATGGGTATCTTTATTTTCAAATTCATCATAATGGTTTCTAAAAAAATTCAAATTATCCTAATCATATAGCATGGGTGTGTAAAACTATGTTCATAATAAATCCCATTTTCATGAACCATGTGACGGTTGGGTCAATAAAAATGATCCTTTTTTATAGTTTTACCCCTAGGTACATTTGTGGAAGAACTACATCGACTTGAAGCACCTAGATAGGGATTTATTTCATGGACAAATCACATAATATATTTCATACAAAAACATTAAGATGTTATTATATACATATCCTTAAATTTTATCATAGATTTATATTCCATAATATAAGTTTTCCTAATATACTTCCCAAGGTTTCTTCAAAACATATCATAACACCAATTGTAGCACCCTCGTCCCGAGTAGCCTGGATCCGGTGTCTACTATATTATATTGGCATAAGTTATAAGGAATATCATCCCAAATGACTGAATATATTAGTTGTCTTGGTAAACTGGAAACATACTTGAAATTATTATTATAATTAAAAAGATAAAATATAATTTCTTTAGAATGAAATTATTCCACATAGTATATCCCTACATACCAATTAAAAAAACTTTTCATCATATCCTGAGGGGAATAAAACAAAAGAAAAGGGTGGGTTAGATCATTAGAAGGGAAATCGTACAACATAATCTGTCATTAATAAATAATTAAAATAAATATTGGAAGGTAAGTAACTAAAAAAATTCCATTTAATCAATAAATGTATCATCAAATGAAAAGAAATTATGATCAAAATAATGATATATAAATAATCACATGATATTGAAACATATCCATGGATATTCAAACTAATCGAATGATCACATGGATATCAATAACTGATCACATAATTATGGTATAAATAATGTTAGATATCATAAAAATATCATCAAGGCATTATTTTAATATTTATTACCATAAATACCTCATGCTAAAACATCTTACATAAAAGGGTATGGCCTCGGCCCAATACCCAAGCTACTTTTCCTCCTGAGACCTATTGATGCATCAAGGGGATATGTAATTCTAGGCCACACCCATTACATAATAAGTACAATTTATTCTACATATTAAAGGGTCGAAACATATTAAATTAATCATTTATATTTAAAACATAACATATAAAATGTTAATACTTTTCCCAACCAATAAACATAATCCTAAACCATCCAGAGTAATATGATGAATGATAATTAAATTGTACACCCCCTGTAAAACTGATCATAAACCATATGAATAAATAAAAATGATGGTATAAATACAACTTTCCCTTAGTAGATCACAATTAAAACAGAGGGTTGATGTCTTTGTTGAATAGAAATACCATAAATATTTCATTAAAACATTTTTTATGAAAATAAACTTTTCAATTTGAAAACATTTTTAAAACTGAGTGTTAAATTTTTTTTTAAATAACCTTATTTTAAAGTAATCTTTTAAAAATTGTAAAATACATTTTATAACATTGAGTGTTCCATATTACAGTAAATTCTATTAATTCCATACTAGTTAAAATAAATATTCCTTTCATATTTTTTGGTAAAAGGATAATATTCCTTTTAAAAAAAGGCATAATGATTCATTTTAAAAAACATTAAACATCCCAAATTTGTAGAAATTTATTTAAGAAATAAGTTTTAAAATGATAAAAATATGATGAATTCATTTTTATAAAACACATATTCCTATGAAAAATGATTTCCGATCAAAGAGAGAAATAAAGCCCAATTTTCTTAAAAACATTTTCTTAAACATTTCAATTAATAAAGATTGAAAAAATGGTACTATTCTGGGAAAAAATCATGAATAACAGTAAGATAAGAAAATATATTTATTTTAATATATAAATATAAAATAATTCACCTAATGGAGACATAAATAAAAACAATCATGAATAATGATGAGATTGGGAAATAAACCAATACCACTTTGGAAACTTTTGAATCATAAGCCCCATGAACAAAATAACATAAAATTATAATTTAAATACTATGAATACAAATATATTCATGAAATAATATATTAAAAGTAATATTATATACACCAATAAATTAAATATGTGGTGATTATGGCATATGTATCATGAAAGAAAAAGTGAGATGAGAAACACTTAACACTTGTTTGAGTTCCTTAGTATGTCACCAAACCTCATGTGTAATAAATATAGGTTTATTAATAACTATTTAAAATATCATAATTATATGTATAATATCATATATTACTTACTTATTTTATTTAATCACTTTTTTATTAGCAATTATTTATTAAAATCATTGTTTCATGTGATAATTGCTTCTTTTTCCATGTATGTATTGTTTTGGTAATTATAGTTTTTAAATTTTACCACAGATAAATAATATTCATAATTTTAAAAATGATATAAATATATTATATATTTATTATATATTTATATATATAATCTATAAAATATAGAGATAGAAAATGTATTACACCGTTCACAGAGACGATAGGTCGTGCACACACATGAACTCTATTTCTATTTTTCTTGATGAATGGAAAAAAGGAAAAAAAATATTAATTATACATTAAATACTAATTATATTTTTTTATATATCATCACTAAAATCCATCATTATTTATATCCATGTAAAAATAAAATGAAAAACATTTCACATCGCTTCGTGGAGGCGCCAATCCACATGTACGCACGAGCGACGTTATTATTAGCCAGTGGATTTGAAGGTAAGAAGATATATGTGATATTATATTATAAAAATTAATTTTTTACAATAAATATTACATATATTCATTAACTTTTAACCTTAATACCTTCTATGAATATTTTAATAGAAAAAAGAATCACATCGCTTCGTGAGGTGGTAGTCTGCCATACACACGGGCAATGATATCATACCCCGAAAAGAATGAAAATAAATAATGTATATGTGATATTATAATTACATAAGTATAATAATTTCATAAATATCATATAAATATTGTAAATATATCAATACGTCCATCCTTGAAAGGTGGTGATGGAAAAATAACTACATCGCTTTGCGAGGCAGTAGTCCTCCGTACACACGATCGACAATTTCATTTTTTATTTGATGGAAGTGAAGATAAATATAGGTTATGAAATTAACATAATAAAATTTTTTATATATTATTTATGGAAATAATTATTTAATCAGAGTTGAAAATATTTTATGATGTTATAAGAATATGCAAAATGAAAATCTATAGTTCAAAACTTTTCCTCTTCTTTGAGAAACCTCTTTAGGTTTAACCAAAGCCTTCTAGATTATCTTTATGACTTAAAAAAGGAATATTATATAAGTTCGTGGATTTAAAGAATATATTTGGGTAGTTTTTTTATTCAAATATATTTTTAACTGTGAATAGGGGTGGAGAGGGGGTTGCCTTTTATAAGTGGGGGATATGACACACTAGGTATTTTTGAAAAGAATAAATTAAAACCACATTTTTATCATGAAAAAAGAATAACTAATTGGAAACAATAGAACCATATATATTATTGGATCTAAATATGTCCCTATAATGGGTTTTGTCCAAGATATTTCATCATTTTAACCCTTATCATTTTAGTTTAAACCATAGTACACCCATTTTACCTTAATCATGGTAATTAATTTTTACTATATTTACTATTAATAATGGTAAAAAATTAAGTTGAACATAATATATAACATAAAATATACTTATTCCAAATATGGTATCCATTTTAACAAATTAAACTATTAAAAGTGGTAGAATCCAACTAAAAAATATACATGTATACGCGACAAAAAATCTGGTTTCCGAAAAAAATTCTTATAAGTTTATTATGTTTTAAAATAAATATCCAATATGAATTTGATTAAGATTACATAAATTAATTAAATTGGAATATAATTTAACTAATATTAATTTTAAACCTATTTAAAATATAATTTAAACTTGTAAATAATTTAAACGATAAGATTGCTCTCTATTAAAATTATTTTTTCTCACTATTCATCAAATAATTAATATTTTCATAAAATTCTAAAAAAATCACCAAAAGATATTTTTTATATTTAGATTTGAAAAATTAAAATATTTTTTATATAATTTTTCTAAAAGTATATAAAAAAATTAACTTTAAATTATTAGTTCAAAGGGCTACTGATTTGTTATTAAGAAAAATATTGTTTTTTAGAAAACATTTATTTTCCTTTAAAATGGTTATTATTTTATTTATAATAAATAGATAAACATTGAATTTATTTTATAAATGTATAAACTATATAATTTTTATAATTTATTTACTCTTATTCATACCATCCAAATTAACAGTAAGGTTATAATGGCCATGATTACAGAATAATATTTTAATTGAGTGTCGCCATTCATTTAAACCTAGTGTTGCATGAATAAAAAGTTATCAAAGAGATTGAATTTATTTAAAAATAAATATATCTCAAATTTTGGGGGTGTTATATTTTCTTCTAATCATTGTGTTGTGTGTCATACATGATATCAAACATTATTTTCCTATTTTGAGATTATGGGGTGTTACATATAATATTTATGTAAGGGTAATGGAATTATTCTGTAAAAATATAAACCATAAAAGATAATAAAATTTCATAAAATTAATTCATGGCTAAAATCCCAATATTATATAATTTTTAAGTTTGGTTCCTTATATTTGGTATTGAAGGAAAGGTTTAGATAACTTTGGATATTATACATTTTTTCGATAGCTTTGGTTTCAAAGGAATGTACAATATAACACCCCAAAATTCTAAATTAATTACATTTTATTATATAGTATATATAACATGGAACAATGATTTTAGCTTGTGTAACAAGAAACAATATGTTTTATTGATATTTTTTTTACATGCATGACTGAGTTTTATCGAACAATAATATAGTATTAAAATTATTATTTAATATGATAGCTATTGCATAGCTGTTGGAATGTTTATTTTGAATAAGATTAAATAAAACATAAAAATATATAGTTAATTATTTTTAATTTAACTATTTATTATAACTAAAATACGGATCATTTAAAAGAAAATGAAATGTTTTCTGAAAAAAACATATTTTTTCTAAATGATGGTTTTGTCGCACTTTTCACGCATAGTTTAAAATTAATTTCTACCAATTTTAGAAAAACAAAATTGAAAAAATAAATACCCTTCTTGAAATATTAATACCAATATTATCATAGGGTGAATTTTTTTAATTTTTCTGAAATGTTTTATTTTTTGATTAACAGTGAACAATACATATTTTTAACCGAAAGATGCTTTTTTGTTTCAATAATTTGAAATGTTACAGTTTATTTTCATTTAGTTTAAATATATATTAGTCTAATTTTATATAAATTAATCCAATTTATTTCATTGTAATCATTTTAATATAAAATTTATATATAAAAACTTATAAAACATTTGAATATTTTCTCTTTCACACTTTCTTATCGCGTTTGAAGGATTAGTATTAAATTAAAGAATTCAAGTTCTATGAATTTAATTTGAAAAAATGGATTAAATATTTTAAACCATAATAATTTTTAATTTATAATAATATAAACATACATTTTTACCAAAATTAATGATTAAAATATAAAAAATTAATTATCGTGGGTAAGGTAAACATTGATTTATCAGAGGTCAAAATGGAAATATTAGGGTTAAATTGGACTAAAAACATGTCTAAAATCCATCAGATGGACATATTTAGACCTTACATCTTCTATGATAAATAATGGCCAATTTTTAGGCTTTTCTTAAGAAATCAATGTGTACATGATTAAGTCTCCTCTAAAAATGACAAGTGTGCCACTCACCCCAGTTATGAAAGGTCACCCCATCTCCTCCCAAGTTCACACCATAAAACCATTGTATTACCCATACCTAAAAAAATATCCTAATTTCCATTTCAAATTCCAATAATCTTTATTTTTTTCATAAATACAACCATGAATCTCTTTGGTGAAAACCTATTGGGGATACCTCAAGAAAAGGTAATGCTCTTCAACCAGCGTTTTTATTTTTTCTTTATACACCTTATTCAATTATTATTAATCCAGGGTAGTATAATAAATTCAGTATCTTCCATATAATGGGATGTTTTTATTTTATGGTAATGACCTACAACCATATCCACTTCCATCAAAAGGGTAATGAAATCATCATTTGTATTTACGGCAGACTTCCTCCTCGCGAACTGATGTCAATCATTTTTCCATGACAATTTTTCACAATTGGGTATTGTCATTGATATAAATTTTATATAAAATATTTATAAAATAATAATACCTACAGATTGACTATATCATATTTATATATATATATATATATATTCTATTGTGTAGGGGATACAATAACATTTCTCCCATGTATGACAAACTACAGACTCATGAAGCGATGTAATTCATCATTCACTAATGATTTACATGAAAGTTGATAATGATAAAGATAATGATTATATATTATATAAATGAAATAATAATGATATTAATGAAATATTTTTTATTATTAAATTATAACATATTTTATTTTATTTGTTACTTTTTCACACAATGAAATATGATAACATCGTTCGTGTATGTGTGGACTATCATCAATAAGTAATGATGTGACTATATTTTAACAACCACACAAAACAGATTATATATATAATTATATTTAAAGATAAAATATGGTATATATGATGTTATGATAATTTTTTAAAGACAATATATTACATACCTACTTTCCATAACGATCATCATAAAATGGAAAAATTGCTCAAATGTATGTATGACCTACCGTGTCCATGATTGTAAAGTAATTCATTTATAAAAACCATCAATAATGATTGGATTTGAAATTATAATTGATGTAAAAATATTATTATTATTTCCTAATTATTATTATGGAGATTATATAACTGTATAATATGTCAAAGAAACTGAACTTTCTTTATGAGGCGTGCATGTGAAAACAATGCAATTAACACCCAAAACAATGAAAATAATAAATTATTATAAAGTAACATGTGATAAAATGATATAAAATTATCATATATGATATTACAAATATCAATATGTTTCTTTTCTAATTTAATAAAAAGTTTAAAATCATTTTATAGGAGGTTAAATCATGTTCATCCCAAAGGAATCATATGGTAAGAGAGTTCATTTTGATTTCATTTCATTTAGGAATATTATAATGTTATACAACTAGTTTCTTATATATATGGTATATACTACCCCTTTGAAATGTAACATCATGAATAATTAATTGTTATTGTTATTTTTAGTCTCAATTTTAATTCTTTCATCTACGTGGATTTTGCATAAATGTTACCAAGTGGTAAAAATTTTCATAGCTCAATTTCTTTTCATTTGTTTATATTACATCTTTGTTGTCTTTAATATTCTAAGATTATGTGTGTAATTAATTTTTACACTATTTTTTTATTTAAAATTTTTTTATTTGGATTCATAGTTTGATACACAAATTAAATTTATTGATTAATCCCAACTTCAATGTTATGATCATTATATGGGTTAGCTTTACAATCACACTCTCCCTGATATTATTTATTCTTGAATTTAATTTGGAGCAAATTATTTTATATTTTTAAAATAATCCCATATAATTGTCTCGTAATATGTTTATTCATGATTTTTGAAAGTAGTATTACAATTTTCCCACTCTTTGGTACTTAAAATTATTTATAAATTGTTTTTAATAAAATCCAAATTCATTTATCTCCTCGATCATAAATCGATTTTCTTTAAAAACCATATTTTCTAAAAAAAATTCAAATATGTTTTTAACCTTTTCAAAAATTATTTAATAAAGAATTTTTATCAATTTTATCATTTTATAAAAACAAGTAAAATGAATCTTCTTTTTTTTCTATGTTAAGAATTTTCTAACCTTTTTATAGTACAAAGGAAATATTCCTTTAACTTGTATAAAATGTAAAAAATTACCCACTGATATGACCATAATTTCTTTGAATATTCCTTTATAAGTTTACCATGTTACTTTTAAGGAAAGTTTTTCCCTAATATTCTATAAATTCTTAGTTTTTAAAAGTGATTTTCAGATAAAAGAATTTTCAAAATGTTTTTTTGTTTCAAAAAGTGATTTTCTAAATGAATAAGATACTTTAATCAAGATTTTTTTAAAATATTTTTTATGATATTTCTATTCATTAATGATCAAAACACTATATTCTTACTCTAATGTCGATATGTTGTATTGATACCTCTTATTTAATCATTTTTATGGTTTATGATTATTTTCACCTAGGATAATATTGAAATTCACTTCCTTATTTCATTTTGGTAGTTATTAACTTACCCTTCAAATAATCATTTTCTTGTGATCATTAAAATTTTAATTTCCCCTAAATATCCATTTTATTTATCATGGATATTCTTATTTCTAAAAGTGTATATCATTTTACATAAGATTTTTTACTTTGAAATTTATTATATTGATTGAAGAAATATTGATAAATTTTTATCCTTTACTCAATAACAATATTTTATGTTAAGGCATATTGATTGATGAATTAAATAAAGTGGTAAATATATGAAAAATCTTTAGAATTGAAGTTATGGGAGGTTCATAGAATTATATATCCCTTTCATTCAGAAGTATTCCCTTGTGGAAAATTTGTACTCTAGCATTAAATGGGTTCTTACAAGTTATTTAATCCTCCTTGTGAAATTTCTTGATGGTAGAAGTATCATGTTCGAGATACATGATATCCAATAATTAATAATTTCCTCCATTTATAATTTAGTATTTATTATTAACCATAATATTTTCATAGTGATATTATCTCTACATGCATTTTATTCTTACTTTATTGATTAAATGTAATGTGTTTTCAGTTATTTACCCTTCTATATTGATTATGCCTTATATAGGTATAATAATCTTTCTGTGGATTAAATTAAATGCATTTTTAGTTTTTTTACCATTCCATATTGATTATTATACATGATATTTTCACGTTGATATTATCTTTGAATGCACTTATTTATCATTTTACTGATTATATGGCATGCATGTTCAGTTATTTAATATGCTATGTTAATTATGAATATTGATTAATGATAAATATTATAGTACCTAACCCTTATTGTGAATTTGATATCACCCTTATTATTTTCCTCTATCAAAAATCCATGAAGTGTTCTAAGGATGATATGTAAGGATATGTTAGAGGGAATAATGTTATTATCAATAAAAAATATGTTGTTATTTGAGTATTCAAATTTAATTTAAGCCTCATGTGTGTATCTAGTTTACCAAGACTACTAAACAATTTGGTCCTTTGGGATTAAATTCCATGTATATTTTTTCAAATTAGTAAGGTAGACATCGACTTCAGGTTACTACTGTTGAGGTTTCTATGTTTGTTATCAGAGGATATTTAATATAAACCTGGGTAACCAGATTTATTTAAAAATATATTAGGCAACATAAACCTATTATAAATATTTAATATATTTATATAATAACATCCTAATGTTTTGGTAAGGTATATATTATGTTGTTTTTTCTATAAATACATCCATTTATGGATACTATAGGTGAACATGGTTCTTGAATAGAGGTATCTAGGGGTAATAACATCAAAAATGGTGTATTAGGCTTAACCCTATCATCACCTAGTTCTTGAAAACATGACATACTGTGTAAATAGTTTGGCACTCCCAGGGGATATGATTTTGATAATTCACATTTTCTTTACAAACCATTATATATTATTTGAATAGACAATGATTATGAATGACCTAGGTTAAACCTAATTAGTCCTATATTTAAAATAATCTGTCTGAAAGGAATGGGAAAATTATTTATGTTGGGAAAATAAAGTTATAATGTGATGAATTGCTAAGGAAAAATGAATATTATTGTGGAATGAAGTAAATATAATCCTTGGGATCCATTTATATTTTTTTATTAGATATGGAGAACCAAAGAATTATCCTTGTCAGTTTCCCTCTAATGATTAAACCCAAGACCAATAAAGGACATATGTTAAAATAGAATAGATGAATTATTTATGTATTCATGGTTAAGAATTAAATTATTTAATTATTTTTACCAATGGTATTTTGGTTATAAGAAACATGAAATATTTAAGGATTCATTTAATATTTTAGATTCATATATGTCTTCATTAACTTAAGAGTTATGGATACCATCATAGGTTATGAGTTGAAGATTGGTCAAAAGTCCCAATTATTAAACACGTATCTTTAGGTTTTATGTGATGGGAGTCTACCAATATTGAAAACCTTTTGGAGAAATTTGTAGAAAGTTTATGTTTTAATGGAAAATTTATTTGAGTGATAATGACCTTAAATTTTATATTAATAAGTTTAAAGGTTTTGATATTCTTTAAGATTAACAAGCTCATAGATGATTTTATAATAATATTCAAATAATATTATCAGCCCTTGTAAAAAATGATATGTTCTGTTTAAATCCTTTATAAAAGGTCATTTAATGAATGATTTTATTTCAAGGATGCCCATAATGTTTCAGAAAAATATGTGAATAATATTAACATAGTGTTGAGAAAGTACAAACCACATGTTGGGAAAAAACCCATCGTGTTCAGAAAAGCCATGGGGCTTGATCCATTGATAAAAGGATGATAACTACCTAGTTCCTACCATTGGGCTCTAAAAACTCATGGTTAACATGTCAATAGTTCAAAGATTTCGAAAATTAATATTAATTATGAACCAGGGGTGTAACGTTTGAGGTTTATTGATTAATTTATTATATTGGATAAGTTGTGCTAACTATTTTAGTTTTGGAAAATATTTAGTGACACATGGAAAGACTTTCCACACTTTTATAGATATTAAAACTTGTTAAAAGTGTATATTAGCAATTCAGTTATTAAAAGTTCATTTTTTGATATTCATTTCATAGAATAAGGGATGAATTGGAAATTGATTGAAGCACAATCAAATGTTGAAATTGTATATTCCCGTATATTCTTAGACAAAAAATAATTCATCAAATTTAGGGAAAAGATCAAAAAAAAAATTATTGTCATATTACATTCACATCTAATGAATCAGAATTTATTTTAAATCATCAAAGGTTTATTGATTTTAGGCCCATAACATTAAATTGATTGTTCACTTTCTTTTAATCAATGACATCAATCAATCTATATAATTATTTATTATTTTCCTCTATGTCCACATATTCACATTACATCAATTTTATCCTACATATAAAACTAGTTATGTGTTATTAAATATAACCTTTATAATTTCATTCCTCCATTATTAATATAATTTTTTTAAACCATATTACGATGTGTGTTTTTCTACAAAATAATTTCCTAAATTCAAAGCCTTGATTATTGAGATCAAACATAAATTATGAGGATATAATTTACTTAAGGTATGGAGAATGTAACACCCTAAATTGTAAAATAATAAAAATTTAGGAGATATATTATATTACATGAAACACATATTTTAGATTTTTTTACACACAACAATGATTTTCTTTGATACCTTTTATTACATGAAAGACTAATGTTTTCCAAAAAACAATATACTATTAATATTATTATTTTATATCACAATTACCACATAGCCAGTGGAATGGGGGTTATTAATAGTATAAAATAACATATGAAAATATATTGATTAATAATTTTTATTATTTATGTATTTATTAAATATAAAGTAAATATCATTTAAAAAAGGAAATATTTTCTAAAACAAATTCTATAAGAAGGATTAGTAACTCTTTGCGTACATAATTTAAAACTAATTATTACAAAATTTAGAATATTTATTGTAAAAAATAAAATTAATTTTTGAAATTAGAATAAAAAAATTATCATCGCATTACTGTTTGGTATTTTTTGAAAGTTATATTTGTTTATGAATAGTGAACAATACTGAATTTTTAGTGGAAAACTACCATTTCAATTAAATAATATATAATGTTAAAATATATTTTTAATTATTTTTAACGTAAAACGAGTTAAGTTTTATATAAATTAATTCATTTTATTTCATTAGAATCATTTTCATTTTGAATTTAAATATTAAAACACTGGAAACTTATAAAAATTTTCTCTTTAATACCCCCTTTATCACCACATTTGATGGATTAATATTTAATTACAATTTTCCACTTATGTCAATTGAATTTGAAAAAATTTATTAAATATTTTGAATCATTATAATTTATAATTTATAATAAGTTAAACAGAATTTTTCTTCAAAATGACTATTTAAAAAAGTAAATAATTATTTACCGTGGTTAAGGTAAAAAAATGATTTAACGGGTGTTAAAGAAGAAATATAATGGTTAAATAAAGCTAAAAACTATTCTAAAATCAATTTTATAGAAATATTTGGACCTTATATCTTCTATTTTAAAGAAAGGTCCATTTTATTAATGTTGTAAGATAATAAAAAGTTCAGTATTGAATCATTTCATAAAATTATAAGTGTGTTACTCTACCTCAAATATAATAGGAAACCCCATCTTCTACCAGCGTTACACCTTTATACAATCACATCCATTTGGTTTGGCCAATACCTACCCAAATCACATCCCAAATTCACTCTCATCATTTTAGAATCCTTATTTTGGGTATAAATATAAACTTTCAAGGCTTTGGTGAAAACTGAAGGAGGATACCTGAAGAAGAGTTAATGTTCCTCAATGTGCATTTTTATTTTATTTCATTATCCACATCCTATAATTATTATTAATATATGATTCCATAAAAAAAATTATACCATTATGATACAGTAAATTCAGTATATTCCATTTCATGGGTAGTTTTTATAACACTTTAATGACCTACTAACATCTCTATATCTATAAAATGGGATATCAAATCATCATTCTTGTGTACTGTGGACTACTACTTGACAAACTGATGTCATTCTTTTTTCCATTACAACTATTCATGGTTTGGTATGACGATGGATATAAATTATAAATATAAAATTTATAACATAATTATACATTTATATTCATTATATAATATATATATATTTTACTTTCCATTCTATATGGGATATGATACCATTTCTCTTATATATGGAATACTACAGCATCACGAAGCGATTTGATTCATTTTTCACTAACTCTTTACATGAAAGATGATAATGATAAAGTTAATGATTATATGTGATATACATGAAATAATTAATATATTCATGGGATATTTCTCATTCATTAATGATAACATATATCATTTTTTCCTATATTTCCACTCAATGAAAGATGAGATCACCATTCATGTAAGTGTGGATTACCGCCTTCACGAAACTATGTGACTCTGTTTTCATCCCCAAACCACATGGATGATATATATATATATGTATATTTAATGAAAAAATATGGTATATATGATATTATTATTATTCTATAATGATGATATATTATTTACTTTCTTTTCATAATGATCATTGGAAAATGGAAATGTTGCTCAAGCATACGTATGACCTACCGTCTCCAAGATCATATCATAATTCATTTCTCAAAATCATATTTCATGATTGGTTTTAAAAGTATAATTGATAAAAAAAATATTATATTTATGTCATGATTATTATTCTATATATTATAGAACAATATAAATTCACAAGAACCGGTACTTTTGTTATGTAAAATGCATGAGAAAACAAATGCAATTAACACCCAAAATAATTAAAATAATGAATTCTAATTAACAAAAGGGTGATAATATGTTATAAAAGGATAAAATATGATATCAAAAATATTAATATGGTTATATTATAAGTTAATAACTTTTTTAAATCTAATATACATGTGTTTAAAAAGCATTCAACCAAAAGAAATCATAATGTAAGGGATTTCATCATGTTTTCATTTCATTAAGGTATATTGTACTATCATTAACCCAGTTTATTTTTTAGAGTGTATATACTACCCCTATGAAATTAAATACCATTAATACATCATTATTCATCTTATTTTAATTTTAAATTTGAATTATTTCATCAAAATAGATTTGACATAAAATTTACCAAGTGGTAAAAATTTCATAACTCAATTTCTTTTCATTGGGTTATATTACATCATAATTGTCTTTGATAGTATAAGTTTATGTGTGTAATTAATTTTGAATAATTTTTTATTTCTAGTTGTTTTATATGTATTTTATGTTGATACACATAATCAATTCATTTAATAAACCTCACTTCGACATTATGATCACTGTATGGGATGACTTCAATATATCATTTTCATTGAGGATATTTATTCTTGAATCTATGTTGAATTAAATTATTTTATCATTGTGTGATAAACACATAAATATTTCTAACACTCTATTTATTCATGATAATTTCCGTTAATAGTTCCAATTTTTCACTTTTTTTACTTCAAATTATTGAAAATATTTTTTAAAAAATCCTACTGCATTTAACTCTTTAGTCGAAAATTAGTTATCTTCCAAAACCAGGTTTTCTAAAAAAAATAAAAATGCTTTTAACCTTTTTCAAAAATATTTACAAAATAATTTTTTACCCATTTATTGATTTTACCGAAAATATTCAAATTAAACTT
Organism: Viscum album; assembly: GCA_963277665.1. Classification (NCBI taxonomy): domain Eukaryota; kingdom Viridiplantae; phylum Streptophyta; class Magnoliopsida; order Santalales; family Viscaceae; genus Viscum; species Viscum album. The sequence continues at coordinate 1,682,539,130 of OY728119.1, read as the reverse complement.
ATTTTTTTTTGGAATAATTTAATTTTCAAATATTTTAAGAGTAAAAAAATGTTTTTTAAACTTTTACACCAAGTATAGAATTACCCACTGAAATGAATGAAATTTCTAGGAATATTAAATTTAATGATTACAAGGTTATTTTTAAAGAAAATATTTTTCATAATATTCTAGATATTCTAGGTTTTTAAAAGTTATTTTTATTGAAAAGTATTTTTCAGATGTTTCATGTTTTAAAAAGTGATCTTCAAAATGAAAACTTTATTTTCCTAAAGATTTTTTTTAAAGATATTTTTATGTTATTTATATTCATCAATGAAAAAACCCTTTATTATTACTCCAATGGAGATAAGTTGAACTGATATCATCCTTATTTTTTCTTTTTTATGATTTATGATTATTTTGACCAGGGTTAGTGTTGATATTCACTTCCTCATCTTATTTTAGTAATCATTAACATCCCCTTAAAATATTCAATTTCTTGTGATCATTAGAAATTAAATTTCCTCTTAATATATTTATTATTTATCATGGATATTAATATTTCATAATATCTATCTCATTTATAAATATGTTGTTTTAATTTTATAGTTATTTGAAGGATTGGGAAAATATTGATAATTTAATATCCCTTACTCAATATGAATATTTAATGTTAAAGAATGTTGATTCATTAATTAAAACTATTATTCAATATATGAGGAATGATTTGGACTTATAGTGATGGGTGGGGCTTGGTATTATATATCCCCTCAATGTTTCAGTTGAATCATGAGATAAATTAGTAAGAAATCATTAAATGGGTTTTTAACTATAGTTTAAGACATCTAGTGAATGGTCACGATGGTAGAGGTATCATATTCTGGGGATATGACTTCCAAACATTACGAGTTTACTTTATTCTCAATTTAGTTATTATTTTCAATGATATTTTCACAATGATATTATCTTTTTATGCATTTAATTCTGAGTTTATTGATTAAATGGCTTGTGTTTTCTTTTATTTACCTTTCCATATTTATTATCCCATATTAAATTATTATAGTCATGTTATTCATTAAATGGAATGTATTTTAGTTATTTACCTTTCCATATTGATTATTATTTATGATATTTTCACATTAATATTATATTTTGATGCACATCCTTTTTAGTTTATTGATTATATGGAATGTGTGTCGTGTTATTTATCTTCCCATATTGATTATGTTAGTTGATTCATGATATATTCCACTTTACATAACCCTTACTGAGCATTTGATATCACCCTTGTTGTTTTTCCTTTTTTCAATATAAGTATAATGTACTATTAATGACAAGAAAGGGTATGGATGGGGGAATAATGTTATTTTAAAAAAATGTTGTAATTTTTGTATTCAAATTTATTTCATGTGTCAAGTTTTTATCTAGTTTACCAAGACTAATAAACTATTATTTTATTTTGGATGTGATTATTTATATCTAATGATAATAAAATAATGATGATTTCAGGTCTAGGATACTAGGGTTGGGGTAACTACATATTTTTTTATTTTATGTTTTAATTGATGGGATTGTAAGATGATTATTAATATTCTGGGAGATTTTTTATTGGTTTATGGTAGATATAACACTTTGATTTAATATAAAGGATAATTTATGAACAAATTTGTTACATTTTTGCTGATGTATGAAGAAAGGTATGTGATAAAATTTTATGTTAAAACAGTATTTAATTTTTGAAGTTATTATTGTTATTTTTAATTATTTGAAGGTTAATGTTTTATAGATTTTTTATGGATAATGTTTTTACGAGGACAATTTTAATTTTAACATGCAATAATTTATTTCCCGTTTTAATGATGTTATTTTCTAAAGAATAAATATCATTTCTAAAGATGAAACTAAAGGACCTCACATAGCCTTCTTATCCCTTCCAGATGATTTTGGAATCACTATCATGAAAAAAACATGTTCAAATGATTTTTAAAATTTTTTCAATATCCAAATCACCAGTAATAGACTGTTTAATTTATCCAAAATATTTTAATTCTTCTAAAATTTCTATGTATGAGGATATTTCATTTATTTGATTGAAAAATATTAACTCATTTATCCCATTCAACTAGGGAAATACCACCAAGGACTTGACTATATATTTTCTACAGATATGGACTGCATGCAGGAAGGAAAAGGGGATATAAATAATAAAAAAGAATACCCTGAACCCGATGTCTATATTTAATATATGAATTATTTTATTATTGTGTCATTCTGGAGTGACGGAATACTAAGACTCTATCTTGTTCGATAGGTCACATGGCCTCAAGTTCACCTCCCTGTATGCTAGAGGTTGCCGACTAACAGTGAGGGTCAATAGAAGTGATAGTAGGGAGACAATACCGTCATATTAGAGTAGAGAAGTGGTTTATTATAAATAAATACGAGAAAATAGTGGAAGAGATAATAAATTAATGGTAGAGTAGCAGAAGCATAATAAATATGAAATAAAAAAGATTGATATTTCCAATTTATAAGAATGCATGCATGTATTATTGAGAATAGAAAAACTGAAACATAAACATACAACTGGAAGAAGTGTACAGTGTTGAATAAAGAAATGAAATAAAGAATCAAATCCTCGAGGGTGGTCTCCATGATCATCCAAATCTCTAGATCAATCTCATGCTCATAACTCCTAGGTACTAGAAAAAACATAAGCAATGGTCCAAGGTCCTACGAACCTAAGGTTTACCCAGGAACCCCAGTGTATTGGTGGCTAGAGCATGGTGTGAGATATAAATCCTAATAAGTTACCACCCATAGTTTCCATGATTGAATCAGGAACATCAATATCAATTAAATATGTGTGCATGTATAAGAAAAATAATTATAAGGAGTGTTGAAATAAATAAATAAACACTGGTTGGCTTGGGTTAAAATAGGGCACCAAGACGACTCTACCTACTTCCACAAATGGTCGTAATGTGGGGTATGAATAGTAACCTTGTGTATTTAGTAATAATATACACATATTGTGGTTAATTAATTCATCCACCTATATGAGAAAAGTATATATGGATTTAAGTTTCCATATACTTGGAATAATTGTTTTTGGATGGGCCAAGCATAACTCAATCATCCATGACCAGTTTAAATGAGCCAATAAGATCAAGAAAAAGGGCATATTCCCTAAATCTTCATAGAATTTGAAACTTCATGCACAACACTCGATATGGTGAGTGAGTCATCATGTCATCACTCTAAATAGGGAGTGTGGTACCTCATCCCACATCCTCCTGTATCACTGGTGTGAGATTCCGTGACTGAACACCTGATGTAAGGGAGCATGATTTTCCACCATGCTCAACAAATCCCTCACCATCATTCCATATACCATTTAAATTATAATCATAAAAAAACGATAATAAAAATTTCTATGAGGCATTACCTATGATTCTCTAAATCTATTAATCCAGTTTAATAAACAAGGCCATCACAATTATAAAAAATTTTATAAGACATGCCTATTAAATTTTAACAGGAGGTGTGGTTGTAAATCCCAAATCACTTCCATTTCAATTACACAAATTAATTCATTCAAGGAAGGAAACCCCTCATGAAAATTATATTCTATTTAATGCATTCTATTTAATTAAACAAAACATGGAAATTTCTTTAACAAGTACCAATGAGGCACTTAAAAGATACCATGAAAAATGGGGCAATTACCTACTTGGAAAAATAAATATATAATTAAATACAAGCCCTGAAGATTAGCTTGGTTCAATAATCATTTAGGTAGGAAAAATAGTCCAATCCCTACACTTAGTACATTCAATGGTTTTATAAATATTTATAAAGGAAAAACTAAATTTTATAATCCCATTAAATTCCATGTTCATATATCAAAAATAACATCAAATTATAGATAAAGGGTCCAAGAATTAAGTGCAGCACATCATAAACCACAAGTCATCATTTTGAAATTTTGAAAATAGTTAACCTCATCTGAGGTCTTTTATTATAAAATCATGGAACAGTTTATTAAACAATCCATTTGTCCCAAATAAACATAACGGTCATGGTTCCCAATTCAATTATTCAAAAAAATCATTTTAGAAAGCTATAATACATATAAATTCGATAATATAAAATTTAATGTGGAACTTAAGATGTGTTATTTCCATTTTAAGCAAACCTGAAATGAGTAACATTATTATCAATCCAAGCTGAATTCCTAGAATGAATTCTGGAAATTTTATAAATTTATCAAAAAGAGACATTTAAAGTGGGAACATCCAATGAGTGTTCATGATTGAGGTTGACATCCTCTATATACTAAACAAGGACCGCATGGAGTATATTTAGGTGCGTTGATCAATATTATATGAAGAATCAATTTAAATGGATATTATTAGCAAATGTCAGTGCATGAAACAATGGAAATATTAATAAAATGATGGACATTTAAGAAAAAATGCATTGAACACCCACCTTGTACATAGGATGTATCACATGTCCAATTTTATGGTCTGATTCGATCCAGTTTCAATGAAATATAAGAAACCACTATGCACCCTCAAAATAGAGGAAATGTTCTTACAATTTGATAACACGTCCATGAGAAAATTAAATGAATTAAAATTCAAAAAGAATCTAGATTTTTACGATGTTGATTCATAGAGACCAACGGTGATTAATTACAACTTTGGAAAGAGGAGATCCAACAAATCATAGGTGAAGTATGGGAGACACCCACAACACCAAGGTGATGAGGCACCAACTTGAGGAGGAAAAGAAAATAAAAAAATTATAAAACCTAAATTCATTAAGGTCTTTTTTTATAATTGCACCCCCAAAAATGGGTTAAATTGTTTGGCCACACATTTTGGATAAACTTTCCACCAACAGTGCAGTACCCACTTCCTTAGAAACTCACCTCGCATTGTCTTTTCCACACTGTTACCCTAATCAATCACCAAACATGAAATTAATAGTGATTAGAAGCTTGGTAAGTGTAACTAACCATGTAAGATTGGCACATGGTCTAGGAAAATTGAGTGCATCCCATGCGGGTCACTTATACTCCTCTGATATAGGCTGCACGGTTTACTTTTGGGGGATGCACGGTTTCAGAAAAACCAGTCACCTTATGCAGACCCTCGTCTGTTTTCTTTAAATTATGATGCTCCTGAAAATCGATGAAGATTATGGGGAACCATTTGAGACTTCAACCATGTCTCAAAAAAACTCATTGAAGTGTTCCAACTCTCATAACTTCATTCTGATGCTTGGTTCAAAGAACGGCCTATCCAGTAATCCCCAAAAGTTCAAATTCCCTCATAATTTTCCCTTAGCTCAAAGCAATGGTCTTTAAAACATCCCCACCATATAACCTTTCATCCCTAATAAGCCTTTGGTAATAAAAAAAATCTCCCTACGTAGAAGTGTTACGAAGTCCAATTCAAATAGTTGTGTTTCATTCAAAATGACTAACACACCTATAAGAATTCTCATTAGGAATACGACACTAAGGGTTTCAAAAATTGATCCATTTCTCATTTTTTGAATTAAACATTGAAACTGAGCTTACCCAAGCTCAATTATCTTGATACGAAATCATATATTCATCTCTTTAAACACCTAACTGATGGTTCTCCCCACCAAGGGTTTTTTATGTTTAACAGAAAATTCTGAATCATGGAATTCCCTACCATCATAATTTCCTTGCAACTACTACCTAATAATTCTAGTGATGCTCCCAATGTGGTTTTTTCAAAAGGGATGAAATGATTACATTAAAGGTCATATTAGAGACATCATCATAAAGATATGGCCAAATAAAAATCAAGCTAAAAGAAACTGCTCACACGTGATTTCCTTGAAATACAAATTCAACCATAAAATCACACACAAAATAAGCTAAAAATGTTTTTAAATTGATTCCCTTAGACCATACACATTGAACAAGAGGGTTAAAGTGTCAAGACGCTCTAGATGACCATTCTCAAGATGCTTGTCTTTGACAACTGACATATTGTAAAATGAACCAAAATGCCATCTTCCAAGGTGTGATGTGTTTACAACAAGGATGATCACTGAATAACGTACCTTATTCATGGTGATGTTTCTTGATCAAAACATCACCAGATCCTTTAATCCATTGTGCCTCAGCATGAACAAGCGTGAAATCTCAATCCAAACCACTATAATCTTCACCCCTTTTTAGACATCACTTTTGATCTCAACCAAAAGTATCAGATAACCTTAGATTCAAATAAATGGATTCCATGAAACTAACCCAAGGAAGTCTATACTCTATGTTTCCAAGAGATACATTAGTACAAGTCCAAAACTTTCACATCATATCATTGACTGAATATACAGAAACATTTATTTAGTGTTCAAGTCCAAGGAAACGGTGGGTTTCCAAGAGTCTATCAAGGTAATTCCTACTCAAGAATCCTGATATCATTAAAAACTAACCATTCCCTGAATAAAACCATGCATCTGTCATGCAACACAGATAGGGATCACTTACCAAAAAATCTCAATATCATTTTAAATATTTAGTTCAAGATATGATCGATGATCTCTTAGTGAATCAATGAAAACATCAAGATAGTGTACATGTTCATCTCTATAATAATAGTAAACTAAGATGAAACCAAGAAAACCAAAATAAAAATAGTTGAAACACCTTTAGTTGACTTATTTAAAGAATTTATACTTTACCTACTGAATCAAAGCTATTAAGAAAACCATGATGTCGGAACCATCAGAGGCATTTCTTGTTCTTTCACATTTAACCACCAAAGTCCAACCTTGACCAATGAAATTTCAAAAGGTTTCATACCAACCTAACCACATCAAAATCATGATGTGGAGAAACCATCGATATGATTCAACACTTGTAAGCCTCAAGTGAATTTAAGAAAGCCTGATTATTTCCAAATTGTTCTCCATTGTAGTGTTCCTTCTACACAGAATGGAACTTTTTACCATAACCGATAGGATGCTACCCACCTTAGGAGTGTCCAAGTCATTAAAAGAAGAAAATTTCAATCCATACATAATAGTCTAGATCAAATACAACTTAAAAATTTGTGTGTCTATCCTCCATGACATGATCACTAAATTACGAAATCTTAGAATTTGGCTTGAAATTGAGAACCAACCTCATTAGAATGTCAAAACAAGTGATCCTATTAGAAATTCATCAAGGTAATTGGGGTGAACATTATTATTTTAATCTCATATGTCACTCTACTATATAGATAAACATATAATGTACTCAATTGAACAAGGCTCAATAATTTCACTGAACTCAATTGGTCTGTTACATCATTTAGAAACTCGATGGGTAATGTATAAATCAATGCATACTTCTCTGAAGTTTAGAATCGAGATGGTATATCCTCAATGTTATCCATAGGTTAACCTCCCTCTGAATTCAAGTATCATATGACCCATACAAGATATTTAACCCTAGATTCATATTCTCTTATATAACCAGTATCCTAGATTACATCATAGGAATTAATCCATCACTAAAAAAGAAGAAAGGGTCACATGATTTTCTAAGGGGATGACCATTCCCATGGCATGTAAAACTTGCTGAAACTGGGAATTACATGATGCTCAATCCCATAACAAGGGTCAAGGATTCCATGAACACCCATCTGAACAATGTTTTTATATGAAGTCCAGAGTCCTACTTGGGGAAACGACACCCTAATGACACTGAACATATGAAATATAACAATATTTATCATGGAAGATGAGATGTAAGTGTGCTACCAACGACGGGATAGCCCCTTATGAAGCACAAGTTTCAACCTTATCAATAATTTATTCCAAACAGAAGTCAATGGGCTTAAGATACCAACATTTATTCGATTTCTGTGAAGGATAAAGCTATTTTACAACACTAATGTTTCAATTCCTAGGTATCTCAAATGATATTTAAACTACCATTACATGAGGTTTTAAACAATGTACCCAACTTCATATTCCATTTTCAAGTAATTACATAAATTTAAATTCAATTTTTAAACATTTTAAAAGATTTAAAACAAAACATCAAGTAGCATTTATAAAATTTAAGCACATGGTAATCAATTAGGAGACATACAATGGTCCCACTATGGAAAACTGGGTTCATCATAATCCAAACCATTAACATTTGTTTAATTATTAATATTTCAAAAACCCGTAGTGGATTTTATCATAAGAAACATTCCCCAACTGACCTACTTGGTTCCAGTTTTTCATTTAAAAGGGTAATCACATGATCACCATGCTTATGTGATAGAGTCACTTTCCTTTATAAATGCGACCATATCATTTAAAATTTAAATTAAAAATTATTTACATATATTACCATTTCTTAATATAATGTGCTCATATATAATGCTTGAGTTATATGGGTGGCTATATACCAATCCATAAATTTCTCATACACTTTACATTTTTTCCTTTAGATCCCATTAATTGAAAACATTTCACTTTAATAATTACTCTTTATAAGCCTTTAGAGTTTAAAAAATATTTCAATACATGTATAAAGATCGCATGTGGTTTGAGTATATAAGTTACCTTTTCCCAATTATACGCAACCCATACACCTTTCATCTGAAAACTAGCACTCGTTTACTCGCAACTAGTATCGTTATCCCACTCAACCATTTACTTATATCAAAATCATAACATAGCAAGTTATCATAAAAAGTAAACATAGAAGTACCTTCTAAATAATCAGGTATAATGGAATATAATATCGTGATAATGTAAAAAAAATAAGGAATACTAAAGAAAAAAATCATTAAATATCACCCATGGAACAAAATCCAAAATAGAAGTCAGCCTTTAAATGTAGCTAAATGGAATTGAATATCCATGTCATGTGAATTTATATGTTACTATAATGATTCATTTAATGCTCCATCCTTTCTATGATGGTCCAAGGATAAAACACCTTAAATCTCATAAATCAGAAAAATAGTAAAATGTACACCACTCACTGTAATAGAAATAATAATAAACTATAATCACAAATGGTATAAAAATACATACCAATCCACATGGATTTTCCCAATGGGTGTGGTGATCAGTCCTAGACATGGCTATTTAACAAGCACCAAATCATTCCTAATCTTCTTTCTACCAGCACAAAATAGAAAGACAAAGGAAATAAAAAAATATATTATTCCAATTTGCAATTTCCCAGACTGACTGACCACTAAGATGGTAGTCAAACTGATGGGTCACATGGCCTCAAGTGTGCCTCCCCGTATGCCATAAGATGTCGACTAGCTGTGAGAGTATATGGAAGTGATAGTGGGGAGATTATACCATCATATTAGAGTATCACAATGGAGTATCATAATTAAATAACATAAAGTAGTGAAAGTAGTATCAAATGAAGAACATATAAATAAAAGAATAATAAAGACTGAATACAAAATATGTCCAACAACAATGTATAACAATACATGCATGTCTGAACGAGAATAAATTATCTGAAACAAAAGACATACAAAAAGAAGCAGTATACAATATAGAATTCAAAAAAGAAATTTAAAATATTCCCAAGGGAAATCTCCATGAGTATCTCAAGCCCTAGTTTTGTCTTCTGCTCGTAACTCCTAGGTACTAGAAAAATTTCACAAGTAATTTTCCATGGTCATGAGAATATAGTTCTAATCAGGCACCCTAGTGCAATGGTGGCCCAAGAAGGGTATGAGATATAAATTCAAGTAGGTTACCACCCACGGTTTCATTAACTAAATCCATCATGTGAATATAAAGTAATTAAGTGAATAAGTATATATTTAATAACTATATACATTTTTGAAATAAATAAAAAAACATCGTTCAGCTCAGGTTCAAATAGGAGAGTTGTCTGACTCTACCTATTATGTCTCACAACTAGAATTATTTTACGAATAGTAACCATATGTATATAGTAAGAATATATTCATAGTATAGTTATTCAATGCATCCACCTATATGATCCAAGTATGTATGATCGTAAGTAGTCATGTATATATAAAACTAGGTGTTGGATAAACCAAGTGAAACTCAATCATCGATGAATAGTCTAAATGAGGGTATAAGATCAATTCAAATGGACACAACACCCCATGTAAGGGATTGTGATTTTCCTCCATGCTCAAAAAATCCCTTACCATCATTCCACAACTCATTTATGGGATAATCATATAATAATAATAATAATAATAACTAGAGCATGAGGTATTACATCTCATGATCTATATTTTTTATGTCTCTTTAATAAACAAGGGAATCATAATTAAAACAATTCATATAATACGTACTTATTTAATTTTAACAAGAGGTGTGGTCATACCACCCAAATCCCATCCATTTCAATTAAAAAAATTAAATCATTCAAGGAAGGAAAGTTTTCTTGAACATTCCATTCCATTTAATACATGACATTCAATTAAATAAAACATGTAAATTCCTTTTTCAAGGTTCAATGAGGCACTTAAAATATATCATGAATAAAAGGGGAATTTACCTACTTTGGAAAATCCATCCATAATTTAAGCCAATCCCTTAGGAGGATCTTGGTTTAGTAGTCATTTTGTTAGAAAAAATGGTCCAAACCATGCACTTTGGAGATGCAATGGTTCTGTAGAAATTTATAAAGGGAAAAATCCATTTTTAATACCATTAAAGGCCAGTTCTTAAACATTTCACATATCAACAATAAAATCAAAGTATAAATGAATAAACCATTCCTTAAACCAAGAACATAAAAAACAACAACTCATCATTTTTTAAATTCAAATATAGTGCACATCATCTAAGGGGTTTTACTATAAAAGCATGACCTTGTTTATCAAAAAATCCATTTATCCCAAATAAACATCATATGAAAGGTTAAAAATTAGAATAATTAGAGGAAATCATATTATAAAGATACTATATATAGAAATTCATTATTATAAATTTCAAAATGGAACTTAAAAAGAGATATTTCTATTTGGACCAAAACCAAAATGGGGTAACTCTATTATCAATACAAGTTGAATTCTTAGAAGGTATTCCAGGTATTTAATAAATCAATTAAAAAGGTCTATGTAAAGATGGACCAACCATGGTGCGTCGATGTTTGAGGATCACATCATGTATATAATAAAAAAGGATCACATTGAGTGTATCTAGGTGTGTTGATCAATTTTATATGAAGCGTTATATTAAAGGGAGAAGATCAGAAAATTTCGGTGTGCAATGCAATGGAAAAATATGTAAAAATACATAAATTAATGGAAAAATTAATAGGCCACAAACCTCATACTTAGGACGTATCGTTCATCCAATATCAAGGTCTAATTCGATTTGTTTTGAAATAAATCTTAGAAATAGTCATCGTCCTTGAAAATAGGGCAAATAAACTTTCACATGGAAAACCTAGTTGAGAGGAAATTAAATGAATAACGATTCAAATGGAATAGAGGTATTACCAATACAGATTCATAGAAACTGATGGTGATCAATTAAATCTTTGGACAAAGAAGATCTACAAAATCCAAGGTGAGGATTGGGAGACACCCACGGTGCCCAGTATAGTAGGATCCCACGGGAGGTGGAGATGAAGATAAATAAAATTGAAAAATTAAACTAATTATGGTAATTTTATAAATTTCAACCCCAAAACTAGGTCTCAAAATTTGGAAGCATGGTTGGCCAAACTATGCACCAATCGTGTGACATCCACTACCTTAGAAACCCACCTCGCACGGTTTTTTCTACATGGTTACCCTAAACATGTGCCAATAATGTGATGAATAGTGCTTAGGTACTTCCTAAGTGACACTAACAATGTTGGATAGGTAAAAAGTTTGTGAAACCCCAGTGCATCATATATGGGAAACTTCTTCTCCTCTTATATAGGCCTCATGGTTTTCTATTGGGGGCCGCACAGTTTTAGAAAAAACCATGCTCCATATGCCAACCCTCTTCTGTTTTGATTTTTTGGAGTCCAACGCTCCTAAAACTCGATAAAGAACCCAAGGAACCTTTCAATCCTGTAACCATGTCTAAAAAACACTTTGAAGTGTTCCAACTTTCAAAATTTCATGCCTATGCTCAATTCAAAGAATGGCATATCCAGTAGTCGCCAAAAGTTAAAATTCCCTTAGAATTTTTCCTTCTCTAAAAACACAGGTCATTACACTTGTGTTCTAAGCATGAACTATGATTGACTTTATATTGATGAATCATAAGGGAATATTTTATATATATGATGTATATGAATAAAGTATTAATGAATAAGGAAACAAATAATAGTTAAATGTTTAATATGGAATTTAAATGAAGGATGTGTTTATCAATGATATTCAGATATATTATAAATCATGAAATAACTAAGGATTATTCTATAGTAGATTTTTATTCCAAATTTGAAAATGTATATTGGATAGAATCGATACCTCAGAAAATGGTGTAGCAAAAAGATGATAATTTTTAGAGACACTCAATGAATGAAATTTGATAATGGGATAAAAAACCTCTGGGTTAAAATGTGGTTGATGTTAAGAAAATAGTATTCAATTTTGATTGTTTTATTTTTGGAGAAAATGAGCTATATAAAAAGAACATATAGGTTAAAATGTTATTTTATGATTATTGATATTTTTTATGATTTTCAACATTTTTTTGGTAATTTTATTGGAATTATATTTACATAATTTTAATAAAAAATGACAATCTATTGCATCTAGAAATGTTGTGTGTCTTGAAACCACAACTAAAGGGTGATAAGGCTGCAACACTGACCAAAAGTCTACATAATGTCCTAGTTAATATGATGATATGAAACTGGATTAATAGAAAATGATTAATTTGTTTTTGGGAACATGTGTTTTTTCATATTGATAACCACGGGGATTAAAAGTAATTTATTGATTAATTGACTAATTTTATTTCAGAATAATATCATAATATTTTGGTGTAAAATTATACAGTTAAGGTAAACATTTTATTATGGGATGTTATTTGATTATTGAAGGTTTAATTGTATTTTGGATATATATAAGATTTTAATGAGGATTTATGGTAATTTGTATCATTTATGTAAATGATTAGAATATATTTGAGATTATATAAGTATGGAATATAAATTTTTTCTATGATCTAATAAGAGTTATTGACATTATTCAAAGTAAGCAAATCATTCTAATCATTGTATTTTATTATTATTATTCAAAAATATTTTAAAAAAATTAAGGATAGTTATTTATAGAATTATTTATTGAGATCATTAGGTATTAAGATTTAATTTTAGAGATTAGTCTATAATTTCTTTAAATGAAGTTTTATTGATTTTCGGGAATTTTCTTACCTTCTGCTAACTATTTTAGTATTTTTTTTAATATCTAAATTTGGGAAGAAATGACTTTTATCCATTTTTGGAATTATTTGATCCATAATTAGTTTATTTTAGTACTTATGGTATAAAAATATTCTTATTGAATACTCATAATTTATGGAAAAATATGGGATTGTGGTCAAAATTGATTAAAGGATGAAATTATACTAGTCATGAAAATATTTTTCCTTGAGTTATTAGTTTATATAGTAAAGTAATTACTCAAATATATGAAAAGGATATTAAAATAATGTTTTCATATTATCATAATTTTTAACAATTCATTAATTTTTTCCCACCTCCTTGGTTTTTTGTTTTGTGGTTTTTAACTTTCCCACGATTATTAACAATCTTATGATTAATGATCTTGGTCACTCATCATCATTATTTAGAAATTAATCTTTTCTTATATGTCCATATTTTAACATATAAATAAATTTCTCCAATTTTGAAATCTAGTATGTGTTATTCTAGATGACCTTCGTACTTCCCTTTCCCTCTTTTCAAGAAATATTTTCACTAACCCATTTTGTGATGTGAGACTCAAACAAAGGTGTTTCTATATTTCAACACCTTGATTACAAATATAATGTTAAAATTTTGAGGATTAAATATAGTAAAGTGTTTAGAATGTAACACACCAAGACTTTAAAATAATAAAATGCTCGATAGAGTTCTTAACATGAAACATCGAACTTTATGAGAATTGGGATATACTATAAAAATATCATTTTATAAATGCGACTCTTGTAACATAGATGTTAAATTAGAGGGTATGAATAGTATTAAAAAATTGTGAATTATATATAAAGTTCATACTAAATAAAAAATTATTTATTAATTATTAGTAAATAAGAACTCAATTTTTAGAAAATCCATTTTATTCCTAAAAAAATGTTTTCTTCAAAAATTGGTTTTATTTTGTTTTTTTAGTGAATATTTTAATTAATTTATAAAAAATTTTAAATTTTAATTTATTAAAGGGATATGATTTTTTAAATCAACATATAAAAATTATTTAAGAGTGAATTGTTGTAATTTTTCAAAAAAGGTTTATTTTCTAGTGAATATGGAAAATACTAATTTTTATTGAAAATTGTATTTTCTTTTAACGTATTTAAAAATTAAAATTATATTTTTGAGTAGTTTTAATAATTCAGTAGAAATTTTTTATTTTTTTATAATGTAATTATAGTATTTGGAATTAATTTTATACTTTAATTTGGTATAAAAACATTTTTATACTTAAAATGCATTTTTTCTGAAAAACGGTTTTTCATTGTGTTTTTCATTTTAATCTTAAATTAGTTTCCTCCACATAAAAAATGAATCTTGGAAAATGGATTCAATATATTTAATATGGAGATCCCAATTTGATAAATTGTTCCCTTTTATTTTGGTTCATTATTAATAGTAACCATAGTGAATAATTATCAATATGGTAAAAGTAAATTAGGTAATTATGCTTATAAATAATATTATTATGACTAAAACATGACTACAAAACTAAAATTCATCATCTTCTATTATTTTAGTTAGTCTGTTTACATCCATGTTTCGAAATTATTTCAACATGGTTACATATTTCTATTATTTTGAACCTTTTAATATTTATGTAAAAGATAAAGTCAAAAAATATAACTTTTTTACTTTTAATATGTATGTAAATTTTTAATAGCGAAAAAAATTATTATTGGTTATAAATTTATATTTGAAATATAAAGTATGTTTTTATAATGATAATTTATTTTGAATTTTTGGTGATAAAATAATTATATTAAATTATTGTGCAATGTCGACACAACATTTATTTAAGTCATAGAAAAATAAAATAGCAAATTTTAAAAATGTTAAAAGTAATAAAATTTTAATGAATAATTGTGTCCCAAAAAAGTTTATAGAAAAATAAAATATTATATATGTTTTAATGGATTTAAATTTATTTCCTATGAATTCATGTTGTTTTGAAATTCAAAAAAAATGTATAGTTCAAAAAATGATATTAAAGTAATTATATATAAATATATATTATTAAATGATGTAAAATTCATAAAAATACTGTATTTATAAAATTGATTGATATATGTTTTATAATATCAACTAATATCCATTTATTCATCAATTTTCCATTTTTAGTAACTATCTTGTTCTTTAAAGTGTAAAAAAGTTTGTTATCAAAGTAATAATCAAAAGGGTTAGTGTAGGGTTAAAAAAATATGTGGGTGACTAAACTTGCAAAGTTTTTATTTTATAATATTTTTTAAAATAAAAATAATATTATCTTTAAATATTATTTGTTTTGGGCCATTTTAACAAAAATGTGAGTTTATATTAATTTAATTATTTATGAAATTCCATGAATTATCCTCCCCTCATTATAATATGGCACCTCCTATCCTCTTTTCTTCCACATAAAAAGGCTTATAGTTTTGAAAATCCTTACCCAAATCCCTTAAAAAAATACAAACCCATGTTTTTGGAGATTTTTTTGGGGAAGAATACCAACCTTATTGGGATTAAGTCATATATAAAAGGATGTTTTCTAAATAAGTACTATAGTACTTAGCCGAATGTCTTGTTATTTTTTATTCTTCTGCATACTTCAAATAGTATTCCAAAATGATGAAATAAAAAATTGTCTTAGATATACTTATATCTTTTTATGATAATTTCATAAACCATATCTATCTCTAATTCCATAAAATGGTAAATGAAACTATAATTCGTGTGTACGATATACTACCTATAAAGAATCAACTCCGGTTTCCCTCAAACCTGGCACCCGACCTAATCTATCATATACCCGAAGGAAATTCCTGATCCCTACAGGCTGGAAAAAATCACTTTACATCAAACAAAAAACTAGAGGGAACTATTCCACCCAATATTAAAAAACCCATGGAATATATATATACACTAAGAAATAAGGAAGAGTGGAAAACCAATAAATATATTCCATAGATGTAAGAAAGACAGTGGAAACTAATGTCTATAAAAGTTGCCAAAAACACTAAATGAGAAGTCCAACTACAGAGGACCAAAACAAAACAGCTACTTTAGGTGATTTCGTAGATGAACACCCACCATCTCACAAATAGCTACCCAGCTCAGCTGACACTAAACCTTGTCATATCACTGTGGATCCTTTCTTTTCCCAGAATTGGAAGAGATACATAGGTCTGCACACCACCAAAGAGGTACACAGGGTGTGAGATTGTAGGCCTAATAGTATCCCACCCAGGTATTCCATAAAAAATCAATATATAAAAGCCTTTTATTCTGATTTTAAATAAAACATTGTATAATAAGTAGTAAATTAGTTTTATTGAAAACAGGATAAACATTTCCTCTTTGTCATACTTATAACACAAAAACAGATATATCAATTTTAAAGAACATTTTCCATATCATCTTTCCCAAGAATCTACATGATTATCAATACTTAAATAGTAAAAACCCAAGAAATACAAAACTACAATAGAAGTATAGGCATCACAACACCATACAATACAATAGGTCAGGCGGTATACTACTCATACCCAAAAATCTATGAATGGTGAAATGTGGTACCCGAATCCAATTATCTACACTCTTGGACCAAGGAGGCACCCCAAAGTGTGAATCCCCCACATCATATACATACCTAGAGGCAATAATCTACACTCTATGACAAGTTGAACACCCTAAAAGTGAACCCCCACAATGGATGATGGCCTAAAGCTAAACATTCCAACTTGTACCCAAGATTGATCATGTGATATTTTTTATTATAATCCCAATGTTTTGAAAACCATTTCAACACCATTAATACAATTAAACATTTAATATGGTAACCACGCCTGCTTCTTTTCTACAAATCATTCCATTAATTGAAAATACCCCTCTTTATTCCTTTTATAAAAATCCAACTAAAAATCACATTTATAAAAAATATCATTTTAACACACATAAACAATCATTCCAATTTCATGCCAATTTATTTATAAATCAATTTATAAAAACATATGAAAATGGTTTATCAGACACAAGCTGGAGACGGAACCACCTACGTCAAAACTCGGGTCACACACACCTACAATGGGATCCACCAACAATGAAAAGCCAATGATGTCATCAAACAACCTAAAATCAAATCTGCATCTCATTATTGGTCCAATTTATAAAGAAAAGGTCAAAGAAAAAGATGAAACCCACATTACTCAACATTGAACACCAACCACACCACAACCGACATGGATGTGGCCTCCTGAATGAGATCACATAGTAGATCATGGAAGAAGACAAGAAGAAACCACAATATAGATCAACATATCCAATAATGCGACCCAAGGGTGATACCACAATCAATGGAAACAAATAATCCTAAAGATAAAATACATAGAGTCATGTACTGCAACTTAATCAAAGAATTAATGATTAATGGATTGTTCTAAAGGGAACGATGTCTCTAAAAATCATCATAGAGGAGATTTCATTCAAGAGAAAAGGAAAAGAAGAAGTCGAATGGGAACCCAAAACCTAAAAAATTCCCTAAAACTTCCCTGCTTGGGGAATTACACGATGTGTAATTCCTTTACACATCAGGAAATACATGGTGTTTAAGTACACTAAAAAATCCATCACATTAGATTAAAAATACGTTGTTTAAATGATTCACGACATGATAGAGATCTTAAAATCATGTAACTATTCACAGTGTGAATCCCTTTCATTGCATGCAACCAGAAATACTTACACATCATGTAATCTATTTACATGGTGTGAAATCCTCTTGCAACCTATAAGAAAAGACCAGTTAAAGAGGAGAGTCCAAAAAATGTATTACTTCACCATTATAAGTATCCTACCAATTTAGTCTTGTACCTATATAGATATTGAGAAACAGAAAATGAAGATGAGGTTAAAGGAATACCAAATTTATTGGTAATGGGATGTTATAAAATTCCCACTATAAAGACATTATGTCCCTAGGAATTTATGTGGAAGAATAAATCCATTGAAAATGGTGAGGTCATTGCTCCCTCATCAATGAATCACATTCCCATGTCTCATGAGAATCTTATATGTGTTTCCATAGAACTATGACTAACGAAATCAAATTCCCATGCAATAACTACACTTGAGAGTCAATGATCTCAACTAGTATCCCCAAAATAGAAACATATGGGTCTAACTCAATTTCTTCCCAACTCAGAATATGAATAGGATCGAGATTCTACTTCTTGAACTAAGACATGTGGAAAACATCATGAATATATATCAGCTGAACCAACAATACTAATCGATAAGCAACTTTTCCAAGTAGCTCAGTTTCCTCAAATAGTCCCACATATCGCAGAGCCAACATTAATAATTTTTGAATGCGACAGTGACCCAACTGAGAATTATCATTCAAGAAATACCCACCCCAATAGAAAACTCTAGAGGACAATGTCACCGATCCACATACGATATATGTCGACTCTTTTTTGTAACTAGATTTTGATGTACATCTAGAATATTTGTGGATATCTCATGAACTAAACATGGTTTGACCAAAGCTACTTATCCAACCTTTTCTCAACAAAGAGGTGATCTACGTAGGTGACCATACAACGCTTCAAAGGAAGCCATTCAGATTGATGAATGAGAATTTTTTTTATAAATAAACTCAACTAGTTATTGATGCATGTCCCATGATCCACCAAAATTTAAGACACATTCACGATGTATATCCTCCAAGATCTGAATTACTCGCTCAGTCAGACCATATTTATATTGATGTTAATGTGTGATCAACATGTCGAGAGTTACCATTTCCTCTTGGATACTCTTATAAATCGTCAAGGAAAACCTAGGATCCCTATATGAAAAAATGATAGAATGACTTCTATGTAACCTCATAATCTCTGACACAAACATCTTACCCAGATCGTCAACTTTAGTGGTATCCTTGGTCAGAATGAAATGAGCAGACTTTGTCAACAAATCAATAACCACCCAGATAGAATTACTCCCTTGAGGAGTGTAAGGTAATCCCAAAACAAAATATGTGGATAACTCATACCATTTACAGACCAGCATCGTAAGAGGCTAAAGAAAACCAGAGGGTTTAAAGTGTTCTATCTTTATCCATTTGTAGGTGTAATAGTGGGACACATAATCTTCAATATCATGCTTCATACCTGGATACAAGAATAATCATCTCAGGTCATAATACAACTTCTTTCCGCCTCGATGAATAACCCATGATGAGTGCTAACAATTAAATAAGACTAAACTCCTCATAGATGTTGGGATGAAAACTCACTTCCCAAAGTGCATCATACCATACAAAGAAAGGGACCAAACAGAAATGGCCTCCCCACCATAAGGATTCCTTTAATTTTAATAAACTCATCATCCTAATTTTGAATCTGAAAAATAGAGTCTAGGAAATATGATGATAACTAGACACTGGTCATAATCATACCAGTAACATCCTTATGAGAATCCAAGTGAAACTGTGAAAAAAATCCCTATAAGGATCCACTCATTCTCCGATTCCAGAATAGCCTATGATGTTACATTCCTTCTAAGACTATCTAAAATGATGTTTCTCTTCCCTAGGGTATAGGTGATATTGAATTCAAACATCTGAAGCAATTCTACTCATCATATCTATCTAAGATTCATGTCTTTCTAATAAAAGATGTAACTCCTACTCTTATTATTAGAGAAGATCATGAACCTCTCCCAAACAAGATAGCACCACAATATTTAAGCAGATGCATAACTGCAGAAAGATCTAAATAATGATTGGATTTGTTCTACTAATGATGCCAATGATGAATAGATCCATAAGCTACCACATTGTCACTTCCATAAGCACACATTACAAAACAGAACCAGAAGCATCACAAAACACTATATACCCCTTACCGAGTTAAGGAAAGGTCATAATAGAATCCAATGTAAGATTTCATTTCAGTTCATCGAATCAAGACTGACGCTTAACATTCCATGTGAATTGCACCACATTTTTTTAAGGGCACTCAAATTTGAATACATATTAGGGAAATCATTAACAAACTGTAAGTAATATGCAAGAAGAGCAAGGAAGCTCTATATCTCAAAGATATTAGGTGGTTCCTTCCAAGACTAGAAAATATTCACTTTCTCAAGATCAACTGATAATCAATTTTTAAAAATATTTTTCCCTAATAACATAATTTTTTCAATCAAAAAACAATATTTTGAAATATTTTTATACAAATGGTGATTTCTCATAATTTCAAGAACAAAACATATATGGTGCTCATTCTCACGCTCGGATTTCAAATAAAACAAATATCATCCAAAAACACTACCAAAAAAGAGTTAATATATTGATGGAATATCAAATTCATCAAAGGCATAAAAATGATAGGAGTACTAGTTAGGCTAAAAGGCATCACAAGATATTCATTATGGCCAAACCTTCCCAAGAAATCTATCTTTAATATATCAAACCCCCAAACTCTAACTTAATGATAACCCAAAAAAAGATTAATATTTTAAACCCACATTTCCTCCTTTTACTGATCAAAAAAATCATCCACACGAGGAAGAGGATACTTATTCATAACTGTTACCCATTTCAAATTCTGATTCTCCACACACAGCTGTAATGAACCACCAGCCTTATTGGAAAAGAGCACTGTGAAAAACCAAGGAAAAAAATTGTGTGAACGAAAATTTTTTCTAATAGGTCATCAAATGGAATATTTATCTCTTTTATCTCTGTTGGTTTCATCAAATAATAAGGTATCGATATCATTTGTGCACCTGTCACCAGGTCGGTTATAAACTCTACTTCATTCTATAAAGGAATATTGTAGAATTCATCTAGGAAAACATAAGATAAGTACCTAAAAACAATGGGAGTATCAACAACAGATGAAATGTAATCGGGCTAAAATACAATAGTAGAAAAAACTCTTTAGCTCTAGGGGGATGGTCATACACGACTAGACCTCAGGTCCCACTCTGCATGAAACACATGAGCTCTCCCATCGATAGAAAAAATGAAAAATGTTGATGATAATAATCAGCCTCACATTGATGAGATAAAAGCCAATATGTATTGATTATGACATCAAACAGATTTAGATCAAGAATGAGAAAATCCCAGACCAACTCCACATCAGCTATTATTAACGAACAAGATGGGCACCAAAACCCTTGGTCTATTCTCTTACCAAGAGGTGTCACTAACTCCATTAAAAATGTCATAAGTTCCATTTGATGTTTATTAATATCTACAAAATGTAAATATCTAAATGAGTTGGAGGAACCAATATCAAATAAATCAATCTCTATGGAAGATGCAATAAAGGTAGAACCTCTCACAATTTCTGGACCTTCATTGACTTATGTTGGACACTCATCTACTATGTGAAAGTGCTTTACTCTTAAGGTTAGTGGCTAGAGACCTATAGTCCTTAAATATTATGACTTCACATCATTGGAATTTAGATCTAAAAACCCCGACCATAATTGGGCATAGTCATTTCCTAATAGAAGTAGTGTAAATGACCAACACATTCATAGAAGTTTTACATATTTGTAGGCATAAGACCAAAATGTCTAGTGTGTTTGGCCATTCCACACTGATAGCAAGTCAAAGACACAATTCTGTCTATAACAGACAGTGTGAAGGAGGCTCACTACTGAGACACACCTCGAGCACTTATATAATGATCCTCCCACTTACACTTCTCCCTATGAGTACCACTAAAATTGCCACTACATGGAAGAGAAAGCGTGGGAGAACCAATCATTCCCTCTATATCAATCCATTCCACCATAAATCTACCTATCATCTCCATATAAGTAGAAATATTCTTTATAATTACATGTGAAATGTTATCTTATCAAAAACATTTTTAGTATTTCTAAGCCTTCAGAATGTCATTCTTCACCATGTGTGGATAAAAACATACAATCTTAGTAAACCAGTTCATGTATACTGACATTGAATTCTCTCCCTGTTGAAAATATAGGAACACTAGAGACTTTTCCAGCTTTAATGAATCAATAAATAACTAATGTAAGAACAAGTTTTTGACACCCTTCCAATCCAAGTTCACATTTATGCTTTTATGAACCATAGAATCCCATCATCTCTTTCAAGAACCCTTAACCCTAAACACTACACATTTCACCTTAATATTCTAAGGTGTCTCTAGAAATATCAATATTTGGTCAATCTAATCCATCCAGTTCATTGACTCTTGGGGTTCATTATTTTCTTCATTGAATGGTGTATTCTCTTGTAAAAATTCTGGTGATCAATCTATCTCTCCTCCAACTCATTATTATACCTCAACAACTATGTTATGAACCCATGGTATATCCAAATCAACAACATTAAATTATCAAATGATTGTTTTGATGAGATCCTAATATATAGGTGGATTCCCATTAGGGTAATCTGATGTACCCTCCTAAGGAACTAGTGGAAGACGTCTCAAAGGCATATTGTTGCATAACAAAACATAAAAATGATCATACGATAGAAAAAATTTCAGTTTAAACCAGAACATTCATAAGTAAAAACTGATATTTAAAATGAAACTCAACACTAGAGACATATATCCAAGCTTCCCATGGTAACTTGAATCTCGTCGTGATAAGACTTATCTGGAAACATATCGCAACATACCTCTCGATTCCCAAAAAACATATTTTTATTCTAACAGATTTTCCATGAAAATTAATCTTTAGAATAGACCTTATTTGATATCAAATAGTAATTAATGGGAATGGGTTTCCATAAATCCTGGCACATGATCAGATCTATCACTTACCCAAAGGGCGTTCTCGATCTCCAAGGGATAGTGACAGGCACCCGAGCATCGAAAAATAAACCAAAATGGAACAATTTTTCCCAACCATAAAAAAACACATGGAACATATTTATATGAAGCAAGAAAGAATAGAAGAAATCCAATAAATATATTCCACAAATTTAAGAAAGATAGAGGTAAAAATAACTGTAAAAGCTTCTAAACACTCCAAGAGACAAGTCTAACTACAGAGGACCAAAAATAAATAGCTACTCCATGTGATTTCCTGGATGAACTCACACCATATAAAACCCATCTACCAAACTCATCTTACACTAAACCTCTTCATATCACTATAAAACCTTTCCTTTACATGCATTAGAATACATACATAGGTATGCACACCACTGAAGAGGTGTGCAAGGTGTAAGATGACAGGATCAATAGGATCCCACCTATATGTTTCATAAAAAGTATCTCTATAACAATTGATGTATACTCATTTTAAAGAAAACATGGATTGTTAAGTAGTAGAGAAGTTTTGCAGAAAAAACAGTAAACATTTCCTTTTTTTCATAGTTTTAAAACATAATCAAGTAAATCAATTTCAAAGAACATTAATCATGTCATATTTCATAAGAATAAACATTCATATCAAGGAAAAAACAATATAAATTCATCAAATCAAAAACAACAGTTTCCGCACAAGCATCACAACTCCACGGAATATAATATGTTCGGAAACAGACTATGCATTCCCAAAAAGCTATGAACAGTTCACTACGGTACCTAAATCTAATTATCTACACTCCAAGATCTGGTATATACCCCAAATTATGAATTCCCAACATCATATATGCACCAAGATCCAATAATCTACACTTTATGATAGGAGAAACACCCAGATAGTGAACCCCTACAATGGAAAATGGCCTCAAGCTAATCCTTCCACCTAGTACCCAAGGTAGACCATGTTCTCATTTTCATAATCATCTCAATATTTTATAAAACCGTTAAAACACATTTATTTAATTCAATATTTAGTTATGTAATCAAACCCGCTTGTTTTTCATAAATATTTTCATGCTTTGGAAATACCCCTCTTCATTCCATTTATCAGAAACCAAGGAAAAACCAATTTTATTCAAAATATCATTCCAACACAAATAAATAATCATGCCAATTTCATAAAAATTTATTTATAAATTAATTCATAATAATTAAACAATATGGTTTATCAAACAAGGGCTAGAGAAGGAACCACCCACCTCAAAATATGGGTCGCACACACCCAAAATGGGATCCACCAACAACAAAAACCCTAAGATGTCAATGAAGTCCCTAGTATCCAATCCACATCTCAAGGGTGATCCAATTTATAAAACAAAGGGTTGTTCGAAATGAAGAAAACCACACAATTTAATAATGAACACCTCTTACACCACCACTGACAAAGAAAATGACTTCGGAACGAGATCTCACAATGGATCTTGGAAGAAGGTAAGAAGAAAAAACAATTTACATCAACGTATCTGATGACACTACCAAAGGGTTCTATCACAATCCATGAAAACGAATAAGTAGAAAGATCACTTACCTGGAGAGACGGATAGAAACTATAATGAAGATTGAATAATGAATGATTCATTCTAGATGGAATAATGTCTAAAAAAATTACCGAAGGGGACCTTTGGATTGATAGTAATGAAGAAAAATAAGTATATGGGTAGCCAAAACCAAAATGGTGCCTTAAAACTTCCTTGATTGGGGAATTACATGATGAGTAATTATTTTAAATGTTTTTAAATCCATGGTGTTTAAGTACACTAAGAAATATATTTCCTCTGATTAAAAATACATTATTTAAGTCATTAATGACATGAAATAGATCTTCACATCATGTAACTTTTCATAGCTTAAATCCCTCTCATGACTCTCACCCAATAAAACTTACACATCGTGTAACCTAGTTACACTACATTAAATCCACCTACAGCCTACATAAAAGACTGGTTAAAGCTGAGAGACTGAAAAATCTTTGACTTCACTATTATAGATATCCTCCATTTTTCTTATCATCCCTATAAAGACAAGTAAAAAGTAAAACCATAATGAGGTTAAAGACGTACCTAATAGATTGGTAATGGGATGTTACATTATAGCCTCTTAAACCGATGTAATTATTTTTCCATGACCTACTCTCACGGTTGTTTATAATGATGAATTTAATGTATATATGTGATATCAAAGACATAATTAACGTTCTTGAAATATAATATATCAAATATTTTCTTACCTTTACATCCATTAAAAAATGATAATGTTGTTCATCTATACGTGTGGATTACCACCTCCACAAATGGATGTGATTAATTTTTCATAACCACATAAAATGGATGATATATGAAATATTATTTAAATAAGTTATAATATATTTATTATATAATAAAAAACATGGAAATATTATATAAAACATTCCTTTTTTCATCATAATCATTAAAAATGGAAACATTACTTAGGCGCACATAGGACATACTGTCTTCTGGGTTATAACATGGTTTATTGTTTCTAACAATATTTAATGGTTGGTTTTAAAAGTATATTTTATATATAAAACTGATAATTATTTCATTATTAGTATTGTATACATGATGAAATAACGACCTTATTAACCATAGTCAACCAACAAAAGATGTTTTGGACACACGAGCCGAATATCATCAAATCATCTGATATGAACTTAAATGATTAAGTAATTGAATAAAAATAAAAAATAACTAAAAGGAATAATAAAAATGAAAAAGGGTTTTAATAAGTTAAATAATTAATATCATTTTTTTAATTCAGGAAGATAAATAACTTATGTGGTGAGTCAGATTCAAGGAAAGAGACACTTTACTTTAAAAAATCATTTTAAATCTTTTGAACATTTATTTTCAAAATATTTCACTCCCATGTAGATATTTTTAAAATTATTTTATGGATGTATTTATATGAAAATAAATGAATTATAAAAGTAATTTCATATCTCTTTTATACTTTTTTTCCAAAAATAATCTTTTATGGAACATTTTGACTTTCTTTAAAAAATGGAAAATGGAATATTCTATTTTAACATATATGAGATCAATTGTGTTTCCCACCACTATAACCATTATTTGATTTTTGGATTACAATATAATATTTCATGTTTTCTTCAAAGAAAAACCATACATTCCTTTTTTTGAGTATTTTCAAAAAAAATTAATGCAAGGGATATTTCAATATCAGGAAATTGTTTCCCATGGGTGAAAATAATATTTTTATGAATGTAATGTAAAAAACTTCAATATTTCACATGTTATTATAATGTTATGGTTTGTAGAATTTTTATATGAAGATGGTTGATTCTATTATAAAAAATTTTTGGGTGGTTACTTTATAATATATGGACATGTGGGTCTATGATAACCTTCTAGTGTATTGGGTAAGATATATGTTGGATGTTGACTGTGAAGGTTAATCTATTTATAACCATGAAGGCTATCCCATTTTGAACTGTGAATGGTATTAAAAGAGTTTGTCGAAAATGATACCTCTAGTAAACACAATTGTTTATCTATGATTTATATTAGTTTTTGTGTAAATATTATGATTTTAAAATGGTAATAAATTAGCCTATTTTTTAAAATGGAAAATATATAATTCTTTTTAAGGGTAAAAGTATAACTTTGTAAAAACAATTATGAATTTTTCTTGATTTTATAGAATATTCTATGATTTTATTTTTCTTTTAGTATTTCTAATGAAATTTTTTATAAAAATATTTATTCAAAAAAAAAATTTCTTCTTTGGTAATAAAATATTTATTTCGAGCTCAATGTTTATTTTGAAAAAGATAAAAAAAATTATGAGTATTTATGGACAGACACATTTCTTTTTTTATATCCATTAATGAAATCTTAAGCTCGTCCCATGTTTTAATATATTTTTCAAAGGTTTCTAACAATAAGTAAGGTCATGGATGAGGTCTAAAAGTTAATTATGAAGATATTTCCTGAAAAGAAAACATGTAATATTATAAAAATTTTGTTTTGAGGAAAAAATAAATACTATGAAAAAGTGACCGCTTTATGATGTAATATTTATGTAAGGTTAATGACCTAATTCTTTAAAACTGTAAATCAAAAAAAATCTTAAAATGTAATAAAGTGAATTATTGACTTAAATTTAACAATTATGTAATTTATAAAAATGGGTCCTTATAGATAAGGTAGTGAGGGGAAATATTTCTTGTTAAATGGGGATAAAAGATCTATACATGGGGAGATAGATATAGAGTATCGAGGTATGAGATAATAGAGAAATACATAATATAGGGGTTCAAACCACTAGTATTATGTTTTATTTGGTTTTTTAATTTATTTTTTTTATATGAAGAGATAATTCATCCCAAATCATAGGGATTTTTTATGGATGGAATTATAATTAATCTAAAATAATGATTGTTTTTTTGGGATGAATATCAAATTATTCCCAAATTATTAATATTAATTATAATATCATTTCTATATGGGATGGATATGAAATAAAACCAAAAAAAATATTAACATATTATATATTATTAGAAATTAATTTACCTAATCCAAAATAGTTCAGCATAGGTTCCAAAACATTTTTTACTTTTTATTCTATATTTATAAATTAGTTTTACAATTTTAAAATTGAAAATATGTATTCAAATGTATTCTATTAGTTAAATGGTTTTTAAAAAAATAATATTATAGTTTTTTTAAAATTTAAAAAAAATGGTGTATATATATAATAAAAATGTTAATTTATATTTACACACACACAAATCCACAAACACTTAAATTTATTTATTCTCAATTATAAATGTTTAAATACACATCCACACATTCAATTAAAAAAATTAATATACATATATATATATAATTTATTAATATAGATTATTAAATATAACTATATATTTATACACACACATATACATAAACAAAAATGTTAAAATCAATTTATAATTGTGTGTGTGTGTTTATATGTTACTATGTGTGGGCAGATATATATTTTTACACAATAAAAACACACACATATATAAAAATGAGAGTATATTTATTGAAGAAAAATAATTATATGTATGTACATATAATTACTATTGTATATATATTAACATTTATCTAAATGTTAATATAATTATAACATTACTAGAATTATTAACCACACCAATGGGGATATATTGAAAGTTTTTTTTAAACCGTTGATATTGTTACCCAAAGTCAATAGTTTTAAAAAACAATTGGAATACTTTTATCTTATACTAATGGTTTTGAAACAATTTTTATATTTATACTATACCAATGATATTAATAAACCATGGTTGTAGTATAAATTCCATAAGGAAAATGACCCCCCCCAATTCATAGGGATGAATTCTAACCTCTATATGGAAATTTTATACCTCCCTTCAATAAATCACCATTATTCTCTTTTAAAAAAATTCATTGATTTTTGGGTGGGATTTTCAAGGTATTTTTTCCCCATTCACGTTATCTCTTCTTTTGTTCTATTATTTTTTTCATTTTCAGGTTCAAGATTGAAAGAGTGGTTTAGGGTTTGATGATTCACAAATTTCATTGGTTTTTTCATTTAAGGGGTCATAACAATCATCCATGTAATTTTATTACTTATATAGGTTAAAAAACATTGGGCTTCATTGGATTCAACATTTTTGGCAGGTGTTCCTTCATACCTCTACTGGTTTACATAACCATAACTACCCCTATTAAATTAACTACTATTAAAAAAATAATGTTTTAGTAAAATAAAATCAAATAATATTAAAAAAAGTTTCCAAGGAATATTAAGTATAATTTTTTAATTTATTTTGATTAGAAATTTGGTGCTATAAAAAGGCAAGTGTTATCATACGATTTTTAATTAATATTAAAACTATTATTATCCTTGGAAAAATTATTTCCTCATTTTCTCATTATTAAATTACATAAATGTCATTAAGTATGAAATATTATAGTTTCTATATTTTAATATAAAATAATAAATATTTCAATATTGTTTTTTAATTTAGTGATAATATACTGATTAAATGACTACATGATTGAACTCATTAGTAAAATACTAAGTTTTTACCTTATATAAAATGGGAAGTAAGATCCTCATGTTTTTTATTATATGTTTAGGCACATTAAATAAATGTATATTTTTTTATGTTATATACAGATAGGAATTGATTTCCCTTATTTATGGTTGTGAAACATTGTTACATAGATAAAGAATAAAACATTTATTCTTATTTTTGTTTTAAGTTAAGAAATGAAGTTAAGATGTTTAATTTTTGGTATGATATCATTAAAATATCATGTAATAATTAATTGGTTTTTAATAAAATTATTAACTATATTTATATTAGTTTTATTTACTTCAAAACAGTGTTGAGTAAAAAAATTATATTTCTAGTATTTCTAATACTTACACAAGAGCTTCTATTGTTCATGATCTTTTTTGTCTTTCAGATGGTATTATTTCTAGACATAGGATGCCTTCAGTACTCGTCCAAATCATTTTTTTAATATTTTAATAGAATCCACTTTATGGTAGTGGGAGCCGACCAAATTACACCATTCAACGGGACATTAAGAATTCAAAATACCACAAAACAAAAAAAAATAAAGAAAAATCCCCCAAATCCTGTGATCCACAGGAGAATCCAGTGCACCAATGTGTCAACACCATCATAAAAAACATCCATTCTTCTGATTATTTGTTTCCAATAAATATCCCAAAAATGATATCAAAAATTTTCATATATATAACCAAGGGAAAACCCCCATTTTTTTATTTTGATTCATGTTTTTCCCTATTATTGTGATTTATATATACACATTTTAAAGTACCAAAGACTCTGTAATGATGAACATATGATAAATTTCTAGAATATTGACCCTCTTAAATTTCCTATCTAACTATCTAACGTTAGAATTCTATTTGTCAGATAAGATGTCAGGTTGAGTGCCTCTACCCAAATCAACATAGGAATTCCCAAGAACATTCTCATACTTATGTATTTACTAATAAAAGTATGATTCATCCTTTTGTCTACTAAATTTGTATTTGGAGTTATGAGAATCATCTTCTCAGGAATCACCCTTTCCTTCTTATATAAATTCTGAATGTTTTTTCTAGTGTTATAATTATCATTTCCTATTCTTATAAACTTCAACATCTAATCTCACTCCCTTTATACCAACTATTTTCACTGAAAACACACACAAAATAAATTAGACATATGATTTAAGAATAAAGTCCATACATCCCATAAATCATCATCAATTAATGTTATTTAAAAAAGGTAATCATTATAGTATTAACTAGGGCTAGTTCACCAAACATTTGATTATAAAAGATCCATGTTTCTATCCCTAGAATTACGACCATCTAGTTTGAAAGACACTCTGTTTTTCTTTCTCAGCATTCAAAATTTCCTACTTTTTCTACAATCAAGATTCAAATACACTTAGCCTTTAGTTCTTTTATGGTTTTCTCACTGAGGTAACTGAACCTACACTACGATAAATCCATATCATTAGAAGTTTTACTTCTTATTAATATACTCACATATAAATTTCTAGTCAGGTAAAGGGTCTCATCATTTACACCTTTTGTAATAATCCTAGATCCCCATGTAACCTTCCATGCCTAATTTTTAATGATACTTCCATGGTTAGTAGTGTCCAATTTACCAATAGAAATAATATTCTTACCATAGACAAATATATGGTGAGATTATGGTAGTTTTAGGAATAGTAAATTATTCATTTAGATTTTTCCATATCCATTTCCAACAACTTATAGGGCTTTACTATAGGCCATATGGACTTTACCAAATTTCCCATATACATAGTTTTACATGAATCATTGATCTTTAGTCGAATGAAAATATTCCCTATATTCAACCACTCAAGCTGTCAATGGTGTGTTCACAATTAAATTATCATTATGAACATATGTTTTCTTGATGGATTCTAAAGCACCAAAGGATGATATATTTCCATTTTCTCTTAAGGAATCCTTAAGTCCTACTTAATATGTCCTTTATTCCCATATTTCTATTAGTTTGGACCAGTACATATTGAATTACATTAACTATTATCCCATTTCCTTTTTTGAGACTTATCTACTAATGGATTCTTCTAATTGAACTACTTCTGTTGAGGTGACCTACCACATTAATTTTTATTAAGTTCACTACTATATGGTGTATTAATTTTCCTCCATTAAAGTTATCCATTTAGTACATGATCCATGATATTATTAAGCATTTTATTGGGGTTTCCTCTATAGTTACTCACTATAATGACCATTGCATCCCATCTCATTGGAAGTGTAGAAAATAGTATAAATACTGTTACAACATCAGTAAAAGTTAGATTTATCAACATGAGTTAGCCACAAATCATGTTGAATTCATTTTCATGATATTTAACTGGTCTTCCTTCTATAAACATTAAACCAAACAATCATCAATACATGAAAACCTTATTCATAGATGTCATTTTTTCAAACTTGTTGGAGAAAACATTGATAGCTTCCATTGTTATCTTCTTCAATAAAATATTGAAAAAAAAACGTTCCAAATACATTCTTACCAGTGCCAAAAATTTCCTCTCCATGAATTCTCGTTCATATTTCTCCATCAAAATCGGATTCACTCCTAAATTGGGAACCTCCAAGTCTATCTGAATCAGATTGTCTTCAATCTAATTTTCGAGAATCCAAAATCCAATCCATTGAATTTATATATTTATTTTATTCCAACATGTAATTCCATGCCTAAACTACTACTAGAGTGAAAACCAAGAGATCAGAACAAACACTCTGATACTACTTGACAAGGAAGAATCCTGTAAACTATATCCTAGAAAATCCATTGCATGTAATACTGATATCCCACCATAAGTATGATAAATAATCCACTATAAATTCATATATTATTATATCATAGTTTAAAATCAAATTTCAGGATGTTATCTTCCCCCTTTGACTCTGTGTACTGATAATAGGTAGTCAGTGCACCGTACCCACCACACAAATATTTTCTTTACCACAAACCTCACTAAAAAAAAATTCCAAAAAAAATTAATTGGTAAAACATGAAAAATAAATATAGTAAAGTACAAAAATAACACAATATTTAACATGATTTATACTATGTCTAATATTCTTGGAGGAAACACAATAATGTTACCTTAATTATAACTAAATATTATAGGTCAATACAAATATATTATAAAAGACAATTACACCTCACCAACTAATCATATTTATACTAAATTCATAGTAAATCTAATTATCCACACATTATAAATATGGTACCCTATACTTAAATACTAAGAAATAATGGTCAAACAAGCTAATCCCACTACCTTAAAAACCTAGTTATAGAGAAAATATCACCTAATTAATATTACCAACATAGTAACCCATCATATTTACTGAACTTATGAACTGCCTACTATTTCACTACACAGCCATTAATATACAAACTTCTGATGGAACTACTAAGATTAGAGAAGATCTAGAATATCATTAACATTGAGTCCAACTTCATACCAATGGCCAAAATTTTGGTAAATAAAATTTTGATGCTCAAACATCCAGATATACGATCTTATGATGCTCTAAACTAGGCTTCACATCCCAACACAAATGAACTACCCCAAAAACACCCATGTGGAACAAACTAAAAATAAACCAAATTACCTAACCCAAATATAAATAAAGTAAACCAAAAAATAAATTGACCTAAAAATAAATGATCCAAATGACCAAATGAACTAAATCGGATTCAAATAAGTATCTAAATAACCATATTCCCTACCCCAAAAATGACCTAACCTAAAATTGATCAAGTGGCCAAATGAACAATTAACCTAACCACAAAATAACCAAATAACCTTACCAAAAAAATGAAAAAATTACTAAATGAACAAATTACCAAATTACTAAATAAATTAAATTATCAAATGAACAAATGACCAATTGAGCAATTGAATAAATAACAAAATCACTAAACCTAAAAATGAACAGATGAAGAAAATGACCAAATTCCCAAATGAATCATTGAATTAACACAAAAAATGACCCACTAAGCTGACCCAAAAATGACTAAATTACCTGACCCAAAAATGACCAAATGACTAAATGACCAAATAACCAAATAAAATATTAAACAAATTAACAAATGACGAATGATAAAATGAAAAAAATGAAAAAATAAACTAATAACCAAATTAATAAATGAAAAAATGGATAAATGATCAAATTACAAAATGATATAATCCCCAAATACCAAATGACCTAACCCAAATTTGACCAAATAAAAAAATAAAAAATTGAAAAATGACGAAATGGCCAATTGGCCAGATGACTAAATTAATAAATGAAGAAATAAAAAAATGACCAAATATCAAAATTACCAACTATACAAGTGACGAAAAATGACCAAATGGACAATTTTAATATTATTGATCTAAATAAAAAATCCCAAAATTACCTAACCCAAATCTAAACCAAATACTATTGTTCTAAAATTAATTAACCTAAATATAAATAGAAATAAATAAATGCGATAAAAATTAACAGAAAAAATTGTTCCAAACCTAAATAAAACTAAACCACATTAAATTGAACTAAAAAATTAGATAAACTAAAACTAACCAGAAGTAAGATAATTTGATTCAAACTAAACTAACAAAAATAGAACTAAAATTAAAAAAAAATAACTAACCCTGTCAAAACATACCTCGAACAATTTGACCATTCCTATTGTGAACTAAACAAAAAATAATCTAAATGATAAAAATTGAAAAAAATATAATCATAAATTATTAAATCAAACCACCCCAAACTGAACCAAATTTACACAAACAAACTATAAATATGCAAAAATGATAAGAAAAAATAAACCAATATGAATTATGTTGGATAAAATTGATTATAAATTATATGACTTATTTAGTATACCTTGGTTAGGGTATGTCACCTTTTATATATTATTTGAATTTAAAATTAATATGAATTAATTATTCTAGGCCACTTTTTATGATTTATTTGATTTTCCCATTAATAGTGTATTTTAAAATATTATACATTTTATTCCTCTATAGGATAATAAAAATATTTAATAAATATGAACGAATAGAAATTTTGAAAATTATTGATGAATATGAGACATGGGAATACATCCTATGTTACCCATAGTGAGTAGAATATTCAAATATATATTAACTAAAATAAAATAATTGTAACTTTATTATTATTTTTTAAATTTATTTTAGGAACAACCATTTAGGAGACAATTCTTCTCTAGTAATACTATGGATAATTTTGAGTAGCATGATTGATCAATTATGGTAGGTACTAGAGGTAATCATGGCACCCTCTATACCCAATCACACCTAAAACCTCTTGTATATATCCTATCATGCAAACTTTCTGATCCCAAAATTCTACTTTTGGAATAAAGAATTTTCCAATTGATGTTATTTATATCTTTTCAAATAGTATTTTCTTCTCAAATATGTTTTTAATATCATGTGATGGAACCTTATACCGTATATATATTCCCAAGTAATTCTATGTTTCCACCAATTATCCACTACCACTATCCCACCAATATTTTATGCTCATTATACTATGACTTCATCATCATAGATTTTTTATTATATAAATAATTTATTAGCAATTAGTATCCTTTATTGGATAATGATCTACTTATCTTAGGGATCCATAATATCACAATGACCCACCTAGATCAGGTATTTTTTTTACATTTTCATTAAATTCTTGAACATTAATTTTATTTCAGTTTTAATGTGTAATGACTCTATTTTTTTTTATTTTTCTCCTAGATCTTTTAATAGGTGGAATTGATGTACTTGAATGTGTTCTATATGGAATTTCCATATAAGAATTATAGTAGAGTATAATGAATAAAACCAATTGATTAGTAAATATATTAGGGAGTGTAGAAGTTTTATGGGAACATTTGAAAAATGTAATGACATCATTTCCATGAAACCAATCTCATGGAGACACTTTGGGGATCGAATAAAAGATAACGCATGGTCTGATATATTGGTAAGAAAATTTATTAATTTAAAATTAACATTATTTTTTTTTAAAATTAATATTTTACTCATAACGTTGATTTTTCTTTCCTAGAAGTCATGATATAAAGGTTTCATAGTTGATGGAATTAGGGAAAAAATATAATGTATATAAACATGATTTATATGTATTCTAGACCAGTAAACTTGACACAAAGTTATAGGGTATACCATCACTAAATTATTGTCTACTTATACAATAACACTACAATACTTATTTATTTATTTCTCACAAAGTAGTATAAGGAAAACAAAAGAGGTCATGGGGGTCTAATGTAATGAAGACAAAAGAAGTTCGCTCGAATAAGGTTCAGTCTCTCAGGAGGGAAGAACCCAAGATTAGAAAAACAATAAATCTACTCACATTGGGTCACCTTGGAGGTGAGGAAATCAGTGACTACATTCCCATCACACCACATATGAATAAAATCTGTGCATATGATCATGAGTCCCTTTCACCTCTGAATGGTAAATTTAATGGACTTGGGGATAAGTCCATGACCACATAGAGAACTATAAATTGAGAGTGGGTCAGTTTCGACAATTGTGAGGTGGATATTACTCTGGCTACACAACAAGAGGCGGGTGATAATCACTTAGGACTCCACTTGAAAGAAATAACCTCTTCCAATGAAAGTAGAAAAGGATAGGATGACCTATCCTCTAGTTTCCCAAATAACTCTATCAGCACACATAAGTCCCATGTTGCATGAACCATCTACGTTCATCTTGAGACCGAAATGATGAGGGTCCCAAAGAACCCATCTCCCCTTCCTAGAACTAAGAGCCTAGGTGGGGGAAGAAGTTCCAAGAAGGAGGGTTATTCAGAAGGGGTTACCTCACAATCTTTATATAGTCGAACAAAATCATTTAATGTGTTGTTTGTTTTAAATGTGAGGCATGTACTTATTTATGTGAGTCCCTTTTGTTGATCTTCATTCATCACTTTCTATATACACCAGCAACCCTCTGTGAAGATGAGATATCAAACAATTTTCTTTGGGTCATGTCTCTGTAGCCCTAGAACCACCAATCAACGGAGTTCATGTTTGAGGCCTCCTGGGTAGACCAACTAGTGAAACCATCGATCACATTCCACACCGTGCTCACCCAGTCCCCTTCAAAAAAGATTTTATCAGAGGATTTGACTTTTGGTTCCCTATAGTAGTGATACTATGAATAAAAACACACCCCCAGAAATTTTATGTGGTCCACCATTGGTAGTGCATGGTTCCTAACCGTCTACACTAGAAAATAAAATTTCATCTATATTTCATTTCAAAAAAGTAATTCACCCCATTTATTGTGACAATTGGACACTATTTTCATTTATGAAAATATTTAACAAAAACCCCTCTAGGTGGAACCCATAAAGACACAATTATCTGGCACCAAGATTAACAATATGTGGTTAAATGTATTTCGTTTGTTCATATCCAGGATAACATAGATGTTGTTTGGGTGTACACCTACTTATTTGAAAGTCATGTATATAATAGGACGTCCTTAAAAACAAATCATTATTCCTACCCAATTATGATTCCATAAATTGATGTCTCTTCTACCCACAATCCAATGAGAGTGATGTTGAAGATTCAATAGGTGGGGCTAGATCATGATATGGATTGCTAAAGGCCTACCTCTATGTGTTCCATTGTCAGTCCCACACCTATATTGTATAATCCATCCCCATATTGTTTTTTATCTCAAGTAATTCACATTTCAGCTTCTCATATATGCCTTTTATAGTTTTATAATTGCCTCTAACGTTGATACAACCCTCAGACTAAGGTATTTCCATCCTAGCTCAAGTATCCCAACAATGCTTACCTTCCAACTGTTTATCCCATAATAATGAATCCATAATGCACTCCATTTTGGAGATGACCCCTTTCTAAACCATGAGTGTAAAAATAACGAACATGGGGATAGATGATAGAACACCATTTACCAAGATAATTCTTCATCCAAATGATAGGAACCTATTTTTCCAAATTATAATACAACCATTTATTCTGTCTACCATCGCATCAATATGATGGATTCAAAGCTTCCTCAGGAAGATAGGTTCACCCATGTATTCCATCAGTAAGGTATTATTAAAATTTAATGGTTTTTTGTTGAATATGATTATGATTTTTATTAATAAATTGGTTTTCCTTATTTAATTTTATTTTTTATAACTATTCACAATGAAATAAAAAATAAAGGATGCTATAAGGAATGTGAATAAATTGGGATGGATGACTATAAAGGATCATGGGATGAGCCAAGTATTTTTTATTTAATAAGGAGTTTAATTAGGCCTTTTTGGAGTTCAGTTGAAAAGAATAAAGAACAATCAGTTTTAGTTGTAGTTGGATTTTAATAATGTTTATTCAAAACTAAACCATTATTGAATATTGTTTTCATACACCCATTTTCATTTTCAGTGAGATCTATTGGGAATTAATGGTTTCATACATCAAGAAAATTTTTTTGGCTTGACCATAAAGAAGAAATATATGAGCTATATTTATAACACGGTGAAAGAAAAAATTATATGTATTACTCTACTCATTAAAATTTTAAATATATATTTCATAGCAATTTATATCATTTATTTTGTAGACATAATTCTATAGAGGCTCATTATGATAAATAAGATGAAAACTTTTGTAAAAAATGATCATTTATGGACAATATTATGTCATTAACACCATCGAAGAGTCCACTATAAACCCAAAAAGAGTTTCATTCACACTAGGTATTGGATCAAATCAAGAAATTTCAACTCCTCTACTAGAACCAAGTTGTAATGGGATTGTATAGAAGATCTAAAGGTAAAAACATTGACCATTTAGGTGCATGAAAGATGTGAAAAGGTCACCGAGAAGTTGATGAAATATTTATTTATGTAAATCACTTTCACTAGATTCAATTGTGGTTTTCGATAAATACATGTCAACAATTCCCTCCTTATATAATGAACCATATGATCATGATAATGGTCCAAGTGCTTTTTAAGATAAAGACCTTACTAGTGGTGATGGCAATGAAGTTGTTGAATATAATGTTGCTATTGATGATGTTTGTGATGAGAATAATAGTAGTAATGAATAAAATGGTATTTGTGTTAAAGGAAATGATTTTATGGAGTGGTATATTGATTTACTAAACTTTTGAAAATATTTTTGTAACACCTTGATTGTGGTAAGTGATATATTTGGAATAAACACATTGAATATATATTCATTTTAATTTAGAGATATTAATTGTTCAAATTTAAAATATATTTTATTTATCAATTTTTGAAATTTAGGATTGTAGTTGATTATGTTATGGTATATATAATTTTTAATTATATTTTCATCTGGAGTGGCATAGGAGGTTTATGGAGTTTGTATTATAGTAGCACCACTAAACCAATGGTTTATAAAACCATTGGTATACGTATATAGCAACAATTTCAAAAATCATCGGCATAGGGGGAATAGAAATGGTTTAAAACCATTTTTATAGTGGTTTATATCAGTGACTCATGGAAAGCATTGGTATAGTCCTGTTTTTATAGAGTTAATACCAATAGGTTGATGAATTACTAGTATAATATATACCCATGGTTCTAAAAGTAATACCAATAGTTCAAAATTTTGGGTATAAGATTCATTTCCAGTACAATTATAGTATATTGAAAATATATATATTTCTCTATAATTATATTTTTAAAACATATATACATATTTATTTTTTATTTTTTATTCATTTTCAGTGAAATGCATATTTTATCTTAAAATTACTATAATATTATGTCAATTTTTAACCTATCCTAAATATTTTTTAGGATAGAGTACTAATTAATTCAATATATTATTATTTTTTGGGTGGATATATAATCCATCCCTTAATTTTTTCCTACTAATTTTTTTATTTGTATAGGAAAATTAAATTTATCCAAAATAAAATATGGATCGAATTAAAAAATGACCAGTGTGGATATGAGCAATCCTATTTGGTCTATATTTGAAATCTATCCTAAATAATTTTATATAACATTATCAATTATATATTTGATATCCATCCTAGATAATACATCCAATTTGTTTTAGTTTTTTAGAAAATTTATCCATTGATTGATAAGTAATATGTCTGGTAAATGTTGCCCTAAATATGTATTTTACTATTTGTCAGTATATTATATATTCTCTCCTCCAATGAAGAAACCCCTACACCATTTTCTATAGTTAAATATACTTCTACCTTAACTAATTATATTTTATTTTTTTGTTTATGAACGTCTACACAAATTTTTGATGCATATCCATTATCATATACCTATGAGTAAAAATTATACAAATCAATTTCTATAAAATTCATTAAATTATGCTTATGATAATTCTCTTTATAGGTCTAGACACTTACCAAGTTATATATAATCAAAGGATATAAAATAATTATAGAATATATCTTGGTGACATAAATTTTTTGTTTAATTTCATTATAATAATCAACATAAGATTTTATTCAATGAGTATCATGTCTTCTAAAATTATTCAATAAATAATTTTAATGAATATACTCACTCTAACATAATGGCCACGTTCATCATATCTATTAGTGGATTATGAACCATATTTTATTATGTTTTGAGTTAATATTACTGTTTCAAAAATTTCATATCAATTTAGGTATAAAATCATGTAAATTATATCATATATAATATAGTATATCTAGGTTGAAATGTCTTATTTTTGAAATATTATTATATTTAATTGTTATATAAATTTAGGATTTAAATGTTTAATTTTTGGGAAAATTTAGGTAATGATTGATTAATGTTCATGATTAAAAACTATTTTAGAAAACCATTCTATTCACTATCAGTTTTTTTTGAAATGTTTATAAACATTAAAATTAATTTCGATCATACTCTAGTCTTGATTAATTATTTAAATGTAATTAATTAAATATCTTTATTACTATGTTACCTTGGATTAGTTCATGAGAGATATGGTAGGAGGTTTAAATAAATCAAGGAGTATTATTATTTTTTGTTGTTCTTAAGATATTATTAATAAATATAAATGAATTTAAATTTTAAAAACAACCCCAAATGCCACATTTTTTGAGTCGTAAAATCCAAAGGAGTGAATACAAAAGTTTCCTCCTCTTATCCTTAATTCCATGGGAGATCGCACACTTATCCACTCATTATGAAATCCCCAAATATTTGTTAATATCATTAAACTATCTAATTATTCTTTTTATTCTCTTTTCTTTTCCATGGGGATGTGGTTTTGTTATTTTAAAGAATATGTATTTGAGGATTTATCTACGGCATGATGAAATAATATATCTTGGAATTCATTTCTCTTACTATTAGGATGTCATATCAATACTAAGTTAATGTGAATCACTCTAAGGTTTTTTATCAATGTTCAACTTCTAGTTTAGTGTTCTATGATTTAGGAACAATATTTAACTTATATGTATATATATATTTATTTATTAAATTAATTATTCTTTATTACTAATGTTTCATTTAATTAATCTATATTTGAGATTCTTAATCACCTAATTTGTGAAATCTGATTCTAGTAAGTGTCTCAAATCAAATTTCATGGTTGGTAAATTAATTTTTGTTTGTGTGATATATTTTCATAATATTTATTTTAATTATTTTTTATGATAATGGAAATGTTTGGATATTTTTATGAAACCAATATCTATTTAAAATATAAATGGGTATAGATTACGGTTTTGAAAACTTATGTTTTTATTGGAATTTGTAATTTGGATAATAATGTTTGAATTTGGATTTCATTGGTAGGTTTTATGGATTAGTTGAAAAAGAAGAAATGTGTTATTTAAATGGTTATAATTGAATTATATGAATCCTTTAAAAATTTTAGTTTAATAAATGGTAATATGAAAAGTATTGATTGAGTGTGTAACATGGATAAATCTATTATCCTTGCCTGGGTTTTTTATTTCATATTTAATTAGAGGGACTTGGTTTGGTTCATAGTATAAGTGATGACATGGATGGGAATTATTTTTATCATTTCATTGTAAAGGTTCTCTTGATATGGTGGGGTTGAGTAAAAATATATAGAAGTGGTATTACTATCAGTTAACCTTGGGGAATCCCTGGTTATTTTATATTTATCATAGATATTCTCTAGATTTATGGGAATCATTTTCATATATGTTTATGTGGAATTAGTATGTGTGTATCAAAATTAATCTAAATGGAAATATTTTGTGTTAATTTATCTCCATTAATTAAATATATAAGTTTTATTATTTAAGTATTTTTCCATTTAATGTATGTTACTTTAAAATTTTATTCTTATACATAGATTTTTTTTTTGTGAATCTAATTACTCATCCAGTTTTAT
Source organism: Viscum album (assembly GCA_963277665.1). Classification (NCBI taxonomy): domain Eukaryota; kingdom Viridiplantae; phylum Streptophyta; class Magnoliopsida; order Santalales; family Viscaceae; genus Viscum; species Viscum album. Next base: position 1,682,497,399 of record OY728119.1, on the reverse strand, counting down.
TATTCAAAAAAAATGATTATTCAGTGGAGTAATAATGGCTGTATTAATAATAATCATGAGATCAATATTGTGGAATTTTTTGATAGTGGATAAATTTAGGATTAAAAAATAAAATCTATTGGGTTGTGGTGTTTTGGTTTTCATAATATCAGAAGGTATGCCAATACTACCAAAAGAAACATTTTCCACCAAGAAAGTAATATTCACTAAATAAATTTTCCATGTACTGAAGAGTGATTTTTTATATGATTCGATGATTACTTTAAATAAGGTAACCCTACATTGGAAAGTTGTAATCATAAAATATTAAATTGATGATTTGTGAATCACAAATAACATTATGGGCTCTCTAATGTATCACTTATTGGATTTTATTTTATCTATGTTGATGTCAGTTATATCTCAACCCACATTAATTATTTATGGTTTTTATGAATTGTCTAATCTTTATATATTTTTTATTTGGATTAATATAATTAATTTGTGATAATCTATTTTGGATAATACAAAATGTAGTGAGGATTATTAGAAAGATAAATGTTTATTATATATCATTTGATATTTTGTATTTGGCCCTTATTTGAATTATATATAATCATTTTCTCCTGTTATAAAAATCAGAATCAACATATTAATCCTGATTTTGAAGTAGAGATATATCTTTGGTAAGTTTTTTCCGATGATGGTAGAAGTACTGATTACTGTACATGATATTAGATGAAGGGAAGAAATGTATTGATAGTTTTAATTGAATGGTTTTTTTGTTTTTTGTTATATTATAACATAAAAATATATTCATTAATGATACTTGGACCTTCCATTATCGATATTTAATCCGTAGATGATGGACAAAGGTGAAGAGGAGTATCACGATTACCGACACTTAGAGTTATTCATATGGTTTTAGCATGGAATGATGCATTCAATATTCAAGAGGTGAAAAAACTAGTAAATTGATTCCCATACTCACAAACATATATGATAATCATATCACTATAAACATGATGTTTCATATGGGTGTAATCATAAGTTTAAATATGAATGAGGGAAATTAAAATAAAAATCATGTGAATAAGTTGAATATAATTCAGATCTAGTTAGATTATATGAATACTACATTCAAAATCAGATCGCGACTTCATTCTAGTATCATAATTATTCTAATTTTTTGGATGTTATGCTTATCACAATGAGAGGTTATATAGTTAATATTAAATTAATGTTTAAGGATAAATGGGATCCAATTTTGGATGAGTAGATCATATATAAGGAAATATATAAGTATTATAGAATAACGTATAGTGTAGAGGGAATATGAAAACCATCTTAATTAATAATTTAAAAGGAGTAAAACATATTGAGAGAAAAAAACAAGTTAATTTTATAGTTCTGGGATATACATTAAAAGAATGTGGTAATAAAATAAATTTTATGAATGATTTCAAGTATTTAAATATAGATTATGATAGTTCATATTTAAATTAAATTATTGAAAATTAATTAAAAAATTACTATTGAGTGTCTATAGTGTATTGTATTTTTGTATCATTGATTAAATAGAATTATTTCATTTTATATTAGTGAGTGGAATCATGGAAAGTTATGTATTTTTAAGGTTATATAAGTTTCAGTGAGACTATGATAATAATATCTAGATTATAATGAAATATGATATTTATGTCAGAATTAAGAATAAATGATTTCAAAAAATATAAGGGGTTAAATACATATAGACATTGAGGGAGAATTTGATTTTATAAAGTTATCTACATAATGGATGGTTTGGCATGCCATTTTTAAATTGAGTGTGTAAAATCAAATGAGTTTATATGGTGGTTGTCAATGTTTTTAATGAAAAAACATTGTATATGACATGTATGATAAATAGGATATTATTTTTCAATTCTACCAGATATACATGGTTATATAATTACCTACATGGTCCCACGAGTAATAAAGGAATAATATTATTAACTACAAATGATATACTAAAACTCAAGAATGTATAGTTTGGAGCATGTGAAATGAAAATCCCTAAAAATGTGGAAATTTTATCTTTTTATATGTGAGGATAAACACCCAATTCTGGGAATATAGATCTTATACATATAGGTTCCTAGGGACTAACTATGGAATGTTTTTATGGAGAATCGATGTTTTATGTACCTTTATTGATTATACAATATGAAAATTGGGTGTTTGATTTATGAAACTCAATTGAAAACTATTTTTATCATTTATTAGATGAAAATACATCGTGGAAAATAAGAATAATGTAGTGTTAAAATACTTGAGTTATAATAGTGGAGTTTATTCTAGTAGTAAATATTTTATGAAAGTTTATTATAATAATGAATCAATTAGGAGAAGAAAGTAATCATAAAACTATAGTAGAATCATATAGAGAAATAGATTAATGGGACATTGAATGATATATCCCCTAACAAATGACGACACAAAATAATAGGAATGTATTTATGGGTAGTGGTAGTGTATTTTATGGATTATAATATAAATAAGATTCCATATTTACTGATCATGAATTTTTTATAAGAGGAAATATATATACTTAAACTAGTTAATGTCTCCTAAATAAAATATTTTGGAAGTATAACCTATATCAATGTGGATTCCAATGAAAGGGATAAGTTGGGACCTAATTCTGAGACATGTTTCTTTATGGGAACTGTGATAAATATTTTGTATTTCATCATTGGGATAATGATCAATGTAATTTCATTAGAAGAAAAAATGTTACCTTCAATGAAAGGATCCCTTTTAATGATTGTCACATGGTGTAATACTTAGTTGAGAAAAAATAATCAATATTGTAATCAAGAGGATTATAATTTTCTATATATACCAAAAGAATTAGGGTGCATTAAAATATTGTAGGTACTAGAAAGTTTAGATAATCCAAAAATTGGTGTAAATATAGAGGTTATAGGAAGACCATAAATGTTATAATGATTATAAACTTATGAAACATTGATGAAATTATCAAAACAAATAATTGATCCTTATGTTTAGTTTGGGATGTATAATAGGTTTAGAGTACTAGTAAAAATGATGGAATCATAATTTTACAATTTATCTTCAATAGATGATATAGAACCTAAAATCATGGAAATTGAAAAGTATTTGAGGGTCCCAAGACTATTGGAGAAATCAATGAATGAAAAAAAAATTCCCAACATGTTAAAAATCATAGGACATCATATATATACTACTAGGGATGTGATAAATTTGGAATAACTGATTATACTAGTTAAATAAAGAAGTGAATGGTATAAAATTGAATAAGGTAAGTGTATTTCTAGAAGTATTTCAATAAAATGGCTAAGTTGATTTTAAATTAATTCTTTTATTTAATGATGAGTAATAAAATTATCTAATTTGTACTCGAAATAGTTTCATTTAAAAGTATATATATTGAAAAAATAGATATGCATATTTAATTTATTCAAGGGTATTTAGAGGAATAAATTTACATTGATAAACTAGGAGGATTATATGAATGTGAGAAAATGACCTGATGTGTAGAATTAAATAGGTTTTTATAGGTTAAAATAGGTACACATATAGTGGAACAAGAAGATTTTTTACATTTACGAACTAAAAAGATTTTATCATGTGTATCTCTTATCATTATTTTTAATTTCATGGTGATTGGTCATGGTTATTTCATTATACATCTATTATATATATATTTTATATACTTGGAATGTTTATAGATCACTAGGATAATTGAAATAAAGAATAATTTCGATAAATGTTTTTTATAAAATATAATAAAGTGATATAATAAATTTTAAGGATTATAATTTATAGAGACGAGAAGAATATAAAATTTATTTTTAATCTATTTGAATACATTAAAATAGTTTTTAAAATGTTATAATGTCAAGATAAAAACTTATTTCCACCCCATTAGTTGGTCAAATCATTTTATCCAAAGATAAGGTACCTAGTATTTATAATGAGGATAAGTAAATGGAAAAAGATATTTATTCATTAATAGTATAAGGTATGATCAATTCGACAGTATTGTATGGCCTCACATTTCTCATATAATGGTATTTATATATAGGCTTGTAAAAAACCATCATGGATTTATTTTAAAACTGATCCAACTCACCATTATACTCAGGTGTGTTTCCCCTAATAACCAGATGATATTGATTGGAATCCATGCATAAATGTACACTAGGGGTAATGACTTTCTTATAACACTACTAATATATAAGTTATATTTTTATCCAAGACAAATTATATAAAACTAAACTTGATAACATAAAATTCAAATACATTACTTATAATTGAATGAGTATATGGATGTAATTAAAAATAATTCCACCAATCATATAATAATATAATCCAATATAAGTAAAATAAATAAAAAAGGAAAAAGAGGCCTATATGATCAATGTCCTCCATGAACCATCCTAAACACAGTCTCCAAGATCCGTACAGAAATTCATCCCTCAACTAACACAATGAGAAACATCTTCACTATACTAAAAAAATAAAATAAGGAAAAATATGTATGTATATGTACCAAGATGTATATATATAGGGTGTGTACATAAAACATACCTTGTAACTATTCCTAGAACAAGATATTTTGGAAAACAATGTTATATAAAATTTTATTCTAGTTCTTAAATGAGAATGAATAAAATCAAAATACATTTAATATCCAAAACATAAAGATAAAAGGCTAACATAATGTTTTAAAAACAAATTTTTGTAAAAGAGTATCCAAAAAATTATTAATCCCAAATAAAGTGGCACTTATAAATCATATAAATAAAATTATAATAAATATTAAAGTAAAAATCATCATCATGGGATAATTGTGTCTAAGGACCTAATATATACTTTGTTAAATAGTACCATTATTCAAATAGTGATGCAATTCTAAATATCACCTAACTTTCATGATTTAATCCTAATTGAGGGAACCCACCGTATAAAGACCCAAACTTCTCATACCTAAATATTATATCTTAATAGATGAATATTAATTATGTATAAAAACCATCCACACCAAAAAAATTATTTCTAGTGCCCATGGAAGAATGGATACAAAAACAATTGGTTCATAAGTGAACTACGTCATCTCTATCTATGTTCTTCGTAACTATCACCCTTCTTAGGCCAATCGTATATAATAAATTTCTTAATAACCTGTATAAAGGAAATATAAAAAAGGGTTAACTCATATAATTTTTATGGGTAAACAAGGGAGATATAAACATAACATGAGATTAAGGGTATGGGAACATGAGAATAAAATTTAAAAAACATACCCTTCATATCATAGATCATAAGCTTGAGTTATGGAATGAATATTTTAAGTTCATAAGACATGAATAATAAGTTAATACAAAACAATATTCCATGAGATCATAACATTAACATAAGACATATATTTTTTGGTAAACACAAAATCATATAAAACCTTATGTCAAGGATACCCAAAAACATTATTAACTAGTTAGCCATTGGCTAACCACACTTATATATAGTTTAGGCTTGGGATAACCACCAGTATACCCTCTTTTCAGACTTAGGATAACCTTATATGTACCCTCTAATCACATAGAACATTAATCATTACCCAATAAGTTATTGGGGAATATAGGTCCCACAAACCACATAATGAAAATCGTTTATATGTGTAAAAAATATCATAAAACATTAATCATATTTGAAACCATGAAAATAAATGGGTTTCATAAACTATTTAACATAACCGGTGTTAAATAAATGGGTTTCATAATCATTTATTCATTTTATCATAACATAACCCATGGAAATAAGGAATGGGTTTTGTGAAAATATTTTCATCAAAAATATATACCATTTATAGAAAAAATAATAATGGTTTCCTTATATTATATCCCTATTAAAGAATAAATTACCTCAAAGGATGTCATCTTATATGGAAATTTATTATGAAATATCACATGGAAATTTTTTTGCGGAAAATATCCTTTCAAATTTGAAAAAATCTTTTTAAAACAAAAAAAATTAAAAACCTTTTCTTTTAAAATAGTATGAAAAACATATAAAAGAATCCTTAAAAATCATTTAAAACATTTCTTGTTGAAAATAACCTTCTCACATTGAAAAAATATTTTTAAGATATAAAATATTTTTAAAATCCTTTTCTTTGAAAATAAAATTGGAAAATTATAGATTTGGATTCATATAAAATATTGGTCATGATGGAATGAGATCCTGTTAATGTATTACATGTTAAAAAAAGATTTATTTCAAATTTTTGGTAAAATTAAAATGGGATTTATTTGGAAAACAAACTGATGATTCCTTTTAAAAATATTTTTTAAAAGTAAAACATGGGTCAAAAATCATTCAATAATAACTTTTTGAAATGTTCAAATATTTTTGAAAACATTTATATAAATCATAGATATATAAGAAAAAGTGTTTTCGACTGTATAGAAAAATACAGATAATTTTTATTAAAAAAAATCTTTTGGTTTTTTATACTTTAAGAAAATAAAATGAGAAGAAACGATTTATTCACATAATATAACTATACGATAAAAAATAAATTATTTTATTAAGGGATACATCTTATTGTTTAATCATTATATTCATAATCATAAATAATCACAATAAACAATAAGATTGTAACATCAAACATTTACCACTTTGGTAACTTTTGAATCATAAGACCCAAGAAAAAGTAAAATTAAATGAATCTTAAAATATCATGAGAATAAATAAATTCGAAATATTCCATGAAAAAAACTATATATAAAACTCATAAAATAAGATAGGTTTATAATATAACGTATGTCCCAAAGAAGAAAAATTGAGACACAAATCCCTTATATTGGGAACATTTTAATCATAATATACATTAAATAATAATATAAAATAAAAAAATAAAAAATCATATAAATAATTATATTCCTGACATAACATTACATGGGTGAATTATATAGACCACATAAAATAAATTAGTGGTGATTATGGCATATGTCTCCTCGAAATAAAAGGGCGACTGGAAATCCCTTACCTTAAGTCTCAAATTCATTCTTGAATGTTTGAAACTCCTATACAATAAATATAATTTTATTATAAATATATTATATAACCATGTTTATATATATCATAGCATTTATTATTTAATTATGACCTTTTATTAACTGTTTATTAGCAATTCTATGTTAAAATCACATTTCGGGCAATAACTGCGTTGTTGTTCAGGTATATTTTGATTTGTTATTTTTGGTCCTTTTGCATTTATTGGGGTTCTATAATATATATAATTATAAAAAAAATATAAATATCATATATATTAAAAATATATTTTTTTGGAGTAATCCATAAATTTATATATATATATATAATGAAATACACTATTTATGGATATAGTAGGTCGTACGTACGCATGAATGCTGCTTACATTTTCTCAATGGATGGCATAAACGAATGGTAAATAATATATTAACTTAAATTAATAATTTTTATTTCATATATATCACTTATATTCATTAAACATACCCTAATTACCATCCATGTAAAGTGTTAGTGAAACATTATTCACATCGCTTCGTGAAGAAGTAGTCGGACGCACACACGAACGACGTTAATGTATCCCCCAACGAATGTAAAGAAAGAAGTTATATGTGATATAATAATTAAATATGTTTATTTATGTTACAAATATCATATATTTTAATTTAATATATCCTCATTACTATCCATGTAAAATATAAATAAAAAACACAGTACATCAGTTCGGGATGTGGTTGTCTTCTGTACACAAGAGTGACATTATTGTTTTCCAATGGCTTTGGACGTAAGAAATTATATATGGTATTATAATTAAATAGGTATAATAATATCACAAATATTTTATATAAACATTAAATACATCATTATATTCATTTTTTATAGGTGGTGATGGAAAATGATTAACATCGGTTCACGAAGTGGTAGTCCATCGTACACACAATCAACTGTTTCATTTTCCCATTTGATTTAATAAGAGTCAGATATTAGTTATTCAATTAAAATAATTAAATATAATAATATGGTATATATTGGGGTTATTATATAAACATTATTTAATAATATATTTAGGATTTATAAGAATAAGAAAAATAAAAACACATGATTTGAAAAATTACCTCTTCTTTAGACAACCACATTAGGTTTAAAATAAATGCTTCCTAGATTAGATATATAATCTAAAAATGGACTATATGAAGATTTTTGGAATGTAAGTAATATATTTTGGTACTTATTTTCCCCAAAAAAGACTTTGTATGTGTGAAAAGGAGAGGAGAGTGGTGGATTTTTTTAAGATGGGCTGAGAACACACAGGGAATTTTTGAAAAGACTGAATTTTATCCAAATTTTTCACATGAAAAAAATCTAAAAAATGAGACATTATTAATAATTATAGGATATAATGCTTTAATATTTCCATAAAATTGGTTTTGGATAAGTTTATATATCATTTTACCTAGTATATTTTTAGTTAAACCCTCTGGTAAACTTAATTTAACATTAACCATGATAATTTGTTTTTACTCCTTTTAATATTATTTTTGAGAAAAACTTAAGAATAACTTATTATGTAATATAAATTATTATTATTCAAAATATATAATCCACTATTCTAAATTTCATTCAAAAAACTGTAAAATTTTAATTCAAATTAAACATACAGATGTGATGAGAAAAAGTTTTCCAAAGAGAAAATGTTCAAAATTTTAAAAAGTTTATATATATAATATCAAAAATAAATTATATAAAATGACTTAATTGGATTAATATATATTTAAATGAACTAATTTATCTTCTAAAACCTTATTTAATCAAAATTAACCTTATACATTCTTTAAATGAACACACGGTTTTCAATAAAAACTAGTATTTTTCATTATTAATCAAAAAACTCATCTTTGTAGAAAAATATCAAAATTCAATTTAGGGTAATTTTTAAATGCAAATTTCACAAAGGCATTTGATTTTTTCAAAAAAAATTACATTTATTATTTATTTATAAAATCCTTTTTTAGAAAATTGTATTTTCAAAACATATAAATACTTCATCAAAAATTAATTACTTTTTATAAATATTTTTTCCATATATAAAAATTTCAGATTTAATATTTAAAATTTGGTTATTACAATTCATTCTTCCATGTTTAAAAACTAATAGATAGTGGGGATTTTTAAATAATAATTTTAATATTTTTTCATAGTTTATCAAAACTCAGTGTTGAGTGTAACACAAGGTCTCAAATAAATTAAATTTATTAAAAAAAGTATTTCAAAATATTTGGGTTGTTACATTACACCCAATTTAAAATGAATTTAACCATTTAAATTAATCACTTTTTTAATAAAAATATGGATACTTTTGTCACATTACATCTTTAGGTTCCTATATAGCTTTCTCAAGTTGGTGGTTTCAACAGAAAACTTTTACCATTAGAGTTCTCTTATTCTATATAAAATTCTATGTATAATCCAAAATATCTAACGGTTGCTCCTCATAAGAATTATCCTACTAAAAATTTTATACCTATAATTTTAGTACCTGTTATGGATCAGTTATGCACTTTTATATGAGATATACATGGAACACACTGTAAACCTAAGAGAGATTTAGTAGAATAACTAAATGATACCCTATGGTCCTAATATGATCCAAAATTTCACAGGGATATATATGCCTAAGGATTATTTATTCATTATTTTTGAATCTCATTACAATATTACATGTTGAAATTAATAAAAAACATTCTCCCTAATTTAAAATTCTAGATCATGTTGATGATTATCATCATTACTTTATTGTGAGCTTTTTGTTTCCCTTATATTTTACGGAATAGATGAAAACTTGTCATCCATTTATTTAACCATTTTTAGGTCCAATATCTATTTTTTCTCCAACATTATTTCTTCATTTTAGAGCTCTAATATTCTTATACAGAGGGATTCATAATAATGCATCTAAATACTAATGTGAAATCTATTATAGGATGAAAACTCAAAATAATGAAAGGTGTTGATCCTAACAACCTTTTAAATCCATAGAATAATATATTATCATTTATTATGAGGATTGAATTGTTGTCTTATATTTATCATATATCAAATTATGATTCAAAATGATGAAACTCAACTCTGTATCATGATCTTGCCGAAGGATTTTTCAGAACATCAAGGTAATCCTTTGATCATGATCAGATATAATAGAATGTGGTACTTCATGAAAACCTACCAATTTTTTAATGTATATCCTGGAAATCTAATCCATATATAAATATTCTCTAACATATATGAAGTGTGATGAATTTATAAAGTGATATACTACAACCAATATTTAATTATTCCATTAAAATATTTGGGGGAGTCCAATAATGAAATCCATTGTGATGTTTTCCCTTGTCCATTTGGGTATTGATAATGGTCGGAGAATCCCCTTAAACATTTGTATCGCATCTTTAATATGATGAAATGACAGAAACCAAGATAAATACTCAAAAATATCCATATTAATGTTTTCCTGCTATAAATACTCTTTAACTTTGGCCAATGGGAGGTGGTATACCCTTTTTTCCTTTGGTCGTTGATTCAAAGCCTTGTAGCATTGCCGAATTTGATGGGTTGTCACCTGACTTGCAGGTTATATTTTTTTCCAAAAATATATTAATTTAATTCATATAAGATTCCTAAATTTGAATAACCCATAATTCGCTCAATATTAAAAAAAGATAAATTGTAAAGGTTACAAATACCTTTAATATTTTCCTCCTCAAATAACTTTTTAAATATAATAAACCCTAAGGGTCTTATTTCCATAAATATTTCCCAAAATATCCTTAAACATGAAAAATTCCCATAAAAACCCATAAAGGGGTCATCTTAGACCTTGATATTATTATCAAAATTAAACTCATAAATCTATTATGGTGTTTATAACTCTTAATTTAATCTTAAATGGAGTCATATAAACTTAAAAATTATAATTCAGGCATTATTAATTAAAAAATATTATCATAGATAAAAAAATCAACATTGGAAGCATTGATTCATCCTTGTACAAATAGAATATAAAATGTGGATTAATTACTCCAAAATCAATATAGAGGGAGATAATCAATTCTCATAATCATATCAAGTTACACTAAAGGTTGAACAATAAGTTTTTTATGGGTCTCCTTCTTACAAAATGAAACATGAAACTCCCCACTAGGAGTAGAGGATATGTGTTCCCTAATTATCATGATTTAATTCAACGATTTTGATTTCATAACCTTTCCCATTTCTGTTTGTCTTCAAAGTTTTTTTGTCTTATCATTCTAAAAATTTCTAATATTGGGGCATTAATTTTCATATAGAATAATCTCATTGAACTTTAATAATTGTAGTGTGTGTGTGGTTCATTATTTGGAGTTTCATCACTATTTATATCATTATCTAACTTCTTCCCATCACGTTTACATTGATCCATTATGTGACAATAATTTCTTAACATAAAACATCTATTAGTCCCATTATGGATATTTCCTTTAGGTTTCCTTCCATTATTAAAGCAACAAGGTAATATCATCTTCTTATCTCAATGATTTTTAGAGTTTCCCAAGAATTGCATATTTCTTTTCTTATCAAAACCATGTGATTAAAAGATAACCCCAATCATCATTTCCACCCTGATAGCACATAGAATGATATTTTCATATCTTCTAAATTCTATTATGGCAAATAACCTTCTAAAAATTTATTTTAAGCCACTAAAGAATCAATAAAAATTATTTTTAGGTTGGATGATAATACAAGAAGTGTATCTCACTAGTCTTGAAAAATTATCCTAACAGGTACCAACCGATTTATTACCCTTCTATTTTAGCTCAAGGAATTCCTTCTCCGTTTTTTCATGAAGAATAAAAGGGAAGTACTTATTGAAAAATAATCTCTTAAACTCATCCAACACCATAGAGTCAATTTCATCTTGTTTTTTCATATTTTGGATAATGTTCCACCATTGATCTACTTCACCTTCAAAATTATATATGAAAAAATTGAATTTTTTTCTTGCTCCTAACACTAGAGAATAGAACATATATTTTAAATGGTATTGATCCATTGATTGAAAACATGTGGATCATCATAATCACTAAAATAAGGTGGATGTTTCCTAATAAAGGACTCAACAAACCATTGTTCCCTCTTCTTATTCGGGATCAAATAGGATTTATATCCAGAGAATGTTTTGTGATCACAATAATAATATTTTCCAATCCATCTCCCAAAAAATTTGGTTTATTAGGAGGAAAATAATTTCATTTTCCATTTCACTCATAATTTACAAGGATACATTAGTATTCATCCATTGACTAAAACCAAAAAACATAGTGTTAAACCACATAATAATAAAAATCACTTATAGCATGTCTAAATCAAGACACGTTTTTTAATCTAAGACACCATAGGTTTAACATAGGTCTGTCCTAGTCATTATTAATGTTTTTCATAATGATTCATAAAGAGTTTGCGAATTTCCAAAACATACCCACTGAGAGTGTTAAACCTGGTACACAGTAAGACCCATTGTCTAGTACTAGATAATGCATGAGTCAATCCCACAGAGGATTTTTCAGAGTTCTAATCCTAGATACATATGTTCCAGAACCACATTCACTTTTAATATCATCATATGGGTGTAATCACATAGAATTCAATCTATCTATCTTGAACCAAAATTCAAAGATGTTTTCCTAACATAAAATTATCCTTACAATTCTCACTAATGTTTTCTCATCCTAGTTTCTAAAGGGTTAACTAAACCTTGCTCTAATACCAAATTAAGAGGCCCACAACTCTCATACATAAATATTACATTATAATAAATGAATATTCATTACATATAATATTGATCCATGCTATAATTTTTTATGTCTAGTGTCTTTGGAAACAAGGATACATAAACAATTAGTCCATAAGTGAATTACATCAACTAACACTAAGTTCTTCATAATTAAAACCCATATTAGTCATATCATACATAATAGCTTTCTTCATAAGATAGGGAATGTAAATATAAGAAAGGATGATCTTAAATTCAAAGTAAGTATAAACAAGGGATATATCAACATAACATGAGTATAATAGTATGAGAACATGGGAATAAAATTTTACAAATCACACCCTACATGTCATAGTTCATAAACTTGAGTCATGGAATAAATCATTGTAATTCATAATACATGAATAATAATTAAGTGAAGTAACATGAGACATGTCACTTCTAGCATTTTTTAATCATTTATTCTATAAATTTTCTGGGCCTTAGGTAGTTCAGGATGAATCCTAACTCAAAATTTTTGAGTTCTTATTTATAAACACGTATTTTATCCTTGATATCATTTAGCGTACCATATTCAAAGCCATGAGACTTCGCCCGGTTCACCACACGACCTCACTTGGCTCACTGTATGACCCGCTTGATGTTCAAGGTAGATAAATACAATGTAATGAAAAGTAAAATTAAAATAAAATAAAAATTAAAAGTGTAATATAATTTAAGGGACTATTTTAATTATAATAATATTGTTTGAGAATATTACTATTATTATTAGTGTTAAGACAAAAAAATTAATTAAGTTGTCGTTAATATTGTAATAATAATTATTGTTTTTAATATTAAATTAAGTTGATATCCTTTATTTTATGTTATTTGGATTAAAAAATTTTGTCAGTTTGTTGGCCAAGTTCCGGTTGAATTTGGTGTTTTTGCTAATAGAACAGTTTTTTTCATGGTGCGACAACATACAAAGCACAGTCGAAGCATAATTGTGAAGTTGTGCGGCTTTGTCAGCACCGTCATGTGACTCGCCCATTGTTCAACTAACCAAATAAAACAAATTAATTATAATGAAATAAAATAAAATGAATGGAAGAATATAAATGAAAATAAAATGAGAAAATGTGTTAATAATTTAATAAACTGTGTTTTAATGATATTAGTATTGTTATTGTTGTTTTTGTTGTTGTTATTGGGGATTCTTATATTATTATTATTACTTTTTTTGTTTTGTTTTTTATTTTGGTTTTCTTCTAAGTCTAGCTAGCACCCCCTTCCCCCATCCCGTAGTGGCACCCCCCCCAAAAAAAAACCTTGCATGCTGCCTTGCTCCCCACATAGCCCATCCATATTTGCCCCCTCCCACCTCCCGATCGGCTGACTCATGTCATTCCCTAATCCCTCTTCAGGCAACTCACCCTCCCCCCTCTCCTCATGTCTGGTGACCCCTGCCCTGACCTTCACGCATGCTTCCTATATGGTTTATCTCTCCATCGAAAACACAAACTGCCAACCTCCCAGTCTCCATGTACTGAACCCACCGCCATCTTCCATACGGGAGAAACCCCTCTGGGTAATCCATTCTGTAGAGCTAGGGTTTTTTTGGGTTCATTTGGTATTTTGTGTTTCCAACATTTTGGGTGTTAATTCGGGTCTTAATTTTTCATATTTTTGATCAATTTCATGGATTTGGGTTTTCCTTTGGTTCGCTTGTGGTACATTTGGCACACAAATGAAATTCACACGAAATATTGAGGGTTTCTCCAACCGAGGTAGGTGGTTCTATGCCTTTTCATTCTCTTAAAAATTTATTTATTTTAGTTAATTTTAATATGTTATATGTTTTAATAACATGGAATAAACTATGTTTTAATTTTTTTTTCCGTACTCATTGGATGAAATTGGATTTTTTGAATAAAATAGACTTTTCTTTCATATGTGTGTTGTTTTATAAATTCTTGGAAGTATTTAATGAATTGTTTGAGGTGGGGGGAAATGTTTTTGAAAATATTTTTGATATGCACATATTATGGAATTTGGGTCTCCTTTTAGAATAGTCATGTTTTTCATGTGAGTCTTGATTTGATAATTCTTGGAAATGTTCGCTTAATTATTTTTGGTGTGAAAAGGATGTTTTGGTAGTAATTTAATGCACTTCTATTTTAGAAATGAATTTTTTCTTTAAAATAAATTTTTGTCTGTGTTTTTAAAAGTCATGTGTTATTTTATAAAAACGTTTTATATATTGGTTTTTAGGTGCAAAGTGGGTTCTTAGGTAATGATGTTGCGTTTTTGGTTTTAATGTGGCATTCTTTCTATGTGAAACTCACTGTGTTTAGTGAAAACTCTAGTCGTACCATTTTTGGAAGTTTTATAATTTTTTTAAATGGTTTAATAACTTAATAATTTAGTGTTTACGGTGTGTATTTGATTATTTAAATTATAAATGTGTTGTGAAAGAAGTTTCAAAAAATATTTGATGTGAAACTGATTTTAATAATGTTTCTTTCAGGAAAATTTTGTTTGTTTTGAAGTGAGGTATGGTGGTATGCACATGTGATCTTTTAAAAATTGAGAAATGATTTATTTCATTGGTGTTTGGGATATGAAACATGGTTGGAAGGTTTTTGGGGGTTATTTGGTAGCTTCGAAATATTTTTTCTAGGTCCTTGTTGTAACTCCCCGACCCTCATTACCCAGAGTCGGTGCATTATTACATAACATTGGCATGATCACAAAAGATCAAATCTAGAAACACTGACTAGTTTAGTAGCCTTGGAATCACTAGTTACATTCAAGAAGATTACATTACATCATAAAAAAATAAAACCTACAACAAAATAGTCTCCATAGTCCACACTCGTATCCCCACATACTATCCCTATAGGTCATTCATAAAATACTTCTTCACATCCTGGGAAAAATAAAACATAGAAAGTGGTGAGCTCAGATTCCTAGTAAGGATAACAATATAGCGGAAACATTCATAAATAAGCATAAAAATTTAAGGCAATGTATAACTAAAACAAAAGTCTTTCAAACTTGAACTTCAGCATAATATGGAAGAAATAAAATAAAATAATTCCATTTACTTATTCACATGGATATTTTATTAGTCGAATAATCACATGTAATATCAATAACCACTTTCATAATGATGGAATGCATAATGCCAGACTATCATAACCATGTAGCCAAGGCCTCATGCCAAGACTAAAAATAATATTTTTTCAAGGCCTCGTGCCAAGACACTAGTTTATCTCATGAGAAATACAGATGCATCAGGGAGCTATAGAGGGCTCCACCCTTCACTTACTAAGTCCAATGCATTCCTCATATGAACAGGTTTAAACATAACATTAACATTCCTATTAAAACTAGCATACGAAATGTAAATAAATTCTCCATAAACCATGAATGGTATAAAAAACAACACATCCATAGTCAAACATATCACAAAACCTTCAATATAATATGGAAGTTTTGTAACATAATAAATCAATTTCAAATAAGATTAAAATCCATCAAAGGATGTTGACATAGATGAGATCAAAGCTATTGGAGAGAAATATCTCTTTTTTTAAATCATTTAAAAGTCACATAATAATAAAATAAAACATTTACATTGAAAATATTCTTATAATCTTGGAAGGTAGGCTTCAAAGATTTTAAATCGGTGGAAAATAGCTGCACCCGCTATATAAGTTAAAAAAAATACATTCCTACCTTAATTTGTCGAAAAGGATAAAAATGTCCTTGTTAGGAAAATGATGTGAAGATTCCTTTATAAACATCTTATAAAAAGTAAAACAAGGTTATAAATGAAATTAACCCATATTCTATAAAATAGTAAGAATTTTTTAAAATATATTTTTAAGAAACATGGATGTGGATGATAAAGAGGTCCCAGTAGATAATTACGTATAAACAACCTCGGATAATGAAGATATTGTGAAATAAACGATTACCTTTTACTTTTCCTTGGTTAAGGTTAGGTTCAAATCATGTATAATGGTGAAATAATTGTTATTAAATTATACAATAATCATATATATTAATATGATATCTTATATGATCTTTTAACATTGATTTGTTAATAATATCTTAGTATTATCATTGTTTCGGGTGTTAACTTACTTGTTTTATTTTATATATTTTGTTAAATAAGATGTGTTTGTTGTGGATAGGTTATATATTATTCATATCCAGAATGACATAAAGTACTTAAAAGTTATTTTTACTCATCAAATGAGAATTATAATTTCATGGATACGATGGGGAATTAATCTCATCGCGTTCGTGGAGACGGTAGTCCGTATGTACGCATGAGCGACAATATCATTCTTTTGATATTAAAATAATATATAATTGGATGTTATATCATATATATAAAACCATTATCATGTTATATTTATTATTTACATCAATTACATATCATTATCATACCCATCCAAATAATAATGTTTTTTAATAACAATTACACTACGATTTGGAGACGGTAAGGCATACGTATTCACGTAGAGTAAAATGTCATTCAAAGGATGGATAGAATACTGAATATGGTTGTACCATATTTATAATAACATCACAGTATATAGAATATAATGGAGTTATTATTTTATAAAGTAAATAACAAAGAAATAAGAAGTTGATTAAGAAAGTAACTTGAAAAAGGGTGGTGAAAACATTACCACTTCTTCGGGTTCTTCCTTTTGATTTGATCAAAACGGATCCTTAGGTTGGGTTTCTTATAAAACGAAGGCCTCTAGGTTGAATTTAGGGAAGGTGAAAGAGTATCTGGGCAGGGGTTGGCCAACCCAAAAGGATGTGAAGTTGTGAAGAATTGGTTAGAAGTTGTGTCCTTTTATAAGGGGGAGGGGGGCTCTTTAGAAAAAACTTAAAGTATTATTTTATAATAAACTCATATTCGGTTTATAATGGCTCCAAAGTGAATTATTCAATTTCTAAGGTGGGTATGGGTCGATATACATTTATCCAATAGATTTCAGACAGGTTTGGGTCATTATATTAACCTTATCTTTTAGATTTAACTCTTAGTTAAATAGTTTGACATTTACCATGTCTCTTTGTATTTTTATATTATATAGTTAATAAACTTACTATATAAATCCAATCGACCCCCAAGAGGTCCATTAATGATACACAAATCATTATATAAGTCCTTTGTCTGATCCTTAGATTTTTAGGAATATAATATCAATTAATAATATAATATTTGTTTTAAAAACTCTTTTATGTCAAATTTGACACTATTGGGTATTTTGTTTTTGAGAAATTCATAACATTATTATTTCAAATAAAATTTATATAACCAATATAAATATGTCATATTAACTAATAAAATTAATTTAATTCATAAAAAGTCTCAAATTACATTTATTTGGATATTTATAATATCAATTATTTTAATATTTCATTAATTAGGTAATTACTGCATCACCATTTTGTCATAAATAAATTAAATTATTTAACGCCTAAAAATTATAAATAAAATTCCATCATGTATGAAATATTATTATTTTTCTAATGAATATTTATAATCGATTTTATCTTATGTATGAACCTATATTAAAAATGTTTTAGTTATTAAACATTGATTTTAACTCTTTTAACACTTCTTTGAATTAAATAATAATAAATGTCCTAACCTAATCCAAGTGAACCAAAGAGGTTCATATTTTATTCATAAGGTTGTTATTGGTCGAATTATACTTATCCAATAGAATTTGGACATGTGTTAGGGTAATAATAATTTTATTTTTACCCTTAATTACACTATTTACTTTTTACCGTGGTAAATAAAAGTAAAAAATTACTATTCATAAAAAATTATTTTTATCTTATTGAACCACATTTTACTCTTTTATATTAACTGTGACTCTTGGATTTTCAAAATTCCACTCACAGAAGTGGTGAAATTATGTTTTATGTGAACTTGCAAATTCTCCTAGGAGATGGGAAAAAGAAGGTGAAAAGTTCAATAAAATATTTATATTTCTAAAATTATTATAAAATGACTCCAATTAATTACATTGAAATTATATAGGTATTAAGTATCTATTTTTCCCTAAAATAAATTTAAATAAAATAAATAATTATTTAAATAAAAATTCGGTTTTAACCAATAACTTGGTGTTTTTCACTATTCATCAAAAATTGAAAGATTTCAGAAAAATACCAAAAAATCACCCTAGGATAATTTCGATATTCCGAATCCAAAAATGAATTCCTTTTTGAAAGATAAAATTTATAAAATTTCAAAAAGTGGGTATTACTATTGATAACGGCTAGTTTGATTGGTCACGGTGTGTTAGAATCTCAAAATTGCGTACAATGCAAGCTATTGCATTATTCAAAGGGAAACTTACCGTGGAAGATAGGGGTGTTACATTCTCCCCTCCAAATAATTTCGTCCTCAAAATTCCTAGAATATTATTGATTAAAAATACTCGGGTGTTTCTTCATCATAAGTTCCTCGGGTTCCCATGTTGCCTCTTCCATCTTATGGTTTCTCCATAAAACTTTTACATGACGAGTCATCCAGTTTCTCAGCACTTGTTCTCTGGTATCAAGAATCCCGATGGGCTCTTCTCAATAAGACAGATCAGAGTTCCAATTCTAATTCCTCATAGATGAGTACATGCGTTGGGCCAGGCATGTATTTTCTCAATAGTGATACGTGGAACACCTTGTGAACTTTGGAGAGATTTGGCGGCATTGCCAAATGGTATGATACAGTCCCAATTCGTTCTAGAATTTTGAAAGGTCTGATGTACCTGGGACACAATTTACCTTTCTTACTGAAACGTATAACTCCCTTCCATGGAGATACCTTCAAGAAAACATGATCTCTTTCCTGAAATTCCAAAACATTCAATTATTGGCATAGCCCTTCTGCCTAATTTTAGCTTCTTTGATGTGGTTTTGGATTACCTTTACCTTTTCCATTGTTTCCTCCACTAGTTCTAGGCCTACGAGTTTTCATTCAACAACGTCATCACAACAGGTTGGTGTGCGACATCTCTTTCCGTATAACACTTCATATGGTGCCATCCGAATACTTGAATGGAAGCTATTGTTATAGGAATATTCCAACAGAGGTAAATATCGATCCCACATACCCTAAAAGTCAAGTGATAATGATCTCAACATGCCTTCTAAGTTTTGAATAGTCCATTCGGATTGTCCATCAGTTTGGGGTGGTGGGCAGTGCTCAAACGAAGTTCAGTATCTAGGGATTTCTGAAGACTTTTCCAGAATCTTGAAGTAAAACGGGGATCATGATCAGAAACAATCGATATGGGTACTCCATGAAGTCTTACAACTTCATTAATATATAGTCTTTCTTGACTTTCAAGTGGTAGATCTTCTCTTATAGAAAGAAAATGTGCTAACTTGGTTAGATGATCAATAATGACCCATATTGCATCGTTCCTTCTATGAGTCTTTGGTAGCCCCATGATGATGTCCATCGTAAGATTATCCCATTTTCACTCAGGTATGGGAAGGGGTTTCATGACTCCTCCAGGTTGTTGCTTTCCAGCTTTCACTTGTTGAAAAACCTTACATCTTGACACAAAATCAGCAATATCCCTCTTCATGTTGTTCCACCAAAAATGTTCCTTCAAATCTCTATACATTTAGGTTCTCCCATGGTGTATAGAGAAATTGGGACTATGAGAATCATCCAACAATTCCCTTTTTAGATCAAGTATATCGGGAACACAAAGTCTCTTCCGAAATTTCAAAATTCCATCTTCATACATAAAGTCACTCAATCTCCCATCATTCATAGCTTTAATATTCTTTTGAAATTCTTTATCATCGGTCTAAGAACTCTTTTTTATTTTCTAGTAAAGATGGTTTGGAAACCAATTGAAAAAGTATCGATGTTTCACCTTCCATAGTAATTCACATATTCATATTCACTAGATCCATGAAAATAGGATCCCTTTCAATTCTCATCACATTAAAAACTCCATGATCCTTTCTACTCAAAGAATATGCTACCTTATTTGCCTTCCCCGGGTGTTAGTGTATCATGAAATCACAATCCTTGAGTTGTTCAAGCCATCTCCTTTGCCTCAAGTTGAGTTCTTTTTGTGAGAAAATATACTTCAAACTCTTCTGATCGGTATATATCTCACATTTTCACCATAGAGATAATGTCTCCATATCTTCAAAGAAAATATTATAGTATCTAACTCAAGATCATGAGTAGGATAGTTTTGCTCATTAATTTTTAGCTGTCGTGATGCATAGGCAATAACCCTATTATTCTGCATAAGGACAAAACCAAGTCCTTTCTTCGATGCATCTCTATAAATAACGAACCCATCATTCCCTGATGGCAGTGTCAATATAGGAGCATTGACTAATCATCTCTTCAGTTCTTCAAAACATTCTTCACACTCGCTTGTCGAAACAAATTTAACCCCTTTACGTATGAGCTTTGTTAATGGGTTAGCCAATCGGGCAAAATTCTGGATGAAGCGTCGATAATAACATGCTAAACCAATAAAACTATATACCTCGGTTATACTCTTTGGTGTTGGATTTTCTTGGATTTATCTTGTCTTAGCAGGATCAATAGAGATTCCATCCTTAGAGACAATATGTCCAAGAAAAGAAATCTCTTGAAGACAGAATTCACACTTTCTAAACGTCCCATATAATTCATGTATTCTCTGAGTCTTTAGGATAATGCACTGGTGATTTTCATGATCTTTGTAGATTTTGGAGTATACCAAGATATCATCAATAAATACCACTAAAAAATCGTCAATATATTCCTTGAAAACTCTGTTTATTAGATCCATGAAAACAGAGGGTTCATTAGTCATCCCAAAAGGCATTACTGTAAACTCGTAATGCACATACCTAGTTCGAAATGTTGTCTTTGGAATGTCTTCCTTCTTCACACACAACTGATGATATCCAGATCGAAGGTGAATATTTTAAAAGTATTGAGCTCCATGAAGTTGGTCAAATAAATCATCAATGCGAGGTAGGGGATACTTTTCTTTATTTTTATAACATTGATCTCCCTGTAGTCGATATATAACCTCATAGATCCATCTTTCTTTTTAACAAAAAGGACAGGGGCTCCCTATAGAGAAACACTAGGGTGAATAAATCCATTATTACTCAATTCCTCTAGTTGTTTCTTTAGTTCAACTAACTCCACAGTGGCCATTCTATAAGGGGTCCTCGATATAGTCCTTGATCTAGGAATTAAATCAATGGAAAACTCAACTTCTCTTTCTGGAGGATGTCCAGGTAAATCTTCCAGAAACATATCTAAATATTCTTTCACAATAGGTAAATCCTCTAATTGAACATTCCTTTCCTCACTCGTAGTCATTTCACTCTCTTCCTACCCAATAATTGAATTTAGTTGTGCTACTGGGGTAGATCTAGATAAGAATTAGGTGGTGATGATTCTTATCTAAAGATAAGGTGTTCCTTATCCTCATCATCAAAAATCCTAACCTCATTCTTCTTAAAATAAATCATCGCATCATGGTCCGAAATACAATCCATACCAAGGATTATATCAAACTCAATCATAGTTATGAAAATGAGATCAGCTGATAAAGAATATTTATGTGCTCTAATGGGGACTGATTCACAAAATTTGTTGCAATGATACTTCCCTTAAGAGTTTTAACTGAAAACTCCCTTGTTAAATATAATTAGAAATATCTAGTTTTCTTATAAAACTAGGAGGATATGAAACAATGTGATTATCCAAAATCAAATAAAGAATTTACTAAACTTGAGGAAACCATTAAATTTACTGCCACCACGTTTTTTGGAGTTTCTGCCTCAGCAGTAGTGATAGCATAATCTTGGCCTTGATCCCTTGGCCTTTTCTATGGTAATTTCCCATGACGCTTAGGAAATTCATTTGAATAATGTCCCATCTCTCTACAATTATAGCATCCCACATTGACAACAACTCTCTTTCACTTGAAATCATGAGCTTGGTGGCCTTTTTCACCACACTTGTAACAGAATCCCATTACCTTCAAGCAAGTACCAGGGTGTTTCTTCCCACATTTACTACAAGATGGATATTCAAATTTTCCATTCTTCCCATTATTTCCATTTCGAGAGTGGTCAGAAGATCTCTTCTTCTCTTGCTTTGCCTTAAAGTCATAAGACTTAGCGAATTCATTTTCTATCTTGATAGAACATGAGACAATATCTTCATATGACGAGAAAGATTGTGAGACTAATGCTCAATGGAGAAATGGTTTTAACCCATCAAAGAAATGATCAATCTTACTTCTTGGGTTACGTATATAATCTGCTGCATGCCTCACTATCCTTGTTATGTTAGCCTCATACTTTGCAACATTCTCATCCTCCTTTTGCCTCAGACTCAGAAATTGCCTTTCCATATATGCTCGATGGTCACGAGGAAAGTAATTTTCTAAGAAAATATCTTTGAACTACCTCTATTCTATATTAGATACTTCATCATATTCCTTCGTGTTTTGTATCAATGACCACCATTGATCAGCATCTCCAGTGATGCGATAAACTGCCATTACAACTTTTTCCCTTTCACTACTCCCCAAAGCCTAAAATATTTTCTCTAGGGAACTTATCCATTGCTCAGCTACTAATGGATTTTTACTCCCATTGAATGTTTGTGGTTGTTGTCTCATGAAGCGATCTAACATTGATCCTCCACGTTGCGGATCAGGGTGCTCCATACGGGTAAGGTTATTATTCATATCCTGAGTGAGTTGTCCTGGTATGGTGATTAGCTCATCAACACCAGTTGCATCACCAGCTTGACTATAATTATCTTGACCAGGTGGGAAATCCCTACACGGAGTGCATGCATTGAACCATTTCCATTCCTTCCCCTAGGCACTATTTCTAAACAATGTCATAAACTAGATCAGTTTATGAATCAAAATACATAATTCCATACTTGTAAAAGACTTAACATAAATTAAAAGATTTATGGATATAATCCATAATCATAAACAAAATGTTTTCTTTGAGGAATTATATACTCATAAACCCTTTATAATGAATTATAAAGAAAATGAGAATTATCCTAAGAATATCCATCGGGAGTGTCGTAACCAAGAGTGCAGCAAAGCCCATTGTCGTGCACCAGTTTCCATTCAAGTTTAGCACAAAGCTGTGTTTTCGGGTTTTACCCCTAGGTATATCTGTTCCAAAGCCGCCTCTACCTGATCGTATCCAGTTAGGGATGTATTTCTCAGAAAACTAACAAAATCTCTACAATACCAAAATTCTAGGAAGTTATTCAATACTAATCCTCAAAGTCCATCTTAGGTCTATGTCCTCTAATTAGAGTTTATCTAAATCTAGCTTCCAAGGTTTGTACTAAACTTCCAATGACACCAAATGTAATGCCCCGACCCTAGTTACCCAGAGTTTGTTCATTATTACATAACATTGGCATGATAACAAAAGATCAAATCTCGAATGATCGATTAGTTTAGTAGCCTTGGAATCACTAGAAACATTCATAAAGTTTACAATACATCATAAAAAAATAAAACTACAACAACATAGTCTCCATATTCCACACTCATATCCCCACATACTATCCCTATAGGTCATTCATAAAATACTTCTTCACATCCTGGGAAAAATAAAAAATGGAAAGGGGTGTGCTCAGATGCCCCGTAAGGATAACAATATAGCAGAAACACTCATAAATAAGCATAAAAATTTAAGGCAATGTATAACTAAAAAAAATCCTTTCAAACTTGAACATAAAAATAACATGGCAGAAATAAAATGAAATAATTCCATTTACTTATTCACATGGATATTCCACTAGTCAAATAATCACATACAATATCAATAACCACTTTCATAATGATGGAATGCATAATTCCATACTATCATAACCACGTAGCCAAGGCCTCATGCCAAGAATACAAATAAGATTTTGTCAAGGCCTCGTGCCAAGACACTAGTTTGTCTCATGAGACCTAACGATGCATCGAGGAGCTACAGCAGGCTTCACCCTCCACTTACTATGTCCAATACATTTTTCCTATGAGCAGGTTTAAACATAACATAAACCTTCGTATTAAAAATAGCATTCGAAATGTAAATACATTCTCCATAAACCTTGAATGGTATAAAAAATAACACATCCAGAGTCAAACATATCACAAAACCTTCAATACAATATGGATGTTTTGTATCATAATAAATCAACTTCAAATAAGCTTAAAATCCATCAAAGGATGTTTACATTGATGAAATCAAAACTATTTTATAGAAATATCTATTTTTTGAAATCATTTAAAAGTCACATAATTATAAAATAAAACATTTACATTGAAAATATTCTTATAATCTTGTAAGGGAAGCTTCAAAGATTTTACAATGGTGGAAAATAGCCTCACCTGTCGTATAAGTTAAAAAAAGACATTCTTACCTTAATTTTTCGAAAAGGATAAAAAGGTCCTTGTTTGGAAAATGACGTAAAGATTAATTTATAAACAACTAATAAATAGTCAAATAAGGGTATAAATGAAATTAACCCATATTCTGTAAAATAGTAAGAATGTGTTGATATTCATTTTTAAGAAACATGGATGTGGATGATAAAGATGTCCCAGTAGATAATTCCATATAAACAACCTCGGATAATGAAGAGATTGTGAAATAAACCATTACCTTGTACTTTTCCTTGGTTGAGGGTAGGTTAACCTCCTATATAATAGTGAAATAATGGTTATTAAATTATACATTAATCATATACATTAATATGATATCATATATGATCTTTTAACATTGATTTGTTAATAATATCTTACTATTATCATCATTTCAGATTTTAACATACTCATTTTCTTTTATATATTTTGTTACATAAGCCATGTTTTATATGGATAGGTTGTATCTTATTCATATCTTGAATGATATAAAGTCCTTTAAAATTATTAATAATCATCAAATGAGAATTATAATTGTATGGATATCATGGGTAATGAATCTCATCGCGTTTGTGGAGACGGTAGTCCGTACGTACGCATGAGCGACAATATCATTCTTTTGATATTAAAATAATATATAATTGGATGATATATCATATATATAGAATCATTATCATGTAATATTTATTATTTACATCAATTACATATCATTATCATACCAATCCAAATTATAATGTTTTTGAATAACAATTACACAATGATGTGGAGACTGTAAGCCGTACGTACACACGTATGGTGACATTTCATTCAAAGGATGGATATAATACTGAATATGGTTGTACCATATTTATAATAACATCACAGTATATAGAAGATACTGAAGTTATTATTTTATAAAGTAAATAACAAATAAAGAATATGTAGAAGAAGAAAGGAACTTGAAAGGGGGTGGTGAAAACATTACCTCTTCTTCGGGTTCTTCCTTTTGATTTGATCAAAAGGGATCCATAGGTTGGCTTTATGATCCAAATAAGGCCTATAGGTTTAAGTGAAGGAAGTTGAGAGAGTATTTGGGAAGGGTTTGACTGAACCAAAAGTCTTTGATGGTGTGAATAATCGGTTCGAAGTTATGTCCTTTTATAAGGGGGAGGGGGGATCTTTATGAAAAACTTAAAGTATTATTTTATAATAAATTCATATTCGAATTATAATGACTCCAAAGTGTATTATTCAATGTATAAGGTGGGGATGGGTCTAAATCCTTTCAACCAATTGATTTTAGGTAGTTTTGGGTCATTATAGTAACCTTTTCCTTTAGATTTAACTCTTTGTTAAATAGTTTGACATTTACCATGTCTCTTTGTATTTTTATATTATATAGTTAATAAACATACTATATACTTCCAAGAGACCCCCAAGTGGTCATTTAATGATACACATATTTATATAAGTCCTTTGACCGATCCATATATTTTTAGGAATATAATGTCAATTAATAATATAATATTTGTTTTAAAAACTCTTTTATGTCAATTTTGACACTATTGGGTATTTTGGTATTGATAAATTCATAACAACATTATTACTTCGAATAAAATTCATATAACCAATAATAATATGTCATATTAACCTAGAAAATTATTTTAATTCATAAAAAGTCTCAAATTATATTTATTTGGATATTTATAATATCAATTATTTTAATATTTTATTAATTAGGTAATTACTGCATCACCATTGTGTCATAAATAAATTAAATAAAATACCATAATGTATGAAATCTTTTAGATTTCTAATGAATATTTATAATCGAATGTATCTTATGTATAACCCTATATTAAAAATGTTTTAGTTATTAAAATTTGATTTTAACTCTTTTAACTCTTCTTTGAATTAAATAATAATAAATGTCCTAATCTAATCCAAGTGGACCAAATAGGTTTCTATTTTATTCCTAAGGTTTTTTTGGTCTAATTATACTTATCCAATATAATTAGAACATTTTTTACGGTAATAATAATTTCATTTTTATCCTAAATTACCCTATTTACTTTTTATCGTGGTAAATAAAAGTAAGAAGTTACTATTCACCAAAATTATTTTTATCTTATTGAACCACATTTTACTCCTTTATATTTATCATTTCTCTCATATTTTCAATATTCCACTCATAGAAGTGGTAAATTTATGTTTTATGTGAATTTTTAAATTCTCCAAGGAGATGGGTAAAAGACGGTGAAAAGTTCAATAAAAATTTTATATGACTAAAATGATTATAAACTGACTTCAATGAATTAAATTGAACTTATATAGGTATTAAGTATCTATTTTTACCTGAAATAAATTTAAATAAAATAAATATTTATTTAAATAAAAAAGTCGGTTTTAACAAATAACTTAGTGTTTTTCACTATTCATCAAAAATTGAAAGTTTTCAGAAAAATACAAAAAATTCACTCGAGGATAATTTAGATATTCTGAATCCAAAAATTAAGTCCATTTTGAAAGATAAAATTTATAAAATTTCAAAAAGTGGGTATTACTATTCATAACAGATAGTTTAATTGGTCACAGTGTGTTAGAATCTCGAAATTGCGTACAATGCAAGCTATTTCATTATTCAAAGGGAAACATACCATGGAAGATTGGGGTGTTACACTTGTGGTGTGTTTATATTTGAATGGTTATTTTCAAATGAAAATAAAGCACATTGTGTTTGTTGTCTTGTTTTTCACTTTTAAAATGTATTTGCAAATTGTTTAATAATGGAAAACATGTTTTGATGTGGTTACCTTGTGTATTTTGTTTTAATGTGACGTTTCTATATAGAGGCAAGTGATTTAAAAATGGTTTTCCTATTTGGAATTGGGTATTTTTATTGTTGAAGACCTTATTGTGTTATTAATAATGTTTTTTTTGTGCAAACTGATTATGTTCATTTTTGAGTGTTGCACTACTGGAATTTTACACTTTACCAATGGTTGTAAACCGTTGGTAAAGGCATGGAAACCATTGGTATATAGTATACCAATGGTTCCCTCAAACATGGGCAAGTAAGGCGTGAAAATAGGCCTATACCAATGGTTCTATGAAAACCATTGGTATAGGTGTCAAAATAGAAGGAATACCAATGGTTTTCTACAAACTGTTTGTATATGTGTGTTAAAGTATAACATATACCAACGGTTATAAACCATTGGTATAGAGGGAATATGGAAATCCATAAGTCTATACCAACAGTTTTGTTATACCATTGTTATAACCATATACCAATGGTTGTAACAAACTGTTGGTATAGGTATATTATAGTATCTATACCAATGGTTTTGGAACTGTTGGTATAAAACTGCTCTTCTCCACAGCAGCAGGCCCCTCTCCCCTCTCCAGACCAGCAACAAGACATAAACCCCTCTCCAGACCACCAATACAAAATACCCATTCAAAGTATTCAATATTTAGAATTCATTCCAGAATTTATAAATTTAGAAATTTAGAAATTCAAATGAAATAACACCCTTAAGAGAAAAATCCTACATGTTATAGGAAATTCACCAACATCCATAAGAGTAATCAAAATTTAGAATTCATTCCTCACTGAAACCACAACACCAACACACATAAGAGTGTTAAAAATTTAGAATTCATTCCTCTCTCAAACCACAACACCAATACACACAAGAGAAAAAACCTACATGTTATAGGAAGCACATGGGATGTTTAGTCCTGGTCTTGGGTTGAGTATCTTAAAACCAACAGAAAAACTTGGGTAGAGTGGAAAGGATCATGATACCCATAAGATTGAAAATGGTAGTGGTCATTTTCTTAGACCTAGGATGAGTTATAAGAAGCACATGGTATGTTTATATTCCTCTAATGATTACGTATCCACGTATAAGTGGTTCCTGATGTGTTAGTGGGAAACATTTTCCAATCTCGACATATGAGATGTGTTACCAGAAAAGCCTACATGTTTTTCATAGACTTTTCAATTAGAATAAGGGGTATCTGGCTAATTGTAATTTTCTCTCCTGGGTGTGATGTGAGATGATTCCCCATCTTGGGTAGTGGGTATTAATATTCAATTAAATATTTGGTATTGGGTTCCCAAAGGAACTTTGGTTTGGTCCTAGAACCCACTGTTTGAGGATGTGATTGAGGTGATCCATGGGGCTATGGTGTCACCATATGTATTCCTCACTATTGGGGTATTTTTATGAGACATTGAAACTTATTTTTCAAGAATCTATGTGTAGCCTTGTAGACCTATTTGTTATATGGTATGCTTGAGTGTTCATAGGTTTCATATGAAATCACTATATGATATTTATTTGTTGTATGTTATTGTATAGAATTAATTACCCATGATTCAGAATTAGAACATGAGTGTTGGTGCATGTTCATGATGAGATGTCGAGACTCATTCCTAATATAATTCATGTTTTTCTATATATAGTATGACCCATTGTGTTTTAATCTTTGCCTTGTGAATATATTATTCTAATAACGTATGACTAAAAGACCATATTTTAATGTTATCCCATAATTTCAAATATCTATGTGTAGCCTTGTGAATATTTTCCATATGTCAGTTGTTTTTTTCACTTAAAATGTTGTCCATTTCAAACAAAAGTGAGACATTTTGAGTGATACCATTCACACCGTGCCTAGGATTGAGGTGGGTTTGACTCGTACCCAACACAAATGACCCATGGATCATTGGGTGGGGGGGATTTCTGGGGGGCTGTCTGGGGGGCTGTCCGGTGGGTGGGGGCCAGTCCTGGGTGGGGGGGGGGGCTGTCGGAGGGGTGGAGGGGGCTGTCTAGGGGTGAGGGGGCTGTCCGGAGTGCGTTTTTAGCCACCGAGGTCACACGACACCTCTTATTGAAATTTCATCTAGCCGACCATTTCACAATTAACCCACTCTTTGTTGTTGTCTGATTTCATGGTATTCTGAGGTTGTTCGGCCGGTTTCAACCACCCCACGCATGTTTTTCAAGCGCGCCAAACACCTAAAAAAACATGTTCTACCGTGCCGTAAAAACTGTGTGTCTGAATGACCTGTTGTCTCTTCTTACACCTAAGGAATAATAATTAGAGTGTTTTCATGTGATTTCATGTCATTCCAATGTCATTCAGTATGTATTTGACCGTAAAACACATGTTTTGGCCATTTATGACACGTAGAGTGCGTTTTCGGCCACTGTGGTCACACAACACCTCTGATTGACATGCTGAATGGCTAACTATTTCACAATTTACAATTCAACCAACATTTTTCTTTGCTCTATTTCATGGCATTCTGAGGTCATTCAGCCGGTTTTGACCACCCCACACACGCTTTTCAAATGCGCCAAACACCTAAAAAAACACATATTCAGCTATGACGCATAAACCACACATCTGATGATGTTCTGTCCCATCATAAACCTCAGGATTCATAATTAGAGTGTTTTCGTGTGATTTCAAGTCATTCTGATGTCATTCGGTATGCATTTCACCGTTAAACACATGTTTTGGCCAGTTTTGACACGCGGAGTGTGTTTTTGGCCACCATGATAACAGAACACATCTGATTGATGTTCCGTTTGTCCTACCATTTCACAATTCATCCACACTTTGTTTTCGTCAGATTTCATGGCATTCTGAGGTCATTCGGCCAGTTTCGACCACCCCACACACATTTTTCAAGCGCTCCAAACACCTAAAAACACATATTCAGTCGTCCCACACAAACCACGGGTCCGAATGATGTGTCATCTATTCGTAGGCCTGATGAATAATAATTATGGTGTTTTCATGTAATTTCAAGTCACTATGATATCGTTCGGTATGTATTTTACTATAAAACACATGTTTTGGCCATTTATGACACGCGTAGTGCGTTTTCGGCCACCGCGGTCACACGACACCTCCGATTGATATTTCATGTGTCCGACCATTTCAAAATTCACCCCAAATTTGTTTTCGTTGGATTTCATGTCATTCTAAGGTCGTTCGGCCGGTTTTGACCACCCCACGAACGCTTTTCAAGTGCACTAAACACATAAAAACACATATTCAGCCATGTTGTGAAAACTGCACTTCCGAATGATGTGTCGTCTCCTCAAACACCTGAAAAATAATAATTAGGGTGGTTTCTTGCGATTTCAAGTTATTCCGATGCCTTTCGGTATGCATTTGAACGTTAAACGCATGTTTTGGATATTTACGACATGCAGAGTCCGTTTTCGGCCACCACGGTCACACAAAACCTCCGATTAACATGTCGTCTGGCCGACCATTTCATAATTCACCCACCCTGTATTATCATTCGATTTCATGGCATTCCAAGGTCGTTCGGCCAGTTTTGACCACCCCACGCACACTTTTCAAGCGCGCCAAACACCTAAAAAACACATATTCCGTGGTGCCGTACAAACCGCCCGTCTGAATGATGTGTTGTCTCCTTTTACACCTCACTAATAATAATTAGGTCATTTTAGTGTGATTTCAAGTCATTCAGATGTCGTTCAGAATGCATTTGACCATTTAACGCATGTTTTGTCCATTTACAACACATGAAGTGCGTTTTCGGACAGCATGGTCACACGACACCTCCGATTGACGTTTCGTCTGGCCGAACATTTCCCAATTCACCCACCCTTTATTTTCATCAGATTTCATGGAATTATATGTTCATTCGGTTGGTTTTGACCAACCCATGAATGCTTTTCAAGCGCACCAAACACCTAAAAAACACATATTCCGCCATACCGCACAAACCGCACATCCGAATGATGTTTCGTCTCCTAATACACCTCAATAATAATAATTAGGGTGTTTTCGTGGGATTTCAAGTCATTCTGATGTCGTTCGATATGCATTTGACTGTTAAACGCATGTTTTGGCCATTTATGACACGCATAGTGCGTGTTTTCCCACCGCGGTCACACGACACCTCCGATTGACGTGTCATCTAGTTGACCAATTCAAAATTCACCCACCCATTGTTTTTGTCTAATTTAATGGCATTCCAAGGCCTTTCGGCCAGTTTTGGCCACCCCACAGACGCTTTTCAAGTGCTCCAAACACCTAAAAAACATATATTCAGCCGTTTCGCGCAAACCGTGCGTCCGAATGACGTTCTGTCTCCTCTTACACCTCAAGAATAATAATTAGGGTGTTTTCATGTGATTTCAAGTCATTCTGATGTTGTTCAGCATGCATTTGACCATTAAACGCATGTTTTGGCCATTTATGATATGCAGATGATGTTTTCGGCCACCGTGGTCACACGAAACCTCCGATTGATGTTCCGTCTGGCCGACCATTTCAAAATTCACCCACCCTTTGTTGTCGTCTGATTTAATAGCATTCCTTGGTCAGTCGACCAGTTTTGAACACCCCATGCACGCTTTTCAAGCACGCTAAACACCGAAAAAAACATATTCAGTCATGCCGCACAAACCGCTGGTCCAAATGAAATTTCTTCTAATCGTTCACCTCATGAATAATAATTAAGGAGTTTTCATGTGATTACATGTCATTCTGATGTCGTTCGGTATGCATTCGACAGTTAAATGCATGTTTTTGCCATTTACCACATGCGGAGTGCATTTTCAGCCATCGCGGTCATAAGACACCCCCGATTGACGTGCCGTTTGGCCGACCATTCCACAATTCACCCTCCCTTTGTTGTCTTCAGATTTCATGGCATTCCGAGGTCGTTCTGCTGGTTTTGACCACCCCATGCACGCTCTTCAAGTGCGCCAAACACCTAAAAACACATATTCTGTCAGGCCATGCAAAATGCACGTTCGAATGACGTTCAGTATCCTTGTACACCTTAAGAATAATAATTAGGATGTTTTAGTGTGATTTCAAGTCATTCTGATGTTGTTTGGAATTCATTTGACCGTTAAATGCATGTTTTGGCCATTTACGACACACTGAGTGCATTTTCGGCCACCGTGGTCACGCGAAACCTCTGATTGATGTGTCGTATGGATTAACATTTTAAAATTCACCCACCCTTTGTTGTCGTCTGATTTTATGGCATTTCGAGGTTGTTCAACCGGTTTTGACCACCCCACACACGCTTTTCAAATGCACCAAACACCTAAAAAACATATTCCGACGTTCCGTGAAAACTTTACATCTGAATGATGTGTCGTCTCCTCATACACCTCACAAATAATAATTAGAGTGTTTTCGTGTGATTTCATGTCATTCTGATGTTGTTCGGCATGCATTTGACTGTTAAACACATGTTTTGGTCATTTACGACATGCAGAGTGTGTTTTCGGCTAGAGCAGTCACAGAACACCTCTGATTGACATTACATCGGGTCGACCATTTCAAAATTAACCCACCCTTATTTTTCGTCTAATTTCATGGAATTCTGAGGTCGTTTGGCCAGTTTTGACCACCCCACGCATGCTTTTCAAGCGCACCAAACACCTAAAAACACATATTCATTCGTTCCATGAAAAACGTGCATCTGAATGATGTTCCGTCTCTTCATACACCTCAAGAATAATAATTAGGGTTTTTTCATATTATTTCAAGTCATTCTGATGTCGTTCGGCATTCATTTGACTGTTAAACTCATGTTTTGGCCATTTACGACACGTGGAGTGCGTTTTCGGCCATCACGGTCCCACGATACCTCTGATTGAGGCAGAGTTGAATCTTACCTATCACAAATGACCAATGTATTATTTTCCTAATGTATCAACACAATCCAAATGCGTTTGATCAGTTTTCCGTATGTCAGTTGTTGTTTTCACTTAAAATTTGGTTCATTTCAAACAAAAGTGAGACACATTTTGTGGTACTAGCGACACTGTGCCTCAGATTGATGCGGGGTTGACTCCCACACATCACAAATTTCCCATGTATCGTTTTTCTAAAGTATCAATAGAATCTGAAAACGTTTGGTCCATTTTCCATATGTTAGTTTTTGTTTTCATTTAAAATGTTGTCCATTTCGAATAAAAGTGAGACACTTTGAGTGGTACCGGCCACACTGTGCCTCGTATTGAGGAGGGGTTGAGTCATTCACATCACATGTGACCCATGGATCATTTTCCCAAAGTATCAACACAATCCAAATATGTTTGGTCAGTTTTCCATATGCCAGTTATTTTTACTTAAAAGGGTGTCCATTGTAAACAAAAGAGAGACACTTTGAGTGATAACAGCCACACCATGCCTCTGGTTGAGGTGAGGTTGACTCTTAAACATCACATATGACTCATGTATCATTTTACTAAAGTATCAACAAAATACGAATGTGTTTGGTCGGTTTTCTGTATGCCGGTTTGGAAAATCGTGCAACAACAGTGGTAATATATTATACTAAAACTATAGACATTGTGCATGATGTGCGTCACCTAATTCATGGTCAGGGAAAATAATGCAAATTTCTTATAATATATAGCCTTGTATGGTTGGTAGATACCTTGTGGGATGGACATAAAGTTTTTACTAACCGTGAGGCATAGTGTTTTTTTACACTGACCGTGGTTCCAAGCTCTGAATAAGCCCCAGAAGCCCCATAAACCATTATAACTTCATTAGGATTCCATATTTGGTCAAAAATAAAGATTTATATTGAATTCCAAAATATCCATACTAGATTGAAAAACCATGTTTAAAAATAAAGAGTTATACAGAATCCAAAAATGTAAGGGATCAATCTGCCCCATATCACCATCACCATCACCACTGTCATCATCAGCCACATCATCACCACCATCTCTGTCCTCATCTTCGTCCTCGTCATCATCCACATGCTCATACTCGGAACCATCCTATCCCTTGGCCCCATCCACACCCTTGTCCTCATCCTCATCCTCACCCCCGTCCTCTTTCGCATCCTCATCATCACCAGAAACGTCATCATCTCAAATGCCACTAGAACTGTTGCCTGGTGCATTGGATAATGCACCCATCGACGAAATATATGTCTGACAAGCCGCACTAGCCTCTGCTGGAAGTGATGAAGATAATGATTTGATCAGTATCATAAATTCATTCTCCCTAATTTGAACATCTTCTTTCAGCTCTGCGACCCTTTTATCAGACTGTCTTGCATGCTCCTTGACCTGTTCCAACTTGGTGGTACTACAATAGATACTGGAGAGTACCAATACCTCGTCGGGAATATATTCTTACTAGTTTGGCAGCATACTTGACCAGAGTTCTCATCTCCCAAAACCTGATATAAATGATTGTGTGGCCCTAAATTGTCAGGATCCTGGGCATCAAGGGCCTCTAAAGCAGCCTGTTAAAAATATTAATAGATTATTATATTTCAAAATGGATATTAAACATTGAAACAAACAAATTAAAACTTACATTCTTTTCTTGTGTCGGTTCATTAACTGCAGTTCCATCTTTTTTCCTTCTACTCGAGAAAAAAAATCTCAAGGGATACGTCCTTTAATATTCAATTTTTGCTTCTGTAATGAAATTGAAACAATATAAAATGCAAGTATAATAATATTTTAAATATTCAAAAAATCACATAATTTTAGTAGGAAACAATAAAAAGGGCAAGTCCTAAAGAAAAATTATAAACAACAATATCATAGCAGCTTCCTCTCATGATCTGACAGAGTAGTGCGCCCCAAAGTGTGGAGGTATTTCTTTGAATCAATGTTTTTTTGTTATTTTTCAGAATATTCCTAAATAATGTTTAATAATAAATAAGATAATATTAATGAAAAATATGAAATCTATCATTTAAATACCTCAAATGGGTTTAATACCTTAAAAATGGCAGTCGCCCAATGGGTAATCATTTGGCGATATTGCTCTATCAGGCAGTCATCCACGATAGGTATTGTCTTCAACTCTATGCCCACTCTATCACACAAGCCAACATACATCTCATGCTTATAACCTCTCCAAATCTATCCTATCTCCTTTAAACGTGCTGGTTGTTCACCTTCGCTATCCGGGAAGTTAAACTGAAGCTGACACTCAATAGATTAATTCATATATATACAAAACAATACTACATTAAATCCAATATATTTTTTACCCATATTTTTTCCCACGCATTATCCTTGACTTCGTGTGGAAAATGTGTCCAAGAGATAGGGATGACTAGAATGATGTCGGAGTATTTGGATAGCGTCCCCAAAAAACCCCAACATTCCAACCTAGATTTATCAATCATTTGTCCATCATCATTGTATTCAACCATCAACTGTGTATGGTGGTTCCATACCATATGCAAGCGAGTACTCCACCTCCCCTACCTCCTATCATTAGATGAATCTATTATAAAAGAAAACAAATATTAGTACAATTTATAATAAAAATAAATTTTGGTATAAAAATTTGTTAGAGTTGTATAAATATACTTGTGGTAGTTGGATCAATGGGCGTCACTAGATGTGTATAAGCTGAAGGAATATACTATACAGGTGGAGTGTCCTTCAGTGTACGCTCCTCAACCACATACTATGTCGGAGCAGGATTCGAAGAAGGTGGAATATAATAGCTCAGAGATAATGAACAAGATGCAAAAGATGATGGCACAGACGTCTGGCCAACTGGTAGTGTAATCATCGGAGGCCTAAATATCCCATGTGTCCCTAAAGACACACCATGATCAAAATGGGGAGTAGAAGATACGTCTGTGGTAGGGGTATAATGCAATCAGGTACGACCAGTGGATCGTTTAACTCTCTCACCACAATCCCCCGTACCACCTGCCTTAGTACCAGGACCATCATGTGATCATCTAACTCTGACACCACCCTGCCTCCTACCACCCGCCTCAATACTTAGAGAAATATCAAGATCCTCGTTATATATCTCTCGTCTAGGGATTAAATCCTGAAAAAATGTTGAGCACAAAATTAAACACACAATATTATATGTTATTAAAATATATATATATTTGAAATAAAATACTGACAATAGGGATGAGTGGAGGAACGCCCAACTTTGTCATGAGACGATTATTTTCTATCATCGTTTTCCACTTCATCTCTTCAATGGGTGTCATTTCCTGCAATGAAAACAAATATGGAAATAATTAGAAACAGATAACTAATGTGTAACCCAAAAAACAAAATATAGAAAAACTATTCTGATAAAAAAACATAAAGAAAAATAAGATTTATAGTGGTTTGAAGGTAAGTACTAGGATACACACTCTGAATGATGTAGGTGTATTCATCGAATCATGTCCCAATTGATTTTGGAGAGGGACCTTAAATAGTTATAGGTATGGATTTGATTAGAAACAGCTATAAAAAGGATATCAAGGAATTGTGACGTCCCAAACCAGGATTCCACTCATTAGTGACCCAAACCCAGACGACCACATGGCTTGAAGCGCATCTACCAAAATTCCAAATGTTATTGAATAATACTGAGAGCCTTTTCTGTGTTTGGGGGATACTATTCCCTCATTACATAAGTTTCACAATTTTAATATTATTAGTTAAACAATTGAAGAAAGATAACAATGGGAAAATATTGAAAATGGATAAAAATAACCAAATCAATAATACAAACTAATAAGATAATCATAAACTGAATGATGGTAATGTATGTCATGTATCAAGAAGAAAAACATAGTTAGAACTAGTAGGAATTAGTTCTATAAAAGAGGTTCAATAAATTCTAAAATTTAACCTAGATTCTTAAGCTACAACCCAATCATCTGGTTCATTGGTGGCAAGAGTGTGAGTCTTGTCAATAACTCGAACTGCACAATCATCAATAAAGGTGCATTGCCTCATCATTGAATCAAACCATTGGTAAAGGGAAGAGTTTTACCAACATTTGCGCACAACCATTGGTAAAAGAGGACTTCAAGGCCCCTTTATAGGCATCCCAAATAGAGGTACATGCCCTAGGCCCCATTATGTGTTATAGGCATCCCAAATCATTCACTCATGTTCAATAAATCATTTTCTACACCTCTATGGTCGTACCTTTCATTACCCAATTAGTTCCCCAAGTCAATTTCACCCCATGGGTGGATAAATTTTATGCTTCTAAACTAATAGGTTGTTCATGTCTTCTAAAAAGGATTAATTTCATAAAGTATGAACAAAAAAATTTATTTTTAAATTCGAGATTAATAATAAAGTATGTTAATGATAACAAGATTACTGAATTAAACTTGTGACTTATCTAACATTGTTATGGATGTATACAAATGCCAGCATGGCTGGTAAAAATCACCCCTCCATCATAAAAGTGAGTATTTCCGAAGAAAGAGACAAAATATACAATGTATAGTGAGAACCATATTTAATTGACCCTAATGTTATATTAGTACAATCATATTAGGAAGCCAATTATCACTCATAACTAACCATGCCACTATAAACAACCTGGAGTGTACGAATTTTCTCTCTGATCTTAACAACATCATCAAAAATTATTACCATGATGTGAATCATGTGTAATATGGATGATATTAACACAAAATTCCCAGCAATACCAAGCCTTCTAAGAACTGAAAATTTATGAATGATATTAACACATAATTAATTTTGAAACAAATTTGATTCACTGTCAAAGCCCAACACACACACCCAAATCAAACATAAAACAAAAGTCATACACACCCAAGTCAAAACAGAAAACCCAAACAGTAGATATTGAACATTAAAATGCAAGTATCACTTATGAATTAGAAGTGTAGAACTAAGAAATTTTGAAAATGGATCGGAACGAAGGATTCCCGCATTAGGGTAAAAAAAATACACTTCTCTACTTCACCCAAATAAAAACATAAAACCAAAATATTAGATGCAGTATCACTTATAGAATACAATTTAAGAACCGATATATCTTAAACCGTTGGTATAGAGTATACCTTTCCCAGCAGTTTTCAAAAACTATTGAAAAATGATGATTTAAACAACATTTACCAATGGTTTCCTTAAATAATTGGTAAAATAACTGTACATGCATTGGAAAAACCTCCCTTTTCCAGTATTGTTTCCAAATAGTGATTTTTTAAATGATTAAGTAACTTCAAATGTATTTTGGGAAGGTATTTTGGTGTGTGTGTGTGTGTGTGTCTTAAATGCATTTTTGGTATGAAAGTGGTGGATTTTTGGTGTAATGTCTTGTTTAGATTGTGATATGTGAAAGTGGTACATGATGTGAATGTAGAACTTTATTGAGAATAAGGGAAAGGCAGAGTATCTAGGTGGGTAGACTAGAACTAGTATGCTTGTGATCCCGTGGGGTTTGGACCATGTTTATTGTATCATGTTTGATGATTGAAACACTAACTAAACTATGAGGATCATGATGATGTTGGGGGACCACTAGGTTGTGTGTATTCTCCCTACTAGTGGCTCATGTTCATGAGAACATATATTTTTATGGTTACATTTCTCTGAGATATAATGTTCTAGGGTCTAACTTGAGCTAGAGAGACCTTAGGGGAGTCACCCATAGTGCTCTACTATTCATGACATGGTGCATTCCATCGGCATACAGAGGACCACTTTTTTATGTGTTAGTTCGTAGTTAATTTTATTTTTTACTTTAAAATATTGTTTATGGAATGGTTTTTCTTAGTGTTTTCTTTTATCATTTAGCTCGTAAATTTTTTCTTTAAAATCATTTTGAAAGTATAATTTTGAATAAGAACATTAAATTATCTCCTGGATGTTATGGCATGGAATATTTTCATTTTGTGGTATCCTACTAGTCCTTTTGCTCACACCCTACATACACCCTTGGGTGTATGTCGACCTTGGTTCTTGTGTATTCTAGGTAGTGAAATCTTTCTCAGTGATGGTGGTTTAGTTTGCAGTTGTTCTTCTCATGCAAGGTGGTGTTCATGTCTCCTCTCTTGTTATCAAGAGGTTTGAGTCAGAGATTTAGTTTCCGTTGTCGTTTCTCTTCATTTGTTTTCTCATGTTGTAGACCTTTATGTTTGTTTCTAGTTTAAGGGTTTGTTTCACTGATAGTTTTTCAATTTAAGTTTATATATATTATTGACTGTTTTTATGTCTTTAATTTCAGATAAATCATTCCTTTTCACTTTTTTTATTTCCCGGACACTTTTTCAAGCAGTGGGGATTGAGAATGCCCCTCAGGTCTTATCTTGGACCCGGTCAGATGTTGGGTCGAATGCCGACGTAGCCTGGTTCGTGAGAGGACATGAGAGAATTACACTAGCATATGACATAGAGTTTTCGAAAACATATAATCATAGAAAAACATAGTTCAAGGCTACCCACCAAGACATTCATTATATTTTTGTCTTAGTATAACCTCCCATGTTCACTTTTTTGGTATTGGTATAACCTCTCATGTACCCTCTGATCTCATAGAACATTTATCATTATCCAATGAATTTGTAGGAAACATAGGTTTCACACATCACATAATTAAAATAAATATATGTGTTCTATAGGATCATAAACAATTCATCATCTTAGAATCAATGAAAATAAATTTGTTTCATTAAACATTTCATCATAGCATTATCTGTGGAAAATAAATGAGTCTCATAATCATTTCATCATTTAATCATAACATAAACTATGGTAAAAGTATTGGGTTTCATAAAAATCGTTTCATCAGAAACATAAACCATTCCAGGAAAGAATAAGAATAGTATCCATGGATCATATCGCTAGTAAAGAATAAGTTCCATTAAAGGATGTCATATTAGATTGCAAATTATTTTGAAAGATCACTTGGCACATTCATTGAGGAAAATATAATTTATAATTTTGAAAAAAAAATTCTAAAACATAAAACATTTTTAAAATAATATTCCTTAAAAATATACTTTAAAACATAAAAAATATGATTTAAAAATCATTTAAAACGTTTCTTGATGAAAATAAACTTTTCACATTGAAATTTTATTTTGAAAACATAAAACAGTTTTACAATACTTTTCTTTGAAAAAAGTTGAAAAATTATAAATTAGTTATCTAAAAATACAATAGTCATGAAATCAAGAAATTATATTCATGTCATACATGTTAAAACAAATATTATTTTCACAATATTAGTAAAAACCAAATTGTCCATGTTTAGAAGATGGCATGAAGATTACATTTTAAATAAAAATAAAAAGTAAAACATGGGTAAACTTATTTAATAAATAATATTATGAATGGTAAAACAAATTTTAAAATATTTTTTAGTATTTTTAAACATGGATATGAAATAAAAAGGGGTTTCTACTGAATATAGAAATAAAGACCATTTTTCTTAAAAACATTATTTTAGTCTCTTTAATCTTATAAGAGAGAAAAATTAAAGGAAAACATTTATTCTCTTGACATAACTAGAGTAGAGAACAATAAATTGGTGTATTAATATATATATCATAATTTTTAAACATAGTAATCATATCACAAACAATCCTGATAAACATTGAGATTTTAACGCCAAACCCTTACCACTTTGATAATGTATGAATCATAAGCCCCATGAAGGAATAACATTAGATAAAACATAAAATATATTTATAATAAATAAATTCATGATATTTCATTTCAATTTGGGTTATATACACCTCATAAAATAATATAGGTGCATAACATAATGTATGTCCCAAAGAAAACAAATTGAGATAAAAATACCATACCACATTGGAAGCTTTTGGATCATAAGACCCATTAAAGAATAACATAAAATGAAACAATAAAAATCATTAAAAAAAGTATATTCGTGGAATAACATGTCAATTTGGTATTATATACACCCCAAAAAATGAATTAGTGGTGATTAGGGAATATTTCTCCTCGAAATAAAAGTGAGACTAGAAATCCGCTACCACAATCCTCGAATTCTTTAATACACGTTTAATCCACTTGTATATAAAATATTATTTTATTATACATATATTATAAAACAATAATTATATATATATATATATATCCATATATTATTTATTTATGACTTTTTTATTACAATTTTATCAACAACTCCTTGTCAAAATTAAGTTTCGACCAATAATAGTTTTTTTTCGTGTCTGTTTTGATTTTTTATTTTCAATCCTATTACTTTTTTCAGGATTCCATAATATCTAGAATGTTAAACATGATATAAATATCATATTTATTCTTATATATGTATTTATATTCATTCACAATGCTAGAGATAGATAATGAAATACAATTCTCACAGAGATGGTAGGTCATACAAACATATAAACACTGTATCCATTTTCTCAAAAGTTGAAATTGAAGAAGGTTAAATAATATATTAAATTAAAAAATAATTTTTATGTTATAAATATTATATATATTCATTAAAGTTATCCTATTTACCTTCCATGAAATGTGTTAGTGAAAAAAAGAATCACATCGTTTTGTGAGGTGGTAGTTCATCGTACACAGAAACGACATTATAATATCCCCCACTGAATGGAAAGTAAGAAGTTATATATTGTATCATAGTTATAGAAGTATAATTATGTTTAAAATATCATATATATTCATTTAATCTCTCATTATTACCATAATAGTAAAACATAAATGAAAAAAATTACATTGGTTCGTGATGTGGTAGTCCACCGTACACATGAACAATGTTATTTGTTTTTCAACAGGTTGGCTGGTAAGAATTTAGATGTGATATTATAATTATAGAGGTATAATAATAACATAAATATAATATATAAACATTTAATCCATCATTATATTCAGGTGTGATATGTGCTGTTGGAAAACGAATAACATCGGTTCGTGATAGAGTAGTCCACTCTACACACAATCTATGGTTTTGTTTCCCATTTGATGGAAGTGGAGCTGGATATGAGTTATGAAATTAACATAATAACAACCAATTATATTTGATATACTATTTTTATTATGTAAATATAATTAAATAATTTTTTATGGAGTTATAATAAAAAGTTAAACAAAAATGCATAATTTAAAACTTTACCTCTTCTTCAGACAACCTCTTTAGGTTTAATATAAATCCTTCATAGATTGCATTTATGATCTCAAAAAGGCCCATAGGATGTGGAGATGGATTTATGTAACATATTTTGGAAATTATTTTCCAAACCAAATTGTTTTTGAAGTGTGAACATGAGAGGATAGGGGTGGGCTTTTATAAGTTGGGGAGATGACAAACAATGATGTTTTGAAAATAATAACATATACCAGTGTTTTTTACATGAAAAAAGAATAAAAATAGTTTATAAACAACCCATATAGGTTATAATTTCAAAATAAATCTATAAAATTGGTCTTGGAAATGTTTCAGGGTCACTTTTTTCTTTTTATTTTTAGTTTAACCCCCATGTAAAACAATTTTAACTTTAACTGTGGTGATTATTTTTACTAATAACTTTGATCAAAAATTATGTTTAAATTATTATATAATATAAATTATTTTTGTTAAAAATATGTAATATATTTTTCCAAATTCAATTCGCATAAGTTGTACAATCTAATTTAAAATTAAACATAAAGATGTGATGAGAAAGTGTTTTCCGAAAGAGAAAATGATCAAAAAATTGAAAATGATTTTATATCAAAATTATATATAAAATTTATTACAAAAACCTAAATTGAATTAATAAATATATAATTTTACTAATTTTAATTTTAAAACCATTTTAAAATAAATTTAACCTTATGCATTCTTTAAATAAAAAGTCATTTTTCAATAAAAACTAGTATCTTTCACTATTCAAAAAAATCATCTTTTTATAAAAAATAAAAAACATTAATCCAAATATAATTTTAAATTATATATTTGAAAAATTAATTTTATTTTTAAAATATTTTTTCACCAAATGTTTCGAAAATTAATTTTTTTTCATAAAAAACATTTTGTTGGGAAATTAGTATTTTCAAAACATATAAAAACTTTACCCAAAATCAAGTAATTTTTTATAAATATGTTTTATTTATATAAAAAATTATACATGATATTTAAAAATTATTATTCCTTTTAATTTCACCAATATTAATTGATAGGTTATAATGGTCATGTTTAAATAATAATATTGATAGTTTGTCGTAGTTTTTTAAAACTTGGTGTTGCGTGTAACAAAAAATGTTGAAGAAATTAAATTTGTATGAAATAAATATTTCATAATATCTCAGGTTATTACACACCAATTTTTTCTGATATAGAAATGAATTATTGAGAAATAATATCAAGGTACCTTCTCATAACATCCCACCCATGATGTTTCAAATCAAAGATATAATTCTAATAAAATATCACATATCATAACTTATCCTACCATTATTCAATTTCACATTTGTAAATAAAAATTCCCAATAAAACAATGAGTATCTTTATAATATATTTATAAAATAATGAGGTATCACATATAAACTAAAAATGTCAATAAGGTAGTTTAGTAATGGAAACATTTATAGAATACATACATTATAAAACCCATATTGGGTCTTAAAAATAAAAAAACATTTATCAAAGGTTACTTAAAACATATTTCAAAACCAAATAACAATTTATGAACAAAAACCTGGGATAACTCACTTTAAAAAACTATTTCAATATATTTGGAAATATGGTCAATAAATAATAGTTTTTATACATAAAACATAT
The DNA here is from genome assembly GCA_963277665.1 of Viscum album. Classification (NCBI taxonomy): domain Eukaryota; kingdom Viridiplantae; phylum Streptophyta; class Magnoliopsida; order Santalales; family Viscaceae; genus Viscum; species Viscum album. The sequence continues at coordinate 1,682,452,534 of OY728119.1, read as the reverse complement.
GTTCCATTAATATTATTTTTCTTAGTTGGATCATGTAGACACACTGATAGGGGTTGAATAAATGTCATCCATGTTTTTATCTAATTTCTTTCACTTTATTATTTCAAACCTCTATACCTATTAATATAAATGTATCTCATATGAATCTTGAAGCATAATCACTCTATATTCAACTTAGAATGTAAAGAGACAACAATACATGATATCTTTACAAGGTTTTACGCTGATATGAGTGACTAAATCCTTACTATGTTCTTCTTGAGTCTGGGATACAAGATCTCTAATAATATCATAATGTCAATTCACATGGGGAATATTTCATCCTTAATCATTGTGGATAACTCCATAAATCCTTAAAATCTATCAATTAGCTCTTTATAATATCTCTTACTATTTTACTATAGCCCAATAAACTCCCTAATGAAAAAGATCTTCATTATACACAAGGATGTAACATAATCATAAAGGTAGATATTTTTACTCATCCTCGGGTCTTTGATATCCATTAGATGTTAAAAATAAGAATCATGCAAATCAGACTCTCCTTATCAAGTTTAGAATTATCAATGTATCAATAAGTATGAATCTTTAACATATTCTTATTCCTATTTTACCAAGAACTCAGATTTCCAATAGATCTTCCATTAGCAGCAAGACATTGATCTCTCCCAACTCTTTCTATTACTTCTTTCATACTCGATGTACATGGTGTTTCAAAGAAACACATAACTAGTTTTTTATTATTAGAAATTTCTCATTCTCTTCCTTATCTTCTAATTTTTAGAAAGGCATAATTGTACCATGAATATTTTTCCATAATTTGAATATGGAAATCTCTTGAACTTTGATATTGTGATTCTCTCAATTAAATCCTATCAAAAAAACATCAAAGAAAATATCCTGGATTTAACCTTATTTAATGATTTCAAATAACTAAATTTGAATTCCTAGAATTATCACGTGATGTACATATCAAAATTATTCCCATTTATTTTTCTATAAGACATAGCTTATTCTACATTTTAAGCTTGCATAAAAACCACATGACTTATACATATATGTATTATAAAACGAAATAAATCCTTGTAGTGTAGAGATTCATCTCATGATATGAGCTAATTCTCAAAATTATAATATTCTCATACATATGTGAAACAGTACTCCTACTGAGGCATAATTTCATTATTCATTATACACTGGATCAGGATGATATTTTTTCGACATGTCACTATGGTGAAACACCATCCCACAGTACATTATTCTTCACACATTGTGATATATTTTCCATTATTACAACATAATACTCTTCCATATAAATTGAAGGAAACTCAAGTGAATCACAATCTCCATAAAACATAATTATATTTAATCAACTAGGAATAGATAATAATTATCATAATTAATTAACATTCCAAAATTATAATTTTAAATACTCTAAAAATATCCTTATTTTTTGTGAAATTTTATCTCATATAACAAATAGTTATAATTATATATCACATCCAAGAGATCAACTTTCTATTATAAATCCTCAACTTGATCTTTTATATCACTTGAATCCTCATATTATATTTTACTGTTTCAAATTTGTATATTACCTATACAATGAAGAATCATAAAAACTCAAAATGACTTTAGGGTAAATATTTCATATCATTTTTTATATTTTATGTATCACCTAGTTAATACATGTTATCTTATGCATCAAAGGGTATCCATACCTTTTCCATATATTATTATTGTTGGATTTGTTATTAATGATCATATACATATTACACATCATATGTATTATGTTATAAATCACAATTTAAACATCCGGTAATTATTTCATATCATGCAAAAAAAATTATATATCATAGTGAACACAATACTTTTCCAATATTATGTTTTGAGGGATTTATGTTTTCATTTTTAAAATATTTAATTCCTTCTGAAAATTATATAATTTCATCCACTCATCTAAAAAATTCATAAAACATTTTTAGCCCATCTCTGGAAACTTCATCTCATATCAAAACAAATAAAATGACTATAGGAATTTATAAGAATTTCATAAATAACTTCAGAAAAATTTCCAAAGTAATTATAGTATAAAAGTACTCAATTTTGGTTACATCAATGAGTCTCCAAATTTCTCAACAGCTATACTCCATATTAATCAAATATCCTCAATAATAGTGCATTAATTAATCACAAAATAATCTTTCAACTTTCCAATTTAAGTAATTAGATTCATTTAATCATCACCAAAATTAGTTTATATATAATAAATCATCTTCAATCTTGATGTAACAAGGATGGATACTCAATCCATATTCCTCATCTTTAGTAATAATCACTTAATCATATATATCTACTATAACAATATATTAATGCTTATTCCATAAATATATATTTCCCAAAAATCCAATATTTGGTCATTGAATATTCATTTATCTTTTCCAATCAATAATAAAAGAATAATATCTAGGAAATATAATCATTCCATTTATATTTTATAATAAAAATAGATTAATATTATCAATGAAAAATAACCATTGGATGCAACTAAACTTTTATATCATCCACATATCAATTTCGTCACCATCACTAACACATGTTAACAATATTAATTATTGATAAAAAATATAATCATCATAAAAAAATGGACATTTAAATCTCCCCCTTTGTATTTGATTTTAATTCCCTTAAATCAGTCAATGTCAACATATTTTGAGAATATATTCTCATTTTATATCTACTTTATTGAAAATAAATACAAATATACTTTTAATGCAATTGTTATAACATTTAACCTAATAAATGATCCATAAATTAAAAAACTCAGTCTGCATGAGGTAAATTAGTATTGAAAACAGGATAGATTAATTTAAACATTAAATTTATCTATAAAAAACTCCAAATTTGATATCAATTTAAAATTTTCCTTTAAAGTGATATTCAAGAAATTTTTCTAGTTACCTCTTAAATTTATCAGTGAATGATTCTAACACTTACTATAATGTCATATTCAAATGAGATAATAATTTTTTGGAATCTTCTAATATTTTATCTCCCTTAATGGGTAATGTAATTCTATATTATTTATCATCAGATATACTAATTTAAGTACTCAAAATAGACAACATGATAGAAATTAAGGAAATCCATGATATATATATTATCTAGTTGTAAAATGTTCACATGTATAATGTTCTCCCTATAAACATATCACCTAAAATCCCCATCATAGATAAAAAATTAACATAAAGATAAGGGAATAAGGTGGGTTCTCCATTTCAATTTAATGACATCAAAAAATTTGAGATTTGATTTTAAACCCAAAAACTCCTTCTAAATCATCTAAATCTTTGTGATAAATCTTCATGCATTCTCTTTCCTTTATTTTAAGGACATTTAAATCCTTGTTTAGCATAATATTCGTTATTCTTCATTTTTCTCATCATGTGGTATTTTATGTTTCATTTCAACTGGTAAGGAATGTTTATTCCCTTGTGCTTTATTTATTTTCCTTACCATCTATAATTATGTTGGATATATAACCATGTATTCTATATAAGTGGTAAAATAATTCTTGCATCTTTTACATGACTTATAAAGAATATTTGGGTTACCACTTCTTTTAAACCTCATGAAATTTTAAATAATATTCATTGATGTCTTCCACCAAACCAATTCATTTCTTATCTTCTTTGATTGATTTTATTTGTTTCTATATATTTATTATTTTGACTTTTATGTTCATGGATTTCTTAAAATGATCCATGATGTACATTTTTGTTCCATATTAGAATTATATTATCTTTGGTGTAGAATATTTCTCTACATTCTTCTTATTGGGTTTGTTTTTTTATCATTATACATTTTTGGGCATGAAAATGTAATATATCATTCATCTTTTATATGAATCATTCTGTTATTGTGTGGTATCTTTTATAAATGGAATAAAAATAATTAATTTTAGGTAAAAACTAGTATTAATAATCATAGTGAAAACATTTTTTTTAATTTACAAAAAAATTCTCAATACTATAAATTCTCTTTTTAGTAGACAGATTTATAATCTTTTGTATAGATTTTCTATACTCGATGGGAAATTTATTGACTTCAGGTATGCTTCCCTTTAATATTGTTCTTATTTATATTTTAATCATTGAAACCTTATTTCAATAATAAATGGAATTATGTGAAAATATTTCCCAACACCAACAATGACCAATGAACCTTGTTTTTTTCTTTGTGATACAAGTTCGACATCTTTTTTTCATGCTTATTTGAGCCAAGAAAGCATTATTTTGAGTTTTGTTTGGAAATAAATCCTACTAATTCTCACATCCACTTGTAATGTGTAAATGGGTTTCTTACACTTTTTATCTACCCATACTTATATATATTATGAATTCAAAAACTCACAATTCAAGAAAATAATATTAGTGAAAACAAAATTTTATATGTCAATTGTCACATATTTCTTTGAGATTGTAGTAAATATATCTATGTATGATTTAAAGAACTTTTTTATAATGATATTTTTTCTTATAATATTAATACTTTCATAATGAACTTTTATGTTTTCTATTGTTTTCTTAGTTTGATGTAAAAATTCCACTTGGGATATTTCTATACATCTCAAATTAACATCAAACTCAAGAAATTTTACATTCAGAGTATTCTAATAATATTGAATTTTATTTTAATATATCTTTACATTCCTTTATCAAATTCTCAAATTGATATTCATTCATATTTTTTCCCACTTTTATAGATGTAACACCCTAACATTTTATAAATTATATTCCTTATTTTTGAATAAATAAATGCTTTAGTACGTAATGAAATTATAGAAAACACATGAACTTATATGGCCATTTTAAATAGTTATATAGCCTTCCAAATTTAAAATACCATTATGTATGATAAAAATTGATAATATATCCATCTTATAATGACCAATATGATTAGAATATTAAGTATTATCATAAAATATAATTGATACATACAAAAGAAGTGATATCCTTGACCAGTAGGTTTATACCCCATGATGCCATTTTATCATAAATTTTAAGGGGGATAATATCACTGTTAGTTTCCCATGATCAATCCAAATATGAGATTTAAAAACTAAATAAAATAACAATAACATACAATGTTCAAGATCTGCAAGATCAAATCCCAAACCATGTAGAATGGACTACCCCAATAAAATCTCAGTATCAAACACATTACCCTTATGGAATTTACTAGTGTAATAAAGGGATATGAATCTAGAACCTAAGAGTTTGAATTTTTATATTTCATTTTAATTAATAAATAATTTAATTTATCCTTTATTATTATTTTCTAAAATTATTTGAGAATGTGTTTTATAGAAATTTGATTTTGATATGAAGAGAGAAGAATTATATTTTTGGGAAACCTAATTTTTCAATCAATATACTCTAATTTAATTTATTAAATAATTTTAAAAATAAATTATAGATTAATATAAAATTTTTATTAAGTAAATTTTATTAAATATAAATGATAATATAATTGTGTAAAGTCCAAAATAATGTTTATAAGGTTCAGAAAACTATTACTGCTTAAAAAATTGTATTTTTTAAAAAATATGTATTTTTGAATTAAAAGTATAAATTCTTATATTTATATAATTATTTGGATAAAATTAAAATTATATTTGAAATTATAATGTTGAAATTATATAATAGTTATATTTTCATAATTTTCTAAGGTAGCAGAATTTTTTTGGTAATCATTAAATATTGTATAATTGTATGATATGTATTATAACATCATAATGATCCAAAAATGATGTAATATATTCCATAAAAAGTATCCAAGAACAAAAATATAGTTTAACTTTAAATTATTTTGGTTTTAGGTTCATTTATTAATTTTATAAACACATAATAAATATTAAAAAACATAAATTATATTTTACGATTTTAAAAAAAATTATTTGTAAACACAACTCACTTACACATCAGTAAGGGAATTATATTAATGATATCAGTTATTAAAAATGTAAAATAATTAGAAACATTTCAATTTGATAGAAACCATGGGCATAAACCATATTAAGGTTTGTTTTTTATATTACTTTATCATTTAGTGTCCAAAACCTATGTTTGGAAATTATTAAAGAACTCTCCTCCATTTTTCTATTTAAACCAACCCAACTACCCATTTGTCTTCACTAAAAACCATTGTAACCAAAAATTAAACTACCCTTTCTTCTCTAGAGTCATCCCAAGCTTCTAAAAATCTATTTAAAGTCTTCTCTAAGGATTTTAGATGCACACTTTCATAGTGTGGGATCCTCTCCTTCTCCTCATTATTTTGGGATATGATTTCACACATCCAAATTACTACCCATATGGTTTAAAAGTGTTTATATATCCATTTCGCTAACATTAATCCCTCAAATTAACATTTATGTACCTTTTTTATGCTTCCAGAATTATCCTTTGATTTTTCCCGAAAAAGCATTTTTATTATGAACACCCTTCCTTATTTACACTCAAGAGTATTCACTTATATATACCTATAATTAATTTATTTTTTAATTTTATGTATATAACCCACACACCTTAATCATGGGATTAAAATTTCTGAACAGTAACATTGTGTTGTATGATTCATGCGGCACACACTAAAATAAAATCGACTAATAGCAGCTATTTTTTTTATTTTATTTTGCAGTTTAAACTGTAGCCATATGGTTCTACGATAGTTTTCAAAAATCACAACTAAATTAGGATTTGGAATCCAACACATGTAGGCTCCATCCATTTAGCTGTTGTTTTAGGGAACCTCTATAGAACATTTTTTTAGTGGTGGTTTTTTATGGTTTTAGCAGTGGTTTCCCCTCCCAAAAATATTAGAGTGGATAGTGGTGGATTTATACCTTATATAGTGGTAGTATAAACTACCTCTATATATTACATTTCAAAATAATATTTCTGCAAAATCTGAATCCATAGAATAGCCAAACAAAAAACACAGATATGACAATATACAAATGAAAATAATTATAACTTTAATAACATAATGTTGCATGTGATATGCCATACTTGATGTTAAAATGGTGAATTTTATAGATCTTGGATAATTATAGTGATAATACTCTTAGATTGTTTTAATGTGAAATTATATGGAAGAATGATCCATATACGTGGTTATAAAAACTAAAATACATCATTTAAAAAATAGATGGATTACTCTATATAGTGTAATGAGTTTGATTGATGGATTCCCTTGAATGAGGTTTCAACGATGAAGTTATCTGATGTTTTAGTTCCTCAAATTTATTCAATTTATTTAGTTACCTAGAGAAAGGTAGATTGTGATAGGTCATTATAATACCTAAAGTTATATTCTTTGATGGATCAGTTTCCAAATATTGTATAAATTTCATGTATAAGTTAGGGGTGGTTATCATTTCTATCATGTGTTATTTATCCTAAGTTGAGTTGGGATAAGTGAAACTTGGGTTATTATCAGTCCAAATTTGAAAGGAAATCATATATCAGGTTCTTGAAACCTTATTATTATTAGAGTGGTGTTTTGGTCATGTTGTGGAATGAAATAACGATAATGAGATGTTCCAAAAAGATCAACTAGGAAATACATGCAAGGTTTTTATATGACATGGGATTCATGGTGGGGGGTTTAATGTTTCGTGTAATTTTTAATAAGATAATACCACAATAAGAATCTTCTATATAGAGTAATAGAATTTAAAACTTGTAGATATCAAAAATATGGTGTTTATGGAATAGTTTTCAGGACTTCATAAGAATGGGTGGAAGGAAGGATATAGATACATGGATGCTTTATGATTTTTTTTAGAATGTAATGATTGTGAGTGTGGTATTAAAAAGTATTGATAAGCATTCAAGATTCATAATTAGTTAAGGAAATGAACAGAAACACGAAAATATATTAGTATATCATAGAATCCAATATAATTAAACATACCTTCATCATGAGTAATTTTGATAAATGAATTGGACTATAATATTGCTCCATAAGATAACAGATCACTGAGTATGGTGGAGTTATGAAAAGACATATTATTTTATTTACCTATAATTTGAGGAGACGAAATGGGAACATTGAATGAGATTTATATAGAGGAATATGATTTTTTGGGTAGTTTTATTCAAAGATTCTCTTGATGTCCAGAAGTTTGGCATTTATTTCTCTATTATCATCAATAACTTGGAGAACATAATGACTACCATGTTGAAACTTGATATCGGTATCCCATATTTATATAACATGAATCTTTTCAATGGTAGGGATAAATGTGTTTATTTCTTCAATAACAGTGGATAAAATCATCATAATATGACTAGATAAATATAAATATATTTATATTGATGGAGGTGGACTATTGAAAGTTTGATACTAGGATAGATGTTCTGGTCGAAATGTACTTTGTTTACATGTTTCACATAGATAAATGATCAATGGAAGTTTATAATTTTGATGAAATGATACATTTTAGAAGTCATAGTGCTAGATAGAGGTCTATTCTAATGTTTTTTTAGAGATATGTGTATCAGTAACTCTAGGATTATTAATCACAAGGGCTAGTGTCATAAAACTAAAATGACCATGTGAAGTTAAACCATGGACATGGTACATGGAAAAACCTATTTATAGGAATTTAACAAAGTTCAAGGATTATAACTCGGTTCATGTTTTATTTTGGAGAAAAAATTCCATAGATCAATTTAGAGGGTTTCATGAACTCAATGATTTAGAATATCATAATTTTTGAGATCTGGGGATGTGTTTCTTCAATGGGACACTACAAAAAATTGAACTAAGATCCTCATCTGTATGTATTTGTTCATAGTTACTACTTAAACTCGCATGTTCACACACTAACCAATGCCATATAGAAATCCCATATATAAGAATAATCTGCATTTTTTTCCCAAACATAAGGTTTTATGCATATCTACACGTATCCATATGGAAACCTTTCATTAGAAAAATTCCTCTAAAAATAATAGTTAAATTCCAAAAACCATAAAAATATAAAATACCAGTAATTATATCATATTTAATATAAGAGTGACATGGGGGTTTCATGATTCATCATCTGTAGAATATTTAAGAAAAACAAATCATAAAGTAATCATCACAATATAACATATCAAATGAACTATGTATATATATTTTTATATAATCTTTGGGAAATATAGATATCCCTACCAAAACCCACAACATGGATTCTGAATCACCATATTAGTTTTATCTTATCATATGTTTAGTTACAAATTATCTCCAAATCCAAAGTGGCCGCTAATCACTACCCAATGAACTTTGATCAACACCCTCTCTATCTATGTATCCACTCCCTACTATCGGCACCTCCATTAAAATTATTTTTAAAATTAAATAGTTTTTTATATTTAAATTTAAACAAAAAAACCTATAAAAAGTTGTGTAATAAATGATTTTGATGTTTTTTTATTTTCCTACTCACAACCTTACATCAAGTAAATATCACTGAGGATAGATCCAATTGTCACCTAATATAATTTAATCATCAGTTTCGGCAAAGAAATGATCTTTGCATCTTGATTATTTATAAGTGACAATGTTACTGAAATGTGATTTTCATTGAAGAAAACTCCCTATGAGCATCTTGGGGTAGGGAGTAACTACAACCAAAGGTATATGCTACTGTAATCCCTGGTGTCCTTCCAAAGACCTCTAATGGTTATAGTCCCAAACCAATCCCGTATACGTGACCAAGATGCTCCTTCCCAGGGACTTGACCTATGGGATCCTCCGAGGAGACCAGGAAGGATAACAAAGGATTCACATCCAGTAGTTATTTTATTTTTACCTATAAATCAAATATTAGAAAAATTTTACACATTACATATTAACATAGGGAAAACTGATATTAATTTATTGAAACGGAAATGGAATTCACATCCCAACTTCTTTGGTGGGATCATTAATTTAACTCCCATAAAATTTTGTATGAACATCCAACCAAAGTTTTGTCTGAGAGACTTACCGCGCTAAATTATTTAACTGCATTAAACAAAGAAAAATTAAAAATTTAATATATGAAATAGATAATGTTATCTTATAAATATTTAAACCAAATAAAATATTACCAGAGTTGATCTGTTTCTGGGAAAAAATTTTGACCTAGTAGTGTAGGGGATGATTTATTTTTCTCAACGTGATGCATTTTTTCTTGAAACATCCTAGAATAAATAACATGTAATTTAATCGTAATGTAGGTGATTTTATATTATTATCATATGAATTTATATATGTAAATTGACATTAATATAATAATATATATTTAAATACCACATTCCTCGCATGATGATGGATATCAGCAAAAACCTTATATTACTATCTAGGCACCCCTTCACCTTATCATACAATTGTTTTGTTGTCAGAAAAACATCATTGAATTCATTCCATAATCTCTATTTAAAATCCTTCCATTTCTTACCCAAAATTTTAAAAGTCCACTATCAAACAATAAGATATGCAGTAGTAATATTGAGTAACATTTTTTCAAAGAGATTCATTTTAAAAATATTATAATTTAATAAAATAATGAAATTCAATTAAACCATAATGTATTTAAATTTCCTTTATCTGGGAATCGAAGGTTTCATTTTTCCATGATTGAGGCCCATGCGTCCAATCAGCAAAGGTAATGGGAAGTGTAATTGTATCCTCCACCATCTGGCCTAGAATCAAGCCAAATAAACCTACACCATTATATGTGAGGATCCTATAATAGTAAAATGGTATAACTATCTTAATTCTATTCATTTACAAGACAACTAAGTTGTTCATAATTCCTTCCCTAGTAACATTGTTTTCATCTTTTATGAAAAATAGTCAGTAGTATAAAAAAGTGATATAAATTTATTCACATTAAAATTTCTAACTAAAACTTTCATCCTTAAATATCCTCATGAATGAATAAGATTAATGACCTATTTTCCTGTTGTTGAACTTATTGAATGGGGAGGTATGGTCTCTGATGATGATGATGAGACGGAGAAGGAGGGTGTGTCATATTCTGATGTAATTGAGGGTGTGAGAGATGCTGAAGGGGGACATATAGTGGGTATATGATAACATATTCCTAATACTAGAAAATAATATATACAGAGTTATGATAATGAATATATGCACATATAACATAACTTATTGAAACATTAATGGATAAATGGACTTACAATAATTTTTTACTTCAATCATGTCATTGTCCTACTCCATCATTTCTTAATCTAATTCATCCACCCTTACAGGAATAATATTTTCAATATCATGATGGAAAATTAAGTTCATTTATTAATGTTTATGGAAGTCAATTTTAGAAGAATAATATTACCCTTCATCATTAATATCATAAAACTCCCTTTTTATGGGAACAACTACACTCCACCCTTCATCCACTACATATGGCACATAATAGATCATTTTCTCTTACAATAAGAAGATATTCAGATCTTGTAACACATGGTCATCGACATTCATCAAGTGAGAGAATAACACTAATGTAAATTTCAAGGAATCTATTTTAATGCCCCTAGTAATATCAACCTAGTTGAATTTGAATAAAACAACTAAAAATGATTGTGGTAGTTTAATTTGATAATATTGATCTATTTTTCATAGTATCCCATTTAAAAAACTATAATTATACAACTATTATGTGTTTTCAAACCATATTCCCCATTAACTGTTTGAAATTTAAATCCATCGAAATTTTAAACATTAAATTTTCAGGCATATTTTAGAGGACCTCGAGCTAGAAAATTCATATCATCTCACAAATCCGCCCGAGTATCTGTGTTCATGATCTAAAAAAATTAATATTCATTAATAGATTTAAAAAAATTGGGTCAATGAATATCCATATTGATTTCAATATTTATGGACTTACGTGATGTGAAAACAATTCTAAAACCTCTTTATTAACTTATTTTTATATATATTTCACATTTAATGTGTGACCTCTCATACGTCTCTTTGTTTGTATCATGAGCTCTTCAATAAATAAATCTTAAATTTCACTATTTAGAAACACATACCTATGTGGCTATAATAATTCCATTTCTATCAGTGCAACAATTTAGATCCTCCCAACTGATCATCCAATTGTAGGAAATATTTTTGATTTCCCATGTAGTTTAGATCGAGTTAATGTGTCTTGAACAAGTCAAACATGATTGAATCTTGTCTCAATGTCATCTAATTATTGAGAAAAAAAGGAAAGACACTCCCCTGCTTAAAAGCCTTCAGAAATAGAGCCTTATGGTTGATCTTTAATTTTTATGTATGATTTCGAAGGGCCAAGATATCTGTGAAATAAAATAAATAAAACATAATTATTTTTTTAATGAAGTGATAAGAATTATTTACATAAGGAAAAAAACATATAAATAAAGTACCTCTCAATTGGATACATCCATCGATAATGTACGGGGCTCCCAAATTTGTTTTCATTAACCAAATAGACATTTAAATGCATCATGTCTATAAAGAATGATGGAAAAAAGATCACATCCATTGTAAAAATTGAAAATATAATTCTGTCATAAAGAATTTCAAGCTCAATTGGTTATTGAGTTTTCTCACATATTTTTCTAAAGAATGTGAAACTTTTGAGTACAACTATAGTAATATTTTCAAGTAATAACGATTTCAATACCAATGGTAGTAACTATTGTAACAAAATATGTGAATAATGGATTTTTAATCCATGTAACCTTGGATTCTTTAGGTCAACACACCTAGAGATGTTACTTAATTACCCATGAGATACCTTCACATGCTTGAATATTAGTAGGAATGTATATTTATCCCTATTTTCATGGCAAATAATTCTCGATAATACTTTCCATTATCATATGTATAGAGATCACACTTTATGTTCGTGGTTTTTAAGTCTTTCTAAGCATTGATATGGTCTTTTGATTTTCCATACTCATTAAGAAATGTGAAAATCAAATTGTCACAAACATTCTTCTTGATTTTCCTTAGATCAGGATTATGCCACAAAAAATTAAATTGACCATATGGAAGTTTGAATAATAGACATTGTTTCTTACATTATAGAATTCCAATTCCACTTGATGATGCACTTCAAACTCATTTCCCATTTTCATTCAAATGATTTACCTTCCAAAATTCGTTATCAACATTTCCAAGTGGTGAAAATATTTCAGAACCTATCAAAAACATTAGAGGTGGTCTATGATCAGTAGAACCATTGAATTCTGACTTGTTCAAATGAAATCTAAGAGATGCATCATGAAATATTTGATGATACATGAATCACCATTTTTTACTGTAAGGTATTAATTTAGAATTATAATAAAAGTTATAAATAGGAAAAGCCAAACCCATGTATGTGTTCTAACTAGATAAGTCCCCATGTTCAAGATGTTAATAATGGTATATATTATAGAATCATGAATTTTGAGCATTATTCTAGAAGATGCATCATATGACTCAACAGTATTGATTCATAAATCATGTAATTCTTCATTTAGAGGAAGTAAGTTTACATCATTATCATTTATAGGCATTTGTTTTCTAAGAATAGTCATCGAAATAAAAAAAATAAGTTTGTTTTTTACATATCTATATAGGTATATTATAAGGGATAAAAACAATTGTCTAAATGTTATAGCGGTTTTTCAGAGTCCAAAATGGGTTGAATCCATCAACATCCAATCGAAATCACTCATTCCTTTAATTAGATAATAAATATAAATGTAATGAATCAAATTTCTTCCATGATTTTGAATATCTTTTATGTCTTATTAACCCGTCATTTTTATTATCTATATAATTCCACTTCATGTTCTCGATAGTTTTCAATGACATGGATAATATTTACAATCAAGGCTTCAAACACAAGTAACACAAAACCCTTTCAGGTGTTTTCTTTTTATTATTCTTAATAGTAGTATATTGATTCAGACATCCAACATCACCTATTGACTTCCATATAGTAGATGAACATTTTTTAAAATCTTGGCTGTTTGAATCCCCTCTCTAATAAACTATACAATCATTGGAACAAGCATGTATTTTTGTATAATTCAGATCAAGATTATTAATAATTGTTTTCATATCATAAAAATATTCATATATGCTTCATTAAATGCATCATGGAACAATTCCAATATCATATATATCACCTTATTTGTAATTACCCATAGGCATTTGATATGAAACAACTTTATTAAAAAAATAATGTTTTGAATATTTCAAACATCAACCATACAGCTCTTGATTTCCATCATCAACAAAATCATCACATGCATTTTTCTACTTAGTTAAATTATCTCTTACATTAGTCTCCATATAATCAATAGGAGGATCCAATGATATGTTACAATATTGATATAGTTGTCCTATAGTCCCAAAAACATTACTTGCTAAGTTACTATTTAATGCACCCTAAATTGGTTATTCTGATATGTTTTGATGTTGATATTGTTGTCTTGAAATAATGAAATAATTGTTTATAAGGTTTTTTATTTAATTTTCCATTGTCGACAAGTTCGGGAGCTCATTCAATTGATTAACATTAGTACTCAAAATTTATGTAATGTTTGATTATCCATTCCAAGTCAAACACAAATATTGATCATGGTATTTCTTTAATATCAAGTGTTCATAAATTTCATGCATCTTAAAACATATTATAAATTTATAATTAGGACATGGAAATATTTTTTCCCATCAACTGATTGATTTATATATCAAAATCTAAAAACTCATCCAAACCCTTAGAATAATGAGGTGTGTTCCTCAGTATTGTGATCATGCTTTTATCTATATACATCATAATGTGCCTACACATTGTTAAATAAAATTAAAACACATAAGTATTACAAATTAGGAAAAGAGATAAATGGAATTGAAAAAACACAACCTATGTAGATATAAGAATAGTCATACACGTATTAAAAAATTAAATGTAAAAAAGGAAATCTATCATGGATGGTATTATTTAAAACATAAGAAAGAGAAAAATCATACAATAATTAATAAAAAAAATATTTCAAATATTCTGTGAAGAAAATTTCTCAATAAAAACATTAAAAACAAATTTCTAAATCTAATTATTTCCATAAAACCACTTTTAAAGGAAAGAAATACCTCTTTAAATGAATTGAAATGGTGTCAAGAACCCGTTTTTCATGGGAAAAAAATCACCTTTTAAAATATTTTCAAGAAAAATATGATTTAATATTTTAAAACCATTTAAAAAATGATAATGTTCTACTAACTTCAATTATTAAAAAAATCCCCTAAAACAACATGCACAAATTTTCAAGAAAAAACTAGTGTCAAAAACCACATTAAATAGTTATTTACCATTAAAAAACATTAGTAATTTTAACAAACACTTGGAATGTGACTTATTTATATACCAAGTCATTAAACCATTTAAAACCATTTAAAGAACAAAATGGGAGTTTATGCATTTTCATAGATTCATGACATCTATAAGGTGTGGAATAACTAAAAATAATGGAATACTATGATAAATATAAACAATGACTAATGAATGATATAACTGGACATTAAGGCATATTAATTGGAATTTAAACAACGCATATGGAATTGAATAACATAAATCCATGCCTTACTAATATTAAGACAATAAAAGTACAAGAGGTGAAATATGGAACAACTAATTCAGATTAATAGTAAACTAAACAAAGTATAATATATGGAATATAAATCAAGTAATTCAAACTATTATTATGAAAAAATGATATAAGAGATTTAAAATTAATCAAATTATCATACTAGTAGAAAACTGAAAAAGGATAAGAGATCTCATAGGAAATATCAAATTCATAGTAGTACAATTCTAAATTACTTATAAGATATTTATTAGGAAATGATTAATTCATACTTATAGGAAACCAAAAAATAGTATGATATATGGTAGAGGACATTAAATATATAAAATAATATCATTAAAAACTTTATTTAAGACATAGTATAAATAATAAAAACACAAGAGGTTTTGGTTTCATAAATAACAACATATATGTATTCAACTTGATCAACATAGACTATAAGTCAAATAAAAGATTTCAAGATAAACATGGAAATTATAGGATAGAATAAAACTATGAGATCACTTTAGTAAATTATGAAAGATTGAAAACATAATGAAAAGATATCATTTCATACTTAACTATGCATAACAAAGCAGTAGCATACCTTAAATCCATAAACAATGCAAATCATTTTTTATCCCACACTTTACATTTTTTTCATTATTTAAAACCACACATTTAAGAAAATACCTTTTAATGTAAACCAAATAAAAGATAACATGATTCACCATCATAAATATGATGTAATATGTCAAGGGAGCATAAAAAATAATATAACCAATACTTCATCCATGTATCAAATGAACTAGGGAAATAAAAATAGGAAAATACTCAAATACCTTAAAAATGTATTGAGAGGGACCTAAGTATCATGTGTATCTCCTAATAATCACATATATGTTCCCTTAGCTAGCATAAAAAACCAAAGGTAGACATCCTTGAACATGTAATCTCCCAGTATTTCTCTAGAACAAACTAGGTTCTTTCACGATCATGGATCTTAAATGAAATCCCTAAGTCTTTCCAATATACTCTGGTTTACATAAAACATATAGTTTTATCACATGGTGTAATTGGTTAATTACCCTATTAAGAATAATATGTAATAGGGATTTAACTTATCAGGATCCCTTTGATTCTACTAGGACTCCCACGACATGTTAATAGCATAGGTGAAAAATAAAAAACACATAGACAAAAATAATGAATTTATATCATCCCACACCCTTTTTCCTAAATCCTCATAGGAACCAACCTATTTCACATCCCTAAACAAGCATCCAAATATGCACAAAAATTTCCAAATATCCTCCAAGGGGTTACAAGACCCAACAGGTATAAAAAACATGTGAGACTCAACTGAGGGTCTCAAGATTTTATAAAACAACTTCACTTAAAGTGAAAAATGGGAATTCACAAAAGTGTTTAAGAGGCTAACCCATTTTCACAATATTTAAAAACCACATTAAAAGTGAAATTTTTAAATCCATTTTTAAAATGAAACTTTAAATACAATTTATAATCAAAACCATTTTTTTTAAAAAAAATAAAATAATAAACCGCTTTCATTTATGTAGTAATATGTTCCACACACCCTTTTATGAACATCCATTTTCCCATTTAAAAACATTCATGGAAACATAAATAACCAAAGTTCATAAACATTTAAAATGAGCGGTAACCATATATTTTTTTACAAAAATGCATTAAAAATATCAAACATTTCATGTTAAAATGAATTATCATTAGATGTGACATAAAAATATTTAAAACACTTTAAACAATTCAATTAGACAATTTAACAAACCATGGCATTTGAAAAAGGTCCATGAAAATTTTTAAATGACGTGAAATCCATCAAAAACCCAAAAATAGTTCTCTATAAACACATAATTTCAGAAGACAACATTTCAAAATACCTTAATCAATTTAAAAGACTCACTTACTAATTTTCATAAATTGTTACCGTGTGACACACCCATGACATGTGGAATATCCATTTAAAAAACATCTTAGAGCCTATTATGGGATCAATATAAAATTTTAAATTTATAAAAAAGAATTTAAAAATATAAAATCAATTTATAAGATTCTTTCTAAGGGAAATCATGTGATTATAATTAGGTAAACACCATTTTCACTTGAACATAACAAATTTAGGATGAAAAACCTAGTTATTACCTTATATTCACTTAAGTAAAGCCTCTACAACTGCTATAATAAATATAATTCAAATGATTAAAATATTATATCTTCCCAATATTAAGAGATACCCAAAATTAATTGAATACTGAAATTTTATGTTATATAATTTATGGGGTACCTAGTCTAGGTGTCACCTAATGACCTCCTAGAGGGGATAGCTCATGGGAGAATATGTTGTAGGTGGTGAGGGTGATGGAAAGAGCTCAGGGGGGATCGAGGGAAACCATAAATCCAGTGAGGGTGAGTTATAGGGGTGATTAAGAGAAACCAAAGCACTATTGAGGTATAGGAATATGGTTTTGGGGGATCTGGGGGAACTATAGTGCTCACGATGACTCGGGTTGCGCGATCGAGGGAAAATAGAGCACCAACAAGGGCTTAGGGGAAATAGTAGCACAGACTAGGGTTGAAAAATCCAGAGCACAGGTGATGGGGGGAAATTATATGATATGGAGGGATCAACGTAGAGAGGTTATCAGGGGAGGTGGCTCAATATAAAGGGATTGATCAGAAGAATGTTTATTTTTTTAATAAATGGATAAATTTAGCGATGCATTTGAAAATACACAACTAAATTATCAGAAATTTTTTTGTGATATTTTAATAAACCACCACTAAAAAACTACATTTAATCTATTAATTTTTGGTAGTGATTCTTAGCATGTACAGGATATTATAATGATGGGTGCAACCAGATGGAACTCAAATTAATTGGGTGATGTTTTAGTCTCATGTGACATCATGTATAGAATTATAGAATATTATTAATGATTTATTGGAATTTTTTCACACATTTTATGATTTCTTGGTGGTTATACTTGACCTAGGATTATGATATCATGCTTAATTAGATCACTATATTCCAATGTTTCCTTTATGATATCTTGGTATATCGTCCCTTATTGTTCAATATTATGATTCACACCCCTATTATGTTAACTTGATATTCCTCTTGGATAACATTTAGTGTTTTAACTTATGTTTTGATTTTTTTAATTTATTTAATGGGATTTAAAGCTCACCCCTTACTTATATATGTCCTTAGGATATTCCATGTAGTTTTAAAAGAGTAATATAATTTTAGCAACATGTTAAGAAAAGTTTCGATAATATTTTTGTATCCATGTATCATGTTGATTTGATATGTTCTTAATTTCTCAAAAACACTATGATTCATGGTCTTTTGGTATTTTATAACATGGACCTTTTAATAATAAATCATAAAATAAAGTGTTTTAAAATATGTATTTTCATTTTTGGTATCAGAGGAAAGTCTTGTTATTTTTTATGATTATGATTATAAAACTCTAGTAAAATCCTTATGGATATAAAAAAACATATTAAAACATCCCTAAATATTGGTAAAGTACAGATTAAGTGGTTTACACGAAAACACAACCCCATCTGGATATTATAAGTGGATGTAACTCTGGAACATATGTACATAGGGGTAATAACCCCAAAAGGGCACATTGAGCTAGACCCGATCATTATGTGGTGCAAGACAAAAGGCCTTATTCCACACCTGGTTTCACTCTCCCATGGGGTATTATTTAGTAAATTCAAAATATACTTATGAACCATTATTAAGGGAATAAAAAAATTCCCATATTATTTTATTCTCGAAATTTGATCGTGGATAATATAGACTAAAACATAGAAATTAATTGGTTATGGAATATATGCCTTTTATGAGTTATCCATTTAGTTTTCATTGTTTCCAATTTATGTTTTTAATAATTTTAAAATTATTATCCCTGATTTTCCATTTATTCTAATTAATGTTAGGAAATAGGAGGAACTGAGTCAACAACCAATTTTAGGGGAAATTTTAGGACATCCCAAATGAGATACCAACCCTATAAGAGAATGAATAATGAATTTTGTGAAAATACTTTCTCAATTGGATCATGTTTTTAATTGAAACTTCAATCAATAGGAACACCCAAATCCCATTAAGAAAGAGCAAGTAGCAATTGAGACCTTTATACAAAAAAGGTCTCCATCTTTCAATAGATCATTTGATCCCTTAATCATGGAGAAATGGGTAAACTCTATTTAAGATATATTCTCCATACATCAATTATATAAGTAAAAGAAGGGTGTGTTGGATATTTATCATATAGAGGGAGAAGCTAAAACATTGTGGAAATTAGTAAAAAATATGGATCCTGAGGAGGATATTGCAGTTATAGAGTAAAAGAATTTCAAATAAAACTAAGAAATATTTTCCCCACACTATTCGACTGAAACTTGAGAGGTAATTAATTTTCCTCAAGAAAATGGATGAATAACCCATCGAGGAGTATGGGGAAAACATCACAATACTTTCATGATAAACCTACAACTTTTTCATTACCCCTAAAATTAAATTTTACCACTTATTTGGTTGGATAAATTCAATTCAATGAAAATCCTTATACATTCAAGAGTTTGAATGCTATGAGGAAAGTTTATGATGTTCCCTTGATGTCAAAATGGATATCTAAAAATATCAATATTTTCAATGGGATAAGAAGTTGAAAATTGATATTCATTCAAGTAGTACACTAGAGAAATATAATGGTGAAATTAAATCCTAACATCATACTTCACAAAAGTGTGGGAAGAATCATCCAATAAACTACCTAAGGGGTTTGAGGAAATGCTTTATGTTTGGGAATTAATGTAACATAGCTAGCGATTGTTGATCGGGAAAATCCACCAATGTGATGGAAGAATGGAATTTTCCAGTAAACCCTCAACCAACAGTACAATGTTTCAATGGTAATTTACAAAGGAATTTCTCATTATAGTACCCTAATCCAAAGGTTTCGGAGACAATCAATGCCATCAAACTCCAAGGAAGTAAGTGCGAGCTTATTCCATCACAACTACTTAAGTGGATCCAGATAATTAAGTGGTGATAAGTATTATAATTATTAATTCAAGGACATCAAAATTAATTTTTGATTATAGTTATATGTATTATTTTTTATATCATATGTTTATTATAACTATTCAAACACCATAACAAAGCATAAAAGTGGAGCTATCAGTTAATATAATAAATTGGGAAATTATTTCATCCCAAATATATAACTCTTTACCTATCAAAATTTGTGGGCTGAACTTCATAGTAAAACATATGATGATTCCTTTAAAAAATTTTGATGCTATTATAGGCATGGATTGGATTTACTTATATATATCTAGTATAAATTTTTTGGAGAAGAAAATCACCCTCTGTATTATGAATTTTCCTATGATTCTATAAAATTTAAAGAAGGAAGATGAATCTTCTTTAGTACCAACATCTCAAGAATTAATATTATTTCCTTGAGAGTAAGTGTATCTATGTCAAATAATTTAGATTAAAGAAAAGATCACCATTGATGAAATTCCCATTGTAAGGGAATTTAATTACGTGTTTTCGGAAGAATTTCCTATTATTACCCCTATCAGTGATGTTGAGTTCTCAATAGAGATAATAACTAAATTTTTTACAATATCCAAGAATCCATACATAATGGTCATTATTGAACTTTAAGAGATGAAGAAAAAATTATATCAGAATCTAGATAAAGGGTATATATATGGTAGTGCTTTATTATGGGGTGTTCCAGTCCTATTCAATAAGAATATGGATGGGTCAATGATCCTCTACATTGATTATCATGAGCTCAAAAAGATCACGGTAAATAAAAAGTATCCTTTACTATGGAATTATGAATTGTTTTATTAGCTATTTAATGCATAGTATTTCTCAAAGGTAGATCTTTAGTTGGGATATTATCAATTAAAGGAGAAGAAACATGATATCACCAAGATTTTTTTTCATAAAAGGTATGGTAACTATGAGTATATAGTGATTCTATTTGGACTCAATAATGATCCAATAATATTCATGGAATTCATGAATAAAGTACATAGAAATTATCTTGATAAATTTTTGGTATTTTTTATAGATTATATTCTAATATAATTCAAAATCAAGGAGGAACATGTTGAGTATTTGAATAATGTATTGAAGGACTTATAGAAAGAAAATATGTGTGAAAAGTACATTAAATGTGAATTCTGGTAAGAGAAGGTAACTTTATTAGGGAATTTTATCACCATAAAAGGGATATCGGTGGATCCGTAATAAATTGAGGCAATTGAAGGATTTCATAGACCAACCTATATGAAATAAATCTATAGTTTCCTCATATTATCATGGTACTATCATCGATTTTTGAGAAACTTGTCACATTTTTCAATCCCCTTAACCATGAAAACTCAGAATTGAGTTATGTTTTTCTGGAATTATGAATGTGAAGAAATATTTAAAGAGACAAATAATAGGATAATAACTACACATGTGCTGACATTATCCACTAGTGGGGAAGTATTTATGATCTTCAGTGATGCATCGAAAAAGGGATTGGGTTGTATACACATGAATGATTAAAAAGTGATAGCATATGCCTCCCAACAATTAAATATAAATGATCCAAACTACCAAACTCATTATCTTGAATTATTTGAAGCTATATTCACATTGAATATATGGTGACATTACCTCTAATAAGAAAAGTGTGACTTATATATGGATCATAAAAGGCTCAAGAATATATTCAAAAAAGGGAGTTAATTTTTGTCAATAAAGGTTGTTATATCTATTCATGGATTATTATTGATAAATTCATTACATTTATTGGAAAGAAAAAACATTGTTAGATACTCTGAGTATAAAGGATCTCGTAACTCCATCAATGATAAGGATTTTAACGAACTCAATTTTCCTGGACACGCAGAGGATTAACATTGGAATAATAACAGGCTCTTCATCCTATCTTTCTCAAATGTCATACCAACCATACATTATTTTAGGGATAAATGAGGCTCAAAAAGGTGATGAAGTGTTATTTAATAAGTTATAAAATATTACAGAGTTCAACTTTGATAAAGATAAATTTATAAGATTTAGAACCCCGATATCTGTCCCATGAAAACAAAATTTGAAGACGGGTCATCTGGATGATGTGTATAGATAATCCTTATCTATTAATCCCGAGATCACTAAGATATATAGTAATTTAATGAAAAAACTTATTATGGGATAACATGAATTGGGAGATATTGAACATTGTATATTGATCCTCGGTATGCCAACAAGTCAAGGTATAATAATAGATATCCAAGGGTATGATTCAATCATTTCCCATAACAATATAGAAATGGGAAAAATAACCAACGATTTCATTGTAGGATTCCTCATGACACCTAAAGGAAATAATTACATCTCGGTGGTAGTCAAATGCCTTACCAAGTTACTAAATTTCATTACTATCAAGGAAGATTTACCTCTTGACTAACTCTATAAGGAAAACATAAAGGAATTGGTAAGACTATACGGAGTTCCAATGTCTATTATACCTAATTAAGATTTGAGGATTACCACTTGATTTTAGATACGAATTCAGTTAGCATTGCATATAGAAATGAGTTCCATCACTTCTAATCACCAATAGATGGATGGTTAGATTGAAAAGAACATTCAAACATTAAAGGACATGTTGATATGAAGTTTAATATATTTATAAAGATGTTGGGACCAAAAATTTCCCATAGTGGAGTTCTCATATAACAACAGTTTCCATTCATGAATTCAAATGGAACCTCATGAGGCAATGTATGGGAAAATGTGTGAGACTCCGATGTGTTGGGATGAATTTTGATCGTTGAAGCTTATGAGGCCTAATATTATCCAATATATGATATATAATGTTCAAACCATTTAGTGACATATGAAATCTACAGAAATTGGGCTTAAAATCTATAAATTAAATTATCAATAAGGCCTAGAGATTTAAGTGTAAGATATAGTGTAATTTAGTAAATCATAGTGGAAGAAATTCATGATGTTTGAGAAGAAGTTAAATATTATACCTAGATACATCAACCACTTCAAGATCCTTGATCACATTAAAGCAGCCTCCTATTGACTTGAACTCCCACTAAAACTATCTCAAGTACATGATGTGGTCCATGTATCCGACTTGAGAATGTACATACAAGACCCATCACAAGTACTAAATCTACAGGTGGTACCATTATAGATTGATCTTTGATATGAGAATATGTTAGTGAGGATCTTAGAAAGTAAAGGTAATGTTCTATGAAACAAGACAACTCACCAAATCAAAGTGTTATGAAGGAACCATGAGTTTGAGGAAGTGACATGAGAATCAAAAATGAAATTAAATAGAAGTACCCTATTCTATTATAGTGTATTAAATGAATGTTTAATGTTGAAATTTTGAAATGGTGGAATAATGTAATGCCATAAACTTTTATAAATTAAATTCCATATTTTTTAATAAATAAATGAACTATTAATAAATGAATTTATAGAAAATGTAAGCACTAATTTGGATGTTTTAAATAATTATATGGTCTTCTAAATTTAAAATACAATTATGCATCAAAAGTATTGATAATATAGCCATTGTACGGTGATCATTAATATTATCATGTAAGGGTTATAATAAAATTCAATTGATATAGATGAAAGAAGTTATGGCCTCAACAAGTAAGGTCATACCCTATGAAGACAATTTTTCATAGCTTCTTAAGAAGATATCATCCCTGGGAGTTTACCTTGATCAATCCATAGCAATGATTCAATAACTAAATCTCTATTGAAACCATGTATGTGAGAATTTCATGTTCATCAAGATCATTGCTCAAATCATGTATGCCAAACCACCCCAAAAAAATTCACCATCACACACCTTACCCCTAGGGAATTCACTAGTGTAATAATGTTCTATGTATCTAAATACTAATAGTATAGTATTTTATATTTAATTTTAATTTAAAAATGATTTTAATATCCCTTTATTATTACTTTTTCAAATTATTTAATAATGATTTTGATGAAAATTAGATTTTAATATGATGAAATATTTTTTTGAAATGTATAATTTCAATCAAGGAACTATATTTAAATGAATTAAAGAATACTTGAAAAAATGATATTTTAATAAAATATTATTATTATATAATTTTAATTAAATATAAATGATAATTTAATTTTTTTAAAGTCCAAAATAATTTTTATAAGGGATAGAAAACTATTTTTATAAAAAACTAGTATTTTTCCATAAATGTGGATTTTTTAAACTATAAAGTCTCATAGTTATATAATTATTTAGATAAAAAAAATATTTTTTTATATAATCACATCAATATTTTCCAACAATTCTTTTTTCATAATTTTCTAAGACAGCAGAATTTTTCAGTAAAAATTAAATACCATATAAATATACTATGGTATTAAGAAATCATAATGACTCATAAGTGATTTAATATATGATATAAAATGTATTCAAGAACAAATATATATATTATCTTTAAAATAATTTGTTTTGAGGTTATTTTATTAATTCAATAAACCCATAATGAATCCTCCAAAACATATATTATAATTTATGGTTTTAAAATAAATTATTTATAAACATGACTCACTTTCACATAACCAAGGGTATTATTTTAATGATATTGGTTATTATTCATTTAAAATAATTAAAACCACTTATCCTTTTCTGAAAAAATGGGCATAAAACCTGGGAATGTTTTTTTGTTACATTATCATATAGAGTCAAAAACCTATGTTTGGAAACTAATAAAGAACTCTCCTCCATTTTTCTATATGAATTCTCCCAAACTCCCATTTCTATTAACTAAAAACAATTATAGAAAAAAATTACTCTTTAATTACCTCTATAGAGTCCTCATAAAGTTTCCCCAATATCTCAAGAATATCCACCAATGTTTTTAGAATCACCCTCTCAAAGTAAGGGATCTTCTCCATATCCTCTTTATTCAAGAACCCCTTTATATTATGCCATTTACTTTATAATTTTTCATGTTTGTATATGATTTCACATATTAATATTACTAAACTTATTATGTAAGAGTAATGAAAGATCTATTTGATACTCATTAATCCCTCCCATTAACCTTTACATACTCTTCTAATGATTCCATAATTATCCATGGATTCTCCATTCCAAAACATTTTTTTGTGAATACCCATCCTTATTTCCACTCACAAGTATTAAAATACAAGTAAATATACTTAATTGATTGGGGAATTATATTTCAATATACCACACTCCTTTATCATAGGATTAAAATTTATTAAACAGAACTCTATATAGTATGATTAATGTGGAACACTTATGCATTTACATGATATGAACATGATGGTTATGCTTAGATAGTGTTCCAATGCATTGGGTGTTATTTTAATATAATGAGACATAAGGTATTCAATAAGGGAGTAAATATAATATATTATGGGATTTATTCCACCATGTTATTATTTCTTGTTGGTTATATTTGACCAATTTTTATGATGTCGTGTTAAATGTTGTCAGCACATTCCTGGGTTACCATTATTCTATCATATTATATGATTCCTTATTGTTCAAGATTATGATTTCAAACCCTCTTATTTTACCTTTATATAACTCTTGGATCACATTTACTTATTTTACTTATTCTATTATTTTTTTTATTCCCTTAACGGGCCCAATATCTCTCCCTTTTCTTATGTGTGTCCCCAGGTCATCCAGTGCATTTTTAAAAGAGAAATAGAATTTTAAGAGAATGTTAAGGAAATTATATATAATATTATTTTATGCATGTAAAAATTTGATATTCTATATTCCTAATTTCAAAAATAAACTAGGATTCATGATCTATTTGGAATTTATAAGGCGTAACTTAATGTAATAAATCATGAAAAAAGTGTATTAATATATGAGTTTTCATAATTCCATTCTCAATAAATTTTATTATTTTGGATTTGATCACCAGTTGACCATTCATGAAATCCATGGTATCCCTTTGAGTTTATTTTAATACATGGATCCCTTCCTCATGGACTTTACTTGTCTAATTTTTCTCATCAATGGAGTTTTTCGATATTTCTTCTTACATGGATTTTTTATATATCAATGAGGATAATTAATTATGTTCAACTAATTTGATTAGATCCTTCCATACTTGAAACTTATTAGAAAATGCATTACATAATTCATTTTTCTCCATTTATAGTTGTGTCTCAGTAGATCCTTTTTGTATTCAAATATAAAATTGAAAACATCAATAAGGGTATTTTCCAATAATCTTTAATTTATGAGTACAAATTATCATGTGACTCAATAATCACAAACTCATCATAATTTGAAGTTAAATTTTCAATAGGATAATTATCAACAAATACAATAAAATAATCACCACTTTTATTACCTTGAACTAGTGGTTGATCATATTTATATTTTATAACTTGTGATATTTTCTTATTTTATTATCCCATTTCTTCTTCCAGTTCATCAACTTTTTTATAGAAAACTCTATGTTGAAATTGACAATAGCAGCCTCATTATTCTCTAACTAAGGTATCTCACACATTTCTTCAATCATACACTCCATGTTTGGAATATAAAAATAATTTGGAAATAAAATATATCCAATTATAGGTAGAATCATGTGCTATGATACCTATTGTTACACTTAGTAGTATTATGGATATACTAAGAGTGGTGGTAAATCAATGTGATTTTTGTTTTTATTAAATTACTATAACATTATTAATTTAAATCTACACACATATTAATATGAATTGATGTTATACGAATCATGAAACACAGTCACACCATATTCATGATAGAAATTAAAGAGACAAAAAAAAATTCTACAAGGATCACTCTTGATGTGGGTGACTATGTCCTTAATTTGTTCAATTCGAGTATGGGATATAGGTGATTCACTAATATCATAAATTGATTTTGCAAAGGGAAGGTATCATACTTAACCATTAAAGATATCTCATGATTGAATTATAGTCACTTGAATAGTTATTTATATTGACTCCTTGTTGGAGTTGGTTCTCTAGAAATAACTTTTTATACATTATATTACATTTATGTTCAAATATTTGAATATTAATAAAACATCTTATTACATATTTTTCACTGTTCTTCCAGACATTAATGTAATAATTTCCTAGAGTATTTTTCGCATTGATAAGGTTATAGAAATTCCCTGCTATGATTAGAACCTTGAAAATCCAGGATGATGTTATTAAATGTTTTATGGTTGGATAACATACTATGATAATACATATAGATTGTTGACTTTTAGGTTCAATTACTCATAATCACATGATAATTCTCATTAATTTCACACTTTTTAATATCTATGATGAAAAATTATGAGAACATACCCACTTAATGGAATTGAACATGTTTATTTGTCATCAGATATTCTTATCTGTAAACATGGGTAATAGTCCTTAAGATTTTAGATAATTATTAATGATAGTGATGACTAATTTAATTTTATATACTGACCAGAATCATGAATCCATATGTTCATGGGAAATAGGGTATGTTTGGTGCATTATGAATGAAATATTTTTAATTAAAAATTCAAGGAAGTATTTCTCCATTACATATTAATGGAAATTGATATATAGGCCCTTTGATTGAAATGGAATTATAACATTAAATTTCATGTCTAGGGTAAGTTGAAGAGTTTATTTCAAATATTTAAAGAAATACACATCATGAATATAGGTTGAGGAAATTTAATTGTGACTTTATTGATGAGATATTGTGAAAACGTGACTGTATTATATAGTAAACATTTGTGTGTCGTTTTTCATGTTGTAAAATTTACTTATTTCTATTAGTTGTGCAGAACCATTTCTCGATAGTAATCATGGATAGTAGGTAAGCCCATAAAATTCTGATGAGAAAGAAGTCTAGAGGGTCACAAACTAAGTATTCCAATTGATCTCAATTAATTCTATTTGAATTAAATTATTGGAATAAATATTACTCTAAATAGCAAGAAATAATTTTATTCATGAATTAATGATTGAAAATATTCATAAGGTAATAAATAATTATTTAATTATTAATAAATAATTTTTTAATTATATGAATAATTAATAAATATTTATATAATAGACTGTTAATAAAATATTTATTAACAACTTAATATTTAATAAATATTAATTTTGGTATTCGATAAATATTATGGAGGATAAGAAAAATAAGATCATATCTCGTGGTAAATATTAATTTTCAATCTAATAAAATAATATTTATTGTTACTCGATATAGGGATCACCATAAAATAATAATAATATTTCTATTATAGGTAATGTGTTTATATAATCTTTATTATAGTATTTATGGGTCTTTATGAAATTAAAAAATATATGAAACAAATCCATAACTCTATTAATATATTTTTATGTCTATATTGTAGGGTTAATCAAGAGTTTAGAATCATTGTGCACAACAGACTCCTTTCTAGATTTCTTTATTCATTATCCTCTCAAGAACAAGAAAAACAATATAAGATCTTTCAAGATCGAAAGAACATAAAGTGATCAAGACAAACAACACAAGATGATCGCTCCACTATGCTAGAAATCAATATTTCATCATATTTTTTTGGAGATCAAAGGACCACAAGTGGATCCCCACGATAGGGGATCTAATATTTCTCCTCCCTATGAAATTATGAAAATAAAAAAAGGGTTTTGGATAAAAAAATATTCACTGAATGAATATCCTAATATGTGGTATTCATTCTTCTAATATAATTTAAATTGTTTGTTAATTTAATTTACAAAATATCCACTCTAGGTTATGGGATTTCTAGGTCAATATTTGATTGAAAAAATATATTATTCATGATGTTTAAATCTTTACCAAATAGAAAATTATACATCAAATCCCACAAACACCTAATTTGTTGTTCGACTTAAGGTGCTTCCACTATGTTTGAAATATAAATTTCGTATCAAAAGAGTCTTATTTAAATTTATATTTATTTATTTGATTGTTGATCGATTAAGTATAATAGTTTTTAGATCATTCATTTCTAGTTTATTCATTATTTAATCTAATGTGTAATTAACATTATTTCTATATTTTGATAATCGTCATTCAAGATTCAAATTTTCTTATATAATAAGTACAAATGGATAATGATTAGAGATTACCTCAGGATGTGCTAACTTTTCTAAATGATTTAATGGGTTACATGACATGTAACTAAAGTACACACTATTTAACCTAGTTCGCTACACCTGCATGTGTTTTGGGATACATGATACAAAAATCATATATTACATATAATACATTTATTGTACGCCACATGTAAACAAGTCCAACCTAGAACATGGTTTTTCAGATTACACGGTCTGTAGATTGTGTACAAGTAATGTAGTCTACAAGGTTTAGTGGTGAAATATGCTCTAAAGTTATGGTAAAATACATGGTTTCTATCAACATGACACTAAAAATATGGATAATTAATGAAAATTGTTGCATGTCGTTGGCGTACATAAATTGTAACTCATTAATTTCATTGTTCCTAATAACATGATGAGTCATTAAATGTGTTATTTAAACATAAAAAATGTATCTAGGGTACACATCATGTGGTTCCTAATATAATGAACATTCTAAGTAAATTGGAAGGTTACACGGACTCACGACAAGTGGAACACATGGAATGTTGCTAGTTAGTACACATTATGTAATCTGGATGAGATACACATTGGGGCCCTGGAAGTTTATCCCGGAAGCACACTAAAAGAGGAACACTAGGTGTAGATCGTAAGTACACTAAATGTAGTCTCCAAAAAAAGAATAAAATTAAATTACAATATAATAATTAATTACATAATTAAAACATACTTACACTATTGCAAACAAAAGTGTTTTATTATGAAGTAATGGTTTTGTAGAATTAATAAATGATCATTTAATTAATTGTAATTCTCTTAAATTATTAGTTATGTCATTTTATTTTCCATTAATGAGTTTATTATGGGTATCTGTAATAGATTTCATGTTGGTGTTAAGATAAAGGGAATTAATTTATTAATTAATTAACTTATTAATATAAGTGCATTTATATTAATAATAAAGAAATAATTGGAGTGACTAATAGATAATGTACTTTTTTATAATCATTATATGTGTCTAAACTATCACAATATTTGAAAAAATATGTGTATGTCTTGACTTTATTTAATTTAATTCACTATGTGTATTGTGAAATTATTTATTATTAAATTAAGAATGATGGCCTTTGTTTCATCCTTCCTTCTTTTATTATGTAGGATCCAGAAGTCCAAGGTTATTTTTTAATCCCCCTTAAACAATCCTTTTGTTACCTTCATGTAATTGTGAGTTATAAAAATATATAATAAAAATAGAATCACAAGGTTCAAGGAGGTGACGGAACCTAAATTAAACCAACCGAGGTAATACATAGTTGTATATGTAGAATGATGCAACTCATACTAAGACCGACATAAGTTGTTTTCCATAGGGTTATAGGTTTATTTATTATCCACTCAATAA
Organism: Viscum album; assembly: GCA_963277665.1. Taxonomy (NCBI): domain Eukaryota; kingdom Viridiplantae; phylum Streptophyta; class Magnoliopsida; order Santalales; family Viscaceae; genus Viscum; species Viscum album. The sequence continues at coordinate 1,682,421,243 of OY728119.1, read as the reverse complement.
CACAACCACTGGATTAGATCATTACAATGTCATTTATTTATTTATTTTTGTTTTATACATTATTTATTTTATGGATACAAGACCATGATAACATAAATAAATGAACAAATATGAAAATTTGAAATTTAAGTAATTATATTTTGTGTTAATGTATTATCAAAACATGGTTAATCACTTTAGTAAAATCAACTTAAGGTTAATAAGATATGTAAAGGATAAAATAAGACACAAGATCAAATCCGAGTAGGGACAAAATTCCGGGGTACTGTAGTAGCACTATAGTAGGTCATTATAGTAGTGGTGGGACTAAAGCAGCGATGAAACTGTGGAGGCAGAAGTACTGAAGCAGGTACTGTAGCGGTGGTAGTACTTTATCAGGTACTGTAGCAGCCCAGGTATTGTAGTAGTACTATTCACTGAGGGGTCCTTTGGGCCAAAAATGGGATTTCAAGCCTTTTATCTAGGCCACTTGGCCTTGGGCCTTAATTCTATGTAATGGTTCTCCCTCTACCCAGTCAGAAGTGGTCTTTTCTTTAATAATAAAATGAGGCTTCAACCCCAACCTTTAAAAATAGAAATATTTGTTTTACCAACCCATGTTAGGATACATAATTTTATCATGGAGTTATTATGAATGTTTTGGGTAAACATTACCAATTTATATAAAGAGAAGTATCCCATTATAGACAGGATATAACTTGGAGGTGAGTTTTGAGGAAATCCAAGTCAGTATTTCTAGATTATGCAGTGTATAAAATATATCAAGGAGTAGCAAGAATGTATTTGGCATAAACCTTCATGCCTAAATATCTTTGATTAATTGAACGCGCACATTATTGGGTTATGGGAGGGTGCATATGTATCCATGCCCCTATACTGTTTAATCCACTAGAATAAAACCAACTGGTCTGGGATTTCTATCTGATAGATTCCTAAACTAAAACACAATTGGCCTGAAGGGCATTCTCAATCCCCACGAGCTTGCCTAATTTCCTAGGCATAATGGAAGCACCACTTGGGAATGACTTTTATCAAAAACATTAGTTAAATAATAATAAAATATTCTAATAAAAATTCATCATGACCCATCCCTAAGTCATACATCCACGCCAAAAATAGAAAATCATAAATAAATCAATTATAGAAAAAAATCAGAAAATACATCAAGAAAAAAACACTCATCTCACCCTAAATCACTATCCTCTAGAAGGAAAATATTCCCAAATATCCACCAATAGATTCCTTTTCATAGACCACCAACAATTATTTCTACCCATCATTTTAAAAAGTAAGTAAAAAGACTTGTATGTTTGATGTGATAAGAGAAACTAAAAATAAAACAACTCACATACCTCAAACAATCAATGCTCTGAAGAGCGGCCAACAAACAATACCATGAACCTACAGAAAATTTAAAATAGGCATGAGCACATAAGAACTCAGTATTACACCAAAACCTATCAAATCTATGGAAATATATTAGTATAACTTTTTATAAAATTCTTGTTTGAAACATAAGGTATAATTTATATTTTAACATTATTTATTAAAAAATAGTAAAAACACTTTTAAAAAACAACGATTTTTAAAAAATGAAAACATGGATTATTAAAAAATATTAATTGAACCATTAAAAAGTGGAAAATAGAAAAAAAAATCCCCTTTACCAACATATCATTAAAATCTATTTTCATAAACTATTTCAAGGAAAACCCATTAATTTATATATATTCATGAAATATCCAAACAATTTTTCTTTTTTCTAATAATTATTTCAAACCATTTTAAATCACTCATTTGAAAATAATCTTAAACACACATAAGGTGATTCATAAACCATATGAAGGAACCTGACATCAGTGAAATAAAATCAATTAATTGTTCCAATACAATTTATAAAACTAAGGGAATAAAATAAATTCATAAAATGAAATACCCTATGGTGTCTAAATGGACTGAAATTCATGGGAATAATCCTAAGGATCTAGTAATTCAATGCCTAAAATGGTGATAAAGAACCTAGGAAGCACTATTTAACTAGTCACATATATGATAGCCTCATTAAAACTACCTATAAATCAAAATCCCTAGAATTACTTTGTCCATGAAAATCAAAATAAAGCTAGCATAAAGTCCCACAACTCCTTCTGGTCTAACCATCTCGAAGTAGTCATGAAACACCCCTTAGTCAACCCATTATCTCTGCTAGGGTTTTACCTTACTCAAAAAATCTATTATATCCTAGGAATACCGTGATAATTTAATAAATGAGGTGATAAATCAATAATAACATGGATCAATTTTAAAAAATTTGAAAACAAATCACACATCATGTCCTACACCCTCAAAAGTAGTAGCCTCGAACACAAATCCAAGCATAAGATTCCTAACATGGATTTCAGTAAAAAGAATCACTCATGGGTCACAGTCCATAATCATAAAATTAATTAAAAGGGGAACATAAAGGGTTTAAATAATTCATTAAACCATTTTAAATTTCCAAAAGAGCCTTTAAAATACACCACATAGGATACTTATCTACACACCCTGTTATTAAAGTCATTTGAAATCACATTTCAAATACTTCTTTAAAACCAATCTTTCAAAAAATAGTAAAATTCCATTTGATCCCAACCATTTCAAAAAATACAATTTGTATTCCATTTTTAAATCAAATCATTTTCTATTTTAGGGTCTATTTCAAACACCCAGAGACTAATGATCTCAAAATTATTTCAAAATAGGGATAACTCACAACTATTTATAAAAAAACATTAAAAAAAATAGAAACATTTAAATTGTGTAATTATCATTAAACTCACTTTTAATGTAATGAACCAACATTTAAAAATTATATTCCCTTTTTAAATGAGTAAATTACTTATTAAAGACAAATATTTATAGAAAACACATGCATGACTTTGGATATTTTCAACTGTTAAGAGTTATATCTAGTAAGATTTAAAATAATATTAATCATAAAAACCAATGATTTTATATTCACTATAAAGTGATCATTTTATTAATATATATAGTATATCCAGTATGATCCTACATTATTAATCCCATTTATTAGATATTTTAATAGAGATAGAAACATTGGGATTTTTCCTTGACCAAAACCAAGCCTTTATTAAACTACTAAAGTGGAAGTAAAGTTGTTTACGAGAGAAGTTAATGCTCATTGAGAGAGTTACCCAACCAATATTTGTCAAAAAAAACTCCAAGAAAATATCATTATCACACACTATATTTGTCTAAACACTCCAAGAAAATATCATTATCATAGACTATGCCTTTAATTCCTTCGCAGGTGTAATAAAAGGCTATTTATCTAGACCCTAATATTATTAGTTTCTATATTTTTATAAATTGAGGATTATATATATATTTTATTACATATTTATAATGATTAAATAAAAATTTTGATAATAAAAAAAATTTGATGTGTTGAAACACAAATTCTATTTTTTAAAAATATATAGTTTAAATCAAGAAAACAATTTTGATGAATTCAATAATTTTTTTAGTAAATTATATTCAAAAAATATTATTCTTAAATAATAATTATTATATATAAATGATAATATAATATTATGAATTAAAATGTAACTTATATAAGGTTCGGAATACTATTATTGTCAAAAAACCAAACTGTTTTTCTATAAATGGAGATTTTTTATTTAAAAGTGTAAATTATCATATTTAAGAATTAGTTTTATGAAATAAATATTATATTTGAAATAATCACATCAAAATTATTCAATAGATAATTTTTTTAATTTTCCAAGGATAGCAAATTTTTTGGTAAAAAGTAAATATAGTGCAATTATAAAGATTGTAATATGACATTATAAAATCCAAGAAGTTGTATAATAAATACTATAAATAGTATTTGTTAAAAAAAGTTATGTTTCTAATTTAAAATAAAGTTTTTTAATTAATGTTATTAATTTTATATACCCTTAGTGAATCCTACAGCACCTATATTATATTTTATGGTTTAAAATCATTTTTTATAAACATGACTCACTTACACATCATGAAGTGTGTTGTTTTATGAAGTTTGGTTCTAAAAAAATTGAAATAATTAAATCCATTCTTATTTCGATGAAACCATGAGAAAAATATATGTTATGGTTTGTGTTTTTGATTAATTTATCATATAGAGTCCAAAACCTATGTTTATTAATTAATAATGAATTCTACCCTATTTTCTATAAAACCCCATACAACCTCTCATTCCTCTTCTCTAGAAACCCTTTTAGGAATAAGTTACTTTTCCTTACCTCTATATGTCCCTAGAATGGTTTCTAAATCTCTTAAAAATATCTTCTTAATCTTTTATAACCACCCTCTCAAGGTAAGGGATCCACTTCATCACAACTTTATTCAACCACCTTGTTTATATTATGCCTTTTGATTATAAATTTTTCATGTTTTGATATATTTTGAAACAACCATATTATTTTCCATTTTATTTATGTATGATTATATACCCCTTTATGTAACACCCCAAGCTTCCACGGTACGCTTCTCTTTGAATAATACAGTAGTGTGTGTTGTACGCAACTTCGAGTTCTAAAATACACCACAACCAATCAAACTACCCATTATGAATAGTAATACCCACTTTTTGAAATTTTTTAAATATTATATTTACAATTGGAATTCATTTTTGGGAGTTGGAATATCAAAATTAGCCTAGGGTGAATTTTTGGTATTTTTCTGAAAACATTCAATTTTTGATGAATAGTGAAATAACACTGAGTTATTGTTTAAAACCAGATTTTTATTTAAATAATTATTTATTTTATTTAAATTTATTTTTGGTCAAAATTAATATACAATACTAATATAAATTAAATGTAATTCATTGGAGTCGGTTTATAATAATTATATATATATATAAATTTTATTAAACTTTTTCACCGTCTTTTACCCACCTCCTAGGAGAATTTTTAAATTCACATAAAACATAATCATACTACTTCTGTGAGTTGAATTTCAATAATCCGAGAGACATAGTTAATATCAAGGAGTAAAATGTGGTTCAGTAAGATAAAAATAATTTTTGGGGAATATTAACTGTTTACTTTTATTTACCACGGTTTAATGTAAATAGGGTAATTAAGGGTAAAAATGATATTAATATTACCCTAAAACATGTATTAATTTTATTAGACAAGTGTATCTTGACCAGAAACAACATTATGAATAAAATATTATCATTTAGGTCCACTTGGATTAGATTAGGACATTTATTATTAACTAATTCAAAGAAGAGTTAAAAGAGTTCAAATCAATGTTTAATAACTAAAACATTTTTAATATAGGGTTATTCATAGGATAAACTCGATTATAAATATTCATTAGAAAGATAAAAAAATTTCCTACATAATAGTATTTAATTAATAATTTTTAGACATTAAATAACTTAATTCATTTATGACACAATTATGATGTAGTAATTACCGTATTAATGAAAGATTAACATAATTTATATTATAAATACCCAAATAAATATAATATGAGACTCTTCATGAATTCAAATTATTTTCTAGGTTAATATGACGTATTAGGATTGGTTATATAAATTGGTTTCGAAGTAATAATTCTGTTATGAATTTATCAAAAACAAAATACCCAATAATTCAAAAATTGACATAAAAGAGTTTTTAAAACAAATGTTTTATTATTAATTGATATTCTATTCCTAAAAATCTAAGGTTTGGAAAAAGAACTTATATCAGGAGAGTTGTATCATTAATGGACCAATTTTTGGTCGATTAGAAGTTTATAGTAAGTTTATTAATCATATAATATAAAAATACAAAGAGACATGGTAAATGTCAAACAAATTAACTAAGAGTTAAAACTAAACGATAAGGTTAAAAAAGTGACCAAAACCAGTATAAAACCTATTGTTTAAGTTTGTTTCAACCTATATCCACCATAGAAGTTGAATAATCCACTTTGGAGCCATTATAAACCGAATATTATTTTATTATAAAATAATACTTTAAGTTTTTCCTAAAGATCCCCACCTTCCCTTATAAAAGGACACCACTTCTAACCAATACCTCACACCTCTAAAACATTTTGGATTGTCCAAACTCTACCCTATTAAGCTCCCTAAATCTCTCAACTAATCCTAAAAGCCTTACCTTTGGCAGAAGGCACTTCAAGATTCCTTTTTGGTTCAAAACAAAGGGAGTTACACAAATTAAAGGTAACAACTTCTCTTAGCTTCTTTTATTTTATTTTAAATCTCCAACCCCTAAACTCTTATTATTATTTTTTTTTGTAACAAAACCATTATCCAAAATAATCTAGTATATTTTTATGAGATTAATTCAAACTACCCTTAAAAACACCTCCATCTAATCGGTGAAGAACATAATGTTTCTGTGGATGGCAAGCAAACACCTCACGAAATGATGATTGTTCAATTATCTCCTACCACCTCTCATAGTGGCCATTATGATGGAACTGTAATTAAATATGATATTAATGATATTTATCTTATATATAATCTTCTGTAATTCCATTTAATATCATACCATTATTACTTTCATGTTGTATATATATACGACCATTTCATTTGAGCAAGTGCGGACTACCGTCCCCTCAATGTGATATGCCTCGTTCATACCATACATGGAATGTATGATGGATGGTGTTAATGAACTTAAGTAACATATATAAGACACTATATTATACTGGAATAATAATATACCTTTGTATCATTTGGTTTTGATTCCTTTTAAAATGAAAAATGAAATGGAAGTAGCGTTCGTGCGTACGTACGGATAACCGTCTCCACGAACGCGATGAGATTTATTCCCCCATCATATCCATTCAAGAATAATTCTCATTTTATGATTAAAAGTAATGTTTAAGGAATTGATATCATTCTGTATATGAATAATATACAACCTATTCATAACAAACACTGCTTACGTAACAACTAATATAAAGGAAAACAAACCAGTTAACACCCGAAATGACAATAATACTAAATTATTATTAACAAAACAATATTAAAAGATCATATATGATATCATATATATATATATATGATTATTGTATAATTTCATAACAATTAGTTTACAATTATGTTGGAGTATAACTTACCCTCAACCAAGGAAAAGTACAAGCTAAGGGTTTTTCATCTCACTCTTTATTCTCGTGAGATTCATTCCATACATCCACTATTACCTTTTCTGTGGTGTATGTGCTGCCCATAATTGTATTATTTGTGTAATACACTTTAATTTATGTGTATTTACATATTCATTGTATGATACCTCTTTCATGGGGTGTATGTTTTGTATGTTACCAAATTGGTAAGGGTTAATTCCTCAATCTCATTATTATCTGAGATTGTTTATGTGTAAGTATTTACGGGGACATTTTTATTATCCATGTCCATTTTTCATAAAAATGATTTCAAAATGAATATTTAAAGTATTTTTGAAAGGTAATATTTATCAAGATCAGAATTTTAGATGTTATAAATATTTATCTTTCTAGATATTTTTAATTAATGTCCATGTTTTAAAATTGATTTTAAGGATTTATTTATATGGACTTGAATGTTTTGAAATGATAATTCTTTTTAAAAGTTTCAAAGTGGTATGGGACACCATGATTCAAAAATATATTTTAAATTACTTCCTTTATAAATGCGTTACTTTTAAATGATTTACAAAAAGGTATATTTCTCTCAAATAGTTTTGATTTCATCTATGTCAACATCCTTTGATGGATTTTAAGCTTATTTGATGTCGGTTTATTATGATACAAAACTTCCATATTGTATTGAAGGTTTTGTGATGTGTTTAACTGTAGATGTGTTATTTTTATACCATTCATGGTTTTTGTGGAAAGTATTGACATTTCGTATGCTAGTATTAATATGAATGTTTATGTTATGTTTAAACCTATTCATATGAGGAATGCATTGGACTTAGTATGTGATGGGTGGAGCCCGATATAGCTCCTCGATGCATCAGTAGGTCTCATGAGACAAACTATTGTCTTAGTACAAGGTATTGATAAAATCTTATTTGTAGTCTTGGCACAAGTCCTTGACTATGTGGTTATGATAGTCAGGCATTATGCATTTCATAATTATAAAAGTGGTTAGTGCTATTGCATGTGATTATTCGACTAGTAGAATATCCATGTGAATAAGTAAATGGAATTACATCATTTTATTTATGCCATATTATACTGAAGTTAAAGTTTAAAAGGCTTTTATTTTAGTTATACATTTCCATAAATGTTTATTCTTATTTATGAAAGTTTCTGCTATATTGTTTTCCCTTATTGAGCATCTGAGCTCACCCCTTTCTATGTTTTATTTTTCCCAGGATTCCAAGAAGTGTATTGTGATTGATATGAAGGGTTAAGACAAGGGAATAATGGCATTCGTGAAGGATTATTTATGTTGTTTTATATGTTATGAAGTGTAATGTAACATTCATGTATGTAATATATTTTCCAAGAATGATAAACTAATCTGTGCTTCGGGACTTGATTCCTTGTAATCATGCCAATGTATTAAAATAATTCACCAACTCTGGGTAACTGGGGTTGGGGCGTTACAGTTGGTATCAGAGGAAGTTTATCAATAACCTTGGAAACTATATTTAGATAAACTCTGATTAAAGCACATTACCCTAAGATAGACTTTGAAGATTAGTATAGAAGAAAATCCTATAATTTTGGTAATGTAGAGATTTTCTGAGTTTCTATGAAAATACATCCATGTATGGATACGAGCAGGTAGAGGTGGATCTGGCACAGATGTACCTAGGGGTAAAACCTGAAGACACCGCTTTAAGCTAGACTTGAACGGGAACTGGTGCATGACAACGAGCCTTGCTGCACTTTTCGTTACGACACTCCCGAGGGATATTCTTAGGATAATTCTAATTTTCTTTACAAACCAATATGAAGGGTTTATGAGTATATGTCTCCTCAATGAAAAAAGTTTTGATTATGGATTATATCCATATACTGTTCAATTTAAGGTTGGTATTTTACATGTTTGGAATTATGAATTCTGATTCATATACTGACCTAGTGTATTCCATTGTTTAGAAATGGTGCCCAATATAAGTAATGAGACTCCAAAAATACCTATGATCCAAAGAGTAAGAAGGATCATATCTTTCACGATATTAAGACAACATTAAGAAGGGAAATAGTCTCCCATGTATTCTAAACATATGAAGAAATTGTATCACCTGTTAATAAGATAAGTAAATAATTCTCTAAGTCCTATGGCTTTGAAGGGAAGCCAGAGAAGAAAAGGATAGAAGAGAGAAAGATGGATAAAGTGAAGAGGGAAAAGAAGAATTTTCCCATATGTTGTAATTGTTGGAAGAAACACCCTGGAACTTTCTTGAAGGGAATGGGAGTTTGTTATATGTGTGGAGAAAAAGGACACCATGTACGTGACTACAAGGGTAAGATAAGGGTTTCAAATGTACAATGCGTCATCTGTAAGAAGCTGAGACACTATGCGAACCAATGTCCAAATAATCAGAGTATGCCCCAAATGATGTTATTAGATAATAATCAAGTTATGATACTACCTCAAATGAAGAAGAATAACTAGTGTTCTTATGTTGTTATTATAGGATTATTTTATTTGAGTGTTTTATCAACAATATACTGGTTATATGAATTATAGAGATAAATAAGGATTGTACTACAGTACTATTTCATTGAGGATTTAATATTTTATGGTACCAAGAAAACTGACTATACAGTGAGTTAAACTTTTGGGAAATTACATGGTTGAAGGAAAGATAAACCTTAATATGGTCCTAATATTGAGGTACTGATTTTGTAATAAGAGGTGGTTGATTTGGGTAAATTATATTGGATATTATTGACTACCTGGAAATTGATTAATGATTTTTCATCATTGGAGTTTACAAAATTTTTGGATAGAAGTATATCCAGTATTCTATAAAGAATAAGGGAGCATTAATGTTATCAATAAGGTTTTTGGGTAATTCAGGATGTGGAGTGTTATAAAAGAATACATTATGAAGGTGTTCACATGTTATTACATGGAAAAAGGATCTTCATTGTGTTTACATTCATTAAAAATTTTGGACTGTGAGTTTGGAAAAAAGTATTTTGGATAACTCTAGTTTGAGATTATCTTTGATTGCCATAAAAGGAAAACCTGCGGGTCGGGCGAGAACCCGTCGCGTCGGAAAAAGCTGTAGGAATCGAACCCACAATCATAGTGCAACAGGCCTTTATTACCTACCACTAACCTAAATTAAGTCCTTGGTTGTTACAAAATATTTTTCATCATTTAAATGATATATGTTTATATTTGGAACCCTCTACGATTAGGATAACTATAGTATTTTTGAGTTGTATTATGTTTTGGAGTGAAAGATGAGTTTGTGGTAGAAATTTATTAATGGATAAATATCTAATTATAATGTAAGTATATCTCCTTATAATCTTATCCAATATCATATAAAAAATCCTCAACATTAAGAAAATGAACTTTGAACAAAAATGTTGTCTTATATGGTACCATAGAAAATCAAAAATTTATGGCTTTGTGATTGTTAGCTTTTTCATAGCCATGTTCTCTACCACTCTCTATCAGATATTGATTGTTATATTTCTATTCCATATCCATGTTTTTCTATATGGAACCCTAGTATGTTTTATTTTTGGTAACCTTCATACTTACCACTGTTTATTTTAAATAGAGGCCCCATTAATCCATTTTTTGATGTGGGATTTCAACTAAGATATTTTGAAATGTCAACCCAAAGTTTCCAATACCGAGCATAAATTGCGAGGATGAAATTTATTGAAGTAGTATAGAATGTAACACGCCAAGCTTCCACAGTACGCTTCTCTTTGAATAATACAGTAGTCTGTGTTGTACGCAACTTCGAGTTCTAACACACACCTCAACCAATCAAACTAGCTGTTATGAATAGTAATACCCAATTTTTTAAATTTTTTAAATTTTATCTTTCCAAATGGATTTCATTTTTGGATTTGGAATATCAATATTATCCTTGGATGAATTTTTTGTATTTTTCTAAAAACTTTTAATTTTTGATAAATAGTGAAAAAACACTCAGTTATTGTTTAAAACCGGCTTTTTATTTAAATAATTATTTAATTTATTTAAATTTATTTTAGGTCAAAATATATATATAATACCTATATAAATTAAATGTATCTCATTGGAGTCAGTTTATAATAATTTTAGATATATAAAAATTTTATTGAACATTTTTCACCTTCTTTTACCCACCTCCTAGGAGAATTTGTAAATTCACATAAAACTTAATTTTACCGCTTCTGGGAGTTTAATTTCAATAATCCGAGAGACATGGTTATTATCAAGGATTAAAATGTAGTTCAATAAGATAAAAATAATTTTTGGTGAATAGTAACTTTTTACTTTTATTTACCATGGTTAAAAGTAAATAGGGTAATTAAGGGTAAAAATGATATTAATATTAACCTAACACATGTCCTAATTCTATTGGAAAGTGTATCTCGACCAGAAACAACCTTAGGAATAAAATATTATCATTTAGGTCCACTTGGAGTAGATTAGGACATTTATTATTATTTAATTCAATGAAGAGTTAAAAGTGTTAAAATCAAATTTTAATAAATAAAAAAAATTTAATATGGGGTTACTCATAAGATAAATTCGATTATAAATATTCATTAGAAAGATAAAAAGATTTACTACATAATTTTATTTTATTTTTAATTTTTAGACATTAAATTATTTAATTTATTTATGACACAATGATGATGCAGTAATTACAGTATTAATGAAAGAATAAGATAATTGATATAATAACGACCCAAATAAATATAATTTGAGACTTTTTATGAATTAAAGTAATTTTATAGGTTAATATTACATATTAAGATTGGTTATATGAATTGTTTTAGAAGTAATAATGTCGTTATGAATTTATCAAAAACAACCCAATAGTGCCAAAATTGATATAAAGAGTTTTAAAACAATATTATGTTATTAATTGATATTATATTCCTAAAAATATAAGGTTTGACCGAAGGAATTATATCATGATAGGTGTATTATTAATGGGCCACTTGGGTGTCTAATTTAAGTTTATAGTATGTTTATCATCCATATAATAAAAAAATAAATAGAGACATGGTAAATGTCAAACAAATTAACTAAGAGTTAAAACTAAATGATAAGGTTAATAAAGTGACCCAAACATATTTAAAACCAATTGGTTAAGTTGATTTCGACCTATCCCCACCTTATAATTTGAATAATCCACTTTTGAGCCATTATAAACCGAATATGATTTTATTATAAAATAATACTTTAAGTTTTTCCTAAAGAGCCCCACCGCCCCCTTATAAAAGGACACCACTTATAACCAATTCCTCACACCTCTCAAGCCTTTTGGCTCGTCCAAACTCTTCCCAATTAAGCTTCCTACATCCCTATCCTCCTCATTAAAGTCTTATCTTAGTCAAAAGGAACTTCAAGAGTCCTTTTTGGTTCAAACCAAAGGGAGTTACCCAAATTAAAGGTAACGACTTCTCTTAACTTCTTTTCTTTTATTTTACTTCTCCAACCCCTAAAATATTATTTTTATTTTATTTTGTAACATAAACAGTATCAAAAATATACTAGGATATTTTTTTAGATGTATTATAACTACACTTACACATACCTCCATCTAATGGGTGAAGAACATAATGTTTCTGTGGATGGAAACAAAATGCCTCACGAAACGATTATTGTTCAATTATCTCCTACCACCTCTCAAGGTGGACATTATGATGGAACTATAATTAAATATGATATTAATGATATTTGTTTTACATATAATCTTCTTGTTATTCCATTTTATATCATACCATTATTCGTTTCATGTTGTATACATATACGATAATTTTATTTGAGGAAGTGCGGACTACCGCCCCCTCAAAGTGATATGACTCATTCATACCATACATGGAACGTATAAAGGATGGTGTTAATAAACTTAAGTAACATATATAAGACACTATATTATACTGTATTAATAATATACCTATGTATCATTTGTTTTTGATTCCTTTTAAAATGAAAAATGATATGGAAGTAGTGTTCGTGCGTACGTACGGATTACTGTCTCCACAAACGCGATGGGATTCATTTCCACAACATATCCATTCAAGAATAATTATCATTTTATGATTAAAATTAATGTTTAAGGACTTGATATAATTCTGGATATGAATAAAATACAACCTATCAATAACAAACACTACTTACGTAACGAAGCATATAAAGGAAAACGAATCAGTTAACACCAGAAACGACGATAATACTAAAATATTATTAACAAAAAAATATTAAAATATCATATATGATTCTTTTATAATTTAATAACAATGATCTAACCACTATAAAGGAGGTTAAACTACCGTCAAACAAGGAAATGTACAAGGTAAGGGGTTTTCATCTCACTCCTAATTCTCGTGAGATTCATGCCATATTGCCACTATTACCTTTTGTGTGGTGTATGTGCTACCCATAATTCTATTATTTGTGTAATACACTTTAATTTATGTGTATTTACATATTCATTTTATGATACCTCTTTAATTCAGTGTATTTTTCATAAGTTACCAAATTGGTAAGGGTTAATTCTTCAATTTCATTATTATCGGAGATTGTTTATGTGTAAGTATTTACTGGGACATTTTTATTATCAATGTCCATTTTTCAAAAGAATGATTTCAAAAAGAATATTCTAAGGATTTGTGAAAGGTACTCTTTATCAGGATCATAATTTTAAATATTTTAAAGATTTATTTATCTAAATATTTTTAATTAATGTCCATGTTTTCAAATTGATTTTAAGGATTTATTTATATGGACATGAATGTTTTGAAATTATAATTCTTTTCAAAAGTTTGAAAGTTGTATGGGACACCTTGATTCAAAAATATCTTTTAAATTACTTAATTTATAAATGTGTGACTTTTAAATGATTTCAAAAAGAGAGATATTTCTCTCAAATAGTTTTTATTTCATCTATGTCAACATCCTCTGATGGATTTTAAGCTTATTTGAAGTTGGTTTATTATGATACAAAACTTCCACATTGTATTGAAGGTTTTGTGAAATGTTTGATTGTATATGTGTTGTTTTTATACCATTAATGGTTTATGAAGTAAGTATTGACATTTCGTATGCTAGTTTTAATACAAATGTTTAAGTTATGTTTAAACCTATTCATATGAGGAATGCATTGGACTTAGTAAGTGACGGGTGGAGCCCGCTATAGCTCCTCGATGCATCGGTAGGTCTCATGATACAAACTAGTGTCTTGGAACAAGCCCTTGACCAAATATTATTTGTATTCTTGGTACAAGGCCTTGACTATGTGGTTATGAGAATCTGGCATTATGCATTTCATCATTATGTAAGTGGTTAGTGCTATTGAATGTGATTATTCGACTTGTAAAATATCCATGTGAGTAAGTAACTAGAATTACTTCATTTTATTTTTTCCAGATTATGCTGAAGTTCAATTTTAAAAGGTTTTTTTAGTTATACATTGCCTTAAATGTTTATGCTTATATATGATAGTTTCTACTGTATTGTTATCCTTACTGAGCATCTTAGCTCACCCCTTTCTATGTTTTCATTTTCCTAGGATTCCATGAAGTGTATTGTGATTGATATGCAGGGTTAATCCAAGGGAATAGTGGTGTTCGTGAAGGATTATTTATGTTGTTTTGTATATTATGAAGTGTAATGTAACATTCATGTATGTAATCTATTTTCGAAGACTGCTAAACCGATCGGTCCTTTGGGAATTGATTCTTTGTAATCATGAAAATGTATGAAAATAATGCACCAACTCTGGGTAACTAGGATTGGGGGGTTACACTTTAAATCTCATTAAACCTTTCCATGAATCTTTACATACGTATTTTATGCTTCCAAAATTGTCTTACAATTTTTGAAGCCAAAAATTTGTGTCATGAATACCCATCCCCATTTCTACTCATTGGAATTCAACTATATGTAACTATCATTAATTTATTTAGGACTTACATGTATATAAACCAAACTCTTTAATTTTTGGATTTAAAATTATGAAATAAACCCTTATGTTTTATGATCTATTTTACACCATTATGCTTGTACATGAGATGAATGTGATAGTGGGATCGAAATTATTTAACACTTAAATTCATTGGATAATGTTTTTGTATCTGGATATTACATGTGTAGTTCATGAGAGGTTATGATAAAAACACTATGTTATGATGTATCAATAGTTATCCTTTACTTTTTCTTATGAATTCATGTTTTATATTGTTGTCACATTCTCATGTTGCCTTAATGTTATCGTCTTATATCATACTTTAATGTTCAAGTGTGTGATTCTCACCTCTATTATGTTACTTTTATATTCCTATTGACTGACATATATTAATTTCATCATGTTATTATTTCATTATTACCTTATCAGGATTTATAGCTCACCCCATTTTTATGTATTCCCCTAGGTTATCCCGAGTAGTTTTTAGAAGATCAAAGAAATTTAAAGGCATCTTAATGAGTTTTAGTTTTCATCTTAGTATTTCTATTTAAATTTTTTTGATGTGTACCTAATCACCCAAATTTACTATGTCTCATTTTATTCTGGGGCTCCATTAATTGTATCATAATGAAATTAATCGTGAAATAAAGTGTATATGAGATATGTGTTTTCATAGTTGGTATCAGAGGAAAATATAGTTATTTTTTGGGGATTGGGATTAGAAAGATCAATTTAAATCCATAGTGATAAGAATAAAAAGTTTATTTTAAAAAAAAATTGTTAATTTTTAGATTAAGTGGTTTCCAAGAAAATAAATCACTATATAGATACAACAAGTTGATGTTTCTTCGGCATAGTTGTACCAAATGGTAATAAACCCAAAAGGCGTTCATGAAGTTGGACTCAATCATCAATATGTGCATAAAAAAGGATCCTTAATGAACAACTATATTGATACTCCTAGGGGATATGATTTGGTAAATTCTCAAGATAATTATAACCCATTATTAAGGGGGGAAATTATCAGAAGATTTTATGTTAGGAAATAGATCATGGGTGTATTATATTAATACCAAAAAATTAATTGGTTAATGAATATATGTCATTTACGAGTTGTCCCTTTAGTTTCCACGACTTCCTGTTTATGTGTTTAATAGTTTAAAATTTTCCATCAATAATTTTTCATTTATTTTAGTCAATGTCTAGAAATATGAGAAACTAAATCAATAACTAGTGTGATGAGAAATGTGTTGACTATCCAAATGATATTCCCAAACCGATGGGAGTATGAGTCAGGAACTTCATCGAATAATTTATAAATGAACTAAATTTTGTAATAGAATCCCGAATCAGGGGGGAAACCCACATCCCAATATTAAAGAGAAAGTTTTAATTGATAGATTTAGGTGAAAAAGACCTCCAAATTTCAATGGATATTTTAATCCTTTAGTTGTAAAACAATGGAACAACTCTATTGAAAACATATTATTCATCATTAAATTATCTAAATTGTTATGTTTATACTGGTTGTTTATCATATGTAGGTAGAAGCTGATCAATGGTGGGTGTTGATAAAAAATATGAAGCACAAGGAGGAGAACAAATCCATGGAGATGAAATATTTCGGGAAAATATTTTTTGAAGAATGCATTCCTAAAACTCTCTAACATAAAATAGAGAGGTAATTCCTTATCCTTGAGAAAATTGATGACCAATAAATTGGGGAGTTTTAGGTGAACTTCACAATACTTTCATTATATTCCTCTAGATTTTTTGTTGACCCCAATGTGAAGTTAACTACTTCTTTGTTATGATAAATTAGAGTTTATGAAAATATTTGGAAATTCAAGACTTTGAAAGATATAATGAAATTTTATGATGTCACCTGAAAGTGAAAAAATATGTAATTTAATCTCAAGGGTCTCATAGGATTGGAGAAAAGAAATAGAAAATGGATTTTAATTCTAATGATGTGATGGAAAATTCACATATGGGAAAAAAATCAAACATACCACTTGTTAAAAGTGTGGGAAAAAGGGTCCTAAATTTTTCCAAATGGGGACAAGGAAATAATTAAGGTGTGGAATGGAAGGGAACCTAGATAGGGATTTATAATGGGAGAAACCCACTAATTCAATTGAAAAAAGAATAATCCAGTCAACCCTCTACCGATTTTCCAAAGTTTCAACTATAAGGAATAAGAACACTATGTGAAATAGTGTACTAAGACACAGATTATTGATGAAGACCAGAGAAAAAAACCTTTATGGCTTATAGAGAAAGGTCAAGCTTATTCCATCACAACTATTACGGTGGATCCCAATAATGTAGCGGTGAAAGGTACAATAGTTATTAATTAAAGGATAGAATACATGCTATTTGTTTTTGGTTCTACACATTCCATCATATCACATATGTTTAAAAAATATATTCCAACAACACCACATAACATAGAAGTAGAGCTATTGGTGAAAATAAAAAATGTTTCAATTATTTCATCCCAATTATAGAAATCCTCCCCTATCAAAATTTGAGGGTTTAATTTCCCAAAAAAGACATTTGATGCTCCCTTTAATAGAAATTTATGTTTTATGGATTGGATTTCTTTGTAAATAGTTTGCATAAATTTATAAGAGAAATAAATCACACTTTGTATAAAAAATATCTCTCTGATTCTATACTTTTGAAAGAAGGTGGGTGGATCTCCTTTAGTATCATCATCTCAAGTCTGGATATTATTTATTTATGAGAAATAATATTAAGTTAAAATGATTAAGACTAAGGAAAATATCATCCTTGATGATGTGACCTGTGTAATATAATTTATTGATTTTTTCCTGAAGAATTTCATGGTCTTCCTCCATACTGATAGGCTGAGTTCTTGATCAAACATATACCCAGATATTTTCTAATATTCAAGAATCCAAATATAATAGTCATTATTGAACTTTAGGTGTTGAAGAATCAACTACTAGAGAATTTGGATAATGGTTTTATATGACTAAGTATTGCATCATGGGGTTCACCAGTTGTATTCATTCAGAAGAAGGATGGGTCAATAAGCATCTGTATTGATTTTCATGAACTCAATAGAATCCCAATAAATAACACATATCATATTCCATGTATTGATGACTTATTCTATTAGAAATATGGAGGCCATTACTTCTCTATGGTGGATATTAATTCAGGATATTATCAAGTCAAGGTGAACAAGGGGGATATCCACAAGAATACTTTTCATAAAAGGTATGAGCACTAAATGTTCATAGTGTTTCCATTTGGACTCACCAATGATCCAATAATATTAATATAAATAATGAATAAAGTATTTAGGGATTACATCAAAAAAAATTAATCTTTATAGATGACATTATTATCAAATCTAAAATTAATGAGGGTAATGAGGATTATTTTGATGTATCACTGAAGACTTTGAGGAAAGAAATTACATATGAAAAGAAAATTAAATAAGAGTGTTAGATAGAGATATTAACATTCTAGGGGAATGTTACAGCAAAAAAGGTATATATATGGATCCTTAAAAAATAGATGAAATTGAAAAAATAGCCCAATGAAACCTCTATGATAAAAATTCATAGTTTTCTTGTATTAGCTCGGTACTATCAAGGATTTTTGAGAAACTTCTCACAATTTTCTATCCCACTAATAAAGATAAATCATAAGGGGGTGATGTTATTATTGAATAATGAATTCAAAGAAATATTTAAAGAGTTGAAGATCAGGCCAGTCACTATACCCATGAAAACATTACCCACTACTGGGGAATGATTTGTGATATTCAATGATATGTCAAAAAGGGTATGGGTTTTCTACTGATGAATGATGAAAAATTGATGGAATGTGACTCTAACCAATTAAATATCCATGGGTTGAACTACCCAACACATGATCTATAATTTTATTCAATTTTATTTTCATAGAAGTTTTGTTTACATTTTCTTAACAAGGATAAATGTGACATATATATGGATAAAAAACCCTCAAGTATATATTCATATAGAGGGAGTTCAATATGCACCAACAATGGTGATTAGTGATGATCAAGGATTATTATTTTTGAATCCATTACCATCCTAGGATGCTGAAAAAAGTGGAAGATGTTTTGAGTATAAAGGATCCTACAACCCTATCCATGGTGAGGATTTTAGGGGATTCAATAATCTTGGACATTAAATGGATGGAAATTGTAATAATAAAAGGATATTTATCCTATAATTCTTAAATAACATCTCCAACATCTATTCTTGAGAGGATCATAGTGGATCAGAAGGATGATGATGTGATTCGAAAAAAGGTTGAAAGTATTCCAGAGTTTAACTTTGTTAAATATGAAGTTATAATGTTTAAAAACAGTATATGTTTACCAAAAAAATATAACTATAGAGGGAAATTTTGGATGATGCACATAACTCAAATTTCTCCATTCATCAAGGAAGAACTAGGATGTATATAGATTTAAAGAAAAATGTCTTGTGGGATAACATTAAGAGAAAAATCATATAATTGGTATATGAGTGCTTGGTATTCCTAAAAGATAATGTTGAATAATATAAGTATAAGTTTATAATGCAACCATTTCCTATACCATTATGTAAATTGGAAAACATAACCATGGATTTCATCATAGGATGCCCAGGACCACAAAAGATATAACTCCATCTCAATGGTAGTCGATTTCATTACCAAGTCAGTGTATTTCATTACTACCAGGAATATTTTTATATTGACTCAATCACCAAGATATACATAATCGAAGTGGTAAGACATCATGGATTTCTAATCTCGATTGTATCAAATTGAGATCATAGGTTTACCTTGGGGTTTTGTTGAAGCATTCAACAAGAATTGGATATAGAACAAATCGTCAAAACTGCTTATCACCCCCAAATAGGTGGTCATTCCTAAAGAACAATTAAAACTTGAAAAGATACGATAATATATTGTTAAATAGATTTACAAGAATGTTTGGATCAACACCTTCCCTTAGTGTATTTCTCATATAACAATGGTTTCCATTAAAAATTTCAAATTTTACCTTATGATTCTCTATATAGGAAGATGTGTTGAAATATGAAAAGTTGGGATAATTTTGGAGAATGAAAGCTGATGGGACTGGATCTTATCCACGAAATGATAGAAAAGGTTTAAAACATTTAGTGTTTTTTGAAATCTGTAAAAAAAAGTATCGAAAACATATGCAGAAAAATGTCGATGAGGCCCTAAGTTCAATAAAAGAGATAAAATTTTCCTTCATATATCAACATGGAATAAATTAATCTAGTTTAGGAAGAATGGGAAGATTATTAAAAGACACATCATCCCCTTTAATATCATTGATTTCATCAGTGAGGTAGCCTATCGACTACTAATTTTTCCAAACCTATCTGATGTGCATAATATATTCCTTGTTTACCTCTTGAAGAATTATGTAATAAACCAATAACATGTACTAAATTCATAGGTTGTACCAATGTACAATTATCTTTCATACGAGTAGTAGCCGGTGAATATCATAGATCGGAGATAAAAGTATATACGAAACAAGATGACACACTTGGTAAAAGTGATGTGGTTGAACCACAAGTTTGAGGAATTGACTTTGGAACTAGAAGAGGTGATGAAATAGAAGTACCCTCATATGATTTAGGGTATGAATGAAATTTTTAGGGTAAAAAATCATAATGGTGTTAATTTAATGACCAAAACATTTATAAATTAAATTCACATTTTATATGACTAAAAACCCTATAAATAAATGAAGTTATAGAAAACACATCCACTAATTGGGTTATTTGGGACCATAATAAGTTATTTCCTATCAAATTTAAAATACCATTAAGAAACATAACTATTGATAGCATAGTTTTTATACAATGATTTTATGATTTATATATATATATATATAGAGAAATAGAAAGTTATCATAAATAAAATTGATATACAAAAAGGGGGTGATTGCCTTAACCGGTAGGATCATACACCATGATTCCCATTTACTAGAGATTACAATGGAGATATAATAAATGTTATTTTTACTTGACCAAGACCAAGACAAAATTCATAAACTAAATCATGAGTGAAACCATTTCTGAGAGAATTTGAATCTCAATGTGATCACATCCCAAACAATGTTAACCGAAGCACACAAAGAAAATTCCCCCATCGCATGACTTACCCTTAGAAAATTTTATAGTGTAATAAATGAATTTGTATATATAACCTAATAGTATTAGGTTTTATATTTTTATAAATAAATTATTATATTTACCTATTATTATTACATTATAATGTTTAAAAATTAAGTTTTATAAAAATAAGATTATGATAAGATGAAACCACAATAGTATTTTTATAAATTATATAGTTTCAATCAACACACTCATTTTGAGGAATTCAGGAATTTTTGAAATAAATAATATTTTAATAAAATATTATTATTAAATAATATATATTAAATATATATTATAAAATAATTTTATGAAGTCAAATGTAATTTTTATATGGGTTAGAAAACTGTAATGGTCAAAAAACATTATTTTTCAATAAATATGGTTTTTTATTTAATAGTCTAAATAATAATAGTTAGAGAATTATTTTGTAAAAATATATTCGATCTTTTATATAATCAAATCAAAATTATGCAATAGTGAATTTTCATACTTTTCTGAGACCATAGAATGTTTTTTAAAACTTGCATACAATAGAATTATACAATTCTTATTATGTCGTCCTAAAAGACTAAAAGTGATGTAATAGATACTCTACAGAGTATCCATGACCAATATTATATATAACCACTAAAATAATGTGTATTGAAGTTATTTTATTAAATTTATAAACCCTTTATGAATCCTTCAAAGCCTATATTATATTTTAGGGTTTTAAAATCACTTTTTAATGTACACGACATACTTCCAGATCATCAAGTATTTTCTTTTAAGGTGTAATATTCGTTGATATATAAAATAAATAAATTCAATTCTATTAGGAGGAAACCATGGGAGAAATCATTGGATGGTTTTATATTTGGTTTAATTTATCATATAGAGTCCAAAACATTAGTTTATAAATTAATAAATATTTCCAATATATTTTTCTATAAAACCTTGCCCAACAACACATTCCTTTCCACTAAAAACCCATAGATAAAATATTTACCCTTTATTAAATTATATATAACTCCCAATGTTCCCTTAAGCTCGTAATTAGTTCCTACAAATCTTTTAGAACTGACCTCTCAAGATAAGGGGTACTCTCTTTCTCCTCTTTATTCATGGGTCTTCATTATATTATAAATTTTTATTCCCAGTTTTTCATGTTGGGGTATGTTTTTACATATCCATATTAATATATATATCATATAAAATAGATTATATACCAATTTAATACCCATCAACCCTTTCAATTATTCTTTATGTACCCTCATTGTGCATCAAAATTTATCCCATGATTTTTCAGACCAAACATTTTTATTTTGAATACCCATCCCCATTTCCACTCAAATTCATTTACCAAGTTTTAGATATAGTTAATTTATTGATGAATTCTATTTACATAACCCACACTCCGTAATTTTGTTATTAAAATTTATAAAATACATTATTATATTGTATGATCCATTTGGCATGCTATACATGTACATGATATGAATGTGATGGGTGGAATCATAAAATATTTCCCACCAAATAATTGGGTAATGTTTTTATCTCATGATATGCCATGTTTGGTGCATTTTAGGTCATCCTAATCACACTATGATATGATTCATTGGTAGTTATCCTTGACTTATTCTTTTGGTGTCATGTTTTATGTTGTTTTCACATTCCCATGTCGCCTTAATGTTATCATCGTATATCATGAATCAATGTTAAATTTTATGATTCTAACCCCTCTTATGTTACCTTGTTATTACTATTAACTACAATACATTACCTTCGTAATTTTATTATTTGATTATTTCATTACTGGGATTTATATCTCAGCCCATTCTTATGTGCGTCCCAAGGTTTATCCCATTAAATTTTAAAAGATCGATCAATTTTAGAGGAATTATATAGAGTTTATGTTTATATCATTGTAATTTTTTAATTTTTCATGATATGTACCTAATTACCCAAATAAAATTGGCCTCCTGATCTTATGGGTTTTATTAATGGTATCTTTATGAAATAAATCGTGAAATAAATTATAAAAATTACATGGGATTTCATAATAAAAATATTTTAATTCCATTTTGAGAATCTAAACTTGCACTATCAACCACTCGGTAAGTGAAGAAATTACATTTAAAGTATTTATAAATAGTTTAAAACCATATCATAAAAATTCAAGTGAGTTATAAATTCAAGAAAAACATTACAATTCACTTTAAATAGTTTTGAAGGTCCACATGGGCATTCACACAAGAACATGGCATGAGGCCTAAGACTATTCCATGATCAAATATAATAATACATCACTTAATCAAACTAATATATATATATATATAAAGCTTATAAATGCATAAGAAAACATTTAAAACACACCAAGAAACTTATAACACGTAATACAAGGGGGATCCCTAGAGACACCTACCTCAAAATGATGGTGGGTGAGCCAAAACTATCTTAAAAGATTCACCTTCATTGGAAAATGACCAAATGTAAAATAAAAAATCCCAAGAGACACATAACACACACTAATAATTAATTTATATGAAAAATAAGGTAAAACCCCTTGAAATAGGGTTTGTATGTACTAAGGGGTGATGTGGAGATGAAAATCACTAGAAAAGTAAGGTATAGAGGATCATAGACCTCCCCATGAATGATCAATCAAGAAATTCCAAGAAACTAGGTAAAATAGCATGAAGAGAGGGAGGCTATAGGAGGGAGTGTACTCTAGGGGGTAGGTGGATCTCAATTGAGGATAGTAGTGTGGAATAAGGGGGAGAGACGGGACTAAAATTAAGAAAAATAATTTAAAGGAAAATTGGAAATAAATAATTTTTTTAACATTTTGGGTTTCACTCATTGTTTAGGTACATAGTTTACAAAACTACACACAATAAATTATATCCCTGCTATAAAATAACAATTCACCCACACAGTTACCCAAATTAGGACTCATGGTTGAGTTAAACATTCTAAAATCATAAGGATTAGTATTGTAAAGTGTAGAACCCTTATGTACAGTCAGGGCATGGTAACTCCTAACCATGCACATATCGTAAAAAACACATAATCCTTTATAAATTTTAAAATTTATTCCCTAAATTCTAAATAAACCACAAATGATTAAAACTAATTTAATTAATAAATTCTATAATGTCATGGGGGTTGTCAGAAAACTCCCCACCATGCCTCTTTCTGACCCTAAATTATCCCAAGTCAAGGTAAATTCATCAACCACTTATACTTTTAGAAGAGATGAACCTAAGATGATATAACTTCCAAGGAACAACTAGAATCATAAAAACATAAATGATAATCGTCCACATGCATAAAATAATAATCTCTAAAAAACAGGAGACCAAATGAAGGTCACCCCACCATTTATAATTAATCTAAATAGTGAATCATTAGATGAACAATACTACAATAGGATCCTCACCAATATGATAAAAATTGCATAAAAACAAAAGGATACCATTGTATTCCACTAATGATGTACATCTATAATGAACCCATATCTAAAGGGGAATCATGGTCCATAATACTCTCAATAGCCCCAAATCCAAATAACTTCAAATATCATAAGATTGGTTCCAACTCCCCAAGGGTACACATCATAAAGGAACTCAAAATAAAAAAAGAAGTATCATCACTAAGCATAATATTTTTTTCACCCATAAGGATTATGGTGAACCACTTAAAAACATACCAAAATGAAGAAAAACATGGGACCTCAACCTGGGTCACTATACTCACTATGTAAACTATGACTATTCTCTTGGAACACTATTCCATGGAGAAAGCCATAAAATAGAATTAATGGGTGCTCCAATACCCAAAAAACTTCCTTCCTAATTACCAATGAACCAAACCCAAAGTTTACCCATGTTTAATCCCAATAAAATCTAACTTCATGATCAAAACACTTAGAAACCTCAGAATCTCCAAAATAAGGAATCCAAAAGGAATGGAATTAATCCAAACCAAAAAACCCATGGAATCCATAAAATATAAATGTAAAACAAACCAATACATGATCCAAAACCACTCAGAAATGAGAAACCCATGTATTACCCAAAAAAAATACACCTTAAGGATCCAAGGCTCTAAACTCATAAAGCACAGGTTCAAAGAAAATCATCCCAAGAATATTTATATTCACTAATTAAATCCAACAGACTAGAAAAGGATAACCTAGCATAGTATTTAATAGAATACTAGTTTCCACCATATTACCAGGACATAATATTTGGACACCACTGTCCACTTCACCATTAACTAGATCTTTATAGGGGAAAATATTCATTAAATGTAATATGAACTTAACCAATCCATGTTACCTAAACCAAAAATGTACAACCATGAAAATCAAATCACATGACCAAAACCCAACTCTTTAAAAAACACCACATTCCCAAAGTAATAAAATAAATTGTCTTTTGAAAACACCCAACTATTTTAAATAATTATAATTCATTTAAAATCACAATTCATTAAGGTAATTATAAAACATTTAACCCATCCTTAAAAGTAACCGAACTATTTGGAAAACATTGAACCCAATAAAAATTTCTGAAGCTCATTCCTTAAAAAGGTTTCAAAAACATTTAAAATTTTATTTTCATTAAATGAAAAAAATACCTTTACAAAACACATCCTAAGAGATTTCAAAAACCTATTACACATATACCATTAACAAATTTTAAATCAAAAAAGACTTCTAAAATACAAAACATTTATTAAAAACTATCCCTAAGGCTTATTTTCACACCAAAAAGAACCATTTACCATAATATAATTATTTATCGCAAAAACATATTTCACACTAAATTCACAACAATAGGGGGTATCCCACAAATCCATAAAAACCAAATCCATATAAACAACATATCAGAGGACCCCACAAGACTCGTCCCCTTCCACTGGGGATCTCTAATGAGTGGTGTAAAAAATAAACCAAATGGGATTTAGAAATATGCTTGAGTTAACACCGTGGTTTGATGGACCATAGGTCGGCCACACAAAAAATACCAAATATATTTCAAGATTGAGTTTTTGATCACTAACTCGGTTAATCAGGTCATGAAAACCAACCTCATGCCACAGATCAATATTTTGTTCCCATCCTAAAATCCTACCTGACACCCAAGGAAACTCACACTCGGATAGTGAGGATAAACACAAGATTAACTGAAAATCCAACAAAATATATAACTCAAGATACAAATCGCACTAACTATAGAAACATAAAACTTATGTAAGACAAGATATATATAGACTCTCCCCAATCCTACCTCTCGATTTCCAATGACCCAATATAACAAAATATTACCATGATTACCCAAATAAAAAATGTAATTATAAATTCTTAGGCACCTATAGAGAGAATAACTAGAGGACTGATAACATTTTCAATGAACCAGCCTACTCCATCAATATAATGGATGCCCGAACAAGCCCGCCAATAGCTTATAGAGCATTCCTAATTCCCACGGGTTGGCCCATATGCTCGAGAATCATGGAATCACCACCCAGAGAATGATTCACTGGTAAAAATTAATTTAATGAACAATGAAGAATCTAATAAAAATATGTCCAGACCCATCCATAAGTCATATATTCATTCCAGAAACAAATAATCATAAATAAAAATATATATAAACAAAATCAATAACCAAAATAAACATAAAAACAATCAACTCACCCCTAGTTTGTCTCCTCTATAGGTAAGAAGGCCCATAAATCCTCTACCATATACCTTGGAATCAACCAAAAATAGATATTTCATCCCTATAACAATATAAATAAGAAATGGCCTATATGGATGATAAAAAAAAGATAAACTAAAAATAAAACAACTAATATTTCTTAAACAACCAATGCTCTCAAGAGTGGCTATGAAATTGTACCAATAACCTGTAGCTGAGATAAAACAAGTGTAAGTATATAAGCACTATTTTTACCACCAAAACACATCTAATCTATGGAAATAATTCGTTATTATGGTTTATAAAATGATATTTTAAAACTGAAGTTATAATGTACATTTTTACATGCTTTATAAAACAAAACCACAATAACACTTTAAAAAACTACCCTTTAATAAAATAAAAACAATATTAGTGAAACAATTTAAATTAAACCTCTAAACTGGGGAAAATAAACCAGAGAACATTTTCCCATTTCCCAATATATCATGAAAATATCTTTTTCATAAACAATTTCAAGGAAACCCTATTTACTTAATACATTTAAAGAAATACACAAACCATTTCCATTTTTTGAATTATACCTTCAAATAATTATAAAATACTCATTTGATGGTAAACCAAATCACACACAAGTTTATGCGTAAACCATACGAAGGTACCAAACATAAGGGAAACATAATCAAGTAATGGTTGTAATACAATCAATCAAACTTGGGTAATAAAATATAATCACAAAACAAAATACCATAAGGTTTCCAAATGGATCTAGAATAAATGGAATCGTCCCTAGGCTCAAGTAATACAATACCTGAATTAGTTACAAGGAACCTAGTAGAAAACTATATATCCTATCAATTATATGGTAGTATAATTGAACAATCTAGAAATGAATGACCTTTGAATGCCTTTGTCCATTAGAATCAAAATATAGCTAGCACAATGGTCTGTTAGTCCTTCTATTCTAACCATCTTGGAGTAACTAGGAAACACTCCTTAGTCAACAAAATATGTCTATTAGGGTTTTCCCTCACTTGGGTCATGAACTATAACCTAGGACTCACATTAAAATTCATGTAAGGCGGTGAGAAATAAATAATCACATGAAAAAAATATAAAATATTTAAAAACAACTCACACCTCAAATCATACACCCTCACAAGCAGTAGCCCCAAACAGACATCCACGTATAATAATCACAACTTGAATGTCAATATAAATCATACCCCACTAGGTTATAATCCATAACCATAAAATTAATAAAACAAGTATCATAGAGTTCTTCACAGATTCATTAAACCGTTTTAAAGTGTCAAATGATCCTCTAAAACACGCCTCTTAGGATTCTGAGTCACTCATTCAATTTATAAATTATTTTGAAATCTAATTTAAAATAATACATTAAAAATATTTCAAAATATGATAAAAGTCTTTTTTTGCCAAACCATGTAATGTCTCATTATAAGTTTTTAGGTACTTCTTGACCCTTGTTTTGATAATCCTTTGTTGGAACATTTTCTGGGATGTTTTTGGAGTCTTTTGAATAGTTTTTGGAGTTTTGGGCCTATTCAAATTTGGTTCACATTTTGGGGAAACCATGTATTTTATCCCAATAAATGGTGTTCCATGTGTTGTTGTTCTAGAGGATGTTTTATTATTCTCACGTGGTTTTTCCAAACCATTCATCCACATATATAAATAGGGAATCCGTGGATATTGGGGTGTGTACAATTGATGCATGATTAGTCTAACCATGAAACTAAACCATGTAACCTTTCTTGAATCCTTGTTTCGGTACAAGGTCAAGTGCATTGTTAGTACTAACCCTATGGATTAACCCAGTAAACCATGTGGACAGATTTTGAATCCTTTGAAAATTTTAATGAAAATATTAAGACCCCTTTTTTATATTCTAAACACCTCCCATTAAACCCTAATAACCACTTTTGAATTTTAAAGGCTCTTAAGTGATTAATTAGATAATTTTACATCTGTTCCTATCGAATCTAATTGTCTGTGGATGCAATAGATCTCTCTCTAGTAAGTGATCTCTCCATAATTTGGAATTTCCATTTCCTCTCTTTTCTACTGATTTTAGAGTGATTAATCCACATTTTTTGATAGATTTGGAACTTTGGATTTATGGATTTTAATTATAGGGATTCCTTCTTGATCATCCTCACCTTTGATTCTCCACTTAAACTTTTCCATTTTAGGTGACAGATCAATTGATCATGTGATTAAAGGTATGTGGTTTCAAAAGGATTTTCCCTTTAATTAAAACATATATTTATTATTTTATTTGAAATGGAATTTAAATTAATTCCCTTGAAATTGATTAAATCATATATTTGATTTGGAAATTCATGTATTTTTGAAATAAAACCCTTTCTTAAAGGTTCTGATAATTTGGGTGAATTTTTAGAAAGATGGTTTGAATTGAAGAATTTATATGATGAAATTATTTGATGTTGAGTCTTTAGAAAATTTATTTGAATGAAAGATGGTTGTGAAATGCATGAAACTATGGAAAATCATGATTTGGTTTTAAAAATAAAATGTAATGTTAAAACATGATACTGGGAAATTGAACAGTAAATAATGATTTGAATATTTTCAATTGGTGATTGATTGATTAATTGAAGAAAATTTGAGCTTGAGTAGTTAGTTGCTGACTAGGAAAACTACATAAAGACTCTGATCCCCCAAAATATGATTGGATGATAATAAATCTACCTAAACCAAGATCAGTATGATTTTACCTAATGGGGTGTAGATTTATTATCTGGATGTCCTCATCCTTAGGGATATGTGTAAAAATATTTAATTGTGATGATTTAATGAGTAGTGTGAGGATCCTATTTCTAGAAAATAATATATCTTAGTGATTATGACCATATTTATTGATTTTGAATTGATTATTACATTCTTCATATTATAGATCTATTTTATTAATTCCCTTTAATTATGATAATGTTCATATAATCTAGTTGTGATATAAATTCTATCTCTTCTTGATTTAAAAGCCTATTTTGACTAGAAATTTGAAATGTTTACCATGCTTTATTTTGTTTAAATTGAATAATAAAATTCTTTATTTTTGTTGGAATTTATTAAGGAACACATGGTGAGATACTAAAAGGATATTTTTTATCACACCCTGATTTCTCCTTGTATTTTTTGTAGATTATTTTATGTCGGGTCTAGGAAAAGGGAATGTTCCACTTAGAGGTGCTAGATGAGCTTGATCTCGGGACCGTAGGTGATGGTGGTGATTGGTGGAGCTGTGATCCACTTCCTTCGTGGAGATTATGATTTTTGTCTGGATGGATGTTATTTAATCATAAAATGATGTTTTAATTTGGTATGTTTATTTGTTCTCCTATGGTTCCCTTCTCTTTGAAGAGTGTTTAGAATACAAATTATTTATTACTTCATCCTCTATTGTTGTATATCATAGATATTATATGTGAAAATCATTTCATTTTTTTCTTTGAAATGATATTATGTGCTAGTCACCCACACATGGGGATCGGGAACACCCTTTGAGATATGTTAGATATGACTCGTGTATCATTGTACTAGAGTATCTGGATTAGTTCCTAATAAAATGGTATTAAAATTGATCAGTTTATCATCTTCCCTTGATGTTGGTATGTAGTCTAGGGTGTCCTAATTGATAGGAGGTGGGATTTTTAGAAATTAAGAGATATTTATGAATGATTTCAAAGCCATCTGTCATCATACCAAGCCTTAAGTCAACATTGGTGTTTAGAAAAATAAAACATGAGTAATACATTGATCTGATTTGAGTATTTTCCCATCATTATTTGTGTATTTTGAAATAAATGATTTGTTAATTCTATTTGATGAAATTGATGTTCTTGTATCTCTTAATTGAGTTGATTATCTAAGTATCTTTTCTAATATTATTGTATTTCCTATCTACATTTTGTAGTACTTTCCCTTTATAAAACATTTCAACTTACCTCAAGAGGTAGATACTAATGAACCATCATATGTTAACCCTCTAGTTGATTAGAATCGATTTTGAGGTAGTGGTGCATGTTTTACAGGCTCTTGGATAGGTACCTACACCTGTTTACACACAAGAACAAAAAATTAAACCTTCAATGGATGAAACAAGATATCGTGCTCTAGATTCTCTTCACTAGAAGTCAACAATATTCCAATTCTCAAATGATCCTCAACTGGTAGAGGATTGGTTCAACAATATTGAGCTGTTTTTTAGTACTTGGAAACACCTGACCTAAAAAATTAAATTTCTCTTCCTTTGAACATGAAGGGCCTGGTAGGAGGTTGTAGGATTTTAAGGTTAAAATAAAGAAACATGAAGGATTAGAGTATAAAGTCTTTAGAGACATTTTTTAAGAAAATATATATCCAAATTATATAATTTTGGAAAAGTATATGGAGTTCCTTAAACATAAACATGTTAATAGGACCGTGACTTAGTGTGCAATCCATTTGGCCAAACTTGTTCCATTTTCTCTTATGGTAGTGATGAATGAAAAGTTGAAGGCATGATGATTTGATATGGGTCTTGGATATGACATAAAATATTAGGATTTCATACTAAAGGTCACTTATTAGGTAGACATGATGGATATAGAATAATGGTTGAGCATGACCTGGCTGCTAATTCAACGTTGATGAGCGTTCCTCTTACCCTTATTGGTAGTTTTGTTGGATCCTCTAATGGGAAGGGGAAACATGATGCGTCATCTAGAGGATCGAGATAATAAGCTCTATCCAGTCCTTCTACGATGTTTGGAATAGGACCTTCTTCTATATTTCAATGTTGAAGGATAAAACATTTTATGTGAGTTTGTAAATAAGAACCAAAGATCTGTGGTTTGTACGGTCACTCAGACCACCTAAATAAGTTATATGGTGTATATTTTACCCCTTATAGGGGAAAATCACCCCATCACCAAACATTACTATGTTTCAATCATAGGATTCAATAAATAAGGTTTTCTGGCAACTTGAATCCAAAAAAAATATTATACATATTGTGGAAGAGTTTCCAGAGGAAGCTGATGGAAGTCCATTTATAGTGAAAGGTATTATCACTATTGCTTTATATTTAGTGAATGATTTATTTGATACCAATGCATCTCATTATTTCATGTCAAATAAAATTATGGATACTCTAAACCATCATATGGATAATGTATAATATATAATGGATATTTCCATTCCCCTCTAGATGAAGAGGGGTCGGGGTATTTGATTCCCCACTCATGACTTCCCTTTATTATATATAATGCTCACCTAAAAATTTCTAGTTCTTAAACTTATTACTTTAAATTTCATTCTTAGGATGGATTGGATTGTTTATCATAAATCTAAAATTGACTATTATCTTCGATGAGTCTCATTTACTACCCCTATTTTCATGTACTATTTTTTCTGGGAGAAAGGGAGTCGAGGTCGATCAGATATGGATCACCTTTTCCAAAGTTGGATAGGGTGATATTTATTTTAGATTTTGATTTGAATCTTGAATCATTGAGTAGTGATCTTTCACAATTATTCATAATGTTTCTTGATGTATTTATATTTAACTTTTTGGGTTTCCCACTAGTAATGGAGGTAGAGTTTTCTAATGACTTAGTACTAGGTACCCAACAAGTCTTTATTCCTCTTTACAGTATTTAACCAACCTAATTGAAAGAGTTGAATACTTGGTTAGATGAATTTTTGGATAAATACTTCATTCACTTGACTGCATGGGTGGTTCCTTTTCTTTTTTATAGATAAAGATTATGATACAATTTACCTTTGTGTTTATTATTGAAAACTTAGTCAAGTATTGGTGAAGGAAAAGTAATAATTTCCGTGGATTGATGATTTGTTTGATATTTTGAAAGGGGTCAAGTGGTACTCAATGATTAAAATTTATCAGGTAATCACCATTTGAGAATATAGTAATCTAAAATTAAAAAGACTATATTTAGGAGTAGGTATTGCAATTATGATTATATTTTTATGCCTTTTAGTTTAATAAATGATCATATAGATTTTATGCAGCAGGTAAATAAGATAGTTAGTGGGTATCTCAACTCATACATGGTAGTTTCAATAGATGGCATATTTGTTTAATCTCTGACTTAGGTTGATCATGGGAGTCATTTGAGAGTGGTTTTAGAATTTTTTGGAGATCATGAAATTTATACTAAGCCATAAAAATGTAATTTTTGGATTTGGTAAATGAATTTATTGGGACATGTGGTCTCAAAACATGGTATTTTAGTCAATCCATAGAAGTTGAAGGCTATTATAACATGGCTGAAACCACATAGTGTCATTGGGATTTATATATTCTTGGTCCTAGTGGGGTATTACCATTGGTTTAAAAAAATTAAAATTTGGATTCCCTAATGACTTATCTCACTTGAAAATGGGTAAAGTTCATTTGGGAGTTAAAATTTTAATTTTATTTCAATGATTTGAAGGTTCTTTTGATTTCTGTTCCAATTTGGAATCATTTAGATACATATAAAGTCTATGTGTTATTTTTTAATGCATTAGTTTCATGTTTGGGACCTATTATCATGAAGGGTGATAACATGGTGGCCTATAGGTCCTAATATCTTAGGCCACATGAGAATAATTATACAACTCATTATATTGATATCATGTCTATGATAAATTCACATAATATTTGGTGGGATTACCTTTTCAAATAATTTCTTACCATATTTTCTGATAAAATAAATTTGATTTATATATTCTCACCAAAGATATGAATCTATGCTAGAGGTTTGGGGTGTGTTACCAATTGTATTTGGATTTTGAAATTTCTTACACCCCTGAAAAGTGTAATGTTATAATTGACTCCCTAATCAAGAAACTTTCGACCTAGTTCATAATATAATCATCGGAAGAGTGGAATTTGACAACTCACTTAGATAATATTCAGTTGTGAGTCTGGGTGGAAGAGTTTGAGTATTTCTAGGAAAGAATTCAGTTTACCTCCTCTCTTCTAGAGATGATTCTTCAGTATCAGTATCTTGATGTTGAGTTTTGTGAAATTTGGGACTCTCTTTTTGGTTAGGATACTATGAGTGGGAAGTTGTTCTCTTATGAGGGTATATTATGTTTTTGAAATGGGTACCTAAAACCATATATCATAAGCAATGATGTGACAGGGTATTTCCATAATTATCAGTGGGTAGTGCACCCTAGAACCATGAATATGTTCTATAAAATGTGATGATAATTTTGATGACCAAGTATGAGATGAGACAATGCCGGTTTTGTTTCTCATTATTATACTGGTCTATAGGTCAAGGTCAGGCACCAAAAACCATTGAGTTTTCTTTCAGACCATTCATAATCTGACATAGAAGTGGGGTGAGACTTCAATTTATTTTATGGTTGGGATACCTCATACCTCTCAAGGGAAGAATGAAATATGGGTTTTGATCAATCATTTGTCCAAATTTGCTCACTTTATCCCCATTATTGAGGCAATCAAATATGAGAACTTGGGGAGCCTTTATCTATAAGAGATTGTAAAATTTCATAGAGTCCATTTTTTATATTTTCCAAAAAAGATCCCATATCACTTCTTGTTTTTTTATAGTAATCCAAGATGCAATGATATATTAGGTTAGTTTAAGAATGACATGTCATCCATAGATAGATGTACGAATAGAATGTTCTATTCAAATTCTTGAAGTCATGATTTGTACTAGTATCCTTGACTTTTAGGGAGCTTAGGATAGCCACTTGGGAAAATTTGAGTTTTTATATAACATTAGTTATCATTCATCCATCTGGATGGAACACTTTTAGACCTTGTATGGCCACCTGCGTAAATATATGTTTTGTTGTGCGGGGATTGGTGAATCTTCCTAGATTGGGGCTAGTTTGGTCCAAGAAACAATGGAAAACTTTCAATTGATTTTTCAGATAATGGAAATGTATCATAGATGGTATGAATCTTATACGGATCATCATAAACACACTTTTGGGGTTGGGAATTGGTAAATGAGTGTTTTTGAGAGTTTCACCTCAGTTGGGACACTGAGGGCTTTGAATATAGGGAAAGCATGCATCAAGGTACATGGGACTATTTTTTATTGTTTAGTAGATTATCAAGCTGGATTACCATTTGAATTTACAACTTCATTTTATGTTGATTCCTAATGTGATTTACATGTCTTCGCTAAAAAAGTATCTATATTACCCATATAATGTTTTGAGTAAGGAGAATCTTGATGGGGAAGTTTATTTGTCTATGATTGAGTAGCCAGTTCATATTGTTTATTTCAAGATTAAGGTTTTTCGTGTAAATTATATACCTTTTGTTAATTTGATTTGGCAACACATTTCATATTTTAATGAGACTTAGGAGCATGAGGCACTGATCAGAGAGAATTGGCCTCATATTTTTTATATGGAGTATTAATGAGATAAATTATAGGGGAAAATATTTTATGGTGGGGAGATTTTAATATCTTATCATAGGATTTTAGATTATAATTAACCTTTTTTTGATCATCCGTTATTTAGATATTATTATGGTTCTTTTCTAGGGACTTATGAAAATGTTTAGATGTTTTGGAGTTATGAATAGTTAGGTAATGACACATGGTTTACCCAAGTTAATTTTATTCTCTATATGGTATATTGAGAGGGTGTCACACAGTCAATGAACGGTTAGTAAAAACTTTTTGACCTTCTCTCCAAACCATGTGGCCTTAGATATTGTAAGTGTGCATGGTTGGTGAAGATTTAGTCTAACTATGCATCTAAACTATGCACCATTTCCAAAATCCTAGTGATTGTGTATGGTTAGGCACACAGTTACTGCTAATGGTACGTCCTAACATAGTAAACCATTTGAATGAGTTTTTAATCCCCCAAAACTGTTAATTAAATTTTTGAGACCCCTATTTTATATTCTAAACACCTCCTATTTTACCTTAATGTAATATGTTGTCTTTTAGAGACTCTCGAAAGTTGAATTATCTCCTACAACCTCTCTTATTCATGATTTAAAGCACTAGTGGATTTGTTTAATCTCTCTCCATAAGTGATCTTCCTTTATTTCGAATTTAAATTTCCTCACTTCTCTCCCCCATTCAGTGAAATGAATCATCATGTTTTTGGTGTATTTGGATATTTAATTTGATGGATTAAAAATCATGGGATTCCTCCTTGATATTCCTCACCTTCAATTATTTATTTCTGATTTCCCATTTTGGTTGACTAATCATTTCATATTGTGATTAATGGAAGGTGGTTCCATAATGATTTTCAATACAGTTTTAATGTTGACTTTATTACTTGATTTGAAATCCAATTTCAATTTATTTTCATGAAATTGCATAAATTTGATATTTTATTTGAAAATGCATGTATTTTTGAAATAAAATCCTTTTTAATGGATTTGATAAATTATGTTGATTTTATGATAGATGATTTAAATGAGGAATTTATTTGATGAAATTATTTGATATTTAATCTTAAGAATATTTATTTAAATGAAATATGGTTTTTAAAGAATTAATTTGATGAAAACCTATGATTTGGTTTTGAAATTAAAATGGCATGTTGAAAATAGATATTGGTAAATTTAACCATGAATGATGATTTAAATTGAAATGACTTCCCATTGATGATTGATTGATTAATTAAGGCCTAAGTAGTTAGTAGATGACTTGGAAAAGCATTCTATGAATATGACTCACTAACATTGGATTTGATGATGCCAACATTCATTGAATCAATTTTCACATTAATTTCCCCAATGGGGTGTCCATTGATTATCATCAGGGCCTAGGCATTAAGGATGTGTGTACACACCTTGAGACATGATGATTAAATAAGTTGTGTGAGGATCATATTTCTAAGAACTAACTTTTCTCAATGATTATGAACAAGTTTCTTTTTTTTACTTGATTATTAAATTCTTGTGATTATGGAACTATTTTAATTCATTCCCTTGATTTATGAAAGTGTTCATTTTAGTGTGTTTTGATATACCTGCTATATCTTCTTGATTTGAAAGCTTATTTTGACTAGAAATGTGAAATTTTTACCCTACCTTATCTAATTTAAATAAAAGTATAAATTTTTTTATTTTTTTTGGATTTATTATAGAATACTTTGTGAGATCCTTCTATGATATTTTTCCTACACCCTACTTTTCCTCCATGCATTTACATATTCTGTTATGTTAGGTCTAGTAAAAAGGATATAAGCACTTATATGTGGTGTATGTGATTGATAATGGGACCTAGGGTGATGTTGATGAGTGGTGGAGCTATGATCCACTCATTTCATGAATATTGTGGTTTAGTTTAGATGATTATTGGGTCTTCCTTTTAATGATGTTTTACTTTTGGATGTTTATCTATATGGTTATTGTACTTTTCTTTTTGAGTATTTTTTACCATATTGACTATTTTTTATTTATGTTATACTATTTTATATCATTATTTTGTTTCTGTGTAAAAAATATCCCATTTTAACTTTTTACATGATTGTATTTTCTAGTTTCCAACTCGTGGGGATTAGGAAATACCTTCAGGCTATTTCAGAGCCGAATTTTGTATTAGTGTACCAAGGTATCTAGGTCGGTTATTAAAAAACTACTTTAAAATTTCCCATTTGGAGACCATTTAAAAATCCAATCATTTCCTTTATAAATTATATTTCAAAAACCATGAGATACACAGTTTAAAAATCATTTCAAAATAGGTCCAACTCCCCAATTTTAATAAAAATACATTTAAAAATAAACACACCCATTTCAAATATGCACTCGAAATTAAACATGATTTAAAAATATTTAAATTCCTATTTATAAGGACTACAAGGAACTAAAAACCACTTATAATGTGACCCTAGTCTATGCCAAGTCTTTATAAATTATTAATATACATTATATAACCAATAATGTTTTGATAGAGAATTATAAATTCAATAAAAACATTACAAAACACTTTAAATAATTTAAAGGGAAACATGAGAATTAACCCAATCACTTAGCATGTGGCCTAATCCCATTCAATGATTAAAGGATGATAAAACATCACATAAGAATATTGCAACAAAAAAATAATTATAAATTCTCTATAAGTCATTTAAAATAGCTGAAGCAATTTATAGCATATAATACAAGGGGGTTTTGTAGAGACACCTTCCTCAAAATGATAGTGGGTGAGGCTAAATAGTCTAAAGCACTTCACATTTAGAGGTTAATAAAAAATCATATGAAGGTTCCCTAAGATACCCACCACACACCCAAATAAATAATAAATCTGAAAAATCAGTTCACCCTTCTTGACATAGGGTTCATCTGAACTAAGGAAGTGATGTGAAGAAAAACATTATATAGAAAACAAAATAAGACCTAGAGGGGAAGAAGCCTCACCTAGAAAGATCAACCAAGAATTTCCATGACATCGAGTGGTATCACATGAAGAGAGGGAGATCAAATGATGATGGATAACTTGATCTAGAAGGAGGTGAATATTGACTATGAATGGTCACGTGACAAAAGGGTGAGGGTGGGGGATCAAATGCCCTAAAATTATTTAAGGGGAAAATTGAACGAAATATTTTTTTACAAATATGGGTTTCATGCATGCTTTAGAGACATAGTTTAAAAAATTGTGCACTAATCGTGTTATGCCTACTTGAAAAGTGAAATGTTCCCACAAAGTTACCCAAATCAAGTCATATGGTTGAATGAACCACGCTCAAACTGTGTGAAAGAAACTATAAATTGTAAATCCCTCATATAAGGTTAGAACATGATTACTACTAAACATGCACAAACCGTGTAAAACTACTAATCCTTTAAATATTTTATAATTTCATCGTGAAACTCTCAGAAAAACATAGTGGATTAAATTAATTAATTAATTAATTAATTCCATAAAGACATGGTGGGTATCACATAGATATTTTGAATCCAATGGTGAGGGATTTTGTGACATGATAAAATAGTGGTAAAATTAGTAAAATTTAATTCATTATGTCTCACATAAATTTTAATAAAGTGAAGTAATAATAATATTCTCTTTTATAATTTTATAATAATGGATGTTTCATTGACCACATTATCCCTACACTCTATATTAGCGAAAAACCATCTCCAAAATGGTAGTAACTTCTAGGAATGGTTTCTATGCCTATGGGTTTGGTTTCTCCATGAAAAATAAATCTTACATGCTATATCCTCACTCCCTAATATTCCTAAAAATGATGTGAGTAATGAATAGTTAATTTCCTTTGATAAACACTTTTGTGATGTGGTTGATTTTCAATGTTAAATGATTCCATCCATCTCTAATAAACTCATAAAGTCACATGAAGACATGGATGCTTGTAGCACGATTCAGAATCTCCATGGTCTATATTAGGAGATAACTATATAGGATCAATTTGAGATATCCGAGGTAAAATTTTAGTTTAATCATATATATAGTGCACCATTTTTTCCTTATGTAGTCAAACTCATTGTCTATACTGAGAATCTAGTGGTTATAGGGTTTAAACTTCTTGAATAAATATGAAAAGATCTTATTATTGCAACAAAAACTCAAAGATTCTGAAACATTGTTTCAAATTTAAATAATAACTACATAGAGAAGTCGCTTCCAGATCTTATCACATTTCTTCACCAAGTTGTTAAGGAGATAATGTTTGAAAAGCCTTATGTCTTTATAGTGAATAAAAATAATGTTCATGAGAATATATATATGTTAAAATATTCCTTGAAATGAACTTCTAGGAAGATAAATATCAATGTGAAGGAAAGGAAAAAAATTCGATATGATTTTC
Source organism: Viscum album (assembly GCA_963277665.1). Taxonomy (NCBI): domain Eukaryota; kingdom Viridiplantae; phylum Streptophyta; class Magnoliopsida; order Santalales; family Viscaceae; genus Viscum; species Viscum album. The sequence continues at coordinate 1,682,381,415 of OY728119.1, read as the reverse complement.
ATTTGGAAATAAGGGCCACTGAAATAAAATTTTTACCCAAGGAAGAGAAGCAAGGGGATGGTTCATGTGTGTTTGTTATAAAGTTAAATATATCTATTTCTAAATATTTGATATTATATACATCATGTGGTGAAAAAATATGTATTCAAATACCTGAACCATGTATATTATAAAATATTTACTAAGGTGAGGTAGATCTACAAACAGCTAAGGATCAGAAATTATTGTCGTGGATTTTGGGTACTACCACCTTAAATTGCCTATGTGAATGATCTTGGTTTTAAAATACAGTTATTATGTTTCTTAAGTTACCAAAAACATTATTCCTCTTCCCAAACTTGATATATATGGGGTTTTTTTTGAATTTGGGAATAAATTTTGTTTCTTTTATTAAAAAATCATATTTTATGGTACGAAATATTCAGATAATGGTCTTTATTTGATGTATTATGAAAACCAAGTAATGTAAATTCATAAATAATCTAACTCGCATGACTCATACCACACCCAAATATGGAATCACTATATAAGTCATGTAAATGAAACGTATTTGTAAAAATTAAACCAACATGGATATTTGGATTCCATTGAACTAGAATTACTTGGTTTTTGTCTTGCGTGTTTACAAGAAAAATGACCAAAGCACCAGTTAGTGTAAAACATGAAAGGGAAAAAGAGATTCTTTAATTAGTTCATACTGATCTGTGTGTACCATTTCCAATTGATGAAAGGGGTGGGTACTCATACATCATAATTTTTATTAATGATTTTAGTATATATAGGTATGTTTATTTAATAAGGTATAAGTCTAATTCCTTTGATAGATTCAAGTAATATAATAATTCATTTGAGAACCATATTGTTAATAATATTAAAAATATATACTCAAATCACGATAGAGAATATATTAATAAATACATCATTAATTATTTATGGGAATTTAGGATTTTATCCCAACTCAGACCTCCTCATACACCACAATGGAATAGTGTTTGTTAAAAGAATAACCACACACTTTTGAACATGGTGATATCAATGATGACTCATGCGAGTCTTTCATTATCCTTTTGGGGTTATGCATTGCAGAAAGAATAATTCATACATAACTAACTTCCAACTAAAGTATAATGAAATATTCCATACCAATTGTGGAGTGTAAATAAACCTTTGTTTTCATTCATACATGTGTGGGGAGTGGAAGCATTTGTTAAGGACTCTTATAGAAACAAACTTACCCCCCCCCCCCGAGTCACAATATATACATTTATATGATACCTAAAAAATGGTATATTATGTATACAAACCCTTAAACAAAAAGGCAATAGTGGAAATACGCTTTATCTTCCTTGAGAGGCAGTACATCTCTAAAAGAGTTAGTTAGAGTGAGATAGACTTTGGTAAAGTCCAGTCTCAAGGTACACAAGAGTTAAAATAGGAAAAAATTCCCAAAAGATATATGGAATAAGAAGTAACATAGACAAAACTATTTCATAGGAGTAAAAGAGAGTTTGAAGAACATAAAAGATATGGTTTTATTGTTACTGAGAAGGGTGACTCATTATTAGTTGATATTAATGATCCTATAACCTGTAAGAAAGCAGTAAGTGGAAAAGATATTTCCAAGTGGAAAGAAGTTAACAATTATAAAATGGATTCCGTGTGCCATAACCAAGTTTGGATTTTGCTAGATCCTCTCATGGATATAAATCCCATTGCATTTAAATGTAAATATTAGAAGAAAATGGAAAATGGATGGAAAATTCAGTACTTATAAGGCATGAATGGTTGCAAAACGATTCAAATATGTCAATTTTTAGACTATGATGAAACCTTTTCCCCAATTTATATGATGAAATATATCAAAATTATTCTTGAAATTATAAAATACCACGACTATGAGATTTACAAAATTCATATCAAATCAGTCTTCCTTAATAGAAACCTACAGGAATATATCTATATGACACAACCTGAAGGTTTTGTGACACCAAAGGATTCCAAAAAGGTATGAAAATTATAGAGATCCATTTATGGATTAAAGTAATAATCCATGTCCTAGAACATTTGGTTTGATAAAGCAATAAAAAATGGTTTTATAAATAATGAATATGAGACTTGGGTCTATAAATGGTTTAGTTGGAGTGTAATCATTTTCAAAATAGTTTATATCCCTAGAATTATACTTATTAGTAATGAAATACCAGTATTATAGTCCATTAAATCATGGTTAGACACATGATTCTCCATGAAGGACTTAGGTTAAGTATTATATATTCCTGGGATCAAGATCAATCATGATATATTCATGAGGCTACTCAATCTATGTTAAGGTACATATATTGAAAAGAAACTAAAGAGATTAAATATAGAACAATCCAAGATGGGATATATTTCAATGTCATATGGTATTCATATTTCTCAAAAAATGTGTCCTTTGACACATGATGGAAGATAAAGGATGGAAAGGACTCTGTATACATCAATGATGGGGATAGTCCTGTATGTTATGCAATGTACAAGGATTTATGTCCCTTGAGACTTAAGTACAGTAAGAAGATATCAAGCTGATCCAGGTGATAGACATTAAAAATAAATCAAGACTATCTTAAAGTAATTAAAACATACTAAGGATATGTTCTTGATTTATTGAAGATATGGGGAACTATTAATCCTTAGATATGCAGATGCTAGTTTCCAAATAGATCAATATGATCTAAAATCATAGAAGGGATACATATTCAGTCTAAGTAGAGATTTTGTGAGCTGGAAGAGATCAAAGAATATTTTGGTGGAAAATTATATATATGTGTCTAAGAATTTTGTTTCTTTTGAGGCACCTAAAGATGTAATTTGGATATGTAACTTTTTCCATGATCTAGATGTGATACCCAATATAAAGGATCAAATCACACTCTATTGTGATAATATTGTAGTTGTGGCACTTGAAAAGGATCTAAGGTCACTTTAGTGGATAAAGTAAAAAATTCGAATGCATCATCTCTTACAGAATTTTTCTCAAGGAGGTGAATTTATAGCAAGAATAATATCCCTGGAAGACAATGTGGTGGGCCCCTTGACTAAAACCTTAACTCAGTAGAAACATGATTATCATGTGAGTTCTAGAACCAACAGTTTTTTCTTTGGATTGCATGTATATTTAAATATTAGAATATTAAAAAATCATCCTATTATATATTGTTCATTTTTTTCATGACTTTAATGTAACAATTTCTTAGAGTATATGTCACATTGATAAGGTCATAGAAGTTCCATCCAAGATGAAAACCATGAAAATCCATGAATATATTCTTAAATATAGTTCTATAGGTAGATAACATACTATGATAGGTCACATAGAATTTTGACTATCATCTGTAGGTACTCGTAAGAATATGATAATTTGTCTCACAAAGTTTACACTTGGTAACTTCCAAGATGGGAGATTATGAGAATATACCAACCTATATAAAATTTTCAAGTTTATGTGTCGGCATATATTCCAATTTATGAGTGTGTATAATGGAATTTATAATTTATGATTATTATTAATGTCTTTCATGACTCACAAACATTGATGTACTGACTGAAACCATGATGCCATTAGTTCTCAGGAAGTATGCTATTTTGGGTGAATCAAAAATAACATGTTATTAATTAATAAGTTGAGGAAGGATTTTTCCGTTCCATATTAATGGAATTTGGCATCTTGTCCCTTTGGTTGAAATGGGAATACCCCCATTAAATTCCATAGTCATGTTGCAAAAATGACTTTATTTTAGATAGACAAAGAAAGGAGTATCAATCACATAGCTTGATGACACATGTTTGAAACCCACCTAATGAAATATTGTGTAAAATGGATTATATTACAAAGTAATATTTTGTGTGTGATTGATGAAGTTTCAGCACTAACTTCTTTCTATTCAGTGCCTTAACCCATTTGCTAGATAGTAATTTGGACTTTAGGAAATACAACATAATTCCAATGAGAAAGAATCCTATAATTTCACACACTAAGTGTTTAATTGATCTCAATTAAATTATATTTTATTTTAATTATTAGAATAAATATTATTCTAATGACTGAGGAATAGATTTTTTCAGTATTTATTCATGGAAAATATTTAGAAGGTAAAAAATAATTATTGATACATTAATAAATAATTTATTTGATTTAGTTAATAATTAAAAAATATTTATTTATGAATAAATATTTATTTGTGAACTCGATACATGTCGAGGAGGATGAGTGGACCCAGATCATGTTTGGTGATAAATATTAATTTTCAAGGAGGTAAAATAATATTTAGCATTGAACAAAATATCAAATTATATAAAATAAAAAATTATTATTATTATTATTATTGCATTCCATGAGTTTAAATAAGGTTTATTTTATTATGTAACGGATAGTGTGAAATTAAATTATATTTTAATAAAAAAACAAACTCTATAAATATATTGTTATTACAATTTTATAGGTTTAATCAAGAATTGATAATTTTATGCATAATATATTTTCTTCTAGATTCATTATCTCATCCTCTCAATAATGAGAATAACAACAGATAATCCATCAAGCCTAAAGAAACATAAAGTGATCCATATGAACAAAAAAATATGGTTGATATATTAATCTAGAATCAAATATTCCATCAGTGTTGTTTGGAGATTAAAGGACCATGTGTGGGTCACCACTACAGGGTATCTACTTTGTGTCCTTCCTACACAACGATGGTAATCAAAAATGGTTTTTGATGATCAATATATTCATCAAATAAATATCTGAATATTAGTTATTCTTTTCCAATATAATTTAAATTATAAGAAGAAAAATATCTTGTCTATGTTCCAGGATTTCTATGACAATATTCAATTGAAAAAATTCAGTGGTCATTACATTTATGTCTTTAAAAAATGGTGAATGATCCATTGAATCCAAAAAAAATCTTAACCGTTATTCTCCGCCAGGGTTCTTGTTCTATGTCTGAAACCTACACTACAAAAATTTTCCAATGATCCTCTAAAATTACATATGAAAACAATCGTCAGTGTATACCAAGATGACACATCATCATAAAGGGTGATCTTCTTCTTCAATATAAGTTCTTTTCCAGCCAATAGATGTTCAGTATCAACATGAAATTCAACCACTTCATTTAAAAATAAATATATTTAACACATTAATAAGGTAGGATATTATAAGTTTTACTCTTCTTATATTATTAATAACTTCAACATGAAATAGATCTTCTTGTACCAAAAGAACATTGGTCTATCTTTACTCTTTATTTTTCTTCTTTCTTCCCAGATACATAGGATATATCAAATTAGAACATCGTAAATTTATTTCCACTCAATATTATCTAAAACTCCTCTTTTTTTTAATAAACTCAAAATAATCATGTGAATATTTTTTCATATTTGAAATATGGAAATGTAACAATAATATTTTTTCCTTGTAAAAATAGGAATATTTTATGGTAATTGTTTAGATATAGGCATTGGGTCAGCATGTGATTTTGAGGAAATAGGATCCTTGGTATGGATATACAAAAAATATTATATATATTATATCACACATTTATAGTTTTATGAAATTATAAAATAAATCATAAATGGATACTCTGATGAGATTTCTAAGAACACCATTAAATATAGAATGTGGTTTTTACACTAGGTGCGACAAAACCATTATTTGCATTGGTATTTTGGTTTAAGAGTAGTCATGAGTGGATTGATAAATTAATAAATTAGGTAATTTATTTATTTATATATTTAATACTCAAAACATATAAATCCCCTATTTGAACCCATTTATAGAAAACCCTTAGGGTTAGCTGTGTAACCCTAGGGATCTGAGAGGATCCATTAGAAGAAATCCTTGATGAAAAAATGGTTCATGGATCGATGATTTATACTGAGGATTTGTTCTTATTAAACAGAGTTCATTGATCTCATAAATTAATACTAAATAGAACAGTTCTTCATCATTGATCATTCTAAACTTTATGTAGCATATTTTCTTTCATTGGTTTAATCTCATATTTTTTTATTCGATTCTGAACATGAATCAATAATTCTCAAAAATTGATTCGTAGGATAAATTTTGATTTATTGATGATGAATTTGTATCCCTGGAATTTCTATTTTATGATTATTTTTTATTCCTCTTTTTTGGAGATTACTCCATAAAAAGATTTTGGCCAACCTAAACGATAGACAAGGTTTGTTTTTCATGTTATTGTTTTGTGTATTTATACCATCATTCATCAAACGTTCATTTTCAATGTTCTATTTGGCCAAAAGTATGACAAATACTGAGTAAAGTATTGTTGATAAATATTTATTTGGTGCAGTGGATCGTTATTTCAGGTTTGTGTTTGGGGTCAATGACATGGTTTTGGTTCATGATGATGACAGAGGGATTCAAATCCGATCCAGAGATCATATTTCATAGGATTGAGTTTTTGGATGGAGTGGTAGAACAATGATGATATTAAAGTATATTGGTAGATAGAATCCAGAAACCAGTGATGATTATGATTCAATGTTGGTGAAAATAGCGGGATTCTCATGGGTTGGGATATATAGTTAGTTGAATGGTGAAGGTGATGGTTTTTATGGAATATAACGGCTGAAATTGGACTTTTGACCAATAATAGAGTGTGTTCAACCCAGATTAAAGAGTTGAGGTGTGCCTCATGGGGGTCTAGAAGGTAGATGAAGTGCGTGGGTAAAGACAAAAGAACAACATGTTTTTTAATCTCAATTTTCGTGCCATTAGTTCAGAGGAAAACATGACATATAGTTCCCTCTATATGGTTTATAAGGTTTAATTTTGAGTTAAATATCACATGATGTGTGGGCCTCCCACTTACCATGTGTCACATAGCTAGCCAAGTCAGCATGTACAGGTAGTACACACCTAGGAATCCATGTGGCCTCACACACCATATATGTAAGGGAACATCCGATGTAATTTACAAAGTACGCAGGATTGGGTAGACATGACACACCAAGTGCCAACCTATCCCCTACGCACCATGTGATGTGTAGTACACCAAATATACTTTGGAAATTACTCAGACCTAGACAATATATAAGGGAACTACCTGAGTACACATGCATAAGCCAGAGTACACAATCTTGACTAGATAGCACACTGAGTACCATACCAACCTCTACATGTTGTGTACCCCAAGTGGACAAAACATATATTTGGAGAAATATATTCCATGTGATACAGCAAGACATATACAATTTCTTTCTCATGGAGACACAAAGTGTACCCCCTGAGACACTTCATGTAATCATTTCCATAAAAGTCGAATTCCTTGATCCTTTAAAAATATTTATGGTGTGGTATTGGGTATGTTCCCTAGAACACTATCTATGTTGGTGTGTTTCCTCCAAATATTGTTCTAGAGTGAGTTTGTAATTTTACATACATGGGGGTTCAGTGTGGTATCTTGTTCAAATTATTCGATAAGATCCTCTCGCTAAAATATAGTTGGAATCCTTCTATGGGTCATGGGGGTTTTATCCTCATGTGAAAAAAGTACCAGGGCAATAAATCTACTACCAAGTGGGTTTTTCTAGTTAGGTTTTAAGTATGCACCAATGCCCTTGGTTGAATGCCCTGGTACTTTTCTCACATGAGGATACAACCCCCATGACCCATAGAAGGATTCCATGTGGGGTTTTCTAGTTAGGATTTAAGTATGAACTAATGGCCTTGGTTGAGATCCCATATCTATGTGTTTATATTTTTCATCTTCTTGAAAGGTATAGATTAATTGAGTGTGAAACTTGGATGATCCGTCTCAGTTTTTTTGTTTCTTCTTCATGGAAATACCCAATGAGTATATCCTCTTGGATGATTTATATCTATGTCAGTGAGACAAAATTAGTGAGATCTCTTAGAATAATTTTACCTTTGATCATATAGTAGTCATCCTAGACTGGAAATGATGATGTGACCTCACTTTGGGACATGGTTTCCACCTTTGGGAATATCTGAATTTTTATTGTTATGTATCATAATCTAATTGACACAGCTTTGTGATGGTGAAATGACTTCCCTCTTGATAATTTATGTTTTGTGACTTCATGGTTCCCAACTAGTTATATATATACTCACCCCTACATGGGATCATCCCATACATGTTGTTTTTATGCATATAATAGGCATTTCATTAGAGTCCTATGTGGAACCAGAGTGGGTGGAGCATATTTATGCTAGAAAACCCTCATATGGATCCAAGAGTTACTTTTTGGTTGCTTCCCATGAGTTGTTAGTGGGTTGGATTATTTTAATTTTTTGGTGGGCCTATATTTGGACCTTTTTTTCTTTTACTATACTACTTGTTTTGCTTTTGATATGGTATAGATGTTATGCATGAATTTTTTGTATGAGCTTTTTACCCTTCAACATTATACTAGTTTATGTAGATGTATGTATGTGTGTGCATGTAATTTAGGATATGGCATCCCACGTGTGTGGTATGCCTGCTTGGTGTTAGTCGTCATCCTCTGGCCTATTAGTGGTGGTCTTGGGGTGTCATTATCAGCATACCAATATCCAAGCATGCCTCATTGGGTTGGGTCATGATAAGAAATCACTTGATATTTGGAATCATTATTCTTTCATTTAAAGGGAGTTAAATATACATCAGTAAAATAACCCAAATTTTGTATTCAATAATTATTTTAAATAACTATATTTCAAAGTTTATAATTATCATGTAAGGAACCTCTTGGAATTCGTCTCATTTATTTCTTCTTAATACTTAGCATATTCTTCTGCATTATTTTCCAAAAAATACACACTCTTTATCTATTTATGAATTATAAAATGTGGTGTGAGTTCATTATTATTTAAAGACCATATCCTCGTGATAGTTTCATGGATTATCACTATGGTACAACATCATCTCATGGTTTTTTCATCTTCACACACTGTGGCATAATTTCCATCAACATAACATAATATTCTATATTATAGATTGAAGGAAACTCTTCAAAAATAACAATCTATGTGAACCATTGTGATGTTTAATTAACGTGGAATATAAAATCATCCTAAAAATTAATTCACCATCTAAAATCCCAATTTGAAATACTCCAAAAATATTCTTATTTATCAAATAATTTAATCTCACATAAGAAATAGTTATTATTATGTATCAAATTAGTGGGCTTAAATTTCTATTTTACATCCTCATATTGATATTATATATCACATGAAACCTCATATTTATTCTTACATGTGATAATTTTAATCATATATACAATTTTTAAAATCATACATATTCCACAGAAATTTATAGTAAATATTACATATCATCTATGAAATGTTAAAAATCACCTGGTTAATCATCTATATGAATTTATTTATCTTACAAATAATAGGGAAACATTTTCATTTTCATAATTACAATAATCTTATAGAAATTATGTATACACATATACATGTTATACATCATTCTTAATATGTTACATATCACAATGTAAACTTTTATCCATTCTTATGTATTATCTAGAGAATATTACATATCACAATGAACATAATACATTACTAATATTCTATTATGAGGGATCTTATGTATGCCATTATAAAATCTTAAATTCCAACTGAGAAATCAAAAATAAATTCTACTCAACTGAAAACTTCCTTAAGCCTTCTGAAGTCACATCCATCAACTTAAACTCATCTCAAAATAACTCAAATGGATTTATAAATTTTGTATACTTTCATAAATTTCTTTAAATCAATTCACTAAGTAATTATATAATTTAAGAAATAAATTTTGGGTAATTCGGTGAGTCTATAACTTCCTAAAAAACTCAACACTAAATTAGTAAAATAACCTCCATGATAAGGCCTTACATAATCTCAAAATTATATATAACCTTTCTTAGTAAAGTACTTATATTATTTCAATCATCATCTAAGTTATTTTCTATATAATTTGGAATCATCAATAATGATGAAATAATGATAGATACTCGAGACAATTCATTCACTTTAGTTACAAATAGCTTCTCATCTCTCTCCAAAATTATCACATTTAAGGTTCCTTCGTTAATTTTATATTTCCAAAAACTCTAAGCAGAAATAATTACATGTTCATTTATATTTTTGAATAAATAATATATTTATAATATACTTGAAATATAACCTTTTCATTTATCTTTTCAAATAAATATTAGATGAATAATCTCTATGTAATATAACCATTGGAAGAAACTCAAGTTCTATCTCTACCACATAATGGGTTATTTATCATCACCCAACACATATTGACAGTTTTACATATTCCGAACCAGTAAAATCATCATAAAAACCAATGGTTTCTTTAGAAAAGAAAAGACATATATTTTTATATTTATATTAAAAATTTATTTAAAATAGTTTAGGGAACCTAAAAAATTTATCATTTATTCATGAAAACTCTAGAAAAATAACAAGAATAATATGTATAACACTTATAAAGAAACTTAAATAGAACATTATACCTTAAGTGTCTTATATGTGAGCAAATATTTTGGAATAATACTATGGAATTTATCATTGACATCAATAAAAACAAAAAAACATGTTTTGGAATTTATTCTGATAAAAAAATATTCCAAAAAACTATAAGTATCAAAGCACTCACCGAGTAGTGGGATATCATTTAACTGAATATAAAGGGTGTATAGATTACCATAATTTTTCATACTCTAATAAATAAAAAATAAAGCCCAAAATTAAATTAAATAATTAAAGACAATAAAATTATAAAATAAAAAATATATAGAAAATGTTTCCTATGTCTGAAAAAACAACAAACCATCATAAAAATGTGAAGAAGAAAAAGTATTATAGGATCCTATTATAAAATTCTTGAACGAAATACCCATTCAGATAAAGGGATTATCCATTCCATGGAGAAACCATGAAATGAAATCAATAACCCAATAGAAAATCTATAATAAGGATAACTAGAGAGGAATGTGAGAAAATAAAAAAGAAAAGTGTATGGAATGACTTAACTCACTCTAAATCTCAACCTCTCATGGAGAAATAAAAAGAATTGGGAAGATGAAGAGGAAATGGTATTAAATCCCTACACTTGTGGGTGTGCTCCTCCTAACAAGAGAGAAAGGGGATATTTCCTCCATCAAAATATATGGAATATAATATAACTAATGATTTTAATAAATATAATAATAAAAACATGGAGGATACTGATGATGATGATGATATAATTATTTTTTTCGGGGTACAAAGATAATAAAAATCATACATCCCAAATAAGATTATTGGACGAGACTACAAGCTCCAACAAAGGGTTAACCTAGCTCTAAATACTCTGTTTTATTACACAGGGCCTTAAATACATATTATAATTGGGACCTAAGGACTTATAACAATGGGGGCCAAAAGAACCCCTTATAACCCAAATACCCAAAAAATGAGTTCTTTGTTTCATTTCTATGAATTATGTTATAGAAATTATTCATGATATAGTTACCCCTATAATGAATGATATAGTACCTCCTAAAATTTTCCAATGCATGGATTCAAACTTGATCTTATTTCTAGCTACCACACTACCTAATAACATTGTGATATAATGAAAATTATTATAATTTAATGTTGGTAAATTTATGATCACATGTGATAATTAGACCAATTATAATAAAATCATAATAAATAGAGGATTGGTTTTGTGCATCTATTTTTCCTTACAATGAATTTCATTTATATGTGAATATAATCAAACCAAAAAAATTTGAGTAACCTTTGTTTGCAACAACATATTTCAAAGAATTTGACTCTTTGAATACATGAGAGAAAACAATATTTGTTGAAGAAAAATATGCCATGTATTATAACCATTGAGGAAAATTTCCCTAAGAGATTCATTTTGATTCCTTGAAGGCTTCAATTATCACTATTGTGTCCATCTGCGACCAAAGTTAGTTCCATGTATTTATCTTCCCAAACTAGATAACAAGAATAGTTTTCTCCAAAACAATGTCTATTTTAATTTAGTTACAACAGTATCTGAAAAAATCACCTAAGGATCATTCCCATAGAGTCCCTGAATGCACCACCATAGTTAAAAACTTCCCCTTACATTGATATTTCTACGCTTATTTTTGTCCAACCTTCTAGTGGAGCCTATAAAATTACCTTTAGTGGTTCTTTATGCTTCTTATACCTACCAAAAATACGAATCCTCTGATGAATAGAAAAATCATGTATGGAATTGGTAGAAAATCTAGTATGAATGATGGATTCATTCTTCACAACAATAACAATGAAAACTAAAGATGTATGTAGGTAGAATTTATTATCCTCATACTTGGTATAGTTGTATTTCCACCAAATGATATTTATAAGTGAAAATAAAGAAATAATATAATGGTTCTTAAGTTGTATATCTAATGAAATAATCACATAGTACTACAATTGAATAATTAAATCTACCTAAAAACATGAGTTAACTCATAGAGATCAAAGATAATGATCTAATGTACATGAGAAACATTGAATTTAAGGAAAATATATTTCATAAATTCATAAACCATTTTATAGTACAAGCATATAAAATTGATATATTAACCAAATCATGGAAGAATAAACTCTATAAGAAATTGATTATATTCAATCATTTATATTAGATTAGAAAAAGCAGGAGGAACATGAGGCCTTTTAAAAACTAAAATCTATTGAAATATATCAGAATATCTCCCAATCATGAACTCGTAATAGTGTTTTCATTTTAATTGTATATCATGTGAATTCTTCCAAAAAATAGTATCCTCAATTAGGTTAACCTAATTACCAATGACCAATTTTATTATGGAAATAGTAAAATATTCTACTCATAATATTTCACCCATTATAGTTATATTATTATTTACTAAGTTGAGATTATAGTATAACAAATCAAAAAGAGGATATCCTGTCTAGTAGTCATGTAAAGTCTCGTATATAAATTACAAGAGGCTATATATCTGTAATAAAACATTATTTTAACATGATTTTATTTCATAGTAGGCCAAATAGTGGAGTCAATAGAGTGAAGATTTATATATTTAACTCTATTAAGAAATATGTTTTTAAGGAATAATTTGTAATTTTAACATCCTTGTTTTTACCTTGTAAGAATTTTGAATATATTAATGAATATTTTTTGAATTCGGCACTGAGACAGCACAAGATTCTAAATCTCAGAAAGGTTCGGTTTCGATACCATAAAAATATTAAAAAAATATCACAGTTGAGTAGTTTTTCACAAATAATTAAATAAATTCTGAACAGGGTCTTGGATCATAAATCTAAGACCTCCATTGAGTTTGGACTGTGGGTTTTACCCAAATCACGATATAATCTTCATCGGCGTTCGGAGTTGGGATTGAGTGCGATCATGGATGAAGTAAGTAAATAAATATTGTATATTTATTTAATTAATTTAATTTAAATTCCATACCTAATATCCTCTATAAATATAAATTTATATCTAAATCAAAGGGTTATCTTAATAACCCTAAGGATTTCATAGGATCTGTTGGGTGAGAGCTTAGAAAATGACGACCGGTAGGAGATTATTTTCTCCTATGGGGTTCATGGATCTTTCCAATGATGAAAACATGGGAAATTTATTCACCACTGATTGATTTAAGATCAAGGTAAGGAATTTTATTCCCATTGGTTTATTTTCCCTATTTGATTATCACATGTAAAACGCAAATCTGAACCACCAACTGATTAATTCACAGGTCATTTATGATTGTGTGATCATGTTTATCTTCTTAAGATTTCTGGAATTGATATTTTTTATTGTTTGTTCTTCATTCATCATTCAAAAACAAATGAATCAATTCCAACAAGAACAATGGATACTGTTCATTCCTCTTTTGTGATTTTTACATTTCTTCCCCATTTCTTTGTACATTAATCTCCTATATTTCCTTTGGGAAATGGTTTGAAAAATACATTGTATTTGATCATTGAACAACCATTTTTCTACACAATAGATTTATAACACATGATTGGGTTCATTATTGAGGGAGTGAACATGGTATAAGGAAGATGGTGGATGATTAGAGGTAGAATGGGAGAAGATTAGGATTTTCCCTTTTCTTGGTTTTTCATATGGTGATAGAAAGTGTGATGGAGACCGATTCCAATGGGATGGGTGGTCGGAATCCAGCCAAAAATGATAGATGGGATTGTTTTGATTGAGATATATATTATTTATTGAGTTAAGGAATAGTTTTGGTAGGATAAGTGGTGTAAATGGAAACATGTGGGCACTATGGACTTTCTTGAAAATTCCCCACTACACATCGTGTAGTCTGAAGAACAAATGTTGTGTAGTCCACCTTATATGACGCTAGGGTTTCCATGAAGATTAAAATAGAAACTTTCATGTAACATATGTCACACATCATGTGTCTTAGTTCTAGTGGCTCACATGTACCCCAGAGGGTGCATGGGCACAAACATGACCAGACACACTGTCATGCCCAAAGTACATGGGCATGACTCAATACATGAACATCACAAGGTACGTAGTCTTAACCCAAAGTACATGGGCATGGAAAAAATGTAAATGTGAATTGAAAGAAGGTACATTGAGTTTCATCCTGACCTATACATTCTTTGTTTCAAGAGATAGCATATAAGGTATTTTGAGATGTATATATTGTGTGAGTCAGTGAGACATGGGAAGACCTGTTGTAGGCCAGACACATTGTGTACTTTTTCTAGAGTAGGTTAAGGGAATCTATTTCTTCAATTTGGACCATTATTGGATGCTTTTTTCCCTTTCCCCATCCCTTTGAGGGTATAGTGTTTCATTATGTCCGTAGAATCAGATTGTGATCCTCTCTATGGGATTTGTCTTGGATAAAGTTCAAGGTATCCATTCGTTTTCCTGAGGTGGGATCATCTATCATCATAGGTAGGGTTCATGGTATTCATCATGACCACCATACATGGGGAATCAATACCCTATTCATTAGGCTAATCCAATAGGTTATGTTGTGCCCCCTTGTGGTCTTAAGTGTGATCCACTTTCTAGATGTCAACATTTTAAGAGTTCTAGTGAGTACTTCTTTAGAAAGACCTGGGGAGCACAACCTCTCACAAGAGTGTCATCAATGAAAGAATGGATCATGGAGTGAGTTATCTTCGATGAGAAATACCTTGAACCCTTGAGTATAATCCTGTGGATGAAATTGGTTGAGATCTCATTGAGAATTAGATTATATTTTGAGTATATCTGGGTTTTTTATTATTTTGTATCATATTCATTTAACATCCTATTGTGAAAATGAGATAAATAATATCTTGATTCTTATGTTTTTCATTTCATTTTTAATACAAAGGATAGTCATTTTGATAAATTATAAGGAGTAATAGGATCATGAAGATAATAGTGAGATATACTAGTCGTGGTTGGGCCAGGTGTTGTATTTTGTAGCAGTCTTATCCTACATAGCATATTGAAATATTTTATCAGCTTTTTGGTGGGCTTGTATTTTTCACTTTATTTCTTTCTAGTACTTTTTCATAATCTGATATGATATAGATTTTATGTGTGAATTATGGTATTAGTTTTATTTACCTTTTAATATTGTATGAGTATTTACAAATGTGTGTGTGTGTGTACAACTAACTTAGGTTAAGGCATCTCGTATGTTTGTTATAATTTATAAGAATTGGTCTCTTTCCACTAGACTATTTGACATAGGGTTGGAGTGTCACACTCAGGTTACCATTGGATAGGTGGGCCCTGATGGGTTGTGTATTGACAGAGTGGTATCATATCATTTTCATATTAGGACCAGAGTTTGAATATTTTCTAGATATGAGACTTAGTTTGGGATTTATGGAAATGTTTTTAAACTCTTTTGAGTTCATATTTTAGTCTAGGGAATACAGTTTCTCTATAGTGGTTGATGTATAAATTCATCAAGACTTTTATGATCCACTTGTTGAATTATTACATGAATACATTGGTTGTAGGAGAACATTGGTAGTTGAATCATATAAGAATGGGTTTTGGTTTCCAGGTCCTTCTAGAGCTATTTCTCTGGATATACTCTTTGAACATGGAACATATTGAATTTATTTCAAGATTCCTATGTGATGATTTCTAGCTTTGATTCCATAGTAGGATCATGAGTATGATCTTCAAAGTGACATAGCTTCAGTATAGGGTCATGTAAAGGAGGTGGTAATTTTGGGTGGTTTTCCAGTTTTTCCAACACATGTTGAGTAGTAGGTTTGGATGACAATATTGTTGAGGGTGTACATTGGTTGAGCATGCTCCATGAGTTTCATTGGAAGTAACCTACTAGGTTTTAGGGTGATCCAATCCTCTATGAATATGAGTACTATATAGAGGAAATGACCCATGTTTTTCCCATACGGTTAGACCTCCAAATTAGATGGTGGTCTTAGTAGTGAGTCTTCTTTTGGGATCCTTAGAGAGATAGTGGATTTTGATGATTCAGACAGATGATGAGATGACTCTCTCCTAGTTTAATTTCAAGAGTCCATTTGGGGAGGATTTTTATCCAACCACGTTGTGATAAGTTCATATCCTAGAGATTTCAAAAATTCATTAGGGAAACATGAATATGGATGAGTATTCAGAAATGTTAACCAACCTCTCATGATACTGTCTGGATATGGTTCATGATTTGTTTTTCCAATCAAAGACCTTTGTGAGGATCCTACACTAAGATATCAGGGATGGATTGATATCCATTTGCATTCATACCTATGTTGGGGTGATTGAGAAACCCTTAGTGGTGGATAGTTTTTTGGGATAGAAAACACTAAAAGTTGGTGACAGAAGTGAGAACATAGGAGTAGGGATGTTATCAGCTAGTAGCTGATGGAAGTCATGAGGATGTGATTATGTGAGATTCTTTAAGAGACGATCCTAGGATAGAGGGTCTATATTTCATGTATCTTATGATGGTTCTAGTCATATTAGAGAGAGGTAATGTTTCTCTTATAATGGTTGGGGACACCTCAATTAGGATTGTCCGACTCATCTTACAATTGTTAGATATATGGTCTATGGGATTCCTAAGTAGATATAGTGGAATTATAAGGGATTTATGTAGGTATAAAACATTAAATATGAGAAGGGATAGCATACGGGGTTGGTAAACATTTTTACTTATTTCCACCCTAACCCTTAGGTAGTCTGCGCCAACTTAGGGAGCTAGTGGATAGGGATGAGGATAGATACAAGCCATAGAGGCCTATGACCCCGAGGATCTAGAGATAATTAGTGGTAGGATATATGTATATATATATTCTCTTTTTTAGTTATAGTGCGGATAGAAACCTGTTTAATCCACTCATTTCCTACTGCTTCGATTGTTAGAGACTTGGAGTTTCTGATTGATCTCTTAGCTCAAACCTTGTGCTTAGTGATTCCAATTGGAGGGGATTTTATGATCACACACATCTACCAATAGTGTGATATTATGATCATAAGATAGATATTATTATGGTATTCCATTATAATATTGGTGAGGATTTATGATTTCAGCTTAGTTATGGAATGGATATCAATAGATCCTGCCTAGATTGACTATCTGCAATATTGAGATGAGGTTTTACTTCATGGGTGAGAAGAAAATCAAGGAAAAGTAGGATGGTATCATACTTAGGAGGATTTAACCTATTGCTCCTCAACAGTCTAGAATCACCCTTGGAGTAGTTTATTCTATGGTTTTATAGTATCCTGTAGTGGAGGAGGAGTATGAGGATTTATTTTCCAGGGACATACTAGTCTTACAAACCCATATAGATATATAATTACAGATATACATTAACCCTAGTAATACCCTAATATCTGAACCAGTATATCAAATGGATCCCACATATCTCCATGAGATAAAGGTGCAGTTGGAGGATTAGTAGAGGAAGGGCTTTGTTAGAACAAATGTTTCCCCTTGGGTAGCCCTAATTTTGTATTCAAAAAAATAAAACTAAATCTTGAGGTTGTGTGTCGATTATCATTACATTAATTAAGAAAATATTAATAATAATTATTCACCATATAAGATCTATGACCTCTATGACTAATTGAGAGGGTTGATATGGTTCTCAAAGATTTATCTCAAATGAGGCTGTCACCATCTTTGAGTACAAGATGTAGATATACCGAAGATGAAATTATGATGTCACTATGTTCATTATGAGTGCATGGTGATTCCTTATAGTGGGATTAACTCCATAATACTGTTCACGGGACTCATGAGCCTAATCATTCAGACTTTATTAGATTGTTTTGTGATTTTCTTCATTGATTACATCCTATTGTACTTAGTATCTGAGGACGAGAATTCAAGACACTTGAGGATTGCCTTGGACATTCTCTGAGAGAACCATATTTATAGTAATATCTCAAAGTGTAAGTTATGGATTTGAGAGGTCCACTATATGGTACATGAAATATCAATAGAGGGTGTAGTAGTGAACTCAGTGAAGGTTGAGGTAGTTTTAGCTTAGGATCCACTTAAGATTGTGATGGAGGTGTAGAGATTCCTTGGGTTTGCAAACTACTATAGGAGATTCATTCTTTATTTCTATTAGATATTTGTTCCTTTGACAACTTTTACCTAAATGGGATAACCATTCATGTTGAAAAAAAGGTGAAAGTGGGATATTAAGATGTTTTGGAAAAGGTAGATGAGCACTCCCATCATGAGACTACCTGAGGTGGGTATTGATTATGTGATATGTTGTGATGCCTCAGATACCATACATGGTTTAGTTCTAATTTGGAGGAAAGTGGTAATTTATTATGGGTCTAAATAGTTTAGACCTCATGAGAATAACTATGTGACCCATGATCTTGATCTGTAAGTAGTAGTATTTTCCCTAAAGATATAGCACCACTTCCCAATGGGTGAGTAGTTTATCATCTATTCTGACCACAGGAGTTGCAAATATATCTTCCCATAGAATGATATTAATTTTAAGAAGAGTAAATGGATAGAGATCATCCAATAATATGTATTAATGATAGTATATAATCCCAGGAATAGAAATATGGTGGCAGATGCTCTCAGTAGGAGATCTTGTTTATAGTTGTTGTGTGAAGTATTATAGTAGTTGGCATTATTATAATTGTTTTTAGTGGATGAGTACTATGTGAAATATATATAATTGATTTTTGTTTCCCCATTTCTTCTATAGTGTGTTAGGGAGGCTCATCTTAGATATAGAAATAGTGAGACCTTATATACTAAGACATCCACTGGATGTTCTCCTGAAAGATTTTCTTGGTGTGGGGAGGACATCATCTTTTTTATAGGGAAGTTGATCATACTAGTGATGTTGTGTGATGATGTTCTGAGAGAATTTCAAAAATACCCCTTAAAAGTACATACATTTGTGGTGAAGATGTACCAAGACCATCAACATCAATTTTGGAGGTCAGGTGTGAAGGGGAGTGTAGTTTAGTTTGTCTCTTGATGCCTTAATTGTTAATAGGTGAAGGATGAGCACAAAGTTCTAGTGGGTTTAGATAAAACCCTTGAGTTTCAATAGTTAAAGATGATGGTATATCAACGTATTTCAGGACTTATATTCCAAAATATTCTTTTTGATATGATTCCATCTAGGTAATCATAGACTGACTTACCAAGTCAACCCACTTTTTAGATATCTAAGAGTAGAGATCAGTAGAGAGTATGGGACACCTATATATATAGGATATTTTCTAGACTCACAGATTTACCTCAATGATCATTTCAAACCCTGATTTTCACCTCACATCATGATTATATATAATATTATATGAGTCTATTGAAACTTATTTAGGTTTTAACATAGTGTTTTACCCCAAAACAGATGTCCAGATTGGGCAGACCATTCAGGTTCTAGAGGACATGTTGTAGGATTTAATGCTGGACTATTTCTGTATTTTAGAGGATTTTCTAGCCTTGGAGGAGTTTTCTTAACACAAAATCTATTATTACACCATTGGTATAACATTATTAGATGATTTTTATGGGTGATTCTGCAAGTCGCCACAATGTTGGACTAATTTCAATGAGTCTCTACTAATGGGCCCAGAGATGGTGATGCTATGATGGAGAAGGTTTAGGTGCTCTCTGAAAGGATTAAATCAACCCAAATTCGTCATAATTATTATGTAGATAAATGATTGAGGGCTTTATATTTCAATGAGGGGGGACATGTGTTCCTGAAGGTCTCACCTTTACATGGATTAATGTTATTTTTTCAGTACGGAAAATTGTCTCTGAGATTTATTAAGCCTTTATAGATATTGTATAGGATGGAAAAGGTGGTGTACCAGTTGGATCTTCCACCATAGTTATATTGCGTACACGACTTCTTTTACATGTCATAATTGTGGAGGTATGTGCATGACGCATCCCTTGTTATTGATAGGGGTGATCTGGAAATCAAGGATGAAGATACCTTTGTTATGTACCTAGTAGAGATCAATGATTGGAATGAGAATATCCGAAAAGGGTGATATATTCCCTTGGTGTTTTTCAAATTGTAGTATGATAATATTCAAGAGAGAACCTAGGAGTAAGAGAACTAGATGTGAGCCTAGTACCCTCATCTTTTAGTGGTATTTTTTATTATGGGAAAAATTACCTAAGGTGGGGAGAATGTGACATCCTTATTTTTTTCTTATAATACATTGGAATATATTAATGAATATTTTTCAGATCTATTCAGTGATATGACATGGGATTTCAAGGCCCAAAGAGGCTTGGTTTTGATATATTACAGTATTAAAAAATTATATCACTCATAGACAATTTTTCTAAAACAATAATCTTTTAACATCCTGACCTGAACCACCTGGTATGCGTCAGAAGGTTACAAGACCTCATGCATGCCTCCTCAAAAATAAGAGGCTTCTAACTAGTGGAGAGGGTCTAATTATGTCCATGGGGAGACTATAAACTCAGTTTCATGTCATAGGATTGATAATAATAATTAAATAAAATAATAAACTATCATAATAAATATGGAAAATGAATAAATGACATACATATAAGAATATCTCTTAAAGTTTTAAGTCAATATAGAGTATAAAAAGAAGTTAAATATAAGGCCAATAAATAATAAAACATATGAGGGGTACTCTGATGTTTTTCTCTCTCCATTCTAGCTCCATGATTCACCACACAACTGTCCACCATAGGGAACTTGTCCTTCCCCAAATCTTTGTTCATGAAATATAAAAGTGCACTGAAATTCCTAAGTAGTGTGTGACTACAATTCTAAGTATTACACAACTAATGCATCCTCACCATAAGTGCTCAATATATATAATAGTTTATACCATGAAATATGTAAATTCTCAACAAAAATACATGTACCGAGTCATCGTGTGCTGAACTAGCCCCCATTAACTCCATCCCCACCTTCTTTAGCTCATTGATGGTAAGAATGTCCAGAAATCACGTACCTCCCTCCTGTTTCCATAGCACACCCCACAATTCTGGCGGTTGTTACAAGAATTTTTCATGTTCCATCAGGTTTATCCTTGATCTGTTTATCCTTTTAATCACCCACAACTAAAGTCTATAGGAATCCATGACTAATAACTTCTATAAAATCACTATGCTTTCCCCTCTACAGGGGTATCCATATCTTCCTTTAAGGACAATATGACTGCTTCAGGATGGGTAATCAGCCACTAGAATGCATAACTCACACCCTTAAGGCTCCACTTGTTTATCTCAGTGTCTTCCAGCTAGCAACAATGATATCCCATCTACAGGGGTAGCCATTCCCACTTTTAAGGATGTTAAAACCTTTTAAGTTAGGGTAACCTCATAAACTAATACGTAGGGATCCACTTGAGTATCTCAGAATATTTTAGGTATTCATTCTACTTTTCCCTCTACAGGGGGTATCTGAACCCGCCTTTATGGATGATAGGACTACGTCAAGCTGGGTAACTTCATACACCCAAACTCAAGGCTCCACCTGAGTATCATGTTACCAAAAATGCAATTATATTGGTTATGAAACACCCAAACAATTCATGTCATAGAAAAAAAATGATAATCCACACCAAGAACATCATCTGGATAATCACACATAAGCAATTAATCCCATAGTTATTCACGCACCCACATGCATCTCGGAACAAGCATGGGTAATTCTAGAATAACATCACATCATGACAAAATCAAAAATATAAATGTATCATAATGGTAATAAACCTCCTTCCCCAAAGTCTTCAACATCAAAGGAAAAGTCCATTGAAGGTGTCATCACCTAAACCGCATTCATACACTAACCAGAAATACGATCACATGCCAAGGATTCTTTAATGACTTCAAAATAATTAGTATTTATATTCTTCACATTGATATGAATCCAACAACATCGGTTAAGCCTTAAATAGGTAATAATAGGTTTCCCACCAGATTCGGGAATCCACCAACGCTGAATTGGGTTATATGAGACTTCATCGATCGCATCGAAAGGAGTCATGTGTTGGGTCAGATTTGATGATATCCACCAAAAATAAGATTTTATTGGGTATAAAATACAAAATTATTATTACATCATTCAATTTTTTAAACCCCAAATTTAATCCACCATTTAATTTGAAAATTTATTCTAATGGGCTCCCCATTAATACGTTTCCAATTTTTATTGGTCAAAAAAATTGAAAAACAAGATTTTTGGAAGCTTACTCAGTTGAAAATGGAGGTGTGGATCCCTTTGGGGGAGGAAGAGGAATAGTAATAATTTATTAATGAAATTAATTACCATTATTATTATTATTTAATATAATTATTAAATAACGTTATTTAATTGGTTACATGACCAAACATATGATGTGTACAAAAGTTATGCCCCACATAGGGTAAACCATGTATTTCATAACTAACGGTGGTCTCATATTTCTCATACGACATGACATTTTTGAGATATAAATTATTTTATATTTAAAAAATGGAATAATAATATAATTAAATATAAATAGAGTATTATAGTGTGTGATATTTCAAAACACCCAACACACATAAAAGTTATACTCTGCATTGGATAAACCATATACCCCAAACCTAATTATTGTCTCAACTTTCTCATAAAATGCACCATTTTGGAGATATTAAATCGTTTTTTTATAAATAATATATTAAAAATATTCAGTAAATTATCCTTTCATGTGATTGTTTCCAATATTTGATTATCAAAAAAGTTATATAATTCCAAGGATAAACCCCGTATTCTGATCCTAATGATGGACTCATATTTATTATATGATGAACTATTTAGAATAGATTGAATTATTATGAATATATTTTTCATGAATAATATAATATTTTTAATATTTTTATTCAATCTATTCCAAGGCTCTACAGGCCTCATAATACAACACTAACTTAGTGACTAACTCTTAAAATATTCCATATAATATTCCAAGATGCTAGCTGGAATTTTACCCTTTTGAAAAGCCGTTAAAAATTTAATTAAGTTATTTTTTTTAAAAAAATTATTTTTAAAAAAAATAATTATAAATTATCAGAAAGAGAGTTTTTATTATCAATAATAAAATTTATGATATTAAAATTATCCCCCTCTGTTGACTTCTCATCCTTGAGAAGTATCTCTAATGGGTTTTCTCAAAAAACATTGGACACTAATTTTGCAAAGGAGACTCATGTTCCCACATTTCCTATTTAATCCATCCATGTTTTCACCAAATTCAGACTAGTAGTACCATATTACTAGGAAACACCTTCTCTCATTGATTTATGATCCACACTGGACACTCCTCATAAGATGCATTGATCTCCAACTCAATGCCCTAAAAAACTATGACATTTGTAGTATCTTGTATTTACCTCAAAAGTCATGACACATGGAACACATTGTACATACTTCGATAGTGAGATGGGATATCCAAATGATATTCCACTGCCCCAATCCACTCAGTAATCTCAAAGGGTCAAAAAAACATGGTGATATCTTTCCCTGCTTCCTCGGATATCTCTACCCCAACTGAGGAGTCACTCACAAAAAAAACATGATCTCATATAGTGAACTCCAATGGTCTCCTCCTACGGTCACCATAGGATATTTTTTTTCTCTAAGAGGTGATAAAAAAATTTATAATAATATTCACTCCCTCTAAAGTCTCATGAACCAAATTGATGCCACAACCATTATGTTGACTACTTTATAAAAATATGTGGTGATCAACATGGTCTCTCGTATAGAGCGTCCTAATAAGACATTTAAATTGAAGACTGCTAAGTTTTATTGAATGTGAAATCATGAAAGGCTTGGTGATTATTCCATTATCCACTGAAGAATATCCCAAGATCTATAAGAATATCCTCTAATATACATATAGTCTTCTTGGACTATCCTTCATTCTGAGGATGGTAAATCATGATCAATATTATCTATGTCCTAGGTATTTGTACAAGACACATATCAATATGAAACAATTCACAAGGGAAGTCTGTGTGGTATTATTATATCTCAGATATAGAGGATTCATGATACCTCCACTGAGTGAGTATCTCTAATTGGTAAGAAGTTACTAGACTTTGTCAACCAATTAACAATCACCTAGACTGCATAATAACTTCTAATAGTCCTAGGTAACACTATCATAAATTCCATTATGTAGTCCTCCCACTTCAACATAGGTATTGATAATTTCTATAAAAACCCACCAGAACAATGGTGGTCGGCCTTTAGCCTCTTAGATGTATGGCATTAGGTGACAAAACCAGCAATGTCTCTCTTCATCGCTAGCCACAGAACTACCGCCTGAAGTCATATTGCATATTCTTCACAATCAGATGAAACACACATATCGAGGTATCGATTTTTCTCATAAAAACCTCTCTTATAGATGTAAGAACTTTTACTCTACCATGTACCAAGATCACATCATCATTTTCCTTTAACCATCTAGGTATCAGGTCTCCTCTAGCTAGTTGTTCCCTCATCACAACACACTCTAGGTCTAACTCGAGACCAGTCTTAACACAATACACAAGTGAGGATGTGATCAATAAAAGTTACATAAGACATCAATCCCAAATCCTCATAATAATCCAACATCTAGTCAATCAATAGGCTCATTATGTGCCACCACTCCTCTAAAGGACTCCCACCAAGCTCAAACATTTCCGGCAACTTAGTGCTAAGATAATATGAAATCACAATACCTTTCCCTATTTCATATTCAATATCAATGTAAATTTTCTATAGATACTCAAACTGGAACATATGTCTCACATTAATTTCCCTCTATGTGAAGATATAGAGAAGGATATTGTGGTCCATGTAGAAAATAAATATCTCACTAAAGAGGTAATGTCGCCAGAATTTCAGAGTATGAAATACATCTTCAATCTCTAAGTCATCTAGTTATACTTTAATACCTTTAAGATATATTTCCACCATATGGGATAGGGGTATCAAACTTTCTACACACCTTATATAAGCTTTATCTCATATAAATTCTCCTACACATCCGATGGTAATACTAAAACCTCCTCCCTTGCATTAGTATTCTAGCCTCTCTTCACAAGTTGTTCCCTAGGAATATATCTAGGTGACATATTCTATAACATCATGTATCATTTGGAATATGAACAGATCATACTCAGTCAATGGGTTCACACAAAGGCCTCCCTACCCACAACACAAGGAATAACCCTCCTAGAACTAACCCTTAACTGTATACCTACATGTTAGTCATAATCATTATATATATACTAAAACAAAAACATTATCATCTCACCTAATTAATGCGAAAAAAATTATATCACACAAAGAGAAACTATCCCAAACATATAGTTCAAATCAAGGCATTTAATTAATGAACAACTATGCATCACAACAACAAGTATATGTATGTTTTCTCATAGATTGTTTTTTTCAACTATATCTGACTATAATGGTTTTAATTATCACAAATATAGTCATATATTAACATATATCTTACCTTATGTAAATGATTAAAAATTATGTCAAAGCATTATCTTAAATATCATATCATTTCAATCACATAACTTTTTTTGTGTGTTTTATTCTAAACAAGATTATAACTGATTATCTATGTGTAATTGTAAGTATTACCATTCTATAACTTTGTTGAATTGTATGGAACACAAAACATCTAAACTTATTTAAGTATGAGTCATTGAAACTGATAGATATATGACTCACTAATCGGCATATAACTCACAGATAGACAGATCAAACATGCATTTGTTCTATGTATGTGAAGCTAACACCATTGGAAAGACTCATCATTGGATATGAGACTGACAGATAGAAGACACACTGTTGCATATGACTCACCAACCAAGATGCCCTACTGTTAGTCCAAGTGACCTACCATTGCATGATGCTACCGATGCAAGGACTCAGCATTAGTTGAAATTAGTCATCATTGGTTCAATTGTCTCACTAACAGTTCCATTGTCTCACCGACATAAGAAAGGACTCGTCTTGAATCAAGTCATCGATGTAATGGGTCATAGACATATGTTGAGACTAACAGACTAACATAATAATACTGAAAGAATAAGACACTGGTAGAAGGAGACACTAATAGAATGAGACACTAATAGAATGATACACTGACAAAATGATACACCGATAGAAGGAGACACCGACAGAAGGAGACATCGATAGACAAGTCACCGATAGACTGTTTCAATCTGCATTTATTATTATTATTTATAACGGCAATATTTGTGTAATTTAATGATAATGACATATTTAATTATCTTTTTTAGGACTTTTAGAAGATTTTATGAGGTACGATGAGCCAATGCACGTGGAATTTACTTGATCTTTGTCGGCCCTTGAAAAAAATGTTTTTAAAAAATAAATAAGATAGATAGATCAAGACAAGTCATGTGGTGCTTGCCTGTGAGAGATATATTGAAGAACATCTACAACTCTCATAAAACCAATTTGAACTCAATAAAATAAGAACACACGAGTCAATCTCAATCGATTTGAACATCGAATTGAAAAACTATTTTATCTTATCAAATAAGGATATGAATATACATGCACAACCATACCTGTAGCTAGAAGCTATAATATGACACTTAGTTTTGTTTCAACATCTATTGGATGACTCATGTTTCAAATCAACTTCATAAAATGAGTCCAAAGATCTACTACATAACACACAGAGTCTTCTAAACCTAACCCTGCATCTTTAGCTCTTTTGTCTTCATTTATTTACATTTCTGGTCATTGTTGGTATGTGTCTATTACAAACACACTGAATCCTATGCATAACTAGAGGATACAAGATATCCTCAATCTCACACACTTTGTATCAATTTTTACCCCACGTAGAATTGTGGAAGTGTTCAAGTGTGACTAGTTTTTTGTTTTCTCATGATGAACTATGGTAGAGGTTAAGTGTGTCTTGGGCAGCCTTGTGTGCTGTTGTGAACCCCGATTCACAGTGTGGATCAAAACTGTTTATTAATTTAAACTACTTGGTGGTAGTTTATCACCATGTTGAGAGGATTAAACCTCTTATTGAGACTGAACCTCTTGTTTATTTCCTCTTTTTTACCTTTTAGTTTTACTCTATTTTATCATAAATTTCATAAAACTAAATTGAACTATAATAGTTAGTATTAGCATCTATATATAACTTCATTGAATTATTAGGTTACTTTAAAAATATATATTAATAAATCCTATAGAGTCTTTAATAAAAGAACAAAGTGTGTTGAAGAATATGTGCATATCAATTTTGATGAATCAGATCTACATGAACCAAATCCCTATTTAGATAACCTTGAAGATGATATGTCAAACCTGGACATAAATGAAAAAACATCTAATCCTCTTGTTAATAAATCTGTTAAATCAAATAGTTCTGGAAATTCTTCAGAATATGAACATGATGAACCCAACCCAATAGATGAACCTGAAGTTACTAGACCCTCATTTTCTAGACAAACTTGAACTCTTAGGAACCAACCTTTAGCTGTTGTTTTTGGAGACTTAGACAATGGTACAAAAACTAGAGATTCTCTTAAAAATTTCGTTGAACTTCAAGCTTTCATGTCACATATTGAACCTAAAAACATTAATGATGAAATTAAATATGAATTTTGGGTGATGGTGATGCAAGAAAAACTTAATCAATTTTTTAAAAAAAAATTGGAAACTTGTGGATAGACCCAAGGACACCTTCACAATAGGAACTAAGTGGGTGTTTAGGAACAAAGTAGATGAATCAAGTAATATTGTTAGAAAAAAAGATAGATTAGTTTCATGAGATTATTGTCAAGAACAAGGTGTTGACTATGAGGAAAAGTTTTCATCTGTTTCTAGACCTGAGGCTCTCATAATCATTCTTGCTTATGCTTCACATCTTATTTTCAAATAGTATCAAATTGATGTTAAAATTGAATTCCTAAATAGATATATAGATCAGTATTTTTTTGTTAAATAACCCCCTAGTTTTAAAACTCCTCATTTTCAAAATCATGTATTCAAATTAATAAAAGCTTTATATGGTTTAAAGCAAGCTCCAAGAGCTTGGTATGATAGATTAAGTAGTTTTATTATTTAAAAATGTTTTATAAAAATAATTTTTGATCCTACTCTTTTTATAAAATTAATTTCTAAAGATGTTTTATTAGTTCAAATCATTGACGATGATATTATTTTTGGATCTTCAAGAAATTCTTTATGTATTTATTTTTCAAAAATTAGGAAAAACTAATTTGAAATGATTTTAATGGGTGTACTCAAATTCTTTTATGAATTTCAGATTTTTAAAAATAAGGAAGTTATCATTTTAAATAAAATAAAATATACAAAATAAATTTAAAAAAGATTTGGTTTTGATTGCATTAAAAGTAGTGACACTCTAATGAGTACTACATGTAAGTTAGATCTTGATAAAGATGGTAAATCTATTTATCAAACCACTTAGAGAGGAATGATTGGATGCTTTCTATACTTAATTGCTAGTAGGCCAGATATAATGTTTAGTATGTTTATGTGTTCCTATTTTCATGATAATCCCAAATAATCTCACTTAAATTTCATTAAAAGAATTTTCAAATACCTCAAACATGCTATCAATTTAGGTTTGTTTTATCCCAACAGACAATCGTTTTATATAGTGAGTTATTCTAATGCTGATTTTGGTGTATGAAAGTTATATATAAAAAGAACCTCTAGGGAATGACACTATTTGGTAAAGTATATGGTTTCATGGTGTAATAAGAAACAAAATTTTGTTTCATTATCTACTATTGAAGCTCGATACATAGATGCCGGTAGATGATGTGAACAAATTTTGTGGATAAAATACAATCTGTTGGACTATGGATATCAATTTATAAATATACCTATAAATTGTAACAATAAAAGTGATATTAACATTTCTAAGAACCCAATTTCTCAATCTAGAACAAAACATATTGATGTAAGACATCACTTTTTGATATATCATTATCAAAAGGGTGATATCACTTTAGAATTTATTGGAACTGAATAAAAGATTGATGATATATTCATTAAGCCATTGAAATCTGAAAGAATGAATTACATCATACATGAGTTAGGAATGATCAATCAGTAAGACCCTATGTTTGAATTTCCATTGATCTTTTTCAGTGAGGTTGTCATACTGACACTATTGTCAAGGTGACACTATTAGTTTTTTAAAACATCTGTCGTACTGACACCAATGAATCATTTTTATATGTTTTATGTTTTTATCAAAAGAACATTATTTCATTAATTCCAGTGAACCATGTTCATGATTTCATGATTGTGTAATTTTAAAATCCCTAAATGATATAAATTCGAATTGATCCAGTATATTCCTTTACCACTAATATATCTCTCTCTTAGACACCGCTCTCTTTCTTTACTCCTGACCTTTCACCTTCAGACCACCAAACTGAATTGATCATAATGGAACGAGTGAAGTGAGCTCTTATAGAGGGTGAGTCTTGTGCGTCTAAGAAATAAAACGTGGAAATCTTGAAAACCTTTAGGCATTGTAAATATGGATTTAGTAAACCTTGCTGTAATCTCAGAGAAATAAGTTCTGGTAGAATGTATCTTAGAGAGAAAGTCTTTTTTGTTGATGGCGCTTCAAGATCAAGGATTGATTTTTTGGTTTGTAAACAATGACATAGTTTTATACCCAAAGATGGTATATGAATTTAATATTAATATGGAACTTTTTCTGGAATTAAGTTTTATTTCATGGGTAAATTTGATTGTGAAAAGGAAGAGAATATATTTCTCTTCAAGAAATTGGGCTGAATGTCTTAAGGTACGTCGTGAAGGAAAGTTTGATGATTACCTATTAAATTATCATCTTGAAAGTGAATTATTTTGTTATCAGACAGCTCTGAAAGAGATAACATGAAATTAAAAACACAGGAGACCCATTTCCTCATAAATTAATGTTGAATGTAGAATTATATTTAAGTTTTCTCTAGACAAAATTTGTCCCATGAAAGGGGAATTTTTCTCTCTCAAGTATCAAGATCTATATTTGGTATATTTTCTACAGAAAATAGTTAAATGGAAAATATGAAGAAATCGGATGGTTCACATTAATGAGATGATACAACCTAGTTGTAAATAAGATTATCTTTTCTATTCTAGAATGATTTCTACAAAGCTAAAAGAAAAAGGTTGTATAATTGAAGCTGATGATGTTGTGGTTAATGAATCTAGTGGAATCTGCTTAATCTCTGACATCTGTAAGATAAGGAAAATTAATTGGAACCTGTGGAGGAAGGGATGGATGGGTGATGAAGATAGATTTTCTGAGAAGTTTAATCCTATAGATCATCTAATTAGACAAAGTGATCTAGTGGATCTTGGACTCGATCCAAATTAACAAGTAACCTATTCTTTATATGAGTATGAGGAGCCTTATACACCTTTCAAGTATGTGGGATCACTATTTGATGATAGAAGTGACCCATACACTATTGGACTAACAAAAGAGTCTCTATTAGACCTATGATCCCACCTTTAGACTTACCTTCTCATGAACCTATTCTCAACTCTTTTGGGAGTGAAGAAACAGATGTTGAAGGATGTGGATAGTATGTTAGTAAAATCAATAAAGAAGAAGATGAAGAAGAAATTGGTAGTGGTGAATGTGGTTCAGAATCAATAAGTAAATAAGAATATGGTAAAGTTGATGATGAATTTGGGGATGAAAAGGGCGAGGATAGTGATAATTAAGAAAGTGGTGAAAGTGGCAGTGACAGTGAATCTGATCATCCTGATGAAAATCCAGATGCTATTAGTATGGAATTTTTTGAAGCTACTTCCGGTGTATCTATTGAGGGTGTTTATCCTGATGAAAATTTTTCTCCAGATGAAAATGTTTCTCAAGTTTTATATTATAGGAAAAGAAATTTTCATACGAAAAAGAAACCTAGATTGAAATCCTTGACTAAGGGGGAGCAATCTTCCCTGAAAGCTGATACATAGGGAGAGACTCAAGGAAAAGCTGCTCAATATGATATAGATCCTCAAACTGGATGAGTAATGCATGATACTCTTACTCTTCTATATTATGATATTTTGGAAAAATCGATGAGAAATACTAGGTATGTGGCTCGGGGATTGTATTATGAAGATTCTAATGATGAGTTTTGTTCACTTGTTGTAAGGGGACTAGTGGATGAGACCACTTCTAGTGACTATGTCACTAAGGATGATTTTGAACAATTCAAGCACGATATATGTGTCTCTATAATACACTTAGTAAAATCTCAAATGAGGTATGATATTGATTAATCCATGAGAGAGAATATCGAGATGACTGAAAATTTGAAAGCAAAATGATCTATGGTTGATGGTGTAAAGCAAGATGGTTCCTCTAATTCTACATCTTCATTAACTAGTCTATCTCAAGATAATGTTTCTTCAGTTTCAAAGATAGTGATTAATGAATTTCAAACAAATTTAATTACAACTAAAAAGAAAATTGTGACAAGAAACACTAATCTCGGAAATGAAATGGAGAAGCTAACAAATAGGATCAATGTCTTTACCACTGAGTATCAGAATACAATAGAAACTATAATTAAAGGTCTTGAAAATATTGTTTCTCATTTTTAATCTCTTGAGTTTTCCAAGCTAAGAAAAGAAGTTCAGTAACTTACCTCCTCTGCTCTTACTTTAACCTCTGCTCCACTAGTTTAGTCTTCCAAATCTACAGATCATGCAACTGTTAGTTCAGTTATGAAAGAAGTACTGCAAGATATAATTGAAAATAAGTCCAAGACTGAAGATACTTCAGATAGGGTTCATGACTATGTAAATTATTATACAAGGAGTGCTTCACGCACCCTGGAAGATATGACAAAAAATATTAATGATTTTTATACAAACTCATCATAAAGAATAAAATTAATACTATGTTTAGGTATTTGGCCACCAATCTTACTCTTCCTCCAGAAACAATGAATTTTAAGGATCAGATTTAGAAGCTAAGTGAATTTAATCCCTTTT
This sequence comes from Viscum album, assembly GCA_963277665.1. Lineage (NCBI taxonomy): Eukaryota > Viridiplantae > Streptophyta > Magnoliopsida > Santalales > Viscaceae > Viscum > Viscum album. The sequence continues at coordinate 1,682,348,852 of OY728119.1, read as the reverse complement.
TGAACATGTTTATAGAAAACAAAGATGATTTTGATAATGAAATGAAATATGGTGGAAAGAAAATTAAAGAGTTTCTCAATCTATTGAAACCATATCTCCATGTCAAAAGGGAAGAATTTGTGGTACCTCCTGCTGCACCACTTGGCCCTACTGGTTCAGTGTGTACTAAACCTCAAATGTCATTTTCTCAGGATTTGTCTCAGATTAGACAAGTCATTACAGAAAATATTCAGCCTTAGATTATTTCTCAGCATAGACCTACCCTTGTTTCTACAGTTCCTAAAGGAATGCCTCTACCTACTCTGAAAATCCATTCAGACCCTCCTAATTTTAAGCCTTACCCTCTTGATGATCCCTCCATTGATCCTTCAGATAAGGGGAAGGAACCCCTTAATCCTGCCATATGGTGTGGAGTGATCTTTTTTTGATAGGTTTGAGTCAATGTAACTTTTCTTTTTTAGTGTACTCTGTTTTTGAATTCTCTTTCATTATTTCTACTTTTCTATTTTTAGTGATCTTTTCAATTTTTTTCTAATCCCAAAAGTGGGTAATTTTTTTAGAATTATTAAGATGGAAAGAATATTATTAAGAACTACTAAAATGGGGATAACTATATTAATAATTGTTATGATTTATCTGATACATTATTTTAATATTCTCTCTGATACATTGTTATGTGTTTACTTTAATATTTATCCAATGGTACTTAATAATTCCTAGATTTTTAATCATCAAAAAGGGGGATATTGTTGTCCCATAGATTACAGTTGGCCACTATCTCTAACTATAATGGTTTTAATTATCACAAATAATTTCATATATTAACACATATATTACATTATGTAAAAGATTCCAAATTATGTCAAATAATTATATTGAATATTAGATCGTTTCAATCATTTGACTATTTATGTGTGTTTATGTCTAAACAAGATTATAACAGATTATCTATATGTAATTATGAGTATTACCATTATCTGACTTTGTTGAATTGTAAGGTAGATAAGACATTTAATCTTATCTAAGTATGAGTCACTGACACCCATAGATAGATGACTCGCCAAAAGGAATATGACTCTCTAACAGAAAGAAAAAATAGGAATATGTTTTAAGTATGTGAATATGACACCATTGGAAAGACTCACTATTGGACATAACAATGATAAATATAAAACTCACCGTTTCATATGTCTCACCAACACAGATGACCCGCCATCAGTCCAAGTAACCTACCATTGCATGATGCTAATGACAATAGGACTCACCGTCAATTTAAATGAGTCAGCATTGGTTCAACTATCTCCCTGATAGTTAAACTGTCTCACTGACATAAGGAAGGACTCACCATTGAAACAAGTCACTGATGTAATGAGTCGCCAACGTATTTTGAGACCAATAGACATTAATACTAATACCAACAGAATGAGAAACCGATAGAAAGAGACATTAATAGTATAAGACACGGATAGATTGATACACCGACAGAATGGGACACTGATAGAAGGAGTCACCAAAATAAAAAGACATTGATAGACGAGTTACTGATATACTTTTAAAATCTATATTTATTAATATTATTTCTAATGGACATATTTGTTTCATTTAATTATACTGACATATTTAATAATCTTTTTTAGGACTTCTAGAAGATAGTACAAGGTATGATGAGTTTATATACACTGAATGTACATGCTCTTTTTCGTCCCTCGAAAATAAGACATATTTTTTAAAAGAAAGAAGATAGATAGATCAAGACAAGTCGTGTGCTGCATGTCTATGAGAGATATACTGAAGAACATCTGCAACTATCATGAAACCACTGTGAACTCAAGAACTAAAGAACATGCAAGGCGATCTCAATCGATCTAAACATTGAATTGACAAAGAATTTCAGCTTATCAAAGAAGGATAAGAATATACCTAATCAACCATACCTGTAGCTGGAATCCAGAATACGACACTATTATTTGTGTGAACATCTAGTAGAGGAATCAAGCTTCAAATCCACTACATCAAACGAGTCTAGATCCACACAGCATGACACACATAGCCTTCTAAACCTAACTCTACATCTTTAGCTCTGTTGTGTTTATTTATTTTCATTTTATGAGAAGTGTCTTTTTTCTGTTTCACACACAATGACTCTTGTGCATAACTAGAGGATACCATATATCCTCAATCTCAAACTCTTTTTATACATATGTATCCCACATAGAACTATAGAATAGGTCAAATGTGACATATTTTATATTTTTCCACAATGAACTGTGGTAGAGGTCAAGTGTGACCTAAACAGCCTTATGTGTTGTTTGAAACCTTGATCCAGGGTGTGGATCAAAAATTTTTATTAATTTAAATTTCTTAGTGGGAGTTGATCTCAAAGTGAAGAGGATTAACTCTCTTCTTGAGAATAAACCTCTTGTTTATTTGTGTTGTTTTTACCTTTTATTTTTACTATGTTTTATCACATATTTCATAAAACTAAATTGAACTCTGATTGTTAGTCTTAGAAATTATTTATAATAGTATTTACTTGTTAGGTTAGTTTAAAAATTTGTATTAATTATCAATTTGATACAACTGATAAAAACCCAATATTTTGAGAAATTAATGGAAAAGTCAAGCTCTTACAAATTCACTACTGGTTAACTTGACATTTTTTTAAAATCTTGGGGCAACTTAAAATTATACATTTTAGATAGAAATATTTTTTAGATACTAAATTCACCCCCCCCCCCTCTTGAGTACTCTACTCTGACCCACAATATATATGTAATGTAAAACTATGTTCCCAGTCATGATGCAAGAACACACCCAAAATCTCATAAATCAAAAATAAACATCATGTTCATCACCTATAGTGAATTTAATCATTGTTAAAATAAAAACTTAATTTCTCATTTATAGAAACTCAGATGTTCACTATGAAGTGATGTCCAGGTACTAACTTAGTTCTCTTGCTCGAGTCACAACCGCTCTATATCTTGTCTAACATGTCCCATCCCAAGACAAATAGAAGAACATGTTATTGAATCATGATCCTCTGATGACATTTTTTAACATCCCAACCCAAACCATTAGGTCTGAGCTGGAAGGTCACAAGACCTCATGCACACATCCCCATACACAAGAGGCATCTGACTAGTAGTTATCATTTAATTCCATATCTGGGGAGACTATACCCTCAATATCATGACATAGGATCGATAATAATCAATAAAAATTATAACAATCATAGTAAATTCAAAAAATGAATAAATGATATACATATAAGAATAGATCCGAAAGTGGTAAGCCTAACCAAAATATAAAAAATAGGTAAATACAAGACATGTTAATAAACTGGAATTTGTGGGGTACTCTGATGTCTATCCTGATCCACTCCAGCTCCATGCTCTACCCCCCTACTATCCACCAAAGATCCATTTCCTTTCTCCAGATCTTGGGTCATGAAATCTACAAGTGCACTGAAATGGATGAGTAGGGTGTGAGTATAAGACTTAGTAGGACACTACCAATGCATCCTTACTATAAGTGAACAATATATATAAGACTTTATATCATGGCATAAGTAAATGTTCAATAAAAAAACAATCAAAAAGTCAACATGAATTGACCAAACATCCATGAAACTCGACCCCACCTACTTTGGATCATTACCAGTAAGAATGTCTATAACACACATGCCTCTATCAAGGTCTCAAAGCTCACCCAACCCTTCCAATAGTTGTTACAGGAACACCACACATTTCATCGAGTCTATCCTCAGTCCGTTTATCCTTTTAATCACCCATGACTCATGTCTGTAAGAATCCATGATCAGTATCTTCTTGAAATACACTATGATTTCCCCTCAATAGGGGTATCCATGTCCACCTTTAAGTTTATTAGGACTGTGTTAATATGGTTAATCGGACACTAGACTACGTAACTCCCACCATCAAGGATCCACCTGTGTATATCAGTGTCTGAAAGCGAGTCACTATGCTTTCCCATCTACTGGGGTAGCCATGCCTACCTTTAAGAATGTTAGAACCACATCAAGTTGGGTAACCTCATACACCCAACTACAAGGATCCCCTTGAGTATATCAATGCCTTCCAGCTAGTCACTATTATTTCCCCACTACATGGGTATCCATGCCAGCCTTTTAAGAATGTTAGGACTATGTCTGGTTGGGTAACCTCATAGAACCAACCTCAAGGCTTCACCTGAGTATCATGTTTCCTTGAAAATAATTCCATAGGTTATGAATCACGCAAAAATACATGTCATATAATGGAATGATAAGACACACTAATATCAAAATTAGGATAATCACACATAAACAAGTATGTTCATGACTACTTGAACACACACATGAGTCTCAAAACAAGCATGGGTTAGTTCATCATAACATCACATCATATTAACATCATAAATATAAAAGAACCATAAATGTAAGAATCCTCCTGCATCAAATTCATCTGCATTAACAAAAAATTTCTTCAAATGTGTCATCACCCGAACCGTATTCAAACATAAAATAGAAATATGATCACATGATATATATTCCTTGATGCATTAAAAAGATAGGATTTAGCTCATTCTATTTAAGGAATATACAATGGAACTTGTTAAGCCTCATGAAAGGAAGAATAGGTCATTCACCTTCTTTGGTAATCCACCAACACTGAATCAGGTTATCTAGGACATCTCTGATCATGTCCATAAGAGTCCTGGGTTGGGTTATATTCGGGATATCCACAAAAAACGAGAGCCAATCAGGTATTTTATAATTAAATTTCTTAGACCCCAAATTTAATCCACCATTTCAACTAAAAATTGATGACATGGGGTTATAATTAACCTTATTAATGGGTTTCTAATTTTTAATGGTCAAAACAATTGAAAAAACATGATTTTTGGAAGCTCCATAGGTTAACAATGGAATTGTGTTTCCCCTTGTGAGAGTAAGATGGATATTTTTTATTTATTAATTAAATTTATAGTAATTAGTATTTAATATAATTTATAAAAAAATTATTTAATGAGGGACTTGACCAAATGTTTGATGTATACAAAACTTATGTGCTACAAAGGGTAAACCCCACATTATGGGCCTAATGGTTATCTTAGATTTCTCAAAATACACACAATTTTAGATATATTAATTATTTATTACTTTTTAATAAAATTAATAATAATATAATTAAATATAAATAGGTTATTATTGCATGTGTTGTTTCCAAACACCTAACATCCATAATATTTATACGCCACCTAGGGTAAACCCTACATCTTGGACATAAAGGTGGTCTCATATTTCTCATATAATGAAACATTTTGGATATATTTAATTATTTTGGATAAATAATATATTAAAAATATTTAATAAATTATCCTTGGGGTGATCTGTCAAAATTACAAACCTAAACAAATTATACCCCTCCTAGGGTAAAAACCACTTCTTGGGCCTAATGGTGGTCTCAAATTTCCTACACAATGAACCATTTGGGTGATATTAAATTATTTTTAATAAATTTCACTCATGTAATTTATATATATTTAGTAATTTTATTCTTTCTTTATTGAGGATCTATAGGCCTCAGAGTCTCATAATAACTCAGTGCATAACTCGGAAAATATTCCATATAATATTCCAATATTCTTACTAGGATTTCACCTTCATGAAAAGCCTCTAAAATGTTTATTAAGTTTTTTTATTGAAAATTTATATTTTTAATTAATGATACTTATAAATTATCCACAAGGAGGTTTTAATTATTTCTAATAAAATTAAGGATATTATAGAAATACCTTCTAAATAGAGTCTCATATCATAAAAATGAGACTTCCATTGAGTTCAAGATGTGGCCCTTACCCTAGGCATGACATATTCATTTTTTTTATTTGGTGCTGGGCTTCATCGTTATAATGGGTGAAATAATTAAATAATATATTTTAATTATTTTAATTATTTTAATTTAAGATCCTAACATAATCTCATCAATAAATATATTTCCATATCTAAATCATAGGGCTAGCCACATATCCCTGAGGATTTGAGAGGAGCCATCAGAGGAGATCTTCATGAATGATAATGGGTTGAGGATTGTTTTTTCCAATGGAGTTCAAGGATCTCACCAAAAATGATGAATTAGGACTGTTATTTTCCAATGATTGATCCAAAAATTAGGTAGGTAAGTTTATTTCCATTGGTTTATTTTCCCGATTTTATTACACCTTGATGAACTCAAATCACATCCACCAAAAAATTGATTCAGGGGTTATTCATGTTTGAGAGATCATGTTTATCTTCATGGGATTGGGTAGTTGATATTATTTGTTTTTTCTGTTCATTAGTCATTCTAATGAAAATAAATCAATGAAAACATGAACAATGGTAAAGGAACATTTTTATTTTTTTATTTTTTATTTCATCCCTGTTTATTCCACCATTCATCATCAACATTTGATTTGGCCAACAGTTCAACAAATACCTGGTATTTGATAATTGTGTGACCATTATTTGGTAAAAAGGATCAATACCATGGGTTAAGATTCATGATCAAGGGAGAGACCGGAGTGTCACAAACACCATGGATGATCGAAGGTAAAATAGAAATAGATATAGGTTCTTATTTTTCTAGTTGGGTGGGATACGACAGCGCAATATGACGGGGGATGATTCTCATGTGGTTTGGGTGGCCGGAATCAAAACAACACTGATAGATGGGATTATACATATCAATATGTGTGTTCTTCAGTGAGTTTGGTAGTGTATTTGGTGGTTTCAGTGGAACTAAAAAAACATGTGAGTTCTATAAACATTCAATAAAATTCTCGACTACACGGTGTGTAGTCTAAAGAACACATGTTGTGTATCCCCTTTCTATGATACTAGGGTTTCCACATATAGTAAAGTATCACACACTATGTGAAAAGTGACACACGCTTTGTGACTCGATTATAGTGTCTTAGTGAATAACTGGGATGGTAAAAGGGAATGTACATGGACAAACAAATGGGTGTTGCCGAATTGCATGGGCATGGACCAATACTTGAAAATATCTAGGTACAGGGGTAGGGTCTGAAGTACACAGGAAGGGCTAGATGTACATGGGAATTAATTTGTAGTACACTTAGGGCCACCCCAACCTCTACGCACCATGTGTCCACAGAGAACATTCCATTTATTTTTTATAATTGCATACCATGTGAGACAAAAAGACATGGCCGACTCAAGGTAGAAAATACACCTTATGTGCCACAATAAAATGCCATGTAATTTTTTTAGGCCAGTTTGTGGCCCACCATCTCCTAATTTAGACCTTTATCGAATACTTGTGTTCCCTCGGTCCATCTCTATGATGGTATAGTATGAAATTAAATCATTAGGATATGATTATGATCCTCTTTATGGGTTTTTTCTCGGATAGAGTTTGGGATATCCCTTCATGCTACTGGGGTGGGATCTTATACCAACCGATGTAGGATTCATGATATCATCTTGAACAATATAAATAGAATGTCGATTCACTATCTATTAGGATAATCCAATCCATTTTTTTGGTTCCACCTAGTGTCCATGTGTGTGATCCCTTGTTTAGATGTCAACATCTATAGAGTTTCCATGCGTTCTTCTTTGAGGATATTTGATGAGGGTGACCAATAGGAAGTGTGCCATTAGTGACAGCACGGACCATGGAGTGATATATCCAAATTAATTGATAACTTGAAGCCTCTAGAATAATCCTATGGCTGGAAGTGGTTAAGACATATTTGAGACTTGGAGTCTATTTTTATTATATCTATATTTATTATTGTTATGTCTCACATTATATAGAAATTCTCTTGTGATGATGAGCTGACTTGTCTCTTGATTCATATGTTTGGTGATTTCAGGGTGACTTACTGTGTATTTTTATAACCAACCCTACATACACTCTTTCCACACATGTCATGTTAGATACAGATGAAAATTCTTTTAATATTGTCTATGGAGGAAAACAAGAAGGTAGATCATAATGATTTATATTGACTGTGGTTAGACTAGGCGTTTCATTTGGTAGTATTCCCCTTATACATAGTAGGTTAGACTCTTTTATCAACTTTTAGGTGGTATTGTATTTTACCTTTTATTAATTTCTAGTACTATTTCATATTCTGATGTAGGATAGATGTTATGCATGCCATATTGTATCAGTTTTATTTTCCTTTTGGTATTGTATGTGTATTTAGAAATGTGTGTGTGTGTGTGTACATTAACCTTACGCTATGGTCTCCCATGTGTGTGATATGACTACTTGGAATTTATCTCCATACCATAACCTATTGGAGGTGGGATTCGGGTTTCAAATATGTCTTACCACTGTCCAAGTGAGCCCTAGAGGGTAGGGTCTTGATAGGAATTATACATATCATTTATTTATGTCTATATTAATCAATCTTATAAAACATCATTTAAAAGAGAAATATTTTGATTACAACCCTTCCCCCATTCTAATGTTTACAATATTTACTCTATGAAAAAAATTCTATTTTTCACTCTTTAATTAATTTTTTTTTAATATCCACTTTTGAGGGTTTTAGTGGAAACTAACATGTCAACTTCATCAAAAATATATCAAAATAGAAACCAGTCATGTACCAATTGAAAATCCGTAAATTCACAAATCAAAAAAAATACAATGGACAACAAACACTAATCATGACAATGATCGAGATACAATGATCTTAAGCATAGTTCCTACTAACTGATGTGACACACAGTCTCGAGACTATTTCCCAACATATCTACACATACAAATATCATTCTTGATGATCACTGTCACTAAAAATGACAAGCAAAATTACAACAAAAATTAAGGAAAACATATATAAAAAATAATAGAGAAAATAAAACCACCATCAAAATAGCCAATTAGAGATGAAACAAAACCCAAAAACCACTGAAAAATATCTATTTGATGCACGTGGAACAAAATTCTATGTGTCAAAGCATTGTATTTTTAACCCAATCAAATATTACCATTACATAGAACTAAATAAACTAGAACTTACTACCACCACATAAATGTCCCATCCCTAATTAATAATACAACCACTAATAGCTTGAAAATTATCAACCCTAAGATTATATTAGGATAGAAATACCAAAGGAACAACATGAGTGGATTTTATGAATAGAATATATGACCACAAACCCAAGGAAACTGGTAGAGATAAGATTGTATAATGGAGACTGGATGATAACTATAAACCAAATCATTCCTAAAAAACTCAAAATAAAAAGAACCCCAAGACAAAACCAACAAGAAAAATACACAAACCAATAGATGAGAATAAAGAAACAAAGGTTTCACCTCCTGGGGTACCAAATAATGGTCTACAAAATCATATCAAACCACCTTTAAAAACATTGAACTAGCCCAAAATGAGTTCTACTATGATGAATCAGGAAATATTAGTAGAGTTAGAATATAACTAGGACCCCCATAGTGAGAGATGATGGTAAGGAAAACACAAAACCTTGGGAGACCATAAGAAAACATAGGGCTGAGAGACCTTATAGATTTTTTCAATCACATAATGAAATCTCCAGGAAAACCGCTATGAGTAACCAATAATGTGTTCCTACACAATAGTTAGATAAGTGAGAGTAGCTAAAGAAGGTAATAAGACCTCATCAATAGACAACAATGAAAAATGAAACCCTAAAAACAATAGGGAACTAAAATATTAAACAAAGAAGAATTAAACAACCATAAAAACATAGATTAATCTCAGTATGAAGGAAAAAATGAGAAGAAATATAAGCCACCAAGTAGTGTAAATAGGTGTGGAGGCTAGTCGATGTGAGAGAGTCATCGCCATTAATATTGCATAGGGTCTTTAGAGAAGGGAGAGACATCAAGAGCATTTGGATCACAGAGTGGGTGAGGATCCATCACAATATTTTTATCAAAGATTCATGTAAACCATATTCAGTGTTTCATTATCATGTTATGATTTTGGATCAAATCCAATGGGGATTTATAAATCATTAAGTAATAGAAAAAATTCAAAAAAATTATAAAAGTCTCCAAGTAAACTATATTATCCATAGATAAAAAATTTATTTCCCAATGAGTAAGATATTTAATAATATAAGAACCAATTTTACTAAAGTGTTCAAACTTAGTCATTGTACAAAATAAGGAGATTCAATGAATAGTAAAAGGAACAGTTCTCTATTTAATACTATGATTATTATAGACTTCCATATTTTGGTTGAAAGTAAATCCAATCCCAATGAAAATATGTTCTTAACCCTTTAGATAAATACATTTGTCACATCATCATAGTTATCATGAATTTTATTGATAACATCAAATTTATTAATGTTACCAGGATAAAATATAATCATTCCATCTACATAAAAAAGGTGATCATGAGCATCAAGTCCCCTTCCATCTTGGATTGGAATATGTGGAGTGTTATCAATTATCCATGAAATTAGTCTGCAAAAATAATCTTTTAAAATATAAAAAATTATAATATAGAGGGGATATCCTTTCCTTACAACCCTTGAGAAAGAAATGTATCCCTTTTAGGAACTATTCAAAAGAATATAAATATTAATAGTTATGAAATAGATTTCAATATATTTAATAAAAAAATCATTGAACCCAAAACATTTAAATATTTGAAAAAAGAGGTCCCACATCATAGAATCAAAGTCTATCATAACATTAAGTGTAATAGAAATGTTACCTCCAATAGTTTTTTTAAGACGATTGGAAAATTTAGACGAAATTATAAAAAAAATTATTATAACCCCTTAAAACCCATAATAATAATAATATTATTATTATTATTAATAAAAAATCAAGATGGTTTGAGAATTGTGATATAAGGAACTCACCCCTAGTGATTTATTTATAAAGGAAAATAAAACATATGTTTTACAAAAATACATTTCAAATATTGTCATCATTTAAATAAAATTTAAAACTTATTTCAAATATTTTAAATAATTATCCTCTAATTAAAATTATTTAAAACACATTTTAAAAACTAGTAAAACTCCAAAAATTGTAAAAACACAAACTTTAAAAGTTTAAAATAATAAAATAAAATGTTTAAAATGTTTTTACAGAATTAATAGTCTTGATACATAGTCCCTATACCATACACCTAGACATTCAATTTCAGTATGGTTATAAAAATGTTAAGACAGGTTGTCATGAATGCTCCCCATGACCATGAATCTTGACCATGAATCTAATAATTCTTTTTAAAATTTTACAAATAGTTGTTAAATTTTAAAAAATAATTTATTTATTTTTAAAAAAAATAAAATAGGTGTTTCTAATCCCATTGTTGAAGAATATATTTAAATTTTATTGTGTAAAGGAGCTAAAGAAGGTTAATTGGATAAGTGAATGAGTGGATATGATTGTTGTGTTGCCTTTTATTTTAAATACCTAAATCATGTTCAAACTCAGTTGTTTCATGATATTTCATTTGAGATAATGTTTTTTCAAGGGTTTTGAAATGATTGGAAGAATACAAAAAAATAAGGTTAAAAAGATATATTTGAAGATGTTTAGAGACTAGGTGACATCACCACATTTTGGCCATCCATGAAATCGGTGTAGAGATGTTGTAAAAAGATAAAATTTTATATATGCATGATAAATACATGTTCAATTTAGTTATATTCTGAGGAAGGTGCTTTGGATATTCCATGGTGTAATAAAGAACACAAAATATCAAGGAAACATGAAGATGAACTCTAAAACAAATGTTTTAAAAGACATTTTCGCTGAGTAGTTTCCCTTTGGGAAATAGTGAGACTTGTACATGCTATAGACAATGTAATGGTAGATAGCGTGTGAGTTTTATAATATATAGTAATGTTTTCATAGAATTATTGATACCTATGAGTATTATACTTAAAAAAATACTATTTTAAAAAAAATAAGAATGAAAGTCTTGGAATACAAATGAAAAATAGTACAATATGGCCAAGATATTATGGCCATTTGATTAAGAACCTAAAATATTAAGGAAGCCTATTAATAGAGATAAAAACATATTTTAAATTTTTTTAATTTTATAAAAATATATCCAAAAATATAGAAAAGTATATTGTGTGAGAAAAATATTCATTTTGAAATACAAAAGGGGAGAATATAACACATCATAAGATGTTTTGGAAGAAGTTATAAAGTTATTCAGAGTAGTTAGATTAAAACATTATATGACGCACCATGATTATTGTATAATTATATAAATTATGTATAATATGTCATGGTGAATCCTATGGTTAGTGAAAAGTCCTATAAATGACATATAATACCCTTTTGTGAAGAATTCACAATTCATAGTTAGTAATGTGTTATGGATTGAGTAGATATGATGTTGTGGAATAGTCAATAACTTAAAGAGCTACCAGTAATAAATATCTAAAGTCTACAATCATAGAAATGGTGAATAAAAAGTATTAAATTATAAAAATGATCAAAATTAAGAGGGATAAGTTGAGAAGTAGTTGAATAAATTTTTTTGTTTGAATTTGTATTTTGAAATTAAAATTTGAACTTGGAGAAATGTTATGCAACCATAGTAGAATAAAGAAACATGAGTATTATATGAAATTAGAGTGAAAATAATTAGAGTAATTGAAGTTTTATTCCTTTAGTGAACTTAAAATATGAAGATGAATAAGTGTAAAAATAAACATTTTCACTACATGAACAATATGGAAGTCTTTCATGTCCAGTACTTTATTATTGTTGAAAACATATTATATATCTTTATTAGTATAGTAACACTTTACACAGTCAATAGAAATTTTGTGTAATGTTAGTTCAAGGAAAAAACATGATCATTTTTAATCCAAAATTTTTATATCAATGGAATATATGGTTTTAGGATATTTTGGATCATTTTAAGGATTATATACTCATTTTGACTAGTGAATCTAGTAAAAATATATTAGGCCTTCTTTTTTTGTGCATTGATGTGTGTGAAAACATTAATTAATTCACATTAATAGGTGATTAAAGTTATTTATAAAAGAAATTAAAAGTACTTAAATTTAATAATTTACCCCCTCAATGAATTTTCATTTATCTTACATGTTTTTTCTAGTGGAATAAGAGAAATTAGGTTTCCTTCAACAATACTAAGTTATTTATAATTTGAATAGAAATAATTCTTCCATGTTTGGATATTTGGTCATTTTTTATTTTGAATATGGATAAAAATAATTCAATGATGAAAAGTTTATTCCAACATTATATTGGAAAAAATATTATATATAGAAAGATCAGATTCTTTCATACTTGTTATCAATTAGGCTGAATGTTTTGGAGTCCAAAATTGATGGATTTATTCATTATTTTAAAAGATATTATATGACTATAGATAATAGAATGAAATTTTAGAATTATATTGATGATACAAAAGAAATTTTTTCACCATTTTATATAAAGTAGTTTATTAATGTAAAAGGAATCATGACAATAAAGGCATTTGGGATATGTGAGAAAATATTTATGAAAGGAAACATGAAATAGAAGAAAGATAAGCTACGGGTTCGAAGGTTTAATTATGAAGACCTCAAGATGATTGATGATTAAATGATAGATGAATTATTCACTCATGTTAATGAAATTAATATCACAATAATAGGTTTTTTCAAGAATTTAGATACTACAGTTATTGAGAAGATACTTCACATTTTACCAGATAGCTTTAATGTAAATGTCTTGATGCTTGAAGCTCATAATCCAAGTTCACTTACATTGGATGATTAGTGTAAAATTATTATTTCTTATGAAATATATAAGGGACTAATAAGAGTGGGAACCACTCTTCAAATAAAGGATAAAATAGTTTTATGAAGATAAATATTTAGAGGAAATTTACATTAAATCATTAAAATAAAAAAGAGTGGGAAAGAATCAAATTTAGAAGAAGAAGATCCTAATGAAGAAAAAGATTTCAAATAGAATATTGGAAAACACTTTTCACTTATTTAAAAAAATGTAAGAAGATGTAGAGAAAAGTTTCGGGTAAATATACCACAAAAGTGTTTTAAGTGTGAAGATATTGGAAATTTTGTTGAAACTTATATAATGTTAAAAGGATATGAAGCTTGTGAATATAACAATGAGAGGGAAAGGAGTTCCTGAAATTATACAGCTACAAAATTTGAAACATAAATGTTTTATCCGAAGGGAAAGATAATAAATTATCTAAACCCAAAAGGTGAAATTTAATATCAAAATTTGTGTATGATTCTTAAAATAAGGATGATGATAAAGTTTATACTTCCAATGATGTTGTATAAAAATTTGATTACTAAATTGAATGAGGAAGAGTTCACTAGTGATGAAATTAGTAATTTTGAAAGTGAGGAAGAAATTATAATAATGTATATGTTAAAGATATAACTCAAGGAATGTATATTAAATATCTATAAACTGGATAAGGGGATAAAAAACATTATAGAAATAAAACCAATCATTAAGAAATAATGATTCTCTTATTGTTGAAAAGGATTCAAAGTTGACTAAATATCTTCATAACTTGAAGAATCTACTCACTGAAGAGAAGGTTTTGAAATTTTAAATGGAATATAATGATAAATAAATTGAAAAATATCTTTAACTATTTAAAAAAACATTGTTAGAGGCCGAAAATGAATAGAAAATTTTGATATTAAATTTCAAAAAAAAAATCATAGGACTTTATAGAATGATAAAAAGGGAAAATTGAAAAATGAATTGAAATTTCATAGAATTTTCAAAATCAATTACAAAAAAATTTAACTTTTAGAAGATGAAAAAGGTCCTAAAAGTGTTTTTGAAATGTATTATTTGAACTCATGGGAGGAGAAATACAATTTTATGTAAAAGAAAAAAATTCTCAGAAATATACAAATTCTCAGAATGCTAACTTAAAAGTAAAAAATACTATATATAGTGGCTTGAAAATTTAAAATAAAAAATAAATATTGAAAATAAATGTTTTATGAGTCTAATAAAATATCGGTTCATAAAAAATCCAAAATTAATGTTCAAAAGATGGTAGAATAGTAGGTGTCAACTTTGGGTCAACAAGCTCTTTTTAGAGATAAGTATTCTTTTTTTATATATTGTTAGCACTATAGAGGCTTTGGTAACTTATAAAGGATATTTTAGTTTAAATAATAATTTTTATATGGACCTATAATATTTTAAAGACAATATTTTAGTTGGATCAACCCACTAAAATAAGTAATGTTTAGAAGCATCCTAAAATTTCTAACTTAAAGGTTGAGAATAAGTTTGAATCCTTAGAAAAGGTTTATTAAAGAAGTGACCAGCTAACATCCTTTTTTTAATATTGTATAACTATTATATCTAATTATGAAAGTATGTAGTGTAACACACAAAATACTCAAAATAATAATGATTAATTAAAATAAATAGGGTTTTATTTTTGAGGTTGTACTCAAAGCATCACAGAAAGAATGTCCATTGATTCTGGATAATGGATGTTTTTGGCACATGATATGATTTTAAAAGCTATAAAAGGATACTAAAAAGTTAAATTAAGGATAAATGACCTTTTTAAATGTTGGGTCACTTAAAATCAATATATTTGGATCATTAGTTATTGTAAAGGATACATTAAAATCTAATAACACGTTATATATTAAAAGGATAAAAAACAATTTATTAAGTGTATCTCAACTCTATGATGAATTAAATAAAGTAGACTTTAATAAATATGGGTTCTTAGTGAAATTTTTTAAATATGGTTATGTATTTAAAAGATCATAGTTAACAGAAGGATACTTTTTCATGTCGGTTATGCTCGAAACTCAGGTTAATTATGCTAAATGGTGGAAAATCTGTTATAGAATTGAACAATTAGAAATCTTCAAAAATATTCAAGAGAAATATTACTTGAGGAGATAAAATTCCAGATTTTCCAATGGTAATTAGAGGTATAAATTGGATTTTCTTTACATTTAAAAAGGGAAATATTATTAATTATCACATAAAAATGTATAGATTCAAATGTTTTTCCCTTTATATCTCATTTAATATAATATTTATGGGCCTTCAACGAATAAATAAATAAGTTAATATAGGTATTTTATTTGTTTTATAGATGAATTCACACACATAACATTCATTGTATACATAAATTCAGAGGTTCTATGTATGATTACAAATTTTATAAGATATTATGAGGAGTGTGGATTCTCCTTAAAGAAGATCCAAGAAGACAGTGTCATTGAATATACTAGTGAATGATTTGAATCATGTAATTATAACAATGGTTTTCATGATTAATTAATTAAACATACACACCATTAAAAAATTGTGTTTCAAAATGTAAGGATAAATTTTTTTGGTGATGTCTCATATTATGTTGATTTTTCATCATACTACTCATTATTATTGGTGATAATAAATTGAAACAACGGTTAATATTTTAAACCAATGTTTGAATAAAAAAACTAGATATGTAACAATATTATATTCATTATAATAATTCCTTATGTTTTAAATACTTAATGGGGTTTATAAACCCTTATATTATCAAAGTGAAAGGTGAAAATCTTGGGAAGTTTAAGTAGAGGGGATTTGATGGAATGTTACTAGGTTTTACTCAAAATGAAATAGAATAACACAATTATAATAAACATAATGGGATTATTTTGGATACTTTTATTTTAAATGTGTTTTAATTATCAAAGAATTAAATCACACATCAAGAATAAATTCCCATAAGTGAATATGAAGTCGTTTTTGTTTTGAAGAAAGGTGATGTTTTTTAAACTAATGATAATTTAGATGAGGTTCAAGCGGTGGATGATAATTCATCAATTTCAAGTGAATAATAATATCCTTTTTCAACTAATACACAACTGATAAATAAAATTGACATCTAAAATATCAGTTTATAATAAGGATAACTAGTTTAAACTAGAAGAACTTTGAGGACAACAACACATACCACACCATCTTCATAATCTAAACCACAAGATGTAAATGAGTCTTTGAGTCATTAAAACTCGATCAAAGATATAAATGAATATTTATATTATATCTATAAGAATGATACTTGGGATTTTTTACCCAAGATAATAAATAACAATATTTTTTAAACAAAGTGAGAGTTTCGTAACATTATAAAAGAAAGAGGAGATGTTGTAAAAAAAGGATACTTTTATGTAAAGCATACTCATAGGTTTAAGGAATTAATTTTTATGATACATTCACACTTGTTTCCATTTTTGTGATAATTTGAATATTTTTTACTATTATGACACAAAGAAGAAACATTTTTTTTCTAAATGGACATCAAATCATCCTTCCTAAATAAAGAGTTGGAAGAGGAAGTGTATACTGAGAAACCATGTGGTTTCTTTCTTGAAGAAAATGAAGTATATTTCTTCATGTTAAATAAGGCTTTATATTAGTTAAAAATAAAGAATCTCCATATTCTAAGTTATAAAATTGCTTTAATTTTCTAAATTTAAATAAGGGAAGAGAGGAAAATAACCTTTATATTAAGGATGAAAAAGTGGTATCACATATTTTTATTGTTTATTTTGATGATATTATCATTAATAAAAATAAATAATGTATGTATAAAAAGTTTTCTTTGATATTTAATCATATATTTAAGATATACAAGGATAAAAAAGAGTAATTTCATGGGATTACAAATTTCTTAATAGGAATATCGTATCTTTATTTCCCAATATAATTAGTCTTGGGAACATCTTATTATGTTTTTTTATGGAGGATTTAAAGATGTTTTATACCCAAAATGCAAAGGAAAAACATTCAAAAAATATAAAATGAAAGGAAATTTATATAATATAATTTTGGATTCTTATTTAGAGTTTTGTTTATTTGATATCCTTAAGATCGAATATATTGTATTCTGTTGCTTTATGTTCCACATATGAACGTGAATAAAAGGAGTCTCATTTTATTACTGGAAAGATAATTATTGGTTATATAGAAGGAATTATGGAATATGGATTGATATATGAAAATAATTAAAATATTGATCTATTTAGATATACATTTATGGATTGGGATGGAAATATTTATGATAAAAGATCAACATCTAGTGGGGTTTTTATTTTGTGAGAAAGGTGATTATTCTAGAACACAAAAAGAATATCTCAAAGACCTTGAGTAATTATAAAGAAAAATATACTATTATAACTCCAGAAATAACCTAATTAATGTTGTTAAAAATTCAATTGGAATATATCAATGTGGATGTGAATTTTTTACTGCTTTTTGGTTGTGATAATAAAATCACCATCAATTTATCAAAAAATTTGTTTCAGTATTCTTTATAAAAGAACTCTGATATAAAATATTAGTTAAGTAAGGTGATTTTTGAGAAATATGTAATTAATTTATAATTTTTTTCAACAAAAAAGGAAATATCAAATGAATTTATTGAAACAATTCTAAAGTATTTATTTCATATATTATGATTTAAGAAGGGAGTTTAACCCGATTCCTCTCAGGGATATGGTATGGGGAATATTTTGCCTCTATGAATTTTTCATTGTATTATTATTTTCAATTTTTGATAAATACATCATAAATCTATATTTATTTTCATTCGTTAATTTATTTAAAAATGCGTAGAACATTAATATTACTGTGAATATAAAGATATGTTCTTAACCTCATAGGGTATATATCTATTATTTAAGGGGAGAATATATTTAGAGGGAGTCTTTAAAATGTGTAAGTTTTGAATGTATTATATTTGTGTGTTTTGAACTATTATAATAGTTTTGGTAAGAATAAATATAAGACCTTTTTTTATAAAAGTTCAAGTAATAGGTATTCGTAAGTGGAAGAAGGATTTTAATTGTTAGAATAGTTGAAGTAGTAGATGTAAGTCCTTGTTATGGATAAAATGGTATTATTGTTAATTTTTTTTGTTTAATACAATAATTTCACTCTTTTAGTATTGAAATTATTTAATTAATATTCATTTCTCCAAAAGAGATATTATTAATCCCACTATTGACATAAATTTTGATATTTTTTGAGTGAAGAATATAAAGATAGTGAACTGGAGAAGTGATAGAGTGGATGTGATTATTTTGTTTTCTTTTATTTTCAACAAATAAATCATATTCAAACCTGTTTTTTTGAGTATTTATCATTTGAGATTAATTTAATTTCATGGTTTTGGAATGATTTTAAGAACTTTTAAGGTTTATTAGGTTGAAGAGTTGTGTTTGAAGATGTTTATAGTGCATGTGACATCACTATACCATATTCATCCATGAAATGGGTAGGTAGATGGTCTAGAAAGATAAAACAACATGACTTCTTAGGAAATTAGAGTTTTGGTTATTAATGGTATGAGAAAGTTGTTTTATCTACGTAACAATGTAATAAATAAAATAGTATAGAGAGAAAATGGTGAGATCATTTCACAAGGCGTTTTAATTGAGTAGTTTCCTTATGGGAAACAGTGAGTCTTATACAATATGTGGATGAAGCCATGATGGATAGTTTAGAGTCTTAAAATATTTGTAAAATTACTTATACAAGTATCAATAATTTAGATTATTATTATTGATAAATAATATTTATTTTTTAAAATTAAATTTGAAATTATGGTAATTAAAATAGAGAAGAACACATAGTGGTCAATAAATTGTGACTCTTTTTGAAAAATCATTGGAATATCAAGGAAAATTATTCCCAGGGAGTCAAATAGATTGTACATTTTCTGAGGTTCATAATTAGATATCCCACATCATGGCATAATCCATGGTGTGGGAAAAATATACTTATAAAAAATGGTAATGGGAGAACACATCGTGGTACAAGATGTTTTGGAAGAAATTATAAAGTACTTCATAGTGGTTGGGCTGAAATGATGTATGACATGATCTGGTAAATATTTTGGTTAGTTTATAATTCTTGACATTTTGTACAAATATTTTCAGTGAATACCATGTTTAGTGAAATTGTTTAGAAATGGCGTACAACATTCGATGGGGAATAATGTACAAGCCATAGTCAGTAATCCATTCTAGATATTGTGTGGTTCAGATGAATTAGATTAGTTTATAACTTATAGTGATACCCATAATTAATATCTAAAGTCTATAATACCATCAATAATTACTACGAGGTATTGAATGATCCAAAGGATCAAAATGAATCAATAGAAGATGAGAACTAGTTGGAGGAATTTGTTGGTTAGAATTTGAATTTAAAATTAAAATTAGAAATTGAGGAAATGTTGTGCTACTATATAAGACTAAGTTGAACATGGGTATTATATTTAATTATAGTAATATATGTTTACTTACTTCTATGAATGTATAAGAGGAATATAAATAAAATGAATAAGAATATGTAGCACTATAGTGACATAATGGAAGTATAATCCTATCCAAGGAACTATTCTTATTGAAAATGAATTTTATATCCTTATTATTTTGGGAGAATGTTACGTAGTTCGTAGAAATTTTTTGTAACATGAGTTCAAGGATAAACCATGCTCGTTTGTAATCTAAAATGATTATACAAGTGTAACATATGGTCTTAGGTGATTCTAGATCCTTCCAAGTATTAGCTACTCATTTTGAGTAGTGAACCTTGTAAATATATGTTGTTCCTTCTGTGTATGTGTATTAGTGTGTGTAAAAACTACAAATTAATTTATTTTAATATGGGATGAAGGTTATTTATTAAATAAACTAAAATTTAATTTAATTCACTGATCCACTCCCTCCCCCTGGGTGAATTAGCACTAATCTTGTGGGACCTTTTTAGGTGTTGTATGATTTATGACAAATCAAGGGAACGAACACACTAAATATATGACATTTATACACTAATATATAATACAAATATATTTGTATTTTTGAACTAATAATACATTTAAAGTGTATATCGATATTGAATTTTTAGGGGATAGAAATAGAATGAGGAGTACCATGGGCAATGAATTCACATATAGAGGTCTGATAAATAGTTTGTTATCCATACTATAACTGGTAGTAGCACTACTAACTACAAATGAATAGTATGTGGTATAAATGAAATATATATAGGATATGATCTAATGGAAGGGTAAATTTAATGAAATTGGAAGAAAGTAAGGGAATATAATATCATACTATGATATTTAGAGTGTAATCCATCTTTTTAAGATTCTAGTATTTCATTTGTGAACAAAAAACATTTATCTAATATACAAATTCATCTAGATATTTTTTCAAGAATATATTTTGAAACATTGAAAAGTTAGTTGGGGTTAAAATACAAAATATATATTGACAAATTCCATTGTTTTAGATAATCTTAGGAGGTATAATTCCTTAGTGGGCTTTGATGGTGAAAGGAGACTATTAATACAAATGGAAACGATTAAGAAGATGAGTTTCAAATAGAAGTTTAATTAAATCCCCTTTAAGATATATTAAATTTGTATATCTTTTAGGTATGAATCTATATTATTTGTTGGTTCAATATTCATAAAAGGAACTATTTTGTGGATTAGTAATAAAACTACTGATTGTAGTTGAGAAAGAAATAGTTTGGAGTTTTTGGGTGGTGGAGGAAGATTCCATCAATGGATGGAAGTATGTAGGTTATAGAGTTATGGTTTCTAAAATATAAGTATGTATGTTGATGCTACAAGAATTAATAGTTACTCATGATAGAATAATATTCTTAGAATATTTTTTCCCGCTGGTCGAATAGTTATTAGAGGGATGATGTTAGGTTTTCCTATAAAAACAATCTTCCCTGCATGAGATAATTGTAATCATTGATGATTTCTTAGATTTGTGATTAGTGAATAAATTATGGCTCAATAATTTATATCCTTTATCTCTTAATGGATTTTAGTGTATCTCCATGGACATGAGATATATCCCAAAAACACATTAATTCCTTATGTTTTGGATAGAGTGTGTGTTTGGATCATTGTATGGTTTATCCTGGTGTTCAAATGCTTACTTTTTATTGATTTGTTTGGGTTTATATAGAGAATGAGGATGGTTATCATATCTATTCCCTGTTATTACATGTCTCTGTATTTATCATGAATTCCAATTTTAATTTCTATATGGTAAAACATGTATTGAGCATAATATATTTTTTCTTGGGTGAGGCATGTACTACTTTTATAAAAAACATAAACATATTTGATTTTTCTTCAATATGGGATATTATGGGATTAATATGAGAAAATATTAATTGTAATCATACTCACTACTTGAATGTTTACTTTAGTGTATGTTCTTTCCTTGTCTTTAAATTTTTAGGTTGGTGACAGATGTCATTCATCGAATTAGGATGGAAATTTGGTATGACCGTGTCCATGGATCATAGAGAAGACAAAAGTTATTGGTTATAAATTTAATCTATGTTTTTATGTTTCCGTTTTATATACATTTATAAATATATTGATCTAAATGGATTATATAACATGCACCCTGTTATTCTAATTATATTCATTTATCTATTTTTTGAAACATAAGTTGCATGAATCGTTTTTTTTTTCAACTGAGAATTATGGGATCATAATGATAGATGATGTGAATTTATTTGATAGGAAATATATAATAGGATCTCCAATATATGTATGAAAATGATTTTTGTTTGTAAATCATTCACCTGAGGATGGTATAAACCCTTACCATTTTTCTAAATCCATATGTGATTTTTGGGGGTACATTGAATTTTATTGGAGACTCAACTCAAGTTTTAGGTATTCTTGGATGGGTTATCAAATATATGGTAAAAAAAATTGACTAAATTTATCTAACAAAACTTAATATATACTTATTATGGGTAATTAACTTTAAATATTAAATATACCATTGATAGCCAAATATCACAACCAGGTACAGCTAACTAAATTTTTGGTAAATTTTATGTTTAACAATAACCTAGACAGTTATGAAAAGATAATCATGATAGGCTTCATAGGTACCATCCATTACATTAAGTAGTTAAAGAGAAATTACCCTCAACCACTCAATCTGAAAATGATGTATTGAATAAATTGGATAATAGTATACATAAACCATATTATTAATTTTCTAGTTTTCTTGACTTGTGAACTTGATAAAATTAAATCAGTACACCAACCAATATAATTGATTTCATTTAACAAATAATGATATACAAGTATCACCTAGATGTTAAGGGTAGATACAAATATAGGGAACTTCAACTGTATAGCTTCAAGATAATGGCACCTAAAATGAGGCATGAAACACTTATATCTACAATTCAACTTCATTCAATGAAGATCCTCAAACATTTTCTTATTGTTCATATAATTACCAGAGTTAGATCAACCTTTCACCTGAACCAAACCACTAAAATACCTTATTAAAACTTCCTATGTTTCAAATACCTATGTGAATGTTGATGTATAACATAACGAATATTAAAAGTGTCTTTCCTTCAAAAAAATAATAAAAATATATTTGGGTTTTACTAGAAAAATATTATAACCTTAGCATATGATGGAAAAATATAAAATGAAACTTTTCCACTATAGAGGAAATCAATACACCATGGGTATTTATACATTAATGGTATATGAATAATACTATGAATATGAATATATATGTATGAATATAAACAATAAAAATATCCATGGTATAAAACTCACATATAGACCATCTATAAAACAAAACTATATATAACTGCTATATAAATAAATCAAGTTAAAAATGAAACTATATAATTCTATATGGAGACCTATATGCACATTAGAAAATAAGATAACTCCTAGAATAATCCATATTATCATCTACCAATCCCTCCAATAATATCCTGAAAGGACATAAATAGTATAAATCATAATGTTCTATGAACTCCTATAATTCAATATCTTTCTTTTACTTAGATCATGAATACGAAGATTTAAATTATTTTCAATATGGAAAATATAGGTTTTAATTCCATCATACCCAATGTCTTATAACCACCCAATACTCACATGTTTATCATAAAATCATGTATATGTAATAATAGAACATTGTAGGTAGATAAGTAAGTAAAATAATAAACATACTTGATAAAAATAGTGATTAATATAATTAACAAACCTATTTCCATTATGTAAAATTCCATATTCCTTCTCCCATGTAGTAGAACCAACCATACCTAATTTGATCATTTCTCAAAATTTGGTAGATTTGATATAGTAGTTAAGTTACCTTAGTTCCCTTCCCATGGGAATAGGTATAGAGTATATAGAGTCAAGGAACCTATAAACCCATCCCATCAAAAATGTGAATATTTATAAAGATTAAGGGAAACATTATCCATTCACATATTCCACAACCTACACTTCATTGTGCTGGATACACACTTGATAATTCAATAAAAATAATAGTACCTTTTACATGATAAATATAACAAAACCACAAATATACACAAGTATGTATCACTAAACATAATGTATGCATGATATAATTTGATACTACATGCATGTATAACACAAAAAAGACTATACCATTTATAAAGTACGACATGATTAATAATAAATCATACTAGTAAAAATATACATAAATCTTGAGACATGGAATAATTAATAACTATAGTATAGTAGGGGAAAAATCAACGCCCCTCTTTTGAAATAAATCATCCCATTTGAAAAATTAATTTAGGAAAACGTTTATTAAATAAAGGATTTTATTTTGTATGAATCTAAATCAACCTAATGTCATTATTAACCCATAAATTATGATAATTATGGGATATATAAAGTGTAACATACCAAATATTAGGTTGAACATGCTTCCAAATTGATATGATCTGACCCACAGGGGCCCCACCTTGACCAGTGGTAAGCTGAGTGTTCCACCCAAAGACCACCACAAATTGGCTAGGAGCTAGTGATTAGAACCAATAAGGAATAAAATATTGAGGATTGAGAAATATCAGACATGGAATCCACCAAAATTTACTTCACCTAAATAGGATACTTCAATTCACTAGAACTTTTGGTATTAAACATCATGTTCATTGAAACACCTACTCTAACATTTTCAGTGAATTAGAAATTAGGTAGTCTGGTATCACCCTAAATCACCACAATTAGTCTAATAATTATTTCACACAAAAATGAATATAATCAAGTAATCCTAGAAATGGGTACCCAATTAATGGCTACCTAGTCTTACTTGACCTGATTAAATTAGGTTCAATTACCCCTTAATTGAGTTTGGGTATGGTTCATGTTTGATAGAGACTACCCTATCATTATCAGGCAGTGTTCCAGTATCGGTGATAGGATGAAGAAAAACCTAAAACCATTTATCTTTTTTGGTATTTTTTTTTAAATTTTAATTTTTTAGATTTAATGTTTTAGCTGGTTCGGTGAATATAGTCAGTGGGAAGCTAGTATAAGGGGAGTTTCCATGCATTTAATAGGAATGAATGTATAGAGTCTTATAGATCCTCACAGACATGATGTTGTATCCAATGTGGGAAAACAACCTATAAACTAGATCTCACTATCTGGTTACTTATATCTATTCATCCCTATCATAAATTTAACCCAGTTCTTCCTTTGATCTATTTCCATCAATGACTATACCATGTCTCCCTTAGAGAATTTCATGGACTTCACCCTGCCACAAATGTTATTTGGAATTAGATTTTCCACGTTTTGGAATAGATGAACATACTTGACTAGGACCAAAGATTTTTGGTACTTAATGTACCACTAAATACCCTATGGTAGGATCCTAATAACCTCAAAATCTTATACTCCATGCATCATCTCCATGTGTTGCTGCTCGTACTACCAAACCGGCTTCTATAACCCCCTGCATAAGTTTATGTTTCCTATTACACCTCTATATGTTCATCATCTTCAGTTGCATCGTCTTATTAAGTGATTTCACCACATGAAGGAATACCTAAAATATTATTATATTCATATATATATACCATGATCACCACTACTTTTTTATCCACTCATATTTTGGTCAAAAAAACAAAACATAATATTTTTGATCAATGCTTATGTGGACATTATCCCATATCGAAGACTGCATTGGGAGCATCCTGATTTATAATCCAACACACCCATTCCTATCTAATGTATAGAAACTCACATTACATTGGATTACCACCATTCATATGGAATTCAAAAAATAAAATATTAAATAATATAAACAAGTTTAGGTCTTTAAATGGGTTTGATTTCATTAGTCATATTAAGGTATGTTTAATAATAAATGGGAATAATTGGGTCCAGGATAGGGTTAGGGTAGTTTTAATTTAATCAGTTTTGGGTTTGGGTATCCCAAAATTAGAAAGTACCTAACCCGTTATCATCATTACCATAATGTAGAAAAACAAAAAATTAAAATGACACTCTAATTTTATGTGGTTCAAACATTATATCATATATCCATGAGAGAACACTTCTGTGTATTTATTATTATCACTCCAAAAGATACAAGATTTTATAATCTATGTAACTTCTCATCACTTAGATCCTTAAAAATAAAGTAATTCCAAGTTATAGGTTAGATTGTTAACAAGTTCCCACCCATATTTTATAGATAATTCCAACCAGTTAACAGGTGGAACAAAACATCAAATTTTACAGGGGTCCTTTGGTTTGACTGAGATGACTCTTGATTCCCTATAGTATTCCTTAGCTTAACCACTAACTACCAAAAATAGAAAGTTCCACCCCCCTACATCCAATAGATCCTCTAACATAGACCCTTCCACTAAACTAAATAATATGCACTTCACCATAGAAAATCTACAACATAATACTAAACTATCAGTAAACGGAGTTTCCACTATATCTTGCCACATGTCAAATTATACCTATCTTATGGTCAAAGAATCAACTGGTGTTCTGATCTAAAATTATAATAACTTCTAAAATCCTAATTATATCCCACTAGAATACTATTTTATAGAATTTTTATAGCCTCAAAAATACTTTGGAAGGTTTAAACATCCACTTTTCTTCTATAGTATACAATTCCCACAATCGCCTTCTAATTACCCTATTCCCATTAAGGTAAATTACGACTTCAGGCATTTTTATATTAAGACCTTGGGGTACATATCCACCATGTTCTATTTTCTTATTATCTTTTATATAACTAAGTCTATATCCTCTTGTAAATTATGAATATATTAGTATTTTATGTCCATATATTTAGTCCTTATGTGAAAAAAAATTATATTTATCCAAGTGACTTACATTTTCATTATCACAGTAAAGTAGCCCAATTTCATATCCCTTTCCAAGTTTCACTAAAGGAAACCTCATACATACAAGTTAATTTACTACTTTCATTGGCACTTCATATTCATCTTCTATGGTAGAGAGTGAAACCATTTGTTGTGGACTAGACATCCAACTAATTTTATTCCTTATGAATGTAAACACATATCTGTGTGTACTCGTTCAAGTATTAGAATCCCCCCCCCCCAAGTTATCATCTACATACCCTTGAAATGGCTTGAAAACCTGAAGCTTAAGGTTGTATATTACATTCCTCTAAGATATATAATAATTCATTTGACATCTTCACAGTGTACTTCCACTATATTTTCCATGTACTAGCTGATGACTCCCATTTAATACGAAATTTCTATATGGGTTAATACAATAGCATACATCAAAATTTTTAATTTTCATGCATAAACATGTATCATGACTCATCTTCATATCTCACTGATTTCCCCTTTTAAAGATTAAAGTTCTCAAATAGAGAAGTTAAAGATACCTTATATTCAATGATTGTAACTTAATTGATGACCTTTCAAATGTACTCCCTCTAAGACAAAACTAGGCTTACAGCTTCCCTATAAATTCTAATAACCATCAAAATAATCTTTTTTCATTTTGAGATCATTAATTTTGAAACTTATTGAAAACTCACATTTTCTCTAAATATATTTAATGTATGTTCCTACCAAGATAATTTTGTCAATATAAAAGAGAAATTTGATGAATACATCATTCATTTAAGTTGTTTTATGACATGAGTAGTCATATTTTCTTTGTATGAAACCCATTTCAATCATAAATGGACAGAATTTTTTATTCCATTTTTATGGTACTTATTTTATTCCATAGAGACAATTTTTTATATAATATACCAGACCCTTTTTCTAATTAACCTTGAAACCAATTGGATGGTTCATGTAATTTTTTACCCTCAAATCACCATGATGCAACATGGTTTTTAAATCCATTGGTTTCGACTATAGATAATTGGTAGAAAAAAATTAAGATTGTCTGGATAGTGGTGTGTTTGACTAATTCGGGAAATATTTTTGAAAAATCAATCCCTTGTTTTTATTGGAATTATTAAACCACCATCCAAAACATATACCACTTACTTCCATAATCTTCTCCTTTAACCATAAGACCCACTTATTTCCCATCTTTTTCTTCCATTGTAACATCTCATTACCATTTTATTGGGTAATCACATAACCTTTTCACGGTTTTCCACTACATTGAGATTAGGAGGATACCTATAATGGTGAAGTTAGAGATTTGTTGGACTTTCAATACGAACTGGCCATTTTTTCATGTTGTGGAATGATTTCACGCCATGTAACTGTTGTTGGGTACATGTCATGAGAGGGATCACACTGTAAAAGATTACATGTCGTGAATGGTGGTTTTACATCATGACTTATTTAAATAATGAATTTTAAATCCAAAGAGATGGATTTTTTGGCGTGCTTTTACACTGTGGATTCCATGGCATGTAACTATATTACTTTTCATGAAATGGCCCATGTCTAGATTTTAAAATGGGAGAGTGGTTATTTTTTCATTGATCCTTCTCCAAACCTCTTTCCTCTTGAACCAAAACTCATTCCAGGTGATTTTAAAAGACACATATCCTCTTAGATCAATATGTTTGGCACTAGATCTATGTTGTGGTTCTGGGGTATCTCACTGGGTAGGTAAACTTTACATTACTTCATTTACTTTAATCATGGTTTCTTCATTGGGTGGAATATTAAGATTTTTTTAGACTAAGGTTGGTGATTATTCTTGGGTTCTTCCGAGATCCATTGTGTGATCTCATTCCGGAGGACTTTTGTTCTATTGGTAACAGTGTGTTGGGTGTTCATATTTTTTGTTATGTAACTTTCAACTCTTCCTTTAACCCCTAGTCTTCTAAATTGAATCAATATTTATGTTTATTTTATTCTAGGGTCTTTGTATATGTTGTTGGGTTCCATTGATTTTGGATTCCGTTATGGGCGTGTGCGACCCTCGTTTTGAGGTAGGTGATTTTGTCTCTAGCCTATATTGATTAGCTTGATTGTTCGTTCTTTATAAATTGATTTATAAATCGAATTGGCATGATCTTTTGTGTGTGTTGGAAAGAGTTTTAAAAAATAAATGGTTTTTCCCTATATATTAATTAATAAAAAGAAAATACGTATTTTCAAAGGATTGAAATGGAATTTTTGAAATGGTTTTGAAATGGTTTCCAAATCATTGAACTGAATTGTTAAAAACATAACATGGGTTGCCTTGGGTACTTATGTGGATGGTTTATCTTGATTCCATCACCCATTGTTTTAATATTATCAATGAGGTTTGACTTGGGGCTTTTCTCTATTTCATAGGCTCACTGTCCTAGTGGACCGATATTGACATTTTTGGGGGTGTACTTATGTGGTTGTCCTCTACATTCTAGGCTTGTAGTCATAGGATCAAAAAATTTCACTTTATTATTGTGGTCTGAGTAGTCTATGTCCTGGATTTGTACTATTCCTTTATATTTTGATACATGTTCTTTTGTTTTTTACGGCTTTTATTTCTAAGTTACCCTTGATATGCATGTTTGTGCTTGTGGAAAATGATATCAAAAATGTTCTTTGAAATTGATAAACCTGCTTTGGTTTAGAATTATGGAAAAAGGGAAATGTTAACCATGTTTTCTATAAAACTACTTCACTGCTTATCATGGTAAGTTTTTATTTAAAATGAACATACATGAATTGTTATGCAGTGGTTTGGTATGGAACACCTAAGTGGGATCCTATTGAGCCTATTAAATCACACAATGTGAACCTCTTCAGTGGTGCATAGACCATTTTTTTATTCTAGTGTAGGGAAAGTAAAGGAATCATAGTTAGGTGGCGGGGTTCATGTCAAATTATTGGGTAGCTGGTGATGAGATGGTGGGATTTCTTTCATGCCATCATCCGGAGTAGTTGTTCAGTTTGGGTCCTTTACAGTTGGAAATGTCCTTTGGAGTTTTATGGACACTCTCTATTATCTATTTATTCTAACATCTTGAATTTATGACATATATATCTTTCTTTTCTTACACTGTTGCTTCATGTTTTACATATGTATTCCATGTGGTTGATTAGGTTGGGAAAAATCATTCCATATGTTGTGTTCTTTGATGCTCGGGTGCATTGTTTTTAGGCCATGGGGATGGTGAGCACCCTTTGGGTATGTGATAGATCGGTTCAGGTGTCAAGTTTAAGGGTAACCTAGGTCAGTTCATTGCAATTTCATATTAGAGGAGGTATGTCCTCAAGATTCCATGTCTTGGGACATATGTAAGACTAGAGATGGGATTTTCAGCACTTGAGAGGTATGTTGTGATATGTGTCTGGCCAGCTCTTGTTGTAATGAGACTCAATTTTCCATGAGACATTGGGACGTGTGTCTCTAGTTTTGGTTTTCATTTTAAAAAAATTAGATTTTTCTTATGTTTTTTCTAGATTGAATTTAGATTTTTTTTTGATTTCTTATCATTCTTTTTTTTTTGGTGTGCAACAGTATGCCTCCGAGACATCTTCCATAAGTTTCTTAGGAAGATGTAGTTGATGCTCCTCAAGGGAACCCACCTAAAGATAAGAATCTCATTGAGACTACCATAATAGAAGTCGGTGATATTTATCAAGATGTATTGTGATTTCATAACGTTGTTGTTCAGTTAAAACTAGAAGCTAGAGGATTCGATCATGAGAATTCTTGCACGAGAATCCACAATAAAGGGATGATTGAACCTCAAGTGGTGGAGGACTGGATGGATAGGATTGATCAGATCTTATACTTTCTAGAGACACTTAATAACATCAAGGTAAAGTGCATAACATTTATACAAGAGGGTTCTTTAACTAAATTGTGGGATTCTATGGTCCATGTAGATAGACAGGTGCACTTGGATAGGAAGGGTTTTAAAACCCTATTCTTTCAATAGTATTTTCTTGAGTTTCTGATGTTCAAAAAGTATCTAGAGTTCCTATCATTCGAATTGGGAGAAAATTTTGTGTCATCATACACCAATCATTTTTCTAAACATTCCCATTTTTACCCAAACAAGGTGAAGAATGACCAGATGAAGGCACATAAGTACCCACAGGGTTTGCGACCAGATATCAGATCATAGGTGTTTATGCTGAATTTTTTAACCTATAAAGAGATAGTAGATAGATATATTATGGTAAAAATGAATATGGTAGGTAAGGTTGGATTTTCCACCTCTTCTCTTCCATTAGGTGGCAGCTTCAGTGGCGTACATGGGGAGAAGAGGAAGTCGTAAGATCATCGTAGGAGTAGTGGAGGTTGGTATCAACATTGATCCTCTTCTATACCATCTGTTATAGCTGGTAATGTGTATCTGACTTGCTATCAGTGTGGTAAGGGACGACACACCAATTTTTTTTTACTATTCTTGTGAAGACGTGAAATATCTTTGGATGTGTTGGTCACTTGCAGCGCTTCTATCAGGCTATGACTACAAATCATTGTGGTCCTGGTTCCTCAGCTCCAATGGCTACTACGGTGTAGTCAAAAGATTCAAAGAGTACAGTTCTCCTTCCACAGGCCTTGGGAGTGAAGCATTTTCATGCAGTAGATGAGTGTCTAGTGGAACATGATGTAGGTCTGAAAATAGTGATAGGTTCTATCCTTATTTCATCATCAATATCAATTACATTATTTGATACTGGTTCCTCCCATTCGTTTATATCTTCATGTTTTATTAATTTTCTTAAACTTCCAATGAAACTTATGACCTTTAAAATGGATTAACAACGCCTCTTGGTATGTGGAAAGAGTAGGGGTTCACGTGTCCTTCTTGTTCATTAATGATAGCTGATACAGAGTTGTTTTGGGATTTTCTCATTCTTAATTTTTGATCTGTTTGACCTAATCATTGGTATAGATTGTCTTGACACTCATCGAACTGGGGTTTATTGTTATCATTGGTGTGTTTCATTTCTTACTACCGATAGAAGATATCATGTGTTTTTGGGGAGTGGGACCCGAGGTCAGGTTGTTTAGGACCTTCTCGCCCAGAGATCAGGAGTTTACTAATTACTATTGCATTTTATCTAAACAACGTTTCTTCTTTTGATGATCTTCCCATGTTTATTCAAGACGTTCCTGAAATTTTTCCAGATGGTTTTTCTAGTCTTCATCTAGATAGATAGGTAAATTTTATAATTGATCTGGTGCTAGGTATTCATTCAATAATGATAACTTCTTATCATATGGAACCATAGGAGCTAAAAGAGCACAAGAATCAGTTGGAATACCTCTTCAAAAAAGGTTTTGATCACCCTAGTATTTCTCCTCAGGAATCCCCATTTCTATTTTCCAAGAAATTAGATAGTTCACTTCATTTATTTGTGGACTATCGGAAGATGAATCAGATAACTGTTGATAAGAAATATCCTTTTCCTCATTTGGATGATCTATTCGATCAGTTGAAGTGGGAAAAGTGGTTTTAAAATAAAGAACTTTGGTCAGGTTATCATCAGCTCAGATTTTGGGAGTCTGATATACTGAAGACAGATTTGAGGATTTGGTATGTCCATTATGAATATCTTGTGATGACTTTTGTTCTGACTAAGAGTCTTGTTGATTTATGTCTTTGATGAATTAGATATTCCATTAATACCAGGAAACAAAATTTGGTAGTGTTCATGGATGATATTCTAGTCTATTTTAAATCTAATAGTGAGCATGAACACCATCTGAGTTTGGTTTTGTAAATTTTGAGAAGTCACTATTTGTATGGAATGATTTCAAAATGTAGTTTCTAGATTTTGGAAGTGATGTTCGTAGGGATATAAATTCTTGAGCATGTATTATCAGTTGATACAGAGACCGTAAAGGTTTTTTTCATAACAGGAAACACATAATGTCATTGAGGTATGAAGCTTTATTTGGTCATATTGGATACTACCAACAGTTTGTCACATAATTCTCTAAACGGGTGTCACCATTGAATGCTCTTACTAGGAAAGTGGTGAAATTCACCTGAGAAGCAAAGTGTCAAAAAAAATTCAATGAACTGAAAATTCTTCTAAGATCAGCTTCTATTCTGATCTTACCTGATCCCGATAAATGATATGTGGTGTTTTGTGATGCCTATAGTGCTGGTTTGGGATGTGTGATTATGTAGGATAACTATGTGGTAGATTATGGATCTCATTAGCTTTGACCAAATTAAAAATATTACCCCACTCATGATTTAGAACTTGTTGCATTCATGCTTGCACTTATGTGTTGGTGGAACTATCTTTTTGGTTAAAGGTTAAAAATATTATCTGATCATAATAGTCTGAGTTATATCTTTTCTCAGAAGTACTTGAATCTCATAGAGTGGTTATAGGTAGAATACTTTCCGATCTTTGACTTTAATATCACCAACACCCTATGAAATGCAATTTTTTGTAGATTCTCTTAGCAGTAAAGTACCATAATAGGATATTCTAGAATTGAAGGAGGAGTGGAACTTTATGGGGATTTTCAGTCAGTTTCACCAAGATTCTTATGAGGATGTTTCAGGGATGCTTCGTACTAGTGTTTAGTTATCCTCATCTCTCTTGGAGTCTATTTTTTGGATTCAGTAGTAGGATTATGAGTTTTCTAAGACTCGAGAAAGAATTTATGTTCAGGATACTATTTCTAGTTGGTCTCTCTCTTCAGATGGTATGCTTTACCTCAAGAAAAGGATTTTCATCCCAACATCTATGAGGAGTTTAGTCTTGTTCAATTTTCACTAATCTTCATGGTCCTTTTATCTAGGCACTAAAAATATGTATTATTACATGAAATTTTGATTCATGTAGCTGGGTATGAAGTGTGAAATCACTAAGCCTATGTCTCACTGCTGCACCTTCCAACGGATAAAGGCAGAGCACTTGAAACCTTCTGGGTTGCTTCAGACTCTTCTGGTGCTAGTTTGTAAATGGGATGAGGTAACCATGGACTTTGTTTTTGTATTATCGTGGACACCTTGATGGAGGAATGCTATTTAGGTGGTTTTTGTCAGTTAACAAATTATTCTCATTTCATTCTGATCAAACACACAACTAAAGTTAAAGATATAGGCATGTTGTATGTGATAGAGATTTTGAGGAAACATGGGATTACTTATACCATTATTTTGGATAACAATCCTAGGTTTACCTTTATGTTTTTAAGGAGTCTCCAAGAGCTTATGAGAACTCAACTCAAGTTAAGAAAAAATTATCATCCACAAAAATATGGTCAAATGGATAATTTGATTCAGATCCTAAGGGATATGCTTCGTGCATGTGTCGTTGATTTTTGAGGATCATGGGATAGTCATATGGGACTGGTTGATTTTTTTTATAATAATAGTTATCAATATTCAATAAGAATCCCTCCCTTTTAGGAATTTTATAGTTTCCCATGTAGATCACCCCTTTATAGAGATGTGATGGGAGAAGTATCTTTACATGGACCAAGTTTGGTTTAGGGAACATCCGTGAAGATTCAGGATGTACAAAAAAATATGGTTATAGGATAGAGTCGACAGAAGTCATATTTGGATTAGCGGCATCTAACATTGGAGTTTTTTATAGGTGATTGG
Source organism: Viscum album (assembly GCA_963277665.1). NCBI lineage: Eukaryota > Viridiplantae > Streptophyta > Magnoliopsida > Santalales > Viscaceae > Viscum > Viscum album. The sequence goes on along the minus strand of OY728119.1, from coordinate 1,682,313,961 downwards.
GTTTTCTTGAATGTTTCTCCTTGGTTGGGTCACAGTCGACTTAGAAATTAGGTAAAGTTGGCTTTGAGATATATTAGTTATTTGAGGTCACTGAGAAGATATGAAAAGATTCTTATCCGATAGAATTTATGGTTTAGTTGATAGTTATTCATGATGTTTTCCATATATCTCAACTCAGGAAATATCACCCTGACCCCACTCACGTTATGATTTGGGAAGAAATTGAGTTAAATCTAGAATCTTCTATTGCAGAGAAACCAGTTGAGATCATTGAATATCAAGTGAAAGTATTGTGTGGGAAGTGGATTCTTTTGGTCATAGTTCTATAGAAAAAAGGATCATATTATCATGTGACTTGGAAACATGAATCGTTGATGAGGTTGCAGTGGCCTCATCTCCTTCCGAGGATTACATATTTCACATGACTTCCAAGGGATGGAAAGTATTTATGGTGGGAATTTTGTAGCATTATGTTACCATTTTATCTGGTATTACCTTAACCTTTTCATGGTTTTCCCTCCCTTGATATTGGGAGGATACCTACAATAGTAAAGTCACATATTTGTTGGACTTTCATTAATAACTGGTCATTTTTGCAGGCTGCAGAATGATTTCACGCCATGTAACTAGGTTACACAACAAGTAACTATTTTTGGGAGCAAGTCATGAGAGGGATCATGCTATGAAATGTTACATGTTGTGAATGGTGCTTTCACATTGTAAATTCTTTAAATAACTGATTTTAAATCTTAGGTGATGGATTTTTTGGAATACTTGTACACCGTGGATTTCACTGCATGTAACTATATTACACATCATGAAATGGCCCGCGTCCAGATTTTAGAATAGAAGAGCATATATTTTTTCATGGATACTTCTCCAAACCACTAGGATCTCGAACCTAAAATCATCCCAATCGATTTTCAGAGACCCCACTTCTCCTAGATCGATCTGTTCGGTGTTGGATCTTCGTTGCAGTTATGGTTCATCTCTCCGAGTGAGTAACCTTTTTTCCCCTTAATTTCCGTTGATCATGGTATCATAATTGGGTGGAGTATTTGGATCCATTGGTCTAAGGTTGAATATTATTCTTGGTTTCTTTTTATATCTATTGTGTGATCTTGTTTCAAAGGCCATTTCTTATGTTGGTCATAGTGTAGTGGGAGTTCACCTTTGAGGTATGTTGGTTTCCTATCTTCCACTGGCCCCATGTCTTTTAAATTGAATCAATATTGATGTGGATTTGATTTTATGTCCTTTTTTGATTTTTTTGGGTTTCATTTATTTTGGATTTCATTACAGGTGTGTGAAACCTGATTTTTGAGGTAGGTGGTTCCATCTCTAGCCAATGTCGATAAGCCCGATTATTCCTGAATTATAAATTGATTTATAAAAGGAATTGGCATGATCTTTTTTTGTGTGATGAAAATAGTTTTCAATGAGAAATTTTTTCCCTGGTCATTGATAAATGTAAATAAAATGGGTATTTTCAAAGAATTTAAATGGAATTTTTGTACTGGTTTTGAAATGGTTTTAAAATCACTGAACTAAATTGTGAAAAAGATCACATGGGTTACCTTGAGTACATAGGTGTAAGGTTTAGCTTGAGGCCATAGTCCATTATATCATGATTATAAAGGAGTTTTATCTTAGGGATTTCCCCTATTTCCAAGGAATATTTTTAAATGGATCTAATATTGAAATTTTGGGGGATTTACTCTCAGGGTATTCCTCTTCTTAATAGGCATATTGTTATGGGATCTGATTTTTTCACATAATTATTGTGGTATGAGTAGTTTGTGGCCTGGACAAGTAGTATTCCTTGGTTTTGTGATACCTGTTCTTCTATTTTGTATTTCTTGGCTTTCTAAGTTAGCTTTGATATGCATGTTTATGCTTTTGGAAAATGATATGCCAAATGTGCTCTGAAATTGATATACCTGCTTTGTTTATTACTGCGGAAAAAGTGAAATGTTTACCATGTTTTCTATAAAACTAGTTTAATGTATATCATGCCATGTTTTTATTTAAAATTATAATACAGTAATTATTATATAAAGGCTTTTAATGTAACACCTAGGTGGGATCCTACTAAGCCTATTAGCTCACACCCAGCGCACCTCTTCGGTGGTGCATTGACCTTTGTTTTTTTCAGTGTGGGGAAAGGCAAGGCACTGCAGTGAGGAGATGAGGTTCATATAGGGTAGTTGGGCAGTTGGTGGTTAGATTGTGGTAGTTTTTCCATTCTATCATTTGGAGTAGTTGTTTGGTTTGGATTAATTGTTCTTAGACTTTTCCTTTGGAATTTTAGCAACTCTCATAGTTCTCTATTTCCATTATTTTCATAAAGTTGGGGCATAGATATCTTTATCATCTTCCACTATTCCTTCCTTAATTACATATGTATTCTATGTGGTTGTTCATTTTGGGAGAAATCATTCATTATGTTGTGTTTTTGGATTCCCGAGAACAATGTCGATAGCTCATGGGGATCGGGAACACACTTTGGGTTAGTGATGGATTGGGTCGGGTGCCGGGTTTGAGGGTAACCTGAGTTAGTTTATTACGTCCTTTATGGAAAATTCATGATCACTCATATACCATTGGAATTTAGTGAATCCAATTACTCTTCCAAGGATAACACCCAATTTTCTGAATCATTAATCATTTTCAATTCTTCTAGGATTTTAGGTCCTCCCCCATCCGTTAAAAGTACTGTAAGTCATGACCATATATATGTACTGACTGTCTGACTCTAGATGACATTCACAACTCAACCCTTAGGTTTTCACTTTTTAGCACTACATTTTTTGGTTTCGTATCTTCTAGAATCCTACCTTTTTGGATATCAACCTCATGACTCTACAACCCATGAGTAGTCAGGTACATCCTCCCCTATCCTGGTTTAGGAACAATATCTTCCATCATATGAACCTTCCAAACAATGTTTGGCTCCAAAACTTCCATCCAGATCAACATGAATAAGTACTATTTATTCATTATCCTCAAATAAAACCTCTTTTAGGTTTCAGTATTTGTATAAGACCCTCTCATTAAGGATAATTTTATATTCCCTAATTATCTTTTGATAATCATCATCCTATAGCTGAAATCCAAATTTTTTATCTCCATAGACAACAAATAAACATACTTGATTTTCCCTCTCCTGGGGATCAATATAGACATAATATAAAATTCTCAAAACATTAAAGTGATTAATTTTTAAGATTTATTTGGCTATAACTTCTCACGAATCACCTTCCCCACTAGGGTTGATGGTATTCTTTTAATAAGATATAAAATACGTTTCATCGCATCCACCCAACTATATTTAGACATTTTGGAGTGAAAAATCATTCTATGAGACCTTTTAGCTGATGATTTTTTCATCATTTCAACTACACCATATTGTTCAGGTGTTTTGAGTATTGTTTTATCCATTATGATTCCCTTATTTTTACAGTAGTTCTAAAATTCCTTTATTTTTTATTCACCTCCATTATCAAACCATAGAAATTTTATCTTCCATATGAATTCTCTTTACACTATCGATTTCTAATGAATGTATTCTCCCAACACATAACAATTTTGTTCAAGATGTATACCCCTGAAAATAAGTATACCCACACCTACCTACTTCTATCACTAATTAATGTTACAAAGTACTGGGATCCTCTACGATAATGAACTAGGGATGGTCCCCATACATCCAAGTGAACAAGTTCTAATTTATGGCTCTGAGGATTCCTTCTATTAATATTAAATAAAACCTACTACTTCTTCCCTTGTGTACAACTTTCATAACTTCCAAATTTAGTATGATCAAGTTTTAGTATACCCTTTGATGCTAGAACTTTCTTATTATTCTCACAAAAATGACTAATTCATAGTCCCATAACTCCAGCTTTCTAGAATTTTCTATTTTGGTCATCATCAAACCATATGAACTTTTTCTAAAATACAAGGTCATATCTTTTACTACTCTATCCACCACCACGGCACCATGATTAAATTTCTATACAGCTTTTGAATAAAAATTCCTTAAAATTTTTCATCCAGTTTTCTAATGGAAATAAAATTTTTCCAACATATTTAAATGTGTTGAACTTCCTTCAACTTCAAGAAGATACCCTTAGAAATCCCAATCACACTTTGAGATAACTTCAACAGACTCATAATATACCAATGGAACCTTACTAAATATTTCATGTATATAATTCACCATGCTCCTTTACTCTTCCATGGAATGAAGTTATTCCCCTAAAACAATTACACATGATTCCACTGTAACATCGATTGTAAGGGGTCGGTTCTTACCAAACTCTCCATTTTTTAGTTATGAATGTTAATGTTTTTCATGATGGGTGGAAGGGAAGAAGTTAATTTTGAGCTAGACTTTTATCTGGGAGACCATTCTATGGATTGGAGCCTTAGGTTTCACCATAGGGGTTGGTTTGCATCATGGTTGTGGACCCTTTAGTATAGGGTCTGTAGGTGTGAGGTTTTGGTGTCTCTACCACCTGAGAAGTGGATAAATAATAGTGTTCTACTATGGGGTAGAGACATTGTGATTTTTTCATTGTATCTCATTTATGGAGGTAGGTTTTGGTGTAGGGAATATGTTGTGGATTGGATTCAAGGAGGGTGTCTCTACCGGATTGGGGGGGAAGTTATGGAATAACTCATAGTTAAAATTATAGCCTTACCCACAATTATAAGATATGGGTAGAGATAAGTGGGGATTTCACAATGAATTATAGAGGCTCCAAATTATATATCATGGGAACCCTTTCTACACTATAGTTTAGGGGACACCCCTAATGATATTTAAATGGACAAGATAGTTGCATCATGGTTTAGTTAAATTATAGTTTGGTAGAAATTCATATATGCCTTTGATTTCACTTATTTTTTCTTTCCTCATTCAAAGACAATGAATCCCAAAGGACTATTTTAGAGAATTTGATCCCAATTTTCTATTATTTGACTCTTGACATTAGGAGGTTGATTCATTCGTGGTTCAAGGTGAGTTTATTCACTCATTGGTCTTATTCATTAAAAACAAATTGTGCATAGATATAGAGGAAATATCCTATTTTTCATGAATTTCTACTTGATGGTTGATATTGGATTCTTGTTGGGATTTTTTTATGGATATTTGGTTCCCCATAGAATAAGTGATCATATTTTAGTGTTTTTTATTCTGTTATTGCTCAGAAAGAGTTTAAATATTGATATTCTGGTAATGGAACTCTTGGATTTCATTACTTTGTGCAAGTTCATTAAGTCATGTTGAAGTTTCTTTTTGGATGAATAGAAGTGATTAACCTTAAGAAATATAATAATATAGAAATCAAATATATATTATTTTATTTATAAGATTTTTTGAATCACATACCATGTAATTATTAATCCATGATTTGGAATAAAATAATTAAAAAGGAAGAGTGATAATAAGGATTTGGGATTTTTTGATTCTATGTGATTTATTCCATATTATTGATGCCAAATGTTATTTAGTAGATAGATTATATATATATTTACTGCTTTTTATTATCATAGAGAATGGTTTATATGGTTTAAATTAGATAGAAAGTTTCAATTCAAAATGATGTTTTGGTTTAATAGAATAGGCATGAGTAATTATTCATTTTTTATAATGATTGAATATGGAAGTTATCTTGGATGCATGTTTATGGGTAATGATTAGTAATTAGTATAAATTTATTATATATTTATTTTTTCTAAAAATGTATGTATAATAAATAAACTAATTAAATATGTAAATTAAATGGTTATTTTCTAAAAAAATGTTTTACGTTTAGTGGGATAATCCTTGTTAATTATAGTCTAGAATACCTTGGTCCATGGACTTAGTTTCCCCTTGAATTTATATTTTAGAAAATATTTAATTCCTTTTGTGTATTTTCTAGGATATTAGATTCTTTTGTGATTGATTTTGATTCAATAGTAGTCAGGATATTGGAGAGAATTGCATAGGGATGCCAGGGGCTATATTGGAGATGATGACGGTGATAGAGGAACTGATTATATAATATGCAATGGTGTTGGGGATAAAACTGGAGTGGTTATGATAAATTGTGATCTAGATTTACTTGTTTGTTTATTTCTCAGTATTTACCTCATGACTATATTTGATATATATTTTTGGTTTTTATTTCCAAATTCTTGAAACAGTTTTGAAATATTCTCAACAAATGAATTCTTATTTTGGTAGCATAGATGATTCTTATAGTATCTAAAAATTGTAAAATTTAAGTGAATTAACAAAATAACTTGGGACATTCTAAATGAAAATAGATTATGAAAAAATACTTTTGAATAAAAAAAATTTATGGAACTAAAGACACTAATCTTGGAAGATCAATGTTTTAATCTTGGAAATGTATATGCAATAATATTAATTAATGGATGATAAATAACTAATTTTTAACTTTGAATCTTGTATGAAAGTTTGAGATAAAGTCCTTAGTAGTGGAAACTGAGTGTCATGTGTGACTATAGTTGCAGATGCATTTAAGGATCGATAATTTCTCTTAGTTTGGTTGTATTCCATATATATTATATTTTCAGATTTCATATGCTTCACCACCCGATTTGGTAGGGAAACTGACACCCAAATGTTATGAGAGTGTTTTTTCCAATTTCTAGGATGATGAGGAAATAAATGATTGACTTCCCCCACTCTCCCTTTGTATATATTTTATGATTAGGTTTATCCCATTATTTAAGGGCTTACCTTATATGGTGTGTTCCAACATGGGTTATGATGGACCTATATTTTACTATACATTTTTGTGTAGGCCATAACAGCTTGTGATTATAGAATATACTTATATCTGGTCATGGAGGCTATAGTTTCCCATGGGTTTACATAGATGGGTTCTAATGTATTATGGTATAATGCATTTAAATAGGTTGTAGAGGTTTCTAAACATATATATGATTACATATGTGATGATGATGATGTTGTGTCAAGTTGTATAGGATGAACAATAGTTATGATACGATTGCACAAAATGTAATATGTCTTATGGAAATAATCATCTAACATGATTCATTGGGGATTGAGAGTGAAAACCCCAGAAGGAAGTGAAAGTACAGTATCTTCATTATATATATGAGTTTGATATATAATTTTTCACTTCTATGTGTTACTCAATGATCCATCCTTAGTTAGGTTGGGAAAATATTTTACCCTCTTAAGTGAAGAGTTGTTTTCATTTTTTTATTCATTTGTATTTTTTATTATTCTCTCACATTTTTTATGATATTTTTTTGGGAGGATCCTATTGAGTATACATATTATTCTCACCCTATGTATATATACACTTTTTTAGGCTTGTAGGATCAAGTTAGAGATCAATTTGTGCATTGTTAGCATGTGGATTTGTTTAGGTACTATAGAAGTTCATGGTTACTGTCTAGGGGATCAGTTTAGTTTTTTCTTTTCAGTTTATCAGTTTATGTATGGTATTAATTTTATATATTGGTATTTATTCTTTATTTATGCATGGTCTAGTTTTTTTCCTTATCATCTTGTCTCTTATTCCTTAAACTATATATAAATTCAATTCATCCCATTTGTGTGTATTATATTCTATTAATTATATTCACTTACTCATAGAATATTAAATTTATGCTTGGGGGTCATTATCTCCTTTTCACTAGAGACCTAGAAGGGGTACCTTTAGAGGTATGGTCATGAAAAAGTTGTATCAAAGATGATGGTTGAGAGAGAGGATGGAGTTTCGTGTATGGAAATAGTGAGGATTCATGGGATGGAAGGGAAATAATATTATTTGGGATTAGTAGGTGTGATAAATACGAGATACTAGCTAATAGATGGGATTTTAGGGGCCCATGTGATCCAACAAAAGGACATTCCTGAATATACTATGTGATTTAATGTTGTTTGTAGGGTAGAGACCATGGTAAGAATCATTCATCATGACTATCTACACCTATGTTTGAATTGGGTAGATGATGGGAAATTAGTTCAAAATGAATTAAATAATTATCATTAAATGTTTTAAATTCTATTTTTAGGAGTTACTAACATTTATTTATAGATATGGATCATGGATAACATCCCCATAAAGTTAGTTCAGAATATGTTTAGTGGGATGTTCTAGTGGATCACCAAAAAGGGGTTGTTAGAAATTATAAAACATTGAGGAGCACACTCTTAGAGAAGTAAAGTGTGAGGGATTTATATTATATCATAATACTGAGTCTTGGCTGGAGGATGTGAATATTTTTATTATTATTATTCATGCTTTAAAGGAGCATTGGGTTTCATTATCTATGGAAATGTTTCATGGGGCAATGTGATAGAGGTGCACTTTTTCTTCAAGGGTCTCAAGGAGTCATTTGTTTTTTGTGAAAAAATAAAAGATTAGTTTCAAGTTGTGTTTCATTCTTCAATTGTGAAGGTGGAAAATGAATAAGAGATTATTACACATTTTCATGTAATTTAAATTGTGTAGAGGTTCAGTGTCTGATATAAGAACCTCTTGAGTAATTCTTCATAACATTTTCAGATGAGGAGGTAAGGGTGAGGCATTTCAAGGATTATTTTCATATAGATATCCTATTCTAGGTTATCTCATTTATACTGAATACATATCTTGTGGTGTTAGTGATTTAATAGGTCAATGAGAGGAGTTTTTATATGACTATATCTTCACAAGGTGGTATTTTACATTACTTTCCATGGAGAATAGTTGTGACTAAAATTTCTCAGTTTCCTCATCAAAAAAATATGTTTCATTCAGTAGGGAGAATGTTTTAACCTTCGTAAAATAATTCTATCGGTGATAGAATTTCTATAACCATACTAATAGATATATCATAGTTTATTTTTTGTTAAAGAGTTTATTCTCATCTGAAGTGAGTGTTTCTGACCTTCCTCAATAGTTATTGTGTCTATGGTTGCCCATTTTAGGATAATAAATTATAACAGTATCAGTCTAAGAAACAACAACTGGTTGTTCCATATTATGATATTAGGAAATAATATTATTTTGGAAGAGATAATCCCCATGATACCACTCTTCCTTAGGTACAAAAATCAATGTACGACTATAGAGGTGGTCTCTCTCTGGTTTAGAGATGTCATGGAGTTAGTCTTGATCAGATGCTTTCCTTAGTGTTTTTATTTCCTGGGGAGATTTATATTGTGTAAGTTATTGTTTTCCTATTTTATTATTGGTTATATGACTTTTTTGATTCAAGATATATATATACTACTTCATTCACACAAAATAGTCCTTGTTTTGGGACTTGAGGTGGAGAGGCTTCTGGTTCCCTTTGAGTTAGTTATGCCAGTTAGAGGTTAATCTAGATTATGATATGTGTAGATATTTTAAGATGGTTATAGGTTTGAACTTCTATTTTAGATACTTTATTTATGAATATAGTAATGTGACATCATCTTTATCATGGATTGTCTGTATTTTTTGTATGTTATTGTGGATTTACTTGAGATTCATGTCATATTATCTGACACTAATGGTGTGAAGGGTGTGTTCATTGGTGAGTGAGACCCTCATATGGATTGAAGGCATAAAGATAATTTCTCTTTTTTATTGTTTAGGATTATTTTAATTTTAATGGAGGATTAATCAGTGGTATTTACTAGTGTTGTTGAATAGTACCCTAATGAATTCCCCAAAGAGGTTGTGACACTACCCCATAAGCATGAGATTGAGTTTAGGATAGAGTTACAACCAAGTGTTTCTCCTATACTAGTGTATTTGTATAGGATCATGCCTTTAGAGTTATTAAAGATTTGTCTTTATGTTGATGACCTCTTCCAAAGAGGATTCATCTAACTAAGTGTGTCATTTTGGGGTGCTCCGGTCCTATTTTCAAAGAAGGTTCATGTTCATATATAGTTTTTTTTATTACTGTCATTTGAATCATGTGAGAGTGAAGAACCGATATCATATTCCTTGGATTTACAACCTATTAGATCATTTTATGGGATCTAACTAGTTCTTAAAGATCAATTTATAGGTTTTATATAATCATTTGTGATTGAAATATGAGGATATACCAAAGAATAATTTCAGATGTCATTATGGGAATTACGATTTCATTGTGATATCATTAAAATATATGAAAAATATATATATGTTTATGGGGATAGTGAATAAAATGTTTTGATAGATTTAATAATGGTTCATAGCAGTTTTTATCAGTGATTACATTGTGTTCTCTTAGTCAGAGGAGGAGCATGCAAAGCATCTCCGAGCTATGTTGGGATTTATTCAGTTTCAAAAAATATTTAGAAAGATAAATATGTGTAAGTTGTGTGACCTTGAGGTTAGTTTCATGGTACATGTCATACATCAAAATTGAGTACCACAGATCCTTTGATGATTGAGTTGGTTGTTTTTAGGGTTCCCGCTACGAACATTACAAAGGTACATGGTTTCCTTTTCCTAGATTTTTATTATAGGAAGTTGATAGCTGAATTCTATTATATTTAAAATCCTATGATATCCTTGACTAGAAAGGATCTATAATTAATGTATACTTACTTGTTTCAGGGTACTTTTAGGTATTTTTAGGATAATTTGGTTGTTTCTTTGGTTCCCTATCTATTGGAGGAGGGAGTTGTGTTCACGGTTTATTATGATGCTTTATGACATGGATTGTGTTGCATGTTGAAAAATCATATGGTGGTTATATCTTATAGGTATTAAAATTTATAGCCTCATGAATGTAACTAACTCACCCATTATCTGTTTTTTTATGTTATGGCATTAAATTTGATGTTTTAGCCTCACTTCCTCAACAATTAAGGGGTGGCCACCCGATGTCACTCACTGATCATCCACACCAAACTCCTGCTCAGGGACTTCACCAGTATTCTCAATTATAGGGAGGACTCCCCCACTCTCTGTCTTATTGATGTGGGGCTCTCCTCTCCTACTATCAGATCCAGACAAGGGAAATAGGTGTGTTGGTCTCCTCACCCCTCAATATTTAAACTCAACACTGATGGATCTTGTTTCTCTGGTACTCTTCGCGGAGGGGGGGGGGTTATAGGGATTCTAGTGGTTCAATAATTCTCACCTTCAACACATTTTTTGGTAAAGGCCATGATCTCTAAGATGAGGTGACGGCTATTTTCACTAGTCTTCAGCTTTTCTGGCAAAAGGGGATATCTATTGCAGCGGTCGAGATGGATTCCTTGTTTTTTCATGACTCACTGAATGGCATTGGAAAGGTGTTCTAGTATATCATTTAAATATCAGACGATGTATGACTTATCTCAACATAGACATTGAGGTTCTTCATAATTGGAGGGAGGGGAACCAAGTTGCAGACTTTATGGCATCTACTACAACCAATGGTATTGATATCACTTTGTTTTCTAGTTTAAATTAACTACCTCATGAGGGGGTGATTCTTGTTAGAGGGGATGCACCTGGCTTGCACTGGTTTAGACCTCCTTGAGAGAATCACTTTTTATGTGGTGTTCTTGATAATAAAATTCATGATGATGATGATGATGATGTTTTTTCTCCTCACAAATCATAAGAGTTTTAAGTATGTCTTCTCCTAGTATGATTTAAATTTTTAATAGTGACTATGGATGGAATTTTTATAGGATTTTGAATTCAATATTTCCTATAAACATGGTAAAATTAATATTGTGGTGGATTACATTATCATAATAGTGTGTGGTGGTGTTTTGTGTGAGTCTGGAGACTCTGAGAGAGTTATGAATGATTTTTCTATAATACACCTTGATATGGGGGCAGTTGTTGGTATATTATGTCGTTATCAAATGATAGTGAAAAATGTTTGTTATCAAAATAAGAGGATTCCCAAGTGGGGGAATACAATGTATAAGTTTATCATGAAAAAGTTTTCTATGGTGATTTCCTTGAGGGATGGAGAGAGGATAGACAACATCAGGTGTTATTATTAAAGAAGACTTTTATTCCTTCAATGATTCATGAGGTGGTTCTATATAAGTTAAAAAATTAACCATAGGTGATAAATCATGGTGTGTATAATATTTATTTCAACTTTTGAGGAATGTTTTTATGTCGTGGTATAAATCATTTAGTTTTAAATTTTGTCTCTTGATTTTTAGTTTTCCAGAGTGTGAGGGTCTATCATCATTTTCTAGGTGGTTTTCTTTATCTAGTTAATTTTCCATAGTAGAAGTGGAAGGAAATTTTTATGGACTTAATCACTTTTTATCAATTATTAAAGAGTTTATGATGATATATTGGTGATTATATATTTCATAATGAGGTTATCCCACTTCTTAACAATTACAGATTCCATCTCAATAGAGGTTTTGTTGATGTGGTATCTTGAGGAGGCGATTTAGATTCATGGGGTTACAATGATTATCATCCCTAATCAGGATCTATTATTTATCTATAGGTAGTGTATAAGTATACAATGTTCTTTTAGTTCAATGTTATTCCTTGTCACTAATTTTTATTTTCATGTGGACTATCAGATAGAGAAGACTATCCAAAATTTTGAGGATATTTTAATGCATGCATTCTAGATTTTAGACGTTCATGGGTGATGCACCTGGCATCAGAGGGGTGTTTTTAATATAATAATTATCACCCATTGTTGGTATGATACTATTTAAATAATTTAATTTCTAAATATGATGATATCTATTATATTGGATGAAGGTTAAAAATTCATCAATTCTCAGAAAAAAAAATTAGTACAAAGTGTGATTGAGAAGGAATACATGATCCATGATGGTGGTGAAAGATGATCAGGATAAGGTGTTACACTATCTTTATATTCCATTGGTTCTTATAATATGGCTATTTTTGGGTTTAAGGAGATTAGTTTATATGAGAAGTTTTATATGTGTGTTCAATATTCCATGTTGTTCGATGGTTAATATTCTTTATTGGGATTCATTGTTTGATCTTTGGTTGGGATTCTTGTTTTTTCTTTCATTTTTTTATGAAATATTTAATCATTATGAATTTTTATATACCTTTTTCATCTAATAAGATGGTTTTGTTGATGTTTTGGAATGATCCATGAGAGATATATCTCAAGGTGGTTGTTCAAACTCCCTTTTCCCCTTTATTCTATGTTCGTTTTAAATTATTGAGGATGAAAATTGTTTGATAGGTATCTTATGTAAGGGTTCAGCTCCTCCAAAAACTACCCTTTGTTAGTTATAGATGTTGGAGATCTCTAAGAGAGGGATAGAAAATATTAAGTGTTTTTTGAGCTGGATTTCTAGATGGAGGAATATGATATCTCATGGATCCTTAAGCTGCACCATTGGGGTTGGAATGTGGCATGTTCATGGATCCACAACATAGGGTTTGGAGATGTGAGGATTTGGTATCTTTTCCATCGGATGGGTGGATATGACATGGAGGTAGGTTTTGGAGTAGTGTACTAAGGGCCATGTTTCATTTTCTATACCTTCTAGAGGTAGTTTGTTGGGTTGATCATAGGTTGTGGTGTGGATCCTTGGATATAGTCTCTTCTGAATTCGGGGTATTTATGGAATAGTGTGTGGGTTAAAAAATAGACCTCCCCAGCGTGGTAGGATATGGGGGAGATATATGGGGATTGTATTATGTATTTTAGAGGTTCAAACTTTAATGGCGTGTTCTTCGTCATAACATTATAACCCAGGGGAAACCCTAGTAATTATGACATGGACAAGAAGGTTCTCTCATGGTTCATTATAAAATATTTTTGGGTATAAATCATTTTGTACATAAAAATTATCTTACTTTTCCCCTTCCCCCTTCAAACCCTAGGTGACGTGAAGGAAACTTTCAAACACTTTGATCCTACATTTCTAGGATTTAACCCCAATCCATTATAGACCTATTCCTTAGTGATTCAAGGGATGTTTTTTTACCACTTGGTCTTTTTTATCCTATTTCTTTATTCCATACAATGAATGCTATTTACTCTCTATTTTTCTTGAGTTTCTCCTGGATGGTTATAACAAGATTCTTATTGGGATTTTGTTTTAGGGATAATTTTTTCCCAAGGGAGAGGTGATCATGGTTTGGAATTTTTAATTTTTTTCTTTCTTGGAGAATGATGAAATATTCATGTTAAGGAAGGGGATAGGTTACCTTTCATTAATTTATGAACGTGTGTTAAATCATACGAATCTTTAAATTATAATAATATGTGAGATTAAACATAGGAAAGGTAATAATATAAAAATTACATGAATATTAGGTTATTTATGATATTCTAGGAATCTCATGTTGTATAATTTTTAATCCGTTATTTGGAATAGAAGGATTAAAAAGAAAGAATAAGAATAAGGATTCAGTATTTATTTTATTATATGTAATTTATGCTTTTTTGTTGATACCTCTGGTTATTTACAATATTCCATGTATCATTTTTTTAGGTATCATGATTAATATTCTTGAAATTAAATAATCAACATAAATCTAAAATTATGTGATAATTTAAAATATGAGAATTGTGTAAATTATTACTTCTAGAAGATCATTGAATATAGAAGTTATGTTGGACTCATGATTATAGGTGTTTTTCAGTTGTTGGTATCCATTGATTATAGGTTGTTTTTTTAAAACCTATTCACAATTAATCAACTAATTAATTATGGAAATAATATAGTTTATTTCTAAAAATAAATATTTGGGAATGAGAGATCATGTCCTTGTCTATTAATGACTCGAATGCCTTGGTTTTATGGCCTTAATTTCCCCTTGAATTTGTGTTCTAAAAAATCCTTAATACCTTGGGTGGATTATCTAGGATATTAAAGCCTTGTTATGATTAATTTTAAATCTATAATATTCTAGATATTAGTGATAAATGGGATGGGATTCCTAGGGAAATTGTTGTGATGATGTTGGTGATAAAAGGACTGATTATATAATATGAAATAGTGTGAATGTTCGCACTGGGGTTGTCAAGATAAATTGTGAGTTATATTTACCTATTTGGTTGTTTCTTGGTGTATACATTATTTTCATATTGGTTATTATTTTTAACTACTTGACACAGGTTGGATCTATGCACTATAAGTGCATTCTTTTTGTTGTATCTTAGGATGAGTCCTAAAGTACCAATAAATTATGAAATGGGAATGAACTAAAAAAATATAATTGATGGTTATTGATCATCATATATGATGATGAAATACTTGATAATAAGAATAATTTATGGTGTTGAAGTAACTATGAATATAATATTAAATTATTAATCTTATAAATGAATATTTGGTAATATTAATTAATGGTTGGTAAATAATTAGTTTTGAACTTTGATTATTTCATGCATGTTTGTGATCTAGTCCTTAGAGGTGGTTCTCGGTGTCTTGTGTGATGATAGATATAAATGATTCTAATTCCATATAATTTATCTTAGTGTGGTTCTGTTTGATATATCTCACATTTTTTTATTTCTTACACTTCACCATCCAAATTGGTTGTGAAAATAACACCCATTTAGGGGAGGGGGGTTCCCCAATATCCAAGATATAAAGGGAACGGATGGATAACTTATGTGCCTTGAACTCAACCTTTAGACATAGTTTCTAATTATGTGTATCTTAGAATGTAATGGATTAAGGTATATGGTTCATTCCTACTTGGGTTGTGATACATCTCATTTTTACAATACATTTATATATGGGTTGTAAGGGATTTAGGTTAGAGCACATAGTTGTATGTGGATAGGGTTGTTATGGCTTCCAATGTGTTCACATGTGTGGAATATGATAGTTTGAGGTATAATAAATTTACACCAGCTGTAGTTGATTCTAAATATATGCATGGTTATGGATGGAATGATTATGATGTTGTGCTTGGCTGCACAAGATGTAGAATGACTATCATATGATTTCATGAGATTCAGAGTGACTTATGGAGGGGGAAACAACAATTCATGAGCCATTAGGGTGTGATATAAACAAACCACTAGGGATGTGGAAGTGGGGTACCTTAATTACATATATACCTTTGATATATAGTGTTTTATTTTTATAATTTTCATGGTGAGTGGTCCATGGTAAGGATGGGAAAATGGTTTTACCTACCTATGTGACAAGTTCCATTCATTTGTTAATTCTCTGGGGTTTTTTATTCTTATATCACATTTTCATGATTTTTTTCAAGGAATATCCTACTGTGTAAACTTTTTATTCTCACCGTACGAATATATAAATTGTTTTTCATTTCCACTATCACACACGGATTTTTCTTAAGGTCTTGGTTTTGATCTAGTTTGTTTAAAACCCTGATAATTTTATTGGGTTTTGGGAGAGATTAATGTTGGGTTTTAAACTACTATCTATTTCTAATAATCCTACCATGGGTGTACCTTAGATTGTTTGGGAGTTTTTGGATAAAAGGGCGGTTACTTGAAGATTTGGGCCAACCATGATCCCATTTCTAGATTTACAAAACATCTTGGACAACTCCTTATTTTTTCAAAAAAAATCACTCATTCAACTTCCCACTTGGCCTATCCTAACTTATTAAAACCACCATATCCTTTTGGACCCCCTTAATAATTTATAATCAGGGTAGGTTTTGGTTATTTATTCAGGTATTAGGACAGCCCGTGATCCCATTTCCTGTTTTAAAAAAATATTTTTTTATATATTATTCATTTATTTATAATTTTCAGTTATTCCAACTCTCATTTGATAATAAGAACCCTTAGTTCACCCCCAAGTTCAATTTTCTTTTTTTATCTCATCGTAGTCGTTGATTAGGGAGAAATTTCGCAGGGCTTCTCAAATCATAAAGATTTGGTAAGGTAATTTTTTTCATCCATGAATCAATCATTTTTACTCTTTTCCATCAAAATATTCATTCCCAGGTTCATCCAAAACTAAGGATCCTCTCTAAAAAGTTCCAATCTGTTCCATTTCCTCTAAGGGTTTAGATATAAGGGAAGACGATGAGTTCACTAGTTTCCAAGGTAATATTCCTTCTCCTTTCTCCTCCCTCTTCCTTCTCCATTCACTTTTGTTTGGTTTTTTATTCTCCCTTGTTCATGCATGACCTAGGGTTCTGTTATCCCATGATTTTTTATGGTTATTGGTTCTTTTATGGATTTTCTTCATAGATCTAGAGTGCTGGGAATCATGGGGGGTGATATCCGGTGTGTGGTTCCTTTCCGCCATGTTTTTGAGGTAGGATATCCATTGAGAATTCCTTTATCATTTACATTACATAATTTTATTGTTTTTCAAACCTGATATATATGTTTAGTACTGTTGTAAAGACTTTGGATAATTTTTTTGGGGTGCAAAGCAATTTTTTAACCCTTTTTTTGAAAAGTAGTGTTATTATGTTATAAACATATACACCACTTGATTAGATAAATGTTCCCTTTGCTTAAACACCTGTTTTATGGTATTTTTAACATGGTTTAGTACACTGAATAAATCTATGGCATCAAAATAGTTTTTTTTCCCTTTTCAAGTGATTAAAATAATTTGTTTCTTTAAAAGTGCATTCCATGTGTTCAGTAAATTACCCAATTGGATTTTTTGACATTAGTGTGAATTAAAATGATTCGTTTTGAATTATAAATAAATTCCCATCATGAAAATTGGAATTTTTGGGTCCTTTATGGTTGTCCAAATAATTTTTTGTTTTATAAAAAAATGGGGTTTTGGTGTTAAACATGTTTTGGCCCAAGTTGCCGGAAAATGGCATGTTTGGCATTCTTATAAAAAATGGTCATTCATTGGATGTGTAACCTGAATGTTTTGAGGGATTTATGAAAGTTTTATTCTAATTTAAATGATGTTTATAAACCTTTTTATTAAAACTTAAATTCGTTCCTTTGGAAAATGTTAGTTTTGATAAATTCTTAAAGGCCCATTTGACATTTTTCTTATAAAAATGGTTTCCATATTTATTTTATGTTGTATCATTTGGGTTCATTTTATGATCCATTAAATTAATTTATTAATTGCTTTGGTGATTTGAAATCTGTTTTGATATGTTATTTGTGGGTTTTTGGCCTTAAAAGAGTTTTTTTAATGGATTTTATGTGCAGGGCCTCGTTATACATCAGGAAATTTTTTTATAAAAATTTAGGTATTTTATTGATCCATGGAAGAAATGTGAGACATGTGTATGGGATGTTTTATGTGTCTATGATTTTTAAATGGAATATTTATGAGCAAATGGAATTTTATATATTTGTAACTTGTTGGAGCACAAAAAGGTAAAACCCATGTATCTAGGTGGGTGGATGTGTACTAGTATGCTAGTGATCCAGAAGGGTTTTGTCTCTGTTTTACGTAGAAATCTTATCAATGAAAACACTTACAAAAATATGATGATGATGTTTTTGGGGACTACTAGGTTATGGACGATTCTACTACTAGTGACTCATATTAACGAGAATATATATTTTTTGTGTTTATTGTTACACTGATATATGAGGTACCTAGGGCCACAATGAACTTGTGCCTAGGGGTGTTCTCGTGACTTGTGATCATTGGATATTTTTTACTCACCTTCATCATACGGTGTGTTTAGTTGGTAAATTCAACAGAATTGTTTTTAATTTACATTATTTAAAGCATCCCTCTTCGAAAATATTTTCTTTTTTAAGTTTCACCTCTTTGAAAAATTGTTACTAGAATTCTTGGTAATAAAACATGCAAGTTTTTGTCTGGTATTTTTCATAGCATGGAACTTCATTTAGAAAACATTTTTTTTATTTTTTATCTCAATATTTAAATTTATATTTCATTTATTTTAATTGAATTTCATTGGGAATAGAATATCGGGCTAAACTACTAATATTTTATACTTATGCATATAGTTTTCTTCGATTTTTATCCCTTGTGTGGGTTTCAGCTTGAGTTTGATCGCTTTGGGCTATGAGTATTCGTTGTATTAGAGAGTGACCAGTGGGGTCACATGGTTTAATTTTCATCATCACGTTTGATCAGTTGGTTATATTTTTTAGTTTTACATTACATTTCTTATATAAATAATGTTCAGTTCAATTTTATATAAATGTATGTTGGGATATTCGTTTCTTTTCGATGATTAGTTATTGATTATATTTGGTATAAATCGTTCTCTTGAGTACCCTACTAATGCCCAACACTCGTTTCCAGCTTGTGGGGGTCAGGAAATCCCTTCGGGCCATTCAACGAATTGGTTTGGTTTCCCGGTTCAGGGTTGACCCGGGCTGGTTCGTGACAAAATGGTATCAGAGGATGTTGGCTCCTAGAGGACCTTTCTTTTTAGAGTAATCTTTATTATTTAGGGTTGTCAAGGTATATGGAGTATGATTTTAGGGACTTTAGGGGTTGGTTCAGGAATAACATCTTGAACTCTTACTCATTCCGACCCTCATGTGTCCATGGGAAGTCTGGAATTATTAGTGTCTTTTATTCTTATAAATTTTTTGGTGTTGGGATACGACAATGTTAGTTAGACTAATGGCATATGTGAGCTCATAGGTCCTGGAAAGCCATGTAGAGTCAGGTCATAGTCCTAATAAGGATCTTTTTGTTGGTTGTGTGTTTGACATATGGCCTCCAACCATATGGTCAAGTCACCCACTGACATTATTTCCCTTTTGTGGGTCTCATGGAGTTTTCTTGATTTCGGAATTTTGTTCTGAAAATCCTTATGTGAGAATTTTGAAAATTGGTTTTAAAGGAATGGTTGGTTGTTGAAAAGTTTGAAATGGGTTTTCAAAATTTAATATGAGAAATTTTTTAGAATGTTGGTTTTTTTAAACAAATCATGGGGATAAAGAGGAAATGATTTAACAGGATTGAGTTTACTTAATATAAACTTATGGTTTCTTGAAACAAAATGTTTGGAAGGCTTGGATTATTTTAAATTGATTCTGAGAATTGTTTTAAATGGGGTGTTTTGGGATATTGAAAATTGTTTTAATATAATGAATTGGTTTTAGAAATTTGGTTTTTAGAGGCTAGTGTTTTTATGGAAAGGGGTTTTGGCCCTTTTAGTTGTTAGATTATGAAAAGAGACCTTACTGGATTTTTGAAAATGGAAAAGGGATATTTGGAATAGAATGGTTTTTTTGGAATTTCTATTAAATGAAATGGATTTTGTTTTTAATTAAATGGTTCTTTATGAAGAGTTGTTTGTTTTTTGAAATCTAAAAATGGTTTTTTATTTGGTAGTCATTGTTCCTTTTCAAGGTACATTATTCTTTTGGGAGTGATGATTGTTTTATTTTAGCCTTGGTGTTTTCATGGGTGATCACATGCATCATTTCATATATATATATGTGTGAATAGATGGTATGTCATGGTAATTGGATGCTTGTGGTGGCATGGAAAAGATAATATGAGTGAGACTTGATGATGCGCCATTGGTGAATACTAAAATATGTGTTTTACTCTAAATAATTTTGGTGTTTGTTATAAGCTAATGGTTTTGTGGCTGGTTTTACCTATATCTTAGAGGTGTTTTTTATTAGGTTTTCTTCCTTTCAGTAAGGAATTCATGCTCTTGTTGGGTCTTGATATGGGATCTCGTTGGTGCCTTGGAATTAGGTAAATGTTCGATGGGTTTCTAAAGATGTTTTGGATGTTGTGATGTGGCCATAGATGGTTCTTAGTTGGCAATATTTCTAAGTGATCAACCTGAAGATTCATTCCAAATGTTAAATCCAATTCTTTCAATGATTCCTCAGCCTGTTTGTTGGAATTGGGAGCTTTTATTTCTCAATTTAATTTGAATTTCTTTTATGGTGTCCCTCTCGGTTTGGGAAGTTGTGCTTGGTAAGGTTGATGTGTTTCTCCATCTACCTTGTCTATTATACTCCTCATTTGGAGTTAGAGAAAATAGTGTTGTGTATCTCTAGGTTATTGTTTGGGTAAAAGTGTGTTGTTTGAGGAAGAGAGTTTCATGGTGTCCCATGATCTATTGTTTTGGTATGGGAGTGTAATGTGTTTATATGTGGAACTAAGGGGAAGAGTTCAAGTTATGGATTATCAAATCTTGACTGCGAGATAGGAGATGATTCATCCATCAGATCTCCAGTCATAGGTCTCGGAGTGAAGCTGGCATGTAGTCCGGAGTCCTAGGACTGTGGGTAGTATTTACAAGATCATTCATCTACCATTACAATGAGATAGTTTATTTATTTAATTTTTGGTTTCAGTTGACCAATGATTGGGTCCCCTTCCCTCCCCGCACTAATTGTTGGGAGTTTGGATTTGTGCAGAGAGTGTGGCCTTAGTTCTTGTCCCCTCTGTTCGGGAGTGGGGGGTTTAAATGTTCATGTTGTGTACCTATTAACATGGGTTGGTAGGTTTTTTGGGGAGATTTTTGGTGCGCTTATGTAGGAGATACCCATTTCTAGTTCATAGAGAATTCTCATTTGGTTATTGATCATTAGTTATTAATGGTGGGGAGAACCACCACGGGTCACGTAGAGTTTCCTCCTAAGATTTTGTTGAGTGTTAGTTATTTCTTAATGGTGGGGATTCCATTAGTGACACCCCTAAAATATTTTCTTATTGTGAGTTCTATTTGGTTTGGATTATCATTTGGTTCATTGGTAGAAGGCCCAATAATGTTGTTGTTGGTATGATTGAGGAGGTAGTGACATGATCTTTCGAATGATTCTCAAGAAGTGGTTGGGAGTTACTGTTTTGGACGAGGTAAGATGATTAAGTACTATCAATGGTGGATGATGTTTCATTGGATTTATATGATGGACCATATTGATAAGGAATCCTTATGTGTTGATCAATCAGTTGTAATGTTTTGTGCATTTCTATGGGCGGAAAGTTTTAATGGTGGTGAGAATTGTCACACCCTGTTTTTTTCATGTCTTGGTTTTGATCTGGTTTTTTGGAAATCCTGATCCTTTTATTAGGTTTTCGGTGAGTTGAATGTTTTTTTGGAACTACCAACTTTGTATAATCATCCTACCATGGGTTCCACATAGCTTGTCTGGGTGTTTTTTTGATAAAAGGGGGGTTATTCAAGATTTGGGCCAACCATGGGCCCATTTCTAGATTTAAAAACAATTTTTTTTCTATTATAACTCCTTCATTTTTCAACATTTTTTCCTAATTCTACTTCCCACTTTGTCTCCCATTACCTATTTAAATCACCATATCCTTTTTTTTCCTTTGAAATTCATAATCATGGTGGATTTGGGTAATTTATTCAGGTATTGGGTTAGCCTATGAGCCCATTTCAAGTTCTAAAAAAATAATTTGTTTATATCTTATTAATTTTTTTATAATTTTTGGTTCTTCTAACTCTCACTCATGCTCAGGAACCATAAACTCACCCCAAAGATCCATTTTCCCGATTTCGAATTAATCTTAGTCTCAGGTTAGGGTGAAATTTCTCAAGGATTCTAAAATCGTCCATATGTGGTAAGGTAATTTGTTTCTTTAAATCATTTTTTTATCTTTTCCACCCAAATCTTCTTTTTGTTGTTCTTTTAGACCTAATGAGCCTCTCAAAAAAGTTCAAATCTTTTACCTTTCCTCTAAGGTTGTAGATCTAATAGAATATGAATATTTCTTTAGTTTCCAAGGTGAGATTCCTTCTTTTTTCAACTCCCTCTTCCTTATCCTTCCACTTTCTTTTGGTTTCATCTTGTCCAATGGTCTTGAACAACCTTATTTTATGTCATACCATGATTTTTATTGGTTTTTCGTTTGTTTAGGCCGGGTTTTCATATATCTAGAGTATGGAATCCTACCTTTTATTACATAACTTTTCGTTACATTTTACAAATAGAGGATCTTTAAAGACTAGTGTCATGAAAATCTTGAACATAAAACATGAAAACATAAAACATTATTCTAATACACTTGTAGGGATTAATCATAAGTTCTTACTAAGTAAAATTATTGCATCTCATAACCTGGAGACATACATCAAAGGAAAGGTTGATAAAAAAGCTCAGTAAGGAAAGCAGGGGAATCAGTTTACTTGTGATATCAATAAGAACTTGATGAAAAAAATAAAGACATGAGCAATGGAAGTAGAGGAATTTCCTAATGAAAATAAATTGAACAATAACATGAATATTTGGATACAAAATTTAATTTAGACATTCATAGACATATCACCAAGGTCCATCCCTAAGGTTTCATAAAAATTACCAAGGTTCTTCACCAAGGTATCATGAAACTTATCATCTCTGTAGATTAAATTATTTACCCAATGCATTAGAGAACTATCTAGTTTCATCATTAATATGTATTTATTTTCATGTGATCCACATAGATAATAATAAATAATTTCATAAATAACATAAAAATAAAAAAATAAATGGGTTTCATTTCAAAAGCGTGACGTTTTAAAAGTTCATAAAATTAAGACCATTATGTCATTTATAACCCATGGAATGGGAGTGAGGGTCATATGTATGTAAATTACTAATTTAAATAGATAAATTTTATGTATTGATGAATACCTAGGGAAATGAAAATATATTTTGGTATTCAGATAAATAAAACAAGTGGTTTTCTTGAGAAAAAGAGAGATATATTTTGAGACAAAATTTCTACAGCATAACAGCTATATAACATGGTTTTAGAAAACATTGAAAAGAGAGAGTCCAAGGGTCACCCACTCATAAATATCTTATAATATAGTATGGGTACAGAATAAAAATAAATAATAACATGGTATGGATATTTGATGTAAATACCATATCAAAATTAAACTCAAAGAAAAGAGAATTTGTGATTTCTTTTACGAAAATTCGGCAGCCTCACGACATCAATTAAAAATTCAGAAATTCATATGATGAGATGAAAAAGAGTCTATCATCAATTTTACATAAATGGATAGAAATATGAATATAAAAGAACATACCCACACATAAGAAGATGGAAACTGGAAGACATAACTTAGTGGAAATCATGACTAAAAGAGGAGGGTGGAAGGTTCCCTTACCTTAAAGAGTAACATCGAAAGCTTGAAGGATGGGACCTTGGGGGGATTTAGGAACCTTGGGATGACTCATTGGGAGGTAAAAATACTAGAACATAGTTAAGTATTAAATTTTAATGAAATTAATGAGGGAATGGCTTGGTATTTATAGGAAAAGTGATGGAATATTTAATTAATTTCCAAGGAACACCTCATCAGTGGTATTTTCAAAACCATGGGCTTTCCCATGGTATTGGCCACTTGGGACACCTCATACAATATATTACTATTCAAAATTTGACTAGAATTATTACATCATTATTACATCATTATTGATGTCATTAAACACCCAAAACTAAAAACTGTATTTTCAATATTCACCGAAAAACAAAAAATTTTATAAAAATTTCATTAATTCACCCTAACCTAATATCAATGCTCTCAATTCAAAAATGATCTCCATTTTATGAAAATAATTTTCTAAATATTTTAAATTTAATTTTAAAATAAAATCAATATTTATTCAGAAAAACAACTCTAAAACTATAACTTGTTTTGAAAAATCTTAAAAAAGTAATGAAGATCCTATAAAATTATTGTATAACCATTAGACAAGAAATTAACAATTTACGATAACATTTTATTAAAATAAATTTTCATTTTAAATTATTAAATTAATTATAAAATGGTAAATAAAATTTTTATGACCTAAAATTAAAAAAACTTATACTCTGATCGATTTTTCACTTTTAAGATGTCTAAATTGTTTTTATACATTCATGGGTAAAGATTCTATTTTTTTGGCTGATTTACTATTAATTATTATTCAGAAGGGTATGTTTCTATTCATACTTTTATATTCACTAAATAACTATTTGATATTATTAGACTCTAAATTTATTACTCATCACAACTGAAGAAGAAAATTTTTTGAAATTCATTTCACATTATTAATTATTTAATGTTTACATGAATATTAAAAAATACCCTTTTTCCAAAATTCATTAATAATATTCATCCTATATTTATCCAGAAATTTCAAAAAAAATTCTATAAGAAGAAATAATAATTTTATTTATACCATGGGATTAAAAAATGTATCTAAGTCCTCGTTACATAGCCCCTTAAAACACCTACATAGGACCTAAGTGTAAGGTGTGCTATGGTGACAAAATCTTGGGGCGGCTCAGACAACATTCCCCGAGGGGTGATTTATATCAACCTGAACTTCTCCCTTCGGGGATTCTGTTCAAGCTTCGCATGTTGAAGCTTATCTTGCGATTGGTCCAGAGAAAACCCTAGAGATTCTACCTCCTTCCCAAGCTCTAACAAATGGGCTTCGTACGGCCTGAGTATACTGGATGAGGTCATCGACTCTTCATTATAAATTAACCAAGATCACTTGTGTTTATAAACAATAATTATAACATAAAGAGTTTAGCTTCCGATGGTCATATTGACCAATATTCATATTACAGTCAAAACCCAATGGTCTCATTTAATTATACTCACTTCATTAATTAAATAATATAGTTTTATAGAGTATAAAATAAAATAACACAAAAATTTAGGAAACAGACATTATTCAGAAGTTCAGGTCGTTACATTCGTCCCCCCTGAAGAAATTTTGTCCCCAAAATTTTAACTCTTACTCTAAGAAGAGAAAATGTGTGGGTACTTCTGTCTCAAAGACTCCTATGGTTCCCATGTGGCTTCTTCGCATTTTGTGTTCCTCCACAACACCTTAACTAGGTGGGTATTCTAGTTACATAGAACCATGTATCTACGATCCAAGATCTCCACCGGATGCTCCACATAAGTGAGGTCATGTTCCAGTTGAACCACCTCTGTATTTATTACATGTGAAGGGTCAGGTATGTACTTCCTCAAGAGGGATACGTGGAAGACATAATGAAATTGTGCTAGATTTGGAGGAAGTGCAAGCTGATAGGCCACTACTCCTACAAGATCAAGGATTTCATAGGGTCCAGTGTTCCTAGGGCTAAGCTTCTCTTTCTTCACAAACCTCATGACTCACTTCCATGGTGAAATTAAAAGAAAGACTTTGTCACCAAAATCAAACTCCAATTCCCTTTGATTTTTGTCGGCATAGAACTTTTGTCGACTCTCAACAGCCTTAATGGGTTATTGGATGGAATGGACTTTTTATGTCATCTCTTGCACAAGATCAGGCCCAAGAAGCTTTATCTCACCAGCTTCTAGCCAACAACTAGGAGTTCTACATTACATACCATATAGAGCTTTATAGGGTTCCATTTGAATGCTCGAGTTGAAGTTATTGTTGTAAGAGAACTCAACTAAAGGGATATGTTGATCCCATCCACCTTTAAATTCCATTGAGCATGTTCTCATCATATCCTCATGTGTTTGAATATTCCTTTCAAATTGGACATCAGTTTAGTGGTGATAGGTCGTACTGAAATTAAATTTTGTGCTCAGGTCATGTTGAAGACTTCTCTAGATTTTTGTTGTGAACCTTGGATTAAGATGAGATATGATATAAAGTGGAACTCCATGCAGCCTTACCACTTCCTTCATGTAAATCTTGGATAGTTTATAAAAGAGATAAATCTCCCCTAATAGAGATAAAATGGGAAGTCTTGGTGAGATGGTCCACAATAACCCATATCGCATTGTTTCCTTTGGATGTTCTTAAGAGACCAGTGATGAAGTCCATAGTGATATTGTCCCACTTCCATGCTGGTATGGGTAGTGGCTGTAATACCCCTTTAAGAAGTTGTCACTCTATCTTCACTTGCTGACATACCAGGCACCTTAAATTATAGTCAGCAATTTCTCTTTTCATATTATCCCACAAATAATGATCACGAAGGTCTCTATACATTTTCGTGCATCCTGGATGTATAAAGAAAGTAGAGCTATGAGCTTCAATCATCAACTCCTTTTTTATTTCCATAAGAGATAGAACACATAGTCTTGTACAAAATTTCAGTACACCTTTTTGATCAATATTGAACTTAGGAAACTTCCCATTTTTCACAGCCTCAAACTTCTTCTGTAACAATGGATCTTCTTTTTGAGCATTCATGATCTTCTCAAGTAATGATAGTTGAGAAATCATTTGGGTTAGGGTTGATAATGTCCATTACGTTATAATTCCCATGTCCTTATTTACTATTTCATTGATCAAAGGATCTATTTGAATCCTCATCATGGAAAGAACAACTGGGTCTTTTCTACTTAATGCATCAGTGAATTTTTTTTCACTTTCGGGATGATAATGAATTGAACAGTCATAGTCTTTGAGAAGTTCCAACCATCTCTTCTGTCTCATATTAAATTCCTTTTGTGTGAAAATATAAGTCAAACTTTGATGGTATATTAATATATAACATTTCTACCCATAATGATAGTGCCTCCATATCTTTAGAGAAAAAACGACCGCAGCCGGCTCCAGATCATTCGTAGGATCGTTCTGCTCATGAGTCTTCAACTGTCGAGATGCATAATCAATGACTTTTTCATTTTTCATGAGGATTCACCCAATCCCTTTTAGATATGAATCTCTAAAAATAATGAATCCTTATCCACTTGAGGGAAAATTTAACACAGGTGCAGTAACCAATCTCTTCTTCAGCTCTTGGAAACATTCCTCACACTCCTTTGTCCAGATGAACTTGACCCCCTTTCGAGTCAACTTGGTTAATAAATTATAATTTTATGAAAAGTATTTCACAAACCTCTTATAATATCCCACTAATCCAAGGAAACTAAGAATCTCAAATATTATTGTAGGATGAGGCCACTCCTCTACAACTTTTTTCTTTTCAGGGTCAACTGTGATTCCTTCATTGGTAATAATGTGACCCAAGAATGCAACTTGTTGTAACCAGAATTCACATTTGTTGAACTTCCCAAAAATCCTCTCCTTTCGTATAGTTTTAAAAATAACCCATAAATGATCCTCATTATCCTCGTGACTTTTAGAATATATCAAAATATCACCAATAAAAACTACCACAATGTTATCAAGGCAGTCCTTAAAGACTATACTCATAAAATCCATAAAAATAGTAGGTGCATTAGTTCGTACAAAGGGAATAACAACAAACTCTTAATTCCAGTATCTTGATCAGAAGGTAGTTTTCAAAATATATTTTTTATTCTCCCTCAATTGATGATAACTAGATCGAAGATCAATCTTAGAAAAGAATTTATCCCCACGAAGTTGGTCAAATAAGTCATCAATTCTTGGAAGAGGGTATTTTTTCTTCATTGTGATCCCATTTAGTTCTCTATAATCAATACATAACTGCATTGATCCATCCTTATTCTTCATAAAGAGAACTAGTGATTCCCAAGGAGACACACTCGGTCGAATAAAACCCTTCTCCAAAAGATCATGGAGTTTCTTTTTTATTTCCTATGGCTCTAAATTTTCCGTCCTATAGTGGGCCTTTGATATTGGTTGAGATCCAGGTATGAGTTCAATGGAGAACTCTACCTCTAATTCGGGGGGAGGTCAAGGTAACTACTCAGAAAATATGTCAATGTACTCCTAGATGAGGGAGACATTTTCTATCCTTACACTCTCATTTCCTTCTTCTTCTTCACTAATCAACTCCATAAAGAAAGATATAGGAGGTTCTTCTAGACAAAGATCAGTTTGAGATATCTCTCCTTGAAATATAACTATAGATTTTCTATTCAAGATTACTGAGATTTCCTTGCTTCTGCATTTGATCATAGCATTATACTTTGAGAGACAGTCTATCCCTAGTATAATGTTGAATTCCATTATGGGAATGACTACTAGATTTACTATAATATTGTGCTAACTAAAGTAAATACTAGAGTTTCTAAACATTAATGATTCATGGATAATCCCACCAGGAGTCTTGACTGATAACTCTACTTTTAGAAAATTAAGGGTTGATTATAAATTTTTTTCAAACTTGGAGGAAATAATGGAATGCATAAAACTAGAATCAAACAAAGTACTTGATAGATTTTAGATAACAATAAGAGTACCTCCCACTCTATTATTTAGCACTTCAACTTTAGTTGTAGTGATTGAAAAAGTACGACCTTGTTCCCTTGGCTGTTGCTGAGGCTGATGGTGATTCCCCTCCACTACCCTCGGATTTAAATAGTGATTGGAAAAGTTCTCACAGTTTCCACACATATAGCATTGGAAATCAGGTAGGGAATGCACCATGTTACCTTTATTATTATTACTGGGAAGTTGTGGATTCAGCTCACTATGACAATTCCACAAAATGAGTCCATCTCTACCACACTTGTAGTACTTCCTCCTCCCGAGCAGGCAGTTCCCCGAATGCTTCTTCCCGCATTTATTACACATGGGATGTTGTACTTTCTTTCCTCCTATTACATAATCTAAGCTCCTCCCTATTCTTGACTCCATCAATATTTTCTTGTAATTGAATTTGTGAGACCATTGCGTCTCACCAAACTCTAGTTCAACTTTTATCTCACTCTACATGATTTCCTCATTGCTATCATAGTCTCGGTTGGCTAGATTCTTCCGCAGATGAGGTCTCAGTCCACTAAACAATCTATCATCCTTACCATTTGGATCCATGACAAAGATAAAAGTGTAATATGAAATCCATTTGAAGTTAATCTCGTATCTCACCATAGATTCATTATCCTTCTTCTTCATCTCGAGAAACTCCTTCTCCATTATTGTTCTCATGGAACGAGGGAAATACTTATTGAAGAATATCCCTCTGAACTCTTCCCACTCCATAGCTTCAACTTCCACTCGTGGCCTTGTGTTTCTAATCAGTTCACACCACTGATCAGCTTCTCCCTCTATGAGATAAATAGCCATGGTAACCTTCTCTTGTTCAGAATAGCGATGCATATAAAAGATTTTCTCAATAGAGCAGATCCACTTTTCAGTAATCAATGGTTCGGTTGATCCACTGAAGTTTAGTGGTCATTGATGCATAAAGGATTCATCATAAAGTTGTTCCCTTTGTGGTGAAATCAGTCTCTTACCATGATTTAAGTTATTTCCCATAACTTGAGCTAGTTGGTTCATCACTCACATGAAAGTTCTGTTATGGCTTCCATTAAAGGGTCGTTAGCGCATGGTCTATTGCAGTCATAATTTGAATGGTTCCTCATATTTCCCACCATTCTCTTGAATAATAAATCCTTAGTGATAATATTATTTCATTTATGAATCTTTTAACTATAAAGGATTTTATGTATTAAACCTTCATGCTTTAAACAATTACATTTCTCTATAAATCCTTCATAATGATTCATAAAAAGATAATGATTAATCAAAAATATCCCCTAAGAGTTTCATAACCAAGAGTGAAGCAAGTCTCATTGTCATGTACTAGGATACCTTGGGTCAAGCCCGAAACTCCTTGTCAGTGTTTTCACTCTTAGGTACATATGTGCCAGAGCCGCCTCTACCAGATCGTATCCAGACAGGGATGTATTTTCTTGATAAACCACTTACTCAATACTCACCAAAATACCAGAAATTATTCTTACATTTTAACATTTATATAGGGTTCTTCCTAATGTTTTAATATCCTAATTTCCATAAATAACAAAACTATACATTGATAGAAACTATGTCATCCCTCATTTTTTACATAACATTTCATTACATTTTAGAAATAGAGGATCTTTAAAGTCTAGTGTCTTGGAAATCAAGAACATAAAACATGAAAACATAAACAATTCTTCTAATCCACTTATAGGGGTTCATCATAAGTTCATACTAAGTATAATTATTGCATCTCATAACCTGGATACATACATCAAAGGAAAGGGTGAGCAAAAAGCCCAGTAAGTAAAGTAAGGGAATCAGTTTACTTGTGATATCAATAAGAAGATGATGAAAAAAATAAAGACATGATCAATGGAAGTAGAGGCATTTCATAATTAAAATAACTTGAACCATAACATTAATATGTGGAAACAACATTTAATTTATGCATTCATGAACTTATCACTATGTTTCATCCCCAAGGTTTTATAAAAATTACCCAGGTTATTCACTAAGGTATCATGAAACTTGTCATTTCTAGATATTAAATTTTTTACCCAATGCATTGGAGTGATATCAGGGTGCACCCTTAATATGTATTTATTTTTATGTTAGACACATATATAATTATCAAACATTTCATAAATAACCGAAATAGAATAAAATAAATGGGTTTTATTTCAAAATCGTGACGTTTTAAAAGTTCTTAAAAATAAGATCATTATGTCATTTATAACCCATGGAAAGGGAGACAGGGTTATATGTATGTCAATTCAAAAATAAAATATATCAATTTTATGTCTTTATTAATACCTCTACAAATGAAAATATATTTGGGTATTCAGATAAATAAAATAAGATAATTTCTTGAGAAAAAGAGAGAGATATTTTGAGACAAAATTTCTGCAGCATAATAGCTATATAACATTGTTTTAGAAAATTTTGAAACGAGAGGGACCAAGGGTCACTGTAACTCCCCGAGCTTCCACGATACGCTTCTCATTCAATAATGCAATAGCTTGCATTGTACGCAACTTCGAGCTCTAAAACACCACGACTAATCAAAGTAGCCGTTATGAATAGTAATAACCACTTTTTAAAATTATAGAAATTTTATATTTCAAAATGGACTTCATTTTTGTATTCTTAATATCTAAATTATCCAAATTTAAATTTTTTGTAATTTTCTGAGAACTTCCAATTTTTTATGAATAGTGAAAAAGACTTAAAAACAACTTTTTTAAACAAAATAATTTATAATGATAAATTATACTATTTAGTGGTTTTAAAGTATAATTAGAATATATTTTTACCATTTTTTCCAATGGTGGTCATTAGAATTAATTTAACATTGAAATTGGACATAAACAATTGCCAATCTTTTGATATAAATTGTTTCTTAAAAACAAACTATTTGTTGTGACAGCGGGAATTAATTATAAAATTAATTAATGCAACTTATATGTTTGGAATTTTGTAAAATAGACATCATTTTTAATTCAAAATATCAATTATAGCTTAGGGTGAAATTTTGTCTTTGTTCTGAAAAACTTCAATTTTTGATGAATAGTGAAACCACTAAGTGGTAGTTAAATAACTGATTTTTCGTTTAAATGAAATATTACCACTTCTGTGATTTGATTTTCAAAAATCCGACATACATGATTGTCATTAAGAAGTAAAATGTGGTTCAATGAGATTAAAATAAATTTTTGGTGAATAGTAACTTTTAAGTTCTTAATCGCGATTAGAGGTAATTAGTGTAGTTTAAGGTAAAAATGATGTTTTAATAATATGAGATGAGCTTGACACTTTTCCTACTCCTATTGGATGAGTCATGGCCGACCAAGACAACCAATGGGTCAACTTTGGGACCCCATGAAGCCACTTTGGTTGGAAAATGACATTAATATATATTTATTTAATGTTAAAATTAAATTGACACAAACATGAGTTGTTTTACTAAAATAGTTTTTAAGTGGGGTTACACAAATCCAAATTTTGACTATAAATATTCATTATAAATATAAAAAGATTTCCTACATCATAGTTTTTTTTTATAATTTTTAGACATTAAATATATTAAATTATTTATGACATCATTATGATGCAGCGATGACCTCATTATTTAACGATTTAAATAAAATGAGAAGATAATGCAAAATCCCAGGCTTACACTTGTCCAAAGCCTATTGGATGAGGAGATTTCGAACCCTTATCACATTAGCCACGAATTATATAAGTGTGGGACCTTTAGAATCCGAAAATCATTGTATAATAATGTAACATTTCAATCTTTCCAAAAGAGTCCCTCCTCGCCACTTATAAAAGGCCACCACCTCTCCCACCTTATTCACACCTTCCAGCCATTTGGCTCGGCCAAACTCTGCCCAAATAATCTCCCAACTTCCCCCTCTTACTCCTAGAATCCTCACTTTTGGCAGAACGCTTCCCAAGGAAGCCTTTGGCTCAAATCAAAAAGAGTTACCCGATTTTGAGGTAATGTCTTCTCTAATGTTGTTTTGGTTTATTTTTCTTCTCCAACCCCCTAAACTCTTTTTATTAATTTCTTTTGTAACAACACCAGTATCCTCAATATACTAGGATGTTTTTATAAGAATGTTTCGAGCTACACTTACACACACCTACATCTAATGGTTAAAGAACATACGGTTTCTGTGGATGGCGAATTTCTGCCTCACGAAACGATGATTGTTCAACACTCATATAACACCTTCATAGGTGGCCATTAAGATGTCACTATTTTTATATATGATATATAATATGTTTATTTTTTACTTATGCTTCTGTATTTATCTTTTATGGCATACTTTATGATTTCCATTATGGGTAAAACGCGATAATTTCATTATAGGAAGTGCGGACTACCGCCCCCTCAAAGTGGTTTGAATCGTTAATGCCATATGTGGGATGTATAAAGGATGGGTTAAATGGTATTATACACTATATTATACTGGAATTATATTATACCTTTATATAATTATGATTTCATTACATTAAATACGAAATAGAAATGAAAGTAGTGTTCATGCGTACGTACGGCTTACCGTCTCCATAAAAAGTGCATTTCATTTCTTACCTCTAAATATTACGTAATATTATGAATGAATGTATATACTGGATATATATGATATATATGATATGTACAGCAGGAATATAATTCTGGATATAATGGATATTTCACCACATGAACAACTTGTAATTATAAGAAGGTTATTGTTGACACAAGTACCAAAGATCGACAAAACGACCGTTATTAACTTAAATAATTAAATAATGTTCATAACATGGTAATAAGGGATATAAAAGGAATAATGAACATGAAAAAGGTTCTTAAGTAAATATAAATTAACTCTAGTTTATTATTAAGGAGGTTAAAGAACGGTCGAGTCAGGACAAGACGCAAGGTAAGGGAACTTCTTAACCCAATTTCTATTCTTTGGGTTAATCTCCTACTTTCAAATTATGTCATGATATTATTATGTCCTATTTTGTATTTTTACTTTCTTCATGTGTACCTATAGTGAATACACATAATAGATCTATTTTATTTTAAAAATGATCTTTTTAAGTACTTCGTCTCAATCTCCTTTCATTGAGGCATATTTGGTTTTATACACAACTTTCATTTATATAGTGTATAAACCCCTTTGACTTTTACGTTTATTCAAAAGAAATCCTTTTTATACGAAGCGTTTTGCTAAACGACAAAAGGGAATGTTTTTCTTTCCGTACTTATGCGGCGACAACGACTTCTCTGCCACCGTGACCATTATTTGAGTTTCGGATTCCTCTACAAGCCATCATTTTTTTTAATGAAAAATAAATACAAAGTTTTAACTTTATTTTATTTTGGTATTGAAAATGGTTTTGAAAGAATTTTTATTATAAAAATGTGTTGTATTGATATCTTGTGATTGAAATGTGGAAATTTTATGTTTCCTTTATGCATGTTTTATGTGATACGATTATGTTATGGTTTATGATATGTTTAAACCTATTCATATGAGGAATGTATTGGACTTAATAAGTGACGGGTGGAGCCCGCTATAGCTCCACAATGCATCGGTAGGTCTCATGAGACAACTAGACGTGGAATTGGCCGAGGCCCTTTCCCAATTTGATTTATGGTTTTGGCTGAGGCCTTAATCATTTTAGACGTCTTGGCCGAGGCGTTGACAAAATGTTTCAGAATGTCCGGCATTATACATTCCCTCATTATGAAAGTGGTTATTGATATTTCATGTGATTATTCGTCTAGTAGAATATCCATGTGAGTATGTAAGTGGAATTATTTGATTTTAATTTTTCCATATTATGCTGAAGTTCAAGTTTAAAAAGGCTTTTGTTTAGTTATACATTGCCTTAATTGTTAGTTTTTATTTATGAAAGCTTCCGCAATATTGTTATCCTTACTGAGCATCTGAGCTCACCCCTTTCAATGTTTTAATATTTTCCAGGATGTGAAGAAGTATTTTATGAATGACCTGTAGGGGTAGTCAGAACGGGATATGAGTGTGGACTATGAAGACCATGTCATTGTAGTTTGTTTACTTTTTGATGTAATGAAAGACTTATGAATGTATCTAGTGTTTCCAAGGCTACTAAACTAATCGGTCTTTCGAGACTTGATCTTTTCTGATCATGCCAATGTTACGAAGTAATGCACCGACTCTGGGTAGCTGGGGTCGGGGCATTATAGTTGGTATCAGAGGCAGTTTAGTACTAACCTTGGAAGCTAGATGTAGATAAACTCTGATTAGAGCACATAACCCAAAGATAGACTTTGAGGATTGGTATAGAATAACTTCCTAGAATTTTGGTATTGTAGAGATGTTGTGAGTTTTCCGAGAAATACATCCCTGTCTGGATACGAGCAGGTAGAGGCGGCTCTGGCACAGATGTACCTAGGGGTAAAACCCGAAAACACCGCTTTGAGCTAGACTCGAACGGGAACTGGTGCACAAAAACGGGCCTTGCTGCACTCTTGGTTACGACACTCCCGGGGGATATGCTTAGGATAATTCTCATTTTATTTACAAACCACTATGAAGGGTTATGAGTATATACTTCCTCAAAGAAAACATTTCTTTTTATGATTATGGATTATATCCATAAATAGTTCAATTTATGTTAAGTATCTTACAAGTATGGAATTATGTATTTTGATTCAAAAACTAATATAGTTTATGCCATTGTTTAGAAATGGCGCCTAGTGGAAGGAATGGAAACCGAGTCAATGCACGCACTCTGTGCAGGGATTTCCCTCCTGCTCAAGATAATTATTGTGGAGCTGGAGATACAACTGGTGATGATCAACTTATTACCATACTGGGACAACTCACTCAGGTTATGAATAATAACCTTACTCGTATGGATCACCCTGATCCACAACGTGGAGGATCAATGTTAGACCGTTTCATGAGGCAACAACCACCAACCTTCAATGGGAGTACAAATCCTATAGTAGCTGAGCAATGGATAAATTCCTTAGAGAAAATATTCCATGCCTTGGGGAGTAGTGAAAGGGAGAAGGTTGTCATGGCAGTTTACCGCCTCACTGGAGATACCGATCAGTGGTGGTCGCTGATTCAAAACACAAAGGAAGATGATGACGTATCGAATATGGAATGGAGGGAGTTCAAAGAGATTTTCTTAGAAAAATACTTTCCTCGTGACCATCGAGCAGATATGGAAAGGCAATTTCTGAGTCTGAAACAAAAGGAGGATGAGAATGTCGCAAAGTATGAGGCCAACTTTACAAGGTTAGCGAGGTATGCTGCAGATTATATACGTAACCCAAGAGGTAAGATTGATCGTTTCTTTGATGAGTTAAAACCATTTCTCCGTCGATCTTTAGTATCACAATCATTCTCATCATACGAAGATATTGTATCATGTGATATCAAGACAGAAAAGGAATTATCTAAGTCTTATGACAATAAAGTAAAGCAAGAGAAGAAGAGAATGGTGGAACAAGAGACAGATAAAGGGAAAAAGGTAAAGAAGG
The DNA here is from genome assembly GCA_963277665.1 of Viscum album. Lineage (NCBI taxonomy): Eukaryota > Viridiplantae > Streptophyta > Magnoliopsida > Santalales > Viscaceae > Viscum > Viscum album. The sequence goes on along the minus strand of OY728119.1, from coordinate 1,682,277,498 downwards.
ATTTTCCATTATGTGATAATTGTGGGAAGAATCACCCTGGTACTTGCCTAAAAGGAATGGGAGTTTGTTATAAATGTGGAGAAAAAAGGTCACCAGGCACGTGACTGCAAGGGAAATAAAGAGGCTATCAATATTGAATGCTACAATTGTAGGGAAATGGGGCATTATGCAAATGAATGTCCTAAGCGTCAGGGAAACTTACCTCAGAAAAGTCCAAGGGATCAAGGAAAATCTTATGTTGTTACTACAGTTGAAGCATAATAATTAATGTATTGGTGCTTTTGGACTCATGGATTATATTCTGGTTATTAGAATAATGTGATATATATATATATAAGGATTGTACCGTAGTACTTGTTGATTTCAGTAAGGTTTTAATATGATGAAGGTAATAATATTTTTAGTATGTGACAAAAAGAGAAACTTTAATTTGTTTGGGGAATATGATAAATTGATTTTGGATTTAAGAGACCTTTTAGAGAATGTCTGGACAGAGGTATTTTGGATAACTATAAAGGTTGGAGTGGATTAAGTTGATCTTTGGATAGTATTGTTTAAGGTTAAAAATTTATGAAGATTATTTCTGAATATTATAATACTGTAGTTTTAGGAAAAGGACAACCTGCAGGGTGGGGCATAACGCGTCGCGTCGGACAAAGCTGCAGGAATCGAACCCACAACCATAGTGCGATAGGCCTTTATTTCCTACCACTAACCTACAGGAAGTCCCTGGTTATTACAAAATAATTTTACTAATCTAAATGGTATGTGTTAACATTTGTAACCTTATACAATTAGGATAAGTATAATATTTTTGAGTTCTATTATCTTTTTGAGTGAAAGATGAGTTGAAGGTTGAAACTCTAATTGTCAAGCATAAATATATATATACCTATCTCTTATTCAATGAATAAATTAATTCTTAAACTTTAGTAAAGGGATATTAAAACAAAAAAAATGTGTTATCCTAATACCTTATGTCTTGTTGAACTGATGATATTTTAAATCAACATAGATTGAAGGCTTTGAGGCCCTCAATTTGACAGTTGATTGTGATTGATGACCTCAATCACTCCCTACAAATATTTACGTTTTTCCTCCAATTATATGTCTCTAATTGCCACCAATGTTCTCCTAATCGAGATCATAATTGGGTGGTGACTTTTTTATTTCCCTTTCCCTCTTATTAAGGCTAAATTTTATTAACCTTATTTCCGATGTGGGTTTTCCTCAAAGGTATTTTCTCTTTTCAACCTTTTATTTTCAAAGAAAAATTTCAAATTGCGAGGATGCAATTTATTGAAGGAGGGGAGAATGTAATGCCCCGAGCTTCCACGATACTTTTCTCATTCAATAATGCAATAGCTTGCATTGTACGCAACTTCGAGCTCTAAAACACCGCGACTAATCAAAGTAGCCGTTATGAATAGTAATAACCACTTTTTAAAATTATAGAAATTTTATATTTCAAAATGGACTTCATTTTTGTATTCGTAATATCGAAATTATCCAAATTTGAATTTTTTGTAATTTTCTGAGAACATCCAATTTTTTATGAATAGTGAAAAAGACTTAAAAACAACTTTTTAAAACAAAATAATTTATAGTGATAAATTATACTATTTATTGGTTTTAAAGTATAATTAGAATATATTTCTACAATTTTTTCCAATGGTGGTCATTAGAATTAATTTAACATTGAAATTGGACATAAACAATTGCCAATCTTTTGATATAAATTGTTTCTTAAAAACACGCTATTTGTTGTGACAGCGGGAATTAATTATAAAATTAATTAACGCAACTTATATGTTTGTAATTTTGTAAAATAGACATCATTTTTGAATTCAGAATATCAATTATAGCTTAGGGTGAAATTTTGGCTTTGTTCTGAAAAACATCAATTTTTGATGAATAGTGAAACCACTAAGTGGTAGTTAAATAACTGATTTTTCGTTTAAATGAAATATTACCACTTCTGTGATTTGATTTTCAAAAATCCAACATACATGATTTTCATTAAGAAGTAAAATGTGGTTCAATGAGATTAAAATAAATTTTTGGTGAATAGTAACTTTTAAGTTTTTAATCGCGATTAGAGGTAATTAGTGTAGTTTAAGGTGAAAATGATGTTTTAATAATATGAGATGAGCTTGACACTTGTCCTACTCCTATTGGATGAGTCATGGCTGACCATGAAAACCCATGGGTCAACTTGGGGACCTCATGGAGCAACTTTGGTTGGAAAATGACATTAATATATATTTATTTAATGTTAAAATTAAATTGACACAAACATGAGTTGTTTTACTAAAACAGTTTTTAAGTGGGGTTAAACAAGTCCAAATTTTGACTATAAATATTCATTAGAAATATAAAAAGCTTTCCTACATCATAGTATTTTTTTTTTATAATTTTTAGACATTAAATATATTAAATTATTTATGACATCATTATGATGCAGTGATGACCTCATTATTTAACGATTTAAATAAAATGAGAAGATAATGCAAAATACAAGGCTTACACTTGTACAAAGACTATTGGATGAGGAGATTTCTAACCCTTATCACCTTAGCCACGAATTATATAAGTGTGGGACCTTTAGAATCCGAAAAGCATTGTATAATAATGTAACATTTCAATCCTTCCAAAAGAGTCCCTCCTCTCCACTTATAAAAGGCCCCCACCTCTCCCACCTTATTCACACCTTCAAGCCATTTGGCTCGGCCAACCTCTGCCCAAATACTCTCCCAACTTCCCCCTCTTACTCCTAGAAGCCTCACTTTGGGCAGAACGCTTCCCAAGGAAGCCTTTGGCTCCAATCAAAAAGAGTTACCCGATTTTGAGGTAATGTCTTCTCTAATGTTGTTTTGGTTTATTTTTCTTCTCCAACCCCCTAAACTCTTTTTATTCATTTCTTTTGTAACAACACCAATATCCTAAATATACTAGTATGTTTTTTTAAGAAGGTTTCGAGCTACAATTACACACACCTACATCTAATGGTTAAAGAACATACGGTTTCTGTGGATGGAGAATTTCTGCCTCACAAAACGATGATTGTTCAACACTCATATAACACCTTCAAAGGTGGCCATTAAGATGTCACTATTTTTATATATGATATATAATATGTTTATGTTTTACTTATGCTTCTGTATTTCTCATTTATGGCATACTTTATGATTTCCATTATGGGTAAAACGCGATAATTTCATTTTAGGAAGTGCGGACTACCGCCCCCTCAAAGTGGTTTGAATCGTTAATGCCATATGTGGGATGTATAAAGGATGGAGTAAATGGTATTATACACTATATTATACTGGAATTATAATATACCATTATATAATTATGATTTCATTACATTAAATACGAAATAGAAATGAAAGTAGCGTTCATGCGTACGTACGGCTTACCGTCTCCATGAACGGTGCATTTCATTTCTTACCTCTAAATATTACGTAATATTATGAATGAATGTATATACTGGATATATATGATATATATGATATCTACAGCAGGAATATAATTATGGATATAATGGATATTTCACCACATGAACAACTTGTAATTATAAGAAGGTTATTGTTGACACAAGTACCAAAGATCGACAAAACGACCGTTATTAACTTAAATAATTAAATAATGTTCATAACATGGTAATAAGGGATATAAAAGGAATAATGAACATGAAAAAGGTTCATAAGTAAATATAAATTAACTCTAGTTTATTATTCAGGAGGTTAAAGAATGGTCGAGTCAGGACAAGACGCAAGGTAAGGGAACTTCTTAACCCAATTTCTATTCTTTGGGTTAATCTCCTACTTTCAAATTATGTCATGATATTATTATGTCCTATTTTGTATTTTTACTTTCTTCATGTGTACCTATAGTGAATACACATAATAGATCTATTTTATTTTAAAAATTATCTTTTTAAGTACTTCGTCTCAATCTCCTTTCATTGAGGCATATTTGGTTTTATACACAACTTTCATTTATATAGTGTATAAAACCCTTTGACTTTTACATTTATTCAAAAGGAATCTTTTTTATACGAAGCGTTTTTCTAAACGAAAAAAGGGAATGCTTTTCTTTCCGTACTTATGCTGCGACAACGACTTCTCTGCCGCCGTGACCATTATTTGAGTTTCGGCTTCCTCTACAAGCCATCATTTTTTTTAATGAAAAATAAATACAAAGTTTTAACTTTATTTTATTTTGGTATTGAAAATGGTTTTGAATGAATTTTTATTATAAAAATGTGTTGTATTGATATCTTGTGATTGAAATGTGGAAATTTTATGTTTCCTTTATGCATGTTTTATGTGATACGATTATGTTATGGTTTATGATATGTTTAAACCTATTCATATAAGGAATGTATTGGACTTAATAAGTGACGGTTGGAGCACGCTATAGCTCCACAACGCATCGGTAGGTCTCATGAGACAACTAGACGTGGAATTGGCCGAGGCCCTTTCCCAATTTGATTTATGGTTTTGGCTGAGGCCTTAATCATTTTAGACGTCTTGGCCGAGGCGTTGACAAAATGTTTCAGAATGTCCGGCATTATACATTCCCTCATTATGAAAGTGGTTATTGATATTTCATGTGATTATTCGTCTAGTAGAATATCCATGTGAGTATGTAAGTGGCATTATTTGATTTTAATTTTTCCATATTATGCTGAAGTTCAAGTTTAAAAAGGCTTTTGTTTAGTTATACATTGCCTTAATTGTTAGTTTTTATTTATGAAAGCTTCCGCAATATTGTTATCCTTAATGAGCATCTGAGCTCACACCTTTCAATGTTTTAATATTTTCCAAGATGTGAAGAATTATTTTATGAATGACCTGTAGGGGTAGTTAGAAAGGGATATGAGTGTGGACTATGAAGACCATGTTATTATAGTTTGTTTACTTTTTGATGTAATGAAAGACTTATGAATGTATCTAGTGTTTCCAAGGCTACTAAACTAAAAGGTCTTTCAAGACTTGATCTTTTGTGATCATGCCAATGTTACGAAGTAATGCACCGACTCTGGGTAGTTGGGGTCGAGGCATTATAGTTGGTATCAGAGGCAGTTTAGTACTAACCTTGGAAGCTAGATGTAGATAAACTCTGATTAGAGCACATAGCCCAAAGATAGACTTTGAGGATTGGTATAGAAAAACTTCCTAGAATTTTGGTATTGTAGAGATGTTGTGGGTTTTCCGAGAAATACATCCCTGTCTGGATATGAGCAGGTAGAGGCGGCTCTGGCACAGATGTACCTAGGGGTAAAACCCGAAAACACCACTTTGAGCTAGACTCGAACGGGAACTGGTGCACAACAACGGGCCTTGCTGCACTCTTGGTTACGACACTCCTGGGGGATATGCTTAGGATAATTCTCATTTTATTTACAAACCACTATGAAGGGTTATGAGTATATACTTCCTCAAAGAAAACATTTCTTTTTATGATTATGGATTATATCCATAAATAGTTCAATTTATGTTAAGTATCTTACAATCATGGAATTATGTATTTTGATTCATAAACTAATATAGTTTATGCCATTGTTTAGAAATGGCGCCTAGTGGAAGGAATGGAAACTGTATCAATGCACACACTCTGTGCAGGGATTTCCCTCCTGCTCAAGATAATTATTGTGGAGCTGGAGATACAACTGGTGCTGATCAACTTATTACCATACTCGGACAACTCACTCAGGTTATGAATAATAACCTTACTCGTATGGATCACCCTGATCCACAACGTGGAGGATCAATGTTAGACCGTTTCATGAGGCAACAACCACCAACCTTCAATGGGAGTAAAAATCCTATAGTAGCTGAGCAATGGATAAATTCCTTAGAGAAAATATTCCATGCCTTGGGGAGTAGTGAAAGGGAGAAGGTTGTCATGGCAGTTTACCGCCTCACTGGAGATGCCGATCAGTGGTGGTCGCTGATTCAAAACACAAAGGAAGATGATGACGTATCGAATATGGAATGGAGGGAGTTCAAAGAGCTTTTCTTAGAAAAATACTTTCCTCGTGACCATCGAGCAGATATGGAAAGGCAATTTCTGAGTCTGAAACAAAAGGAGGATGAGAATGTCGCAAAGTATGAGGCCAACTTTACAAGGTTAGCGAGGTATGCTGCAGATTATATACGTAACCCAAGAGGTAAGATTGATCGTTTCTTTGATGGGTTAAAACCATTTCTCCGTCGAGCTTTAGTATCACAATCGTTCTCAACATACGAAGATATTGTCTCATGTACTATCAAGACAGAAAAGGAATTATCTAAGTCTTATGACAACAAAGTAAAGCAAGAGAAGAAGAGAATGGTGGAACAAGAGACAGATAAAGGGAAAAAGGGTAAGAAGGATTTTCCATTATGTGATAATTGTGGGAAGAATCACCCTGGTACTTGCCTAAAAGGAATGGGAGTTTGTTATAAATGTGGAGAAAAAGGTCACCAGTCACGTGACTGCAAGGGAAATAAAGAGGCTATCAATGTTGAATGCTACAATTGTAGGGAAATGGGGCATTATGCAAATGAATGTCCTAAGCGTCAGGGAAACTTACCTCAAAAAAGGCCAAGGGATCAAGGAAAATCTTATGTTTTTAATACAGTTGAAGCATAATAATTAATGTATTGGTGCTTTTGGACTCATGGATTATATTCTGGTTATTAGAATAATGAGATATATATATATATAAGGATTTTACTGTAGTACTTGTTGATTTCAGTAAGGTTTTAATATGATGAAGGTAGTAATATTTTTAGTATGTGACAAAAAGAGAAACTTTAATTTGTTTGGGGAATATGATAAATTGATTTTGGAATTAAGAGGCCTTTTAGAGAAAGTCTGGACAGAGGTATTTTGGATAACTATAAAGGTTGGAGTGGATTATGTTGATCTTTGGATAGTATTGTTTAAGGTTAAAAATTTATGAAGATTATTTTTGAATATTATAAACCTATAGTTTTAGGAAAAGGACAACCTGCAGGGTGGGGCATAACCCGTCGCGTCGGACAAAGCTGCAGGAATCGAACCCACAACCATAGTGCGATAGGCCTTTATTTCCTACCACTAGCCTACATGAATTCCCTGGTTATTACAAAATAATTTTACTAATCTAAATGGTATGTGTTAACATTTGTAACCTTATACAATTAGGATAAGTATAATATTTTTGAGTTCTATTATCTTTTTGAGTGAAAGATGAGTTGAAGGTTGAAACTCTAATTGTCAAGCATAAATATATATATACCTATCTCTTATTCAATGAATAAATTAATTCTTACACTTTAGTAAAGGGATATTAAAACAAAAAAAATGTGTTATCCTAATACCTTATGTCTTGTTGAACTGATGATATTTTAAATCAACATAGATTGAAGGCTTTGAGGCCCTCAATTTGACAGTTGATTGTGATTGATGACCTCAATCACTCCCTACAAATATTTACGTTTTTCCTCCAATTATATGTCTCTAATTGCCACCAATGTTCTCCTAATAGAGATCATAATTGGGTGGTGACTTTTTTATTTCCCTTTCCCTCTTATTAAGGCTAAATTTTATTAACCTTATTTCCAATGTGGGTTTTCCTCAAAGGTATTTTCTCTTTTCAACCTTTTATTTTCAAAGAAAAATTTCAAATTGCGAGGATGTAATTTATTGAAGGAGGGGAGAATGTAATACCCCGAGCTTCCACGATACTCTTCTCATTCAATAATGCAATAGCTTGCATTGTACGCAACTTCGAGCTCTAAAACACCGCGACTAATCAAAGTAGCCGTTATGAATAGTAATAACCACTTTTTAAAATTATAGAAATTTTATATTTCAAAATGGACTTCATTTTTGTATTCGTAATATAGAAATTATCCAAATTTGAATTTTTTGTAATTTTCTGAGAACATCCAATTTTTTATGAATAGTGAAAAAGACTTAAAAACAACTTTTTTAAACAAAACAATTTATAGTGATAAATTATACTATTTAGTGGTTTTAAAGTATAATTAGAATATATTTTTACCATTTTTTCCAATGGTGGTCATTAGAATTAATTTAACATTGAAATTGGACATAAACAATTGCCAATCTTTTGATATAAATTGTTTCTTAAAAACACGCTATTTGTTGTGACAGCGGGAATTAATTATAAAATTAATTAATGAAACTTATATGTTTGGAATTTTGTAAAATAGACATCATTTTTGAATTCAGAATATCAATTATAGCTTAGGGTGAAATTTTGTCTTTGTTCTGAAAAACTTCAATTTTTTGATGAATAGTGAAACCACTAAGTGGTAGTTAAATAACTGATTTTTCGTTTAAATGAAATATTACCACTTCTTTGATTTGATTTTCAAAAATCAAACATACATGATTGTCATTAATAAGTAAAATGTGGTTCAATGAGATTAAAATAAATTTTTGTTGAATAGTAACTTTTAAGTTCTTAATCGCGATTAGAGGTAATTAGTGTAGTTTAAGGTAAAAATGATGTTTTAATAATATGATATGAGCTTGAAACTTGTCCTACTTCTATTGGATGAGTCATGGCCGACCAAGACAACCCATGGGTCAACTTGGGGACCCCATGGAGCCACTTTGGTTGGAAAATGACATTAATATATATTTATTTAATGTTAAAATTAAATTGACGCAAACATGAGTTGTTTTACTAAAACAGTTTTTATGTGGGGTTACACAAGTCCAAATTTTGACTATAAATATTCATTAGAAATATAAAAAGATTTCCTACATCATTGTATTTTTTTATAATTTTTAGACCTTAAATATATTAAATTATTTATGACATCATTATGATGCAGCGATGACCTCATTATTTAACTATTTAAATAAAATGAGAAGATAATGCAAAATCCAAGGCTTACACTTGTCCAAAGCCTATTGGATGAGGAGATTTCAAACCCGTATCACCTTATCCACGAATTATATAAGTGTGGGACCTTTAGAATCCGAAAAGCATTGTATAATAATGTAACATTTCAATCTTTCCAAAAGAGTCCCTCCTCTCCACTTATAAAAGGCCCCCACCTCTCCCACCTTATTCACACCTTCAAGCCATTTGGCTCGGCCAACCTCTGCCCAAATACACTCCCAACTTCCCCCTATTACTCCTAGAATCCTCACTTTGGGCAGAACGCTTCCCAAGGAAGCCTTTGGCTCAAATCAAAAAGAGTTACCCGATTTTTAGGTAATGTCTTCTCTAATGTTGTTTTGGTTTATTTTTCTTCTCCAACCCCCTAAACTCTTTTTATTTATTTCTTTTGTAACAAAACCAGTATCCTAAATATACTAGGATGTTGTTATAATAAGTATTCGAGCTACACTTACACACACCTACATCTAATGGTTAAAGAACATACGGTTTCTGTGGATGGAAAATTTCTGCCTCACGAAACGATGATTGTTCAACACTCATATAACACCTTCAAAGGTGGCCATTACGATGTCACTATTTTTATATATGCTATATAATATGTTTATGTTTTACTTATGCTTCTTTATTTCTCATTTATGTCATACTTTATGATTTCCATTATGGGTAAAACGCGATAATTTCATTTTAGGAAGTGCGGACTACCGCCCCCTCAAAGTGGTTTGAATCGTTAATGCCTTATGTGGGATGTATAAAGGATGGAGTAAATGGTATTATACCCTATATTATACTGGAATTATATTATACCTTTATATAATTATTATTTCATTACATTAAATACGAAATAGAAATGAAAGTAGCGTTCATGCGTACGTACGGCTTACTGTCTCCATGAACGGTGCATTTCATTTCTTACCTCTAAATATTACGTAATATTATGAATGAATGTATATACTGGATATATATGATATATATGATATCTACATCATGAATATAATTCTGGATATAATGGATATTTCACCACATGAACAACTTGAAATTATAAGAAGGTTATTGTTGACACAAGTACCAAAGATCGACGAAACGACCGTTATTAACTTAAATAATTAAATAATGTTCATAACATGGTAATAAGGGATATAAAATGAATAATGAACATGAAAAAGGTTCTTAAGTAAATATAAATTAAATCTAGTTTATTATTCAGGAGGTTAAAGAACGGTCGAGTCAGGACAAGACGCAAGGTAAGGGAACTTCTTAACCCAATTTCTATTCTTTGGGTTAATCTCCTACTTTGAAATTATGTCATGATATTATTATGTCCTATTATGTATTTTTACTTTCTTCATATGTACCTATAGTGAATACACATAATAGATCTATTTTATTTTAAAAATTATCTTTTTATGTACTTCGTCTCAATATCCTTTCATTGAGGCATATTTGGTTTTATACACAACTTTCATTTATATAGTGTATAAACCCCTTTGACTTTTACATTTATTCAAAAGGAATCTTTTTTATACAAAGCGTTTTGCTAAACGACAAAAGGTAATGTTTTTCTTTCCGTACTTATGCAGTGACAACGACTTCTCTGCCGCCATGACCATTATTTGAGTTTCGGCTTCCTCTACAAGCCATCATTTTTTTAATGAAAAATAAATACAAAGTTTTAACTTTATTTTATTTTGGTATTGAAAATGGTTTTGAAAGCATTTTTATTATAAAAATGTGTTGTATTGATATCTTGTGATTGAAATGTGGAAATTTTATGTTTCCTTTATGCATGTTTTATGTGATACGATTATGTTATGGTTTATGATATGTTTAAACCTATTCATATGAGGAATTTATTGGACTTAATAAGTGACGGGTGGAGCCCGCTATAGCTCCACAATGCATCGGTAGGTCTCATGAGACAACTAGACATGGAATTGGCCAAGGCCCTTTCCCAATTTGATTTATGGTTTTGGCTGAGGCCTTAATCATTTTAGACGTCTTGGCCGAGGCCTTGAAAAAATGTTTCAGAATGTCCGGCATTATACATTCCCTCATTATGAAAGTGGTTATTGATATTTCATGTGATTATTCGTCTAGTAGAATATCCATGTGAGTAAGTAAGTGGCATTATTTGATTTTACTTTTTCCATATTATGCTGAAGTTCAAGTTTAAAAAGGCTTTTGTTTAGTTATACATTGCCTTAATTGTTAGTTTTTATTTATGAAAGCTTCCGCAATATTGTTATCCTTACTGAGCATCTGAGCTCACCCCTTTCAATGTTTTAATATTTTCCAAGATGTGAAGAAGTATTTTATGAATGACCTGTAGGGGTATTCAGAAAGGGATATGAGTGTGGACTATGAAGACCGTGTTATTGTAGTTTGTTTACTTTTTGATGTAATGAAAGACTTATGAATGTATCTAGTGTTTCCAAGGCTACTAAACTAATCGGTCTTTCGAGACTTGATCTTTTGTGATCATGCCAATGTTACGAAGTAATGCACCGACTCTGGGTAGCTGGGGTCGGGGCGTTACAGTTGGTATCAGAGGCAGTTTAGTACTAACCTTGGAAGCTAGATGTAGATAAACTCTAATTATATCACATAGCCCAAAGATAGACTTTGAGGATTGGTATAGAAGAACTTCCTAGAATATTGGTATTGTAGAGATGTTGTGAGTTTTCCGAGAAATACATCCCTGTCTGGATACGAGCAGGTAGAGGCGACTCTGGCACAGATGTACCTAGGGGTAAAACCCGAAAACACCGCTTTGAGCTAGACTCGAACGGGAACTCGTGCACAACAACGGGCCTTGCTGCACTCTTGGTTATGACACTCTCGGGGGATATGCTTAGGATAATTCTCATTTTATTTAAAAACCACTATGAAGGGTTATGAGTATATACTTCCTCAAAGAAAACATTTCTTTTTATGATTATGGATTATATCCATAAATAGTTCAATTTATGTTAAGTATCATACAAGCATGGAATTGTGTATTTTGATTCATAAATTAATATAGTTTATGCCATTGTTTAGAAATGGCGCCTAGTGGAAGGAATGGAAACTGTATCAATGCACGCACTCTGTGCAGGGATTGCCCTCCTGCTCAAGATAATTATTGTGGAGTTGGAGATACAACTGGTGCTGATCAACTTATTACCATACTGGGACAACTCACTCAGGTTATGAATAATAACCTTACTCGTATGGATCACCCTGATCCACAACATGGAGGATCAATGTTAGACTGTTTCATGAGGCAACAACCTCCAACCTTCAATGGGAGTACATATCCTATAGTAGCTGAGCAATGGATAAATTCCTTAGGGAAAATATTCCATGCCTTGGGGAGTAGTGAAAGGGAGAAGGTTGTCATGTCCGTTTACCGCCTCACTGGAGATGCCGATCAGTGGTGGTCGCTGATTCAAAACACAAAGGAAGATGAGGACGTATCGAATATGGAATGGAGGGAGTTCAAAGAGCTTTTCTTAGAAAAATACTTTCCTCGTGACCATCGAGCAGATATGGAAAGGCAATTTCTGAGTCTGAAACAAAAGGAGGATGAGAATGTCGCAATGTTTGAGGCCAACTTTACAAGGTTAGCGAGGTATGCTGCAGATTATATACGTAACCCAAGAGGTAAGATTGATCGTTTCTTTGATGGGTTAAAACCATTTCTCCGTCGAGCTTTAGTATCACAATCGTTCTCAACATACGAAGATATTGTCTCATGTACTATCAAGACAGAAAAGGAATTATCTAAGTCTTATGACAACAAAGTAAAGCAAGAGAAGAAGAGAACGGTGGAACAAGAGACAGATAAAGGGAAAAAGGGAAAGAAGGATTTTCCATTATGTGATAATTGTGGGAAGAATCACCCTGGTACTTGCCTAAAAGGAATGGGAGTTTGTTATAAATGTGGAGAAAAAGGTCACCAGGCACGTGACTGCAAGGGAAATAAAGAGGCTATCAATGTTGAATGCTACAATTGTAGGGAAATGGGGCATTATGCAAATGAATGTCCTAAGCGTCAGGGAAACTTACCTCAGAAAAGGCCAAGGGATCAAGGAAAATCTTATGTTGTTACTACAATTGAAGCATAATAATTAATGTATTTGTTCTTTTGGACTCATGGATTATATTGTGGTTATTAGAATAATGTGATATATATATATATAAGGATTGTACTGTAGTACTTGTTGATTTCAGTAAGGTTTTAATATGATGAAGGTAGTAATATTTTTAGTATGTGACAAAAAGAGAAACTTTAATTTGTTTGGGGAATATGATAAATTGATTTTGGAATTAAGAGGCCTTTTAGAGAAAGTCTGGACAGAGGTATTTTGGATAACTATAAAGGTTGGAGTGGATTAAGTTGATCTTCAGATAGTATTGTTTAAGGTTAAAAATTTATGAAGATTATTTTTGAATATTATAATACTATAGTTTTAGGAAAAGGACAACCTGCAGGGTGGGGCATAACCCGTCGCGTCGGACAAAGCTGCAGGAATCGAACCCACAACCATAGTGCGATAGGCCTTTATTTCCTACCACTAGCCTACAGGAAGTCCCTGGTTATTACAAAATAATTTTACTAATCTAAATGGTATGTGTTAACATTTTTAACCTTATACAATTAGGATAAGTATAATATTTTTGAGTTCTATTATCTTTTTCAGTGAAAGATGAGTTGAAGGTTGAAACTCTAATTGTCAAGCATAAATATATATATACCTATCTCTTATTCAATGAATAAATTAATTCTTAAACTTTAGTAAAGGGATATTAAAACAAAAAAAATGTGTTATCCTAATAACTTATGTCTTGTTGAACTGATGATATTTTAAATCAACATAGATTGAAGGCTTTGAGGCCCTCAATTTGACAGTTGATTGTGATTGATGACCTCAATCACTCCCTACAAATATTTACATTTTTCCTCCAATTATATGTCTCTAATTGCCACCAATGTTCTCCTAATCGAGATCATAATTGGGTGGTGACTTTTTTATTTCCCTTTCCCTCTTATTAATGCTAAATTTTATTAACCTTATTTCCGATGTGGGTTTTCCTCAAAGGTATTTTCTCTTTTAAACCTTTTATTTTCAAAGAAAAATTTCAAATTGCGAGGACGCAATTTATTGAAGGAGGGGAGAATGTAACACCCCGAGCTTCCATGATACGCTTCTCATTCAATAATGCAATAGCTTGCATTGTACGCAACTTCAAGCTCTAAAACACTACGACTAATCAAAGTAGCCGTTATGAATAGTAATAACCACTTTTTAAAATTATAGAAATTTTATATTTCAAAATGGACTTCATTTTTGTATTCATAATATCGAAATTATCCAAATTTGAATTTTTTGTAATTTTCTGAGAACATCCAATTTTTTATGAACAGTGAAAAAGACTTAAAAACAACTTTTTTAAACAAAATAATTTATAGTGATAAATTATACTATTTAGTGGTTTTAAAGTATAATTAGAATATATTTTTACCATTTTTTCCAATGGTGGTCATTAGAATTAATTTAACATTGAAATTGGACATAAACAATTGCCAATCTTTTGATATAAATTGTTTCTTAAAAACACGCTATTTGTTGTGACAGCAAGAATTAATTATAAAATTAATTAATGCAACTTATATGTTTGGAATTTTGTAAAATATAAATCATTTTTGAATTCATAATATCAATTATAGCTTAGGGTGAAATTTTGGCTTTGTTCTGAAAAACTTCAATTTTTGATGAATAGTGAAACCACTAAGTGGTAGTTAAATAACTGATTTTTCATTTAAATGAAATATTACCACTTCTATGATTTGATTTTCAAAAATCCGACATACATGATTGTCATTAAGAAGTAAAATGTGGTTCAATGAGATTAAAATAAATTTTTGGTGAATAGTAACTTTTAAGTTCTTAATCGCGATTAGAGGTAATTAGTGTAGTTTAAGGTAAAAATGATGTTTTAATAATATGAGATGAGCTTGACACTTGTCCTACTCCTATTGGATGAGTCATGGCTGACCAAGACAAACCATGGGTCAACTTGGGGACCCCATGGAGCCACTTTGGTTGGAAAATGACATTAATATATATTTATTTAATGTTAAAATTAAATTGACACAAACATGAGTTGTTTTACTAAAACAGTTTTTAAGTGGGGTTACACAAGTCCAAATTTTGACTATAAATATTCATTAGAAATATAAAAATATTTCCTACATCATAGTATTTTTTTTATAATTTTTAGACATTAAATATATTAAATTATTTATGACATCATTATGATGCAGCGATGACCTCATTATTTAACGATTTAAATAAAATGAGAAGATAATGCAAAATACAAGTCTTACACTTGTCCAAAGCCTATTGTATGAGGATATTTCGAACCCTTATCACCTTAACCACGAATTATATAAGTGTGGGACCTTTAAAATCCGAAAAGCATTTTATAATAGTGTAACATTTCAATCTTTCCAAAAGTGTCCCTCCTCTCCACTTATAAAAGGCCCCCACCTCTCCCACCTTATTCACACTTTCAAGCCATTTGGCTCGGCCAAACTCTGCCCAAATACTCTCCCAACTTCCCCCTCTTACTCCTAGAAGCCTCACTTTGGGCAGAACGCTTCCCAATGAAGCCTTTGGCTCAAATCAAAAAGAGTTACCATATTTTGAGGTAATGTCTTCTCTAATGTTGTTTTGGTTTATTTTTCTTCTCCAACCCCCTAAACTCTTTTTATTAATTTCTTTTGTAACAACACCAGTATCCCCAATATACTAGGATGTTGTTATAAGAAGTATTCGAGCTACACTTACACACACCTACATCTAATGGTTAAAGAACATACGGTTTCTGTGGATGGCAAATTTCTGCCTCACGAAACGATGATTGTTCAACACTCATATAACACCTTCAAAGGTGGCCATTAAGATGTCACTATTTTTATATATGATATATAATATGTTTATGTTTTACTTATGCTTCTGTATTTCTCATTTATGTCATACTTTATGATTTCCATTATGGGTAAAACGCGATAATTTCATTTTAGGAAGTGCGGACTACCGCCCCCTCAAAGTGGTTTGAATCGTTAATGCCATATGTGGGAAGTATAAAGGATGGAGTAAATGGTATTATACACTATATTATAATGGAATTATATTATACCTTTATATAATTATGATTTCATTACATTAAATATGAAATATAAATTAAAGTAGCGTTCATGCGTACGTACGGCTTACTGTCTCCATGAACGGTGCATTTCATTTCTTACCTCTAAATATTACGTAATATTATGAATGAATGTATATACTGGATATATATGATATATATGATATCTACATCATGAATATAATTCTGGATATAATGGATATTTCACCACATGAACAACTTGTAATTATAAGATGGTTATTGTTGACACAAGTACCAAAGATCGACAAAACGACTGTTATTAACTTAAATAATTAAATAATGTTCATAACATGGTAATAAGGGATATAAAAGGAATAATGAACATGAAAAAGGTTCTTATGTAAATATAAATTAACTCTAGTTTATTATTCAGGAGGTTAAAGAATGGTCGAGTCAGGACAAGACGCAAGGTAAGGGAACTTCTTAACCCAATTTCTATTCTTTGGGTTAATCTCCTACTTTCAAATTATGTCATGATATTATTATGTCCTATTATGTATTTTTACTTTCTTCATGTGTACCTATAGTGAATACACATAATAGATCTATTTTATTTTAAAAATGATCTTTTTAAGTACTTCGTCTCAATCTCCTTTCATTGAGGCATATTTGGTTTTATACACAACTTTCATTTATATAGTGTATAACCCCCTTTGAATTTTACGTTTATTCAAAAGGAATCTTTTTTATATGAAGATTTTTGCTAAACGACAAAAGGGAATGTTTTTCTTTCCGTACTTATGCGGTGACAACGACTTCTCTGCCGCCATGACCATTATTTGAGTTTCGGCTTCCTCTACAAGCCATCATTTTTTTAAATGAAAAATAAATACAAAGTTTTAAATTTATTTTATTTTGGTATTGAAAATGGTTTTGAAAGCATTTTTATTATAAAAATGTGTTGTATTGATATCTTGTGATTGAAATGTGGAAATTTTATGTTTCCTTTATGAATGTTTTATGTGATACGATTATCTTATGGTTTATGATATGTTTAAACCTATTCATATGAGGAATGTATTGGACTTAATAAGTGACGGGTGGAGCCCGCTATAGCTCCACAATGCATCGGTAGGTCTCATGAGACAACTAGACGTCGAATTGGCCGAGGCCCTTTCCCAATTTGATTTATGGTTTTGGCTGAGGCCTTAATCATTTTAGACGTCTTGGCCAAGGCCTTGACAAAATGTTTCAGAATGTCCGGCATTATACATTCCCTCATTATGAAAGTGGTTGTTGATATTTCATGTGATTATTCGTCTAGTAGAATATCCATGTGAGTAAGTAAGTGGCATTATTTGATTTTACTTTTTCCATATTATGCTGAAGTTCAAGTTTAAAAAGGCTTTTGTTTAGTTATACATTGCCTTAATTGTTAGTTTTTATTTATGAAAGCTTCCGCAATATTGTTATCCTTACTGAGCATCTGAGCTCACCCCTTTCAAAGTTTTAATATTTTCCAGGATGTGAAGAACTATTTTATGAATGACCTGTAGGGGTATTCAGAAAGGGATATGAGTGTGGACTATGAAGACCATGTTATTGTAGTTTGTTTAATTTTTGATGTAATGAAAGACTTATGAATGTATCTAGTGTTTCCAAGGCTACTAAACTAATCGGTCTTTCGAGACTTGATCTTTTGTGATCATGCCAATGTTACGAAGTAATGCACCGACTCTGGGTAGCTGGGGTCGGGGCGTTACAGTCGGTATCAGAGGCAGTTTAGTACTAACCTTGGAAGCTAGATGTAGATAAACTCTGATTAGAGCACATAGACCAAAGATAGACTTTGATGATTGTTATAGAAGAACTTCCTAGAATTTTGGTATTGTAGAGATGTTGTGAGTTTTCCGAGAAATACATCCCTGTCTGGATACGAGCAGGTAGAGGCGGCTCTGGCACAGATGTACCTAGGGGTAAAACCCGAAAACACTGCTTTGAGCTAGACTCGAACGGGAACTGGTGCACAACAATGGGCCTTGCTGCACTCTTGGTTACGACACTCCCGGGGGATATGCTTAGGATAATTATCATTTTTTTTACAAACCACTATGAAGGGTTATGAGTATATACTTCCTCAAAGAAAAAATTTCTTTTTATGATTATGGATTATATCCATAAATATTTCAATTTATGTTAAGTATCTTACAAGTTTGGAATTATGTATTTTGATTCATAAACTAATATAGTTTATGCCATTGTTTAGAAATGGCGCCTAGTGGAAGGAATGGAAACCGTATCAATGCACGCACTCTGTACAGGGATTGCCCTCCTGCTCAAGATAATTACTGTGGAGCTGGAGATACAACTGGTGCTGATCAACTTATTACCATACTGGGACAACTCACTCAGGTTATGAATAATAACCTTACTCGTATGGATCACCCTGATCCACAACGTGGAGGATCAATGTTAGACCGTTTCATGAGGCAACAACCACCAACCTTCAATGGGAGTACAAATCCTATAGTAGCTGAGCAATGGATAAATTCCTTAGAGAAAATATTCCATGCCTTGGGGAGTAGTGAAAGGGAGAAGGTTGTCATGGCAGTTTACCGCCTCACTGGAGATGCCGATCAGTGGTGGTCGCTGATTCAAAACACAAAGGAAGATGATGACGTATCGAATATGGAATGGAGGGAGTTCAAAGATCTTTTCTTAGAAAAATACTTTCCTCGTGACCATCGAGCAGATATGGAAAGGCAATTTCTGAGTCTGAAACAAAAGGAGGATGAAAATGTCGCAAAGTATGAGGCCAACTTTACAAGGTTAGCGAGGTATGCTGCAAATTATATACGTAACCCAAGAGGTAAGATTGGTCGTTTCTTTGATGGGTTAAAACCATTTGTCCGTCGAGCTTTAGTATCACAATCGTTCTCAACATACGAAGATATTGTCTCATGTGCTATCAAGACAGAAAAGGAATTATCTAAGTCTTATTACAACAAAGTAAAGCAAGAGAAGAAGAGAACGGTGGAACAAGAGACAGATAAAGGTAAAAAGGGGAAGAAGGATTTTCCATTATGTGATAATTGTGGTAAGAATCACCCTGGTACTTGCCTAAAAGTAATGGGAGTTTGTTATAAATGTGGAGAAAAAGGTCACCAGGCACGTGACTGCAAGGGAAATAAAGAGGCTATCAATGTTGAATGCTACAATTGTAGGGAAATGGGGCATTATGAAAATGAATGTCCTAAGCGTCAGGGAAACTTACCTCAGAAAAGGCCAAGGGATCAAGGAAAATCTTATGTTGTTACTACAGTTGAAGCATAATAATTAATGTATTGGTGCTTTTGGACTCATGGATTATATTCTGGTTATTAGAATAATGTGATATATATATATATAAGGATTGTATTGTAGTAATTGTTGATTTCAGTAAGGTTTTAATATGATGAAGGTAATAATATTCTTAGTATGTGACAAAAAGAGAAACTTTAATTTGTTTGGGGAATATGATAAATTGATTTTGGAATTAAGAGACCTTTTAGAGAAAGTCTGGACAGAGGTATTTTGGATAATTATAAAGGTTGGAGTGTATTAAGTTGATCTTTGGATAGTATTGTTTAAGGTTAAAAATTTTTGAAGATTATTTTTGAAGATTATAATACTATAGTTTTAGGAAAAGGACAACCTGCAGGGTGGGGCATAACCCCTCACGTCGAACAAAGCTGCAGGAATCGAACCCACAACCATAGTGCGATAGGACTTTATTTCCTACCACTAGCCTACAGGAAGTCCCTGGTTATTAAAAAATAATTTTACTAATCTAAATGGTATGTGTTAACATTTGGAACCTTATACAATTAGGATAAGTATAATATTTTTGAGTTCTATTATCTTTTTGAGTGAAAGATGAGTTGAAGGTTGAAACTCTAATTGTCAAGCATAAATATATATATACCTATCTCTTATTCAATGAATAAATTAATTCTTAAACTTTAGTAAAGGGAGATTAAAACAAAAAAAATGTGTTATCCTAATACCTTATGTCTTGTTGAACTGATGATATTTTAAATCAAAATAGATTGAAGGCTTTGAGGCCCTCAATTTGACAGTTGATTTTGATTGATGACCTCAATCACTCCCTACAAATATTTACGTTTTTCCTCCAATTATATGTCTCTAATTGCCACCAATGTTCTCCTAATCGAGATCATAATTGGGTGGTGACTTTTTTATTTCCCTTTCCCTCTTATTAAGGCTAAATTTTATTAACCTTATTTCCGATTTGGGTTTTCCTCAAAGGTATTTTCTCTTTTCAACCTTTTATTTTCAAAGAAAAATTTCAAATTGCGAGGTCGCAATTTATTGAAGGAGGGGAGAATGTAACACCCCGAGCTTCCACGATACGCTTCTCATTCAATAATGCAATAGCTTGCATTGTACGCAACTTCGAGCTCTAAAACACCGCGACTAATCAAAGTAGCCATTATGAATAGTAATAACCACTTTTAAAATTATAGAAATTTTATATTTCAAAATGGACTTCATTTTTGTATTCGTAATATCTAAATTATCCAAATTTGAATTTTTTGTAATTTTCTGAGAACATCCAATTTTTTATGAATAGTGAAAAAGACTTAAAAACAACTTTTTTAAACAAAATAATTTATAATGATAAATTATACTATTTAGTGGTTTTAAAGTATAATTATAATATATTTTTACCATTTTGTCCAATGGTGGTCATTAGAATTAATTTAACATTGAAATTGGACATAAACAATTGCCAATCTATTGATATAAATTGTTTCTTAAAAACACGCTATTTGTTGTGACAGCGGGAATTAATTATAAAATTAATTAATGCAACTTATATGTTTGGAATTTTGTAAAATAGAAATCATTTTTGAATTCAGAATATCAATTATAGCTTAGGGTGAAATTTTGGCTTTGTTCTGAAAAACATCAATTTATGATGAATAGTGCAACCACTAAGTGGTAGTTAAATAACTGATTTTTCATTTAAATGAAATATTACCACTCCTGTGATTTGATTTTCAAAAATCCGACATACATTATTTTCATTAAGAAGTAAAATGTGGTTCAATGAGATTAAAATAAATTTCTGGTGAATAGTAACTTTTAAGTTCTTAATCGCGATTAGAGGTAATTAGTGTAGTTTAAGGTAAAAATAATGTTTTAATAATATGAGATGAGCTTGAAACTTGTCCTACTCCTATTGGATGAGTAATGGCCGACAAATAAAACCCATGGGTCAACTTGGGGACCCCATGGAGCCACTTTGGTTGGAAAATGACATTAATATATATTTATTTAATGTTAAAATTAAATTGACACAAACATGAGTTGTTTTACTAAAACAGTTTTTAAGTGGGGTTACACAAGTCCAAATTTTGACTATAAATATTCATTAGAAATATAAAAAGATTTCCTACATCATAGTAGTTTTTTTATAATTTTTAGACATTAAATAAATTATATTATTTATGACATCATTATGATGCAGCGATGACCTCATTATTTAACGATTTAAATAAAATGAGAAGATAATGAAACATCCAAGGCTTACACTTGTCCAAAGCCTATTGGATGAGGAGATTTCGAACCCTTATCACCTTAGCCACGAATTATATAAGTGTGGGACCTTTAGAATCCGAAAATCATTGTATAATAATGTAACATTTCAATCTTTCCAAAAGAGCCCCTCCTCTCCACTTCTAAAAGGCCCCCACCTCTCCCACCTTATTCACACCATCAAGCCATTTTACTCGGCCGACCTCTGCCCAAATACTCTCCCAAATTCCCCCTCGTACTCCTAGAAGCCTCACATTGGGCAGAACTCTTCCCAAGGAAGCCTTTGGCTCAAATCAAAAAGAGTTACCCGATTTTGAGGTAATGCCTTCTCTAATGTTGTTTTGTTTTATTTTTCTTCTCCAACCCCCTAAACTCTTTTTATTCATTTCTTTTGTAACAACACAAGTATCCTAAATATACTAGGATGTTTTTAGAATAAGTATTCAAGCTACACTTACACACACCTACATCTAATGGTTAGAGAACATACGGTTTCTGTGGATGGCGAATTTCTGCCTCACGAAACGATGATTGTTCAACACTCATATAACACCTTCAAAGGTGGCCATTAAGATGTCACTATTTTTATATATGATATATAATATGTTTATGTTTTTCTTATGCTTCTGTATTTCTCATTTATGGCATAATTTATGATTTCCATTATGGGTAAAACGCGATAATTTCATTTTAGGAAGTGCGGACTACCGCCCCCTCAAAGTGATTTGAATCGTTAATGCCATATGTGGGATGTATAAAGGATGGAGTAAATGGTATTATACACTATATTATACTGGAATTATATTATACCTTTATATAATTATGATTTCATTACATTAAATACGAAATAGAAATGAAAGTATCATTCATGCGTACGTACGGCATACCGTCTCCATGAACGCTGCATTTCATTTCTTACCACTAAATATTATGTAATATTATGAATGAATGTATATACTGGATATATATGATATATATGATATCTAAATAATGAATATAATTCTAGATATAATGGATATTTCACCACATGAACAACTTGTAATTATAAGAAGGTTATTGTTGACACAAGTACCAAAGATCGACAAAACGACCGTTATTAACTTAAATAATTAAATAATGTTCATAGCATGGTAATAAGGGATATAAAAGGAATAATGAACATGAAAAAGGTTCTTAAGTAAATATAAATTAACTCTAGTTTATTATTCAGGAGGTTAAATAACGGTCGAGTCAGGACAAGACACAAGGTAAGGGAACTTCTTAACCCAATTTCTATTCTTTGGGTTAATCTCCTACTTTCAAATTATGTCATGATATTATTATGTCATATTTTGTATTTTTACTTTCTTCATGTGTAACTATAGTGAATACACATAATAGATCTATTTTATTTTAAAAATGATCTTTTTAAGTACTTCGTCTCAATCTCCTTTCATTGAGGCATATTTGGTTTTATACACAACTTTCATTTATATAGTGTATAAACCCCTTTGAATTTTACGTTTATTCAAAAGGAATCTTTTTTATACGAAGCGTTTTGCTAAACGAAAAAAGGGAATGTTTTTCTTTCCGTACTTATGCGGCGAGAACGACTTCTCCGCCGCCGTGGCCTTTATTTGAGTTTCGGCTTCCTCTACAAGCCATCATTTTTTTTAATGAAAAATAAATACAAAGTTTTAACTTTCATTTATTTTGGTATTGAAAATGGTTTTGAAAGCATTTTTATTATAAAAATGTGTTGTATTGATATCTTGTGATTGAAATGTGGAAATTTTATGTTTCCTTTATGCATGTTTTATGTGATACGATTATGTTATGATTTATGATATGTTTAAACCTATTCATATGAGGAATGTATTGGACTTAATAAGTGACGGGTGGAGCCCGCTATAGCTCCTCAATGCATCGGTAGGTCTCATGAGACAACTAGACGTGGAATTGGCCGAGGCCCTTTCCCAATTTGATTTATGGTTTTGGCCGAGGCCTTAATCATTTTAGACGTCTTGGACGAGGCCTTGAAAAAATGTTTCAGAATGTCCGTCATTATACATTCCCTCATTATGAAAGTGGTTATTGATATTTCATGTGATTATTCGTCTAGTAGAATATCCATGTGAGTAAGTAAGTGGCATTATTTGATTTTACTTTTTCCATATTATGCTGAAGTTCAAGTTTAAAAGGCTTTTTTTAGTTATACATTGCCTTAATTTTTAGTTTTTATTTATGAAAGCTTCCGCAATATTGTTATCCTTATTGAGCATCTGAGCTCACCCCTTTCAATGTTTTAATATTTTCCAGGATGTGAAGAAGTATTTTATGAATGACCTGAAGGGGTAGTCAGAAAGGGATATGAGTGTGGACTATGAAGACCATGTTATTGTAGTTTGTTTACTTTTTGATGTAATGAAAGACTTATGAATGTATCTAGTGTTTCCAAGGCTACTAAACTAATCGGTCGTTCGAGACTTCATCTTTTGTGATCATGCCAATGTTACGAAGTAATGCACCGACTCTGGGTAGCTGGGGTCGGGGCGTTATAGTCACCCACTCATAAATATCTCATAATAAATTATGGGTTCATAATAAAAATAAATAAGAACATGTTATCGATATTTGAAGTAAATACCATATGAAAATGAAACTCAAAAGAAAAGAGATGATGTGATTTCTTTAACGAAAATTTGGCAGCCTCACAGCATCAATTAAAAATTCATAAATTCAGATGATGAGATTGTAAAGGGTAGCTCATCATTTGGACATAAAATGGACAGAAATATTAATATATAATAACATAACCCCAAATAAGAAGGTGGAAACTGGAAGACATAACTTAAAAGAAATCATGACTAAAAGAGGAGGGTGGATGGTTCCCTTACATTGAATATTAACGTCGAAAGATTGAAGGTTTGGACCTTGGGAGGATTGAGGAACCATTGGAGGACTCCTTGGGGGGAAAATACTATAACATCATTGAGTAATATTTTGGAATGAAATGAATGAGGGATGGCCTTGGTATTTATTGGAAAAGTGATGGAATATTTAATTAATTTCTGAGGGACACCTCATCGGTGGTATTTGAAAAACCATGGGCTTTCCCATGATATTTTCACATGTTATTGGACAAATGGGGAACCTAATATCATATATTACTATTCAAAAGTCGACCATAATTATTACATCATTATTACAACATTATTACATCATTATTGATGTCATTGAACACCTGAAACTCAAAACAGTATTTTCACTCTTCTCCAAAAAACAAATCATTATATAAAAATCAAATAAATTCACCCTAACCTAATATCGATGCATTGAATTCAAAACTAAACTCCATTTTTTTAAAATAATTTTCTAAATAGATTTAATTAAATTTTTAAATAAAATCATTATTTATTCAAAAAAAGAACTCTAAAACAATAACTTGTTTTGTAACACCTTGAAAAAGTAATCAACATCCCCTAAAATTATCGTATAACCATAAGAAAATAGAGTAACAATTTATGATTACATTTAATGAAAATTCATTTTTATTTTATATTATTAAAATAATTATAAAATTGTAAATAAAATATTTATGACCTACAAAAATAACAAAACTTATATTATGATCGTTTTTCACTTTTAAGATATCTAAATTGTATTTATACATTCATGGGTGATGTTTCTATTTTTTGGCCGATTTACTATTCATTACTATTCATTACTAATAATAAGGTTATGTTACTATTCATACTTTACTATTCACTAAAAAAGTTGATCTTATTAGACTCTAAATTTCTTACTGATCACAATTGTAGAAGACCATTTTTTGAGAATCATTTCAAATTATTAATTTTTTAAAGTTTACATAAATATTTTAAAATACCTTTTTTCTAAAATTCATTAATAATATTCATCCTATATTTATCGAGACATTTGAAAATAAAAAATTTTACCATAAGATGAGATAATAATTCTATTTATTCCAAGGGATTAAAAAAGTCTATAAGGCCTCGTTACAAAGCCCCTTATAATACCTACATAGCACCTAAGTGTAATGTGTGCTATGGTGATAGAATCCTGGGGCATCTTGGACAACATTTACTGAGTGGTAATTTATATCATCTTGAACTTCTCCCTTAGGAGATTTCGTTCAAGCTTCACATGTTGAAGCTCAGCATGGGATTGTTCTAGAGAAAAGCCAAGAGATTCTACCTCCTTCCCAAGATCTGACAGATGGGATTCGTACAACCTGAGTCTACTGGATGAGTTCATCGACTCTTCTTTCTATATTAACCAAGATCACTTGTATTTATAGACCATAATTGTAACGTAAAGAGTTTAGCTTCCAACGGTCATATTGACCAATAGTTATATAACAGTTGAAACCCAATGGTTTCATTTAATTATACTCAATTAATTAATTATAGTCTATATTTTTTTGGAGTATTAAATGAAATAACACACAAATTTTCGAAACAAATATTATTCAAATGTTTGGGTCGTTACATATTGTGTTGGGAACCGCAGCTGGTGATATCGGGTGTGAGGTTCCTTTCTGTCATGGTTTTGAGGTAAGATGTCCATTGAACATGCCATTATCTTTTATGTTTCATAATTTTCTTTCTTTTCCACCTTATATATATTTTTATTACCTTTTTTTAGCCTTTAGATAATTTTTTTGATGTGCAAAACGGTTTTTTATGCCTTGTTTTGTGAAAAGTAGTGTTATTTTGTTATAAACGTGTACACCACATACATACTTAAATGTTCTGTTAACTTATGAACCTGGTTTATTGTATTTAAAACATGGTTCAGTAGATTTGATAAATTTATTTCATGAAAATGGTATTTTATCACTTTTTAAGTGCTTAAAATAAGTTGTTTTGTTTAAGTACATGCCATATGTTCGGTAAATTTCTTGGTGGGATTTTATGTGCTTTGTGCGATTTAAAATGATTTATTTGGATTTATAAATTCATTTTCATCATGAAAAATGGTATTTTGGGTTCTTTTATTTCTTTCCAATGTATTTTTGGTTTTATAAACAAATGGGTTTTTTGTGGTAAACATGTTTTGGCCCGAGTTTCCGGAAAATGAATTGTTTAGCATCTTTACAAAAATGGTCGTGATTTGGATGTGTAACCTGAATTTTTCAAGTGATTTAAAAAATCATTTTCTTCTGTAAAGGGTTTTTATACACCTATTTATTAAAATTTAACTTTTAACCTTTGTAAAATGTTAGTTTTGAGAAATTCTTAAAGGCATTTTTGGCATTTTTCTTGTAAAAATGGTTTCCATGTGTATTTCGTGTTGTATCATTTTAGTTCATTTTATAGTCCATGAAATTGATTTATTAAATGGTTTTGGGCTTCCAAATATTATTTGATATGGTATTGGTGGGTTTTTGTCCTTAAAATATCATTTTTGAATTAATTTTATGTGTAAGGCCTCGTTATACTTATTGAAATTGTTTTATAAAAATTTATGTGGTTTATTGATCTGTGAAAGAAATGTGAGACATGTGTGTGGGATGCTTGATGTTTTTATGATTTTTAAATTAAATCTTCTTTATCAAATGGTATTTTATATATTTGTAACTTGTTTGATCACAAAAATGGAAACCCCGGGTATCTAAATGGGTTGATGTGTAGTAGTATGCTAGTGATCCAGAGGGGTTTTGTCCCTGTTTCGCATAGAAAGTTTGACAATGACAAAACTGACTAAATTATGATGATTATGATGTTGGGGAAAACTAGGTTATGGATTATTCTTCTAATAGTTTCTCATGTTCACAAAAAAAATATTTTTTATGGTTACTTTTACACAGAGATATGAGGTACCTAAGGCCCACAACAAACTAGTTCCTAAGGGTGTTCGTGTGACTTGTGCTCATTAGCTATTTTTTACCCACTATCGGCATACGGTGTGTTTAGTAGGTAAATTCAGTTGTGTTTGTGTGTTCTTTTAAGTTTACATTCTTTAAAGCATCCTTCTTGAAAAATATTTTCATTTTGATGTTGAAACTCTTTGAAAAATTATTACTAGTATTCTTGGTAATAAAACATTCATGTTGTTTTCTGGTAATTTTTATAGCTTGTAACATCATTTAGAATACATATTTTCATATATTTTATCTCAAGATTTAAATTGATGTTTCTTTTATATTAATGGATGTGCATTGGGAATAGAATATTAGGCTAACCTACTGAGTTTTAATACTCACAACTATAGTTTTGTTTTGTTTTCAGCCCTTGTGTAGGTTTTAGGATGAGTTTAATTACTTTGGGTGATGATTATATGTTGTGTTGGAGAGTCACCAGTGGGGTCTAATGGTGTTAGTTTGGTCATCAAGTTTTGTCGGTTTGTTGTATAAATAATATTCATTTCAAATTTATATAAATGTATATTGGGATGTTCATTTCTTATTTATGCTTGGTTCTTGATTATAATTTAGAGAAATCATTCCCTAGAGAACTATATTGATGTCCCGCACTAGTTTCTCGCCCATGCGGATTGGGAACACCCTTTAGTCAATGCCACGGATTGGTTCGGTTGCCTGATTCGGGGTCGGTCTAGTCTGGTTCGTGAAAAAATGGTTTTATAGTAAGTTGGATCCTAGCATATCTTTCTTTTTTGATCACCCTTTTATATTTGGGTATGTCAAGGTAGATGATGTTGTATTTTCCGGACATGAGGGGTAGGGTTGGGAAGATCATCGCGAACTCTTTCTCGTTTTGACCCTCGAGTGTCCATGGAAAGTATGGTTTTATTAGTGTAGTTTGTTCTTATTAATTTTTTTGTGTGGGGATACGATAAGGGGAGTTAGACTAATGGTCTCTATGAGCTCGTAGGGCCTAAAAACCCATATGGAGCCAAAGCATGGTCCTAAGAATTCCATCAATTCTGGTGGTTTGTTTTACATATAGCCTCCAACCATATGGTCAAGTCATCCACTAACACTAGTTCCCTTTTGTGGGTCTCTTGGACTTCTCTTGAATTTGGAATTTTGTTTTGAAAATACTCATGTGAGAATTTTGAAAAAGTTTTTTTAAAGGAATGGTTGGTTGTTGAAAATTGGAAAATGGGTTTTCAAAATTTAATATGAGAAAGGTTTTGGAATTGTGGGTTTTGTGAAACAAAACTTGGGGATAAACTGGAAATGATTTAACGGGATTGAATTTCCTTAATATAAACTTATCATTTCTTGAAATGAAATGTTTTGAAATCATGAATTATTTTAAATTGATTCTGAAATTTCTTTTAAAAGGGGTGTTTTTTCATCTTGAAAAGTGTTTGAATATAATGAATTGGTATTCAAATTTTTTTTTGAGAGGCTGGTGTTTTTATAGAAAGGGGTTTTGGACCTTTTGGTTGTTAGATTATAAAAATAGAACATAATGGATTTTTGAAAATGGGAAAGGGATATTCGAAATAGAATTGTTGTTTTGGAAGTTCTATTAAATTAAATGGAATGGGTTTTTAATCAAATGGTTTTTTATAAAGTGTAGTTTATTTTGTGAAATCTAAAAATGGATTTTGATTTGGTGGTTAATGTGCCTTTGGAAGGTACATGATTATTTTTGGAGTGATGATTGTTTTATTCTATTCTTGGTTCTTTCATGGGTGCTCACAAGCATGGTTTAATGGATATATATATTAATGGCTTGTATGGAATAGTGGTTGGGTACCCGAGGTGGCACGAAAATGTGCATATGAGTGAGACTTGATGAAGCCCCATTGGTGAATGTGAAAATCCATGTTTTAAGCTGAAAAATTGTTGCATTTTTTATAAACTTATGGTTATATGGAATGTTTTTCCTATATATTATAAGTGTTGTTTATTCGGTATGTTCCTTGCGATATGAAAGTCATACTCTTGTTGTGTCTTGATATGGGATCTCGTCATTGGTTCTGTTTTGGAGTAATGTTCAGTGAGATTCTAAAGATGTGTTGGATGTTGTGATGTGTCCATGGATGGATCTTATCTGGAAATATTTCTAGGTGACCAACCAAAGGTTCATTCCAAATGTTAAATTCACCTCTTTGAATGATCCCTCAGCCCGTTTATTAGAATTGATACCTTTTCAGGATCGATTTAAAGTTCATTTCTGTTATGGTGTCCCTCTCATTTGGGATATTTGTTCCCAGTGAGTTTGATGTGTTTTTTCGTGTACCTTCTCCATTCTTATCATCATTCATAGTGAGATAAAATAGTGTTGTGTATCTTTAAATTCTCGTTTAGGTAAAAGTGTGTTGTTTGATGAAGAGAGTTTCATGGTGTCCCTTGATCTGTTGTTTCATCCAAGGGGTGTTCTGTGTCACTATTTGGAACTAATGGTAATATTTTAAGTTAGGTATTAACAAAGACAGACAGTGAGGCAGGAGATGCTTTATCCATCAGATCTCTATCCATAGGTCTCGGAGTGAAGCTAGTGCATAGTCAGGAGTCCCAGAACTATGGTTAGTAATTCTAAGGTCGTGCCTCTACCGTTATAGTGAGGTAGTTCCTTTAGTTATTTGGTGGTTTCAATGGACTAATGATTGGTTCCCCTTCCCTCCCTTCCCCAAGTGGTGGGGGTTTGGATCTGTGCAGAGAGTGGTGGCCCAGTTCCTATCCCCTCTATTTGGGAGTGGAGGTTTAAATGTAACACCCCATGCTTTTCAAAAAATAAATAGAAATGCATGAATCCTTGTTTAAATTATATATTTATAACTAGCCTTGAAATATAACTTTACTACCATATTGTTTTTAATTTCAAGAAACTGTCAACTACAATTGTGTTCAGTAAGTTATTTGGAGTCTGATTAATCCAACTTGTTTTTTTGTGAATAGTAAAATACCCTTATGAATAGTAAAATGAATTGTAATATGACCCTAATAAATAATAAATTTATTTATTAATTTATTTTCATAAGGCTAGAAGATAATAACATCTTGGTTAATTTTTCATTGTGATAAAGAAGTAGTTGTAGAATTAGAACTGTTAATTTTTGGATTAAGTATGCTTTTATTTAAAAATTAAATTAATTATATTTAGAAAATTATTTTTCAAAAATGGACTTCATTTTTTAATTCTACATGTCGAAAAATGGTTAGGTTAAATTTTTGGGATTTTTCTGAAATTCAAAAAAAATTATGAATAGTAAAATATGATAAAATACGATGAATGCAAAATATTTGTTTACTGCATCATTGGTGATGCAAGGATGATGTAAGCCCACTTGGTTGAACTCGAATATTATTTGTACTATTTGGGGTCACATTAATTAAGATTATTCATAGTCTTGAGAAAAAATATTATAATAATGATTAAAATAATGAAAAATACCCCATCTCCTCTACTATAAATACCACTCTCACTCCACTCTTCCTCCCACAACTCTCAAGCCTTGAGAATTGTCTAATTTCTGTCAAATTCACTCTCCAATCTTCTTCCCTAGGTCCTATAGCTGTTGGTCTCACCAAAAGACCAAAACCAAATCCCTTAAGAAGGATCTCAAGGAGAAGAGATCAAGAGGTAAACATCCTCTTTTATTTTCTTTCTTTTCTTTCATTTTATGTTATTCTCTTCCATTCCCTTTGTCTTATGATAGGATATTTCATTAAATATCCCCCCTTAGTTCCCATATTATTTATGAATTATGATATATCCCCTTCATCTCGTCAAACTATTTTTATGAAATTTTAAGAGACGTCGTTATGCTCCCAAATGTTCGTGATAAATTTATCACGTTTTATTTAATTTTAAGATTCATTTCATTAATTCTTCTTTCCTCACCTGCTTTTAACCAAGAGGAATGAAAGCTCCAGAATCTTGTATATTCTAGATGCTATCATTTTCATGGAAAATTCATCATCGTTATTTTTCTCCTCCCCCACTTATTCGAAGAATTAAAATATTGTTTGTGATATATAAAATTACCTACATCGTGGATGAAGTGATTTCAATTTGAATTAATTCCTTCAAGTCTAGTCATCAGACCATTTTAATGATTAAACCAGGTTATAATATATTTGTATGGCTCACCCATAATTCTGTAATTATTTTGTACTCATGGTTCAAATTTATAAAACAAAATGAGGTTGTTACTATCAAAGAACCACTAAAATGATCTAAACGAACATCATTAATGTTCTAACTTATGAATCATCCTTATGTAATAATTCCAAATTATAAATTTAATAATTTATCTTACGGGATATATGTAAATACTAATCCATTCCAATTCTATATTTTCACTTCCAATCTACAATAATGTCCACCATGACCCAATCATAGAAATCATGTAAAGAATTCACCCAATAAACAGTACAAGGGGAAAAATACTAACAATTAAGGGTGAAATGATGTTATGAAATGATCATATAAGATGTTATAGACATGAAAATTTTTCTTTAAAATATTAATAACACTCTTTTAACCATTATACAGGAGTTTTAAACAAGTTTGAAGTAAGACAAACCCGAGGTAAGAGAATACTTAACCCGATTTCCATTCTTTGGGTTAACCTTCTACTTCATTATTTATGTGCTATTTAGATTGTTTCTGTGATGGGTTATATTTTTATTATGTTTAATTATGTGTATTTACAGAATATATACATACCCCATCCACTCTATTAATTCTCTCTTCTATTGTAAGATATTTATAAGGGGATTTTCTTTAAAAATCCTCTTTTTAAATTCGGTTTTACGAAATTCTGAAGTAATGTTTTTATGGAATTATTCATGTTGTATGATTATGTTTTTGTTATTGTGAACTATTTAGGATGAAGGGTGGGACCTATATTTCCCTCAAACACATTGGGTGTGAGTAATTTGGAGTTCGACCGTATGGTTACTCCAAGTGTAACTATGATGGTTACACAAAGTAAGATAGTCGTGAGGGTTACAGATGATAAGATAGCCAAGAATGGTGACAAGATTATGTAATTAATTCCCCAGGATACCTTTATGATTATATTTATGTTCTAATGTTTTGTTTGGATCTTGTGTAAATCTCATTTTACACAAATTAAGTATATATGGGTGACAAGAATGTCTTTTAAAAATTCTTTCATACGTTACGAGTATTCATGGAAGAATGTGATCTTTCCTTCTTTTCCATTCCTTACTAAGATTCTGTGCTCATCCCAAGTTTTTAAATGATTTACACGGGTTAATGGATGAGTAATAAAAGGAAGTAATCCATGTTAAATTTTGAAGATTTGTCAAGGAGTCTTGTTTTATGTTTTAATGTTTTATAATTTGAAAAAAAATGGAATCAATTTTTATGGTATCCACTCTGTAGTAATGTGTAATGTTATGAATGTATTGTCCTAATTATCTAATGATATAAACTTGAAAAGGTCCTCAATGTAAATAGAAGTTTTTTCTTGACTAAATTCAAGATTATGTATATAATAAGTCCAGTTCCTTATAGTTGGTATCAGAGGATGGTTTGGATAACTTTAGGGGTTAGGGTGATGTTAATAGAATACCATAAATTATTTTCACTCTATGTTTAATTTGAAATTTAATAGCATTTAATGATTACCATGTTTCTATATCTAATACATGTTTGTTTAGAATGGTTTTCCATAGAAGGAACAGGGATGCTGAAGAGGAGAGGCACCGACAGAATTACATCCTTTCGGAACTACAGCCCAGAATGGTAGGGATTGGATCAGAGAAGTTTGTGACAGTAATGGCTCAGCAAATGCAGGTAATAAATGGTGGTGTCATCCATGCAAGAGAAACAATAGAGGTACCACAACAGAACGTGATAGTAGTGGAACATTTTATGATACAACATCTTCATGTATTCGATGGATCTTCTGACCCAATAGCAGCTGAAGGATGGATCAAAGCCCTTGAAAAGATATTCGATGTTATGGGATGTTCAGACAATCAAAAGGTAAGTCTTGGCATTTATCGTTTTGAAGGGGAAGCTGATCAGTTGTGGTCAAAGTTAATTAATATTAGGGTTAGAGACTTTATAGTGGGAGGAATTTAAAAGTATTTTCCTTGAAAAATATTTTCCTAAGGTTGTACGACTTAGGATGTAGAAGCAATTCCTTGAATTGAAACAGAAGGAGGAAGATTTAGTGGTTGTGTATGAAGAAAACTTCACCCGAATGGTGAGGTATGATCCAAATATTATTATGGATCTTGATATAAAAATCAGACGCTTTTACTCAGGACTTAATCTAAGGTATATAATGGAGTCGGCCTCCCGTGAATTCAAAAGTTATGAGAAACTTGTCTGATGTGCTGAGAGGGTAGAGATGGAGTTTGCTGATGATCACGTGCATTTTGGAAACAAAGAGCAGAAGAGGTCCAGTTGGCAAGTAGTGGGTAAGAATCAACCAAAGAAATCTGATGGTATGAAAATCCACTTTCCAGTTTGTGAAAAGTGTGGAAAGAAACACCATAGGGAATGTATTAGAAAAACTGGGAAGTGTTTTAAATGTTGTATGTTTGGACATATGGCTCGAGATTTCAATGATCCTGATAAGAAAACTGTAAAGTGTTTTAAATTTGGTGAGATGGGTCACTATGCAAATGCCTACCCAAAGAGATATTCGAATGATGCAAAGAAACTAGACTACAAGCAGAAAGGTGTAGTGAGATCCTCAATGACTATGTCAGCAGATGTTGGGTTATCCAATGAAGTTGTATCTGGTACTTTTTTTGTTCACTCAGATTATGCTAAAAAAAATTATACAGGGCCTACACATTCTTTCATCTCTGTGAACATTTCTGGTAAATTGAAAATATCACCTCAACAAATGAGAACCAAACTTGTTGTTAAAACACCAGGGGGAAATTTTATAGCAAAGAAAAATTATAATAATCTTTCTATTATGGTATGTGGAAATACATTACCTTGAAACCTTTTTTTAACCCTTTGTCATGTTTGATGTTATTCTGCGAATGGACTGGATTTCTGATTATCATTCAAAGATTGACTGTAGAGTTAAAGAAGTTGTTTTTCAGAAAGAGTTTCAGTTTTTATACAAGAATGATCCCATACAATTGATAACATTTCAGGAAGTTGAGAATCTATTGAAAGATGGAAATTAAAGTTATCTTGCTCATGTTTTTGAAAACAAGGGAACTATTTAAATTAATGATGTTCCAATGGTAAATGAATACCATGATGTTTTTCCTGATGAGTTACCCAGTGTCATACATGATCGAGAATTTGAATTCACAATTGACTTAGTTCATGATGCTAAGCCAATTTCAAAACACCCATATCGTATGGCTCCAATAGAACATCTTGAATTGAAAAATCAGTTGCATGATTTTCCTGACAAAGGATTCATTCATCCTTGCACTTCACCATGGGGAGCCCCTGTTTTTTTGTTAAAAAAATATGGTTCAATGAGTCTTTGAATTTATTATAGAGCTTTGAATAACATCACTGTTAAAAACAAGTATCCTTTGCCTCATATTGATGACTTGTTTGATCAGCTCTGGGGAGCTCAATACTTTTTCCAAGATTGAATTGAGATCCGGATACCATCAACTGAAGGTGAAGGAGGATGACATCCAGAAAACAGCCTTTCATACTAAATATAGGCATTATGAATTTGTTGTTATGTTGTTTGTATTAACTAATGCACCTACTGTATTCATGAATCTTATGAATATAGTATTTCATGAGTTCATGGATATTTTTATGGTTGTATTTTTTGATTACATTCTGGTATTTTCTAAAAATAAAGAGGAGCACGAAAAAAATCTAAGGGTTGTTTTACAAACATTAAATGAAAATAAAATATATGGAAAATTCAGAAAGTGTGATTTTTGGTTGCAACAGATATCTTTTCATCGGAACATTGTAAATAACAATGGAATAACAGTTGATCCTACCAAAACAAAAGTAGTTGATGAATGGCCAAGACCCACAAATGTTACAGAGATTCATAGTTTTCTGGGCATATAATGTTATTACCTATGGTTTGCTAAGAACTTTGAATAGTTATCTAGACCAATAACTAAGTTAACATGGAAAGGGGTTAAATTTATTTGGATAGAAGAATGTGATGTTTGTTTTCAGGGACTGAAGAAGATATTGGTGAATGCTCTAGTTTTGGACTTACCTTCCCGAAATGGTGAGTTTGTCATCGACAGTGATGCTTCTTTGAAGGTACTTGGTTTTTTTTTGATGCAGAATGATCAGGTAATTATCTATTCTTCAAGACAACTTAAACATCATGAGCTAAATTATCCCACACATGATTTTGAATTGGCAGATGTGGTTTTTGCTTTGAATATATGGAGGAACCATCTATACGGAACCAAATTCCAAATATATACTAACCATAAATTTCTAAATTATATATTCTCTCAGAACGAATTAAACATGAGGCAGAGAAGATGGCTAGAACTGATAAAGGATTATGACTGCATGATCAATTACCATCCTTGAAAAGAAAACAAAGTATCGGATGCCTTAAGTCAAAAATATCATGCATCATTAACAATGCTACATTTGGAACATGATACCTTGATTAAGGATTTGATGAATTTTGGATTAGAAGTTGTTGGTGTAGGGAATAACTATGTTTTGTTTCAGGTTTCAGTGCTGTCTTCATTGTCAGATAGAATTAAGCAAGTGTAGAAGGAAGACCGTGAGCTACATAAAAAGGTTTAATTGGTTAAAATTGGTAAGTTTCCAGAATTTAATCCTGATAAGGATTTTATTTTAATATTTGGAAAAAGGTTTTGTGTGCCTAGTGATTCTCAGTTGAAGAAATATTTGTTGTGCGAAGCTCATAGTTCTCCATTTTTTGTTCATCCTGGCAGTACTAAAACGTATAGAGACCATCAGGAGTATTATTGGTGGAATGGAATGAAAAGAGATATTGCAGATTTTACAATTAGATGTTTGACATGTCAAAGGGTTAAATCAGAGTGGCAGTTACGGAAGAGGATTCTTCAGCCTTTGCCAGTGCTAGAGTGGAAATGGGAGAATGTATCTATGGACTTTGTGGTGGGACTACCAAAGACATCTCGAGGTTACAATGTGATTTGTGTTATTATTGATATTTTAACAAAATCTGTACATTTTCTTTCTATTCTAGATACAATGTCTTTGGATCATCATTCTCGACTGTACCTCAAGGATATTGTTAGGTTACATGGAGTTCCTCTTTCCATTGTATCTGACCGAGATCCTAGGTTCACTTCTAACTTTTGGAAGGGAATTCAGAAGTCGTTGGGCACAAAGTTAAATTTCAATACATCTTTTCATCCTCATTCAGATGGGAAGTTAGAACTAATGATTCAAAATTTGAAGGATATGCTTTGAGATTGTTCAATAGACTATTAGGGAAGTTGGGATCAATATCTTTCTTTAATTTATTTTCTTATAATAATAGTTTTCATTCCAGTATTCAGATGGGACCTTTTGAGGCCTTGTATGGAAAGCAGTTTCGGACTCTAGCATTTTAGGATGAATTCGGTGAAATAAATTTGATGGGGCTATAATTAGTAGAAGAAGTGGTTGAGAAATTGAGTATGATCTAGTAACATATGAGGGCATCTTAGTGTAGGCAGAAAAGTTATGCTGATAACGGAAGGAAAGACTTCTCTTTCGAGGCAGGGGACCATGTTTTACTTAAAATATCTCCTTGGAAAAGTGTGATGTGTTTTGGTAAGAAAGGGTAGCTAAGTCCACGGTTCATCGGTCCTTTTGAAATCTTAAAGAAATTTGGAACAGTTTCATACCATGTAGCTTTGCCTCCGAGTTTGTTTCAGGTACAAAATGTTTTTCATATTTTGATGTTGAGAAATTATGTGCCAGATTAATCACATGTCTTGATCCCAAAAGTAGTTCAGCTTGAAGAGAACCTTTATTATGAAGAGAAACTGGTTCAGATTCTTGATCGAAGGGAAAAGATATTGCGGAATAAGGTAATCCACTAGGTAAAGGTTTTGTGGAGAAACCACATGGTTGAAGAAGCAACATGGGAGTCTGAAAATGCTATGAGGGAAAAGTACCCTTAGTTGTTTAATAAGTAAATAAATTGCAAGGACGTAATTTTCAGAATGTGGGAATAATGTAACACCACATGTTTTTCTAAAAAAAATAAATGCATTGAAATTTTTTTAAAGTAGATATTTATAACTAGCCTTTAAAAATAATTGTACTACTATAGTGTTTTGAATTTCAAGAAACTGTCATCTACAATTGTGTTCAGTAAGTTATTTGGAGTCTGAAGAAACCAACTTGTTTTTTGTGAATAGTAACATACCCTTATGAAAAGTAATATGAATAGTAATATGACCCTAATGAATAGTAAATTTAATTATTATTTTATTTTCTTAAGGCTAGAAGATAATAACATCTTGGTTAATTTTTCATTGTGATAAAGAAGTAGTTGTAGAATTAGAACTGTTAATTTTTGAATTAAGTATGATTTTATTTAAAAATTAAATTAATAATATTTAGAAAATTATTTTTCCAAAATGGAATTCATTTTTTAATTCTACACATCAAAAAATGGATAGGGTAAATTTTTTGGATTTTTCTGAATTTCATAAAAAATTGATGAACAGTAAAATACGATAAAATACGATAAATGCTAAATACATTATTTACTGCATCATAGTTTATGAAAGGATGATGTAATCCCACTTGGTTGGAAATTACATGTCATTTTTACTATTTTTGGTCCCATGAATTAAGATTAATTATAGTCTTGAGGAAAAATATTATAATAACGATTAAAATAATGATAAATACCCCCTCTCCTCCACTATAAATACCACCCTCACTCCCATCTTCCTCCCACACCTATCAAGCCCTGAGAATTGTATAATTTCTGCCAAATTCCCTCCCTAGTCTTCTTCCCCATGTTATATAGCTGCTTTTATCACCAAAAGACCAAAACCAAATCCCTTAAGGAGGATCTCAAGGAGAATAGATCAAGAGGTAAACATCCTCTTTTATTTTCTTTCTTTTCTATAATTTTATGTTATTCTCTTCCATTCCATTTGGATTATGATGGTATATTTAATTAAATATCCCCTATTAATTCTCATATTATGTATGAATGATGATATATCCCCTTCCTCTCATCAAACTATTTTTATGAAATTTTAAGAGACAGAGTTATGCTATCGAATTTTTGTTAGAAATTTATCATGTTTTATTTTATTTCAAGATTCCTTTCTTTTCTTCTTATTTCCTCACCTCCTCTTAACCAAGATGCATTAAAGCTCCACAATATTTTATATTCTGGATTCTCTCATGTTCGTAGAAAATTCAACATCATTATTTCTCTCCTCCCCCACTTATTCAAGGAATTAAAATATTGTCCGTGATGTGTCGAATTACCGACATCGTGGACGATGTGATTTCAATTTGCATTAATTACTTCAAGTCTGGTCATAAAACTATTTTTATGATTTAACCGGGTTATAATATATGTGTTATGACTCACCCATCATTCTGTAATTATTTTTTACTCATGGTTCTAATTTATAAGACAAAATGAGGTTATTATTATCAAAGAACCACTAAAATGATCTAAACGAACATCATTAATGTTCTAACTTATAAATCATCCTCATGTAATAATTCAAAATGATAAATGGAATAATTTATATTAATGGATATATGTAAATACTACTACATTCCAATTCTGGAGTTTCACTTCCAATCGACAAGAATGTCCACCATGAACCAATCATAGAAATCATGTAAAGAATTCACACACACAACAGTGCAAGGGGCAAAATACTAACAATTAAGGGTGAAATGATGTTATGAAATTATCATATAAGATTTAATAAACATGAACATGTTTCTGTAAAATATTATTAACACTGTTTTAACAATTATATAGGAGGTTTAAACAAGTTTTAAGTAAGACAAACCCTAGGTAAGGGAATTCTTAACCCGATTTAAATTCTTTGGGTTAACCTTATACTTCATTATTTATGTGCTATTTAGATTGTTTATGGGATGGGTTCTGTTTATATTATGTTTTATTATGTTTATTTATAGTATATATACATAATCCATCAACTCTATTAAGTCTCTCTTCGATTTTATGATATTTATAAGGGGCTTTTCTTTAAAAATCATCTTTTTAAATTCGGTTTTACAAAATTCCAAAGTAATGTTTTTATGGAATTATTCATGTTGTATGATTATGTTTTGGTTCTTGGGAATTATTTATGAAGAAGGGTAATACCTATATTTCCTTCCAATTAATTGGGTATGAGTAAGTTGGAGGTCGTCTGTATGGTTAGTCCAAGTGTAACTGCGATAGTTACACAAAGTAAGGTATCCATGAGGGTTAAAAATTATAAGATAGCCAAGAATGGTTACAATATTATGTAAGTAATGTCCCAAGATACATTTATGATTATATTTATGTTATCATATTTTGTGTGGATCTTGTGTAAATATCATGTTACATAAAGTAAGTATATATGGGTGACAAGAATGTCTTTTGAAAATGCTTTCATATGTTACGAGTATTCATGGACTAATGTGATATTTCTTTATTTTCCATTCCTTATTGAGTTGTTGTGCTCATCCAAAGGTTTTCAATGATTTTCACAGGTTAATGTATGTGTACTACATGGAAGGAAGCCATGTTAAATTTTGAAAAAGTGTCAATGAGTCTTGTTTTATGTTTTAATGTTTTAAATTTTGAAAAAAAATGGAAAGTATTTTTATGGTATCCACTCTGTAGCAATGTGGAATGTTATGAATGTATTGTCCTAATTCTCTAAATCTATAAACTTGAAAAGGTCCTCAATGTAAAATGATGTCTTTCTTGACTAAATTCAAGATTATGTATGTAATAAGGCTGGGTCCTTATATTAAATGTTCATGTTGTGTTCCTGTTAACATGGGTCAGTAGGTTGTTGTGTGAGAGTTTCAGTGGGACTTTGTGGGAGATACATGTTCCTAGTTCATGTTTAATTCTCATTTGGTCATTTATCATTGGTTATTAATGGTGGGGATAACCAAAATAAGTTATGTAGATTTTTCTCATAATTTGATGGGTGCTGGTTATTTATTAATGGTGTAGAGTAAATTATGCACTCCCCTAAAATATTTGGTTTTCGTGAGTTTTATTTGATTTGGGTGATAATTGGTTTCATTGGGATAAGGCCCAACAATTGGGTTCTTGGTTTGGTTGAGGAGGTAATGAATCAATCATTCCATTGATTCTCAGGAAGTGGTTGGGAGTTGGTGTTTTGGTTTTGCAAATAGGAATAAGTTCTATTAATGGTGGTAGTGGTTTCATTGGATTCATAGGATAGAACATATTTATAAGGAATCCTTTGGTGTTGATCAATCAGCTGGAATGTGTTTTGGATTTCTGTGGGTGTAAAGCTTTAATGGTGGGGAGAATTGTCACACTCGGTTTTTTTGCATGTCTTGGTTTTGATACGGTTCATTTGAAATCCTGGTCCCTTTATTGGTTTTTGGGTGAGATTAATTTTGATTTTTGAAATACCATATATTTATAATCATCCTATCATGGTTAACCCATAGCTTTTGTGGGAGGATTTGGATAAATGGTTGGTTACTTCAAGATTTCGGGCAACCATGATTTCATTTCCAGAATTAAAAAAATTGTTTATTTTATAACTCCTTTGTTTTTTAAAAATAACACTCATTCGACATCCCACTTGGCCTCACCTGACCTATTAAAACCAAAATATCATTTTGTACCTTCTTATAAATTAATAAACATGGTTTATTTGGGTTATTTATTCATGTATTGGGCCATACCATGATCCCATTTGTAGTTTTAAAAAAATTAATTTGTTTTTATATCATATTAATTTTTTTATGTTTATCAAGGATTCTAACTATCACTCAAGGACAAGAACCCTATGTGAACTCCCAAGTTCCATTCTCTCTCTTTGGAGATGATCTTAGTCTGAGATTAGGGTAAAATTTATCAAGGATTCTCAAATCATCCAAATTTGTTAAGGTAATTAGTTTCTCTCATGAATCAATAATTTTTTTATCTTTTCCCCTCAAATATTATTTCCCCAATTCTCCTATACCTAATGAGACTCTTAAAGAAGTTCCAATCCATTCCCTTTCCTCTAAGGGTGTATATGTGTGGTAAGTTGTAGATTTATCTAGTTTCCAAGGTGAGATTCCTTCTCATTTCTCCTCCCTCTTCCTTTTCCTTCAACTTTATTTTGGTTTCCACTTCACCCCTAGTCATGAACGACCTATGTTTATGTTATCAAATTATTTTTTATGGGTTTTTGGTTCTTTTAGGTATGGTTTCCATTGATCTAGAGTGTTGGGAACTGTGGTAGGTGATACCAGGTGTCCAGTTCTTTTCCATCATGGTTTTTTGGGTAGTATATCGCTTGATCATGCCTTTATCATTTATGTTTCATCATTTTCATTCTTTTAACACCTGATATATATGTTAATTATTGTTTTTCAGCCTTAATATAATTTTCTTGTTGTACAAAATAGTTGTTAAGCCTCGTTTTGTGAAAAGTAGTGTTGTTTTGTTATAAATGTTTTCACAGCTTGCTTACATAAATGTTCTATTAGCTTACACACAAAGTTTATGGTATTTTGAACATGTATTTGTAGCTTGAATAAATTTGGGGAATTAAAATTTTATTTTATCCCTTTTCACATTCTTAAAATAAGTAGTTTGTTTAAAAGTACAAGCCATGTGTTCGGTAAATTTCCCGATTGGCATTTTTGTGCTTAGTGTGATTTAAAATGATTTATTTGGATTTATAACTACATTTGTAGCATAAAAAATGGTATTTTGGGGTCATTTATGGCTGTCCAAAGTAGATTTGGTTTAATAAAAAATGGGATTTTTTTGGTAAACATGTTTTAGCCCAAGTTACTAGAAATTGGCTCATTTGGAATCCTTATAAAAATGGACACACTTTGGATGTGTAACCTAAATGTTTTTAGTGATTTATGAAATTTTATTTCTGATTTAAATAGTGTGTGTACACATCCTTACAAAAATTGAAATTTTTACCTTTGGAAAATGTTAGTTTTCTAGAAATGGATAGAGGCTTGTTTGGCATTTTTCTTGTCAAAATGGTTTCCATGTGTATTTCATGTTGTATAATTTCGTTCCATTTTATGGTCCGAGAAATTGATTTACTAAATTGTTTTTGGGCTTCCAAATATGATTTGATATGGTATTGGTGGTTTTTTACATTAAAAGAACATTTTTAAATGGATTTAATGTGCATGGCCTCATTATGCTTCATGAAATTGTTTTATAAAAATTTAGGTGGTTTATTGATCCATGAAATAATGCGAGACATGTGTGTGGGATGTTTGATGTGTGTATTATTTTTAAATGAAATATTTAGGAGGAAATTATATTTTATAGATATGTAACTTGTTTGATCATAAAAAGGTAAAACCCAAGTATCTAGGTGGGTGGATGTGTACTAGTATA
This sequence comes from Viscum album, assembly GCA_963277665.1. Lineage (NCBI taxonomy): Eukaryota > Viridiplantae > Streptophyta > Magnoliopsida > Santalales > Viscaceae > Viscum > Viscum album. Next base: position 1,682,234,417 of record OY728119.1, on the reverse strand, counting down.
CTGGTGATCTGGTAGGGTTTTGTCCCTATTTCACGTAACAAGTTTGATGATGACAAGACTAACTAAACTATGATGATGATATTGTTTGTGACTAATATGTTATGGATGATTATCCTACTTGTGTCTCATGTTCATGAGAACTGATATTTGTTTCGGTTACTATTACACTGAGATACGATGTACCTGGGGCCCACAACGAACTAGTGCCTAGGGGTGTTCCTGTGACTTGTACTCATTGGATATTTTTTACCAACTGTCATCATATGGTGTGTTTAGTTAGTAAATTCCGTAGTGTGTGTGTTTTTTTATGTTAACAGTCTTTAAAACATCCCTTTGGAAAACTATTTTCATTTTGAAGTTCCACCTCTTTGAAAAATTGTTACCAGAATTCATGGTAATAAAACTTGAATGTTTTTTCCTTGTAATTTTTATAGAATGGAACCTCATCTAGAAAACATATTTTTATATATTTTATCTAAATATTGAATTTATTTTCATTTTATTTTAATGAATTCACATTGGGAATATAATATCAGGCTAACCTACAGAGTTTTAATACTCACGCCTATAGTTTTTTTTCTTTTTTTATCCCTTGTGAAGGTTTCAGCTTAAGTTTGATCACATTGGGAGATGCATATTCATTTTTTTGGAGAGTTACCAGTGGGTCCACATGGTGTTAGTTTGGTCATCAGGTTTGGTCGGTTAGTTTTATTGCTTAGTTGTACTTTCAGTTTCTTGAATAAATAATGTTCAGTTCAATTTTATATAAATGTGCATTGGGTTGTCCAATTCTTTCCGATTATTAGTTCTTGATTATATTTAGGTCAAAACATTCCCTTGATTACTCTATTGATGCCCGAAACTAGTTTTTAACCCACGAGGATCGGGAACAACCTTCGGGCCATTCCACGGATCGGTTCGGTTTCCTGGTTCGGGGTCGACCCGGGATGGTTCATGACATCCACAGTATCTAATTGGTGATCATACTAGGAATTGATTTCTTATTAATTTTTTCAGGAGATATAGTATATTATGGTCATTACCAAGCTTCTAGTAGTTGTATTTTCATTTTAGTTTATTATTTTATGTATGTAATTACATTATGTATTGGTATTTCTTCTTTATTTATGAATTATGTGGGTTGGTGGTTTCTCAACATGTCTCTTATTCATTGAACTATATATGAGGGTAATGCCTCCCATATGTGATGATTATATACCCTCAATGATATTTTCCAACCCATGGCCTATTAGAGGTGGGATTTAGGGGTAATTATCTACCTTTATTTACTATCAGTCAAGGAGGGGTGCATTTAGAGGGAGGGGTTGTGACATTGACACTTAGTAACAACATTTTCTACATTATATTGAAATTCTTGGACATTCAAAATCCATCCTTTAAAAGTTTTTTCTAATATTATTATAGATCTTTTTTAGATGACGCCTTTTTCACAATTGTAGAATATTAGATCAAGTATAGTGGACTTACCTCTACTTTTATCTTTGTACTTATCTTACACTTTCTTCCAAATTATATTCCAATTGATTGAAAAATATATACCTTTTGTATTAAATAAATTATCGATAGGTTCTTTAACTTCTTGGAATCTGAGATCCTTATTTATGAATAAGTTACCAGCATCCTAAAACACTAATTTGGATTTCCTACATGCGTTACTAATATCCAAAATCAATGACTCCCAACTCTTTGGTAGTGATGACATTGAGAAAATTCCTAAACATCTTAAGATAACATTAACTTCACTGAATCAAGATGGATCTAGATCATATTGAAATCATTAACATGATCTGTTGTTGTCCTTCCTTCTGAGAACCTCAATCTGAAGAACATATTTGTCATGAAAACATTATTCAAATAAGTAAGTTTTTCAAACATGTATTTTAGGTCCTTCATTGGCTTAGGTGTAGTTTTATTTTATTAGATGTTGAATTAAACATTCCTTTCCAAAGAAATCATGCTCATTCCATCCAAGTACCTTACAATATAGTTGATACCATTCCACTTTATCCATATTCTCTAGTTTAATTCTAGTCAGTGGAACTTCCAAGACATTTTTAATGAGATAATATTTCATATGCATCCTCCAGAAGCTATAGTCTATTCCATTGAACTTATCAACCCAAACCTTACAATCACCTCATGTCATACCTTTCTCTAATAGTTAACTCTCAATAAAAAATGAATTAATTCCCAGAAAATAGTTAGGATAATTGATTATTTTATAATTGTACCTATATCTCAAACCAAATATCTGATATGACTTGTTGGGGAGAATGAAATTTAAAACCATGAATCCACCAAAGTAACTTCACTAGAACATGATACTTCATCCATTGAAAATTTCGGATCCTCACATTACACATAAACACCTCTTCCATTGAACTTACTACACTAAAACTTAGGTATCTTTATATAACCATAAATCATCACACTATGTTTATAACCATTTTCACATACAAAAAGTATAAAATAAAGTGTAAAAATAACAAAGTAAAATAGCACTTTTATTTTAAATTGTTTAAACAATATATACATAATAGAGTTGAACATTTCATTACTTTTCATATAAATTTAATTGAATAAATCAAAACCAATTTATCAATTTGAGATGAATTGCAACATTTTTTTGTTTTTAGTTAATTTTGAGATAAATTTTTAGATTTTTTTATTTGTAAATTATTCACTATTTTCTATAACATCTGTATTTCGAGCATAAAATTTTCAATATTAATCCAAATTAAGGGATTATTTTATTAGGATCAAATTTTTTGTGGGGTTTAACTTTTTAAATTTTATCCAGTTATCATTGAAAATCCATGGGGCCCAACAAATTCAATTAATTTGGAAATTCCTTTGGTTCGGTAGAAATGACCACTCCTCAATAAATAAAGAATATATCATGATACATGGACCCAAATGATTTTATTCTTATTTGATATGAAATATAACTAGATATTTGATGTCTACGATAAATTTCATAGATAAATTCACTCATTAATACAATAGATTATTGAGTCAAATTAGAGGAAGATAAGGAGTATATTTATCTAGAAAAAGATATCTTTAGTAATTTGTGAATAACATTTTTACATGTTTCCAAATGCATCAAAATTTTTTGTGTTGATAGAAAAGAAAATTTTAAACAATTATTAAGAATAAATATTTGTGATATTCATCCATATAGTGTGTAGAAACTATTAAAGAATTCAATAGATAGATTCTAGAGAAGAAATTTTCTATTCATCCTTTTCTTTTTTCTTAGTTTTATAATGTATTATTATTCCCCATTCTTCTCAGTAACCCTCCACATGCAGGGGTAAAATTATTAGTGTTTGGGTAAGGGTCGTTTCTTTTTGTGATGCATTAGTTATTGAAATTCATGGAATAAAATCCATTTTTTATTAATATGGATTCAATATTCTTATAGTAGTTTTTATTATCAAGTATAATCAAATTTTGTTTTAGATTCAGTTATTGTTGTTTTCTTGTTTAATCATAATTAACTCCACACACTAGGTTCTAGTTTATATATGATGTATTGTATTAGATATTAGTATTGATGTACTTGGAAATTATCAGTACATATAGGAGAGGTAGTGGACAATTTTTATCATTTAGGAAAAATAAGACCTAATCGAGTATTTAATATGTTAATTAGTGGTATTCATTGAAAATTGCACATATATTTGAAGGATAGTAAGCCAAGATGAGAGTTTTTCAAGGTTTATTATTACCATCACTATTTGACCAAGGGAGTGAGAGAAAGCGATTATGGAATATTATTTTAATCAACTTAGATAAATAGGATTGGATGACTTGGAACTATGATAATAAATAATTTAGAAGACTGACCCAAACCTTATCACCCTTATCATATCACTACTTTCAATATCTTGATTCATTATTTTTTTTCCAAAATTATATAATTTATTAAAAATACATTCTCTAATTTAAAGTGACAAACTTAATTATTTTTTCTCCTTTCTAGTGAAAATATAGGCTGACCACTATACTGAATTTTTACATAACAAATACTTTCATTCCCATACCCTTTGGAAAGAACATTTAAAAAATTATCTATGATTCCAGGGATGAAGATCCAACAATATAATTTTCACATTTTGTAAATAGTTTTTTTGGTTTAATTAAAATAGAAAAATTATTTGTTTATAATTTATTTCAATTTAAAATATTTTTCATGTACTAACCACATTAGGGTATAATAATAACTATATGATGATAAATAAATTCTGAGAGAAAATAAAAAACATACATATCAAAATAAAATGGAATGATGAATATGTATGTGAATCCCATGAGCCACAGCTCGAGTCACCTGAAACAAAACTAGAATGATTAGTGGAAGAGATTTCTCCAATAATTTTTTACGTAAAGGAACCTAAGGAGGTTGAGAAGGAGATATTAAAGGAATTTTTAACATCAGCCAAAAATCATCCATGGTTGAAGGTGATCCTTGAAGAATGTAGGCAAGTTGATTCTCTTATGGGAGATCAACATTTTTTGAAGGAATATTGGAATCACATTGTGAAAGGTAAATGAAAACTTGGTATTCTCATCTCTGAGATTGAATAATCAATAAAAATTTACCTTACCCTATCTATGGAAGATGAAACCACACATGTGGTGGATTTTAAATAAAATATCGAGGTTCACGACTACCTACTTTCATATGCTACAAACCAAATCCAAGAGGTTCTAAGAAATTAAATTGAAATTGAAGGAAATATAATAAAGGTATAAAATCCTTTTATATCTATTTTTATTTTGATTTTATTTAAGATGAATTGAGTTTTACCTCCCCATGTTTTAAATTTCTATATTCAGATAACACTTGGATTTCCATGGAGGTTGAAGAAGATAATGATGATACACCAAAAGAGGAACACATGGAGCTCCCCAAACTTTTAGACCATTTATTGGAAGGAGTACATGAGGTGATTGTGATGTATCTTTATAAAGGAAATGAATTTAAAGATGCTTCAATTTATGGGGGATGTTTTTATACTAATTCATTTTTATTTAATTCACATAAAAATTAATTTATCACTAACATTAATATTCCTAAAATTCTGAATTTCATAGCTTAAACTCAGAATTACCAAGATGAATTTAATGTTGAAGATACCAAATAATTTGTGTCCAATGAAGAGGATTAACTATTCATTCTTCCTTCCCCCACAATATGAGTTATACTACATTGTAATGGGGGTGTATTTTTTATACTCTATCTGTGGGTTCCTATATATCCTTTGTGAAGATAATAGAAATATAAATATTATATTTTGGTGGTTCATGAGTAAGAAACTGCAACCACCTTCATATTGGTAATTACCCACAAGAAATGTCCATCTGGAGGATGTCAAAACCCAAGCTTCACTTGGCGGGGTTAATCAAATCTCTATCCATATTTTCATTCCCTTTATCATGTTATTTCCATTTTATTTTCTTCGAATAAATTTCTTATATTATCTTTTCTTCTTTTCTTGTAGTTTTTCTGTGAGGAACACTTGGAATATTAACTCAATGTTGCACTAGAAATAATTCATGTTGTACCTCTCCTTATCATATACATTATTAATTTTATTCAATTAAATATATATATACATGTTAAATATAATTGAATGCATCTAGGACACTATATTATTTAAGTATGATGAGGGAACCATTGTATTTTAGGATTTTTTATTTTATTTTCAAAAAAAATTACGTTTGGAAATTTTTTGTTTCAATTTATTTTTATTTTTTTGTGTTTTTGAAAATTGTGTGCTCAAATGATTATATTTTACATTTCTAAAACCCATTTCAATTCATTAACCAATTTATCCAAGAAACTAAAAATAAATGAATTTTGAAAATGACATTGTTTCATTTTCAAAATATTGATAATTTCAAAAAAAAATCCTATTTTTTAAATCTCATGCCATATCACACTATATTTATGTTTAAAATAACCTTACCATGAGGATTTTGAACCATTTTTTTAATATTATTTACATTTTCCTATATTATTGAGAGAATGAATACATGATTTCTTTAACTAGAATTTGTTTTGTTTTCTTTCAAAACTTTTGGGTTTGAGGTGCTTACTTTATAAATGATAGAGGAATTTCTTTGGTTTTAAAATCCCCCTTTTCCAAATAATCCTTTTTATTTTGTACTACCTTTTAAATTTATTCTATGTATCCCTTAGTATCCATGAACAACATATTAGGTTATAAACACTAAAAGCCAATTTTCCCTATATATCCTGCTCTCAATGTACAATTTCATGATCTATTAGAACTTAAGTGTGATTGGAAGAATTCTCATGTTGTGATATATTATTTAGTGCTACTTTGGGTTGAAAATGAAACGCTGAAAACTTGTGTTACTTATTAAAAAAGTAATTCTACCAAAAGTTCTTTCTTGTAGGTGCATGTTGAGTAGAATTATAAAAATTAATGAGCTAAAGCTGCTGTAAAAATCAGAAAAAGATCATGTTTATGAATAATAAAATAAGTATTTTCATTCAATAAAAGTGATATAAAGTCACACCCAATTCTTGAAATTAAAATCACCCTCACTTACTTAAAAAATCAATCTATACAGAATTTTAATATATCATCAAAAGTTTAATTCTATTGATGATATTTTATTGGATATCATTCTTTTTACTAAAATGATTAATATTTTTCACTTTCCTTAAATTCTTAATGATTATTGGAGATAATTTTCTACTAAGGGGAGTGGGGAGGAGAGAATACTTGAGTGAAAATTAAAATAGGTAACTTTTTCTTCAAAAATATCCAAATCCTCTATATTAGGCATCAGATTTTTTGACATCTAAAACCAAAAAACCAAAATACATAGAACAACCACAAAAATTAATCATGATAAAAACATTTACATAACTCTAATTGGGTGAGGATGAATTAATTCATCCAGCCTAAGGTGTCTCTTACATGGGTTTAGAAGAGAAAATCCTTATTAAAACTTAATAGTTGTGTGATGAGGGAGAATTCATGTGAGGTAAGTGTTTTGTTTTCATGGGAGGAGAAATAAATTGAAAATTTATCAAATTAGTTGAATGGTGAGCTTGAAATATTGGTTTTTGAAAAGGAATAGTGTCTTTTTATTCTTGGTGTTAAATTATAGGATATCATGGGTATGTGTTTTAAATTTTCATTGATTTGATTATGATGCTTACATATCCAAGAGTCCAAGTTATATTGTGGGTAAGTTAGTTTAGATGATAATTTAATTACTTTCAAAATGAATTTCATTGAATAAATCCACTACAATTTATCAATTTGAGATGAATTTCATTATTTTTTATTTTTGGTGAATTTTCATCTAAATTATAAAAAATACTTATTGATTGAATTTTAACTTCATTGTATCAAGTAATTATTTAAATAATACCATTCTTAAGAGTGATCCAAATAGAAGAATTATTTTTTTAGTATTCCATTGTTCATGGGATTCAGCTTCTTCAAGTAAACTGATTTCCCAATCTAACTCCATGGGGCACAAATAAATCAATCAATTTAGAAAATAGTGTTAGCCTATATAATTGATCAATCATAAATAAATGATCAATATCATGGGATAAAACTTAAAAAATGAGGTTATTCTATTATAATATGAAATTTATAACAACTATTTGTGTTAGTATTAATTTCCATGGATAAATTATCACATTAATCCTATAAATAAACACATTAAATTAGTGGAATATGATTAGTCTCTTCAGATTGAGAAAGATATATTTAGTAATGTAGGAGTAAATTTTTTTAAACAAGTAAAAAATATAGTAAATTTTGAGTGTAAATAGACAAGAAAATTTAGAACAACTCTTAAGAATACATCTGGGTGATATTCGATCATCCCATGGAAAACAACTATGAAAACATTCGATGGATAGATTATAGAGAAGAAATGTTTTGTTCTTACTTTTCTTTTTTCTTAGTTTTTCAAGGTATTCTTCTACCACATTATTAATATTTAACCATCACATTGAGGGGTAAAAATCATATTGATTAGTTAAGGAGATATTTTCTTTTTTAAATGGTTGAAGTATTACACTTTATGGAATAAAATTACTGTATTTATTTTGTTAATCTGGTTTTAATATTCTAATAGAATTTTTTATTATCAAATATGAGTGTATTTGGTTTTAGATTTTTTTCTTGTCAATTTTTTGGTTTATTATCATTATATCCCTCTACTAGGTTCTAGTTTATATATGGTAGAATATAGTAGTTATTAGTGCTAATGTACTATATTATTTTAAATATGTTTGGGAGGGGTAGTTAAAACACTTAAGTGTTAAGGATAAAAAAGATCTAATTTGGTATTTCTTATTTCAATTGGGGTTATTCTCTACAACTCATACCAAGGAAAGAGGTAGAACAATATGGTATTTTATCAAGGATTATTCTCAAAATCACCATTTGACTAAGGGAGTAAGGGGAAGTGATTCTGGAATCTAGCAATAATTAAATTAACATAAGATGATTGGATAAATTAGGTCTATGATAACATTGAAATTGGAAAACCAACACTGACATGATCACCCTTATCATATCATTATTCTCAATATCATTATTAGTTTCATTATTTTTATTTCAAAATCAAAATATTTCAAAATATTTCCTTTCTCTAATTTGAAGTGAAAACATAATTATTGTGAGCTCCGCTTTAAAGACAACCTAGGCTAACCATTATATTTCATTATTAATTTTAAAAATTAATCAATCCCATGTTATAAGTTACACATTTCATGGGATCCCATCTCCCTTTTATATATAATTATATCTGATCAAGAGTTATCACTATCCACAAATTTTAATGGGGGTCTTTCCATTAGACTTAGATGATATATGATTCCATATATCATTCATGATCTTGACTAATGATATAACACTCCAAGGTTTTACAAATAAATTTATTATATAATGCATTTAACACAGAGTTTATATGAAACAATGACATTTATATTTATAGGATATAGTTATATCCTGACCATTAGATATAATTTTTCCACTTATGTGACTTGAGTTTTGAAAAACTTACATACACAGTTGCGATCAGAAAGATATTTAGTGTCTAATAAGTTCAACTTACATTTTTTGTGAATAATAACTTACCCATATGAATAGAAACATACCCTTAAGAATTGTAATGTACCCTTTCTAATAGTAACCTCACATATGTGAGTATAAATAAAATCTAGTCACCGCATAAATGATAGTGAATATTTTAAAAATTAATAATTAAATGTTGATATTTTTATGAGTAATAAATATTTAATTAAAATTTTAAATTAATAAATTTATTCAAAATAAAATTAATTTTTATAAAATGTATTCTTAAATAAATATTTTTTTCCTATGAATTTATGATAATTTTATGATACCTCAGTTAATTTTTGAATGTATTATAAAATCAGTTTTAAATTTAAAATATGTATTTTTCAAGTGAATAATGATTTTATTTAAAAATTAAATTTCTATTATTTAGAAAATTATATTGATAAAATGGAGTTCATTTTTAAATTCTATAAATCTAAAAATGTTCTGGGTGAATTTTTGGTATTTTTCCAAAAGACTTGAATTTTTTATGAATAGTGAAATTCAATAATTTACGAAATATGATACATAAATGAATTTTTGCATCATGATATTTTAATTTTTTATGTAAATGACCATTGGTTCAGAATCACATTCACGTATTATTGTTTTGAGTCCCAAGAATCAATACTATTCAAATTCTTTAGCCAAAATAAAAAATAATTATTAATCTAATGGAAAAAACCCTCTTCTCCTCCTCTATAAAAACCACCCCTCACTCCCTCTTCTATTCACTCCTCTCAAGCATTGTTACATGTCTAAATTCTACTAAAATATCCATCCAATATCTTCCTAATTTCCATAATCCCATGTTCTATTCAATATACCAAATCCTATCCCCTCATTAGTCTCTCAAAGAAGATAAATTCCAGAGGTAAACATCTCTTTTCATTTCTTTTATTTTCTTTCAAGTTCCTTTCTTTCATTTTATTTCCTCGCCTCCTTTCCTCCAAATTTTATGATAACTCCATTAAATTAAATATATTTTAATTTTTTTATGATATTGGAATAATTCATCATTATCTCTCTGTTACCCACCTTTTATACTAGAAATGAAAATACCATTCTAGATGTGTTAATTTATCACATTCAAGGACGATGGGTTTTCAACAACTATTATCATATTAAATTATAGTCATGAAACCATTTTTATGGTTGAACCATATCATTATATATGTAATATATTGTATTTAATATTCTTTAATCATTTTTGTACACATTTTCTTAATTTATATAACAAACTGAGTTCGTGGTGATCGAAAAACCACCAAATTAATCCAAGCATTTACCATTAAATTTTATCTAACAATTTATCCTCAAAAAAAGTAACCAAGTGAATTATTTGATCATTTAACCTTATGTATGAACATTAATAACATATAACATCAATTATGTAATTCAATTATCATTTTACATTAACCTTCATACAAGTAAACCTATAATGAAAACTAATGAAACGAGCACTCACAAACGATTATATTGAATCTATTAACCCATAAAAACAACTATAAATAAAAATAACAAATTATAATAAATTAAATAAATGTATAATAGGTTTTTTATTATGTTATTAAAAAGTATAATGTTTTATTCCATGACCTTATGTTCAAGGGATTGACATATTCAGACATAAGGTAAGGGTTTTATACCTGAACCTCCATTTTCTTTCGGGTTCTTCTTTTCCTATCTTAATCTCAATGAAATTATTATTTATTCTTATTTAATACCTATAAATTATGTTTAAATTTTATGTATATGTGTACCGACCATATTTCTTCTTTATTTTATGTTGATTTACATGTTTTAACAGGATATTTCATAAGTTATTCCTGAAATACAAGCCTGATTCAAGGGAACTTATCAAATTCTTACATGTGTTCAAGTACTCTCTATAATCTGTTTTTAGCCACCATTATTTTTCTAAAATTACTCATTTTACTATGAAAAAACTATATTATTTTATTCCTTGTTTTATACAAAGATTTTTCCCAAATAACTCTTCTTTTCAAAGTAAAAGAGTATTTATCTCAAGAATTACTCGATGATTTTAAAATAGTATTTTAATTTTATTCCACACTCTTATTGATTCTTTTGTATAATTGGGGACAATATTTTATGATTTCATCTACCATATTTTATTTAATGGTTTATGATTAGTTTGAATATGGATGTGCAATCTTGAAACTATTCACCATATTCATCTGAGTGGTTAGCGTGTATGTTTTTGGAAAATTATTACATTTCATATGTTAGTTTCAATATGAAAGTATATATTTATTATGTTTATCCACATTAATATGATAAATTAATTGGAATTATTAAGTGATTGGTGGGGCCCTCTATAGCCCCTCAATTCAACAGTAGGTCTCATGAGACAAAATAGATATGGACTTGGTCAAGGCCTTGCCCATTTTCAGATATGGTTTTGGCTGAGGCCTTAATCATTTGTAGATTTCTTGGTTGAGGCCTTGATGGTATATTTCAGAATGTCTGGCATTATTAATTACCTCATTATGAAACTAGATATTGATGGTCTGTGTGATTATTTTACTAGTAGAATATCTAGGGTTATGTTTCATGGCATTATTTGATCAGTGTGTATTCCTGCCATATTATCCTCAAGTATATTTTTGAAGGCATGAAATTTAGTTCTTCATTATTCCTAGTGATTATATTTTCTTCTATTGTATTATTTACCCTTACTAAGAATCTTATCTCAACCTTTTCACATGTTTTATTTTCCCTAGGTTGTAAAGAAGTATATTATGAATGACTTTCATGGATAATCAGGGAGATTATGTGTGATTCAAAATAAGTTTTTATGTTGTATTTCCTTTCAAATTGTAATGATGAACTTATGTATGTATCTGGATTTCCAAAACTACTAAACTATTTGGTCCTTTAAGATGTGTATTCCTTGTTTATATGCCAATGTAATAAATTAAGGCACTAAATCTAGACAACTGGATTCAGTTCCTTATTGTTGGTATTAGAGGAAGTTTAGTGGAAAACTTGGAAAATAGATTTAGAAAATGTAGATTAGGGAATAGAACCCTATGATAGTATTTGAGGATAAAGATACAAGAACATCCTTGAATTTTAGTAAGGAATATATTATGTGAATCTTTCTATCAAATACATACCTTTCTAGATACTTCAAGTGGACATGGTTTTGACACAGATGTACTTCGGAGTAACAACTCTGATAAGGAGTTTCGGGCTTGACATGGGGTATCCTCACACATGAGAATGGGCATTACTGTGCACCTGGTTTGACACTTCTGGGGGACATTTCCATTAATAACCATTATGAAGGAAGTATATGTAAATGTTTTCCCAATGAACCCATGATTATGATATTATATATGGATAGGGTTTCAATTTATGCTAAGTATTTTTTTATGTTGAGATAATACATTATGATTCTTATCCTAATATAGTGTATTCCATTATTTAGAAATGGTTCCTAGTGGAAGGATTGGAAATCACATGAATGCATGTATCCCATGAAGATATTTCCCTCCTATGCAATATAATTATGTTGGATCTGGAGCTACAACTGGTGTTGAGAAACTTATAACTATACTGGGACAACTGACTCATGTTATGAACAATAACCTTACCTCTATGGAGAATCCTAATCCAAAACATGGAGGAGTAATGTTAGAGCACATTATGCGATAACAACATCCATCATTCAATGGGGCTACAAATCCATTCATAGTAGAGCAGTGGATAAGTTATTTAGAGAATAAATTTCTTTCTTTGGGATGTAACAAAAGAGAGAGGGTTGTCCTGGTTTTTTATCATCTATTGAGAGATGAATATCAATGGTGGTTGTTAATTCAAAAATCCAAGGATGAGAAAGAAATATAGGAAATGTAATAGAGGTATTTCAACAAAATTTTCCTTTAAAAATAATTTCCTCGTGAATAGAGGTTTGATCTGGAAAGGAAGTTTCTGAATCTGAGGCAAAAAGATTATGAGAATGTTTTAAAGTATGAAGTAAAATTTACAAGGTTTTCAAGGAATTTCATGGACTACATATGTAATCCAAGGAGAAATATTGATCTATTCATTGATAGTATAAAACCATTCACACAAAGGGAACCAGTCTCCCAAAGTTTCTTATAATACGAATACATTGTCTCTAGTGCAATCAAGACAGAGAAATAATTCTCTATGTCTTATAAATTTAAGGGGAAGAAAGAGAATAAGAGGTTGGTGGAAGATATAATGGATGAAGGGAAGAATAAAATGGTGAATTTTTCAACTTGCGATTCTTGTTGAAGAAAACACCATGGTGCCTGATTAATAGGAAAATGTGTGTTCTATAAGTGTGGAAAGAAATGACATAATAATGGCGATTTCAAGGGAAAGAAAGAAACTATCAATGTTAAATGCTATAATTATAGGGGGATGGGGAACTATGCTGATGATTGTCTAAATTGTCAAGGAAATGGGTCTTAGAAAAGGCCAAGGGTGTAAGGCCAAGCTTATGCTACCACGACTGTTGAGGTTTAAGTACCTAATGATGTGGTGGTGGGTACTTTAATCATTTCCTCAAACATTGCCAATGATTTTTTAGATTTTGGATCATCACATTCTTTTATATCTTCCCAGTTTTCCATGAAAATTAGATATTTCCAATTTTATTAAAAAAATATGTTTTCATTAAAAACTCCAAAGAGAAGTATCATTTAAATAATGATATGTTGATAAATCCCCCTTATGACACCTAAACATGCCTCAGTTCCAAACCTTATCATCATACCCATGATAGAATTTGATATAATCCTTGGTATAGATTTGATTTCAAATTATGATGTAAAAATAATTATACACAAGAAGGAAGTTAAATTTTTTGATAACGGTGTATAATCCCTTTTATTTTGAGTAGAAAGATCGTCATTTTATTATCATCTAGATCCACCCCCAGTATCTCTACTAAATTCAATTATTGAAGAGGAAGATAACTCAATATTTATGGCTGAGAAAAGGAATGTTCAAATAGATAACATACCAATTGTGTAAGAATATGTTGATTTTTTTTATAGGATTTATCTAAACATCCTCCAGAGAAAAAAGTTGAGTTCTCTATAGATTTAATTACTCATTCAAGACCTATATCAAAGACTCCTTATAGAATGGCCATTGTGGAGTTACTATAACTGAATAAAACAACTGGATGAATTGAGTGATAAATTATTTATTTGTCCTAGTGTTTCTCTACGGGAAACCCATGTTCCTTTCATCTAGAAAAGGGATGGATCTATGAGGTTGTGCATTTAATACATGGAGATCAATGGTATTATGATAAAGAAAAACTATCCCCTACCTCTCACGGATAATTTATTTGATCAACTTCATAGGGCCCAGTATTGTTTGAAGATTAACCCTCGATCTAGATATCATCATATGCATGTGAGGAATCCAAAGACAACATTTTAAACCTGGTTATTATTGAGGATTTTACAACCATTACTCATACCTAAAATTGAATAGGAAAACATCACCATGGAATTTGTTGTTGGAATCCTAAAAACATCAAAAGGACATAATTCTATTAAGGTTATAATTGATCACCTTATGAAATTAACATATTTTATTTCCATTATAGAAGATTTATCTCTTGATCATATTTACAGGATATAAATTGAGGATGTGGTAATACAGTATGGAGTACCAAATCTATGGAGTACCACATCCTAATTTATATGACTAGGGTCTAAGGTTTATCTAGAAGTTCTTTAAAATACTTCATCATGCTTTGTATTGATAGTTGAGTTTCAAAACAGCATATTATCCTTAGATGGGTGGTCATTCTAATATGACCATTAAAACTCTTGAATACATGTTTAGATCTTGTTCTATGGATTTCAATGGTGGTTAGAATCAACACATTCCTTTGGTGGAGTTTTCTTAGGAAAAAAACATTAACTCAAGCATTCATATAGCTCCTTATATATCCCTCTATATAATGGAGTTTTGAACTCTAATGTGATAGGATATAGTTGGAGAAATAAAGTTATAAAACCTTATCTAGCTAGGGAAATGGAAGGGAAGTTTAGATTCATTCATAAATACATCAGGATATCTCATATTCAATATAAAATTTAAGGATACAATCATTGATGAAATAAATAATACAAAATCGTCCTTTAACAATGCTAGCAATCATCTTCGTCATTGTGAGAGAAGTGTTAACTGATGGAGTGAGATTAAAATAAAGAGTCTTTTATCAGCGATTTTATAAGCAATGATAAAGGGGTATACTATAGTGGGATATTACAAAAAACTACAACACCAGTGTAGTGTTTTGTAACAATAAACTATAGCACCAAAAACACCATGAAATTAGGAAAATCAAGTATGAATACTTAATTTAAATGAAGAGAAAATAATCTAGGCTGATTTGCTCTGTTTTGGAAATGTGATGCATGTTTTAAACAAAAATGATACTTATATGTTGAAAAACAAACATAGTGTCATAATAGTCACACATTGAATCATATTGAGGTGTGTATTATTCTTACACATCCCAAATGATTGATGGATCATTTTCTTAAATTATTAAAATAATCCAAATGTGTTTGCTCAGTTTTGAGCATGTCGCTTGTCTTTTTTACTAAAATGTCAATTTAAACTGGAAACCAACACATTGAGTTATACTAGTCACATCATGTGTCTATTTTATTTGATTATAATTACTATACATGAAAATTATTTATTAATCATTGTCTTAAATTATAAATACAGTCCAAGCGTATTTTATCAGTTTTTAGTGAGTAACACTTTTTAAACTAAAATGTTTGTTTTAAACTGATAACAGATGCATTGAGTTAGACTAGACACATAATTCATTGGATTTAGTTTTGTATTATTAAAATACATTAAATATTACTTATGTATCTTTTTTCTAAAGTACCAAAATAATATGAATTTGTTTTCTTGGTTATGAGTAGTTTAGTTTTCTTTTTTAATAAAATTGATGCCAACTTTAAATAAAAAGACTCACTTGGAGTCATATCTGTCACACTTTGAATCAGATTGAGGCAAAAATAATTTTTACACTTCCAAAATGGCTAATGGATTGTTTTTATAAAGTATCAAAACAATCTTAATGTGTTTTCTTAGTTTTGAGAAAGTCACTTGTCTTTTTTAATAAAATGTCATTTTAAACTAGAAACACATGCTTTGACTCAGACCGACCACATCATGTATCAGTTTGATGTGATAATGATTCCTACATATTAAAAATGACTTATGAAACTGTTTACTAAATTATCCAGAAAATCATAGCACATTTTCTTGGTTTTCAATAAGTTACATTTTTTTAATTAAGCTGTCAATTTTAAACTCATAATAGACACATTGAGTCATACTGGGAATATCATGTTTCATATTGAGGTGAATATGATTCCTACACATTAACAATGACTTATGGATTGTTTCCCTAAAGTATAAAAACAATATGAATACTTTTTCTTAGTTTTGAGTTGGTAATTTGTCCTTTTTATTAAAATTGATGTCATTTTTAAATAAAAAGATGAACTTGGAGTCATATCAGTCACACATTGTGCCAAATTGAGGTATGACTAATTCATAAACATCTAAAATTACATATGTATTGTTTTCATGAATTATCAAAAAAATATGAATGCATTCTCTCAGTTATGAGTAGCTCAATTTTCCTTTTTATTAAAATTGATGTCATTTTTAAATAAAAAGACGCACTTCGAGTTATACCAGTCACACCATGAATTTGATTTAGGAATGACTAATTGTTACACATCTTGAATGAATTATGGATTGTTTTCTAAAGTATCAAGACAATATCAATGCGTTTTATCAATTTGGAGTAGTTCAGTTGTCCTTTTTATTAAAATTGATGTCATTTTTAAATAAAAAGACATACTTGGAGTCATACCGGAAACACCATGTGTCAGATTGAGGTATGGATAATTTCTATACATCTCAAATGACTTATGGATCATTTAACTAAAGTATTAAAACAATAAAAATTCATTTTATCAGTTTTGAGAAGGTCATTTGTCCTTTCTATTAAAATTGATTCCATTTTTAAATATAAAGACGCACTTTGAGTCATACCGGTCATACCATTCATTGGATTATGGTATGGAAAATTACTACACATCTGAAATTAATTATGGATTATTTTCCTAAAGTATCAAAAAATCCAAATACATTTTCTCAATTTTGAGTATGTCGATTGTTTTTTACAAAAATTTCATTTTAAACAGGAAATATGAAATTTGACCTATACTGATCACATCATGCATCGGTTTGAAATGAGACTAATTCCTACACATCAAAAATGACTTATGAATTGATTTCCTAACATATCAATAAAATATAAGGGTGTTTTATTTGTTTTCAGTGAGAGACATTTTCTGAACTAAACTATCAATTTTACACTGATAATGGACACATTGAGTCATAGCGGTCACACCATACATCTAATTGAGATGAGGTTGATTCCTAAATGTTTAAAATGACTTATGAAATGTCTCCCAAAAGATTCAAAACAATCAGAATATTGTTTCTTGGTTTTGAGAATATCAGATGTCCTTTTTACTAAAATTAATATCAATTTTTAATAAAAAGAAACATTTAGAGTCATACCAGTTACACCATGTATCAGATTGAGGTGTGGTTGATTCCTATATGTCCAAAAGTCTCATAAAAATCCTAACTTCCAATTTTACCATGTTTCCATTATCTTTATATATCGAAATTCCAACACAACATATTGGCTCGATGTTCTTAGCTGAAAACCCATTCTTGTTTTTGAAATTCATAAGAGCATACAGAGACTTTCAACAATAAGAAAGGTTTTTCAGATAATTACATCAAATCAATATGCAGTTTTGGTAGTTCAAAAAATAAAGACAATGAAAATGGAAAATACGGTAACATTTTCAAAAAGAATCATTTTATTTCTTTTTTGTATTTTTGTAGATAGTTGAAATCAAAATATGAGTTACCAAAAGATCTATGAAAAAAATGTGTATTTGAAAAAAATGATAAGAAAATTAATGACCAAATTAATTTAATTGGTAGTAGGAATTCACCTTTTCCTGGTGATTTTATTCATTCTTGATTCATTTCATTCTTTCACTGTCTCATTTGAAGGCTCTAAGTTCAATCCCTCACAAGCATGAGCATCATCGAACAAACCACTCCAACTCTAACAAAAGAATATAATTGTATAAGAAAAAAATTATTATATCAGTAAAACTGAAAATAAATACATTAAAAATAAATATGAAACAATACATTAATTATATGGATAATGATTTTACTGTGGAAATATTTTTGACCACATGGATATACCGATGGTAAAGTAATAATGATGATAAAAACACAAATAGATATCACTAAAAAATAAATCAACGAGTGTATAGGATGAGGAGAAAATAAGATACAATGGATTGAAGCTTTGAATCATTTGAGGGAAAGTAAAGATATCCTATTGTGTTCATCGAATATTCATTTTATACAAAAAATAAATAAATACACATAATAAATTCATTTTCAATGGTGAATTCCTCCCATTTGTGAGAATTACATGGATGGTAATTAGATATTCCTAAGGGTGGAACCAAAAGGAAATGTAAAATAATGATATGTTTTTAGAAGGATTAATGTAAAACATACCTAGTATTTCTTATATGCATGATAAAATAAATGAATTGATTTTTTATGAAGTATTAATGAGTGGGTTATCATTTCAAAGATGGATATATTTTTAACAACTACAAAAAATAAAATAAATTATGAAATCAATGAATAAAACATAATCAGCGAATGGAAACTCAAAAGAGTAAGACACTACAAAAAACCTCATTTTTTCCAATAATATCCTAAATCTTTTGGAGATGTTGACATGGATGATAATTGGATAAAATATATACATGAGGAGCTTGATCCAAATAAGAACAATGTGACATGAAGAGATTGATCTGAATAGGAAAAATGAAGGTTTCTTATGGATCAAGTTGCTACATATATTGTTCCACAAAATTTCCCTTAGATTATAAATACATGAGTTTTTTTGTTAATTTGTTGTCATGATTCTATAAAACTCTAAACAAAAAAGGTAATGGTAATATACTATAATGAAGCATTTTTTATGTCTTGTAATTGAGATGGTCACATCTATGGGGAATCATATTACTACTAGAAGGGCATAAAAATGGATTTAATATTGTGTTAGAAAATTATAAAATTCAATAGAATTAAGAATCCATAGTGAACATAGCATGCCATTAATTTATTAAATCCAAACTAATAATTTTGACATGAGTAGGATTCTAAAGGTGTAATGATTTTATCTATGAGAAATAATTTTTATTTCCACAAAATAGATTCTATTAAAACGTATTTTAATAAATTTACATCAATAATTAATAATATATTATTTTATCAAAATTAGTTAAATCTAGTGGTATATGATTTATTCTTGAGTGATTTAAAATATACCTTAAAATTTAATTAATAGAAAAATTTTCTCATTAAATAAGTTACATTTAAAACAAAATCTCAAATTTATAAAAATGTTGATCAATCCTAATGGATTGAGAACAATAAATTCAATCCAGAATGTACTCTTCTTCTGTACCACGTAATGAAATAGTATATTGTTTCGTAAAACACCTTGATGTTGAGGTTTTTTCTATAAAATGAATCGTTCCAAATTTTTATTTTATGACTATATTTAAACTACCAAAATCATTTTTTCTTTTATAATATAGTACAAGGATTATAAAACCTTAAAACTCTTTAAAGTTTATTTTTATAGCATTTAAGTCATGTTATTTAAATTCAAATTGAAATATTTCAAAAATAAAAAATGATGAAATTATATTTTTTCATGAAGTAGTTAAATAAATAAGACAATAAATCAAACATATATAATGTTTTTTCTTAGATGATTTTGCAGATTCATCAAAATCATTTCATTTTTTCATTTAATAAGCGACCCCTAAATCTATCTTACCCCATGAAATATTTCACATTCATCCAAAATAAATCTATTAAATTTACACCATCTTGTAGTGCTCATTATCATAGGAAACAATTTCACGAAAAAAACATTTTATAGTTGTTCCCATGTGTGACATATTTCAGCATCCATTTTTTGGAAACCAATTTTAGAATTACCTTTCAAATAGAAGGGGAAAAACCTATATTTCAGTTCCTCATCACTCATCCCTCTCATTGCCAATTTTTGCATGAAATATTATAATACCCCAATGATGTCATATATTTCATTATACAATTGATTTAAAATGTAATATTCTAAACCAATGACAACACCAACCATTATATGGATGAATTTTTTAAAATTTGATGATTGAGAAGATGTATATGTCATAGAATATAGGTATTGGGAGCCTATTATACATCACAACAACATGGCCCAACATTGCGTTTGACATATTTCAAGGCATACAATACCAATGTTGTCCCCAGGATACCCACATGATATTGGTGAACATGATACTTCAATATATATATAAAACAATGAATTTTAGGATTTTTGTTATAGGATAAATAAAATAGACATGTTGGGATACACAAAGGTGGGATGAGAAGGTCTAGTGGATAACCAATAGAAATTTGAGACACAGAAAAACGTGGAGTTCATTCAATCCATGGTTGTGTTCAACCCTTGAATCACTCAAGACTTCGATTCGAGCCATGGAATAGTTGGAGACTTGATTCTATCCTAGATTCAAGCTTGGATAGATAGTAGCAGGTCACTTCCAAGGAGATATTCAGATATCATGAACTGGTTTATGATGGTTAGGGTTCTTAAAATAGATCGTGACAATTTTATCAGTGCTAGGTTAATAAGCGATAATTAAAAGAATTTTAATCATTACTTTTTTTAGCACTGATAAAGACTTATAATACTTTTAATAAAAAATACTTTTTAATAAAATTATAATAATTATATATAATTATAATAATACTTTTTATAAAATAATGATTTTATAATTATATAAATAACTTTTTTAAAAAATATTTATATCATTATATATAATTATATAATTTCATGTATATATATATAAACATAGTAAATATATGCATTATTTAAATAAATTTATTATAATTTTATAATTATATAAATACTTTTAAAATAAAAATATTTATTTATTTATAATTATAAATATATAAAAATATAAAATATACATTTATAAATATATTTATTTCTGAATATTTTTTAAAATATATATATTTAACATTATTAGTGAATATTTAATTTTTAGTTCATGCATGTAAAAAATGAGTAAAATTGATTAATTAAAAATGTGTAAAATATATTGAAAAATTGGATATGTTTGATTAATATAACTCATTAAAAAATGGATATATATTAAAATAAATATGAATACATATTGAAAATATTAAAACATCTTAAATATATATATAATAATAAATAATATAAATTGTTTAAATTCCAAATAAAATATTTGTGTGTGTGCGTATGTATATAAAAATTCATTAATTACATACATGTGAAATCAATATAATATGTTTGATATATGTTATAAATTGAAAACTAAAACGACATTAAATTAAGTCTATTTCTCGACGCAATTAGTAAGTATTTTTAATTAATATTTGTTTTTAATTATAAACCATTATTCACTAAATATATCATTATTTAATGTAAATCATAAATAATATCTTGTTTTATATAAATGAAATTTAAATACATTAATATATATCTATATATTTAATATATACTATTTTTTAACATTATCAAAAATCATCTATTTAATAAAATAGTTAATATTTTTTTTCAATTTACTAATTTTTAATTTTAATTTTTTTAATTTTCATTAAACATATATCTATATATTTAATACATAATATTTATTAGTTTTTATAATTTATATATAGTATAATCTATTTATTCATTTTTTCAATAATTATTTAATTAATAAAATTCTTAGCATTATTTATAATAAACTCATTTTTATTTTTTATTTATTTAATTATTTAAATTTATTTATTCTAACATTTATCAATGCTAAAAAATCACTGATAAAGTATTTCATTATGAGCTCTAAAAACATAGCGCTAATAAAGGGTGCCCTTTATCATCACTAAAAAAATGTGCTGATAAATTTTACCCTTTATCAGTGCTTAAAATAAATCACGGATAAAGGGAAACTTTATCATCACTAAAAGAATGCTGATAAAGGGATAAATTTATCATTGTATTTTTTAGATCTGATAAATATTTTATTTATCATCACTTTTTATTCGCACTAATAAATTCCAACTCTCTTAAACGCCTGTTTTGTAATAGTGAATCTAGAGTTTGAGGTTAGTGAAAAGGGATTCTTATGAATATCTCCGACGAATAAGGCTATTAAATTTGGACAGAAGGGAATGTTGACCCATATATATATCAATACATTTAAAATTCTTGATCATATTGGGATGATAGCTTATCTCTTGGAGCTTCCACCAAATCTCTCTCAATTTCATGATGTATTCCATATATCTATCCTGAGGAAGTACATACCTAATACTTCACATGTACTAAACTCAAAGGTCATACCACTATAGAAATATCACTTCTATGAGAAACAACTAGGGGAGATTATGGATCAATGGGAGAATGTTTTTTGGAACAAGACCACTCACCTGGTTAAGGTTTTGTGAGAAACAAAAAAATTTAGGAAGCTATGTGGGAACCCGAAGATGTGATGGTGTAGAAGTATCCTAAATTGTTAGTATCATAGTGATGAAATTTCAAGATATAAATTCTTATAAGGGGTTATAATTTAAATCCCCAATATTTTATGATATATTTCTCTTCAAATAATTTTATTTTCATTTATAGCTTTCTTTACATGCAACACTAAGTTTAAACAAACCATAATATACTATTGAATTATTTTTATTTAGTGTGATAGTTATTGCCTGGTCATTGGATTGATGGGTATGAATATAACTGAATAAATAATGAAAAATAATTTTTTTAATATGTATAAAATTTATTCATTGGTTATCAATTAATTATAAATAAAAATAAAATCATTTGAATGTAATTAAAGAGTTTTTTTCTAAAAAAATGCTTTTATGTGCACAATATATTTTTATATTAATAAATTAAATTGATCTCTATTTATGAATTATTTTCATTAAATCTTTTGATGATATAATAAATCAATTATTTTAACATTCATCTAATAGTTTTTACATGGTAACAAATGAAGGAAAAATAAATTTTATTCTTAGAAATAAATTTTTATAAAAAACAATTTTGTTGTGTTTTTCACATTTATTATAAAATTAATTTCTAAACTTTATTGAAATATAATCAAGAAAAATGGATTTCATATTTTAAGTAATCATAATTAATATTATGTAATATGTTCAACTTCTTTTTTAGTCATAATGAATACTAACCATAGTAAATATTTTTCACCTCAATAAGGGTAAATCTGGTGATTAAGGCTAAAAACAATGTGATAAGGCTCTAAAATCTATCTAACACCGGATGTATTTATTTTTGATGAGTTGGTTTGACTATCATCTTCTAATATTATATGATAATGCAACTTTGTGTCATTTTTATCTGATAATTTCTATAATTTTATTGTATCTAAATAATGAATACAAAATGTCACTCTCTTTATTTTAATATCTCTAATGTTTTTTCATATGAATAAAAGATATTATGTTCAGTTATAAATGGTTGTTTTAAGTAAGAATGAATTTTATTTTATCACAATAATTTATTTTTAATTTTTAGTGATGGAATAATTACCTTAAATGTTTATGCATTGTCGACATAGTCATTGTTCAAGTAATAGAAGAATAAAATAATTAATATTTAAAATATTAAAAGTAGTACAATTTGAATGAATTATTGTGTTCCAAAAATTTCATAGATAAATTTAAAATATTATTTATGTGTTAAAATTTTAGATTCTAATTTCATTTCTATCTTGATTTCATTAAATTGAAACTATGTAAAAAGTATTGAAAATGACTTTCATGGTATCTTATGTTAAATAATAATTTATTAGATGACTTAAAATTCATAAAAACATTATATTTGGTAAATGTAATGGGATATTTTCAATAATATCAATCATTTTACACTTATTAGTCACTTTTCCTTATTTATTAACTTTATTTACCCTTAAAGAGTAAAAATCACTGATAACATGCTAATCATAAAAAAGGATAACGGGGGTTAAAATTAAGAGATAAGAGTAAAACAATCCCCTATACTTGTAAAAATTTTAAATTATGAGAATATTTAGACTCATAATCATCCTATATTATAAATATACAAATTTGGTTCTAATTTAACATTAAAATTAATTTATATTAATTTAATACTTTAGGTAATTCCAAGGGTAACCCTCCCCTCACTTATAAAAGGTCACCTCCTCTTCTTTATTTTTCACAAATTTTTATCCTTATAGATCAGAAAATGCATACCCTAATATTATCATATATTCATTACACATTCCCTATATCTTTAGGTATTTCTAAAATACCATCATTTTATGGTTTATTTTGTAATCCAAAGGAGGTTTCTCAACAAAGTGGTATAACTGACTAACTAAAAATTAAATTTTTATTACAAAACACTTTTACAGAAAAGTAAGAAACTACAAAGTTCAACCAGGAGGATATACCTCATGAGAAATCAAAATATTATTGAAACAGAACATAAGCATGTTAGAATATTCCTCCCTAAATAGTTTCTAGGTAATAGAGTGCACCTGTACATATTGATTGTCAAGGATGAAGTCTTCAAAGAGATTTTCTAACTTTTCCCATGTTTGAGTGTACTCATATTTACTTATATTCTCTTCATAGAAACCCCTTATCAAAATAAGGTCTTTCTTGTTAGCCCATGCAGCCTACTCACTATTGAAATCCATCTGAAGTGCCCTACCTATCATTTTTTCATCCCCTTCTTGTGTAGAATTGATATAAAGAAACTCCTCCACCATTTCATTTTTTAAATATAAAAGAAATCCCAGTGGTTTATTTCTAACTCATTTTTCCACACCAACCACACCTGAGTCGGCCACAGGACACCCCTGCATATTATCAGCATCCTTACATTTGAACTCTTTTGATTTATTTATTTTACCTAACATAGTCTCCATTGTCTTTGGAAGGTACGAGTAATCCTTGAAACCTTTGTTTTTATTCATTATAGACAAGATTTTATCTCCTAAATCCCTTCTAGGAGAACCTTATACATATCTATCCCTCCTATTATTTGAGCCTCAATGGTCATATTTTGATCTTTGGCTAAACCCTCTAGACTTGAAAAATTATTATAGATTTAAATATCCTACTATATCTGACACTAGATTGCGACCCAGTTCCCTACCATCTCTATATGGGTACCTTTTTCACCCTCAGTTTTCTTTAGAGCCATCACCTCTGTATACAACATTCTGTTTGAATCATCTGATCTTCTTTCTTGGACCTGCAATAGCTGAGATTTAATTTTTTTTCCTCCAACTCCATTGAATCTATAACCCTTTTCACCCTTAGGATGAGAAGTATCATCAGTATCAATGTAAGAATCCAATCCCACAACATTACCTTGAGGAGAAATTGCCACTAAAGTGTTGGATTACTTAAGATCTCCCAATAATCTATTAAATACATTATTAACCTTTAGAGAAGAAGGTATAGGATTAGATGGATTCATCCTTACCAAGGTATCTTCACTTCTATACCTATTTGCAAAGGAAAAATTACATTCAACATTCAACATCAATTCAGAACCATTAGTTTTCTATGGGATCTACTCAGACTCATCCATCTCACAACCCACAGTAGAACAATTCACACCCAAAGTACTATCTCGAGTAGTAGACACCCCAACTGGGAATAGCTCAATCCAATAAGAAGAAAATACATGATCTTTTCATAATTTATGTCTACATACCATCTCTCCATGTCTCAGTTTCATACAGAATGCATAGAAATCAAACCATGTTTCAAAAATAATAGTTTGTTTATACCTAAACTCTTCACCAAAAGTGATCTAGAAAAAATAAATAGGTGGATTTGGAAAATCAACCTCAATGTATAATATAAGTGAAATTTAGTGGCATACAGATCAAGTTATTATATTCGATAAAAGGTAATGACCTATCTAATTTCCTAGAAAACAAATAATTGAAGGGTTCTGGAATGGTAGGCGATGTTTGGGAAGACCGATTGTTGTGTGCTCTTGAAGACCCTATGAATCAAGGAGGAAGCAGTCGAACACATAAAATAATGGACATCGAATCTTGAAAGAAGAATTCATATTCATGTGTAGTAAATAATAGTCTTCAGTGAACTCATTAATATAAATCAACACTTACAGAGCTCTATTAAATACATCGGGAACCTTGAGGCTAAGATATATCTAAGTGAAAGAGGGGATAAAATAGGGGTTTGATAAAGGGGTAAATGTCTTGGGTTTACCATCTTCTAAATACACTAAAGTACCCTCCCCCACTAGGGGGAGGGGCCAAAACGTGGGTCATCATTGGCTAGGGCATGGTCGACCAAGCAGAGAACTTCCCCCTCCTCAAGCATGATATAACTCTTAACTGTGTACTTTAAATTTTATTTCTTCTTATAACTCCCCTAAATATATGATATCCATTATAAAATAATTACTTAAATAAATTAAATATAATGTATTTTTATTATGATGATTTAATAACCATTATCCATTTCAATTCCATCCTATGGGAAAATAAAATAGCACTCATGTGTATGTGTGGACTACCACCTCCATGAAGTGATGTGTTTCGTTTTTATTCATCGATTCACATTAATGGTTATAATTATGTCTTTAATAAATATATATTTCATATATGATATTATTATAGTTCTGGAAAATTTATTTATTATTTATTTTTCTTACATTCCATATATCAAAAAGTGGAAGCATCAATTGTGCGTACGTAAGGACTATCGTATCTACGAAGTGATGTAATTCATTTTTCATCATTGCTTTATAAGAATAGTTATAAAAGTTTATATAATGATTATTTATGATAATAATCACATTATTAAAATTATATATATTATGAAACCTTGATCAAAGTACAAGGAAAAATACTTTGAAACCGACATATTCTTGAAAAACGAAGCTAATATCACTCGGGACAATGATTTTAATAACGAATTATTAATAAATTTGTGATAAGATGTTATAAGAAAATCATATACGGTATGATATATGTGATTATCATTGTATAAAAAATTTACAATATATATATATTTACTATATAATATTTTGAACATGTACGAAGAAATATGATATTTGAGGTAAGAGGTTTATGTTACAATCTAAATTCTTTTCAGGATCGTATATGCTAAGTTTACATTAAAGTAAATTATATAGATCGTATCCATTAAACCCAATTAATTTTATTATAATATTTATATTCTTACATTTTTATTTATTTTTACCATTTCCCATTCTTTTGGTACTTAAAATGATCAAGAAAGTTTTTTTTAAAAAAATTGACCTTATTTTCTTATTGGTCAATGAAAGTTTTCTTCTATTTCCATGATCTTCAATATTGTTTTATATAAGTTTTTACCTACACATTAAATGTTTTAAAATTTTCTTTTTAATTACCTTTTACTTTATTTATAAAGTTTTAAAAGTAATATATTTAAATAATCATTTTCTAAACAAGTTTTTTTTTGACATTTTAAAAAAGTGTGAAAGGAATATTTTCTTCCAAAAAAACACGACAAGAATGAATTTTACCACTATCATAAACATTATTTTATTTGAATATTTCTTTTCAATTTTCATGGTTATTTTCAAAGAACAATATTTTATCAATATTCTGTGAATTTTTTATTAAAAACACTTAAAAGGAAAAAAAATATTTTCCTTATGCTTTCAAAGAAAAGTTCAAAATGATAATTCTAAAGTATTTTTCATCTGTTTCATCATTATTTAAAGAGTGATATGCTTCACTAGGTATATGATCTTATGATACCATCCACTTTATTTCATTGTATTTCTTATGAAGATAAGGATTCTATGTAATATGTTTCTTTCCAATGGGTTAACTAAGTTATGATGAAATCATTATGAAATTTTTTAATTTTCCATAAGTTATGCTATAATAAAATGATTGAATGAAACTCAATTAATTTACATGGGTTATGATATTATGAGTTGACAAAAAAATTATTATCTTGTGGTGAATTTATTATTTATGTTTATGTGATTGGTGGGCATGGAATTATATATACCACCAATGTATTGGGTAAATATGGATAACTCCTGAGATAATTATATTATATGTGAACCTGATTTCATGTTTAAAATATTATTACTAAACCTAATTTCATGTTCATAAGTTAATAAATGAGCCTATATTTATTTTTATAAGTAAAAGTGTGGAACTATTTTCATGTCCACAAGTTTATACGAGGACCATATTTCATATCCTTAACATAAAGAGTATACATTTTATTATTTATAAATGTTCACAATGTTATAAGATTATGTTTTTTCCACATTTCTATCTTTATGATATGCTCTCATGGATCATGTTTTATTATTGATGAATCCACTCTATTATGAAAATTTTCTTTTGTTATAAAAAATCCTTATGACATGTCTCGTGATTGAAGATATTAATTAATTAGGTATGACTTTCTTATATTATAATCATGGTCTCATACCCTTATGTTTACTTGTGATCATTGATTGATATCTCCTATGTTTATCATTAATAGGAATTTGAGCTCACCCTTTCTTAGATTTAAATTTTCCCCATGTTATTAAGAAATGTTTTAAATAGGGTATATCTAAGGAAAGTACCATTGTAGAAGAATTGTACAAGAGATGTTGAAGATCCTTTATGAAATAAGATGTTTGTGTATCTAGTATTCAAAGACACTAAACCTTTATAGTTATAAGGACTTTGTAATTGTGGTATTTATTGAATATTCATCTATAATGATGTAATATTTATTTATGTTATGTTTGGATCTCCTCACTAATGACCAGTAAGTGGGGGAGTACCTGAATCTATTTTTTGTATAGGGGACCTAAACCTTTTCAGCGCCAAGGGGGTACTGACCCCATACATGATCTTAAGTACCAATACCCCAAGTATGTAGGGGAGTACCGAACTCTAGGAAGAATATGGGAGACCCACGCCCTGTTATTAGCTCATCACCAGGGGGGTTCCCCATGTCTACATTAGTCATCTCACTCAAAAAAATGATTAATTTTATAGAGTTAGGATTTTTCAACTTCTGAAGACATCTGTATCATATGGATATTAGGATTCTATTATCATGCTATACATGGAAAATTTCTAAAAACTAACTATTTTCTTGTTCAATTCAAACAATCAAGTTAGAAGAGTTCAAATCACTACTTATAGGGGAGTAAACAACATGTAATTCCCCTATATATAGTGTGTGATCATAGGTTAGAGGCTAGTGTGTTCTACCATAACTTCATCATTTGAATCTAATATATAAGGAATTCCCATTTAGGGTACAAAATGTTTGAGCCTCATGGGATACTCATCATGAACCACTAGAATCATGCATTGTGTAGTCCCAATATACCCAAAATTTCACACTTGAAACATGATGTGTGGTTTATAGAGTTTTTCTGGGTGTGTGTCACTTCCCAATCTATGCCATGTGATCACACATGTCGTGAACTCAAACTAAATACCCTATTTACTAAAAAGGGTGGTTGGGTGGGCCGTTTTTCACACCCAAGATCATGTACCAATACATTTTATATACACATAACATACAAAATGTGTATATTCAAGGGGAAATTCAGACATGTACTTCAATACATGATGATCTATGTGGTGTTGGAGTTGGTCCCATAAAACCAATTGACTTTATACTTTCAATTACCAGAATATTAAATGAAAAAAAATATAAATTAATATCTTAACACATGGCTATCATTATTCCTCTATATAATGAGGACCTTAAAATGCTATGGCAATATTCTTTAACATATGTCATATGGTT
The DNA here is from genome assembly GCA_963277665.1 of Viscum album. Classification (NCBI taxonomy): domain Eukaryota; kingdom Viridiplantae; phylum Streptophyta; class Magnoliopsida; order Santalales; family Viscaceae; genus Viscum; species Viscum album. The sequence continues at coordinate 1,682,204,196 of OY728119.1, read as the reverse complement.
TGGATGAAATATTTCTAACAGGACATGGATGATGTTTGAAAATTATGTGTTGGATTATCATTAAAAGATTAAAATTCATCTCAGGAATTTCATACTTGGTGATTCAAAGAGAATAGGTTCTAAGGATAGAACTGCCAAAATAAATTCCACATGTTATATATTGTTGGATATTCCTATCTGTGGACATGTGTGTTGAACCTTATTCTTGATATTATTATTAATATATATCATGAATCATGAACTTTGATGTATTGGTCAAACAATTGAAGAAATATACTCATGGTGGGGTGGGATACATTGGTTGCATCATAAGTGATACAGAATTATTAAATCAGTCAAGAAATTATTTATCACTTTCAAGTTAATAGAAGATGATATCTCTATCCCTTTGATTGTAATATAAATGAATTATTAAATACATGGTCATGGTAGTTCATCGATGATTTCATTTCAGGGATTCAAGGAAATATAAATCAATCATATAGGTTGATGACACAAATTATGTAACCTAATTATTGTGATATCAATAATAATGGATCATATTACAAAGTAATTATTCATATGAGGTTTTTTTATTGTGATATTAACTTCTTTCTTCATGGGTGTCTTGGAATGTTAGATAGTAGTCTGGAAATTTATACAAGTTCTCTTAATACCATTAAGAAATAGGCCTGGATGGATGGATTCTAAATGTATCCAAAATCTTAATTAAATTCTATGTAGATTTTATATTAAAATAAATATTATTCCCAACTTGTAGATTAATAATTATTCAATTATTATTGATCATATAAATTTAATCACAATAAATATTTGAGTTTAGAATATGTGACTTGAAAATTTAATATATATTTATTTATGAGTTAGTAAATATAATATTTATTTATCTCTTGATTTATATTCATAATTTAATAATTTAAAAAATATTTATTCACCAGTTTAGTGACTAGATGAAAATAAATATTTATTCAGTTACATGAATATTTAAAAGGAATATATATTCAAAAGCATTGTGAATATAATACTTTTTTATTCAATGAATGAATAATACAAATATTATTATTTAATTAAATAAATATTTATTATTCGAAGTTCGATAAATGTCCCGGAGGATTAACTTGGTGACTTAAGGGTCCTACTAAAATGATATATTTTTTTAATATAATTTAAATAAATAAGAATGTATTTGTTTAAAAAATCATATTTAAATTTCTACATGTTATTTCTTATCATTGAATATATTATTATTATTATTATTTTATATGGGTTTTACTTTCAATAAACATTAGATAAAGGTTTTTTGTGAAATTTCATATTGTTTAATCTAAATTATATATTCGAATTTATATCATTTTTTAGAGAAGGTGATAATGGTTTTACACAGTAAATTATCTAATCAAAATTCTATCAAGACTGAGATAACATCTCAATAAATCTCTTATTCCCAAGATAATAATATTCCTCCCTCTCAAGAATGAGAGAATAAGAGATAATTTTCTCATGATAAATATAATTTTGTTGTGATCATTGGAGAACGACGCAAGGAACTTGGTGTATCCATGATAGCCCCCATAATACCAATGATAACATTCCATGATTCACAGAGCATATTTGGATACTGCTAGAGAAATTATAGTGTGTAACCATCTAGTGGTATTACAGTGGGAACATCATAATTTAATATTCTTTATTATTCGGTCGATCAAATTCTGATTTTTTTAGAAATATTTCATTTATAGTTTTTCTTTTTTTAATCCAAAATCCAAGATAATGCATTCAATTGAATTCATATGACCATGAATAGATGAGTAACTCTTGAAGATCTTATTTAGAGGTGTTGAGGATGTTGGAAATAGGACATGGTTACATGGTGTGTAACCAATATTACACGGCATATACTCTTGTCCAACCATGCTTGTGTGAGCCTTATAAATCATGACATATTGTGTGGGGTTCGTATGAAAGGTCGTTATAAGATATGTTTTAACCACTAGTTAGCACATTAATAGGTAGGGATTACATGATGTGTAATTAGTGTACATACCATGTAACCTTACATGGTTTTAACCAGTGTAAATCAACGAAGTCATGTGGTCAAAGTACGCAACATGAAATTTTTAGATGTTTTATATTGACGACTAGTCGAGATACACAAAATAACATAATTTTCATGACGTGTAACTAGTTTTACATGTCCTAAAACATGTTTTAACCTGTAGTATATACACTTTGTGTCTCTATGAATGTGGTGTGAGTGGGAAATAAAGTATTAAATGGTTAGTAGTTGGTTGTACATGTCATGTAACTTTGGATAACACATGAAAGGTACACACCAAGACAGGTGTATTGTATGATTCAAACATGCATACATTTAAAAGTGGGACCAATAATATGACATGTAACTAGTTCTACACACCATGTAATGGGTAATTCCATACTAGAGTATACATTGATTGAATTTTAGTGAGTTATTTAAAAATAAATGATTTAAATTAATATTTTCTTGTTATATTAATACACAATGTGTATGGTTGTCAAACATGTTGTGTACTTCCCTGGAATCACCAACAGTACACTCTGTGTATATTCCAAACATGTCCTATGGTTATACATGTCATGCAGACTACAGAGCATTACCCATTGAACAACATGTCATGTATATCATGACATGCTGTGAAGGAATAAATGTCATGTAAGTACACGCTACATGATAAGAACTATACACGATGTATGTTACATGTCATGTCGAGTGACAATACATTTCTTATAAGTATTAAACATCATTAATGGTTCAATCAGATGTAAAAGGGATGATGTTTTGTTGCCTCTAATACATTCCATGCCTATTAAATTCTATTCTAAATATAATTTTCCTCAGAGGGTACACTCCATGTACCCGATCAGTTCACACATTGTACTAATTAATTTATAATTCAAATTAATTTATTTAAAATTACATTGGTTGATATTTTTAAGGACAATTTTGAAATATAATTAATATAAATAATTAATTTATTAATAATATAATTAATTTGTTAATTTAAGAAATATATCTTAATAAAGAAGGAATTGAATCAAATTCTAGTGAGTTTAATGAATATTCATTTTTGTTATGAATGACCACGAGATTGAATGGAATGTATATGTTTTTTTCTATTTAATTTGTTCATTTATTGCATGATTTTTATGATAAATTTATTATTAAATTAAATATTATGATTATCCTATCATCCCTTCCAATCTTATTATGTATGGAGTTGTGTATCCAAGTTTTATTTTATGTTACCATAAACCCTTGGTTCCACTTAACTATAAGTGAGTAAAAAATTATAAAATAAGGAGATCCTAGTAAGAGAAGACAATTCTGGACCCAATCCCAGGTGAAACCAACCCAGGCGATACATTGGTTAATAGAGGAATGTTACAACTCAAGTCAAGAAATAAACTCAAAGATTTATTTCCCCTAGGGTCAATGTTGGTTTATCTCTCACTTGATAAACCAACTAGTAGTTTAAAATATCTTGATCATATCACTTGTTTATTTTATTTTTCAAATGAATGGTTACTTATTTATGCGATTCATGTTTATTTTATGATTAAACATGATCACATAAATGTAAATAAATAAAAAACATGTTACGATTAAATAGAATTAATTTATTGTATGTGAATTATTCTATCATACATGGTTAATTTCAATTCCTCTAAATAGTTCTGATCTATTCCTTGGTCTTCACTATTTTGGTCTAAATATTTGTTTTTTATTTATATTTTTCTTTATTTAATACATGGTTAATTGATTATGTAAATTAAATGTAATATGAATAAGCATGTTAGGTCTAAAATAAAAAATATTTACACATAATTTTAACAAAATATCACAATGAAATATTAATTCAGATAACACCTATAATCGTTTATGTTAAGATGCACCCTTAGTGAAAGTGTCAGTCAATCCATAGTTGAGGAAACCACTCAATTATCAGGGTTTCTTAAAAAAGATAATTGATTGACATGACAAAATTGGTATTGATGGTAACAACCATTGTCTACATAATACAATCTATTGGATATTTTTAAGGAAATCTAATTATAGGATTCCAATATTGGGGAGTCCTCTCAATAGATCAAGAAACTTTGAGTTAATGTAGTTGGAAAGACCTCCTACCTAAATGCATTTGAGTAATTTTCATGGACATATTATAGGTTATGATAAGGGGAATATGGATCCTTATCACTAAGATAGTAATGTGACATGATATTCTAAATGTAGTGATTAGGGATATTGTGATTTGATAAAATATAGGAAAAATAATAAAATTTATTTATTATTTTACACTTGGTAATCAATATAAATCACTAAAATTTTCTTTCAAATATTAAAAAAGAGAAATTGAAACCATGAGGACATTGTGATCATTACTAGACAAAGAACATGTTCCCCCCATCATAAATTCCAAGATATGTAATGTCATTTATACATTTCACTACTACATGAAAATTTTTACTATGTTTTGGAATCTCTTATTCTAGGTCATCCACCCCAGCAAGAGAGGGAAGATGAAAAGTACTCCTACAAGAGATACATGGAGGATGATTTAAATGTCTATTGAATCTTGTTATAAGTTATGTATGGAGTACTAAAGATGTACAATAAATAATTGGATGCATACATCATGATAACTCATATCATAGAACTTGAAAATGGAAAAGAGAGGCATTAGATAAATTATACATTCACTACGCTATACCAATATAATTAGGAATATTTGAACCTAGCTAGTGATATTTCCTTAAATATGATAAATTGTATTGATAATTTACAAATTTTGGATTCCATATCTATAACAAATTTTCCATTAATCTCATATTACTATCCTTACTACCCAAATTATCTATATTTATCAACAATTAAAAGATGAAAATCATATATAAGTATCTAAGGAATATTTTGACTATGCATTGTCAGGAATAAAATGATTGGTGGGAACCCAGTTCCTCACCCCTTATAGTGAAAAAAGTTAGGTACAAGGTTTAAAATACTATAACAAATTCAGAGCCAATGGTACTTTCATGAAGTCTATAAAAGAAGAAAAATATTAATAGTGAGGGAAATAAAATGGAGGATATTTACTTCATATATGATAACAAAGTTTACTTGATTAGAAACTATAATGAGTTAAATAAAAAAAGTAGTATCTTCTACTTCAAGTATATTCTTCATTGAATGTAATATTTCTATTTTACTTCTTGCGAATAAAATACAATATGAATATTTTTATCCAAATATAGGAACCAAGGATGTTAAAAAAAATTATAAGAAGTGTAATGACCTGCAAATTCTCATTGGATTGAGAGTAAAACAAGTCATTAATGGGCCTTAAGAGACATCCCCAAGACACCAAAGGATGGAAATAAATGTCAAAGGGTTTCAAAATACATGGGGGACAATTTTCCCTTTTAATGAAAACAACCAACAATAACAAAAACTAGACAAACATCACCAAGCAACAACTATATGATGCATGATTTAAAAACAATATAGTTAATCCATTTATTCCATTTTAAACCAACCAAAGTGAAATAGTGGAAACCAAAACTAAAACAGAGTAAACAGCGGAAGGAAAATCGTAAAGACTCAAAGACAGACAAGACTCCAAGGCTCCACAAGATCCATGCTCCAACTCTACCAAAAAGCTCAAGAAATCACGAAGTAGTGGTAAAAACATGTGCCACCTATCCCTTGCCAACATCCTGGTAAATGACATCTGGAAAAGCACCAACGTGCCAAAGCAGGGGGTGAGTAATGAAACTCAGTAGGTTTACCCCCGATGACTTCCCAACCCATGCCTCCAGGATAAAACATGTTAGAACATTTATATAAAACAATTTATATAAAACAGTTCCAAAATAGTTCACAATATAACAAGTCTCATATCAAAACCATTTTTCCAACAAAACCATTCTTCCAACCAAAAACCATATTTTCTATGAAAAGAAAACAAGAAAAGTTTCCAATCAAATTCACAATTCCATTTTGGCATAACCATTCCATTTCACATAATCACATAATTACCCATGCATGAATCATTGTGACAGTTCCATACTCATGAGAGGTCTCTTGTCAATCTACCAAGTCATCACAAGGTAATTATTCCCCATGTTCCATTACACTTTTGGCACCGAGAAAAAGGTCATATTTCAACCAAGCCTCGTAATGCAATATGAACACACACACCAAGTATGCCCAAAAACCATACCATTTCAACCATGCCAAAAACATTTCAATAAAACAACCCTTTTATTGAAATCCTTTTCCCCACAAACCATTTTCCAAATCCAGTAAATCCATATTTTAAAATCATAATTTTAAAATCAAGGAACCAAATCACTTTTCACGAACCATTCTTTCAATTTCCACAATTCTATCAAAACCCTTAAATAATCACTGAAGAAGATTTATAAGATGCTTTGCACCACAATTTCACAATCAAAACCAAGAAATTAAATCAATTTGAACTAAGCCTTCAAGTTCTAAGAATGAGTAATTGAGAGTGAAGCCACCTACTTCAACAAAAAGGGAGAAACCAAGCCACGAACGAAGAGCACCCAAGAACACCGGGTCAAAACTCCACGAATCCTCCTTAGATCTCTTCTCCTAACACAACCAAGACCAAATCATGTCATATTTGGAATCCATACCCTTAGATCTACCCATAACGGGCATAGATCAAATAAAATGAGAGAATAAGAGAAGTAGATCTAAGTAGATCTAAGAAACCGGTCAAGAACAAATGAGAATGATCACATACCTCAAAAATCCGGCTTCGATTTTCCAAGAGAAGCCTTTGGATCATCTCCAAAATGCGTGGAAGAAGTTTTACAACCTTCAAGGGAGGGTAATCCCAAGTTAGGGCCGCTTAGGAGCTTAAACAAGGAAATTAAAGGCAAAACGAGTTAGATCTACAATTTTAGGATCTAACTTTAAGTGACCGTACGGTTTGTCTGCATGGTTAGACAAATCGTGCGCCAATCGTGCGGTATGTACTGCCTTGCTAACATTATTCACACGGTTAGTCCACATGGTTAGTCAAATCGTGCATTAATCGTGTGGTCGTCACTGCTTGGAAGGGGGGCTCTGCACGGCCTCCTCTCACAATTTTCCCAAACCGTGCACACACTGTGCGGTCTCCTCTGTCCAGAGTGACCACTGCACGCACGACTTCTGCATGGTTTGGCAAACCGTGTGTAGACCATTCGTCACCCCGTTTTTGCCCTCTTACACATTTAAAGTCTCCAAACGTTCCCAACCATCTCACATATGCATTATGTACTTAAAAGTCATAAAACAAGGGTTACGTTCCAGAAATTGAGGGTACTACAGTCTCCCCACCATTGGCCATTCCATACTCGGATAGTAGAAACCCATAGCTTCCCTGAAAGATTCCTTGTCACTGCTCTTTCATTTATTTCTAGCATTCCAAAGTCTCTTCCTTAATCTAACCATGTTGCCACAAAACCCGCACTAGGCCAATGCTTTTTTCACGCAAGACTTTATCCTATATATCCACAATCTGCGCCGGGATATGTACCAACAAAGCATCTGGCTCTAGGTAAACGTGATCCCATATGATCACATGGTCAAGATCGGGTTGATACTTCTTCAACCGAGATACATGGAACACATTATGCACTGCACTAAACTGTGGTGGTAATGCCTATAGGTTTTGGGCACAGCAGAAGCGTGTTGGTGGGGTTTCCCAACGTTAATTTTAGCGTTAAACGACGTTCAATCCGAGATCCATCACGATATAAAATGCCGGATCTTCAGAATATAATGAAGAACAAAAAAGGAAAGAAGAGTCCTGGAACCCTTGAGATAGGATCTTCATATGTTGGTTATAATTAATTTAATTAATTCATAAGAATTACCTCGATGGAATTCTTTCTTCGTTGGTGTCTCCGGTCACGATCCTGTGATCTGTCGTTGCGTCGGAGAATCCAAGTGTAGGATTCCTCTAGCGGTGATCCACACATGTGCCACGTATCTCTAGACGTCGCCGAAGGGAACACCGGGTGCTAGCGCAAAAGATCCTTCGCTTTCGATGTCCGTCTTCGATCGCCTTGATCCGGTGGAGGATCTTGGTTTCGTAACATGAAAGCGTTCTTGGTGGAAAGGGAATTCTCTCTTGGATTGAGAGTATTTCCAATCTATTGTGCACAAACAAAATGGATAACCTTTTTGAGAAAAATGTAATTAGGATTTATAATATATAGAATAATAAATTAAATTATTTCCTCATAAGCATTTAATCATTTCATTTAATTCTTAGTAATACCCCATGTCTTAATAATGACAGTTGACCATCATTATTAATTGACATGCGTCCAACGTATTACATTTAATATCATTTAATTAAATAAACAATATTTTCTCACGAATCCCAAAAAATAAACTACATGGCGTGTATATATAAATATACACGGCGTGTAGTTATATTTTTTCAGTTTTATTTATTTTCCTCCACCATATTTATTAGACCTTGAGTAATGACTATTAATAAATGTAACTGCATTACTCTCTAATAAATATATATTATTTCTCCCACAATATATTCTCTCGAATAACTAGTGTCGAAATAAATGCGATCATACATCCTTGAATAATTATTAAACCACAATCGGGAATAATCTTTATTCAACTTGTTAAATTAATATTTAACTGAGATATATGGACACACTTAGTGTGTGACCCTCTAGGCCTCTTTCTCAGTGGAATTAGGTGGAGCCTACCCAAAGTCCAAGGTTAGCATCTAGAAACACGCCAAGGCACCCATAGAGAAAGAAGTTAACGCCGCAATGACGTGTCACCTCCTATGAACGCTTACCGTGTAATATAATCCCTTTGTCTCGATATCTCTAATCAAGCGGGTTGCATGCTAGTGCCATCAACCCATGTGCTCGATTATTATTTCTTTGACTTCCCGGAATTGAACTCGCCCATACCTTACCATGGCCATGGATTTATTTAGGCTATATCAATTCCATCAAAGGGCCTGAGATATCTAATTCTGTTATGGAACAGAAGGGACAAATCCTTTCTCGCATTATCTATTAATGCATTATAACTCGTGACACACGCAACGTATCCTACCACGTTGAGAACAGTGTATTGTCACAGTTTTCTTCAATACATCTAAGTGTGCGAGTTTAAATACCCATTAATAATAATCTTAAAGTCTAAGGACCAATACACACGTCCGCAGATAGGAACATCCAATGACACTCTGAAATGTGGATTTCCTACCGGCGGGTCTCGTTCTCATAATATCCTCCTGGATATTACCAAGGGTGCACACCATGATAAGGTGCCTCATAGTTTTATAATTCATCACCCCTAATGGCCTGTATTATTTGTGTCCCTCAAATAACATCATCCGGCCATAGAAAATATATTCAAGAATAGTGTTATGGCACTTCTGGGTTCTTATCATAGTAGGGATCCTCTATGACCCATTAATGCAACATCTATCCTTAGGACATTATCACATGCATTGTCACACAGAAGAACAATCAAGATGTGATAAGGCCTTTTTTAATGAATAATGTACAAAGTAGTTGGTTATAGGCCACCAACTCCAACAGACTCCCACTTGGACTAGAGCCAACTGCTAACAACCTTTAACCCGCTAGCTCTCACATGATATTCATGCTTCTACTGAGATAGGATTTTAGTCATGGGCTCCGCCACGTTCTCTTCCTTGGACACTCGGATCATTGCAACTTCACCCCTCTGATAGAAATCCCTCAAGAGTTGATACTTCCGGAGTATGTGCTTTGTCCGTTGATGTGACCTTGGTTCTTTTGCAAGAGCCATCGCTGCAGTATTATCACAATACAATGTAATGGGATCTTTACTGCTAGGAACCACATCAAGCTCCTGGACAAAGTTTCGAATCCAGACGGCTTCATTGGCTGCATCAGAAGCCGCTATATACTCAGACTTCGTTGTAGAATCAGAGACAACTGTCTTCTTTGAACTCTTCTAGCTCACAGCTCCTCCATTGAGACAGAAAACATATTCAGATTGCGACTTCAGATCATTCAAATCTGTCTGAAATCTAGTATCAGCATACCCTCTGATGAAAAGCTCCTCTTCTCTTCTATACACCAGGAACATATCCTTAGTTCTTCTCAGATACTTAAGGATAGTCTTAACAGTAGTCTAATGTTTTTCTCCTGGATCTGCTTGATATCTTCCTACCATGCTCAGTGCATAGGCAACATCAAGCCTGGTACATAACATGACATACATGATGGATCCTATAGCCGAAGCGTATGGGATCTTACTCATACTATCTTTCTCCTGTTGTTTCTGGGGACACATTTTCTCAGAAATATGTAAGCCATGTGACACTGGAACTAATCCCCTCATGGAATTTTCCATACTAAATCTCTTTAGTTTTTGGTCAATGTATGTATCCTGACATAGTCCAATCAGCCTATTGGATCTATCACGAATGATCTTGATCCCTTGAATGTAGGCTGCTTCTCCTAATTCCTTCATGGAGAAACACTTGTTCAACCAGTCCTTAACTGAATGTAAGGTTGGGACGTCGTTTCCAATAAGAAATATTTCATCAACATATACCACTAGGATGATGACTTCATTACCATTAAACCTATTATAAACACATGGCTCACATTCATTCTTAATGAAACCAAATTCTTTTATGGCTTCATCAAACTGAATATTCCATGATCTGGATGCTTGCTTCAATCCATAAATGTATTTGTGCAACTTGAAAACTCGTTTTTCTTCACCTGGTGTCACAAACCCTTATGGTTGTGTCATATAGACATCTTCTTGAAGGTTCCCGTTAAGGAATGTTGTTTTCAAATCCATCTTCCAAATCTTGTAGTTATGGTAATATGCTATGGCAAGTATGATTCTTATGGATTTAAACATGGAAACTGGTGAGAAGTTTTCATCATAGTCAATTCCTTGATGTTGTCTGAATCCTTTTGCCACTAGACTTCATTTATAGGTTCTAACTTGACCTTCCATGTCCAGCTTTCTTTTGAATACCCATTTGCATCCAACAAGCTTTACATCAACTGGCTCATCGACTAGAACCCAAACATGGTTCTGATACATGGAATCCATCTTAGAATTCATAGTTTCTAGCCATCTTGAAGCTTCTGAGCTTTCTACTTCTTCCTTATAAGATAGAGGTTCATCATTGTCCAACAATAATGATTCACCATCCTCGGTGACTAGGAAACCAAATCTCTCTGGTTCCCTTACCTCTCTTGAGATCCTACGCAGTACTTGTGTTTCTGGAACCTCTTCCACAGGGACCTATGGAACTTGTTCCTGTACCAACTCTTGTGTATCTTGAGCATCAACTTCGTCGAAGTCAATCTTTCTCCCACTATCCTTCTTGAGGATGTGCTCCCTCTCAAGAAATACCACTTGTCTGGCGATAGTAACTTTCTTGTCTTGAGGATTATATAGGTAATATCCTTTCGATTCCTTGGGATATCCTATAAAGATACACTTCGTTCCCCGAGGTTCTATTTTGTTTCCTAAGAATGCCTTAACAAATTCCTCGCATCCCCATACACGTGTGTGAGAAAAAGTGGGTCTCCTTTCATTCCATAACTCGGATGGAATTCCATTTGCCGCCTTAGTTGGTACTCGGTTTAATGTGTATGCTGCAGTTTGTAATGCATATCCCCAGAAGGATAATAGAATATCTGAATGACTCATCATCAAACTCACCATGTCTAATAAGGTGTGGTTCCTCCTTTCACTAACACCATTCCACTGTGGTGTATAAGGAGGAGTGTGCTGAGATATAATCCCAAACTCCTGTAGAAGATCGATGAACTCTTGGTTCATATATTCTCCACCTCGATCTGATCGAAGCTTCTTTATCTTCTTACCAAGCTGATTCTCTACATAATTCTTGAATTCCTTAAATTTCTCTAAGGACTCTGACATATACCTCATTAAGTAGACATATCCATATCTACTCAAATCATCAGTAAAAGTAATGAAGTAAGAATATCCACCTCAAGCTTCTACTGGAAATGGTCCACAGACATCTGTGTGTACCAATCCTAGAAGCTCTGTGGCCCTTTCACCTTGTCTACCAAAAGGTGGCTTGGTAATTTTCCCTTGTAAACAAGCGTGATATCTATCAAGTGGTTTTAGCTCACTAGATTCTAAATAGCCATCTTCGCAGAGCTTTGTCAAACGCTTCTCGTTCACATGACCAAGGCGGTGATGCCATAACTGGGTGATGTATGAGTCATGTGAGTTTGTTTCGTTATCGATTTCCACCACTCGGTTTTCGTAATTCAATACATACAAACCATTATTTAAATGTGTCATACCATAACATACGTTGTTCTTATAAAAGAGACAACCCTTATTTCCAAATTTGAAAATAAATCCATCCATATCCAAACAAGATACAGAAATTATGTTCTTGGTAACACTAGAAACATAATAACAGTTATGTAAAACCAAAATCATCCCAGTCGGCAATGAGAGGTGGTAGTCGCCAATAGCCAACGCAGCCAGCCTTGCACCATTTGCAGCTCGAATATCCACCTCTCCTCTGGCGATCTTTCTAAATCTACTTGGTTCCTGCATTTGAATACAGATGTGAGCCCCACAAGCTGTATCTAAAAACCAATGTGTAGAAATATAAAGATTGCACTCGATAACGAATGCACCTTTAGCGTCCCCATGCTTCTGGGTGCAGTTCCTCTTCCAGTGGCCCTGCTTTCCACATGCAAAACACACTGGCTCCTATTCCTTTCCTTCCCTCTGGATCTTCCCCTTCTTGGAGGGATGGAGCTCGGGGGCTTCAGACCGTTTATAAGTCTTTGGCCCTTTTGCCTTGTCCTTCCTTTTCTTGTTCACCATAAGGACCGAGGGTTTTTCACGCCCCATGTCCTTATCTACTTGGAAAATCAATGTCAGAAGATCTAATAGACTCTTCTCATTTCCGCTCATGTTATAGTTTACCATGAAGCTAGAGAAGGTCTTGCGCAGTGATGATAGGATGAGATCTGTACGCAACTCATCCGGGAATTTAATCCCTAAGATGTCCAGGCATTGAATATAGCCAATAATCTTGACTACATGAGCCCCAGATGGCACAGACTCTCTATGCTTCGTGGTAAAAAAAGAATTGGAGATCTCATACCTCTCCTGTCTCGCCTTCTCTTGGTAGAGATCCTTAATGTGAGACATCATGCTATACGCTTCCATGTTTTCATGTTGCTTCAAGAGCTCATTAGACAAGGACAATAGCATGAAACACTGGATATATGTGGCATCATCCATGTGTTTCATGTAGAGAGATAATTCCTCATCACTAGCCTCTTTCCCAGGCGCAGCTGGAATAGGCTCTTCCGGCATATACAATTTCCTTTCGTGGCGAAGGACGACGCGTAAACGCCTCTGCCACTCTTTGAAATTGGTTCCGGTGAGAAGGTTTTCCTTCTCGAGTATATTGATCAATGATATGTTTGAAGTCATTTTCTTTCCGTTTCTACAAATTAAGATGAGGAAAGTTTTAGTACTTTATTACAAAAATTGAGACAAATAAATAAATTAATACTTATTAGTCTCCCACTATTTTATCAAAATCCAATAGCCCTCACCATTGACTTCGGAATATTTTGTTGCCTGAATATTCTAGTGGAAAGGATCCATATTTCCCTTCGCATTATCCCAACTAGGGTTGGTCAAGCAACTTTAAGGGTTTTAGGTAGGCATTCCAAATGCCAACTGCATTAACTCACAGCTCCTTGATCCACTGAGTGGACTCCCCAATCCTGAAATCCGTTTATTTTGGATTTCCTCAACCTTTGCCTCTTGGTCACACCAAGTCTAGCTGTAGAAGTCAACCCATGATGCAAACCAAGTCAAGTCAACCCAAAACCTTGAATTAGAATTCCTCGATAATTGAAAGCACCCCAACTAGGGTTGGTCAAGCACTTTGAACTATGGTTCGATTCTAAACAAGATTATGTAAGGCTATACCGACTTAATATTTCTTTTGAGGGATTTTATCCTTATACATAAATTTCTATTTTATTATCTTTGATTACATGCTTGTTAATATTAATTGGGATATACTTAAGTGATTAACCATGTCTAAGATAATATTTACGTATAAACCAGTTTTTATTTTAGTTCTATCTTGCATGCTTGTTATATTCATTAATTGTGTGATCGTGAAAACACATCCTAAATAAATAAACCATGCAACTGACAGAAATAAAATAAATGGTATGATCATGAGCTTGTTCTATTTGTTATTTTATCTAGTGGTTGATAAACTAACCCAAGACCTAGGGGAGAAACACCTTGAACCTTGCGGGTTCGTGTTTACAGCATTCCACCTGTCCACCTTTGTATCTCCTTGGATTGGTTTCACCTCGGCTCCTGACTTGAGCTACCTCCACTAGATTGGTAGCTCCATCCATTACATATGCATTTATCTCACACGCAAGTGAGGGTTAGAAAGGGGTTTTTTACATAAAAGATTCCTTGGGCACGCAGGCCCTACATATTAATGAGGGGATGGCTCGCAGGCCAATAAATTTAATTTAAATAAATAAATTAAAAAGAAACCATTCACATACAAAGGTTTCGGTCTAGATCATGATCATCCACACATGAAATGATATTTACGCATAAATAAAACTAGCATTCAATTCTTTAATAGTTCTTGTTTAAGATAAATCACGCTCAAATTAATTAATTATCTTTAATTAATAAATCATTTTATCTTAAATACCTTCTCTGAATTTCCATGAGATTCTCATCCATCATAATTTTAAACAAATAAATTCATTTAAAATTATCCTTGTACGTAACTTGTACTTTGGAGGCAACCCGGTGAATTCCCATTTATTACGCAGATGTTAAATTAAAAACATATATATAAAACACCTATCACGTGTTGTGCCTCAGCTTTACGCCTGCACCATGGTACACGTCTCAAGGGTTTGTATAATATAATAATAAATTATAAAAAATCTACGTAATTTGAGTGAGTACACAGCGTTTAGTTCCGACTACAGGGCGTGTAATTTTCTTCACCGTCCATTCGAAGTACACGCCTGGGGACAGGGCGTGTTAAGGTACTTCAGAAATTTTCGGAGTACATGGTGTGTACAGTGGGACACACGCCGTGTAGTTTCCGCATTACACGGTTTCCAGCTGGGCAGGCCATGTACGGAGTACACGGCCCAACCCTAACCCAAAGGGACTACACGCCATGTTCATTAGACCACACGACGTGTATTCCAGAAACCGTGTGCCACCTGTTTCTGGTCAACACACGGTGTCTTAAATCCTTAGAAAAAATCCAATACACATCCTGATTTGGCGGATCAGTCAATGCATTGAACCTAGACTACACGACATGCACTTCCGAATACACGCCGTGTATTCTGGTGTTATACGGCCAGAAACGTTTGGCTCCTTCGGATGAGTTCCCCTATTTAATTTTAATCAAAATTAAAAGAAAAATTCGTTTCTATGAGGTGAACGAGAAATGAGGGAGGAGGAATAGATCTCGATATTCAGATTTCCAGAACTATTAAACTTGAATTGAAATAACTAAATTATTAAATTCGTAAATTACCAACAAAAAACTAAATAATTATAATCAACGATATGACCGCTCTGATACCACTTGTAGGTTCCGGGCGCAGCCGAAGCACGTTGGTGGGTTTTCCCAACTTCAATTTTAGCGTTAAATGACGTTCAATCCGAGATCTGTCACGAAATAAAACACCGGGTCTTCGGAATAGAACGAAGAACGGAAAAGAAAAGAAGTGTCCTGGAACCCTTAAGATAGGATCTTCATATGTTGGTTATAATTAATTTAATTAATTTAATTAATTTATAAGAATTACCTCGATGGAATTCTTTCTTCGTTGGTGTCTCCAGTCACGATCCTGTGATCCGTCGTTGAGTCGTAGAATCCAAGTGTAGGATTCCTCTAGCAGTTATCCACACGTGTGCCACGATCTCTAGACGTCACTGAAGGGAACTCTGGGTGCTAGCACAGAAGATCCTTCACTTGTGATGTCCTTTTCGATCTCCTTGATCTGGTGGAGGATCTTACTTTCGTAACTTGAAAGCGTTCTTGGTGGAAAGGGAATTATCTCTTTGCTTGAGAGTATTTCCAATCCGTTGTGCACAAACAAAATGAATAGCCTTTTTGAGAATAATTTAATTAGGATTTATAATACATAGAATAATAAAATAAATTAATTTCTCATAAGCATTTAATCATTTCATTTAATTCTTAGTAATACCCCATGTCTTAATAATGACAGTTGACCATCATTATTACTTGACATGCGTCCAACGTATTACATTTAATATCATTTAATTAAATAAACTATATTTTCTCACGAATCCTGAAAAATAAACAACACGGTGTGTATATATAAATATACACAACATGTACTTTTATTATTTCAGTGTTATTTATTTTCCTCCACCATATTTATTAGACCTTGAGTAATGAATATTTATAAATATAACTACATTACTCGCTAATAAATATATATTATTTCTCCCACAATATATTCTCTCGAATAACTAGTGTCGAAATAAATGTGATCATACATCCTTGAATAATTATTAAACCACAATTGGGAATAATCTTTATTCATCTAGTTAAATTAATATTTAACTGAGATACATGGACACACTTAGTGTGTGACCCTCTATGACTCTTTCTCAGTAGCATTAGTTGGAGCCTGCCCAAAGTCCAAGGTTAGCGTCTAGCAACACGCCAAGGCACCCATAGAGAAAGAAGTTAACGCCGCAATGACATGTCACCTCCTACGAACGCTTGCCGTGTAATATAATCTCTTTGTCTCAATATCTCTAATCAAGCGGGTTTCATGCTAGTGCCATCAACCCATGTGCTCGATTATTCTTTCTTTGACTTCCCGGAATTGAACTCACCCATACCTTACCATGGCTATGGATTATTTAGGCTATATCAATTCCATCAAACGGCCTGAGATATCTACTTCCATTATGGAATAGAAGGGACAAATCCTTTATTGCATTATCTATTAATGCAGTATTACTCATGACGCGCCCAACATATCCTACCTCACTGCGAACAGTGTGTTGTCACAGTTTTTTCAATACATCTAAGTGCGCGAGTTTCAATACCCATTAATAATAATCTTAGAGTCTAAGGACCAATACACACGTCCACAAATAGGAACATCCAATGACACTATGAAATTTGGATTTCCTACTGGCGGGTCTCGTTCTCATAATATCCTCCTGGATATAACCAAGGGCGCAGACCATGAGAAGGTTCCTCAATGTTTTATGAGTCCTCACCCCTAATGGCCTTTATTATTTGTGTCCCTCAAATAAAATCATCCGGCCATAGAACATATATTCAAGAACAGTGATATGGAACTTCCGGGTTCTCATCATAGTAGGGATCTGCTATGACCCATTAATGCAACATCTATCCTTAGGACATTATCACATGCATTGTCTTGCAGAAGAACAATCAAGATGTGATAAGGAATTTATTAATGAATAAAGTACAAAGTAGTTGGTTCTAGGCCACCAACTCCAATAATTCCAACCGATACTCCACCTCGCTAACCCATTACATTATCTCAAAAGGTCATATATATCGAGGAGATAGTTTTCCCTGCTTCCCAAAATGACGACGTCCATGCCTTGGAGAGATTCTCAAAAAAAAAACATGATCACCCACCATAAACGACAACGGTCTTCGACAGTGATCTGCATTATATTTCTGATGACTCAAAGTCGTCTCCATTCTCTTTCTAATCAACTGAATCTTCTCCATTGTTTCCTGGACAAGGCTCGGCCCAGCTAGTGAAGTTCCACCCGTTTCCACCCAGCATAGTGGATAACAACAAGGACGCCCATACAATGCTTCGAACGGAGCCATGCGTATCAAATATTCATAGTTGTTATTGTATGAGAACTCCACTAAGGGTATATGCTCCTCCCATGAGACACCAAAATCCATTACAAAATCCCGCAACATTTCTTCCTATGTTTTTATCGCCCGCTCGGATTGTCCATCCATTTGAGGATGATACGCCGTGCTCATAGTCAATTGAGTCCCAAGAGCTTGTTGTAAGGATTTCCAGAAACGAGATGTGAACCTCAGATCTCTATTTGAGATTATAGACACTAGTACACCATGTCTCTTTATCACTTCCCAGGTATAGATTTTTTGTAAGATCTTCCACCATATGGGTTCCACGAATAGGGATGAAATGGGACGACTTGGTTAGACGATCCACAATCACCCAAATGGCATTGTGTTTCCGGACCATTCTTGGAAGACTTGTAACAAAATCCATTGTTATCTGATCCCATTTCCATACTAGTATAGGTAAAGACTGTAACATACCAGCTAGTCTCGGATGCTCTGCTTTAACCTGCTGACAAGTTAAGCACCGTGAGACAAACTCGGCCACCTTCCTTTTCATGCCGCACCACCAAAATTGTGCCTTCAATGCCTTATACATCTTTTTTGTACCTGGGTGTACATCCCATCTTGAATGGTGGTAAGCATGAAGGAGTTGTTCCTAAAATGCTATAGGTACAACCATATGATCTCTGAAACACAAAACTGAACTCCCATCTAGATTCCATCCCTCAATGGCCTCCCAACCATTGAGTTTTGAACTCATTGCAAAGCAGTCTACATCAGATTCCTATGCCTCCGTTGCTATTTCCACCAAATCAGGAATAAGCATAGCTAAAACTAAAACATCAACATCATCTCGGTTTTCACATTAAGCATGCATGTCGGATAAGACCGCCATCAACTACCATTCATCTGAAGCTTCCTTTTCCAACTGAGCATATGAATTCCTACTTAATGCATCGGCCACCAAATTTCCCTTACCCGGTGTATACATCAAGTCGAAGTCAAAAATTTGAAGATACTCCATCCATCTTCTCTGCTTCATATTCAAATATCATTGTGAATAAATGTGTTTCAAGCTTTTGTGATCCGTAAACATAGTAAATTTCTCACCAAAGAGATAGTGTCTCCATGTTTTCAAAGCATGGACGACTACATCCAACTCCAAGTCATGTGTTGGGTAATTCTCCTCATGCACCCTCAACTGACTTGAACCATAAGCAATGACATGGTCTCCTTGAATGAGAACACAGTCCAACCCTGATCCTGAAGCATCACAATACTCAACATACCCCTGTCCTAATTTTGGAAAGATCAAGATGGGTGCTGATGTAAGGTGAACCTTCAACTCTTGAAAAGATCTCTAACATTCCTCAGTCTATTGAAGTTAGTCGTGAGAAGTCATGGAAAAAGCATCAGTAATAACTAGCTAGACCAAGAAAACTTCGTATTTCAAAAAAAATCTTTGGAGGTTGCCAAGAAAAAATAGCTTCTATCTTTTCTGGATCCACTGAAACACCCTTTTCAGAAATTACATGGCCTAGAAAGCGTACCTCTTGTATCCAAAAATCACACTTTGATAATTTGGAATACAACTAATGGTCTCTGAAGATTTATAACACTATCGTCAAGTGTTTCTCATGCTCAGCCCTTGTTCTTGAATACACCAATATGTCGTCGACAAACACCACAACAAAAGAATACAGATATCGCTGAAATATCCAATTCATCAATTCCATAAAGATTTCTAGTGCATTAATAAGACCAAAATGCATGAATATATATTCATAGTGGCCATATCTGCTTCTGAAGGTTGTCTTCAGAATATCCTCCTTCTGAACTCGCAACTGGTGATATCCTAACCACAGGTTAATATTAGAGAAACACTAATCTCCCCTCAATTGATCAAACAGGTCATCAATGCGTGGAAGTGGATATCTATTCTTTTTCATAACTTGGTTAAGTTTAAGATAATCCACATATAGTCTCAATGTTCCATCTGCTTTCTTTACAAACAAAATCGGTGTTTCCCACGGAGACACGCTTGGCCGAATAAAACCATTGATTTCCAGCTCCTCTAACTATACTTTCAATTACTTTAACTTCATTGGTTCCATCCTATAAGATGGAAGTGATATAGGGCTGGCCCCCATAAGGAGATCAATTATAAACTTCAATTCTCTTACAGGTGGTAACCCCGAAAAGTTATTAGGAAAAACATCAGAAAATTGATCTACAACTACTGGAAAACTGTTACCCGCGATCTCGTCCATCGATTCCAAGTTTAACGAAGACAACTGGTAAGATATCATTGCCACTACTAGTTCCAACAAGCCCGTTGTACCTGCCTTCACTGCTCTTTCTTCACTAAAGAGATGCTCGACGCCATCCTCAGTTGCGAAACAGACGGTTCTACTATAACAGTCGATGTGAGCCCTGAACTCTATCAACCAATCCATACCTAGGATTATATCATAGACATTCATCTCCAGCAAAGAGAAATCCCATTTCAGCTCAGCTCCATAAATAGTTATAGAACATGCTCTACACATGAAGACTCTACATTCTCTTTCACCAAGAAGTGTTTGAAGTTTTATCACAGAAGGAATCATTTCAACTTTTAAGTCTAGCAAATCAGCAATACAAGAAGCAAGAAAATAATGTGATGCACCAGTATCGAACAAAACTTTCATGAGGGTAGAATTCGAAAGAATCATACCTCTCACCATAGATGATCCAGACTGGTCATCCACGATCACTTGTTCTGCTCCATACAATTGCTTTGTTGCTGCACTTTGACCCTTATTGCCTTGTTGAGATTGTCCTACCTAAGGAGTCATGGTATTCCTGGAATCTCCATAACTAGCTATGTTCTACTAGCGAGACTGATTTTTCTGTCCACGCCCTCTCAAAGAATAAGATTCTTGTGACGCCTGGGAAGTGTCACGCGTACCCGACCTCAGAGAACTGTGACAATATCGCTGAAGATGCCCCATCTTGTTGCAATTGTGGCATGCTTTCGGTGGTCCTTTACATTCTTGTTTCATGTGATCAGTTGTGCCACATTGAAAACATCCAGCTTTCATCATGGGTCATGGAGGAAGATTCACTGATCCAGCCATTTGATTTTGATTCGCACTCCCACCATGGAAGTAGGTGTCCCTATTCCGCTTGTTCCCAGCATTAGAGTTACCACCCGTTCTCGTGGGTATTATCATAATTCAGTCTACCATAACTCATGAGATGTCTCTTTCAACTATTGTTTCTCTGTTTACCATCTTCGTATAATCCGTAATACAGATCACAACTATCTTCGAGCGAATCTCCTGTCGCAACCCTGATTCAAAGATGTGTTCCTTTAGCGTCACAATTGCAGCAACTTCCGGTGCAAAGCATACTAAATTCATGAATTTAGCCACATACTCCATGACCGATAGATTCTCCTGCTTCAGGCTGAATAAGTCTGTTGTCCTCTGGATCTTGAACGTGTGAGGTTAGAATTGTTTGTTAAACAATTCCTCAAATTCCTCCCAGATGAGGCCTTGATCAACCTTAGCCTACACCATTAGCTCCCATCACTATTGTGAAATATCCTCCATCATATACGTTGTTATCTTTACTTTCATCTCTACTGGTGTGCTGATGAAATCGAAGATACAATTCATCCTACCCAGCCACACCTCTGCCATTTCTGGTTCAGAATCACCCCAAAAGATGGGTGGATTCTACTTCTGTAACTGGACGGAATGGTCTACATGCCTTGACTCATCCCTCCAATTCCCCGTTTCCACAGCCTGAAATGCTTGAAAAATACTTTGGACTTGTTTCTGGTTCACATGTGGCTCAGGTGCGACCAAATTCTCCACAGCCCCTTCTGTTTGGTTTCTACGACGTCTAATGGGTGCCATTTTCTATACAAACAACGCACACTGTTAGTCTCACTTCCTAGAAACTGAAGTCTTAATATTTCAATTTCTATCACATAACTATCACAACAATGATTTCCAACCATTTCTAAAAAAATATTTTCTTTCTTTTGAAAATCAATCTATTTTCAAAATACATCAACCATTATCTTTTCAAAATCATTCATTTGAATACATGCTTAACATTTTCAGAAATCATGCTTTTTCATCAAACCATAATCCATTTCTCAAAATGATATATGCAATCCTAGAGGGAATTTATTCCTCTACAATTCATGTCAGGCTCATCTCATTGGCTAAATGCATGACAATGAGATTTTTAACATTCTAAAAGTGTCTCCAAAAACATATGTACCCAACTCCCTGGTAATTTGAAGTTCAGCATAAAGAGGTTAGCTACATCCTTTTATGATATACCATTCAAGTTCCGAAAATCCTACTCCTTTATAAGATTCCAACCCAAGGAATAGACAAAAAGGAATTTCAACTCCAAGACCAAGAAGATCAATTCCCACTTGTTAGGCAAGGACCAAACAAGCTGATACTATTTGTACCTCAATGGAAGGACCAGACTGATACCATTTGTAATGACCTGCCAATTCTCATTGGCTTGAGAGTACAACAAGTCATTACTGGGCCTTTAGAAACATCCCCAAGATGCCAATGGCTAGAAATAAATGCCGAAGGGTTTCAAAATACATGGGGGATGATTTACCCTTTTAATGAAAACAACCAACAACGTCAAAAACTAGACAAACATCTCTAAGAAACCACTATATGATGCATGATTTAAAAACAAGATAGTTCATCCATTACTTCCATTTTAAACCAACCAAAGTGCAACAGAAAAACCAAAACTAATAAAGAGTAGACAGCAGAAAGACAACCGGCAAGACTCAAAGACAAACAAGACTCCAAGGCTCCACAAGCTCCATTCTCCAACACTACCAAACAACTCAAGAAATCATGAAGTAATGCTAATCACGTGTTCCACCTTTCCCTTGCCAAAATTCTGATAAATGACATATACAAAACCACCAACGTGCCAAAGCAGGGGGTGAGTAATGAAACTCAGTAGGTTTTCCCCGATGACTTCCCAACCCATGCCTCTTGGATAAAACATATTAGCACATTTATATAAAAAAATTTATATAAAACAGTTCCAAAAAAGTTCACAATATAAAATGTCTCATATCAAAACCATCTTCCAACAAAACCATTCTTCCAACCAAAAACCATCTTTTCCAAGTAAAGAAAACAAGAAAAGTTTCCAATCAAATTCACAATTCCATTTTGGGATAACCATTCCATTTCACATAATCACATCATTACCCATGCATGCATCATTGTGACAGTTCCATACTCATGAGCAGTCTCTTGTCAATCTACCAAGTCGTCACAAGGTAATTATTCCCCATGTTCCATTACACTTTTGGCACCGAGCACAAGGTCATATTTCAACCAAGCCTCATAATGCAATATGAACACACACACCAAGTATTTCCAAAAATCATACCATTTCAACCATGCCAAAACCATTTCAATAAAACAACCCTTTTATTGAAAACCTTTTCCTTGCAAACCATTTTCCAGATCCATAAAATCCATATTTTAAAATCATAATTTTAAAATCAAGGAACCAAATCACTTTTCTCGAACCATTCTTTCAATTTCCACAATTCCATCAAAACCCATAAATCATCACTAAAGAAGATTTATATCATTCTTTGTACCACAATTTCAAAATCAAAACCATGAATTTAAATCAGTTTGAAATAATCCTTCTAGTTCTAAGAAAGATGAATCGAGAGTGAAGCCACCTACCTCAACAAAAAGGGCAAAACCAAGCCACTGATGAAGAACGCTCAAGAACACTGGATCAAAACTCCACGAATCCTCCTTAGATCTCTTCTCCTAACACAACCAAGTCCAAATCAAGTCATATTTGGCATCCATACCCTTAGATCTACCCATTACGGTCATAGATATAAGAAAATGAGAAAAGAGGAGAAGTATATCTAAGTAGATCTAAGAAACCTGTCAAGAATGAAGGAGAACGATCACATACCTCAAGAATCTGTCTTCAATTTTCCAAGAGAAGCCTTTGGATCATCTCCGTAATTCTTGGGAGAAGTTTTCCAACCTTCAGGGGAGGGTAATCCCATGTTAGGGCCGCATAGGAGCTTAAACAAGGCAATTAAAGGAAAAACGAGTTAGATCCATAGTTTTAGGATCTAACTTTAAGTGACCGCATGGTTTTTCCACACGGTTAGGCAAACTGTGCACCAACAGTGCGGTATGTACTACCTTGCTAACATTCATCACATGGTTAGTCCGAATGGTTAGTCAAATCGTGAGTTAACCGTGCGGTAGTCACTCCTTGGAAGGGGAACTCCATACGGCCTCATCGCATGGTTTGCCCAAACCGTGCACACACCGTGCGGTCTCCTCTGTCCAAAGTGACCACCGCACGCATGACTTCCGCATGGTTTGGCAAACCATGCATAGACCGTGAATCACCACTTTTTTCCCTTTTACAAATTTAAGTCACCAAACATTCCCAACCATCTCACATATGCTTCATATACTTAAAAGGCATAAAACAAGGGTTACTTACTAGAAACCGGGGGTACTACAAGAAGTAAGGTAAACTCTCTAAGTGGATGATAAAAGGTGATTCATGTTTTAGCAGAGAGAAGCACATGACTTCATATTGTGAAGTATATTGATTCTATTAAAACTATTGTTTTATATTATGTGTTATAAAAAAAATTATCTTTGTTCCCAATTCTAAACATGATGATACATTATTTCTTGTCAGAAATAAGTATTGTTATAGTACTCTATACATAATAGTTTAATAATACTTGAATCATAGATATCCAATATTGGTAATAAAGGATGAATATAAAATATGAGAATCAGATAATACATAGTTGTGGAAAGATAATTCATGGTCAATTAAATCTAAACTAAATTACCAAGTATATACCTAAAAGGTTGTTTAGACTCTTTTGGAGTTAAACTCTTTGGTATTTGACGTAGTTACTTATTATTTTTTAGACAAAGAGACCTTTAGAGATAAAGATATATCCACAAATTTTCCAAAGTTATTCCAGCAATACAAGTGTGAAATATTCTAAGGATAAGAGAGGGGTAAATTTATATACTTTATGGGACTCCTTTAAGATATTTTAGGAATTTAGAATGGAAGTAATAAATACACTTGGTAAAAGATATAAGATTCTTCAAGTGGGATTTTCAGAGAATATCTTAATCAAATATTCATCAATCATTCAAATATATAGGGTAGGTATTTAGAAACTCACATTAACTTATATACATCAATGATATTATAGTGGTATAATGAGGATCAATAAGGAGTATTATATGTTTTTATAGTATTCCACATTTCCTTTCAATACATGTTTCACAAACAGAAACATAATAGTTAACTGTATGCCAACAAAATTGACTAATGGATATCCTATATGTTATATTATAATGGCAATCCATTATATAAAAATCTTTATGTGTTTGATGAGAACCTTTTTTTAAATCAAATTTTATTAAAAAAATTATATCAAGGAAAATATTATGTTAATCTTAATTAACTATTCAAAATTTGTTTAGGATATTACTATTACTAATATAGAAAGGTATTTGTCAATATCAACTATATTTATATAAGTGGGATCCACTTATCTTTTGATAAAGTTAGATAATACTTCACTTGAATTATTTTAAGGCACTGGATGTGCCTTAGTTGACATAAGAACACTTAACTCCACGTGATTTAGTGGGAGGAGTTGTTCTACAAAAACATACTGCCGAGGAAAGTTAAAAAAAGAGGTGGTTTTATATTCACGAAGAGAGGTGATATATTATTTGATAATAATAATGATTCCTATTATTAATTATTAAACAGAGACATTATAATATCGTAATGTTCATATGAATTCAGAGATTGATTCGATACATCAAAATATAGTTCCATATTTTAGTGGTTTCTACAGTTGATGTAAATTCATTAGAGTGTATTCAAGAATAAAATAGACATATATTCTACAATAAGGTACCACTAATTTTTGGTTGGTTATTTATGGTTTCAAGAGATGTCTAGTCATAATCTACAATGAAACCTTTTTCACTAGTTGTCAAGTAAAAATTAATTAGAATTATACTTGTCAGTACAAACTACTATGAACATTTATTTTGGTAAATGGATGTTAATATCATCTTACTTTATGGAATCCTTGTATAATATGTCTATATGATTCATCCAGAAGGGTTTGTGACACTAAATAATTCCAATAATGTATATAAGTTGCAGAGATCCATAAATGTATTAAAGAAATAATTATGATTATAGAATATTTCTATATAAAACTATTTGGTAGCTTGGTTATATCAAGAAATAAAGTGATCTGTGTGTCAAAAGGGGTAATTGGGATAATTTTGGTTTACAAGAAAAATATGTTAATAACATAAAGAAAAAAAATATTTTTTATTACAGTTTTTTAAGACTAATGAAAGATATTACTCCAAGAATGACATGAAGTGGGAACCCAAGTTCTAAGGAAAAATATATTCAAAACTAAATCTATAGAAAATTTTGGATCAAATCATTTTATAAATATTAAGAAAGTGTTGAAAAATACAAGATGGAACAATTCAAGGCCGAATTATTACCTATTCCACATTGTGTGAAATATCTCAAAGATAATGTGTTAAAGCAAATGAAGATATCACTATGACAAAAAGAATTTCATATTCTTCGGTGATTAGAATTTATCTTATATTCATTGACATGTCCTAAGGTTTTTTATTTCTTATGAATAAAGAATAATGAGAAAAAAACACAAATAACTAGGATAATTAAATATGGTTGCAATTAGAATTGTTTGATAGTACTTGAGAAAGTGTAATGGATGAGTTTCTGTTAATTAGAGAGATGGAAATTCTAGTTGTAATGGGGATAAAAAAAATATTCTTCCTTAAAATAAATTTAATCTACTATCCCTGTAAGGTTGAGGTAATAAGAAATATAAGTTTATTTAATCCATTAGTTTCCATATCTATATAGACTAACTACGATGTGGCTTCTAATGCATCTTAATAAGCGATTTAATAATAATTTGTTCTGAATTTTTTAATTGTACCAAGATATTAAAGTATTATTGAAATATATATTATGATAAACTTAATAAAATGGTATTAAACAAGATGTAGAGTTTATTACATTAGTTAAATAGTAAATAATTAGTGATATCATCTATTGAGTTATTTTCTCAATGAAGGGAATTCATAGTAATAAGAATAGCCATAGGAGAATGTGTAAGAACCAATTTCTATAGAAATACCTTATCATAGGAATTTTTAGCATGTGAAAGCTAAAAAACTATTAGTTGAAAGTTGTCTCTAGTGAAAGAGGGAGTATGTTGGAGTTGTTTTCCTCAAACTAACTGACTTTTGTACTTCCAATTACCATAAAATTAAAGTGAATGAATATTAATAAATATATTATCACATGATGGTTGTTATTTTGTGCAACATTAATGTGATAATTTATTTAGATTATCTGTCATATTAAAAGGTTATAGTAGTTCCCCACTATAATGATAACCTTGACATATTATAATGATATACTTTGACATATGTCAAATGGTCTGGATGAAATCTATCTGAAAGGATACATATGGTGTTTTTTTATTAAGTGATGGGTTCTCATAAGTATATGATACTTTTTCTCCTAAAGTTTACACTTGGTAATCTCCAAAAGGGGATTTTATGAGGACAAACCAACCAATAGAAATTCTGCGTGTTATGTTTCATTGGATATTCATATATTTGAACGTGTGAATTTATCCATAGACTTGATATTATAATTAATGTATATCATGAATCATATACTTTAATATATGGATTAAAATTTTCAGGGAATATGTTTGTGGTGATGTAGGATATTTTGTGTGCATCATAAGTGATATGACATTAATTTCATAAGTCAAGAAAGGATTTATCCTTTATGAGTTAATAGAATATGATATGTCTAACCCTTTGATTAAAATGGAACTATATGATTAAATATATGTTAATGTTAGTTCATTAACGAGTTGATTTTAGGGAGTAAAAGAAGTATAAATCAAGCATATAGGTTGATGGCACAAAGTATGAAACCATATTGATGAGATATTGAGACAAAGGGATTATATTACATAGTGAATGTTCATAAGATGTTCTTTCCATTGTGACATTAACTTCTTTCTTTATGGGTATCCTGACGTGTTATTAGCCACTGATCTTGGAATTTACAAAAATTCACCTAATTCAATGAAAAAAAGACCTAAAGGTCCACACACTAAGTGTTTCAATAATCTATGTTAAATTATATTTGAATTTAATAGTAAAATAAATATTATTTATGGCCTGTTGTTTAATGATTATTCACGTATTGTTCATCGTATAAATTTATTCACTATATATATACAGTTTAGAATATATGAGTTGAATATTAAATAAATATTTATTTTTGAATGAGTAAATATATTATTTCATTACCCTTTTTTTATTCACAAGGTAATAAAAACATATTTATTTATTCACCAATTTAGTGAATAAATTATAATAAATATTTATTTAGTTTCATAAATATTAAAAATAAATATTTATTCACAAGTTTTGTGTATGTAATATTTAATTATTTATTTAATAAATAATAAAATGAAATTTATTTATTTAAATAAATATTTTCTCATGGTTCAATAAATTCAGAGGATTAATGTGTTATGTTTTTTACTCGACAAAAATGATATATTTTCTTTAATGCTATTTAAATAAATATTGATTTATTTATTTAACAAATGATATTTAAATATTCATGAATTAGTACATTTCATGGAATATATTATTATTATTATTGACATGTGGTTTACATAGAATTAAAAAATTATATAAAAGGTATATGTGTAATTACTAACTATTTAACCCTAAATATATAATAAAATTTATATCATTTTTTAGAGAGTGTGAATGATTGGGAATAATGAATTCTCTTAAGGGAATTATCTTAAAATTGATATAACCACTCAGTAACTCTCTCAAGCCAAAGATATTAATCCTATTCCTCCCTCTTAATAATGAGAGAACAAGAGATAATTTTCTAAAGCCCAATATAATTTTTTGTGATCAATGGGGAACAACACATGGCACTTGGTTCACCCATTCTAGCATCCAAAATACCAATAGCGATGTTCAAAAATTCATTGAGTATGTGTGGATAACACTAGAAGATTTATATTTTGGATTTTTCACTACAATAATGATATGATAATATTGGAAACTTGATTGATCAAAGAACAAGAAGAATATGAGGTTTCATCATCAAGTTCTTTGGATTTTATCCATTGAAACCAACAAAAACCATTATTGGACATCACCCGAAGAACTTCCACTGTACCCTAGATCCTTCATGTGACATTGACCTACATGACGTATATACTAGACTAATGCATCGTGTGATATTTATAACTATTAAAAACCTAGAAACAACACCCACATATTCTACACTAAAAATTATTTCCTATACTACACAATGTATATATCATGACCTGAACCAAGATGGGGTTTGATCAACAACTACCCCAAGCTTGCCTCTATAGTTCCGGGGGTGGAGACAAATACTGAAGAAATAACTAACTTAGGGTGTCTTTTTTCTAATAACCTTTACACATGCACAAAGACAACTCAATAAAATAGTGCATAGGGAGAAATCAATCGATGAAACATTTCTATAAAGTAAACCAAACATGCAAAAACCTCTAGACAGTACAAAAGTGCGATAGTGTAAACTGAAAAGAAAAGGGTAAAAATACACACCTAACCAAAAATATGTCCCAACCTAGAAAAACTAGAAAAGAAAACAGCTGAAGGAGATCCTATCTCCTGAATCCCATGCTACAACCATCATACGTCATCCAATCTCCCAATATCCTTAAGCTCATTGGAAGTTACGATCGACTTTCTTTAATCTAAAAAATACATGACATGTGTGGGAAAACCCCAAGTAGGGGTGAGTATATAAATACCAAGTAAAACAACCCAAAAGGGGTGAATAAAGAGTAGTAATAGGTATAAATGAAGAGGGTAGCAGTATATAGAACAAGGTTCCTTGAAAGAGTACAACTCAACCCAAAAAGAGAGTTAAAGTAAGAACATCCAATCATAAGGGCCTAAAAGTGGATAATAGATGAACTACCAAAGACTTTTCCCCATTTAGATAGAGAGTAAACTCATCCAAACATAAGAAGATATACATAGAAAGCACATGGAATACCCCATATGTCTTTGCGTATCTTGGAAAGAGAGTATCCAAATCCAATGAGTGAATCAAGAAAAAAGAATATATATGTGCTTAGTCAATGAAACCCAAATGAGAGATTCATGGAATCTCCATCTCACAGCTCATCCCAAGAATAAGAGTCACCAACAATTCCAAAATAAGTCCTTCAACAATGCCCAACATCTCACACATCTAAACTGAACACACAAGTCTAGGGGACTCAATCACCACACCATGATATTATCCGCTTTGGGAAGCACCGACATGCCTGAATAGTTTCAGGTCGTAGCACAAGAATTCATCTTGTTGGGGAAAGCGTTCCTCTTCCTTTTGAGTCTAATTCTATGTTAAACCATGTCTCGTCACTGTGTAGCACATTCGAGGGGGTACAAATTCTAGGTGACGATCCCATGCCCTGGTACGACAGGAGGGTCCAACTCTAATAGTCACTGAGGAACTCCACTGCCCAGTCCTACTAGAGGGCACCACATGGGAAGGTCATCGAGGAACACCACTTCCCAGTCCTACTGGAGGGTAATCACAGAACATTGAGGAACGTCACTTTCCATCCCTACTGGAGGGTAACTGGAAATGATAATCGGGGAACACCATAGCCCAGCCCTACTCGAGGGTACGACCAGAACATTGAGGAACTCTACTACTCGGCCCAACTATAGGGTAACTCAAAAATATCATTAGTTAATTCCACTATCTAGCCCGGCAGCAGGGAAAGCCTAGAACATTGAGGATCTCTACTACATAACCCTACTAGATGGTAACTCGAAAGGATCATCAGGGAACGCCACTGCCCATCCCTGTTGGAGGGTAAGCTTGTACTTTCTTAGTGATATTGTATGATTTCTTCCATCAACAGGTGTTTACTCGGTGAATCACAATAATAACATCTCACATATTATATCAAAATCCACAATGTAGGGAACTATAACATTCTACATAGAAAAATGCTCGAGATAAGCTATTCAATTTCCTCAATCGAACACCTGATGAAATGGTCACATTTCACAGCATCTTTCTTGAATGAAATCTCATGGGTCCAATCCATGAGTCCAAATTAAATACCGGATAATGGTCTTGAAATGTCTGCCTAAATTTCAAGGTGGTATCGTCATAGACGGTTCGTCATTATGACACCATATGAGGGATATATGTCAGATAGAACATTCTACAAAAATAATTTAGTATTTTTGGGTGTTTCATTGTTCCAAGGCATGAGTCTAAAAAATTTATCCATCATCGTTCTTAAAATGATGGTATCACTTCTAGGATTGTGTTTTCACCAATGGTTCATCAAACAGATGCCTGGATAAAAAGATAAAATCTATATAAGATTATTTAACCAATATTTATATCTCATATCTTATATATCATATATTGTATCTTATATCATATATCTCATATCTCATATATTATATCTTATATATCATATATCATATATTTTATCTTTTATCATATATATCATATCTTATATATTATTTCTATAGATCTAGAATCCTTGTTCCCCAACGATTACAGATCAATGCCTCGCTCGCCAACCCAGTATCGCATCGTCAATCTGCCACGAATCTGGGGGGCTGATCAAGTTTTTTGTCACCTATAAACTTTGATCTAGGACCGAGGGGATCAAATATGGGAATAACAAAAATAATTTATAGATAAAAGAACCATAAACTAGAGTTTTAAACATCACCATCCCAGCATTCTGGGCGAGTGATCAAGAATGAGGCACTAGGGTTATATCATTGACTAAACTATATGAAATCCAGTACTTGGTCCCATCCAAAGGTTGTATCATGATTTATATTGAAGAAATAATAATTATTTAGTCAATATTTTATTCCAAAGTATTAAAAACACCAAATTATTATTCCTAACTCTATTTTTGAATGATCATTGGTGAAGAACGCACTCACGCAACGATTGGAAGAAGTTGATGCATTCGTTGCATCTTGGTCCGATTTTATATGATGTTCTATATAAATTCGATCTTTATTTTCCAAAGGGAGGATGAATAGAGCTTTGCTAATGGTGGGATAATTATTATCCAGCCCTATATATTTCTCTCTATCGGGAAATTTTTAAACATTTCTTTAGGTCAAAAGGAATTAATTGATTAATTTATTTATTTAATTAATTCACATAAACACACTGCCAATGTGTGAGGGGTATGAACATCCCGTGGCAAATTATTTTATTTAGTGACTAGGGTAAAAACCATGTTTTGGACTCAACAATGGTCTCATATTTTTTATATGATCAACCATTTAAGATTTATCCCATTTTCTTTGAGGTATCATGTACACGCAATATAAAATATTTTTAATATTTTTAACAATAAATTCTGGGCACATTTTGTCTCGGAATCGCATGATGTCTTAGCACCTAAATCTATAAATATATATAGAAATATTTTAATTTATTAAAATTCAAAAATTAGGTCACTATAGTATAATTTTGTTCTTCATCCGTATTTTATAAACAAGACTAATCTTTCTCGTTTACACATTGATCACGCCAAAATCACCTCCATGGGCCTCATCTGTCACTGCTTCTCCTCATGTGACCATTTTTAGTAGTACTTCATTGAAAAAAAAGGAGGAATAATAAAGAATAGAGAAAGAAACTAGAAATAATAAGTCATATCTCACATTTAGATCAATGTTGTTGAAGTCCATACCAATTCCAAGCTCCATTTTCAATTACATAAAGAACACGTGTTGGATTCTCCAATACCCTCTCTCTCTCTCCCTATATCTAGTTAATGTTGATGGAAACAAATGAAACTAACCCAAATTAGAGGAGTTAATCATGAATACATATGATGAAATTAGGGTTCACATATAATAATTAATTATTTAATAACTACTCTATTTATTTAATTATAAACTCAAGATGGGGCCTCTCTTAAGGCCCAGATCACAAAATTATATTATACCATCCCTAGGGTAAACCCCCTATTCTAGAAAAAAATTTGATGTTATAATTTACATCCGTAATAAATGTATAATTATTTAATTATTTAATAAATATTAAATATCATAAAAAATTCCACTTTATTAGATATTACTAAAATTCTTCCCAAGGGTAAACACTACGTCTCAAGGTCAACTAAACAATAAGTTAATTATTTCAAAAAAAATTCTAGAGTAAAATTTATTAGGTTTCATTGTGATTTAATAAAACTTATTAGAGACAACGAAAATTATTAAGAAAAACAATCCATGATTACCATACAAGAATAAATGAAATCACATGCACTTGAAATAAATAAAATTATAAATGTGTGTGCCTTACACTGATTCTATTAGTTCATCATAATTTACCAACTATGGCTTGATAAAGATCAATATATTGGTATAAAAATTATTAAGAGAGCTCTAGGATGAGTGAGTTTTGGTTGAGCATCAAGCAAGCACACCCACTGTCATCGTATAGAATTGTGCTTTATAAATCATTCAAGGATTCTCCTTGAGTGTTGTCACATTAACATCATTAATTATAAAACATGAGTAAATTATTCATCCAAATCGTGCATTTCATGCAAAAATATATCACATCCCCATTGGTTTCATCTTATGAAACAACTATTTAATGATAGCCAATGTGAATGACTTCTTTGAATGATAATAGTTATCATCCAACTACCAAAATCTTTGATGGTAGTGACATTTTTACCAAATAAAATGCCTTATGATATGAGAAATAATTCACTACAATTTTTTGGATTAGTGACCTAAAAATAATGCTAGTTCAATATTAAATTACAATTGAGAAGGCATTGACATGTTTTATCATGATTTAAAATATCCGTGATCATGAAATATGATATACATATGCATCATGTGAAAAAATAGCTTTAGGGAATATATCATTTAAACTTACACTTTAAATAAATCCTAAAATACTTACATTAATTTCACCTTATATCATATTGTATATAATAACGTATGAAACCATACTAAAAACCCTTTTGAATTCCTTCCAAAAACTCGTTTGTAAATATATCATCAACTTCACCTTGTATCACATCATATAAAATACCATATGAATATCCACCAAAAACTATTTTGGATTAACTCTAAAACACTTTTAGTGAATCAATCTGCATCAAACACAATTCTCATTCAGTTAACCATAATTTTTTATAGCGTTTACAATATATATAAATAACTAGATCCATAAATCTAAGTAAAGAGAGGCCTCTAGAAAGGCATCAATATTAGTCAAGATATAAATGGATTTAGTGTCAAATCCATCAAACTCATGTATGTCTGTATATGTTACCACCAGTAGCATCATATTCTAGAATTCACTCTAATGTTTCCCATTATCTATGACACTGAGTGACCTTGGGGTATGGGATATTTCAATCCCATATATTCAACTCATATATTATCGATTCTCCTAGTTTAATCTAACTAAGTTGATGAATACATCACATGTCATATATCTTTATGAATTAGAACATAACATGTTCTCACTTGAATAAATAAGAACATCATATGTATTATCTCTGTTTAGTATCACTCTCCTTGTCATATCTTAATCATGTTCTCAAATTTCATACTTGTCATACCAGAGGAAGAATCTCATCTTGGATGAGCTCTAAATAACAATAGGATCAACAATATACCCAAACACCCCTAATTATCTAAGAATGAAGGCTTGAATAAGATATATATATCAAATTATGATGGTTCACATGCTATTTGTCATACCAACCTTATGTAAAAGGGAAAATATAATCCATGCACCCCTAGTATACCAAAGAAACAGTGTGTGATACTTCTTGTAGTATATGTAGTGGGTAATACAATGCATAAATCACTTTTTGTTCCTCATGAGAATATTCCGCATCTCATATAAGAATCCTTCTCACACTAACTTTAACATTTGCTCAAAACCTATAATACTTTATGATAAATAATAGATAGGGATAACTCAATGTCACGCTTTGAGAAGTAAATTATCATTACATTTCATGAAATGTATATCTATATATACATTAATGTAACCAATATCAAAGAATGAAAATATATATATTGTTTTTATATGATAAATTTTATATTCATATTAATCTTTTAAGAATACATTAAAAAGACTAAATAGTTAGTTTTATATCATATCATATATGAAACACTTGAAGATTAACCTTATGTTTGCTACACTTTCCAAGGTTCTTCTAACTCATTACATTTATATGTAATTTCTACAACATCACTATGTGACTATCCATTTGACAAAACTATTCAACTAAAATATTTACTGAGTAATATCTATGAAGAAATTATATTTGAATAATAATAAGATTTAGGAATCATATTCATAATGTTCAACTCCATGAACATATTCAAACTCCTAAACTCTCCAACATCAAATGTTACAATATTAATAACTTCTATTGTCTACTTAGAACTACTTATAATTTTAACATCATCATCCTCAGAACCCTTTCTATCAAAATTTTCCCATGAAATATTTTGCTAAATAATGTAACTACTTACATTATTACATACCATTATATCCTATAATACTTTAGGATAAAGTTAAATTTACTTTATTATGGAAACTAAATGTAAATTTTATATTTATATTTATAAATATAGCCTAAAAATATTAGTATATTAAAGGAAATTCAGAGTTATCTTTTGATTGGAATAATCCTTTGGAAATATTGACGTTCACTTTCATACAACAATTAAATGTAACTATTTAAATTTCTCTTTACTATCAGATATCCTAAACTCTATAGTATATTAAGTGAAATCAATTTAACATTATACTGGTATATTATTTTATTTGTTAACTTTGAACTTTTTAAGTCCGAAAATACTCTCACTGGCCTCTTAGACACTATATTCTATTCATTAGATCATGATAAGATACAAAAACTCCTTCATGTTAGGAAATAACACTTATTTACTTTTAATCATTAATACTTAAGAAATAAACTATTGATTCCATATCATATATGTTATTCTATGTGTATTGATCATGTTTCTAAAAAATTTTGTATTATAACATACCACTGATGGATGACGGGAACAACTTACCTTTTATTTTAACAATAGCTAGATAAAAATTTTATCCTAGATAAACATTGTTATCCTTGTCTATTTTTCAAAACATGTTATATAATCTAATGGATTATAAACCATGTGTATATAATTAATCATTTCATGTTTTCTATAGAATTTTTTTAACAGACAACTTCTCGTATCACATAAGTGAAATGAGATATATATATGAATTATTTTCTTATATCCATCTAACCTTAATAAACTTATTTAAATTTAAGCCCTTTATTTTTAAACTCTTTCCTTCATTTCTTGGAGGAAAACTACAAGTTATATTAATTATTCCCTTATTTTTGAACCCCTGCATGTTTATAATACTTATAAAATATACAGTTTGTATCACATACCCTTCCAAACTAAATAATTAATTTCTATAACACTGATACCTAACAAGTACATTTCAGGAAGTTTAAAAACCCCCTTCAAGTATATCATACAATTTCATCATATATAATCATTACTTTTTCCTAATAACACCTTCAGGTTTTAATGGCTTTAATTCGATACTTTGAGAAACACTATTGGACTCTCCAACAAACTTTTTGTCTTCTGATTTTAACTTTTTACACACTTATTCTATCAACATAGCATCGAAACATGTTCATCACATGCCTTATTCATTTATTCTCTAGCCTTGATAATATTGGGTAAATTATTATATGAATTTATTCATCTTGTTGAAACATTTCCATCAATGAAAACTAAATAAATTCCTTAACTATAATAAACCTTAAGAAAATATTCAATATCTATATTTCATTAGCATACATATTCATATTGAATATCATTGACAAACCCAATCATATTGAATATGTAAGACTATAATTCATTGGTTAATTTTTCATATAATTCCTTTTAAACCCTAAGTGAGTCATTTTATGATTCTTAAAAGAATCTAGATTCACATGTTGAATACCTTCACCACTTGGTTACTCCGGAATAGTTTTTTCTCTAATATAGAGAATTTATTCTTAATTAAAAACTTTTGCATATGTTACTTATCTTATGAATTTATTATATTGAGATTTTATTCATCAAATATAGATCTCAAAGTTAATTTCATATTATTATCCATATAAAAATATTTTATCAAAGGAGTGTCAGCTTTTATTTCCATTTAATAAGGCCTTTTTTTAAATGATACATCACTAAAATGATGAACTATTTAGAATTTCATAATATTAATTAGTGTACCAATATACATATTTAATTATTAAATGAGTTCAATATAGTATTACTCTCACCACTTAACTACTTAGGTGGGGAATTATCCAAATCATATCATATGTGACACTCGAATAATTGAGTGGACAACTCTTTTTCCAATCCATCAAGTTGCTAAAACCAAATCTATTCCTATGGAATTCTAACTCTTAGGGTTTCTTAGCTAAGTGTAACCCAAAAAATTTACATGAATAGTAACCCATATTTGGTAGGAAACTATACATTACTTTCCTTCCATTCAATGGACAATCCAGGGATATCGTGATTTATCATGAAACTACCTAGTTAGATGATCAAGATCTTGAAAAGTACTACTTTGAAAGTAATCTAACACTTATTATTTTGATGGTAATTTAATCTCACTATCATATCTCATGTTATTACCTTTATTTATATATGTCTTCAGTGATTTAGTTTTGATTCTTAATAGTCCACAAATCTAATATGTTCGAACCATATTTATGTGTAACACTTTACACAACCCACAGTTTGTTTTATTCACAAACTAATGTGTGTTAAACATATTCACACATATTCAAATGCATAATATTCAGGAGGTAAATAAAGTATTTATATAAATATTTATAATTATATGATATTAATAATATTCACATGATTAAGTTTGGAGTCACAGATAGTTAACCACCACCTTACTAAAATAAATAAAATTTTCCCCAAAATAGTGGGAAATATGACCTGAAGCCCATCTACCTATGGATAATTTAATCCAGAGGGATTAAAATTCATCAGAAATCTAAAATCTAATATGTATAAACTATATTCAAAAACTAAATTGAAGAAAAAAACTTTAATTAAAAACTGATTCCAGGGAAGATTATAACTAAATTCATTTTCATGAATAACATATAACTCTCCATATGCATGTTTGATAATTTCTATAAACCATTTTACATTTAAACTAACGCATAAAGATATTCATAATACAAATAATTTATAATTATGAATAAAAAAGGGAATAAATTCTGTATAAATTAACATTTCACATATTTAAACCTTAGATAAATATTTTTATGTCGAATTCATAAACAATAGCTAATTATAAACATGGTATAATTTTTTTATTCATTGTGGAAATTACGGAATTTTTACTATAAACATATTATATTCATTTCATAATATGAACTCCTTCATAATATTAATAATATGATATTTCATTTAAATATAAAATATTTTATGCATTATAAACAATTTATCATCTAATTTCTTTTATATAAACATTTTATATAATATAAATATCTCATACTAGATGTTATTGAAACCTTGATCAAATAAATAATCAAAACTCCTTTGATATTTTCTAAATAATATCTCAAAATAAGGCTTTGATTTTAATAGTTTAAATTAATTAATTATAAAAAAATCTGAGTACATGACTCAAGAGGGGGGTTAATTGAGTATCTATAAAAATTCATGTTAAAACATTTTCTTAAAAAGGTTCCCCAATAAAATTAAATAAAGCCCAATCAATCAAGGTAATGTAGTTATAAAGGTTTTACTATTCAAATAACCTCTCAAAAGATTGATTAGTTCTCAGTAATATCAGAATGAGTTATTGATACAACTTTTGAAGCTATTCTAATAAGGCAAAACAGTTATAACTTCTATCCAATATTAACTATCAAAGTAAATCTAGTGATTTCTGAGTTACACAGTAAAATAGAGAAAAAATAAATTATAAGAAATAGCGAATAAAACATGTGTTTTAGTCCCAATACAAGACCTTATCCACTCCACTTGGTTATCACATGCCACCAAGTAGTTTATATTAATAAACTTGATCCACACCCGGGATCAGGGTAAACAACACTGCACAACACTGTCCAGATCACATGACCACTTCCATAGTTATTTGTGGGTAACAATAATCAACACGCATAAGGACCTCTTCCACACTTATCCGTGGGAGTAAACAAGTGAAAAAAGATATTAGAGGAAGGATATCTTGTATCCTTCAGTTTAATGCAGGAGATAGTGTGTGTATTTAATACAGACACACACACACTACTCAAAAACTAAAAACTAAACACAACAGAGAAAATATGATGAGATAAGGTTAGAAGTGCTCTGAGTGTTATTCTATGAAACTATGGACTTCTAGGATAAAGCAGATGCAAGTATCGAGTCCTCTTGAGAGAAACAGAGTATCACAAGTCTGGTTCTCTGGTTTCCAGTTAGATCT
Source organism: Viscum album (assembly GCA_963277665.1). Taxonomy (NCBI): domain Eukaryota; kingdom Viridiplantae; phylum Streptophyta; class Magnoliopsida; order Santalales; family Viscaceae; genus Viscum; species Viscum album. The sequence goes on along the minus strand of OY728119.1, from coordinate 1,682,164,417 downwards.
AATTCATGTTCTTTGTGGAGTTGTTATTCCAAATATGATTTGGATCTAATCTATAGTACTCTAGATTTTTTATTCAATAATGCTTCGTGTGTTCTTATATGTATCTTGGTGCATGTATTGGTCCACTTTTCAAGAATTCTCATGCTTCTGCTACACACTACTGGTCGTCTCTTGTTTCTAGGCCATGCATTTCATTTTATTCTTGGAGTGAATGTGTTGGAGCTGATAGGATGAATGTATCTTTCACCTTGTACCTCATACTATTAGGTAAAATTTCTATAAAGAAATATTAATTTTGTTAGTGAATTTAAAAGACTCAAATATGACCGTTATAAATTAAATTGAAAATGAAAAAACAGATTAAAGAAAGTTGTCACAATCTATCTAGAAACGGTATCACTTGAAAACGGTGTCACCACAAAATGGTGTCTTCTTCTTTGACTTTGGGTAGAGATACAATCATGATGGCATAATTGTATTGAGATCAGGAACCTGTAGCACAGATGTGGTGTTAGGATCACGTTGAATAGTCTTTTTCCAAACTTTGAATGGTGTCTTAGTAAGGAACCGGTGTCACAGAATTCATGATATCTAAAAATTGTTACTGTGTCTGGGTAACGGTGTCTATTTCATGGTGTCTAAGTCACGGTGTCTAGGTCACGTTGTCTGGGTCACGGTATCTGGCTCACGGTGTCTAGGTCACAGTGTCTGGTTCACAGAGTCTGGATCACTGTGTTTGGGTCCTTTTCCAGAAAACCAGAGCTGGTGGCAGACTCACAATTTCTAAGACTTAGCTGAATATATATATATAGACTTAAGCATTAATATTCACCAAATTAATTATACTTAATAATTCATAAAATAAATCATTATAGACCAAATTTAAATTTAGTTTACAATATTTTGTCATGATTTATAGGAATCAAAATCTTGAGAAAATTTATTTGAAGCATAAAGAAACCAAGCATATCTGCATATGATATGATATAGATTAAATAGGAGTAACAATTTTTTATCATTAAAACGTGATTAAAATGTGAGGAGTCCAATAATATCCACCTTTTTATGATCATAAATCGTATGAGTGAGATATTTTTTCTTAGTGTGTTGTCTCTCCATTAGTTTATGTGGCTCGCCACCTTTTGGGATTATCAAAAAGGGTATAAAAGTAAATAAGAGAATAGACAATAAGAGTGCACAGTGCATTAGAAAGAGAAATATGTGTCATTTTAAGCAATATAAAACAAAAATAAAAAATATCTTTATCAAACTATAGTGTTCACTTTTCTTCATCATTGGCTATCTTCTCTTTTCCCTTGACAGCAGCATCAGGAGGAGCCACAGGAGTAGAGGTAGAAGTTGAATAAGGGAGTGAACCAACTGTCAGAGAAGGAAGATGGATCCCTTCAAAAACATAGGGTTCCAAGGTAGGTTTAGTGGAAGACTGAGGTAGTTGTTGGTCAAGGATAACAGGTCTGATTTGACACAGATCTTGAGAGACAGACATAGAGGTTGAGGCAAAGGCATTGGATGAGGAAGGAGGAAAACCATACTGTAATGGTAGGAGCCACAATAGCAGTTCTCTGCACATGAATATAAGGCCTCAATAACATGATGAATTCAAGAATAATATCCCCACCATACTGCATCTCTTTCCTAAAATCATCTTTGTTCTTTATGAACTTGTCCAACAAAGGGGTGAAATATTTCAACTTCTGAACTTGATTTTTGAAATCTTGAGTGACAGATGGAATTTTTAAATTCTCTAAAAGGTAATTGAAATGGTTTGTCACATCATGCATAGAGAAAATCCTATTTAAGTATAAATCAACCTTCTTAGTAATTTCTTTCTGATCGTCATTTGAAATCATTGAATGAATACTTACCAAATCAAGGACTGTGTCGCTATTTTTGTCAACCATAGATAGACTCAACTTTTTAAATCCACTAATCACTGATTGAATTATCTCCATAACAATAGTTCTAAGTTGATCTCTATCAAAGGGTTGAGATGACTTTCTAGAGGAACTAGAGGTTGCAATAGTTGAAATGATGGACTTTAGTTGATTTATAAATTTATGTAGACATCCATTATACTCATAAGTCAATTTTTTTAGACCAATAACAAGATCACGCATTTCTTGAACTATATTCTTGTTTCTCTCATCCACCATTTCAGCTAAGGAAGTTAGGTATGGTTGAATTAGAGAGGAAACATCTTGTGGAATCTAACTACTAACATCCTCAACGGGATGGGCAATAGGATCTGGTCCTGATTTCAACACTTTCTTCATATCTTCAACCATAGCTATGAGGGACTCCACTTCATCACTTACCTAATCATTATCAATTATGAACTCTTGAATTTCATGAAGCATTTTTGGTTGAATATACCATATAATATTTTCTAATAGTAAGGAAGCATCTCTTTCTCCTAAGTTTGTTATAGGGGTAGGTTGAGTGTTCATGAGATTTTCAACTCCAGCCAATAAAGTAACTCCAAAAGCTTTCAGATCATTCTAACTCACGAAAGTAGGAGGTTCTTATAAAGATTCATGAACATGAGTTGAGATAGGCTCAGGTTACTTTGCAGAGACTACTTCAAGAGTAGATACTGGTTTCAATTGAAACACAGAAGATGGGTCTATTCCTTTAACCGAGGCTTCCTAGTTATCATTCACATCAAAGTATCTAGGGAAATTATACCATGTGTCTAAAGTTTTTTGATCAACAGGGTTATGAATTTAAACACTTTCTAGAATAGGGTTTTGATCCCCCTCAGCAAGTGCATCTATCAAAGGATTAAGACATTTAGTTCTTTGATGTGTTTCCAAAATTTCATCTCTAATAGCCTCACCCATTTCTTTTCTAGCCAACTGAAAGGCTTGCTCCATTATTTACTCAACAGAGAGGATAATCTTAGGATCATATTGTTCCACTATGTGTTCCTCAAAAGTATATTCTTTCTCAAGAGAAATATCTTCTTCCAAATCAACAATTTCTTTAGGAATAGGTAATTCCTTCTCAAATATGTCTTGAGTAATAGGTCCATTGTCTTCCCTATCAAAGATAGTTTCTCATGTTGGTGAAAAAACCACCTCTTCTTATTCTTTAATAAGATAGTCAAAAATTTCATCTGGTTCCAAACTAGGATCAGAGATGTCCTTAGGTATTGAAGAACGATAAACTGAAAACTTATCATAAAACCTTTCATTATCCTCCACCCAATCCTTTTTCCATGGATTCTAACTAATTTTTATTCTTTTGACTGTAACCTTTGAGATATTGAATTCACAGTTCTTGATGAATTCTTCATTTTCTCCAACCATTCCTTTAGCATAAAACATAGAAGATATTAACCTTGAGTAGAACAAGGAGGTAGACTTTGAGGTTTCCTTAATCAACTCACACATATGAAGTGTAACATACTTTCACAGGTTAATCTTGTTTTCATTATTCATAATATGTATCAAAAATATATCTTCATATTTTAGGGTAGAAAAATATCTTTTTCGTAGACTAATCTGATTCTAAATAAACTTAAACAACAATCTGGTTTCACCAACCAACTCAGTAGCAATAACTCTTCTCTTTTTTTTTTACTTCCATCCATGCTTCCCAAGGCTTCATTTAAAACAAATATATCATTGGGAGGAGTAGGACCTCTCTGAATGTCCTAAAAAATTCCTTCATGTGGTATCCCTAGGAATGTATCCCATATCGTTGAAGAAAGGGTACATATTTTTCCATTGATCATGCTTCTTACAATAAAATCATCTTCTGTGTTGAAAGAGAATTGAACAAACTGATTGAACTGAGCAACTAGCTTTGGGTAAATCAGCATGTTCTCTTTTTTGAACCAAGCTAGCCATCCATTCTCTTTCAGTACGTTCAACACTAAAGACTTACTTGAAATAAATCACTTAGAGATGATTTACTTTTCTTGTACCACTATTATATCAACATGATTCAGATTCAAAGGACCTTCGGGTGCTATCTTTGGTGCTCATTCATTTTCTTCTTTGATTTTCACTTCTTTGGATTTGATGAAGATGGGAGTTTCATTCTTGGAATTCAGAAATGATTCATAAGAGAGAGAGATAACTGAAAGGGTTGAAGGAGGAAATATGGTATGAGGGAAGAGATATCGAGTGATGAAAATAGTGAAACATCTTTTGTTTTTATCATTCAGGGATATCAAGCGTCAAAAATTCAAAATTTCGGGAATGAAAAAAGAATAAAATAATCAATAACAGTGATACGGGTTATAATATGTAAATAAAACAAAAAAGTGTTATTACAATGAGACCAGAATAGAATTTCATGGTGAGACTAGAACAAGTTGTCATGGTGACACCGTAACAAGTTTTCACAATGTTATCTCTACTGTGTGACATCAAAACGGTGTGGCCATATTGGTTTGAAACAGTATGTAAAAAACAGTAAATAAAAGACTGTAACGATAAGACTGAAAACATTAGACGGTAAATTTAAGATAGGAACTTTCAAAACATTGAGAGTGAGACAGTACTTCTAAGACAGTGACTCGTGAAACTGTAAACTGTGAAAAAGTAAGCTTTGAAATAGTAATTTTTTGAAATCAGTAAATTTTCTACTTAATATTTATAATTCCTAATTCATGTATGATGTAATCTATTCTTTCATAATTTAATGGATTGGTGAATATATCAGCAAGATGATATTCCATTCCAATGAATTCCAAAGTGATATCACATTTTTTATAATGGTATCTTAAAAAATGATGTCTTACATCAATATTTTTTGCCCTAGAGTGAGAAATAGGATTTTTGGAGTTTTTAGTTTCTCTTTTATTGTGAAAATTTATAGGTATATGCCTGAATTGATATCCATAATCTAGTAATGTGTGTTTCATCCTCAAAATTTTTTCACAACAACTACCAGCAGCTTTGTATTCATCTTCGGAAGTAGATAATGTAGCAGAGTTTTGTATCTTACCACACCATGAAACTAGATACTTTCCTAAAAGGTGACATGTTCCATAGGTTCTTTTTCTATCTAACTTAAAACCACCAAAATTAGCATTAGAATAACTAACTAAATAAAATTATTGTCCTATGGGATAGAATAGTCCTAGATTGGGTGTATGTTTGAGGTATCTGAAAATCCTTTTAACAGAATTTAAATGATATTCATTAGGGTTTTCTTGAAAAAGAGGACACATACATACACTAAATATAATATCAGGTCGGCTAGAAGTTAAGTAGAGTAATCTTCCAATCATTCCTCTGTAAGTGGTTTGATCAACAGATTTTCAATCTTCATCAAGATCAAACATACAGGTAGTACTCATTGGACTGTCACTAAATTTAGTGTTATCCAAGAAAAAACGTTTTAGAAGATCTTTAGTATATTTTCTGTGATTTAAAATAATACAATATTCATTTTGAAATATTTTAAATCCAAGATAGAATTTTAGTTCACCCATTAAAATCATTTCAAATTCATTTTGCATCATTTTAGAAAATTCAATACATAAAGATTTTTTTAAGATCCAAAGATAATATCATCTACATAAATTTGAACTACTAAAACATCATTGGAAATTCATTTTATAAAAATGGTAGGAACATCTATTCATTTTATAAATCCTTTTGAAAAAAGAAAAGTACTTAATCTATCATACTAAACTCTTGGAGCTTGTTTTAAACCATACAATGCAATTGATAATTTAAAAAAATGATTTTGAAAGTGAGGATTTGTAAAACCATGGGGTTTCTCAACAAAGACATCCTCATTTATATACCCATTTAGTAATTCACTCTTAACATCAATTTTATATAATTTGAAATTTAGATGAGCAGCATAAGGAAGCAGGATTACGATGGATTGAAGTCTAGCTACTGGTGAAAAGGTTCCTCATAGTCAATTCCTTCTTCTTGACTATAGCCTTATGCAACCAATCTAGCCATGTTTTTAACTATGTTACCTACTTCATGTACCTTATTTCTAAACACCCACTTAGTGCCTATGGTAAATGTGTCTTTTGTTCTATCACCAAGTTTCCAAACTTTGTTCCTTTTAAACTAGTTAATTTTTTATTACATAGTCATCACCCAAAATTCATCATTGACAGCATCATTAATATTTTTAGGTTCATGTTGTGATAAGAAAAGTTCATATTCAACCTGATTTCTAATAGAAGCTCTAGTTTGAGTTCCTTTAACTAAATATCCTACAAAAACATCTAAAGGATGGTTATTAAGGGTTCTAAAAGCTCCTGAAAAAGAGGCACTAGTGATTTTAGGTTCATAAGTAGGTTCGGGTTCATTACAACTTGAATCTAGAGAATTTCCAGAACTGGATGTTTTCAGAGATTCCTCAATAGGATGGTTAAAGGATTTTTCATTAATTTCCATATTTAATATATCATCCTCTAGGTTCTTTAGAGTGCTCTAAGGCTCAGGTCATTTCTCATAAAACTTGATGTGGAAAGATTCTTCAACACATTTAGTTATTTTATTAAATACTATATAGGATTTACTAGAGATTGAATATCTTATAAAATTTTCTTCATCACTCTTGGATGCAAACTTGTCAAGATTGTCCTAAGTATTAAGGATATACACTTTCCAACCAAAAACTTTAAAGTAGCTTACTTTGGGTTTTCTATTATTTCACAACACATATGGAGTTATTTTGAGAATAGTTCTAATCAATACTATATTAATAATATATAATGTTTTATTTACTACTTCAACCCAAAAATAAATAGGTAATTCATATTCACTAAGCATAGTTCTAGTAATCTCTTGAAAGGTGCATTTTCTTCTCTATACAACTCCATTTTGTTGAGGTGTTCTGGGGGAAGAGAAATTATGACTATAGCCATTTTGTGAACAAAATTATTCAAACTCTTGATTTTCAAACTCACAGCCATGATCACTTCTTAAGGATTTAATTCTAAGTCCACTAATATTTTTCTACAGTTTTAGAATATTTTTTAAAATGATAACATGCTTCACTTTTGTGAGCCAAAAAGAAAGTCCAAGTATATCTATAAAATTCATCTATAATAACATAAACATAGTGCTTCCCATTTAAACTAGAAACTCTAGATGGTCCAAACAAATCCATGTGAACCAATTCGAGAGGTTGAGAAGTTGACACTTATTTCATTGGTTTGAAGTAAATTTTGTGTTGTTTTCCATTTTGAGAAGGATTGCACACTTTATCATTTGGAAACTCATGTTTGGGTAGGTCTTTAACTAAAAATTTTCTAGTTATCTAAGGGAGTGAATATTGAAGTGTCTTATTCTCCTATTCCAAAGCCATGATACTTTTTGAAATACACTTAAACATGAGTCATTTTTAGAAACTAAAGAATCTATGTTAACCGAGTATACATTTTCATTTCTCAATGAAAAAACACTAATTCATTTTTAGAATTAAAAATTGCAAGAATCATTCTCAAATTAAACATGAAATCCAACATCACAAACTTATGAAATACTAAGTAGTTTATATTCCAATACATCAATAAAAACTACTTTGGAAATTGAAACTGAGTTAGAGTTACCAATTTGTTCAAGGCCAATAATTTTTCCTTTGGAATTTTCAACAAAAGTGAGATGTCCACCATAAATTTTTATTAAGGTCTTGAAGAATAAATAGTCTCCTATCATGTGTCTTGAACACCCACTATCCAAGTTCCATGAGATTTTACAAGATATCTTTAAAGAATTTTCCTACAAAATAGTCAAATAAAAACCAACTTTGGTACCCATGTTTTTTTGGGTCCAAAAATATTACTGACTAGTTCATTAGGAACCCACATCTACCACATAGGTTTCCTATGAGAATTATGTAAAGTACTTGAAAAATAAACTCTATTTAGTCCAGAAAAGCTTGAAAAAGTAGAGAGTGTATCATAACATGAACTAGTAGAATTTTTTCGTGAACTAGGAGTAAAGTTGTATGTCCTAGATTTAGAAACAAAATTGGTTTTTCCAAAATTTCTTTTACCAGGTTCATATCCAATACCAGTCGTATATTTAGGATCAATATGTTTACCACGCATTTGTAAAAAAGTATCTTTACCATTTGTAAACCATTCAAGGTCCTTTTTAAATTTCTCATTAGATAGACTTTGTTAATTGTTTTCTTTGAGTAATTAAACATTTCTATCTCTTTCTAAAGTAAGTTCATATTTAACAGTTGAGGTAAGAGATTGTTTTTTCTTTAACGAATTGTATTTATCTTTTAGTTCATTACATTTCTCTTCAAGCATATTGCAATAATCAAACATTTCATCTTTAGACATATTTGCTGAATCACTTTCATCTCTAGAATAATATGAATTTTGTACATGAGATTCCAGGGTTACCTCAGATGTTTTTTTCATGAAACACATATTGGATTTGTTAGTCTGTTCATCGTGTGAAGATTCTGAACCACTTGAACAGTCCTCAGAAGCACTCTAAGTTGTTTTAATTTCTTTTTTATACTTTCTATATTTGTCCTCATATTTATTTTTATAATTTTTCTTGGGACAGTCATCCTTTATATGTACCTTTCTCTTACATTCATAGCATACTATCTCATCAGAATTGTCATTTCTTTCTATTATTTCTTCCAGCTTCCCTTTTGATCATATCTTTCTTTGAAGTTAGGCTATCATAAAATATTCTTCTTCTTGTAAAATTTCTTAAACCTTCTAGATAATTGAGATATTTCCTCATCATTTTCAAGTGATTATTTTTCAGTACTTGAAAATTCTATAGAGACTTCCAATTTCCCCCTTTCTTTGTGTTTAGAGGTTGTGGTCTTAAATGCAACAGATTTTCTTTTGGATTCATCCTCCTCTTCCTTGTTGACTTTTAGCTCCTCTTCTTACATCATTAGTTTCCCAATGAGTTAATTTACAGGTAATTTGATTATGTCACATGACTCTATAATAGAGATAGAGATTCCTCTCCATAAATCAGGTAGGCATCTGAGAATCCTCATAATTTTTTCTTTAGTAGTAACTTCTATTCTAAGAGAAATCATTGTGTTGAAAATTTTGTTGAACCTGAGATACATGTCAGAAATAGGCTCATCAGGTTTCATTATAAAGTTATCATATTTTATAGTATAATTAATAAGTCTCATTTCTTTCACACTAGAAGTTCCTTCATGTGAAATAGACAAGGTATCCCAAATTTCATGGGCAGTTTTACATGAAGAAATTATGTTAAATTCTCATCCCCTAAAGAGAAATATAAATCATTCATGGCTTTGAAATTGTTATGATAGGTAGTATTGGTTGGTTCATGCCAAGTAATTCTATCAGTAGAAGGAACCTTATACTCATCTATAATTGAAGAAAAAAATTTCAAAACCCATACTTTCTAAATAGATTTTCATTTTAATCTTTCATGGGGAATAATTAGTTCCATTAAAGAGTGGCGGTTTGTTTGTTGTAGCTCCTTCTAATCTATTATCCACAATAAATAAATACTTTTAAATCGCTAGAAATTTATAATTAATAGAAATTTACAGATCTTTAAAGTACAAATAAAATCAAAGTTAAATAATTTAAACAATAGAGTCTTAATAAAATCCTCTAATACCAAATGTTTGTCGAAGTAGATTACTAAAGAGGGGGGTGAATTGAGTATCTATAATAATTTATATTAAAAAGTTTCCTTAAAAAGGTTCCCCAATAAAATTGAATACATCCCAGTCAATCATGGTAATACATTTATAATGGTTTATTTGTTCAAATAACCTCTCAGAATATTGGATAATTCTCAGTAATATCAGTATGAGTTATTGATACTACTTTTGAAGCTATTCTAATAAGGAAAAACAATTATAACTTCTATCTAATAATAGCTATCAAAGTAAATCTAGTGATTTCTGAATTACACAGTAAAATAGGGAAAAAATAAATTAAACAACATAGTAGATAAAACAAGTGGTTCGGTTTCAATTTGAGACCCAATTCACTCCACATGGTGATCACCTACCACCAAGTAGTTTATATTAATAAACTAGATCCACATACTGGATTGGGGTAAAAAATAGTGCACAGGACTGTCCATGTCACACGACCTCTTCCACAGTTCTTCGTGGGTAACAATTATCATGTCACACAAGGACCACTTCCACACTTATTTGTGGGAGTAAAAAAGTGTAAAAATATATTAGAGGAAGGATATCATGTATTCTTTAGTTTAATGTAGGAGAATGAGTGTGTATTTAATATAGACACACACACATTGATTGAAAGATAAAAAAACACAATAGAGAAAATATTATGAGATAAGGTTTGAATTGCTCTGAGTGTTATTCTATGTAGCTCTGTACTTCTAGGAAAATAAGATGAAAGTATTGATTCCTCTTACAAGAAATAAAGTATCGCAAGTCTGGTGATCTGGTTTCCATTTAGATCTTACTCATGTTCTTCATGGATTTGGTATTGCGAAGATGAGTTGGATCTAATCTCTGGTATTCTAGATTTTTGATTTTATAATGATTCATGTGTTCTTAAGATGTATCTTGGTGCATGTATCAGTCCACCTTTCAATAATTCTAGCACTTCTATTATACACTCTAGGTTCTGGGCATAGTGGAAGGGCATTTCGGCCGGCACCCAACTTTAATTTTTACTATGATCAATGATTATTTTGGGATCAATACGATGATAAACACCAGTCTCCATGGAATATAATCAAATGTTTAGATAAAGAAGGAATGGGCATGAAACCTCTAGAGTGAATCTTGAAAACCATGTTTATAATTAATTTAATTAATTTAATAAATAAAAGAATACCTGGATCTTTGGTATTTTCTTCATTGATGATGTTGATCATTCGGAATGACCCTTCCGGATTATCTCATTGCGCTTGCAAGGATCGAAACTAGAATCCCTCTAGCGGTGATCCACACGTGCTCTAATGGCCTCCGATCGACACCAATCATTCTCTGGGTGCTAGCACGGTGAAGCGAGTGTCTTGTGTAAGTCATTCTTGGTTTCTTTTTTCTTTGGCCTTGAAGAACGTCTCTCATTATTGAGAGGGGCGGGAAGAGGATTTGAGAGAGAAATTTTTTAGCTCAACAATTCTCAATTCACCAAGCGTGTGGTGTGTTTGCTATGGAACAATAGACGTACCTATCCATTTATATGCATGGAACGTCAGTTTTAATATTTAATTGCATAACAAAAATTAAATAAATTCATGAACTTAGAGAAAACCCATGCTCATAATAATAATACCACGTCATTATTTATGGGGCACCAACTAGTGAAAAATGAAATTATGAATAGAATTTCACGGCACAAAATAATAGAAGCATCCGTATTATTTTAACTTGTTCTGAATAATAATTATTTACTATGTTGAAAATAATTATTTTACTATCAGACCAGCCTTGGTCCGATCAAACTCCACTTCCATTTTTTAAACACCAGAATAAATAAATAAATAACTTATTCTCCTAAATAAATATTTTATTTACAAACTAGTAAATAAATATTAATTAAATGTCCGATAAAATAAATAAATATATTTATTTTAATTTATGCAATCATCTTGACTTGAATAAAATTATTCCATGGTCTTGAGAATAATATTTATTTCATTAATTAAATTCAAATAGAACGTAACTGAGTCCACCAAAAACACTTAGTGTGTGACCCTTTAGGATTCTTTCTTGTTGTCATTCAGCGAGCTTGCCTAAAGTCCAAGAGTATTATCTGGAAATGGGTCAAGTCACCCAAGAGAAATAACATAAAGTTGAAACAACAACATCCACATATAAACAATCACTGTGTAATATAATTCCTTTGTCTCAATATCTCATCAAGCAGGTTTTATGATAGTGTCATCAACCACTATACTTGATACATCATTCTTTAACTACCTGAAATAAACTCGTCATTACACCACAACCATGTAATTTCATGTGAAAATTCTATTTCAATCAAAGGGCCGAGATATAATCTTTCATAAATGGAAGGGAAAATCCTTCCTCAACTTATCCATTAATATCATGTCACTCATGATGCACCCAATGTACCCTACTTCCCACCAACTGTCTGCTTGACGGTTTTCATTAGTAAATAAAAGTACACGAGTCGTGACATGTATTATTGATAATCTTAAATTCTAAGGGTCATTACACATGCTCACAGATATAAATATCTGATGACACCAAAAAATAAAGAATTCCTACTGGCAGGTTTGTTCTCATAATCTCTTGTCTTGGAGATTACCAAGTGGGAACTTCATGAGAGGAAGTCTCATATACTTATGAGTACTTTCACCTGACAGTATACATGCTATGTGTCCCTTTATAGTATGTCATCCAACTGTAGAACTATATTTAAGAATATTTTTATAGAATTTCAAGGTTCTCATCATAACGGGGAACTTTCATGACCTTATCAATGCCAAAAATACTCTTGGACATTATTACATCATAGTCATTCAGAACAATGAAAAATATATAAAAAGATTTTTAATATTTAAATACATTAAATATCCATGTAATCAAAGTACAACCAGTTGGTTCTAGGACACCAACTCTTACAAACTCCCACTTGGACTAGAGCCAACTACCTACGACTTTCAGTCTACTGGACCTCACATGGTGATCATGTTTCTGATGATTCAAGGATTTAGTCAAGGGGTCCACCACATTGTCTTCCATGGAAATACTTCTCACTAAAACTTCACCGCTCTAAGAAAAATCCATCAAGAGATGATACTTCGAAAGTATGTGCTTCGTCTGCTGATGTGACCTTGGCTCTTTTGTGAGAGCCACCACTGCAGTATTATCACAGTACAGTGTGATGGGATATTTACTACTTGGTATCATATCCATATCGTTGATGAAGATTTGTACCCAAAATGCTTCTTTAGTTGTCTCATAAGCTACGATATACTCGGACTCTGCTGTAGAATATGCGACCACATTCTGCTTTGAGCTCTTCCAGCTCACTGCACCTCCATTAAAATTAAATATGTATACTGTTTTTGACTTCATGTCATCTTGATCAGTCTGGAAACTAGCATCTGCATATCCTCAGATAACTAGTTCCTCATCTCCTACATAAACAAAGAATATATCATTATTAATCCTTAGATACATTAGGATAGTCTTAACTGCCATCCAATGGTAGTCACCTAGGTCAGCTTGATGTCTGCCTACCGCACTTAATGCATAGTTGACATACATCCTACTACATAGCAAGGAATACATGACTTACCCAATCATTGATGCGTATGGATTCCTTGACATTATCATTCTTCCCAAATGTGTTTGAGGACACACTTTTTGGAAAGATGAATGTCATTTGATACTGGCAATAGTACCCTCTTGGATTGTTCTATATTAAATCTCTTCAGTATATTATCAATGTATGTACTTTGAATTAGGCCCAACAATCTCTTTGATCAATTGCGATGAATCTTGATCCCAAGAATATATGCTGCCTCACCCAATTCCTTCATAGAGAAGCATTGATTCAATCATGCCTTAATAGACTGTAATACTGGTATCTCGTTTCCAATAAGTAATATGTCATAAACATATACTGTTTGAAAAATGACTTCACTCCCACTAAACCATTTGTACACAAAAGGCTTACATTTATTCTTGATAAAACCACATTATTTTATAGATTCATCAGAATGAATTTTTCGTGACCTGGATGCTTTCTTTGATCCATAAATGGATTTCTGCAACTTGCATACCTTATTGGATTCTCTAGGAGTCACAAACCATTCATGTTATGTCATGTATACATCTTCCAAAAGGTTCCCATTAAGGAAGGATGTTTTGAAATCCATTTTCCAAATCTCATAGTCATGATAAGACATAATGGAAAGTAGAATTCTGATGGATTTCAGCATTGTAACTAGTGAAAAGGTTTTATTGTAGTCAATTCATTAATGTTGTTTAAAACCTTTTGCAACTATTCATGCCTTATAGGTACTGAATTGTCCTTCCATGTCCAGTTTCTTATTGAATACCCATTTTCAACCAATAGACCTTACATCAACTGGAGGATCTACCAAAATCCATTCTTGGTTTTGATACATGGAATCCATTTCAGAATTCATGGATTCTTGCCACTTGGAAAATTTGGTGCCACATACTACTTCCTTGTAGGTTATAGGAACATTATTATCAACTAATAATGTGTCAACATCCGCGATAACTAGAAAATTGTACCATTCTGGTTCTCTAAAATCTCTTGCACTCCTACATAGTACTTGTGTCTCTGGAACAGATTCTTCTTCCATGGGGATTTGTGGAATCTGTTCCTATACCAACTCTTGTGTACCTTGAGTCTCGACTTCATCGAAGTCTATCTTTCTCACACTATCGCCTATGGATATGTTCTCCCTCTCAAGGAATATGGCATGTCTTTCCACTATAACATTTTACTATGAGGGGTTGTATAGGTAATATCCCCTTATTTCCATGGGTTATCCTATAAATGTACACTTTGTGCCTCGGGGTGCGAGTCTGTTAACTGAAGAGGCCTTAAAAAATGATTTGCTACCCCACATATGTAAATTTAATAACATGGATTTTCTTCCACTCCAGAACTCATATGGATTACCATTTATCAATTTAGATGGTACTTGGTTTAGTATGTGTGTCTTTTTTTGTAACGGATATCCCCAAAAGGATATTGGAATACTCACATGACTCATCATTGATCTCACCATGTCACACAGGGTGTGGTTCCTCCTTTCTCTCACACGATTCCACTAGGGGGTTTATGGAGGAATGAGTTGGGATAGGATCCCAAACTCCTGTAAGTAATTAATGAAGTCTTGATTAAGATATTCTTCACCTTTGTATGAGTGTAGTTCCTTAATCTTCTTACAAATTTGGTTCTCAACTTCATTCTTGTATTCTTTGAACTTATCAAAAGAATCTGACTTATACCTCATTAAGTAGATATATCCATATCTACTAAAATCATCAGTAAAAGTTATGAAGTAAGAGTACCCACCCCTTGGTTCAAATGGAAATGGTCCACACACATTGTTATAAACCAACTCAAAAAGTTCTTTATCCCTGTCACCTTTCCCACTAAATGGGGCTTTGGTCATTTTTCCTTATAAATATTCTTCACATATGCCAAGTGTTTTCTAGTTTAAAAGAATCTAAATACACATCTTGATGTAACTTTTTCAAGTATTTCTCATTTACATGACCAAGCTAGTGATTCAAAAGTTGGATATGGTATGATTCATGTTAAGTATCTTTGTTATCGATTTCCAATACTTGGTTTATGTAATACAACACATAAAGACTATTTTATAAATGTTCCCTACCAAAACAAATGCTATCCTTTTAAAATAAGAAACATTCATTTCCAAACATGAAAACAAATCCATTAGTATATAATCTGGATAAATAAGTAATGTTTTTATTAATAGAAGGCACATAATAACAACCCTTTAACACCAAGATAATCCCAACTGGCAAGGTGAGGTGGTAGTCCCTGATAGCTATAGTAGCAAGTCTAGCTCTATTGGCTGCTCATAAATCAATCTCCCCTTGGTCAATCTTCCAAAAACATTCTTGGTTCCTGTATTTGGATACATATGTGAGGACCACAAGCTATATCTAATACAAATGTTGTAGAAATAGATAGATTGTATTCGATAAAAAATGCACCTGAAACTTCCCCTTGCTTCTTAGGCAGGGTTCGGTTCTTCTTCCAGTAACCCTTCTTACCACATGCGAAACAAACTGCCTCTTTTCCCTTTACCTCCCCTTTGAACTTCCTTTTCCTGGAAGGCCGTGAAGAATATTTGGGCTTAAATCTATTCTCCTTCCCTTTCTTCTTATTCACCATAAGGATAGAAGACTGTTCCCACTTCATATCTTTGTCCACTTGGAGAATGAGGATAAGAAAATCAGATAGAGACTTCTCAATGTTTTTCATATTGAGATTGAAAACAAAGTTAGAGAATCTCTAAGAGGGTGATGAGAGAATGAGATTAGTGCCCAGTTCTTCTAGGAGTTTAAACCCTAGAACCTTCTGGCGCTCAATGTTGCTAATGAGCTTGACTACATGAGGTCCAGCTGGGGAACCTTCTCCAATATTACTATGAAAGAGTGCCTTAGAGATCTCAAACCTTTCTTGTCTTTCTCTCTCCTAGTAAAGACCATGGAGGTGCTCGAGCATGCTATAAGCATCCATGTTTTTATGAGACTTCATGAGCTCAGTAGACATCAATGATAGTATCAAACATTGAATGTCGATCGCATCATTTATATGTTTTCCATAGACCAGTAAATCCTTATCACTCATCTCTTTGGCAGAAAGATTAGGTAATGCTGACTCCAACACGTAAGACTTCCGTTCATGGAATAGGATAACCCGAAGGCATCTAAACCATTCTTGGAAGTTACTGCTGGTATGGATGTTATCCTTATCCATAATTGATCGCAGGGATAGTGTGGTTGATGAGCATTTCATTTTTATTCTATAATTAAAAGAGAAGACCAGTAGTACTTTATTGATTACATTTTATGAGAAATAATAAATTTTTATTAAGCCTACCACTATTTTATCAAGTCCCAATGTCCCTCATCATTGAACTCAGAATGTCCTGTTTCCATGACATTCTAGTGGAAATGATCCATATTCCCCTTCGCATAACCCCAATAAGGGTTTGTCAAGCTATTAGAAGGTATTTAGGTAGGCAGGTCTTTTTCAACTGGGGGCTTCCATTTCCTTAATTTGTTGAGTGGACTCCCCAATCCTAAAATCATGGATTTTGGATTTCCTCAACACTTGAATTCAATATTACACCAAGTCTAGCAAGGGATACTCCTCTTGATGTAATATATTTAAGTCAACCTGAAACCTTTCATAAGGTCTTTTTGTATAAAAGTAAGTGTCCCAAAAAGGGTTGGTCAAACACATTTTTTTATTGAGTTTTTCCCTTAATAAAGTAATGGAAGTCTTCTTTTGACTTAATATTTTATTTGAGGGATTATTATCTCTTATGCGTGATTTGATTGTTATCATTATCACATGCTTGTTAATATTAAGTAGAACTTACTAAGTGATTAATCGTGTCTTGATAATATTTACGCATAAGTTTGGTTTATTTTAGTCCTATGTTTCACACTTCTTTAATTAATTAATTATGTGATCGTGACAACGCATCTATATTGATAAACCATGCAACTAACAGAAATAAAATAAAGGGAATGATCATGATATTTTCTAATGGTTAGTTTATCTAGTGGTTGATAAACTAATCCTGAGCTAGGGGAGAAACATATTGAACCTTTTGGGTTCGTGTTTACAGTTTTCCACCAGTCCACCTCTATATCACCTGGGATTGGTTTCATCTCAGCACCAGCTTGAACCACCTCCACTAGCTTGGGAGTTCCATCAATTACATATGCCTTTTTTTAAACTCACATGTAGGTGAGGGGTAAAAAGGTGGTTTTACATAAAATAAACCTTGGGAACACAGGACCTATATATTAATGATAATAAGGCTCATAGGAAAAAAAAATTGAAATAAATAAAATAAAAGAAATCATCCCCATAAAAAGGTCTTGGTTTATCTCATGATCACCCAAACATGCAACTATATTTACACAAAAATAAAACTAGCATTCAATTATTTAATTATTCTTTTTTAAGATAATTCATGCTCGAATCAATTAATTATCATCTTTAATAAAGAAATCCTTTTATCTTAAAACCTTTTCTGAATTTCCTTGAGATTCTCATCCATCATAATTTTAAACAAATAAATTCATTTAAAATTATCTTTGTACATAACTTGTACCTTGGAGGAAACCTGGTGAATTTCCATTAATAACTACCCAATGAGTAGAAATGAACATTACACGAATGTTAAATTAAACACATATATATATAACACCTATCACGTGTTGTGCCTCAGCTTTAAACCCGCACTATGGTACACATCTCAGGGGTTTATATAATATAATAACAAATCTTAATAAATGTGCATAATTTGGATGACTACACAATATGTAGTTCTGACTACCTGGAGTGTAATATCGTTCACCGTCCATCCGAAGTACACGTCCGGGGACATGGCATGTAGATATACTTTAGAAATATTCGGATTACACGGCGTGTTTAGTGGGACACACACAATTTAGTATCCACGTTACATGGTTTTCAGCTGGGCAAGCCATGTATGGGGTACACAGTCCAACCCTACCCCAAAGGGACTACACACCGTGTCCAGTGGACTACACAGCATGTAATCCAGAAACTGAGTTCCACCTGTTCCTGGTCAACACACTATGCCATTTAAGACTTAGAAAGACTCCAACATAATTCTTGGTTTAGAGAACTAGTCCAATGAATTGAATATTTACTACACGATGTGTAATACCAAATAAACTCCATGTGTTCTGGTGTTGTATGTCTAGGAATCTTTGGCACCTCCGGATGAGATCCTCTATTTTATTTTAATCGAAATTAAATTTGAAGATCATTTCTGTAAGGTGAATTAGAAATGAAAGGGGAGTAACAGATCTTGAGATTCATATTTTCAGAACGATTAGCTTTAATTGAAACAAATAAATTATTAAATGTGTAAATCATCAAAGAAATAATAAAATAATTATAAACTATGATGTATCCCCTCTGATACCACTTATAGGTTCTGGGTGCAGAATAAGCGTAGTTGGGCCAGAAGCCAACTTTCATTTTTACCAAGATCTTGAGAAAATTTATTTGGAGCATAAAGAAACTCAGCATATCTACACATGGTATGAGATAGGTTAAATAGGAGTAACAATTTCTGATCATTAAAACATGATTAAAACATGAGGAGTCGAACACAAATCATAATTTAAATATAAACACTTCGTATTTTTCCTTACTTTTGTAACTTATAAACACTCTATGAATTGCCCTATGATTTCAAAATAATAATTTAAGTTATAATTCATAAGGAATAACATATGATTTTTTTAAAAAGTATTTTTAATATTAAAATTTAATATTATGGAATATTTATTAATAAATGTTTCATATAAATTTATTAATTAATCACAAACCTTTTATAATTAATTAATTTACTTACTTTATAAATTAATAAATATCCCCAAAATACCTTTTATCATTATGTATAAACAATTTATAAATAATTACATTAAATTAATAATTTAATTTGAGAAAAAATCATGACCAATTATATTTTACAATTCAATGAGATTCATAGGATACAACTGATAAGTTGTAGCTTTACATGCTATCAGTCATACTTTATTGCTGATAGTCAGATCATTTTTAAATATGATAGACCAATGATGTGTTTTCAGTCATATTATTTTTTAAATATGATATCCCAATGAAACACTATCGGTCATATTTTATTATTGATTGCTTAATCATTACCTACGATATCTTATATATTATTTAATAATAGGTGTTGATATTACCTTAATGATTTGATGCTATGTATTTTGAAACACAACACTTCTTATCATAATATATGATATAGGTTAGTTGTATGCTATGAATAATACAAAACCATGTGTTTCGTACTAATTTTATGCTTATAATGTCGTATATCAAAATTTATGACTCAATTGCCCAGAACAAACCTGTGAAACATATTTTATGTTTGGGACACGATATCCAATGTGATTTCAATATTTTCATCCTACAATATGGTTTCACAAATTTAAATACATTATTTTATATTATAAAATTTTTGGGCATCATATATATCTAATAAAACATATTAAGAGATAGAAAAGGTTATTAAAAAACCCCAACCAATATCACTATATAAGAATAAATGAAATCGTGTGCAATAGAAACATAGAAAACTGAAATTGTGTGTTCCTTACACGGAATTTTCCATTGGTTCTTCTCTATTAACCATATTATGATTGGATAAAGATCACTAGTGTCATGAAAACCCCTCCAATGGAACCCCTACTAAGTCAGTAGTGAATAGGAGTGACCCCATAGTTCTGACTCTAGTTGGCCCCAGGTTGGAGACTAGCACCAAGGGTATAAACGCACATAATGGGAGGCATTACCCTCTAATATCCCTATACCATAATAGAATACCATTAACCAATCCATAATACGATAATATAAGTAAAATAAAATGTCACAAAATAAATATCCCATATATAAGAATATAAAATATATACAGACATCTCCACAAGAAAAAAATACCAAAATAAACCCCATAGGCGGAAACTGCAACAACCCAAGATATGAGCTAGTATTTTCCATCACAATTAAGTAATCCCTATTGGGAACCTAAAAAAATATGTAGGGTGAGAATAAAATTTATACACTATAGGACAATACCCAATTTTTATTGTGAAAATGTGGAAAATGCATACTAATGCCCTGGTGAACAAAAAAATGAACTGACCAGTGCCTACATGGGTCAACTGGTTCCTCAGCCTCACTAAGGATCACTCACCAAATAATGAGTCTAATTACAATAAGGTAATAATTATAAGAATATAATTATAGGCTCATATCAACCACTTCCACACCGATTGGACACTTTCCCCAAATGAGAAGATATCATTTGATCTCATCCCTTATATATCCACCAATGATGACACCAACAACATATCATATCTCATAGCACCAACTGCATATCACATATCATGATGCCAACCACATTTCTCATATCATGTAACTAGTGTGGTAGGGTATCATGAACTTTTGTTACATCAACATCATTTCCTCCTCCTACCACACATGACCCCCACCGCATTTCTCAACATCCAACACTAGTATCACCAGTAGCTGATGCTGAAGGAAGAGCAGGGGAGAGGGGTAGTCATCCATATGTATCCTTCCCATCTTGTATGTTAAATAAAAAAACCCATCAGATTATTCAGGTTTCATTCAGGTTATAAGACCTAGGTGGGGTGCGTTATAAAAACAAAAGAGGATATAGGTATATAATAGTCTCACATAGGCCCACACCTATGATTTCACACAAGATACACTTCCTCACCCACTATCGAACCTCTATATATATTATGGAACTTGGTGATACCTCTATTGTAGAATAATTATCCCAGATGCATCACACAAGGGGCCATAACCTAGGTACCATTTTTCATTATTATATTTAACAGTTCTACCCCAAAGTTTTATCAATCTAGTTATTTATATAAATTCACACCAATGAATTCATTAACCATTACCAGAATATTATATTTTCTGCTATTATTCCATTGATACTGAACTTATTCTCTGAAACCACCACATCAAGCTGTTAAATCACCACTAAGTCCACCAAGTTGGAAACTACCAAGGTCACCAAGACGCAGACAACCTTGGCCAATAAGCCACAACAACAAGTCAATAAAAGGACAAGAATATTCAATTCAGTCTTTTAATTTACCATCATTAAGTATTTAACCATTTAAAGAGTATTCTCATATCAATCCAATACTATAAGGTATAATTCCATAACAAGCATATAGTATCAAACAACAACAACAACAATAATATCAAAGAAATCTAGTAACTGCATGTGCATCACACAATTCCCTTCCAATGATATTATTCCAATTTGTTATCTTCATTTTTACAATTCATATCATTCACCCAAAGAAAAGAAAAAGAATGATAATCCCAGCAATTCACATAAAATAAAGAGAAAACTTGAATCCCTTACTTCAATTGGAGCTTCAAAGAGAACCACTACTCACAATAAAATAATTTTGGGTTTAAACATCACCAATCTCAAAGGGGAACTGACCAGAATCTATCTACAACAACCACTATAAATTCATATCAATAAATGACCAAAATAGGGCCTCCCACTATTGTGATCCTCCAAAAATGAAAGAATTCACGGTATGGGGAAAATAATAGGGGAGATCATACCTCAATCAACAAGGCTTTGATCCACTAATACAAGTGGTTAGACGTATCAAAGGGATGGATGGAGAGGGAAAGGGAGTGTAACATAGTTTTAAATTGATTGGGTATGTTTTCCTTTTATTAAGTTCTCTTTTTGTTAAAAGTCATTAGAAGTGATTTTCTATACCTTCTACAGACTACAGGGTAGGTACATGTCTTGTACCTGAGGTATATGTCATGTACTGATAGTTTTGTATGAATATTGAAGGGGGAGATAACATTGCAACCAAGTACATGACATGTAGGGTTTAAATATCAGTTTTTTACCTGAGGCGATGGGTTTTTTGGTGTACTTATCCGGTATGGCATACACGATGTGAATAAGGGGTACACGTTGTGACTCAGCCCGTACTCATCCTTTAAGTCATGTGTGTGGCTATGTTGTTTAATTTTTTCCATAAAATCTTCATTTTTATCGACCCTACTCCCTTTCTAGTCATTTTTTAGAAGCGTACCTCCTTCCATATTTATCTGATCGGCTTTGGATCATCATTGTGTTTGTGGTGTGACTCTCTGGGTAATTGTACTTTCTGGTTCTTCCTTGTGGTTAATTGTGATATCACCCAAGCTTTGCATTATAATATCTTCTGATCTATGTTTTAGGATTCTGGTTGTCTTCTTATAGATCCATTGTGATCTCTCATTCTAAAGGGATTTTCCTTCGTTAGTTGTGGTGTGTTGGACGTCCATTCTTAAGGTACATGGTTTTTCTTCTATCTGTTGACCCCTTGTCTTCTAAATTGAATAAATATTGATTTATATTTGATTATAGGGCCTTCATTAATGCTTTTGGGTTTCATTTCTTTTGGTTTTTCCTTTGCGGGCATGTGTGACCCGATCTTTGAGGTAGGTTGTTCCATCCCAATTTGGCCAAATTTATTACTATTGTATTGCTTGATTTTTTTCAATTGATGATTTAAATTCAATTGCTTAATCTTTCTTTCAATTGATTTGATAAAACACAATTCTAGAGAATTGGGATATTTTAAATGGTTTTGGTAAGATAATTTGAAAAACCCCCCAATTCAATTGAGTTGGGGTGGGTTTTGGAAAGTGGATGGTTTAAATTGTTGAATTTAAATTGTACATTTGAGGGAAATATTTTCAATTAAATTGTTGAATTTAATTTTTAAAAATGAATTGTTAAAAGTATGGAATTGGTTTTCAATGTATTTCAATCTAATGAAAATGTCTTAAAATGATTTGATAGAAACCCAATTGTTTTATCTTGTGAAAGAGGAATGTTTTTGAATACAACTTGATTTTATAAATGGAAAAAAAGTATAATTTCTTAAATGGAAGAATCAGATTTATTTTATTTTAAGAAGTCAAAAAATAAATTGACCATAATGTAATAGAACATACAAGCCTTAGGTAGTTGGAGTGTTTTTTTGATACACTCTATGATATGAAAATGTTATAAAATATGCATGTGGTGGGTCACATCCTTGATGGGATGGTGATGACTCATCTCTGACCAGTGTCAGGGGGATGTGAGTATGATCATTTTTCTGAGATCACTTAGAGATCGTAGAATCCTATAGCTGGTTAATACTATTGTACATTTTGGCATATGACCGTGTTTCTCTCTTGTTTATTTATATTTGAGGTATAAATGTATGTCGATGTGGTTTGAACTGCTTTACAATCTTGATGAATTTATATAAATTTTTTTTATATAAATTTTTTACTGAAGCCATTGTTTTAGAAATATTCCATCTCTTTTAGAGTAAAGCCTGTTATTTAAAATTATTTTCCATCATTTTAAAATGTACAACATGTTTTGTTTAAATGTTCTTCTGAAATTCCAAAACTATTCGTTTTTAAAATTTGAATCTTTTCTTTGGATAATCTATATTTGGATCCTATTATGGAATTATAAGTGTTATACTATAGGGATTAGGCTCACACCATAATTTTTCCTTTTGGGTGTTTGTAGAATTTCTTCTTCCAAGTTCAAAAAAAGGGAAAGGATCTCTTGGAGGTTGATCCAGTTGCTGAACAATAGTCTTGGTGAGTTGTGTCTATAGGGACCTAGGGGTTGTTTTCCTTTTTTGTACTTAGGTTGTAGTAATTTGGGATTTTATTCCTTATTTTATTCATTTAAATTACTCCTAGTGGAGCTTCCTTTTTTATGCATATTGTCTTGGTTCTTTTACTTCTGTGATGTTTTGTGGAAAATTATTTCCCACTTGAATGTTGTATGATGTTAGGTGCTAGTTGTCAACCTGTAGGGATTGGGAATGCCCTTCTAGCCATTTCAAGGTCAACTCAGTTATCAGGTTACTAGGGAAACTTGCCTGGTTTGTGAAAAATTGGTATCAAAGGATGGTTTTTTAGCATCTTACCTTCATCATAGTGTGAATTTGTGTATATTATGAGGACCTAGGAGGTAGTTACGATTGAGTTTCTGGCGAGATCTCACTGCAATGAACCATAAGTCACCAGGGGTGGTTAGTGAAACAAGTCTTCTTGATTAGTTCTAGTATTTTCACTATTGAGATTTGGATAGAGAGAAATCCAAATCACATTTTTTCATCTATGAAGAATTTTTATTCCCTCTTATTACTCAGTTTCACTTTTAAACTAATGTTTTACTTTTATCTATTGATGGTGTGTAGAATCATGCCTCAAAGAGGACATGTTAATTAGATATAGAGAGAGGCTACTGTTGAACCTCATCTATAAAATCCTATTGTTGATCTGAATCTAGTTGAGGTGATTGTGTGCACTGTCCATGCTCTGGGACAGGCCCCACCTCTATTTCCCGATCAGGTTCTTACTGTGGATCCTCCGGCGGATGTTCTTCAGAATCATTCTCAAGAGGTCATTTTATATATTCCATTGGTATTTTAGGGCTCCACTGACCCTCATCATGCTATGGAATGGTTGAGAAAGATAGAAAATTTGTTTATGTTCTTGGAGACACCTGAAATGATCAAGGAGAAGTGTATCATCTGTGTGCTGAAAGGAATCAGTAGGAGATATTGGTACATTATGGTGAAGATGGGGAAACACAAGGTATTATATTGGAAGGACTTAAAAGTCATTTTCACTAACCATTTCTATCCAAATTTAATGGTGTTGGATAAGTATATAAAGTTCTTCAAGCTTGATCAGACCAACAAAACCGTTATTGAGTATTAAAATTTCATTACTGAGCTGGTGCAGTTTTCTACTAAGATTATATCTAATGATAGGATAAAGGCTTGGGGGTTGGAATTGGGACTTCAATCGAATATTTGTTCTCAGGTCTTCTTGCTGAAGCTCCATACTTATTCAGATGTACTGGATAGGGTGAATATGGTTGAGATGGTCATGGATGGGAAGTTAGGGTTGTAACACCCCCAGGATTTCATAGTACGTTATCTCTTCAAATAAATTCAATAACTTGTGCTACACACAACACTAAGTTCAAGCGCACCACGACTTACAAAAATTATCGTTCAAAAAGCGAGTATGAATAGTATTAACTTAATTTTGAATTTTATATACTCCATTTAATTTTATAATCCATATTATGTGTTTCTTCGACATAATATAAGAACAAATTCATTTTTCAGATAAAAGAAGTATTTTTCAAAAAATGCAATTTTACCACCTTTTAATAGAGATCCATTTTTAAAACCAATATTTGCCACTTTTATATATAAAATTTAATGAAATTAAATGAAAATTTAGAATAGAGACATAAAATTTTAGTTTGGATAAAATTTTGGTACTTTTTTGATAACTTTCATATTTTGATGAATAGTGAAAATACAAAATTTTAATTGAAAACAAATTTTTTAATCGAAATAATTTATAGTGTTACATTATACATTTGAGTGGTTTTAAAGTATAATTAGATTATATTTTTATCATTTAATATAATTTAGGTCATTTTATGTAATTTCATATTTAAACTGGACATAAACAAGTGTCAATCTTTTGATAGTTATTATTTCTTAAAAACATGCTTTCTGTTTTGACAATGGGAATTAATTTTAAATTAATTTCTGCCACTTCTAGGTTTTTAATTTGGAAAAATAGATTCCATATTTGGAATCATTAGTTCTAAATTGTGTAAATAGTTAACTTTTATTTTTATACATTATGGATATTTACTTCAGTAAATATTTTATTTTCCATGGTTAAAGGGTAAATTTGGTAAATAAGGGTAAACAAATAATATTATAATAATATTAAATTACCCTAACATGTTAACTATTCCTATTTTTTTATTCATTTCCAACCATGGGCATCCTTGGGTCGATTTGGGGATCCCATGGATCCATTTGAGAGTGATAATGACACTTTATATTAATTAATTTGAAGTAAAGACAAAAATCACATAAACATATATCTTTTAGACAAACAATTTTTACATAGGGTTATATAAGTTATATTTTCGACTATAAATATTCATTTGAAATATAAAACTATTTTCTACATCATTTTATTGTATTAATAATTTTTACACATTAAATAATTAAATTTATTTATGACACAATGATGATCCAGTAATTACGTTATTAATGAAAGATTAAAATAATTGATTTTGTAAACATAAACATAAATGTAAATTGGGGATTTTGATGAAATACAATAATTTTATATATGAATATGACAAGTTAGGGTTGATTAAATTTGTTTTTGTTTAAATAATCAAGTAGTTATGACTTTCAAAAAAACCAAATACTAAATAGTGTCAGAATTGACACAAATGAGTTTTAAAAACAAATACAATTTTATTGAATTATATAGCAGTCCTAAAAATATATGGTTTGGAAAAAGGACTTATATAATTATATTTATGTCATTAATGAACCACTTTGGTTTCTCTTGGAATTATATAGTAATTTTATTAACCATATAATATAAAAATACAAGGAGACATGGTAAAAGTTAAACTATTTAACTGTGAGTTAAATCTAAAAGATAAGGTTAATATGGTAACCTAAACTTGTCTAAAATTTATTGGTTGATGTGATTTAGACCCAAAACCACATAATTATCGAAATAAATTCATTTGTAGCAATTAGAAACCGAATATTATTGTATAATAAAATATTTTTTCATGTTTTTTCTAAGGTGCCCCTCACTCCTCTTATAAATGGGAACTTCTCCTTATCTCAAATCCACACCTCCAAAGTCTTTTGGATCAGCCAAATCCTACCCATATCTCCTAAAAAAATCTCTCACTTCAACCTATTGGGCTTATATTGAGCATAAATCCAACCTAAGGATTCCTTTTGTTCAAATAAAAAGGAAACACCTGAAGAAAAAGGTAATTATTTTATCACCTCTTTCAAAGTTCTTTTCTTCTTCCACATTCTCTTTATTTGTTATTTTCATACCAAAATAATAACACCAGTATCTTATAAATAATTTGATGTCATTATAAATATGGTACATCCATATTAATTATTATATCCATCCTATGAATTATAATGTCACCATGTGTGCGTACGTACGGCTTATCCTCTCCACGTCGTGGTGTAATTTATTATTCAACACTATGTCATTTGGATGAATATAATGATGAGTAATATGCATATAAATAATGAAAATAAAATTCTAATTTCTCTGTACAATTAATATATCATCCAATTCCACAACTTTTAATCATTAAGGAAATTATATCGTCACTCATGTGTATGTATGGCTTAACACCTCCACGACGTGATGAGATTCATTTCCACATTCACCATTCAACGATGATTATAAAAATATATATTATTAATAAGAATGTAATATATGTAATAATAATTATATTGGAGATATATATATATATATATATACTTACATATATCTAATTCACTTACTTCCCTTCAATATGATATGAAAACCAAAACAACGTTTTTGCGTGCGTACGGCCTACCATCTCTATAAACGGTGTTTTCCATTTCATATATCTATCTATTATAAATATTTATATTCTAAATATATATGATATATAAATAATGTTTTATATTTTGGAAGTATTTAAATCATGATCTAAGTGATACTATCAAGAATAACAAGTTAAAACACATATGATAAAGAAAGCGATTATTACCTGAAATGTTAATTTAA
This sequence comes from Viscum album, assembly GCA_963277665.1. Classification (NCBI taxonomy): domain Eukaryota; kingdom Viridiplantae; phylum Streptophyta; class Magnoliopsida; order Santalales; family Viscaceae; genus Viscum; species Viscum album. The sequence continues at coordinate 1,682,136,441 of OY728119.1, read as the reverse complement.
CATAGAAATTATTATTAAATGGGTAGTATAAATTCATAAATGAATCATGTATGATATCATAAATATTATTATGGTTCTATTATAATTTAGTAACATACTATGGTCATTATACAGGAGGTTAAATGTACCCTTGACTAATGGAAAGTACAAGATAAGGGTTAATTCCTCAATCTTATTATTATTCGAGATTGTTTATGTGTATATTTTTACTGGGACATATTTATTATCCATGTCCATGTTTCATAACAGAGTTTTTAAAAGGATTCTTTTTAAGGTAATATTTAACTAAACATAATTTTAAATGTTTTATATATTTATTCTTCTAAATATTTCTCGTTAATGTCCATATTTTCAAAATTGTTTTAAGGATTTATTTATATGGATATGAATATTTTAAAATGTTAATTCCTTTAAAAAGATTCAAAGTGGTATGGGACACTTTGATTCAAAAATATCTTTTAAATGTCATCCTTTATAAATTGTGCACCTTTTAAATGATTTCATGAAAATGGGGTATTTCACTCAATGATTTTTACTGAAGGGGAACCCATACATGACCCGTAGGCCAAAGGAACAAGCCCTGACACGACCCACAATACATAACCCGAAGGCCCAGAGGCTTATCCGGCCCAATACATGACCTGTAGGCCCAACCCACAAGAACTACCCCTCCCCAGATTCTGCATCATTGATCTCCTCGCTCCCCACCTTGCATTGTTGATCGACTAGCATTGCCCTGTACAATGCTGCATGGTGCCTGTTCCTGATGGCGGCTGAAATACCCCCTCATTCTTCCAATCCGGTTGGCTCTACTTTTGGTGACTGCTATTCTTGTTGCTCTGATCCTCTTCTGTGGATTTATCTGTATGAATTGTGCTACTCCATGGTCTTTGTGGCCCAAAGGCCCTGAGGCACGATGGCCTTTGATGACCCGAAGGCCCATGAGACCCATACACCCAAATCGGTGGCCCGAATGCCCAAATCGGGTGAATAGTTCCGGCTGCTACAGTGCCGAACAGTATCTGCTACAATACTACTATAGAAACTCAGAAATTCACCTCAACCCGGTTTTGAATCTGGGTCTCTTGGATGCCAAGCAAGAGAACTTACCACTTAGGTACAGGTTCATTGACTTATGCATTCCCTCATTATTAAATTAGTTATTTCATGTTATTATTTGACTAGTAGAATATCCATGTGTATATTTATATGGTGATTTTTGATTTATTTTTTCCATTTTATGTTCAAGTTTTCTTTTTAAAAGATTGGTGTTTTTATTATACATATTCCATTAAAATTGTATAGCCTTCGCTAAATTATTTACCCTTACTGAGCATTTGAGCTCACCCCTTTTTATGTTTTGTTTTCCCAGGATTCAAATAAGTGTATTATTTTTGATTTTCCAGGTTAAGATAGGGTAATAATGGTGTTCGCAATGGATTATTTATGTTTTGTTTTATGTTAGAAAGTGTAATGTAACATTCATGTATGTAATATATTTTCAAATACTGTTAAACTGATTGGTCCTTCAGGACTTGATTCCTTGTAATCATTCCAATGTATTAAAATAATGCACTGACTCTAGGTAACTAGGGTCGGGGCATTACAGTTGGTATCAGAGAAATCTTAGCAGTAAAATTGGAAACTAGAATTAGAAAAACTCTGATTATAGAACATTACCCTAAGATAAACATTGAGGATTAGTATAGAAGAAAATCCTAGAATTTTGGTATCATATAGATTTTGTAAATTGATCAAGAAATACATCCATGTCCGGATACAAGCAGGTAGTTGTGGCTCTAGCACAGATGTACCTAGGAGTTAAAACTCTAACAAGGAATTTTGGGCTTGACATAGGGTATCCTGGTACATGACAACGGGTCTTGCTGCACTCTTAGTTACGATACTCCCAGGAGGTATGCTTAGGATAATTCACATTTTCTTTACAAACCGTTATAAAGGATTCATGAGTAAATACCTCCTCAAATTAAACATTTTTTATGATTATGGATTATATGTATAAACTTTTCTATTTAAGTTAGGTATTTTACAAGTTTGGAATTATGCATTGTGATTCATAAACTAACATATTGTATGACATTGTTTAGAAATGGTTCCCAATAGAAGGAATGAGAACTCTAGTAATACTCATGATCCCAAGATTAAGAAGGATCATATCTTGCATGGTCTTACGCCAACATTTAGAAGGAAAATATTCTCCCATGTATTCTCATCATATGAAGAAATTGTATCATGTGTTAATAAGATAAGTAAATAATTCTCTATGTCCTATGACTTTGAAGGGATGAAAGAGAAGAAAAGGATGGTATAGAGAAAGATGGATAAAGGTAAGAGGGGAAAGAAGGATTTCCCCATATGTGATAACTGTGGAAAGAATCACCTTGGTAAATGCTTGAATGGAATGGGAGTTTTCTATATGTGTGCAGAAAAAGGACACCAAGTACTTCATTTCAAGGGTAAGAAAAATTTTCAAGTGTACAATGCTTCTTCTTCAAGGAGTTGGGTCACTACACGAATCAATGTCCCAATCATCAAGGTATACTTAAATGATGCTATCGGATAATAATAATGTTATGATACTACTGCAGATGAATAGGAATGATTAGTGTTCTTATGTTGTTATTAATGAATTGTATCATTGGTGAATTGTATTAATGATGTACAAGTTATAAGAATTGTAGAGTATATAAGAATTGTACAACAGTACTATTTCATTGAGGATTTAAGAATGAATGGTACTAAGAAAATTGACTCAATAGAAAGTTAATATTTTTGGAAAATACATGGATGGGGAAAGATAAACCTCAATATAGTTCTAATACTAAGGTAGTGATTTTGGAATAAGATGTGATTTTTTTGGATAACTTATATTGGATACTCTTGACTCCCTTGAAACTGATTAATGATTTGTATATTCCATCACTGATGGAGTTTACAACATTTTTGGATATAAAGAGTATATCCAGTATTCTGTAAGGAATAAGGGAGAGTTTATGTAATCAATAAGGTTTTATGGTAATTGAGGGTGTTACCATGTTTTAAGAGAATACGTGATGAAGGTATTCACATGATATTTTGTGAAAAAATATATCTTCATTATTTTTACCTTCCTTATAAATTTTGGACTGTAAGTTTGGACAGAAGTATTTTGGATAAGTCGAAAGGTTGGAATGTATTAAGTTGGAAATTGGATATAATTTTTTAAGGTTAAAAAATTTCTTAAGAATATATTTGTATTTTTATAAAAAGTACAACCCATAGGTCGGGTGACAACCTATCGCGTCCGGCAAAGCCATGAGACTTGAACACGCAACCAAAGGGAGACAAGGGTACATCACCTACCACTGGCCTATCTGATTTACGAGTTTGTATAATGTAGTTTTTTTAATAGTCTGAAAAATGAATTATAAATTCCTTATTTTTCAAACCCTATACGATTAGGACAAATAGAATATTTTTTAATTCTATTATCTTTTGGAGTGAAAGATGAGTTTGTGGTAGGAATTAGTTGAAGGATGAAACTCTACTTGTCAAGTATATTTTTTTAGTCTTATTTTATGAATAAATTAATTATTAAACTTTAAAAAAGGGATCTTAAAACCAAAAATGTGTTATCCAAATACCTTATGTTTTGATTAACTGATGATATTTTAAATCATCATAGATTGATGGCTTTAAGGCCATCAATTTTACACTTGTTTGTCATTGATGACCTCAATCACTCCCTATAAATATTTACATTTTCCCCCAATTATGTGTTTCTAATTTCCACCAATGTTCTCCTCATCTATATCATAATTTGGTGATGACTTTTTCATTTCTCTTTCCCTCTTATTAAGACTAAATTTCATTAATCCAATTTTTGATGTGGGTTTTACACAAAAGTATTTTTCAATTTATAACCATTTATTTTAAAAGAAAATTTTCAAATTGTGAGGGTGAAATTTATTGAAGGAGGGGAGAATTTAACACCCCAAGATTTCATAGTACGTTATCTCTTTAAAGAAATTCAATAACTTGCGCTACACGCAACACCGAGTTCGAGCGCACCACGACTTACCAAACTAACCATTCAAAAAAACTTATGAATAGTATTAACTGAATTTTGAATTTTATATACTCCATATAATTTTAGAATCCATATTATGTGTTTCATTGACATAATATAAGAACAAATTATTTTTTACAGATAGAAGAACTATTTTTCAAAAAATGCAATTTTACCGCCTTTTAATGGAGAACCTTTTTTAAAACCAATATTTGATACTTTTATGTATTCAATTTAATTAAATTAAATTATTTTTTAGAATAGGTGCATAAAAATTAAGTTTGTATAAATTTTTGGTACTTTTCTGATAACTTTCATATTTTGATGAATAGTGAAAAATACTAAATTTTAATTGAAAACTACTTTTTTAATCGAAATAATTTATAGTGTTGAATTATAAATTTTAGTGGTTTTAAAATATAATTAGATTATATTTTTATCATTTAATATAATTTAGTTCATTTGATGTAATTTTACATTAAAACTGGACATAAACATGTTTCAATCTTTTGATAGTTATTATTTCATAAAAACACACTTTTTGTTTTGACAATGGGAATTAATTTTAAATTAATTTCTGAAACTTATGTGTTTTTAATTTGGAAAAATGGATTTCATATTTCGAATCAAGATTTCAAAATTGTGTAAATAGGTAACTTTTATTTTTAGCCATAATGAATATTTACTTCAGTAAATATTTTATTTACCATGGTCAAAGGGTAAATCTGGTAAATAAGAGTAAAAAAATATTATTATAATAATACTAAATTTCCCTAACATGTGTCCTATTAAATTTTTTTAATACATGTCCGACCATTTCCATCCTTTGGTCGATTTTGAAACCTCATGGAGTCACTTGAGAGTGATAATGACACTTTATATTATTAATTTAAAGTAAAAATAAAAATGATATAAACATATATATTTTAGTAAAAAAAAATTACATAGGGTTATATAAGTTATATTTTCAACTATAAATTTTCATTTGAAAGATAAAAATCTTTACTACATCATGGTATTTTATTTATAATTTTTAGACATTATATAATTAAATTTATTTATGACACAATGATGATGCAGTAATTACCTTATTAATGAAAGATTAAAATAATTGATACTATAAATACAAAAAAATTAAATTGAGGCTTTTGATGACATAAAATAATTTCATAGATGAATATTACATTTTAGGTTCGATTCAATATTTTTTTTTGAAGAAACCAAGTTGTGATGACTTTTACCAAAACCAAATACTAAATAGTGTCAAAATTGACATTAAAGAGTTTTTAAAACAAGTACTATTTTATTAAATTATATAATAGTCCTAAAAATATAAGATTCGGCCAAAGGACTTATATAATAATAGATATGTAATTAATGAACCACTTTGGGTTCTCTTGGTATTTTATAGTAATTTTATTAACCATATTATATAAAAATACAAGGAGACATGGTACCTGTCAAACTATTTAACTAAGAGTTAAATCTAAAAGATAATGTTAATATTGTAACTTAAAATTGTCTAAAACTATTGTTTGAGATTCTTTCACCCATAACAACCTAATTATAGAAATAAATTCATTTTGATCCATTATAAACAGAATATGATTGTATAATATAATAATATTTCATGTTTTTTCTAAGGTACCCCTCATATAAAAGGGCACTTCCCCTTCTCTAAAATTCACACCTCCATAGCCATTTGGCTTGGAGAAAACCTGATCATATCTCCTCCCAAAATCTCTGACTTAAACCCATAGGCCTTCCCTTGAGAATAAAGCCAACCTAAGGTTCCCTTTTGTTCAAATCAAATGGAAACACCCGAAGAAACTATAATTATTTTATCACCTCTTTCAAAGTTCATTTCTTCTTCCAATTTCACTTTCTTTTTTATTTCCATACCAAAATAATAACTCCCGAACCTTATAAATACTTTGATGTTATTATAAATATGGTACAACCATATTCATTTTTCTATCCATCCTATGAATGATAATGTCACCATGCGTGTGTATGTACGGTTTACCGTCTCCATGTCATGGTGTAATTTTTTATTCAATACTATGTTATTTAGATGAATATAATGATGAGTAATATGTATATAAATAATGAAAATAACATTATAATTTCTCTATACAATTAATATACCATCCAATTCCGCACCTTTTATTCATTAAGGAAATGATATTGTCGCTTGTGTGTACGTACGACTACCGCATCCACGATGCGATGAGATTCATTTCCACGTTCAACATTCAATGATAAATTTAAAAAAATATATTATTAATAAATATTTAATATATGAAATAATAATTCTATTATATATATATATATTACTTACATATATCTAATTTACTTCCCTTCAATATGATATGAAAACAGAAGCAGCATTTATGCATGCGTACGGCCTACCATCTCTATAAACAGTGTTTTCCATTTCATATATCTATCTATTATAAATATTTATATTATAAATATATATGATATATAAATCATTTTTTACATCCTATAATTATTTAAATCATGATCTAAGTGATACGATCAAGAATCACAAGTTAAAACACGTATGATAAAGAAAGTGATTATTACCTGAAATGTTAATTTAACATGGAAATTATTATTAAATGGGTAGTATAAATTAATAAATGAATCGTGTAAGATATCATAAATATTAATATGGTTCTGTTATAATTTAATAAAATAATATTTTCATTATACAATAGGTTAAACGTACCCTCGACTAATGGAATGTACAAGGTAAGGGTTAATTCCCCAATCTCATTATTATCTGAGATTGTTTATGTTTATTTTTTTACTGGGACATATTTATTATCCATGTCCATGTTTCATAAATGAGTTTTCAAAAGGATTATTTTTATGGTACTCTTTAACTAAACATCATTTTAACTGTTTTAAATATTTATTCTTCTAAATCTTTCTCATTAATGTCCAAGTTTTCAAAATGGTTTTAAGGATTTATTTATATGGACATGAATGTTTTAAAATGTTAATTTCTTTAAAAAGTTTCAAATTGGTATGGGACAATTTTATTCAAAAATATATTTTAATTTTCATCCTTTATAAATTTTGAGACTTTTAAATGATTTCATGAAAAAGGGGTATTTCACTCAAAGAGTTTTACTGATCATTTTTAACTATATCATCATCATTTACTAGATATTATTCTTGATTGAGATTGATTTATTATAATAAAATATTCCATATTGTATTTAATTATTTATGATATGTTTTACTATGGATGTTCTATTTGTATACCATTCATTGTTTATGGATAAATTATTGGCATTTCGTATGCTAGTTTTAATAAGAATGTTTATGTTATGTTTCAACAATTTCATTTGAGGAATGCAGTGGACTTAGTAAGTGAATGGTGGAGCCCTCTGTAGCTCCTCGATGAATCGGTAGGTCTCATGAGACAAATTAGTGTCTTGGAAAAAGGACTTGACAAAAATTTTATTTTTAGTCTTGGCACGAGGCCTTGACAATGTGGTAATGATGTCTAGAATTAGCCATTCCCTCATTATAAAATTAGTTATTACATGTCATTATTAGACTATTAGAATATCCATGTGCATGTTTATATGGTGACTTTTGATTTATTTTTCCATATTATGTTCAATTTTTCTGTTTAAAAGACTGATGTTTTATTATACATCTTCCCTTTAAAGTTTATAGCTTCTGCTAAATTATTTACTCTTACTGAGCATCTGAGCTCACCCCTTTTTATGTTTTGTTTTCCTAGGATTCCAAGAAGTGTATTATGGTTGATATGAAGGGTTAATAAAGGGGAATAATTGTGTTCTCAATGGATTATTTATGTTGTGTTTTATGTTAGAAAGTGTAATGTAACATTCATGTATGTAATCTATTTTCCAAGACTGCAAAACTAATCAGTCCTTCGGGACTTGATTCCTTGTAATCATTCCAATGTATTAAAATAATGCACCGACTATGGGTAATTGGGGTCGATGTGTTACAAGGTTTGACGTGAGTTCCCATTTCTCTAAGTGGAATTATTGGTTACATTTAGTAAAATAAGAATCCTGATGATTATCAAGGTGTTTCTCAATGGAATATTCATTTTAGACCTCTTATAGCTCTTAGAAAAAGTTATTTGGTTTTCTATTAGTGTGGAAAGACAGGACATTCTTAGAGGGTTTACATTAAGGCACCCAAGAAATGTAGTTCTTGCAGTCATTAAGGAAACTTAAAGAGTTTTTCCATCACTTCTCTACTCCATGTAGTGGGACAGGATCATCATCTCCTCCTAAAACTATGGGACAATCAAATTCTTCACGTTCAAAAGGGTTTTATCCACTGGCATCTGGAATGAAGCTTCTTCACATAGTAGAAGTGTCTATAGAGGAAGCATACAAGGGTCCAACGACTATAAGAGGTACCATTACTATTTATTCATCATTAGTAATTTCTCTATTTGATACTGGTTCATATCAATCATTTATTTCTACATGTATTGTTAACTTTCATAATATTTCTATTGTTATATTTTCATGTGCAATGCATATTACTAAAACCCTTGGTATGAAGAGACAGTATGGTCTATGTAGTCCTACTAGTGTCTTCTCTCTATCTAATTTTGAGCTAACTTGGAGTTTTCTGGTTCATGATATGAAATCACATGATGTTATATTCAGGATGGATTGGATCATTTCTGACAAAGACCTAATTGATTTTTATATTCGACAGTTCTACTTTACTACACCTAGTTTTTTACCACTTTTCTTTCAAGTAGAATGGGATCCAAGGTTGAGTAGAGTTGAACCTTCATATCCACAGTTGGGGAATGTAATATCAGTGTTTTGTTTTGACCTGGAGAAAGATTCAATGGGTGGTGATCTTCCCCCAGTCATCATGGACTTTCCCGATGTGTTCCTTCAAATTTCTCTAGTCTACCACCAGTGAGAGAGGTTGAGTTTTCTATTGACTTAATTCCTGGAACTCAACCAGTCTCTATTACCTCCTACCAAATGAATCTAGCTAAACTGAAAGAGTTGAATTCCCAGCTGGATGATCTTCTTGATAGAGGCTTCATTCGACTGAGTGTGTCATCATAGGCAGTGTTAGTTCTCTTCACTAAGAAAGATGATGTTTCTCTTCTCTTATATGTCGATTATCGAAAGATTAATTGAGTTATGATAAATAAAAAATATATGTTGTCGTGGATTGACAATCTATTTGATCAGATGAAAGGTGAGAAGTGGTTTTCTTAGATCAACCTTCGATCTAGCACTACAACAACCGCAGCCCTTAGCGGTGGTTTTTTTCCCATTTAGCGGCGGTTTACAAAAACCGCCGCTAAACTTGGCGTCGGCAATCTTTTAGCGGCGGTTTTTTCTATTTCGCGGCGGTTTAAAAAATTTTTCGTAGATGCCTCATTTCCCGGCGGTTTCTCTCCATTTAGCGGCGGTTTTATGGGTCTGCCACATTTTTTATTCGCGTCGGTTTTAACCGCCGCAAAATTATTCCGTTTGATGCGCCTGTTTTGCGGCGGTAAAAACCGCCGATAAATATAAACGTAATATATTTAGCGGCGGTTTTAACCGCTGCTAAATGCTGACCAGCAGGGCATTTAGTGGCGGTTTTAACCGCCGCTAAATGCTACCAAGTATGGAATTAGTGGCGGTTAAAACCGCCACTAAATGCTAAACTGGAAAAAAATAATTTTGGTTCTACTGCACCACTGCCCTGAAAAATAAATCAAACCAGAATATAGAGATCACCTAGGTTTCATGGGGATCTCGACCCCCTTCTTGGTAGTGTAGGATAGCGGTGTAATAAATAGAGAAACAACATACAATAATTAAATCAACAATAAATGAAAGACAAAGCATTGGATGAATAATATAAACTAAATATAAAAGGCCAATGACAATTTACAACCATGAATTCATGTCCAGATGAAGATAAAAAACTAAAAAATAGTATACATATAGAAGGTATCATGATACACATATCACAACCTGAACCAAAATTCCTTCCTCTATGAAATCCCATGTTTACCACAAGCACATTCACATAATCCCATACCTGACTTTCAATGAAATTTCTTAGTCATTCCATCACCTAAAAATTTAATACATTGTTCCCCAGCATGAACAAGGGTGGAACCTAGATCCATCCCACTATAATCATTACCCTTTAAACATCACCTTTGAGTCTAACAATAAGTTTGGGATAAAATAATATCATCAAATTAAAGTCCAAGTAACTATCCCTAGGTAGTCCATACTCCAAGTTTACAAGTGAGATATTGGTAAAAGACCAAAACATCCACATAAGATCATTGACTGAGCCTAGAATGACATTCATCTAGTGATCAAGTCAAAGGAAACGGTTGGTGTCCAAAAGTCTGTCCAAGGCATTCCTACACAGGAACTCAGGTATCACACAAGAACTAACCATGCCTCAATAAAAACCATGCATCCCGCATGAAACATTGATAAAACCTATTTATCACCTCTAAGACACTTCCATCACTTCTACTACCTAGAAGGACATTTTTACTATATCTGACACAATGTTCCCCAAATTAGGAGTGTCCAAGTCATGAAAAGAAGAGATAGACCAACTGCTCATAAGAGAACTAAGTTAGATTCACCTTAATCGCACATGTGACACTTATCTGATTCACACTCACAAACTCCATAACATTTTTCATAAAATATGAAACCAACCCGACCAGCGTGTCAGAACACCCAATCCATTTATGAATCGAGCTTACACAATGGGGCTACCCGAATGCTGCTATATAGTAGAAATGGTATTAATATAGGTTACATATATGGAAATGTTTGGTGGCAACTATGTGCCATAAATGTTACATATACAAACCAACCATTATCATACTTGTTCAACACATCAACAATACTACTACTCATCATCTGATGCTGCATCGTCACCCTCTCCACCTTCATCTCCACCACCTACTGCCACCTGTAAGAACATTATATTGAAAATTAAATATTGTTGCATATTTATAACAAAACTTAAAACCAATAAAAGTTTTCAAACTAAATGATTTTTATTTTTTTGTGATTTACCTGCTCACCACTACCCAATGCACTACCACCGGGGGCATATCTGCTCATATACTGACGTATTTCAAGAAAATCCTTCTGCAAACCAGATATCTGATCCCCCTGCTGGTGAACTGTGTTTCGTAGAGAATACATCTCCCTCTGAGCATCTTCAGGTATGAAATGACTATAAGCAGGAGTAGATGTAGCTGAAATCCCTGATGGCATGCGAAAGACCTCAGATGGTACAGGTCCCAAACCCATCCCGCGCACTCTACCAGGATGCTCCTTCCCAAGGACTTTACCAACCGGGTCATCCTGGGAGACTGAGTAGGATTGCCCAGGATTGGCATCCCATATTTCTTTAATTTTTACCTATAAATCAAATATCAATATATATTAACACAGTAAAAACTGATAATAAGTTATTATAATAAATAATTGACTTTATACCCCTACTTCTCTGGCAGGTTCATTAACAAAAATTCTATCTGTTTTTTTATGAACATCCAGCCACAGTTCTGTTCGGGATGCGTCATTCCCTAAACTCTGTTACTGCATCAAACAAAGATAAATCGACAATTAAATATGTTAAATAGATAATATTATCTTATAAATATTTAAACTAATTAAAAGATTACCAATGACATTCGGCTTCTTGAAAAGCTTTTTGAACCCGCAGTGTGCGGGATGACCTGCTTTGCCTGGTTTGAAGCATTTTGTCTTGAGAGATCCTGAAATAAATAAAATTCAATTTAACAGTATTGTATTCAATGTCTATCTCCTCTTCATGTACATGTATAAATGTAAAATGAGGATAATATAATAATATATATTTCAACACCATCCGCTTCTCATCACGATGTCTATCGACAAAAACCTTCCACTGTTCTTTCGGTACCCCACTGGGTAGCTTCTCATACATCTGCTGCAAGGTCAACGAATTATCGTTGACATCACACCACAACCTCCATTTGAAATCTTTCCATTTTTTCCCAAGATTTTTCAATGTCCACTTCCGTGCTATCACATCAGCAACGGTAAAGTGGAAGAACATCTGTATACAGAAATTCATTTTGAATATATTAGTAACATGACATTCAATTAAACCATAAAGTAATAAAATTACCTTTATCTGAGAATCATAAACATCATTTTTCCAGTTTGGAGGCATATGCCTCCAATCATCATATGAAATAGGCAGGGAAATGGGCTCCGCTGCCAGCTGACCTATAATCTGACCAAGTAAACCTGCGGCGTCATCCATCGGGACCCGATAAGAATCAAATGGCACCACTATCTTCTTTCCATTCATGTTCCAAACATCAGTACTTTTTATGTGTTTTTTCACGGTTGCATTGTTTTCATCTGCAATGAGCAAACAATTACTATAAACAAAATGCAATAAATTTATTTAATTAAAATTTGTACCTATGACTATGACCCTCCAGAATGTCTGTGATGATCTGGAAGGGGAGTGTCGCTGCCCCACTGCTGAGGTTCCTGTAGGGGGAGGCGATGACTCATCCTCTAATGAGGAATCCACTGATGGTGTCAGAGATGGTGCAGGGGGAGATGATGTAGGGATGTAGGCAACTGCTGCCTCAGATGTCGTGGGGACAGACGGATCATCATCTGTCGTAGAAGTAGAAGGAATGGTGTACCTCTTCTTCCTTGGCATTCATGTCATTTAATCAAATAAAATTAAGTTCACAATATATATTTCAAAAAAACTATGTAGAAAAAAAAATTAAAAATGATAATAGATGCCCAGTACTAACAAACAAAATATATATAACAATGATAATGAATGACTACAAAAATGAAACAAGTGGTTGCTGAATGAATAAATAATTGTACATACAATCATTTTCCCCTTCAATAATGTCGGTTTCATGCTCCATTGCTTCATCCACTTCATTCATCCTTGCTAGACTAATATTTTCAATATCATGATGGACAAATAATTCTGCTTCCTTTTGTTGATGAAATTCAATTGCAGAGGTCAAATATTCCACTTCATCACCCATATCATACAAATCTCTTTGTATTACGTGAGTAACTACACTCCACCCTTCATCCATAACATCATTCACATAATATACCATTTTTTCCTGCGATGCTAAGATATATGGATCATGCAGTTCACGATCACCAACATCCATCAAGTGAGAGAAGTTTACAGAAGTAAATTGCAAGGAATCTCTTTTAACACCTCTGATAATATCGACCCATTTTCATTTGAATAAAACAACAGAAAAATGCCCGTGGTAGTTTAATTCAATAATATCATGCAGCTTTCCATAATATTCCACTTCATCAAATGTAAATATACCACTATTCTGTGTTTTCAAACCCACTTCTCGATCGACTGTACGAAATCTAAAACCATTCACATTATAAGCGCCGAACTTTATAACTTGTTTTATAGGAGATCTAGAAAGAAACTTCAAATCTTCTGACAAGTCTGCTTGAGTATCAGTATTCATGATCTGAAAAAAAAATTAATAGATTTGCAAATTGTATGTGTCAAACTAATATTCGTTTTTATTGCAATATTTATAAACTTACACGTTGTGCAAACCATTCTACCAGCTCTTTATTCACAGCTTTCGTTATATCTTTTTCATTTCATGTTCGGCCTCTCATTCGTCTCTTTGTTTGTATCCTCAACTCTTCAATAAATGGATCTGCAATTTCACTATTCAGCAGCACATATCTATGTGCCTGTAATAATTCCAATTCTGTTAGTGTCGCGTATGAGGTCCTCCCAACTGATCGGCCAATAACAGGAAATATTTTTGATTTCTGATGCATTTGAGAATGAGATGATGTGTCATCAACACGTCCAACTCGATTAAATCTTGTCTCAATATCATCCAAATATCTAGAACAAAAGGTGAGACACTCCTCGGCGAAATAGCCTTCAGCAATAGAGCCTTCTGGTTGAGCTTTATTTCTCACGTATGCTTTCAAATGCCCAAGATATCTATGAAAAAAAAAATAATATTATGCATTTATTTAAATGCCAAAAATTGTTTACTTAACTAGAAACATATAAATAAAATACCTCTCAATTGGATACATCCATCGATAATGAACGGGGCCTCCTAATTTAGCTTCGTCAACCAAATGCACAGTTAAATGCATCATGACAGTAAAAAATGATGGAGGAAAGATCATCTCCATTGCACAAAGGTTCAATACAAACCTCTCCTGTAGGTTTTCAAGCTGAAATGGATGTAGAGATTTCTCACATAATTGCCTGTAAAATGTGTAGAATTGGAGTACAACAGCAGTAACTTTTTCAGGTAATAATGTACGCAATGCCAATGGTAGTAACTGTTGTAACAAAATATGTGAATCGTGACTTTTCAATCCATATAACTTACGATTCTTCAAGTCAACACACCTTGAGATGTTACTCGAATACCCATCAGATACCTTCACATTCTTTAAAATTTGAAGGAAGGTATCTTTATCCCTATTTTTCATTGAAAAAATGGTCGGAGCATACTTTTCATTCTCATCTGGCCAGAGATCACGTTTTATGTTGATTACTTGTAAGTCTTTGCGAGCATTGAGATGATCCTTCAACTTTCCATGCTCATTAAGTAATGTGAAAATAAAATTATCACATACATTTTCTCAATATGCATCACATCAAGATTGTGGCGCAAAGAATTAAATTCCCAATACGGAAGATTGAAGAGTATACTTTTTTTCTTCCATTGTTGCGTTCTGATTTCACTTGATGATGCACTTCGCACTCGTTTTCCGCTATCATTCAAATGATGAACCTTCCCAAATTCTGTTTTAACATTTTCAAGTTGTATCAATATTTCAGAACCGGTTAACAACTTTGGAGGTGTTCTACGATCAATGGAACCATTAAATTTTGATTTGTTCAGCCGAAATCTATGAGGTGCATCAAGAAATCTTCGATGGCACAAGAAGCACCATTTTCTACTGTGAGGTAGCCGTTTGGGCTCGAAATCAAAGTTACAACCGGGACAAGCCAAACCCTTATAAGTTTTCCAACCAGATAAATTCCCAAGCCCAGGGAAGTCACTAATGGTCCACATTACAGCAGCATGCATTTTGAACATTGTTTTAGAAGAAAAATCAAATGTCTCAACACCGTTGCTCCATAACTCCTGCAATTATTCAATCAAAGGCTGCAGGTATACATCAATATCATTTCCAGGAATTTGTTTTCCAGGAATAATCATCGAAATGATAAAAGATGTTTGTTTCATACACATCCACGGAGGCAGATTATAAGGGATCAAAACAACTGGCCAAATGCTATAACTCGTACTCAAAGTCCCAAATGGGTTGAATCCATCGGCAGCCAATCCGAATCGAACATTCCTAGAATCAGCTGAGAAATCTGGATGTAATGAATCAAATGTCTTCCACGATTGGGAATCTCGTTGATGTCTCATTAACCCATCATTTTTATTATCTACAGCATGCCACTTCATGTGTTCGGAGGTTTTTGATGACATTAATAATCTTTGCAATCGAGGCTTCAAAGGAAAGTAACGCAAAACTTTTGCAGGTGTGTTCTTTTTCTTCTTCTCCATGAAATTATGTTCAGTCATACTTCCAACATTACCCTTTGACTTCCATCTAGAAGAAGAACATTTCTTACAATTCTTTCTACTTGAATCCTCTCCCCAATAAAGCATACAATCATTGGGACATGCATTTATTTTTGTATAATTCAGACCAAGCTTGTTTACAACTTTTTTCATCTCATAAAATGATTCTTGGATTTTTGCTTCAGGAAATGCATCACAAATCAATTCCAATAACATAGACATTTCCTTATTTGTAATTCCACAAATACATTTGATATGGTACAACTTCAAAAGAAATGAAAGCTTTGAATATTTGAAACACCCACTATACAACTCTTGATTTCCATCGTCAACTAAATCATGAAAAGCATTTTCCTCACTGATGTTTTCCCTTACATTTGGCTCCACAGAATCAAGAGGAGGATCCAATGATATGTTACAATCTTGATCTGCTTGTGTTACAGTCTCAAAAACATCACTTGTCACGTTGCAATTTGTAGCATCATCTTCTGGTTGTTCTGATATGTTTTGATGCTCATAGTGGTGTCTTGCAGTGCCGAATGCATCATTTATGAGGTTTTGCATTTCATTTTCCATTGGCGACAAACTTGGGACCTCATTATATGGATTAACATCAGTCCTCAATCTTTCTGTATTGTTTGATTCTCCATGCCAAATCCAACACAAATATTGATCAGGGAATTGCTTCAGTATTAAATGTTCATAACCTTCATCCCTCTTCAACCATGTTCTAAATTTACATTTAGGACATTGACATCTTATTCTCCCTTCAACAGATTGATTAGAAATTGAAAAATATAAAAACTCTTTCAAACCCTTAACATATTGCGGTGTGTTCCTCGGTAATGTGATCAATCTTTTATCCATGTATATCACAATGTGCCTACACAAAAATATACGATAGTGTAAGATTACAGAAGCATATTATAATAAAGATAAACCATTGATCATAAAGTATGCATAATATAATAAAGATGATTCATTGATCACATTTACCACTTCAGACCAACAGAACAAGTCTGGTCCATAGGAGACAGCGTCAACACCTCATTGAGGAGCAATAAGAATATCGGGCTACACACTTATCATAACACTATCGATCACACATTTATGTTGCCTCAAACAACACCCCATTTATGTGTGATCGAAACTGATCATAATGCATTTTAAACCTGAGACATTATGTGATTGTTTAGGCTTGACCTTAGATGTCCTCCAAGAGGAATGATGTTTCTCAATGGTTTCATACACAACCAACTATAAAGAGGGCCACTATGTTCACTTTATTCATCGAAGTGTCACCTCTCTAGGTTTGAGTATTACAAGTTATACATTTATAATCATGTCTTCAACCATCGACATATAAAGAACCAGTTTTTTATTCAAGGGTTGTCTTAGACATTGAAACATTATTAAAACCAATAACATGGAACCTGCAACCAGTCTGAAGCTTGACATTCATTCCTCAAATACAAATAAGAACTCGCATTCCAGTAGATTAAACCTTCTAGGAATGTTTCTCGTCATCCTTTTTACAATAATTGAATCACTGAAATTTTCTAAACATTCTACAATATTAGTGGAAATTTCATTGACTCTTGAAAAGTAGTCATCTATGTTTTCTTCTCCGTCCATATTTATTTCCTTAAATTTTCTTCAATAAATTTTCAATTCGACATCGTTGAATTTCACATTAGCTTCATAACTATATTCCAATATTCCCCAATTTACAAGTCATTATAGTGCCCTATATCCTTTTGTGTAAAATTTTTCTAAAAGAGACATCAAACTTAAATTCTTAGGTTTGTCGTCAAATCCCATATTACATTTTTTAACAAATGTCATCATATCAGCTTCAACAATAGGTGGGGATCCTACTATTTATAAATCATTAACTTCATGGATAAGTGATTAGATACATGGATATACTATTCATAAATATTTTATAGTTCTATTCATTAGACATAAGAACACCAATAGTATTTAAAAAATTCCTATATCCTTATTCAGTACTTCTTGGTGCTTAACTGAGAGATCAAACACTTTGATTCCAATTGAAGAGCCTGAGGAGATGTTTCACCATAGAGAAGGGGGTTTAATCACTAGTAACTTTTTATATATTAGATTTATTTTAAAAATAACCATTGTTGACCTATTATAATCTAATCAACTATTATAACTAATTTTCCTTACCCAAATATAGTAAAAATGAATAGCACATGGACAAAATATATTTACTATGTTTAATACTAATGTCAGCCTAATACTTGTTTTAATTGTTTTGATTCTCGAAACATATATTATACACTATGATTAGAGGTGATCCCACCAAAGAATCATTAATAAAATAAATTCACACTATTCTTTCCAAAGTTACACTGGAATAATGACTTAAAAATTCT
Organism: Viscum album; assembly: GCA_963277665.1. Lineage (NCBI taxonomy): Eukaryota > Viridiplantae > Streptophyta > Magnoliopsida > Santalales > Viscaceae > Viscum > Viscum album. The sequence goes on along the minus strand of OY728119.1, from coordinate 1,682,118,305 downwards.
CGATAAAAAATGGATTAAAATAAAATAATAATGATAACACTTGAATATTGGGTTCCCATTCAAATTTTGATAAATATATTTCTCCTTGAGCCTTAAAGATAAGATAAATATTATAAGTTATCTTCTTAGAAAACATTAACATTGATAATCACAATCAAAACTACTAATATTTCTCACTTTTAATCTTCTAAATATTATTCATTATGAAAATTATTACCATAGCTTCTCAAATTTGATTCATGGTATTACAACAAAAATAATATATTAAATTTTTTTTATTGATCTATAAAATTCATGCTATTATAATATACTACACTTTTCTAAACACCTCAATCACATATTACAATCTTTCGTACATGTACTTTTCATAGAAATTAATTCACATAACCCCTAGATGTAGTATACACTTTTCATATAAAAACATATTTAAATTAATTTTCATAGGAAAAATGCTTTATGGAGTAATCGAGTTTCTCAATCATGATGCTTTTCATAGTATTTAACATACATATTTAGACTCAATGAGTGAAATGGTGGGGTTTTCTTTTAATGATATCAACAATCTCTTATCGATAATTCGTAATAATTCTTAACAGATGAATCATAGTGTATTTATAGGCTATATTACTTGTGATTAACATATGTTAGTCCAAAAAATTTTGTTTAACCAATAATATTAGGCATCACTAAAAAATATGTTTCCATTGATTCATGTACTATATGATGGAAAAATCTAGCTGTATAAAAATATTTTCTTGGAAATAGTATTATAAAAAATATTAATTGAAATGGATTTTTAATATGCTACCTTTAAATAAAATTAAGGAAACCAATACTAACATGGAATTTTCATTCAGAAAATGTAACCTCATTCTCATAATAACTTCTCATTGAATCTTGAAAAAAAATCATCTTAAACTATAATTTATGGTTTGTGTTCCTCTTTACTAAACCATTTCTTCATTGGGGGACCTCATCATTACCTCACATAGGTTTTTTACATTAAAATATTATGTCTGTGTAGAAATGATGTCACTTTCCTTCAAATGATGTGAAGTATGTTCATGTTCTATTAATAATATCCATTCCCAAATCTTCCCCACATACCAACTTTGTATCTTAACAAAATCCTATTCATTATATTTGAAATTATATACATACCAGATTTTAAAGGCTTCAATTTTATTCTGATGATATTTCATGGGGTTTGAATTTGAATACAGTCTACAAAATGAAAACCCTATGTTGAAGGTTGAGGATAATAGGAATTTATATTCAGTGTTGTTGATCAGATAAATCATATAGAGTATTCTATTTTCATAACATTTTAAGTGGAGGAACAATTCCCCACATAAAATTTGACCCAAATCATTTTTTATCATTGGAGTTTTTTTTATAATAAGGATGTTTGTTCCTTATACCCTCCAACCATAACACTGGGGTTGGCTCCTAAACATAGTTACAAACTCTATCACCTATTTTTTCAACCCCGCATATATTCTAATCCTTACACACCACATGGGTGCACCATATACTAGTTATGTTTCTCTAAATTTGGAAATTATCCATGAAATTTCCATTGATTTGGCATGCTAACTTTATGATATATTAGGCTATCTTGGGCTGTTGGCATTGCATTAGAAAAAATGTTTTAGAAAAACTCTATAAAAAAACATAGTAAAACTTCATTATTATATTATTCTAAACCCTCAAATAAGTCAATTAAAATAATCTCAAAATAATACTTCTTCAATTATCAAAATAATTATTAATCAAAACATCTCCCACATTTATATTCAACACTTTTCTATTGACAATGTGCTCTTAATAAAGCTCATGAAATGATCCTTAAGATCAGTTCAAAAGGCATCATAATACATGTCAGAAATTCAATGTAATTAAAAAAATTTAAACAATTAGTTGAAATTAAGGACAACATCATCAACAAATCCAATGGTTATTTACCTCACAAATCAGGTGCGGGGGGTCACCGAAGGCCGCGGGGGGTTTGGGGAGTCGCCGGCAGCGTGAGGGAGTGGGGAGTCGCTGGCCGCGAGGGCGCGGGGGCGTGGGGAGTCGCCGGCCACGGGGGGCGTGGGGAGTCGCCGACAGCGCGAGGGCATGGGGAGTCGCCGGCAGCGCGAGGGCGCGGGGGGCGTGGGGAGTCGCCGGCCGCGGGCAGCGCGGGGGGTGGGGAGTCTCCGGCAGCACGAGGATTAGGGATCGCGAAGGGGAAGGGGGAAAGGGTCGGCGGCTGTGTAAAATAAATCGGGTTTCGCGGCGGTTTATTAAAAACCGCCGCGAAACCTTCACCAAAAAAGGTTTAGCGGCGGTTTTGTGAACCGCCGCCACAAAACCGCCGTTAAACCATGTTTTTTTTGTAGTGTAGTTACCATTAGTTGAGGATAAAAGAATCTAACATTCAAAAAACTGACTTTTAGAGTAGGTATGCCATTATAAGTACCTTGTTATGCCCTTTGGTTTGAAAAATTCTCATACATTTTTCATGTCTTTAATGAAAAATATTTTTCATGAGTATCTGGATACCTTTTTATTAGTCTTTATGAATTAAATCCTTGACGAATCCAAGTCCGTGGAAGATCATGTGCAACATCTGAGAACAATTATGAGTCTACTGAGAAATCACCGCCTTTATTCCAAGCTTTAAAACTATGATTTCGGGATTCATAAAGTGAAATTCTTAGGACATGTGGTGTCAGGACAAGGTATATCAGTTGATCCTAATAAGCTGAAGGCTGTCATGACCTGGGAGCAACCATGAAATGTCTTCGAGGTCCAGATCTTTTTATGCTTAGCTGGATATTACTATAGGTTTGTGAAATAATTCTTGAAGATGGATTCTCCAATGACTTCTCTGATTCAGAAGGGGTTAAAGTTTTTGTGGGATGATAAATTTTAGAGTTCTTTTGTCGAGATGAAATCTCTAATGACTATTGTGCTAGTGTTGACTCTTCCAGAAGTCAAGAAGGGCTATTTTGTCTTTTGTGATGCATCTGTTTTAGGCTTGGGATGCATTCTTATGCAGGGTGATCATGTATTACCTTATGGATCTATTCATCTTAGACCACATGAGAAGAATTATCCTTCCTGTGACCTGTATCTTTAAGCAGTGATGCACACACTTAAGAGTTGGTGGCACTAGCTTTTTGGAGAAAGGTTTATGGTGTACTCAGACCACAAAATCATGAGTTATATATCCTCTCAAAAAGATTTGAATCTTTGATAGAGGTGTTGGGTGGAGTACCTGTAGTCTTTAGGCTTTGACATCACTTATACCCAATGGAAATGGAATGTCGTTGAAGATGTGTTGATTAGAAAACTTCTAAAATACAAAGTAAATGAATCCTCAGAAGATTGGAATTTGATGTCCCTCTTTTTACAGTTGCAAATTGGAGTTCAAGAGGAAGGGGATAAGGTTTCTTTATCCAGTGTTCAGTTGACATCTACCCTTCTTGAGTTGATTCTTCATGATCAACATCTTGATTATGAGTTCTATAGTATTATATAATTCTTTTATGGTAGAGATATAGTTTCCATATGATCGTTCTCCAAAGAGGGTGTTCTATGTTATCTAAATCGATTCATTGTACCATTATTAGGAAGGATGTTTTTGATGCGATTTTACCACAAATCCCAGTGGGAAGTGCACCCAGGGACCACTAATATGTTATATGATGTGTGGAAGTAGTTATTGTGGATAGTAATGATATGGGAAATTGTTGAGTTTTTCTCTAATTTCTATGTGTTCCAGTAGGTTAAAGTTAGGCATCACAAACCTTTTGGTTTACTTCAGCCACTTTTAGTCTCTATATGGAAGTGGGTTGAGATCTCTATGGAATTTATGCTTGGGTTTTCTCCTAACCAAAGAAAGAAGAATTATATATGGGTTGTGATTGATAGGTTAACCAAGTCAGCTCACTTCATTCCCATTTGAGATACAACCAAGGTTGAGGAGTTGGGAAGTCTCTATGTGAATAAGATAGCTTTCTTGCATGGAGTTCCATATTTTATAGTATCTGATAGGGATCCTCAATTTAATTCTCAATTTTTGGAGAGGCCTTAATGAGGCACTGGGATCTCAGGTCCATTTGATCATGTCCTACCATCCGCAGACAGATAGCCCGACAGAAAGATCTATACTGATTATTGAGGATATGCTTCATGGATGTGTTCTCGACTTTAGTGGGGCTTGGGATGATTGCATGGTGTTGGTTTAGTTTTCTTACAAAAAACTTTACCGATCCACAATCGTAATGAAACCTTTTGATTCCTTGTATAGTCATCCTTATAAATCCCTATTTTTTTGGTCGTAGGTTGGTTAAAGTTTCTTAGTTGGACCAAGCATGGTGAAAGAGACATCAAATATGATTTAGGTGATTCTTCAGAGGATGTTGACAGCATTAATCCAATATAAGTCTTATTTCGATCGACCCCATAGAACTTTGGAGTTATCAACTGGTGATCAGGTTTTCTTGAAGGTTTCACCCTGGTTGGTTCATCGACATCTTGGGAGACAAGGGAAAACTTATCCTAACATTGTGGGTCCATTAGTGGTTGTTGAGTAGGTGGGGAAGGTTGCATACCATTTAGCACTTCCACCTCAAAGAACTTTGATACATAACATGTTCCATGTATTTCAGTTGAGAAAGTATCTATTTGATCAATCTCACATTTTGAGATGGAGTGATCTTGAGATCAAGCCTAATTTATCTTTGACTAAGAAACCAGCCAGGATAGTTTATTCATAGGAAAAGGTACTTCATGGGAGAACAATACCTTTGGTTTGTGTACTATGGAATCATGGCTCTAATAGTCACGAGATGTGGGAACACAAGGTTTGGATGAGAGAGAAGTGGCCTCATCTCTTTGGCATGGAAGATTCTTCATAGGCTTTCTGGGGAAATAAAGTTTTTATGCTGGGGAGGTTATAACATCGAATTACCTTGATCTGGTATTTTTCCCTTTTTTAAGTTCCCTTTTGGTTCAATGTCTTTAGAAGTGATTTTCTGGACATTCTGCAGGCTCCTGGGTAGGTACACACCATGTACTGGATACTATTTACAAGTTGTGAAGAGTGATATCATGTTGTGGGCAGGTACACATCATGTACCTAAGGTACAAATCATGCAGGGGTTCAAATATCGGTTTTTTTACCCTAGGAAATGGGTTTTTCAGCATACTTATCCAGCATGGCATACACAACATGACCAAGGGGTATACTTCATGACTCAGCCTGCACCTAGCTTTAAGTCATGCATGGTGCTGCTTTTTTTCATTTGTTTCATAGGTTCTTCATTGATCTCTAACCTAGACCCTTCCTAGGTGTTTTTCAGAGGTGACCCACTTCCGGATTTTTCTAATTGGATTTGGATCATCATTGTGTCTGTGGTGTGACTCTCCAGGTAAGTGTTCTTCCCAATTCTTCCTTGAGGTTAATCATGACATCTCCCAAGCTTTGTGTTATCAGATCTACTAATCTATGTTGGAGGATTCATGTTGTCTTCTTCTAGATCTGTTGTGAGATATCATTTTTAAGGCCTTTTCCTTCGTTAGTTGTGGTGTGGTGGATATATGTTCTTGAGGTATGTGATTTTACTTTTATCTATCAACCCCTTGTCTTCTAAATTGAATAAATCGTGAAATATATTTGATTATATGTCCTTCATTGACGGTGTTGGGTTTCATTTATTTTGGTTTTTACATTTCGGGTGTGAGTGACCCGATCATTGAGGTAGGTGGTTTTTTCTCAATTTGGATAAAATGATTTCCATTGTATTTCTTTATTTATTTCAATTACTCGTTTAAATTCAAATGCTTAAACTTCCTTTAAATTACTTTGATAAAACCCATTTCTAGTGAATTGGGATATTTGAAATTGTTTTGGCATGAAAATTTGGAAAACCCCCAATTCCATTTAGTTGGGGTGGGTTTTGGGAAAGTGGCTGATTTAAATTTTTTAATTTAAATTGTGAATTTTATGGAAGTGTTTAAAATTAAATTGTTGAATTAAATTGTGAAAAATTAATTGTGAAAAGTATGGAATTTTGTTTGAATGGATTTCAAACTCATAAAAATGGATTAAAATGATTTGATATAAACCTAATGGGTTTATCTTATGAAAGAGGCATGTTTTTTAATAAAACCTATTATGGTTTTAAATGGAAATAAATTGACATTCTTTAAATGTAAGAATGGAATTTATTTTATTTTAAGAAGATTTAAAATAAATTTTCTATCATGTAAGAGCACATGAAAGACTTAGGTAGTTGGTAAGTTATTTTGATACACTCTATGATATGACAACATTCTAAAACATACCTATAGTGGATCACATCCTTGATAGGAGGGTGATGAGTCCCCTATGGCTAGTGTCAAGGGGCGTGAGTATACTCATTTTACTATGATCAGTTAAAGAGTGCAGAATCCACTATTTGGTTGATACTATCGTACCTTATGGAAGATGGCCATGTTGCTTTCTTGTTTATTTATATTTGGGATATAAATGTATTCCAAGTTTTTTTGAACTTCTTTACATTCCTTATTAATTTATATACTTTTTTTATATAAATTTTTACTTAATCCATTGTTTTTGAAATATTCCATCACTTGTAAAGTAAAGCATGTTCTTTAAAATTATTTTCCATCATTTAAAAATGTATAGAATGTTTTATTTAAATGTGCTCCTGAAATTCAAAACCTATTCATTTTGAAAAATTACATCTTTTAATTGGATAATATTTATTTGGAAGTTGTTATAGAATCTATGTTGGGTTCCTACTGGGATTAGTCTCACACCCTGCTTTTTTTCCTTCAGGCGTTTATAGAAGTTCTTTTTCCTAGTTCGAGAAAAGGGAAAAGATATATTGGAAGTGGATCCAGATACTAAATTGTGGTCTTATTGAGTTGTGTCCTTAGAGACCTAGGGGTTTTTTTTCATGTTTTGGAACTTGGATTTTAGTACTTTATGCTTTTATTCCTTGTTTTATTCTAGTACATTACTCCCAATGGATCTTCCTTTTTATACATATTGTCTTGTTTCTTTTTCTTGTGTAATGTTTTGTGAAAAATATGTTCCCTCTTGCATGTTTTATGATGCCAGGTGCTATTTTCCAACATGTGGGTATCAGGAACTCCCTTTGGTCCATGTCATGGTCATCTTGGTTATCGGGTTACCAGGGTACCTGGGATGGTTCGTGATAGGGAGACCTAGAATTCAGATAGTGCTCAAAGGGGAAATGGATAAATTGAACTAAGCTGGAGTTGATCCCCCTTTTATAGGAGAAATATAATGGAATCCATTATGGTGTAGTGAACACTAAAAACACCTATGGTGGCTTTAGTCAAAGATAGATAAGGATTCCCTAGATTTTAGATCCTTATCTCTCCTGATTCCAATGTGAAATAAAAACTATGTTTAAAACCTTTAATTGGTACCACTCCTTTTACCACAACATGTTTCAAGGAATTTTGAATACACAATAGGCCATTATGACCTCCTACCATGGGGTAGAGAAAAATATTTCATCATTTCCTTCTCACCAAGACAAAGACCATGGTGTGGTGTGCTCTAACTCCCCATATTACATAGGTCTTCCCCTGAAGGACCATGCTTGGAACCACACTAGTGTTAGGCCTTTCTAAACATCCCATTTTACAAAGATAGAACCCCCAACCAACCCAGCCGCCAAAATTTCCATACAAGTCATGTCACTAGTCATGGTGCACCAAACACCGCATTGTTAACACAAAATGACCAAGGGTTAACCACGACTAGCCAAAATGGATAACTTGTGACCTCATATTCAAAATGGTCAAAACCATGCCCACTCCTACAATGTGGTGACCCCTAGAATCTCTCATTTATCAACTCCATCCCCCCCAACACCCCAAACCTACTCACAAAGCATCCAAGCCTTAGGAAACCACAAAGGAAAGGTCAGGAAGGTCTGAACCATTATATTAGATACCTCTCAAATGATTATCATCCCAAATAATAAAAACAAAACCCATATCAAGTGAAAAATTAATCAACCATCAACACTCCCCCAGAAGATACATCACAATAACGATGAAACAATACCCTAAAGTATAACTACAGGATCTCAAAATATAATAGCAATAAGTCATAAAAACCTCAAAAATTCATACATCAAAATAGACAAAAACATCTTGGAATAAACAAATATGGGTATTGGGCATGCATTTGCGACTCCCACTCCCATAAACTCTCCTCTAGATTGCTTTGACTCCATAGAAATTGGACCAATGGGATAATATTCCCTCATAACACCTTCTATTGATGATCTTTAATTTCAATTGGTCATTCCATGAATGTTGTGTCATCCCTGATATCCAACCTTCACTATTTGATGATGTGGGATTCATCATAAAGATATTCGTGAAGATGAAAGACATGGAAGACATCAAGAGCTCTTCACAATATTAGAGGTAGCCCCAACTGATAATCCACCTCACCAATTTTCTATAACACCTCGAAGGGTTCAATAGACTTGGGTGAGAGCTCGATCACATTAACAAACTATAAAAACTCATTTGTTACCCTATAAGACTTAAGAATATTTCTACATATATTTCCATAGCTAGGTGTTGAGATGTCATGAAATTATGAAGCCCGGTGTTCCATTAATAAATTTTACAAAAATATTAAGTGTTTTTATACAATTCACACAATGGAAGTGGAATATCTCTTAAACGAATGATTAGATCATAAATATGAGCCCATAGTTGGGTCTGGAATGCGGTGTTTACCCTAGTTGAAAAAAAAATATGTCGTTCCAGGATGTTCAGACCCATCACTCGTTAGAGGTATGTTAAATGAATTAATTAATTTATTCATTTAATAGATCAAACTATCAAATGGTAACTTGGATCGAAAATCCGAGGCCACAGTTGAGTCTGGAGCGTGCTTTTTACCTTAAGAGGGTAATAACATTTGTCGTAATTTTTGACTTCTGTTCATTTTTGCTGATATGGAATACTTTAATGATGACCAAACAAACAACGACCATCATCTATTTCAATTTCTGATTGCCTGTTCTTCGCATTCCTCACATTCTTCATCATAATTTTTTTTAAAAAAACACCCTCTAATCATGGAGTTAAACTCATATATGTGAAGCCCTCAACCTGAGAAGTCCTCATATGTGCTTGGGTTCGACTTTCGGGCACCGGAGGAAGTGTAACGGTGAGCGGAAGCGGTGGTTACATTCCACTAGGCTGAAATGTCAACAGATCATCAATAGGAGGTTAGTGATGTGAAGGTCTCATCCTAGGTAGTTCATATCTATTCCTGGATTACAATTTGGACCATCAGAGTGATCATGGTGGTCTGTAGAAGTTTCCCAGTGGTGGTTCCAAAGAAAGGATCTGACGGGAGACAGAGTGCGGCGAAAGCGCGGCGGGCAAGGTGGGCCACGGTAAACAGCGGCAAAGCTGCGGCGGCGACCGGTGGTTCAAGCTATACTAGTTTGTTCAGGCCGGTCTAGGCTGGTTTGGGCTGGTTCGGATCGGGGTTTTTAATAAAAACCCCATATCTTTTAATCTGGGAGTTTGTTTTTCATTTAGTCTATGGCCACATGATCCTTGTTTCATGGCGAAACATTTGAGGCCGTTTTGAGATATTTTTGTCTTGGTCTCGATGCTTGGTGATATGAAACTTCTGTTTAAAATAATAATAACATAACTATTATTATTTGATGATTATCATATCGGACGTAACTTCTACAGCTGACATATGATTGACACGTTTTCAGAGGCATTGTGACCCATTAGTTGAGATAGAATTTTCAAGGATGATTTCAGATGCTTAAACTAAAATAGTGGTCTGTACCCCATGAGGCATGTTTCGGGCATTTTCAATGGAATGTGACCTTTTCACCAGTTTTTTGTCTTGGATGATTGAGTAATTGATCATGTATGTTTTCTCGTAAATATTGCAATGTCATGATCTGCCTGACTAAATTTGATGCTGAGGAATGGGCCTCATAGGACGCCTTTTTGATCGTAATGCATTGTTTGACAACTTTTGCATTGGAAGTCAATTTGGGAGAAGTGAATAGTTTACCTAAAAAGATTTTCTGCAAGTATTTAAATGGTTTGATCTGTTTGGATGTATGTATCCTTTTCATGATCAGTAGTGATCGAGCACTGATCGGGCATTTGTAGTGAAAAGCACCCTTTTCACCGATTGTCCATTTTGAACGAATGAGTAGTCGATCATGTCTGTTTTTTCTTGGAGATCATAATGGTATGATCTTTGTGATGTGTTTTGGGATCGAGGCATGGGCCCCACAGGGAACTATTTGTGCGCAGCATGGTGGAATGCAGCTTCTTCACTGGGAGTCCATTTTGGGAGAATGAATAGTAAATCTTGTGTGCTTTTCTACAAGGATCACAACGGTGTGATATTTTTGGTTATCTGGGACCATTTTTAAGAGTCATGTCATTAGAATTGTATTTTCTCCCTTTGGATCAGTATTGATAAATGTGTGCTCGTCAACCTTTTGGCTAGAGGTTCCATGTACTCTAAAAGTACACTGGTACACCTTGTGGGTACTAGTTTATAGTTTAGTACCCGATTTAGGATAGGTACACAACCAGATGATAAGGTGGAGTCACACATCATGTAGGCCTCACACGTGTCTTATACCACTTTACGAATCTCCTACCTCTCATATCTCTTTCTTCTAAACTTGGATTTTGTCCTGCGAGTAGCCTATCCTGAGTTTTTTTTTCCACGTAGAACACAATGGTTCCCTTCGTAGTGTCTTTCAAGCTATGAAGTGAGATGTTCTGAGTGCGATGCCTATTTGAGGCGATGATCGATGTTCTAGGCATGATTCCTATCTGAGGCGATGCTCAATGATGATAGTGATGGCAGTAATGTTTTCAGAATCACCAGAGAAATATTGGCTTACCCTCTAGTGGGGCTGGGCAGTGAGGTTTGTCGTTCTCTCTTCAAGGCTTACCCTCTAGTGTGGTTGGGTTGTGAAGTTTTTCAGTTACTCTTTTAGGTCTTACCCTCCATTTGATATGGGCTTTGGGTTTCATCGTTTATTCTTCTCGGCTTACCCTCTAGCGAGGTTGGACAATGAGGTTTTCCATTCTCACTTTAGGTCTTACCCTCCAGTGCGGCTGGGAAGTGAGGTTCACCAGTTACTCATTCCGGACTTACCCTCTAGTGTGGTTGGGAAGTGAGGTTCTTTTTTTACTCTTTTGGGCATACCCTCCAGCAGGGCTGGCCTGTTGGTTCGTCGATGACTCTTCTGAGCATACCCTCTAGCGGGGCTGGGTAGTGGGTTCACAACTTTGTGACATGATCTATTGACTGTGCATCATAGTAATGAGACGTTCTTGACATGAATTTAGAATATCAACCAATAGGGTTTATTTCCCCCCCAAAGAAATGTTCTTGTGATGCGACCTAAAACTATGCCGGCGAGACAGACCCACCCAAAGCAGATAGTATCAAGGTGCAGTGATTGATTCCTTTTGACTTGCAGTTCAGGGTAAATATGATGGATGTTGATCATCGATAGTGTTTACTTCTAGAACTATTGGTGAATCTTTTCCTAGGTGGATATAGTGGTATAGACAACCCCTTACTCTCTCATTTTATATTCTTTGGTTGATCATATATATATATCGTATTTGCAGCACCCACTCCTTGGGTTTTGGTTACTCTCCTTTCAGGAGAGGTGAAGATGTGTGGGGTATGCTACATTCTTTTTGTGTCTATATTCTCATGTTTGGATGATTCTACTCTCCTAATAAAGGTAGTTATGACTCGATAAGAAGTTCATATTCTTTCCATTTATATCTCCTAATGTTTGGATGATCTTACTTCACTTCTTTGTTGGGTTGAACTGTACTCTTTTATTATACCTTGTCATATCTATTACTTCACTCTTCAGTACCTCTCTTTCTACTCCCTTGAGCCTTTGGGGAATCCTAATGAGTATTTTTATGCTCACCCCTACTTGGGATTTTCTTGCACTTGGTGTGCCCTTGTAGATGACGGATAGTTTGATCGTGACATCATAGGAGCTTAGGGATACAGGGTGCTTGGACTGCATGTGGTGGTCATAGCTTGGGATCCAGGAGTGGGGATCTCTCAACTATTTTACTTTTCCACCTATTATTGGGTTGTGTCACTCTTCTGATTGGGCATGTATTTTTCTTCTTTCCCTTTCAATTTAATTTTCTATACTTGTATTTTTTAGAGTTTGATTCATATTTGTGGTTTATATATAGTAGGGTTGTATATTTTTTCCCTTTTCCCTCTACACTTTTCCATTGAGTTGGATGAGTGTGTTTATGTGTACAGTTACTTAGGAAAATGCCTCCCTGAGATTGTTATGCCTTTAGTTATGGTCGCTAGCATCTAGCCTATAGAGGTGGTATGGTGGTAGTTGCTGGTCGAGCCACAGTACGGTTCAGGTCATGACAAAGTGGTATCAAATGTGGTTCATTCCTTGAGACATTGTTCAAATGATCCCTAAAATGTAATTGTTTGGGGTTTATGGAAACAGTGTCAACATGTCTCGAGAGTGGCTCTTAGGTCAGGGAGTCTATTAATGGTGCGGTGGTCGACGTAACCATTCACAAGGATCCTGATTACCCGCTTTTTGATTCAGCATGCTGACACACTTGTTAAAGGGAACATTGGTACATGCATCATATATGATTTATTCTTTGACTATCCTTCTTGTTTCATCTCCCCGTCATTGTTGATATATATATATATATATATATATTCTCATTTGACTGCGATACTCATTGATCAGATTCAGGAAGCCTCCACGATGAATGCCAACCAGGATACTGGATTTGGTTTGTGATGACGATTCCGTGAGTGATGAGGCCTCAGTTTAGGATTCATCGTATGATTCCCCTTTCTCTAAGAGTGCAGGTTGCAGCACCTCCACCTGTAGAGCAATAGTTAGTACCGGAAGCACATGCTGAAGATGTGCACAGGTTGAGTGTGCTTTACTACCACAAATGTGGGAAAGGAAAGTGATTGGGTTTTATCAGTGCTAAGCAGAAAACACTGATAATAGGGGGACTTTTATCAGTGCTAGAAAAAAGTGTTGATAAATCAACCCTCTATCAGCACTAATATTAGTGCTGGTAAATTCCCCCTTTATGAGCACTAATAAAAAGAACTGATAAAAAGGAGACTTTATCAGTGCTAATAATAACATTGATAAAAGTTTTTAATAGAAAATATTATTAATTTATATAAAAATATTTTAATTATATTCAAAAATAATGTTTATATGTATACATTAAATAAAAATGCATGTTTACTATGTTTATTATGTTTGTTTCATTTATGTGTATTATGTTTATTAGTTTTAGTTATATCATTATTATATATTTATTGTACTATATTATTATAATATTATACATAAATACTTTTAAATATATATATATATATACAAATACTTATTATATATATATATATATATATAAATAAATAAATTTATGTTTCAAAATGAATGTTTCAATTGCTGCGTACGTTCATATTCTCATGAATATATGTTCAATGTTTACACTAATGTTGTCCATATATACCATAGTACTATATATACTTGGCGTATTCATTCATTTCCTATATATATGAAGCTTTATGTTCTCATAAATACTTAAAATCATGATAAATATATTTAAATAAACAATAAATGTATTTATTATATTTAAAAATATAAATATTCATTTATATATAATTATATACTTTTTAAATATATTATATATAATTATAATTATATATTACTAATTAAATATAAATATTTTTAAATAATTATAAAATTAAAAATATTTTTTTAAAATGATATATATATATATATAAATACCTTTTGAATATATTTATTTATAAATATATGTCTTAAATGAATATATACACAGACATAAATATATAAAAATATAAATATATATAAATACTTATGAAATTCAAATTAAAATTAACATATCAATTTATATTTATATATATTTAATTATAATTTAAATTATAAAATTATATATATATTTAATTCTAATTCATACACTAACACAAACATAAATATATATATAAATATATAATTATATTATAAATTATTACTTAAATTATTAAATTATAATAAATATATTATTTATATATATTTATAAAATTATAAATGTAATAAATATATTGGTTATAATTTTATAATTATGAATAAATGGTATGTTTTATCAGCAATAATTAAAAAGCACTGATAAAACATACATTTATCAGTGGTTTTTTTAGAGCTGATAAAGATGAGCCTTTATCAGCAGTAAAAAAGTGCTGATAAAGTCATGTTTTATCAATGCTTTCAATTTTAGTGCTGATAAAACATGCTTTTATCAGTTTATTTTTAGCGCTGATAAATATGGTCCTTTACTAGCGCATTCAATTTTAGTACTAATAAAACATACTTTTATCAGCTCGTTTTATCTAGCACTGATAAAAGTGTCTCTGGGTTTTATAAATAAACCCTAACTTTATCCTCCTTCCTAGCACCCCTCAAGATATCATTTAAGTTCATCCCTACCTCCATCTCCTTCTCCACTTCCTCCTCTCTACACACCTCTCCTACCTCCTCTCTTCCCTCATCTCCTGCCTCCTCCTCCTCAGGCACTGACTCCTCCTCTACCACGAATTGAGCTTCGTTGCATGGCTCCCTTCCACGACACCTCTAATATGTCACAACTCTCCTCTGGCGTGCCTATCCTACACTACGAATGCACCTCTACTTCATACTGAACCACACCTTCGCGGTTAGTTTTTTCTACTTTCTCATTAGTTTCACTTATTACAGTTTGATATTTATGGTGATTTTGTGAATTGTACGGTCTAAACTCCCGACTGAAAATCATGGTCATTATTGGTCCTTGTTTGCGCACTAGTTATATTTGGTAAAATTAATTTTTTCTATACCATATTTTGATTTGGTTGGTTTTAAAATCTTTAATTCAATGTGGGTTTTCATCATGGTTATTTCAAAAAACATCACAATTTATTTCCATACATTCAAAAAAAATATCATCCACTCCTATTTTTTATTAATCTTATGAATTTTTCATGATTATATTATTAGATATTTATTTGAAAATTAAATGTATTCAATTTTTTTCCACTTCTTTTATAAAAAACATTAATTATTTTTAATGTTTCTATCATAAAATTATTTTTCAACATAAAAGTCTTCAAATTATTTTAACTTCATTTTCTAAAAACGTTATAAATTTCTCAAGTTTCCTTTTATCGATGAATGTTTCTATAAATTGACCTCCATGATCTTTCTCCAAAGCTTCTTTGATAACCTAAACCACAAATTAGGTCTCGTTCCTCATCTAAAAACATCTACTTGATATGTCCCAACTATAACACCCATAACTAAATCACTAGGACTGATCTAAAGTGTCACATGACCTCATGTATGCTTCCCTATACAAAATATGTTTCAAACTAGTGGTAAGGGAATAAGTGACATGGTGGGGATACTATCCCCTTGGTAAATAATAATAATTAGATTACAGAATAGTATAAATAATAATAAAAGTAAAAAAATTAGAACCTAAAATGAAAAAAGAAGATCATATAACAAAAACGTCAACCCATGCTATAAACAAATGACATATAATATCCAGCGCAACAAGTCAAGAGGTCCCAATATATGGTAGAACCATAAACAATAAACATTTAAAATTAAATAAATAAATAGGTATCTCTATAAGGATCCTGGATTCTATCCTAATATCACCCCAATTAACCTACTCATTGGGTATAATTAGCCTAATCAGAGCCACTACCCTCATCCGAAATCCTGGTTAAAGAAGTATGCACACGCACTGAGATGCCCGTGTAGGGTGTGAGTATAATACTTAGTAGGAAACCATATATATGTTCTTAACATAAGCTAAATAGTTATATATAAGTGTATATGTTGATAATAAAGTAAATTCCCATGTAAAAAATCTCATGTTGGGTCATCATGCGCTAACCAGGCTGCCACGAACCCCAACCCTACTAGCTTAAACTCCATATCAAAAGAAAAGCTATATATGGTTTCCATGAATCTCATAATAGGACATGTGGGTAATTTAAGTCTTATAATAGGTCATAATTCCATCATGACTTAGTTTAATTTATAATTCCATCATGCCACACTAATTATCGCAAGTCAATCCATAAATCCATAATTACCCACCAACTATCTCAGGTCAAGCCACAAGTCCATCGTTCTTTGCTTCTAGTATCAGGTTAGGCCACAAGGCTATCATGTCCGGCCATTTTTTATTCAATACCCCACCATAATCATCATGCATCACGTTGCACATTTTTCCTCTCTAAGGAGTTAACCAAGCCATGAAGGGACTATATGTCATTGTGATACCAGATAACATAAGTCTACATCTATAGACATATATACAAATACAAGCCCAAAAAAGAAAATTATTGAGATATACACATGAATAAACAAGTCAAGTTTCAATAGGTATCATGGGTCACATACACACACAAAATAATGTCTTATTAACATAGGTCTCTTGGGTCACACACACACACAAGAATGTCATACCAAGAAAAGTATTATAGTAACACACAAAAACACACAAGAATTTTTTATCATAAATTTTTATATAATTTCTATACCATTGTAAGGAAATTCTTACTTTAAGTGTATCAAATCCTGACATCGTGGTTCTCTAACTAAAATAAGCTCAGACACCAATGATCCCTATAACCAACCCCAAATCACCAAATAAGGATTCAAGAGTGAAGATATGAGAAGAATAACATTTCAAGGGATAAGATTGGTTTATACTTACCAAAAAAGGTCCAAAATAATGACAAGATATAGATAAATTTGATAAAAATCAAGAAAAAATTTATTTCTACCTTCCTTTTTTTAGAATATAGAAGGAATCACATTTGATCATGCTGAAATTACTAAATTTGTCCATGAGAGTCAGGATCTTGGGTATTTCCTAAGGAGAAGAGAGAAGTTATTATATGAACAATAAGAATAGAGGTAAATTTATTTCTTAACTTTAAATCCCTAGGACTAACATCTATCGATCTAATATAAATGTTCTATAGAGGGAAGGAATTCACCAAGATCAACTCACACATCGGGTCTGTCTCATGCTCACGAGCAATAATTCCATGTTTTCTTACGTTCCCAAGTGTAGATGTATATATAAAAATTAATTATTATTGTTCACATGATTCAACCCATGAACTAAGTGAAAAACCATATTAGATCCCATCACCAAGTTCCCCTAACAACCAAATTCCTACTCTATAGGTTAACATCATTGATTCATTCTTGGTCTTCTCTAATCGATACTCTTACATGAGTATCTATCATCTACCAGTGAAACTCAGCCACTTATGCACACACACAAAACCAACCACCTCTACCTGTAGTTTAGGTTCACCTACTCACCACTCCCAATGTGCACTAATAAATTCCATCACTACCAAAACATAAGCATAAACATATCTCATTGTCATATGAATATTGACACTCACAATCATTTCCAAAAACTCCCATACATGATCACATCATTGAACCCAATGGAATAACTCAATTACCCATCCATATTCCCATACATGAATCTTACACTTTGACTCTCAACATCCTCACATGGGCTTTTTAGTGACCAAAACAATTATAGGATTTTCATGAACCAAAACGAATCATTTCTCAAATTACAAACTATTGTGATGAGATAACACCCACAATGAATTTACAAACATGGATTTCATCACCACACTAATCATACCTTTATTTTTTATAGATTTTTCCCATAACTAATTGATTGTATCACACACCTACAACACCAGCACTTAGGGGTCTCTTATTTACCACATTACAGAGGCCTTTCTCCATGAATACATTCTGTCTTTTTCATGTTTGAATTGTTAAGGATTATATTAAAAGTAAATTTTTAAAGAATTTTTAATTATCATTTTTAAAACCATTGTGTCTATTTAATAGATTTTTATTAGGAACTATTTATAATAATGGTTTCAATAGTAATCTATTTCCATAAAAAAAATTAAATATAATTTTCACTTCAATTCTTTAAAAAGTTGTTGTAAAAAGGATTGTATTTTCACTTATATTTATCGTCTTAGGATTTTTTTTCCATGTAGTGGTATTTTAGTCTCAATTTTTATATTATTATGATATTGTTTATTTTGTAAAATGATAATTATAATATTCTATGATTTCTTAAGTTCGTGTTATGTGATTTTATTTTTAATTTTTTAACAAAAAAAATTATTTTCCCATTTCAAGCATTCTTCCCATTATTTATCCATTATCTCCCATATCCTTATTCTCTTCACTATTTCCCATAGGTTTCTCCTTATCCCAGGAACTGAAATTCATTTTTCATGAGGATTTAGGGATTTAGGTTTTTGAATGTGTTCCATAGAAGGTGGCATGTTGTGTATTGGTTACCATTCGGTTTAAAGTAGGTGTTTATTTTTTATTTCTTTATTTTATAATTCATGTAATGTGTATACTTTATAAATTAATTTTTAATTAATTTATTGTAATATAAGGGTTCTTGGGTGAAATTATAAGCTTCTTTCTTAAATTTTAGGCTTTTAATCAGGGTTATTTCAAAATAATTTCATGTACTATTTTTAAATTAGATTAATTATCCTGAAAATAATATTTTAAAAGGTTCATAGTGTCATTTAGATGTTTTTTTATATTAAAATTAGTTTTTATGCCTTTTTTGGTTTTTCAAAGGAGTTGTCCATGTGCTGGGAGAATTGTTTGGAAAGAAAAAGGGATTTTTTTTCAAGTTCTTCCAAAATCATTACAATGATGAGACTTTAAAGAAGGGGAGTGAGACTCTATATACTAGTTTGGTTTTAATGAGAAGACCCATTTTTCACTTTAAAAAGTAAATGGTTTATTTCTCATGTAACCCTCAATGATTTACCATATACTTGTTTAAAAATTTATTGGTTATTTATTACTTATATTATGGATTCATGATGAGAAAAATAGATGTTATATGTGATGGGGTTGGTCCATATAGTTATAGTGCCATTTTGGATCATCATATAATAGTACTTAGGGTATATCCCATGACATTTTGTTTCTTGATCGGTGGTTATATAAATAAGATTAAATTTTTATATTGATTACATCCCCCTTATGCTTGTTTTATTAGTGTACCTATTAATATTGATTTCCTTTACTATATATTGTTCCTTGATCACATGGTTCTCTTCTTCATTGTGAATTTATTTTCTCTAATTGATATGGGTTCTTTATGAGATAATGAATGTTTGATTTTCAAGTGGAGAACAAATTTATGTACAATGAGATGAGTAGTACTTATATTTCCCACCAATGCATTGGTTAAAATATTATATATCATTATATATAAATTTTATTTGAATAGTTTTGTAAGTTTATAGTTTCAATAAGGGTGAGTGTGATTGTGTTAAGCTCTGATCATAATAATACATGTGGATAAGTTAGAAAGTTTCAATGTTCATGGGTGAGTGTGGTGGTGTTAATATCGAAACATATATTTAAATGTGAATATGGTTTTGAGTACCTAGTGGGGGGGTTGGAACACCGGAAAAGGAGTTCACCAACCAGTGATGGGTTGTCCAGCCCATAAGATTGATGAGAGGAACACTAAAAACTAGTTCTCAGAGATAGATATGGGGTGTCATGAGACATATAAGGTGTTCATCCATAAATTATTTGCATTGGATAGACATAGGGAAGTGACAATGGAATCTAGTGATTTAGGTAAGGGTTCACTTTTAAAATGATTCAACTATTTTGAAATGTTTCTTACAAAATTATATGTGTTCAACATATCATTTTTTGGATTTAAATTGCTTTAAAATGGTTTAAAAAAAGAATTGGGGTTTTGAGAAAGGATTTTTGGAACTAATTAGTTTATTTTAAAAAGGTTTTGTTATTTTAAATAGGAATTTGTGTAAATGGTTGGTTTTTTAATGGGATTTCTACTGTGATTTTATAAATATTTTTCAAAGGAGATTTAAAGTCTATAACTTTTTTATCCTTGGTTAATTATTATATCAACATTTTGTGTATTTATTTTATTAAATATTAATATAACCAAATAAAATTGGATGTATAAGAATAACGAATGGATGGATACCAATCATATGAAAAAAGAGTATGTGTTGGGAAAAAATACCTGAAGATAATATTGAATAATTTTTTAGGTGTTTCTTTTTTTTTGACAAAAAGTGTTTGTTTGTTGACAAGGAGGGTTTCCTTGGTGTGTTTTTGAGTTCCAAAGATATTGATGACAACCAATGTTGATAAAAAAACTATGTTAAAGGAATGTTCAATCTGGAGGCAGTACAAAACAACAGATATAAGGTGGTGTCATTTTCAAGTGTTTTTCAAATTTTTGGGCCTCAAAAGTAGAAAATGGGGAAATTTTCTTTTTGGAAAAGGAAGTTGAGTGCAAGATTAATGGTGGTTTGGAAACATGCACACAAGGAATGATTTGGGATCAGAACACCAAAAATGGTAAAGGTGTGATGTGCATGAAATAATGGGAAATGTGCCTGAAAGATGAGGTTACACGAAAGAAACTTGTGCGCCTAATGCGACGTCAAATAAGGATTTTCATGCTCAAAGAGTATCTTTCAAGACATGGTGAATCTTGACCACAGGGTTTGGAAACACCTATAAATTAGAGTTCACCCCCCTCATTTGACATAGCTCAACAGTTAGAGAGAATTTGAGCTCTAGATCGCGTATGAATTTCATGCAAAGGGAGTTGCACGAAAGATTTTGAGTTGCACAAAATCTAATAAAGTTGTTCGTAAGATTTGATTTGTGTGTAAGATTAAATTTGTGAACAAGGGGTGTTTCGTGAAAAAAGTGAAATCTTGTGTGCAAGGCATTAGATATTTCACGGAAGACATAGTAAGGGTTGTGCAAAAGATTTGGATATTCCTATTAGTATTGTGGTAATGTGGTATTCATCAGTGGATGAAAGTGGGATATCAATAGATCATCTACATACATTGTAGGTTGCATTCATTTGTGACAATTAAGGGACCTATAAGTCTATAAAATGTGATTCGATCTTCTAAATAAGTAGTGAGAACAATTCAGTTGAGAGAGTTGTGTGCTTTCAAATTGTGATAAGTTGTAAACCATGAGGAACAGTGAGTCCGCTCCAAAAATTGTAAATAGAAGTGTGCTTTTAGTGGATTCAGTACACTTGATCTATCACATAATAGATCGAAGTTATAAATTTCGGAATAAACATGGGGAAAAAGAAAATGTAGCTAGTGAATGAGATAACACTGCATTTTATAGATCATTTTATATGATTAAAAGTGTGGAAAATGAAGAATACTATATAGAATATGTGATTACAGATATGCATGATGATGAAGGTAGTATTAAGGAATTGACAAGGACAGTTGAAGATGAACTTATTGATTGCCCAAAATTGTTTGAGAAGTTAAAGAGTTGTGAAAAAATGCCACTATATTAGGGTGGAACTAAATATACAACATTTTCATCTATACTGAAGCTGTAGAATTTGAAAGAAGGAAAAGGATGGAGTGACACCAGTTCTACAAAATTACTTGCTCTCTTGAATGACATGCTCCCAAAAGATAATGAGCTCCCAATCTAAACATAAGACGCCAAACGAATGCTACTCTCTATGGGTATGATCTATGAAAGAATACATGCCTACCCAAATGACTATATAATATTTCACAAGGACACAAATCACTTAGATAATGCCCAAAGTGTGGTGATTCTCGATACATGAAAGATGAATCTGGTCCTATAAAAGTTTCATGGAACATTCAGATCATTCTAAGGTCTATGTGCCTATATGGAAGTGAGGAGACTATAGGGAAATTAACGTGGTATATAGACAGAAGAAATAAAGATAGAAAACTACGACACCCGAAAAACTCTCCTCAGTGGAATATAATTGATCATGAGTATCCTGGATTTGGAAATGAGCCGAGAAACCTTTATCTTGATTTATCTACAGATGGATTGAATCCTTTTGGTTTTCAAAGTAGCACTCATAGTACAAGGTCAGTTATGTTGGTAAATTATAACTTTCTACCATGGTTATGCATGAAATGAAAACACATCATTTTATCTATTCTTATATCAAGACCAAAACAACTGGGTAATCATATTGATATTTATTTGGTTCCATTGATTGAGGATTTGAAATTATTGTGGGATTCAGGTATTTTGATGTGTGATGCTTGCAGAAATGAATATTTCAATTTCAGAGTCATGTTGTATGGGAAGATAAATGACTTTCCTTCTTATATAAATTTGTTAGGATATAGCATTAAAGGAACTATTTGGTGTCCCATATGCGAAAAAGGTACACAATCAATTAGGTTGAAACATTCATTGAAAAATGTTTTTCTAGGACATCGTATATTTCTACCCCGATGACATAAGTACCAATCTTGGATGACATCATTTGATGAAAGTTTAGAAGAGCATACACCGCCGTATCCATTAATAGGTGATCAACTATTTTAGAACATTAATGATGTGGACACTGGTTTTGGTAAACCATTTTTGAAAAACCATATGAAAATAGGTTGGAAAAAGAAATCAGTTTTTTTTTGAATTACCATACAGGAATTGTCTGTACGTCAGAAATTTTCTTAATGATATGAATATTGAAAAAAATGTATGTGGTGGTGTCATCGGCACATTGCTAAATGCACCTATAAAAACAAAGGATGGAATTAAGGATAGGTTTGACATGGTTGGCATGGGAATATGAGAAGAGTTGGTACTAGTGAAGGGTGAAAAATGAACATTTCTTCCTCCTGCTACTTGCACTCCTTCTAGGTAGGAGAGATATCGGTTTTTCAACTTCTTGAATAACGTAAAGGTTTCATAGGGGTATTCACCAAATATCAAGATTACTGTATCAATTCATGATTTAAAGTTAAAATGTCTAACATCACATGAATACCATGTTTTGATGCAAGATATAATTACTATAACTTTAAGTTGCATTTTATTCCAAGAATTTCAATCATATATTAACAAAGATCTATTTCTTCTTTAAGGCTATATGTAGCAAAGTTATAGACCCGGTGAAATTGACGACTATAGAAAGAGAAATTGTCATCATATTATGTGAATTGGAAATTTATTTCCCACCAAAATTCTTTGATATGATGGATCATTTTATGGTTTTCTTGGTGAGAGAGATAAGTCTATGTGGTCCTATAAACTATAGATGAATGTACCCCATTTAACAGTATATGAATATTTTTAAAGGGTATGTCAAAATTTGAAGTCATCCATAGGGTTGTATTGCAGAGAAATATATTGTTAAGGAAACCGTTGAATTTTATACAGAATACCTATCTGGTGTGAAAAGAATTGGTCTAATGAAATATCTTCACACTAGGTGACTTGTGGGTGAAGGAATTTCTGGAAAGGTGGTTGTCATAATCAATATTACAGATCGGGGGTAGGCCCATGTTTATGTTTTTCATAATAGTTTAGATGTTGACCCATATGTTGAAACACACAAAGAAATTATTGGGCATTCTATTCCATTATAGGATGAAATATTTATATCAAATAAACATAATCAACAGTTTATAGGATTGTTTTAGGACTATATGTTAAGGAGTCAAATGAAAATCCAGACTCAATTTCAGGATGACTTCGATGGCTAGCCGGAGAACCAAGTGTGTATGTATTATCTTACAATTATTATGTAATTAATGGTTATACATTATATACTAATGAACATGATGAAGATAGTTCCAAATAGAATAGTGGATTTACACTTGTGACTGAAGTGATGCATGTTTATGGTTCTAGGGATAGAAATCCAATTTACATGAATATATCATATTTTGGAATCATCAAAAAAAATATGGGAGTTGGATTATACGACATTAAGAGTGCTGATTTTTCAATGCAAGTGGGTTTTTAATAGAATTTATGTTAAAATAAATGAGTTGGGATTTGTGAACATTGATTCCAGTTTGGAAGGGTACAAAGACAACCCATTTATAATGGCATCATAGGTTGTACTAGTATTTTATGTCCCAGATCCTGCAAACCCAAACTGGTCAATTATTCTGTTATCGACCAAAACCATTGAAGAGTCAAATGAAAATTCAACCGAGGATGACCCTTTCATTGGTACGTCGTAATTATTTCACAGTGGTCCCATTATAGAAAAAAAAATTATGTATGAGGAGACCACAATGAAGGGATTTGGATAATTGATAGAGAGGTTAAATCCCTTCAACCTTAAAAAGAGTTCAATAATCATGTTATATTGTTTCTAATATCATAATGTTACTTTATGTTAATATCTTTTCACTACATGTTTTATGTTATCTAAATTAAATGTTAAACCAATTTTTCAGATAATGAATTCTGCACATGATAATGCTCCCAATCCCCAAGAACAACAGGTTTCTTAAACTGTTTCATTATGTTAACATCTGTTCACTGCTACTTTTATGTTATCTAAATTAAATGTTTAACCACTTTTGTAAATAATGACTTTTTCACATGATGATGCACTCGATCTGCAGGCACAACAGGTTTCTCATCCTGCTGATGATCGCAGTGCAGACGAACAACAAGTTTCTCAACCTGTTGTTGCTCCCAATGTAGAGGTACAACCCCCATCTGCACATGCCGAAGCTAGCCCTCTAAAGCTGGAGGAACATATTTATGATGGTAGATCCAAGGAAATAAAAGGTGACAAAACACTACTGACACAGAAAAAATAGGATCTCCATAGTTTGACGGTATTATAAAAAATATTTATAGCTAAAGAAAATGGCATCAGATATGAAATTGGATGGAATAAGCGGGGTCAACATGTTAACCCCAACAAGGCCATGTTAAGTAGTCACATTGGAATCGTCACTCGGCAACATGTAGCAATTGATGTATCTTCATGGAATCATGTTGGGGATGATATTAAGACACTGATGTGGAGAGATATTAATGTAACAATATGATATCATTTTTTTTATTTACTAAAAATTAAATAATGAAACATTGTCGTACATTTCATCATCTCTTGTAGAGTGAATTTATAGTAGATGACATGCACAAAGTCTATGTCTTAAGGGTTTTTGGAAGTATTCATAGGTTTTTTTCACACTTTTAATGAAATATCATCTTCAAGATGCTAAAGGTAAAATAAAACAGCACCCACCTCTTATTTATGCACACCTAATAACCCAAGCATCATGGGATGTGTTTTCTGAAAGTCATGCAAAGTAGTCTTTTTAGGTACATTGTGTCTCGTAATACATTGTTTGATGGTACATGTATTAATCACTTTGATTGATAGTGTTTTATTAATGAAACATCAAATGAGTGCTAAAAAACAACGGGCATCAAAACCAGCATACCCCTACCGTGATGAAAGGATGGGGTGCGCATCACTTGAAAAAAATTTGGTACATATTTTAAATATAGCATAATAATTTTATGTGACATAAAACAACACAATAACTCTGTTATTTTGTTTATATTTAGCTTGAAGAGTCCAAATCCATAGCCACTTCCATCCCATTCCATGTGCTATGGAAGGAGGTGTGTGTAACTAAAGATGGAAAACTAATTGGTGAAAATAGATAAAAAGTGTGGGAAACATGTGTAAGTATGACATAATAAAAATTTATTTTTCATTAAATCGATATTACATAACAATGATTACTTATTTTACTATATTTTCTATCTAACATAGTCACAAGAATCAACAACACCCACATCAAATCCAGACATACTTTTACTAGTCTTGAAGCAGCCCATAAAAAGTATGGTAGTGTTTGAGGTGCAGGTTTTGGGGTGACACCCCGAACATATTTTGAGAAAAAAACATGCAGAGGATAAAACTAGGGAAATGAAAAATATGTGAGAAAAAATAGCTATGTTTCAAGAATAATTACAATAATAGAGAGATTTGTTAACAATTTTGATGAGGGGTGGAAAAGAGAAGAAACAACTCAATAACAACCGGTGCGTGAAGATCCCTCCCCACCCCCACCCCCCCCAGTTTTGAGTCGATCCATTCCCCTAAAAATCTTAACTAAGGTAGAAAATTTTATAATAATTGTTTCTATGAAATGTGAATCATATAGACACTAGAAACCGATTGCTTTCCTATATTGATATTCTATAGTGTGAAAATGAATGTGATTTATATCTATCAACACCCACCCATCACCTTGTAGAGAGGGCTACAGTGTTCAATATCTAGAATTACATACTACACAACAAATCACTTTTGACAGGTCATGTCAGAGTGTCAATTATTGTAACCCTAAGCTAACACTACTACAAAAACGGGCTTTATTAGCGCTCAAAATGGTATTTATCAATGCTAAAAAGCACTGTAAAGCTTAGAGCTAATAAATGTGTCTTTTATCAGTTCTTTTTTATCCCTGATAAAGTTTCCCTTTATCAGAACTTATTGAGCACTGATAAATGTGGGTTTTATCAGCACTTTTTAGTGCTGATAAAGTCTTATTTTATCAGCGCTAAAAAAGCATTGATAAATTCCATGTCTGCTGCAAAAAACAATTCTGCAGTACCACACCAAAACAGCACCTGCAAAAAATTCCGCATCTCAATAAGTATACCCATATAGAATTAACACATAAATCAAAAGCTAATTACACCAAGTATACCAATACACCATTAACACACAATTGATATGTTAATTAAATAAATAATGAATTCTATTCATAATTCAAGGTGTTGGGGGCTGTTCAGGTGTTTTGGGTTTCTGTCAAAGGGGGGGTAGGGGTGTCCGGGGGGATGGGGGGATGGGGGTGTCTGGGGGGAAAGGGGTGTCCCGGGGGGTTGGGGTGGTCCAGAAGGTTGGGGGTCTGTCCAAGAAGGGTGGTGGCGTTCAGTGGATGAGGGTGTCTTGTTGGTGGGGGTGGTGCCTAGGAGGTGGGGGCTATCCATGGGGGTGTCGAGGGAGGTGGGATGGTGTCCAGGGTGTCGAGGGTGTTGAGGGGGATTTCCAGGGGTGGGGGTGTTCGGGGGTAAGGGTGGTATGGGGGGGGGGGTTGGTGGGGCTATCCAAGGGGGTGGGGTGGTGTCCAGGAGGGTGGTATGGGGGTGTCCGGGGGGATAGGGGTGTCCAGGGGGTGTCCAGGGTGTGGGGCGGTCTAGGGGGTTGGTGGGGATGTCCAAGGTGGGTGGGGTGTTGTCCAAGGAGGGGGGGTGTCCAGGTGGGGGTGGGGGCTGTCTATGGGGTGTTCGTGGAGGTGGGCTAGTGTCTAGGGTGTCAGGGGGGCTTTCTAGGGGGTGGGGGCGGTCCGGGGGGGCGGTCTGGGTGGTTGGTGGAGATGTCCAAGGGGGGTGGGATGGTGTCTAGGAGGGTGGGGGTAGTCGTCCATGGGTGGGGTGTCCAGGGGGGTTGGGGGTATCCAGGTGGTGGGGTGGTGTCAAGGAGGGTTGGGGGTGTCGTCCAGGGGGGTGGTGGTCGTCCAGGGGGTGGGGGTGTCCGGGGGTGGGGGTGGTCCAGGGGGTTGGTGGGGCTGTCCAAGGGGGGTGGGTGGTGTCCTGGAGGGTGGGGTGGGGGTGTCCGGTGTGTCTAGCTAGGGGGTGGGGGTGTCCAGGCGTGGGGGAGGTCTAGGAGGTTGGGGGCTGTCCAAGGGGGTGTGGTGGTGTCGAAGGAGGGGGTGTCCAGGTGGGGGGGGGGGGGCTATCTATGGGGTGTTCGGGGGGTGGGATAGTGTCCAAGGTGTCAGGGGGCTTTCCAGGGGGTGGGGGGTGTCCGGGGGGGTCCAGGGGGTTGGTGGGGTTGTTCAAGGGAGGTGGGATGGTGTCCGAGAGGGTGGGGGTGGCCCTACAAGGGTGGGGTGTCCAGGGGGTTGGGGGTATCTAGGTGGTGGGGTGGGGGTGTCGTCCAGGGGGTGGGGGTTGTCTAGGGGGTGGGGGTGTCCGGGGGTGCGGGATGTCCGAGGGGTTGGTGAGGTCGTCCAAGGGGGTGGTGTGGTGTCCAAGAGGGTGGGATGTGTAACGCCCCGACCCCAGTTACCCGGAGTCGGTGTATTATTTCGTAACATTGGAATGATCACAAAAGATCAAGTCTTTAAAGACTGATTAGTTTAGTAGCCTTGGAAACACTAGATACATTCATAAATTTTATATTACATCATAAAGTGAAAAACTACAATAACAAAGTCTCCATAGTCCACACTCATATCCTCTTCTGACTATCCCTGTAGGTCATTCCTAAAATACTTCTTCACATCCTGGAAAAAATTAAAACATTGAAAGGGGTGAGCTCAGATTCTCAATAAGGATAAAAATATAGCGGAATCTTTCATAAATAAATATAAGCATTTAAGACAATGTGTAACTAAAACAAAAGCCTTTTAAACTTGAAATTCAACATAATATGGAAAAAGTAAAATGAGATAATTCCATTTACTTATTCACATGGATATTCTACTAGTCTAATAATCACGTGAAATATCAATAACCACTTTCATAATGAAGGAATGCATAATTCCAGACTATCATAACCATGTATCCAAGGCCTCGTGCCAAGACCACAAATAAGATTTTGTCAAAGCCTCGTGCCAAAACACTAGATTGTCTCATGAGACCTGCCGATGCAATTTTTTTAGAAGATACTAACATTTAAAATTGCTCCAATATACTCCAGTGTTTTTCTGAAAACATTATGCAAGCTTCTAAAAACAAAATAACTAATTCTTAGACTGCTCGACTAATTACAGGCCATGATGGGTCCACGCCCAATCCCTTCCTGTCTACCACACTCGAGAGTCGGGTTTTCTGAAAACATTTTTAAGCTTGCGTTAAATACGTATACATTTGCACTGGATTTTTATATATTTGAGAGAAATATCTCTTTTATGAAATAATTTAAAAATCACATAATTATAAAATAAAACCTTTTGAATAAACATAAAAGTCAAAGGGGTTTATACACCGTATAAAAGAAAATTGTGTATAAAACAAAATATGCCTCAATGAAAGGAGATTGAGACGAAGTACCTTACAAAGATCATTTTTTAAATAAAATAGATCTATTATCTGTATTCACTATAAGTACAGATAAATAAAGTAAAAATACAATATAGAACATAATAATATCATGACATAATTTGAAAGTAGGAGATTAACCCAAAGAACTGAAATTGGGTTAAGAAGTTCCCTTAAAAAGATTATTTTTTTAAATAAAATAGATCTATTATGTGTATTAACTATAAGTACACATAAATAAAGTACAAATACAAGATAGGACATAATAATATCATGACATAATTTGAAAGTAGGAGATTAACCCATAGAATGGAAATTGGGTTAAGAAGTTCCCTTACCTCGTGTCCGACTTGACTCGATCGTTCTTTAACCTCCTGAATAATAAACTAGAGTTAATTTCTATTTTCTTAAGAACCTTTTACATGTTCATTATTCCTTTTATATCACTTATTACCGTGTTATGAAAATTTTGTAATTATTTAACTTAATAACGGTCATTTTGTCGATCTTTGGTACTTGAGTCAAAAATAAACTTCTTATAATTACAAGTTGTTCATGTAGTGAAATATCCATTATATCCAGCATTATATTCATTATTTAGATATCATATATATCATATATATCCATTATATACATTCATTCATAATATTATGTAACATTTAGAGGTAAGAAATGAAATGCATCGTTCATGGAGACGGTAAGCCGTACGTACACATGAACGCTACTTTCATTTCCATTTCATATTTAATGGAATGAAATCATAATGTTATAAAGGTATATTATAATTCTAGTATAATATCATATATAATATCATTTACTCCATCCTTTATACATCCCACATATGGCATTAACGATTCAAATCACTTTGAGGGGGCGGTAGTCCGCACTTCCTAAAATGAAATTATCACGTTTACCCATAATGGAAATCATAAAGGTATGACATAAATGAAAAAATACAGAATATTAAGTAAAAAATAAACATATTATTTATCATATATAAATATATTGACATCTTAATGGCCACATTTTAAGGTGTTATATGAGTGTTGAACAATCATCGTTTCGTGAGGCAGAAATTCACCATCCACAGA
Source organism: Viscum album (assembly GCA_963277665.1). NCBI lineage: Eukaryota > Viridiplantae > Streptophyta > Magnoliopsida > Santalales > Viscaceae > Viscum > Viscum album. The sequence goes on along the minus strand of OY728119.1, from coordinate 1,682,088,115 downwards.
AACAGTATGTTTTTTAACCATTAGATGTAGGTGTGTGTAAGTGTAGCTTGAATACATCTTATAAAAACATCCTAGTATATTGAGGATACTGTTTTTGTTACAAAAGAAATGAATAAAAATATTTTAGGGGGTTAGAGTAGCAAAATAAAACATAAGATCATAAGAGAAAACACTACCTTTAAAATGGGTAACTCTTTTTGATTTGAGCTCAAAGGCTTCCTTGGGAAGACTTCTGCCAAAAGTGAGGCATCTAGGAGTAATAGAGAGAAGTTGGGAGTGTATTTGGGAAGATCTTGGCCGAACCAAAATGCTTGAAGGTGTGAATAAAGGGTAGTGGTGGGGGCCTTTTATAATCGGAGAGGAGGGGCACTCTTGGAAAGTCATGAAATGTTACTTTATTATATATTGAGTTTAGGATTTTAAAGGTCCCACACTTATATATTTCAAGGATAAGGTGATAAGGGTTCGAAATATAATCATACAATAGGTTTTTCACAAGTTTATGTCGTATATTTTACATTATCGTTTTATTTTATTTAAATCATTAATTAATGTGGTAATCGCTGCATCATCATGGTGTCATAAATAATTTATTTTATTTAATGTCTAAAAATTCTAAAAAAATTATCATGATGTAGGAAATATTTTTAGATTTTAATGAATATTTATAGTCAAAAATATGACTTGTATAAACCCATTTAAAAATTCTTTTAGTAAAACAACTCATGTTTGTGACATTTTTATTTTAACATTAAATAAAAAGTTTTTAATGTCATTTTCCTACCAAAGTGGCTCCATGGGGTCCCCAAGTTGAACCATGGATTTTTTGGTCATCCATGACTCATACAATAGGGGTATGACAAGTGTAAAGGTCATTTCATATTATTATAACATTATCTTTACCTTAAATTACACTAATTACCTTTAATCGCGATTAATTAAACTTAAAAGTTACTATTCACAAAAAATTATTTTAATCCCATTGAAACACATTTTACTTCCTAATGAAAACCATGTATGTCATATTTTTGAAAATAAAATCACAGAAGTGGTAATTTTTCATTTAAACGAGAAATCTGTTTTTTAACTACCACTTAGTGGTTTCACTATTCATCAAAGATTGAAGTTTTTCAGAAAAATGCCAAAATTTCACCCTAAGATATATTTGATATTCCGAATTCAAAAATGATGTATATTTTAAAAAATTCTAAACATATATGTTTCATTAATTAATTTTATAATTAATTCCCGCTGTCATAATAAATAGCGTGTTTTTAAGAAACAATATATATCAAAAGATTGACAATTGTTCATATCCAATTTCAATGTTAAATTAATTATAATGACCACCATTGGATAAAATGGTAAAAATATATTCTAATTATACTTTAAAAACACTAAATATTATAATTTATCACTATAAATTATTTTTATTAAAAAAGTTGTTTTAAGTATTTTTCATTATTCATAAAAAATTGGAAGTTCTCAGAAAGTTACAAAAAATTCAACTTAAGATAATTTCGATATTACGAATACAAAAATGAAGTCCATTTTGAAATATTAAATTTTTATAATTTTAAAAAGTGGGTATTAATATTCATAATGGATACTTTGATTAGTCACGGTGTGTTAGAACTCGAACATGCGTACAATGCAAGCTATTGCATTATTGAAAGAGAAGCGTATCGTGGAAGCTTGGGGTGTTACACTCTCCCCTACTTCAATAAATTGCGTCCTCCCAATTTGAAATTTTTCCTTGAAAATAAAAGGTTTAAAATAGAAAATACCTTTGTGTGAAACCGACATCAGAAATAAGGTTAATAAAATTTAGCCTTAATAAGAGGGAAAGAGAAATGAAAAAGTCACCACCAAATTATGATCTTGATAAGGAGAACATTGGTGGAAATTAGATACATATAATTGGAGGGAAAACATAAATATTTGTAGGGAGTGATTGAGGTCATCAATCACAAACAAGTGTATAATTGAGGGGCTCAAAGCCTTCAATCTATGTTGATTTAAAATATTATCAGTTCAACAAGACATAAGGTATTACGATAACACATTTTTTTTAATATCCCTTTACTAAAGTTTAACAATTAATTTATTCATAGAATAAGAGATAGGTATATAAATATTTATGCTTGACAAGTAGAGTTTCAACCTTCAACTAATTTCTACCACAAACTCATCTTTCTCTCAAAAAGATAATAGAACTCCAAAATATTATATTTATCCTAATCATACATGGTTAAAAATATTAACTCATACCATTTTTATTAGGAAAACTATTTTTTAATAACCTGGGACTTCATGTAGGCTAGTGGTAGGTAAAAAAGGCATGTCGCACTATGGTTGTGGGTTCGATTCCTACAGCTTTGTCTGACGCGACGGGTTATCCCCCGACCTGCAGGTTGTCCTTTTCCAAAAAATATAGTATTATAATATTCCAAAAGTAATCTTCAGAAATGTTTTAACCTTAAACAATACTATCCAAAGTTAAACTTAATCCACTCCAACCTTTATAGTTATCCAAAATACCTCTACCCAGACATTCTCTAAAAGGTCTCTAAATTCCAAAATCAATTGTAACATCATATTCCCCTTAAAAAGTAAAGTTTCTCTTATTGTCAAATACTAAAAATATGATAACCTTAATCATATTATAACCTTAATGAAATAAAAAAGTACTTCAGTACAATCCTTATATATATCACATTATTCTTATAACCATAATATAATCCTTGAGTCCAAAAGCACCAATACATTAATTATTCCACTTTAACTGTAGTAACAACATAAGATTGTCCTTGATCCCTTGGCCTTTTCTGAGGTAAGTTTCCCTGACGCTTAGGACATTCATTTGCATAATTCCCCATTTCCCTACAATTGTAGCATTCAACATTGATAGCCTCTTTCTTTCCATTGCAATCACGCGCCTGGTGACCTTTTTCTCAACATTCATAACAAACTCCCATTCCTTTTAGGCAAGTACCAGGGTGATTCTTCCCACAATTATCACATAATGGAAAATATTTCCTTCCCTTGTTTCCCTTTATCTGTCTTTTGTTCCACCATTCTCTTCTTCTCTTGCTTTACTTTATTGTCATAAGATTTAGAGAATTCCTTTTCTGTCTTGATAGCACATGAGACTATATCTTCGTATGTTGAGAAAGATTGTGATACTAATGATCGATGGAGAAACGGTTTTAAACCATAAAAGAAATGATCAATCTTACTTCTTGGGTTACGTATATAATCTGCAGCATGCCTCGCTAACCTTGTAATGTTATCCTCATACATTGCGACATTCTCATCCTCCTTCTGCCTCAGACTCAGAAATTGTCTTTCCATATCTGCTCAATGGTTATGAGGAAAGTATTTTTATAAGAAAATTTCCTTAAACTCACTCAATTCCATACTTGATACTTCTTCATCTTCCTTTATGTTTTGAATCAGCGACCACCATTGATCTCCATCTCCAGTGAGGTGGTAAACTACCATGACAACTTTCTACCTTTCTCTACTCCCCACGGCGTGGAATATTTTCTCTAAGGAGTTTATCCATTGCTCAGATACTAATGGATTTGTACCCCCATTAAATGTTGGAGGTTTTTTCCTCATGAAGCGGTCTAACATTGATCCTCCACGTTGCGGATCAAGGTTCTCCATACGAGTAAGGTTGTTATTTATAGCCTGAGTGAGTTGTCCCAGTATGGTGATAAGCTGATCAGCACCAGTTGTATCACCATCTCCATTATAATTATCTCGAGTAGGAGAGAAATCACTACATGGAGTGTGTGCATTGATATGGTTTCCATTCCTTCCAATAGGCTCCATTTCTAAAAAATGGCATAAACTAGATCAGTTTATGAATAAAAATACATAATTTCGTACTTGTAAAACACTTAACATAAATTGAACAGTTTAGGGATATAATCCATATTAATAAAAATAAATGTTTCTTTGAAGGATTATATACTCATAAACCCTTCATAATGATTTTTTAACAACCCGGACTTTTCTTACAATAATATTACATCATTTTAAAGATAAACAACACAATAGTATTACACATGGAGGATCCAGAGGTTTAGTGTCTTGGGAAAACTAGGACCATACATAACAAATAAAACATCAACCATAAACATTTATTTAATTTCTTGTTCTATAGCTTCTTAGTAGCACTTTACCTCTCCATTGTACATGTAGCCACCTGAGGATATACATCAAAAGGGGTGAGATAAAATCCCAATAAGAGGATAGATAAGAACAATACATCATGGGTTGAGTATAATCATAACATAGGCAAAAGATCATGAACATGAGAGGAGCATAAGTAAAAGACTTGAAATGTGGCAATGCATAAAAATGAAACATCATGTATTAGTGTTTAACTACCACACATACTTGTGAACAAAGCTAGCATCATGTTCACACATCATTTCACATTTAATCATGAGATTCATCACTTTACCCAATGCGTTGGAGCGCTATATAATTCCAGGTGCACCCGTCACATCATAACATTATCATTATCATGATTGCCACATAGAACACACATCAAACATGTACATAAATAACCAATGTAAAGTAATGGGTTTCATCTCTTAATAACACATTCATAAGCTTTGGGTTCCCTAAATAAATATGGAACAACATACTTGATACAAGAACTATCAACCTTGAATGAGAGGTAAAAGGTGAGATCTTGAAAGAAGAGTTCTTTTGGAAAACATTTTGATGGACATAAAAACCAGGGAAAAACATGTATATCCCAGAAAAGTAAAGGAAATGATGAACAAATGATCTTTGAGGAGTAACCATATCAAAAATGGAGTGAAAGAGGCAGAACCCAAAGGAAGAAAATTGGGTTCGAGATTTCCCCTTACATTGTACTTGAATGCCTCCTTCTCTTTAATGTCATGTATAATGACATTATATTCATTAATTAGAAATCCAAAACCATTTGTACATTAATAGGGTTCATTCGGGTTTCATTATGTTATATTATGTTCCTTTGGATGACTTATTGAGTTTAAAAACATTGATCGGGGATGTTCATTTTTATGGTTTTCTTGAGCGGTCCACTTGTATTCTTAAATTGAAGTTTGGGTAGATCATGGGTAAACATCCAGAACTGATACTACATGTTATTAATTATATTACAGTATCTTTAATAATTTTATAGTGAATTATATTAGATCCAAGTGGACAAATCATTAGATAAAAATTTAATGATGGTTATTTGGGTTAATTTGGGCGGTTTTTGGATCACAATGATCTTGTTTTAACATTTAACTTAGTAATAAGGCCATAGGTTATTTCTAGAATATAAAATAGAACATAATACATATAACATATTCTGGTTCAACCATAAAAATTGTTTCATGACCAGATTGAAGTTAGAAATGGAAGAAGAGAACATGTTGTTTTTGAAGGTGATAAATTATCACCACATAAACAACATTCTCTTTAATAAAATAAAAGGAAGAGGGAAAGGGTGTGGGGTGATATAATATACCATTAGAATCATAATATTATAGTATATTTATAATAATGGAGTTACAAAACAGTTTGGATGAACATAGGTAGGGAGATATCAAAAAAGGAACTTGAACTTGAAAGGAAATTAAAGGAGAAGAGGGAGAGAAATTACCTTTAGAATCCTCCTCTTAAGAACCTCCTTAAGGGACTATGCTTGGTCTTTTGATGATACCAAGAGCTCTTGGACGTGGGGGAGATTCTATGGAAGATGATTGGGCAGATCTTAGACAATTCTTGATGCTTGTGAGGTGTATTTTGGCAAGAGGAGGGGGAGGGCTTATTTATACATGAGGAGGGAGGTGTTTTTGGCATAAAATATTAAATAAAATAATATATCATAAGTTAGACTTTTAATAGTAGTTTTTTGACATCCTAAATCAAATATCAATATAATATAATTCGTTTTAGGCTTTAACCTTTCTTTATAATTCGAATTCATTAATTTATTAAAAGGAAAGTGAAAGAAAGAGAAAAGGACACTTTAAGAAATCACCTTTTGACTTTAGGCTTTGGAATGTTTTTTTTAGGTTTGAGAATTGGATTTATTGTATTTAAAGGAAACATTTATGAAATTTAATATGTTTTGGCCGAAACTGAATTTCTAGAATGTTTATGTCGTCATTACATCATTAATGATGCAATTTAGTGTACACCAATTATGCGAAAAACTGTATTTTTTTACTATTCACCCGAAAATTGAAGTATTTCATAATAAACCCAAAAATTTAACCCTGACACTTTTCGACATGTAGAATCCAAAAATTATTTCCATTTTTCAAAAATAATTTTCTAAATATTATTAATTTAATATTTATTTAAAATCATAATTTACTTAAAAAAACAGTTTTTAAAATTAAAAATGATTTTGCAGTTCTTTCAAAAATTACGTAGGGTCTTGTAAAATTATCTAAAAACTATTAGGCATTGATTAAATAATTTATGAATACATTACAGGAAAATAAATATTCTTTTAAATTAATTAATTAATTATAATTATTTATTTATGACTTATAAAATACCAAAAAAAATTACTGAGGTCAAATTGTCACTTTCTAAGATGTCTAAATTTTATTTTATTATTCATAGATATTGTTAATCTTATTTACTATTCATAAGGTTCATATTACTATTCATAAGGGTAGGTTACTATTCATAAGGTTAGGTTAATATTCACCAAAAATTATTTTTGTTTCATTAGACTCCAAAAACTATCTTGAACACAACCGTGTATGTCAGATTTTTAAAATTCCAAACATAGGGGTGGAAAAATTATGTTTAAAGGTCACTTATCACTTAGTAGTTCGTTATTTTGTGTTTTTATGACATAGATATAAGAAGGGAATTTCTATAGAAAAACTTTGGGTCATTACATTCTTCCCCCCTTAAGAAATTTCGCCCCTGAAATTTCACTTTACACAAACAGGTGAGGGTACTTCTCTTTCATTTCCTCTTCTGGTTCCCACCATTTTCTAAAATAGAGAAGGTTAGAACAAAACATAAGTAAACAAGTCATGAATAAATTATCTATTTAAAAAATTATACCTAAAACATAACATATGGGATCCCTAGGTAAATATTCTTGTGTATGTGTTTGTACTTATTCTTATGCTTGAGGTTTTCTCTAGGGTTTACTAATCCTAATTCTCAAATTAACTAAACCTTTCCTCTGATACCAACTATAACAACCCGGCCTTTTCTTACATTAATATTACATCATTTTAAAGATAAACAACACAATAGTATTACACATGGAGGATCCAGAGGTTTAGTGTCTTGGGAAAACTAGGACCATACATAACAAATACAACATCAACCATAAATATTTATTTAATTTCTTCTTCTATAGCTTCTTAGTAGCACTTGTCCTCTCCTTAGTACATGTAGCCACCTGAGGATATACATCAAAAGGGGTGAGCTAAAATCCCAATAAGAGGATAGATAAGAACAATACATCATGGGGTGAGCATAATCATAACATAGGCAAAAGATCATGAACATGAGAGGAGCATAAGTAAAAGACTTGAAATGTGGCAATGCATAAAAATGAAACATCATGTATTAGTGGTTAACTACCACAAATACTTGTGAACAAAGCTAGAATCATGTTCACACATCATTTCACATTTACTCATGAGATTCATCACTTTACCCAATACATTGGAGCGTTATATAATTCTGGGCGCACCCGTCATATTTAAACATTCATATTGCACTATATAATTTCGGGCGCACCCGTCACATCATAACATTATCATTATCATGATTTCCACATATAACACACATCAAAAATGTACATAAATAAACCATGTAAAGGAATTGGTTTCATCTCTTAATAACACATTCATAAGCTTTGGGTTCCCAAAATAAAGAGGGAACAACATACTTGATACAAGAACTATCAACCTTGAATGAGAGGTAAAAGGTGAGATCTTGAAAGAAGAGTTCTTTTGGAAAACATTTTTATGGACATAAAAATCAGTGAAAAACATTTATATCCCATAAAAGTAAAGGAAATGATGAACAAATTATCTTTGATGAATAATCATATCAAAAATGGAGTGAGAGAGGGAGAACCCGAAGGAAGAAAATTGGGTTCGAGATTTCCCCGTACCTTGTACTCGAATGCCTCATTCTCTTTAAGGTCCTGTATAATGACATTATATTCATTAATAAAAATCCAGAACCATGTGTACATTAATAGGGTTTATTCTGGTTTCATTATGTTATATTATGTTCCTTTGGATGACTTATAGAGTTTAAAAACATTGATCGGGGATGTTCATTTTTATGGTTTTCTTGAGCGGTCCACTTGTATTCTTAAATTGATGTTTGGGTAGATCATGGGTAAACATCCAGAACTGATACTACATGTTATTAATGATATTACAGTATCTTTAATAATTTTATACTGAATTATATTAGATCCACATGGACGAATCATTAGATAAAAATTTAATGATGGTTATTTGGGTTAATTTGGGCGGTTTTTGGATCACAACGATCTTGTTATAACATTTTACTTAGTAATAAGGCCATAGGTTATTTACAGAACTTAAAATATAACATAATACATATAACATATTCTGGTTCAACCATAAAAATGGTTTCATGACCAGATTAAAGGTAGAAATGGGAGAAGAGAACATGTCGTTCTTGAAGGTGATAAATTATCACCACATGAACAACGTTCTCTTTAATAAAATGAAAGGAAGAGGGAAAGGGTGTGGGGTGATATAATATACCATTAGAATCATAATATTACAGTATATGTATAATAATGGAGTTACAAAATATTTTGGATGAAGATAGGTAGGGAGAGATCAAAAAAGGAACTTAAACTTGAAAGGAAATTAAAGGAGAAGAGGGAGAGAAATTACATTTAGAATCCTCTTAAGAACCTCCTTAAGGTCCTAGGCTTGGTCTTTTGATGAGACCAGGAGCTCTTGGACGTGGGGGAGAGGCTAGGGAAGATAATTGTGTAGTGCTTAGACAATTCTTGAAGCTTGAGAGGTGTGGTCTGGCAAGAGGAGGGGGAGGTCTTATTTATACATGAGGAGGGAGGTGTTTTTGGCATAAAATATTAAATAAAATAATATATCATAAGTTAGACTTGTAATAGTAGTTTTTTGACATCCTAAATCATATATCAATATAATATAATTAGTTTTAGGATTTAACGCTTCTTTATAATTTGAATTCATTAATTTATTAAAAGGAAAGTGAAAGAAAGAGAAAAAGACACTTTAAGAAATCACCTTTTGACTTTAGGCTTTGGAAAGTTCTTTTTAGGTTTGAGAATTGGATTTATTGTATTTAAAGGAAAAATTTATTAAATTTAATATGTTTTGGCCGAAAAAAAAGTTCTATAATGTTTATGTCGTCATTACATCATTAATGATGCAATTTTGTGTACACCGATTATGCGAAAAACTGTATTTTTTTACTATTCACACGAAAATTGAAGTATTTCAGAATAAACCCAAAAAATTACCCCTACCATTTTTCGACGTGTAGAATCCAAAAATGATTTCCATTTTTCAAAAACAATTTTCTACGTATTATTAATTTTAATATTTAATTAAAATCATAATTTACTTAAAAAAATAGTTTTTAAAATTAAAACTGATTTTGCAGTTCTTTCAAAAATTATGTAGGGTCTTATAAAATTATCTAAAAATTATTAGGCATTGATTAAATAATTTATGAGTACATTACATGAAAATAAATATTATTTTAAATTAATTAATTAATTAGAATTAATTATTTATGACTTATAAAATACCAAAAACGTTTACTGAGGTCAAATTGTCACTTTCTAAGATGTCTAAATTTTATTTTATTATTCATAGGTAATGTTAATCTTATTTACTATTCATAAGGGTCATGTTACTATTCATAAGGGTAGGTTACTATTCATAAGTGTAGGTTACTATTCATCAAAAATTATTTTTGATTCATTATACTCCAAAAACTATCTTGAACACAACCATGTATGCCGGATTTTTTAAATTCCAAATATAAGGGTGACAAAATTATGTTTAAAGGTCACTTATCACTTAGTAGTTCATTATTTTGTGTTTTTATGACATAGATATAAGAAGGGAATTTTATATTGAAAAACTTTGGGTCGTTACATTCTTCCCCCCTTAAGAAATTTCGCCCCCGAAATTTCACTTTACACAAACAGGTGAGGGTACTTCTCTTTCATTGCCTCTTCTAGTTCCCACCATTTTCTAAAATAGAGAAGGTTAGAACAAAACATAAGTAAACAAGTCAAGAATAACTTATACATTTAAAAAATTATACCTAAAACATAACATATGGGATCCCTAGGTAAATATTCTTGTGTATGTGTTTGTACTTATTCTTATGCTTGAGGTTTTCTCTAGGGTTTACTAATCCTAATTCCCAAATTAACGAAACCTTTCCTCTGATACCAACTATAACGACCCGGCCTTTTCTCACATTAATATTACATCATTTTAAAGATAAACAACACAATAGTATTACACATGGAGGATCCAGAGGTTTAGTGTCTTGGGAAAACTAGGACCATACATAACAAATACAACATAAACCATAAACATTTATTTAATTTCTTCTTCTATAGCTTCTTAGTAGCACTTGTCCTCTCCTAAGTACATGTATCCACCTAAGGATATACATCAAAAGGGGTGAGATAAAATCCCAATAAAAGGATAGATAATAACAATACATCATGGGGTGATCATAATCATAACATAGGCAAAATATCATGAACATGAGAGGAGCATAAGTAAAAGACTAGAAATGTGGCAATGCATAAAAATAAAATATCATGTCTTAGTGGTTAAATACCACACATACTTGTGAACAAAGATATAATCTTGTTCACACATCATTTCACATTTACTCATGAGATTCATCACTTTACCCAATGCATTGGAGCGCTATATAATTCCGGGCGCACCCGTCACATTTAAACATTCATATTGCGCTATATAATTCTGGGCGCACCCGTCACATCATAACATTATCATTATCATGATTTCCACATAGAACACACATCAAAAATGTACATAAATAACCCATGAAAAGGAATTCGTTTCATCTCTTAATAACACATTCATAAGCTTTTGGTTCCCAAAATAAAGAGGAAACAACATACTTGATATAAGAACTATCAACCTTGAATGAGAGGTAAAAGGTGAGATCTTGAAAGAAGAGTTCTTTTGGAAAACATTTTGATGGACATAAAAATAATTGAAAAACATTTATATCCCATAAAAGTAAATGAAATGATGAACAAATTATCTTTGATGAATAATCATATCAAAAATGGAGTGAGAGAGGGAGAACCCGAAGGAATAAAATTGGGTTCGAGATTTCCCCGTACCTTGTACTCGAATGCCTCATTCTCTTTAAGGTCCTCTATAATGACATTATATTCATTAATAAAAATCCAGAACCATGTGTACATTAATAGGGTTTATTCTGGTTTCATTATGTTATATTATGTTCCTTTGGATGACTTATAGAGTTTAAAAACATTGATCGGGGATGTTCATTTTTATGGTTTTCTTGAGCGGTCCACTTGTATTATAAAATTGATGTTTGGGTAGATCATGGGTAAACATCGAGAACTGATACTACATGTTATTAATAATATTACAGTAGCTTTAATAATTTTATAGTGAATTATATTAGATCCAAGTGGACAAATCATTAGATAAAAATTTAATGATGGTTATTTGGGTTAATTTGGGCGGTTTTTGGATCACAACGATCTTGTTTTAACATTTAACTTAGTAATAAGGCCATAGGTTATTTCCAGATCGTAAAATAGAACATAAGACATATAACATATTCTGGTTCAACCATAAAAATGGTTTCATGACTAGATTGATGGTAGAAATGGAAGAAGAGAACATGTCGTTTCTGAAGGTGATAAATTATCACTACATGAACAACGTTCTCTTTAATAAAATAAAAGTAAGAGGGAAAGGGTGTGTGGTGATATAATATACCATTAGAATCATAATATTACAGTATATGTATAAAATTGGAGTTACAAAGTAGTTTGGATGAAGATAGGAAGGGATAGATCAAAACAGGAACTTGAACTTGAAAGGAAATTAAAGGAGAAGAGGGAGAGAAATTACCTTTAGAATCCTCCTCTTAAGAACCTCCTTAAGGTCCTATGCTTGGTCTTTTGATGAGACCAGGAGCTCTTGGACGTGGGGGAGAGGCTATGGAAGATTATTGGGAAGATCTTAGACAATTCTTGAAGCTTGAGAGGTGTGGTTTGGCAAGAGGAGGGGGAGGGCTTATTTATACATGAGGAGGGAGGTGTTTTTGGCATAAAATATTAAATAAAATAATATATCATAAGTTAGACTTGTAATAGTAGTTTTTTGACATCATAAATTATTATAAATATAATATAATAAGTTTTAGGCTTTAACTATTCTTTATAATTCGAATTCATTAATATATTAAAAGGAAAGTGAAAGAAAGAGAAAAAGACACTTTAAGAAATCACCTTTTGACTTTAGGCTTTGGAAAGTTCTTTTTAGGTTTGAGAAATGGATTTATTGTATTTAAAGGAAAAATTTATGAAATATAATATTTTTTGGCTGAAACTAAAGTTCTAGAATGTTTTTGTCGTCATTACATCATTAATGATGCAATTTAGTGTACACCGATTATGCAAAAAACTGTATTTTTTTACTATTCACCCGAAAATTGAAGTATTTCAGAATAAACCCAAAAATTTACCCTTACCATTTTTTGACGTGTAGAATCCAAAAATGATGTCCATTTTCCAAAAATAATTTTTTTAATATTATTAATTTAATATTTATTTAAAATCATAATTTACTTAAAAAACAGTTTTTAAAATTAAAACTTATTTTGCAGTTCTTTCAAAAATTACGTAGGGTCTTATAAAATATCTAAAAACTATTAGGCATTGATTCAATAATTTATGAATACATTACAGGAAAATAAATATTCTTTTAAATTAATTAATTAATTATAATTATTTATTTATGACTTATGTAATACCAAAAATGTTTACTGAGGTCAAATTGTCACTTTTTAAGATGTCTAAATTTTATTTTATTATTCATAGGTAATGTTAATCTTATTTACTATTCATAAGGGTCATATTACTATTCATAATGGTAGGTTACTATTCATAAGGGTAGGTTACTATTCACCAAAAATTATTTTGGTTTCATTAGACTCCAAAAACTATCTTGAACACAACCGTGTATGTCGGATTTTTAAAATTACAAACATAGGGGTGACAAAATTATGTTTAAAGGTCACTTATCACTTAGTAGTTCATTATTTTATGTTTTTATGACATAGATATAAGAAGGTAATTTTCTGTTGAAAAACATTGGGTCGTTACATATTTGTAAAGAAAATGAGAATTATCCTAAACATATCCCATGGGAGTGTCGTAACCAAGAGTGATGCAAGGCCTGTTGTCGTGCACGAGTTCCCGTTCGATTCTAGCTCAAAATGGTGTTTTCGGGTTTTACCCCTAGGTACATCTGTGCCAGAGCTGCTTCTACCTGCTCGTATCCATACAGGGATGTATTTCTCGGAAAACTCACAAAATCTCTACAACAACGAAATTCTAGAAAGTTCTTCTATACTAATCCTCAAAGACTATCTTATGGCTATGTGCTCTAATCAGAGTTTATCTAAATATAGCTTGCAAGGTTAGTACTAAACTACCTCTAATACCAACTGTAACGCCCCGACCCCAGTTACCTGGAGTCGGTTCATTATTGCGTAACATTGTCATGATCACAAAAGATCAATTCTCGAAAGACCGATTAGTTTAGTAACCTTGGAAACACTAGATACATTCATAAATGTTACATTACATCATAAAGTGAAAAACTACAATAACAGAGTCTCCATAGTCCACACTCATATCCTCTTCAAACTATCCCTGCAGGTCATTCCTAAAATAATTCTTCACATCCTTGAAAAAATTAAAACATTGAAAGGGGTGAGCTCAGATGCTCAGTAAGGATAAAAATATAGCGGAAGATTTCATAAATAAACATAAACATTAAAGGCAATGTGTAACTAAAACAAAATCCTTTTAAACTTGAACTTCAACATAATATGGCAAAAGTAAAATGAGATAATTCCATTTAATTATTCACATGGATATTATACTGGTCAAATAATCACATGCAATATAAATACCCACTTTCATAATGAAGATGTGCATAATGTCATACTATCATAACCACGTTTCCAAGGCCTCGTGCCAAGACCACAAATAAGATTTTGTCAAGACCTCGTGCCAAGACACTAGTTTGTCTCATGAGACCTGCCGATGCAATTTTTTTAGAAGATAATTACATTTAAAATTGCTCAAATATACTCCAGTGTTTTTCTGAAAACATTATGCAAGATTCTGAAAACAAAATAACTAATTCTGAGACTGCTCGACTAATTACAGGCCATGATGGGTTCACGCCCAATCCCTTCCTGTCTACCACACTCGAGAGTCGGGTATTCTAAAAACATTTTTAAGCTTGCGTTAAATACGTATACATTTGAACTGGATTTTTATATACTTGAGAGAAATATCTCTTTTTTGAAATCATTTAAAAATCACATAATTATAAAAGAAAACCTTTTGAATAAACATAAAAGTCAAAGGGGTTTATACACTATATAAAAGAAAATTGTGTATAAAACAAAATATGCCTCAATGAAAGGAGATTGAGACAAAGTCCCTTAAAAAAATCATTTTTTAAATAAAATAGATCTATTATGTGTATTCGCTATAAGTACAAATAAATAAAGTACAAATACAATATAGAACATAATAATAACATGACATAATTTGAAAGTAGGAGATTAACCCAAAGAACGGAAATTGGGTTAAGAAGTTCCCTTACAAAGATCATTTTTTTTAAATAAAATAGATCTATTTTGTGTATTCACTATAATTACACATAAAGAAAGTAAAAATACAAGATATAACATAATAATATCATGACATAATTTGAAATTAGGAGATTAACCCAAAGAATGGAAATTGGGTTAAGAAGTTCCCTTACCTCGTGTCCGACTTGACTCGATCGTTCTTTAACCTCCTGAATAATAAACTAGAGTTAATTTCTATTTTCTTAAGAACATTTTACTTGTTCATTATTCCTTTTATATGACTTATTACCATGTTATGAATATTTTGTAATTATTTAAGTTAATAACGGTCATTTTTTCGATCTTTGGTACTTGAGTCAAAAATAAACTTCTTATAATTACAAGTTGTTCATGTGGTGAAATATCAATTATATCCAGCATTATATTCATGATTTAGATATCATATATATCATATATATCCAGTATATATATTCATTCATAATATTATGTAACATTTAGAGGTAAGAAATGAAATGCACCGTTCATGGAGACGGTAAGCCATACGTACGCATTAACGCTACTTTAATTTCCATTTTGTATTTAAGGGAATGAAATAATAATTTTATAAAGGTATATTATAATTCCAGTATAATATCATATATAATATCATTTACGTCTGCCTTTATACATTCCACATATGGAATTAATGATTCAAATCACTTTGAGGGGGCGGTAGTCTGCACTTCCTAAAATGAAATTATCGCGTTTACCAATAATGGAAATCATAAAGGTATGACATAAATGAAAAATACAGAAGCTTAAGTAAAACATAAAAAAATTATGTATCATATATAAATATAGTTACATCTTAATGTCCACCTTTGAAGGTGTTATATGAGTGTTGAACAATCATCGTTTCGTGAGGCAGAAATTCGTCATCCACAGAAACAGTATTTTCTTTAACCATTAGATGTAGGTGAGTGTAAGTGTAGCTCGAATCCTTCTTATAACAACATCCTTGTATATTGAGGACACAGGTTTTGTTACAAAATAAATTAATAAAGAGATTTTATGGGGTTGGAGAAGCAAAATAAAACATAAGAACACAAGAGAAAACACTACCTTTAAAACGGGTAACTCTTTTTTATTTGAGCTCAAAGGCTTCCTTGGGAAGACTTCTGTCCAAAGTGAGGCTTCTAGGAGTAAGAGAGGGAAGTTGTGAGAGTATTTGTGCAGAGATTGGCCGATAAAAAAGTCTTGAAGGTGTGAATAAGGTGGTAGTGGTGGGGGCCTTTAATAAGAGGAGAGGAGGGGCACTCTTGAAAAGTCATGAAATGTTACTTTATTATATAATGAGTTTCGGATTTTAAAGGTCCCACACTTATATATTTAGAGTATAAGGTGATAAGGGTTCTAAATAAACTCATCCAATAGGTTTTTGACAAGTGTAAGTCTTATATTTTACATTATCTTTTTATTTTATTTAAATCGTTAATTAATGAGGTAATCGCTGCATCATCATGGTGTCATAAATCATTTAATTTATTTAATGTCTAAAAATTATAGAAAAATTATCATGATGTAGGAAATATTTGTATCTTTATAATTACTATTTATAGTCAAAAATATGACTTGTATAACCCCATTTAAAAATTGTTTTAGTAAAACAACTCATGTTTGTGACATTTTTATTTTAACATTAAATAAAAAGTTTTTAATGTCAGTTTCCTACCAAAGTGGCTCCATGGGGTCCCCAAGTTGACCCATGGATTTTCTTGATCGGCCATGACTCATACAATAGGGGTAGGACAAGTGTAAAGGTCATTTCATATTATTATAATATTATCTTTGCCTTAAATTACACTTATTACCTTTAATCGCGATTAATTAAACCTAAAAGTTACTATTCACCAAAAAATTATTTTAATCCCATTGAACCACATTTTACTTCCTAATGACAGCCATTAATGTCATATTTTTGAAAATCAAATCACAAAAGTGGTAATGTTTCATTTAAACGAGAAATCAGTTTTTTAACTACCACTTAGTGGTTTTACTATTCATCAAAGATTGACGTTTTTCAGAACAATGCCAAAATTTCACCCTAAGATATAATTGATATTCCGAATTCAAAAATGATGTCTATTTTAGAAAATTCCAAACATATAAGTTTCATTAATTAATTTTATAATTAATTCCCGTTGTCACAACAAATAGCGTGTTTTTAAGAAACAATATATATCAAAAGATTGACAATTGTTCATGTCCAATTTCAATGTAAAATTAATTCTAATGACCACCATTTGATAAAATGGTAAAAAAATATTCTAATCATAGTTTAAAACCACTAAAAAGTATAATTTATCACTATAAATTATTTTTATTAAAGAAGTTTTTTAAGTATTTTTTACTATTCATAAAAAATTGGAAGTTCTCATAAAGTTACAAAAAATTCAACTTAGGAAAATTTCGATATTAAGAATACAAAAATGAAGTCCATTTTGAAATATAAATTTTTTATAATTTTAAAAAGTGGGTATTACTATTCATAATGGTTACTTTGATTAGTCGCGGTGTGTTAGAACTCGAACTTGCGTACAATGCAAGCTATTGCATTATTGAAAGAGAAGCATATCGTGGAAGCTCGGGGTGTTACAGGATGGATGTGTATGGAGGGATAGGGGTGTCCAGTGGGTGGGGGTGTCCAGGGGGTGTGGGGGTGGTCCAGGGGTGGGGGCGGTCCAGGAGGTTGGGGGGCTATCCAAGGGGGGTGGGGTGGTGTCCAAGGAGGTGGGTGTCCAGGTGGGGGGTTGTCTATGGGGTGTCCAGGGGGTGGATGGTGTCTAGGGTTTCGAGGGGTATTTCCATGGGGTGGGGTGTCCAGGGGGTCCAGGTGGTTGGTGGGGCTGTCCTAGGGGGGTGGGATGGTGTCTGGGAGGGTGGGGGTGGTCGTCCATGGGTGGGGGGTGTCCAGGGGGTGGGGGTGTCCAGGTGGTGGGGTGGTGTCAAGGAGTGGTGGTGGTGGTGGTTGTCCAGGGGGTGTCTGGGGGGGATTTCCAAGGTGGGGGGGGGGTGTCCATGGGCGTGTCCAGGGTTGGGGGTGTCCAGGGGGTTGAGGGGGCTTTACAGGGGGTGGGGGTGTCCAGAGGGGTGGGGGTGTCCAAGGGGTGGGTTGGTGTCCTGGGGGTGTGAGGGGGTAGTCCATGGGGTTAGTGGGGTTGACTTATAAATGTCAAAAAGGACCCATGGATCATTCTCATAAAGAATCAAGATAATCCGAATGTGTTTGGTCAGATTTCCATAGGCCAGTTGTTGTTTTCAAATAAAATTGTGTCCATTTTAAACAAAAGAGAGACCCTTTGAGTGATACCGTCCACATCGTGCCTCGGATTGAGGCAGGGATGACTCGTACATGTCATAATGGATCCTTGGATCATTATTCTAAAGGATCAATACAATCCGAATGTTTTTGGTCATATTTATATAGGTCATTTGTCATTTTCACTTAAAATTATGTCCATTTTATACAAAAGAGAGACCCTTTGAGCGATACCGGCCACATTGTGCCTCGGATTGAGGCGGAGATGACTCCTACACATCACAAAGGACCCGTGGATTGTTCTCCTATAGGATCAATACAATCCAAATGTGTTTGGTCAGATTTCTATTGGTCAGTTGTTGTTTTCACTTAAAATTGTATCCATTTTAAACAAAAGAGAGGCCCTTTGAGTGATACTGACCACATTGTGCCTCGTATTGAGGAGGGGATGACTCTTACACGTCAAAAAGTACCCTTGGATCGTTCTCCTAAAGGATCAATACAATCTGAATGTGTTTGGTTGGATTTCCGTAGGTCAGTTGTTGTTTTCACTTAAAATTGTGTCCATTTTAAACAAAAGAGAGACCATTTGAGTGATACCAGCCACACCGTGCCTCGGATTGAGGTGGGGATTACTCATACATGTAAAAAAGGACCCATATATCATTATCCTAATGGATAAATACAATCTTAATGTGTTTGGTCAGATTTCTATAGGTCGTTTGTTGGTTTCACTTAAAATTGTGTCCATTTTAAACAATAGAGAGACCCTTTGAGTGGTACCAGCCACACTGTGACTTGGATTGAGGCAGAGATGACTCTTACATGTCACAAAGGACCCGTGGATCATTCTACTAAAGTATCAATACAATAATAATTCTTTTGGTTGGATTTTCATAGGTCAGTTGTTGTTTTCACTTAAAATTGTGTCCATTTTAAACAAAAGAGAGACCCTTTGAGTGGTATCAGCCACACCCTACCT
Organism: Viscum album; assembly: GCA_963277665.1. Lineage (NCBI taxonomy): Eukaryota > Viridiplantae > Streptophyta > Magnoliopsida > Santalales > Viscaceae > Viscum > Viscum album. Next base: position 1,682,068,883 of record OY728119.1, on the reverse strand, counting down.
CAAATTGAGGTAGGTATGACTCATACACGTCACAAAGGACCCATGTATTGATATCCTAAAGTATCAATACAATATGAATGCATTTGGTCAGATTTCCGTAGGTCAGTTGTTGTTTTCACGAAAAATTGTGTCCAGTTTAAACAAAAGAGAGAACCTTTGAGTGATACCAGCCACATCGTGCCTCGTATTGAGTCACGGATGACTCTTACAAGTCACAAAGTACCCTTGGATCGTTATAATAAAGTATCAATACAATATGAATTCATTTTGTTGGATTTCCATAGGTCAGTTGTTGTTTTCACTTAAAATTATGTCCATTTTAAACAAAAGAGAGACCCTTTGAGTGATATCAGCCGCACCATGCCTCGGATTGAGGTGGGGATGACTCGTACACGTCACAAAGGACCTGTGGATAGTTCTTCTAAAGGATCAATACAATCAGAATGCATTTGAACTGATTTCCATAGGTCAGTTGTTGTTTTCACTTAAAAATCTGTCCATTTTAAATAAAAGAGAGACCCTTTGAGTGGTACTGGTCACACCGTGACTCGTATTGAGGTGGGGATGAATCATACAATTCAAAAAGGACCCTTGGATCATTATCCTAAATTTTCAATACAATACAAATGTGTTGTTCATATTTCTGTAGGTCTGTTGTTGTTTTGACTTAAAATTATGTCCATTTTAAACAAAAGAGATACCCTTTGAGTGGTATTGGCCACATCGTGCCTTATATTGAGGCAGGTATGACTCATAAACATCTTTAAGGACCCGTGTATTGATCTCCTAAAGGATCAATACAATCTGAATGCATTTGTTCAGATTTCTATAGTTCAGTTTTTGTTTTCACTTAAAATTGTGTCCATTTTAAACAAAAGAGAGACCCTTTGAGTGGTACCGGCCACACCATGCTGTATATTTAGGCCGAGATGACTCTTACACATCACAAAGGACTCTTGGATAATTCTCCTAAAGGATCAATACAATCCTAAAGCGCTTGGTCAGATTTCCCTAGGTCAGTTGTTGTTTTCACTTAAAATTATGTCCATTTTAAAAAAAAGAAATACCATTTGAGTGGTACCGGCCACACCATGCCACTTATTGAGGTGAAGCTTACTTTTACACGTCCCAAAGGAACCTTGGATCATTTTACTAAAGGATAAATACAATCGGAATGTTTTTGGTTGGATTTCCATAGGTCAGTTGTTGTTTTCACATAAAATTGTATCTATTTTAAACAAAAGAGAGACCCTTTGAGTTCTACCAGACACATTGCGCCTCAGATTGAGTAAATGATGACTCGTACATGTCACAAAGGACTCGTGGATTGTTCTCCTAAAGGACCAATACAATCCTAATGTGTTTGGTCGGATTTCTGTAGGTCAGTTGTTTTCATTTAAAATTGTGTCCATTTTAAACAAAAGATAGACCCTTTGAGTGGTACCGGCCACACCGTGCCTCGGATTGGGGTGGGGATGACTCTTACACATCAAATATTATCCATTTATCTTTATCCTAAATTATTAATATAATATTAATGTGTTTGGTCAGATTTTCGTCGGTCAGTTTTTGTTTTCACTTAAAATTGTATCCATTTTAAACAAAAGAGATACCCTTTGAGTGATACCTGCCACACTGTGCCTCGTATAGAGGCAGATATGACTCGTAAATGTCACAAAGGACCCTTGTATCGTTCTACTAAAGTATAAATACAATCCTAATGCATTTTTTTGTATTTCCTTAGGTGAGTTATTGTTTTCAATTAAAAATCTATCCATTTTAAACAAAAGAGAGACCCTTTGAGTGGTATTGGACACACCGTGCCTCGGATTGAGGCGGGGATGACTCGTACATGTCAAAAAGGTCCCTTGGATCGTTATACTAAAGGATCAATACAATCCTAATGTTTTTTTCGGATTTCAGTAGGTTAGTTGTTGTTTTGACTTAAAATTCTGTCCATTTTAAACAGAAGAGAGACCCTTTGAGTGGTACCGGCCACACCGTGCCTCAAATTGACGTGGGGATGAATCTCACACATCCAAAATCACTCTTGGATCATTATCCTAAAGGATAAATACAATAAAAATGTGTTTGGTTGGATTTCCATCGGTCAGTTTTTGTTTTCACTTAAAATTGTGTCCATTTTAAACAAAAGAGAGACCCTTTGAGTGGTACCGACCACACTGTGCCTCAGATTGAGGCTGTGATGACTCATAAACATCAAAAATGACCCTTGGATCGTTCTCCTAAAGGATCAATACAATCCTAATTCATTTGGTTGGATTTTTGTAGGTCAGTTGTTGTTTTCAATTAAAAATATGTCCATTTTAAACAAAAGAGAGACCATTTGAGTGGTACCGGCCACACCGTGCCTCAGATTGAGGATGGGTTGATCTATACACGTCAAAAAGGACCCATTTATCGTTCTCCTATAGTGTCAACACAATCCTCATGCGTTTGGTCAGATTTTCGTAGGTCGTTTGTTGTTTTCACTTAAAATTTGGTCCATTTTAAACAAAAGAGAAACACTTTGAGTGGTACCGACCACATCGTGCCTCAGATTGAGGCGGGGTTAACTCTTACACATCCCCAACGCACCTGTGGATCGTTCTCCTAAAGTATCAATACAATCTGAATGTGTTTGGTCATATTTATGTAGGTTAGTTGTTGTTTTCACTTAAAAATCTGTCCATTTTAAACAAAAGAGAGACCATTTGAGTGGTACCGGCCACACCGTGCATCAGATTGAGGTAGGGATGACTCTTAAACGTCAAAAAGGACCCATGGATCATTATCCTATAGGATCAACACAATCTAAATGCATTTTTTGGATTTCCGTAGGTCAGTTGTTGTTTTCACTTAAAATTGTGTCCATTTTAAACAAAAGATAGACACTTTGAGTGGTACCGGTCACACCGTGCCTTGAATTGAGGTGGGGTTGACTTACACACGTCCCCAACTCACCAATGGATCATTATCCTAAAGTATCAACATAATCCAAATTCATTGGGTCGTATTTCTGTATGTTAGTTATTGTTTTCACTTAAAAATCTGTCCATTTTAAACAAAAGAGATACTCTTTGAGTGGTAGCAGCCACACCGTGCCTCGGATTGAGGCAGGGTTGAATCTTACACATAAAAAAGGACCCATGGATCGTTCTCCTATAGGATCAACACAATATGAATGTTTTTGGTCAGATTTCCGTAGGTCAGTTGTAGTTTTTACTTAAAATTGTGTCCATTTTAAACAAAAGAGAGACACTTTGAGTGGTACCGGCCACATGGTTCCTCGTATTGAGGAATGGTTGACTCGTATATGTCCCCAACGCACCCATGGATCGTTCTCTTAAAAGATCAACCCAATCCGAATTCACTTGGTCAGATTTCCATACATCAGTTGTTGTTTTTACTTAAAAATATGTTCATTTTAAACAAAAGAGAAACACTTTGAGTGGTTCATCATTCTTGCATGTTGTTGGTGCATATCATCTGTTAGAATGGGAAATTGACTCATTAGATAAAGGATTTTTTATTTATTAACAGTTAAAATTTTCCTATGAACATTTACATACAACAATGTGTCATCTTTCGATCCCCTTAACCCCTCTAAAAAATGACCGCCAATTGTACACATCCCCAAGTCAAATATTCATGCTATTTTTGTACAATCTGCCATCAGGTATGCGGCCCACTAATTTTTAAACAAATATATATCTTCTTGTGAGTATAAGTATTTTTGGAAGTCAGAGTAGTACTGAAAAATATAAAAATAAAAAATTAATAAATAAATTAAATGAACTAGTAGTTATTTTTGAAAATACCTCTTTAGGGATGCTAGTTTCTTGATGAAAAATGATCTCTTTAATAAATGTACAAACATAATAACTGCAATCATTATCGTTTGTTTATTTTGGAAACTGCAAAAAAATTTATCATTAAGAGAATAAGTAACTTTTGTTGAGATGTGTTTGGATCGTGAAATTTTATTATATATACCCTGATATTTTTCCAGACGTAGTACTTGCTCGCCTCCTTATGCTTAGCCCCTGTCCTCATTCCTTTTTTAGATGATAATGATACACTTCCCAATTATAATATAATCCTCAGAAAAAGATAATATAAATTATATTACTTGATGTTTAGACCTAAAACATAGAATGTAGTGTCTTACAGATTGACAAACTCCATCATGCGTGGTTGTTTTGATGGATATCATTGCTTTGAATCTAGAAAATAAATTTTTGAAGTATCCAAGTTCACTGGAATTAGCATCCAATTTTTCCTAAAAACAAAAAAAGGAATAAGTAATAAAGGAAGTGAAAATATGATTTATATGATTTAATCGTAGAGTTTTACCCCTGTATGGTTGGTATTAAGAAGATTCTGTCATCTGTAATATTTCTTTCAAATTTTTTCAGCAAGTTGTTCACTATTTCATTCTTTTTTTATGGCTCTAATTTTGTTAGATGTGATGATGTGGTATGAGGACTAATGAGTCCAAATTTTGGCTCATGGGAAAATTCCTTCAACTGTTTTTCATATATACGTCTATCAATAATAGAAAATGCATTTAGTCATAATTTTCACATTAGATCAGCTTTTAGAAAATCAATTCACGAAAACATACATCATATATATATTTACAACTTTGATTCCTAGCCAACAGTTTTCAAGGATCTCGTTTACATTTTCAGCAGCAATGAAATCTTGACTTTCCTCTCCATATATATTCTTTTTGAAAACCACTATATGACTACTACCACCTCTTAGCTTCATATCCACATGAGTCTTCAATTCTAGTAAATGTGGATAGAGAACAGGTGGTGTTATTGTGCTTTCAGTAGCTCCTTGGGATCGGTTGGTCGATCCTTTAGATGGTTTTGAGTCGACGTTTTTCACCCCCTTCTCTTTCTCTGTCTATAATAACATTCATTGGTCCAGACCCTTTTTTCATTAATTGTTAAAGGTTTATCTTGAAAAAAAAGAAATAAATACCCATTTGTCTTCATGTACTCTTACAAGTTGTTACGGACATGAAATGAATATCCCAATAGCCTTTTCGACCATATGAATATCATCGTCATCAAGTGGAATAGTTAACTCTGCATTTGGCTCATGAGCTATAGTAATCGTCACTTTTAGATGATCTTTTGGAAGTGGTCTATTATGTAGCGTGTCATCTAGGATGTTGAACGTTGTAGCCCTTGCTACAAGGTGATAGGTGGGTGTTGACAGATATAAATCACAATCATTATCACCCTGTAGAAGATCAGTACAGGAAAAGTATCAGTGTTTATATGATAAACATTTCATGGGAACAATTATTATAATATTGATTACCATGGCTAAGACATCTCTTTGAGGGGAATGAATCTTGCCTCAAAGCTGGTGGGGGTTGGGGCGGGATCTTTACGCGCTGCTTGTTCCTGAGTTCTGTCTTCTCCTTTCTTCCCACCCATAAAAGTTGTTAGAAACTCTCCCTTCAATTGATATCGTTCTTCAAGGGATCCTAGTTTTTCGCTCATTTGTTTCAATGTTTCATCTCTATCATCTGTTTTTTTTCTTCTGAAAATATACTCAGGATGTCACCCAAAACCCTGCACCTCTGACATGACTGTCTTTTTCTGGCTTCTTCAAAGCTGTCGATAATAGGTCTGCATCAGCTACTGGAGTAGCTGATTCTTGTGACTGTCGGATATAGAAAAATAACTAGTTATTTCTTGTAATAGCAATTTAAAACAAATCTTTTTATCGTCATGTCATACTTACACAAGTTTCCCACACTTTTTCTGTGTCGTCATCTACTAGCTTCCCTTCCTTATTCGCACGTGCCTCCTTCCAAAGAACATGATGTGGGATGGAAGTGTCTTTAGTTTTAGACTCATCAATCTACATATAAAAGTAGAAAGATAATTATGATGTTTTTTATTGAAACCTAACAATATTACTATAAATTTAAAATACGTACCATTTTATTTTCTAGTGAAGCGTACCCCATCCTTGCTTTAAGGTAGGTGTATGTTGGTTTTGATGCATTTTCCTTATTTTCATTACAGAGTTTTTGTTTCAAAAATGAAATATTAAAAATAAAAGCGATGAATACATGTATCCTCAAACAAGGTATTATCACCCACAATGTACACTAAACTTCTCATCCCCGCAGCGGCCAATAAATGCATCCGATGCTTCTTGGGATATCAGGTGAGAGTATACAATGGGTGGGTGTGGGTTTATTTTACCTTTGGAATCTTTCAGGTGACATCTTGTTAAAATACTGCAAAAACCTCGATGAATCCTTCCTACAAGCCTTAGTACATAATCGTTGTGTGAATCGTCTACTATAAATGTACTCTGTAAGAGATTGAGAAGATTAAGACATTGTTTCATTATTTTATTTTCTATTAAATTAAAGAAATAAATTCATAATGTTACCGTAATTTCTTCTCAGATAACAGCCTTTATCCCAGACACAACATGGTGCCATGAATCTATGTCAATCGGCATGCGTTGCTGAGTGAAAACTCCAATGTAACTACTAAACAAAGCCTTGTTGGGATTCACATGTTGTCCTCATGCATTCCATCTGACATAAAATTTGATGCCTTTTCTTTTCACCTTAAGAACTTTGGCTAACACCGTCAAACTACGACGCACCAATGTTTTTTGCGACGTTGGTCCTTCATTCCCGACCATTTCATCGAAATAAAAATCATCTATATGTTCATATAAAATGGTAGAAATGGCATGTACTGATGATTGTTGGACCTCAACCCTAGGAGAATCAGGAGCCGCAACATCAGGAGCAGCAGCAGTCGCATCAGCAGCAGCTTGAGAGACTCATTCAGCCTCAAGGTTAGAAGCACCAGAATGTGCAGAATTCATTGTCTGCGAAAGTGGTTGAACAATTAATTTAGATTACATAAATTCAGTAATGATATGATAATAACATGAGATAAGAAGATCTATATTACAAAAAAAATGTAACCTATTTATTGAACTCTATTTCTTTTTTTCAAAGACTGAAGGGATTTGACACCTCTATCAATTATCCAAATCCATTCATTGTGGTCTCCTATAACATAAAAAACATCATCTACATTGGGACCACTCCGAAATGATTTCTAAGTACCACTTAAAGGATCATCCTCAACTGAATTTTCATCAGAACCTTCAGTAGTTTTGGAAAATAATAGAACAATCAACCACTTTTGGTTTGCAGGATCTGGAACATAAAAAACGTGTACCTCTTGTGATGTCATTATAAATTTTTTGTATTTGTACCATTCTTTACTAAAATCAACTTTCACAAATCCCCATTCATCTATTTTAACGCCACTATTGTTATCAAATCATTTTCATTGAAAAATCAGCAATTGGAATGTCGTATAATCCAACTCCCATATTAGTTTGATAATGTCAAAGTATGACATATTTGCATAAATTGGATTTCATTCCTTACTATGAAAAACATGATTCGCTTCAGCCACTACTGTAACTCCACAATTTTTCATGGTACTATCTTAATCATGTTCCTCTGTATAGAATGTATAACCATTAATTACATAACCACTGTAAGATAATACATAAACACATAGTCCAGCGGCTAGCCATCAAAGTCGTTCTAAAATTGATTTCAGATTTTCATCCAACTGCTTACAAATATTTTCCTAAAACCATCCTATAAACTGATTATTATGTGTACTTGATAACTATTTTTTAGCCCTTGATGGATTCAACTGCCTAATAATTTCTTTGTGAGTTTCAATATATGAATCAACCTCCCAACTGTTATGCAAAACATAATGGTGGGCCAGCTCCCGATTTGTAATACTGATTGTAACAACATCTCTTCCAGATATTCTCTCACCCTCAATGCGTCCAGTGTGATGAGATTTCAAGAGACCAATGCTTTCCACATCAGATAGGTATTCGGTACAAAATTCAATGGCTTCCTCAACAATATATCGCTACACTATACAACCCTCTAGCCGACTTCGATTTTTGACATACCCTTTCAAAATATTCATATATCGTTCAATAGGATACACCCATATATAGTGCACAGGACCACAAATCTGAATCTCTCTCACCAATTGAATCATCAAATGAACCATCATATCAAAGAAAGTTGGCAGGAAGAACATTTCTAATTCACATAATATGATGAAAATTTATTTTTCCATAGCTGGAAATTTCATCGAGTATAAAACATTGCTACATATAGCTTTGAAAAAGAAACAAAGTTTGGTTAATGTATGAAGAACGTTCTTGGGAAAAATGCAACGTAAAGCTATAGGAATAAGATATTGCATTAAAACATGGCACTCATGTGATTTCAAAACTTTTAACTTCAAATCATTCATTGACACAATGTTCTTGATATTTTATGAATACCCCTTTGGGACCTTTACATCATTGAAGAAGTTGAAAAACTTATATCTCTCCTCCCTAGAAAGAGTATAAGCAGCTGGAGGAAGAAACATTCGATTTTCACCCTTCACGAGAGCCAACTCTTCTCGTATTCCCATGGCAACCATGTCCAACCTTGCCTTAATTCCATCCTTTGTTTTACCAGGAGAAGTTTTCAACATTAAGATAACACTGTCACATAAATTTTTTTCCACATGAATCACATCAAGAAATTGTCTAACGTACAAACAATTCCACTATGGTAATTCAAAAAAATCAGATCACTTTTTCCAAATGATTTTCGTAAGGTTTTTCGAAAATGGTTGATAAAAAACAGTGTTCACATATTTTACTTTCTTAAACAGCTGATCACCTATTAGTGGAGATGGTACGACGTGTTGTTTTTAACTTCCATTGAATGATGTCGTCCAAGATCAGTACTTATGCCGATGAGGTATAAATCTACAATGTCCTAGAAACACAGATTTCGATGAATTTTTCAACCTAATTGATTCTATATCTTCTTCGCACACGGGACACCCTTGAGTTCCTTTAATGCTATAGCCTGACAAATTTCTATAGGCAGGGAAATCTTTTATTGTCCCATACAACATCACTCTCAACGTGAAGTATTCAATTTTATAAGAATCATACAACATAACACATGAATCCCAAAATAACTTCAAATACTCAATCAAAGGATCCAGATAAACATAAATATCATTACCTGGTTGTTTTGGTCCTGATATAAGCATAGATAACATGATTAATTCCCACTTCATGCATAAACAGGGTGGAAAGTTATAATTTACCAACATAACAGGCCATGTACTATGAGTACTGGTTTGAAAACCAAAAGGATTCACTCGATCTGTAGGTAACGCAAGACGAAGGTTTCTCAGCTCTTTTCCAAATTCAGGATACTCATGATCAATTTTCTCCCATTGAAGAGAGTCGGTAGGATGAAGTAATTTCCCATCTTTATTTCTTTTATCTGCATGCCATGACAATTCTCTTGCAGTTTCTTCACTTCCATATAGACGCCTAAACCTTGTAATGATTGGAAAGTACCATACAACTTTCATAGGATTGGATTCATCTTTATTGTATTGAGAAGAGCCACACTTCAGGCATTCTGTAAGTGATTTTTTCTCCTTGTGAAACAATATACAGTCTTTCGGATAGACATGTATTCTTTCAGAAATCATACCCATCGAGCGTAGAAATCGTTTAGCTTTATATGTCCGGCTTGGGAGCTCATTATCTTCTGGGAGCATGTCATTAAAGAGAGAAAATAGTTTCGTAAAACTGACATCACTCCATCTGCTGCCTGCTTTCAATTTATACAGCTTTAGTACAGCTGAAAATGTTGTATACTTAGTGCAAACAGCATACAATGGTGTCTTTTCACAACTCTTTAACTTCTCAAACAGTTTTGGGAAATCACAGAGTTCATCTTCAATTGTATTTTTCATTTAATCAATACAATCTTCATCATCATTGACATATGTATTCACATCCTTCATACGGTATTCTTCATTATCCATATTTGTATTCATATCTAATGATCCATAAAACCCAGTTTTATCCCATCCAGTAGCTACATTCTCTTTTTCTCCGTGTTTATTCCAACATGTATAACGCCGATCTATTCCATGACATATCAAATGTTCTTCCAACTCCTATGGAGTAAGTATTCTAGAATAACAAAAACGTAAACATAGAAAAAGGATTTGAGAAGGATCCTTTGCATGATCCTTTACAAACATGATGAACTCTTTCACTCTATTCTCATACTCTATTACCAAACGATTAGCATCCATCCAATCTTTATTCATCTTCATCCTATTTGAATCTCAAATATTAGTATTTATGGTTCAAGTAAACAAAAAAATACTTCCAAATATAGTATAAGAGAACCAATTCCATATAAAAATATAGATTAATAAAGCCTAACCATTTCCAATAAAGATTTGGAAATCAACAGAACCTGGATAGACCCCCATCAAAATCAACACAGTTTCCAAACACAAAGGGGTTCGCGGGGATAATCACTTGTGTCAAAGATGGTTAAACTCACATGGCATCATCCTCTATGGCTCATCCTCATCTATCAGGTCAACCCTTCTATGGTCAACTATTCCATCCTTTTATACCCCACTAACCTAAAATACATATGGATGAAAACCAGTAGCCAACTTTATAAGTAAAGAATGGATTCTCATAATATCTACAATATTGAATTCATTAAATATAATTACTTTAGATTCATTATAATTTCCTCAAATCACACCAGTCCAAACAGAAGAATAATCAAGAATGATACATCTACCACTCCTAGGTCTCTGCCCTACATTCAATATCACCATGCCTATATACCCATATATCCACACATACACATGTCACAAACACATAAAAACCATATCCACATCAGAACCAAAGTACCCATATGGATTTCAATCAGGTTACTCGACTAAAGTGGTGGTGTGTAAGAAATAATAAGAAAATATAATAAGTATATATTCACACATAAATATCAAATTTGTGTTAATAATCCAATAAATCCAAGGTATTATTCCATCTATCAGAATACTCTGAAGGAGCCCAAATGAGACAGTATTCCCAGGTGGCGATGGTTCCTAAGGAAGAAGGGGTGAACACACACATATCGGGGTTCGAGGCCAGGTCACTGAGGTTTAAGGTGGACAGATACTCCTACAAGGGTTCATTCCATATTTCAAAAACCATGTCATGGCACCCTAGGATGTTAACCTACTGTTGGTGGAAGTGAAATTGTTCCTGATGATCATGCCAAGAAGAAATGGAAACCAAGAGGGGGGATTGGTTCAAAATACCTCAAGCAAGATGGGAAAACATGGTATTTTAGAATATCTTAGTGGATTTCATGTTGGCTATACACCTATCCAATAGACTCCACAAGCAGTGATGTCCCCTACAGGTATTGCACTAGGTGAAACTATCACCTGAGAATATGAGATCAATTAGTCCATTCCCAGCCATGAACTGAACAAACTCCACGATGTACTTCCTCTAGAATGGGATTCTACCTTTCCTTTCCTTTGGGTTGGAAATGAAATTAAGTTCACCCCCAACAAACAATGGATGGTGGTCGGGATCGAAGGTATTTTTTTCACTCCATAGAGATTCCCTTTTAAGAGGGTCATAGATTCCAAAAAAAATTCATAAGGAAGGAGGTGTCACCATTGGACACCTTGGTAGTGATGAATTGATTGTAATCTTGAACAGTCTCAACAACATATTTATTGTGCAAAAATACCCATTTGTGTCTGTTGGAGGGGTTAGAGTGTAGAAATCCATCCAACTTAATCTCACAAGATAATTCTATTATTATTATAGGGTTTTTTGTGTTATTTGATAACAACAACAATGACATTATGATTTTTGATTTATATGGTGAGGAATTCTGATTTAACATGGGAACTAAGACCATGATAATTACATATGAAGATAATAATGATGGGTAGGATAGGTCTATAGCATTGGATCTAGAGCTAGAAGCCTTATTGAAGTGGGAGGATGATCTCTCATTGAGGTCCCTTGATTTTGAAAATGTTCATAATCCCTTTTGGTTGGTAAGCTTCATATGAGTGGGAGATGAGGATCAAAAGGTGAAGGGGAAGGATGGGTAATGAAACTTGGGGGATGGTGAGGGAGTTTTCTCTTGATCAATAAGTATTTGGAGATGGATGACAGGCTCAGAGCCAAGGGAGACAGATCAAACACTGCTAAGAAGGGGCCTGGCCACTTCAGAGAAGCACTCAGTAACCTCAACGAGTGAGAAGGACAAAGATGGAGGTAGTTGTGGCAAGGATAGAAAGCTTGGTGGTCTGGGCATCATGCCATACAAGTGCACTACCAGAAAAATTCACTTAGATAACTTGAAGGAAAGAAGGGGGGAACCCCTCGATGAAAATATGGTCCAAGCATTAGATGACCTAGAAATGCATCAGAACCGGGTGGTGTTGTCCTTAAAGAAAAAGGTTATCCTTAATTCACTACTTTATGGTTACATGGTGTCGGATCTAAGGGAATCAATGATACCTAGGAGGAATCTAGTGAAACTGGAATCCAAGTGGGAAGGACCTTAAATTTTTCATAAGCTTCACTCTGATAGTGTAAACTCATTGATACCATTGATGATGAGAATATAAATCTTTCCACCAATACTAGGTTTCTCAAGAGATATTTCACATGAATAAACCATCCCTTCAGTCCGAGATATATGGATTTGAACTAAAAATCCAACATCCTAGTTATATGTTGTTAAATTATATGGTAACGCCCGCAGTGCATGATGTGAAACTATAGGCTTACCCTGTGTGATAAACATGAGATGCCCCATGTGATAAATATAGGATGATTTATGTTATAACTATGTGTGTATTTATTCCAAACCACAATAGGATATTTAATCATGTGTTGACCCTTTTTATTTATCCTGAGTAACAAATCCACCCCCTATGTTACAAGCATATGATTCCTCCTGTGAAAAATAAGAAACACCCTATGCATTAATAATATTATTCATCATGAGAAAATTATGTGATGATTATAAAAAAACCCAATTGGTCTCCTCATTTAGTGCAAGCCCCAATTGAATTTTTTCCACTATTGGGTTAAAAATATAAAATATATATATCTACCAATTCCAATCACAATCTTAGGGGGTGTAAATTCTAATAAAATTCCCATATACTATTCATAGGTTGTGATTCAGACAGGTCATGATACGAGGAAGATAGAACGGGATGATCAGTAGAATAGTTTCATGTTCGAAATCCTCAAAACATGATGTTAAAATGTATCCTTATATAGTTTCATGTACATAATATGCCTCACATGATAAATATGATATGACATTTAGTCTATGTTATATGAATTTAAACTATGAATCATGACATCCTAGTTTCTTGATGTGAAATTGTGTGAAATCTTTGTCAAATCTATTTGAACTTAGACTACAAAAACTTCATCATAATCATAAGACATTCAAATTCATGTCCAAATTCCTTTCCACATGATGCTAACATACATGGTTCATATCCCCATTGAATAATGTAAAACTATGTAATGCCTTTATCTCCCACTCGAGAGAGAACCCCCTCTTGGTGTTGGTCTCCAACCATGCTTATTTTTATAACTACATATGAATTTATTCCCAATCATAGGAGATATGCATGGATTCTTTAAAATAATATCTCAAGCCCAACCAGTCCATTGATCATTTCTAGGGTTGTTCCCCTTTAAGATCATGTCCAACACCTTCTAAATGGTGCCCCTAGTAAGTGCATTGAAACACATGATGGGATAAATATATGTTGTTCAAATGAACCCTGAAAATATACTCATCACCTCCTTAAATTTTTGAGTTTCCCTGAATTTGGATCCTCATCATCCTATTGCATCTGAATGGGATCTCTATGGTAATGGTGTATGGACTAAATAGGCTCACATCCCACCTAAGTGAAATCCCTGATGGACCCCTGACAATAGATGGTGGTTCCCCAGTTTCAAACATAGTTATGGAACATGGAAAAAATAGGATCTCTTAATACCTAGGCACACATATTGGAAGGGACATATTTGGAAGAATGGTTTTGGAACTAGTGTTTAGAACATGTTCAATGGTCATCCTCAATCCAACTACCTCTACTCTTCAATCCAGACCATCAAGGACATGATTTACTTCTCTACATTCTTTACCGACACAAGTGTAACTATAACACCATCGGTACACTTTCATGACCCATACACATCGATGAGATATATCAAATACTTGGGATTAAATTACCATAGTTTCTAGAAGAGTATGTGTAATAGGGGACCAAAAAAACTTTTCACACCTGGTCTGGAACGTGAATATCAAGGGTGGCGGAGGACCGACAACGCGAAGATCGAAGGCAGCGGAGGTCCAGCAATGTGAAGATCAAGGAAGGTGGAGGTCCGGGAACGTGAAGATCAGGGGCGGTAGAGGTTCGGCAACGCAATGCTCGGGGGGAAGCAGAGGGGAGTTGCAGGGTTTCAGTACCGCGAGAGTTTTAGGTCGTGATAAAACGAGGACACTGCGACCGATTTTATAAAAAATGGGACTACAGTTTTATCAGCGCTGATAAATCCTTCCTGTATGAGTTGTAAAATTTTAGTGCTGATACAGGCCTTCTTTATCAGCGCTTTTCTAGCGCAGATAAAGGGTCTCTTTATCAGCGCTTTTTTAGCGCTGATAAACGTTGCCCTGTATCAGTGCTAAAATTTTAGCACTGATACAGGGTTTCTTTATCATCAATTTTTTCTTAGCCCTGATATAAGGTGGTGCTTCCCTTTCTCGTTTTTTTAGTAGTGTAAGCGTCGAGCTACCTATTGTAATTGATTATGAAGATATTCATATGGTCAAACAAACTCTTGGAACATTCGTCACATTTTCATCACATCTTATAAAAAAATATATTGACCATGAGGTATTCATTTCCAATTTAATTATCAAGCTAAACCTTAAACATTTAATGAAGAAATGTCTAAACTGATGCATGTTATTACAGTTGGACAAAGGGAAGGGGTGAAATGAAATACGGATCTAAAACTATCTCAAGGATCAACCAACTGATCAAAACGATATATTCAAATCACCTTAACCCCCCCCCCCCACCCATTCTATATCCACATTTATTATCATTGAAGCTCCATGTGGATACGAAGTTTAAATATGGCGGTACTCACATAATTTATTTTTAAGAAAATACGTATGGAGGGGAAGATCTAGACTTCATTGATGTTGAGAGTGAAACTGGAATCCTCGATTATGAATGATTAGGCAGCTCGGTTGTAAATGTCTACATGAGGTATGGTTTCATGATTTGATTGTCCAAAAAATAATATAATATGATAATTATGACTAAATACATTTCATATTTTTCATAGTTGTATATCTGAAAAACAATTGAATTGATTTCATCATGAACATAAATTTGGACTCGTTTGTCCTCACATCACCTCTACAACACTAACAGATTTAAATTCTGAGAAAGAGGGTGAAATAGTTACAGGTCTTCTTAAATCGTTTAACAAAAAAATTACAGATGATAGAGTCTTATTAATACCAATGATGTAGGGGTAAAATTTTACAATTTAATCATATAAAATATATTTTAGTTTCATTCATTAATTATTCGTTTTTGTGTTTTTAGGAAGCATTAGATGCTCATTGTAGTCAATTTGGATACTCCAAAGATTTATTTCATGGACTAAATTCATGGATATCCAAAAAAATGACCACAAATGATAGAGTTTTTCAATTTTTAGTACACTAAATCAAAAATTTTAGAACTAAACATCTAGTTATATAATTTATATTATCTTTTAATGAGGATTCATTTATGATAGGGCAATGTGTGACTATCATCTATATCATGGAATGAGTCCAGGGGAAAAGGAAAATAAACATGACAAGTACCAGGACTGGATAAAAATCTGGTTATATATAATAATATTTCACTATCCAAATGCAAATAAAAAAATTACTTATTTTTTTCAATGTTTCTGCAATGCCTAAAAAATAAACGATAAAGCCTATGGTTATTATGTTTTTAAATTTATGAAAGAGATCACATTCCAGGAATAAACTAATATCCCCAAATTGGTATTTTCAAAGATAATTACTATTTCATTTAGAATAATTATTAATCCTTTGTGTATTTATATTTTTTTCATTACTACCATGACTGTTGAAAACAATAATATTCACAAGATGATGTAGATATACTTTGAAAATAATGGGAATCATACCTGATGGAAGAATGTACAAAAATATATTGAAGATGGTAAACTTATCAAATAATTTTGAATTTAATAATCTTATATGCCTTATCTCTCTCATTATTTGATAGACCAAAAAAGATAACGAGTATCTTGAAGGGTTTTCCCCATACCTTGAGTTTGTTGTGACGTCTTGAGACATAATGGGCATAGGATATTACTCCACTCTTCTCATTTTCAACAATGAGAAGTGTTTTTCTCCAAAAAAAACATTGATTCAATCTGCAAGATTGGCAGTTCCCCTCTTTAGTTGACCTAGTGAAGAACCAACGATTATATATTCATTCAGAGGTCCTAAATATATGATAGTTGGTTCATCACTGGGCCGACTAAAGAAATGTTTCAGAAGGAGGATGTTATTTTGTGTCAATTGTGCAGGGATTAAAGGTTTTTCTATAATCCTTCAAAACTAGGTAGATTAGGCACATTGACCAAGTCAGGTCTCTTTTTTAGGTTTCATAGGCAAGGGTGCCTTGATTTTAATGAAGAAAAAATGTACTTAAAATTTGTTCTAATACTTTAGGACAACGATTAATGAGCCATTTATGACATGTAGGAATCAACCACTCCTCAATCCAATGTACAAGGACATCGGTATGACCCTAAATGTGTCTTTATTTAAAATTGACAATAATTCATGTAAAAACACAACTGACATACTAAAAACTAAGAAAAATCATTCTGATTGTTTTTATACTTTAGGTAAATGATCTATCAGTCATTCGTGACATTTAGGAGTCAACCAAACCTCAATTCGATGCACGGTTTCACTGGTATGACCCTAATTGTGTCTTTTTATTTAAAATTGACATTAATTTAAGTAAAAAACACAACTCGCATACTAAAAATTGATGAAATTCTTTCGTATTATTTTGATACTTTAGTAAAATGATACATGAGTTAGTTGTGATGTGTAGTAATCAACCGCACCTCAATATAACAAACGATGTGACCAGTGTGACTAAAAGTGTCCGTTATCTGTTTAAAATTGACATTTTAGTTCAAAACATTTCACTCACTAAAAACAAATAAAATGCACTCCAGTCGTCTTTCAAATTAAGGATAGCAATTCGTTATTCCATTATGATGTGTATGAAGCAGTCTCACATAAAACCGATGCACGATGTGACTAGTATGAATCAAATTTCTTGTTTTTAGTTTGAAATGACATTTTCGTAAAAAAACACAACTCAAATACTGAAAACTAAGGAAATGAATTATGATTGTTTTGATACTTTAGGAAAATGATCTATATGTAATTTTGGATGTGTAGAAATCAACCGCACCTCAATACGATGCATGGTGTGACCGGTATAACTCCAAATGTGGCTTGTTATTTAAAAATGACATTAATTCAAGTAAAAAAACCAAAATGACAAACTGAAAACCAATAAAATTCATTTGGATTGTTTTTATACTTTAGTACAAAAAAATCCATGAGTCGGTTTTGACATGTAGGAATCAACCCCACTTCAATTCAATGCACTGTCTGATCAGTATGACTAAAAGTGTCCATTACGATTTTAAAATTGACATTTTAGTTCAAAACATGTCACTCACTAAAAACAAAAAAAAAACATGCTCAGATTCTCTTCCAAATTAAGGAATATAATTTTTAAGTCCTCTATGATGTGTATCAAGAAGTATCATATCAAACCAACCCATGATGTGGCCGGTTTGACTCAAATTACATGTTTTCGGTTTGAAATGAAATTTTAGTAAAAAAACAACACCCATACTAAAAACTGAGGAAATGCATTCCGATTTTTTTTATACTTTAGAAAAATGATCTACTAATCATTTTTTATGTGTAGGAATTAATCTAACCTCATTTTGAAACACAGTGTCACATTTATGACTACAAATTTTTCTTGTTATTTAAAATTGACAGTATTTCATGTATAAAAACACAACTGACATACTAAAAACTAAGAAAACTCATTTGGATTGTTTTTATATTTTAGGGAAATGATCTATGATTCAGTTGTGACATGTAGGAACCCCACCTCAATCCAACAAACGATGTGACTGGTATGACTAAAAGTGTCTGATATTAGTTTAAAATTGACATTTTAACTCAAAACGTGTCTCTCACTGAAAACCAATCAAACGCACTCTGATTGTCTTCCAAATTAAGGATAGAAATTCTTAAGTCCTTTATGATGTTTATAAAGCAGTCTCACATCAAACCTACGCATGATGCGACCGGTATGACTCAAATTTCATGTTTTTGGTTTGAAATGACATTTTTTTAAAACACAACTGACATACTGAAAACCAAGGAAATTCATTAAAATTGTTTTGATACTTTAGGAAAATGATCCATCCGTCATTTTAGACGTGTAGAAATCAACCCCACCTCAATACGATCCACGATGTGACCAGTATAACTCCAAATATGTCATTTTTCTTAAAAATTGACATTTTTTTATTTATTCTTCATATTAATGTTTAATTTTCGTTATAGTATTACTAACGTAATATTTATTTTCTTATATAGGTGGAACCTTTTTTCTCAAGTTGGGGTGATTTGTTCAGTGACTATTACCATCAGAAGACTTTTTTTAGAGGGGAACACAAACATAAAAACAGAAAATATTAATGTTTTTAACATTTTATTAGATATTTCTAAATGTAATTTTATCAAATATTGTTAAAAATGTATATAGAAGTGTTTTTTTGGTATATACCATGTGTGAATATTTTTTTATTAATGATTTCAATTAAGTGTATATAGAATTGTTTTCCAAACTTCTGTGTGCAATGTTTTTTTTCATTATTTACATCATGTATGTGGTTCTTTAGTTTATACTATGAGTGGTTATTTTTTAGCACGTTTTTTTAAGTTTGTGAAGGTTATTTTTTCTAGATTGGTTATTTTTTGTCTACTATTTGGGTGTTTTTTATTTTTTTTGCAGGTTGCTCAGTGTGCTGTTATATAAATTGCAAACCTAGATAGGGAAGCCTTTATCAATGCTTTAATTTGGATAGATAAAGGACCGCCTTTATCAGCTCTAATTTAATCACTGATAAAGGGGGGCCTTTATTAGTTATTTTTTAGTGCTGATAAAGTGGGTCCTTTATCAGTGCTAAAAATATCACTGATAAAGGACCCCCTTTAATAGCAACTCAACTAACAATTCTTTTTTAGCACTAATAAAGTCTTTTTTTTAGTGCTGATAAAAGCATGTTTTGTGGTAGTTCATTGTGAGTTCCAACACCTAAGACTGCTGAGGTTTCATAGTGAGCCATACCCTCAGGCAGTGGAGGTTTGGCTAGAGTCATTGGTTCACCTCTTCAGGCATGTTTGGAAACCGACATATTAGATAGTGGCTTTAACAGCTAGTCTTTTCCACATAGTAGCTTGGCGTTGGTAGATCCAGGTTACTCATATGTATGATGAGTCATCACTCTTGTGGGATGAATTTCAGAAGCTGTTTCATGAGGAGTATTACCCCCACATCTTATGCTCTATATGATTTTAGGAAATACTAGAACTTTAGCGCGGAGGGATGATGGTGGAATAATACGTAAGTAGGTTCATAGATCTTACTCGGTATTCTTTGTACATGACCCTTGATGGAAAATTCCAGGCACGAAAGTTATATTAGGGTCTCTATAGATGAGATGTGTTCTAGTGTAGTGCCCTTATGCATCTTAACCTATCTCGGGGTGGTGGAGCAAGCACTGGTGATAGAGTGCTTTCTGTCAGAGGGATGTCAGTTGGCTGGTCTGGCAGTGGATGAAATAGAGTTGGGATTTCTTCCTCAACTATCATAGGTTAGTTGGAAGGCTCTCTAAATAGGATTACTCCCCTTTATAAAGCTCAAGAACATGTTCTTGGAAAGCGTAGAGCACTGGGACAGCCTAGGGAGGGCTAGTGTTATGCTTGTGACGAGTGAGGTCACGTGGAATGAGACTACAAGACCAGATGTGTTGATCTTCCTAGGAAGATGGTAGATTCACTTCCACGATAGAGCCAGTGTCATGATCAAGGATCTCCTAGGAGGGGACAGGAGGTACCCATGGAGATGGTGTTGGAAGAAGAGAAGAATAACTATGATTGGTGGACAATGTTGTGAGGTCCTTCCACCACCACTAGGCAGCCCGCGTCAGGATCAGGAAGTTGGCAGTCAGGGTCATGGGGAGCTGCATGTTATGTATGTCTATAATCTTGCATTGCATGTGATGATAAGAGGTATGATCTATGTCTTTTTATCCTTTTTATGTATAACTTGTTAGACACTGCGTGAGGTACTCTTTTCTTCCAACTCCTTGCTCGAGGAGTTACCGAGGGTGATGCAGGGCATCGGTGTAACCTTGTGTCGGTGTTGTTCAACATAGCTTTGAATACATGATAAAGAGGGGTTCTTCCCCCACTGAGACACATTTTTTTTATGTGAGAAAAACTACGAGGGATATTTATAGCCACGCAAAGAAGATAGTATCGATTTATGGTATATGAGTCCCTCTAACCTCTGTGTTCATGGTGGGCTTGTGCAGTGGAGTGTCAAAGAAGGTCTTGGGTTTTCCAGTGGAGTATTGCTGCTTGACCTCCCTCTGGTTGTGGTGTTAATAGTGGGTTTGGTAGAGTGACTTTTTGGGTATTTCTCTTCTTCCAAGAGGGGAAAAGATGCACGGGGTATGCCCCATGCTTTCTGTGTCTAGCCTCTTGTGGTTGGATGAGTTTTCTCAACTTCTTTATTTTTTGGTAGCTTGCACGCTCAATGTAAATCTTGATACTATTATCAATTACAGGTCTAGGTGATGGAAACCCCATAAATAGAACTATGTGAATCACTATGTGGGGCTGGAAATGGTAGTCTTCACCCTGAAAATGTGGAGATTATATATTCAGGGAGAGGGATTTGTGGTTTTCTCAGACCACCAGTGTCTCAAGTGCGTCTTCACCCAGAGAGACTTGAACCTGAGATGACGGTGCTGGTTTGAATTCCTATAGGACAATGACTTCGAGGTATTCTATGATCTATAAAGTGACATTGTTGTAGTAGATTCCCTTAGTAGGAAATCCCAGGCTCGTTAGATACAGGAAGTTTTGGAGTAGTTAGCTTCCCTATAGTTGACCCTGATGGAGCAGAAGGGTACAACTTTTCTTCAGTTGAGGGTGTTGAATCCTTTGCTTCTTGAGTATGTTAGAGAGTCTCGGTTGTGATGAATTGAATATGAAATCTTGTGTGACCAGATATCCCTGGGTGTTTCACTAGGTGGATATTTTGAAGAAGGGAATCATGAGACCCTATTTTAGGGAAAAGCTAGGATTCCAGTCATGGTGTGGAATGTAGAGGTTTGGATGAGGAAGTAAACTATCCCCCTAGTTTCTTTGGGATATTCAGAATCATGCTAGAGATGGTAAGGTTTTCTACTACCTTGCTCTACCCCCAATAGCTAAAGTGGGTGAACGAAGAGTTCCACATGTCGCAGGTGATGAGATATTTGTGTGTTCTTACGCACGTCATCCAAAGGAGTAGACCATATGAGTATAGACCATCTCATTGGTTTTCATGTTTTTCTAGTATGGTAACGTGAATGTTTTTCCTGGGAGTGGGACAACCATGTGTGAGCTCAGTATACTGAGTTTTTTTCCTAGTTTTTCTTCTCAGGGATGAAGATATTGAATGATTAAATAATTTAGAGACCCATTATTTCACCCAATAAGGCTTTGGAAAATTTCAACATATATTTCCAGAGCTAGGTACTAAGACAGAGTGCAATTCTGAGGCCCAGTGTGCCTGGAATAAATTATAGAAAAATATTAAGTGTTTTTATACTATTCACGCAATGAAAATGGGAAATCTCTTAAAAGGTTGATCAGATATGAAATGATGCCATGTTTGAGTTTGTAACATGGTTGTTACCCTAGGCACAACATAAAATATGTCAGTGTAGGACGTTCAATCCCCTCAATCATTAGAAGTATGTTAAATGGATGAATTAATTTATTAATTCTTTCATTTGATAGATAAAACCCAAATAACTCTCAAACGGTAATTTGGATAGGAAATCTAAGGCCACAGTTGAGTCTAGATCATGCCATTTACCCTACGTAAGGTATAACTTCTGTTTTCATTTTAAACTTCTATTCGTTTTTTACGACTATTGAATACTTTAACGATGGCCAAACAAACAACGACCATCATCTGTTTCAATTTCTGATTGCATATTCTTCACATTCTTCACATTATTCATTGAAAAAAAAATCTTCTAACACAAACGACCTTCAATCGTGGAGTTAGACCCAAATCTATGAATACCTCAACCTGAGGAATCTAGATTTGTGCTCGGGTTCGAGTTTTGGGCGCTAGAGGAAGCACAACTGAGAGCCGAAGCGGTGATTACTTTACACCATACTGAAACATCGATGGATCATCGAGAAGAGGTTGGATCTGTGAAGGCCTTTTCTCGGAGAGTCCAGATTTGGTCTCGGATCTCAATTTTGACCACCGAAGTGACTGTGGTGGTCCGAGGAAGTTTCTCAGTGGTGGTTCTGGTGAGGGGCTCCTGCAGGCGGTGGCGCCCGGTGGGGGCATCGTGGAAGGTGTAGCAGAGCATAGAAGACAATGGGGGAGCTCCAGCGGATGAAAATGGAGCTGCGGCGGCGGCCATAAGTTCAAGTCGGACCGGCTGATCCGGGCCGGTCCAGGCCAGTTCGGATTGAGTTTTTTTAAAAAAACCTTCTATCTTTCAATTTGGTAGTCTGTTTTCCATGTCGTCTACTGTCACGCAATCCTTGTTTCATGGTAGAACTTTTGAGGATATTTTTATATCCTTTTGTCTCAACCTCGATTCTCAGTGATATGAAACATCCATTTAAAATAATAATAATATAATTATTATTATTTGATGATTCTTTTAACAGACGCATCTTCTACATCCGACAACTGATTGATGCACCGTCAGAGGTGTTGTGACCCTGGAGTTGAGGTAGAATTTTCAAGGATGATTTTGGGTGATTAAACTGAAATAGTGGATTGGTCCACATGAGCCATGTTTTGGGTGTTTGCGTTGTAATTTGATTTTTTCACTAGGTACCCGTTTGGGATGCTCGAGTAGTCGATCTCATATTCTTTCCCATGAGGAACGTAATGGTGCGATCTTCCTGAAAATGTTTGGGGCTGAGGTGTGGGATCTAAGGAATGCATTTTTGATCAAAATGCATTGTTTTACAACTTCTTCATCAGAATTCTGTTTGGGGAAACTAAATATTCTACCTTGTGTGCTTTTCCAAAAGGGTCGCAGTGGTGCAATCTGTTTGGATGTGCAAAGCCTTTTCATGATCGGTAGTGATCGAGCACCAATCGAGAGTTTGCTGTGAAAATCACCCTTTTCACTGGTTGTCTATTTTGGACACATGAATAGTCGATCTCGTGTGTTTTTCTGAGGGGATCGTAATTGCACAATCTGTGTGATTTATTTATGTATCAAGGAATGGGCCCCATGGGGCACTATTTGTGTGAAGCACGGTGGAATATAGCCTCTTCATCGGGAGTCCATTTCGAGCGAATGAATACTCGATCATGTGTTCTTTTCCACAAGGATTTCAATAGTGTGATCTTTTTGGTTATCTAGGACCGTTTTCAAGATGCATGTTAGTAGACTTACCTTTTCTCTCTCCGGATCAGTAATGATCAATGTGTGCTCTTCATCCTTTTGGTTAGAGGTTACATATACTCTGGAAGTAAACCGACAAGCCTTGTGAGTACTATTTCACAATTTAGTACCATAGTATGGCAAGGTACACTACTATATGATGAGGTAGGGTCACGCATTGTGTGGTCCCCACACGTGTTGTGTACCACTTTACGAATCTCCTACCTATCATATCTCTTTCCTCTGAACTCGTATTTTGGCATGTGGGTAGCCTATCTTGAGTGTTTTTTCATATAGAATGCGATGGTGACCTCTATAGTGGATTTCAAGGTACAATATGAGATATTCCAAGTGATATGGAAATATGAGGAGACACTCAATGTTTTGGGTGTGATACCTATCCAAGGCGACGCTCGATGGAGACAGTGATGACAGTGATGTTTTTAGAATCACTAGAGAAATATCATCTTACCCTCCAGCAGGGATGGGCAGTGAGGTTCATCGTTCTCTCTTCATAGGTTACCCTCCAGCATGGCTGGGCAGTGAGGTTCACCAGTTCCTCTTTCAGGGATTACCCTTCAGTGGGGCTGGGCAGTGGGGTTCCTTGTTTACACTTTTGGGCTTACCCTCCAGTGGGGCTGGGTAGTGAGGTTCATCATTCTCTTTTTAGGGATTACCCTCTAGTATAGTTGTACTATGAGGTTCACTAGTTACTCTTTAAGGACTTACCCTCCATCACAGCTGGCCATTGAGGTTCATCGATTACTCTTTCGGTATTATCCTCTAACTGGGTTGGGCAGTAGGTTCACCAGTGACTCTTCTGAGCATACCCTACAACGGGGTTGGGTTGTGGGTTCACAACATTTTGACACAATCTCTTGACTATGCGGCATAGTAATGAGACATGCTTGATATGAATTTGGACTCTCATTAATGAGGGGGGATTTTCCCACCAAGACGCATCCTTGTGATGCGACCTAAAACTGTGCGGGCAAGAAAAACCCTCCCAAAGTAGATAGTATCAAGGTACAATGATTGAGCCCCTTTGACTTACAGTTCAGGGTAGACATGTGGGATGTTGGGTATCGATGGTGTTTACTTCTAGAATTGTTGTAGAATCTTTTATTGGGAAGATCTAGAGGTATAGATATAAGGACTCGGCCATAAACATTACTTAATATTGAATTAAATGAATAATTCACATTGAGGATCTTTTCAGGTTTAGAGTTTTAGAGAATTAGGACATAACTGTTACATCTCAAAGATTACAAAGTAGACAAATCTACTCAGCTTCCATTTTTTTCAAAAAATAAAAACTCTTTAACAAAAGAGTCATGTCTAGTTCCTTGTTTTAGACAGCCTGACATTTCCTTGATCCTATCCTTGACCCTATTCAACTTTATGTCCTGTGAAAAACATTTCAAAAAAACTTGGGATGAGCATAAAAAGCTCAGTAAGGGTTTTAACAATACGAAAATAAAACATTATTCCATGTATACATAAGAATCAATGAAATCATACATTACTCATAAATCATAAGCACATTAACATACCTCATGAAATCATAAGATTTATGAATAACTCATATAAATCGTAAGAGATAAAGGTAACTTGAGTCATTCATAACATTCTTACGTAGGGAGTAACCCTATTGGTTATGTTTGGAATACCCATAACAGTATATTCCATAAATCTCTTCGGAGAAACCTTAACGTTTAACCCCTTCGCGTAACTCAATGCATTGGAGATCTATATCGGGCTCACCCACCCTTAGTTTATCACGGAACCACCCGTATTCATAAACAATGACCAAGAAACATAACATAATCATAGAACATAACTTAAGCAAAAAAAAAAAGATAACATTCCCACATTGTCATAACAATATAACATTTTAAGATATTGAAATAATGAATCCATTCTAAAAATCATTTTCAAAACCATTTAAAACATTTAATAAAGAGATTTTTGAATCAAAGTGTCCCATACCACATTGAAGATTTTAACATTTTAAACCATTAATATCCATATAAATAAATCCTTAAAACCAATTTGAATGCATGGATATTATTGAGAAATATTTATAATAATAAATCATTAAAAAATTTAAAACGAAATTTCAGTTAAAGTGTTTTTAACAAAATGAGAGACACTTGAATACAATAATTGAGGAATAGCATTTAATTAGAACTTTGTAATATCATGAGAATAGAGGGATTCATGATATAATATTCCAAAGGACAGTATATAAACCATATAAGAGTGAACAGGTGCATAACAACAATGAAGTCTCAATAGAAATGTAAAATGAGATGAAATCCATTATAAAGAAGGTATCCTTAAATTAAGGATAAATCAATCTCATAATTATGTGTGAAAAATATAAATACACCCAATATAAGTGGATATTAAGTGTAAAACAATCAAAGGTCATTCACACATATTCAAAGGATGACATATTCAATAACTACATGTTGAACCCAGAGAAATCGAAATTGGGTTAAAAGTTCCCTTGGTAAAATTCGATAGCCTAACGACGTCACATAAAATTTTAGAAAAAGAGTTGATGAGAGAGATAAAGGGTATCTCATCACTTGGACATAAAATTTATGGCAATAAGGATATATAAGAACATATCCCCGCATAATAAGATGAAAATTAAAAGACATAACAAAATAAGTCTTTTAAAATAGGAGGGTGAAAGGTTTCCTTACCGATTTGGGTAACATTCGAAACGTACACCCCATGGAAGAAGGGTCACACAATGAAGATGTCAATACCCATAAATGAAATTATGCTAAAAAAATTGTATAATAATGTGCAGTACATACATCACTCAAAGGAAATAGTAGAAAACATAGCATAAATGTCACGGGAATAAAAGTGAGATGAAAAATCCCTTACGAAAACTCGGCAGCCTAACAGGGCCACTTAAAACTTCCAAAAACTGGATTTATGAGATCAAATAGGGTCTATCATAATACGAACATAAAAATTACAGTTTTAGGAATATAAAATAACATCCCCAAACATAATAAATATGAGCTTAAAAGAAATGACATAAAATAGAGTACTTAAAAAGAAAGAGAGAGGGTGGATCCCTTACCTCGTGTCTGACATGACTCGATCGTTATTTAATCTCCTAAATAATAAAATTTGGTCAATTTATAATTGTGTAACGACCTCCTATAAATATTATTATTCATTTCATATCACATATTATAATTTTATAATAATTGGTTAATAAAGTGTGTTCATATCAGATGTTTTTGTCCATGTTCGGTACATGAGTAAAAATTGAACTTGTTGGAAAAGAATTTTCCATGTAGTTATAGGTACATCATCTCAAGAATAGTATTAATGTTTTAAATATCATATATATCCAGTTTATATTCATTTTATACTATTCCATAACATTTGGAGATAAAAATTTAAAAGCACCGTTCATGGAGACGGTAGGCCGTACGTACGCATGAACGCTACTTTAATTTTTTTGTCATATTAATGGAATTAAAGTTAAAAGATAGATATATATATTATAATTCCAGAATGATATCCATCATTTTGATGTAATATATTACATATATATCCATTATATATATGTACTTATAATTGTAAATAAAATTTGGATATAAGAAATGAAATGTATTGTTCAGGGAGACGGTAAGTCGTACGTACGCATGAATGCTACTTTCATTTCTTTGGCACATTAATGGAATTAAAATAGATGAGATATAAATATATATTATAATTCCAGTATAATATATATGTTATATATATCACATAAGTTCATCAATTTCATTCTTTATACATTCCATGTATTACATGAATGAGTCACATCACTTGAGGGGGCGGTAGTCCACACTTCCTCAAATGAAATCATCACATTTGCACAACATGCAAAGCATAAAGGAATGTATTAAATATAAAATACAGAAGCATAGAGAGGAAATAAATATAATATATATCATAAATAAATATATTTCCATCATAATGGCCACCATGAGAGGTGGTATGAGAAGATAGAACAATCATCGTTTCGTGAGGCAGTAATTCGCCATCCACAGAAAGAGTATGTTCTTTAACCATTAGACAGAGGTGTGTGTTAGTGTAGCTAGAAAAATTCTTATAACAACATCCTAGTATATTTAAGATACTGGTTTTGTTAAAAAAAAGTAATAAAAAGATTTTAGGGGTTTGGAGAAGAAAAATAAAACAAAAGAACACAAGGGAAGACATTACCTTTAAATCGGGTAACTCTCTTTAATTTGAGTTGAAAGGCTTCCATGGAAAGGATTATTCCCAAAATGAGGCTTAAATGATTAATATATGGATGTTTAGAGATGAAATGGGCAGGGGTTGGCTGAGCCAAAGTCTTGAGAGGTGTGTGTAAGGTGGTAGAGGTGGGGGCCTTTATAAGAGGAGAGGATGGGCACTCTTGGAAAGTTATAAAATATTACTTTATTATAAAATGATTTTCGTATTTTAAAGGTCCCAAAAAGATATATTTCTAGGATAAGGTGATAAGGTTTATAAATCCACACATCCAATAAGTTTTTTACCAGTGTAGGTCTTATATTTTACATTTTATTTTCATTTTATTTAAATCGTTAAATAATGAGGTAATCGTTGCATCATCATGGTGTCATAAATAATTTAGTATATTTAGTGTCTAAAAATTATAAAAAAAATATCATGATATAGAAAATCTTTTTATATTTCTAATTAATATTTATAGTCAAAAATATGACTTGTATAACTCCATGTAAAAATTGTTTTAGTAAAACAACACATGTTTGTGACTTTTAATTTTAACTTTAAATAAAAAGGTATTATTGTCATTTTCCTAACAAAGTGGATCCATGGGGTCCACAAGTTGATCCATTGATTTTTTTGGTCGGCCATGACTCGTCCAGTAAGGTTAGGACATGTGTCAAGGTCATTTCATATTATTAAAACATTATTTTTACCTTAAATTTCACTAATTACCTTTAATCGCGATTAATAAAATTTAAAAGTTACTATTCACCAAAAAATTATTTTAATACCATGGAACCACATTTTACATCCTAATGACAACCATGTATGTAGGATTTTTGAAATTCAAATCACAGAAGTGGTAAAATTTCATTTAAACGAAAAATCAATTTCTTTAAATACCACTTAGTGGTTTCACTATTCATCAAAAATTGAAGTTTTTCAGAAAATTACCAAAAAATCACCCTAAGATATATTTGATACTAAAAATTCAAAAATGATGTCCATTTTAAAAAATTCACAACATATAATTTTCATTAATTAATTTAATAATCAATTCCCACTGTCAAAACAAATAGCGTGTTTTTAAGAAACAATATCTATTAAAAGATGGACACTAGTTTAAGTCCAATTTCAAACTGAAATTATTTCCAATGACCACTATTGGATGAAATGGTAAAAATATTTTATAATTGGACTTTAAAACCAATTAAAAATATAATCTAATAATATAAATAAATTAGATTAAAAAGAGGTTTTGAATTAAAATACAACATTTTTCACTATTCATTAAAAAATGAACTTTATCGAAAAAAATACCAAAAATTTACACAATGTAAATTATGATGTCCCGATTCTAAAGAAGAATTTTATTTGGTCCAATATAACATATGAAATTTTCAAAAAGTGGATTTAAAAAGTGTTCTCCACCAAAAGGTGGTTAATCGACCTTTTAAAGAATATTAGAATATTTATGCTTTAAAATTGGATTCATTCACATTTTAAGCCTCTAACATTTATTGGATAAAAGTAAAAATATTTGAAAAACATATATAATCATTTTTTATTTAGTTCCTCTCATTCCCGCCATTACAATGGCTAGGCGTTAACTACCATTTAAAATAATATTATTTCCTAATTAGAGTGCAATGTATGATTCCCAAAAAACATGTTGTTGCATATTGGGTACGTCATCGAGCATAGAGTCCCCTTTAAAGTAATATTAATATTTTATTCAAAAATATGGATAAATAAGAAAATGTAATATTCTTTATTTACCTGGGGTGTTACATCCTTCCCCACTTTTGGGAATTGCGTCCTCACAATTTTAAAATTGGGCTTGGAAATTTCATTGAAAATCCCACATCAGAACAAGAGTCAGTAAAACTATCACTTTAAAATAATGAAAGAGAAGTAAAAAGGTCGCCCAAGTTAACCCATACTAGGATTCCAAGTATGAAAATATGGATATGGAGGAGAAAACAAAGGGTCATGTTCTGATGGAGAGTGATAGTAAACATTTCTAGGATAAAGTTAACCACAAGAAAATCGCACACTTGTGATGGGTTAAACGGTATTTGATTCCCCAGTAGGAAAAATTAACAGAAAACATTTTTGTTTTAAGTTACTTTTCATTGAGGAATTTATTTATGATCTTAACTAAAACATAAGGAAACATACTTACTTGTCATGTTGAATTTCAAATTTAACTAGATTTCTTACACGAACTCATATTTTCTCCAAAAGACGAGTATTTAGGATGACTTGTTCACATTAAGAGAGCTATAATAAACTTCTATAGAATCACCTAATCCACAAAAGAGAACTATATACTTCCCACGTCTTAACCAAAACAACAACCAAAAAGGTTAGTATGAGATCAGATAATACCCAAAAGGGATAATCCTTTAAAAAACTGTTCTTAATCTCCAAAATTTGTCAAACAATACCCAAAGTTCAACAAATACCATTCAATAAACATCTATCCATAAAATTCCTCAAAGTAATCAAAACTAGGACTGAAACCCAAATCTCTGAAGGATTTAATCACATAGTCTTCCAAGATAAAGCTTAACATTTATCTCCAAATAACATCAGTTACTCTTAAAGTCTCATACTTAAAATTAAATAACCTAATCACATATCCTCCATGATAGGTTAATAATTAGATAACCCAAAATCAACTTATTCTAGATTCATAAGATCAAATAAATAAAAAGAATCAGTCAATCTATCCAGGGAATTCACGTAGTCCAGTGGTAGGTGATAAATACCAGTCTCACTTTCGTTGTGGGTTCGATTCTCGTAGCTTCATCAGATGTGACAGGTTCTCACACGGTCTACGTGTTGTCCTTTTTCCAAAACTATATTATTCATAAAACATTCAACAAAACCAGATAAAATACTCAAAAATAATCATAACATATTTTAACATCAAGTTTATCTAATGCCTTTCATTTTCCAATATAATATATAATAACCCATAATTACCTCAAAAGTAAGGATCATATAAACCCTAATGGTTACCTTTATAATTATTACCTGAACTTCCACATCGATTGTTCATCTCGTACATGATGCATTACAGAACATACCAAGGTACAAGTGGTTGATCATGACTCCTTGATAGTTGGTTTAGAATAACCATGAGATTTCTCATTGAATCTCCCATTTCATCCAGTCTCTTAATCAGAGAACCACCATAGTTCCCTTCAAACCCATTGTCACTTTGGTGCCTGCTAGATCCATCCATTTACTAAAACCAAAAATGTCAGTGTGAGTATATCAACAAAATCATCATGTTCTAATGAGGAAGATAATCACTAAGATATACTTACTCATTCACTTTATCTAAAAACTATGACTCTTTCTGAAATCCTAACCATTATGATAATGTCACTTATGCTTAAAGAATACCCTAACCTCTAAAGTTATCTAAATCGATCTTTGATACCAACTATAAGGACCTGGCCTTAAACATTACTTATTGTTGAATTAAATGAATAATTCACATTGAGGATCTTTTCAGGTTTAGAGTTTTAGAGAATTAGGACATAACTATTACATCTCAAAGATTACAAAGTATACACATCTACTCAGCTTCCATTTTTTCACAAAATAAAAACTCTTTAACAAAAGATTCATGTCTAGTTCCTTGTTTTAGACAAAATGACATTTCCTTGATCCCATCCTTGACCCGATTAAACTTTATATCCTGTGAAAAACATTTCAAAAAAACTTGGGATGGGCATAAAAAGCTCAGTAAGGGTTATAATAATACGGAAAGAAAACATTAATCCATGTATACATAAGAATCAATGAAATCATAAATTACTCATAAAACATAAGCACATTAACATACCTCATGAAATCATAAGATTTATGAATAACTCATAGAAATCGTAAGACATAAAGGTAACTTGAGGCATTGATAACATTCTTACGTAGGGAGTAACCCTCTTGGTTACGTTTAGAATACCCATCATAGTATATTCCCTAAATCGCTTCGGAGAAACCTTAACGTTTAACCACTTTACGTTACCCAATGCATTGGAGAGCTATATCAGGCTCACCTGCCCTTAGTTTATCACGGAACCACCCGTATTCATAAACAATGCCCAAGAACCATAACATAATCATAGAAAATAACTTAAGCACAAAATAAAGATAACATTCCCACATTGTAATAACAATATAACATTTTAATATATTGAAATGATGAATCCATTCTAAAAACCATTTTCAAAACCATTTAAAAATTTTAATAAAGAGATTTTTGAATCAAAGTGTCCCATAACACTTTGAATATTTTAACATTTTAAACCATTAATATCCATATAAATAAATCCTTAAAACCATTTTGAAAACATGGATATTAATGAGAAATATTTATAAGAATAAATCATTAAAACATTTAAAACGATATTTTAGTTAAAGTGTTTTTAACAAAATGAGAGACACTTGAATACAATAATTGAGGAATAACATTTAATTAGAACTTTATAATATCATGAGAATAGAGGGATTCATGATATAATATTCAAAAGGACATTATATACACCATATAAGAGTGAACTGGTGCATAACAACAATGAGGTCTCAATAGAAATGTAAAATGAGATGAAATCCATTATAAAGAAGGTATCCTTAAATTAAGGATAAATAAATCTCATAATTATGTGTGACAAATATAAATACACCCAATATAAGTGGATATTAAGTGTAAAACAATCAAAGGTCATTCACACATATTCAAAGGATGACATATTCAATAACTACATGTTGAGCCCAATGAAATCGAAATTGGGTTAAGAAGTTCCCTTAGTAAAATTCGACATCCTAACGACGTCACCTAAAATTATAGAAAAAGTGTTGATGAGAGAGATAAAGGGTATCTCATCACTTGGACATAAAATTTACGACAATAATGATATATAAGAACATATACCCACATAATAATATGAAAATTAAAAGACATAACAAAAGAAGTCTTTTAAAAGAGGAGGGTGAAAGGTTTCCTTACTGATTTGGGTAACATTCGAAACGTACACCCCATGGAAGATGGGTCACATAATGAAGAGGTCAATACCCATAAATGAAATTATGCTAAAAAAAGTATATAATAATGTGATGTACATACACCACTCAAAGCAAATAGTGGAAAACGTATCATAATTGTCACGGGAATAAAAGTGAGATGAAAAATCCCTTACGAAAACTCGGCAGCCTAACGACGCCACTTAAAACATCCAAAAACTGGATTTATGAGATCAAATAGGGTCTCTCATAATACGAACATAAAAATTACAGTGTGATGAATATAAAATAACTTCCCCAAAAATAATAAAGATGATCTTAAAAGAAATGACATAAAAGAGAGTACTTAAAAAGAAAAAGAGAGGTTGGATCCCTTACCTCGTGTCCGACATGACTTGATCGTTCTTTAATCTCCTGAATAATAAAATTTGGTCAATTTATAATTGCGTAAGGACATCCTATAAATATTATTATTCAGTTCATATCACATATTTTAATTTTATAATAATTGGTTAACAAAGTGATTTCATATCAGATGTTTTTGTCGATGTTCGGTACATGAGTAAAAATTGAACTTGTTGGAAAAGAATATTCCATGTAGTTATAGGTACATCATCTCTGGAATAGTATTAATGTTTTAAATATCATATATATTTATTATATATTAATTTTATACTATTACATAACATTTGGAGATAAAAAATTAAAAGCACCGTTCATGGAGACGGTAGGCCTTACGTACGCATGAACGCTACTTTAATTTTTTTGTCATATTAATGTAATTAAAGTTAAAAGAGAGATATATATATTATAATTACAGAATGATATCCATCATTTAGATGTAATATATTACAAATATATCCATTATATATATTTACTTGTAATAGTACATAACATTTGGAGATAACAAATGAAATGTACCGTTCATGGAGACGGTAAGCCGTACGTATGCATGAACGCTACTCTCATTTCTTTGGCACATTAATGGAATTAAAATAGATGCGATATATATATATATATTATAATTCCAGTATAATATATATGTTATATAGATCACATAAGTTCATCAATTTCATTCTTTATACATTCCATGTATTGCATGAACGAGTCACATCACTTGAAGGGGCGGTAGTCCACACTTCCTCAAATGCAATTATCGCATTTGCACAACATGAAAAGCATAAAGGTATGTATTAAATATAAAATACATAAGCATAGAGAGGAAATAAATATAATATATATCATAAATAAATATAGTTCCATCATAATGTCCACCATGAGAGGTGGTATGAGAAGATAGAACAATCATTGTTTTGTGAGGCAGTAATTCGCCATCCACGGAAACATTATGTTCTTTAACCATTAGACGGAGGTGTGTGTTAGTGTAGCTCTAATAATTATTATAAAAACCTCCTAGTATATTTACGATACTGGTGTTGTTACAAAAAAAAAGTAATAAAAAGAGTTTAGGGGTTCGGAGAAGAAAAATAAAACAAAAGAACACAAGGGAAGACATAACTTTTAAATCGGGTAACTCTCTTTGATTTGAGCTCAAAGGCTTCCTTGGAAAGGCTTCTGCCCAAACTGAGGCTTCAATGATGAAGAGAGGGATGTGGAGAGATGAAATGGGTAGGTTTTGGCCGAGCCAAAGGCTTGATATGTGTGTGTAAGGTGGTAGAGTTGGGGGCCTTTTATAAGAGGAGAGGAGGGGCACTCTTGGAAAGTTATAAAAGATTACTTTATTATAAAATGATTTTCGGATTTTAAAGGTACCAAAAGGATATATTTCTAGGATAAGGTGATAATTTTTCTAAATCCACACATACAATAGGTTTTTGACAAGTTTAGGTCTTATATTTTACATTATCTTTTCATTTTATTTAAATTGTTAAATAATGAGGTAATCACTGCATCATCATGGTGTCATAAATAATTTAGTTTATTTAGTGTCTAAAAATTATAAAAAAAATATCATTATGTATGAAATCTTTTTATATTTCTAATGAATTTTTATTGTCAAAAATATGACTTTTATAATACCATGTAAAAATTGTTTTAGTAAAACAACACATGTTTGTGACATTTTAATTTTAACTTTAAATAAAAAGGTATTATTGTCATTTTCCTACCAAAGTGGCTCCATGGGGTCCCCAAGTTGACCCATGGATTGTATTGGTTGGCCATGACTCATCCAGTAAGGGTAGTACATGT
Organism: Viscum album; assembly: GCA_963277665.1. Taxonomy (NCBI): domain Eukaryota; kingdom Viridiplantae; phylum Streptophyta; class Magnoliopsida; order Santalales; family Viscaceae; genus Viscum; species Viscum album. Next base: position 1,682,033,510 of record OY728119.1, on the reverse strand, counting down.
TTCAAGGTCATTTCACATTATTAAAACATTATTTTTACCTTAAATTGCACTAATTACCTTTAATCGCGATTAATAAAACTTAAAAGATACTATTCAACAAAAAATTATTTTAATCCCATTGAACCACATTTTACATCCTAATGATAACCATGTATGTCGGATTTTTGAAATTCAAATCACAGAGGTGGTAAAGTTTCATTTAAACGAAAAATCAGTTTCTTTAAATACCACTTAGTGGTTTCACTATTCATCAAAAATTGAAGTTTTTCAGAAAATTACCAAAAATTCACCATAATCTATATTTGATATTCCGAATTCAAAATTGATGTCCATTTAAAAAATTCAAAACTTATGAGTTGCATTAATTAATTTAATAATCAATTCCCGCTGTCAAAACAAATAGCGTGTTTTTAAGAAACAATATCTATTAAAAGATGGACACTAGTTTAAGTCCAATTTCAAAGTGAAATTAATTCCAATGACCACTATTGGATTAAATGGTAAAAATATATTATAATTGGACTTTAAAACCAATTCAAAAGATAATCTAATCATATAAATAAATTATATTAAAAAGGGGTTTTGAATTAAAATATAACATTTTCCCCTATTAATTAAAAAATGAACTTTATCGGAAAAAATACCAAGAATTTACACAATGTAAATTATGATGTCCCGATTCTAAAGAAGAATTTTATTTGGACCAATATAACATATGAAATTTTCAAAAAGTGGATTTAAAAATCATTCGCCATCAAAAGGTGGTTAATCGACCTTTTAAAGAATATTAGAATATTTACACTTTAAAATTGGATTCATTCACATTTTAAGCCTCTAAATTTTATTGGATAAAAGTAAAAATATTTGACAAACATATATAATCATTTTGTAGTTAGTTACGTTCATTCCCGCCATTACAACGGCGAGGCGTTAACTACCATTTAAAATAATATTATTTTATAATTAGAGTGCAATGTAAGATTCCCATGAAACTCGTTGTTGTGTATTGGGTACGCCATCGAGCATAGCGTCCCCTTTAAAGTAATATTAATATTTTATTCACTAATATGGATAAATATGAAGATGTCATATTCTTTATTTACCTGGGGTGTTACAATATAGATCCCATTAATCTCTCATTTGGGATTCTTTGGTTGAGCATATATATATATATATATATATATATATATCGTATTTGTAGTACCTAGTCCTGGGGTTTTGGTTACTCTATTTTCTGAAGAGGTGAAGATGTGATGGGTATGGAACATGATTTCTGTGCCTAGCTTCTCACGGTTGGATGATTCTACTCTCTTAATAATGGTATCAAAGAGTCAACAACAAGTTCATCTTCTTTCCTTTTTTATCTCCTCATGTTTGCATGATCTTAATTCACTTCTTTATTGGGTTGAGCTGTACTCTTTTACTACACCTTGTCCTATCTTCTACTTCCCTCTTCAGTACCTCTCCTTATGCTCCCTTTAGCCTTTGGGGAACCATATTGATTATTTTTATACTCACCCCTATGTGGGCTTTTCCCACACTTGGTGTTCCCTTGCAGATGACAGACATGTTGATCGTGACTTCATAGAATCTTAGGGATATGGGGTGCATGGACTATGTGCGATGGTCGTAGCTTGGGATCCAGGAGTGGGGCTCTATCAGTTATTTTAATTTTCCACCTATTTCTAGGTTTTGGCACTTTCTAATTGGGTGTGTATTTTTTCCCTTTCCCTTTTAGTTTACTTTTATGTACTGTTACTATTTAGAGGTCGATGCATATTTATGGTTTATATATAGCTGTTTTGTATCTTGTTTTTCCTTTCTATCTACTCTTTTTCATTGACTTGACTGTGTGTGTGTGTGTAGGTACATAGACAAAAACCTCCTTGAGATTTGTATGCCTTCTGCACTAGTCTCCATCCCCTGGCCTATGGAGGCGGGCTTGGGGTAGTTGCAGCTCTAGCCCCGATACAGGTCAGGTCATGACACAATCATCCATTTATTGTGTTGATGGGAAACCAAGAATAAAACAAGGTCTATGATATGAAACTCCAAATGTATCCATCCGATCAAAAAAATCCTTATGGTGGTTTGGTTTCACCTTTATCTTCTCACGAAGCACCTGAATATTCTTTGTCATTCTCTACACCACATTAGGACCAAGAGCCATTACTACTGCAATCTCAGTCCAACATAATGGGGATCAAAACAGCCTTCTGTAAAGTTCCACAAAGTGGACCATACCAATTTAAGAGTGATAGTTGTTATTATAAGTGAACTCAACCGAAGGTTGGTGTCGTACCCATGATCCACTGAAATACAAGATTCAAATCCACTACATATCCTCTATTGTTAAGATGGTCTACTCTGTCAGTCCATCAGTCTAGGGGTGGAAGGCAGTGCTAAGTAGTAACTGATATCCAAAGGAATGTTGTAATCCCCTCTATACATGTGAAGTAAATCAAGAGTCTCATTCAGAAATTATATTTTTCATGGATCCATGAATAATCACTATATCATCCACATGACATCTTATTAGATGTCCACATTACAAAAATCATGTATCACCAGAAAGTGAGACAACGTTGTCAGTCGATCCATGATCACCCAGATAATATCATATCCCTCATTATCCCATGGTAACCTAATAACAAAATCCCCCAATATGTCTTCCCACTTCCACTCAGGGATATCCAAAGGTTGAAACAAACCACCAGGGACATGGTGTTCTACCTTCACCCCCTGGAAGACTAGATATCGCACTATGCACTCTACCATTGGATTCTTCATTCTTGACCACTAAAACTACCTCCTAAAGACATGGTACATATTATATATTTCAGGGTGTACTGATGAATGTGAACTATGAAACTCATGGAGGAATACCTTGCATGTGAAAAATGAAACAAACAACCCTTCCTAAAATAGAAACAAATTCTAACTATCCTTAGACCACCCCTTGAATCATCACCATGACTGATAGGGTCTCACATCACTTCCACTTCTGAGCCTCTCCATTGAGACTCCTCCACCTATTGCATCAGAGACAATTCCATTATCATCTTATATAGAAAACATCTACCACTAACTTCTTCTATATTGAGATGTATCACTAAAAGATCTTTAATACCTCTCCAAACATCCACAAAATCTCAAACAACATATCCCCATAAATTTTGGCTAAGTATATCATTAACAACATTCCCCTTTATGGGGATGTAGTAGATATCAAAATCATAACCCTGTAGAAACTTTTTCCACCACTGATAACTCTGATTTAGGTTTCACTGAGAAAAGATATACCTCAGGCTCTTGTGATTCATGGAAACCAAAAAGTGTTCCCCTATGAGGTAATGTTTCCATAACATTAATAAAACACCATCACTACCATATCTATATCATGGGTGACATAGATACACTCATGGGGAAATCACTACCATTACCCATAGAAGATCATTGTCTATTTATGAATCAAGAAACATCACAAAATCAATTGGGAATCATCACAGAACACCTTAAACATCACACACTCTTCGAGTGACTAGAGAATTGGGGCACTAAACAACTATTACTTTAGGTATTTGAATGTTTCCTAACACAGATTAGTCCAAACAAAGGCCTATTTTTTCCTTCTCAAGGTTGTTAATAAGGATACAATCCAATAGAAATTATACACTAACCTTTGATAATAACCTTTTAGACTAAGAAATCTATAGACTCTACTACACTATTGGTATATTCTCAAGAAAAACCCACCTCAAACGTCATTGGATCTGCTGAAACTCCATGATGGGGGACCCCAGGTCCAAGAAAATTCACCTATCATTTATAGAACATACACTTAGAAAATTTACCATATAGTTAGTGGGTTTAGAGATTCTTTCAAATGATAGTTAGCTTATTGAAATGATCCTTCTCTGACCTCATGTATATAAGGGTGTATTCAATGAACACAACTACAAACAGGTGTAGGAACTATCAAAATGTGATGTTCAGGATTCCCAGGAACATAGTTGGTGTGTTCGTGACATTGAACGACATATACATAAACTCAATGTGACCATATTGGCACCAAAAAGTAGTATTTGGGATATCTGCCTATTTCACCCTCAATTGGTGATATCTTGACAACAAATTGATCATAAAAAACCATCTAGATTCCTTAAAATAGTCAAAGAGATCATGAATTCTTGGATGAGGGTAATGATTATTGATTTTCACCTTATTCAGACTCTAATAGTATATTTAAAACCTTAAAATGTCGTCTTCCTTCTTAGTGAAAAAATTAGATCTCACTATGGTGTCCCACTAAGCCTAATAAATCTTTTATATATCAGATCATCAATCTGGATCCTCATCTCCTGCAACTATGTGGGTTTCATTTGAAAAAGAATCATCAAAATTGATGTGGAAATTGATTTCAACTCTATTCCAAAATCGTTGTTGCATCGAGGGGGTAGCACCACAACCTCCTTAAGAAAAACATTTTGAAACTCCAAAAAACCTCTGGGTGCCTCCACCAATTGATCTCCCACTGACTTTTTTGATGAATCGGGATCATGGAAAGAAGGATTTGTAATCTTTTATCAACCTTATGGGAACCTTTTTTTCCAACAAACACCAAACTCTATCCTCCCATATAGGAAAACTCAACTCTCCTATAGAAATAATCAACCACCATTTGAATGTAATACAGTAAATAAATATAAAGAATGAAACTATATAATTATATCTTCAACATAATGAAACCTATAAATGACTTATGTTTCCCCATTATCAATTTGCATACCCGAAACACATCAAACAAACAAGTCTAGTCTCTGACTAACTTGGATAACACCAGGGGTGTGAAAAACCTTTAAATATCTAGTGTAAATGATTATACCAAGGTGTGTGAAACAAATGAGTGTGAACCTCAAAAATAAAACAAAATAAAAACCATAGTTGATAATAAACTGATTGTACCTTAAAAAACATATGTACACTCTTGCACCGACACCTCTATCGCATTAATCTGGCCTCTAGGGATGAAGGGAACTAACATTGGATCTCTCGATAGACACAAGTGAATTTACATCCCTCGAGAAATTAAATTTTGACTACTAGGGTCATTTTCTTCCTAATCGGAACTTCGATTGGCCCATCATCTACGAAACTCCATATGATTCCCTATTCCTCAAAGGTCACTGTTGACTCTCAAATATGGGCGTTCTTGCCCACTGATACACCCTCTTCATCACCTCCACCTTCTTCTACACCTATAAATATATAGATAACAAAAATGAGGTGACTACAGAATAATGGGTGGGGAAAATACCTCCTCCAAGTGTCATGCTCAGATATCCTCATATGGAAATACATCTAGGGAAAACTACAAGAGATAATTAAACGTAATCCCCACCACTAAAACTTCCATGATCGTATGCTGAAGAGAGAGAAACTCCTGCCACTTTTCTATCATCATCGGCATCGATAAGAACTCATCCATAAACCCCTAATAGAATTCATTCCTTGATACATTAGTCTTCTTCCACTCCCCAAGGTATAATTTACACCACTGATGTTATGCTCCCCTCAACTGGATAACCTCAAGGGGAACTCAATACTCATATCGAGCTCAAATCAAGACAAAATTGATCTCCATCTCCTCCAGTCATAATTCCTCCTCTAGATCAGAGATTCTTCCCTCATACTTCTCCATGTTACGATGATGAAAGGCATGTAATGTCCACTACCACTTCTTGTCCTTCTTATCAATATCGACCCTCCAAAGTTCAAAAGTGTGACGACCCGAACTGTTATAAATGAATTTTCCCTTTGTGATTTAATTAAATGTTTTATTATGTAATATGGTTATAGAAAACACATGAACTTGTTTTATTTTATATCCAATTGGATTCAAAAGACTGTTAATAATCTTTACCATTGATAATATAGTCATTAAATAGTGATCACATGATTAGTATAAATGTAGGGATTTAACGAATCTAATTTACATAGACAAAGAAAGTGATGGCCTCGCCCAGTAGGATTATACCATTTGAATCCCATTTATCAGAGATTATAAGGGATATAGAATCATTTTCCTTTTCCCTTGACCAAGACCAAGCTGAGATCTTATAACTTAAAAATGAGCGAAACCATTTACAGGAGAAGTTCTAACTCATCGAGATCATGACCCAAACCATGTTTTCCAAATGACCCCATGAAAGTCTCACCATCGTGCACCATACTGTTACGATGTACACTGGTGTAATAAATGGATATGTATTAAGACCCTATAAAATTTATTATGTATATTATTTTGTAAATAATAAGGATTATATTTTTATTTTGATACTAAAAAACATGAATAGTATTTTGGAGTATTATTCAATTCAATTAAGGAATTCATTTTGATAAATTAATGTATTATTTAAATAAATAATATTATAATAAATTATTATTAATAAATTATGTTTATTAAATATAAATTATCATATAAATTTTATGAAGTCAAAAGTAATGTTTTATTAGTGTTCAAAAATTGTTATTGCCAAAAACCCGTCATTTTTAATAAATGTCAGCTATTTCATTTAAAAATTGAAATTTAGAATATTTAGAAAATTATTTAGATAAAATTTATATTATTTTTTGAATCTGAATATCAAAATTATCCAACAGTGAATTGTTCATAATTTTCTAAGATAGTCGAATTTTCGTGTAAAAATGAATACTGTATAAATATATGGTGTGTTTTATGACATCATAATGACCCAAAAATGATTTAATAAATTCAATAATGTTTGTACTAGGAAAAATATTTATTTTAACCTTAAAATAATGTGATTTTAATTTTATATTATTAATTTTATAATACTTTTATGAATCCTCCAAAAAATATAATATATTTTATGATTTTAAATTCATTTCTTTAAAAGAGTAACTCACCTCCACAAAAGAAATGGTAATATTTATATATATTAATACCTTTTTATAATAAAATAATAAAAACCCCTCTAATTTGGAAAAAATCTTGTGAAAAAACTATTGTAAGTTTTTGGTTCGTAATATTTTATCATATAGAGTCCAAAACCAAAGTTTGTGCAATATTAAAGAATTTTCCTCTCATTTCCTATATAAACCCACCCAATATCCAATTTATCTTCAATTAAAATCCTTTTATATTGTCCTTAATCTTCCCTACCCTCTCTAGAATCCTCACAAGGCACCCCCAATCTCTCATGAATCCCATTTTCAAGCTTTTGGAGCCAAACATTCAAGTAAGGGTTCTTTCCTTTCTCATCTTTATCCAAGTTTCTATATCTTATTATGACCTTTTATTTTCAGTTACTAATGATGGGTATGTTTTCTATCCTCTTATATAATACCCTTATTATGCATAAATTATGATATACCCCTTTATCTCTCATTAATCCCCCTCATGCACACCTGTTACCATGTTGAAATTCCATAAGCATCCTTTCCTTTCTCTTTTTATCCAAGCTTATTTATTATCATATGAATTCTTTCTGTAATTATAATGCGTGGACATGTCCTTCCATGTCTGTATTATTGTAAAAATCATGTAAAAAATATTATATACCCATTTATCTCTCAGAAACCCATTTCATGAATTTTTAAGTGATGTTGTTATGCTACCGAATTTTCTCCACGATTTTCCATATCAAACCAATTGTCTAGTGAATGTCGTACCCATTTCCTATCAAGTGTGTTAACATTTATAAAAATGTAACTTTTTTATTGGGGAATTACATGTATTAATTACACAATACTTGATCTTTTAATAAATTATTATGATGAATTAATTCATGTTTTATGATCTATATGGCATAGTTAATCATGTGAATGAAATAAAAGTGACGGGTGCACCCGGAATTCTATAGTGTTCCAATGAATTGGGTATTACTTAGTATCATGATATGGCATGTTGGTTTATGGGTGTACCTTATTATTTTATGGGACTTTTTACACCATGAAGTCTTGGTGGTTTATTTTGGACCTTTGTTTATGATGTAGTGTTTTAAGTTGTTGTCATATTTCCCATGTTATGAATATCAAGTTAAATCATGCATTATTATTCATTTTACTTTATGCCTCATTGATATGCCTTATATAACATGTATTATTTTCTTTATGTTATTTATTTTTTATTCCCTTGCTGAGATTTATGGATAACCCCTTTCTTATGTATTTTTCTAGGTTATCCAATGTAGTTTTAAGCTCAAGCATGTTAAAGAATTTTTCAATAAAGATGTTTTAATTCATGTTTAAAGTGTTAATTCAGTGTACCTAATTCCAAAATATAGAGAACTTATTGATCTATTAGGTTTTATTAAGTGTTATTTTATATAATTAAAACATGTATTGATGTGTAATAAATATAAGGGTTGTTATAGCTAGTATTAGAGGAAAATTTTACTTGTTTTTGGATTAGGATTAGAAAACCATAGAAAAAGCCTTAGGGATAATACTAAGTATAATAAAACAAACCTAAATTTTGGTTTTCATAGAGTAAGTGTTTTATCAAGAAAATACATCTCTATCTGGATAATACATGTGGATGTGGTTCTGTCATAGATGTACCTAGGAGTAACAACTCTGACAAGGTGTTCGGGACTTGACTTGGGGTTACCTAGTACACGACAATGGTTCTTACTATACACCTGGTTTGACACTCCCAGAGGATATGCTTTGGTAATTCATAAGATAATTAAGAACCATTATTAAGGGAGTAAAAAAATTCCCATAAGAATATATGTTATGAAATAGATCATCGATAACATAGATTGAAGCCTAGAAATTCATAAGTTATGGAAATACATATAATTTATAAGTTACCCCTTTAATGTCATTGTAATCTCCTTTATGTGTTTAATAGTTTAAAAATAATCATCCTGAATTTTCCTTTAATTATAGATAATGGTCTAAAATTGGAGGAATCGGGTAAACAATCATCATGTAGGGAAATGTGACGACTACCCCAATGTGATGCCCAACCCAATGGGAGTAGGAATCATGAACTTCATGATGATAATCTCTCAATTGACTCATGTTTTGAATAGAAACCTAGATCTGGAGGAGTTTCCAGATCCACCCAAAAGAGAACAATACATAATCGAGAGCTTCATGTGACAAAGGTCTCCTACTTTAAATGGATCATTTAATCCCTTAAACACTGAGAAATATATCAAATCTATTGAGAAGATATTTTCCATCCTTCAATGCTCTGAACAAGAAAATGTTCTTTTGGATGTTTTCCATATGAAGGGTGATGCTAATCAATTGTGGACATTGATCAAAGATACGAACCCCAAGGAATAAATCATGGATATGGGAGGGAAGGATTTTCAGAAAATGATTTTTGATAAATATTTTCCCCACACCCTCAGACGTAAAATGGAAAGAGATTACCTTTCCCTAAAAAAGATGACGAATCTATTGGGGTGTATGAGTAAAACATTACAAGGCTTACACGATATGCCTTCGGCTTTTTTGTTACCCTTGAGTAAAATGTTGAATGCATCTTTGGTGGGATAAATCCAAGCTTACAGAAAGCCCTGTAGATCCGTGACTTTGATAGCTATGAGGAAATTCGCTGATGTTCCTTCAAAGTTGAAATGGAGATCGATGAATCTCAGGGGTATCATAGGGAAAAGTAGTAGATAGTAGAGATCAATTATGGTGGTTCATTAGAGATATCTAATAGTTCCAGGAAATTTAAACAACCCACTTACCAAAGGTGTGGAAAGAAGTACTCTGAAAATTTCCTAAAGGGGAAGAGGAAATGCATTAGGTGGGAGAAGAAAGGGAAGCTAGCCAGTGATTTTTGATATGAAAACACCGCTACTATGATGGAGAAAAATGATTCTCCAGTTAAACCTTAGTGTAATGTTCATTACTATAACTTAAAGGAACCAAGGCATTTTGAAAACCAATATACTAATCCAATGGTTTTTAGAGACAACTAACAACCTCCAATGTAGCAAGGGAGATCTTTTTCCATCACAACTTCTGAAGTGGATCCCAATAATGAGGTGGTGACAGGTATGCTATTAATTCACTAAATAATAGTGAATGTACTTTTTGATTCTAGTCCTACTCATTTCTTCATGTAACAAAATTTAAGTATAACTATCCAAAGACCACCATAAATCTTAGAAGTAGAGATATCAGTGAAAATGGAAAATGGGGAAATTATTGCATCCCAAGTATATAACTCTTCCACTGTCAAAGTTTGTGGGCTAGAATTCCATATGAACATTTTCATACTCTCTTTGGTATAATTTTATGCAATTCTAGGCATGGATTGGATTTCCCTATATAGATCCCACATAAATTTTTGTTATAAGGAAATCACTCTATATATTGTGAATCGTCCTCAGATTCTGTATAAATGCATTAAAAAGGATGAATCTTATTTAGCACCATCATATCAGGTATGGATATTATTGACCTATGATCAAGCATATAAATCTCAAATTATTGAGTCTAAGGAAATAATCATCCTTTAATACATTCCCATTGTGAGGTAATATGTTGATGCATTTTCTAGGGAATTTTTTAGTCTTCATCCTAGATGAGATGTTGAATTTTTATCAATATTATACCTATGGAGTTACCATTATCCAAGAAACCATATAGAATGGCTATTTTAGAACATGATAATCTAAATAAAAAACTATAGGATAATTTGGATAAAGGGCTCATACACTCAGGTTCTTCACCATGGGGTGCACCATTCCTCTTCGTCATGAAGGATGGGTCAATGCACCTTTGAATTGATTATCATGAGCTCAACAAGATCATGATAAATAAAAATTATCCTCTTCCTCGAATTGATGACTTTTTAGATCAACTACATGATGTACAATACTTATCTAAGGTGGTTCTATTATCATGATATTACCAAGTTAGGGTGATGGAGGAGGATATCCCCAATACTAATTTTCTTATATGGTATGAGCATTATGAGTTCATAGTGATTCCTTTTGGACTCACTAATGCTCTAGTAATTTTCATGGACTTTATGAACAGAGTCTTTAGATATTACCTTGAAAATTTTTTGGTAGTATTTGTTGATGATATTCTAGTATACTACATAAGTAGATAGGATCTTAAGAAACATTTTAGTACCATGTGAAAGTCCTTACGAAAGGAAAATCTTTATGAAAAGTACTGCAAGTGTGAGTTCTGGTTGAAGGATGTGCCATTCATGGGAAATATCATCAGAAGTAACAGGATATCTGTGGACCCTTTAAAGATTGAAGCAATTTAACGATGGATGAGGCCAACATATATGACAAATATCCATAGTTTCCTTTGGTAATTTGGGTATTATCGCCGATTTGTGAGAAATTTATCATGATTATCAGACCCTCTTACCAAGCTTACTTAGAAGGGTGTAAAGTTTTCTTGGAATGATGAATGTGATGATAACTTCAAGGAGATGAAAAGAAGTATTATCACTAGGTATGTTCTCACACTAACCACAATTGGATTGATTTTTGTGGTATTCAGCGATTCTTTAAAAAAGGTCATGCTTTGCGTGTTGATGAAAAATGAAAAGGTGATTGCTTATGCTTCATAGTAGTTGAATGTTCATGAATAGAACTACCTAACACATGATCTGTAGTAGGATATAGTGATTTTCCCTTTAAAATTTTGGTGAAATTATCTCCTTAGGGAGAAGTGTGAAATATATATGGATCAAAAAAGTCTCAAGTATATATTAACATAGAAAGAGATAAATATGCACCAATGGTGATTGTTAGAGCTGATAAAAGACTATCACTGCTCAATCCACTATCATCCTGGGAAATAGAATATAGTGGAAGACACTCTAAGAAGAAATGATTCAAAAATTATATCATTGATTTGATTTCATAGGTATTTGATCTTCTTATATTTGGAAAGGATTGACAAGGGAATCATAAAGAAAAGAACATAATCAGTCCTTTCACAAATGATTGCTCAAATATCTCTTCAAGAGTGGCTAAAAGATTCTCAAAGAGTTGATGGGGGAATTTATAAGAAATAGGAAGCTATAAGGAAAGGGAAATCCTTGGAGTTCGATGTTAATGATGAAGATGTTGTGATATTTTGTTCAAGACTATGTGTACCATCAAATACTAAGTTAACGAAGGAGATGTTGGATGATGTACATAGCTCAACCTTCTACATCCCCCTCGGAAGAAAAAACATGTATCAATATCTCTGATAACACTATTTCTAGGATAATATTAACATGGATATCACAGAATATACATCATGATGTATTGTCTGTCAGCAAGTGAAAGCGAAAGGAAAAAATAAAAGGGGGTGATGAAACCATTACCCATACCTATTTGGAAATGGGAAAACATCACCATGGACTTTGTCACTAATCTTATAAAGACAAAAGGATGGGATAATGAAATATGGGTTGTGGTGGATCATCTTATAAATACTTCACACTTCATTGCGATATGAGAAGAATTCTCATTGGATCTACTTGCATAGATATACATCTGAAAAGTGGTCAGGATGTATGGATAACCACTATCAATTATATCCAATCGAGATCCAAGATTCATCTCCAAGTTATGGAAAATTCTTCATCATTTTCTAAACACATAGTTGAACTTCATTACGGCTTATCAGCCTCAAAATGGTGTTAAATCAGAGTGGACTATCCAGACACTTGAGGTCATGTTGAGAGCATGTCCAATTGACATCAAAGGAGGATGGTATCTACATATTCCTTTGGTCAAGCACTCTTAAAATAACAATTTCCACTCAAGCATACAAATTACTCTCTATGAATCCCTTTATGGGAAGAGGTGTAGGACACCTTCATGATAGGATGAAGTTAGGGAACGAAAACTATTAGGTCCTAGAATGGTCGAGGAAATGGTGGAAAATGTTAAGACCATTCATCAGCACATCAAGGCTGCTCCGATTCAACAAAATAGCTATGCTTACAATCATCAACAAAACCTAGAGTTTGATGTTGTAGACATAGTATTCTTGTACATATCTCCATGGAATAAAGTGATGAGATTTTGGAAGAAGTGAAAGCTTAGTCCATGATACATCATCCCCTTTAAGATCCTTGATCGCATCGAAGTGGTGGCCTATTGACTTGCACTCCCTCCTAACCTATCTCAAGTTCCTGATTTATTCCATGTATCACTCTTGAGGAAGTACATACCTGACCACTCACATGTACTCAATCTAGAAGTGGTACTATTGGTGAATGATATTTTCTATGAGGAGTAGCTGGTGATGATCTTAGATCGTAGAGACAAAGTTCTATGAAATGAGACAATTCTCCTTGTCGAAGTGCTTTGGATAATCAATAAGTTTGAAGAAGAAATGTGTGAAATGGATGAAGTGATGAGGCATAATTACTCTCATCTATTTTATGGGTGTGAAATGAAAATTTTGAGGGTGAAATTTCTTAAGGGGGGATATTATAACAACCTGAACTGTTATAAATGAAGTTCCACTTTTGATATAATTAAATGTTTTATTAAGTAATATGGTTATAGAAAACACACGCACTTGTTTTTTTATAAACAATTGGATTCAAAATGTTGTTAAGAATCTTAAACATTGATAATATAGTTGTTAAACAGTGATCAAATGATTAGTATAAATATAGGTCTTTAACAAATTTAATTGACACAGAAAAAGGAAGTGATGGCTTCATCTAGAAGGATTGTACCCTATGAATCCCATTTATCATATCTTCTGAGGGAAATAGAATCACTAGTCTTTTACCTTGACCAAGTCAAAGCTGATAACCAACAACATAAGCATGATTGAATTTTTTTATGGGATAAGTTCGAGCTCATCGAGATCACAGCCCAAACTATGTTTTTCGAACAACCCCAAGAAAGTCCCACCATCACACACCTTACTCTTAGGGAGTACACTGGTGTAATAAAGGGATATGTATCGAGACCCTAGAAAAATTATTATGTACATTATTTTTTAAGAATAATGAATATATATTTATTTTGATACTATAAAACATGAATAGTATTTTTTGTATTATTCAATTAAATTAAGGAATTCATTTTGATTAATTAATATATTTTTAAAATAAATATTATTTTAAATAAATATTATTATTAAATTAATTATATTTAACATAAATGATAATACAGTTTTTATGAAGTCAAATGTAATGTTTTATTAGGGTTTAAAAACTATTATTTCCAAAAACCCACCATTTTCAATAAATGTCTGTTATTTATTTTTAAAAGTGAAAATGAATATATTTAGAAAATTATTTAGATAAAATTAAAATTATTTTTTGAATTAGAATATCAATATTATCCAATGGTGAATTTTTCATACTTTTCTTAGACAGTCAAATTTTCAGGTAAAAAATAAATACCATATAAATATATAGTGTGTTTTTTGACATCATAATGACCCAAAAATGATATAATAAATAAAATATCAGGTGTATTTGCCAAATATATGTTTTCCAATTAAAATAATTTTATTTCAATTTTATTTTATTAATTTTATAATGCCTTTATGAATCCTCCAAAATATATAATATATTTAATGATTTTAAATTCATGTCTTTAAAAGAGTGACTCACCTCCACATAAGCAAGTGTAATATTTTAATACATTCATACATTTTCATAATAAAATAATAAAAACCTCCCCAATTTAGAAAAAACAATGGGTTAAAACTATGGGAAGGTTTTTGGTTTTGAATATTTTATTATATAGAGTCCAAAACCTATGTTTGTGAAATATTAAAGAATTTCTCTCTCATTTCCTATATAAACCCACCCAAACTCCCAATTATCTTCACTAAAAATACTTGGATCACTTCCTTACTCTGAAATATCCTCTTTAGAATCCTCACAAGGTTCCCCAACCTCTCAATAATCCCCTTTTTCAATCTTTTGGTTCCTCACATTCAAGTAAGGGTTCTTTCCTTTCTCATATTTATCCAAGTTTCTATATCTTATGATGCCCTTTAATTTTCAATTACTAATTATGGGGTGTGTTTTCTCACCTCCCTCATATTTCCATTATTATTTCTAAATTATGATAAATCCCTCTCTCTCTCTCTCTCAGTAATCCCTCTTATGTACACTCGTTACCATGCTGAAATTTCATAAGCATCCTTTCCTTTCCCTTTTTATTCAATCTTATTTATTATCATATGCCTTATTTTTGTAATTTTAAATGTGTGTGCATGTCCTTCCATGTCCCTATTACTATAAACTTAATTTAAAAATGATGAGATGCCCATTTTTCTCTCATAAACTCATTTTATGAATTTTTAAGTGATGTCGTTATGCTGCCGAATTTTCACCATGATTTTCCATGACAAACCAATTTTGTAGTTAATGTCGTACCCATTTCCTATCAAGGGTGTTCACTTTTATACACATATACCATTTTATTTGGGATTTACATGTATATATTTCTCAATCCTTGATCATGGAATAAATTATAATAATAAATGAATCCATGTTTTATGATCTATTTGGCACACTTAAGCATAAGAATTAAATAAAAGTGATGGGTGCATCGGGAATTCTATAGTGCTCCAATGCATTGGGTAATATTTAGTATCATGATACATCATGTTCATACATGGGTGTACCTAATTCCTTTATGGGACTTTTTCTACCTTGAATTATTGGTGGATTATCCTTAACCTATGTTTATGGTGTAGTGTTTTAATTTTCTTCCAAATTTACCATGTTATGATTTTCATACAATATCACGCCTAAATGTTTAAGCTTTTTTATGCCTAATTGATATGCCTTGTCTAACATGTATTATTATATTCATGTTATTCCTTCTTTATTCCCTTATTGTGATTTATGGATCACCCTTTACTTATGTATTTCCCCAGGTTATCCAATGCAATTTTAATCTCAAGCATGTTAAATAAGTTTTCAATAAAGATGTTGTAATTCATGTTTAAAGTTGTAATGCAATGTACCTAATTCCCAAATACACTAGACTTATTGAAATTTTATTTTGTATTAAGTGTATTTTTATGTAATTAAATCATGTATTACTATGTAATAAAGATAAGGTATGTTATAAATAGGGTCATCCTACTAAACTGATCTGACTTGGACCACACGTGAGTAATGACGAATTGAAATATTTACAATGAAATGAGAAACACATATGTCTGGTGGAAATGGATTTTTTTAGATTCATTTAAATAATGCACTTATTTATTCCTAGAACCACCTCATTCAAAAAAACTCAAGAAAATATGATGCATGTACCTCTCCGAGCTCTACACCCTATAAACAATATCACTTTACCTAGAACATTCATAGAGTTTAAGGTCCTTACATCAGATCATAGTGGGACTTAAAATCCTATTTCCTAGCCGATCTACCTTTCTATCATCACATTATAATTTTGGATAACACTGTTGTCTTACCATCCCATACAATCCTCATTGGTTCCTAACTCCAAAGTCCACCATACCACTTATCTAACACCTATGATACCACTTTATAATTACCCACCCCTCCACTAGTACCCCTCCTTGTCCATCAGTGAAGATAAGGAGTGAGTCCCACCACCAGTAATCCCAAAGTTGGAGACTAACACTGGGAGTATAAACATGCATAATGGGAGGCATTACCCTTTTCCATCCTAAGATCATAACATAAAACCACCAACCAATACAATATACTATAAAATAAGTAAAGAAACATATCATACAAGAAATATCTCATATGAATGAATATAAAATAGATGAAAACATATCCAAAAGAAAAAAATACCACAACAACCCAAACTTCATGCTATTATTGTCCAACTGGATCACCCAAGCGCTCCTGGAACCCTGAAAATGGTTTATATATACATAGGGTGAGCATAATATGTATACTCAATAGGAACATACCCAAGGTCATGTGTGCAAATTTGAAAGGAGAATACTAATTCCCTAGTGAACAAACAGAAGAACTAACAAGCACTTATACTGATCAACTAGTTCCTCATCCCCACTAAGGATCACTCACCAAATAACTCATCATGTATAATAATATAATAAAAAATATAATATAATCAAAGCCCCCCAAAACCACTTCTCCAATAATTTTCTTCTCTCGCCCGATGAGAAGATATTCATTTCTCTCATCCCTTCCATATACACCAATGAAAACACCAAAAATATATCATATCTCAAGAAACCAACCACATATCACAACTTGTAGCACTGACCACATATCTCATATCATGTAACTAGAGAATTATGGTATCATGAATGCATAATATGTCAACCACATATCCTCGTCTTACCACGCATCACCCCCACCACATATCTCGTCATCCACCACCAGTATCACCAATAGATTCTAATGAAGGGTGGGGGAGGGGTATTCAATCACCTTTATCCTACCTATCTTTGATTTTAGTGAAAATACCCCCAGATTCTATGGGAATTGTTAAAGTTATCCAACTCAGGTGGGGTACATAATAAAAACAAAAGATAATATAGATATATAATCGTCACACACAAAATCACACATATGGGTTCACACTAGAAACACCATCACAACCACCATAATAACTCTAATGATATTACTCCACCAAGTGATACCTTTATTGTATAATAACCAACCCACACACATCACACAAAGGGATTCAACTCGGTTCCCATATTTAATTAGTGTCTTTAACAGTCCATCCACCATGATTTATCTATCTAGTTATTTATTTAATTTTTTCCAAAATAATTATTTAATCACTCCCACATTATTATATAATCCAATATTATTCCATTGCTACTGAACCACTTCCAAACATCTACCACATCAAGCCTCCTCATCACAACCAAGGCCACTAAGTCACAAACAACCAAGGCCACCAAGCCGCATAGAACCAAGGCTACCAAGCCATAACAATTAGGGAAGCAAAAAATAATCATATTCAACTTAGTCATTTTTATTTACCGAATTTAGGTATTTAACCATTTAAAAGTTATCCTCAAATCAATTCAACACTATAAGTCATAATTCCATAATAAGAAAATAGTACGAAATAATAACTACAATATCATGGAAATTCAGTAACTGCATATGAATCAAAACATTCACTTATAATTTATTTATTTTTGTTTAATATCATTAATATGTAAATTCATACCATTTACCCAATGGAAAGAAAAAATAATGATAATCCTATATATGCACAAGAAATAGAGATAGAACTCGAATCCCCATCCTTAATTGGAGCTCCAAATCGAACCACCATTCACGACAGAATATTCAAGGCATTAAACTTCACCAAGATTGAAGGGAAACCCACTAGAATCTATCTACATCAAGCCACTATCAATCCATATTTAAAAATGACTCAAATAGATCCTCATAGTATTTTGATCCTTTAGAAAGGAAAAAAGTCAGGAAATGGTGAAAATAAAAGGGGATATTTTACCTTAATCTACCAAACATCGATCCAATGATTTAATGGGTTATACTTATAAAATAGATAACTAGAGAGGGCTATGGAGGACTAAAATTTGGCTAGGAATAAAAGGTGAAATAGAATAATATAACCAATGTAGAGATGACCCCTTATTATTGGTGGAATTTTGTAATGTCCTGGACCATTGTGGTCCATTCCTTTATGAAATTTGGTGTTTGAGGCGTACTGGGAGGTTAAGGTGACTTATTCTCGACACTTTGAAAATTTTATAGTTCTTTAAAAAGTGTTTCCAGCTGTCAGTAGGTCATCTGTCAGTGTATGTTATAGCATTTCCATCTGTCGGTAGGTCATTTCTCTGTAGGTGGTATAGTGTTTCCAGCTCTCAGTAGGTCATCTATTGGTAGGTTCTACAGTGTTTCCATCTATCGGTAGGTCATTTATCGGTAGGTGCTATAGTGTTTCCAGTTGTTGGTAGGCCATCTCTCAGTAGGTGATACAATGTTTCTAGCTATTGACAGGTCATCTCTTGATAGGTGATATAGTGTTTCCAGCTATCTATTGGTCATCTATTGATATGTGCTACAGTGTTTCCAGCTATCAGTAGGTCATCTATCGGTAGGTGCTACAGTGTTTCCAGTTCTTAGTATGTCATCTATCAGTAGGTGCTATAGTGTTTCTACCATTTGGTAGGTGTACAGTGTTTCAAGATTCATATAATTATACATGTTTGACGTTTTCTTTGATGTCAAACACATTCATATCCTTTTTTAAGGGATTTAAGGAAGATTCAAATCCCTTAACTCCTATCTATGTTTTCATAAGTGTTTGGGTGCCTTTACTTGGTCAAATCACGTAGCTTTGACAGATCTTCTTTTAACAATAAATCTAAAATATTTCTAAACCACTGTTCTATTTAAATTTTCAAAGGGATAAGATAACTTCCTACCTTGTTCTTACTTATTGTTGTTCCTTGGTACAAGATTCCCTAAACTTTCTTCACATATGATTCATGCGATTGAATTGCAATCCTTGGATCATTTCCCCTTGGAGTTTTCCTACTGCATGTACACCCCCTGTTTTGGTCCAACCAGGAAGTATTGATCCATATTCTATATAAGGTATGTTTTACTACCATCCCAATGAGTTCCTCAATCTATTTACTCCCTTTATCCTTTCCATGTTATGTCATGTGATCTCCATGTTTCTATAGATATTTTTTGGGTGTTGGTTGATTCGGTTGTGTTGTGGCATCCTAGGGTGGATGCAGTCATTGTGGGAGAGGTGATCATGGTCTGTTGTGTTGTCCCATTCTCATTAAAATAACATTATAATCATTTTGAGGTTGGGGATTCTTTTCTTCTCTATTTACTTACACACAATTGTACAGTTAGCATGGTTTAGCCACTAGATCACAATGAAGTTGACATAATAAATATTTGAGTCAGATTAAAGAATTTGTATCAATTACATAGTTGTGTTATTGCTTATTGTTTTTCTAGATAGTGTGATATCTATTGTTTTCTTGTTTAACATGTCTTTATTTATGTAAATTAGTAAAGAACATAATGTTGGGATTAATTGTAAATTAAATGGCTAAAGATATAGGGGCATGGTTAATGAATCTAGTTGTTGTTGTTTTGATTTGATGATAATCAAATTGATGTTGTAAGCATGTTTAATTGAATTTATTGATAAACATAAATCATGTTGATTCATGTTGATTAAAGGAATGTCAAATTAATTATTTAATTTGTTTTTTGATAGATTGAGATAGACTTTTGTTAGGTTTTCCATAGTTGGAACCTATGAATAATGAATCAGTTAATTAAATATGGAATAATAACTATTTGTGTGTTAAAGATAATGCCTTGAAGGGTTCTTAGTTACCCTCTTACTTGTAAATGCCAAGTTCCTTATGCTTTAGAACTGTGAGTGCTTGTTATATGTGAAGGATAAATGCCTTTTTTTAGGGCTGAGAGCTCGTTTCTTTGTTTGTTCATGTTGTTTTTGATGTGATCTGGATACGAGACTTATGGTTGTGGGGGTAAAGAGGCTTGGATGTGATGTGAGCCTAAGATGGCTAAGCATAGAGGGTTGTTGTGGTATGTCGGGTAAAGAGGCCCAATTTTTTTGGCAACAATTAATTCCTAGAGTGGTGATATGCATCGGTTTATGCATCTGTGTGTTAGGGAAGACATTGGAGATAATGAAATGGGTTGAAGTTGGGATTACCCATTGATATGAAAGTGGATTCTTGTGGAATCTTTTGTTTGTTTATTTGTTTTACTTTCCCCACTACTTGAGGCAGATGGTCTTACTTACCCTCCTTCCAAAATAGGTGAATACACATGGGGTATTCCACATGTTTTCTGTGTTTAGCTTCTTGAGGATGGATGGGTCTATTCCCCTACTATAGGTTTTGAAGACTCAACAGGTAGTTAACCTACTCACTATGTTGAGCCTTTGTGTTTGGTAGATTAGAATTCACTATTTGAATGCCTATATTATAGAAAGTGGTAATTTTGTTAAATAAATTAATAAATGATGTTTAACCCATGGGGTTGGAGCTTGCTGGGGTGTTATGTTGAGGTAAGGATTTTGAGAATCTGTGGAATCAGTTTGGCTATTCCTGGAGGGCATGGAAAATTGTTGTGATGCTAATTTAATGTAATGTGAAAATGATAATGGTTAATTAATGTTAAATAATTAATTAACATAAAGTGAAATTGATGAAAAGGGATAAAGTAACATAATATAGATCTTTAAATGGTTCTGTGCTTATAGCACATCTAGTCTTAGCAGTGGCAGCCGAGAGTCTAAGAGACATTAACTGGAGTTGATTATAAGACTAGGTTTTTTCCATAGTGTGGTTGTGAGCTATATTATATTTGGTACCTTTTGGGTTTCTATATGCTACTCCACCCTTTTGGTTATCTAAACTGATCCCCCAGGTATTCTGAGCCCTGGGGGTGTTTTCCCCAACATTCTAGTGGGAGGATAGATGGATGACTATCCCATTTGTCCACACTCTCTTATCTTGGTAGTTACTTGTGCTGGTATGCACGGTGGTTAGTTTTCCCCATATATGTGTTTAGAGGGATTTAATGGCTTTTGGTTCTTTCACACATAAATATTCTGGTTATAGTTTCTTTTGAACTACAATAGGTATGACGTGTATAGGTTGTGACGGATTGAGGATCATTACTCGGTGTATGGGTTGTAATGTCTTGAGGTATAATACCCAATGTATGATACATGTTGTGAGAGATGTGGTGGATCCTAGAAACTAATTGGTTACTTTTGTTTTTATGGTTTTTTTGGTAAGTTTCATGAGGTTCATGTTGTAGTTATTCGCCTAAGTTTCTGCAGGAAAGCCATTTTTGATAGAGATGCTCATGGCGTGCAACATTGGGGAAAAGAAGAAAACAAATGGAGAAGTGGTAGCAGGGTACTCTTGATATTCATTATTATATTATATACTCGTCTATGAAATACTTGGTGAGAGTATCCATAGTGAGGTTAGGGAATTAGTATACCTGTTTAGGTGATGAGTCATGTCACGACCCGTCCTCGGGCCCATGCTGTGACTACCCCAAGCCCACCTTCCATAGGTCAGGGGCTAGCGACTAGCACCAAAGGTGAATCCCTAATAAAAAATGGAAGGCATTGCCTTTAAACCTATAACACACACAGTCTAAACACAATAAGTAGAAGGAAAAAAGTACTATTATAGAAAAGAAAGATGTGCTGAAAGTAAGTGGGCCAGTATACAAACCCAAATGAACAACAAGTACAAGTACATGTAAAAAGGGAAAACATCTCCTATATCATCCACCCGAGAATCCTACCTGAAGGGTAGGTACAGATCTCAAAAAACTCATCCCTGAAGTATGTCCCATCTAGTCTAGCTCTGAGCAGCCTCCCATCCATCACCCTCAGCCTCAATCACTACTGACCGTCGTCTGCACAGAACACAACAAGGTGCGGGTGAAACTCGTGTAGGGGTGAGTATAACAATACTCAATAGGGGACCCCAAGACCCCTGATGGTCTCCCAGAATCCACTAAGGATAAACCACAGAAGTAAGATACAATCAATATGTATCAACCATCCCTACTTAGGTATATTCCCATACATATACCTAAGTTAACAATCACAGTTCGGCTCCAACACTCGAGCCCAAGCACAACCCATTAGAAAAAAAAGAATTAAAGTAAATCATCTCGATGATAACAACAGAAATTCAAGACTCAACTCACATAGGTATACAACTCATAAAGAGTGGTATAGATTATTAGATGTTGCCTTTGAATCATCTCCTCTGTCGAACCCATGTAGGATCCTGGAACAGTATTAGCACTGTCGAACCCATGGAGGATCCGGGTACAGAAGTCATCGCTGTCAAACCCAAGGAGGATCCCGGTACAGAAGTCATAACTGTCAAACCCACGGAGGATCTTGGTATAGTATCGTCGATGTCGAACCCATGGAGGATCCTGTTACAGTATCGTCATTGTCAAACCCACGGAGGATCCTAGTATAGTAGTAGGTCCGCGTGGGATCCTATCATCTCAGTCACAGCCAGCCGTAGGGTTTCCGCACATAGCACACTTGATTCTGGGAGGTCTTCTCCTCGAGCTAAGTGTTGATACATTAACTACCACGAAGTCTCGAGTTGATGTATCTCGTAGTTCTGTCTTGTCATAAGGAACCCAACGTGACATACGGCGCATCAATCGGACACCTGGTCTATGAGTTATCGGCATTTCCATTCCAGGGGCCCAGTTGGTTTTTAAGTTCAAACCAACCCAGCCATACCCCAACAAGGTCCAAACCTCAATAGGGGTATGTCAAAGGAACTGTCTTTCTCTATGATTTCTGTCATCGTAGACGGTTCATCGATCGGACACCCAAAGCCCAAGATACGGACGGAAATGTGATTTTGGATTAAATGGATCCGGATAGGGGTCTGACCCGGTCTGTGGGTCTGACCTGACTCGATGGGGTGGCCCAGACCAGTGGCAGCCTGTCCTGCATGGGTGGCCCAGCCCAGCTGGCTAGCCCGCAAGGCCTGGCTGGCCAGCCTGCATGGCCAAGCTGGTCACACTGTGGGGGGGGGGGGGGGTGCCGCACCCACCTGGCTTCTGAAGGAATCGGCGCTAAGCACCGATTTGTTGGTCTGTGGGACCCGAAGGGTCCACCTGTGCCAGTCGGCGGCCGGCTCAGCCGGCTGCCCTCCTCCAACCTTTGCGGCCTTTGGTCGTGGTACTCTCCGGCGCCACGTGACAGTGCCGCACCTCTCCACCGCAACCTGCCCTGGCCACGGCTTCCCTTCTCTGTCGGCATGACGCGACGACGTCGCGACCCTCCTGGCCACCATGTGGCACAACGGCGTACCGTGCCTCCGCCGACCACCCCAACCCTCCTGGTCACGGCCCCTCCTTCTTCCATCGTGGTGTGATGGAAATGTTCCCCTCCAGCACCGCCATGGCCCACCTGGCCATGGCTCAGTTTCCTATGCGACACGGCAGTGCTACGCCCTTGTGGTGTCCCGGTGGCCGTGCGTCGTCAGCTTCTTCATGGTCTGCATCCATTGTCAACAACAAGAACAACCAAAGGGGAGGGTCAGGCTGTGTTCGTGTAGTTTGAGCCCTCCTCTTCATGGTGATAACATTTGGCATACCAATCCAGAATTTTCAATGATGAAGAATGGAGGTTTAATCTCATATTTAAAATAACTCAAATCCCCCTACCTCGATTCGATGAACGTTGATGAAGTCGCAGAAAAAGGGAGGACGTCGATAAGCGTCTGAGGATGAACCGTCGTCCACCTTCTTCGTGGGAAGCTCCTTCTCTTTTGTCTTAGTCGAATATTGAAGGAGATTTTTGTCGTTCTTCAGTAGATGATGAAGAGGCGTTCTTCGTTGAGATGATGAAGATTTCCAAAAGATCCTCCTCTCCTTAATTCTGCAAACAAAAGATTATGCCAACCCCCACAATAACAAAATATAACATCTTATTATAATTTTGGCATAAAGAATTAAAATTAATTAATTAATGAACCATTAATTAATTAATGTGGAGTGACACCTTAATGAGGGGAGCTCAAGAGTTTTCCCCCACTTATGGGGAGTTCAAGGGTTTAAGGCCCATGTGGTCCCCACCTCTTTGATTGTAAGAGATGTTTAAACTTCGTGTGGGCCCACCTAATAATTTCCCCACATGGGAGGTTATGTGCGGGTGGACCCGAACTCTAACCTTCACTTGGAGGTTTTAACCACCTCCAATAAAAATAAAGTAACACTTTATTTTTATATAATTTAATTAAGAAACCCCAAAATCTAACTTCCATTCTCATAAGAATGAAACTATAGTGAAGGTCTCCTTAAGCAAATTCGGGTGTTGTGAGTTCAACGGTGCCCTTGGATTTCAATTCCGAGCTCCGGTTCAAAAGTTATTAAACGCCGCTCGCGCGTTTACTGAACGTACCTAAAAAAAAGTTCAGAAAATTATTATCAGTCACCCTCGACCTGTGTCGGTCGAGGTTAGGATCTACCTAGGTGAAATACACCCCAAATAACCCAACTGTACTCTCAGATTTTCAATCCAATTTACCGTTTAGAAGTTATGAATTTTACAATAAAATAATTGTCACTTAATTATTTTATTTGCAGCCAAAACCTAACTTTTTCTGGTGACCCACGCCAGCCAAAGTTAGTATCTACTTAAATAAAGCAGGGTCTCATGAGTTCGGTAGTCATCTCAGATTTTTAATCCGACCGACCATTTTTGAGTTATAAGCATATGAAAAATAAAATAAATATTTATTTATTTTATTTGCAGTTATTTCAAATTTGGGTTTTCTCATAGGAGGCATGTGCCGACTAATCTTAAGTCGCGTATAGGGTAAATACGCCATCCTAAGCATAACGGTGCCCTAAGATTTTTTATCTGAGTTACCATTTAGGATTTATTCCACTTTTTCAGGAAAATTGCTTATGCACGTTAACTTAATCTTAAAAAAACTTCGACGGATCATTCAGGGCAATCCGGGCCTCGGAATCACGCACCTTTAGATTTCACGGACCTGTAAAATTCCCATTTAATTAAAAAAATAAATTGTAATTTCGGGTCTTTAGATTCTCCCCACCACAGGGCTCTACAACCCCGTAAGCCACAACTCACAACTAAGTGAACAAGTGGAGGTACTGATCAAACATCTGAGCCTCCTGATCCCCATGTGCTCTCCTAGAGGTTCTCGTTCTTCCAGTGAATTCGCACCAGAGGTATCAACCATCCATGAAGGACCCTATCCTGTCGATCCTCAATTTCAACTGGAACCTCCGTGAAATTCGTCCCATCGTCGATGTCTAGATCGCCATGGTCAATGATGTGAGAAGGGTCATGCACGTATCTCCTCAGCTAAGATACGTGGAAGACATTATGCACCCGGTGCAACTGAGGTGGAAGAGATAAGCGGTAAGCCACCTTGCCTACTCTGCTGAGGACCTAGAATGGTCCGATGAATCGCGGAGATAACTTGCCTCCTCGTCCAAATCTTCATAGACCTCGTCGAGGTGAGACTCGTAGAGAGACGTGATCACCATCATCAAACTCTAGAGTTCTCCGTATTCTATCAGCATACGACTTTTGTCTACTCTGTACAGTCTCCATCCACTCCTGGATGACCTACACCTTCTTCATGGTAGCTCGTATCATCTCTGGTCAGTAGGAAGTTGGCCGACTTGGTGAGTTGGTCGTTGATCACCCAAATAGATTCATGTCCCCTGGACGTACGTGGAAGACCCATCATGAAGTCCATGGATATCTCACCCCTCTTACACTTTGGGACCTCTAAAGGGTGAACCATGCCTGCTGGTACCGGATGCTCTGCCTTCACTTGTTGACAAGTGAGGCATCGAGAGACAAACTCTGCTACTGCCTTCTTCATACCTGGCCACTAGTGCTGCCGTCGAAGGTCCTGGTACATCTTCACCACTCCTGGATGTACTACTAATGGGGATTTGTAAAACTCCCTCAATACTTCCTCCTTAATTGACACTGGAACCATAGTATGTTCTCTGAAGAGGATGACATGCTCCCCACCTTCCAAAAATCCATCAGGTGACTGTTCTTTGGATATATGAGCATGTCGTGTCTCACAGTCATCGTCCCCATGCTGCGCCCTACTGACTCGCTAAAGAAGTGGGGGAGTGACTCTAAAAGACTGAAGGAAGGCTGCTCCATATCTATCCACAAAGGATATCTGTAAAGCATCCATCTTGTCTGTCGCCTCGCCTTGAAGTTGTATACCAGATCTTAAACTGAGTGCCTCTACTACAACGTTCCCCTTCCCAGGAGTATAGACTATCTCAAAGTCATAGTTCTGAAGGAACTCAATCCAACGTCGTTGTCTCAGGTTCAGGTCCTCATGATAAAAGATATACCCGAGACTCTTGTGATCTGAGTATACGGTAAAATTTTTGCCTATAAGATAGTACCACCACATCTTCAAGGCGAATACCACTACCGAGAACCATATGCGATCATTACTCGCTCCTGCATCGGGACACATCCGAGTCTGACCCCCGATGCGTTGTAATAAACTACGTACCCTACTCCTTCCTCTAGAATCCTCAAGATTGGCGCACTAGTCAGCCTCCGCCTCAGCTCCTAAAAGCTCTGCTGGCATCTCTCTGACCACACGGAGGGTTGCCCCTTCTTCACAGAAGCTGATAGTGGTGCTGCAACTCTGGAGAAGTCTAGCACAAAGGTAAGTCTGGCTAACTCATGAGTGATCGACTATACCCTATTATGCATGATTCCATCTTATGCTTTCTAGGTTTTCTTTTTCTCCGACCAAGGAAAACTCCATCCCAACGTTGTAGATAAACCACAACCTTTTTTCCTAATACAGTCAATCTGTGTATGAACTGTGGTTTCCCAGTCTATACCCAAACTAAAATCGTAAGGCCTCGACGCTGCCACCAAGAGGTTCTAACTGAAACTATCACCTCAAGGGTCAGATCACACTGTCAGTGTATGTGTGATTATCGAGTCTCCTCCCAAATTTATCTCCAGAAGTGAGGGTCAAGTCAACAGTTTGACCAGAAAATGTTGTTCTAGGGCAAGATTCGTGGAAGGAGGGAATGATCGGTACCTATGTATATTGATACGGAAGATAGTAGTAGACACAGAACATACCTCAAATCATTCCTAGATCCCTTCGGTCACACTCCTTCACCGCATTTAGCTACTCTCTTCCCCTTCCCTCCAGCTCCCTGAGCCTAGAGGGGACTACAATGGCGGGTGGTTGTAACATGTCGAAATGCTCACCACCTCATGTTGCTCTCCTAGCTCTGCTTCCACGTCTTATGACCTTCATATTCATCTATCCTTAACACTTCCTATTCTCGAAACATTTTACATGCTCAAGTCTCTGAGACTAGCACCGGTTTCATGCTTTCCAACTGCTAACATTCCCTGGCTGTATCCGCTCAGCCAATGAACATTCAACCACAAAGGTTCTCTATAGCACCCTAACATAAGTAGGAATGCAAAGAGGAAAAAGTGTTGGCTTGGATATCCTTAAACACACCGCTCTCAGAGGTCCGATCTCTAAAGCACTGATCGTATCATATTCATCGAGTACCAGGAAAGATCGGTATGCCTCGATGAATACTCAGCTACCAACACGTCATCCTCCCGAAGCTGTATAAGCTCTAATAAACTCTCAGCCACCTCCTCAAGAAAATACTCAGCCTCCAGTGAGTCAGTATTTCCTCGTAACCTGATGTGTATCTGATGATGAAACACATGTAAGGCACTAAGCCAAAAATTTTCCTCTACCAGTACTGTCGGTTGCAACTGCTGACCAACAGGTAGTGATATAACTGACACACTACCCGGATGTACTATCTTGGGTAATGGTCCACGTACCGAGGCCTCATCACTATGCGGACCATCCTCATGGTCACTCACTGAAAAAGTACAGTAGCTAAGATCTCCATCTACTCTATGGGTGTCTCAACTAGGCAAAAAACTCTAGCAATCTCCTCCAGCTAGCCCTCAGCTGCGTGGGAATCTGTCTCGCCTCGAAACATCAGAGGCCACTGCTGCTGGAACTCATAAAATGTGCTCAGTCGGCATGCACCATCTACCAGTGTGGCTAGGGGTATATGCTGCCCTACGGGTGGTGGTGCTGCAGGTACACCACCCGATAGTGCCAACATAGAAATAGGGCCCTAAACCGGAGCCTCGTCACTCGGTGGGCCGTCATCGTGTACTCTCTCAAAAACCAAAGCTGTCTATCTATGAAGCGTAATCCGGATAAGGAACAGGTGTTCCACGGTCAATAAGTTATACCTGGTGAGCTGAGTCAAAGAGTTCACAAAGAACACTCTTGAAAACACACTCGCAGTCAGTGTTTTCGTGCACTGAGTCAGAAATCAGAAGCTAGGGTCCTGGTGTATGGATACGTCGGCCGCCGCACCAACACTGGACTCCCTGGACTGAAAACCACACTCAATACTCTTAACACTATTTCTTCATAGTAAGACAGATCAGAGTCCTAAGTTATGCGGTAAAAGAAACTCCTCTGATACCAATTTGCCACGACCCATCCTGGGGCCCGTGTCGTGACTACCCCAAGCCCACCTTCCATAGGCCAGGGGCTAGCGACTAGCACCAAAGGAGAATCCCCGATAAAAAGGGAAGGAATTGCCTTTAAACCTATAACACACACAGTCTGAACACTAGAAGTAGAAGGAACAAGTACTTTTATAGAAAAGAAAGATGTACTGAAAGTAAGTGGGCCAGTATACAAACCCAACTGAACAACAAGTAGAAGTACAAGTAAAAAGGGAAAACATCTCCTAGATCATCCACCTAGAAATCCTACCTGAAGGGTAGGTACAGATCTCGAACAACTCATCCCTGAAGTACATCTTGTCTTTTCCAGCTCTGAGCAGCCTCATGTCTGTCACCCTCAGCCTCGATCACTACTGACTGTCATCTGCACAGAACACAATAAGGTGCAGGGGAAGCCTGTGCAGGGGTGCGTATAACAATACTCAGTAGGGTACCCCAAGACCACTGAAGGTCTCTCAGAATCCACTAAGGATAAACCAAAAAAGTAAGATACAATCACGAAGTATCAACCATCCCTACTTAGGTACATGCCCATACATATACCTAAGTTACCAATCATATTCTGGCTTCAACACTCGAGCTCAATCACAACCCATTCCAAAAAGGAAGTAAAGTCAATCATCTCGATGATAACAACTGAATGTCAAGACTCAACTTACATAGGTATAAAACTCATGAAGAGGGGTAGATATGATTAGATGTAGTCTCTGAATCATCTCCTTTGTCAAACCCACGTAGGATCCTGGAATAGTATCTACGCTGTCGAACCCACGGAGGATCCTGGTACAGAAGTCATCGATGTCGAACCCACGGAGGATCCCAGTACGGAAGTCATCATTGTCGAACCCACAGAGGATCCTGGTACCGTATCATTGCTATCAAACCCACATAGGATCCTGGTATAGTATCTTCGCTATCGAACTTATGGAGGATCCTAGTACAGTAGTAGGTCCACGTAGAATCCTATCATCTCAGTCACAGCTAGCTGTAGGGTTTCCGCACACAACACGCTCGATTCCGGGAGGGTCCACTCCTCGAGCCAAGTGTTGATACATAAACTACCATGAATTCTCAACTTGATGTATCTCGTAGTTCCGTCTCATCATAAGGAACCCAACGCGACAGACAGCGCGTCAATCGGACGCCCGGTCTGTGAGTTATCGGCATTTCCATTCCAGGGGCCCGGTTGGTTTTTAGGTTCAAACCAAACCATCTGTACCCCCAACTACATCCAAACCACAATTGGGGTATTCCAAAGGAACCATCTTGCTCTAAGATTTCTGTTTCCGCAGACGGTTCGTCGGTCGGACACCCGAAGCCCAAGATACGGACAAAAATGTGATTTCGGGTTAAATGGGTCCGGACAGGGGTTTGACCCAGTCCGCGGGTCCAACCCAGTCTGCGGGGTCCGACCTGACCGATGGGGTGGCCCGGCCCAGTGGAAGCCAGGCCCAAATGGGTGGCACGGCCTAGCTTGCTGGCCCACTTGGCCTTGCCGGCCAGCCCGCGTGGCCTGGCTGGCCGCGCCATGGGGGGGGGGGGTGCTGCACCCCCCGGCTTCTGAAGGAACCGGCGCTAAGTGCCAGTTCATTGATCCGCGGGACCCGAAGGGTCCCGCCTGCACTCACCAACAGCCGGCTCACCCGGCCACCCTCCTCCAACCGTTACGGCCTTTGGCCGCGGTTCTCTCTGGCGCGGCGCGACGGCGCCGCGTGCCTCCACTGAACGTCACAGCTCTTCTGGCCACGACCCCTCCTTCTTCTGACGCAGTGCGATGGCACCGCGCCCCTCCGGCACCGCCATGGCCTGCCTGGCCGCTGCTCGGTTTCCTGCGTGGCACGACAGTGTTGCGCCTTTGTGGCGACCTGGTGGCCTTGCGTAGTCGGCTTCTTCACGGTCTGCCTCCATTGTCAACAACAAGAACAACCAAAGGGTAGGGTCGGGCCGTGTTTGTGCGGTCCGAGCCCTCCTCATCATGGAGATAACATTTGGCATAGCAATCCTGAAATTTCAACGATGAAGAACGGAGGTTCAATCTCATATTTAAAATAACTCAAATCCCCCTACCTCGATTCGATGAACGTTGATGAAGTCGCGGAAAAAGGGAGGATGTTGATTCGTTGACATTGAGAAGAATCCGAGGATGAAGCATCGTCAGCATTATTTGTGGGTGAATCCTTCTCTTTTTGCTTGGTCGAATATCAAAGGAGAAGTTCATCATTCTTCGGTGGACGATGAAGAGTCATTCTTCGTTGAGAGGATGAAGTTCTCCAAAAGCTCCTCCTCTCCTTAATTCTCACAACAAAAAATTATGCCAACCCCCACAAAAATAAAATATCACATGTTATTATAATGTTGGCATAAAGAATTAAAAGTAATTAATTAATGAACCATTAATTAATTAATGTGGAGTGGCACCTTAATGAGGGGAGCTCAAGAGTTTTCCCCCACTTATGGGGAGTTCAAGGGTTTAATGCCCGTGTGGTCCCCACCTCTTTGATTGAAAGAGATGTTTAGACTTCAGGTGGGCCCCACATAATAATATCCTCACAAGGGAGGTTATGTGTGGGTGGAACCCACCTCTAACCTTCACTTGGAGGTTTTAACCACATCAAATAAAAATAATGTAACACTTTATTTTTATCTAATTTAATTAAGAAACCACAAAATCTAACTTCCATTATTGTTAGAATGGAACTGCAGTGAAGGTCTCCATAAGCGAATTCTGGCACTGTGAGTTCAACAGTGCCCTCAGATTTCAATTCTGAGCATCGGTTCAAAAGTTATAAAATGCCACTCGCGCGTTTACTGAACGTACCCAAAAAAAGTTCAGAAAATTATTATCAGTCACCCTCGACCCATGTCGGTCGAGGTTAAGCTCTTCCTAGGTGAAATACGCCCTAATGAACCCAATTGTACTGTCGGATTTCAATCTGAGTTACCTTTTAGAAGTTATGAATTTTACAATAAAATAATTGTCACTTAATTATTTTATTTTCGGCCAAAGACTAACATTTTATAGTGACCTGCGCTTGCCAAATTTAGTATCTTATTAAATAAATAATTCCCTCATGAGTTCAATGGTGGTCTCGGATTTTTAATCTGAGCTACCATTTGTGAGATATAAGCATATGAAATATAAAATAATTTATTTAATTATTTTATTTATGGTTATGACAAATTTGGGTTTTCTCACAGGAGGCCCACGCCGACTAATCTTAAGTCGCGCATAGGGTAAACCCACCATCCTGAGCGCAACTGTTCCCTCATATTTCTGATCTGAGTTACCTTTTAAAAGTTATTCCACTTTTTCAGGAAAACTTCTTACAGACGTTAATTTAGTCTTAACAAAAACTTCAACAGATCATTCCAAGCATTCCGGGCCTCGGAATCACGCGCCGTCAGATTTCACGGACCTGTAAAATTCTCATTTAATTAAATAAAATTACATGGTAAATCCATGTCTTTACAAGTTAGTTTCACTTGTTTTTCAATGATCTTTAGCATGCTTTCTTTACATTTTCATGAGAGGCTCCAGGGAGGATCCAAATGAGTATTATATTATATTCACCCTACATTATATAAACTGTTTTTCAGGTTAGATGGAGAAGGTTGTAGATCAGGCTGGTAACTACTAGTTCAAGGTTTTGAAAGAGTTGTTCGGACTTCATGGTCTCTATCATTTTACTTTTTTTGGTACATGAAATTTTTTTCATTCAGTTGTTGTATTCTTTTCATGAAATTATATATGTGTAGTAGGATATATTTTTATATTGTAGTCTGAGAATGATTTGGTTGGTGTCTATATTATCTCTCTCTTTCACATGTGTTATTTTAAAGGGTAATTATTCCCATCAGTGTGTTTAATATACCCCAAGTGCTAGTCGCCAACCCGGGGATTACTAGAGGCGGGACTCAGGGGATCATTATCTCTCTTCTCACATTCTCATCCTAGGAAGGGTACACTTTGTGGGGAGGTGGTATTGAAAGAGAGGTATCCGAGTATCTAGTTGAGAGATAGGATAGAGTTTAGAGTTTGTAACATGTGAGGTTTCATGAGTTGGTAGGGAAACAGTTTCATCTATGTTCAGCAAGTACTGTAAACACTAGAGATCGAATGAGACACGTGTATTTAGGGCCCACTGTGGTCTGACACAAAGACCTTTAACTTTATAGTGTCTATTAAACGAAGTGATGTTGGTTTCAGGGTAGAGACCAAGGAAAGGGTCATGAACCATTCTTATTTGCGCTTGTGTTTGAATGGGTAGACCTTGGAATATGTTAGCCTAAAATGAATAAACGAAAATAATTAATTAGTGTTATATTATTCCATATTAGGTTAAGGATCTCTAACTATTTATCCTTTTTCTGGTATGTATCTAGCTTGATGTCCTTGTCTAGTTTGCCCAGAAGATGTCCATCAGGTTGCGCAAGAAGATTGCTGCAGAGTACAGGTTGACGACGACAACACTTGGAGGAGGACATACTAAAAGTTTCAGCTCCATATTTTGAAGAAGTATGAGAGCTCTATTTCAGATGCATTCATGAAAGACTGGTTGGAGGAGGTTGAGATAACCTTTAGTTTGATCCGTTCTCGGAAGGAGAAATGGGTATCATTGGTTGTGTTGATGCTATGTGGGGCATCAAGGCAGTGGTGGTTATTGTTCCTTAAGGATCCTGAGGAGTTGGTAGTATTGTGGGAGAAGTTTTGAGAGAAGTTTAGAGCCATGTTTATTTCTTAGACCGTGAAGGTTACCATTCACCAAGATTTGTTTACCATTTGGTAGAGGATCTCTAATGTGCAAGAGTTTGGAATACGTTTCAGGAACCTTTTGAGATATTCTTCAGACCTATTTCTAAATGAGGAGGCCTAGGTGGGGAATTTCAAGGAGGCTTTGCATCCAAATATCTAGCGGTAGGTCACCCCAATTATGCGGAAGAGATATCTTAAACTGCTGTCGAGGTAAGATGTCATCGAGAGGAAGTTAGCTATAACTAGATCTTCATGATAGGGGGTCTTCAGGATTCCTCACGAAGCAAAGCTATGGTCCGAGGTTCCCAGTTTTCAAGGTAGAAGTGTTTTCGTTCGGTCGGGGGTAGGTCTTATCCCTCAATGTCTCGTTTATATAGGAGAATCATCTCTCAAGACTATGCTAATATATCAGGTGATTGTTTTTTTATGGAGGCCAAGGTCATTAGTAGTGAAAGTAACCGATATTTCTAAGCAGTCAGCGTATGTCAGGTTTTCTGCTTCAGCTTCCTCCATTGAGGAAATTCCAGTCGAGGCAGCAGTAGCAGGTTACACTAGTTTTTAAACACTAGAGAGTAGATGGGGTAGGTACAGGAAAACCATAGGATTATTCTCTTACTCAAAGAGAAAAGTAAAACTATGGAGGTGGTCACAATCTGGGTTAGGGAGGCTATAAAGAAGGTCATGGTCAGCTTCATACAATAACGTTTCCAGTGCCAAGTGAGACAAATGTCATTCAAGGTACCTTTTTCATGTTTTCTACTTGAGTGTATGGATTTTTTGATTAGGTAGAGACGAAATCATCCATATCACCTATCCTTTTCTGTGCCTTGGGACTTGAGTTAGAGAGGCTTCTAGTTCCCATGGAATCGACTATTCTAGTTGTAGGTCGAGCTGACTTGCATGAAGTATGTAGAGACTATGAGCAAGTGCTGGGGTAGCACCACTCTTGGTGATATCTCCCATGTTTATGAATAAAACCATATGATGTCATCCTCAGTATGGATTGGTTGTATTTAGTGTAGGCTATTGTATATTTCTTCTAGAGATAGGTGGTATTGTTCAATGCTGATGGAGATCCTGCAGTGTTTGTTGGCGAGTGAGACCCTCAGATGGGTTAGAAGTATATTCCTTATTTGTCACCCTTAATGGATGAGTTGATGCTGAGTTAATCGGAGGTTCAGAAGTCATCATTTTCTAGGGTTGTAGAAGGGTACCCAGATTTCTTTCTAGAAGAGGTTTTAGTGTTACCCCCCTCGATTGGAGATCGAGTTCAGGATCGAGCTACAACCAGGCGTGTCTCCTATCTCGATGCCTCCATGTAGGATGGAACCTTCTAAGTTGCGAGAGATGCGTATACAGCTTAATGGTCTGTTATAGTGTGGTTTTTTCATCTGAGTGTGTGAAGTGTGGTTGATTGTCATATATCGACCGTTCAAGGGTTTGGTTCTCTTCAAATGTGTATAGCAGCACTCAGATCGAATCCTTAGTGATGATACTTTTTAATATTCATTTGTTTTTGTGATTTGTGTTTTTAATGAGGGGTTTGTTTGCAGAGATAAAATGAAATGATTTATTGATTTATATTGATTTAAAAAATTTATAAATATTAGGGTGAGTTCAATATTTGGGATTTAAGCTTATTATATCATTGATCTTTGTGTTATATTGTGATAAATTAACACCCACTTCACAAGATAATTTTGATCGGAATACCTGAGTGTTAAGGCTTTAATCAAAGTTGTAACTTAACTAGGGTTCTAATCTTAATTAAATATTATTTATGGTAGTTTATTTATGGTTCCAATAATCCATGTAATTCATATGTTAAACAAAACATGTCATTAATCCATGACATTTAAAGTTCAACATAAATAATATAAACCTAAAGAATACTCGACGAGAAAAATCCCTCAATCACTAAACATCCTTAAATTATGATTCATCCCCAATGGTAGATTTAATCATCCATTTAGATGTTTATTAATTTATTTGTAATTCTAATTTTTATGGGTTTAAAATAAAATAAAAATAACAGGAAATTAAAAGTGAGGTGTGCCGAACACACACACAAAATGTAAAGAGAGTTAAAATAACACTTTAGATTGAATGAGAAAGTGAAAGAATATAATGGTTTTCAACTTGATTTAAACTATTTTAAGAACATTAATATTAAACTACACAATTTATATGATAATAAGAGATTATGAATAAACATGAATTCATATTGAAACAAAATTACAACAAAATACTTACAATATTACAAATGAAAATGAACAGAAAAGAACATGAAAATAAAAATGGAGGAGAGGTATCTTGTATTGAAACAAGATAAAGTAAATTCCTCTAAGTCCTTTAAAAAGGATATAGTCAGGAAAAAACTCCTCCTTGAGTGATGAAATTTCAACTCCTTGCAATTAGAAGTGGGGTGTATTTATAGCCCTAAAAGTTGGACTATTTTTGTTCCAAATTTGTCCCTCCACTTGGCCCAAATGTTGGACCATCCAGACATCCAAATATTGAAATATCTTCTTATTACATGTTTTATATATATGTGTGTGTGTGTGTTTGTTGTATAATCGGAAAATTTGGCAGCTGTTGGAATTAAGGATCCAATGTTATGTTGGTTTGAATAAGCAATTCTAATTTGTCATTTTTTATCAACACTTTTTTTAAGGCATAAATGTGAATGGATTTTTGAATGGGAATATTCCCTCAAATATAAACTGTTTATTCTAAAATGTTGGTTGCCTATATCCTGACTTCCACACTTCCAAATATCATCTCTAACGGATGTTCATATCAAGAAAAACGTCAAGAATTGTGTGCTGATTTTAATTCCCCGATAGAATGGTGGGCTGGATTGCAAAGCATCATTTGGGTCCCTTTTTGGTAGAGTTGGACCTTGAAAATTTTAACCAAGATTAATTGGATTTTACCACGAATTTTGGTGGAGAATTAAATAATTTTGACTTCTAGATTGAGTGTAGAAATTATATCTTCATGGCTGATCCAACTTCTTCAAAAATTCTTTAGGCCTTATTATGTGGCCCATATGACCCTTTAAATGGAAGAATTGGCCAAAGATTTCTTATAATTATATGATAGAAATTTAATAATGAATCATAAAAAGAAAGAACCTTACGATTTTGTTAAGTAGGGTGATATTTATAATTAAAATAGTAAACTCACTCAGTTTGACTACTTCAAATAATTTCAATAAATTATATTTAGTATTAAAACATGAGTATCTCACACCAATAATGCCCTTTTACCTGAAAATTACTAAAGTGGGTATAAAAAAAGTTATGAATAAAAGAATAACATGAACTCCAACATAATAGTTCATGTGCATGTCCTCATGTGAAACAAATATAAAATCATATAAAATCATTCTCACTCACCAACAAATATTAAAATTTTGTTTTCCCAAATCATGGGAGGTTTAGAACCTTTCAATCATCCATAGTGAATTCCACCAAAAATTGTTATATAAACAAGGATACAAAAACAATTTATTTTTCATGCTCAAATTTAGAAATGTTAAATGTAGGCACTCGGAACTCACTCCTCTCAAGATGATAAAAAATTATTTAGGGTGGTTCACTCATTTACCTACTAAAAGTGAAAATATTAGAGTTTAAAAGAGATCTAAGATTCTATTCTCTATTGTAAAGTGAACATGAATCAAGAAGTCTTGTTTAGTATTTTTTCATTAATATGGGACAATAGGAATTTAATATCCAAATGAGAGGAAAATAGAGGTAAAACACTAACATGGAAAAGAGAAATGTACAATTTGAAATAAAACATGGAAGGTTATGGGAATAGATATTTACAAGGGAATGATTGTGTGAAGAAAGACCCAAAAAGGAAGAAAATTTTAAGGGTATGAGAAGATAAAATATTTAAAAAAAATCTCCCAATGACCTAAGTCTTCTTTTTTATTTTATTTTTCCTTTTTTTAGATTTTTTTCAAAATTTGAACTTGAAAAATATCTCACAGTCATCTCCAAACCCATGTTTAATCTCCTCATGACACTAATTTTAATAGTTATAACAAGATAAAATGTTGAGGAAGAGTGATTTTTTACCTTCCCAAGACACAACCCATTTTTTGTTATTTTTTTTATTTTTTTTAGATTTTTTTCTTTTTTTTGAACACTTTTCAATAGCTGGTACAAAATTACATAAATGAAAATCCATTCCCAACGATCAATTAATGAAATCCTCTCCCCCACACTAAAATGGATGCTTTCCCTCAAGAATATGATAAGACATTGAAAATTAAAAAATGGATACCCAAAATTAAATCCATTCCCCCCCCCCACACACACCACTTAAATTTCAATAAATTATTCAATATAATTCCATGTAGATTTTCGGTGGGACAAGATATTGGTATTCTAATATGTATATAAAAGAAAATGTTTTCATAGGCTCTAAGGGGATTTTAAAAGGAGTATTAATGTAAGGTAATGGGATTCTATTTGGTCATTGTGATTCTCATGTGGTTCAGAAAATACCTCTATCATATTAATGTACACCAAAGTAGTAAATTCAACTCGAAGGTCCAAAAACTCAAGAATCACAATCGGGGGTGAAAAACACAAAAAATGAAAAAGATGGTCGTAGGTAACTTGGAATGAAATCTAATGCTGTTCTTCACAGTTGGGTAAGAATAATTTTCCAAATCAAAAATTGATCATTCAAAATTTGTTGGTTTTGACAAAAGATTATTTATCCAAATTTATGATGAAAATAAAAACCAATTAGATGAAAACCTGTCTTATTTACTCCCCAAAGTGGGTATAAAAAATTTTCAAAAGTGGATGGTGAGTAAGTATGACTCTTTTTGTTTTGTTTTTTTTTTGTATTTTTATATTTTTTTAGTTTTTTTAGTGTTTTTTTAAATATAAACTCTCACAAAAGATAAAGAGAAAAAGAAAGTGTTTTATGAAGAAATTGCTAAAAATGAAAGAGATAAGAAGAAGAATAAATAGTGAGAGAGACAGAGAGGGAGAGAGAGTTAAAGGGAAATAGGTGACCCCTGGTTTGGATTTTTTGG
The DNA here is from genome assembly GCA_963277665.1 of Viscum album. Classification (NCBI taxonomy): domain Eukaryota; kingdom Viridiplantae; phylum Streptophyta; class Magnoliopsida; order Santalales; family Viscaceae; genus Viscum; species Viscum album. The sequence goes on along the minus strand of OY728119.1, from coordinate 1,681,994,617 downwards.
GTCATCATCCCTATCCAGTGGTGAGTCTACTGTAGAAGTTGTTGATCTGATGGAAGTCGATTTCATTTTTGGATTTTGTGTCCTCCCATGGTGATGATTTTACTGATGTATATTAACTGTAAATGCCCTTTTTGATGAGGGGTCTTGTACTTTCACTACACCAAATGGGTAAACATTAGTAATAATAAAAAGGACCTTCCCAATGAGAATTAAGCTTACCTAGGTGAAGTAAAAATTGAGAATTGAAGAGAATTACCTTTTTACCTTCATGAAATACCTTTCAAAGGATGTATTTTTCAGGGAGTACCTTGGCCTTTTCTTTATAGATATTGGAACTCTCATAGGAATCATGTCAAATCTCCTCAAGTTCCTTTAAGTACAAAAATATCACTTCACTAGATTTTTCACAATAAAAATAATAAGATTTCACTACCCAAAATGACTTATGTTGGATTTAAACTAGTAAATGAAATGATTTAAAAAAAACTATCCTAAAAGGATACATCCCAATTTGTTTTTTATAGGTAGTTCGATAAGCCTAAAGTGTTTCACCTAGTATTTCAAGAAAATCTTTTCTAGTGGGCTTTACAATTCTCTCAGGCAGTTTTTTCACTTCTCTATTATAAATTTCAGCCACAGAATTTCTTTTAGGGTGATATGTATTTGAAGTTTTATGTACAACCCCATTCTATTTCAAAATAAATTCCATGATCTGATTATAGAAATGAGTTCCTAAATCACTTATCAAGGCACACCGGGTTCCAAATCGATGGAAAAAATGGGTTTTTAGGGACTCACTAACAGTATATGAAGCAAACTTTCTAGTGGGTTTGGCCTCAACCCACCTAGAAACATATTCAAAATCCAGAATAATATATGATAATCCTTTGGAAGGTGAAAATGGTCCCATGAAATCGATTCCCCAAACATTGAATATCTCCCATAAAATTAAAGGATTTTGGGGCATTTTATTTCTTTCTAAAATTGTTCCAAACTTTTAGCAAGTGGGACATGGTTTAAAGAACTCATGTGAGTCCTTGAGCAGTGAAGACCAGAATAATCCTGAGTCAAGGACCTTTTTGGAGGTCCTTTTTGGTCCAAAGTTTCCACCATGAGGCATTGAGTGACAAAATTATAAGATGGTGGTATGTTCATGTAACATCCCAAGTAAATAAATAATAATAAATTTTCATATTTATTAATATTTTTGAATTAAATATTATATTTTACTTTAAAGATTATTCTATGTTCGATGGCGTACCCTATATGCAACAACGAGTTTCTTTTAAATCTTATGTGGCACAAAATGCTGAGTCATACTAAAAAATAATAACATAATATTATTTTAAAGGGTAGTTAATGGGTACTTGTTGTATTGGAGTGAATGAATAGAACTAACTAAAATATTATTATACGTGTTTGTTAAATGTTTCTACATTTATCCAATAAAAGATTGAGGTTTAAAATGTGAATGAATATAATTGTAAGCATAAATACTCTAATATTCTTTAAAAGGTCGATTTAACTTCTTTTTATGGAGAACCCTCTTAAATATAATTCTGGTCACTTTTATATTTTCTATTTGAAAAAATAAAATTCTTCTTTATAATTGGGACATCAAAATTTACTTTGGGTAAATGTTTGTTATTTTTTGGATAAAATTCATTTTTTAATGGATAGTGAAAATACTGTGTTTTAATTCAAGAATACCTTTTAATCTAATTTATTTATATGGTTACACTATCTTTTTAATTAGTTTTAAAGTGTAATTTGATTATATTTTTACCATTTAATCCAATGTTGGTCATTGGAAGAAATTTCACATTGAAATTGGACATAAACAAGTGTCAATCTTTTGATAGTTATTATATATTAAAAACAATCTTTTTGTTTTGAAAATGGGAATTAATTTTAAATTAATTAATGAAACATCTATGTTTATAATTTGGTAAATTATAAATTATTTTTATATTCAGAATATCAAATATATCTTAGACTGAAATTTTGGTATTTTTCTGAAAAACTTCAGTTTTTGATGAATAATGAAACACTGAGTAGTAGTTAAAAAGCAAACTTTTTCATTTAAATGAAATTTTACTGCTTCAATTAATTGAATTTCAAAAATACAACATACATGTTTGTTATTAGTAAGTAAAATGTGGTTCAATAAGATGAAAATACTTTTTGGAGAATAGTAACTTTTGACTTTTATTTGCTGTGGTTAAAGGTAAATAAGGTAATTCAAGGTAAAAAAAATATTATAATAATATACAATTACCTTAACACTTGTCCTAATATTATTGGATAGGTAATGGACGACCAATAAAATCCTTTGGTGAGACTTTTGGCCTTTGAAATCCAATTGGGTATGATAATAATATTAATAACGTTTTATTTAATGTAAAAATTAAAATATCATAAACATGTATTATTTTTCTAAAACAATTTTAATATGGGGTTATATAATTGATATATTTCACTATAAATATTCATTAAAAATATAAAAATATTTCCTACATCAGGGTATTTTATTTATAATTTTTAGACATAAAATAAATAAAATTATTTATGACACAATAAAGATGAAGTGTTTACCTCATTAATGAATGATATAAATAAATAAGATTATAAAGATTAAAACAATATAAAAAACCTGTCTAATTATTATTGGATGATTTTATTTCAAACTAGAGTCATATTATATTCTACTTTAATAAGTTTTGGACTTTTATAAACCAAAAATTATTATATAATAAAATAATATTTTCAAACTTTCCTAAAGAGCCCCTCCCCCCCTTATAAAAATACCTCACCTCTAACCCATTACTCATACCTCTCAAGCCCCTTGGATCATCCAAACTCTACCCAAATAAGCTCTCAATATCCCTATCTTACACCTAGAAGCCTTAACTTATGCATAAGGCACTTCAATAAATCCTTTTGGTTCAAACCAAAGAGAGTTACCTGATTTAAAGGTAACGTCGTCTTTTAAGTTCTTTTCTTTTATCTTACTTCTCCAACCACCTAAACTCTTTTTATTTCACTCATTTATAACAACAACAGTATCCTAAATATAATAGGATATTTTTATTATAAGGGTTTGAACTAAACTTACACACACATCCATTTAATGGGTAAATAACATATTGTTTCTGTGGCGGTGAACTACTACCTCGTGAAACGATGATTGTTAAATCTTCTCCTACCACCTTTTATGGTAGAAATTTTGATGGAACTATATTTATATGTGATTTATATTATATTTATATTGTCTTTATGCTTCTTTATTTTTCATTTATATCCTACCTTTATGGTTTCCATAATGGGTAAACGTGATAATTTCATTTGAGGAAGTGCGGACTACTGCCCCCTCAAAGTGATATGAACCATTCATGCCATACATGGAATGTATAAAGGATAGAGTTAATTAAATTATATATGATATTATACTGGAATTATAATATAACTATTTATCATTAAGTTTTCATTTCATTAAAAATACGAAATATAAATGAAAGTAGTGTTCATGCGTATGTACGGCTTACCGTCTCCATGAACAGTGAATTTCTTTTCTTACCTCCAAATATTATGTACTATTATAAATACATATATATAGTGGATATATATGATATATATAATATCTAAATCATAAATATAATTCTGTAGATAATGAACTTTTGACCACATGGACAACTTGTAAATATAAGAAGTTCATTTTTGACTCAAGTACCAAATATCGACAAAATGACCATTATTAACATAAATGATTACAAAATGTTTATAAAATGGCAATAAGTGATATAAAATATAATAATAAACTTCAAAAAAGGTTCTTAATAAAGTATAAATTCACTTTAGTTTATTATTCAGGAGATTAAAGAATGAATGGTTCAAGTCGGACACGAGGTAAGGGACTTCGTCTCAATCTCCTTTCATTGAGGAATATTTTGTTTTATACATGAATTTATTTTATATAGTGTATAAACACCTTCCACTTTTCATTTCATTTAAATGGAATCTTTTTCTATGAGTTTTTTTACTAAATGGAAAAAAAGAATGTTTTTTAACGTAAGCGGTGACAATGACCTTTTCCGCCACTGCGATTATTATCTGATCTTTGGCTTCCATAACAAGCCATAATGTTTTTAAAAGGAAAATAAATATCGTATACTTTTTTACGTATTTTGGTATTGAAAATGGTTTTTATAATGGATTTTTTTATGTCAATATATTTAAATGATACGTTGTGATTGAAATATGGAAATTTTATCTTTCCTTTATATTTGTTTTATGTGCTATGAATATGATATGGTTCTTGGGAATTGTTTACGTATATGGGTGGTTTGGTGATAAACCTAGGGCTGGTGAGCTAGAGATATCTCTTCAATGTGTTGGGTAACGTGACAGAGGTAAATGTGAATTTTTTTCCTAAGAGATTTAGGGAATATGATGTGATGGGTATTCCAAATGTTACTCCCTATGTAGCTTTGAAAGATACAACGTAATTATGTTATGGATTCTACAGGTTAACTTTATGATTTTGTGATTACTATGTGTTATTCATAAATCTTATGATTTCATGTGGTATGTTAAAAACTTATGTTTTGATGAACTAATGTTTTCTTTCTTTATTTTATAACCGTTACTGATCTTTTTATGCTCATCCCAAGTTTTGAAATGTTTTTCAGAGGACTTAAAGATGAATATGGTCAAGGATGGGATCAAGGAAAAGTCATGTTGTCTAAAACATGGAACTAGATGTGACTCTTTTTTTCAACAGTTTTTATTTTTTGAAAAAATGGAAACTTAGTAGAAGTGTCTACTTTGTAATTTTTGAGATGTAATGTAATAGTTATGGAATAATTTTCTAAAACTCTAAACCTAAAAAGATCCTCAATGTGAATTATCCATTTAATTCAAGATTATGTAATGTATTAAGGTTGGGTCCTTATAGTTGGTATCAAAGGTCGGTTTAGACAACTTTAGGAGTAAGAATATTGTTAAATTAATGTCCATAAATTAATTTATGGTAATATTGAAATGATATAGCAGTTATAGATTAGCATATTGCTTATCCAAAGATATTTTTGTGTTTAGAATGGTTTTACATAGAGGAAACAGGGTAGCTATGATGGGATGACATCAGGAGGACAACAACCTTCCAAATCAGCAACCTAAGATGGTCAAAATCAGGACTGAATAGTTTGTTGCAATGATGGAATAGTTTACTCATGCTCTAAATGGTGGTGGTATATATGCATGAGGTCATCTAGATCAATCATAGAGGAACATGTTAGTAGTGGATCATTTCATGAGTCAACATCCCCCATCATTCAAAGGATCATCTGACTCTATTCTAGCTGAAGGGTGTTTTAAAGCACTGGAGAAGATTTTTGATGTCATGGGGTGTTCAGAACATGAAAAGGTTAGTCTTTCTATTTACCATTTTGAAGGTGAAGTCGATCAGTGGTGGTCGATGGTGAAAAATATCAAGGATAGTGAGGAGATTGATGTTATTGATTGGGATGAATTCAAAGGTATGTTTCTTGAGAAATATTTTACAAAGGTGGTTCGTCTTCGGATGGAAACAAATTCCTGGAATTGAGGTAGGAGGATGACTCAGTGGCTTCGTATGAAGAAAAATTCACTAGACTGGAAAGGTATGCTACAAATTTCATATGAGATCTTGATAGTAAAATCAACCATTTTTACTCAGGATTAATGCCAAAGTATCGAAGGTCTTTAGTTTCTCGTGATTTCAGAAGTTATGAAAAACTTGTTCGGTGTGCGAAAAAGGTGTAAATGGAGTTTTCCAATGATCAGGTGTTCTTTAACAAACAACAAAATAAGAGGTCAAAGTGACAGACAAAAGGTAATAACTCTTCAAAAACGTTTGATGGTAAAAAACTTAAGTTTATAGTTTGTGAATTTTGTGGTAAAAATCATGTTGGGGAATGTCTTTTTAATTCTGGTAAGTGCTACCGATGTGGTAAAATGGGACATTAGTCTCATAATTTCACTTAAAAAGATCAGGGTAATGGTAATAAAAATTCTAATTTACAGTCAGTAAAAAATTTAAGTGAAATAAAATGGGTCATTATACAAGTGAGTGTCCAAAGAAGAAATAAACTGAGGGAAACGACTAGACTATAAGCAGAAAGGGGTGGTGAAATCCATTACAACTACTTCAGCAAATGTTGGTTCATCAAATGAAGTAGTATCAAGTACACTATTTGTTTGTTCATATTATTCCAATGTGATGTTTGATTTAGGGTCTACACATTCGTTCATTTATAAGAAGTTTTCTAGTAAATTGGGAATTCCATCTCAAGATATGAATCCTGAACTTATGGTAAAAACACAGGGGTGAATGTTGAGACAAAAAGAAATTATAATAACCTTTTTTCCTTATGTGCAGAACGAATCTACCTAAAAACCTAATTGTTTTGCCTCTAGTAGAGTTTGATGTTATTTTGGGTATGGATTGGGTTTCTGTTTATCATGTTATGATTGACTACAGATCAAAGAGGTTTCTTTTCAGAAATATTTTCAGTTTGTTTAAAATATTAAACCCTTACTTTTGATCACATATCTGGAAGCTGAGAAACTATTAAAAGATGGAAATGAATGTTACCGTGCACATATTGTTTAAAAAATTAATTGTTCAGATTAATGATGTGTCGGTGGTAAATCAGTATCTTGATGTTTTTTCTGATGAGTTTCCTGGTATAATAAGTGATCAGGAAGTTGAATTTACTTTTGACTTATTTCCTGATGCTAACTCAATTTCAAAACCCCTTATCGAATGGCTCAAATTGAACTTTATGATTTGAAGAAGTAATTGTAGGATTTATGAGATAAAGGTTTCATTAGACCTAGAACGTCACCATGGAGTTCTCCTGTCTTGTTTGTTAAAAAGAATGATGGTTCAATGAGACTTTTCATTGATTATAGAGCATTGAATAGCATCACTGTTAAGAACAAGTATCCTTTTCCTCATATTGATTATTTGTTTGATCATCTCCAGGGAGATCAATATTTTTCGAAGATTGACCTGAGGTCGGGGTACAATCAGTTGAAAGTAAAGGAACCAGAAATTCTGAAGACCGTGTTTCGTACTAGATATGCCATTATGAATTTTTGGTTATGCCTTTTGGAATAACCAATGCACCTACTTTGTTCATGGATCGTATGAATAGAATTTTCTGTGAGTTCTTAGATAAGTTTTTGGTTGTGTTCATTGATGATATTTTTGTTTATTCCAAAAGTAAAGAGGAACATGAAAGTCATTTAAGGGTTGTATTGAAAACCTTAAAACAAAAGAAACTGTTTGGGAAATTCAGTAAGTGTGAGTTTTGGTTACAAAAAATTTCATTCCTTGGTCACATTGTTTCAAAAAATGGCATAACTAATGATCCTTCTAAAACAAAAGTTGTTAAAGAATGGAAAAGACCCACAAATATATAAAAAATCCGTAGTTTTCTTGGTTTGGAAGGTTATTAATAGGAGTTTGTTGAAAATTTTTCACAGTTATCTTTCCCACTGACTAAGTTAACTTGAAAAGGTGTTAAGTTCATTTGGAAAAAAGAATGTGATGATTGTTTTCAGGAATTGAAAAGAAGATTGGTGAATGATTATGTTTTTTCATTACCTTCCAGAAATGGTGAGTTTTTTATCTATAGTGATACTTCATTGAAATTATTTGGTTTTGTCCTTATGAATAATGATTAGGTAATTGCTTATGCTTCACGTCAGTTGAAACCTCATGAGTTAAATTACCCTACACATGATTTGGAATTAGCTTCAGTTGTTTTTTCTTTAAAAATTGGGAGGCATCATTTGTATGGAGTAAAATGTGAAATATATACCAAACAAAAAAGTTTAAAGTATATATTCACTCAGAAATAATTAAGAATTAGATAGAGGAGATGGTTGGAATTAATCAAGGATTATGATTGCATGATCTATTACCATCCGGGGAAATAAAATAAAGTGGTTGATGCTTTGATTTGAAAAAGTAATGCTTCATTGACCATGATGCATTTGGAATGAGATCCTTTGGTTTTTGATTTGATAACTGTTGTTATAGAATTTGTTGGTGTGTGAAATTCCTCATTTTTGTTTTGGGTGTCAGTGAAATCATCTCTATCAGACAGAATTAAGCAAGCGCAAAAGGAAGATAGTGAGTTGCAGAAAACGGTAAAGTTGGTTCAGAATGGTAAGTTTCTTGATTTTAACCATGATAATAATTGTGTTTTGAGGTTTGGGAAGATATTATGTGTGCCTTGTGATTCAAAGTTGAAGATAGATTTATTATGTAAAGCGCATAGTTCTCTATTTTCAGTTTATTCAAGTAGTACTAAGACGTACAAATATCTTTGGGAGTATTACTGGTGGGATGGAATGAAAAGAGATATTGCTGAATTTACTGTGAAGTGTTTGACTTGTCAACAGGTTAAAGCAGAGCGGCAGTTACCAAAAGGGATGTTTTAGTACATACCGGTGCCATAGTGGAAATGGAAAAATATATCCATGGACTTCATTGTGGGATTACCAAACACCTATTGAGTTAATAATTCAATCTAGGTTATTGTTGATCGATTGACTAAATCTGCTTATTTCCTTCCTATCCAAGATACATTGTCTCTAGATTTACTTTCTCAATTGTATGTTAAAGAGATGGTCTGGTTGCATGTATTTCCCCTCTCCATTGTATCTGATCGTGATCCTAGGTTTGATTATAACTTTTGAAAAGGCCTTCACAAGTCATTGGGTACTGAATTAAATTTTAGTACATCTTTTCATCCTCATTCAGATGGATAGTCAAAATGAAAAATTTATACCTTGGAGGATATGCTACATGCTTTTTCACTGGATTACTAGGGAAGTTGGGACCAACATATTTCTTTGGTTGAATTTTCTTATAATAAAAGTTTTCATTCTAGTATACAGATGTCTCCATTGAGGCATTATATGGGAAGCGGTGTTGAACTCTAACTTTTTGGGATGAAGTAGGTGAAAGGAAGCTGATGGGATCAGAATTGGTAGAAGAGATGGCAGAAAAAGTTCTGATGATTCAGAAGCACATGAGAACAGCTCATAGTAGGCAGAAAAGTTATATGGATAATGGGAGGAAGGATCTTTCTTTTGAGGTAGGTGATCATGTCTTTCTCAAAGTTCCTCCATGGAAAAGTGTGATGTGTTTTGGTAAGAAGGGAAAGTTGAGTCCGAGGTTCATTGGACCTTATGAAATCCTGGAGAAAGTTGGATCAGTTGCCTAAAGAGTTGATTTACCTCCATATTTATCCCAGGTACACAATTTTTTTCATGTTTCAATGTTGAGAAAGTATATACCAAATCTATCTCATGTTTTGAGCCCATAGGTAGTTCAGTTGGAAGAGAATCTCTCTTATGAGGAACAACCAATCCAGATTCTTAACCGAAGAGAGCAAGTGTTGCAGAATAAGGTAATTCATAAAGTAAAGGTTTTGTGGAAAAACCATATGGTTGAAGAGGAAATGTGGGAATATGAAAATTCTATGAGGGAGAAATACCCCCACTTATTTGATAAGTGAATAAAAAAATTGCGAGGATACAATTTCCAAAAGGGGGGAAGGATGTAACATCCGAAGTAAATAAAGAATAGTAAATTTTCATATTTATTAATATTTGTGAATTAAATATTAAATTTTACATTAAAGGAGATTCTATGTTCGATGGCATACCAGATACGCAACAACAGGTTTCTTTGAAATCTTATGTTGCACACAATGCTGAGTTATACTGAAAAATAATAATATAATATTATTTTAAATGGTAGTTAACGCCTATTCATTGTATTGGTAGGAATTAATATAACTAAATACAATATGATTATACAAGTTCATTAAATGTGTTTACATTTATCCAAAAAAAATTAGAGGTTTAAAATGTGAATGAATCTAATTATAAGCATAAATACTCTAATATTCTTTAAAAGGTCGATTTATCACCTTTTTATGGAGAACTCTCTTAAATATAATTTTGGTCACTTTAATATGTTTTATTTGACAAAATAAAATTCTTCATTATAATTAGGAAAGAAAAATTTACTTTGGGTAAATTTTTGTTATTTTTCTGATAAAATTCATTTTTTAATAAATAATGAAAAATACAGTATTTTAATTCAAAACTATCGTTTAAAATAATTTATTTATATGGTTAAATTATCTTTTTAATTGGTTTTAAAGTTTAATTAGATTATATTTTTACCATTTAATCCAATTTTGGTCATTAGAAGAAATTTCACTTTGAAATTTGACACAAACAAGTGTCAATCTTTTGATAGTTATTATTTCTTAAAAACAAGCTTTTTGTTTTGACAATGGGAATTAATATTTAATTAATTAATTTAACTTATATGTTTTGAATTTGGTTAAATAGACATCATTTTTTAATTCAGAATATCAAATATATCCTAGGCTTAATTTTTTGTATTTTTCTAAAAAACATCAATTTTTGATGAATAGTGAAAACACTCAGTAATAGTTAAAAATATGACTTTTTCATTTAAATGAAATTTTACCACTTCTTTGAATTGAATTTCAAAAATATGACATACATGGTTGTTATTAGTAGGAAAAATATGGTTCAATAAGATGAAATTAATTTTTGGTGAATAGTAACTTTTGACTTTTATTTACTGCGGTTAAAGGTAAATAGGGTAATTCAAGGTAAAAACAATATTATAATAATATAAAATTACCTTAAAACTTGTCCTAACCTTATTGGATTGGTAATGGACGACAAATAAAATCTTTGGGTGAGACTTTTGGCCTTTGAAAGCCACTTGGGTGAGATAATGATATTAACAACTTTGTATTTAAAGTAAAAATAAAAATATCATAAACATGTATTGTTTTGCTAAAACAATTTTAATGAAGGGTTATATAATTGATATATTTGACTATAAATAATCATTAAAAACTAAAATTATTTCCTAAATCATTGTATTTTATTTATAATTTTTAAACATCAAATAAATAAAATTATTTATGACACAATAAGGATGTAGTGTTTACCTCGTTAATGAATGATTTAAATAAATAAGATTAAAAAGATTAAAAAAATATCTAGAACATGTCGAATTCTTATTTGATGATTTTATTTCAAACAAGAGTCAGCTTATCTTCTAATTTAATAATTTTTGGACCTTTAGAAACTGAAAATCATTTTATAATAAAATAATATTTTCAAACTTTCCTAAAGAGCCCCTCCCACCCTTATAAAAATCCCTCACCTATAACCCATTACTCACACTTCTCAATCCATTTGGCTCGTCCAAACTCTACCCAAATAACCTCTCAAGATCCCTATCTTCCACCTATAATCCTTACCTTAGGTATAAGTCACTTCAAAAAATCATTTTGGTTCAAACCAAAAGGAGTTACTCGATTTAAAGGTAATGTCTTCTTTTAAGTTCTTTTCTTTTATCTTACTTCTCCAACCCCCTAAAATATTTTTATTCCTTTATTTTATAACAAAACCAGTATCCTAAATATACTAGGTTGTTTTTATGAAAATTATTCGAACTAAACTTACACACACCTCCATCTAATGGGTAAAGAACATACTGTTTCTGTGGACGGTGAACTACTGCCTCACAAAATGATGATTGTTCAATCATCTCCTACCACCTCTTATGGTGTCCATTGTAATGGAGATGTATTTATATGTGATATATATTATATTTATATTGTCTCTATGCTTTTTTATTTTTCATTTATATCATAACTTTATGGTTTCCATAATGGGTAAACGCGATAATTTCATTTGAGGAAGTGCGGACTACCCCCCCCCAAATGATATGACTTGTTCATGCCATATGTGGAATGTATAAAGGATGGATTTAATGAAATTATATATGATATTATACTGGAATTATAACATACCTATTCATCATTAAGTTTTCATTTCATTAAATATACAAAATAGAAATGAATGTAGCGTTCATGCGTACGTACGGCTTACCATCTCCATGAACGGTGCATTTTCATTTCTTACCTCCAAATGTTATGTACTATTATAAATACATACATAAATATATATATATATATATACTATATATATATGATATATGTGATATTTAAATTACGAATATCAATCTGGAGATAATGAACTTTTGACCACATCGACAACTTGTAAATATAAGAAGTTCATTTTTGACTCAAGTACCAAAGATTGAAAAAATGACCATTATTAACTTAAATGATTACATAATGTTTATAACATGGAAATAAGTGATATAAAAAGAATAATAAACTTGAAAATGTTCTTAAGAAAGTATAAAATATTTTAAGTTTATTATTCCATAGATTAAAGAATGAACAGTTCAAGTTGGACAAGAGGTAGGGGACTTCGTCTTAATATCCATTCATAGAGGCATATTTCATTTTATTCATGAATTTATTTTATATTGTGTATAAACAAATTTTACATTTCATTACATTCAAAAGGAATATTTTTCTATGAGGAGTTTTATTGAATGACCAAAAAAGAATGTTTCTTTTAACGTAAGTGGTGACAATGACCTTTTTCTCCACAATGAGTATTATTTGATCTTTGTCTTTCTTAACAAGTTGTAATCTTTTTAAAAGGAAAATAAAAATCAAATACTCTTTTACATATTTTATTTTTGAAAATAGTTTTGATATTGGATTTTTTATGTCAATATATTTAAATAATACATTGTTATTGAAATGTGGAAATTTTATCTTTCCTTTATCTTTCCTTTATGTGTTATGAATATGATATGATTCTTGGGCATTTTTTACATATACGTGTGGTTCCGTGATAATCCTAGGGTAGGTGATCCTGAGATAACTCTCCAATGCATTGGTTAAGGTGACAGAGGTAAACATGAATGTTTCTCCGAAGAGATTTAGGGAATATACTGTGATGAGTGCTCAAAATGTAACTCCCTATGTAGTTGTGAAAACTACAACGTAAGTATTTTATAGATGCCACATGTTACCTTTATGATTTTGTGATTACTATGTGCTATTCATTAATCTTATTATTTCATGAGGTATGTTAAAAATCTTATGTTTTAATGAACTAATGTTTTCTTTCTTTATTTTATAACCCTTATTGATATTTTTATGCTCATACCTATTTTTTAAATGTTTTTCACATAACTTAAATATTAATAGGGTCAAGGATGGGATCAAGGAAAATTCATGCTGTCAAAAACATGAAAGAAGACATGAATCTCTTTTTTCAAGAGTTTTTATTTTATGAAAAAAATGGAAACTGAGTAGAAGTGTCTACTTTGTAATTTTTGAGATGTAATGTAATAGTTATGGTCTAATTATATAAAACTCTAAACCTGAAAAGATCCTCAATGTGAATTATCTATTTAATTTAAGATTATGTAATGTTTTAAGGCTGGGCCTTTATAGTTCATCTTCATCAATACATCTCTTAATTACAATGTCATCCCCAGTTTTCCAAATTTTATTATCTTCCCAAAAATAGAATTTTGAATCACTTTTTATCTTTAGTTTCTTTTCTTTTGAAAAATTGGTAGGAAAATTTCCAGAAAACAAGTAATTTACAATTGGAGCAAACCATGGTAACTTTGGAGTGAGATATGAGCGGTGTTCAGTGGGGAATTCATGATCAATTATTTTAGAATGGGAAGAATTATAAATTCTAATCAGGTGAACAACCATAGGTTTTGTTTTATATCTCTATATTTAATCACAATTTCAAACTCTTGAAGCATTAAAATCCATCTTATTATCCTTGGTTTGGAATCAATTTTCTTGAGTAAGAACATTATAGAAGAATAGTTTGTAAAGATGATGATTTTTTCAACTAAGAGATAGGCTCAGAATTTATCTAAGGCAAATCCCAATGCTAAAAGTTCATTTTTAGTGACAATGTAGTGAGATTGAGTTTCATCCAAAGTTTTTGAGGAATAATAGATTACATGAAAAATCTTTTCTCTTCTTTGACCAAGAATGGCCCTAATGGCCCTATCAGAAGCATCATACATCAATTCAAAGGGTAAGAACCAATCTGGGGGTTAGATTATCAGGGAAAATATAAAAAGAGATTTGAGTTCAATGAAGACTTTCTTTCAAGCCTCATTGTAATGGAATGTAACATCATTTTGGAGTAACTGAGTGAGTGGGACCGCAATCCTACTGAAGTTATGGATGAATTGACGATATAAACCAGCATGACCAAGGAATGAACGGATCCAACTGTTGTGGGTTCAAGAACAGATCAGATCACCTCAATTATAATAGGATCGACTTGAATACCATATTGTGAAATTATGTTCCCTATAACAATCCCATTAGTAACCATGAAATGAAATTTTTCATAATTCAGCATAAGTTTTCATTTGAAAAACTTTTTTAATACCAGAGAGACTGATTACAAGAATGATTCAAATGACTCCCCATAAATGGTAAATTCTTCCATGAATAACTCCATGAAATTTTCAATTAATTTAGAAAAGATACTCATCATACACCTCTGGAATGTTTCAGGAGCATTTCAAAGTCCAAAAGACAATATCATATATGCATATTTTCCAAAGGGGAAGTTAATGTAGCCTTTTCTTGGTCCTGAGTTGCAATTGGGATTTGGAAGTAATTGGTGTATCCATCAATAAAGAAATAGTGTGACTTTATAAATAATCTTTCTATATTTTGAACAAGTAATGGAAGAGGGTAGTGATCTTTTCATGTTTCAACATTCAATTTCTAATCATCTATGCATACACACCATTTATTTTTCACTCAAGTTGTGACCATCTCTCCATATTCATTTGTAAAAATAGTTATCCCACCCTTCTTAGGTACCACCTGAATCGATCTAACCCATTCACTATCAGAAATTGGGTAGATAATACCATCTTGGAGAATCTTAGTAATCTCTTCCCTAACTACCTCAAGTATTAGTGGATTGTGTCTTCTTTGTGGTTTTCTGATTGGTTTGGATGACTCCTCAAGATGGATGTGATGCATGCAAAGAGCAGGGTTCATTCCTGGCATGTCATCTGGGTTCCAAACTAAGGCCTTTTTGTTTTCATTGAACACATGAAAAGGTTTTTACTCCTCTATTTCAGTAAGTGTGGAAGAGACAATGACAGGAAAAGAGTGATCATTGAATAGGAATGCATATTTTAGGTGTTTAGGAAGTGGTTTTAGATTAGTATCATCTTTCATTTGTGGGATAGACAACTTAGGAATGGAGGAAGGGATTTCAGTTGGTTTTGATTCATTTTCCTTAATATTTTCTATGGTGTAATAGTAGAGATCAAAGTTGATATGGGATTCAAGAGAGTTTTCAAGATTCTCTAGATTGATGGATTCTATGAATGAGAGGTCGACATCAACTTCCCCATTTATGACTTGGTTAATCATAGTACAAATATCACAAGATCTTCTATCATTATAACATGATTAACATGATAGAATAGGGTTCAATTGACTCTCAGAAGTGTCCTCAGATTCATGGATTGAGAAGGTAGAGTGGTCTTCATATGGGTATCGCATGGCTTGAAAAATGTTGAACTTGACCAATTGGTCACTGAATTCCATATATTGGATGCCCATATGGACATCAATCTTAGTTATTTGTGTTATGAGGAATGGTCTTTTTAGAATTATTATAGATCGAGAAGAGTTCATCTCACCTTCAACATAAATGACATAGAAATAAAATTGGAAACAAGATCATTAACTTGGACAAGTACATCCTCAATTATTCCCTCAGGATTGGTTATTCTTAAATTGGGTAACTGGATGAAAACACCCATTAGGTGTAAGGGACCTAGACCTAGTTTGGAGAAGATGGATTTGGTCATGAAAGTTATCGAGGATCTTAGGTTTATGAGTGTTTCATCCAAATTGGAACTCCCTATTTGGTATGGAACCGTAAAGGAACCTGGATATTTTAAATTCATTGGTATGGACTGCTGAGTAAAAATTATAAATAGTCCTAAGTTGTCTCTTATGTGTGCACAATTCCTTAATAAACTTGGAATACTTAGGAATTTTTTTGATGGAATCTAAGAAGGGAATGTTCGCTTCAACACATATAAACATTTCAATCATTTTAGGATCAAGTTCAAAGGAATTTATTGGCTTAGAGATAGCTTGAGGAAAAGGAATTGGGTTTCTTAGAGGAATGGAAGGAGGTGAGGCAATGGCTTCAGGTTCATTTTCTGTATTTTTGTTTTTTTCATTTTCAAGATCAATATTCAATTTTTCATTTTAGGATCCATCATGAGCCATGGAAATTTGTTTTTCTGATCTATGTGCAATTGCACTTACATTACCCTTGGGGTTGGGAAACAGTTGAGCTAGGATTCGGGAATAATTGGATGGTTGTTTCTGGATAAGGTGGGATACAATTTAACTGATTTGGGTTTCAATGTTTTCAAGGATAGAATATGTAAATGAGGAAAGATCTTATATAGAACTTTCCCATGGTTTCTTGGAAGAGGAGGTATGTCTCGTATTGGGATTACCTTGATTTTGGTTATTGGGAAAGTTCTTGTAATGGGTTTTGAATTGAAAAGGCCCATTAAGATAGTGGAATCCAGGAGGTGCAAGAGGAGGATTGATCTTTTGAGTTTGAGGAACAAATGTATAAGGTTTTTGGAAGTTACCACCACCCTGACCATATTGAAATTGGTTTGGATATTGAGGAGGGAATTGGGGGGATGAGAAATGGGATTACCATAAATCATGTCTTGGTTGAAGGTAGAAAGAAGGGCTCGGAGTGGGTTTGGTTTATGTTTACAATGGAATGACCTAATTGTTGAGGGTTGGTGTTCCTCTGATCATATATTGAATTGAGCTCCATTTGACTAGATGAATCAGACAGATCCTCTTGAAGTTTTGGACATGTGTTAGTTGGATAATCTAGTGATCTATAGATTCCACAATTCTTGATAGGTTTAGGGAATAAAGATTTTGGATAAGATGAGTTTGGGGCTTTGGAAACCACCGCTAGTTGTCTCACAAGACTTGTAAGTTCACTCAGACACTCGGTCATCTGGTTGGGCACTATGGATTGATTATCTTGAACTTGTTTGACTTGATCATGTTCCCAAGTATGGAATTGATGCTTGTTTGCAGTCATATTTCTTATGAGATCTCGTGAATATGTAGGAGTTTTTTCAACAAGAACACCACCACTTACGACATCAATTAGATTTCTCTTCATATCCAATAAACCCTTATATAAGTATTGGATAAAGAGTTGGTTTGAGATTTGATGGTGTGGGAAAGTTTCCACAAGATTTGTAAACCTCTCTCAGTAATCATGGAGTGATTCATTAGGAAATTTATGGATACCACATATTGCCTTTCGGATAGATGTTTTATGATAAGCAAGAAATAATTTTTCTAAAAATAAACACTTCTTTTCAATCCATGAGTTTATGGAACCAATAGGGAGGTAGTATAACCATGGCTTGGATGATTCATCTAAGGAGAAATGAAATTATTTATTTTTTGTTTGTTCTTCAAAAACCCCTTGAGGCTTCATGGTAAATCACACCACTTTTAAGTCTTTGAGATGAATATGTGGATCCTCACCAGCTAGCTTGTGTAAATTAGGTAGAAGATTAATCAAACCTGATTTGAGTTCGAAATCAGCCTCAATGTTTGGGTATTCAATAATAAGGGGCCAGTAATTTATATCAGGGGTATCGAGTTATTTTAAGGTTTTTCCCTTGGATTATCCATTTATAGTTCAATTGGTAGGAAAAATAATGGTTTAGGACTGATATGATTATCCCTAATGTTCCTCCTAACTTTGCGAAGAGTTCACTCAATTTTAAGGTCAAAAAGATATGATCGATTGTTTGGGAGGATACAGGGAATTCATATAAGTTTTGAAGGATGAGTAAGGTGGTTTTTTCTTTATGTTTTTTTCGTTTATGATTTTTATGAGAATGAGGGTTTTTCTTTGTGTTTTTTCATATTTTTTTGGTTAATATTTTTACTTTTTTTTTAAAAACCAAAAACTACTGAATATTTAAAGAACCATACCTAGAAACAACACCATTTGAAATTTATCCAATTGTCTCCTATCGACTGTTCAATGGTTTGGTGCTCTGTTAATGTGTATAATGGCACTCGGTTCAAATCCTCGGTGATGATAATTTTTAATAGCCAGTTGTTTTTGTGATTTTCTTTTTAATGGGGGGTTTTTTCCGAGCGAAAATGAAATTATTGATTGATTTAGATTTATTTAACAAATTTATAAAGATTGGTGTGAGTTCATTATTTGGGATTTAAGCTTACAATATCATTGAGCTTTTCTTTATACTTCATTAAATTAACACCCACTTCACAAGATAATTTTGATCAGAATACCCAAGGGTTAAGGCTTTAATCCAAGACCTAACTTAACTAGGCCTCTAATATCAATTAAAAATTGTTTATGGTAGTGTATTTATGGTTCCAATAATCCATGGAATCCATATTTTAAACAAAACATGTCAGTAGTCCATGACATTTTAAGTTCATCATACATAATTTTAACCTAAAGAATACTCAATAAGAAAAATCCCTTAATCACTTAATATCCCCAAATTATGACTCACCCCAATGGTATATTTACTCATCCATTTAGATTTTTATTAATCTGGTTGGAATATTAATGGCGATGGGTTTAAAATAAAATAAAAATAATTGGAAAATAAAAGAGCGGTGTGCCAAACACACACACGAAATGTGAAGAGAGGTAAAATCACACATTAGATTAAATAAGAAAGTAAAAAAAGAGAATGGTTTTCAAATTGATTTGAACTATTTTAAGAACATTAATATTAAACTTCATAAGTTAGATGAGAATAATAGATTATGAATAAACATGCATTCATATTGAAATAAAATTACAACAAAACACTTACAATATTACAAATGAAAATGAATAGAAAAGAACATGAAAATAAAAATGGATGAGAGGTATCTATTTTTTAAACAAGATCAAGGAAAGTCCTCCCAGACCGTTTTCAAGGATCTAGTCATGAAAAAACTCCTCCTTAAGTTTTGAAATTTCAACTCTTTTCTAGGAGGGGAGGGGGATATATTTATAGCCCAAGGAGTTGGACTGTTTACATTCCAAATCTTTCCATCCACTTGGCTCAAAGATTGGAGAATTCAAATAGTATAATATTGAGATATATTATTCTTAAAAGTTGTAGATATACATTTTTGGTGTATACTCTGAAACTTTTGTGTCCATTTTATTTAAGGAGACGAAGTTATGGTTGTTTGAATAATAAATTATAATATGTCCATTTTTATAAATGCTTTTTCAAAGGCATAAATGTGGATGAGATTTTGAATAGGAATATGCCCTCAAATATGAACCATTTATTCTACAAATTCGGAATCCTATATATTTTCTTTCACACTACTAAATATCATCTCGAATGGATGTTTATATCAGGAGAAAAGTCAAGTATTGTGTGCTAATTTTAAATCCTGAACAGAATGGTGGGATGGACTTCAAATCACATTTGGGACCCTTTTTGTAGAGTTGGACCTTGAAACTTTTATCCAAGATTAACTGAATTTACCACTAATTTTTGGGTAGAATTAATGAATTTGGGCTTCTGGATTGAGCCCAAAAATTCTATCATCATGGCTGGTCTAGTTTCTTTACAGATTCTTCGGGCCTTCTTATGTGACCCATATGACCCTTCAAATGGAAGAATTGGACAAATATTCATTCTAATGATATGTTGGAAATTGAATAGTTAAGCCTAAAAATAAATAAACATAAAATTTGGATAAGTAGGGTGAGCGTTATAATTAAAATAGTAAACTGACTCAATTGGACTACTTCAAATAATGGTCAAAATTTATATTTAGTATTAAAACATGAGTATATCACGCCAATTATGCACTTTTACATGAAATTTACTAAAAGGGGTATAAAAAAAGTTATGAATAAATGAATAACATAAGTGTGTCATCGTGGGGTCCACCAGTTCTGTTCGTGAAGAAGGATGATGGTAGTTTATAGTTTTGTGTCGATTATCGTCGCTTAAACAAAGTGACATTGAATAACTGATATCCTCTTCCATGGATTGATGATTTATTCGATCAAATAAAGGGTGAAAGTTGGTTCTTGAATATCTATTTTTGGTCAGGATATCATCAGATGCATGTGAAGGATGAGGATATCCTGAGGACTACTTTTCATTGTCGTTATGGGCATTATGAGTTTGTTGTGATGTCGTTCTGTCTGACAAATTATCCAGCTATGTTCATGTGGTTAATGAACATTGTGTTTTGTGAGTTCTTGTATAAGTTTGTAGTGGTATTTATTGATGAAATCCTTATGTACTTTACATATAAGGAGGATCATGTAGAGCATCTTCATGTTGTTTTGGGAGTTCTTTATCGACATTAGCTAATTGGGAAGCTGTCTAAGTGAATGTTTTGGGCTCAATAAGTCTATTTCTTGGGGCATGTTGTGTCCTGGTAGGTAGTAGCTATGGATCCATCTAAGGTAGAAGAATTTGTGTCATAGGTATCCCCCAAGACAGTGGTAGAGGTGTGAAGTTTCTTTGGTCTCACAGTCTATTACAGGAGGTTTGTATACAATTTATCTTGGGTTGCGACTCTTATGACAACATTGACCAGAAAGGATCAGGTGTTCTTATGGACTGATCAGTGTCAGGTAGCATTTGAGTATCTAAAGTATAAGTTGGTCAGTGCTACAGTTCTTTGTCCACCATCAAAAGGAGTTCAATTTTATTTTTTTTGTGATGTTTCACATTTGGGGTTAGTCTATGTTCTGATGCAGTATAGATCCATCATTTCTTATGGGTCTCGATAGTTATGTCCCCATGAACGTAACTATGCCACCCACAATCGTGATTTTTAAGTGGTGGTATTTTCTCTAAAATTGTGGATAAATTACCTCATTAGTGAGATTTTCTTGGTCTCCACTAGTTATAAGAGCCTGAGGTATGTTTTCTACCATTGTGAATTGAATATGCGATAGTGTCTATGGATGGAGTTATTACAGGATTATGACATTGAAATTTTGTATACACCTAGAAATGGGAATGTTGTGGCCAATTCATTGAACAGGAAGTCACGAAGTGATACAGTGCGTGAATCAGGCGATTTCAGGATAGTAATGGAAGAGTTTCCAACATTACATATGGATATGGGAGAAGTTGGGGATAGATGATGTATCTTTCCGATGACAATGTAGTCTTCTTTGGTGGAGTAGGTGAAAGAGTCCGAGTTGGGGGATCTTGATGTGGAGGTGTGGAGAGACCAAGTTGTTTATAATGAGTCCTCTGATGGTTATTCTGAGGATGAACAACACTATGTATTATTTCAGGGAAGGATTTTTGTTCCTTTTCCATCATGTGAGATGGTTCTTAGAGAGTTACATAGTTTTCCATTTGTGGTACATCCTGGAATAATAAATATGTAGTAATATTTCAGAGGTCAGTTTTGGTGGCTTATGTTGTAGCATGTTGTTTTTGAGTTTGTGTCTCGATATTTGGTCTTCCAAAAGGTAAAGGTCGAGAAATGTGTTCCTAGTGGTTTGATCCAGCCATTAATGTTTCCTCAATGGAAGTGGGAGGAAATCTCAGTGGACTTTTTTACTGGTCTACCTAGAGATCAGGGAGGATATGATTATATATGGGTGGTATTGGATCGTTTGAAAAAACCATCTCACATTATAGCAATCAAGGAGTTGAGGTCAGTGGAGGTTCTATCGAGCCAGTATTTGGAGGAGGTGGTGAGACTCCACGGAGTTCTGAGGAATATTATTTTTGATCGAGATATTGGTTTTACCTACAGGGTGTAGAGAGGTCGCCCATATGCTTTTGGTTCTCAGTTATTCTTTAGCACTGCTTTTCATCTACAGATGGATGGTCAAACAGAGTGAACCATCCAAACTCTTGAGGACATGTTGTGTGCTTGTGTCTTGGATTTTGTAGTTTCGTGGATCAGAAAATTACCCTTGGTAGAGTTCTAATAAATTAATAGTTTTCACTCTACCATCAGTATGGCGCCGTTTGAAGCCTTTTATGGTTTATCTTTCCATTATCCATTATGCTGGACCGGGGTTAGAGATTCAGCAATTCTGGGGCTGAAACTGGTATAGAACACAATGGTGATGGTTTAGGTGATTCATGAGAGGATGAAGGCAGTGCAGGATCATTATAGATCCTATAATGATCATAGGAGTAGAACTCTAGAGTTTGAACTTATGGATCATGTGATTTTGAAGGTGACTCCCCATCATGGGTAGTGAAGGTTTGGTCGTGGGAGTAAGATATTTTCCCAGTTTTTGGGCCTTTTGAGTTATTGGCCTGTGTTGGAGCCATGGCGTATTGGGTAGCACTTCCCACATAGATGAGCAAGATAAAAAATGTTTTTCATGTGTCACAGCTCCATCATTATCTTCATGATGTCTCTCACATCATCGATTGGGGTGAGATCGATGTTGATGATGATGCGGCCTTTGAGGAGAGGCCTGTAGATATCCAGGACTGTAAGTAAAAAGTGTAGCATGGGCATGATATCCCCTTGTTTCTTATGACGACACAATGGTATGGAGTAGAGTACATGGTAATGTGACTCATAGATACATGATCGATACCCCAAGTTGTTTGATGTTTAGATCTTCTCTTATAATGTTGTTCTTTTAGTGTTTGTAGACCCTTTCTATTTATGATATGGATTTATCTTGTTGTTTGTTTTGGATTTCTCTCTTTTGAGAGGTATCTCCCCTCGAAGAGTGTTTAGGAATTGTTTTTGGTTGTAACATTGTTTTGTGTTGTTATTTTTATAAAGAGGTTGAGCTCCTCTGGTGGTGAGATCCTTGAGTGGTATCTCATAGGGTGAATTTTCCAATTACCCCTTTTCTGTTTCCTCTCCAGATTGATTTTAGATTCTTGAGGATGATAATGTTTTGAGAGGTATCTAATGTAATAACCTAAAGTTGTCTAGTCCATTCCAATGTAAAAATATGGTGTTTGAGGTGTATTGGGAGGTCAAGGTGACTTATTCCCAACACTTTGTAAAATTTCCAGTTCTATGAATAGTGTTTCCAATTGTTTGTAGGTCGTCTATTGGTAGGTTCTACAGTGTTTCCATCTTTCGGTAGGTCATCTATCGGTAGGTGATATAGTGTTTTTAGCTATTGATAGGTCATCTATTGGTAGGTGCTATAGTGTTTCCATCTGTCGGTAGGTTATCTATCAGTGGGTGCTATAGTGTTCTTCTATCATTAAATGCTACAGTGTTTCCAACTATCATTTGGTCATCTATTGGTTGGTTCTATAATGTTTTTAGCTATCAACATGTCATCTATCAGTAGGTGCTACAGTGTTTCCAGCCATTGTTAGGTGTACGGTGTTTCCAAATTCCTACAGTTTTACCCATTTGATGTAAAACACATTCAAAGCCTTTTTAATGGATTTAAGGATGATTAAAATCCCATAAATCCTATTTATGTTTTCCTAAGTTTTTAGGTTCCTTTACGTGGTCAAGCCATGCAGTCTTCACAATTCTGCTTTTAATGGAATATCTAAATTGTAGATAAACCACTACTCTATTTAGATTTTCATAGGGATGAGATATATTCTTCCCTTGTTCTGCCTTCTTATTTTTACTTGGTACCAAACACCCCAACCTTTCTTCCCATAGGAGTTGTGTGACCGAACTGAAATCCCTGGATCATTTCCCCTTGGATTTTTCATGTTGCATGTGCACCCCATGTTTTGGTGTAACCAGGAAGTTTCAATCCATCTTCGATATAAAGTATGTTCTACTATCATTCTTCTGGGTTACTCAATATGTTTCCTCCCATTATCCTTCCCATGTTATGGAATGTGATCTCCATGTTTCTAATGAAGCTTTATTATGTGTTTGTTGATGCGATTTTGTCGCTGCATCCTTGGGTGGATGTAGTCGTTGTGGGAGAGGTGATCATGATCTATTGGTTGGCCCATTCTCGTGCAAAGAATGTAAGGTAGGGGATTCTTTTCTTCTCTATTTATTTATGTGCAATTGTAGAGTTAGCATGATTTAGGCACTGGATCGTATTGAAATTGACATAGTAAATATTTGAACTAGATTAAATAAATTGTATCAATTGCTTAGCGATGTTATTGCCTCCTGTTTTTCTAGATATTATGATATCTATTATTTTCTTTTTTATAATTTCATTATTGATCGAAATTAGTAAAGAACATAAAGAAGGAATTAATTATAAATTAATTAGATTAAAATACATGCACATGGTTAATGAATTTGATTGTTGTCTTTTGTGATTTGATGATAATAAAATTGATGTAGTAAACATGTTTAATTGAATTGATTGATAAACTTGAATTATGTTGATTCTTGTTGATTAAAGGAATGTCAAATTAATTTTTGATTAATTTTTTATATATTGAGATAGCTAGTTGTTTAGAATTCCCATAGTTGGAACCTATGAATAATGAATTGTTTAATTCAAGATGGAATAAGAACTAGTTGTGTTATAAAGATAATTCCTTGAAGGGCTCTAAATTACACTCTTGCTTGTAAATTCCAAGCACCTTATGCATTGGAGTTATTAGTTCTCATTTTATGTAAAGGTTGGATGCCTTATTTTAGGTCTGAGATCACATTTCTATGTTTTTTCTTACTTCTTGTGATGTAATATGGATACGAGACTTATGGTTATGGGGGTAGGGAGGCCCGGATGTGGCGTGAGCTCAGGATGGATGAGTTTGGAGTGATGTTGTGGTACGTGGGGTAGGGAGGCCTAGTTTTTGTGGAATCAGTTTATGTCTAGAGTGTCAAGATTCATTAGTTTATGCATATGGGTTTCAGGGAGGATTCTAGAGATGATGGAATGGGTTGAATTTATGCTTACCCATTGATATGAAAGTGGATGCTTATAAAATCTGGTGTTTGTTTGTCTTATTTAATTTCTCCACTACTTGAGGTAGATGGTATTTCTTACCCTCCTTCCAAAAGAGTCAAAGACGCATGGGGTATGCCATGTGTTTTCCATGTTTAGATTCTTGAGGATGGATGTGTCTATGCTCCCGATATAGGTGGAAAAGACTCGATGGGTAGTTCACCTACTCACTGTATTGATCCCCTTGTGTTTGGTATCTTAGAATGATTTCCTATAATACCTAGATTATGGAAAGTGGTAATATTGTTAAATAAATTAATAAATTATTTTCAACCCATGTGGTTGGAGCTTGTTAGGGTGTAATGTTGTGGTTATGATTCTGAGAAGTCGTGGACTCAATTTGGTTATGCCTGGAGGGCATGTAACATTGTTGTGATGCTAATGTAATGTAATGTGGAAATGATAATGGTTAATTAATGCTAAAGAATTATTTAACATAAAGAAAAATTGATGGAAATTGATAAAGTAACTTAATATATATCTTTAAATGGTTGTGTACTAATAGGATATATAGTCTTAGCAGTGGTAGACGAGAGTCCGAGAGACGTTAGATGCAGTTGAGTCTAATACTAGGTTTTTTCCATAGTTTGGTTGTGAGTTATATTATATTCTATACTTTTTGTGTTTCTATACGCTACTCCACACTATCGGTTCGGGAAACTAACACCTTGGGGATTATGGGCCCTGGGGGTGTTTTCCCCAACATTCTGGTGGGAGGATGGATGACTAACTACCCCTTTGGCCCATCTCTCTTCTCTTGGTAGTTACTTGTGATTGTATGCACGGTGGTTGTTTTTTCCCATATATGTGTGTAGAGGGTTGTAATGGCATGTGGTTATTTCACACAAATATATTCTAGATAGAGTTTCCTACATACTACTATACATATGACATGTATAGGCTATGATGGCTTGAGGATCCTTACTCGGTGTATGGGTTGTAACGGCTTGAGGTATAATACTTGATGTATGATACACGCTATGAAAGCTATGGTGGCTCCCAAAAACTACCTGTTTATTTTTGGTTGTGTATTTTTGGTGGTGAGTTGCACGAGGTGCATGTTGTGGTGCTTCACCCAGGTGTCTATGGGAAATCCTTTTTGAAGAGAGATGCTCAGGACGTGCGACGTTGGGGCAAAGTAGAAAACTGGTGGGGAAGTGGTAGCAGGGTATCCTTGATATTCTTTATTATATTATATACTCTTGTATGTGATACTAGGTAAGATTATCCATGGTGAGGTTGGGAACTTAGTATACCTGTTTAAGTGATCAGTTAGTTTCACTTTTTTCTCTTTGTGCTTTAGCATGCTTTCTATTCCTTTCCATCAGAGGATCTAGGGAGGATTCTACTGAGTATACTATTTTACTCACCCTATGTTATATAATATATTTTTTAGGTTAGTTAGAGAAATTTGGAGATCATGCTTGTTACTACTAGTTCGGGATTTTGCAGGAGTTGCTCGGGCATCGTGGTTGTTGTCATTTTACTTTCTTTTGGTACTTGACGTTTTCCCTTTCAGTTGTATTAGTCATTAGATGACATTACATGTGTGTACCTGGGTTTATTTTTATATTTTCTTCTAAGAATGAGTTGGTTGGTTTCTATCTTATCTCTCTCTTTTCATGTGTTCTCTTAAAGTGTAATTCCTCTCATATATGTGTTTTCTATACCCACGGTGCTAGTCGCCAACCCGGGTCCTACTAGAGGCGGGACTCAGGGGTCATTATCTCTCTTCTCACATTTCCATTCTATGAGGGGTACACTTTGTGGGGATGGGGTCATGAAAAAATCATTGGATTCCACCACAGCATGGTGAATACCCAAAACACCTATGGTGGTTTCGATCAAAGATAGGTCTAGTTTCCATGGATTTTAGATCCTTAACACCCCTAATTCTTGTACGCATTAAAAACCATGTTTAAAACCTTTATTAAGCACTGTGCCTTTTTCCACAGCATGGTGCAAGGCATTTTGAATGCCCAGAAAGTCTCCACCACCATTTCCTACCATGGTGTAGGGAAAAATACTTTGTTGTTTCCATTTCACCATGTGAAAGACCATGGTGTGGTGCACTCCAGGTCCCCATGTTACATAGGTGATCCCCAAAAGTTCCACACTTGACACCATTCCCACATTGGACCTTTCTGAACAACATGATTTACACAGGATGAACCCCTATCCAATAGTGGAACCAAAACGTCCATACAAGTCATTTCACTGGTTGTGGTGCACCAAACACCACACGACCAACTCAAAATTCCCATGGGCTGACCATAGCTAGCCAAAAAATCTAACTCGAAACCTCAAGTCCAAAACAGTCATTGTCACACCCACTCCCATGATGTGGTGACCTCTATAATAGACCAAAGTTTAACTACAACCACTCAAACGCCCCCAATATTACTCACAAAGCCTCGGAGCCTTGAGAATCCACAATGTAAAGGTCATAAAAGTTTATACCATTACAACAATAGTGACAGCTGAAAGACTTCAACCACCAATGGTGTCCACAGGTTAAAATGAATCACTCATTTTACAAGTGGGATCATTTTTCATCTATGGTATTCTATCACATCACTAGGTAAAAGATAATAGATGAAGGGATATTTGAGATGATGATTTTTTAATCAAGCATCAAGAAATCACACCTACTTCCATTGCATGGAAATGGACTATATAAATCCCTTAAGGATGATCCTCTAGGGTTGTCTCATTTACTCATTTTTTATAATTCACAAGTAAATGTTATGTCCAACTCATGCTTCCCATGTATGAATATATCACCCTCTCAACCATTTCATCTTATGAAATTAATATTTAATGATAACCAATATAGAATACTTTTTTGAATGATAACAATTATCATTTAGCCACCCAAATCATTGAGGACGGTGATGTTTTTGAGATGGGTTCCCTTCTAGATTGTGAGAAAGTGCCCCACGCACTGCAAGAGGCTTCAAATTTTCTTACCATTACTCCCCCTCCTGCTCGGTCTCTGTCTGAGCCTGTAAGCCTGTCCTTCGATCCGGGTTGCATATATGTCCCTTGGTCTCCTCGTTTCTAGTCGTTCCATTTTTCCCTCTCTCCAGGATCCCCAATGAATGGCTCGTAGAGCCCCCCCTGCCCTCTCCTCTTGCTTTGGGCACTTCCCCCTCATCTCCCAGGATTGTCTCATTTAAAGAATCCCTTTCCGGCCCGCAGATCGGTCCCTCCCGTCCCTACTTCCCATATGTTCATCTGGCACCCGTGAAGGCCTTGTGGGAGGGTGATTGTCTTTCTCTAGATTTTTTATTATCTGCTTTTTTGGAGGTGAATAATTGCCTAAAGTAGACGATGGTGGATTGGTTTGGGGCTTCCAAACCTCCCCTTAAGGCCTTCCAATGTTTCTTCCTATCATGGGGCCTCCAAGAGCCAGTGTAGATCTCGATGGTTCACAGAAATTATCTTTGTCTTGTCTTGGACTTAGGGGGAATATTTCCTTCATGCATAGTGTAGAGACCCCTGTGACTTTAGCCGATGGACGTTTAGTTTATCATGGTGGTCACTGGATTCTCATAGAGGCAAGGATATTCCTTGCACTGTGGTCTGGCTTAATCTCCTTGGCCTCCCTCTTCCCTCTTAGAATGGTGGCTTCATCAATGTGATAGAAGATTACCTTGGTGGATTCCTCTATTCTGATGAGAGGACCAGGATATACTGATACATATCAGTGGCGCACTTCTGTGTGGAGATTGATATTTCCCTCCCCCAATCGGAGAAGATTTCCCTTCGGGTGCAGGACTCCTTCAACTGGATCCAGGACATTTCTTATCTGGTCTTCCCTCAATTTTGTTCTCATTGTCTCCTACAAGTCCATTCCATCCAGGTTTGTCGAGGTTGACTCCAGGGGGACCAGAATCATCCCACCAAGAGCCCAGATCCCAGGAACAGGTTGAGGCCCACTACATCCACTTAATCGTATCCCTTTCCAGAAAAGGAGCCAGGGGTGGTCTTCCCAGTCCCACTAGGCCAGGTCTTCGTGCGGCCTCATCCTCCATTCCTTGAAGATTATCAGATGGTGAAGTGGTATTTTTCTTTTCCAAGGTGCTTGTATGTCCTTCATCTTGTCTTGGTTGTTCCCCACCTTCTTAGTTCCCTATTTTAGAGAACCTCCATCTTGGAGGAGTGCCAGCTCCTTTCTCTGCCCCCTCCAGCAGGAATCTTGGCCTTTCCCCCTCCCCACATCCCCTCACCATGAATCCCCCTCAAAGTTATATATTTAGACCAAGAAGAACCTCTATATCTTCAGTGTTCCGCTCTAGGCAGGTTCCCTAATCATCATCAGATCTCAGGTCCATGCACGGAGGCCTTCTCGCCCCAAAGCATCAACGCTCCATGTCCAATACTTGTTCCATATTCAGGGGAATGGAACCAACCCATCTTCACCATCAAAGAACTAGATACTCCCTTTCCATGAAATCCATCCACAATGGTGGGTGGTTGTACCCATTAAAGATCACAGAACCAGCAGGAGAGTTAGTCCTCCCATTTTGAGAAGGCCAGTTGCTCTGGAGCCAATGCCAGAGCCCTTACATTCCAATGATACCAATCCTTATATGGAATGCCCGAGGTCTCTAGGCCAGGGATAAGGAATATTTCCTTGATGTAGAAGAGTTTAAATAGAAGGATTTGATAGTTTCAATCCTTGAGCACAAGAAAAGATGTTCCAAGATCAGTGATTACGCATGGAATCTCAGAATGCAAAGTTCCATGAACGTTGATCCCTCCAACCACCACATCTGGATCTTCTAGTATAATATCCTCTTTGTTGACTTGGTCTTGGCCGGTAACCAATATACCCCAATCATGTTGACCAAGGGGGGTACCAATTTTTTCGTGTCTTTCATTTATGGGAGTTGTGACCACCACAAAAGAGAAAAGTTATGGAGTGATCTCAATGCCTTCGATTCGGGAAACCATCCATGGATTATTGGGGGTGACTTAAATATTATTGTCACCCTAAAGGAAAATAAAGTTGTGGGTCTCATCTAGAGGAAATCAAGTAGGAATGTTTCTCAATTCTTGGTGGGTAAAGGCCTCATCGACCTGGGATTATTAGAGGACCGCTTTACCAGGTGAAATAACCAAAGGGGTACCCTCCTCTTATGGAGATGACTGGATAGTTTTATGGCTAACATTCAATCCACAACCATGTTCTCAAATGAGAAATTTGACCACCTATTTTTGAACTTATCTGATCATTCCCCCCTTCTATTGAGACTCTACTCTATCCAGGGTATCATAGAGAGGTTTCAGTTTCTCCAATAGTGGGCCTCGACTCTAGGATACCATGTCTATGTTAGCGACACCTAGAATGAGCCTTCCCAAGGGCACACATGGATCTCTATTCACAAAAAACATAAATGGATTAAGGACCATTTTCAGGTGTGGTGGAAGGAATCTCTCCTCTGTGAAAATGATGTTCAGTGTGCTATGAAGGACGTTGACAATGGAGGAGAGATGGGATGGTCATGTGTTCGAGGATCTCACTAGTAAGAAAAAACTCTTGAAGAATTTGATAATGAAATAGGAATTAATCACAAGAGATAAATCGAGGGTCAAGTGGCTCAAAGAGGGAGACAAGAACATCATGTTCTTATATGCATGCATCAACAAGAGAAAGTGGACAATCAAACCTAATTTTCTATTAAAATATGACTCTTACATGGATGACGGGGATGTGGTGGGAGCACAAGCTAATGCCTTCTTCCATGAGCTGCTCATGGGACCCAATCCAATGAGGTCCAATGTGTATCCGGTAAATGACACAGGGTTCTTTGAGGTTATCCCATCTATGTTCTATGTCCTAGACAACGAGGGGTTGAGTGCCTTGCCTGATGAAGAGGATGTCTATGACTCCATGATGAGCCTTAAACCTGATAGTGCCCCAGGACCTGATGGCTTCCTGGGATTTTTCTATAGGGACTCATGGGAGGTTGTGAAGGCGGATGTGGTAAAGGCCATCCAAGATTTATTCCAAGGGGGAATCCTTCAAGGGATCTCCTGTGCCACAACCCTTGTTCCCCTTATAAAGAACAGGAACCCTTCCTTAGTCTTGCACTACTGTCTGGTGAGCCTGTGAAACTTACCGTATAAAATTTTAGCCAGCGTTATCAACATAAGAGTGTCTATGAACCTCTATCGGTGGGTCTCAGAGGAGCATCACAGGTTCATGAAGGGACACTCAATCCAAGGCACCATTTCTAATTCTTAGGAAATGATCAAAGAAATCAACCTCAAGACTCGCAGTTCCAACATGGCCATTAAGTTGGACATGAACAAAGAATATGATCGTGTGGAGTGGGGCTTCAGCAAAAAGGTCCTGGAAGGTATGGGCCTCGACCCTCAAAACATTTATATCTTTTTTAGATGCTATTTCTCCTCTTGGTTGGTGATTGAATTTATGGGAAAGAATAACAGGTTCTTCAAGGCCACCAGAGGGCTCAGGAAAGGTGATATTCTTTCCCCTATCTTGTTCATACTTTCCCAAAACGTCCTCAGCCGCACCATCAATAAGAGTTTCAACAACGGTGATCTTATTTCCTTCAGACGAATCATGAGAGCCCAACACACCACCCACCTGATTTTTTCAGATGATAACCTTTTCTTCATGAATGTTTGTATCAAATCAATCAAAGGCCTTATGAAGGTTCTTAAGGATTACTCTCATTGGAGTGGTCAGGTGATTAATAAGGACTAGAGAACGTACTACATTTCTAACAGATGCATTCTAAGATGAACCATTGGTTTCCATCAGAACCTTAATCTGAACAGAAGGCATTTCCCCATGGAATATCTCAGGGCACCAATATCCCCAAAAAGACTATGCATCAGAGATTTTGATTTTCCCTCCCATAAGATGACGGAACGCATCCTCAACTGGAAGAACAAGTATATCTATTTCAGTGGCTGCATTGATCTTATCTACATCATCTTGATCGCTACCCCGTTTCATGCCCTCTCCTCCATCAAAGTCCAGCAGGGGGTGATCCACAACATTGAAAAGATAATGACTATCTTTATCTAAGAACCCACTTCGGAAGGGAAACATCTCTAGGATTCATGGCGCAAGGTGGCGAGGCCGATCAGGGAAGGCAACATAAATGTCTGTGGTCTTGAGGACACCATCTGTTGCATGCATGCGAAACTTGCATGGGAATTCCTAGAACAGAAAACGCTCTGGGGTAGAACCATGCACTCCTTCCACTTCAACGATCCTTCCTTGGGGATGATTTAGGGAACTATGCTCTGGTCTAACATTTTTCCACTAATTATTAATCTTTAACCTCATTCTCGATGGCTGGTAGGGAGAGGAGATATCTCATTCTGGAAGCAAAACTGGGCTGGGGGGGCTATTGGGTTCCCAGGCTACCCTGCTCATACCATCTCTTTCAGGGAAGCTAGTTGCTACCCCGAGTTTATCAAAGCGGTGCTGGAAAAAGATCAGAAAGACACCTTAAACCTCATTGAACTAACCTTAGAGCCTGACCAATGGGTTTTCATGCCCTTTTCCATAGGGTCCTTATCCTCTCATGGTTTTCATCGAACTCTAAGAACCCTAGAAATCTTCTTTAGATAGAACAAGACCCTCTGTCCAAATTCTCTTCCCTAGAAGTTCAATTTATTATTGTGGTGTATCAGAAATAGGGTAATTCCTATGGATGAAAATATTAAATGATGTAGGATCTGGCTGGTTTCTCAATTTCTATGCTACAAGAATTGAAAGGAAGAGAGCGTTGATCACCGTTTATTCCAGGGATACTGGGCATGTGCGATGTGGAGTGCTCTCAGTGAGTTTACAGCCCTCACTGATAGTAACATGGCAAGCCTCCAGTTCCTGTCGAGGTGGTTTCATAGCTCGATAGATAGGGGATAGAAGAAGGAGGCGCCACCATGATCTTATATTCAGGGTTCTAGAGCATCTGGTAAGCTAGGAACAAGGTGAGGCATGACGGGGTCCCTTCCTCCAGCTCAACCATCATTATCATGACAAACAATCTACTTCTAGACCTAGCCCCACTCTCCAGCAAATAGTGGGAGGCTCCCTCCCAAGGAAATATTCAAAGGAAATCCAACATTGACCAGCCCAATACTAGTAACTTCAGGGGTTATTGGGCCCGTTGGACCCCCCCCCCCCCAATTGGTCTTAAAATCAACATTGATGATCCTGATGCATGGGGCCCTATGCGGTGGAGGTATCATTTGGGATATCAAGGGGTCAGTGATTGTGGCATTCTCCACTCTCTTGGGTAGTGGTTCATCCCTCCCGACCAAGGAAAAGGCTTTCTTTCAGGTCATTAGCTTGTGAAATCAGGAAAATATTGTATTATCATTGGCAGAAACCGACTCCAAGATTCTCTATAATCTTTTTAATGGCCTTTGTCCCACCCCTTTTTCAATTACCTGTACCATTAGAAAGTTCAGGGGAATACTCAGTAATACCACCAAAGTGGTGCACTCGTGGAAAGAGGGTAATCAAGTTGCGGATCACCTTGATTCCCTTGAGGTTCTCTGGCCTGACCCTATTTTCCTTCACAATGTAATTTCTTTGAACCCCGAGGGGGTCAACTTGATTAGAGGTTATTCCCTTGGTCTTCACTATTTTAGGACTCTGTGAGCCCTGGTGCTTGTGGTTCTTATGTTGTGTCTTCTTAATAAAAAATTACTCGATGATGATGATGATTGATGACATTGACATTTCTATCAAATACAATGTCTTACAATATATCAAATCATACACTATGTTTTTTTATGAGCAATGACATAAAAATAATTCACTAAGATATAGTTCAATCATACTTTATGATATCCTCAGTCATCAAATATGATATTGAAATATGAATCACATGCATAAATGGATTTAGGGTATATCTCCTTCAAATTTAACATATTACCCCTAGGGAGGTAGGACTCTAAAACTCAAAATTGACCTAAGTCTTAATCAGGAAAAATATGGATCGTTACATGAAAACTAGAGGAAAATGGCATTACACCGCCTTAAGGATTAGAAAATTTTTGGTTAGGGATGTTAAGTCATTAACTCACATTACTTTACTTGTTTTGGAAACCATGAAACACTTTTATTTATATTTCATATAACTTAAATTAATTTTTTTATGTTTAATGATTTTAGTATATAATATTTTTTAATAAAAATACTCATAATAAATAGTTTTAAGAAATACTCATGGTATGAGGATTTTTAAAAATCTGATGATCTTAGGAATCTCAAAAAACTAAAATATTATGGTTTTTCTAAACAAAATATGTAAATATGTTTGTATTCTTCTCGAAACTAAAGCATTGTATCAGTGATAAAATAACTCATCGGTGGATATGGAAAGAGGCTACGTCCATTAGAATATTTACAACAAATTTGTTACTAATACCACTGAAACTTACCCTAAGATATACAGAATACGACTGTTGGAATATTTCTTATAAATATAGAAACACCTCATGGACTGAAGAACACTTATACGATACAGTAAAACTACGAGAGTTACAATATTTTGAAGTATTTGATTTCTTTTTGGTGAAGGTACTTCTGATTATTTTTCTTTTTGATTATTTTTCAAGTACATACTCTTGTGAGGTTTTCATTATAAAAGAGTCAAGAATTTATTGTTGAATTTATGTTACCAAGCTACCAGTTATTATAATGGGGACATAAAGATTTCAGTCTTAGTAGAGGACATTCTAAGCTACCAGTCATTGTAGTAGAGATACGAAGCTACAATTTTTTGTAGTGGAAATACTGAGATACTGATCATAGTAGCCTATAAATTGAGCTACCATTTATCATAGCGTTGAAATTCCGATCAGGTCGATTGAGGGCCTCTAGGGTAAGGAATGTAGAAACAAGATTTATAATTGAAGAAGAGGATTACTTATGAAAGGTTCAAATTCCTGGATACCTAAGATTATATCTATAAATCCTCCATTTACTTTGTTTTAAAAGTTAGAATTTTATAACAATTTGTAAGGGTATTAGATTGGTAAATATATACTTAATTTTTTTTTCAATTCTTATGTGCTAACTATTTTATTGAAATTTTTATTTTTAAATACAGATAGTTTTTATAATTTTTTTTGTGCATGTTAACTTAATCGATAATCTAAAATACCGATTCTTAAATATTTTCACTCTAATTTTACTTTGAATTTGTGGGTTTATTGGATCTTCATAACTCAGATACTTTTCTCTCTTGAGGATGAAAATCATTAATTGATTTAAAACTACAATTCAACCCCCTCTCATAGTATACTTACCAAACCTATTTTTAACCTATATTTGTATCAAAGATAGTATCTATATTTGAGACTGAACATGAAATTACTATTTCATAATTTTTCATTACTTGATTGGATTTTTATATTTTAGTTTTTTTGTACCTAATAGTGTGCATAGAATATTTTTTTAAGTATGGAAGGTATACATGTTGGATCCATATATAATCTAAATCCAAACAGAATACCTATTTTTGATGGTAATTATTATGAGTACTGGATATATAGAATGGAAACATATATTATCAACATTGGAGTTGAAAATTATCTCATGCTTACTGGAGGTTATAATGTTTCTGAGAAAAAAAAATTCTTTTACAAGATTATAATGAATTTCAGTTAAACACCAAAGTCAAAAATAATTTTTTATGTTCAATTAAAATAAATATATATAGTAAAATTTCTTCATATCAAACTACATGTGGTATATAGAAAAATCATTAAGTAACTCATTTCAAAACTTCAAAAGTTATTTTAACTAAGAGAGTTGTGTTAAGAGCATATTATCAATCCTTTGATTTTATTTTTGGTGAATCAGTTGGACAAATGCATCATAGATTCATTAAAATAGTAAATAGTTTGCAATCCCTTGAAGAAAAATAATTATTTGGTGACTAACTTATTAAAAAAATCATAGACATCTTACCAAAATAATGGTAATAAAAAATAATTATTATTGATGATATTATGCATATCACGAAATTCAGCCTAGATTTTAATATTGAAAATTCAATGCAGTATGAAAGTTATATAAAGAGATATGCATAGAAAGATAAAATGAAAAATGCATTTGTTTTTACAACTAACAGAACTTCAAATACTGGAAATTGTAAAACAAGAACATCTAGGAAAAGTTCAAGAAATGTTTTCAAAGAAACTGAGTGTGAACCAATTGATGATAAATTTCCTAATCAAATGAAAGAATTTCATAAGAAATTATTTTAAGGAAAAAAGATAATAGTGATAATTATAGACCAATTTTCTATTAATATAGAAAGAAATATTACATTCGACCTAGTTATCCTGAATTAAATAAGAAATAAACAAAATCTTAAAGAAATTATTCTAAAATGAAAAGCTAGAAAGTTCATAAATCAATAGAAACATGAAGTGAAATTCAAAGTGATTCTACTTTGTATAGTTCATCTAAAGAAAGTGATAATAGGATAAAAATCATTGGATTTTATGTAAATCTTACAAAATCAAAAAACATATTATGGGAAGATTGGTTTTTGAATCCCTTATGAATCAAACTCTAGATTCAAATGATATTATGCATATGAAAATGATATTGATGATGAAAATTCATCTAGTTCAGATGATGATGAAAGATATTCTAGAACCCTTGAAGAAATGAGATCCTACATTTTTGAATATAAATATATGTAACAGATGTTGTACAATAAATATACAGATCTTAAAGGTGAAACTTCTAAAAGAAAAGTTTACATTATAAAGGTTTAGAATAAGATAAAAGAACTAAGAAATGAGAATGAAAAACATATTTCCAAATTGGAAAAGTTATAAGAAAAGATATAATACTTAGTGATGATATAAAAGGTAAAAGAAAAGTTATAACATTTGAAAAGTCTAAGTCAGATAATTTGAAGAAGAAGAAGAAAGAAAAGTCTAAAAGTATGAATTTCCCTAAGACAAGATTGGGATTATCAAACCTGTTAGGTCCACTAGGCTGAATACCCTGAGAGGGGGGGGGGTGAATCAGGGTATGACTAATTAAAAATTAAAGCCCTTTCTGATCTTGTTTCGTTGTTAAGCAAAACACTCTTCTCTCTCTTTCCTGCTGCACAATATAAACAGAAAGTAAAGCAAGCACAGGACACAACAATTTTACTTGGTTCACTGCTAAGGGCTACGTCCAAGGAGCATACGCCGACAGGTTTCCGGTCGTACCAAGTCCACTAAACTTCACTAGCTGTGGATTACAATGTTTGGGCTAGATCACTTCTATGCCCCGGCTCACTGCCTATACAATTTTTAGGGTCAGCTTACTGCTTTCCCAAGGGTCACTCCCTGTTTCTCTCTCTCTGGCTCACTGCCGGTGGAGAGGATCACCTTCTTCCTCTTCCTAAGCTCACTGCTCTTGGAAGGAATCCACTCACAGTTTATAGACCAGTAGGTCTCTTAATTTTCATGAAGGAATGCATCTTCCTCTGTATGTAGATGCTCTGTTGAAGTCCAACTTTCACCTATAGATGAATCTCACTTCGCACCGGATGTACCGGGCAACCTCAGTTTTTACGCGCAACCCTTACGGTGTCTTGCGCGCAATTTCTATGGTTTGCGCGAAATTCCTTTTTCGCGCAACCTCCAAATATTACGCGCAGCCTGGAAACTACCTTGCGCGCAATTCACTGCTTTTGCGCGGTATCCACTTTTCGCGCAACCTTCCTTTTACGCGCCAACACCAACTTTCTGCGCAGCCTTATCTTTTCGCGCAACAGCTGACTTTACGCGCAAACATTAAGTTTACGCGCAACACCCTTTCTGACTTCAATTTCACGCACCAGAGCTCGGGTATTTTCTATGTCTTGAACTCTGTTGAATGGAAGAGGGTCACTTCATATTTATAGGCAACATCGACCCCGCGCGAAAAACCCTTCTTGAGCGCGTAATCCTCTTTGATCGCGAAATACAAATCTTCCGCGCACAACCATTTTCCGCGCACTGCTCCATAATTTCGCGCACCTCATGCCTTTGCCATTTTCCGAGCTTCGGACCTCGAAACATATTTTGCGCGAAATACAATTTCGCGCAACCCGCTGTTTTGCGCGCCACACTTCAAGATTTCGCGCAACCCGCTAATTTTGTGTGCCACGCTTTAATTTTTCCGCGCACCTCTTTCATTTCTCTCTCCTCAACCTTTTCCAAAAACATATCACTCCATTTTCCATTGGCGATTTTCAGGCCCATAAATTTGGCAAACACTGGGAAATGGCGCCACCTTGTACTACTCTTTTGTACCGTCTCCAGATAGTCCTTTCCTTTGTCATAGTTCTTTGTCAACATGGAATGTCAACAACTTCTCGGGAACTCGACAATTCTCCATGGAAACCTACTTTGTCAACAAACACAATTAACCCAAAAATACTGCAATGTTACCTTGAGGGATTTTTTCCCAACAAAACCAATGTTTGAGATCGAAATCTTAAAAATATATTGACTGATTTTACTATTAGAAGAAGGGAATTTAAAGATATGTATGTTCAGTTAAGACCTAACATAACTACATAAGGATTAGGAAGAAAAAGTACCAGGAATTTAGTAAATTAGAAAATTTATTACATTCCCATCAAATCACTTTTCTACACCAAATGCCAACAAGAACATTGGAAGAAAAATTATACCCTTAATAGACTTCAATATTTTTGACAACACGGAGAATTTATATCATAAAACCTATTTTCTATGAACATAATATATCCTCAAATATGGGTTATAAAGATTTTTTTTAAATACTTCTAGACCAAAATAGGTCTATTTTCCAATGAAATAATTTTGAAGATCTAAACTGTTTTGCACTAACAGTTGAATACTTATCACCAATTCCTCTAGTATTTCTAATCTATATTTCTCAATTACATTAATTTTTACTAGTTTATACTTTTGATAATCAGTTACCCATGACATTTCTTATTTACATTTTTTAAAATTCATTAATTTACATTTTTTTATTACATTGTATTTATTCTTTTTATTTGATGGGGATATTTGTTAATTGTTTCTAGATAAATTTTAAGCAATTTTTAATATTATTAGATAACATAAAATTTATGTCAAAAAATTTATGAAACCATCTTCAAAAGAATAATATCAATTCATTCATAAATGAAATAAGACTTCCAAACTTGTTTATATAATTTGTTTTGTTCATCAAATTTTTAGAAAGTGTTATTTAATTTTCAAATTTTCTATTTTTATACATTTACTTTATTTTATATTTATCCTAATTTAAAATTTTGATCATTTACCAAAATTTTATTTCTATATGAGTTTCGAAATATTTTTAATTTTTATTTTTATTGTTTTTTAAACTTATAAATCATTAAAAATGTAAATTTTAAATAAATCCTTTAAAAATAATAATGAAATCGTGTGTTTTGATGAGATGTAGTATGAGTTGTTGGATCAAGTAAATTTATATTGAACCTTCATATTCTAAATATACCTTTATAAAGAGTTGGACCAACTGTTTTT
The DNA here is from genome assembly GCA_963277665.1 of Viscum album. Classification (NCBI taxonomy): domain Eukaryota; kingdom Viridiplantae; phylum Streptophyta; class Magnoliopsida; order Santalales; family Viscaceae; genus Viscum; species Viscum album. Next base: position 1,681,955,104 of record OY728119.1, on the reverse strand, counting down.
TGGAAGCATTTAGTGCTATAAGAATGGAAGTACATGAAGTGTTCTAGAAATATTTTTTTCATCTTCTAAATATTTTTTCCATCTTTCGATAAAATTATTGTTTCTATTTGAGAACTAAAATGAGATAAATTCTTCAAGAAAGGTTAATTTATTCCAATCTACTTGAAATTTATGAGTTTATCTTGAAGGATATTATTGCCTTCCAAGGATGGAGAAATATTGTTTCAATAGCTGAGGAACATGAACTATGCAATCCTATATTGATCCGAGAATTTTATGGATCTATTAAGTTTTCAGAAGAAGGTAGAAATAAATTATCTTTTATACATTAGTCTATAAGTTTACTTTAGATTTGAAAAAATTTATTGAATTGTAAGAAGTTTCATTCGATGGAAAATTTGTGTATATCCCAAACTTCTTAAGGTTTATGGATTGTTTATTAAAACTAAATCTGAAAAGAACCTTTTTGTGATCAATAAAAAAGTTCATAAAACTAGACATTTAATTCTTGAATTAAGAATTGTTTTCTATTGGATATTACTATTTCATCAACCGATAAAATTATATAAAGATATGATAAAGATACAATACATTTATCTACTTTATTTTATAGTGAAGTTCAAAAAGTAAAATCATGAAAAGTTCATTTTCTCTTATATTGAAGCAATTAGAAATGGTATAGTTAAGATAAAGATATTACTAAATTACAAACTTCTTAACAGGGCTCTTGTGAAGCTGCTAAAAGAGGAAAATGTTGGAAAAAAATAAAATCTGGAAAGAAAGAGAGAGAACCCCATTAATATAGAAAAAATATAAATAATGAGATTGATGTATGATTATAAAGAGAAGATGTTTATAGAAAAGTAATCTATAGTTTCATCTACTAATATTCATCAATCGGATAAAGGAGATGATCATCATCAAGAAATTCAGATTCCAGTAAAGAGGAAATCAACCAAAGTTTATATTTTAGATAAAGAGCTTCTGAAAAAGCTTAAAATGGTGGATGAAGCTAAAACTAAATAAGTGACTATATCTTTAGATAAGGAGAAAAGAAATGTTTTCTAAACCATAATTTCATCCAAAGGATGATTCCTTGAAAAATAAAATAATTCATTCAGATTAACATGTCAAGAAACTAATTGATACTCATTATGACTTCATGAAAGAGAAAGTATAAGAAAAGGAATAGAAGGAAGATAGAGAAGAAGAAAACCCTTATTACAATTTATATAAAGTTAAGGAAAATTCCTTGAAAGAAGATGTCAAATAGAATTTAGTGAAAAAGAAAAAGAAAAGGAAGTATTCTCTAAAGATGGATCAATTTCAAATTTATAAATCAATTCTTCTTGGAGTAACCATTATGGAACTTGTTTTTCCTGAAATAACGTTGAAAAGAAAGCATGTTTTTAAAGTAAAATGAAGAGGTATAACATGAAAATTGTCTAAAAATCATCATCTTTATCCTCACCTCATCTATTAACCAGAATCCCAACTTTAAAAGCATCGAATGTTAATCCATAATATGTTAAACCATATTAAATTCACATTTCACCTCTATATGATAAAAAAGAAGTTACACTAGTAGAAGTTTTATAAAAATTAGTAATAGTTGAAAGAAAAGTAAATCCCCACCAAAGAAAATTATAGTAGAAGATTTATCTCTAAATGAATCCTCAGTTCATATATCTCTTTCAGTTACATTTACACCCTCTAAGAAAGATATTTCAAAATCAGTTTCATCGAAATAAATATTGAGTTCGAGTTCTTATTCCTCAAGTTCTTCTAAGAGTACTATTAATGATATAAATGAAGTAAATGATGATCCAGTTGGTATAGAATTTTTTATCCTGAGAGAGTTGAAGTTTTTGAAGTTCAAAAAATAGTTAAAAAAGATGAAAATAAAAAATAAATCTCATTGGAATCTACAACTTCATTTAAATCCCAATATTTTGATTTAAAGCTTCATGTCATACTGATCATACAAAGAATGATGAATCATAACATTAGTATGATCCATTAACTCAATGCTAGAGTGGGACTCATGCAAAGATAGATGATCCATAGTCAAAATCTTGATGAACAAAGTCAATTCATAGACTCCATAGAAGAGTTTAAAGAATATTTGAAGGAATTCAAACGTGAAACAAATCTTTGTGAATGGAAGTTGAATAACTTCACAAAATGATTTAAGAATAAAGTCAAGGATTTCAGTGTTATTGGTGAGCACAACATTTCAATCCATTATAAATATGTAATTATTTTTGAAAATTAAATCATTCTTGAATATGTTTTGAATGTTATTAAAAGAAAAATTAAAGTAATTTCTTTATTGGTTGAAAATATGAAGAATATAGATGTAATTCGAAACCAACGGATTATAGATCAGAATCTAAAGTACATTGAACAGAAGGAGATACCATAAGATAAAATCTAGAAGATTATCTATTTAGAAGAAAAAGTTATCAAGTGGGATCAAAAATTGAAATCTCAAGAAGGAAAGATTTTAGATAAAGTATCTGATTGTCACAAACCAACCCAGATACCCTCTCAAACTGGCACCTAACCCAATCCATGACATACCAAAAGGGCATTCCTAATTCCCACAGGCTGGAGACTAGCACCTGGGCATCAGACAACAATAAGATGGAATGATTTCACCCAACCTAAAGCAACAACATGGTGTGTGTGTGTGTGTGTGTGTGTGTGTAAGAGAGTAAACAATATAATAGATAACATATGTTGTAATTGAAAGAATGAAACGGAAAAAATAAAACTCAGAAGCAATCAAAACATCCCAAAGTACAATCCAAACATCAAAGGACAACAAAAATAGAAAACATGACACTCCATGTGATAGCATGGGGAAACTCCAACCATATCACCACCAACTACCCAAACCCAACTGACAGAAACCTCACCATCTCACTATGGTGTCTTGCCTTTCCCTACATCAAAGGATATATAAATATCTATGTACCATTAAAGGGATGCACAAGTTGTGATATAACAAGCTTAATCGGATCCTGCCAAGATGTTCCATAACAAGTCTCTGTAAAATAATATGAACATGCTTAACTTTAAGGAAAACCTAGAATGATATACGGTTTAACATTTTTTATATCAAAATCATGACAAAACATTTAATTTTCCATTTTTTGACATTTACAAAATAATCTAGGGAAAATAGTTTCAAATCATTTCATGTATATCAAAGCAATCATATCCAAACAAATTATGTATCATACACATATCATGTAACGCCCTGAACCCATGATGTATTTGCATTATTAATATTATTTTTATTATTTTTATTATTTTGATTATTTTATAAAAATAAATGTTATTAATTCAGATAAATTCAAAGAATAATAACATATGATAAATATTTTTGTTAATAAAACACTAATATATTACATCATTACAAGGATAAAAACGACAAATAATCCAGAAAACTCATTTCAAGCCCTAGAGGCACCACTGGAACACCTCCCAGTAACAAAATAAGACCAATTGTGAAGTCTTTATCCCATGTACAGAGCTCCCAAGAATCGAACCATGCATAGGTGGGCCAAATCCCACGGTGGGATCCCATGTATAAGACCCCCATAGTGCGGTGTGTGTTTGTGTCATCAGGAGAAGGCATATGTATCCAAACTTATAAATAATCCCTAGATTCCTCCCCATTTAGATGTGGGACTTTTTTTCTCTCAGGTGACGCAATCTAGACTACTCATCCTATTCGATCTCATCTCGATCGTCCCCTTCTTTTACTCGATTGGGCCCCCCTCTTCTCCTTCATTGGAATGTTGGGTCTATTTTCCTAGTCATCTGATCAAATCTCAAATGATCTGATCCATTCACCGAAAATACCAATCTCCCCCCCCACCTGTTAAACTCTATCACACTGATCGCACTAGTTTGTCGACGTCATCGAGTTCATATCCTCTGTTAAAGTTCCATTCTATCATGCATATCTCAGTTTCTTCTTCCAAAAAAACAAAATGAATGGTGTCTACTTTGAAACTGATCCCTTGATGAATCCCCCTCAATTCTTATCTTCCTCTGCAATGAACGATTATATATATATATATATCATTTTATTTATGTTTTTTATTAATTGGAACCATTGTTTGATCCGGAATCGGGTCAATTTCAAATCCACTATCTATATTTGATTATTAAAACATAATATATATATATATATATATATATATATATTATGTATCAATCAAGGACAATCGAACACCCTTGAAAACCTATTTTTCTCACTTACATTTTATTAACATATTTTATTAATTAAATATGTGATTCGTTTTATTTAAACCCTCAATTTCACACTTTGAAGCACCTGAAAATATACCTAATTTCCTTTCTCTCTTTAATTGGCATTCAACAGATTCATCTTAAATCAAGTAAGGGTTTAATTTAATTTATCATTTTATTTTTAAATTAAAAATATATGTATGCATATATTCAACTAACTTTCTATCTATTTAAAGAATTTATGAATATAAAGGGTATTTTTGTATTACAATTTTTATAAGTATATTTTTATTTCATTCTTCTAATTTTATAAAATAATTTAAGGTTTTTAATTTTATTCTATCAAGACATGCTATATTTACAAAGATATATATATATGTGTGTGTGTGTATGTATATATATCTTTTTAGTGTATGTATATATATGTGTATATGTATATTGATCTATTTATAGTTATTTTTCTTCAAAAATAAAAAGGAATTAATCATTTATTTTCTAATTTTTATGAAAGGAATTAATGTTTTAATGAATCATGTCATAAGATATTTGTTTTTAAATAATAAAAAAACATTTTTTTGTCATTGTTAATTTCAAATTAATTAATTCAAATCGTTTACATAAAATTGTTTATGTAATGACCCAGATTTCCTCAGGCAATTCCTTTGTGAAAATCCAATGTCTAGGGTGTTCTGGGAGGCAATGATAGCTCGTTTCAAGAGTTTTCCAAATTTCTAGTTTTTTCATCGGTGACTCAGGGCATCGAAGTCAGCACGTCAGTTAATCGGTGAGTCAGGTGTGTCTATATCGGTGAGTTAGGGTTTTCGCTATCGTTGAGTCATGGGTGTCGATATCAGTGAGTCAGGAGCATCATCATTGGTGAGTCAGGGGCATCAGTGTCGGTGATTCGAGGGCGTAGGTTTCGATGAGTCAGGGCATCAGTGAGTCATGACGTCAGTGAGTCATGGCGTCAGTGATTCATTGTGTTGTTAGCTCAGCGTCGGTGGTTCGACGTTGGTAGGTTGTGTTAGTAGCTCACTCGTTAGTTGATCAGCATCAGTGACTTTCCCATCAGTGAATCATTTCCATCTTTTCCAATTTTTCCCCATTTTCCCTATTTCCTCCCTCTTAAATCTTATTTGATGTAAACTGAGTTTAATGCCATTTTGGGAATTTTTAAAGGAATTTCAAAAGATATTAAGTATATCTTTAATATCCTAACATTATGGGGTATTTGAGATACTCAACCCGCATGATCTTGGCTATGATCCCACGTTAATGGATTTTGAAACCGTTCTTCCTTTAATATAGGATCAGACTATCCAATGTCCGGATCTTCTCTTACCAGTGCATTTTTTATTCCCTCGTAGCACACCTAAAGTGTTCCTCTCTAGACGATTTTAACATCTATATGGAATTCCTTGTTGGGTTTTCTTGGTGTTCTTTCCTGTTACTCACGCGATCCCCTTTGGTGCGAGGAGGAGTTTTGGCTGCTTGTTGTTCCAGGTAGGGATTTCTTCTACCTCTCTTTAATTATGCATCATGAGGGGTAGGTACACAAATGATTCCTTTTGAATAAAGGGTGAATAATTTTCTTAAAACAAGAAATAAATAATAAGGTAATATGATCAAAAGATAACATGGGTCAATAAAATAATTGGTTGGGAGTGGATTGATGTTTGATCGCTTATTTTATTTTGTCATATTTTTTTTTCTTATGGATTATTTTGGTTGTATACCTTCTGAAAATAATGGATTTTCATGGTCTTTTCTTTCACACTGGTTGTATTCTATTTGTTTTTGTTAAGATGTTTTATAATTGGTAGTAACATCCAATCTGCTTAATCACATATACTTGGTCAATTAAATGGATTCCCTAGGATCAAACCCATTTTGTGATCACACTAATTATTTGAAGTGTAATTAAAGAACCTCTATTTTCTAAATCTAAATACCCTTGGCTTGATGGTGTGGTCATGTGAGGTGTGTTTTATGGGTTCTAGCCTTGTGTAGGTAGTGGGTACAGGGGTGGACAGAGGATTTGGTTTTGTGGGAATTATGTGGTATGTGTGTGCATTGGGGTTTTTGTTTAATGGTAGTTGATGTGGGATTTGTGTGTGGGATAGTATAGGTGGTGTGTTGGAATCCCAGTTTGAGAGACTAATTGATTTTGGAATGGATGGACTTGTAGGAAGTGGGAATGCCTTTGTTTTGTGGCCATCAAGTGATGTTGGGCAGTGGGATTGCAATGTGGTTATGGGTTTTTGTGTAGTAGGACTGCATTTGGGGGTTGTTTTTGTAATTGGGATATAGGTTTGGGTGAAATGTCATGCTTTTGTGGTATAAATTTGAATAATGGCAGTTGGTAGTGGATGTATGGGTGACTAGGGAAAAGGGGGGGTGTGCAGTAGGAATGCAAGTTGGTTGTTCTCGATTGTTTTTATGAATGATTGTTAAAATGGAAATGATTTACCTTGGTCCCTCTTCCCTTATTCAATGTTGTTCTTGGTAGTTTCCCTGGGTAATACTAGAGTAAATTAAAGTGAACCCCTTAACCAATGAATGAAAAGTGGTTAGATAAAAAAGGGGTTGAGATTACGATTTGGCAGTGATTGTTGTGTGGTTGTGCATATAGAGGTAGTAGCAAATGTGGTTCTGTGTGGGTTGGTTGTTTATTTTGGGACACATAGGTTGGGTTGAGGGTTTTCTTACTTATATGTATAAATTTTAATTCCTTGTGATTTCTATAAGAACCCCATCCTTGATGAGAACCATGTACGGAACACCCCCATTTTATAGGGGAGGTTGTCATTCCCAACATCCTGATGGGAGGATGGATGGATGGTTACTGACTTTCTTCCCCACACCCTCTTCTAGGTTTTTACCAATCGAGCATATATGGGTATGTTGTAATGGATTGAGGCTTACCATAGTCCAAGATCCATCGGACAGGTTTGTTTTGGATGAAAGGCCTAGGTGTTTGCGGGGTAGGTTTATTTTCCAAGTGTCTTTGAGATGTGGCCTAGGTGTCTTCTAGTGAGAGGCATGGTTTTTGTGGCCTAGGTTTCTTCGGGTGAGATGTGTGGTGTGGTTGAGGACCAGGTGTGTGCGGGCGGGTTATGGCCGCAAGACTACATTTTAGGAGAGTGGTAGCATCAATATGTTAGTCATTAGGAATGAGTAGTTAACCAGTGGGAAAAGTGGTGCGGGGTACCCCAAATGTCAATGTTCTTGTACTACTATTTTACTTGATTTGCATTATTTGGAAAGTGTGCCTTGTTTAGGAAGGTATGGTTAGTACTCCTTGGTATGCACTTTGAGGTTCTACTATTTTCTCATAGGGGAATTAGTATGTTCACCCACTTGTGCACAGGTGGATTTAGTTTTCCTACTGGGTATACTTATATACTCACCCTACGTTTGTAAAACTATTTTTAGGTTTCCATGAGGACTTTGAGGACCATGTTGGACTCTACTATCTTGGTCATTGGGATAGTTTTTTTGTTTCTACTTAGTCTCTTTATTTGGTACTTGTTTATGTACTTTGGTTGTACTTTTGTCACAGTTTACGTTTGAACATGCATATGGAAATGGATTTTGGTTTTACTTTTACCTTTAGTTTGGTGTTGTTTGGGATTTAACCATCATATCTCCTAATAATGTTTTCATTAAAAAGGTTAATGTCTTCCATTTTGTGTGAAATTCTATACCCTTGGTGCTAGTCTCTACTCTGGGGCCTTTTGAAGGCGGGTCTCAGGGGTCATTATCTCTCCTTCATCTTGAAGAAGGAAGGGTGTGGCACTTTGCAGCCCTTTCCCCCATCTTGAATAAGGTGGCTCATGACAGAATGGTATCAAAGGGAGGTTGAGAAATAGGATGGAGTTCGAAGTTATGCATAGTGGGGATTTCATGGGATGGTAGGGAAATGGTTTCAGGCAATCGTGGTTCATGAAATAGGCCAAGGAAGACTGGCTAGGACAATGGATTTTAGGGGGGCATGTGATCTGATGCAAGGACTCTGGACCTACTAAACAACCAAGTGTGGCTACGTTAATTTTAGGGTAGAGAGGTATGCGCATCATAATGACTTGTGTGCTTGTTTTTTTTTTATTTTTGGGATTTTATTTAAATAAAGAGTTGAAATAATTTTTTTAAAAGAAAACATACATACTACCCGAGCTTAAGAGTTTCTTGTTTACCCTTTTCAGCTATGGAACCCAGACGTCACCCACATGTGGTACGAGTATTTTAGGCCCAGTAGAATGACTCGGTTGGTCAGTGGAGGGCCAATCGAGATGAGGAAGATGACTTTTCAAAAAATACCCTTCATTCTTTACAGCAGCACACATTGGGAAAGTACGAGGGCAGCGTCTAAGACATGGAGACAGAGAATTGGCTCAAGGATCTAGTGATATCTTTTGGCTTGATCTAGGCTCCAACAAAGTACTTTGTTCCTTTATCCATGAACCAGGTATAAGGAGGGGCATGTCAGTGGTGGATGCTTTACCTTAGGGAGAGAAATGAGACCAATGTCTCATGGGATGACTTTGAGAAGGAGTTTCGGGCGGAATTCATTTCCTCAATGATGATGGTTGATAAGAGGTAGGATCTTCTCTCCCTCAAACAGAGAAGTATGACATTGAGTGACCTAAGGATCAAGTTCAAGGATCTCATACACTTTGCTCCAGATATCTTTTTGGACGAGGAGTCCCTGGAGAGAGCTTAGAGGAGGCACTATGACCTTATCTTTAGTATGTCGTCACTCCATTTACTCTGCCAATAAACATTGAAGTCCCAAAGAAGGACAAAGTAGGGGAGAGGATGAACTCGTAGGGATGTTTATCATGAGAGGGGAGCTGATTAAGTTCATCGAAGGGGAAGGAAGTCAGCAAAAGGTCTCCAACATCATGGCCTTCTAGGTTTCATCCAGCGAGAAGTAGGCCTTAGAAGATCCAGTTCGGATCTCATGGTCCTCGCCCTTTCCCCATTGGTCTGGGACTGAGGTGCTTCATCTATGGAGGTCGTAGAAATATTCAGAAACAATTCCAAATTCGATCTCAGTATGGTGGGGGTGGGAAGGTTCATCACCCACCCCAGCAATAGAAATTTCCGGCCAGGACTTTCCAGTAGTAAGGGAAATGATATCCTGCTCCACTGAGGATAGACAGTGGTGGAGGAGGTCGACCTTAGGGTTCTTCTCAGGGACCTCGACAAGGGAATGTTCAGAGAGTCAGTCGATAGCAGAGGGGTAGAGGAGCTGGGAGTGGGCAGTTGCATGCCGCCGAGGTAGCAGTTCCAGTGGGGCTTGAGGTTTTTCGAGGTATGATCAGTCTTCTTAGCACTCTTTCTTGTTATTTTTTTGATTCAAGAGCCTCACACTCCTTTGTTTCACCCAGTATATCCCATTATATGGGACTTGATGTCAAGAGGCTTCTCATGACCCTGCTGTTGAGTATTCCAGTTGGGGGTCAGACCAGCTTGTTTGATGTTTTTCGGGGATGTAGACTATTGTTGGGGCTGTAACAGTCCAATGGGTATCTTCTTCTGCTATAGATGCAGTCATAGGATGTCATCTTAGGAATTGACTGGTTGTTTTTATTTCATGCTATTATCAACTTCTTCTGAATAATATTTATGTTTTCAGGTGTGGACGACCAGCGTGGAGTTTTTATTGGTGAGCAGAGCTGTTAGGGGACAGTTGGTATATGGAGCCTCGTCTCTCCTTGATGGTTGAGCTGTCAATGGGATCAGTGGACACAAATATGGTGGAGGTTCTGAGGGTTGTTAGATATTTCTTAGATATCTTCCTAGAGGAGGTTGTGACCCTACCCCCTCAGCGTGAAGTTGAGTTCAGAATAGACTTACAACCCGATTCCCATCCAATTTTAATGGATTCCTATTGGATGACACCTTATAAGAACTGGGAGTTGCAGATTTAAGTTGAATACCTAATGAAGAAGGGTTATATCTGAACAAGTGTGTCATCGTGCGGTGCACTAGTCTTGTTCTTGAAGAAGGAAGATGGTGGTCTAAGACTGTGCATAGACTAAAGGAGACTGAATCAGGTAATGGTCAAGAACTGTTACCCCTTTTGAGGATAGAAGATCTTTTTGACCAGTTAAAGGGAGCATGTTGGTTCTCTAAGATCTATCTGTGGTTAGGATGTCACCTGTTGAGGGTGGAGGAGGGTGAATTCCCAAAGACTTATTTCACGTGTAGGTATAGGCACTTCGTGTTCATAGTCATGCCCATCGGTGTTACGAATGCACCAGTCGTGTTCATGAGGCTCATGAACACTGTCGTCTGCAAGTTCCTGGACCGTTTTGTATTTGTGTTCATCGACGACATCCTGATATACTCAAGGTCATAGGAGGAGCACGTCGAGCATCTGAGGACTATCTTGGAGGTCCTATAGCACCACTAGTTTTATGGGAAGTAGTCCAAGTGCAAGTTCTAGATGTGAGAGGTGAACTTACTTTGGCATGTGGTGTCTCGGAAAGGGATATTAGTGGACCCATCAAAGGTATAGGTGATTGTTTCTTCGGTAGAAACCAAGAATGTGGTAGAGGCTCGTAGCTTCCTGGGTCTAGCAGGCTATTACCGGAGGTTCATACCTGACTTCTCTCGAGTTGCGGCTCCGTTGACGACTTTGACCAAAAACGACCATACCTTTGTGTAGAGTGAACAATATTAGGAAGATTTTAGATACGTGAAGGGGAATCTGGTCAGTACCCCAGTTCTTAGGTTTCTATAGGAAGGGGTGATGTTTAAGGTTTTCTGTGACGCTTCCGGTCTTGGCTTGGGATGTGTGTTGATGTAACAGTAGGTAGTGATCTCTTATGGGTCTAGGAAATTATGTCCCAATGAAAATAACTATGCCACCCATGATCTAGAGTTTGTAGCGATCGGGTTCGTTCTGAAGTTATGGCGACATTACCTCATCAGGGATCACTTTGTTGTCTTTATGGATCATAAGAGCTTGAGGTATATCTTCTCCCAGTGAGACCTGAACTTGTGGCAGTGAAGGTGTATTGAGTTTCTCTAGGACCACACCATCAATATCTCTTACAACCTAGGAAAAGAGAAAATGGTGGTTGATTTCATAAATAGGAAATCACAAAAGGAGTTAGTTCAGAAATCCACGGATGCTTGGAAGGCGATGGAGGAGTTGGCCGCTTTTCGCCTAGATGCGAGAGTGGATGGTGGCAAAGGATGTCTGTTTCAGATTACAATGCAGTCTTCCATGGTGTGGTGGGTGGAGGAGTCTTAGTAGAGAGACTTAGAGACTAAATTGATGTGTGATCATGTTGTCGAGGGTGATTCTTTAGAGGGATGGTCGGAGGATAGCGAGAATCAAATGTTGTTATGCGGTAAGTTGTTTGTCCCAATGAAAATGCGTGAGGGAGTTCTTCGTGAGTTCTATAAATCACCACTGGCGGTGTATCCAGTAGTCTCTAAGATTTATTGAGGTTTGAGGGAATAGTTTTGGTGGCATGTGGTGAATCAGATAGCGGAAGCGTTTCTGGGAAGGTACCTAGTGTGTCAGTAGGTGAAGGTCGAACACCATGTTCCCAGTGGTCTATTGCATCCCTTAGACATTCCCAAGTGGAAGTGAGATGAAATATTGATGGATTTCATTATATTATTACCCAGGGATCAGGGAGGATGTGATGATCTTCAATTAATAGTGGACCAACTGAAAAAATCGTTTCACTTTCTAGAGATCAAGGAGTCGAGAGCAGTGGATCTCTTAGCATAGAGATATGTGGATGAGGTGGTGTGACTGCATGGATTTCCCAGATCCATTGTATCAGATAGGGATACATGTTTTACATCACGATTCTGGAGGGGATTTCATCATGACATTAGCACCCAGTTATGCCTCATCAATGTTTTCCACCCTCAGATGGATGGGTAGATAGAGAGGATCATCTAGAAGTTGTAAGACATGTTACGGGAATGTGTTCTAGAATTCAGTGGGTCTTGGGTGTGACATTTTCCCTTGGTATATTTTGGTTACAATAATATCTATCACTCCTCCATTGGTATGTATCTATTCGAAGATATATTTGGGAGTTCATGTTGTTAACCCTTGTGTTGGATAGAGGTTGGAGAATCATCCATTCTTGGTCAAGACGTGGTGCAGAGTGCGACAAAGAAGGTGTAGCTTGTCCGTGAGAGGATGAAGGTAGTACAGGACCGACAGAAGTCGTATGCCAATCATAGGAGGAGGCCCTTGGAGTTCGAGGTTGGGGACTATGTCTTCTTGAAGGTTTACCCTCAACGTGGGTAGAGGAGGTTTGGAAGAGGGAGCAAGATTTCTCCTAGGTTCATCAAACCTTTTGAGGTGATGGGATGAGTTGGCAAGGTGGCATATCAGCTGGCGTTTCCACCGTGATTGGAGAGGATCCACTACATCTTTCATGTCTCTCAACCATTTTGGTATCTACACGATGAATCCCACGTCATTGACTGGGGAGAGTTGGACATCGAGGATGACATGATGTTTATGGAGCGATCAGTAAGAATCGACGATCGTGAGGAGAAGGTTCTTAGTGGATGGACCATTCCTTTGGTTCATGTGTTATGGAGGCATGGTGGCCTTGATGAGAGTACTTGAGAGAGGGAGGCACAGATGCGTTCCCAATACCTAGAGTTTTTCTGTTTTTTTCTCTTGTGTTTTTCTTTGTGCTTTACTTATGATGTAGTGCTTAACCTTGTTCGTTATCAAGTGTGTTGTTCCCCTATTCTCAATTTGGTGTGTGAAAAGTCGATATTGTGGGGAGGAAGGATCTAATCTCTAATCAAGACTCATTAATTTGGATGCGATTAAACTCATGCGGGTGAGTTAGTGCTTCCCAAAGCGGATAGTATGTTGACATGGAGGAAGGAGCTCCCTATTCCATGTGTCTGGACAGTGTGACCTTTGGTGTTTTTGTGGTTGTTTGGGGTAGTGGGGTCTTAGTGTTTGTAATTTTTTTCAAGAGATAGATGAAAAGGAGGTGTTCTTGGATTTTAGGGTTTTCACTCTAGTTTTTGAACAACACAAGGTGGTTTATTCCTGAGGGGTATCTTAAGGGGTGGTTGTTCGGACCTCTTTTCTTATGGTTTAATTTTAAATTCTCAATGGTGAGAATAGTTTGATAGGTATCTGATGTAATGACCTGGATTTCCCTAGGCTATTCCTTTGTGAAAATCCAGTTTCTAGCATGTTCTGGGAGGCAATAGTATCTCGTTTCAAGAGTTTTCTAAATTTCCAATTTTTTCATTGATGAATCAGGGCATCAGCATTGGCATGTCAGTGAATCGATGAGTCAGGGTGTCGGTATTGGTGAGTCAGGGGAATTGTTATCGGTGATTCAGGGGTATCGGTATCAGTGAGTTAGGGGTGTTAGCATCGGTGAGTCAGGGGCGTTGTTGTCAGTGAGTCGAGGGCATCAGTGTCGGCGAGTCAGGGTGTCGGTGCCAAGGCATCGGTGTCAGGGTTTCGGTGAGTCATTGCGTCAGTAGCTCAGTGTCGGTGGATCAGCATCAGTAGGTCATGTCAGTAGCTCACCCGTCGGTGTCTCATTGTCAGTGACTCACCCATCAATAACCCATTTCCAACTTTTCCAGTTTTTCCATGTATTTCTTGTTTCGTCCCTCATAAATCTTATTTGACGTAAACTGAGTTTAAAGCATTATTTGGGCATTTTTAAGGGCGTTTCAAAAGATATTAACTATATCATTAAAATCCTAACATTCCAGGGGATTTGAGATACTCAAACTGTTTTATCTTGACCACGATCCCATGTTAATGGCTTTTGAAATTGTTCTTCCTTTGATATAGGATCGGGCTCTTCAAAGTCAGGTTCTTCCCTTCCTGGTGGGATTTTTTTCCCTCTTGGTGTGCCTAAAATATTCCTCTCTAGAGGAGTCATTCATCTGTGTGGAAGTCATCTTTGTTTTTCATTGGAGTTCTTTCCTACTACTCGCACGATCCCCTATTTTTTGGCACAAGGAGGATTTTTGGTTGCCTGTTGTTCCAGGTAGGTATTTCCTCTTCCTCCCTTTAATTTTTCATCATGTAGGGTGGGTTTAAAAGTGATTACTTGTGAGTAATAGATGAATTCTTTTCATAAAATGATAAATAAATAAGAAGGTAATATTATCAAAAGATAACATGGGTCAATAAAAATAATGGGTTGGGAGTGGATTGATGTTTGATCACATATTTTATTTTGTTATCTTTATTTCCTTATGGATTGCTTTGGTAGTATGCCTTATAGAAATCATGGCTGTTGGTTTTCTTTTATTGCACACTAGTGGTGTTCTATTTGTTTTTGTTATGATTTTTGATAATTGGTCGTAACATGAAATCTGATTAATCATGAATACTTAGTTAATTAAATGGATTCCTTGAGATCAAAACTATTATGTGATCACCCCGGTTATTTAAAGTGGAATTAAAGAACCCCTGTAGGATAAATATGAATACCATTGGCTTAATGTTGTGTTCGTGTTCTGTGTGTTTTATGGGTTCTAGCCTTGTGTAGGTTTTGGGTACAAAGGTGGACAAAGGAGTTGGTTTTGTGAGAAGGGGTGTGTTATATGTGTGCAACGGGGTTGTGGTTTAATGGTAGTTGTCATGGGCTTTGTGTGTGGATTATTATGATTGGTGTGTTGGAATCCCAGTTTGAGAGACTTATTAATTGTTGAATGGATGGACTTGTAGGCATTGGGATTTCCTTTGTTTTTTTTGTGGACATCAAGCGATGTTGGGCAGTGGGACTACAATGTGGTTATGGGCTGTTATGTAGTGGGACTACATCTGGGGGTTGTTTGTGCAGTGGGGTTCCGGGTTTGGGTGCAAGGGAATGATTGTGTGGTATAACATTTAAGAATGATAGTTGGTAGTGGATGGACAGGTGCTTTGGGAAAAAGGGGGTATGCAGTAGGACTGCAGTTTTCTTGTTTTGAGTTGTTTTTATGAATGGGTGTTAAAATAGGAATGCTTTACCTTGGTCCCGCTTCCCTTGTTCAATGTTGTGCTTGGTAGTTTCCTCAGGTAGTACAGGAGTAAACTAATGTGAACCCATTAATCAATTAATGGAAACTGGTTAGATGAAAAATGGGTTGGGATTATGCTTTGGCAGTGGTCGTTGTGTGGTTCTGCATATAGGGGTAGTAGAAAATGTGGTTCTGTGTGGGATAATTGTTTGTTGTGGGACCCATGGATTGGGTTGAGTGTTTGTTTACTTATATTTATAAATTTTAATTCCTTGTTATTTCTATATGCACCCCACCCTCATTGAGAACCATGTGTCGAACACCCCCATTTAATGGGAGAGGGTGTCTTTCCCAACATCATGGTGGGAGGATGGATGGCTGGTTATTGACTTTCTTCCTCTCACCCTATTCTATGTTCTTACTACTCAACCATACATAGGAAGGTTGTAATGTCTTGAGGATTACCATAGTACAAGATCCTTTGGCCAGGTTTGTTGTGGATGGGAGTCCAAGATGTTTGTGGGCTAGGTTTGTTTTCCCAAGTGTCTTTGGGATGAGGCCTAGGTGTCTTCAGGCGAGAGGCATGGTTATTGTGACCCAGGTATCTGTGGGCAATATGTGTGCTATGGTTGAGGCTCAGGTGTGTCTGTGTGGGTTGTGTTAGTGGGACTGCATTTTGGAAGAGTGGTAGCATCAAGACGTTATCCATTTGGAAAGAACAATTAACCAGTGGGAAAAGTGGTGAGGGGTACCCAAATTTCGATGTGCTTATACTACTACATTACTTGATTTGTGTTATTTGGTGAGTGTGTCTTGGTGAGGATGGTATGGTTAGTACTCCTTGGTAGGCACTATGAGGTTCTATTGTTTTCTCATAGGGGAATTAGTATGTTCCCCCACTTGTACACGGGTGGATTTATTTTTCCTACTGTGTAACATTCTGTTACCTTGAGCAAGTAATTTTACACTTTCTCTAAGTCCTCGTTTAGTAAAAAATCCTTAAAAATAGTTTTTTGGGGGTTTACAGTAGGTTTTAGTACAAGCAAACGTCGTGTACCAGAAGTGCACGCCGTGTACTTGGGGACAGATTCAAGTCATGAATCGGATGTCATGTCGTGAGATGGTACACATCGTGTACCTATGGTACAAATTTTGTAGTGTTTAAATATCGAATTTGTAACCTGGGGTGATGTATTTTTAATCTTACTTATCCAGCATGGACCACACGTCATGACCCCAAGTTACATGTCGTGACTCGTCCCACGCCCAGCTTAAAGTCAAGTGTTTGTCTATTTCGCTATGTCCTTTTCATTCCAAACTTTGTCGCTCTCAACCTAGAGAAGTTCTGGTGCATTTTTTGAGAGACTCAACTCCTTCCGGATCGAACCAAATGGCATGGGATCTTCATTCATCTTATGGTGTGATTCTCAGGTAAGTGTTCCCCCTCGTTATACAAGTTTCTCTCTTCCTCTCCTCTTGGGTTTTCAATGGGTCATCTTGGGATTGATGGATCCCTATCATGCGTTGTTGGATATTGTTACTGGGTAGATTTTCAAGGTCTTCTACACCTTCGTTCTCATTGATGGGTGCTGTTGTGAGTGTCTTTCTTCGGAAAATAGGTAGGTGGTTCCGTCCCAATTTTCCAAATTGATTACCATCAAATTGGATGATTTATCTCAATTTCCAATTTAAATTCAATTTCTTAATCTTGCTTTCAATTGCTTCAATAAAAACAAAATTCTAATGAATTAAAGGATTTTAAATGGTTTTGGAAAGGAAATTTTGAAAACCCCCAATTCCAATGAATTGGGGTGGGTTTATGGAAATTGGATGATTTAAATTTTTTAATTTAAATTATGGATTCGATGGAAATTTTGTCTATTTAATTGTTAAATTTAATTGAGAAATATTGAGAAAATGACCGAATTAGTTTTTAATGGATTTCAAACTCATGAAAATGGATTAAAATGATCTGATAGAAACCCAGTGGTTTTATATTGCGAAAAAGGCATGTTTTTTTAATAAAACCTGTTTTGGTTTTAAATGGAAAGAAATTGGCATTTTTTAAATGGAAGAATGGGATTGATCGTATTTTAAGTAGTCTTAAAATAATTCAGCTATCATGTAAGAGCACATGCAAGCCTTAGGTAGTTAGTGAGTTATTTGGATACACTCGACGCTACGATAATTTTCTAAAACTTACTTGCGGCGGGTCACATCCCTAAAGTGTTGGTGATTAGTATCCTTTGGATTGTGTCATAGGGACATGTTTATATACTTTTTCTAAGTTCACATAGAGAGTGCGAAAGCCTATAGCTGGTTAATACTATTGTACCTTTTGGAATATGACCATGTTGCTCGCTTATTTATTTATATTTGAGATATAAATGTATTCCAATGTTTGTTGGAACTACTTTTCATGCCTTCTGAATTTATATAAAATATTTTATATAAATGATTTACTTAATCCATTGTTTTATAAATATTCCATCTCTTTTAAAATAAATCATGTGGTTTAAATGAATTTTACATCATATTGAAACTGTTTAGAATGTTTTGTTTAAATATGATTTTTAATTTACAAACCTGTTTATTTTGAAAATTGGAATCTATTGTTTGGATGATCTATATTTGGAATCTGTTATAGAGTATTTTGCGGTATCTTAATGGTCTTAGGCTCACACCCTACTTTTTCCTTCGGGTGTTTTTAAACTTTCTTATTCCAGGATGGAGCAAAGGGAAGGGATCTCTTGGAGGTGGATCCAGTTGTTAAGATTTGGATGTGGTGAGTTGTGTCCTTTGGGACCTTGGGGATTTTTTTCTTGTTTAGTACTTTGGATTGTAGTACTTTGGATTTTATGCCTCATTGTATTCTAGTAATTTTACTCCCAATGGAGTTTTCCTATTGATATGCATACTGTCTTTTATCTTTTGCTTCCGCATTCTTGTGGCATAATTGTTCCCACTTGTATGTTGTACGATGTCGGGTGCTAGTCACCAGCCCATGGGGATCGGAAACACCCTTCGGGATATGTTAGGACCGGATTGGTTATCGAGTTACCAAGGTACTTGGTCTAGTTCATGACAAATTGGTATTAGAAGAGGCTATTGATCTTCCTTTTTCTGGAAGTCAGTATGCATTTTTTTGAAATATTGTTGGAACATAGGAGGTAGTTGTGATTAAGTGTCTAACCATATATCACTACAATGAACCTTAAGACACCAAAGGTGGTTAGGGAAGGAAATCTTGTGGATTAGTTCTAGTATTTTCCCTATAGATATTTGGATAGGTTGAAATCTAAATCATGTTTGTCCCTTCTGTTGAGAGTATTTTCTCTTTCTACTCAGTTTGAGTGTTAATATAATGTTATCCTTTTATCAATTGATGTTGTGTATCATCATGCCTATGAGGAGATGTGAAAATTAGTTATAGGAAAAGGCTGCTGCTGAACCTCAGCAAGAAAATCCTATTGTCGGCCCGAATCTGTTTGAGGTAATTGTGTGCACTGTCCAAGCTCTGTGACATACACCATCTCCAGTTCCCGCTCAGGCTCCAACTGTGGATCCTTAGGGGGGATGTTCATCGGAATTATTCTCAATATTTCCTTCACCATAATCCACCAGTCTTCAAAGGATTCACCGATCCTCAACATGATGACGAATGGTTGGGAAATATAGAATGTTTGTTTGAGTTCTTGGAGACACTGGAAGTGATCAGGGTGAAGTGTGACACCTTAGAGTGGGAGGGACCAAGAAGGAGATGGTGGGACATGATGGTGATGGTAGGGAAACATGAGGTATTAGAATAGAAAGACTTCAAGGTTCTTTTCACCAATCAGTTCTATCTAGAGTTGATGGTGTTGGATAAGGCTGTAGAGTTTTTCAAGCATGATCAGACTGACAAAACTATGGCTAAGTATTCAAATCTCTTTTTTGAGCTAGTGCAGTTTTCTTCTGAGACTGAATCTAATGAGGGGATAAAGGCTCGATGGTTCAAGTTGGAAAATTGATCAGATATCCATTATCAGGTTTTCTTGCTCAAGATTCCCACTTATGTTGAAGTGATGGATAGGGTGATGATGGTTGACATGGACTTTGCTGGGAAGTCAAGGTTGAAAGGAGTCCCTTTTTCTCCTAGTGGCATTGTTGGATCCTTTAATGGAAAAAAGAAGCATGATGATCCTCACATCAGTTCTCAACAAAAGAGTCATTCCAAACCTCATACAGCTCCAGGAGGATGTTTATTGACTTTATATTAGTGTGTAAATCTAGGACATTCTAGTAGGGTTTTCACTGAGGCACCCAAGAACTGTAGCTCCTGGGGGCGTTTAGGAAACTTATCGAGGTTCTTCCATCACTTATCTACCCCATATAGTGGGACAAGATCAGCAGCTCCTCTTAACACTGAGGGAAAATCAAATGCTTTACATTCCAAAGGGTTCCATCCACAGGAATCCGGAACGAAGCTTCTTCACATGGTGGAAGAGTCTCCATAGGAATTAGACAGGGGTCCAGTGACTGTAAGAGGTGCCATTATCATTGTCTCATCATTATTGACTTCTCTTTTTGATATTGGTGCATCTCACTCTTTTATTTCAATCCATATTGATAACCTACTTAATATTCCTATGGAGAAACTATCTTTTGTAATGGATATTACTACACCCCTTGGTATGAAGAGAGAGTAGGGTCTTCGTCGTCCTACATGTGTCTTCTCTCTATCAGATGTTGAGCTATCTTGGATTTTTCTGGTTATTGATATGAAATCTCTTGACATCATATTCGAGATGGATTGGATCATTTCCAACAAATCCCAAATTGATTTTTATTTTTGTCGGGTCTACTTTACTACACCAAGTGGTGTGCCCCTTATTTTTCAAGGAGAATAGGACCCAAGGTCGAGTAGAGACAGACCATCTTATCCAGAGTTTGGGTAAGTGATATCAGTTTTTTCTTTTGACCTGGAGTGAGATTCAATGGGTGGTGATCTTCCTCCAGTTGTCACTGAGTTTTCCTAAGTGTTCCCTTCAGATTTCTATTGTCTTCCACCAATGAGTGAGGTTGAGTTTTCTATTGACTTAATGCCTAAAACTCAACTGTTCTCTATTCCCTCTTACCGCATGGCACCAGATAAGATGAAAGAGCTGAAGTCTCGGTTGGACGACATTCTTGATAAAGACTTTATTCATCCAAGTGTGTCAACTTGGGCAGTGGAATTTCACTTTGCTAAGAAGGCTGATGGTTCTCTTCTCTTATGTATTGATTATCAAAAGCTCAATCGAGTTACGATAAACAAAAAATATTCATTTCTCCGGATTGATGATATGTTTGATCAGATAAAAGTGGTGAAGTGGTTTTCAAAGATCGACCTTCGATCTGGTTACCATCAGTTGAGGATAAAATAATTTGAAATTCAGAAAACAACCTTTCAGAGCAAGTATGAGTACTTTGAGTACCTTGTTATGCCCTTTGGTTTGACAAAAGTTGTTATGTCCACTAGGTTAGATACCCTGAGATGGGAGTGAATTAGGGTATGATAGATTAAAACAACTGCACCTATTGATCTTATTTCATTGTTAGACAAAAATCTCTTCTCTCTCCTTCCCATTGTAGAGTATGAGAAAATCTTAAATCATGCACATGACAGATCAATTTTACATGGTTCACCCTCACTAGGCTACGTCCAATGAGCTTACACTAGTGATGTACTGATGTACCAAATTCACTAAAAGCGCACTATAGTTTACAATGTTTGGAGCGGACTCACTGTCCCTTCTAGTTTACAACTAAACATAATTTGAAAGCTCACTACTCTCTCGAATAAATTGTGCTCATTTCTTCTTAAAAACACCCACTCATAGTTTATAGACTTGTAGGTCCCTTCATTATCTCAAATGAATACATCCTCCATTGTATGTAGATTCTCTTTTGATGTTCCACTTTCATCCACTGATGAATGCAACTTTACCGCAGTATTACGGGGCAACCTAAAATATTTCATGCAACCCTTAGTACGTCTTGCATGCAAATTTATTGTCTTGTGCACAAGATTCAACTTTTTTAGTGAAACACCTCTTGCGTGTAACTTCAATGTTACGTGAAACTCAAATATTACACGCAACTTTCTTAACTTGTGCGCAACTCAAAATCTTTCACGCAACTCCCTTTTCACTAAATTCTTACGCGATCTAGAGCTCGGATTCTCTCTAAGTGTTGATCTCTTTCGAATGAGGGGGGTCACCTCTTATTTATAGGCATCGTCAACCCCTGCACAAAAAAATTGGCAAACACTGGAAAATAGTGCCTTCTTAGATCTGTTCTTTTTGTACCGCCTCCAGATCATCCATTCCTTTGTCATTATTATTTTTCAACATAGGTTGTCAACAATATCTCTGGAAATCGACAACTCACCATGTAAAACGTCTTTTTTAACAAAATAACCATCTTTTTCAACAATCAAAAACACCACAAAAATGGTCTGATGTTACCTTAAGGGATTTTTTCCATATAATATCCCCCTTTGGGTTTATTAAAAATTCTTCTCATAACAACTCTCTACACTTTGATACTTCACTGAAGCTCCTTCCATCATCTACCATCATTCACATCTTGCGATTTAGATAGCGACCAAAGATTCCCCGACCACATACTCTAAGCCCACATGAGTAGTGCTCGATGTGATAAACATGAGTAGTATAAAAAGTTCATCATTGAATCACTTCATTTTTAGACCAATTTTTGATACCATACTAATACCAAAAAACTAATTTCATCATGAACCTCAGCTGATGCGATATCTAATATGTGATCGATCACTTCAAGTATCATCGGATTTAATAATCTCCCCTTATCTCATTACTCTCCCCTTATATCGCTACTCCACCTGTCAGCTTCTTCTCGTGTCTTTGACTAATACATTTCCTCCCTTCATTAGCCACACTTTATCCCCCTTTAAGAGTTACTCATTCTCCCCCTTTTTCAAAAAACCCAAAGGTCACTCCTTTGTGGTCAACAATAGAGTAGAGAACACTGATCAGCGCATTAGGGAAAAATAAACCATACCTCAGGGAGAGGGGGTGTCCCACATCCACACTTTTTCATGTGTGGTGAGTCGACTGAACTCCCAGAGCTAGTCGATGCATCTCAAAAGATTCCTTGGGTAAGGCCTTTGTCAGAATATCTGAAACCTGTAGTTCTGTAGGAACGTACTCCAACATCACGATTCTCTGATCAACCTTCTCCTTGATAAAGTGATACTTTATCTCAATGTGCTTTGTCCTTGAATGATGAATTGGATTTTTGCTAAGATTTATAGCACTTGTGTTATCGCACTGGATTCCGATCGAAGACTTCACTTCAACTCCCATGTCATCAAGATGTTGCTTCATCCACAATAATTTTGTGCATGCTTGAGTGGCGACAATATACTCAGCTTCTACAGTGCTCAATAAAATTCAATCTTGCTTCTTGCTTATCAAAGATATACACAATCCACCAAGATAGAAAAAAACCTCCTGACGTTGATTTCCTGTCATCTTCTTAACCATCCCAATCTGCATCTATATATCCCAACAGCTCTGGATAATATTTTTCATTATACATCAAACTAAATTCCAAAGTTCCTTTGATATACTGAAGTATTCTTTTCCCTGCAACCATGTGGATTTCCTTGGGATTTCTCTGATATCATGTTGCTTCACATGTGGAGAAAAAAATATCAAGTCTTGTCACTATTAGGTATAGTAAACCTCCAATAATCTGCTTGTATTCTGTTATATTAATTGTCTTTTCATCATTATCTTTTGATAATTTCATCCGGGTAGCAATCGGAGTCATCATCTCCTTGTAATTTTCCATTCTGAATCTTCTCAGAACCTCCTTGGCATATTTTTATTGAGATATGAAAGTTTCATTCCTTCCTTGTATCACCTATAAACCAAGGAAAAACATCAGCTCTCTAATCATTGATATTCCAAACTCACTTTTCATGAATTCAAAAAACATTCTGCACTGATCTTCATCTGATCCTCCAAATATTATGTCATAAACATAAACCAGCATCATCATCCTTTGATTACTGTTATTGTTGAAATAGAGATTGTAATCAACTCTGCCACACTGAAAACTGAGCTTCTTCAAATATTTATCAAGATTTGAGTTCCATGTTCTTAGTGCTTGTTTCATACCATATAGCACTTTCTTCAACTGAAAAAAATTGTTATTATCTTCATGAATGATAAAACCATCTGGCTACTCAATATAAACTTCCCCCTCTAGAACCCCATTCAAAAATGCAGATTTGACTTCCATCTGTAACACTTTGAACTTCCCTTGCACTATAATGGCTAGGAATAATACGATTGTCTCCAGCCTTACAACCAGTGAAAATGTCTCATCAAAACCTATTCCCTATATTTGGTAGTATCCTTTGCAGACTAGTCATGCTTTTTTTTGAATGACTGTGTCATCTTCATTCATCTTGTTGTGATAGACCCATTTAGTCCCAATGAAATTCTTATCTGCTGGCCTCGAAACAATATCCCACGTCTGATTATTCTTAATCTGATCTAGCTCTTCATTCATAGCCTGAACCCAGTTTTCATCTTCAACTGCCTCAACAAAGCATTTAGGCTCTACCTACGATAGGAAATATTTATGCATTAGTGATTTCATTCTTCTTGTCTGAACTAAAGCTAACTGGTCACTAATGATATTATTCATGTCAATTTCATCTTGACTCCTTGTCTTATTTGTTGATATAGACTTGACTTCCTCTTGTTCATCATATGTATCTTCTTCTAAATCAGAATCTCCCACTTCTAAACCCCCTATGTTGCTTGGATCATCATCACTTTCATTAGAAAACTGTTCAATGTGTTGATGAATATTCTCTTCATTCTCTACTACAATGACATCATTGCTCTAAAATAATTTTCCCAGCCTCTTATTATAGCATTTATATGCTTTTATTTTTCTCTAGTAGCTAAGGAATATCCCCTCATCTCCACATGACTCAAATTTCCCCTGTTTTTCCTTGTTGAGAATAAATCATTTACTTCCAAAGATTCGAAAATATTTCAATATTGGCTTCTTTCCATACCACATCTCATATGGAGTCTTTCCTTCCTTCAGACATAATAGAGACCTATTAGAAATGTATACTGAGGTAAAAACTTCTTCCTTCCAAATTTTATTTGGTTGGTCTTTTTAAATGAGCATATTTTTTTCCAGGTTTTTGATGATCATATTTCTCCTTTCAACCACTCCATTCTATTGGGGAGTTCTCACTGAAGAAACTTGATGCCTTATTCTATGTTTTTCGAGATAGCCTTCCTACCGACTGTTTGTAAATTCTATACCATTATCAGTACGAAACTTTAGAATTTTCTATCCATGCATCGTTACAGATTCCCTCTGGTACTGTTTTAGGAAACTAAACACATCAGACTTATGGAAAATGACTAATACCCATGCCATTCTGCTATAATCATTAATTAAAATAATGTAATACCTCTTCCTATCAATGGATCTTGGTGAGATGGGTCCACAAACATCTGCATTCACCAATTCAAACCCTCTTGTTGACTTCTTTTCCTTTTCCTTGTACGTCTTTCTAATAATCTTCCCCTATTGACATGAATCGCATGTATGAGTACGATCACATGATATCTTAGGGAGGTCTCTAACTGCATCACACTTTACCAAATATTCTAAGGATGGCTGGCATAGATGACCAAGTCATTTATGCCACAACTTGTTTTCTTTATCTCTAGATAAAAACACATATATATTTCTCCGCTTACTAGGTAGAGATTCCCCTTTGTTCTTTTTTCCTGTAGGATCATCGTACCATCTCTTCCCTTTACGAAACGCATCTTCTTAGTAAACTGTATTGAATGCCCTGAGTCACATAGTTAACTGACATTGTTCTAATTATGACTGAGACCTTCTACAACCAATATATCAACACATCTTATTTATTTGCCTCCAAACCTAGCCTTTCCCGATCCAATTATCTTCAGGACTTCATCATTTAGAAACTTGACAACTCCTTCTTTGTCATATTTTATGTCTATAACTAGATCTGTATTGCTTATTATGTGAGACGTGAAGCCACTATCAAGGATCCATATACCAGAATGGTCTGATGCTTTAAGGGAAATTTCAACAACCACTCCCTTCTCTGATCTGTTCTTCTTGGTCCATATTCTTGTCTTCACACTCGGCATTGATTGAGACTTCTGATCTTTCTCAGAGTATGATGGACCAACTTCGTCTTACAAAGCTGCAAATCTATTTTTCATTTTCAACTCACCTATTAGATCATTGATCTTCTTCTTGGAAACATTTTGATTCTAATTTGGCACATTCCTCTGTATGGTTGATGTGTAGTATCTAGACATGTGCCCAAATCCTTCACACCAAAAATAGTGTTCTTCAAAATATGTTCTAGAGAACTGTTCTCTGTTTGGTTATCACCTCTGTTCTTGTGCCCATTGGTATCTCCTAGCAATAGAAAACACATTTTGTGAGTGTCCCATCGTTCCATAGAAATAACACCGGATGAAAGATGAATTCTTTCATGTCACTTCTGTACTGCCAGTTTTCCATTGGGTTCCTTTAATTTCCTAATTCTTCTTTATACCCACATCAATTTTCATCCTCGGAATGGGCGCTTGCAATCTGAATTCAACCCTGACTGCTTTCGGTTTTTGATCGAGCCCCAAATCAGAATTAACATCTGAGCTCGATTGCTGATTCTTTCCTTCTGAACTATTATGATCCTCTTTCATCTTTTCAGTCTTTTAAATGATATTCTTTCCTAATAACATGTTGGGAATCAGAAGTTTTTCTTGGTCTTTAACTTTTTGTTGCAGACCGACAACTTCCTCTTCAAGCTCTTCGATATGCTTGATGTGAACTTTCACTGTGTTATTCAAGACATCAATCTCCCTCCTCTGATCTTCAACATTAATTTTATACTCACTTACCGATTCGGAGTTCTTTGGTGCTGATGACTTGAGTTTCTCAATTTCTTCCATTAGATCTTAATTATCTTCTCCTTGCTGCTGCATGTAGATTTTGGTATCATGGACAACTTTTTTGGCTTTTTTTGGATCTCAAAACATCTATCTCTTCATGAAAGGATTATAACTCATCTTGTATATCAATTTTTCCTTCAACTTCTTCTTCTTCATCAGTGTCAGCTTCTTCCTTTTCTTGATCACTACCGAAAACAGTCGCTATAGAATTTTCTCCATGATCATTGCAGTTTCCAATCTCCTTAACCTATTCAAGCTCAGACTCATCTGAACTATCAAATTCATGTGAAAGAATATTCTTCTTCGTGAAGAAATTTCTCTTGAAATGTTTCTTCCCTTTCACATAGGATGAAGAATTATTCATGGGAATTTCATCTTAATCATCATCATTATCATCATATTGAAACATTTTGGGGCACCTTACCACAAGATGACCAACCTCTCCACATCTAAAGCATACTAGTGAAAGTTTCCCTTTAAAATTTCTTTTTCCTCTTTGAAGATTTGAAAAAAGGAATGACATCACCTCATCTGTCTCTTCTTCTTCCTGATTATCTTCAATGGTGAGCTTCTTCCTGGACTTGAATGTCACTTCTTTGGATTTCCCCTTTTCTACAGCCTCATTATCATCATTCCTCATTTCATATGCAACCATGGTACAGTGAAAATTGTCCAGTATCAGCTCTTTCGGATCTTTATCTTACAGTACTGAAACTTTTGGATTGAACTGGGTTGGAAGTTTCCTCAAGATTCACTTCACGATTTTTATGTCTTCTATGAATTTTCTAAGACCTTTCATATATTCCACAATAATATTTACCCTGTCAAAGAATTCATCAACAAACTCATTCGAGTTCATTTTTATATATTCATACTTATTCCAAAACACTTTCAACTTTGCCTCTCTGACCTTTGTATCTCCTTCATATAAGTTTAACAATTTTTTCCACATAGCATGTGATGTTTTTAATGACATAACCTTTGTATAAATAGCATTGTATAGATCTCCCCATAAAACTTTTATTTCATTGGCATCAGCATAAAATTCTCTTCTCTTAGCTTCTAATAAAGCACCACTATTGATGTCAGCTGAGATACCATGCACTGCTGCTGTAAACACATCCATTACCAAAGATCAGAAGTAGTGATTCATATAATTCTTCTATAGCTGAAAATTATTTCCGTCGAAGATCGGAATTCCCTTGTGATTGGTGACCTCCATTGTGAGAGAAACACTGATATCAACCTTTCCCTATGATACCAATTGTTAGGTCTACTAGGTTAGATACCCTGAGAGGTGGGTGAATCAGGGTATGACAGATTAAAAAAACTACCGCTATTGATCTTGTTTTGTTTTTAGACAAAAATCTCTTCTCTCTCCTTCCTGTTGTAGAGTATGAGCAAATCATAAATCATGTACATGACACAAAAATTTTACTTGGTTCACCCTCACTAGGCTATGTCCAAGGAGCATACACCAGCGATGTGTTGATATACCAAATTCACTGAAAGCTTGCTACTGTTTACAATGTTTGGAGCGGACTCACTGTCCCTCCTAGTTTACAACCAAACAAAATTTGAAAGCTCACTGCTCTCTCGAATGAAGTCTGCTCACTACTTCTTCAAAAGATCCACTCATAGTTTATAGACTTATAGGTCCCCTCATTATCTCAAATGAATGCATCCTCCGCTATATTTATATTCTCTATTGATGTTCCACTTTCATCCACTGATGAATGAATCCTTACCACAGTATTACTGGGAAACCTCAAACCTTTCACATAACCCTTACTACATATTTTGCACAACTTTATTTCCTTGCACGCAAGATTCCACTTTTGTCATGAAACACCCCTTGCTTGTAACTTCAATCTTACATGCAACTCAAATCTTATGCGTAACTTTCTTAGCTTGCACGCAACTCAAAATCTTTCATTAAACTCTCTTTGCTTGAAATTATTATGGGATCCAGAGCTCAGATTCTCTCTATGTGTTGATCTTTTTCGAATAAGGGGGGTTACCTCTTATTTATAGGCATCACTGACCCCTGTGCGGAAGATTTGTCGTGTAACACCAGATTCTCTTCGAGTGTGTAAACCCCCATTTGACATCGCATTGGGTGTGCAATATTCTTTCGCGCAACCTCATCTTTCATTCAACTCATAATCTTTCACGCACTTCATACCTTTACCATTTTTCGACATTCTGATCCTGAAACATGCCTTGCACTAAATTTTCCAAACCACCTTAGATCTTGCGTGCAACTTCCTTTTCCAAAAACATGTTTCCCCATTTTCCGACTTTGAGGCCCAAAAATTTGAAAAACACTAGAAAGCAACACCACCTTAGATATGTTATTTTTGTACCACCTATAGATCATTTATTCCTTTTTCATAGTTCTTTTTCAACATAGGTTGTCAAAAATATCTCTAGAACTCTACAACTCAGCATGTAAGCCATCTTTTTCAACAAACAAACCAGCTTTGTCAACAAACACAAACACCACAAAAATGGTTCAATGTTACCTTGAGGGATTTTTTCCCAAAAAATGCTCTGGTAGTTTTCATGGATTTAATGAACAAGATTTTCCATGAGTATCTAGATGCCTTTTTGGTAGTCTTTATGGATGGAATTCTTGTTTACTCCAAGTCTGAGGAGGGTTATGTGCAACATCTGAGAACAGTTCTGAGTCTGCTAAGAAATCACTACCTTTATGCCATGCTTTCAAAGTGTGGTTTTTTGGATTTGAGAAGTGAAATCCTTGGGACATGTGACGTCTGAATAGGGTTTATCAGTTGATCCTGAGAAGTTGAAGGTTGTTATGAAGTGGGAGCCACCACGGAATGTCTTTGAGATCCAGAACTTCTTGGGCTTAGCTAGATATTATCGCAGGTTCGTGAAGGACTTCTTGATGTTGGCTTCCCCAATGACTGCTATGACTCAGAAGGGGGTGTATTTTTAATGGGATGATAAATTTCAATGTTATTTGGTTGATATGAAACATCGTTTTTCTATTTCACTAGTGTTAACTCTTTTAGTAGTCGGGCATGGCTATGTGGACTTTTGTGATGCATTAGGTTATGGCTTGGGTTGTGTTCTTATGAAGGGTGATCATGTAGTAGCATATGGATCTCGTCAGCTTAGGCCACATGAGAGGAATTATCCTACCCACGATCTAGAACTTTCAGTTGTGATACACATGCTTAAAATTTGGCAGCATTACCTTTTGGGAAAAATGTTTACGGTGTATTAGGACCACAAAATCCTAAGTTATATCTTCTCCTAAAAAGATTTGAATCTTCGACAGAGTCATTGGGTGGACTACCTGTAATCTTTCAACGTTGACATCGCCTATACCATGGGGAAAGGGAATGTCATTTCTGATGCTTTAGCATGAAACTTAAAACCCAGGTAGTAAAAGAATCTTCTAAAGAGTGGAATTTGATGGCTCTCTTTGCATAATTTTACATTGTAGTTCAAGAGGAAGGGGATGATGTTTCTTTATCCATTGTGCAGTTGAAATCCACTCTTCTCAAGATGATTCATCAATACCAATAGGTTGATGATGAGTTTCGTAACCATAGAGAATCCCTTTATATTGGGGAGATAGTTTCCCAGTGGTAATTCTCTAAAGAGGTTGTCTATGCTATCTGAACAACTTCGTTGTGCCATTAATGGAAAGAAAGGTAGTGATAGGGGATTGCCATAATTTTAAGTGGGTTGTGAACTCGGGAACCACTAAGATATTCTATGACATGAGGTGGTAGTTTTGGTGTCCATGTGTCATAAGGGACATTACTGAGTTAGTATTTCATTACTATATGTGCCAACAAGTTAAATCTGAGCACCAGAAACCTTTGGGTTTGCTTAAACCACTTACAATCACTACTTGGAAGTGAGATGAGATCTCTATGGACTTTGTGGTTAGGTTGCCTCGTACCCAGAGAAAGAAGAATTCAATATGGGTTTTGATCGACATGATGACCAATTCGGATCACTTTATACTCATTCGTGATATGGAAAAAGTTAAGGAGTTAGGAAATCTCTACATGGAATAGATTCTTCGTTTCCACAGAGTTCCATCAGCTATAGTATCAGATAAGGATCCCTAGTTCACTTATTGATTTTTGAGAGTCCTTCAGGAGGCATTGGGATCTCTGGTCCATTTATGCACAGCCTACCATCCATAGTCTAATGGCCAGATAGAAAGAGATATACAGATTCTTGAGGATATGCTTCGTTCATGTGTTCTCGACTTCAGCGGGGCTCTGGATGATCACTTGGGGCTGGTTGAGTTCTCTTATAACAAAAGTTACTAGTACACAATCATAATGACTCCTTTTGAGACATTATATGGACGGCCTTATAAATCTCTGTTGTGTTGGTCGAAGGTCAGTGAAATTTCATTAGTTAGACTAATCTTGGTGAAGGAGATGACAGAAAATATTCAGTTGATACGTCATAGGATGTTGACATCACATATCCGATATATGACTTATTTTTATTGATGACGTAGACCTTTGGAGTTTTCAGTTGGTGACTTGGTGTTCTTGAATGTTTCAGCCTGATTTGGTCATCGGTGGCTTGGGAAGCAAGGGAAGCTTTCTCCTCTCTTTGTGAGACATTTTGAGGTAATTGAGTATGTGGGGAATGTTACGTACCATTTGTAACTTCCACCGTAGCTGACGTCGATACATAATGTGTTCCATGTGTCATAGTTGAGAAAGTATATATCTGATCCATCTCACAGTTTGAGATGGAGTGATCTTGAGATCAGGCATGATTTTTCTTTAACTAACCATCCAGTCAGGATAGTTGATTCTGAGACCAAGTTACTTCTTGGGAGAACAATAAATTTATTTCTTGTGCTATGGAAGCATAGTTCTGATTCTTATGAGATGTGGGAGAGGGAGGAACTGATGAGAGAGTAGCGGTCTCATCTCTTTAGCATGGAAGTTTCTTCATAGGATTTCTAGGGATATAAAGTTTTTATGGTAGGGAGGTTGTAACATTATGTTACCTTGAGAAAGTAATTTTCCACTTTTTCTAAGTCCTCATTCGGTTAAAAATCCTTAAAAATAGTTTTCTAGGGTTTACTGTAGGTTTCAGGATTGTCACACGTCATGTTCCTGAAGTACATGTTGTGTACTTAGGGACGGATTCAAGTTGTGAAGCGGGGGTCACACTATGATATGGTACATGTCGTGTACCTGAGGTACACATCATGTAGTGTTTAAATATCAAATTTTTAACCCAAGGCAACAGATTTTTTGACATACTTATCCAGTGCGGCTTACACATCGTGACCCCAAGGTACACGTCGTGACTCGGCCCGCGCCCAACTTAAAGTCACGTGTTCGGCTTTTTTGCTCAGTCCTTTTCATTCCATATGTCATGGATCTCAACCTAAAGAAGTTCTGGTGTATTTTTGAGAGACTCAACTCCTTTCAGATCAAACCATATGGCTTAGGATCTTCATTATTCTTACTATGCGATTCCCATGTAAGTATTCCCCCTTATTATCCAAGTTTCTCTCTTCGTATCCTCTTGGGTTTTCAATGGGTCTTCTTGTTATCGATGGATCCCTATCTAATGGTGTTGGATCTTGCTACTAGGTAGAGTTTTGAGGTCTTCTACACCATTTTTCTCATTGATGGGTGTCATTGTGAGTGTTGTTCTTTGGAAAATAGGTAGGTGGTTTTGTCCCGGTTTTCCAAATTTATTACCATCGAATTGCTTGATTTATCTCAATTTTTTATTTAAATTCAATTGTTTAATCTTGATTTCAATTGCTTCAAGAAAAACAAATTTCCATTGAATTGGAGGATTTGAAATGGTTTTGGTAAAGAAATTTGGAAAAACTCCAACTCCATTGAATTGGGGAAGGTTTTTGGAAATTAGATGATTTAAATTGTTTAATTTAAATTATGGATTTGATGGAAATGTTTTCAATTAAATTGAAAATTTTAATTGTGGAAATTAATTTCAAAACGGATTGAATTAGTTTTGAATGGATTTTAAACTCATGAAAATGGATTAAAATTATTTGATAGAAACTTAGTGGTTTTATCTTTTGAAAAAACATGTTTTTGAATAAAACCTATTTTGGTTTTAAATGGTAAGAAATTGGAATTTTTGAAATGGAAGAATAGGATTGATCGTATTTTAAACATTCTTAAAATAGTTCACCCATCATTTAAGAGTACATGAAATCTTTAGGTAGTTAGTGTGTTATTTGGATACACTCTATGCTACGACAACATTCTAAAACATACTTGTGGCAGGTCATATCCCCGATGGGTTGGTGACGAGTCTCCTTTGGCTAGTGTCATAAGGACGTGTGTGTACACATTTTTCTAAGTTCACATAGAGAGTGTGGAATCCTATAGTTGTTTAATACTATCGTACCTTTTGGTATACGACCATATTGCTCACTTGTTTATTTATATTTAAGATATAAATGTATGTCAATGTCTGTTGGAACATCTTTACATGCCTGATGAATTTATATAAACTGTTTTATATAAATGATTTACTTGATCCATAGTTTTTGAAATATTCCATCTCTTGTAATGTAAATTATGTGCTTTAAATGAATTTCCATCATATCGAAACTATTTAGCATGTTTTTTTTAAATATACTTTTGAATTTCCAAACCTGTTTATTGTGAACATTGAAAGCTATTGTTTGATAATATATATTTGGAATATGTTATGGAATATTTGGTGGTATCCTACTGGGGTTAGGCTCAAACCATTCTTTTTCCTTTGGGTGTTTGTAGACTTTCTTATTCTAGGCTCAAACAAAGGGAAGGGATCTCTTGGAGGTGGATCTAGTTGTTGAGCTTTGGATGTGGTGAGTAGTGTCCTTAGGAACCTTGGGGCTTGTTTTCCTGTTTAGTAATTTGGTTTTTAGTACTTTGGATTTTATGCCTCTTTGTATTCTAGTAATTTTACTCCCAGTGGAGTTTTCCTATTGATATGCATACTATCTTTTATCTTTTACTTATGTATTCTTGTGGAAAAATCATTCCCACGTGTATGTTTTACGATTCCAGGTTCTAGTCGTTGGCCTGTGGGGATTGGGAATTCCCTTCAGGTAATTTCAGGACTGTCTCAGTTATCGGGTTACCAGGGTACTCAGGCTGGTTCATGACAAATTTGTATTAGAGGAGGATGTTGGTCTTCCTTTTTCTGGAAGTCAGTATGCATATTTTTGAAATTATGTTGGGACTTAGGAGGTAGTTGTGATTGAGTGTCTGGCCATCTCTCACTGTAATGATCCTCAAGTCACCAGAGGTAGTTAGGGAAAGACATCTTATGGAATAGTTCTAGTATTTTCCCTATAGCAATTTGGATAGGTTGAATTCCAAATCTTGTTTGTCCCTTCTGTTGAGAATATTTTCTCTTTCTACTCATTTTGAGTGTTAATCTAATGTTCTCCTTTTATCTATAGATGTTGTGTAGCATCATGCCTCTGAGGAGATGTGTTAATTAGATACAGGAAAAGGCTTCTGTTGAACCTCAACAAGCAAATCCTATTGTTGACCTGAATATGGTTGAGGTAACTGTACAGATTTCCCAAGCTTTGGGACATACACCACCTCCCGTTCCCACTCAATCTCCAGCTATGGATCCTTAGGGGGATGTTCTTCAGAATCATTCTCAAGAGTTCCTTTGCTAGAATCCACCAGTATTCAAAGGCTCCACTGATCCTCAACATGCTGAGGAATGGTTGGGAAAGATAGAATGTCTTTTGTTAGTTCTTGGAGACACCGGAAGTGATCATGGTGAAGTGTTCCACCTTCGTGTTGGAGGGACTGAGTAAAAGATAGTGGGACATGATGGTGATAGTAGGGAAACATGAGGGCTTATAATGGAAATACTTCAAGGTTCTTTTCACCAATCAGTTCAATCCAAATTCGATGGTATTGGCTATGGATGCAGAGTCTTTCAAGCTTGAGAAGACCAACAAAAATATGACTGAGTATTCAAATCGCTTTTATGAGATGGTGCAGTTTTCTCCTGAAATTGTATCTAATGAGAGGATGAATGGTCAATGGTTCTAGTTGGGACTTCGATCAGATATATGTTCTTAGGTTTTATTTCTGAATCTTCCCACTTATACTGATGTGCTAG
Source organism: Viscum album (assembly GCA_963277665.1). Taxonomy (NCBI): domain Eukaryota; kingdom Viridiplantae; phylum Streptophyta; class Magnoliopsida; order Santalales; family Viscaceae; genus Viscum; species Viscum album. Next base: position 1,681,920,671 of record OY728119.1, on the reverse strand, counting down.
ATAGGGCAATGATGGTTGAGATGGACTTAGAAGGGAATTCAAGGTTGACAGGAGTTCCTTTTTATTCCTGTAGCAGCATTGGATCCTTTAAAGCAAAAAAGGAAGCGTGATGATCCTCACAGCGGTTCTCGACAGTAGAGTCATTCCAGACCTCCTATAGCTCCAAGAGGAAGTTCGTTGACTTGCTATTAGTATGGTAAGCCAGGACATTCTAGGAGGGTTTTCACTAAGGCACCCAAGAACTGTAGCTCCTACGGATGTCCATGACACTTACAGAGGTTCTTCCATAAATTCTTTACCCTGTGTAGTGGGACAGGATCATTATATCCTCTTAACGCTTTGGGGAAATCAAATTCTTCACATTCAAAAGGGTTCCAGCCATAGGCATCCGGAACAAAGCTTCTTCACATAGTGAAAGAGTCTCCAGAGGAAGTAGACACAAGTCCAGGGACTGTGATATGTACCATTACCATTTATTCATCATTAGATACTACTCTTTTTGATACTAGTGCATCTCACTCTTTTATTTCAACCTTCATTGTTAACCTACTTAATCTTCCTATGGAGAAACTATCTTGTACAATGGATATTACTACACCCCTTGGTACAAAGAGAGAGTAGTGTCTTTGTAGTCCTTCATGTGTCTTCTCTCTATCAAATGTCGAGATATCTGGGAGTTATCTGGTTCTTGATATGATATCTCTTAACATTATATTCAGGATGGATTGGCTCATTTCCAACAAATCCCAAATTGATTGTTGTCTTTGATGGGTCTACTTTACTACACCTAGTGACGTGCTCTTTGTTTTTCAAGGAGAATGGGACCTATGGTCGAGCAGAGCCAGACCATATTATCCAGAGTTGGGGAAAGTGATATGAATGTTTTCTTTTGACCTGGAGTGATATTCAATGGGTGGTGATCTTCCTCCAATTGTTGCTGAGTTTTCCAAAGTGTTCCCTTCATATTTCTCTGGTCTGTCACTGGTGAGAGAGGTTGAGTTTTCTATTAAATTAATGTCTAGAACTCAACCGTTCTCTATTCCCTCTTACCACATGGCACCAGCGGAGCTGAAATATCTGAAGTCTTATATGGATGACCTTCTTGAGAAAGTCTTTATTCGTCCAAGTTTGTCACATTGGGCAGTGCCAGTTCTCTTTTCTAAGAAGGATGATGGTTCTCTTTGCCTATTTGTTTATTATCAAAAGCTCAATCGAGTTACGATAAAAAACAATTATCTATTTCCACAGATTGATGATATGTTTGATTAGTTGAAAGGGATGAAGTGGTTCTCAAAGATCCTATTTCAATCTGGTTACCATCAGTTGAGTATAAAAGAATCTGACATTTAGAAAACTGTCTTTCAGAGCAGGTGCGGGCACTTTGATTACCTAGTTATGCCCTTTGGTTTGACAAATGATCATGCAGTTTTCATGGCTTTAATGAACATGGTTTTCCATGAGTATCTAGATACCTTTTTGGTAGTCTTTTTAGATGACATTATTGTCTACTCCAAATCTGAGGAGGATCATGTGCAACATCTGAGAATAGTTTTGAGTCTTCTAAGAAATCTCATCCTTTATGTCAAGATTTCAAAGTTTGATATTTGGATTTGTGAAGTGAAATTATTATGACATGTGGTGTCTGAACAGGGTGTATCAGTTGATCCTAAGATGGTGAAGGTTGTTATGACGTGGGAGCAACCACGAAATGTCTTCGAGATCTGGAGCTTCATGGGCTTAGCTGGATATTACAGCAGGCTTGTAAAGGGCTTCTTGAAGTTGGCTTCCCCAATGACTGATCTGACTCGGAAAGGGGTGAAGTGTGTGTGGGATGATAAATTTCAATGTTATTTCATTGATATGAAACGTCTGTTGACTACTACACCGGTGTTAACACTTCTAGAAGTCGGGTAGGGCTATGTGGTCTTTTTTTATGCATCAAGTTCTATATTGGGTTGCATTCTTATGCAGGGTGATCATGTAGTAGCATATAGATCTCATCAGATTAGGCCACACGAGAAGAATTATCCTACCCATGATCTAGAACTTTCAGTTATGATGCACACGCAGAAAATTTGGTGGCATTACATTTTTGCAAAAGGTTTACAGAGTATTCGGACCACAAAATCCTGAGTTATATCTTCTTCCAAAAAGATTTGAATCTTCGGTAGAGGCGTTGGGTTGTGTATCTATAGTATTTTAACTTTGGCATCACCTATACCCTGGGGAAAGGTAATTTCATTTTTGACACTTTGAGTAAGAAACTTCCAACCCAAGCGGTGAAAGAATCTTCGGAAGAGTGGAATTTTATGTCTCTCTTTGCACAATTTCATATTGGAGTTCAGGAGGAAGGGGCTGATATTTATTTAGCCAGTGTGCAATTGATATCCACTCTTCTCGAGATGATTCTTCCAGACCAAGAGTTTTATGATGAGTTTTGTAGCATTAGATAATCCCTTTATAGTGGGGAGATAGTTTCCCAGTGGTTGTTCTCCAAAGAGGGTGTTCTATGCTATCTAAACTTCTTTGTTGTGCCATTAATGGAAAGAAAGGAAGTGATGGGGGATTGCCATAATTTTCAATGGGTTTTGAACTTGGGAACCAATAAGATGTTCTATGACATGAGGCGGTAGTTCTGGTGGCCAGGTATGAGAAGGGACATTGCTGAGTTTGCCTATCGTTGTTATATGTGCCAACATGTGAATGTCGAGCACCAGAAACCTTCGAGTTTTCTTCAACCTCTTATAGTCCCTACTTGGAAGTGGGATGAGATCTCTATGGACAGTGTGGTTGGGTTTCCTCATACCTAGATAAAGATGAATGTGATATGGATTTTGATTGACAGGCTGACCAAGTCAGCTCACTTTATACCCATTTGTGATATGGCCAAAGTTGAGGAGTTAGGAAATCTCTATATGGTCGGCCCTGTAATCTCTATTGGGTTTGTCGGAGGTCAGTGAAAGTTCTTTGGTTGGACCAATCTTGGTGCAAGAGACGACAACAAATATTCATTTGATGAGTCAAAGGATGTTTATAGCACAAAGCCGATATAAGTCTTATGTTGATCGACATCGTAGACCTTTGGAGTTTTCAATTGGTGACCAGGTGTTCTTGAAAATTTCACCCCGATTGGGTCATCGAAGTCTTGGGAGGAAAGGGAAGCTTGCTCTTCACTTTGTGTAACCTTTCGAGGTAATCAAAAAGGTGGGTAAAGTTGTGTACTATTTTTCACTTCCACTGCAGCTGATGTCAATACATAATGTGCTCCTTGTGTTGCAGTTAAGAAAGTATCAATCTGATCCATCTCACATTTTGAGATAGAGTGTTCTTGAGATTGAGCCTGATTTATCTTTGACTGATCAGCTAGTCAGAATAGTTGATTCTGAGACCAAGGTACTTTATGGGAGGACGATACCTTTGGTTCGTGTTCTATGGAATCATGGTTCTGATTATCATGATATGTGGGAGATGGAAGCACTAATGGGAGAGTAGTGGTCTCATCTCTTTGGCATGGAAGTTTCTTCATAGGATTTCTAGGCACATAAAGTTTTTATGTTGGGTAGGTTGTAACATTTTGTTACATTGAGCAGGTAATTTTACACTTTTTCAAAGTCCCAGTTCATTCAAAAATCCTTAAAAACTGTTTTCTAGGGTTTACTACAGGTTTCAGGATAGGAATACGTGATATACCTGAAGTACACGTCGTGTACTTGGGGACGGATTCAAGTCGTGAATCGGGGCTCACGTCGTGAGATGGTACATGTCATGTACCTGAGTTACATGTCTTGTAGTGTTTAAATATTGAATTTGTAACCCAAGGCGACAGATATTTCGGCGTACTTATCCAACATGGCCTACACGTCATGACCCCAAGGTACACGTCGTGACTCAGCCCACACCCATCATAAAGTCACGTGTTTGGATGTTTCTCTTGGTCTTTTTCATTCCAGAATTCATGGATCTCAACCTAGATATGTTCTGGTGAGTTTTTGAGAGACTCAACTCCTTCCGGATCGAACCAAACGGCTTGGGATCTGCATTCTTCGTGTGGTGGGATTCCCGGGTAAGTGTTTCCCCTAGTTATCCAAGTTTCTCTCTTCCTCTCCTCTTGGGTTTTCAGTGGGTCATATTCGGATTGATGGATCCATGTCTTACGGTGTTGGATCTTAAGACTAGATTGAGTTTTGAGGTCATCTACACCTCAATTCTTGTTGACGGGTGTCGTTGTGAGTATTGTTCTTCGGAAAATAGGTTGGTGGTTCCATCAAGATTTTCCAAATTGATTACCATCGAATTGATTCATTTATCTCAATTGCTGATTTAAATTCAATTTCTTAATCTTTCTTTCAATTACTTTGATAAAAACAAAATTCCAATAAATTTGCGGATTTGAAATGGTTTTGGCAAGGAAATTTGGAAAAACCCCAACTCCATTGAATTGGGGTGGGTTTATGGAAATTGGATGATTTGAATTGTTTAATTTAAAATATGGATTTGATGGAAATGTTTTCAATTAAATTGTTAAATTTAATTGTGGAAATTAATTTCAAAAATTATGGAATTAGTTTTGAATGGATTTCAAGCTCATGAAAATGGCTTAAAATGATTTGATAGAAACCTAGTGGTTTTATCTTGTGAAAAAGACATGTTTTTGAATAAAACCTGTTTTGGTTTTAAATGGAAATAAATTGGAATTTTTGAAATGTAAGAATGATATTTATCTTATTTTAAGCAGTCTTAAAATAGTTCCCCATCATATAAGAGCACATGCAATCCTTAGGTAGTTAGTGAGTTATTTGGATACACTCTATGCTACGATAACGTTCTAAAACATACCTGTGGTGGGTCACGTCCATGATTGGTTGGTGATAAGTCTCCTTTGGCCAGTGTCATAAGGGCATGTGTAAACACATTTTCCTGATTTCACATAAAGAGTGTGTAATCCTATAGTTGGTTAATACTATCATACCTTTTGGCAGATGACCATGTTGCTTGCTTGTTTATTTATATTTGAGATATAAATGTATGTCAATTCTTATTGGAACTGCTTTATATACCTGCTGAATTAATATAAACTATCTTATATAAATGCTTTACTTAATCCATTGTTTTATAAATATTCCATCTCTTGTAAAGTAAAGCATGTTCTTTAAATGAATTTTCCATCATATCGAAATTGTTTAGCATTTTTTGTTTAAATATGCTTTTGAATTGTCAAACCTGTTTATTTTGAAAATTGAAAACTATTGTTTGGATAATCTATATTTGGAATATATTATGGAATCTTTGGTGGTATCCTAATGAGCTGAGGCTCACACCCTACTTTTGTCTTCAGGTATTTGTAGACTTTCTTATTCCAAGATCGAGCAAAAGGAAGGGATCTCTTGGAGGTGGATCCCGCTGTTGAGATTTAGACATGGTGAGTTGTGTAATTAGGGACATTGGGGCTTGTTTTCTTGTTTAGTACTCTGGGTTGTAGTACTTTGGATTTTATGCCTCATTGTATTCTGGTACTTTTACTCCTAGTGGAGTTTTCCTATTGATATGCATTCTGTCTTTTATCTTTTACTTCCGAATTCTTATGGAAAAATCATTCCCACTTATATGTTGTATGATGTCAGGTGCTAGTCTTCAGGCCATTGAGATCAGGAATGCCCTTCGGGTTATGTCAGGATCGACTCAGTTATCAGGTTACCACGGTACCCGAGATGGTTCGTGACATACTGGGTATACTTGTATACTCACCCAACGTTTGTAAAATTGTGTTCAGGTTTCCCGGAGGACTCTAAGGACCGTGTTAGACTTTACTAGCTTGGACGTCAGGATAGTTTTTGTGTTGCTACATAGTCACATTCATTGGTACTTTTTTCAGTACTTTGGTTGTACTTTTGTTGCAGTTTATGTTTGAATGTGCATATGGAAATAGATTTTGGCCATACTTTTACCTTTAGCTTGGTGTTTTTTGGGATTTCACTGTCTTATCTCCAGATCCTATTTTCATTAAAAAGGGTAATATCTTACATTTTGTGTGATATTAAATACTCTTGGTGATAGTCGCCACTCTGGGGCCTATTGAAGGCGGGTCTTAGGGGTTATTTTCTCTCCTTCATATTGAAGAAGGAAGGGTGTGGCACTTTGCTGCCCCTTCCCTCATCTTGAAAAAGGAAGGTCATGACAGTTTAAATGTAATAGTCTATTTATACTTATATAAAACATATTTAAAATATATATATTATATTTATATCAATATAAATATACTTATATAACAATATATTATTTTTCATGAAATATATATTTTTTGAAATATAAACTTTATCAGCGCTAGGAAAAAAACGCTAATAAAGCCCCCCTCCCCCTTATCATCACTACTAAAAAAAGAACTGATAAAGGGGTCCCCTTTAACAACGCGGATAAAGGGTGGTGCTGTGGAAACCTAGTTTTGTGGTAGTGAATGTCGTGTGTGTCTGAACTTTCCACACTGATAGCAACTCAGTGGCACACTACTAGCTGCAACTAAAGGTGCAGAGGAGGCTTATCATTGAGAACCACCTCCACCACTCCAACGATGATCATGTCACTTCCCCTTCTTCCCCTATGTGTCATTGAAGCTACCACTGGGTGGAAGAGTAGGGGAAGAGTAACCAACCTTGCATGTTATATTCATCTCTTCCATCATTTCCTTATCTACCTTCTCTGCATAAGTCAAAAGATTAATCATAAATACTTGTGATCTGATATCTGGTCACAAACCCTGCAGGTAGTTCTGAGCCTTCAGATGATCATTCTTTACTACCTCCAAAGAAAAATGAACCATCACAATAAAATTATTGGTGTTTACTAACACTGAACACTCTCCATGCTGCAAAGAGAGAAACTCCAGCGACTTCGTCATCATCATCGACTCTTGAAAAAACCGCTGGAAGAAGGGATTCTTGAAACCCTTCCAATCCAATATCACGTTCCAATCTACATGTGTCATGGAATCCCACCATCGCTTGTTGGGAACCTCAAGTCTGAAGGTCTTGCACTTCACCTTGATACTCTCAAGTGTGTCCAATAAGTTGAAGATCTAATTGATCTTATCCATCTAATCTCTGCCTCTTATGTCTCATTCGTACCTTCAAAGTATGATGAATTCTCACATAATAAGACCTTTGATCGATCCCTTTCTCATCTAGATCCTATATGTATCTCAACAACTGTGTTCTAGACTTATGGTACATTCTGGTTGACAGCACAAACTACTTGCATGATGGTCTTGACAAGATTCTGATCTAGAGGTGGATTCCCTTGAGGATCATCAGCTGCACCCTCTTGTGGAACACGTGGAAGACATCTCGAAGACATATTGTTGCACACCAAAACAGAAGAAATGATCAAACAATAGAATAATCTCAGTTCTAACCAGAAACCCATAAGCAAAAACTAAGATTAAGATAAAAAACTCAAGACATGAGACATGTATCCCAACATCTCAATGAAACTTGAGTATCATCACAATAAGAGTTGTCCAGATACTCATCGCAACCTATCTCTTGAGTCCCAATAATCCTATCTCTCGTATACCAAACATCCCAAGACAAGTACTCTTGAGGAAAAATCACCTCTGATACCAAACTATCACAAATCGACCTGAATACCCTCTCAAACTAGCACATGAACTGATCCGTAACATACCCGAAGGGCATTCTCGATCCCCACGGGCTGGCAGCTAGCACCTGGGAATCAAAAAACTACTAGGGGGAATGATTTCTCCCAACCTGAAGCAACAACATGTCATATATATATATATGTGTGTGTGTGTGTGTGACATAGTAAATAGTGAAAGAGATAACATATGCCATAACTAAAAGAAGTCAACAAAAACGATACAACTCAACAGCATTCAAAGCACCCCAAACTACAAGTCCAACATCAAAGGTCAACTAAAATATAAAACTCACTACTCTATGTGAAATAATGGGTGTTAGTCCCAAAAGGGTCTTCGATACCATGAGATGGGGGTTGAATCAGGGTATGAATACTCTTTTAAAAATTCTTCCTGCCCCACTGGATCTTGAACCCTTTATTATAAGGGTCACTTAATTTGTTCTTAAGTGTTCATGTTGATGTTATTATTTCCTTATTTATTTGATGATGATGCATTAAAAGTAAAGTAGGAAAGCAAGCACACACACACACACACAGATTTTTACTTGGTTCCCATTCACCGAGCTATGTCCAAGGAGCATACAATGACAATGTGTCCATGTACCAAATCCACTAAGGGTGGCTATCAATTCAATGTTTGAGCTAGATCACTTATATGTCTAGGATCATTCCCTTACAAGGTTTATGGATAGGTCAATGCTTTCCCAAGGGTCACTCCATGCATCTCTTTCTATGGCTCATAGCTGGTGGAAAGGATCACACTCTTCATCTTCCTTTGATAACTGCTCTAGAAGGGATTCACCCAATGCTTATGGACATGTAGTTCCCTTATTTATCAACAATGAATATATCCTCAGTTGTAGATATATGCTATGTTTAAGTCTCACTTTCATCCAACTGATGAATACCAATTTATGGCAGTTCTATTAGGAAATCATTTCTCAACACTTCCGCGATGCTCACTGCCTTCGCGAAGCTCACCTCTTTCAAAAAGCTCAAATAGCCCTGAAAAAGTAACATCCTTTTGCAAAGCTCACTTAGCATTTATGAAGCACACAACGTTGTATTTAGAGAAATCTTTGGATGTTTTTCACGCAACTTTTGGATGTCTTGCGTGCAACTTTACCACCTTGCACACAACATTTACGATTGGTCACAAAACTTCCTCTTCCACGCAACTTTTACACATTGCGCGCAACTCCCTTGGTCATTCAAACACAAGTTATTTTCCACGCGCAATAAATATTTCAATCTTTTCTTTGGGAATCATTCTTTGTGCGCAACTGCTATGCTTTGCGTGCAACTCTCTTTGAGTACAACTCCCTTTGCGCACACCTCTTACGCGATTCAGAGCCCTGATTTTCTCTAAGGGTTGACCTACTGATGTGAGGGGGTAGCCGTCAATTTATAGGCCCGACTAACCCTGTGAGTAAGATCCTTACGTGCCTTCCTCTGCTCGCATAATATTTCTCCCAGCGTGTAAGATCTTGATTTGATGTCACATTTGGAACGCAAAATCCTTCCATGAAAAAATCTCCATCTTTATTTCATGGGCGCACACAACTCTACTTTTGTCGCGCAAACTCATCTTTCACGCATATTCAAATATTTCGTGCACTTCTTGCCTTTGACAAATTTTGATGTGATGATCCTAAATTTTGACTTGTGTGCAACATTGAAAATCATCATCACTCTAGTGCACAACTTTTTACCTTTACATGAAAATACTTCTTTTTCCAAAAACACATTTTTCCCAAATTTTGGACACCAAAAATTTGGCAAACACTGGGAAACGGTGTCACCTTGTACACCTATCTTTTTGTACCGACACTAGAGCATTCATTCATTTTTCATTGATATTTGTCAACATACCTTGTCAACAATCTCTCTGGAACTCCACAACATACCTTGAAACCCCATTTTGTCGGCAAACGCAATCAACCCAAAAATACTGCAATGTTACCTTGATTGATTTTTACCCAAAAATAGGCAAACTCTCACTATCTCACCGCCAGCTACCCAACCCCATTTGAAAGAAACCTCACCACCCCACTGCGGCGCATTGTATTTCTCTGCATTGAAAAACATACAAAGGTTTATGCGCCGTCGAAGGGGTGTGTAGGGTGTGAGCTAACAAGCTCAATAAGATCACACCTAAGTGTTCCATAACAAGTCTTTGTACAATAATTTGAAAATGCTCAACATTAGGAAAACAAGGAATGATATACATTTTCACCGTTTTTATATCAAAAGCATGGAAAAACATTTAATTTCCCTTTTTTCCATATTTCCAAAATTAATTAAGTAAAACAGTTTCAAATAAATTCACATATATCAAATCAGCCATATCAAAGTGAAGTATGTATCACATATCATATCAAATCCATGGCAGTACAAGCTAAAACAATACAATCCAAAACAATCAAAAACACAAGTAACATCACGCCAAGGATCACACAAGGTTGGGATAGCTATGGCACTAGTACCCCAACATAGACAATTGTCTTCACATCAAGCTCTTAGACATATGCATTGAATCTAGGTAGCAGAGGAATGCCCCATAAAGTGAACCACCCAATAGCGTCTATCAAGTCCATAGAACAACATACCAAAGATGTAAAGGAACACCCCATGAGTGACCCCCCCCCCCCCCCCCGACAACATCAACAGATGAGGTTTATTACTAAACCTTCCTCCTAAGTATTTAAGGATTCTCATGTGCTCTATTTTCTAAACCAATTCATCAAACTCATGCTTTGAAAACCATTACATAAAACCATTTCACAATGATTTTAAAATACACTTCTTTTAGAAAAATAAGGTGGACACCATATTTTATCAAAAACTCATTTCCAAACACACAAATCAATCAATCAATCATGTCATTTCATTTATAAAACAATTTATCAAAAACCAGAACAATATAGTTCACCCCACATAGGCTAGATACAGAACCTCCTACCTCAAACTCAGGTTGCACACGCCCGCAATAGGATCCACCAGCAAGGAATAACTCAACGACATCAACGGAGGCCCTAGAATCAATCCTCACATCTCGAAGTCGATTCTACAAACAAAAAATAGTCGGAGGAAAAGGTAGGTCACGACATACCTCGAAGAACGATTCTGACGCACCACAACCAACATAAGGGTTAGCTCTGAAGGAAGATCTCACATTGAGTTTAAAAGGAAACAAGAAGAATCAAAAAACCGGTCAAAGGTTCTATAAATGCAACGCAAAGACGCTATCACAATCAAAGGAAACAAAGAAACAGGATGATCTCTTACCCATAGAGATGCAATACAACCGCAATGGAGATCAATCGTTGAACAAAGAAATCCGGAAGGAGTAGACATCTCTAAAATCATCTGGGAGAGCTCTTAAATCGAGAGCAAATAGGTCTGTGAATGAATGAATAAACAAGTCATGTGTATGTTTCCATAAAAATACAACTCGTGAGACATACATGGTGTGTAACCCCTTTAAAGGTCATGTAATCCACAAAGTTCATATACGGTGAAAAAGGTGTCGCCTCATATTAAAAATCCAATTTTTTCCATTTACATGGCGTGTAAATCGTTTTCACGATGTTTAACCCATCACGATGTGTATTCGGTTCGTGGATTCTGCTCGATGATCATTACACATCGTGCAATCCCATTAACGTCGTGTATTTCTCCTACAAATGGTGAAAATCCCAGTTTTTGGCATAAAACTTCAAGCCACCTCCGACATTCTCCAAACATGGGGAGAACCCTGAGTAGTTATTAAAACATTTATACTCTGACTCCATTAATTCAAACAAACATATATCCCCGAATTTTAGGTTATTTTCTTTGGAAAAATATCTCCATACATAGGAGTCCCAAGAAACATCCAAAAAGAGGAAAAAGAATAAAGAGAAGGGAAATGCCTAAAAACGGTAACGGGGTGTTACACCGAGTTTTTCCAGAAGTTCAAGGTTCAAGAAGATATGTTATCAGAGAAACAGAAATATATCAAGAAGTTGAAGCACATGATTGAAAACCAATTAAAAATAATTGATTATTTTTAATTTTTGATTGCTTGTATATTTGAACTCTAAAAACTTTGTTCTATCATCTTTTGACTTATATTATCTTGATAACATTGTTTTGATATTTTTACATGTTTATATCATTGATCTTTGTATGAATGTTATTTGATTTATGTTATACTGCTTATATAGTTTTTCTAACATTTCATTCTCTTTGTCGGTATAAGGGAAAACTTCTTTTTCATAAGTTGTCTTTGAGAAAAATAAAATTAATTTTTTTTGAAAACCACAAATGGGGACAATTTATTAAAAAATTAAGAGAAAGGGGGGGATAAGGGGGAGATATGTTTTAAAACCTAAAATCATTTCCAAAAAAGTGAGAAGGAAAACCTTTAAAAGAGGCGTAATTTTCAAAATAAATTATGACATCTTCATCTGAAGATACATAGAGTAATACATGAAGAAATTGTTAAGTCAATGACTCACTTTACTTTTTTTGAAAACCCTGAAACACTTCATTAATAATTTTATCTAACTTAAGTTTTTTGTTTTATCTTTGATGTTTTAAGAATATAAAACTGATAAATAAATTATCAATAATTTGAGGTTTCACGAAATACCAATGGTACCAATTTATGAAAATTCGATAACCGAATGAATCCTGTAATACTGAAAGTTTAAAGGCTTTCATATAAAATAGGTAACCTGAATAATGAAATTCAAACTACCTTCATCTGTTTTACACACCATTGTATCATTGTTCAAACAACTCATCAGTATATATGGAAAGAGTCTACATCCATCAGAATATGAATAAGAAAGTTGATACCGACACCCAAGGCCTTCAAGCTATTAAGGCTTTCGGGCCATCACAAGGCCTTTGGGCCACATGATCCATGAAGTTTCCCTAGACATACTCTGCAAAAAAGGAGCAGCCTAAAATGAGGTTTCAGAGCAGGCACACCCATCAGAGCAAAACCAACGGATTTGGAAGAATGAGAGGGTATGAGAATGTCATCGGGACCAGCATGTGCTTGCACGGGAAGCATAGTTGGATGGTCATGCGATGGTGGAGAGCTACCATCATGATGCATATGCTAGGGAGGGGAAGTTCCTTGTAGTTATAGTCTGGTTGAATTCCCTAAGACCTTTGGGTCATGTAATGTCTCATAAGCCAATGGTCCATGTAATCTCTAAGCCTATGGGTCTTGCAAGGGTTCCCCCTCATCCCTTGAAAGAGGGGTTATAAAAAATCAATAAAAAAGAAGGATTTCAGGCTATTTTAGAGAAGATTTATTACAAATATAGCCACACCGCATTGATCAGAAGACACTTATGTGACACAAGAAAACTCTAAGAGATACAATCACATGAAGACTTCAACTCTTTTAGATTAATGTACATCCAATTGTTTTTCTTTTTGGATGTTTTTCTAAAGCTTATGTTTGTGTGGTTTTCATTGTAAAAGTGTCTAGCAATTATTCTTGTATTCGTTTTATTGAGTTATCATTCATAGTAGTGGATAAACCAAGTTATCAATACCTGTAACTGAGTCATTGAGATACCGATCATAGTAGCGAGTAAACCAAGATACAGATTGTCATAGCGAGGAAATTCTGATTAGGTCGATCAAAGAAATCCAAGGTAAGTAGACAAAGCTAAGGTTCAGGCTATTGAAAGTGGGTGCCCTAGACCCAACTTTTATTGTACTTTGATTACCACTACATGTATGCAGTTTGTTATAATACATGTGTTTATCTTGACATAATAGTGTAGATACTTCTGCATCCACTTTTTTTTAAGGCAATGTTCATAGATTACCTGTCGCATCAAAGGGTTATAGTAGATCTCAAGCTATAATGAGAACCCTAAGATTCCATGACAGTAATCTTAAAGTAATTTCCTATGGTCCAATTACATCATTCTGAAAGGACACAGATGATGTCTGACCATCAGGTGTTAGAGGCTCATAAGCATTGAGACTTCTTCTCATGAAATTCGTACTTGATGATCTCTAGTAGTTGAGATCATGAGGATAGACCCACATAATAGGAACACCACATGTTTTAGGTGTCATTGGTAGTTCCTATCTACAAAAATGTGTAATGGTCTTTCGACTTGAGATCTTTGTCATTGGATGTCATTTAATTACGTACATTTGATGCAAGGCGAAAACCATGGAGACAAATTCGTGGCGAGTTAGTTTGTATCAGGTACGTCATTAATGGCATGGCATTGATCGAATGATCGAGAAATTATTTGTTGCTTTCGAGTTCAGGAAGAGATATCTCGGGTCTGGTTGATTAGGATGGTTGCACCTTCATTAAATCCATGGCCATGGTAGTGGAAGGTAAGACCGTCTGGACAAATCAACAAATAAAATAAATCAAAATAAATAATGATGACACTAGTGTTCATTCTACTTTATTGAGATATCGATGATGAATAGATTATATTACACGGACCGTGTTCGTAGGAAGGAAATCATTGCTTTGACTTTGCCTTATCCCTATAGGGGTCTCGATGGGTTTCTAGACCCCGCTCTAGCTTGGTGGATATTATTCACTACTATTGAGGTAAGGGCCTAGAGGGTCACACACAATAGTGCCTTGAGAATCTTCCATATTCTGAAAATAGGAATATAGAACTTGGTGAGCCCCACCGAAGGGTCTGAGCACTATCCAAGTTCTATGGATCACCAAAGAATAAATAAATTCATAAATTATTCATTTTTAGAATAATTCATTGAATTTGTTTATAACATGTACTTACAAGTTATATGGTAAATAAAAGTATTAATATTATTCGAATGAATTTTAATATCCTAGGTTCATTTAATATTATTAGGAGGTGTGAGTCGAGTTAAAGAGTCAAATTTATCACATAATATATTTATATATTACAAGTGATAAATTATAAAAATTATTTATGGCATAATTTTATTTGTCATAAATAATTATTTATAACACTTATATAGCAGATTTTTATTACACGGGGGCTAGGAATCCATACCGCGTGTTTTAAACACTCCCTATATAAGTGAGAGAGAGGCTCTCCCATGTTAAATATTCATGTGTTGGGATTGAGAGATTCTCTCTCCTCCTGTAATCTAGAGAGAGAGTCTCTTAAGCGAAGGAATATCTTCAAGTTCTTCTATCACGGATTGAAGGATCTTTTCTTGCAGTGATCATCACTGCACTGAAGTGAGCGTTGAAGATCTGCGCTAGCACCCAGATCTTGACGAACAACGCATGAGTAGATTTGAGAGGCGTGTGTGGAAGATCTAGAGGGCTTCAATGTCGGATTCTTCGAGCAACGATCGTTGGCATCCTTGCGGTGATCATCGTTGTTTGGGGTGCTCTTCATCCATAGTTGAGAGTGTCTCTTACTACTAGGGAGTTTTCATGAGAGAACTAGGTCGAATTAACTAAAGTGAGTAGTCAAGGATTAGAATTAGCTAACTTTCTATCACTTTAGAGGCAAGAGGTTGAGGGAATCATGTTCAGATTCCAAAAGCTGGGACTTTACTCAACAACACAAGGAACCATAAGAACAAGTGGTTGGTCAGCCAAGTGCCTACCTTGAAACCCTCCAAGTAGTGGCGTAGCCCTAGCTTGTAGACTACGACGGAGGTTTCGAGGATCCTTTCCACTAGAATACTCAAGCGACAGAGTGTTCCGATTCTAATAGTGAGGGATATTAAGGTTCACTAAAATAGTGGGAGACATTAAAATGATATAATAATTTATTAATCATAAATGCCAAAAGGTAATCAAGAAAAGGTACTAACTGCTAAATGTTTATCTGATGTAGATTCAAAATGGAAATCACCAACACCACAAGTTCTTTATCATTGTGATAAATCTTGGATAAAGAAAATATCATGACCGGCAATAACTTCCAGGAGTGGTACAGGTGCTTGCGTGTAGTACTATGCCAAGAAAGGAAGCTATATGTGCTGGAATCCCCAATCCCTATCGAGACTCCTCAAGGAGCAAGTAAGGCGGAAAAAGATAAATGGAGAAATCATGTGGACGATGGTTTGATGTACAATGCATCATATTATCATCCATGTCCAGCCAATTGAAAAAAAATGTACAAGGATGAGGACTCCTACAAGATGTTTTCACATCTCCAAGAACTATATGAGGAGAGGTCCAGGAAAGAAAGGTATGAGATCTCAAGTGCACTTTACAAGTGCAGGCTAGAAGGGCACCAAGATGGTCCTCACATACTCAAGATGATTGGGTATATTGAGAGGCTTGAAGCCCTTGGGTTCAAACTGAACCACGAACTAGTATTGGATCTCATTATTGCCTATTAACTGTCAAGCTTCTCGACTTTTATTGTCAATTATAATATGAATGATATGATAAAGTCTCTCCCGGACCTTTTGGATTTAGTTCTCCAAGATGATAAGGATATGAAAAATACCAATTCATCTGTCCTTATAGTGAATAAGAAAAACAGGGGCAAGATAAAGGGTTCTAAGGCCAAGACGAGGCCAAAGACACTAATGCATCATCCTGTAAAGAAGTAAAAGATTCAGAGGCAAAGTAAAGAGTTGGAAGCTGTCTGCTTTGGATGTGGCAAGAAAGGCCACTGGAAAAAGAATTGCAGAGTTGGGAAGAAGAAGAAAACTGATTCTTCTACTTCGGGTATTTTTGTCATTGGATGTAATCTATCTTTATCTACAAGTTGGGTATTGGATACGGCATGTGGCTCACACATTTGTATTCATATACAGGAACCAAGTAGGTTCAAGAAGATTGCAAAAGGTCAAGTGGATCTCTGAGCTGCCAATGGTGCAATTCTGACACCCTTGGCAGTGGGAGACTATCACTTAACCTTTCCAACTGGTTTGGTTTTAGTTTTAAACAATTTCTATTATGTACCTTATGTTACCAGGAACATTATCTCGGTGTCAAGTCTAGACACTATGGATTTTTATTTCAAGTTTGGAAATAAATGTTGTCTCTTTTATAGGGATAACATATGTTATGGTATGACACATCTTAACAATGGTTTATATATGATGGAACTAGAGAACTCAGTAATGGTAATCAATGTCAAAAATAGCCAACAAGACTCAAATAACACCCGCATATGGCACTTCAGGCTTGGTCATGTAAACGATAAGTGATTACAAAGATTTCATCAAGAAGGGTATCTAGACTCGGTATAGTTAGAACCCTTAGATGTATGTCAATCTTGTTTAAAAGGAAAGATGACCAAAGCACCTTTCTCAGGAAAGGGAGAAAGACCCAATGCAGTGCTGGAATTAATACATACTGATGTATGTGGTCCATTTCCAGTAGAGGCAAGGGGTGATTTTCTATACATCATTACTTTTACCGATGGCTATAGTAGGTATGGTTATATCTTCTTAATGCGGTATAAGTCAGATTCCTTTCGGATATTTAAGGAATACCAAAATGAAGTAGAAAATCAACTAGGTAAGAAGATAAAATCACTTTGCTCAGACCGAGGCGGAGAATATCTTAACCAAGCTTTTATTGATCACTTAAAGGAGTGTGGGATAGTATCTCAAATAACTCCTCCTTATACACCACAATGGAATGGTGTTAGTGAAAGGAGGAATAGGACATTGCTTGACATGGTAAGATCAATGATGAGTCATGCAACTCTTCTATTATCCTTTTGGGGATACGCCTTGCAGACAGCAACATATACCCTTAACTGAGTACCAACTAAAGCTGCAGATGGGATTCCATATCAGTTATGGTATGGAAAGAAATCCAACCTGACACACCTATGTGTATGGAGGTGCGAGGCATTTTTCAAGACTTTACCAAGTGGAAAATTAGCATCCAGAAGCACTAAGTGCATCTTTGTAGGTTATCCTAAGGAAACTAGAGGATACTACCCATATAACCCTTTAGATAGAAAAGTCATCGTGGCAAGATACGCCACATTTCTAGAAAGGGAACACATTTCTATTGGAAATAGTGGGAGCAAGATTGACTTCGATGAAGTTAATGCTCCAGATGCTCAAGAGTTGGTAGAGGAACAATCTCCACAAGAACATGTGGAAGAAGAAGTTGTTCCTAAGACCCAGATACTACATAGGTATTCACGAGAGGTTAGAGAACCAGAGCATTATGGTTTTCTTATCACCGAGTCAGGTGACACATTATTCCTTGAGGATGATGAACCTCTAACCTACAAGGAAGCAGTATAAGGAAAAAAAATCTGCTAAATGGCAAGAAGCCATGAATTCTAAGATGGAGCCCATGTACCAAAATCAAGTTTGGATTTTGGTAGACCCTCCAGCTGATGTAAAGCCTATTGGATGACAATGGGTACTCAAGAAGAAGCGGAACATGGATGGTGAGGTTAATACCTTTAAAGAAAGACTAGTTGCAAAGGGTTTCAGACAACGTCAAGGTATTGACTATAATGAAACCTTCTCACCAGTAGCAATGCTTAAATCCATCAGAATATTCCTTGCAATAGCATCCTTTCATGATTATAAAATTTGGAAAATGGATGTCAAAATTTCTTTTCTAAATGGGAAGTTGGTTGAAGATGTCTATATGACTCAACCCGAAGGGTTTTTTAAGTCAAAGAATGCCAATAAAGTGTGCAAGCTGCAGAGATCCATTTATAGATTGAAGCAGGCATCAAGATCATGGAATGTTCGTTTTGATGAGGGCATAAGATATTTTGGTTTTGTAAAAAATGAAAGCGAGCCTTGTGTCTATAAAAAGGTTGAAGGTAATGCCATCGTTTTCCTAGTATTATATGTTTATGAGATATAAATTATGGGAAACGAAGTGCAAGTATTACAGTCAGTTAAGACTTGGTTAAATGAATGTTTTTCCATAAAAGAATTAGGTGAAGCAGCCTACATTCTAGGGATCAAGATCTATCGAGATAGATCTCAAAGGCCGTTTGGGCTAAGTCAAAGTACATATATTGACAAGGTACTCTAAAGGTACAATATGGAACAATCCAAAAGAGGATTGTTACCTATGTCACATCGTGTAAATCTCTCCAAAAAAATGTGTCCACAAACACAGGAGGAGATTGGCAGAATGAGTAGAGTCCCTTATGCTTCGGCAGTGGGTTCTATCATGTATGTCATGCTATGTACTAGGTTTGATGTCGCCTTTACTTTAAGCATGGTGGGTAGATATCAATCCAATCTAGGAGAGATGCATTGGAAAACTGTTAAAACTATCCAAAAGTACTTGAGGCTACTAAGGATATGTTCTTGGTGTATGGAGGAGATTAGGAACTAGTTGTGAGGGGATACACTGATGCTAGTTTCTAGATAGATCATGATGATATGAAATCGCAGTCAGGCAACATCTTTTGCCTGAATGGTGGTGCAGTGATTTGGAGAAGCTCGAAGCAAGCTGTGCTTACTGATTCTAAAGTAGAGTCCAAATATATTGCAGCTTCTAATGCAGCAAAAGAACCAGTCTGGATACGCAGCTTTATCTCATACATTGGTGTTGTACCTAGCAGTGCAGACCATGTTCCAGTATATTGTAATAATACTACTGTAGTGGTGCTTGTCAAGGAGCCCAGGTCTCACCAGAGGTGAAAGCATATTCTTTGGTTGTTTCATCTCTTGGGGGATTTTACTCAAAGAGGTGAAGTGATAGTTAATAGAGTAGCCACAGAGGACAACATGGTAGACCCTCTAACTAAATCCATTTCTCAGCAGAAGCATGATTCTCATGTGAGAGCTAGCATATTGAAACATGTTAGCAGTTGGCTCTACTTCAAGTGGGAGTGTTGAAAGTGGGTGCCCTAGACCCAACTTTTATTGTACTTTGATTACCACTACATGTATGCAGATTGTTATAATACATGTGTTTATCTTGTCAAAATAGTGTAGATACTTCTGCATCCACTTTGTTTATGGAAATGCCCTTAGATTACATGTCGCATCAAAGGGTTATAGTATATCTCAGAATATAATGAGAACCCTAAGATGTCATTACAGTAATCTTAAAGTAACGTCCTATGGTCCAGTTACATCATTCTAAAAGGACGCAGATGATGTGTGACCATCAGGTGCTGGGGGCTCATAAGCATTGAGACTTCTTCTCATGAAGTTCGCACTTGATGATCTCTAGTAGTTGAGATCATGAGGACAGACCCGCATAATAGGAACACCAAATGTTTTAGGTGTCATTGGTCGTTCCTATCTACAGACATGTTTAATGGTCTTTTTACTTGATATCATTGTTAATGGATGTCATTTAACTACGTACATTTGATGCAAGATGAAAACCATGGTGAAAAAGTCGTGGTGAGGTAGTTTTTATTAGGTACGTCATTAATGGCATGTCATTGATTGAATGATCGAGAAAGGATTTGTCGCTTCCGAGTTCAGGAAGAGATATCTCGGGTATGGTTGATTAGGAAGGTTTCACCTTCATTAAATTCATGGTCATGGTAGTGGAAGGTAAGACCGTTTGGACAAATCAAAAAATAAAATATAGAAAAATAAAGAATGATGACACTAGTGTGCATTTGGCTTTATTGATATATCAATGACTGTTGGGCAAAAATCCCTCAAGGAAACATTGCAGTATTTTTGGGTTGATTGTGTTTGTTGACAAAGCAGGTTTTCATGGATATTTGTCGAGTTCCCAAGAAGTTGTTGACAATCCTTGTTGACAAAGAACGATGACAAAGGAAAGGACGATCTGGAGGTGGTACAAAAGAGCAGTACAAGGTGGTGCCGTTTCCCAGGGTTTGCCAAATTTTTGGGGTCCAAAATTTGGAGTTTGGTGAGCATTGAGAAAATAGGATTTCCATGAAGAGCCTAATTTAATATGGAAAAGACATGAATTTCATGAAGATATGATTCATGGTTTGGAAATCGCGAAGACAAGAAGAATGGTGGTGGTGAGTCTTCGCGATTACGTCAAGCTTTGCAAACGGCAGAGGTTGAAGCACATCGCGGCGGTGAAGGGCTTTGCGAGGGAGCTTTGTGGCGAAGGCACGAAGGAATGTTGACGGTAATGCTTCGCGATTACGTCAAGCTCCGCGAATCGAAAATTGCTGTGGTGATTCGCGAGTTGGACAGAATTCTGGCAGAAACTTTGGAGCTTCGCGATTTGAGATGGCGTGGCATTGACTTCGCGTGGAAGGGACGAGGGTCGGTGGAATCGCCTATAAATAGAGGCCGACCCCCTCGAGAGAAGTAGAGAGAATTTTCAGAGAAAATCCATTTCTCTCGGTTAGTAGAGGTGGTTCGCGAAGGCAGTGTGCTTCGCGAAAGGGGAGCTTCGCGGTGGATATTCTAGCTCTGCGAAAGGCGTGTGCCCCGCGTTGGCTCAGTGAGCTTTGCGGAGAGGCAGGAGCTCCGAGACAGCCTAAGCATTGCGAAGGTCTATTCATCACGAGAGTGCTTTGCGATAGAGCTTCGTGAAAAGTCAGGAGCTTCGCGAAGGCTTGTTTGAGCTTCACGAAATTGGGAGCTTCGCGAAGTAGGGTGCTTTGCGAAGGTGTTTCCAAAAGGAATTGCCCAGTGTTCAGAGGCAAAGAGGTATTCATCAGTGGATGAAATTTGGATGTTAACAGAGCATCCATCATCAGTTAAGGATGTGTGCATTCATGAAAATGAAGAGACCTACAGGTCTATAAACTGTGAGTAAATCCCTTCACAGAGCAGTGAGCTTAGGAAGAGGAAGTAGGTGATCCTCTTCACCGGCAGTGAGTGAGAGAGAGAGAAATAGGGAGTGACCCTTGGGAAAGTAGGGAGATGACCCTAAACTTTGTAAAGGCAGTGAGCCTGGGCATATAAGTGATCTAGCCCGAACATTGTAATCCACAGCTAGTGAAGTTTAGTGGAATTGGTACGACCGGCAACTTGTCGGCGTATGCTCCTTGGACGTAGCCCTTTGCAGTGAACCAAGTAAAATTGGTGTGTCATGTGCTTGCTTTACCTTCTGTTTACTTTGTGCAACAGGAAAGAAAGAGAAGAATGTTTTACTTAACAGCGAAACAAGATCAGAACAGTCTTGAATTTTAAATTAGTCATACCCTGATTCACCCCCCCCCCCCCTCTCAGGGTATTCAGCCTTGTGGACCTAACAATTGGTATCAGAGGGAAGGTTGACAGTTGTTCTTCTCTCAAATGGAGGTCACTAATCATAGAGGGATTCCGATCATAGACGGATGTAATTTTCAGATATGGAAGAATCAAATGAAACACTATTTCCGATCTTTGGGAATGGATGTGTTTTCAGCAGCTATGCATGGTATCACAGCTGATATTACTAGTGGTGCATTATCAGAAGATGAGTATAAAGAGTTGGATGCTGATTCCAAAGCAATCAATGCCTTAGGGGGATCCCTTTCCAATCCCATTTATACAAAGGTGATGTCATGAAAAACATCACATGCCATGTGGGAAAAGCTCTTGAATATTTATTAAGGGGATACAAAAGTCAGATAGGTCGAGCTGTAAGTGTTGTGGAACAAGTATAAAGATCTGAGAATGAACCCGAATGAGTCTATTGATGCATTCTTTCATAGGGTAAATGCTGTGGTAAAAGACATGCGGGGTCTTGGAGAAATTATCGAAGATATAAAAATTGTGAAGCGCATATTGAGAAAACTTCCACCTCGGTCCAATCCGAATGTTTCTGTTTTGGAAGATAAAGACCCAAAAGAACTGACATTGGATAACCCGCACAACACTCTTGTTGCATATGAAATGAGAAATGAGGATAACGAGACTGTGGAAAAAGGGAAATCCAAAGAGGTGGCATTCAAGGCCATGAAGAAACTCACCATTGAAGATTCTAATGAAGAAGAAGAGACAGATGAGGTGATGTCATTCCTTTCTTCAAATCTGCAAAGAAGAAGAGGAAAGTTTAAAGGTAAACTTCCACTAGCATGATTTCGATGTGGAAAGGTTATCCATCTTGTGGCAAGATGCCCCAAGAAATTTCAAGATAACGATGATGATGATGATGAAGTTGAAATTCCCAAGAAGAAATCTTCAGCCTATGTGAAAGGGAAGAAGCAGTTCAAGAGAAATTTCTTCAAGAGGAAGAATCTTCTTTCACAATAAATAGAAATTTCAGATGAGTCTGAGGATGAAGAGGTTGAGGAGTTTAAAAATTGTAAAGATCATAGACAAAATGCTATGGTAGCGGTCGTCGGTAGTTCTCAGGAAAAGGAAGAAACTGACGTTGGAGAAGAGGAAGAAGAAGTTGAAGGAAGAGTTGATATGGAAGCCGAATTGGAAGCATCTCTTGAAGAGATAGATGTTTGGAGAGTCAAAATGAAGAAATCCAATAAAGTGGTTCGTGATTCCAAACTCTATATGGAACAACAGGATGAAGAAAAGTCAGAACTGTTAGAAGAAATTGAAAGACTAAAATCCTCAACACCAGAGAGCTCAGAAAATATTGTTGAGCATAAGATTAAAATCGAGGAACAAAATAAGGAAATTGATTGTTTGACTAACACAAGAAAGGAGCAGGTTAGACGTATCAAAGATCTTGAAGAAGAAGTGGTCAGTCTATGATGAAAAATGAAGGATCAAGAAAAACTATTGACCCCCAATGTGATATCAGAAAAGAAGGACATTCAGAAGATAGAGAAGATGAAATAGGAGGCTCGTAGTTCAGCAGGAGTGAAGCAGCAAGAAAGCTCAAATGCTAAGGTTGATTCAGGGCTTGATAAGAAACAAAAATCAGTGGCAGTTAATGTCAGACAGCAAGCACCCGTCCCGACATTGAAGGTTGATTTAGGCACAAAACATAATCAGAATATTCATAGATCCCAAAGGGAAAATCGTAGTGCTGAAGTATTAAAAAGGAATGTATCCTATATCAGGTGTTATTGCTGTGGGAAAATGGGACATTCACAGTATGTGTGTTCCGTAGCAAAGAGATATAGAAGGGAACAAGAACAGAGATGGAATCCAAACAGAGAATGGTTTTCCAGAACATATTTTGAAGGACACCGTTTTTGGTGCGGAGGATTTGGGCACATGGCTAGGTACTGTACTTCGACCATTCAGAGAAATGTGCCAAAGCAGAATCAAAACGTTCTCAAGCAGCAGGTCAATAAACTGACAGGTGAGTTAAAAATGCAGAATAGATTTGCGGCTTTGCAAGATAAGGATGGTCCATCATACTCTGAGAAAGAACTGAAGTCTCAATCCATGCCGAGTGTGAAAGAAAAATTATGGACCAAAAAGAAGAAAAATGAGAAGGTCGTGGTGGAAGAGATTGACCTTAAAGCATCAGATCGATCTGGTGTTTGGATCCTTTACAGTGGTTGCACATCCCACATGACGGGTAATAAGGATCTTGTTACAGGCATCAAATATGACAAAGAAGGAGTTGTCAAATTTGGAAATGATGGAGGTCTGAAGATTGTTGGCTCAGGGAAAGAAAATTTTGGGGGAAAAGAGATGAGATGTGCTGATGTCTTGGTAGTATAGGGTCTCATTCATAACTTACTCAGTGTCAGTCAACTATGTGACTCTGGGCACTCTATCCGATTTACTGAGAAGAAGTGTGTTGTGAAAGGAAAAGATGGAGCAGGTGTTCTGCAAGGAAAAAGGTCAAAGGGAAATCTCTACCTTGTAGGTGGGGGAAAAGATACATGTCTTTTATCCAGAGAGGAAGAAAACCAGCTGTGGCATAAGCGACTTGTTCATCTATGCCAACCATCTATGGAGGATCTCGTAAAGTGTGATGCTGCTAGAGACCTTCCCAAGTTATCATGTGATCGCACTCATACATGTGATGCTTGCCAACAAGGGAAGATCATCAGAAAGACATACAGGCCAAAGGAACATAAATCAACTAGAGTGCTCGAACTGGTTCATGCTGATGTATGTGGACCTATCTCACCACGAGCAATAAACGGGAAAAGGTACTATGTTCTTTTCATTGATGATTACAGCAGGATGGCCTGGGTATTCATCATTACCCACAAGACAGAGGTGTTCAGCTGTATAAAGTAGTATAGGAGGGAATCAGAAAAGATGCTTGGGCAGAAAATTCTGAAGTTTCGTACTGATAATGGTACAGAATTCACAAACAGCCAGGTCAAAAACTATCTCGAGAAACATGGGATAAGGCATCAAGTTTCATCAGTAAGAACTCTCCAACAGAATGGAGTGACTGAAAGGAGGAATCGGATCATCAACAACATGGCCAGAACAATGCTTATTGATAAGGACCTACCAGAGAAATTTTGGAAGGAAGCAGTTTTGACATCAGTCTATGTTTCAAATAGGTCTATGTTGTGTCTGAAGCAAGGGAAGACTCTGTATGAACTGTGGTATGGAAAGAAGCCAGCGTTTAAATACTTTCGAATCTTTGTAAGTAATTGTTTCATTCTCAACAAAGAAAATCATAGGAAGGTTGAGGCACAAGGAGATGAGGGCATATTCCTTGGCTACTCAGGGGAAAGCAAAGCGTATAAATGCTTCAACAAAAGGCTGGGAAAAATTGTTGAGAGCAATGATGTCACTATAGTTGAAAATGAACAGAATACTCAACGTCCCAGTGAACAGTTCCTGGACGAAAGTGATGATGAGGTAAGCAACACAGGGGGAGCAGAAGTGGCAGAGGCTGACTCAGCAGAAGATACTGATGATGAAGAAGAAAGTATCAAGTCTGTGTCTGTGAGGAATCCAAAGAGTCGAGCTGAAATTGATAGGCAGAATATCATTGGTGATCAAACAGCTCTAGTTCAGACTCGAAGAATGAAATCATTATAGCAAACATCGTTTTTGTCTCAAGTGGAGCCGAAATGTTTTTCCGATGTAGCTGAAGATGAAAACTGGGTTCAGGATATGAACGAAGAGCTTGATCAGATTGAGAAGAACCAGACATGGGAGATTGTTTCGAGGCCAGTAGACAAGAATGTCATTGGGACTAAATGAGTTTATCGCAACAAGATGAATGAAGATGTCACAGTGATTCGTAACAAAGCACGACTAGTGTTCAAGGGATACTCCCAGATAGAGGGAATGGATGTTGATGAGACATTTGCACCAGTTGCAAGGTTGGAGACAATCAGATTATTTTTGGCCATAGCAGTGCAAAGAAAGTTCAAAGTGTTCCAGATGGATCTCAAATCTGCATTCTTGAATGTTGTTCTTGAAGAGGAGGAGTATATTGAGTAGCCAGATGGTTTTCTCATTCATGAGGATGAGAACAAAGTTTGTAGGCTGAAGAAGGCGTTGTATGGGCTGAAACAAGCACCAAGGGAATGGTACTCAAGGCTTGATCAGTACTTGAAGAAGCTTGGTTTCCAGCGTGGAAGAGTTGATTACAACCTCTATTTCAGAAATGAAAGTAATCAATGGATGATGGTGCTAGTGTATGTCGATGACATAATTTTTGGCGGATCAGATGAAGCTTAGTGCAGACAGTTTTCCGAATTCATGAAAACTGAGTTTGAAATGTCAATGATTGGAGAGCTAACATTTTTCCTTGGTCTACAGGTGACACAAGGAAGGAATGGAACTTTTATTTATCAATCCAAATATGCCAAGGAGGTTTTAAGAAGGTTTGGAATGGATAATTCCAAGGAGATGAAGACTCTGGTTGCCACCTGGATGAAATTATCGAAAGATGAAGATGGGAAGGCAGTTAATATCACAGAATATAGGCAAATCATTGGAAGTCTGTTGTACTTAACCGCAACAAGGCCTAATATTGTTTTCGCCACATGCCAAGCAGCGAGATATCAGAGCAATCCCAAGGAAAGTCACATTCTCACAGTGAAAAGAATACTTCGGTATATCAAGGGCACGGTGGACTTCAGATTGACATACAATGACAAATCTCAGACAGAGTTATTGGGATATACTGATGCAGACTGGGCCGGTTCAGCGGATGATAGGAAATCAACGTCAGGTGGTGCTTTCTATCTTGGTGGATTGTGTATTTCATGGCTAAGAAAGAAGAAAGATTGCATTTCATTGAGCACCGCAGAAGCTGAGTATATTGCGGCCACTGAAGCATGCACACAGTTATTGTGGATGAAGCAGCAGCTTGAAGATATGGGAGTTGAAGTGAAGTCTCCGATCGGAATCCAGTGCGACAACTCAAGTGCTATAAATCTCAGCAAAAATATCATCCATCACTCAAGGACAAAGCACATTGAGATCAGATATCATTTTATCAAGGAGAAGGTGGAGCATGGGATTGTGAAGTTGGAGTATGTGCCTACAGAGTTACAGGTTACAGATATTCTGACAAAGGCCTTACCCAAGGAAGCATTTGAGAGACATCGACTGGCTCTGGGAGTTCAGTCGATTCCCCACACTTGAAAAAGTGTGTATGTGACCCCCCCTCTCCCCGAGGTATGATGTGTTTTTCCCTAATGTGTTGATATGTGTTCTCTACTATGTTACAGCCTACAAAGGCGTGAACTTTGGGTTCGTTGACAAAGGGGGGGAAAATAGTGATTGTTCAAGGGGGAGACAGTGTGACAATTTGATAAATCATGATTGATATGGGGAGAAGCTGACTAGTGGAGCAGCCAGATAGGGGGAGAAATGAGAAAGGGGGAGGGATTTTTAACTCTGACGATGCTAGAAGTGATCGATCAAAGCATAGATATCACGACAGCTGAGGATCGTGATAAAAGAAGAACAGTGATGTTGGAATTTTGTGAAAAGGTGTCCAGCTATCACCAATTGGGATCAGTGTGGTTCAACAATTGGGATCAATTTAAGAATTGGTATCATGTTGGAATCGACAATTGGTGTTTGACATGAAGTGATTCATTGATGAACTTTTCATACTATTCTTGTTTCTCACGCCGAGCATTGCTCATGTGGGCTTAGAGTACGTGTTAAGAGATTCCTTGAACTATATCATAATCACAAGGGGCGAATGGTGGTAGCGGCTGGAAGAAAACTCAGTGAGGTATCAAAGTACAGAAAATCATTCTGAGTAGTGTTGTGAAGAGTTGTCAACAAACCCAAAGGGGGAGATTGTTGGGAAAAAATCCCTCAAGGTAACATTGCAGTATTTTTGGGTTGATTGTGTTTGTTGACAAAGCAGGTTTTCATGGATATTTGTCGAGTTCCCAAGAAGTTGTTGACAATCCTTGTTGACAAAGAACGATGACAAAGGAAAGGACGATCTGGAGGTGGTACAAAAGAGCAGTACAAGGTGGCGCCGTTTCCCAGTGTTTGCCAAATTTTTGGGGTCCAAAATTTGGAGTTTGGTGAGAATCGCGAAAATAGGATTTCCATGAAGAAAATAATTTAATATGACAAAGGCATGAATTTCGCGAAGATAGGATTCATGGTTTGGAAATCGCGAAGACCAGAAGAATGGTGGCGGTGAGTCTTCGCGATTACGTCAAGCTTCGCGAATGGTAGAGGCTGAAGTGCATTGCGGCGGTGAAGGGCTTTGAGAGGGAGCTTCGCGACGAAGGAGCGAAGGGATGTTGATGGTAATGCTTCGCGATTACGTCAAGCTCCGCGAACGGAAAATTGTCGTGGTGCTTCGCAAGTTGGACAGAATTCCAGCATAAACTTTGGAGCTTCGCGATTTGAGATGGTGTGTCGTTGACTTCGCGCAGAAGGTATGAGGGTCGGTGGAATCGCCTATAAATAGAGGTCGACCCCCTCGAGAGAAGTAGAGAGAATTTTCAGAGAAAATCCATTGCTCTCATTTCGCAGAGGAGGTTCGCGAAGGCAATGTGCTTCGCGAAAGGGGAGCTTCGCGGCGGCTATTCTAGCTCCGCGAAAGGCATGTGTCCCGCGTTGGCTCAGTGAGCTTCACGGAGAGGCAGGAGCTCCGCGACGGCCTAAGCATTGCGAAGGTTTGTGAATCGCGAGAGTGCTTCACGATAGAGCTTTGTGAAAAGTCAGGAGCTTCGCGAAGGCTTGTTTGAGCTTCGCAAAATTGGGAGCTTCGCGAAGTAGGGTGCTTTGCGAAGGTGTTTCCAAAAGGAATTTCCCAGTGTTCAGAGGCAAAGAGGTATTCATTAGTGGATGAAATTTGGACGTTAACAGAGCATCCATCATCAGTTAAGGATGCATGCATTCAGGAAAATGAAGAGACCTACAGGTCTATAAACTGTGAGTGAATCCCTTCACAGAGCAGTGAGCTTAGGAAGAGGAAGTAGGTGATCCTCTCCACCGGTAGTGAGCTAGAGAGAGAGAAACAGGGAGTGACCCTTGGGAAAGCAGTGAGCTGACCCTAAACTTTGTAAAGGCAGTGAGCCTGGGCATAGAAGTGATCTAGCCCGAACATTGTAATCCACAGCTAGTGAAGTTTAGTGGAATTGGTACGACCAACAACTTGTTGGCGTATGCTCCTTGGACGTATCCCTTTGCAGTGAACCAAGTAAAATTGGTGTGTCCTATGCATGCTTTACCTTCTATTTACTTTGTGCAACAGAAAAGAGAGAGAAGAGTGTTTTTCTTAACAGCGAAACAAGATCAGAACGAGCGTGAATTTTAAATTAGTCACACCCTGATTCACCCCTCCTCTCATGGTATTCATCCTTGTGGACCTAACAATGATGAAGAGATTATATTACACGGACCGTGTTCGTAAGAAGGCAGTCGTTGCTTTGACTATGTCTTATCTCTATAGGGGCCTCGGTGGGTTGCTAGACCCCACTCTAGCTCGGTGGATATTATTCATTGCTATTGAGATAAGGTCCTGGAGGGTCACACATAATAACTCCTTGAGAATCTTCCCTATTCTGGGAGTAGGAATATAGAACTTGGTGGGCCCCGCCAAAAGATCCGAGCATTATCCATGTTCTATGGATCACCAAAGAATAAATAAATTCATAAATTATTCATGTTTAGAATAATTCATTGAATTTTTTTATAACATGTATTTACAAGTTAAATAGTAAATACAAGTATTAATATTATTCCAATGGATTTTAATATCCTAGGTTCGTTTAAGCAGGAGGTGTGAGTGGAGTTAAAGACCCAAATTTATCACGTAATATATTTATATATTACAAGTAAGTGATAAATTATAAATATTATTTATGGAATAATTTTATTTGTCATAAATAATTATGAGGGTTGTTACAAACACCCCACTATAGGATTTCTCATCTCCTAGAATACCATTTATCAGGTCCAGCCCTAGGGCAAGCCCAAAAGAGCCCCTTGGCTAGGGAAACGTTCAAAAAAGAAAAACAAAATACAAAGAAAGGGCATCAATTTTATCTTTTTACTATAACTCTCCATGCATTTGGGGCAAATTTCTGATATTGGTCTGGAGCAACTAAATATTCAGGGCCGCTTGTGCCATTTACAATGCTTTGCACGATACCGAGATTATGAAAGCCTCTCCATAATTGAAGACTCCTAGAACTAGAATACCCAGTTGGGACATATTAGTTTTCCAAGTAAAAACAATTAGACAGTAACTCCAAATATGTTACCACTTCTCCCGAGCAGTCCCGCCCTGAAACCCAACCCAAGCTTAGCGGCTGCAGCCGCCTGAACGACACCGGCCACTGGGAGGAGCTCCATCGGACACCATCAGCCAGAGGCCCCCATCAAACAGTTTTGTGTGAAAAGAATGTTCGTTCACTGCCAACACCGGACGCCGGACCCTCAACAGAAACCCCTCATCCCATAGGAGGGACTGAGACATCTAGAAGGAAAACCACATTGAACGAACTCTGAGCCCCTCCGGCGTACAGATAACGCGCAACAGATAGGGAGCAATCACACGAAAACCTACACCACTAACTTCAGGCCGGTGATCGAAGGAATGCGGAAATAGCGAATGAATCGAACATGGCAGCCACCCGAACAAGACCTTCCAAAAGCATTAACCGATGACGGTTCGAGCGACCGAATGGGGCGAAAAGAGAAACGTTAAAAGCGAAGAAAGTGGCCACTGAACAGGGAGGATCAGAGCCAGCGCAAAGCAAACATGCCCGCCCCTTATTAATTATATTTAATTAATTAATAATTATTTTTAATTGTTATTAATTAATAATTAGTTTTAATTGTTATTAATTAATAACAATTACTTACCAATTATTATTTTTAAACATAATTTCCTAATAATTACCGTAATTATAGAACAAAAGAATTGTCTTTGTATGTATTCAAAATGTTTTTTATAAACAAATGGATTGATTAAAAATATATATTAAAAAGGAATGTATATACATTGAAATTAATACTGTTAATTATAATTTCAATATTCTATGGAAGTGCATTATTTTGAAATATATTTCTGACATCTAAATAGTTAAATAATGTTTGTATAATAATTTGCACATCATCAATAAGATAAAGCACTCAATGTAATCTCAAATCATTTAAGTCGATATAAAACATATAAATCAATGAATACAATTATCATTCATCAATATCTTTGATGAGTCTCATCCCACTGTCTATAGTGCGAATGAGACGCTTGTATCGAGATCGTCAACCTCTGTGCTGGGGTGGAGTCTGATAATTTGTAGGGGGATCTTCCTCACGTGCATGAACCTCAACTGTCTCCTGCACTATATGTGAATCATTGGGAGGAGGTGTCATCGGGATGTCGAGATGTGCAAATGATACTTCTCCCATTACATAAGTGGAAGGAGCTTCCATCTAACAAGGGAGCCATATGGCTTGTGAAGGCTCGATATTAAGAGATGAAGGCATGAGAAATAACTCTTGATACGAGCTTGGATTGGTCATACTCGAACAAAACTGTGGATATGGTGACAATAGAAATTGATCTCATGTATGCTTGTATACATCCACAATCGACTGAGTCTCATCTGCTAGATGTGTTGCCTCTTCACGTGGAACGTGTGAGGCCTCACGTGCAGTCTGACACGGTCTATGTCAATGTTGCCGCGACTCCTCAACATCTACAGCCGTCGGAGAGGGTTCCTAAGCAGGAATCTCCTCTCCTTGAGCAGGAGCATCCTCTCCCTCAAGAGGATGATAGAAGATGCTATCATGTAGAATATGATACGATAACATCATGTCTTGCGTTACAGCATGGTACATCGTCTAACCAAATACCTCACCCTTCTCAAGATCAGTCTTGTGAATAATATGCTTTAGTCGAGTATGTTGTAAAGAGATTCAAACTGAATTAAAAAAAATTACATAAAACAAACCTATGTAAAGTTATTAACTTACCAAATCCTAGATCTCTTTGTCACATGGTGTAAGATACAATATAAATTTCAGTCTATACAATGTCGAATACTCGAGCTACTATGACAGATAAAATCACATCGTACACATTCCCTTGATACTAAATGATGCATGTTTATCCCAAATGTTGACATATTGTGCATGATGTCCTAACCAATTGACATCCTTCCTTTCAGTCAGCTATAGAGAATGAAGTGTTGTAAGCTGTCTAGGTGCCAATGGAATACGTCGAGCCAATCCAAACTATCACATGACTTTATCAAGTTTGTTCCACTCAACAATATAAAAGTGCATGGGAGAAACTATAAAAGTAGAATCGTCAATCCCAACAATGCAGTATGCAAGAAGCTGGTCTAATATACCCCTATATGACATCCATGAAGTCTAAAATGACATGTGATGTTTGTTAATATATTTTGTACTAATTTCAAAAAATGATAATATTATGAAATTGATTAGTCAATGAAAGAATTTATATACTTACATCGGTATGTAGTAGACTGTCCA
The DNA here is from genome assembly GCA_963277665.1 of Viscum album. Lineage (NCBI taxonomy): Eukaryota > Viridiplantae > Streptophyta > Magnoliopsida > Santalales > Viscaceae > Viscum > Viscum album. The sequence goes on along the minus strand of OY728119.1, from coordinate 1,681,888,361 downwards.
ACATGAGACTATATGCACCCAAATTGTGTCTTGATGTCCTGATGAGCTGATGTGCCTGAGTCCACCTGTAACATACATCATATAAAGTGATAAATAATTAGCAATTAAGTACAATAACTCATATTTTCATAAAAAACAATAAAGACGGGTGATCATACCAACATCCACACATAGAATCTTGCGGAACAATCGTATCATGTTTCAAACTAGAAACAATAGGGGCTAGGGGAGGGACGTGCTCCCATGACCAAATCTGAATGAGGATGACACATCTCCTAATATCACTGCAATCAGATCAGCATGTAGTACATAACTCTCTATATGTATATGTACAACACACAAATGCCCAACTGTGTCTCCCAACCTGATCAATGTCCTCCAGAAGCCCCAAATACATCTTATGGAGATGCATATTGAAGTGATCAGCACATTGTCCCTCCAATGAGGTGCAAGATATATGCATGAGCATGATGCATGCTAATATACTCATCGGTTTCTATGAGTAAATGTGTGAAGTGCATGTAAAACCATCTCATAAAAAGATAACTTCCATCTATAGCTATAGCATCCTGCCTTTTTATAACATAACTTTTCATTACATTTTACAAAACCGAGGATCTTTAAGGTTAAGTGTCTTGGAAACCAGGAACTTAAAACATGAAAACATAAAACATTATTTTTAAACACTTGAAAGGTTTCTCTTTATGTTCATCCTAGGTTCATTACTGTATCTCATAACCTGGGGACATACATGAAAAGAAAGGGTGAGCAGAAGGCCCAGTAAGGGAAAAAAGGGAAAACATTTAACATGTGAACTTGAGATACATCAATAAAGTCATGATAAATAGATTTAATGAATGAGAAAGAGATCATGAGGAATATCATAATGGAAAGAACATGATTCATAAATTTAATATGTGGCTACAACATTTAACTTAGACAATCATGAACATATCACCAAGGTCCATCCCCAAGGTGTCATTTGAAATTACCAAGGTTATTCACCAAGGTATCGTTAATATTGTAATCTCTAGTGGTTACATCATTACCCAATGCATTGGAGCGCTATCATGGGGCAGCCTTAAATTTGTCTTTATTATCATGTGATCCAAATATTTCATCATCAAACATTTAATAAATAACCCATATAACATAAAAGAAATGACTTTCATGTCATAATCATAACGTTTTAAAAACTGCTTTTAAGACATGATCTTTATGTCATTTTAAACCCACGAAAAAGGAAAGAGGGTTTCCTATATGTAAATCCCAGAATCAAAATAAAACATTTTGATATATATGTGAATACCCCTGTAGAAAAAAGAGCTTTGAGTATTCACTTAATAAAATAAAAGAATTTGAGAAAAAGAGATAGACATTTTGAGACGAAAATTCTCCAGCATAACGGCTATGTTACAGGGTTTTAGAAAACATTGAAAAGAGAGGGGACATGAGTCACCCACTCATAAATGATCCATAACACAGTAGGGGGAAAAATAAAAAGGATATAAGAACATGGTAATGAAATTTTAAAGACATACCATATGAAATGAAAAACATGGAAGGAAGACAAAAATAAGATTTCTCTTATGAAAATTCGACAGCCTAACGACGTCACTTAAAACTTCAAAAAAATGAATTGAAAAGATCAAATAGGGTCTCTCATCATATGAAAATAAAGATCAGTATGATATATATAGAGATCATACCACAACATAATAAAAAGTAACATGAAAGACTTGACATGAAAATAGATCTTGAAAATGTGAAAGGTGAAAGAATCCCTTAAAAATTCGGCAGCCTAACGGAGCCACTTAAACATTCTTAAAATGAATTGATGAGAGAAAGAGGGGGTCTCTCATAATATGAACATGAAACGGAAAGTAGTATGAATATAAAAGAACATCCTCCAACATAAGAACATGGAGCATAAAAGAAATGACATAAAAGAGAGTACTTGGAAAGAAAGAGAGAGGTAGAATCCCTTACCTTGAAGAGTAACTTCAAAATCTTGAAGTTTGGGACCTTGGGAGGCTTGATGGCACATTGGGAGGACTCCTTTGGAGGTAAGGAGACCATAACTTCATTGAGGAGGATTTTGGAATCGAAAGGATGAGAGAATGGCTTGGTATTTATAGGGGAAGTGAGGGGACAAGGCATTAATGGCCAAGGGACACCTCATTGGTGGTATTGGAAAAACCACAGGCTTGCCCATGGTATTGGCCACTTGGGAAACCTCATACCTTATCTTAATATTCATAAGTCGACCATATTGATTACTTACTTAATACATCATTTAATGATGTCATTAACACCCGTAACTTAAAAACTGTATTTTCACTATTCACCGAAAATTCAACTTTCTCAGAAAAAACCCAAAATTTCACCTTAACCAAATATCGATGCTCTGATTTCAAAAATGAACTCCATTTTATAAAAATAATTTTTTAAAATTTTTTAATTTAATTTTTAAATAAATACACTATTCATCGAAAATTCATTCTTTCCAGAAAAATCCCCAAAAATTACCCTAACATAATATCGATGCTCTGAGTTCAAAAATGAACTCCATTTTATATAAATAATTTTCTAAATTTTTTTAATTAAAAAACACTAATCACCCGAAAAAACTGATACTTGACTAATAATTTCTGAAACAGTTATTTACCTATTTTATTGAATCACATTACTTAATCAAGGTGCCTAGATTATATTAATACTTTCTTTAAGTGATATTTCTAATCCATTTGGTCACATTACTAATCCTAAGCGTAAAATCACTATTCATAATTTACTATTTATCAAAAATCAAGTTGATTTTATTAGACTATAAATTTCTTACTGAACATAATTGCAGAAGACCATTTTTTGAAAATCATTACACATAATTAATTATTTAAAATTTACTTAAATATTTTCAAATATCCTTTTTCTAAAATTCATCAAAAGTATGCATACTATATTTATCCGGACATTTGAAAATTCACAAACTTCATCATAAGAAGAAATCACAATTTTTATTTAAATATAAGGATTACACAAGGCAGTTACGGTCTCCTTATATAGCCCCTTATAACCCCAGCATAGGACCTAAGTGTAAGGTGTGCTAAGGTGAGAAAATCTGAGGGCGGCTCGACCAACATCACACAAGTAGTAATTTATAACAGTTTGAACTTCTCGCGAAGGTGATCCCGTTATAGCTTCACAGGATGAAGTTCAGCTTTGTTTTGGTCCAGAGCAAAGCCCAGTGGTGCTACCTCCATCCCAAGTTCTGTTAGATGGGCTTCGATTGGACCAAGACTACTGGATGAGGCCATCAAGTCTTCTTTCTATATTAATTAACCAAGATCACTTGTATTTAAAGACAATAATCGCACCATTTAGTTTCCAAAGGTCATACTGACTAACGATCATATAATAGTCAAAACCCAACAGTCTCATTTTAATTATACTCGTTTTATTAAATGAAAATGTTTTATTGAGTATGAAATAAAATAACACACAAAATTAGGAAACAAGATTTATTCAAAATTTCGGGTCGTTACAATCTCCCCCCCTTAAGAAATTGCATCCTCACAATTTTTAAAATAGGGCTTGGAAATTTCATTGAAAGGTCCACATCGGAAAAAGAGTCAATAACACTATTACTTTAAAAGAAATAAAAGGAAGTACAAAGGTCACCCGAGTTAACCCATACTAGGATTCCATGTAGGAAAACATGGATATGTAGGAGAAAACAAAGGGTCAAGTTCTGAGGGAGAGTGATAGAAAACATGTCTAAGAGGAAGTTAACCACAATAAAATCACAAACTTGTGATGGTTTAAACGGTCTTTGATTTCCCAGTAGGAAAATTAAACCAACAACGTTTTTTACATTCCTTTTAATAATTTTGAGGAATTTATTTACTACATAGAATAAGAACACATGGAAATATATTTACCTTCAAGTAGAGTTTCATCCCTGAATAAGTTTCACCAAGACTAATCTTTTCTCCAAACAATGAGCATTCAAAACTACTTAGTCTCATCAAAGCACAAGAATCATCTTCTAGATAATCACATAATCCACAAAATAATAACTATCTATCTTTAAACATTTATCCCATAAACAGAAAGGGTAAGATAAAACAACTCTTCAAAAAGAAAGAACCCCATAGGAAGGGAAACTACTTTAAATCTTCAAAGTTCCACGGTACTACCCAAAGTTCATCATAGACCATTCCATAAATAATTGTCCTTAAAATTCCTCAAAATAAACCAAAATAATATTGAAACCCAAACATAAGAAGGATTTGATAACATAGTCTTCCAAGATAAACTTTATTGTTCATCTCCAGACAACATCAATCACTCATAACATCTTATAACAAAAGTAACTAACCTAAACATATTTTCCCCAAGATAGGTTAATAATTTACTAAATTACTATATGTTCACCTTAAATTCATCGATTCTTCAAAATATAAGTCAACCTTTACTCCTCAAATAAAATACCATAGTAATCTATTTACCTCGATCATATGAACGTCTTCCAAAATAATAATCATCTTTTAATCCCCTAATCATCTTTTTTTTTTCAAGAAGAACAGCTTCACAACATCAACATGTGGTACATAACAATAGATGTTTTCCTTAATGATATAAAACCATCTTAGGTAGTGACTCGATGTTCTTATAAAACATTAAAGATATGCTCATAGGGAATGAACTAAAATACAACATGGCGTAGACAATTATTGCAAAGAAGTTACATGTACTTTAGTCATCATGATCCATCTCAGCATAGGACTTGCATTGTTCCCTTGTCGTTGAAGATTGTTGATGCTCATAATGATTCTCATCCCTTCCAATAGAGAATTTCCTTGGATAATGTCCAACTTCTCCACATTTACAACATTCAAAAGTATAAGGTACATTAGATTGAACCTTATCTCTATTCATCACATTATCCATTTTTTTAAAGCAATTGGCTACTTTATTCCCTATCACCCACACTTAAAACATCTCCCAGCTCCTTTATGACATTCTCCTTGGTGCCCCTTTCCACACTTTTTGCACAAAGGAAATTGGGTATTCTTTCCCTTATCAAATTTATCAGATGAACATCCTTGAGACTTCGTCTTCTTCTTCCTTGATGAATTTGGGCGTTCAACTAGGTACCAATTATTAATTGTGATTTTTGATAGCTGGTTTGGAATAATCACAATATGTTCAACATGTTATCTTGTCAACTCTATCACATTAATTGGGAAATCGTCACATTTCTTATCACATTGGTTGTTGGGACATGTTCTTCTATTTCCCGCCATTAATTAAGAAAAGAAATTATAACTAGGGGCTTAAATACTTAGCCAATAATCATGAAAATAAAACTTAAAGCATAGAAGGATAAACTTGTAGAAGAATAGTATATCCTAACTCATGATCCCCTATGTTCCAATCTAGGTTATCCATGATCATATATTCTTATGTGAATCTTTATTTTATTTTATCTTTGTTCCTTTAATAATGGTTAATACTAAGCTTATGAATTTACGAAAGCATATCCCCTGGGAGTGTCGTAACCAAGAGTGCAGCAAGGTCCGTTTTTGTGTAACAGTTCCCGTTCAAGTCTAGATCAAGCGGTGTTTTCAGGTTTTATGCCTCTGTACATCTGTGCCATAGCCACCTCTACCTGCTCGTATCCAGACAGGGATGTATTTTCTTGATAAACCACTTACTCAATACTCACCAAAATACCAGGAATATTTCCTATATTTAAACTTTTCTATAGGGTTCTTCCTAAAGTTTTCATATCCTAATTTCCACAAATTACTAAACCATCCTTTGATACCAACTATAGCATCCCGCCTTTTTATAACATAACTTTTCATTACATTTTACAAAACTGAGGATCTTTAAGGTTTAGTGTCTTGGAAACCAGGAACTTAAAACATGAAAACATAAAACATTCTTTTTAAACACTTGAAAGGCTTCTCATTATGTTCATCCTAGGTTCATTACTGCATCTCATAACCTAGGGACATGCATCAAAAGAAAGGGTGAGCAGAAGGCCCAGTAAGGGAAACAAGGGAAAACATTTAACATGTAAACTTGAGATACATCAATAAAGTCATGATAAATAGCTTTAAGGAATGAGAAAGAGATAATGAGGCATATAATAATGGAAATAACATGATTAATAACTTAAATATGTGGCTACAACATTTAACTTATACAATCATGAATATATCAACAAGGTCCATCCCCAAGGTGTCATTTGAAATTACCATGGTTATTCACCAAGGTATCATTAAAATTGTAATCTCTAGTGGTTACATCATTACCCAATGAATTGGAGCGCTATTAGGGAGAACCCTTAAATTTTCTTTATTAACATGTGATCCACATATATCATCATCAAAAATTTCATAAATAAACCATATAGCATAAAATAAATGAGTTTCATTTCATAATCATAACTTTTTAAAAACTGCTTTTAAGACATGATCTTTATGATATTTTAAACCCACGAAAAAGGAAAGTGGGTTTAGTGTATGTAAATCCCAGAATCAAAATAGAACATTTTGATATATATTTAAATACCACTGTATAAAAAAGATCTTTGAATATTCACTTAATAAAATAAAAGAATTTGAGAAAAAGAGAGAGACATTTTGAGACGAAAATTCTCCAGCATAACAGCTATGTTACAGGGTTTTAGAAAACATTGAAAAGAGAGGGGACATGAGTCACCCAATCATAAATGATCCATAAAATAGTAGGGGGACATAATATAATGAATATAAGAACATGGTAATGAAATTTGAAAGGCATACCATATGAAATGAAAAACCTGGAAGGAAGACAAAAATAAGATTTCTCTTATGAAAATTCTGCAGCCTAACGACGTCACTTAAAACTTCAAAAAAATGAATTGACGAGATAAAATAGGGTATCTCATCATATGAACAATATAATTATGATATATATATATATATATCATACCCCAACATAATAAAAATTAACATGAAATACTTGACATGAAAATAGATCTTGAAAACGAGAAGGGTGAAAGAATCTCTTAAAAATTCGGCAGCCTAACAGAGCCACTTAAACATTCTTAAAATGAATTTATGAGAGAAATAGAGGGTATCTCATCATATTAACATGAAAAGGAAATTATGATGAATATAAAATAACATCCTCCAATATAAGAACATGAAGCATAAAATAAATGACATAAAAGAGAGTACTTGGAAAGAAAGAGAGAGGTAGGATCTCTTACCTTGAAGAGTAAATTCAAAATCTTGAAGTTTGGGACCTTGGGAGGATTTAGGGAACATTGGGAGGAATCCTTGGGAGGTAAGGATACCATAACTTCGTTGATGAGGATTTTGGAATCGAAAGGATGAGAGAATGGCTAGGTATTTATAGGGGAAGTGAGGGGACAATGCACTAATGGCCAAGGGACACCTCATTGGTGGTATTGGAAAAACCATGGGCTTTACCATGGTATTCGCCCATGGTATTGGCCACTTGGGACACCTCATACCTTATCTTACTATTCATAAGTCGACCATATTGATTACATACTTAATACATCATTTAATGATGTCATTAACACCTGTAACTTAAAAACTGTATTTTCACTATTCACTGAAAATTCAACTTTCTAAAAAAAAACCCAAAATTTCACCTTAACCAAATATTGATGCTCTGATTTCAAAAATGAACTCCATTTTATAAAATTAATTTTCTAAATAATTTTTATTTAATTTTTAAATAAATACGCTATTCACTGAAAATTCATTTTTTTCAGAAAAATCCCCAAAAATTACCTTAACATAATATCGATGCTATGAGTTCAAAAATGAACTACATTTTATAAAAATAATTTTCTAAATATTTTTAATTCAAAAACACTATTCACCCGAAAAAACTGATACTTGACTAATAATTTCTGAAACAGTTATTTACCTATTTTATTGAATCACATTACTTAACCAAGGTGCCTAGATTATATTAATACTTTCTTTAAGTGAGATTACTAATCCATTTGGTCAAATTACTAATCCTAAGCATAAAATCACTACTCATAATTTACTATTCATCAAAAATCAAGTTGATCTTATTAGACTCTAAATTTCTTACTGAACATAATTGTAGAGGACCATTTTTTGAAAATCATTACACATAATTAATTATTTAAGGTTTACATAAATATTTTCAAATATCCTTTTTCTAGAATTCAGCAAAAATATGCATACTATATTTATCTAGACATTTGAAAATTCACAAACATCATCATAAGAAGAAATCACAATTTTTATTTAAATCAAAGGATTACACAAGCCAGTTATGATCTCCTTACATAGCCCCTTATAACTCCAGCATAGGACCTAAGTGTAAGGTGTGCTTAGGTGAGATAATCTGAGGGCGACTCGACTAACATCGCACGAGTAGTAATTTCTATCAGTTTGAACTTCTCGCGAAGGCGATCTCGTTCTATCTTTACACGATGAAGTTCGGCTTGGGTTTGGTCCAGAGAAAAGCCCAGTGGTGCTACCTCCTTCCCAAGTTCTGTTAGATGGGCTTCGATTGGCCCGAGAATACTGGATGGGGTCATCAAATCTTCTTTCTATATTAATTAACCAATATCACTTATATTTAGAGACAATAATCGCATCATTTAATTTCCAAAGGTTATACTGACTAATGGTCATATAATAATCAAAACCCAACAGTCTCATTTTAATTATACTCATTTTATTAAATGAATTTTTTTGTTGAGTATGAAATAAAATAACACACAAAATTAGGAAACAAGATTTATTCAAAATTTCGGGCCGTTACAATAGTAGTATCATCCCCCAAAATGTCAATGCCTAGAAATCCTTGTACACGCTCAAGTTAGTCTCTACAGGTGGGTTCTATAACTATAGTGCCATGAATTTTGAGGACCAAGTATAACTTCCACATCCTCTAGGATGATGGTCATTTCTCCTTTGTGAAAGTGAAATGTGTGAGTCTCAGGTATCTATCTCTCGGTGAGGGAAATAAGGAGGTGATAATTATAAATGTATAATCAGATATAGTGATTCCATAGATGCCAGCATGTCATAGGTATATTATAATAGCTGCTGGAGGTGGAATTTGATGATAATGGTGTGCCCTGTGCACCCTAACCCACCGAACCTCATGACCCACTAACACCTCACATAAAACTTGTATATATTACTCAATGAATAGAGTAATATCCTCTATCTTTACATATAAAAATGAAATAACTATTAATTCAATGTAAATTGTAAATATAATGTTATGGTTAATAGAATGTTATTATTGGTTTGAGTAGAGTACTCAAGAGGGGTGAGGTGAATTGAGTATCTAATAAAAAATTCTATTTAAACACAATTTAAAATATAGCCCCCAATCTAATAAAACAACCCAGTAAACTGATATAGTAGATAAATATAATTTAAGGTTTTGAAATAACCTCTCCTAATATTGATCAAATATTAGTTAGAATATCTTATTGTTAACCTAATATTTTGAGATTATTCTACTTACATTAAACAGTACATATACCACTTGTAAAATCTATCTATCAAAGTATGGGTTTTCAAAAGATATTTTAAAGAAGTTTAAAAATAGAGTAAGAAAAACTTTGAAACACATATAAAAAAATAAATACAAGAGGTCCAGTCTCAAGATGATACCCAATCCTCTCTACTTGACAATCACCAGATGCAAAGCACATTTAGTAATCAATAAAATGATCCATAACTTAGATCGGTTATACTTAGTAAAATAACACAAAAAACACTCTAGACTTCAACCAAGTCACTTTCACAGTTATCATGGGAGTAAAAATATGAAGGAAATAAAGTAAGAGTATTTAAGTACACTTCTATGATCTACAATAGTATGTTCTTTAACAAATTTATAGAAAATATTAAGCACAACTCAGATAAAAAAAATAGAGGGAGAGATAGAGAGTGTTAAAAGTTCTATGCAATAAAAAAAATAAAAGTTTCGTTGTTCAGTAAAGGGATCTTCGTTTATCAATGTATTCCTTCAGTTATGAGAAGATATCAAAAGATAGGAAGATGTTATCAGATATTTCGGTGAATTTCACATGAAAACAGAGTATCGAGTTTTTGAAAACAGAGAACTGGTTTGCATTTTTCACATTCATAAAAAATTGTTATCTTTCTCTAACTTCAACCTTATTTAATAAAAAATATTCCTCCAAAAAAGATCCATTGGGAAAAAACAATTACTAATCCTTATACTCTACATGAAATATAGAAGCATTAAATTCCTTTGACCAAACACTTAATTCCATGTAGAAGTTGTTTGGAATATATTATATTAAAATATAATCTCACTTTAGTCACTATCACTTAAATAGTGCCATGTAATATTATCCATGGAAGCTTCAACACTTTTTGAAAAATTTGAGTCTAGGATCCTTAGTGGTTTTGTGGTCGATCCATCTCATGCACAATCAATTCAATTGAACATGTGGTCACTTGATATCCATATTGTCCCTTCAGTACTTTTCAAAAATTCAACTATGTCATGTAGTCACTTCACTTTAATGTGCAGTCAATTGAATTCACATAGTAGATTCAGCACTTATCCAAAAAACCCACTGTTACTATGTGTTCTATTGATATAGTGTGTGGTCGATTCAATTGGTTGTGTGGCCACTTTGTTACTTGTTGGGTTGGTTGAGGAGTTTGAGAGAAATATAGCATGGTCAATCAGTTAGGCATGAGGTTGATCCAATTATTGTGTGGTCACTTCAACCCTTTGAAAAAGTTCAGTGAAGTCCCAAGCAACTTCATGTAGCCAATAAAATACCCTTACAATTGATCCATTACACTTACAATCACTTGAGTGCTTAGGAAAATTTTTACTTTTTCACGCATGGTATTTGGTCTGGGATTTATGGTTGTTTCCAAATTCCCAGAAAAATATTTAACTTTCATAAAACAAATAATATATTATAAATAAAATAAAAATTATTTTTATTATTAAATTATTGAATTTTTTGAATAAGACAACAATATCCCCTTTTTATGATCATAAATCATGACCTAGATAGATAAAAACAATGCAATAAAGAACCATTTAAAGAAAATATTTTAAAAAAAATATTATAAACTGTTATAAGATTTCATAAAACACTTACTTCATTTACTCCCCCTTTAGGTATTATAAAAAAAATTTCATAAAGGGTGAGAAACTATATATAGACATTAAAAAAATAAAGTGCAGAATAGAATGCGACGAGATATTAATAAAAAGGTTTTCATAATAATAAAAATTAATTATGTACAAAAGGGTCTATCAGAGTCCCTAATCAAAGTATGAACCATTAGATCCATGAATGAAAGAAGGATCATCGTGGTCTTTTTCATTTCCAATACCTGGAGTAGGAGGAGTAGGACGAGGATAAGAGTTAACAACTAGAATCACATGGGTTTTTTTGAAATAGGCTGAATTTGATAGTGATTGAGGTATCCTGAGACCAAAAGGTCATATAAGAGGTGTTTTAGGTGATATAGTGGTTAGAGGGGAAACATCCGAGGTAGAGGTTGATTTTAAATCTATTACTGGAGAAGGGGATATTATGGGTACAAGAAGGGTCTGAGTCACTAGAACTGGATCATTGTCTATATACAGATAAAGCTTCAAGATCCTAGTAATGTATGTCACATCTTTAGACCCTTTCTCTATGCATTATAAGAACTCACCCTTTTATAAAATAAACTGATCTAGAAGAGGTACCATGATCAATAGTTTCCCTACAATATATTTTAAGGTAGTGGTTAAATGAGGCATCTTAAGAGCTCGAGATAAGGATCTAAAGTGAGCCCTCAAGTATGGCTTAGTGAAAATATTTTTGAGATAGTACTTGATAGCTTCATTAATGACATCCTTTTCCTTTTTATTCTAAACAGTTTCTTCATTAATTATGTTATAAAGATTTTACCCATGACTAGAAACATCCATATACACTTTATTAGTTATATCCTTAACATTTTCCAATATACTTTTGATTTCCTCATGAAAAACTCTTCTAATACGATCCTAATTTTTGGAAATATATGTAGGTGCAGGAGTAGAAACCTAAGTAGAAGGCTTGGAAGAACTGGTGATAACAGAGAGATACCTCCTATCCAACTTAGTTAGAATATTTATCAATTCTTCTTGAAGAGCTCCTATATGTCTATAAAAACCTTCCGTATATGCTCTAAAACTACCAAGCTCATGAGCCATATGATATATTTTCCAAAATAACATCACCTGTATATGAGAAACCACACTCTCAATAGTAAAGGAAACACCTTCCTACATACCATATTAATTGTCACTGCTTATACTGAGAAATATATCTTTTATACCATCTAAAAAATCATTCTTCAATTGAAGAAATTTATAGAAGTAATGAAGAAGGTTGGAATAGAAGTGGTAGAAACCATATGAGGTTGATCAGATACCATCGAAAGGAGATAAATTAGGTCTATGGTTAGAAGATGATTCTATTGAATATAAATTGAAAGGTATCAAGATAGAGACTTCCTTATCCAAATAGTTATAAATTTTATTATCAATATATTAAATTGAACTGTTTGAATCTTCAATAACCAAAAATTAGGTATGGGGAGAGGAATATTTTATAGGATCACCTTGAAAGATATTATCTGAATAATGTTCATGAGAGGAGGTTTTGGGAGGTTCTGTAGGAGTTGATTCAAATAGACTTTGTAGGATATCATAAAAAGGAGGCTCAAGCATGATTTATTCTTCAAGAACAAGTTAAGATGATTGTTACACAATAGGTTATAGAATGTTGTCAATAATATGTATGATATATCCATATGGACTGGGTGAACTGTATTCATTATTGTCATCCTTATCCTCTCCATCACCAGAAGTATGTTGATCCAGGACAATGAGAGGGTCCTCAGGATATGCATTCCCTCTAGGAAACATGGGAGGACTATCTAAAAACATAACCTAGCCCTCATCACTCCCATTGTTAGTAATATTTGGTCCAAAAAAGAGAGATCCTTGAGTCTTCTTCACTTCAGGCATTTCCACTCCTTCTATAGTATTCTCCCCATCAAGAGTTGTCACTCCTTTCATGGGTCCTTTAATCTTTTCAACCATAGAAGATTAATCTAAAATAATTTCATAATCCTTCAAGGTTTCCTCATTTAGATCAACTTCAACCTCTCCATCACTCCATACTGAAGAGTAATCATCCTCAATTACCTAATCATTTTCCAATCTTATATCAATTACATATTTAGGTCTAATTGGGTTCTTTTGAGGATTATATGTAACGACCCGAAATTTTGAATAAATCTTGTTTCCTAATTTTGTTTGTTATTTTATTTTATTTTTATATACTCAACAAAACTATTTCATTGGATAACATGAGTATAATTAAAATGAGACTATTTGGTTTTTACTATTATATGACCATTGGTCAATATGACCCCTGGAAACTAAACATTTCGATATTTGTCTCTAAATACAAGTGATCTTGATTAATTAATATAGAAAGAAGATTTGATGGGCTCACCCAGTAGTATTGGACCGATCAAAGCCCATCTAACAGAACTTGGGAAGGAGGTAGCACCACTAGGATTTGCTCTGGACCAAACCCAAGCCGAACTTCATCATGTGAAGCTAGAACGGAATCGCCTTTGTGATAAGTTCAAACTGATAGAAATAACTACTCATGCGATGTTGGCCAAGCCTCCCTCAGATTCTCTCACCTTAGCACTCCTTACCCTTAGGTCCTATGTTGGGGTTATAAGGGACTATGTAAGGAGACCGTAACTGCCTTTTGTAATCCTTTGTTTTAAATAAAAATTGGGATTTCTTCTTATGATGAAGTTTTTGAATTTTCAAATGACCGGATAAATATAGTATGCATATTTTTGATGAATTTTAGAAAAAGGATATTTTAAAAAATGATTATGTAAACCTTAAATAATTAAAAATGTGTAATGATTTTCAAAAAATGGTCTTCTATAATTATGTTCATTACGAAATTTAGAGTCTAATAAGATCAACTTAATTTTTGATGAATAGTAAATTATGAATAGTGATTTTATGCTTAGGATTAGTAATGTGACCAAATGGATTAGTAATCTCACTTAAAGAAAGTTTTAATATAATTTAGACACCTTGTTTAAGTAATGTGATTCAATAAAATGGGTAAATATTGGTTTCATAAATTATTAGTAAAGTATTAGTTTTTTCAGGTGAATAGTGTTTTTAATTAAAAATTAAATTAATAATAATTAGAAAATTATTTTTATAAAATGGACTTTATTTTTGAACTCAGAGCATCGATATTATGTTATGGTAATTTTTGGGGATTTTGCTGAAAAAAATGAATTCTCGGTGAATAGTGTTTTTATTTAAAAATTAAATTAAAAATATTTAGAAAATTATTTTTATAAAATGGAGTTCATATTTATAATCAGAGCATCGATATTTGGTTAAGGTGAAATTTTGGGATTTTTCTGAGAAAGATGAATGTTCAGTGAACAGTAAAAATGCAATTTTAGGGTTTCGGTATGTTTAATGACATCATAGCTGTATAATAATGATGTCATGAGATATTTTAAGGGTTGTACGACCAAAGGTGATGAATTATTATATTGGGGGCCTCATGTGGCCTAACTCCATGGGAGAGCCCATGGTTTTGAGAAAACCACTTGTGAGGTGTCCCTTGAAATTATTAAAGTATCACCTCACCTTCCCTATAAATACTCACCCTTTACTCCTTTAGTTTTCACTCCCAACTCTCCCCCAAAGAATATATGGTCTAATTAACTCTCAAGGAGTCATCCCAAGGTTAACCCAAGCCCTCAAGGTACAAACCTTTGAGTTTTAAGAGTTACGTTTTAAGGTAAGGGATCCTACCTCTCTCTTTCTTTTCAAGTACTCTCGTTTATGTCATTTCTTCTAAGCTCCATGTTCTTATGATGGGGATGTTATTTTATATTCCTCCTACTTCACTTTTCATGTTCATATGATGATATATACTCTCTTATTCTCATCATTTTGTTTTGTGAATGTTTAAGTGGCGCCGTTAGGCTGCCGAAGTTTTGTAAAGGATTCTTTCACCCTTCTCATTTTCAAGTTATATTTTCATGTCAAGTCTTTCAAGTTCCTTTTTATGTTGGGGTATGATATATATATCTATCATACTGATATTTTATTTTCATATGATGAGAGACACTATTTGATCTCATCAATTCATTTTTTTTGAAGTTTAAGTGATGTTGTTAGGCTGCCGAATTTTTAAGGGATTCTTTCACCTTTCTCATTTTTTAAAGTTCTACTTTCATGCCAAGTCTTTAAATTTCCTTTTTACTATGTTAGGGTATGATATCTATATCAATAATACGGATCTTTTATGTTCATATGATGAGAGACCCTATTTGATCTCTTCAATTCAGTATTTTTATGTTTTTAGTGGCACCGTTAGGCTGCCGAATTTTTAAGGGATTCTTTCACCCTTCTCGTTTTCAAGATCTATTTTCATGTCAAGTCTTTCATGTTCCTTTTTATTTTGTTATGGTATGATCTCTATATCTATCATACTGATATTTTATGTTCATATGATGAGAGACCCTATTTGACCTCATCAATTCATTTTTTTTTTGAAGCTTTAAGTGACGCCATTAGGCTGCCGAATTTTCATAAGAGAAATCTTATTTTTTTCTTCCTTCAATGTTTTTCAATTCATATGGAATGTCTTTCAAATTTCATTCCCATGTTCTTATATCCATTATATTTTGTCCCCCTACTTTTTTATGGATCATTTATGAGTGGGTGACCCATGTCCACTCTCTTTTCAATGTTTTTCTAAAACCCCAAAACATAGCTGTTATGCTGCAGAATTTCCATCTCAAAATGTATTTTTTTCTAAAGTTATTTTATTTTATTAAGTGAATGCTCAAATATCTCTCTTCTATAGGGGTATTCACATATATACCAAGTTGTTCTATTTTGAATTCTGGGATTTACATACATGAGACCCACTTTCCCTTTCCGTGGGTTTAAGTGACATAAAGATCATATCTTTAAAGCAGTTTTTAAAACGTTATGATTATGAAATGAAACCCATTTATTTTATGCTATATGGGTTTTTTATGAAATTATTGATGATTATATATGTGGCTCACATGATAATAAAGAAAAATTTAAGGGTGCGCCCTGATAGCGCTCCAATTCATTGGGTAAAGACTTAATCTCTAGAGATGACCATTTAGACTGATACTTTGGTGAATAACCATGGTAATTTTTATTGACACCTTGGGGATGGACCTTGGTGAAACATAAATGATTTTCTTTTTTAAATGTTTTTTCCACATATTCAAGTTATGAAATAAGTTATTTTTATTATGATATGCCTCATGATTTCATTCTAATGCCTTAAAGTTCTTTTCATGATTTTATTGATGTATCTCAAGTTAAAATGTTAAATGTTTCCCTTGTTTCCCTTACTGGGCCTTCTTCTCACCCTTTCTTTTGATGTATGTACCCAGGTTATGAGATGCAGTAATGAACCTAGGATGAACATAAGGATAATCCTTTAAAGTGTTTAAGAAGAATGTTTTTTTTGTTTCATGTATTAAGTTCCTGGTTTCCAAGAAACTAAACCTTAAAGATCCTCAGTTTTGTATAATGTAATGAAAGTTTATGTGACAAAAAGGTAGGATGCTATAGTTGGTATCAAAGGATGGTTTAGTTATTTGTGGAAATTAGGATATGAAAACTTTAGGAAGAACCCTATAGAAAAGTTTAAATATAGGAAACCTTCCTGGTATTTTGGTGAGTATTGAGTAAGGGGTTTCCAAGAAAATACATCCTTGTCTGGATACGAGCAGGTAGAGGTGGATCTGGCACAGATGTACATAGGGGTAAAACTCGAAAACACCGCTTTGAGCTAGACTCAAACGGGAACTGGTACACGACAACGGGCCTTGCTGCACTCTTGGTTACGACACTCCCGGGGGATATGCTTTGGTAAATTCATAAGCTTAGTATGAACCATTATTAAAGGAACAAAGATAAAATAAAATAAATATTCACATAAGAATATATTATCATGGATAACCTAGGTTGGGACCTAGGGGATCACAAGTTAGGGTATAATTTTCTTCTATAAGTTTATCCTTCTATGCTTTAAGTTTCCTTTTAATGATTATTGGCTAAGTATTTAAGCCCCTAATTGTACTTTCGTTCCTTAGTTAATGGCGGGAAATGGAAGAACATGTCCCAACAACCAATGTGATAGGAAATGTGAAGATTTCCATATTAATATGACAGAGATGATTAGGGGATTAAAATATGATTATTATTTTGGAAGACGTTCACTATTTTGGGAACCCTATTTAATCGAGGAAAATAGATTACTACGGTATTTTCTTTTAGGAGTAAAGGTTGAATTATATTTTGAAGAGTCGATGAATTTAAGGTGAACTTATGGTATTATAGGTTACTTATGGAAATGATTGACTTGTCTTAGGGAAAATATGTTTAGGTTAGTTACTTTTGTTATAAGATGTTAGGAGTGGTTGATGTTGTTTGGAGATGAACGATAAAGTTTATCTTGGAAGACTGTGTTATCAAGTCCTTCTTGTATTTGGGTTTCAATCTTGGTTTGGTTTATTTTGAGCACTTTTAAGGACAGTTAGTTATGGAATTTTCTATGATGAAATTTGGGTAGTACCGTGGAATTTTGAACATTTAAGAGTAGTTTCCCTTCCTATGGGATTCTTTATTTTTGAAGAGTTGTTTTATCTTACCCTTTATGTTTTTGGGATAATGTTTAAAGATAGAAGAAATAGATAGTTAATCTTTTATGGATTACCTGACTCTCTAGAAGATGATTCTTGTGCTTTGATGAGACCAAGTAGTTTTGAATGCTCATCATTTGGAGAAAAATTAGTTTTGGTAGAAACTTATTAAAGGATGAAACTCTACTTGAAGGTAGGTATATTTCCTTGTGTTTTTATTCTATGTAGTAAATGAATTCCTCAAAACTATGAAAAGGAACGTAAAAAAAATGTTGTCTATTAACGTTTCCTACTAGGAAATCAAATACTGTTCGACCCATCATAAGTTTGTGATTTTCTTGTTGTTAACTTTATACTAATCATGTTTTCTATCACTCTCCCTTAGAACGTGGCCCTTTGTGTTTTCCTCCATGTCCATGTTTTCCTACATGGAATCCTAATATGGGTTAACTCGGGTGACCTTTTTACTTCCCTTTCTTTCTTTTAAAGTAATAGTTTTACTGACTCCTTTTCCGGTGTGGGACTTTCAATGAAATTTCAAAACCCAGTTTTAAAAATTGAAAGGACGCAATTTATTAAGGGGGGAAGATTGCAACGATCCGAAATTTTGAATAAATCTTGTTTCCTAATTTTGTGTGTTATTTTTTTTATATACTCAACAAAACTGTTTCATTGGATAACATGAGTATAATTAAAATGAGACTATTGGGTTTTGACTGTTATATGACCATTGGTCAATATGACCGCTGGAAACTAAACATTTCGATATTTGTCTCTAAATACAAGTGATCTTGGTTAATTAATATAGAAAGAAGATTTGATGGCCTTACCCAGTAGTCTTGGACCGATCGAAGCCCATCTAACAGAACATGGGAAGGAGGTAGCACCACTGGGCTTTGCTCTGGACCAAAACCAAGCCGAACTTCATCTTGTGAAGCTAGAACGGAATCGCCTTTGTGATAAGTTCAAACTGATAGAAATAACTACTCGTGCGATGTTGGCCGAGCCTCTCTCAGATTCTCTCACCTTAGCACACCTTACACTTAGGTCCCATTCTAGGGTTATAAGGGGTTATGTAAGGATACCGTAACTGCCTTGTGTAATCCTTTGTTTTAATTAAAAATTGGGATTTCTTCTTATGATGAAGTTTATGAATTTTTAAATGACCGGATAAATATAGTATGCATATTTTTGATGAATTTTAGAAAAAGGATATTTTAAAAAATGTTTATGTAAACCTTAAATAATTAAAAATGTGTAATGATTTTCAAAAACTGGTCTTCTACAATTATGTTCAGTACGAAATTTAGAGTCTAATAAGATCAACTTAATTTTTGATGAACAGTAAATTATGAATAGTGATTTTACGCTTAGGATTAGTAATGTGATCAAATGGATTAGTAATCTCACTTAAAGAAAGTTTTAATATAATTTAGACACCTTGTTTAAGTAATGCGATTCAATAAAACGGGTAAATAACAGTTTCATAAATTATTACTCAAGTATTAGTTTTTTTGGGTGAATAGTGTTTTTTAATTAAAAATTAAATTAAAAATAATTAGAAAATCATTTTTATAAAATAGACTTTATTTTTGAACTCAGAGCATCGATATTATGTTATGGTAATTTTTGGGGATTTTTTTGAAAAAAATGAATTCTCAGTGAATAGTGTTTTTATTTAAAAATTAAATTAAAAATATTTAGAAAAATATTTTTATAAAATGGAGTTCATATTTGTAATCAGAGCATCGATATTTGGTTAAGGTGAAATTTTGGGATTTTTCTGAGAAAGATGAATTTTCAGTGAACAGTACAAATGCAGTTTAGGGTTTCGGTATGTTTAATGACATCATAACTATGTCATAATGATTTCATGAGATATTTTAAGGGTTGGAAGACCAAAGGTGATGAATTATTGTATTGGGGGACCCATTTGGCCTAACTCCATGGGAAATACCATGGGACAGCCCATGATTTTGAGAAAACCACTTGTGAGGTGTCCCTTGAAATTATTAAAGTATCACCTCACCTTCCCTATAAATACCCACCCTTTCCTCCTTTATTTTTCACTCCAAACTCTCCCCCAAAAAATATATGGTCTCATTACCTCCCAAGGAGTCATCCCAAGGTGCCGCCAATCCCTCAAGGTCCAAGCCTTTGAGTTTTAAGAGTTACATTTTAAGGTAAGGGATCATACCTCTCTCTTTCTTTTCAAGTACTCTCGTTTATGTCATTTCTTCTAAGCTTCGTGTTATTATGTTGGGGATGTTATTTTATATTCATCCTACTTCCATTTTCATGTTCATATGATTATAGATACTCTATTAGTCTCATAATTTTGTTTTATGAATGTTTAAGTAGCGCCGTTAGGCTGCCGAATTTTTGTAAAGGATTCTTTCACCCTTCTCATTTTCAAGTTCTATTTTCTTGTCAAGTCATTAAAGTTCCTTTTTATGTTGGGGTATGATATCTATATCTATCATACTGATCTTTTATGTTCATATTATGAGAGACCCTATTTGATCTCGTCAATTCATTTTTGTTGAAGTTTAAGTGACGCCGTTAGGCTGCCGAATTTTTAAGGGATTCTTTCACCTTTCTCATTTTTTAAAGTTCTACTTTCATGTCAAGTATTTCAATTTTATTTTTACTATGTTTGGGTATGATATCTATATCAATAATATGGATATTTTATGTTTATATGATGAGAGACCCTATTTGATCTCTTCAATTCAGTATTTTGAAGTTTTTAGTGGCGCCGTTAGGCTGCCGAATGTTTAAGGGATTTTTTCACCCTTTCCGTTTTCAAGATCTATTTTCATGTCAAGTTTTTCCTCTACATTTTTATTTTGTTAGGGTATGATCTCTATATCTATCATATTGATCTTTTATTTTCATATGATTAGAGAACCTATTTGACCTCATCAATTCATTTTTTTGAATTTTTAAGTGATGCCGTTAGGCTACAGAATTTTCATAAGAGAAATTTTTTTTTTGTCTTCCTTCAATGTTTTTCAATTCATATGGTATGTCTTTAAAATTTCATTACCATGTTCTTATATCCATTATATTATTCCCCCCTACTGTTATATGGATCATTTATGAGTGGGTGACCCATGTCCCCTCTCTTTTCAATGTTTTTCTAAAACCTCGAAACATAGCCGTTATGGTTCAGAATTTCCGTCTCAAAATGTCTCTATTTTTTTCTAAAGTTATTTTATTTTATTAAGTTAATACTCAAAGATCTATATTCTATGGGAGTATTCACATATATACCAAGTTTTTCTATTTTAAATTCTGGGATTTACATCCATGAGACCCGCTTTCCCTTTCCGTGGGTTTAAAGTGACATAAAGATCATGTCTTTAAAGCAGTTTTTAAAACGTTATGATAATGAAATGAAACACATTTATTTTATGCTATATAGGTTGTTTATGAAATTATTTATGATGATATATGTGGCTCACATGATAATAAAGAAAAATTTAAGTGTGCGCCCTGATAGCGCTCCAATGCATTGGGTAAAGACTTAATCTCTAGAGATGACCATTTAGACTGATACCTTGGTGAATAACCTTGGTAATTTTTATTGACACCTTGGGGATGGACCTTGGTAAAACGGAAATGATTGTCTTTGTTAAATGTTGTATCCACATATTCAAGTTATGAAATAAGTTATTTTATTATGATATGCTTCATGATTTCATTCTCATGCCTTAAAGTTATTTTCATGACTTTATTGATGTATCTCAAGTTCACATGTTAAATGTTTCCCTTGTTTCCTTTACTGGGCCTTCTGCTCAACCTTTCTTTTGATGTATGTACCCAGGTTATGAGATGCAGTAATGAAAATAGGATGAACATAAGGAGAATCCTTTCAAGTGTTTAAGAAGAATGTTTTTTTGTTTCATGTATTAATTTCCTGGTTTCCAAGACACTAAACCTTAAAGATCCTCAGTTTTGTATAATGTAATGAAAGTTTATGTGACAAAAAGGCGGGATGCTATATTATCATTATCATATAATTTTTATTCATTAGTAACACATATTTTTCTCTAGGTATTCTAACCTAAATTCATCCTTTTAAAAGTGGGTTGGTTTAGAAAAACACCACTTTAGGTAGTAGAGATTTCTTTCTCTTAATAAACTAAACCATTAAGATATAGAAAGGAAGAAATAAAATTTGGATAAGGAAAATAATTAAAATGAGAAGAAATCATACTAATGTCACCCATTTGACTCATGAGAAATCTTGGAAGATTTATCTACACTCCATTTACCATTAAATAGAGAAATTACAGATCTAGATTCCTAACAATACTAAAGACCCATTTTCTAGAAAAAATAACATATTGGATAAAATTGATAAACAAACAAAATTCTCCTCTGAAATATACTATATTAGGCCTTCTAGGAGTCCTATTTACTATTAACTCTTCCAAGGAATTATCAAACTCAAAATAAGTATTTTTTATGGGATAACATATGTCAAAATCTTCAAACTCACCACTATTAGGTACATAGAAACTCACAGGCCATAAATTTGAAGAAAATATATCCTCCTTACCATAAATAATCATATGGATATGGTCCCAAATCTCTCTAGACTCAAGATGCATATTAAGGTAAAACAATTTTACCAAACACTAGTACTAGTGTCTATCATTGTCCATATACCACTTTTCCATATTTTCATCAACATGTCTCTCCACACAAGGTAATGAATTTCTCTAAACCACTTAGGGTTAACTTCCTTCTTTGGAACTAATTATCAAGATAAAAGATGTGGCCTTAATGAATTCACAGTTCTACTAGTTCTAGATTTCCATCTTTTAAAAGCACCAAAAGATTCAAGATCATATTCTTCAGTAGATAACTTTATATAAGAAAATATTTGGGGTTAGAAGGATGGTATTTTGATAAAGGAAGGTTCAAAAAAGGATCAACTTGGTTTAGAAAGGAACATGTAGGTTCATATTATATTTTTAGGAAAGTAAAACCATTTTGGATTGTTAAATAGTAAAATATGGAGAACATATAAAATATACATAAAATAATTAAAAAAATGCATACAACAACTTGATATATTAGGCGTGTAGAGTGTCTATCAAAATGATTTAGGTAAATTCAATCGAATGTACATAAATTTTGAATGACCTTATGGCTAACATAAGGATAAATTTAATATTATATACTAATAAAATAAATTTTATAAGAGAGTATCTTAAATAAATTCAAAGATAAGGTATAAAAAATTAAACATAGGGGAAATTAGATATAACTAATCATTCATAATTAATGTTTGATATAATTAAATCTCTCACAATTCATAGGATTTGTAAAAATATCAGAAAGATAATGTTCAGTTCCAATGAATTCAAGAGTGATATCCACCTTTTGAAAATGATATCTTAAAAAGTGATATTTTATATCAATGTATTTTTTCCTAGAATGAGATCTAGGATTTTTAGAAATTTTAATAGAACTTATTTTTCTACAATTTATAGGTACATGTTTGAATTGAATTCCATAGTCTAGTAAGTTTTGTTTCATTTACGAAATCTTTGCACAATAAATATCTACAACTATATACTCATATTTAGTAGTGGAAAATGTAACCAAATTCTTCTTTTTTACTACACCACGATACCATAAATTTTCCCAACAAGTGTTAGGTTCCATAGGTTCTCTTTTTATCTATCTTACAACCAAAAAATTTAGTGATAGAATAACTAATTAGATAAAAATAATTCCCTTTAAAATAAAATAGTCATGAATTGGTTGTACTTTTGAGGTATTTAAAAATTATTTTAACAAAATTCAAGTGATATTCCCTGGGGTTTTCTTGAAAATGTACACACATACACACGGTAAACATAATGTTAGACTGACTAGATTTTAAGTAAAGTAAAATTCCAATTATGTCTATGTAAATGGTTTGTACAATAGTTTTTCTAGTTTTATCATGATTAAATTTATAAATAATGGTCATTGGAGTATCAATTCCTTTTGATATATCGATTCAAAAACATCTTAAAATATATTTAGTGGACATAATCTGGTTAAAAATAAATTCTTATTTTGAATGATTTGAAAACCAAGAAATAATTTTAGTTCGCCCATAAAACTCATTTTAAATTCATTTTACATTAGTTTTGAAAATTTATTACATGAAGAATTTCTTGAAGAACAAAATATAAAATCATCGATATAAATTTGTGAAAAAAAATCATCTTTTGAAGTTCATTTGATAAATAACGTAGGATAAACTAAAACTTTTTTAAAACCATTGGAAATAATTAAAGTGTTGAGACTATCATACCATTCACTAAGTGCTTGTTTTAAACCATAAAGTGATCTAGTCAGTTTTAAAACATGATTCGGTAATTTTGAATTTGAAAATTTAGAGGATTGTTTAATAAGAACATATTAAACAACATAACCATTTAGAAAATAAATATTAACATCCATTTGATATAATTTTAATTTTAGATATACTACATAAGAATGAAATATCCTAATGGATTTAAAGAAAACTAAAAATGAAAAGGTTTCCCTATAGTCAATGACTTCTTCTTATGCACAAGAGACTCAACCTAGTTGGTGAGGACTCAACAAGTGAATCCAAGAGACCTGAGTTCAAAACTGGGTGGAGACATATTTCTGGGTACTATAGTAGTACTATAGAAGTACTATAAAAGGTAATGTAGCATCCAAAACTATTAATTTGATTGAGCTTTCAGGCCACCGGTTTGGGCCTCGGGTCCTTCCAGGCCTTTGGGCCTCCCAAGGACTTCCGGCCAATTAGGCTTTCGGGCCACCTTAAGGCCTTTGGGCCACCACAAGACCTTCATTCCACCTCAAGGCCTTCGGGCCACCTCACGGCCTTTAGGCCACCTCAAGGTATTCGAGCCACCTGAAATTGGGCTTAACAACCAGGAAGACTCTACAAGGAGTAGACTCCAGATGAGGATTCAGAGCAGACGCATTCACCAAAGCATAATCTTAAGAGGATTTGTCAGAAAGAGAGGGTATGTCATTTTCCATCAGGACTATCCTATTCTTGCATGATAAGCCTATCCGAACTAGCCATGCGAAGGTAGAGAGATGACATCACGATGAAGAAGCTGGGGAGGAGCAGTTCCTTGTAGTTATAGCCTGTATATTTCCTAATACCTATGGTTCATGTAATCCCTATTCCTACGGGACTTGTAAGGGTTCCCCCTCATCCATTAAAATAGGGATATCAATAAAAAAAGGCCTTTGGGATATTCGGGTAATGAATTCTTCTTAACTATAATCTTGTACTAAAAATATAGATTTATTTCTAATAATATTTCTAGATTAATAAACCTTGTTTCTATATACCCATTTGGTTTCAATGGTCAGATAGTCTTTAGGTCTCTCAACTAGTTACCATGCTCAATTAATTTCAAACTAATTCAATTCTTAATTTATAGCCATCACCTAATGTTCATCACTAATTACCTCATTAATTTTCTTAGGTTCAAGAAGTGAAAAAAAGGATTGATATTCGATCTAGATTCTAAGTGAGGTTTAATTTTGAGTTCCTCTATTTAAATATACAACAGTAGAATCTAGGGGATGGTCTCTATGGGTTTTAATAGTTCTAGGTATACTAAATTACTCTAGGTTTTCCTCAAGGTATGGTTCCTCTAAATGGTCTTTGATGGAGGATTTTTCTATATCAACAACAAGGTCATTGGTATTGGAAGTGTTATTGATATTTAAATTGGACATATCATCCTCTAGATTTTCTAAGGTAACTTTAAGTTCATGTGGATCCGTCTCATAAAAAGTGACATGAATTGATAAATTGTTCCTTTATTAAAGACTCTATAGTATTTACTAAATGTAGAATAACCTATGAAAATTCCCTCATCACTCTTGGATTCAAACTTATCCAAATTATCTTTTGTATTGAGAATGTAAAATTTATAGCCAAAAACTTTGATGTAATTTACCTTAGAATTTAATGATTTGGGAATTTACATATGTTCGATAGATGTATTCCAAAATTTACAGAAGGATTTGAAATAATTAGAAAAATAATAACTTTTTGATAAAAATTGGATTTTTCTAGATTTATAAGTTCTATATGTACCATTTAATATAGATTTATTTACAACATTTGAATAAGTAATAAAATAGTTTTTATAGTGTTTGTTTTTTTATTTAGGATAATAACCAAAACCATCTCTTGGTTTAGGTACAATATGAATACCCAAATTTTTTAGGGCTTTAATTCTTATTGAAAAACCTTCAATATATTTGTTTAGTTTCTTATTTAATAATTTTAAGTCATTATTTTTCTTGAGAAGAATTTTATTATTTTCTTTTTTAATAATAATATATGATTTAACAATAGTATAATAAAACTTTCTATTTCAATTAAATTTTATATTTATCTTTATGACCATTGATGGTATCTTCCAGTATGTTACAATACTAAAAGATATCTTCAGTAGACATATCATTTTCATCATGATTTTCATGTTTAGGGAGATCAGAAATATGATAATAAAAAATAGGTTGTATTTATGAAGTAGTAGATATGATGCATATATTTTATTTTTCATTTTAATTTTCTCGGTTAGCATCTGAGTCACTTGAAATATCTTCAGAAGAACACCAAGTGGCCTTCATTACATTCTTTTATTTATTCCATCAGTCCTCAAACTTCTTCTTATATTTTAACTTTGGAAAATAATATTTGATGTGTCCTTTCCTTTTACACTCATAATAGATAACTTCTCCAAAATTAGCATCCTTATTCCAATCTCCTTTAATATTTTACTTTTACATGAAGTTAGAATTATTGAATAACTTCATACTTTTATAAAATTTCTTGAATATGTTTTCCAAATGGGTCATTTAATTATCACTCCCAAAGTCATTAAAACATCCCGGCTCAGGTTCCACTTAATAGTACCTCGACTTGCTGGGTTACATGGCCTCAAGCACGCCTCCCCATATGCCAGAGACTACTGACTAGTAGAAATGGTAAAAATAAGTGACAGTGGGGATACTATACCCTTATATAAAAGTGGTGCAATATATATCAATAGCATGAAATGGCAAGAGCATTATATAAATAAGAAAACATCACAGTAGAATAAGACACAATGGAAGATAGAACCAGTAACCCACCGTAGTGGAAGCATATAAGGCCACAGTAATAAGAAGTCAAAAAAATTATAAAATCCTGAAGAGTATCATATATATAACATGATGAGTATTTAATGATCAATACAAAAAAATAAGAAGGAAAGCAATATAGTACATATATAAAAGTTACAAAAAACCAAAAGATCTATCTCAATTTAGCATCACAAGACTCAGCTCAGTCTTATGCTCCCTTGCTTATAAGAAGGAATCAAATACCTATAGCAGAGCACTTTCCCTTATCCATACCTACAAACATATAATCTAATTAGGTACCAAAGGTGGCCCAAGTAGGGTGTGAGATAAAATCCTAGTAGGCCACTAACAAGAGTGTCTAATGATGGTTCGAGCAACTGAATGAGGTGAAAAGGGGAATGTTAAAAGTGAATAAAGTGGCCACTAAACACAGAGGATTGGGGCTATTGAAAAGAAAACATACCTTCCACTTAGTTATAGAAATTAATTATTTTTAATTAATTAATAATTATTTTTAATTTTTATTAATTAATAACCATTACTTACCAATTATTTTTATAAAAACTGATTTCAAAATAATTAGAGTAATTATAAAAAAGAATTGTATTTGTATACATTTGAAATGTTTTTTTACAAATAAATAGTTTGATTAAAAATATATAGTAAAAAGTATTATTCATAAATTTAAATTAATACTATTTATTATAATTTCAATATTCTACGCAAGTTCATTTTTTTGAAATATATTTTTGACATCTAATTAGTTAAATAATGTTTTTTTAATAATTTGAACGTTATCAATAAGATAAAACACTCAGTCCAATCTCAAATCATTTTAATCAATAGAAAAAAATATAAATTAATAAGTACAATAATTATTCATCAATATTTATAATGAGTCCCACCCCAAAATATATAGTGCCAATGAGACGCCTGTATCAAGATCGTCAACCTCTGTATTGGGGTGGAGTCTGATGAGCTATAGGGGGATCTTCCTCAGGTGCATGGACAACAACTGTTTGAAACTTTATTTTTGAATCATTAGGTGGAGGTGTCATCAAGATGTCAAGATGTGCACTTGATTATTTTCCCACTACATAAGTGGAATGAACTTCCATATAATGATGGATTCATATTTATTATAAAGGCTCGGTCATAAAAGATGAAGGCATGAAAAATGACTCTTAATATGAGCTCGGGTAATCTATACCCATATAAAATTATGGATATGCTAATAATAGAATTGGATCCCATGCATGTTGGTACACATCCCATAATAGGCTGAGGCTCATCTTCTAGATGTGGTGCCTCTTCTTATCAAACATGTGTGGCATCACATGCAACCCAATGTGGTCTATTTCATTTTCATCACAACTCCTCAACATCAGTAGCTGCCGAAGGAGGTTCCTAAGAAGGAACCCACTCTCCTTGAGTAGGAAAATCATCTCCCTAAAGTGGATAATAGAAAATACTATCATAGAGAACATGATATGCTAATATCATGTCTTGAGCTGCAGAATTGTACATCGTCTAACCAAATACCTCACCATTCTCAAGATCAGACTTGTGAATAATATTCTCTAGTCGAGTATGTAGTAAATAGAGTCATATTGAATTTAAAAAATGTATAGGAAAAAAACTAATGTAATTTTATTAACTAATGAGATCCTAATTCCTTATACCGTGTGGTGTAAGATAAAATATAGACTTTAATCTATACAATGTCACATAATTAAGTTTCTGTGAAATATAAAATAACATTGTACACATTCCCTTGATATGAAATGATTCATGTCTATCCTATATGTCAAGATACTATGAATGTTTTTATCACCAATCGATATCCTTCCTCCCCACCAACTCTAGGGAATGAAGTGTTGTTGGTTATCTGGGTGCCAATAGAATATGATGAATGAATCCAAACTGTCACATGACTTTATTAGGCTCGTGATACTCAAAAATATGAAAGTTCATGAGAGACACTATAACCATGGAATCGTTAATCCCAGCAGTGAATTATGAAATTAGCTGGTCTAATATAGCCCAGTATGACCTCTATGAAATCTAAAATGACATGTGACATTTATTAAAATATTTTTTTACTAATTTAAAAAAATGATAATATTATGAAATTTATTATCCAACAGAAGAATTTATATACATACATCAGTGGGTAGTAGACTATCCAACATGAGATAGTGTGCACCAAAATTGTGTCTCAGCATCCTGATGAACTGATGTGATTGACTCCCCATGTAACGTACAATATAGAAAGTGATAAATAATTAGAAAATAAGTACAATAAATCATATTTTCATCATAAAACAATAAATATGAGTGATTATATCAACATCCACATGGAGCATCATGCAACACAACCATATCAGTATTCAAACTATAAACAATATGGGATAGGGGAGGGATGCACTCCCATTCCCACATCTGAATAAGGATGAAACATACCCTAATATCATCAATATCTGATTAGTATATAGTGAATAATGCTCTGTACGTATATTTCAAGCATCCATATGACCAACTGTATCTCACATCCTAATCAAAGTCATCTAGTATCCCCAAATACATCATGTGGAGATGCATATTGGAGTGATAAGAACACACTGTCTCTCCAATGAGGAGAAAGATATATGCATGAGCATGACGCATGATAGTTTTCTCATTAGTGTCAACGGGTAAATGTGTGAAGTGCATGTCAATCCATCTCATAGATAGAGAACTTCCATATGTAGTAGTATCATCCCCCACAATATTGAGGCATAAAAAATTCTTGTACAAGCTCAAGACAGTCTCTACAAGTGGGTCCTATAACTATGGAACCTTGGATAGGAAGACCAAACATAAGTTCCACATCCTCTTGAATGATGGTCATCTCTCCCTCATGAAAGTGGAATGTTTGATTATCATGTATCTATCTCTCAGTGAGGGTGTGATGACTCACCTTCTTCAAGATAATGAAGAGATAATGACCCCCAAGTCTCACCTTCAATAGGCCCCAGAGTGGCGACTAGAACCAAGGGTATAGAATCTCACAAAAAATGGAAGGTATTACCCTTTTTTTATGAAAACAAGATCAAGAGATAATATGGTAAAAATCCCTAACAACACCAAACTTTTATATAAAGAAAACCAAAATCCAACCCATGCACAATTTAAACATAAACTACGAAAAAATGTATAAAAACTCCAAATCAAGGTACCAAAAGAAATGACTAAGTAGTAGCACAACAACAATCCTGACGCCCGAGATAGTGAAGTCTAGAACTCTCCTTAAAGTCCTCTTGGAAACATGAAAACAGTTCCACAAACATACGGTGAGTATACAAGTATACCCAGTAGGAAAACTGAATCCATCCATGAAAAAGTGGGGGAACATACTAATGCACCTATGAGAGAATAATAGAACATCAAGGAACCTTCCAAGGAGTAATAACCAGCCCAGACTTACCAAGACACAGTCACCAAATAATTCAAGTCAAGTAAAGTAGTATTATAAGCACATTGACAGTTGGGTACCCCGAACCACTTTCCCATAATTTATCTACTTATTCTTAATAGTTAATTTCTTGATGCTACAACTATTAGGAAATGATGTCCCACTACCACAACCTTCCCATACACACCTAGGCCTCAAACCACACACAAATAATGCCTCCAGATACCTGGTCCACAACAACCATGCTTCTCACCCAAAGACACCTGGGCCTCATCCCGAAGACACTTGGGAAAACAATCATGTCCTGTAAACACCTGGGCCCCTCATCTACAACAAACCTTCCTGAACAATATTTGACTATGGTAAAGCTCAAGACATTATAGCTTGGCTAGATACGATCGAGCAATAAAAACTCGGAAGTGGGTGCAGGGAAGAAAGTTAGTAACCGTCCATCTGTCCTCCCACTAGGATGTTGGGAAAGACACCCTCACCCATGAAATGGGGGTGTTCAACACATGGTGCTCAAAAAGGGTGGGGTACTTATAAAAATCACAAGGAACTATAATTTATACATATAAGTAAGAAAAAACTCAACCCAACCTATGAGTTTCAAATAGACAACTAACCCACACAAAACCACATTTGCTGCTACCCCTATATGCACAACCACACAAACAACCATAATAAAACACAAGCCTAACCGATTTTAATTCAATTAATTTCCATTAATTAATTAAGTGGTTCAATTTAATTTATTCTAGCACTACCCAGGGAAACTACCATCCACAGGCATACCCAACACAACAAACCAAACCAAGCCGCACTACCACTACACAAACAGTACATAACCACATTGCAGTACCACTACCCAACGTCGCTCGATGGCCACAACACAAACAAAGGTAGTACCACTACCTAAATGTTCATCCATTCCATAATAAATCAATCACTAAACCTCAAATTCCATCACACCTACTGTACCACCCCATAAAAAATCCCATAACAAAACACCACCAAACAGCATCCCCACTGCACAAATAGGGCATCATCCAAACACATAATCATTTCCTATGTCCACCCCCATACCCATAACATGGTTACCAAAAACAACTTCACACAACCCCTGTGAAGTAAAAAACCCAACCAAATATAGCACACAACCACACCATTAAGCCAAGCATATTCAAATTCAGCAAAAGGGGTTCTTTAATTTCCACTTTAAATAATAGGGGTGATCACATAACACGTTTAATCCCAGGGAATCCATTTATTTAACCAAGTATACATGATTAAACAGATTTCATGTTATTTCCATTTATCAAATCATCATAATAAAATAAAGAACACCACTAGTGACCATGAAAAGACCACCAATGACCATGATTTTCAGGAGGCCTTACAGACCATAAAATTCACAACAAGATTCATGGATAAAAATTAAAATAGAATAGGTAACATCATCACTTCCCTACCATTATTTCATTGAAACCTATTATATTTTTATCATCATATTACCTTCCCCTCATTTATTACTTGTTAAGGAAACTGATTCAGCCATTCTTTATGAAGAAACATTAACACACCCACCCCGCATGATACAAAAATAAAGAGTGGTAGAAGAATCCCTATTTGAAACAATAGGTGACCAAAACTAATATTTTCACTAAAATAGGGGGTCGTGCAGGCATCAGGAAAACTCCAAGGAAAAACTCTAGGGAAATATAAATCGATGGATACGACACAACATGTGACTCCCTGGGTAGGGAAGGCTATAAGCACACCAAGAGGGGACAAAAACACATTAAGAAGGGAAGATATTGGATTTGAAGAGCCAAATAATATATTAAAGGGATAACGGTTTCAAAAGTCATTAATATGGTATCATGGTCAGGATCATGTGGTTTGAATATCTAAAAGTCCCCAAAGTGTTAGGATATTAAATATATATGAAATATCCTTTTAAACTTTCTTAAAAACGCCCAAAAAAGGCTTTAAACTTGTTTTAAATAAAATAAAATGTAAGAGGGGTGAAACTAGAAAAACTGGGGGGAATTGGGAAAAACTAGAAATTTGGAAGAGGATGAGCCACTGTTTGGTGTGCCATCATTTTAGTGCTCCACCATCACAGTGCCACCATTACGGTGCCACCATTTCGGTGTGCCACTATTTTTGTGCCACCATTTTAGTGTGACACCATTACAGTTCCACCATTTTGATGTTCCACTATTATGGTGCCACCATCTCAGTGTGCCACTGTCACGATGTTGCCATTTTGGTGAAACCGTTTGGTGAAAATGGATTTTTGGAAAACTCCCAAAACAAACCACTATAACCCCCATGAACACCATAAGCATTGGATTTTCACAAAATAATGGCTAAGAGAAATCTGGGTCATTATAGAGGGAAATAAGGAAGTGATAATCTAAAATGTATAATATGATATAGTGATGCCATAGAAGTAACCATGTCATAGGTATAGTATAATAGAAATTAGAGGTGGCATGTAATGATAATGGTGTTCCCTATTCACCCTAACCCACAAAACCTCATGACCCTCTATAACCTCACACAAAACTTATTTTTATTACTTAGTGAGTAGAACAATATTCTCCATCTTTAACCATAAAAATAATATAACTATTAATTAAGTGTAAATTAAAACATTTAATGTTATGGTTAATAGAATGTTATTGTTATTTGGATTGGATTACTAAAGAAGTTTGAGGTGAATTGAGTTTCCAATTTTTTGTTTAATTAAACATAATTTAAAACATAATCCACCAATCTAATAAAACAACCCAATTAATTGATATATTAGATATATCTGATTTAATGCTTTGAAATAACCTTTCAAAATTTTAATAAAATATTAGTTATAATAACTTGGGGTTGTCATAATATTTTTATATTATTATACTCACATTAAATAGTAAATATATCACCTGTAAAATATATCTATCAATGTGCAATTTTGTAAAAGAGATTTTAAAGTGCATTAAAAATAGTGTAGGAAAAACTTTGAAACACACGGTGAAAAATAAACAGAAGAGGTTCAATCTCAATCCAAGACCTAATCCACTATACTTGATATTCACCCAATGTTAATAACATTTATTAATCAATAAATTGTTCCACAATTTAGATCGGGTATACAGAGTAAAACAACAAACAAATCTATCCAGACTTTAACAAAGACCCTTTTACAGTTGTTATGGGAGAACAAATATAAAGTAAACAATGTAAGAGTATCTAAGTACAATTCTATGATCTAAAATAGTATATTCTTTAACAAATTTATATAAAAAATTAAAAACAACTCAAATGTAATAAAAATAATGGGATAAATATAGAGAGATGAAATTTTGATGCAGAAAAAGATTGAAGTTTAGTAGTTCTTCATATGGATATTCTCTTCTCAATGTATTCCTTTAGTTTTTAGGAGAGATACAAATACATGAAGTTGTTATCAGATATTTTGGGAAAGTTCACATGAAAATAGAGTGTCTAGTTATTGAAAATAGAGCAATGGTTTTTGTTTTTCACTCTCATAAAAAATC
This sequence comes from Viscum album, assembly GCA_963277665.1. NCBI lineage: Eukaryota > Viridiplantae > Streptophyta > Magnoliopsida > Santalales > Viscaceae > Viscum > Viscum album. The sequence continues at coordinate 1,681,854,363 of OY728119.1, read as the reverse complement.
ACCATTTTCTCTGAATTTAGACATATTTAAATAGAAGTCTTCCTAAAAAAAGATCCATTAGGAAATGATCATTAATAATCCTCATAATCGACAAGAAATAGGGATGCATTAAACTTATCTAAAGAAACATTTAATTCTACACATAAGGTGGTTATAATATATTATATAAAAATATAATCCAACTTTAGTCGCGGTCACTAAATGAGAACCATGTAAGATTCTCTATGGTAGCTTCAAAAATTTGTGAAAATTTTGTGGTTAGGATATATATTGGTTGTAAAGTTTATCCATCTCTTGAATGTTTAATTTAAGTTAATATGTGGTCACTCTAAGTCCATATGTTCACTTAATTACTTTTCCAAAATTTCATCTCTATCTTGCAGTCTATTCTCTTCAATGTGTAGTTGATTGAAGTCACTTGGTATTTTCAAAACATATCCAAAACCCATTGTTTCAATAAGGTTGATTTCCATAGTGTGTAGTTTCTCTGATAAATTTTTTGGTCGCTCAATTACCTGTGTAGTTGGTTGAGGATTTTGTAAGAAATACAATATGGTTGATCAGTTAGGCATGTAGTCAATCCTATTATCATGTGGTTGCTTCAACCCTTTGAAAAATCTAGTGGAGTCCAAGAAGCTTCATGCAGTCAATCAAATACCCTTACAGTCAATCCATTACACTTACAGTCACTTGAGTACTTAGGAAAATTTTTACTTTCGGATACACGATGCTAGTCTAACTTCATGTTCGATTGTTTGGAAGATTTGGGATTTATGATCATTTTTATACATAGGAAAAGTTATAAAATTTGGATAAAAATATTCAACTTTCATAAAAAATATAGAATATATTATAAATAAAATAAACATTATTTTTTATTATGAAAATAAGGAATTGTTGGAATAATCTAACAAAATCTTCTTTTTGATGATCATTAATCATGACATAGATAAATAAAAAAATGAACTGAAGATCCATTTGTAGAATGTATTTAAATAAAATGTTATAAACTATTATAATATTGCATAAAACACATACTTCATTTACTCCCCCTTTAGGGATTATCAAAAATATTTTCATAAAGGGTTAGAATGTAAATATAGACAGTAAAAAAATAAAGTGCAGAATAAAAAGAGACAAGATACAAATAAAAAGGATTTCATTGATGATAAAAAATAATGGTGTAAAAAAGGCCCTATTAGAGTCCCTAACTAGAGTCTGAGACATTGGATCCCTAAATGACAGAAGGATAATCATGGTATTTTTCTTTTCCAATACCTAGAGCAGGAGGAGTAGGATGAGGATAAGAGTTAGCTCCCAGAATCATAGTGGTTTTATAAATTTTATAGATTTGATGAATGGATTAAGGTATCATGATACCAAAAGTTCATGTAAGAGGTGTTTCTAGTGAATTAGTGATTAGAGAGGCTGTATTAGAGGAAGAGGTATCTTCTAAAGATATTTCAGGAGAATGAGATATTCTGGGTACAGGAAGAGTTTGAGGTTCTAGAATTGGATCATTGGATACATATAGATAAGGCTCTAAGATCTTGGTAGTGTATGTCACAACTCTAGACACATGATATATAAATTATAAGAACTCATCCTTTTCTAGAAAAAAACTTCTCTAGAATAGGCACCATGATCAATATTTTCTCTCCAATATATTTGAAGGAAACGATTAAAGGAGGAATCTTAATATCTCAGTCTAAGGATCTAAACAGAGTCTTCATACCTTTCTTAGTGAAAATATTTTTGATATAATACTTTATAGATTCCTTAATGACATATTTTTCCTTTTTAGTCTTCACTATTTCTTCATTAACTATGTTATAAATATTTTCCTTATGATTAGAAACATCCATCTGCACTTGATTATTTATATCCTTAACATTTTCCAATAGACTTTAGATTTCCTCATGCAAAAATATTTTTATATGATCCTAATTTATGGAAACATATGTTAGTGAATGGTCCAAAGCATAAGTAGAAGGCTTAGAAGAACTAGTGATAACAATGAGATACCTTCTATATAGTTTATACAACATATTTATCAGGTCTTCCTAAAGAGCACCAATCTGTCAATAAAAACCTTCCATATGAGCTCTAAAACTACCAAGATCATGAGCCATATGATATAGTTTTAGAAATAACTTAACTTTTATATGAGAAACCACCCTCTCAATAATATTTTCAACACCTTTCTACCTACCGTATTCATTAGTATTTTTTATACTAAGAAATACATCCTTAATAACATCAAACGAATCATTATTAAATTAAACAAAACATGATGAAGTGATGATAGAGGTTCAAATAGATGTAGTATAAACTAGAAAAGTTTGATAAGATTAAACTGGAGGAGATGAAGTAAGGATATGGTTAGGAGTTGATTCACTGGAATATAACTCATAAGGTTTCAACATAGAGCCTTCCTTAACTAAAGATTTATACTTTTTCTTCTCAATATCTTGAATTGACCCATTTGAATCTTCAATAACCACAAATTATGTATGAGGAGAGGAATCATTTATAGGATCACTTTGTAATATATTATCTAAATCATGTTCATTATAGTAATATTTTAGAGGTTTAATGGGAGTTTATACAAATAGACTTTGTAAGATATCATTAAAAGGAGGCTCAAGCTTTCCTTTTTCTTAAAGAATGGGTGAAGAGGGTTATTACCTAATAGGTTTTGGAATTTTGGAAACAATAGGTATTAAATATCCATCAGACTTGGGTGGACTTTCATCACCCTTTTCATCCTTTTCCTCAAAATCACTAGGAGTATGTATATCTAGGCTAATGAGAGGGTCCTCATGAGATGCATCCTCTCCAGGAGGTGTAGAATAAAAAATCGGTGCTATCCTTATCTCAAATATGTGAGGACTATCTAAAAATGGAACCTCATCCTCATCACATACATAGTCAATAATTTTTTGTCCAAAAAGGAGAGATCCTAGAGTATTATTCCCTTAATATTTTCCACCCCTTCTATAGACTTATCCTCTTGAGGAGTTTTCACTCCTTTCATGGGTCCTTCAGTCCTTTAAACCACATGATACTAATCTAAAACACCTTCACAAGACTTAAAGGATTCTTTATTTAGATTCACTTAAACATATACACCACTCTATTATTAAGAGTAATAATCTTAAATTACCCGATCTAGTTCCAAACCTAGATCAATTTCATCTTTAGTTCTGTTTGTATTCTTTTGATGATTATAGTTCTCACGTAATTTATCTTTAACAGTAACCCATATTATTCTCTAGGGTTTCCAACCTTATTTCATCCTTTTACAAGTGTATTGTTTTATAAAAACACCACTTGAGGTAGTAGAAATTTATTCCTCTTTATAAACCAAACCATTAAGATATATAAAGGCTGAAATAAACTTTAAAGAAGGAATTTAATTAAAATGATAATAACTCTTACTAATCTCAACCATTTTCTTCAGGATTAAATAGAGAAATTATAGATCTATATGCCTAAAAATACTAAAGTAACCTTTTATATGTAAAATAACTTATTGTATGTACTTGATAAACAAATAAAATTCTCCACTAAACTCTACTGCATTCAACCTTTTAGGAGTCCTATTTCCCATAAACTCTTCCAATGATTTCTCAAAATAAAAATGTAGATTTTGATGGGATAATAACTTTGAAAATATTAATACCCACCACTATTAGTTACAATGAGACTCGCATTCCATAAATTTTTAAAAAATATTTCCTCCTTACCATCAGTAATCATCTGGATATAGTCCCAAATTTCTCTAGTCTCAAGACTCATCTTAAGGTAAAATTTTTTTACCAAACATGGGTAGCAGGGTCTTAATTGTTCACAAACCACGTTTTCCATATATAATTAAACATATCCCTACACATAAGAGAATGAATTTATATGAACCACTTTGGGTCCACTTCCTTCTCTAGAACTACTTCTCGTGACAAAAGATGTGTCCTCAATGGCTTCAAAGTTCCATTGGTGTTGGATTTCGATCTTTTAGATGCACCAAAAGCTTCAAAAGAATCTTCTTCAGAAGATCAACTCATTTTAGCATATATTTTAGGGTTGTAAGGCTATGATTTCAGTTAAGGAAGGGTCAAAAGATGGATAGACATGGGTTAGAAAGGATGATAATGATTCAGATTCTATTTTAGGGATACTGAAATCATTTAGGGATCATTATATAGTAAAACATGGGAAAAAATAAAATATACTTAAAATACTTAAAAATTCATATGATGGCTTGAAATATTAGGCATGTAGAGTCTCTATAAAAATGATTAAATTAAATTCAATTGACTGTACATACATTTTCATTAAACTTATGACTATCATAAGGATACATTTAATATTATATACTAATAAATTAAATTTCATAAGATATTATCTTAAATAAATTTAAATATGTGGTAAAAACAAATTAAACACAAGAGAAATTAGACATGGTTATTCATTTCTAATTAATGTTTGATATAATTCAATCTCTCACAATTCATAGGATTTGTAAACATATTATAAAGATTATGTTCTATTCCAATGAATTAAAGAGTGATATCTACCTTTAGAAAATGATATCTTGAAAGTGATTTCTTATATCAATGGATTTTTCTTAGATGATATATATGATTTTTAGAAATGTCAACAACACTTGTGTTGTCACAATTTTTAGGGACGTGTTTGAATTGAAATCTATAGTCTAGAAAATTGTGTTTCATCTACAAAATTTGTGCACAATAGAAACCTACAACTATGTAATCAGCTTCAAAAGTGTAAAATGCAATCAAATTCTTTTTTTACTACACCATGATACCCTATAATTTCATAAAAAGTGATAGGTTCCATAGGTTCTCATTATATTTAACTTAAATCCACAAAATTCAGTATTAAAATATCCAATTAGATCAAAATCATGCCCTCTAGAATAGAACAGTCCTAAATTGGTGGTACTTTTGAGGCATTTAAAACTTCTTTTAACAACAGTCAAATGAGATTACTTGGGGTTTTCTTAAAAATTTGCACAATTAGACTAAAAATAATTTCAAGCCTACTAGCTATTAGGTAAATTAAAATTCCAATCATACCTCTATAAATGGCTTGGTCAACTAGTTTTATAGTTTCATCAAGATGTAATTTACAGGTGGTGCTTATTGGAGAATAACTTCCTTTTGATATATCTATTCAAAAATATTTTAAAAAATATTTAGTGTACTTAATCTGGTTAAAAATAGTCCATTTTCTATTTTTAATGATTTGAAAACTATGAAAAAATTTTATTCCTCCCATCAAACTCCTTCCAAATTTATTTCGCATTAGTTTTGAAAATTCAGTACATAGATAATTTCTTGAAGAACCAAGGATAATATAATAAAAATATATTTGTGAAACCAAAAAATCTTTTGAAGTTACTTTGATAAATAATTTAGGATCAAAAAAACCTTTTTTAAAACCATTTGAAATAAGAATAGTTCTAAGAATATCATACCATGCTTTGAGTGATTATTTTAAACCATAAAGTGCTCTAGTCAATTTAAAAACTTAATTTGGTAAATATGAACTTGAAAAGTCATGGGACTGTTTAATAAACATTCTAAAAAATATAACCATTTAGAAAATCACTATTGAAATCCATTTTATATAATTTTAAATTTATATATAATGTATAATAATGAAATATCCTAATGGATAAGTCTATCTACAGGACAAAAGGTTTCCCCATAGTCAATGCCTTCTTGACTATAACCTTGTACTATTAGTATATATTTAGTTATAATAATATTTCAAGATTTATCAACCTTTTATATATATACCCATTTGGTTCTAATGTTCAAATAGCCTTTAGGTCTCTCAACTAGTTACCATGATCTGTTCCTTTCGAACTGATTCAATTCCTATTGCATATCCATCACCAAATGTTCATCACTAATTTCATCATTAATGTTATTAGGATCAATTTATGTCCAAAAGGTTTTATGTTCAACCTATTTTCTGGTTGAGGATCAAGTTTTGGTTCCTCTATATCTCCAACAATAACATCTAGGTGATAATATCTATGGTATCTAAATAGTTCTAGGTATACTAAATTCCTCTAGGTGTTCATTAGGGTTTGGTTCCTCTAAATGGTATTTTATGGGGTATTTTTCTATATAAATAGAATGGTAATTGAATTTAAAGGAGTTATTTATATTTAAATTGGACATACCATCCTCCAGGTTTTCCAAGGAAACTTTAGGTTCTTGTGGATCTGTCTCATCAAAAGAGACATGAATAGATTCTTACACTAACTTTGTTATTTTATTAAAGAATCTATAGGCTTTACTAAATTTATAATAACCATGTAAAATCCCCTCATCACTATTGTATGAAAACTTATCCAAATTATCTTTTGTATTGAGAATTTGAAATTTATAGCCAAAAACATTGAAGTAATTTACCTTAGATATTCTCCCATTACATAATTCATATGGAGTATTATTTAAAATAGGGATTATTAAGAATATATTAATTACATTAAAATCTATATTTAAATATTTAATACAAAAATAGACTAGTATATCACATTAACTAAGCATCGTTTGAGATATTTTTTGAAGGGTCTTATTCGTTCTTTCAATCACCCCATTTGGTTAAGGTGTTTAAGAAGTTGAGAAATTATGATTATAGATATGTTGGGAGAATAAGGATTCAAAATATGTATTTTTAAACTCACTAACATGATAAATTATCATTATTGTAATGGTAATTTCACTAAGGTTCACTATATATTTTTCATACTTTGCAAAACACTAACAAACATCACTCTTGTGAGTTAGGAAATATACCCATGTAAACAATGATTAATCATAAATAATTATACAACCATAATGTTTTCTAGATAAACTTGAAACTCTATATGTTCTAAAAAATTCCACGTAAACAAGTTCTAGTGGTTGAGAGGAAACAAATAGTTTATTTTTTTGAAGGAAACTTTATGTTTCTTTCCCATTTGATAGGGATTACACAATTTGTGTTTTGGGAAATCTACTTTAGGTGGATATTTGACTAAACCCTTCTTGAATAGCTTTATAAGAGAGTTTATATTTAAGTGTACTAATATCTAATTCCACAACCAAGATTCATGATGAAATAAATTCAAATAAGAATCATTTTGGGAAAATAAAGAATTTAAATCAACTACATAAACATTGTCATTCCTTAAAGAAGTAAAAACAAAATTAAAAATAGAATCATAAATATTACAAGAATTATTTTCAAATAAAATATACATTGAATTGGAATAATATATTATTCCACAACCAAGATTAAAGGTGAAATAAATTAAAATAATAATCATTTTTTTAAAATAAAAAATTTAAATCAAGTTCATAAAAGTTTTCATTCCTTAAAGCAGTAAAAACTAAATTAATCATAGAATCATAAATATTACAAGAATTATTTTAAAACATAACATGAAATAGATCATCAAATAACTAATATATGCTTAACATATTATACTTTAATCTATCTACAAATAAAACTTTATAAATTAAACAGGTTCTAGAATTACTAACTTGAACAAGGACAATAATTTTTCCTTTTTCATTGCCACCGAAGGTGACATGACCACCATCTAATTTATTCAAACATTGGATGATTGAGAAGTCCCATATCATGTTCCCAAAAAACCAAATATATAGGTACCATAACTTCTTATAATAAATTTTAAAGAAGGTTTCCTGTAATCAAACAAATACCCACTGATTGTGGTACCCATATTTATTTGGGTCCAGAAAGCCTAGAATTAAAGCTTTTGGAATCTATATATAGTATTTAGATTTATTCCCAGATTTATGAATGGATTTAAAATAATTATAAAATAATCACATTTTTATCCAAAATGGATTATTCAAGATTTATAATCTCTATATATATTTTTTACTATAGATTTATTTACTGTATTTGAACTAGGAAAAAAATAGTTTTTATAGAGTTTTTTCTCTCCATATAGATAACGAAAACCACTTTTGGTTTAGATATAATATAAATTCACAATGTTTTATTTAGGTATTAAGTTATTAATAAAAAACCTTTAATATATTTTTTTAATTTCCCATTTACTAATTTTAAGTCATTATTTTTCTTAAGAAGCATTTTTTTCTTTTCTTTTCCAACAACAAGTTCTTATTTAACAACAGTATAAAAACTTTTTGTTTCTTTAAAATATTATATTTATCTTTTAGAACATTAATGGTCTCTTATAGAATATTATAATACTAAAAGAGATATTCACTAGACATATCATTTTCATTGTAATTTTCATGTCTAGAGAGATCATAAATATTAGCATTAGAAATAAGTTGTACCTCTACATCTGTAGCTATGAAGCATATATTTTCTTTTTCTTTTTCAAATTCTCAGCTAGTATTTGATTCACTTGATCTATCATTAGAATCACTCCAAGTTTCCTTCATTACTTTCTTTTATTTCTTCCCTTAGTCCTCATGCTTATTCCAATATTTTAACTTTAGACAATTATCTTTGATGTGTTCTTTCCTTTTATATGCATAACATGTAACTTCTATAAAATTACCATCCTTCTTCCAATAACCTTTATTATTTTAATTTCCATTGAAGTAAGCCTTCGTTAAGAAATTATTATTTGTATAAAATTTCATGAATATTTTTTCCAAATGGGTTTTTTCTTTATCACTGTTAGAGTCACCATGATTTATACTAGTTCTCACTTATTTGATTAATTATTTGTCTTTTTACTGATATGATTTGAATATAATTTATTTCATTGGTTCAACATCCTAATAATTTAATTTATGTTATTCATCATAAATCAACAATTTTCATATCAAATCCTTTATTGGTAGATTTATTATATCACATGATTCTGAAATGGATACGACAATGCCTCTCCATCTGTCAGGTAAGCATCTTAGATTCCTCAATACTTGAGACTTTTCATTAATAATTTTTCTCAGTGCATGAATCAATTTTTTAATCTCATTAAACAAAAGATACATTTTATAAACAGACTCTTAATGATTCATCTTAAATGTAAAATACTTCATAGTATACATATTTAAACACATTTATTTGACATTAGATATGCCTTCATGAGATGCAAATAAGGTATCCAAAATTTCAAAAGTTGTAGCACATAAAGATATTATTTTAAATTAATATTCTCCTAGTGAATGGTATAAATAATTCATTACTTTAAAATTATATCCATAGACAGATTTAGTGGCATCACTCCATTCATCTCTAACAACTTTTAGTTTTTTATATTGATCTTATATTACAATCCAAATATCCAAAACAATACTTTCAATATTTATTTTCATTTTTATTTTCTATTTATAACTGTTTGTACCATTAAACTATGAAGTTATATTTGCAGTAGACACCTCAAGTATATTATTATCCATAAATATTGAAATTTAGAATATATACAAATTTTGATCTTTTGTTTAAAAACTTAATAGCATTTAAAACTAGATAAATAAAAATAAGAAATAAATAAACTCCATTGATACCAAATGTTGGTTGGAGTTGATTACTCAAGAGGTGGGGTGAGTTGAGTATCCAATATTTTTTTTTGTTTAAACAAAATTGAAAACATAATCCCCTAACCTAATAAAATAGGATTGTTAACTAATACTATAAATATATCCAATTTAATGTTTCAAAATAACCTCTATGAATCTTGATCAAAGTTCAATTATAATAACACATGGTTATCCTAATCTTTTTAGATCATTATAATCACATTAAATAGTAAATATATCACTTGTAAAATCTATCTATGAAGGTAAATTTTTTCAAAATAGAATTTAAAGAAGTTTAAAAATAGTGTAGGAAAAACCTTGAAACAGAAAGTGAAAAATAAATACAAGAGGTTCATTATGAAGATGATACATAATCATCTCCACTTTTTATTCACCAGTTTTAAAGAACATTTATTAATCAATAAAATTATCCAAAACTTGTATCGAGTATACAAATCACAACAAAACTCACTATCCAGGCTATCACCAATCCTCTTCCATAGTTTTCATGGGAGTAAAAATATAATCGGAATAAAGTAAGAGTATCTAAGTAAACTTATATGATCTAAAAGTGTATTTTATTTAAAAAATAATATAAAAGGTTAAGCACAACTCAAATGTAATAAAAACAAAGAGATAGATAGAGATAGATAGATATTAAAGTTGGATGCAGAAAAAGATCAAAGTTTAGTTATTCCTCATAGGGATCTTCTCTTCTCGATGTATTCCTTCAGTTATGAGAAGAGAGATGGATATAGTAATGCATTCTTAGTTATTGTAGTGATGTTCACATGAAAAAATAGTGTTGATTTGTTTAAAACATAGTATTGGTTCACATTTTTCACTATCATAAAAAATTACTATATTTCTTTAACTTTAGTCTTCTTTAAAAATAAGTCTTCCAACCAAAAATATCTCTTAGAAAAGCATCACTACTCATCCTCATATGACATTAAATATGGATGCATTAAATTCATACGAACAAGAATTTAATTTTGTTTAGAATTTGGTTGGAATGTATTAAATTAAAATATTATCCCAATTTAGTCATGATCAATTATAGAGTTCAACATTAGATTCTACATGAAAGCTTCAACACTTTTCTAAAATTACGAGGTTTTGATCCTTAGAGGTCATGTGGTAGATCCATATAGAATACAATCACTTTAAGTGAACATATGGTCACTCAAAGTTTAAATGGTTTCTTTAGTACTTTTCCAAAAATATAACTCTTTATTTTTGTTGCTTCACTTCAATGTGAGGTCACTTGAAGTCACATGGTAACTTCAATAATTAGAAAAAGAACCATTATTTTCATATAGTCATTTGACATAGCATGCATTCACTATAATTGGTCTTAAAGTCACTTGGTTACCCATGTGGTAGGTTAAGGAGTTTACCAGAAATCCAACACAGTGGATCAGTTATACATGAGGTCGATCTAATTTTCATGTGTCTGATTCAACCCATTGAAATAATTAATTAGATTCTCAAATATCTTCATGCCATTGATCAACTAGAATTATGATTGATCCATTATGCTTACATTTTCTTGATTACTTAGGAAAATTTACACATTCTAACACACAATAGATGGTCTATACTCACGGTCCATTGTCTGACCGATTTGGATATACTATCATTTCTAGATTTAAGAAAATTTCAAAAATTCAAAAAAAATATTTAACTTCCACAATAAATATAATTTATTATAAATAAAAAAACATGATTTTTGATTATTAAAAAAATTAATTACTGAACTAATCTAATAGTTATGATTGGTATAATGTAGGATATATCATTTACATAGATCATTGCATTTACATTATTCTTGAAAACTAAATTTCATCATTTTCCATTGATCATATTCATGGATCCTTTTAAACAATTTACATTTATAATTAGATTATAACTTTTATCAAAATTATAATATTATGAACAATCACTAGAAGAGTTGGAAGAAACATGTTTAGTAGACTTGAACAATCACTGGTTTTGATTGGGTATTCTTACAAGGTTAGTTTTCAAATTCATATGTAATATATTATCAGAAGGTTTATTTTCAATCACTAAAACTTTTAAAAAAACCGTGAAAAAGGCCAAACCAAGGTTTGACCCTAATCTAATTTTTAAAAACTCAGGACATTACATTTTTTTCAGAAAATAAATCATCATGGATAAAAATAAGATCTCATTGAAGTATTTTTAGGTCACCACTTCCTATTATGATCTTTCCAATGACATATGTTGCATCATAGATTCTATCCCTATTCTTATGTATAGTATTTCTCATTTTTAATCCTATTATACTTTAATCTACCTCATGTTCACAACCTATTAATGCATGGTATCAATGTGGGATGATCTTCAGTTACTAGAAAATGTCAAAAATACCCAATAGGCATTCATGGTAAACTATAGAAGTTAGAAATGGTGTTGAGATGGTACACTGGGTAAATATATGGTTCCCATGAGATTTTAAAAAATTTACATACCATAATGGAGTGCATTCATGGAAACCAAAATGCTTGGAATTTTTCACAATCACAATTCTTCACATCTAGTAATACCACCAACACTCGACCACCGCTAACTATGATTGGGCCATAACACTCTATCACATTGAATCAACTTGTTTCTCGATTGAAAAATCACACTTGAAAAGAAGAAGATTCATTAATGTTCCTATAAATATCACGTCCAAAGTGTCATCTATACCAAATCCCCAGATAAATCTCGTAAATAGTATATATTCCTCTTTCTATGAATCACTTTACATAATGATAAAATTTATCCCAAACAATGATAGTTGTAGGTAACTTGTGAAGCCCCTTGAAGACACCATTGATTTACTCCATAATATTTGTGTTCATGTATCAATACTTCTTCCCCCCATCACATGTAAATGTTCATTTCTCTGTTGGAATCTATATTATGTTTGCATACACTCTCTGATTATCCCTATGAATCCCTTCTAACCACCTATCAAACCTTCACTGATCCACATCATATGTTACATTAAAGCGATCATATTATATATAAATTAATTTTATCATTACACTAGAAAAGTAAAAAAAGAAACAAATTGTATACCAAGATTTATGATAGCCTTCTTCATAGCTTCATCATGAAAATTCTTTCGAACATTGTTGTAAATGTGTCTGATGTAGTATTGATGATGTGAATTTAGGGATATCCACATAACATGATCTTTATTGGATGACTCATTGATCACCTGATGATGATTAGATATCAAATATACACCTTAATGTGGGTGAAATGGTTGCTAATACATGATAAAAACCAACTCCAAGATTCATTATTTTTCTAATATACTATAGAAAATGAATGTGGTAGAGGTGTACAAATACCATCTTAGGTTACTTTAATCAACAATATGCTAGTTGAATTTCTATATAAAAAAATTCTATCAATATCTAAAAAATATTTGTATAATGAAATGTGGAAATACACGGAATGAATACCCAGAATAACTGATTAAATTTAACATGAGAAGGATTAAGTCAATTATCTTAAGACACATGTTTGTTTGTTTCTAGGAGAAAGTCAAGTTGGTTTTTTTCCTTAGTTCTGATAAAAATTGCAGCGACACCCGATGAAAGTCATCCCAATCACCATGCACCTTGAAAATTACCTTTGGATTTTCCATACATGCCTTTCCATAGGAAATATTGTAACCAAATTTTGTTGTATCCTATCCTGTATAAGGGATACAAGAATATCTTGGTAGGTCCTAATCATATAAAAAATAATAGATGACACAAATTTAGTGTCCAGTGATGTATGATCTTATTCCAGGTTAGGTTTCATGCAAGTATGATATTCCTCAATCTTAGAAATCCTCCACCCTCCAAGAGAAATGTTAGGAATCATCCTAAATAAAGATCTATAATCATTACTATATTTTTCACACTGCATGATGTATTTTTTCCAATTTTACTATTAAAATAAATAACTACAGTGTCTCTCATTATAGGATAATTTTAGTATACTTCTCATGGAATATTTTCTTGGAAAATATCTTATAACATATTTTGTTTTTTCTATTTGACCAAATAACTCCTTTAAAAATTCAGGAAACTCAGTTTTAGGTGTGATAATATTCCAATATAATTTAGGTAAATATGTTAATGCTTCTGAAAAATACGTGAATATTGTTTGGTGATTTATCATGCATCAAGGTTATTGTATAATGATTGAACTTCTAGAAATTTTTTCCCTAAATTTTCTTGCTTTCTCATAATCATCACTATTTTCTAATTATATTCCATCATTAGAAACTTCTTCATCATTAAAATTATATTTTATTGTATTTGGGTGATAATCTTGGTTGTCTTTTATGTATGATATGGAAGAGTCACATATTCTTATGATGGAACTTCTTTATTTACACTTGTATGCCTCTATCATCATACAATAACAAGATACTAATAAATAGTAGAAACCTCCATGTATAACTCCATAAAAGAATTATCATATTTTTAGTTCAATAATGTTTTACTTATAACTAGTTCTCATAATCAACCAATGGATAAGCTAGATGCCATAGCCTTTCATGGAATTTTAATGTCTATAGCTAATAGACTGGATCTCATGATCAGGTATTAGATTTAACTGACCATGAATTATTTCTTGAAATTATCTTAGGGAAAAACAATCATGTATGATAACCATTCGTATTGGTTTTCTACTATATTAATCTCCTTGACCAGTTTTAATAACATCCCCATAGCAGTAGACACAAGAAGACATGATTTTATGCATGAAAAATAGTTTTTTATCATGATTCCAAGAGTGTAAATAATATTCATAATGAGGAATAATCATGTAGGGTTGAGCACCAAATAATTTTGTAAACATATTTCATATTATAAGGATATAATTATAAGTTCAATAGTTTATAAAGAGAATGTGAATCATCTAAATAAGACCCACCAAGATTGTCAAACTAGGTGTGTAGTTAGGCCTCTTTTTCATGCATCAGGTGATAATTGAGTTAATATCCAATCCTCCCTTTTTGGGGTTATTAATTCTAGGTACATATTTTATAGAGGCTACATCCACTTGTGATATCTATAAAGGGATTTCATTGCTTTAATAACCAAAAAATATTTTCTTTTTCAAAATTTTAAAATGTTTTGTTATGTTTAGACTTATCACTAATGTTTTAATTAATGTTTTATAGTCCAAATTTTAATATTTCTAAAGGTATATAAAGTTATTAATTAAATATAATGTGAATAATCTAAAGTATATCCCATGGGAGTGTTAATATAGGTGTACAATTAGGCCTCTTTTTTGTACACTAGGTGACGATTGAGTTAATACCCAATCCATCCTTTTCAATGTTATTACCTTGAGGTACATCTATGTTATAGACTACATCCACTTATAGTATCCAAATAGGGATTTTATTTCTTGGTTAATAATATAGTATTTACTTTATTAATTGTTTAATAGATAAAATACACTAGGAGGAATAATTATTTAGGGTTGGAAGTGGAAGAAGTGTGAAGTTTGATCATGGTAATGAAGTTAGTAAATAAATTCTCATAATTATTAGTAACTAAGTTTTTAATTGTTAGATAATTATTATTAATTAAGTTAATAATTAATTAATTAATAATTAATAATTATTTAATGATTATTTAAGTGTTATTTAATGATTAGTTAATCATTAATTAATTAATATTTAATTAATAGTTAATAAGCAGTTAATTATTAGCTACTCATTAGTTAATAGTTAGTTAATTATTAGTTACTCATTAGTTAATGGTTAGTTAATTATTAGTTAATTGTTATTTAATTATTACTTAATTAGTATTTATTTATTATTTAATAGTTAGTTAATCATTATTTAATTAATAGTTAGTTAATTATTAATTATTAATTAATTATTCATTAACCATTATTTAATCAATAGTTAACCATTCATTAATAATTAGTTAATCATACATTAATTATTCCTCAATTAATAGTTAATTAATAGTTCATTAATAGTTAATTATATGTTTTTTACTTATTTATAAAAGGTTGAGGGTTAATTCATCTTTTATTAAAACAAAAAAGGAAATCCCCTTTTAAAATGGGCTAAGAGGGAACCCAATACATTGACTAAGGTATTAGAGGCACCAAGAAAGGCCCTTACATGATCCAGAGAACCCAATGACCTATAGGCATGAGCTGGACTAAAGTTCCATGAGGATTCAAGTAACATAATAAGAACCAGTCAAATGTCTTATCGTTCCTCATATTAGAACAAATTCACCTATGCTTTTAGTCAAAGATGATGTGTCGCCCCCCACCACCGAGAAACTATATCATGTTGTTCTAAAAAAATATGGCATAGAACCCCTCTATCCCAAATTGGCATGTGGGGGTGAAATAGATGATAGGTACCATGAAAGATCCTGACTCAAATTCCACTAGAATAGTGCCCCAAGCTCGTTCCCCACAAGGCCTCAAGTGCGCCTCTCCATTTTCCAGATGTTGTGGACTAGAAGCGAGGGCCTCGAGTGTGTCCGTGGAAAGACTATGCCCTCATATCAAAGTAAATAAAATCATAAACAACTAGATATCATCCAAGATGTAAATAAAAAGAGTTCATAAGAAGTAAATAAACTGAAATAGAACATGATGCAATAATAAATGAAATGCTATAAAAACCCGAACAACCATATCATACATACAACATTGGTCACCCATTAGGCCAACCATACATGCCTGAAAACATAATGGAAACTGAAATAAAAGTATAAGGATCAACTGAAAAATCTGAGACAAACCACAAAGATAGTCTCCAAGACACTTTTGAGATGCTCTAGCCCTATCAGAAGAATCTACATTTGTGATTCCACTCGATCATAAAAATCTGGGCCTCAATCCTATCCATCATGTATCTATGATCATCTTGAGAAGTAGACATAAGGAATGAACATACATCAAGGTTAACATCTAGGGGTGAGAAATAATCTTAGTAGGACACCCCAATGACAAACCTATAAATCTATTATCATAAGTTCATGCTCATGATATATGCTTAACCTAGCTGAGACACAACTAAAAAGAGAAATCATGTGAAACCACAGTCGATCCCTGGGTCCATGATCCCAGTCAATAAGAAATTCCATCATGTATATTTTTATATATAGGTTTATATATATATTCTCATATATATATACATAAATAAGAATATACAGGATTAAGGTGAAAGAAATAACATAAATCAATAATAGTTGTTCCTTGGTTATGTAATCCTTATAAAAAATACATGCTTCGGCCAATGTCAGAAATGTCTTTGAGCAAGCTACGTCTCTACATGGGGATACATTTCCTATCCATGGATTCACCCATACTTTCATCCAATAGCTATAACGAAGGATTTCAGGTAATATCTAGACATCATGTAAAAAGGAACTCTTACCTCTTATAAATAAAACAGGCACCTGAGGTTTATAACCAAGGAATCCATATATAAATATAAACAATAATAAAAATAATTTCATTTGACATATAATCCTATACAAGGAATTCCTATTTGGGAATCCAAGTGTCTCTCAAGGAGTATAATGCACACCTATCATGGGGTATTGAAAAAGATTTTTTATTTTCCCCTAGGGGTGTAATATTAGTAGTAACCTAAGTCATTTACAAATATTAGTGTTTAAATATAGTTTTCATGAATGAAAAAGAACATTAAATATACATAATTTAAATGATATAAAGATAAGAAACATGGGTTGCAAAATTAAAATGAGAGAAATGTGATTGGGTTTAGGTTAGGATTGCCTTTTGTAATGCTATCACAGTCCTTGATAAGAATGAGTCTTTTATTTCTATCAAATTATTAAATGAATTAAGTAAAAATAATTTCTCTTTTATCTACCATTTATTAATATTTATAAAGATTAGAATAGTCTTAATCAATTTATGTGTGAAATTCATAATGTGCCTTCCTTTAATTATTTAGGCAATACTAAATCTAGTACTAAAAATCAACAAACACTCAAATCATTCCATTGTTTCTTACTCACATGTTTAAAAATCACTAAACACTTATCAAATTGATTTTAGATAAACCAATCAGTGTGATAAAAAACCAATAAGAGGGGGAAGAAAACTCTTAATCACATCAATTTAAAACTTCATAATTAAAAAAACCATATTTAATTTAAATTCAAAAATTATCAAATTTAAAACTATTCAATAAATAAGAAAAGAATTGTTATTTTGATTAGAATTAGGACTCAAGTATCACAAATGGGTCCCATACCCTTCACCCAACTAGAAGATACTTATATCACTCCATTAAAGGGGGGATAATTGAAGAAAGAGGAGAAGAAGACATAATAGGGATAATTTAAATGGGAAAAATAGCACAAATCATGGAGTTATAGCGGTATACCCCTTTTCTTGTATTTCTTCTCCTTTTCCAAGAAACTATTCCAGTGGGAATACACATTCTTCAGCATGTGATCCTCTCCTAAAAGTAATGACCCCCCTACTTAGTCTAATTATCATTATATAGGCATCTAGAACACCACCTCGACCACCCTTTTAAGTGCATTTACCAATTCATTTTCCCCTCTTTTTAATCTTGAACTAAATATATCTTCCCCTAGAGACCTCTAGTGTTCATATATCAAAAGGAAACACCCAAATATATTGGGTTTTCAAAAATACTATTAAGGACAATAAGCATCAGGTCATACAACATAGAAGGGTAGTGAAGTTTCATGAATTGGATCATATGAGCTTGCATGGGATCACATGGGAACACATGGTGATGTAGAAGTGGATAAAAGTGGTGAATAAACTACACCTCAATCCCTACAGATTTTTTAGTAGCTGGAAGGGGATCCAAAAGTGAGAAGGGAATCATTCCTCTTCAAAATAGGCTCATGGTGGCTATTCAAGGAAGATGAAGTTATTCGAGGTGACCTTGTGCTTTGGTGGTGTAAGAAATATCAAGACCAAGGTTTTAAGGGGTGGTGATGGAGGTATCTAGTGATTGAAATGATGGAAGACAAGTATGAAGGTGGAGAGAATAGTGGAGGACTATGACATTTTATATCTGAGATTCAAGGTGCAAGTGATGCACATAATGATGGTGTATCGGTTAAAAGGAATACCACCACACATAAGAGTTTCCCCACATAAAAATATGGATATGGGGAGGTGATGGTTTAAATAACAATATTTTTTCTCTAACAACCTTGTACTGGGGTTAGAGGACCCCTATCGCCACTACAAACCACCATGTCCCTATGAGCCTCTCCTCCTATCGACGTGTGGACACATTTCCCTCACACCAACGTAACGCCATGTATGAAAAACACTTATTGACTTAGATGAACTTACTCTATGGGAATGCATGTCTAGCTGTATCTCCTTGATCCAGTAAAGTGGAATTCCACCTTTGAGTCGAGGGCTACCTTGGCTGGCCAAATATTTGGCAAACACCTGAAAAAATTAGACTTAGAAAAATTTCAAATCACTTAACAAAAATCAAAATAATTATCTCTTAAGTCTAAATAAAATTATAAATTCAAAATCATCATATTTTTCATACATTTAAATAAATTTCAATTTATCAATTTCAATTCTCCACAATTTAATAAAACAATGAATTTCATGGTCATATTGATTTAAAATCCATCGAAAACCCTTCGAATGTGTTTAAAAAATTCATGAAAATATTAGTGTATTAAATACCCCCACACTTAACTATTATTTCCCTAAAGCATAAAATTTCAACATTTAAAATCATAGGGAACCAATGTTACCATTCTACAAATCTCAAAATAATTAAATAAAATGATTATCAATGTAAAATCAAATTTTCAAAAATCCACATAAAATATCAATTTAACTCCTCATTAATCAAAGAAACAATCATTTTTAGTATTTTTCTTTGTCCCATTTTAAAATGATGGTTATTTTCCTATAATTCATTCAAACTCTTTAATTTATTATTATTAAACATTCCGAATCATGATTTACCTCTCCTTTGAATATTTTCTCTAATCACTCATGATATTAATTCAAGTAGATTTATTCTCATATCATGGGAGCATGTTCTGTATCCATAGGCTTTAAAATGAAAAAAAATTATCCACCTTGTATAGAAACAAATCACATAAAATTGTGAGGGAATTTCTATGAAGGTTCTAATGAATCTGATGAATAAGGTTGGTAGTATTTTATGTTTAAAAAATTAAGTCTCAAGGAGGAGGTTTATCTATAATGTACAATAGATGATATCAAAACCAAGTATCATGAAATTATCCCATTCAAATTGTAATAAATCCCACTTTACCCAAACTCAAAGTATGGTCATGATTAAACTAATAATAATGAAATATTTGTGCACCCTTTAAAATTTTATCTTTTTTGTACTTTTTTTTCAAAACATTTTTGTAATATTTTTTAATTTTTATAAATTTATGATTAGAATTAACCTCATATCCACCACCTAACTGCATATTATAAAAAAAATCAGTCTAATAATGGTGATTTTTTATTCTTCCAAGTCAAAACCCATTCTTATATTTTTGTTAGGATTGGAAAACAATAAAGTATAATGAATGAATCAAAAACCTTTCATAGTACCCAAATTATCACCCCCAATTTTTTATTATAATTTATTTCATCCTTTTTACCATGAATCCCTTCACACCTACACTATAACTTTAAAATACCACTCAAATACTAAGATGAGGGTAGGAATGTATAAAAATGGCTTGAAACATGGATTATTCCTAACAAGGTCATTCATTGTCTCTATGTATTTAACTAGGATTGATTTAAAAGGTGGTTTTAAGGATAAGGTCTTATCAATAAAAATTCCTAAATTGATTAAAATATGGTTTTGTACAGTCAAGGATTTGACACTTCAAATGAAAGTTCTAACATGTGAAATGTCCCAAGATCACACAAAAAAAATCCTCAAGAATAAATAGAAAGTACTTCTTATCGAAATCCTCTTAGTAATGGAAAATAATATTGGAAAATAATTAATGGAATGAATAATAATAATAAATCAATTCAAATAAATTTCATAAATTATACGTGTGAAAAAATTGTAAGCAAATTTCATTTATATGAATCAATAGATTCCCTCAAATCATGAGTCATTATTTTAATATCCATGCTTCACGTTAATCATTCAATTATCGTCTTTACTCATTGAATATCATTAACATTGAAATAAAAAACATGGCATAAAGGGTTCCAAATAAACTCATGTCTCCTAGATGAGTTAAGTAAAGCAATAATTTAAGCATAGGCATGAAATTTTAATTTTTATATCTCAATTCAGTAATCTTAGAAAAATTAAAGGGGATTAAAAGATAAGAATAAAACTAAAATCCATTTTATCATGAATATTTTAGCCCTTATTTACTATTTTGGGTATCCTTATGACTTCCTTCCATTATAGTTATGTAAAATCCAAACAACTAATACCAATGTAAGAACCATCCCATTAAATTTCAAAGGGGTGAAGTAAGAGGTAACTAAATCCTAAATCCTAAGAAAATAGTAAAATTCAGTTTTCCTCTATGAAGTTCCTTAGGTTAATGTTGTTGGATCGACCTAACCTCATGAGAATAAATTAGTGTACGTGTTAGAGAATTTTGAGCACCTCTACCAGTTATTTAGGTAGACTCCCATGGAACTTTTTCTACCTTTTTCCATTTACAAAGAATGGGTCTTATAACAACCTAAAATTTTGAATAAATTTTATTTCCTAACTTTGTGTGTTATTTTATTTTATACTCAACAAAACTATTTCCTTTAATAAAATGACTATAATTAAAATAAGACTGTTGGAAACTAAATATTGCGATTATTTTCTATAAATACAAGTGATCTTGATTAATTAATATAGAAAGAAGATTCGATGGCCCCATCAAGCAATCTCGGGCCGATCGAAGCCCATCTGACGGAACCCGGGAAGGAGGTAGCACCTTTTGGATTTTCTCTGGACCAAACCCAAGCCGAACATCATCATGTGTAGCTGGAACAGAATTTCCTTCGTGATAAGTTAAAGCTGATAGAAATCACTACTCAGGAAATGTTGGCCGAGTCGCCCCAAGATTCTATCACCCTAGCACACCATACTATTAGGTCCTATGCTAGTGTTATAAGGGGTTATGTAATGAAACTGTAACTGTCATGTGTAATCCTTTGATTTAAATAAAAATTGTGATTTCTTCCTATGATGAAGTTTTTGAATTTTCAAATGTCCGAATAAATATAGTACGCATATTATTGATGAATTTTAGAAAAAAGATATTTTAAAAATATATATGTAAACCTTAAATAATTAAAAATGTGTAATGATTTTCAAAAAATGGTCTTCTACAGTTTTGTTCAGTATGAAATTTAGAGTCTAATAAGATCAACTTAATTTTTTATGAATAGTAAATTATGAATAGTGATTTTATGCTTAGGATTAGTAATGTGACTAAATGGATTAGTAATATCACTTAAAGAAAGTATTAATATAATTTAGGCACCTTGATTAAGTAACGTGATTCAACAAAATAGGTAAATAACTGTTTCAGAAATTATTGGTTAAGTATTAGTTTTTTCGGGTGAATAGTGTTTTTTATTTAGAAATTAAATTAAAAATATTTAGAAAATTATTTTCATAAAATGGAGTTCATTTTTGAAATCAGAGCATTGATATTTGGTTAAGGTGAATTTTTGGGATTTTTCTGAAACAATTGAATTTTCAGTGATTAGTGATTTTATTTAAAAATTAAAGTAAAAATATTTAGAAAAATATTTTCATAAAATGGAGTTCATTTTTGAAATCATAGCATCAATATTTGGTAAAGGTGAAATTTTGGGTTTTTTTGCAAAAGTTGAATTTTTGGTGAATAGTAAAAATACAGTTTTTGAGTTTCGGGTGTTTAATGACATCATTAAGGATGTATTAATTATTCAATAATTCTGGTAGACTTATGAATAGTAATATAAGGTATGAGGTGTCCCAAGTGGCCAATACCATGGGAAAATACCATGGGCATGCCAATGGTTTTGCCAATACCACCGATGAGGTGTCCCTTGGCAATTAATGCTTTGTCCCCTCACTTATCCTATAAATACCAAGCCTTCCCCTCATTCATTTCATTTCCAAATCCTCCCCAACGATGTTCTGGTCTCTTTACCTCCCATGGAGTCCTCCCAAGGTTCCCTCAAGCCTCCCAAAGTCCCGACCTTCAAGCTTTTGATGTTACTCTTCAAGGTAAGGGATCCTAACTCTCTCTTTCTTTTCATGTATTCTCCTTTATGTCATTAATTTTAAGCTCCATGTTCTTATGTTGGGGATATTATTTTATATTAATACTACTTTCCTTTTCATTTTAATATTATGAGAGACCCATTCTTTCTCTCATCAATTCATTTTAATATTGTTTAAGTGGCACCGTTAGGCTGCCAATTTTTTGTAAGGGATTCTTTCACCCATCTCATTTTTAAGTTCTATTTTCATGTCAAGTATTTAAAGTTCCTTTTTATTATATTGGGGTATTATATATATATTCATAATACTGTTATTTTATGTTAATATGATGATAGACCCTATTTTATCTCATAAATTCATTTTTTGAAGTTCTAAGTGACGCCGTTAGACTGCTGAATTTTCATAAGAGAAATCTTATTTTTGTCTTCCTTACTTGTTTTTATTTCATATGGTATGCCTTTTAAATTTCATTACCATGTTATTATATCCTTTATATTCTGTCCCTATACTGTTTTATGGATCATTTATGATTGGGTGACCCATGTCCCCTCTCTTTTCAATATTTTCTAAAACCCTGTAACATAGCTGTTATGCTGCAAACTTTTCATCTCAAAATGTATCTCTCTTTTTCTCAAATTCTTTTATTTTATTAAGTGAATACTCAAAGATATTTCTTATATAGGGGTATTTACATATATATCAAAATTTTCTATTTTAATTCTGGGATTTACATACATGAAACCTGTTTTCCTTTTTTGTGGGTTTAAAGTGACATAAAGATCATGCCTTAAAGCAGTTTTTAAAACATTATGATTATAAAATGAAATCCATTTATTTTATTCTATATGGGTTATTTATGGAATGTTTTATGATGATATATGTGGCTCACATGATAATAAATACAAATTAAGGGTGTTCCCTGATAGCGCTTCAATGCATTGGGTAAAGACTTAATCTCTAGAGATGACCATTTTAACGATACCTTGGTGAATAACCTTGGTACTTTTTTTAATGACACCTTAGGGATGAATCTTGGTGATACAGAAATTATTGTCTA
Organism: Viscum album; assembly: GCA_963277665.1. Lineage (NCBI taxonomy): Eukaryota > Viridiplantae > Streptophyta > Magnoliopsida > Santalales > Viscaceae > Viscum > Viscum album. The sequence goes on along the minus strand of OY728119.1, from coordinate 1,681,830,479 downwards.
AGTTAAATGTTTTAGACACATAGTCACGTTATGAAACATGTAATTTTTATTATGATATGCCTCATGACCTCTTTCTCATGCCTTAAAGTTATTTATCATGACTTTATTGATGTATCTCAAGTTCACATGTAAAATGTTTCTCTTGTTTTCCTTACTGGGCCTTCTGATCACCCTTTCCTTTGATGTATGCTCCCAGGTTATGATATTCTACAATGAACTTCAGATGAATAATGAAGAAGCCTTACAAGTGGTTTATAATAATGTTTTATGTTTTTATCATGTTTTATGTTTCTGATTTCCAAGACACTAGACTTTAATGATCCTCTATTTGTAAAATGTAATGAAATGTTATGTAATAAATAGGCGAGATGCTATAGTTGGTATCAAAGGATAGTTTAGTTATTTATAGAAATTAGGATATGAAAAATTTAGGAAGAACACTATATAAAAGTTTAAAAATAGGAAATCTTCCTGGTATTTTGGTGATTATTGAGTAAGTGGTTTATCAAGAAAATACATCCGTGTCTGGATATAAGCAGGTAGAGGTGGCTCTCGTACAAATGTACATAGGGGTAAAACCCCAAAACACCGCTTTGATCTAGACATGTACGTGAACTGGTATACGACAACGGGCCTTGCTGCACTCCTGGTTATGACACTCCCGGGGGATATGTTTGGTTAATCACAAGCTTTTTATGAATCCTTATGAAGGAATTATAGAAAACTTTTATTTGCCTAAGCATGAAGTTTTAAGACATAAAATCATTTTTAGTTAAAATATTCATAAATTAAATAAGTTTATCACGAAGGATTTATTATTTTAGAAAATTTACCCATTGTCTAGGAAATACATTGACTATTTCCTGAGGAGTTACCCAGACCTTCCCTAGAAAGAGAGGTAGAGTTCTCCATTGAACTCATACTTGGATCTCATCCGATGTCAAAGAACCCCTATAGGATGGAAAATGTGGAGCTAGAGGAATTAAAGAAAAAACACTGAGATATTTTGGAGAATGGGTTTATCCAACCAAGTGTTTCTCCTTGGGGAGCACAAATTCTCTTTGTGAAGAAGAAGGATGGATCGATGCATCTATGCACTGATTATAGAGAAATGAATGGGATCACAGTGAAGAACAAATACTCTCTTCCAAGAATTGATGACTTATTTGACCAACTTCTTGGGACTCATTTCTTATCTAAGATTGATATTCATTATGGTTATCATAAATTGAGGGTGAAGAATGATGATATTCTAAAAACTGCATTTTGATCAAGATATGGGCATTATGAGTTTGTTGTTATTCCCTTCAGACTAATGCAACTTCTATTTTTATGGATCTAGAATAAGTTGATTTTGGAAACTTATATCAAATGTATATCCTTTGTATAGGAAAATGATTTGGTGATTAAATGATAAAGGTTATTTTGGATGATGTTTTCTCTTTTGGAGTACTATATGCCTAAGATACTACATGATTTAAATTGAGGAGGAATGGTTGAATTGTTTTTGTAAGAATTTATGTATTTATTATGGACATATGGTGATTTGGGCTATTTCTAGAAAGTGATGAACTTAGCATAGAGAATATATGAATAGGTTAACTACAATTTAGTATGATACTTTAATAGTAGTTGATGTTATTTGGAGATAAATGTTAATATTTTTTGGGGAATACTATGTGATTAAATCCTTTTGAGTTTTGGGTTCCAATCTTAGTTTGGATTATTCTGAAGAATTTTAAGGATGGTAGTGTATTGGATGGTCTTTTTGGAACTTTGGGTACTTTTTTTGAATTTTGGAGATTAATAGTCATATTTCTTTTTATAAAGGATTATCCTTTTTTGGGATTATATGATCTCGTACTAACCTTTTTAGTTTTAGTTGGTGACTAAAGAAAAGGAAAAAATATAGTTATTCTTTTTTGGATTATGTGATTTTCTAGAAGATGATTCTTATGCTTTTGATGAGACCAAGTCTTTTTGAATTTTCATTGTTTGGAGAAAAGATTAGTCTTTGTGGAAACTTATTAAGGGATGAGACTCTACTTGATGGTAAATATATTTCCTTATGTTTTTATTCTATGTAGTAAATGAATTCCTCAAAATTATAAAAAGGAACGTAAAACAAAAACATTTTTGGTTTACGTTTCCTACTGGGTAATCAAATACCATTTTACACATCATAAGTTTGTGATCTTCTTGTGGTTAATTTTATCCTAACCATGTTTTCTATCACTCTCCATCAGAACTTGACCATTTTTTTCTCTTCTATATCCATGTTTTCCTACATGGAATCCTAGTATGGGTTAACTTGGGTGACCTTTGTACTTCCCTTTCATTCTTTTAAAGTAATAGTTTTACTAACTCTTTTCCAATGTGGGACTTTCAATGAAATTTCCAAGCCCAATTTTAAAATTGTTAGGATGCAATTTCTTAAGGGGGGAAGATTTTAACCACCCAAAATTTTGAATAAATTTTGTTTCCTAACTTTGTGTGTTATTTTATTTTATACTCAACAAATCTATTTCATTTAATAAAATTAGTATAATTAAAATAAGACCGTTGGAAACTAAATGTTGAGATTTTTTTATATAAATAAAAGTGATCTTGATTAATTAATATAGAAAGAAGTTTCGATGGCCCCATCCAGTAGTCTCGGGCCGATCGAAGCCCATTTGACGGAACTCGAGAAGGAGGTAGTACCTTTGGGCTTTACTCTGGACCAAACCCAAGCCGAACTTCATCATGTGTAGCTATAATGGAATCACCTTCGTGAGAAGTTCAAGATGATATAAATCACTTCTCGGGAAATGTTGGCCGAACCACCTCAAGATTCTATCACCCTAGAACACCTTACTCTTAGGTCCTATGATGTTGTTATAAGGGGTTATGTAACGAAACATTAACTGCCTTGTGTAATCCTTTGATTTAAATAAAAATTGTGATTTCTTCTTATGATGAAGTTTGTGAATTTTAAAATTTCCAGATAAATATAGTATGTATATTATTGATGAATTTTAGAAAAAATATATTATAAAAATATTTATGTAAACCTTAAATAATTAAAAATGTGTAATGATTTTCTTAAAATGGTCTTCTACAGTTGTGTTCATTATGAAATTTAGAGACTAATAAGATCAAATTAATTTTTGATGAATAGTAAATTATGAATAGTGATTTTACGCTTAGGATTAGTAATGTGACCAAATGGATTAGTAATCTCACTTAAAGAAAGTATTAATATAATTTAGGCACCTTGATTTAGTAATGTGATTCAATAAAATAGGTAAATAACGGTTTCAGAAATTATTGGTTAAGTATTAGTTTTTCTGAGTGAATATTGTTTTTTATTTAAAAATAAAATTAAAAATATTTATAAAATTATTTTCATAAAATGGAGTTCATTTTTGAAATCAGAGCATCGATATTTGGTTAAGGTGAATTTTTGGGATTTTTCAGAAATAGTTGAATTTTCAGTGAATAGTGTTTTAATTTAAAAATTAAATTAAAAATATTTAGAAAAATATTTTCATAAAATGGAGTTCATTTTTGAAATCATAGAATTGATATTTTGTTAAGGTGAAATTTTGGGTTTTTTTTGAGAAAGTTGAATTTTCAGTGAATAGTGAAAATACAGTTTTTGAGTTTCAGGTGTTTAATGACATCATTAAGGATGTATTAATTATTCAATAATTCTGGTCGACTTATGAATAGTAAGATAAGGTATTAGGTGTCCCAAGTGGCCGATACCGTGGGAAAATACCATGGGAAACACCATGGTTTTCCAATACCACCGATGATGTGTCCCTTGGCAATTAATGCTTTGTCCCCTCACTTCTCCTATAAATACCAAGACTTTCCCTCATTCATTTCATTTACAAATACTCACCAACGAAGTTATGATCTCTTTACCTCCCAAGGAGTCCTCCCAAGGTTCCCTCAAGGCTCCCAAGGTCCCGACCTTCAATATTTTGAAGTTACTCTTCAAGGTAAGGGATCCTACCTCTCTCTTTCTTTTCATGTATTCTCCTTTATGTCATTTATTTTAATCTCCATGTTATTATGTTGGGTATATTCTTTTATATTCATTCTACTGTACTTTTCATTTTCATATGATGAGATACCCCCTCTTTCTCTCGTCAATTCATTTTAAGAATCTTTAAGTGGCACCGTTAGGCTGTCGAATTTTTTTAAGGGTTTCTTTCACCATTCTCATTTTCAAGTTCTATTTTCATGTCAAGTCTTTCAAGTTAATTTTTATTATATTGGGTTATGATATATATATCCATAATACTGTTATTTTATGTTCATATGATGAGATACCCTATTTTATTTCATCAATTCATTTTTTGAATTTTTAAGTGACGCCGTTAAGCTGTTGAATTTTCATAAGAGAAATCTTATTTTTGTCTTCCTTCAATGTTTTTCATTTCATATGGTATGTCTTTCAAATTTAATTACCATTTTCTTATATCCTTTATATTATGTACCTATACTATTTTATGGATCATTTATTAGTGGGTGACCCATGTCCCCTCTCTTTTCAATATTTTCTAAAACCCTGTAACATAGTCGTTATGCTGCAGAATTTTCGTCTCAAAATTTCTCTCTCTTTTTCTCAAAATCTTTTATTTTATTAAGTGAATACTCAAAGATCATTATTATATAGGGGTATTCACATATATATCAAAATTTTCTATTTTAATTCTATTATTTACATACACGAAACCCACTTTCCTTTTCCGTGGGTTTAAAGTGACATAAAGATCATGTCCTTAAAGAAGTTTTTAAAACGTTATGATTATGAAATGAAACCCATTTCTTTAATGCTATATGGGTTATTTATGAAATTTTTGGTGATGATACATGTGGCTCACATGATAACAAAGGCAAATTAAGGGTGCGCCCTGATAGCTCTCCAATGCATTGGGTAAAGACTTAATCTCTTGAGATGACCATTTTAATGATACCTTGGTGAATAACGTTTGTAATTTTTTTAATGACACCTAGTGGATGGACCTTGGTGATACAGAAATGATTGTCTAAGTTAAATGTTGTAGCCACATAGTCAAGTTATGAAACATGTTATTTTTTATTATGATATGCCTCATGACCTCTTTTTCATTCCTTAAAGTTATTTATCGTGACTTTATTGATGTATCTCAAGTTCACATGTAAAATGTTTCTCTTGTTTCCCTTTCTGGGCCTTCTACTAACCCTTTCCTTTGATGTATGCTCCCAGGTTATGAGATTATATAATCAACTTTGGATGAACAATGAATAATCCTTACAAGTGGTTTAAAAGAATTTTTTATGTTATTATCATGTTTTATGTTCCAGATTTCCAAGACACTAGACTTTAAAGATCCTATGTTTGTAAAATGTAATGAAATGTTATATAATAAAAAGGTGGGATGCTATAGTTGGTATCAAAGGATAGTTTAGTTATTTATGGAAATTAGGATCTGAAAACTTGAGGAAGAACCCTATAGAAAAGTTTAAATGTAGGAAATCTTCCTCGTATTTTGGTGAGTATTGAGTAAGTGGATTATCAAGAAAATACATCTCTGTCTGGATACGAGCAGGTAGAGGTGGATTTGGCATAGATGTACATAGGGTTAAAACCTAAAAACACCGCTTTGATCTACACTCGAACGAGAACTGGTACACGACAACGAGCCTTGCTGCACTCTTGGTTACGACACTCTCGGGGGATATGTTTGGTTAATCGTAAGCTTTTTATGAATCCTTATGAAGGAATTATAGAAAAATGTAATTTGTCTAAGCATGAAGTTTTAAGGCATAAAATCATTTTTAGTTAAAATATTCATAAATGAAATAATATTCTCACAAAGTATTTATTATTTTAGAAAATTTCCCCATCATCTAGAAATACGTTGACCATTTCCTGAGGAGTTACCCAGGCCTTCCCCGGAAAGAGAGATAGATTTCTCCATTGAACTCATACCTCGATCTCATCTAATGTCAAAGGCCCCCTATAGGATGGAAAATGTGGATCTAGAGGAATTAAATAAACAACTCTGAGATCTTTTGTAGAGTGGGTTTATCCGACCAAGTGTGCCTCCTTGGGGAGCACCAATTCTCTTTGTGAAGAAGAAGGATGGATCAATGCAGTTATGCATTGATTATAGAGAACTGAATGGGATCAAAGTGAAGAACCAATACTCTCTTCCAAGAATTGATGACTTATTTGACCAACTTCGTGGGACTCAATTCTTCTATAATATTGATCTTCGTTCTGGTTATCATCAATTGAGGGTGAAGAATGATGATATTCCAAAAACTGCCTTTCAATCAAGATATGGGCATTATGAGTTTGTTGTTATGCCCTTCAGACTAATGCACCTGCTATTTTTATGGATCAGGAATAAGTTCATTTTGGAAACTTATATCAAATGGATTTCCTTTGTATAAAAAAATTATTTGGTGATTAAATGATAAAGGTTATTTTGGATGATGTTTTCTCTTTTGGAGTACTATATGCCTAAGATAATAAAGGATTTAAATTGAGGAGGAATGGTTGTATTTTTTTGTACTAATTTATGTTTTTATTGTGGACATATGGTGATTTGGGTTATTTATGGGAAATGATGAACCTAGCATAGAGAATATATGAATATTTTAATTACACTTTAGTATGAGACTTTAATAGTAGGCGATGTTATTTGGAGATAGATGTTAATTTTTTTGGGGAAGACTATGTGATTAAATCCTTCTGAGTTTTGGGTTCCAATCTTAGTTTGGATTATTCTGAAGAATTTTAAGGATGGTTGTGTATTGAATGGTCTTTCTAGAACTTTGGGCACTTTTGTTGAATTTTGGAGTTTAATAGTCATATTTCTTTTTATAAAGGATTATCCTTTTTGGGGATTATATGATCTCATACTAACCTTTTTAGTTTTAGTTGATGACTAAAGACAAAGAAAAAATATAGTTATTATTTCGTGGATTATGTGATTCTCTAGAAGATGATTCTTGTGCTTTTGATTAGACCAAGTATTTTTTAATGCTCATTGTTTGGAGAAAAGATTTGTCTTGGTGGAAACTTATTAAGGGATGGGACTCTACTTGAAGGTAAATATATTTCCTTATGTTTTTATTCTATGTAGTAAATGAATTCCCCAAAATTATGAAAAGGAATGTAAAACAAAAACATTATTGGTTTACGTTTCCTACAGGGTAATCCAAGACCGTTTAACACATCATAAGTTTGTCATCTTCTTGTGGTTAATTTTATCCTAACCGTGTTTTATATCACTCTCCATTAGAACTTGACCCTTTTTTTCTCTTCCATATCTATGTTTTCCTACATGGAATCCTATTATGGGTTAACTTGGGTGACCTTTGTACTTCCCTTTCTTTCTTTTAAAGTAATAGTTTTACTAACTCTTTTCTGATATGGGACTTTCAACGAAGTTTCCAAGACCAATTTTAAAACTGAAAGGACAAAATTTCTTAAGGGGGAAAGATTGTAATGGCCCAAAATTTTGAATAAATTTTGTTTCCTAACTTTGTGTGTTATTTTATTTTATACTCAACAAAACTATTTCATTTAATAAAATGAGTATAATTAAAATAAGGTTGTTGGAAACTAAATGTTGCAATTATTTTCTATAAATACAAGTGATATTGACTAATTAATATAAAAAGAATATTTGATGGCCCCATCTAGTAGTCTCGGGCCGATCGAAGCCCATCTGATGGAACTCTGGAAGGAGGTAGCACCTTCAGGGTTTTCTCTGGACCAAACCCAAGCCAAACTTCATCGTGTGTTGTTGAAACAGAATCTCCTTCGCGAGAAGTTCAAGCTGATAGAAATCACTACTCGGGAAATGTTGGTCGAGCCGCCCCAAGATTCTATCACCCTAGCACACCTTACTATTAGGTCATATGCTGGTGTTATAAGGGGTTATGTAACGAAAGGGTGACTGCCTTCTGTAATACTTTGATTTAAATAAAAATTGTGATTTCTTCTTATGATGAAGTTTGTGAATTTTCAAATGTCCAGATAAATATAGTATGCATATTATTGATGAATTTTAGAAAAAATATATTTTAAAAATATTTATGTAAACCTTAAATAATTAAAAATGTGTAATGATTTTCAAAAAATGGTCTTCTACAGTTGTGTTCAGTATGAAATTTAGAGTCTAATAAGATCAAATTAATTTTTGATGAATAGTAAATTATGAATAGTGATTTTATTCTTAGGATTAGTAATGTGACCAAATGTATTAGTAATCTCACTTAAAGTAAGTATTAATATAATTTAGGCACCTTGATTCAGTAATGTAATTCAATAAAATAGGTAAATAATTGTTTCAAAAATTATTGGTTACGTATTAGTTTTTTCAGTTGAATAGTGTTTTTTATTTAAAATTTAAATTAAAAATATTTAAAAAATTATTTTCATAAAATGGAGTTCATTTTTGAAATCAGATCATCAATATTTGGTCAAGGTGAATTTTGGGATTTTTCTGAAACAATTGAATTTTCAGTGAATAGTGTTTTTATTTAAAAATTAAATTAAAAATATTTAGAAAAATATTTTCATAAAATGGAGTTCATTTTTGAAATACAAGCATCAATATTTGGTTAAGGTGAAATTTTGGGTTTTTTTGAGAAAGTTGAATTCTCGATGAATAGTGAAAATACAGTTTTTGAGTTTCAGGTGTTTAATGACATCATTAAGGATGTATTAATTATTCAATAATTCTGGTCGACTTATGAATAGTAAGATAAGGTATGAGGTGTCCCAAGTGGCCAATACCATGGGAAAATACCATGGGAAAGCCCATGGTTTTTCCAATACCATCGATGAGGTGTCCCTTGGCAATTAATGCTTTGTCCCCTCACTTATCCTACAAATACCAAGACTTTACCTGATTAATTTCATTTAAAAATACTCCCCAATGAAGTTATGGTCTCTTTACCTCCCAAGGAGTCCTCCCAAGGTTCCCTCAAGCCTCCCAAGGTCCCGACCTTCATGCTTTTGAAGTTACTCTTCAAGGTAAGGGATCCTACCTCTCTCTTTCTTTTCATGTATTCTCCTTTATGCCATTTATTTTAATCTCTATGTTCTTATGTTGGGTATATTATTTTATATTAATCCTAATTTCCTTTTCATTTTTATATGATGATATACCCCCTCTTTCTCTCATCAATTCATTTTAATAATGTTTAAGTGGCGTCGTTAGGCTGTCGAATTTTTGTAAGGGATTATTTCACCCTTCTCGTTTTCAAGTTCTATTTTCATGTCAAGTCTTTCAAGTTAATTTTTATTATATTGGGGCATGATCTCTATATCCATCATACTTTTATTTTATTTTCATATGATGAGAGACCCTATTGTATCTCATTAATTCATTTTTTTAGGTTTTAAGTGACGTCATTAGGCTGCCAAATTTTCATAAGAGAAATCTTATTTTTTTTCTTCCTTCCATGTTTTTTATTTCATATGGTATCTCTTTAAAATTTCATTACCATGTTCTTATATCTTTTAAATTCTGTCCCTCTAATTTTTTATGGATCATTTATGAGTGGGTGACCCATGTCCCCTCTCTTTTCAATATTTTCTAAAACCCTGTAACATAGCCGTTATGCTGCATAATTTTCATCTCAAAATGTCTCTCTCTTTTTCTCAAATTTTTTTATTAAGTGAATACTCAAATCTCTTTATTATATAGGGGTATTCACATATATATCAAAATGTTATATTTTAATTCTGGTATTTACATACATGAAACCGGCTTTCCTTTTCCATGTGTTTAAAGTGACATAAAGATCATGTCTTTAAAGTAGTTTTTAAAACGTTATGATTATGAAATGAAACCCATTTCTTTTATTCTATATGGGTTATTTATGAAATTTTTGATGATGATATATGTGGCTCACATGATAATAAAGGAAAATTAAGGGTGCGCCCTGATATCACTCAAATGCATTGGGTAAAGACTTAATCTCTAGAGATGACCATTTTAACGATACCTTGGTGAATAACCTTGGTAATTGTTTTTAATGACACCTTGGGGATGGACCTTGCTGATACGGAAATGATTTTCTAAGATAAATGTTGTTGCCACATCGTCATGTTATGAAACACGTTATTTTTATTATGATATGCCTCATGACCTATTTCTCATGCCTTAAAGTTATTTATCATGACTTTATTGATGTATCTCAAGTTCACATGTAAAATGATTCTCTTGTTTCCATTACTGGGCCTTCTTCTCACCCTTTCCTTTGATGTATGCTCCCAGGTTATGAGATGCTATAATGAACTTCATATGAACAATGAAGAATCCTTACAAGTTGTTTAGAAGAATGTTTTATGTTGTTATCATGTTTTATGTTCCTGATTTCCAAGACACTAGACTTTAAAGATCATCTATTTGTAAAATGTAATGAAATTTTATGTAATAAAAAGGAGGGATGCTATAGTTAGTATCAAAGGATAGTTTAGTTATTTATGGAAATTAGCATATAAAAATTTTAGGAAGAACCCTATAGAAAATTTTAAATATAGGAAACCTTCCTGGTATTTTGGTGAGTATTGAGTAAGTGGTTTATCAAGAAAATACATCCCTGTCTGGATACGAGCTGGTAGAGGTGGCTCTAACATAGATGTACATTGGGGTAAAACCCAAAACACCGCTTTGATCTAGACTCGAACGAAAATTGGTACACGACAACGTGCCTTGCTGCACTCTTGGTTACAACACTCCCAGAGGATATGTTTGGTTAATTGAAAGATTTTTATGAATCCTTATGAAGGAATTATAGAAAAAATTAATTTGTCTAAGCATGATGTTTTAAGACATAAAATAATTTTTAGTTAAAAGATTCATAAATGAAATAAGATTCTCATGAAGGATTTATTATTTTATAAAATTTCCCCATCATCTAGGAATACGTTGTCTATTTCCTGAGGAGTTACCCGGACCTTCCCTAGAAAGAGAGGTAGAATTCTCCATTGAACTCATACCTGGATCTCATTTGATGTCAAAAACCCCCTATAGGATGGAAAATGTTGAGCTAGAGGAATTAAAGAAACAACTCCGAGATCTTTTGGAGAATGGGTTTATCTGACCAAGTGTGTCTCCTTGGGGAGCACCAATTCTCATTGTGAAGAAGAAGGATAGATTGATGCAGCCATGCATTGATTATAGAGAACTTAATGGGATCAAAATGAAGAACAAATACTCTCTTCCAATAATTTATGACTTATTTGACCAACTTCGTGGGACTCAATTCTTCTCTAAGATTGATCTTCATTCTGGTTATCAACAATTGAAGGTGAAGAATGATGATATTCCAAAAACTACCTTTTGATCAAGATATGGGAATTATGAGTTTGTTGTTATGCCCTTCGGACTAATGCACCTGCTATTTTTATGGATCAAGAATAAGTTGATTTTGGAAACTTATATCAAATTTATATCCTTTGTATAGGAAAATGATTTGGTGATTAAATGATAAAGGTTATTTTGGATGATGTTTTCTATTTTGGTACTATATGCCTAAGATACTACAGGATTTAAATTGAGGAGGAATGGTTGAATTTTTTTTTGTAAGAATTTATGTATTTATTGTGGACATATGGTGATTTGGGTTATTTCTGGAAAATGATGAACCTAATATAGAGAATATATGAATAGGTTAATTACACTTTAGTATGAGATTTTAATAGTAGTCGATGTTATTTGGAGATAAATGTTAAGAATTTTTGGGGAATACTATGTGATTAAATCCTTCTGAGTTTTGGGTTCCCATATTAGTTTGGATTATTCTGAAGAATTCTAAGGATGGTTGTGTATTGAATGGTATTTTTGGAACTTTGGGTACTATTTTTGAATTTTGGAGATTAATAGTCATATTTCTTTTTATAAAGGATTATCCTTTTTGGGGATTATATGATATCGTACTAACATTTTTAGTTTTATTTGATGACTAAAGACAAGGAAAAAATATAGTTATTCTTTTGTGGATTATGTGATTCTCTAGAAGATGATTCTTGAGATTTTGATGAGACCAAGTCTTTTTAAATGCTCATTGTTTGGAGAAAAGATTAGTCTTGGTGGAAACTTATTAAGGGATGAGACTCTACTTGAAGGTAAATATATTTCCTTATGTTATTATTCTATGTAGTAAATTAATTCCTCAAAATTATGAAAAGGAACGTAAAACAAAAACATTGTTGGTTTATGTTTCCTATTGGGTAATCAAAGACCATTTAACACATCATAAGTCTGTGATCTTCTTGTGGTTAATTTTATCCTAACCATGTTTTCTATCACTCTACATCAGAACTTGACCAATTTTTTTCTCTTCCATATCCATGTTTACCTATTTGTAATCCTAGTATGGGTTAACTAGGGTGACCTTTGTACTTCCCTTTCTTTCTTTTAAAGTAATAGTTTTACTGACTCTTTTCCGATGTGGGACTTTCAATGAAGTTTCCAAGCCCAATTTTAAAATTTTGAGGACACAATTTCTTAAGGGGAAATTATTGTAACGACCCAAAATTTTGAATAAATTTTGTTTCCTAACTTTGTGAGTTATTTTATTTTATAATCAACAAAACTATTTCATTTAATAAAATGAGTATAATTAAAATAAGACCGTTGGAAACTAAATGTTGCAATTATTTTCTATAAATACAAGTGATATTGATTAATTAATATAGAAAGAAGTTTCGATGGCCCCATCCAGTAGTCTCGGGCCGATCGAAGCCCATTTGACAGAACTCGGGATGGATGTAGCACCTTTGGGCTTTGCTCTGGACCAAACCCATGCTAAACTTCATCGTGTGTAGCTGGAATGGAATCGCCTTTGCGAGAAGTTCAAGCTGATAGAAATCACTACTCGGGCAATGTTGGTTGAGCCGTCCCAAGATTCTATAACCCTAGCACACCTTACTCTTAGGTATTATGCTGGTGTTATAAGGGGTTATGTAATGAAACCATAACTGCCTTGTGTAATCCTTTGATTTAAATAAAAATTGTTATATCTTATTATGATGAAGTTTGTGAATTTTTAAATTTCTAGATAAATATATTATGCATATTATTGATGAATTTTAGAAAAAAGATATTTTAAAAATATTTATGTAAACCTTAAATAATTAAAAATGTGTAGTGATTATCAAAAAATTGTCTTTTACAGTTGTGTTTAGTATGAAATTTAGAGTCTAATAAGATCAACTTAATTTTTGATGAATAATAAATTATGAATAGTGATTTTATGCTTAGGATTAGTAATGTGACCAAATGGATTAGTAATCTCATTTAAAGAAAGTATTAATATAATTCAGGCACCTTGATTAAGTAATATGATTTAATAAAACAGATAAATAATTGTTTCAGAAATTATTGGTTAAGTATTAGATTTTTCGGGTGAATAGTGTTTTTTATTTAAAAATTAAATTAAAAATATTTAAAAAATTATTTGCATAAAATGGAGTTCATTTTTGAAATCAGAGCATCGATGTTTGGTTATGGTGAATTTTTGGGATTTTTCTGAAACGGTTGAATTTTCAGTGAATAGTGTTTTTATTAAAAAATTAAATTAAAAATATTTAGAAAATTATTTTCATAAAATGGAGTTCATTTTTGAAATCATAGCATCGATATTTGGTTAAGGTGAAATTTTGGGGATTTTTTGAAAAAGTTGAATTTTCAGTGAATAGTGAAAATACAGTTTTTGAGTTTCAGGTGTTTAATGACATCATTAAGGATGTATTAATTATTAAATAATTCTGGTAGACTTATGAATAGTAATATAGGGTATTAGGTGTCCCATGTGGCCAATACCATGGGCAAATACCATGAGCAAGCCCATGGTTTTTCCAATACCACCGATGAGGTGTCCCTTGGCTATTAATGCTTGGTCCCCTCACTTCTTCTATAAATACCAAGACTTTAACTCATTAATTTCATTTCCAAATCCTCCCCAACGAAGTTATGGTCTATTTAACTCCAAAGGAGTCCTCCCAAGGTTCCATCAAGACTCCCAAAGTCCCAACCTTCATGATTTTGAAGTTACTCTTAAAGGTAAGGGATCTTACCTCTCTCTTTCTTTTCATGTATTCTCCTTTATGTCATTTATTTTAAGCTCCATGTTCTTATGTTGGGGATATTATTTTATATTAATACTAATTTCCTTTTCATGTTAATATGATGAGAGACCCCCTATTTTTCTCATCAATTAATTTTAATTATGTTTAATTGGCGTCGTTAGGTTGCCGAATTTTTGTAAGGGATTCTTTCACCCTTCTCATTTTCAAGTTCTATTTTCATGTCAAGTATTTCAAGTTCCTTTTTATTATATTGGGGTATGATATCTATATCCATAATATTGTTATTTTATTTTCATATGATGAGAGACCCTATTTTAACTCATCAATTCATTTTTTGATGATTTAAGTGACATCGTTAGGCTGCCGAATTTTCATAAGAGAAATCTTATTTTTTCCTTCCTTCCATGTTTTTCATTTCATATGGTATGTCATTAAAATTTAATTACCATGTTCTTATATCCTTTATATTCTGTCCCTATACTGTTTTATGGATTATTTACGAGTGGGTGACCCATGTCCCATCTCTTTTCAATATTTTCTAAAACCCTGTAACATAGCCGTTATGCTGCAGAATTTTCGTCTCAAAATGTCTCTCTCTTTTTCTAAAATTCTTTTATTTTATTAAGTGAATACTCAAATCTCTTTAATATATATGGGTATTCACACATATATAAAAAATTTCTATTTTAATTCTGGTATTTACATACATTAAACCCGCTTTCCTTTTCCGTTGGTTTAAAGTGACATAAAGATCATGTCTTTAAAATAGTTTTTAAAACGTTATGATTATGAAATGAAACCCAATTCTTTTATTCTATATGGGTTATTTATGAAATTTTTTATGATGATATATGTGTCTCACATGATAATAAAGACAAATTAAGGGTGCGACCTGATAGCACTCCAATGCATTGGGTAAAGACTTAATCTCTAGAGATGGCCATTTTAACGATACCTTGGTGAATAACCTTGGTAATTTTTTTAATGACACCTTGGGGATGGACCTTGGTGATACGTAAATGATTGTCTAAGTTAAATGTTATATCCACATAGTCATGTTATGAAGCACGTTATTTTTATTATGATATACCTCATGACCTCTTTTTCATTCCTTAAAGTTATTTATCATGACTTTATTGATGTATCTCAAGTTCACATGTAAAATGTTTCTCTTGTTTCCCTTACTGGGCCTTCTGCTCACCCTTTCCTTTGATGTATGAACCCAGGTTATGAGAAGCTATAATGAACTTCAGATGAACAATGAAGAAGCCTTACAAGTGGTTTAGAGGAATGTTTTATGTTGTTATCATGTTTTATGTTCCTGATTTCCAAGACACTAGACTTTAAAGATCATCTGTTTGTAAAATGTAATGAAATGTTGTGTAATAAGAAGGAGGGATGCTATAGGTCTCCTTATTATTTAATGATATTAATAACACCAAAATGATAAAATTTAGTAAAAATTAAAGGTCCTTCCCATGAAGAACAATTCTTACCTATAATTAACTTCAATATGGAATTCTATAGTAGGACTTGGTCACTAGGTTGAAAGGTATTTGGTCGAATCAGTTTTTCATGTACCACTCAGGTTCATTCTTTGTAAATTTTGGAAATTTTAAATGGTTCTATTTTTATTCCTTCCAGTTTATACAACTGAAATTTTATCTCTTTCCAACACTCTTAAAATCCAAATTCACCTTTTTAATAGACCAATATGGTTGATGTTCAAAATCCACCAGTAAATGACATTGTTTTCCATAAATCAACTAGTAGGGTATCACACATATAGGTTTCTTATAATTTTTATAGTATTTCCAAAGGGTTTATTCAATCCATTGGATCCAATCCATCCAGTTTTGTATGACTATTTTCTCTAAAATACCTTTAATATCTCAGTTGAAAACTTCAGTTTGGCCATTTTTTAGGGATGGTAAGGTGTAGATGTCTTGTGGTTCACCCCATAATTTTAAATCATAGACTCAATTCTTCTATTATAAATTTTTTTTCCCTTGGTCATTGATGATGGCGCTTGGCATTCCGAACCTACAAAATATATTGGCCCTGAAAAAAATCACACATAACTTTGGAATCATTAGTCTTAGTATCCTTGGATTCCACCCATTTAGAGACATAATCAACGAAAAGTAAAATATAATATTTCCCAAAAGACTTAGAAAGGGGTCCCAAAAAACCAATTCCCCATACATCAAATATTTCACAAAAAATGACATGTTTTTGGGTTATCTATTCTCTCTTTGAAATATATCAAAAAATTGACACTTTTCACATTCTTTACAATACTCATGAGAATGTTTAAACAAGTCCAACTGATAAATTCAAGATTCAAATACTTTTATAGCGGTTATTTGAGGTCCAAAGTGGCCTCCACAATCAAGTTTATGAAAAAAATGAAAAACATATTCTATTTCACTTATTGATATGCATCTTCTTATGAAATGGTTATTGAAAATTTTCAAGAGAAATGGATCTTCCCAGATATAGAATCTATGTTCAATTTTAATTTTTTTATTTTTATGAGATTTAAGGTCAAAAGGTGCCTGATATTTGGCCAAATAATTTACCATGTTAACATACCATGGTACTTCACCATCTATTATGTAAATTTTCTCTCTGGGTACGTGATCATTGAATGGGATCAGATCTAAAATTTCTATTTATACTGTATTGGATAGCCTACTGAGGTGATTTACCACTTGATTTTTATATTAAATTTGTCCTTAATATCCATACTAAACTCTTGTAAGATTAGTATCCATATTACTAGACTTGTTTTTGCATCAACCTTCTTCATCAAGTACCAAAGATCTACATGATTAGAAAATACAACAACTTTAGTTCCAAGTAAATATGATCTAAATTTATCCAATTAAAATACAAAAGTAAGAAACTATTTTACAATGGTTTTATAATTGATCTAATTGGAATACAAGGTTCCTAATGAATATTTTATAACCTGGGGATTTCCTTAAATTATTTGGTAAAGATATCCCCCTATAGCTTTGTTTGATGCATCATAAAGAAACTCAAATGGGTGTTTCTAATTCGGTGGTTGCATTATCGATGGGGTGATTAAATTCTATCTCATATCGTCAAATGTCTCCATAAAACTATCATTAAAAACAAATTCATCTTCTTTTAAAAGTAATATTTTAAGAGGAAGATAAATCTTAATAAATTCCTTGATTAATCTTCTATAAAATCCCACATGTCCTAAAAATGATTTGATATGTTTTACACAAGTGAGATATGGAAAATAATTGACTAATTAAACTTTAGACTTACCCACCTAAAAGACTTTTTGGGAAATGATATCACTTATAAATATTCATTTTTCAACCATAAAGTGAAACTTTTTAAAGTTCAAAGATATATTTTTCTCTATGCATGTTTTAATTTTTTTTTCATATTCACTAAGAAATGATCAGAGGAGTTTCAAAAAATAGTAAATTCATCAAGAAATGCATCCATCTAGTCCTCAATGTGATTTGAGAAAATTATTACCAAACATCAATGAAATGTACTTGGAGATTTTCAAAATCCCAAAGAAATCCTCTTGTAAGTAAAGGTCTCAAAATGATAGGTAACTGTTACCTTATCTTGGTATTTAGGGGAAATTGGTACCAAAAAATAACTAAAAAAATAATCTAAAAGTAGTAATGTGTTATACCTACTAAACTTTCTATCATTTGATCAATGAATGGGATTAAGAAGTGGTATTTTCAAGTGACTTGGTTAATATTTCTATAATCAATGCAAACCCTCTAAATATGTTGAACTCTCATTGGAATTAATTCATTATTCTCATTTTCCACAATGGTTAAGACTATTTTCTTGGGAACCACATGGATGGTGTTGACCTATTGGGAGTCATATATTGCATAAATGATGTCAACCACCAATAGTTTTTCAATTTATTTTTTAAAAACCACCATGATGGTGGGGTTATGTCTTATTTGGGGATACCAAATAGGCCACGATTTATCTTCTAAAAATATTAAATGGGAGTATAACTTGGGTTTGATTCATGGTATATTTCCTAAACTCCATCCTATGGCTTAGGATTTTTTTTCAGAAGTTCAATCAATGTTTTTTCTTGGGTCTCAAATAGATTATTGGAAATGATCACTTTTAATTTTTATACTTCCATGAGGTAGTCATATTTTAAATCATAGAAAGTGGTTTTAATTATATATTTTTGGTTTTCTGTAGGGATTATATTGAATTAATATTTCTTACTTAAAATTCTTGAATCTATTTAGTAAAGGGAGTCATATTATTTTCTTCTAGAAAATTATTGAAGAATTAAAATGTTATTTTTTCTTGAACATTAAAAGAATAATTTCATGATTTATGAGAAATCGCTTGTTACCTATGTTTTCAATAGAAATGTGATATCTTAAGGAAAATAATTCTATAAGAATACCTGAATATTTTATGGGATCAATACCTTGTTCATGGGAAATTGAAAAGAGTGAATGGTGGTTTGAAGGGCTTCTCTTGGAGACAATAACATTGAAGTTCAACTTACTGTCTCCCATATCCATGGTGAGTGTTCCTTCATTCACATTTATGATAATTTTGGCTATCTTTAAAAAAGTTCTTCCTAAAATAATGGGTGAATTCCACAGTACATTATATTCCTACATGGTGATGAAATAAAATTTTTCTAGAAAAACCAGTCCTTCAACTCCTACAAGAACATCTTCCAACACTCCAGCTGAAAAAATAGTGGATCAATTCACTAGTCAAACAACCACTCTTTTGGGATTCAGTTCACCTATTTCTAAATTTTAAGATATAGAGTTATACATGACATTAATGTAAGTACCAATATCACATAAAGAATCATAAAATTTCAAAGAACCAATTGTGAAGGGAATATAAAATATCCCTAGATCTTGAAATTTTTTGGGTAGGGGCGGTGTGATCATAGTTGAGACACTCCTCCCTAGGCTGATTCATTCATACTCATCAATCCTATTTCTATATATATATATTTCTTTAAGAAACTTCACATATTTTGGGTGTTTTTTAATTTCATCTAGGAGTGGAATGTTGACTTCAACTTTCTAGTAGGGCTCTTGGATATCTTTTTGAAGCTAGTCTTCTTCAACCTTTATTGATTGAAATAATGCAGAAGGGAATAGTTTCTTGATGTGTTTTTTCTCCCTTTCTACCTCTATAAATGTGTTTTTGGCCTATATTTCCTAAACCTCGTCTTTGTTCATTAATTTTTATGGTCACATTATTTTTGATTAATAGGTTGAGATTCATAATATTGCTTAGAATCATTTGAATCACTTTGTTCAGATAGAGAAATATCTTTCTCACTTCGTGTCATAAATTTACTGAAATTATATTCTAGATTCATAATTATTTGGGTAGGTAACTTTCCTGGATTCTTGGTTAGAATATCCAAAAATAGCCCCAACTTGGTCTGTTAGTTTATTTACCTTATCCTCCAGTTATGAAAACTATACTCCTTATTGGTGCTACTTAGAACTTATTGACGTTTTTTCATATTATTTATATTGAAAATTTGGTGGTTGGAGGTATTTTTGTTGATATTATGGCTTATAGGATTGTCAAAATTGTGGTGGGTTATGGTATTTCTACAAAAAATGTGGTTAATTGAAAAAAGGGTGTATGTCTAGGTTATACTTACCTCTAAATCCTTATTGATAATTTCTCTTCTCTACATTATTGATTTTGTGGAAATTACCTTGGCTGGAAGGAATCTTCACAACTCTCCATACCCTGTATCACATCACATTGATCATTGTAATGATTGGTGGAAGAACATAAACCACATACCTGAGGTCATCCTCATGGTTATCTTAATTTATTCACAAAAAATTGTCATATTAAACTGGTTGTATCATAAATTTTTGTTATAAATAGAGGTCAAAAATGATAATTTTTAACTCATGAATTCCCCTTGATTCAATACCTCTAGTCCCAAATTGCTTAATGTTCTGAGCAATCTTTTTAATCAGACATCTAGATTCTTCTGGTGATTTTTAAACCAGGGCTCCTCCAGATGAGGCATATAGCATATTTCAGTCATTTTCAAGAAATCCTTGGTAGAAGAACACAAGGAATTGGTGCTAAACCATTTAATTTTGTGAGAATCTTGTTCAAAGTTTCTTTAAATGTTCTAAGTACTCATAGAGAGTATCCCCTATCGATTAATGTATGACATAAATCTTTTTTTTTCATTATCTTAGATGTGGGAAAGAATAACTATATGAATTATATTTTGAGATATTCCCAATCATTTATCTCCTTTATTTTCATATTGTATAACAATTAGCAACTCCTTCTAGTGAGAATGGGAATTCCATCCACTGAAATTAGTCTTCAAGTGCCCCTCTCATCATAGAGCTCAAGTAGACATGGATGAATTCATGAATATTCTAGTTGGTATCTTCACCAACAATGATATTGTATTTAGGTAGTACATTAATCATGTTTAAATATAATTAAAAATCAATATGGTAAGCAGGAATAATTAACCAGTTTTTTTAGTTAGTAAATTGTGGGGCACAAAGGCCCCTTAAGGTCTGTTGTGGATTAATTTCCATGATTGTCCAAATGGATTGAACACTTTAATTTTCACTTGTATCCTATAATAGACTTCTTCAAAATTATTTTCAAGATGAAGTATCCTAATATTAGTTAGAAAATTTCGTTCTATATTTGGGTCAAAAGAAAATAGTTCTTAATTGGTGGTCATAGTCATTCAAATTATTAGTGTTACATTTACACTTACCCCCAACATCATTACTAGTATTTACGCACACCATTCTTGGGGTGTGGAAAAATATTTTTATTTCCCCCCTAAGTGTGCTGTATTTGTATTATTCTAAGTCATTTCTAGTGATTAGTATTTAAACATAGTATCATGAATGAAAAATTAAATAAAATATCAAGAATTGTAATGATAAAAAGTGATGAAACTTGTCTTGTGAAATTAATATGAGAGGAATGTGATTAGGCTTTGGTTAGTTTTTAATTTTGTTACACTATCATGGTACTTAATAGAAATGAGTATTTTGTTTCCATCAAATGATTAAATGAATGGAGTAATAATAATTTATCTTTTATTCCCCCATGATTAAGATTTATAAATATTAGAATAATATTAAAAAAGTTCCTTGTTTGGATTATTCTCATCCCAATGTGTGAAAGTAATAATGTTCCTTCCTTGAATTATTTAGGAAATACCAAATCTAGTATTGAAATTCACCAAACACTCAAATGAGTCCACTGTTTACTTGTCATGTGTTTATAAATCACTTAACACTTCTAAACATGATTTTAGATCAACCAAATGGTGTGATACAAAACTAATAAGAGGGAGAATAAAACACTTAATATAATTAATTTAAAACATCATAATTAGAAAAAAAACATTTTTATTTAATTTAAATTAAAAAATTATCAAATTGAAAACCATTCAATAAATAAAAAAAGAATTTCAATTTTGATTACAATTAGTAATTAAGCATCACAAAGGGGTCCCCTCACCTTCAACCAACTATAAGATACTTCTAACCCTCTATTGAAGGGGGGTCATTGAAGTGAGAGGAGAATAATACATAATAGAGATAATTTAAATGAGAAAAATAACATAAAGTATAGAGTAGAAATAGTCTTACCCTTATTTATATAGTTTTACTCATTTTCTGATCCACTCTTCTAGTGGGTGTACTCCTCCTTCATCATGTGATCCTATCATCCAAGTCGTTATCCCCCCTCTGTCGAGTCTATCTATCCTTATAAAGGTAGCCATAACACCACATCGACCTCCCTTTCAAGTGCATTAGTCTGAGTCGTTGGGGCATTTTTTTAAATATTAAACTAAAGATATCTCCCCCCCAAGATCCATGGTGGTCATATCTCAAAAAGAAACTTTCAAATATATTGGGTGTTCAAAAATACCATTGAGGACAACATGCATCAGCGTGGAAAGTGTGGAAGGGCAGTGAATCCACTTTTATGGGATTTCAAGGGTTAGATGGGATTGTATGGGCTTGTATAGTATCTCATGGTGATGTATAAGTTTATATAAGTGGGAAAGGAACTCCACCTAAATCCCTTTTACCTTTAGAGTGGATGTAGGGGAATCCAACAATAAGGAGAGTGTCACTCTTCTTCAAAAGTGGAATCATGGTGGTTGTCTCAGGTGGATGAAGTGATCTGAGGTGGTCTCATTCTTTAGTGGTGAAAGAGAGATCAATCTTGAGAACTCCAGGGGAAGACATAGAGTCATCTTTATGATTTCAACCATAGTAGTTGAGGAAGAAAGTGAAAAGTGTGGAAGATGATGATGGCGTGTTATATATGGGACATGAGGCTCGTACGATGTACAAAATGACAATTTATCGATTAAAATAAATAGTACTGCACATAAGAGTTTTTCCACATCAAAATGAGGATATAGGGAGGAGATGGTTGAAATAATAAGAGATGTCCTCCAACTACTAGTGAATTTGGACTGGGGTCGGAGGAACCTTAGATCCACCACCAACTACCCCATCCCGGTGGGCCTCTCATCCCGTTTCCATGTGGACACATGCCCCACATGCCAGCATAATTCCACTTATAAAAAATTCTTTCCACATTGGTAAGCCTTCCTTTCTTATATGGTATGGATGGATGGATATCATTGTGATAGTTAAGTGGTGTACCTCTCTTGAGGTAAGGGTTTCTTTGACTAGCCAAATTTTTGGTAAACACCTAAAAAATGAGACTTAGAAAATTTTTATTTCACTTAACAAAAATTCAAATAATAATCCCTTAATTCCAAATAAATTCTAAATTAAAAAAACAACATATTTTTATCCATTTAAATAAATTTAAATTTTCCAGTTTCAATCCTTCATAATTTAAAAAAATAATAAATTTTATGGCCATACTGATTAAAAATACATCTAAAACCCTTAGAATATGTTAAAAAATGCATGAAAATATTAGTGTGTCTGCATATATAAATTCATATAGACTATGAGTCCATCCAAGGAATTCCTAAATGGAAATCCAAGTATCAGTTAAGGAGAATATGAACAACTCACCCTATGATTTCGTCCAAGGAATTCCAATATGGTAATATAAGTATCACTCAAGGTATATATAAATTCATCCAGCATATGAGTCCATCTAAGTAATTCGTACATGGGAATACAAGTGTCACTCAAGGCGTATATGAAAAAATATCCATATGAGTCTATCTAAATAATTACCACATGGGAATCCTTGTATCATGCAAGGAAAATATAAACATCTCACCCTATGAGTCCGTCCAAGGAATTCCTTCATGGGAATCCAAGTATCACTCAAGGCATATATAAACAACTCTCCCTATGAGTATTTCCATGAAATTACTACATGGGAATAGAATTATCACTCAAGTGGTATATAAACTACTCTCCCTATGATTCCATATAAAGAATTATTATATGTGGATCCAAGTATCACTCAAGGTGTATAAAAATACTCACTTTATGAGTCTGTCCAAGGAATTCCAACTTGGGAATCCATGTATCACTCAATATATATATAAACAACTCTCCATATGAGTTCATATAAGGAATTACTACAAAGAAATCCATGTATCACTCAATGAATATATAAACAACTCACCCTATGAGTCTGTCCAAGGAATTACTACAAGGGAATACAAGTATCACTCAGAGTGTAATAAACCAGATCCTAGGAAGTATGTCTGGCATTTCAAATAATATATTGATCAAATGAAAATTCTCAGAAGCTAGAACCTAGGAAGTAAATATGGTAATCCCAATAAATGAATAAAATAGATCTCAATAAGTACATCTAGGAATCCCAAAGATAAATTTTTCATTGCATCAAACTCATTGGCCACAAACTAGGAAGCACATATGACTATCATAGTTGCACCATGGGTAACCACGTGAAAGAATAAGAAAAAGAGTGAGGGTGGTAAAATTCCTAAACCCATCACCATCGTCTCATCCTCACAACTTATAAGTTCGGTACATGTTCTAAGGTGACATCTGCTACCAACTCTACTAGTCTCACCCAAATTTAACAAAGATTTTAGGGTTAAGAGGTCGCATGTAGTTTAGCTTGGGTTGTCGAATCCTCAGAGACCTAAGAAGTAACCTAATGACACGTACATTATATGGATTGTTTTTTTCTATGAAGTGGCCAACATAGGTTGATTTTAGATGGTTTAAAAGAGAACTAAGATATCTATGTGAATTCAAATTATGAGAAATTGAGTTGATCCTAGGTTATTGCTTGGGGTGGATTAGATGAATTCCTTTTTTAACAATTTCATTTTCATTAACTTGAGAAGGATTCATTCAATGAATTCAAACTAGCCTCGTAAATTACTGGTTAAAAACCTTCACAAACACATTATAATAACCCATACACTTTTAGGATCATTTTCATGATCACTAAAAGGTAAAGAATCTTATTAGCACATAAAAGTGGGGCAAATAACTTAAATGAGGAAGAGGAAGAGAGAAAATCAAAAAATAAATGAAACTAAAATAAAAATAATTAACATTAATAGAGTGAGAAATAACATCCAATATAACCCCTTGATACTCCCTTTAATCCACCCATAAAATATTTAGCCCTTTATTGATGAAATGTTCTCAACAGAAGTAGAAAGTAGACTCATAAGGGCGGAATTAAAGTAGTAAACACAACAAAATAACGATCACTCCACTGTTGTGTGAATAATATCACAAGATTTGGTGTGAATAAGTTCACACATTGAGTCAAGGGTATCAAAATGATATTAATAAGAAAATAATAAGAGAATAAGAAGATATTTTACTAAAAAATAAGGTGATTTGAACAATTGACATGAGAAAGAATAACATTACAAAGACAAATCAGCATAATAACATTACAATGAAAACAAAGCTCCAATATGATCAAATCCTACATCACCACTACATTAAATAGTAATTTTTGAAGACTTGGGTCAATCCTAAAATAGTTAAATTTATCCCACTTGATTATAGTAGGCTTAGGGTGGTTCAAAGATTTTGGAATTTGATATTTCCCACCCTTTAACCGAATTGGGAGCTAGCTTACATCCACTGAACAGTGGTGAAGAAATGACCTTCTAGAGGGCTAAATTGGAGTGGGACATAGAAAAATAAAATTGATATATAGAATTCTTCTAACGGTCTGTAAAATTTGAATTCAAAATATTTTCTGTTTGGTGAGATATGATTAAATTTATGGGTTATTTTTCTGGGATGCAGAATCTGGACTCTAATTTCATCTTCAACTAGGGCTACCTATAACTCCATTAAAACAACCAAATTATCTTGGAGAACTGTTTAATGAAATGTTCCCCATGATGTAATCTATCTTTAGACAAATTTTATATAATAATTGGGCTCAAATATTGTCAGATACAATAATTTTATTGGGCTGTTGTCCAGTTCACTTTTCCCAGAATGTTGTTAGTTCAAGGCCCACATTGGTGGTCTTCAAATATAAATCTTAAAGTTCTCCAAAATCATGAATTATTCCTTATAGCATGGGTGAACTGAAAATAAAATATGAAAATAAAATCAAGAACATTTTTTGTTTTATGAGATGTTGAAAAAGTACCATGTAATAGTGAATTTTAAGAAGGAATTACAATCATGATGTGAAATAATGATCAAAGTGTAAAATGAACTAGAAATGGTGTTTATGAATAATGAATCACATGGATATTATAATATAAATAATGAATATTAGTCTCTTTAAGTATATAATCACTCCCCAATTTTATTTTTTCTATTCTTGAGAAAAATATATCTCAAAAATATGAAATTTGAATTCCATTTTCCAAAAATATTTTAATACACAATGCTCACCAAAAGACCTCATACCAAACAATTATAAAACCCATAAAAATATTTTAAAACAAGCTAGGTCCAGATTCATATCCCAATCCCAAGCCCATTCCTTTGTTCAAATTCATTGCCCCATTTCATCTAATTTCAATTAAGCATGTTAAAGTGTTGTGCATCCCAATAGACCCGGGGGTTAATCTTTATTTAAGGGAGAAACGATGGAAGTGATAGGTGGAGTAATATTTTAATATTTATATAATTATTCATTTTTTTAAAAAATAATTAATGTTTTTATTTCAATTTTTCAATTGTAATTGAAATTGAACTCAATCGAGTCAACCCATGTAGCAAGACTTTTCCGATGACTCCCAGGCTCAAATACCTTAGGGAACCAAGTGAGTCTCATATACTCGGGAATCATCTCAAGTTTATTCAATAAAAAAAATTAAGATTAAAAAAAATAGAGATAAAATTCCCAACTCTTGGCCAAAAAACTATGGACTCACGATCCCTAAGTACCAAAAGCCACACATTAGGTCAATCCATTGCTCTACGTGCAATTATTATTTTTTGATTTTTTTTTGATTTTTTGTAATACTCATGTTAAAATTAAAATGATCACCAAACCTATGTCATTTATTACGAGACCTAAATAACTCAAACTAATATCCCAAAATTCAGAGGATGTGCATTTTTTTATTTATTTTTTAGATGGATGAAAATATAAACGATGAAAAATTACATCGGACAACCATACTTTCCAAAATCTATGCACATGAACTTAAACATGAATTAAAATAAAAATAAAGTAATGAAAAATTATTTGATATTCTATTTCAAAGTGTGAAATGTATATTATCATGTTCAATGTTAATGAAAATTTTCCTTCCACACATTTCTTATGCATGAAAAATATATTTTTTCCTTTCTTTTCACCCCCAACATAAAATAACAATGTCCCATGTTTTTAAAGAAAATAAAACATAGAAGGGGTATATGAGGGGAGTTCAAAGGGGAAAATGACAATGAGAATCATGGAATGAAGTCACCTGGTGGATGAATTTGAAATTCGTGCCGCTCCAATTTTATCCTTTGATATCCATGTCACTCGTAGAGTTCCATAGTGGAACAAGGGAAAAAACAAACAAACAAAATAAAACAAAATAATATATATATATATATATATAGAAAAAAAAGTAAAATATAAGTATATATAAAAATATTATAGAAGAATAAATCACTATAATCCATAGGTTAGTGGGAAGCGTGTGCCCCTGTTTCCCATCGGTCTCAGGTTTGAGTCCCTACGGCTTCGCTGATTGTGATGAGGTTTTCCTCACGACCTACGATGTGTCATTTTAATATATTTTTTAGTTATTATTATATTTTTTGTTGTATTTTTATTTTAACCTAAAAACACATAAAAATAAAATAAAATAAACTGATGATACATTTTTTTTAAATTTCTCAGTAAGGTATTACTCAAGGATCACACCACATGACACAGATGAATATGATTCTCCCCTTTTGATACCCATCCATAATCATAATAGAAGAACATGTCAATAGTATAAGGTACAATAATATCTAGAGTTGATTGATTAATAATATTTTTTAAAATATAAAATTGATTTATTAATCCTATTTAAAAAATCAAGATGATTCACAATGATTGGAAACATGAAAACAACGGGTTTCCTCCCGTGCTGTGCTTAGTTTAAAGTCGTTAGCTCAACTTGAACTCCCAAAATTACCCAATACAAACTTTCAAAATTTTAACGACCACACGTTTCTCCACTTTTACTACTTTGAGATTCATTCTATGTTTAGAATTTGTTTCATGCAAAAATATATGTTCTAAAATGAGTGGGTAAATCCAGGGAATATCATAAATGGTAGATCCAGTTGCTTCTGTATTATTTTATAAGACATTAAGGATCATTACTATTTTATTTGTATCATGAGAAGAAACAATGAAAACATTAAGGTTTTGGCTATCCCCAATGAATGAAAACTTGAGGGAGGATAGAAAGTACATATGATCAAGTTAAGGTAGGCTAACACTCTCATACATATATTGGAACTTTGAATTGAACTTAGTTTTATTTTCAAAGTTTCTCAATAGATTTTCTCCCTTTGGAATAGAATATTAAACCACAAAATTCTGAAAGATCAGTGTTATGAATGGGTATAAACTCAAACATTGTTATTTCTATTAATGGTTTAGTGATTGGTGTTCTTAAAAAATCATCAACAAAGTTATATTCATGAGACAAAATCCATGATGTCAAATTTTCCTCTTTTGAATCCAAAAAATCAATTTCCTATTGATTTAAAGACCCTTCAATAATTACTTTATCTTATACATCACTCCCAAATCCAAATGTTGGTTATTCAATAAATTCATGAGAGGTTTGTGGGAGAAAAGAGTATTCTATCAATGATGAGGAAGGGATAACATTACTGGGAATGAGTTCCATACCCATCTCAAAGTTTTGTAGTTATAATCTCAATGATTAAACCTAAAAATTAATTATATCCAATTTTTGAAATAGTTTTTCAAGTAATGGATGTGGATCAGTATGGATAAGGGGTTGATCCAAATGGTCTATTCCAGGTGGATAATTAAGTTGTTGTAATTTCACATGAAGGTGTTAAGATTGGCTTTGTGGGGATTAAAAATCATTATACATTGGAATTTTTTGTGGATCATAGGAGTTAATTTTTTATGGTTCATTAGGATGTTAAGTATCCCACCAGTATAAATTAGGATGGTCATTGTACATCACACATGGGGTTGGGTGGTTAAAGTAGGTATAGTTTCCCCATGTTTGTATTTATTCCAAATTTCCTTCCATAGGAGTGAGGGGGTGAGAAAAGAGAAGTGGGATGAAAAAAAGGATTCTATTGTCTAAGATAACTTACTTAGGTCCCATAAAAGGTGCAAAAAACTAGCCTCTCCCAAATTTACCCAATAGTTTTGGGTTAATTGGTCTCTTGTTGTTTAACTTGGGTTGTCGAATCCCCAAAGACCTAAGAAGTAACCTAAATACATGTATATTCTATGGATTATTTTTGGATATGAAGTGTCCAAATTGGGTTGATTTTATATGGTTTTAAAAGATCACTAAGATATCTATGTGAATTCAAATTATGAGAAAATGAGTTGATCCTAGGTTATTGCTTGGGGTGGATTGGATGAATTCCCTTTTTAACGATTTCAATTTCATTAACTCAAGAAGGATTCATTCAATGAATTCAAACTATCCTCATCACTTACTAGTTAAACACCTTAAAAAACACATAATAGTAAACTATACACTTGTAGGATCATTTTCATGAGCACTCCAAGGTAAATTATCATATTATCACATAAAAGTGTGGCGAATAAATTCAATAAGGAAGAGGAAGAGATAAAATCATTAAATAAATGAAACTCAAATAAAAGAAATTAATAAACATTTAGAGAATGAGAAATAACATCCAATCCAAACCCTTAATACTCCATTAGATCAAACCATAAAATAGTTAGACCTCCATTGATGACATGTTTTCAACAGAAGTGGAAAGTAGACTTATAAGGGAGGAATTGAAGAAGTAAAAACAACAAAATAACAATCACTCCACCATTGTGTGAAGAATATCACAATATTTTGTGTGAATAAGTTAAAAACTTGAGGAAATGGTATAAAAGTGATATGAACAAGAACATAATAAGAGAATAATAATAACTTTTATTAAAAACTAAGGTGATTCGAACAACTTACATGAGAAAGAATAACATTACAAAGACAAATTGGAATAATAACATTTCAATGAAAACAAAGATCCAAGATGATCAACTCCTCCACCACCACTTCCTTAAATAGAAATTTTGGAAGACTTAGGTAGAGGCTCAAATATTTCATGTCATCCCTCTTTAGTATGGTAGGCTTAGTGTGGTGGAAAGTTTTTGGATTTTGATCTTTTCCACCCTTTACCTAGATTGGGATCCAGCTTGCATCCACTAAATAGAGGCACCGAAATGACCTTCTATATGGAATAATTGGAGTGGGCCATAGAAGAATAAAATTAATATACGAATTTATCCTAATTGTATGTAAAATTTGTTCCCAAAAGAATTTTTGGTTTCTGAGATATGATTAAATTTCTAGGCTGTTTTTATGGGCCGCAGAATCTAGACCATAATTTGATCCTCAACTTGGTCTGCCTATAAATCCATTAAAATAGCAGAATTAACTTGGAAAACTATTTAATTAAATGTTCCCCATTATGTCCTCTATCTTCAGAAAAAATATTTATAATCATTTTTCTCGAATCTTAACCTATACAGTAATTTTATTGGGCTACTTTCTAGTTCACTTCTCACAGAATGTTGTTGGTTCAAGGCCCACTTTGGTGGTCTTCCAATATGAATTTTCAAGTTATCCAAAAGCATTAATTATTCCTTATAGTATAGGATACCTAAAAATAAAATATGAAAATAAAATCAAGACCATTTTATGTTTTATGATATGTTGAAGAATGTACCATGTTATGGTGCATTTTAAGAAGGAATTACAATCATTATGTTAAATAATGTTCAAATTTTAAAATGCACTAATAATGGTGTTTATGAATAATGAAGCACATAAATATTATAATATAAACAATTAATATTAGCCACTTTTAGTAGCTAATCATCTACCTAAACCCATCGTACTAGCTCAGGGTTGCTCAGAAATCAATAACTCACTAGGTCCCTCAAGTCAAAACACATGAGAGGTATCCTACTAGGGATCCTCTAAGTCTACCCATAAGTGAAAGAATCCTACTCATGATACTCAACTATGAATGTAAAACGTGGAATCCCATGTGAGATCCCTGATGATAAGTTAACAAATGAATCCTTCATGGTACATCAAAATGGTACATAGGAAAAGGTGTCCTGCATGGGATACTAAATAACATAGTACATAGGCAGAGGCATCCTATATGGGATCCTAGAAAACAAATTACCACATGGCCTCTTAGGCCAGAAGTGAAAATCTTACAAGAGAGATGTCCTAAAGGAGAAATATAAAAAATACTCGATTGAGATATATAGATCATGAATCATCTTATATCAAAGGTTTCACTCTCAGGAGACAACTGAATTTGATTACTAGAGGAAGAACCTATCTGTTTGGGAAAAATCTTGGAACGCCTTCCAAGATTCATCAAATAACCTCAAGAGTTTCACCAATCCAATATACATGACAAGATACTATAAATGGACTAATAATGTGTCTAATTTCTATTCCTAGGTATAAAGATATGGAAATCACAAAAGGGTATCTGGGGGTAGTACACAATGTGTATACCTAGTACACATAGTGTATCCCCAAATCCCTACCTGGGAGGGTACTTCAGCCGGACTTGGCATGTAAAAACTCAAGTACATGACATGTTGATCATGAAAACTATCTTTACCATACATTAGGTACCTAACCATGTACCTCACATGGCCTGGACATGTACTTCACCTAGCTACGTACCTTTATATAGCATGAAACTTACACAGGGTCTGGTCATGTGCTCTACATGGCCTTGTGCCACTATACGAGCTATCTGGACGGGTAATTGGCTATAAAACCAAGTCCTAGTACATGGTGTGTATACTCACACACATCTTTTACTTATAAAAGGATCATAGTACTCAAATTGGAAAAACACAAGGCATGTGTTCCTGAACTACACACTGTGTGATCAGTATTTCTTGAATGGGAAGCCCCTCAAATAGTAAAAACCCCTTGTTTTCTCCTCAAAAAGGTATAGATTGAACCATAAGGGGCACTAAGATTTCATAATAAAACATTAAAAAATTAAAATGATAAATAAATATATATTTATAAAAAATAATAAAAATGTCCTACCTTTGGGTAGAATTTATAGAATCTTCACCCTTTTTCATGATCCGCATCTACCACATGATGATCCGACTGCTCATGAGCTCTATAGAGGAACCTACCTTCATCCCGCTCTCTATTTATATATAAATATCCCTTTTATATCTCTATTTCATGATGAATAAATCACATAGGGTGGGTGGTACGTGAGAATGCAAAGTAATAAATAAGAAGAAAAAAGGGAAAAATAAAAGGAAGAAAAATAAATGAAAAAGAAAATAGGGTCTGGGATGGCCCTAGTGACTGACCTGAGTTTATGACCTACCTAGGAAACAATAACCATTATATACTTAATGGTAGAGATAGAATCTCAATCCAATACTCCATTTGAAATATACAATCGAATGAATGTGTGAGAATAAATTAATATTTAATTAAATGAATATTAAATATTAATTATACCACAAAAATTAAAATGTTTCTAAATCCCACCAAACACTTATCCTAGGGTAAAAACCTATTCTAGGACCAATAGAGTGCTTAGAAAAATTATCCGAGAAATTTTTCTTGGAAATAATAACCATTTTATCCCTTATAGTAATTTGAAATAAAAAATTCAAATTTCTACTAAAAATTCAAGTCTGAAAAAACATGGGTTATTACAGCCTCCCCACCATAAACCTTCTCATCCCCAAGAAGCCTTGGTGGTTAAACTAGCTGCCATGATCTCATCCCAAGAATATACACAACTTTTCTATCTCAATTGTCCATCAAAAACTCTCACAACATCCAAAAATCTCCTATATGGGAGAGAATTAACTGCGACTGATCTAGTACTCCCCACTATAGGAGTATCCTCATCGTCACCTCACATCATTATACATTCCCACTACCAAAGAAAGGTTTTCATAGAAACACTGGATGTAAACTGAAAATTAGGCTCACCACCCCCAAATATCCAATAGTTCACTCCACACCATATATATTACCTTATACCACTCCTAGAGGACAACCTCTATAGGTTCCATCATCAAACCAGAAAATACATTTAAAAGAAAAGAATCTTGACATAGAGCCAACACTCTCTCAGTACACTTATGATGATATCATGATAGAGCATGATCATCTATAACTAGGATCACGCTAAGATTACATAAAAAGGTGTGTATATCTCTCCTGAGCCACGATCACATGAAAATAGGTTATACTTACCTTTAACCAACTCCTAACACCCATTATACCAATAATACACATCCAGGTCCAACCATGTGTCAAACGTCTTGCTATACCTGATTAATTCTCAATGTCTCTTCTTCTAAAGGGGGATATTTTTTATTTTAACCACAACTCCTTGGAAACCATGACCATGGAATGTCTTTTAATACATTCATCCTCAGATCTCACACAATCTCTCAATGATTTACAATTTTAATGACACTACATGCAACTAGAATGTACCTTTATCACCTTACCCACACTCTAGTGAGTTTTATACTACTAAATCCTAGATAAGCATGCTACATGGTATATCAGTCCAAAACATCTATAAACTCCCATGGAACTCCTTCAAAATGGGGTACCTTACCCGTTCCATGATTTATTCCATGATCGCCCATCAATTGAAATTGTTCCATTCATGAGAATATACCCATACTATGACTACCTTATAAATAGAGGAAACACTAGAAAATAGGACCAGACACCCAAACATTCATTCCCGTCGAAGCCAGTCTTGATACCAAAGTACCGTAGGTGATTTATCAAAATTTGAAGGAATATTTGAGCCTATATCAAAAATCCCCAGAACTACTCGTGAATCAGTCTCAAAAAAAAACATATAACCAAGATCACTCCATACAAAGGAATCCATAAAACTAGGCCAACCTATCTCATTTATGTTTCCCTTAATCAAATGGAACATCGACCTATACGGGTCTGATTCAAAACTAAGGGCCTCTAAGTCTCTCACCTAGCCTTACTGATCAAGTCTAATAACTAGGTCACAAGGTTTAACCACCTAGCCTTAAAGATGAAACCTCTATAATGGAGGTAAGGATATAACTGAACAATGAGGGTCAAAAATGTTAACATGGCCAATAAGGGCCCGATCCTCATTGATTATCCTCATAAGAAACCATTACATGGAGGCCATGATATCAACATAGAAGAGATACCGAACTGAAAATAAATGGGAATATCTATACAGTAATACCCCCTCAAGGTCCAGTTCACTAGAAACATATATGTATCTATCAACACCATATAAAGTGACCTAACCAAATAACCACAAACAAAGGTCAGTTAAGTATAATGACATTCCAAGCTATGTAGGAAAACACTGTACAATTTTTATTAAAACATTAAATAACAAAAACAAAGAACCAACACCCCACAAGGGGTCCATAATTTGGGAATCTCATACCCTATCAACCTAATAATATCTCTACACTTCTTGTGCATAAGGATTGAGTCATCAGCCTCACTATCAAACATCTCAACATAGATCCACATAAAATACCATCATAAGGAAATATATATGTCCATTGGCCCAATTGAGTATAATTCCACCAAAAACCTATAAGGTGAAACACCATTTTAGTTTTTGTTTAGAATTTAAATATTTGGCCCATATCTTCAAAAAATCACACACAAGAAGGCCTATGACTTGTGAATCCTATATCCCAAACTAGATACATTAGACGCCTCTTTATTTTGTTGACCAAGAGTTTAAATCAACCACTAGCCTCTTACCAATGATCCAAGAGATAGAAATAAATCCATGGCCTCTCTCCAATAGGTCGAGAGCCATAAATCCATAATAAATCATAAACTTCACACAACATGAATGCCTCTCAAATTGAAAATCAGATAGAACTGTAACATCTCATATCAAGAATAACAATACCATAACCCCAGAAACCATAACTTCTTATCAGAACAAGTGTTCTCAATGAACCTGTTCGATATCCATCACAAGCTTTGACACATTTCTAATACTCTTATTTACCATATCCAAAATTTCAAATCAAAGTTAAAGGAACTCCTCTAATACCAATTTGTAACATCCTAGACCAAATTCCACTAGACTAGTGCCCTATGATGATTCTCCACAAGGCCTCAAGTACACCTCTCCATATGGTGGAGCATTTCAAATAGAAGAGAGGGCCTATGGTTTTCCTATGGAGAGACTATTCCATCATATCTGAGTAAAAAAAGTGGAAATAACTAGATATGATCTAATAAATATATAAAAAGAGTGCGAAAGTAGTATATAAATTGAAATTGAACATGTTGTAATAAAGGAAACTAAAATAAAAGTACAAGGATCCAATACTAAGTATGATCTAGAGAACATACACGGTCTCTAATAAACTATTGATATACACTAGACCAATCATAAGAATAGACATGAGAAAATTTGCTCAATCATGCAACCCTCGACCTTAGCCCTATCCACCATGTATATGTGCTCAACCTAAAAAGTACACATAAGGTCTACAAACACACCACAATTCACATAAAAGGTTGATAAATAATCTTAGTAGGCCACCCAAATGATAAACAAATAAATATGTTTTCATAAGTGCATGATCATGAAATATGCTTAGCCTAGACAAGACATAAATAAAATGAAAAATCCAGTGAACCCACAGTCAAGCCCTGGGTCTATGATCCTAGTCAACTTGAAATTAAATCATATATATTTATATTTATAGGTGTATATATATATATACATAAATATGAATACACATGTGTAAGGTGAAAGAAATATCATAAATAAACAGTAGTCGATCCTTAGGCCCACAATCCCAGTCGATAATACCTTCTTTGACTATCATTGGAAATGTCTTTTGGAAAACAATGTCACTAAAGGGGGATACATGTCTTAACCATAGATTCACTCGTACTAGCCTCCAATCACTATAAAAAGGATTCTAGGTAATATATTGATATCCTATAAAAATGCACTCCTACCTCATGTAATTTAAATGGGGACCTGAGGTACGTAACCAAGGTGTCCATTTATAAAAATAATCAAGAATAAAATAATTTCATTTTCCATACGAGTTTATCCAAGGAATTACTATGTGTGAATCTAAGTATCACTCAAGGTGTATATAAATTCATCCATCTTATGAGTCCATCCAATGAATTCCTATAAGGGAATCCAAGCCCTAAAAGTGCATCCAAGGAATTCCTACATAGGAATCCAAGTATTACTCAAGGAATTTATAAATTCATCCAACCTATGAGTCCATACAAGTAATTTCAGCATAGGAATCCATGTGTTGCTCAAGGAATATATGAACAACTCACCCAATGAGTATGTCTAAGGAATTCCCACATGGGAATCCAAGTATCACTCAAGGTGAATATAAACATCTCACCCTATGAGTTTGTCTAAGAAATCCATAAATGAGAATCCAAGTATCACTCAAGGCATATATAAAAAACTCACAATATGAGTCTTCTCAAGTAATTCCTATGTGGGAATAAAATTATCACTGAAGATTTATAAATTCATCCAACCTATGAGTCCATCTAAGTAATTTCAGCATAGGAATCCATGTGTTTCTCAAGGTATATATGAACAAATCACCCAATGAGTATGTCTAAGGAATTCCCACATGGGAATCCAAGTATCACTCAAGGTGCATATAAACATCTCACCCTATGAGTTTGTCTAAGAAATCCATAAATGAGAATCCAAGTATCATTCAAGGAATATATAAAAAACTCACAATATGAGTCTTCTCAACTAATTCCTATGTGGGAATAAAAGTATCACTCAAGGAATATATAAACTACTATCCCTATGAGTCTATCCAAGTAATTCCTAAATGGAAATCCAATTATCACTCAAGGAATATATAAAGTACTCACCCTATGAGTCCATACAAGTAATTCCTACATGGGAATCCAACTATCACTAAAGGTGCATATAAAAAACTCACCGTATGAGTCCATCCAAGGAATTCCAACATGGGAATCCAAGTATAACTCGATGTGTATATAAAGAACTCTCCCTATGAGTCTGTCCAAGGAATTGCTGCATGGGAATCTAAGTATCACTAAAGGTTTAATAAACTGGATCCCAGGATGTATGTATCACATTTCAAAATAATATATTAATCAAATGAAAAGGCTTAGAAGCTGGACCCTAGGAAGTACAACTGGGCATCCTAATAAATGAATAAAATGGATCTCATGAAGTAAATCTGGGCATCCTAAAGATAAATTATACATTTCATTGGCATTATCGACCAAAAACCAGGAAGCACCTCTGGCCATCATAGTCTCACCATGTGTAACCATGTGAAATCATAAGAAAAAAAGTGACGGTGGCCAAACTCCTAAACCCACCATTACCATCTCACCCTCACAACATACAAGTTTGGTAAGGGTTATAAGGTGACACCTTCTACCATCTCTACCGAAGCCTAACGTACTATCTTAGGGTCAGTCATAAATTGGTCACCCACTAGGCCCCTCAAGTCAAAACATAAGAGTACCATCCTACTTGGGATCCTCTAAGTCCACACATAAGCAAAGGAAACCTACTCGGGATCCTCAGTTGTGAAGTTAAAAGGAGGATTACTACATGTGATCCTTGATAATAATTAAATAGAGGCATCCTTCATGGGATTATAAAAATGGTACATAATAAAATTCATCCTACATGGGACCCTCAATAACAGAGTACATCGGTATAGGTATCTTACATGGGATACTTGGAAATAAATAACCTCATGACCTCCTAGGCTAGAAATAAACATCTCATAATATTTTTTTTCTTAAGGGGAAATATAAAAAATAATTTTTCTATAGATATATCTCATGGATCATCTCAAATCAATGGTTTCACTCTTAGGAGATAGCTAAATTCTATCACCAAAGGAAGAACCTCTATGTTTGGTAAAAATAATGTAATGCCTTATAAGATTATTCAAATCACATCAAGGGATTCACCATCGTGATATACATGGAAATATACTCAAAATGGACTAATCATGTGTCTAATC
This sequence comes from Viscum album, assembly GCA_963277665.1. Lineage (NCBI taxonomy): Eukaryota > Viridiplantae > Streptophyta > Magnoliopsida > Santalales > Viscaceae > Viscum > Viscum album. Next base: position 1,681,792,615 of record OY728119.1, on the reverse strand, counting down.
CCGAATCATAGGCGTAAAGATATGAAAAACCCAAAAAGGGTAGCATGGGGGCAATACACGATGTTTATACCCTGTACACAATGTGTACCCTCAAATCCCCACATGGGCATGTACTCCAGCCAAAATTGGTGCATAAAAACCAAAGTACATGATTTGTAACCTACATAGGGTACCTTCCCATGTACATCACATATCCTGGCTATGTACTTTGCTTGGTTTTGTAACTCTACAAGGTGTGAAACCAACATGAGTTCTGGTCGTGTACTCTATAAGGCCACGTGCCACGTTATGGGCTATATGGTAGGGTACTTAGCTATACGGTTGATCCCTAGTAAATGGAATGTATACCCATACATGGTATGTACTTCTAAAAGTATAATCTTCCCTTAATGAGAAGAATACACGACATGTGTTCCTGAACTACACATCATGTGATCGGGATTTACAAGAAAAAAACCCCTCAAATTGCCAAAAACCCTTGTTTTCTCTACAAAAGGTATAGATTGACCCACACGGGGGTCTAAGAAGTCATAATAATACATTAAAAATTTAAAAAGGTAAATATAAAAATATTTATTATGAAACTTAACAATGAACTATCTTTGTGTAGAATCTGTAAAAGCTTTTCCTATTTCCATGATCCACAACTACCGCACGACAATCTGGCTCATCCCGAGCTTCATGACATCACCTACCTTATTCCATCTCTCTCATTACCTATAATTATACCTTTTTTATCTCGATCGCATGAAGAAGGAAACACACAGGGGGGAATACATGAGAATCCAAAGGGATAAAGAAGAATATAAAATGGAAAAGTAAAAGGAAGAAAAAGAAAAGAAAACCAAAAAGGGGCCCGGGCCGACCCCGATACCCGACCTGAGTTTATATCCCACATAGGAAAAAAATTTCATTATGGAATCAATAGAATAGATGAAATATCAATATAAAACTCCATTAAAAATATAAAACTAAATGAACAAGTTTTAATAAATTTATATTTTATTAAATATATTTTAAATATTAATTGTTCCACATAAATTCAAATGGTTTGGAATCCCACCATACTTCTTTACTAGGGTGAAAACCATAATCTAGGACTAATGGAGTGGTCATAAATACTATCTGAGATCATTTACATGGGAAAAATTACAATTTTACCCCTTAAAAGCATCTGAAATCGAAAAATAAAATTTCTCTACAAGATTCCTATTTAGAAAAATATTGGTCGTTGCATGCTAGCACATCTAACTCTCTTTCAAGACACCTAAGTGGTGGTGCTTTCATGTCCCACACAACATCATCAGCCTGATTCTCCAAATCATCTGACCAAAACACTATGCTGAAAGCCACATGGTTAGAATCCCATCCATCGAACATTATAATGAGAAAAGATGGCTAATGATGGGTGTTAGCACACCCATCCATCTTTTGATGTCTCTCACCTGATGATAATAACATGAACAAACTGTACCACAGTCTACATGTTCTGAGTCAAATGTATGGTCACTAATGTCACTTGCACCAAAGAGTGAAATCTCAAAGGCCTAGAGACCTAAAGACCTAAGGAAAATCCATGTCCTGAAGACTCAATCCTAAGTAAGAAACCCTAGGAACAAATATACACATCCCAAAGACCAAGTGGAAATACTATAAATACCAGAATCACAAAGGCCCAAATAATACCATAACCCACATGAATCACTAATATTACACACCTAAATTTGATGAATCCCTCCATCACTGATGATGGAATCCAGAGTCAGTCGATAAAACACACCAACAACAACTAAAGGTCCACCATCCACCCTCAAGCCAATGCATGACCTTTGATCACCACTGCCTAGTGAAACTTGGATTGATTCCTTCCAAGAACCCACTGCATGATGAACCACAAGCTACTAATCCTCCAAAATATAATTTCCTAAAGTAGCTCGAGAAGAATCAGACCTCCCAATGACCACCCAAGTCAATAGAGCAGTCAAGATCTGAAACAGATCTATAAAAAAAGTAACATACTACACCAAGAACCACCAACCCCAAGATATTTTCACATCCTATATATGATAAATCCACCCAAAACAACTAAATCTTGTCAGAGGATATCAGATCTGAAGCATATCTCGGTAGGAAGGGGCCTCATACACTAGTAATCAACAACTCTGATAAAGCTGCTCATCCCATCGCCGATGACACCACCCCATAACAGAGAATCCAAGGAAAGTTGAGACCAAGACACATGACAAGGCCAAAAGAAAGCTTCATGATAGATAATCCAAGGAAGAAACCAACAAAGGGAAGCTATATCAAAAAATATTTGAAGCTTTAATTGAATGTGAAGAAATCCTAAAGGGATAGAAGATGTGCTCAGGAGCATTTACCAGGAGAGAAAAAATCCATTGTAATAATTAATTATTAGTTAATTAATAGATAATTAGTAGTGAATTATTAGTAAATTATTACTTAATTATTATTTAATCACTAGATAATCATTATTTAATCATTAGTTAGTCATTATTTGATCCTTAATTAATCATAAGTTAATCATCAGTTAATCTCAATTCAATGCTTAGTTATTAATTAGTCAATCATTAGTCAATCATTATTTAATAATTAGTTAATTATTTATTAATAATTAGTTAATCATTTGTTAACTAATAGCTAATTAATAGTTAATCATTAGTTAATCAATATTTAATCATTAGTGAATCCTTAATTATTAGTCATTCCTTAGTTAATCATTAGTTAATCCTTAATAAATCACAAGTTAATCCTTAGTTAATAATTAGTTAATCACTAGTTAATCATTAGTTAATCATTAGTTAGTCATTATTTAATAATTAATTAATCATTAGTTAATCATTTGTTAATATATTGTTAATTATTTTATAATTAAGTAGTTAATTAATAGTTAACAGTTAATTAATAGTAAATTAATAGTTATTTACTAGTTAATCATTAGTTACTTGTTACTTAATTATTAGTCAATCATTAGTTAATAATTTAGTTAATCAATAATTAATACTATGTTAATCCTTAGTTAATCATAAATAAATTCATATTTAATCCTTATTTAATCATTAATTAATCATTAGTTAGCTAATATGTAGTCATCATCTAATTTATATTAATTAATAGTTAATAATTAATTAATTATTAGTTTATTATTAGTTAATTATTTTTTAACTATTAGTTCATAATGATTAGTTAATTAATTATATATTAGTTAATAATTATTTTTTACTAATTATTATAAAATAATAATTAATATTAAATAATAATAAATTCATAATAATTACTAAATTACTAAGACTAATTATAAATAAATAAATAAATTGTCATAATTAAATAATAATAATTTACCTATTAATATTAACTATTATCAACAAATTAAATATAATTAACAAAACAACTATGTAAATAAAATAATTAAAACAAATTAAATAACTAAAAAACTAAAAAACTAAATAAATAAATAAAATTAAAAAAAATTAAAAAAAATAACTTTAAATGAAGCTTCAAAAATTTTATACCCCATTAAGGCCGCCAAAAGAGTCTTGGGGAAAGGATAAAAAAACGATAAGAATTTTAGAGAGAGAGAGAGAGAGATCGAATATGGGGAGTGGCTTAGAGAGAGGAATATTTCTCATAAGGGGAGGGGTGAGTGACTTTTATAAGAGTGGTGGCAGAAGGTGTTGATACCCTCAACACCTTTATCCTTTTATTAGGCAAAAGGTGGTACCACCCTAGGTATTTTTCATAAAAAAGGTGAAAGGTGTTGCAGGAAACAATGCCTTTTCCATGTTACTGATCTGGGGAAAAGACGTTGATGCCCTCGATGCCTTTTAGATTTATCTGAAAGTCATTAAGGTTCACAAAGTCATTCTAACTTATTTGTTTTTGATTTCTTTTAACCTAGGATTGTTTTATTATTTTTTTAAAAAAAATTATAAAAAACCCTACCACTTTAATTCCATGAAAATAGATAAAAATACTAGTAGAGTCATAAACATGGAATTCTATTAAATTCCCAATGTGGGTTTTATTTTCATTTACGAAATGATAGAATTCACATTAAAAAATTCCCAACAAAGGTACATCTATTCAACTAAAACAATAACCGATTTAAAATTCTTGTTATAAATTACATTTATTATTAACCAATGAACAAACACCTACTTGATTATAAAAATAAATAATTTAATACATCGATAGTGTAATTTACAATATATGATTCATTCACATTAATTCCACCCTTGTACATAAACTTCCTAAACTAACCATGATTTTTAATTAGATTACCTCAAGAGATAACATTATATTAATCTAAGAATTATCTTTAAATAAATGGAATGACTAACTCAATAACTATTATGCACAATCTTTAACTAACAATGTTACATTTAATATAAACATTAATTAATAAATTATAATTAAATTAGGTAAAAAAATCACAATATACTTTACTTATTTATTTAATACACCAAATTTAAAATTATCAAATAAAACCATTAAAAAATATCTTAAGATTTCATGTTCTTTTGTACAGTTACAATAATTAAATAAATCAACCATGCCTCATTACTACTAGTTTAATTGAATCTTAACAAAACTATGCTTTAGAATTATTTAATTTAAAATAATAAACATGATCACCAATTCATATGATTAAAAAAATAACACAAATTATTGATCAAAACTTAAATTAATAAATCTATTTATAAAAATCAGTTTTTAAACATACTTAATATTGAAATAATTTGATTATATATATATACACAATGGTTTACATAAACTACAACATTCTTTAAAGATAAACTACCATAAATAAACAAATGTAAAAAATTCAAAAATAATAAATATATAATAAAAAAATACCAATACAAGAAGGTTTTAAACATTTCAAATTAATTTCTAAATAAACATACACTAAACAATTCAACATACCCAAGAAATATTTGAAACAAAATTTGTTTTGAAAATAAAAAATACCCAATTTTTATGGTGTTAAACCATTTTGAAATGATTTTAATCTAACTAACAAGACATAAATAAAAATTTACATTGGAATAAAGGAGTGTGCATACTCGAAACTTTAATAAAAAATACTTTGGTAAATACACACCCACTTATTAAAAAAACATAATAGTTAAAACCATTACCAGAGTAATTACACAAAAAAATTCATCATAATAGATAACCCTTCAATCCATTGATCCTTTAATATAAAATGACATCTCATTTTTCTTTATAAAACTAAGTGTAATCATAACCACAAAATATTTTGAAATTTCCATTTAAAATATCCATCCAAAGTTTGTGAAACTTAACTCCTCTTGAAGCATAAAAGGTTGGATAACTAAATAAATTTACTAAATGATTTAAAAGTATTCTATACCATTAAATTTTCCTTTTGAAAAATTTAAAAAAATAATATTCAATAACCCAATTTATTATTATATCCAACCACTTTCCTATTTATAAATTTGAATATAAATACATAACTAAAAACATATAAGGGAAGTTTTAGAAGCCAAAAAAGTATGGTTTTGAAATTAAGGCATCGAAAATTCTTTACATTCTTTAAAATAATTCGAAAATAAGCACTAATAAACATGGTATTCTTTAACACAAACAGATGTCAATAAAATAAGACTAAAATAAGGCTCAATTATTATTAATTAAAGTTAAGAAAATATATCATCATTTATCAAAAATAAATCTTACATACTAATTCCTCAAACATTTTTAATTTTAGGTTAAAAAAATTAACTATAGTCAAATAATTTCCAGACATGTTAACACTATGAGATAGTAAATCTACCAAGACATTCCAATTTACATGATTTCTAAACATAAATTCTTTAAAATTGTTCTAAAATAGGTTTTGAAATATTATTAAGGAGATATAATTCTTAAAAAAATGTAATTTTAAACCAAGATATCCTTAAAAAATCACTAAATAAAATTTCATTAATACAAACAATAACTTACAAAAATGCACAAAAAACTTTCAAAAATATATCACATCGATTTTTAAACAAAACCTTGTTAAATAAAAACAATATAAACATAACTAAATAACCCATTAATATTTTAGATATGATAATGAAAAACAAAGAATAATTTTAAATTCATTTAAACCAATGTCTAATCATGACCCAAATTAAGTTTTAATATATCTTATTGAAAATATTTTCTCTTTTTAACATAATTCATAACAAGTTTTAAAACATCCAAAATAATTCACAAGATTAAAATTTTCCAAAATTAATTCAAAGTATAATTAACTTTATAGATAATATTTAAAATCATTAGTGTAACTCAATGCCTTTAATTTTTATTTAATTACCACCATTAAAGTCATTATAAAATCATTCAAGTAAAATTAAAAATGAAATTTCGAAAACATTTCTCATAAAATAACTTACAAAAGCTAAAATAAATCCATAATAACCAAAAAATTTCATTCTATAAAAATAATTTATAAATAACATACCTACAAACCAATTACATATCATTCATTCAATCAACTAACTAATCTATACATTAAGGAAAATATATAACAAACAACCAATGATTATCCAAATTAAACACATATATGTTTTGGTTAATTAAATCCACAATAATTAACTATGCATGAAAAATACTAAATGTCTACATAATTATCTACAAAAAATTAAAAAATTATAAACAAATTGAACCCAAGAACCACATTGGCTATATTAAACATCAAGGTTCATGAAATCTCATAAAAATATCATAGGATAATAGAATAAATAACAACCTATGGTCTGATTGGATTTTTATAATTATAAATAGACTTATGAATAGTAATGGTTGGGATAAAATCTTCACATCCCTCTCATTGAGTCTTATTAATAAAAAATTTATTCAATTTAAATAAAATTCCAATGACTTACAAAGCATTACTATAAATATAAATGTAGCACCCCACTTTAGTGTCTTTATTTGTCATGAATCTGCTCTGGTCACCCATGAATTGGGCACCAGAACCAGCTCGTGGAATACCTGAGGTGCGTTCTCGATCTCCCCAGGTTGGAAACCAATTCTAAGGAACTGAATGAGAGCTCATGGGAATGATTTTTTACAATAAACATGATTTAATAAGTAGTGTAATTCTTCCTGAATTATGAAATATCCCCTCTATACATTATAAGTCAATGTATCAACATAATACACAAATACAAAATAACAACACTCAAATGGAACACAACCATCGTACATAAAAATAATCAATTTAATATAAATTCAACAGTAATGATACAAAGACAAGATCCATAAAGCAGGATGCCAACATGAATGATATAACAACCAAAAGAAGAAACCTAAATCCAAAAGAAACCCAAGATCTCTATGTGACCATTAAGGCCACTCTCCATCCATAAAACTATCATGATCCAAGATAGATCACAAACTAAACATGAACTTATAAAACAAAACCCGGTCTACCAATGTTGGGTGGCATAAGTAGGGTGGGAGCATAAAACAACTGAGTAGTTAAGAAAAATAAATTATATTCATTTCATTTATCAAAATAACCCACACATTCTAATTTGAAATATATTTATTCAAAATATGGGTTTAAATATTTGAAGGAAAAAAATCATCGGTATTCCTAAAACCCCCCTTTTTTCAAAACATAAATGAACTTTAAGAAACAAATTAATGTTCCTTAAAACAATTCCTTTAAATCAAATTATTAGAAATCTACTTTTTAAAACACTTTTAAAATGACCTCAAAGAAATTCAAATGCAACCCAAAGAAGTAACAACCAAATAAAAAAGTATAGATAGAAACCAGATCCAAAAATTATATCATAAGAATGAGTTAAATACAACAAAACTATAGCATAAAATTAAATAAAATAGAGAATATTAGGTGTAAATAATAATAAATGGAAGGTAATGTAAAAATGAAAAATAAATTTCCAATAAATAGTGAGGAGAATAAAATATGTGATCATGGGTAATTACTAAAAATTATATGAGATGATCCTAGACGTAATCAGGTGAAACCATCTGCTAGCCTATTGATGCATTCCTATGTCTATAAACAAACGACTTCCCTCAACTATCCACATCGATGGAGCTAACTTATGGAATCTGATACCATATCGTATCTAGTATATATAATTGGGACCAAATAGTAACTATATCTCAACCCTGACTAAATGGATAAGATCCCTTTGCTGATAATAGTAATGGGAGGTGAGGTAGCCACATTAAAAATCATATTAATAGAGAATCAACATTAACCAAAACCATCTGATCATACCACCTCCCTATAATCATCCATGTAAATATTCTCTCTAAAAAAATAATATCTCAACATAACCATAAGGAAGGGGGATTCTATGGGGGAGAATACATTAAATAATAACCTTTGTAAGGTACCAACCAAAACTTAAGTATTTAAACCTAATAATAACTTTTCATGAATGAATTTATTTAAATTTAATTCAAAAATAAAGTTATCATCAAACTCTTTACTCAAGGTGCTAAACAATCATCTAACTGTTATTTAGAAAAATAACATTAAAATATTCTTTGAAAATAATTTTGAAACCAAGAAAGAAATTTAAAAACCAAATATTTAATGAAGGAATCCTATGAAATTATATTTTTATATATAGATATACATATATGTTTTAAAAAGATATACATATATACCTATATACATATATCCACTCACATATATACATATAAACATTTATAAGTAAAACCGATAGAAAATATAAGTAGACACAATTCAAGTGTTTTATAAAAATAAAAGAACCTCCAAACAAAAAATTAACAACTCAAAATAGATTTAACACAACCAAACGACACTTAAACATCAATAACCAACTTGTATAAAATAATATAGATAAATAATACTTTAAAAGACTACAATTATTTTAAAAATCCTCTTATACATTTTAGAAAACACATAATATGCATATACTTTTAAACATAAAGTAATAATCATTAAGAAACATAGAAAACACTTTTTTGATAAAAATTTTAATATAAAAGAATTTCAAAATCATTTTATAGATTTAATAAAATTTGTAATTTAGTTAAAATTTTTAGAAAACCCCAAGAATCTCAGGGTGTGCTATGGAAAGGAAAAATAAGAAAACACCCACCTCAACCATGTGAGGATGTGATAAAACCATCAATTACAAAAGGAAATAGGCCCAAAGAAAACCCCACACACCCTATAATCACAAGACAAAAGAAATTAGTTCCAAAACTCACCACAGGTTTGGCCAATATGAACCCTAGAAAAAAAAAAGAAGAGAAAATTAGAATAATATGGTAAGATAGGAGGAAAAAGGGATAACATTTAAAGAAACCACAAAAAAAGAAGATAAAGGATTCAAAATCAAAGGGGAAGTGAGGAGGAAGGTGGATTAGAGTAGATTAATGTTCCTTAACTAAGTTAGTGGGGGTATGGGTTGAGTTAGTTTTTATTTTTAGGAGGGGTAGTTTAAGAAATTCAATTTTTTTGAAAACCCTAGAAGGTTACATGGTTTAGCTACACAGTTTTCCAAAACATGTGAAAACTGTGTGCCCTTAATTATATTCACCTATATATATTCATGTTTTGGACACATAATTTGATAAATTATACAACAACCATGAAAAATGTGTCTGTCAATGTTTGTAGATATCTGTACATTTGCCGCACGATTTTCACTAACCATGAAGGATAACTGTATACCCTACACTAAAACTCCAAATTTTGAAATTATCATGGAAAATCAACTCAAAACTCACAGATAAAAACAAATAATCATAAATAAATAAATAAATAAAGAAAAAAGGTTGGGGGTGTGAAATGGTTCCCTTGGATAATGTTGGAGTGTCACTTGTCCTCAAATATGCTCCTCAATTTCAGAGGATACTGACTAGCATTGAGGAGCATAATAAACCATGAGGAAATTATTTTCCCTATAAAAATTAAAATGAAAAAATTCACGATTATGTGATTTTTTTTATTAAACCTACTTTAACAAAAAAAAATTAAGGTACAACACAAGAAAATATATTCTTAACAAACAAATATTTAAAGAAAAACCAAACTAAAAAACAATGATCAAGAATCCAAGAGATAAAATTAAAAATGATAACCCAATATCACCCACGATCTTGATGATACATATCCCTAACCCCCAAATAGAATTATGTCTCTCTAACACTAACATAATGTGAAACCCTCCCCCTACCTATATCATGACTGACCAAACCTATGGGTCCATCAAAGTGCACACACAGGGTGTGATTACAAGACCCTGTATGATATATCCTAGACACAAACCACACCCGTGAATAAGTATTTACATGAAATAATAAATTAATCATGATAATTAATGATTTAAATACCAATGAAATTAACAAATTAAAATATTTTATAAATACCATTCACAATAATTTTGTAAACCACACACACCATCATATCCAAACAATTTCATCAAAACAAGAAAAACCCCAAGTGAAAGTACCTATATCCTAAAAAATAAGTAAAATATCAATTTATATACTTAATATCCCATTACCAAGTTATGATAATCCAAAATCACCCATAGAAAACCTAGTTGCATGATTTCCCACCAATTCCCTTGAAACATTATTTTTTGTTTCTCAGTTTCCCAAAGGAACAATGTTTTTCATTCCATTTATATATAATAATTCTATTTCATGTTTTTATATAATGAAAGCTAAGTTCCTCAACAAAGGTGAACCTCCTCTCCTTGAGCTTTTCCATTTCTCACATTCAATATTCACTACCCTTCCTCAGCTACTCATTCCCATGGTGTGCAACAATAACGACCCAAACTTTTATTGATGAAAATTCTTCTTGATCTAATTAATTGTATTATTTTGTAAAATGGTTATATAAAACATATTCACTTCATTGGTTTTATTTTTTTTTTAAATTTTAAAATACCGTTAAGAATTTTTACCATTGCTAATATAACTATTAAGCAGTGACCACATGATTATTAAAATATAGGGCTTTAACAAATCGAATTTACTCAGAAAAAGAAGCGATAAAATCATCCATTAGAATTTCTCCATACAAAGACCATTTTTCGGAGCTCTGAAAGGAGGTGGAGTCACTGGGCTTCACTCTTGACCAATACCAAGCTGAGCTTTAACACGTTAATCTCGAATGGAACCACGTACGGGAGAACTGGAAGTTGATAGAGATTACCACCCGAGCGATGTTATCTAAGCCTCCCTAAGAGTTTGTTACCATCACAAACTTTACCCTTAGGTCTTATGCTGGTGTTATAAGGGGTTATGTAAAAATACACTATCACTATGATTATATACATTATTTTTGTATAGAGAATATACATTCATTTTATTATTGTTAATTTTTAAATAGTTTTTAAAGAAAAAATAGTATTTTTAGTTAATATTCAATTAAGAAATCTATTTTGATGAATTAATGGATTTTTGAATTAAATAATATTTTAATTAAATATTATTACTAAATTAATTTTTATTAAATAAAAATTATCTTATAATTGTTATGAATACAATTGTAATTTTTTATTATGGTTTGAAAACTTCTTTTGTCAAAATCCATGAATTTTTGATAAGTAATGGTTTTTATTTTAAATGTAAAAAATTCACATATTTAGAAAATTATTTGGATAAAATGAATATCATTTTTGGAATCAAGATGTCGAAATTATCCAATGGCGAATTTTTTATAATTTTCTGAGACAGTCAATTTTTTGGGTAAAAATTAAATACCGTTTAAATATATAATGTGTTTTATTAAATCATAACTACCCAATAGTGATGTAATAAAATACTATAAATGGTATTTTCGGCCAATATATGTTTTTCCTTTAAAATAATGTAATTTTAGGTTTGTTTGATTTATTTTACAAAGCCTTAGTAGACCCTCTAAGACTTATAAAACATTTTAACAATTTAAAATGATTTCTTTGAGAGTGAGACTCACCTCTAAATAGGAAAGCCTAATATTTTGATAAGTTCATCCATTGTACTTATAAAATAAATTTTTTCCACTCGCCTTTGGAAAAACCCATGGGCAAAAACCATGGGTTGGTTTGTGGTTTTGAATAGTTTAATGTGTGGTGTCCAAACCTAAATAATAAAGAATTCCCTCTCATTTCCTATATGAAACCACTCAATCTCCCATTAATCTTCACTAAAAACATTTTAAGCTCGACCAAAACCTACCCTCCTCTATATAGAATTCTCCCAAGGTTCCCCAATCTCCCATTAATCTTCTCTCAATCCCCTCCCAATCCTTTTGGAACACGCATCCAAGTAAGGGATTTCTTCCTTTCTCATTTTTGTCCAAATTTATTTATATTCTTATACCCTTTTTCAATTAAAAATGTTAGGGTATGATTTACAACCTCCCCCATACTACTCTAATTATGTTTTAAGGATTATATACATCTTTATCTCTCATTAATTACTACCATACACACCCATTACCATGCCAAAATTCCATAAGGAATTTCTCTCTTCTCATTTACATTCAAGAAATTATTTTATATTATACATCTAAATTCCATTACATATGTTGGTACATGTATATATATGACCCCATTACTGTCCATTTCATTTACATATTATGAGATACCCTTTTCTCTCTCATAAACCAATTTTATGAATTCTTATGTCACACCGTTATGCTACCAAAATTACATCGCAATTCTCCAAGCCAAAGTCATTGTATAGTGAATACCATGCCCATTTATCTATCAAGGGTATTAAACTTTATAAAAATTTACTTATTGGTTATATAGTTTCATGTATGAATTCCACACTCCTTTATCATGGTATAAATTATGATGTTTAATGGATCCATGTTTTATGATATGTGTGGCACACTTATGCATGAAATGAAATGATTAAGAAGGGTGCGCCCTGATAGTGCATCAATACATTGGGTAAAGATTAGTATCATGATAATTCAAGTGAAATGAGGGTTTAATCATGATAATTCAAGTGCAACGAGTTTTTAATCATGCTCCATGTGTAATGATCCTTGGCGCATGCTAATATCATGTTAAATGTTGATGCCACATTTCCATGTTATGATAATCATGATATATCACGCCTTTATGTTCATGTTTCTCTTATACTCCATTGATATGCCTATTTTATAACATGTACTATATTCTTCATGTTATTCCTTTTTTACTCCCTTACTGGGCTTTATAGCTCACCCTTTTCCTATGAATGTCCTCAGGTTATCCCGTACAATGCTAAGTAAAAAAAGAATGTTGTGGTCATGTAAAAGAAGTTTTCAATAAAGATGATGTGTTTTATGTTGTAAGTTGTTATGTAATGTTTCTAATTTCCCAATACACTAGACTTATTGATCCTCATAGTTGTATTAAGTTCATATTTATATAATAAATCTTGTTTAAGTGTGTAATAAAGAGCAAGGTTGTTATAGTTGGTATCAAAGGATAGGTTTAGTTATTTTGGGGATTATGATTAGAAAACCCTAGTGAAAGCCTTAGGGATAAGAATAAGTAAAATAAATACATCCCTAAATTTTTTTGAGTATTGAGTAAGTGGTTTATCATGAAAATACATTCATATCTGGATACGAGTGGGTAGAGGTGGTGCAGGCACAAATGTATCTAGGGGTAAAACTCAAAAGCACCATTTTGAGCTAGAATCAAATGAGAAATGGTGCTCAGCAATGGGCCTTACCTCACTCTTGGTAATGACACTACCGAGTGACATGATTTAGTAAATTCATAAACTTGGTACGAACCATTATTAATGGAATAAAAAAATGCCCCTAAGAATATATGATGGGAAGTAGATCATGGATAACATAGATTGAAGCCTATAAATTCATAAGTTAAGGAAATAAAAGTAATTTATAAGTCATCTTTTTTTGTATTTTTATTACCCTTTATGTGTTACCCCTAAATTTAATTTTATTATAACCAATGTCTGGTAATAGGAGGACTCGGGCTAGAAAACAATGCGAAGATCAATGTGATGACTATTCTAATGAGATGCCTAATATGATGAGAGTGAGACTCAAGAACTTTGTCACGATACTCTCTTAGTTAAATCAAGTTTTGAATAGAAACATGGGTCAAGAGGAATGTTCAACCCCCCCTAAGAGAGAAAAAGTCACAATCGAGAGCTTCATTAGATAAAGACCTTATACTTTTAATGGATCATCTGACCCCTCAATTGTCGAATAATGGATCAACTCCATTGAAAAGATCTTCTCCATCATTTAATGTTCCAAACAAGATAACGTTCTTCTGGCTTCTTATCGTATGGAGGGTGAAGCTGATCAATGGTGGACGTTAATCAAAAATACAAAGCATGAGGAGGAGATCAAGGAATTGTAATGTTAGGATTTTCAAAAAATGTTTTTTGATAAATATTTTATATGCACCCTCTGACTTAAGATGGAAATGGAATTCCTTTCCCTCAATAAAAAAAGACGATGAATCCATCAGAGCATATGAGGAAAACTTCATAAGGCTTGCATGATATGCCTACGAATTTTTCATTACCCCCCAAATTCAAGGTTAACCACTTCTATGGTGGGATAAAACCCAGCCTATGGAAAGCCCTGGAAATCCGTGACTTTGAGATCTATGAGAAAATTATCTGATGTTCCCTAAAAGTCTAAATAAATATTGGAGAATCTCAGGGATATCATGGGGATAATAATTGTAAGGTGGACTTTAATTCTGGTGTTCTGATGGATAAATCCAATGGTGCTAATAAAATCCAGCACCCCACTTGCCAAAGGAGCAGATAGAAGCACCCCAAAAATTGCCTGAAGGGGATGAGGAAATGCTTTAGGTGTGGAAGAGAAGGGCACCTAGACATTAACTGCTGATAAGAAAAACTTGCGGCTATGACAGAGGAGAATAATTCTCCCTTCTACTCTCAATGTGTTTTTCATTGCTTCAACTGCAAAGAACTAGGTCACTTTGCAAACCAGTTCCCTAAGCTAAGGGTTTTCGGAGGTAACCAACAACCTCCAAGGAAGTAAGTGCGAGCTTTTTTCCATCACTACCATCGAATTGAACCCTTCTAACAAAGTGGTGAAAGGTACGCTAGTTATTCATTAAATAATATTGAATGCACTTTTTTATTCTAGTTCTATGCATTATTTTATATCCTTAAAGTTTAGTAGAACAATCCCAACACCCCCACAAATTATGGAAGTAAAGATGTCGGTGAGAAAGGAAAATGGGACAATATTTTCATCCCATGAATATAACACCTATCCTATCATAATTTGTGGATTGAACTTCTTAGAGAGCCTCGTCATACTCCCTCTGATGGAATTTGATGCAATTCTTGGTATAGATTGGATTTCCTTATATAAAGCCAATATAAATTGTCGTGAGAGGAAAATAACTCTCTATATGGATAATCAACCCCCGATTCTGTACAAGTGTAATGAGGAGGATGAATCTTATTTAGAATGATCATCTGAAGTGTGGATATTACTTCCCTATGAGAATGCATATGTTTCTCAGATTATTGAGTCTAAGGAAGCAACCATCCTTGAGGAAATGTATATTGTGATGGAATTCGCTGAAGTGTTTCCCAAGGAATTTCCTAGTCTTCCTCCTAGAAGAGATGTTGAATTCTCAATTAATCTTATACCTGGGGAATTGCCAATATCCAGGAATTAGTATAGAATGGATGTTGTGGATCTTGAGGATCCGAAGAAACAACTACAGGATAATTTGGATAAAGGGTTTATATGACCTAGTGATTCACTATAGGGTGCATCAGTCCTCTTCGTCAAGAAGAAGGATGGGTCAATGTGCCTTTTCATTGATTATCATGAGCTCAACAAAATCACGATAAACAAAAATTATCCTCTACAAGGAATTGATGAATTATTCAATCATCTATGTGGAGCACAATACTTCTCCAAGGTGGATTTTCAGTCATGATATTACCATGTAAGGGTAATGAAGCAGGATATCTGCGAGACTACTTTTCGTACAAGGTACAAGCACTAGGAATTCGTAGTAATTACTTTCGAACTCAATAATGCTCTAGAAATATTCACGGACTTGATAAATATAGTCATTAGAGATTACCTTGACAAATTTTTGGTAGTTATTATAGATGATATTATAATATAATCCAAAACCATGGAGGAGCATGAGGAGAATCTAACCACTGTACTAGAGACCTCATGAAAGGAGACTATTTATGCAAAGTACAACAAGTGTGAGTTCTGGTTGAAGGAAGTCTCATTCTTGGGCCATATCTTCACAAGAAATGGGATATATGTGGATCCATCCAAGAAAGCTACAACAGATGGATAGATGAGGCTAAAATTAGTGACAAATATCCACATCTTCTTCAAGTTAGCTGGATATTATCACCGATTTGTGAGAAATTTCCCATGATTTTCCAACCCTCCTGCCAAGCTAACTGGGAAGGGAGTAATGTTTTCTTGGAGTGATGAATGTGAAGAGAGATTAAAGGAGTTGAAAAGGAGTCTTATCACTATTCCTGTTCTCACACTACCCACAAGTGGATAAATTCTTGTGGTATTTAGTGATTCTTAAAAGAAGGTAATGGGCTGTGTGTTGATGAAAAATTACAAAGTCATTCCCTATACTTCAAGGAAATTGAATGTTTATGAGAAAAACTATCCAACACATGATCTGGAGTTGGTTGTATTAATATTCGATTTGAAAATTTGGTGTCATTACCTCTTTGGAGAGAAGTGTGAAATATATAATGATCACAAAATCCTCAAGTATATATTCACATAGAAAGAGTTGAATATGCACCAACAAAGATGATTAGAGCTAATCAAAGATTATGATTGTTCAATCCATTACCACCATGGTAAAGTGAAAAAGGTGGTGGATGCTCTAAGTATAAAGGACCCATAAATTCTGTTATTGATGAGAATTGAAAAGGATCCAGTCTTCTTAGACTTGATGAATATGGACATGAGAATCATAAATAAGGGAACACCATCAATCGTTTCACAAATTATTTCTCAACTATATATTTTGGAAAGGATAAAGAATGACCAAAAGGATGATGTGGGAATTCAGAAGAAAGTAGAAACTATCATAAAAGGAAAATCCTCGGAGTTCAATGTTAATGAAGAAGGAATTGTGAGATTTGGGTCAATACTATATGTTCCATCAAATTCGGAGCTAAAGCAGTAACTTTTGGATGATTCACATAGTTCGAATTTCTCTATTCACCCAGGAAACACAAAGATGTATCAAGATCTCTAAGAGAATTATTGGTGGGATAAAATGAAGAAGGATATCACTAAGTATACATCAAAGTGACTGGTATGTCATAAAGTGAAGGTTGAGAGGTAGAAGTCTAAGGTGATGATGCAACTATTACCCATACCAGCAAGGAAATGGGAGAACATCACCATGGTCTTTGTCACTGAAATTCTGATGAAATCCAAATAAAACAATGCTATCTTGGTTATTGTGTATCATCTTAAAAATACTGAATACTTCATTTCAATTTGAGAGGATTTATCATTGGATCAACTTGTATAGATATATATCAGATAAGGGGTAAGGCTACATGGAGTATAACTATCTAATGTATCTGATCGAGATACAATATTCACCACTAAGTTCTAGAAGAGTTTTCAATATGTTATGAATAATGATTTGAACTTCAGTACGACTTATCATCCTCAAACTGATGGCCAATATGAGAAGACTATCGAAAAACTTGGGGACATGTTGAGAGAATGCTCAATGGACTTCAAAGGAGGATGGGATCAACATATTCCTCTAGTTGAGTTCTCTTACAATAACTATTTATACTCATGCATCCAAATGGCTTCTTATGAAGCCCTATATGGGAAGAGGTGTAGAACAATGACATGCTGGGATGATGTTGGGGAGTGAAAAATCCTAGTAAAAAAAATGGTTGAAGAAATGGCAGATGAGGTTAAGACTATCCAGTATCACATTAAAGCTGCTTAGAGTCAACAAAAGTGCTATGATTCCAATCATCAATGAGACCTAGAGTTTCATTTTGGAGACATGGTATTCCACCGCATATCACTTTGGAAGAGAGTTATGAGATTTGGGAAAAAGGGAAAACATAGTCCAAGGTACATCAGCCCTTTTAAGATCCTTGATCGTGTTGGAGTAGTGGCCTATCAACTTGCACTTCCATCGAACCTATCTCTAATACAAAATGTATTTCATGTATCACTCTCGAGGAAGTAAATACCTGAATTATCACATTTACTCAATCCATAGGTGGTACCATTGGAGAATTAATTATCCTATAAAGATATTTTAGTGAAGATATAAGATCATAGGGAAAAAGTAATATGAAATAAGACAATGCCCCTTGTCAAGGTGTTGTGGCGAAACCACAAGTTTGAAAAAGTAATGTGGGTATCAGAGGATGTGATGAAGCAGAGTTAACCTCATCTGTTTTAGTGTGGGAAAAGGAAATTTCAAGGGAGAAATTTGTTAAGGGGGGAAGATTGTAACGACCCAAACTTTTATTAATGAAAATTCCTATTGATCTAATTAAATGTCTTATTATGTGAAATGGTTATATAAATTTTTTTCACTTCCTTGATTTTATGTTTTTTTGTTTTTAAAATACAATTACGAATTGTTACCATTTATAATATAGCAGTTGAATAGTGACCACATGATTAGTATAAATAGAGGGCTTTAATAAATCCAATTTACTCAGACAAAGGAAGCGATGACCTTATCCAGTAGAATTTCTTCATACGAAGCCCATTTGTCAGAGCTTGAAAAGTACGTGGCATCACTTGGCTTCTCTCTTGACCAAGCCCAAGCTGAGCTTTAACGCGTTAAGCTCGAACGGAACCACCTATAGTAGAAGTGGAAGTTGATAGATATTACCACCCGAGAGATGTTATATGAGCCTCCCCAAGAGTCTGTCACCATCACACACCTTACCCTTCCATATTATTTAGGTTTTTTAAGGTGTTATATAACAAGACCCTAGAACTATGATTATGTACATTATTTTTGTATATAGAATATACATTCATTTTATTATTGTTAATTTGTAAATATTTTTTAAAGAAAAAATAGAATTTTCAGATAATATTAAATTAAGAAATCTGTTTTGATGAATTAATGGATTTTTGAGTTAAATAAACTTTTAATGAAATATTATTAGTAAATTAATTTTTATTAAATATAAATGATCTTATAATTTTTATGTATATAATTAAAATTTTTATTATGGTTTGAAAGATGTTTTTGTAAAAACCCATGATTTTTTTATAAATGCCAGTTTTTATTTTCAAAGTAAGAAATTCAAACATTTAGAAAATTACTTAGATAAAATGAATATCATTTTTTGAATCAGGACATTGAAATTATCAAATAGTTAATTTTTCATAATTTTCTAAGAAAGTCGAATTTTTGGGTAAAAATTAAATACTGTTTAAATATATAATGTGTTTTATGACATCATATTGACCCAATAGTTATATAATAAAATAATATAAATGGTATTTTTGGCCAATATACGTTTTACCTTTAAAATAATGTGATTTTATATTTGTTTTATTTATTTTACAAAGCCTTAGTGGACCCTCCAAGAAATATAAAATATTTTAACATTTTAAAATCATTTCCTTGAGAGTGTGACTCTTCTCCAAATAAGCATGCCTAATATTTAATAAGTTCAGCCATTGTCCTAATAAAATAATTTTTTCCACTCCCCTTTAGAAAAAACCATGGGAAAAATCATGGGTTGGTTTGTGATTTTGATTAGTTTAATGTGTGGTGTCCTAAACCTAAATAATAAATAATTACCTCTCCTTTCCTATATAAACCCACTCAATCTCCCATTAATATTCGCTAAAAACATTTGGTACTAGACCAAACCCAGACCCATATCTCTAAAATCCTCTCAAGGTGTCTAAGATCCCAATAATACTCTTTAAATACCCTCTTAATCCTTTGGGATCATACTTCCAAGTAAGGGATTTCTTCCTCTCTCATTTTTGTCCAAATTTCTTTATATTGTTATATCCTTTTGTTTTAAATTAAAAATATTGGGGTATGATTTTTTCACCTCCCACATACTTCAATAATTATTCTTTAATGATTAAATACCTCTTTATCTCTCATTAATTCCTCCCATGCACACCAATTACTATGCCAAAATTTCGTATGGAATTTCTCTCTTCTCATTTATATTCAAGAAATCCGTTTATATTATGCATCTAAATTCCATTAAATATGTTGGGAGATGTATCTATATGACCCCCTTACTATCCATTTCATGTGAATATGATGATATACCCCTTTATCTCTCATCAACCAATTTTATTAATTCTTATGTCACACCGTTATGCTGTCGAAATTGGACTGCAATTCTCAAAGACAAAGTCATTGTGTAGTGAATACCATGACCATTAATCTATCAAGGGTATTAAACTTTATGAACATTTAAATATTTATTATATATTTTTTTGTATGAATTCCACATTCTTTTATCATTGAATAAATGATTATGTTTAATGAATCCATGTTGTATGATCTATGTGGTACACTTATGCATGAAATAAACTGATTAAGACGGGTGCGCCCTGATAGCACTCTAATGCATTGGGTAAAGATTAGTATCACGACACGCCAAGTGAAATGAGGGTTTACTCATGCTAATTAATGTGAAATGATGGTTTACTCATGCTCCATGTGAAATGATCCTTGGATCGTTCTAATATCATGTTAAATGTTGATGCCACATTTCCATGTTATGATAATCATGCTATATCATACCTTTATGTTAATGTTTCTATTATTCTCCATTGATATGACTATTATTTAACATGTAATATATTCATCATTTTATGCCTTGTTTACTACCTTACATGCCTTTATAGTTCACCCTTTTATTATGCATGTCCTCAGGTTATCCCATGCAATACAATGTACGAAGGAATGTTATGGTCATGTAAAAGAAGTTTTCAATAAAGATGTTGTGGTTTATTTTCTAAGTTGTTATGTAATGTTTCTAATTTCCCATGAAACTATACCTCTCGATCCACAAATTTTTCATAAGTGCATGTTTATATAATAAATCATGTTAAAGTGTGTAATAAAGAGCAGGGTTGTTATAGCGACCTAATGCCTTTTTTGGTATGTGGGAACTGATTTTTAAAGAAATGAAAAAGGAAAGGGATATGGGAAATAAAATTGAATTGAAACCAAAATAAATGTTTGGTATGATAGAAAAAAAAATTATCTGAAAAAAATTAAAACATGAAAAATAAAATCCAATATTTAAAACAAGACCTCATTTTCCTCATTGGGATAGGGAGGACATAATTCATTGGGTCTCACTTGCTTATAGAGGTTAGAGGAGACATCAGTGGGAGCATCAATAGGGGTGGTAAGGTGTGGTATGGTGAAATAAAATTTCAATTTGGGAAAGGGATGATGGAATCAATATTCATATAAAGGAATTATGAAAACAATAATGGTATAAAGGGGAGAAAATAGTTGTGGTGATAGGAGGAGACTAAAATGATGGTAATGATATGGGAAATGATAGGTATTGTGGAATTGGGAGATGATATGGATGGTGGTAGGGGTGATGGTAGTGATGTGGTTAGGGTAAAACAATGATGATGGTGGAAGGGTATGATGCACTAATGAAAATTGATACAAGGTGTAATAGTGAGTGTGGAAAGGTGTTGCAATGGTGGGTGGATCGCAGGTGTTGATGGAAGATGGGAGGATGAGTGATAATGTTCGAGAGATTCAATATAAATTAAAAAATATCTTAGGTATAATTTTGTACTAATATTGTGATTCCATTTCACACAACCCTTTTTCGCTCACCTATGCATGAAACTGAATTTCCTTAGTTTAATGGAATCCTTAGTTCCATTATAGCATACCTAAAATGAATTTTTAATGATTCAATTTCCATTTCCCTTTCCCTACCTCCTTTTCCAACATACCAAACAAGTTATAAAGGTTCTATTCACACTCTCTAAGCTATATATCCCCATGGTTTTAAACTTATATTTTTCAAAATAGGTCTCACAAATACATCACAGGCACACACACACACACACACACACACTAATCCTCCCATCCCCATGGAATGTAACTTAGAGATTTCCAAATAGTTCCCATCATGCACACACCCAGTTATCACTAAAATCCATGTCCCATGTTTCACCAAATCATTTATACCCAGATTTCAAATCACATGATTATGAAAGTCATATTTTGAAATAAGTGAGAACCACATAACTCACACAAATTTATTTATTGTTTATGGGACACCTCTAAAGTCCATGTTTCAAAATAACCATTGAAATTCCCAATATTTATCAAAACCCCTCATTTTAAAAAATCATTATTTTTCATGAACCAATATCCCCCAACTTAAATAATTGTAATTTCATGCATCATAATCAATCACACAATTTATAAAATTAGATAATTAAATGGTAAGTTTTAAACCACCTATATAGTTGTGCCATTCCTAAAAATTCATCAATCCTACACCAAATACACTGTGACCAATGACAAAATATCATGATCCTTTATAATTGGAAAAAATAATCCACAAAATCATGAAATAATTTTTTAGGCCCCATAATTCTAATCAAATGAAACCAACTTAAGAAACACTAGGTGAAAAGAAATCTAAAGGATGAATATGTGACCTACCAAAATTTCAATGATTGTCCAATGATCCCATACTCGAAATAATCTAAGATAGGGTAAGAAATTATCTAATTTTCACTTGAGGTCACCTAGGGTTGAGGTATTTTTAACAAAATTAAATAATTACAGACCCTCCATGACCCCACATATTTTTAAGGGGAAATAAACCAATTATGATGTGATGAAGCTCATTACACTGAAACTAGTTGTCAACCGAACTCCCATAAAAAACATGTTGGGATTATTTAAATCTCCTAGAGAAACATTTTAGTGAATCATCCACACCACACCATAATTCCCACATTCCATATTCCAATAAATTTTACCCAAGGAATGGTCATGGTGTAATAGAACCATCTCACAAGAATTATCCCAGTAAAGAAAAAATCAAGGAATTAAATTTCCCATGCTTACACAACTCAACACCCTTCACTATGATTTGATGAATCATATATAAGATTAAAACATAACCCATCACACTGTAACCCAATGTTCCATGAAACATTGGGTATCTCCTTCCTATTTTAGAGGCACACCCAAAACAATTAACGGGTTTCCTACAATGATAGAATGCCA
Source organism: Viscum album (assembly GCA_963277665.1). Lineage (NCBI taxonomy): Eukaryota > Viridiplantae > Streptophyta > Magnoliopsida > Santalales > Viscaceae > Viscum > Viscum album. The sequence continues at coordinate 1,681,769,324 of OY728119.1, read as the reverse complement.
CCAGCCACCCCACACTCTATTCCCCTCATGTTTTATCCCCTTGATCACGATCCTACCTTAAAAACATAAAAATAAACCATGAAACAACCCATGTGTTTTTTTGTAATGATCCATTCCGAAAAAATTAACCAAGGCCCCAAGTTTTCATATTGTAGTGTGACACCCCTCATCATGAAACAACATGGACCAGGTGCCTCAAAACTTCATCTTAACACCCTCTAACCACATCCAAAATCCAATAACACTAAGGAAATCCACAAACCCAAGAAGTAATATCCATTTAAACACAAAAAATTCTTAAACCATCAAGTTCACACTAAAATAAAGGGACAAATAAGAGACACACACTCAACTTGAAAACCAAGGTGTTACATTCCTACCCACCATAAGAATTTACACTCTAAAAAGTCAACGAGTTTCCTCCCTGACAAATAATTTCAGGTACTACTGCTATATCTTAGATTCCCAATCCCAAGCCTCTTCCCAAACAATTCCATTCTCCAATAGAACCCAAACCAACAATCCCTCCTTCCCAAAGGTTATTATCTTTAGAATACATAATCTATAGTAGTTTATCCACATAAAAATCATTCAAAACCAACTCTATTTCTTCTTATAAAAAATATGATCTGATTTTAGACAATACTTCTTCAACTAAGAGATATGAATGATTTTATGGACTACCTCATAACATTGTGAAAAATCCAATCGATGAAAAACTTCCCCAATTCAATATATAATCTTAAATGGTAACATAAACTAAGTAATTAATTTTTTTATGCCTCCCAAGTATTCTATTAAATAATATTGGTGACACCTATAAGAACACTGAGTTTCTCACCTAAAATATTAGGGGTATTCACCTCCTATATGTATAAAACTTCTACCAACTCTTCACTATTATTATACATTTATGTATTAACTTGACCTTCACCATAATATCCTTTAACAAGATCAACCCACATGGGTACTCTTTCCTACCCCAAATCAAAATAATAGTCACTAAAAAGGTTGAAATTATAATACATCAAATAGTTCCATCAGGATTGACATATAGAAAGTCTTATTATAAATGAATTAAATCAATGGTAGATAATAGTCCCATAATCCATCAAAATAAAGCATACTTGATCAAAAAATATCATCCAAAACTTGAATAATATGCTCTTACAACTCATTTTTCTGAGTATGGTACGTCATGTTCATCTTCAACTAGTTTCTATAAAATTATGGATTCCTCTCTAGAACCTTGATGTGAATCAAAGATCCTGATATGGGACAATATAATTTGGTACTCCCTGAAATCAAATAAACTCTTGCATACTAAAATTTCCAAGTTCATCAAATGAGAGTGTCTCATATTTTGGAATGAAAGAAATGATTTCATTAAAAGTTCTATAATCACCCACACACATGATTCCATGGAGACCTTGAAAACCCCACCATGAATTCCATTAAGATATCCTCCCATTTATATATTGAAGTAGATAAAGGTTGTAATAACCGTTATGGTCTATTAATATAAATTCAATACATCAATTAAAATGATGAATTGTTGTGTTGGAGAGCCTTATAGGTAATGTATTGAGGGCCTATCACCATTATATTTGGGATGTACATCTGGGGGCTACCTAAATATACCACAAATTTTTTTATATGTTTTGGACCTTCAATGGTATCCTCATCATTTACGGTGTACCTAACCCTCTAATAATTCTCATTATAGAATTTCCTTACTCTCACCAACTCCACTAGCTCAGAAATCATATTTAGGGTAGAGAGAACCACACTACTAGGTGTCTCAGTAACCTCCATGTGAATTGTTTCTAGTAAACCCATTAGTTTCTACTACTCCCATCCTCCTTTATAGTCCAATCCGAAGATTTACCTTTTAGATAATTAACTGAAATATTCCCCTTCCCCATCATATACATTAACTCAAAATAAAACTTCTAAAGGTATTACACCCATATGAAATGTCTCATACTGAGATCACAATGGTAGGAAATATAATCTATACTCTTATGATTAGAGAACACTATAAACTTCACACAAAAAATATATTACATCAAGTTATTTATCACATGAACCACTACAACTATCTCTAATTATGAGTAGGTTAGTTATTTTCATGGGGCATTGACTACCCAGACCCATACACCATGAATTTTCATTTATGCATCAATACACATCTCAACCCAAAACCTATTACATAACAATACACCTCATAGAAAACTAATTACTCTAGGAAAATAAAAAATGGTTTTAAATTAATCCTCATTTATAGCTCTTCAAATGACTCCTAGAACCTATTTTCCCACTCTAAATTTATTTATTTCTAAGTCAAGGCCATCATGGGTGAAACCAACTAAGATAATTCCTGAAAAAATAAACAATAATACCTAATCAAACCTTAAAAAAATCACACATCTAACACATCCCCTAACCTATCTCTAGTACTCACTACCCTGATCTTCTTAGGATCAAGATATATCCTTATATTCAAAACCACATGTCCAATAAGCTTCAACTCTTAAATCTATAAATGGGAATTGTAAAATTTAGTGTATAACCAGTTCTCGAGAAAGGTCTCCAAAAACACTTTAAGGTGCCTTTGGTGATTCTCCTTGGTCATTGAATAGATAATGATGTAATATAAAAATACCACTACAAAGGATTCTAAGTACATATGGAATATCTTATTCATAAAATCCATAAATATCATAGGTTCATTGGTAACTCAAAATTTCATGACCAAGGACTCATAATTTTCATATTGATAATAGAAAGTTGTCTTTAGAATATACGCTTTCCTTACTCATAGTTGATGTTAACCAGGATAAAGGTTGATCTTAGATAACCAATAATGTCCCTTTAGTAGTTAAAAAAAATCATTGATTTAAGATAGAGAATGCTTATTCATTACTATCACTTGGTTTAACTTATGATAGTCAATACACAATCACAAGCCAACATCTACCTTCTTAGAAAAAAACACTATCATTGCCCAAGGGGAAACACTTGGTCAAATGAACCCTACATATTTGAGTTCATCCAAATGTACCTTTATATCTCACAAATTTTATAATTCCATATGATAAGAGGTTAGTGAGATATGATTCACTCTTTTCACAAATTAATGGTTAAATCTACTTTCCTTGCAGGTGGTAATCGGAAAAATTCCCCTAGAAAGGAATTTAGATATTGATCCACCATCCTCAATAGTAGAGTTAGTATCTATATTTCTATATACCAAATATAAAATACCTCTAAACTACATGAAATGAATTCAAAATCTCCCATAATAGGACTCTTCCTACCATCACGATCATCCCACACTCCCTTAAATGTCTGGATAACCCCATTAGGTCCCTCAAATAGAACCTTTTAGTTGTACGAATAATTCTAAGCCCTAAACTGAATCTTCTAGTCCATATATCCTAATGAAAATATCATATATATTTATATCAATAACTACGATTTACCATGATATATCAATTTCACTCTTTCTGATGTGCCTCATGCTTGTGTGTTTTGAGTCAATATGGATATACTTTCTAAAGGTAATAGGTCACAAGGACATATTTATGACACTTTGCATTATATTTTGGTCAAGAGTATGGGAGGTTAAATTATCCATTAAAGAGACTTATTAAATATTCTAGGACTCTTTTATTTATTTAAGTCATGTTTTTTCATCCTTCCCATCAAGAATACTACTTTCCCTTGGGAAATTAATTGACTGAAAATTTTCATTTAAGATGATATTGTACATGGGGAGTATACTATCTCTCATTTGACCAATGAACTTAGTCACTCTATAGATTAAAATCATATAGATAGGAAATATAGAGTTTATCACTATATAAGGAGGCATTGGGCTCTTGTTAAAGGGGGTAGAAGGTGTCATGAATTTGGGATCGGGACCAAGAACGGGGCTTCCTATATACCCCTATGAAGGGAATTAGAATATACATAGTTAAGTGCCAATTTTCAAGACATGTTGTACCCTTTAAGGTTGTGTGAGAGAGACCATAGTTGTTATTTTTATGGTTATGTATCCCTGAATACATCCAAGTAGTTCACTTCCAAAAATGCGGGTAAGGGAAGCGCTTGTGCTTCATCAGCACTAATAAAAAAAAATTTATAAAAGGGGGTGTAACGACCCAGACCCGGCCAGCCACCTGAACAGAGCCGAATGGGTCAGGTGTCACTACCTTAGGTGAACCTCCCCTAAACTCTAAAGGTTGTCGACTAGCAGCGAGGGTCTGTTAGGTATAGTTGGGATTCTATACCCTCTCGGAGGATCATAATAAGGGTACTGTTCCAAGTATAACAGTAAAGATGAAGTGGAAAGAAAGACTCACCAGACTTGAACCAGAACCGCAGAGCGGAAGCATAATCAATGTAGATAAAAGAATAAGCAATAAATAGAAACAACAACAAAGGAAATAACACAGCAACATGCTAATAACATGTAACTACTACTGAACTGTAAAACATGCATCCAAAGAAGGTCATACTCAAATGAATATAAAAAGGGTGCCAATGGCTAACCAACAGTAGCTACAACAAGTAAGCATGCCGATACAGAAAAGTAACCAAAACAAAGTAAACCATAGCTAGGTATGACCTCAAGGTCCATACCATCTCCATGTAGTAACTAACACAGCTCAGCTCCTGAAGCTGGAATCTTTCCTGCACGTAAATCCATAAAGTCTGCATGCATCCCGAAGGGCCCGTGCAGGGTGTGAGACAAATCTCAGTAGGATACCACCCAACGATTCGTATCAAATATATGTGTTTAACCAGTCATGAATTTACAAGGAAAGAAGTAAACATTACAATGCACAATTAAACACAAACTCCATTGGTGCTCAACAGCCACCATGGAGCGTCACCTGCTTTAGCCAATGCCAGAATCCCTGTTGTATAACCCGGCACCACGTGCCACCTAACACCTCGTGTATCAAGTACCGACGTCCCGAAGGCATGCCTAAGAACAGTAACCCAGCACCATGTTCCTCTTGATACCTCGTGTCTCAAGTACTGACGTCTTGAAGGCACTCCCAATAATAGTAACCTGGCACCATGTGTCTCCTGACACCTCGTGTCTCAAGTACCGACGTCCCGAAGGCACGCCCATCCCCTGAAGGTTCCTCACCCCCCATGCGGCTTCCTACGACAAGCACCCCCTACCAGAATACCTAACCGCAACTATAGGGGCCTCTACCCACATGAGTGGTCAAAACCACCTCATCACGGAGTATCTCTGTGTGCACACTACTCAAAGTCCCGGGTGAGCGGTAATCACTAAATAGTACCTAAGCCACCAACACATCTAACACCTCATGTCCCTACGACCATGTTGCTCAAGTCTGATGGCCTCTCCATCCATGTAACTCGGGCCATGCCCAACCTGAAAATCATACTGCCTCAAGCTAACATCCATGACACCCAATCCAGTGGTCAAAACCACCCATAGTAACCTAGGAAAATCCCCAACCTGTGATCAGCATCACTCAAGCGTAACCGGCCAAGACCAACACAACCCAAAAAGGGTCTAGAAGATGCAATTCAACAATTGCATATATAACATATTCAAACAGAAAACATAACCAGGAAAAAAAAACTAAACAGTTGAATTGCACTATGCAGGGTGTTGTCCCATACTAGCACTGAGGTCTTAAATTCCTCTAGCAATTTATATCATTCTTTAATAAATTAACCTAACAGTTTAACACATTAAAATTTCAGTTAAAACCATTCTGGCGTTCCCCGACCAAAATTCCCCAATGAGCCATGACCCCTCACCCGGCCCGCTCGTGAAAACTGGTAACATGTCATACCCAAAGGCACCCCATATGTCCCACAAGCAATTCAATATAAAAAAGCAGACAAAATGGGTCCCACTAAAAATACCTAAAAATGCACCAAAGGCCGCGTCACCCAAAAAACCACAAAAACACAAAATGTGGTATGCACCACCTACCTGAGACTCATACAATGCTACACCTCTGGTAACAACCACCAATTTGGTCTAAAACATGGTAAATCTACAAAAGATTCAATACCGCTCAAAATCCTATAACTTGTTCTAGAACGCAAATCAGACAAAACGACCAAAAAGGAATCGAGGCCTTACCAAGGGGGTTCCAATTCATCAATCAATGTTCGAATCGGACATCAGAAGGACGACTGAGAGAAGGAAATAGGTTCGGCCGGCTTGGTTCGCGAAATCGGGCGACAAACATGGGTTCTGCCTAAAAAACGAGGCTACTACCCATTTTAGTGAAAAAAAAGAAAGTACACGGCATGTACTTCATGACTACATGCCGTGTATATATCATTTAACTATTCATTTGGCAGCTGGGATTCCACCGACCTTCCGACATGAGTACACTGCGTGTACCTATGGGTACACGGCGTGTACTTGGTTCCTCTTCTCTCCCTCACCGACTTACCCACATGTCATGTATATCCCTCGTACACGGCTAGACTACACGGAATGTCCAAGGGGAACATGGCGTGTACCTGGTTCTACCTGGCCAACAGGCCCACATGCCATGTATGGCCACCACACGGTCGGGGTTACACGACACGTTGAAAACTACATGCCATGTAGTAAGAAATTTCTACACGGTCATCACACGTCATGTACTCAGTGAGCACACGACCAACACTTGCTTAACATATACATGGCATGTACTTAAAAGTACACGGCATGTAGTCTGGAAATTTCCAGAAACTTCCTGTTTTCTCCAGTTTCCTCAGAAACCAGTCAAAAATTCAAACAGGGTCGGGATTTTGACCCGTTTCCAAAAACCCGGGTTCTTACAGGGGAACTTTTATCAGCACTATAAAAAGCACTGATAAATATACCCTTTATCATAGATGATAAAGTCCCCCCTTTATCAGTGCTAACAAAAATCACTGATAAAAAGGAGACTTTATCAATGCTAATAATAGCACTGATAAATTTTTTTAATAGAAAATATTATTAATTTATATAAAATTATTTTAATTATATTCAAAAATAATGTTTATATGTATAAATTATATAAAAATGCATGTTTATTTTTTTTATAATGTTTATGTATTATTTATGTTTATTGTGTTTATTAGTTTTAGTTATATGTTTATTATATATTTATTATACTATATGTTTATAATATTATGTATAAATACTTTTTAATATATATATACACAAATAATTATTAAATATATATATATATATAAATAAATTTATGTTTACAAATGAATGTGTCAATTGATACGTATGTTCTTCTTATGAATATATGTTCATTTTTTACCCTAATGTTGGCTATATATACTATAGTAGTATATATACTTGGTGTATTCATTCATTTCCTATATATATGAAGCATTATCTTCTCATAAATACATAAAATCATGATAAATATATTTCAATAAACAATAAATGTATTTATTATATTTAAAAATATAAATATTTAGTTATATATATAATTATTTACTTTTTAAATATATTATATATAATTATAATTATATATATCTAATTAAACATAAACATGTCTACATAATTATAAAATTACAAAATATTTTTTTAAATGATAAATACATATTTATGAATACCTTTTGAATATATTTATTTATAAATATATGTCTTTAATGAATATATACACAGACACAAAAATATATGTATATTTAAATACTTATGAAAATAAAAATAAAAATAATATATCAATTTATATTTATATATATTTAATTATAATTTAAATTGTAAAATTATATATATATATATATATATATTTATAATTATAATTTATACACAAACACCATAAATATATATTTATAAAATTATAAATGTAATAAATATATTGGTTATAATTTTATTACTATGAATAAATGGTATGTTTTATTAGCACTAATTAAAAAAACTGATAAAAAATCCATTTACTAGAGCTTTTTTTAGCGTTGATAAAGATCGCCCTTTTTCAGAGCTAAAAAAGCACTGTTAAATGCATGTCTTATCAGTGCTTTCAATTATAACGCTAATAAAACATGCTTTTATCAACGCTTTTTTAGGGCCGATAAAGATGGGCCTTTATCAGTGCTAAAAAAGCACTGATAAAGGCATGTTTTATTAGTGATTTCAATTTTAGCACTGATAAAGGCATGTTTTATCATTGATTTCAATTTTAGCACTGATAAAACATTTATCAGCACTTTTGATCTAGTGCTGATAAAAATGTCACTGAGTTTTATAAATTAACCATAACTTTATCCTCCTTCCTCTCACCCTCAGGCTCTCATGGAAGTTGATCCCTACCGCCACCTCCACTGCCTCCTCTCCTCCCTCATCTCCTCCCTCCTCTCTTGGATCCTCCTCCTCAATCACCAAATCCTCTGCCGCTATAAACTGAGTTTTGCCGCACGGCTCTCCTCCACCGTGAACCGAGCTTCACCACTGAATCCTCCACCAGTGGCTCTCCTCCGCCATGCTTATCTAGTAGGAGGTACATTAATCTTGCAGTCTCTATAATATAGATGAAATTTTATTTTATCGTATGTATATGTTGGGTAATTAACCCAACCAGTGCATGGGCCCATTTAATATTATTTGGGGCTGGATAGAATCCCATGTAGGGGGTATGAGTTCATCAACAACCACTTAATCTCAGATGTTCAATTCCAGACATAGTTACAATGTATATGTGGGGTAAAATCATTGGATTTGGGAGAATCGGATGTGATCGACCATTGCAATTATCATAACTATTTTTTATACACCCCTTATTCTTCTTCTAATGGTACCCTAGAAAATTATGTATCTTTATATGGGTTTAACTCATTTCCTTGGGGAAGGGTGTTCTGGTTTCCATAATTGATGGAGATATGATCTGTGAAGGGTATTCAACTTGTTTATTTTCATGTTAATTCTATTGCATCCAAAATATGTCCCCTATGTTGATTAATAGTGCTTGTTTAGAAAATAATCAAATTGAAACACATAAAATTTTCTTGATGTTCACATGGGAAGAAACGAGCTCCTAGATTGATCATTTTTCAATAGATAATGCTCTTAGTATTGAGAATTCCAATGATGATTCCTTGATCTTCTCATACCCAAATGGATAATTGGAAAAAACAGTATCCATTGTTAAGGGTCCTCCTATAGCTGATTCTAGAGAGTTTTAGGGGAGTTCAAAATATTCCTTTAGGTTGGAAAATGTTATTACACCATGGAAGAACATTGTTTATAAAATACATGATAAGGGGTTGGAGATATAGGATTTATCCCCTCAAAATACTAGTTTCACCCTCATGACAGAGGCTACTCAGCCATCTTTCTATGTATCTATACCCTTAGAGTATGAATATCCCATGGCTTGGATGGATTGGAAAACATGGATGAATTATATTCCTATTGATAGGATTTTAATCTTCCTCCAGGGGAAAGAAATCATTTTCACTGGGTATGGTGGTATATCTAAACCTAAAATAATTTATTACATGGAGTGGCCTGATTTGTTGGAATATTACTTTAGGACATTGAACCCTTCATTCCTTAGTAATGGGGACAATTACTATTTCCAATGTGGGTACTTTAACGTTTGAGACCATACAAAAAATTAGTTAAGATAAAAACAGTGGTCTATAGGGGATTGATAAGGTAGATATTTTAGTTCCATTTGAATCTAGTGATATAACTTCTTCCTCAAATTGGGGTCTTGTAAGTCCCCTTCCTAGATTTATCAAAGAATGTATATTTTTCTTTGATGATGAGTGTTTTCATTGGATTTTTTGTGAAATGGGTATTATGAATCATGATGAATCCATGAATCTATTGGTCCCTTAAATGTGGAGTAGGAAGCATGATGTGATGATGTTTTGGATTCATGATAGTGGTGCCAAATAACTAATTGGGGAGATTTTTAGGATTTAATTGAGGATTAGTGTTGGTATTGAATTTATTGGAAATGTGTTAATATTGGATTTATTGGATATAGGTTATTATTGTATTTATTTTTAATATGTTGGTGATGGATTTATTGGAAAAAATGTAATAAAACTTTGTTTTATAATCATTGAGAGTGATAATTTTTTTTCAATATATGTTGATTATTGGTGTTTGATTTATTATCAATACATGATTGGTTATTGTATTTTGTTTTGGAAGTAGATGTATGGAATGATATATGGTTGTTCTAAAAGTTATTATAAAAGAAGTATTTGAAATTTTTTCGAAGTTATTATATAAGAGGGTATAAAGATGTTCAAAAAAATAATTTTGGAATTTTGATAATGTATTTCAGTTGGATGGAGTTCATTTGATAAATTTCAGAAGTTTTAGAAAATACCATGGAATGAGTATAAGTGTTACACCATGATTAAAGTTCCTAGAAATAAAAAATTCATAATAATCCCTATATATATAAAATTATGTAGGCCACATTTTAAATGAAATGGAAAATTATGGAGAACCTTATAGTGATACATGAAGTTCACATGTACCAATGTGTAAGGTACTTGTAAAAGAGAATATGATTCCATAGATAAGGCTGATGGAGTTTTTGAAGGTTTTGGGAAGCAATTATTGAAATTATATATATATATATATAGGATATAAGTAAAATCCTAACACCCTAATTCACTCTAATAAATCTACATCATTTTATGGTTGGTTTCATGAGGAATAATTCGAACCATGTAGAGGTACTCATGAGAATTAAGATCCAAGGTGTTTTGAAGGTGACTAGTTGATCACACTATGGGAGATGGAATATAAATTTTCATGATCTTTTTAATGGGAATATAGATAATTCAATTTATATATAATATTTGTTCATGTAATGGTAATAATGGACACACTATGAGGGGAATGTGTAAGAGTTATTCATGTCATAGGGAGTTTATACATTTCATTAAGTGACTTAGGAAGACCTTGGTTGTTTTACCGTCTTACTTATCAATACCTTTTCAATCCAATCAATAATTTATAGTATATATTTCTCAAATGATGTCTAAATAATACAAAGTTTTCTTACTTTCCTAGATGTACATGTCTAAATAAAACTTCATTATGATTTGTCACATGATTCAACCCATGAACTAGATGACAAACCATACTAGCTCCCATCACCAAGTTCCCCTAACAACCCAACCCCACTCAATAGGTTGACATCATTGATTCATTCTTTATCTCCTCTAATCAATACCCTTACATGAGTATCTATCATCTACCAGTGCAACTCAACCACTTATATACACACACAAAACCAACCACCTCTACCTACGGGTTAGGTTCATCTACACACCACTCCCAATGTGCACCAAGAAATTCCATCACTACCAAAACATTAGCACGAACATATCTCATTGGTAGATGAATTTTGACACTCACAATCATTTCCAAAAACTCATATACATGATCACATAACTGAAACTAGTAGAATAACTCAAGGACCCATACATTTATAATGATGTTTTCAATAGTAATCTATTTCCCTTAAAAAATTAAATAAAATTTTCACTTCAATGTTTTAAAAATTTGTTGTAAAAAGGTTTGTATTTTCACTTATATTTATCATCTTAGGATTGTTTTCCATGTAATTATATTTTAGTCACAATTTATATGTTATTATGATATGATTTATTTTGTAAAATGATAATTATAATATTCTATGATTTCTTAAGTTCGTTTTATGTTATTTTTTTGAATAATTTAAGAAAAAATTATTTTAACATTTCAAGCATTCATTTAACTATTTCTCCTTTATCTCCCCCATCCCTCTTCTCTTCTCTATTTCCCATAGGTTTCTCCTTATCCCTAGTACTAAAAATAATTTTTCATGAGGATTTAGGGATTCAGGTTTTTTGAGTGTTTTCTATAGATGGTGACATGTTTTGTATTGGTTACCATTCGGTTTAAATTAAGTGTTTATTTTCTATTAATTTATTTTATAATTCATGGAATATGTATTCTTTATAAATTTATTTTCAATTAAAGTATAGTAATGTATGGTTTCTTGGGTGAAATTATAAATTACTTCCTCAAATTCTAGGTTTGGCATAAGGGTTTTTTCATAAGAATTTCATGTACTATTTTTAAATTAGATAAATTCACATGAAAAGAATATTTGAAAAGGTTCATAGGGTCATTTAATTTTTTTTATAGTAAATTTAGGTCTTATAGATTTTTTTTAGTTTTTCAAAGGAATTTTTCATGTACTTGGAGAATGTTTTGGAAAGAAAAAGTGATTTTTTTCACGTGCTTCCAAAATCATTGAAATGACGAGTCTTTAAAGAAGGGGAGTGAGACACTGCATACTAAGTTGGTTTTCATGTGAAGAACTATTTTTCACTTTAAAAATTAAATGGTTTATTTTTTATGTGACCCTCAATGATATCCCCTATACTTGTTTTACCATTTATGGGTTATTGATTATTTATATGATGAATGTATGATGTGAGAAGGGGATGTTATATGTGATGGTGTTGGATGTGAGGTGTGAGAAATTTTTTTATAATTATCTTGATTTCTTTCTTACCTCCATGGTTTTTTGTTCTTGGTAATTTGGGTATCTAGGTGGGTGGTCTTGATTCATGCTACCATAGTTGGTACACACACTTCTATGGTCCCCTAGTTGTGTTTAAGACAAGGCTAGTAGGAATGTTCCATTATGATGAGTTATGTATGGTTTAATTGGGTGGATTATGTTATTTATGGATGAAACATATATCAAATGTTGATCTATGTAGTTATAGTGCTATTTTGGATCATCACACACTAATACGTAGGGTATATCCCATGAAATTTTGTTCCTTGATCAGTGGTTCTATATATAGGATTAAATTATTATATTGATTACATACCCCTTATTCTTGTTTTATTAGTTTAACTATTAATATTGGTTTTAGTTGATATTATATTGTTCCTTGATCACATGGTTCCCTTATTCATTGTGAATTTATTTTCTCCAGTTGATATGGGTTCTTTATGAGATAATAAATGTCTGATTTTCAGGTGGTAAACAAATTTATGTATTATGATATGGGTAGTACCTATGTTTACCACCAATGAATTGGGTAAAATATTATATATCATGTTATATAAATGTTATGTGAAAAGGTTAGTATGTCTATATGTTCAAAAAGGGTGAGTATGATTGTGTTAATCTTTACTCATAATAATACATGTGAATAAGTTAGCAAGTTTCTATGTTCACGAGTGAGTGTGATTGTCTTAATATATAATCATAAATTTAAATTTGAAAATGGTTTTGAGTATCTAGTGGGGGGTTGGAACACCAGAAATGGAGTTCACCCACCAATGATGGGTTGGCCAGTCCATAAGGTTGATGGTAGGAACACTAGAAAGTAGTGATCAGAGCTAGATAGGGGTTGTCATGAGACATATAAGGCTTGAGGCCATCGATGATTTGCATTGTATAGACATAGGGGAGTGAAAATGACATCTAGTTATTTTGTTATGGGTTCACTTTTAAAATGATTCAAGTGTTTTGAAATGTTTCTTAAAAAAATACATGTGTTAAACATACCCTTTTTGGTTTTAAATTGCTTTAAAATGGTTAAAAAAAGAATTGGGGTTTTGAGAAAGGATGTTTGGAACTAATTGGTTTATTTTAAAAATGGTTTCTTATTTTCAAGAGAAATTTGTGTAAATAGTTGGGTTTTAATGGGATTTGAACTGTGATTTTATAAATAGTTTTCAAAGGAGATTTAAAGTCTATAACTTTTTTAGCCTTGGTTAATTTTGATATATATATATTTTGTATTTATTTTTTTAAATATTAATATCAAAAAATCGAATAGGATGGATATGAATAAATATTGGATGGATTCCAATCATCTGATAAAAGAGTATGAAGATGGAGTGAAAGAGTTCATCAATTTTTCAAAAGATCATGCATATGATCCTTCTCAAATCCTTTGTCCATGTTTATGTTGTTATTATTCAAGACAATCTAGTCCAGAGGAGTTGGTAGAACACTTGATCTATCATGGAATAGATCAAAGTTATAAATGTTGGAATAAACATGGGGAAAAAGCAAATTTAGCTAGTTACTAGGATAACACTGCATTTTATGGATCATTTGATATGATTATAAGCATGTACAATGAAGAAGATCGTATTGAGGATCTGATAACAAATTTGAATGATTATGAAGATTATATTTAAGAAATGACAATGATAGTTGAAGATGAACTTCATGATCACCCAAAATTGTTTAAGCGGTTAAATAGTTGTGCAAAGGCACCATTATATGATGGTTTTACTAAATATAAAACATTTTCAGTTGTACTAGAGCTATATAATTTGAAATAAAGAAACAAATGGAGTGACACCATTTTTATGGAATTACTTGCTCTCTTGAATGATATGATCCGAAAACATAATGACCTCCCAATCCGAACATACAATTACAAATAAATGCTACGCTCGATGGTTATGATCTCTGAAAGAATACACACTTGCCCGAATGATTGTATACTATTTTGTAAGGACTAAAAATAACTTAGAGAATGCCAAAAGTGTGGTGATTCTCGATACAAGAAATATGAATCTGGTCCTACAAAAGTTTCATGGTACTTTCCAATAATTCCAAGGTTTAGGCACCTATATTGAAGTGAGGAGACTACAAATCAATTGATGTGGCATGCATACAGAGGAAATAAATATGGAAAACTATGACATCAGGATGACTCTCCTTAGTAGAATAGAATTTATCATGAGTATCCTGGATTTGGAAACAAGAAGAGAAAACTTTGTCTTACGTTATCTACAAATGAAGTGAATCCTTTTGGTTTTCAACGAAGCACTCATAGTACAGGTCTAGTTATGTTGGTAAATTATAACTTTCCACCGTGGTTATGCATGAAACCAAAACACATCATGTTTTCTATGCTAATATCTGGACCAAAATAACCAGGTAATGATATTAATATTTGTTTGGATCCATTAATCGAGGATTTGAAATTATTATGGGATTCCAGTGTTACGATGTACGATGATTACTGAAATTAAGATTTCACATTGAGATCCATGTTGTATGGGACAATAAATGACTTTCCTGCTTATAGAAATTTGTCAGGATATAGCATTAAAGGAACTCTTGGGTGTTCCATCTACGAACAAGGTACAAAATCAATTAGGTTGAAACATTCATAAAAAACTGTGTTTCTAGGACATCGTATATTTCTACCGTGACGACATAAGCACCGATCTTGGAAGACATCATTCGATTGAAGTTCAGAAGAATGTACACCACCGTCTCCATGAACAAGTGATCAACTATTTAAGAAATTTAAAGATTTGGTCACTTCTTTTGGTAAACTATTTTTGAAAAACCTTATAAAAACTGGTTTGAAAAAGAAATAAGTTTTTTTGAATTACCATACTAGAATTGTCTATACATCAGAAATTTTCTTGATGTTATGCATGTTGAAAAAATGTATGTTATAGTTTCATAGACATGTTGCTAAATGCACCCAATAAAAAAGGGATGTAATTAAGGTTAGGTTGGACATGGTTGACATTGAAATATGAGAAGAGTTTGTACCAGTGAAGGGTGAAAAATGTACATTTCTTCCTCCTACTACTTACACTCTTTCCAGGTAGAAGAGATATCAATTTTTTAACTTCTAGAATGATGTAAAGGTTATAGAGGGGTATTCATCAAATATCAAGAACATCGTGTTAATGCACGATTTAAAGTTAAAAGGTCTGAACACAAATGACTGCCATGTTTTGATGCAAGATCTAATTCCTATAGGTTTACGTTTCATTTTTTCAAGAATGTCTTTTATACTTTAACGAAGCTCTATTTATTCTTCAAAGCTATATGTAGCAAAGTTATAGACCCGATGAAATTTATGACTATGGAAATAGAAATTGTCATCATATTAAGTGAATTGGAAATGTTTTCATGCCGAAATTCTTTGATATGGTGGTTCATTTGATGGATCACTTAGTGAGGGAGATTCAGATATGTGGTCCTATGCACTGTAGATGGATGTAACCCATTGAACGGTATATGAAGATTTTGAAAGGGTATGTCAAAAATTGAAGTTGGCCAGAGGGTTCTATTGAGAAGTGATATATTGTTGATGAATCTATTGAATTCTATACCGAATAACTGTCTAGTGTGAAAATCATTGGTCTAACAAAATATCGTTACACTGGGTGACTTGTGGGTGAAAGAATTCTGGAAATTAGGTCTTCACAATCAATATTATAGATCGGTAGTATACCCACCTTTATGTTTTTCATAACAGTTTGGACGTTGACCCATATGTTTAAACCCACAAAGAAATTATTAGGCATTCGAATCCATCAAGGGATGAAAAATGGATACCAAATAAACAAAATAAATAGTTTATAGGATGGTTTCAGGACCATATTTCTAAGGAGTCAAATGAAAATCCATACTCAATTTTAGAACGACTTCGATGGCTAGCCGAAGGACCAAGTGTGTATGTATTATCTTACAATGATTATGTAATTAATGGTTATAAATTATATACTAATGAACATGATGAAGATAGTACCATACAAAATAGTGTATTTACACATGTGGCTAAAGTGAAGAATGTTTCTGGTGCTAAGGAGAAAAATCCAATTTACGCAAATATGTTATATTTTGGCATCATCAAAAAAACATGGGAGTTGGATTATACGACATTCAGAGTGAAAATTTTTCAATGCAAGTGGGTTGATAATAGAAGTGATGTTAAAATAGATGAGTTGAGATTTGTGAAAGTTGATTTCAGTATAGAAGGGTACAAAGATGAACCATTTATAATGGCATCACAGGAAGTACAAGTACTTTATGTTCCAGATCCTGCAAACCAAAACTGGTCAATTGTTTTGTTATCGACCAAAACCACTGAAGAGTCAGATGAAAATTTAAAATAGGATGGCCCTTTAATTGAGAAATCGCAGTAATTTCACAACGGTATTAGTGTATACAACAATTTTTATGTTATAGGATACCACAATGCAGAGATTTCAAAAGTTAATAGAGGGGTCAAATCCCTTCAACCTTTTAAAAAAATAGAGTTCAATAATCATCTTATATTTTTTTCTAATATTCACAAAGTTACTTTATGTTAATATCTATTCAATACTGATTTTATGTTATCTAAATTAAATCTTAAACCACTTTTCTAGATAATGACTTCTTCACGTGATGATACTCCCAATCCCCAGGCACAATAGGTTTCTCAACCTGCTACTGCTCGCAGTGCAGATGAACAATAGGTTTCTAAACTTGTTTCCTTATGTTAATATTTGTGTGTTGTTGATTTTATTTCATCTAAATTAAATTTTAAACCAATTTTGAAGATAATGACTTATTAATATGATGATTCTCCCAATCCCCAAGCACAACAAGTTTCTCAACCTGCTGATGCTCGTAGTGTAGACGAACAACAGGTTTCTCAACCTGTTACCTTATGTTAATATCTTTTCATTGTTTCTTTTATGTTATATAAATTAAATTTTAAACAAATTTTATAGATAATGACTTCTTCACATGATGATTCTCCCAATCCCCAGGCACAATAGGTTTCTCATCTTGCTACTGCTCGTAGTTTAGACGAAAAATAAGTTTCTCAACCTGTTGCTGCTCCCAATGCAGAGGTACAACCACCATATGCACATGTCGATGATAGCCCTCTAAAGATGGAGAAATATTTTGAAGATGGTGGATCCAAGGAAATGAAAGCTGACAAAAAACTAATGACACAGAAAAAATTGGAGCACCATAGTTTGACAGTATTAGTGAAAATAATTAAGGCTAAAGAGAAAGGCATCAAATACAAGATTGGATGGAATAAGAATGGACAACATGTTAACCCCAACAAAGACAAGTTTAGTTGTTACAATGGAATCGTCACTCGATAATGCGTGGTGATTGATGTAACTTCATGGAACCATGTTGTGGATGAGATTAAGACACTGGTGTGGGGAGATATTACGGTAACATTATAATATCATTTTTTTAATTTACTAAAAATTAAATAATGAAACATTGACTTACACTTCATTATCTCTTGCATAGTGAATTTATAGTAGATGAACCGCACAAAGACTATGTATTAAGGGTTACTGGAAAGATTCACAGGGTTTTTCACACACTTTTAATGAAATATCATCTAAAAGATGTTGAAGGGAAAATCAAACCGCACCCACCTCTTATTTATGCACAACTGATAACCCAAGCATTGTGAGATGCATTTACTGGCCATTGTGTGAAGAATTCCTTTTAGGTACATTGTTTCTAGTAATACGTTGTTTGATGAAACATGTATTCATCACTTTTATTAACAATGTTTTATTTATGAAACAACAACTGAGTGCTGAAAATAAACAACATGCATCAAAACAAGCGTACCCCTACTGTAAAGTAAGGATGGGTTATGCATCACTTGAAAAAAAATTGGCACGTATTTTAAATCTACCATAATACATTTATGTGACATAAAACAACACAATAACTATGTTCTTTTGTTTATATATAGCTTGAAGAGTCCAAATCCACAAACACTTCCATCCCACACCATGTGCTATGGAAGGAGGCACGTGTAACTAAAGATGGAAAACTAATAGATGAAAAAACACAAAAAAATGTGAGAAAAATGTGTAAGTATGACATAATTAATTTTTTTTTCTTTAAATAACTATTACAGAATAATGATTACTTATTTTTCAATATTTTCTATCTAAAATAGTCACAAGAATCAACAAAACCCCCCACCAGATGCAGACATACTTTCAGTGGCCTTGAAGTAGCTAGAGAAGTGTGGCTGCGTCAGAGGTGCAGGTTTTGGGTTGACACCCCAAATATATTTTGAGAAAAAAAGTAGAGGATCAAACTGCAGAAATTAAAAAGATTATAGAAACATTAGATATGTTTTAAGAATAATTACAATACTAGAGAGGGCTGATAGAATGTTTTATGGGGGAGGTAAATAGAAGAAACAACTCAAGAACAACCCGCGTGTGAAGATCCCACCCTACCCCCACCAGTTTTGAGGTGATCCATTCCGCTAAAAAATAATTCTTAACAGAGGTAGTCAATTTTTTAATAATTGTTTCTATGAAATGTGAATCAAATAGACACTAGATACTGATACATTTTTTGTATTTATATTTTATTGGGTGAAAATGACTGTGATTTATATCTATCAACACCCAACCAGCACCTTGAAGCAAGGGCTACAATGTTCAATATCTAGAATGACATGCGACACAATAGAAAACTTCCAAGAGATCATGTTTTAGTGTCAATTACTATATCCCTAGAGTTGAGCGTCGAGCTACCTATTCTAATTGATGATGTAGATATTTATATGGTCAAACAAGATCTAGGAACATTCATCACATGGTCGTCACATCTTATAAAAAACATGTTGACAATGAGGTATTCATTTCCAATTTAATTTTCAAGATAAATCATAAACATTTAATGAAAAAAGGTATGAACCGATATAATTATTACAGATGAACAATGGAAAGAGGGTGAAATTAAATACCGATTCAAAACCATCTCAAGGATCAACCAACCAATCAAAAAAATCTACCAAAATCACCTTAACACCCCGTTCTATATCCACATTTATTATGATTGAAAGCTCATGTGGATACAAATTTGAAAGATGTTGGTAATCACATAATTGATTTTGAATCAAATATGTACATAGGGGAAGAACCATACTTCATTGGTTTTGAGAGTGAAACTAAAAACCTCAATTATTATTGGTTAGGTGGCTCAGTTGTAAATGTTTACATGAGGTATGTTTTCATGATTTGACTTTCCAAAAGATGATATACTATGATAATTATGACTAAATACATTTCAAATTTTTCACAAGCGTATATATGAAAAACAATTAAATGGATTTCTCCGTAAAAAAATTGGACTCGTTAGTCCTCACATCACCTCTACAGAACAAGAATACATAACTTCCATGAAACATAGTGAAATAGTGGTAGGACTGCTGGAATCATTTAACAAAAAAATTACGGATGAAATACTCTTCTTAATACCAACGATATAGGGGTAAAACTCTACAATTTAATCATATCAAATATATTTTAATTTCTTTTATTACTTATTTTTTTCCTTTCTAGGTAGAATTGGATGCTCATTGCATTCAATTTGGACACTCCAAAGATTTATTTTCTAAATTCAATGCATGGATATCTAATAAAATGACCACAAATGATGGCGTTTTTCAATTTTTAATACACTATATCCAATATTTTATAACTAAACATCTTGTTATATAATTTATATTATCTTTTAATGAGGATTCTATTATGATAGGGCGGTGCATGAATATTGTCTGCATCATGGAATGAGTCCAGGGGAAAAGGAAAAGAAACCTGAGAATTACTACGACTAGATACAAATCAGGGTATATATAATAATATTTCACTATCCAAACACGTAAAAAAATTAATTTTTTTTTTAAATTTTTATGCAGTGACCGAAACAAATAAAAAATAAAGTCTTTGGTTATTATGTTTGTAATTTTATGAAAGATATCATATTCTATGATCAAACTAGCATCCCTAGAGAGGTATTTTCGAAGATAATTTCTATTTTATTTAAAATACTTATTAATCCTTTGTGTATTTATATTTTTTTAGTACTACCATGACTGCCGAAAAAATTCATATTCACATGATGATATAAATATGATTAGAAATGAATGATAAACATATATGATGGAAGAATGTACAAATATAGAATAAATATGGTAAACTTCTCAAATAATTTCAACTTTAATAATCTTTTATGCCTTATATTTCTCTTTGTTTGATGGTAATGTTGTGTCTTGTATGAGTTAAAGGCCCCACTAAAAATCATGGTCGTTGGTGGTCCTTGTTTATGCACTAAATGAATTGCATGTTGATTGGTTTTTTTAAAAGAAATTGGTGATCCTCATTTATAGGGTATGTGTGTTGTCGATAGACCACAAAAGATAACAAGTATCCAAAAAGAGTTTCCCCATCCCTTGAGTTTTTTGTGACATATTGAGATATAATAGGCATAAGATATTACTCAAATCTTCTCATTCTCAACAATGAGAAGCATTTTTCTCCAAAAAAACATCGATTCAATCTACAACATTGGCAGTTATCCTCTTCAGTTGACCTAGTGAAGAAACCATTGTCATATATTCATTGAGATGTCCTGAATATATGATAGTTGGTTCTTCACTGGTTTGACTAAAGTTATGCTGCATAAATAGGATTCTATTCCATGTTAATCTTATAGGGATCAAAGGTTTTCCATAATCCTTATAAAATGGGTAGATTGATCATTTTGAGTAGGTCATGTCTCGTTTTTAGGTTTCAGAGTCAAGGGTGAATTGATTTTTAAGAAAAAAAAATGTAGGTAAAATTTGTTCTAATACTTTAGAATAACGATCCATGAGTCGTTTGTGACATGTAGAAATAAACCACACCTCAATCTTCCGCACAATGTCATCGATATGAACCCAAATGAGTCTTTATTTAAAATTGACATTAATTCAAGTAAAAAAACACAACTTACATACTGAAAAACTAGGAAATTTATTTTGATTGTTTTGATAATTTAGGAAAATGATCTACTAGTCATTTTTTATGTATAGGAATCAACCACACCTCAATCTGATGCATGGTATCATCGACATGACTCCAAATGTGTCTTGTTATTTAAAATTGACATTAATTCAAGTAAAAAAACACAACTGATATACTAAAAACTATGAAAATGAATTTTCATTGTCTTGATACATTAAAACAATTATCCATGAGTTAGTTATGACATGTATGAATCAACCCCACCTAAATACTATGCACCGTGTGATCAGTATGACTAAAAGTGTCTGTTACGAGTTTAAAATTGACATTTTAGTTCAAAACATGTCACTCACTAAAATCAAAGAAAACATTATTTGATTGTATTTTAAATTAAGGACAATGATTTGTAAGTCCTTTGTGACATGTATCAAGAAGTCTCATGTCAAAACGACGCATGATGCAACCAGTGTGACACAAATTTCTTGTTTTCGGTTTGAAATGACATTTTAGTAAAAAAACACAACTAATATACTGAAAATTGAGAAAATGAATTCTGATTGTTTTTATACTTTAAAAAAATGATCTATCAATCATTTGTGACGTGTAGGAATCAAAAAAATTTCAATAAAACACACAATGTCATTGGTAGACTCCAAATGTGTCTTGTTATTTAAAATTTACACTAATTTAAGTAAAAAAACACAATTGACATACTAAAAACTAAGAAAATGAATTCAAATTGTTTTGACACTTTAGGAAAATGATCTATGAGTTAGTTGTGATATATAGGAATCAAACCCACCTCAATCTGAAAAACAGTGTGACTGGTGTGACTAAAAGTTTCCACTATTAGTTTAAAATTGACATTTTAGTTCAAAACATGTCACTCACTTAAAACAAATAAAACACGCTCCAATTGTTTTCCAAATTAAGGACAAAAATTCTAAAGTCCTTTGTGATGTGTATGAAGAATTCTCATGTCAAACCGACGCACGATGCGACCGTTATGACTCAAATTGCATGTTTTCAATTTGAAATGACATTTCAGTAAAAAAACACAACTGACATTCTAAAAACCAAGGAAATGCATTCTGATTGTTTTAATACTTTTGGAAAATGATTTATTAGTCAATTGGAATGTGTAGGAATAAACCACAATTCAATCTAACACACGATGTCACCAGTATGACTCCAAATGTGTCTTGTTATCCAAAATTAACATTAATTAAAGTAAAAAAAAACAACTGAAATACTAAAAAAATTAGAATACACATTCATGTTGTTTTGATACTTTAAGAAAATGATCCATGAGTCAGTTGTGACATGTAGGAATCAACCCCACCTCAATCCGATGAATGGTGAGAACAGTGTGGCTAAAAGTGTCCACTATCTGTTTAAAAATGACATTTTAGTTCAAAATGTGTCCCTCAATGAAAACAAATCAAAAACGCTATGATTATCTTCCAAATTAAGGAAAATGATTCATAAGTCCTTTTTGATGTGTATGAATTAGTCTCATGTAAAGCTGACGTACGATGCGACCGATATGACTCAAATTGCATGTTTTCTATTTTAAATGTCATTTTAGTAAAAAACACAACTGACATATTGAAAATTGAGGAAATGTATTTTTATTATTTGGTTACTTTATAAAAAAATCTATCAGTCATTTGGGACATGTAGTAATCAACCACACCTCAATCTGATACACGATGTCACTGGTATGACTCCAAATCTATCTTGCTATTTAAAGTTGACATTAATTCATGTAAAAAAACACAACCGACATAATGAAAAAAAATGCATTCATATTGTTTTGATACTTTAGGGAAACAATCCATGAGTTAGTAATGATGTTTAGGAATCAACCCCACCTCAATCTGATGTATGGGGTGACCGATATGACTAAAATTGTCTGCTATCAGTTTAAAATCAACATTTTAGTTCAAAACGTGTCACTCACTGAAAACAATGAAAAAACACTCATATTGTCTTCCAAATTAAGGGTAGTGATTCGTAAGTCATTTGTGATATATTTGAAGTAGTGTCATGTCAAACTGACGCACGATGCGATTGATATGACTCAAATTTTATGTTTTTAGTTTGAAATGACATTTTCGTAAAAAAACACCACTCATATACTAAAAACTGAGGAAATGAATTCCAATTGTTATGATACATTAAGAAAACTATCTTTTAGTCAATTGTGATGTGTAGGAATAAACGACACCTCAATACGACGCACGGTGTCACCGGTACAACTCCAAATGTGTCATGTTATTTAAAATTGACATTAATTCAAGTAAAAAAACACAACTGACATACTAAAAACTGAGAAAACTCATTCGGATTGTTTTTATACTTTAGTAAAATGATCCATGAGTCAGTTTTGACCTATAGGAATCAACCCCACCTCGATCTAATGAACGGTGTGACCGGTATGACTAAAAGTGTCCGCTATTTGTTTAACATTGACATTTTAGTTTAAAACGTGTCACTCAATCAAAACAAAGAAAAAAAACTTTGATTATCTTCCAAATTAAGGACAATGATTCGTTAGTCCTTTGTGATGTGTATGAAGTAGTCTCACATCACACCAATTCATGATGTTACTAGTATGACTCAAATTGCATGTTTTGAGTTCGAAATGACATTTTAGTAAAAAAACACAACTGATATACTAAAAACTAAGGAAATTTATTCTGATTGTTTTGATACATTACAAAAATGATATATCATTCATTTGTGACATTTAGGAATCAACTGACCCTCAATTTGACACACGATGTCACCAGTATGACTCCAAATGTGTCTTGTTATTTAAAATTGACATTAATTCAAGTAAAAAAACACAACTGGCATACTGAAAACTGAGAAAAAGCATTCATATTTTTTTGATATTTTAGGATAATGATTCATGATTCGTTTTTGATGTGTAGGAATCAACCCCACCTCAATCTGATGAACGGTTTGATTGGTATGACTAAAAGTGTCCGCTATTAGTTTAAAATTGACATTTTAACTCAAAATGTGTATATCACTAAAAAGTAAGAAAACACGCTCTTATTTTCTTCCAAATTAAAGAAAATGATTTGTAATCCCTTTGTGATGTGTATGAATCAGTCTCATGTCAAACTGACGCACGATGTGACCGGTATGACTCAAATTTCATGTTTTTGATTTGAAATGACATTTTAGTAAAAAACACAACTGACGTACTGAAAACAGAGGAAATGCATTCTGATTGTTTTTATAATTTAAAAAACTGATCCAATAATCATTTTTAATGTGTAGGAATCAACCACACCTCAATCTGACGCACGATGTCACCGGTATGACTCTAAATGTGTCTTGCTATTTAAAATTGACATTAATTAAAGTAAAAAACACAACTAACATACTGAAAACTGAGAAAACACATTCAGATTGTTTTGATATTTTAGGAAAATGATCCATAAACCGTTTGTGACATTTAGGAATCAACCGCACCTTAATCCGATGAACGGTGTGACTGATATGACTAAAAGTGTGCACTATCAGTTTAAAATTGATATTTTAACTCAAAATGTGTCACTCACTAAAAACCAAGAAAACACGCTCTGATTGTCTTCCAAATTAAGGAAAAAAATTCATAAGTCTTTTTTGATGTGTATGACTTAGTCTCATGTTAAACCAATATACGATGTGACCAGTATGACTCAAATTGCATGTTTTCGGTTTGAAATAACATTTTAGTAAACAAACAAAACTGACATGCTGAAAACCAAGGAAATGCATTCTGATTATTTTGATACTTTAGGAAAATGATCCATAAGTCATTGTTGATGTGTAGGAATCAAGCCCACCTCAATACATTTCTCGGTGTCACCTTTATGACTCTAAATGTGTCATTTTAATTAAAAATTGACATTTTTTAATGTACCGTTCATATTAATGTTTATTTATTTCATTATAGTACCACTAATGTAATATTTGTTTTCATATATAGTTGGAACCTTTTTCTCATGTTGGGAAGATTTTTTGGTGGCTATTACTATTGGACATTTTTTAGAGGGGTCCACATACGTCAAAAGAGAAAACATTAATGTTTTTAATTGTTTGTTGGATATTTTTAAATATAATTTTATAAAACATTGTTCAAAATGTATATAGAAGTGTTTTTTGTGATATATACCATGAGTGAATATTTTTTTATTCATGATGTCAATTAAATATATATAGCATTGTTTGGTAAAATTTTGTGTGCGTTGCTTTTTTTTCATCATTTGCATCATGTATGTTGTTATTTTGTATATATATACTATGAGTGGTTATTTTTTTAGCAGGTTTTTGCTGGTTTATGCAGGTTATTTTTACTGGTTTGATTATTTTGGTTGGCTGTTTATTTTTTTTGCAATTTGTTGGGTGTGATGTTATATAAACAGAAATCCCAGATAGGGAAGCCTTTATCAGCTCTAGTTGAAGCGCCGATAAATGGGGACTTTATCAGGGCTAAAAATAGCACTGATAAAGGGTACCCCCTTTAATAGCGGCTCGATTAACAACGCTTTTATATCACTGATAAATGATTTTTTTAGTGCTGATAAAAGCCTATTTTTTGGCAGTGGTTTAAATCCATACAGGGCATACTAACATCTTTGGATGTTGTGTAACTTCATCATGTCAGGGCATGAGGGAATTTTATGCTTGTCACATAAATAAAGGAGTGATGGGTTTGTATCTTCCTCAAATATGGACATAAGGGAATCATATACTCATAACATAAGAAATTATGGGTCATCCTTTTCTCATCACATAGGGAATCTTATGCTCATTACATAAGGAAGAATGGATTATCCTACGCTCTTCACATAGGGCATCTTATACTCATCACATAAGGCAGTTGGTTTCTTATGTTCATCACATAACAAGGTTGGTCAGGTTTGGGAGATGCTGCCTCTTGAGGGGTATATGGGATGGTAATGGTGTCAGGATTGAACTTTTGGGTGGCATATTACATATATTACTGGAACTAGAACCAAACCCCATGTAGTTCAAGTTTCATTGTTTAAGGTTGTGTGATAGGACATGTCTATGTTGTTTAACATTATGCATTAAGGACTATGTGTTATATAGTTTAAATTTATATAGCTAGGACTGCTTGGTGAAAGATACCTAGAAATGAGTTAGTGTGGGAATTATGCATGGGAAACCCTTTCTGGTTTCTCTAAAAGATGATCTAGATGAGTGTATTTTTTGGGAAACCATGAGGAGGATCTCGACTCAAGACATTTAAAGAAACAAAGAGGAGAATCTCAACATAAGTCATATAATAGAACCAAGAGGAGAATCTCAAATAGAGGAATATAATGAAACTGAGGGGATCTCAAGTCAAGGCATATTAGAAAACCAAGAGGTGTATCGTAACTTAAGGAATATGAGGAAACCAGGAGGAGTATCTTGACTCAAGACATTTTATGGACCAACAGGATTATCTTGACTTATGGTATTCAAGGAAACCAAGAGGAGTATATTGATTTGAGGAATATGAGGGAACTAAGAGGATATTTTCAACTTGAGGCATATGAGGGGGCCAAGAGTTGAATCTCAACCCAAGTCATATTAAGAAACCAATACGAGTATGTCGACTGAAAAAATATGAGGAAACCAAGAGGAGTGTCTTGACTTAAGGCATTTTATGGACCAAGAGAAGTATATTTACTCAAGCTATCTAAGGAAACGAACAGGAGTACCTCTACTCAATTCATATGAGGAAACCCAGAAGATAATCTCAGCTCATGGCATATTAGGAAATCAATAGCAATACCTCGACTCAAGGAATATGAAGAAACCAAGAGGAATATCTCAACTAAAGAAATTTTAGGGGAAAAGAAGAGTATGATCTTGACTCAAAAGTGTTATTAGGATAAAGGGAGGGGTTATAAGTATCACAACCAAAATCATGACTAAACTTATTCGAAAGTTTTATGACGCTACTCTTGATTTTTTATTGGGGTTTGTGATGAAAGTGGAGGGATCATTCTAAAGTTCTAGGATTGTAACTGATAACTAATCCTAATTGAGGGAACCTTGAGAAAAGTGGGAACCTACATAAGAGGCTTGGGTGAAATGGGTTCTTAGGTAGGGGATTGATGTGAGCTGAAAATTTGAATATTTTTGTCTACTTTTCATAAGAATTAACCCTCTAATTGATTTAAATACCAGGTAAATGTTGTTTTTATGATTTTTGTGAATTCTGGACTGCATGGGAAATTGCTTAAAATGAGGATTTTACATGTTTTATTCACCTTTAAAATTAAATTGAGAAGCCATGAAATGATTGGAATTGTTTTTTTGATTTTTAACTATGAATTTAAAATTATAAATATTCAATTTGGAAATAAATACTTAAATCAATTTATTTATGTGTATTAATTAATTCCCTGATCTTTTTTAATTAAATGAAACCCATAAATTGACTTTGAAATTGAAATTGAAGTTATGTGAATTTTTATTAGGGTGTGAACATTTAATGATGAAAATTTGACGAGTTAATTGATTAATTTAATGAATTTGAAATTATTTGTTTAAAGTGTGAAATTTAGATTTTAATTTGTTTTATAATTTTTGAATTGAGTTAGAAAAAAATCTTACACTAATAAAAAATGTGTGTTTTGACGATCATTCAAATTTTGAAAAAGACATGGATCACAGTGACTTCTCTTACTACGGTCCATCTAGCCACTGCAAAAATAAACAAGGCATGGAGCTAGTGCACATAAAAAACCAAGTGACCGCACCAAAAACATTTTCTCCAAGGAATTTGAGTGTATGAGGAACCTCCACTTCCCAAAAATTTTTAAAGGTAGGGAGGCACCGCATGAATTCATGATCGATCGATCGTGCCTCCTTTTGTTCATGCCATTGAACGCATGAGGATCCCATGAGCTCCATTGATGTCAAATAGGGTGAGGCTCTCCAAACTGCATACCGTGTCGCTGCAAATCCCTAGCCATGCCCCCTGTGGAAGACCATCAAGCACCGCTGATGTGAGTCCCACACTCGTCATGGTGCCGAGGCCGAAAGAATGCGCCTTCACTGCCGTTTGAAAGCCGACCTCACCGCCGGTCCAGATCTGAAGACGCCGTTCCTACTGAAGCATGAACGCAATGCCACCACACCAAAGGAAGCTGAGCCACACACCGAAGAAACCCTATTGTTGTGTGCCCAACTGAAATCAAACACCCAAGATCACCATTGAAGATCTGCGACTGAGCACCATCGACTTAATATCCAGTTGCTGCCTAGGGAGATGATCCTACTCCACAGCCAATGCCCAAATTGTCTGGCTTAACTGCCAGCACGTGAAATTACTCAAGGCCAGTTGCTGAGAAACACTCATTTTTTCCACTACATCTGCAACCAGAAGAACACATATGATGGAAAAAATGAGTGTTGCTGAGAAACACTCATTACTTTGATATAATCCTTAGTATAGATTGGATTTCAAAATATTTGTGGAAATTTATTGAAATAAGAATGAAATTACAATTTGTGAGGAAGAAGAAGAATCCATTATCTTCAAAGATGAAACTTCATCATATTATTCTTATCTAGATCTACCCCTATTAGCTCTACTAAATGAGATTATTAGGGAGGAAGAGAAAAAACAACTATGGATGAATAATGGAATCTTCAAATTGAAGATATACATATTGTGCAGGAATACATTGATGTATTTCCTGACGAATTACCTGGACATCCCCCAGAGTGTGAAGTTGAATTTTCCATTGATTTAATCCCTGATGAAAGGAAAATATTAAATAATCCCTTTAGAATGGCCCCTGTGGAATTGGTGTAGTTGAATAAACAACTATAGGATTTGGGTAATAAGGGATTTATTTACCCTAGTGTTTCACCACGGGGAGCCCCTATTCTCTTCGTTAATAAGAAATATAGATCAATGAGTTTGTGCATTGATTATAGGGAAATAAATGTTATTACAGTAAAGAACATGTATCCTCTACCTCACATTGATGAATTTTTTATTAAATTTTTGGATCCTAATATTTCTCAAAGATTGATCTTCATTCTGAGTATCACCAATTACAAGTAAATAAGGAAGACATTCTGAAGAAAACTTTTCAAATGAGGTATGGAGATTAGGAGTTTACAATAATTCCATTTGGATTGACTAATTAATCTTATATTTTTATGGACCTAATGAATAGATTATTGAAGGAATATCTTGATGATTTTTTGGTGGCATTCATTGACGATATTTTTGGTGTATTCTAAAAGCTATAAAAATCATGAGACTCACTTGCAGATTATTCTTAAGACTCTTATAAGGGAAGAGATATATGATAAATTTATCAAGTACAATTTTTTTCTTCAATAAGTTTTATTTCATGGATATATTGTCTCCAAGGATGGAATATAAATTGATCCTACAAAGACAAAGGCAGACAGAGAATAGACTATACCAAAAAACATAACTAGGGTATATAGTTTCATTAGTTTGGCAGGCTATTATCGACGATTCATTTATAATTTTTCCTGATTGGCTAACCTGTTAACCAAGCTTACACACAAAGGGATTATTTTTTTAAATTGAATGTAAATAATGGTTTGAAGAACTAAATATAATATTATTCAAAGATCCGATTTTGAATCTACCATCTAGAAGTGATGGGTTTTTCATATATAGTGATGCATCGAAGAGGGGACTTAGTTGTATCCTAATGAAAAATGCTGAAGTTATCACATATTCATCAAGGAAATTGAAGACTCATGAATAGAACTATCCAACCCATGATCCATAACTAGCGGCTGTAACGTTCTCTTTGAAAATATAGGTACATTATATCTATGGTAGAAGATGTGAGATATACATGGATCATAATAGCCTGAAATACATCTTCTCACAGAAAGATCTCAACATGAGACAACAGTGATGACTAGATCTACTCAAGGATTATGATTTCTCAATACACTACCACACAAGGAAAGAAAATAAGGTAGAAGATGCATTTAGTAGGAAAGATCAGGGAGTTCAAACCCAAACGAGGATTAAGAAGGATACTATATTCATAGACCTAGTAAATATGGATATGGGAATTTTAATGAAAGGTGAGACATAAATAATCATTCAAATGATTGAAAACCCATCATTATTATTGAAGATAAATAATTATTAATCTGATGATGACGAATTTCAGAATAAGATTAAAAGTGTAAATAAAGTAAAATTAATAGACATTGTTTGCGAAGTTAGTGTTATAAAATTTGGAAAGATTATATGGGTTCCATATATACCAGAGATAAAAAATAGAATTTTTATAAAATTCTCAGAGCTCAAATTTCTCTATACACCCTAGTAGAAAAAAGATGTATATGGACTTGAAGGAACATTTTTGGTGGGATAACATGAATTGGGAAATTGCTTATTATGTGTCTAAATGTTTGGTTAGCCCATAAGTGAAAGCTGTGAGGAATAATCCTAAATGATTCCTACAACCTCTTCCTATTATTGTGTGGAAATGGAATGAAATTACTATGGACCTTTTCATGATACTACCAAATAATCTTAGTAAGAATGATTCAATATGGGTTGTCATTTATCGCCTAACCAAATATACACGTTTTATTGCTATAAGAGAATACATGCCTCTTATGAACCTTGCAAGGATCTATATTAATGAATTTTTAAGACTTCATTATGCACCTATATTTATTGTTTCTCATTAATATCCCTGCTTTACATTGAAATTCTAGAAAAGTATTCAAAAGTCTCTTGACATTGAGCTTCATTTGAGTATTGCCTACCATAATCAAACTGATGGATGGTTTGAAATAACAATTCAAACAATGGAAGACATTTTTAGTTCACGCTCACTCGACTCTCATGGTATATGAGATCAGTACTTACCTTTCTTAGAGTAATCCTACAATAATAGTTTCCATTCAAGTTTCAAATGGCACTGTATGAAGCATTAAATGTAAAAAGATGTCGTATTCCAACTTTATGGGATGAAGTTGGTGAAAGGAAACTTGGTGGCCCCGAACTTAGTAAAGAAACAACAATAATAGTAAAGTATATTTAGTCTCACATTAAAGCAGCTCAAAGTTATAAGAAGACTTATTCTAATAATCGAAGGAAGGATTTGGAATTTCAAGTGTGAGATCATGTTTTCTTGAAGGTATCTCCATGGAAGGGTGTCATAAGGTTTAGTAAAAAAGAAAAACTGATTCCTATGTACATCTAAACCTTTGAGATTATTTAAAGGGCTGGAGTTTTATCTTACAATTTAAAAATGCCGCTGAATCTCTCAAAATTATAAAATGTGTTTCATATATCTCTCCTAAGGAAGTACATGCCTGAACCAACACATATGAAATAGAGTTGGATCTAGAACTTTATTAATTTGAAGAACCCATCCAAATTATTAATACTAGAGAGAAATTATTGAGTAATCAGATGACTTGTCTGGTAAAGGTACTATGGAGAAATCACAAAATGTAATAGGTAACATGGGAACTAGAGGATTCTATGATGGAGAACTACCCACATATTTTTTAGAAGGTAAAACCCCAAAAATGTTGAGGATAAATTTTTTTAAGAGGGAATAACATAGCACCCTGAGACTTTACCATATTTTCCTTTTATAATAAATCTAATTTTTTTGATAGCTTACAATGCATGCAACCCCAGGTTTAAACAAAACACTATTTAGTCACATTTGTCATAGTCAATTAAATTATATCACATATAAAGAATTTATATAGTGAATTTATATGTTATATATCTAATCAAATATTTTGACATTCATCCAAAACATTTGATAGGTATAAAATTAAACAAACCCAATATTACACATAAAAACCTATATTTTTTTATAAAAATAGTTTTACCGCCTTTTAATGGAGAACCTATTTTAAATACAATTTTGACACTTTTATATATTATATTTTAAAAAATAAACTACTTATTTTAATTCAAAATATAAAAAATTTACTTTGGGTAATTTTTTTCTAATTTTCTAATAAGTTTCAGGTTTTGATGAATGTTGAAAAATACTAAATTTTAATAGAAATTTTTTTTCTTCATTAAAATAATTTGTATTGTTAAATTATATTATTTAATGGTTTTAAATTATAAATATATTATTTTTTAATTATTTAATCTAATTTATGTCATTGTCATCAATTTTAAATTAAATTTAAATATAAAAACATTTCAATCTTTTGCATGTTTAAACTTTAATAACCTGTTTCCTCACCCTGTCAATAGGATTAATTTTAAATTAATTTCTGCAACTTCTATGTTTTGAATTTTGAGAAATGGATTCTATATTTTGAATCAGTGGGTCCAAATTATTTAAATAGTTTTATTTTATTTTTGGCATATGAATGGTAAAATTTAGTAATATTTTAATTAACACGGTTAAGGCTAAATCAGGTAATTATGGATAAAAATAATATTATAAACAATAAAATTACCCTAAAACTTTTCCTCATATAATTTTATGAGTTTTTTTCAACCAAATGTATCCTTTGGCCTAATTTATTGCCCTTTTTAAGTTTCTTGTGTTAGAATATGACATTTATAATATTTTATTTAAAGATAAATTAAAAATGTCATACTCATGTTTTTAATAAGAATTATATTTTTAATAAATGATTATACAGAAGAAAATTAGATTATAAATATTAATTTAAAATCTAATAAATTTATCTTAATCATGATAATTGATTTTTAATTTTTAGAGAAGAAATAATTTAATTAAAGTTTTTGTAATAATGATGCAGTAATTGTTTAATCAATGGAAATATCAAATAAATGATATTAAAAAATTAAAATAAACATAATTTTATATAATTAATGAAATTAAAAAAATTTATAGATACCTTGGACAATTTAATAATATATTTTTAATTGTTTTTTCAAAGTTATCATGTTGTTATAATACTTTGAAAAGAAAAATAACGAATAGTATCAAAATTGACATAAACGATTCCTTAAAATAAATAATATTTTATTAAATGATATAAAATTCATAGAAATATAAAATTATTTAAAATAACTATAATAAGGTTATATATGTCATCAATGATCCATCTGGGGTTTGTTTGTATTTTTATAGTAACTATATTAACCCTATAGAGTAAAAATATAAATTTTCACAATAAGAGTTAAAGAGTTTAACTAAGGGTTAAAGACAAAAGATAAGGTTAATATTATATCCTAAACATGTATAAAAATAATTTTTTGAGATTATTTCAACACATAATCATCTTATCTGAGAAATCACTCACCTTTAATCTATTTTAAATCGAAAATCAATTTATATTAATTTAATATTTTAAAGGATTCCAATAGTTCCCCTCCTATCTCTTATAAAATGGAACCTCCTTCCTCACTTACTCACACCACATTGAGCCTTATATCTCAACAAACCCCTACTAATTCCTCCTACCAAAATTCCTAGATAATTTCTAGAGGTTCTGGTCTTCTAAAAATACCTCCGCTAGTGTCCCTAAGAGGAGACCCAAAGTAAGTCCATCGAAGAAGAGGTAATTGTTTTACCAACTCATTCAAGTTGTTTTCTTCTTATACTTCTTATTACTATTCTGATTCTATAATAAAGTAATAAATTTATTATAATATATATTATGAGATGTTATTGTGATTAATGGAAAACTATATTCCTCCTTTTATCCATCATATGAAAAATAATATCACTATGCATGCGTACATATGACTTATTGTCTCCATACTGTGGTGCAATTTTATTTTCATCACCAATTTATTTATATGGGTATAATTATGAATATAATGAACATAAATAATAAATATGACATGATTTTTATTCTTTATAATTAATATACCATCCAATTCCTTACCACTTTACCATTACGAGATGATACATTCGCTCATGCGTACATTTGGCCTACCGTCTCCACGACGCGATGAGATTCATCCTCCAAGATAACCATTTAAGAATGATTATAAAAACTCATATGATGAATAAATATAATATTTATTAACTTAATATCATTTTTTATCAATATATCCTATGCATAATAACTAAGACTTAGACAACAAAACATGCATAGAAAAATGAAATAGTTTACACCTGAAACAGTGGTAATAATGAAGTATGATTAACAAAATGATATAAGAATGTCATATATGATATAATAAATATTGATATGGGTTGGGTATAATTTAATAACATTATTTAACCATTATATAGGAGGTTAACGCACCCTTAACTAAAGGAAAGTACGAGGTAAGGGTTAATTTTGCAATCTCATTATTATCCGGGATTGTTAATACGTAAGAATTTACTAGGATATATTTATCATTAATTTACATGTTTCATAAAAATGAATTTCAAAATATTCATAATATTATTCTAAAATTGTTTGAATCCATTTTTACCATTGTTTGAATTTTTATAAAATTTTTTGAAAGGAATCTTTTTATCATTTTCTAAACAAGATACTTTATGACCTTTTTGACAAAATATAGAAGGAATATTATTTTTTCACTTATATGGCATGATAAAATCTTCCTTTAAAATCTTAAAATACCCTTTTCACTGTAAATGTTTTATTTTAAAATTACATGCCCCTTTTAATAAAGTTTCTATATAAAAGGGGTATTTCTCTAAAGAAGTTTTTAATTATTTCCTTAGACTAATTTCATATATGTCAAAATCATTTGTTGAATTTTATGCTTAATTGAGGTTGGTCTCTTAAGATAACATCTACCATATTTTATTGAAATGTTTTATGATATGTTTGACCATGGATGTGCTATTTTGATACCATTTTTGGTTTATGGTTAATGTAATAACATTTCATATGATAGTTATAATACCAATTTATATATTAGTTATGTTTAAAACTTTCATACGAGGAATGCATTGGACTTAGTAAGTAATGGGAGGGGCCCGCTATTTCCCCTATATGCATCAGTAGGTCTCATGAGACAAACTAGTTTGGGTATTGGATAAATTATTACCTGTTTATGTATGGTTTCTTGGCTGAATCCTTGACGGTATGTTTATGATGTTTTACATTATGCATTCCCTCATTATGATATTATTTATTTATATTCCATGTGATTATTAAACTAGTAGAATATCCATGGTTATATATATATATCTCATGTGGAGATTTATATGGAGTTATTTTACTAGCTTATATCCCTACCATATTATTCTCCATATTATGTTTTAATTCCATGTGTTTTTAGTTATTCACCTTGCCTTAATGTTTATGTTTATTTATGATAGATTTCGGTGTATTTTTTACCCTTACTAGGAATCAAAGATCACCCCTTTATTGTGTTTCATTTTTCTTTAGGATTAAAAGATGTATTTTATGACTTAATTGTAGAGATAATCAAAGGTAATAAGAGTATTTTCAAAGAGTTGCTATGTTTTTTTTTCATTTTAATATGTAATGTAAAACTTATGTATGCAATATATCTTCCAAGACTTCTAAAATGATTGGTACTTTGAGATTCAAATCTTGTATCTATGCCAACATAATAAATTAAGGCAGTGACTCTAGGCTACTGGGGTCGGGGTCGTTACAGAGGAGGTGGAACTAGATGTAATATGAGAGATTTCTATTATGTATATTCAAATATCTAAATCATATGTGATTATCAAATGATAATTTAAGAGGATAATAAAGAATTTGTGTGATCGAACATAGATCCAAACCCATTTCACCCTTTGTGCATTTGATATTGGGATGTTTTTCTTAATTTCATAAATCCAAAAAATCAAATAAACAACAAAATAATCCCGGTGTAGGATATGGGTCGAGTTTTATCTATCTTAAACACAATTTTAATAAGTGTTTTTATATTTTTATTTGTTTTTTTCTTTGTTTCATTTCTCTACATCAGGTATAATCACCAATATAAGTCAATTCTTTAATGGATCCTCACATATGCCCAGTTCATATTCCCATAGGTTCCCTTTTAAGAGAAACAACCATTCTAGTTGGGAAGGATGACAAGAAAAAGAAATCACTGGGAGTGAGAATCAAAAAATAATGAATAAATTGGATCATATAAACAAATATCCCTCAGTTCATGAAGCAAAATAGGAAAAAATACCTAGTTTTGAAGAGTTGAAGAACCTACTGGATAAAGTCATGTTCACTCTCAAAAATCTAAAGGAACAATAAAAGGATGATAAGTCAGTTACCCTATTATTTTCTCAAGAAGATATTCAATAAGTGGAGGGGGAGTTTCTAGAAATAGAATACCTCCCATTATTTACCATTGATCACATCTGCCTATAACTAGTTTATCGTTAAAAGAAACATAGAGTTTTAACTCTTGAGGGATATTATTTTTTAAACTTTTCTTTCCCTTATTTTATTAAAACTCATATCTTTAATGATCTCCCAATTTTTGTAAGTGAAATTATATAATCAAAATAATTTTTGTAGGCCTTTGATGATGATGAAGAAGTGGATAAACACACATTTAAATAGAAGATATATTACCCACTGATGCCCCTATCCACAGAAAAATACTTTAAAGTTTAATTAAACATAGAAAATGACTTACATGCTAAAATATATGTGGGAGATAATACTGAACTTAATTCATTCCATTTTAAAAAAGTTCAAGATGAATTATCATTAAATCTCTAAATTTTTAATTTTATAGACTCAACCCAACTAATTTTTATCTTAGATGGTGAAAATAATTATATAATTGATATTTATTTTAGGATATAATTGAAGAGGAAAAAGACCCCGAATTAAAAATGACCTTCCAGGGGTTTTGCATGAGCAATAATAATTTCAATCTAGGTTATAAGAGGGATAAAATCAATCCTTAATCCCATTTTAGTTTTCAAAACATGTAATACAATTTTATCTCCCTAATTTTCATATTCCCAAAACCGTTTCATTTTTTCTAAACCTTCTAGAAGAATAAGAACCTATAGTAGCTCCCCTTGAAGAGAAAAAAGATTTGGAAATATTAGAATAGACTGCCCATGTTGATGAAGAAACAAAACCAAATGAAGAATAATTTGACATCCTTCTTAGATATACTCTATAATAAGATCACCAGTGGATGAAAAATAAGTGGAAAAAAATATAAACAAGTCTCGGGACCTATGGTAACATAACTACTCCCTCAAGAGCACTATAAATATCAACCGGAGGGAGAAAAAAAGTAGAATAATAATTACTAGTATAATTTCATGATGAAATGGAAGTACAAGACACTATATATGAAAGGGGATATTTTTATTTAAACTTAACATGATTTAATTTTGTTCAATATGAATTATTTACGAACTATAATTTTGATGAATATTGAGAAGAAATATTACCAGAGATTCCACTAGAAGATAAAGAAGCCACAATAGTTATGGTTGAGTTGAATTAAGTCACATACATTCTCTCACCACACCCTATTTAAGAGATACAACACACTGATGAGGGACTAAAAATGAAGAAATATTTTCAAAGGGACCTCTAAGAAGAAGCACAACTTCCCAACTTTTGAAGAAGAAGGATGTGGTGGTTAGTATCACATAAACCCAATCCTCATGTAGATTGGGGATAATCTCAATACTCTACATCTAAAAACAGTCTAACTACAACCCCTTTTTAGAGGGATATCCCAATAATCTCCTCCATTATTTTTTTTCCATTTTTTTACTTTTTTATAAAATTCTCTAATATTTAATTCTGCTTTTTTTCAATTTTTCCCTAAGTATACATAACATGTGACACTAGCTCAAGGATATCAAGAGAGCACTGAGGGGAG
Organism: Viscum album; assembly: GCA_963277665.1. Classification (NCBI taxonomy): domain Eukaryota; kingdom Viridiplantae; phylum Streptophyta; class Magnoliopsida; order Santalales; family Viscaceae; genus Viscum; species Viscum album. The sequence continues at coordinate 1,681,730,943 of OY728119.1, read as the reverse complement.
TGCTTATCTTGATCCTACTGAAAAAATAAAAAAAAAATCAAGTGGGTTCTATCTTTTTCATTTATTTTTTACATCATGAATTGATAATTTTTCTCTCATTGATAAATTTGATGCTAAAAACATTGAGGTTAGTGTTAATGATAAGTGAGGGGGAATAAATTTAGACCTCTTTAGGAGTAGTTTTAAAAACTTTAGTTAATATTTTAAAATATACATGTAAATAAATAAAAAAATATAAAAATAACAAAAAAGGAATTTTATATTTTTAAATATTGTACATATCAGTTATATATGTTTTTTATGACTCTTTCAAATTTTCATGAATTTCATTGCTGGCAGTATAGTTTGAAAATGTCATGATAGAGTTGATTATTTTACAAGTTCTGAGATTGTGGGACTTAGATGATTGATGAGTTGATGGGTCACTATTTTCAAGGAAATTTGATTTTATAAGTATGAAATATAGTGTGAGTGAAAATATTTTTGTGGATTAGGAATTATAAATTGTATTCATTATAATTATGAAATTAATATTTGGTAACTTGAACTCTATAATAAATAACACCTTAGGGTGAAAACTCAAATGAAATAGATATAAGTCCTTTGAACTTGGATTAAAATGGGAACATAGGATCCCACAATGAATATCTAATACAATGAAATTTAGTGTGTGAGTTTCCATTTTTAAAAATTTCAATAAGTTTTTTTTCAGAGTTCTTTTCACATACATGGTTGTAAAAAAATGAAACAAAACAATGAATAAAGTTCCATTTGTAAAATAATAATTTATTTTGGAGAGGATAATATTTAACCCATCCAGAGGGTAATTAAATTATGAAAAATTCACTTGTTTTTTATAAATAAAGTGGAAAATTAAAATCTGTTTTGGAAAAAACATAGGTGATAGAGATAAATGGAAGTGATTCTTATTAAAAATTTCATTCCACTTAAATCAAATTTGATCCACTCATTGACTAGGAACTTTTATTAGATTGAAATAAGACTGTGATTTCATTCACATAGAAAGCATGATAATTCTTACAAAGGATGAATATGTGTTTTATTTATTTTCATATAAATTTATATCCAGGAGGGATGATTCTCTATTTGTTTTTGTTTTTGAATAAATGAAATTCCATGATAAAATTGTCTGGGAGTGCAATAGTTCAGGTGTGGGGGAGTGATGTGAGATAAAAATCAAAAAAATATATCTTATTTTCAGAAGAACCAACCTCATAATTGATTTAAATACTAGATAAAATAATGATTTCGATGATATTTTTGAAATTTTTATTTCATGGGAAAATGTCTTAAAATGAGGATTTTACTTGTTTTATTCACCTTTGAAAATAAATTGAGAATCCATACAGTTATTGGAATTTATTTTTTTTTAATTTAAAAATAATAATTTAAAATTTAAATATTCAAATTGTAATTAAATTATTAAATGGATTTATTTATGATTATTAATTATTTCTAAAATCTCGTTAAATTAGATGAAATCCATAAATTGAATTTTAAATTGAAGTTGAAGTTGTGTGATTTTGTTCATGAAATGACAAATCGGATTAGGGTGTGAACATTTAATGATTCAAATTTGATGATTTAATCGATTGATTTAATTAATTTTAAATTATTTATTTAAAGGTTTAAATTTTTATTTTCATTTGTTTTAACAGTTTTTAATTTAATTAGAAAAAAATCATTCACTAAGAAAAAATGTGTGGTATGCAGGTCAATCAAATTTTGGAAAAGGCATGGATCAACTGTGACCTCTCTTTTTGTGGATGATCCAACCATAATAAATGAAAAAGGCATGGTGCTACAAAAAACAAAAACCAAGAGACCAATCCACTAAAAATTTTACAAAGGCTTTCAACCGCTTGAAAGAACCTCTGTCGACTATGGGAATACTTCCCAAAAATTTATAAATAGAAGGATCCACCACATGAATTCACAATATATCATACCTCCTTTTCTCCCTTTCCTTGACTGCATGACAAAACCCCCTATGACCACACCTTATCATGGTAAATAAACCTATATATCACTTGCACTGACCCATGAAAATCAAACTTGACCTAGCACTAATTGAAGCTGCACCACCTATGTAACCAAAGATCGAGTGTAACTATTTACAGATCAATCACACTAGATAAATTTCAAATTTTCCAAGGATGAGGATCCCATGAGATCCATTGTTTCTGACTAGGGTTAGGCTCACCTAACTGGATCCAACCTAGCTTGATCTACTAAGGAATAAGTTGATGCAATACACCCAAGTCGTGCCATGTTGTTTGAGTCCAACGACCGAGGCTAAAAAAATAATTGAAATCAAGTGATGAAATATTGAGGCAGATTCAACCAGTACGTATTTGATGATTTTTTGCATGTTGAATATTGTGAAAGACACCATCGCACCAAAGGAAGTCAAGATTCATGGTAAAGAAACCCTAACATTACATTCCCTATTGAAATAAAACACCCGAGATCACTATTTAATATTCATAAACAAGAACCATTGTCTAAATATCTAGTCACCACTGAGGGATATGACTAAATTCAACCATCTATTGAGTCTTCCACCATATTTCTCCTATTGAATAACCTAGGATGAGGATTACCATGGAGAAGATATCGCTAACCTACTATGTAATGCTTACTGGTGAAGTACCCACTGCTACGAAGGTGATGACCGGAGACAACCACCATATGAGAAGAAGTCACCTCCTGAGTTTTCCAAGTTTAAAAAAAGAAGATAATTGAGGGTGATTGAATATGGAGGTGGAACTCAATTTCCCCCATGGTTACGACTAGGAGTCCATTTAAGAATGCCCACACTCTATTAAATTAAATGCATCAATAAAGGTGAAGTTTCCCATTGGAGGTGTATTGTGTTTGGATCGATGAGATGATTGTGGTTTGAAAAATTATTGAAGACCAACACTGGACACTGATTCTCTTATTAAATATTATGGTTGTAAAATTAGGAATAAATTGACACTTAACTTGAATCCGATCAATGATATGATTGAGTTGGATATAATTAAAAGTATAATAACATGTAAGACAATGAGATGATTTCATCCAATCCCACTATCAAGGCCCAAATTGTCTAGCCCAATTTCTGACATGTGTAATTCCTCATGATCAAACTTTGATAAACACTCATTTTTTTACTTCACCTGCAACCAGTAGGAAAAATACAATGAGAAAATTCTCCAAGAGTTCAATTGGATCTGCAAATCATAGAAAAAATTATACTTAGATTCTTCTCAAACTCATTCTCATGTGATCAAGGGAAAAATATACCTCTAACTAAATTCATCTCGACCATCAGTTGTGACATGTATAACCCATCCAAGTAAGGAGAACTCACTTCACTGAACTGAATGTGATGGTGAATAAGGTAATTTAACTATAACTAATTTACCTCATATCTACTTAATATGATTCTATATCTATTGATCATATCTTTTCAATCTCTATAATTTTTCTTTTTTCAATTTTAATTTACTACTAATTATATTCTTGGTTCAACTGTGTAGTGTGAATCTTCCCTTCCCCTGATTCTTCATGTTTTCTCTATCTCTATGTCATAAAAAAGATCTTATAAACTCCACATATATATATAACTAACTTGAGGGTTAGGTCCCCTAGGAAGATCATATAGGCACATTTAATCCTTATCTATAAATTTTTCATTTCTCATCATCGATTCAGTAGAAAAATAGACAAGGTAAGATCAATGATATTTATATGAACTTCCTGATGAACTTATTCAATCTAAAATCTATTAAATCATTTCTCACTCCATTATCTCGGTCTATGGTGCATACCATTGGATCACTATGGACCAAGGGATAAACATCCTATAATGGAAATGGGTGTGGAGATAATGGAAACCTCATTTGAGTCTTCTCATTTCCTTTTCACTATGGAGGAGGTGGAACTATATGTACTAGGAGATATTTATCTTTTTTATGTTTAAAACCACAAATTATATAGAGAAGAGAAATATAATAGTGATACTGATGTGATTGTTGGATCACTACAATAGAAAACGCCTTTACCAATGATTTTTGTAGCGGCAGTTTACAAAACTGTCGCTAAACCTTTCGTTAAAATGATTTCATGGTGGTTTATTAAAAACCTCCATGAAACCCATTTAGATTTTTACATCGGTGACAATCACCTCCCCCAACCAAATCCAGCCCCAACCCTGCGAGGATTCTCACCTCGACGATCACAAACCCTACCGTCGGTCCCCTCCGCTGCCCTCTCGTGCCGCCAATGACCTCGCCGCCAGTCTCTGCTGACCCCACTTCTCCCCCCGACACCTGAGATTCCAGCATCTCCCTCGAACCCGTCGAGTTCGTACCCTAGGTATGATCCCCTCCCCTACTGTCGGTGGGATCATCCTGTTACGGTGGATTTTTTGTGTGTAATGTTTAGAGGAATCTTGTAGAGGAAAAATGCATAAGGTTTTATGTAGTTTCATTATTGTTGAGTCATTTCCATAATTTATTTTGGTTTATAATCAAATTTGGATGAATTCATTTAATTTATTGACTTCATATATTTGGGTTTTGTTTAGAAATGAGACCAGAGGTGTTCTAAGAGTGATCCATACCCCGTTTCTTGAAGTTACAGTGAGGACACATAATTGATGAGATGTCCCTAAAGTATGAGTAATTGGATTAATATGGATTAATTCTCTTAATTAATTATTATTTCTTTATAATATATGTTGTAATTTTATGAGTTAGGGGATTGAGATGGTGTTGGTTCCTAGAGATGGCTTTGATGAGGATGGAATGAGATTTATTAAGGGGATAACTCTATGGTCAAGGTAGTTTATGACTAATATTACCATAGGATATGGTTATTCATTTATTTTGTGGATTGAAATTTCATGTAGGTGGGTATGTGACATGAATGGGATCCATGAGTTATTTACCTTATGATACATGAGGATAGAGATTCATGTTGGGTTCATATAATTCCCTTTAGTATGATGCATTGATTATACAACCATTGATGGCTATTTTATATATGTGAGAGGCTTACCTATAGGGAAATTAAAACCCCAATAGGGTTTCCATCATGTATTTATGGGTCAAGTTTTCTATAAAGGTCTTATTTTAGGTAATTGATTATTTCCTAAAGAAATTTCTAGGGGAGAGGCTATGGGATGGTGTGCTAATGGTCATTTATGGTATGATAATCTATGAGAACATATGAATGACCCAGTATGGAACCAAGTTAGGTTCCTTTGCTCGATGAGAAATCAATATAGACTATATGGATAATGATAGGTTCTCAAACCTTATGAGTTGGGAATGTGGCCCTTGGCAGACATTTATCCCTTATATAGGGGTGATATACCTAGGGAATAGAACCGTAAGCGGTATCTTTATCATCCACATTAATCAAATTGCACAATATCAATATAACTTCAAAATTAGATTTATCATGTCAATAACAACTTACCAATCACACTGAAACCACACTAATGATAGTAATGGAATAACTACTTCCTCTAAATTTTTGTTCCTCTTAGTGATATAATTCTACTAAATTCAGTGCTTGATATCCCTTGTTATAAACTAGATTCAATATGACATCATTTATTCTCTTAGTTAAGACTTGGAAACCTCTTTTTATTCTAGAATAATCATTTTTTATGTATTTCTAGATTCAAAAAGTGAATTTACTTCATCATGAAACTTCTAGATCATGTTTTGAAGAAAAAAAGTGGTTTCTTAACACCATTTGCTGATTCATGATCAGCCATGACATGTTTGATCATATTTTATATGAAATGAGACTTGAAATAATTATTACATCACTTATTTCATGAATTTTTTGGATTTAATCAGTTCTTCCTTTAGTTGAATAACATGTATATTATTAGCACATCCACCCCATGGATCATATCTCCCCATAAATATTAGGCCACTTCAAGGAATAAAAAAAATGTTCAATGTCCACACCGAAGTCTGAATCTGACTCTTAGTTCAACTCCATGGTCAGATCCTCGATCGTCCCATTTAACCATAATTCTCCACTCATGAGAACTAACACATATATGATCCAAATCACCCTCAAGTCACACCACCAATCTTTTCTATGTGAATAAACCAAAGAGAGGTATATGAATTCAATCCACACAAGGTTTGTAGAATCTCAAAACCTAATCTCCCAAGTTATTTCATCATGCATTTCCATGAACACCACCACTTATCATGCCTCAAGACTACTATCCCTCATGTGGTTCATGTCACTCCAAATTAACAATGTCTTGAGTTTTTTAAGCATCATAGGGTTTTCCCTAAAAATTATTTATAATATATTTATTCGATATTAGAGTTTTATATGAAGACTCTATAGAGAAATTAGGTTGGGGTTATTCCAAATTAACAATGTGCTTTGGTTTTCATGGTAAAGTAGGTACCAAATTGTTAGCACATTGTTTCTCTTTACCAAAGAAACTTCCCCGATCCCAAACACTAGAGGGTTCATATATAACTCAGGGGCTCATCTTTATTATATTATGTTTCTGTAATCTTATACTATCGTATATATGAATCTCTTTCTATATTTAGTAGTAACTATGTGTTTTAATTTTTTATTATTATTGTGTAGGCACATTGTGATATACATGGATAAAATTTGGATCACATTACCGAGGAACACACATCAGTATGTTAAGGTATTGAATGAGTTTTTAGATTTTTCAATTTCTAATCGATCTGTTGAAGGGAGAATAAAATTTCCATGTCCTAAATGTAAATTTAGAACATGGTTGAAGAGAGATGAAGTATATGAACATTTAATACTGAAGCAATTCCCTAGTTAATATTTGTGTTGGATTTGGCTTGGAGAATCGAACGTTACAGAGAGATTGAGCACCGATGTTAATCCATAGAATGAGGTCCCAAGTTCGTTGAAAATGGAAAATGAAATGGAAAACCTCATAAATGATGCATTCGACACTGCAAGACACCACTATCAGCATCAAAACATATCAGAACAACCAGAAGAGGGTGCTATAAATTGCAACGTGACAAGTGATGTTTTTGAGACTGTACCACAGGAAGATCAAGATTTTAACATATCATTGGATCCTCCTCTTGATTCTGTGGAGCCAAATGTAAGGGAAAACTTCACTGAGGAAAATGTGTTTCATGATTTAGTTGACGATGGAAATCAAGAGTTGTATAGTGGGTGTTTGAAGTATTCAAAGATTTCATTTCTACTGAAGTTGTACCATATCAAATGTCTATGTGGAATTAAAAATAAGGCAATGTCCATGATATTGGAATTGATTCATGATGAATTTACTAAATCAAAAATACCAGAATATTTTTATGATATGAAAAAAGTTGTTAACAAGCTTGGTCTGAATTATACAAAAATACATGCGTGTACCAATGATTGTATGCTATATTGGGGAGAGGATTCAAGTAGACAGAATTCAAAGAAATGTTCTTCTTCTAGATGGAAGGAAAAGGGTGATGTTGGAAGCCTGAATGAATATAATTTCATGGAGAAGAAGAAAAGGAACACACCTGCAAAGGTTTTGTGTTACTTTCCTTCGAAGCCTCGATTGAAAAGATTATTCATATCATCGAAAACCGCTGAATACATGAAGTTGAATTCTGTAGATAATAAAAATGATGGGTTAATGAGACATACAAAAGATTCCCAATCGTGGAAGACATTTGATTTATTACATCTATATTTCTCAGCTGATCCTAGGAATGTTTGATTGGGATTGGCTACTAATGGATTAAACCCATTTGGGACTTTGAGTACCGGTTATACCATTTGGCCAGTTGTTTTGATCCCTTATAATCTGCCTCCATGGATGTGTATACAACAAACATCTTTTATCCTTTTGATGATTATTCCAAGAAAACAAATTCCTAGAAATGATATTGATGTATACTTGCAGCCTTTGATTGATGAATTGCAGGTGTTATGGAGCAACGGTGTTGAGAAATTTGATGCTTCTTCTAAAACAATGTTCAAAATGTCACTGCTTTAATGGGGACTATTAGTGACTTCCCTGGGCTTGGGAATTTATCTAGTTGGAACACTTACACGGGTTTGGCTTTTCCCATTTGTAAATTTTATTTTGAGCCCAAATGGCTACCTCACAGTAGAAAATGGTGCTTCTTGTGTCATCGAAGATTTCTCGATGCATCTCATAGATTTCGGCTAAACATATCAAAATTTAATGGTTCCATTGATCGTAGACCACCTCCAAAGTTGTTAACTAGTTCTGAAATATTGACACAGCTTGAAAATGTTGAAACATAATTTGAAAAGGTTCATCTTTTGAATGATAGCGGAAAACGGGTCGGAAGTGCATCGTCAAGCAAAAACGGAACGCAACAATGGAAGAAAAAAAAGTGTATTCTTCAAACTTCCGTATTGGGAATTTAATTTGGTGGGGAATAATCTTGATGTGATGCATATTGAGAACAATGTCTGTGATAATTTGATTTTCACATTGCTTAATGATCAGGGAAATTCTAAGGATCATCTCAATGCTTGTAAAGACTTACAAGCAATTAACATAAAATGCGATCTCTAGCCAGATGAGAATGAAAAGTATCCTCCGACAATTTTTGCAATGAAAAATAGGGATAAAGATAAATTACTTCAAATTTTAAAGAATGTTAAGGTATCTGATGGGTATTCAAGTAACATCTCAAGGTGTGTTGACTTAAAGAATCGTAAGTTACATGGATTGAAAAGTCACGATTCACATATTTTGTTACAACAGTCACTACCATTGGGATTGCATACATTATCACATGAAAAAATTACTGCTATTGTACTCTAATTCTCCACATTTTTCAGACAACTATGTGACAAATCTCTACATCCATTTTATCTTGAAAACCTCCAGGAGAGGTTTGTATTGACCCTTTGTGCAATGGAGATTATATTTCCTCTGTCATTTTTTACTGTAATGATGCATTTAACTGTGCATTTTGTTGAGGAACTCAATTAGGAGGCCCCGTTCATTATTGATGGATGTATCCAATTGAGAGGTACTTTATTTATATGTTTTTCAGTTAAGTAAACAATTTTTCGTACTTAATTAAATGCATAATTATGTTTATTTTATTTCACAGATATCTTGGGAATTTGAAATCATACGTGATAAATAAAGCTTAACCAGAAGGCTCTATTGCAGAAGGATATTTGGCTGAGGAGTGTCTTACCTTTTGTTCTCGATACTTGGATGATATTGAGACAAGATTTAATTGAGTTGGAAGTGTTGACGACACATCGACTCAATCTCAAATACATCAGAAATCCAAAATATTTTCTGTTATTGGCCAATCAGTTGGGAGGAACTCAAATGTGACACTGAATGAATTGGAATTATTACAGGCACATAGATTTGTGATGATGAATAGTGAAATTTCATATCCATTTATTGAAGATTTGAGGATACAAACAAAGAGACGAATGAGAGGCCGAACACGAAATGATAAATATATAAAGAAAGGTGTTAATAAAGAGCTTGTAGAATGGTTTGCACGATGTGTAAGTTCATAAATATTGAAATAAGTACAAATATTAGTTTGACACATAAATTTTGTAAATCTAATAAAGTATATTTCTTTTTTCAGATCATGAATACTGATACTCGAGCAGAGGTGTCATAAGATTTGAAGTTTCTTTCTAGAGGTCCTTTAAAACAAGTTAGAAAGTTTGACTCTTATAATGTGAATGGATTTAGATATCGTACAGTCGATCGAGAAGTGGGTTTGAAAACACAGAATAGTGGTATATTTACATTTTCTGAAGTGGAATACTATGAAAAGCTGCATGATATTATTGAATTAAACTACCATGGACATTTTTCTGTTGTTTTATTCAAATTCAAATGCGTCGATATTATCAGAGGTGTTAAAAGAGATTCCTTGCAATTTACTTCAGTGAACTTCTATCACTTGATGGATGTTGGTGATTGTGAACTTCATGATCCATATATCTTAGCATCGCAAGCCAAAATGGTATATTATGTGAATGATGTTGTCGATTAAGGGTGGAGTGTAGTTTCTCACGTAATACAAAGAGATTTGTAAGATATGGGTGATGAAGTGGAAAATTTGACCTCTGAAATTGAATTTAATCAACAACAGGAAGCAGAATTATTTGTCCATCATGATATTGAAAATATTAGTCTAACAAGGATGAATTAATTCTATGAAGAAATGGAGCAGGAAACTGACATGATTTAAGGGGAAAATGATTGTATGTACAATTATTTATTTATTCAGCAACCACTTGTTTCATTTCTGCAGTCATTTATTATCATTGTTATATATATTTTGTCTGTTAGTACTGGGCATCTATTATCATTTTTAATTTTTTTTATGCATAATTTTTTTGAAATATATATTCTGAACTTAATTTTATTTGATTAAATGACAAGAATTCCAAGGATAAAGTGGTACACTATTTCATCTAGTTCTGCGACAGATGACGATTCATGTGGCTCCATCCCCACGACATCTGAGGCACCAGCTGCCTACACCCCCGCACCATCTCCCCCTGCACCATCTCTCACACCATATTTGGATGTCCCATTAGAGGCTGAGTCGTCGACTCCCCCTTCAGTAGCCTCAACATTGGGGCAGCGACACACCCCTTCCAGTTCATCACGAGCATACTGGAGTGTCATTGTCATAGGTACAAATTTTAATTAAATAAATTTATTGCATTTTGTTTATACTAATTGTTTGCTCATTGAAGATGAAAAAAATGCAACTGTGGAGAAAAACATAAAAACTTCAGATGTTTGGAATATGACTGGCGAAAGATAGTCGTGCCATTTGATTTTATGGGGACCCAACAGATGACGTTGCGGGGTTACTTGGCCAGATTCTAGGACAGCTGGCAGCGGAGCCCATTTCCCTTCCTATTTCATATGATGATTCAAGAAATATGCCTCCAAGCTGGAAAAATGAAGTTTTTGATTCTCAAATAAAGGTAAATTTATTACATTATGGTTTAATTGAATGTCATGTTACTAATATGTTCAAAATGAATTTCTATATACAGATGTTCTCCCACTTTACAGTTGCTGATGTGATAGCACAGAAGTGGACATTGAAAAATCTAGGTAAGAAATGGAAATATTTCAAATGGAGATTATGGTGTGATGTCAATGATACCTCGTTGACTGTGTAAGAAATGTATGAGAAGCTACCCAGTGGGGTACCGAAAGAACAGTGGAGAGTTTTTGTTGACAGACATCGTGATGAGAAGCAGATGGTATTGAAATATATATTATTATATTATCCTCATATTACATTTATAAATTTATATGAAGAGGACATGACATTGAATACATTACTATTTAATTTAATTTTATTTATTTCATGATCTCTCAAGATATAATGCATTAAACCGGGATAAGCATGTCATCCCTCACACTGCGGGCTCAAAAAGATTTTCTAGAAGTCGAAAGACATTGGTAATATTTTAATTAGTTCAAATATTTATAATAAATTATTATCTATTTAATATATTGAATTTTTTATTTATCTTTGCTTAATGCAGTCACAGAGTTTAGGGAATGAAGCATCCCCAACTGAACTATGGATGGATGTTCACAAGAAATCATATGGAAGTTTTTTTAATGAGCCTGCTAAAGAAGTTGAGGTATGAAGTCAATGTTTTATTATAATAACTTATTATCAGTTTTTACTGTGTTAATATATATTGATATTTGATTTATAGGTAAAAATTAAAGAACTATGGGATGCCAATCCTGTGTAGTCCTACTCAGTCTCCCAGGATGACCCGGTTGCTAAAGTCTTTGGGAAGGAGCATCCTGGTAGAGTGCACGGGATGGGTTTGGGACCCGTACCATCTGAGTTTTCTAGCAAGCCACCGGGGATGGCGGCTTCATCAACTCCTGTATTTAGTCATCCCATACCCGTAGATGCTCAGAAAGCGATTGTTTCTCTACGAAACACAGTTCACCAGCAGGGAGATCAGATATCTTTTTTGCAGAAAGAGTTGACTGAAATACGTCAGCATATGAGTAGATATGCCCCCAGTTTTAGTGCATCGACTGGTGGTATGCAGGTAAATCACAAAAAATAAAAAACATTTAGTTTTCTAACTTTCATTGGTTTAAAGTTTTAATATAAATAAGAAACCCTATTTAATTTTCAATATAATGTTCTTAGAGGTGACAACAGAAAGTGGTGATGAAGTTGGTGAGGGTGACGATGGATCATTGGACCGTGAGTAGTTGTATTGTTCATGTGTTGAACAAATATGGGAATAGTTGGTTTGTATATGTAACATTTGTGGCATATAGTTGCCACCAAACATTTTCATGTCCTAAAATTTCCTCGATTTCTCATGTTTATTTTTATGCGTTTTATTGATTTATGATGTTTCTTTTTATGTCTTGGTTTCTCGAGTGTGGTATACACCATTCCATTTAGGCCTGTGTTTGAATTGGTAGTCGAGATTTTGGATGACTAGGAGTTAAAACCATTGTTGATGTGTTGAACAAATTGGGTTATTTTATAGTGATCAAGGGGATAGTGTTGCAGACACTTTGGTGAGGCCCTTGTAATTTGTCTTACTGGGAGGCCCTTGTGAGTGGTAATTTACCGCCGCTAAAAGGTGTTTCTCTTGTAGTGAATCCAGTCTTTGTTCTAGGGAACCAAAAATTGCGACACATTGGGATTAAAAACAACTAATATACTTATATAAATCCTCCATTATATCTAATATCAATAAGATGGAGGTTCCAAATATGGGTGGTATAGGATTTGAATACACACACTCAAGATATTAATTCCAATATGGTTGTACTCATTCACATCAAAAATCAATGGAATATATATGAGAAGTAAAGGAATCCACCGAATCCTAAGATACTACATCCTAAAATACCATTGAGATAATTTCCTTATATTGATTGAGATATATACCCCATGAAGGTAACTATAGATAAAACATTAATGTTGTGGAAATTTGCATCAATTTATTTGATCCTAATCAAGTTGGACATCTCAAATCGACCTTTATTGATTGATTAATCTACTATTATTATATAATATTAGATAAATGATGTATGATAACATCAACCAAATCCCCATACATAATGGGTTTTTCCCTATAGAAATTTAATATTGTTTTTCACATGTTATACTATTTTGAATTTGAACTAAGTAATATTCTCTTATATTGAGATGGTTTTACTATTTTTTAGTGGTGAGGGGGTAGTGGATTCATCCACACCTGTTTCATACTCAATAGAATCATGTTTCCCAACATCAATTGGTTTAACATTGATGAAATATACTAATGTGTTACCACCAATAGAAAACACATATTTACATTTTAAGAGGAATATCATTAATTTGAAAGTGATCCCATAGGATGAATGATATTGGAGATGACCATGAGGAAAAAATGATAAAAAATTCCCCCACCCATGTGGGTTATGTTTTCTGTTGTAATTTTTTAGTCACAAAGTCCACTTAGGATAGATTCTGATGCTTTTAGATATTAGAGCATTGTAACCATCCCTAGTATATTATCTAGATATTCTAATGGGCATAAAGGGTGTTCAAACTAGTAGGGGTATAAATATACTCTTGAGTGTCAGTGGTTGGATATCCCCAGTGGGATCAACTTTTAGATGCTTGAGTATAGACAATAGGGAAAAACACTCTATATATCTTCTTGAGTACTCAAGGTCATATGTTAATAAAAATGACTATAGTGAACATGATACTCATAATGAAGTTCTAAGGTGATTTCTAATTTATGGTGGACATATTTATCCAAATCAATATGATAATAGAAGAACGTGTTCTCATGATCTATTGAAAGGATACAAAAAGGTTGGATGTGAAATTATGGACCAATGGTTTTGCCATAGAATATTTTTAGTTGGACAACCTATGGGGAATTATTCCCTATAGATTACCATGAGTGTCATATAATGTTAGGATAGATCCATTTAGATGGTATTCCTGAAATAAGGTGTGAAACATCATGTACTCATTTTAAAAGGGTAGGAGACAATGTATGTCAGGTTATGGGGAACATATATTCATAGAAATTGAGTCCTATTTATGACATAACAATTGTTTTCATGCCTCACCATTGTGTTTCTTATGGGTATTATCAGCTTGTTTTTGGTCTTGAACATAATTGGTGCATTTGGTGATTCAATTTTAATTGAAGGATGTGATGAAGGTATTGAAAAGGAAACACAATGAAGAAACTCATCAATACATCATCAAATGTAAGAGTTAATAGTTTATCAATCCAATTACATGTTAATGGAATCACATTAGGTTATCTATTTTTTGATGAGAACCTCCAATGGGATTCCATGTATATGAATATTTGGTATGGATGTCCTTTTAGAACTAAATTACAATGAAAGGTATTAACTAGTGATTCATACTATAGATTATTCAAAATATGTATTGGTAAAAGGTGTGAGATTTTAGGATCATCAAATATTCTTTGGGTGGAATCATTTGAATTATTGGATTCCCTTATAGATTTATGATTTTTTAATGAATAATATCAAAATAATAGTGTTTAACGAGTTAATCCTATTCCTATGATCTCTCTGAATCTGTGTAGATATGAAAATATGTGATTTTTAGGATAATAATACATATAATACATGTTTATGATTCATTTTTTTAAGGCCACATAGTTAGGAAATTATTAATTTTTCACCATACAAAGAGGTCGTAGGTGTTTACATTGTTGGGATCAGGCCCATACGATGAGCATCATATGAATCTCTATAAATAGAATAATAACACACATAGTTTATTAATAATTAGTGGGATACAGCATACCATTTATGTTCAATTTAAATAGAAATATTTCAAGAATCTTAACTTTTTTTTAAAGGAGAACACTTTGTGAAAGGTACCTAGAAATAGATAGTGTTTGAATTTATCATGAGTTTCCATTTAAGTTTCCTATTGGTCTTCAATGACTAATTTGGATAAGTTATGGTTGTGGATTACACCTAGTAGAGGGCCCATATATTGTTTTCAATATCATATATATTGGTATGATGATAATCGATGAATGATTAAGAGGCTGGGGCATACAACTTGAAGGTGGATATGATATTGTGATACTTAGAGGGGTATCTAAAATTAAGGACTATATAAAGAATCTAATACTAGAGTCTTTAACTATGGTATTTTGTAAAAGTGATCCATATTATTCTTATCGCACAAGAATAATAGCATGTTTCTTGATGTTGGGATTGAACCTCAGAGGAGAATATATTGTATCCTAGTTAAGAGGAATAAAATACAATATAATTGAAGGCATGCATTTTAAGGTAATGTGACATGATTCATCGAAGATTAAAATTGTGTTGAAATGACATGTGTAATGAATTTTAGAGTCATCCTAATAGGTTTAGAAGGTGATTACTATAATGTATCTCAATAATTATTTTAAATTATGATCAAATAGAACATAATGTTTTTGTGTATCATGATTTTTTTAAGAAATAAGTTAATAGAATATTAGTTGTGTTACCTAAAAGTGAACAATAAGGTATTGAGTGAGGCTAACACACGAGCTTCTCTAAGACACCTGGTACAGTAGATGTGTGTGTTGATGGTATATTTGGGGTATTAAACCAATTAGGAGGCCCACACATGGTAAATCTAACTGTGTTTTACGCTCACTCCCTATATGGGAACATCGACACACATGTAGATCTAATGTTTCATTTTCAAGTGATATATATTATTGGGGATCAAGAAGGATCGGCTAGATGTATGTTTGGAGCGTAGTCAAATAATGGACCTATGTTTTATAGTTGATTCTATCATATATTTTTTTCAATTTATTCTATACTGATTTCCTAGGTTGATGTTTCTTGTTTTTTATTGGTATGTACAATATGGTATTTCTGGTTTGATTTTTCTTTTAGGGTAGTGGTTCAGTAGAAGCAATTTTTTTCTAGTTAGCTTTTAGGAACGGTTTAAACCGCCGCGAAATGTACATTGGTGGTGGTTTAAACCGCCGTTAAACCATGAAAACTGCCGCAAAATGTGAAAAAAAATTATGTTTCACTGCGGTTTTAACCACCGATACATAGTTGCATCGTAGTTGCTCATTCCACGGTGGTTCTCGTGACTTCAGTGGCGGTTTTATGGCCACTGGATTTGGGTTTATTCACGGAGGTTATAACCGCCACGAATAAACTGATGTCAAGGGCTCGTAAAACTGCCACTAAACTTAGTAAAACTGCCGCAAAATGAGGCAGCAAATACGCTTTCCTTAAACCTCCGCAAAACAGAAATAACCGCCGCTAATAGATTGGCGATGTCGTATTAGGCAGCAGTTTACATAAACTGCCACCAAACCATGTAGCGGCGGTTTAAACCGCCACTAAACTCAAAAATAACCTCTGATAAATGGCGTTTCTCTTGGAGTGGATGAGAATTAAATATGATAATGAAGAATCATGTGATCGACCCTATATCCAAACCCCTTTCACCATTTTTGTGTTTGAGTTTTGTATTTTGTTTTAATTTCATAAAATCAAAAACTCAAAAAAAAACACAATCATCTCTATCTATTTTATCTATTAATTTTTGAAATCCACAGCATACTCTTGGTGGGATGTTTTGACAAACACATAATCAGAATGGGAAATATTTTTGAAGGTTTCACACCTCTTAGTGCATGAGTATTCACGCGATATGTGGAGAACCCATTTTCATATTTTTCAAGCATAAAGATACTTTTTTCCCATACTTGACTTATGTTATCTAAGAAAGTTCCCTATCATAGATTCCATGGTAAAGTACACGAAACACATTTTTTCACACCAACAGTTACCAATCATGATAAAAAAATACAAACACAAAAACCCATACCCCAATCTATCTCCTAGGGAAGTTATAATCCATATAAAGTATAAAAAAAACTCTATATTTAATGATAAAAAATCAATCAATTTAGTAGATAAATTGGTATGTGGTACACCATTATCAAATAATTCAAAAATAAGAGTGGTGGTTTTCATGATAGAACCTTACACCATCGATGATCCTCCTTCATCCTCAATATTCCCCGGCTCTTACTACATGGAAAAAAGTATCCCCTGATCCTTAAATAGACCTAACTTTCATTCATGTTAAGGAATTACCACCTTGTAATAAGTTTCTGAGTATAATTTTTTTGATATTTCACCCTCCACTCTATATCTCTACACCTTTTTAGATACTCCCATACTAGTATCTTGAATTAATCAACCAAAAATATTCTTCACATGAAAATATATACCACATTAGTGACAAAAATGCCATGGATTTCAGCACTTATACTTTGGGTGCCCCAACTCACCACACTAGAAGCCCTCCTGTTATACCTTTCCCTCTGAGGGAGCTCCCCCTGTCCTCCCCAAGGAGTCATTATTCCTCTCTTCCCTACTGAAAGAGCCTTTAATTTTATATGATCTAGGGATTAAAGAAATAAACTACTTTACATCACACATATCCAACTCTATATAAACTAATATACTAACCACCTTAGCATTGGTTGGTGGATTCAGTAAAATGATTCTCATTCAAATATCTGATCAAAATAAGCATTCAACTTCTCATTCATCACCAATTTTAACACAAACTTATGTTATTGGAAAATTCAAATGCGTGTTTCATCATTGATTTACCTCCCTACTTATGTTTTAGAAACCCAAAAGCCCAATCTTACTTCATCTCTTCATAAGAATACCATTTGGTGAAAATCTTTTGGAATCCATTATTTTTGAGATCCTTATCCTTTTTTGACTCCTTAATAGATTCCCACTATTTCTACACTAGTATTTCTAGAAAAAAAATAATCAAACCATAATTTCAAGGTCTTCAAAGTACACAAAAACATGAAAATATAATCAATATTATCTAAATACTCCTAGACTTGCTCACATACCACATCCCATATAAATAATGGATAACTTCATGAACACTAAATCCTTATCAATATACCATGTGTTGAACCCTCTGGAAGATTGTTGAATTCTTCCTATGATTGCTGTTTTAATAATCACAAATCATCAATTACTTAATCTGGTTGGATTTCTCATAATCAAAATCTCTTAATGAATCTGTGTATATTGGTTGGATCATGTTTTTATCTCTTTGTTATTGATTTACAAGTATTCTGGAAGTCATCCAAATCAAAGGACAGCGGTCGCACCGATCCATATCAAAGGACAACGGTCGCACCGATCCATATCAAAGGACAGCAGTCGCACCGATCCATATCAAAGGACAACGGTCGCACCGATCCGTATCAAAGGACAGCGGTCGCACCGATCCATATCAAAGGACAACGGTCGCACCGATCCATATCAAAGGACAGCGGTCGCACCGATCCATATCAAAGGACAGTGGTCGCACCGATCCATATCAAAGGACAACGGTCGCACCGATCCATATCAAAGGACAACGGTCGCACCAATCCATATCAAATGAGTCACCGAAAATTCCTCACCGATGCTGATCAAATGAGTCACCGAAAATGTCTCACTAATGATGATCAAATGAACCACCGAAGATATCTCACCGATACTGATCAAATGAGTCACCGATGCTGATCAAATGATCCACCGAAGATGTCTCACCGATGCTGATCAAATGAGTCGCCAAAAATGTCTCACCGATGCTGATCAAATGAGCCACCGAAGATGTCTCACCGATGCTGATCAAATGAACCACCGAAGATGTCTCACCGATGCTGATGACCCACCGATCACTTGACACACTGATAGTCATAAACAGTTGTTTTGAATTTCTTTATCTTTATTTAATCTAACCAACAGTCATATTAGGAATATTTTAAATGCTCTTTCATTTATTTAATGTGTGTTGTTGGATGTCTGGAAACCATACCTCGTACCTGCAAAAAGAAAATCATATCTTTTGCCAGAGCTCGTGCTTTAAAAGAAGGATGTTGTTTTTGAGCTCAAAGAGAGATACACACGCGCATATACACACTAATAGATAATAGAGTTAAACACATGTTGTGAGGTTGCAGCCGCACTGAACAAGTGAAGAACACTCAAGCTGGTGTACATGAAGAAAGGCGTCTGAGCTTACAAGAAGATCACCTATAATCGTGTGTATCAGAGAAGAGCTGAGAACAAAAAGAGAACATCAATTCAATAGCTTCTTCAACATTCTCTGAACCTGGAAGTCAAGGAAACAGACGATACTCTGTTTTCCAGACAGAAACCAGAAGAGGACTCAGAGCGATTTCTAATCAATCAAAGGAGTCCAGAACTGCATGATAATCACTAGAGCCATTTCTAAACTCTAAATATTTGCTCTGTGATTTATCCTTTTACATATTGAGCAGTTTGTGTTATATGCTGTATTTTACACCCACACTGTCTCCTGTACTCTAACTGGAGGATTTTTAAATCCTCACTCAACTCTCATCATTTTGGTTTTCCCACTGAGATAGTGGTAGAGGTCGTGTGACCTGGACAGCTGGTTGCTGTTGTGTTTTCTCCCACTAATAACTCTAGTAGAGGTCTTTGACCTGGACAGCTGGTTGATGTTGTTATCCCTGATCTAGGGTGTGGATCATCTTTTTATAAAAGCTTTTGAGAGGACTAAGTCTCGGCTTGAGACTGAACCTCTTGGTTATATCTGTTGTTTTATATATTTCAAAGTTATTCTTTTATTCCGCTGCTAATCTCTTTAAAACCGAAACTGTTTTAAAGTCACTTTGATAATTAAATTCACAAGTGTTTATATCAGTTGTAAATCAGTAAGTCAGTTTCAAAAGTTAATGAGGTCTACTGATTTGATTAACTGGGAACTAATCAATCCCTTGAGAACCTAACAAAACATTTACTGTGATATAAATTCACTACAGTTTAATTCTGTATTCTTTTTGGGGGATTTTTATCTCAAAGTTTTTAAACAGAAATTTTAATTGGAACTCAATTCACCCCCCTCTTGAGTATCCACTCCGACCAACATTTGGTATAAGAGGAAGTTTAAAATATATTGTACTCTGTTTTTCAACTGTGATTTTAGTTGTATTTTAAAGTTCTTAAAATTTATGTTATTTCTAAATTGTTATCTCTATAAAATCTTTGCCTTAAGTAAGCTATCATGGATAATAGAGTTTAAGGTGTTTCTACCAATAGACCACCATTTTTTCAATGGCACTAACTATGCTCAGTGCAAAATCAAGATGAAAATTCATTTGGAAAGCATGGGTTTTGATATTTGGACTGTTATAGAATCTGAAAATAATATTCCTACTACTGTTAGAACTACTTGGAATGAAGCTACTAAGACAGCCTACAATAATAATTGTAAATCTATGAATGCTTTATACTGTGCTCTAAGAGATGAGGAATTTAATAGAATATATGTCTGTAAAACTGCTTATGAGATTTGGGATACCATAGCTGTGTCTCATGAAGGAACAAATAATGTTAAGGAGATGAGATTGAACACTTATACTATTAAATATGATAATTTTAAGATGAAGCCTGATGAACCCATTTCTGATATGTATCTCAGGTTCAATGAAATTGTCAATACAATGAATTCTCTGGGAAAGGATGTTCCAGCAAAGGAAAAAATCATGAGAATTTTGAGATGTCTACCTGAAAGATGGAGAGGAACCTCTGTCTCCATTAGAGAATCATGTGACATTGGTGAACTACTAGTCAAGTAACTAATTGGAATGTTGGTGATGTATGAAGAAGAACTCAAAGTAAACAAAGAAGAAGATGATGAACCTAGAAGGAAGTCTGTTTCCTTCAAAACTACAACCTAAAAGAATAAGGATAAGGAAAAGCTTCAAGCTATCAATGAAAGTTCAAGCTGTGAAGACAGTGAGAGTGACTCTGACAGTGATGCTGAGATGGCTCACATTTCTAGAAGGTTTAAGAAATTTTATAGGAAGAAGAAGTTTTTCAGAAAGACAAACTACAAAGGTAAGTATGGAAACAAGGGACATTGGAAAAAGGATTGGAAGAAATCTGACAAATCAGATGAAGTTGTCTGTTATGAGTGCAAAAGGAAGAGACACATAAAAGCAGACTGTCCAAAGATGAAATACAAGAAGAAGTATGAATACAAGGATAACAAGTATAAGAAATCCATGAAGGATACTTGGAGTACTTCTGAGGACAGTTCTAGTGAATCTGAAGTTTCTGAAACTGAACACAGAAACAAGGCAAACATGTGCTTTATGACAAACGCTGCTGAGGTAACTTCAGAAACTCCTGCTTCTAATTCATATTATTCTGGAGATGATTTTGAAAGTGATAACATATCTAAATCTAAACTTTTTGAATATTGTGATATGTTAGAAGAAACCTGTAATGAGATGAAAGACAAATACAAAGGTTTAAAGAAACAGTATGCTTTAACTATTAAACATAAATATGATCTTGATATTGAAATGGAAAAGAATGCTCAGTTTCTTAAAGAGAAAACTAAACTAAAATTATCCAATGAGAAACTCAAGAAAGACTTAGATAAATTTACAAATGGTAAAGATACTCTTACTCAGATGCTAGGTAAGCAAATAGCACCTAGATACACTACTGGTATAGGATACCAACCTGGATAAAGGAAGATTACCAGAACTAGATTCATTCCTAAATCTGGACAGAATGTAGCTAGCTCTGGAACTTCATATGCTTCAACGAGTTATAGTCATAGTTATAGATCCAATAAGATTTATCTTTCCAAATCTACTGATTCTAGAAATTCTATGAGACCCATTAGACAAATCTGGGTACCTAATGTATTAATGGCTAACCTGTCTAGACCCAAGAAGATCTGGGTACCAAAATCATTTCCTATCTAAATCTGTTTTGTAGGGAACCTGCTTAAAGAGCTCCTGTAAAAAGACCTGGTACTTGGACAACGGATTTTCAAGACATATGTCAGGAGAATTCTCATGCTTTAAAAGCTTAGTCAGAGTTGATGGAGGTTTTTTCACATTTGGTGATAATTCTAAAGGGAAAATCATCGGCTTAGGCCAGATTGGTAACACTGACTCAGTATTAATTTCTAAATTTTTATTTGTTGATGGACTTAAATACAATTTGTTAAGTATTTCTCAGTTATGTGATGATGGTTTTTATGTTAAATTTGAAAATGATTCTTGAAATGTTTTTAATTCTAAAAATGTTTTAGTATTTTCTACTTTGAGAAATGAAAATGTTTATGCTGTTGATTTAAATTCTTTAGGTAAGCAAAATATTACTTATTTAAATGCTTTTCATAAAGAGTCTTGGCTTTGGCACAGAATATTAGGACACAGTAATGTGCATTCACTTAGAAAACTTGCTAGGAAGAACTTAGTTAGAGACCTACCCAAACTTGAATTTCCAGCAGACAAATTTTGTAATCCCTGTCAAAAGGGAAAGCAACATAAAGTTTCTTTTAAATCAAAGAAATAAGTGTCAACTTCTCAACCTCTTGAGTTGGTTCACATGGATTTATTTATACCTTCTAGAGTTTCAAGTTTAAATGGGAAGCATTATGTCTATGTTCTTGTAGATGACTTTTCTAGATATACTTGGGTATACTTTCTAGCTCACAAAAGTGAAGCTTGTTATTACTTTGTTAAATACTCCAAGTCTGTAGAGAACCTTAGTGGACTTAAGATTAAAACTCTGATAAGTGATCATGGCCGTGAGTTTGAAAATCATGAGTTCGAATCCTACTGCTCACATAGTGGCTACAGTCACAATTTCTCTGCCCCTAGGAAACCTCAACAGAATGGTGTAGTAGAAAGGAGGAATAGAACCCTGCAAAAAATTGCTAGAACTATGCTTAATCAGTATGACCTACCCGTTTACTTTTGGGCTGAAGTTGTAAATACAGCTTTTTATGTTATTAATAGAGTCTTGATCAGACCTGTTCTTAAGAGGACCCCTTATGAGTTATGGAACCATAGGAAACCTAAGGTTAATTACTTCAAATTTTTTGGCTGCAAAGTCTTTAATCTTAACACTAAAGATAATCTTGATAATTTTGCATCCAAGAGTGATGAAGGAATTTTTCTAGGTTACTCAACTTCCAGTAAAGCCTATAGAGTTTTTAATAAGAGAACCAAATGTGTGGAAGAATCTTTTCACATCAAATTTGATGAAACTGATCCACATGAACCTAAGACCTCTCTTGATAATCTTGAAGATGATCTCTCTAGTTTGAACCTTAATGATAAAAATAGTGGACCTGTAGTTAAAACATCCAGTTCTGGAAATTTTCTAGACCCTGCTTCTGTTGAACCTCAACCTGCAGATGAACCTGAAATCTCTAGCCCTACCTTTTCAAGACCAACTAGGATTCTAAAAAACCATCCTTTAGATGCTGTCGTAGGAAATCTAGATAGAGGAACACAGACTAGAGCTTCTCTTAGAAATCAGGTTGAACATCAAGCCTTCTTGTCACAGCTAGAACCTAAAAATATCAATGAAGTTATCAATGATGAATTTTGGGTAATGGCTATTCAAGAGGAACTAAATCAATTTGAAAGGAACAAAGTCTAGAAATTAGTAGAAAGACCTAAGGACACTATAACCATAGACACAAAATGGGTGTTTAGAAACAAAGTTGATGAATCAGGGAACATCATTAGAAACAAAGCTAGGATAGTTGCACAAGGTTACAATCAAGAAGAAGGAATTGACTATGAAGAAACCTTTTCACCTGTAGCTAGATTAGAAGTTATTAGGATCTCACTTGCTTATGCATCACATCTGAATTTCAAGTTATATCAAATGGACGTGAAAAGTGCTTTTCTAAATGGTTTTATTTTTGAATATGTTTTTGTAGAACAACCACCTAGTTTTTCAAATCCTCATTTTCAAAATCATGTTTTTAAACTTTCTAAAGCTTTATATGGTTTAAAACAAGCTCCAAGAGCTTGGTATGAAAGACTTTCAAACATTCTTATTTCAAAAGGATTTATAAAAGGAATAACTGATCCCACTCTTTTTATAAAAAGGATTTCAAAAGATGTGTTAATAGTACAAATCTATGTTGATGATATTATTTTTGGATCTTCTAAAAATTATTTATGTACTAAATTTTCACAGGTTATGCAAAATGAGTTTGAAATGAGCTTAATGGGAGAGCTTAAGTATTTTCTTGGTTTTCAAATTTTTCGAACTAAAGATGGAATTATTCTAAATCAAAGTAAATATACTAAGGATTTATTAAAACGTATTGGTTTGGATAGTATTAAGGAAAGTAATATACCTATGAGTACCGCCTGTAAATTGGATTTAGATGAAACTAGTAAACCAGTAGATCAAACTAATTACAGAGGTATGATTGGGAGTTTACTTTATCTTACTGCTAGTCGACTGGATATCATGTTTAGTGTGTGTATGTGTGCTAGATTTCAAGATAATCCTAAATAATCACACTTACTGGAAGTTAAAAGGATTTTTAAATATCTTAAGTATACCATGAATTTAAGTTTGTTTTATCCAAAAGGACAATAATTTGACCTAACCAGTTATTCAGATGCTGAATTTGCTGGATGCAAGTTAGATAGGAAAAGAACATCTGGAACATGTCATTTACTCAGAAAATCGCTAGTATCATGGTGTAGTAAGAAACAGAACTCAGTTGCATTGTCTACTGCTGAAGCAGAATACAT
This sequence comes from Viscum album, assembly GCA_963277665.1. Taxonomy (NCBI): domain Eukaryota; kingdom Viridiplantae; phylum Streptophyta; class Magnoliopsida; order Santalales; family Viscaceae; genus Viscum; species Viscum album. The sequence goes on along the minus strand of OY728119.1, from coordinate 1,681,706,220 downwards.
CGCTGCTGGTAGTTGCTGTGCACAGATTCTGTGGATGAAACACACCTTATTGGACTATGGATTTGATTTTAAACAAGTTTCAATTAACTGTGACAATACTAGTGCGATCAACATATCTGAGAACCCTGTGCCCTACTCTAGAACTAAGCACGTTGATATCATACATCACTTTCTAAGAGATCATTATCAAAAAGGTGATATTTCTCTAAAATTTATTAGTTATGAACATCAATTAGCTGATATTTTTACAAAGCCTTTATGCTCTGAAAGAATGAATTTCATTAAACAAGAATTTTGTATGATCGATCTGTGAAACTAATCTATGAAACCGATCTGTGAAACCGATCTGTGAAACTGATCTGTGAAACCGATCTGTGAAACCGATCTGTGAAACCGATCTGTGAAACCGATTTGTGAAACTGATCTGTGAAACTGATCTGTGAAACTGATCTGTGAAACCGATCTGTGAAACCGATCTGTGAAACCGATCTGTGAAACCGATCTATGAAACTGATCTGTGAAACTGATCTGTGAAACTGATTTGTGAAACCGATCTGTGAAACTGATCTGTGAAACTGATCTGTGAAACGGATCTATGAAACCGATCTCTCTTTATATTACTTTTTTATTTTGTGATTAATTAACTACTTTTATCTTTATTATGGGAACCCTAAATGATGAAATAAATGATACGCGACTATTCCTATTCCCCAAACCGTCGACCTTTCATTTCTTTCCCGCCAAACCTTATTTTCTCTCTTCTCCTCCACTTCGAACCTTCGAACTCATGCTTTCCCCAGAATCATCAAATGGCTAAGCAGAAGAGACCGAGCAAAGGATCAGAAAGTCTTGAACCATCAAAGCATGATCGAGGGGAGTCTAGTAGTACAACTCAAAGATCAATAAATCCGAACCTGGAAACTCGGATTGTTGCTGTAGAAAAGAAAGTCAGCTCCGCCTGGCTTTTGGAAAGTAAGTCGCTATTGTTACAAGTTTTAGATTTGCAAGGATGGAAAGCCTTGTTCTCAGATAACACTCGTGTATACTATCCAAAGCTAGTGCATGAGTTTTATATAAATCTGCAAGTTACTTTAGATGGTGTTGAGGATGCCAGAATGTCTTCAGTAGTGAAAAGAAAGAAAATATCATTTTCTTCAAAACAATGGGCTGAATGTTTGAATGTACCCCACGAGGGTCGGTATGAGGATTATGCTGGAAACATTCCTCCAACCACCAAGTATTTCTCTTATGAGTTAGCTCTAGAGCTTTTGACTGGAAATAGAGAGTCAAGGAGAATCATAGCATCAAAGCTGGACGGTGAATGTATACTTCTCTTTAAGTTTATTCAGCACCAAATTTGCTCCAGGAAAGGAGATTTTGCTGCTGTAAGATACCAGGATGTTTTTCTGTTGTTTTTACTAAAGACCCATGATAAGATCAATTTGTGTAGATATCTAATGGTGCACATAGCTGGAATGGTGAAACCTTCTAAGAAAGCCACTGCCCTGTTCTATCCCAAAATGATCTCTGCTATGTTAAAAAGTCTGGAATGCGTTGATGAAGCTGATGAGATAGCTGAATCTGATAGTGCTTTTTGTATTACCAACGAGATTTGTAAAAGGATGAAGATAAACTGGAACCCATGGAAAAAATGCTGGGTTGTTGATGAGGACAAGTTGTATGAATCCTACAATCCCACTGATCATTGAAAGAGGCCGAAGGGTTTGAGAGACCCTGATTTGAAATCGGATGAGGAACCAATTTATTCTGATGACGAAGAAGAGGTAAATGTTGAAAGGAATAAAGACACTGAAGAATATGGTAAACAAGGGATGGAAGACGCTGAAACAGAAGAAGGAAGTATTTCATCTCCTGATTATAGGAGTGATCCTGATACTGTGAGTCCTAAGAGACGAATAGACTTTGGACTTGACAGTCCACCTTTACCCTTACCTGAATCAGAACCAGTTCTTGGTGATGAAGAAGCCAGTGACACTAAAGTATCTGACAGTGACATTTCTGTGAAGAATGGAAATGAAAATGGAGATGATGATGATGATAATGATGATGATGGTGATAATCGACCGGTGGATGGTCTTGTTGTACCTCCAACGGAAACACATCAAATTGTACCAGTAACAGATGCCAATGGAAAGAGAGAATCTCTTAAAAATAGTGGAAAAGCTAGTTATGATAAACCGAAATACACTCTGTATGCTTCTGTCTGGGATGATTACCCTAGTTTTGTTGTTTTGGGTTTAGAGTATTCTGAGGAAGAAGAAGAAGAATCAGAATCTACTGCGGTTATGATGGAAAGCCAACCAGTTGGGGCAAGGCCTGCTCATGTTGTTGATGCTGCTGGTGCTCATCTACCTAGTTCTACTGTCCCTCAGTCTGATTTTGACAAGTTAAAAAGGAAGTTGCTTACTGATGTGAGAGACACAGTTAGAGAAGAAATTTCAAAGGCTATTACACCAGACCTAGCCAATACTGGTGAGTTTATTAGCAGACACATAGCCTCTCTAAATCATATTCTAAAGGATCTACAATCTGGGTTAGTTTCTTTATCCAACGAATTTAGATCCACTATCTCTGTTATGATGGAAGTGTTGCGGAATCTGATTGAACATCTTAAAAAGTCTGATCTGAGAAAGTTGAAGGCTGAGATAACTCAGATAGTTGCTCAAGCCAGTTCAGCCAAAGTAACCAAGATCACCACTCGTGAGCTAGAGGCTCTGAAGTAGTTTGTGCATGATGAATTGGCCGCAATTAGGCAAGTTCATGATTTGGAATCGTTGAGGAAGATGAAGGAGCACAGTGATCACATTCATAAGATGGTAACAGTATATTCAGTAGATGCCACTAAAGCTCAGAGAGAAATCAAGGAAAAGGTTGATCACTACTTTTCAAAAATCTATACCAAGCATGAGATGACCGCGAATTTCAAAGTGCTAGCTGAAAATCTGAGACTACCTCCAGTCACTCAAGCTTTTAAAACTCAAGTTCGACAGTTGCAAGATTTTACTCCAACCTTGGAACGATTCATGGAATATAAGGATGATTTTGAGAAGGCTATACAGTATGGTGCAGAAGTCATTCAGAATTTTATATATCTTTTGAAGCCTTATCTGAATGCACAAGCCACTACCATTGTGCTTCCTACTGTTGACCCTCTCGGTGCCTCTGAGGTTTCTCCAAATCAGATCTCTGTTGCTCAAGCTCTCTCTCATCTTCGACTAGTTCCTCAGCAATCTTCTCAACCAGCTCCTACAACTCCACAGCAAATTCCAGTGGCATCCTCTCCTCCAACCTCCAGAGTCGTTTTACCACCGTTTCAAATTTGCCCAGTTCAACCTTCCTCCAGGCCTTCCAACTTACCCACCATTGATCCGTCCGACAAGGGCAAAGCCACTTTATACCCCCAGTAATAGTTGTGCGTTGTTGTTGATAGGATGAACCCTGTTGTGATTGTACTATGATGTCTTATGAACTTTATTCTCTTTTCTTTTTATTCTCACTACTGTCGTCTTCTAATATCTTCTTTTTCTATTTTCCCTCCTTTTTGATTATCCCAAAGGGGGAGAAATCTCTATGGGTCCATGGGAGATATGGGGGAGATTTATATCTTTGTATGGAAATGCTTGCATAAGTTTTTAACAGGCCTAATTTCATTGGGAGATTTATATTTTATTTTATTTTATGATTCTTATTATGCCTTATTATTGATGATATCTTATATTTATTAATGGATAAGCCTTGTGATTGGCTAAGAGTTGTGATTATCAAAAAGGGGGAGATAGTTGAACCCTCTGGAAGATTGTTGAATTCTTCCTATGATTGCTGTTTTAATAATCAGAAATCATCAATTACTTAATCCGGTTCGATTTCTCATAATCAAAATCTCTTAATGAATCTGTGTATATTGGTTGGATCATGTTTTTATCTCTTTGTTATTGATTTACAAGTATTCTGGAAGTCATCCATATCAAAGGACAACAGTCGCACCGATCCATATCAAAGGACAACGGTCGCACCGATCCATATCAAAGGACAGCGGTCGCACCGATCCATATCAATGGACAATGGTCGCACCGATCCATATCAAAGGACAGTGGTCGCACTGATCCATATCAAAGGACAACGGTCGCACCGATCCATATCAAAGGACAACGGTCACACCGATCCATATCAAAGGACAGCGGCCGCACCGATCCATATCAAAGGACAACAGTCGCACCGATCCATATCAAAGGACAACGGACAACGGTTGCACCGATCCATATCAAAGGACAACAGTCGCACTGATCCATATCAAAGGACAACGATCGCACCGATCCATATCAAATGAGTCACCGAAAATGTCTCATCGATGCTGATAAAATGATTCACCGAAAATGTCTCACCGATGCTGATCAAATAAACCACCGAATATCTCTCACTGATACTGATCAAATGAGTCACTGATGCTGATCAAATGAGCCACCGAAGATGTCTCAGCGATGCTGATCAAATGAGTCACCGAAAATGTCTCACCGACGCTGATCAAATGAGCCACTGAAGATGTCTCACCGATGCTGATCAAATGAACCACTGAAGATGTCTCACCGATGCTGATGACCCACCAATCACTTGACACACTGATAGTCATAAATAGTTGTTTTGATTTTCTTTATCTTTATTTAATCTAACCAATGGTCATATTAGGAATATTTTAAATGCTCTGTCATTTATTTAATGTGTGCTGTTGGATGTCAGGGAACCGTACCTCGTACCTGCAAAAAGAAAATCATATATTTTGCCGGAGCTCGTGCTTTAAAAGAAGGATGCTGTTGTCGAGCTCAAAGAGAGATACACACGCGCGTATACACACGAATAGATAATAGAGTTAAACACGTGTTGTGAGGTTGCAGCCACACTGAACAAGTGAAGAACACTCAAGAAGGTGTACATGAAGAAAGACGTCTGAGCTTACAAGAAGATCACCTACAATCGTGTGTATCAGAGAAGAGCTGAGAACAAAAAGAGAACATCAACTCAACAGCTTCTTCAGCATTCTCTGAACCTAGAAGTCAAGGAAACAGACGATACTCTATTTTTCAGACAGAAACCAGAAGAGGACTCAGAGCGATTTATGATCAATCAAAGGAGTCCAGAACTACATGACAATCACTAGAGCCATTTCTAAACTCTAAATATTTTCTCTGTGATTTATCCTTTTACATATTGAGCAGTGTGTGTTATATACTATATTTTACACACACACTGTCTCCTGTACTCTAACTGAAGGATTTGTAAATCCTCACTCAACTCTCCTCATTTTCCCCCACTGAGATAATGGTAGAGGTTGTGTGACCTGGACAGCTGGTTGCTGTTGTGTTTGCTCCCACCAATAACTGTGGTAGAGGTCTTGGACCTGGACAGCTGGTTGCTGTTGTTATCCCTGATCTAGGGTGTGGATCATCTTTTTATAAAAGCATTTGAGAGGACTAAGTCTCATATTGAGACTGAACCTCTTGGTTATATCTACTGTTTTATATCTTTCAAAGTTATTCTTTTATTCCGCTGCTAATCTCTTTAAAACCAAAACTGTTTTAAAGTCACTTTGATAATTAAATTCGCAAGTGTTTATATCAGTTGTAAATCAGTAAGTCAGTTTCAAATGTTAATCAAGTCTACTGATTTGATTAACTGGGAACTAATCAATCCCTTGATAACCTAAAAGAACATTTACTGTGATATAAATTCACTACAGTTTAATTATGTATTCTTTTTGGGGGATTTTTATCTGAAAGTTTTTAAACAGAAATTTTAATTGGAACTCAATTCACCCCCCTCTTGAGTATCCACTCCGACCAACACCATGTATTATCATAGTACACTCCTCTATATAATCCCTGGATAACCAAAACAATCAACCCACCAACTGAGGGTCTATAAAAGCATTTCCATCTTACCCTTTACCATTATCTACATGATCTATGAAAGGTGGGATAGTCTACAAAACACAATGAAATCTATTAAAATTATATAACAAATTATTTCACCTCACATATTAACTAGGTGACACTAATCCTTAGATAATTTCACCTCATACCATTATCACATCATTTGGAATCAATTCAAAAGTAAAACCAAAAAACATTCTATAGATACATATTCATAAGTTCAAGGTCAATGAGACTTTAAAAATACCTTTTTATATAAGAAAATTGTTAATTAAAAACCATGAAATGTGATTCAATGCATATTCTATCACCCTAGTCATGATTCAATACAAATATTACCTATCATGATGCATGGAAATTCACCCACTCCAAACCCTCTATAATGTTCCAATATGGATGCCACTATTTGGTTCCCCAAGCTAGCGGGTCACATGGCCTCAAGCTCATATCCCCAAATGCGAGAGGCTACCATTTAGTAACGAGGTCCTATAGTGTATCTGTGAGGAGACTATGCCCTCATGTCAGAGTGTATCATAGTGGTAGTAAACATATCAGTAATTAGAGAAAGTAGTAAATCATCTAGAAAAAAATTAAACATCCAAGATAGGGGTAAATAAACAATGCCATAAGTAATATCATATACAAAATGATGTGTCATGTTATGTATCTATAAAGAAACCAAAATAGGTATATAGGCATTAGTACAATACAAGTCTCAAAATATTGAAAAGACAAAAAAGAATTATCCTAGATAGTATCATGAGCCTAGATCAATATGGTGATCCCATAATACTAATCATAACACAAATCAAGAATCGTACTATGGGTGCTTTTCCCTATCCCTACCTATATCCATGAGGTATGTCCGGGTACCCAATGGTGACCCAAACAGGGTGTGAGATAACACATAGTAGGCCACCACCAACAGTGTCTATAACAAATCCAGGTTGTGCAATACAAGATAAAATAGTGTGTAATATATACAATAGGTAAGCAATAATACAAGTGAAATCCCATACAAAAAGTAATAAATATAAAGTGATACTATCTAGCCAAACAAAGCTCCCTGCAAACAATATTTAGGATCTCATAAATAAGGGAAATGGTAAAATATAACCAAACAAGTAATACCATCTATTCTTCCAACTGTAAGTTGATAACTGTATTATGGATATCTGTAAAACATTCCAAAAGAACCACCATGGACACACCATACAACCAAGAATAAACCACTACCACTACCACATCGTATAATCTAGTATATCTTCCACCTTGCCCTTTCTGTATAATCAATTCATCCATAATGGCATCGTTGTGTAATCAGAAGTGTCATACCAAAAAGGGTCAGATCTAAGGTATAGAAGAACAATGAATCCTCATTGAGTCCCAGGATCATCTAGATGGATAATTGGTAAAGACTTGGGTAGTTTCCAAGGAGAATGTCCACTGAGAGTCCAAGAAAGATGAATCTAAGGGGTTTCAAGGCCCAAGGTATCCTATGGAATTAAGACCTAAGGAGTAGTTTCATCCAAGGCATGCACTATCATAATTAATAACCATGGTAGAAACGTCTATGAAATCTAATGGAATTAGGATCCAAGGTATTCCAATCAAGTTATCCACTACCATTATCCATTCATCCATTCACAATCATTTTCATTCCATAATTCTACCCACTCATTTCCACAATTTCACTAAAATCCATTTAAAAAATTAAATCAATAAATATCATGTTATCACGTGGAAATGGAGGCAAACCATCTCCTAGTATCTAAAAAAATCAATTCAATTTATAAAGGGCTTCCTCTAACTGGGAAATCATACACACACCCCACATGTGGTATAGAAAAATGGAAAATACAATGGCACATCCCATGGGTGGCCTAGGTTAGGGAAATAACTGCCAAAAAACTCAAAGTAACTACTGGGAATCCCTAATAGGTTGTAATTAATTCAATTAAATCATTTAATAAAATAAAGGAGTGTCTCCAGAAGGTCTGACATGTGGTGGAATGGAAACTATACTTATAAAATAGAAAATTTGAAGGGAATGGTATAGACCACCTATAGTAGGTATGTAGTAGAGAACTCATCTGGTATCAGCTTATGATTTAATCAAGATCATAATAAAAATGATGAACAGATGAAGAACCTAGAAATAGGGTGTTAGATCAAACCAAAATAGAAAATATGATACCAAGACAAACAAAAAATAAAATAAGAGAAATAGATAAATCATCTGTGTGGATCCAATGAGACCGACAATAGAAGAAATAAAGTTTGGATCATGAATCAGGATCCAAGACTAGTTTTAAGATAAAAATGGGATTCATGTACATGTGAGAAGGGTGGGCGAGGATTTTGTTTTAAAAATAGATGTCCATGCCTCTTATTTTAAAATACATCCTCATGAAATTACATGGTGTGTAAATAATTTACACATTGTTTAAATCCTAGGGTTTTCCTTCCTAAAAAAACCCATACACAATGTGAACTGGCCCACCCGGGATGTTATATGTCATGTTTTGAACACACATCTTGTATTCCAATTACATTTCATGTAACTATAATGTAGCTAGACTATAACCCTCCTGCCACTTCCTTCTCAAAAACCACCCAACCAGACCACAACACGACTTAGGGTCTAATACACAAAGATAATTTAACAATATTTTAACTAGAAGTAATAGAATTTGTTTGTCAATAAAATCCCAGGATCTTACAATATTCCCCCTTAAAGCAATACATCTCAAAATTTCCCTTAAAATGGTGGTTAAGAAATGCATAATAATAATTATGTCCATTGAGCATGTACGTCATCCTCCTGCTCCTATGTCTCATCCTATAATAGTTATACTGCCATAGAACCCGTGTTATAAAAATTGATCATCCTCATAGAACCTTCATGATCCCATCAACAAGACATATAGGATTCTAATCAAATGATGCTTTTACCTATAACTCAACCTCCTCTGGATGAAAACTATGAGATGGTTTTGAATGATAGTGGCAAATCTAAGATACATGGAAGATATCATGCATGGCTCGGTACCACTAAGGTAACTAAAACCAATAGGCTACTGGCTTGAATCCCTCCAGGATCTTGAACAACCTGACATATCATGGATAAATTTATGTTTTCTCCTAATATGAATGTTCCCCATCCTCAGTGTGATATGTAAAAAACCTAATCCCTGAACTCAAGCTGTAGGGGTTGTTGAAGGAAATCAATGTAATATTTCTGTCGAGACTATGTAGTAGTCATCTATTTCTTGATCAATTGGAAATACTATGAAGACTCTTTCATGAGATGTTATCCCAGTAAAGCAGCCTCACCTACCTCTAACTATAACATGGATGATCCGAATGCCCTACATTACAAATCCTCAAAAGGTTTTATATGTGTAGTCACTTGATAACTATTATTTATGGTGAACTCAAACATGGTAACGTGTCTCTCCTAGGATCCCCTAAATTCTAAGATGCATGATCACAAAATTTCCTAAAACACTTAAATCATTCACTCTGACTGGTCGTCCATTTGAGGGTGGTATGTTGTGATTAGAATCACCTATGTACCCAACACCATCTACAAACTATGCCAGAAATGAGATATAAACCAAGTGTATTTATCTAATACAATGGTTTAAGGAACAACATGTAGTTATGATATCTTACAGATATAAAAAATCCTAAGATCATCCACTGAGAAGGTATCCCTGTTCAGTATGAAATGAGCAACCTTCATGAGCCTATCCAAAACAAACCACACTGCATCAATACCTTAAGGTGACCTTGGTAAACCAGTCATGAAATCCATCATGATATCTTCCCACTTCCAATCAGGAATGGGTAACTATTTTAAAATCCCATCCGGTCACTGATGTTCTTCCTTCACATGCTGATAGGTGGAACACCTCCTAAAAAACCATCTACCTCATGTTTCATCCTTGACCATCAATACCGGCGGCTTAAATCATGATACATCATGGTAACTATGGGATGAACAGCCCAAAACGAGGCACAAAACCCCCACATTAGTTCCTCACATTTGTCTGTTGGAACCCATATATGACCATTTATATACAGGATCTCATCCTAACCCACAGTCCAACCAGGAGGTGAGTCCTCACCTGCCACACTCTCCCATAGGACTAGGCCCTCATAATCTAATAGATGCCTCATCCTTACTCTATCCAAGAGGGTAGAGGTCACAAATAAGGATGAAATAAAAGTCTAGATACAACTATCATGCACCTCTAAGTGCATCTCTAAAAACAAATCCATAAGGTACCACTCACTACTTGCCTCCTGAACTGCCTTTATCTTAGTCCTCCTACTTAGTTCATCGAGCATTGCATTTCCTTTTCCATGCATATAGGCAAGATCAAAATAAAAATACTAAAGGTACTCAACCCATTTTTACTTCCTCAAATTCAGATCAAACTATATAAATATGTACCTAAGGCTTTTTTGGTCCATATACACCACAAAATTCTCTCCAAGAAAGTAATGTCTCCAACAACACAAATCACAAAAAACTATAACTAACATAAAATCATGCATTATATAATTTCTCTCATGTGGCCTCATCTGACGAGACCCATGTGACATGACTCTATCCCCTTGCATTAAATTATCGCCTAGTATGATACATGATGTGTTACAATATACAGTGTAACTCCTTCCTAACTCTAGAAAAATTAGGACCGATGCTAAATTCAGTCTCCCTTTAATCTCCTAAAAAGCTATATCATAAGAATATATCCATAAAAACATCACACCCTTATTAGTAAATCCTTTAATATGTGTTTCTAAGAATGATAAGTCTTGTATGAAACTTCTATAATATCCAACTAGCCCCAAGAAACATTGTATGTCAAAACAATTATTGGGATGCTCCCAGAAAACTATAGCTATCACCTTCTTTAGGTCAAATAATACTCCTATATTTGAGATAACATGACCCATGAAGTGAATATTATCCTTCCATAAGTAGAATTTTGTGAGATTAACATATAACTGATGATCTCTCAGTTTATCCAAAACAATCTAAATATGTTTGTCATGGTAGTATCAATTATGAGAATACACAAAGATATAATTCAAAAAAACCACCATAAATGAATCTAGATAAGGTTATAGAACTCATTTCATCAGCACCATGAAAACCACTGGAAAATTTGTGAGACTGAATGATATAACTAGATACTCATATAGACCATAACTGCTATGAAAATCTATGAGAGGTATGTTTGTAAGTACAACACATAACTGATGATATCTATATATCAAATCAATTTTCAAGAACATCTGAGCTCCTTATAGCTGATCAAAAAGTTCATCTATCCATGGAAAAGGATTCTAGTTCTTAACCTTAAACTAGTTCAATTTATGATAATACACACATAGCCTAAGGGCGCCATCCTCCTTTTTTCCCAAAAAGGACTGAAGAACCCCATGGGGAAGTACATGGTCGAATAAACCCCATTTACACCAAGTACTCTATCTACCTCTTGAGTTCTTTCAACTCCATCATAGCCATCATATAAATAGAAATGAATATTGGTCCAAATCTTGGAATAAGATCGATAGAGAACTCCACCTATCTCTCAGAAGGTAAACCAAAAAAAATTATCTAGGAAAATATCTCTGAAATGATCAACCAATGGAGGGAAATCTACCTGACATGATCAATGATCATCTATATATAAAATAGTAATATGGGATATCATCACACCTAGCCCACAATGCTCCGGTCGATCTCGGATCTCCTAGATATCCCATTCACCTCTGTGAATAAAAAATCCACCCTCTGGTGATGTTAAAGTCACCCTTCGGGGATAGAAATAAATATTGGATCAATAAGAAACTAGATAGTCATACCTGAGTATGATGTCAAACCTTGTCATCTTAAGAAAAAAACATTCCATACAAAATAAAACCCTCCAATCTCAAGGGGAACTCCCTGAACTGATGTACATCCTCTGTTTTGATTCTCAAAAGAGTATCAAGCATCATCACACCATCAGAAAACTGAACCATGATCCCAAGGATCTACAATATAGTTACATATATGAAACTATGTGATACACCTAAATAAAAAAGAGAAGATACTTAGATGACTCAGTTATCTACTCCTCGAGTGTAGGCTATATAGAATATATATGTCTTAAACTGTGGACCTATGAAACAACCTCACTACCCAGAGTAGGTCATCTCTATTTTCTAGATATATCTAGTGCCTAGCTGCCTTGACCACAACCACCATCTTGGCCCGAACAACTGATATTACTTCATCTCCCAACCTGATTTGGAGCTATGAAACCTACTCCTGAACCTAGATTTAGAGTCGATCCCCTTCCACTAACTATTGGAGGAAAGGTCCTACAAAAATTACATATGTGGCCCATCCTATTGCAATATCAACACTCGACTGAGTCTTGATCACACTGATGGATCATGTGTCCCCATATTCCACACTGATGATTGAAAACTGAGCTACCAGCACCAATATCCTAGCTGTTACTCATCTCATGGGAACTATCAAAATGTAACTTCCTGGCATTGGAAGCTGAACCACTAGGCCATGAGATTATAATGCTCTGATCTATTCCCCCATATTCCCTTACGTTATTCTCTATAATTAGTGCTAGATTCACTATCTCAGTAATAGTATTCCACTTGAACACATTGACCTATGATCAAATGGAGTGTTTGATTCCTTCCTCAAATCATCTTTCCCTCAATAGATCATAAAGAAGATATATTGGTGCAAAACCCGTAACTCTGTAAAGCATTCCAAATATTCCATAACTATCATTGCACCCTACTACAGACACATAAACTCACTAGTATGATCTACTATCAGAGTCATAGGAAAAAATCAGTCATAAAACCTAGTTTAGAAATCACCCAAAACCATATCTCATAGCCTTCCATCGTGGTTCAAAACATCCCACTAGGTCTTTTCTTCTCTACGAAGCATGTATGGTGGAATCCTAACTCTCCTCTCAGAAGTTGTCTCAAGATGCTCAAAAATAGATAATGTAGTCTCAAGACAAAACTCAGTTGCCTATCAACCACCATCCCTCGCAAAAGTGGACAGATGTTAATATTGGAACACATGATTCAGCTCATCCATATAAAAGGATGGTTGTGGTGCTTCCTAAAAAGTCTGTATATATCATAAAAATACCTCACATAACTATGACTAAAAACCTATGTTTGGTAAAATCACAGGTGTTATATCTGAAAATAAAGGAGGATACACTAATAGCCCATGGCACACTACATCTAGAGTATGTTCTTCACCACCCTCCTATCATACGACTAGAGGTTTTCGTGGTAGAATGTCTCTAAAATTCCAAACACATTCTTAAAAATGATTGATAGATAGATGTTCACAACTCAAACACATAGAACATGTAAAAATATTAAAATAAATAAGTTTTATCCATATTCCTGCTTTTAAATCCATAACTGGGTAAAAATAAATAGTCATAACATCACTAGATACACTGTCTAATGCCCACTCAATTTCGGGTCAAGTTCAAGCTCTCTATTTCAAAGATTTCAATTTGATTTGAAATTTAATATTCATTTCACAATTTTTAATTAATGGTTGAACCAAATGGTTCACAAAATTTAATCCATAAGGTCACATACACCTCATGAACATAAATGTGGTGTCCACTTAATCCACGCTATAACATGTTCCAGTCCATGCGACTGATGGTCTATGACTCAATGTGCCAAAATTGGAAGCCCGGGGTGTTTGTTGTAGCCTAATAAAGAAATCATTGCTTATGTTATGGTAGGCACTCTAAGTACCAACCATGTTTCTCAATTCTCCAAAAAAATAATCTATCAATCAACAAGTAAATCACACGTGGCACATATCAAAAAGCAATGCAGTCAAACAATGAATCCTAAATGGTATGCCATAATTCATATAGAATTTGAATCCTCTAAAGTGCCTAAAATGGGGCATGATGTTCATACCCTCATCTCATAATTCCATGATAAAATAGAAACCTCAATCATATCAATGATAACATAACAATTCAATTGAATCACCCAATGATGGAGTCAAATCAACTGTAATAGTCAAAATCCAGATAACAACAATTTCCATTCCCAGAAATTTAGTTTTTTATGTACACGGGTTAGATAATTATAGGCACATCTCATTACTAAATTATAATTACTTCCTAATTCCCTGACTATTGTCGAAAAATAGTAAGGCAAGAAAAGAACCACCTCTGATACCACTTTTTAATTTCCTTACATCGATTCCACTATCTGATGCCCTGAGCCGGTGGGCCACATGGCCTCAAGCACATCTTCCTAAATTCCAAAGGCTTCTAACTAGCAACAAGGTCCTATTGTGCGTTTTTGGGGAAACTATACCTTTATTTTTTATTGTATAATTATGGTAGTAAAAATATAATTCAATATTGGCAGTAGTAAATCATCTAAACAAAAGGAAACATCCAAGATAAGGGTAAATAAGAAATGTCATAAGTAATCTCATATATAAAATGATGTGTCGTGTCATGTCTCTAAAAATCATCCAAAAAAAGTATAAAAACATTAGTACAATACAAGTCTCAAAATACCAAAAATACAAAAAGGGACTATCATAGCCATCATTATGAGCTTAGCTCAGTCCTTTTCTCCCATACTCGAAAACATAACCCAAATCAAACATCGTAATGTGGGACCTTTCCTTGATCCTTAACTGCATCCATGAAGTATATCCGGGTACCCAATGGTGTCCCAAATAGGGTGTGAGATAATAATCTATAGGCCACCACCAACAGTGTCTATAAAAAATCCAGGATATGAAATACAAGGTAAAGTAGTGTGCAATATAAATAATAGGTAAGCAGTAATACAAGTGAAAAGACCATGGAAAAAGTAATAACTGTAAAGTGATACTGTCCAGCCAAACAAAGCTCCCTGAAAACAATATTCATGCTCTAATAAACATGGAAAATGGTAAAATATAACCAAATAAGTAATACTATATAGTCTACCAATTGTGTGATGATGCCCGTACTAGGGTTATCTATAAAACATGCCAAAAGAACCATTGTGACCACTCCGTACAAAAAATTGTAAACCACTACCACAACCATGCTGTATAATCTAGTATATCATTCACCATATCCTTTCAGTATAATCAATTCATCCACAATGGCCTTTCCATGTAATCATAAGTTTCAGACCAAGAATGACTAGATCCAAGGTATAGAATACCAATGCATCCACATCAAGTACCATGAGTATCTCGATGGAAACTCAGTAAAGACTTGGGTGGGTTCAAAGGAGTGTTTCCATCATGAGCCTAAGAAATATAGATCCAAGAGGTTGTAAGGCCTAAGGCATCCTATGGAATGTAGACCCAAGGAGAAATATCATCCAAGGTATCCACTACCACAATCAAGAACCATGGTAGAAACATCCATGGAATCTAATGGAACCAGGATCCAAGGTATACCATCCAAGGCATCCACTACCATTATCCATTCATCACACCATTTCATTCATCAATTTATAATAAATTTCATTCCATGAGTCTACCCACTCTTCAATTTCAAAAAAATCCATTTAAACAATTTAATCAATCAAAATCATGGTATCACATGGAAAAGGAGTCAGACCTTCCACTAATATCTCAAAAAAATAAATTCATTTTATAAATGGCTTCCTCTGACTAGGAATGAACACCCCCCATAAGTGGTATATAAAAAGGTAAAATACAATGTCACACACCATGGGTGTCCTGGGTTAGGGATACAACCTCCAAAAAACTCAAAGGAACTAATGGGAATCCCTAATAGGTTCCAATTCATTCAATTCAGACATATAATAAATTAAAGGGGTGCCACCAGAAGGTCCAACATGCAGGACAATGGAAACTATAATTATAAAACACCAAACTCCAAGGGAAAGGTATAGACCACTTATTGTAGGTCCATAGTAGAGAAATCATCTAGTATCAGCATTAGATTCTCTCTAGATCAGAATAAAAATAAAGAGAATATGAAGAACCTAGAAATAGGTCATATTAGCTCACACCAAAATAGCGCAACCAATAACAAGACAAATGAATAACGACATAAGAGAAATATATAACTCACTGGTGTGGATCCAATGAGATCGATAGTGTAAGAAATGGATTCTGGATCACAAATAAGAATCCAAGAAAATATTTAGGCTTCAAAGGGGTTTCATGTGCGTGAGAGAAGGGAGGGAGAGGCTTCTGTCTAAAAAAATAGATCCCCCTTCCACTAATTTTAAAAAGTATCCTTGGGAAATTACATGGTGTGTAAATTATTTACACATCATGTAAATCTCAGGGACTTCCTCCCTGTGCCTTAAACAACATGAATTGGCCTACCCAAACCATTACACAACATGTATTCCAATTACACGATGTGTAACTAGATTTTATCCAACCTATATTATTCTCGCCTTTTCCATTATAAAAACTACACAACCATCCTATGGCCCGACTTAGGGTATAATCCAAAAAGAGAATTTAACAAGAGTTTAACAGAAAATAAAAGAATCTATACCTCAATAAAAAACCCAGGATCTTACACCCTCATGGGAGGAATGAGGTTCAAAACACATCCCTGCAATTCTATCATTTCCTTTCCATTACCTAGAATCCTCATTGACTTGGAGTTCACCATAAATAGATTATCTATGAAAATTATCCATGCCAATGAGACTTACCATGTCTTTCTCATAATAAAATCTCTTAAATATAAATTCGAAGCACCATTCCCTATGGGACCAATTCTTGATACCTAGGTTGGAGCACCAAATGGTGTTAAGCATGCTCCTTAGTCACCAAATAATTTAGATTACTTGCAAGGGACACAATAAATCATGGGTAAAGATTTTACCTCGAAAAAGAAACAAAACACCATGCATGAGTATATAGAAACATTTTTACAAAAATGAATTTAAAAAATATTTTAGGTAAAATAAAAGAAAATATTAAAAAAAACAATATATAAGGAAAACCCAAACTAAAAGTTAATGAATTAAAACCAATATATCACATTTAACACCATAAAAAAAAGCTAACCCATGACCCTGGTTCTCTATAGTCATTACCCCTACAAAGAACCATGGAATTCCACCACAAAAATGTGAAACTTTCCCCTTACCTAAAAATAGACCAACCAAACCTATGTGTCCATTGAAGTGAAAACATAGGGGGTGAGTAAAATACCCATTAGGATAAACCCTAGACTCTAAACACACCCATACATAAATATTTCTATGAACCAAAAAATCAATCAGAACAATATACAATAAGGTTTAAAAAGGAACACTAATTTTTTAAATCATACAAGCCATCATATCTAAACTATTTCACCAAAAAAAGAAACATACCAAATGAATTTTATATTTCCCCACAACCTGTGAGAATATCTATTTCTCTAACTAGATCCCATTCCCAAATTATGAAATTCAAAAATCATATTGCGAAAAGTATATTTCATGTTTCCTTACAAATTATGTGGAAATTTTATTTCATATTTTATAAATTCCCAAAATAACTCTATTTCATGTTATATTTTCATAAAGGAGTCCTATTTCACATTACTATACAATGAAACTTGCTTCTCCTATCACGATGCAGCCCAACGGGGCCTGAATCGTGACTACCCCATGACCACCTCCAATAGGTCAAGGGTGGGTAACCATCATCGAGTAGGCATATCATACACATGGGAGGCATTAGGCTATAGTACCTTCACACACACACACACACATCTAAAATCCCATTCAATGTTTCAATGAAAAATAACTGAAACTAATGCATGCATACATTTATGATCCCATAATCAGAGTATGATAGTAAAGTACTGAAATTGATAAAGGGGACAAATAAAAACCCAACCAAAAACTACAAAGGATCCAACCTGCTTAGAAGGAAAGGAATGATATCAACAGAAACCACCAAGAAAGCACATCAGTCTTTCTAGCCTGGCTATGTTCCAACAACTCCCTGTCCTCCCAGGATACATTCAAATGGGATGTTGTCTGTATAAGACCCGACACATGTGGAAAGAGACCATACATGGGTGAGTGTAATGATACTTAGTTAGAAACCCCAAAAACACTGAACAAGAATAATCAATAATAGTAATATTATAACAAGTATATATCAATCAATTCATACAAAACCCATATATACTCCGCAAGGACATCACACTTCTAGGATGTTGCAAACAAATTTCCATCCATAGGGTTATTCTCTAAGTAATGCTCATTATGGGATAAAATACTCCACGATCTATGTTATTACTAGAGACACTTGTACAAGATTTAATGATCATTGGGACTCACCCAATAAATCTCACTATTCTTTAAATACCTCAATACTCAGATAGGAGATCCCACCCAAGAATTCTGGGGGACACCACAAACCCAATATGGATCCAACCACTATGTAGGGGATCATATGACAATAATACTAAGAACCCTATTTATAACAAATTATAGATGGAGAATCAACGCCCCAAACATTGAGGTCACACTAATTCCATGAACCCCACCAAGGGTATAAGAAGAAATGATAGGGGATTAGAATCTAGTCACACAAAGGGACACCAAAAACACTATCTGATTATTATAATCAAAAGGGGATCACAATCCTGATATGTGGATGTAATTCCATAATTTATCCTTAGAGGGATGGACCATGGGAACAAAATAAACTAATAATTGTCCAAATTGAAGAAACAAAGGGCTATAAACACTAACGAATGGGTTACAAAACATGTACTGGGGGTACATGGTGTGTCCAACCAACCCCTAGTATTCCTATGTGGTACTTCCTCACACAAAATGAAAATATCCATATACATGGTGTGTTGGAAATAATTCACAGTGTTTAGAGATCAGTCGACACTCTACATGTGTTGCCTATTTTTTCCCATGTACATAATACTATGTTTGTGTACTATGGCCATGTATGTGTATTTCTTCCTTCCCATGATCATGTAACCTCTGAGTTACACACTAAAATTCCTAGAATGATTCACATGACATGTGATAGGGTCACAAGACGTGTGATTTTTTTTCTCTCTATGGAAGCCCTTGAACTATATGGGGGGGGGGGGGTCCCACATGGTGTGTAATTTTGGATTACACATCGTGTAACTTAGGATTTACATATCATTTTAGTTCCTCTACCACATCATCCTATAGGTTTCTAAATCCATCTTCCTCACTAAAAACATGAATCTAAGGTCATCTAAACTTTTGGTCATCGGATATCGGAATTTCAAGATTCAAATCTACTTGATAAATGACCACACACGCCATCTGTAGCCTCAACATTGAATCCAAGATGAACAAAAATCACCAATAAATTTTGATCCACCTCCAATCATCCTATATCATCATCTTAACTAGATCACACCCTCGATCATGAATTTCACCTAGGATATTAGTTTGTTTCGTCGAAGAACAGCCTCACAATGATCAAATACTGAGTATTTTTCGAACCATTGTCCAATGAAGATACCAACAGTGAGTGTGTGAAGAAATGGGGGATAAATCCATAAACCACGAGATGTGAGTAATGAAATTAATCCTTTTGTTCATTCTCCCTTGATTTTTTGTTGTAGATTTAGATGAATAGATAAGAAATAATCAATGAAAAATTTAATCAACTGTAAATAAATAAACCATCAATGTACGAATTAATTCTCTTTTATGGAATTGATCCATATTTGAAACAAGATAAGGAACAGGATAAAATCATTCATAAAAAACATCCTACCTAGAGTTTGGATCAATTGATGATGAATGATGGTGTTGCATTTCCTTTGTTGTCTAGATCCATAAAATTCATTAGAGCATGATCCTCGATCTGATATGATCCGACCTCATCAGCCAACAATCCTCCAATGGATCCTCTCCAATAGCTCGTATCAATCCCTAGGTCATGTGGCTAGTCCTAGGGTTTAGGTTTAACAGTGTTAAAATAAATGAATTAGGTTGCATAATCAAATAAAATAAAATAAATCAATTACTTTATTAATTTTATTAATTCCAAACCCACGGAATTTTTTTCACAAATAGCTGATGCTGACAAAGGTTATTTCATGAATAAGGTAAAACCAATGTTCTTAACTCAATGGTGCCCTCAAATTTCTGATCTAGGTCCCCCATTTGGGTTTTTTCCACTTTTTAGAAAAACTACATGAGCTTGATATTAATATATTTAATATATTTCAAAAATTAATTCCAAACACACCGAGCCTCAATATCTCAAATCATAATAGCTACTGGATCTGAAAATAATCCATATAATATTCTTATGAAATACATGAAAAATACTATTTGTTACATTCTCCTCTCCTTAGGGATTTTTTCTCAAAAAGAAAAAAACCTACTCAAAAATATGAGGGTACTAGGCTCGAATCTGGATATCTCAATCCAAGGTGCTCTCAAAAAGATTTTAGTGCTACCACTAGGCACACACTAAAGAAATAGATCACCCATGAAGGATCATCTCTTGCCTATCCTTGATCTCCAACAGGTACCCAGTAAAGGTAGCTCCATCCACAATTTCTAACTCACCATAGTTGATAACAAGCAATGATTCATGCATGTACCTCCTTAGTTGCGACAAGTGGAAGAAGTTGTGTACCCAGTATAACTATGGTGGTAGAGTTAAGTGGCACACCACCTCACCAACTGTACAATGAATTTGGAAAGGGATAATGAATATTAGTGATAGCTTCCTCCCCAGCCAAATATTTGCAACCCATGTTGAGGTGATACCCTCAGGAACACATGGTATCCCTCCTAAAACTCTATAGAACTTTGTAATTGGTATGCATTAGAATTTTAATGGCCCTATTTAGTCCTCATATTCTCTTGGATGATCTACACCATTTCTGTCATAGCTCACACCAACTATGGGCTCACGAGTGATAATTTTCCTAGATCAGTCTATGAAAGTGGTAACCTGCAGGGTCTCCCATACAAATCCTAGAATGGTTCCATTACAATGGTGTAACAATAGCTATTTTTGTACACAAACTCCACCAAATATATGAGATCCTCCCAACTATGACCTAAATCCAACATGCAAGCTTGTATAATATCCTCCAAAACCTGAATGGTTCAATCAGTTTATCTATCAGTATAGGGATGAAACGCCATGATCAAACGCAACTAATTCCCAAAGTTATCCTACAATATTCTCCAAAATAATGACATGAAGCGATCATCATGGTCTGAAACGATCGTCATGGGAACCCCATGGAGACATACTATCTTATGGATGTACAATCGTTCATATCTCTCTACTGAAATATACTCTCAAATGGATAGGAAGTGGGCCAACATGGTGAGTTGGTCTATAATCACCCATATGGTATCATGTCCCCTACACATATGTGGTAATCACATCATGAAGTCCATGGATATCCCACCCCACTTCCACTATAACACCTAAAGGGGTTAAGATAAACCCACTGGAACCTGGTGCTTAGCCTTCACTTACCTAGGAGTTAGGTATCGAGAGATAAACTATGCCACACAATTATTTATTCCTTGCCACCAAAATTGACATTCTAGGACCTGATACATGTTTTCCACTCCTGGATGTATCACCAATGTGGATGTATGAAACTCACTCATCACCTCCTCCCACAACATCAATGGTACCATCATTAGTCCTATGAAAAGGATAATGTGATACCCACCTTTAGAATATCCATCAGGATAACATCCCAAGGATATCTAAGTATGTAAGGTCTCACAGTCAGTATATAAATATTGAGATTCTCTAACATTCTATAATTGTGTTGGGGTAACAACCATTAACAGAAGATATAAATAACCATCCTTTTCCACTAAGGACAAATATAATGAGTCTAACTACTCTGACACCTTAAACTAAAACTAAGAATATGATCTCCTACTACGAGAACCTGCCACCACATTACCTTTCCAAAGAGTATAGAAAAACATAAAGTCATTGTCATGGAGGAATTCTATCCATTGTCTTTTCATCAAGTTAATATTCTTCTAAGATAATATATACTTGAGACTCTTGTGGTCATAGGAGATAATAAACTTCTTGCCTATAAGGTAGTGTCTTAAAATCTATAGGGTGAATACTAACATTGATCATGGGTCATGTAGTTCTGATAATGTGGTCTCAACTACATCGAACCATAAGAAATAACTTCCTACCATTGAATCAAGACACAACCAAGTCTGGTCCTTGAGGCATCACAATACAATACATACTCAACACCCTTCTCTACCAGTCTCAATATTGGAGTGCTCATCAACCTCTTCCTAAACTCTTGAAAACACTATTGTCACCTTTCCTTCCATATGAGAGGCTTCTCCTTTTAGGTCAAATATTTCAAGGGTGATTCCACTCTAGAGAAATTGGGTACAAGCCTATAATAATACCCTATAAACTCTAGAAAACTATGCACCTTGGTAACACTCTTGGGTGGATCCCAAGATAACATTACCTCAAAATTCGCTTGGTCTACTACTACTCCTACATTTGAGATAACATGTCCTAGGAAGTGGACCTCTCAAATCCAAAACTGGCACTTTGAGAGATTCCTTTAAAGTTGGTTGTCTTAGAGTGCATCTAGGACTATCCTCAAGTGTTCCACGTGCTCCTCCTTATATGATAAGTAAACTATGATATCATTGATTAAGACCACCACAAACCATTCTAATTAAGTAATAAATATCTTATTCATGAGTCGTATGAAAATTTATGGGGTGTTCTTCATGAAAAATGGAATCACCAAGTACTCATAGTGACCAGAGAAACATTTGAATTTCATCTTTGGTATATCCTCATCCCATACTCATAACTGGTGATGGCCTAATTTGAGGTAAATATTTGAGAACCATAACTCCCATATCAATTGATTGAAGAGGTCTTCGATCCACAGCAGTGGATACTTATTCTTCATAGTCTTCTGTTTCAAGTACCGATAATTTACAGATAACCTCAATCTCCCATATTCCTTCTTGTAAAATGACACTGGGGTGGCCCAGGGGGAAACACTAGGCATCACAAATCCATTCTCTTGCAACTCCTCTGACTGCACCCTCAGTTCACAAAGCTCTATAGGATCAATTTTATATGTTGGTGTAGATATCGAGTCTATCTAAAGTTATAATTCAATATATTAGTCTAGATCATGATGGGGAGGTTATCCTGACACATCCTAAAAAACATTGTCATACTCTTCCACCACCATAGGGAACTGGTATCCCATAACTTCTACTACTACAAGAGTCATTCTAGCCAACTGGATAGTAATCGACTGCACCTTCATATTCCTAAGCCCATCATGGTCCGCTAAGGTTTCCGTTTCACCCAAAAATAAAAATCTCATTCCATAACTACAGACACATCATATCCTATTCCTAAAATAGTAAATCTAGGCATGAACTATGGATAGTCTGTCCATACCTAAGATGACATCATAAGGTCTCATCATAACTACAAAGAGATCCCATAAAAATCTCTCACCTCCAAGCATTAGATCACACTATCATAAGAAGTGTGAAATCACTGAGTCGCCTCTTATTTTAGTCTCCAAGAACAATGTTTGAGCCAAATGCTCAACTAGAATATCTATGTCCTAAGACCGAAAAGTGGAAAGAAAGAAATGACTTACACTTGTGTCTATTGACACTACAACTAACATATAAAAGACACAGATCGTACCTTGTATCAACCATAGAGTCTTGGGGTCATAGGCCTATATAGACCACATATATCCTCATCCCTAACTACTATCTCATTGACCCTAGAATAGACCTCTTGGAGGTGATGTTTTTAATAGGTAAAACCTTTGACCACCTCCTGTTGCCCTACTGACCCCTCTGCCACATCCTCTTCCTTGTGGAACACCCTGATCCTACCTATATCTCTACCTTGAAGGTCCCTCAACCATTTCACAACCAGTTATATTAATGGTCATAAAATCCCATGTTATATGTACCCAAACATTTGATGAAATACCACATTGCCCTTGATTTATTTGAGCCATCCTAAGAGGCTTTCACTGTCGATTCTCTATCTTAGGATCATCTCCTGAAGCGTCTGAAATCCCTAGATCTATGTGACTACCATTGGATACCTACCATATAGTTATTAGCTTCTGGGTACTCACTATCAATAGAAACATTCATTTCTTGGCCTTATAGGAATCTCTCCACCAATAAGGCCCACTCAAGGACACCAAAATAGGTGGGAATTGAAAGAAATATCACTAAATACCAAATATCTTGGTGTAAGCCCTACACAAAGGTCCATGATATGAAGAATGGATCCCACACCATATCCATGGAGTATCATGAGAGATCAGTAAATCTCATCAAATACTCTTCCACAATCATAGTTCCCTACTATAGATGCAGAAGATCCTATATGCACATTGATCACAACATGGCTGAATAAAAAACATCCCTAAAGAGATGCTCTAAATCTGACCTGGATAGAGCCGTATCATCATGTGACTGAGTCACTAAACTCCACCATCACCTAGTGGAGCTTGGAAGAAGACTCACCATGAGGACTTCCATATGATCTGCAGGCTTCCTCACAAGGCGAAAAACTCATGCGACTACATCTAGACAATCTTTAGCCACCTGGGGGATTGAATCATGCTAAAACCTGGAGGTCACTACCTCTAGAACTCGTGTAGTGCAGTCATCTAGTATGCATCCTTAGCTAAAACCGTTAGCATTATATGCTACATAATGGTTGGTGGTATAGCTAGTAAACCACTCGAAGTTACTATCTCTAATACCTACCCTTATACTAAAGCCTCATCACTTGGAGGATCATCCTTACGATCACATAGTGGAATCCTCACAGGTTGTATTCATTGAAGTATCTTGAAATAAACAAAGATGTACCATGGTCAAAAATTATATCTAGGGAGCTAACATAATAAGGACATGGAAACCATTACCCATTCCTAAAATATGCATGCACCAATTTTTTCTTGATAACTAATTTATATATGTACCAAGTCAAAACGTAGGTGATCAGAGTCTTAGTGTATGAATACATCGGCCACCGCACTAACATTGGGGTCCCTAGTATGAAAGTAAAACTCAGAACACTTAACATTATTTTCATAAATCTCAAACCATTCTCACATAATCCAATCCTAAGGTAGAACCAATACCTCTGATACCTCTATGTCACAACCTAGCCAAACGGGACCTAAACCACAACTATCCTAAGCCCACCTCCAATAGGATAGGGGCTGATGGCCAGTATCAAGTAGGCATATCACACACATGGTAGGAATTAACTTAAAGTACCTACACACACATCATAAATACCATAAAATTCTTAAATGTAAAACAACTAAAACCAATGAATGCATGAATATATGATCCCACAAGAAGAGTATAACAAGTTCTGAAAGTGATAAAGGGGACAAATACAAGCCTAACCAAAAACTACAGAGAGTCCAAACTACTTAGAACAATAATACTACCATTAAATACAACCACCATAAAAAGACTTTGTTATGTCTTTCCCAACTACGATCCGCCAACCCCTTGTACTCCTAGTACACCAATAAATGGTTTGTTGCCTGTATAAGACATGACCTATTTGGGAAGATCCCATAAATGGATGATTATAATGATACCTAGTAGGATACACCAGAAACACTAAACCTGAAACATAAATAATAGTCAACTCATAAAAAAGGATAAAAAATCAATTCATACAAAACACAAATGTACTTAGGAAGGACACTTCACCTCCAGGAAGTCAGAACCAAACTTCCAGCCACATGATTCTTCTCAAAGAAATGATCATTCTAGGAGAACCCACTCCATGAGATATGATATCACCAGAGACACTCATCCAAGAGGTCATAATCATTTGGACCTTCCCAATTAATATTACTGGTCTATGAATACCTCGGTACTCAGATAGGGGATCTAACCTAGGACTACTGGGGGACACCACAAACCCAATATGGATCATCTCACTACATAGGGTTTCATATTACAATGATAGAAAAAAACCCTACTGATACGACTTGATAGATGGAGTATCAATTCCCTATGAATAGAGGTTACACCGACTCCATGAACCAAATATAGGGTATGAGAATAAATGATAGAGGATCACACTCCAGTCTCACGGAGGGACCCCAAAAATTCTATTCAAGACTTATCCTTCAGAGGGGATCAAAATCTAGATATGTGGATGTAATGTTGAACTGTACTCTCAAGGATATGGGCCAAGGGAACAAGTTCAGCTGATATTAGTCCATAATAAAGAAATAAAGGCTCCAAACAACATCAAAGATGGTACATAGTGTGTACTGGGGGTACATGGAAATTCCAACCAACACCTAGTCTAACTATGTTTTATTGACTCAAACAACATGAAAATATCCATATACATGGCATGTAGAAAATAGAACACAGTTTGTAGAGATCGATTGTCACTCTACTCATGCCTCTTATTCATGCCTATGTACACCAGACCATGTTCGTGTACTCTAGTTGTGTCTATGTACTTCGGCCTTCCCATGCCTATGTAACCCATGAGTTACAAATCGATCCTCCTATCAAGAGTCATATAGAATGTGATAGGGTCACACAAAAAGTGATATTTCTCTCTCACTAGTGCTGCACAGGGGGGGGGGTCCTACAAGATGTGTGATTCTGGATTACCCACCATGAAACCTAGTATTTCTAGATCCCAATAGTTCCTCTTTACTTTCTACCTCCACATTGACGATGCCAACATCCTCACTAGAAATAATGGATCTAGGGTCATCCAACCTTCCCATTTCTAGATATAGTGACTCTGGGATTTGAATCCATTCGGGGAATACCCACATGCACTACCCATATCCACACCATCAAATCTAGGATGAACAGAAATAATTAATCCATTCTGATCCTCCTATGATCACCCTCCTTCATCATCGCACCTCAATCGCACCCTTGATTGTATACCACACCCTTGGTATTGATCCATTGTGCTGAATAAGGGTCGCACAATGATCAACTATCTAGTATTAATTGAACCTTTGGCCAAAGAAGATACCAATGATGAACACGTGAAGAAATAGGGGATAAATCCATAAAAAATATATGAGGAATTTACCTCAATCCTTTTTCATTATTCCTCGATCCTTTGTTGTAGATTTAGATGAACCAAGAGGGAAAAAACAATGAACAGTTTAATCAATTGTAAATAAATCAAATGTTGATGTATGAATTAATTCTTCTTCATGGAATTGATTGGTGTTCAATATGAGATAAGGAACTAGATAATATCACACATAAAAAATTTCCTACTTAGAGATTGCATTAATCAATTATGAAGAAAGATCCCACATTTCCTTTGTTGTAAACAACCACAAAATCCATCAGCACATGATCCTTGATCCGATCTGATCCAACATAATCAGCCGACGATCCTCTAACAGACCCTATCCAACAGCTCCGCTCAATCCCTAGGTTATGTGGATAACCCTATTGTTGTTTTATAACCATGTTTAAATATAGGAATCAGGTCACCACACCAAATAAAATAAATAAATAAATAAATAAAATTATTTTATTAATTTCATGCCCACAATAACATTTTCAAAAACGACTGATGCTGATAAAGATTATGGAATTTCTAGGATAAAACTCACATTCTAAACTCAATGGTGCATTTGGATTTAGGATATGGTCCCCCCTTTAAAAAATTAATTCTGGGCACATTGGACCTCAAAATCTCATGTCGTCGCAATGACTAACTCTAAAAATAATCCATATAATACTCTAAAGTAAAACATGAAAAAATTATCTTCATTACATTCCCAATCAAATTAAACCTCCTCTTCTCGAGTGTTTCCTTCCATCCTATACAATAGTCACCCCCCTACCTTAGACACCAATCCCCATGGTTTGTAACTTAGAGATTTTATTGAAAATCTCTAAGACACCCATCTCATTGTTATGAAAAATAGAGTTACTAAAATAGATCTCACTAAAAAATTACACACACACACTCTCTCTCTCTCTCTCTCTCTTTAATCCTCCCATCCTTGAGGCATGTAACTTAGTGATTTCGAAATCGTTCCCATCATTCACACACCCAATTCTCACCAAAATCCAGGTCCCATGTTTCCCCAAACCATTCATACTTGAATTTAATATCTTATGATTGTAAAATATTTTTTTTAAAATAATTGAAAACCACATAACACACACAAATTCTATTTTTCACAAACCACATTTGATATCCCTATTTCATAATAACCATTAAAATTTCCATTTTTTACTAAATACCATTATTTTTAAAAATAATTATTCTAAATAAACTAATTAATCATTATATAAATAATCATAATTACAAGAATAAAAATCATCACATAATTTATGAAATTTTCGAATTAAATTATAAGTTTTAAGCAACCAACCTAGTTTCATAATTCCTAAAAATTATTTGATCCCATACTGATTATATAGAACCTAAGGACCAAATGTTCGTATCCCCTATCATGGGAAAAAATAATCCCTAAAATAATGACATAATTTCATAGGTCCCATAATTCTAACCACATGAATACACCCTAAGAAGTAATAGGGGAAAAGAGATTTAAAGATGAATCTGAGACTTACCAAATTTTCGATGATCGACTAGTGATCACACGCTCAAAATCATCCAAGTGAGGGTGATAAATTTCAAAAATTCATTATTTGGGTTTTCTAGGGTTGAGGGAGATGAAAAAAATGGAATAAGTATAAACCCCCTACAGACCCACTTCATTTTAGTGCTAAATGACCTTGTTGTGTTATGATGTGGCATATCACGCCACAAAGAGTGGTCTTCTAGCCACCTACTAAAAAATGTAATGGTTCTTCAAATAACCTAAGGAAACACTATGTAATAGAGTTCCTCACTATATCACAATCCCAAATATTTCATATTTAACTCTATTCAACCCAAGGAATAGTCAAAATGCAACAAAACCACTTTATCCTAATAATACTATAAAATTCAAAACCGAGGAATTTGACTGCCCATTCTTCCATGAAACAATTCCATTCACTACAGTGTGATTATTAATATATAATATTAAACCAAAAACCTTTATTATACAACCCAATACACCACACTATAATTTTTGTCTCCTCATATTCCAAAGGTGCACCCAAAAATCACAGGGTAGATACCACAACACAACACCACCCTCCACATAATACTCTCTCCCTCTTATGTTATAACCTCATAGACACAATAATCTCTCAAAAACCCAAATAAAAATCATAAATCAACTAATTTCATTACAGTGTAATCTATTCTAGAAAAATCAACCAAGGTCCCAGGTTCACATGTTGTAGTGTGACACCCCTCCTCATAGCACAATGTGTTCCAGGTGACTCAAAAAATCCTCTTAACATCTTATGACCACAAAAAAATCCATTAACACTAAGGAACTCCACAAAAACCAGACTAAAAGTCCCCATGAATATAAAGAATTCTTATTACATTGGTTGAAACTGAAACCAAGGGGAAAACAAGATACCCATAATCGATCTTAAAACCTGGGTGGGTGGAGCTTGTATCCCACATTAGAGGAGGTAGAGAATGAAGCAACACATTACAAGGTAGTGAAGATACCTATCCTATCCTAAGTTATTTTTAGGGATTCCCTAAGAAAAAGAAAATCATGAACAATGGAGGGACCAAAGTGGACAATATCCTAATTGTTGGTGGGTTGGGGTGTTATAAATGGTATCAAATCTGATACCCAGTTGATGTTATATAAAGGATTTTTTTATAATTAGGGGGTTTAAGGACCTTAGGGAGTAGAGTTATTAGTAAACATTATAGTAGGTGGAGAATAAATATACCCTTAATAAAGTGGTGTAGATACCTCTCTCATTATGATGCCTTTTTTTAGGGGCACCCTGAGAAAAAATCAATGAGGGGCGAGTGGCTCATAGTGGACTATATCATGATCATTAGTGGTGTAGGATATTAAAATATAAATATAAATTATATATTAAAATAATAATAAAAGGGATGTATCAATCAAATGAATCAGTTAAGGATTTATGTTAACCTAATAATCATTAACAAATAAGTAAGAAAACAATATTTATTTATAAATGAATTTTCAGTTAATATAATACTTCAATTTATTTTAATAAATATTTAAACAAATCTAGGAAATCATATAATATATCATGTCATCCTACTTATGTATTTATATAGAAACCTACACATGATACATGAGACTCGAATAAATATGTCTAAGTATAAAAATACAACCAATAGAAACTAAAGTAAACACAAAATACCCTATGTAACTCAAGGTTCCACCATATATTGGACCAATATATTTACGGTCTACTTCTAAATTTCCAACTATTCTACATACAAGCTAGTTCAATACCTAGTAGCCCAAATTGATATCTAGTTCCATTTTTAATTACCCAATTTAGGCCATCCTTTTACCTAAACTAAAACACCAAAATACCATAGGTGTAGTTCCCAATCACTAATGATTTTCATAAAATTAAGGTATAATATAAATAATAGTGTGAATTAATTTTAACTTTTTAAAATCGACCAATATATGAGGGGTCTTGGTGGAAATCCAATATGACAATTAGTATAAAATGAAAAAATAGTAAATGAAACCTAGATGGCATGGAGGTAACCTATACACCATTGGTATCTATACATAGAGGGAATCTAAATCATACTATAAACTAAATATATATGTATATGCACAATAAAAACAAACATAGTGTAAAACATGCATATAGACTATCTATCTAACATAACTATATATAACCGACTTATATATAACTCAATAAATATAAAATGTCACTAAAGAGTTATAAGTGAAGACCCATATACAAGTAAGGATATAATAGAATCCCATATAAAACCCATGGTATCTTTTCTCAATCCATCCAAAAATTTCCAAAATCACCAACATAATATCAGGATCCATGTCTAATGAACTCCCATACTTGATTTCCTTTCCATTACTAAGATAATATATAATAAGATCTACATAAAACATAGGAGGGAACATGTAGGGTTTGAGTACATTGTAACTTGTAGGAATTCACCCACTGACCCTTACCTATCTATAATAAAATCATATTTATAAAACAACAACACATGAAAAGTAGATAAGAAAGAAAAATATTCAACATTCTTGATACACATGTGATAAATACAAATAATAAACCTCTTACCATATCATTGGATTCCAAATTCCCTCAAACATGTAGTGGTAATGATCATACATGTGTCGAGCATATATTTTAATCTAGAAGAAAGTGGCATACAAGTAAGGGTACCTTAGCATAATTCCCATGGGAAAGGGGATATTGTATACACAGTTAAGACACCTTTAATCCCATCCCTTGGTAAAGGAGAAAGTGTTTAAAGATTCAATACACCATGAGACCTTCCTATATTTCACAATATGTTTATCACTAACCCAGATAC
Organism: Viscum album; assembly: GCA_963277665.1. Classification (NCBI taxonomy): domain Eukaryota; kingdom Viridiplantae; phylum Streptophyta; class Magnoliopsida; order Santalales; family Viscaceae; genus Viscum; species Viscum album. Next base: position 1,681,674,720 of record OY728119.1, on the reverse strand, counting down.
CTACTTATGAATTCTATAATAAATAATATCCCTTTTAACATGCTTAATATAAAAATACAATAGATATACACATGTATAAAATTCTAACTATAATTTCAGCATGACATAATTCAATATTATATACTTATATTAAAATATTTATAGGCCATTCCATGTACATATTATGACAAATAGAGAAATAAAGCATACTAGTAGAAAGAAAAAAATCATAACACATTTAATAATCAACAAAAAAGTTATACTAGTGAAAAGATGTAAATATCTCATTTGAAATAAATAATCACCTTTTGAATCAAAATTTAAGTTATCATTTAGTTAATAAAAGGAGTTCATTTTTTATGAATCTCACTTAGACCCATGAAACGACTAACCCATACTATAACAACCCCAACTCTTGCTACCCAGATACAATGGTTTTTTATTAAAATTTTATAAAATACATTAGATCACATTATATATTATCCATCAATTTAGTAGTCTTAGGAAACTAGATACATATATGGTCATGACATAATATTGAAAATATTTAGTACACTATAAAAATACATAAATATTTATTATTAATACATGATTATACTTAGGTCACACATAATATACTTATTGGTTTCATAGGGAAATAGAGAAATAATTTAAAGGGTGATCTTAGATGCTCAATAAGGGGAATCATACGACAAAATGTAACATGAAATAACCATGAAATATAAACTAAGACAGAAATAAATAATCAAATTATTTATATATAAATGATAACATGCGAATAATATTTCCATGGATGACATAAAATGGAAATAAATAATCATATGGATAATAATAAATGATCTCATAATGATGGAATACATAATATTGAACATTATAACCATATCATCATGGCCTCATACTAAGTCATCAAATATAAAAGGTTAGAAGTACACTAAATACTAAAGATAGTTTCTTGTATGAGGCCTAGTGATGAATTTATGAGCTATATAATTTTGTTCATCACCCATCAAATAATAGGTTTAATGAATCCATCATATAAAAATATATCTAAAAAACACAATACATAACATACCCTAAGTAACCTCTTGCATAAAAAAGGATCAATAATCAATAGTAATCAATATAGAAATACTGGATATACATATTTTCATGTTTTCCCAAATCAATCGAATAATATATATATCTAAGTAAATATTAATCAATAAATTATAGTGTATTCACAATGTAATGGAAAATACCCTTATTGAAATAATGATAAATATTTAATAGGGTAGGGTAATTTTATTGTATAAGGATATGAATAAGGATTAATAAATGATTACAATAGTTTTTAATATTATATATCCAAACTCATGATAGAAATTACCCTCTAAAAATTAGGATCATGTGAAAAATATTTTTAATATGCATTTGGGATAAGAATTTTACTTAAGGAGAAACTTTCAGGTCGATGTGGTTTGATACCAAAGGTACACATGTTTCAAAATAAATTTTAATTCACCATGGACATAATAGTGTCCATTAAAACTATATCAATATCATCTTTCCTTATAAAAATTCCCCCTCATGGTAATAATACATCCAAAATTCCATAAATACATGAAATATGAATGGATTTTTGTAATAGAGTTTATGTCTATGAAAATCTTTGGGAATTTTAACAACTTATGAAGGTGGTATAATAAGAGGGAAGGGTAATGTAAGATCTTAGTTTTTCATATCTGGTATGGATCCTTTTAATTTTTTATTAAACCCATGTTAATATTACTTTTTGGATTAACCTAGAAACTGCACCTTAGGGTTGGTCGTTTTGACTTTGGGGGGGAGGTAGCAGGGGGATGGAGCTAGGATGTAGACCAATTTCAGGAAATGTATAAATACACGACATGTATTTGAAATACATGATGTGAATTTGAAATACCCAATGTTTATTTGAAATATATGATGTGCATTGGTCTGTCTAGACCCAATTCACTATGTGTATTGGTTTTTCCTGTAGGGGAAAATCCTGAGTATTATATGATGTGTAAAAATTTACACACTGTGTAAATAACATGGATTTTTTAAGGGTAATAACCCTTTTTTTACACATCCCTCCCTTTTTCTATCTTTAATAGGATATCCTCCTATTACACTCCTTTTTTACCTAAATCTAGGCTTTGATCCTGTCTCTCTATCCAGACTCTAATTTGAGTGTTGTCTATCGTGTTTGATAGCCATCGGTAAGCTCTTCTTTCTTTTATATCCTTTCATCATTTGTCTTTCCATAAAAAGAGTTGTTTTGGTACAAGCTAATATGGCCTATTTTTAGGCAATTTGACTATTTATACATTTTCATCCAATATAGACCAAATTAATGGCTGATATTGGAAGAGGATAGTACTACAAGATTAAGGTAGGTGGTACATGAATCTTCTCTCATGCTCTCACCACTTATAAACAGTCACTATTGTGAACACACTGGTTTTATCGGGAATTGATCCTAAAATTCATGTAACGCCCCGACCCCAGCTACCCAGAGTCAGTGCATTACTTCGTAACATTGGCATGATCACAAAAGATCAAGTCTCGAAAGACCAATTAGTTTAGTATCCTTGGAAACACTAGATACATTCGTAAACGTTACATTACATCATAAAGTGAAAAACTACAATAACAAAGTCTCCATAGTCCACACTCATATCCACTTCTGACTATCCCTGTAGGTCATTCATAAAATACTTATTCACATCCTTGAAAATATTAAAACATTGAAAGGGGTGAGCTCAGATGCTCAGTAAGGATAACAATATTGCGGAAGCTTTTATAGGAAAACATAAGCATTTAAGGCAATGTATAACTAAAACAAAAGCCTTATTGAACATGAACTTCAGCATAATATGGAAAAAGTAAAATAAAATAATTCCATTACTTACTCACATGGATATTCTACTAGACAAATAATCACATGAAATATCAATAACCACTTTCATAATGAGGGAATGTATAATGCCAGACATTCTGAAACATTTTGTCAAGGCCTCGGCCAAGACGTCTAAAATGATTAAGGCCTCGGCCAAAACCATAAATCAAATTGGGAAAGGGCCTCGGCCAATTCCACGTCTAGTTGTCTCATGAGACATACCGATGCATCGAGGAGCTATAGCGGGCTCCACCCGTCACATATTAAGTCCAATACATTCCTCATATGAATAGGTTTAAACATAACATAAATATTCGTATTAAAACTAGCATACGAAATGTCAACAATTTCTCCATAAACTATGGATGGTATAAAATAACACATCCACAGTCAAATATTTCACAAAATGTTCAATGAAAGATTTGTATCATAAATCAATTTCAATTAAACTTAAAACCCATCAAAGGATGTGGACATGGATGAAATCAAAGCTATTTGAGTGAAATATCTCTCTTTTTTGAAATCATTTAAAAGTCCCATAATTATAAAATAATACATTTACTTTGAAAATATTCTTATAAGCTTGTTAGGGAAGCTTCGACGAAGTTATAATGGCGGAAAATAGCCGCACCCGCCGTATAAGTAAAAAAACATTCTTACCTTAAATTTGTCAAAAAGGTCAAAAAGTACATTGTTTGAAAAACGACGGTAAGATTACTTTCAAAAACATATAAGGGTATAAATGACTTTAAAACATTTTCCATTTAATAGTAAAAATGTTTTGAAAGACATTTTTAAGAAACATGGATGTGGATGATAACGAGGTCCCAGTAGATAATTATGTATAAAAAACCTTGGATAATGAAGAGGTTGTGAAGTAAACCCTTACCTTGTACTTTTCCTTGGTTGGGGTAGGTTAACCTCCTGTATAATGGTGAAATAATTGTTATTAAATTATACAAGAATCATATACATTCATATGATATCATATAGGATCTTTTAACATTTCTTTGTTAACAATATCTTAGATTTATCGTTGTTTCGGGTGTTAACTTACTCGTTTTCTTTTATATGTTTTGTTACGTAAGTCATGTTTTTCAGGGATAGGTTGTATCTTATTCATATCCAGAATGATATCATGTCCTTAAACATTATTGTTAAATCATCGAATGATAATTATACTTGAATGGATACGACGGAGAATGAATCTCATCGCGTTCGTGGAGACGGTAGTCCGTACGTACGCACGAGCGACAATATCAGTATTTTGATATTAAAATAATATATAATTGGATAGTATATCATATATACAGAATCATTATCATGTTATATTACTTATTTACATGAATTACATATCATTATTATACCCATCTAAATAATAATATATTGAATAACAATTACACCACGACGTGGAGACGGTAAGCCGTACGTACGCACGTATGGTGATATGTCATTCAAATGATGGGTAGAATACTGAATATGGTTGTTCCATATTTATAATAACATCAAATTATATAGAATATACTGGAGTTGTAATTTTAGAATTGAAATAATAAACAAAGAGGGAGTGGAAGAAGAAAGAAACTTGAAAGAGGGTGATGAAAATGTTACCTCTTCTTCGGGTTATTCCTTTTGATTTGATCAAAAGGACTCCTTAGGATGGCTTTCTAACTAAAGTAAAGCTTCTAGGATGAAGGGAGAGAAGTTGGGAGAGTATTTGGGCAGAGTTTGGCCGAACCAAAAGGCTTGAAAGTGTGAATAAGGTGGTAGAGGTGGGGGCCTTTTATAAGAGGAGAGGAGGGGCTCTTTTGGAAAGATTGAAATGTTACATTATTATACAATGCTTTTTCGGATTCTAAAGGTCCCACACTTATATAATTAGTGGCTAAGGTGATAAGGGTTCGAAATCTCCTCATCCAATAGGCTTTGGACAAGTGTAAGCCTTGGATTTTGCATTATCTTCTCATTTTATTTAAATCGTTAAATAATGAGGCCATCGCTGCATCATAATGATGTCATAAATAATTTAATTTATTTAATGTCTAAAAATTATAAAACAAATACTATGATGTAGGAAATATTTTTAGATTTCTAATGAATATTTATAGTCAAAATTTGGATCTGTGTAACCCCACTTAACAATTGTTTTAGTAAAACAACTCATGTTTGTGTCAATTTAATTTTAACATTAAGTAAATATATATTAATGTCATTTTCCAACTAAAGTGGCTCCATGGGGTCCCCAAGTTGACCCATGGGTTTTATTGGTCGGCCATGACTCATCCAATAGGATTAGGACAAGTGTCAATCTCATCTCATATTATTAAAACATTATTTTTACCTTAAACTACACTAATTACCTCTAATCGCGATTAAGAACTTAAAAGTTACTATTCACCAAAAAATTATTTTAATCTCATTGTACCACATTTTACTTCTTAATGACAACCATGTATGTCGGATTTTTGAAAATCAAATCACAGAAGTGGTAATATTTCATTTTAACGAAAAATCAGTTTTTAACAACCACTTAGTGGTTTCACTATTCATCAAAAATTGAAGTTTTTCAGAATAAGGCCAAAATTTCACCCTAAGCTATAATTGATATTCCGAATTCAAAAATGATGTCTATTTTACAAAATTCCAAACATATAAGTTGTATTAATTAATTTTATAATTAATTCCCGCTGTTACAAAAATAGCGTGTTTCTAAGAAACAATTTATATCAAAAGATTGGCAATTGTTTATGTCCAATTTCAATGTTAAATTAATTCTAATGACCACCATTTGATAAAATGGTAAAAATATATTCTAATTATACTTTAAAACCACTAAATAGTATAATTTATCACTATAAATTATTTTGATTTAAAAATTTGTTTTTAAGTATTTTTCCCTATTCATACAAAATTAGAAGTTCTCAGAAAAATACCAAAAATTCAACATAGGCTAATTTCGATATTCCGAATCCAAAAATGAATTCCATTTTGATAAATAAAATTTATAAAATTTCAAAAAGTAGGTATTGCTATTCACAACGGCTAGTTTCATTAGTTTTGGTGTGTGTTAGAGCTCGAGGTTGCGTATAACACACGCAATTGCATTATTGAATGAGAAGCGTATCGTGGAAGCTCGGGGTGTTACATTCTCCCCTCCTTCAATAAATTGCGTCCTCGCAATTTGAAATTTTTCTTTGAAAATAAAAGGTTGAAAAGAGAAAATACCTTTGTGGAAAACCCACATCGGAAATAAGATTAATAAAATTTAGCCTTAATAAGAGGGAAAGGGAAATGAAAAAGTCACCACCCAATTATGATCTCGATTAGGAGAACATTGGTGGAAATTAAAGACATATAATTGGAGGAAAAACGTAAATATTTGTAGGGAGTGATTGAGGTCATCAATAACAATCAACTGTCAAATTGAGGGCCTCAAAGCCTTTAATCTATGTTGATTTAAAATATCATCAGTTCAACAAGACATAAGGTATTAGGATAACACATTTTTTTGTTTAAATATCCCTTTACTAAAGTTTAAGAATTAATTCATTCATTGAATAAGAGATAGGTATATATATATTTATGCTTGACAATTAGTGTTTCAACCATCAACTCATCTTTCACTCAAAAAGATAATAGAACTCAAAAATATTATACTTATCCTAATTGTATAAGGTTCCAAATGTTAACACATACCATTTAGATTAGTAAAATTATTTTGTAATAACCGGGCACTTCCTGTAGGCTAGTGGTAGGAAATAAAGGCATGTCGCACTATGATTGTGGGTTCGATTCCTGCAGCTTTGTCCGACGCGACGGGTTATGCCCCACCCTACAGGTTGTCCTTTTCCTAAAACTATATTATCATAATATTCCAAAAATAATCTTCATAAATTTTTTAACCTTAAACAATACTATCCAAAGATCAACTTAATCCACTCCAACCTTTATAATTATCCAAAATACCACTGTCCAAACTTTCTCTAAAAGGTATCTTAATTCCAAAATCAATTTATCAGATTCCCCAAACAAAGTAAAGTTCCTCTTATTGTCACATACTAAAAATATAATTACCTTCATCATATTAAAACCTTACTGAAACAACAAGTACTGAAGTTCAATCCTTATATATATATCACATTATTCTAATAACCAGAATATAATCCATTAGTCCAAAAGCACCAATACATTAATTATTCCGCTTCAACTGTAGTAACAGCATAAGATTGTCCTTGATCCCTTGGCCTTTTCTGAGGTACATTTCCCTGACGCTTAGGACATTCATTTGCATAATGCCCCATTTCCCTACAATTTTAGCATTCAACATTGATAGCCTCTTTCTTTCCCTTGCAATCACGTTCCCGGTGACCTTTTTCTCCACATTTGTAACAAACTCTCATTCCTTTTAGACAAGTACCAGGGTGATTCTTGCCACAATTATCACATAATGGAAAATCCTTCTTTCCCTTTTTCCCTTTATCTGTCTCTTTTTCCACCGTTCTCTTCTTCTCTTGCTTTACTTTTTTGTCATAAGACTTAGAGAATTCCTTTTCTGTCTTGATAGCACATGAGACAATATCTTCGTATGATGAGAAGGATTGTGATACTAAAGCTCGACGGAGAAATGGTTTTGACCCATCAAAGAAACGATCAATATTACTCCTTGGGTTACGTATATAATCTGCAGCATGCCTCGCTAACCTTGTAAAGTAGGCCTCATACTTTGCGACATTCTCATCCTCCTTTTGTCTCAGACTCAAAAATTGTCTTTCCATATCTGCTCGATGGTCACGAGGATAGTATTTTTCTAGGAAAAGCTCTATGAACTCCCTCCATTCCATATTCGATACGTCATCATCTTCCTTTGTGTTTTGAATCAGCGACCACCACTGATCAGCATCTCCAGTGAGGCGGTAAACTGCAATGACAACCTTCTCCCTTTCGCTACTCCCCAAGGCATGTAATATTTTCTCTAAAGAGTTTATCCATTGCTCAGCTAATAATGGATTTGTAACCCCATTAAATGTTGGTGGTTGTTGCTTCATGAAGCGGTCTAACATTGACCCTCCACGTTGCGGATCAGGGTGCTCCATACGAGTAAGGTTATTATTCATAACCTGAGTGAGTTGTCCCAGTATGGTAATAAGTTGATCAGCACCAGTTGTATCTCCAGCTCCACAATAATTATCTTGAGCAGGAGGGCAATCCCTACACGGAGTGCATGCATTGATACAGTTTCCATTCCTTCCACTAGGCGCCATTTCTAAACAATGGAATAAACTAGATTAGTTTATGAATAAAAATACATAATTCCATAATTGTAAAATACTTAACATAAATTGAACTATTTATGGATATAATCCATAATCATAAAAAGGTTTTATTTGAGGAAGTATATACTCATAACCGGTCATAGTGGTTTGTAAAGAAAATGAGAATTATCCTAAGCATATCCCCCGGGAGTGTCGTAACCAAGAGTGCAGCAAGGCCCGTTGTCGTGCACCAGTTCCCGTTCGAGTCTAGCTCAAAGCGGTGTTTTCAGGTTTTACCCCTAGGTACATCTGTGCCAGAGCCGCCTATACCTGCTCGTATCCAGACAGGGATGTATTGCTCGGAAAACTCAGAAAATCTCTACAATAACAAAATTCTAGGAAGTTCTTCTTTACTAATCCTCAAATTCTATCTTTGGGCAATGTGCTCTAATCAGAGTTTATCTAAATCTAGCTTCCAAGGTTTGTACTAAACTGCCTCTGATACCAACTGTAACGCCCCGACCCCAGCTACCCAGAGTCGGTGCATTACTTCGTAACATTGGCATGATCACAAAAGATCAAGTCCCGAAAGACCGATTAGTTTAGTATCCTTGGAAACACTAGATACATTCGTAAACATTACATTACATCATAAAGTGAAAAACTACAATAACAAAGTCTCCATAGTCCACACTCATATCCACTTCTGACTATCCCTATAGGTCATTCATAAAATACTTCTTCACATCATGGAAAATATTAAAACATTGAAAGGGGTGAGCTCAGATGCTCAGTAAGGATAACAATATTGTAGAAGAGTTTATAAGAAAACATAAGCATTTAAGGCAATGTATAACTAAAACAAAAGCCTTATTGAACTTGAACTTCTGCATAATATGGCAAAAGTAAAATAAAATAATGCCATTACTTACTCACATGGATATTATACTAGACGAATAATCACATGAAATATCAATAACCACTTTCATAATTAGGGAATGTATAATGCCAGACATTCTGAAACATTTTGTCAAGGCCTCGGCCAAGACGTCTAAAATGATTAAGTCCTAGGCCAAAACCATAAATCAAATTGGGAAAGGGCCTCATCCAATTCCACGTCCAGTTGTCTCATGAGACCTACCGATGCATCGAGGAGCTATAGCAGGCTGCACCCGTCACATATTAAGTCCAATACATTCCTCATATTAATAGGTTTAAACATAACATAAATATTCGTATTAAAACTAGCATACGAAATGTCAACAATTTCTCCATAAACTATGGATGGTATAAAATAACACATCCACAGTCAAATATTTCACAAAATGTTCAATGGAAGTTTTGTATCATAAATTAATTTCAATTAAACTTAAAACCCATCAAAGGATGTTGACATGGATGAAATCAAAGATATTTGAGAGAAATATCTCTCCTTTTTGAAATCATTTAAAAGTCCCATAATTATAAAATAATACATTTACTTTGAAAATATTTTTATAAGCTTGTTAGTGAAGCTTAGACGAAGTTATAATGGCGGAAAATAGCCGCACCCGCCGTATAAGTAAAAAAACATTCTTACCTTAAATTTGTCAAAAAGGTCAAAAAGTACATTGTTTGGAAAACGAAGGTAAGATTCCTTTCAAAAACGTATAATGGTATAAATGACTTTAACCCATTTTCCATTTAATAGTAAAAATTTTTTGAAAGACATTTTTAAGAAACATGGATGTGGATGATAACGAGGTCCCAGTAGATAATTATGTATAAACAACCTTGGATAATGAAGAGGTTGTGAAGTAAACCCTTACCTTGTACTTTTCCTTGGTTGGGGTAGGTTAACCTCCTGTATAATGGTTAAATAATTGTTATTAAATTATACAAGAATCATATACATTCATATGATATCATATATGATCTTTTAACATTGCTTTGTTAACAATATCTTAGATTTATCGTTGTTTCGGGTGTTAACTTACTCGTTTTCTTTTATATGTTTTGTTATGTAAGTCGTGTTTTTCATGGATAGGTTGTATCTTATTCATATCCAGAATGATATCATGTCCTTAAAAATTATTTTCAAATCATCAAATGATAATTATAGTTGAATGGATACGACGGAGAATGAATCTCATCGCGTTCGTGGAGACGGTAGTCCGTACGTACGCACGAGCGACAATATCATTATTTTGATATTAAAATAATATATAATTGGATATTATATCATATATAAAGAATCATTATCATGTTATATTTATTATTTACATGAATTACATATCATTATTATACCAATCTAAATAATAATATATTGAATAACAATTACACCACGACGTGGAGACGGTAAGACGTACGTACGCACGTATGGTGACATGTCATTCAAATGATGGGTAGAATACTGAATATGGTTGTTCCATATTTATAATAACATCACAGTATATAGAAGATACTGGAGTTATAATTTTATAATTGAAATAATAAACAAAGAGGGAGTGGAAGAAGAAGGAAACTTGAAAGAGGGTGATGAAAATGTTACCTCTTCTTCGGGTTCTTCCTTTTGATTTGATCAAAAGGACTCCTTAGGATGGCTTTATGACTAAAGTAAAGCTTCTAGGATGAAGGGAGAGAAGTTGGAAGAGTATTTGGGCAGAGGTTGGCCGAACCAAAAGGCTTGAAAGTGTGAATAAGGTGGTAGAGGTGGGGGCCTTTTATAAGAGGAGAGGAGGGGCTCTTTTGGAAAGATTGAAATGTTACATTATTTTACAATGCTTTTTCGGATTCTAAAGGTCCCACACTTATATAATTAGTGGCTAAGGTGATAAGGGTTAGAAATCTCCTCATCCAATAGGCTTTGGACAAGTGTAAGACTTGGATTGTTCATTATCTTCTCATTTTATTTAAATCGTAAAATAATGAGGTCATCGCTGCATCATAATGATGTCATAAATAATTTAATTTATTTAATTTTTAAAAATTATAAAAAAAATACTATGATGTAGGAAATCTTTTTAGATTTCTAATGAATATTTATAGTCAAAATTTGGATCTGTGTAACCCCACTTAAAAACTGTTTTAGTAAAACAACTCATGTTTGTGTCAATTTAATTTTAACATTAAGTAAATATATATTAATGTCATTTTCCAACTAAAGTGGCTCCATGGGGTCCCCAAGTTGACCCATGGGTTTTCTTGGTCGGTCATGACTCATCCAATATGAGTAGGACAAGTTTCAAGCTCATCTCATATTATTAAAACATTATTTTTACCTTAAACTACACTAATTACCTCTAATCGCGATTAAGAACTTAAAAGTTACTATTCACCAAAAAATTATTTTAATCTCATTGAACCACATTTTACTTCTTAATGACAACCATGTATGTCGTATTTTTGAAAATCAAATCACAGAATTGGTAATATTTCATTTTAACGAAAAATCAGTTTTTAACAACCACTTAGTGGTTTCACTATTCATCAAAAATTGAAGTTTTTCAGAATAAGGCCAAAATTTCACCCTAAGCTATAATTGATATTCCGAATTCAAAAATTATGTCTATTTTACAAAATTCCAAATATATAAGTTGTATTAATTAATTTTATAATTAATTCCCGCTGTTACAAAAATAGCGTGTTTCTAAGAAACAATTTATATCAAAAGATTGGCAATTGTTTATGTCCAATTTCAATGTTAAATTAATTCTAATTACCACCATTGGATAAAATGGTAAAAATATATTCTAATTATACTTTAAAACCACTAAATAGTATAATTTATCACTATTAATTATTTTGATTTAAAAAGTACTTTTTAAGTATTTTTCACTATTCATACAAAATTAGAAGTTCTTAGAAAAATACCAAAAATTCAACATAGGCTAATTTCGATATTCGGAATCCAAAAATGAATTCCATTTTGATAAATAAAATTTATAAAATTTCAAAAAGTAGGTATTACTATTCACAACGGCTAGTTTCATTAGTTGTGGTGTGTGTTAGAGCTCGAGGTTGCGTACAACACACGCTATTGCATTATTGAATGAGAAGCGTATCGTGGAAGCTCGGGGTGTTACAATTCATCTTATTTATTTTATGTTGTCTAATTTGTATTGTATGTTCCTAATGAAAACTATTGACATCATTGGAGGTTGATACCCAAATGTTAACCACCTGAAGTAGGTTTCATTATTTTTTATGCCTTTTGACCCATATTGTGATTATTCGGAACAACATTTAGGTGTGATCAAGTGACCTTTAATAAAGTAAGTTCTTTAATGTAATAAATAAAAATTAAATTTTTAAAAAAGTGTATATGCATATGTATAGGTATCACTTATACATTATCCATTATAATTAATTTTATAATTGGTTTCATTTCCTTATTTCACCTTATAATGTATAATTAAAGTTAATGGAATGAACCTAATGAAAATGTAATTAGTATGAGTATTAAATGGAAATTAATGAATTATATATATATATATGTGAAATTTATAAGGTTCATATCACTTTTGGACCTTTTATTCTTTATATTAATGGTCATACTTGAGCTATCATTATATTCCTGAGTGAATTACTTGATAACTCAGAGGATGCCATTTTGATTCATTGAGTTGGTTTCCATCTAAGATACCCACCTTGGAACATGGTATTTGTATTTTAGTGGATTCTTGACATGATTTTGTAGGATCCCTTCACTTTATCTATAGAAATTAGAATGACTTAGATACACTCCTTTGATTCAGATTGATGACTACCGACATGCAATGCCTTGGATCATTCTCATTAGGTCTATTCATGATTATATTAGGATTTACTATAAATGTGCTCCATATACCCAGTTATAAAATATTCCATTAGAATTAATTAGGGTTGCATCTTGGATTACACTTATTCCCTTACTGTAGGTAGTTTTTTTGCATACTATGAGTTGGATCAACCTTCTAAGGTCAAGGATGCCTTGGTTTCACCATGGATTCTCTATTATTATCATTACCTTTTACATTAATGCAAACACATTTATATGATCTTATTATTATAAACTAAATCACAATTAATTACATTAATTCTTGTTTAGAGACACTAATTAAGGATTAAGTAGGTACGGGTTGTTTACATTCACACTACTTTGCTTCAGATATACCCTCACACCATATAGTTTATATTCATAGACAAGATTTGTTGTAGAAACTGTTAGTGGTGGCATATTGAGATTTATATCACACCCTATCTTGGATCCTGTAGGAACCTGAGAAGATTATATGATTCTAGTTGCGGATAAAGGTAAGCATCCCACTTTGGACACATGAATTCTTTCTTTAGGATGGGATCTTGGTAACAGATGACTAAGCTAGTGATTGACATTCTTAGATAGTTTTTGTCCTTTTTGATTCTTTTGGATATCATGTATTTTAATTTCTTCCTACTTCCATGTATATATGTTTTCTATTTTTTAGATACATGATATCATATTTTTTATATGATATAATTTATATATTTTGAGGATTATTTATTGTGTTGAGGCTTATGCTTGTCTATGCTTCCTTATTCATCATTATTATGATTTTTTTATTTATTTACCTTTTTTACCATTATGATCCACTTTGATATGAGGGAATAGTATCCATAAGAACACCACCTAGGCCCCACAAATAGTCAATATCCCTTAGAATATGAGGAGGTGTGCTTGAGGTCATGTGGCCAACAAGCTCAGGGGCACCGCTTAGTGGATTTCAGGTTGGGGTGCTACAAAGTGGTGTCAGAGTGGGTTTCTTTTATTGTATTATAATTTTTTAAATTTAGATAGGTGATTAGGAATGTTTAAGAACTTATTCATAAGATGTTCATGGGAGTAGATAACCCATACTTGGGGTAAACACCATGTTTCCTAGGAATGGGAAATTATTGTTTTATATTCTGCCTATTACAGTTGATATATTCTCACTATTAGATATTTCACGTGAATTATGGTGTTTGTTATAATTTATGGCGATTATACCTTGGACTAGTATGGTAAGGATAATTTCTACTTGCATCATCAGAGGTTCCTAGGGGTTCACATGAAATGCATATACCATGCCATATTAGTTCATTTAATTGCTTACATTTCATGAGTTTCCTATGATTGTTGACTATGCCTTGGTTGTGATATATGTCAATGCCACTACCGTCTTATGTAGGAAAGTGAAATTGGTTGCTTAAAATTATTACATCAACCTAAATGGTATTTTACCATATATCTTAATGGTGCATCTTAAATAGTCAATTTTGTTCCATGTAAGCTGTAACATCCCGTGTCCGGAGCCCCTCCACTGGTGCCCCATACCTGGTTTTCCACATGACCTCAAGCGCATTTCCCCGAATGCCAGAGGATGCCGACTAGCAGCGAGGGCCTAGGTGAGTCGGTGGGGAAACTATGCCCTCATTCGGTAAGGTTTACAAGTTAAGAAAACAACAATAAATAGTGGAAGCAGTAACAACATGCATAACAGCAGAAACCAAACAGCAGAGGCAATGTAGATATATAACTATGATGAAAAAGATGCAGCAGGTACAAGTATCTAAGGAAAACAGAAAACACAACAACGTGCTGAAATACAACTGAACCAAGTGCAAAAGGAAACAAAGTAATCTCCTCAGCATCGCGAGCCACGGCTCGGTCCCATGCTCCCCAGCTCCCGGTGTAATCAAGATCCTGAAGTAGAAGGGTGCTTTCCCTTATCTACACCTGCAGCAACATATTCTTCTTGGGCCCAAATGAATGGACCAAATAGGGTGTGAGATACAATCCCAGTAGGAAACCACCCAAAGATCTGTGCCTAACAGTCAATGAATACATTGCAGTACTAAAACAAGAAGCAGCAAATAGAAAATCACAACAGCTACAATCCACAGCTCTAACAAGTAAGGCACACAAGTAAGCAGCCAGCAACAAAAGTGAACATGTAACCCTCTGGGTAGCTCTCACAGTCTAACCCCTATGGTTCAACCTCTAAGTACTAGCAACCCACTGGGAGGCACACACAGTCTCACCCCTCTGGTTTAGCTACATAAATTAAGCAGACTCTCTGGGGAAGCACTCACCGTCAATTCCCCCTATAGTCTCGTATCGTGCTAAAGGCTCTCTGGGGAAGCACTCAACGTCAATTCCCCCTATAGCCCACGTCGTAATTAAAAGACTCTCTAGATAATCTCTTCCATCAATTATCCACTTGGTCTCGCATCGTGATTTAAAAGACACTCTGGAGAATCCCTTCTGTCAATTCTCCCTTTGGTCTGCTACTCTAGGTTCTCGCAGTCCTGAGTAACTAAACATGCTCAGCGCGTGTGTATCATCCAAGTAAACCTCAAGAACTACTTGTCTATCAACTAAGGCTCCACAGTAAAATAAATCAACAGTTCCACTATCCTACGACTAGGCATGGAAACTGGAAAATGCCTAACAGGAAGAACAAGCATGGCAAAGCAAACTGAGCACAAACAAAATACTCTAATCACAAGAAATAACCTCTACTAAAGCAATCAAGCAAATCAGGAAAGTAGGAAGGGAAAAAAAGGAAACACACAATACCCCATTCAAGGGTATTGGTGGAATTTGCACCTAACATTCATCAACTCTCAACAGAAATGCAAAAACCACCTACCTCGATCCGAGGAGATCAATATACGTGAACCTCGACGACGTATTCCCCTTATAACGACGTAGATCTGAGAAAATGCACAAAACATTCATCCCACGATAACTTGGAAACCAGGAGGAATCAAGAAACAAGGCTAAAGCAGAAGGAAGAACTCACCGCTGTGCTTCCAATGCAACTGACCATGCTCGAATCGGAGAACAGATGGCGAGGCGGTCTTCCGTCGAAGATCCGTCCGTACGGGTCGCTTCAGACAGCCGAAAACTAGAGAAGAAGGTGAAAGTGAGGGTTAGACATGACCCCGGTCCGTTTCATAAAAAAAATTACATGGCGTGTACTTTTAGAGTACACGGCGTGTACTTATAATTTTTCTGTACTCAGAAATAACTGGCCTCCACCTCAGCCTTACACACCGTGTGTGTGGCCCGGACACGGCCAGCACACAGCTTCGAGCCGAACAGAGTAAACGGCGTGTACTCAGAAAGTACACGGCGTGTACTTCTGAAATTTCCAGAAAAAATCATTTTTCTCAAAAAACTCCAGAAAGAGGAAAAACATACCTGAAAAGAGATCCAGGTTCTTACAAACTTCCCCCCTTAAAGAAAATCATCCCCGAATTTCCCTAACGAGGTTGAGAAGAAGAATCTCTGAATAGCTCCGGCCACTGCGATCGTACATCAGCCTCCCTCTCTCAGGTCTCGTTCTGTACTCACCTGTGCTGCCATAACACCCATACCAGAGGAACAGATCGCCCGCGAAGAACCTTCATACTACAGTCGACAATCCGGATAGTATGATCCTCGAACGATGCATTCGCTTCAAGATCGACTTCCTCAGGCTGAAAGATGTGAGACAGGTCTAAAAAGTAACGCCAGAGCTGAGAGACGTGGAAGACGTCGTGCATGGCCCGATACCTCTGAGGTAGCTACAACCAATAGGCGACTGGCCCCACTCTCTCCAAGACATCAAACGGCCCGACGTACCATGGTGAAAGCTTACCCTGTCTCTGAATCCTCTTGTGTCCCAACCTCGGTGCAACACGTAGGAAAACCTGATCACTGACCTCGAACTCCAGAGGTCGTCTCCGCTGATAAGCATAAGACTTCTGCCGAGACTGTGCTGTAGCCATCCTCTTCTGAATCAGCTTTATCTGCTCTGAAGTCTCCTGAACAAGACGAGGTCCGAGCAAAGCTGCCTCTCCTGCCTCCAGCCAGCACAAGGGTGATCGGCATAGCCTACCGTACAAAGCCTCGTATGGCGCCATCTGGATGGTCTCCTGGAAACTGTTGTTGTAGGCAAACTCCACCATAGGAATATGTTTCTCCCAAGAACCACCAAAGTCAAGGATGAAGGCTCGGAGCATATCCTCAAGCACCTGGATCGTTCGCTCGGACTGGCCATCAGTCTGGGGACGGTATGCTGTACTCAAAACTACCTATGTACCCAAGGCCTTCTGAAATCCATACCATAACTGAGAGGTGAAGCGCGCATCTCTGTCAGAAACAATAGAGCATGGAACTCCATGAAGACGCATAATCTCTCTAATGTAAAGTCGTCCCAGATCATCGACACTGAAGGTCTCCTTGATCGGCAAGAAGTGAGCAACCTTCGTAAGTATGTCGACGACAACCCAAACAGCATCGTTCCCTCGGGGTGATCTCGGCAACCCGGTCATGAAGTCCATCACAACATCGTTCCACTTCCACTTCAGAATGGGTAACTTCTGTAAAAGGCCTGCTGGTCGCTGATGCTCTGCTTTCACCTGGTGACAAGTAGAACATCTCAAGAAAAAACCAGCAACATCCTTCTTCATACCAGGCCACCAGTATTGGCGATGAAGGTCCCAATACATCTTGGTGATGCAAGGATGAACTTCCCAAATAGAGGAGTGGAAATCCCGCATCAGCTCCTCGCGTATGTCTGCTGGAACACATACACGTCCCTGGAAGCGCAAGATCTCATCCTCACCCACTTTCCATCCAGGAAGAGGGTCCCCTCCTAACATGCTCTCCCGTAGGAATAAGCCTTCTGAGTCTGACAGCTTCCTCATCCGTACCCGATCAAGTAGCGTGGAGGTAACAGCTACAGAAGATAGAAAAGTCTTTCCCCATCTTTCGTGCACCTCCAGATGCATCTCAGAGAACAGAGCCATCAGCTGACACTCACTACTGGCCTCATGAACTAGCTGAATTTGAGTTCTCCTGCTCAACGCAGCAGCCATGGCGTTACCCTTTCCCGACGTATAGGCGAGCTCGAAATCAAAAGACTAAAGATACTCAACACACCTGCGCTGCCTCAGATTCAGATCACGCTGAGTGAAGATATACTTAGGAATCTTGTGGTCAGTGAAGACCACAAAGTGCTCTCCTAGAAGATAGTGTCTCCAACAACGCAAGGCATGAACAACAGCTGCCAACTCCAGATCATGCATAGTGTAGTTCCTCTCATGTGGCCTCAACTACCGAGACCCATATGCAATGACTCCATCTCCCTGCATAAGCACAGATCCCAGCCCGATACCTGAAGCATCATAGTAAACAGTGTAGCTCCTGGCTGGCTCTGGCAAGACTAGTATCGGTGCTGACGTCAACCTCCCTTTCAGCTCCAGAAAGGCTGACTCACAAGAATCTAAACATAAGAACTTCGCCCCCTTCTTGGTCAGACCTGTCAAAGGTGATGCTAGACTAGAAAAGTCCTGAATGAAGAATCTGTAGTATCCAGCTAGCCCTAGGAAACTCCGTACCTCAAAGATGTTCTTCGGCTGCTCCCAGGAAACTACAACTCTCACTTTCTCTGGGTCCACTGATACTCCTGCCTCTGAGATGACGTGACCCAAGAAGTGAATCTGGCCCATCCAGAAGTAGCACTTCGAGAGTTTAGCATAAAGCTGATGCTCTCTCAGTGTACTCAGAATGATCTCAAGGTGGGTGTCATGGTCGTGTCGAGTGTGAGAGTACACCAAGATATCGTCCACGAAGATCAAGATGAAGGAATCCAAGTAAGGATGGAACACTCGGTTCATCAGTTCCATGAAAACTGCAGGTGCATTCGTGAGACCGAATGGCATGACTGTATACTCGTATAGACCATACCTGCTCCTGAAGGCTATTAGAGGTATATATGATGGTCTAATGCATAACTGATGATAACCGGACCTCAAGTTGATCTTCGAGAACACCCGGGCTCCTCGAAGCTAATCGAAAAGGTCATCAATCTGGGGAAAGGGATATTGGTTCTTGACTATCAACTGGTTCAACTTCCGATAATCCACACAAAGACGAAGGGTACCGTCTGCCTTCTTTGCAAACAGAACAGGCGAACCCCAAGGAGAAGTACTGGGTCGGATGAAACCTTTAGCCTGTAGCTCCTCCAACTGCTTCTTGAGCTCCTGCAACTTAGGTTTGGCCATCCTATAGGGAGGAATGGACACCGGTGCCGCTCCTGGCATGAGCTCAATAGAAAAGTCCACCTCACGCTCCAGAGGAAAACCTGAAAATTCCTCTGGAAAGACATCCCTGAAGCGATCCACTACTGGAGTAAAGTCTCACTATGGAGTCCCCTGGTCATCCAGATAAAGACTAGCAATCTGGGATGTCACCCCTCCTAGCCCAAGATGCTCGAGTCCTGCCCGACTCGCCTGAACATCCCACTCGCCTCTATGAATGAAGGATTCACCTTCTGGTGAGATGAAACTGACTCTGCGGCAATAGCAGTAGATGACTGCCTGAAAGGGAATCAACCAATCCATGCCAAGGATGGAATCATAGCCTATCATCTCTACGATATAGAGATCCCATAAGAGGCGATACCCTGCAACCTCGAGAGGGCACTCTCTACACTGACGTACACTAGATGTCCTCATTCCCAAAGGTGTGTCTAGTGTCAAAGAGTTGGCAGAAGAAAGGATGCAGAGTCCAAGGCTCTCCAAAACAGCAACAGAGACAAAACTTTGTGTAGCGCCAGTATCAAAAAGGACTGAAGATAAAACTGAGGCTACTAAAATAGTAACTCGAATAGTAGAAGGGTCGGGATCCTGCTCATGATAAGTATGCTCCACGGAGAAAGACTGGCCTGCACTGCGACTCTACACCCCTGACTGACCACTCTGAGCTGAACCTCCCTACTGGTGCTGAGGGACTGGTGGCTGACCGCCACGACCTCGACCTCCACCTTAGCCCGAACGGCCGGAAGAACTCCAGTTCCCTGACTGGTGAGAGACTGGTGGGGCTGCTCCTGAATGAGGAGTCATGGGAGAACCCCGGTCACCTGCTGCTTGTGGAAAAACCTGGCAGAAACGCTGAAGGTGACCCAACTTTCCGCAAGATCGGCACTCCATGGGGTCTCTCTGTCACTGCGGCCTCGTTTTCCCTATCCGGCCACACTGGTAGCATGTCACCTGGATGCCTGATGATGTGTCTCACTTCTTTGAATCACCGCACGTAGGATCCCTACGACGCATCTTGCTGTCATATGAAGGAAAGCTAGATCTGGAAGCAGAACCGCCCTGACTCACAGCTCCAGAGTCTCTCAGATTGCGCTCCGCAATCAGTTCCTAGTTGACGATGGAAGTAATGGAAGTCAGCTGGAAGATGTTCACCTGTGAGCGAATCTCCCTCCTGAGTCCATCTTCAAACTTCCTTGCCAAGAACACCCCACTCCCATCCCGAAGGGGTGTAAAACACTGCATCTCAGTGAAACGAGAGGAATAATCCATGACAGATAGAGTACTTTGTTCCAAGCTCATGAACTCCTGGGCTCGATCAGCCCTCAGGGTCTCCGGGTAGAAGTAGTCGTAAAACACGCGCTGGAACTCATCCCAAGTTATAGCCTGCTGCTGACCCGCCTATGAGATCACGTCCCACCACCTCTTGGCGGAGTCTCGGAGCATGTAGGTGGCGAGATTGACCCGACTCTCTGGAGGCATCTCCAGATGCTCGAATATAGTCAGCATGGCTTCCAGCCATGACTCTGCAGCCTGAGGTCCTCCCTCCCCTGAAAACGTGGGAGGATGCTGCTGCTGGAAAACCCACGTCAAGTCTGCCATAGACGAGGCAGGAGGCAGTGCTCCCGGGAAGGCCTACATCATCTTCATGAAACCTTCCCTGAACTACGCATCAGCGCCCACGACTGGTACAACAACCGGTGCCAAGGCTGGCTCGGCTGGGGGATCGACGAGAAGTCCTTGATCAGCCCTTTCTGGCGTCTGATCACTGCCCGACGATAGACGTACGACCGGAGGACGTCTCAGAGGCATAGCTATGAAAGATCAAAACCACACCTTAGATCAGGAAAACAGGGACAGAGAACACAAGAGTACAAAATGGGAACAGGGAAAGAAAAACACAAAAGATTACAAAACACGACTACACGGCGTGTATAAAACTACACTGCGTGTCTTTTGAAACCACTGACATGGGCGTATACCCCTGCCCTAGTATCCTTACACGGCTAACCCACACGGTCAAACTCAACCCGAGACTACACGGCGTGTTTGAAACAAAAACAGAGTGTACTAGACAAGGCTCTGACGGTCCGTGTCGTTGAGTACACGGTCGTCTACACGGCTGGAACTTACACGGTGTGCTCCGAAGAAGCACGACGTGCATAAGCGATGGCGACACCGTCCCGTGTTGTTCGTGACATGGCCAGGTACCTGGGCAAGACTACACGGCATGTTCCCTACATACACGGCATGTTCTACCCGAGCTTCCCCAGCCCGTGTTGCTAGTGACAAGGCCGGGTACACAGCTCCGAACTCACACGGCGTGTACCAATGGTACACGGCGTGTTCCCAAAGTTACTCCTACGACACCGTGTTCTGTTCACACGGTCAGTGACACGGCCTGGAAACTACACGGAATGTATCTAAAAAGTACACGCCGTGTATTCTGGGTTTTCTGGGTTGTAGCTCAGAAATTGCACAGAATTCCAGAAACACTAAAACAAGGGAAAAGATGCCAATTTTCGATCCATGAGGGCCCATAACACCTCAAAAAGAAACAAAATTTGGCATTAATTCTCAATCAAGGAACAAGACAAATAGTTTTCTAGCATAACAGCAGAGAATATATCAAGTATCTATCACAACAGCATGAATTATCTACATAGAGCCTATCACAACAGCATGTAATCGCTAATGTGCCCTAGATGGCATGGCAACAATGCATGACACATGATTTATACAAGTGCCTATATGATGCATGAGATGACATACCCTAATATCATCGAGTTCCGACAGAAATAGAACCGAAATATCAAAACAATAATAACACAAGTCATGTGAATCACTCTAGGTGAAATCAGGTCAACCATAAAATCTCAAAACCAGAAACTGCAATTAACGAGGTAGTATGGCTTTTCCCTGTACATGGGTTAGCTACTCCCGAGCACATCTTAATGCCAAGTACCGAATCCATCCTATCTCTGGCTAAAGTATCCAAATAGTAAAGAAAGAGAAAATAACTCCTCTGATACCACTTTGTAACATCCCGAGTCCGGATCCCCTCCACTAGTGCCCCGTACCCGGTTCGTCACATGACCTCAAGTACGTTTCCCCGAATGCCAGAGGCTACCGACTAGCAGCGAGGGCCTAGGTGAGTCAGTGGGGAAACTATGCCCTCATTCGGTAAGGTTCATAAGGTAAGAAAACAACAATAAATAGCGGAAGCAGTAACAACATGCATAACAGCAGAAACCAAACAGCGGAAGCAATGTAGATATATAACTATGATGACAAAGATGCAGCAGGTACAAGTATCTAAGGAAAACAGCAAACACAACAACGTGCTGAAATACAACTGAACCATGTGAAAAAGGAAACAAAGTAAGATCCTCAGCATCGCGAGCCACGGCTCGGTCCCATGCTCCCCAGCTCCCGGTGTGATCAAGATCCTTAAGTATAAGGGCGCTTGCCCTTATCTACACCTGCAGCAACATAGTATGCTTCGGCCCAAAAGCATGGCCCAAATAGGGTGTGAGATACAATCCCAGTAGGAAACCATCCAAAGATCTGTGCCTAACAGTCAATGAATACATGGAAGTAATAAAACAAGAAGCAGTAAATAGAAAAGCACAACAACTAAAATCCACAGCTCTAACAAGTAAGGAACACAAGTAAGCAGCCATCAACAAAAGTGAACAGGTAACCCTCTGGGTAGCTCTCACAGTCTAACCCCTATGTTTCAACCTCTAAGTACTAGCAACCCTCTGGGAGGCACACACAGTCTCACCCCTCTCGTTCAGATACATAAATTAAGCAGACTCTCTGGGGAAGCACTCACCGTCAATTCCCCATATAGTCTCGTATCGTGCTAACAACTCTCTGGGGAAGCACTCAACGTTAATTCCCCCTATATCCCGTATCTTAATTAAAAGACTCTCTGGAGAATCCCTTTTATCAATTTTCCACTTGGTCTCACATCGTGATTTAAAAGACACTCTGGAGAAGCCCTTTCGTCAATTCTCCCTTTGGTATTCTACTCTAGGTTCTCGTAGTCCTGAGTAACTAAACATGCTCAGCACGTGTGTATCATCCAAGTAAACCTCAGGAACTACTTGTCTATCAACTAAGGCTCCACAGTAAAATAAATCAACAGTTCCACTGTCCTACGACTAGGCATGGAAACTGGAAAACGCCTAACAGGAAGAAAAAGCATGGAAAAGAAAACTGAGCACAAACAAAATACTCTAATCACAAGAAATAACCTCTACTAAAGCAATCAAGCAAAGCAGGCAAGCAGCAAGGGCAAAACAGGAAACACGCAATACCCCGTTCAAGGGTATTGGTGGAATTTGCACATAACATTCATCAACTCTCAACTAAAAGGCACAAACCACCTACCTCAATCCGAGGATATCGATATACGTGAACCTCGATGACAGATTCCCATTAGAACGACGTAGATTTGAGAAAACGCACAAAATGTTCATCCCACGATAACTTGGAAACTGGGAGGAATCAAGAATCCAGGCTAAAGCAGAAGGAAGAACTCACCGCTGCGCTTCCAATGCAACTGACCGTGCTCGAATCGGAGAACGGACGGCAAGGCGATCGTCTGTCGAAGATACGGCCATACGGGTCGCTTCGGACGGCCGAAAATTAGAGAAGAAGGTGAAAGTGAGGGTTAGACGCTACCCCGGTCCGTTTCATAAAAAAAATAAAGTACACGGCGTGTACTTCTAATTTTTTCGTACTCCGAAATAACCGGCCTCCACCTCAGCCTTACACACTGTGTGTGTGGCCCAGACACGACCAGCACACGGCTTCGAGTCGGAACAGAGTACACGGCGTGTACTCAGAAAGTACACAGCGTTTACTTCTGAAATTTCCAGAAAAAATCATTTTTCTCAAAAACTCCAGAAAAGAGGAAAAACATACCTGAAAAGAGATCCTGGTTCTTACATAAGCTATGTAACTCTAGTTACATAAGCTAGTCTTTGGTTGAAATTATATGAGTACCAATTTTAGTTTATAAAGTGTATGGGCCTTTATAAATTGGAAAGTGTAATTCATCGAATCAAGCCATATTATTCCACCTATTACATTCTGAGGCCTAATGTAATGGGGGATGGTTGTAATTAAATGGTTTTTTATCTTCATTTATAAAATGTATGGGCCTTTAAAAACTGGACATGGTAATCCATTTAATTAAACCTTGTGTTATGTATATACACACATACAAACTTAAAATGTAAATTTTGAATTATAAATAAAATGTTTTTTAGTAAATGGGAAGGTAAATTTAAAATTAAGGGTTGTTTTACTTCTTAACATGAAATTTACCCTTCTATATATTGGAACCCCTGTGGTTGAAAACTTAAAGACATACCAATACCCTGACCTTGGACCTAGGTAGTTAGGATAAAATTCCTTCTGTATTGAGCCACTATATTTATGTCCTTTATTTAAGGGAAGATTTGATGTTGGTCCTTAAGTATTTTCTCATTTCGATTAAGATCTCTCTTCATAATTTTATTAAATATTATTCTAAGACATGTTCTTGGAATTTTTTGAGCTTTTCCACCATGATTTCCTCAATTCATACGCTTGGAGGGTAGTGATGATAATGCTCAAAAGATAGTGGGACCTAAGCCACCAATATTACCTCCACAAGTTCCACCTATGGAACCACCTACTATTCTTGAATTGGTCACTGACTCTCATCTTTGAGAGAGTTTCCTATGCTTGATATGGTGTATGTGGGGTGATCTGCAACCTGCATCTATGATGTTTGATCTTACTCATGAGTTTTAGGAGAAGAAAAATCCCATATTCTTTGGGGATGGAGGTCCTCAGGCTATTGAGTCATTGCTAGAATCCATTTTAGAAATATTTGAGCATCTATAGATGACTCTAGAGAGGAGGGTCAAGATCTACACCTACATGTTGTGTGATTTTTCAAAGCATGGGTGGGACGTGGTTACCAAGGATAGTCATCATAAAGGAATGGTTTGGGTAGAATTTTAGACTGAATTTTATGACTAATTTTTCCCTAAGATAGTGAGAGATGACCAAGTTAGGGATTTCAAGAACTTGCAGCAGGGTACTATGTCCTTTATGGACTATTTAGCATGCTTCAATGCATTGCAATGATTATGTAGGCAATGATGCTTAGAGAATGGGTTATGGTATTCAATACACTCTCAAGTGAATTTCATTCTCCTATCTACTATTTCAAATATTGGGAACCAAGATATTATCATTGATAAAAACTTAAGGGAAGATGATAGCACATGGCATAGAGGGTCAATTATATGATATGGTAGTGGTTATTCCAGTGGTAGGAAGAATAACCTTGATAATTATCATCAGAATAGTGGTGTCTTGAGTATACACATTAGTATCATTTTTTCATACCATCTGTCTGGGTAGAAGGATCATGCAAAGATGAAGTGTGCTAGAGACCAGCTGGAGTGTCGTGATTGTGGTTGGATGGGTAATATTTAAATTTTTTTCAAGGTATTTACACCCATTTATAGTAGAAGAAGACCCAAAATATCTCCACATTTAAGAGTAGGATCAATAAATATGCATCAAATAGGAAGTTTAAGTAGCACCAGGTGAACAGGATAATGGGGTGGTCATGGGCGAGATAGCCAGACTTCTAATTTTTAATGCCAACAAAACGTACCTGCTCAGGGTTGTCTAGTCATAGATCTGGTTCGTGGACCAGGCCAGTTTCACACATTATAGAAGATGAGTTTTTTTATAAATTTAAAATAATAATAATTTTCAAAAAACTGTTAGGGTGGATTTTTTTTCAAAATGTCCCCGAAAGGTGGCATCTCGGATTCCTCCTTTCCCTTAATTTTTTTTGAATTTTTTTTTTGTTTTGTTTTGTTTATATATATATATATATATAAACAAAAAAAAATTCAGCAGAATTTATCTGCTATTTTAAATCCAGCAGTACTACCATTACAGCAGTCTGGATTCTGACAGAACCTCTCACCCAGAGCTCCCTTTTATAAGAGAGCTTACCCTGAAATTCATTCTTCATTTCTGATGTGGGATTCAAGTTCTCCATTTCCTGCGCAGAACATTCTACATTTCTGATATGGGATTCTGTTTCAAGTACTCAACTTTGAAAAACTATAAAATATAAACTATAATACCAATATAAATGAAACTTAAAACATGGATTAAACATATAAAAAAAAGTTTAAAACAAAAATAATTTCATAAAAAATGATGATAGAAAATAATTTATAAGCTTTCAAAACCACATACTTGAAACTTAAACGGTTTCAAGAACGTGAATTTAGAAGCCTATAAAATATAAACTAAAAGAACAATATAAATGAAACATGATAAATGGATTAAACATAGAACAAATAGTTGAAAATAAAAATAATTTCGTAAAAATGTTGATAGAAAATAAAATATAAGCTTTCAAAACCGCGTACTTGAAACTAAAAAATGTATCAGTTACATGACTTTGAAATACAATAAAATATAAACTATAAGACCAATATGAATGAAATTTTAAACATTTATTAAATATATAATAAATAGTTGAAAACAAAAATAATTTCCTCAAAAATGTTGATGAAAAATAATCTATAACCTTTCAAAACCGCCTACTTGAAACTTAAAAATGTTTCAAGTACGTGAATTTGAAAGAATATAAAATATAAACTATAAAACCGATATAATTTAAAGTTAACACATGTATTAAAAATATAATAAATAGCTGAAAATAATACGAATTTTGTAAAAAATGTTGATGAAAAGTAATTTATAAGCTTTCAAAACCGCTTATTTGAAACTAAAAAATGTTTCAAGTACGAGACTTGGAAATACCATAAAATATAAACTATAAGACCCATATAAATGAAACTTAATACATGGATTGAAAATATAACAAATAGTTGAAAATAAATATAATTTCATAAAAAATGTTGATAGAAAATAATATATAAGCTTTCAAAACCGCGTACTTGAAACTAAAAAATGTTTCCAGTACGTGACTTTGAAATAAAATAAAATATAAACTATAAGACCGATATAAATTAAATTTTAAACACTCATTAAACATATAATAAATAGTTGAAAAAAAAGAATTTCCTCAAAAATGTTGATGAAAAATAATCTATAACCTTTCAAAACAGCCTACTTGAAACTTAAAAATGTTTCAAGTACTTTAATTTGAAAGACTATAAAATATAAACTATAAAACTAATATAATTGAAACTTTAAACATTGATTACACATATAATAAATTGTTGAAAATAAAAAGAACTTCTAAAAAAATGTTGATGAAAACTAATTTATAAGCTTTCAAAACTGCTTAATTGAAACTAAAAAATGTTTCAAGTATGTGAATTCGAAAGACTATAAAATATAAAATATAACACCAATATAAATGAAACATATAAAATATTGATTAAACATATAAGAAATAATTGAAAACAAAATTAATTTCCTAAAAAAGGTTGAGGAAAATTAATTTATAATCTTTCAAAACCACCTAATTGAAACTAAAAAATGTTTCAAGTACGTGAATTTGAAAGACTATAAAATAGAAACTATAAAATGAATATAATTGAAACTTTAAACATTGATAAACATATAATAAATAGTTCAAAACAAAAATAATTTCCTAAAAAATGTTGATGAAAAGTAATTTATAAGCTTTTAAAACTGATTAGTTGAAACTAAAAAATGTTTCAAGTATGTGAATTCGAAAGACTATAAAATATAAACTATAACACCAATATAAATGAAACATAAAAAATATTGATTAAACATATAATAAATAATTGAAAACAAAAGGAATTTCCTAAAAAATTTTGATGAAAAAAAATATATAAGCTTTTAAAACCACCTACTTGAAACTAAAAAATGTTTCAATTACGTGACTTTGAAAGACCATAAAACATAAAATAGAAGAATGAAAATGTTTCAAGTACGTGACTTTGAAATTGGAAATGTTACTCATGTGTACATATGACCTAAAATCTCCAAGATTGTAACATAGTTCATTTTTCTGAACTATATGAAATGATTTAATTTAAAAGTATAATTTATTTATAAAAATTATAATAATGAAATTATAATTATTCTTTATATGGTTTATTAAATAAATTTATGACCATATTCCAGTTAGCATAGTCATTTTGAACTTATGAAACTAATTTCATCAAAATATCCAAAGTGCATTTAAATAATTAATTAATTGTTTATAAAATTATACTAAGTGGTATAAACATAATAACGAACATGAATATGGTTAATACGAAAGTATAAAACTAACATAATTTTATTATTATGGAATATAAAGAACATATTTGATGTGTCAGAATCAAGGTAAGGGACTCTTTAACTAAAAAAACTTGATTTAAACAAAACTGGATATTACCAAGGGTGTACACCATGAGAATTTGCCTCAAATATCTACCCCTAATAGCATGTATATTATTTTATAGGTGTATGCATTCTTAAAAGACTTAATTTGTGTTTTGATTTAGATTTTTTAATAATAGTGGTCGTTTATTTATTTACATATGAGACTAATTCATGCTTTATTTTATTTGGATAGAAAATAATTATTTAGCATCACTCAAATACTTTAAAGTTTGTCACCAGCCTTCGAAAATAGCAGAGTATGTCCAGAGTTATCATTAAATATATCATGTTAACAAATATTATATATATATATATATAATGATAACATTACTTACATATGT
Source organism: Viscum album (assembly GCA_963277665.1). Lineage (NCBI taxonomy): Eukaryota > Viridiplantae > Streptophyta > Magnoliopsida > Santalales > Viscaceae > Viscum > Viscum album. The sequence goes on along the minus strand of OY728119.1, from coordinate 1,681,645,771 downwards.
TCTCTTAATATTTATAACACATGTTTATAAAATATTAGTGTTTTTATCGATGTAAACACATAACATATGTTTAATAAAGTACAAATAACACATACTATATGATATAAACACATGTGACACGCCTAAAAAAACTCAAATAATATGACAAAATATATATCATATAACTAGAATAAAACCTAATTTATTGAGTTAGATTTGTGAATAGATAAAAAAATTCAATCGCATAAAAAATACGAGTTCATTATTAACAGTCCTATCAAAACAAGATTTTATCTATATATCCAAGTTAAGAATATATACAAACATCATGAAAATGTCAATTATATAACTATTAATTGTATAATAATTAGTTAGTTAATTAGTAATTATTAATATTTAATTATATTATAATTAATTAGTTAATTAGTAATATAATTAGTTAATTATTTAATAATTAATTAGTTACTTAGTAATATAATTATTAATTATATAAAAATTAATTAGTTAATTAGTAATATAATTATTAATTATATAATTTTTAGTCATTTAATCAGTAATTATTAATCATTAATTATATAATAATTATTTAGTTATTTAGTAATATAATTATTAAATATATAAATAGTTAATTAGTTAATTTTTTGAGAAAGATAGAGCTAATGATCTTTTTATAATTAGTTACTTAGTAATATAATTATAAATTATAATTATTCATAATAATTATTAATTAGTATTTTTTAAAAATTATTATATAATAATTAATTAGTTAATTGGTAATATAATTATTAATTATATAATACTTAATTAGTTAATTAGTAATATAGTTATAAATTATAATTTTTCATTATAATTGATAAATTGTAATTATTAGAAGTCATTATGTTACTAATTAATTGGTTAATTATTATATACTTAATTATTAATAATTACTAATTAACTAATTAATTATTATATAATTAATTATTAATAATATTAATTTAATACTTTAATAATTTATTATATTTTTAATACACGTGTTAAATTTAAATTATATCAGTTTTATAGTTTATATTTTATAGTCTTTCAAATTCACGTACTTGAAACATTTTTAAGTTTCAAGTAGGTGGTTTTGAAAGGTTATAGATTAATTTTCATAAACATTTTTGAGGAAATTCGTTTTTTTTCAACTATTTATTATATTTTTAATCAATGTTTAAAATTTCATTTATATCGGTCTTATAGTTTATATTTTATTGTGTTTCAGAGTCACGTACCTAAAACATTTTTTAGTTTCAAGTACGCGGTTTGGAAAGATTATATATTATTTTCTGTCAAAATTTATTACAAAATTCTTTTTATTTTCAAATATTTGTTATATGTTCAATCCATGTATTAAGTTTCATTTATATTGGTCTTTTAGTTTATATTTTATAGGCTTCTAAATTCACATACTTGAAACTATTTAAGTTTCAATTATGTGGTTTTGAAAGCTTATAAATTATTTTCTATCATCATTTTTTATGAAATTATTTTTGTTTTCAACTATTTTTTATATGTTTAATCCATGTTTTAAGTTTCATTTATATTGGTCATACAGTTTATATTTTATAATCTGTCAAAGTTAAGTACTTGAAACAGAATCCCACATCGGAAATGGAGAATGTTCTGCGCAGGAAATGGAGAACCAGAATCTCACATCGGAAATGCATAATGATTTTCAGGATAAGCTCTCTTATAAAAGGGAGATCTGGTTGAGAGGTTTTGTCAGAATCTAGACTGCTGTAATGGCAGTACTACTGGATTTAAAATAGCGGATAAATTCTGATAATTTTTTTTGTGTTGTTTATATATATATATATACAAACAAAACAAAATAAAAAATAAAAATAAAAAATTTCAAAAAAAAAATTTTAGGGGAAAGGCAGCATCCCAGATGCCGCCTTTCACCCGCAGTGCAAAGGCGGCATTCAGGATGCTGCCTTTTGGGGGCATTTTGAAAAAAAAATCCACCCTAACCGTTTTTTGAATTTTTTTAAAAAAAAATATATAAAAAACTCTATAGAAGATACCTAACGAGCATAGTATAATATAATCTATTGTATGAGGTACTACTCTAATATCCTCTACTATCATATATTCTTTGTTCGATATAGGTACCTCACACTCTTTTAACTTTGTATCGATTATGGTAAGTATTAGGCATGAAATTCATTAATTTTGTGGGGGCGATGACACTGGAAACACCATTGGGTGTAAGGTAAGAGGGTATATTCCAATGAATGGACTTTCCTCTTGAGATTGGCGGTTATCACTTCTTGTGTAATTTATTTATCCTTGAGATTACAGGGTTTGATGTCATACTTGGGATGGATTGTCTCATGCCTTATCATGTCCATATTGACTATTATCACCAAAGGGTGACTTTCAAATCACCCAAGGGGGATAGATATGTAAATAAGGGTGAATGTGATTTCCAAGTTGATCAATCCATACCTGAGCATCATGGGTTGGGAGGATTGAAAGCCTATATTTGAAATCTTTTCTTTCATGATCGAAGAGTGTGTCTGAAAAAATTCCCTTTAGTGGGGTATCGTTCTAGGGATGTTTTCCGAGACAAATTACCTAGACTACCACCAATGAGAGAGGTATAGTTTATAATAAAACTCATTCCATGAGCAGCTTCATTATCTATTCCTCTATATTATATGGAACCTGCTGAGCTCCAAGAGCTCAATAGTCAGTTTTAGGATTTAGAATATAAGGATTTTATCTAGCCCAATAATTTACCTTGGGGTTATTTTGGTCTTTTTCACAAAGAAGTTAGATGGAACCCACCAAATTTTCATGGATTATTGATGGTTGAACTAGGTTATAGTTAATAATAAGTATCCATTGCCTTAAATACATGATCTCTTCAACTAGCTAGGAGGATCTTGAGTGTTCTCAATGATTGACCTGAGATTAGTCTGTCATCAGGTGCGATTTAGGCCTTTATACATACCATGAATAGATTTTCAAAGTCATTATGGTTTATATGAGTTCCTAGTTATGCCTATCAATCTTAAAAATGCGACCACTATTTTCATGGACTTGATGAATAGGGTTTTCAACCTTCACTTGAATTACTTCATTGTGGTTTCGTTGGATGACATATTAGTGTTTTCTCATAGTCAAACTGAACATGAAAAACATCTTGGGATCATATCAAATACATCGAGAGAGCATCAGTTATATTCTAAGACCACAAATTGCTACTTCTAGATTGACAAGGTTTGCTTTTGGGTCATATTATCTCATTATTAGGAGCATCAGTTCACCTAGAGAAGGTGAGTGCTGTCATTTATTGATAACATCCCAAGAATGTGTTTGGTAGATGAAGTGTATTAGGGATAGTGAGATCTTACTATAATTTTATACATGGATTCTCATGCCTTGTGACACTTCTTACAAGTTTGACTAAAAAGGGTTTAAAGTTCTTGTGGTTTGAAGAATATGAGAATTCCTTTTATGAGTTTAAAGGAAGACTTACTTCAACACCAATCCTAATTCTTATAGAGCCTATAAGAGGTTATACAGTGTTATGTGATACATCAGGCATTAGGTTGGGTATAGTACTAATGCAGGAGGACTAAGTAACTGCGTATTAGTCTTACCAGTTGAGACCAAATGATCATAATTACCTAAAGTATGACCTTGTTCTTATAGAAGTCATTCAGGCCTTTATTTGATGGAGACAATATCTTATGGTAGAGATTTCATGACCCATTCCCCGGGGCCCATGTCATGGCTACCCCAAGCCCGCCTTCCATAGGCTAGGGTTTGGCGACTAGCACCAAAATGTGTATTCCCTAAAACCGGGAAGGCATTTCCTTTATAACCTATAAACACATGCAACCAAGCACACATCAAGATACGAACACAAGAAAACTATATAGTAAAAGGAGTGTGTACAGTAAGAAAAAGGGGCCAGAATACAAGCCCAACTGGAAAGTACAAGGGAAAGTGGATAGTACAAGTAAACTGAATAGATCCTGTAAACACCCTCCAAGGATCATACCTGAAAGGTAGGTATGACTCTTGAACGGTCTTCTCTGTGGTACACCTCATCTATGGTCCACCTCCGAGCTACCTCCAGTCCTGGTACCCTCGTCCTCATCCAGCGTTGTCCGTCGTCTACACCAAACACAACAGTATGTGGGCATAACCCGTGCAGGGGTGAGTATAACGATACTCAGTAGGGACCCCGAGACCCTCAAGGTCTCACAAAATCCACAAAGGATAAATCACACAAAAATAATTCAACTGAAACCCTACTTAGGTATATACCCATACATATACTTAAGTTATAAAGTAATCCCATCTCAATCATGAGGAAACACAAGGTCCAACTCAAAATCCCAAAGCTCATCTGTTTCACAAAGGTGGGATTACCATGATGGTAAGCACTACACAGGTACGCCACATAGAATAATACCACCAAGGTATTACTATGAAGGAAAAGTACCACACAGGTACGCCACACATAATAATACCACCATGTTATCACCACGAAGGTATAGACCACAGAGGTATAGACTCAGCTCACACCAGGTATAACATAGGTACCGTAGTAGAGATGATTAGATGTAACTACAGAATCATCCTAATCTGCTAAGAGGCAGACCCACGAAGGATCCCAAATTTTAGACCCACACAGAATCCTAGTACATCGTCAGACCCACAAAGGATCCTACTACACCGTCAGACCCACACAGGATCCTAGTTCAATGTTAGTACATCGTCAGACCCACACATGATCCTAGTACAACGTCAGTGCATCGTCAGACCCACACAGGATCCTAGTACATCATTAGTACATTATCATACCAACACAAGATCCTAGTACATCATCAGTATATCGTCAGACCCACACAAGATCCTAGTACATCGTCAGTACATCATCAGACCCACATAGGATCCTAGTACATCATCAGTACATCGTCAGACCCACACAAGATCCTAGTAATCATCAGTACATTGTTAGAACCGAAAAGGATCTTAGTACATCATCATTACTTCGTCATACCCACACAGGATCCTAGTACATCATCAATACATCATCAAACCCACACAGGATCCTAGTACCTCGTCACCACATCATCAGACCCATACAGGATCCTAGTACATCGTCAGCACATCGTCAGACCCACACAGAATCCTAGTACATCGTCAGTACATCGTCAGACCCACACAGGATCCTAGTACATTGTTAATACATCATTAGACCCACACATGATCCTAGTACATCGTTAGTACATCGTCAGACCCATATAGGATCCCAGTATATCGTCAGTACATCGTCAGACCCACACAAGATCCTAGTACATCATCAGTACATCGTCAGACCCACACAGGATCCTAGTACATCCTCAGTACATTGTCAGGACAACACATGATCCTAGTACATCTTCAGTACATCGTCAGACCCACACAGGATCCTAGAACATCATCAGTACATCATCAGACCCACACAGGATCCTAGTACATCGTCACAGCCACCTATAGGGTAATCACACTAAGCTTGCTCATCTCCGGGAAAGTCTGCTCCTCAAGCTACTGGTTGATAATCCAAATTCCATGAAGTCCCACACAGAATTATCCCAATGGACCTCCATGTAAAATGGGTCTCAACGCAATAGACGCTGCGTCATTTAGACACCTGATCTGTATGTTATTAGCCATTTATTCCCGAGGGTCCAGTTGGATTCTTGCTCGATCCAACCCGACTGTACCCCAACTTTATCCAAATATCTATTGGGGTATACCAAAAGAATCATCTCACTCCAAGGTTTTTGGTGTCATAGACAGTTCGTTAAACAGAGGCTTGGTGCCAAAGTTATGGCCAAAAGTATGGATGGGTTGAAACTAGTCCGGGTCCAGTCCGACCTGGTCAGACCAACCCGGCCCGTGGAGCGAGGTGGCCACGGTGCAGCAGGGCGGCTGTAGTGCTGCGGTCTGCCACAGTTGGCTGGATGGTCAGCCATCCTCTCTGCGCGGTGCAGTTTCGCATCGCGCCTTCGTCGGCGACCGGCTCATCCGGCCGTCCTATCATCGTCGCCAAGGCACAAGCCACGACCCTTTCTTATCAGGAGGCATGGATGTGCACCACCGTCCTCATCGTGCGGTCGACCACTGCCTTTGCTCCGCCGAGGCCGATGGGCCGCGATCCTTCTCCTGTGGCGCGGTCGCGTTGCCGCCTTCATCGTGGCCGGTCGTGGTGCCAGCCATCGTTCCCATGCCCCAATGGTATTTTTTGACGTACTCCTCCATCGCGAAGAACACACCAACCATGAAGAACGGAGGAGGGATCGGTCTGTGTTCATTTGGCCTGCTCCCTCCACATTAGTTTGGTAGTAGGCGGACCATGAGGGTTAATTCAATGTAAAACATGAAGAATAACAAAACCCCTACCTCGGAGGTTTGTTGACATCGATGATGAGGGAAGGGTGGAAGTTAGTTCGTTATTGTTGAAGATGTTGCGTTCTTTGTTGAATAAGATCTTCATTAGGAGGTGTTCTTCATTGGAGAGAATGACGCATTATTCATTGAAGAAGATCTTTTTTTAGAGGTGTTCTTCATTGGAGAGAATGTTCCTCCAGAAGTTCTCCCCTTATCCTTTTCCAACCAAATCCTCACAAAGGAAAGAGGTTCCAATATAATTTAAATTAAGTAGATCAATTATGTCGGCACAACTAAAATTCTGACACATTTCATTAATTTTTAGTTGGCTCCAAAAATTAAACGGGGAGTTGGCCTAATTAAGTTATGGGAGGAATTCCAAGAGTTATCACACATTCAAGGGGGTTCGGGTGGTCCTTACCTCTAGAATTTAATTGGAGGGGGGGTTCTAGTTTGGGTGGTCCCCACATCCATAACCCATGTAGAGAGGTTTCAAAAATAAAAATAAAAATGTTAAAAAATTTATTTTTCTTATTCCATGAAATTCATGAAAACTAACTTTCACCCTCGACCAACTGCTATTGAGGTGAAAGTCTCCTTAAACGAATACCGGCACTACGAGTTCAACGGTGTCATCGGATTTCAATTCCGATCACCGGTTAGAAAGTTACAAAAAACCCGCTCGCATGTTTACTGAACGTACCCGAAAAAATGTTCAGAAATTCATTCTGAGCACAACGAGCCTCGAATAATGCGCCGTTAATTTTTATGGACTCGTAAAATTCATATATAATTAAAAAAAAGTTTACATGGAAATTATGGGTCTTTACATTCTCCCCACCTCAGGGCTTTGCGTCCCCGAAATCCACATTACAAAACTAGGAAAACAAGTGGGGGTACTGAGCACGAATCTGAGTCTCCCACTCCCATGTGATCTTTTAGAGGTTCCTGTGCTGCTAACACACACGCACCAAAGGTATCGACCACCCATGAAGGACCCACTCTTATCAATCCTCAATCTCAACTGGAACCTCCATAAATGTCCCCCCATCGTCGAAGTCCAACTCGCCATGGTCGATGATGTGAGAAGGGTCGTGTACATATCTCCTTAGCTAGGATACGTGGAAGACGTCATGCACCTGGTGCAACTAAGGGGGAAGTGCTAGGCAGTAAGCCATATTTCCAACTCTGTTGAGGACCTGGAAGGGTCTAATGAACCTCGGAGATAACTTTCCGCCCCGGCCAAATCTCTGCAAACCTTGTCGAGGTGAGACCCGTAGAAAGATGTGGTCACCATCCTCAAACTCCAAAGGTCTCTATCTCTTATCAGCATAAGAGTTATTCCTTATTTTTGCAGTCTTCATCTAATCATGGATGACTTGCACCTTCTCTGTGGTAACTCGTACCATCTCTGGTCCCATGAGTGTTGACTCCCTTGAGTTAGTCTGGCACAAAGGCGAACTGCAAGGTCGGCCATACAAAGCCTCAAAAGGTTCCATCCCAATGGTGAAGTGATAGTTATTTTTGTATGGAAACTCCAGCAAAGGCAAGTGATCTTCCCATCTACGACCTAATTTGAGGATGTAAGTACACAACATGTCCTTGAGGGTCTGAATGGTCCGCTCAGTCTAGCCATTCATCTGATGATGGAAGGCAGTGATCAAATGAAGCTGCATCCCGAAGGCCTCCTACAACCACTTCCATAGTCGGGAATAGAAGCGTGTATCATGATTAGAGACAATCATCGAGGCTACTCCATGTAGTCTCACAATCTCCTGCACATAGAGGCATCTCAAGTTCTCTACTAAACCCTGCACTCTGATCGGTAGGAAGTGGGCTGACTTGGTGAGTTGGTTGACGATCACCAAAGTAGAATCATGACCCATGTATGTACATAGAAGTCTTGTCACAAAGTCTATGGATAACCCATCCAACTTCCACTCTGGGACCTCTAAAGGATGAACTAATCCTACTGGTACCTGATGCTCCGTCTTCACTTGCTGACAAGTGAGGCACCATGAGACAAACTCTACTACTGTTTTCTTCATTCTCAGCCACCAGTGCTGTCTTTGGAGATCCTAGTACATCTTCGCTACTCCTGGATGTACTTCTAGATGGGATGTGTGGAACTCCCTCATCACTTCCTCCTGAAGCAACACTGGTACCATGGTACATCCTCTGAAGAGGATGACATGATCCCCACCTTCAAAAAATCCATAAGGTGTCTATCATGTGGATATCTGAGAAAGTCGAGTCTCGCAGTCAGTGTCCCCACGCTGCGCCTCCCTGACTCGCTGAATAAGTGGGGGAGTGTCTATAAGAGACTGAAGAAAAGATACTCCATTTAGATCCACAAAGGATATCTGCAAAGTGGCTATCTGCTATGTCGCCTCACTCAGCAGCTGTAGGCCAGACCTTCTACTGAGTGCATCTGCTACCATGCTCCCCTTCCCAGGAGTATAGACTATCTCAAAGTCATAGTCCTAGAGAAACTCTTGACACTTCTGTTTGGAACTAAAAACTAAAAACTTCTGCTACCACGAGGGTGAGGTTGGCCGACTCACGAGTGATCAGCCGCACCCTCCTATGCATGAGTTTATCCTGTGCTGCCTAGGTTTCCTTTTTCTCCGACTAAGGAAAACTTCATCCCAACGTTGTAGATAAACCACAAACTTTTTGCCTAATACATTCAATCTGAGTATAAATTGGGGATGTCCAGTCATACCCAAACTAATTTCATAAAGCCTTGACGCTGCCACCAAGAAGATCCAACCAAAATTCTCACCTCAAGGGTCAGATCACACCATCGGCGTAAGTGTGATTATCGAGTCTCCTCCCAAAGGTATCTCCATACGTGAGGGTCAATTCAATGGTTTAACTAGAAATTATAGGTCTTGGAAAAGATTATTGGAAGGAAGGAATCATTGGTACCTATGTCTATTGATACAACAGATAGTAGTAGACACAGACCATACCTCGAATCATTCCTAGAGTCATTGGGTCACACTCCTTGACCGCGTGCAACTACTCTCTTCACATGTCCTCCAGCTCCCTGAGCCTGGCGGGGACCACAATGGGGGGTGGTTGTAACATGTCGAAATGTACACCACCTCATTCTATTGACCTAGCTCTGATTCCACATATGTAGCCCTACAGATTCATCAGTCCCTAACACTTCTTCTTCTTGAAACATTTTTACACACCCAAGTCTCTAATATTGGCACCGGTTTCCTGCCTTCCTACTAATAACATTCACTGGTTGTATCCTCTCATCCAAAGAATATTCAACCAAAAAGGTTCTCTCTAGCTCCCTAAAATAAGTAGGCATCCATAGAGAAATAGGGCTAGCTCAGATGTCCCCAAAGACACCTCGCTCAGAGGTCTGAGCTCTATAGTGTTGCTTGTATCGTATTCATCGAGTACAAGGAATGATCGGTACGCCTCGATGAATACTCAGCTACCGACATATCATTTTTCCGAAGCTATAGAAGCTCTAGAGAACTCTCAAACACCTCCTCAAGCCAGTACTCAGCCGCTTATGAGTCGAGATCGCCTCAGAACTTGAGGGGTATCTGATGTTGAATCATACATAAGGAAATAAGACTATATGTGTCCTCTACCGGTACCGTCGGTTGTAATTACTGACCAACGGGCAATGATATAGCTGACACACTGCCCAAAGGTACTATATTGGGAAATGGTCCATGTATGGAAGCCTCATCACAATGTAGACCATCCTCATGGTCACTCACTAAAAAAGTCTAGTAGGTAAGATCACCATATACTCTAATGGTGTCTCAACTAGGCAGAAAACTCTAGCAACCACCTCTAGCCACCCCTCAGCTACGTGGGAAACTGTCTCGCCTTGAAACCTCATAGGCCTATGCTGCTAGAACTCATGAAACGTGCTCATTTAGTTTGCATAGTCCGCCAGCGTGGCTGGTGGTATCTATTTCCCAATAGATGGTGGTGTTGCTGGTACACCACCTGAAGGTGCCAACATAGTAAGAGGGCCCTACACTGGAGCCTCGTCGCTCGGTGGGCCGTCATCATGTACTCTCTCGAGAATCCAAGATTGTTGTCTATGCAGTCGCATCCTGATAAGGAATAAGTGCGCCATAGTCATTTAGTTATACCTAGTGAGATGACTCAAGCAAACTTTTCAAAACACACATGTAATCAATTTTTTTGTGCACTGAGTCAGAAATCAAAAGTCAGGGTTCTGGTGTATGGATACGTTGGCCACCGCACCAACACAGGATTCCATAAACTGATAACCATACTCATAAAACCTAACAATATTACCGTTAAAAAGATTAGAGTCCTATGTTCTACCATAGAACCGACTCCTATGATACCAATTGGTCATGACCCGTCCCCCAGGGCCCGTGCCGTGACTACCCCAAGCCCGCCTTCCATAGGCCAGGGGCTGGAGACTAGCACCGGAAGACGTATTCCCTTAAACCAGGAAGGCATTGCCTTTATAACTAGTAAACACATGAAACCAAGCATGCAATAAGATATGAACACAAGCAAACTGTATAGTAAAAGGAGTGCTTACAATAAGCAAAATGGGCCAGAATACAAGCCCAACTGGAAAGTACAAGGGAAAGTAGAAAGTACAAGTAAACTGAACAACTCCTATGAACACCTGCTAAGGATCCTACCTGAAGGGTAGGTACAGCTCTCGAACGGTCGTCTCTATGGTACACCTTGTCTAAGTTCCACGTCCGAGGTACCTCTAGTCCTGGTACCCTCATCCTCAATCAGCGTTGTCTGTCGTCTGCACCAAACACAACAGGGTGCGGGCATAGCCCATGTAGGAGTAAGTATAACGATACTCAGTAGGGACCCCGAGACCCTCAAGGTCTCACAAAATCTACAAAGGATAAACCACACAACAAAAATTCAATTGAAAACCCTACTTAGGCATATGCCCATACATATACCTAAGTTATCAAGTAAGCTCATCTCAATCCTGAGGAAACACAAGGTCCAACTCAAAAGCCCAAAGCTCATGTGTTCCACAAAGGAAGGATTACCACGATGGTAAGTACCACAAAGGTAAGCCACATAGAAGAATACCACTAAGGAATTACTAAGAAGGAAAATATCCACACTGGTATGCCACACAAAATAATACCACCAAGGTATCACCACGAAGGTATAGACCACAGAGGTACATACTCATCTCACACCAGGTATAACATAGGTACATTAGTAGTGATGATTAGATGTAACTAAGGAATAATATTACTCTGTTAAGAGACATACCCATGAAGGATCCCAAATTTCAGACCCAAACATAATCCTAGTACATCGTCAGACCCACAGAGGATCCCAGTACACCGTCAGACCCACACAGGATCCTAGTTCAATGTTAGTACATCGTCAAACCCACACAGGATCCTAGTACAATTTCAGTACATCATCAGACCCACACAATATCCTAGTACATCATCATACCCACACAAGATCCTAGTATATATTCAGTACATCGTCAAACCCACACAAGATCCTAGTACATCCTCAGTACATCGTCAGACCCACACATGATCCTAGTACATCGTCAGTACATCATCAAACCCACAAAGGATCCTAGTACATTGTCAGTACCATGTCAATACCACACAGGATCCTAGTACATCGTCAGACCCAAACAGGATCCTAGTACATCGTCAGTACATCGTCAGACCCACACAGGATCCTAGTACATCGTCAGTATATCGTCAGACCCAAAGAGGATCCTAGTATATCCTTAGTACATCATCAGACCCACACAGGATCCTAGTACATCGTCAGACCCACACAGGATCCTAGTACATCGTCAGTACATCGTCAGACCCACACATGATCCTAGTACATCGTCAGTACATCGTCATACCCACACAGGATCCTAGTACATTGTCAGTACATCGTCAGACCCACACAGTATCCTATTATATATTCAGTACATTGTCAGACCCACACAAGATCCTAGTACATCATCAGTACATCTTTAGACCCACACAGGATCCTAGTACATCGTCTATACATCATCAAACACACACAATATCATAGTACGTCGTTAGTACATCATCAGACCCACACAGGATCCTAGTACATCTTAAGTACATCATCAGACCAACATATGATCCTAGTACATCGTCAGCACATCGTTATACCCACACAAGTTCCTAGTACATCATCACAGACAACTACAGGGTACCCGCACTATGCTTGCTCATCTCTGGGAGGGTCCACTCCTCAATCTACACGTCGATACTCCAAATTCCATGAAGTACCATGAAGAAGTTTCCCAATGGACCTCCACATATAAAATGGGTCTCAACTCAATAGAAGATGCGTCATTCGGACGCCCTGTCTGTGTGTTATTAGCCTTTGTGTCCCGAGGGACTAGTTGGATTTGTGCTCGATCCAACCCAAAAATTACACAAATTTATCCAAATCTCAAGTGGGGTATACCAAAAGGACTGAATCACTCCAAGGTTTCTGATGCCGCAGACGGTTCGTCAAACGAATGCCTAATGCCAATGTTATGGCCAAAAGTATGGGATGGGTCGAAACTGGTTCGGGTCCGATCCGACCCGACCCAACCTGCTGGGTCCGGCCCAACCTGCTCTGGATGGGTCGGCCCACGCTAGGTGGCCCTCCCCGAGCTGGGTGTCCAGTGGAGCGGGGTGGCCACAGTGCGGTGGGGCGGCCGCGGTGTGGTGGTCCGCCGTAGCTGACCGGATGGTCGTTCGTCCTCTCCGCACGGCGCGGTCTGGCACCGCGCCTTCGCCGGTGACCGGCTCGGCCGGTCTTCCTTCCTTAGTTGATGCAGAACAAGCCGTGGACCTTCCTCAACCTGTGGCACGGACGTGCACCTTCATCTCCATCGTGCGGTCGGCCGCCGCCTTTGCTCCTCCATGGCCGATAGGCCGCGACCCTTCTATGGTGGTGCGGTCGCGCTGCCGCCTTCATCATGGCCAACCATGGTGCCAGGCCCCGTTCTTGTGCCCCACCAGTGTCGGTTGGAATCCTCCTCCATCTATAATAACACACCAACCATAAATAATGGTGGAGTAACCGGGCCATGTTCTTTTGGCCCGCTCCCTCTTCATTAGTTCGGTAAAAGGCAGATCATGAGGATTAATTCAACGTAAAACAAAAAGAATAAAAAACCCCCTTCCTCGTAGGTTTTTTGAAATTGATGAGTAGGGAAGGATGGACGTTGGTTTGTTGTTGTTGAAGACGTCCCAAGTTGGAGGTGGTGCATTCTTTGTTGGATAAGATGGCGCATTCTTCATTGAAGAATATCTTCGTTGGGAGGTGTTCTTTGTTGGAGAGAATGGTGCATTCTTCATTGAAGAAGATCTTCATTGGGAGGTGTTCTTCGTTAGAGAGAATGTTCCTCCACAATTTCTCCCCTTCTCATTTTCCAACCAAATCCTCCCAAAGGAAAAATGTGCCAATAAAATTTAAATTAAGTAGATCAATTATGTTGGCACAATTAAAATGCTGACGCATTTCATTAATTTTTAGTTGGCTCCAAAAATTAAATGGGGAGTTGGGATAATTAATTAATGGGAGGAATTCTAAGAGTTATCTCCCATTAAAGGGGGTTCGGGTGGTCCCCACCACTAGAATTTAATTTGGGGGGGGGTTTCTAGTTTTGGTGGTCCCCACCTCCATAACCCATATAGAGAGGTTTCAAAAATAAAAATAAAAATGTTAAACATTTTATTTTTCTTATTACATGAAATTCACAAAAACTAACTTTCACCCTCGACCAAATGTGGTAGAGGTGAAATTCTCCTTAGACGAATATCGGTTCTGCGAGTTCAACGGTGTCCTCAGATTTTAATTTCGAGCACCGATTCAAAAGTTACAAAAACCCACTCGCACGTTTACTGAATGTACCTGATTTTTTTTCAGAAATTCATTTCTGGCACACCGGGACTCATAATCACACACCGTCAATTTTCATGGACTCGTAAAATTCCCATATAATTAAAAAAGAAAATTACATATAAACTTCGGGTCTTTAAAGTAGAACATTGTGGTGTTGACATAACACAAGAGCCTCAAATATATCTTTACACATCATGAATTGATTCTCATATAGTGAAGATGGATCGAATACCTTCGGTATTTGAAATTGAACTTAATTATACACTATTAATGTAAAATTTAGTAACTGATGCACTGAGAAAAAAATATCAGGCATAAGCCATTTAGGAAGCCAGTTACGAATGGAAGTTTACATAAATATTGTTTGATATAAATCTAGAGGTTCAAGAGAGTTATGGGTGGACTTTTCTTGCAGCCTTAATAGTTACCTATTCAATATTAGATATGGTGAATAAAAGGTTGTTTTCATACCCTGAAGGTTTTGTCCTATGTGAAGGTATTTCAGGTGAGGACTCAACAATATATTGTTTTATCGATGGAGATGAGATGTTGTATGTCCATGGATGTATTTGGGTTCCTACAAACATGTAATAAGATATCATGTGATAATCCCATGGTTATTAGTGGTCAGTGCACCCAAGTATCTCCAAGATGTATCATGATATGTGACACCAATATTAGTGACTTGGTATGAAATGTCAAATCATGGGTTTTATCACTAGGCGTTCCATATATTAGTAGGTTAAGGCAAAACACTAGTGGCCTGATAGCTTGATACTACCCTTATCATTCCCAAAATGGAAATGGGACGATATTACGATGGATTTTATAACTGGTTTACCGAGGAAACCTCAAGGTAGTAACATAGTTTGGGTAGTTATCAACATGATGGTGAAGTTATTCCACTTACTTTATATTAGTGAGACCTTTTCAGTAGATGATAATATTTGATTATATGTCTGTGAGTTTTTATGCCTATACAGGGTCCCTTGTACTATCATTTCATATAGGGATGCTCAATTTACATTGAGGTTATGGAAAGGGTTATAGAAATATTTGGGTACACAGGTACTTATGAGCACAAATTT
The DNA here is from genome assembly GCA_963277665.1 of Viscum album. Classification (NCBI taxonomy): domain Eukaryota; kingdom Viridiplantae; phylum Streptophyta; class Magnoliopsida; order Santalales; family Viscaceae; genus Viscum; species Viscum album. The sequence continues at coordinate 1,681,630,391 of OY728119.1, read as the reverse complement.
TCACCCTCAAACTGATGGCCAATCAGAATGGACTATACAGGTGTTGAATAAAATTCTCTAAGAATGCATCCTTGATTTTGGGGGTTCTTGGAGAAAACATATACCCCTCATCGAGTTTTCCTATAATAATAGATTTCATGAAACAATTCAGATGGATCCATATAAGGAATCATATGGTAGGCCATGTCATTCACCTCTATACTGGAAAGAGGTAGGGGAGGTAGTGCTACTAGGTCCTAATCTTGTGAAAGAGACTTCAGAGTTGGTGAAGTTTTTTAGGAAGAGGAAGACTACTACTTAGTCTAGATAGAAATTGTATGTCAATCATCATCGACAATCTATGGAGTTTGAGTTTGGGGATAATGTTTTCTTGTGAGTATCACCCATTATTGAGTATAGGAAGATGTAGATTCATGGGAAGTTTTCACCTTGTTTTGTTGGATATTTTGAGATCTTGGAGAGAGTTGGTCCGATAACCTATTGGTTGATATTAACATAGAGGTACCATTCCATGAATGATATCTTCCAGATTCCATAGCTTCACCATTACCATGACGACCTGTCTCATGTGTTTTATCATGAGGATATTGAATTAAATATCAATACTTGTTTTAAATAGTTTCCCATTCACATCATTGACCATATCATGAAAGATATTTGAGGTAGGTTTGTTCCTCTAGTACATGTGCTATGGTAGCATAATTGTGTAAATGATGATACTTGGGAGAGAGAGGCTTAAGTATGTGATCAATAACCAAATTTGTTCTTAGATGAAACTTTACCACCCTAATGACACCTCTTGACATCATTGGAGGTTGATACCCAAATGTTAACCACCCAAATTTGGGTTCATTTTTTATTATTCCTTTTGAACCTTATTGTGATTATTCGGAACACCATTTGGGTGTGATCAAGTAACCTTTAATAAAGTAATTTATAGAATATAATAAATGAATCTTAAATTGTTAAATGACAAGTATATATGCATATTTATATATATCACATCACTGTTATCCATTATAATTAATTAGATAATTGGTTTCATGTCCTTTTTTAACCATGTCATGTATGATGAAAGGTAATGGAATGAACCTAATGAAAATGTAATTGGAATGAGTATTACATGGAGTTAAATGAATTATATCTATATTAAATTTACAATATTCCTATCACATGTGGACCTTTTCTTCTTTATAGGAATGGCTAGAATTGAGCAGCCTTGGATTCTGGAGGGAATGCCTTGATCACTCAAAGGACACCATTTAGATTCATTGATCCAATTACTATGTTATATACCCACCTTGGAACATTGTATTTGTCTATTAGTGGATGCCCAATATGATTCCATATGACCCCTTCACTTTATTTCTAGAAATTAGAATGCCTCAGACACACTTCTTGTATTTAGTTTGATGTCCATGGACATGTGATGCCTTGGATCATTTTCCTTGGGTTTAGTCATTATTATCCCATGATTTATTGTGGACATTCTCTATAGGCTCAATTATAAACTCTTCCAGTGTAATTCCTTGAGGTTGCCTCTTGTATTACACTTAATCCATTATGCTAGGCTATTTGGTTGTATACCGTGAGTTTGCTCAACCTTCTAAGGTCAATGATGCCTTGGTTTCACCTTGGAGCCTCTATTATTATCATTATCTTTTACAGAACCACTGACACCTTTATATGATATTCTTATTGAAAAATAAATCATAATTAATTAAATGAATTAATGTTTAGAGATACCATCTAAGGATGAAGCAGGTATGGGGTTTTTACCTTCGCACTGCTTTACTTTTGATATACCTTCACACCGTACAATATATATTCACAGACAATATTTGTTGTGGACACTATTGTTGGTAGAATAATGATATTTATCTCACATCCTATCCAGACACCCAGGCACCCAGTAAGATTATATGATAGCAGTTGTGGACAAAGGGAAGTGTCCCACTTTGGAAACCTGACTTCTTACTTTAGAATGGGAGCTTGGTAGAAGATTACTGAGCTAGTTCTTAGGATTATTGGATAGGTTTTTATCTTTTTTATTATTTTTTATACCATGTATTGTACTGTCTACCTACTGAATTGTATACTTGTTTTCCCTTTTTGTACATACATGATATCATCTTTTGTATGTGATAAAATTTACATATTTTGAGGATTATTTATCACGTTGATGCTTATACTTATTTCTGCTGCCTTATTCATTATTATTATGATTCCATTGATTATTTATATTTTTCACTATTGTTATCCACTATGATCAGAGGGAATAGTATCCCCATGGTGATCCCCTAGGACCATTCTACTAGTCAGTATCCTCTGACATACAAGGAGGCATGCTTAATGTCATGTGGAAAACCAGCTCAGGGCACAACTTAGTGGATTTTATGTTGGGATGCTACATGTAATCTCTCATTTATATTATAATAAAGATTTTTTAATAATAAATAACAAAAAAATTTGATATCTAAATTTAAATAAATTAAAAAGGATTACAAATGAAAAATGAAAATATGAGATTAAGAACCCTTACCATTCTATATAGCCTCTTAATACTTGATAAAGAACTTATAGAACCTTAAAATTTTTATTGGGAGGACCCTTGAGAGATAAATAAAGAGAATAACCAAGATAAACAGTTATATATTTAAGAATAATGGGCTTATGGGTGAGTATCTATAACAAATTAGGGATAATGGTTTAATAATTTTAGGACTTAGGCTTTCAAAATCAAGGTTGTGGAATATTCAATACCATAGACATTACCATGGTTTTAAATCATGGTATTTGGAAATTTAAACATGTTTTTTTACATTTATTACATAACGAAAAAAACTGAATTTTATTTAGTCCTGAAAAAGAATTTTATTCATAAATAATTATTTTAAAATTTTAAAATACATTTGAAAATTTTAAAAAATTATTTAAAGTTTTGGAAAATATATTTTAATATTTTAAAATAAAATATTTTAATTAATAAATATATTTCTTATCAAAGAAGAATTTATATTATTTATTACAACATTTTTACATCATAATGAAGTCACAATACCTACTGTATTTGTATGAAACATTTTCCTATTTAACAAACAATTATACAACCTATGTAAATTCTAAAAAATTCACTATTAGATAATTTTAACATGATGTTTCTAAATTTAAAGTACTTTTTTTTAATTAATTTTTTATATATGAAAAATTAAATAACTAAATTAAACTATTACATTATTTTAATATCGATAATTTAGTGCAAAAAATTTCAAAAAACTCCATTTTAATAAATTATATATTATTCAAAGACATATTTATTTAATTAAATTCACATTTATTGGTAAATATGGTATATTTATTTTTATTAACTATTGTATTATCAAATTATGTTGTGTAATTTTACTAGATACTTTTTCATATAACAGTCACATTACTATTGCAATAATCATATGACTATGTTACTATTAGAATGATCACCATACCCTTACAATGACCATATTATTGATTATAAATAAACATCCTTATAACATATAAAATCATTCATTCAATTTTCTTAGTTTCTATATCATTTTCATTCCATTGCTTATAGTTTTCTTTATAATGCATCTTCTGGTATTTTTATTCTTTATAGAACATGATTATAATGATACACACCTTATGAAACCCATAATTATTAGTTTAATAACAAGGATTGATGTTTCTTACATTACCATTATCTTTTAGGTTTATAGTTTTAGAGAATTAAGAAAAAATATTACATATTAAACTACTAAAAAAAGTTGGTACTTTCACTCAATGTCCATTTAACTACAAAAAAAATGATTCCAAAAATTTATACTCTTGTTTTATTAAAACCATGAAGAATTATTTTAAGAAAAATCCCCATAATTTAAATATATAACTTGATATAGTTCCTACTCATTCTTAGGCTCTGAGAAAAATATTTAAAAACTTGGGATGAACATAAAAAACTCAGTAAAAGATATAAAAATAAATAATCATGTTAGTCCATTATCAAATTAATGATAAACCATAGAAAAGTTTCCTTTTATATAATTAGTTTTGATTTGAAGTAATCATTTAATTACTCAAGAAATCAACCTCACTTCCTAAATATTTTCGTAAAACATATCATAAGTAATAATAAAGGAAAAAATCCTAATCATCATTGAGTGGCTCCTCAAACAAATTTATGTTTTGATTATTAAAAATATTTATTTGTCTAATATCTTTTAAATGTCCTAATACTTTGAATTTTATATTGATTAAATTATTTTACCTTTTTTCGTATTATAATATTTATTTGCTTAAAAATATTTAGAGTTCTTATTTTGAATGGTCATAACATGTTCTACAAGTTTTATATATTGTTCCTAGGATAAATAAGTCATTTGGAATCTTAAAATGTCATTTATACGTGTTTTCTACCATTCCCAAACATCCTATATACAGTTAACCATGTATTCAAATCTTAATCCACCTAGATTATTTGTAATTCTCATATCCATTTTGTGATCCAAATAGAAAATTTTTAGAATCAGTTCCTCTCTGTATTTTAACCACATCTTGAGCAAAAATACTCAAATTGAGTGATTATTTTTTTGATGTAAAGATAAGAAAATTTATAAATTTAATTAGAATAAATAAAATTATAAATCAGTATATATAATATTTTACATTAGGTTTTAATTAAATTTAAGTTTTTAGTTTTATTTATACAGTTTTCCAAAAACTATTTTGCTTCTCATATTTAATAATAACTTGAGTTATAGAGATCCAATTAAGGTGATTCTTGATTCTTGGAAAGATAATGAATTTTTATAAATAAAATTAGAATATATGGAAAGTTGATTCTACCATTTATATATTCTATTTTAGTTATAAAATTTTAAAATTCAACATATTTATAGTTTTCAGGAATTCAGATATATGAATCGCCCACATGATGAATTCACTTAAGTGAACTAACTACATGATGAATTTTCTTATACAAACCGCTTACTTGAATAACATGCATGAATTGTGTAACATCCCAACCTAGATTCCAATAAACTGATTCTCTAAGATGTTTTGTTAAGAGGCTTCATGCACGACTCCCCAAATGCCAGAGGTTGTCGACTAGCAGCGAGGGCCTGGTGTGTTACTATAGGGAGAATATGTACTAATATTAGAGTAAGAAAAAAGAAGAAATGGCTATGTATCATACACATCAGTAAATAAATAAATTTTGGAGGTAGTAAATGAACTAAAATAGAACATGTTGTAATAAGAAAATGGAAATTATATAAAATCCTAAACAATCGTGCCATACATACAACACTGGTCACCCACTGATCCAACCACACATATTCAGAAGTAAAGAAATATACTAAAATAAAAGTACAAGGATCTTCTATTAACTCTGAGACAGACCACATACCCCATCTCTAGGCTTTGAAAAACTACACCAGCTGGATAAGAAGAAACCACTCAAGCATCTCCGATTGATCATGAAACTTTGGGCCTCATCCCTATCCACCGTGCAAACCATGATCAACCTATAAAGCATACATAAGGTCTAAATGCACAACAAGTTTAATCTACAGGGGTGAGAAATAATCTCAATAGGCCACCCCAATTATGAACCTATAAATATTCCTCCATAAGTGAATGATAATGTAAAATGGTCAGCCTAGTAGAGGCACAACTGAAAAGATAAGAAAAAAATAAAAGTGAAACTACAGTCAAACCCTGGGTCCATAATCACAGTCAACTAGGAATTTGATATCATGGATATCAATATTTATATGTTTATATACGTATAATCCCATACCAAAACATATATACATAAATATGAGTATACATGAGTATGGTTAATGAAATAATATAAAACCATCAGTAATCAATCATTGGGTCTGTGATCTTGATCATCTGGATGTCCTGTGCAAGGGAGATAACCTAGACATCATGCCACTCAAGCCATGCACAATTAAGTAAATATATGGTTCCATAATCCCAATTGACATATACCTGATTCAACTAACACTGAAAATGTCTCTAAGTGAGCTATGTAACCATAGGGGGATACTCTTCCTATGTCACGAACCAAGAAAGGTCTCCATCCGACCCGGCGCCTGACCCGGTCTGCAGCAAGGCCCGAAGGGCGTTTCCGATCCCCACGGGCTGGCACAAGTGTCCAGGTATCAAAAATAAAAAATAGGAATGGGTTACCTGAATAAACAAACATGAAATAATTAGAAAGATGAATAAATATAAAACTAAGGTTAACAACCAAACATGCCCTTAAACTAAGGTCAAAATTAATGTTTACAACTTGAAAAAAAACTAAGGGGGTTAAAGTAAAGGAAAAACCAAAAGGGAACTAACTCAAACCTTCGTGCGACATGAGGAGTCACATCCCCAAGCCACGTCCTCCAAACCAACACAAGAGTGCCACTGACAACCCGAACCACCCATGTTATGCTCGATACCTCAACCTGAAAGGGAAAAAACAGAATCTAAATATTCCCAAAGGTGTATGTAGGGTGTGAGATAAAAGCCCAATAAGACTCCACTGAGAAAAGGTTCCATGCATAATTTTTAAATGGAAAATACATTTTCAATTTAACGGAATTAAAATAAATAAGTGCTTAATGAATCTTAATTAAAACAGTTTTTTAAGGGAAAACTACTCTAAAAGGAAAAAAACTTGAATTAACACACACACACACACACACACTTTCTTGGTAACTCCAATGTCACACTGTGTGCCGACAGTGATCGCAAAGCAAAAGAGGAGCACAATACATGGGATAGGACCTAGAGATACTAGTAAAAAGTGGGACCCTAGAACATCGTGTCTCAGTGAGAAATGGTGTTGAAACACAAAAATATACATTCTCGTGCACGAGCCACTAGTAGGGAAACACATCCATAACCTTGTGGTCTCCAAACATCATCAAAAAGTTTAGTTACTATTGTAGTCTTCAATCCAGCTAAGTGAAACCAGGTCGATGCCACTTCTGTATCACTAGCGCACTAGTCCTAGTCCGCCCACCTTGTACTAAGGCTTCCCATTTGTGCTCAAGTAGTTCAGAGTTCATGTCACATGTCATAATCACATACTCAAACCAAACAAGACACTACGCACACCAAATCCATGATTTTCACACACAAAATCCATTTGAAATAAGCACACAAAAAATATCCCAAAACTAAATCTGTATCCCTTACACAAACAATTAAGATGACTGCACAGTCAAAGAATCAATTTTATCGTCAGACACACCATTAAAAGACTTTATTAAATGATTTCAACACACATCGCATGACTTTAAACACTAAAAACCATTTCAGAACTCAACCAAAACCATTTTTCACCTTTACTAATTATTTAAATAAAAATTCATAATTTTTCATAAATAAATTTTAAGGATCATGACACCACTTTACTCACCAAACCAAGCCATAATAAAAAAGGCCATTTCTATGCTTAAACCAACTGTCATAAAAATTTACCAAACCATTTCAAAATATGCATCCCGAATTTAAACACCAAAAATTCACTCAAATGTTCATTTATGACATGACACATATGGACGCTAAGCCATAACACCATTATCACCCTTTGTACATCCTAAAAAATAATTTTTACAATTTATAAAATTCTATTAAATATTTAAACATGGGTTCTCCACAAAAAGAATAACCCACATAAAACATAAGCATGTTACTACCAAATCAAATGCACATTAGATCCCAAAAAAAAACCAAATTCGCAGTAGGAAAACTAATAAAAAAAGGTGCTAAAATAACCAAACTTGCAAATTAATTCGTCAAACAATAAATATACATGGAACCACCTACCATAGTGTAGACCAACCAGAATATTTCAGTAAAGAACTGCCAATGCATGCCAATGCACCACGAGAGACACAATTATAACCTTAAAACAAAACATCGGGCCACTTACACCATAATCGGACCAAACGGGAATCCAAAACCCAAATTGAAACTTAACTGAAATAAATGAATGAACAACTAAGAAAAAACACACCAATGACAAGGGGTCTGAGAAGATGTTCGAGTGCAATGGAGGGTTCCATAAGGTTTCGCGCTGGCTGGAGCCTCTCCAGAAGAAGGCACGACCAAGGGAGTCATGGGGAATCCACCCTGGGGTGTTTCAGTGCGAGGTAAAAAAAATACCAGGGAAGCGCGTGTGGTCTGTTGGACAGAAGGAGGCTTGCTGGATGCTAGTGAGAGGCTGATACATTGTACAAAGCGGCGGAGGGGGTGCAGTGTGATTCAGTGGTCTGGTGAGAAAAAAACGGGCATGGGATGATTTCTTTGGAACCAAGGTGATGCACGCAGGGATTGATGAAGTTCGTGAGCCACAACGCTCTGATTTCGGGGAGGAAAATAAGTTTCATCCACGACCGATCGAAGATGGAGGTAGTGAGATGCGAGTGCTATGAGCGGTGGGCTATGTGTGCAGTTAGGGTTCGGAGGAGGGGTGCGGAGGGTGGTCATCAGACAAAAGGAGGGTTCCACCATATGGGGAGGCCGGCCAGAGTGCTGGTGATAAGGATTCCGATCTGGAGGCCACGTGCACAATGGGAGTTTGGTTGGAGGTGTTGCACGACGGTGTGAGGAGAGGCAGTGAAAAAGGGTGTCGCAAGGAGATCTGGTCGGAGGAGGGAGGGTGCGCTGGCTAGGGTTGGCCAGGGGGTAGGGTCACGCTGCCATGGGGGAGAGGAGAAGAGTCGTGTGCGGGTAGAGTTTCACAAAAAGTAGGGAGGTGATGGGAGAGAGAGAGTGAGGAAGAGGGAGGGAAAAATAAAGAAAAGAAAGAAAAGAAAATAAGGAATCAAAGGGAAAATAAACTTTAAAAAAAGATAAGAGGATTAAAAACCCAATAAATAATAATGAATTTATCACTAATAATAAAAATAAAATAATAAAACCAACCATAATAATAATAAATTTATTAATCGAGGTGGGATACCGTGGATGATCATGTGTGTGGTCGTATGCGTGGTCACACACCCGATCACGAACCCGTTTAATAATAAAAATAATTATAAAACATCCTCTTATTAATGTAGGGAACTATGCATGGTCGCGCTCCCATATAAAGTCCCAACTTCATTCAAAACAAAACCAGTTCGAACCACTGCTAAAAATCGAGACACAAAATAATAAAATAAAATAAGTGCTAGGTCGAGGTGTGAAAATTCTCCCCACCATGAAACTTTCTTCCCCAAGAAAGTCCCAAAAGACTAGGTCAACCAAGGGTTACAAGTAAGACCATGAAGACACCTAAAATAAATACTCAATCACCCGAAGGCCGAGTATTCAAAACGCCCATGACTTGAAAATTCAAAGAACTCAAAAACAGAATCACCATGCAAAATAACTAGAAACAAGTAATTAACCTCAAATAGAACTACAACATAGAACACCCTGACCCCTAACTTAGGGATCATCAGGGCCGCTCGAGATCTCCAAGAATACTCGTCCAACAACACACTACTTGTGCTAACTGATTTTCATGGTCGAGGTCGGGCAGAGCAGAAGTAAGGGGTTGCCCCGCCAAGTACACTTTGAAGATAGAGTTTTCCCACAAGTTCTTTAAATGGTCGTCTCCCCACCATATTAGGGTTCTGATCAAACAATGGTTCTCCAAACCAAAATGACTCTCAATCCCATTCAAACCATTAACACTTGCTTGACCCTCCAAGATCCCTATGTTAAACCAAAAAAACACATGGGGAGATGTCGGTGAGGATTGTAATGGGTCTCCCCACCATTTTAGAATTTTCTTAACTCCACGACACCCACAAGGGCACTCTTAGTTCACTTGAGCAATATGGACTGAACTCTTCATCACAAACCCACCAACACAGGTCGACCTGCACTGATTATTCCTACAGTGGAAAACACTCTGCTTCATGAGATGGTTTTGATACTGGAAACCCATAACCTAGCAGCAAACCGGACAGACACACATCAATTACACAAGACATAAGAATCTATGAAATAAGTACAATTTTCTATCCACTACCGACCATGAGAAGGTTCACTGAACATGCCTGCCGGTTTTATAAGAATACTGATTATTCAGAGCTCCTTAAGACCCAAGAGGAACTCCCATAAATTAAGACCACAAAAAAGATACAAGGCCTTCAGAGATGGTATCGCAATAGGGAAATTTAAGTTGTCCCCGTATCGAAATTACGGACTTAAGTCAGACCAAGCCCATCCCACGTACGACGAGTTTTTGACTACGCGCAAGCTTCGCCCCAAGGCCTATGGCTAAGGCCCTGATGTCTGAAGCATCTACCGCCTCACAGTCATAAGTTGTCTACCTCTTACTGGAACTTCCTCCGCTGGAAAATAAACATTCATACCTCTCCTCGTGTCCAAAGCGTCCACTCCATCAACACACCAACTGAGAATTTTAGCGAATGACTTAGAGTGCCCGACTGACCACACTAGAGATAAGAGGTTGAGCGGTCTGTCAAACGCATGACACAAACTGATGGAAGGGGAAATACAAGAACATGACCCTTTGGTTCACACCCCTCCTCGGATGTGGGACCTACACTTACCACAATATGATCAAGACCACAACTATTATGAGTTTTAGACTGATTAATCCACACTACTTCTGGGGAACAGGAAACTAACTCATCAGAACACACCTCAATATCCTCCCATTGATTGTTTGAGCATCTATGAGATCCTACAATTTCTCTCACCTTCACTTCCATAGGTACAACCGCGGAATGAGGTTAGTCTTAAGGATCACTGACAACATCCCCATTAAAAACTAAAATGTAACAATCCTTGTTTACCGGTCTAGTCCCGCTCCACCAGACATACTTGAGACAACTCACACCCACAAAACTTTTGGAGTTCCTCAAAAACTGGAGGCACTTACAACTTTCTCAAAGAATTCAATGATATCCAACTAAACTTGACATCTATGAACAACCGACACCACCGAGCAGAACCGAACTCTGCCACTCCATTGGGAGTCTGGGCTGAGCTAAAAACAGAGAGACCTGCTGGAAATCCATGGGACCTTTCTAGGGGGATATCCCGAATAAGAAACACAAAACCATCCTTCAACAAAACCAATAACCTCACAAAAAAAACATCCACACTTCATACACAATTCCAAAAATTCCAATTTGAAACATCAATTCATTCTTAAAGAAAAACACTCTCTTGAAAAACCAAGCACTGCACAACAAGCCCAAAATTTCTTTTTAAGAAGTCATCTTCACTCCAAACTCAAACCCATTTTCAAATTACAAAAACATTTAAACACAAAAACCCATTTTAAAGAAAACCCCATTTTTTTTAAAACAAGAAGCAGCCTTAAAAATCAATCAATCACCACTGATATTCCATGGTGCCTCGCAATTATGCATCTTCGTTCCATTCAGGCACCCATACACATGATCTAGAAACTGTCCATTAATCACATCTACATGCACATGCGAGCACCCATAGGAATACCACTACAAAAAGAAAGGTTCTTCCACTTTCAAAAATAAAACATTCCCAATATTTCAAAAATACCTTTTTCCTAACCATTTAAAAAATATAAGACATATTTTAATAATTATTCCCATTTAAAAAATAACTCACTTCAATTTCAAATAACCCAAGAAGTTCTTTTCAAAATTCAATTTTCAACAGATCAAATGCCAAATTCCAAGAGAAACACACCCCAAAAATCATGCCAAACACACACCAAAGTAAAATAAGAGCAAACCCAAGTTTTGATTTCCTTTTAAAAGGAAAAATTTTCACACCAAACCAAAACTGAAGCAAGACATCACAAACATTAATGAACCTGGACAGAGGACTAGTGGTCGTGTCTAACCATGCTACATTATTTAGTAGACCACACCCTAGACAAGCACCAACCACTAAGAGTGTCAAACCATACTCTCTGTAATCACATGGGTCTCTACTCCATGTGAGATCGCACATAGTACCAATTTACTTCTATTATCATCCTCCATCCACCCAGATAAAATTCAGAAACATAAATCTCGAACTACCCCTGGTTACTTGAGAATCAGAATGAGTAAGAGTTTGCGACGCTCTCCCGCACCCACCACTCCAGTACCAACATTCCTATCTCCAATCTACATGACACCCCAAATAACAAGAACAAAACCTCCCCTCTGATAACATTTTGTCACAAACTAGGCAGGTTCTCCATCCGACCCGGCACCCAACTCGGTCCGCGGCAAGGCCCGAAGAGCGTTCCCGATCCCCACGGGCTGGCACAACTGCCTGGGTATCACAAATAAAACATGGGAACGGTTTAACCGAATAAACAAACATGAAACAATCAGAAAGATGAATAAATTTAAAACTATGTTTAACAAGCAAACATGTCCTTAAACTAAGGTCAAAATTAAAGTTTACAACTTGACAAAAAACAAACAGGGTGAAAGTAAAGGAAAAACTTAAAGGCCACTAACTAAACCCTTCGTGCGGCATGAGGAGTCACATACCCAAGGCACTTCCTCCAAACCGACACAAGAGTGCCACTGAAAACCTGAACCACCCATGCTATGCTCGATGCCCCAACCTGGAAAGAAAAAAAACAGAATCTACATAAACCCAAAGGTGTATATAGGGTGTGAGATAAAAACCCAATATGATTCCACCGAGAAAAGGTTCCATGCATAATTAATAGATGAAAAATACGTTTTCAATATAACGGAATAAAAATAAATAACTGATTAATCAATCTTAATGAAAACAGTTTTTTTAAGGGAGAACTACTCTAAAAGGAAAAAAACTTGAATTAACACACACACACACACACACACACTTTCTTGGTAACCCCAACATCACATCGTGTATCAACGGTGAGTGCAAAGCAATAGAGGATCACAATACATGGGAGATGCCCTAGAGATACTAGTGAGAAGTGGGACCCTAGAACATTGTGTCTTGGTGAGAAATGGTATAGAAACACAAAAATATTCATTCTCATGCATGAGCCACTATTAGGGATACACATCCATAACATAGTTGTCTCCAAACATCATCCAAAAGTTTAGTTAGTGTTGTAGTCATCAATCCAGCTAAGTGAAACTCGGTCGATGCCACTTCGGTATCACTAGTGCACTAGTCCTAGTCCACCCACCTAGTACCTAGGATCCCCGTTTGTGCTCAAGTAGTTTAAAGTTCATGTCACATGTCATAATCACATACTCAAACCAAACAAGACACTACGCACACCAAATCCATGATTTTCACACACAAAATCCATTTGAAATAAGCACACTAAAAGTATCCCAAAACTAAATCTGCATCCCTTACACAACCAATTAAAATGATTCCACAATCAAAGAATCAATTTTATCATCATACAAACCATTAAATGACTTTATTAAACGATTTCAACACACATCTCATGACCTTAAACACTGAAAACAATTTCATAACTCAACCAAAACCATTTTGCACCTTTAATAATTATTTAAATAAACATTCAGAATTTTACAGAAATAAATTTTATGGAGAATGACACCACTTAACTCACCAACCTACCCATAGTAAAAAAAGGGTCATTTATATGGTTAAACCAGCTTCCAGAAAAATTTAACAAACCATTTCAAAATAAGTCGCCCGGATTTAAACACAAAAAATCTACTCAAATGTTCATTTATGAGACGACGCATATGGACGCTAAGCCAAAACACCATTCGCACCCTTTTCACATACTAAAAAATAATTTTCACAATTTATAAAATGCTATTAAATAGTTCAGCATGGGTTCTCCACAAAAAGAATAACCCACAAACAACCTAAGAATTTTACTACCAAATCAAATGCGTATTAGATCCCAAAAAAACCAAATTCACAAAAGGAAAACTAAAACAAAATGTGCTAAACTAAAAAAACTTTCAAATTGATTCATGAAACAATAAATATACATGAAACCACATACCTCAGTGTAGAACAACCAGAAGTTTTCGGTGAGGAACTGCCACTGCACACCAACACACCACGAGTGACACAATTAGAACCTAAAAACAAAACATCAGGCCACTTACACCATAATCAGACCAAATTGGAATCCAAAACCCAAATTTCAACTTAACCGAAATAAATGAATGAACAACTAAGGCACAACACACATATGACAAGGGGTCTGAGAAGCTGTTCGAGTGCGATGGAGGGTGCCAGAAGGTGTCACGCCGGCTGGAGCCTCACCGAAAGAAGGTGCATCCAAGGGAGTTGCGGGGAATCCACGCTGGGGGGTTTCAGTGCGAGGCAAAAAAATAGCAGGGCGACATGTGTTGTCTTCTGGAAAGAAAGAGGCCTGTCAGATGCTGGTGTGAGGCTGCTGTGTTGTGAGAAGTTTCTGAGGGGGGTGCGGTGCGATTCGGTGGCCCAATGAGAAAAAAAACGGTCATGGGATGATTTCTTTGAAACTAAGGTGATGCACATAGGGATGGACAGAGGTCATGAGACACAACACTCTGATTCTAGGGAGGAAAAGAAGTTGCATCCATGATCGATATAAGATGAAGGTAGTGAGATGCGGGTGCTATGAGTGGTGGGCTATGTGTGCATCAAGGTTTTGGAGGAGGGTTGTGGAGGGTGGTCATCAGACAAAAGGAGGGTGTCGCCATATGGGGAGGCCGGCCGGAGCATCGGTGAGGAGGATTCTGATCTGGTGGTCGTGTTCACAAGGGCAGTCCGGCTGGAGGTGGTGCACGTCAGTGGGAGGATAGGCAACGAAAAAGGGTGGCGCAAGGAGATCTGGTCAGAGGAGGAATGATGTGCTGGCTAGGGTTGGCCAGAGGGTAGGGTCACGCTGCCATGGGGGAGAGGAGAAGAGTCATGCGTGGGTAGGGTTTCACAAAAAGGGGGAGGCGATGGGAGAGAGATAGAGTGAGGAAGAGGGAGGGAAAAAAATAAAAAAAAGAAAATAAAGAATCAAAGGGAAAATAAAATTTTTAAAAAATATAAGAGGATTAAAAAAACCCCAATAAATAATAATGAATTTATCACTAATAATAAAAATAAAATATTAAAACCAACCATAATAATAATAACTTTATTAATCGAGGTTGGACACCACGCATGATCGTGTGCGTGGTCATATACACGGTCATGTACCCGATCACGCACCCATGTAATAATAATAATAATAATAATAATAATAATAATAATAATAATAAGTCCTCTTATTAAAATTGGGCACTACGCATGGTCACAGATATGGTCGCTCTCCCGTATAAGGTCCCAACTTCTTTCAAAACAAAACTGGTTCAAATCGCAACTAAAAAGTGAGACACAAAATAATAAAATAAAATAAGTGCTAGGTCAGGGCTGGGTTGACCCATAATAACCTCTAATCACTATAAAGAAGAATTCCATGGAAGCACATATGGACATCCTGTAAATGTATAAGAAATAAATTCCATGCTGATCATACCGTATAAATCCAGATCAATGTCGAGCCCTTGGTCGTAGTCCATAGGTGGTCATGACATTTAGAATTGAATGAACCCTAAGTGTCTAACACTTAAGCTATCTAAAACGGGATATCACCAGTGAGACTTCTTGTTCAACCCTCAAGATCCAAATTTGAATTTCATTCCCAACATAAGTCATAGGTGTGAGATTTCATGCTAAACCACCCTGATAAGAAAAAGGATCATAAGCCCGATCCTATAAAACAAAAATGTATATCCTCATCATATGAAATATTGAGGAGAGTGTAGTCATCCTTCATAATAAACAGGTTTATGAGATCATAATAATACTTTATAGACCACAAGTCGAGGAGAGTGTAATCATTCAATGATAACCCTGGGTTGAGGAGAGCATAATCATCTTTATTTAACCCACGAGTTGAGAAGAGCATAATCATTCTCATCATATAAAAAATCTCAGAAAGACTATTTATCCTTGTAACATAGGAGAGAATAATCATTCATGAGTATCATTACTAGGTACTCTATGTTTTTATATCATTGTAATAGGCTCAACATTTAGATTTGAGAAAGAACATATGGAAATTCTAATAATCTAAAAATAAAATATACAGGCTCAACAGCCAAGTCCCAGGTAGTACCTATGGGTATACCAGTAAAGATAATAAATAACATTTATTATAAGATGGATCCAAAGAATAACATACAATCATCCAGAAGAGAAATAAATATGCCTCACATCCGGATTATCATCAACCAACCTGGAATCGCCTCTTACTAACATTGCGGCATTAGCAATAACCATGTGAAATTATAAACAAACGAGTGAGGGTGTTTGAAATACTAAACCCACCACTACTTCCACTACCACATGGATAATAAGTTCAGTATGGGTTTTAAGGTGACACCCACTACCATCTCTACCCAAACCCAGCTTACTAGTTCAGGGTCGGTCAAACATCGAGGTACCCACTGGGTCTCTCAAGTCATACACAAGATATGTATCCTACTTGGGATCATCAAGGTCTATACATAAGAAAAGAAATACTACTCGGTATCCTTAGATAAAAAGGTAAAAGGAGGTATCCTATATGGGATCCTCATATGAGAATTCAAAAGAGGCATTCTATAAGGAATCCTTGGATTGGTACATAGGAAGGGGCATCCTACACGGGACCTTCACAACATGGTACAAAGGGAGAGGCATCCTAAGAGGGATACTTAGAATGACATATATGTATAGGGATCCTACATCTCTAAGTCATATTGTAAGAAATTTTATCTCATAGGGAAACCTTGGTACAATAATAAGATAGAGGAATCCTAAATGAGATCCTATTGGACAACAAGTCTCATGGCCTCTTAGTTCAGAAGGGAACACCTTGTATGGGAGAAATCCTCAAAGTAAAGGATACAAAATCATCGGTCAAGAGAGATAGATCATGGACCATCTCAGATCAAGTTTTAAAACTAGGTTGTCCCTAACTCTCAACCTTTCATTCTCATTCCATGTCTCACTCTTAGGAGACAACAGGATTCAATTAACAAAGGAAAAACCTCTTCATTCAAGAAATGACTAAGACACAACCTAAGAGTACACAAAACACCTCACGGGTCCTACCATCATTATCTACATGAAAATATACTCATAAATCACTACTCATCGGTCCAATTATGACTCATGGGTGAAAATATACAAAAATCTAAAGGAAGGGTAGCAAAGGAGGAGTACACAGTGTCTGTATCATGGTGCATGGTGTGTACCCTCAAGGCCCCACCTAGACAAGTACTTCTTCCTACACATAGTGTGTAAAATCCCCAGTAGACAACGTGTTGGACCTGTACACAATGTTTACCCTACATGGGGTACTTTCTCATGTACCTCACATGGCCTAGCCATGTATATATCTTGTCCATGTACATATACACAGTGTCCAACTCACATAGGGTCTAGCCATGTACTTTATAGGATATGTTCCCCTTACACGGGTAACCTAGTCGGGTACTCAGCTACAAGGTCAAGTCCTAGTACATGGTGTGTAATTACCATACGTGGTGTGTACTTTTTAAAATTTACCTTCCCTGAATAAGAAGAACCCACAGTGTGTGTTCCCTACACCACGCACCATGTAGATGAGTTTTCCCGAACAAAAAAACCCTCATATCACACCAAAACCACCGTTTCCCCACAAAAAACAACAGATCAACACAAAAGGGGTCCTGAGTAATCATAATAGGGATTTAAAACTTGAAAATGAACTATAGGTATTTAAGGTGAAACATAAAAATAGCCTACCTTTGGGTGGAATCTGCCAAAGCTTCACCTGTTTCTGCGGTCCACGATTATTGTATGATGATCTGGCCCATCCTGAGCTCTGCGGTGGCACCCTTATTCCCTTATATATATATCACTCTCTTTCTCTCACTCACCCTCTTAATCCATATTTTCTCTCTTTCATGTGAATGAGGAACCCATCAGGTGGCTTTCGTGATAATTCGGGAGAAGGAATGAAAGGAAAGAAAACAAGAAATAATAAAAATAAAATAAAGAGGAAAAAAAGAAAAATAAAGAAAAAAAGGTGCCCCAACACTAAACATTAGTTAATTCCCCACCTAGAAAAAATCCATGTTCCAGACTCAATGGTGGAGATAGAATTTCAATCTAATTCTTTGTTCAAAATATATGATTGAACGAACCTGCGTGAATAAATTAAAATTTAATTTATTAAATATTAAATTTTAATTATTCCACTAAAATTAGAATGTCTCAGATATCTACCAAACTCATGTTCTAGGATAAAAACCCTATTTTGGGACTTACATAGTGCTCATAAGAATTATCCAAGATCATATTCTCAAGTAAGAAGACCATTTTATCCCTTATAAGCATCTGAAAGAAAATAATCAAATTTCTGCTCAAAATTCTTATATAAAAAAACCACAGATCATTACAAACTGCCTATATCTATACACATATATGGTCAATTCTATTCTGTAGAGAAAAAAACATACTTGAAAAAAACCTACATGAATTTGACTATGTAGTTCAATGAAATTCTATAGGTTATTCTAAAATTTTGAAAATTGCTATATTTTATATAATATTACATATTTTGATTTTTTTCATATTAATATAATATATTTAAATTATTTTAATGAATTTATAAATTTATATTAATTATTAATAACCTATGTTAAGTGTTTTTCATTGTTTTAAACATGCTTTTTTTGAATATCAAAGAGCGTTTTAGTTTCATGCATGAAACTTAAAGCATGAAACTCGAAAATTGTGTTGATTATTTTATGTTAATTTATTTGATTCTATTATTTCGAAATTAATATTAGTTGATATTAAACTCATTAAAAAAATTCAATATCATTAATTCATTTTTATTAAATTTTTAATTTCCCTGCAGGATTACTGCTTATTTTTAAATAAATTATTTTTAATTTTTAATTTTAAATTAAATATTGTTATTTTCAAGGTATTTTCATTAAACTATTATTATATGGAATATTTAAATTATTTAACATGTATTTCAATTTTTTTCAAATTATTATTTATTTTTTTGAATAATGTATATGATTTAATAAATTATTATGCAATGAAAATCACATTCTCTCTCTCTCTCTTCCTCTCTCTGATAATCAAGTTTTTTTTGAATTTTAAATGTTTCTAATAATTTTCACGAGTCGTATTTAGTTATTTTATCTTTTAAAAATATATATGTAGGACTCAAAGGAATTATTTAAGATATATATACAATTACTTCATGATGAGAACATATTACTTAAAGTGATAAAAAGTGTCCATGCTCTAAAAACTTTCAAGTGATCTGGTATACTGTGTTTACTACTATTGGACGATCTCTCCAGGGGTGAATAAAAACTTCTTTAACTTATACTTCCTTAATGAGATGATCTGATTCTATACTCAAGAAATAGTACTTATGCTTCTCTTATTTATCTATCTTCTTCATCCCGGATTCTCATGTCTATAACACTTCTTCCCATCTTTAACATACACCCATTTTTCTATTTATGATTTTAAAAACAAAATCATTCTTATTTTATATCATTGGGTTGTGACTCCTGGATTCCAAATTTAGGACTATTTAGGTTATGACTCTTGTAGTCTAAAGTTAGGGTTACAATTAGTTTGTGACTCCCCATAAAAAATTCAGGTGTATTTCTGGTTATACTTCTCCTAGAAAAAGAATGTTGTAATCGAGTTATAATTCCCCTTCAAAAATAAAATTAGTGCACAATATATCTCTCATCGAGTTGAGAGGTATAAGATAAGACAAGGTCTAATATGAACCAAAATAATATAAAAATTATCCTTTATTTCTTTTATTCCAATACTATTCAACACTATTAATTAAATTTTATAATGAATTTAGATAATTAATCGATTCCTTAAATAAATTTTAATCTGTTTTATTCACCCTTATATAGACATTCTATTATCTTCTTATTGGACCTAATAATTGGTATCATAGCTAGTTATTTTTGAGATTTTTCCAATCCTTCAATATAGTCTATTATTTATATTTTATTAGGATACCATTTATCTAGACCTCACAGTCTAAGGAAAAGATCTACAAGATGGAAGGAATGAATTCAAATGATACATGGATCCCTCAAAAGTAACCTTACTTTGATGGAAATTATTATGGTTATTGGAAATATAGAATAGAAAAATACCTCAAACAACTAATCATAAAACACTTGTCTACCATGAAAAAACTATACAAGATACTAGAAGTTGACATGAATACTTTTATAGTAAATGACTTTGTTAGATATATTTTAAATTAAAAAGTTTTAAATATTTTATATTGTGTTATTAATAGAAGTTTGTTTAGTCATGTGTCTATATATAAGAAAACTCATGATATATGGAAGATTCTACAAGTTACACACCTTGGCTTAGAAAAATTGACATAAAAAAACATGGAATGCTTCAAGATGAGTACCATGACATCATGATGAGAGAAGGTGAAACTATGAATCAAATGTTCTACTAATTCACAAGCATTGTAAATGTAATGAATTCTCGTGGAGAAAAGTTGTAAAATATATCACTTAATTGAATAGGTCCTATGAGAAATTCAATAGAATTGGAATCAAAATAAGGACACCATTAACAAAAGAAATAACATTAAAGAGTGCACTATTGATGAATTGATTAGATAAATAATTCAGTATGAATTGGAATTGAAGAACATCACTGAAGATGAGGAAAAAATGTGTAGAATTTAAATATGAAAATGTTTTTTATGCTAACTAATCTGATTCTGAAGTATGGGATAATAAAAAAGGAATATATGGATTATATTATGACTAGAGTCTACAAACAAATAAAAAAGGATTTAAAAATATATTTAGAAGAAACCCTCAAAATAAAAAATTCAACAGAGATAATAAAGAAAGTACTAATTATAATACTTCATATGTTACTTGTTTTGAGTGTAGTAAGAAAGGTAATATCAATCTTGACTATCCAAAACTAAATAATAGAGATAAATAAAAAAGGAAGGATAAAAAGGCATTGATAACCAATTTGAGTTATACTAAAGAATCTGATTCTAGTGAACAATATATAAATGGAAATAATATGATAACTTATGCTTCATGGATTCCCTAAAAAAGGTTATCGATTCTAGTTCTGATTCTGTATATTATAATTTTAATTATGATTCTAAAAATCTAAATGTTTTTGAGTTAGATGATGAAATTAATAGATTGAGAAAAGTTTTTTCTGAAGCTAATTATGTGTATAATTTTATTAATGAAAATAATTAGAAACTTGTTTAAAAAAATTATTTCAAAAAAAATGAAAAATCAAGAAATAATGGATCTTCTTCTCATTCTAATGTTTACGATGATTTGAAATCTGGTAAGGATTTAAATGAAAAATTGACAAAGGAATTTAAAAGTCTTAAGAATATTTTTTCTTCATTTATTCATGGCCTTTAAAAGTATTATAAAATTATATCTTTGAATAAAATAAATAAAAATAAAAATGTTTTTTGGATATGATCGGATATTATCTCAACTATATCAATATAATTTTTTTAAAGTAAAAATGGTTTTAGTTCTACTGATACTTGTTTTCAATGTGGCATGAAAGGTCACTATGTAAATGATTATTGTCTTATATTCAAAAAGTATTTAGAATTTACAAGGCATCATATTTCTAAATATTTTTTATCTAGAGTACCATTCAATACTTTTTTAAATTCAATATGGGCACCTAATTTTTTTTTACTAATATAATTGGTCCCAAAGTATCTTGGGTACTAAAAATGTAAAGTAATTAATTTTTTTAAGAAAAATTCCTTAGATATCTCTAGAATTAAATATGGTACATATAAAGTGTATGATCAAGGAATATGATTGGATACCCATCAAATTTTATTACATAAAACAATTTTGATAGAGGCACTGTTATATTTGGAGATAATTTCAAATACAAAGTAAAAGGTTTCAGTAAAGTTAGTATTTCCAATTATACTTTTATTTATAATGATTTATATATTGAAGTTTAAAAAAACATAATTAGTATATCTCAATTATATGATGATGGAATGGAAGTTAAATTTAAAAATGATAAGTGTTTAGTTTTTAGGGGTAGTTATTTATTATTTTATGCTAATAGAAAGGAAAATATTTATACTATTGATTTTTCTGAAATAACCATTCAACATGTTAAGTGTTTGAATACTATGAAGAGTGATAAAAATATTCAGCATCAAATATTAGGTCATATTAATTTCATAATGTTGTGTAATATTTATTAATATGATAATGTCCTAAAATTACCAGCCTTGAAAAAAGAACAACTTCATGTTTGTGGAACTTACATAAAAGGAAAATAATGAAAAGTTTCTTTCAAGCCTATCAACCATATTATTACTAATAGACTTTTACATTTAGTACATCTTGATCTATTTGGTACTAATAAAATTTTTTATTCTTGGAGGAAATAAATATAATTTATTTATTTCTGATTATTATATTATATTTACATGGATTTACTTTCTTACAAATAAAAATGATAAATTATCTAGATTTATTTATTTTTGTAATTTAGTTCAAAATGAAAAAGACTGTGTGATTGTTTTTATTTGTAGTGATAAAGGAGTTGAATTTCATAATTTAGAATTTTATTTTTTTTGTAAGTAATGGTTATTTTAATAATTTCTCTAATCCTAGGAGACCAAAACAATGGTGTTTTAGAATAGAAAAATATAACCCTTATTGAGAAGGATAGAACTATATTAAGTGAATATAATTTTGTAGATATTTTAAGCTGAATCAGTTTTTACTTATTTTTATATTTCAAATATAATTATTATTTTTCATTTTTCAAAGAAAAATTCTTATTAATTTTTTAGAGGTAAAAAACTTAAATTTGGTTATTTTATAGTTTTTTGTTGTAAAGTTTTTATTTTGAATTCTAAGTATAATTTTTGATAAATTTGGTGCTAAAAGTGATGAAGGTATTTTTTTGTTATTATAATCATATTAAATCTAAAAGAGTTTATAATAAAATAAATATGATTATTGAAGAATATTTTCATTTTATTTATGATGAAAATAATGTGAAATTAAATTCCAATTCTGATGTTTTTGTTGATGAGTTTATCAGATTTTAAGTTTAGTGAAGAAAACCCTTAGGATAAGGATGAATTAGTTGAGGGAGATAATACTACTTCTCAACCTGATCCAAGATCATGGAAGATTAATAAAGATCATCCCATTGAATATGTTATTAGTAATGTTAGTTCTAGTATGAAAACCAGAATCTCTAATTTAAACTTATTTTCTAACTCTACATTTGTTTTTGATCATGTTCCTATTATTTATTGATGCTTAAAATGATCCAAATTGAATTATTGATATAAAATATGAGATTAATAAATTGGTTATAAATATTTTTTTGTCATTAATTAAAATTATTGAGGATATGAATGCAATATGAACAAAATGCAACTTTAGAAACAAGGTGGATGAATCTAGACAGATTATAAAAATAAATCCAGACTTTATACCCAAGGATACTCTCAAGAAAAATGTATAGTCTTTGAAGATTCATATTCACTAGTTTCTTGGTTAGAGGATATTATAATATTGTTATATTTTTTTTTTTTAAGGTTTTAGATTGAATCAAATGGATATTAGAAGTTCTTTTATAAATGGTATTATTTCTAAATATTCTTGTGTTTCTCAACCACATTTTTTTGAAAATAAAAAATTTCCTAATCATGTTTTAAAATTATCAAAATATTTCAATGGTCTCAAAGAAGCACCTCATGATTGGTATGATTAGATTTATTTATTTCTATTGAACAATGGTTTCATGTAAGGAAATATTAATCCTAAAATTTTTAGGAAAATAATTTATAATGATATTATAATTGTAAAAATTTATGTTGATGATGCAATTTTTGGTTCTTCTAGTGGATTTATTTGTAATGATTTTTCTACTTTGATGTCTTCTTAGTTTGAAATGATCTTAATGGGAGAATTAAAGTTCTTGGTTTATTTTAAAATTTCTAAAACGAAATATGGGATCTTTATTACTCAATATAAGTATACTAAATAGTTAGTTAAAAGGTTTGGTCTTAGTTCTTATAAATATATAAAAACTCTTATGGGTTCTAGTTGTAAATTAGATGTTAATTCATCTAGTGAACCGGTTGATATTAAATTTTATAGAGGAATTATATGTAGCATTAATTATTTGACTAGATCAAGACCCGATATCATGTTTAGTGTTTTCTTATATGAAATATTGCAACATGGTCCTAAAGAGAGCCATATTAAATCCATGAAAATAATAATTTGATATGTTAATGGAATTTTTAACTCTATTTTGTCTTATCCTAAATATAACTTTTTTGATTTAACATCCTATTATGACTTTTATTTTAGAGGGGTTATAATTGAAAAAAAATCACATAAGGTATGTGTCAATTTCTAGGAAAAGGTTTAATTTCTTGGCATTCTAATATGAAATTATTTGTTTATATTTATACTAGAGAAATAGAGTTTATTTCTACTTCTTGTTGTTGTGCTCAAAGTTTATGGATTAAGATAAATTTATGTTATTTAGATATTTATATTAATAAATTTCCTATTTATTATGATAATACATATGAAACTTATATTTATAAGAATACTTTTCAAAATTATAGAATAAATTATATCAATATTATATTTCATTTTATTAGAAATCATGTGAATAAGGGAGATATTTTTTTAGATTTTATCACTACTAAAAATAAAATTGCATATATCTTTAATAATACTTTATATTTTTCTTAGTTAGAAAATAAAATTGAAATTGGTATGATGGAGATTTAAATTTTCATTTATCTAGCATGAATTTAGGGGTAGTTTGAGTATGTTTATATAATGAAATTTTCAGATTCTTCATGAAATCTATGAAATTTGGAATATATTTTTTAGATTACTATTATCTAATTTCTATACATATTTTTTGTATTATATAATAGTTATAATCCCATAAAACCAATATGATATTAAATTACTATTTAAACCTTCATATTGCATAAAATATTATTTTATAAGATATTTCTCATATTTTTTCTCAAACAATTTTTAAAAAAAGTCAACTCACTGTATTTAAATTTAAGTTTTAATATCGGACAACTTAACTGTTGATCCTTGATACATGTTTTTAAAAAAAATATGTTTATATTGTTTCCTTGAAATATATTATAAAATATTAATGTTTAACAAAACTATATATAATATTTACATTATTTTTAAAGAAATATTTTTCTATTGACTCCTTATCTTTTTTAAATTTTCAAAAAGGTGGAGAATTTTTTGAAATTATTATTGGTTTTGTAATTATAGAAAGGGGATAATATTGAGTATCTCCTTGAACCACTTAATATTTTGATAATTAAAATATTTATTTGTCTTATTTCACTTAAATGTATTAATAATTTTAAATTTTTATTGATTTAATTATGTTCATCTTTGACCACATTATAATATTTCTTTGCTTAAAAATATTTACATTTCTTATTTTGAATGGTGATAACATATTATACAAATTTCTTATAGTTTTCCTAATATAAATAAGACATTTGGGACACTAAAATGTCATTTTACAGGTTTTATACTATTCCCACACAACCTATATATTCTTCACCACGTATCCAAGTCATAATCCATATAGCTGATTTGTAATTCATGTAGCCATTTTGTGATCCACATAGCTGATTTTTCCGAATCAGTTACTCTCTATATTCCAATCATATTTTGAGATAAAGAACTCAAAATTGAGTGATTAATTTTTAAAAATATAATAATATTATCTAAGATTAAATATAAGAAATAAAATTTTGAATTGATATCTATCTTATTTTAAATTAGGATAGAAGTCATTGTAGGCTTTCAGTCTGATTTCTATAGTATTCCAGAACTATTTTACTTTTTTTAAATCAAAAATTGACATATAAAGGTCATATTAAAGTGATTATTGATTATTTATAAAGATAATAAAATTTTATAAATATAATTTAACTGGACTAAATGTTTATTATTCCATTTTGATGGTCTTTTTTATGTTCGAAATTTGAAAATTCAATATGTTTACAGTTTTCAAGAATTCGATTACGTGAATCGCTAACAAGATAAATTCACTTATGTCAATAACCTACATGATGAATTAACTTATGTGAATCACTAATGTGAATAAATTACATGAACTTACCATGTAAATTCATCTAAATGGTAAATTTTCTTACGTAGAGAAAAAACCTTATGTGAAACCCCCCTATAGAAATTTTTCTACATAGCTCAGTGAAATTTTATAGGTTGTTCTCAAATCAGGAAAATTTATTTTTTTAACATTATATTTCTTATTTAAAGTTTATTCATGTTCATTTAATATATTTAAATTTTTTATAATGACTTTATAAATTCATATTAATTATGAAAAAACTTTGCGAAGTGTTTTTAATTGTTTTAAACATGTATTTATCATGATCAAAGTGTGTTTTAGTTTCATGCATGAAACATACAACATGAAACTAAAAAATTGTTTCTATTATTTTATGTTATTTTCTTCAATTCTAACATTTCTAAATTAATATTATTTTATATTAAGCCCATTCAAATTTTTTAAATATCTTTAGTACAATGTTATTAAGTTTGGAATTTCTCTGCATGTTTACTTCTTGTTTTCAAACATATTTTTTTTTGAATTTCATATTTCAAATTCAAACTTGTATTTTTCATGGGATATTTTATTTAACTATTATTATGGATACATTTTAAATTATATAATGGGTATTTAATTTTTTTTAATTTTTTTTTGAATACTGGACATGAGTTTAGTGATTATTATGAAATGATAATATCCTTCTATCTCTCTGATATTCTAGTTTCACTATTTTTTAAATTTAAATAATTATAACCATTTTCATGATACCTATTTAGTTATTATATCATTACATAATCAATATATTGGACTCAAATTACATTTGGAAGAGATAGATACAAGTATGACACGATGATCACATATTACTTAATGTGATAAAAAATGTCCATACTCTATGAACCTTCAAGTGATCCTATAAAATGTGTTTAAAACTTATAAATGATCTCATAGGGGCTAAAAAAATTTCTTTCAATTCTACTTCCATTATGAGATGATCCAATCATATACTTAAGAACTTGTAGGTTTTCTTCTCTTTTTTATCTATATTCTTCATCCTAGTTTCTTGTTTCTATATCACTTCATCCCATCTTTCTTGTACACTCATTTATCTTTTTATACTTTTATAAAAAAATAATTCTTCTCTATAATCATGTTGTTAATCCTAGACTCTAAATTCCTGACTAATCAAGTTATGACTCCCTCTAAAGGAAGGGTTGTAATTGGGTTTTAAATCCCTATACAAAAGTAAAGTATATTTTTTTTATACTTCCACTAGAAAAAGTAGGTTGTAATTGGGTTATGATTCCTCTTAAAAAATGAGATTTGTTCACAATGTATATGTCACTAAGTAGAGAGGTATAAGATTATACTAGGTCCACTTTGGTCTAAACTACTATAAAAAACATTCTTGGGTTATATATTTTATTCCACTACTAATTAACTCTATTAAATAAATTTTATAATAAATTTAGATAATTAATTGATTATTTGAATAAATTTTAATCTGATATATTCACCCCCACTATATATTATTTTATTTTCCTATAAGACCTAAGAATCATGAAGGTTTTTTGTAAAACAAGGGTACTCATGAAAACATTTTATTGAAAAACATATTTTCACCCTTAAAAGGGCATAAAATTTCCTTTAAACCTAAGCTAATAATATTAACTTATGAAATCCAAATAATTCCATGATTACTAATTTGAAATCATAGAATATTTATATAGGTACCTTGAGAAATAATCTTCATATAACTAATAAAATCACTCTTAAAATTACTCTTTCAAATAGAATAACCTAATCAATTAATTAAAATATATACTCCATGAAGAAAAAATTATTACCCAATGCATTGGAGAGATATATCGGGCTCACATGTCGTCATGAAAATTTACAGGTACTAAAACATACATAAAACACATATAATAATGATTTCAATCCTAAAAACTCATAAAACATTCTTTTTAACACATATGTAGAAACACTTTTTGAATTCATATAAAAATAAGGATAAAAAACTATTTTTATTTTAAATCTATTAAAATGAAAATTTCCTATAAGAATAGGAAATAATATATCATTTTAAAAATCATGATTTTCTTTTGAGTAGTCTTCTAAAATAACAACGATCATGATAATAAGAAAATCTTCTCATGCCACATATGTTAAAATAAAGATTCCTTTCACAATTTTGTAAAAATGTAAAAATAACTTTTTAGATTACATTAAAAAGAATTATTTTAAAAAATTTATAAAGAAAAAAAGGTTTAAAATGAATTTGAATATTTATTTTATTATATTAATAAAATACCTGAAACATTTTAAATAACTTTGATAATAAAGAAAAAGAGAATAAAAATCCTTAAAAAATTTAAAATAATTTTTTAAAGAAAAATATATCATTTTGAGTTCAAATACCCATATAAATACTTTAAATAATATATAATAAAATTATATTAATTATTTAGTTGATTAATATTATTTATTACCATGTATTATATAGTTACTAAATCAATTAATTTCATTTCAGACATTTTGAGGATGTTCGATTTGTAATCCCAAAATAACTTTGGTAGGTTGACCATGGTCAAGGGGTTCATTATTCCATAATATCAAAATTATTGATAATAAAAATATTATCATTAATATAAATTAAATACAATTTTATAACCTTTGATGAAAGGCATACATGAAAAATAAATCACATCGCTTCATGGAGGTGGTAGTCCACATGTACACATGAGCAATGTTCTTATTTTCCAATGGATGGAAGGATAAGAATTTATATGATATATTATCTATAAAGAATAATAATTAGGTCATGAATATCATACATATTCATTAAATACATCATAATAACCATAATTGTGAGGTGATGATGAAAAATGAAACACATTATTTTGTGGAAGTGGTAGTCCACACACACACACAAGCGATGTTATCCTTTCCCATAGGATGGAAACAGAGATGAAAAAGGGTTTTGAAATCAGTATAATAACATTTTATTACATTTAAGATGATTATTTTATCATATTATATTATCTATGTAAATATTTGAAGTTGGTATAATAATAAATAAACATGAAAACACTTGGTTAAGAGTTATACCCCTACTTTTGAAAAAATACTTTGTCTTACACCTTAGACCTTCTAGGTTGGTATTTTTTGTGAAACTGTTACCTATAATGAATGGGGATAGATGTTGGGAAGGTATTTGGGTAGGTAAATTTTTAAATAAATAGCTCCAATTATGTGAAAAAGAGAGGAGTGTGGGTGCCCTTTTATAAGTTACGGGAGTGGCACTCTTATAATTTTTTAATGTTTTAAAATAATATAAAGTCTTAATCATGTGAAAGTGGAAATAAAACTACAAAATTTTGAAAATAAGGTGACAATGGTATAAATAATATTATATAATAATATTTAAGATGATATTTTGTGACCTTATCACTTATTTTTAACCTTAATTAACCTGGTTTAACCTTTACCATGGTGACGACTTTTTACCATGGATACTATTCCATATATACAAAAATGAAATAAATATCATTAATAAATTTTAAAAAATTAATTAAAAATAATAAATCCATTGTTAAATTTAAAATTTCTATAATTAATAGAAATTAATTTTAATATAATTTTTAAAAACACAATGAAAAACAGTTTTTTTGAAACATGCATTTTAAAGCCTAAAAATAAATTTATACCAAAATAAAGAATAATATTGATTATTATGAAATTAATTGAATTATTTTTATTAAAATAAGACTAATTTTATTTTAAAACCAATCTAGAATATAAATGTACTTTTTAAATAATGTGAAAATAAATGAAATGTTTTATAATAATTTGTATTTTTCATTATTCACCCACAAATCTATCTTTTAAGAAAAATACCAAAAAACACCTTAAATTATATTTGATATTCCAATATAAAAAATGAATTATATTTTATAAAATTCAATTTATAATGTTTATAATTTTAACTTTTAAATAAAATCATATAATATATGGAAAACAATTTAGTTAGAATAAAACTATTTATTTATTCAAATTGAAAAATCATATAAAATTATTATTGAGAATGTGAATATATAAAATCTAATCATGAATATTAATAAGACATGAAATTGATTTATTATTAACATTACCAAGGTTTTCACATTCTTCCCTTCTTAAATAAATTATGTCAACAATTTTATTTATAACTTAAACAAGTAGGGATTTTTTCCCTCATAGCCTTTTTAGGTTCCTATATCGCTTACTCAATAATGTTTCTCTTCCACTAAACATTGAAAAAATGAGTTAGCTTATTCCATAACACCCACTCTATATAATCTATAATATTCTCTTTCCTTTAATCATAAAAAATATTTTCATCCAAATTTACTACCTTAAGGATCAAATCATGAGAGGCGTCATATATATATTTATTTAATAAAGAAACAATAACACATCATCTACCTAAGATAAACTTAAAGGAAAATATAATCAGTAAATAACTAATCCAATTTTTTTATAATTTCATACAAACCAATAAAGAAAGGTATTAACTTTATTTTTTTTCTAAAATAAATAGCACCTTTACAAGGTGATATTTTAAGAAACATATGATCAATGACCTCAAATGAAATATCATTACTTATCTTATCTTTATAACAATGATACCAGCTCTGGGTTTAACTCATGTGTTATTGAATCATATTTATCTTCTTAACCATTTCTTCAACCAGTTTTGGTCCCAATAACTCTCATTCACTGAATTGTTCCCAACATGCTGGATTCCAACACTTCTTTCCATATAATTGATCAAAATATTTTATCTTTATACTAAAATGAAAAATATTGGTAAAAGAAAATTCAACCAAAGAGATATTTTGATTCCAAATTCCCTAATAATCTAATGAGAAATAACAAATCATATCCACCAAATTCAAATTTATTCACTTTGATTGTCCATCATATTGGGGATGAAAAGTTGTATTAAATTTTTTTAGTTCCCAATGACTTTTTATGTCCTTTATGAAAATTAGAGGTAAATCTAGGATTACGATTAGATACTATAGAGAGAAGAAATCTATGTAATCTAGATATCCCTTTAAAGTAGAGTCTGTAAATCTGATATAAATACATACTATCTCAAATAAGAATAAAATGAACATATTTATTTAATTAAAAAAAGAA
Organism: Viscum album; assembly: GCA_963277665.1. Taxonomy (NCBI): domain Eukaryota; kingdom Viridiplantae; phylum Streptophyta; class Magnoliopsida; order Santalales; family Viscaceae; genus Viscum; species Viscum album. Next base: position 1,681,599,032 of record OY728119.1, on the reverse strand, counting down.
ATCACATTATTACATAGAAATTTATTAGTTAATTCAACTATGAAATCCATGGATATATTATACCATTTCTATTCATTCCTTGGAAAAAGCCGAAGCATCCCTTTGTTAGTTTTAGCATAGATTTTACCTATTGAAATGTCAAAAAAATTCATAGTGAAATTATCAATATCCTTCTTTATTCCTTACCACTAATAATATTCATGAAGTTCTCTATACATCTTACTATTACTAAGATAAATAGAAAATAGAGAGTTTTGATATTTATGTAACAATTCCTTTATTCAATTGGGAATCACTTTGAACAGACAACCACTTTTCAAATATCACGACACATTCTTTTTTAGTAATAATTCAAGAAACATTTCCTTATTAACCAACTCTGATCTTTCTTTTAAATCCCTATCTTCTTTCTGAGCATGCTTAATTATATATGAAGAAGTTTATATCACTGAAACTTGAACCAACAGATAGAGGGTTCCTTTATGAAATGTTTTTAGGGAAACATTCATTAAACCATTAACTAGAGGATCATGTTCCAAATGTATTATATCTAATGATGTATTATATTTTTGGATCAAGGTATAGAATACTTTTTTGCATTACATGGATGATTGTGAATTGTGTAATCATAATTTTTTATTAGTTTTGACCATTTTTTCTACCTCATGTTCAACTCTTTTTGAGTGAATATATATTTCAAAATTTTATCATCATTATATATTTCACATTTTACACCATTCAAAATATTTATTTATATTTTTTAAGAAAAACTACCACAACCATTTCAAGGTCAAGCACAGAGTAATTCTATTAATTGATTTTCAATTAGTTTGATACATAAAAAATTACCCAATAAACATGTATAAAGACACAACTAGGTCCATTAAAATAAATATCTCAATAAATAAAAAACTCACCATTTTAGATGGAAAGGATAAAACTAGATCATCAATGAATATTCTTTTAAATTCTTAACAACATTCATCGCATTCATTTGTCCAGGTGAATTTAACTTCTTTTTCAACTTTACTTAGTTGGGTAGATAACCAGGTAATGTTTTCAATAAACAATCAATAATATCCCATTAATCCAAGAAAACTTCAAATTTTAGTGACATTTGTTGGTTTTTGACACTCTTCCACTACCTTAGTTTTATTATAATCAACAGTTATTCCATATTTAAAAATATATACAAGGAAATAAATAAATTGTAACAAAAGTTCACATGTGATAAATTTTCTATAAAACTTATTTTCTTTTAAATTTGGAAGAAAAATACTCATTTTTTTCTCAGGTTCCTCATAAATTTTAGAATAAAACATATTGTCATTAATAAACACAACCAAAAATTTATCCAAATACTCACAAAAAACTCTATCCATATGATCCATGAATACAAAAGGTAAATAAGTTAACCTAAATGAAATAACCAGAAACTCATAATTCCTATACATAGTATGAAAAAACATATTCATAATGTCTTACTCATTTAATTTTAGTTAATAATATTTGGTTCTAAGATCCATCTTTGAAAAATATTAGGATCCCGGAAGTTGATGAAACAATTCATCTATATAAGGAAATGAATACGTGTTCTTAAGAGTACTATTATTGAGTTATTAATAATCAATGAAAAGACTCATTGAACTATCATTATTTTTAATAAAAAATAGGATCACTCTTGGGTGAAGTACTAGGATAAATAAAACCCATATCACGAAACTCTTGTAACTTTATTTTCAATTCTAATAACTCTAATGGAGCCATTCGATATGGGTTTTTTAAACCATCATAGCCTCTAAAACTAAGTCAATAGTGAATTTTACCTCTCGTTCAAGAATAAAACAAGAAAAATCATCAAGAAACACATCCATATATTCATTTATTATTGGGACATCACTAATCTGAACAACTTCCCTCTTTTAGGTAATATTGGAAAGATAAATTTAAATTACATATTTAATTCGTTTATTATATTCTTGATATGTTATCATAGGTATAAAATTATTCTTACATACAAATTCAGACTCATATTGAAAATTTAATATAACTTCCTTAACTATATAATATATCATAGCATGATAAAATTAAAACCAATTCATATTCAGAATCAAATCAAACTCAATTATGGAAAAGATAATAAGATTTACTAGAAAAATAATTACATGGATAATTATATGAATATTCATATAAATACTTGTTTCCTTAATACTTTCAAAAGTATTTTTTACTAAAAGTTCATTCTCTATTTCTTGAGGTAATATTTCCATTTTACCAGAAAATTCTACAAAAATAAATATATGTATAGACCCTAAATCAAACAATATTTTGGTATAATATAAGTAAACATGTAAGTTACCTCTCACCACTTAATTTGATAGTCCTTATTTTTTGAGGTAGTTATGAATTAATTTAACATGCCCTTATATTTCTGATCCTAATGATTCAAGTTATACATTACTTTATTTAGACACACAACCTTATAGGGACCATATTATTGCATTTAAAACATTTCATTGGCTACTTATCATATTTGGACTAAACAATACAAATATTTTTTTATTTTTAATAATGATCCATATCTATCATCATACCATATCGATAAAACTTTCCATATTTGATAATAAATTCCTTAGGATTATTTTTGCCACACTTATCACAAGAAGGAAATTTAGACCAATTACCTTTAGATTTCTTTGATAGATGCCTTCCCATTCCTTGCCACATAGAATTATTATAACTTTATTGTTGTAAAAGATGAAAAAAATCATCTCAACCTTTTAATAACTCTATAAAACATTATCATAAATTTTAAATTCATGATAGGAAAAATCTCTTCACATTGTTGTTTTTATTCCTGAGTATATCCTGTTAATTTTACTATCATTTTCTAGAATGAAATTTTGTGAATAACTAGAAAATAAAGTAAAATTGGCTTCATATGTGGAAATTCACTCCTTCCCTATTTTCTCTAGCCCCATAAATTTCCTTTACAACCTAATTTGAAAAACCTTAGGAAAATTATTTTCAAGGGAAAGATACTTAAATATTGTCCACTCCCTAAAATTAATCTCATCCTTATCCTTGGTAGTCATAAACAAACACCACCATTGATTGGATTAACCTTCAAAATAATAAATGGAAAGAATTAGGTTTTGATGTAAAAAAATACAAATCCTTGAATATCTTTTCCAGAGAATTGATCTATCCTTTAGCTACCATTTGACCTATGGTTATACCAAATTTCATAGGGTATTGTTTCATGAAATGATCAACTATAAACATGTTCCTCTATGGAGAGTTCGATAAATATTTGGAATTGATATCATTATTAATAGCCTACATCAACCAAGTTAACATTTCTAAAAAATATTTTTTCCAATTCCAACTATTTCATGTCTCTAATTTAGAAGGATATTATTCTCTTGATGTCTTACAAATTTATTCACCTTTTTTCCTCTGTGAATAACTATTCTAAAATAAACATACATTTTATTAATCAATCTAAAAACTCTCAAAATTTTATCATGATAACATAATACATATATTTACATACCTTAAATTTCTTTAATTTAAAAAAATCCTAACCTATAAATTTGTCTATACCTTACTCTGATACCAACTATAAGTACTCATGCATAAATAATCCACAATTATGTGTTTAATATAAAGGATCAAATTTTATATCATTCCCATGATACTTTAGGTTTATATTTTTATAAAATTATGTGAAAATATTAACATAAAACTATTACAAAATAAAGAGGATACTTCCACTCAATATATATTTTTCCCACACTTAAAATGTGATATTTTTTTATTCAAAACATGTTCTCTTATTTTAAGAAAAATCCCCATAGAAGAAGGATATATTTTACTATAGTTCTTACTCATCCTTAGGCATTGTGAAAAATATTTTAAAACATGGTATGATAATAAAAATATCAATAAGGGATAAAAAAATAAAGAAACATTTTATTCAATTTTTAAATTCATGATATCCCAGAGAAAATTTATTTTTACATAATTAATAATGAGATCAAATAATCATTTACTTACTGAAGATATAAAATAAAATTCCAAAAGACTTTATAAAACATTTAATAAAAAATAATAAATTAAAAATTATAATTATGAGGGTTTCTTGTAAAAAATTGGCACTCATGCTTTTTTTTAAACATACTTTTCACTATTAAAAAGGGGCATAAACTTTCCTTTAAACATGAACTCATTAGCTGACCTTATGAAATTAAAAATACTTCCATGAAAAAAAAATCAAGAATATAATATTCATCTGAGTACCTTATGAAATAATCTTTATATTACTCTTATAACCACTCTTACAAATGGAATAACCTACTCAGTTAATTCCAAAATATATTCCCTAGAGAACAAAATCATTACCCAATGCATTGGAATGTTATATCATGCTCACCAATAATCATGCATAATTTACAAGGACCAAAATTCAAATAAAACAAATAAATTATTTCATTTACATCCTAGAAACCCATATATAATTTTTTAACACATATACATAAACACTTCCGGGCTTCGTGAAAAAATAATGGTAAAAAATACTTTTTCTTTAAAAAGTATTAAAAAAAATTCCCTAGAAGAATTGGAAAAAAAAATTCTTTAAAAAAAATAAACAAATTAGATAAATATTTTTAAAGAATAATGGTAATGATTTTAGGGAATTCCTCTCATGTTGTATACATTAAAAATATCAATTTCACGCTTTTGTAAAAAATTCAAAAGTAACCTATTTAAAAAATGTTTAAAAGAATTCTTCTAAAACCTTTATAAATAAAGTTAGACATGGTTTGAAATTAATTTTAAAATTTATTTATGTATCTTAATAACTTGCTTAAAACATTTTAAATAACATGGATATGGATGATAAATAAAAAAACTTTAAAGGTTTTCAAATAAGGTGTTAAATAAAAATACCTTACCTTGAGTTAGACTCACCACATATGTACTTTAACTCTTTTATAATAAACAAATATTAATTATGAACATTATTAATAATCTTTTTATGGTGTATTCACTTATTATTATCCATTTTATTTAATTAATTACCATTTATAATATTGTTACTAAATTGGTTAAGTTCGTGTTGGGGGTTTTGAGAACGTTTGATTTTTAATCCCAAAACAAATCTTGTAATGTGACCATGGTAAAAACGGGTCATTATTTAATCATATAAATAATATTAATAATGACATAATTTTTATTTTTATACATTAAATTAAATTTTAGAAGAATCCATGAAATACATACATGAAAAATGAATCACATCACATCGAGAAGGTGGTAGTCGATATATACACACAAGTGATGTTATCATTTTCCAATTAATGGAAGGGTAAGAAGGTAATTAATATATTATACTTATAGAATACATATTATCTAATGAATATATATATATTTATTAAATACATCATAATAACCAACCTTATTTGGTGATGATGAGAAATGAAACACATCGCTTTGTAGAGGTGGTAGTCCACACGTATGCACAAGTGATGTTTTCATTTCAAATAAGACGAAAAAGGGTTATACCATAAACATGATATAAGTTTAAGTATATTTAAGATGATTATTTTATGATATAATCATAGTTATAAAATATTTTAATGGGTGGAAGAATAAATAATCTTGAAAACACTTCATTAAGAGTTATACCTCTTCTTTGGAAAACCTCCTTTTGGCTTACACCTTAAGCCTTCAAAGTTGGTATTTTTTTGAAACTATGACCTCTAGAATATAGAAAGGGATGTTTTTAACGTATTTGGGCAGATATTGGTTGAAATGAATGGATCAATTTATTTTAATAGAAGAATATATGGGGTTCCCTATTGAAAGTTAGGGGAGTGGCACCCTTGTAAATTTTTAAATTTTTAAATAATATAAAGTCTTATTTATAAAAAAGTGGAAATAAATCTATCCAATTTATAAGATAACGTGATAAGGTTATAGATAATCTTATACAATAATATTTAAGATGATATTTTGTGACATTATCACTGATTTTTACACTTAATTAACCTTTCTTACCCTTTATCATGGTGACAACGTTTTACCAAGGTTACTATTCAATATGACCAAAAATGAAATTGAGATTATTAATAAATTTGAACCTCATAATTAAAAATATTAAATAAATTTATCAATATTAAATTTTTATAGTTGGTAGAAATTTATTTTTATATAATTTGACACAACTTAATGAAAAACCCTTTTTTGGAAAATGCATTTTTAAGCCTAAAAATGATTTTAAAAAAATAATCAATAATGTTGATTAATATAGAATTAATTAGATTATTTTTAGTCAAATGGTACTAATTTTAATTTAAAACTAGTCCAAAATATAATATTAATTTTTAAGTACTTGGAAATAAATGACTGTTTTTATAAGAATTAGTATTTTTCACTATTCACCCAAAAATAAATCTTTTTAGAAAACTACCATAAAATCACCCTAAATTATATTTGATATAATGATATAAAAAATTAAATTTTATTATACTAAACTTCTGAAATTAAAAAAATTTACTTTTAAATACAATTTTATAATACATTGAAAACACTTTAGTTAAAATAAAATCATTTCATTCTTTGATTTGAAAAATAATATAAATTTTGATAAAGACTGTGAATCCATAAAATATAATCATGAATATCAATAAGAAAAAAATGTATTTATTATTAACATTATCTTGCTTATCACATTATTTCCCCTTTAAATAAATTATGTCCTAAAAATTTTATTCATCGCTTAAACAAGTTGGGAGACTTATTCCTCATAACCTATTCAGGTTCCCATATTTCTTATCAATCATGTGGTTCTTCTATAATACTTTAACCAGATGATTTACCTTATTCTGTAACTCTTACTCTCTATAATATATAATCTTCACTAGATTTTTCTCATATGAAATATTTTATTCCAAAAAATATTACCTCAGGGATTAAAACATGAGAGGAACCAGGTACATATTTCCTTAACAGTGAATCATGAAACATATCATGTACCTGAGATAAACTTAGATGCAAAGATACTAGGTAAGAAATTGATCCATTTTTGCATAATTTTATACAATCAAAATAACCATGTTCTTAACTTTCCTTTCCTTCATAAATGCATTTCACTATTCAAAGGAGATATTTCGAGAAATATATAGTCACCTACCAAATGTGAATGATCTTTCCTCCTATTATCTACATGACCCTTCCACCAGCTTTGAACTAACTGCAAGTTCTATTGAATCATCTTTAATTTCATAACCATTTCTTGTACCAGTTCTAGTCCCAACAAATTTATTTCACTGACTTCGTCCCAACATACTATATTCCTACACCACTTTCATTTAATACCTCAAAAGGTGATATCTATATTATGGAATGAAAAATGTTGTTATAAGAAAATTCCAAAAAAGGGTGATAGTGATCCCATGTTACATAATAATACAATAATAAAGCATAAATCATATCATCCCATGTATGAATTTTATTCTCTAACTATCTATATGATTGTGGATAAAAATATATATTGAAATTTAATTTAGTACCCAATGAATTATGAATCCCTTTAAAACAATTATAGTTAAATCTAGGATCATGATATGTTACTCTAGAGAGAGGGACTCTATGTAATAAGACTATCTATTTAAGGTAGAGTCCAGAAATCTAATCTAGTGAAATACTATCTCGAATAGAAATAAAATGCATATATTTATTTAATTGACCAAAAATAACCCATATCATATTATTATATCAATATGTCTTTATTAATCCCACCATGAAATCCATGGATATATTCTCCCATTTCAATTCAGTCACTCGAAAAGGCTGAAGAATCCCCTTTGGTATTTACTACTTACTACAAGAGGTCAATGATCTCACACAAATTTAAATATATAAAACCCTACTTACTACTAGTCTAGTGGAAAGAAAGATTATTAATTCCTCAAGTAAAGACAAATGTGTGTCAATGGCCAAAACAAAACAAAAAAACAACATAAAAACAAAAAAATTAAAATAAAATAGTGAAAATTGGAGTGAAGTGTGAGGAAGAATAGATAAGGAGACAAAACAATAGATAAATTATATTCTTAGGACTAATTTGAACCAATAAATAGATATTATCATATTTTACTAAGATTAATTCAATCATTTAGTTAGTGATAAATGGTGGAAAATCAAAGAGTTATCACTTCAATGAATTTTCACAGTCCAGTAAACCTTATTTACTTTGGATCATTCAATCATAATTTAATAATTAATCCTTTAATTATAGAAAATAGATACATTAAGCCTTTCCAATTTTTAGTACTTTGGTTAATGATCCATGGTGAAAAGAAATTATTTCTCTCACCTGTCAGTTCTTGGGAAGTGTGAAATGAAACTCATAAATGAATGGAAAATAAAACCAAACTTAGAAATTTCACAAAACAATTATATTAATTAAACATAATGGATAAGAAGAATAATTAGATCATTACAGCATGATTCCTTGAATCAAATTAACTTTTCATGGTTGAGAAAAAAAAATAAAAAAAAAACAGGAAGAAAGGGATGAAGGATCTTCTTTGGTGAGAATTCTTCCTCAAGCTCCAATATTGGATCTTACTTCTACTAACAACTCAACTGGGTGATCTTGTCACTGTGCTCTGGTGAATGTTGGATGGTGTCTATGATGGAGATCTAGGGATGGTTGTTGAATGGGCAGATGAATCTAGAATGGAAGGATGGTCCCTGGTATTATATTCCTAGAATGCTACTAATCAACCCAAGATATGGTTGATTCTCTTTTTTTAACAAAAAAATACTTTCTCATCACCTTTGTGAACTCATAGTCATAGCTAGGTCACAACTCTCAATCTTCCATGTTTGATGTACATCACTATGCATCCTCCTCCTCTAGTGACTTGAGTGTAAATCTAGCAACCAACTTCAATCCTCACACGTACAAGCTGTAAAAGATCCTAGTGACTTTCTCCATGCACCTTGGGTATTTGAATGAGATCTGTACAATGAAATAAAATTCATCAATCACAATTTGAAATTGGGCCACATAACTTGATCCCCCTACCCAGACCCAAATTTTTTTTCGGATTTTAAAATTTTGTATTTATAGTTATAGAGTTATTATTTATAAACCTAAATAAGTAATAATAAAAATATAAGTTCTTATATAAATAAAATTATAATTACTAAAATTACAATTATTATTAAAAATAAATAAATAAATAAAAATATATATTATAATAAAAAATGTGTACATTTATAAATATATGAATATATATTATTATTGTTAATGAAATTATATATAAATATAAATATTAATAATATTACTATGATTATATTAATTAATTTTATAATTATAATTATTATATTTATTATTATATATTAATAAATATATATATATATATAAGAAATTAGGGGAGGTGGGTATGGTTCGCTCGAGAAGAGGGGTAGCGGTGGGGTGGATTTCAAGAAACTTTCCCAATAAGGAGGGGTTTGGCCTTAAAAAGGGGTTATGATTGGTGGGGGGGTTCTGACAGTGAGCATGAGCGGTGAAACAAAGCAATGCTTCTTGGTGGTGGTCATTTCTCCAATGATGGTGGAGGATTCTTTAGATTCAGTGACAACGACATGCCTCCGGTGGCTTTCTAGTGGTCATGGGTTTGAGGTAGGGATTTCTATATCTAAGGAGGTGGTGAGGATTTTATCACCCTCAATAATGATGAGGTAGTGAATCCATGATTTTGGTTGAACCCGACATCGATGTTCTTTGGGTGTGTGTATTTTGATATCTTTGACTTCGGTGATTTTGGTGTGCGCTTGTTTGATTTTATCTATTCCAATGGATGACGACGGCTTTATTGTGCTATTAATGATATTTTTATTGGGCTATCATTGATATAGTTCTTCTACTGTTGTTGAGTGACGTGCCACCATTGGGGGTTCTATAGTGGTAGAGGGCATAGTGGTAGTGAAATGTTGGCAGAAGTAGCATCCTAAAAGTAGAAGGGTGATACCATTGGGATCCAATGTTGGAAGGGATGGTGGGAGGTGTTCTAGCAGTGGATGTAGAGAAAGGGGTGAATGGTGGTAGCTACTATAGTAATTATGGGATATAAGTGGCAGAGGTGAAGATGGTGGTAGCTGGGGGTGGCAACGGGTAAGTGGTGGCAACAATGGCAGCAGAATTAAAAGTATCAGGGTGCTACTATTGGACCCTAGTGGCAGCAAGGGGCTAGTGGCAGTAGAGGATAGTGGAAAAAGCTCTGTTTTTCTACCACTTTCTAGTAGCACTTGATAAAAATGAGCTCTCAAAATTAATTCTGAAATTTCAAAATTAACAAAACAATTTAAAAAAAATGCAATAAATTTAATAGTTATTTATATTCAAATTTATATAATTAATAAATAAAATCAATTTTCAACAAGACTGAATTACTTGAAACAATTTTTAATTCATAAATAATTAATTAGAATGATTTAATTGAAATAATTAATTAAATTAAAATAATAAATACTTAAGAAAAGTTATGTTAGTTATAAAAAAGTTAATATAAATAAATAAAAAAATTATTTATTATTATTAAAATTAAATATAGAAAATTTATATATTTTCAAAGTAAAATATTGAATTAATTTATTTTATGAATTAATAGAAAGTAATAAAAAAATAAGATAAATTAATTATATAAATAATGAAATAAATAAAACAATCAAATAAAAAGATTAAAAAATAATCAAAGAATAAGAAATTTGCAAGACAATTGAATACTAAATTGAACCAATAAAAGAATGACAAAAACAATCAATGAATTAAAAGAATGAAAAATTAAAATTAAAATTAAAACAAGTACACAGTAATAATTTTTTTTGGTTAAAACAAAATTAACTATTTAATTTATAAATTAATCAAAATAACTAAAATAAACACTAAAATTAATTCTTTCACAGTTAATCATAGTTTTAATGATAACAATCTATAGTTATACAACAAAATTCATTATTTTAATAATAAATACAATTAATTAATAAAAATGATGTGAAGAAATAAGAGATAAAAAAGGACACATCAAACTCCCCCATACTTAATCAATTCCACTCCTAAAAAATTCAATGTAATTTATTAATGTACAAAAAATTGAGAAAATGAAAATGTCATCCTACTTATGTTCCAAAACAGCCCAAAATCAAAGTTGTTCAAAAATATCTTCAATGTTTGAAATTTCATGCCTCCTATTTGAATTTTACTCACTCTCTTATTTAAATTCAAAATGGGTTCCAGTTCCAAGAGTGAAAAAAGTTAGATTAAAATGGAATTCAAATTCTAACAAGAGATTCCAGAATTCATCACTCTCTCATAGGTTCCACAAATCGAAGTTCCATTTTTTTTTATTTTTTCTTCATTACTTAATTGATTCAACTCAAATGATTATATTATATAATATTGTCCCCTTTTTTATTTGGGTTTAAAATTCACATAATCTAAATGATTTCATTTTTGAAAAGGCACTATATTTTAATTTTCTTTAATCTATATTTCTTGTTCCTAGAACCGTGCAAAGAACTTATTGAATTTGAAAATGGATTTTATTGATTTTTATAAACAAACCCAGTGCCCTTATCTTAGAGACTCACCCAGATATCTCATTTTCCCATTTTACTCAAGTTTAAAAGGAATTATATGACTATCATTTGAGTTAGATCCCTAAAGTGTTTATTAAAAAAGAGAGTGTCCCCTAAGTTTAAGTTCAAAATTATATTATTATCAAGTTAAGATCAAAATTACACAAAGATCTCTCCGATCACACTCTCTTTCCTAGTTCCTAAAATGAATTTCCACAAAAACAGTGGGGAAAAAACACTCAAACATCCTGCAATTAAAGAAATTTTAGAATATTTGAAACCCATTAATATAGTCTGAAATATCAAAAAGGTAATAATTTTTTTGTGTATTTTTTTTTTGTTTTGTGATTTTTTTTCTTTTAAATTTTTGTTGTTGTTTTTTTGTTTGTTTTTGAAATAACATAAATTAAATCATGGAAGGGGGTTAATTTAAAAAAAAATGAGGGTTTTTTATGGGTAACAATTATGGATAGTTTATCATAATGAAGACCCATCACAGATATTTAAACTCAAAAATTTCCCCATTGTAGACTATTAATGTGGGAGAAATAGTTAAAATTATTTATTTAAATATATTTTAAAATCAGTAAAGAAAATAATTAGTTGTAAGGGGTGATACTAAAGTTTTTTAAAAAACATTGGCACACAAAAATAAAAAACATTGAGATTATACGTAAGGGAACCCTATTAGACACTATTATATTATAAAATAAAGAAAATGAATTTCCAAAAGGAATTTGCATTTTATAGGTGAGCTCAAGAATGATTTTCAAAGGACCACTAAAATTTAAGATGCAATTTCATAGTAAGCATCGAGAATGCAACTTTAAATACAAATTTAAAAATATATTAAAAAATGAATTAAATTAAACCAATAGTGGTACTATAACAAATTGAGAGAAGTAAAAAAGTTACTCCATAGATATGTAGAAGCTCTTCTCAATATTGGACAAGAGATGTGTAACCTCCCCCACAATAGTTTAATGTAGCCCTCCAGTTGATAATTTTAAGCTCATACAAAATGAACAGATGAACATAAGAGATATAATAATTTAAAATATAATATTAAATTAACTATATTTTGATTAGAGGGAATTTTTATCCTATGTTCTCTACATATACATCCTAGAATTGAAGTTCAAACAAAATCTTCTAATGGTAAGAAAATATCACAACTAACCACGCCCTCTTCACTTCATGGTAGCTAAACCAGTTCACTTTAATGAAGAAGAAACCAAAAAATAGAAAAAAACATGTCAATTTCAACTTTAGTAACAATGGTTCAAGAATATAGGGAGTTATGCAAACGAGCAAGGATAATTTATTTAAAATAAAATTAAAACTAAAAACAATAAAAAACATGGATTGCCTCCCATGTAACACTAGTTTTATAGTGCTTAACTGGACTCAATACCATAAATATGTTTCCATGGTCATTAAATGGGTAAGATTCATCAGTACCTGTGTCCTCAGTATTTACATTTTAAATTTTATAAAGTTTACAAAAAACATCATATAACTCAACATATTCAAGAATTCCACTTAAAAACTCCAAAACTTTAGGACTAATCCACCTTCCATAAAAATGAATATTACTCTTCAATGACTCAAGAAAAGTGGGAAACAACTCATTATAAAAATTAGAATGAACAACTTTACATTTCAATTGCTCACCTACACTCTCCCTCACACTTTTTACATTAATAGGCTTAGAGATTATAGTAGTAGTGAAAATAGGAAGTTAACTGTGAATAATAGGATGATTCTTAAATTTATATTCCTTAGGTGGTGTAGTGAGGAAATAACTAAGATCTTCTAAGAATATCTCAAACTCCTGGAAATGTTTTTTACCATCTGTGTGGTATAAAGAAGAAGGGGCGGACCTGTTGTTTATATTTGGAAAAAATTCTAGAAACTCTTCTAACTCACTTTTAACAGGTCCAGAAGAGTTACCTTCAAATTCAAGCTAAACAAAACTAACTCCAGAATTATCCTCAACTCTAACATGTTCACTTTCAATAGAAAAGGTATTATCAAAAAAATTAAATTTCTTAGGATTTCCAGAATAAGGAGAAACATCATGTTTGGGAATATGGGAGGGTTGCAGATTGACTTCAACAAAAATATAGATTGGTCTAGGAAGAATCACTTCACGGTTTTGAACGATGTATTACCTAATTTGACTCTCAATGATCCCAAATTTTTCTAGTTCTTATATGGATTTAGACTCAATAAAATTTTCTTGAAAATGTTCATTGATGGATTTAGTGATTAAATCATCAAAGGGGTGATGATTTTACTTTCTAACCTCAGATATAAACACCTCATCAATTAAATTAATCAACTTAAAGTTAATCTCAAGTAGAAACTCCTATAAACATAAAATTACACTTGGTCCTCACCATCATGAAGGGCCATCTTACCCTTTGAGACATCAACGACAGCCCCAATAGTGGCTAAGAATGGCCTACCTAGAATAATTGGAATAGTGTTAATACACTCTATGTGTATAATAAGGAAGTATGTGGGCAAATAAATTTTCCCTACATTGAATAACTAATCATCCACCCTCCCATAAGGGTAGGAAAGTGGCCGATAAGCTAGTTGTAGTGTCACTGAAGTCAGTTTCAACTCCCTAAGGCCCAATATTTAGAATAGGGGATAGAGAATAAGGTTTATGCTAGATCCAAAATCATACAATCATATAATCTCATCACTTCAACCAATTTTACAAGGTATTTAGTTTGGTAGGAATATTGTTTTGAACTATGGCACTAAACTCCTCATCTGAACTCATTATTGATCTCTCACCCCAATCCACTTTGTTTGCTAAGAACCTCTTATTAAATTTAATGTATGAAGGAATTTTATTTAAATAGTCCACTAAGGGAATTTTAACATCAAATATCCTTAAAATTTGAATAAACTTAAGGTGACCAGTTTCATTGTTCTTTTTCAGCCTTTGTGGAAAAGGGATAGGAAGGGGGAATTATTGAAAATAGGTGGTTTATTATATTCATCCTCAAAACTCACATTCTTCTTTACCCATTTTAACAATTCAAATTTCATTTTTATTTTTCCTTGGTATTTTTTATGTGAAGGGTTATCATTTTTCTTAGCATCTTCAGGTCTGTCCAAATTTTAAAAATTGATATTTTCTAGAATTTTAATTCTATTTTCAGATTGAACATAAATTTTTTATTTCCTTAGATGTTCCTTAACTAGTTCATGATTTTTAAGGCCTGATATTATTTTTACTATCATCACATTCTCTCTTTGGTTTGACTTAGTTGTACTAGAAATCTTTCCCCCGTCTCTTCCTCCAAATTCCCAAGCCATTTAGAATATTTGAATTTCCAGACTCCGAATTCTAGAATATGTAACATTTTTATGGGATCCAATTTCACCCAACACCTAATATGGAATTTTCTCAAGTTACCCTTTAGAATATTACAATTCATCTCCATATCTATTTGAATAGTTAGTCCTGGGCTGAGTTTGGTAGTTTGGGGAAGCTAGTTTTTTTATCATACAATGTTCTTTCCATGATAGGTTGGGGTGATTTTTGTATATATAATTGAACCAATTTGAGAATAGATCTTGGGAACCCTAATTCCTAGCCATATAATACAAAAATTGGGAACTATCCTTAAACTAGATAGGGAGGTCAAAATTGGTACACCATATTTTATTATGACAAAAAATCCCACAATGACAACATTAATCCCTAAGAACTCTATCATCAACAACTTGAACTTGGGGGATAGTTTCAGCCCTATGAATTCTTATTTTCTTGGTTCATTTGTGGTGTGAATTTTGGGATAGTTTATAAAATAGTTACTTAATCTCATTAGCAGTATAATCAGATAAGTCACCCCATAATATTTTCAACTAAGTTCTAATTATAAGAGGTGAGGGCATTGTAAAAAGTGTCCTTGAGCAGATGAGGAGCTAACTAGTGATTGAGACTTTTCCTAAGGATACTTCTAAACTAATCCCATACCACATAAAATAAATCTACTTTATCTAAGAAAACCCTATTTATCTTATTCCTCACTTCAATAGTGGTGTTCCTAAGGAAGAATTTTGATACAAATGCATTAAACACATCATCCCGGGTTTGAAATATTTCTTCATCAAGGTTTTATAACCAAGTCCTAGACCTCCCCTTAAGAAAAATTGGAAACGCTCTCAGACTCAACTCCTCCTCACTTGGATATCTCAGAGACAATTTTTGGAAAGAACCATAAAAGTCTCTAATAAACTCTAGTGAGTCCTCTAAATGGAGTTCATTGAAAGAAGGAAGTTGATAGATATGATACTACTTAATTTTATAGTTCTTATACCAAGGAGATAACCTAATATAATATGGATTACTTAAAATAGTGTTAATTTGGAACTCCATAAGTTTAGGTGTCTCATGGGCAGGTACTAAAGGCTGAGTAGCATTTAAATTTTGGTTTTTTATCTCTTCCTACCTCAAAGTTTTCGAGATTTTCCATTTCAAATTTGTTTTGTTTTCTAAGTGCAGAAAAATGTTTACTTATTTCTGAAATTGGTGTTACAAGTTTTGGATTAGACAACCTGGTGTGCATACAGATTTTGAATAAACAGATTTTGATAATTTTTGCATGTTCAGTTTTTACATTTTAAATTTTTTTAGGTTTTCTATTTTTTGTGTTTTATTTTTTTGTCTATTTTCATTTTTTTTTACTTGGTCACACATGAATTACCTGAAAATAGTGTAAAATTTTGACCTGAAGAGTTTCTTGAACTTTTAAAAATTTAAATTTATAAAACCCTACTTAATACTAGTCTAGTGTTGAGCAGAAGTATTTATTTTTCAAGGAAGGATAAATGTGTGTGTTTGTGTGACAAAAACAGAACTAAAAGAATCAAAAAAACAACTAAAAAAAGTTAAACTGGGAGTGCAGTTTGAGGAAGATCAAAGAAGGAGACAAAAAATAGAAAAATTATGGTCCTTGTACTACATTGAACTGATAAATATATGTTATTATATTGTACTGAGATTAATTAAATCATTAAGTGCATGAGGAATGGTGGGAACTCACTAAGATATCTCTTTAGTGAATTTACACAGTTTAGTGAACCTTATTTTATTTAGATCTTTCGATCCTAACTTAAGAATTAATCAGTTAATTATTGATAATAGATGCATTGAACTTTTTCAATTTTTGGTACATCGGTCAATGATCCATGGTAAAAGGAAACAACTTTCCTCACATATAAATTCTTGGGCAGTGTAAAATGAAACTCATGAATAAACGAAAAAGAAAACAAAACTTAAAATATCACTAAATAATTATATTAACAAACCATAATGGATAAAAATAATAACTAGATCATTGTATCCCAATTCCCATAAACAAAGTAATTATTCATGCTTCAAAAAACAAAAATGAAAACAATAGGAACAAAGTGATAAAGGAGAATCTCTGGTGAGAATGCTTCCTCAAGATCCAGCTCTAGATCAGACTCCTTCTCCCAGCTCGGTTATGTTCTCATGTCATTGTGATTTGTTGAATTTTGGATGGTCTCTATGATGGATATTGGGGGGCGGTTGTTGAATGGGTAGATGAATCTGGAATGGATGGATGGTCCCTGTTCTGATTTTCCAGGAATGCTACTCCCCAACCCCTGATATGGATTCTTCTATTTTTTTAATAGAAAATCTCTTCTCATCACCTCTATAGGCTCACTGTTATAGCTAGGTCACAACTATCAATCTTCCACATCTGATGTATGTCACTGTGTATCATCCTCCTCAAGTGACTCGAGTGAAACTCCAACAACCAACTTTACTCCTTGAACATATATCTATGAAATGCCCTATGAACTTCTCCATGCACCTTGAGTAATTGAATAAAACCCACACAAAGAAAAAATTTAACCATCATAATCTGAAATTGGGCAACATAAGACAATCCCCCCTTCCCAGATCCAAACTTTGTTTTCGGATTTTAAAATTTTTTATTTATAATTATAGAGTTATTATTTATAAACCTAAATAAGTAATAATAAAAAAATAAGTTTTTATAACCATAAACTAATAATTATTATAATTAAAATTATTATTAAAAAAATAAAAAATAGATACATATTATAATAAAAATACATGTACATTATAAATATATGAATATATATATTATTATTGTTATAAAAATTCTTTATAAATATTAATATTAATAATATTACTATGATTATATTTATTAATGATATAATTATAATTATTATATATATTATTACATTATATATATATATTATATATATAATTATAAGAAATAGGGGAAGGGGGGTTCGGTTTGCTCAAGAAGAGTGTAGGGGGGTGGGTTTGATTTCAAGTGTCTTCCCCAACAAGGAGGGGCTCAGGGGTTCAGCCCTCAATAGAGGGGAGGGGTACAACCGATGATAGGGGGATCGTGGGTTCCAACTATGAGTACAAGTGGTGTGGTGGTGCAGTGCTTCTCAGCGGTGATCGGTTTTTCGATGGTGGTAGATGGTTATTCAGATTCGACGGTAGTGCTGCGCCTCGAGTGGCTTATAGTGGTTATGGGTTTAGGGTAGAGATATCTAGATCTGAGTAGGTGGTGAGGCTTTGGTCTCCCCCAATGATGGAGAGGTATGGAATCTATAATTTTGGTCGAACTTGGATTCAATTTTCTTCTAGTGTGTATATTTTCAGATCTTTGATTTCAGTGTTTTTGGGTTGCGGTTGTTTGCTTTTATTTGGCCCAGTGCCCAGCGATGGCTTTATTGTACTACCAGTGACATTTTTATTGTGTTATCATTGATATTATTTTTGTGTTTTCATTGAGTAAGGTGACACTATTGGGGGTTCTATATCATTGGAATGCATGGTGGTGGTGATATGCTGGTGTAAGAAGCATCCCGGTGGTGGCAGGGCATTAGCACTGCGATCAAATGGCAGAAAGGCTGGCATCAATTTTTTTGGAAGTGGATGTTGAGAAAGGGGGTCAACAGTGGTAGTTTTTGCAGTTAGGAAAGGATGGGGGTGGTAGAGGTGAAGATGGTGGTGGCTGGGGTTGGCAGTGAGCAAGGGGTGGAAACTATGGCAGCAAAGCTAACCATAGGAGGGTGCAACTATTGTACCCTCACGGTAGCAGAGGGTGACTATAATAACTATGTTTTTCTACCTTTTTTGGCAGAACTTGAAAAAATTGAACTGTAAAAATTAATTCTAAAATTAAAAAATATACAAAACAAACTAAAAATAAAATAAAACAAATTTAAAAATTATTTATATTAAAAATAAAATAATGAATAAATTAAATTAATTTGAAACAAAAGTGAATTATTTTGAAACACATTTGAATATAGGAATAATTTATTTGAATTAATTAATTGAAATAATGAATTAAACTAAAACAAGAAAAAATTAAGATAAATTAAGTTAATCACAAAAACATTGAAAATAAATAAATAAAAATTTATTTATTATAAATAAAATGAAACATGGGAAAATTATTTATCTTCAAAGTAAAATAATGAATTAATTTAATTTATTAATTAATGGAAAGTAATAAAAAAAATAAGACAAATTAATTACATAAACAATGAAATAAATAAAACAATAAAATAAAAAGAATAAAAAACCAATCAAAGAATAAGAAATTTTCTAAAAAATTGAATACTAAATTAAACAAATAAAATTATATCAAAAAATATATTAATTAAAATGATGAAAAATTATAATTATAATTTAAAAAAGTGAAAAATAAAAAAGGGTTTTTAAAAAAATTAAATATTTAATCTTAAAATAATTCATAATAACTAAAATAAAAAATAAAATACAACTTTCACAATTAATCATAGTTTTAATGATATAATATAAAAATGAATAAAATCTACAATCATACAACAAAATTCAATAATTTAATAATGAAAAGAAAATTAATTAATAAAAATTATATTGAAAAATAAAAATAAAAAGGTCACGTCAGTCACATAACATTAACCCATTAACAATTCAAACATTTCATGGTTAAAATAGTAATATCCTTCTCCATTCCTTCCCACCAATAAGATTCTATAAGGCCTCTCTACATTATAGTACTACTAGGGTGAATAGAAAATGAGGATCCATGAGATTCATGTAATAATTCCTTCTTTAACTATGAATCACATGGCTCACACAACAGCTTTCCGAATCTTATAACACCTTATTATTCAATATTAACTTCAAGAAACATACCATTCATAACCAAATTTACTCTTTCTTGAAAATATAGATCTTCAATTTGAGCATACTTAATTAATGTTTACAAGCATGATTGTAGTGACACCTGAACCAAAATACCAGGAGTTCCTTCATGCACAATTTCTAGTCCAACATTTATTAAATCATTAAACAAAGGATCATGTTCCAAACATATCATATCCAATGATGCATTATCTTTTCAGCTTAAGGTATTGACTACTTTTTTTGCTTTACATGGATGATAGTGAATAATGAAATCACAATCCTTTATTAGTTCCAAGAATATTATTTCCCAAATTTTCAACTCTTTTTGAGTGAATATATACTTTAAACTTCTGTGGTCAATATATATTTCACATTTTAAACCATATGAAATATGTCTCTGTATTTTTTAAGAAGAAACTAATGAAACCGGTTTAAGATCATGTGTAGAGTAATTATATACATGGATTTTCACTTAATTTCAGGCATAAGAAATTACCCAATCGACTTGAATCAAGAAAAAACAATTTTTTTTCAATGAAAAATCACTATAAATAACAAACTCACCATTTATATATGTAAAGTTTAAAACTATATCATTAGCAATCGTCATTTTCAATTCCTAATAACATTCATCACATTCCTTTATGCTGATGAATTTAACTTCATTTCAAGTTAACTTAGTTTTGAAAAAGGTTGGGGTCGATATATAATGACCCATACTTTACATATAGATATTACTTCAACATTTAATAATATTTATTACATAACATAACATAACCACGCTAGGACCGTATAATATTAGTGTCTTTAGAAACTGGGAAACATAAACAATTGGTTCATAAAACATCCACATTGTCTCTCGTTTATTTCTTCAAAAGTAGAATCCATTTTGACATATCTTACTTAATACCCTAATTCATGACCTGGGGAAAAGAGGCATATGAAAGGGTGGGCTCAAATTCTTGGTAAGGGTAAATAATAAAAATATCAATCATAAACATAACATTTGAAAATATTATCCTGCATATAAAATTTCATAATATCATGTCATGGGATAAATCATAAAAGTGAAATGTAATCCCAATAATCATAACATAAAACATAAAATTTCATGTCATGCACAAATAAGCAAAGAAAATCCTTTCATATTAGTCATGCCTCATTGTTGAGACCATCATAGCGGACAAAGTCCATTACTGGACCGAGTATACTCCTCATTCTAGCCCTATATTATTGAACCAGATTTACTTATCGTTCCATTCATGTCTAT
This sequence comes from Viscum album, assembly GCA_963277665.1. Lineage (NCBI taxonomy): Eukaryota > Viridiplantae > Streptophyta > Magnoliopsida > Santalales > Viscaceae > Viscum > Viscum album. The sequence continues at coordinate 1,681,577,883 of OY728119.1, read as the reverse complement.
CTCATGAGATATAAATATTTACCAAATTCATTGGAGGGAGATATAGCTCTCACCCATCTCAAAATTAAACCATTCTTATGTTTTCTACAAAAACATAAAAACATTTACCATAGCATAACCCATGAAATAAAATGGGTTTTTTAAACATCATTCCATTATAATTGATATAAAACAAATGGATTTCCTAAATAAAATTATATCATAAACACAATAAAATCATAGTAATAACATGTATATAAATATAACCCTATTTATGGAGTGTCAACTTAGATGGAAAATAATTTTTAGAAAACACTTGAAATTAATTCCTGAGGAAAATATTCTTTCTTCTTCAAAAAAATTTTCCTTCTTCAAAATGCCCCACAATTTTGGAAGAATTAATTTTATGTGAAAATAACCTTATAATATTGTAGAGAAAGATTCAAAGAAATAAGGCATTATAAAATCATAAAAATATGTTCATGTTGTACAAGGTAAAAAACATTCTTCCCGTACTTTTGTTGCAAAATTCAAAAAGTACCTCGTACCGAAAACGAAAAAATATTCCATTCATGAAATTTAGTAAAAAAAATTCCAATGGTTAAAATTTAATTTTAAAAATTATATAAGGTTATAAATAATATTTTTAAATACATATTTAGGAAACACAGACATGAATGATAAATATACCATAGTAAATGCTTATGAATAAACAACCTCGGATAAAAATGAGATTTTCAAAGTTATCCCTTACCTTAGGTCTGATATGATTGATATGTATCTGACCCTCATGTATAATAATATAAATAATGTTACTAATTTATTCTAGAATCATAATCATTTTTTATAATAACATTTATGATCATATTTTCTTCTGTTTTTTAGTAATATTTCATTCTTACTATTCATTCGGGTATTAACTCTTTTATGTTCTTATGCTTGTTTTGTTGGATAAATTATTATTAATATTTTTAGGTTATAGTTATATAATTTAAATCATGGTATTAGTATAATATATATCATATTCATTTTTTCAATTAATTTATATAATCACGCTTTGATGAATATTATGTATAACTAATCACATCGCATCGTGGAGATGGTAAGTTGTACGTGCGCATGAGTGACGATATTGTTCCCGTAATTTGTTGAATGGTATTAAATTGGATGGTTTATAGTATCTCAGAATAAAAATCATTATATATTAATCATATATTTATATATTAATTACATCATTAAACCCATCCATGTAAGGTGTTGGTGAAAAATGGATTACAGTACAGCATGGAGACGGTAAGTCGTACGTACGCACGCGTGGTGATTTCATTTTTCATAAAATTAGTAGAAGGTGAAATATGGTTGTTTCATATTTATAATAACATGTCATTATATGAGTGATACTAATGTTATTAATTTATAATAAAACAATTAATGAAGAGGAAGTAGAATAAAAAAGAAGATTCAAAGAATAGGTAAATGATATTACCTCCTCTTCGACGTGCCTCCTCTAAATATCCTCTTAGAGCAATAGAGTTTGAAATTGAGGATGAAAAAAACCACTAAAAATAAAATTAGGTGAGTTTATAAAGAAAAATGGTTGGGTAGGGATGATAATTAAGGCACAAAATGAATTAAATAGGCAAGTGAGTATGTTCCCTTTTATAGTTGAGGTGAGGGTCACTTTTGGAAACTCCATAAATAATAATTTATAATAAAATAAAACACTACCCAAAAACATCAAAAATGTACCAATTTGGAATATGATATGAGATAGGGTTATAATATCATCAACCAATAAATTTTGGACATGTTATTTTTTCAATTTAAACCATATCTTTTTAATTGACACGTAGTTATTCTATTTAATTTTAATTGTGGTAATAACTTCCTAAATATATAATGGTTATAAATATTTACTTATATTGTGTTAATTGACCATAAATGGATATTTTATGACATTTTATATCTTATAATTATCACTTTGTAATTTATAAATTTTTCTATGTTTTTTAAATAATTTATTAAAATTTTATTTTCATAAAATATCAATAGTGTCTATTTTGACACAATTCATTTATTTGACTTTTAAAAAAATCCACACAAGAGATAAATTCGAAAAAAATATTTAATACACTTATAACATGTAATAGTCACATATAAAATTACTTTATCACATTAATTAGTTTATATGATATTTATTTTAATATTTTTTAAAACCATTTATTTGATATTTCTATTAACAAAATAATTTTTACATCACTATTGTGTCGTCATTAATGGAAATTATTTAATCTCTAAAAATTATAAATAAATTCATATGATGTAGATAATTATTTTTTATTTTAATATACTATCTATAGTTGATATTATCTTATATTTATATATATATTAAAATTAATATACTTATATAAAATGAGATTGTTACATTTTTTCACATTTATTAGTTTTTATTACATTCATGTCATATTCATAGGTAAGTGGACATTAAGTGATTCCATTTTAAACAATAGATTATAAGGGTCTAATGTAGCCATCCAATAGGATTTTTATAGTTGTGAAGGTAATTTTATAATATTATTTTTACCCTTAATTACCCTATTTACCTTTAACCATGGTAATAAAAATAATTACTAATGTTACTATTAATAATGACCAAAAAATAAAAGTAGCATATTAACATAATTTGGACCTAATAATTCCAAATATTGAATCTATTTCTCAAAATTAAAAATTCATAAGTTGTAGTAATTAATTTAAAATTAATCTCGTTGTTGAAATTAGAAAACATATTTTAAAATTTAAAACATTGCAAAAGATTGAAATGTTTTTACCTATGAATTCAATGTAAAATTAATGATAATGACCTAAATTATATTGAATGATAAAAATATATTATATTAATACATTAAAACCATTCTATATAATAATTTTACCATATAAATTATCTCTATGAAAAAAAATTAATTAAAATTTAGCGTATTTTTACTATTTATAAAAACATAAAAGTTCTCAAAAAAATATCAAAAATTTAACCAAAGTAAATTTTTATATCCCACTTCAAAATAAAATGTTTATTATGTAATATAAAAATTATTAATGTGTCAAAATATTAATTTAAAATGGGTTCTCCATTCAAATGGGTAAAATTTACCTTAAAATAGGTTTTTATACATCAAATAGGGTTTTATTTATACCCTATGACTAATATATTCATTGAATGAATATAAAAAATATTTTATTAAGTATATATCACATATATATCTCATTAATTTCATTACCAAAAGTAATTTACTCTAAAATAAAATTATCTAATTGATTTATATTTTTCATAAATAATTGATAGCCAATGAATTCATAATGCATTTTCATAAGTTAGTTATAATTATTCCCTCTAACCTAACATCTTGGATATAATGGATGTTTTATAATAAGGGAATCTCACAGTTTTTTTAAACTCGTGATTTCATACAGAGCAAGCTACTAAAGAATAAAAATTATTTAATGAAAATATTTCATAAAAACATCTATGTGTTATATTCGACCACCCCCCCCCCCCCCCCGTAAACTGAATTTCTCCCATAAAATTTTTCACTTAGAAACAAATATATGAGGATACCTACCCTTAATCATATCCTCAAGTTACCATGTAGCTTCTTCAAATTGGTGGTTCTACTATAAAACATTATCCAAGCGAGTGGTATTGTTTTGTAGAACTTTTTCACTATAATCCAGAATCTCTATCGGTTGTTATTCATAAGAAAGATCTTATTCCAGAAATATGACTTCTCAGCTTAGTAAATGTTAAGGATCAGGTATGTACTTTCTAAAGAGAGATACATGGAACACATCATGAACTTGAGAGAGATTCGGTGGAATCATGAATCGGTAATCTACCTTCCCAACATGATCCAGAATTTCAAAAGAACTGATATACCTAGGGCTCAACTTTCCCTTCTTTCCAAATCTCATTACTCTCTTCCATGGAGATATTTGTAGAAACACCTTATCAGCCACTTCAAACTATAGGTATTTTCTTTGGTTATCATCATAATTTTTTTCGACTCTGGGATGATTTTAGGTGTTGTTGAATAGATCTAACCTTTTCTATCATTTCATCAATAAGATCAGGTCCTAATAGATTTATTTCCCCTACTTCATCCTAGAAAGTTGGAGTTCTGTACTTCTTTCCATAGAGGGATTCATAAGGAGTCATCTGAATTCTGGAGTGAAAGCAATTATTCTAAGAAAATTCCACCAATGGTATGTGTAGATCCCAACCACCATTGAAATACATATATTAAGCTCTTAATATCCCTTCCATAGTTTGAGTTGTCCTCTCAGACTGACCATCTGTCTACTGATGATAATTAGTTCTGAAACTTAACTCTATATCCATATCATGCTAAATACTTTTCCAGAACTTTGAATTAAACCTCAGATCCCTATCATATATAATAGAAAGTGGTACTCCATGCAATCTTACCACTTTCTTAACATATAATCTATCAAGATGATCAAGAGAAAAATCCTCTCAAATAGCAATGAAGTGTACCGACTTCACAAAGCGATCAACTATAACCCAGATAGCATTATTACCTTTGGATATTTTGGGAAGTTCAATGAAAAAGTCCATATTGATGTTTTCCCATTTTAATTCTGGTATGGGTAATGGTTGTAACATCTCCTTAGACTTCTATCTTTCAACCTTAACTTGCTTAAAAACCAATCATCGAGAGACATATTCAGCAATATCTCTTTTCATTCCATCCCACTAGAAGTACTATTTCAGGTCCCTATACATCTTTGTACTTTTATAGTGAATAGAGAATGAAGAACTATGAGCCTCATTCAATAGCTCCTTCTCTAATTCTGGTATGGGAGGAATACAAATCTGGTTTCGGAACTTCATTATTTGATCACAATCAAGGTTGAATTCAGGAACATTTATCACCTTCTTTTTCAAATCTACATCTTCCTACTATGAATCTTTAATCTTAACTTGTATAGATCGTGGAAAATTCATTTGATAAAGATAATATTTCTCTAATTATATTAAAATTTCAAGATCCACGCTTTAAAAATCCATAAATGGTGGATCCTTCATGATCCTCATCATGGTTAAGCTAGCATGGTCTTTTCAACTCAAAGAATTTTCCACCTTTTTCTCTTTCCCATGGTGATAATTTATTGAGCAGTCATAATATTTAATCAACTCCAACCATATTCTTTGGCACATATTTAGATCCTTTTTTGTGAAAATATACTTTAAACTTTTATGATCAATATAAATATCACACCTTTCACAGTAAAGATAATGCCTCCATATATTTAATGCAAAAATTACTGCAACTAACTCCAAATCATGAGTCCGGTAATTTTTCTCATGAATTTTAAACTACTATGATACATAAGATATAACCATGTCATTTTTCAAGAGAATTCATCCTATACCCTTCTTGGATGCATCACTATAGATCACAAACCTTTCTACACAACAAGGAAGTGTGAGTATAGGTGCACTGGCTAACCCTCTTTTTAACTCTTTGAAATTCTCTTCACATTCCTCCGTCCAAATAAACTTAACACCTTTCTAAGTAAAATTGTTTAGTGGATTAGATAATTGTGAAAAATATTTCACAAAACATTAATAATATCTAACCAAACCAAGAAAACTTCAGATCTCAGTTACCATTTTTTGTATCGATCACCTTTCAATAACCTCTGTTTTGCTGGATCCCTAGATATCCCCTATCTTAAGATTATTTAACCCAAAAATGAAACCTTAGGAATACAAAATTCACACTTTGTAAATTTTGAATAAATTTTATCATTTATCAGGGTCTTCAGTACAATTATCAAGTGGTCTTCAGACTCTTCCTTACCCTTTGAATAGACAAGAATATCATCTATAGAGACTACCACAAACTGATCCAGATAGTCTCTAAAGACTCAATTAATTAGATCCATGAAGATAGTGGGGTCATTAAAAGACCAAAAGGCATCACTATAAACTCATAGTGTCTATACCTTGAACATAATACTGTCTTTGGTATATCCTCCTTTTTTGACCCTTAATTGACGATATCTTGAACGAAGATCAATCTTAGAAAAGTATTATGCTCTGCGTAGTTTTTCAAATAAGTCATCAATGTAGGGAAGAGGATATTTTTTCTGGATAGAGATCATTTTAAGTTCTAGATAATCAATATAGAGTCTCATTGATCTATATTTCTTATTAACTAGTATAACATGTGCTCCCAAAGGTGACACACTAGGGTGTATGAATCCCTTTTCAAGATTCTCTTGGAGTTTATTCTTCAATTCCTACAACTCAATTGGGGCCATTATATAAGGTGTATTTAAAATATGCATAACACCCGGTATGAGTTTTATTGAAAACTCTACTTTAAAATTTGGTGGAAGACCTAGAAATTATTTTGGAAATAAATCATCAAACTTTCTTACAATTGGTTTATTCTTAATCATGAGTTTATCCCTAACCATTTTAGATAAATAATCTTCATTTATTGGAATCAAGACCCATAGAATGGAAGAAATTTATACTCGAAGGTTATATTCATCCTTGAATCGATAGATGGTCATAGATTTATCTAGAATATGAAATTTGACTTATCTTCATTGGAAATTGATATGAGCTCCATATAAAGAAAGACAATCCATGCCAATAATCACATAAAATTCCACTATAGGAAGGATCAAAAGATTTGTAAGAAGAATTTTTCCAAAAACTTCAACCAGATAAAAATTATAAACTTTTTATGTGAATTTTGTGCCATTAATAGTTTTCACAACTAACTCAACATCTAATTTATGAGGTAATATGGAAATACCTTTAGAAAAATTTTCAGAAATAAAAGAGTGGGTGGATCCAGAATAAAATAAAACATTTGCTACTTTAGAGTGTATGGTAAGTGTACCTTTCACCACTTCATTTTCATATTCCACATCATCGATAGTGATTGCATGCAACTTTCCTTTTTCTTTGGCCTTAAGATTTCGTTGAAATTGATTATCATTAATGCCCATTGTATTAGGGAATTGATTGGAATAATTCACCATTTCCTTGCACTTGTAACATTGAAGTGTAGGAGGTTCATTATTTTTAGACTTTTCTTTGTTAAAATCATTAGACGTATTTTTCTCATCACTTGGGAGTTAAACTACCTGATGACGTTCTTTTTCACACTTAAAACATTCACTAGCCCCTTTAATACAATTCACTCCATGTTTCTTTCCAAACTCTGAGCATAAATGAAAACTCAAATTCTTCTTAGTGTGATATTTATATTTTCCTTTAAATTCTAATTTTCTCTTATTATCAAACCCATATGACTAATGGGTTACTCCAATCTCCATCTCAACCTAGAGAGCACATCAAAAAATTTCCTCATAGAAATTGAAGTCCCTTATTGATAATGCCCTTCAAAGACATGGTTTTAAGCCATGAAAGAATCAATAAATTTTAATCTTAGGTTGGATAATAATTCTAGAAGCATACATTTAAGTCTTGTAAAAAAATTTGTAGGTATTAATGGATTCATCATCCTTTTTATTAAGTTTAAGAAACTCCTTCTTCATATTTGTTCAAATAATATGAGGAAAGTACTTTTTTAAAAATAATTCCTTGAACTCATCCCATTCAATGGACTCAATTTCATCTCTTTGCCTCATATTCTTGATAAGATTCCCCCATTGATCAGATTATCCTTCTAAATGATATACTTCTAAGATGAATTTATCATGTTCATAACATTGTATAACTGAAAATATGTTTTCAGTGGTACTGATCCATTGTTCAGCCACTAATGGATTAGAAGACTTGGTGAATGAAGGTGGACACTGTCTCATGAAGGACTCAACAAAATTTTGTTCCCTCCTTTGCTTGTTTGGAAGTATTGAAGGATTCATAGCTTGAGAAAGTTATGTGAGCATGGCTAAAAGATTTTTCATTCCAACTTTGATAAAATTTGGTTTCTCGGGGGGATAATCATTTCATTTCCTGTCACATTCAATATTAATGCAGTTCCTTCGGGTTCCAACCATTGACTAAAACCAAGAAGCATAGTGTGTGAAGCACTAATCATAATAGGAAAACCACATAATAGAGAATAAAATTTAAATTTCGGACACTTTATATTTTTTCCTTGGTTATTCATGAACATCTCTAAAACACTATGATGGGATTGTAACCTATACTTGACATATCCTTAGGGTTCTTACTAAGGTTCTCTCATCCTAGATTCCAAAGGTTAACTATAAATTGTCTCTAATACCAACTATAACGGCCTATACTTTACATATAGATATTAATCCAACATTGAAGAATATTTATTACATAACATAACAAAACCACTCCAGGACCGTATAGGTTTAGTGTATTTAGAAATTGGGAAACAAAAACAACTAGTTCATAAAACATCCACATTATCTTCAACTTATTTCTTCACAACTAGACTCCCATTTGACATATACTACTTTATACCCTTCTTAATGACCTGTGGAAAAGAAACATATGAAAGGGTGAGCTCAAATTCTCAGTAAGGGTAAACAAGGGAAATATCAATCATAAATATAACATTTGAAAATATTATCCTGCATATAAAAGATCATAATATCATGTCATGGGAAAAATCAAAAAAGTGAAATTTAATCCGAATATTCATAACATAAGACATGAAATTTCATGTAATACACACATAAACCTAGAAAATCATTTTATATTAGTCAAGGCTCATTTTCGAGACCATTATAGCGAACAAAGTCTATTACTGAACTAAGTTCACTCCTCATTCTAGCCCTATATTACTGAACCAGATTTACTTATTGTTACAATCATGTATATATCATGAGAAATAATTTTTTACCCAATGAATTGGAGGGAGTTATAGTTCCCACCCATGTCATAATTAAACCATTCTTATGTGTGCCACAAAAATATTAAAACATTTACCATACTGTAACCCATGAAAAAAATGGGATTCTTAAACATCATTCCATCATAATTGATATAAAACAAATGGATTTCCTAAATAAAATTCCAATATAAAAACAATAAAATCATAGTAATAACAGGGATATAAATATAACCCTATTTAAATATTTTCATCCTAGATTAAAAATAATTTTTAGAAAACACTTGAAATTAATTCCTGAGAAAAATATCATTTCTTCTTCCATAACGTTTTGCTTCCTCAAAATGCCACACAATTTTAGAAGAAATAATTTTATGTGAAAATAACCTTGTAATATTTTAGGGGAAGAATCAATGAAATAATCCATTATGAAATCATAAAAATACATTCATGTCGTACAAGTTAAAAAACATTATTATCAAATTTTTGGTGGAAAAGTTAAAAAGTACCACGTATCAAAAATGAAAAAATATTCCATTCATACCATTTAGTAAAAAAAACAATGGGTAAAATTAAATTTTAATAATTAGAGAAGGATATAAAGAATATTTAGAAATACATATTTAGGAAACATGGATGTGTTTGATAAATATACCCTAGTAAATGCTTACAAATAAACAATCTCAGATAAAAATGAGATTTGCATAATTATGCATTACCTTAAGTTTGATATGCTTTGTATGTAACAAAAACTCTTGTATAATGATTTAAATAATGTTACTGATTTATTATAGAATCATATTAATTTTTATTATAACATTTATGATCATTTTTTCATTCATTTGTTAGTAACATTTCATTGTTAGTCGTTATTAGTCTATTAACTGCTTTATGTTCTTATGCATGTTTTGTCAAATAAGTTCTTATTACTCTTTTTAGGTTATAGTTATATCATTTAAATAATGGTATTATTATAATATATATCATTTTTATTCATTTAATTAATTTATATAATCATGTTTTAATGAAGATTATGTAGAATGAATCACATCGCACTGTGGAGATAGTAAGTACGTACGTACGAGCGACGATATTGTTCCCATAATTTGTTGAATGATATTGAAGTGGATGGGGTATAGTATCTAATAATAAAAAATAGTTTATTTCAATCATTTATTTATTTATTTATTCCATCATTATACCCATACATGTAAGGTGGTGGTAAAAAATAGATTACCCCACAGCTTGGAGATGGTAAGTCGTATGTACGCACGCGTGGTGATTTCATTTTTCATAGGATGGGTAGAATGTGGAATATGGTTGTTTCATATTTATAAAAACATATTAGTATATTATTGATACTAATGTTATTACATTATAATGAAACAACTAATTAATAGTAAGTAGAATAAAAAAGAATTTTGAAAGAATCGATAAATGATATTACCTCTTCTTTGATGTGCCTCCTCAAAATCTCCTCCTAGAGCACTAGAGTTGGTCTTTGAGGATGACTGGAACCTATATAATAAAAATAGGGTAGTTTATAAGAAAAACGGGTAGGGGATGGCTGATCTTGAAGGCTCAAAATGAAGTGAATATGTGAGGGAGGAGGTTTCCTTTTATAATTGAGGTGAGGGGCACTTTTGGAGAATCAATAAATAATAATATATAATAAAATTAACCTATACCCAAAAACCTCCAAAATGTCCCAATTTAGAATTTGATATTAGATAGGGTTTTAATATCACTAACCAATAAATTTTGGATAATTTATTTTGTCAATTTAAACCATATATTTTTAATTGACACTTAGTTATTCTATTTAATTTTAATTATGGTAATAACATTCTAAATGTTTAATGGTTATAAATATTTACTTATATCATGTTAATTGATCATAAATGGATATTTTATAAAATTTTAGATCTTAAAATTATCACTTTTCTGATTTTAATTTTTTTTATTATTTTTAAATAATATAATAAAATTTTATTTTTCTAAAATATCAATAGTGTCAATTTTGACACTATTCATTTATTTGACTTTTAAAAAAATCCAAAAAAGAGATAAATTCCAAAAACAAAATTCAATACACTCATAAAATTTCATAGTTAGCTATAAAATTCATGGAGAACATTAACTAGTTCATATGATATTTATTTTAATATTTTTAAAACCATTTATTTGATATTTCTATTGATAAAATAATTTTTACACCACTATTGTGTCATCATTAATGATAATGGTTTAATATCTAAAAATTATAAATAAATTCCTATGATATAGTTAATTCATTTATATTTCTAGATAATATCAATAGTATACATTATCTCTTATTTATACATATATTAGAATTAATATACTTATATAAAATGAGATTGTGACATTTTTTCACATTCATTGGTTTTTATTACATTCATGTCATATTAATAGGTAAGTGGCCATTAAGTGATTCCATTTCAAAAAAATTGATGAAAAGCGTTGAATTTAGTCATCCAATAGGATTTTTACAGGTGTTAAGATAATTTTATAATATTATTTTTACCCTTAATTACCAGATTTACCTTTAACCCTGGTAATAAAAATAATTACCAAAGTTACAATTCATGATTCTAAAAAATAAGAGTAGTCTATTAACATAATTTGGACCAACTTATTCTAAATATGTAATTAGTTTTTCAAAATATAAGACACAGAAGTGGTAGTAGCTAATTTAAAATTAATCATGTTGTTGAAATGAGAAAACGGGTTTTAAAAGATAAAAAATTGCAAAAGATGGAAATATTTTTACCTATGAATTCAATGTAAAATTAATACTAATGACATAAATTATATTTAATGATAAAAATTTATTCTATTTATACTTTAAAACCATTAAATATTATAATTTGACCATATAAATTATCTCGATGAAAAAAGTTATTTTTAATTAAATTTTAGCGTACTTTAACTATTCATCAAAACATGAAGGTTATCAGAAAAATATCAGAAATTTATCCAAAGTAAATTTTTATATCCCACTTCAAAATAAAATTTTTATGTTGTCAGATAAAAATTATTAATGTGTAAAAAATTAATTTAAAATGGATTCTCCATTCAATGGTGTAAAATTAACCTTTTAAAAAATTGGTTTTTATACATCAAATTGGGTTTCATTCATACCCTATAACTAAAATATCCACTGAATGAATATAAAAAATATTTTATTAAGTATATAACACATATATATCTCATTAATTTCATTACCAAAATTAATTCACTCAAAAATAAAATTATCTAATTGATTTATTTTTTTCATAAATAATTGATAGCCAATGAATTCATAATACATTTTCATAAGTTAGTTATAATTATTCCCACAAACCTAACAACTAGGCTATAACAGTAGTTTTATAATAAAGGCATTGTACGGTTCATTTAAACTCACGATTGCATGCAAATAAAGATACTAAAGACTACAAAATATTTAAAGAAAATATTTCATAAAAACATTTGGGTGTTACATGAGACCCCTTTTTTATTAGAAAAACATCCCTATTTTTAATTAGGTAGAGAGGCAACACTCACATGACCCAAAAGACAAGTGGACCACTAGACCATTATAACATGGATTGAAGGCCCATTGACTTAAAGACCTATACATGCACGAAAGACCCAGAGTGAGTTGTCTACATCATTCCATGTTACCATTCATACATCATGTTACCCCATTTCCAATAATCATTACACCATGATCTATATCCGAAAGGTGCACCACCCCCTTACATAGACTATTTTATTATTTCTGGATAACACATCATGAAATTTAATCCCTACTATCCATAGTGTGGGGGAGTGCTAGATTATAGGTGTCAGCACACCCATATCTCTTTTGAGAAGTCCACCTAGTGCGGCCTACATGGACCTCTCTTTCATCACCTGCATGTTACTCTGAACTCTGAGATTAGTCATAGGTGTATATTATGAGGTTCTAAGGCATCCATACATTCCAAATTGTTAGTTCATGTATATGTAAGGCTGGATGATAATAATTAACATGTCAATCCCTCTAATTGAGGTCACCCTCCTGGCAGTTCCCACACTATATGCTTGTGTGAAGAGCCGTTCATCTGGACCCTATAACTCCTCCTTTTTTCTAATAGTGAAGATTCGGAGGCCTTTTGGCCCTAGTTCCTTCCACAAATGATTTCCTAGAGGCCTTATATCCTAGAGGCCTTTGATGGACTGAAGTCCCAGTGTCCCGTAGACCTAAATTTATAGCCCGAAATCCTAATTCAAGTGAATAGTTATGCTTCTATAGTTCTAATACAATATTTTTCTATAATAATTTCTACAATACTACTATATTAACTTAGAAATACCCATACCTATTTTTTAACCTAAGTCTCTTTGACAGTCTTACTTTTAGTAGGATAAAAAATTATTCCATATTTATAAATATGTCCACGGAAAGAAATTGATGGTATCCAAAATTCATATTTACTAAATTTCTCGTAAAATTTATTTTCTTTTAAAGTATATAGAATAATATTTATACGTTTCTCAAAATCCTCATAAATTTTAGAATAAAATAGTATTTCATTAATAAATTAAACCAAAAATTTATCCAAATACTATCATAAATCTCTATTCATAAGATCAATGAATACAATGTGAGCATTAGTCAACCCGAAGGGCATAACCACAAATTCTTAATGATCTTACCTAGTACTAAATGTTGTATTTATAATATATTCCTCTTTAAATTTTATTTGATGATATATAAACCTTAATATATATTTGAAAATTTATTTATTCCCTTAAGATAATCAAATAAGTCATCTATATGCGACAATGAATACTTATTCTTAACAGTAATGTTACTGAGTGATCTATAATAAATGAAAAACCTCATTGAACCATTAATATTGTTAATAAAATATGACCATCCCAAGGTTAAGTACTAGGATGAATAAAACCATTATCAAGAAACTCTTGTAACTACTTTTCAATTCCAATAACTCAAATATATTTTTTAGATAATAGGGTTTTGAAATTAGATTATCTTCTAGAACTAAGTCATCAATGAATTTAACCTTCTATTCAGGAATAATACCAGGAAGATAATCAATAAATAAATTCATATATTCATTTACTATTGGAACATCACTAGTCAGAATAACTACCCTCTTTTTGATAATATGAGCAAGATAACTTGGATTTTCATATTTAATCATTTTCTCAACTTCTTGATATTTTATCATAGGTATGAAATAATTATTATATATAAATTCCAACTCACATAGAAAATTTAATATAACTTCCTTATCTAAATGATCTATCTAATCATGATAAAATAAAATCTAATCCACACCCAAATTAACATTAATCTAAACCCTGGGAAAGATAATATAATTTTCAGGAAAAATCATTCCACAGATAGTCTTAGGATAATTCTTATAAATCTTTATTTCTTAATTCTTTCACTATGAGTTTTTATTAACAATTATTTCACTATTTCTTGAGGAAATATTTTCATCTTACTATAATATTACCAATAAATAAATGAATGTGTAGAACCCAAATCAAATAATACTTTGACATAATATAAGTATATATGTAATATACATGTCACCACTTCATTTTATGGTCCTTTATTTTACAAGGTAGCCATGAATGACTTTTACACACCCTTCTTCTTATGGTTTTGATGATTCCCATCATTCATGATTTTCTTTGGATACACATTATCATAATGTCCCATATCATTGAATTTAAAAAATCTCACTACCTACTTATCATATTTAGTCTAACCTTTACCATGATAATTTTCCTTAAAATCGTGATCCAAATGTCCTAACATACCACATTGAGAAAACTTTCAAGATTTCATAAGACACTCCCTATTATTATTATTATAACATTTATCACTAGAGGGAAATTTATACATCTTACCATCATATTTATTCAACATATGTTTTCCCATTACTTTCCACTTGAATTGTTTCTTATCTTTGTTACTGAGAAAGTAAAAAAACTTCATATTGACCTTATTATCAATCCATACAAATTTTTCATTGATTTTAAATTTACAATAGGATAAATCTATTCACAAATATATTTTTATTCCTATGTAAAACATATCCATTTTAATATCATGGTCTAGAATGAAATTTGGTGTATACCTAGCCAATCTAGTTAAATTGTATTTATAGGTGGTAATAGAGGCCCCCCTTTTCTCTTGTTCAAAAAAATTAATTTACATTACAATTTGAAAAACATCATAAAAAACTTATCAAGTGAATTATACTTAAATACCATCCACTCCATGGAATCAAAATTATCCTTTTCCTTGGTATTCTTAACCAAATACCACCACTGATTGGATTCACCATCAAACTAATAAATGGAAATAATTAAATTTTTATGTTTAAAAAACCTAAAATCTTAAATAACTTTTATATAACATTGATCTATCCTTTATCTACCATTGTATATAAGGTTTTGCAAAATGTCAGAGGGTATTATTTCATGAAATTATCTACTATAGAGATTTTCCTCTACAAAGAGTTTGATCACTATATGGAATGGATACCACCATTAATAACTTGTGTTAAATGAGTTAAAATATATACAATTTTTTTATTCCAATTATAACATTTAAAAGTTTATAATTCATAAGGATATTACCCTATTGATGCCTTTACACTTTATTATCCTTATTTCCACTATGAGAAACGATTTTAAAATATATACAGATTATATGAAACAACATGGGAACCCTAAAAGTTTTCCCATGATAATATAATAAACATATTAACATACCTTAAATTTCTTTTATTAATAACATAGTAACCATTAATGTTATCTAAACCTTGATATGATACCAAATATAACGACTTATGCCTTAAACAATCCATAATTATGATTTTAATTACAAGAATTGAATTTCCTTATATTCGAAGGATATTTTAGGTTTAGAGTTTTATAGAATTAGGAAGAACTATTATATATAAAACTCTTACAAAAAAGTGGATACTTCTATAAAATATCAATTTTTCTCACAAAAATAGGATTATAAAGATTTTAACTCCCATTTTATTCAAAACACATTCCCTTATTTTAGGAAAAATCCCCACAATAGAAATATATATATTTTCTATAGGGACAAATCATCATTAAAACTTATGAATTTTTTTAAAACTTGGAATTTTCACAAAAATATCTGTAAGGGATACAAAAATAAAGAAACCTGGCATTTGATTTTAAAATTCATGATATCCTATAGAAAAATTGAATTTTATATAATTAATTTTGAGACCAAATAATAATTTACTTACTAAAGATATGAAATTCTCTTCCCAATGAGTTTTCTAAAATGTTTTATAAAAATATTAATAATGGAAAAATCATAATCATGATGGATTGTTTTAAGACACAGTTACTCACAAAACAAATTCTTGAAAAACATATTTTTCACCCATAAAAAAAGGCATGAACTTTACTTTGAATATAAGATAGTTATCTTACCTTGTGAAATCAAAATAATTCCATGAAAAATCATTTGAAATTATAGAATTTTCAAGTAGATACCTTGATACTTCATCTTCATATCACTATTATAATCACTCTTATAAGAACTCTTACAAATGGAATAACCTACTTAGTTAATTCAAATGTATATTCACCAAAGAACAAAATAATTACCTATTGAATTGGAGAGCTATATCGGGTTAACCCATCATCATGAATAATTTAAAAGGACCAAAACTTATAGAAAACACATAAAATATTTAATTTCCATTATAAAAAAATATATTTGAATTTCACGTAAAAATAAGCATAAAAGTCATTTTTCATTGAAAACACTTAAAATGAAAATTTCCCTATAATAATGAAAAAATGTGATTTTATTTAAAAAATGACTAATCAATGTAGATAAATATTCTTAAATAATAATTTTCATGATGACTGGAAATTATTATCATGTTTTATACATTAAAAAAAGTTTCTTTTCACACTTTTGTAAAATTGTCAAAAATAACCCATTTAGAAAACATTAAAAAGTATTATTTTAAAACCTTTATAAAGAAAGTAAAAAATGGTTAAAATTACTTTTAAAAATAATTTAATTATATTAAGAAAATTATTTAAGTGTTTTAAATAACAAGTATAAGAAACTGAAAGAGAAGGAAAACCTTAAAACTTTTAAAATAAGGTTTTAAAGAAAACAACCCTTACCTTGAGTCTGACTCACCACGTACGTACTTAAAATACAGTGACATAAACCTATAAGAATAATTTAATTTATTTATAACCTTTTTCTGGTATATTAACTTACTATTATCATTTTTATTTTATTTATTAAAATTTATTATATAGTAACTAAATTAGTTAAGTTCGCGTCAGATGTTTTGAGGATGTTTGGTTTGTAATAACAAAACAACTTTGGTAGGTTGTACATGGTAAAAGTGGACACTATCACATAATATATATAAATTTTTTTATGAAATAATATTCATTTTTATACATTAAATAAAATTTTAGAATCAACCATTAAATACATACATGAAAAATGAATCACATCGTTTCATGGAGGCGGTAATCTATACCTACACACAAGAAACATCATCATTTACCAATGGATGGAAGATAAATAAGGTAAGTAATATATTATATTTATAAAATAATAATTTTTTAATTAATATCATATATATTCATTGAATCCATCAAAATAACCATCCTTGTGAGGTGGTGATTAAAAATGAAACACATTGCTTCATTGAGGTGATAATCCTCGCATATGTATGAGGATGTTATCATTTCACATAGGATGAAAAATGATATGAAAATGGTTTTGACATCAAAATAATAAAATTTTAGTGTATTTAAGAAACTAATTTTTTAATATCATCATTTTTATGGAATATTTTATGTATGTGAAAGAAAAATAATCATGAAAACTTTCGGTTAAGAGTTATACCTCTTCTTTAAAAACACTCCTTTGGATTGCACCATAAGCCATATTGGTTGGTATTTTAGTGAAACCAGTACATATAATATATATATATGGATTATTTTAAGGTATTTGGGTATGGTTTTTTCAAACTAAATGGATCAATGTGTGTTAATTGGTGAGGATATGGGGGGTTCCCTTTTATAAGTGAGGGGAGTGCCACTCTTGTAATTTTTTAAAGTTTTAAAATAATATAATGTATTATACATTGTTAAATGGAAATAAATCTATCCCATTTAGAATATAAGGTGATAATAGTCTATATTATCTCATAAAATAAGACTTAATATGATATTTTGTGACCTTATCACTTAGTTTTAACCTTAATTAACCCATTTTACCCTATACCACACTGACAATATTTAATCGTGGTTACTATTCATTCTGACCAAAAATAAATTAGACCTCATTAATAAATTTTAAACACATAATTAAAAATATGAAATCCATTTTTCTAGCTTAAATTTCTAGAATTAGTAGAAATTACTTTTAATATACGTTCATTTTTTTTTGAAAAATGCGTTTTATGCCTTAAAAATGAATTTATACCAAAATCAAACATTATATTGATTTCTATAGAATTAATTATATTATTATTAGAAAAAATAAGAATAAATTTACTTATAAAACAATTCAAAATAGAATGATATTTTTCAAATACTTTTAATGAAATTATCGTTTTTATAAGAATCAATGTTATTTCACTATTCACCCCAAAATCAATATTTTTAGAAAAATACCACTAATTCACCCTAATATATATTTTATGTGATGATATACAAAATAAATTCCATTTTATCAAATTTAATTTATAAAATTTATAAATTTAACTTTAAATAAAACTATATAATATAAGTAAAATACTTTAGTTAGAATAAAACTATTTGTTTCTTTGATTTTAAAAATCTAATAAAAATATTATAAAGACTATGAATCAATAAAATATATTCATGAATATTAATAAGACATGAAATTAATTTATTAAAACAAATACATAGGTTGTCATAATTATTATCTATAGTTCATGATTATGGTGTTCTTTCTTTATTATTATATGTTTTATAACAGTAGTTGTAATCATTCTTGTAAAAGTTACTCTCTAGTTTGTGTTGTTCTATTGTAATGAAATACAAGCTCTTATTTTTTTGTGTTGATTACTATAATGAAATGTTTACTTGTTTTAGTATAATTCTAGGACTTACATTATGCTAGATTTGGTGCCCAATGACTAAATCATTTTGCACTTTCAATTACTAGATCATGTAGTTATACATGACTTACCCCTATCATATAATATTTATTATTATATGTAACATTAATGTGATAATAAACATAGATTATTTTCCATATCAAAAAGTTATAAAATATCCTTACTATAATGGGAAATTATAGTTTCCATGAATATATTATTAAAAATTATGTCTTATTGTAAATCCCCAAGATCTTTAATAAATTATATGTAATCTATAGCTTATTTCACACAGAAAACCAAACTAAAACAATTAATGATACAATTATTTTAGTTATAACATTTAAATATAAGATAAATAAGAATATATTATAAATATACAATAAAAACATCATTTTAAAAACTACAAGAGGAATAAAACCATAAGTATATAAAAATAAAATGAATATAAACATATATCCTCATGGTTTTCCATGAAGATCATAACCAAGATTAAAAATATTGAAATAACAATAAAAATATAGATATTATAGGAATGTTGAGAGATAAGAGAATGAATAGGATGAATGATTTTAGTGATTTATGGAATGTTATATATAAGAGTAAAATCTGATCGTTATAAATACAGACATTGGAAATATAGTTGTTTGAAATATGGTTATTGGATATACATACCCAATAGTTATACTGATTTTTTATTGTTAGTAATAAATTTAAAATAATATAATTCACAAATACTAAATAACGAAAAAATATAATATGTAACAAAAATATTTATTTATAAAAATATTGTTATGAATTATATATTATTATTATTATTAAAGTATGATATTCAGTATTTATAAAATTCAAACAAAGATTTTAATATCAATGGATTAAAAAAATTAAATTATTTGAATACAAATAATTAATTTTAATTCTATTTGGTGAAGATTATTGAAAATAAAAGAGATATTTTTAAAGGAATAAATTTTAAAGTGTTGTGTATTTTCAATAAATATAAACTAAAGAATGAATGAAATTTATTAATAATAAATACAAAAAAAATAAATTAAAATCTATCCAACACTCATGACTAGGAAAGTAATAAAAATAAATTCATTTTATGCTTAAAAGATATATTTTCCCAAAAAATGTTTTTATGTGTTATGTACACTTATATTAAAATTAATTTTTATCAACTCTATAAATTGATTGTAATAATTTTTTCTATTATAATATAAATTAATTTACTAATTTAATTTTTATTTTTAACATAAAAAACAAATTACCAAAGTAAATATTAGTTACTATTGTCAAAAAATTATTTTTCAAAGAATTGTTTTTATAAATTTTGTGTTATATTATCTAAATAAATTGTTCAATTTTTGATTATTCTAATATGATGTTTAAATATATAAAAAAAATATATTGAAACTCATTTAATTGGTATTATATAGGAAATAAGAATAAGAATAATTAATATTTAAAAATTAATTTTTCTACAAAATAGTTTTTTCTATATATATCATGTTTTTCATTTAAAAAGATAATTTTATCATTTTTAGAAATTGAATTAGATTAATTTGAGTCCAAAATCATTATTATAACTTCAATTTTTTTAATAAGACTCATCATATATTTGTAGTAAAAAAATAATTACCATAGTAAATATTTAATCAATGTTAAAGGGTAAACAGAGTAAATCTACAATTACTCTAATTTTACTAAATCAATTAGCCACTTAGACCTTATATAAGTAATTTTTAGGATGAGAAAGTTATACCCACATTCCTCACCAAAATTTACTCACATAAATCAGCTAACTACCATGTGATTCCATCATTCGCCTTCATTTAACTTTAGTTTCCACCTAAATGTCCCTCTATTTCACTAATAAAAAGAGCTCACTTCCACCCACATCAAGACACACTTACCCATTGAAATTTCCTAGAAACTATTCAAATTTTATATCCCCTAGATAAATATTCCATTTTTTCATTCCCTATTTACAAGAATGTTCCCTAGGTCCTCTATTTACAATAAATTTTTCAAGAGAATTTTCAAGTCCTCAACGTGAGTATTATCCACTCCCTAGCCTTTTATTCTCTATCTTTCTAATAAACCCTCCTATAAAACCCTTCTAAAAATAATAATATATTTAATCATTATAATTATTATATTTAATTTTTTATATATTTATTTACTAACCATTATCTACCTACCTCCCATTCATGGGAAAATGGAAACATCGCTTGTGTTATGTGGGGGTTACCATCAACTTGAATGGCATGCTTCATTTTTTATCACCACATTACATGGATGATTATAAGAATGTATTTAATGAATAAAAATTATATTTTAAACATGAATAAGATTCTATTAATATAAATTATTCATTCTATTAATATTTAACCAATTATTAATATACCACCCTTTGTTTATAAAAATTTAATGAAACAATATTGTCACCAATTTCATCATCAAAAATCATAACTAAAACTCTCATGGAATGAAATTACAACTTTAAAAATAATTATTTAATATCTATTTAACTACCTTAAATAATATAATAATTATGAATTTTTTTATCAAAGTGTGGGGATCAACATCGACATTGAAAAATGTGTGTAAGAAAATAAAAACCACCCACATCTGATGATGAAAATAAAAAATAAATAACTAATAAATGTATAATTATTTATTATAATTGAATAAAATAAAATATGATATATTTTAATGAGGTTATTAAATAATTAATTAATATTGTTAGAGTTATAATATAAGGGTTTAGAGAACATCCAACCAAGAAGGAATTAGAGGAAAGGGATTCATTTCAATTTCCCTTCATTGAGACATGTTTTTATATTATACACCTATTCTTATTTTTTATGGTGTAATTGATAACCCATTTGGATTATATTATTATTATTAAAATTAATTTAATGTTTTTTTCAAGTCTTCCTCATGAATCCCTCCTTTTTATTCTTTTGTCACCAAATTCATATGGGTTTCTCATCTCAATTTTCTGTCTTTGAGATGTATTACATATTCACCACTAGTTTTATTTTGTGTGATTTATATACTACTCTATGGATGTTTTTATTAAAATTTTCATCAAATTAAATTTATTTACAAATCCATCTCAAGTTCTAATTTTCACAGTCTTTTGATTCAAAAGATACCAAAGTTGTAATAGATTTTGGTAACTTAATTTCACTTCATTGATAGTATATGGTCGCTTCCCATGGTTTGGTTTTCTTTCATATAAAGAGATGATCTTGGTTTACACCACTTCCAGCCCCCTTAAGGTCCTTCTGGGCGACTATCATGTATCGGTGGCCACATCCTTATTTTAATAAAAAAATAATGATTTAGCCAAGTTATAATTATTCTTCCTGAACTAAATTCTTATAAATTTGATTAATTATATCCTATGAATTTATCAAAATTTATTTTCAATTTCATTTCTATGTATTTGAAATTATTTTTCAAAAAATAAATTTTGAAGGATTGTTACTTCAAAGAGTATGATATTCATAAAGGTTTTGTTAACTAAACCCCCTTTTATTGAGATGTAATATTTATTCTTGAAATTTTTTCTTCTATGTTTAGTTTCTTCAAACATTATTTTTTATTATATGGTAATTTATCCATATATCTATGGAATTTAAATTTTATCATAAAAATAATCTTCTTTAATTAATGTATTTATTTATAAAAATATAACATTGTTAAGAGTAACTCTCATCCTCTCTAATGAATCTTCTTTATCAATTTCCATATTATTTATTTTAAAAAATTATTTTATTTATTATTTTTAGACTCAAATACTTATTATATCATGCTTCTTCATATTTCTGTTTACCCCTTTTGAAAAATAAGTTTTATTACCCTTTCTATAGTGATGGTTTCAATAAAGGAACTTTAAAATATTTAATTTTTTTTTCATGGGTGTTTTTTTTATATTCCACTACTAATTTGTGGAATTAACCTTTATTTCTTATCAATGTTACATTATTAGGGTTTCTTTATAAATTTGTTTTGAAATTTTTTTCATGTTATCTTCTTGAAAATAACTTTGAAAGTGACTTGTAACTTCATCTTTTTAATATAATGTTAAAAATGTTTCATTAAATCTCTTTTTATTATTTAACTTCTATTTTAATATTTATCTTCAAAATATATTTATTTTATAGAGTTTTTTTCATGAATCACCCTCTATATTACATTGGGAGATACTTATTTTGGGAAATTGAATTTTGGTATCAACAAATCTAACCCTTGAGGTTGTTTAATTTGATACCTTTTTGAAATGTTACGAAACCCATTTTCATTCCATGGGTTCTTAAATATATGTTATGTGATTGATTTTATATGGAACACATATGTATTTACGTGATGGGTGGGGTCTTAAATAGCTCACTAATGAATTTTTTAATGATTAATATCTCATCAAGTAAGAAATATTATGCATGAACATGATTTCATTTAACATTTTTCAAAAGATAGTGTGAGGGAATAATTTCATTAACTTGATTACATCTATATATTTTCATGATATTGTGTGTGAACATGATCTTGATTATATTTTTTTCACATTTTTATGATCCCTTGTGTTTTTTATTGCTCCACATTTCTATGTTATATGTCTATGTTATTCTCTATGGATCATGATTATTGTATCATGATTGTGCACTCTTATTACATGGTACATGTTTGATTAATTGAGGTTACATATCCTACTATCATACCTTACGAACAATACTTATTGATAAATTTTTCTTTTCATCATATATTTCTCCTATGATCATATTTTCTCACATTCTTATAATTTAACCCTTGATAACATATTCATAATTTTTCACTTATTGAGCATTTAAACTCACCAATTTTTATGTTTTCCATTCCCAAGGTTATAGAGATGATTATAACATACATTATGTTTAAAGGGGTCCTATTGTGGTGAGATTATAGAGAAATGTTCATAGTATTGTAAACTATTTATTTATGTAGTTAATATCCAAAGACACTAAACCTTTGGTTTTTGGGGTTGTGATATTATTTGTGAGATGAAATGTTTAAATTATGGAAATGATGTGAAATATATACAATTGTAGATTAAGTAATCACACATGGTACCAAAGATGATATAATATGTTTTCAATACCAGATATGGGAGTATGGGTCTGATCATCTCAACTATAGTTTAGATAAATCATACTGATAGGGAATAAATTATATTTTACTATCAAGTGTTGGGGGATCAAAAGAATTGTGACTTATTCTTATAAATTTTGTACTTGGAAATCTCCATGAAGGGAGGTCCTTAAGGTAGACCTACCAATATGATTTTCAGGTATTATAAGTTTCATTGGAATTTCTATTTGTGAGTATGTATATCGGTCTTTATAATTTAGATCACTATTAATGTATATCATAAAACATGTATATTAATGTATGGATGAAAACCATGATGACATATACTGATGGTGAGGTAGAATAAGTTATATACGTCATAAGTGATATGATGTTAATTGAATTGTAAAAAAAGGAAATGTACCTTCTTAGTTATGGATAATGATATCTCTATCCTTTCGATTAAGATTAATGTTTTTTTGAAAATCCATGTCAATGGTAATTTATAAGCAATGTCCTTTTAAAAATTCAAAGAAATATTGGTTAAACATATAGGATAAGGACACATACTCTATTTGAGAAGATATTGATTGAAAAAAAAATTTATATTATGTAGTAAAAATCATAGGAGTTTTTAATTTAGACAACTCATCTTTTTTAGGGATCACAATGTATTGATAGATACCACACTTGGTCTATGGGTTGGACATACTGCCATTCAGAAAAGTGCATAGATGGTTACACACTAAGTATATTTAGAATCTCTTCAGATTCAGTTGATTTTAACATTTAAGAATAAATTTATTCCATGTTTGGAGAATAATTATTTATTAAAGATATATTAATCATGAATTTAATCATAATATTATTCAATACACGAATGAGTTATTTAGATTTTATTTCTTACTTCTTCACAAGTTAACTAAATACAATATTTATTTATTCATGAGACGAGTGAATATAATTTTTTTAATAAGAAAAGAGAATATAAATATTTATTATATTAAGTGAATACTTTATTATTCAAAATTTGATGATTTTATCGAGGATTCATATTGAGTCAATGATGCAATAAATATATTTTTTTAATATCATTTAAGTACATTTTTTTATTTAATAAATGATATAATATCATTATTTGATGCCTAAAATAATAAACATTATTCAAGAGTGGAAACACGTGTAATGTATTTTAATATCATTTAAATAAATGTTTTATTTATTTAAAAAATAATATTTAAATATTACATGTCAAATTAAAATAATAATAATTTTTTTATTATCATTTAAGAGATAAGTGATATTGGTTTTTTTTATGTCAGGAAAAAATAACCATTTTTTATTATTATTTATGATAAATTTGACATGATATATTTTTTAGCATTAAATTTGAAGAATAAAATTTATTACCATTCTTTTAATGTTGACTAAATTTATAAAACAAAAAAATGTATGTCATCGTTTTACATAAAAGATTATCCAGTCAATTCTTTTTTTAAGTTTTAGAGAGACATTAAAGAGAATCCTCACTATTCTATTAAGTTTCTATAGAGAGAAACTAAGAGATATTTTCATAAAATAAAAAGTGAGAAACATGAAACACTTGATTTTCACAAGGTAGAACACGAGATATCAAGAATGGTATTTGGTGATTTACGAAACACATGGGGATATTTCTGGAGATTTTCTCATTTTTATTCTTGAATAAATGGCTAAATCAAAGCCATTGGTGACTAAGTCGGTGATGAAAATAACGAGAAAAAATAAAATAAAGAATAAAATAATCCATATATCTATTATATTTAAATAATTATTTATAAATTATGTGTGATTATTCTATTAAATAATCCAAGATAGTTTCATCAAGTTTACACGATATCATATAAAAAATAATTATTCCCCACCTCTTCTATTTCACCAAAATCCTTCAAGTGACATTAGATTTTTTATATTAATTTATAATTTTTATTATGGTTTTATTTATTAAAATTTATCCCAAGGGTATAGTTTTTATTCTAATGTTCAAGGCCATATCTGAATCTAAGTTCGTATGATCAAGAATAGATCAAATATAATGATATATCCAGTTCACAATAACACTTTCACTTTATTTCTTTATTTATTTTATTAAATTTAGAAAAAATCAATAAATAAATGGGGTGTTTCATTGGATTAAAGTTGGTTTTTTATTTATATATAAAATTAAATGAATATATTATATATAAAAAAATTTATATATATGTTAATATATATAATATATGTTATGTTATTTATATATAATATGTAACACCCTAAATTTTTAGTAAGAAATTTCCTACAAAAAAACATGTGTGTTCAATAACTTATCTTAAATGAAACACCACACTAAGATGAATAAACACTTATTCTATTAAGGTATCATATTGAAATAGTAAAAACATTACAAGATAGCTAAACAAATCATAATTAATAAAATTAAAAAATAAATAAATATATAAAAATACAATAAGATTGAAATATTCATCATCACTATCATCCATGTGAATCATACCATAAATGATAACTATACAAGGAATAAAAATATAATAAATATGAAAAAAATTGATAAATAAATTATGGAATAATATGAATTCTTTTTTAGATATATCAAAGGTTATATATAGAAATGAAAAAAGGAAATGTAATTGTTTTATGGTCATTGCGAATATATGAACTCCAAGCATATATGGTCATTGAACATATATGGTCATTGGGATTATATGGTTGTAGGGATTATATAGATTCTGAGTATATACTAGTGAATAAAAGGAAATAATATTTTATACTCAATTTAATTGTGTCTATTCTAATATAGTTATTTAATTAGAAAGCATAAATAAAAGAAACCATATTATGGAATTTATACCGAAAAGGAGAAGATATGTTGTGAAGTTTTAGAATTCTTTCTTATGAGGCTCATTTATTTGATATTTTAATTAAGGTTTCACCACTAGATTTTTCCCTCTACTATGCCCAAATTTAACTTCAACAAGTATAACTTGAGTGGAATCGTTTGCGGTAGAAGTCTAAGCTTACGAAAATCACTATGAGATATGTGCTAGCTCAAACACCACCCAGGAATACCACCATTGTTTATCTCACCTTTAGAGATTATGAGATGGTATTAAAGGGTTTTGTAAGAATATATTTTAATATTTTTTAATTTAATTAATAATTTAATAAAAAAATATTTTAAAATATGTATTTTTTATAATTTATGTACGTGTATACATTACATATTTTTGTCAAATTAATTATCTTTAAAATTATTTTAAAAATTATAAAGAATTATTTTAACAATAATTTATTGATAAAATTTAATGAATTTTTAGTATATAAATAACTAATTTATATATATGTTTTATATAAATGAATTATTGTTAAAAAGGGGAAATTTTTCAATGAGGTGTTTTTCAAAATGTTATATATTTTTATCTTACTAAATTAAATTTATCACTTTTTAAGAATTGTATTAATGAAAATTATTTTATATATATATATATAATCAAGTAAATTAACATTAATATAATGATTATAAATTGGTAAGAAATAATAATCAAGTCATTTTGTGTTTGAAAAGTTATTTTTCTAAAACAATTCCCTAAATATTATGTGTTCCAATTTAAAAGATAAATTTCCCATATTTAAAATTTAATTTTATTTAATGGAGTTAAAATTTGGAAGAATAATTTAAAAATTAGTTAATATGTACTATATTTTATTTTTGGTAAAAAATAATTATCCTATTAAATAATTAAATCAAGCAAAATGAGGTAAAAATGATAAAATAACATGACACTAATTTTTAACAATTAAATTGATATTAAAAAAATATAAGTAAAATTGTAATAATTTTGAGTCAATCTTAACTAACATTTCCTCACCCAACTCACCTAACTCCACTTTTATTTCATGTTTTCCCTTTACCTAACTAAATTTTCCCAAGAAATGTCCCTTATTTTTACCTATAAAAGGTACTCTTATCCACCCACTACAAAAAAAATTATACATACGTTTTTTCTGGAATACTTACCCAAATTTTCCCTAGCAAGGTCTTCTCCCATGTTTTTTTATTATTTGGTTACAAGAAGGAGGCCTAAGTACTTCATTCTGATGAAAGCCGTTACATGAAGGAGCGATGCCATCAAAGTAACAAGTTATTCATATTTTCCATTTATCTTCGCATATCCAATATTCCTAAATATTATCCTCAACTATAATGATTTATTATAAACATCATTATTTTTCTTTAAAATAATATAATAACTATATAAATTCATATTCTTTCTCATTCAATATTTATAACACATTCTTGTTTGGATTTCTTTTACTAACTACATGAATGATACTATAACATTTCCATTATAAATGATTAATAAAACCTAAATGATGGTAATATATAGTAATAAAAAATTAATTTAATTTTTAAATTATATAATGTTAAAATACATAATAATTCGCATTAATAAAATAAATTCTTTTTACTAATTAATTATTCATGAGTAAGGATAATTTTTATCCATTCATTGTGAACTGTAAATGTAGCTTTAATAAAATAATCTTAAAAATTTGGGAATTTATTAAATACATTGATATCATCTCCATGAAAATTTTATAGGTTATGAACATATGATTAAGGTGAAAGGACTGAAACTGATATGTTGAAGCAAGCGCAGAACAAACAGAACAATTAACACCCGATGATCAATTTAATCAATGAATAATTAAAAAATGAATTGAAGTAAATTATAAAATAATAATAATAAGAAAATAAAATATAAATAATATTATTATATATATTTATAATAACCCTAAATTTATTATATAGGTATTCATTGTCCGTTCAACCAAGTTAAATCCAAAGTAATATTTTTAACCTTAATTTACCTTCATTAAGTCAGGTTTCATTTTTTGTACCAATTTTACTTTATATTTCATATATACTAACCCATTTACTTATCAGTATCACAATTAAATTTTGATTCATCGAATTTATACATCTATTTCATGTTATCTCTTTCATTCTATTTTGGTTTGTACAATACTAAATTCGCAAGGGTTTTTCTTGGCTGAATCGTATTTTATTTAGTCATAATATTTCTTATTTTAATATATTATTATAATATTGATATTGTATGACCATCCTCTATATCATATTTTATTTTCTATTTATTTATATGTAAATTTTATTTTTATATCAAAATATACTTCTTTGATTTATTTTTTACATGATAAAATTACAATGTTGATAAGAGTAATTCTAATTCAATATATTATATATTTCTTCATCATGACCATATTATTTATTACCAAATCCCTTATTAAATTATTGTTAAAGATACATATTTATTATCTTCTCAAACTTTTATATTTCCCTTTATCTTTTTTCAAAAGGAAATTTTATAAATTTTGTTCGATGTGTGTTTCTTTAAAACTATTAAAAATTCTTAAAAGGGTATTTATTTCTAATTTTATACATATTATATCATTCAATCCATATTTATTATAATTTAAAATTTAAGTGTTTTTTAGGTTCCATTATTGGTGCATTTATATTCAAAATTATTTTTTAAAATTCTTTTGTTACCTTTTAAAATGATTTTGAATGTGATGTATAACATTGTTACAAATATTTTAAGAATTATTTTTTTATTATTTCTATTCTACTTTCCTCTCTATCTAAATGGTCATTCATTTATGAAATCATGATTAATTTATCACCTTCAATGTTGTATTATTCTAAATTTCTTTTTGGTGATTTAAATTTGGGTATCATCTGATCCAATTCCTAATTGATTCTAATATGACACCTCATGAAAATATTATAAACCCATTTTCTTTCCATGGGTTAATAAAGATTTGACTTATGATCGATTTTATGTGGAAAAAATATGTATGGTATATCATTATGTGATGAGTGGGATTAGAATTATTTAACCCTATAATATATTGGGTAATTTTTTTTATCCCACCTGATAATAATTTTATACATTTACATGCTATAATTAACTATGTTCACATTTTATAAATGAACATGATGTGGTTAGATATGTTCACATTTTATGTGTCATCCGGATATTATTAGCTAAGTTTACAATGTAATTAATGGACATGATGTAGTTATTTATGTTCATATCTTTAGGTGTGGACATAATTCAGTTAGATATGTTTTCAATATTATGATTTTCTATGCTTATATTTATGCCACATTCATATACTATGTATCCATGAAAAATGATTATCTTAATGATTGGTAAATGTTATTCTTTAATTATTATTATTTCATGGTTATTATTTTATGGTTTTATATTTCTATTTATTAATCTATAATTATGTTATCATGTATCATGATCAATTCCTATTACTTTATTCCTTAATCAGGTATTTCACCCATGCCCATGTTTTCTTATATGTTTATGAGCTAATCCTCTATGACTCGATGACTTTCTTTTTAATTTAATGAGTTTTTGAGATCACTATTTTTATTATTCCCCTCTTTATATGGGAATTTATATATAGAAATATGACAAGGATAAAATTATTTGTGGATAATTGTTTTGGAAGATATTGAAGTATTATTTCATAATAAAATGATTATGCAACGAATCTCTAAGGAAAATAAACTTTTAAATCATAGGAGTGTGTTTTATTTGTGATATTTAATGTATAATTATGGAAAATTATGTGATATCTAAGTATATCAAACTTAGGTATTTTTGGTTTCTATCAGAGAAGATTTTAGTTATTTTAGATACTTGGTTGTGATTTACCAGAGGATAAAACTTAGAGAAACCTAGGCTAAAATAGAATATAGAATCAATTTAAACAACAATGCCATAGGTAAAATTAAAAGTGTTATAGTTTTAATTAAAATTATCATAGGTCAAAAAAATGTTTCATGGGATAAAAAATCATAGGATTTATTTTTCATATTTATTTTTTTATTAAATAATATCATTATCCCCGCTAAATAATTTTTTTAAAAATATTATGTGGATGAATTTATACATGGACAAAGAATAAATTCAGCATTCCATAAAAATTGATTGTTGTTGATAATTATTGTTGTTTTTATATATACATATATTAATTCAAAAAAAATACCCAATAGAGTAAAGAGTGTTACTTGAGATGGATGGTGTGAATCATGCAAACCAACCCTATCCATACAAGTGGAGTTGATTACAATAATCATTGAAAAATAAAGTTCAAGTGTTTTTTGAAGCCTTTTCCAATATCAATATCACTTGAAAAAAAACTTTACAACTTTTATAATTATTCAATTTTGATTTGAAATTTTTATGGATCTTATGATGTTTTGGATCAAATTTTAAGAGGTAAATTTTTCACCTCATTGGTAAAATGAAATATCACCAAGAACTACATCAATTTTTCACCATGTACTATTAAAATGTATGGCCTTGAAAAAATTATATATCCAAATATATGACATTACACCACCTCAATCCAATTGACTAGTGATTAGACTTAAGTTCTACACATAACCTCAGGCACACCTCCCTGTACTCTAGAGACTTCTGACTAATAGTAGGGGTCTAGGGTACTGTGTGTAGAATATACCCCCATATTAGAGAGAAAATAACCAAAAATACTAAAATAAGAAAAATCTATTAGAGTATACATATCCAATAAACAATAATATATAATAAATTAATATAGAATAAAACATTCATATTGGATCTTAGTGACGCTATAAAAACATAGATAACCCACTAGGTCGACCACATACACACAAATAAAAGAAATAAAAGTACAAGGATCTATTGTCATCCCTGATATGTATCACATCCAATATCCTAATTCGACCCAATATATCCTTATTGATCATGAAATTATGATCACTTACCCTATATTAACCTATTATTAGTAGATATCTTCTTGGGTACTCGAGTTTATGGACATCCATACAGGGTGCGAGTACAACTTAGTAGGGAACCACCAATATGGTTCCATATATGTGTAGTAAATCATTGTATTTGTAACATCCCAAGTAATTAAATAATAAAATATTTTTATATCTATGTCTATTTATAAATTATATAGTGTTTTATATGCATAAAATGATAATAAATCCAATCTTAAGCATAGAATACTCTAATATTTTTAAAAGATTGTTTTACCGCCTTTTGATGGAAAACCATTTTTAAATATAAATTTTGACAATTTTATAAGATCTATATGTCAAAATAAACTTATTATTTAGAATTAGTACATTTAAATTTACTTTGGATAAATATTTGGTATTTTTCTGACAATGTTCATTTTTTAATGAATAGTGAAAAATACTGCATTTTACTTCAAAACTACTTTTTCATATAATTTAATTATACGGTTAGATTATCTTTTTAATTGGTTTTAAAGTTTAATTAGAATATATTTTTACCATTTAATCTAATGGTGGTCATTATAATTAATTTCACTTTGAAATTGGACATAAACAATTATCAATCTTTTGATAGATATTGTTTCTTAGAAACATGCTATTTGTTTTGACAACGAGAATTATTTTTAAATTAATTACTAAAATTTCCGTGTTTCGAATTTGGTAAAATGGATTCCATATTTGGAATCATAATTTCCAAATTATTTAATTAAGAATCTTTATTTTTTGCACATTATGAATAGTAACGACGACAAATATCTTTAATTATCATGATTAATTAGTAATCGGGTAGTTAAGGGTACCAAAATAATATTATAATAATATAAAATGACCCCAAAATGTGTCCAAATACTCTTGGTTGTGTCATGGATGACCATGGGATGCCTTGTTCCAAATTATGGGCCCCAAGGAATCACTTTTGTGTGATAGTGACCTTTTATCATATTATTTTTAAAGAAAGGAAAATATTACCAAACTATGTAACAAGTAAAACAATTTTAATTTTTTTTACATGAATTATATATTAGACTATAAATAGTCATTGTAAATATAAAAATATTTCCTAAATTGTGGTATTTTTTTATAATTTTTAGACATTAAATAAATAAATTTATTTATGACACCATGATGATGCAGTGATTACCTCATTAATGAAAAATTTAAATAAAATTAAAAGATAATGTAAAATCTAATACTTACACTTGTCGAAAACCTATTTTATGGGTATATTTTGAACCCTTATCACCTTATCCTAGAAATATATCATTGTGGGACCTTTAAAATCGAAAAACCATTTTATAATAAAGTAACATTTCAAGAATTTTCAAAAGTGACCCTCCTCCCTCTTATAAAAGCCCCCCTCCCCTCGTACCCCCTTACCCACACCTCTAAATCCCTTGGATCGTCCAACCTCTGCCCATATAATCTCACCACATCCTTCTCTTACTCATAAAATCCTCACTTTGGGCAGAAGTCTTCCCAATGAAGCCTTTGGCTCAAATCAAAAAGAGTTACACGAGTTAGAGGTAATGTCTTCTCCTGAGTTTCTTCCTTTTATTTTCCTTCTTCACTCACCACTATCTTTTTATTTTGTTATCCCATAATAACACCAGTATCCTCAATATACTAGGACGTTTTTATGAAAAGAATTCTACATACACTCACACACACCCTGGTCTAATGGTTAAAGAACAAACTGTTTCTGTGGGTGGTGAATTACTGCCTCACGAAACGATGATTGTTTGATATTCTTTTAACAGCTATCATGGTGGCCATTAAGATGTCACTTTATTTATATATGATATATATTATGTTTATATTTTATTTATTCTTCAGTATTTTTTTATAATATAGAAAACCTTTATGGTTTCCATTATGTGTAAACACGATAATTTCATTTGAGGAAGTGCGGAATACCGCCCCCTCAAAGTGATATGACTCATTCATACCATATGTGGTACGTATAAAGGATAGGTTTAATGATATTATATATGATAAAATACTGGAATTATAATACTACTATGTATCATTATGTTTTAATTCATTAAATATGAAATAGAAATGGAAGTAGCGTTCATGCGTACGTACGAATTACCGTCTCCATGAATGGTGCATTTCATTTATTGCCTCTTAATGTTGTGTACTATTATAAATACATGTATATGCTAGATATATATGATATATATTATATCAAAATCATGAATATCATTCTGGATATAATGAACCTTTGACCACATGAACAACATGTAATTATAAGAAGTTCATTTTTGACTAAAGTACCAAATATCGACAAAATGAACATTATTAACTAAAATGATTACATAATGTTTACAACATGGCAATAAGTAATATAGAAGTAATAATAAAATTGAAAAATATTTTTAATCAGGTAGAAATTAACTTTAGTTTATTATTCATTAGATTAAAGAACGATCAAGTCAAGTCGAACACGAGGTAAGGGACTTCGTCTAAATCTCCTTTCATTGAGGCATATTTTGTTTTAATACAAGATTTTATTTTATATACTGTATAAAAAACTTTGAATTTTCATTTCATTCAAAGGGAATCTTTTTCTATGAAGCGTTTTACTAAATGACAAAAATGAATGTTTTTTTAAGTACGTTGTGACAACGACCTTTTCGCCGCCACGAGTATTATTCGATCTTTGGCTTCCTCAACAAGCCATAATGTTTTTAAAAGAAAATAAATACCATACACTCTATTATGTATTTTGGTATTGAAAATGGTTTTGATGATGGATTTGTTATATCAATAAATTTAAGTGATATATTGTGATTGAAATATGGAAATTTTTTCTTTCTTTTATATTTGTTTTATGTCTTATGATTTTATAATGGTACTTGGACATTTGATAGGTTGTTACATGATAAACCAAATGATGGGTGGTTCCATGAATACCAAGACGGGTGGTTACGTTATAACCTCCAATTCATTGGGTATGGAAGTCGGTCGTATGGCTATTCCATTTAGTGACATGTGTGGAAGTCGACCGTATGGTTATTCCATTTAAGTATGTTTATGTTTCAAGTTACCTTTATATGTTATGTGTTATTTATATGGGTTTTATGATGTTCTTTTGGTTACAAAAGGGTAAGCAATGATATTTTATTCAGTGAAGGGTATTTACTACTTCATATAGGTGAAAATTATTACTTATAATTAGGTATTCATGGTTTACTTCTTGTTTTGAAAAACTAACAGTTTCCTTATTTGTGTATTACTTACTGAGCTTTTTATGCTCATACCAAGTTTCTAAAATGTTTTTCACAGGACAAAAAGTGGAATAGGGTCAAGGATGGGATCAAGGAAAGTCATGCTGTCTAAAACATGGAACTGGACAATACTTTTTTTCAAGAGTTTTTATTTTATGAAAAAAATGAAAACTTAGTAGAAGTGTCTACTTTGTAACTTTTAAGATGTAATAGTTATGGCCTAATTCTCTAAAACTCTAAACCTAAAAAGATCCTCAATGTGAATTATTCATTTAATTCAATATTATGTAATGTTTTAAGGCTCGGTCCTCATAGTTGGTATCAGTGGTCAGTTTAGACAACTTTAGGAGTTAGAATATTGTTAAATTAATGTCCATAAATTAACTTATGGTATGATTGAAATGATATAGCATTTAAAGATTACCATGTTGATTTGCCTAAGATATTTTTGTGTTCAGAATGGTTTTCCACAGAGGAAACATGGAAGCTATGTTGGGATGACATCAGGAGGAAAACAACCTTCCAAATTAGCAACCTGAGATGGTCAGAATTGGAACTAAACAGTTTGTTGCAGTGATGGAATAGTTGAATTAGGTTATAAATGGTGGGGGTATCCATACACGAGATCAGCCAGATCAACCACATAGGATCATGTCAGTATTGGAGCATTTTTTGAGGCAACATCCCCCATCATTCAGAGGATCATCTGACCCTGTGCTAGCAGAAGGGTGGATTAAAGCATTGGAGAAGATTTTTGATGTCATGGGGTGTTCAGAACATCAAAAATTATGTCTCGTTGTTTACCGTTTTGAAGGTGAAGCTGATCAGTGGTGGTCGATGGTGAAAAATATCAGGGATAATAAAGAGATTTATGATCTTGACTGGGATGAATTCAAAGGTATGTTTCTTGAGAAATATTTTCCTAAGGTGGTTCGTCTTAGGATGGAAAAACAGTTCCTAGAATTGAGGCAGGAGGATGACTCAGTTGGTGCTTATGAAGAAAAGTTCACTCAATAGGCAAGGTATGCTCAAAACTTCATACGAGATCTTGATAGTAAAATAAACCATTTTTACTTAGGGTTAAAGCCAAAGTATCGATGTGTTCTTTGATAAACAACAGAATAAGAGGTCCAGTTGGAAGGAAAAGGGAAAGAATTCATCAAAGAAGCCCGGAGGTAAGAAAACCAAATATCCATCCTATGAGAAGTGTGGTAAAATGCATCCTTAAGAATGTTTATCTAAGTCTGGAAAGTGCTTTCGGTGTGGTATGTCTGATCATATTGCTCGTAACTGTAAGGAAGATGGTCAAGCAGGCAATGAAAAGCCAGCGGTAAGATTTTTTAAGTGTAATTAAATGGGTAATTATTCAAATGAGTGTCTAACTAATAACTCAACTGAGGGAAAGCATCCGAAATACAAGTAGAAAGGGGTGGTGAAATCATTTTAAACTACTTCAGTAGATGTTGGTCCATTGGATTAAGTAGTATTAGGTACACTGTTTGTTTGTTCAGATTATGCCATTGTGTTGTTTGATTCAGGGTCTACACATTCTTTCATTTCGGAGAAGTTTTCTATTAAATTGGGAATTCTATCTCAACATATGAATCCTGGACTTATGGTAAAAATACTAGTGGGAAACATGGAGACAAAAAGAAATTATAAGAACCTTCATATCCTTGTGTGTGGAAAGAATCTACCAGCAAACCTTATTGTTTTGCCTCTAGTAGAGTTTGATGTTATTTTGGGCATGGATTGGCTTTCAATTTATCATGCTATGATTGACTATAGATCTAAAGAGGTTTCTTTTCAGAAATATTTTCATTTTGTGTACAAGAATGAACCCTTACTTTTGATAACATATCAGGAAGCTGAGAAACTAGTAAACGATGGAAATGAATGTTACCTTGCACATATTGTTGAAAACAAAGGAACTATTCATATTAATGATGTGCCAGTGGTAAATGAGTATCTTGATGTTTTCCTGATGAGTTTCCTGGTATTATACATGATCAGGAAGTTGATTTTACTGTTGACTAAGTTCTAGATTCTAATACAATTTCAAAAACCCCTTATCGAATCACTCAAGTTCAACTTTTAGAGTTAAAGAATCATTTGAAGGAGTTATTAAATAAAGGTTTCATTCAACCTAGCACATCAACATGGGGTGCTCCCATATTTTTTTAAAAAAATAAAGATGGTTCAATGAGACTTTCATTGATTATAGAGCATTGAATAACATCACTGTTAAGAACAAGTATCCATTGCCTCATATCGATGATTTTTTTTATCAGCTCCAAAGAGCTCTATATTTTTCGAAGATTGACTTGAGGTCGGGGTACCATTAGTTGAATGTAAAAGAAGTAGACGCTCCGAAGACCGTGTTTGGTACTAGATAGATCCATTATGAATGTATAGTTATGCCTTTTGGGTTAACCAATGCACCTGCTGTATTCATGGATCTAATGAATAGAACTTTCCATAACTTCTTGGATAAGTTTGCGGTTGTGTTCATTGATGATATTTTGGTTTATTCCAAAAGTAAAGATAAACATGAAAGTCATTTAAGGGTTGTCTTGAAAACCTTAAAAGAAAAGAAATTGTATGGAAAATTCAGCAAGTGTGAGTTTTGGTTATAACAAATTTCTTTCCTTGGTCACATTGTTTCAAAAAATGGCATAACTGTTGATCATGCTAAAACAAAAGTTGTTGAAGAATTTCCAAGACCCACAAATATAACCGAGATCTGTAGTTTTCTTGGTTTGGTAGGTTATTACCGGAGGTTTGTTGAAAAGTTTTGACGGTTATCTAGTCCAATGACTAAGTTAACTCGAAAAGGTTTTAAGTTCATTTGGACAAAAGAATGTGATGATTGTTTTTAGGAATTGATAAGAAGATTGGTGAGTGCTCCAGTTTTGGCACTGCCTTCTAGAAATGGTGAGTTTGTTATCTACAGTGATGCTTCGTTGAAAGGACTTGGTTGTGTCCTTATGCAGAATGATCAGGTAATTTCTTATGCTTCACATCAGTTGAAAACTCATTAGTTAAATTACCCTACACATGATTTGTAATTAGTTTTTGTTGTTTTTACCTTAAAAATTTCGAGGCATCATTTGCATGGAGTAAAGTGTGAAATATATAATGATCACAAAAGTTTAAATTATATATTCACTCAGAAATAATTGGACATGAGACAGAGGAGATGGATGGAATTAATCAAGGATTACGATTTTACAATTCATTACCATCCGATAAAAGAAAATAAAGTGGCTGATGCTTTGAGAAGAAAAATTAATACCTCATTAACCATGATACATTTGGAACGAGATCCTTTGGTTTTTGATTTGATGAAATTTGGCATAGAAGTCTTTGGTATAGGAAGTTCTTCTGTTTTTTTTCAGGTGTCAGTGAGATCATCTCTATCAGACAGAATTAAGTAAGCACAGAAGAAAGACAGTGAGTTGTAGAAAAAGGTAGAGCTGGTTCATAAGGGTAAGTTGCCTAAATTCAACATTGATAATGATTGTGTTTTGAGGTTTATGAAGAGATTATGCATTCCTTGTGATTTATAGTTTAAGAATGAGTTGTTATGTGAGGCTCATAGTTCCCCGTTTTTATTTCATCTTGGCAGTACTAAGATGTACAGAGATCTACGGGAGTATTACTATTGGGATGGAATGAAAAGAGATATTGCTGATTTTACTGTGAAGTGTTTGAATTGTCAGCAGGTTAAAGCAGAGCGGCAGTTACCGAAAGGGATTCTCCATTCTTTACCAGTGCCAGAGTGGAAATGGGAAAATATATCCATGGACTTCTTTGTGGGATTACCAAATACATCTCAAGGTAATAATGAAATCTGGGTTATTGTTGATCGATTGACTAAATCTGCTCATTTCCTTCCTATTCGAGACATATTCTCTCTAGATCAACGTTCTTGGTTGTATCTTAAATAAATAGTCAAGTTACATGGAGTTCCCTTCTCTATTGTATATTATCGTGATCTCAGGTTTACTTATAACTTTTGAAAGGCCTTCAGAAGTCGTTCGATGCTGAATTAAATTTTAGTACAGATTTTCATCCGCAATCAGATGGTCAGTTAGAACGAAAAATTCAAATCTTGGAAGATATGTTACGTGCTTCCATGATGGATTACTAGGGAAGTTGGTACCAACATATTTCTTTGGTTGAATTTTTTTATAATAATAGTTTTCATTCCAATATACAGATGGTTTCGTTAGCGGCATTATATGGTAAACGGTGTTGAACTCCAGATTTTTGGGATGAAGTGAGGGAAAGTAAGCTGATGGGACCAGAATTGGTAGAAGAGATGGCAGAAAACGTTCAGTTGATTCAGAAGCACATGATAATAGCTCAGAGTTGGTAGAAAAGTTATGCGGATAACCGGAGGAAGGATCTTTCTTTTGAGGTAGGTGATCATGTTTTTCTCAAAGTTTCTCCATGGAAAAGTGTGATGTGCTTTGGAAAGAAAGGAAAGATGATTCTAAGTTTCATTGGACCTTATGAAATTTTGGATAAAGTTGGATTAGTTTCATACATATTGGCATTACCTCCATGTTTTTTCCAGGTACACAATGTTTTTCATGTTTCAATGTTAAGGAAGTACATGCCAAATCTATCTCATGTTTTGAGTCCAGAGGTAGTTCAGCTGGAAGAGAATCTATCTTATGAGGAATAACCAGTATAGATTCTTGAACACAGGGAGAAAGTGTTGCAGAATAAGATGATTTGTCAAGTAAAGGTTTTATGGAAAAACAATATAGTTGAAGAGGCAACATGGGAATCTGAAAATGCAATGAGGGATAAATACCCCCACTTATTCGATAAGTAAATAAATTGCGGGGACGCAATTTCATAAAGGGGGGAAGTATTTAATATCCCAAGTAAGTAAATAATAATATATTTTCATATCTATGTCTATTTACGAATTAGATAGTGTTTTAGATTCTTAAAATGAGAATAAATCCAATATTAAGTATAGAATACTATAATATTTTTAAAATATTATTTTACCACCTTTTGATAGAGAACCATTTTTTAATCTAACTTTTGAAAATTTTATAAGATCTATATGTCAAAATAAACTTATTCTTTATAATTGGGACATTTAAATTTACTTTTGATAAATTTTTGGTATTTTTCTGACAATGTTCGTTTTTTAATGAATAATGAAAAATACATCATTTTACTTCCAAACTGCTTTTTCATCTAATTTAATTATATGGTTATATTATATTTTTAATTGGTTTCAAAGTGTAATTATAATATATTTTTAACATTTAA
Organism: Viscum album; assembly: GCA_963277665.1. NCBI lineage: Eukaryota > Viridiplantae > Streptophyta > Magnoliopsida > Santalales > Viscaceae > Viscum > Viscum album. Next base: position 1,681,537,277 of record OY728119.1, on the reverse strand, counting down.
TCTAATTTTGGTCATTAGAATTAATTTCACTTTGAAATTGGATATAAACAATTATCAATATTTTGATAGATATTTTTTCTTAAAAACACGCTATTTGTTTTTGAAAACGGGAATTAATTTTAAATTAATTACTGCAATTATTGTGTTCGGAATTTGGTAAAATTGATTCCATATTTGTAATCAAAAGGTCCAAATTATGTAATTAAGACTCTTGTTTTTTGACATTATGAATAGTAACGATGACAATTATCTTTAATTATCATGATTAATTAGTAATCGGGTAGTTAAGGGTAATAAAATAATATCATAATAATATAAAATGACCCAAAAATGTGTCCAAATCCTCTTTTTTGTGTCATGGCCGACCATGGTATACCTTTTTCCAACTTATGGACCCCATGGAATCACTTTTTTGTGATAGTGACCTTTTATCATATTATTTTTAAAGAATGGAAAATATAACCAAACTATGTAACACCTAAGTAAAACAATTTCAACATTTTTTACATAAATGATCCTTTAGACTATAAATATTAATTGGAAAGATAAAAATATTTCCTACATCATGGTATTTTTTTTATAATTTTTAGACATTAAATAAATAAATTTATTTATTACACCATGATGATGTAGTGATTACCTCATTAATGAAGGATTTAAATAAAATGAAAAGATAATGTAAAATATAAGACATACGCTAGTCTAAAACCTATTGGATAGGTAGATTTAGAACCCTTATCACCTTATTCTAGAAATATATCATTGTGGTACCTTTAAAATTCAAAAACCATTTTATAATAAAGTAACATTTCAAGACATTCCAAAAGTGACCATCCTCCCTCTTATAAAAGGCCCCCACCTCTACCCCCTTACCCACACCTCTCAAGCCTTTGGCTCACCCAAAATCTGCTCATATTATATCTCTACATCCCTCTCTTACTCTTAGAAGCCTCACTTTGGGCAGAAGTCTTCTCAAGGAAGCCTTTGTCTCAAATCAAAAAGAGTTACCCGATTTAGAGGTAATGTCTTCTCCCGAGTTTCTTCCTTTTATTTTCCTTCTTCACTCACCACTATCTTCTTATTTTTTTTATACCATAATAACACCAGTATCCTAAATATACTAGGGTGTTTTTCTGATAAGGATTCTACCTACACTCACACATACCCCTGTCTAATGGTTAAAGAACATATTGTTTCTGTGGGTGGTGAATTACTGCCTCACGAAACGATGATTGTTCAATCTTCTTTTAACACCTTTCACGGTGGCCATTAATATGTCACTATATTTATATATAATATATATTAGTTTTATGTTTTCTTTATGATTCTTTATTTTTTTTATAATATATCAATTATTTATGGTTTCCATTATGTGTAAACACAATAATTTTTTTGAGGAAGTGCAGACTACCGCCCCCTCAAAGTTATATGACTCATTCATACCATATGTGGTACGTATAAAGGACAGGTTTAATGATATTATATATGATAAAATACTGTAATTATAATACTACTATGTATCATTATTTTTTAATTCCATTAAATATGAAATAGAAATGGAAGTAGCATTCATGCGTATGTACGGCTTACCGTCTCCATAAACGGTGCATTTCATTTCTTACCTCTAAATGTTATGTTCTATTATAAATACATGTATATGCTGGATATATATGATATATATGATATCCAAATCATTAATATAATTCTGGATATAATGAAACTTTGACCACATGAACAACATGTAATTATAAGAAGTCCATATTTGACATAAGTACCAAATATCGACAAAACGAACATTATTAACATAAATGATTACAGAATGTTTACAACATGGAAATAAGTGATATAAAATTAATAATAAACTTGAAATATGTTCTTAAGAAAGTATAAATTAACTTTAGTTAATTATTCAGGAGATTAAAGAACGATCGAGTCAAGTCGGACACGAGGTAAGGGACTTCATCTCAATCTCCTTTCATTGAGAAATATTTTATTTTAATACAAGACTTTCTTTTATATGTTGTATAAACACCTTTGACTTTTCATTTCATTCAAAGGGAATATTTTTCTATGAAATGTTTTACTAAATGACAAAAATTAATGTTTCTTTTAACGTACGCGGTGATAATGACTTTCCACCACCGCGAGTATTATTTGATCTTTGGCTTCCTCAAAAAGCCGTAATGTTTTTAAAAGAAAATAAATACCATATACTCTATAATGTATTTTGGTACTGAAAATGGTTTTGATTATGGATTTTTTATATCAATATATTTAATTAATATATTGTGATTGAAATGTTTAAATGTTTTCTTTCCTTTATATTTGTTTTATGTCTTATGATTTTATAATGGTAATTGGACATTTGACGGGTGGTTACGTGATAAACCAAATGACGGGTGGTGTCGTGAATTCTAGTATGGGTGGTTATGTTATAACCTTCAATGCATTGGTTATGGAATTTGGCTTTATGGCTATCCCATTTAGTGACATGTGTGGAAGTTGACTGTATGTTTATTCCATTTAAGTATGTTTATGTTACAAGTTACCTTTATATGTTATGTGTTGTTTATATGGGTTTTATGGTGATATTTTGGTTACAAAAGGGTAAGAAATGATATTTTATTCAGTGAAGAGTATTTACTAATTCATATAGGTTAAAATTATTACTTATAATTAGGTATTCATATTTTACTTGTTGTTTTGAAAAACTAACAGTTTCCTTCTTTGTTTATTCCTTACTAAGATTTTTATGATCATCCCAAGTTTTTGAAATGTTTTTCACAGGACATAAAGTGGAATACGGTCAAGGATGGGATCAAGGAAAGTCATGCTATCTAAAACATGGAACTGGACATGACTTTTTTTCAAGAGTTTTTTTTATGAAAAAAATGGAAACTGAGTAGAAGTGTCTACTTTGTAACTTTTGAGATGTAATAATTATGGCCTAATTCTCTAAAACTATAAACTTGAAAAGATCCTCAATGTGAATTAATCATTTAATTCAAGATTATGTAATGTTTTAAGACTGGGTCCTTATAGTTGGTATCAGAGGTTGGTTTAGACAACTTTTGGAGTTAGAATATTGTTAAATTCATGTCCATAAATTAATTTATGGTATGATTGAAATGATATAGCATTTAAATATTACCATGTTGCTTCACCTAAGATATTTCTGTGTTCAGAATGGTTTTCCGCAGAGGAAACAGGGCAGCTATATTGGGACGACATCAGGAGGAAAACAACCTTCCAAATCAGCAACCTGAGATAGTCGGAATCGGAATTGAACAGTTTGTTGCAGTGATGGAATAGTTGAATTAGGCTATAAATGGTGGTGGAATCATTACATGAGATCAGCCAGATCAACCACAGAGGAACATGTCAGTGGTGGAGCATTTTATGAGGCAACATCCACCATCATTTAGAGGATCATCTGACCCTATCCTAGCACACGGTTGTATTAAAGTACTGGAGAAGATTTTTGATATCATGGAGTTTTCAAAACATAAAATGGTTAGTCTTGCTGTTTACCATTTTGAAGGTGAAACTGATCAGTGGTGGTCGATGGTGAAAAATATCAGGGATAGTGAAGAGATTTATGATCTTTAATGGGATTAATTGAAAGGTATATTTCTTGAGAAATATTTTCCTAAGGTGGTTCATCTTAGGATGGAAAAAAAATTCCTAGAATTGAGGCAGGAGGATGACTCAGTGGCTACTTATGAAGCAAATTTCACTCAACTGGCAAGGTATGCTCTAAATTTCATATGAGATCTTGATAGTGAAATCAACCGTTTTTACTTAGTGTTAAAGCCAAAGTATCTAAGGTCTTTAGCTTCTCACGAGTTCAAAAGTTATGAAAAACTTGTTTGATGTGCATAGAAGGTGGAAATTGATTTTTCTGATGATCAGGTGTTCTTTGATAAATAATATAATAATAGGTTTAGTTCGCAGGCAAAGGGAAAGAATTCATCAAAGAAGCCCAGAGGTAAGAAAACCAAATATCCATCTTGTGAGAAGTGTAGTAAAATGCATCATGGAGAATTTTTATCCAAGTCTGTAAAGTGCTTTCAGTGTGGTAAGTCTGTTCATATTGCTTGTAACTATAAGGAATATGGCAAGCAGGCAATGAAAAGCCAGCGGTAAGATGTTTTACGTGTAATTAAATGGGTCATTATACAAATGAGTGTCTAACGAAGAAATCAACTGAGGGAAAGTAGCCTAAATACAAGAAGTAAGGGGTGGTGAAATCCTTTGCAACTACTTCAGAAAATGTTGGGCCATCGAATGAAGTAGTATCTGGTACACTATTTGTTTGTTCATATTATGCCAATGTGTTGATTGATTCGGGGTCTACACATTCATTCATTTATGAGAAGTTTTCTAGTAAATTGGGAATTCCATCTCAAGATATGAATCCTGAACTTATGGTAAAAACACCAGGGGGAAGCGTTGAGACAAAAAGAAATTATAAGAACCTTACTATCCTTTTGTGTGGAAATAATCTACCAGCAAACCTTGTAGTTTTGCCTCTAGTAGAGTTTGATGTTATTTTGGGCATGGATTGGATTTCTATTTATCATTCTATGATTGACTGTAGAGCTAAAGAGGTTTCTTTTCAGAAAGATTTTCAGTTTTTGTACAAGAATGAACCCTTACTTTTGATAACATATCAGGAAGATGATAAACTAGTAAACTATGGAAATGAATTTTACCTTGCACATATTGTTGAAAACAAAGGAACTATTCAGATTAATGATGTGATAGTGGTAAATGAGTATCTTGATGTTTTTCCTAATGAGTTTCCTGGTATTATACATTATGGGGAAGTTGAATTTACTGTGGACATAGTTCCTGATTCTAATCCAATTTCAAAAACCCGTTATCGAATGGATCAAGTTGAACTTTTAGAGTTAAAGAAGAAATTCTAGGAGTTATTAGATAAAGGTTTCATTCGACCTAGCACATCACCATGGGGTTCTTCTGTCTTGTTTGTTAAAAAGAAAGATGGTTCAATGAGACTTCATATTGATTATAGAGCATTGAATAACATCACTGTTAAGAAAAAGTATCCTTTGACTCATATTGATGATTTGTTTGATCAGCTCGAGGGAGTTCAGTATTTTTCGAAGATTGACTTGAGGTTGGGGTACCATCAATTGAAAGTAAAAGAATCAGACGTTCCGAAGACCATGTTTCATACTATATATGGCCATTATGAATTTGTAGTTATGCCTTTTGGGTTGACCAATGCACCTTCTGTATTCATGGATCTAATGAATATAATTTTCCATGACTTCTTGGATAAGTTTTTGGTTGTCTTCATTGATGATATTTTGGTTCATTCAAAAAGTAAATAGGAACATGAAAGTCAATTTAGGTTTGTCTTTAAAACCTTAAAAGAAAAGAAACTGTAAGGAAAATTTAGCAAGTGTGAGTTTTGGTTACAACAAATTTATTTCCTTGGTCACATTGTTTCAAAAAATGGCATAACTATTGATCCTGCTAAAACAAAAGTTGTTGAAGAATAGACAAGACCCAAAAATATAACCGAGATCCGTAGTTTTCTGGGTTTGGAAGGTTATTAATGGAGGTTTGTTGAAAAAATTTCACGGTTATCTAGTCCAATGACTAAGTTAACTCGAAAAGGTGTTAAGTTCATTTGAATAAAACAATGTGATGATTGTTTTCAGGAATTGAAAAGAAGATTGGTGAATTCTCCAGTTTTGGCACTGCCTTCCAGAAATGGTGAGTTTTTTATTTATAGTGATGATTCCTTCAAAGGACTTAGTTGTTTCCTTATTCAAAATGATATGGTAATTTCTTATGCTTCACGTCAGTTGAAAAATTAGAAGTTAAATTACCCTACACATGATTTGGAATTAGCTGTTGTTGTTTTTCTTTAAAAATTTGAAGGCATCATTTGTATGGTGTAAAGTGTGAAATATATACCGATCACAAAAGTTTAATATATATATTCACTCAGAAAAAATTGAACATGAGACAGAGGGGATGGATTGAATTAATCAAGGATTATGATTGTACAACTCATTACCATCCAGGAAAAGAAAATAAAGTGGTTGATGCTTTGAGTCGAAAAAGTAATGCTTCATTAACCATGCTACATTTGGAACAAGATCCTTTGGTTTTTGATTTGATGAACTTTGGAATAGAAGTTGTTGGTGCAGGAAGTTCTTCTGTTTTGTTTCAGGTGTCAGTGAGATCATCTCTATCAGACAGAATTAAGCAAGTGCAGAAGAAAGACAGTGAGTTGCAGAAAAAGGTAGAGATGGTTCAGAAGGGTAAGTTCCCTAAATTCAACATTGATAATGATTGTGTTTTGAGGTTTGGGAAGAGATTATGTGTGCCTTGTGATTCATAGTTGAAGAATGAGTTGTTATGTAAGGCTCATAGTTCCCCATTTTCAGTTCATCTTGGCAGTACTAAGATGTACAGAGATCTGCTGGAGTATTACTGGTGGGATGGAATGAAAAGATATATTACTGATTTTACTGTGAAGTGTTTGACTTGTCAGTAGGTTAAAGCAGAGCGTAAGTTACCGAAAGGGATGCTTCAGTATTTACCGGTGACAGAGTGGAAATGGGAAAATATATCCATGGACTTCATTGTGGGATTACCAAAGACATCTCGAGGTAATAATTCAATCTGGGTTATTGTTGATCGATTGACTAAATCTGATCATTTCCTTCCTATTCGAGATATATTCTCTCTAGATAAACTTTTTTGATTGTATCTTAAAGATATAGTCAAGTTACATGGAGTTCCCCTCTCCATTGTATCTTATTGTGATCCCAGGTTTACTTCTAACTTTTTGAAAGGACTTCAGAAGTCATTGGGTACTGAATTAAATTTTAGTACAGATTTTCCTCCACAATCAGATGGGCAGTCAGAACAAAAAATTCATACCTTGGAGGATATGTTACGTGCTTGCATGATGGATTACTATGGAAGTTGGGACCAACATATTTCTTTGGTTGAATTTTCTTATAATAACAGTTTTCATTTTAGTATACAGATGGCTCTGTTTGAGGTATTATATGGTAAACGATGTCAAACTTTAGCTTTTGGGGATGAAGTAAGGGAAAGGAAACTGATGGGACCAGAATTGGTAGAAGAGATTGCAGAAAAAGTTTAGTTGATTCAGAAGCACATGAGAACATCTTAGAGTCGGCAGAAAAGTTATGCGGATAACCGGAGGAAGGATCTTTCTTTTGAGGTAGGTGATCATGTTTTTCTCAAAGTTTCTCCATGGAAAAGTGTGATGCGTTTTGGAAAGAAAGGAAAGTTGAGTATGAGGTTCATTGGACCTTATGAAATCCTAGAGAAAGTTTGATCATTTGCATACAGAGTGGAATTACCTCCAAGTTTGTCCCAGGTACACAATGTTTTTCATGTTTCATTATTAAGGAAGTACATGCCAGATCAATCTCATGTTTTGAGTCCAGAGGTAGTTCAGCTAGAAGAGAATCTATCTTATGTGGAACAACCGGTCTAGATTATTGACCACATGGAGCAAGTTTTGTGGAATAAGGTGATTCATCAAGTAAAGGTTCTATGGAAAAACTATATAGTTGAAGAGGCAACATGGGAATATGAAAATGCAATGAGGGATAAATACCTCCACTTATTCGATAAATAACTAAATTGCGGGGATGCAATTTCATAAAGGGGGGAAGGATGTAACATCCCAATTAAGTAAAGAATAATATATTTTCATATCTATGTCTATTTATGAATTATATAGTGTTTTAGATGCTTAAAATGAGAATAAATCCAATCTTAAGCATAGAATACTCTAATATTTTTAAAAGATTGTTTTACCGCTTTTTGATGGAGAACCATTTTTAAATTAAATTTTGACAATTTTATAAGATCTATATATCAAAATAAACTTATTATTCATAATTGGGACATTGAAATTTACTTTGGATAAATTTTTGGTATTTTTCTGACAATGTTCATTTTTTGATGAATAGTGAAAAATACTGCATTTTACTTCAAAACTGTGTTTTCATCTAATTTAACTATATGATTATATTATATTTTTAATTGGTTTTAAAGTGTAATTAGAATATATTTTTACCATTTAATCCAATGTTGGTCATTATAATTAATTTCACTTTGAAATTGGACAAAAATAATTATCAATCTTTTGATAGATATTGTTTCTTAAAAACATGCTATTTGTTTTGACAACAGGAATTATTTTTAAATTAATTACTGAAATTTCTGTGTTTGGAATTTGGTAAAATGGATTCCATATTTGTAATCAGAAGGTCCAAATTATGTAATTAAGACTCCTGTTTTTGGACATTATGAATAGTAACGACGACAATTATCTTTAATTATCATGATTAATTAGTAATCAGGTAGTTAAGGGTAATAAAATAATATCATAATAATATAAAATGACCCCAACATGTTTCCAAATACTCTTTTTTGTGTCATGGCTGACCATGGGATTACTTTTTCCAACTTATAGACCCCATGGAATCACTTTTGTGTGATAGAGACCTTTTATCATATTATTTTTAAACAAAAGAAAATATAACCAAACTATGTAACACCTAAGTAAAACAATTTTAATTTTGTTTACATAAATTATATCTTAGACTATAAATAATCATTGAAATCTAAAAATATTTCCTACATGATGGTATTTTTTTTATAATTTTTAGACCTTAAATAAGTAAATTTATTTATGACATCATGATGATGTAGTGATTACCTCATTAATGAACGATTTAAATAAAATGAAAAGATAATGTAACATATAAGACTTAGACTTGTCTAAAACCTATTTTATGGGTATATTTAGAACCATTATCACCTTATCCTAGAAATATATCATTTTGGGACCTTTAAAATCTGAAAACCATTTTATAATAAATTAATATTTCAAGACTTTCCAAAAGTGACCCTCCTCCCTCTTATAAAAGGCACCGACCTCTACCCCATTACCCACACCTCTCAAGCCATTAGATCATCAAAAATATGATCATATTATCTTTTCAAATCCCTCTCTCAATCCTAGAAGCCTCAATTTTGGCATAAGTCTTCCCAAGGAAGCCTTTGGCTCAAATCAAAAAGAGTTACCCGATTTAGAGGTAATGTCCTCTCCCGAGTTTCTTCCTTTTATTTTCCTTCTTCACTCACCACTATATTATTATTTTTTTATCCCATAATAACACCAGTATCCTCAATATACTAGGATGTTTTTATGATAATGATTCTACCTACACTCACACACACCCCCATCTAATGGTTAAAGAACATACTGTTTCAGTGGGTGGCGAATTACTGCCTCACGAAACAATGATTGTTCAATCTTATTTTAACACCTATCATGGTGGACATTAAGATGTCACTGTATTTATATATGATATATATTATGATTATGTTTTCTTTATGCTTCTGTATTTTTTTATAATATATAAAACCTTTATGGTTTCCATTATGTGTAAACATGATAATTTCATTTGAGGAAGTGCGGACTACCGCCCCCTCAAAGTGATATGACTCGTTCATACCATATGTGGTACGTATAAAGGATAGGTTTAATGATATTATATATGATAAAATAATGGAATTATAATACTACTATGTATCATTATGTTTTAATTCCATTAAATATGAAATAGAAATAGAAGTAGTGTTCATGCGTACGTACGACTTACTGTCTCCATGAACGGTGCATTTCATTTCTTACTTATAAATGTTATGTACTATTATAAATACATTTATATGATAGATATATATTATATATATTATATCCAAATCATTAATATCATTCTGGATATAATGAACCTTTGACCACATGAACAACATTTAATTATAAGAATTCCATTTTTGACTTAAGTACCAAATATCGACAAAACAAACATTATTAACTTAAATGATTACATAATGTTTACAACATGGAAATAAGTGATATAAAAGTAATAATAAACTTGAAAACGGTTCTTAATCAAGTAGAAATTAACTTTAATTAACTATTCAAGAGATTAAATAACGATCAATTCAAATCGGACACGAGGTAAGGGACTTTGTCTCAATCTCCTTTCATTGAGGCATATTTTGTTTCAATACAAAAATTTCTTTTATACGCTGTATAAACAAATTTGACTTTTCATTTCATTTAAAGGGAATATTTTTCTACGAAGCGTTTTACTAAAGTACAAAAAGAAATGTTTCTTTTAACGTACACGGTGACAACGACCTTTCCACCACCGCGAGTATTATTTGATCTTTGGATTCCTCAATAAGACGTAATGTTTTTAAAAGAAAATAAATACCATATAATCTATTATGTATTTTGGTATTGAAAATGGTTTTGATGATGTATTTTTTATATCAATGTATTTAAGTGATATATTTTGATTGAAATGTGGAAATTTTTTCTTTCCTTTATATTTGTTTTATGTCTAATGATTTTATAATAGTACTTGGACATTTGACGAGTGGTTACATGATAAACCAAATGACGGGTGGTGCCGTGAATACCAGGATGGGTGGTTACATTATAACATCCAATGCATTGGGTATGGAAGTTTTCCGTATGGATATTCCATTTATTGATATGTGTGGAAGTCGACCGTATGGTTATTCCATTTAAGTATGTTTATGTTCCAAGTTACTTTTATATGTTATGTGTTCTTTATATGGGTTTTATGGTGATATTTTGGTTATAAAAGGGTATGCAATGATATTTTATTCAGTGAAGAGTATTTACTACTTCATATAGGTGAAAATTATTACTTATAATTAGGTATTCATGGTTTACTTGTTGTTTTGAAAAACATATAGTTTCCTTCTTTGTGTATTCCTTACTGAGCTTTTTATACTCATCCCAAGTTTTTGAAATGTTTTTCATAGGACATAAAGTGGAATTGGGTCAAGGATGGGATCAAGGAAATTAATTTTGTCTAAAACAAGGAACTGGACATGACTTTTTTTTCAAGAGTTTTTATTTTATGAAAAAATGGAAACTAAGTAGAAGTGTCTACTTTGTAACTTTTGAGATGTAATAGTTATGGCCTAATTCTCTAAAACTCAAAACTTGAAAAGATACTCAATGTGAATTATTCATTTAATTCAAGATTATGTAATGTTTTAAGGCTGGTCCCTTATAGTATGTACATGTGACATGATCAAAATAAAAAATATAGTACATAATCATAAATAAATAACCACTATTGATCCCTAGGTTCTAACATGACACCCAGGATCTATTATGCATGCTTCATCCAGTACCAAAATGTCTCTGAGCGCGTCATGTAACCATTCAAACCAGTACCATGCCCAAAATCCATATAATAATAGGTGAAAATACTTTATCCTTGGAAGTATCCAAAGTTATCCCAAAATCATTAGACACTAATGACTAAATAAACGTGAGTTAGTTATGGAAATTCCTTAGTTATAAGTCATACAACTGATTTTTAGGGTCATGAACCTAGGCAATCCAGTAATAGTATTAGCAATACAACTGATTACTAGGGGGATGGACCTAATTAATTCATATATATCTCAAGGTTTGGATCCCACCATCCTGGTCATCCCATATAAGAATAATCAAAATCTTAAGGGATTTACTATGACATTATATATCAATGGGCATCATAGCTGAATCCCTGGAACTCTATATGGAATTATATATCAATAGAAAATAGCCAATTCTTAAGAGATATCCTAGGAAATCTATAAAAAATATTTAAATATTGGAGGATAGTGAATCCCTCCTGATAATAACTTCTAATAACATAACAAGGGTTGGCCATCTACCCAAACCCATGACACATAACAAGGGTCATTCTATCAAGCATAAAACCTATCATCTCCACTATAGACATCTCATTCTTAATAAAATGATTATAAATGTGATACTTATAATTATCTATAACCATTCACACAAGAACCATCTCAGGGGTTGTTGCATTACTAGGGAACCAAATAGGCTCCCCTAGGTCACATCATGCATGAAAAAATTACATGGGCTCCTCAGTCTTAATCTTACCTCTTAGGTCATCATCGATCTCTCATAGGACATCTTGTCCCTTAACATAATCTCTCATAATCTATCTCGTATAAATGCCATACTATATAGATGGACTCAAGTCCATTCCCTTTTTAATTCACCCTAGGTCGGTCCTCACACACCCAACCAAACCCAAATTCCTACCAAATACATCCCCATCTAGGTACTCACATCTCATTAGGTGAGGAACACTCACCCCATAGTCATAACAAGTGGAACTCATGGTATAAGGAATATCATAGCTCCACTATAGCTTATTTGGGCTGATCACCTCAGTCCAAAAGTCTCATATATGTGGAGGTGTCTAAGGATCCAACACTAGGGACACTATGTTATATTTAATTTGATTAATTTAAAATCATTAGTGTGAAAGTGGCACATAATACAAAATTATAATCAAGGCCTCAAGCATCAGCAGTCGATGCATAAATCTAGTGTGCAAGTTTCCATCATGTCCCTTGACTCTTTTTTCATTTGTTTCATAATAATTTCATTTAAATAAAACAATTCATTCAAATGAAAAAGTTTTATCACCAAAATGGTGAAACAACGCATCATGTGTATATATCAAATTCTTAAACATAGGGTAAATGCATAAGGACCGCTTACCTTAATTCTAGAGTTATTCCCCTTTTAAGAACAAAATTACAACCCTCTCCAATTCTAGTCAAAGTCTTAGATCATCTCCCAAAAACCTATCTTAAGACACAACATCCAATAATTAATTATTTATATTAATTATAAAAATTTATAATTGATTCCCAAATTAAATCAATTAGGCATAATTTCCTAAAACTCATCAGTCAAACTGATTGCACCAAAACAACAACCAACCACCCACAAAAGGTCCAAAATGTAACCCTGACACCATCTTAGGAAAAAATACTAATTATAAGAACCAAATCAATCATTAATTTATTTTAATTTAGGAAAAAACCCTTAATAAATTCATATAGTGACATAACTCAACCAAAATGACATTCATTGACATGCATACATTGTCTTAAGATTCCCCTTAGGCAATCCACATGAAACCCCAATCATAACTGGATTATTCCACATTGCTCTGGTAGAATCATCAACAAACCATATGCTGGAGACAATTAAATTAGTGGATAATGAGGGAGATGAACAAGGAAGAGAAATGGGAAAAATATTACTATGAATTGTTGTGATGAATCATCCCTAAACCTCATATATACAATGGGGGAAAGGAGAGGGAGTTGGAGAGAAAATTAGGGATCTCCCCTCTCATTTGATAGATCCCTAATAAGGGGATGCTTAGGGGCTTCCAAATAGGATCCCTTGGAAATTACTAAAATACCCAACCTCGATAAAAATGACTGAGTTTCTTACCTAGGCTTCACCATGGCATGGCCCACATGGATTACAGTGTGGTTCCCCTTTATCAAGTGAACCCATCATGGGGAATAGGGGAGAACCACAATGAGGTACCCCCTCATTATTTCACACATGGTCTATCCACCTTAAACCATAAAAATCTCTATGGCATGAATCTTATTATGTTATATCCAAAATAGATGAGGTGCTACCCAGGGGAGCACCACAACAAGGTGCCCCATCACTATTTCAGATAGAGAGCCCTCCCAGAGCTTCATGACCTAGACCTTCATGTGTATTTACCTATAATCCCACCAAAACATACAACTTAAGTTTTCCACAGTGCACATGTGTCCATTTTGGCCACCAGATTCCTAAGACTCCCCTAGGGCACCCCTAGGCCTGACATGCCCAACCACCATGGCATAGGGTCACCCTCCTCTCAATTTTCCATGTGAAATGACAATAGAAACATGAATTTAATCCTTTATATTTTTTATTGGTTCCTATTCCAGTCACTATGATCAGTGTGGAGCTTGATTCCCTTGACTTGGGTGTTTATGCCACCACCATAAGGTCCAAAATAGTGTGGTACTCTCCATGGGGGTGCAGCTATACTGAATTTCAACTACAAGTTCACCTAGATCTACTCCACCATTCCCTCAAGCACACAAAATGGATATAAAGTATTTATCTACATCTAAAATCATCTCTATATGATATCAAACTCCCATAATTTCAACCAAAATTATGGTTCTCAAAATAAACCCCACACCAACCTTAAAATTTTAATTTTCCATTGAAATTTCACAACTCAAAAGATAAGGGCCTTTAAAACCTCTAACCATAGCACTTCTCATACCTGATAAGTTTCAATGGTCCTTAATCATTAATCTCGGTCTATCTTGGTTTCCAATTTATAACCAGATCATCACATTCTATCCCTGAATGTTGAATGAGATTTTGTTGTGAAAGTTTAATCACATGGTGCACAATTCATTAAAACTCGAGCCACCTACTCATCAATAATTCAAAAACTGAGATGGTTCTCAGTAAAACACATTTATCCTATGAAATTATGATATCATTCATCAATTCATTATCTATCTCATGGAACTCCCCATTATAGAATTTTTTTTTATCAAAATAGTTGATTTCGAGCCACTGTTCTCTCCATGATCAAAACCACATACTAAAACCCATTTCTAATGGTCTAATGGCCCACATGGTGTGGGTTTTCATCCCCCACGCTGAATTGAACATGAAAATAATGGTTATCTTCCTATAGATAAATATTCTTAAAAATTAATGTTTGCACGCACCAAATTTATATAACATAACACAATCACAATGCCTTAACTTTAAAAGGTATACCATGATCATAAAAAATACCAACAATGAAGTCTGGAACAGACTTCCTATGTAACTCCTCAGTTGGATCCTCAAATAATGAAACCAATCCGCTTGATCTCACCCTGAAGAACAACACACCATATATATAACTCATTCTTAGATCACATAAAAACCACCCCAATCTCAATCATTGACTCCATCCAACATCACATTCAAAACCCAACTATGGTATTCACTACAAAAGTAGATAAAACTGGATCCACTTACACACTAACATCCCAAAGCCACCTACAAATTTTAATGATTGGTCTCATCACACCCATGACCCTAATCACATAAGATTCATTCCTTAGTGACCGATGCTCCATCCATTACCACATTTAATGAATGGATGTTACTATCCCATTCATACTTGAGTAATAATATGAAATTTCCATCGCTACCCTTTCCCATCACACAAAAATGTCATTCTCACCACTCATAAAATATATATATGAAATGAGGGTCACACCCTTCAATAGCATGTGTCTCACTCCCCAACAAAATGATTGGATAATACTACTCTTAGATTTAAGCCTCAATATATTCCAATAACATGCCTTTAAGATAATCCATATTAAGGCACACACTTGGGCCGAACGTACCATGACACCCGATCCATCTCTGGTTAAACCTATTATCTTAGAGTGACACCACTCATCCTCATCAAAACCTCATGAAATCATTACAACACCGCCATCACAAAATCTATAGCTCCACGATCTATTTCAAATGAAATTGACATATAATCCCCTTTTACACATACATGTATTCTCATATAATCAATCCTAGGAGTACCTACCTATTTACTCAGCTGACCATGTCTATTGTAACATCCCAACTTTTCTCAAAGGTGTGGAACATTTTTTTTAGTTTAAATTAATTTTTTGGCCTTATTAATGACTTTTAATGGATTCAATGAGGTACCGGGGGTGTCTGAGGCTTGTTCAGAGTCAGAAGCTCTGAAATTTGAAGAAACAAACTTGGCCACATCGTTAGTTGAAACGGTGCTACCCAGCCTGCATGGTTTCTCTAACCATGCAGAATGGGATGGTGGGGTGATGGGGGCCACATGGTTTTTCTACAACTGTTTAACCCTGGGTGCATGAACAAATGGGATTCTAGACCATCTGGGCAGTGGCCTTCCCCACGGTTGGCATGCGGTTTGGCCTACTTTGTATCCAAATTGTGCCCCCCTAACTGTGTGGGTGGAATTACATTTTCCCCTTAATGTAATTAAAACTTTAACCCTACTTATACCCACTTCTTTTCCAGTGGATAATCACCTCCTTCACACACATATCTCCCTATCATACTCTCTATAGTTTTTAGGTAACTTCTCCATCCTTCATCCAAAGTGATCACTATCAGATCCATCGAAAAGCTTGAGGTAATCTCTACAATCATATTTTTTCTTTTCCATTTTATCTTCTCTATTGTTTCAATATTTTTTTGCATGATCATTTTCCCCATTATTAGGGAATTTGATTATTTGTTTAATATCTTCTATTTTAGCTCGAATCAAAGGTAGATTCTAGAAGAGGGAATCACAATAGGGAAAAGGTACGTGGTATAGGTTATTTCCCTTATTTTGTTTCATTTTATAACATGAGTTGTTTTTATATGAGCCATACCTTTTCGACTAGGCCTCTAATTTGTTAAATAAATTCAATAAAGTAGTTTTCCTTTACCGTTATGAACCTAACTAGTGGAGAATCACAACCGAGGTGGATCTCCATGACTTAAACCACCCAAATGGGTGTGTTATACCTTATAGGATTGTATTCCCTTTGTTATAAATTGTATAAAAACCCCTTGAGGGGTGTTTCATTACAATTAATTCATGGAGTTGATTGATTAAGTTGAATTTAATGTTGAGGCATGAGTTAGGCACCTACCCTTCATGCTATAAATTGAATTGTTGAACTAAATGAATTTAAAAAGAGGTTAGGCCATGTGAATTATGTCATATGCCATAAATTGATTTCCTAATGGAATTATTGGACCAACAGGCCTTTCATGTTAAATTATTTCTTCAATAAATGGTATGGTTTTTCTAGCCAAATCATACCCTTGCCTTGTGACAATGATGATACAAGGTGTTCTGACTTAAGGACCCCTTATAAGGGCTCATCATGCATTATATATAAAGGTTTTTAATGATTTGTAAACATGTCAGGGGTGAAACTAGATATGCCTTGGATGGTCTCACTATGCATTGACCATGTTTACCTCTAGAAGAGTGACATTGGTTCCCTAGGGGAGACCATATGGATGGGATTGGTGGTGCGATGGTTGTACCATTCCACGAGAGAGAATCAGGCCCCTATGTGATATATTGGGGATAGACTTAGAGGTTAGTTATTGATGTTATCACACCATTCCTGGTGTGACACTTGGTACTTTATTCATGGGTCACCTCAGATATACTCTTAGAGAATTGGTTATATATAGAGCCCTAAAGAGATACTTGGGGTCCCACTCGGACCACCTTGGATGGTCTCAGGGTGCTTCTTCTAAAATTAAAATAATAAACATAATTAAGAAAGGACTCATTGAGATTGTAAATTCAAGGATGTTTCTTCTAGGAAAAATCACATGCATGGGGACAACCTATATTATTACATACATTACTCTGCTCACTTTACTTGTGTAGGATCCCTTGGTTTAGACTCATCGGCTTAGGCCAAAGCAGGTTGAGTTGGATGGGTGTCCCAAGTAGAACCAAGTCTGACCCATTTATTTATTTATTTTTCTCTTGAATTTATTATTATTGGAACACTATTCATTTTATATTGCACAAGCAAGATTTATCTATACATCATTATTGGTGGCCTACTGAGTATATATCATACCCTTATTGGGTCTCCTTTAGTACCTAAGAAGACTTCATGACTGCAGGTATAGATAAAGGGAAAAATCCAACTTTTATTCTTTATTTAAATTTCTAGGATGGATTTTGAGGTAAGATGATTGATCCTATGCTCGTGATACAAGTTGTAGCATTTTTTTGTCTTTTTGGTATTTTGTATAACATGTGTTATATGCCAGCAAACTTGTATCTCATTTCCTTCAATTTTATATAGATACAATACCATGATCATCATCATATTATATATAATGATTTTTTATCTTCCACTAGTTATTTATTCGTCTTGAATGTTTTTTTATTATTCTGCTACTATATATCAATTATTACTTCTTCTTCTATGGTGGGTTACTGGTCTAGTCATATAGTGTCTACTTTTACTGATTATTATTCCTTTGATATTTCTAAACTCCACTCTGATCAATGAGGGAATATTATCTCCACATGCACACACTAGGACCTTTCTACTAGTCAGCATATTTTGGAATTTAGGGAGGTGCGCTTAAGGTCTTATGATCCACCATTTTGGGGCTCCTCTTAGTGGTATCTATGGGAGGGATGATACAAAGTGGTATTAGAGATTTATTTTCCTTTTATCTTACTATTTTGGTATTAGATAGAATACTTGGATATTGAAATTTGGTAATAATCATATGCCTGTGAGTAGCTAACCCATGTGTTGGGGAAGCCCAAATTACTTGGGATGGGTAAATGATGTTATTCCTTACGCTTGTTACAATTTCATAGATTTCACTGTTGGGTGACACACATTCTTTGTGCTATTATTATTTTTGATAAAAGTATTAATATCATGGGTTTATATAACCAGGCTTGAGGATATAATAGAATATTAAAAAATCATGTATCATACTAGGAACCATAGGATATAAGATGCCATGAATTATGCCATGCCATATCTACTTTCTGCGTGCATTGCCTATATTGCATGTTCTTATTATGGTGCTTTGGTTGTTATGTACTACAGTGTTTTGATTATTATATATTGAAATGGGAAAAATTTATTTGCAGGACTGAAAAACATAACTGGAACTTAAAATTCTTGCCTTGACATAATAGTGTATTCTTGCATAGGTTAAATCAGACACCTTAAGTGGCCGGTCATGGCACATTGAACCATGGACAATTGGTTACATGGGATGTAATGTATTATGGTTAAGATTAAGTGGATTCCATATTTCAATTTATAAGGTGTATTGGACCTTATAATTTGGGAACATGATCCATCTAACCCAACCATTTAAACAAAATTTAAATACATAAATGAATTAAAATGAGTATGATCTTTAAAATGAAATATACACCTTGTATGTGTGATATGAGACCTTGAACCTAACCCAAACATAATAGTGGGTAGTAGGTCATGTCTCCTATTATTATTCTATGACCTTTTCATATCACCTAGACCTGACTCCAGGAGCAGGATGAGGGTTATGCCTTTATATAGTAAGGCCTTGTGCATGTTCCTTTATTTATCTCTTTTCATATCTTTGATAAATCCTATCTAAGGCATGCACTTGAAAATTGTAGAGATATTCTTTTGATATGAACTTGTGATGTATTCCAAGAATATTTCTATGAGAACACTCATAAGGTGGTGGGACCCAAGACACTTATGATACCTCATATAGTGCCACCTGAGGCACCTCCTACAGATCTACCATTGAGTGTCAATGATCAGTTCTGTGATAGTTTCTTTCTATTCATGCAGTCTATATAGGGTGACCCTAGGCCTACCCCTACTATAGAAGAGCTAACCTAGGAGTTCCAATAGTAGCATACTCCCACCTTCTTGGTGGATGGAAAACCTCAGGTTAATGAGTCATGGCTAGATTCCATGTTTTCTATCTTCAAGAATATCGAGACTCCTACAGAATATAGATTAAAACTTGATACTTATATGCTACGTGACTCCACCATGTGTTGGGGTACGTCCTTACATAGGCTGGTTGACATTAGGGAATGGTATAGGTGGAATTCCAAATAGAATTTTTTTACTTCTTCTTCCCAGAGACCTTGAGAAGAGACCATGCTTGAGAGTTCATGCACCTTTAGCAAGGTGATGTGTTAGTGATGGAATATTCATCTCCCTTCAATGAATTGCCACATTTTTCACCAACCTTGTCTAGTGAAGAGTTGAAGATTATGAGACAATTTGAGGGTAGTATTTCATATTCCATCCAATCATAACTGAATGTATTTTGATTGACCACCATTTTATAAATAGTAAACCAGACCTTCATCACTAAGCAGAACCTGAGGAAATTTGGAAATGTGAGCCAGGGTTGTTCAAATTCCAGGTAGAGAATTGGTTTATCTAGTGGTAGAAAATGTGGATTAGAGGGTACACATGGGGGTATTTCCATCCAGGTCTCATGCACCAAAAACTATGTGGTGTTTCATCAATTTGGCAGTTCATACCATAAAAATCCATAGTGTTTGAGGAACACGATCGAGTGTTGGGCTTGTGGAAGGATGGGTCACCTCCATCATTTTTTCCATTCATTTCCTCCTGTTTCTAGTGAATTGGGTTCTATGAAAAAATATACTTTAGGTATAGGTTTAGTGTCTCTATTTCAATTTGTAATTTGGTCATCTATATGCCATTTAGGTTGAGCAGGTGGTTGTGGCCGATGAAGTTAGGCCTCAGAGTTTCAATGTCAGCAGAGTGGACCTGCTCAAGATACACAGGAATAATCTTAGGGATGAATTTTAGGCCACATATATATAGTACATCCTATGATAGAGGAATAGAGTCCAGCTCCATATACAGTTTGAGGTTCTATTCTAGTAGTGTATACTTTAGTATCTTCCTTGTTTGATATAGGTGCACCACACCCTTTTCTATTTTCTACAACTATGAGAAGTTTAGTCCTAGTGATAGAATATTCTGGTAGTGTGATGAACCTTAACACACCATTTTGAGTTTTATCTATAAGTATATGTTAGTGCAAGGATTTCCCCATTGGGATAGGTGGTCACCATTTCATGTGGAGTTTCTTCATCCTTGATATGATCGGATTCAATATCATTCTCGATACAGACTGTATTGTGCCTTATTGAGCCCAAGTGGATTTCTATCATCATCAGGTTTCATTCACATAAATTTAGGTTAGCATGTGTATCTATATGGGAGAATAGTATTTCTAATAAATTCAAGCTAGACCTAAGCATACTGGGCTAGGTGGAGTGACAAATCAGATGGTCAGTCTCTTTATGAGTGATTAGGGAATGTAGCTTGTGGAATTATATTCTATTTTTATTTGTTTTAGGGATGTATTACATGAAAATTTATCTAGATTTACTCATGAGATAGAGGTCAAGTTCACCATCAAGCTTGTTCCAGGTGCAATAGTAGTGTCCATTCCCCCGTATAGGATGTCACCTACATAGATCCAATAACTCAAGAAAGAGCTTGAAGATCTAGAGGAAAAGGGTTTTATCCAACCCAACACATCATTATGGGGATCAACTAAACTTTTAACTAATAATGTGGATGGTAACCAAAAATTTATCAAGGATCAGTGCTGACTCAACTAGCTTATGATGAAGAACTGGTATCCACTTCCTTATATGTAAAACCTCTTCGACCAGCTCTAAGGAGAAAAAGTATTCTCTAAGTTCAATTTGAGGTCATGTTCCATCTAATTTGTGTAATACCACAAGACATATCACTTATAACATCCCAGATTAGGTACAACATGTATGAGTATATGGTCATGTTTATCGGTCTGAAGAATGCACCAACAGTCTTTATGGCTCTGATGAATCAGGTTTTCTACCCTTAGATTTATTTATGGTGGTATTCATAGATGAAATATTAGTGTAGTCTCACACTAGACATGACCATGAAAACCACCTTGAGATCACACTGAATACTCTAAGATATCATTAACTATATATGAATCTCTATAAATGCCACTTTTGGATCAACAAGGATCACTTATTGGGTCATATTATATCTAAGGTACAAGGGTGGGGGAATACCTAAAAGTGTCTAACTTTGATCTTGATTATAAACCTGTAAATGGAAATTTTTTATTTTATTCATTGAGTAATAATACTTAGGAACAAGCCATTAAATATTCCAATAGTGAGTCGAAGTTGATGGATCTATTTTCTGATATGAACCTAGAGGTTCAGGAAAAGCATGAAAAACTTGTTTTAGCACCACTGGTAGTGAAATACTTTCTTTTGGAGTGTTTTTGGATAAAGAAGATGTGTGATTATGAGGGCCTTATCTTGAGATACAACATTATAGGTGAAAACACACCTTCTGGATGTGTTTTCGATATGAATGAGACCTTACTCTTATATGGGTGTGTATGGGTTCCCTCAGATATATAGGAAGAGATGATGAGAGAATATCATGCCTCTGTTTGGGAAGTTCACCCTAGACTAACCAAGATGTATCAAGACATTTACCATCAGTATTTTAATCTAGGTACAAAGAGGAAGATAACATGTTTTATCGCTCAGTGATCCACCTATCAGTAGGTGAAGGGAGAGAACCAATGAACTTCTATACTTCTACAACCTCTATTCATTCCTAAGTGGAAATGGAATGAAGTCTCCATGGATTTTGTAACAATATTTTCAAGATCCCCTTAAGGCAGTGATGCAGTATGGGTGATCATCAACAATTTGACCAAGGTGGTACACTTCCAAAAGATCCATGAAACCTTCTCTGTTGATGAGCTAGGAAGGATTTACATCCTAGAGATAGTTCAACGTCATGTCATTCTCTATTCTATCATTTCATATCAATATGCATGGTTTAATTCATGGTTCTAGAAAGGGTTGAAAAAGTAACTGAGTTCACAAGTGCTCTTGAGTACAACATATCACCCTTATACTAACAGGAATTCCAAGTGGATGATACGGGTGTTAGAGGATATGATTCAGGCTAGCATCCTTAATTTTGGATGTTCATGGGAAAAAACATATTCTTCTGGTTGAGTTTTACAAAAAAATAGTTTTCAAAAAAATTCAGATAGATCCTTATGAGGGAATTTATGGTAGACTATTCTGTTTACCCTTATTCTAGTTAGAGGTAGGTGAGGTAGCACTACTAGTTTATCTTCTCATTCAGGTAACCTTAGATAAATTTCAGTTGATTTATAAGCATATGGATATTTTTCAGTCCTGGTAGAAATATTATATTGACTGTCACTATAAACCTCTATAGTTTGAGGTCAAACACTAAGCCTTTATATGGGTATCATCTATATTGGGCCATAAATGTCTTTAGAGATAAGGAAAACTATCACCTCATTATGTCGGGACCTTTGAGATAATGGAGAGAGTCGGGCTGGTAGCCTATCAGTTATAGTTAGCTCAAAGGTACCATTAAATGTATGATTTATTCCATGTATTTTAGATTTAATGGTATCATCCCATCCTATCTTGTTCATTGGACCCTAATTATATTGATTTGGAGTTGGATTCATCTTTTTTGGAGCATCTAATATGTATCATTGATCAGAGCATGAAGGATCTATGAGGTAGGTATGTTCCTCTAGTCTGAGTGATTTGGAATCATGATTGCATACATAACAAGACCTGGGTGTATGAGGATAATCTATGTGCATAATGTTTGGAATTATTTACTTGTGATGTTTCATCATCCTTGGAAGGGAAACTTGGGGATGAGTTGTGTTAAGGAGGGGAGGTTGCAACATCCAGGATTTTCTCAAACACATGGTCCATTTGTTTTTGGATTAAATTACTTTTTTTGTCCCTAATAATGATTCCTAATGGATTAAAAGTGGTCTCTGGGGGTGTATGAGGCTTGTTCGAAGCCCAAATCCAAAAAATTTGAAGAAACATATTAGGTCACACGGTTAGTAAAAACCATATAGCCCAACCTGCATAGTTTATCTAACTATGTGGATTGAGACAGTGGGGTGATAGGGGCCGCATGGTTTTTCTAAAACCATGTGACCCTAGGTGCATGACCGTGTGGGATTATAGACCACCTGGATAGTGACTTTACACATGGTTGGTGCATGGTTTGGCCAAACATTTGGGCAAACCAAATGCTCCTTCATGTGTGGGTTAAATTCTTCTTTTTCCTTAATGAAATTAAAAATTTAACCCTCCTTCTCCCCAATTCTTTTCTAGTGGACTGGAACCTCCCTCACAAATGAATCTCCCTCTCCTCCTCTCTATGGGTTTTGAGGTAACTTCTCCATACTTCATCCAAATCAATCGTCATCAGTTCCACTGGAAAGATTGAGGTAATCTATACAATCCTCTTAATTTTTTTCCATTTCTTATTCCCCATTCTTTCACTATTATTGTGTAATATCATTTTCGCAATTTTCAGGGAATTTAAAAATTTATTCAATATATTTCATTCGAGCTCAAATCAAAGGCCAACGTTGGATGAGGGAATCACTATGAGGATAAGGTAGGTGGTATAGGTTCTTTTCCTTATTTTGTTTTATTTTATAACATGTGTTGTTGTGCCATGATCTGGACCCTTTTGTATACACCTTTAATTTGTTAAATAAATTCATTCAATTTTTTTCATTTCCCTTTATGAACCTAGATAGTGGTGAATCACCCCTGAGGTGGATCACCTTGACTTAAACTACCCAAATGGATGTGTTATACCTTATAGGTTCATATTACCTTTGTTATAAATTGGATAAACAACCCATGAGGGTTGTTTCTTTATAATTAATACCTAGATTTAATTGATTAACTTGAATTTAATGTTTATCCATGATTTTTACCCCTAACATTCATGCTATAAATGGAATTGTTGAACTAAATGAATCAGACAATAGGTTAGGCCATGTTCTTTATGTTGTATGCCATAAATTTATTTCTTAATGGAATTCCTTGACCAACATGTATTTCATGTTAAATAACTTATTTTTTAAATAGTAGGGTTTTTCTATCCAAATTATACACTCACCTTGTGTTAGAGTGATACAGTGGGTCCTGGATTAAGGAACCATTGGATGGGCTCAACATGCCTTGTAGTTAGATATTTTTAATTATTTATAAACATGTCGGGAAGACACTAGCTATTCGTGGGATGAGATCACCATGTTTTGACCCTTTTTACCACTAGACGAGTGACATAGGTTCCCTAGGAAAGGCATCGTAGATGGGTGCGGTGGCATTATGGTTGTACCATGCCATGAGAGAGACTTATGCCCCTACATGAGATACCATGGATAGACTCAGAGGTTTGTTCTTGATTTTATCATACCATGCATGGGGTGACACTTGGGACGTCATTGATGGGTCGCATTGATGGACTCTTATGGAATTGGTTATATATAGAGCCTTAGAGAAATACTTGGGGTCCCACTCGAACCTCCTTATATGGTCTCAGGGTGCTTCTCCTTAAATTCAAAGAATGAACTTAATTAAGATAGGACTGGTTGATATTGGAAATTCAAGGATGTGTCTGCTAAGCCAAATCACAAGATTGTGAATAGTCCATCTTCTTTCATACATTACTCTTTTCACTTTTCTTTTGAATTATCCCTTGGTTCAGACTCACCAACTTAGGCCAAAATAGTTAACATTGGGTGAGTTTCCCAAGTGGAACACAATCTAACCCATTTATTAATTTATTTTTGTCTTGCATTTTTTATTATTTTCACGCAATTCATGTTATATTACATGAACCATATTTATCTAGACACCATTGGTGGTGGCCTACTAAGTATATCTCACACCCTCCTTAGACCGCCTTTGGTATCCAAGAAGACTTCATGAATATAGGTATAGGTAAAGTTAAGTGGATAGATTTTGATTCTTGATTGATAGTTCTAGGATGGATTTTAGGGGTAGATGACTGAGCCTATGCTTGTGATTCTAGTTATTGCATTTTTTTGTTTTTTTGGTATTTGGTATAGAATGTATTACATGCCTACAACCATGTATCTCATTTACTTCATTTTTATATAGATATAATACCATGATCATCATCATATTGTATCTACTTATTTTTTAGCTTCCTCCAATTATTTATTTGTCTCACATGTTGTTTTTATTATTGGTCCACCTCCATATGTCTATTATTACTGCTTCCGCTACGGCGGGTTACTAGTATGGTCATATAGTGTCTACTTTTACTACTTCTTATACCTTATATATTATTGTGCTCCACTTAGATAAATGAGGTAATATTATCCCCATGGACACACCCTAGGCCCTTTCTTCTGGTCAGCTACTTATGGCATTCAGGGAGGCACGCTTGTGGTCTTGTGGCCCACCATCTCGGGGCACCACTAATTGGAATATGTGGGGGATGCTACACCTCCTTCATAATAATTGAATATATCTTGAAGGTACCTCAACACTTCTCTTTAATATCAATTCATTTTATATATTCCAAGGTCTATCACATGATCACTTTCCAACCAAATTCATCTCAAAATTAGCAGTCTCTACCTATGATCTATCTATCCTAGATCTAATAATATAGGGTTATGATTCTTCATCTCATTAGGAACCACACCCAAAATTGATAAGGTTATGCATCATGTTGATCCTTCCCTTAGAAACCAAACTTTGATACATGATCACCTTAGTGATTTATATCACAAAATCTCAAGGCACTTTGATACCTATACCATATACCCGGTAGTGCATCCCATGCACTGATATCAACTCGAAGTATCTACTTATGATTTCAATATCTAAGGCACTCAAAAACCCAAGAGAAATTATCTCTTGGTTTACCCTCACACACATCACTCCATCACCAATATCCCAAGATGTATTTAAAAGCGTCACTAGGCTTTCCCACCTAGCGCATAGTCAAGCCTCTCATAGGTTTTAGTTCACGAGGCCTCACATATTCTAACATCTTAAATAACACAAGGAAACTCATGTAAAAATTAATTAACTATAGGGTTCTCATATATATATATATATATATATATGTATCAAGAATCACATGATAACTCATTAGCTTACTTGGAAACTGATCATTAATAGTCATATACATATGAGACTACCCCCTTGAGAATAATGACCTCATAAAAGTATATATATATATATATAATGGAATTATCCCATGATGTTCTCTATCATGTAAATAATGATCATATTGTTCATTTAATTAGAATTACACCAATAATTTATATGGGAAAACACTATATAGGTTATTGTTGACATTTTAAATAATCGAGTCTATTTTATTTCCTAAACTAGTATCAAAACCACCAAAAAATGGTTTAATAATAAGGCACTCAATCCATATACTCACCCCTTATGATAGGGACCATATAGTTTTCATAAAATATAACCTCTTCATGGAATCCAAACAACCTATCTTAAAATTAAAATATACCATGTACCAACTGGGTAGAACTCCACCAACAAGTTATATGATAAAACACTATATAAGTTATTATTAACACTTTCAACCATTAAACCCTCATCTCCAATGATATAAATCACACACAAACAAATGCATGTTATGTGAATCCTAAATGTGATATATGATTCCTAAACATCTACCTCTTGACAATTGGTTAGGATCTAAAAATAAAATAAATCATAAATTTAAAAACTTAAGTAAGTCACCCTAGGTGAAATCATTGAACCATAAAAGCATAAACCAATAAAATTAATCATATATCCATGGTGATAAAAAATTTACATCAAAAAGTTACTCACAACACACCAGTATATATTCCATCATAATCTTTGAAACATACCTAATCCTTATATACCATCTCCAAAAATAGTAAGTCAAAACAAAAAATTTCAAACCTATTTGTGAAACCCATTCCCTAGACCACTAATCAGTGTCCTTTCTGGAGAGATACTAGTTCTCAGGAATGCCTCCTCATATTCACATTGACAAAAATTACAAAATAAGAAACACAAGTCCATTTGGGAACAACAATTCTTTATTTTTTATACATACTCTAATTGTTTTTTATTAATATATAATGATGTTTGGTTATTTGCTATGTAATTTTTCACTCTGATATGGGAGAATACACCCACTAAAGAAGAAGATTTGTTTCCTATATACTATGGGTAAAGAAGCATTAAGTGTTATATGCCCCTGAATACTCGGTTGGACAGATTCAAGGGGGTATCCCAAGCATCAAATGATTCAAGATCTAATTTTTATAGTTATTACAAGTGTTCCTGGTGTTGAAATAACTATACACATCATGTTAATATGGTGAATACTTGGATACCATGTACCATGCAATGGATTACATCTTATGGGAAGACTAGTTTGGAATATTTAGTTTCTTGGAATAATTATCTGGATAGATTACTAGTATCCTTATACCTATGATGATAATTAATCTAGTCCTTAGGACCATGAAAATTACAAAATAGGTTGAGTGTTATCTACAATAGTACATGAAGATTATAAATATTGACTAATTGGATTAATTGAAGGACTTACAGTTACTGGATTTTATGGATAGATTTAGAAATATAATTAAGAACCATGTGTTGGATAATCTATCCTTATGTACTTATGAATATAACTTATAAAATAAATGATGACACACTCTTGGATGAAGGTTGAATTGTAGATTAATTGGTGAATACAATGAGAAACATTAAAGAACTCAAAGAGGGTTGTTTTATTTAATGATAAGTTCTTGGGAATTGAGTTGAGATTATTAAGAGTGTTTGATAAATTTAAAAAAAATTATAAGTGTTTATGAGTGGATTATAATGTTAAGAGATAGACTAGAGGTTCTATGGTTTGAAATTAAAGAAATCTTAAAAAATTTCCCAATTCCAGAATCCACGTATCCAAATTCCCCAAATATGATATTACCCTATTTAATCAGATTTTCATCCATGAAGATCAATGTAAGGATATTTAGTCCATTTTTTGAGAATCAACATAAGAGTTTTAGGCCTCATATTTGAAGTTCATGTAGATGAAATCATCATGTAAGTGAATTTGAAGTCATGCATGAGAATGTTTTCTTGCATGATGATCAACATAAGGGTTTTGAATAACATATAAAATTTGGAAATGTATTAAAAATCACATAATTGAATCCAGACTGAGATCCACATATATTAATTTTTCTCATATTCATAATGAAAATTTATAAATTTTCTAGAATTATTATTATAAGGATAAATTCAATATTAATGATTCTAAAACTGGTTTTCAAGGTTCTAAATATCACAAAGGATGAAAAGGGTTTGTAATTAAAGACTGAATTATTGAGTTGCTGATATTTGATATATTGGATAAGAATATCAATGATGTATAGAATTTCTAGAATTATTTATAATACTAAATTTATTTGATGAAATTCTATATTAAATGATAAATGAATTTAGAAGATGCTCATTCTCTATTCTTTAGTCTTTAAAAATCATGATCAACGGAATGATCATAATTCAAGACAATGATGATGTAAGAATACCCAATGGTGGATTTGGATGGTGATATGAGTTTCATGATGTAATAGGAGACTTTCATATTGTAATTATTATGAGGAATGATTAAAATACATCATATTTTGAGGGAAAAATAAGATGTAATATTTAAATGAGTTTAAATGATAAAATAAATTAAGAGACTATTTAACAATTTATTTGTGAGGACCTCATCTATCTTTAAATTATTTAGAGATGATGAATAAAATTTTTTTGGAAAATCAATAATATATATTCAGTTGATATAAGAAAATGATAATAAAATAAGAAGGGCCCTCCAGTGAGTATACAAGAGAAAACTATCTGAGAAAAAATAATATTGAGTTTGCGGGTACGTTTCATGTATAAAAAAGGTGGAAAGTATCGTGGGAGACATCTAAGGTGATTAAATTAAATGAGAAGATCATTGATATTGATTTTATGAGGAATTTAAATATTTTAAATATAGAAAATAAATGATGGTGACATATATATAAAAGTAAAAATTTGTTGAGAGGAAGTGTTGTGAGGGGATTTAGTTTGAATATTGGTTCTGAAAGATAATATTTTGTGATTAATATTGAATAAATCTCGATGATCATGTATTTATTATCTGATATTGTGATGAGAAGTTTTTATCATCTAGGTATCCTAGTGTAATTTATAATAAGAAGATCATGTGATAGATATTGGTGAAAAATATTGAGAATAAAAAAAATAGAGAAAGGACAAATTACAGTGTATGGTTTCATCTATTGGTTTCAAATCACTTTGAGAATGATGTGGAGCCTTGGGTTTTGAAGATAAAATAATCTCATTAAGTTAGAAGACTAGGTGAATAGTGTTTCTGAAAGCTATGAGAAGTGACCAAGTTACCAAATTTACTACAGATGTGAATGCATTTAATGAAACTTCCATTGAGTTAAAGGCGGTTAGTTTTATAAATTCAAATATATCATGTATTAATTTATTGACCTAATCCCAAGAAAGAAACAATAGAATATATATGGTTCAAATCCATATAATCTACGTGACTTAGGGTGAGAAGGGAGATCAATGTTTGAATCAGTGACTATAGATTAAATCTGTTGGAGGAAGTCTTATGTTAATCAGAAATGTGGCTAATGTGACTCTATCCAATATAATATTAATTAAATTCTGATCTATTCAACATGTAATTGAAGACATTTATTATAGTAGAGAATCCATGTTGGGGTGTCTAAATAATTTGGAAATTAGTAGGTCTTTTGATCAAACCTTTTAAATTATTGTATTCTTATTCCTTTATTTACTGCATTATCCTGATGATCTGATGTGAAAAAAGAGTGATTAGATCTAGACTAAACATTTCTAGGAGGTTAAACTGATTAAGAATGAATTTTTAAAAAGTAAAAATTGATTTACCCCACCTCTTTCAGTATCCCATTAGTTCTTTGGTCATTTAAATTAGTATCATAGCACTGCCAGTTTTCATCCAAAAATATCCCAATGAAGTATAGATTTGATATGTTTGAAGAAGATTCTAAAATAAAGAATCATTTCTCTAATGATACTGAAGTAAAAAATGGGATCTCCCTCTAAGATAGTACAAAATAAGTTAAAGGAGGTAGAAAAAGATAAAGTGAAATATGAAAAGGGAGAAGGGTGAACCATTACTTGATTCTACACAAAGTGGTGAGTTTACATTTGATGAATATGTTGATAGAGATCCTTTTGATGATTCTAGTACAAGATATGACTAATTTGATGAAAATTCATACATTAAAACAACTAAATATTTTTACTTGCATATTGGAAATTATCTAAAGAATGTCCTCGCTGATATTTTTACCTAGATACTAATTTTTTTCAAGGGATTATTTGATTAAAAATTGCATCTATAGGAATAAGTTGATTCCATAGATAATTCCTTGGATAAGAATTTTGGTGTATGAAACATCCTCATAAAAATAATGAATGCAAAGGATGGAATTATCATACTTTTATTTGATATATATTTTCAATAAATTGAATAGTGTCAAATAATAGACTTTGTAAAGTATGTGTTTAATATTTCTGTCATTAAAACATTCCATGAATTAGAAAATATACACAAAGTAACAATGAATGTTAAATATGCCTAGATGGATGTAAAAGAAAAAATAGTAAAATATCTTGATAGTTCACTACAAGGTGTTATCGATATGCATGAAGAACAAGATCCTATGTTTAATAAAGATTGTGGAGAGAGATTTAATTTAGTTTAATCTAAGAAAAATTTACTCAACATGAAGTTTTTGATGATGGAAATCAAGATGCAAAATCTAGAGTCAAGCCAAACTGGACCTTACCAAAGAACCAAGAAGAGAAATATTGTAACTCAAGTTTATGAGAAGTGTTTTCTATAAAAATGGACTTAAATAAGTGGTAAATAAAGGTTTAAATCTATTATAAAATAATCCATAGCCAACTCTATGAATAATATCACCCATAGTTCAAATATAACCGTACACACTAAATCTATTTTGAAGAAAAGGGGTGGAAAAAAGTTAAATTCTATAAAAATGTGTGTGGATAAAATCATTGTAAACCCACCAATGGATCAAGGTTGGAGGTAATTAATTCCTAGAATATAATTTACCAAAACTTATTCTAAAATAGTGTAGAAAAAACTCAAAACAACAAAGCTGACAAGTATAAAAATATTTACATATTTCATCTACAAGAAAAAGAAAGGGGTTTGTTAGCTATTGTTGGTGAAATTTGAGGTTAAGACACATGTACATAGATTTTTGGCATAAAATTTCAACATATTAATGTAAAATAAGGCTTATAGAAAGGGGAAGAAATTTTTAAAGAGGAAAAAAACTATTATACTAAAGAAATAAACTTTACAGAATGGGAAAAAAATATTTTAAAAATAGATTTAAATACTTAAACAACCACTATAAAATTTTTAAATTATATAGCCAAAAATATATGGTTTGTTAGTGTGTTCAAATCCAACAGAATTATTTTACTGGTGGGAAGAAAATGTCTCAATATAATATTAAGTATGTGAAGAAATTGAAGTCAACCTCAAGGAGACAAGAAAAAAAATAAAGAATCTAACACTCTTAAGAAGAAGGATAAATATTATGTCACACCAAATAGAGGAATATTCTTTTATGATGTTAAGATATTCCACACAATAGATTATTTAAAATAATCCTTGGAATTCAAATCTATATAGGTTAATCTAAAAACAAATAAAATGTCAATCAAAGTGATGCATAAGATGATTGGCATGGTAGAGGACATCACTGATGAAGAGTATGTAAAAGGGTAAGTCAAAGAATAAAGAAATGGTGTGTATTAGGTGAAAACTAGTTATAAAAACTCATAATAAGTGCATGTATAATTTACTAGAACAAATAGATATGTTTAATAGTAAATATAAAGCACCATTACTCTCATGTTCCAAATATGATTCTATTAGGAAGAAGTCCACACCATTGAATAAGGGAAAATATATAAAGAAGGAATGCATAGTTATATGACACAGTCATATAGAAAGGAAAAAAGATGTTAGAGAAAGTATCAAAAAGTGAAAATGATTTTATAACACATGAAAAGAATACCATTCTATCTAAGGAACAAAATTAAAAGATGATGAATAATGTACTACCTAAAGGGGTAAAACCTAGAAATCTATATGTGAAAGCATTGAGGAAACTAAATATGAATTTCATGGCTTAATACATCTATATCAACCTTCTTACTCAAGTTTAGGGGTTATTGGAAGTTACATCTTATTCTCAAATCAATATGAAGGTGGTTTAATATTGGTTAATTTAAGGTTAAGTTGCATAGAAAGTATCCATTAATGGGGAGCAATTGGAATAATCCAATCTTCTAGATATATATGAATTTGTTTTAATATAAAATTTGTGATAGATTTGATAAAAACTGAATTTTTTGGTATGATAATTACTCTATTAACCTCATTTTAATTTATATTCATTTTATTATTAAGGTTTTATTATCTAATATAAGGGGGAAATATATTTACCTTCACTTGAAATTTTTGACATGTGTGTTTAATTGAGTGTAGGTACTTGAATATCTTATTAAAATAATTTGATCAACCCTTATTTAGAGAAATGGTTCACTTATTATCCTGTAGTGAGTAATTATAGATAAATTATATATCCAAATTAATTACTCATGTTTTCCACATTAGGTTTTCCCATGTGAAATTTGAGTTGGTTTATTGATGTCATAGTGTTAAGGAACATGTGATGCCATATAAACTATGAGGTTTCCTGTGTTGATATTCAATTTTGATATACACTTTTAATTGGTTAGTAGTGACTATTTTATAATTCCTTGTCTCATGAATTTATTAGAGATATTGTAAATTTAAAGATCCAATGGGGAGCATATGTTTTATATAGCAGTTTACTAGTTAATTTGAAAGTTAATAAAGTCCTCTCAAATACCCATCTTCCCAATAAGGGGGGGGAATAAATAGAACCCACTTACATTTAAAAGTAGAAAAAAATTTCCCACCTTTTTATTTATTCTCAATAAGGGGGAGTAATAAAAACTGAATTTGAAATTAAATTGGTATCGAAAACAAATCCAAATAGAGATATTGTTGTGTCTAAATGGATTTGTGTTGCTATTATTGTATTTTTTATCATTGATAAAAGTGTAAGTTAATGTTATAATAGATGGATTGAGTATCCACCCACAAAAGAAGAAGATACATTTCCCATATACTATGGGTAAAATAGTATGAAGAGTTGGCTTCCCTTGAATACCTGGCTAGACGGTTTCATGTTAGAATCCCAAACATCAAATTATTGCAGAGCTAGTTTGTATGGATATGAAAAGTGAATATTATTTTGAAAGAACTATTTATATCTTGTTCGTGTCGTGAAGATTCAACTTCCAAGTACCATTCAATGGTTTATAACTTACATGCAAATTAGTTTGGAAGAGGTCTTTTCTTGGAATACCTAGCTAGACAGATTTCTAGAATCCCTATACATGTGATTATTGTTGATATGGTCCTCATTTCCAAAACAAGTACTAAAGTGTTTTAGTGTTTTCTATAATAGTATAGGAATATTGGAAAGGTTATATAAGTGAATAGCATTAATAAGCTATGATTATTAGGTTTTATGGCTAGATTTTAAAGGATAATGAAGATCCATTTATTGGATAATCTATCCCTATAGAACTATGAATGTAGCTTCTAAAATTAGTAATGAAACATGCTTGGATGAATGATAAATTGAAGATAAAGTGATGAATACAGTGAGATATATTAAATAAATAAAATATGAGTGTTTTATTTTTTGTTAAGTGTTTGGGAATAGAGATGATGTGTTGAATCATTTTTGATAAATTCCTAATGTTTTTTGAAGTGTTTATGAGTGGATGGGAATGGTTGTATCCCTTCCTTGGACACCTTTGATAATTCCTCTCTAAACCTGGAGTTATGTTCCTTTGGATCTTGGTATTCCAATTGAGAATTTAAAGGCAAGACTTCAGTTATTTTCATTTTCTTCTCCATAGTTTTATGGTCTTTCCTTAAGTAAACCTAGTTCAAGTTGATTGATTAGTATCGAGATCTCATATCATGTATTTAAATGACTTTAGTTTTCATTTAAGGGGAGGAAGGAATAATATGATCGCTCTCTCATTCATTGAAGGATTTTCTACATCTTCTTTTATTTTGAGGTGGGTGGTTTAGAAAAACTCCCTTATGTCTATTTTGATTCTTATAGTATGTTTAATAAGTGTGATTGCATTGTAAGGCCATGTGTATGACCTACCTAAATGGATAATTCATAGTTTTTATTGAATTAACAATATTAGACCCCCCATAGATACCATCAAGTCCATTGGCATTGGGATAAAACTTTTTTCCACCTGATTGGTGAGACTACCCTTGAAACTATTATTAAATAACAACCTTTATTAATGTGAATTTAGAATAATAAGTGAATTGGGATAATTATAATTTGGTATAAGATGTGAATAGTGATAAATGGTAACCTAGTATAACTTGGTAATTGGAATAATTAACCAATATTTCTTATGATAACTTGATTACATGTTGATGTTTTGTTACTTGATTCTTACCATTATTTTTTAGTCCTGACATGGGAGAATAAACCAAATTGGTAGTTATGATTTTGGATTATTGGGATAGGGTAATGATTACTTGATACTTGTTTTTCCCTTGGTTTGGAAGTTCACATGAGATCACGTAAGTGGATCAAGCATAGTCTAATGGTACAGTATGATATATCATGAAATTTTGAATTTTCCATGGTTTGGAGTTGTACCATGGGAACATGTAGGTGGATCTATCATATTCTAAGGAACCAGTATGATATAGTTACTTTCCCCTTGGTGTATTAGGATCGAGGAAGATGTAAGTGGTCGTAGAATAGTCTAAGGGTCCAATATGAAAGGGTTACTTGAGACATGATTTTGAAAATTCATCCTGACCTAGGAGAATCTACCATGACATATGTGATCTTTCCTAATATAGAAGGATCCACTAATTAACAAAGCAATCTACCATGGATCGAAATATGGTTTGGCTAACCTAGGGCGTCAACCTATACCTTGAGGTTTGGAAAGTTTATTTTACATTTTGTATTAATTTATTAATTAATACCCTATTTTATCACTTTATTTCATGCACGATATATTTATTCTGGATTATTTAGACACCATGGGTGTAATCCTAGTGAGTTGTATCACACATGTTCGGGTACCATTTGGTTCCCAAGTAAAATTCATGGATATAGGTATGGACAAGGGAAAGGGAACAAGTTATTGATTGATTTCTTGTAGGATGGGTTGGATCTTAAATATGAAACCTACATGGGGTTTAGAACCATGGATTTTGGAGTCTCTTTTATCGAGTATTTTTAGTATTTTATTTATATAGATTACAACATTCTATTTATTTATATTCAGCCACTATTTTCATGATATTTATTATTATTGTACTCTTAAATTTTCCTTTTATTCTTTTTAGTTACATGATTTATTATTTACATTATTTATACTATTATTAGTACTCTTTTCCAAAGGTTATAGTCTCCCCAATATGTTCCTTACACCCTCGCTACTAGTCAATAGCCTCTGGCATATAGGGAAGTGTTCCTAAGGTCACATTACCCACCCATATCAGTCACATGAGGGAGCACCAAACAAGTGATGTTACAAAGTTGTATCATAGGATGGTTCTTTTCTGTGTCTTTACTATCTGGGAAAGGTAAATAGGAAACTAGGATGTTTTGGGGCTTGGAAATAATCTCATTCATGAGATAAGCTAACCCATGTATGGGATAAAACCTGAGTATCCAGTGATCAGATTATTGTTCATGATGTTCATTTGTTACATTTTTTATGTTATTTTACCATAGGGGATTCACTTGTAGTGTGATGTTACTATTTATTAGGTTTTTTCTCATGGTACAGTATGGAATGATATGAGTATGAACACATCATGATAGGAACATAGGGATACATGTTGACATTCATTGTTCATGATAGGGACATATCTACTGCATATGACGCATCTTCCTATATATATTGTTAAATGTTATATATTTCTATATCAAAAAAATAAGTGAAATAAATTATTATTTTATTCCAATTCACTTGTTAAGATAAGTAAATAATAATCTTGAGTTAGTGGTTCTATGTAGTTTTCACCTTTTGAGGTTGATCTTGTAGAGTAACTTATATTCTAAGGAGTGTCTAAACCTATGTGGAGAAAATGCCTACTTACCATCTTTGATTTGAGAATAAGAAGTGTGGTAATCATCACACACCTAACACTACTAATCCTAAAACTCTTTTGTATCAAGAGAACAAGATGAATGATCAACTTCACAATAGTTTCCTGAGGTACATGAAATCCATGGAGAGAGATACCATTCAAATTGTACTTTTGATGTCTGATTTGACTAGAGAGTTTTAGTTGTAGCACCCACCTGCATTCACTAGGGAGGGATTCCCCCAGGAATTTTAGTTCCAGGTTTAGTTGGTATAGATTCTTTTTAATCAACTCGAGACACCTGTTGATAGGAGGGTGAAGCTTACTACATACATTTTAGGATTAACAACCAAGAATTGGTGAGATATTATAGATAAAGATGATTATAAAGAGTATTTGACCTAGAAGGACATTGATTTGAAGTTCCCAATACAATTTTATCTAGAGACATTGAGGGATGAGAGAGATCATAAATTCATACACCTGACACAGGGAGAGGTGTCAATGATAGATTATAACGGATTCTTCAATGACCTATAGTTTTTTTTCTCCTTAGAAGCTGATGATATAGCTAGGGAGAAATGTTTCTAGGACATGAGTTTCTACAATATAAGGTCACAAGTGAACATATTTCAGCTAAATAACTTCACAAATGTGATGAATCACACTCTCATCATGAAAGAGAACCTATAGGAAGCTCTGAGTGGTGGCCAAGTAGTTTTATTAGGGTGATATGGTAGCTCTTATTTTGGTAGTATGAATCCCTTCTATGACAGTTATCACCGGGGTAGTAATAGGTAGAGTATCCATTGTAGTGGGTATCTATCTTAGAACCACAACCCATTGTAGTGATTTTAGTATGGAAGGTTTATCCCCACACACCTACAATGTTTTTTACTTGCTATAGAGTGTCATGGTATGAAAGGTTAGACAATATGTAGAGGTTACATAGGGTCTTGAAAAAACAAATCAGTGGAAAGAAAAAAATAATGACACCACAGTCTAAGAAGGACTCGGCTACCCCTTAGTAGATTGGTAGTTTCAGTTCCACTAGATTTTCAGGATGAGGTAGAGGACATGGTACCCCAACATATGATTAATAGTACCATAAAATGGGAATAGAACATGGAATTCATACTAGAGAGCATGGAAGTGGGGTGATTCTTCCACGTGCTATGTAGTCTACTCTGGCTAGTTTGGATGTAGGGAGTTCTACCATCAAAGGTATGATTCTTGTATCATCTACCCTTTTATATTTTTTTTTGATAAAGGAGCATCGCATCCATGGGATCCAGTCTTAATATCTTATTTTTCCCCTTTATCTAATACTTCCACTCCCATGCTAGGGTACCGCATCACCTACATTAGCCTGAACTTCAGTTGGAACACCATCTACCATCTTACTAAGGGGTAGTTAAGTCCTTCCCAGACTCTGGTGCCTGTCCTGATCACCTACCAATAATTTTTTGCTTGATGCCCCTACACAGCCTCTATAAGTAGCATAACCTTCCACAAGAATGACACTCCGCAGTAGGGAAAGAACACTAAAAGCATGTTTTGTCAATCATAGAACACTAAAATAATTGCAATGAGATACAGTTCAAAGATGGATACCCACTACCCTAGTTTCTCTGCCTACTACTACCCTAATGTTAATCATCATAGTGGTGCTTTCTACTTCCATAAGAAGAGATACTAGATCACCCGACTAAAATTGCCTTTCCACTACTCAAATCTTCCCATAGGTTTTCTTACATGATGATAGCCTAAATTATCACATTTGGGAATTTTATCAAGTGAAATAAATTTTCATGTGACTTTATATCATAGTGAAAACCATCCTAGAAATATTTGTCACAACCCGTCCCCCGGGGCCTGTGTCGTGACTACCCTAAGCCCACCTTCCATAGGCCAGTGGCTAGCGACTAGAACCAGAAAGGCGTATCCCTATAACAGGAAGGCATCACATTTAAACCTGTAAAAACAAACAATCCAATAATACAACAAGAAGAAACCATGAAGTAAACTACTGTAGTAAAAAGTATACTGAAAGTTAAAGGGGAGGAATACAAGACCAACTAGAAAGTACAAGTACAACTGAAAGAGAAAAAACTCCTAGAAGGTCCACCTAGGATCCTACCTGAAGGGTAATGTCATGTCAAATGGTCCACCTCTGAGCATTTTCCAGACCAGGCTCCCTCAGCCTCAATCAACGATGTATGTCGTATGCACAAGACACAGCAAGGTGCAGGCGTAGCCCGTACAGGGGTGAGTATAAAAATACTCAGTAGGGACCCCAAGACCCCTGAACGTCACCAAAAGTTCCACAAAGGAAAAACCACAAAGAAAGACCTCAATCCCAAATCACGAAGCAATAGTCATCCAAACTACTTAGGTATATTCCAATACATATACCTAAGTAATCTGAATATACTCGTCTCATACATGAGGAAACATAAGGATCCAAATTTTAATCCATTTTCACAATTGATCCATAAGGGAAGAGTACCACAAAGGTAATGCCACAAAGATAAAAGTACCACAAAGGTAACACCAAAAAGGTAACACCGCAAAGGTAAAAGTACCACAAAGGTAACACCATAGAGGTAACACCATAAAGGTAAAAGTACCACAAAGGTAAATACTCAGCTCACACCGGGTATATAACATAATTACATAAGTAGATATGATTAGTCATAAATATATATCATCTTATTCTTTCGAGAGGCTCTGCTGCTGACCCTCACTGGATCGATAAATGATGACCCACATAGGATCATTAGGCGCTGACCCACATAGGATCAATAGATACTGACCCACACAGGATCGGTAGAAGCTGCCCTACATAGGATCGATAGATGATGGCCCACATATGATCGATATATTTTGACCCACATAGGATCGATAGATGCTGACCCACATAGGATCGATGTTCTTTCTTCACGTTACAGCTAGCCATGAGATTCTTTCACTAAGCACGCTTGATTCTGGGAGGATCCGCTCCTCAATCCATCATTTGTACCTCAACCACCACTAAGTTCCATGAATAAGTATCCCAAAGGACCGTCATGTCGTAAGGGTTCCAACGTGACAGACGGCGCGCCAATCGAATTCTCGGTCTGTGACTTATAAGCGTTTTAGTACCGAGGGCCCGGTTGGATTTGGGTTCGATTCATCCTGTATGTACTCCAAATTTCACCAAAACATAATTAGAGTATACCAAAAGGAACGTCTCGCTCCAAGGATCTCATCACTATAGATGGTTCGTCAAATAGATGCTCGGTTCACAAGTTATGGCTCTTTAGCGAAACTGATCCTGGAAGGGTCTGGGTCTAGTTCGACCCGGGCAGGGAGGCCCGACCCGGTTAGGCTGGGCTGCTGTCCAGCCTAGCCTGTTGGAGTGGGGCCCTCCCTAGCTATCATGGGGGGGTAATGCTCCCCCCTTTCTTTCGAATGGAAAAGCCATTTGGGGGAGTGAAGCGGTGGAACCACGTGGCACTGCCTGGTCGCCGCGGGACCTGCAGGGGAAGATCCCTTCTCCTTCACCACGACTTCGAGCTATGGCCATCTTCGGTGGTGTGCGACGGCGTGCCACTCCACCTCTGCCCACGGCCTTCTCTGTCGGCGACGCGCAACGGCACGCTACCATCTCTTCTGCGGTGAGCCAATGGCGGCCACCGCCATCACCTGCCAGCGCCAGTCGCTGGTGTTGCCATGCCAGTGGCGTGCCGGTGATCTTCCACGGGTCACTGAGTGAGCTCGGGTGGCCTGTTTTTTGTATGAATGTACCAACAGCCTCCCCGAGATCCCTCTTTACTGCTTGACCCTCCGTTCCGGGTTCTATCCCACCCAAGTAAAAAAGTCCACAAAGAACACATATATCAACAAAGTAGAAGAGGGTAT
Organism: Viscum album; assembly: GCA_963277665.1. NCBI lineage: Eukaryota > Viridiplantae > Streptophyta > Magnoliopsida > Santalales > Viscaceae > Viscum > Viscum album. The sequence goes on along the minus strand of OY728119.1, from coordinate 1,681,496,537 downwards.
GGGCCTTATTAATTTGGCTCGTGCCCTCTGCGTTAGCTCAATAACACGAGGGAATAATAGGATTCAACAATCTCTTGAAATTAAAACAATATAAATCCTTACCTCAAGATCGTTGGAGAACGTCTGCGTTTAAGGAAGAGTCAGCATTCATCGGTTCGTGATTCGGTGATGTTCGTCACCGCTCGCTGGAACTGGTCCCGTCCTCCAAGTGGTTGGTGTCATGGTATTTTACCAGAGATTTGTCACTTGGTGAATTCGTTCCAACAGCCCTCCCCAAGATCCATATAAATAGGAGAGGGGAGGGTGATTAACACAAATAGAATTAATGGGGTTCATTTAACTAAGGAACCATCCTAATTCAAATGGTGTGGCTACATGAATAAAGGGGAGTCAAGACATTTAATGTCTTGACGTGTCATTGGTGCCGCCACCACTTCTTGTCCATTATAGGAAAAGAAAAAGAGAGAAATAAAATAACATCGCCATGTTATTATTCTTTTAAAAGTCCCAAATCTATCTTTTTCTCCTGCACTACTGTGTTTGAAGTGAAGCCTCCCTTAATCTAATCTCAGCACTGCGGATTCAAAAGTGATCTCATATTTTTAATCCAAGAATTGGTTCAAAAGTTAGAAAACCTCACTCTTACATTTACTGAACATACCTTAAAAACGTTCAGAAATTCATTACGGGCACACCAGGCCTCAGAATCAGGCACCGTCAATTTTTGTAAAATCATAATAATTCTATATAATTTAAAAAATTTACATGGAAAATCCGAGTCATTATAATATATCACCATAGAAATCTCATCATCTACTAAGGGTGGGGAAAAGTGTTGTAGTTCAGTGAACTGTCCAACATAATCCATCACTAAAATTTCTCTATATGTTATGTTTATGAACTTCTGAGCTCTCATATCCCTCAATTTATCTAGATAAAAGTGGCTTAGAATCTTTTCCTCAAAGTCATTCAAAGTCATCTCTTTTTTCTAACCAACTTTCTCCACAATTTCCAACCAATGCTTATATGGTCCTCATAACATGTAAGGAAACAAGCTTCACCCTCTTATCAGTGGATGTCTTGTGGTGCTTAAATATCATTTAGACTAACTCAATCTTGAACATAGGTACCAGGGGTCATCCCTCCCCAATGAACATAGGTAGATGCTATAACTGGAATGATCTGGTTAGATCATACATTGAATTCATAGTGTGAATGGTCTCCCTCTCCATGGATCGCATGACCCTTAGGAAACTGTCATGGAGATAATCAACTATACAGTTCTCTAGAAATGAAATAGGTTTCATATTATTTGTGTTAGGAGTAAAAATATTACCACTCTCCTGACACTCAACTCAAATATAGGGGGAGCCATTTTATCTACAAAGGATAACACACTCCTAAGAATACAAGTTACTCAACAAGATCAACCTCAAAAGGTGAAATACACAAAGAACCACTAAGCCAAGGTTATTATTTACATGTCTTAACAAGAAAATTTTCACAACATAATAGTTTACTTGACTTATTTTTATCAGATATATAAATGTTTATCATTTTATAGTTTATACAAGAGGATTTGTTTCATGCAATATATATGTCCCTAGCATGAAAAATGCACATCAATATATATCCCTACGTGTATATCATGATGCATGTATATGCATCTCATGTCATTCTATCCCATATGAAAAAATATCAATAAAATGTAATTTAACATTACAAGTGAATCAAATATGGTGAAATAAAATCAAAACAATAACAATCAAACAACATGAAAAATAATTCTATCCCCGGGTACTTGATATTTCTCCCATACACGGGTTAACTACTCCCACGAACAAGATCATTTGAAAGGTGTAACACATCATAGTCTCCCGTCTACCATTCCTAAACAATAAATCCATAGAAAAGAACCATCCTCTAATACCACTTTGTGATTTCCCCGACCTGGTGCTCCCTCACATGAACGAATCAAGTTGTTTATATAACCTCATGTGCACCTTCTTGTATACTAGAGGCTGCCGACTAAAAGTGAGGGTATAAGTAATATAGTGGGGAGACTATACCCTCTATTATAGAGTAGTAATAATAGTGGAAATAATGTAAATGATCAATCATTCTCCTAAGAAGAATAAAATAAAAAATGGATAATCCAATAAAAATAAATTCAATGAAAATAGAGATTGAATGTAACTAAATGGCATGTTATAATTCATACAAATAAACTATCAAACAAACTTGATAAAAGGGACTAAAAAATCCTTATTTCTAAAACCCATGTCAAGTCCCGCCTCCAACCTCCAACCCATCCAGTAAGTAATCAATCAATAACAGGTTCCCTTACTCTTGTTCATAACTTCATCCATGAAGTCTACTCGGGTACCAAACGACACCCAAATAGGGTGTGACTACAACTCATAAGGCCAACACCCATGGTGTCTAAACAATCCATCCTGAATATATATTTCATGAAATAAATTGATAAATAGGGGTATTGATTCATAAATTAATATGAAACATAAAATAAACCTATCAACCCTCAGGCTTTAGGTTGAGACCTTGGGTGAGATAATCCTGCTTTGGCACCATGTCAGATGTCTCTATTATGTAGTTAATCCTTTTGTAAAGACCCATAAATTCCATGAAATTATTTTTCTTAAATTCATGGGATTTTTACGAGTCTGAGAAAATTTACGGCGCTTGTTTCTGAGGCATAGTATGCCCGAAATCAATTTCTAAAGTTTTGTTCGGATACGTTCAGTAAACGTACGAGCAGGATTTTATAAATTTTGAACCGGTGCTCGGAATTGAAATCTGAGGGCACCGTTGAGCTCGCAGTGTCAGTGATTTCTTAGTGAGACCTTCACCACAGTTATGTTCTAACGGGAATGGGAGTTAGTTTTTGGGATTTTTTAATTAAATTAAATAAAAATAAAGTGTTAACTTTATTTTTATTTTATGGTGCTTAAAACCTCCAAGAGGTGGTCATTGGTGGGGGGAACCACACCATAACCTCCCATGAGAGGTTATGGTGGTGGGTCCCACCCACACATAACCTCCCTTGGGAGGATATTATTTAGTGGGGCCCACCCGAACTTCTTAACCCCTTTAAACTCCCCATTAATTAATTGGACACCTCTCTCCATTTAATTGGAACTCCTCACCTCCCCAATTTTTTTGAATTTGAACCATTCATTTCCATTAATTAAATGAGTTGTCTTATTTAATTAAACACAATTATTTGTGTTGTTGTTCCATAAAAATAATAGATAACTTCCTCTATTATTTTTGGCTTAGCATTCTTTTGGTGGAACCTTTGGGATAGGAGGAAGAACATGGAAGAACATTGAAGAACATCTCTTCCACCAACGAAGAACGATGGACATCTCTCCCTCTTCAATCGAGGCAAGAAGTGGAAGCACCGCCGCCCGTGAAGAACGCCGACGATGTCATCTTCGACTCGTCTTCTCCGAACTCTTCCTCTTTCAACATTGACAAAATGAAACCACCTTCCCGCGACTTCATCAACGATCCTCGTCAAGCGAGGTAGGGGGATTTGAGTTGAATTTTTTCCCGATCTTTGTCGTTCTGTTTACGGTTCGAGAACCGAATGATAACACCATAACGTGGAGGGCTCGAACCACACGAACACAGTCCGACCCTCCCCCTTTGATTTTTATCATTTGTTGATGATGACGACGGTGCAACGTCGCCACTGGAAGAGAGGATCGCAGTGGAGGAACATGCCACGACTGACAGGACGCGGTGGTATATACGGTGACCGGCAATGAGCTGGTCGTGGAAGAAGCTGCTGGCGCATGGGCCACCGGGTCGCCGGAGGGGCGCGTTGTCGTCACGCCGCGCAGAGAACCGAGCCATGGCCAGGCGGGCCGCGGCATTGCCAGAGGAGCATGTTGTCATCACCCCACACCGGAAGGAGCCGTGACCACGTGGGCCACGGCGGTCAAACAGACTGGGTGTGGCGTCATCGCGCTGCACCGGAGAAGAACCGTTGCCATAGGCCGCGACGGACAGAGGAGGGTGGCTGGCTGAGTCGACCGCCGGTGCGCACTACACGCAGGACCCGAATGGTCCTGCGGTGACCTGGACCGACGCCACCAGACATTGGTTTGGGATCCTAACTGAACAACTTTGTTGTTCGGGGGAAAGGGGGTGCGTGTTTCCCCCCTGGTCACAGCTAAGGAGGACCCCCGCCGGGCCACCAGGTCGCCAGGCCGACCGATCCGCCAGGCCGACCGGGCCGCCGGGCCAACCGGGTCGTCGGGCCGTCTTTAGGTCAGGCCACCCCCTCGGGTTGGGCCGCCTTCGGTCCGGGCCACCCCCTCAGGTCGAGTTGGACCCTCGGGTCAGGTTAGACCTGCGGACCAGGTCAGACCCCAGTCCGATAGCATTTGATCCGAACACACCTCTTCGCCCCTATCCTGGGATACGAGTGTCCGATCGACGAACCGTCTGCGGTGACGGAAAGCTTAAAACGTGAAGGTTTTTTTAGCATACCCCACTTGAGGTTTGGACACAGTTTGGGTACGTTCAGGTTGGTTTGAGCCTAAAAACCAACCAGGCCCCTAGAATGGAAATGCAAATAACCCACAGACCGGGCGTCCAATTGACGCGCCATCTATTGCGTTGAGATCTCTATAACGAGGCAGATCTTTGAGATACTTATACTTGGGACTTCGTGACAGTTTTATTTTCGACTAGTAGATCATGGTTCAGATCCTCCCAGAGATGAGCGAGCGGAGTACAGAAACCTAGTAGTTGGCTGATACATGATGACTGCTTGACCGATTCGACTCAGAGTGACTCGACTAGCCCAGTGGGGAGTCCCTCTGTGTGATGCGGTAGGACCATGGTGGAAGAGAGCCTCTATGTGAGCGCGGCAGACCAGCGGTACTCGATAGGAGGAGTACCTCTGTAGGCTATTAGGGGGAGTGCCTATGTGTGACGCGACAGACCCACAGTGGGGAGCGCCTCTATGTGATGTGGCAGAACCACGGTACTCAACAGGAGGAGTGCCTCAGTAGTCCACGGATAGTGGGAAGTGCCTCTGTGTGATGTGGAAATCCCATTGTACTCGATAGAGGAGGAGTACGCCACCAGCCATGGTTTTGATAATAAAAATCCTGGTTTGAGCTGAGTCAATGACTTTTGAGTTTTCCTCATGATTGAGATGGGTTACTAGATAAGTTAGGTATATGTATGGGAATATACCTAAGTAAGGGTTATCTATTGATTCTTTACTTTCTAGTTATCTTTGTTGGATATTGTGAGACCTTGAGTGTCTCAGGGTCCCTACTGAGTATTGTTATACTAACCTCTACACGAGCTATGCCTACACCTCATTGTATTGGTTGCAGACGATGGACAGTGCTGACTGAGGCTAAGAGTAGCAGGACTAGATGGTACCCAGAGGTGGACCACTCAGAGTGACGGTGCACGGAGCAGAAAAATGGATTTGGTGTGTAGAGGAGGCCAACTGTACCTACCCTTTAGGTATGAATCCCAAAGGAAGACCCAATAACTGTTTTTCCTGCTTTCAGTTGTACTTTTCCGTTTCATTGTACTTTACTATTGGGATTGTATTTCCGGCACCTTTACATTCAGCACTCTCTTTTGTATACAGTCATACTTAGTGTTTTACTTCCAGTTGTGTACTTTGTTGTGTGTGTTTCAGTTTATAAAGGAAATGTATTCCTAGGTTAGGGATTTACGCCTTTGGTGCTAGTCGCCAGCCCCTGGCCTATGGAAGGCAGGCTTGAGGTAGTCATGATGCGAGCCCTGGGGGAAGGGTCATGACAAATTAGTATCAAATGAGTAGGTTCTATCGCAGAACGTAGGACTCTGATCTTTCTTTTCTATGAAACAATATTTTTAAGAGTATTAAGTGTGGTTTTCTGTTCAGGGAGTCTAGTATTGGTGAGGTGGCCGACATATTCATACACCAGGACCCTGACTACTGATCTCCGACTCAGTGCATGAAAACACTAATTGCGTGTGTGTTTCAAAAAGTTTTTCTTTAAGTCATCTCAACCAGGTCAGCTCACCAGGTATAGTCTTTTGACCGTGTCACATCTGTTCCTTTCAGGATGCCTCCCCATGGATGACCAGTTAGAGCCCTGAGAGTTGTACGTACTGATAGCCCACCGAGTGAAGAGGCTTCGGTGCAGGGCCCTTTACCAGCGGAGGCACTAGCGGTACCACTTTCTGTTGGGCCACCAATGCCACTAACCCCAACAGAAGATGATGCACGCCGCTTGAGTGCGTTTCACGAGTTCCAGTGCCAGAGGCCACCCAAGTTCAAGTGAGAGACGGACCCACAGGCGGCTGGGGATTGGATAGAGGTTGTGGTGAGAGTCTTCAGGCTAGTATGGACACCAGCAGACTTCATGGTGATCCTTGGTGCTAGCCTCCTTCAGGTAGAAACAGGAAGATGGTGGAGCCTAATGCTCTAGGTTCATGATGAGGCAGCACTAATCTAGTCAGACTTTGAGAGCCTGTACCGGGTGGATTTTTTTCCAGCCACCCTTCGAGCGGTGTGGATACAAGAGCTACTTCATCTATGGTAGGGCAGCATGACAGTAGCGCAGTACTCTGTGAGGTTCACCGACCTCTCGCACTACTCCACGGATATGATACGAGACCCATTCTTCAGGGGCTAGAACTTCGATCAGGGGCTCAGGTGAGAGATCAGGGCATAAATGATCTTCATAAGCATCCCGACGTAGATAGGGGTGTTAGAGAGAGACCTCATATTACAGAGTTTCCTTGTTGAGTAGTCACCAACAGCGAGACCCACTACTAGTTGACATGCATTGGAGTATTCTGCAGTTGGCAGTAGAAAGATGACGCAGAGGTCCAAGAGGACCTGACCTACAGGTGGTTGACTACATGACTCAGGATCAGTTTTCCGGGGCACACAGAGTAGAGACACACATGCTGGTAGCAGGCAGCGTTACTCATGCGGCGGGTAGGGTCACATGGCTCGTGACTGTCTGACCCGCCATGCCGATGATCAGCAGACAGTTGAGGGACCTCCCAGGAAGAGGTATAGATTCAATCGAGGCGGTCCTTAGGGCACAGGCATACATGGAAGAGGAGATGGTCGAGCAGCTAGTGGTGGAAGACATTATGTGGTGTTACCACCACCACCACCAGGAGGTCCACCCCAACCGCATGGAGCAGGTGGACAGGGGAGATCTCAGCTCCAGGCAGCTGAGGCATACAACCACGGTGATCCAGAGATGATTCGAGGTATGATATGTGTCTACTCCACCTTATTCTAAGTTCTTATAGACATAGGTGTCTGTCACTCTTTCATTTCCACTGCCTTTGTTCGGAGCTCGGAGATTCTGAAGGAGCCATTAGTTCGATCCTTACAGATAGAGACTCCTATGGGAGCTGATTTGATGATTACACACTAGTGACGGTAGTGCGAGCCTACTCTAAGAGGAGAGTTCTTCAGTTGGGATCTCCTAGTAGCGACATCAAGGCCTTACGATGTCATCTTGGGTATGGACTGTTTATCTATAGTCTATGCTCAAATCAACTGTATTAGGTGAAAAGTGCGGTGTGTCCACACGGATGGGACTAGGTTGACCTTCACCGGTGAGAAGGGAACCTTTGGATCATATGACGGACTTAATCAGAAGAGGGTGCAGTCGATTACTCACCAGTTTAATTGCCTTACCCTCGGAGCAGTTGATGTGGAGAGTCCAACTTATCCTGTAGTGGTGGACTAGTACATGGATGTTTTCCCTAATGATGTCCCAGGACTACCTCCTCGCAGAGAAGTGGACTTCTATATAGACTTGTACCCCAGGATGACACTGATATCTACTCTAGCATATTGGATGGCCCCCGCTGAGCTTCACGAGCTGAGGGTACAACTATAGGACTTGTAGGGGAATGGATTCATCCGGCCTAGTGTTTCTCCCTGGGTAGCCATGATTTTGTTCACCAAGAAGGTGGATTGGAGCTTGAGGCTTTGTGTTTACTACCTTCTCCTAAACTAGGTGACCATAAAGAACAAGTACCCACTCTCGAGGATTGATGACCTCTTTGATCAACTCAAGAGAGCACGATGGTTATCAAAGATAGACCTCAGATCAGGATATCACCAGCTCAGAGTTTAAGATGAGGATGTACAGAAGATGACCTCCAGATGTCGGTACGGACACTATAAGTTCTTGGTTATTCCCTTCAGAATAACCAAATCTACAGCAGTGTTCATGTGTCTCATGAACAGGATATTCCATCCTTACCTCGATCGCTTTGTCGTGGTCTTCATCGACGACATTTTGATCTACTCGACTACTGAGGAGGAGCATACCTACCATTTACAGGTATTATTGGACACAATCCGAGAACACCAGCTTTATGGTAAGCTCTCTAAGTTCCAGTTTTGAATTCGAGAGGTTCACTTCTTGGGAAACGTCATCTCAGAGGCTGGATTTGCAGTAGATCCAGCAAAGATTGAGGTGGTACTTTCTTGGGAACCACACAGAAGTGTGATGGAGGTATGGAGTTTCTTGGGCTTGGTTGGATACTATCGGAGGTTCATTCCAGAATTCTCAAGAGTTGTAGAACCACTATCATTCTTGACAAAGAAGTGGAAACCCTTCATGTGGTCAGAGAGATTCCATCAGATGTTTCAAGAGCTGAGGCAGAGGCTGACTATTGCCCCCATCTTGAGGCTTCCACAGGAGGCCGTAGGGTACATAGTTTACAGTGATGCATCAGGGACCGGACTCGGGTGTGTACTGATGCAGGATCGAGCTGTGATCGCGTATGGTTCTCGTCATCTGAGACAGCACGAGCAAAACTACACTACCCATAACCTGGATTTAGCAGCAGTGGTCTTCTCCTTGAAGATGTGGCATCACTATCTGGTGGGCGAACATTTTTCCATGTACTCTGATCACAAGAGTCTCAGGTATATATTCTCTTAGAAGGACCTGAACCTGAGACAGCGGCGTTGGCTTGATTTCCTCCAGGACTATGACTTCGAGATAGTCTATACTCCTGGGAAGGGGAACTTTGTTGCATATGTTCTCAGTAGGAGATCTGGTATACAGCTTCTAGGAGAGGCGACAGAGAAGCAAGCTACCTTACAGATATCCTTTGTAGATAGGGATGGAGCATCTTATCTACAGTCTCTTACAGTCACTCCTGCACTACTTCAGGGAGTCAGGGAGGCGCAGCGTGGGGATGCTGACTGTGAGACACGACATGCTCAGATATCCACAGGGTAGGCACCTGATGGATTTTCTGAAGGTGGGGAGCACTTCATCCTCTTCAGAGGGTGTACCAGGGTACCAGTTTCACTTTAAGAGGAAGTGTTGAGGGAGTTCCACACTTCCCCTATAGCGGTACATCCAGGAGTGGTGAATATGTATCAGGACCATAGACGACAACACTGGTGTCCATGTATGAATAAGGCAGTAGCAGATTTTGTCTCACAGTGCCTCACTTATCATCAAGTGAAGGCAGAGCATCAGGTACCAGAAAGATTAGTTTAGCCTTTAGAGGTCCCAGAGTGGAAATGGGGTGGGATATCCATGGACTTCGTGACGGGTCTTCTACATAATTCCATAAGTTATGATTCGATATGGGTGATCATTGACCAACTCACCAAGTCGGCCCACTTCCTACCGATCAGGGATCAGGTCTTAGTAGAGAGCTTGGGAAGCCTCTATGTGCATAAGATTGTGCATTTTCATGGAGTAACTTCTTCTATTGTCTCTGACCATGACGCATGGTATACTTCCTGACTATGGAAGGGGTTGCAGGAGTCTTTCAGGACACAGCATTGCTTGAGCACTGCCTTACATCCTCAGACAGATGGTCAGACTGAGAGGACTATTCAGACTCTCAAGGACATGCTCTGTACTTTTGTCCTCGACTTCAGTCGCAGCTGGGAGGACCACTTACCTTTGGTGGATTTTTCCTACAACAACAGCTATCACTCCACCATCGGTATGGTACCTTTTGAGGCCTTGTATGGTCGACCTTACAGATCTCCACTGTACTGGACAGACCCAGGGGAGTTAGCACTAGTGGGACCAGAGATGGTACGGGCTATCACGGAGAAGGTACAGATTATCCAGGAGCGGATGAAGACTGCACAGAGCAGGCAGAATTCGTATGCTAACAGGAGACGGAGACCACTGGAGTTAGAGGATGGCGACCGTGTCTTTCTATGGGTCTCACCTCGATGAGGTCTATGGAGATTTGGCCGAGGCGGAAAGTTATCTCTGTGATTCATTGGACCTTTCCAGGTCCTCAGCATAGTAGGCAAGGTGGCTTATCGCTTAGTTCTTCCACCTCAGTTACACCGAGTGCAGAACATCTTCCACGTATCCCAGCTGAGGATATATGTGCACGACCCTTCCCACATCATCGAACATGGGGAGCTGGACATCGATGACGGGGTGACTTTTATAGAGTTTCCAATAGAGATTGAGGATCGATAGGAGAGGGTCCTACGTGGACGGTCGATACCTCTGTTGCGCGTTCGCTGGCAGCACGGGAACCTCCAGGAGAGCACATGGGAGCGGGAGTCTCATATGCATTCTCAGTACCCCCATTTGTTTCCATAGTTCAAGTTTTATCTTACGAGGACGTAATTCCCTGAGGTGGGGATAATTTAAAGACCCGAAAAATTCCGTGATTTTTTTTCTTAAATTCATGGGATTTTTACGAGTCCGTGAAAATTTACGACGCCTGATTCTGAGGCCCGGTATGCCGGGAATCAATTTCTGAAGTTTTGTTCAGGTAAGTTCAATAAACGTATGAGCGGGATTTTATAACTTTTGAACTGGTGCTTAGAATTGAAATCTGATTGCACCGTTGAGCTCGTAGCGTCGGTGATTTCTTAGTGAGACCTTCACTGTAGTTGCATTCTAACGAGAATGGGAGTTAGTTTTTAGGATTTTTTTAATTAAATTGAATAAAAGTAAAGTGTTAAAATTATTTTTATTTTATAGTGGTTAAAACCTCCAAGAGGAGGTTAGTGGTGGGGGCCACCACACCATAACCTCCCATGAGAGGTTATGGTGGTGGGGCCCACCCACAAAAAACCTCATTTTGGAGGATATTATTTATTGGGGCCCACCCGAACTTCATAACCCCTTTAAACTCCCCATTAATTAATTGGACACCTCTCTCCATTTAATTGGAACTCCTCACCTCCCCTATTTTTTTTGAATTTGAACCATTCTTTTCCATTAATTAAATGGGTTTTCTAACTTAATTAAATACAAGTATTTGTGTTGTTGTGCCATAAAAATAATAGATAACTTCCTCTATTATTTTTGGCTTAGCATTCTTTTGGTGGAACCTTTGGGAGAGGAGGAAGAAATTGGAAGAACTTCGAAGATCATCTCTTCCACCAACAAAGAATGATATACATCTCTCCCTCTTTAACTGAGGCATGAAGTGGAAGAACCAATTCCCACGAAGAACACCGATGATGTCATCTTCGACTCGTCTTCTCCGAACTCTTCCTCTTCTGACATTGACGAAACGACACCGCCTTCCCACGACTTCGTCAACGATCGTCATCAAGTGGGGTAAGGGGATTTGAGTTGAATTTTTTCCCAATATTCGTCGTTCAGTTTAAGGTTCGAGAACTGAATGATAACACCATAATGTGGAGGGCTCGGACTGTACGAACACGGCCCGACCCTCCCCCTTGGATTGTTATCATTTTTTGACAATGACGGAAGCGCAACGTCGCCACCGGAAGAGAGGATCGCAGCGGAGGAATGGGAAATGGCCGATGGGCCATGGCGGTACATATGGTGACTGGCAACAAGCCGGCTATGGAAGAAGCCGATGACACTTGGGTCGCCGAGTCGCCATAGGGGCACAGCACCGTCGCGCCGTGCAGAGAACCGAGGCGCGGACAGGCGGGCCGCGGCGTTTTTGGAGGGTCGCGGTGTCGTCACACCGCACCGGAAGGAGCCGCAGCCAGGTGGGCCGCGGTGGTTGGACAGACTGGGCGCGGTGCCGTCGCGCTGCGCCGGAGAAGAACCGTGGCCATAGGCCACGGCGAATAGAGGAGGGCGGCCGGCTCAGGTGGCCACAGGTGCCCGTGGTGACATGGACCGGTGCCACCTAGTGCCAGTTAGGGATCCTACCCGAATGGCTTTGCCATTAGAGAGCCAGGGGAGCGTGTTTCCCCCCTGGTTGCGGCTAAGGTGGACCCCTGCCGGGCCGCCGGTTCGCCAGGCCGACCGGGCCTCCAGGCCGACCGGGCCGACTGGCCAACCGGGCCGTTGGGTCATCTTCGGGTCGATCCACCCACTTGGGTCGGGCCGCCTTTTGGTCGGGCCACCCCCTCGGGTCGGGTCTGACCCTCGGTCTGGGTCGGACCCGCGGACCGGGTCAGACCCCAGTCCGATAACGTTTGATCTGAACACACCTCTTTTCCCCTATCTTGGGCTACGAGTGTCTGATCGACGGACCATCTATGGCGATAGAAAGCTTAGAATGTGACGGTTCTTTTGGCATACCACACTTGTGGTTTGGACACAGTTGGGGTACGGTCGGTTTGGTTTGAGCCTAAAAACCAATCGGGCCCCTAGAATGTAAATGTCAATAACTCACAGACCGGGCGTCTGATTGACGTTTCATCTATTGCTTTGAGATCCCTATGACAAGGAAGATCTTTGAGATACTTCTACTTGGGACTTTGTGACAGTTGGAGTTTTGACTAGTACCTCGTGGAGCGGATCCTCCCGGAGATGAGCGAGTGGAGTACGGAAACCTAGTAGCTAGTTGATACCTAACGACTGCTTGACCGATTCGACTCGGAGTGACTCGACTAGCCCAGTGGGGAGCGCCGCTATGTGACGTGGTAGACCCATGGTGGAGGAGCGCCTCTGTGTGAGCGTGGCAGACCCGTGGTACTCGACAGGAGAAGTACCTCTGTAGTCTATTAGGGGGAGTGCCTCTGTGTGACGCGACATACCCACGGTTGGGAGCACCTCTGTGTGATGTGGAAGACCCACGTCACTCAACAGGAGGAGTGCCTCAGTAGTCCAAGGATAGTGGGAAGTGCCTCTCTGTGACACGGAAGACCCACTATGTTCGATAGAGGAGGAGTACACCACCATCCATGGTTTCTATAATAAAAATCCTGGTGTGAGCTGAGTCAATGACTTTTGAGTTTTCCTCATGATTGAGATAAGTTACTATATAACATAGGTATATGTATGGGCATATACCTAAGTAAGGGTTATCCGTTGATTCTTTATTTTGTGATTATCCTTTTTAGATATTGTGAGACCTTTAGGGTCTCAGGGTCCCTACTGAGTATCGTTATACTCACCCCTGCACGGGCTATGCTCGCACCTCATTGTGTCGGATGTAGACGACAAACAGCGCTGACTGAGGCTGAGAGTAGCAGGATTGGACTGTATCCAGAGTTGGACCACTTGAAGTGACAGTGCACATAGTGGATGGATGGGCGTGGTGTGTAGAGGAGGGAAACTGTACCTACCCTTTTGGAATGAATCCCGGAGGAATACCCAGTAGCTTCTTTTCCTGCTTTCAGTTGTAATTTTTTGTTTCCTTGTACTTTAATGTTGGGCTTGTATTTCTGAACCCTTTACTTTCATCACTCTTTTGTGTACATTTATACTTAGTATTTTACTTCCAGTTGCGTACTCTGTTGTGTGTGTTTCAGTTTATAAAGGAAATGCCTTCCTAGTTTAGGGATTTACGCCTTTGGTACTAGTCATCAGCCCCTGGCCTATGGAAGGCGGGCTTGGGGTAGTCACGATGCGGACCCTGGGGGATGGGTCGTGACACCTTTTGTATCTAGATGGATCACCCATGTTGTGGTAGATTCTCCTGAGTCGGGATGAATTTTTAAAATCATGTCTCAAGTAACCATTTCATACTAGACTCTTAGACTATACTAGATCCACTTACATCTTCCCAGAGTGTACACCTCCAAGGGGAAAGTAACTCTATCATACTAGACCCTTGGAATATGCTATAGCCACTTATGTATTCCCATGGTGTAATTTCAAACTAATGGAAATTCTAAAGGTCATGAAATATCATATTAGGCCCTTAAACTATGCTAGATCCACTTACACGTTCCCATGGCACACTTTCGAACCAAGGGGAAAACAAGTATCAAGTAATCCTTGAAAAGTCCCAACAATAAAAAATCATAACTACCAATTTCACTACAAAAAAATGATAATTAGAGATGTTTTTTATCATTATCAACATTTTAAAATGTCATTAATTCATTTACCTATGTTTCTAAAAAACAACACTAAATGAGGTGTCGTCAATTTAGAAACATTTATAAACATTTTTATTTAACAAAACCTCATTTATTTTCAGTTCTAGAAAACTTCATTAAATTAATGTCACTAAATTGGTGATATTTACTAACGTTTATAACCATTTCTATTTAAAGAAACCTCAATTACCGACATATCTAGAAAATGTCGGTAATTTTTTTATAGTGAATGTTTTAGGGATTTCTTTTGAAATTTATAATTTTTTATAATAAAAAATAAAAAACAAATAAACCCTTGATGGTCCCTCTTTACCCCATAATGCCCCCTGGCCCTCCAGTATTACCACGTAACACCCCTCATAAGATCTTCCCCTAGCCCTCCAGTTCTTTCAGTACATCATACACCCAACCAAGGTCCTGCTCGCCTAGTACTCTCACTGATAGTCTTCATTGCCCTGTACACTATCTCACCCTCCAGTACAGCCTATCCCCTCTCCATGTACACACTAACCCAAACTATGGAAAATAATTACCAGAAAAATTTGAATGATCAGCCTACTGGTTCGCACCTAAATCTGAATCCAACTCACCCTTTACTGATATTAAAAAATATTTGTATTTTGTCATATTTATATATATATAAATATATTTCTGTATTTGAAAAATTAATATATTAATATACCTATATTAATATATATATATATATATATTATATGATTATATTATATATATATATATGTATGTTTATATTTTTTGTTTTTTGTTTTTTATTATATTTTATGTTTATATACATATTAAAATGTTTATATTATATATACAAATATATGTTTAAGTTTTATATTATATATATATATATATATATATATATATATATATTATGTTTATTTATATGATTATATTATATATTTATGTGTGTGTGTGTGTGTTTATATATATTATATTTTTATATTAATATATATATATATATATGTTTATATATATATGTTTATATATATGTTTTAAGAACTCGGATCTTCATTTCATGTATGGATCTTGATTTCAGGTATTTTTGAAAAAAAGGAAGTTTTTGGAAATTTTAGAAGTACACGCCATGTACTTGGGAGTACACGTCGTGTATCAAGTTGTCACGGGTAGCCGTATACTGGCCGTGTAATAGCCGAGACATGTCCATGTGAGGTGACCTAGAGACCGCCTAAATCGGGGGGTCATTTGAGGCATGTACACAGCATGTACATCAAATGAACATGACGTATACTTTTTCTTTTATTTGATAAATCAGACCAGGGTCGCTTCTAATCCCCAGAAATGTCTTCTTCTTCCTGTGTCTCTAATAGGAGAGTGATTTATGGCCAATTCTTCTCCAAGACACCAATTCGTCATCCGTTCTCCGATTTGATCTCTGGAGGGTGCGTTGGAATCCCACCGGTGAGTCATTCCTTCTTCTAGAGCCTCTCTTCTTGATTTCTTCTCTCTCTAGAGTTATTTAAGGTTGAATGTTTTTGATGTTTTTATAGATCTGCATCATTTTAGGCCGATTCAATGGCTGAAGTTCGAGAGTGTTCTTCATAAAATGTCAAGGTTGGTGGTTTGTTTCCTTTTTTTGTTTTTCTTTGAATTTTATATGCCAAAGTTCTGATTACCCATGTTTCGTGTATTTCGGGTTAAGGAAATTGAACCCTATTTTATATTCCTTAGATTGATTATTAGATTAAGGGTTTGTTGATATGATATTATGTGAAATTTTATATTTAAGGAAAACCCCATGAGTTTGTTTCCTTTTTTGAATGTTTACGGCTGTTTGGTCCAGGTTTCCTATGAGGCATACCTTGCTTCATTGCCTTGCTTGTTAAGATGGAACCATTTGGCTTTTGATGCTTGTTAAATGCTTCTAATATGCATTGGAATTGTTAAGACATTTATTCATTGATATTACTTTGGTATTCTTTCTATCGTTTATGAACGATTTAATTTCATAGGGCTGTGAGAACCTAGTGTAGTTAGACTACAGGGGGGACTGGCGTTGAGTGCTTCCTCAGAGTGTCTGTTATATTTCACGCTACGAGACCACATGGGGGATTGACGGTGAGTGATCCATCGTAGTGTCTATAGTTTACATTATGAGACCATAAGGGGAATTTATGTTGAGTGATTATCCATAGAGTATGTAGTTATTGTGGAAAGACCATAGGAGAAATTGAAGATGAGTGCTTCCTAAGAGTGTCATTTATTTTTTATTGCATTACTTGGCCAGAGGGGTTAGACTGTCTGAGCTACCCATAGGGTTGACATAAATATTTAATTTTTGTGATGTGTATGCAAAGAAAAGGCACAATCTTGGATTCAGTCATGTTAGGTAGTCTTTTGAGATACCTGTTGTGATACTTGATTAAATGATGAACATTAAACGCTAATGAATGTAAATGGAAACTGTAGGATTTGGTTACTTTTGTGTACTCCTAGTTTCTTTGCTGCATTTCCATTATTTCCTGCTATATATACTCACTAACAGTTAGGCACAGATATTGTGCTAGTTTCCTACTGGGATTTCTCTCACACCCTGTTTGGGTCATGATTTTGGACCCAAACAGATTATATGGTTGTAGGTATAGAAAAAGGCAAGCACCCTTCTGCATCAGGTACTTGATTACTGAGGAGATAGAGAGCATGGGACCAAGATTAATCTTGAGATTCTATTAGAGCTATTTTCTATTTTAAGTACATTGGCTTAGTATTGTATTTCCAGAATTTTGACTTGTTTGGCTATTTCCTAGACATATGTGACATGCATCATTTATATATGTGCTCCAGTTCTTTATTTACTTTCAGTATTCTACTCTTTACTTACTTGGTATGGTATTACTGCTTCTACTATTGTATATTGTTGTTATTACATTGTGTTACTTTTCTAATGAGGGTATAGTTCCCCCACTATCACACCCAAGGCCCTCGCTTCTAGTCTATAGCCTCTGGCGTTCAGGGAAATGCGCTTGAGGCCATGTGACAAACCAGGTACGGGGCACCTTTGGGCGG
The DNA here is from genome assembly GCA_963277665.1 of Viscum album. Classification (NCBI taxonomy): domain Eukaryota; kingdom Viridiplantae; phylum Streptophyta; class Magnoliopsida; order Santalales; family Viscaceae; genus Viscum; species Viscum album. Next base: position 1,681,479,220 of record OY728119.1, on the reverse strand, counting down.
CACCTAGAACCAAGATGTTACAAATTAGTATCATAAGAGGTTATTTTTTTTATTTTTATTACTATTTAGAGTTTATAGATATGGATAGGAAGTAATGGGTAGTTGGTAATAAGTTGTGCTCGGGAGTAGCTAATCTGTGTATAGGGAAAATCCAATTTACCTCGATCATTGCAATTTTTCAGGTTTTTTAATTGTTACATTTGATTTTATTTCACCATTGGGTGATTCACATTATTTGTACTATTATGATTTATATCATTGAGGTTTTATTATATTTCAACCTGATGAGATGAGGTTATTCCATCTCATGCATCATATAGGAACTTGTTAGAGGTCACATTTCATGAATTTTGTCAAGCCATTTAGGAAGCATTACTGATTGCATGTTGTTGTGATAGTTTCCATGCTATATATGCATGATGTTGTGATATATTCCTTGATATAATATCTGATATTTTGATAGGGTATTGGAATACACAATGTTTCATTTGGATGGATGCTAAACTTTGGTCTGTGAGGCGTTATGGTCCCTCTTGGATCAGAATTTTGTGGATCATATTGAACTTTAATAGAATTCTGTTATGATATGACATGAATATGATGCCAAACTTTTATTTGTGGGGATTATGGGCCCGACAGATCGAAATTTGGCACTTTAATGCTTGTTTCAATGTTTTTATGGGGTTCTGGAGTAGATTTTGAGGCTTACTATCTGGAAAAACCCAGAATACATGGTGTGTGATGATAAATACAAGCCATATACCCTTTTTTGGGAAGAAAATGTTTTTCTTAAGTACACACCATGTACTGTATGTATACACCATGTAGTCTTTAACCGCATGACCAACTGTGTGGGCATAGACATGGTTTGGAAAAAAATATTTTCTTGAACATGCCGTGTACAGGGTGTAAATTCTGTGTTTTGGTGATTTGTGTATCTAGTCGTGTGACCAATGACACGGGTGGATGAAACTTAGGTTGTACACTCCGTTTTTCATTCTTTCATGCCATGTAGAGTGGACCGTGTCACCGACCGTGTGACTAACAACACTAGTACTCATTACATAAGGGGGTACATGTCATGTCTAGGGTGAACACGCCATGTTGTATTACCCAGGAAAGAACTGTGTGTTTAGCCTTGTAGAGGATCTCAGGCAGGGGGAAATGATTCAAGTACACTCCATGTCTCAATTAGAATACACCGTGTGTATGGACGTTATATGACCATGTTTGGAAAAGGTATATTCCATGTTAAAAGCCTAAGGGAACATGCTGTGTGGAGGGTATGCACACTATGTAACCGTGTTTTGTAAAACTTGGATGTTTTATTTATCATGTTACTTTCTTGAACTTCTAAGTTTCAGTCTTTGATAATCTTAAACTGAGGTGTGAGCTTGACCTTGCAGATTCATGCCACTGAGACGTCCTCCGGTCGTACGCCAGATATAGGTCAATGATCAAACACCAGAAATGGTAGATCAGGGACTATCGGTCGACCCTCATGTCATGCCCATCTTGGAACCAGTGATTATTATTGACACAGGTGTTGATGCACAGTTTCGAGAAGGCTTCATGAGGATGATGCAGACCTTCCAGGGAGCACCACATCCTGGCTCATCTATGGCAGAATTGAAGTGGGTTTTTCAGCATTAGTAGCATCCCACTTTATTAGGGGATGGAGGACCTCGGGCTCCAAAGTCATGGTTAGAAGCCATTTTTTCTATCTTTGATCATCTCAAGACTCCTCTAGAGAGTGGGGTGAATCTCTCTACATACATGATATGTAATTCGGCCAAGAGATGGTGGGATTTGATATCACAAGTGGGATTCTAGTGAGTTATGGCCTGGGATGAGTTCTAGTGGAACTTCTACAACTACTTCTACCCGGATACCTTGAGGGCTGGCAGAGCCCGAGAGTTCATGAGTTTGGAGAAGGGTAATCTCTCATTCATGGAGTATTATTCTCGCTTCACAGAGCTACAGTGCTTCACACCCATTCTGGGGGTGATGAGTTATTTCTGGCAAGGAAGTTTGAGTATGGTCTCAGGAATGACATTTGATCTCATGTGAACATCTTCAGGTTGACTTCCATATCTTCTATAGTCAACCATGTGTTTATCACCGAGCACAACTTGAGGGATACTAGAGCTGTGGTCTAGGGCAGTTTAGGATCCATGGTTGGTACTATTCTGACTGATAGCAGGAAGCATCATAGGGTGTCTACATGTGGAGATCCGAGTAGGCATGATTTTACTTCAGGTATCCAGGTGTTGTGCTACCAATGAGAGAAGGGCGGACATAATAAACCTTAGTGCCCAAGAGATCCAGTTGATTTCCGATATTTTGGAAAGATAGGATATCTTCATCATTTCTGTAACGCCCTCCTTCTAGTAGCTAGTGAGGGTGGATCTGTTTCAAATCCTCGTACCGGAGTAGGACTAGAAGTTTGAAATCAGATTGGGGTATGGAGTTCCTCAGTTCATTCAAGACGAGGTGGTGGTCATGGCCGTGGTGGTCAGACACTGGGTTTTTGATAGCCGCAGGGTGGATCAGCTCGGGGACCTCAGACAACTTCGTAGGGTCACGACATAGTTCAGGCTTTTTCACTGAAGCAGATCTAGTATGAGCAGGATCCCAGACCCTCTACGATTAGAGGTAAATTTTTGGTTGCCTCAGTTTTAGCTTCTCCTCTTTTATATATAGGGGCTTCCCATAACTTTATATATGTTCCCATTGTGGAGATCCTTGGGATCTATGTCTTCACTTCAACGGATATCTTGACATTGGAAACTTCATTGGGGACTAGAACAGCTAGTGTACGCCAGTGCAAGGAGTTCCCTATTAAGGTTGTTGGGTGTCACTTCTTAGGGGACCTTTATTTCTTAGAGATGAAGGGTTATGACGTCATTCTCAAAATGGACTAGTCAGTTCCCTACCAGGCTATTTTCAATTATTTATCATCGTAGGGTGAGCTTCACGTCACCATAGGGAGGATTGTTTCTACCTAAGGGTGAATAATATGTCCATAAAATTATAGTTGGACATGAGAATCATGGTTTGAGAGGTGTTACAACCCATATTTCTAGTTTGTACCTAGATGACCAGGGGCTTCACAGATGGACTTTACTCTAGTGGTTTATCATTTCAGGAATGTCTTTCCAGATGAATTTTTGGGATTGACTCGAGAGAAAGAGGTAGACATTTTTATTGAGCTTATAAAAGGGGAATTACCAATTTTTATTCCTCTTTATAGGATGGATACACCAGATTTGTAGGAGCTCAAGAAGAAGTTGGAGGAGTTTTAGGCAAGGGGTTTCATCTGATGCAATACTTCTCTTTGGGATTTTCTGTTCTTGTTTACGAAGAAGGCAGATAGTACCCTCATACTTTTTTTGGATTATAGGAAGTTGAACCAGTTGACGGTCAAGAACCGATATCACTTACTGAGGATTGATGATCTCTTTGATCAGCTTCGATGATCTCGGGTGTTCTCAAAGATTTTATTAAGTTTCAGCTATCATCAGTTGCATGTTAGACCATCATATATACCTCTTATAGCCTTTCAGAGCAGGTATGGTCCATACGAGTATGTGGTTATGCCGTTCGGTCTCACGAATGTGCCTGCAGTTTTTATGGAACTGATGGACTGAGTGTTCCATCCTTACTTGTATTATTTTATGGTTGTCTTTGTGGATGATATCTTGGTGTACTCTCACACTTTACACGACCATTACATCTATCTTGAGATAGTTTTGAGTACACTGAGAGATCATCAGTTATATGTTGAGCTCTCAAAATTTTACTATTGGATGGACGAGATTCACTTTTGGGTCATTTCATCTCAGAGACAGGAGTGTCAGTAGACCTGGAGAAAGTGAGAAAAGAAGTTTCCTGAGATCATCCAAAGAACTTCTTAGAGGTGAAGAGTTTTCAAGGGCTGGATGGTTACTACAGACGTTTTATACAAGACTTTTCATGCTTAGTAGTACCACTTACGGGCCTGACTAAGAAGGGTGTGAAGTACTCATGGATAGATTCCTATGATTCAACCTTTCAGGAGCTGAAAGGGAGGTTGACTTTAGCACCGATACTGATCCTACCGGATCCTAGAAAGAGTTATATTGTTTACTATGATGCATTAGTTATCGGGATGGGTGTAGTACTTATGTAGAGGAAGTAGTCGTTGTGTACAGGTCTCAGTAGTTGAGGCCACACGAGATGAATTACCTGATGCATGATCTCGAGTTATCTGTAGTTTTTCATGCTTTACACTGTTGGAGACATTATCTTTTGGGAGAGAATTTTGCAGTTTTCACTGACCACAAAAGTCTCAAGTATATATTTACTCATCATGACCTGAATTTGAGACAGTGAAGTTGGGTTGAGTACCTTAAGTCCTTTGACTTTGATCTTTTATATATGCCTAGGAAAGGCAACACAATGGTTGATGCGTTGCGTAGGAGGACTCAGATACATGCAGTTTAAGAGGCCAGTAGTGAGTGGCAGATTATAGCTATGTTCTCGGAGATTCATTTAGAGGTGAACGATAGACAAGGGAGGACTTTTCTTTATTATATATTTGTTACCACTACTCTACAAGATCTAGTGAGAATAAGGTAGCTATCGGACTCCGAAGGCCTAGCCCTATGGGAGAGTGTGTTAGGAGATGACCCTACTCTTGGATGAACCATAGGCAAGGATGATGTCTTGTGCTTCCATGGATGTGTATGGGTGTCATCAGACATACACAAGGAGATTTTATGGGATTCTCATTCCTTAGTTTGGGAAGTTCATCATGGTTTCACCAAGATGTATCGAGTTCTCCACCGTCAGTATTGGTGGCCAGGTATGAAGAGGGGTGTTGATGGTTTTTTTATGATATGTTCCACCTGTCAGTAGGTGAAGGTAGAGCATCAGTGATCGGCAGGGATTTTACAGCATTGAACCATTCTCAAGTGGAAGTAGAATGATGTCGCGATGGATTTCATGACAGGGTTATCAAGATCTCATCGAGGGAATGATGTGGTATGGGTTGTTATCAATAGGATCACAAAGGTTTCACACTTCTTACCGATCAAGGAGACCTTCAGTTTTAATGAGCTTGAATGTTTGTACATCTGAGATATTGTATGTTTTCATGAGGTTCCACACTCTATCATTTTAGATAGAAATGCCCACTTTACTTCATGTTTCTGTTAAGGGGTACACAAGTGCTTCTGAGTACAGTTTACCACACCCAGATAGATGGTCAGTCTAAGTGCATGATTCAGGTGCTGGAGGACATGCTTCAAGCATGAATCCGGAATTTTGGAGGTTCTTGGGAGAAACACATACCTCTGGTGGAGTTTTCCTACAATAATAGTTTTCAGGAAACGATTCAGATAGAACCTTATGAGGATTTTTATGATAGGCCATGCTGATCAACCCTATGTTGGATGGAGGCAGGAGAGTTTGCTAGATGGGACCTCGTCTTGTCAAGGAGACCACAGAGTAGGTGGAGTTGATTCAGAAGAGGATGGCTACTGCACAGTCACTGCAGAAGTCTTATGTTGATCGACGGAGATGACCTATGGAGTTCGAGGTCAGAGATCATATTTTCCTACATGTCATGCTGAGGTTGGAACCCACGATGATTAGGATAGAGGGAAATATTTCGCTGAGATAAGTTGGGTAGTTTGAGGATTTGGAGAGAGTCAGGTCGGTTTCCTATTGGTTGTAGTTACCTTATACGTATCGGGATAGGAATGATGTCTTCCACATTTCTCAGCTACGGTGTTACTTCTCAAAATCATATCATGTTTTTAACCTAAAGAGGTTCAGTTTGAGGTGGATGCATCATTCGAGGAGAATCCTATCTAGATTTTTGATCGCAGCACGAAGGTTCTCTGTGGTTGGTTTGTTCCTATGGTACGGGTGTTTTGGAAACACAGCTGAGTGCAGGACGAGACTTAGGAGAGGGAGACCGATGTACGATCGCAGTGACCGGAGCAGTTCGGGGATCCTTCTTCACCACCTTCTTAGGGAAATTCAGGGAAAATTTTTCTTTAAGGGGGGGAGTTTCTAATAACCTAGATCTTCATTTCAGGTATGGATCTTGATTTCAGGTGTTTTTGAGAAAAAGTAGATTTTTTGAAAATTTTAGAATTACACGTTCTGTACTTGGGAGTACGCGCTATGTATCAGGTTTCCACAGGTAGCCATTTAGTGGTCGTGTAATGGCCGAGACATGGCCCTGTGAGGTGACCTAGAGATCACATAAAGCGGGGACCAGTTAAGGCATATACATGGGGTGTACATTAAATGAACACGTCGTGTACTTTTTCTTTTATTTGATAAATCATACTGGTGTCACGTCTAATCCCCAGAAATGTCTTCTTCTTCCTATGTCTCTAATAGGATAGTGACATATGACCGATTCTTCTCTAAGCCAGCGATCCATTCTTCATTATATAATTTGATCTCTGGTGGATGCGTTGGGCTCCCACCAGTGATTCCTTCCTTCTTCTAGATCCTATCCTCTTGATTTCTTCACTCTCTTGAGTGATTAATGGTTGAACATTTTTGACATTTTTGTAGATCTACATTGTTCTAGGCCAATTCAAGGGCTGACGTTCAATAATGTTCTTCATAAAATGAGGAGGTAGGTGTTTTGTTTCCTTTAGTTATTTTTCTTTGGGTTTTATATTCCAAAGTGCCAATTACCCATGTTTCGGGTATTTCAGGTTAAGGAAATTGAACCCTATTTTATCTGCCTTAGATTTATTGTTGGATTAAGGGTTTTTTGATATGATATTATGTGAAATTCCATATTTAATGAACACCCCATGATTTTTTTTCCTTTTTTGAATTTTTATAGTCATTTGGTTCAGGTTTCCTATGAGGCATACCTTGCTTCATTACCTTGCTGGATAGGATATAACTGTTTGACTTTTTCTACTTGTTAAATTCTTGTGATATGCATTGAAATTGTTTAGCCATGTAGTGTTTGAGATTAATTTGGGATTCTTAATATCATTTATACATGATTGAATTGCACTAGGTCTGTGAGAACCCGGTGTAGTTAGACCACAGAGGGAATTGATGTTGAGTGCTTCCTTATAGTGTCTGTTATATTTCACGCTATAAGACCACAGGGGGGATTGATGGTGAATGCTCCCACAGAATGTCTATTCTTTACATTATGAGACCATAGGGGTAATTGAAATTGATTTCTTCCCTAGAGAGTCTGTCGTTATTATGGAAAGACCATAGGGGTAATTGACGATGAGTGATTCCTTAGAGTATATTTTCATTTTTATTTCATTACTTGACCAGAGGGGTTAGACTGTGTGAGCTACCCAGAGGGTTAACATAAATATTGAATGTTTGTGACACGCCTACCAAGACAAAGCACAAGTTTGGATTTAGTCATAGTATTTAAGATACCTATTGTGATACATGATTAAATAGTGAACATTAAACGCTAATGAATGTAAATGGAAACTGTAGAATTTGGTTACTTTTGTGTACTCCTAGTTTCATTGCTACATTTCCATTATTACCTACTATATATGCTCACTGACAATTAGGAATGGATCTTCTGGTGGTTTCCTATTGAGATTTGTCTCACACACTATTTGGGTCATTCTTTTGGATCTAAATAGATTATATGGTTGCAGGTATAGATAAGGGAAAGCACCCTTCTACATCAGGTACTTGATTGTTGAGTAGATAGAGAGTATATGACCAAGAAGAGGATTACGATGTAGTTGGAGTTATTCACTATTTTCAATACTTTGGTTTAGTATTTTATTTCTATAATTTTGACTTGTTTGGTTGTTTCCTAGACATATGTGATATGCATCATTTATATATATATGCTTTAGTTGTTTATTTACTTTCAGTCTTCCACTGTTTACTTACTTGGTATGGTATTACTACTTCCGTTGTTGTATATTATTATTATTCTGCTATGTTACTCTTACAATGATGGAATAGTTTTCCCACTATCACACCAAAGGCCCTCACTTCTAGTCGGAAGCCTTTTTCATTCGAGGAAATACGCTTGAGGCCATGTGACCAACCAGGTAAGGGGCACCTTTGGGCGGCACCTGGAACCTGGACGTTGCATATGTTTATATATATGTGTTTATATATATCTGTTCATATATAAATGTTTATATATATGTGTGTGTGTGTTTATATATATATGTGTGTGTGTGTATGTGAATATATATATGTGTGTGTGTGTGTTTGTGTTTGTGGCATCCCACCTTTTTATTACATAATTTTTCATTATATTTTACAAATATATGATTTTTAATGTCTAGTGTCTTGGAAATCAAGAACATAATACATGAAAACAACATAAAACATTCTTCTAAACCACTTTTAAGGATTAATAATAGGTTCATCCTATGTATAAATTCTATATCTCATATCCTGGAGACATACATCAAAGGAAAGGGTGAGCAGAAGCCTCAGTAAGGAAAATAAGTGAAATAGTTGACATGTGATCCTGAGCAATATTAATAAGAACATGATAAAAGTCATAAAGGCATGAGAAATGAAATAATAGGAATATCGTAATAAAAAGAACTTGAATCATAACTTGAATATGTGGATACAATATTTCATTTAGACATTCATGAACATATCACCAAGGTTTATCCCCGAGGTTTCATAAACATTACAAAGGTTATTCACCAAGGTATCGTGAAACTTGTCATCTCTAGAGATTAATTTCTTTACCCAATGCATTGGAGAACTATCAAAGTGCACCATTAATATGTCTTTATTTACATGTGATCCACATATATCATAATAAAACATTCCATAAATAACCCATAGAGAACAAAAGAAATAGGTTTCATTTCAAAATTGTGACGTTTTAAAAGTTAAAAAAAATATCATTGTGTCATTTATAACCCATAGAAAGGGAGTGAGGGTTATATGTATGTAAATTATAGAATAAAATATATATTTTTTGGTATATTTATGAACACCCATAGAAACAAAATAGGTCTGGGTATTCACATAAAAAACAAGAGAGAAAGAGAGAGAAATTTTGATGCGAAATTTCTGGAGCATAATGGCTATATATCATGGTTTTAGAAAATAATAAAAAGATAGGGGACAAGGGTATCCCATAAATAAATGAACCATTTTTAAGTAGAAGGACATAATAAAAAGAAATAAGATCATGGTGTGGACATTTGAATGACATACCACATGAAAATGAAACTTGAAAGGAAAGAAAAAAATGTGATTTCTTTTACGAAAATTCGGCAGCCTAACAACGTCACATAAAATTCCAAAAAATAAATTGATGAGAGAGGAAAGGGTATCTCATAATTTGGACATAAAATTGATAGTAGTAAAGATATATAAGAGCAATCTCCACATAATAAAATGGAACTATAAGACATAACATAAAGGAAGTCATGACTTAAAAGAGGTTGGTGAAAGGATCCCTTACCTTTAAGAGTAACTTCAGAAGCTTGAAGGTTAGGACCTTGGGAGGCTTGAGGAAACCTTGGGAGGTAAAAATACTAGAACATCTTTGAGGAGGATTTTGGAATGAAATTAATGAGGGAAATGGCTTGGTATTTATAGGAAAAGTGGGGGAATAAATTATTAATTTCCAAGGGGCACCTCATCGGTGTTATTCGCAAAACCATGGGCTTGACCATGGTATTAGCCCATGGTATTAGCCACTTGGGACACCTCATAGCATATATAACTGTTCATAAGTCTACCAGAAAGTTCACATCATTATTACATCATTAATGATGCCATTAAACACCCAAAACTCAAAACAATATTTTTACTATTCACCGAAAATTCAAATGTTTCAGAAAAACCCCAGAAATTCACCATAACCTGATATCGATTCTCTGAATTCAAAAATGAAATCAATTTTATGAAAATAATTTTCTAAATATTTTAAATTTAATCTTTTAAAAAATCATTATTTATTCCAAAAATACAACTTTAAAACTATAACTCATTTGGTAACACCTTAAAAAAGTAATCAAGGTCCCATAAAATTATCATATAACCATAATACAATAAAGTAATAATTTATGATTACATTTTATGAAAATATATTTCCATTTTAAATTATTAAATTAATTGTTAAATTTTAAATAAAATATTTATGACATAAAAAAATACCAAAACTTATACTATGATTGTTTTTTCACTTTTAAAATGTTTAAATTGTATTTATACATTCATGGGTAAAGTTTATATTTTTTTGGACAAGTTAATATTCATTACTATTCATTTCTGTTCATACGGGTATGTTACTATTCATACTTTACTATTCACTAAAAACATGTTGATCTTATTAGACTCTAAATTTCTCACCGATCACAACTGTAGAAGACCATTTTTTGAAAATCATTTCACATTATTAATTATTTAAAGAATACAAAAATATTTTAAAATACCCCTTTTTTTCCTAAATTCATTAATAATAAACATCCTATATTTATCTAGATATTTGAAATTCAAAAGCTTTTCCATAATAAGAAATAACAATTTTATTTATATAAAAGGATTACACAAAGCAGCTAAGGTGTAACACCCCAAGTTTTTCTAAAAATAAATATAAATTCATGGAACTTTGTTTTAAGTAGATATTTATAACTAGCCTTTTAACCTAATTTTTCCACTTCTATGTTTTTAATTTCAAGAAAATATCATCTATAATTGTGTTCAGTAACTTATTTGGAGTATGATGAAACCAACATGTTTTTTGTGAATAGTAACATACCTTTATGAATAGTAATATGACCCTAATGAATAGTAAATTTTATTATTACTTTATTTTCTTAAGGCTGGAAGATAATAACATCTTGGTTAATTTTTCATTGTGATAAAGATGTAGTTGTAGATTTAGAACTGTTAATTTTTGAATTAAGTATGATTTTATTTAAAAATTAAATTAATAATATTTACAAAATTATTTTTCAAAAATGGACTTAATTTTTGAATTCTACATGTTGATAAATGATTAAGGTGAATTTTGGGAATTTTTCTAAAACAATTGATTTTTCGGTGAATAGTAAAAAAATACAGTTTTTAGTTTCGGTGTGTTAATGATATCATTAATGATATAATAATGATTTCATAATTATAATAGACTTTTTTATAGTTAAATAAGATGTTATGTGTCCCAAGTGGATTATACCATGGGAAAATACCATCCGAAAGCCAGTGGTTTTGCAAATACCACCCATGAGGTGTCCCTTGAAAATTATTAAAATAATCCCTCACTTTTCCTATAAATACCAACTCTTCTCTTCATTGAATTCATTCCCAATTCTCCCTCAACGAAGATCTGGCATCATTACCTTCATATTATTCCTCCCAAGGTTTCCTCAATCCCCCAAGGTCCCAACCTTCTAGTTCTAAGGGTTACTCTTCAACGTAAGAAAATTCTCAATTTCTTTCTTTTCTCCATTCAAGTTCTCTTTTATGTGGTATATCTTTCATGTTTCCATACCATGTTCTTATTTTATTATTATTATTGATCTAATATATATTATGATTCATTTTTGGATGGGTGACCCTTGTCCCGTCTCTTTTTAATATTTTGTAAAACCATGTTGCGTAGTCGTTAGGCTGCTGAGTTTTTGTAAGCGATTTCACAATTATTCTTTTATTTTGAGTTCTTTCCTTATTATTTCTTCATATCTACTTAACTATGAGGCCTGAAATCTCCATAAATCATGTGTATTATATATTTTATCATGTTTATGTAAAATTACTCATCATTATTCTTATACTCTCCCACTTATTTAAAGAATAAAAACATTTTCCGTTTGTGTCAAATTACGGACATCGTGGACGATGTGATTTCAAAATCCATTAATTCTTTCAAGTCTGGTCATATAACCATTTATATAGTTGAAAAAGGTTATAATATATGTTTTATGACTCACCCATGGTTCTGGAATTATTTTGTACTCATGTTTCTAATTTATAAGACAAAACGAGGTTGTTATTATCAAATAACCACTAAAATGATCTAAACGAGCATCATTAATGTTCTAACTTATGAATCATTCTCATGTAAGAATTAAAAATGATGAATGGAATAATTTATGTTACTTCATATATTTAAATAATACTCCATTCCAATTCTGTAGTTTCACTTCCAATCGACAATAATGTCCATCATGAACCAATCATGGAAATCATGTTAAGAACTCACCCAAAAAACAGTGCAAAGGGAAAAATACTAACAATTAAGGGTGAAATTATGTTATGAAATGATCATATAAGATGTTATAAACATAAATAATTTTCTGTAAAATATTAATAACACTATTTTAACCATTATAAAATAGTTTTAAACAATTTTTAGGTAAGAAAAACCCAAGGTAAGGGAATTCTTAACCCGATTTCCATTCTTTGGGTTCACCTTATACTTCATCATTTATGAGATATTTAAATTGTTTTTGTGATGGGTTCTATTTATATTATCTTTTATTATGTTTATTTACAGTATATATACATACTCCATCCACTCTATTAAGTCTCTCTTCAATTTTATGATATTTATAAGGGGTTTTTCTTAAAAAACCTCTTTTTAAATTCGGTTTTACGAAATTCTAAAGTAATTTTTTAATGGAATTATTCATGTTGTATGATTATGTTTTGGTTATTGGGAATTATTTATGATGAATGGTGGGACCTATATCTCCCTCTAATTCATTGGGTATGAGTAAGTTGTGGGTCGATCGTACGGTTACTCCAAGTGTAACTGCGATGGTTACACAAAGTAAGGTAGCCGTGAGGGTTACAAATTATAAGGTAGCCAAGAATGGTTAAAAGATTATGTAATTAATGCCCCAAGATACCTTTATGATTATATTTATGTTCTAATGTTTTGTTTGGATCTTGTGTAAATCTCATGTTACAAAAAGTAAGTATATATGGATGACAAGAATGTCTTTTGAAAATGCTTTCATATGTTATGAGTATTTATGGACTAATGTGATTTTTTCCTTCTTTTCCATACCTTACTAAGCTTTTGTTCTCATCCCAAGTTTTTAAATTATTTTTCACTGGTTAATGGATGTTTAATACAAGTAAGTAAGACATGTTAAATGTTGAAGAATTGTCAAGGAGTCTTGTTTTAAGTTTTAATTTTTTTTTATTTTGAAAAAAATGGAAACTATTTTTATGGTATCCACTATGTAATAATGTGTAATGTCATGAATGTACTATCCTAATTCTCTAAATCTCTAAACTTGAAAAGATATTCAATTTAGAAGGTAGTTTTTTCTTGGATATATAAAATATTGTGTATGTAATAAGTTCGGGTCCTTATAGTTGGTATCAGAGGGAGGTTTAGATAACTTTAGGGGTTAGGGTGATGTTAATGGAATACCATAAATGATTTTCACTCTATATTTAATTTGAAATGTTATAGAATTTAAATATTACCATGTTTCTTTATCTAAGACATGTTTTTTCATAATGGTTGTCCGTAGAAGGAATAGGGATACTGAAGAGGATAGGCACCGACAGAATTACATCCTTCCGGAACTACATCCCGGGATGGTAGGGATTGGAACTGAGCAGTTTGTGATAGTAATGGCTCACCTTATGCAGGAAATAAATGGTGGTGGAATCCATGCAAGATAACTAATAGAGGTACCCCAACGGAACATGACAGTAGTGGAACATTTTATGAGACAACATCCTATCACGTTCAATGGATCTTCTGACCCAGTTGCAGCTGAAGGATGGATCAAATCCCTTGAAAAAATATTCGATGTTATGGGATGTTTAGATAATCAAAAGGTAAGTATGTCCATTTATCATTTTGAAGGGTAAGCTGATCAGTGGTGTTCAATGGTAAGGAATATCAGGGGTAGAGAGGATTTTTATTCCTTAGAGTGTGATGAATTTAAAAGTATTTTCCTTGAAAAATATTTTCCTAAGGTGGTGTGACTAAGAATGGAGAAGAAATTCCTTGAATTGAAACAGAAGGAGGAAGACTCAGTGGCCGTGTATGAAGAAAACTTCACCCGAATCTCAAGGTATTCTCCAAATCTTATTCTGGATCTTGATAGAAAAATCAACCGCTTTTACTCAGGATTGAATCCAAGGTATCAAAGGGCGTTGGCCTCCTGTGAATTCAAAAGTTATGAGAAACTTGTCCAATGTGCTGAGAGGGTAGAGATGGAGTTTTCTGATGATCATGTGCATTTTGTAAACAAAGAGAAGAAGAGGACCAATTGGAATGCAATGTCTAAGAATCAACCAATGAAATCTGATGGTAAGAAAATCCAATTTCTAGTTTGTGAAAAGTGTGGCAAGAAACACCCTGGGGAATATCTTAGGAAAACCGGGAAGTGTTTTAAATGCGGTAAGTTTTGACATATTGCCCGAGATTTCAATGAAAATGATCCTAATAATATTCCTGATAAGAAAACTGTAAAGTGTTTTAAATGTGGTGAGATGGGTCACTATTCAAATGCCTGCCGAAAGAGAGATCTGAATGATGCAAAGAATCCAGACTACAAGCAGAAGGGTGTTGTGAGATCCTTTGCGACTACATCAGCAGATGTCGGGCCATCCAATGAAGTTGTATCAGGTACTTTGTTTGTTCACTCATATTTTTCTAAAGTTTTTTTTGATACGGGGTCTACACATTCCTTCATCTCTGATAAAGTTTTTGGTAAATTGGAAATATCACCTCAAAAAATGAGACCTGAACTTGTTGTTAAAACACAAGGGGAAAATTTATATCAAGGAGGAATTATAAGAATATTTCTATTGTGGTCTATGGAGAGACTTTACTTGAAAACCTTTTTGTTTTACCCTTAGTCGAGTTGGATGTTATTCTGGGGATAAACTAGCTTTCTGATTATCATGCTAAGATTGACTGTGGAGCTAAAGAAGTTGTTTTTCAGAAAGAGTTTCAGTTTGTATACAATAATTAACCCATACAATTGATAACATATCAAAAAGTGGAGAAAATAATGAAATATGGAAATGAAATTTATCTTGATCATATTGGTGAAAACAAGGGAATTGTTCAAATTAATGATGTGCCAGTGGTAAATGAATACCTTGATGTTTTTCCTGATGAGTTACCCGGTGTCATACCTGATCAAGAAGTCGAATTCACAATTGACTTAGATCCTGATGCTAAGAAAATTTCAAAAACCCCATATCGTATGGCTCCAATAGAACTTCTTGAATTGAAAAATCAGTTGTAGGATTTTCTTGACAAAGGCGTCATTCATCCTAGCACTTCACCATGGGGAGCCCCTATTTTGTTTGTTAAAAACAAATATGGTTCCATGAGACTTTGTATTGATTATATAGTTTTTAATAACATCACTATTAAAAACAAGTATCCTTTTCCTCATATTGATGACTTGTTTGATCAGCTCCAGGGAGCTCAGTACTTTTCCAAGATTGACTTGAGATCCGGATACCATCAGCTGAAGGTGAAGGAGGATGACATCCTGAAAATAGACTTTTGTACTAGATATGGGCATTATGAATTTGTTGTTATGTCGTTTGGATTAACTAATGCACCTTTTGTATTCATGAATCTTATGAATAGAGTATTTCATGAGTTCTTGGATAAGTTTGTAGTTGTATTTATTGATGACATTCTGGTATTTTCTAAAAATAAAGAGGAGCATGAAAAACATCTAAGGGTTGTTTTAAAAACATTAAAATAAAATAAACTATATCGAAAATTCAGAAAGTGTGATTTTTGGTTGCAACAGATTTCTTTTCTTAGGAACATTGTAAATAATGATGGAATAACAGTTGATCCTGCCAAAACAAAATTAGTTGATGAATGGCCAATACCCACAAATGTTACAAATATTCGTAGTTTTCTGGGATTAGCAAGTTATTATTGACGGTTTCATAAGAACTTTGCACGGTTATCTAGCCCGATAACTAAGTTAACATGGAAAGGGGTTAAATTTGTTTGGACAGAGGAATGTGATTTTTGTTTTCAGGAACTGAAGAAGAGATTGGTGAATGCTCCAGTTTTGGCCTTACCTTCCTGAAATGGTGAGTTATTCATCTAAATTTATGCTTCTTTGAAGGTACTTGGTTGTGTTTTGATGTAGAATGATCAGGTAATTTCCTATGCTTCGAGACAACTTAACCTCATGAGCTAAATTACCCACACATGATTTGGAATTGGTAGCTGTGGTTTTTGCTTTGAAAATATGGAGGCATCATATATACGGAATCAAATGCCAAATATATACTGACCATAAAAGTCTAAATTATATATTCACTCATAAGGAATTAAACATGAGGCAGAGAATATGGCTAGAACTAATAAAATATTATGATTTCACGATTAATTACCATCCTAGGAAATCAAACAAAGTAGCAGATGCCTTGAGTTGGAAAAATCATGCATCATTAACCATGTTACGTTTGGAACATGATCCCTTGATTAATTATTTGATGAATTTTGGATTAGAAGTTATTGGTGCAGAGAATACCTCTGTTTTGTTCCAGGTTTCAATGTAGTCTTCGTTGTCAGACAAAATTAAGCAAGCACAGAAGGAAGACTGTGAGCTACAGAAAAAGATAGAATTGGTTAAAATGGGTAAGTTTTCAGAATTTAATCTTGATAAATATTGTGTTTTAAGATTTGGAAAAAGGTTGTGTCTACCTAGTGATTCTCAGTTGAAGAAAGATTTGTTGTGCAAAGCTCATAGTTCTCCATTTTCTGTTCATCCTGGCAGTACTAAGATGTACAGAGACCTTCGGGAGTATTATTGGTGGGATGGAATGAAAAGGGATATTGTTGATTTTACCATGTGTTGTTTTTCTTGTCAACAGGTTAAATCAGAGCAACAATTACCGAAGGGGATGCTTCAGCCTTTTCCAGGCTAGAGTGGAAATGGTAGAATGTATCCATGGACTTTGTGGTGGGACTACCGAAGACTTCTCGAGGTAACAATGAAATTTGGGTTATTGTTGATCGGCTCAAAAAATATGCACATTTTCTTTTTATTTGAGATACAATGTATTTTAATCGTCTTTCTTGATTGTACCTCAAGGAGATTGTCAGGTTACATGGAGTTCCTCTTTACATTTTTTCTGACCGAGATCCCAGGTTCACTTCTAACTTTTGGAAGGGACTTCAGAAGTCGTTGGGCACAGAGTTGAATTTCAGTACAGCTTTTCATCCTCAATAATATGGTCAGTTAGAACGAACGATTCATACTTTGGAGGATATGCTTCAATCTTGTTCAATAGAATACTAGGGAAGTTGGGATCAACATCTTTCTTTAGTTGAGTTTTCTTATAATAACAGTTTTCATTCTAGTATTAAGATGGCTCCTTTTGAGTCCTTGTCTAGAAAGCGGTGTCAGACTCCATCATTTTGGGATGAAGTCGGTGAAAGAAAGTTGATGGGGCCAGAATTAGTTGAAAAAGTGGCTGAGAAAGTGAGGGTGATCCAGCAGCACATGAGGACAGCTCAGAGCAGGCAGAAAAGTTATACAGATAACAGAAGGAAAGACTTCTCTTTCGAGGTAGGTGACCATGTTTTCCTTAAAATTTCTCCTTGGAAAAGTGTGATATGTTTCGGTAAGAAAGGGAAGCTAAGTCCACGATTCATCGGTCCTTTTGAAATCTTGGATAAAGTTGGAACAGTTTCATACTGCTTAGCTTTGCCTCCGATTTTCTTTCAGGTACACAATGTATTTCATGTTTCGATGTTGAGAAAGTATGTGCCATATTCATCACATGTCTTGAGCCCAAAAGTAGTTCATATGGAAGAGAACCTTTCTTGTTAAGAGAAACCAGTTAAAATTCTTGATAGAAGGTAAAAAGTATTTTAGAATAAGGTAATCCACTAGGTAAAAGTTTTTTGGAGAAACCACATGGTTGAAGAAGCAACATGGGAGTCTGAAAATGCTATGAGATAAAAATTCCCTCAGTTGTTTAGTAAGTAAATAAATTGCGAGGACACAATTTCAAGAAGGTGGGGATAATGTAAAACCCCAAGTTTTTCTAAAAATAAATATAAATTCATGGAACTTTGTTTTTAAGGATATATTTAAAACTAGCCTTTTAACATAATTTTTCCACTTATATGTTTTGAATTTCAAGAAATTGTCATCTACAATTGTGTTCAGTAAGTTATTTGGAGTCTGATGAAACCAACATGTTTTTTGTGAATAGTAACATACCCTTATGAATAGTAATATGACCCTAATGAATAGTAAATTTTATTATTTTTTTACTTTTTTAATTCTAGAAGATAATAACATCTTTGTTAATTTTTCATTGGGATAAAGAAGTAGTTGTAGAATTAGAACTGTTAATTTTTGAATTAAGTATGATTTTATTTAAAAAATAAATTAATAATATTTAGAAATTTATTTTTAAAAAATGGAATTCATTTTTAAATTCTAAACATAGATAAATGGTTAATGTGAATTTTGGAAATTTTTCTAAAACAATTGATTTTTCGGTGAATAGTAAAAAATACAGTTTTTAGTTTCGGTGTATTAATGACATCATTAATGATATAATAATGATGTCATAATTATGGTAGACTTTTTTATAGTTAAATCAGATGTGAGGTGTCCCAATTGTCTTATACCATAGGTAAATACCATGGTAAAGCCCATGGTTTTTCAAATACCACCCATGAGGTGTCCCTTGAAAATTATTAAAATAATCCCTCACTTTTCCTATAAATACCAACTATTCCCTTCATTTAATTCATTCCCAATTATCCCTCAACTAAGATATAGCTTTATTACCTTCATATTATTCCTCCCAAGTTTTTTTCAATCCCCCAAGGTCCCAACCTTCAAGGTCTAAGGGTTACTCTACAAGGTAAGAAAATTCTCAATTTCTTTCTTTTCTCCATTCAAGTTCTCTTTTATGTGGTATATCTTTCACGTTTCCATACCATGTTCTTATTTTCTTCTTATTCATGATAAAATATATATTATGATTTATTTTTGTATGTGTGACCCTTGTCCCCTCTCTTTTTAATATTTTCTAAAACCATGTTGCGTAGCCGTTAGGCTGCCGAGTTTTTGTAAGCGATTTCACAATTATTCTTTTATTTTGAGTTCTTTCCTTATTATTTATTCATATCTCCTTACCCAGGAGGCATTAAATATCCATAAATAATGTATATTATATATTTTATCATGTTTATGGAAAATTACTCATCATTATTCTTCTCCTATCCCACTAATTTAAAGAATAAAAAAATTGTCTGTTTTTGTCAAATTACAGACATCGTGGATGATGTGATTTCAAAATCCATTAATTCTTTCAATTCAGGTCATGAAACCATTTATATGGTTGAAAAGAGTTATAATATATTTTTTATGACTCACCCATGGTTCTGGAATTATTTTGTAATCATGTTTGTAATTTATAATACAAAACGAGGTTGTTATTATTAAATAACCACTAAAATGATCTAAACGAACATCATTAATGTTCTAACTTATGAATCATCCTCATGTAAGAATTAAAAATTATGAATGGAATAATTTATGTTACTGGATATATGTAAATACAACTCCATTAAAATTCTGTATTTTCACTTCCAATCGACAAGATTGTCCATCATGAACCAATCATGGAAATCATGTTAAGAAATCACCCAAAAAACAGTGCAAAGGGAAAAATACTAACAATTAAGGGTGAAATTATGTTATGAAATGATCATATAATATTTTATAAATATGAACATTTTTCAGTAAAATATTAATAACACTCTTTTAACCATTATACATGAGGTTTAAACAAGTTTGAAGTAAGACAAACCCGAGGTAAGGGAATTCTTAACCCGATTTCCATTCTTTGGGTTCACCTTCTACTTCATCATTTATGTGATATTTAAATTGTTTGTGTGATGGGTTATGTTTATATTATCTTTTATTGTGTGTATTTAAATTATATATACATACTAAATCCACTCTATTAAGTCTCTATTCAATTTTATGATATTTATAAGGGGCTTTTCTTTAAAACCCCTCTTTTTAAATTCAGTTTTACGAAATTCCAAAGTAATAATTTTTATGGAATTATTCATGTTGTATGATTATGTTTTAGTTCTTAGGAATTATTTATGATGAAGGTTGGGGCCTATATCTTCATCTAATGCATTGGGTATGAGTAAGTTGGAGGTCAGCTGTATGGTTACTCCAAGTGTAACTGCGATGGTTACACAAAGTAAGGTAGCCGTGAGGGTTACAAATTATAAGGTATCCAAGAATGGTTACAAGATTATGTAAGTAATTCCCCAAGATAACTTTATGATTATATTTATGTTCTAATGTTTTTTTTGTATCTTGTGTAAATCTCATGTTACACAAAGTAAGTATATATGGATGAAAAGAATGTCTTTTGAAAATGATTTCATGCATTATGAGTATTCATGGACTAATGTGATTTTTCCTTCTTTTCCATCCTCTACTGATCTTTTGTGCTCATCCCAAGTTTTTAAATGGTTTTTCACAGGTTAATGGATGTGTAATACAAGTAAGGAAGACATGTTAAATGTTGAAGAATTTTCAAGGAGTCTTGTTTTATATTTTAATGTTTTTTTTATTTTGAAAAAAATGGAAACTCTTTTTATGGCATCCACTCTATAATAATGTGTAATGTCATGAATGTATTGTCCTAATTCTCTAAAGATATAAACATGGAAATATATTCAATGTAAAAGGAAGTGTTTTCTTGGCTAAATTAAAGATTATGTATGTAATAAGGTCGCGTCCTTATATAAGGTCTTGTTACATAGCCCACTATAACACCAGCATAGGACCTAAGTGTAAGGTGTGTTATGGTGATAGAATCTTGGGGTGGCACAGAAAACATTTCCCGAGTTGTGATTTCTATCATCTTGAACTTCTCCCTTTGGAAATTTAGTTCAAGATTCATATGTTGAAGTTCATCTTGGGCTTGGTCCAGAGTAAATCCCAGTGATGCTACCTCCTTCTCAAGCTCCGACAAATGGGATTTATATGGCCCGAGTCTACTGGATGAGGCCATTCAATCTTATTTCTGTATTAATTAACCAAGATAACTATATTTATAAAAACACATTGTTAAGATTAATGTTTCCAATGGACATATTGACCAACGGTCATATAACAGTCAAAACTCAATGGTCTCATTTTAATTATACCCACTTCATTAATTAAAGGATATAGTTTTGTTGAGTATAAAATAAAATAAAACCAAAATTTAGGAAACAAATATAATTAAAAAGTTCGGGTCATTACATTCTTCCTCCCTTAATAAATTCCGTCCCCAAAATTTTATCTCATACCCTCTGATAAAAAAAGGTGTGGGTACTTCTCTCTCATAAACTCCTACGGTTCCCACATGGCTTCTTCACATTTGTGGTTCCTCTACAACACCTTAACAAATTGGGTAGTATTATTGCGTAGAACCTTGTCTCTACGATCCAAGATCTCCACCAGCTTCTCATCATAAGAGAGTTCATTTTCCAGTTTTACCAACTCTAGAATTAGTACATGTGAAGGGTCAGGTATGTTCTTCCTCAATAGGGATATGTGGAAGACATCATGAACTTGTGCTAGAATTGGAGGAAGTGCAAGTCGATAGGTCACTGATCCCACACGATCAATGATTTCATAGGGGACAATGTACCTAGGGTTGAGCTTCCATTTTTTCCCAAACCTCATGACTCTCTTCCAAGGTGAAATCCGAAGAAAGACTTTGTCACCAACATCAAACTCCAAGTCCCTTAGATGGTTGTCAGCATATCTCTTTTTCCGACTCTGAGAAGCCTTAATGTGTTGCTGGATGGCATGGAATTTTTCTATCATCTCTTACACAAGATCAGGCCCAAGAAGCTTTCTATCACCAGCTTTATCCCAACAAGTAGGATTTCTACATCGCTTCCCATATAGAGCTTCATAGGGTTCCATTTGAATGCTCGAGTGGAAGTTGTTGTTGTAAGAGAACTCAACTAAAGGGAGATATTGATCCCAACCACCTTTAAATTCCATTGAGCATGTTCTTAGCATGTCCTAGAGTGTTTGAATAGTCCTTTCAGATTAGATATTAGTTTGGGGTGATAGGTCGTACTGAAATTCAATTCAGTGCTCAGAGCTTGTTGAAGACTTCTCCAGATTTTTGATGTGAACCTTAGATCACGAACAGATATGATAGAAAGTGGAACTCCATACAACCTTACCACTTCCTTTACGTAAATCCTGGAAAGTTGATCAAGATATAAATCTTCCCAGATACAGATAAAATGGACAGTCTTGGTGAGATGATCCATAATAACTCATATCTCATTGTTTCCTTTGGAAGTTCTCGGGAGACCAGTGAAAAATTCCATAGTGATATTGTCCCACTTCCATGATGGTATGGGTAGTGGTTGCAATACCCCGTTAGGAAGTTGTCACTCTACCTTCACTTGCTGACATACCAGGCACCTTGAAGTGTAGTCATCAATCTCCCTTTTCATATTATCCCACCAATAATGATCATGAAGGTCCCTATACATTTTCATGCCACTAGGATGTATAGAGAAAGTAGAGTTATGAGCTTCATCCATCATCTCCTTCTTTATTTCCAGAATATATGGAACACAAAGTATTGTACGAAATTTTAGTACACCTTCTTGATCAGTATTGAACTCAGGAAACTTCCCATCGTTCATAGCCTCAAACTTCTTCTGTAATAAAGGATCTTCTTTCTGATCTTTCTTGATCTTCTCTAGTAATTACGGTTGAGAAATAATTTGGGTTAGGGATGATGATGTCACTTCCTTTATAATTCCCATGTTCAGTTTTACTAGGTCATTAATCAAATGATCTCTTTGAATCCTCATAATGGACAGAGTAACTGGGACTTTGTTTGCTCTTCCGGGATGATAATGAATTTAACAATCATAGTCTTTAATTAGTTCCAACCATCTCCTTTGTCTCATGTTCAATTACTTTTGTGTGAAAATATACTTTAAACTTTTATGGTCTTTGTATATATCACATTTCTCCCCATAAAGATAGTGCCTCCATATCTTCAGAGCAAAGAAAACCACAACCATATCCATATCATGCGTAGGATAGTTCTACTCATGAGTCTTCAACTGTCAATATGCATAAGCAATGACCTTGTAATTTTTCATGAGGACGCACCCAATCCCTTTAAAAGATGCATCGCTAAAAATAACGAATCCTTCACCACTTGATGGAAGAGTTAACACGGGTGCAGTAATCAATCTCTTCTTCAGCTCTTGGAAACTTTCCTTACAATCTTTTGTCTATATGAACTTAAACCTTTTTTGAGTTATCTTGGTTAATGGATTAGAAAGTCATGAAAAATTTTCACAAACCTCCTATAATATCCTGTTAATCCAAGGAAACTATGAATCTCAGTTATTGTTGTAGTATGAGGCCACTCCTCTACAAATTTTGTCTTTGTAGGGTCAATTGGTATTCCTTCATTGGTAACAATGTTCCCTAAGAAAGAAACTTGTTATAACCAGAATTCACATTTACTGAACTTTCCAAAAAGCCTCTCCTTCCATAGAGTTTAAAAAATAACCCTTATATGATCCTCATGCTCCTCACAACTTTTGGAATATATTATAATATCATCAATAAAAACTACCACAAAGTTATCAAGATAGTCCTTAAAGACTCTATTCATCAAATCCATATAAATAGTAGGTGCATCAGTCAGTCCAAAAGTCATAACAACAAACTCATAATTCTCATATCTTGATCGGAAGGTAGTTTTTAGAATATATTCTTTCTTCACCCTCAATTGATGATAACTACATCAAAGATCAATCGTAGAGAATAATTGAGCCCCACAAAGTTGGTCAAATAAGTCATAAATTCTTAGAAGAGGGTATTTGTTCTTTACTGTGATCCCATTCAATTCTCTATAATCAATTCATAGCTGCATTGATCTATCCTTATTCTTCATAAAGAGAATAGGTTCTCCCCAAGGAGACACACTCGGTCGGATAAACCCTTCTCCAAAATATCTTGGAGTTGTTTCTTTAATTCCTACAGCTCCAAATTTTCCATCCTATACGGGGTCTTTGATATCAGATGAGATCCAGGTATGAGTTCAATAGAGAACTCTACCTCTCTTTCAAGGCGAGGTCTAGGAAACTCCCTAGGAAATATGTCAATGTATTCTTGGACGATGGGGACATTTTCTATCCTCAAACTCTCATTTCCTTGTTCTTATTCACCGATCAATTCCATAAATAAGGATATAGGAGGTTCTTTTAGACAAATATCAGGTTGAGATATCTCTTTTTGGAACATAACTGTAGGTTTTCCATTCAAGACTACTGATATTTCCTTAATTTTGCATTTGATCTTAGCATTATACTTTGAGAGCCAGTCTATCCCTAGTATGATGTCGAATTCCAGCATGGTAATGACTAATAGATTTGCGATAAGATTTTGATCACCAAAGAAAATACTAGAGTTTCTAAACACTTACGATTCTTGGATAATCCCACCCAAAGTCTTGATTGATAACTCTACTTTTAACAAGTCAGGGTTTGATTCCAAATTCTTTGCAAACTTAGAGGAAATAAAGGAATTTGTAGAACCAAAATCAAACAAAGTATTTAATAGATTTTAGAGAACAACAAGAGTACCTACTACCACATCATTTGGAGCTTTAACTTCAGATGTCATGATAGAAAAAGCACGACCTTGCTCCCTTGGCCTTTGCTAAGGCTGATGGTGGTTCCCCTCCACTGCCCTTGGATTTGGATAGTGATTGGAAAAGTGCCCAAGTTTTCCACACTTAAATCATTGTACATCAGGTAGGTCCTGAACTATCTTCCCCTTGTCATTAGTGTTTGTAAGTTGAGGTTTCACCTCACTACGACAATTCCTCTCAATACGTCCATCTCTTCTACACTTGTAGCATTTCCCGCTCCCAAGCAGGTAGTTCCCTGAATGATTATTCCCACATTTATTACACGTGGTATGTTGCACTTGCTTGCCTCCTCTTCCCTGATCAATGGTCCTCCCTAAGCTATGATCTATCGATCTATTTTTTTGTTTTATTTATGAGACCATTGTGTCTCACTGAACTCCAGTTCGACTTTCATTGCACTCTGTATGATCTCCTCATAGCTGTCATAGTCTTGGTTGGCTATATTCATCTGCATATGAGGTCTCAGTCCACCAAAGAATCTATCAACCTTACCATTAATATCCATGAAAACATTTGAGGTATAATGGGAAAGTCGTGTAAAGTTTATCTCGTAGCTTCCCACATATTCATTCTCCTTATGCTTCAGCTCGAGAAACTCCTTCTCCATTCTTGTTCTCATGAAATGAGGGAAATAATTACTGAAGAAGATCCCTTTGAAATCTTCCCACTCCATAGATTCAACATTCACTCTTCGCCTCATGTTTTTAATTAGTTTCCACCACTGATAAGCGTCTCCCTCAAAGTGATAGACATCAAGTGTGACCTTCTCTTTCTCTGAACAGTAGAGCATAGAAAATATGTTCTCAATAGAGCTAATACACTGATCAGTATTCAATGGGTCGGTTGATCCACTGAAAGTTGGTGGTCATTGACGCATAAAGAACTCAACAGTATGTTGTTCCCTTCGTGGTGAGATCAGTCTCTTAGCTTGATTCAAGTTATTTCCCATAACTTGAGTCAGTTGTTTCATCATTCGCATGAATTTTTCCATTCTGGCTTCCATTGGAGGGTCGTCAGTGCATGGTCCATTGAGGTCACCATTTTCAAGGTTCCTCCTATTTCCTTACATTTCTAAAAGAATAAAACCTTAGTGAGAAACTTATTTCATTTACAAATCTTTTAACAATAAAGGATTTTATGTCTTAAAACTTCTTTAAAAATTTACATTTCTCTATAAATCCTTCATAAAAAGCTTATGATTAACAAAAAAAATCCCCCAGGAGTGTTGTAACCAAGAGTGTAGCATGTCCTGTTGTCGTGTACTAGTTACCGTTCGAGTTTAGCTCAAAGTTGGGTTTTTAGGTTTTACCCCTATGTACATCTGTGCCAGATCCGCCTCTGCCTCCTCGTATCCAGTTAGGGATGTATTTGTTTGATAAACAACTTACTCAATACTCACCAAATTATCAGGAAGTTTTCCTATATTTAAACTTTTATATAAGATTATTCCTAAAGTTTTCATATCCTAATTTCCATAAATAACTAAACTATCCTTTGATACCAATTATTAAATCCCGCCTTTTTGTTACAGAACTTTTCATTACATTTTACAAACAGAGGGTCTTTAAAGTCTAGTGTCTTGGAAATCAGGAACATAATACATTAAAACAACATAAAACATTATTATAAACCACTTGTAACGCTTCATCATAGGTTCATCCCGTGTAAAAATACTTCACCTCATATCCTGGAGACATACATCAAAGGAAAGGGTGAGCATAAGGCTCAGTAAAGAAAACAAGTGAAACAGTTGGCATGTGATGTTGAGAAATATTAATAAGAACCTGATAAAAGCCATAAAGGCATGAGAAATGGAATAATAGGAATATCATAATAAAAATAACTTGAATAATAACTTGAATATGTGGCTAAAACATTTCATTTATACATTCATGAACATATCACCAAGGTTTATCATTGAGGTTTCATAAAAATTACCAAGGGTATTCACCAAGGTATCGGAAAACTTGTCATCTCTAGAGATTAATTTATTTACCCAATTCATTGGAGAGTTATCAAGTTTCACCCTTAATATGTATTTATTTACATGTGATCCACATAAATTATAATAAAACATTTCATAAATAACCCATAGATAACAAAATAAATGGGTTTCATTTCAAAATTGTGACGTTTTAAAAGTTAAAAAAAAGATCATTGTGTCATTTATAACCCTTGGAAAGGAAGTGAAGGTAATATTTATGTCAATTCCAGAATAAAATATATATTTTTTTTGTTATATTTATAAACACTCATAGAAAAAAAATAGGTCTTGGTATTCACATAAAAAACAAGATAGAAAGAGAGAGAAATTTTGAGGTGAAATTTTAGCAGCATAACGGCTATATATCATGGTTTTAGAAAATAATAAAAAGAGAGAGGACAAGGGTATACCATCCATAAATGAACCATTTTAAAGTATAGGGACATAATAAAAAGAAATAATATAATTTTGTGGACATTTTAATGACATACCACATGAATATGAAACTTGAAAGAAAACAAAAAAAATCGATTTCTTTTACGAAAATTCGGCAGCCTAATGGTGTCACTTAAAATTTCAGAAAATCAATTGATGAAAGTGGAAAGGGTCTCTCATAATTTGGAAATAAAATTGATAGTAGTAAATATATAGAAGATAAATCCCCCACATAATAAAATATAACTATAAGGAATAACATAAAGGAAGTCATGACTTAAAAGAGGAGGGTGAAAGGATCCCTTACCTTGAAGAGTAACTTCGGAAGCTTGAAGGTAGGGACCTTGGGAGGCTTGAGGGAACCTTGGAAGGACTCCTTAGGGATTAAAAAGACTATAACTTAGTTGAGGATGATTTTGGAATGAAATTAATGAGGGAAATGTCTTGGTATTTATATGAAAAGTGAGGGAATAAATTATTAATTTCCAAGGGACACCTCATCGGTGGTATTTGCAAAACCATGGGCTTGCCCATAGTATTTTTCCCATGGTATTGGCCACATGGGACACCTCGTAGAATATATCACTATTCATAAGTCTACCATAAATCTTACATCATTATTACATCATTAATGATGTCATTAAACACCCAAAACTCAAAACTGTATTTTTACTATTCACCAAAAATTCAACTGTTTCAGAAAAATCCCAAAAATTCACCCTAACCTAATATAGATGCTCTAAATTTAAAAATGAACTTAATTTTATGAAAATAATTTTCTAAATTTTTTTAATTTAATTTTTAAATAAAATCATTATTTATTCCAAAAAATACAACTTTAAAACTATAACTCATTTTGTAACACCGTAAAAAAGTAATAAAGATCCCATAAAATTATTGTATAACCATAATAAAATAAAGTAAAAATTTATGATTACATTTTATGAAAATATATTTTTGTTTTAAATTTTTAACTTAATTATAAAATTTTAAATAAAATATTTATGACATACAAAAATACCAAAACTTATACTATGATTGTTTTTTCACTTTTAAGATGTTTTAATTGTATTTATACATTAATGGGTTAAGATTCTATTTTTTGGCCAATTTACTATTCATACTATTCATTACTATTTATATGGGAATGTTACTATTCATACTTTACTATTCACTAAAAATCATGTTGGTCTTATTAGACTCTAAATTGTTCACTGATCAGAACTATAGAAGACCATTTTTTGAAAATCATTTCACATTATTAATTATTTAAAGAATAAAAAAATGTTTTAAAATACCCATTTTTTCCTAAATTCATCAATAATACACATCCTATATTTATCCAGATATTTGAAATTCATAAACTTTTCCATAATAAGAAATAACAATTTTATTTGTATAAAAGGATTACACAAAGCAGCTAAGGTCTCGTTACATAGCCCCTTATAACACCAGCATAGTACCCAAGTGTAAGGTGTTCTATGGTGATTGAATCTTGGGGTGCCTCAGACAACATTGCTGGAGTGGTGATTTCTATCAGCTTGAACTTCTCCCTTAGGCAATTCCGTTCAAGCTACATATATTTAAGTTCGGCTTGGGCTTGGTCCAGAGCAAAGCCCAGTGATGCTGCCTCCTTCCCAAGCTCCGACAGATGGGCTTCATATGGACTGAGTCTACTGGATGAGGCCATTCAATATTATTTCTTTATTAATTAACCAAGATAACTATATTTATAAAAACATAATTTTAAGATTATAGTTTTTAATGGTTATATTGATCAACAGTCATATAACAGTCGAAACCCAACGGTCTCATTTTAATTATACCCACTTCATTAATTAAAGGATATAGTTTTGTTGAGTATAAAATAAAATAACACACAAATTTAGGAAACAAATATAATTAAAAAGTTCAGGTTATTACAGTGTGTATAATTAGCCATATTTTAAAACACTAGTACAAATGTAGCTAAAATAGTAATATTTTCTTAAAAACGTGACTAAATTTAAAATATTTAATTATATTATGTTATATATATATATATATAAACATTTGAGTATTTAAAATTTAATATTATATATACATTATTAATATATATATATATATATGTTTATATTTTATATTATACATATATATGTTTATATTATATATATATGTGTGTGTGTGTTTATATTTTATGTTTATATTATATATATGTATATATGTATATATGTATATATTATATATTTATATTAATATATATATATATATATATGTTTATGTGTGTGTGTGTAAATATATATGTGCATGTGTACATATATATAATTTTAATTATATATATACACATATATAATTTTCCAAGTTTTAAAACACAAGTACAAATGTTACTAAAATAGCCGTATTTTCTTAAAAACATGAGTAAAATTAAAATGTATGTGTTTTTTATATATAAATATATGTGTATATATATATACTTGTGTGTGTGTGTTTATATATATATATGTGTCTATATATATGTGTCTGTGTTTATATATATTAATATAAATATATATATATATATAACTAAAAATATATTTACATCAATGTGGGAAAATGAGCTATATAAATATATATATATTTAGCGACATTTAATGAAAAACGTCACTAATTTAGTGATTTTTTCCATGA
Organism: Viscum album; assembly: GCA_963277665.1. NCBI lineage: Eukaryota > Viridiplantae > Streptophyta > Magnoliopsida > Santalales > Viscaceae > Viscum > Viscum album. The sequence goes on along the minus strand of OY728119.1, from coordinate 1,681,449,450 downwards.
AATGTCCCTAATTTAGAGATTTTTGTTCAAGGGACCTTGCTAAACTAGTGACATTTTTCACAAAACTTTGCTAATTTAGCGATATTTTTCATGAAACATTGTTAATTTAGTGAAAATTCCTAAAAATGTTGCTAAATTATAGTTTTTTGTAGTGTTTGCTGAATTATCCTATGTCAGAATGAATCACCAATGGTAAGAATCAAGTAACCAACTATCAACATGTAATCAAGTTATCATAAGTTAGATTGGTCAATCCTTCCAATCACTAATTTGTAAGACATTTATTCTCAACTAGTAGATTCTCCTACATCAGGATGAATCACCAAGATCACATCCTAAAAAAATCACAATTATCAAATCTCACAATTTATGTCAGGTTACTCTTGATCACTATTCACATGACATTCCAAATCACAATTATCACAATTCACTTGTTATTCAAAATTCATATTAATAAAGGTAGTTGGTTCATTATAATTTCAAGGGTATGCTCACCTAGTGGGTGTCCATAAGTCCGGTCTCAATGCCAATGGACCCGATGAGATCCATGGGGGGTCTAAGAATGTTAATTCTATCAAACATGTGAATTATCCATTTAGGTAGGTTACAAACATGGAGTGTTTGTGTGATCTTAATTATTATACATAATAGAAGAACCAAAACAAACATTAGGGAGATATTCTAGACAACCCACCTCAAAAGTAGATAAGATATTGACAATCCTTCAACATATGAGGTAGCGATAAGATTATTATTTCCTTACCTTCAATGAAAAATATAGTCCTTTCAATGTATTATATGATATCTCGATACTGACTAGTCAAACAGAACTAGTTTTCCCTAGGTAAAGACGATTATATTAGGAGGAGAAAAGGAAAGGAATCAAAGTATTACTTTCAAATTATTGATCGTAATTCCAAGATCCAAAGGAACATAGCTTCTAGTTCATATAGTAATGTTTAGAGGAATTCGTGGAAGGGATGTAGTCAGGTGGAGGGAATTTGATATCAGGTTTTCAGGCTACTAGAGTTTTAAAATAATTTTGGGTGCACCACATTCATGAAATGAATAAGGGATTAATGTTACGAATGACATGATTTCTACTTATGCTAAAACCCCATTCACCTCATATTAAAAACCATAATAAACTGATTTCATGTCATATACCAAACTCATGTTGTGAGTTATTATTTCATAGACTACCCATGAAACATTCATTGAATGATTGAGATTCATGGGGTTTTCCTTAAACCATTCATCCCTTGTGCAGATTTGATGGGGTCATCCTAAACAATTCACATCATAAATTTGGAATTTATGAAATGAATTAATTCTATACCTAGAACTTCACCTCCTCTATTTCTACACCTTTTCAACAATTAACCTATCCATACTAGGGATTAAAAACCAAGCTTCAAACCAAAAACAACTGGGCTCAAATAATTTCACTAAAACTTAAAGAGGGACATACTTGAAAAAGAGAGGATCTTACAATAATCATTAATTGTGGCATAATTCTTAGAAATTCATAAGAAATGAATCATAAAGGAATCAAAGAATATGATACATGAGATCATAACAATGGAATAATACATAAGCATTTTTCATATGCAAAATCACAAAAAATTATTTCCTTAGTCAAGGATCGCTACGAAGACTATCATAGTAGATTGTGTTCACTCCCCAATCCATCGTATCCTTAGTCAAGGTTCACTCCTAAGACTATTATAGTGGACGTAGTCCCTTACTTAATTTTGTTAACGTCTCATTCCCTTCTTTATTATCTCATTATATATCCATCTTTACCCAATTCATTGGAGGGATATATAATTCCAGTCCCACCTATCACATAATCATAATTCATTCATATGTGTGCCATAAAATCATAAAAAACTCATCATAAGAGTAGTAATTAACTATTTTGATTTCATTTTTTACTCCATTCTAGTGGGAACATAATAAGGAATAAATATGAATTGAGAATGGCTCCCTATCACATTATCCATGTATGGTGATCCATGGGGTTTGGTCACATGCTTGAGACATTTAAAAATGTTTCCTTGAATAAAAAATGAGTGGCTAATATGATGTTCTTTGAAACATAACTACTAAGATATATTTTTATCTAAACATGCATAAATTTAATTAGGATACAAGACTTATGGGGTATTTCACTTGATTGAACTTGAACAAACTTAATTTATAATATTACTATATTTCGTACAATGATACTTATTTATCTTATTGATGCTAATGATGTATCTATTATAATGGTTGTTTACCTCACCCTAGTATGATCATCTCGAGATGATGATAACCAACCACTGAGGAATATAACTAGAATGTATTCCAGTCAATGGCTTGGATTTAATTTTGACCTGGCTTAGTAACCCCACATTGTATACTTATATCATCTAAAATGGATCGGTCATATTTATGCATCCTACTAGAATATTGGGTTAGAAAATTCCTTGGTCTTCACTTTTGGTATTGTTATATGAGACCAAAACAAGAGTTTAAAAAATATCTAAAATAAATATTGAGAGGTAGATAAAACTTTCACCTCATCTTTCTTATGATCAGTTCCAATAAGTATTTTTAAAGAAATATTTTGTTGAATGTTATCCTAAGCATTGTGAACTAGAATATAATTGTTATCCTAACTAGGTTAAATACCATGAGAGGGGAGTAAATCAGGTTATGATAGATTAAAAAAATTCCCCTTAAAATCTTGTTTCTTCATTAAATAAAACACTATTCTCTATCTTTCTCATAGAAATGTATAAATATAAATTAAATCATGCATGACACACAACAATTTTAGTTGGTTCATCCTCACTAGGCTACATCCAAGGAGCATACAATGAAAATATGATGACGTACCAAATATATTAAGCCTCACTACCAAAATAAGGTTTGGGATAGATTACTTATATACCTAGGCTCACTGCCTTTAAAATGTTTGGAGTGGACTCAGTATCCCTTTTTATTTACAACCAATCACAATTTGGAAATCTCACTCCTCTCTCAATTGAAGTGTGCTCACTGCTCCTTCAAAAGAATATTATTTTGATCACTTGAATCAATATGTTTTGCACCTCATTTGGTGAATCATTAAGTTCCAATTCTATCCATTTGATGAATACCACTTTACCACATATTTTATAGGTAAAATACCTTTAAAACACTTTCATGGTGCTTACTTCTTTCACAAAGCTCACACAGCCTTCACAAAACTGTCCAAATATTCACAAGAATATCTTTCTTTCAGGAACCCCAAAAATTTCGTAAAGATTTCCACCTTCATAAATATAAAACATCCTTCATAAAGAAAACTCCTTTCAGGAAAATAAGTTATCCTTTTTAAAGCTCAACACTTTCATGAATCTCACTTATCCTTCTTGAATCTCAATACTTTCCCAAATCTTACAACTTTTGGTTGGATTTCATAGCCTTTGTGAAATTCATTTCATCTTAAAAATTTCACAAGAACAACCTTTTTTGTCATATTCTTGAATTTATAGACTTTGTATTTTTTTAAGGACCGATCACATAATTGATGGGGGTAGATGCCTATTTATAAGCATTTCCTCTGGTTCTATAATCTTATCTCATCATCATCACCTTTTTTACGAAGCTCTTCAAACTTGTTCATGAACCTCCATGTCTTCACAAAGAACCAAGGTAATTTTACATTTGTGAATATTTTCCTAGTCATGGAGATTTTCCATATTTCCATCATGCATTAGTGATGCTCCACACCTTCATGAAACCTAGCCTTCACGACACTGAATGACTTCACATTTTGATACCTCATTAAAGCGTCTTTTATCTTCTACTAAAATTCACTTTGACAGATTCGTATAGTGACCAAATATTTACTCAACACACACTCTAAGACCACATGATCCATGATTGATGTGAGAAATAAGATTAGCATGAAAAGTTCATCAATTAATCACTTCATTCCAAAACCACTCATCTTTTTTCATTACGAACTCCATCTGCCATGATATATAACCTTTGATCGATCATCTTTAGAATCATCAGATTTAAAACGCCTCTATTTTACTAATCTCTCTATCATATTCTCCCCTATATTGATTGATCAATATATTTTATCCTCTTTTAAATGAACCCAAATTCTACTCCATTGTGGATTCGACATTAGAAAGAACACAGATCAACACATAAGGGAATAACACACCATAAATTAGTGAGAGAGTGTCTTGAATCAATAATTTCTATGTATGGAGAGTCAAATGAACTACAAGATCTATTCAATGCCTTTCAAATATCAATTTGGGTAATGAATTTGTCAGAATGTACAAAACTTGTAGGTCTTTAGGCACATACCTTACCTTCACAAGACCTTGATCCACCTTCTCCTTAATAAAATGATACTTTATTTCAATGTGATTTATCCTTGAGTTATGTACAATATTTTTTATAAGATTTATAGAACTTGGATTTTCACAATGTATTTTGATTGGATACTTCACTAGAAATCCTATATCATCAATATGTTTCTTTATCCATGATAACTACGTGCAAGATTGAGTGGATGAAATATATTCATATCCTATGGTGCTCAATGAAATGCAATATTATTTCTTTCTTAGCCAATAAATACAAAATCATCCAAGATAGAATTCCCCACTCTATTTTTATTTTCTATCATCTACTGAACCAGTCCAATATGCATCTATATAGAAAAATAACTCTTGTTGATATTTTTTATTGTACAACAAACCAAAATCCACCATACCTTGATATACTGAAGTCTTATTTTTTTTACTTCAAGTAAGTGGATATCTTTAGAATTTATTTAATACCATACTATTTGGAATGTAGAAAAAACAATATATAGTCATTTCATTATTAAGTAAAATAGACTTCCAATGACCGACCTATATTCTGAGACATTAACCACTTTGAATTCATCATCTCATGATAGTTTCATATGGGTAGCTACTAGAGTTTTTATCTACTTGAAATTATCCATTCCAAATATACTTATAACATCTTTGGAATATTTTTATTTTGAAATAAATGTGCCATTACTTTCTTATGTCACATGTAAACTAATGGAAAAGGTATGTTCACTAATCATTGACATTTCAAACTCACTTTTCTAGAATTTAGAAAAATTTCTACAATGCACTTCATCTGATCCACCCAAAAAACATTCCTTGATGTACACCAGCACCATCATCCTTTGATTAATTTCATTATTGATATAGAGATTGTAATCAACTCCACCATGATAAAAACCAAGATTCTTTAAAAATTGATCCAGTCTTTAATACCATGCTCTCAGTACATTCTTCAATCCATATAACACCTTTATCATCCGACAAACTCTATTATCATATTAATGAATGAGAAAACCATTTGGCCACTTGATATAAAATTCTTCTTCCAAAACCCCATTCAGAAACAATGACTTAACATCCATATGGAAAACATTGAACCTCCTTTTCACTATTATGTCTAAGAATAATCTGATTTTATCTAGCATCACAATAAGTGAAAATGTTTCATTAACATCAATACTCTCTATCTGGGAGTAACATTTTCACACTAGTTGTGCTTTGTTTTGAATCACTATTCCATATTCATTCATCTTGTTGCGAGAAACCCAATTTGTCTCAATGAAATTATTATTTTTTTGTCTTGAAACAATATCTCATGTCTGATTCTTCTCAATTTGTTCAAGTTCTTCATTCATATCTTGAACCCATTTTGGATCTCCATATAATTCATCAAATCATTTAGGATCTACCTAAGATAGGAAGTATTCCTACAATAATGACTTAATTATTTATGTTGGAATTGGCACTATCTGATCACTAATGATGTTCAGTCTGTCAATTTCATCTTGACTATTCGGTTTTCATATAGATGTAGATTTTACAGCATCCTACTCTCCATTAATATCTTCTTCTAAATCTTTATTTTTCACTTAAAATACCTTGAGTTTCTTACATCCTCATCACATTCATTTGGAAACTATTCACTATATTGTTAATGATTTTGTTTATTCTCTACTATAGTGACAACATTTCTTTTAACTACCTTTCCAAGCCTCTTGTTGGAACATTTATATGCTTTGATTTTTCCTGAATATCCAAGAAATATACCCCCATCTCCTCATGATTTAAATTTCATGTGTTTCTCCTTATTAAAAATAAAACATTTACTTCCAAATACTATAAAGTATTTTAGTGTTGGATTCTTCCCATACCACAACTCATATGTAGTATTTTATTTCATTTGGACATAAAAGACCCTTGTTGGATATGTAGACCGATGTTAAGATAGCTTCCATCCATAATTTATTTGGTACGTACTTTTTAATAAGAATTTTTCTTTCCATGTTGTTTATAATCTGATTTATCCTCTCAACCAATCCATTTTTTTGAGGAGTTCACACTACCTAAACTTTATTCCTTATACTGTGTTTCTTGAGATAATCTTATACTTGACTATTTGTGAATTTTGTACCATTATCAGTATGAAACTTCAAAATCTTTTTTCTAAGAATCCTTTTAGATTCCCTCTGATATTATTTTATGCAACTGAACACATCAAGCTTTTGGGAAATGAAAAATAACCATGCCATCTTGATAAAATCATCAATGAAAAGAATTTGATACCTCTTCTTGTCAATTGATCATGGTGAGATATGTTCACATACATCTTCATGCAACAACTCAAGAACTTTGGTTGATGTTTATTCTTTTCTCCTTGTAAGACTTTTAATAATATTCCCTTATTGACAAGCATCGCACATATGAGTATGATCATGTGATATCTTAAGAAGATCTTGAGTTGCATTTCATTTGACCAGATCTTCCAGGGATGGTTGGAATAGATGAAAAATTAATTTATGCCATAACCTATTTTCTTCCTCTATAGATAAAGTCATATATCTTCTTCTCCAATTACAAGGTATTGATTTTAATTTTAATTTTTCCCTATAGATTATTTTCAAAATATATTCCTTTTATAATACAAATCTTCTTAGTAAATCTTATAGCATGCCCCAAGTCACATGGTTTACTAACAGTAAGAAATTTGTGACTGAGACCTTCAAAAACTAAGATATCAGCATGTATAATTTCATTGTCACAAAATTTTTCTTTTCTAAAGACAATAATCATCAGGACGTCATCATTTACAAATTTTACAACACATTCCTTGTCATATTTTTTGCTAATAATATCCTTATTACCTTTAAATTTTTATGTTTTTATCCACTATCTAGGATCCATACACCAGAATGATCTAATGTATTAAGAAAAATATTCACAACCACTTCTTGCTCATCTCTTTTCCTTTTGTTCCATTTTTTTGACTTCATACCCGGTATAGATTGATAATCAGGATATTCCTTAAAGTATGATGGGCTGGATTTACCTTGAAGAGATGCAAATTGATTTTTCATTTTTAGTTTATTTAATACTATATTGAGATTCTTCTTATTACCACATTTAGTCTGTTTCAACATATTTCTCTACATTATTGATGAGAAATATCTTTCCATGTGTCTGAATCCTCTACACCAAAAATTATGACTCTCAAATGATATCCTAAAATATTTAGCTATTTATGGATTCCTCTATTGGTCTTGTTACCAATGGTACCTCTTGTCTATGGAACAAAAATTTTGTGAGTATCTCATCTTTCCACAATAATAACATCTAATGTGTGGTGCATTCTTATGTGTACTACTACACTACTCGTTTCCCTTGGGTTATCAGAATATTATGGTTATGATTTATACAAAAAATTAATCTTCAATATTTGAGTGGGTTCTTGTGGTTTGACTTCAACTATTACTACTTTCTATTTTTGATAAATACTCATATTAGATGTATTATTTGAATCTATCATTTTCTTCTCCTTATATTCCTTTTTCTATTTCACTGTAACTTTGAACTCTAATTTTCCATTTTATTCTTCCTTTGCAACCTAATTTTTTGGATTCAAGAGTTTTTCTTGGTCTTTCACTTTTCTTCATAGGATTAAAACATCATTCTCAATATTCTTGATAATTTTTTCTTGATATTTCACTATGTTATTCAACCCATCAATCACCCCTTTCTATTTTTAGCTTTGAGCATGTACTCACCAATCGTTTCTAAGTTCTCTAGAATTGAAGATGTAATATTTTCAATTTATTCCATAATCTCAGACTTCTCTTCTTCCTAATAATTCATAAATAGTTTTATATCATGAACCCATTTTTTGGATTTATTCATTTTGTCTCTCCAAACATCTATCTCCTCAAGAGTGGATTTTAATTCTGCCTAAATATAAACTCTTCATTTAACTTATTCTTCATAATTGCCACTTTATTCCTTTTTCAAGGAGATAACTACAACTACCACTATATAATTTTATCCATGATCTATTTAGTTTTCCATCTCTTCAACCTCAAATTCTTATTAACATTCATTTTCTTGTGAATAGAAATTATTCTTTTTCAATATATTTCCATTACAATTTATCTTACCTATCATATAGGATGAAGACTTCTTCATGGTAATTTCTACTTCATCCTCATTATAATCTTGAAACTTCTTAGGGAACCTCAATGCAATATTTCAAAAACTTCCACATCAAAATCATGAAATTGGAAGTTTCCCTTTGAATTTTCCTTTTCCTATTTGTAAATTTGATGAAAGGAATGACATGACTTAATCTTTCTCTTCTTATTCCTACCCATATTCTATATTTATATTCTTAGTGTACTTGAATGCCACTTAATTATACTTCCATTTTTCCATAGACTCATTATCATCATTTCTCTTCTCATATGAAACAAGATTACTATGAAAAATATCTAATATAAGCTCCTTTGGATCTTTATCATCAAATATAGAAACTTTTTCATTGAGCTGAGGTGGAAGTATTCTCAAGATATGATTATCAATATTTACATCTTAAATAATTTCTCTGAGACCATGCATGTATTCCACAACAACATTCACTCATTCAAAGAATGCATCAATATGATCATTAGGGTGCATTTTTAGATCCTCATACTTGTACCATAGAACCTGCATCTTTGATTCTACAAATTTTGAGTAACCCTCATAAATTTTTAGAAAAATTTACCACATAGAATGTGATGACTTACATTACATCATCTTCATATATATTTCATTAGATAGGGATCCCCCTAAAGCATTGATTACTTTTGCATCAGCATCAAATTTCCTTCAGTCAGCTTTTGATAAAGCACCACTATTGATATTGGATGAAATACCATGTATTGTTTCTATAAATACATTTATTCCTAAATATCAGAAGTATTGATGCATCCAATTATTCCAGAATTGTAATTTTTTTCCATCAAATATTGTAATCTCTTTCTGATTTAAAACCTCCATTAAAACTTCTTATAGATAAATGATGAAATTAACCATTTCCTATGATACCCATTATTATCCCAACTAGGTTAAATACCCCGAGAGAGGGGGTGAATTAGGGTATGATTGATTAAAACAACTACCCCTTGATATATTGTTTCATCATTAAACAAAACACCATTCACTCTCTTTCCCATAGTAATGTATGAACAGAAATCAAAGCAAGAATAAGACACAACAATTTTACTTGGTTCACCCTCACTGGGATATTTCTAAGGAGTATACAATGACAATGTTCCAATGTACCAAATACACTAAGGCTTGTTTCCAAAATAAGTTTCATGCTAGATAAATTCTATTCCTAGGCTTACTGCATTTACAATGTTTGGAGTGGACTCATTGTCCCTCTTAGTTTATAACCAATTAAAATTTGAAATCTTGCTGCTCTATCAACTGAAGTGTGATCATTGATACTTTAGAAGAATCCTCTTTTGATCACTTGAATCAATATGTTTTACACCTCATTTGTTGCATCATTAAGTTCCACTTTCATTCACTTGATGAATGCCAATTTACGACACATTTTAATAGGCAATTCATTTTCAACACATTCATGATGCTCACTACTTTCACAAATCTCACACAACATTTAAAAAACATCCCAATTATTCAAAATAATATCCTTCTTTTGTGAACCCATAACTTTCATTAAGATCACCACTTTCATGAATTTCAAATATCCTTCATGAAGAACCCTCTTTTCTTGATGCTCACTTAGCCTCTGTGAAGCTCAACACTTTCGCAAAGCTCACTTTGCATTTGTGAATCTCATTACATTTGTGATGCTTACAATTTTCAGTTGGATTTCATAGACTTCATAAAATTCCTTTATTTGAAAAAAAATTCTCAAGAAAAACATTTGCGAATCACCTTCCTGAATCCAGAGCCTTTAGATTTTTGTTGAGGCTTGCTCACTAAAATGAGGGGGTAAAGGCCTATTTATAGGAATTACTTCCCATTCTAGGAGCTTCCATCCTCGTTATCACATTTTCATGAAACTATTCATAATTGTTTGAGAACCACAATGTCTTCACAAAGCACTGGGGAAATTTTCCATTCGCAATTCTTTTCATAGTCATAGAGATTTACTGTTTTTTCATCATGTGTTTGTGATGCTCCACACCTTCGTGAAACTTAGGCTTCATGACATTGGATTCCTTCACAAAGATCCATATCATCTTTAAACTAAAATATTCTCAAAACTCATTCCATTGACATATTTTTATGAGTCATTTATGGAAATATACCTTTCATGATGTTTGATCCATCCTCTAAATTTTGGACCCCAAAAAATTGAAAGACACTGGGAAATGATGCCACCATATATACATGATTTTCCATACTACCTACAGAGAATCCATTCCTTCTTCATGGATATTATTCAACATACCTGATCAAAAATATCTCTCAAACTCCACTACATTCCTTGGAAACATGATTTTTCAACAAACACAATCAACCCAAAAACACTGAAATGTTACCTTGAGGAATTTTTTCCAATAAAACTCATACTATATTTCACAGAGTATAGGAAATCCTCCAATATAAAAGATATTCTAGTTCTTTATGATGATCTACCCATAAAATAAATAAATATAGAATATAACTTTTAAGGTTTAGATAACCTCATATAATCAAAAATCACTCAACTAAGCTTCAAATTCTATGTAGTTATGATTCACCCAGTATGGCCATGACCACTCTTTATAGAAATTTCATCCTTGAAAAACATTATATCATAGGATTTTTCATTTTCTTTGAATTTTTATAGAGTATAGTTTGATGGTGAAATATTCAATGAAGTCCATTTTATGAATTTTAATTTAGTTAGTCATTGATAATGGAGAGTGTCTCAATCTATAAAATTCCATTTCAACACTCCCATAGAAAATTTTTCCATTGAAAGAGATGTTCACTCAATTATCAGATCATGATTATGAAATAAATGTGGAGGTAAAGTCAGTATCTAATTTTGGAACTAGTGGATCACTGGGAATAATAAATCTATATGAGGGAATTCTATTAAATATCAATTAATTAAGAATAATTGATACTAGAAGACATAAAAGTACTTGGTTATAAAATGAGATAGGTATTTATGAGTTGATCTTAATGTTATTGATAATTAATTGAATTTGAGTAATAATAACTTCATTGGGTATAGGTTTTGATGATATATCCATTTTTTATATAGAACACAACAAAATTTTAGTTAAATTTAAACAATATATAAGAGAATGAGAACACATTTAGAAACAAAATCAAGCAATAGATCATGAATTATATCATTTTTAAAATTTCAAAAATTATAAAAATTTCCCTAGATTATTTTCCCAAATGAGTTGCGCTATTAATTTCAATAGAACAGTTTAGACACACCTGAGAAGGGTGTAAATCATTTTTTCTCAAACTTTTAACAAATTTAAATTTAATTGTTATCCTTTCAATATTTTTTTAATTTGAACCTATTTTTTCAGTTAAGAAAGATGGATATTTTCTTGTTAACCAAAAAATTACTTATAAAAAATTCTAAAAGGAATAAGATTATAGCAAAAGGGTTTTTACAAGGCTTGTCCCCTCCTAGAAATCCTACACCTTATTGTTCTCAGATATCATAGTCATATATTTTGTACTAAAATTTTATCATCAAAGCATAATGGTTGGAAAGGGATCATTCTAAAACTATGTTCACCACATAAAACAGGTTAACATTCACAATATTTTACATGTGAATGTATGTTTCTTCCTATATTTTATTTACACTGGAACCACAAAAATTGTTCACAACTTCCATCCACATCTTTGAAGTAGATCACCAATCTATCTAAAGATTTTACTGAACCCAGAAAACTGATATGATTTTTAAACCTGAGATTCATTATATGTCTATCAATATTAAGTAACAACAAAGACAACCTGACCCTCTATTTTTTTGCCTAATCCTAGTTTTTATTCATAAAATTATCTTTATAAACTCTCAACTAAATATCAAGGTTTTCTATTGCCAAAAAATCTATTATGGTATTATATAAAATTCATATTTCTTCAACTCACAGTATTCTTCTATTTTTATTTCTCGACCGTATATAATAGGAAAAATAGGTTGGTACACTTAGATTTAATATATAGTATGTGTTTTTTCTTTGTTCAATATAATTTACTTCTTCTCCTTCTTCTTCCAGAGGACATATTCTCTCTGGGATTCATCTTTTTCTTTAAGAGACTACCTAGTTCTCTTGACTTCTCTTAGTCATCAAACACTTTGATTCACCCTATATCTCTTTTATTTTGAGAATCTCACACATTTTCTATAAATATTCCTCAAATTTTCTTGTAATCATTTTCATATTCCAATAAATTAAAATATTTCAGGGATTGCATGCAAGAAAAATAACTAAACTGTATACGTAACTCACAACCCATGATCTTTATATCTCCTCTTTTTATCAACTGTTATCTATATAAAAATGATAGAAATACCTTTTATTTATTTTATATTATCAATTAAAATATTATTTGAATATATATCACATATGTTCCTCAATAAGAATAAGAATATTTAGATATATAAAATATATAGTAGTAAGTCAACTTAAGGCATGGGAGATTCAGCATGCAACATTAGAGATTTCAATGAGAACCAATATAGATTCTGTTTGAATTTATAAAAATACCATTATCATAATAGATCTTTATTATTCTTTTAATTCCAATCTCTAATCACAAATCCTTTTTTGTATTTCATTCCACTAAATAAAATTAGTTTAATCGATAGATTTACATATGCATTATTCTTGAAAACACATGAAATTTCATTTTCTTTCTCAAGAAGATCAACTACTTGATCTTCTTCAAACTTGATCTTGGATCTTGCATAATCATATCATCATTATTTTTTGAACATTAATGAAAAACACAATAATATTCAGATATCATTTCCTATTTATTATATAATTTCTTCCCTTATATTTTCATTTAGAATTATTCCATAAATTCATAAACATTGATATTATTCTCCACAACTTGAATATTAGGTTCTCATAATTCTAGGACTTGAATCACATACCCATCAAAAAATTTCGTAAGTATAGATAAATAATTAATAGATTTGGAATCCTTATTTTTTTTTTCTTTAGAATATATTATTCTCAAAACATGAATTTTCTATCTATAGAATCTTTGAATTTTCATAAATTTTGATCCTTACATTGACTTAAAATCATTCATATGTATAGAATCATTCATACATAACTTCCATTAATGCTTATAAAGATCTATAATGTTCACTACACAAGTTTTAATAATCCTTACATAAACATAGATTCATGTTTATGCAACCAAATGATGCTTATGAAAATAATATTTATCATAAATCACCTCGAAAATAATGATTACACATATAGAGGAATTACTTATAGAAAACTATAAATGAATAATATGCATATGAATTTTCCTCAAGCATAATTCATACATAAGGTTGAAATGATTCATATGAAAATCTTAAGACTAATCTATTTTCAGTCATAACTCAAAAAATTCTCTATTTCTTTAAATTAATTCAGAAGCATTTCAAATGACTTCAGGACATATAAAATATTATAAAAACATAATTCAAAAGATATTAATCACTATTTCAATATTATTTCATCTCAAAACTCCATGTATGGTTTCTCCACAACTTATCTAGATTTACTTCAAAACTTTAAACCTGTTTTATTCATTTTAATAATGGTAGTAGTGGTTATCCCAAATAAGTTTGTCATATAGCTTCTCATATATCTCTCAACTTTCACAAACATGTTATATATAGCACTCCTTATACTCTTATAAAATTATTCATATCCATATAAACAAACTCTAAAATCATCGGGTTTAAGTACTTCTCACTTGAATACATCTAGCTAATTATTCAAGGGTATATTTCCTTTGATTTATTCTTCCATTACCTATAATTGTATAGGAATTAGATTTCCTTTGGCGGTTTTATTATCATTTTATCAACCATAATCAACACACATTTACTTTCTTCAAATAGAACCATTGAAAAAAAATACAACCACAATATAAATAGTATTTCAATCTCACCCTTTTTTATTTGTTTTTAATTAAAAATTGACTTCTAAACACTTTAAAATTAAATTTGATTCTTCTCCCCCTAATTGAAAAGTAATATAAAATTTAATTTAGGGTATGATACCCCTTATTGATATTCCATTAATACAATGGAAAGTTATTTTCCCTCTTTACTCTTTTAATTTTAACAAAATCATCTTCTCCATATTTTTTCCACTTCCACTATTCTCAGTTTATTAATTGAGAGAAGGTTGGTACCATAATATTATTAAAAACATGAAATAAAAAAAATAAAATCTATGTCTACATGAGATAACCCAATGTGGAAAACAATAATTTTCCATTTATATAATAAATATATATATATATAATACTCTTATTGTGATACCAACTATGAAACTCTTTCTCTAGTGGTTGATTAAACTATTTTTAATTAAATTTTATGAACTTTCACTCGACATAATAAACACATCAAAAAATTTAATCACAAGCCAATTTTATACCCCATATTGTTTTATAGCCACTCCAAAATGATAAACATTTTTGATATAAACCAAAATAGAATTGGGTGAATAAAAATCATTCCTAAAATTCAAATTTTAATATGGGATTTTCTGAATCTATATTTAACAAGAAATAAATCTTGTCTGGTAGTTTTCTATCTTTTGATAACTCCCCCTCAAGGGATTATTTTTAAGTTTCGCCATGGTTGACTCCAATCATGTATGATACTATTTAATATCTCATACCAACTTAAAATTTTTATTATGAATCGTTCTTTCATGCTATATAAAAATAAAATCATGTATCATCTCTTAATTTTTCAAAGTATACCTTAAATCCCCTTTTCCAAAATGAAAAAACCAACATAACATTAGAATAATATGAGAGTTCTATCAGCTCTTCAATGTGAGAAACAGATCTGATATTTAATTCTCAACCCTGAAACTTTATTATTTTAAGGTATAATGTTTCTATACCTCTTCATGCATTCTTCCATCTTGATTTTCCAATTATATTCATCTTTGAGAAGAATGGATTCTTATCATTTTTCAACTCCATTATTAGCTAGAATTGTCTTCTTGAATTTATAAAGTAGATAAATTTAATTATTTTTAGATTTATCCATATCTCTATCCTTATCTAACTAATCTAGACAATGTGTTAATAACTCTTTCTTCACATGATCATCCTTTTTTTGTGCTGGACACTTTCTTGTAGTGTAAAACTAGATACCATGATTCATTTGTGATTTTACCATGGCTTTCAATAGCTTCTCTTATTTAGGCATCAATTTTGTACACTTGATCACAATGTGTCCTTACTTCTTGCACCTTAAACACAAATCTTGAGAAACCTTTAGTTTTCGCTTCATTAAAAACCTATCAACCTCTTCCTTAGGAGTGTCAACTATCATTCCAATCTTGTTATCTATTTCTTGGATTTACTCTTTTCTTTTTGATTCTTGTTTTCTCCCATTAAACTTGAAATTCATGGACATTTTACAATGGTCCATGATATTTCCTTTATTACCACATTAGAATCATATCTTACCTATTGGTGTACATTCTATATCATCTTTCTTTTCTAACTTCTTATGTATTAATTTTTTAGAATACTTCTTCATTGATTTCTTTCCCAAGGCCGAACAATTTTCATTTATTTATTTCATATGATATTATTTACTTATTCATTAATTGACATAATAGTTGTATTGAGCTGGTATATACCAGAAATCTTTATAACAATGGCCAATTTTATTTTAAAATTCATATAAGTTATCAAGAGATTTAAATTAGTTCCATCTACATAGATTCCATATAATCTATGAATCCTTCTTCAATCCAATAGATTTCCTTTGACTTTCAATTATGTTCTTCAAATATTTCTGAATACTAACATGATTTTTTTTAATCAGTGACCATGTTCTCAAACCTATAACAACACAACAAGTTTACATCAAATCTCTTTCTTTTCTCTTTAGATATAGTATGGACAAAATTACATGAATTCTATTTTTGGATAGTTTCACCACTATTTAAAGATTTATTTAGGTGATATTATCTTCTTATACATGGCTATATTTCCCCTATAAGATATGGTGAATTTCTTTTCATTTTTATCCACCCAATTCTTTATATTTTTTTACTTGATCCTTATATATGTAGTTGAAATAGATTTAGTACAAGTAGAATTTACTAGGTTTTTGGATACCTTATTCCATGAGTTTGAGTTGTATATATTTTTAGAGGATCTCAAGATCATTTTTATAAAATTACATGTCTTATTTATATAAATAATCATATCATATGTTCTTAAGGCATCATCTCTTCTTCAATAAGATTATTAGAATCTAACTTTGGTGTTTTCTAGATTTTTCAATTTCACATCTAACTTTATACATTTTGGACTTAGAATACATTTTTGGTTTTCAAGTGATTTCACCCTATATTTAAATTATTTATTTAGCTTACTCATCTTATACTCATTATCTTGACTTGTCTCTAAAATAAAATTATATAGATCTCTTATTTTTCTAGAATTAACCTCCAATTGAGTTTCTTTGACATCCATAGAGATTTTTTGGAATTTCTTCAAAGTATGAAAAAATTATTTAATAACCTTTTCAAATAATAATTTCTCAAAAATGACTCTTTTAAATTCTTAAAAATATTTAGAATATCATTCATTGTAAATTGTGAAATATTCTTCTTCAACTTTATATAATCTTGTGTGGATATTGAAACTTCTTATTTCTTTAGCTAATACATCCTTTATAGCATCCAATTCCTTCTCCAGATGTCACTTATCATCATGAAGTACCTTGATATGTGTAAATATGTATCTAAAAAATTACATATGGACCTTCTTTAGATGGTCATTAACTTCAAAATAAAAATCACTTTGTGATTCACTAAATTCATATTCATCATATCTTGTTAATGTTTCACTATAGAAATAATAATCAATAGATTTGTCATAAATTTTACAATAATGACTACCTTCATCTGGCCATTCATCATATTTATTCTTTGAGATATTTCTCTACTTCTTTTACTCTCTTATTTTTCCCATTTCTTAAAGTATTGGTTAAAACCTCTAAATTTGGATTAACGGTGATGGAATATGATCTATCCATCTAAGTTGTTTTCATTTCGAATATACACTTCATGTATTCAGGTAAAAAAAATAAAGGGTACTTTAAAATAGATCCAATCAGATTTAACTTAGGATATGGTACAAATTTTTAGTTAATGTGGACTAGTGTAGACACACTTGAGAGGGGGTGAATCTGGTGTAGTCAAACTTTTACCAAATTATAATTTCTTCTTTAACCTATTAATCCCTTTGAACTTTATGCCTCTATATCCAGTTAAAACATATTTATATTTTATTTTTTAACCTAGAACACACCTATATTAAATATAGGAAAGAAGTAAACTATGTCATAGGTGTTTTCCTAGGGTTCTACTCCTATCGAGAATCCTACTCTTTATTGTGGTTGAGTTTTTCAATTCATATATTCTCTACTATAATTTTATCATCAAAGTACAATGTTTTAACTAGGGACCATCATGAAAATATTTTTACCATATTACATAGGTGAATATTCATAATATTACACATGTTAGTGTAAGATGCATCCCATAGGTTTTTTATAATGGAATCACACAAGTTTTTTACAATGTCTTTCCTCCTATTAAAAGTAGATCACCACTTTATCTAGGGATTTCAATATACCCAAAAAACTAATCTGTTTCAACAACCATAGAGTCTTTGAATACCAATCAATATTCAAGAACAACAGATAAAACTCAACTCTCCATTTTTTCCTTCTTCTAGTTATTATTAAAAAAAATATTATTGTAAAATATAAAATCAATACCAAAGTCTTCTAAAATCAATAAATATTCTATAAAATTGTATGTGAGTCAACCTTTCTAAGCTAAATTTATTCTCCTATTATACTTTCTAAAAATGAATATGATCATTAGAATAGGTTAGCACATTCAAATTTGATACATAGTATGGGGTTCTTCTTGGTTTAGTATTAGCTAATTCTTTTTCTTCTTGAGAGGAATTATTCTCTCTCAGATTAGTATTTTTCTTTAAGAGACCACTTAGTTATCTCATCTTCTCTCAATCATAAAACACTTGGATTTACCCTATATATTTTATTTCAGGAGGCTCACACTTTTCTTGTATAGTCTTATCCACCTTTTCTTATAATCATTTTCGTATTACTATAAATGGAAATATTTTAGCAGATGTGTGTATGAAAAATAAATAAACTAAATTTTAAGATCACACCCCACGATCTCTATAACACCACCTTTCCTCAACTGTTGTATCCAAAAAAAATTATAGCTATGACCTTAATTTATTTTCTCTTCTAATTTAAAATATTGGATCAATATATATCTCATCTTTTCTCTAGTAGTAATGATCCACTTTACTTCTCAAAATACCGCCATAGAATATTCTTATATATCTTCTTTATAATTATATAAAATATATATCAGCAGCTTAGCTTACAGCATGGGAGCTTCAACTTTGAATGTGAGAGATTCTAGTGAGAAATAGTATAGATTCATCACGAATCTATAAATAGAAATTATTATCTCAGATATTTCTTCTTTTTCTAATCTCTATCTCAAATCATAAATCCTTTTGTGATATTTGAATCCTCTTAAGAACAACACTAACATCGATGGATTTTCATCTATATTATTCATAAAAACACATGAAATTTCTTTTTATTTCTCAATAATATCATACACTTTATCTTATTTAAACTTATGATAGAATCATGGATAATAATAGATTCATGAATTTTAGAACATGAATTAATACCACATGCATCTTCAAATATCATTTTCTCTTTATTCTAGAATTTCTTCACTTAAATATATATTTAAAATTATTATAGAAATTCATCAACTTTTATATTATTCTCCATAAATTGAAGATCATATTGTCACGACCTATCCCCTAGGGCCCATGTCGTGACTACCCCATGTCCGCCTTCTATAGGCTATGGGATGGTGACTAGCACTGGAAAGGCGAAACCCAAAAAGGGAAGACATTGCCTTTAAACCTGTACACACAAAGATAGGGCACACATCATAAAAGTAAAACAAGATGGAAAAGGTAAAGTATAACCAATACTAAAAACCACCACTGATATTAAAAGTAATTACTGAAAGTAAAGGGGCTAGTATACAAGCCCAACTGGAAAGAAAGTATAGAAAAAAGGGGAAAACGTGCTCTGAAGGTCGTCCATAAAAGGTCCTACCAGAAGGGTAGGTACAACTTGTCATCTATCTTCACTGCTACTCACCCAGTCTATCAATCACCTCTGAGAACCATCTAGCTCTGACTCCCCGAGTCTCAGTCAAAATATTAGTTTTCTTCACAAGACACAACAAGGTGCGGGAGAAACCCATGCATAGGTGAGTATAACAATACTCAGTAGGGACCCTAAGACCCCTGAAGGTCTCTCATAATTTCATAAAGAAAAACCACAAGGAATGATCTCAATCACAAAGAACAAAGTAAAAGAAAACTCACGCCAAGTATATAACTTAAAGAATATGAATAAAGATGATTAGTCATAAATCTAGATCATCTTATTCTGTCGAAAGTATTTTGCTGCTAGACCTCAAAAGGTCTCTAGATGCTGACCCACAGAGGATATATAGGTGATAACCCACATAGGATCTCTAAGAGATGACCCACATAGGATTTCTAGGTGCTGACCCATGGAGGATCACTATGTGCTGACCCATGGAGGATAGCTAAGTGCTGGCCCACAGAGGGTTGTTAGGTGCTGACCCACTGAGGATCGCTATGTATTGACCCATAGAAGCTCGATACATGCTGACCCATAGAGGATCGTTAACTGCTAACCCGCATAGGATTGCTAAGTGCTGACCCACAGAGGATCGTTAATTACTGACCCACAGAGGATTGCTAAGTGCTTTTCACGTCACATCCATCCACTGGATTCCCTCACTTTACATGCTTGATTCCCGGAGGATTCGCTCCTCAAGCCATCAGTCATACCTCAATGACCATGAAGTCCCACTAATAAGTAACTCAAATAAATTTCATGACATAGGGGTTCCAATGAAACAGACGACGCATCAATCAGATGCTTGGTCTGTAAGTTTTAGGCATTTTAGTACCGAGGGCCTGGTTGGATTCGAGCTCGATCCAACCTGCATGTACTCCAACATCCTCCAAAACCCAAGTGGAGTATCTCAAAAGGATTTCCTTATCATGAGGGTCCTCACGCCACTCATGACGTGTCAAACGAACACCCAGTATGTGATATTCGCCCATTTTAGTGAAATGGGGCCGGTCGGGTCTGGGTCCAGTAGGGCTCTAGCCCGGCCGGCCCATTGGGACCACAGGTCTAGCCCGAACAGTGGGTACGACCCGGCTGGTGGACTCGGATCGGCAGGAGGGTTTGTCCCAGCTCGCGAGTCAAGCCTGATTCGCCTGGAAGAACCCAGCCTGCATGCGGGCCGGTTGCTGGTGCACCGACCGGACGAGGAGCGTCCGGTGCAGCCAGCTAGCGACGCCAGGGGGCACCACCTCCCTCTTCCAAAACGGCCGGTTCAGCCATCCCTTTTGTCCAGCCGAGCGGCCCGCTCCTCCCTCTCCACATGGTGCTTTGGCACCGCACCCTTCCACCGTCGCGGCCCAGCTGGCCGCAGCTCCTGTCGCTGCGCTACCTGAAGGCGCCACTCCTCCACGCGGTTGGCTTGGCCAGCCGCTACCACACTAGTGGTCTGTTTTTCTTTTCTTCTACGTCTATAGGCCTCTCGGGTTTCCACCTCCACTATGAAGCCCTCAAGAAACTCCCCACCACCATGTTGCCTGGTCACGTACATGAAACATTCATAAACCAATAATGGCGAGGGGTCCAAAACTTGTTTGTATTGGCCTACAGCCTCCTCTTTAGTGTTCTAACATGGGGTGATATCAATAAACAAAAAATTAAGAACAATCCCCAATTTAAGACCCTGCAAAAACCACCTGCATGAATAGACTAGATGTGGATCAACCTGTTAGTCGGTTGGTCCACGTTCATTGTATTTTCCAAAAACATAAAGAGAGGTAAAATCGAAGCACATAAACCCCCTACCTAAAACAGTGTTGCGGTCGAATGAGAAGATTCTCATTTTTAGACGTTCCATGTTTGTTCATTAATGAACTACAATTTATTGGTCCATTAATCCTACGAGCATCACGGTTACGCAACCGAGGGGTCATGCGATTAAATGTCTCTTATTTAAATCCCAACATTACACTGCGGTCCCACTAACTGCCACTCAATAGTTGGAGAAACAATAAAATAACTCATTTAGTTATTTTATTATTTTTGTGTAACGTCCAAAAATTAACTTTTTTGTCGACCCTTGACATTCAAAGTTAAGCTTCGTCTAAGAGAATCACAACATTACAAATTTGATGGTGCCCTCAGATTTTTAATCTAATCATCAGTTCAAAATATAGAAATCCCCACTCACACGTTTACTGAATGTACATTAAAAAAAGTTCAAAAATTATTAACAGTCACACTAGACCTGTGTTGGTCGATTTTAGGCTCCACATAAGGGAAACATGCCCGCACAAGCTCAACCATACTCTCGGATTTCCAATCAGAGTTACCATTTAGAAGTTAAAGGATTTAACGATAAAATAATTGTTACTTAATTATTTTATTTACAGCCAAAAACTAACTTCCACTATTGGAACGTTCCAGCCAATGTTAGGATTTACCTAAGGAGAGAATACCCTCACAAGTTTAGTGGTGGTCTCAGATTTCTAATATGATTCTCTGTTCTTGAGTTATAAGCATTTGAAAAATAAAATAATTTTATTTAATAATTTTATTTATGGTTATACCATTTTCAGGTTTCCTCACTGGAGGCCTGCGTCGACTAAAATTAAGTCACGCCTAGGGTAAAACCACCATCCTAAATGAAACAGTTCCCTTGGATTTCTGATCTAGGCACCCATTTAAGAGTTATTTCTCTTTTTCAGAAAAAACCCTCACGTGTGCTATTTAAAGCTTAACGTTTTTCAACAGATCATTCCGGGCACTCCACACATCAGAATCACGTGATGTAAACTTTCACAGTCTCGAAATAATTCCATATAAAAAAAATTATACAGAAATTTCAGGACATTACATTCTCCCCACCTTAGGGTTTTACATCCCCAAAATCCAAAATTAAGGCAAAACAAACTAGTGGGGGTACTGAGCATGAATTTGAACCTTCTGCTCCCTTGTGCTCTCTTGAAGTTTCGCGTGCTGGCACCGAATGCGCACCAGAGTAATCGATTGTCCATGAGGGACCCGTTTTTGTCAATCCTCTATATCCATTGGGAACTCTGCAAACATAACCTCATCACTAATTTCCATCTTACCATAGTCTATGACATGTGATGGGTAATTCATGTACCTCCTCAGCTACGACACAGGGAAAACATTATGCACCTGGTGCATCTGTGGAGAAAATCTAGGCGGTATTCCACCTCACCAACCCTACTGAGAATCTGAAAAGGTCTGATGATCCTCAAAGATAGCTTTCTACCTCGGCTAAATCTCTATAATCCTCTTTGGGGTGAGAACTGAAGGAAAACATGATCACCCTCCCCAAACTCCAAGGGTCTCCATCTCTTGTCTTTATAAGAATTATGCATACTCTGTGAAGGCCTCATTCACTTTTAGATGATCTGCACCTTCTCAATGGTAGCTCGTACCAACTCTGGACCCATGAGTGATAACTTTCCTAGGTCTGTCCAGTGTAGGGGTGATCTGCAAAGTCTCCCATACAAGGCCTCAAATGGTACCATGCCAACGGTGAAGCGATAGCTATTTTTTGTACGCAAATTACACCAGTGGAAGTTGGCCCTTCCATATACGGCCGAAATCAATGATGCAAGCATGAAGCATGTCCTTGAAGTCTGTATGGTCTGCTTCATCTGACCATTTGTCTGGGGTAAAAGTTATGCTCAAACATGGTGGAACCTGATGCTTAGCTTTCACTTATTGACAAGTGAGGCATCGTAAAATGAACTCTTCCTCTACTTCCTTTATCCCTGACAACCAGTACTGACATTAGAGGTCCTGGTAAATATTTGTCACACTAGGATGCACCACCAAAGGGGATTTATGGGATTCCCTCAACACCTCCTCTCATAACGTCACTAGCACCATTGTGCATCCTCTGAAAAGGATGATGTGCTCCCCATCTATCAAAAATCCATCAGGAGAAAGTACTGAGGATATCTGATCACGTCGATCCTTACAGAAAACATTCATATGCTGCACCTCCCCAACTTGTTGTAAGAGTGGGGGAGTGATAGTCATAGACTAGAGGTAAGCTTCTCCATCACTATCCACGAAGGATATCTGTATCGTGGCTGGTTGCTCTGTCACCCCACTTAGTAGCTGTAAACCAGACCTCCTACTAAGTGTGTCTACCACCATGTTCCCCTTTCTAGGAGTATAGACTATCTCAAAGTCATTGTCCTAGAGGAACTCAAACTATTACCATTTTCTCAACTATTGTAAGGCCTACAGTCACCTTTCCATCCACACGAAAGGCTACCCCTTTTAACAAATTTATGTGACCATCGTCCCTTTGGTAGTGGGTACTCATTCTCCACGACCACTTGGTTAAAGTGCCAGTAATCCACACATAACCTCGAACACTGGGTCTTACTAATCCCTTCCTCCTCAAGTCCCCCAACTATACTCTCATCTCTCGAAGATCCGTAGTATCCATTTGATATGAAATTGTAGATATCAGTGTTTTCCCTAGGTACAAGACAAATCATAATTCCATCTCTCTATGGGGAGGTAATCCTATAAACATCTTTTAAAAGGATGTTACAAAAATCTTCCACTATTATTGGGAATTGAAAACTCAAAACACATGATTCCACAAGGGTAAGGATGGCCGACTAAAGATTGATCAGTTGCACCCTCCTATGCATGAGTTTATTCCATGCTACCTAGATTTCCTTTTTCGTTGACCAAGGAAAAACCCATTCCAACACTATAGATATACCACATCCTTTTTCCTAAAACAGTCAATTTGAGCATGGACTGTGGATGACTAGTCCATACCCAAACTAATGTCGTAAGGCCTCGATGCTTCCACCAAGAGGTTACAAATGAAACTCTCACCTCAAGGGTCAGATCACACCATCAGTATAAGTGTGATTATCAAGTATCCTCCCATAGGTATCTTTATACGTAAGGGTCAAGTCAATAGTTTAATCAGAAAATATAGGTCGTGAACAAGATTTGTGACAAGAAGGAATGATTAGTACCTATGTCTATTAATAAGGCAGCTATTAGTATTCACTGACTGTACCTCGAGTCATTCATTGAGCCCTTGGGCCACACTCCTTGACTGCATGTAGCTACTCCCTTCCCCTATCTTCCAACTCCCTGAGCCCGCTGGGTACCACATTGGGTTGCTGGTTGTAACATATCAAAATGTATACCACCTCCTGCTACTCTCCTAGCTCCTCTTCCACATCTGCTGCCCTGCAGATTCATTTGTCTCTATCACTTCCTCTTCTCAAAACATTTACACATCCAAGTATCTGAGACTAACATCAGTTTCCTACTTTCCCACTACTAACATTCACTGGTTGTATATGCTCAGCTAAATAATTTTCAACCACAATGGTTCTCTCTAACACCCTAACCTAAGTAGGAATGCACAGAGGAATAGTCATATCTTGGATGTCCCTAAACACATATTTCTCAGAGGTCTAAGCCCTAAATCAATGTTCGTATTGTATTTATTGAGTACCTGGAATGGTCGGTATGCCTTGATGAATACTCATCTACTGACATGTCATCCTACCGAAGTTGTAGAAGCTCTTGGGAACACATACCCCTTAGCTTTTTATGGAAAGATACCCCTTCTCTGAGAAGGATCTCAAGCTATGTCCACAGAAAATTCACCTCATCGTAAGATCAGGGTAATATAAACCCTTTCATTTCTCTACTAAACCATATAGAAGGCTCACTACCAGGTTTTCCATCTGATCTTATGGTGCCCTGGCTAGATGGAAACTAGGTCACCGCCTCAAGCCAGTCCTTAGCTGCCTGTGATTCGGGCTCTCCTCGGAACCTGAGGGGTATATGTCACTGAAACTCATGTAAGGAATTGTGACTACATGTTTCCTCAATCGGTGGAACCGGTAGTAACTGCTGGCCAATCATTATTGGTATCTCTAGGACACCACCCAAAGGTACCATCTCAGGCAATAGTCATTGTACTGAAGCCTCATCACTCTGTGGACCATCCTCATGGTCACACATTAGAATCCTGGCTAGTTGTCTGCGTGAAGGTATCTTGAAAGAGAATCAAGATTAGCCATATTCAATAGGTAATACCTAGTGAGCTGAATCAAAAGAGATAAATAGAAAAACATTTTCAAAAAACATGCAACTAGTGTTTTCGTGTACTGAGCTGGAAAATAGAACTCAGGGTCCTGGTGTATGGATACATTGGCCGCCGCACCAACAATGGAATCCCTAGACTAAAATCCAAACTCAAGACACTTAACACTATTTCCCCCATTAAACATATAGACTCTTAGTTATTCCGATAGAACTGACCGCCCATTGATATAACTTTATCAAGACCTGTCCCCCCAGGGCCCATG
Source organism: Viscum album (assembly GCA_963277665.1). Lineage (NCBI taxonomy): Eukaryota > Viridiplantae > Streptophyta > Magnoliopsida > Santalales > Viscaceae > Viscum > Viscum album. Next base: position 1,681,423,228 of record OY728119.1, on the reverse strand, counting down.
TCGTGACTACCCCAAACCCACCTTACATAGGCCAGGGGCTGGTGACTTGCACCGGAAAGGTGTAACCCAAAAAGGGGAGGTAATGACTTTAAACCTGTACACACCCAGATAGGGAAAACTTCTTATAAGTAAAACATGAGGGAAAAGGTAAAGTATAAACACTAGTAAAAACAACCACTAAGAGTAAAAGTACTGAAAGTAAAGGGGCTAGTATATAAGACAAATTGGAAAGAAAGTACAACGAAAGGGAGAAAATGTGCTCCAGAGGTCGTCCACCAACGATCTTACCTGAAGGGTAGGTACAGCTCGTCATCTGTCATCACTGCCGCTCACCTCGTCTGTCAATCACCTCAGAGTACCGTCTACCCCCAGCACCCCAAGTCTCAGTCAAGTTGTTTGTCATCTACACAAGACATAATAAGGTGCGGGTGAATCCCATGTAGGGGTGAGTATAATAATACTCAATAGGGACTCCGAGACCCCCGAAGGTCTCTCGTAATTTTACAAAAAAACCAAAAATCGTGATCTCAATCACAAAGTAAAAGATAGCTCACACGTGGTATATAACATAAAGAACATGCATAAAGATGATTAGTCGTAAAGATAGATCATCTTATTTTGTAGATAGGATTTTGATGGTAGACCTCACAAGGTCACTAGGTGTTGACCCATAGAGTATCTCTAGGTGTTGACCCACAGAGGATCGCTAGGTACTGACCCACGGAGGATCGCAACGTCCTGAACCATGAAGGATTGCTAAGTGCTGACCCACATAGAGTCGCTAGGTGTTAACCCACAGAGGATAACTAGGTGTTGACCCACAAATGATCACTAAGTGTTGACCCATAGAGGCTTGCTAAGTGCTGACCCACAGAGGCTTTCTAAGTGCTGACCCATAGAGGATCATTAACTGCTGACGCACAAAGGATCTCTAGGTGGTTCATCACATCACAGTCAGCCACTGAATTCCCAAACTTATCACGCTTGATTCCCAGAGGATATTCTCCTTAAGCCATCGGTCGAACCTCATCCACCAAGAAGTACCACGAAGAAGTAACCCAAAGAACAACCATGACATAAGGGTTCCAACACAACAGATGGTGTGTCAATCGGATGTTTGGTCTGTAACTTTTAGGCATTTTAGTACCGAGGGCCCGCTTGGATTTGAGATCGATCCAACCCATTTGTACTCCAAAATCCTTGAAAACCCAAGTGGAGTATCTCAAAAGGACCGCCTTGTCGCGAGGATCCTCATATCACTAACGATGCATCAAACGGATGCCTGGTATGTGAGATTCGCTCGTTTTAGTGAAATAGGGTTGGTCGGGTCCGGGTCTGGTAGGGGTCAGGCCCAGGTGGTGGGTCCTGCCAGTCTGGTGGGTCCGGCCGAACTTGTGGGTGTGGATCGACCAGAGATTCCAGCCCGCTTGGAAGAACTCGGCCCACATGCAGGCCAGTTGTTGCCGCACCAACCGAACACATAGCATCCGGTGCGGCCAGTGGGCACTGCCCCCTCTTCTGAAACGACTGGCTCAGCTGGCCGTTTTGTCCAACCAAGCAGCCTGATCGGGCCATTACTCCCTCTCTGCACGGTGTGTCAGCACCACACCCTTCCACCACTGTGGCCCGGCTGGCCACGGTTCCTGCCGCCGCGGTGCCTGTGAGTGCCGCTCCTCCATGCGGCCGGCTCGGCCTGCCGCCGCCGCCGTCGGGTCGGCGGTTGCCTCCGTAGCCCACTGGAGATTCTTGGATGGTCCATTTTTTCATCTACATATACGTGCCTCATGGGTTGTCTCCTCCACTACGAATCCCTGAAAAATTCCATGCAACCATGTTTCCCGGTCGTACACAAGAAACACTCATAAACCAAGAATGGCAGGGGGTCTGGACCTTGTTTGGATTGGCCCGCACCCTCTGTGATAGTTTTCTAACATGGGGTGATATCAATAAACAAAAAAGGAAGAACAATCCCCAATTTAATACCCTTCAACAATCACCCACATGAACAGACGACACGCGGATCAACCCGTTTGTCGGTTGGTCCGTGTTCGTTGTATTTTCCAAGAACAGAAATAGAGAGAAAATCAAAGCATGTAAACCCCCAACATGGAAATAATATTTTGATCGAAGGAGAATATTCATTTTCATAGGCATTCCAAGATCGTCGGTTATCACTGTAGCTTGTCGATGTCTGGTTTGAATCCTCCAAAGTTCGTCGATCAAAACTCCATTCTCCATTGAAGGAAGTCGTCGCTAGCGTTTCATCAGAGGTTCCTCTTGTAGGTTTCAAAAAATAATTCCAAATGTTTATTTAAATAATAGAAAAGGAACCACCCACGTTGCGTTCATTAATTTTGTTCATTAATGAACCACAATTTAATGATTCATTAATCCTACGAGCATCATGGTTACGCAACCGAAGGGTCATGCGATTAAATGTTTGTTATTAAATGTCTGAAGTTACACTGTGGTCTCTCAAACTGTTGATCAACTGTTCGAGAAAGAATAAAATAACTCATTTGGTTATTTTATTATTTTTTTGTAACATCCAAAAATTAACTTTTTGGTCCAACCCTTGACGGTCGAAGTTAAGCTTCGCCTAAGAGAATCCTGGCACTGTGAATTCAACGATGCCCTCGGATTTTCAATCTAACCACCGATTCAAAAGATACAAATCCCCACTCACACGTTTACTAAACGTACCTTAAAAAAAGTTTGAAATTATTAACAGTCACCCTTGACCCGCTTCATTTGAGGTTAGGCTCCACCCAAGGGAAACATGCCCTCACGACTCAATGTTACTTTCATATTTTCAATCTGAGTTACCATTTAGAAGTTAAAGTATTTAACAATAAAATAATTGTTACTTAATTATTTTATTTACGGCCAAAAACTAACTTCTACTATTGGCCAACGTCATCCAATGTTATGATATGCCTAAGGAAAGCATACCCTCACGAGTTCAGCAGTGGTATCAGATTTCTAATTAGAGTCTCTGTTATTGATTTATAAGCATTTGAAAAATAAAATAATTTTATTTAGGATTATACCGTTTTTGGGTTTCCTCACTGGAGGCTTGTACCGACTAAACTTAAGTCATGCTTAGGGTAAACCTACCATCATAAATGCAACTATGCCCTTAGATTTATAATCTGGGCACCCATTTAAGAGTTATTCCACTTTTTTAGGAAAACCCCTCACGCACGGTATTTAAAGATTAACATTTTTCAATGGATAATTTTGGGCACTCCAGGCCTCAGAATCACATGTTGTCAAATTTCATGGTCTCAAAATAATTCCATATAAAAAAATTATACATAAATTCCAAGACATTACAAATATTCTAATAATTATATATCTTTAATCACATATACTTTTATGTGTTTGTGATTTTTATAATAATTAAGAATGGCTTTGTCATGATCACAATTATTTTCTACATCAGAATATATTATTTTGGAAATGTGGATTTTAAATATTCAAAATCTATGAATTTTCATGAAGTATTTATGATTATGAATATATAAAATTATGCTTACATAGAAAATCATCTTTTCATAGATTAAATTTAGGCTTACATGGAATGAAAATTAACATTGAATAAGTGTGAATCATCCTAACATAGTTTGGGATTCATGATTATTCAGCCAAATTATACTTACACTGAGACTATTCATCCCAACACACTTCACAAATTATGTTTATGCATATAGTGAAAATCCATAAAAAATTATAAATGAATCATACACACATGTCTTTTCTCAGAAATTATTTACATGTAGATTCATAATGACTCATAAAAAAATCTTAATACTTATCCATTTTCATTTGTAACACCGAAAATTCTAGATTTCATTAAATTAATTCAGAAGTATTTAAAATGTCTTAAGACTATCTCTACTGTTATCTAGACTTCATCTAAGAGATATTAATTATGGGTTCAACATCTATTAAATTCAATAATCTGTTGATGGTTTCTCTATAACTCAACTAACCATTCTTCATGACTTTATACCAATTTTATTCATTTTAATAATAACAATAAGGATTGATCATAAAAATTTCAGTATCCATATTCTACTACATATCTCATCCCTCAAAAAAATGATTCATATAGTGATCCATATACTCTTTTAGAACTAGTAATATCCATACAAACCTTCAGTTTTAAGGACTATCCATATGAACTTGTCCAACAATTCATTCAAGGGAACTCTTCAATTTATTTATTCTTTAATTACACATATGTGTTTGGGTAGAACATTTCCTTTTTGATTTAATTTTCATTTTATCTCCCATTATCAACAAACATTGAATTTATTCTAATATATTTATTGAAAACAAATATAACCACAATAAAAAGTGAAATGGCCAATCAGGATCTATGTGATTAGTGAGTGGTGGAGGGGATGAATCAGTGATCTATTATTTTATATTTTAAAACTTATAAAATAATCTTCACTTATTTTTGAAGATTTATAAATTTTATGAAAATAAAAAACAAGGAAAAACCATGGGAATAAAATAAATTACATGGTTTTCTACTCAAAAATTATAGCTAGTCCTTTGCATGGTTTTGAAATAATCCAACACCACACAATATACTAGATATTATTCTTTTATGTGGTTATATAAAGTAGATAATATCATTACACTTTCAATTAACTATAATTAAAAAATTTATCATGCTATCTCTATAAAATTAAATGAGGTAAAAAATATTTTTTAACAAATTTTAGAAAGCTTCATAAATAGGTTTAGTTTTTTGTTATTGTACTGCTTGAACTTATTCATGCTTTCATTTACTACAAATACCCCTTATTCACTTTCTTTCCCAACATATAAAAATAAATTCTTCCTTTCACTTCAATAAAAAAAACTTTATTATCTTTTACTATTCTTCTGGTTTCTCAATATTATTTGTCTATCTAGAAAACTCCATCAATTTCCTTCTAAATACCGACTCTGCTTTTCTTATACTCTATCTATCTGGCCACCACTACACATAGTCTATCCAATCCACCTAATATGAAACTTTTTTGTGATATCTGTCTATTTCCCCTGATAACAAATCCTCTATTAGTTTACAACTTTTTACTCATCTTCTTCCCCAACCAAGAGATTCCTTGGTTGGAAACTTCCTTCTCAAAATATTCCTTTTAGAGTTTAATTTGGTACCTCTCAGTCTAAAACTATTTCTATAGAACTTCAGATTTTACACACATGAACACTATACTACCTTGAGTTTATTCATAAACCCATTTATATAGGTGATCTCAAATGTTTAAAAGTGATAATCCAAATTTATTTTCCTACTTAATGAAAACTCTAAAATTTTAAACACTCATTCACAATAATTCTCTTGGATGCTTATCAAGGCTTCTAGAGTATTCTTGAATATTTTTACAAATTAGATCCTCCATAAAATTTAAAAAATATTCCTTCTTCTTCATCTAGAATCATGGATCTCCCATGATATTTTAAAAATTTAAAGATAATATTTTCATTGTCATGTTTAAATATATTTATGAAATTTTCATAAATACTTCTGAACCAATAAAATAGTATACCACTTAATTTTTTGATATAAACTTTATAAAAATTCTTCCATCCATTGAGAATCTATATAATTAATCCTATAAAAAATTCATATGATATTATTTGAAGTATTTATCAGACACTACCTTCATCAAATTAATTTCATTAGAACTCTCTATGTTTGTTGCCTTTATAAACTAACATTTTTATGATATTATTTATAAAAAAATTGTTCAATCATCCTGAAGAAAATTTATCTTCACAAATTTGTATATGTATATCTGATAGGAATTTTTTAAAATATTTTTCTAATAGACTTAAACTAATTAAATTTAAATAGATAATCTATTGGTCTTTTTCCAATTGAACTTCTTTATTTTAGACTTTTTTCAAAATGACTTCATTTATTGACATTTCTCAGCATCTAACTTTTCTCTTAACTATTTGTTTGAATGGGAAACTTAAAAAATATCTAAATAATAAAAACTTTGTAATTCCTAATCTTCCAAAGTTCTTAAATTTCTAAAAAAAATCATAAAAAATCCTCTTTATATAAGTATCTATCTAGAAAAATTCTTCATAACTTCATAGTATGTACATTGTACATACAAAAAACTTTCTCCCCATTTTCTGAATATTATTGGATCTTGAGATATTTTATAACACATAATTTTATAAACATTAAAAATAGTAAAGAATCACCAGATTTGACTTTACTAAAATCTCTATCCTTGGAAACTTCACTGGAAAATCTATTCAATGAAAACATTCACCACATTTCTTATGACAATAAATATTTATCTAGGATAGTCCAACGAAGGAATTTTTCTGAAGAACTATGTCTAGTATTCTCTATCCATTGAATAATTTTTTTAAAGATTAAAAAATGTTGATGATTTATATTTTAATAAAAAAACTTTCTTATTGTCTTTTATAATAACTTCCAACATCTTCAAAACACCTATAAAACTTCTGGTCCCAACACAAAGAGTAATTCACACATGAATCCTTTAATCAGGTGAATCACCTAAGATACATAGCACTCAACTTTACATGGTATTATCATGGATTATCATCATGGATCTCCCAGGTGAGATCACATATCCTAGTGAAAAACCTAATGTGCTAATTCCATGTAAAATTAATGGGTCCAAGACTTACTGAAAGTAAGGTGTGTGATGAGATCACTTAAGTGATAAGAGAGAAATTGAATCTTTAATAATAGAAAAAATTAATATTTTACACCTTGAGTAATGTTGTCTATAAATATTTATAGAGGGGGACTGATCCTCCCTATATCCCTCTTCAAGGTGAGTCTCATTAATAATGTATAGGATGTACACTCAGCTCCACCACCAGTGTGTTCACCCTTGTCTCCATCTACATTCACAACAAATATATTCATATTTTTGTGTTACCTACTCCTCCAACTTGGGAATATTCCCTTCTTTAGGTTATTTTCATACCAAGGTCTCATATTCCATAAAATTTGATCATTTTCATCTCAATTAGATCCAATTCTATGGGGTAAATTTTATGTTATTCCAATTTTCATTGAAGAATGAAGATCCAATAAGATTTTGGAAATTTTCAATGAAATGAAGAAGAAATTTGGAACCTTTAGCACAAATCCTACCTTAGACTCATGCCCTTAATACTAGATGCATGACCCCATAACCAAATAAAATGTGCTTATGCACCTGGAACCCACCAAAATTCATTTTTATGTGATCAAACCTATACCTAGATGCCTAGAGAAATTTTAGGTGGCTACCACACTTACTCAGGTACCCATGCCTCCATGTTTATATAAAATTCCCATAAGAATCCCATTTTGATAAATAAAGACATAGAGATATATAGAGAGAGAGAGTTTGAGTGACAATTAGTTGAGTCCAAATGCTACAAGTCTAAGTTGAGAGGCCCATAATAACTAAAATACTTTACTTGGCCACACAGCTCTTACCTAGGAGACCTTCTAAGTCAATATATAGGGGATTAAATGGGAACCAAGGGTACCTGAATCATTTAAAGGTTTGAATCCCAAAAAATTCTCAAAATAACACTTTTACCATGCCTCATCTAGTCTAGGGAGGAGGATCCCTTAAAGAAGATCCCATGATGAATGAAGGGCACCAATTTTACTAACCCTCTCGAACCCCAAACTATAGAATCAATTAAACCTATAAGGGCTAACATGGGAACTATTTCGACTAAGACTCGCTATTGTAGTTCATTCCTAGAGTTACTCTTTATAGATCTTGGGCCTCTTCAAAATTTAGGTTGTTCCAAAATTTATTCCTTTTAATTCCTAATATACCTAAAACATAAAGTTATTCCCATGTTTTATCAAGTTATATCCACACCTAGCCTCTATAATCATACCTAGTCCTTGCCTGTTCGGACCACTTGACTATGATAAATTCAAACCTTTATCCCAACCAGTGAAAACTACTGATAGGTCCTAAGGGTGTTGTTACATATGATGATCTACCAAAGTTTAAAATTTTAATTTTCCTAACAACCACTTACCCTAAAATCATATTAAATAGAAAGTATGAGGTCAATCCCATAGAGAACAAGGAATCATAGTGACAATTGTAAATATGATTATTAGGTATTCATAGTTTCATAATTAATTATGAAATAAACTAAACTAACTAAATAAACTCAACATGAAAATAACTTAACTATAATTAAACTATATCAATAATGATGAAGAGAGGTGAACTAATTTCTAGGGATAATTTTTTCTAATTTGGAGCAATTCAACTCCACTCATAAAACCTCTACAATCAATAATCACGATACTTCTTGAATTAAATATTTATTCTTGGATATAGTCAACTAATAATAATTAATCTCATTGATCCATTTGATTTAGTAAATCCAACAAAACCAATATGTAGTAATTTATATCTCTAAAAAATAGGCATAGTTAAGGCAACTTTAACTCCCCACACCCCTCTATCATATTGGGTCTCTTCCCCTAATCATTATCTCTCTTTTTAAGTGACTAGGGAATGTGATTTGAATTAATCTCAATGTAATAAAATTAATTTAAATAAATCACAACTAAGGAATAATTGGAATCATAATGTAAACATCCATTTTAATTAGAACCACCCTCTTCTACAATAGTAGACAATAATGATCAATTTTTCATCAACCATGAATAAATATGAAATCATGAGAGAGGGAATTATAAACTAATATGTTAAATAACTGAAAAACTACTTTAATTTCATTTAAATAACCAAAATATGAATTATTGATTACATAATAAGAATTAGAAGTCAAAAATGAAAACCTATCTACATATATTCACCACTATAAAAGTCAATCTTATCCCTGAACCCTTACAAAATAAATCCTTATAATTGATGCTTATTTCTTATTTTCTTATCCATATTTTTTCTAGGGGTAAATACATCCATCTAAGTCCTCTCAAAAATATCCCATGAAACTCCTAAATGATATTATTTTTAATGTTAATATATACTAATTGGGATAAATTCTACAGTGCATGGAAACACCTTACATTGTGGCCTTATTTATATCTATAACACAATAACCCTTTGATTTGTCTCTATAAGGACAACTACAACATAAATAAAATGATGCAATGAAACCTCCTTAATAAATAATAATAATAAATTATTATAAAATCCTTACTTTCAAATTCCTAAAATCACATGGTGGATCTTTATCTTTCCTATAAATCTCAACCTTTCTCAACTTCCATCTTCATCATAACCCTAGGATATAATGTAAGTAACACATTATAAGGAAAGGATAATTTGACCAAAAACCTAAACCACTGCTAAATTACGAACCTCGGGATGCAATGAAACCACAAAACACAAATTTATCTTCATGAAAACCTTTATCTTCTATGATGATTACATAGTGGAACACCATGCTAAATCTCCTCAAAATTCAAGACCAGATCCTCTATAAATATAAGACTCCTTATAGTACAAACAACTCATCATGTTGTAACCAATTAGACTCCAAGAAATAACATATTCATTCTCTTTCACTACACATATCTATAGTGAATGAGAAAACCATTTTTCCTAATAGGTCCTTCGTGAAAACTATGAGCCAATACATCCATGAAAATGATGTCACGGTGACCACCTTGTGAAACAAAAATCCCATGCATGTTACTATTCATCCTTTATCCATGGTGAAATAATAAGACCCTTGTGGTGCAAGATTTTTTAGTCTATTATCTTCTGCATTCATCTATAATATATAATTTTACTTATGTAATAAGTAGGTTTTAATAAATCCTTCATTTTTCTCCCTCATACACACATGAACACATTTTTCATTCACTGTATAAATGCATGGAACCTCCTAGTATTTGTAAGGATTATTTATCCTTATAGTGGATTATTATATGTTGTATCAAGATCCCTTTGATCAAATATGTTGGATTGGTGTAGTTACGAGAATATGAAAGATGGAGGGGGATTATACAAGGTCCATTCTAATGAGGGTAGCATAGCCGACATCCTTATTCGACGTCATGGATTAAGTGGAATAGTGATCGGTGCAGAAGTCATACCATATAATATGTGAATCTATAGATCCACTTATTTATTAATATAAACATGAGGTAAATTATCCAAATTAGCAATAAAAACCCCTACTTATGTTCCTCTACCTTCCCAGTACTGACTCACACTAAGAAATCCTCTCTTTAAACTTGTCCACATCGATCATTGACCCATTATATGATACTTCACTTATTTATTCATGCCTTCTCTTTCAGGTTGGTGTTCCAAATGTGATCAGTCAAGTTATCTTATGTGGTTGGTTGGTTTAGTTGAGGGTCATTTTGGTGTTGACCTATTTTTTTATGACTTCCTCTTCAGTCAAAATTAATACTTTTCTAATATCATTTTTACATATTTATCTTCTTCTTTTTTCACATTTCACAAAAGACATAAAAATTACACTATAATTTCATTTCCACCATAAAATTAATAAGAAAAAAAATATTAGATATTATTGGAATTTAAAATAATGAGAAATATATATATAAATTTAGAGTTATAAAACTCCCCCATACTTAAACTTTTGATCAACCTTGAGAAAAACAACATCCTACAAACAAAAAGGATTTATAATTTAGTAATGGAAACTTTTAAAATTTTCATGTTCATAAAAATAAAGGTACAACTGAAGATTTAAAAAGAATAAACCTTCCCAAAAAATAAGTGTCAAATCATGCTTATTTAAACTTCCCAATCCAAGACATTTTTCCTCTTCCACTCACATTGTTCAACCACTAATCAATATTCATTTAAATAATGATTTACCTTATAAAAATTATATTTTACTTATCACTCAAGATCATTTGATATAGATTTATAGTTAATATTAAGAATTTTCACTCTATATTTCATCTTAAAAGTTATGTACATATCCAATTAGAAATTAAATTACAAAAAACATGAGGAATTTTTCATTAAGGTTCATGTTCCTATAAGACTAAAAGTGTATGAATAATTATGTGAAGAATTAAATTCAAAGGATAAAAAATGAAGGTATGGTTATTAAAGTAAAATAAATAATTTTATTCAAGTAAATATAATGTAAATATGATCCTTATTAAACTCTTCATTGAAATATAACACCCCAAATTTCCTTCTCCACCTCTAAAGTAAGGCCCACATTTAAACAAGTTAAAAAATGATGAAAACCCTAGTTTTCTCTCATAATTTTTCAACTCTTTATTTTTTTAGTGGAATATGTGTAAAGGAAAGTTCCCACACCCTTGAAATTAAAACCTATTATTACCTTAATCACCACTATCAATATCCACATGCTCACTTTTTATATGGTATTCCACATGCTCACTTTTTACTCTTTTCATTTTTTTCTAATTTTTTCTTTTTTCTAAAAAACATATATGATTCAATGTAATAAAATTCAAGCAAAATTTGTGAACAATGTCTCTATTTATTCAAGAGAACCAAACCCCATTCTTCATTACAACACAATAATTTTAACAACTCCATGAAAGTACTCAACTCCTCTTTCAAATATCAAATGAATGATCATGCCTTTATAATCAAATAAAAATGGGTAGTAATGATATATTGTATTTTAATATTCCTTAATATCAAGTTATGCCATGTTTTCAATAGGTAAAACTAAATATTAGATTTATGGTAGTTATTAGGTCAAATGGGCTAAAAATAATCAATTTATAGCCTCGACCATCTTAATAGAATTCAAAATCATCATTTTTTATAATAAAAGTAAGAAATTTCTTGTAGTGATGTGCATCCCTTGTTCTCTAAAGAAAAAGGGTATAAGAAAGAAATGTAAAAAATGGATCAGAAACCTCTTAGGAATGGGAATTAAAATATGTTATAGAACAAAGTCTTGTCATGAACACTAACAATTAGTCCAGTTAATAAAAATATTTATGAATTAAATTCAAAATTTTAAATCATATCAGTAATCAATTTTACACACTCAAAATTGGAATAATAGTGTGACTTTTAAGATGTAAACCAACATATTTTTCATTTATTTGTATAATAAATATAAAATTTTCAATAATAAAAAATAACTATTAAGTTTGGATGTCTCCTAGATCTTATAAAAAGGGTAAAAATAAAAATGGGGGTGTGCCGCCCTAGTTTTTATTACATAAATTTATTTATTTATTTATTGGTAGTTGTTTTTCTCTTGAGTTTCGAGACCAATAATTTTTAAAATTTTGAATTTTTCCTACCGCATTGTTAGTGATAATCATGCGATGGTTGTGTAAATTCCACTGTAACTAGGAAGATCTATTTTTCATGCTTGGTGCATGACTTCCCAAACCATATAAGACAACCATGTGAGTTCCATATATGCCCAATGAGGGTGTACATTTGTAATATGGTTTGGTTAAACCATTTTGTAAAGTTTTTATATGCCCATATACCTAATTTTTCTGAAATTAACAATTTTACCCTCCCCCTATTTTCCTCCTAATTTATGACCCCCTCTTCAGCTATCTCTCTTGTGTAATTTCAGTTGAAGCCCTTAACTATGGAACCTCCCTTTTTCTCTCTCTCCAGATTTTAGGTGGTTATTCATGTGAATTCAATCATATTACAATCCCAATAACCCTTTTTCCTCTCTTTCTTCTCTTTACTCTTATCTTTTATTGGTTTCCCTTATCCCTCTTGTTATACAGACCATAGTCAAACTCTAAGTGGTTTTTGGTTTTTATTTCTTGTAATTATATTTTCTTAGTGCATTTCATCCTCTATAAGAACTTTACTTTTTTTTTGTTTAATTAATCATATCATTTTTTCAAGACCTATGTTGCTATTTTAATTATATTATGTTTCCATAATTTACAGCATGTGATTGGGTGTTCTAAATTAGTTTCTTTAAAATTGTAAATTCATTTAAATTTTAATTTGATTTCAAAATATATCTTTTTTATAGTTTTTAATAGATTTAAATTGATTCCCAAATGGGTTTTTTTACACCGAACCCGTGCTCCCAGATCTAATAACATAAACAGATACCTCACATACCAACTTTGATACCAACTATAAATTCCTGAACATAACTATCCCATAATTACATGGAATTGAAAACATTTCCAATACCTTTTAGGTTTATATATTTATATAATTAGGATAAAACATAAATTAAAAAATCTCATATCAATATCAATTAACAGACATTTTTTTCACAATATAAGAAACCACTTAATCCATAATAATTCTTCAATATCCCCCAAAAAAATTATACACAATCTATCCTATTAGGTATATCATGTGTAATACTTATCTTCATAACTAGGTGTAATGGAAACATAATAAGGGGAGATCTCAAGCACTTTGTAAGGGAAAAAATACAATTGTGGTAATCATGTCATAAATAGGTCATAAATATTATATAAAGAATAAGTAAACAAAATTAATCCATAATCAAGTCAAACTAATAACACTCAATTCCATAAAAATAAATGAAATAATGGATATCAATAATATTGATCTCATACTGATGTAATGAATAATTTCGAACATCAAAAACATGGTTTCAAGGCCATATTTCAAGACACTATCCTATTATAAAAAGTTTTATAAACAAAAACCAAACTTTTTTTCCACATGAGACCTATTAATGCATCAATGGACTATATAATTCTAGGTTTCACCCTTCACTAGATTAATTCCAATGCATTCACCATAAGATTCAAAAATAAATTTTATATGATTACCTAAGGAAAATTGGATGAATAAAAATATTTCAATCAATATAATGAAGAATATTGAATATAAATACATGATAAAACTAAGTTAGTATTCAATATTCATCAATAATATCAATACTTATTCTAATTTCAATAAAAAAGGATAGCATGATCGTAACCCATCTGGAGAAAGAATTAAGATGGTTGAAAAAGATAAGAAGTGATAAATATTTTTTAAATGGTTTATGTGGTAGGAATGAATATCCCAAAAAATGAGAGAATAAAATATAATATAATCAAATGAAAAAAAGTTCTCAAATTATATGAAATAAGTTTAAGATAATAATCATAACTCAATAAATGAAAGTTGAGTTACCAAAAATCCTTACTACTGGGGAAACAACTAAATCAATAGCCACTTGAATAATGGGACATGATTTAGATCGTAAAAAACATAAAATATAAATATTATGATAAAAATATATCCATTTTAATTTAATACACTATAAAAATAAAACATGGTGTACAAAATGTATTATGTCTCAAAGAATCAGAATTCAGACCAAGAAAACTCTTACGACTTTAAAAATTTTCAAATCTAAACTCATTAAAAGAGAGGGATTGTAATTAAAATTAAAATACCATTATTAAAATATAATTAATGATATTATATCTCATATGGTTATTATATAAACTACATAAATTAAATTTGGTACATAATACTGAACATGTCTCAAGGAGAGGAATTTGAGATAAAAAACCCTTACCTTGTCCCGATTCATTCTTCACTTGAACCTAACATCCTGTATAATTAAATTAAGTTTATTAAATACATACCAAATAACTTTATTTTTATATATAAACATTTATAGTATTAATTTACAATCATCCTACATATATTATCTTGTTTTTTACCTATTTTCAATACTGGGTGTTAATAACATTCCCTATTTGCGCATATTTTATAATGCTAATATCTTTACCCATTATTTCATAAAAATTTAATCCTTAATATATAATTTAGTAAAATATAATATATAAATTATATTTATTTATAAATCTTTTCTATCATTCTATAAGTGTTTTTGTTATGCTGTGTGAAATTTGGATCAGTTTTGGCTTATTTTGGTGATTTTAGCTAACGTATATGATACCTTAAATATAGGTTAAATACCTAATATAAAATTTTAGAAAATATACAACAATCATTATTTTATTGTTATATTATAATAATATTACTATTTATTTTCCCATATTTATCCATGATGGAGTTTTATATCATCGTTCATGTAGGGGGTTAAACCGACCCAAACTTGAACACACTTTAACTCAATGGGTGAATATGGTTATAGAGGTGTTTCTTTTTAGATAATATCATTATAATAGAATAATAATTATAATATTTTTTATTTTTTATTATTTTGATCTATATTTTAATATTTTGGGATAAATAATAAAAATCTATATGAAAAAAAAATGGTTTTTCATGGAGGATGTTGTCCGTGCACATGCACAATTAACATTCCTTGGAATACTACTTGGAATTAAAGAGATTAGGATAACTTAGTGTGACCATGGAATTTAGGAAATGGTATTGGATTATATTGGAAGGAAAATTTAATAGTTTAAATTATTAATCATAAGGTGAGGTGTAATATTGAAATAGTGTAAGTAATATCTATTTATAAGAGAGGAAAAAAGATACTTTTTGAAACACTCATCATTTTTCAAAAATTCCATGAAAATATTCAAGGTTAAATGGATAAAAAGTAAAAAATTAGGACGTGTGGTACAATATAAGGTCTATATACTCCAACCACTCATTTGGGAGACAACTTTGAGTGTCTTAAGGTTTTTATTTTCACTATTAACCATTTACCCAATTTAGCTTTTACTAGGGTAACTAGTTTCTACCTAAGTCATTTTATAATTTATTAAAATAAATATGTAACCAGTATTACCATATTTTGGTATGATGAAACTAAATTTAACATAATTTTAATATAATTATATTTCTAAATTATAAAAAATTAAATTTTAAATTAAAGAATATAGTGTAGAAAAAACACTTTTTGTAGAAAACAATTTATTTTACCATTAAACTTTTTTTAATCTTATTAAGTATTTAGTAACCATTAATTGAGTGTTAATATATTTATATATGTGTTTAAAAATAAAATTAGAGTCATTTTTTAAAATATATAAAAATAATTTATTAGATAAAAAAATGTGTGTCGTCATTAAAACAATTCAAAAAGTAATTTTTCACCGTCAACATGGTAATTAACATTAACCATGGTAATCTAATTTTTATTTATAAAGATGAAATTGTGATTATTAAATAATATTAAAACTATGATCTCAAATATTATATCCATTTTAAAAAATTAAATTTCTACATGTACAAAAATTAATTTTAATGTTAGCGCACATAACATGCAAAAACCCATTATTTTAAAAAGGGTATTCTTAAGCATAAATTTTATGTATAAAACAAAATTATAAAAATTTATAGTTAAAATGATATTCATAATATTATTATTTTTCAAATTATATTTAATTTAAATTAAAATAAATCCAAAACCTAATTCCCCAAATGTAAATTTAATTAAATAAACAGAGGATAAAATGTTTTTATAAAATATTGCATGACTTTCAAAAATGATTTTATTGAGTTTTAAAAATTTAAAATATTATTTTAAATTATTTATTTTAATTTATAAATATTTTTTTATGTTAAAAAGTTTTCAAATATTTATAATTCAAATAAATGTGATGGTATTATAAAAATCAATAATTTTACCTATTCACCTAAAATTGATTATTTTGAAAAAATCCCAAAAAATCATCTCAAGATAATATTTTTAGTATAAATAAAAAATTAATGTTTATTTTTTAAAATCCAAATCCTATAATTTATAAATTAAATTTTTTAATAAAATCATATAATATAATTCAAAAAATTCATTATTGGAAAATTACATTTTCAAATATTAACTATTATTTTTATTATTTCATATCATTTACCAAATAAATTTGTGATGAAAAATAATTAATATAAAACATAATTTATCATAATTAATCACATTTTTTTGAAATATAAATTCATATCACTTAGAATGACTTTTTAAGAAAAATTATTTTCAAAAAAAAATAAATGATCTTATTAGTCATTTTAGGTAAACTAATTGAATTTAATTTATATTAAATTTTTTCTTTATTTTCATTATATATATATATCATAAATTGGTTTCTTAACATATTTATCATTCACAGTATAAACTATAATATGAAATCTACGATACTCTATTAGTCTATATCAAATTAATTATCTATATTCAAAAAACTTTATCCATTCACAAAATTATATACTAAAGTAAATATACATGCTAATCATACACTATCTATAACATACATTCCCAAAACCATTTGAATATCCAAGTAAATAAACCACACCAAAGTTATATATTCATCCTATGAATTAACTCTGTCTTTAAACCTCAAATGGTATTAACCACTTGTTAATATGGTCACACACTAGTAAATATATACCATAATCCAAAAAATTAAATAAAAATTACCAATGAATTATCATAAATCCAAATAATATTGATACTATATAATATACATTTTCAAAATCATCCAACCCTTTATTATCTCAACATAAAACATATACTAATCCTAAAAATTATTCATCTCTAAAATATGAATTATTTTATAGTTATCTCCAAAAACATATCATTTCTATAAAATAATTTCTCTAGGTTATTGATACCATTTAATATATGATTTTAAACCATAAAATAATAACCACTGAAGAAAAATCCTTAGATGTTTCACATAATCCTCATAACTTTAAGAATATTCTCAAATATCATTGATAAATATCAATCTCTAATGAACATAGCTAATAGCATCAAGATTTAATTTCTATTCATATATCAACCACACTGCCTTAGATAAGACAAGGAAACTCACCTTTTCCATCATAACAAGAATATACTCAAATTCACATCCATTAAAGTATGATCCCCTATTATATTTTAAGATATGGCGGTTTCTGCATACATATGTTTCCCAACTTCATTTTTTTGATCTTATTTCAACCAAATACTAAAACCAAAATGTTTATTATAATATCTAATATATGAAAATAAAAACATTAATTTAAATATTTATTCCCTAATAACACCTTTGTTTTTAACATATGATACTGTAGGATAAACCTATAATTATCTTTATTTGATCCTTGGTTATCTATGGTCATTTTTTTATTAGTTTCTCTAACCAAATTAGTTAACATAATTATTTAATAATTTATAGTGGTTCATTAGAGATAATGTGAATAAGTAGTATAATATCCCTTAGAAGTTTCAAACTAGGTGTGAACTTATGTCTCCTTTCCATACACCAGATGATGGTCGATTTAATACCAAATCCTCCATTTTCAGGGTCATTACCCTTAATTACATCTATTCTAGAGCCTTCATCTTGTTTTAGTATCTAGATATGGATTTAATTACTTTTAGAACCAAAAAATATCTACTTTAAAAAAAATTAGGGTGTTTCTTATACATAGAAATATCACTTAGACTTATCCCTAAGGTTTTCACTAATGCTATTTTATCCCAATCCCCATATAAAATGTGAATTATTACCTTAAAATTAAATAATATACTATCAAAAGGGTTATTTATACCTTTATAAATATGATAAAACTTAACTTATCAACCCTTAAATTATCCTCAACACACATCCTAATCTCTAAATTTATTTAAAACCTACTCTAATACCAAATATGACACCCCGGAACTGAAATCAAAGATTTGGTTCCATAAAAACATAATTTTAATACTAGATTCTATACCAACTATAAATTCTCAGACATAAATATCTCATAATTATATTTCATTACATACATTCCCAATACATTATAGGTTTAGAGCTTTAGAGAATTAAAAAAACACATCAACTAAGAATGATCATGTATTTCTCAATTAATGAAATTTTTTTTCCATTATATAAGAAACTTCTTAATCTGTAATAATTATTCAATATCACTTAAAAATTCTCTACCCGATATATCCTATTAGTAATATCATGTGTAATACTTTTCTTCATAAATTGGAAAATATAGACACAAAATGGGGTGAGATCAAACGCTTGGTAAGGGAAACCATACGATTAACGTAATCATGTAATAAACATGGAATAAATATTATTTAAAGAATAATAAAAAAATGAATCTATAATCAACTAAAACTAATATCATTCTATATCAATAAAAATAAATTAAAACATGGATATCAATAATACTGATCTAATACTGATGGAATTCATAATGTTGGACATAAAAAAAATATTGTTAAGGCCTTGTTCCTAGACACTATCATGTTATGGGAAGAGGTATATACCAAAACCCAACCTATTTTATCTCATGATACCTATTAATTTATTGAGGGGCTATATAATTCTGACCGCCACCCTTCACCCGATTAAGTCTTATTAATTCACCATAAGTCAATAAGACCTTTCATATCATTCTCTAAGTAAACTTGGATGAATAAAAACATGGATATACATATAATGAAGAATACATAATATAAATATATTAAAAACCTATTTTATCAGTCATTAATCATCAATAATTTCAATACTCTTCCCTATACCAATAAAAAGGATAACATGATCATAACCAATCCAAAGAAAGAATGAGGATGTTTGGAAAAAAACATTACCCAAGAAGTGAGAAATATTTTTCAAAGGTTTTATGTTGTAGGAATGAATATCCCTAGAAACAAATGAGATAATACAACATAATATAAAAACATTTCATGATATACCCAATTTATATGAAATAATTTAAATAGATGGATCATAACTCAATAAATGAGAGTTGTGTTACCAAAAATCCCTACTATTGGGGAAACAACTGAATCAATAACCACTTGAATAAGGGAACATTATTTTGATATTAAATACCATGAAATTAAAATATTATTATAAAAATATATCCATGGGTAGTGAATACACCATAAAAATAAATCATCAAGAACAAAATGTATTAGTACACAAATAATCAGAATTGAGACCAACAAAACCCTTATAAATTCAGAAACATTTAAATCTAAACTCATTGAAAGAGAGGGATTTTAATTGAAATAAAAATACCATGAATAAAAGAAAATTCTTGATATTATATCTCAAATGGTAAATATATACACCATGTAAATGAAATTATGTGAATAATTCCAAACATATCTCAAAGAGGGTATTTTGTGACGAAAAACTCTCACCTTGTCCCGATCTATTTTTCACTTTCACCAAACATCATGAATAATTAAATTAAGATCATTAGATAAATACATGATAACATTGTTAATATATATAACCATTAATAATCCTCATTTAAAATCATTATATATATAATCTATTTTTACCTATTTTCAAGACTGAGTGTTAGTAACTTTCACTTCTTGTGCATGTTTTATAATGTTGATATCATTACCCATTGTTTGATAAAAAGTAAATAAGTAATATATAATCTAATATACTATAATATATAACGTATATTTATTTATAAATATATTATATCATTTCATAAGTGTTTTAGTTATGCTGCATGAAAATGGGATCGGTGATGGTTTATTTCAGCAATTTTAGCGAATATAGATGATACTTTAATAAAAAGGTAAATAGTTAATATAATATTTATATAACCATACTCCAATAATGATTTAATTATTATATTATAATAATATTTTTATTTATTTTCTCATATTCATTCATGATATATTTTTTCAGTATCATTCTTATAGGTGGTTAATCTGACCCAAACTTGAACACACTTTAACTCGATGGGTGAGTATGGCTAGGGAGGTAATTACTTTGACATAATATAATTATAAAAAAATCCTAATAATATTATTTTGATGTTTTTTTATATTTAAACTTATTTTAAGTTGTTTTTTAAATAAATTATATCTATATGAAAAACAAAAAAAAAAGGTCCTCCGTGGAGGAGGTAGTCTACGGGCACACATGACTAGTGTTCCCTTATTTTATAAGGGTATAGAAATGAATAAATAATGATTATAAAATTAATATAAAAACATATAAATATATTAATTATACTAAATTAGTCAAATTATTAGGGTGATAATATATTTTAAATATTTAGATTAATAATAAAAAACTTAATAAGGAGATAATACTTACATTAGAGACTTGATATTTCCTTGGAATAATATTTGGAAGTGAAGGTCTTATGCTAACTTAGTGTGACTAGGGAATTTAGGAAATGATATTTATTTATATTGGTATAAAATGATATAGTTTCAATGAGTTATTCAAAGATTTATTATAACTTTTAAAGGGTGTAAATGGAATCCTAAATGTCACTTTCGGAAACACTCATCATTTTTCAGTAACACCATGAAACTATTAAATTTTCAAAGGATCGAAAGTGTAAAAATATTAATTTTGGGATATGATAAGTTTTAAACTCCTCTTTACCACTCATTATAGAGAAAAAATTTAGTGTTTTAAGGATTTTATATTTAATTTTAACCTCTTACCCAATTTAAACTTTACTATAGTAACTAGTTTCTAACTAAGTAATTTTAAACTTTATTAAAATAAATAGGTAACCCCTATTACCAAATTTTATAATTTTTAAAATAAATGTAACCACATTTTATTATAATTATATTTATAAATTAGATAAAATAAAGTTTTAAATTAAATTAGATAATATAGAGAAAACTATTTTTGAATAAAATAGTTTTTTTACCATTAAGTGTTATTAATCTTATTTATCATGGATTCACTATCACAAACCAAATTGGATACCTTTTTACACTGATACCCAAGATGTTATTGACATAAATCGAAGGGTTTTTCTAATCCCCATGGGTTGGTGACTAGTACATTGCATTATATCAATGATCAGAAGGAATGGTTTATCCACAAAAATAAACCGTTGACACAGAAAAATAGAAGATAAAACAATGAATAGTCAGTTTTCCAAACACTCCTCAATGAGAAAATTACCACAAGCATAAAGATAAACAACCCAAGGTAAAAACAATAAACCAAAGGAAAACACAATATTAACAACACAAAATCATTCAATTCCTATGAAACAAGTGGACCATAGCTCCATCGATCACCACCATATCTCCATATTCCTAGGGATCAAGAACACCCACCACATAAAAGTGTCTCTTTCCCTTTACATGGACCTGTCATAACAATATCTAAAAATTCCCAAAGGAAAAAAGGTAGGGTTTGAGCTAAACATCCCAGTAGTGTAAGATCCTGGACTTTGTAGATGTATGTATTTGTGTAAATTTTGGATTAAATCTCTTGTTTTTTTGTTAAATAAATTTTCAATGGGTGTGTGAGGAATATCAGAGGTGTTCTTAGGGATCAGGACATTAAATAAATAGGAATCGGTCCATTATGTGTATGTTTCATGGTTTTCACAAGGTTAGTGAAAACCATGAGAGGGGAGAGACAAACATTGTGGTTTAAGACAATGGAATTTTTCATGGTTGGTACATGGTTTTTCAAAACATGTTTTCCTCCCCAGGAAACCATGTGACTCAACTCCTCTTAGATATAGGTAGGCGCACGGCTGGTGCACGGTTTGGCAAATCGTGTGGCCAAACCGTGCGCCCTTTAAAAAGTTAGAATTTCCAGTTTTACCCCCTCAGTATTTTTAGATTATCACCCAATTTTCCTTCCCATTTTTCTCTTCTAGCCCTTGTGACCAACCAAATCTCCCAAGATCTCCCAAGGATTGATATCTTTTTTTTATAGGCTGTTTGGAATGTTGTTGGTTGTGTATTAAAGCTCTGGGTAAGTCTAATCATCCTCTTGCTTCCTTTTTCCAAATTAGGGTTTGTAGTTCCTCCTATCCTCTTATGAATCCATGAAACCCTATTCTTTTGATGGAATCTAGGTTTAGGATTCAAATTGTGTTTTAATATAGATCTAAGGCTGTGAGTAAGAGTGCATTCTTTAACGAATTTTATGTAGGTGGTCTACAAGTTATATCTCATGGTTTTTATATATATGTGTTTATTCAAAGTTTTGTTCTTGTTTCTCCCTTGTGTTCTTGGTGTCATTGGTTAGATTTGATATAATGGGTGTCCAAATGATAAATTGAACCTCAAATGATCCCCTTGGGATGCATAGATGATTAATTGACCAATTTAGGGCCACCCATGGGGTGCTCCGACCTTCCGAAACAAAGTTAAAAGAAATGTTATGTGTGAAATAGATTTATGGTTAAGTAAAGACCTAGGTAAACATGTTAAATTTATTTTGTGATGAATAATATGGGAAATGGGTAGTTATGCCTAGATGTGGGTAATATCCAAAGTGTTGTTTGGATTTACATGAAAATGGTTAAATGAGGTTAATGGTAATGTACCAAATGAAGTTTTATTTGTACTTGAAATGCATAAGTGGGATAATACATGGGAAATGATAAATGGGTTAACTTAATTAACATATAGAAATGTTTGGATATGTTAATTAGTATAATTTATGGGGAAATTAATGGATATGCATAGGGATTTAGACATAAGAAATTGGGAAAAGGCCCTATAATAGGGAGTTGAGTTGGGCATGGGAAAAGCATGGATGAGGTTCTAGACTTG
The DNA here is from genome assembly GCA_963277665.1 of Viscum album. NCBI lineage: Eukaryota > Viridiplantae > Streptophyta > Magnoliopsida > Santalales > Viscaceae > Viscum > Viscum album. The sequence goes on along the minus strand of OY728119.1, from coordinate 1,681,399,798 downwards.
GAGTTAGAACCATTTTGGGAATTCCTTTGTTTTTCTTATTTTGGTTTATTTTTACTTTATCATTATTTAGTATGATATGCCATGTTTATTATTGGTTGTGGTTTGTACCCAATTTTGGGAGATGTTAGTTATGCATGTTTATTTGTTATTTCACTTTGTTTCTGATATTTATACTTTTTATCTGTTGTGGATTACTTTGGTAAAGAGGGTATAGTCTCCCCATGTGACTAATATTGACCCTCCCTGCTAGTCAGTAACCTCTAACATATAGGGAGTCGCTCTTGAGGTCATGTGACGACTCGGCCCGAGGGACCGTTTAGTGGATTTCGGGATGGGGACGATACAAAGGGGTATCAAAGGAGGTCTTTTTTGTGAATTACTATTTTTTGATAATAGACCAGAGATGAGGTTTGTTTTGGGACTTGGTAATGATTTTGTTCTTGGGAGTAGCTCACCCACGTATGAGGGAAAACCCAAGTGCTCTAGGTTGGGAATTGTTGATCTTATTGCGCGTTGTTACATTTGATGATATTTTACCATTGGGTGATGAACTTATTGTGTGATGAGACTTTTTTATAATATTTTTCTTGTTACAATTATGGAACAAGTATATTCATTCATGAAACATTGTAGGAACCTATTAATTTAAGTGGAATTCATCATGATAAAAACACATGGGTTGGGTGTGTGGAGTATGAAGGGTAGGATTCATTTTACTTTCTGGAAAATTTTAAAGAAAAATGTGTCTAATGAAATGATAAAAATGGTAAAAAGAAAATAAAATGTTAAATAATGGTGTCTGATCAAGGTATAAACAAGTTGAAATGTGGAATGTAACAAGTTATGAAATGATAAGTGAGCCTGGAGAAAAAAAATGTTTTCTTTGTAAGTATGGAAGTAGCTGTGAAATGGCACCTAAGGTAAAAATTGTGACCATGTGAGTTATTTTCCCTGAGTAATCCAGGACCCATGGTAGGGTTGGTCAAGTGTAGTGTTTTGAATTTGATAAGGTCTATTTGGATAGTGTATGTGAAATGGTTGTTTGTGGCTAGTCCAGATCCATCTTTATGAAATCTATGAAAGTCATATATATGATGTTTTCTAAAGATAGTATTTGGATTATAGATAAATTCCATCATGATGTTGAGTATCGGTTGGGTGAAAAGAGGATGTTGCTAATAATTCTACTCCATTAGTTTAGAAATATAATTTTGTGATATAGGATGGTAGAGACGAATAGTTCCATGAGAATCTTGTTCTCTTTATGAAAATGATGGAATGGGACCCAGGGTGGGTCATCTCGAGCATGTTTGTGATGACCAGGGACTTTTAGCTCTAGCACCCTCCGACCTTTACTATAAAGGGTGGGATATAGGTAGCTGAGTTTTGGATAGAGTTCATCTAGAGAATTCTCGACCATGTAAAGACTCATGCTGAGAATAGGGTTAAGTTATCTACCTACATGTTAAGGGTTCAGGCGAAGTGTTGGTGGGATATCATGGTTCAGACCAAATAGGATAAAGGGATGTTATGGAAGGATTTTCATGAAATTTTCCTAGAGAATTTCTATATATGGACCTTAAGGTAGAATAAGGATGCATATTTAATTATTTTGAACCAATGTGTGATGTCAGTAATGGATTATGCTAGTCGTTTCACCAATCTACGATTCTTCATTCTAGCATTAGTAGGAGATGAGGTAAACATGGAAAAACATTTCTAGGATGGGATGAGACATGAAATCAGGTCTAAGGTAAATATATTCCACATAAAAAGGTCTGTAGAATTATAGTATTAGTCACTTATCTCAGAAGGAAACAAGAATGGGGCCTTAGGTAGTGGACTTGTGGTGCCAGTTAGTTGGGTAAGTGGTGTAGATTTCATGGGCAGGAAGCATCATTTTGAGAGTTTCTATTAGGGTGTACGTATGAATAGTGATCATAAAAAAGGGATCAACCTCTTAGGGTGTAGATCTGGTGTTCTATTATCAGTTTGGATAGCTGGGGCACATGCGCGGTCAGTGTCCCCGACCGTCAGTTGAGTTCCGAGTGTACGAAAGATTAGGGAACGTGCAAAGGTTCTATAGGAACCCTCAAAAGTTGGGAATGGATGAAGGTTTGAGGTAGGTACCCAGTGTGGGAAGGGGTCATCCACCCCGTATCAGGCAAGCAGTTGGATCTCTATGGTTCTTACTAGTTGAGGAAGTGGATGTGGAACTCTGGGTTATCAGTGTCCATATCAGCAAGGTAGTACTATGTCATAAACTCATTCCAGTGCTCAGGGTAGAGGGGAAGGTCATATTAACATAGATCAGTTTTTACCTAGTGGTGGAGAGGCTAGACCATCTACAGTTGGAGGTAAGATTCTTGTATCTTTTACCCTTTCTAGTGTGTTATTTGACACAAGTTCCACACAATCTTTCATTTTTACTCAGTTTGTGGTTGTTTTGGGTTTAGCAGTGGAGCATGTGTGTGGGATTATGTCGATTGATACTCCATTGGGGGTATGAGTTGAGAATAACAAAAAAATTAAATTTTTTGGTCTAGAAGTCGGTGGGTACCATTTTTTTGGGACTTATTCATCCTTCATATGGCATGTTTTCAGCTAATTCTAGGTATGGATTGGCCGGTGATATATCGGGCCCACATTGATTGTTACTATCGTAGGGTAACCTTTATATATCTTGATGGAGACATGTATGTCCATCATGGAGAATGGGATGTTTAAGTGGGATGCTCAAGGATAGTTGTTCATTGGTTGGGTGAAATCATATCCTAAGTGGATTTCCTTGCGCTTGATGATGGTGGGGTGGAGAAGCTTGTATTTCCACCAATTGTGGATCAGTTTCAAGATGTGTTTCATGAGGATTTATTAGGGCTAACACCTGAGAGGGATGTGGAGTTCATGATAGAGTTTCTTCCTAGGGCATAACGAGTTTTTATTACTCCATATTGAATGGAACCAGAAGAACTCCTTGAACATAAGGTTTGGTTAGAGGAGTTGGAGTGTAATGGGTTCATCCATACAAGTAAGTTTCCTTGGGGATATCATGTGCTATTTTCTAATAAGTATGATGGATTGTTTTGGTTGAGTGTCGAATACATAAGGTTGAATCAAATAATATTTAAGAACTGATACCATCTTCCCCAAATCGATGATCTATTTGACCATCTGAGATGTTCATCAGTGTTTTTCACAATTAATTTGAGGTCAGGGTATCATCGGTTGAGATTGATACATTCTGACATATCGTGGACTACTTTTCGGGAGTAGGTATGGGTTGTATGATTTTATGGTTATGCCATTCGGGTTGACCAATTCATTGGTTGTTTTCATATATTTAATGAACCAAATATTTCATCCCTATCTGGAGATGATATCCTAGTGTACTCTAAAACTCATTACAATCATGCCAAACATCTTGAAATCATCTTGAGTACACTGAGAGAGGATAAGATTTACACAAAGCTATCCAAATTTCAATTATGTATTGATAAAGTGAATTTCTTGGGTTACATCATCTCCGAGGTAAGTGTTTTAGGGGATCTAGATAAAGTCTAGGTTATTTTATCTTGAGAGTAGTCCAAGAAATTTTCTGATGTTCATAGTTTTCTAGGTTTATCCATTTATTACCAAAGTTTCATTAGATATTTATCCCATTTAGAAGCACCACATTCATGCTTGAACAAGAAAGGAGTTAAGTACGAGTGTTTTGAGGCATGCAAGAATGATTTTAAAGAGTTAAATAAGTGGTTGAATACCACGCCTATCTTGATCTTACCCAAGCCGGGTAATAAGTACACCTTATTTTTTGATGCATCTAGTGTTGGACTTGGGTTAGTGTTGAAGAAATATGAACATTTTGTATCTTATAAATCATGTAAGTTGAGGCCTCATTAAAGGAATTACCCTACCCATGATCTTGAGCTAGCCGCAGTGGTGTATGATTTGAAATATTGGAGGAACTACTTATTGGAAGAGTAGTTAAAAGTGTTTACCAGCCATAAAATCCTTAAGTATATCTTATTTAAATGTGATTTGAACCTTCAGTAGTGAATATGGGTTATATACATGCATTCTTTTGACTTGGAGTTGGTTTACACACCAGGAAAGGAGAATAGTGTTATGGATTCCTAGAGTCAGGAGACTTAGAATCAGGTGGTTCAAGAATCCAGTTTTGAGTGGAAAATTATGGCCCTATTTGTTGAGATAGACCTGGAGGTTCATGATGGGAATGGGAAGATGACCCTCTCACCCATATAAGTTTATTCCTCACTTTAGAACTGTGTTAAGGAGTATTATAATGAGTATATGAAGTGTTTGTCTATGAAGGAAAGTCTTAAATGTGGGGATTCACCTTCTTGTTGGGTTGTTAGTGCTAATAGGATTTTTCATGTTCGCGAATGTGTTGTGGTTACAATTACTATGTGATAAGATTTGATGTGTGAGTCTCATACTTCAATGTGGGCAGTGCACCCTGGTTTGAGTAAGATGTATCATGATCTCCATAGATAGATTTGGTGGCTAGGAATGAAAAAAGAGTTTGCGGGTTTTTTGGTATGATGCCTCACCTTTCAGAAGGTCAAGGAAAATAATTAGTTCCCATGTGGTTTGGTATAGCCTTTTCCCATTCTGGAATGGAAGTGGGATGATGTAATGGTGGATTTTGTAGTGGCTCTTCCGATGATTCCCTGAAATAATGACACAATCTGGGTGGTTGTGGATCGGCTAACTAAAGTGGATCATTTCTTATTGATCCAGGAGATTTTCACCATTGATCAATAGGGAGAGTTTTTTGTTAGGAAGTTAGTGAATTTTCGTGGAGTACTAGGACTATAGTGTTAGATTAGGATCCGCGAATCATGTTGCGCTTCTATCAAGGATTACAGATGGTTCTTGGTAGATAAGTATTTCCGAGTTCATCATTTCACCAACAAAAGGATGGGTAGTCAGAGCATATGATTTAGGTGTTAGAGGACATGTTGAGATGTGTGGCCTTGATTTTAGTGGTTTGTAGGAAAAACACTTGTTGTTTTTCAAATTTTCCTACAACAACAGTTTTCAATTTACGATTCAGATGGAACCATTTGAGGTGTTCTATGAAATTTCATGTTGATATTCACTGTGTTGGTTTGAAGTGGGGAGTTCGAGCTGTTGGGATTGAGTCTCATTCAGGAAATGATAGAAATGGTTCATTTGATTCATAAATGTATGGAAATAGCTTAGAGTAGGTAGAATTCATATGCAAATCAGCATATTAGACCCCTTGAGTTTATGATAGGTGATAGTGTGTTTATTCAGGTGTCGCCAGGGTTAGGTCACTATCAGATTCAGAAATAGTAAAAGTTGGTGCCCAGGTATGTGGGGTCATTTAAGGTTGTGGAGAGGACTGTATTGGTGGCTTACCAATTGGATATTACACCCCAATATGGTGGAATTCATGATGTTTTTCATGTTTCACAGCTTTGGCAGTATTACTTTGATCCATCACATGTGGTTAATGTTGAGGATGTTGTGCATGAGGCTGACGTGTCCCTTGAATAGCATGTAGTTCGTATTATGGATCGTAGTGAGAAAGTATTGTGGGTCAAGGTCATTAATTTAGTTTGTGTTCCATGGTAACATGGAAATATTTAGGAAGAAACATGGGAGAGGGAGTCAGATATGTGGGCCTAGTGGCCCGATCTCTTTACTTTATAAGCTCATTGATTCTTAGGAAAGTGGATCGAGGATGAGTTGTTATAAGGTGGAGAGGTTTTAAGATCCCAAACTTCATGGAGGTATGACTTTGTTTAAATTTGGGTTTCAATCTATTTTTTTTAGTTAACTAAATGTTCACCTAGTGTTCAAGGGAGATTGGGGGTGATCTAGGAGATCGAGACATTAGATAATGGGGAATCGGGCCATTTTGTGAAAGTTTCATGGTTTGTGCATGGTTAGTGAAAACTATGAGAGGGGAGAGCCAAACCATGTTGTTTGATACAGTGGATTTTTGCACGGTTCATGAGAAGTTTATTCAACCATGTGGCCCTCCCTAGGTAACCATGCAACTCAACTCCTCTTGGATAGAGGTAGGTGCACGGTTGGTGCATGGTTTGGAAAACTATGCGACCAAACCGTGTTCCCTTTAAAAAGTTGGAATTTCCAGTTTTCCCCCTCAGGATTTTTAGGTTCTCACTGAATTTTTCTTCCCATTTCTTCTCCTCTAACCCTTTTGACGAACCAAAGCTCCCAATATCTCCCAATGATCAATATCCTTTATTTCTAGTCCATTAAAAGTGTGTTTGTCAATGGATTCAATTTAAGTGGTCTACAAGTTATATCCCATGGTTTTTATATGGATTTGTACATGGAAAGTTGTGTTCTTGTTTCTCCTTTTTTATGTTCTTTGTTTCATTGGTGAGATTTGATAGAATGGGTGTCTAAATGACAAATATAACCTCTCATGATCCCCATGGGATGCATGGAGGATTACTTGACCAATTTAGGGCCAACCATGGGGTGTGCCGACCTTCAGAAACAAAGTTAATGGAAATTTTAAGTGTGAAATAGATTTATGGTTAAGTTGAGACCAAGGTAAACATGTTAAATTGATTCTGTGATGAATAAGTAGATAAAAAGGGTAGTTATGCCTAGATGTGGGTAATATCCAAAGGGTTTTTTGGATTGACATGAAAATAGTAAAATAAAGTTAATGGTAATGTACCAAATGAAGTGTGATTTGTACATGAAATGCATAAGTAGGCTAATACATGGGAAATTATAAATGGGTTAAATGAATTAACATATGGAAAGGGTTAGATATGTTAATCGGGATAATGCAAGGAAAATCAATGGATTTTCTTAGGGATTTAGGCATAAAAATGGGAATTGTGTTAAATGGATATGTAGTGTGAATGGTAAATATGTTAATGGGTTATGGAATAATGTTAATTCCTAGTTTGGTAATTATGTATTGTGATTTCTATTGGAATTTTTTATGTTTGGTTGTAACATGGTATATATGTGGTGAATAGAAAAATAAGCATAAGAAGATGGCTTGGTAGAGTGTGTTATTGACATGAGTATCTACACCCATGGGTCAACTTAGACTGAGGCTCTAAACTCCACTACAAAATGCATAGATTATGGAAGGGGATGGAGTTGTATTCTTCTAATTGTTACATTCGATGAGACCACCTGAACTGAGGCTTCATGGTGAGTGTGTTGTATATGTGATGATGTTAATATCCCTAGTAATATAGGGAACTTTATTTATTTCACCTATGAATTGAGTTTATGAAAGTGCCACACCCATTGATGATGTGATAAAACTAAACTATGTAATGAATTTGGTATAAGTATTGAAGAGTGAATAATGCTAGGAATGGATTAAATGAACTTTTCTAACTAATTGAAACCAACTTTTCTTTATTTAATTTGTCTTTACCTCTAAATTTCATGCACTATATATGTTGAGTGGATATTTTATAGACACCATTGGTGGTGGCCTACTGAGTTGTACTCGCCCTACTCAGGCTGCCATTGGGTACCTGATCAGGCTCATTCTTATAGGTTAGGACAAGGGAAAAGTCCCTACGCTAGGGAGTTGAGTTGGGCAAGGGACATGCATGGATAATCTTCCGGACTTTGAGTCCAGACCATTTTGGGAATTCTCCAGTTTGTCTTTTTTTTTTGTTCACTTTATCACTGTTTAGTATGGCACACCATGTTTATTGTTGGTTTTGGTTTGTACCTGATTTTGGGAGATGTTAGTTATGCATGTTTATTGGTTATTTAACTTTGTTTTCTCTGTTTATTCTTGTTATTTTTTTTATCTTACTCTGGTAAATAGGGTATATTATCCCCACATGAATAATCTAGACCCTCACTGATAATCGGTAACCTCTAAAATATGGGGACTCACACTTGAGGTCATGTGGAAAATCTGATTGGGGCACCTTTTATTGGATTCTATGATGGGGATGTTATAAGTATGGTCTCACCAAGTGTTCCATAAGAAATTATATAAAAATTAAACCATATATGCTTAATTTTAAAGTAAAGTTAAGGCCCGGAAGATCATTTCAAATATTTTAAACAAAAAAATTATTTAAAATAAAAATAATTAAATATATCAAAAACTGGCCTAAATGTTCATTTTATATAAAACATTTGTATAAAAAACTAAAATGAAAAAAAAATAGTTCTATAATAAATGGCATGTAATAATAAAATTGATACATGTCATATCCCTATGTCATAATACCTATGGTTATTTAGTTCTAGGCTATGGAATCTTCACACTTCTTATTCAATAAACACAGTTCTAGTGTGTGAACATGTCCCAAGGCTTAGGCCATCAGGACAGAATTAGTCAACACCCCTTTGGGGGAAATTATTCTAAACTAGGTCCAATTCTACTTTTCATCATCAATCCATTTCTAGGGAGTCAGGGTCCTAACGTGATTTTCCTAATTACCCACTAACAACCCAAACTCACATGTTCATAAATTAATCAATCAATCATGGTAAAATGATTCATTTCAAAAAAAAATCAATATTCACAATTAAATTACCTAGTTTTCAAGTTCAACATGCCTTTTTAGCTTCAAAACCAAATCATGGGTTTTAATCAAATTCATGCCTTTTAAATCATCATTCATTTAAATACATTTTCTCAAGAATGAACATCAAATAATTTAATCAAATTAATTTGCAATTCAATCCATCACTTTCCACAAAATTCACCCAAAAATCTCAATTCCATTGAAATTGGGGTGTTTTCACAATTTCCATGATATTTTTAAATAAAATAACAAATTTTAAAAAATCCAAGTTTTTAAATCAATTAAAAACTCATGTAAAATCAATAATGTAATATAGGGCTTCAATTATAGGTTAAAACCTTATAGAACAACCTAACTTTAATCATATGATCAAATCAATGCCTACAATGGGAAATGCCAATAAAAATGAAGGTAATGGAGATTAAGGAACCAAACATAGAATCAAGATCCATCAGTACAGGGATTAGATCCAACAATAAAATTATGATCTATAACACTCTAAGGAGTAGATAAGAGAAAATTGGGTTAAACTAAATGAGAAGAAATTAACTTACCAGAGGAAGATGGAACGTAATCATCGTTGCTTCGATCCAAAAATAGAAGAAGTTGGAGGAGTCAATTCCTCTTATTGATGGTCTATAAAGATAAAGGAATCATATTAGGGTAAAATGGGTGAATTTAGACATCTTAAATAGGGGTTTTAGGATTTTAAAAATAATTTTTGGAGGATTAAAAACTGTGTGCATGGTTTGTTGGGTTGGGCCACATGGTTAGTATTAATCATGCATTGACTGGGTTCCCTTATCTTTCTTCTAGATGGGGTGAAAATTTTGGCCACATGGTTAGATTAACCATGAACCAACTATGTAAACCACCATTATAAAAGGATCCATGGTTTGGAGGGGGTTTCCACCCATTTTGGACAAATTGTGCACCCCCTTCTAGTGGCTCATCACCGAGTGCACAGTTTGTTGAGCCAAGCCGCACGGTTTTCCCTAAACATGAACCAATTGGGCATATCCCCCAAAACATTCAAAAAAAATTAAAATTCACCCAAAACAACCTAATAAAATCATTAAACATAAGGAGATAAAAATAATTGGCTCTAAGTACCTAAAATAAGGTAACAGGATGTTACAACCTCCCCACCATAAACACTTTCTGTACCCAGAATGCCTATTAAGAATATTCCATATTAAAGAGATAGAAATACTATACTCTCATTAGTTCCTTACTCTTCTAATTATCATGAAAATAAGAACCATTATTCCATATAATATGAACCAAATGTATAAAATTCTCACAAAGAACCTTTTTTATGAATAAAAAATCCTAACTAGTTGCTCGACCATGGATAAATTAGCCTCAACATCAAGATCTTCCCAGCTCAAAACATGAGAAGGGTTAGAAAGATACTTCCTAATCAACGATACATAAAATTAATTGTGGATAGAAGTAAACTAAGTTATAATTTCTAAATGGTAATCCCCCTTCCTAACCTAATCAAAAATATCAAAAGGATCTACAAATAACAGTGCAATCTTTACCTATTTTCTATGCCTTCAGTGACCTAATGGAGGTGAAACTCTCAAAACACCTGTTCACAAATAGAAAACTTAAAATTTTGTCTATGATGATTATCATAATATTTATACCATCCCTAATCCATCACCATTCTATAAAGAATCAACTAAATATTTATCATCATCTCTTAGGCCAAACTCGGTCCAAACAAAGAAGTTTCACCAATCTCTATCCAATAGAGAGGAGATCTAAAATTTTAACCATACAAGGCCTAAAAGGGAGACATCCAAGTTGTGTAATGTTAACTATTATTGTTGGAAAACTCAAATAGTCCCAAATTTAATTCCTAATATCTATTAATGTTGAGGATGCAAGCATGAATCATGTCTTACATGATCATTATAGCCCATTCAGTCGATCCATCCATCTATGGATGAATAAAGGGAGCCATTAGTTTCCATTAATTTGATGATTTCTTCACGGCCAAGGTCATAATTTTATTTCTTAAGGCATAAACAATGGAATTAACCTTACTAGGGGTATATGCAATGTCAAAAGAAAAATATTTTTGGTAATCCACCCATCGTCTCTTCCAAAGGTTCAAATATTTTTACAAGAAGATATAACCTAGACTTTTTTTGTCATAATAGATGGTAAATATTTATCTAAAAATGTTATGATGCCAACTATTAAGATAATGAATCATGAAAGCAATATAAAGATCATGGGTCAGGTAGTTCTTCTCATGTGGACTATGTTTTTTGGAGTCATAGGCTATCACATAATCACCTTGTATAGGAACGCAGCCCAAACCCGAACATGTTTCCTAAAAAAGACCACATTTCCCTACCTAGCCTTTATAAGACCCAAAATTGGTGGATAAGTTAAAATGTTCTTAAAATCATCAAAATAACTCTAACATTTAAAATCCAAAAAAAAATTAACTCCTTTATAAGTGAGAGAGGTCATTGGAGAATCCAACTTCAAGAAATATTTGACAATCTGGTGATAATACCCCACCAAGCCCAAGAACCTCCAAATCTCAAAAACATTATGAAATTTTTCCCATTTCATAATAGCTTTCACCTTCGCAGGATTGAATGAAACACCGTGATCTAAGACCACGTGTCCCAAGAAATTCACTTTTTGATTCCAGAAAATGTATTTTGATAGATTGGAATAAATTTAGTGATTTCCCAAGATTTCTAGAACTACTCTCAAATGATGTACATGATCCTCCTTAGTCTTAGAGTAAACAAAAAATTTCATCCTCAAATTCAACCATGAAAAAATCATGTTACTCATGAAATATCATATTCATCAGTTCTATAAAAAATACAGGATCATTAGTTAAACAAAAATTTATAACAAGATACTCATAATGGCCATACCTACTCTTGAAAGTGGTCTTAGGGATGTTAGATTCTTTAATTCTCATCTATTGGTAACAATATCAAATATCAATCTTCAAGAACAACTTTTTCACTTTAATATGGTCAAAAAAATCATATTTTTTAGGCAATGAATACATGTTCTTTATTGTATCTCGATTTAGTTTCTGGTAATCAACACAAAGGAAAAGTGTTCCATCATCTTTATTTGGAAAAAAGAATTGGTTTCTCCCAAGGTGACACACTCGAAAATCTAAGTCCTTAAACCAAAAGGTCATCCAACTATACCTTCAACTCTTTTAGTTCAATTTATTCTATATAGTAAGAATTAATAGAGATGGGTTGGGTACCCGGTACTAAATCAATAGAGAACTATACTTCCCTTATCGGTGTAAAGTTAAAAAAAATTAGATATAACCACATCAGTAAACTCAAAAAAATAAAAGGGAGTTTACCACTCAAAGATTCCAATTCTAAATCAAAATAAAACATTGATATTACCCTTCCCAACTCTATAAAAGGACGATCGACTCTACTCAACCTCAGGTCCCATTCTCCTTAAAAAACAAGGCACACACCATCAAGAGTAGAAAATTATACCCACTAAAGATAGCAGTAAATATAGGCCTTATAAGAAATCATAAAATCCATCCTAATAATGATGTTTAGTGGTTTCATGTTAAGAACTATATACTTCCAAGTGATATCAATCTCTAATATAAATAAAATGAAAGAGTAACATTAGAGACAATATTCTCACTTCATTCAAAGGGGCATAATAATATCCATCACATAAGACAAAATATCCATATAAAGGTTTATAAAATTTATAAAAATAGTTTATATAAATGAATAAGATGAACTAATATCAAATAAATTAGTCACAACAGATTAAGTTATAGTGATGGTACCTCTCACTATTGTTGAACATTCCTCATCTTTCTCTGGAGACTCTTCAACTATATGAAGAAGATTCATTCTGGATGCATATAGTTATAACCCCATAGTTATTGAAGAATCTGATTGAAACCCAATACTTTTAGAAGTTTATGAGCCTGTTCCACTGTGTGGGGAAGATAAGATAATTCATAACTTCTACGGGTGTCCAAAACGACCACAAGAACTATAGATATTTGGTGCCTTGATACAAACCCACTTTGAATGCCTAACTTTTCCACACTAAAAGAAATTAAAAGATCCTATTCCAATAACTTTAAGAGGTTTGTATGAATTATATTATCTAAAATCACCATAAGAATCATCACACTTACTATTTCATTTAAATGAACCAACAAAACTACCACTAGGAGTAAGAGGTACTTTTGTAAACCTTGACTTTCCATCCAGATCAATATCATCCATTAATACTCTATCTAGAATATCCTCATAAGAAGTAATGTTCATCATGAAAACCTATGATTGAATATCAGATTGAATACCCATCTCAAATATTCAATCCTTCATTTTCTCACTCATCACTACCTCAAGGGAAAACTAAACAAGTTTAGTGAAGATGTTTGTATACTGAGACATGGTCATATCACTCTATTGGAGGCTGAGAAACTCTATAGACTTGAAAAGACCATCGATTATAGATATAATTTCCCAATGAAAAGAACATTTAAGTCTACCATCTCTCATGTTTCTTCACTATAACCATTAAATACCACTATCTCCTACTAGGAAATTCTATATGAAAGGTAACACACTTCCCTTTTATCGAATCATGTGCTACTAAGAACTCAAAAAGCATATTAATCTTTTACAACCAATCATAGGCCTCTTGAGGATAATTTGAACCATGGAAATAGGGTGGTTTCTATCGAATAAAATCTTGATCATGATTTATAAATTCATCCTTCTGAGGTTTCACTACTAGATCCTAATGGGAATGGGAGTAGATATATGTCCCAGATCTTGGAAATCACACACCACTATCTCAACAAGATTCAATTCAACTTGAGGATTCACTTTATGTGGTTCACCAGTACTTTCTTCCTATGGCCAATTCAAATGTCTTATCAAAGGCATGGTCCAACAAAACATCAATAGGAAAAACTAAAAACATCAGTAAGGATACTCATATCATCAACTCGATCATGAGTTAATGTGCATCAATTCCATAAAAAAGAATTCAAAAATTATTCAATTTTAGAATACTCTGATGAAATGAGGAAAATACTAGAATCAGATCAATTTATTCCTCAAAGACACTTTTCTCAGACACCCATGGTGACTTAAGGCTCACTATGATGAGATATGGCCAGACACTCACTTAAAAATACCTCATAAGCCCCTAAAATCCTACCCATTAACTACCAATACATCCCAGACCACATATTGATATCAAGGAAAGAAACTCATCCACAATTTGATACTATTTTTTCATGAACAAGCATGGATAAACCAGTACACTAATTCCTGATCAGGTTATGACATTGCTCAAAGAAAATTCCTAATCCCAATAGATTTGCAACTAGCACCTAGCATCATATCAAATATCAAAGGAAATAGTTTTTACACAAAAATAAAACATCAATAGATAATACTGGAATATATAACACTAACCAGTCATTATTTTAAACACTCCCCAAGGAGAAAATCACCACAAGTATAAAGATAAGCATCCCAAGGTAAAAAAAACCAAAGGAAAACACAACATCAATAAGGAAAAGTATCTCAATACCTATGAAATAGGTTGACCATATCTCAAATGGTCACAACCATCTCTATAGAGTCCTTTAGATCAAGAAAACCCACCATCTCCAAATGTAATTTTCCCTTTCCCTATACCTGTCATAAAAGTATCTGTCAGATCCCAAAGGAAAAGGTAGGGTGTGAGCTAAATATCCTAGTATGGTCTCACCAAGTGTTCCATAAGAAATTATATAAGAATTAAACCATATATGCTTCATTTTAAAGTAAAGATAATTCATGGTAGATTATTTCAAATATTTTAAATCAAAACATGATTTCTAAAAAAATATAAAAATATATCAAAAAATATCTTAAATTATTATTTTATTTAAAATAATTATATAAAATAACTTTCATGAATAAAACAATTCTATAATCAATGGAATGTAATAATTAGAGTAATAAATATCATATAACCATGTCATAACCCCCATGGTTAGTTATTTCTATAATATATGATCTTCACACATCTTGTTCAATCAACATGAATCAGGTGTGTGCACATTAAGGCTCAATCCATTATGATGGAATCATTCAACACCCCATCGGGGGAAATCATGTTGAACTAGGTTTAGTTAGTGTTGTCATAATCAATTAATTTTTAGGGATTCAATTCATTATAGTGATTTTCCTAATTACCCACTTATAACCTAGACTCGCATGTTCTTCAATAAATCAAAAAATCAGGGTAAAATCGTTAATTTCAAAATAATTCATCATTTGAAATTCAATTACCCAGTGTTCAAGTTTCAACATTCCTTTTCAAATTCAAAACCAAATCATAAGTTTTCATCAAATTCATCTATATTAAATAATATTTAATTTAAATAAATTTTCTCAAGAATCAATATCAAATAATTTCATTAAATCAATTTTTAATTCAAGTAATCATTTATCTCCAAATTCACCCAACAATTTTAATTTCATTTAAATTTGTGTGTTTTCAAAATTTACATTGCCTTTTAAAATAAAACTTAAAATTATATCAAATATGAGTTTTAAATTGATTAAAAACTCATTTTAAATCAATAAAATAATTTAGGGTTTCAATTTTAGGTTAAACCCTTATGGAATCACCTACCTTTAATCACATGATCAAATTAACACCTACAATAGGAAGTGCCAACAAAGAACGAAGGTGAAAAGGATCAAAAAAATAAACCTAGAATCAAGATCAATTAAAATTAGGATTATATCCATCAATAAAGTGATTATTTGTCCCTCTCTAAGAAAGTTATAAGAGAAGATCAATAGAAACCAAATGAGAGGATATTCACTTACCAGAAGGGGATTGAATGAAATCATCAGTGATTCAATCCGAAAAGTAAAAAGTATTGAGGATATGATTATATCTATAGAGAGACACCAAATACCAATGATTCATGTTAGGGTTTAATGGGGGAGTTTAGGCATCTTAAATTGGTTTTTGGGATTTAAAACATAATTTTATGTGGATTAAAAACCATGCTCATGGTTTTTTGGTTCGGGTCGCAAGGTTAGTAGTAATAGTGCACTAACCATGTTACTTAATTAGGATTATAGATGAGGTTCATGGTTTGGTCACATTATTAGTTTAATTATACACCAACTGTAAAAAAACCCCATTGTCCATGGGTGTGAGTTAAGAGAGGGGGTCGCTGCACAGTTTGGATAAACCGTGTGCCACCTTCTAGTGGATCATCATAGTACACAGGGTTGGTTGGGCCAAACTAAATGGTTTTACTTAACTGTGTGCCAATTTTTCATAGCCCCTAAGACCTCCAAAATTTTTCAAATATCGCCCAAAAAAACTCGAGACAAGACTTAAACATAAGGTGATCAGAATAAGGGGCTAGATGTACCTATAAGAAGGTAACATGATGTTACATTAACCATTAAATGGGTGTTAATATATTTATATATATGTTTAAACATAATATAAGAGTTATTATTTAAGATACATTAATATAATTTATTAGATAAAAATTATGCATCATCATTAAAATAATTCAAAATTAAACTTCTCATTGTTAACTTGGAAATTAGAATTAATCATGGTAATCTCATTTTTATGCCTAAAAATGAAATTGTAATTATAAATTATATTAACATTATGATATAAAATATTGTATCAAATTTATCAAATTTATTAAATAAAATTTCTACAAATAGAAAAATTAATTTTAATGTTTGTTTATATAACACGTAAAAACCTGTTTTTTGAAAAAAAATGTATTTTTAAGAATAAAGATTATGTATAAATAAAATTATAAAGTTTACTAATTATAATTATATTAATAATATTATTATTGTTCAAATAATAGTTATTTGACATTAAAATAAATAAAAAACATAATTTCCCCATGCATAAATTTAATTAAATAAATAGATGAAACTGGTTTTCATAAAATATTACTTGATTTTCTATAATGATATTTGTTGGTTTAATAAATTGAAAATATTATTTTAAAATAATTTATTTTAATTTATAAATATTAATTTTTTATATTAAAAAGGTTCCAAATTTTTCTAATTCATATAAAAGTGATGGTGTTATAAAAATAATCATTTTTCCTAATTCGCCTAAAAACCAAATATTTTAAAAAAATACCAAAAAAATCATCTTGAGATAATATTTTTATTCTAAATAAAAAACTGTTATACATTTTTTCAAACTCAAATCCTAGAATTTATAAATTCATTTTTTTATAAAATCATATAATATAATGAAAAAACATTATATTGGAAAATGATATTTTCAAATATTAATTTTTTATTATTCTTAATTCATATAATTTAACAACTAAATTAATGTTAAAAAATTATTAATATCAAACATAATCTATCATCATTAATCACATGTTTCTTTAAATATAAGTTCATATCATAAAAATGGAATTTTTTATAAAAATACCTTTCTAAACAATAAATGGTCTTATTAGTCATTTTAGATAAACTAAATGGATTTTATTTATATTAAATGTAGAATTTATTTTCCTTATACATATATTTAAAAAATTTGTTACTCATATTAATTCATGCTAATTCAATGGTAAGGTTTTAATATTAATACTTAAATATTTATATTTTATCTAAATATTTCATGATTTCATTTAAAATTGGTGTTGTGTGTGCTATAAGATAACGAACACATTGACCAATTTGAAGGTAATAATATATTAAGATCTCAATGTGTTACATTCCCCTCAACTAAATAAATTATATCCTCATAATTTTAATTTTTACTCATTAAAGAAAGTAGGAGAGGGTATTCTTAAAATATTCATCATTTGCGGTATAACCTCTAACATGACATCTATCATACTCTCTTAGGCTATATCAAGTTACTTTTATTCATTAAAATAACATTATAAAATAATAAAATAATATACCAGGGTATTTATACACCCTAATCATATATTATCTACAACATACCATTCCCAAAACAATTTGAATCTCCAAGTAAATAAACAATAGTGATGTTATATATTCATCCCAGAAATTAACTCTATATTTAACCCTAAAATGGTATTATCCACGAGTTCATGAGGTCACACAATATTTAATGTATATCATAATCCCAAAAATTAGATAAACATTACCAATGAATTATCATCAAACCCAAGGATATTGATACTACATGACATACATTTTCAAAATAACTCAACCCTTTATTATATCAACATCAAACATATACTAAACATAAAACTTATCCACCCCTCAAATATGTGTTCTTTAATACTTATCTCCAAAAATATAACCCTACCATAAAATAATTTATAAATGTTATTAATACCATATAATATATGATTTAAACCATTAAACTATAACTAGTAAATAATAATCCTTATATATGTCACATAATTCTCATAACATTTATAATATACCAGTGTGTCATCGATAAATATCAACCAATAATGAAAATATATAAAAGTATCATAAATTAATTTTTATTTTGATATGAACCTCACTGCCTTAGGTAAGATAAGGAAGCTCACATTTTTCCATCATAACAGGAATATACTCAAATTCATATCCATTAAAGTATATTCCCGTATTCAATTATAATACATAGTAGTTTTGGGAAACATGCCTTTCTCATATGCATTTTTTTTCAACCAAATACTAAAACCAAAATGGTTATGATAATACCTAAAATATGAACATGAAAACGTCAATCAGAATACGTTTTCCCTTATAACACCATTTTTTAACATAAGATACTTTTGGATCAACCTATAACTTTCTTTGTTAAATCCTTGGTTATCCATGATCATTTTTATATTTTGTTCTCTCGAATAATTAGTTAACTTAATTCTTAAATACTTTATAATGGTTCATTATAGATAATTTGAATAAACCATATTATATCTCATGGGAGTGTCAAACCATGTGTGTAGTTTGGCCTCCTTATTATGCAATTAGTGATGATCGAGTTAACACCCAATCCACTCTTTTGGGGTTATTAACCCAGGGGACATCTATTCCAGAGCCTGAGTCCACATTTAGTATCCAAATATAGATGTAATTTATATGATAACTAAAAAATATCTACTTTACCAAAATTTCAGTATGTTATCTTATACTTAGAATTATCCCTTAGATTTATTCCTATGGTTTTTACTAATGTTATATTATCCTAATACCTAGATAAAATTTTCATTATTACATTAAAATTAAATAATATACTATCCCAAAGGGTTATCTATACTTTTTTAATTATGATCAACCTTAACTTATCAACCCTTAAATTATCCTCAACACACATCCTAATCTATAAAGTTACCTAAATCCTACTTTGATACCAACTATGACACCCCAGAGCCACACTCCAAGATCTAGTTCCATAAACACATAATTTACATAATATATTTTCTACAAACTATAAATTATCAACCATAACTATCTCATAATTACATACATTCCTAAGATCTTTTAGGTTTAGATATTTAAATAATTAGGACAAAACATAAACTAAAAAAGTTCATGTCCATCAACTAATTGAATTTTTTCTGTTATATAAGTAAGTAATTAATCCATAGTTTATCTTTAAAATATCCTAAAAATCCTCCACATAATCTATATAATTAGTTATATCATTTTTAACTAGGGGAAATAAAAAAGAGAAGGGATAATCAAAAATGCTCTATAATAGAAAACATACAACTGAAGTAATCATGGAATAAACATGGAATAAATAATATGGTTGGAAGAATTAAAAAACATGAATCCATAATAAATTGAAATTGATATAATTCTATATCCATGATAATAAATTAAATAATGGATATTAATAATACTGATCTCATACAAATAGAATATATAATGTGGGACATCAAAAAAATGTTGTTAATGCCTTATTCCAAGACAATATCCTATTATGGGAAGAAGTATACACCAAAAATCAACCAATTATATCTCTTGAGACCTATTGATGTATTTAGGGGATATATAATTTTGGGCCCCATTCATCGCCTGATTAAGACAAATGCATTCACCATAAGAGTCAACAAGATCTTTCATACCATTCCCTAAGGAATATTTTCTGTATAAAAAACTTTGATTTCTATATAATTAATAGTATATAATACCAAAACATGTTTAACCCATGTTAATATTTAGTAATAATCAATAATTTCAATACTTTTCCTAATTTAAATAAAAATTATAACATGATCCTAACCCATCTAGAGAAAGAAGGTGGATGGTTACAAAAGAACAAAACCCAGAAATTGGGAAATATTTATCAATGGTTTTATATGTTAGGAATGAAAATACCTATAAAATGTATATAATACTACATAATACAACGAAATGGAATAAGGTTCCATATTTATATGAAATAAGTTCAATATAATGATCATAACTCAATGAACAAAAGTACAGTTACCAAAAATCCTTAATGCTGGAGAAACAACTGAATCAATAGTCACTTGAATAGGAAAACATGATTTGGCTATTAAATACCATTAAATAAAATTAGTATGATAAAAATATATCCATGTTTATGGAATACACCATATAAATAAAATATAGTGTACAAAATGTATTTTGTCTCAAAGAATCGTAATTAAAACCAGGAAAACCACTATGAATTTAGATTCTTTAGAATCTAAATCCCTTGAAAGAGAGGAATTTTAATTGAACTTTAAATATAATTATTAAAATATAATTCATCATATTAGATATAAAATTTATATTTTATACACCATATTAATGAAATTAGTTTCATAATACAAAAAATGCCTCAAAGAGATGAATCTGAGATGAAAACCCCTTACCTTGTCCTGATCCATTATGAACTTGCACCAAACATATTGAATAATTAAATTATTTCATAAAATACATACCTAATATCCTTATTCATATCTATAACCATTTATAATACTCATTTATAATCATTCAATATATATATATATATATTATATACTTTTTACATATTTTCAACATCGGGTATTAATAACTTTCACTATTTACATTTGTTTTATAATGCTGATATCATTACCCATTATTTGATAAAAAAATTATAATTAATATATAATTTAAGATAATATAATAAAGATAACTTACATTTTTTTAAATATATTACACCATTCCATAATTGTTTTAGTTTTGTTGAGTGAAAATGGGATCAATGTTGGCCTAATTCAGTGATTTTAGCAAATAGGGTTTATACTTTAATAATAAGTTAAATACTTAATATAAAATTTAAATAAAAACATAAAAAATCATAATTTTTGTATTATATTATAATAATATTATTATTATTTGTGTTTTCATAGTCATCCATGATATATTTTTATTTCATTGTTCATGTAGGTGGTCAAACTGACCCAAACCTAAACACACTTTAACTGGATGGGTGGCTATGGTTTGGTAGATGATTATTTTGAAATAATATAATTATAACATAAGAATAATTATATTATTTTTAATTTTTTATAATTTTAAACCATATTTGAATATTTTTTTATAAATAATAAAATTTTAAATTAAAAACGAAAAAAGGGTTCATCATGGAAGCGGTAGTCCACACACACACACATGATTAACGTTCCATTGTTTTTATAAGTGGATGGAAATTTATAAATAAGGGTTATAAAATTAATATAAAAATATATAAGTATAATAATTATACTAAATTCATCATATTATTATGGTGATGAGATATTTTTAAGGGTAATATTAAGAAGAAAAACTTAAGAATGAGATAATACTCACATTGGATACTTGATCTTTCTTGGGAATATTCCCTGAAATTCAAGGGATTAGGATAACATAGTGTGACTAGGGTAATTAGAAATTTGGAATGGGTTATATTAAGAAAAAAATTTCTTATATTCAAGGAGTAATTTAAAGGTTAATTGTAACTTTGAAAGGGTGGAAATGGTATCCTTTTATAAGTAAAGAAAAAGGAACTTTTGGATACACTTATCATTTTTATGCAATGACATGAAATTATTCAATTATAAATGGATAAAAATTAAAAAACATATGGGTTTAGAAACAAGATAATATCAAAAAACCTCTCAACCAATCATTTTGGATACATATTTGAGTTTCTTAAGGATTTTATTTTCACTTTAAAATTTTACTCAATTTAACTTTTACAATGGTAACTAGTTTCTACCAAAATTATTTTATACTTTATTAAAATAAATAGGTAACCTATATTACCATATATTGGTATTATTAAACTATATTTATACTTAATTTAATATAATTATATTTATAAACTAGAGAAAATTAAATTTTAAATTAAAGAAGATAATATAGAGAATACTTTTTTTTAGAAAAAAAATTGTTTTACCATTAAGAGTTATTAATCTTATTTAGTATTGATTAAACATTAAATGAGGGTGTATATTAATATATAAAAATAATAATTTTTTTTGAAAATATTAATATAATTTAGTATATTAAAATTACACATCATTATAAAAATAATTCAAAAGTGGATTTTTCTTCATTAACATTGAAATTATAATTTTCCATGGTAATCCAATTTTTATACCTAAAAATGAAATTTTTATCATTAAATAATATTAAAATTATGATCTAAAATATTAAATAATATATATTCCAAGGATTTTTTAATTACCACTGAGAGGGAGGTTGAATCATTGGTACACTAATTTTTTGAATTTTTCACCTATTAAATTAAACCTCTTGAACTGGTAAAAGTTCTTGATCCACTCAATATAATCTATCGATATCACCTCATGTGTAGTTATAATATAAGATAGATCATCACATGATATTTATAAGGTTTGGAATAAAATCCTACTCCTTTTAATATTTTTTTTATCCCCAACATAGATTCTTCACTATCTCCATAAGTGAATACAACTGGTTAGACACCCTGGTAACAATTTCTCGAAAATTGGTTTGACACCCCAACTTCTTCTCTTCTCTGATTAGTTATAAACCCCAATCATAAGCCTCTAGTATTTTGTTAGACACCCTATCTATAATATTCTTCTTCAATGATAATCTAGATATAGAAATTTCTCCATATACAAATGGTGTTCATCTACAAGAAAACTAGACTCCCTTTACTTATATACTCTATCAAGATCATCAACGGTAACTAATAAAGATCAGTTCCACTTGTATCAAAACTAATTATTCATATATTATGTGATTTTTATGCTCCTAGGGCTCTTAAAATAATTGAGAACATGAAATCTCCCTCTAGTAGTATTGCTTATCTTTGAATCTTATCTTCGATATATAGATGTATCGAGCTTCTCAAATTATTCTTTAAAAATGGATGCAAGATCTCTTAGTTTTTCTCAATTGCTCATCACACCTTTGATACCAACAGATATTATCTGGAATTTCAATATGATATACACCCCACCAATAACTCACATACCTGTAATATATATTAATATAATAATAATAACTACAATAATGTTTTATTCTTCACATGGTTTTTTTATAACTGCATTTTATAAAATAACTTAAAGACTCAGTTATTCTTCTATATTTTTCTATCAACTTCAATATCATTTGTATACACATGTCATCAGATTGAAAATTCCATCATGACTTGGAATTCTTCATTTTAATACCTCAAATTAAAATACTTAAAATATTTAGGTATTCTCCCATTTATTCACAAGACATTTAAATGTCCAAGATTTCTACATATCCTCATTTTTTGCTGCATAAGTTGTGATTTGTTAGCCTTAAACAATCATCTATGCAGATATTATATACAAACAGATATGTGAAACATTGTATATATGAAACAATTGTGTACATCATTCTTCACAAATCACATACATTGAAATATGATATGTGAATCTCAAATGTAAATGGATATGTATAAAAATGGATACATAAACTCCCACTACTCACAATCAGTAATGTGAATCTCATTTACAGTGGAATAACCATCTCATTATGTTACATCATAATTCTATAATACCCATGACTCATCTATTATACTTTTTATATGCTCACAACATCACATGGAATATTTTAACCTGAATACCTCTACTTCGCATCTCATAATCAGGTAAATAAATATGTCACATCACTACATCATTCAATGTATATACATGAAAATGAAAATTCATGTATATATTATCTCGATCATATTTGGGAATTAATTCCAAGCTTTATTTCATCTAAAAATATAGCTTCACCAATCAATTAATTGGATTGGGATATTCTGTTCGTGCATAGAAGATGTATGAAAAACTAAATGTAATGTGTGCATAGATATCACCTAGATATCAGGAGGTCAATATAGCATCCTTTTAAATTTGGATGCAGATATTGATTTATGTTTTTTTCAATTCGTGATCTTTACATATCATCAATGGTGAATAACATGTATTCAACTAAAACCTCAAATGTATTGAAGAAGAGGATTATGCTAGAAATGATCGAATGACTCTGAATAAAAAAATCACACAGTTTCTATTTTATGCATAACATTTTAAATATGGGAATAGTAATCATGTCACATTTTTTCCACAATGGACATAAGGTATATTTATTAGATATTAATTAGTAATCCCATATCATCAGTTTCTTTAGTCGATAGTGGGTTTCACCACCCACAACACTATACACCCACAAGATTCATAGGTTACGCCTCACCTGCAATGTCCCACCTACACAATCCCATGAGTTTTCACCTGAGAAAACTCCTTCGGGCACTATGTGTCCTCCCACACTCCAACCTACCCATTCATGCTTATTTACATAGCTTCCAAAGATATGGTTGATCCTACTACCCACCTCAGCAGTGGATGTGCATGGGTTCCAAATCTAAAAAGTTGTTTGGGCAATTTTTAATAGATGAAAATGAAAGAGTTATCCAAAAAATAACATCCATTCCAAATCCACATTATCAACTTTTCATTTTCAAGAATTCTTCATGTAAAATAATATATATTTTTCATGAACTTCTATTTTAATTCTTTCACAAACAATTCTCTATGAAAATGAATATTTCTATGGTATTCTTTAATTCCTATTATTTTTTATTTTGGAATATAAATACCAAAGAGCTCTTAAACATATTATTTGTTATTTTAAACATTATTCCAAACACACAACAAAATTAGAACATGTATTTGGTATTAAATATCAGTTCACTAATCATAATATTTCAAACATGGAGAATTTCTCAATCATGACATCAAATTTCTTCAAATGAATCCATAACAATTATTTAAGCATTGTCGCTTTATCCACCAATACATATTGACTCATTAACAATAAATGAAACACTTGGGAACAAAAAATCCATTTTATAAAACTAAATTTCTAAATGTATGAAAATTAATTTTAATGTTAGCACATATAACACATAAAAACATTTTGAAGTGTATTTTTAAGCATAAAGTTTATGTATAGAAAAAAATTATCAATTTTATTAATTAAATTGATATTAATAATATAATTAAGATTAAAATATGAGTTTTTTAAAATTAAAATAAATCCAAAACCAAATTTCTCTATGCATAAATTTAATTAAAGAAACTAATAAAAAAATATTTTTTATAAAATATTACTTGATTTTATAAAATGATATTCATGGGTTTTATAGATTGAACATAGTATTTTTAAATGATTTATTTTAATTTATAAAAATATATTTTTTATATAAAAAATGTTTTAAAAAATTCTATGTCATAAAAAAGTGACAGTATTAGAAAAATCAGTATTTTCCCTATTCACCTAAAAAGGGATTATTTCAGAAAAATCCAAAAAAAACATCTTAAACAATATAATAAATAGCCTGAGTGAACATGTAAAAACTAAATAATGGAATACATTTCAAAAAATAATAATAATCTCCCAAAGTGGAAAGAATGTTTAGTGTAATAAGTAGCAGATAAATAAATAAATAAATAGTGGGGTCCTCTGGACTTCATCCTAGTCCACTACCAGCTCTGTGTTCCTCTACCCAACCATACACCCCAAGTTCCTTACTCTTCATTGAATCTATAGCCCGGAAATCTATAAGCACATAAAAATGATCAAGTAGGGTGTGAGTAAAAAAATTATTGGGAAACCACCAATACATCCTTAACCAAGTTTTCTCAAGTATAACAGGTGTATTCCATGAATAGAATAAATTTGTAACATATATAAAATCATAAAATTCAAAATTGAGCAATCATGCGCTAACCATGAAACTAGAAACCCCCAAATGTACCTTATTTATCTCTATTCCAGAATGATGATCATGATCCATTGAGAAAAAAATAATAATCTAGACACAAGGTTGTTGCAATGACACTCTAAATTCATAAGGCATTGAGTGGGAATGCTACTCAGAATCCATAAGGCATCGATTTGACAGGCTACTTGAAATCCACAAGGCATTGAGTCAATGGGATACTCAGAATCCACAAGGCATAGAGTATTGGTATGTTTCCTCATAATCCTCAAGTAATTAAGTTACATCTAGACCATAAGGATATCATGATCCACCATCATCATCATCGAATGGGCTACTCAGAATCCCCAAGGCATAAAGTATTGGCACATTACTTAGAAACCACAAGACATCAAGTTATGTTCATCCCATAATAATATAATTTTTCACCATCTCCATCATCCTACATTAATAAAAATCCCCTTATGATTGATAAAAAACCACAACGGTCACCTTTCATGTGTACCATGCACAAATAATCCAAAGGTAGGATGATGGACAAAATGTTATAACATGATAACAAACATATCATGACATAATAGATAAATAATACAACCAAATTAAGCATGTGAATAATATGAAACATATATTCTGGATATTATAAAAATTCTCATGGAAATAATATCATAATGGGTATCAAGACCACACACACACCCACATGCGATCATAATTCAAGCACGGTTATCACTTATGACAACACATAAATCACAATAAGACAACATGTGTAAAACATTACCTAATAGGTAAGGAACTTCCTACCTCAAATTTTTCAATGTCAATGATAAGAAGAAACCATCATATGTTGTTCAAAAGCTGCAGTAGAAATCTCAACATCCAAGAACATCTCATCATGGGCCTTATTATCATATTTGTCGACACATCAATGCTCGAGGTTCATAAAAGGATCCTAAAACCAAAACCAACAATTATATTTCAAAAAGAAATAAAATATCACATGTAATGATACTTTATCTATTCTATATAAATTCAAAATTATAATTTTAGGTGAACAAAAGTTCTGATAGTTTTCTCCTCAATAATAGTTATAAAACCACATTTGATATTATTAACCTCTCTAAATTAATTTAAGAACACTTGTGGTAGTCCTTTATTATTATTTTTTAATAAAACCATATAATTATCCATGATAATGTGAAAAAATATCCTTTGATAATTTTTCATAAATTATCCTTTAATAATTCGATATAATTACCTTTTGATAATCATTATAATTATATTTTTAAAATCCTTATAGTTATCCTTTTATAATATCACACAATTTTCTTTTGATAATTTTTAATAATTATATTTCAATAATTAAAATTAATTATCATTCAGAAATTATTTTTATTTATCCATGGATATTTTCACATGATTATCTTTAGATAATTTTTTTATAAATTATACTTTGAAAATTCAATGTAATTATCTTCTGATAATTCTTTGTAATTACCTTTTGATAATTTTAATAAATTATCCTTTTATAAATTTTTAAAAAAATATCATTTGATAAAATTTTGGAATTTTCTCCTAAAAAAACAAGGTTTTATTATTTTATTATTCAACCATTTTTTCTATAATTTTGAGAAGTATAATGGGAAGTTAAAATAAATGATTTTAAAAAATAATACCAATCCTTCTTGAACCTCATATGTGCTGCACCCGTGGAAGAATAAATGAAGATACCGTTGTTCCTAGAACTGGGTAAGAGGATTGAAGGATTCATCATTAGTCACGCACAAGAGAGATTCAGGATCACGCAAAGTCAACAGGATCAACCAACACCAGAAACTGAATCATTTGTCTATTTTAGAACTAAAATCATGTCATTCCAAAACCCCAAATTAAGTCACTTACCTTAATCAATTATTCAACTTAAAATTAATGGTGGATTATTTATTTTCACCCCATTAAGGAATTTCAAATTAAAATGGGACAAAAGGATGATTTCTATGATTTTTGGATCTTACTCGCATGATAAATTAAATTTTTCATCATAGATAAGATAGAAGAAAAGAAAAATAAATAAAAAAAAATAAAACAATAAAGGAAAAAAGGATAAAACACCCAACATGGGTGCGATCAAACCAAACACTAAACGTGCACAAAGGTTATATCACACCTAGGATAAAACCCATATTCAAGATCTAATGGAGGTCTTTGATTTTCCATCTAAAACACTATTTGGGAGATATTCCATTATTTTGAAAAAATCACATGTGTGTGATATAATATATTGAATATTTTTATTCTATCAACACCAAGGATCTACAGACCTTGGAATAACACATTGATTTGAGGCCTAAATAGGAACATCTTCTATAGAATATTCCAAAGTGTTAACCAGGGCTTTTACCATTACATTAAGCCACTTCAAAAAAATATTTTATAAGTTTATTTTTTATTGAATAATTAAATTTCCACACAAAAAAATATAAAAAATAAGCAAAATAGGGTTAAATTATCCTTTAAAAATTGGGGATATTATAAACATACAAGTCAATAAACCACGGTAAAGTTATATATTCCACGTAGAAATTAACATTATATTTAACCCTCAAATGGTATTAACCACTAGTTTATAAGGTCACTCCCAAGTAAATATATATCATATACCAAAAAAAAGATAAACATTACCAATGAATTATAATCAATCCCAAGGATATTGATACAATATAACTTACATTATCAAAATCACATAACTCTTTATTACCCCAACATCAAATATATAATAAATCCAAAACTTATCCATCCCTCAAACATGTGTTCTTCAATATCTATCTCCAAAAATATGACCTTACCATAAAATTATTTCTCAAGGTTATTGATTCAATTTAATATATGATTTCAAACTATTAAAGTATAAATAATAAATAAAAATCCTTACATTCTTCATATAATACACATAAATTTTAGAATATGCTATAATATCACTGATAAATATAAATCTCTAATTAAAATAGAAAAGAGTATCAAGATTTAATTTCTATTCAGATATTAACCTCACTCTATTAGTTAAGATATGGAAACTCACATTTTTCCTTCATAATAATAATATAATCAAATTTATATTCATTAAATTATGCTCCCTTATTCATTTATAATACATGGTGGTTTCTGGATACATACATTTCTTGTCTTTATTTTTTCAATTTTGTTTCAATGAAATACTAAAACCAAAATGGTTATGTAACACCCTGATATTTTTTTTGAAAAAAATGAACCTATGTTAAATAGTGTATTCAACATGTGACATAAAACTTAAATGACTCAAGAAATATATTTTGTTAAATTTAATCACTTTAATATCTTGCAGTACACACAACCTAGAGTATAAATAAACTGCAATGTAGTAAACCATTATAACTTAGCCTTTAAATTAGAGAGAATGAATAAGAATAACTAAAATTGTAAAAATTATTTTTTTTACACATGTATAAAATAATTTAAATGGTTATATATTGATTATAAAATAAAATAATAATCATTTGAAAGAAAATGGAATTTTTTCTCAAAAAAATTGTATTTTTCTAAAATGCGGTTTCACTGTGTTTGCACTCATACATTAAAATTAAATTTTAGGAGTTTTATAAAATGTATTTTAAAAAATTGGATTAATTTTTAAATTAATAATATAAAAATTATCTTAGGGTGAAATATTTTGATTTTTTGGAAAAATATTGATTTTTCAATGAATAGTGAAAAACACTGATTTTTTGTAAAAATGTCATTTCTTTTAAAAAAAGTAAGTAATTTAAAGGTACCATTATGTTTTTGATATTATTTTAAGTAAAATAAGTATTATATATTTTTATTTAATCCACTTAATTACTTTTTAATCAAAATTATATTGGATATTACTATAAGATTATTTTTGGGTTTAAAAAAGGGGATTTTTCTAAAAACTATTTTAAAGTGCATAATGTTTCTCATTTTTAATTAATAAAAAATACTAATGAGGAATGAATTAAATGAAATTAATATTATATATATATATATATATTAACTGAAATTATTATAATTATTATTACTGATTATAGATTCAATATAAAATTATCTTTTTCTAGAAAAATACACTTCTTGAAAATCTATTTTTTCATCGCGTATGCAGTTTAATTTTAAATTAAATTATGTAAATTATTTTAATTTAATTTGGTAAAATGGATTCCATGTTTCTAATAATAATAATTTATATTATCAAATAAAATAAAATTAATTTTTTTCATAATGAATAGTGAAAACAGTAAAAATCTTTTACCACGATTAAGGTAAAAACGGATTCACCAAGGGTTAAACAAAAACGATAATGGTTAAAATGACATAATAACTTGTCTAAAATATATTATATAGTAATATTTATACCTTATATGGTATAAGTATCTATAATGGTCCATTTCTTTCCTTTTTACATGTGAAAAATGTGGGTATCACTTTTTATTTTCCAAATTTACAAGTGTGCAACTTACCTCACTTATAAAAGGACACCTCTATCCTCTTCTATTCAGACATTAAAAACCTATTGGTTTGGATATTACATTAAAAAATACATTACCTAATTCCATTTCCACAAACTAGATCCATTGGTTTAATTATAAAGGCATTTTAAGAAGGATTTTAGTGATAATATAAGAAAGTTGTTCGAAGAAGAGGTATTATATTTAACTGGGTGTTTTTATATTATTTATTCTTACACCACATTAAAATATTAATAAATTGTAATTATATAATAAAAAATGTATATAACATATACTGAGATGTTATTATTTTAATTTAATAACCTAAATCCATCTACTCTTCTATAAAATGGGAGACAAAACCATCATTCGTGTGTACGATAGACAACCGCCTCGCGAACCGATGTAATTCATTTTTCATCATCACCTCTCATGGATTGTTATAATAATGGATTTAAAGTATATATATGACATTTTTAGCATAATTATACTCATTTAATTATTATATCACATATACTTTCTTACTTTCTATGTCGTGGTGGATATGATAACATCGCTCGTATGTATGGCGGACTACCGCCTCACGAAATAATGTGATTTTTTTCACTAAATCTTTACATGGAAGGTAATAAGGATAAATTTAAAAAATATATGTGGTATATATGAAATATTTATGATATTAATGACATATTTATCATTATTAAAATATAACATATCATTTTTTCTTACCTTTCCACTCATTGAAAAATGATAACATCGTTTGTGTGTACGTGTGGACTACCACCTCCATGAAGCGACACGATTATTTTTCATCACCACATCACATGGATGGTATATATAATTATATTTAAATAAATAATATTGTATTTATTATATGATTATCATTCTATAATATTAAAATAATACTTACTTTTTTCCATAATGATCATTAAAAAATTGAGACGTTACTCATGTGTACGTACGACCTGTTGTCTTCATGATCGTAACATAGTTCATTTTTCATAACTATATTTCATGATTAGTTTTAAATGTACAATTTATGTATAAAAATGATAAGTATTTCATGATTATTACTCTAGTAATTATGGAATAATGGACTCTTTGACCATAGTCAACCTACCGAAATCATTTTTGACACATAAGCTGAATATTATCAAAACATATGATGTAAATTTAATTTATTATGTATTCATATATAATATAGAAATAAGTTAAATAAAAATAATAATAAATTTTAAAAAAAATATTAATAAATTAAATAATTAACATAATTTAATTATTTTGTAAGATAAAGAACATACATGATGATTCGGACTCACGGTAAGGGACTTTATCTTAATTTTATTTCATTGAGGAATATTTTAATGTTATGAACATAATTTATTTTATATAGTATTTATAATTCCCATTTTACTTATAATATCATGAATATTTAAAACATAATTATATTTTATGTTTCAATTTAAATTCTTTCATCCAAGGTTATTTGACTTGAAATTTACCAAGTGGTAAATAATTTTATAACTAAATTTATTTTCAATAGGTTATATTACTTATTCTTTGTATTTAATATTATAAGATTACATATGTAATAAATTTTGGATATATTTTATTTTATTTAAACTTATTTTTCTTGGATTTAAATTTTATACACATAATCAATTTAATGATTAATTCTCATATTCAATGGTATAATCTTTATAATGGTTATTCATCTCAAATTATCTTTCTTTGAGACATACATTTTTGATATACACCTATATTCATTTATGGGGTATGTATAATTCCCCTTTGACATGTATATAATTAATATACTTATTTTCATGATATTTAAATCTTCATTTCAAATTAATATTTCATGGGGATTATGATTGAAGAGTTACCAAACTGGAAGAGGCTTTATGTTACAATCTAATTTCCTTCAGGATTGTTTATGTTCAAGGTTCATTTAGAAGTAATCATATGTTTTTATTTCATTTAACCACATATATTTCTTCTCTACTACTTATGAATGTGGTTAACATGTTTTATTTAAATTTTCTTCCTTATTGATTAAATAAACATCAAGAAATTAGTTTTTAAGTAATATTGATATTATATATTATTTTAGATTAGTTATCTTTCTCTTTCTTATCCATGTTTTCTAAAATGTTTAAAAAAATATAAAAATAAATTATTTCATAAAGTTATTTTACATGATCTTTGAATTTTTTTAAAAGGGTTTAAAATGAAATTTTTTAACATATTCCAAATGGGTCACTTTTGACTTTCTTTGCAAAATGTTTGAAAATAATGTTTATTTTTAACATTTATATCATGAAAATATTTTTTTTCCATCATGGATATTATTTTATTTGAAGCTTCCTTTTTAAGTTTTTGAGGTTATCTTCAAATAAAATTATTTATTTAATGTTTGAGAAATTTTTTGATTTTAAATAATTGTTTTCAGAATATAAAGGTTATTTTCCTCAATAAATGTTCTAAGTGATATTTCAAAATCATTTTACATATAATATGAAATCCTTTAATCTTAATAAAAGTGAAAAGGTTATTTTCCTCAAGAATGTATTTAATGATATTTTAATGGAATTTTCATTCATTATCCTCAAAACCTCTTTATGTTACTTATACTCCCCTGATATATGTTTAAATGATACAATCCTTATTATTTATCTACATAGATTACAATTGTTTTAAAAAGATTTTCATGGAACCAATTTATATTCCATGGGTTAAACAATTTATGAAATTAATAATGGTTGATTTATGATTTTTATAATGAAATGTGAGTGTCCATAATTATGATTATGTAATGATTTTTTGAATTGTTCATGATGAAGGGTGGTTTTTTTATAAACCAAGGATGGGTGGTTAAGCTATTAACCAAGGATAGGTGGTTCTATTATAAACTAAAGATGGGTAGTTCTACTATAAATCAAGGATGAGTGGTCACATTATTAACCAAGTATGGGTGGTTACATAATAAACCAAGTATGGGTGGGTTTGTGATATACCTATAATGTGTTGGGTAGAAAAGTAGATACCATGGTTATTACATTTGAAAGAGTGGTTGTAATAGTGATATGGAAATGATTTCCCAAAGTTACCTACTTAATTTATTTATTCCTGTTAGGTTTTTTAATGATTTATTTGATCAATATTAAAATCAAATGGCTCATTATTATTGATTATTATGATTCTTTCATCTAATACATCTTTATGCCAAATTTCATGATTGATGGTCCAGATATTGATGAGTATGAATATTATTATGTTATATTCATGTTTGTTGATAATTATTTCATCATAATATTATGTTCTTATTATGATCACTAATGAAATTCAATTGTTGATTCTTATATTTATAGATGCAGATAATTTGATCTCACCCTTATTATGTTTATTATCCCATGGGTTATGAATAATGGTGATTAAATGATTTTAATCTAGAAAGGTTTATAACATGATGAAGTTTGTAAGAGACATTGAAGATATAATATGGAATATGAAAAGCTGGGTATAGTGGGAAAAAATATCTCTCAAATTTCAAGGTATTGTTTATGTAAGAGTATTTCCTAATTATCTAAAACTGTAGACCTAAAATGTCTTGGGGTATATTAGTTATACAATATTTTCTTCTCATTTTTTAATGTTTTGATGGAAAAAATTGGGTAACAATTATCAATATAAATCTAGAAATATAAAGATTGTGTTTTTGGCATCGGATCCAGGAGTGTGGGATCAGGGATGTTATAGTTAGTATTAGAGCAGGATTTAGATAAATTTATAGATTATGGTATTTTCATGTGAGATTATCTTAAGGGTTATGGATACCATCATATTTTTATGAGTTTAAGGTTGATTATAAGTTTAAATTTATTGAGAACCTTTAGATTTTATATCATCTTTGATTATTAAGGTAATTTTTAAGGATGATTTTCATATTTCTGGGAACATTGTAAGGATATAATTTTATGAAAAAGGAAAAGCTAAAGGCAAAGAGAAAACTAATCACATCTATTAAGGTCATAGGGATTGAACTCACAATCTAAGGGTGATAATAATGTAATTCCTACCACTTTTCTATTTGATGTATTGGTTTGTATGTTATCATTTTTTTAAGGGTTTGAAAGATAATGATTAAGTTTATTTTTGGAAAATATTTTTTATCATATAGATAACCATGGGATTGAAAAGTGATTTGGTGATAAGGTGATTAATTTTATTTCATAAGAATATCAGTACATTTTTTGGTCTTATAAGATGAAAGGTATGATATAACCTTTCAGGTTAAAAAACTCTTTACTATTGAAATTATTGAGCTTATTTGAGATATATGGTCATGGAATGATTTAGTTTTAAATTTGGGCGTTACTATATAATTTTGGATATTAATGTATTATTTCATCATATGAAGTTTAAATAATTTTGGGAATTATCTTAACATGTTCAAACCATTTTGGTTTTGGATAATGTCTAAATACAGGTTAAATAGCTTGATTTTACATTTTATTATTATATGGTCCATTAAAAGTTGATTTTAGTGCTTCAAACATGAAAAAATAATCTTTAATACTCTCCATTTGTAGAAGAATATGAGATTGTGGCAGAAATTTATTAAAGGAATGAAATTAAACTTATCAAGTAAGTATATTTCCTTATGTTCTTAGTATAGAATTTAAGTAATTCCTTAGCCCTGGGAAAAAGATCCTGAAAATGAAAGTGTTATACTATTACCTTCATATCTAATGAATCAATGGTCATTTAATTCATCATAGATTTATGGTTTTGTGGTTTTTGAATTTATCATGATCATTCACATTCTTATGATCAATTGTCTCTATCATTATCTATCATTATTTAGACATTTTACTTTTTCCATGTTCAAATCTTCACTCCCCACCTATGTTCGCCTATTTTTAAGTCTAGTTTGGGTTATTCCAGATGAACTTTAGACTTTAATTTCTCTATTATTAAGAGGATTATTTATCAAATATTTTTTATGATGTTTGTTTCCAACAAAGGAATTTTAAAATTTCCAAATGTTGATTACTGAGATAAAGTTCTAATTGCGACGATGAAATTTATTTATGGGGAGAGAATGTAACACCCTTATATTTTTTTAATAAATAAAGCTATTTTTGATAGAATATTTGACATAAAAAATGATCTCAAATGACCTATAAAATATATTTCTTTAAATTTAATCACTTTGATAACCTCTGGTACACACAACCCTGAGTATAAATAAACCATAATGTAGTATACTATCATAATGTAGATGTTAAATTGGAGAGAAATAATAGAAATAAATAAATTATGAAAATTATATGGTTTAAACATGAATAAATTAAATTAAATGGTTTTTTATTGGTAATAAAATAAAACTAGAGTCATTTGAAATAAAAAAAGAAATGTTTTCTAAAGAAAACTGTATTTTTCTAAAAGACAGTTCCATCGCACTTTGCACACATAAATTAAAATTAGCAATTTTAGAAAATTTATTTTAAAAAAAATATAATATAATATTTAATTTTTAATATCTAAATTATCTTAGGGTGAATTTTTTGTATTTTTCTGAGAATATTGATTTTTCAGTGAATAGTAAAAAATATCATTTTTTATAAAAATGTCGTTTATTTTCAAACAATTAAGTAATTTAAAAGTACCATTATATTTTGAATATGATTTAAAGTACCATATTTATTATTTAGTTATAATTAATCCACTTATTTAATTTTGAATCAACTGTATATTATATTTTAGTATAAGTTTATTTTTGGGTTTAAAAAATAGGGATTTGTTTCTGAAAACTGTTTTAAAGTGCATAATGTTTCTCCTTTTAAATTAATTAAAAAATCACTTAATTTTAAATTATTTAAATTAAATTTATTGATTATAAATATATAATATGAATTTAATTTCATTTAATGACTATTTATTTACATAGAGTAAATATAAAATCAATTTTTTCTTGAAAATACACTTCTTAAAAACCCAATTTTTCATCACATCTACAAGTTTAATTTTAAATTGAATTATTACACTTATATGAATTAAATTTGTTGAAATAGATACTTTATTTTTAATAATTATAATTTATATTATATAATACTGCCAAATTAATTTTTTTCATAATGAATAGTGAAGATAGTAAAAAACAATTACCACAGTTACGGTAAAAACAAATATACTTAGGGTTAAAATAAAAATATAAGGGTTAAAATAACTTAAAAACTTGTATAAAATATATTTTGTAGATATATTTTGACCTTATATTGTATAATTATTGATAATTATCTATTTTAGAGCCTTTTGGTATGTTAAAAACGTGGGTATCACTTTTTCTTTTCAAAACATACAAGAGTGCAACTCACCTCACTTATAAAAGGACACCCCATCTCATCTTCTATTTAGACCTTAAAATTCTTTTATTTCATCCAATAACTAACCAAATACCTTCCCTACTTCCCTCAACATAACCTATATCCCTTGGTTTGATCAAAAATCCTTCCTTTTAATGCTTTTAGTGTTAACATAAGGAGGTTGTCCGAAGAAGAGGTATTGTGCTTAACCGAGTATTTTTATTTTATTTCTTCTTACACCACCTTAAAGTTTTTATTAAATTTTTATGATATAATAAAAAATTATCTAAAAAATATTTATATTTTATTATGTTAATTTAATAACCTAAAAACATCTCCTCTTTAATCAAATAGAATATGAAATAAGCATTCATGTGTACAGAGGACTACCGCCTCGTGAACCGATGTAATTCGTTTATCATCATCGCCTTTAATAGATTATTTTAATGATGAATTTAAATTAAATATATTATATTTTTAACATAATTATACTTATTTAATTATTATATCACATATACTTTCTTACTTTCCATTCAATGGGGGGTTTGATAATGTTGGTCATGTGTTCAGAGGACTACCGCCCCGCGAAGCAATGTGATTCGTTTTTCATTCGTGCGTACGTGTGGACTACCACCTCCATGAAGATATGTGATTAATTTTCATAAACACATAACATGTATGATATATATAAGTATATCTAAAGGAATAATATGGTATTTATGATATTATTATTATATAAAGTTAAAATAATACTTACCTTATTTTTTTAATGATCGTTGAAAAATAGAAACGTTACTCATGCGTATATATAACCTACTATCTCCATGATCACAACATAGTTAATTTTTTATAACCATATTTCATTGTTGGTTTTAAAAGTATAATTAATGTATAAAAATGATAATTATTTCATTATTATTATTTTGGTTATGATGAAATAATGACCACTCTGGCCATATTCAACCTACCAAAGTTATTTTTGATACATAAGTTGAATATCATCAAGACATATGGTGTAAACTTATTTGATTAATTAATCATATATAAAATGGTAATAAGTGAAATAAAATTAATAATAAACTTTAAAAAGGTTATTAGGAAAGTAAATAATTAACATAAGTTAATTATTCAGGAAGATAAAGAATGTATATGATAAGTCAAACTTAAGGTAAGGGACTTCGTCACAATTTTCCTTTATTGGGGAATATTTTAATGTTATGCACCTAATTTATTTTATATAGTGTTTATACTACCACATTTACATGTAATATCATGAATCGTTCATACATCATGGTGTTTTAAGTTTCAAATTAAATTATTTCATCCAAGGGGTTTTTTGATTTCAAAGTTACCAAGTGGTAGATAATTTTATAACTCAATCTCTTTTCATTGTGTTATATTACTTCTTAATTAACTTTGATTTTATAATATTATGTGTTAAATGAATTTTTATTATCTTATATTGTATTTAAACTTATTTTATGTGGATTTAAATTTGATACACATAATCTATTCATTGATTAATTCTAAAATTCATTGGTATATCTTTGTAATGGTTATTCATCTCAAATTATCTAAATTTGAAACATATATAGTGACCCAATCCTTTTACAAATAGTATTACATGATTTTAATCATAATTATACATCAAATATAGACCAAGGATCGCATAGTCTAGTGTATTTGTAATATTAGGTATATAATACTGAATACATGGAACTAAAATAAAACATCTCTTTATTAATATTTACAATGAGATCTTAACTCCCTTTGATCTACTATAACTTTATAGGATAACCTATGTAATACATAGACAAAATTAATGAGCTAAAAATCCCAGTATGGGAATAAACATTGGAATTAATCATAACACATGAGTTAGAGGAAATAACATGATAACATAAAAGTCACGAAACATGAATAATCCTATGGTATCATAACACGTAGAACATGAAATTATATGAACATGGAAACATTGGAATGTAGAAGCAACATATGAATTGACATAAACATGATTCAAGGCTAACTACCAAGACCATATCACATGGTGGGAAAAGTACCATAATGAATTAGAATTACTCCCTAATCCCATATATGATGTCTCATGAGACTAAACATTACCCAATGCATTGGAGAACCATATAGGTGCACCTATCATAAAATGTCCATGCATATGTGTGCCACATGAATAATCAAAATATAATTATTAAACATAATGGTTCCCAATGGAAAGAAATGGGTATCATAATCATGTCATAAGGAATAACCAAAGGGAAAATAATAATGTTGCCCATGAAAGAATGGATTTAAATCATGATTGGACATTAATGAGGGAAAATTGGAATACATCATGACAAATTATTTCCAACTGAAGAGAAAATATGTAAAAATAGTTTTTAAGAAACTTTAGAAATGAACCAATTTAGTGCAGTTTAAGGGAAATTATTAAAGAGTATTTAAAGTGGATAAAGGTATAATTATTTTTATAAAACAATAAATGAAATAATATATTTTTAATGATAAAATTATTGATTTTAGAAAAATAATGGTGTCTTAAAACATTTTATATAGTATACTTGAAAATGGGTAAGAAATGGGGAAGTTCCCTTTAATTGATCTTTCTTATCATGAGGAATTGAGAAGGGAACCTTTTAAAACATGTATTTTCCTATAAATTAATGATGAATTGATATAGATATATAATTTTGGAAAATATAAACAAATTTTATAATAATTATATGATAATAATTAAGAAATTCATTGGGGTAAATAGAGAGAAAGTATAACCCGAAGGAAAAATGGAGGTTCAAAGAGATCTCTTACCTTATGTCGGAAAGTGTCCTACACTTTCACTTAATGTCTTAAATAATAAAATTAGATTAATTAATAAATTAATCAAGAACATATTTGATATTTATTTTATTTATTATAATTTTATTATGTTCATTTATTTCCATTTCTATGAGTTATAATGTTTAATTTCATTGTTCTGGGAGCGTTTGTTTCATGGTTTTTTGGTTGGTTCTCTTAGGTATAGTTATGGAAGTTATTGTCAAATGGAATCAAAAACTTCATAAGTGGAATGAAATGGTATTAATATACTTATAGAATATTAAAAGGTCCCATAAATAATTTTTTCTAATATAAGGATAATTCATTAGATAAAACATTAATGAAAAATGATTAGTTTTTTAAGACCATCATGAACTAGTATCATTTTATTTAATATTATGTTTATATATTGGTACCAGAATATGAATCAAGTTGTGATAAAAATATTGTAATCTATTGAAACCATATAAATGGTTTTATTACCATCCTTTAAGGTGATAATGAAAAAATATACTCGTTATCCATGAAGTCGTTGAATCAACACATCACAGACGATGTTTTCAATTTTAAGATAAAAGGGGAAGATAATAGATTTGATTTTGGATAATCCATTAAAATAATAAAATTATAGTATATTTATTATACTAGAGTTATCATTTCACTTTATATAGGTGAGGTGAGTGGAGGATAATAAATTAAAAGAAATTAAAAAAGAGAAAAGAGGATTTTGCCTCTTGAATATTGTCTCCTTGAGAACCTCCTTAAGGCACTTAGATTTGGTGTTTTGGTTAGAAAAGAAAGACCATGACATGGGAAAGAGGATTAAGAGTTTAATTGATTATAATATTATCAAGATATAAAGCTTATAATTTTTGAGTATAAGTGGTGGTTAGGGGTGGTATTTATATGGGGGAGGTGTGTTTTTTAATATTTTATTCATTTATTTATTATTTTTGGATCAAGACTATCTATAGTGTTGATTACCATCAATAAATATATTAAGTTGAGCATTTGAGTTCAAAATAATGTGAAATTAAATCATCCATTACTAAACAATGACTCAAAATTTCATTTATCTAACTTATAATGTTAAATACTGTAAATTACAGTATTTCACTATTCACCAAAAATTCAACTATTTTAGAAAATTCCCAAAAAATAACTCTAAGAATTTTTAGACATGTAGATTTAAAAAATGTACTCAATTTTATGAAATTAATTTTATAAATGTGATAAATTTAATTTTTTATTAAAATATTCATTTATTCAAAAAATATTGATTTTAATATTATAACCAATTTTATGACACTTAGAAAAATTAATTAAGGTCTCATTAAATTATATTATAATTATAATAAAAAAAATATTAATTTATGAATATATTTTATGAAAATAAATTTTCCTTTAAATCGTTATATTTTTTATAAAATTGTAAATAAATATTTACATTTCACAACAATACCAACACTTAATTTATCCTTTTTAAAACATTTATTTAATTATTCCATGATATAAATATATTATATTTAAATTTATAAGATACCTAAATTTTATTTATACTTTCCTAGGTGGGTTTACTACTATAATGACTAGATTATTATTTCTAACGGTCACATTATTATTCCAACAGTCATGTTACTATTCCATCAGTCAGATTTTTAATTATCGTAAGGGTTTATTTCTTCTTATGAATACCACTTATTCAATTCATCAGTCAAATATATTTTCCCAATGTTATATATACTTTAATATTTTAAATTAATATTTTATTATTCACGTTATTTTTTATTTCTATATCTTTGTTCATGAATGCGGTCATTCTAGTGGATCAAGCAGATCCAAATTATCCAATTCTTATTATCTTATTTCTATTTATTTTTCTACTATAATATTTGGAATTTTTATTGGTTCATTTGATGAATAATGTATCATTATTCATTTATGTGAATAATATTTTGTTTATTTCTCTATCTTATGTATGTTAGTTATACTATATGACATAATTATAAGAATGTAATTTCCATTGATAAAATTATGGGTCGTTACATTCTTCCCCCATATGAAATTTCACCCTTGAAATTTTGTTTTACATACTAAGGTGAAAATAGGTGAGGGTATTTCTCCTTCATTGCTTCCTCTGGTTTCCATGTTGCCTCTTAGTTTTTATGGTTCCTCCATAGTACTCTGACTAGGTGAGTAGTCTTGTTGTGTTGAACTTTATCATTGTGGTCCAAGATCTTCACCAGATACTCCTTATAAGAGAGATCATTTTCTAGCTATACCACATAAAAATTAATTACATGTGAGGGATCTGGTATGTAATTCCTCAAGAGGGATAAATTTAATATATCATACACTTGATACATGGTTGGTGGAAGTACTAATAGATAGGCCACAACACC
Source organism: Viscum album (assembly GCA_963277665.1). Classification (NCBI taxonomy): domain Eukaryota; kingdom Viridiplantae; phylum Streptophyta; class Magnoliopsida; order Santalales; family Viscaceae; genus Viscum; species Viscum album. Next base: position 1,681,357,919 of record OY728119.1, on the reverse strand, counting down.
AACATGATCATGAATCTCAAAGGGGTCAATGTACATAAGACTTAGCTTTCATTTATTCCCAAATCTCATGACACTCTTCCACGGAGATACGTAGAGGAATACCATGTCTCCAACCTCAAACTCTAGGTCCCATAGAAAATTTTCTACATAGTTCTTCTACTGACTTTGGGTTACCCTGATGTGCCACTGAATGGTTTTAACCTTTTCTATAATTTCTTCGACCATTTCAGGTCCCAGCAGCTTACATTCGCCGACTTCATCCTAGCATACTAGTGTTCTACATCTTTTCCAATAAAGGGCCTCATATGAATCCATTTGGATTATTGAGTGGAAAATATTTTTGTAAGAGAACTCTACCATAGGTAGATGTTGGTCTCATCCTCCTTTTAAGTCCATAGAACACACTCTCAACATGCCTTCCAATGTCTAAATAGTCTACTAATGTTGCCCGTTAGTTTGTGGATGATAAGATTTACTGAAGTTCAGCTCAGTATTTAGATCATTTTGGAGAATTTTCTATAACATGGAGGTAAATATCATATCTTGATCAGATACAATTGATAGTGTTACTCTATGTATCCTCACCACTTCGCTGACGTATATCCATGCAAGTTGATCAAGTGAGAAGTCCACTCAAATTATGATAAAGTGAATCATATTTATTAGATGATCTTCAATATCCTATATAGCATTATTTCCTCTAGATTTCTTTGAAGGTATGGTGAAAAATTCCATTGTGATGTTTTCCCACTTCAATGTTGGTATGGGTAATGGTTGAATCATCCATTTAGAATTTTTCGTTTCATCCTTCACTTTCTAATATACCAATCACTTTGATGTATATTCAACAATCTCCTTCTTCATATTGTCCCACCAATAGTTCTTCTGGATATCTCGATACATATATGTGCTTCCTAGGTGAATGTTTAAGTTTGATATATATTAATCATTGAAAATATCCCTCTTTATCTCAGGATTTTATGGTACACATAGTCATGACCCAAATATTACAAATCCTTCCTCACCAATTTTTAACTATGAGGATTTCTCTTTTCTAATATCTTCCACCTTTTTTGGAATTTCAATATCATATGTTGGATCATTCTTTATGTTCTATAAAAGGGATGGTTAAACAATCATTTGAGAAAGGATTTATGATTTTCCTTCGTTAATTATTTCCATGTCCATCCTTTTCAAGTATAAGAATATTGGATCCTTCTCAATTATCATCATTGATAAAGTTATAGGGTCCTTTGTATTTAGAGCATCCACCACTTTATTTGAATTACCAAGATGATAGTGGATTTAGAAGTCATAGTCCTTGATGATATCTAACCATATTCATTGGCGCATATTAATCTCCTTTTTTGTGAATATATATTTGAGTCTCTTATTATTAGTATATATCTTATACTTCTCCCCATAGAGATAATTCCACTAGATTTTTTGTGTAAAGATAACAGATTCCAACTCCAAAACACATGTGGGGTAGTTTTTCTCATGAACTATCAACTTCTTTGAGGCATAGGATATCACTTTATCATTTTTCATTAGTACACATCCTAATACCTTCTTTGAAGTATCATTGTATACCATAAAGAGTTCCCCACTTGTTGTTAGTGTAAGTACTAGTGTAATGATAATCCTATTTTCCAACTATTTTAAAAAGTATTCCCATTAATTGGTCTAGAAACAATTTACCCCATTTTATGTCATCTTGATTAGTGGGTTTTAAAATCATGAGAGGTTCCTCAAAAAAAATTTGATAATACCCAGGTAGACCAAGAAAACTACAAATATCCATTACAAATGTTGGTTTGGGACACTTTTCAATTGTCTTTGTTTTATAAGGGTCTATAAATATTCTTTTTATAGTGATAACATTCCCTAATAATGATACTTACTCCACCTAGAACTCACATTTACTAAACTTTTCATATAATTTCTCCCTTTACAAAGTATTTATCACAGTATTCAAATACTCCTCGTATTCCTCTTTAATCTTGGAGTATATTAGAATACCATCTATAAATATGACCATAAATTTGTAAAGGTAATCTATATAGACTCTATACATTAATTTCATGAATTTTTTTAGATAATTAGTGAGTCCAAAGTTAATCACTATGAACTCATACTATCCATACCTCATTTGAAAGGTAGTCATGGGAATATTATCCTTCCTTACCTTTAATTAGTGATATCACAATCAAAGGTCCACCTTAAAGAAATAATTGTCACCATATATTTGATCAAACAAGTCATCTAGATGTGGAAAGGGATACTTGTTATTTATTGAGATTTTATTGAGCTTATGGTAATCAATTAATAGGCACATTTATCCATCTTTATTCTTGATGAAGAGGACTGGCGCACCCCACAGAGAAGCACTCAGTAATATAAAACCCTTTTCCAGATTCTATTATAACTGATTCTTTATTTCCTCCAACTCAATGGTATCCACCATGTAAGCATTATTTTATATAGAAATATATACAGGTATAATATCAATTGAGAACATAAACTCTTGGTCAGGAGGAAGATTGGGAAATTCTTTAGGGAAAACATCGGTGTAGTACTACACAATGGGAATGTCTTCAAGAATGATACTATCCTTTTTATCAATCATTTGAGTAACATATTCTTTCTCATAAGTAAATAATATCCACAATTTATATGATTATTCTTAAAGAGATTCATCATCCTCCTTAAACTTGTACAGAATTGGAGGATTCCTCAGGATGTGAAGAGTGATCTCCCTTTCTCAAAAATTGATGTTGGATTTGTATAAATATAGCCAATCTATGCCCAATATAGCATCAAACTCCACTAAAGGGATTAAGACAAAAAAATTGGGAAGGTTTAGTCCGCAAATATTAATAGAGGATGAGTTATATACTTTAGATGTAGAAATTTCACCAATCTCTATTATCATATATAACTTAACCTTCATATTTTGAGGTGGTTTTTGAATAGTTATACTAAACTTATAGGATATGAAGGAATGCATAGAACCATAATCAAATAGTATGTTCGCTATTATTGAATGAATAACCAATTTACTTATCACTGCATTATTATCGGGATCCACCTCAGCAGTTGTGATATCATATTCCCTTCCTTTCTACCTTAGTAGTTACTTTTTTTATTGCCTCTAACAACCCTTGGCTTAGGGAATTGGATCTTATAATGCCCATGTTCCTTACAGTTGAAACACTACACTACATGCTAAGTGTTGGTCTAAACCTTCCTTTAAACTTATATATTTTTTAGCTTCTTTATATCCATTCATCAATAATTAGCTTGATGCTTCTCTCTTCCACATTTGAAGCACCTCCTGCTTCCCTTTAGACAGTTTCTGTGATGATTCTTCCCACACTTTTGACAAGTTCAATGTTGGGTTTTCTTTCTATCATGGGATTTATCTATTGATCCTCCAATATTAAACTCCATTTTAAACTTTTTATCTCTGATCTGATGATACTATTGAGAGTATACAATCCCTATCTCAGTCTTAATGGAAAAACAAACAATCTCCTCATAGCTATCAAAGTATTAAATTTCAAATTATTTTCATAGACTCGATTTTAGTCCCCAAAAGAAGTTATCCACCTTGATTTTAGTGTTCATGAAAAATCTAGAGGGGTATCGTGCAAGAATTTTAAAGTTTTACTTATTTGATCTTATGGACTCATCTTCCTTTTTCTTTAGTCCAAGGAACTCACTCTCCATATTAGAATGGAGAGTTTTAGTAAAATATTTATTGAAAAATATTTTCTTGAATCCTTCACATTCCATGGACTCAATTTCCTCATTAGAATTTGTTTATTTGGTAAATTTACACCACTAATCAGCTTCCCCATCAAAATGATAGACCACCAGCACAACTTTCTCTTCTTATAATAATTGAAAGGTAGAGAATACCTTCTCAAAGGAGTTAATACATTGTTCCATGATAAGGTGATCAGAATATCCAATAAAGATAGAATGTATTTTGTTGTATAAAGGATTGGACCAAAAATTTATCTTTTTTAGGATAATTATTGTGTTCTGCATGATTCAAGTTATTATTAATAACTTGATCTAGTTTTTCTAGTACTATTATGAATTTACGAGCTCTTGTTCCCATCAGATTTGGAATTTCATTAGGGAAATCATCATATTTCCTATCACATTGATTGTTGGCACATGTTATCCTATTTCCATCCATTAACTAAGAAAAATAAAGTAAAATTAGGGGGAATTGAATACTTAAATAATAAGAATATAAAAAGAAAACATTGAGCATATAAGGATAAACTTTTAAATGAAAATTATATCCTAATATGTGATTCCCTAAGTTTCAATCTAGGTTATCAGCAATGATAGAATTATCTCTAGGGTTCCTACTAAAGTTTCTAGTACTGATCTCTAAAAATAATTATATTATTACTTTGATACCAACTATAGAGACCTTATACTTTTACACATATTATTACATGATTTTAACCATAATTATCCATCAAATACAAACCAAGGATCGTATAGTCTAGTTTCTTTGCAAGATTAGGTACATAAAACTGAAAACGATGAACTAAAATAAAACATCTCTTTATTAATCTACATAATTATATCATAACTCCATTTTAGATCCTATAACTATATAGGATAACCCATGGAATACATAAAAAAATAATGAGCTAAAATCCTATTAAGGGTATAACATTGGAATTAAGCCTACCTCATGAGTTAAAAGGAATAACATGATAACATAAAAGGCTTGGAATGTGAATAATAATATGGAATCATATCATATAAAACATGGAATCATATGAACATGGAAACATATTAATTTTGTAGAAACATATTACATGACATAAACATGATTCAAGACTTACTTCCAAGACTATATCACATAGTGGACATAGTCCCATAATGGATTAGGTTTACTCCCTAATCCCATACATGATATATCATGTGACAAAAAATTACCCAATGCATTGGAGTGATATCTGTACACAACCATCATAACATTTTATTGCATATGTGTTCCACAAGAAAAATCAAAACATAAGGATTAAACATAAGGGTTACCCATAGAAAGAAATGGGTATCATAATCATGTTAGAAGGAATAACCAAAGGGAACATCATAAAAGTGTCCATGAAATAATGGACTTAAATAATTATTGGACATTCAGAAGGGTAAATAGGCATAGATAATGATAAATGATGTCTAAATGAAGCAAAGACATGTAAAAAGAGTGTTTACTAAACTTTAGAAATGATCCACTTTAGTGCGGTTTAAGGTAAAATATTAAAGAGTCTTTAAAGCAGACAAAGGAGTAATTGTTTATATAAAACCAAAAATAAAATAAGATAGTTTATCCTGATAAAATGAGTGATTTTAGAAAATTAATTTTAGTTTTAAATAGTTTATGGAGTATACTTGAAAATTGTTAGGAAATGGGGAAGTTCACTTTAATCGGGTGTGTTTATTGGGAGTAATTGATAAGGGAACCTTTTAAAACTTGTACTTCCCCATAAAAGAAGGATAAATTGATCTGGATAAATAATTTTGGAAAATATACATATATTTAGAGGATTTTAATTAGAATAATTAATAAATTAATTAAGGTAAAGAGAGATAAAGTGTAACCCTAAGGAAAAAAGGAGGTTTAGAGAGATCCCTTACCTTATGTTCGAGAGTATTCTGCACTTTCACTTAATGTCTTGTATAATCAAATTAGATTTATTGATAATTTAATTTAGAAACTATTAAACATTTATTTAATTTATTATAATTTTATTATGATTAGTTATGGCCATTTTTTGAGTTATAATGTTTAATTTTGTTGTTCTGAAAGCGTTTATTTCATGGTTTTATGGTCAATTCCAATGGGTATAATTATTAGAGTTCTTATCAAATGGATGAAAAAAATCCAAAAGTGTGGTATTTATATACTTTAAAAAGTTTAAAGAGTCCCATAATTTTTTTTATATGATGATGATTCATTGGATAAAATTATAATGAAAAATTATTAGTTTATTTCAGTGGTTTTTACGACCATCATGAATTAGTATAGTTTTATTTAATATTATGTTAATATATTGGTTATAAAACATGAAGTAAGTTATAATACACATATTATAATATTTTTTAACCATAATAATGGTTTTATGACAATCCTTGAAGTTAGTAATTAAAAAAAACTCATCGTCCACAAAGGCGGTGAATCAACACATAACAGACATTGTTTTCATTTTTAAGATAAAAAGGGAAGATAAAAGATTTTTTTATGGATATTCCATTAACACAATAACATTATAATATAATTATTATACTATAGTTATCATGTCACTTTATATAGGTTAATTTAGGGGAGTAGAATAAAGTAAATAAATTAAAAGAGAAAGAAGGAGTATTTTACCTCTTGAATATCGTCTCCCTGGGAACCTCCTTAAGGCACTTGGAATTAGGCTTTTGGTGAGAACAAAAATACCACAACATGGGTAAGAGTATTGGTATAGTAATTAGGAAGAATATTATAAATCGAAAAATCTTAGAATGTGTGAGGATAAGTGGTGGTGAGGGGCGGTGTTTATAGGGGGCAGGGTGTTTTTGGTTATTTTATTCCTTTGTTTATTATTTTGGATCAAGACTAACAATATTATTGCTTAACATGACTAAATATAGTAACTATAGAATTTTATTTATATATAATTGTCACTTAACTCATCCATGACTCAACCATGACTTGAAAAATCATTTATTTAACTTATAATGTTAAATACCTTAAATTGTTGTATTTCACTATTTACCAAAAATTCAATTATTTTAGAAAATTCCCAAAAATTAATCCTAAAAATTTTTTGTCATGTAGATTTAATAAATGGACTCCATTTTATAAAAATAATTTTATAAATGTGATAAATTTAATTTTTAATTAAAATCATCATTTATTTGAAAAATTCTGATTTTAATATTATAACTGATTTTATGACACATTAAAAAATTAATTAAGGTTTAATAAAATTATATTATAATTATAATAAAACAAAATATTAATTTATGAATATATTTTATAAAAAAATCCTTTAAATAATTATATTAATTATAAAATTTTAAATAAACATTTATGTTTCACAATAATACCAATACTTAATTTATCATTTTTATAACATTTATTTACATATTCCATTATATAAATATATCATATTTTTATTTATAGGATGCCTAAATTTTATTTATACTTTCATAGGTGATTTTACTATTCTAATAGACAAATTAATATTCCTAATGGTCACGTTACTATTATAATGGCCATATTACTATTCCAATAGTCAGATTTCTCACAGTCATAAGGTTTTATTACTTTTTAAAAATACCTCTTATTCCATTCATTAGTAACTTCTATTTTCAAAAGGTTATATATAATTTCATATTTTAATTGAATATTTTATTTTAAATATTATTTTTTATTTCTACATATTTTCGTGAGTGAGGTCATTCCAGTGGATCGAGCAGATCCAAATTATCCTATTATTATTATCTTGTTTTCTATTTATTATCTCACTGTAATATTTGGAATTATTATTGGTTTATTTACAGACTAATTTATAATTATTAATTTATGAGAATAATGTTTTTTGGTTTTTTTATGTGATATATTTCTTTATACTACATGAAATAATTATAAGAATTGAATTTTCATTGAAAATATTATGGGTCGTTACAAATACATCTATGTTATGCACTTATATTCATTTGTGAGTTTTATATACTGACCCTTTGACATTTATATCATAAATATAATTATTTTCATGATATATAATTTTTCATTTGAAGTTATTTTTTCATGGGGGTTATGATTTAAGAGTTACCAAAGTGGAAAAGGCTTTATGTTACAATGCATTTTCTTTCGGGATTGTTTATGTTCAAGTTTCATTTGGAGTAAATCATATGATATTATTTATTGAACCATATATATTTCATTTAAAAAGGTTGTGAATGTTTTTATCATGTTTTAATTTCATTTCTTCTCTCATTGATTAAAGAAACATCAACAAAGTTGTTTGTAAGTGATACTAATCTTGTATTTTCTTTTAGATTGGCTATATTTCTCTTCCATATCCATGTTTTCTAAAATGTTTCAAAAAATGTTCTTTTATAAAAATAAATGATTTCCCAAAGCTATTTTACATGACATTTTACTTTTTTTAAGTTTTTAAAATTAAATTTCTTAACATTTTTCAAATGGGTCACTTTTGACTCTCTTTACAAAATTTTTGAAAACAATGTTTATTTTTAACATTTACATCATGAAAAAATTTTCCCACTATCATGAAATTATTTTATTTTAAGCTTAATTTTAATGTTTTAAAGTTTATTTTTAAATAAAATGATTTATTTAATTTATGAGAAATTTTGATATTTTAAATAATTGTTTTCAAAATGGAAAGGATTTTTTTTTGAGAAATGCTCCAAGTGAGTTTTCAAAATCATTTTCCATCTAATATGACATACTTTGATTCTAATAAAATTGAGAGGATTTTTTCCTTAAGAATTTTTTTAATGACATTTTAATGGTATTTTCATTCATCAATTTTAATAACTATTAATTTTACTTATGATCTAATGGGACATGTTTAAATGATACAATCCTTTTTCTTTATTTGGATGGATTAAAATTATTTCAAATATATTTTTATGAAATCCATTTCTATTCCATGTATTAATCAATTTAAAAAATGAATAATGGTTTATTTATGAGTTTTATGATGAAATTTGAGCTTCCATGTTTTATGATTATGTTATAGTTATTTATAAGTGTTCATGATGATGGGTTGTTTTGTTATAAACCATGGATGTATAGTTATTTTATTAACCAAGGTTAAGTGGTTTCATTATAAACCAAGGATAGTTGGTTCTATTATAAACCAATGGTTTCTGGTTATGTTATTAAATTAGTATGGGTGGTTCCATGACTAACCAAGGATGGTTTGGTCCATTATATTCCCCCAATGCATTAGGTATGGAAGTATACATCATGGTTATTTCGTTTTTAAGAGTGATACTAAAATGATTTACCAAAGTTACCTAAATTATTTATTTATTCTTTCTATGGGTTTTTAATGATTCATTTGATCAAGATTAAAATCATGTGGCTCGTGATTATTGAATCTTAAGAGTATTTCATTTGATAAATCATTATTCCACATTTTATGATTGATGATCCAGGTATTGATGGTTATAAATATTCTTATGTTATACTCATGTAATTTTATTATTCCATTAAACCGTTATCCTCTTCTTATAATCACTGATTAAATTAAATTATTTATTCTTATGTTTACCCTCACTAAGAATTTTATATCACCCTTATTATTTTCCCTATCCCCCGGGTTATGAATAATGATTATTAAATTATTTGAATCTCAACACGTTTCTAACATGATAAAGTTTGTGGGAGATTTTGAAGACTTAATATGGAATATGAAAATCTCGGTATAGTGGGAAAATACACCCTTAAATTCACAGGTATTTTTATGTAATAGTTTTTCTTAATTATCTAAAACTCTAAACCCAAAATTATTTGGGTTATATAAGTGATCTAATATTTCTTTTTAATTTTGTAAGGTTTAGATGGAAAAATTTGAGTCACGTTTATTGGTATCAAATATAAAAATGTGTAGATCATGTTTTTAGCACTATATTTGGGAGTTCACGTTTAATATTGTTATAGGTTATGATAATATAAAAAATATGAACATGAAAATACAAATCTAAATATGCATTCTTTAATTAAATAAAATTTTTTACATTTGATAATTTCATATCAACCTATAACTCTCTTTTTTCAACACTTAGTTATCCATGGTCATTTTTCTATTAGGTTCCCAAACCTAATTATTTAACATCATTCTTAAATCCTTTATAATTTTTAATTAGATATATTGTTAATAAACCATATAATATCCCTTATGAGTGGAAACCAGGTGTGCAGTTAGGCCTCCTTATCATGCACTAGGTGAAGATAAAGTTAGTTCCAAATTTTCCCTTTTTAGGGTTATTACCCTTAGGTATATCTGTATCAGAGCCTGAATCAATTTTTAGTATCCATATATGGGTGTAATTACTAAGATAACCACACAATTTATATTTTAACACAATTTTAGGTTGTTATCCTATACTTATACTTATCCCTTAGACATATCCCTAGGTTTTTCACTAAATTAATATTATCCTAATACATATATAAAATGTGCATTTCTATCATAACATTAAATTATATAGTATCCCAAATGTTTATCTATACCTTTGGAATTATGATCAACATTAACTTATCAACCCTTAAATTATCCTCAACACACATATGAATCTTTAAATTTATCTAAACCCTACTCAGATTCCAACCATGACACCCTAAACTCGCGCTCCCAGATTGGGTTTCATAAACACATACTTTACATACTATCTTTGATAAAAAATGTAAATTTCCAGACATAACTATCCCATAATTACATTACATTAAATACATTACCAATACCTTCTAGATTTATATATTTAGAAAATTAGGACAAAATAGAAACTAATAAATCTCAAGTATTTCTAAACTAATAGACATGTTTTCTAATATATAAGAAATTACTTAATCTATAATAAGTCTTCAACATATTCCATAAATTCTCCACATAAGATATCCATTTAGAAATATCCTATGTAATACATTTATTTATAACCTGGGGAAATGGAAACCCAAGATGGGTTGATCTCAAGTTCATAGTAAGTTAGAACATATAAATTAGGTAATCATGGCTTAAACATGGCATAAAAATTATAGTGGGAATAAGTAAACAACATGAATCTATAATCAACTAAAACCGAAAGAATTATATATCTATGAAAATAAATTAAAACATGGAAATTAATAATATTGAAAACATAATTATGGGAAGAGTTATACACTAAAACCCAACATGTTTAGTCTCATTATTCCTTTAAATTCATCAAGGGGATATATAATTCGGATCCCCACCCATCACCTAATTAAGTCCAATACATTCACTATAAGAGTCAGTAAGAACATTTATACCATTCCCTAAAGAACATTAGATGAATAAAAACATGGATATCTATATAATGAATAATATTTAATAACAATACATGATCAACCTACATTATCAGTCAATAATCCTCAAGAATGTTAATACTTTTATTAATATAAATAAAAGGGATAACATGATCATAACCCATCTGGAGAAAAAAGGTGGATGGTTGCAAAAGAACATAACCCAAGAAGTGAGAAATATTCTCCAAAGGGTAAATATGGTTGGACTATATTTCCCCAAAAAAATGAGAGGATACCACATAATAAAATAAACGAGAATAATGTACCTAAATTATATGAAATAATTTCAATATAACAATCATAAATCAATGAATGAAAGTTGTGATATAAAAAATCCTTAATACTGAGGAAACAACTGAATCAATATCCACATGAATAAGGGAATTTTATTTGGTTAGTAAATTCCATGAAATAAAAAGAGTATGAAAAAAATATATCCATGGGTATTGAATACACGACACAAATAAAACATGGTGAAAAAATTGTATTATGTCTTAAAGAATCATAATTGAGACCAAGAAACCCCTTACAGATTTAGAAAATTTTGAATATGAACCCTTTAAAAGATAGGGCTTGTAATTGAACATAAAACACCATTATTAAAATATAATTCATGATAATATATCTCAAATTGGTTTTAATAAAAAACATAAATTAAATTATGTGCATAATACCAAACATGTCTTAAAGAGAGAAATTTGAGATGAAAAATGTTTACCTTGTCCTCATCTATTCTGCACTTTCACCAAACATCATAAATAATTATATTAAGTTAATTAAAGACATACCTAAAAACCTTATTCATATATATAACAATTTATACTCTTTATTTATAATCATACTATATATATATATATATATATTAGTTTTTATTTATTTTTAACATCGAGTGTTTATAACATTCACCATTTGTGCATATTTTATAATGTTCATATCATTACCCATTATTTGATATAAATTTAATCATTAATATATAATTTATTATACTAAAATATATATAAATTATATTTATTTATAAGTTTCTTATATCATTCCATTAGTGTATCATTTACGCTATGTGAAAATGGGATCGTTGTTGTCTTATTTCGCTGATTTTAGAGAACAGAGATTATACATTAATAATAATTTAAATACTTAATATAATATTTTAATAATAATATAAAAATAATTATTTTATTATTAAATGATAATATTATTATTAATTATTTTCCCATAGTCATCCATGATAGATTTTTATATCATCAATTATGTAGGTGGTTAAACTGATCCAGACTTGAATACACATTAAATATGGGTGAGTATGGTCAGAGAGGTGTTTATTTTAAAATAATTTCATTATAATAGAAGAATAATGATATTATTTATATTTTTTATGATTTTAAACTATATTTTAATATTTTTTAAAAATAATGAAAATCCAGATGAAAAATAAAGAAAAATGGTTCTTCGTGTAGGCGTTACTCCATGCACATGCACGATTTACATTCCATTGCCTCTCTAAGTGGATGGAAATTACTAAATATGGATTATAAAATTAATATAAAAACCTATAATTATACTTATTATACTGAAAATTTATATTATTATGGTGATAATATATTTATAAGAGTGCTATTAAGAAGAAAAACTAAATAATTATATAATACTTATGTTGGAGACTTGATCTTTCGTTGGAATACTCCTTTGAATTGAAGGGATTAAGATAAAATAGTGTGATAAGGGGATTTATGAAGTTAGAGTGGGTTATATTGGGGAAAAAATGTAATATTTTCAAGGAGGAAGTTTTATGTTAATTGTAATGTTGAAAGGGTGTAAATGGTATCCTTTTATAAGAGAAGAAAAAGGTACTTTTGGAAAAATACATAATTTTTCAATAATTTTGGGACTACATTCAATGTTAAAAGGATAAAAATTGTACAAATATGGGATATGGGACAATATAAGGTCTAAAATACTCTTAAACACTTATTTTGGATACAAATATGGTTTTTTTAAGGCTTTTATTTTCACTTTTAACCTTTTACCTAATTTAACTTTTAATATGGTAACTAGATTCTACCTAAGTCATTTTATACTTTATTAGAATAAATAGATAACCCATATTAACATATTTTGGTATTATGAAACTAAATTTAAACAAATTTTAATATCATTAGATTTATAAATTATTACAAAAGTAAATTTTAAATTAAAGTGGATAATATAGAGAAAACTATTTTGTAGAAAAAAAAAGTTATTTTTATCATTAAGTGTTATTAATATTATTTATTATTAATTAATAATTAAATTAGTGTTAATATGTTTATATATATGTTTAAAAATCATATTAGACATATTTTTTAAATATATTAATATAATTTATTAGATATAAATCATGTGTCATCATTAAAACAATTTAAAAGTAATGTTTTCATTGTTAACATAGTAATTAACTTTCACTATCCTCCAATGGCCCGAATACCTTCATTTTTTATTGATTTTTGATAATCCACCTTTCAAGGGGTGATTTGGAACCCTTATAAGGCCCGTAGGTGTAAGTATTACATGGCCAGTAGGCCTTAGAGGAATTCATTTCCCTTAGGCTTCAAACATTACATACAACCCAAACTAACTACTTAGAACTGCTCCTCCCCATCATCTTCATTGTGAAATTAGCTCTCCACCTTCGCATGGCTATTCATCTAGGCTTTCCCACGCATGCACAGGATTGTCCCGATGGTAGGTGGCATACCCTCTCATTTTTTGAAATCTGTTTTAGCTTCTGCTATGGTGAATGCTCCTTGCTCCTCCTCCTTCTGAATTTTTGTTCCTTATAGGTTGTCTGGTTTGAATCTACACTTAAGGTGGCCCAAAGGCCTTGAGGTGGCCCAAAGGCCTTACTGACCCGAAGTCCTAGGTGGCTCGAAGGCCTTAAAGGACTCGGGGACTAAATCGGTTGCTCGAAGGCCCAAACGGAGGAATATTCCTGACTGCTACAGTGTCAAACAGTGCCTGCTACATTTCCCACTATAGTACCTACTATAGTTCTGCACAGTTCATGCTACAGTAGCTGAACAATACCTACTAAAGTACAGCTATAGTAACCCAGAAATTATCCTCTTCCTGGATTTGATTCTGGGTCTCCTGGATGTACTTAAGGAGTCCTCACCAACTGGGCTGAGGCTCATGTGCCAATTAACTTTCACTATGGTAATCAAATTTTCATCCTTAAAAATTAAATTTTTCTTATTAAATAATATTAACAACATTTTATAAAATATTATACCCATTTTATAAAATTAAATTTCTATAAGTAGGAAAATTAATTTTAATGTTATCACATATAACGTATAAAAACCCGTTTTTTAGAAAAAGTGTATTTTTAAGCATAGAGATTAAGTATAGAAAAACATTATCAATGTTGTTAATTATAAAAATATAAATAATATTATTATTTTTAAAATAATATTTAGTTTAAATTAAAATAAATTCTAGTCCTAATTTTCCAATGAATAAATTTAATTAAAGAAATGGACAAAAAATAGTTTTCATAAAATATTTCTTGATTTTTAAAATGATAATCACAGGTTTTCTAAATTAAAAAAAATATTTTCAACTGATTTATTTTACTTTATAAATGTATATTTATATATATATATATATAATTTTTTAAAAATCTCTAATTCATATAAGAGAGATGGTATTAGAAAAATGGTGTTTTTCCATATTCTCTTAAAACCCATTTATTTCAAAAAATCTCAAAAATTCATCTGAAGATAAATTTTTTGTTCTAAATAAAAAATTGATGTTCCTTTTTTAAAATTCAAATCCTTGTATTTATAAATTCAATTTTTCAATAAAATCATATAATATAATGAAAAAATTTCTTTATTAGGAAATGATATTTTCAAATATTAACTGTTATTATTCTCATTTCATATAATTTACCAGCTAAATTGGTGTTAAACAATGATTAATATCAAATATAATTTTTTATTTTTAATCAAATGTATCTTGAAATATAAATTCATATCGCATGGAAGGTGATTTTTTAGAAAAATTATTTTCTAAATAATAAATGATCTTATCAGTAATTTTATGTAAACTGGTTTAAGTTCATTAATATTAAAAGTAGCATTTATTTTCTTTATACATATATTTCATTTAGTGGTTAATCCTATTCATCCATGCTAATTCAAAGGCTTGGTTTTAATGGTCATACATAAATATTTATATTTTCTCTAAATATATCACAGTTTCATTTAAATTCAGTTTTGCGTATATTTCAAGCTATCAAACACATTGAAATATTTAAAGGTAATCATATATTAAGATATTGGGGTGTTATAGTTTTTTTGGATGTTGGTCTTATTTATATCTTCCTTCAAATAATAAATTATATTCTTTTCAAATAAAATATTTTGATGGTTTCCATAAGGGGATTAGGTGTTTTCAAATTATTTGAACTTGTTTATTCAATTTAATTGGGTGATACATGAGTTTAATGAAATGATTAATTGTGGATTCCTTGTCTAAGAATTTTTATTGAGTTTAATTATGTATTCTTGTGTTATTTATTTATGTCTGGTGTTATGGATGCCTCTTGTCATATTTTGTGCTTATATAAATATTTATGTGTGTGTGTGTGTGTATTTATAGACATGCGCGCATATTAAAATAAAAATATGTGAAAATGCACATTGAGAAATGTTTATAAATAGATATTTAATTTCATATGTGTATAATTTTTAAAAAGGGGAGTTTTGTGGTTTAAAATTGGCATCGGATTTGGTTTTCCAGATTATTCTCAAAGAGGTGTTTTTAAATGACTTTGTTTTAATTTAAAAATAGTTTTGACTTAATAAGTATTTTTTAAATAGATATAGAAAAATTATTCATTGTTAAATGAACACTAAAAAATTGATTTTTAAAAGAGTCATGGTTTTAATTTGTTTTTTCATTGTGGGATTTTATTTTTAATGAGATGGATGATTGATAGTTTGTATGTTTTATAGTTGGTATGTGGGAGACTATAGGTAAACTATTAATCGAATGGTTGTTACCCTAACTTTAGGCATGATGCTATCTAGGGAATGTTGAAAGTGAGACTATAAGACCTTCTGAGCTTGGTTTACTTTTTTTAGTCACTTATCTGGATAGTGTTATGTCAGTATGTCTAGTTATATTTGGAACATATTGGCCCGAGATCTTCCCATGCATCATGGATTATGCTTGTGATTCTACATTCGATTAGGTTCCAACTCTTAGTTTCAAATATGATGTTTTGATTATGGTTTACTAGATTTGGTTAACTTTTTTGTTTACTTCCAGTGAACCTTAGTTTCTATTTATCCTTATTTTATTTATTATCTCCACTATTACATTATTTTATCACCTCAGATTTTCTTTTTGTTCCAATTTTTTAATAAATGAAAAAAGATAATTTCATAGGCATGTTTTACATGGATTGATTTTCTTTAAAAAAGGATTTCTAAATACTTATTGTTTATAAAAGAGGCTAAGGCAGGGAAAATTATTTCAAAGTGATTTTTTTCATTCAAATAAAAAAAATTGAAGTTCTAGGAGATAGTTGGTCATGGTGTTTGGTTTTCATGTACTCACTTATAAAAGTTGTTTTTAAAATGTATTTCAAACTACAATTTTTTGATTATTTTACAAAATAATATCACATACTATGTGGTGTTTAACTATTTGGTTGTCAAACTTACACGCTACTCACACCACTTAGTGTTTTTAGACTGAGTGTCTTTTTAGGTTATGGATTTGGTTCTCATATGGGATTCGATTTTAGATAAAGCATGACCTCAAGCCACATGGGATAACTTTTTAATATATTTTAATGTTTATTTTTAATATTTCTGTAGATTCATCCACATAGTCTATTTAATGATTTCAGTTATGGTTATCGGTGGATACATTATATATACATAGGTTATATTCGTAATAGGAGTTGGTTATAAGAGAGAGTGTTTTATGGTGATATGAGGTATTTATTTTCTTTATATATTATATTTTCTACTCTATTTAAATTATTTATATGTATTATTTTGATTATTTTTTTAGTGTGCATGTTTGAATTATAGATGGTTCATGCTGGAATTCTAGTAGAATTATATTATTTTTTAAATTATATTTATCTATTAAAAATCATCCCCAATGATTTCTTGAAATGCTTGTGATTCTTATCGTCAGCTCAAGGGAATCAGGGATGCCCCTTGGGGTGGTGGAAAACCAGGTTGCGTTCTAATTTAGGTGTCAGCCCAGATTGATTCATTACAAAGAGTATCAGATTCAAGGTTCCTAAGGGGCCATATACTCTAGGGTTCCCTTTGTTGTTTGGTTATGATTGGTAGATAGAGGTAGGACTATCGAGACATAGGAGGTAAGATCGGGAATAGTTTTTCAGAATATTACTCATTATAAACCTTGAGTCACCATGTGGAGTCAGCGTACATGGTTCTCTGTAACTCTCATTCAAGGTTATGTGATTGGTACATGATCCACCATGCCATACAACCAATTCACACATGGTCACTAATCCTATTTTGGTTTTCTTATATTGTATGATGTTAAGTAATTGATTTCAGTTAATGTTTGACAAAGGTGTTTTTAAAAGTTAAAAATTTTCTTTTAGTAAAGTTTAAATATTTTAAAATTGAGATGTGCATATTTAAATGGTTTTGAAAAGGATTTTGAAAAGAAATCATGATTTAAAATGGTTTTTAAAAAGTATTAAAGATTTTTAAATTTATAATATATGGATTTAAAGGGGATAAATGTGGGTACAAAAAGTAGGGGGTGATATTAAACTTTTCAAATGGGGTTTTTTTATTGGGAAATGTTTTAAGAATGGATTTTTGTTGTTTTTTTATAGAAGTACTTGGTTTTAATAAAATAAAATGTTTTTTTAATGGGGCTTTAATATTTTAAAATTTGAAGTGGTGGAATTGAAAATATAGTCAAAATGGATATTTGTGGTTTTTTTAATATGGTGGGTCTATTTGGTTTGGTTTATTTTTTAAAAAAATTATTTTGAATTTGGAAAAAAATATTTTGGATATAAGTGGATATTTCTTTGTATGTGATTGGATTGGGTCTTGTGATTATCCCTATTATTGAAATTATGATCCCTAAAATAGTCTTAAGAATTGTTGAGTTTGGGTGGATGTTTGTTTGGGGTAATTCTTTTTAGATGTGTTTCATTTGAGCCTTTATTGGTTTATTTTATTAATTGAAGTACTTTTGGGTTTCGTCTCATCTTATTAGAGTGGATGATTTCTTTAAAGATTGAGTGTTCCTTCAACTACTGAGATCTATTTTGATTCCTTGATTATAAGAAAATTCCTTGGGTATGGTTCAGGTATGTAGGATATATGTGGGACCAGTTGATATTATTCATTGATTGGTATATGTTTTACGTTGTTGGGATCATGGTGATGGGTGTCCTAAGTGTGGGGTATTATAGTAATATTTCTTCATTATTTGACCCAAGTTATGAACCCATGTCCTTGTAAATGCATGTTTTTGGTTTATGACTTCTTCCTTTTTGTTCCTTGTTGATGGGTTTTGATATGACTGTATTGATATTTTTAGAGTGTTCTTAAGGTTTTGTTATCCTTTGATAGTGGTTCAGTGGAGCTTTTAAGGTATCTTTTCATCATTCCCTTTTTTCTATAAAATATTTGTTACTTTTATTTAGATTTTATTTGATCTCAGATTAGATAGGTGCTTATAGTTTTTTATAAATTATGGATTTATTTTTGTTTAGGGGTTTTTCTTGAGTTATTTTTGTTTAAGTTTTGGGTCACCATTCATAGTGATCTTTTGGTAATGTTTTTATTGCTTTTTATTCACTATTTTGGTTCTTAAATGGTGGGGTGACCCACTATGGGTCTCCATTTATTGATTTTATCCATTAGCAGTTGGGTGTCTGGTATACCTAGAGGATTTAAATATTCTTGGAATTTTGGTGAAACTTTATAGTTTATTGGGTTGAACTTAGATTTAAGAGATTTTCTCATAGCTTTTCCCTTATTTTTTATTAATATTCTTCTTTGGTTAATTGCCTCTGGTTTGGTGGCTTTATGGGGGAAGAAATCATTATGTTGGGGAGGGTTATAACACACTATTTTTTATTAATTAAACTAATTAATTGTTCTATTGGTAATTATTTTTCTCTTGATTTTAGGGGATGTTTATTTTTAAATTTTTAAGGAATTTTCTATATTTCATGGTTAGTGTATGGTTAGTTCTAACAGTGAAGTGGTTTTGAGAATGAGAATATAACAAAAAAGTTCTATTTTTTACAGTTTGTGTATGATTTCCCAAACCATGTGAGAAAACCATTTGAGTTCTTTGTTTACCTGATGAAATCACAAGTTTGGCAAATAGTTTGGGTGAAATTTGTGGAAACCATGAAATATTCCTAGATTCTTAAAAAAATTAATTTATAATTTTATCCTCCACCTCTTTTCCCCTAAATCATGATCCCCTCTTCTACCTCTCCCCCTAGTTTGACATTAGTAGATCCCCCTCCCCATAGAAACTCCCCCATTTATTCTCTCCTATTTTTTTATAGTTCTTCATATGATTTCAAGTGGATTTCATTATAATTAATTCTTTTTCCCTACCTCATTCTTATTCCTCTTATTTATTCTTAGTTTTCTCTTATCCCATAAATTGTGTGCACCATGGTCAAACCCTAAGTGGGTTTTTGTTTTTATTTATTTAAATTTTGATTTATTTGGGTTTTCATCCTCTCTTAGAACCTTTATTTTTCCATTTTTGAAGGAATCATGTCATTTTTGCAAGCCCCAGGTGGGTGTTTCCATGATTTTTAATTTCCATAATTTATAACATGATATTGGGTATTCCAAATTGGTTTCTTTAAAATCATAAATTCCAATAAAATTCAATTTAATTTGTAAATATATATTTCTTAATATTTTTAAGAGATTTCAATTTATTTTCAAATGAGTTTTCATGTATTTGGATCTTCTTTCTATCTTACTTCAAAGAATAAATTATACTTTTGGCCAATAAAATATTTGTGATTATTTTTATAAAGGAATCAGTTGTTTTTAAATTATTTTTTTTTGAAACCCTAACCCCAATATCCTGAAGTTATTGTGTGCCTTATTAAATTTTAATAAGATATAATTAATCCCATACTGAAGGAACAAATAGTTTAGTAGTCTTGATAAACTAGATAAATACTTGAGTCGTTCATTATATTTGAAAATTAAAATTACAACATATTTTTTTTTGAGAATAACATTATTACCTTTAGAATATTATTGCATATATTTCATATTAAACTTTATATATTCCTAGGAAAGAAAAAAATAAGGGTGATATAAAATGATCGGTGAGGTTTAATTACAATGGAAGTTATCATGAATCAATAAGCATAATCAATATGGCGTGGTAAATAACTGAACACACATGGAATTTAAAAAACTGGATGAGGAATAATCAATATGGAAAGGTATATAACTGATCACACAATCCATTTAAGTAAATATATAAGGCATAATAAATTTGGTAAGGTAAATAACTGAAAACACATGTCATTTAACCAATAAAATAATAATTTAATGCATCCATAGATAATGTCATTGTGAAAATATTATGGATAATAATAACTAAATTCTAAATGAAGATAATTTCTAGTTATTAGACATCATGTCTCAGGAACATGATACATTTACAATCAAGACCTTTCACCAGACGGTTTAAAAATACTAGGTACAAACTAATATGGTTTGGCAAACTATATATATACTGTTAAGAACTTTCATAAGAAATTTTAAAACTACTAGGTATAAATTCATAGGGTTTAGACAACTAATTTGTCTCATGAGACATGTTAATGTATCTAGGTGCTATATAAAATATAGGACCCACCCATCATTGCATGTCTAAATAATTCCTCATATATAAAATAATAGATTTAATTCATGAATCAATGTGTCTTATCATAAAATATCCATACTGAGTAAATGATAAGTATTATCAATATTTCCTTAGTTAATAAAATGAATTTTAAAGTAAAATATTATATGTAGGAATGAGATACGGTTTAGGTAATAAACATATTCATGATAAATAATATAGATATTTAGATAAATTTTAATGTTTAATGATCATAGTAAAGTAAATATTTAAAAGGAAAGTTATTGACTACAAAAATGAAATAAGAAAGTGAATGTAAGCGCTTTCCTTGGGAAAAATTATCATAAGTCATCCAGAGGAAGAATAAGGATGGTATCTACATAATATATACCTATTGGAATAAGAATAAAGGGTTATTGTCATTGATGAATAGAAATACTATAAAAAGATATTTAAGAACATTATTTAAGAAAATAACATTTTCATTTATAAAATCACTTTTTTTAAGGAAAAAAATTGAAAATTTGTTTCTTTGAAAATTACTTTTAAAAATTAATAATTTCTAGAATATTAAAAAAAATCTTTAAAATGATCCTTATAAACTTGAAAAGTAAGATTTAAAGAAATGATGGTCATTATGGTGGGTAATTTTTTATATTCCTTACAATCAAAAAATAACATTCCTTTTTTACATTAAAAAGGTTAGAAAAGTTCCTTATTCAGATTACGACCATAATATTCCTTTCACATTTTTGGTAAAATACAAATGGGAATTATTTTGAAAAAAAAGAAGAATATTCCTTTAAAAATTTAAAAAGAAAAAAATGGGTAAAAATTTATTTAATAAATTATTTTTAAAAGTTTAAAAATAATTTTTAAAACATTTTTAGAAAATATGGTTTTAGAAGAAAATGGATTTTAGACCAAATAGAGAAATGAAGTCAGATTTTATTAAAAAAAATTTCTAAAACATTTTAAGTACCAAAGAGTGGGAAAATAGTACTATTACTTGAAAATATAATAAATAACCATAGAATAATAAAATTAAATGGTTTTATTATACAATTATAAAATTATTTACTTCAATTGAAATTCAATAACAGAAAATATTGATTAGAATGAGATTGTGAAATAAACCTTTAAAATGATCATAAGATTGAAGTGAGAATTAATCAATGAATAGATTATATGTACCAAATGTAAATCAGTATAAAACAAGTAGAAATAAAACATAATATAATTAAAAGTCTTTATTCACATAATCTTAGAATATCATAATCAATGAAGTATAAGTTTAACCCAATGAATGGAAATTGAGTTTAGAAATATCTTGCCTCACGCTTTCTTTTGGTTGAACATGTGTTAAACCCATATATAGTGATTTTAAACATGTTATTAACTTATAATAGAACCATATTAATATTTATAATATCATATATGATCCTTTTATGGAATCTCATCACCCTTCGGTTGATAATATTTCATTATTTTCATTGTTTCGGGTGTCAATTGCCTTGTTTTCTCAGGCATGTTTCTCTATGAAAGATCTAGTTCTTGTGCATATTATATAGTTATATCATCTCTAAAATAATAATAATGAAATATTTATAATTTTTTTATATCACTTATACTTTTAAAACCAATCATGAAAGATGGTTATGAAAAATGAAGTATGTTACGATCGTGAAAATGGTTGGTCGTACGTGTGCATGAGTAACATTTCCATTTTTCAATGATATTTATGGAAAGTTGGTAAGTAATATTTTATATTTACATAATGATAATAATATCATATATACCATATTATTTATTTATATATACTTATATATATCATCCATATGGTGTGGTTATGAAAAGAGAGTCGCATTGCTTCATGGAGGAGGTAATCCACAAGTACACAAATGATGTTATCATATTTATGTGAGTGAAAAGGTAAGAAATAATTTCATATTTAGAGAATGATAAATATTTCATGAATATAATAATTATTTCACTTATGTCACATACATTTATAAAATTTAAACTTATTACATTCCATGTAAAGCGTTAGTGAAAGTTGAATCACATTGCTACGTGAGGCGTTAGTTCGTCGTACACACAAGTGACGTTATCATATCCCCTATAGAATGGAAAGTAAAAGAGATATATATGATATAATAACTATATATGTATAATTAATTTATAAATATAATATATAAAATTTATATCCACCATCATACCCAACCATGAAATGCAGTAATGGAAGAATGAATGACATCGGTTCGTGAGGTGGTAGTTTGTTGTACACACAAATGATGATTTCATAACCCATTTGATGGAAGTGGAGATGGTTGTAGGTCATGAAAATATTATAAAATCATCCTATTATATGTAAGATAATTTTTTTATTATATCATTAATTTTTAATAAGAATTTAATTAGGTGTAGAAAGAAATAAAATAAATAAGCTCGTTGAAGAACATTGTCTCTTCTTCGGGTATCCTCCTTAAGATCGCACCAAATCCTTTCTAGGTTGGGTTTATAACAAAAATAAGGATTTTTGTATTATTTAATGGAATTAAATAAGTTATTTTCTTAGGTATTTTCTGAACAAAAGAGTTTTTAAAGTGTGAATAAGAGAGGAGAGGGTGGTCTTTTATAAGTGAGGTGAGTGGCGCACTCGTAATTTTTTGAAAATATTAAATTATACCCATGTTTTTATCATAAAAAATGATTCCAAATTGAGAAATTATATAACATAGAGGATATAAGGTATAAATAAATCTATCTAATCATTTTTGGACATGTTTGTAGGTCATTTTTTACCCTTATATTCTCCCATGGTAAATCTATTTTTACCTTAACTACGGTAATTAATTTTTAATGTGCTCACTACTCATTTTGGTCAAAAAAATAATTTAAAATTATTATATATTATAAATTATAATTATTACAAATATATAATCCATTTTTATAAATTCAATTCATATAAGTGGAAAATTTTAATTTAAAATTAATCCTATAGATGTGACGAGAAAGCTGGTTTTAAAAAGAAACTTTTTAAAAGTTTATAATGTTTTATATCAAAATTCAATATGAAAATAATTACAATGAACTAGATTGGATTAATTTATATATAATAGAACAATTTTTACTTTAAAAAAATTAAAATATAATTTAACTTTATAAATAATTTAAACGAAAAAAGCATTTTTTGAATTGAAATTCAGTATTTTCACTATTCATCAAAAAATGAACATTTTTAGAAAAATCCTAAAAAACCACCCTAAGATAATTTTGGTATTCAGATTTAAAAAATAATAATTTTATTTTTTCAAATAAATTTTTTAAAAGTGGTAAAAAAATAATTTTAAATTATGTACGCAAAGCGTGATTAAACCATATTTTAGAAAAATACAGTTTTTCAGAAGAAAAAAAATCTTTTTATTTTAAATGATTCTTATTTTATTTATAATAAATAAATGAATAATAAAAATTTGTAAAGTATATGTTTTTATAATTTATTTAATCCTATTCATACCGACCATTCTAATAGCTAGTTGATAATTATCACATTAATTAATAATATTTTATTAATATGTCATGTTTTGTTTAAACTTGATGTTGCATATAATGCAAGCTAAAATCAGTGTTTCATATAATAAAGGATAAAATAATTTTTGTGTGTGATTAAAGATATTAAAGAGATATAATTTATTTAAAAAATATATCTTAAATTCATGGGGTGTTGTATTTTCTTCTAAGATTGGTGTAGCACGTTGCATATGCTATCGAATATAATGTTCTTATTTTAGAATTTCAGGGTGTTACATTCTCCCCACCTTAAATAAATTGAGTCCTCATAATTTATAATTTATCTCAGTAATCAAGGGTTTTATATTTAAAAATTCTTTTGTTTAAAACCAGCATCATAAAAATAGTTAATAAAATATCCTCTTAATAAGAGATAAAAATAAGTATAAAGTTCATCTAGAATAACACATAACTAGGTTTCTAAGTAGGAGAAAATATATGGGTAATGAAAACATGGACATGGAATAAAATCATAAATAATTATATAGATTGATATAGTTCATTGATCATAATAAATTGAATTATCAATAAAAAGTTAAGGACCTCAAAACCATAAATATATGATGATTTAAAATGCTATCTGATTTATTAGATATGAATGTAATAAGATAAAATTTTCATCTCAAGATCCTTCTACTAAAGTTGAGGAATTATTTTAATATCTAAGAATATATAAAAATATACTTACTTGATACATTTCTATTTAATAATAACAATTTCAACCTTTGGTTGTGCTTTAATCAATTTCTAATTCATCACTTACTCCAAGAAATGAATATCAATAAATAAATTTTGTAATCCTAATGCACTAAAATTCCATTTTAATAGATTATAAGATCCATAAAATAGTGACAAGTCTTTTCATCTATCTCTAACTATTTTCCAAAACCAATATGGTTAGCACAAGTTATCCGATATAAATTAATATCCATATAGTGAAGTAATACATTAATCTCTAAAACCTCATCCAAAGTTCAACTTAAACCATTTCATAAATGGTTAACCTTATGAACCTTCCAAAATATTAAGATCCAAAAATTTAGAAAGAAGGTATCTAAATTTACAAAATGAAATTATCCTTATACCTTAAAACAATATGAAGTATCTCTTAATCATCACATACCAAACATGTGAATACTTTCATCATATATTCCCTTAAAACATCGTAATAACCTAAATTACTATAAAAACTTACTGAAAACATGCATGCTTCCTTATTATTTAAGTAAAATAAATATTATTGGATGAATTCCTTAAATCCAAAAATGTTGTAAACTTAATTAATCATAAACCACTTTGTCAACAAATCATTAATCTATTCTAAGGTAGTTAGTACTGTCCAATTTACTTTATCTATATCAATCATCTCTTTATCCCAACATAATTACCCTAAAATTAGGAACATGTTAAGGGTTATCTTTCCATCAATCATGTGTTTTCCAAAAAGTTCAAATTTCCACTAAATCATTTTTCTTGGTCATTGGTACTGTTCATCATATTCTTTCAAATCCTTAATGAAAAAGTACTGGAGTAAAATCCTTATACAACTCATAATTATTATAACTAGTATATCATTGATAAAATATTCAAATGACATAATTCTTGAGTCCAAACACAAGAACATTAATCATCCCACTTCATCTATGGTTATAGCATAAGCTTGACCATGATCTATTATCTTCTTTTGAGGTATATTACTTTGAAACTTAATAAATTGATTTTTGTAGTTCCCCATCCCCTTACTATTTAAGCATTATACATTCATAACTTTTTTTCTTACCCTTACAATCACAAGCATAGTGTCCTTTCTCTTCACACTTGTAGAAAACTCTAATTATATTTAAGTAAGCATTAGGGTGTTTCTTTCCACAATTATCACATGTGGTAAAATCCCTCTTCCCCTTTTTCCCTTTATCTATTTTTTTCCTAGCCATCCTCTTCTTCGTGTGCTTCTATCCTAATTCATAATACATAAATACTTCATTCTATATCTTTTTATAACATGATATTATGTCCTCATATGCTGAGAATGTTTGGGATACTAGTTCCCTTTGAAATATTGGCTTAAACCCATCAAAGAAAAGATTATTCTTACTCTTTGGATTATGTTCATTTATGTGGTTCACATTCCTTCTTCAGGGCATCATTTGTAAATGATGGAATATACTATATTAGATCATATTATTATGAAGCATAATGTATAATACAAAACTAGTGAAATAATTAAAATAAATTTAAAATTTTATTCATGGATAATCTCATAATCAAAGACATGGTTTCATTGGGGATATATTTATTTTCAAATACTTAATAATGGTTTGTAATGGAAATGTGAATTATCTTAAGTATATCCCCTAATAATGTGAAACCATGTGCACATTGAGGTCTGTTTTCATGCACCAGGTGATGATCATTTCAAGCCCAATATGCCATTTTTGGAGTTATTACCTCTATTTACCTCTATTTTAGAACCACATCCACTTTTAGTATCTAAAAAGGGATGTATTTCTAGGAAAAACCACATAATATGTACCTTACCAAATATTTAGTGTGTTCTTATATACTTATACTCAATGTCTTTTATAGGTTTATAATCCCTGATATATGTTTTCCAAAATCTAGTTCCAATGGTTTCTACTAAACTTCCTCTGATACCAACTATTGTGACCCCGACCCTAGTAGCCTGAAGTCGTTGTTTGCTTTATTACATTGTAATAAGATACAAGGAATTTCATCCCTGAGGTAAAAATAGTTAGTAGTCTTGGTAAACTAGATACATAATTAAGTCATTTATTACATTTAAAAAAATTACAACATAATTGTTTTCAAGAATATCATTATTCCCTCTAGCATATTCTTGTATATCTTTTGTAGTACACTTCATGGATTCCTAGTAAAGGAAACTAAATAAAGTTTATCTCAAATAATCAATAAGGGTAATTATATTGGAATCTATCAATAATCAATAAGAATAATATATACGGTGAAGTAAATAACTAAACACCCATGGAATTTAAATTACTATATAAGGAATAATCAATATATAAAGTTAATAATTGATCACACATTCCATTTAAATAATTGGATAAGGAATAATAAATATTTAAAGGTAAATAAATGAAAACAAATTCCATTTAATTTATAAACTAAGAATGAAATGCATTCAGAGATAATAACATTGAAAAAATATCATAGATAATAATAACTAAATTCTAAATTAAGGAAAGGATTAATTATTTCACTACAATAAAACCACCTATTATCAGCAGTTTAAACCACCGCTATATGGTTTGGTGGCGGTTTACAAAAACCGCCGCTAAATTGGGCGTCAGAAATCTAATAGCAGCGGTTATTTTCATTTAGTGGTGGTTTAAGGGAAGCATCGTAGCTGCCTCATTTCGCGGCGGTTTTCGTGACTTTAGTAACGGTTTTTACGGGCCTTGGATTCATGGCGGTTATAACCACCGCAAATAAAATAAAATCCAACGGCCGTAAAACCACCCCTAAAGTCACAAAAACCGCCACGGAATGCATGCGGGTGATGCGAAACTGTATCGGCCGTTAAAACCGCCACTAAGTAAAAAGTACTTACGTTTAGTGGCAGTTTTAACCACCGCGAAAAGCTGACCAGAAAAAAATTTTCTATTCTGCTTCCACTGCACCACTGTCCTGAAAAACAAATCAAACCAGAAATACCAATAGCCTAACAGATTAATGCACACAAAATTTAAAAATAATGGAGACAACTAGTAAAAAAATTATGGTCATGATGCTTGGAAAATATAATGGAACATCATAAATGGATATGTGTAGTGAGG
Organism: Viscum album; assembly: GCA_963277665.1. Classification (NCBI taxonomy): domain Eukaryota; kingdom Viridiplantae; phylum Streptophyta; class Magnoliopsida; order Santalales; family Viscaceae; genus Viscum; species Viscum album. The sequence goes on along the minus strand of OY728119.1, from coordinate 1,681,329,524 downwards.
AGGAAATGGGAATGGGAATAAAACCACCCATAGTTATAGAATGTTGTGGAAATAGATATTTGATGAAACTCTAGGGATGAATAAACCCATGTGATGGATGTATGAGCATATTTTATTGTCATGATGCTTGGACTAGGGATATCTTGATATAAAATGTTATAGTATAGATTGGTGAGGTGGGGGAATCAAGAATGTTTTTATGGTGAATAAAACCTGGGGTTATATGATAAAATAGGCCCTTCAACCTAGGAAGAAATACTGAATATGATTGCACACAGTGTAAGATCATACAACCAAGACCATGATGAAAAATTTAACGTCATGATTCATGGACTAGGATGATGATTCTCTACATGGTATCTATGTGTCATGGTATGGGTAAAAACCAATGTATAAGGGGTTAATGTAGTCCCAGGTACCACATGAACATTTTGATATGAACTGAACATTATTTAAGGTTATAATCTGTGGACCGTAAATGGAGCAATCAGGCCAAAGGATTAATAAATTTGCATCTAGACCCAAAAAAAGGATGTCTAAGCATCATTATGTATCCCATGAGATTTTGAATCAAGACACATGTTTTTCTAGAATATGGTATAGTATAATAACAACATTGGAACTAGGGGTAATCCTATATATAGAGGAAATTTTGGAATATAATTATTATCATGAGGCATCACATTTCGAAGGAATGAGATAAGGATAAAGTTTAATGTCATGTCTTGAAGAAAATCATTTTTTTCGTCTCACATAATGTGATGCTTCCATGTTTTATATGAGGTAATGTTTTGGAAAATATCATAATTATCGTAAGAATAATCCAAATTTTATATAGTGTAATACTTTTAGATCATCCAATACACATCGTACAATGAATCCCGGTTTTATACGGTTTAATACCATCTCCCATTAAGAGGAACATAGGTTTTATATGGGGTATGACCGCATTTTATCATCATGAACAGAATATGATAACCATTAACAGTGCATGAAGATTCACTATTTTCACATTCTGCCTCACCAAAGTGTCCACAACACTATCCCCTTGATCACTATAAAATGACCCAATTTGTTCAACACATCAACAATGGGTTTAACTCCTAGTCATACAAAATCTCGACTACCAATTCAAACATAGGCCTAAATAGAATGATATATACCACACTTGATAAATCAATACATAAAAGGAAACATCAAAAATCAATAAAATTAATAAAAGTAAACATGAGAAATCAAGAAATTGTTAGGACATAAAAATATTTGGTGGAAACTATGTTCCACACATGTTACATATACAAACCAAATGTTCTGATATTTTTTCAACACATCAACAATACAACTAATCACGGTCTGATGATGCATCTTCACCCTCTCCACCTCCATCTCCACTTTCTGTTTTCACCTGTAAGAACATTATATTGAAAATTAAATATTTTTTCATATTTATATTAAAACTTAAAAACAATGAAAGTTTTCAAACTAAATGATTTTGATTTTTTGTGATTTACCTGATTACCACCAGTTGATGCACTACCACTGGGGGCATATTTGCTCATCTTTTGATGTATATCATTCATCGCTTTCTACAAGGCAGATATCTGAGTCCACTGGTCTTGAACTATGGTTCGTAGAGAATCAATCTCCCTCTGAGCATCTGCGGGTATGAACTGACTATAACCAGGAGTAGATGCAACTAGAATCCCTGGTGGCATGTCAAAGACCTCAGATGGTACGGGTCCGAAACCCATCCCGTGCACTCTACCAGGATGCTCCTTCCCAAGGACTTTAGAAATTGGGTCATCCTGGGAGACTGAGTAGGACTGCCCAGGATTGGCATCCCATAGTTCTTTAATTTTTACCTATAAATCAAATATCAATATATATTAACATAGTAAAAACTGATAATAAGTTATTATAATAAAAAATTGACTTCATACCCTAACATCTTTGGCAGGCTCATTAACAAAACTTCCATCTGGTTTTTTGTGAACATCCAACCACAGTTCAGTTCGGGATGCTTCGTGCCCTAAACTTTGTGACTACATTAAGAAAAGATAAATCAACAATTCAATATATTAAATAGATAATATTGTATTATAAATATTTAAACTAATTAAAAGATTACCAATGTTGTTTGGCTTCTAGAAAAGATTTTTGAGCTTGTAGTGTGGGGGATGACTTGCAAAGCCCGGTTTAATGCATTCTTTCTGGAGAGATCCTGAAATAAATAAAATGCAATTTAACAGTAATGTATTCAATTTCATATCCTCTTCATATACATGTATAAATGTAAAATGAGGATAATATAATAATATATATTTCAATACCATCTGCTTCTCATCACGATGTTTGTCAAAAAAAACTTTTCACTGTTCTTTCGGTACCCCACTGGGTAGCTTCTCATACATTTGTTGCATGGTCAACGAAGTATCATTGAAACCACACCACAATATCCATTTTAAATCTTTCCATTTCTTACCAAGATTTTTCAACGTCCACTTCTGTGCTATCACATCAGCAACTGTAAAGTGGAAGAACATATGTATACAGAAATTAATTTTGAACATATTAGTAACATGACATTAAATTAAACCATAATTTAATAAAATTACCTTTATTTGGGAATCAAAAACTTCATTTTTCCATCTTGGAGGCATATTTCTCCAATCATCATAAGAAATAGGAACGGAAATGGGCTCCACTGCCAGCTGGCCTAGAATCTGGCCAAGTAACCCCGCGGCGTTATCCGTAGGGACCCTATAAGAATCAAATGACACGACTATCTTCTCATCATTCATATTCCAAAAATCTAAAAATTTTATGTTTTTCTCCACGGTTGCATTATTTTCATCTTAAATGATAAAACAATTAGTATAAAAAAAATGCAATAAATTTATTTAATTAAAAATTTTACCTATGATAGTGACACTCCAGTATGTCAGTGATAAACTGGAAGGGGCATATCGCCGCCCCACTGCTGAGGCTCCTGAAGGGGGAGTCGATGACTCAGCCTCTAATGGGACACCCACATATTGTGTGATAAATGGTTCAAGGGGAGATTGTGCAGGGGTGTAGGCAGCTGGTGCCTCAGATGTCGTGGGGAGGGAGCCAGATGGATCGTCATATGTCGTAGAACTAGATGAAATAGTGTAACACTTCCTCCTTGGAATTACTATCATTTAATCAAATAAAATTAAGTTTAGAATATATATTTCAAAAAAATTATGTAGAAAAAAAATTATAATAATGCCCAGTACTTACAGAAAAAATATATATAACAATGATAATGAATGACTGCAGAAATGAAAAAAGTGGTTGCTGAATGAATAAATAATTGTACATAAAATCATTTTTCCCTTCAATCATGTCGGTTTCCTACTCCATTTCTTCATCCACTTCATTCATCCTTTCTAGAATAATATTTTCAATGTAGAGACCCAAATCCTGACTTACATGGACTTTACATTACTTTTGCGGAATAGTTAGTACATAACAAAAACACACACACAAGGATCGTAATAGTTTAGTGTCTTTGGAAACTCGGAATAAAATATTCTAATCGTGGTGAAAGATCTTCAACATCTCCCATAAAGATCTTCCTTTTTTTTACCTAAAACCTTTCTTTATATCCTAGGGAAAAGAAAACATAAAAGGGTGAGCTCAAATGCTCAGTAAGGGTAAACAAAAGAAATATCAATCACATCGTATTCATAAGAACATAACATTTTGGAAATCATAACCTGCAAAAGAGAGCATAATTTCATAACATGGGATAAATCATGGTAGTGAAATGTAATCACAATAATCATAACTTTAAAACATGAAACTTTGTGGCATTCACACATAATCCTAGAGATTCATTTCTTGTTAGTCAAGACTCATTGCCAAGACTATCTTAGTGGACAAAGTCTCTTTCTGAATCGAGTAACCCTCGTTTCAGTCCTGTTTCACTGAACCGGTATAACCTACCATTCCAGCCATGTCTATCTCATGAGATATAAAATATTTACCCAATGCATTGGAGGGAGATATAGGTCCCACCCATCTCATAATGATACCATTCTTATGTGTTCCACAAAATCATAAATCATACATCATTGCATAACCCATGTAATAAAAATGGGATTCTTAAACAACATGACATCATAAAACAATTCATATAAGATAAAGGAATTCATAAAAATATTTCCATCACAACATAATCAAATCCATGTAATAATAGGGATAGAAACAGAACCCTTTATTATCTTAGATGTTAAATAATTTTGATAAAACACTTGAAATCCATTCTTGAGGAAAATATCCTTTCTACTTCAAAAACATTTTCCTTTCTTAACATGTCTTACAATTTAAAACTAAAAGAAGTTGATTAAAAATAAACTTGAAAACTTTTAAAGTAATCTTCTTGGAAATAATGTTTTAAAAATCCATTCATGCCGTATAATTTAAAAAAACATTCTTCTCGTACTTTTGTCAGAAAAGTCAAAAAAGTACCTCGTACGAAAAACGACAAAAGATTCCTTTCATATCTTTTACTAAAAACTCACCGAAGGGTAAAATTGGATTTAAAAAATTGTAGGTGGATGGAAATAATATTACATATTAAGGAAATATGGATTTGGATGATAAAATACACCCCAGTAAATACTAAAGTATAAACAATCTCGGATAAAAATGAGATTGTGATATTTCCCTTACCTTAGGTCCGACTTGCTTTGTACATGTCCGAACCTCCTGTATAATGATTTAAATCATGTTATTGACTTATTCCAGAATCATATTCATTTTTATTATATCATATATGGTCCACTTATGACTTTATATTACCCGTTCTTTTGTAAATTCATGTTAAAGAAGCGTTTTGGGTAAAATCGTTTCATTTATCGTAGGTGTTTTTAACTTGTAATTATTAATATGATTACTTGGATCATGATTAATTATATCCAGAATGTAAAACATGATTTATATATCATATATATTCAGAATATACATATATGTAATATATTTATAAATGGAATGAAATACACCATTCATGGAGACGGTAGTCCGTACGTACGCATGAACGCTGTTTTCGTTTCCTTATTGAATTGAATAGAATTAAGTAGATGACATAAATATAAATATACATAAATACAGTATCATTATTATGTCATATATTTCATTAGTACTTATTATATATACTTTATAATCATTCATGAATGGTTAATCATTGAGAATGAATCTCATCGCGTCGTGGAGACGGTAGTCCGTACGTACGCACGAGCGATGATATCGTTCTCATGGTTGTGGAATTGTGTTGAAGTGTATGTATACTATTTCAGTATCAATATCACTTTATAATAATCATATATAGTTACTCATTACACCATTATAACCATCCAATTAAGGTGGTGACGGAAAATAGATTACACCACGGCGTGGAGACGGTATTCCGTACGTACGCACGCGCGGTGATTTCCTTTCTCCGTAGGATGGATAGAAGGTTAATTAGAGTTGTTTCATATTTATAATAACATATCAGTATGTAAGTAATACTGATGTAATTACTTTATAATGAAACAACTAAAGAAGAAGAAGTTGAAGAAGAAATAAATTGAAAAGATCGGTAATGGATATTACCTCTTCTTTGGAACGCCTCTTTGAATCCTCCACTTAGGGAACTAAGATTGGTCTTTGAAGAAGACCAGGACCTCTAGGATTATTCTAGAGAAGTGGAGAGGAGAAAATTTCAGGGTTTGGCCGAGCTTGAGTGCTCAAATTGGTGTGAGGAGGAGGGGGAGGAGGTGCCCTTTTATAAGGGAGGAGAGGGGCACCTTAGGAATATCTCAAAATATTATTTTATATTAAAGTCAAAATCGGTTTATAATGGTTCCAAAGGGTCTTATTTCGAAGATAAAGTGGGGATGGGTAGAAATCCTATCATCCAATAGGATTTAGACAAGTTTAGGGTATTATTTTAACCTTATCAATTAGATTTAACTCTAAGTTAAATAATTTAACTTTTACCGTGTCTTTTTTTTTTCTTTCACTATATGGTTAATACACTTACTATAACATGACAAACGAACCCCAAATTGTATATTATTAATACATATATCCTTATCTAAGTCATTTGGACGAACATTATATTTTTAGGAATAAAATAACAATTAATAATATAATATTTGATTTAAAAACTATTTTGTGTCAATTTTGACACTATTTGATATATGATTTTTGTGAAAGTCATAAAAGAATTATATGTTCGAACCAAGTTTATTAAATAAACACTAATATATCATAGTAACCTAGAAAATTAATTTAATTCATAAAAAGTCTCAAATTACATTTATTTTGGTGTTTATAACATCAATTATGTCAATATTTCATTAATAAGATAATTACTGCATCATCTTTGTGACATGAATAAATTAAATTATTTGATGTCTAAAAATTACAAATAAAATACCATTATGTAGGAAATCTCTTTATCTTTCTAATGAATATTTACAATAGAATTTATCTTATGTACAACCCTATATTAAAAATGTTTTAGTAAATATACTTTGATTTTAACTATTTTAACTATTCATTAAATAAAATAATATTAAATGTCATAATCTAATCCAAGTGGACCTAAATGGTCATATTATATTTATAAGGTTGTTTTTGGTCGAATTAAACTTATCCAATAGAATTAGGACATGTGTTAGGGTAATAGTAATATCATATTTACCCTTAGTTACCCTATTTACTTTTAACTGTGGTAAATAAAAGTAAAAAGTTACTATTCACCAAAAATTATTTTCATCTCATTGAACCACATTTTACTTACAGACATCAACTGTGTCTCTCGGATTTTTGAAATTCCATTCACAGAAGCGGTAAAATTAAGTTTTATGAAAAATTCAGTTTTTAACTACCACTTAGTAGTTTCACTATTCATCAAAAATTGATGTTTTTCAGAAAAATGCCAAAATTTCATCCTAAGCTATATTTCATATTCCGAATTCAAAAATGAAGTCTATTTTACCAAATTCATAACATAGAAGTTGCATTAATTAATTTTATAATTAAATCCCGCTGTTAAAACAAATAGCGTGTTTTTAAGAAACAATATCTATCAAAAGATTGACACTTGATTATGTCTGGTTTAAATGTGAAATTACATTCAATGACCAACATTGTATTAAATTGTAAAAATATATTCTAAATATACTTTAAAACCACTCAAATTAATAATTTATCACTATTAATTATTTCGATTAAAAAAGTTGTTTTTAATTATAATTTAGTAATTTTCACTATTCATCAGAATATGAAAGTTATCCGAAAAGTACCAAAATTTCACCTTAGGCTAAATTCGATACTCCGAATCCAAAAATGAAGTCCATTTTGAGAGCTAAAATTTCTAAAATTTAAAAAGTGGTTATTATTATTCATAACGGCTAGTTTTAATAATAGTATATCGTTGTTTCGTGAAACTCAGTATTGCGTACTACACACGCTATCGAGGAAGGTTGTGATTGCGTGTAATGCAAGGCAAGTCAAAGATGTGTGTTGTGCAAGCTCCTTTTGGTGTAGCGTACAACACAAGACATTAATAAAATTAAAAAGAATATTTTTCATAAAATATCGGGCTGTTACATTCAATATCATGATGGACAAATAATTCTGCTTCCTGTGGTTGATGAAATTCAATTTCAGAGGTCAAATCTTCCACTTCATCACCCATATCATACAAATCTTTTTGTATTACGTGAACAACTACACTCCACCCTTCATCCACAACATCATTCATATAATATACTATTTTCTCCTATGATGCTGAGATATATGGATCATGAATTTCATGATCGCCAACATCCATCAAGCGAGAGAAGTTCACAGAAGTAAATTGCAAGGAATCTCTTTTAACACCTCTGATAATGTCGACCCATTTTCATTTAAATAAAACAATATAAAAATTTCTATGGTGGTTTAATTCAATAATATCATTCCTCTTTCTATAGTATCCCACTTCATAAAATGTAAATATACCACTATTTTTTGTTTTTAAACCCACTTCTCGATCGACTATACGAAATCTAACGCCATTCACATAATAAGTGTCGAACTTTCTAACTTGTTTTATAGGACCTCTATCAAGAAACTTCAAATCTTCTGACAAGTTTGCTCGAGTATCAGTATTCATGATCTAAAAAAATAAATATAATTTAATATATTTACAAAATGTATGTGTCAAACTAATATTTGTATTTATTGCAATATTTATGAACTTACACGTTGTGCAAACCATTCTACAAGCTCTTTATTCACATCTTTAGTTATATCTTTCTCATTTAGTGTTTGGACTCTCATTAGTCTCTTTTTTTATATCCTCAACTCTTCAATAAATGGATCTGAAATTTCACTATTCAGCAGCACATATCTATGTGCCTATAATAATTCCAATTCTGTCGGTGTCACATTTTAGGTCCTCCCAACTGATCGGCCAATAGCAGGAAATATTTTTGATTTTTGATGCATTTGAGATTGAGTTGATGTGTCATCAACACGTCCAACTTGATTAAATCTTGTCTCAATATTATCCAAATATTTGGAACAAAAGGTAAGACACTCCTCAGCCAAATAACCTTTAGCAATAGAGCGTTCTGGTTGATCTTTATTTCTCACGTATGCTTTCAAATGCCCAAGATATCTGTGAAATAAAATAATATTATTATTCATTTATTTAAATGCTCAAAATTGTTTACTTAACTGAAAAACAAATAAATAAAATACCTCTCAATTGGATACATCTATTGATAATGAACGGGGCCTCCTAATTTAGCTTCCTCAGCCAAATGCAAGTTAAATGCATCATGACAGTAAAAAATGATGGAGGAAAGATCATCTCCATTGCACAAAGGGTCAATACAAACCTCTCCTGGAGGTTGTCAAGCTGAAATGGATGTAGATATTTCTCACATAATTTCTTGAAAAATGTGTAGAATTGGAGTACAACAGCAGTAACTTTTTCATGTAATAATGTACGCAATGTCAATGGTAGTAACTGTTGTAACAAAATATATGAATCGTGACTTTTCAATCCATGTAACTTGTGATTCTTCAAGTCAACACACCTTGAGATGTTACTTGAATACCCATCATATACCTTCACATTCTTTAAAATTATAAGGAATATATCTTTATCCCTATTTTTCATTGCAAAAATGGCTGGAGCATACTTTTCATTATCATCTGGCCAGAGATCATGTTTTATGTTCATTACTTGTAAGTCTTTACAAGCATTGAGACGATCCTTTGACTTTACATGCTCATTAAGTAATATGAAAATCAAATTATCACAAACATTCTTATCAATATTCATCACAACAAGATTGCGCCGCAACAAATTAAATTCCCAATACGTAAGTTTAAAGAATATACTTTTTTTCTTCCATTGTTGTGTTCTGATTTCACTTGACGATGCACTTCGGACCCATTTTCTGCTATCATTCAAATGATGAACCTTCCCAAATTCTGTTTCAATATTTTCAAGTTGTTTCAATATTTTAGAACCAGTTAACAACTTTGGATGTGGTCTATGATCAATAGAACCATTAAATTTTTATCTGTTCAGCCGAAATCTATGAGATGCATCGAGAAATATTTGATGGCATAAGAATCACCATTTTCTACTGTGAGGTAGCTGTTTGGGCTTAAAATAAAAGTTACAAATGGGACAATACAAACCTGTGTAAGTGTTCTAACCAGATAAAATCTCAAGCCTAGGGAAGTCACTAATGGTCCACATTAAAGTAGTATGCATTATGAACATTGTTTTAGAAGAAGCATCAAATGTCTCAACACCGTTGCTCCATAACTCCTGCAATTCATCAATCAAAGGCTTCAAGTATACATAAATATCATTTCCAGACATTTTTTTCAAGAATAATCATCGAAATGATAAAAGATGTTTGTTGCATACACATCCACGAAGTCAGATTATAAGGGATCAAAACAACTGGCCAAATGCTATAACTAGTACTCAAAGTCCCAAATGGGTTGAATCCATCGGCAACCAATCCCAATCGAACATTCCTAGGATCAAACGAGAAATATATATGTAATGAATCAAATTTATTCCAAAATTGGTAATCTCGTGGATGTCTCATTAACCCATCATTGTTATTATCTATAGAATTCCACTTCATTTTTTTGGTGGTTTTCGATGACATGAATAATCTTTGCAATCGAGGATTCAAAGGAAAGTAACGCAAAACCTCTGCAGGTGTTTTTATTTTCTTCTTCTCCATGAAATTATGTTCATTCAAAATTCCAACATCACCCTTTGACTGCCATCTAGAAGAATAACATTTCATTCAATTCTATCTACTTGAATCCTCTCCCCAATAAAGCATACAGTCAATGGGACATGCATGTATTTTTGTATAATTCAGACCAAGCTTGTTAATAACTTTTTTCATATCATAAAAAGATTATGGGATTTTTGCTTCAGGAAATGCATCACAAATCAATTCCAATATCATGGAAATTTCCTTATTTGTAATTTCACATAGACATTTGATATGGTACAACTTCATCAGAAATGAAATCTTTGAATATTTCAAACACCCACTATACAACTCTTGATTTCCATTGTCAACTAAATCATGAAATGCATTTTCCTCAGTGATGTTTTCTCTTACATTTGGCTCCACATAATCAAGAGGAGGATCCAATGATATATTACAATCTTGATCTGCTTGTGTTACAATATCAAAAACATCACTTGTCATGTTGCAATTTGTATCACCCTCTTCTGCTTGTTCTGATATGTTTTGATGTTGATAGTGGTATCTTGCAGTGCCAAATGCATCATTTATGAGGTTTTTCATTTCATTTTCCATTGTCAATGAACTTGGGACCACATTATGTGGATTAACATCAGTGCTCAATCTTTCTATAATGTTCGATTCTCCATGCCAAATCCAACACAAATATTGACCTGGGAATTTATTCAGTATTAAATGATCATAAACTTAATCTCTCTTTAACCATGTTATAAATTTACATTTAGGACATTGACATATTATTCTCACTTCAACAGATCGATTAGAAATTGCAAAATCTAAAAACCCATTCAAACCCTTAACATACTGAGGTGTGTTCCTTGGTAATGTGATCCAGCTTTTATCCATGTATATCACAATGTGCCTACACAATAATAAAAAAAATTAAAACACATAGTTACTACTAAATAGATAAATAGATTCATATATATGATAGTGTAAGATTACAGAAACATAATATAATAAATATGATCCCCTGAGTTAGATATGAACCCTCTAGTGTTTGGGATAGGGGAAGTTTCTTTGGTAAAGAGAAACAGTGTGCTAAAAACGTGGTAGCTACTTTACCATGAAAACTAAAGCACATTGTTAATTTGTAATAACTATGTGGATATAAAAACCATTCATAAGTTATGATAAAACATCTATAATATATTCCATTCATCCAAACGGTTTTCATGGAAATGAATGATTATGAAAAATCTGCTAAAATAATAAAAATCGTCAACAGAACCAACAATGCCATATTACTCAATTACCACATGGTCAATACTAAAAGTTATGCTAAACAGTATTCCTATCATGTTTCTCCCAAATCTCCAAATTTTCAACCCTTGAATTTTGAAATCCTTTATATCATCAAAATATAATATTAGATAACAAAAAGTAACATAAGAATAACTTGGTTGGAATCATAGTTCATGAGGAAAAAAATAATGTTTCCAATCTTGATGAAGAAGCATAGAAATAGTAAGATGTAACCTTTTCCTAAAAAGACACCAAATGCACCCTAGAGGATGAACTAAAGATAATAGAAGATGATTTTTCTTCAAAAACTTATAAAGCATGAGTATGAGAAATCCACAATTTATTTTTGAGTAGATGAGGTTTTTCCTAGAGTTGACATGGATTATAATGAGCTATCCAAGCCATCAAAAGCTATAAAATCCACTCAAATTAGGTTTTACAAGCACAAATATTCCTTGCATTGAGTTTTTCACTTTGACCACATTATGAGATAAGAACTCACAATATCTATGTCCACATGATTCATTCTTGCTGGGAGAAAAAAGAGATAAATATAAGGGAATCTATAATCCTATGCAATAACACTTGAATTGCATATTTGGAATGCACGTTGATTCATATGTCAGGTTCCCATTAAGAAAAAACCATGGTTTTTCATATATGAGTACCCTTTAATTATTCAACATTCACATGAAGTAAATCCTCAACCACCCCTAAGTCATATAAAACTATGCAACCATCTGATGGGAAAATCACTGCCACTTCTCAAGGGTTGGTGCTACTTGATACACCTAATAAGGTCCCATTCACTATTTAAGGTGTAACTCATCTCATTTACAAAACCACATAAAACCATATAACAATAGAAAAGGGTAACCAATACAAACCAAGGAAGATACTATTGGGTATCATCTCTACCAAAAAGGAATCCCATGAATGAACCCTTTCTCCATTGGGGATAAAATCACATTACTAGAAAGTATGATTGAAATATAGTAACCATTAGTAGAAATTATCTAGTTGATAAAAGGTATGATAAGAGTCTAAATTAGAATCTATGAGGCCTCAACTACTGGAATTCATGTTACACAGTTTTCTTATGGGTAGTCCATCAATGGGAACTACTGTCTTCTTTATGAGAATCTCTATACTAAAAAAAGGGAGAGAAGCTATCTAAAATAATAGGGAAAATATATCTCTTATATAAGTATTTAAATCAACGCCTCATCACTTAAATTAAAAGTGGAAAAATGATCAAGTACTGAGATAGGATTTTCACAAACTTAACTCTAAAAAAATTGTTTTTGTGTGGGTGGAATTATTCATTTGATAGGATGAACCCATAATGATTAGAGCATATCTAAATCAACTAAAATAGGAGTTACATGAAATATAATGATTGAGAAATATATGATTAATGTATAAACTTAATTTTACCCTATATGTGATGATTTAGATATTTGGGTTGACTAACAGGTTACCAATGTCTCAGTGAAAGGATACATTTACAACCACACCTACTCTAGCCTCACTGGTATGATAACTAAAATAAAAAATCCCATGAAATCACAACATTAAATTCCTAAACTAGTCCTTGTGTGAATAATAACTCAAAAATCTATTCCTAGGACTTAAATCAATCTAATTCCACCCTAACATGGCTTACCCCACAGAGACCAAAACTATGATGATGATAAACTAAGTGTGCCAACCAAATCCTAGGGATGTGATTACCATGTATTAAAAGTATAAGGTATTCAATGACTAATTATACTAAGTATTAGGGACACCATTCTTGGGTGTCACAAGTATAAGGGACACAATGCCTGAATACCACACATATAAGGGATGTTATACTTGAGTAACACATGTTTGATGGACTCCGTGATCGAGTATCAAAAGTATAAGGAACTCCATACCTAAGTTTCATAATTCATTATATTCAAGTAGGATTTATAATCTATCATCATTATAGTTTAACAAGGGAGTATCCTTTTTTATGTAGAAACAGGTGATATAGTCTCATGACACCTTTCTCATCAAATTCTTTATCGTCGTTACAATTAAGATTCAAGAAAAAACCACATAGAATGCGTTTTGGTCACCTAATAATGCACAATACCTAGGGAGATTCCAATTGAACACCTTAAGTTTTTGAAATAGTCGACAGGGATTAAACATAAATAATAATAAAGTGATAATAAGTTTTTCTATCAAGTATAACATATTAAACACGGTTTATGTGTATGTTTAATGAATAGAATGGAAAATCAACCATGAATCTTCATAATTCATAATATAAGGAGACAAGAATTGAGGTAAACTTACTAAAATTCAAACCTTAGGGTTCTTATAGGTCACCAGGGTCGCGGGGGGACGGGGGAAGCAAGGTTGTTGGGGTCGCGGGGTCGCCAGGGTCACGGGGGGCTGGGGTCGTCGGGGTTGCGGTGTCACGACCCGACCCTACCCGAGCTCGAGCCACAACTAACCCAAGCCCACCTCCATAGGCCAGGGGCTGGTGACCAGCGCCGAAGGCACAACAACTCGGGGAGGCCTTTTCCTAAGAACCTATACACACACACGCAGCACAATCAATGCAAAAGTGCAGAGTAAAAGAAAAGACAAGCAGAGTAAAGGACAACTGCTATATATATAATCTGCAACAGTACATCGACCTCCAACAGTACAAAGTACAAGCTGAAGAGAAAATGGGGCAAAACACACGCCCAACCAAAAAGTGCCACAACCCGGCAATAGGTAAAACAACAGCAAACAGCTGGGAGGGTCCCACACCTGGAACCCGACAATGAACACCGCACGTGGTCCAAGCTTCCGGCTCCTAAGCTCCTCTGACGTCACGACCAACCTGTCTGTCATCTGCAAGGGCACACCAAGTACGGGCAAATCCCAAGTAGGGGTGAGTATAAAAATACTCAGTAGGATACCCCGAAGGCTCTAGGGAGCAACAAAGGAGGTACTGAAGGGTGAGCAGTAGAGCGAACAGGAAAAGTAAAGGAGTACAATAGAGGGTGCAGTAAAGAGTAACAGTAGAGATTCCAGCTCAACCAAACAAGAGGAAAGAAGGTAAACTCATCCAAACGCAAGGAGCTGGAAACGGTGAGAAGATGAACTTCCTGTCAAGTCTTTGCTACCTATAGCAGGAGAGTAGACTCATCCAACCATGAGAATCCAGACACAGAAAGCACGTGGAATACCCCACACGTCTTTGCCTCTCTTGGAGGGAGAGTAACCAATCCTAAGAAGTGGGTACTGGAACAAGGTATATACAAATACATATGCTCAACAAGAATCCAGAACAAGGTCGTAAGGGCATCTCCATCCCGTAGCTCAGCCCAAGAAAAGAGTAGCCAACAGTCCCAGAGATAACACCATCGATGCACAGCATCCTGCACGTCTTCCCCGAACTACAATTCAAGGGCTCAATCACCGCACCTCGACACAATCCGATTTGGGTGGCACTGACTCGCCCGCACGATTTTAGGTCACGTCACAAGGATTCATCTCGGTGGGGAAAGTGCTCCTCTTACTTGAGAGTTATGGGGGAACGTCAAACCAAAACTCGTCATTGCCCTGCAGTCGAGAGGTCTCCTAAAAGTCCAAGTCGTTCCATCACCAACCCGGACAACCAAGGGTCCCGCTCCGGTGATCACGGAGGAAAGCCACATACTAGCCTAGTAGAAAGGACTGAGTTTGGAATGTCAGCGAGTGTCCCACTGCCCAGCCCTACTGGAGGGTAAACCCTAATACATCATCAGGCGACCCACTGCCCAGCCCCGCTGGAGGGTAGACCTTAATACATCATCAGGCGACCCACTGTCCAGCCCCGCTGGAGGGTAGACCTTAATATATCATCAGGCAACCCACTGCCCAGCCCTGCTAGAGGGTAGTCTAGGAATAAGTCGACGGGTGACCCACTGCCCAGCCCCGCTGGAGGGTAGACCTGGAACAAGTCAACAGGCGACCCACTACCCAGCCCTGCTAGAGGGTAGACCCGAATCAAGACAACGAGCGACCCACTTCCCAGCCCTTCTAGAGGGTAGACCCTAAACAAGTCGACAGGCGACCCACTACCCAGCCCTGCTAGAGGGTAGACCTGAAACAAGACGACGGGCGACCCACTGCTCAGCCCTGCTGGAGGGTAGACCCTAAACAAGTCGACAGGCGACCCACTGCCCAGCCCTGCTGGAGGGTAGACCTGAAACAAGACGACGGGTGACCCACTGCCCAGCCCTTCTGGCGGGTAGACCCTCAAGAGTCGTCAGGTGACCCACTGTCCAGTCTCTACTAGAGGGTAAACCCTGAGAAGTCGATGAGTAACCCACTGCCCAGCCCCACTGGAGGGTAAACCCAGAACTACTCTGGTCATCTCTATTGGATGGTACAACACTGGCCAACTGAACACGGAGTGGGTATCGCACAACCATCTGACTCCAAAACAAGACTAGGGGAAACCACTCAACCTTGTTGATCTAAACCATCGAGCATAGATCCGGGGGAAAAACTCAACCCCACTGGTCAACAAACGAGAACCGAGGGACCCTCTATGTTGCGAGAGGTCAAAAGTACACAAAGAAGAACATGGCACACACCTGGGGCCCACACGACGTGTGGCCCCAAGTTAACCCCAACCAAGTGCACAACCATCTCAGGTAAAAACCACACGTACCTCCAAGCGCTCCCATATACTCCCAGAGTATACCTCACTTTCAGCCCAAGGGATATCGTGCACACGTCACCCAACGTCAATGCGAAGGCGTGAGGTAACATCTCCAACTTGTTGCCTCAACGACTGAGGCATGACCAACCACATCTATTCAAGCATTACTTCACTCACACGGGATTGCACGCGATCACACGCCAAGGGTCCTCTACAAACACAGTAGAAGAACCACCACCGGGGAACCTTCACATTTCCACATTTAATAAGATCACGTAAAAGGCTCCACTCGCCTGAACAGATCACACCATTGTAATCCTCGTGGAAAAATATGCGAGATAGACTACTTACTCGCCTCAAATGGATATCTGACGGAAAAGCCACCAACACAGCCTCACGCCCGATTGGTGTCCCGTGATCCCGAGCCTTGGCCCCGAAAACAGTCGGGCGCAACGTACCATTGAGATCCCCTCGGTAAAACACGTCAAAAGCACTACTCACTTGAGTGCAACGGATATCCGGAGAAAAAGGTACATTTTGGCGCACCGCACACGAGCGGTGCTTTGTGGGACCCGCATCCCGGTCCCGAAACACAACGAACGGATCGCACTGTTGCGGTCCTCTCGAAAAAGTACACAAGATGGACTATTCACTTGTCCAAAACGGTCGCCTGGTGATAGAGATGGAAAATCACTGTTAACGCCCAAATGGCCCCAGTGGGGCCCACACCATCGTGCTGAATTAGAGCGGGCGGATTGCGCCATTGAAATTACCTTGGAAAAACACCCAAAAATGACTGCTCGCACGCCCCGAATGGACATCTGATGAAAAGCTCCTGAAACGCTGCACGCAGCTCAAAAGACGTCGTAAGGCTCGTGTCTCAACTTCGACCTCAATGCCTAAAACCAACCTCGAAACCTCTGCCTCGGTGCCAGGGTCCCAACACCACTGACGGTGCTTAAATTGGATGTCGGACGCGTCTGCGCCATCCAAAACAAGAATTCCCGGGAAGCCCGCTAAGCGGCTCTACACACGTGTCGTTCCCCCGAGCCCCTCGTCTCGGAAGTTAAAACTCACGAAAACACCTAAAAAGTCCATCTCGACGTCAGGTCCGCGGCACCATAGACGGCGTGCAAAACGGACGCCCGTAGCTCAAAATACGGGCGTCCAAAAGTCTAAGGGGGGATTACCCCTGGGCCGGACCAGCCCGGTCCGGCCGGTCCGGCCCGCTCTGGCCGGCCCGCGGAACCGCGGCCCAGCCGCGGGTCCGGTTCACTCCACCGCGGCCCTCTGGCCGCAGCACGCCGCCTCCGACCAGCCGACACGGCCGGTCCTTCCACGCACAGACCCGCCTATGGCGGGTCTTGGTCTCCACAGCGGGGTCGCGATGCGACCCCGGTCCTCCCGAGCGCCGTCAAACCCCCAACGCCTGCGGCCACTCGCCATCGCCCCCAGTGCCCTCTGCTGCCTGCACCCTGGACCACCGAGCTGCCGTCGCACCAGAGCTCCCCGGACCACCACACTACCGCCGCACCGGAGCTCCCCGGACCACGGCGCGAGCCGCGGGAAAACTCCAAAACCCGTAAACTTCAACGGGCGTTTGCGATCATCTCCGAACTCGCATTTTCATTCCGATATAAGCGATAGAAAGCTCCTAAATTATACTACGCATCCATGGGTTTTTTTCTAAGATCAAACAACAAATCAAGGGTATAATTTAGGCTCAAAGGAGGTGCGGGAAGGAAAAATGCAACAAAACCCTACCTCGTGGGCGTTGCCCGGAGCTTCGCCGCCGAACCGCCGCCTTGCCGGAGTTGCCTCACTGGAGTGGAGGAGGAGAGTATGGAGGAGGAGCTCCTTCCAGGAGATTATGAAAGGGGGAGAGGGGGGGGTTTAGTGTTTAAATAGAAACACACTTAACCACTCGCCCGTCGGCCCGAACCCGAACCTCCGGCGGGGTTGAGGTTAAGCATCCCCTAGGCCAAACACCACCTCCCGAGCACAAATGAGGTCTCAGAATTTTAATTCGATTCCCCGTTCAAAATTTATAAAACTGAACGCCCAAAGCCACCAAATTACGAAAACGCCCTTGGAGCCATTTTTCACAAACGGCCCACGCCCGTGAAAATTACACCCCTCTTAGGGTAAACGGCACGCTCCAAACTCAACGGTGCCCTCGGTTTTCCAATACAAGCCACTGTTGAAGAGATACTTGAGTTTCACCCTTAAACGAATAAATTAATTAATTAATTATCCGTTTAACGTTCTGAAAGCGAGCGAGGGGTCCAAACGTCCCGCGCCAACAAGTTTTATGTTGTTCCTAGAGTAAAAACCCCATTCCGGACTCATCCGTACACTCAGATCTCTGATCCGGATCACCGTTTATGAGTTATCCCATTTATTTGTCGTTTCCAGTGTGAACGCACTGGAAATTTAATTCCGGCCACACCGGGGCTCGGAATCGCACGCCATCTGAAGGCGCTGCCCTGGAATATCATCAAGAATATTTCAAAGTGTTTCACATCAAAAACTGGGTTCTTAAATCATTCCCTGCTTCAATCTTTTTGTCCCCAAAAAGCAAAACCAGGGAAACTCGGGGTACTAAGCCCGCACCTGGCTCTCCCGTACCTAGAAGAACTCACGCATAGCTCTACGCCACCGCACACAGACCAAAGGATTGATCTGTTTCACATGAGGTCTTCCCTCACCGATGACGTGCATAAGCACGCACACTTCTTCTCAATTGAGTCACGTGGGAGACGTCGTGCACCCACTCCAGCCTTTGGGGTTAGGGAAAGGCGGTAGGGAACCTCGCCATCCCTCTGCACGATCTCAAACGGTCCGAAGGACCTCGGGGGTAGCTCACTTCCCTGGTCAAACCTCTACGTCACACGCCGGTACAAGAATCACCACTTGGACATGGGACAAGGCCTGGTGATTCCCTCCTTCATAATATCCATATGGTGAAGCACCCAAGGACATCTGGTCACGCAAGATTCACAGTCGATCTCCCATGACCAAGACTCTTTTACATGCTCGAAAGGCGAAGGAGTCGCTACCATCGACTAAAGAGAAGGGTCTCACACCTTCTACTTTACCAACACAGGGTTACACCTGACGCCCTGCGTCACCCTGGTATCAACTCAAGCAAGGAGTGGGAATAAAAAGAACTTCACCAACAGAGTCTAACAATTCTACTGCAAGAAGTAGAAGAGTCACAAGGGGTACCTCTCATCATCCCATGCTATGCAAGATCGTAGACATCCAAAGCTCGCGGCTGTCAGCGGTCCCAACTGTCAGCTCCTGGAGCCTGTCGTGGACCGCCTAGTGGTGATGAGAAGACCTCATAAAGTCATCCCCCACTACTATCTCCTCTCGCTCCTCTGTTAGAACCACCCCTCTGGGTACTACTCCGATCACGATGCTACCTTTGTCGTGGTGGTGCACCTGCTGCCTACCCGAAGTTCTCCGCATACCTGGTCGGGAAGTCTCGTGCCAAGTGACCTCGCACGTCGCAAGCATAGCACCGACTCTCTTCGGGATGCACTGGTGCCCTCCGGCGCCACTATGGTGTACGACCACACCCCTGAGTCTGGTTGTCAGAAAGCCACCTGCGTCGAGGTTCTGCTTGACGGTGCCCACTAGCTGCGGCAGACGTCTCGGCTCCAACGTGCCTGCTGCCACCACCAACTCCAAAACGTGACAGGAAGCTCTCTGTCACCAGCTCCTGCTCTAACACCCCAGCATATGTGGAAATGCCCAAGGGTACTATTACAGCATGAATCTCTCGGCGGAGACCCTGCTCAAACTTCCGCGCTCAGATACTGTCGTCATGGACCAAGTCCGGGTAAAAGCGTGCACAGTCTGCAAAACTAGTCGCGTACTCGGCCCCCATCATCCCTCCTTGCTGAAACTGTAGGATCTCCTGAATCCGAACGGGGCGCAAGAAGGAGGGGAAAAACTCCTCACGGAACAACAACTGAAAGTCGCCCCACGAAAGCGACGACTCGTCAAGAAACTGAGTCACCGGACTCCACCAACGCCAAGATGATCCATGAAAAAGGCTGGCTTCCAAAGCCACTCTCTGATCTGTCGGCGTATGCACAAGCCTGAAAAGGATAACCACTGTCTCTAGCCAAACCTTTGCTTCCTGAGGATCTGGCTCACCACTGAACCTCAGCAGTCTATGCCGCTGGAACTCACGGAGCGCGCTCAACCTGAGCTCAAGCTCAGCCTGCTCTGCTGAAACTGTTTGCTGCTCAACAGGTGGGGGTGCTGCTACCGGCCCACCCGGAGAAAGGGGCTCACATGATGGGTCCTTGACTATGGCCTCATAGCTCACAAGGTCGTCGTCACGCACCAAAGCTGGTATCTAGGTTGGCTGTCTTCACGGAGACATCCTGAATATTATCAAGGAGTGTCGCGGTCAGATGAGCATATATGTATATACCAATAACAACAACGATGTGGAGGTGACTCAAGAAGGGGAGTCAAGACTCACTCCTATGTGATGCACAAACAAATTTCACTGCAACAAGTGTCTCGGCATACCGAGTCGACAAGCGGGTTATCAGGGTCTTGGTGAATGGATACGTCAATCGTCGCACCATCACTAGACTCCCTGGCCTAAGAGCCGCTCTCGAGACATGTTAACACTGTTTCCCTAAATCCCAACCAATTCCTTTTTATTTTAGGGACGTCCGAATAGCATCCCAAGGAACAAACCACCTTTGATACCACTTTGTCACGACCCGACCCTACCCGGGCTCGAGCCGCAACTACCCCAAGCCCGCCTCTATAGGCTAGGGGATGGCGACCAGTGCCGAAGGCACAGCAACTCGGGGAGGCCTTTGCCTAAGAACCTATACACACACACGCAGCACACCCAATGCAAAAGTGCAGAGTAAAAGAAAAGACAAGCAGAGTAAAGGACAACTGCTATATATACAATCTACAACAGTGCATCGACCTCTAACAGTACAAAGTACAAGCTGAAGAGAAAAAGGGGCAAAACACGCGCCCAACCAAAAAGTGCCACAACCCAGCAATAGGTAAAACAACAGCAAACAGCTGGGAGGGTCCCACACCTGGAACCCGACAACGACCACCGCACGCGGTCCAAGCTCCCGGCTCCTAAGCTCCTCTGACGTCACGACCAACCTGTCCGTCGTCTGCAAGGGAACACCAAGTGCGGGCAAAGACCAAGCAGGGGTGAGTATAAAAATACTCAGTAGGATACCCCGAAGGCTCAAGGGAGAAACAAAGGAGGTACCAACGGGTGAGCATTAGAGCGAACAGGAAAAGTAAAGGAGTACAACAGAGGGTGCAGTAAAGAGTAACAGTAGAGAGTCCAGCTCAACCCAACAAGAGGAAAGAAGGTAAACTCATCCAGACGCAAGGATCTAGAAATGGTGAGAAGATGAACTTCCCATCGAGTCTTCGCTACCTATAGTAGGAGAGTAGACTCGTCCAACCCCGAGAAGCTAGACACGGAAAGCACGTGGCATACCCCGCGTGTCTTCACCTCTCCTGGAGGGAGAGTAACCAAGCCCAAGAAGTGGGTACTAGAACAAGGTATATACAAATACATATGCTCAACAAGAAGCCTGAACAAGGTCGTAAGGGGATCTCCATATTGTAGCTCATCCCAAGAAAATAGTATCCAACAGTCCCAGAGATAACACCATCGATGCCCATCATCATGCACGTCTTCTCTGAACAACAAGTGAAGGGATCAATCACCGCACCTCGACACTATCCGCTTTGGGCGGAACTGACTCACCCACACGGTTTTAGGTCGCGTCACAAGGACGTGTCTCGGTGGGGAAAGTGCTCCTTGTACTTTAGAGTTCTAGGGGAACGTCAAACCACAACTCATCACTGCCCTGTAGTCGAGAGGTATCCTCAAAGTCAAAGTCGTTCCATCACCGACTCGTACAACCAAGGGTCCCGCTCCGGTAATCACGGAGGAAAGACACAGACTAGCCTAGTAGAAAGGACTGAGTCTGGAATGTCAACGAGTGTCCCACTGCCCAGCCTTGCTGGAGGGTAAACCCTAATACATCATCAGGCGACCCACTGCCCAGCCCCGCTAGAGGGTAGACCTTAATAAATCATCAGGAAACCCACTGCCCAGCCCCGCTGGAGGGTAGACCTTAATACATCATCAGGCAACCCACTGCCCAGCCCTGCTGGAGGGTAGACCTGGAATAAGTCGACGGGTGACCCACTGCCCAGCTCCGCTGGAGGGTAGACCCGAAATAAGTCGACAGGCGACCCACTGCCCAGCCCTGCTAGAGGGTAGACCTGAATCAAGATGACGAGCGACCCACTGCCCAGCCCTGTTGGAGGGTAGACCCTGAACAAGTCGACAGGCGACCCACTGCCCAGCCCTGTTGGAGGGTAGACCTGAAACAAGATGACGGTCAACCCACTGCCCAGCCCTGCTGGAGGGTAGACCCTGAACAAGTCGACAGGCGACCCACTGCCCAGCCCTGCTGGAGGGTAGACCTGAAACAAGACGACGGGCGACCCACTGCCCAGCCCTGCTAGAGGGTAGACCCTCAAGAGTTGTCAGGTGACCCACTGCCCAGTCTCTGCTAAAGGGTAAACCCTGAGAAGTCGATGAGTAACCCACTGCCCAGCCTCGCTGAAGGGTAATCCCAGAACTACTCTGGCCATCTCTACTGGATGATACAACACTAGCCAACCAAACACGGAGTGGGTATCGTGCAACCATCTGACTCCGGAACAAGACCAGGGGAAACCACTCAACCCTACTGATCTAAACCATCAAGCACAGAGCCGGGGGGAAAACTCAACCCCGCTGGTCAACAAAAGAGAACCGAGGGACCCTCTACGTCGCGAGAGGTCAAAAGTATGCAAATAAAAACACGGCACGCACCTGGGGCCCACACGACATGTGGCCCCAAGTTAACCCCAACCAAGCGCAAAACCGTCTCAGGTACAAACCACACATAACTCCAAGTGCTACCGTATACTCCCAGAGTATACCTCACTTTCAGCCAAAGGTCTATCGTGCACACGTCACCCAACGTCAACACGAAGGCATGACGTAACATCTCCAACTTTCCACCTCAACGACTAGGGCACAGCCAACCACATCTATTCAAGCATTACTTCACTCACACGGGAGTGCACGCGATCACACGCCAAGGGTCCGCTACAAAAACAGTAGAATAACCGCCCTCGGGGCACCTTCACATTTCCACATTAAATAAGATCGCGTAAAAGGCTCTGCTCGCCTGAACAGATCACACGGTTGTAATCCTCATGGAAAAATATGCGAGATAGACTACTTACTCGTCTCAAACAGATATCCGATAGAAAAGCCACCAACACAGCCTCACGCCCGATTGGTGTCCTGTGATCCCGACCCTTGGCCCCGAAAACAGTCAGGTGCAATGTACCATTGCGATCCCCTCGGGAAAAAACGTCAAAAGCACTACTCACTTGAGTGCACCGGATATCTGGAGAAAAAGGTGCATTCTGGCGCACCGCACATGAGCGGTGCTTTGTGGGACCTACATCTCGGTCCTGAATCACAACGAACGGATCGCACCATTGCGATCCTCTCGAAAAAGTACACAAGATGGACTATTCACTTGTCCAAAATGGTCGTCTGGTGATAGAGATGGAAAATCATCGTTAATTCCCAAATGGCCCTCGTGGGGCCTGTATCATCATTCTAAATTAGAGTGGTCGGATTACGCCATTACAATGCCCTCGGAAAAACACCCAAAAACGACTGCTCGCACGCCCCGAACGGACATCCGATGAAAAATTCGTGAAACGATGCACGCAGCTCGAAAGACGGGTTGTGGGGCCTGCACCTCAACTTCAGCCTCAATGCCTAAAACCACCTTGGAAAGCTTTGCCTCGGTGCCAGGGTCCCAACTCCACTGACGGCGCTTAAATCGGACGTCGGACGCGTCCGCACCGTCCAAAACAAGAATTCCTGGGAAGCCCGCTAAGCGGCTCTACGCACGTGTCGTGCCCCCGAGCCCCTCGTCTCAGAAGTTAAAACTCCTGAAACCACCTCAAAAAGTCCATCTCGATGTCAGGTACTCGCCGCCATAGACGGCACACAAAATGGACACCCGTAGCTCAAAATACGGGCGTCCAAAAGTCTAAGGGGGGATTACCCCTGGGCCGGACCGGCCCTGTCCGACCGGTCGGCCCCGCTCGGACCGGCCCGCTCTGGCCGGCCCGTGGAACCGCGGCCCAGCCCGCACAGCCGGCCCGCGGCCCATCCACGGGTCCGGTTCACTCCACCATGGCACGCCAGCACCGACCGGTCGACATGGCCGGTCCTTCCACGCAAAGACACGCCTATGGCAGGTCTTGGTCTCCACCGCGGGGTCGCGACGCGACCCCAGTCCTCCCGAGCACCGCCGAACCCCCAGCGCCCACAGTTGCTCGCCATCACCCCTAGATCCCACTACCACCTTCACCCTGGATCACCGAGCTTCGGCCACATCGGAGCTCCCCAGACCACCCGCTGCAGCCGCACCGGAGCTCCCCGGACCACCGCGCGAGCCGCCGGAAAACTCCAAAACCCGTAAACTTCGGCGGGCATTTGAGATCATCTCTGAACTTGTATTTTCATTCCGAAATAAGTGATAGAAATATCATAAATTATACTACGCATCCATGGGTTTTGTTCAAAGATCAAACAACAAATCGAGGATATAATTTAGGCTCAAAGGAGGTGCGGGAAGGAAAAATGCAACAAAACCCTACCTCGTGGGTGTTGCCCGGAGCTTCACCACCGAACCACCGCCTTGTCAGAGTTGCCTCTCCGGAGCCGCCTCTCCGGAGTGGAGGAGGAGAGTATGGATGAGGATCTCCTTCCAGGAGATGAAGAAAGGGGGAGAGGGGGGGGTTAGTGTTTAAATAGAAACACACTTAACCACCCGCCCGCCGGCCCAAACCCGAACCTCCAGCGGGGTCGAGGTTAAGCATCCCCTAGGCCAAACACCACCTCATGAGCACAACGGAGGTCTTGGAATTTTAATATGAGGCCCCATTCAAAAGTTATAAAACTGAATGCCCAAAGCTGCCAAAATTACGAAAACGCCCCTGGAGCCATTTTTCACAAACGGCCCGCGCCTGCGAAAATTACACCCCTCCTAGGGTAAACGGCATGCTCTGAACTCAAAAGTGCCCTAGGTTTTCCAATCTGATCCACCGTTTAAGAGATACTTTAGTTTCACCCTTAAACGAATAAATTAATTAATTAATTATCTATTTAACGTTCTGAAAGCGAGCGAGGGGTCCAAACGTCCCGCGCCGACAAGTTTTATGTCGTTCCTAGGGAAAACACCTCATTCCGGACCCATCTGTACACTCGGATCTCTGATCCAGATCACTGTTTAGGAGTTATCCCATTTATTTGGCATTTCCAGTGTGAACGCACTGAAAATTTAATTCCAGCCACATTGGGGCTCGGAATCGCACGCCGTCTGAAGTCGCTGCCTTGGAATATCATAAAGAATATTCCAAAGTGTTTGGAATCAAAAACTGGGTTCTTACACGTGGGGTCGTCAGGGTCGCGGGGTCACCAGGGTCGTCGGGGTCGTGGGGGGCTGGGGTTGCGGGGGAAGCAGGGGGCTGGGGGAAGCGGGGTCGCAGGGTGAGAAGGGGGCTCGGTGTGGGGGGGGGGGGAAGGGCCAGTAGTGTAAAAAAAGTATTTCACGATGGTTTATTAAAAACCACCGCGAAACCATTTTAAAAAAGGGTTTAGCGGCGGTTCCCAAAACTGCCACTAAAAAACCGCCGCTAAATTCAATTTCTGTTGTAATGTTGGACTTCATATCATAGGTACATGATAAATTTACCGTTAAGACCTTTCATAAGATGGTTTATAACTACTTTTTATAAACTGATCTAGTTTCACCAACTATATATCTATTGTTAAGACCTTTTACAACACAGTTTAAAACCACTAGGTATTATCTCATAGGGTTTTGTCCAACTGATTTGTCTCATGAGACCTGTAGATGCATCAAGGTTCTATATAAAATCTAATCCCCACTTATCACTAAATTTTCAAATCATTCCTCATATATCAAATAATTGATTTAATTCATCAATCAATGTTCCTTATCATCAAATATATATATTGAGTAAGGGATACAAATTATTAATATTTTCCCAATCAATAAAATGACTTTAAAAGTAAAACACCATATGTAGGAATGAGATATGGTTTAATAACTAAAAATATCCATGATAAATAATATATATATATTCAATGGAAATTTAATGTTTAACGATCACATGAAATTAAATATTTCAAGGGAATGTTAATGACTACAAAAATGAATCAAGAAAGTGAATGTTGATACTTTACTTGGTTAAAATTATCATAAACCATTAAGAGGATAGATAAGGATGGTACCAATACAATATATACCCATTGGAGTGATAATAAATGGTTTTTGTCAATGATGAATAGAAATACCATAAAAATATTTTTAAAACATTCTTGAAGAAAATATTCTTTTCATTTTGATAATCACTTTTTAAAAAACATAAAACATTTTTAAAATCCTTTTATTTAAAAATTACTTTTAAAATATAAGAATTTATAGAATATTTGGAAAAATATTTCTTTAAACATATACTAGTAAACTTGTAAATGAAGCTTTAAATAAATAGCAGTCATGATAGAGGGTAATTCTATACAATCCGTACAAGTTAAAAATAACATTCATTTTTCACTCTAAAAAGTTTAGAAAAGTACCATGTTTGTAAAAATATGAGAATATTTGTCATGAACTGCCTTCACCAAGATGAGGGAAGGGACATCAAACTTCCAGACCCTTCCTTCTTCAAGTTGAAGGATAGATAATGACCCTTGAGTCCCGCCTTCAATAGGCCTTGGAGTGGTGACTAGCACCAAGGGTATAGATTCACATGTAAAATGGAAGGCATTACCCTTCTAATAGAATAAAATTGGGAGATAAGATGATAAATCCCAACTACTCAAAAAACAAAAAGTAAAAGTAAAGCCAAAAATCCATTCCCATATGCATGTTCAAAGATAAACCATACAAAGTACAAGAAAAATATAAAGGGAAAGTACAAAAAGAAAATAAAACAACAATGAAAACCATCCCAACGTCTGAGCTAGTACAGTCCCTGAAGTCCTCCTGGAAACCTGAAATCAGTTTTATATATGTAGGGAGAGTATAAAGGTATACTCAGTAGGGAAAACCAAAAGATCTCATGCACAATTGGGGAGGCATTCTAATTCCCCTTGAGAAAGTATAGGTAAAAAAACACCTAGAAAGGAAACTATCCACCTATCCTCACCAATGCACACTCCCCAAATAACGCAAGTCATGTAAGTAATAGTAAAATCACATCAATATTTGGGTACCCCACACCGCTTTACCACTGGTTATTGAAGGCGTCCTATGCATCAGACCACCCCCGCCATTTTCACTGCAGTCCCACTGCTTCCCCAACAACAACCTTATGGGAAACCACAACCACACATCCCACCCATAGAGACCTGGTCCACCACAACCACACATCCTACCCACAGACACCTGGTCAACCAAAACCATATGTAACTACACCTGCATACACCTGGGCCAGAACAACTACCGCCATGCCCGAAGACACCTGGGCCTCATCCCAAAGACACTTGGGAAAAAAACATGCCTGCACACACCTAGGCCAACCACTACAAAATACACTGCCTAAAGAGTCTTGGGATAAAATGGACCTCAGTCCATCATAGCCTTCCAAAAGAGTCTTAGGCTACTTGGGAGAGGGATCAGAAAGGAGATAATAACCATCCACTCATAAGGATATTGGGAAAACACCCTCCCCCATGAAATGAGGGTGTTCGGAATGAAGTTATCAACTTGGGTGGGGTGCGAATAAGAAACACAAGAACTAAATTTATACATATAGGTAAACAAGAAATCATCCCAACATAAGGGTCCCAAAACTAGCCCATACACAAATACCCTCAATACTATTCATTCATGCACAAAAGCACAACAGCCATAACTAGAACACCACCCATTATTGTTATTATGTTCAAGTGGTTTCGTTAGGAAATTAATTATTCACTATTGGGAATCTAGCAAGCACATCCACAAGTCGAAAAAACTCCGAAGGAGAAAACAGCCAAACAGCAATTTAAGCATTCACACCCGGTTCTCTTATAAAGTCACAATGTCAAAAGGAATCTCTGAGATCCCTCAATGTACTAGAATCAAACCATGCCCCAACATATGAGCATATATCCACAAGTCAACTGAACAAAAGGAGATTCCATCCCCATCCACATCACCCCACAAGAAGTAACCACACAAAGAGGTTTTAAAACTTTTTCACACCATTCGTTATCTTCCTTCCTTTAGTTTGGTTAACCGGGGTGATCACACAAGGATTATTATTCATTGGGTATCTATTTAATCAACCGAGTTTATGTGATTAACTAGTTTTCTTGTTATGGCCATTCAATCCCAAGTTCATAAATAAAACATAGGTTCATTAGCGTGCAAGAAAAGAACACCAATGACCATGATTTACAGTGGGCATAAGCCCATACAATTAAAATATATGAATGAAAATAAAAGAGTACAACAGCATCATCATCAAACACACCTCTTAATTATTTAGAAACCATTTATTATATTCGTTAATGTCCAGTTTCATCCATGACCTGAGGAAATATTATCATACCAACCCCACATGATACACTGTAGAGAGAGGTGAAGGAAGACCCAAATTGGATGGTCAACGATCGAAGTTTTCTCCTTACACCAAGAATTGGAGATGCGACGCTTGTAGGAAACTCCAAGGCTACAAGGGTGAGAAGAAAGGGCTCTAGTATAGGGCATGATTTTTTTTGGAAGAGGGACTCCAAAGAGAGAGAGAAAGGAAAATGAGAGATGATCTTGGCTTAAGAAAAGGCAAGATCCTAAAATCAGGGAGACGATTTCGAAGTACTTAAAAGTAATATCGTGACTTGACCACATGGTTGGCCAGTTTCACACATTAGAAATTATATCTATTTAATAATTATCCTCTAAGATGGTGGAGATAACAGTTGTGAGATAAATGGTTTCCTTTAAATAGAGGAAAATGCATAAAAAAGGGGGAAAATGTAAATCACGACAAGGTGTGACACTGAGTAAAATGGACACACGTTTTGATAACTCAAGGGTTACCTGACTATTGGGGGTTTAAAAATCTTTTAATGGTTTTAAAAAGGCTTTGAAAAAGATATTAAAACACTTTTACATCAAAAGATACGTTAATGGGGGAAAACTAGAAGGTTTTGGAAAAACAGGGAAAGACTCATTGTTAGGTGAGTCACCATTGCCCTGGCACCATCGCCCTGGCACCGCCACCCTAGCACTATCGCCCTGGCACCATCACCCTGACACCATCAGTGCCACCGTTAACTATTGGTGCCACCAATGTGCCTTAGTGCCACTGATACCCCTTGGTGCCACCGACTCCCCTCAATGCCACCAATGTCGATCGGTTCCATCAACGCTCATTGGTACCATTGATGCCCATCGGTGCCACCGACTCCCCTCGGTGCCACTGAGGCCGATCGGTGCCACCGATGCCCCTCAGTGCTACTGATTCCCATCGATACCATCGATGCGGATCAGTGTTGTCGATTCTCATCAGTGCCACTAATGCTCATCGATGCCACCAACGCTCATCGGTGTCACCGTTTTTTCAAATCCTAAAATTTTGAAAACTCCTTAATGAGTCATTGGTTTTCCCCAGGATACCTCATATCCCAAGAATTTGGCAAAGTAATGGACCAGGAGGGTCCAATACATTACATCAGATACCTCTCAAACTATTCTCATCCTCAAGAATTCAAGGGTAAACCTGAAGAAAAGGGAGGGGTCCGAACAACCACCTAAAATATACCTATTAGAAACAAAACACCCTAGAGTTGTTCAAATCTTAGAACAAGCCCCGAAATCTAGAAACACATCTCCCTTATCTATCTCTTGAACAACCACAGAGGCACTACCAGTCTTCTCCCCCAAGTAACCACACAAACATATAAAGGCATTACTATCCAGACATATAGATTAGGGAGTCCCTTCCCCCATGTCAAGATACTATCCGCTTTGCATGGAACTGACTAGCCTGTGTAGGTTTAATTGAATCCACTTTAATGTATCTTGATTTGGGATCAGGTTCTCCCCTCCCCATAGTCAGTACTTTTCACACACATCCAGGAAACAAGGGAAACATCCCATCCCATAGTTAACAGGGTCAAGCACTACATCATAGTCAAGTATAAAACAATACAGAATAAGACTCAAAATAGCTCTGGGTACTGGGCACGCATTTGTGCCTTTTGTTCCTAGGTACACTCCTCAAGGCCACCATGCCTCCATAACACACGAACCAAGGGAATGGTTCATCTATGAATCACCTTCTCCTCACGATCCTCAATCCTAACTAGTCACTCCACAAATATCGCATCATCCTCGATATCTATCTCTCCCCAATTGAGGACATGTGAGTCATTATGTAGATATCGATGAAGCTAAGATACATGGAAGACGTCGTGCACCCTCAGTAGCGGTGGTGGTAGCACCAGCTGATAAGCCACTTCGTCGACCCGCCGTAACACCTCAAAGGGTCCGAAGAACCTCGGAGAGAGCTTACTACCCCTACTGAACCTATGTTGCCCACGATGAGGGGAGACCTTCAAGAACGCATAGTCCCCAACCTAGAACTCCAAGGGTGTCCTCCTATGATCGGCATACAACTTCTAACGGTCCTAATCCACATTTATCCTTTCACACACAAGCTATACATTCTTCGTCTTGCTCTACACCACCTACAGGCCAAGAACACCTACTTCCCCAACCTCTGTCCAGCACACAGGTGAATGACACGGTCTTCCATACAAGGCTTTGAACAGGCCATGTCAATGGTAGAGTGGTATCTATTGTTGTAGGTAAACTCTACCTGAGGCAAGTGTCATACCCATGATCCTATAAAGTCCAAAACACATGCCTGTAGCATATATTCCAACATCCAGATGGGACGCTCTATATTCCCATCTATCTGGGGGTGGAAAGTAGTGTTGAGGCATAGTTGGGTGCCAAAATCATGTTGTAATCCTTTCCAGACTCATTAGGTAAACCATGTATTCAGATCTGAGATTATGGACCTTGGAAATCCATGAAACTTCACCACCTCGTCCATGTACCTATGTTCTAAGTAATCCACCACACTCGACTCCTTGATTGCTAGGAAGTGCGCTGATTTTTTCAACCGGTCTACCAACACCCAGATAGCATCACAGCCTCCTTGAACCCTCAGTAGTTTTGTGACAAAATCCATCGAGACATTATCCCACTTTCACTCGGGTACATCTAAGGGTTGAAACAGACCACCCAGAACATGGTGCTCAGCCTTTACCTACTGTCACACAAGTCACTTTTCCACAAACTCCTCTACTGCCCATTTCACCCTGAGCCACCAAAACTGACTCATCATGCCTCGGTACATCTTGGAAACTTCTGGTTGTACCATTAGGGGTGAGTTATGGAACTCACCAAGTACTTTCTCATGCATCATCTCTAGGAAAAACAACTTCCCACAGAAAAGCATCTGATTCTGACCATCCATCCAAAGCATTTCCCTGTCTAACGCGATCACGCATTACTTCAGCCTCTAAGTACACACACTAAGACTCCTCTTATTTTTTGTACCAAGGAAGACTTCACCATCATCTGAAACATACAACCTCTACTAACCTCCACCCTCATGCTCATTTGTAAAGTATCCAACTCCTCCATTTCTTTATAAGAAATTAATGACTCTCGAACCATATACTTCTGTGACTTTGTACTCAAGGAATCAGCCACCATGTTCCCCTTTCCTGAGGTGTAGGAGATCTCAAATTCGTAGTCCTGAAGAAACTCCATCAACCTCCACTACCATAAGTTCAGGTCTCACTGGGAGAAGATATACCTCAAGCTCTTATGATCCTTAAAGACCCTAAATCATTCCCCGATGAGGTAATTCCGCCACAATTTCAGAGTGAACACTACCGCTGCAAGCTCAAGGTAATGGGTGGCATAGTTGCATTTGTGAGGATGTAACTTCCTAGACCTATAAGAGATCACTCCTCATTTTTGCATCCGCACACACCCAAAGCCTAGGCCTAAAGCATCACAGAACACTTCAAATGTTACCCCTTTCTCTGGAAACCTTAGTACAGGGGCACTTCCTTCAGACAACTAAAGGCTGTCTGGCACTGCTCACTCCATACAAAAGCCTGGTCTTTCTTGGTCAAGGCTATAAAAGGTGTTTCAACTTGAGAGAATTTGGGCACAAACCTTCAGTAGTAACCTACTAGACCTAGAAAACTATGAATATTTGTCATTTTATTGGGTTATGCCCAGGAAAAAACCGCCTCAAACTTCAACGGGTCCACTTATATTCCCTAATAGGACACCACGTGTCTAAGTAAGTGCACCTCTCGTGTACAGAACACACACTTGAACAACTTCCCATAGAGCCGATGTTGTCGGAGGACCTTTAAAACCATCCTTAGATGCTCGTTGTGCTCCTCCTATGACCTTGAGTATATCAGTATGTCGTCAATAAACATGACTATGAACCGGTCTAGATACTCGTGGAAGACGGAGTTCATGATCCCCATGAACATGACTGGTGTGGTTGTAATGCTAAAAGTCTTGACCACAAACTCAAAGTTCCCATATCTTCACCTAAAAGTAGTCATTGATATGTCACCCTCCTTCACCCTTAACTGGTGATATCCCAACCACAGATCGGTCTTAGAGAACCATCCTTCTCCCTTCAACTGATCAAAAAGGTCATTAATCCTCGAGAGGGGGTAACAATTCTTGATCGCCACTTCATTCAGCCTTCGGTAGTCTATACATAGCTTAAGACCACTGTCTGCCTTCTTTATGAGAAAGACTAGAGCACCCCATGGTGACATGCTCAGTTAGATAAAACCCTTCTTCATCAAGTCATCAACCTGAATTTGTAACTCCTACAACTCAGAAGGCGTCATCCGATTGGGAGCCATCAAAATCGAACAGTCATTGGGTTGTAAGTCTATTCCAAACTCAACATCACGTTGAGGGGGTAGAGTCACAACCTCTTCAGGGAAGACATCCAGAAACTCAATAACAATCCCTATAACTTACACTGTCTCTATGTCTTTTAATTCCACTAATAGCTTGGCTAACAAGGAAATAAGGGGCTTCACTCGCCGACTTCCCTCCTGGCGACCCCACTTGCCGAAAAAAATTTACATTTTGGCCACCCATATCTGAAAACACAACCCTTATCCGAAATAATTAAATAATGGAATACACATAGAACAACCATTTGATGCCTAAAATGAAATCATATTACTACATATCTAGCAAAAGGAGGTCCCCACTGGAATGATGTGGCCCCAACATCAGTCAACATCCTCAACAAACATAGGAAAAGTTGTTCTGACCTCCAACTAGCGTACTCAATACTAGGGGAATGGGAATTCTCTCTACATCCAGACCTAGAGCATGGGCTAGACGGGGTGAAACAAAGAAGTAGGAAGCTCCTTAATCAAACAAGGTATAATCAAGAGTACTAAACAAGCTGATAGTGCCTTGAAAGACATCTGTCCCTACTGGAACTGATGCCTATGCGGTGTGAAATTTCCCACACCCATCTTCTCTGACCCTCGGCTGTCAGCCACCTCCCTGACCACACCCTGGTCGAGGTTCATAAAGAGAATATTGAGGCCAGTCTCCTCCTACAATGTCTACTCTCAGAAGAGAGGGAGCTCGATGTCCCAACTATGGCTGCTGGAAAGGCCTGGATGGGAACTGATACTGCTGAGGTGGTCACTGAACCTTCCCACATCCACTATATTGTACTTGGTATGGAAAATAATTTTAAGGTGGTCATGGCTTCCACAAATAAAGAACCTCAGTCCTAGGCCCGTAGAGAAAGGGAAAGGACCAGGAGATCAAAACTGGAACTGCTGAGGCCTGCTCCCCACCGGCCAAAACCTGGATGGACCTGATGCTGGAGGTATGCTGATAATGGACTTCCCCTTTGAGGAACTCAACTGGCTCCCCTCACATGGAACACCTCCAAGCATGTTCATCCTCTCCACCACTTCAGCCTTCTTCAAAACCTCCAAGTATGTCGGTAGAGTAAAGGGAGTAACAGCATACTAAAGAGAAGGTTGGAGTGCCTCCTCTAAATGTCTCGCTCGAGACTCCTCATCCAAAAAGGGGTCTGGAGAAAAAAGAATGAGATACTTGAACTTGATCTCTAATTCCCTCACTATCATACTCCCTTGATAGAGAGAGGGAAACTCTTTCCTCTTCTTAGCCTTAATTTTGGAAGAAAGGAATTACGCCTGGAACACCCTCTCGAAGTCTGTCCATGAAACCTCGGTTTACCTGTTCTCCCTAAGGTAGAGCATCCACTATTGATGCGCCAATCCCTGCATCTGGATCACAGCTAGAGGAACCCAGTACTCATCCGGGGCCCAGATCAAGCTGAAATCTATCACAAAATTCTCAATCCAGCTTTTTGTCTCCAAGTCTGAGATGCTTCCCTCGTACTTCTTGAGGGTCTACCGCTAAAAGGAATGAAGAGTCTTCTAACACTGGTCATCCTCCTCCTCTCGATTATCCCTCGACTAATCGTCCAAATCATCCTCATGTGCCTTGATTTCCCTCATTACTCGTGGTCGTCATCTAGCTGTCATAGCTATAAGGTAAACACGGAATGACTAAGCCCGAGTAGTGTAAAAGATCTATTTTAAATTTTTCTTAAAATTTTTATTCACTTTAAACTTCTAAAACACCCAAAACACATAAGAACACAATTCATTATGATGAATGTACATTTCCTAGGGTCTCTACCCTGCAATTATTGTAGCCTCACTCAGTCGTTATGTAGGTCTAGAGTCCTTGCATCAGATCACGGGGGGCCTAAAATCATGTGTTTTAGCCAGTCTTACCTAGCCTATTTCATGCACCAAGATTTCCTAACACTATTTCCCTACCATCCCATGAAATTATCATTGTTCCTAACTCTGAACTCTATTCTATCTCCCACCCATCTCTTTTGATACCATTCTGTCATGACCCACCTTCACCAAGATGAGGGAAGGGCCCGCAAACTGTCAGACCCTTCCTTCTTCAGGTTGAAGGAGAGATAATGACCCTCGAGTCCTGCCTTTAATAGTCCTTGGAGTGGAGACTAGAACCAAGGGAATATATTCACATGTAAAATGGAAGGAATTTCCCTTCTTATAGAATAATATCGGGAGATAAGTTGATAAATCCCAACAACTCCAAAAACTGAAACTAAAAGTAAAGCCAAAAACTCATTCACATATGCATGTTCAAAGATAAACCCATACAAAGTACAAGAAAAATCCAAATGGAAAGTACCAAAAGAAAATAAAACAAAAACAAAAATTATCCCGGCGTCTAAGCTAGTATAGTCCCATACAGTCCCCAAAGTCCTCCTGGAAACATGAAAGCGGTTTTATATACATAGGGTGAGTATACAGGTATACTAAGTAGGGAAAACCAAAATCTCTCATGCACAAGTAGGGAGGAAATCTAATTCCCCATGAGAAAGTATAGGTAACCAAAACACCTATCAAGGAAACTATCCACCCAGCTTCACCAAGGAACACTCCCCAAATAATTCATGTTAGGTAAGTAATAGTAAAAGCACATCGATATTTGGGTACCCCGCACCGCTTTCCCACTGGTTATTGAAGACATACTACGCATCAGACCTCACCCACCATTTTCACTGTAGTCCCACCGTCGCCCCAAAAACAACCTTATGGGCCACCACAACCATGAATCCCACCCGCAGACACTTGGGCCACCATAACCACACATCCTGCCCACAAACACCTAGGCCACCACAACCATACGTAAATACACCTACAGACACCTGGTCCAGAACAATTATCGCGATGCATGAAGACACCTGGGACTCATCTCGAAGAAACTTTGAAAACAAACATTCCCACACACACCTGGTCCAAACACCACAACATATCTTTCCCTAAGATTCTTAGGATAAAATGGACCTTCATCCATCACAGCCTATCCGAAGAGTCCTGGGCTACTCGGGAGAGGAAGTAGAAAGGAGCTAATAACCCTCCACCCATAAGGATGTTGGGAAAACACCCTCCCCCATGAAATTGGGGTGTTCGGAACGAAGTGCTCAACTTGGGTGGGGTGTGAATAAGAAACACAAGAACTAAATTTAAACATATAGGTAAACAAGCACTCATCCCAACCTGAGGGTCCCGAAACCAACCCATACACAAACACCCTTGTTACTATATATTCATGAATAAAAGCACAAAACCCACAAATAGAACACCACCCATTATTTTTATTATGTTCAAGTGGTTTCATTAGGAAATTAATTCTTCACTACCGGGCAACTAACAGAAACATCCACAAGTCGAAACAACTCTGAAGGGGAAAACAACCAAACAACAATTCAATCATCCACACATGGTTCTCCTGTAAAGTCACAATGTAAAAAGGGATTTGTGAGATCCCTCAATGTACTGGAACCAAAACAAGCCCCAACATATGGTCATAGATCCACAATCCAACTAAACAAAAGGATATCCCATCCCCATCCACATCACCCTACAAGCAGCAACCACACAAAGAGGTTTCCAAATTTTCCCACACCATTCATAAAGTTACTTCCTTTTCTTTGGTTAACCGGGGTGATCACACAAGGATTATTATTCATTGGGAAACTATTTAATCAACTGAGTTTATGTGATTAACTAGTTTCCATGTTACGTCCATTCAATCAAAAGTTCATAAATAAAATAGAGGTTCAGTAGTGTGTAATAAAGGACCACCAACAACCACGATTTTCAGTGATTATAAGCCCATACAATTCATAACATATGAATGAAAATAAAAGAGTACAGTAGCATAATCATCAAACACACCCCTTCATTCTTTAGAAACCATTTAATATCTTTGTTAAGGTTCGGTTTCATCCATGCCCGGTGAAAACATTATCATACCCACCCCGCATGATACACAGTAGAGAGAGGTGAAGGAGGACCCAAATTAGATGATCAATGATCAAATTTTTCTCCTCATGCCAATAACTAGAGATGCTCCACTTTCAGGTAGGGGTGTCCAGACCCGACCCAACCCGACAGACCCAACCCGACCCAACCGGGTTGGGTCGGGTTGGGTTGGGTTTAAAAATTTATATTCACGGGTCGGGTTGAGTCGGCTTGATCCATGGTCAGGTTGGGTCGTGTCATGGGTTGGGAAACAAATGACCCAACCCGACCCAACAGACCCAAAATATTCACTCCAGCATAGCGCACGTTGCCCAGCCTATCCCCTATTGCCTGGTTTGGTTTCTTATGGGAAGGGAGCGAAATTGTGATCCCCACCCTCGTTGTCTTGCCATGATTCCCACCCCTTGTTGTCTCACCCGAAATCCCCACTCTGATCACCTCCCTATGATACCCACCCCATGTCGCCTCATTGGGATCTCCATCCACCGTCACCTCACCGGTGATACCCACCCCCCGTAGCCTCTCTGTGATCTCCACTCCATCCCTCGTCGTGTCTCCAATGATCCCCAACCTCCATTGCATCACCGTGATCTCCATATGTCATCGTCACAATCTTCGTCCCTCATCACTTTACTACGATCTCCATCCCTCATCGCATCGTTGAGATATCCATCTCCATTCCTCTTCACCTCGCCAGCGATCCCCACCCCTAGTCGCCTCACCTGAGATCCCCACCCCCGCTACCTTGCTGGTTGTGGCAGTGGATGGAAGAAAGACCAAGCTCACAGGATGGAGGATAAGTCACTATATTGGGATGATCCAACAGCTTCTTGGTTTGATTCAGTTCGGTTTATGAAGAGCAGTGTCAGATTTTTTTTCCAGTAACCCGATCAGGTTGACCCGACCCAACCCTATCTGAGATGGGTGGGGTCAGGTCAGGTCCATGATGAAAATCACCCCTGACCCAAACAAACCCGACCCGAGTTCTTCTTATTGGGTCGGGTCCAAAAACCCCCCAACCCGAACCATGGACACCCCTACTTGTAGGAAACTCCAAGGGTGAGCGGAAAGGGATCTAGTATAGGGCACGATTCATATATGGAAGAGGGACTCCAAAGAGAGAGCGAAAGTAAAAGGATAGATGATCTCTATTTAATAAAAGGCCAGATCCTAAAATCAGGGAGACAAATTCAATGTACCTAAAAGTCAGATCGTGACTCAATCACACAGTTGGGCAGTTTCAAAGGTTATAAATTATTGGAATTTAATAATTATCCTTAAATATGGTGGGGATAACATCTATGAGATAAATGGTTTCCTTTAAATGGAGGAAAATGGGTAAAAAAGGGGAAAAACTGTAAATCATGAAAAGGTGTGACATCGAGGAAAAATTCCACACATTTTGATAACTCAAGGTTCACCTGACTATTGGTGGTTTAAAGATCTTTTACTGGTTTTAAAAAAAAATTGAAAAAGTTATTAAAACACTTTTATGTCAAAAGATGTGTTACTAGGAAAAACTGAAAGGTACTAGAAAAATAGGGAAGGGCTCACCATTAGGTGGGTCACCATCACCTTGGCACCATCACCCTAGCACTGTCTCCCTGGCACCGTCTCCCTGGCACCATCTCCTTGGCACCGTCAGTTCCACTGTTAACCGTCAGTTCCACTGTTAACCATCGGTGCCACCAACACCCATTGGTGCCACTAATTCCCCTTGGTGACATCGATGCTAATCTGTGCCACTAATGCTCATCGGTGCCACCGACACCCCTAGGTTCCACCGATGTTGATCGGTTCCACCGATGCTCATTGCTGCCACCGACGTTCATCGCTGCCACTGACACCCATCAGTGCCACCGACACCCATCGGTGCCACCGATACTAATCGGTGCACTAACACTCATCAGTGCCATCGACGCTCATTGGTGCCACTGTTATTTCAAATCCTAAAATTTGAAAAACTTTTTAATGAATCACTAGTGGTCTTCAGGATACCTCATACACCAGAAACATGGAAAATAAATTGACCAGGAGGTTACGAGTCATTACAAGATTCCTTTCACATTTTTTTTGTAAAAGAAAAACGGGCATTGTTTTGAAAATTATATAAATATTAATTTTAAAAAAATTTAAAAATGGGTAAATATTTCTTCAATAAATCATTTTTAAAAGGTTAAAAATATTTTTTAAAACATTTTTTAAAAACATGGTTTTGGAAGAAAACATGTTTTCTACTAAAGATAGAAATGAAGTCATATTTTCTTCAAACAATTATGAAATATTTTAAGTAACAAATATTGGAAAAAGATATTATTATTTTAAAATATCATGAATAACTATAATAAGAGAAAATGGAATGGGTTTTTTAGATAATGATCAAATAATTTCCTTCAACTAAAATTCAATAATGAATAATCTCGATTAGATTTTGAAATAAACCTTTAAAATGATCATGAAGTTGAAGTGAGAATTAATCAATGAATAAATTATGTGTATCAAATTTAAATACATATAAATCAAGTTTAAATAAAATAAAATATAATTAAAATTTATTATACACATAATCTTATAATATTATAATCAATGAAGTAGAATTTTAACCTAATGAACGAAAATCGAGTTAAAAAATTCATTACCTCACGCTTCCTTTTATTGAACGTGTGTTAACCTCTTGTATAATTGTTTTAAAAATGTTATTAACTTATATCAAACCCATATTTATAATATAATATATGATAATTTTATAACATCTTATCATCCTTTTATTAATAATATTTAATTATTTTCATTGTTTTGGGTGTTAACTGCCTAGTTTTATCATATGTGTTTCGTTATGAAAGATCTAGTTATTGAGCATGTTATATAGATATATCATATACAGAATAATAATCAAGACATAATTATGATATTTTTACATCAATTTTACTTTTAAAACCAATCTTCAAATATGGTTATGAAAAATGACTGCAAATCATTTCTTTTTCTTTTTATAAAATAGCCAGCTTAGGGGTGTCTGGTGCCCAACAAACAAGGTCCAGCAAAACAATACAAAGAGGAAAACTAAATAACACAAAGTTAAACATCATAATACCCGTAGTTGTCGTCGCAACCCAAAATGGATTTCTCTTCCCCAGTGGCCGATTCCCACTTTGGGATTCTCCAAAAACTCACACTTTGAACACGATTTCTAAGTTGCTCCAGGGCAGCCATGTCCGGTGATGTATTCTTGGTCCTGCTGCCCTTCTTGACTACCAGAACCACCTGGTTATTCTTTTTTGAAGCAGAACTGGTCTGCATTGGTCATGGGAGATAGGAGTAATCCTTCTTTGATCTCCTAGTTTCAGTTGCAGTCAACAATCCTTCCCCTGCAGTTTCTTTCTGAATCCCCTGTTGAACAATCTCACTGAAGGACCGGCCAACCGGAGCACTCAGGATCTCTTTACCCTTAGAATTCTCCTTTACCACCCTGTATTGTTCAACATTGTAGTCCCTCATTTGATCTGGTGTTCTATTCTCTCTCAAAGGGATACGCACCTCCTCCATAAGAATATTCTCCACAACCGTGAGTTGTGCCTTCATCCCTAAACCACTTGCCTGGGAATTTCCTGAACTATGGTCTGCACCTGCCACCAGAGAGTTGCTCCCGTCTATACTGTGTATATTCAGGACAACATGATTCCACCTCAATTCCTCCCCTGGTTGAACCTCCTCCAGCTCCCTACCCTTCCAAGCCTGTTAAATTCCCAAGACATCAGTCTATTGATTCTCCAAGACCACCACCTCATCCCCCTTCCCGGCAGTATCCTCCACCTCCATTTCTTCAGCCAACAGATCCTCAGATAGTCCATTGAACCTGTTACTTAATGAAATGAAAGGAGTAGCCAAAGGATCCAAACCTGAAATATTCCTTTCACCTGTCATGACAACCACTTCTTCTGTGTTTGAATCCATTTCAACCCCAACCTGCTCTGAACTCAACTCTACCATTAACCCATGAGGATTTATAACATCTTGCAAAGCATCCCTGCTAGGCCCTATAGTTTTACTCTCCACATCCAAACCAGACTCACATGAGACCTTCCCTCTTACACTAGGTCCTGCCAGATTCTTGTCCATGTCCATCTCCAAATCAACCCCCACGGTTTTTCTTCTAACATCAACACCTGAGATCACAGGAGCGCCTTTCCTACATTTCTCCTCCCTCAATCGTGCTGGATAACCACCTCGGAATAACTCAACCGAGTGGCCCATCCTCTTGCAAGATCCATAGAAATTGGTCCAGTTCTCATAAATAACCCTTTGCTTGCAACGGTATTCCTCTCCAATCGTAATCCAGACAAAATCAAATGGGATGCGAGAAGCATCAACCTCCACACAAACCCGAGGATTCATTGGGTGGAAAACAGCCTCCGTTCGGCTATCAGAACAAAGAAAACGACCAACCAAATTCCCCAACATACGAATTATCGAGGGATTTTGAAACAGTAATGGAAGCTTAGTAAAACTTACCCAAACCTCCATGGAAGGCGAGTCGCGGTTCATGTGAATCTCAAAGGACAACCTAAGCAGAAGGAAACGAGATCCATTGAAGACATGAGGGGATCTCGACCATGCTTGAATCAGATCTGCCTCTGTCTCGAACCGAATCTTGATTTTCTTGCAATCCAGCAGGCCTACCACCGCTCGTTCCTGGAGATCCCAAGACCCGAAGACGAACCGGTCGAAGGCATCAATTGAGGTCCTCTTTTGATTGAATCGAGCCACCAGAGTGAGGTTTAATAAACCTGTAGCTTTAGAAAATTCAGAAGTGGAAAGCTAAAGATTTGGAGCCTCGTCGATTAGATCTGCAACCTTAGGGTTTATCACTGCTTTCAGAAAGGGAGGGAGAAAATCCGGGTTGGAAAATCGCTGGAAGGGCCCTGATCTCTCATGTGACGACGATTCCCCC
This sequence comes from Viscum album, assembly GCA_963277665.1. Classification (NCBI taxonomy): domain Eukaryota; kingdom Viridiplantae; phylum Streptophyta; class Magnoliopsida; order Santalales; family Viscaceae; genus Viscum; species Viscum album. The sequence goes on along the minus strand of OY728119.1, from coordinate 1,681,287,213 downwards.
TCCCCCACCAATGGGGGAGGAGCCGGCATGGCGGTCGTCGTCGTCACCGGAGGGGATGGAGCCGAGGGTTCCCCCTTCAATCCTTGAGGACCCAAAATATGAAAAATGAAGTTTGTTATGATCATGGAAACAGTAGTCCATACGTACGCATGATTAACATTTCTATTTTTCAATGATCATTATGGAAAGGATTTAAATGATATTTTATATTTAAATAATGATAATAATATAATATATATCATATTATTTTTTTTAAAATATACTTATATATATCATCCATGTGGTGGGGTTATGAAAAAGAGTCACATCACTTCGTGAAGACGGTAGTCCACACGTACACGAACAATGTAATCATCTTTAAGTGAGTGAAAAGGTAAGAAATAATATTATATTTTTATAATGATAAATATTCCAGGAATATAATAATTATATTATGTATATCACAAATATTTATTAAATTTAATCTTATTATATTCCATGTAAAGCGTTTGTGAAAGACGAATCACTTTTCTTTGCGAGGCGGTAGTCTGTCGTACACACGAGCAGTATTATCGTATCCCCTATATAATAGAAAGTAAAAAATATCAATATGATATAATTAATACATAGGTATATATATGTTATAAATATCATATATATTCTTTATATCCATCATCATACCTAACTATAAAAGGTGGTAATGGAAGAACTAATGACATCGGTTCGCAATGTGGTAGTCCGCTGTACACATGAATGACGATTTTGTAACCTATTTTATAGAAGTGTATATGGTTTTAGGTCATGAAATTATGATAAAATAATCCCATTATATGTAATATACTGATAATTTATTTTGATAATAATTAACTAAGGTTGAGAAATAAATAAAATAAAGATGTTCATTGAAGAACATTACCTCTTCTTCGGGTATCCTACTTAGGTTTACACAAAATCCTTACTAGGGTGGATTTATGACCAAAATAAGGATTATAAAATGAGAGGAGGGAGGTTGGGATGTGATTGAGTAGTTATTGGCTCAAAAAAATAGGTTTTAAGGTGTGAAGAAGATAAGGTAGGGGTGGCCTTTTATAAGTGAGGTGAGTGGCACAATTGTAATATTCTAAAAAGATTCAATTATACCCATATTTTTATCATGCCACAAGCATCAAAATTGGTTTATTAGAGAAAATAGAAGATATAAGGTGGAAATATGTCCAAAAAATGGGTGTTAGAAAAGTTTTTTGGTCATTTTTAACCCTTGTATTCTTATTTTAACCCCATGATAAATCCATTTTTACCTTAACCACGATAATTAATTTTTAATGTTTTCACTATTTTATTTTGGTAAAAATTTAATTTTACCTTATTATAAATTATGAATTATGATAATTTATAATATATAATCCATTTTTAAAAATTAAATTCATATAAGTAGAAAATTTTAATTGAAAATTAATCTCATAGATGTGATGAGAAAGCGGGTTTTTAAGGAGAAAATGTTCAAATGTTTACAATGTGTTTATATAAAAAATAAATTTGAAAATAATTAAAATAAACTAAATTATATTAATTGATATATAGTTGAACTAATTTTACTTTAAAACTAATTTAAAATATAATCTAACTATATAAATAATTTAAATGAAAAAGGCAGTTTTAATAAAAATTCAATATTTTTTACTATTCGTTAAAAAATGAAATTTTTTAGAAAAATCGAAAAAATAACCTTAAGATAATATTGGTATTTTAATTTCAAAAATAAAGTTTATTATTTAAAATAAATTTTAAAAAATTGATAAAAAAATAAGTTTAAATTATGTGCACAAAATGAGATTAAACTGTCTTTTAGAAAAATACAATTTTTCAGAATACATTTATTTTTATTTTAAATGATTATTATTTTATTTATAATCAATAAATAAAAAAATGAACATGTGTAAAATATATATTTTCATAATTTATTTAATCCTATTCATAACCTCCAAAATAACTCGTTGGTGAAAACTATCACATTAATTAATAATATTTTAATAATATGTTATGTTTCATTTAAACTCAGTGTTATGTGTAACACAAGCTAAACTCAGTATTTCATATAATACAATATAAACTTAGTTTTTCATGTAAGGTAAGATATTGAAGAGATTAAATTTATTTAAAAATAAATATATCATAAAGTCTTGAGGTGTTATATTTTCTTCTATGATTGGTGTTGTGTGTTGCATATGCTATCGAATACAGTGTTCTTATTTTAGAATTTTGGGGTGTTACAATTTTAAGTTGTTTATTAACTTTAATTGGTCCATGCATGAGTTTAATGGATTTATTAATTGGGTATTCCTTATTTGAAAAGTTTTATTAAGTTTAATTTATTCTTCTTATGTTATTTATTTTTGTCTGATGTTATGGATGGCTCTTGTCATATTTGGTGCTTATATTCATATGTATGGGTATATACATATGTTTTAATATTTTCAAATATTATAATAAAAATATGTAAATATGTTAATTAATAAATATTTATAAATATATAGGAAATTTCATGTGTATAATTTTTAAAAGGGGGTGTTTTAAAATATAAACTTGATGTCAGATTTAGTTTTCTAAACTTTTTTTAAAGAGGTGTTTTTTAATGTTTTTGTTTTCATTTTGAAATAGTTTTATCTTTCTATGTTTTTGTAAAATAGCCTCAAGGAAAAAAATTATTTTTAAGTGATCTTTAAAAAATGTATTTTTAAAGGAGTTGTGGTTTCAAATTGTGTTTTGATTGTGTATTGTTATTATAAATGAGATGGATGGTTTCTATGTTGTATGTTTTGTGGTTGTCACATGGGAGAATGTAGGTAGGTGAGTAACTAGATGGGTGATTTACTAGATTTAGGCATGATACAAGCTAGGTTCCATTACCAGTGAGACTGTGAGAGATCTCAAGTTTGGTTTACTTTATTTAAGTAACTTATCCATCTAGTGTTTTTTGATTGAGCCTAGTTACCTTTGGGGCCTATAGGTCACAGCTCTTCCCATGAACCATGGATTATGCTTGTGATGTTTCATGTTATTTAGTTCCCAATATTATTTTTATATATGATGTGATCATTATGGTTTACTATATTTTATTACCTTTGTTGTTTACTTCTACTGCACTTTATTTTCTATTTATCCTTGTTTTATTTATTTCCTTTTGTGTCACTTCATTTTATCTCTACAAGTTTTCCTTTTTTACCATTTTTTTAAATAAAGTAAAAATGGTAATTTCAAAGGCATGTTTTACATGTGTTGGTTTTCTTTAAAAAAGTATTTCTAAATGTTTGTGTTTTTTATCAAAGAGTATTAGGCTAAAAAATGATTTCCAAGTGATTATTTTCATATAAAAAATGAAATGTTTATTTTAGAAAATGGTTGATCATGATGTTTTATTTTCATGCACTCACTTATGAAAGATATTTTAAAAATGTATTCCAAGCTATAATTTTTAGTTTATTTTGGAAAAGAAATATGGAAACCCATATCTTTTACACACATTATTTCTTGAATTATTACATAAAGATGCACTTCTCAAAATATCAAGAGGCCACGTATCTTTGGGTAAATAGATACATATCAAAAAATTAAAATAGGGATATAATGACATTATTTAAAAACTCCATAATATGTCCTTAGAAATCAATTGATCTTGTAAAATTGTAAGTGATAACCCAAGGATGTACATAATAAAGGGGTGAGATCTAAATATGAGTAAGGTAATAATAAAATCATAATATGATGAAAGAAATACATGTGATTAAATATGTATATCATGGTGACATAAATTGTGATAATCATAAATATGAACATTGAAACATGATATAAGATGATAATATCAAGGTAGACTAGAAATATGGAAACAACATAAAACATGATAGTATAACCATAATTCAAGGATAACCATAGTGACATCATAACATAGTGTGATTAGGATAACCACCCATGAACCATATATGGTATCTCATGGGATAAAAACATTACCCAATTCATTAGAGGGAAATATAATTCGGATCCCACCCATCATATTCATATTATGTTTGTGCATTTTTATGCCACATAGATCTTACAAAATAAGGAATTATTTCATTAAATTTAATTCCATGATAAAAGAGTGTGGGTTAAATACATGGAATCCCCAAATCAATGAAGTATGGTTACAACTTGGTGAGTACCCTTGAGTGTAAATGGTGATGAGTATTCACAATACAAAAGTTTGGCAATAAAAATCATGGGATAATTTTGGAAGCATAAAAGGTGTACATAAGGTTTCATGGAAGGTTTTAATGAGATAGAAAGGTGGTATATAATTACTTGGGTATCTTAAGGATGTTAAAGGAATGTGTAAAAACACATTACCAAATGAATAATTTGAAATCAAAACGCTTAGTATAAAGAAATTACTTGAATAAAAATGAAGATGGGAGAATCTCTTACCTTGAGAGGGTGATTCTAAAAGATTATCAGGAGATTATTAATAGATTGGGAACAACATATGGGAATTTATAGGGGGATAGAAGATTAAATTTTTACTCAATGGTTTGTGAGTGAATAGGAATGAGAGTTTGGGTTGATATTTTTATCAAAAGAGAGAGGAATTCTTTATTAATTTATAAACTTCAGCTTTGGATTCTAAGTGATAAAATAATCAAAATCAAATAAATTCCAATGGTTTTTCTCATGGTTTATTATAAATAATATTGGTTTTAAATATTGTATTATGATAAGTACTTATATCCTTAAAATAATACCATTTATGGTGTGGAAATGATTTATGTTCATAAATAATTGTTTTGAAAACCTTGAAATATAATATTGGTTTTGGAGGATTAATTATAGGTTTTTAAAATTAATAAAATATAGTTAAAACATGTTATTTTAAGGTTTAAATATATTTATAGTTTTTATTCCATTTATAATATTTATTACATCACTTTTGGGTTATTATGATGATATAATACATACTGTATATTTATATCGTATATAATTTTACCCAAAAATTTGATTGTCTCAAAAAATAATGAAAAATAAAAAATTGGATAATTTTGACATGATTATTTCAAAAATAATATTTATTTTAAAAAAATTATAAATATGATAGTTTACACTTTTAAATAAAAAACATTTTTTATTGTAGGATACTAGTTTTTACAACACTAACAACTTTCTAATCCTTATAAAAATTATGTTGGACTTCAATAAATTATGTTATAATTTATTTTTAAATAAATATTATTTGATAATATTATTTCCTTAAAATATCATTTATTTTAAAATTCTTGAATTTATTGAAAAGTGTGTTTAAATTGAAACTATATATTTTCTAAAAATCAATTTTAGTTTCTTCATATCAAAATATAATTTTTATAAAACTCATTATATAAGTATATATATATATATATATAATGATAATAATAAGGGATAAATATAATAGTTATTTAATTAAAAAAGAAAATATATAAATTCTTACTACTAAGGTCTAGATACATAACCCCTTATTACACCAATGTACGCTCTAAGGGTAAGGAGTACGATGGTGGTGATTTCTTATGGTGGTTCGATGAACATGGTTTGGAATGTGATATCGATAAGATTAAACTTATCCTATAAATGGTTTCACTCTAGTTTTAATTGTTGAATCTTATCTTTTGATTAGTTAAGGGTAAATACCAATGATGTAATCTACCTCAGAAGATCTGATAAACGGGCTTCCTAGGGTATGATCCTACTAGATGAGGTCTTCACTTGTTCCTTCTGTTTCAATTAGATATTATTATAACCCTTAATATATACTAATATTAATGATCACTGTAGAATAGATATATTAACAAAGGATATGATTCTTAATGGTTTTTAAATTCTATAGGCTATATTTTATAATAGTCCAAAATAACTAATTTAGTGCATGTATTTTCTCTAACTACATTTCTTAATAAGGAATTTATTCACTCAAAATGGGAATTCCATTTATAAAAGTTTGGGTCATCGTAATAAAAGAACACACTATGCGGTTATTACTGACTAGGATATTGAGATCACACCCTACTCACACCACTCAGTGTTTGTAGACTGAGTGGCTTTGCAGAATCTGGATTTGGTTCTCATATAGGATCTGAGTTTGGATAGAGTGTGACCTTGAGTCACATGGGATCGATTGTTCTGGTATGTTAGTACTTATTTCTAGTATTTAAGTAGATTTGTCCACATAGTCCATTTCTTTATTTCAGTTATGGTTATTGGTGGATGTGTTATATATATAGTGGTTGCAGTGGGACAAGGAGATGGTTACAAGAGAGGGAATTAGAGGGTGATATAATGGATTTATTTTTTGTATTTATTATATATGATACTTTGTTTAAATTTTTTGTTTGGTTTATTCTACTTATTTTCTTATCATGTAAATCCAAAATATATATGGATCATGCTAAATTTTTTGAAGAATTATGATATTGTTTAAATTATATTTATCTAGAAAAATTGTCCCCAATGATTTATTGAGATTCCTGTGAATCATTTAGTCATCCTAAGGGGATTCAAAATTCCCCATTTGGTTAGTGGAAAGCTATGTTGGGTGTTGGTTCAGGTGGAATCCTAGGATAGTTTTCTATAGAGGTTTTCTAGGGATTCCTCCCCCACACTTAAACTATTTATTATCTACAATATTCAACCAATGTTAGGGGTGAAAGAAAATTTTTACTTTATAAACAATATAAGGATTTCTCAAAAGGAATTAGAGAAATAGAAATTCTACACTATGTAAAGTAACTTAAAATCCTTAATCCCCCAAATAATTTGATTGGAATTAACATTCCTTTATTTTTTTATCTTCTTTCCATCCTTCCTAGATATTCATTTACTCAAGATTATTTCATCTTTGGTTCTACAGAAATAGATTAAATTAGTAATAGTGAATGTATCTATTTATTAATTCTCAAAAAGAAATGAGAGGGGGAGAGGAAACTTTAGCCACTAAGATTAATCCTAAAATTAAAAACTAAAACTGATTCCTAACAAAGAGTTAAAAACATGGGTTTCCTCCTAGAAAATATTTTTTGTGTTATTTAATATTGACCATTATCTCAAGTTTTATGTAATTGGATTATGATAAAAAGTTACATGGTATAGTTTTAATGTTGATTCTAAATTCTAGGAACCAATATTGAATGTTATTATTTTGTTCTTTAATTAATTTTTGACACCTTATTAAGGGGTGGACCAAGACATGTAAAACCTAAGAGAATAAACTAATAGCTCATTAACAAGACATGATAGAACTCTTCCACCTTCACTTCTTGAGAATGCATTTCTTCAAATTCTGAAATTTATTTTAATAATTATATAGATACTTATTATTCCTATTTTCTTATTTCCTCAATGGATATCTCCTCCAAAAATCTTTCCCCAACTTCGATAATTTTAAGTGTTTCATCCTCCTAGGTATGTATTTAAATTTCATATCCATCATTGAATAAATCCTCAAATTTATTTTTCAAATCAGTTTCACCATCAACTCTCGATCCGAGTTAAATCATGAATCTACCTCATCATCGAGTAACTACTTTTAAATTAATAACTTCTTTGTTGCTTATTCCAAGAGTTTTCACCCTTAACATAATTTTTCTTCCATAAAGGAAGTGGATTCTTCATCAATGCTTGGGAAGTAGTCAATGTTTTCATTATGGTGTGAAGGTTTCCCCCTAGATCAAATGTTTATTTCTCCATTTGAGTGAGGTTATTTTTTGTTCTATGAAGTCCAATTTTAGTGCTAAGTGAATGTGGGCATTAATATTTTAGTTAAATAAATGCAAGAAAAACTAGAGAAAACCTTCAATCTGATTATTGGGTCTTCGTAACTATGTCAGTAATTATTAAATAAACTAAACTAACTAAATCAAATAAATATAAATATAAATAATCTTGATCAAGAAGGATAAAGAGAGGGTTATGATTTCTTGGGATTGTTTTTCTTAATTTAGAATAGTCCAACTTCACTCGTGAAACTACTTTAATCAATAGTTGCAATACTTCTTAAATTAATTAGTTTTTCATGTTTTGCCTCAACAATTACTACCTAAGAATATCGATCCCTTTTTAAAGGAAATATAATAGAACCTAGTTGTAGTAAGTTCTCTAAATAAAGTGAGAGTAGGATTTAATTCAACTCTCACTTCCCACTCCTCTTTATCACATTGGGTATAATCCCCTAATCTGTATCAATATTTCTAAGAAACTAAGGAATATGATTCAAATTAATCATAATTTAATTAAATTAATTAGAAAAAATCACAAGAAGATAATAATTTAAGTCGTGATGTATACATACCTTTTAATATGAATCACACTCCTCTATGACATTATCCAATCATGATCGATTGTTTTTCAACCATGAACAAACTTGAAATAATAAGAGAGAAAATATAATAAACTAGAAATAAAGGAATTGGATAATTGAGGAAACTTACTTAAATTGCATTGAAACAACCATAATAAAAATCCATGATGACATAATGAAGGGTATAATTATAAAATAAAAATCTATCTACACAACTTTGTTGATGTATAAGTCACTCTTGTGTTGGGGCGGAGAAAAAGGGAAGAGATGGAAAGAGGGGGGGTGAATTGCCTTTTAAAAAAAAGGTTAACAAATTAAAATCAAAGTTAAAGGTGCAGCGGAAATAAAGAGGCAATCACACAAGAAATTGTTAACGGAGTTCGGCCAAAACCCGGCCTACGTCTCCGCTCCCAACTAAACCGTTGAGAGATTCCTACCGCTTGCTTTTCAATGGTTTTAGCAAGAAACCCACTAGGCTTTGAGGTAGCACTAGGACCTATTACAGCTTGCTTTTGGTGGTTGAGCAAGAACCCACTTGCTTTTAATGGTTTAGCAAGAACCCACTATCCTTCTTACAGGTGAAGGATAGCTCACCTATGTCTCAAGCTATTTAAAGGAAAGCTTGACAACCTTTTCACACCTTAATGGTGATAAGGGAAGAGATGGCAAGAGGGGGGGTGAATTGCCTTTTAAAAAAAAGGTTAACAAATTAAAATCAAAGTTAAAGGTGCAGCGGAAATAAAGAGGCAATCACACAAGAAATTGTTAACGGAGTTCGGCCAAAACCCGGCCTACGTCTCCGCTCCCAACTAAACCGTTGAGAGATTCCTACCGCTTGATTTTCAATGGTTTTAGCAAGAAACCCACTAGGCTTTGAGGTAGCACTAGGACCTATTACAGCTTTCTTTTGGTGGTTGAGCAAGAACCCACTTGCTTTTAATGGTTTAGCAAGAACCCACTATCCTTCTTACAGGTGAAGGATAGCTCACCTATGTCTCAAGCTATTTAAAGGAAAGCTTGACAACCTTTTCACACCTTAATGGTGATGTGAAACCCAAAAGAAAGAGGGATAAGAAATAGAGTGGTTTGTAGACACAAACCCAAATTAAGCTCAAAAAAGATAAACAAGAAAAACCGTATTTAAGGAAGTCTTGGGCGCCTTTGATTGATTGGAGATGTTGAAGGCCGCTTCCAAGCTTCTTTGAAGGAGCTCCTTGGATGTGGAAGTTGTTGGAGCAAGGTGGGTTCCTTGAAGGAAGTCCGCCGGAGGTACGCCAAATGATGGAAAATGTGTCTGTTGGCTTGGTAAATGATCCGGTCAGTGTCTGGGGCTTCCTTGGCCTTTATTTATAGGCATGGAACCCTTGGGGAGTCTTCTGAGCCGTTGGAAAAGGCCTCGGAGCCGTTGGAGGCCAAAAGAGGGTTGACTGGTCAAAGCCAACGGCTAGTTTGACTGGGCTACCGGCTGGCCGGTGAATCTCCACCGGCTGGTCGGTGCCTTGGCAGAGGAGAAGAATTTGGTCCAGGCTCCACCGGCTGACCGGTGGAGGAGCCACCGGCTGGCCGGTGGGGAGACAGTAGCTCACACCGTTTCATCAGGTTGCCACCGGCTGGCCGGTGACAGAGCCACCGGCTGACCGGTGGAACCTGGCAGTGGGCAATGCCTCTGCCAGGTCCACCGGCTGGCCGGTGCTATCACACCGGTTGGCCGGTGGACTGCAATTCAGTCCATTTTTGCCAGCTTTCTTGGGCCAATCCTTTGGCAATCTTTTGCCTATCATCCACAACACTTAAAACACAATTAGATAAACATGAAAGTGATTGTGATCATGAAAATTAAACCACGAGGGGATACGAGAGGTACAACAATCTCCCCCTATTTTGATGATCACAATCACCAAAACAATTAATGTAAAATACTGAAATTGAAAGGAAATTCTAAGCATGATGAAAAGGATTCTCCCCCAATCAATCAAGAAATTTCTCCCCCTTTGTGATTATCAAAATAGCGTGGGGCATAAAACTTGATTGAGGGAAAATTGAAAATCAAGATTTTTAAATCAATTGGAATTTTTGAAAATTAAATTGAAAAAATTGAATAACAGTTTGAATTGAAAGTTTTGAATCAAAATTGAAATGAAAATTTTGAACCAAAAATTGAATTGAAAGTTTTGAATCTAAGACAAGGTTTTGAAAAAAAAACTCCCCCTAAATAAAAACAATAAGTCACCGGGGATAGGAAACTATTTTTGGCCCGAAGAGACTTGCCAAAAGGGATTTTTCAATCCAAATTTGTTTCATGGCGGGTCTTCTCCTAAAAAACTCGTCACTATAGTAAATATACTTGGGTTGGCCATACCGGGCATTTTTGCAATCACACTCATAAATGAGGTGCCCGGGTTTTTTACAATAATTACAAAATTTAAAACTAGAGCTCCCCCTTACAAAAACAGTGGGTGCATGGGAGGAGGAAGCTACATTGGTATATCCTAGCCCTTGGGTGGTTCTTGAAATTCGTTGGGAACTAAGCAATTTTGAAAGATTTTGTTCCCCTTGGGTGAATTTGGCTAGGGATTCTCTAAGGTCCTTGATGGTTGATTCCAAAGAATCAACATTTGGGAAATTTTGGATTTTTAGGGAGAGTTCCTCCTTCTCTTTGAGAAGTTGTTCTTTTTCAGAGGAAAGTTTTTTGAAATTCTTTTTTAAAGCAACAAATTTTGAAGAGAGTTCATGAAAACCATTTTCAAGTTGGTCTCGCACATGTTGGAGTTCTTCGTATGACATATTATTAAAAGAATTTGAAGAACTAGAAGACGAGGAAGAAGAGTCGGAAGATGATACCTCATGTTTTGCCATTAGGCATTTTTTACCTTGGTCGCTCGAGGAGAAGGAGGAGAAGGAGGAGGTGGAGCTATCACTCCATGTTGCCTTTGAAGCCTTCTTCTTCTCCTTTTTCTTGGCCCTTTTCTTGTGAGGTGGGAAAACGGGCTTGAGCTTTTCGTCGGGTTCTTGCTTTTTGACGGGTTCTCGCTTTTGATCGGATTCTTGCTTTGGAGCCTCGCTAGTACCTTCATAGGTTAGGTCTAACAATTTCCAAATATCATAAGAAGTAGTGCAAGAAGAAATACAATAAAAAACATTACGATCTAACCCACAATGTAGAGCATTCATGGCTTTTCCATCAAGCTCGAAATTTGCAATGTCTACGGGGGTCCATTGAGATTCATCTTTACTAGAGAGAGTATAACCATGCATGACAATTTTAAAAATAGGATAGCTAATGCTTTTAAGAAATGTGGTCATGCGGGTTTTCCAAAAAGTATAATCGGCTCCATCAAAGAATGGAGCACGATCCAAAGAATATCCTTCGGGGGATTGAGAGAAAGAAGCGGTGGAAGCCATCAAAAAAAAAGATCTTTAATTTGAAACCGGTTAGAGAATTATTCAAATACTCCCTCTGATACCAATTGTTGGGGCGGAGAAAAAGGGAAGAGATGGCAAGAGGGGGGGGTGAATTGCCTTTTAAAAAAAAGGTTAACAAATTAAAATCAAAGTTAAAGGTGCAGCGGAAATAAAGAGGCAATCACACAAGAAATTGTTAACGGAGTTCGGCCAAAACATGGCCTACGTCTCCGCTCCCAACTAAACCGTTGAGAGATTCCTACCGCTTGCTTTTCAATGGTTTTAGCAAGAAACCCACTAGGCTTTGAGGTAGCACTAGGACCTATTACAGCTTGCTTTTGGTGGTTGAGCAAGAACCCACTTGCTTTTAATGGTTTAGCAAGAACCCACTATCCTTCTTACAGGTGAAGGATAGCTCACCTATGTCTCAAGCTATTTAAAGGAAAGATTGACAACCTTTTCACACCTTAATGGTGATGTGAAACCCAAAAGAAAGAGGGATAAGAAATAGAGTGGTTTGTAGACACAAACCCAAATTAAGCTCAAAAAAGATAAACAAGAAAAATCGTATTTAAGGAAGTCTTGGGCGCCTTTGATTGATTGGAGATGTTGAAGGCCGCTTCCAAGCTTCTTTGAAGGAGCTCCTTGGATGTGGAAGTTGTTGGAGCAAGGTGGGTTCCTTGAAGGAAGTCCGCCGGAGGTACGCCAAATGATGGAAAATGTGTCTGTTGGCTTGGTAAATGATCCGGTCGGTGTCTGGGGCTTCCTTGGCCTTTATTTATAGGCATGGAACCCTTGGGGAGTCTTAGGAGCCGTTGGAAAAGGCCTCGGAGCCGTTGGAGGCCAAAAGAGGGTTGACTGGTCAAAGCCAACGGCTAGTTTGACTGGGCTACCGGCGGGCCGGTGAATCTCCACCGGCTGGCCGGTGCCTTGGCAGAGGAGAAGAATTTGGTCCAGGCTCCACCGGCTGACCGGTGGAGGAGCCACCGGCTGGCCGGTGGGGAGACAGTAGCTCACACTGTTTCATCAGGTTGCCACCGGCTGGCCGGTGACAGAGCCACCGGCTGACCGGTGGAACCTGGCAGTGGGCAATGCCTCTGCCAGGTCCACCGGCTGGTCGGTGCTATCACACCGGTTGGCCGGTGGACTGCAATTCAGTCCATTTTTGCCAGCTTTCTTGGGCCAATCCTTTGGCAATCTTTTGCCTATCATCCACAACACTTAAAACACAATTAGATAAACATGAAAGTGATTGTGATCATGAAAATTAAACCACGAGGGGATACGAGAGGTACAACATCTTGCACCCCAAACCCATGAAAAACCACTCCCTCAAATTGATGCATGTTTCTTATTTTATTTTACTTCTTTTTATAGAGGCAAAATCATATATATAAGTCCTCTAAAATCAAATTCCTCCAAGAAAATTCCCCACATAACTCCTAAAATATAGAAATTTTAATTTTAATATCTACTGATCGGGATAAATTATGTGATGCAAGGAAACACCTTATGGTGCCTGTATTTATATCATCAGTGTAATAAGGTTTCAAATAAGCTATAATAAATCCCCCTCATACACATGAACCCATTATCATTTCTCTGTATAAATTAATAGAACCTATAGGTATTCACATTGAATATTATTCCTCAAAATTGGTTCTCAAATACCGGTATGATATCCCTTTGATCAACAATGTTTAACTGGTGTGGTTGTGTAAATAAGTGAGATGCATGTGAGTATATGAGGTCCTGACTGATGAGGTTGATGTAAGAAACATCAAAGCCTCGTGTAACATGTGTCCCAAATCAGATGTGTGGCTGGAAATCCACTTCTTTATTAATATGAATGCCAGAAGAACTGGCCAGATGACTCCAGGATTGGTTATTTCCTATTTTTTATGGAATTTCTCTTCACTATAAATTCAATACTTTATCAGAATCATTATTTTCTCAAATTTATCTTCTTTTCCTCAAATTCCATAGATTTCATCCATATTCCACTATAATTATATTTTTTATATAACATTAATAAGAACTACAATATTAGAATTGTTTGGCATTTAACATAATGAAATGAAAAAGGGAAAAATATATAAAAATTAGAGTCATCAAAGACCATGCTCTCACTCTCTTATCCATGTCAAATATATAAAAATTATATTTCACCTAGGACCCTTCTATTACCTCCTGATACACATGATTAGATATTTGTGTACACTTGTTTGTCCAATTTCCATCATCATCATCATCATCATGTATATTTTTATTAATAAGGAAGAAATACAACCAAAGACAAAAAAACACACACAACATGAAGAACCTATGGTGGTCTAAAATGGTGAAGCCTAAGGGCATCCCTTATATCCATGGTGACTCCCTTGGGTTTCATGGAATGCACAGTATAAAGAAAAATGGGGTCACAACTCAAAACATCAAGATAAGCAAGGTAGTTTGTGACTTGGTTCCCCTCACACCATGAGTGAAACACCTTTATGTTGTTTCTGAGTAATCCCCTGCACTTTTTGATGATGTATTTGATGGAAAACATAGGGGGTAATAGGATATGCAAGACATCATGGAGTATATTTTTGTTAGTTTCTGCTTCTGCAACAAATATGTTCTTGAGATGGCACAAGCTGAAACTTGTTAGTAACGCCTTAGCCTCGGCCTGAAGAGAGGAAGCATGGCCTAACTAGGAGGACAAATCCAAAATGATTGAGCCATGGGAGTCACGGACAACCCCTCCACACCGAAAAAACCCCATTCTACAAGACCCATTCGTATTGAGTTTAAGGCCCCTAGAGGGTGGGTTCCATTGAACCCATTGACCCCTACCATTGTTGTTATCTGACAAACTGAACTAAGATCTAGCCTGAAGAAAGAAAATATATGGGGCCTCCCACTAATTAATGAGGAGTCTAGACATATCCAGGAGGATATTTTTTGTCCTATTGATGATGAAACTGGCATAGGAAAGAACCCCATCATGCATTTCCTTGTTTCCGGCCTGTCAGATGCACCAACACCCAGTATGCGGGATCATGGTGCGAGCCACCTTCTCCAGGACTCTGTCTCTCGATCCATGGTACCACCTATCCAGGAATGAGAGGTCAGAAATTTTTTAGAACAAGAGGCCCATGAACTCCTGAAGAATCTCCAAGTAGCACTCGCCCAGTCACCACTTAAGAACAGGTGGTCCGCACTTTCTTCCTTATAATGTTTGCAGCATGTGCACCGAGACACCAAAGGGATCTCGCGGCATTTGATGCTCTCATCCATGGGGAGAGACTTGTTTCTGATTCTCTATGAAAAGAATTTGTATTTATAAGGAATTACTTTGGGCTATATGGTATTGTTTCAGCTGTCCACAAACTCTTGGATATCCCGGGTGCAATGGAAGTCCCGAGAGGTGAAGTCTCCCGAGGAAGATGGCATGAAAACAAATCTATCATTCTCTGAGGATAGATCAATAAGGTTGAAAGTTTCATGTTTCTCCTCATATAACACAACCTTAATGAATGTTGGATATATACTAGCTTCCCTGAAAGAAATTAAAGGAGAAGGATATCTCGTGAATCCGATAACTTCCCTGATTTAGTTGTGATGCTAAAATGAGATTTCCCCCCTCCCGAAAATCCAGCATGCATTCATTTTAAGTTCAGAGATTAAGGGAAAAATAACATACCAAAATGGAGAGTCATGTCCCTCACCCAAATCTAGATTTCCAAACTGAGAGTTAAGCATGGTTCGACCCCACAGCATTCGTTGTTCCAGAACTTCCCAGACCAATTTTCTATACATGCAAAGCAGAGTATTCTCGAGGATTCGAACATTGATGCCACCTTATCTAGCCATCCTTACTATCCTTTTCCAATAAGTCCAAAGGCAGTTACCCTTTGATATAGGGTACCAAATAAAATCATCCAATAGCTTGTTGATGTTGCTGATGAATCCCTTTAGGACTTTAATGGCTGATAAATAATGGACATAGGTAGCAAGAAGGATGTTATTGATGAGTGCAATATGACCCCCAATGAAAAGATATCGGTTCTTCCAGTTGATGATACAGTCCACAATCTTTCTAGATAGAAAATTAAATTCATTAATGCGCAGCCATCCTGGGGATATAGAATCCCTGATATACTCCATGATGAATCCCCCTCTTTACATAGCAAGGTTGTTTTGAACCACAGATATATCAGTCGGGCATACACCTGTTAGAAATATAGAAAATATTCTTGTATTTTTTATCACCTGACCACTCTAGATATAGTATTCCTCCAAAAAATTATACAGGCCTCTGATTGGTGGAACTCATCCTACCTTCAAGACACTCATTTTGGCTAATCAAAACTAGTTTCCATGGCTCTCCTATATTTTCTCAGCCTCCTTAGGCCCAACAAATGATCCATAAGTATAATATGTTCCTCTATCCTGGTGTAAGAACTAACCTTCCTCCACTTGAACAACTTCATAGGATAAAAAAAGTTCTACTTTGACATAAGTCCCAAAGTATAAAATTTTTATGAACATATACCTAGAATTATATTCTCTATGACTTTAAACTACCCAAAACTATCCCTTATCGTATGTTCCTAAACTACAAGAAACCATGGTCCTTGATGCATTTCCTTAAAATACACATCATTGGTCATGGTTATATGACCTTAAAAAAAACTCCCATGATCATTTTCAAACAAAATTAAAGGTTATGACATGACTCATTCTATATGAGTTCGAATTCCTTTTATATGGATATAAATAAGAAACCCATATTATAGCCTCAGCCTCAATTCCACAACACCTAACACCTCCCTAGATGACTATAAATTCTAGAGTACCCAACTATATGGATTTAAACATCTGTATAATTAATTAAATAGGGAGTAAAAGGATATATTAGCACTCATACATGTTATTAATAAATTCATGGTCTCAATCGATCTCTTTCACGACAAGGAAACCCAATATTGTTACTGAGAAGAAATCCATGAACATGTCTTAAATATATAAGAGAGTATTAGAATTGAAAATAATATCCTTCATGGGATGATTCAAATTCCCATCCTCTAAGTTATGATGAAAAACACCTTAACCACCTCTAACACATTTTGATATCCAATTTCCTTTGGAAAGTTGTTTCACAATGACATGGATTTGGGAGTGTCAGAAAAAATTTCATAAAAATCATCATATTTTTGTTTGAGTTCCAAATAGGTCTCATCATAAAAAATATTATAAAAAACCAAAAATTAAATAAATGGAATTAAATTTGTTGAGTGATAAATGGGTATTAAAATTTTTATTCATTTTTTGATTCAAGAATTAATTCTCAACATTAAATAGGTCTAGGTTTGGGTTCAAGTATCCATCTATTAAATGGGTTTTGGTTCATGTAAATATATTTTCATGGGTACCTAAAACATTTATATTACTAGATATAATAATTTTCCTAGAATCATAATTCTATGATTGTCCTCTTGTAAAAATTTTCCAAAACCATGTTAATCTCTGGTATTGGGGATTTATTACAACCCAAGTTTTTTTATTGGATTTGCATTAATTGAAGTTGGATTTTTTTAAAATGAGATAATGTTAATAATCAGTAGAGGTTTTGTGTTAGATATAGTGATTTTCAATTATAATTAATGGATAGATATGTATTTTTGAAGACTAAGAGTGGAAGTATTGGACTTGAACAAAATCCAAAAGGGGGATAAATATAGAAACCTAAAGGTTATGTGATTGAAAGTCCATGAAGAAAGAAAATTTTGGAAACCATAGAGATATTGGAATGTAGGAAGATAGGGATTCATACTAATTTATAAAGGAAGTTGAATATTGTTATCATAACTAGAATCCATACATAGTGATGGTAGAATAACATTGATATATATGGAATTGGAATATTCTTAATGGAAGAATAATCGGTCAATATGGTTTTTATGTAAGAATTAATGGGATAACACTATTTTATTATTTCATGTTTTAGTACAGGAAGAGGAATTTAGAGATATCTAAAATATATTTGGTGATGGATGAGTAAACCATAACATATAGGTAGTTATACAACTTTATAGTCTAGTGAAAGACAAAGAATTTACCTTAGTGGAAGAAATTTTTATTACTCATTGTTTGAATCTAGAATTATAGAAATCTTTGTTGATCATGGGATGTTGAATTATGATATCTTGAAATTCATTATTAGATGAAAAATTAGGCAGAATTTATAGTTGATTTAAATTTATACTTGTGGTTTAGTCGTCTAAAGAAAATCATGATGAGTTAGGTATATGCACAATATTTTCAAGGTCATGTTTAGTGGAAATAAAAATGTGAAAGATGAAACGGGAAGTTATCCATGGATAATGTTTAAATTTTGATCATTTTTCTAAAGAATGAACTAAAATGGGGAACTAAAATTAACCACATTGTATCACATATCATTGTTTGGATGAGTAATTTAAAAAATATGTATTTAAAATAGGATTCTTGTTTATGAGCATTGTGACAACCATGATGATAAAATTTAAATAGAAAAATGGGGATCTAGAACACTCCATGTTATAGTGAATATTGTAGTGTAATATTGGGTTTTTTTTAACGAATGAAAAAATAAGAAGGAATTAATGGTGATAACCATAGAGATTAGTGTTTTGAGGAGGTATTGAATACACCATATTCTTGAGTATTCTATTCCATGGTGAATTGATATATGGATATATGAATTATGTAAATGTATAGATTTATCAATATGTAGATATTTTAATGTTTTGGTTTATGAATTCAAGGGATGTGTTGCAAAAGACCAAGTCGTGGTGAGAGGAAAAACATGTCATTGAAAATAAAGATTTTGAAAGATAAAATATTCAATTTGAATTTAAATAGGAGAAATGTGTCTTGGTTTTGGAAGGTTTACTTGTTATATTTATATTTTTTATCATATGTAAACATGTATGAAACATGGAATGATATCAAATCCTAGATATAAGATAAATATATCTAAACCATTGATCAAAGGGATTAAATATTTAAAGGATTTATAAAATTTTATATAAAATATTTAAAAGAAGTGAAAAAATTTGAAAGATCCAGTTTTAAAGAGAGGATAGATCCAATTGAAAGGATTCATTGATACATTTGGTTTCACTACTACAAAACTGGCCTTTAACAACACTAGAATTTATCAGTGCTAGAAAAATGTACTGATAGAGACCATTTTTATCAGCGCTAAAATAAGCGCTGATAGAGGGGGACTTTTATCAGCGCTAAAAAAAGCTTTGATAAAGGGTACCATTTATCAGTGCATTTTTTTATTACTGATAAAAGTGTGCCTTAATCAGCACTTTCTTTTAGCACTAATAAAGGTTACCCTTTATCATCACTTTATTTTTAGCGCTGATAAAAGTTACCCTTTGTGAGCACTAATAATAAAGTGTTGATAAAGGTTACCATTTATCATCAATTTATTAGCGCTGATAAAGGTTCATAAAATAAAATTAAAAAAAATTAACAATTTCATTAATTAAATAGTTATTATTAAAAATGAATAAACATATATATAAATTTTAAAAATTATTAAACAGTATATATTAAATATATAGATCTGTAAAATGAATAAAATGAAATAATTAAACAAATAAAAATTTAAAATGAGTAAATTAAGAAAAGTATTAAACATTTTTATTAATTAAATATTTATTTATAAAAATGAATCAATTTAATATATATATATATATATATTATAAATATTGATAAATAGTATATATTAAATATAGATGTATGAATGAATATATAATCAAAAAAATTAAAAATGAATAAATTACAAAACTATTTAAAAAATTATTAATAAAACATATTAATGTCTTATTCATTCTTAATTTTTTTTTATTTTTCAATTTAACATATATCAAACTTCGTTTGTTACATTGATTTCACGTACATATATATATATATGTAAGAACTCGGTTCTTATTTTTGAGGTACGGGTGAAACGCACGGCCGATTGTCGCCTATCGACCGGTCAAAGTTCCGGTGCTCTGCTAATGTGTATAGCAGCACTCGGGTCGAATCCTTGGTGATGGTACTTCGTAATAGTCAATTGTTTTTAGTTGATTGTATTTTGATTGGGGGGTTTGTTTGCAGAGCTTAATTTAAATGATTTATGGATGATATTTGATTTACCAAATTGATAAAGATTTGGGTGAGTTCATCATTGGGGAGTTAAGCATGTGATATCTTTGAGCCTTACTTTGTATTGCATTAAATTAACACCCATGTCATAAGTTGACGTTGATTGGAATTCCTAAGTGTGAAGGCTTTAATCCAAGTCTTAACTTAACTTAGGGTTCTAATCTCAATAAAAACTTATTTATGGTAGTTTATTTATGGTTCCAATAATCCATGGAAACCACTCGTTAAACAAAACATATCATTAATCCATGACATATTGAGTTTAACATACACAATATTAATTTAAAGAATACTCATCGAGCAAAACTCTAAATCACTTAACATCCCCGAATTATAACTCACCCCAATGAGAGATTTACTCAGTCATTTGGATGTTTAATATTCTGGTTAAAATAATTATGATGATAAATTAAGAATAGAAGGAAAAGAAAGGGATTAGAAAAGAGTGGTACGTTGACACACACACACGAACGATGATGATAATTAAAAACGGATTTTCGATTGAATGAGGAAGAAAAAGAAGGGAAGGGGATTCAACTGAATTTAAACTATTTTAGGAACATAAATATTAAAATACAGAAGGTGGATGAGAATAAGAGATATTGAAGAAGTAACTTGCATTAAAACAGAATTACAAAGAAAGAGAATTACAAGATTACAAAAATGAAGAACACAAAAGTAAGTGAAAACAAAGTGAGGAGGAAAGGTCTCTCAAGTGAAAACTTGAGTATGGCAGGTCCTCCCAAGCCTTTGGGAAAGCTTTGGTCGTTCCAATATGATCTCCTCTCTTCTGAAATGCCAACCCCTCTCAAGGAGAGAAGGGGAGAGTATTTATAGCCCAAGGAGTGGACTTTTTTCATTCCCAATCTGTCCCTCCACTTTCATCGCCAATTTGGCTATTCAGACAGCAGAATATTAAAATATATCCTTCTTAAAAGTTGTAGACAATAATGTTGGCCGACTACTGTCAAAATATGGAGGCATTTGGACAAGTGGAGCCAAAGTTATGGCGGTTTTATTAAACAAAGGTAAACTGTCCATTTCTATCCATGCTTTTTCGATGGCCAAAATGTGAATGGATTTTTGAACAGGAATATGACTTCAAATCCGAATGATTTCTTCAACAAAGTCGGACACCTATATCTCCGCTTTTACACTGAAAAATCTCAGCTCGATTTGATGCTTACATCAGGAGATATGTCATGCATACTATACTGATTTTAATTCTCGTCCAGAATGGTGGGCTGGACTTCAAAGATTTATTTGGGCCCCTTGTACTTGGATTTGGGCCTTGAAATTTTTATCCAAGCTGACATGTAGTGTCACCCGAATTATGGTGGATAGTTAATGTTTTTGGACGTCTGTATTGAGCCCAGTAAATCAATCTTCATGGCTGGTCCAGTTTGTTCACAGATTCTTTGGTCTTGTTTGTGAGGACCATATGACCCTTCAAATGGCAGAATTGGATCATGGTTCCTTCTAATGAAATGTTGTATATTGAAAGTAGAATCCTACAAAACAATAACCACACAATTTGGATCATTATAGTAATAGTTATAATTAAAACATTAAACTGACTCAATTTGACTACTTCTAAAAATGCTCAAATATTATAATTAATATTAAAACATTAATATTTCACACAAATTATGCACATTTCATATAAAATAAGTAAAGGGGGAATATAATAAGTCATGAAAATATTAATAACATCAACTCCCACACATTTAGATTTGCGCGTGTCCTCATGTGCAACAAATATAAAAACATGACAAAATCATTTTCACTCACCAACAAATATTAAAATTTTGTTTTCTCCAATTAGGGGAGGTTTAGACTATTTCACTCATCCATATTTAATTCCATCACAAATTTGGTTCACAATAATGCATCAGAAACAATTCATTTTTTCATGTTCAATGTTTGAATTAGAAAATGTAGGCACTCAAAACTTACTCTTCTCAAGATGATAAAAATGTATTTTAGGAGGTTCACTCATTCACCAACAAAAAGTGAAAATCAAGAGTTTGTAAGAGCTCTCAGCTTCCATTCCCAAATCTAATGTGTACAAGAATCAAGAGGTATTTTAAGGGGTTTTTCAGTGGCTATGGGATGGTAGGTATATAATATCCAAAGGAAAAGAGGGGTTAAAAACACCAACATGGAAAAATCAAAGCACATTTTTTTGAAATTTGATTTGAAAGGAAATAGAAACACATATTTACAAGGGCATGAATGTGTGATGAATGAAAAGTGAGGGAGATAGAAAATGGAATAGGGTGAGATGATGGAATATGTACAACATGGAAGACTTCCAATAATGACACAATACAAGATGATTCAAGTGTTCTTTTTTTTCTTTTTTTGCTTTTTTTTCGAAAGTTGTGCTTGAAACAAGTCTCACAGTCATCTCCCAACCCATGTTTGATCTTCTCATGGAAATAATTTTAGTAGTTATAACACGATCAAAGGTTGATGATGAATGATTTTTTACCCACCCAAGACACAACCCATTCCTTTTTTTATTTTTTTCATTTTTTTTATATAATTTTTTTTCATTTTTTTGAACACTTTTCAATGACTTTTGTACAAATGACAATTACACATATACACCCCAAAGCTCACAGAATTACAACCTCTCCCCCACACTTGAATGGATGCTTGCCCTCAAGAATATGATGACACATTGGAAATCAATGAAAGTACGCCCAAAAATAAAGTCCATTCCCCCCACACTTAAATTTCAATAAATTGTACAATGAAAATCCATGAAGATGTTGGGTGGGACAAGGTATTAGGCTTGTAATGTGGCTATCAAAAGAAAGGTTTTCATAGGCTCAAAGGGGATTTCAAAAGTAGGATCAATGTAAGGGTAACGGGAGGCTATTTGGCTATTCTGATTCTCATGTGGCTTAGAAAATGCCTCTATCATGTTAATGAACACAAAAGATGGAAATTCAGCTCGAAGGTCTACAAACTCAAGACTCACAATCAGTGGTGAAGACACACAATGAAAAATATGGCCATATATGACCTTGGCATGAAGGCTAATGTTATTCCTCACGGTAGGGGAGAATCATTTTCCACCAAAAATTGTTCATTCAAAATGTTTGTTATTGACACAAAATTGTTTACCCAAGTTTGAGATAAAAATTCAATATATTTGAGTATAAAACAAGCCTTTTGACTCCCCAAAATGATTGGACAGAATTTCAATATTGGATGATGAGTAATTATGACACCCCTTTTGTTTTGTTAATTTTCATTTTTTTAATTAATTTTTTTTTAAATTTTTTTATTTTTAATGACACATCCACACAAAAGAGAAAATAGAAAAAAAAAGTTGTGGAAGAATGTTGTAAAAAAATGAGAGGGAGAGAGGAAGAATAAGAAATAGAGAGAAGAAGAGAGGGAAGAGAGATTGAGGAGAGAGAGAGTTAAAGGGAAAGAGGTGCCCCCTGGTTTGGATTTGGCGGGTCTCCATCCAGTGGTGGTTCTATTGAAGTGGTTGGGGTTTCGATGGAAGTCGACGTGGTTCCTGTATTGTGAGACCTCTCATGGTGATGCTTTAACCGGTGTCCATTTACCGTGAATGTTCTTTTTGAAGAAGGGTCTTGGACTTGCACTGCACCAAATGGGTAAACGTTAGTAATAACAAAAGGTCCATCCCAACGAGAATTCAGCTTACCTGGGTGAAGTCAAAATCGAGAATTGAAGATCATTACCTTTTCACCTTCATGAAATACCTTTTGAAGAATGTTCTTGTCATGGAGTGACTTTGCCTTTTCTTTGTAGAGAATGGAGTTCTCATACGAATCGAGTCGAAGCTCCTCCAATTCAGTCAACTGCAACAATCTGTCTTCACCAGATTTTTCACAATCAAAATTACATGTTTTGACAGCCCAAAATGACTTATGTTGGATTTCAACTGGTAAATGACAGGATTTACCAAAGACTATCCTAAATGGATACATCCCAATGGGTGTCTTATAGGCTGTTCGATAGGCCCAAAGTGCTTCACCAAGTCTATCGGGCCAGTCTTTTCTTGTGGGCTTAACAATTATTTCAAGCACTCTTTTCACTTCTCTGTTAGAAAGTTCAGCCATTCCATTTGTTTGAGGGTGATATGCAGTGGATGTTTTATGTACAACCCCATTCTTTTTCAAAAGTGACTCCATGGTTCTATTACAGAAATGAGTTCCTAAGTCACTTATCAAAGCACGTGGTGTTCCGAATCGATGGAAGATATGGGTTTTGAGGAACTCACTCACAGTTTGAGCATCATCTTTCCTAGTGGGTTTGGCCTCGACCCACCTAGAAACATAGTCAACAGCAAGGAGAATGTAGGATAATCCATTGGAAGGGGGAAAAGGTCCCATGAAATTGATACCCCAAACATCGAAAATCTCACAGAAGATTAATGGATTTTGAGGCATTTCGTTTCTTTTGAAAATTGTGCCAAACTTTTGGCAAGTGGGACATGATTGACAGAACTCGTGTGAGTCCTTGAAGAGTGAAGGCCAAAAGAATCCAGAATCTAGGACCTTTCGAGAAGTCCTTTGTGGTCAAAAGTGGCCACCTCCAGGAATTGAGTGGAAGAATTCCAAGATGGAGGATTGTTCAGTTACATCAACACATCTCCTAATTACCATGTCAGCCCCAGTTTTCCAAAGTTTATTATCTTCCCAAAAATAATGCTTTGAATCACTTCTCATTTTTTCTTTTTTTTCTTCTGAAAAATATTCAGGGAAAACACCAGAAACCAAGTAATTGACAATTGGGGCATACCATGGTAACTTTGGAGTGAGAGATGAGAGGTGTTCAGTTGGAAATTCAGGATCAATTATTTCAGAATGAGAAGAATTAGAAATTCTACTCAGGTGATCAGCTACAGGGTTTTCTTTTCCAGGTTTATCTTTTATCACAAGGTCAAACTCTTGGAGCATTAAAATCCATCTTATTAGCCTTGGTTTGGAATCACTTTTCTTAAGTAAGAACTTTAATGCTGAGTGGTCCGTGAAGATGATGATTTTGGCACCTAAGAGATAGGGCCGGAATTTATCCAAGGCAAAAACCACAGCTAAAAGATCTTTTTCAGTCACAATGTAGTGTGATTGAGTTTCATCCAATGTTTTTGAGGCATAAAAGATGACATGAGGAATGTTTTCTCTTATTTGACCAAGAACAGCCCCAATGGCCCTATCAGAAGCATCACACATCAATTCAAATGGTAAGGACCAATCTGGGGGTTGGATTATTGGAGCAGATGTGAGAGCAGATTTGAGTTCAATGAAGGCTCTCTTGCAAGCCTCATCAAAATTGAATGTGACATCATTTTGAAGTAAACGAGTGAGTGGGAGGGAAATCTTGCTGAAGTTCTGAATGAATCGCCGATAGAAACCGGCATGACCAAGGAAGGACCGAATGTCTCGAACTGATTTGGGTTCAGGAAGTGATTGGATCACCTCAATTTTGGCTGGATCAACTTGGATACCCTCTTGAGAAATTATGTGACCTAGAACAATCCCATTTGAAACCATGAAGTGACATTTTTCAAAATTCAGCACAAGGTTGAACTTGACACACTTTTGAAGGACCAAAGAGAGTGAATGTAAGCAAGATTCAAATGACTTGCCATAAATGGTAAAGTCATCCATGAAGACCTCCATGAAATTCTCAATGAATTCAGAAAAGATACTCATCATACACCGCTGGAATGTTGCAGGAGCATTACAAAGGCCAAAAGGCATTCGCCTATAGGCATAGGTTCCAAAGGGGCAAGTGAATGTGGTCTTTTCTTGGTCTTGAGGTGCGATTGGAATTTGGAAGTAGCCAGTGTAACCATCAAGAAAGCAATAGTGTGACTTTCCGGCCAATCTCTCAAGCATTTGGTCAAGGAAAGGAAGTGGGTAGTGATCTTTTCGTGTTTCAGCATTCAATTTGCGATAATCGATGCACACACGCCATTTGTTTTTCACTCGAGTTGTGACCACTTCTCCATGTTCATTTGTGACAACTGTTATCCCGCCCTTCTTAGGAACGACTTGAATTGGACTAACCCATTCACTATCAGAAATTGGGTAGATAATACCAGCTTGAAGAAGCTTGGTAATCTCTTCCCTAACTACCTCAAGTATGAGTGGATTGAGTCTTCTTTGAGGTTGCCTAATTGGTTTGGATGATTCCTCTAGATGGATGTGATGCATGCAAAGGGCAGGGTTGATTCCTGGAATATCCTCTAGGGTCCAACCTAAGGCATATTTGTTTTCCTCTAACACTTGAACAAGTTGGGACTCCTCAGTTTCAGAAAGTGAAGCAGAGATAATGACAGGGTAGGAGGGATCATGGAAAAGGAATGCATACTTGAGGTGTGAAGGAAGTGGTTTTAGATCAGTTTTAACCTTGATTTGAGAGCTAGAAAAGTTAGGAGTAGGAGAAGGGATTCCATATGGGTTTGGATCATTTTCCTCAACACTGTCCAAGGTGGAGCAGTAGAGATCAGAGTTGATGTGGGATTCAAGAGAGTTTTCAAGTTCCTCTAGATTGATGGAGTCTATGAATGAGAGGTCCACATCAACTTCACCATTTATGACTTTGTTAATCATGGTGCAGATTTCACAAGATCCTTTATCATTAGAACATGAAGAACATGGTGGATTGGGGTTCGATTGAATCTTAGAAGTGTCCTCAAAAGCATGGATTGAGAATGCAGAGTGATCCTCATATGGGTATCGCATGGCTTGGAAAATGTTGAACTTGACCAGTTGGTCACCGAATTCCATGGATAAGATGCCTGAATGGACATCAATCTTGGTTCTTGCAGTCGTGAGGAATGGTCTTCCTAGAATTAGGGGAGATCGAGAATAGGTCGTCTCACCTTACATGTCAAGGACATAGAAATCAGTTGGGAAGATAAGATCATTGACCCGAACAAGAACATCCTCAATTATCCCCTCAGGACTGGCAGTGCTTCGATTGGCTAATTGAATGACAACACCCGTTGGGTTCAAGGGACCTAGACCAAGGTTGGAGAAAATGGATTTGGGCATGACATTTATTGAGGCTCCAAGGTCTATGAGTGCATCATCAAAGTTGGAACTCCCTATTTGACATGGAACCGTGAAGGTCCCTGGATCTTTGCACTTCATGGGAATGGACTGTTGGGTTGAAAAATTTTCAATGTTCCTAAGTTTCCTCTTATGGGTGCACAGTTCCTTAAGAAACTTGGCATACTTAGGGATTTGTTTTATGGCATCTAAGAGGGGGATGTTCACTTCAACACGTCTAAACATGTCAAGCATTTCAGGATCAGGTTCAAAGAACTTCTTAGGCTTGGATATGGCTTGAGGAAAAGGAATTGGGTTCCTTAGAGGAATGGAAGGAGGTGAAAGAGTGGATTCAAGTTCCTTTTCCAGCTTTTTGTTATTTTCATTTTCTAGATCAACATCGAAAGGGGAGGTAGAGGAATCAGCATGGGGCATAGCAATTTTCTTTCCCGATCTAAGTACAATCGCACTTACATTACCCTTAGGGTTGGGTAATGGTTGAGCTGGGAGTTGGGATGAATTGGATGGTTTTTGCTGGCTAAGGTGGGATGCAAGTTGACCTATTTGGGTTTCAATGTTCTTGAGGCTAGAACGGCTGAAGGAAGCAAGATCCTCTACAGCACTTTCCCATGGTTGTTTAGAAGAAGAGGCTTGTCCCAAATTGGGTGGGCCTTGATTTTGGTTCTTAGGAAAGCGATTTTATTAGGTGGGGAATTGGGAAGGCTCGTTAGGATAGTGGAATCCAGGAGGAGGATTGTTCCTTTGGGGTTGAGGAACAAAAGGATAAGGTTGATGGATGTTACCACCACTTTGACCATATTGGAACTGGTTTGGATTTTGATGAGGGAACTGAGGAGGATGAGAAATGGGATTACCATACCTCAGAGGTGGGTTAAAGGTAGAAGAGAAGGGCTCAGAGTGGGGTTGGTTGAAGTTTCTAACAAACTGACCTGATTGTTGAGGGTTGAAGTTTCACTGAGCATATGCCGCATTGAGCTCCATTGGACTAGATGAATCAGATGGATCATCTTGAAGTTGTGGACATGTGTCAGTCGGATTAGATGGAGAGTTGCAGATTCCACAATTCTTGATAGGTCCAGGGAATAGTGACTGTGGAGAAGATGAGGTTGAGGCTTTGTTAGCCACCGCTAGTTGACGCACAAGACCTGTAAGTTCACTCATCCACTCAGTCATCTTGTTGGGCTCTATGGATTGATTCTCTTGGGCTTGTTTCACTTGAGCATGTGCTCGAGTATGGAATTGTTGCGTGTTTGCAGCCATGTTGCTTATGAGTTCTCGTGCAGCTTCAGGAGTTTTGTCAACAAGAGCACCGCCACTTGCGGCATCAATGAGAGTTCGCTCCATAGCCAATAACCCCTCATAGAAGTATTGGATCAGGAGTTGGTCAGGGATTTGATGGTGTGGACAAGTTTCCACAAGCTTTTTGAACCTCTCCCAATACTCATGGAGTGATTCATTAGGGAATTGACGGATGCCGCTTATTTCCTTTCGGATAGAAGCTGTTCGGGAAGCGGGAAAGAACTTCTCAAGGAAAAGTCTCTTCATGTCAACCCATGAGTTTATGGAACCAGGTGGGAGGTAGTAGAGCCAAGACTTGGCAGAATCCGCTAGGGAAAAGGGTAAAGCTCTAAGATTGATTTGTTCTTCAGAAACCCCTTGAGGCTTCATGGTAGAGCATACTACTTGGAACTCTTTAAGGTGAAGATGTGGATCCTCACCGGCTAGCCCGTGAAAATGAGGGAGAAGATGAATCAAACCCGATTTGAGTTCGAAGTCAGCTTCAATGTTTGGATATTGAATACCAAGAGGTTTGTAATTCATATCAGGGGCAGCAAGTTCTTTCAATGTTTGTTCCCTAGGATTGGCCATATCTAATTCAATTGGTAGGGCAATGATTGGTTCTTGGGTGATTTGGTTATCCCTAATGGTCCTCCTAATTTGACGAAGAGTTCTATCAATTTCAGGGTCAAACAAATCCGAGGGATTGTTTGGAAGGCTACAGGGCATTCAGAGAGATTTTGGAAGAAAGAGAAAGACGGGTTTTTCTTTGTATTTTTTTCAGTTTATGATTTTTAAGAGGAAGACGGGTTTTTCTTTGTGTTTTTTTTCAATTTTTTTAAACTTTTGTATTTTTTTGGGTTTTTTTTTACAATAACCAGAAACTAATGACTACTTAAAGAACCATCCCCGACAACGGCGCCATTTGAAACGCACGGTCGATTGTCACCTATCGACCGGTCAAAGTTCTGGTGCTCTGATAATGTGTATAGTAGCACTCGGGTCGAATCCCCAGAAACGATGCCATTTGAAACGCACGGCCGATTGTCGCCTATCGACTGGTCAAAGTTTCGGTGCTCTACTAATGTGTATAGAAGCACTCGGGTCGAATCCTCGGCGATGGTACTTCGTAATAGTCAATTGTTTTTAGTTGATTATATTTTGATTGGGGGGGTTTGTTTGCAGAGCTTAATTGAAATGATTTATGGATGATTTTTGATTTACCAAATTGATAAAGATTGGGGTGAGTTCATCATTGGGGAGTTAATCATGTGATATCTTTGAGCCTTACTTTGTATTGCATTAAATTAACACCCATGTCATAAGTTGACGTTGATTGGAATTCCTAAGTGTGAAGGCTTTAATCCAAGACTTAACTTAAGTTAGGGTTCTAATCTCAATAAAAACTTATTTATGGTAGTTTATTTATGGTTCCAATAATCCATGGAAACCACTCGTTAAACAAAACATATCATTAATCCATGACATATTGAGTTTAACATACACAATATTAATTTAAAGAATACTCATCGAGCAAAACTCTAAATCACTTAACATCCCCGAATTATAACTCACCCCAATGAGAGATTTACTCAGCCATTTGGATGTTTAATATTCTGGTTAAAATAATTATGATGATAAATTAAGAATAGAAGGAAAAGAAAGGGATTAGAAAAGAGTGGTACGTTGACACACACACACGAACGATGATGATAATTAAAAACGGATTTTCGATTGAATGAGGAAGCAAAAGAAGGGAAGGGGATTCAACTGAATTTAAACTATTTTAGGAACATAAATATTAAACTACAGAAGGTGGATGAGAATAAGAGATATTGAAGAAGTAACTTGCATTAAAATAGAATTACAAAGAAAGATAATTACAAGATTACAAAAATGAAGAACACAAAAGTAAGTGAAAACAAAGAGAGGAGGAAAGGTCTCTCAAGTGAAAACTTGAGTATGAAAGGTCCTCCCAAGCCTTTGGAAAAGCTTTGGTCGTGCCAATATGATCTCCTCTCTTCTGAAATGCCAACCCCTCTCAAGGAGAGAAGGGGAGAGTATTTATAGCCCAAGGAGTGGACTGTTTGCATTCCCAATATGTCCCTCCACTTGCATCGCCAATTTGGCTATTCAGAAAGCAGAATCTTAAAATATCTCCTTCTTCAAAGTTGTATACAATAATGTTTTCCGACTACTGTCAAAATATGGAGGCATTTGGACAAGTGGAGCCAAAGTTATGGTGGTTTTATTAAACAAAGGTAAACTGTCCATTTCTATCCATGCTTTTTCGATGGCCAAAATCTGAATGGATTTTTGAACAGGAAGATGACTTCAAATCCGAATTATTTCTTCAACAAAGTCGGCCACCTGTATCTCCTCTTTCACACTGAAAAATCTCATCTCTATTTGATTCTTACATCAGGATATATGTCATGCATACTATACTAATTTTAATTCTCGTCCAGAATGGTGGGCTGGACTTCAAAGATTTATTTGGGCCCCTTGTACTTGGATTTGGGACTTGAAATTTTTATCCAAGCTTACATGTAGTGTCCCCCGAATTATGGTGGAGATTTAATGTTTTTAGACGTCTGTATTGAGCCCAGTAAATCAATATTCAAGGCTGGTCCAGTTTGCTCACAGATTCATTGGTCTTGTTTGTGAGGACCATATGACCCTTCAAATGGCAGAATTGGATCATCGTTCCTTCTAATGAAATGTTTTATATTGAAAGGAGAATCCTACAAAACAAGAACCACACAATGTGGATCATTATAGTGATATTTATAATTAAAACATTAAACTCACTCAATTTGACTACTTCTAAAAATGCTCAAATATTATACTTAATATTAAAACATTAATATTTCACACAAATTATGCACATTTCATATAAAATAAGTAAAGGTGGAATATAATAAGTCATGAAAATATTAATAACATCAACGGGTTTCTTCTTTTTCTCCTTTCCTTAAGTGTTTTTGAGAAAATAAGGAAAATGGGGAAAATCCCAAATTTTGGGACTACACGCCGTGTACTTGTCCACACATCGTGTATTTTGGCCGTGTGGGATGAGTACACAGGGTGTGTAGCCATTCCAGCGATGAAGGGTGTAAAAACCGACTACACGCCATGTAGTGGTCCTTTACACGCCATGTAGTCAATCGGCAGATGAAGCAGTAAGGTGGCGGGAGTAGCCACCAGCTGGGTGGCAGTACACACCATGTAGTCGGGAATACACATTGTGTACTCATGTCGATGGATGAATAGTTTAGCGGTGCCACCAGAAGAACAGTTAAATGAGGGGAGTACACGTCATGTAGTCAAAAGTACATACCATGTACTTTGTTTTTTTCTCTTAAAATGGGTAGTAGCCAACCCTGTTCACAAGATTCGCTTAGAACCAGACGGGAGCTCGGGAGAGGATGGTCGAACCTTCATGGATCTCTAGATCGAGTGTCGGGAATCCATTTCCGTTTCCGTCGATCACGTTGGAACCGCACGGGTAAGCCTTCCCATCTCCTTGCGTAGTCCTTTCCAATTATTACTCTAATGTAAGTTATTTTAGGTTGAATGAGAATTCTTTTACCTCATATCTACGACATTCTTGGATGTTTCAGAAGTCATCATTCGGGTATACCGTTCTTGGGTGTTTAAGGTAGGTGGCTTGTGTTTAATTTTCCAACTGATGTGTGTTTTGTATACCGTTGAGATACGCGCCCATGAATGGGGTGTCGTATGGCTGAGGCCATGTTGAATTAAATACCTAGAATTTTTTAGGTAATTTAAATGTGATAATAAATTGTTTTTTGGGATCGATGCTTGGATCCAGGACCACCTGGGGGTGCGTTCCTCTGTTTAGCCGTTTGGCCAGGATACCCGAGGGTATGCCTTTATAATAATAATTATAGAATTTCCTTGATAGTAATTTCATTCCTATTGCATTTATATTACTTGTTTACATGTTGGTCATGGCTCGGTTACTTGTTTAGCCCGAGGGAGATGTTTTACTTAGCCTGAGGGCAGTGCATCTTTTAGCCTGAGGGAAACTTCTTCCATGCCTATGGGAAATAGACTATGTGCTTGTGGGTGACATTTCGTACTCCTGAGGGAAATATCTGTTATGCCTGTGGGAAATTACCTACGAGTTATGTTTCTGATTACCTGAGGGTAAGGGATTGTGTGTCTAAGGACACTGACTGTTTACATAGAAATTCACTGTGGTGGTTTCCTTATAATGAACGATTAAATGGATAATAAAATGGAAAT
Organism: Viscum album; assembly: GCA_963277665.1. Classification (NCBI taxonomy): domain Eukaryota; kingdom Viridiplantae; phylum Streptophyta; class Magnoliopsida; order Santalales; family Viscaceae; genus Viscum; species Viscum album. The sequence continues at coordinate 1,681,254,666 of OY728119.1, read as the reverse complement.
ATAACTGGTAAAGTTAGTTACTTTTGAGTACTTCTTAGTTTATTTCATTTTACTACTACACTCTATTGTTGCATATTTTATCACAGTTGGGCACGGGCCTTTGGTGGGTGCCTACTGAGATTATTTCTCACACCTTGTTTGGGTCATGCTTTTCGGCCCAAATAGATTACGTTTTTGTAGGTGTGGATAAGTTCAAGGATCCCTATACAGGTACTTGATTGCTTCTGAGGAGTAGGGGAGCATGGGACTGGTCTTAGGCTCGCGATGCTACCAGCTGTTTTGTTTTGTTTTGGATGTACTCTGTATTGTACTGTACTGTATTGTTGTGTAACATGTTCTGGTTGTTTTCTTATAACTTGAGGCATGTTGCATCAACATTCTATATAACTGTTGGGTATCTTTTACTGCAGTTGTTTACTTTAAATGTGTATGATTTATTGCTTCTGTTTTTGTTGTATGCTATTTATTTATTCCACTGCGCTACACTTTGGAAAATAAGGGCATAGTTTCCCCACTATTAGACTTGGGCCCTCACTGCTAGTCGGTAGCCTCTGGAGTTTGGGGAAATGTGCTTGAGGTCACATGGCGAACTGGGTTCGGGGCACCCATGGAGTGTTACCCGGAACCGGGACATTACAAAGTGGTATCGATGAGTTCTTTTATTTGACTTACTATTTGGAGCCTTAGTCAGGGATAGGATGAGAATGATAGTTGGTAATAAGTTGTGCCCAGGTGTAGCTAACTCGTTTACAGGGAAAAGCCAATTTACCTTGTGTTGCAATTTTTCTTATTTTTCAATTTTACAGTTGAATTGATTTTCATCGAAGGGTGATGCACATGTATTGTGTTGTTTATATTTTATTTATGGGTTCTATTTAGTTTCAACCCGAGGAGCTGAGGGTATGCCATCTCATGCATCATTAGGCACATGCTAGGTATCACATGCCATGCATAGTTTCCATGCCATGTAGGTGCATTAGAAATTTCAGGTTGTTGTGATTGATGTTGTGTTAGTAAAAGCATGTTGATGTGATAGATGCGTGATAGATACCTGCTGGTTGATAGGGTATTATTGTGTGAGCCTGTTTATCGAATGGACACGAAACTTTGGTTTTTGGGGAGTATGGGCCCTCATTGACTGAAATTTGGTGGATCATTGGCTGTTTGTCTGGTTATACACATATAAGATGCCAAACTTTGATTTGCGGGGAGTATGGGCCCTCACGGATCGGAATTTGGCACTTGGGTGTTGTTTTTCAGTATTTTCTGGGTTCTGGAAAAGTTTTTGAGGCATACTGTCTGGAAACCCAGTATACACGCCATGTAGTACCTTATACACGCCGTGTATGTTCTTCTATTTGGGAAGATAAGAAAACTTTTTGAGTACACGTTGTGTACCCTAAGTACACGCCGTGTAGTCTCTTTCCGTGTCATAGACCGTGTGGGCAGGGACACGGGGAAGGGAAACGCTTGGGGCGAACACGTCGTGTACCGGATGTCCACGCCGTGTAGTGTTGACCCAGATTCCACACGTGTAACTAACAAACACGGACGGAGGAGACCTTAATATATACACGTCGTTTCCACTATGAAACATGTTGTGTAGTTTGACCTGGGATCTGTCCGTGTAACTAACAACACGGGTCAGTGTAACCCCTTCGTGTACACGCCGTGTAGTTAGATCCGTGTATCCGGTCGTGTCACTAACAACACGGGTCGGTGAAGCTCATCTAGTACACATCATGTACCTGTGGGACATGTTGTGTAGTCTCGTTCGAGGACAGACCGTGTGGACCTGACTATGTGGATGGGAAACGAGGGAGTGTACATGCCGTGTGTGGGTGTAACACGTCGTGTAGTATCAAGCCAAGTAGTCGGCCATGTCACAAATGACACGGGAAGTTAGAAGATTACACCATACACATCATGTAGATTATATACACTCCGTGTAGTTTTTTTTAACAGGAGTCATGTGGCTTGGCCATGTAGAAGGACCCGAGCAAGGGAAGAAAAGTCAGGTACACGTCGTGTAGTCAGTATACACGCCATGTAGTCTTGTTGTGCAATTTTGAATACCTTATTCCTCTTGTTCCCCTTTTGGTTCCTTCATTTTCAGACTATGATAATCTTGATCTAAGGTGTGTATTTGACCTTGTAGAGTCATGATGCCGAGACGACCACGCGTTATTTTCCAGGAGAGTAGCAACGATTATACTCTAGAGATGGTAGTCCATAGGCTACCAGTGGATCCTCCAGCAGAGCCAGATGCAGCGCCAGCCATTATACCATACACAGGCATGGAGGCGCAGTTCCGTGAAGGATTTATGCGGTTCATGTAGACCTTTCAGGGAGCACTATCAGCTGCCACATCTATGGCAGAGCTGACACGTATCTTCCAGCAATAGAATCCACCTATGTTTTCAGGGGATGGCAGACCATAGGCTGCGGAGTCTTGGTTGGGGTCTATGCAGACTATTTTCAAGCATCTTGAGACCCCTCCAGAGAGGAGGGTCAAGCTCGCAACTTATATGCTGCATGATTCCGCCAAAAGGTGGTGGGATGTTACCACCCAGTCAGAGCATCACAGAGACATGGCGTGGGAAGATTTTCAGACAGCCTTCTATGAATTCTTCTTCCCAGAGACGTTGAGGGAAGATCGAGCTGGAGAGTTCATGAATATGCAGTAGGGCGCTATGTTGGTGATGGATTATTCTGCTTGCTTTACCAAGCTTCAGCGTTTTTCACCCGTTCTGGTGGGCGATGAGATGCTGAGAGCCAGACGCTTTGAGGATGGTCTTCGATATGACATCTGATCACTGGTGAATGTTTTCAGGTTGCCTTCAGTACATGCTATTGTGAAGTAGGCGCTGATTACAGAGAAGAACCTACGGGAAGCTAGTGGTGTGGGCCAGGGTGGTTCAACACCATTTTTTGGTACTATTTATACTGTTAATAGGAAGAGACAGATGGACTTCTCTCAGGGTGGCAGTACCAGCCAGAAGAATGCTTTAGGTGGCTAGGTCATGTGCTACCAGTGTGGTGAGGAGGGGCACAAGAGACCTCAGTGTCCACGAGACCTAGTGGAGTGTCAAGCTTGCGGCAAGAAGGGTCATCTGCAAGGCTTTTGTAGGGCGTTTCCACCAGTGGCTAGTGAGAGGGGTTCTGTGCAGACTCCGCATGCGGGGGCAGGACCAGCAGCTTCTTACCAGTCGGGGAACTGGAATACATCAGGGCATGTAGGCAGAGATGGTGGTCGTGTATGTGGTAGCTAGACACCAAGATCTCAGAGGCGGTATGGCGGGACTGCTCAGGGTAGCCAGGCTATGTCGCAGGGCCGCAGCACTGGGCAGGCATATGCAATGCAACAGACCCAGCAGGATCAAGATCCCAGACCTTCTACTATCATAGGTACTATCTATTAGCTTTTGTCTTATCTTCAGTACTTTTCGATACGGGTGCTACAAATAGGTTTATATCTGTACCCATTGTGGATATCCTTGGGCTTGGTGTTTCTACTTCTTCTGTTGTTATGATGCTAGACACTCAGTTGGGGACTATAACGGATGGTGTGCGTCAGTGCAAGGAGTGCCCCTTTGAGGTTGGTGGGTGCCACTTCCTTTGGGACCTCTATGTCTTAGAGATGACGAGCTATGATGTAATTCTTGGGATGTAATGGTTGGTTCCCTTTAGAGCCTTTGTGTATTTCTATCATCATAGGGTGAGTTTCACGTCACCAGAGGGCTGAGAGTTTCTATACAAGGGCGAATGGGATGTTCAAGTGAGTCGAGATGGACCAGAGCATCATGGGAAAAGTGGAGTCACAGCCCAGATGGTGAGCTTATATCTGGATGATCAGGGGACTTGTCAGAAGGATTTCCCTCCAGTGGTTTATCGTTTCAGGTATGTCTTCCTGGATGACTTTTTAGGTCTTCCTCTGGAGCATGAGGTGGATTTCTCTATTGAACATGTGCCAGGAGCAGCACCGGTGTCCATTCCTCCTTATAGGATGGCTACACCAGAGCTGCATGAGCTCAAGAGATAGTTAGAGGAGTTACAGGAAAAGGGTTTCATCCGACCCAGTACTTCTCCTTGGGGTTCTCCTGTCCTTTTTGCGAAGAAGGCAGACGGTACCCTCAGACTCTGTGTGGATTATCAGAAGCTGAACCAGCTGACGGTTAAGAACCTATATCCCTTTCCAAGGATTGATGATATTTTTGATCAACTTTGTGGAGCACGAGTGTTCTCAAAGATTGACTTGAGATTAGGATATCATCTGCTGCTTGTTAGACCATCTGATATACCTCTCACATCTTTCAAGAGCAGGTATGGTCTATATGAGTATATGGTTATGCCGTTAGGACTCACTAACGCACCAGTAGTTTTCATGGCTCTGATGAATCGTGTGTTCCATCCTTATCTGTATTATTTTATGGTAGTATTTGTGGATGATATCTTGGTGTACTCTTACACTCTACACGACCATTCCACCCATCTTGATATCGTATTGAGTACACTGAGAGAGCATCGGGTATATGATAAGCTCTCAAAGTGCCACTTTTGGATGGACCAGATACACTTCCTGGGTTATATCATCTCAGAGGTAGGAGTTGCAGTAGACCCAGAGAAGGTGAGAGCAGTAGTTTCCTGGGAGAATCCTAAGAATTTGTTTGAAATACAGAGTTTCTTGGGGCTGGCTAGTTACTATAGACGCTTCATATAGGACTTCTCCCTCTTAACAGCGTCGTTGACAGGTTTGCCTAAGAAGGGTGTGAAGTTTGTTTGGTTAGAAGCTTGTGAGACAACCTTTCAGGAGCTGAAGGGAAAGTTGACATCAGCACCGATCCTAATACTCCCAGAGCAGGGGAATAGCTATACAGTTTACTGTGATGCATCAGGTATTGGTCTAGGAGCTGTGTTGATGCAGGGTGATCAAGTAGTTGTGTATGGGTATCAGCAGTTGAGGCCACATGATAGGAATTACCCGACGCATGATCTCGAGTTGGATGCATTTGTTCATGCGTTGCGCTGTTGGAGACATTATCTCTTGGGAGAACATTTTGTGGTGTTAACAGACCACAAAAGTCTCAAGTACATCTTTACCCAGCGTGACTTGAACCTGAGATAGTGAAGGTGGGTTGAATACCTTCAGTCCTTCAATTTTGAGCTTGCCTATACACCTGTTAAGGGTAATGCAGTAGTTGATGCACTGAGCAGGAAGACTCAGATACAGGTAGTGCAGGAGGCCAGTGGTGAATGGAAGCTCATGTCTTTGTTCTCTAAGATGCATCTGGAGGTGCACGACAGTCAGGGGAAGACCTATCTTTCATCTTTATTTGTGACCTCTACCCTCCTGGATAGAGTGAGGATGAGACAGCTATCTGATTCAGAAGGCCTAGTTCTATGGGATTTAGTGACCAGTGAGGGTCCTTCTCCTGGTTGGATGATAGGAAATGATGAAGTATTGCATTTCCATGGACAAGTATGGGTTCCATAGGATATACCCGAGGAGCTGATGCTGGAGTTTCATGCTTCAGCTTGGGCAGTTCATCCCGGGGTTACCAAGATGTACCGAGACTTGAGACGTCAGTAGTGGTGGCCGGGAATGAAGAGGGATGTAAAAGGTTTTGTTATGAGATGTTCCACCTGTCAGTAGGTGAAGTCGGAGCATCAGAGGCCAGCCGGACTGTTACAACAGTTACCTATTCCAGATTGTAAATGGGATGATGTCTTGATGGACTTCATGACTGGGTTGTCGAGGTCACCTCGAGGCAATGATGTCGTGTGGGTTGTTGTGGACAGACTCACAAAGGTAGCTCACTTTTTTCTGATCAAGGAGACCTTCAGAGTTGATGATCTCGGGAAGTTTTATATCCGAGAGGTCGTACGTCTTCATGGGGTTCCTTGTTCTATCGTTTCAGATAGGGACGCTCGTTTTACGTCTCGTTTCTGGTAGAGTTTTCAGAGGGCACTATGTACATAGGAGATTCTGAGCACAACTTACCACCCTCAGACTGATGGTCAATCAAAGCATTCGATATAGATGCTTGAGGACATGCTGCGTGCATGCATCCTAGACTTTGGGGGCTCTTGGGAAAAGCATATACCCCTAGTCGAGTTTTCCTATAATAATAATTTTTAGGAAACTATTGAGATGGAACCTTACGAGGCTTTATATGGTAGGCCATTCCGATCACCCTTGTGCTGGTTAGAGGTAGGTGAGGTAGCTTTACTGGGACCACGTCTCATGTAGGAGACTTCTGAGCTGGTCCAGTTTATTTAGAAGCAGATGGCTACCACATAGTCTCGTCAGAAATCTTATGTTGATCACCGCAGAGGACCCTTGGAGTTCGTGGTTGGGGATCAGGTTTTCTTGCGTGTTTCACCGAGGTTGGGACATAGGCAGATCAGGAGACAGGTTAAACTTTCACCGGGTATGTGGGGCCATTTGAGATTCTGGAGAGAGTCGGGTTGGTTGCCTATCTATTGCAGTTACCACAGAGATACCGAGCAATGCACGACGTCTTCCATGTATCTCAGTTGCATCGATATAATTCAGAACCGTCTCATGTATTCCAGACCGAGGAGTTTAAGCTCGAGGTAGATGCATCCTTCAAGGAGCATCTGATTCATATCATTGATAGGAGAATGAAGGTTCTCTGAGGCCGATCAGTTCCTCTCGTATGGGTGTTATGGCATCATGGCTGAGTGCAAGAAGAAACCTGGGAGCGGGAGACCGACATACGTGCTCAGTGGATGGAGTTGTTCATGGCTATATCTTCACCACCCTTGGAAGGGAAATTCAAGGATGAATTGCTTTAAGGGGGGAAGTTTGTAAGAACCCGGTTCTTATTTTTGAAGTACGGGTTTCTTATTTTTCTCCTTTCCTTAAGTGTTTTTGAGAAAAAACAGAAAATGGGGAAAATCCAAAATTTTGGGACTACATGCCATGTACTTTTCCACACTGCGTGTATTTTGGTCGTGTGGGATGAGTACACAGGGTGTGTAGCCATGCCGGAAATGAAGGGTGTAAAAACCGACTACACGCCGTGTAGTGGTCCTTTACACGTCGTGTATTTAGTCAGCAGACGAAATAGTAAGGCAGTGGGAGCAGCCGCCAGCTGGGAGACAGTACACGCTGTGTAGTCGGGAATACATTTCATGTACTCATGTTGACGGATGAACAGTTTGGTGGTGCTGCCAGAGGAATAGTTAAATGAGGGGAGTACACTCTGTGTAGTCAAAAGTACACGCCATGTACTTTGTTTTTTTCGCTTAAAATGGGAAGTAGCCAACCCTGTTCACAGGATTGTCTTAAAACCGGATAGGAGCTTGGGAGAGGATGGCTGAACCTTCGTGGATCTCTAGATCGAGCGTCGGGAATCCGTTTCCACTTCTGTCGATCACGTTGGAACCGCACAGGTAATCCCTCCCATCTCCTTATGTAGTCCTTGACAATTATTCCTCTAATGGAAGTTATTTGAGGTTGAATGAGAATTATTTTACCACAGATCTATGATGTTCTTGGACGTTTCAGAAGGCGTCATTCGGGTATACCGTTCTTGGGTGTTTAAGGTAGGTGGCTTGGTGTTTAATTTTCCAACTGATGTGTGTTTTGTGTACCGTTGAGATACGCGCCCATGAATGGGGTGTCGTATGGCTGAGGCCGTGTTTAATTAAATACCTATAATTGTTTAGGTAATTTAAATGTGATAATAAACTGTTGTTTGGGATCACTGTTTGGATCCAGGACCACCCCGGGGGTGCGTTCCTCTGTTTAGCCGTTTGGCTAGGATACCCGAGGGTATGCCTTTATAATAATAAGAATAGAATTTCCTTAAGAGGAATTACATTACTATTGCATGTATATTACTTGTTTACATGTTGGGTATGTCTCGGTTACTTGTTTAGCCCGAGGGTGATGTTTTACTTAGCCTGAGGGCAGTGCATCTTTTAGCCTGAGGGAAACTTATTTTGTGCCTATGGGCAATAGACTATGTGCCTGTGGGAGACATTTCGTATGCCTGAGGGAAATATCTGTTATGCCTATGGTAAATTACCTGCGGGTTACGTTTCTTATTACCTGAGGGGAAGGGATTGCGTGTCTGAGGACACTGACTGTTTACATAGAAATTCACTGTGGTGGTTTCCTTATAATGAACAATTAAATGGATAATAAAATGGTAATATAACTGGTAAAGTTAGTTACTTTTGAGTACTACTTAGTTTATTGCATTTTACTACTACACTCTGTTGTTGCATATTTTCTCATATTTGGGCACGGGCCTTTGGTGGAAGCCTACTGAGATTATTTCTCACACCCTGTTTGGGTCATGCTTTTCGGCCCAAACAGATTACATTTCTACAGGTGTGGATAAGGTCAAGGGTCCCTATAAAGGTACTTGATTGTTGCTGAGGAGTAGGGGAGCATGGGACCGGGCTTAGGCTCGCGATGCTACCAGCTGTTTTGTTTTGTTTTGGCTGTACTATGTATTGTACTATACTGTATTGTTGTGTAGCATATTCTGGCTGTTTTTTTAGAACTTGAGGCATGTTGCATCAACATTCTATATAACTGTTGAGTATCTTTGACTGTAGTTGTTTACTTTAAATGTGTATGGTTTATTGATTCCGATGTTGTTGTATGCTATTTATTTATTCCGCTACGCTACTCTTTGGCAAATGAGGGCATAGTTTCCCCACTATAAGACTTGGGCCCTCGCTGCTAGTTGGAAGCCTCTGGCGTTTGGGGAAATGCACTTGAGGTCACATGGCGAACCAGGTTCATGGCACCCGTGGAGTGGTACTCGGAACCGGGATGTTACAATATTTGTGTGTGTGTGTGTGTGTGTGTTTAATTAATGTAGTTTATATGTTAACACACACACAAATATATTTACACAATATATAGAAATGTGTACACCGAATATTTATGTAATTTATTTAAATTTTAGTATATTTTAGAATTTCATTGTTAACATGATACATTTAATATATTATGTTTTTAATTGTAAAATTTTATTTATTTATTTGTAATATTATTACAGTTAGGACATTTATTTTTAATATTTTTTTATTTTTTATTTTTTATTTTATTTTTGAATTTGATCATTTTCTATTATTTATTTATATATATTTATTTATTATGTTTTAGTATTTTCAATATGTATTCATATTTATTCAGTATATATATATATATCCATATTTTTTTAATAATTTATATTTAATTAATAAAAATTATCTATTTTTTCAATATTGTTAAAGTGCACTCATTTTTAATTATTCAATTTCATTCATTTTTAGAATGCATGTATTTAAGATTATATATCCACCAGTAATGTTAAAAATATATTTTTGAATAAATATTTATAAATAAATATATTTATAAATATATATTTAATATATTTATAAATTAATATTTTTATAATTATTATAAATAAATATATTTTTTTAATAAGTATTTATATAATTATAAATAAATAATTCTATATTTTTAATAATTATAAAATTATAATAAATTTATTTAAATAAATACTTTATTAGCGCTAAAATTTTAACACTGATAATGATCTATATTTATCAGTGCTTTTTGAGTACTGATAAAACTCAATATTTATCAGTGTTTTTTTAGTGCTAATAAAGATTTATTTTATTAGTGCTTACTGATTTAAACGTTGATAAAAAGGGATCTTTATTAGCGCTTTTCTAAAATCATTGTTAAAAGTGTTCTCGATCTATTTAAAAATCCCTAACCGGTACTCAGTAATTACGATTTTGAAGCTCTTGTGGAACTCCTCTACTGCTGGCGCAACTCCACTATGATCCATCAGATGAATCAAGGATAGAATCCAATGTATGTTATTTTTTACTTTTCATATATCATTGTTTGATCTTTTGGGTTTTTCATTTTGCAATGTTCTTAACCTTGAAAAACCCTACATATCATCTCATATCCACTATGGGCGTGAATCTTCTGTGCATTTTAATGTCATATTGACAAGGTGAATATATTTAGTTTAACTTTATGAAACCAGGATGAGAGACATTGTGCAATTTAACTTCCTACATCTAGGATGAATTTGTGTAGTTTAATGTCATGAAACTAAGACGAGAGATTCTGTGAAGTTTAACGTATTTCTTCTAAAATGAATTTGTGTAGTTTAACATCCTATAACCAGGATGAGATACATTGTACAGTTTAATGCCTTGCTACCTGGATGAATTTGTGCAGTTTAACATCATGAAAATAGGATGAGAGACACTATGTAGTTTAACGTATTTCTTCTAGGATGAATTTGTGCAGTTTAACATCATGAAAGCATGAAGAGAGATGATTGATGGCCACAATGAAAATTATTTAATGAAAAATATTGTATTAGTGTGGGTTTTGACTCATTCCTCATTCATTTTGGCCAATTTGTATGCTCTGTTTTGTGGACTATCATGGCTTGGTTTTTCGAAATGGTTTTTGGAAAGCAGAAAAATGATTTTCAGAATTGGATTTTCTTTAAAAAAATGATGGTTATTATGTTGTCAAAAGTGGACTTAGAAGAAGGTGGTTTTAAATTTAAAATTAAATAATGGGTTTTGAAAAGAAAATTCTTGTTTTGTTATGAAATTTGTCTTGTGATCCAATTGTTTTTTCCCGAGATGTTCCTTTCAGTTGTGTTTCATATTGATTCTAAACTTGATTTTATGATTTCTTTGTTATTTAGAATATTCTTCCTAGAAAGGTCCCCAAAGTTTATAGTGGGTCTCTCCTTGTTTATGGTTATCCTCAGTTGCTACCCATCTTCTGTGACAATTGAGGTTCGTTAGATGCAGTGAAGTGGCTTGAGAAAGTTGAGCATGTCTTCAGAGTGTTTGGAACTCCCAAATCTATTAGAGTTCGTGTAGTTATGGGTCTACTTGAGGGTCTATTTTTAGAATAATAGGAGTTTTTTCCCCACTAATTATGCAAGTTAGTATGATGTGGGAAGATTTTAAGTCCCTCTTTGTCTGATGGTTTATACCTGAGGAGATGAAGATGAAGAAAAGGGAAGAGCTCATGAGTGTCCAGCAAGGTCAACAGATGGTGAAGGCTTATGTTGAACACTTCAAAGAGAAGGTTTCCTTTTATCCAAAGGTGGTGTCATAGGATATGTTGAAAGATTATCTTTTTATTGGGTGTCTTTATCTAGAGTTCAAGGAGTGATTCCTCTTCTCCAAGGATCTCCATTTTGAGAAGTTGGTGTAGGAATCATTTTTGGATGAGTTTTTATGAAAGAATCATAAACACATCGGCTTAGTTATTGTGTCCCATGTTGGGTTGAAGACGTTCATAGTTTTATTATTTTTTGTGGATGTTGTAAGTTTATCTTTTATTATAAAAGTATGATTAAATTATCCTTTTTTAGTTCAAATGGTTTTGTTTTTTTTAATGTGAACCTTTAAATGGTTATCCTTTCAATAATTATTTCTCCTCTTTCTATCGTGATTTTTTAGAGATGTCTATTTTTGTAGAAATATTTCTTTGTTCCTTGTGTGAGGGTTCATTTATATTCTATATTTTGATCATTCCTGCTATTATTTCTATTGATGTAGTGTGTTGGAAAAATATTGATGTATATTTTTCTCTATTGATCAATGAAGCCAAAACATGGATTAGATGTGCATCACTTATAAATTTAATAAAAAAACTAAGGATTCTCTGTGCACTTCACTACTATTGGTTAACTACTGCTTGGAATATAATCTGACCCGAACTTCTTGCCCAGCATCCCCGTGATGCTCTCATCTCACACACGCTTTCCACCATCTCTATCAAATCAGTATTTAGTATTCACTTTTCCTTCTCTTCCTACACTCATTTACTATATTCATGCTACTTCATACATCATGAATCTTTAAAATTAGTAAATGAGTGCAAGAAGTGAAGGAAAAAATTAATGTTGAATGATGATATGATAGAGATAGTGGTGAGAATATATGGGATGAGAGCATCATAGGGACACTGTTTAGGAAGTTTAGGTTAGATGTTATGATAATATATAGTTAACCAACATTAGTGAAGTGCACAGAGAATCCATAGTTTTTTTATTAGCTTATATCTGGACCAAAGAAACCCTTTGGAAAGTTGTAATGGTAATGTTACAATATAATTTCTCTATTTTACTGAGAAAATTATATAATGAAATGTTGATTTAATTTCCCTTATTCCTTGAAGAGTTCATTTATTTTAGAAGATTTTTGTCCATGTTACATGCCTCTGTAGGAAGAGAAATGACATTGTCTTTGCTCAATCATAGAGGTAATCGTGATGTTTGTACAGTAAAATCATTGTCCATAGAATTAATGCATTGTTTCATATTTATGTTTAATATATTTCTTTTTATTATTACTTATGTAATAAATGTTTTCTTATACATGTGGATTCTTTTGTTCAATTTTGGGTGCTTTTTCCAACTTTCATGCTTTTTCTCCCTCAAAACCTTTTCACTCTTATAGTGTTGCATTTATCACTTTCTTTCAAGTTCTCTCCATTACCTTTGAAAGAAGAGTAATGTCGCTGCCTATGATCAATTATAAGGGTAATCTTGATATTTTCATCATAAAATCATTATCCACAAAATTAATGTATTATTTCATATTTATGTTTAATTTTTTTATTTTTAGTATTACTCATAATAATTATTTTCTTATACTCGTTGATTCTTCTTTTTTTTAGTTGATGTGGTTTTTTTGAAGATGCTCATGCAGTGTTGGCAGTTCAACAAAGAAATTTAATGGAAATCATGGTAACATTAATAGTTAGGATTGTTTTTGAATGTATGTAATAATTTTTATTTATGTAATTGTATAAACTAATGTTTGAAATGTTTATAATATAGTGTTTTTTTGATATTTGTGTTTTAAATTTCATTTCATTTAAATTATGTATTAAGACTTTTTTTGTTGATATCTGGTGTGTTTCTAGTGTGTTTTGGGTGCTATGGTGTGTTTTTACAACACACTGTAGTATGGCCCTTTATAAGTGCTTTTAAAAGCACAGATAAATAACACATTTATCATTGCTTTTAAAAGAACTGATAAAGGACACATTTATCAACGCTTCTAAAAGTGGTGATAAAGGTATACTTTATCAGTGCTAATAAAGGATTCCTTTAGCAGTGCTAAATAAAAGTGCTGATAAATGGTACCTTTATCACCACTTTTAAAAGCACTAATAAAGGTCTCATTTATCAGCACTTTTTTAGCGCTGATAAAAGTCATGGGATTTAAACATCACTCACGTTTTCAATGATTTTCTAGCACTGATAAAGGCTATTTATAGTACTGTTAAAGGCCAGTTTTATAGAAGTGTTTATGATAGAATAGGCTTGTTATTGATGGATTTTCATTAGTTACATTTATCTAATTAGACACTATGACTTCCTGCTGATTCCTTTCAATGTGATGAATACCTTCACTATGCTCATGGATATTATGAACCATATCTTCCAAGTGAATATGTATTGATTCAAAGTTGTATTCATTAATGACATACTCGTTTAATCGGCATCTGAGGAGGATCATGTAGAGCATCTAAGGATGGTCCTAGGCATACTCTAAGAGAGAAAAGTTTATAGTAATCACTCAAAGTGACAATTTTGGGTTTGCGAGGTTCAATTTTTGGGGCATGAAATTTCTAATCAAGGTTAATCTATTAACCTGGTGAAGTTTGATGTGGTTCTTACTTAGGAGGAACCCAAGAGTGTGTCATAGGTGTGGATTTTTCTTAGCTTGGTGGTAAATAAAAGAGGTTTGTGGAAGACTTATCTAGGATTGAAACCCCTTTTTCCTCCTTGACATGGAAAGGTAATCTATTTACCTAGATAGAGTAGTGACAGTGAGCCTTCGAGGATATGAGGCTAAGTTTGATTAGTGCTCCTATGTTGAGACTTCCATAGGAGGTAATAAAGTATTTGGTGTTTTGTGATGCCTCTGGAACTAGCCTCGGTTGCATGTTTATGAAAAGGAAGGTGATTATTGTTTACAGGTTGAGGTAGTTGAGACCCCATGAGTAGAACTATGTGATTCATTACCTACAGTTTTTAGTGGTGTTATCTACTCTAAATATATGGAGAAACTATCTTTTGTGTGAGTATTTTGTTGTTTACTCGAACCACCAGAGTCTCTGGTAAATCTTACCTCATAGAAATATTAATAATATGTAGTTACATTTTTTGGAGTTCATGCAGGACTATGACTTCAAAATAGTCTATACTCCTAGGAAGGGTAATGTGGTAGAATATTTCTTTAGTAGAAAGTCTCTTTATCACTTTGTGGAGAGGGAATCTAGGTAGTTGGATTCATTCCAGCAGACCCTAGTAAAGGAGATAAGTGTAGCTTTTCTTCAATCGATGGTGGTGACTCCATTGTTTCTTCAGCATGTGATAGAGGCTCAGTAGTGATAATCAAATATGAGGTTCTACAAGACCAAATATCCTTAGGAGATAGACCAGGTGGGTTTTTTGAAGGAGGGGATGATGTTATCCTTTTCTCGGGATGGATGGTGTTTCCGATCGCGTTTCATGAGGATGTGATGAGGGAGTCTCAAACTTACCTCTTGGTTATACATATTTTTTTTGGAAAAGATGTATAAGGAACTTTGGTGGAAGTTTTACTATGCTGGAATGAGGCAGAGCATTGATGGGTTTTTCTCTCAGTGTCTTGCATGTCAACAGGTAAAGGGTAACCATCAGGTTCCAGTAGGTATGATGTATCCTCTTGAGATCCTAGAGTGGAAATGGGCTAGAATATACATGGAATTAGTGATGGGGGTTTCATATATATCAAGAGGTCATGATTCTATCTGGGTGATTGTTGACTGAATTACCAAGTCAGTGCATTTTCTTTCCATCTGATAAAATATATCAGTTGAGAGTCTGGGGAAGTTTTATGTGCTAACAATCATCCTTATTCATGGGGTACCCTCGATGATTGTCTATGACCATGATTATCGGTTAATATAGTGGTTATGGAGGGGAATACAGGAGGATTTTGGGACCCAATCATGTTTAACAATGATGTTTCACCTCTAGAATGATAGGTTGACTGAGAAGACTATCCAAATGTTGGAAGATATGATGAGGGAATGTGTGTTGGACTTCATCCAGAGTTGGTAGGATTATTTTCCATTAGTAGAGTTTTCTTATAATAATATCTACCACTCTACTATTGTAATGTCACATTTTTTAGTTCCTACATGGGAGACCCTACAGGTCACCCTTATGCTAGACTAAGATTGGTGATGCATTTCTTGTTTGGACAGAGATGGTTCAAGTGTTGACATAGAAATTACAGGCGGTCATCATGCATATGATGAAAACCTAGAGTAGAAATAAATCTTATATAGATTGAAATAATATCCCTTTGGAGTTTTAGTAGGGATACAATGTTCTCCTGAGATTATCCTCATGATTATTATTATAGAGGTTTGGTCGGGGAGGCAGTTGTCCTTGTGGTTCATCGGGCTATTTGAGATCCTAAGAAGGGTTGGCGAGATTGCATAACATTTTACCTTACCACCAAAGTTGGATCAAGTTCATGACGTCATCCATGTGTCTTAGCTAAGAAGATACATGCATGAACCTATGTATGTTATTTAATGGGGTGAGCTAGACATCGAGGATGGATCCACCTTCATAGAGCACCTAGTGGCGATTGAGGATTAGTAGGATAGAATCCTACATGGATGGACCATTCCCTTGGTACATGTGCTTTGGAATCATAGGAGTGTGAAAGAGAGCTCATAAGAGCATGAAATCTAGATATAGACTCAATACCCCCCACCTTTTTGTGTAGATTATGCTTTTTAGGGTGAAAATCCTTAAATGAGGGGAGAATGTAATGACTCTAGTTTTGTGGATTTAGTCCTTTGACTATTTCTATGTATATATTTGGATTTTTCCTTAGAGTCGGTGTGGTTTTTGGGTGTCTCAAGACCCCAAAATTAATATATTAAAAATATTAATATTTAAATTCATGCACATGCATCATTTTGGTTTAAATGGTTTTCCCATTGTTTGGGACATTAGATGGGAAATCCAAGACCTCAGTTGATTCCAGAATGCGGGGTGTACCCTAGGTGTGACCTAAAGTTGGTTTTTGTGGGATGCTTGGTTGAGGCAGCCATTGGTAGGTATGTTAAGTGAATTAATTAATTTATTAAATAACCCTAAACCTATAAATACTATTTAAATAACATGTTATGGAAAATTCACAAGGTTATCTGCATAACCTTGGGATATTAGAGAGAAGGTGGGAACCTTTCTTCATTGGTGGATTGGGATAGAAGAATGGATATGATCGAATCAAGGTGAATCATGAGATAGAAAAAGAAAATAGAGAATCTTGTTCTACATAACTAGCGAGCATTCTCTTCACCAATGATTGATCCATAATTGAGTTAGGTTTTATTATTTTTTGTTTTTCCCTTTTGACTAAAGATTAATCATGGATTTATTATCTGCTTAATTTTTCCGATGATTGTCATTATTTTCATGAGACTGATCATAAATTATGTTATTGTACGTTCTTTATCATCATTAAGATTTTTTATTCATATTGTTTCATATTTATGTGATTTTTAGATAAGACTGCATTGGCCAATGATGGATTCACCTCGTTATTGTGATTTTCCCCCACCGTTCTTCACTTTCTTCGATGTTGGACTATGAGGTCATGGTTTGACATTACTGGGGAGGTTTCAAGCAAGATTGAACCCATAGATTCATGGAAATTTCATGAGTGATGTATGGATTGATGTATTTTATGGGATATGGGTGATAGCTTTGGTGATTTGAGATATGGAGTGGTGGACAACATGTGACATGATCCCACATGGGTAATCATACTTCTAATTTCTAGATATTAGAGGCTGGGAATTAATGGGTGGTGGTAGTTTCTATGATTTTGGTGGATTCAAGTGGTCAATTAGGCATGAACGATGGTGAAAGTGGAAAATATGGGATCCTTGGGGAGAAATGTTGTTTCTATAAAAAATGAAACTACACATTGTGTATACCATAGGAACACACATCATGTAGTCCGCTGGATATAGTGGCTATGGTTTTGGGTAGAGATAAATATCACATGCCATGTATGATTCATACACACCATGTGAATTGGTACTGGAGGTTCGACATGTACTATAGGAGTACATGGGAAAAGACATGGTCAGGCACATGGATATGACCAGAGTACATGGCCATGGCCATGTTCTCAAACATGACCATGGTACATGGGTATAGCCAGTGTACAAAGGCATGGGATAGGAGGAAACGAGTAGGCCCTGGGTGACGGAGACATGCTTCGTAGTATGGAATGACTTTCCAATCCATTTATTTAGGATAAAACACCCAGGTAATGAGGTGATTTCACATGTAGTGTGACCCCACATACACACCATGTACTTATCCTAAAAATTCTACATTATATGGCTCCATCTTCAGGACACAAATTTTATCCCATGAGTAACCTATCCTGAGTAGTTTTCTACATGAGATGTGATAATATCCTTCATTGTGGTATATGATATATGATGTGAATTGTTCTGATCATGAACGTCTTCAAGCGATGCTTGATTGATGGAAGTGATTGAGTAGGATCACTAGAGAGATGTTAGGGTTAGTATTCCCCTTTCTCACCAAAGCGTCGGTCCCCCATATTCTTTACTCAGGTAGATTTGGTACTCCCCCATACTACAGTAGGGCACGAATCCTCTATCTATAGAGTGGTACACCCCTGTCTTTGAGATATTGTAGTGAGTAGGTCCCCCATGTGTGTGATTTATCCCTCAACTATGGAGTGAAGTAGTGAGGAGCAGGCCCCTCCACTAAAATTATTATGATATTATGCATGATGTTGAGCATCAGATATGGACCATTAGAGATTCATGAATAATCATCATTCTTTGATGGGTTATTGAGATAGAGATACCCTTTCTCTATCATTTGATTTTCTTTATGATCTTATATATTTGGTTTTTTTTTTCCTCTTAATATGAGTTGAGATGAATTATATTGTATCTTTCTATCTCCCCCTTTGTGATTTTTATGGAATCCTATTGGGTATGTATATACTCACCCTTGTATGGGATTTTCTTTCATGTGTCGTGTCTTATACAGATGACAGACAGATCAGAGGTGGTGTCGGGGGATCTTATTAATACTTGGGTGCATTGATCGTTTTCAGTTTTCAGACTTGGAGATCATGAGTTAGGTTATCTTCATATTTCATTTTTCCATTTGTTGTTAGGTTGGGACTTCATTTCTAGTTGGGTGTGTATTTTTTACCTTTACGCCTTGCTTTATATTTTCATACTCTGATGTATTCCCTAGAGGTTATTACTTGCATGGCTATAATCTAGATGTTGTAATATTTTATTATTTCTCTACACTTTTTTCATGGATATAGTGGTATGTGTGTGCATATAGGTATATTAGGCTAAGAACTCACATTTTAGTTTATCCCTTATCGGCACTTTTCTTCATCCCCTAACCTATTAGAGGCAGTCTTGGGTTATCACTCTTGATTTTCCACTGGCTAGGTGGGCCCCAGTGGGTTGGTTCATGACAGAGCAGTATCAAAGTAGTTATTACTTGGGTTAGTTTTAGAGTGGGACCTGTGGTGAGGATTGGTTTGGAAACGTAGGGAAATGGTGTCATAGTGTATTGAGTGCATCTTTTAGGCTAGATAACCTTGTATTGGTGTATTAGTCAATGTGTCTATACAACAGGAATCTGACTACCTGCTTCTCAACTCAATATGTTGAGACATCAGCTGAAGGGAACTAATGATACATGCATAATAGAGGATTGAGTCATTTGACTATCCTTCTTGAGTAATCTCTCCATATATATTCTCATATAACTATGGTATGTCTTGATCATATTCAGGATGAATTTTTGAATACAGCAACCCATATTACCAATAAAATATCATGACGAAGATTAGTTGAGTTATTACACCTTAGTTCAGGTTCCATATCATGAGGTGTTTCCTCCAGTCGGGTAGGGATCAGTTCCACTACTTTTCAAGCAGTAGTTAGTCCTAACAGGGTAGGAAAATGATTCTCACAAGCTTAGCATGCTATGAAAGCTCCATATTTGGATGTCACTAAGGTTTTTTGGTGAGACAAACCCTTAGGTAATAGAGGATTTGTTGGAGTTGGTGATTCAAGTCTTCAAGGTTTTTCGGACCCTAACTGATCATATGGTAGTGCTTCCAGCCAGCATTATTCATGGGAAAACTGGGCACTAGTGGGGTCTGATGATACAAACCCATGATGAGATGATTCTATCATGGTTAGACTTCCAAAAAATATTTTTCAATGAGAATTTCCATTTTTATTTTCACTTTTTTCTAATTCATGAGCTTCTTGAGAAGTAGGAGGGTGATTTGACAGTTTTTGATTATTCTGTTAGGTTCACTAACCTCACACGTTACTCCTTCATTATGGTATGAGATGGATAATTTTGGGAATAGACATTTTTGCAGGGTCTCTAAAGAGTCATTTATGCCAATGTAGTATCCTTATGCATTCCTACATATATTGGAGTGCTAGAGAAAGTTCTAGTGATAGAGAGATTCCTAGAATTAGAAAGCCAGGTTTTTGGAGCTGGCATTGGCCATCATGGGTCTGAGACATCTAATACAGCTAGTAAGTAGAAAATGTAAGGGTCTCAGTGAAGGAGGCATACTCATACCCAGACTCCAACACATGAATCTGCAACTTAGGGATCGCATAACAGATCTAGTCAGCCATGAGAGGGTCGATTATATGCTTTTGAAGGGATAGGTCACATGTATTGTGATTTAAAAACACAACATGTTGATGAGGGTAGGTATATAATGGGTGGACCACTATAAAATAGGCAGTGTTGTGATCATGGATCTCCTAGGCATAGTCAGGGTAGCCCCCAGGGAGCCAGTGCTAACAAAGGATGAAGTGGAGCTCTAGAGGGAGGATATTCTGGTATAGGGAGACATTGTATTCTACTTTCACCACCACCACTAGGTTTCCCACACCATTCTTAAAGATCTAGCAGTTGAGGCCATGGGAAACTACAAGTTATATAGGGATATGATCAGGTTGCACACAAGATGATTCAAGGTACAATATGTGTCTTATATACTCTTAATCTATTACTTTTAGACATAATCATGAGTTATTCCTTAATCTACCTATCCCTCATGTGTGAGTTAGTGCTACCCATTGAGATCTTAGCCCATCAACTTTTTCTAGAGGTTCCTACTTGGATCGATTCTTTGATATTTCATATCTATCAGTAGTGTGAGTCGGTGTTTAGTGGAGATAGTTTCTCATGGGACCTCTTGGTCATCAAAATGAAACCTTATGACATCATCATAGGTATTCAATAGTTATCCATGGTCCATTGCTAGATATACTTTCATTGTAGGAGCGTTAGATTCTTTTAGATAGATTAGATGATATTCTTCTTTACAGGTGAGGGAGATATCATGGTTCTGTGAGTGGTATTTGTGATTAAGAAGGTTCAACCCATCATCCATGTATTGGTGAGTTTATCCCTTGGTATAAAAATCTATTTAGGAATTTAGATTCCTTCAGTAATGGATCATTACATGGATGTATTCTTTTAGGGTGTTTCAGGACTACCTTTGAGGAAATATATTGAATTCAGTATTTAATTTCATCCTAGAATTTTATAGATATATTCTGTGGAATATAGGATGGCCCCTACCAAGCTTTAGGAGGTGAGGGTGAAGTTTTAGGACCTTCAAGAAAGAGGTTTTATCAAACCCAATGTATCCCCATGGGTAGATCTAGTTTTGTTCACAAAAAAGATGGATAGGAGATTAAGGATTTATGTTTATCATCATTGCTTGAATTAGGTGAAAATAATGAAAAAGTACCCCTTTACAAGAATTTATGACCTCCTCAACTAGTTGAGAGGCATGATTTGGTTCTCAAAGAACAATATCAGGTTTTTCTACCACCAATTGAGGGTACGTGATGAGGATATTTGGAAGATGGCATTCTAATGTTGCTATAGGAACTATATATTCCTGGTGATTCCTTTCAATGTGATGAATTTGCCTATTGTGATCATGAATATTATAAACTGGATCTTACAACTATATTTAGACTGATTCATAATGGTCTTTATTAATGAATTACTTTTTACTCGGTGTCTATGGATGAGCATGCAGAGCATCTGAGGATGGTCCTAGATTTACTTTAGGAGCACCAACTTTATGGTAACCTCTTGAAGTGCTAGTTTTTGATCCATGACGCTCACTTTTAGGGGAATGAAATTTCTGAGAATGGTTTAGTTGTGGACCCGATAAATATTTATATATTTATTTATTGGGAGACACTCAAGTGTGTGTTAGAAGTGGGGAGTTTTTTTAGCTTTGTGGGGTACTAAATAAGGTTTGTAAAAGACTTATCTAATATTTCAACACCTTTTTACACCTTGACATGGAAAGAGAAGATGTTTACCTGGACTGAGTAGTGTTTGGAATCCTTTAATAAGCTGAGGATAATGTTGACCAGTGCTCCTCATTTGAGAATATCATATGTGTTTGTTGATTATATAGTGTTTTATGATGCCTATAAAGGTAGAATTAGTTTTTTATTGATGTAGAGTCGGGCATTAATTGCTTATAGTTCAAGGAAGTTCATACCTCATGAGTAAAACTACATGATTCATGACCTAGAGTTAGATATGGTAGTATTTACTCTAAATATGTGGTGGAAATATATTTTAGGAAAGTGATTTTTTGTTTACTCAGACCACCAGATTCACATGTACATCTTCACTCAGATAGATATTAACTTGAGACAAAGATTTTTGTTGGAGTTCCTATCGTACTATGACTTCGAGATAGTGTATACTCCTAGTAAAGGAAATGTGGTGGTGTATTCCCTTAGTAGGAAGTCTCATTCATTCTTGGTGTAGGAGGTGTCTGAGCAGTTGGATTCATTGCATATGAACCTGGTGGAGGAGAGGTGTACAATTTTTATTCATTTGATGGCGATGGATCTTCCACTTTTATAGCATGTAATAGAGTCTTAGTTTAGATACATCTACTATGAGGTTCTATGTGACCAAATATCTTTAGGAGATACACCATATGGGTTTTCTAAAGGAGGGGAGCACGTCATCCTTTTCTAGGGATGGACGGTGGTCCCAGTCATGTGGCACGAAAAGGTGATGAGGGAGTTTCACACTTCCTCATTGGTTTTACATCATAGTGTAGAAAATATGTACAAGGACCTTCTGTGTCAGTTTTGGTATGCTAGCATGAGGCGGAGCATTTTTGAGTTTATCTCTCATTATCTCACATGTCAACAGGTAAAGGAATAACATCAGATTTAAGAAGTTTTGATTAGGTATATTGAGATCTCATAATATAAATGGGATGGAATATACATAGCCTTTATGATGGGGCTTATGTGGATAGTGAGAGGCCACAATTCTATCTAGGATATTTTTAACCAACTGACCAAGTTAGAGCACTTTCTTACCATCTGAGAGTAGATCTCAATTAAGAGTCTAGGGAAGTTGTACATATGGGAGATCATCTGGATTCATGTGGTACCTTTTACGATTGTCTCTAACCATGGTTGTCTATTCACATCATAGTTATAGAGGGGATTAAAAGAGGATTTTGGGACCTAGTTGCGGATGAGCATGAAATTTCACCCCTAGATAAACGGGTAGACCAATCAGGATATCCAGGTGTTGGAGGATATGCTAAGGGCCTATGTGTTAGACTTCAGATAGAGTTGAGAGGATCATTTTTCATTGTTATATTTTTCTTATAATAATATTTATCACTCTAATATCAACATGGAACCTTTTGAGACCCTATATGGGAGACCCTGAAGGTTACCCTTATACTGAAATGAGATTGTTGAGAAATATCTTGTTGAACCAAAGATGGTGTTGGTGATGATAGAGAAAGTGCAGGTGATCTGTGAGTATATGAAGATATCCTATAGTAATAAATATTATGAAAATAGGTTCCATAGATCTTTGGAGTTTGAGTATAGAGACCAAGTTTTTATGAGGGTCTCCCCACGCTGAGGATTTAAGTGGTTTTACTCGGGAGGAAAGTTATCCCCAAGGTTCATCAGGATGTTCCAGATCCCACAGAGGGTTGGATCGAGTGCATGGAATATTCCATGTGTCATAGATGAGTAGATATGTGCATAACCATACTCACATTATTTATTGGTGAAATATGTACATCAAGGATAGATCCACCTTCACGGAGTACCTAGTGGCGATCAAGGATTTGTATGAGAAGAACCAGTATGGATGAACCATTCTCTTAGTTTGTGTGATTTGGAAATATGGGAGCTTCCATGAGAGATACCGGTAGCGTAATATCTAGATATAGATTCATTGCCCCCATATTTTTGAGTATCATGTACTTTTCAGGGTGAAAATCCTTCAATTATGGGAGAATCTAACTAGTCTGGTTTTTTATTTAGTCATTTAAATATTTCTATGTATATATCTAGATTTTTCCTTAGAGTCTACATGGTGTTTGGGTGTCTCGGTACCTCAGAATTAATATGTTAAAAATATTAAAATATTTTAATGCATGTGCATGAATCATTTAGGTTTAAAAATTTTCCCATT
This sequence comes from Viscum album, assembly GCA_963277665.1. Taxonomy (NCBI): domain Eukaryota; kingdom Viridiplantae; phylum Streptophyta; class Magnoliopsida; order Santalales; family Viscaceae; genus Viscum; species Viscum album. The sequence continues at coordinate 1,681,231,009 of OY728119.1, read as the reverse complement.
GTTTGGGACCTTGGATAGGAAATATGAGACAACAGTTGATTCTGAAATGCGGAGTTTACCCTAGGAACAACCTAAAGTTGGTCGGTATCGGATGTTCAATTGAGACATTCATTTGAAGGTACATTAAGTGAATTAATTAATTTAATTAATTAAGTTATTAAATGTCCCTAAACCTAGAAATCCTATTTAAATACCATGTTATGAAAAATCCCCATGGTTATCCACATAAACCTATAAGATTAGAGAGGAGGAGGGAACCATTTTTCATTGGAAGATTAGGATCAGAGAATGATGACGATCATATCAAGGTGAATTATGATACGGATTGTGAATGCATGTTAACTTTTTCTACATAGCTAGTGGGTGTTCTATTCACCAAAAATCAATCCATAATCAAAGTAAAGCTCATTATTTTTGGTTTTTAACCCTTTTTATTAATGATTGTGCATGTATTTATTATTTAATTTCTTTTTACGATGATTATTGTTATTCATATTATCTCGATCATAAATTTTGTTATTGAACCCAGTTTATCTTCATTAAGTCTTTTTATTCATCCTATATCCTATTTATGTTATAATTTTTTGAGACCTCGTCATTAAACATTGGATTCACCTTGTTATTGTTTTTTTCCTCAACTATTCTTCATGTTATTCATCACTGGCTTACAAGGGCATGGTTTGACATTGTCGGGGCGGGTTTGAGAAGAATTGAACCACTGAATTCATGGCAGTTGTGTGAAAAATGTATGGGTTAGTAGTTTGAGGATAAATTGAGGTGTTTTTTGAGATGTGGGTGATGGAATTGGGGATTTTAGTTCTTAAGTGGTATCTAACATGTAGTGGGATCCCACACAGGCAATCAGACTTCCGATTTTCATCTATCAGATCCTGGGAATCAATGGTTGGTGGTGGTTCCTATGCTTTCAGAAAATTTGAGTGGTCCATCAGGCATAAAAAATACCTAAAATAGAAAATATCTGATCTTTGGGGTGAAAATGGTTTTTGTAAAAAACTTGACTACACATCATGTATACCAGAGGAACACACATCATGTAATCCCCTGGTTGCGATAGCTAGGGTATTGGGTTGAGATAAAGATCACACATCGTGTGACCCGGTGCCATAGGCTTGGTGTTTACTCTGACACTACATAAGAATGGACACGACCAGGCACACAGGCATGACCAGAGTACATGGACATGACCATGTACTCAGACATAGTTATGGTACATGGGCACAACCAGGGTAGGCGAGCATGGTCCAGGAGGATAAGGGAAGGCCCCGAGTAGCCAAGAAACATTTTGTACCATATATACACACTCTATAGTATTACATGGATTCCCAATATGTGTATAGGGGATAACATGACTATAAAATAAGGTGAGGTCACATGTCATGTTACCCCACATACACACTATGTACTTCTCCTAGAAACTTCTACCTTTCATATCTCCTTCTTCAATAATCAGATTTTGGCCCCTGAGTAGCCCATCCTAAGAAATTTTCTACAAGGTACATGATGATAGCCTTCATTTTGGTATATGATATATGATGTTAGGTGTTCTGAGAATGATTCTTCTTCAGGAGATGCTTGACTGATGGTATTGATCGGGCAGGATCACTTGAGAGATTCAAGGGTCGGTACTTCCCTGTTTCACCAAGGTAAAGGTCCCCCATACTCTTTAATTAGGTAGATTCGGTACTCCTAATACTATATCAGGGTGTGGGACCCACATATATGAAGTGGTACTCACTCATTGTCAAGTTCCGGCGATGATCGGGTCCTCCACGAGGGTCAGTGCTCTCTCGGCTATAGAGCATAATAGGGAGGAGTGGTCCACTCTACTCAGATTCTGGTGAGGTTGTGCATGATTCTAGGATGGGATGTGGATATGGAGATCCCATTTCTCTCTCACCTGGGTTTCTTTATGATCATATATATTGGTTTTTTATTTCCCTCTTACTATAGGTTGAGATGATTTTTTTATATCTTTCTATTTATCCCTTTTTGGTTTTTGGGGAATTCTAAAGGGTATGTATATACTCACCCATGCATGGGATTTTCTCACTGTTGATGTGTTTTATACAGATGACATATAGATTGGTGGTGACATCAGTGGATCTTAGTGATAGTTGGGTGAATTGACTGTGTTTGGTTTTCGGAATTTGAGATCAGGAGTCAGACTCTCTTCAACTTTTCTTTTTTTATTTGTTGCAAGGTTGGGACTTCATTTATTATTGGGAATGTATTTTTACCCTTTAAATTATTCTTTATATTATCGTACTCTAATTTATTTTATGGATTTTGTTGCATACATGGTTAAACTATATATGTTTCATTCTTTTCTTATTCTTTTTCACTTTTTCATGGAGATGGTGTTGTGCATGCATATAGGTACATTAGGATAAGGACTACTATTTTAGTTTATGTCTTCTCGATGGTTATCGCCATCCACTAGATTATTGAAGGTGGGTTTTGGGTCATCACACTCGACTTTTTGCTGGATAGGTGGGGCCCATTGGTTTAGGTTGTGACATTACATGAGTGAACTTTTATCTCCATATGAGCAAGTACTTATACTAATATTAACATATCATCCTAAATCATATTTCTATGATGATAATTGAGTATGGATAACTTATAGAATTGTATATAAGGATTATTTATCATTCATATCTCATGCCATAAATGTAGTGCACATGAATGGATAATAAATTAAAATTATATTTAATGTAATAACATGATACATTTTCATAAACCTAAACCTTTTTATAATATGAAAAAAATTAGGATACATTGAAAAAACCATATACATTTAAATAAGTCTAACCACATCTTAATATGTAAGAAATTTAAATGAATAAAAAATATTTTTTATGTTAATAGTATTTATAAAACATTCTACATTAGTATATAAAACCAACTACGTAATTATTTAGCCACCAAAAAATCATAAAATCAACCCTATCACAAAAAAAATTAATAAAATAATATTTATGAAGGAAAAATTTGGATTTAATAGATAGAATATGTTTAGTTCTATATTAGAAACATCCCTTAGTTCAAAACTTCTAAATCTTAAGAATTTATTAGTGTTTAAGTATTTATAAGAGCCTTATCTATAAACACTTGTAAAAAAATCATGTATTTTATCAAGAAAAATTTACTTGATGTCTTTTATAATGTCAAATATGTCATTTTCATACAACACTAGAAAATTTATTACACTTCTAATAATATTATTTTATAAACAATCACTTTATGTAGAATTAGTTAGCTCAATTTTTAAAAAACCTTGTGAAACTGACTCATCCTTATATTAAAAACATTTCCTATTTGTTATATTTGAACTTCATAAGTCCATATTGAAATATTTATTCTAGAAGGACAATCCAAAACATGGTGAAATTTTCCATAATATAGTTTCTATAATGATGTGGTATATAGAATCACATCATGCAATTTGATATCATTCTTCATTATTTAGATTTTTTATCCTTTATTTTTAAATTTACTCATTGTTGATGAGGTGGAAAGGAGTTAGATATGAATTTCAAATATTCAATATCCCTTAGATGATTTATGTGTTAATGAAATTTGTTAAATGAGTTTAACATATATCTCATCAGAAATTTAAACATTCTTGAGTAGTTTAGTCTTCTAGGATATTGGTTTATTGGTTAAATAATATATCCCTAATGGAACCAATCATACTTCTTAGAGTATACTAAAATCATAGTAAACTTCATAAACTTGAAATTATGTCCATTTCCCTTTCACACTTTTCTAAAAAGTCTATAAAATTCCATAAGAGTAAGGATAAACCTATGGATTGGATCCATGATTCTTATAGATAATGGACTATCTCTAAGGAGGTTCAAGTATTTTGGAGGACAATAAGTAGATTTTATCAAACACATAAAATAAAAACTTTTGAAAAACATTCACTATAAATGTTAGGATAGATTTATGTTATTTTCATTTCATTATTGTCGTTTACTCTCTAATAGTATCATGTATATGTGTTGTGTTTCTTATTTCACTATTTAAAGGTATATTTGAAATTTAATAAATGAATTAGTAGTATTAGAATGAGTTTTGGTGAAGAATTGTTAGTATAAAGATATAAAAAATAAAATAAAAGAAGGTGTTTTAGAAAAACAATGACATGGAATATATATAATGAAGTGTCTTATACTAAATTTCATAAAAATATGGTCTTATAAAATATGGTCAGGTAAATTATTTTCAAAATAAAGTATTATAAAAATATAATTTTTTCTATGTTATGGTCTAACTAAAATGACCATAGTTTGGAAATTAAATTTCATATAAATGACATGGTTTTATAAAATATAGTGAGACCTGGTAAAGTATTAGGAAATCAAGAAAATAATAATTTATATGAAATAATTATTTATGAAATATAGAAAAATATTACCACATTTAATGAACCATGACTTTTTGAAGGTAAAACCAATGTTTTTTATGTTTAAATAATGTATTTTTTATTTTTTCCCTTATAACCCATTGTTAAAATGGGAAATTTGGGCCTGTAAAGAATTCATTTGACTTTAAACTATACCAAAAGGTGTATTTGAATATGATACCATTATATAAATTTATTATATCTCACAATAAATTATTTAAAATTTACCTATTTTATAAATTTATGAATTTGAATTATTTATATTCTGAATATTTTAATGCTTGAATTTAAATTTATTAAATAGATTCTTATAAATGTTATTGCATGAATTTAATTAGTTTCAAAGTGTACACTATATAAATATTTAATTTATTTAAATCAAAATTAATGATTATTATTTTTATAATTCTAAAGTGGAAATTTATTAAAATTATTCATGTATATTTAGAGTTAATCTTATATTGGAATTAAATATCCCTATTAGGTAATGATATATATATATATATAGTGGGAATTTGGGTTTGAATTCTATATGTCCTAGGGGATAAGGCTCTATCTATGAAAGTGGGGTTGACTACCAATCACACCATACATGCTCTTGAGTAATATTATGATTTCATGTGATTTCAATCTATTATATTAATGATTTTCATGTTTTTTTAATTTGATTAATTTGGATACATTTTATAAATTATAATTAAAAAATTTCAATGGTTGCATAATAAAAGTCATTCTTTGTATGAGATTTATAAATTAATATATTTGAAACATATTAATTTAGTTGAAGTCATGAGCTGCATAAATTAAATCACTAGAATCATGAATACATATATAGGATGCATGAGATACATGTAGAAAATGTTGAGATCATTAAAACCCTTAATAATGTCAAAGAGTTAGGTTCCTTTATAAGTGATTGATCGTACCAGGATTCACTGTTTTATTTCACCCTTACACCGCTGTTTTAAACTAGTTTTGTAATGAATATTCCAAATATAATAATAAATTTCACTTTATGTTTGAATCAATTAATTAATTTTAATCAATATTATAATGGTCAATGTTACTTGTTTTTATTATTTCAATGTAGGTGGACGTGATTTGGAGGGCCCTTGATGAAGTGGAAGAAAAATGGGCCAAAATTGCATGGATCCATGGACATCTATACACTGTTTTACATAGTACACGAAATAAATGCATCCAAATGGGCTGAAATTTTGTGGTCCTGCCCAAAATGTAATTGGATACATTTAATATTAAGAAACCCAATCCTGATTTGGCTTCTAAGAGGCCCATCCGAACTGATCTGTCCAAGCCACCGAATATGGACCAAGTCAAATGTGGTGTTCTGTATTTTATTAATATATAGAGATTTAGTTGTTAAAATGGTTCAAAACTTTCGGTGGAGACAGCCAAGAGGTAGGTATACAACTTTTATATTTTCTTCAAAGTGAGATAAGGATGTCTGAAGGCCAAAACACGTGGTATAAGTGGATTTAAGAAATCTATGTGCCTAAAACCACCTTCCAATTTTCCTATAAAATGGCACCTTGGGCTCCCCATTTGCAAGTTCGGCCAAGGAGTGAAGTGCTAACAATTTTAAGTCCAAGAGGAGTATCCTAATCACATTGTAGGTTCTGTAGGCCCCTATCCTCATAGGGGGATCAACAATGAAGAATGAGTTCCACCCGAGCTTCCTCCTCCACCCGATGTCGAGCTAAACGGTGGGCGTTCATTGTGAGGGAGATACACACATGTAAAGGGAGTTACAATGCATATATTAGCTACTGGTTGGAGTAATTTGGGTGTTAAAACATTTATTTCCATGTATCTTACATACTTTCATATTTTAATGCTTGTTTTGATGCGTGCGGATGAGATGCTCTTAATTTCTAACCGATCGGTGTGAGGTTTTGAGTGCGTGACTTGTGTTGTTCTGATTGGGTGACACAAGAATCCTTTTCTTACCCACTTTCTTGAGATTTCAATCTGATTTGGAAGTTATTATTCCATGCATAAGTTATATACCTTGAAAATACGATTTTTATGTCAAGGTTTGGTTCTTTAAGCAATGAAATAATGGCTTAGGAATTAATCGAGATTCCAATTAAATTCAACCAAAGAATTACTCCAACCTTAAATTAATCTCCAAGAATGATGAACTTGAAAGTGTGTAGTGAACTCACAATTAACCCTTTTATCTCATAATTCTAAAACACCACTTTTTATCAACTATTAAACTCTTTAAATCAATTCATTTTCTTTAAACTGTTTTAAAGCCACCCCTCTTTTAGCACTTCTTATTAAAAACACACTCTCTGAACCCACCAAAGATCCTTGAGAGATGACCTAGGGTCTGACCTAGACTATAAATAAACCTTAAAAATATAATCAATTTGACATGTCATGACAAAGTGGTCAAATTTTGGCGCCGTTGCTGGGGAGCGCTTTGGTTTTTTGTGCGTGTTTTTGATAAAATTTTTGTAATTTTTGTGAATATTTGTTTGTTTTATATTCTACCTTTGCATTTATTTTTGTGCTCTAATTTATTTATTGTGTAGGTTCTGTGTATGAAACGTTCTACTCTGGGATACCTACAAACTTTTGAACCCAAACCAGAGAGGATCCTACATCAACAAAACCGAGACACACAAGACAACACTTTGAAGGAGGAGAAATCACATCTGAAAATTCTTCTTGATCCTTCTTCTTCTTATGAAACCAAAGTTAAAACTAAACATAACTTATATAACATGGCTGAAAATAATATAACACTAAAAGAACTAACCTCACCTGATGTTGATATCTGACCCACTTACATTCAATTACAAGGCGAGGTACCCAATTTTGAACTAAAATCTGGTTTAATTCATTTATTACCAAGATTTCATGGACTGCTTGGAGAAGATCCACACAAGAACTTAAAATAATTTCATATTGTTTGTTCAACATTAAAACCTGCTAATGTGGATAAGGAACAAGTTAATCTTAGAGCATTCCCATTTTCTTTGGAAGACACTGCGAAATATTGGTTATATTATGTTAATTCCCCAATAAGAGGTTGGGCGGACATGAAATGACTTTTTCTTGAAAAATACTTCCCAGCCCCTCAAACTGCAATAATAAGGAAAAAAATATGTGGGATAAGACAATCTCAAGGATAAACCCTTAATGAATATTGGGAACACTTTAAAAGAGTATGTTCAAGTTTTCCACACCACCAAATAAGCGATCAACTTTTAATACAATATTTTTATAAAGGTTTAATTCCAATAGATTGTGACATGATTGGTAATGCTGCAGGTGGTGCACTAGTGGATAAAACCCCAATCGCTGCAAGGACCCTAATTGAGACCATGGCATAGAACACTCAACAATTCATTTCAAGGTCCAGTGTACCCATTTGAGGTGTCCATGAGGTGCAAAGTACTGAATTCGAGAAGAAGTTGGACATAAATTTTGAAGAGGTAAGTATCCTTCTATGACAACTTGCTCTTTCCCAAGGGAAATTCCAATCTCCTCCTCTCATACATTGTGGTATATGCTCTTCTGATACCCACTATTCTGACCAATGCCCCCAATTGAGAGAAACTTTTGAGAGTTGTGAGGCAATATTCCCAGGACGCCCCTATAACCAACCCATTAGGCAAGAACCTTACTATCCATCCAACCCTGGGTGGAAAGACAACCAACCCTATAGGCAAGGGGGTATTCAAACCAGCCTCATCAACCATGGAACCAACCAGGGCAATGTAGTCATTAACCACCACCACCCAGAAATTTTCAACCACCCCAAAGTCCTTTCCAACAACCCCCTCCAAAACCTAAGCCTAGCCTAGAAGATATGATGAAACAAATGGCTACCAATAATCTCCAGTTCCAAAAAACCACCCAAGTAGCCATATAAGACCTCAAAAACCAATTAATCCAACTAACTAACTCAGTGGGTGAAATCCAAATCCATGGGTCTGGTAAACTACCATCTCAACCACTTGTCAACCCTAGGGATAAGGGAAATGTTAGTGCCATCACCCTTAGGAGTGGAACTCAACTTAAAAGCCAAATGAACCCTCCATTATAGTTATTCTCTCCTAAGGAAACCACCATCCCAACCACTGAAAAAGGTTAAAATGAGGTGGAACCTTGTCTTGAGAGAAGTCCTACCAAAGGAAAGAGTGTGTCTATTGATGAGTTACCAAGCCCAAGAATTCCTCTTCCATTTCCCCAAAGGGCCACCCAACCAAGAAAACAAAATGAAACTGAACTTGAAAATGAAATATTGGAAACTTTCAAGAAAGTACAGGTCAACATCCCCCTGATTGATGCCATCAAGCAAATTCTGAGATATGCCAAGTTTCTGAAGGAGATGTGTACCCACCGAAGGAGACTTATAGGTGATGAGAAGGTGAGAATGGGTAGGAACGTCTCAGCATTGATACAACCATCACTTCCCACCAGGTGCAACGATCCTAGAACATTCTTGATTCTTTGCACCATAGGGGAGTATTCTTTCTCCAATGCTATTCTTGATTTGGGTGCTTCTATTAATGTGATTCCTCACTCCATATACTCTTCTTTGCAGGTCGGTGAACTAAAGCCCACAGGAATAGTTGTTCAACTAGAAAATCGGAGTACGGCACACCCTTCTGGTGTGTTAGATGATGTTCTTGTGAGGGTTCAAAATTTAATATTTCCCGCTGATTTTTATGTGCTAAAAATGGAAGATGATAGGATGAATAGACACTCCCCAATTATATTGGGGAGACATTTCTTGAAAACCGCCAAATCCATAATTAATGTCCATAATGGTACATTATCTATGGAATTTGGTGGTGACATAGTCCATTTCAACATCCTTGATGCCATGAAGCACCTCTTAGAAGAACATTCCTCTCTCTCGGTAAATTCAATTGATGTACTCCTTTCCCCTAAAATCACTTCATTTGTTTCCCATGATCCCCTTTCTGAATTTTCCTATTTGATTGAAATTCTTGGTAATGAATCATGTGTTGATTGTTGTAGTGGTCTAGAAAAGTGTCATGCATGTTTATTAATTGATAATTTCTTGAACACGGAGGATCACATGACCATCGATGATACTACTATGCTTGTAAAATCTAATTCCTCATCTAAGGATGGTACCATTGAGCAGTTAGATGAGATTAGTGACCTCTCACTTTCACACACACTCCCATCAATCCAAAACTCGCCTGAATTGAAACTAAAGAAACTACCTCAAGATTTAAAATATTCATATCTTGAGAATGGAAACAAGTTTCCCATCATCATTGGTATTTCACTCCATCTTGATCATGAATTGCAACTGCTTGAACTTTTGAGGGAGTATAAAGAAGCATTGGGATGGAAACTTGCAGACATTCCTGGTATTATCCCATCAATTTGTACACATCATATTTTATTAACTGATGATGCTAAACTAGTGAGGCAGGCACAACGTCGACTGAACCCAAACCTCTTAGAAGTAGTTAAAAAGGAAGTAACAAAATTATTGGCTGCTAGAATCATTTACCCCATCTATGAAAGCCAATGGGTTAGTCCCGTTCAAGTAGTTCCTAAAAAAATTGGCCTAATGGTAATTAAAAATGAAAACAATGAATTGGTTCCAACTCGTGTGCAGAATAGTTGGCGCGTCTTTATAGATTATCGCCGACTAAACCAACACACTAGGAAGGACCATTTCCAATTGTCATTCATTGACCAAATGCTAGAGAGGCTGGCGGGGAAGTCCCATTACTGTTTTCTTGATGGGTATTCTGGATACTTTCAGATCCATATTTCCCTCGAGGACCAGGAAAAGACAACCTTCACTTTCCCCTTTGGCACATTTTCCTATAGAAGGATTCTATTTGGCCTATGCAATGCTCCAGGTACTTTCCAGCGATGTATGGTTAGTATTTTTTTGGATTACCTAGAGAATTGCATGGAAGTTTTCATGGATGATTTTACTGTTTATGGATCCTCTTTTGATGACTGTTTAAGTAGTCTTAGTTTTGTCCTACGTCACAGTATTGAAAAGAATCTTGTATTAAATTATGAGAAATTCCATTTCATGGTGCGACAAGGTATAGTTTTGGGACATGTCATTTCTGGGGCTGGTATCCAAGTAGATAAATCAAAAGTGGATTTCATTTCTTCCCTAACATTCCCTAAAAATGTACATGATGTGCAGTATTTCCTAGGTCATGCTGAATTTTACCGACGTTTCATTTGTGACTTTAGTAAAATTGCACTCCCCCTCTCCCGCTTACTCCAAAAATAAAAGGAATTTATTTTTGATAAGGAATGTGAAGAAGATTTTAATAAGTTAAAATGGAGTCTCACATCACCCCCAGTAATCCAACCACCTCGGTGGGATTTACCATTTGAGCTCATGTGTGATGCCTCTAACTATGTAGTTGGGGCAGTCTTATCACAAAGGGTCGATCGAGCTCCGCATGTCATTGCCTATGCCTCATGTACTTTGGACCCTGCCCAAGAAAACTACACCACCACTGAAAAAGAATTTCTTTCCATTGTGTTTTTCTTGGATAAATTCAGGTCGTATCTTCTAGGGTCCAAAGTAATCGTTTTCTCAGACCATGGATCCCTCCGGTATCTCCTAAAGAAACCGGAAGCCAAACCACGTCTCATTCATTGGATGCTCCCCCTTCAGGAATTCAATCTATAAATTAGAGATAAAAAAGGAGCAGAGAATATGGTGGCAGACCATATCAGTAGGATCCTACCATCCTCAGACATTGTCTCATCCCCCTGTATTCACATTAATGACATGTTTCCTGATGAGAAATTGTACAAAGTGCAAGATGTTATTCCCTGGTATGCTGAAATTTTAAATTATTTGGTAGCATCTTTCATTCCTACTGATTTCAACAAAAACCAAGGCAGTCGTATAAAACATGAGTCACGTTGGTACATTTGGGATGACCCCTACCTTTGATGCACATGTAGCGATCAGGTCCTTAGGCGTTGTGTTCCCGATAGCGAGTTTCAGTCTGTCCTTAGATTCTGCCACACTCTTACTTGTGGGGGTAACTTTGGTCCCCAATGAACTGCTCGCAAAGTTCTTGATTCTGGTCTCTTTTGGCCAACACTTTTTCAGGATGCCCATGAATTTTGTAAATCTCGTCCTCGTTGTCAAAGAATGGGGAATGTCTCTAAAAGGAATAAAATTCCACAACAACCCTTGATCTTTCATGACATTTTTGATGTTTGGGGAATTGAATTTATGGGGACATTTCCCAATTCTTTTGGAAACTTGTAAATTATTTTGGTCATTGATTACATATAAAAATGGGTAGAGGCACGGGCCACAAGGACTGATGATTTCAAAACAGTTGTATAATTTTTGAGAACTCAGATCTTTTGTAGGTTTGGATTACCTAGGTTCATCATCAGTGACCAGGGTTCTCATTTCTGCAACCGAACAATGTAATCACTTTTGCGTCAGTATGGGGTTGGTCATCGAGTATCTACTGCGTATCACCCATAGACTAATGGTCAATAAGAGGTGTCAAATAGAGAGGTAAAACAAATTCTTGAAAAAACGGTCCAGCCCAATAGAAAAGATTGGAGTCTTCGACTTGATGATTCATTATGGGCCTACCGTACTGCTTTCAAAACTCCCATTGGAATGTCACCCTATCGTCTTGTGTTTGGAAATATTTGTCACCTCCCTGTTGAGATTGAGCACTGGGCCTACTGGTCCATCAAACAATGAAATTATAATCATTCTGGTGCAGGTGCTCAAAGGAAGTTTCGGATTCCAGAGCTAAAGGAAATGAGAAGAGATGCATATGAAAACTCCAAGATTTATAAGGAGAGAACCAAGGCTTCCCATGATCGTCTTATCCTTCATCATTAGTTCCATATTGGTCAAAAGGTCCTCCTTTATAATGCAAGGCTGAAGTTGCATCCTGGTAAGTTTCATTCCTGCTAGTTTGGACCATACATTGTTACTAACGTCTCTCCATTTGGTTTTTTCCAGGTTCAAAATGAAGAAACCAAGAAAACATTCACTGTCAATGGGCAGCGGCTGAAGTACTTCCATGAATCCATTCCAGAGTCCCCGAGGGAGGAACTCCATGTTTAAGAAGAAATCTATGAATGAAAACCACCAGGTTTTATCCTTCCTTTCCACACCCTCTTTTCTTACAGTAAGGACACTACACATTCTAGGTGTGGGAGGATGGGTACATTCCTGGGTTAGATAGGAATTTTCATCATTTTCTTTTTTTTTATTTTTCGTCTTCTTTATGGTATTTTCACTTTTTCCTATATTTTTGAGTTCATTAGGTTTTCCATTGTCTTTATTCTTTATTCTCTTTTTCGTCTTCTTTATGATATTTTCATTTTTTCCCCATCAAAAATTTCAAAGTTCCATGATTCGGTGACCATAAAGTGGGGAAAGCAAAAAATACCATAAAGAATGGTGAAAAAGAGTATCTGTATGAATTTAACATCAGGGAGTGATTTTTAGTGAATTGGTTTTCTGTCAATGATATAAATGGTTGTATCACTGTGAAACATTTGAGATGATTGATGCCCCTTGTGTGAGTAGTTTTGGGAAAACTATGTCACTAATATCTCCATACATTTTTGCACAAAACCACGATGTATGAATATTTCTTACTTAATATAACGTAAATATATGTTGGGTTAATATTTTTCATCTTTAAATGATATTTCCATACGTTCATTCCTTATCCGATCTGTTTCATTACTGTACCAGATTGACCTATGTGTGTGTACCTAATGTCCGACTGTTGTACGCCCTCCAAAAAAAATTGGTTGTGTCTTGGGCAGGTCAAAAACCACCCCTCTTCAACCTTTGATCTTGTTATAACTATTGCAATTAGTTTCGTGAGGATATCAAACAAGGGTTGAGAGATGAGTGTGAGATTTGTTCCAAATGCAACTTCAAAAAAAATACAATAAATGATGGGAGTGATGAAATTTGAAACATATGGGGATATCTAGGTCATGAGATTATGGTTTGACTTCTGGGAATACTTAAGTGAGTGGGTCTTAAAATATGATTGCAAAGGATATAGGATAGGTTTGGTGGACAAAATCATTTAAGCTGAAAAATGTTAAAATAACCTATATTTATTGGATAACAAGTGGAAAGAATAGCATGGGATGGTTTTCACACACACACATGGATATTTAGTTTCATGGTTGAATTTTTAATTCCTTTCTCAATTTGGTATCATGAATCTTTTTTAATTTCACTATGATAAGATTTATGAGACATATTTTTCTATTTTCACTAGGAAGAACTCCTTGGTGTGATTCGTGCATTGATCACATTACTTTGGTGAATTAAAATTTCCTCAAATGTTAAATATTCATGATGTTGGAAATATATATATGTGCATAATTTTATTCAGATATGTGACTTTTCCCAGGATGGAAAATGTTTAGGTGTGGGGGTGTGATCGTACCACGATTCACTGTTTTATTCCACCCTTACACCGCTGTTTTAAACTAGTTTTGTAATGAATATTCCAAATATAATAATAAATTTAACTTTATCTTTGAATCAATTAATTAATTTTAATCAATATTAGAATGTGCAATGTTACTTTTTTTTATTATTTCAATGTAGGTGGAGGTGATTTGGAGGGCCCTTGATGAAGTGGAAGAAAAATGGGCCAAAATTGCATGAATCCATGGACATATGTCCACTGTTTTGCATAGTATAAGAAATACGTGGATTCAAAAGGGATGAAATTTTGTGGGCCTGTCCAAAATTTAATTGTATACATTTCATATTAAAAACCTCAATCCTGATTCGGCTTCTAAGGGTCCAATATGAACTGATCTATCCAAGCCACCGAATATGGACCAAGTCAAATGAGGTGTTCTGTATTTTATTAATATCTAGAGATTTAGTTGTCCAAATGGTTCAAAAGTTGAGGTGGAGACATCCAAGAGGTGGGGATACAATTTTTCTATTTTCTCCAAAGTGAGATAAGGCTGTCTGAAGGCCTAAACTCGTGGTACAAGTGGATTGAAGAAATCTGTGTGCCTAAAACCACCTTCCAAGTTTCCTATAAAATGGTACCTTGGGATCCCCATTTGAAAGTTCGGCCAAGGAATGAAGTGCTGCCAATTTTTAGTACTATATGAGTATCCTAATCACCTTGGAGGTTCTGGAGGCCCCTATCCTTATAGGGGGATCAACAATGAAGATGGAGTTCCACCCGAGCTTCCTCCTCCACCCGATGTCGAGCTAAACGGTAAGCGTTCATTGTGAGGGAGCTAAACACATGTCAAAGGAGTTCCAATGCATATATTAACTACTGGTTTAGATTAATTTGGGTTTTAAAACATTTATTTCCATGTATATTACATACTTTCATATTTTAATACTTGTTTTGATGCATGCGTATGAGATGATCTTAATTTCTAACCGATCGGTGTGAGGTTTTGAGTGCGTGACTTGTGTTGTTCTGATTGGGTAACACAAGAATCCTTTTCTTAACCATTTTCTTGAGATTTCAATCTGCTTTGGAAGCTCTTATTCCATGCATAAGTTCTAGACCTTGACAATATGATTGTTATGTCAAGGTTTGGTTCTTTAAGCAATGAAATAATGGCTTAGGAATTAATCGGGATTCCAATTAAATTCAACCAAAGAATTACCCCAACCTTAAATTAATCTCCAAGAATGATGAACTTGAAAGTGTTTAGTGAAATCAAAATTAACCCTTTTATCCCATAATTCTAAAACACCACTTTTTATCAACTATTAAACTCTTTAAATCAATTCATTTTCTTTAAACTTTTTTAAAGCCACCCCTCTTTTACCACTTCTTATTAAAAACGCACACTTTGAACCCACCAACTCTCTTTGAGAGACGACCTAGGGTCTGCCCTAGACTATAAATCAAACTTAAAAATATAATGAATTTGACGTTTCATGACAGCACGGTCAGTGATATCTCATCATGACATCGATCATTCAATAAAGGTGTTACGCATAAATATAAGTGCCCATGTATTTGTTAGATATATTCAATAATGTATAATAATATGACTTATGATATGAGGAGTTCATTTCCCACATTATGGGGAATAACATTACTAGTGATTTAATAATTTTACCACTCATGTTTTAGTGATGATATTTGATATCATTTTGTTTTATTTTATCCATTTTTTACATATTTATTATCATAACATTGACACACATCACATGAAGATTCATTAAATCTAATTATAATTGATATATGACAATTAAAGTGTCCAAAGATCATATTAATCAATGGTAATTACATTAAAAATATGTAATGTAAAGAGACAAGAGTATGTTGGATAAGTAATAAAAAAACATTTGAGGATATTCATTGAATGAAGAATCATTATAAATGGAAGTGTCCAATATACTATTTTAAGACTTATTTTCTAGAAGTTATACCATAAAAAATATCTCCCTTTCCTTCTCTTCTTATCTAGTAAGTGATATTATCATATCATCTTATATTAAATGAAATCATACCAAATATACTTTTAGTGAATATATTAAATGATGTACACCTACAGAGGAAAGCGTTCATTGATTTCTACCAATGTATTTCTTTTAATCTCATGAGTTATAAAAAAAATGAAGATAAATAGTGAGGTATGCAGATGTTGTTCTTCATTGTATTCAATTCATCATTTTTACATCAAGATATCCATAGAATTTTTTTAGGGATTTTATACACTACTTAATGGAAGGGATGATGGATATGAAACCAATCAGTGGTATTATAGTCACCTTCATTGATGAAAATATTTTGTTTCAAAACCTGATGATTATTGTAAAATTATATCAATTTATAAATCTGGAATGGTGTACAGTGTGAAAGGGTAAGCATTATTTGTGAAAAGATGTGCATTTAATGTTTTAGGGATATATTTTCCATGATGGAGGAATTTTTTGTTTTTTCTTCTAATAAATGAAGGGTATTATGATATAAAATTATTCACATATAAAATAGAAAAATTATAAAATTTTCTTTAAAATAAAATATCATAACATAGACACATATTTTCTATTTTACTATCCACGTCAGGTGGGAAAGTGTAATGGGATGGCACTTCCACTGAAAAGAATATTCTTCATGCATTATATAATTGTTCTGAATTTTGGTTAGTGTCACAAATAGAATATTTTATAAGTCATTATATAAAACCTACTTTTTAAATTATTTAAAAACCTTTATAGGTGCATGCACTTTATGTAACTTTATATAGTATCAAAATTCTTTTTGATGGAAATTAAATTGGTTAAAGTTATTATGTATCATGATGAATATTTGAATTTTTTATTCATTTATTTGATCCCTATTTAATATTGATGAATAAAAAATTATATTATGAATATTAGTAATATTTAATTTAAAGTTCCTATGTTTCTTATAAATTTCTTACTATATGTATAATTTGTTACATTCTAGGTAAAATATAATATATAGTTTTGTTCAAATAAGAAAATGATTTATTTATTAGTTATAAATTCAATGATAAAGGTTGATTATTATTTATATATATTATATGTTAGGTTTTTATTGGAATTAATATATCTATTAGGTGTTGATCTATGGATAGTGCGACTTTGGGTCTAGTTACACTAGTCCAAGGGATGAAGTTTTATCAGAAAGATGATTAGTAGGTTACTTATCCCATATTGCTTTCTCTTGAGTATAGTTTTGGTTTCACATGATCCCAAACCTTTACATGAAATGATTTCATGTAACTTATGAATGAGATACATTTTAATATTTATGGATAAAAATATATTTTATTTTCAGTAAGTAACACAAATCATTAGTTGTATAAAGTGTTATGCGTTAATATGTTTGGAATATGCTAATGGGTTCAAGGGTGTATGATATAAAAATAAATCAATGAAAGCATTCATAAAGATAAGTATTGTATAATATGTAATGATATGTGTCAGATGCATATGGAAATTATGATACTAAGAAAACCCAAAAAAATACTAAGTATTAAATTTATTCCTATCATGAACCAACCCAGATCGACCCCAAACTGATCACTTGATCCAGCCCCTGACATCCCCAAGGCGCATTACTGATCACCCTAGTATGGTGGAAAGAACCAAGGGAATAAATAATAAATAGTGGGAATGATTTTTCAAAATATAAAATAAACAAAGCAGTGGAAAGAAAAACAAGCATCCTAATATAAAATAAAATAAATAGTGAGAACAACAAAACATAAACTAAAAATAAAACAAAGTAGAACCTTATAACCAAACAGATCTCTGTGTAACCCCACGGGTCACTCACCAAACCCAAAACCCAACATCACTCCATGGTGATTGAAACCAAGAAAAATCTGTACTTGAATCTAAAAAGATAATATAGTTATAAGCGTGAGTATTAAAACTGGGTAGGCATGTCCAAGTAAAACTATTCCTTATTAATTTCCTTTAAATAAAAGATTAATTTACTGTAATTTTGAAATAAAATAATATAAACATAAGTTTTTCATCCATTCAATTTCAAAAAAAATCACTGTCCATTTTCCAATTTATTTAAAATAGGTTTTTCTAAAAAGTGGAGGTTTGAGAATTTTAAAAGAAAGTGGAAGAGGGAGATAGAGAGAGTGTGTGTGAATAATCTTCCAAAACATTTTTCATGAAAACATTTAAGAAAATCCAAAAAATTAATTTTCATAATGGATAAACATCACCAAAAGAAAGAAATATAGATAATACCATATAGAGGGAAATAGGAAAATCAGTACTCAAATAACCAAACCAAATGAGGAACATAGATTATCCACCACATATATACAAGTGTCAGGGAACATGGGAATACCTAGGATCTTGGGGGAAAATCTATACCATATTGTAACCTAATCCATCTTTTCATCATGCCTGATTCAATCAAAAAACCATAACACTCAGTCTTATCCTACCTAGACTAACTGAGGGGAACCATCCTCAAAGTAGAGTGTGTCCATAGTAAGGGTACACTAGCTATAGAATAATCTTAAACTAGTGAAAAAAGTGTTCTAGGATAATCCACTAGCTATTTTGGGTTCCCATGATATGTCTAATATGGGGGTGATCCAAGGAGTGATAAGTAATCAATAATATATAAAGAATAAGTACAAGACACACATAATCCACACACCCACAAGAACCACCCCCGAACGCCACTCAAAGGAATTCCCCTTGACATAGGGCCATCAATGCATAAGTAAATCACATACCAAGGATATTACTATTCCTTTAATAATTATAAGTCAAGAGACACATCCTAAGAAAATTTTTCCAAAGAAAACCCCACTTTTTGAAAGTGTCAACTGGGCCACACCAATCCTTTGAAAATAAAAACTAGTTCAAAAGTATCCAAACACACCATTTAGTAATCCATGGAATATTTAAAACACATTTTAAAAAAAACTACAGTATCATTTGGAAATCGCAGACCACTTATAATGTCCAACAAATATTTTAATCTAACACTTGGTGTGTAAGGCTATGAAAAATAATTCCAAAAAAATCAATTTAAAGAGGAAAAAACTTAATTATATTCTAATAATTTTTCAAAACATTATATATTACTAATTAGCATTAAAACATGGTATAAACATCAATAAATCAATTATTATTAAAATTAAATCCCAATTCATAGAGAAACCTACCTCAATCCAATATGCCTTTGATGAAGAACACTTCAAAATTTCCCACATATACACTCTTATATATATATACACCCCTTAATACAATGTACATATTCCCCTATCCATGAGGGAATATGTACATGGAGAATATATATATATATATATATACACCTATGTATATGTCTTCAAGTATTAAAGAAGCCACAAGGCATTCTAAATAACCAAGAGGAAACCAAAAATCACCAAAAAACCCCAATTAAAATTGGAACACCAAAAATTGGTGGAATAATACCTACTCAAATGGAAGCTATAAAATCAAAATGAACTGAGGCTCTTCACCTTTGGTGGAAGATTATGAAATATAAATGAATTCATCCTAAGAGAACCATTGTAAGACCTATCACCAAAAGAGAGAACAAAAAATTGGGTCAACCCTCACCCTAGGGTTCAGCTAAATGAAACAGGGTGATAGGGTGAAGAAAATCACCAAAACATGGGAGGAGGAGGGAGATGGAGGCCTTACCTCAAATGATAGACCATGAATCTCTAATAAATATGGCAGAAATCATCGGAGGAGAGGAGCTTGGTAGAGGGTGGCACATACATATGGAGAGGAGAGGGGGAGGGTTGTCACATGAGTAAGATGGGGGGAGGTGTATTAGATTAGGTTTTTAATTTTTATCTAAATTTTAATTTTAATTCATTTATTTTTTTAAAAATACACGACACACAGTTTGGGTCACATGATTTGGAACCGTACACCTTCTACTGGGATCTTAGAGTACCCCATAGGGGTTGGCTGCATGATTTGAAAAATAATGCACTAACTATGTGTTTATATCAGTCAAAAATTATAAAATCTATCACACGATTATTGCACAATTTGGAAAATTGGGTGCCTTAACTATGTGATATACTCTACATGACCAAAAACTCAAAATTTCAAGGGAAAACACCTGTAAGAGAAGATAAATAAATAGGGAATCAAAAATAATTAAAATAATAGAATATTGTTAGTTTGAGGTGTGACAATTCCAATGTAAACATAGTTGAAAAGATAGGTGGAAAATACCAAGAGAAAGTTTCAGGTGCTGAATAAAATAAACATATTTGAGTAGGTGGATACAATAACCCCCATATTCCTAATAATATACCATCAGGTGCCTATTAGAAATACCAGTGGGATTCCCCCTTGGTTTCTGTATCGAGTGTCTAGTTTCTTACTACTGTATATTTGTTTAGTAACTGGGTAGTTGTGTAAAGTCTATCAGGTACCCCAAGGGTGCCCATTTTGTTTTTTAAACAGGGGTGATTTTTTAATTTTGGTTACTTTATTTTAAAACACCATTAAGGTGTTCTTTCCAAGGATTAAAAAATAGAGGGTTAGTGGCCTCCCCTCATCTCTTTTCTTCTTCCCTTATCACTCTATTAACCACAAAATCTAAGGAGGTTTTAATTCATCAAATATAGGTAAAGTCTATATTTTCATCTTCTTTTCTTCCACTACTTACCACTTCTCTTATTTAAATCAGTTAATTTAGGTATTTTCTTTGTGATTCCACCAGGTCATACTGTAATCACTTTGATTTTATGGGTATTTCTTATTTGGTGTAAATAAGATACCTGCGAAGGATGCTTACTCATTTTTTCATGTTGTTTCATTTAAAGTATTGTACCTAACAAATTTATTTAATAATTTTGTTGAAATTGATTGAAATTAATGTTTAATTTGGCATTGAAAATTGGTTTTATATTATAGGAATGTGTCTGTGTGTTTGGAGTAAACCATACCACATTTCTCATTAGTTTGGTTTCATATCCTCACTAGTGGGTTTTATCATATTTAGAATGATTATAGAATTTCTTTTAAAATGGATTAATATTTAATTAGTTGGTGTTTATTGAAGATATGGTTACTCATTGTCTTGATGGTGGTTGATACAATCTGACATTATTGAATAGATACATGAATAAGGTAGGTGGTCTAAATCCCCTTAGTATTTTCATTGGTTTTTTCATATGATATGTCTTCTAATTGATTTCCAAAACATTAATAAAATTTAAAATAAATTTTTTTAAATATAAATTGAAGGTTTTTATAATTGAATTATTATGATAAATTGAATTTTTATTGATAGTGATGTTACTCAGTCTCCTTTAATTGATTGTGTTACATATATTGCTTTTTATATCCTTGTAGTGTTATTATATAAAATTTTAATCTATTGATAAAACCTCTATTATTATTATTCATATCTGAAATATCAAATGGAATATTGATTTGGTTATATTTTTTTAAAAGTAAATTTTATTTATTGTGTTTATAATTATGTCACCTTGTATACCTATGGTTATTTTTTTCATTCCACATATGATCTATGATTGGTTTTTAAACTATATTTTATTGGTATAAATTTATCATTATCAATAATGTTTCCCTAGACTCCTTTTTATGAATTTAGAAAAAAAAATTCTTATCCATAAACAGTATGATTGAATTATAAATCAATGAACAATACTTAACCAATAGTTAAGAGGTTTCGTCGGTGACGATGTATTGGTTAGGTTAGGTGGATCAGAGAGGTATAATTTAGTCTATCAATATCAATAACATTTAATTTTAAATAAATAATTTTTTAAATTGAAATTATTTGACACATCAAACTTCTTATTTTTACGTGTGGGTAATTGGGTAAAAACTCATTTTTATTTAATTTCTCTAAAAAAATATCATATCGAGTGACTTAATATAAACCAGTTAGAGAAAAATTCTTTTGAAGTGAGTTGATATATTTAAATTTATTTATTTTATTTTTATCTTATACTTATTTAAACTTTTTTAATCTATCATTCCCTTAGAACTTCATAATGGCTATTCTTAGTTATTCTTTGTTTGGAAGTTTTTTCAGTTGGGATTGTTCCTTCTCATTATTATTTGGTTTCTTATTGAGATTTATACTAAATCGGTTTGTTTTATTATGGAATTTATAGGTGATATATATTTATGTAAATTTTTCTATATGTGGGTGATTGGGTTAGTAACCATGAAAATTATAAAAAGTGTGTGATGTTGTGGTGGTAGTGATTTTATGTGAAGGCATTAGTAATTCAATAGGTTGTTTAAGGGGTAGGTTATTTTTTAGATTTTTTATTTATGGTTAACAAGTTGAGTAAGGGTAACAGATTAATATGAATTATGGATTGGGTTATAGGATTCATGGGGTAAAGTGAGTGAGTACTGTTTTAATATAAGATTTGTCTTGGTAGAATCTTTGTAAAGGGGGTTAATGGGGAGTGTATATTTTGTTTTTTTTTTGAGATGTTTTTAGGATATGTTTGGAGTGATTCCATATATGTTACTATGCACCATTTTATTGGGGGGTTTATTTAAGTATTTACCTTAGTTTTTTATTATGGAATGGTTTTTGTAAGGGATGCGTTATAGTTTAGTTTACTATTTTATATACTAACATATTGGTTTTCTTTATCTAAGATAAATTTTGGAATTTCGTTTGATTGATACATTTTTTATTGTATAAGGACAATTTATATAATTACATTTGGAAATTTCATTATCAATTATAGTTGGAAAAGTTTACTTTAACCTATCATTAGGTATACATGTCTTTTGTTTTTGTTTTTATATAGTTAGATTATTATTTTTTGGATAGGTTGGTGTCAAAGGGTCCCAGTACATAATATTATCCATATATATCTTATTTTCATCTAGGATATTGTTAAAGTGGCCTAGTAAATAGGTTCTTATGGTTGGTGGTGTGGTTCTATTTGGTAGTGGTATCCCTATGTTTAAACTCAATACATGTATATATTCTTATCATGGTGTGGGATTAATGATTTAGTATTTCATGTATAAATTATTATTGTGGTGTGAAAGGATTATACTATAATTCCTTGAGTTATACTATGTTTTTTTAACATGTTATGTTTGTCTATTTATTTTCATGTAAGAAATTAATATTATATATAAATTCCACAGACACAAACACATGTATAAATCTGATTATATACATCTATGGGAGTTGGGGTATCTTAGTGGTGCCTACCAAGTATCGCTCCTTACTCCCTATGTTTGAAATGTAACAAAAGTGTAGATTAACATGTGTAATTTAAATTATAATAAGAAATATGGTGGATAATTTTTATATAGTTTACAAATTGGTTGGGTGTCAATGTAGTAGAGAAGGACTCCTCCTAGCAGTGGAGTGGGGTTACCAATGTTGGAAGGATACATTTTCTAGTACATCACTATGTTTGAGATCTATTATTTTTCATTTATTTTTTAGTTTTATTTTATATTCTAGACTATTTCTCTATATAGTTATTGTATCATATATAAAGTAATATCATTGTAATATATTAGACTAGAGGATGCCACATCTGGATTTTAGTTTTTTATTTCCATGGTTTTCATGTTTTGGGCATGTTTGATGTATATATAGCTCATGATATATTTTCAATAAAATCCATCACTGGCCTATATTAGTTATAAAAGATGGTGAATTATTCCCCAATTATTTACTTAGACCCTCAGTTCTTGTCTCCATCCCTAGGAAATTGGTTAATGTTCCTTACGCATGTAGTAGCTTAATCTAGGTTGAAGGAAGATATAAGTTGTGTTATTGTATGGATTATATTGTGTAATGAATGATGGTATGGGTGACCTTATAAGTATTAGGTTCGCATATTTTATTTTAATATTCTAATTAAATTTATATGGGTGACCCAAAGAGGATTAGATTCCCATAGAAATGGAGTTGGGATAATTTATATGATGAATTAGTAAAGGTGTTGTCAAAATAATTATCCAAGAGTCATAAGAGATGTGGTTGATATGATTTCCTACTTAAATAGGTAAATTTTGAAAGAAATTATAAATAGGACTCAACATTTAATAAAATATGGATCTTGGACCACTAATAGATATAATGTACAAGGTTATATATTGGTATAAGTTTGTTTAATAATATTTCTTATAAATTGATATAAAATATGATACTCACCAAATAAATATGTTTTTTATAGATTATGGCATGCATTATAAACATAATTTTGAGATATTTTATAGACTAGCCCTATAGTTTAATATATTACTATCGATATTTGAGAATTGTTATCAAGGAGAATCATTTTGATTATTAGGATGTGAATGTTAATTTAATTAATTCCTACTCATGGGTATTGGATATCAGTTGCCCATCACACATATGTGTTGATATACATAGTCTCAAAAGTAATACATAAATCATAAAAATACAAATAGATATATGTGTTGAAAATGTAAAAATATTAGTTAAATTATAGGTAGGAACATTTTATATATATCTTCCTAGTGGATTGATTATATAATTATTAAAATGTTAATAATACTATTATAAATTTAAGATATTTCAATGATTCTATTATCATGATTTTAAAAAACAATAAAAATAAAAGTTTATAACTATGGTTTGTAAAATTTTTGGTATAGATTTGGTTTTCCTATGGTTTTCAAAGTAACCATGATTATATATTTGTGTGCAATAAAATATTCCCTCCCCAGTTCCCCACTCGGACTTGTTGATTCCCACCCCATTATCGCTCATGAATTCCCTACCCTCACTCACTAATTCCCTCCCCTATCCCACTCCCTTATTTCCTCCCCAATATTGATCCCACTCATTTATTCCCTCTCAAATCCCCATTTCTTAACCAAAAATATTATGATGAAATTCAAAGTTTAATGATAAGTTTTCAATTTTAAAAACTTTATATAGTTTAATCCCCACTTTTTATCCATCTCCTCACAAATCCACTAAGTAGAAACTTGACTGTACAAACTCTTCCTCTTTTTTATTCAAATTAATTTATTGGAGGTGGATTTACTCTCTCACATTTTCTAGCACATTCAAATTTCTTGTATTAAATTCAAATATGATGATTTTTATAAGGTTTTGATGTGTTAGGAATGGTTATGTTTTTTAAGGACACCAACTTGAGTTTTAGAGGAGTTTTTAGGAAAATTCATAGAATCTATCCATGATTAAACCACTGGTGGAGCCATCAAAAAATTGTTGATGATTTATTTCTTCATCAACCTTTACGACCATGGATAAAAAATTATTTAACATTACTTTAAAGTTATTTTTTAAAAATAATATTAATTTTTCTAATTAGGTTGATCATATATTCATTTTTTTGTTATTATTCTAGTTAATTTTCATTGGGTTACATGGGAACATAAATGTTTATAAAATAGAGTAATATCTTTTAGAGGTAATTCTTATCACATGTATTTATTAAGCAATGTAGTTTTATGAAAATTTTTATCTAATGTTACGATTTTGGATGAGATGGTGTTGTATGTTAGGTTAAAGTTATAAGCGAATATTATATATTTTATGAAAACCTAATTTATTTTATTATTGATTTAACTTTTCCTTATGAACTTATAGTCGAATGGTATCAAAAAGTTAATGTATAATTCTTATTATTTCGATTGTTTTGTTAAGGTATTGTATCCATGTTCCAGTATATCAAGACATGATTCTAATTAAAGTACATATAATATCATTTATATGAAAACAATTTACTCAAATACATCTATAATAACAATTTATATATGGTCATTATAATAAAAACCTATGTTTATTTGAATCTTTAGGGGTTTCTAGAAAACAAAATCATTGAAGTCTATGAAAATATTTTTCCATGTTTTAAAAAATGATTAGAGGTAAGTCTACATAATATATTCTCATTCCTAGATGTTCATTACTAAGTGTTGAATAAATTCTTATGTGTTTTTTTACTAGAATCTCATAAATATTTTTAATAAAAATATTGAAAAACTATTAACTAAAATTTTATGGGTTTGATTTCCTAGATATCATTTAATTAAGATTCTTGATTGAATTTCTTTTATTTAATTAAATTAAGGGTTTGTTCCAAAGGGGAAATAAATTGAAAGAATTTATTTTTTAATGTTTTATAAGTTTTTATTTTCATGGATTTTTTTACATCTAAATTTTATATGGATGATCTATATGTTGGTTTTGGCAAAATAAATGTTTATATATAGGTGTTTCCTTACTGAAAAATTGCCTTAACTTCTAGTAATTAATGAACATGGTGAATTTTTTAGGGGGGAGTGAAAGGAATTGGTGAGTGCCCAATTTTTGATATTCATTGGTTTTAATAGATAATATATAAATAAATTTATAAAAGCAACCTTGAAATATCCTAGATAGAATCTTTCACATTTAACTTATAATTGATTTAAAGAAATATTTACCTTAAATGCGATAATACACTTGATTAATTTCCATTTTCACACTTGTCACATTATTGTTTCAATAGAGAATACAAGTGTGAATTCCTCTAGGTGTATCCACACATGCTCCATGAATCATCAAACATGGTTATTGAATCTTCATATCCTAGCATGATAGAATAAACTACTTCACATTATTAATTATTTGATCACAACCAAAAGTTTCTCTTATTCTTTTTATATTCTTGATAGGGATAATGGGGGGATTATTCAATATAAGCATGATTGGATTCTAGAGAGGCTTTTAATTATGTACAACATTTCTCTACCTCCCTAAAATAATATAACTTAGAATTTATACTTAGGGCTAAAACAATTAATAATTAAACCATAGTCCTTTATCAATTTATTTATTCTATGAAATATTGGTGTTAAATAATAATAATATTATTATTATTTTCATAACATGTGTTTGTTTAAATATAATTTTTTAAATAAATAAATATTATTTATTTAAATGATATTAAATAAAATATATCAGTTCAATTAGGCTATTGACTCGACCTGTTAATCCTCCATGGATTTTGTTGAACCTTAAATAATAAAATATTTATTCAAATAAATATTATTTGTTCAATAAATAAATAAATATTATATTCACTAAACTTATGAAGAAATATTTATTTTAATATTCATGTAACTAGATAAATATTTATATTAATATATTCACTAAATTGGTGAATAAATATTTATTTATTTATTACCTTGTGAATAAATAAACAAGAGATAAAATTCAGCTGACATATTCTAAACTTGAATATCTCATGATTGAATTTATGTGATTTATTTTACTTAAATAATTACTATTATATAAACTAAGAATAATATGTATTATTAATATTAAATTAAATGAGATTTAATGAGATTCTGGATACACTTAGGCCTCATTTAGTATGTAGGAAATCTATTTAATGGAAATGGAAAAGGTAAATATAAAAGGAAATGGAAATTGGATTCCATGTAACATTTGGTATGATTTTAAAAGGAATCTGAAATAAAAATATTTTAAAAATTGGTTAATGTTATGAAATCGATCGAACACCAATTGGAACCATGAAGAATTTTGTAACTATAAATGTAAGACCAATCGTGGGTGAAGCATATCATTAAAAAATGAGCATCGAATTTGGGTATGGTGATGAAGATGAAAAATAGAAACACATATAAAAGAGAAATACAATAAGTAGATAAAGTAACACAATGTAGATTCCAAAAACCATCCACTTTCATTAACATTTCCATGTATTTATAGAGTACATAAGAATACCAAAAGATGGAATATGAAAATTTGGGAACATAAAGGGTTTTTTTTTGGGAATGAGAGTTATTATAATTATTAAATTCACATTTAATATTTTATAACACCCCCCTAAATGTCATAATTTCATGGAATCTTATATAATATTCACTTAAAAAACCTTTTGAAAAAAATAAGTAAAGCTAAAGTAATTGAATTTCTTATCATGTCGCCTCATTAAAAACCTTACCAGGAAAACCCACTAGAAAAAACCTGATAAAGGGGAAAAGAGTACGACATTCCCAACTCCACATAATTATATCATTTAGTTATGTCTTTATTAAATCAATTGATATTATTATTTAATTATGTCTTTGGGGCATGGGTGGAAGACTATATGTAATAATGAATGGTCTCATTGAAAATTAAAAAACATAGGGAAGGCTAATGGTTTCCATTAATTACAAATATCCATAATAATTTACAACACTCCATTTTAAATTAATTATGATGTATTATTTCCTCATTAAAAACCTCGTCGAGGAAAAACCCTTCATGGGAAAACCCTTGATTAGGTAAAAAGAGTACAATAACATCAAGTCTTGATGGTGTTGCATCATCTAAAACCTTATAAAGAAATCCCAATGAGAAAAACATTGACTAAGGGAAAAAGAGTATAATAGTTATATCTCCCTCTCATTACTACATCATTTAACTCATAGAATGGACATGATTAATTCGTAATAAAATCATTCAGTTTTTATGTTTTGAATAATAATAATTTATAGCCATTAGATTTCAATGAATAGGGAAGAACATTACCTTTCATCATAATATGATTTCTTATTATTTTCAAGGTATTTATGAACATGTGCATGTATATCCTTTAAGGATAAATAAAATGTGCATTTATTTTTAATCCTTATGGGATAATTAAGTTCTTCATCAACCCATCGTGTATGAAATATATCACTCTTGGAAGAAAGAAATTTAATTTTTCATTAAGGTTAAAATCATTCCAAAATTTAATATTTATTCTTCATAATGATTGATTCAAAATAAATGGATATTATTTGTAATTATATCATCAAACATGCTAATGATTTTGTAAAATCTTCAAGAGTTTTGATGTTATCAAAAAAATATAGATTAATAAAAAACATCAATTTATACAAACCATATGATGATATGATAAATTTTACATTCTTCCTTATATGGATATATCTTAAGATTGATACATGAAATATGCTTCGATCATTTTACACCATTCAAGGATTCATAATTATCATATAGATAAACAATGACAACATCATTTTTACATAATCAATATATCCAAATTTATAAGGAGTGGTATTTTTTATAATAATATCATCAATATTCAATAGTCTTGGTAGTTTGGATAATAAATCCAAAACTTTATATGTTGAACATATCATATGTTTCTTTAATATTTTTAGCCAATTATTATGATGTTGACATCTATCAAAATCCATTATCATCGGTGAGATTTTAAATCATTTAAAATTTTAAATATATTATCAACAATGTTGAATGAGATCTCATAATTTTTTAGGTACTAGTGACACTTGAGGGACAATATCTAAAAAGATATAATGTTGTTGATATATTGCTTTTCCTATTCAAGGTAAAATATATTTATTTCTTTCTACTCATGGTGAACAATGATTTTATATAATTAGTACAACCACACTTCTCGTGTTATAATCATAATTTTTATTTTTAACACTTCACATTCATGTAAGTGTTGTGAGCATCTTATCAATGGTTCTACATGACCATTTTTTATATAGTATGTGATGCTCAATATTTATTTTAATCAATATGCATAGCATGAAATGTATACTCACCAACATCTAATAACATATGTGACTATTTAGTAGATGCATCTTTCATATGGTATTTAAATGGATCACATGATAGGTGGGAATTCCCATATATACTTCATGATTTTTCCTTCATAAATATATGGTAAATTCATTTCCAAAACAGCCGCTAATGATGTAAATAATTTACCTCAATAATATCTACCTTAATAATTGGTAACACATGGTAAATTATTTATATATGGTACATTCATAATAGCCTAATGAGAATGAATTCATTGATAATTTAGTAGACTTATATCCATTAAATAAATTTATCATTATCTCCCTAATGGATGTCTATTGTGTTATCAAAACATTGATGCTCATGTATACTTGAATCAATATCTTTCATTATAATTGATCTTAGATAGCCTAAACCATCATGTCATATATTTAAAGTTCTAAGATCAGTAAACTTCTATTTTACCATTATTGATTCAATTGTACATAATAAATTATTTATAATCACTTTTTATGAATGCTTGTTACATATTGAGGTACCTATTTTATCCAATGTCTCCATATGATATTTGTTTTCAAGAATATCATTGATATATACCATCAATACTTCAGATATAACAAATATTTAAGAATTTATACTACCATATAAGAATATATTCTCTCTTCTAAAGTTGTTAATTAATTTTCTCTATCATAAAATTTACTTACATGAGCATATATTAACTCATATATGAGTTCTTTTGAATCATTTAATCAAAATAATATTTATAAAGATATTTATTTAATATTTACTTATATAATATCTCCATGATCTTTTATTGTGGATACTCATATTTTCCATTATAATTTCAACTTATGGTGGTTTATGAATTCATAATATAATCATAAGGGGTTAGGACCATCACTAAGAGTATTATTGTATATTTTGGAACTTCTCACCCAAAAAATATTTTACAATACTTATACTTGGGAGCAGAGCCCCCACGTATTTTAAATTTAGTGAATGTATTAGTGAGAACCAACATGGAAGAATCTTCTAGATTCACAACACACACCTCATCACTATATGGAAATTATAATTCATATAATAACAACATTCACATTACTAAATGAAGAAAAAATAATTTGATCAAAATTCATCAAATCTCAAATATTCATGATAAAATTCTAAGTATGAGTACGAAAAATCATGTCAAAAAAATATAGAATAATTTTATTCTCTTCAAGTAATGAAATAACGTAATTATATTCACATCAAGGAATGAATTAATTACTAATTTTATTTATCATGATTATCGTTATTTAACCAATTCAAGTTGTAAAATCATTTTCATAAATTATATTAGATTATAATGTTTATGTGATTCCATTATCTCATCTATGAACTATAAGAGGAATAATATCTAATTCAGGGGATAATATCAAATTAATTACATGAGATGACATTAATAATCCATAAGTTCATGATAAATAATAATTTTTTCCTTTAATATTGTTACTTTAAGAGCAATGGAGATATTCTTCATTCATAGTGTTAGAGGAAATTATTTTCATATCACCATTCAGGGATACATTATTTTATAAATATTAATAAAATTCATTTTTCTTTTTAAATATGTATTGTCATAAAACCACTTCTAGAGGTTATATTATTATTATGTGTTTATTTTTTTCATAAACAAATATGGTATAATGATTATCGAAAAGTATCATATTCACTCAAACTTGATTTAAAATAAAATCATGTGTATGTATTCACTTAGAGGAATAAATAATTTTCAATAAATATTCTCATTCACTTTAGGGAACAAAATAAAATTATTTGTTTAGTTTTTAAAATTTCTTCAAGAAAATAACATGAATATTTAATTTAGTAATTTCATCCACTTTAGGGGATGAATATATATATAATATATTTACATTTGTTCTTCATAAACACTTATTTTATCTCAAATATTTTTTAATAAATAAAATGAAAGATAAAATAAATAAAGAAATACAATATTTAAAAAAAATCAAAGTAAATATCATCTATGTCATGAACCTATTTATACAACATAATTAAGCTTGACACCTTCAGGGTGAACAAAGTGTTAGTGTCTAGCCAGGATCAAGTATCACTAAGAAGGGGAGGGGTGGATTAGTGATATCTTTTTTTTAACGTTTTATTTATTTTGAAACAACCTTCACCTCCTGTTAAAG
The DNA here is from genome assembly GCA_963277665.1 of Viscum album. Taxonomy (NCBI): domain Eukaryota; kingdom Viridiplantae; phylum Streptophyta; class Magnoliopsida; order Santalales; family Viscaceae; genus Viscum; species Viscum album. The sequence continues at coordinate 1,681,199,297 of OY728119.1, read as the reverse complement.
AGTTTTTACCTTGATGAAAACAAAACAAAACACACATCCATAGGAACATAATAATTTACAAGGTTTACTACTCAATAAGAGTAACTATGTCCTTGGTATGGTTTGGAAACAATCCAATACCACACGATCCACTAGAAAAAAAATCCTTTTGTGTGGAATACAACAAGTAGGATATGACCTTACACTCATGTAGCACTATGTTCAATACAATAGTGTGTGTTCTTATTATAGCACAAATAATGTAATACAATGTTTTTGTAATGAGTTAAGAAACATGGTGTTGTATTTCCTTGTCAACCATCACAAATATTTTCTTCAGGAATAATTCTTCACTTTTATAATCAGCAGTAGGAAAGAACTTCTTCTAGACTTCATAACGATACTTAGTATGATTTCTTAGTCTGATTCTCTCATTTGATTTCTCAATACGAAAATATGAATCTATCAGAATACGGTTGAAACAATTTTGAACTAATTTTGTCCAAGTTTGAAAATCCTAGTCTAATTTATTGTTCCAAATCTAGAAACCTTGAATACAATCTTCTCTCTTATCCTTTGTTCTTCTGTCCAACAAACTTCCTTAGGTAAGCCTAATTTGAAAACTTCTTCTCCCTAGAAATTTAAAGCTTCTCCCTCTTCTTCCACACACAGTACTTGTGTCAGGAAAGTACAAAGTACCTCCTCTATTTATAGTTGATACAAATAAGGTTTGGGAGGGATTCTAAAAACTTTTATCACTCAACCAAATTTCCTTAAACATCAATTTACCTTAGATTGATGGAACATATTTCAATCCTTCAGCACTTCTCAACTCTTCTCAAATCTTCTCACAACTCCAACTCTCTTCAAAATTCCTTGAAAATATTAATTCTGATTCTAATTCTCCATTATGATTTTCTCATTATGATGAAGAATTTTTATTACATTTCTCCACACCACTTGAAAAACAAACATATGTCTTCTCATTATGATTCTCAAAACCAAATTCTCATTCTGACTTATTAATTATAATGGATAAAGAACATTCTTTATTACTTTTCTCTGCACAAAATGAAACATATAAAAATCATTCTTCAACATCTTCTATAATTCTTCTTTTCTTCTTTTCCCAAACTGATGATCTTGTGACCAATGAAGTTATCAATGTCAGTCTGCATTAGATGGATTAGTCTCTACTTCACTCTGATGATCGATGTCATTTCTAGTCTGATGGCTCTTGACCCAATTGTTATAAGACATAAGATAATTTATCTCATGCCCAAAGGGAAAAAAACTAGAGTTATTCTTTATCTTGACCCACTTGAAAAACAAATTAGGGAATTTCTTTTTTCTTGACCCACTTGATAAGGAAAAAAAGTTTCTATCTGGAAAACAATCAAAAACTCATCTTGATGAGAAATGGTTGAATACATTTTTTATTGATATTTGATTTTATTCTTCGTATTGTTTACCACAAACTTATCTTATTTTTCGTATTTATTGGTCCCAACAACTCCAAATTTCTTTTCTTTTTATTGGCCCCAAAAAATTCCCCACAAAACAATTCTTCTTCTGATAAAACTCTTCATCCGATATAAAAAAGATACCAATAATATGAATCGATTTTATAATCCATTATGATGGATTGGTGGCACATCACGTCTGATGGACCATTTTCAGTAGGTTCTACTTCAATGGCTTATTTCCTTCTCTAAATATGATACCAATGAGATTTTGGTACTCATATTTTTACTTAAAATATTTGTATCTTTTGGCTTATTGGTCTGACTAAAAATCATCATCTTCATAACTTCACGTTTCTATCAACCTTCTTATCCAAAAAACATTTATGTGTCTGGTGTTATTATACCGATAATCTGAGACCAGAAATATTCATCTTTAGAAACTTTCTTCTTTCACAAACTTAGCCTTATATCATGAATTCCTCGTGACTTTGAATACATTGAAGATCTGAATGGAATTATCTGACTTACATTGGGAAGTATTGTAACTTCCCATCCTCTCCATCTAATTATTTCTTTCCAATCAATCCTCAATACAATTGGCAGCACCATTTCTCCCCTTTTCTTCATAAGGATTCTATCAAAAGTTCTCATACAATTTATGAATTTTTTGAATTACAAAACAACAAAGTATCTTCAGGTTTTCATCAGAGCCAGGACAACTCCAAAGTAGCACCTAATTATGATTTTTCTTTAATTTTGGACTTAGGATGAGTCCGATGAACCTTTTCTTCCAGAAAACATGTTTCCATTACAATGGAATTTCTTAAGCAATGTAAGTATAATTTCTTGAATATGATGGTTATTCTAATTGTCAACTTTTACAAAGTGAATTTATTTATCTTCATTAACAATAAAAGACAACACACTTGTAAAACAAACTATCCCCCTTTGTATTGTGTTATAAACTAAGATTCATAAATCACTTACCTTTTTAATCACAATCTATGGATTACTTATCAACAATTATAAGAGTACATGAGCTAACTCATTATCAAAAATAATAATTATTGATAGAAGATCCATGTTTTCCCAAATTAGTGACTCTTGAAACTTCCTCAGCTTTTCTTCACAACTTTATTATTCTTCCACTTTCTTGAAAAAAATTCCTACAACCACTCCAACAAACAATTAGAATAGTTCAAACACTTACATGCTATATTCACATCTTATCCACAACTCTCCCCTTTTTACATGATTCCTTAAAAGGTTTAGCACATAAAAATGGATAGATTTATGAAACATTATTCCCCTTTGAAAACACTATCCAAATAAAATATGAGAGAGGGTACATAGACACATACCTCAAACTTGATGAGAAGGAGGTTGGAGGCCCATGTTCGACCTCAGTTTAGAAAAATTTCCCTTCGGTAAAGGTTTTGTGAAAATGTAGGCAACTTGTTTCGATGTAGGAACATACTCCATCTTCAACTCATTCTTCTCCACATGCTCTTTGATGAAATGATATTTTATATCAATATGTTTTGAATGATAATGTTTTACTAAAATTATGGTAAGGTTGATGTAACTCTAATTATCACAACCCAGGAGCAAGGGTAACTTCACTTTTACAAATAAATCTTTCAACTAAGTCTTCATCCACATAAGTTGGGTAGCGTCTTGAGTGGAAGCAACATACTCAGATTCATTCATGCTAAGAGTTACTGAATTTTTCTGCATTGTATGAAAACTAACACAACTTTTCCTTAAGAAAGAAAAATCCACGAGATTTGGATCTTCTATCATCAACATTTCATGCCCAATTAGAATATGAATACCCAAACAAGTTAATACTTTATGAGCTATAATACCTAATTTCAAAATTTTATTTGACTTTGATATATCTGGGAATTATTTTTCCATCCAAAAAATATGATTCTTTTAGAGCACTCTAAAATATTTCACATAAGGTGATAGCATAATCAATTTTGGGTCTTGAGGTAGTCAAATACAAAAAACTTCCTTACCTTCTCCATATTCACTCAGCTTGGTTCCCACTGAAATTGGTGTGGAAATATGTTTCTAATTATTCATGTCAAACTTCTTAATAAGTTTTTTAGCATACTTTTCTTGGGAAATAAAAATGTGTTTCTTATTTTGTGGGGTTTGTAACCCAAGAAATTATTTCATTTCACCCAGCATAGACATCTCAAACAACTTTTTCATCTCTTCAGAAAATCTTTCACAAGTCCTTTCATCATTCCCATCAAAGATAATGTCATCAATGTAAACAATTACGATGAGGGAAAATTATGAATTTATTTAATTTATAGATTGTTATCAACTCTTCCTTTCTTAAAACTCATCTTCCTTAAGAAATTGTCCAATTTGGAATACCATGCCCTTAGAGGTTTTTTTATCCTATACAAGGTTTTCTTCAACCTACATACATAACTTTCATCCTTCCTAACAACAAAGCCACATGGTTGTTCAATGTAAACTTCCTCATCAAGATCACCATCAAAAAATGATGATTTCACATCCATTTGAAAAATTTTGTAACTTCATTGATCAGGAATAGAAAAAAATATTTTTAATGTTTCTAACCTTACCACCAGATGAAAAGTATCATCAAAATCAATGCTTTCAATTTTTGAGTAACATTTTCATAATAACCTTTCTTTGTTCCTTATCACTTCACCATCTCCATTCAGTTTTTTCTGGAAAACCCATTTTGTACCAATAACATTTGTTTTATCTAGTTTAGGTATGAGTTCCCACATATCATTATTTTCTACCTAATAAATATCTTAATTTATAACTTGAACCCATTTTGGATTCTCAAAAGATTCATTCACATCTTTCGGCTCAACTTTTGAATACAAATAAGTATGTGTTATTTTTCTTCTTGTCTAAACCTTTTTATGTTGATCCCCAATAATTTTTTGAGCTTCCAATTTATTCCTCAACCTAGGATGAGATTTTTGAGTTTCTTCCTCTTTACTAGAAACAACTGAGTCTGATTCTTCTTCTTGAGTAGGATTACCATTGTCGGTATCCTTATCAAAATTGTCACCAGAAATTCTTTTATCCTATCTATCTTTCTTATCATCATTATTCTATTTATCTTCATCATATTTTAAAAAAAAACACATCGACATAGTCAAATAATCTTCCTAAAATTTTTTTGAAACATTAATATCTTCTTCAATCTGGAGCATGGCTAAGAAAAATTCTATCTTTACCTCTCTACTCAAACTTTCCAGGGTTTCCACCTTTGTTATTTATGATGCATGGACTCCCAAAAACACTTAAGTGTTTTAAACTTGGATTTTTTCTATAAAAAAATTCATATGGAGTTATATATAAACTTGTTCTGTAGTAACATCAGTTTTTAATATACACATTAGTATTAATTGCTTGCCTCCAAAAGTAATGAGAGAGACCATGTTCAAGTAACATAGTTCTTCCCATTTCAACCAGACTTTTATTCTTCCTTTTAGCAACACCATTTTGTTAAGGAGTGTATAGTGCACTGAACTCATACTGAATTCCATAATTCTCAAGATAACTTTCAAATTCTTAATTTTTTTACTCACTGCCATTATCATTTCTCAAATTCTTTATTGAACACTCACATTCCTTCTCATCTTTCCTCCTAAAAATTTTAAACATTTTCAGAGCATCTAACTTATGTTTCATATACATAACACAAATAATGCGAACAAAGTCATCAATGAAAGTGATTAAGTACTTATCTCCATTAGTTGATTGTTATCTCATTGGCCCATAGATATCAGAATGAATAAGTTCCAGGGGTTGTTTTGAGCAAATGTTAACTTTCTTATGAATAGAATTTGTAATATTTCCTTTATGAAAAATAGTGCAACACCAATCCATTCTTCTTAATATATCTCAGACACTATCTCTATTAAATAACATTCTCATGTTTCTTTGACACATGTTTCCCAACCTTTTATTCCATAACTGATCATCTTCAGTCATACTCAAGTAACAAGAGTTTTGAACCTCACTAACTTGGAATAAGTTTCCTTTTGTACATTGTCCTCCTGTAACTATCTTTCCATCTTCCTTACTTTTCACAAAAAACCATTTTTCTAAAAATAAATTTTTTACCTTCATCACAAAGTTGTGAAACACTTATCAAGTTGTGTTTCTTCCCATCAACAAACAAATATTTCTTTGATTTCAACTTTTCTTCCCCAATGATGGTTGATCCAAAACCTTTGATTCTAAGAGATTCATCATTGAAAAACGTCACCATTACTTATTTGAATCATTTAACATTCTTAAACATTTTTAAATATCCTATAATATGAGAAGAACACCCAATATCTAAAATCCAAGGTTGTTCTCCTTTTGTATCTTTGAGAGTAGTTTTCACAACAAGATATTTTTCTTTCCATTTATCTTTCTTAACTTACGGCTTCTAAGAATAATTAACAAACTTTTGTTGTATTAGTAACAAAAAAATACATCCTTTTGTAAGGTGTATAGGTTGTTCACATCTTTCACAAATAGTTTCCATAGGTTGGAACCTATTTTCACTTTTTACACCAACCTTATTTGTTTTCTTTAGAACATCCTTCTCATACTTCTTCCTTTGAGAGGACTGACTCCCCCTCAAACTTTTTCTTCTATAATTTGTGAAATAGTAGTAATGTTTTTGTTTAAACCAACAAATATTCACCATGTGTCTGAATCCACCAAAATAACAACAGTATCCATAGAAAGAATATTTTCCTCTGAAACTTCCATACTGACCGGAGTTGTGAGAATATTTCTCAACAACCTTCTTATCAGAACTTTGTTGACAAACAAACTTTATGTTATCAATCAGAATATTCTTCTTTAGATCAGTCTTCTTTTCATCCTTATCCAAATCATAAGTAATAGAAATTTTTCATACTTAGGGTTTTTAGAAACTTCTGACTTCCTGAATTTTTTGGTCTTGGCCACATACATAACTTTCCAAGCTTTATTCTTCTTAGGAACAATTTCAAATTTATTCTCAACCTTTGAAGTTAATTTTTTATCCTTCTCAAGTTTACCCTTTCCATAGATTTCACTAACTTCAAAGATAGAATTATTGAATCTTGTTACCCTCTGTTTATATTTAGAGAGTTTTTATTGGACAAGTTCCAATTCTTGTTCTTTACCCTTCAACTTTACTTCTATATGTTCATTACAATTTTTTTATTTCTCAATAGATTTATTCAAATCATCAATCGCTTTTAGCAACTTAACTTTCTCATTAGGAAAACATTATTGATTATTTGTTGAATATTTTTCACTTTTCAACTTTTTGGTTTCCTTTTCAAGCTTCCCAATCATCCTTATACATTATTTTAATTCTTATTTATGATGAAATTCTAATTAAGTTTCTTCTTATTCAGAACTCCTGCTTTGAAATTATTCATTATTAACTATAGAAATGAAAGTATTCTCATAAACATTCTAAGTAGATTTTTTGGATTCGGATTCACTACCTTCTTTATCACCATCTTTAGATAAGAAACTTTTTCTTTTAGATTTAAAGAAATTTTTATCTTTCCCTCTGACAAAATATTTTTCTTTATCACTATGCTTCTTCCACAACCTTCTTATCCTTCTTTCTTATTCATCATTATCCTCTTTTTTCTTTATTTGAGGACAATTAGCCATAAAGTTCCTAACAACTCCAAATTAAAAACACTTCAAGGGAAGTTTCCCTTTATATTTATTTGTATCTCTTCTTACATTTTTAGAAAACAAGGATAAAATTTCATCAAGATTTTTACATACCTCATTTTCGGAATCTGAGTCAGCAACATCATCTCTCTCAAGAACCTTATTAAAATTTTCTTTCATGGAAGATTTGAAATAAATTTATCTATCAACTTTTGTTTTTCCTATCATTGATTTATCCCTTCTCATTTCATAATTAATGAGTACTATCATATCATCCAAATATAGAGTTTTAGGATCTCTATCTTCCAATGAGGAGACTTTAGAATTAAACTTTTCAATAAGAATTCTTAAGATATTTTAAACAATAGTATAATCTTCCAAATTTTCCCCAAGACATCTAATAGTATTAACAATGTCATTCACCCGGGTAAAGAAGTCCCCGGTAGATTCATACTCACCCATTTTCAAATTTTTATACTTCAGTCTCTAGATTTGTAATTTTTTCTTCTTCACTTTTATATTGTCTTCGTATATGTTTTTCAACTTATCTCATATACCTTTGGCAGTGGAAACAACCTTCACTCTTAAAAACTCACTTTCAAAAAATGATGAGAGTAAAGTATCCTTAGATCTTCCATTATTCTCAAGATTCTTCTTGGAAATAGATGTGAGAGGAACTTTATCAATGATAGGAGGAAATCCATATATTGAAGCTTTAAGAACATCATACTCAAGAGACATAAGATAAGTTTACATTATATCTTTCTAGATATGATAGTTTTTTCTATCGAAGACCAGAATACCTTTATTGTTTACACAATTCAGATTCTCCATCAACTTCTCTTTCAAAAACTTCAGCAAATAATAAATGAAGGGGACCTTCGCTCTTATACCACCTGTTAGTGTCCATCCAGGATCAAGTATCACAGAGAGGGGGAGGGTGAATCGGTGATATATTTTCTTTTAAGTTTCATTTCTTTTGAAAAAATCTTCACTTCCTATAAAAGAGTTATTTCCTTGCTGAAAACAAAATCAAACACACATCCACGTGAACACGATAATTTCAAGGTTCACTACTCAAAAATAGTAGTTATGTCCTTGGTATAGTTTGGAAACAATCCAATACAACACAATCCACTAAAAAACAATCCTTTTGTGTGGAATACAACAAGTAGTATATTCCCTTACACTCGTGTAGCACTATGTTCAATAAAACAGTGTGTGTGCTACTTCTAGCACAAATGATGTAATACAAAATTTTTGTAACAAGGTAAGAAACATGTTACTGTGATGCCTTTTCAACTGTAAAAAATATGTTCTTCAAAAATAATTCTTCGCTTTCTTACCTAGAAGTAGACAAAAACTTCTTCTGGACTTCATAATGATACTCAGTTCAATTTCCCAGTTCGATTCTCCTGTTTGATTGCTCAATTTGGAAATATGATTCAGTCAGAATATGGTTGAGACAATTCTAAACTACTTCTGTCCAAGTATGGAAATATTAGGTCGATTTCTCAGTTTGAATTTGGAAACCTAGAATACGATCTTCTCTCTTCTACTTTCTTCTTCTGTCCGGAAAAATTCCCCGGGTAAGTCCGATTCGAAAACTTCTTCTCCCAAGAAATTTGGAGCTTCTCTCTCTTCTTCCATGCACAGTACTTGTGTTGAGAAAGTACAAAGTACCTATTCTATTTATAGGTTAGCCAAATAAGGTTTGGAGGGATTCTGAAAACTTTTCCCGCTCAACTGAATTTCCTTTAACTTCAATCTCCCTTAAATTTTGGGAATATCTTTAACCCCTTCAGTGCTTCTCAACTCTTCTCAAATCTTCCCGAATCTTCTCACAATTTTAACTCTCTTCAGACTTCCTTGGAAATCTTTAGTCTGATTCCAATTCTCCATTCTGATTTTCTCATTATGATGAAGACAACTAATTACGTTGCTACACACCACTTGAAAAACAAACATATGTCTTCTCATTACGATTCTTGAAACCAACTACTCATTCTGATTTCTTCATTATGGTGGAGACAGAAGATTCTTTATTACTTTTCTTTGCACAAAATGAAACATATGAAAATCATTCTTTAATAGCTTCTATGATTCTCCTTTTCTTCTTTTCCTAGACTGATGATCCTGTGTCCGATAAATTTATTGGTGTCAGCCTACATTAGATGGATCGGTCTATGCTTCACTCTGATGATCAGTGTCATCGCCAGTCCGATGGCTCTTGACCTAATTGTTATAAGCCATAAGATAATTTATCTCATGCCCCAAAGGAAAACAAATCAGAGTTCTTTTTTCTCTTGAACCACTTGAAAAAAAAATCAGCGCATTTCTTTTCTCTTGACTCACTTGATAAGGAAAATAAAGTTTCCATCTGGAAAATAGTCAAAAACTAGTCTTGATGAGAAATGGTTGACTACATTATTGATTGATCTATGATTTCCTTCTTCGTATTAGTCACCACCAACTTATCTTCTTTTCTGTATTTATTGGTCCCAACAACTCTCAATTTCTTTTCTTTTTATTGGTCCCAAAAAATTCCCCACAAAACAATTTTGCTTCCGATAAAGCTATGCATCCAACATACAAAAGATACCAATATATGAATAGGTGTCATAATCCATTATGATGGATCGGTGGCGCACTGCATCCAATGGAACGGTTCCAACGGCTTCTACTTCAACAACTTCTTTCCTTCTCTGAATATAATACCAATGAACTTTCAGTACTCAACTTCTTATTCTGTAGTTTTTTATCTTGTGGCTTATTGGTATGACTGAAAACCAACATCTTCACAACTTCATGTTTCGATCAACCTTCTCAGCCAACAAACATTTCTGCATCCGGTGTTCTCATACTGATGATCTGAGACCGGAAATCTTCAACTTCAACAACTTCCTTCTTTCACAAACTTTTGCTTGTATCATGACTTTCTCATGACTTTGAATACGTTGAAGATCAACATTGCATCGTCTGACTTACATTGGGAAATATTGTAATTTCTCATCCTTTCCAGCTACTTCTTTCTTTCCAATTAATCCTCAATACGATTGGCATCACCATTTCTCCTCTTTTCTTCATAAGGCTTGCATCACAAGTTCTCAGACAACTTATGAATTTTGTGAAATACACAACAACAATGCATCGTCAGGTTTTCATCAGAGCCAGGCAGATTCCGAAGCAACACCTCATTATGATTTTTCTTTCATTCCAGATTTAGGATGAGTCCGATGAACCTTTTCTTCCAGAAAACATTTTCTCATTCTGATGGACTTTCTTAAGAAATGTGAGTCTGATTGTCAACATTTACAAAGTGAATTGATTTATCTTTTTTGACAATAGAAGACAACACACTTATAAAACAAACTTCTTCTAACTTTCAAAAACCTTCTCCAACCAACTTGGTCTCGACACAGAGGAATAAGATATATGACATTTAATGATACATGACATGAATAGTGAATGTTGGCTTGATGTACTACAAGTACACGATGTTCATCACTGATTATCAAACTTTGACTCAACTCACAACAAGTACACAATGTTCGTCGTTCGACCACTTCTGATGGTGTCATTTTTTTTGTTTGATGGATGAGATTTGTCTTGATATCGACCATGTCAATTATTAATCAAATACCTTCAGGGAATGGAGTGAAATTTTTCTTATGTGTGTCATTACAGCTTTTCAGGAGCTCGTTATTTTTCCTGCATAAAAATATTAAGAAAATCATATATTATTTTCAAATTTATCAAGAGGGGGAAAATAAATACGATATAGAAAATAAGACTTGCGTCGATGATAGGGGCGACGATTGCATTGTCATGATGCGCAATACGGAGAAGACGATCGTGCTAATAACGGGTTGTGAAATTTATTGAACGTCAATTGAAACCGTGAAGAATTTCGTAACCGGAAATTTTAAACCAATCGTGTGCAAAACACATTGTTGACGAAACGAGCGTTGAATCTGGGTATGACAACAAAGATGACCAATAGAAACACAAATATAAGAGAAATACAAGAAGTAGAGAAAATAACATTGCCTAGAATCCAAAAACCATCCATTTTCATTAACATTTTAATGTATTTATAGAGTACATAATAATACCAAAAGTTGCAAATGAAAAGTTGGACGCATAAATGAGTTTGTTGGGAATTGAATTATTATAATTATCACGTTCATATTTAATATTTTATAACACTTAAAAAATAATTAAATTGATTTATCAAATTTTCCCTTCTCCTCGACTATATCCCTCACGATCTTTTTGGGAGAAACCAACGACGGCACCATATCTATCTGAGTCGGCCATCGTCTCTTCGTTGCCTCCTAGGGCTTGCTGCAACTATGACCCTCCAACCTATCGCAAAAATGAAGTAGAAACGCTTAGAGTAAAATACAGATCCAACCCAAATTGAAGATATGCTATAGTTGACGCTGCACTGTAGGGCGCACTATCCTTTAAAAAAAAAATTATACACATTTTATCATCAAAATAAATGGTTTATATTTATTTTAATATACAAAAATCAGGAATATCCAAGGAATGTTGTTTTTAGATTAGAAAAATGAAGTAAATGGAAGTTTTCACCGTCAATACTTCATTTTGGAGCAACCTTACTCCGGTATTATGGGTTGGAGTTGCCCTAAGGCCGCGTCGGCGCTATATCCCTCTGGCTCGATCATCATCTCTCCCATGCCTGGTGGGGCTCACTGCAACTGAAGCAACGACAACGCCATATCCCTCCGGCTCGATCTTCATCTCTTGTCCGCTAGGTCTCACTGCAACTGAGGCAACGGTGGCGCCATTTTACTCTGGTGACACGTTACGACCTTGTTTGGTATGAAAGGGCGAGGTATTTTATGGCTGGCCACTAGATGAAGCTCAGCTGTTCATATCTATATGGTGACAGGTTAGGTTTTGGTTTCCTATCAATTGATTTCCCGTCATGAATTAGTTGGTGATGTCTACATCGTCATTGTGGCTGGGGTTGATATTTCTTCATCCACTTGTTTCATACACTCGTTTCCAAATTGTATTGATATTTCATCCAAATTCGTTACTGATTTTGTTGTAATTTTTTGTTGTTGTTTTTTTGGCTAGGCTTGAAATGCCATGAGTTGTAATTTTCTAAGTAGTTTTATTGAAATATGTTTTCAGTTATTAATTACTAGCATGTTTGCAGTGACTTTTTTCAGTCTTGATATTCCTGTCTCAAGAATTTTCATCCATATTGTAATGTTGTCTTTGATAGATTGGTTTTGAAATTTATTTACTGAGATTATTGCATATGAAATGGAGGTTATGGGTTGTTGTTTATTTTGTTTCACTTTTCATTATTATTGTTTGTGTTGGTCATTTTTCTATTTCATTTCACTTTAATTGATTTATAAATTGAGTTACCAAGTTTGCTTTGTTTTAATTTCATGTTTGAAGACTGCATTTTGTTTTCATGATCGTATTCAGTTAATCAATATTCTTTATTTATTTTGAAATGATTTTCTTTATTGTTGGTCATTTCATTCGCTGTGGAAAACCAGATAAATAGGGTCTTATCTTTTTTTTTTCTTTTTATAATCAGGGAATTGGTCCATTGTTGTGTAAATTGTTTCACTGTGTTCATTTTTATTTCTTTAATTTTGTTAGTTTTGGGTGAAGAGTGCAATATGTTTGTTGATTATTTCCATGACTTTCTTAGTCCAGGTTGTTGATTTCACTTTGCATGTAAGTGGAGTGATGTACTCAATTTGAAGGTCATTTTATTTGATAACATCAGTCGTGTGTCTACTGACATTGTTTTTAATCTTGTTCAAGTAGAAATATATGTCATTACAATTAGCAGATCAACTATTGGTGAAAGCTCAAAAATGGTGGTTTGAAATCTGAAAAAGTGACATGAAACTGTGGGAAAACTACATGTATTAAAGTATCCGGGACATTAAAAAATCCAAACCGCTTGTTTGAAACCTGTGTGACAAGAACATGCATGTTTCTTAAATGGTTGGTTCATGTTGATGAAGGTCGTATTATGGCTCCTGAGTAAGTGAAGTAAACAAGCAATACATTGGAGCACAGAGCTGCGTTGGAGTTGAAGATTGAGTGCCTGAGGAATGACTTGACATATATTTTATTTATGGTGATGGACTTGAAGAAGAATTTGCTGGAATGAGGATTAAATTTTATGATGTTGTAGCTGATATATTCACTGTATTTGTTTTAGTTTGTGCCTTGTTGGTTGAAATGGCTATGTGATTCATATATGGTATGATTATCTCTTGTTTGGATAACAAATTAGGCAATGGAGAATGATTTTTTTTTTCTGGTCGGAGGCTGCTCTGCAGAAGTTCTTTGGATATCCTTTGCAGACTTAGATTTAATAGATAATAGCATAGCTATTTTAAAATTCTGACAGTATTTGCATTTTTAGAAAACAGCCTGTAATATTTATGTATTTATAATGTTTCTTAATTCAATGGAATTTCACTCATTCTGCTGATTCAAGTCACCATTTCCCAGAAAAGGCACAGTCGCCAAATTTAAATTAGCTCATACTACACTGTCTAGACCAATTCCACAAAATCATAATCAGTTCACACAAATGCTACTTTAATGAAATATATCTGCACAGTCAATACACATTTACACAGACCAACTCAGCCTAAAAAATTGGCCAGTAAACAGGAAAAAATAAATAGCAGTCATGTTTTAAACATGAAAGCTACACCAATATACCTGCAGCAAGATGAAAACCATGTGAACAGAATCCTAACCCACACAAGTAGTTTTGCTTGGAAAACAGTCGTCCAAAAGCTGCCATACTATGATAGATTTCACTTCATTTGGCATCTTACAAGAACCAATTGATAGCTTTGCCACATACATTATCTTTAAGTATGCTGCAACTCATTCAGTGTTACTGAAATCTTCAAGATCCCTCAGGATAGTGAACAACTCTTCATTGAAAATATGTTTATCAAGGTCCAATTTATCCATATACGGGCCAAAATCGTTATTAGAATCCTAAGGTTTGAGTCATAGTGGATGTAAGCTTGTTCAACCTGTTAAACATCATCTCATCTTGATCAAGGTTACCTCTCTTCCTTTTTGTAGTCCTTGAGCTTGGTTCTGGTAAGGGTGTTTAAATTAGGAGTTACGCATCCACATTTGTGTTTTCGTCTAACCCAATGTCACCATCATGAATGTCTTCTATCCTGTTGGTGCCTCCATCAAGCTTCTCAACAACATCACAGTATGATTGTGTATCTTTTCTCATTGTCCAATCTTTAACAAAGATGATGCTTAATGCATCATAGTTTAGAACCAAATTCTATATAAACAGATCCACTTTCTTGTCCACCTATAATATTCAACAGAAGTTAGACAAATGAAACTTTAATATTCATTAATTTTTTTTCAAAAAAATAACCATAACATATTCATCCCACACTTACGTTTAAACTGTTACACATTGTTGATCTCGGTCCCAACCAAAACCAAAAAACATTCATCATATCATACACAATGTTGTAGGTGTTACGTAATGTTGTTAAGCAAGATTGTATGTGAGTAATAGCTTTTATTCCACAATTGGGCACTCGCTTCTCAAACATATTTTTTAGCCCTCTCAAATGTCTAATACGGAAGCCATTTTCACAACAAAATGTCATTTTTCCTACATGTTCAACAAGAATTAGACCAATTTATCATCTTCCTCAGCATTCCAGATGCGAGCCTTTGGCTTTGAAGACTTTCTTATCATTTTTCTCTAATTTAAATTAATGTACCGTAATTATTAAAAAAAGATGTATACAACATGGAAACTTATGGGCAACGTAGTATAAAAATACAATTTCAAAATTAAGTACAATGTCTTCTCTATAAAAATAAGCTACAACGACATTGATAAAAGTTATAACACAAAGCAAATAAATATTATTGCAAATAACATCATGCATCCCTTGAATTCAAAAAGTCATAAATTTCAGTTCCAATTTCATTCTGAAAGCTAGACTGTTTTTGAGGTCTCAATGTTGTTGATTAGTTGGATATTAAGATAATCCATTTGCGATTCAATGAAATTTATTTTTGCATTGACTGGGTCAAAATTATCTACACGAAAGTTATGCAATAAGCAACATGCAATTACCACCGATTGCATGTCAAAGGTGGGTAGAATGTTGGGCTTCTTAAAATAGCCCACCTAAGTGTTAAAATTCTAAAACACAACTCAATAATATTTCATGTTAAAGAATGGTGTAAATTGTAGCACTCTTTTAGGCTTCTAGGTAGTCAACCATCTGTCCATTCACTTAGATGGTAATGTTATCCATGATATGGTGCAAGAAAACCTTCACAATATGCATACCCTACATCAACCAATTAACAATTCCCTTGTGGAACAATGAACCCATTTCTCCTAGTTATTAAATCACGCAAAACCCTCCCAACAGTTGCAGCCCCCTCCAATCCTGGAAGCATATAACTGAAATATCCAAATTTTGTACACTCAAAACATTTGTTGCAGTCTCACCCTTTCTATTTCTATATCTTACTTTGTCACCCATTGAGACTCATTTTTATATGTTTCTCATCCAAAGCGTTGAGACAATTCTTTAAAAATGAAGCAAAAAAAAAAAAGATTCGGGATACACATGCCACAAGATCAATACGACATGCATATTTAAAAATATAGTTCAAAAGATATTACCTTAAAATATTTCTACTTCTCATTGTTTTTATCATTTGGGACAGGTTCGAAGGACTTCAAAAAAATTCCTCCAATGTGCATCATAACATTTAAAATGTCATGAAAATGCCTACTTATTGTTTCGTAAGATCTACCAAAGTTAAATTGTATAACCCTATTCTTTACATGACGTGCAAGGATATGTAGAAAAATTGACACTTGTTCATCCACAAGCATATTTTTTATCACCACCAAACCTCCCTTAGTATCAAGAAAACTGCACAGTCTGTCAAATGTTTTCCTATTAATTCAAAGTTGGTTATAACATGTGAGGTCACTACTATAATATAGCGACCCATACTTTTCATAAACATATATTACATCTTAACAGATGCATATTCAATATATTTTACAAATACACGCCTGAGGATCGTAAAAGTTTAGTGTCTTTGGAGACTAGATACACAACCTTCTTATATCACGAAAGATCTTAAATATATCCCACAAAGATCTTCCCTCATAGTACTATTCTTAGATATACCCTACTTAAAACCTTTCTTCATAACATGGGGAAAAGAAACATAAGAAAGAGTGATCTTAAATGCACAATAAGGGTAAACAAGGGAGACATCAATGATCACTCAAACATAACATGAGCATAAGAGTATGAGAACATGAGCTTGACATTTGAAAATCCATACCAAACATATTATAGATCATAATTGTAATGTTCCCTGCCTGGTGCTCCCTCACGTGACCGAGCCAGGTGGGTTACGTGATCTCAGGCACGCCACCCCATACGTCAGAGACTGCCGACTAGTAGCGGTGGTGTAAGGAACATAGTGGGGGGAATATATCCTCTGGTACAGAGTAGAAATAACAACAGAAATAATGTAAATAATCAAGAAAGCACCCAAGGAAAATAAAAGGAAAGCTGGAGAATACAATAATAACAAATACCATAAAAATAGAGGCTGAATGTAACTAAATGGCGTGTTGTAAGTCATACCAATAAAAGACTAAACAAACTCGATAAAAGAGACTGAAAAATACCTAGTTCCGAGCTCTATATAGGCCCCATCTCTAAGCTCTAAACCATCTAGAAAGCAATCAATCAATAATAGTGTAACTTACATTTGTCTATACCCACATCTATGAAGTCTGTTTATGTACCAAACGACACCCGAACATGGTGTTAATACAATTTAGTAGGCCGACACCCATGGTGTCTAAACAACCCAGTCAGAATATATAGTGCATGCAATAAAGCGATAAACATGGGTATTAATTCATAATTTAATAAAGAACTTAAAATAAACATGTCAACCCTCTAGCTCTGAGTTGACACCATGGGTCAACCAAACCTACTTTGGCTCCATGCTCGATGTCTCTGTCAAGTAGTGAATCCCCCTTCTTCATGACATATCACCCATGTCGTTGCAGATTTTCACGAGTTAGGAAAAATAGTCAAGATCATGTCTCATGAAACCATTTCATACTAGACCCTTATATTATGCTAAAGCCACTTATGTCTTCCCAGAGTGTGCGTTTCCAAGGGGAAATTAACTGTATCATACTGGACCCTTAGACTATGCCAGATCCACTTATGTGTTCCCATGGTGAACTTCCAAACCAATGGAATTTTCAAATGTCATGACATATCATACCAGACCCTTAGACTACGCTTGAGCCACTTACGTGTTCCCATGGAGCACTTAAAAAACAAGTGAAAAAAGTATCAAATAATCATTACCAAGTCTTAGCAAGCCAAAAGAGACACTACCAATTTGGTGGATTCTCTTTTGTCAAGACGAACCACCAATGGTTAGCATCAAGTAACTAAACATCAACATGTAATCGAGTTATCATAAGCATGATTGGCTAATTCTTCCAATTACCAATTTATAATCCATTTATTCTCAATTGGTGGATTCTCCTACATCAGGATGAATCACTGATATCACATCATTCCAAATTCATAATTATAATCCATTTGTTCATAGATGTGCTGCTATGATCCCTAATGATTGTTATATACGTCATATTCCAAGAGAAGGTAACTTTGTGGTGGACGCTCTCTCTAGAGAGAGCGGTCCGAAGGATCCTCAAAGGGTGTTCTTGAATGTGGGTTCTCTACCCTGGGTATGTAAGAAATTTGTTCAAGGGGATTCCCTTGGACTTCATTACTTTAGACCACCCTGATCTCTTCGGGGTGGGGACTTGTTCCCTATTTGAACTTTAATAAAATAAAAATTCAATTTTCAGTCACATGTTATGCTAAATAAAAAATATCACAATTCTCTTGTTATGACAAATTCACATTAATCAAGGCTTTTAGTTCATCATAATTTCATGGGTAGGCTCACCTATCAAGTGGCCACAAGTTTGGTCTCAATGCCAATGGACCCCAAGGGATCCATGGGGGGGGGGTCTTGCATATTAATTCCATCAAAACTGTGCATTATCCATTTAGGTAGGCCACATGCATGACATATCGGTGTGATCACACTTATTTAACACACTAGAAGAATTAAAAAGAGACATTAGGGAGTTATTTTAAGACCACCCACCTCAAAAGCGAATAAGAAATAGAAAACCCTTTAATGTCTAAGGTAGTTATCATATTCTTCATTCCTTCCCTTCAATGTAAATCATAGTCTTATCAATGCTTGAAATGAGATATCGATACTGACCAGTTGAACCGAACTAGGTTTCCCTAAGGAAAGACCATCGGATTAGGGATGATAAAAGGAAAAGAGCCTCTTACCTTCAAATTCTCGATCGAAACACCAAGATCCAAAGGAACACAACTTCTGGTTTATAGAGGAATTCTCAGATGCATCGTGGAAGGGCTACAGTCAGATGGAGGGAACATGATATTATGTTTTTAGGATATTATAGGTTTAAAAGAATTCTAGGAATTCCATATTCATGACGTGAATATGGGATTCATGTTGTGAATGACCCAGTTTCCACTTACGCTGATAAAACAGTCGCCTTGGCTTGAAAACCATAATAAATTGATTTCTTATCATGTAACAAATGCATTTTGTGAGTTCTTGTTTCAAATACTGCCCATGAAACATTCATGGCATAAATGGGATTCATGGGTTCGACCATAAACCATTCACTCCTTGTATATATTTCATGGGGTTAACCTGAACAATTCATGCAGTGAATTGGGAATTTATGGCGTGAATTCATTATGTATCCAGAACTTCACCTCCTCTCTTGTTTCACCTTTTAAATAGTTAACCAAACTATAACAAGGCTTAATAAGAAAGGTTCAAACAAAAAACAACTGGTCTCAAAGAGGTTTACCAAATATTAAAGAGGGATGCACCTTAAAAATATGGGATCTTATAACCTCCCCACCATATGGAAACTCGTCCCTGAGCTGTGATCTAAAGAAACTTGGTGGGTATCAAAGAAAAAATCTGGACACTATATCTGCATATCAAATTCATTCTGAAAGGTCTCCTATTAAACATTCTCATGTTTCCACTGCACTCATACCAGAGGTACGATCTTCTCTCAAAGACTCTTCTCACTAGGGTCCACAATACGAATAGATGCTCCTCAAAGGATGCATCAACATCCAGCTTGATGTCCTCAATTTCTATCATGTGAGAAGGGTCAAGATGATATCTCTAAATTCGCGACACATGAAACACATCATGAATGGTTCTATAGTACTTTGGAAGGGCTATACATAATACTACTGGACCGACCCTTTCTATTATTTCAAATGGTTTGACAAACTTGGGCACTGGATTCCCTTTTTTCCTGATAAGGTGATGCCCAAGCCTAGGAAACACTCAAAGGAAAACATGACGATCAACCTCAAACTCTAGAAGTCATATCATATAGTCAAAATATGATTCTTACCATCTCTACATGGTCACCATCCTCTTCTCGGTTAACTGAACCTCCTCTAATGTCTCATATATGAGACTTGATCTAATGAGCACCGACTCACTTGCCTCCACCAACAAAGAGGCGAACGATTGGTCCTTCTATACAAAGCCTCTAAATGATCCATTTGGATTGATACATGAAATATATTATTATAATATCACTCCATGAGTGCCATATGTTTCTCCCAATATCCAAAAAAACCCAAAACATAGGCTCACAACATATCCTCCAGAATATGAATCGTCTTCTTAGATTGGAAATCAGTATGAGGATGATAGGATATACTCAGAAGAACCTTTGATCCCAAATCCTTCTAAATACCCTTCCAGAATTGTGACATGAAATGAGTATCTCAATAAAAAATGGTGCTCCTCATAACACCATGGAGTTGAACTATTTTCTGCATGTAGAGACTACCCAGATCATCAAAAATGAAGGTCTCCCTAATAGGATTGAAGTGGGTTACTTTCATCGGTCAATCTAGGATCACCCATACTATATCATTTTTATGAGGTGTCCTAGGAAATCCTTTCATGAAATCCATAGTGACATCACCCATCTTCCATTCTGGAATGCGTAGAGGCTGCAACAACCCAACAGGTCTCTGATGCTCGACCTTCACCTGCTGACAAGTGAAATATCTCTCCATGAATCCCACTACCTCCTTCTTCATCTATGGACACCAGTACTTTCTATGGAGATCATGTTACATATTTTCCAGACTCATATGTATTTCCCATTTAGAATCATGAAACTCTCTCATTATCTCCTTGAAAAATCCCATAAGAACCCATACACAACCATGGATAAGAAGAGCATCATCACTACTAAGAGACCATCCCAATGGTGGATCCCCACCATATAAACTATCCCTCCGAGCTAAGACCTCTAGATTAGATAATTTCTCTCTCTTGATCTAGTCCATAAGCATGGGTATAATAGATGTTGAAGTCAAATATACTCATCCATGGGACTTCCAATCATCTAGATGCTTGTCCGCAAAGAGTTCCATCAACCACCACTCATTAAAATACTCCCATAATGCTTCTCGCAGAATCTTATGACTTAAAGCATTTCATAAAAATTGGATTTTTCTAGAGTGTAATATAGATCTAATTCAAAAGATTGAAAATGATTAACCCACATCCTTTGCCGAAGGCTCATGTCTCAATAAGAAAAATGTACCCGAGGCTCTTGAGGTCTGTGTACCCCAAAAAACCTCCCACCCATGAGATAGTCCCACCATCATATTAGGGTGTATACCACCACATAAAATTCCAAATCACGAGTAGGACAATTCATCTCATGCGATATCAATTGTTTGGATCCATAAGAGACCACTCGGTCCTCCTACACATAACTACTTTGACTCTGACCCCCAGATGCATCACAGTACACAGTATATTCCTTAACCAATGCAGGTAGGGTGATGATTGATGCTAAGGCCGACCTGATCTTCAGATCCTAAAAATACCTCTCATAAGCATTTGACCAAAAAAACTCAACCCCTTTCTTGGCCAACCCGAACATCAATGTTACCAAACAGGAGAAGTCCTGTATGAAATGATAGTAATAACATGTTAGACCCAAAAAACATGAATATCAAAGATATTATTGGTCCACTCCTAAGATACCACAACTGTAAGCTTCTTTGGGTCCACTGACACTCTAACCTTAGAGATAACATGACCTAGGAAGCACACTATATTGATCTAGAAACTGTATTTGGATAGATTGACATAAATATGATGCTTTCTCAATGTACTTAAGATGATTTCAAGGTGTTGGGAATGATCGTCTACATACTGAGAGTAAACTAATATTTCCTTGATAAAAATAACCACAAAATAATATATAAATGGATATAAAATCTAATTCATCAATTCCATAAACACCATCGGTGTGTTCATCAAATCAAAAATCATCACCACAAACTTGTACATGCCGTAACTACTCCTAAACACTATCCAAGGTATGTTAGATGGTCTCACTATAGATTGATGATACCCTCACCACATGTTAATCTTGGAGAAAATAAAAATACCTCTCAGTTGATCAAAGAGATCATTAATGTGCGTAAGGGGATACCAGTTTCTTTCCTTCATCTGGTTCAGTCTATGATAATCCATACATAAGCAAAAATTCTCATCAACCTTCTTGGAAAAAAGTACGGGAGAACCCCACAATGAAGTACTAGGTTGTATGAAGCCCTTTCCTTCTAGATCTTCCCACCAAGATTTTAACTCATGAATCTCTACTAGTTCTATCCTATAAGGAGGGATATAAACTGGCTCAACCCTCATCACCAACTCGATTGTGAACTCAATCTTCCACTTGGGTGGTAATACAGAAAAATATTATGTAAATACATCCTGAAAATTTTACACCAATGGGGGAAGAGTATGCTCCCATATTTCACCATCATCTAGAATAAGTCATACTATTTGAGCCATAAGAAAATCCAATCTACACTGAATTGGTCCTACATGACTAGCCTTAATTTCCTACTCACCCTGGTGATAATATCTGCCCTCTTTTAGAGATAATAAGGGAAATATCCTATGATAATAGTCAATATAAGCTCGGTATAGAACGAACCAATCCATACCTAGAATTAAATAACAGTCTTCCATTTCCAGAACAAAATTATCCCAAAGTAAATGATAGCCACTGATTTCAAGAGAACATTACTTTCATCATCTGATATTCTCTAACCGCACTCCCAATGGTGTGTCGATGGTCATAAATCCATCAAATTGATCCAAAATCCAACCCAAAATGTTTGAAAATTTAGAAAATAAAAAGGAATGGGATTCCCCTATATCAAGAAAAATATAGGAAATGATAGATGATACAATAATCATATCTCCTATGGTGGAAGATCCTACATCCAAACTAGCTAGAGTAATCTGCATAGCATGTAGCTGACTCATCCCTCTACCATGGAATCTAGTTTGAATACCTTATGTTATTCCCTATAGCTGGTACTACTGCTCCTGTGATGGGGTACTACATCCCCTACCTTAGCCTGAACTTTTGATGGAACTCTAGCTACTAGTCTACTAAGGGGTTGTTGAGTCCTTCCCAGAATTGGTTTTTATCCCGACCCCCTACCACTGCTTTGCTATTGCATTCCCATAAAAAAATTTGTAAATGGAATAACTTGAGTCAAGCATGATACTCCACAATGGGGAAATAAAAAAGTATGTGTGCATGGCTAAACCATCCACAATAAAAGCACTGCATTGATTCTAAGATGGATTCCCACTTCCCTGGCTTCTCTTACCGCTACTACCCCAGTTTTAACTATCTTAGAAACACTTCCTACTTCCAAAATAAGTGCTCTTAGATATCTTTATTAGAACTATCTAGACACCACTCAAAGATTCAATCAGGTTTCCTTTTGAGATGAGAGCCTAATTCATCATGTCCACAAAGTTTCTTAGGTGAAATTATTTCACCTATAACCTTATCTAATAACGAAACCCGTCTTGGAAACATTTATTCCTAGCACTCTCATTAGCTTCTAAGGACGGAGAAAAAGATTGTATTTCAGTGAATCATCCAACATAATCCATCATTGACATGTCTCCCTGTGCCAGGTGTATGAACTCCCAAGATCACTCATCCATCAACGTCTCTAGATAAAAGTGGCTCAAGAACTTTTCCTTGAAGTCCATCCAGGTCAGCTCCTCTTATGGATTAACTTGGTCCACAATGTCCCACTAATGCTTGTATGGTCCTTGTAACATGTAGACAACAAGATTCACCCTCCCGTCAGTGGGTGTCTTGAGGTGCTTAAAGAACATCTAGACTGAATCAATCCATAACTCAGCTTCTTAGGGTCCTCCCTCCCCAATGAGAATAGGTGGATACTGTAACTAGAACTCTCTGGTCATATTAGACATTGAAGGCATAATGTGAACAGTCTCTCTCTCCATGGATCACATGACCTTTAGGAAATTATCACAAAGCTGGTCATCCATCCAGTTCTATGGAGCTATAAGAGGTTTTGACTCATCTACATTGGGAGTGTGATAATTACTACTCCTCTAACACTCAACTAAAATACGGGGAGGAGGAATTTTATCTACAAAGGTTATCACACTCCTTAGAACACATGTTACTCAACAATATCAACCTCAAATAGTGAAAACCAAAGAGAACCTCTGACTTAAGGTTCTTCTTTACTTGGTTTAACAAGTGAATTTTCATAACTTAACAATTTCTTACACTTTTATTTATCAAATATATCAAGGTTTAACATTTCAAATTTTATACACACATGTGGGACATATAGTAACTATGTCCATAGCATGAACAATGCACATCAACATATATCCCTAGGTGCCAATCATGATGCATGCATAATCATCTCATGCCCTACTGGCCCATGAAAACAATCTCAATAAATAGTAACAACACACTATGATTGAATCACCTAAGGTAAAATACCATCATAAATCTAAAAAGTGAACAACATGAACAAAAATCACATCCTTAGGTACTCGGGTTTCCTCCGTACATGGTTTAGATACTCCCATGAATGATATCATTGCCAAGCCTTAAAATATCCTAGTATCCTATCTACCATTCCTAAATAGTTAATACAAAAAAATAACCATCCTATAATACCACTTTGTAATGTTCCCAACCTGGTGCTCCCTCACGTGACCAAGTTGGGTGGGTTACGTGACCTCAGCTGTATCTTCTCATATGCCAGAGGCTACTGACTAGTAGCGAGGGTGTAAGGAACATAGTGGGGAGACTAACCTCTGTTATAGAGTATAAATAATAGTGTAAAATAATTTAAATAATCAAGCATGCAACCAAGAAGAATAAAAGAAAAAATGGAGAATCTAATAATAATAAATACCATGAAAAGGGAGGCTGAATGCTACTAAATGGTGTGTTGTAATTCATACAAATAAAATAATAAATAGAATCGATAAAATAGACTCCAAATCTCTGGTTTATAACCCCATGTGGGTCTCATCTCCAATCTCCAACCCATCCATCAAGTAATCAATCAACAATAGGGTCCCTTTCCCTTGTCCATAGCTACATCCATGAAGTCTTTTAGGGTACCAAATGACACCCAAATAGGGTGTGAGTATAACTCAATATGCTGACCCCTCAGTGTCTAAACA
The DNA here is from genome assembly GCA_963277665.1 of Viscum album. Classification (NCBI taxonomy): domain Eukaryota; kingdom Viridiplantae; phylum Streptophyta; class Magnoliopsida; order Santalales; family Viscaceae; genus Viscum; species Viscum album. The sequence goes on along the minus strand of OY728119.1, from coordinate 1,681,174,401 downwards.
ATCCAGTTTGAATATATAGTACATGCGATAAAGTGATAAAAATGTGTATTAATTCATAAATTAATATGGAACCTAAAATAAACTCACTGACACTTGAGCTCTGAGTTGACACCCTAACTTAGCCAAAGATACTTTGGCTCCATGTCAAATGTCTCTATTAAGTAGTGAATCCTCTTACATCAGGATGAATCACTGATTCCATGGAAGATTCTCCTATTTCCAAAATCATGTCTGAAGTAACCATTTCATACTGGACCGTTAGACTATTCTAGATCCATTTACATCTTCCTAGAGCATACATCACCAAGGGGAAAGTAACTGTATCATACTGGACCCTTAGAAAATTCTAGACCCACTTATGTGTTCCCATGGTGCACTTCCAAACCAAGGGAAATTCCAAATGTCATGAAAAATCACATTGAACCCTTAGAATATTCTAGATCCACTTACTTGTTTCCATGGAACACTTCCAACCTAAGGGAAAAAACAATTATCAAGTAATCATTTCCAATCCTGAGAAAGACAAATGCAAAACAACCAATTTGGTGGATTATCTTATGTTAGGTAAAATCAACCATGGTAAGCATAAAGTAACTAAACATCAATATGTAATTAATCTATCATAAGCGAGATTGGTCAATTATTCCAATTACCAATTTATAGGCCATTTATTATCAACTAGTGGATTCTCCTACATTAGAATGAATCATCGATATTACATCATGCGAAATTCACAATTATCAAATCTCACAAGTTATTCCAGATTACCATTTATCACTTTCACATGTTATGAAAAATCAAAATTATCACAATTCACTTATTATGCCAAATTCACATTAATCAAGGATGGAGTTTCAAAAAAAATTCAAGGGTAGGTTCACCTCTCAGATGGAAACAAGTCCAGTCTCAATGTGAATGGACCCAGAGAGATAAACGGGGGTCTAAGCATGTTAATTCCATCAAAACTATGAATTATCCATTTAGTTAGGCCACACACATGGCATTTTGGTTCGATCACATTTATTGAACATACTAGAAGAATAAAAACATACATTAGAGAGTTTTTCTAGACCACCCACCTCAAAAGTAGAGAATATGTATACAATCCTTCAATGTGTGAGGTAGTGATCAGATTCTTCCTTCCTTCCCTTCAATGAAAACTATAGTCCTTTTAATGCATGATATGATATCTCAATACTAACCAGTCGACCTGAAATAGGTTTCCCTAAGGAAAGACCATCATAAAAGGAAGGAGAAAAGGAAATGAACTAAATGATTACCTTTTAATTATTGATCAGAACACTAATATCCAAAGGAACACAACTTCTAGTTCAAAGAGGAATTATCAAAGGCATCTATGGAAAGGCTTGTTTGGGAGGAGGGAACACGATATTAGGTTTTTAGGATATTTTACGTTTAAAAGAATACTGGGCACACCATATTCATGACATGAATAGGGGATTCATGTTGTGAATGACCTACTTTATACTTACACTAAAAAATGAGTCACCTCATCATAAAAATGATAACAAACCGATTCCACATCATGTACAAAAATCACATCATGAATTATTTTTTCATTGAATTCCCATGAAACATTCATGTCATGAATGGGATTCATGGGGTTATCACCGAACCATTCACATATTTTATATATTTCATGGGTCCACCCGAAAAATTCATGTTGTGAATTGGGAATTCACAACGTGAATTCATCCCATATCCAGAAATTCACATCATATCTTTCTACACCTTTGAAACACTTAAACCAACCCGACCAAGGCTCAACAACCAAGGTTCAAACCAAAAACAACCGATCTCAAAGGGGATTTCCAAAACTTAAAGAGGGACGTACCAAAAAAACAGGATCTTATAATAATCTTGAATCATGAAATAAATCTTAACAGTTCATAAGACATGAATCATAAAGGAATCAAAGAACATGATCCATGAGAGAATAACATTGACATAATACATACATTTTTAGCATTCAAATAATCATAAAAAACAATTTCATTAGTCAAGGGTTACTTATAATATTATCATAGTGAATTGGTTTCACTCCCCATTATATCATATCCTTAGTCAAGCTTCACTTACAAGACCATAATAGTGGATAGAGTCCCTTACACTACTGGAAAGGGGATCTTTCCCCACACATCTATCCCCACGGTTTAGAAAAACTGTGGGGATATATCTTTTTTTATTATCTATTCCCATGATTTTAATAAAACCATGGGAAACCCATACCCAATTCCCCAAATACCATCACTCTCCTCCTCCTCCTTCCATCTTGATCCTCCACTCTTCCACCGTGCTCCTCCTTACCCTCGCTTCCATCGCCCTCTTATTCTTCCTCACTTCCCCGACTCTCGACCCTCTCCTCCCCTCCCCAACCACCACCTCCCGGCTATCCGACCTCTTCCGCTCGACCCTCTCCTCCCCTCGCCGACCTCCACCTCTCGGCCATCCGACCACCGAGTCCCGACCATCTCCTCCCCTCCCCGACCTCCACCTCCACTCCCGACCTCCCTCCTGGCCTTTGCCTCAGCCTCAACATCCTGGACTCCACCTCCCTGCCCCCAGCTCCAGCGACGTCCCCCCTCTCAGCTCCCTCTCCTCCCAGCCTTGGCCGTTACCTCAACTTCCCCTAGCTCCGACAATGTCCCATCCCGACCTCTGCCTCCCTGTCCCCAGCTCCAGCATCTAGGTATGAAATTTCTTCTCCTTTTTTTTCCAGTGGCTGAGATCTCTTCTATTGAGTTGGTTTTTTGAGATATCATCTCTCAAACTTATTATGCTTTCAATATAAATCTTATGACAGACTTCAAAATATGTGTTTGATCAACAAGTGAACCTAGAGTGAGGTTTGGAGTAAAAAGGTGATGCTAGGGAGCATTATCCCCCACTCTTTTTCTATTAGATGAGTGGATGAAGAGGAATTTGGGGCTGTTTGGTCTCATATCTTTCATGCTTTTCAACCTCTATATTATTTTCTGATGTGTTGAAATCTGGTGATTCATGCATTGATATATATTCATTTTGAATTTTCTTTATTTCGATCCCTATAATTTAGCTCTATTCCAATAATTTCAGAGTTCTTAAGCATTTTTGTGATGCATTCAGGGTGTTCTTATAGGCTGATTAGTTGGAAATGACAAGGAAGCAACCCATTCATGCTAGATTATGTATTTAATCAAGACTATATCAAACTCTCCTAGATTTCATTTAGTTTAGTTTTGATTATGGTACTAGTATTATACCTAAGATTGTTTATGAAGGTAATACTATGTATTTTTATCACTTTGACCTTTTGGAGAATCACATGGATTGATGTCTCAAAATTCATATAGTGGTTTGATTTATACTTCCTTTCTATTTTTCAATGAATTTTGATGGTACAATAGAGTTTATTACTAATTCTATGCTTGAATTAGAATTATCTATTGTTGTTTTGGAGATAAGGATGGAGGCTATTCCACAACTTCGTGAGCTGGGTGGTGGCTTTGGAAGGAGAGAAAGGGGTGGAAAGGAGCCCCCTCGAATCTATTTGCTAGTGTTGTAGTGAATTCACCAACTAATTATGGTGTAGTGATTCTAGGATTCTCATTTGGGATGGGGGCTCTATTAATCCTCCATAAGATATATTGTAGGAGTTAATATAGAAAGGAAATTCGATATTTTTTGTGAATCCCATGATGGCATGGAGTAATGTAGGATCCTTTAGGAAATCCTAGGTTAAATTTTTCCTCACTCAGGGGGAAGGATATGTTGGTAGTAGTTCTCCACCATGGGGTGGGGTGAGGGGAGAGAGAATCTCACTAGCCTCCTCTGTAATGAGTTTTTCCTAGTATTAATGATACCACTCTTTTTAGTGGGAGAGGGTCTACATGTAATTCACAAAATAGGGTAGGAATTTGTTCACAGGTTTCTAGAATTACTGTTATAGAGTGAACCATCTCTTTACAGGAATCCATTCTAACAGACTCTAAGATAGGGGGTAGTTATGCAAGTAGTGGAAAATAGTAGGGAGGTGTATTGACCTAAGTTTTCATCAGATGATACTTAGATGAATTTTATGTTTAAAAAAAGTATTAAGACATTATTAGGGGTAAAAAGGTAATTTTACTATAGTATGCAACTTCACAATTTTTTTGAAGGTTTCTTTGGTTCCATATTGTGATTTTTACCCCAAGTCTTATTTTTCATATAAAATAGAGTTTCAAGGATCTTCATAAATAATATAAAAATATACTATATTATTTTTAGTCCATGCATTGTATGTTTTTTAAAGTTTCTTATATATCTTAAATAGAGTCCCATATTGAGAAAAAAAGATAGATATTGAATCTGAAATTTGAATTTTACCATATTAATGGCATAATATTCATTTTAATTGGGACTCTTGGGTGTTTTCGGTCATGAGATGATTAATTAAATAATTTAATTATTTAATTAATTGGTTATTATACTAAGAAACCCATGAATTTATTTATTTAATCCATATTATAAAATCTCCCTAGGGGTAGTTGTTTTATGACCACATGAACCTTAAAGGGAGAGGAAGAAAAATATGGAGTGAGGGCTTGGTGGAGATGACAAATCAAGGAAGAAATATTAGTTTTTTAGTGATGTCGATAAAAAGTACCTTGGTTGTGAAGTAGAATCAAATCAGCATCATTTCACCATCATGGTAGGGAATTTATATATATGGATTTATCCCCATTTTTTTCTTGATTTGAACATGGAATAATTTTCTTTAAATTGAATCAATATTTAGGCAGCAGATGACCTTTTTAACTTATGATATTTGGTTGAAATTATGATATTGGGATAACTGGTATTGGGACTAGAAATTACTTCTTTGTTTATTTATTGTATGTAAATGTAGATAATTCCTAATCATACAGGATCATCATTTCCATTCTTGTGGTTTCTTCTATTTCTCCCACTGTTCTTTACATGTTCATCACTAACTTTAGATTTTAGTCGATGATTCAACTAATATCCCAGATTTATTTTATTTCACAATTAAAATAGGTTCCATATATTTTCATTATGTGTTCTCCATGTAGGATTATAGCATGAGGATGGATTATAGGATAAGATAAAATGGGATAGGGGAGTCTGGATTAGGGGTTTCTTCATGAATAACAATATGCACATCCACAAGATTGTGATACAAATCATCAATCCAGGTACCAAAGGATAGAAAACACTTTACATAGGCGACATTATCATGTTTAGCATATAAAAAGGCAATTCAAGTGATATATGAAGAAAAATAAGAGGAAGTAGAAATGAATCAAGGACTAGAGTAATGTTTAGATATTAGAACCCAACTACATGGCGTATAGTTCGAAAGAACACACATCATGTACTTAGGTTGATACAATAGCTATGGATTATAAGATATGTTAAATACCACAAATTGTGTGGTTAAATCATACAATATGTTACCCTTATCTAGATATTTTTTTTGTGTATAGGGAATATACACCCAGGAATCCTGAGTAGCCTCACAAACCACGAGGTTTAATACCACATTCCATTTTTCCTTGATAGAACATGACCTGTGAAGATGGAGAACCTGCCAACTATCCCTATAGATCCTACACACCATGTTCACCTCTCCACACATATTATAGTCATATTTCTACTTCCCCTTTTTAGGTTTTGTACATGGGCTATCAATTTCCTAAGGGATATATGATGTTTACCTTGGGAACACATCATATACATATACCAAGACTATATGGTGACCTAGAATCTTTATTCAGGATTATATTTTTACATATAACCAGTACCTTAAAAGTGACCTTACACATTGGACATGATGGTGGAGATACTTATGAAGATAGATATATGGCATGTGATGAATCTAGCATGATTGATCGTATCAGCAATATAGTAAACAAGCTTATCTATTAATAATTCTTGGTAAATAGAATCCGTCCTTGATGATAAATTTACATAAGGGAATAATTTCATCTCACCATTCCTAGGAAGGGTTAGAAATTTACCCCATGGGTTTGGGGCATAAGATCCTATACTTATAGATCAGATAGGGTTGGTATTCCCCCCACCATTATGGGGTGTGATATCCTCAATATATGTATTTTTTATTACCCTTTTCTGAAGAAGATATGTAATTTGAATAAAAAAACCATCAAACGATAAAAAATTTATAAATAAGGGAAGAAGTTATGGAGGTTTAAGGATTATTATATTTTATAAAACCTATAGTAATAATATCAATGGGAACATTTACTAGCATTAAGGGTATGGAAAAATAATCCCTTGATCCTAGACACCCTATTCTAAGTGATGTTCCTAAGGAAGATTCAGTGGCCTTAGAAGATAAAATCCAAACTAAGAATGAAGGGAGAATATGTAGGTAAGATAATATATAAGTTTACCTACAAGGACCCGACCTTAAAAATTACATAATATTTAATTAAAGGAATAATTCACATTGAGGATCTTTTCCGGTTTAGAGTTTTAGAGAATTAGGACATAAATATTACATCTCAAAAGATTACAAAGTAGACACTTCTACACCGTTTCCATTTTTTTACAAAACATGAACTCTTGAAAAAAAGAGTCGTGTCTAGTTCCATGTTTAAGACAACATGACTTTTCTTTGATCCCATACTTGACCATATTCCACATTATGTCCTGTGAAAAACATTTCAAAAACTTGGGATGAGCATAAAAAGCTCAGTAAAGGATACGCAAAGAAGGAAAACTGTTAGTTTTTCAAAACAATAAGTAAACCATGAATACTTTAAAACAAGTAATACTTTTCACCTTTATGAAGTAGTAAATACTATTCACTGAATAAAAGATCATTACTTACCCTTTTGTAACCAAAAGATTACCATAAAACCCATATAAAGAACACATAACATAATAAAGGTAACTTGGGACATAATCATACTTAAATGGAATAACCATACGGTCGACTTCCACACATATCAATAAATGTAATATCCATACGGCCGACTTCCATACCCAATTCATTGGAGGTTATAACGTAACCACCTGTCCTGGTATTCATGGCACCACCCGTCATTTGGTTTATCACGTAACCACCCATCAAATGTCCAAGTACCATTATAAAATCATAATAATGAAAAAAATATAAAGGAGAGAAAAAATTTCCACATTTCAATCACAATATATCACTTAAATATATTGACATAACAAATCTATTATAAAAACAATTTTCAATACCAAAATACATAAAAGAGTATATGGTATTTATTTTCTTTTAAAAACATTACGGCATGTTGAGGAAGCCAAAGATCAAATAATACTCGCGGAGGCAAAAAAGGTCATTGTCACCACGTACGTTAAAAGTAACATTATTTTTGTCGTTTAGTAAAACACTTTGTAGAAAAATATTCCTTTTGAATAAAAGTAAAATTCAAAGGGGTTTATACACCGTAATAAAGAAATTTGTGTATAAATGAAAATATGCCTCAATGAAAGGAGATTGAGACGAAGTCCCTTACAAAGATCATTTTGAAAATAAAATATATTGATTATGTGAATTTAATATAATCACACATAAAGAAATTATAAATACATAAAAATTCATTTATCACATAATCAAATAATGACATAAATAAGAAAGAGAAGATCAACCCAAGGAATGAAAATTGGGTTAAGAAGTTCCCTTACCTCGTGTCCGACTTGACCCGTTCATTCTTTAATATCCTAAATAACAAAATAAAGTTAATTTATACTTGCTTAAGAACATTTTTCATGTTTATTATTCCTTTTATATCACTTATTACCATGTTATAAACATTATGTAACCATTTAAGTTAATAACGTTCGTTTTGTCGATATTTGGTACTTGAGTCAAAAATAGACTTATTATAATTACATGTTGTTCATGTGGTCAAAAGTTCATTATATACAGAATGATATTCATGATTTATATATCATATATATCATATATATCCAGCATATACATGTATTTATAATAGTACATGGTGGTAAGAATTGAAATGCACCGTTCATGGAGACGGTAAGCCGTACGTACGCATGAACGCTACTTTCATTTCTATTTATTATTTTAATGTAATTTAAACATAATGATACATAGTTATATTATAATCACAGTATAATATCATATATAATATCATTAACTCTATCCTTTATACATACCACATAAGGCATTAACGAGTCACATCATTTTGAGGGGGCGGCAGTCCGCACTTCCTCAAATGAGATTATCGTATTTACCCACTATGGAAACCATAAAGGCGTGATATAAATGGAAAATACAGAAGCATAAAGAAAACATAAACATAATATATATCATATATAAATACAGTTCCATCATAATGGCCACCATGAGAGGTGGTAGGAGATAATCGAACAATCATCATTTCGTGAGGCGTTAGTTTTCCATCCACAGAAACATTATGTTATTCACCCATTAGATAGAGGTGTGTGTATGTGTAGTTCAAATAATTCTCATAACAACATCCTAGTATATTTAGGATACTGTTTTTGTTACAAAATAAATTAATAAAAAGAGTTTAGGGGTTGTAGAAGTAAAATAAAAGATAACAATTTAAGAGAAACCGTTACCTTTAATTTGGGCAACTTCCTTTGGTTTGAACCAAAAGAACTTCTTGAAGTGTCTTCTGCCTAAGTTAAGGCTTATAGGGGGAGTAGAGGGATGTAGGGAGATTAATTGGGAAGAGGTTTGATGATCCAAATGGCTTGAGAGGTGTGAGGAATTGGTTAGAAGTGGTCTCCTTTTATAAGGGGGAGGAGGGGCTCTTTAGGAAAGTGTGAAACTATTATTTTATTATATAATTATATTCGGTTTCTAATGGTCCAAAAATCATTAAAGATGAATATAAGATGACTCATGGTAGAAATAAAATCATCCAATCAGAATTTGACAAGTTTTGGATATTATTTTAGTCATTATAATCTTATTTATTTAAATGATTTATTAATGAGGTAAATACTGCATCATTATTATGTCATAAATAATTTATTTATTTGTTGTCTAAAAATTATAAAAAAAATACCATGATGTAGGAAATATTTTTATATTTCCAATGAATATTTATAGTTGAAAATATTACTTATATAACACCATATAAAAATTAATTACTAAAATATTTTTGTTAATGTCAATTTTGTCTTTATATTAAATTAATTAATCTAAATTGTCATTATCACACCCAAGTGGCTCAATGGGGTCCCAAAATCAACCCAAAGATGCCCAAGGTAATTAATGACTCAACCAATAAGGTTTGGACAAGTGTTAAGGTAATTTTGAATTATTATAATATTCTTTTTACCTTGAATTATCCTATTTACCTTTAATCGCGGTAAATAAAAGTCAAAAGTTACTATTCACCAAAAATTATTTTCATCTTAATGAACCACATTTTACTTCTTGATAACAACCATGTATGTAGTATTTTTGAAATTCAATTCAAAAAAGTGGTAAAATTTCATTTAAATGAAAAAGTCAGTTTTTTTAACTACCACCAAGTGGTTTCACTATTCATCAAAAATTGATGTTTTTCAGAAAAATACCAAAAATTCAGCCTAAGATATATTTAATATTCCAAATTCAAAAATGATGTCTATTTTCCCAAATTCAAAACATAGAAGTGGCATTAATTAATTTTAAAATTAATTCCCGTTATCAAAACAAATTGCGTGTTTTTAAGAAACAATAACTATCAAAAGATTGATACTTGTTTATATCCAATTTCAAAGTGAAATTAATTCCAATGACCAAAATTGGATTAAATGGTAAAAATATATTTTAATTTCACTTTAAAAACAATTAAAAATAAAATCTAACCATATAAATAAATTAGATTAAAAAGCACTTTTGAATTAAAATACAATATTTTTCACTATTCATTAAAAAATGAACTTTATTAGAAAAATACCAAAAAATTACCCAAAGTAAAATTTGATGTCCCCATTCTAAATAAGGATTTTATTTGGTCAATTATAATGTATTTAAGTGACCAAAATTATATTTAAAGAGGGTTCTCCATTAAAAGGCGATAAATCGGCCTTTTAATGTAAATTATGCTTAAAATTAGATTCATTCACATTTTAAGCCTCTAACTTTTTATTGGATAATGTAAATACATTTAAAAAATATGTATAATCATATTGTAGCTAGTTTCATTCATTCCCACCAATACAACGACTAGGATTTAACTACCATTTAAAATAATAATATTATATTATTAGTGTGTAACGTAAGATTCCAAAGAAACTCGTTGTTGCGTATTGAGTACGCTATCGAACATAGAAACCCCTTTAAAGTAAAATTAATATTTAATTCTCAAATATTAATAAATATGAAAATATATTATTCTTCATTTACTTGGGATGTTACATCCTTCCCCCCTTTTGGGAATTGCGTCCTCGCATTTTTTATTTACTTATCAAAATAAGTGGGGGTATTTATCCCTCATAGCATTTTAAAATTCCCACGTTGTCTCTTCAGCCATGTGGTTTTTCCACAAAACCTTTACCTGGTGAATTACCTTATTCTGCAAAACTTCCTCTCTACAATCAAGAATCTGGACTGGTTGTTCTTCACAAGAGATATTCTTTTCCAACTGAACTACCTCTGGGCTCAAAACATGAGATGGATCTGGCATATACTTTCTCAACATCGAAACATGAAAAACATTATGTACCTGGGATAAACTTGGAGGTAAATCCAATCTATATGAAACTGATTCAACTTTCTCCAGAATTTCATAAGGTCTAATAAACCTCAGACTCAACTTTCCCTTCTTACCAAAACGCATCACACTTTTCCATGAAGAAACTTTGAGAAAGACATGATCATCTACCTCAAAAGAAAGATCCTTCCTCCGGTTATCTGCATAACTTTTCTATCTACTCTGAGCTGTTCTCATGTGCTTCTAAATCAACCAGACTTTCTCTACCATCTCTTCTACCAATTCTGGTCCCATCAGCTCCCTTTCACCTACTTCATCCCAAAAAGCTGGAGTTCGACAACGCTTTCCATATAATGCCTCAAATGGAGCCATCTGTATACTAGAATGAAAAATGTTATTATATGAAAATTCAACCAAAGAAAGATGTTGGTCCCAACTTCCCTGATAATCCATCGAGAAAACACATAACATATCCTCCAATTTCTGAATTGTTGGTTCGGATTTCCCATCTGATTGAGGATGAAAAGCTGTACTAAAATTTAATTCAGTACCCAACGACTTCTGAAGGAATTTCCAAAAGTTAGAAGTAAACCTGGGATCATGATCAGATACAATGGAGAGGGGAACACCATGCATCCTGACTATCTCTTTAACATACAACTGAGCAAGTTGATCTAGAGATAAAGTATCTCTAATAGGAAGGAAATGAGAAGATTTAGTCAACCGATCAATAATAACCTAGATTTCATTATTACCTCGAGATGTCTTCAGTAATCCCACAACGAAGTCCATGGATATATTTTCCAATTTCCACTATGGCACCGGTAAAGGCTGAAGCATTACTTTCGGTAACTATCGTTCTGCTTTAACCTGCTGAAAATTCAAACACTTCACAGTAAAATCAGCAATATATCTTTTCATTCTATCCCACCAGTAATACTCTCGAATATATCTGTACATATTAGTAATACCAGGATGAACTGAAAATGGATAACTATGAGCTTCACATAACAACTCATTCTTCAACTGTGAATCACAAGGTACACATAATCTATTCCCAAACAAGAGCATCAATCTCATCACTATCCCTGATATTTTTCACCATCAACCACCACTGATCAACTTCACCTTCAAAACGGTAAACAACAAGACTAACCTTTTGATGTTCTGAACAACCCATGACATCAAAAATCTTCTCCAGTGCTTTAATCCACCCTTCAGCTAGAACAGGGTCAGATGATGCTCTGAATGATGGGGGATGTTTCCTCATGAAATTCTCCACTACTGACATGTTCCTCTGGGGTTGATATGGCTGATCTCATACATGGATACCACCACCATTTATAGTTTGAGTCAACTGTTCCATCACTATAACAAACTATTTAGTTCTGATTCCGACCATCTCAGGTTGCTGATTTGGAAGGTTGTCTTCCTCCTAATGTCGTCCCAACATAGCTGCCTTGTTTCCTCTACGAAAAACCATTCTGAACACAAAAATATCTTAGGCGAAGCAACATGGTAATCTGTAAATGCTATATGATTTCATAAATTACTTTATGGATATTACTTTAACAATACCCTAACACCTAAAGTTATCTAAACCGACCTCTGATACCAACTATAAGGACCCGACCTTAAACATTACATAATATTGAATTAAAGGAATAATTAACATTGAGGATATTTTCTGGTTTAGAGTTTTAGAGAATCAGGACATAAATATTACATCTCAAAAGATTACAAAGTAGACACTTCTACACCGTTTCCATTTTTTTACAAAACATGAACTCTTGAAAAAAAGAGTCATGTCTAGTTCCATGTTTAAGATATCATGACTTTTCCTTGATCCCATCCTTGACCCTATTCCACATTATGTCCTGTGAAAAGCATTTCAAAAACTTGGGATGATCATAAAAATATCATTAAGGGATACACAAAGAAGGAAAACTGTTAGTTTTTCAAAAAAACAAGTAAACCATGAATACTTTAACATAAGTAATACTTTTGTCCTTTATGAAGTAGTAAATAATATTCACTAAATAATAGATCATTACTTAACCTTTTTTAACCAAAATATTACCATAAAACCCATATAAAGAACACATAACATAATAAAGGTAACTTGGGACATAATCATACTTAAATGGAATAACCATACAATCGACTTCCACACATATCACTAAATGGAATAGCCATACGGTCAACTTCCATACCCAATGCATTGGAAGTTATAACGTAACCACCCATCCTGGTTGGTATTCACGGCACCACCCGTCATTTGGTTTATCATGTAACCACCCGTCAAATGTCCAAGTAACATTATAAAATCATAATAATGAAAAAAATATAAAGGAGAGAAAAAATTTCTACATTTCAATCACAATATATCACTTAAATATATTGACATAACAAATCCATTATCAAAACCATTTTCAACACCAAAATACATAAAAGATTATATGGTATTTATTTTCTTTTAAAAACATTACGGCTTGTTGAGGAAGCCAAAGATCAAATAATACTCGTGGCGGCGGAAAAGGTCATTTTCACCACGTACGTTAAAAGGAACATTCTTTTTTTAATTTAGTAAAACAATTCATAGAAAAATATTCCTTTTGAATAAAATTAAAAGTCAAAGGGGTTTATACACCTTAATAAAGAAAGTTGTGTATAAATGAAAATATGCCTCAATGAAAGGAGATTGGTACGAAGTCTCTTACAAAGATCATTTTGAAAATAAAATATATTGATTATGTGAATTCAATATAATTACACATAAAGCAATTATAAATACATAAAAATTAATTTATCACAAAATCAAATAATGACATAAACAAGAAAGAGAATATCAACCCAAAGAACGGAAATTGGGTTAAGAAGTTCCCTTACCTCGTGTCCAAATTGACCCATTCGTTCTTTAATATCCTAAATAATAAACTAAAGTTAATTTATAATTTCTTAAGAACCTTTTTTCATGTTTATTATTCCTTTTATATCACTTATTACCATTTTATAAACATTATTTAACCATTTAAGTTAATAACGTTTGTTTTGTCGATATTTGGTACTTGAGTCAAAAATGGACTTATTATAATTACATGTTGTTCATGTGGTCAAAGGTTCATTATATCCAGAATGATATTCATGATTTATATATCATATATATCATATATATCCAGAATATACATGTATTTATAATATTACATGGTTGTAAGAAATGAAATGCACTGTTCATGGAGACGGTAAGCCGTACGTACGCATGAATGCTACTTTCATTTCTATTTATTATTTTAATGGAATTTAAAAATAATTATACATAGTTATATTATAATCACATTATAATATAATATATAATATCATTAACTCTATCCTTTATACATCCCACATAAGGCATTAACGAGTCACATCACTTTGAGGGGGAGGTAGTCCGCACTTCCTCAAATGAGATTATCGTATTTACCCACTATGGAAACCATAAAGGTGTGATATAAATGGAAAATACAGAAGAATAAAGAAAACATAAACATAATATATATCATATATAAATACAGTTCCATCATAATGGCTACCATGAGAGGCGGTAGGAGATAATCGAAGAATCATCGTTTCGTGAGGTGTTAGTTTGCCATCCATAGAAACATTATGTTCTTCACCCATTAGATGGAGGTGTGTGTATGTGAAGTTCTAATACTTCTCATAAAAAAATACTAGTATATTTAGGATTCTTGTTTTATTACAAAATAAAGTAATAAAAAGAGTTTAGGGGTTGTAGAATTAAAATAAAAGATAACAATTTAAGAGAAACTGTTACCTTTAATTTGGGTAACTTCTTTTGGTTTGAACCAAAAGAACTTCTTGAAGTGCCTTATGCCTAAGATAAGGCTTATAGGGGGAGGAGAGGGATGTAGGGAGCTTAATTGGGAAGATGTTGGATGAGACAAATGGCTTGAGAGGTGTGAGGAATTGGTTAGAAGTGGTCTCATTTTATAAGGGGGAGGAGGGGCTCTTTAGGAAAGTGTGAAACTATTTTTTATTATATAATTATATTCGGTTTCTAATGGTCCAAAAATAATTAAAGATGAATATAATATGACTAATGGTAGAAATAAAATCATCCAATCAGAATTTGACAAGTTTTGGATATTATTTTAATCATTATAATCTTATTTATTTAAATGATTTATTAATGAGGTAAATACTGCATCATTATTATGTCATAAATAATTTATTTATTTGTTGTCTAAAAATTATAAAAAAATACTATGATGTAGGAAATATTTTTATCTTTCCAATTGATATTTATAGTCTAAAATATGACTTATATAACACCATATAAAAATTAATTACTAAAAGAATTTTTATTAATGTCAATTTTGTCTTTACATTAAATTAATTAATCTAAATTGTCATTATCACTCCCAAGTGGCTCAATGGGGTCCCGAAATCAACCCAAATATTCCCAAGGTCGTTAATGACTAAACCAATATGGTTTGGAAAAGTGTTAAGGTAATTATGAATTATTATAATATTCTTTTTATCTTGAATTATCCTATTTACCTTTAACTACGGTAAATAAAAGTCAAAAGTTACTATCCACCAAAAAATATTTTCTTCTTAATGAAACAAATTTTAATTCTTTATAACAAACATGTATGTCAGATTTTTGAAATTCAAATCACAGAAGTTGTAAAATTTCATTTAAATGAAAAAGCCAATTTTTTTAACTACCACTAAGTGGTTTCACTATTCATCAAAAATTGATGTTTTTCAGAAAAATACCAAAAATTCAGCCTAAGCTATATTTGATATTCCAAATTCAAAAATTATGTCTATTTTTCCAAATTCAAAACATATAAGTGGCATTAATTAAATTTAAAATTAATTCCCATTATCAAAACAAATAGCGTGTTTTTAAGAAACAATAACTATCAAAAGATTGATACTTGTTTATATCCAATTTCAAAGTGAAATTAATTCCAATGAACAACATTGGATTAAATGGTAAAAATATATTTTAATTTCACTTTAAAAACAATTAAAAAGAAAATCTAACCATATAAATAAATTAGATTAAAAGGAACTTTTGAATTAAAATACAATATTTTTCACTATTCATTAAAAAACGAACTTTATCAGAAAAATACCAAAAAATTATCCAAAGTAAAATTTGATGTCCCCATTCTAAAGAATGATTTTATTTGGTCAATTATAATGTATTAAAGTGACCAAAACTATATTTAAACAGGGTTCTCCATTAAAAGGCGATAAATCGGTCTTTTAATGTAAATTATGCTTAAAATTAGATTCATTCACATTTTAAGCCTCTAACTTTTTATTGGATAATGTAAATACATTTAACAAACATGTATAATCATATTGTAGTTAGTTTCATTCATTATCACCAATACAATGTCTAGGAGTTAACTACCATTTAAAATAATAATATTATATTATTAGTGTGCAACATAAGATTCCAAAGAAACTCGTTGTTGCGTATCGGGTACGCTATCGAAAATAGCAATCCATTTAAAGTAAAATTAATATTTAATTAAAAAATATTAATAAATATGAATTTATCTTATTGTTTATTTACTTGGGATATTACATTACCTAACTCCAATTGTCGATGACAATAACATACAAAGAACTTAAACCTAAAATCTTCTCTAAGGGAAAGCATTCTACTACAGTAAACACATTTAAGGGTTTTTAGTTGGAACATAGATGAAAATATGGAACTGATCCAAAATATAATTTGGATCTTATTATATAATCTAAGGAATAGATAGAGACATTGACCATCAATCCTTCACCAGAGGATATTGATTGAATATAAAATCAAATGATAGAATTTGATACATATGAGGAATAAAAATAGTGGATCAAGAAACAATATCAAATTTTTTTCCTTGAGTATTTAATGAAGGGAATATTAACATGGAATATTTTATCAAGACCTAGGACAAGATGGTCTATTTCTTTGAGGACCTCATTAAAGATGATCCAAAAAATAGGGTAAGTTATATTACATATAGATTATATAGGGTACAAGACTCCAATATTTTATTTTATTTAGATAGGTCTAAAGATGCCCTATATAATTTAATTTCATGTCTGGATTTATCTTTTTACGTGGGTTAACACAAATACTAATAGATGTGGTCTTCCTAAAAATAAAAAAAATATTTAATTTATGGTTGAATGAAGGGGAATAATATGAGAAAATAAATATTAGATAATTAAGAAATTATTTGATTAATAATGTTTTGTTTTATGAAATTATTATAAAAATCAGAATTTGAGATTTCAAAGAAGTTTATAAAATATTATTATTTTATTTAAGATGTTCATTATTTATTAAATTATTTTAGTTGATTTACCATGTTAATATTTGACTATAATAAATGGGTAAATATTAATTAAATTAAAATAATGACAAAGGATATACGATTTTGAATTATGACTTGTTAATTATTTGAGTTACTTGAAAAAAGTTATGTGAAGGCTAAATATAGCATTCTATCTCAATAAAACTCATAGGTGAGCCTTTCCATTCTTCCTAATCCATTATTCTAGTCTAAACTTAAGGAACCATCCTTGACATTTAGAAGAATAGTAGTATTATAACCCATAGTTTACGATGGAGTTATTCCAACCAAATAGATCAAGTCTAATACAGTTAACTCATCATTCAAAATTAAATGAGGGTACACCATAATAATCCAAAATAGTAATCGATGACATTTGATACAGAATACATTACCTAAATCCCAAGGGAGATTCCCCTGATCATTTCACTTCAATTTCCCTCATTTTCATTTCTTATGAGAACCCTAATCACTGTGTGTGTAAAATATAGTGTTCGATATTAATCTAATAATGTGTATTTTATTTTTCAATTGATTTTAAATTCATTTATTTTACCAAAATGACCTTTTACATTTTAAGAGTCTTGTTGTGACTTGTTCCACTTTGTATGAAGTAGGTGTTTCTAGGTAATTATTTTATTAAAAAAATTCATGAAGTGATTTAGTTTATTAAATTCATCTTCTAGTATATTTATACCAATATTTGATACCCATTAATGTTTATATAAATTATCTAAATAATTTTCATTAATTCTTGGAGATGAAGTGGTTTAATTTAATTTTTTTCCCTCTTTGAATTAAAATTTTACCCATGGAAAATATTAAATTACATGAATATGGGGCTCATTTAAAATATTTTTGATGATGGATGAATTTTTTTATCTCTCCATTGATTTTAAATGAAATAGCCCATGTTTTAAGGGTGTGTTCTAATGTTAAAAGTTGATTTTTTTTATGTTCCACCTAAGGGAGGACAAAATTTTTTATCTCTCCCTTAGTTCAACTATAATGACACATACCACTCTATCGTATACATGAAACCTTTCTTGGCCCATTATGGTTTACCTTGTTTATCATCCCTTTATAGGATAGAGGTAAGGATTTTATCTCTGATACTGAAAGGGTTGAAATTGGTTATAAAAATAAAGGCACTTGCAATAAAAATGTGAATTAACTATTAAGTTTTTATATTCTAATAGTTTTATCTTCTATAGTACATATCCATTTTTTAATTATGGTTTACATTTTTGATTGGAAGATAACTTTTATTTTTATTGTTATAGAATGGATAGAAGCTGGATGTATCGTACCGATAGGATTTCAACCGCGTTTCAAAATAATTTGGAGAATTTTTTAGATTTTTCATTTGACAATGCTTCAGATGGAGGTTGTATACAGTGTCCATGATATAATTGTGTTGGAAGACCATTTTTAATTTGGGAAGAAGTTAGCTACCATATAACGAAATTTGGTTTTCAAACAAACTATTATGTTTGGTATCACCATGGAGAGATGTGTCAATGTTCTACTGGTCATGAAGAAAATGAAAGAAGTGGCATGGAGAATTTGATATTCAATCAGTTTCCATTTTTCCATCATCCTGAGAGAGATATTATTCCAGTGCAAGAAGACAATGATATCAATACACATGAAGAAAATACTGAAGATGATGATGAGAGAGTGAAGAATTTATTGAATGATTCCAGAACTCCAGCATATCAGTAATGTACTAAAATGACCAAGTTGGAATTTTTAATGTGGTTATATCATGGGAAAACCATGTATGGAATTTCTAATACCGCTATTAATCACATTCTTACATTTTTGAAGGACTTACTTCCTGATGGTGCGGATATTTCCTCAAATCATTACAAGGCATGGAAGTTAATTAAGCAGCTTGGATTTGATACTAATAAAATTCATGCTTGTCTGAAAGATTGCAGTTTATTTTGGGAGGAAACAACTAAACGTAATGACTGTAAAGAATGTGGTACATATCGATGGAAGACAAATGCAGATGGAACACCATCTCATGTGGCACATAAAGTCATGTGGCACTTTCCATTGATTCCCAGACTTCAAAATCTATTCATGCCTTCAGAAATCTCAGCCAATATGTGATGGAATGATGCTGATAGAATTAAAGGTAATGATGAGTTGGTTCATCTTGTAGATGAATTAGCATGGAAGACATTTGATTCACAACATCCTGATTTTGCAGTTGAGGTGCGTAATGTTAGGTTGGGTCTATCCTGTGATGGTTTTAATATATTTGGTTAGATGATTACTTCTCACATCATGTGGCCAGTTTTTATTCATGTTTATAATATTCCTCTGTGGATGTGTATGAAAAAACCATTCACTTTCTTGAGTATACTGATATCTAGACCTTCTGATCCCGGTAATGATATAGATGTCTACTTGCATCCTTTAATAAGAGAGTTGAAACAAATTTGGTATTTGGGTGTACGGACATTCAATGATTATTCAAATAATACGTTTCAGATGCGTGATGCCCTTCTATGGACCATAAATGATTTCCCTTCTTATGCAATGATGTCTGGGTGGAGCATGAAGGAAAAACTATCATGTCCTGTTTGTATGAAGAATACATGATCGAGAATGCTTAAATATCATTGTAGTTTCAGTTTCATGGGGCATCGACGATTATTGACAATGGATCATCAATACAAGATGAATCATCATAGGTTTGATAATACCGTTGAGACTAAAAAACCACCTCAACATATTTTAGGAAGCAATGTGCTTAATGAATTAAAATATTTCAGTTTTTCATTAGTTAATGTTCAATTGAAATATAAAAAGAGGAAGAATTTTGACACTAAAACCACTTACAATTGGAAAAATAGAAGTATTTTTTTGAATTTCTATATTGGTCTACCAATTTATTACGTCATTATTTAGACATAATTCATATTGAGAAAAATATATGTGAAATTTTTCTTGCAATTCTTCTAAATATCAAGGGGAAGACAAAAGATGACTTCCGATCTCGTCAAGACTTGTTGGGTTGGGGGTATTCGACCAGAACTACATCCTGTGTGTATCAGTGAAAAAAAATGGAAAGTTCCTTGTGCTTCTTATGTGATGACACCATCAGAGAAAGATCAATTTCTGGAAGTATTGGAGAATATCAAGGTTCCCTATGGATATTCTAGCAACATATCTAAACGATTCAACATAAGAGATGTGAAACTAAAATCCATGAAAACTTATGATTATCACATCCTTCTTCATGAATTGATTCCAATAGAAATTTGGAATTTTCTATCCAATTATGTAAGGGTGATAGTGATTCACTTGAGCCATTTTTTAGAGACTTTTGTGCTAAAAGTTTATCCAAGTCATTCTTGATAAAAATGCAGCAGGAGGCGCCATTAATTTTATGTGAGATGGAAAAGACTTTTCCTCCATACTTTTTCACTTGAATGTTGCATTTAACGATTCATATTCCAACTGAAACACTTCTTGGGGGACCAGTTGATTTTTGGTGGATGTATCCTATTGAAAGAAATATGTTCACAATGAAATCATATGTTCGAAACAAGAATTATCCTGAAGGTTTGATTGTGAGGGGTTATCTGGCTCAAGAATGTATGGATTTTTGTTCAATGTATTTATCTGATGTCACCACAAGACATAATCGACCAATGAGAAATGAAGATGACCAGTATGGGGAAATTGATCCCTCGTTCCCATCTCTTTCGCAAACAGGAGGAATTTTTGGGTCTTATACATTGGCTACATTGAACCTTGAAGAGTAGGAGATGGCACATCGCACAGTCTTGTTTAACTGTGGTTTGTTCGATGACTATATCAAGTAAGTAATTTGGATATTTATATGTTATCTCATATTATGAAATTTCACATATAACTTACACTTTTATTATCATTTTATGTAGAGAACATAAACAAATTATAATTATAGTTCATCGATATTTGTCTTTGAGAAGGAGAGAGGCTTTCAATAGCCTAGAGTTTCCTGCTTGGTTGAAATCAAAGGTATTACCATTACTAAAAAATAGATATCCATTTAATTGTATTATTCATATATATTTCAGGTGTTGAGTATACCTATTGACTCTATTTCTCAAGAATTGAGAGCTTTGGATTTTAGTCCTAATTCTTTGGTTCGTGAATGTAGATCTTTAATAATCAATGGGTATAAATTTGTTACAATGGATCGAGCAGTGAAAATGAGAACACAACATGATGGAATTATGTTAACTGCTACAAATAATTGTTATGCCGGTCTATCAGATAGTCGGCCTCGATATGAAGATGTGTATTATTATGGGATGGTTGATAAAATATTGTTATTGGATTACTACTCTCAAGGTAGAGTCACTATGATGAAATGTAAATGGTTTGATTCAATGAGACGACATGGTACATTTATTCATGACTGTGGATTCATAGTTATTGATATGAGTCAATGCCTGCGTACTGATGAACCATACATTTTGGCATAAATGGCTAAATAAGTGTTTTATGTGAAAGATCATCTGAGACCCGATTATGGTGTCATTAATGACGTAATCCCCAGACATATTTTTCATGATGTTGGTGATAAAATTGCCATTATTGACATCCCCATTGGTGTTGGCCAAAATATTTCATTTGATGAATCAAATTGTCCCATTGTGAGAGTTGATGTTGAACCTGAAGTAGTGGTCGGTAATATATAGAAGCAACTATATATGTTCACTGTTCCTTCAGTTTATATTGAAATGAGTTTCTTAGGTTAGTATTACTGTAATTACATTAATTATGTTTCAGTTTGGAATGAAATGTTTGTTTTTTGTATTTTCTAGTGTTGTTTCATTAAATCAAATTTATTTCAATGTACAAAACTTGGTTTAAATCTTGTTTTTTTAAAAAATTATAACTTAGTAATGTAATTTTAAAAACTGTGTTAGTCATTTCCTTGTAATCATTTGTATAATTAGTAATTAAAAGAAGTAAAATTGGTTCCTCTCATGAATTTCTGATATATGTAAGTTGTATGCATGATTTGTAAAAACTATTTCTAAAAAATTTAAATTTCATTCTTATGTAGATTAATCCAAATACTATAGAAGGTCGAAGGAAGTGACTATTTGATCCTGATCGACCAAGGCGTGAGCGTGTGTTTCCTTCACTTCCATCAGTGAGTATTATAATTATAATGTTTTTTTCTGCATTACATATAATTTCATGTTAGTATTCTTTATCTAATTTTTTAGGGACATTCAGTTCCACTGGATTTGAATCGTAATCCGGTTGCATGAGTATGAGTGGGGATGCTCCTAGACCTAGACGAAGCACCCATCATACCCGTTTCCACACTGACCTAACATAGGACACCCCTTCCACCACACCTTTCCATCCTCCTCTTGAGTCTTTGGGGATGTTTTTATCCATGCCTCCACCATCATCTCAGCTACCCTCTTATTCACATGCCATATCTTTTCCGCCTTCAGGGATGATCCCACTGATGCCTCCATCATCTCATTTTGACTCTTATTCCCATACGATGACTACACCACCTCCATAGATGTTTCCACCTTTACCATATACATATCATATGATGTATCCCCCATCGTATTACCCATATGCTGCCATGTCTACACCACCTCCAATTACTACCGTCTAGCCAGCATCTGATGAGTCTGTTCCATTAGCTTCCACTCCACTGCATGAAGGTCACCCAGAGCATGCACTGGAATAGACACTTCCTATAGAGGCTGCTGAGTCAGGAAAACCCACAGATCCATCACATTCTATTAAGAAATCTGTAGATGGTTTTTTGATTATAAATATTTCAAATCATATCAGTTTATTTTTGTCATGTTGTACTATAACTTAATTCTTCTTTCCCCCATACTTTTCTTATTCAGTGGGATCTTCTGCTAGGCGACGTGGGCACACTCGGATGAAGGAAGTTTGGAATCACTAGAAATAGCTAATGGTCGATTACAATCGACAGAATCAGATGGTAGGTCCAACTGCAACATAGTGTAGAAGTTTCATGGCCACTTTATACAAGTATCACGATATCATTCCGGCAGAACCGGTGTCATGGAGACATATCAGAAAAGAGATTAAGGACAAAGCATGGGAGAAAATATGGGTAATAAAATTATATAAAGTCATATCTATATTATTGGTGTATTTAAATGAAATAACATGTTCATTACAGATTCGATTTAACTTTCACGATAGAGAAGTTTCTAAGACAACAAGGTTGATGGATGTTGGGTAGTTCTAGTGCTCATACAAGCATGAGTTGTATGTTGGTTATAATAGTAGGGTTGGTACTGACTTAGAGGGGGTACCCATATTCCTCGACTGTCCAAAAAGTCAATATGAAAAAATGATTGCACATTGGAAGACTTCTAAGTTTAAGGTAATCTCAATTTTTAATGGTTGACATATAAAGTTTAATTCTTATTACATGTATTATAATTTTTTTAGGAAGTTTCAGAGCAAAACATAAAGAATAAGGTTTCAATGACATATTTTCACACATTGGGGTGCACTACAATGCCCGATCATGAAAATAACCAGGTACTTTAATCAGGTATTGTGATGTTATACAAGATGTTCTTCTGAAAATATTATTGAATAGACATAGGACATATTTTTGCATTTATCATATATGGTACTAATCTAGATTTGTGCATTTATCATTTTCAGCAAGCTAAATTTGGCATTGAAGGTCTTGTACCTCGTGCCAAATTATTTTTCTCCAGTAGAAAGTAAAAGGATGGAAGTGTAGTAAATTCAAAAACACAAGATAAAATTGTAAGGTTTTTTATTTATATTTTAAATATTTATAAGAAATTAATAATTTAATATGTTTATAATTTCAACAGTCTGCCTTGGAGGTCCTCGATGGTAAGGAAGATGACAACTTTAGGCCACATGATCATTTAAGTCAGGTATTAGGAGAGGATCACCCGGGGAGAGTATGATGTCGACCAAGAAAAAACATCATCCCCTAAGTATTGGTCGTCATTGGGCTCCTCTCAAGACTCCCAGACCTCTGAGTAGGAAATCGCTCATGCTGAAGCAGCTGAGGAAAAGAAAATAGTTTTAGAGGAGCATGAAATAAGTAAGCTGATGACCGACCATTTCATAAAAGTTATGACAGTTTTGAGTCAGTCGCTTCCATCAGAGGCTGTTTCTACTTTTGAATCATATATGGCGTCAATGCGCTCTTTAAATGATGTGTCGGTTGATTCCAATGAGGGTCGTAGTGATAACGAAGGTGGTGACGATAGAGCTATTGGTGGTGAGGATGTTGCTGATGTTGCTGTTGGTGATGAGGATGTTACTGATGCTGTTGTTGGTGATGAGGCTGCTGATGATGTTGCTATTGATGATAATGATGTTGATGATGATGGGAATGGACATGGGGATGAGGATGTTGGTGATGGAGGGGATATTAATCCCCTCCATTTTTGACTTAGCAGGGAGACTTATGTATGTACTTTAAGAACTTGAATTGAATTTTTGTATGGATGAGAATGGTTAATTTGTTTTCTTCTGAAAGGTTCTGCATAAATTTTCACATTCATTTACATAAATCTAACATTAGAATCCTTAGTCATGCATATGGGTAAGTGATTACCTTACTACCATAGAATACTTATCTATAAATGATATCACATATAGTGACATTGGATTCCATTTATTATCTCATTATTTTTCATAAATTATTGAATTGACAAGTCTAAATTAATGTTGGTAAAAAAGGAATATATTCCTCAGTTGTTATTTCTAAAATTTTCATTCTGTGAAATCTGTAGTTGTTCTATTGATTGAAATGGTTGGGTTTTTTGAGATCCCAAGTCCCTGAATGATATGGTACATGCTAGAGATTTTTTTGGGTTTATAGGTAGCTTTGTAAGAAGGGTGCAGGGGGGAGGGGGGCTGAGTGTAGGGGGAGGGGGAGGGGGGGAGGGTGGGGGGGGGGTGCAGGGGGGGGGGGGGGGCTAGGTGCAGGCAGGGGGGGGGGGGGCTGGGTGCAGGGGGTGGGGCTAGGTGAAGGGGGTAGTGGGGGTGCAGGTGGGTGGGTGGGGGGGGGGGGCAGTGGGTTTACCACTGCTAGGAGATTCAGTGAGCAAGGCGATCATAATATTTCTGGTGAAAATCAGGTAATCCATATGTATATTTTTCTATGAATTTTTATGCAGATGGATTTTTTTTTTCTTAGTTGTGAATTTCTGAGCTACCTGAGCATTCATCAATTGTTTGTCTGTATGCCCCTATTATCACCCACTCCCGGTATTTGTGTTCTATTTGAATGTTGATATAAATTTTTAGGCCATTTTTGTAAGTTTTCATTGAATGGGATAGAATGATCATTAATGGAACCTTATGTAATGAAATGACATGTAAAGAAATTGAATTGAATGCTCAATTGTATGGTAGTTTCATGATAGAAATGATTGGACTTACCCGATCATTATATAAAATTTATCATAAAGTAAAATGTAGAACATGTTATATGATTCCATTATTATCTTTCCAAGATGATTTTATTTTCTCCACCTTTCCAATACAATCCTATGATCCATAATAATAAAGTTAGGCTGACTCACTGCATTCTTGCATGCACTCTTGCATTTTTTTACTCTCTATTGGGGTTTTCTTGGTTTATGAAGATACATAAGATATTGTTTAAAATAATTCCAGATCAGATGTAATCCCACACTTTGTATAAAACATGGAACATGTTATAAGCTCATGTATACAACGATAGTCATGTGCTTCTTTTGTTATCATTTAAGAAAAAAATGAAATGATTTTTCAGGATGTCTGAAACATTGTAAAAGTTCATTTGATCTTGTCAATGCCCTGAAGCATGATGTTCATGATGGAAAACTGAGTTTTAGAGGAAAAAAAGTATGCAAGGTAATTCTTTTTATACATCCATGGTTTCTTTTTTTCATTTTGGTGTTTTTTGGCTACACAAATTAGTGTTCATGGAAATGTTATAATCTCATGTATGACTGGATCTTTGAATATGTTTGGTTTCATGATGTTATTTTCAATTAGGTTGTAGGTATGGGATTCCATGGATCTTGTATTGACTGAAGGTATGTTTCACTAATGTGTGTTTTTTATGGGCGTTTTAAAAGAATTATCATGTTTGTTTTCTATCTATGATTGTATTTAGTAATCCATGTGTGTATATTATTTAAAATACAATGAATATTACATTCAAACTGCTCATAGTACAATAAAAGAAACACCATTCAATTTGTATTAAAATGAATGTGTATGCATAATGAACTCTATAACCAGTTTAAACTATGGAAATGAATTATGCATACAGTTTAAACACCTTTCAATTTATATTTGAATCATATTAATTATATTCTGTACATGTGTAGGGAAACAAGAAAAAAAGGGTGTGCTGATATCAACATATATGACTATGTCATGCAATATTTTCTTAAAAAAGGAAAAGATAACCATTTTTTTAGCATTACAACTTGTGAGAGCTAAAATATTAGGTAGTTATTACTCCTATATTATTTAATATTTGAATTTCTATAACATAAAACATCTAATAATTTTCCCAATCTTATTATGCAGGTTCTGTTATTTTTAGTAGCAGTATTAAAAATAAGGAAATTGATGATCAATCCCAATATTCCAATATTTGACACCATCAAAAACAGGTTCGAATACATATTTACATTATTATCACTAGAATAAGACTAGAAGTGGTTAAGTAGCATTGTTTACATTAGCACGGATTCTACTGTAACCTTTATATTAGGAGTTCTTACACTAGCAGCCCATACTAACAACAATGTTTACACTGGAAAAGTTTACATATTTACACATTTTTCTTCAATAGTAGAAACATTACACTAGTATTTCTTACAAGGGTATTATTCACACTAGCAATGTTTATACTAACATCATTACAGTATCAGTTCTTACACTACTAGTTCTTAAACTATCAATGCTTACAGTGGAACTATTCATAGAAACATTACCTGTACAAACACCTTTTCATAATGCATATTTCTGGGAAATACAAGGGTGAAAAATCTGGGAAACATGGGAAGAATCCTGCTGAAGCTCTGTCTGCAATGACACGAGCAGCCCACTCACTGGTGCTGGGGAAGAGGACATAGGGGTGTTCCGGGGAGTGTGTGTGTGTGGGGGGGGGGGGGCTGGTGCTGGGGAAGAGGGCATGGGTGTGTGCTGTGGTAAGGGGGGAGGGGGTGTGCTGGGTGAGGGGGGGGGGGGTGGTTACAAGTATTTAGGGGGGGGGGTGCTGGGGAAGAGGGAGGGGGGGTGCTGGGGAAGAGGGTAGGGGTGTGTGCATGGGGGTGGGGGGGGAGGACAGGGGTTCAGGGGGAGGGGGGATGTCCAGGAGTGTGCAGGGGCAGGGAGGGGGGTAGTCCAGGAGTGTGCAGGGAGGGGGCAGGGTGCAGGGGGAGTGGGGCTGTCTAGGAGGGGGGTGTCAAGGGGGTGTGTGTGCAAGGGGGTTTTGTCCAGAGGGGAGAGTGGGGGTGTGAAAAGGGGGAGGGGATGTGCTGGGGGGGGGGGTCTGTCCAGGGGGAAGGGGGTGTGCTGGGTGGGGGGGGGGGTTTACAAGTATTTAGGGGGGGTTGGTGCTGGGGAAGAGGGCAGGGGGAAGGGGGTGTGCAAGGGGGGAGGGGGTGTGCTAGGGGGGTGTGTGTCCAGGGGGAAGGACCCATGAAGCATTGAAACTTGAGCCAAAATGATTTTATACCATTAATAGGAAGAGTGATTCTTAATTAATAGGACTCTACTATTTGACAATATCATTTTGAATCTTGGATCTATTTCTCCCTTGCTTGCAGGAACATGATTGGACCCATGAGGTGTTGTGGTTCTTATATGTTGGGCGGTGACTTGTTTAATCACACGAGACATGTATTTTGTAGTTGAGTTTTTATTTTTTTTTCTTTATCGCATCAGCCACTTAGGCCTTTTACTGATTTCTACGGATGGAGGGTACTTATATTCTGCGAAGGGGGCCAGAAGGGCACTGGAGGCGGCTACACGGTTTTCTTTGCAGGGGAGGGAGATTGGGGTATATGAGGGATTGATAGTGTGTTTCATTTTTGTCTACTTTTACAATGTTGCTTCTATTTATTTTCTTTTCCTTTGGCATAGATGTCTGACATACAGACGGGTCATGCCGAAATTTTATTTATTTTCTACTGCTATTTTAATTAACTATTTTTGGGGGAAATCGTTCGTGAGTGGTGATTCCTTGATGCGCGAACACTTTTTCTCATCCATGGGCGTATACCATCCACCTTAGTTCATCTTAGTATTCCTATACCAGAGTCTATGTTTGAACCATGGGAAGGCCTAGGAAATAAGGATAATTAGGGAGGGATTGAGAATTTCTAGAAATGAATTGTGAATTCCCATGAATAAGGATCGAGGACATTGGAATTTATAATGAGAAGATATGGGAGAATATGCAATATATATTGATTCTAAAAATGATATGGGTATAAAAGGTGGTGAAATGATAATGCATTGGGATTAATAAATGGAAATTCACATTCATAACCAATTTGATAATTTAATATCAGATCATGAGCTACTGTACATTGTTGGAGTTGATGATTAGACTCCATCCCAATGAAACTATAGAAATACCTTGGTGCCAAAAATAATCTATCATACACTAGATAGTTTGGTTTGAAATTCCCAGTAAAACCTTCATTGACCTCATGGAAGGGCTCAAGATTTGTTAGAATATTGCAACCGGGGGAAAAATAGTTACTCCCTTATCAAATACCCTGAGTGGAGTGTCACACAACCCTAAATACAACAATATCCCCAAAAGAAATACCTGAGATTGTCTAAAGCTACCTTCTTTATTTGATACAATGTTAGGAACATGGTGAATCTTCCCACCGGTTCTTCTATGAAGATTTTGTTCATT
Source organism: Viscum album (assembly GCA_963277665.1). Lineage (NCBI taxonomy): Eukaryota > Viridiplantae > Streptophyta > Magnoliopsida > Santalales > Viscaceae > Viscum > Viscum album. The sequence continues at coordinate 1,681,145,377 of OY728119.1, read as the reverse complement.
CTTAGAGCCACCCCACAAAGTTTTGTTTTTCCAAGGAATTAAACTCATCTAGAAATGGAACAGTAAATTCCTCATGATAATTGGGTTCTCTGGATTGAATTGTCAATCTCTGCAGGAAAAAACTAAATGCCCCTTGTAAGACTTTCAACTTTCAAACATATCACACCCAGAAGTAGGGTGATTAATCCCTTGTTCAATACACCAAACACATATCAATATCTCCAAATCATGAATGTAATTTCATTATGAAATTCTTCCATGCATACCTTCACCCTCGGTCCTCTTCCAAGACTTATTCTTTATGTTAACACATCGAATCTCTTCATATATAAATTTTCAACACATATTCATACAATAGATCTTTATGACATTATTCTTGACAAAGTCCATGCCTCTTTAATCAAACATACCTCATTCATACCTCATATATTTTCCACAAATACAACCAATCAAGCCTTGGTTGCAATAATCCCCCCTTTGGATGATCCTATTTTTGAATTAGTTTCCTCTGGTAGAGAGGTTAGTGGCCCTATTCCTCCCATTAAAGAGAAGGTGAAAAATACTATCTTATGGGTTGATATAGTATATGTGTCTCATCTAGACTATGAGGTAATTTCTTTTAAAGATGCTCTATCAAGGGTCATATCTGATGAACATCTTGGAGAAGCATCCAATCATAGTAAAGATAAATGATTGTGATGTTTTGTCATTAAAAATTTATTTAGGACTTTTCTGATATGAACTTTTTTCTTCTTTGAACACTTTGGCCAGCTCTTCTTATCTTTTAATTGGTGAAAAAAAATGCATTGCGGTTCCATTGTTTTTGCATTCTAGCTTACATTATTTCACAGTGGTTTCACGGGGGGGGGGGGGGGGGGGGTGGGGGCAGCACTACGGGAAAAATGGGTATTTGTGACGGGGTATTTGCGACGGGGATAAATCCCGTCGCAAATAGTCCCGTTAAAAATTTATTTGCGACGGGGGTATTTGCCCGTCGCAAATAAGTAGTCTTTTGCGACGGGTTAGCTTTCCCCGTCGCAAAAGAACTGGCGCGCTTTGCGCGCCAAATCGCGGGAAACGTATTTGCGACGGGCGGTTATTGCCTGTCGCAAATAACCGGCGGCGGTAAAAGGTATCTGCGACGGGAGTATACTCCCGTCGTAAATAGTATGTCGGCAGGTTATTATTTGCGACGGGTCCCGTCACAAATAACTATTTAACCGTTGACCGTAATAAATGATGGCTAAGGTATTTGCGACGGGTACCGTCGCAAATAATCTAACCTATAAATACCCCCATCCGTTTTTTCAATTCATTCTCAAACTCCATCTTCTCCTCTCAAAATTCTATTTCTAGAGTTTAGCATTTCTTAAGTTTAATTTTTTTCTCCGGAGTTGATATTGAAGCTTTCAAGAACGATCAGAGATCAACCTCAGATCAATTTTAAAGGTATTTATGTTCATTTTAATTTAATATTTATTTTAAATTTTTTATTAGTTTCAATTATTCTTAATTAGTTGTAATTTAATTATGTTTACATTGTTTTGTTACTTAATAAATTTAAATTATTAGTATTGTTCATAGTTAATGGTAATTAGGAATAATTAGTAATAATTTTCAATAATTAAGAATAAATGCTAACAATTAGTAATAAATACCAATAATTAGGAATAATACCATTATTATATTATCAGTATATTTTATTATTAATATTAAAATAATATAATTTTCTATATTATATACAATTCTCCTTTCATCTGTGTGTTTTCTGTCTTCACATGTAATATTTGTTTGTCGAGACAGAAAACACACAGATGAAAGGAGAATTGTATATAATATAGAAAATTATATTATTTTAATATTAATAGTAAAATATACTAATAATGTTATTATTGCTAATTATTGGTAATTATTCCTAATTATTGGTAATTATTCATATAATTACCAATAATTAGGAATAATTACCAATAATTAGCAATAATTAGAAATAATTAGTAATAATTAGGAATAATTACCAATAATTAGTAATAATTACCAATAATTAGTAATAATTACCAATAATTAGTCATAATTAGCAATAATTAGAAATAATTAGTAATAATTAGGAATAATTACCAATAATTAGTAATAATTACCAATAATTAGTAATAATTACCAATAATTAGTCATAATTAGTAATAATTATCAATAATTAGTAATAATTAGTAATAATTAGTAATAATTAGTAATAATTACTAATAATTACCACTAATTAGTAATAATTAGGAATAATTACCAATAATTAGTAATAATTAGTAATAATTAGTAATAATTAGTAATAATTAGTAATAATTAGGAATAATTAGTAATAATTACCAATAATTAGTAATAATTACCAATAATTAGTAATAATTACCAAAAATTATCAATAATTACCGATAATTACCAATAATTAGGAATAATTACCAATAATTAGGAATAATTACCAATAATTAGGAATAATTACCAATAATTAGTAATAATTACCAATAATTAGGAATAATTACCAATAATTAGTAATAATTAGTAATAATTACCAATAATTAGTAATAATTAATAATAATTAGTAATAATTACCAATAATTAGTAATAATTAGTAATAATTAGTAATAATTACCAATAATTAGTAATAATTAGTAATAATTAGTAATAATTACCAATAATTAGTAATAATTAGTAACAATTAGTAATAATTACCAATAATTAGTAATAATTACCAATAATTAGGAATAATTACCAATAATTAGGAATACTTACCAATAATTAATAATAATTAGTAATAATTAGGAATAATTACCAATAATTAGAAATAATTAGTAATAATTACCTATAATTAGTAATAATTAGTAATAATTAGTAATAATTACCAATAATTAACAATAATTACTGATAATTACCAATAATTAAAAGTAATTACCAATAATTAGTAATAATTAGTAATAATTACCAATAATTAGTAATAATTACCAATAATTAGTAATAATTACCAATAATTACCAATAATTACCAATAATTACCAATAATTACCGATAATTAGTAATAATTAGTAATAATTAGGAATAATTACCAATAATTAGTAATAATTAGTAATAATTACCAATAATTAGTAATAATTAGTAATAATTACCAATAATTACCAATAATTACCAATAATTACCGATAATTACCAATAATTAGGAATAATTACCAATAATTACCAATAATTAGTAATAATTACCGATAATTAGTAATAATTACCAATAATTACCAATAATTACCGATAATTAGTAATAATTACCGATAATTAGGAATAATTACCAATAATTAGTAATAATTAGTAATAATTACCAATAATTAGTAATAATTACCAATAATTAGTAATAATTACCAATAATTACCAATAATTACCGATAATTACCAATAATTAGGAATAATTACCAATAATTACCAATAATTAGTAATAATTACCAATAATTAGTAATAATTCCCAATAATTACCGATAATTAGTAATAATTAGTAATAATTAGGAATAATTACCAATAATTAGTAATAATTAGTAATAATTACCAATAATTAGTAATAATTACCAACAATTAGTAATAATTACCAATAATTACCAATAATTACCGATAATTACCAATAATTAGGAATAATTACCAATAATTAGGAATAATTACCAATAATTAGGAATAATTACCAATAATTAGTAATAATTCGTAATAATTAGGAATAATTACCAATAATTAGTAATAATTCGTAATAATTACCAATAATTACCAATAATTAGTAATAATTAGTAATAATTACCAATAATTAGTAATAATTAGTAATAATTAGTAATAATTACCAATAATTAGCAATAATTAGTAATAATTAGTAATAATTACCAATAATTAGTAATAATTACCAATAATTAGTAATAATTACCAATAATTAGGAATAATTACCAATAATTACCAATAATTACCGATAATTAGTAATAATTAGTAATAATTAGGAATAATTACCAATAATTAGTAATAATTAGTAATAATTACCAATAATTAGTAATAATTAGTAATAATTAGTAATAATTACCAATAATTAGTAATAATTAGTAATAATTAGTAATAATTACCAATAATTACCAATAATTAGTAATAATTACCAATAATTAGTAATAATTACCAATAATTACCAATAATTACCGTTAATTGCCAATAATTAGGAATAATTACCAATAATTACCAATAATTAGTAATAATTACCAATAATTAGTAATAATTACCAATAATTAGTAATAATTACCAATAATTACCAATAATTACCGATAATTAGTAATAATTAGTAATAATTAGGAATAATTACCAATAATTAGTAATAATTAGTAATAATTTCCAATAATTAGTAATAATTACCAATAATTAGTAATAATTACCAATAATTACCAATAATTACCAATAATTACCTATAATTACCAATAATTAGGAATAATTACCAATAATTAGGAATAATTACCAATAATTAGGAATAATTACTAATAATTAGTAATAATTAGTAATAATTAGGAATAATTACCAATAATTAGTAATAATTAGTAATAATTACCAATAATTAGTAATAATAAGTAATAATTAGTAATAATTACCAATAATTAGTAATAATTAGTAATAATTAGTAATAATTACCAATAATTGTTAATAATTAGTAATAATTAGTAATAATTACCAATAATTAGTAATAATTACCAATAATTAGTAATAATTACCAATAATTAGTAATAATTACCTATAATTAGGAATAATTACCAATAATTACCAATAATTACCGATAATTAGTAATAATTAGTAATAATTAGGAATAATTACCAATAATTACCAATAATTAGTAATAATTAGTAATAATTTGTAATAATTACCAATAATTAGTAATAATTAATAATAATTACCAATAATTAGTAATAATTAGTAATAATTAGTAATAATTACCAATAATTAGTAATAATTACCAATAATTAGTAATAATTAGTAATAATTAGTAATAATTACCAATAATTAGTAATAATTACCAATAATTAGTAATAATTACCAATAATTACCAATAATTACCGATAATTACCAATAATTAGGAATAATTATCAATAATTAGGAATAATTACCAATAATTAGGAATAATTACCAATAATATTAGTACTATGAAAATAATAACAAATTTATATAATATTAAAATTATCAATATTTGTAACAGGTTTTTCTTTATTCTCAACACATTCAATTCTTAAAGGGTCAATTTTTAGGTCTATCTCAATAAAAAGTTGCGTCAGTCGTGTATGATGTAAACTCTATAATTATCCTTGTTTGAGTGTTTTTTCTAACAAATTATTCAAAACCAGTAATGATTTTATATTTTATAGAAAAATATGGAACAACGAGGTCATCAAAAATCATTATTAGGTGACCGCATATGGATAAATCAATGTAGAAATCCAAACTGTTCTGGTTTAAATCCAGTATATGTAGAGGGTGTGGAGACTTTTTTATCATTTGCGACATCAAATCCAGAATTTGTTTCAGAAGGAAAAATAAAATGCCCTTGTAGAAAATGTGCATTGAGAACGTTTGACACGTTTGACAAAGTGGGGGGATATCTCTTGTGTTTTGGTTTTCAACCAGATTAGGTTTTTTGGTATCAACACGGTGAACGCAGTTCCAGAGCAGGTGATACCAACTTGATTCCGGATCCATCCCGGTTTCAAGATTTAGTACATGATGTTCCAGAGTACATTTCATCCCATGTATGGGATGGATTATGTGCGTACTGGTTGAGTGGTGCCTTTCAGAGGAGATCATCGGTGGGGAGGCAGAATCGGGGGAGACAGGAGGTGACTCATCGATCTGGGAGTCGTTCTTTCAGTACTCATAGACAGCATCTGGTACGTACATTATTTATAAATATTTTATATAACTATAAATATTAACAGTTTATTTTTTATTCTTATAGGCTGTCGAGTACCCCGATATTACAGAGTACGACGTATATCATAGGATGTATAGTGATCCTGCTACTGGGGAGCTTAGAGGTGATCGTCAGCATCACATCATGGTCAGTATTTTTTTTTCAAGTTTAAAAATTAACTGCATATAATATATTCACAATTTTAATTTTAAATTGCAACTACATGAGTCATATGAGGCCGCAGCGTCACAGACCCGGCCTGAGAGTCAGGCCGAGTCATCAGATCAGACCACTGGCCGTCAGTTTGATGAGGCGGCACGGATGCAGGCCACCCAATATGCCTTTGAGAAAGGCCGAGTAGTTGGTATTAGCTCTCGACTGACTCCCGGAGATTATTATGGAAGTGCTGCGATGTCGGCGTCCAACTTGAGAGGAGCTCGTGCATCTTCTTCTTCTACACAGTATGAGGATCAGTTGCGATCTCAGACTGCACTGATAGAGAGTCTCTGATAGGAGCAGGAGCAGATGCGTCAGCAGCAGCAGCATGAGGAGGAGCGTCGACACCAGCAGCAGCTGTACGAGGAGCAGATGAGTCGGTGGGAGCAGCAGCACCAGGAGCAGATGGAGTACATGCGCTGACTCACTCATGCTTTAGGGATAGAGTTTCCTCCACCGGCATCTGCAGATCCCCCCCTCCCCCCTCCTTCAGATTAGAATTTGTTTTTATGTTATAAAGTTTGTAAAATCAAATATGAATTTTTTTCTATTCGTAGTTTCTATCTCATTATAAAATATTAATAATATTATATTTTGAAATAACAATATTAATATGAATAATAATATTATTTATATTTTATAATATTAAATTATATATATATATATATATTAAAATTTTATAATATTATAATTTAATTATATTTTTTTGTAATATTTGAATTATTTTAATATTTGAATGTAAAATAATTCTATTATTTTTATATTAATTAAAATAACTTATTAATATTTTTTTATTTATGAATTATAATTCTAATATTATTATATTAATTAAATCATTTATTAATATTCTATTATTTTTTATTTTTGAATTATAATTCTATTATTATTATATTAATTAAAATAATTTATTAATAATTTATTATTTTTATTTGTGAATTATAATTCTATTATTATATTAATTAAAATCATTTATTAATATTTTATTATTTTTTATTTTTGAATTACAATTGGATTATTATTATATTAATTAAAATAATTTATTAATAATTTTTTTTATTTTTTTATAGTATTTGCGACGGGATACTATGCCCGTCACAAATAATATTATTATTATATTCATTAAAATAATTTAATAATAGTTTTTTATTTTTTTCTAAAAAACAGTATTTGTGACGGGGCCCGTCGCAATTACTCTTTTAAAAGTTTTTACAAAAAATACGGAGTAAGATTTGCGACGGGAAGTATCCCCGTCGCAACTACTAGCTTTAGCGACGGGCCCGTCGCAAATAGTTGTTGTTGCGACGGCGTTTTCCGCAATGGGCGATTTGTGACGGGCCCCCGTCGCAAAAGGCCATTTGCGACGGGATCCCGTCGCAAATCGCCTGTCAGAAATACCTGTTTTTCTAGTAGTGCAGGGGGGATGGGTGCAGGGGGTAGTGGGGATGGGTGCAGGGGGTAGTGGGGTGGCTAGGGGGTGGGGGGCTGGGTGTAGGGGGTAGTGGGGCCTGGGTGTAGGGAGGAGGGGGTTTTGGGTGCAGGTGGTACTGGGGGTGTAGGTGGGGGGGGGGGGTGGATAGTGGGGGTGTAGGTGGGGGGGGGGGGGGTGGATAGTGGGGGTGTCCAGGGGGGTCCAGTGGGGGGGGGGGTGCAGGGGGGAGGGGGTTCTGGGTGTAAGTGGTACTGGGGGTGCAAGGGGGGTTTCCAGGAGGGGGGGGGGGGGTCCAATGGGGGTGGGTGGGTGCATGGGGTAGTGGGGATGGGTGTAGGGGTGGGGAGAGGGGGTTCTGGGTGCAGGTGGTACTGGGGGTGTCCAGGAGGGGGGGGGGGTCCAGGGGGGAGTCTAAGGGGGGTCTAGGGGGGTGTCCAGTGGGGGTGTCTAGTGGGGGGGGGGGGGGTAGGTACAGGGGGTAGTGGGGCTGGGTGCAGGTGGTATTGGGGGTGGGGGGCAGCTACTATTTCTGTGGGGCTGGGTGCAAGTGGTACTGGGGGTACATGGGGGCAACTGCAATTTCTCAGAAAACCCTCTATACCCATGGTTTGAGAACCATGGGTAAATATGCTGCTGTAGAACCCTCTATACCCACGGTTCTTAAACCGTGGGTAACCCTCTATACCCACAGTTAACTTAACCATGGGTATTTAATTTCTTCTATAAAATGTGTACCTACGATTCTGTAAACCGTGGGCATAGATGTATACCCACGGTTTACCAGAACTGTGGGGAAGTTGAAATTTTAGTGGGGTATACCCACGGTTTCTGTAAAACCATGGGTATAGGGCAATCCCAACGCCTCGGGAGCCCACGGTTCATCAAACCGTGGGTATAGGATATACCCACGGTTTAATGGGATATAACCACGGGTTGAAACCGTGGGTATAGGGCACTTTTCCAGTAGTGTTACTGAATTGGGTTCACTCCTTATTCCAGTATTTATTATCTCATGAGATATCCATCTTTACCTAATTCATTGGATGGATATATAATTCAGGTACCACACATAACATAATCATAATCCATTCATATTTGTTCCATAAGATCATAAAACACTCATTATATATCATAAAACTTGGAAAATAAATGGGTTTCATAAACATTTCAACAATTCATCATAGCATAACCCGTGGAAAATAAATGGGTTTCATAAATATATCACAGTCATAATCATAAAACATATAGAGAAAGAATAAGGTTGGTATTCTTGGATTACATCCCTATTAAATCATAAGTTTTATCAAATTATGTTATCATAAATGAAAATTCCTTTAAAATATCACTTAGAATATTTCTTGAGGAAAATATACTTTACATTTTGGAATCACTTCTTTAAAATATAAAAATTAACAATTTTTTTTAAAAAAAATTTCTTTGAGAACAAAATAATGAAAACTAGTAAAGGAATATTTAAATCACTTATTGGTCATGAATTTAGGAAATTATATTCATACTGTAATAATTAAAAACAAATATTCATTTCACATCTTTAGTAAAAGTCAAAACTACCTCATTCAAAAAATGATAAGAAGAATAATTTTAAACCATTTTGTAAAAAAGAAAAAAATGAGTAAAAATGAATTTAAAACATCATAGTATAATATTTAAAAAATTCTCGATAACATTTTAAATCTATACTTATTACCATCCATATAAAGTGGAAATAATAAATTAATCACATCGTTTCGTGGAGGTGGTATTCCACATGTACACACGAGCGATGTCATCATTTTACAATGGATGGAAAGGTAAGAATTTAGATATGATATTATAATTAAATAATAATAATTATGTCATAAATACCATATATAAATATTAAACCCATCATAATAACCATCCATGAAATATTATGATGCAAAATGAATTGTACCTCTATGTGGTGGTGATAGTCCACATGTATGCATAAGCGATACTTTCACTAACCATTTGATGGAAAAGAGGAAGAATAATAATGGTTACATAATCATAATAACATTTTAGTATATTGAGGATAATTAAGTTATTATTTTATGAAAAATAAAATATATTTATAGGAGGTAGGAGAGAAATAATTTGAAAAAGGCCAGGTAGGATGACTACCTCTCCTTCCGTTTTCCTCATTTAGAGATTTCTTAAGGAACATTGGAATAGTCTTTTAAGAATACCAGTATCTCTAATTCATGTATATAGAATTTGATAAGGGAATTTAATAGGGTTTGGTTGATATATATGGCTCAAAGTGGTGTAAAGAAGAGAAAGGAGGGGTGTCCTTCTATAAGTGGGGGAGAGGGCACACTTGAAAATTTTAAAATTTTAAAATATAATAATATCCCACTTAAGAAAAATTCTTCTAAATGTTTATATATTTTAATGTGTGATAGGATGAGGTCTAAATATAGAAATAAAATATTATTTAGAAAATTTTAATTGGAAAAATTACCCTTATCTCTTGGTTTAACCCCTAGTAAACCTGTTTTAACTATAATCATGGTAACAAATTTTAACTATTATTAGTATTCATTATGAAAAAAATTAAATAAGTTTCATTAAATTTTTTAAATTATAATTAAAAATATTGAATTCATTTTATTAAATTCAATTCATATAATTTCTATAATTTAATTTAAAATTAAACCAGAAAAATGTGTTGAAAAAAGTTTTCCAGAAAAAATGTTTTCTTAAGTATTAAAAGTTTTTATAAAAAATCCAACATAAAATTGATTCAAATAAACTTAATTATATTATTAATAATTTAAACAAAATAATTTTACTTTATAATCTTTTTAAAACAAAATAAAACTTTGTAAATGCAAGAGTTTTAAATAAAAATCAATATTTTTTCACTATTCATTGAAAAATCAATATTTTTTGAAAATTATTAAAATTTCACTCTAATATAATTTTGACATGATAATTTTAAAAATGAAGTTAATTTTTTTAAAAAATAAATTTTATAAAAGTTGAAAAAATTAATTATATGACTTTGTCACAAAGAGAAATAAAAACAATTTTTGAGTAAAAATGTATTTTTGATAAATATAAAGACTTTACTAAAAATTGAGTACTTATTTATAAATATATTTTCTTTATATAAAAAATTTATAGATTATTTTCAAATTGTGGTTATTCCTATTCATTCTACCAATTTAATGTCTAGGTTATAATGGTATACTCTATTATGGTTCATTTAGACTGGGGGTTGCATATATCACAAGAAAATGAAGAAATTAAATTTATCTAAAGAAAAATATATCATAAAATCCCAGAGTGTTACATATAAACCAAGCCTTAAAAATATTTCCTCCCAATATAAAAGTTGATAGTATAAGGCTCAATACTGATATGATTTTTCCTCACTGTGTAAGCTCTACATATAGTTAAAACAAATTCTTATACTATGTGGTTATTACATATAAACCAATGAAAAAATATATCCTATCATCATTTCTTTGGATGACATTGTTGTAGGTTAAAAAAGTAGGAAGTTTCAATAATTTGGTAACTTTAACAAACAATGTGGGAAAAACTAACAAAAAAATCCATAACAAAATAAAAACTTATGTAAATAAATTCACTTTTTCTATTAATCAATTTATCATAAATCCAAGTAATATAACATATTTTACTGTAATTATTCACTAATTAAAATTATCACATAACCAAAAACATCATTAGAATGTATATTATGTAAAATTATATTAGAAAATTACCAAAATAATCCAAAAGTGGAGAAAATGTAAAACTTAAAATAGTAATTTAACAACAAGTCAGTGAATTATGGATGAAAATTTTAATTTTACATTGGCCCTTAAAAAGTATTTATTATAAATTCATGAAATAAAGAAATAAAAATAACCCACACATTTTATAAAATTTTAAAATGGAATTAAAAAATAATTCAAAAAGAAGTGGGGAAAATCTATCAAGAATGACTAGCAATGACCTATTAATTTTTTTGTCAAACAAACACATTATAAAGGATTTTTCAGGAAAATAAAACTACTTTCTTCAAGTACTAACATAGATTGTCTTACCTAAAGTATGAAAATTTATCATTGTACCACCACCGCAATGATGGATTTGTGTAGCTAATGAAGTTAATTTCACTATGTGAGGATAATAATTTCGGTGGTGCAGTGGAATAATTACGGTTTTCAAATTGATTTGTGGGATCAAAATACTAGAGAGGTGTTACAAGAGTCCATATGGGTTTCCTCATTTATAGATATATCATGATTTATGAGGGATAAATTAGGATTTTTAATAATTTACCAAGAATATTTTTGTCAAAATAAGTTTTTTTCCATTGCCAGTGGTCAGTTCTACCCACTAATAGATGTAACAATTTCCCCATCATGATTCCTTTGTTTAAAGGAATCATTTATTACTTTTAGGTGAACCAATTGAAAAAAATAGTTTGTTCCTCTTCCATTTACTTTTACTTGGTTACCTTTCCTGCGTACCAAATGAGGCTTTAGTGTGTAACAATCCAGGTCCATTTTCAGTGGATTTAGGTGAACTTACCTAAAGTCCATGATTAGTTTCTAACAACATGTTAATGAATACATAGAGAAATAAGTTAATTTATCAACATTAAAAAAACTAATATGAACACTGCTATGTAATATAATCCCTTTGTATTGATATCTCATCAAGTAGGATGCATACTTGTGTTATCACCCCATATGATTAATTTAACTTTCTCTGAATTAAAGGTTTTGGGGTGTAGTGAAAGTGGTTGGGTGGTCCCAAATAATGGGTTTTCATCGGTTTAAATAGATAATATATTAAAACATGATGATGGAAACCCCATAATCTATTTGATAGGTTATTTTACATTTAATTTATAAATATTTTAAAATAAGAATTACCTCAAATGATATAATTCTTCTTAATCAATTTCTGTTTCTGCTCTTATCATGTTGGAATTGTGGTAGAGAATAAATGTGAGGATTCCTTTAGTTTTATCCATATATTATCCATGAATATCTAAACAACACTATTGGTATTCCTAGTGCTAGCATGGAGGAACCAAGTTCTTAATGCCATTCACCATTGATCACGATGAGATGTTTCTCTTGTTCTCTCTTATTCCAGAGTTGGGGGGGGGGTGGGAGATTATCTCAAGGGATTGATATAATTATTTGAGGTGATCTATTGTATACAAAAACCCTTTATCCTCTAAAATGATTTAAATTTGATCATATTCTAAGGGTTACTAATTAGATAATTTCACAATGGACACTTATCGAATATTTATTCTATGTTATTCCCCATGTCTAATAATAAAAATGATACTATTATTCTTATTTTCATGACATGAATTAAATTAAATATCATTTATTAACAAAATAAATCAATATTTATTTAAATAATATTATATAAAATATATCATTTACGTTGATCCCTTAACTAATCTCTCAATCCACCTTGATGTTTATCATAAAAAATACTTTTTTAAATAAATAAATATAATTCTTTCAATAAATTTAAAATTAATAGATCCACTAAACTCATGAATAAATATTTATTTTAATGTTCACATAATTAAATAATTAGTTATATAACTATATTCAATAAATGATGAATAAATAAATATTTATTTATTACCTGGTAAATAATAAAAAAGAGATAAAATTCAACTCACATATTCTAAACTAGAATATCTAATAATTGAATTTATCATATCAACTTAACTTGAATAATTATTATTCCAAAATCCATGAATAATAATTATTCTTAATATTAAATTCAGTAAAATTTAACATGATTATGGATACACTTAGTGTGAGACCCTCTAGGACTCTTTCTCAATGGAATTATGTGAATTTACCTAAAGTCCAAGATCAGTGTTTAGAAACACATCATAGAACCCATATATAAAGAAGTTAATGTCAAAATGAAAAAAGCCTTCATATGAGAACTATTGTCTAATATAATTTTTTTGAATCAATATATTATCAATTGGGATGGATACTTGTGTCATCATCCTATATTATTTATTAATACTTCTTTTACTTTTTAAAATGAACTTATTAATTAGCTATAATGAATATGAATTTAATGAGATAGTTCCATTCCAATAAAAGGGATAGAGATATATTTTTCCATTAAATTGGATGATAAAAATCATTTCCTGACATATTCAATTAATTTCATATAACTTATGATGCACCCAACACATGCTATCTCATTGTGATCATATGTCATCATAATTTTTTTTATACATCAAAGTATGTGATTTATGATGTACATTAATAATAATATCAAATCTAAGGAATAATACACACATTTATAGATATAAATATCCAATATAACATATAACACGGGGAAATACTATTGGCGGGCTTATCCTCATTAGTTCCCTATCTTAGAGATTAATAAGTGTGAACATCATGAGAAGAAGTCTCAATATCTTATGAGCCTCTAACACCTGATTTTCAAAAAAGATGTTATCTATATCATGTGACTTATGTATAAGAGTATTGTTATATAATTTATAGGATCTCATTATATTGGGTGACTACTATAAGCTTTTTATATGAAAAATAATCTAGGGATATTATCATATTAATGCTATATAGAAGAAAATTCATCATGTGATGAGATATTTATTAATATTTAGAATATTGAAAGTACAAATTCAATTGGTTCTATGGAAATAAATAAAATAGACCCCAAATTTCACTAGATACAACTACTAACAACTTATATTCTGTTATATCTCACACAATAAACACGATTCTAATAAGGTATGGCTATAACTATTGGGCCTTCCATGATCTTCTATAGATATTTTTCTTTTCATGAATTCACTCCTTTGATAAAATACCTCAAGAAGTGATACAACCAAGTTTTTATTTTTTCCCTTTGTCATAAACTTTAAATATTAGATAATACCATAGTCATAAGTTTATCATAATTTATATATTAAGAAACTGATTTAATATTTTTCTGTAATTCCAAAATATTGAAGAATTTCTTATTTAAATCACTTCTTTTGATGTATTAAAAGACGCAACATACTCAATCAATGTATATATAGATACCATAGGATTTAATATGCTTCTATTTTCTATTTACTTATCCATAATATGATATATGATATGAAATTTATTTATAGGAAAACTAGTTATGTATCCCCTTGAAAACTATCATTATAACTTCTCTAAGTACCAGGAAATTATCATATGAATTTTCTCAAGTACCGTTAGTCAGTTACGACTGCTACCCTATTCAGTTCACTTATTTTGATTTTATTTTTTCTCACTATAATTTAAACATAATAAATATAAAATTTCAGTAAATATCATGGAATGTGAGGTACCAATCTAGGCTCTAAACAAAAAATATGAATATTTTTCCATCTCCGTGCTTTAAGAAAACCTACAAAAAACCAAAATCTAGTTTTCTTAGTCTCTTTGATACCTGTAAATTGTTTATAATATGAAAAAGCAGAATTGGAAAAGGGATAATAAAAATAATACAAAAGTAGATTAACTATTACCAATTTAAATATTCTAGAGATCAATCAAAATGTTCCTATAAAAAGGTATGTCTAATGAAGGTGACTTTATTCTCAAATAGGTACCAATGTTTGGTATGAAACAGGTATCAATTTTCAAAAATAGGTACCTATTTTGGTACCTAACAGACAAAACTAATTTAAAATAGGTACCAGTGTTAACACCAAACAATTACCAATTTTCAAAACAGGAAACACTTTTGGGTTTAAATTTTACAAATGATACTAATTTTCTGAACTAAAAATATACAAATACTATTTAAAATTTCAAACAATTACCAAAATGCAGTCCTTGAAAATATAGATCATATTGAAAACAAAGTTCTAACCACAAAACAGACTCTCAAATTTTAAGAATTTTTCTTATCCTAAGAAAAAAATAATAACATTATAATACTTAGTTATAGAATATAATCAGCACCATATAGTTGAATCCTTAAAAAAAATTCCCAATTCATATTAAAATATTCCTCAAATAAAAATCTCAATCAAATAAACATATTTATAGCATCAAAAAATTCATAATGAATTTTTTTTCAAAAGAACTATTCTGGTTTAAAAAAATTCCTATTTACACCTAGAATTTCAAAACTAAGTGGACCAGAGTTCCAAAAAGTGGTCAAGAACTTACATAAGAGGCATGCTAATTTTTTTTTGTGATAAATTAACTGATATTGGCCAAAGGATCATCTATATAAGTTATTTGGATATCCTTTTCCAACTTAGATTTAATAGATAATAGCATAGATATTTTAAGATTTAGATAGTATTTACATTTTTAGAAAACAACCTATAATATTTATGTAATTATAATGTTTCAAAATTAAATGTAATTATACTCATTATAATGATTCAATCCATGATTTCCTAGAAAATAAAAAATTTCCAAATTTAAATTAGATTATACTACACTGTAAAACTAATTCTACAAAATCATATTCAGTTCACACAAATTCACTTTTTAATGAAATATATCTTCACAGTCAGTAAAAATTTTCACATACCAAATCAGACTAAATAATTATCTAGTAAATAGGAAAAAATAAATAAAATCCATGGTTTAAACATGAAAACTAAACAAGTATGCCCATAATAACATGAAAACCATAGAAAAAGAATCATAACCCACAAAAATAGTTTTTTTAGGAAAACACTATCCCAAAAGATGACATACCATGATAAATTTCACTTAATTTGGAATCTTACAAAAAAAATTAATAGGTTTTCCATAGATACTATCATTATGTATGCTGCAACTCATTCAGTGTCAGTGAAATATTCGATACCCTTCAAGATAGTGAACAAATATTCATTGAAAATATGTTTCTAAAGGTCCAATCTATCCATATACCAACCAAAACCATCACTAGACTCCTTCAAGGCTTGATCCATAGTGGTTTCAAGGTTTTTTAAATTATTTAAAATCATCAAATCCTAATCAAGGTAACCTATTTTAATTTTTTTAGTCCTTGAGCTTGGTTTTGGTGAATGGGTGTTTAAATTAGGAGTTGATGCATCCACGTTTGTGTTGTATTCATCTAACCCAATTTCACCATCATGAATGTATTATATCCCATTAGTGCCTCCATAAATATCCTTAACAAAATTACAATACAAACACATAACTTTTCTCATTTCCTGGTATTTAACAAAGATGATTCTTTATACATCATTGTTTAGAACCATATTATGTCTAAACATAGACACTTTCTTGTTCACCTATAATATTCAACATAAGTTAGACACATGAAACTTTAATATTAAAAATTATTATTCATTATTTTTTTTTCAAAAAGTAAACCTTAACATATTTATACCACACTTATATTTTATCCATCGCACATTATTGATCTATCCCTAAACCAAAACCAAAAAACATTCATCATATCATACAAAATGTCATAGGTATTTCCTAATGTTGTTAAAAAATATTGTATCTAAGTAATAAATTTTATTCCATAACAAGGCACTCACTTATCAAGAATATTTTTTAGTTCTCTCAAATGTTCAGAATGAAATCCATTTTCAACAAAAAATGTCCTTTTTCCTACATGGTCAACAATAATTGAATCAACATATCATATTCCTAAATATTCCTGATGTAATCCTTTATCTTTGAAGAATTTCTTACCATATTTCTCTAATTTAAATTAATATATAGTAATTATTAAAAAAATTTGTATACAATATGGATACTTATTGGTAATGTAGTGTAAAAATATAATTTCAAAATTGAGTACATTTTATTCTCTATAAAAAATAAGCTACAAAAATGGAATTGGTAACATTTATAACACATATCACATAAATATTATTTCAAATAACATCATGCATCCTTGGAATCCAAAAATTCATTATACATTTCAGTTCAAATTTCATTCTGAAATATAGACTATGTTTTTGAGGTCTCAATTTTGTTGATTAAGATAATCCATTTTTTGACTCAATGAAATCTATTTTTTCATCAATTGGGTATACATTATCTACAAAAATTAAGTTATGTAATAAGCAACATGAAATTACCACCTGAGAGTTGGGTAGAATGTTGGGATTCTTAAAATATCACACCTAAGTGTTAAAATTACAAAACACCACTCAATAATATTTCATGTTAAAGAATGGTGTAAATTGAAACACTATTTTAGAATTCTAGGTAGTCGACCATCCATATATTCAATTATATGGTAATGTTTCCCATGATATGGTGTAAAAAAACCTTCATAATTTTCATACCCTACATAAACTAATTAATAATTACCTTGTGGAATAATGAACCCATTTCTCCTAGTTATTACATCATGAAAAACCCTACCAACAACTGCATACCCTCCATTCATGGAATAATATAACTGAAATATCCAAAAAAATTACACTACAAACACATTTATTGTATTCTCACCCTTTCTATTTCTATATCTTGCCTTATCACCCATTGAGACTTTTACTTTTACATGTTTCAGATCCATAACACCTAGAAAATTATTTAAAAATGGAGTGAAAAAATAAATATTCAGGATACACATGCTACAAGATCAATATGGAATAAATATTTAAAAATATAGTTCAAACAATATTACCTTAAAATATTTACACTTCACATTGTTCTTATCATTTGGTATAGGTTCAGAGGACTTCCAAAAAATTCCTCCAACGTGCATCACAACTTTTAAAATTTCATGAAAATTACTACTTATTATTTTCCAAGATCTAAAAAAGTTAAATTGTATAACCCTATTCTTCACATTATGTTTAAGGATTTATAGATAAATTGAAACTTATACATCCACAAGTATATTTTTTTCACCACCAAGCCTCCCTCGACATCAAGAAAACTGCATAAGTTGTCAAATGTTTTCCTATTAATTCAAAGTAGGTCATAACATGTGAGTTCACTACTATAATATAATGATTCATACTTTTAATAAATAGATATTACATCTTAATAGATTGTACATTCAATATATTTTACAAATACATTCTGGAGGATTGTAAAAGTTCAGTGTCTTTAGAGGCTAGATACACAATATTCCTATTTAATGAAATATATTCAATATCTCCCACAAAGATCTTTACACATTGTAATATTCTAAGACATACCCTACTTATAACCTCTCTTCATATCCCAGGGAAAGGAAACATATGAAAGAGTGAGCTTAGATTCACAATAAGGGCAAATAGGGGAGACATCAATGATCACTTAAACATAACATGAGCATATAGGTATGAGAACATGATATTTACATTTCAAAATCTATACCCAATATATTATGGATCATAATTATAATAACCACTACCTAATTCTCCCTCACATGATCATGTCAAGTTGGTTACATGACCTCAGGCATTCCTCCATATACACTAGATATTACCGACTAGCAGCAAAGGTGTAAGGAAAATAGTGGGGAGACTATAACCTTTGGTATAAAGTAGCAATAAAAGTGGAAATAATGTAAATAATCAAGAATGCACCCAAGAAGAATAAAATAATAATTGGAGAATACAATAATAATAAATACCATAAAAATAGAGGCTAAATATAACCAAATGGTGTGCTGTAAGTTATACAAATAAAAGACTAAACTGACCTGATAAAAGATATTGAAAAATCCCTGGTTTCAAGCCCCATATCATTCCTGTCTCCAAGATACTTATCTTTACCTTGTCAGTATCTGTATCCATGAAGTATACCCAAGTACCAAACGACACCCAAACATGGTGTGAATAAAATTCAGTTGGTTGATAACCATGATGTCTAAACAATCTAGTCTAAATATATAATGCATATAATAAAGCAAAAAATAGGGTTATTTATTCATAATTTAATATGGAACATAAAATAAACCCATCAAACCTCAGAATCTGATTTTACACCATGGGTAAGCGAAACCTACTTTGACTCCATGCGAGATGTCTCTATCAAGTAGTGAATCTGCTTGTATTCAGAAAAATCACACATACCTTAAAATATTCTTTTGAGTTAGGATAAATAGTTAGGATCATGTCTTAACTAACTATTTCATACCAGATCCTTATAATATGTTAGAGACACTTATGTATTCCCAGATCACTGATTTTCAAGGGGAAGGTAACCATATCATATTGGAAACTTAGACTATTCTAGATCCACTTATGTGTTCCCATGGTGCACTTCTAAATCAAGGGAAATTTCAAATGTCATGACATATCATAATAGAACCTTAGACTATTATAGAGACACTTATGTATTCCCATGGTGGACATAAAAACCAAAGAAAAAAAGTATCAAATAATCATTACTAAGTCCTATCATGTCAAAAGAGAATCTACCAATTTAGTGGATTCTCCTATGTCAAGAAAAACCAAAAATGGTTAACACCAAGTAACCAAACATCAACATGTAATCAAGTTATCATAAACATGATTGGTAAGTTCTTCCAATTACCAATTTATAAGTCATCTATTCTCAACTAGTGTATTATCCTATATCAGGATGAATCACCAATATCACATAATTCTAAATTCATAATTATCAAATCTCACAAGTTATTCCAGGTTACAATTTATCACTATTCACATGTTATTCCAAATAAAAAATATCCTAATTCACTTGTTATGCCAAATACATATTAATAAATGATGTACCTTAATCATAATTTCATCGTTAGGATCACCTCTCAGGTGGCCGTAAGTCTGGTATCAACACCAATGGACCTAATGTGATCTATGGGGGGGGGGTCTAAGAAAGTTAATTCAATCAAAATTGTGCACTATCCATTTAGGTAGTCTGAAAACATGGTGTTCAAGCACGATCAAACTTATTTCACATACTAGAATAATTAAAACAGAAATTAGAGAGTTGTTTTAAGAACACCAACCTAAATAGAAGAGAATAAATAAAAAATCCTTCAATGTTTGAGGTAGCGATCATATTCTCCATTATTTATCTTCAATGAAAACAATAGTTTTATTAATGCATGAAATGAGATATTGATATTGACCATTTGACCTGAAATAGGTTTCCACAAGGAAATACAATCATATTAGGGATGATAAAAGGAAAATAACTAAAGTATTACCTTTTAATTATCGACCAGTTTAACAACCCAAGATTAAAGTACATGGATATTACATTTATTTTTATGGAATAGTTAATATATTACACAAATATACGCCCAAAGACTGTATTAGTTTATTGTCTTTGGAAACTTGGAACATAATATTTTAACTTGGTGAAAGATCTTCAACATATCCCATAAAGATATTCCCCTTTTGTTTTCCTACCTAAAACCTTTCTTTATATCCTGGGGAAAAGAAAACATAAAAAGGGTGAGATCAAATTCTTAATAAGGGTAAAAATAGATAACATAAAACAAGCCATAAACATAAGAATGTAAAAACATGAATATAATGCTTAAATATCAAAATCTTGAGCCATGACATAAATCTTGGCAGTACATAAGGCATAAATCATAAAAGAAAATTAACCATGATAAAATATAATTGGCATAAAACATGGAATTATGAAAAAAAATAAGCACATAATATGATTTCAATAGTATCCAAGGAATTGCTTCCAATACCATCTTAGTGGAAAAAGTCCATTACTAAACTAGGTTTAATTTTCGTTCCATTCATGTATCACTGAACTAGATTTACTTGGCATTCTAGCCTAGTATTACTGAACTAGATTTACTTACCATTTTAGTCATTTATATCTCATGAGATATAAATCTTTACCTAATGTATTTGAGTGAAATATAGGTCTCACCCATCTCATAATGAAACTATTCTTACATTTTCCATAAAAAAATAAATCATTAATCACAGAATAACCTAATAAATAAAATGAATTTCTTAAAAATCATTCCTTAATAACATAATCCATATAAAATATCATTCCATAATTAACAAAATAAAATCATAGTAATAAAAGGGATAAAAACATAACCCTATTTAAGAGCCTCATCTTAGATGGAAAATAATTTTGATAAAACACTTGAACTTAATTCTTGAGGAAAATATCCTTTCTACTTCAAAAATGTTTTCTTTTCTCAAAATACAGTTCAATTTTAAAAGAAAATAATTTAGTTGAAAATAAAATTGAAACCATGTAGAGGAAGATTCATGGAAATAAGGTTTTATGAAGATGTAAAAATCTGTTCATTCTGTATAAGTTAAAAAAACATCTGCCTCGTACTTTTACCAAAAAAGTAAAAAAGTACATAAAATCGAATAACGACAAAAGATTCATTTCATACTATTTAATAAAAATTCACCAAAGGGTAAAATTAACTTTAAAAAATTATATAAGAATCTAAATAATAGTACATAATTAAAAAACATGTATGTGGATGATAAATATACCCCAGTAAATACTTACGTATAAAAAATCTCAGATAAAAATGAGATTGTAAAATTATCCCTTACCTTAGGTTCGATATGCTTCATATGTATCCGAAAATCTTTTATAGTGGGCTTAAAAATATTATAAACTTTTCAACATAACCATAATAATATTTATTATATCATATATGATTCACTTATGACTTTATATTGCCCTTTCATTTATCAATTCCATGTTAAAGTAATGCTTTTGTTAATAATCATTTTATTTACTGTAAGTGTTTTGACTTGTTATTATTGATATTATTAATTAGATCACGATTTAATTACTTCCATAATGCAAAAAAAGATTTATATATAATATATATATTCATTATATAAATATATATAAGAGATAGATAAATGAAATGGAATACACCGTTCATCGAGACGGTAGGCCGTACATACGCATGAATGTTGTTTCTATTTCCTTATTGAATTGAATGGAAGCAAGTAAATGATATATATACACACACACACATAAATATAGTAGCATTATAATGCCATATATTTAATTCTTATTTATTAAATATACTTTATAATAATTCTTGAATGTTTAACATTGAGAATGAATCTCATCGCATCGTCAAGACGATATGCCGTACATATGCCCAAACGACGATATCATTCACTTGATGGTTAAATGGTATGAAATTGGATGATATATTAATTATAAAGAATAATTATCATGTTATATTAATTATTTAAATTCATTATACTCATCATTATACACATCTAAATTATGTATTTTTGAATAAAAAATTACACTACGACGTGGAGACAGTAAGATGTACGTACAGACACATGGTGATATTATCATTCATAGGATGGATAAAAGGAGGTATAAGGTTGTAACAGAATTATAATAACATATCATAATGTATAATATAATAGATTTATTACTTTATTATGAGAACAACATAAGAATAGAAAGTATAAGAAGAAAATAATTTTGAAATATGTGACAAAACAATTACCTCTTTTTCGAGTTTCTCTTTTTGATTTTCACAAAAGGTCTACCTAAGATGAATTTCTTCCCAAAGTGTCACCTCTAGGATGAAGAGAGAGATTTTTTAAGATTATTTTAGTAGATTTTGGATGAGTCAAATGGCTTGAATGGTGTGAGTAAGTGAGTATAGGTGGTGTCCTTTTATAAGAGGGAGGACATACACTTTTGAAATGTCTTGAAATATTAATTTATTATAAATTTATTTTCGGTTTATAATGGTCCAAAACTAATTTATTTATAAGATAAGATAATTATGGGTATAAATACTCTCAAAAAATAAAATTTAGACATGTTTTGATTTTATTTTAAACCTTATCATTTTGATTTATCTAATATATTTAAATTTATTTATAGTAATAATATTCTAAATATTAAATGGTTATAAATATTTACTTATGTGTTTTAAATTGTCCATAATTGGATAATTTATGAAATTTTAGACCATATAATTTTCACTTTGTAATATTTTAATATTTTTGTGATTTTTAACTAATTTAATAATATGTTATTTTTATAAAATATCAATAGTTTCAATTTTGACATTATTCATTTATTTGAATTTAAATAAAATCCAAATAGAATATAAATTCGAAAAAAAATATTTAATATACTTATAACATGTCATAGTAATCTATAAAATTAGTGGATAACATTAATTAGTTCATATAATATTTATTTTAATATTTTTAAAACCATTTATTTGATATTTCTATCAATAAAATAATTTCTACATCACTATTGTGTCATCCTTAATAGTATTTATTTAATCTTCTAAAATTATAAATAAATTCACATGATGTATATAATTTCATTATATTTCTGTATACTATTTATTTTATAATTTTTATAATTTTTATCATTATATTAAAATTATTATACTTATAAGATATAAGAGAGTGACATGTTGTCACTTTCTTTTGTTTTAATTATAATTACATAAATTTCATGGAAAAAAGTCCATTAAATGAATAAATTCCTAACTTTAGATGATATTGGTCAAATTTAACTCATCCAATAGGATTTTGGCATGTGTTAGGGTAATTTTATTATCTTTATCATATTATTTGTTACCCTAATTTACCCGATTTACCTTTAAATGTGGTAAATAAAAATTACCATAGTTACTATTCATAATATCAAAAAAAAATAACATATTTTGGACACAATGATTCCAAATATGGAATATATTTTTTAAAATTCCAAACACATAAGTTTCATTAATTAATTTAAAATTAATTTCGGTTGTCAAAACCAGAAAACAGGTTTTTAAGAAGTAAAAACTATCAAAAGATTGTTATGTGTTTATGTCCAATTTAATTGTTAAATTACTTCCAATGACCAAAATTTAATTAGATGATAAAAAAATAATCCAACTAAACTTTAACACAATTTAAAAACATAATATAACTATATAAATAAATTAGATGATAAGATAGTTTTGAATTAAAATACAGTATTTTTCACTATTCATTAAAATTTTAATTTTATCAGAAAAATACCAAAAATTTATCCAAATTAAATTTTGATGTCTCACTTTCAAATAAGAGGTTTATTTTTTTAAATATAATATATAAAAGTTTTAAAAACTAGATTTAAAATTGGCGCGCCATCAAAAGGTGGAAAAATTGCATTTTTTAAAAAATACTTCTTTTATTTGAAAAATTGAATATGTTTTTATATCATGTTCTAGAAAATACATAATATTAATTTTAATGTTATATAAAATTAAAAATTTGGTTAATACTATTCATAACGGCTAGTTTGTATCCCATTAAATAATAATATTTTAATAATATATCATTGTTTAATGAAACTCAGTATTATGTACAATGCAAGCTATCGAGGAAGGTTTCTCTTGTGTGTAATTCAAGCCAAGTATAATGTTGTGTATACTGTAATCTAATATGGTGTTGCGTATAGTGAAATCTAATCTTGGTGTAGTGTACAACACAATACATCAAAGAAACTAAAAAGAATCTATCTCATAAAATCATGGGGTGTTACATTATAGCCCTCTTAAAATGAATTTCACCCTCAAAATTCGTCGGGGTTATAAAAGGTTTACTACTTAAAGTTTACTTCATGGAAACCCCCATCATAAAAAGGAATACTAAAACTTCATTTTAAAAAGGAAAGTTAGAAACATAACGGTTACCCAAAGTAACTCATCACTGGGTTTCCACATAAGAGAACATAGGTGGGAAGTAAAAACATGGATATGAGAAAAAAATATAACCATCAAATTATAATGGATAGTGATAGAGAAAAAGGTTTTGAGAAAGTTAACAACCAGAAAGCCATAAATCTGTGATGATTTAAGGGACCATCTAATTCATCAGATAAGAAGGTACTATGATAACATTTTTTGGTTTCAAGATCCTTTCCCTAAAGTTGAAGAATTTTTCATGAGAATAAATACTTACTTGATTTTGGTACAATATCACCATTGTTCGTGCCTTGAATTTTTTTCACTTCAACTCTTATTTAAAGAAATGAAGTTGAATTTTTCATTCTTGAAGTGTTAACAGATCATGCGATAAAATGATAGGTCATTCCATCTATCTGAAAAAAAAGGTTAGCACAGGTAATCAAATATGCATAAGTTCACATATAGTGAGATAATAAATTAATCTAACAAACTTCAAACAGAATATAACTAATACTATCCATAAATGGATAGCATTACAATCCTTTCAAAAACTAAAAATATAAAACTTTAGAAATAGGTGAACTAAATCAACATAACATTTATCTCCCATATCTCATAAGGTAGTTCTTCATTGTCACATTACAAACATGTGAATACCTTAATCATGTATTCTATTTAAACATAGTAATAAAATGAATTACCATATAAACTCAGTGAAAACATGAATTATATCAAAATTAAATCTTTCTACACACCAAAAATACCAAAAATTCTATATACTCAAACCATGATATCACTTTGTCCTTATATCATTCACGAGGTCATTGATACTATCAAACATCTCATTATCTCCTTATCCCTTCATTATGTGCATATCACGGGATTTCTAAAAATATTTCAATCACTTTTCATGGTTACCTGTACCATATAATTATGAAAAACCACAATGGAACAATACATAGACATTCCAATATTCCATAATACTATAAAAGCGATTCAACAACACTATTTTGGAATCCTATTACATAAACACTTACTCATTCCACCACTTCATTGTCATACTCAACATCGCCAATAATGATCGCATGTGATTTAACTTTTCATTTGTCCTTAAGAGTTTTTCGACATCGATAATCATCCATAACCCTTGTATTAGGGCATTGGTTAGCAGAATGCCCCATTTTGTTGCACTTGTAGAATTGATGTATGAGTGGTGCATTCTCTATAGTCTTTTCTCTATTAACATCATCAACTACCTTTTCCCCATTACTTAGGCATGCAACTACTCAATGAAATTATTTTTGACACTTAAAATTTTTTTTAGTCCCTTTAAGACAATCTCCAAAATGCTTCTTTCCACACTTTGAGAATAAGGAAACATTCATCTTCTTTTCACCATTGTTTTGAGATTTTCCCTTGAACTCCATCTTTCATTTCTTATCAAAACCATGAGATTGATATGTAACACCAACTTTTATTTATACCTTGATAGCACAATGAAAAATCTCTTTATAGCTAATAAATTATCTTATAGCTAATTCCCTTTTAAGACATGGTTTTAAGACACTAAATAATCGACCAGGTTTACTTTCAGGTTGGATGATAAAACTAGAAGCATACCTTACAAGTCTTGTAAAATTTTCCTCATATGTACCAACAGATTCATCATACTTTTGCTTCAGCTCAAGGAAATCCTTTTTCATATTTGTTTGAAGAATGCAAGGGAATTAATTATTGAAATATAAGTTCTTGAATTCATCCCATTCCATGGATTCAATTTCATATTTCAACCTTGTATTCTTGATTAGAGTATACCACTAGTCTGCTTCAGTGTCTAAACAATAAATATCCAAAACAACTTTTTAATGTTCTGAACAATGAAGGATGTAAAATATATTTTCAATGGTACTGATCCATTGTTTAGCAACAAGTTGATCAAAATACCCACTGAAAGAAGGTGGATGTTGCCTTATAAAGGACTCAGCAGAACGTTGTTCTTTTCTCTGCACATTTGGAAGTCCAGAATGATTCATATATTGTCTAAGTATAGAAATAAGATTTTTCATTCCATATACCATAAAATTTGGTTGTTTATGAGTACAATCATTTAATTTACTAGTTTATTGATCAATAACATGGTTCTTTTAGGTTATATCCATTGTCTAAAACCCAAAAAAATAGCGTAACATGGAAAAATTATACTAGGAAAAAACATAATAAAGGGGGAGTAATTTCAATATCTAATATATTAGGTTTAATAATAGGTTAATCAAGATCATTACCATAATTCTAGGACTGTAACCTATAGTTATAATGACCCTTAGGGACATCCCTTGACATACCTTAGAAATATCTCTAGGGATCTCACTAAAGTTTTCACATCCTAGTTTCCAATGGTTGACTAAACATTTTCTTTGATACAAACTCCAACAAACCAAGATTAACGTACGTGAACAATAAATTTCTTTTTGAGGAATACTTAATACATTACAAAAATGTACTCCCAAAGACTATATTGGTTTTGTGTCTTTGGAAACTTGGAACATAATCTTCTAACTTGTTGAAATATCTTCAACATCTCCCATAAAGATATTCCCCTTTTGTTTTCCTACCTAAAACCTTTTGTTTATATCCTGGAAAAAATAAATCATAAAAAGGGTGATCTCAAAAGCTCAGTAAGGGTAAATATGGATAACATAAAACAATCCATAAACATAAGAATGTAAAAACATAAAAATAAACTTTAAATATCAAAATCTTGAGTCATGAAATAAATCTTGTAAGTACGTAAGGAATAGATCATAAAGGAACATTAACCATGATAAAATATCATTGGAATAAAAAATGAAATTTTTTCAAAAAAATAATCACAAAAATATTATTTTTATAGTAGCCAAGGCATTTCTTCCAAGACCATCACAGTGAACAAAGTCCATTAATAAACTAGGTTTAATTTCCGTTCCAGACATGTATTACTGAATTAGATTTAATTTCCATTCCAGTCATTTCTATCTCATGAGATATAAATATTTAACCAATAAATTTGAGGGAGATATAGGTCCCACATGTCTCATAATGAAATCATTCTTATATGTGCCATATAAACATAAATCATTCATCATAGCATAACCCAAAAAATTAAATGGGTTTCTTAAACATCATTCCATCATAACATAATCCATATAAAATATCATTTCATCATTAACACAGTCACATCATTGTAAAAATAGAGATAGAAAAATAACCCTATTAGAATCCTCATGTGTTAATCATGTTTTAATGATCACAAATCCTATACATTCTGTTACACTTATTAATCTTGTGTAATCTGTCTCAAATCATGTGTACAGATGATT
Source organism: Viscum album (assembly GCA_963277665.1). Classification (NCBI taxonomy): domain Eukaryota; kingdom Viridiplantae; phylum Streptophyta; class Magnoliopsida; order Santalales; family Viscaceae; genus Viscum; species Viscum album. The sequence goes on along the minus strand of OY728119.1, from coordinate 1,681,116,858 downwards.
AGTTTCTTTATGCTTTAAATAAACCTATCCAAGATCTTAAGTGCTATATTTAATTATTGTAAAATATTTTTAATTCATGTTATAATGAAATTGATTGATAAATGATTGAGTCTAATCCATTATATGAATATCATTGTTTAAGTTTGTATATAGACATTTGGATAAGTATGAGAAACCATGAGTCTGCCACTAGTTATGTTTTTCTGGAAAAAGACCAAACACCATGACCCAAACACCATGACCTAGACACCATGACCCAAACATTGTGACCAAGACACCATGAACCAGACACTGTGACCCACACACTGTGACCCAAACACCATGACCAGACACCGTGACCCAGACATTGTGACCTAGACACTGTGACCTAGACATCGTGACCAGACACTGTGACTAGACACTGAAACCAACTTCTAATCTGTTGAAGTCTGTGACACCAATTTCATGCTGAGACACCTTTTGAAGTTTAAAAAAGGACCAGACATCGTGATCCTAACACCGAATCTATACTACCAGTTCCTGATCACTATACAACTATGCCATCATAACTGTCTCTCCGCTCAAAGGCAATCAATGAGACACAATTTCAAGGATACACCATTTCTAGATAGACTATGACATCGTTTCTTAATCTATTTTGTCATTTTTCAATTTAATCTCTAATGGTCATATTTGAATATTTTAAATGCACTGACATAATTAATGTTACTTTGTAGAAATGTCACCTCATAGTATGAGGTACTAGGTGTAGAATACATGCATCTTGTCGGCTCCAACACAAGCACTCCAAGAATAAAAAGAACAGTGTGATTAGAAACCAAATATAGAAGAAAGAGATGATAGAGAAACAAGTGTGCGCGATAATGAAGAAGCACGAGCATTCTTGAGAAAATCCGACACATGAAACTTCACTAAGAACATATGAAACATTCACTATGATACCATAGATCAGTGTCGAGAACATATTCGCAATAAAAACTCCATGAAGAACATGAGTAAGATCTGAACCAGAGCACTAGAATTGCAATACTCTGTTTTTGGCAAGAGGACTCGATTCTTGCATATGTTTCATCCTAGAAGTCCAGAGCTACATAAAATAACACCCAGAGCACTTCTAACCTTATCTCATCATTTTTTCTCCATTGTGTATTTTTTAGCTTTCGAGCTATGTGTGTGTGTGTGTCTGTATAAAAACATGCACTATCGCCTGTATTAAATTGAAAGATAAAAGATATCCTTTCTCATACATCCTTTTACACTTGTGTATTCCCACAGATAAGTGTGGAATAGGTCCCTATGTGACATGACAGTTCATACCCATGGAGAACTGTGAAAGAGGTTGTGTGACTTGGAAAGTCCTGTGTACTATTTTTAACCCTGATCCAGGGTGTGGATCAAGTTTATTTATATAAACTTCTTGGTGGAAGGTGATCACCAAGTGAAGTGGATTAGGACTCGGCTTGAGACTGAACCACTTGTGTTATATCCTCTCTGTTATTTGATTTAGTTTTATCTATTTTACTGTATAATTAAGATATCACTAAACTTGATTTGATAGTTAATATTGGAAAGAAGTTACAATTGATTTGCCTTATTAGAATAGATTCAAAAGTAATATTAATAACTAATATTAAATATATTGAGAATTAATAAATCTTATGAGAATTTATTTAAATATTAAAACTTTCATAACTGTATTACTTTGATTAACTGGGCTATATTTAAATTTATTGGGGAACCTTTTTAATAATTCTTTTCAAATAGAAATTTTTGTAGATACACAATTCACCCCTCTTGATTACTCTACTTCGACCAACATTTGGTATTAGAGGTTGTTTGTAAGACTCTGTTTTTGACCCTATTAAATTGTGATTTTAGTCATACTTTAAATATTTTTAAATTTCTGTTAATTAAAAATTTCTATCTCTTTCAAAGTATTTTTTTATTATGGATTATAGACTAGAAGGTGCTACAACAAACATACCACCATTCTTTAATGGAACCAATTATTCTCAATGAAAAATTAAAATGAAAATGCGTTTAGATAGTATGAGTTTTGAAATTTGGTCTTTAATTATAGATGAATATAAGATTCATGCTACTGATAGAATCACTTGGAATAACCCTACCAAGAATTCCTACAATAATAATTGAAAATCCATTAATTCTTTATATTTATCCTTAGGAGATGAAGAATTTAATATAATTTCTACATGTAAAACTACCCATGAAATTTGGGATACCTTGTCTATTTCACATGAAGGAAATTATAGTGTGAAAAAAATGAGACTTAATACTTATAATATTAAATATTATAACTTTAAAATGAAACCCAATGAGCATATTTATGACATGTATCTCAGGTTCAATGAAATTTTCAACATAATGACTTCTCTTAGAAGAGAAGTTACTACCAAATAACAGATCATGAGGATTCTTAGATGCCTACCTAATAGATGGAGAGGAACCTCTGTCTCTATTAGAGAATCATGTGACATCAGCAAGTTACCTGTAAAATAACTCATTGGGAAAATAATGATGTATGAAGAGGATTTTAAAGTCAGCAAGGAAGAGGAGGATAAACCCAAAAGAAAATCTATTGCATTTAAGACCACCACTTATAAAAACAAAGAGAAAGGTAAGTTGGAAGCCTCTATAGAAAGTTTCAGTAGTGAACAATAATCACCTGATAGTGATGAGGAGATCTATCAATAAGCCAAAAGGTTTAAGAGATTTTACAAAAAGAATAAATTTTTCATAAATCTTAACATCAAAAAAATATATGATAAAAAAGGAAGCTAGAAGAATGATTGGAAAATAAGTGACAAGTATGATGAGATAGTTTTCTATGAGTGTAAACATAAGGGACATATAAAGTCTGACTGTCTTAAGCTCAAGTACATAAAGAAATATGAGGACAAAGATAGAAAGTATAAATAGGAAATGAAAGAAACATGGAGTGCTTCTGAGGCCATTTTAAGTAACTCAAAATCTTCACATGATGAACAGGATAACAAAGCCAATATGTGTTTTATGAAAAACACATCTGAGGTAACATTGGAATCTCCTGTACACAATTCCTATTATTCTGGAGATGAGAGTGACTCTGAAAATATGTCTAATGAAGAAATTATTGAATACTATAATATTCTTGAAGAGACATGTAATTAACTAAAAGATAAATAAAAATCTTTAAATAAACAACATTATCTTACCGCAACTATTAAAACTAAACTTAGTATAGAAATGGATAAAAATGATCAATTAATCAAAGAAAACAATGAACTAAAACTATCTAATGAGAAATTGAAAAAGGATCTTGAAAGGTTTACTAATGGTAAAGATACCTTGGTACAAATGCTAGGTAAATAGAATGATCCTAAATATACTACTGGTATTGGATATCAACCTAGTAAAAGAAATTTTGGAAGAACTAATTCTGTTTCTAAATCTATGACATGTATATTTACTCATAGTTCTAGAAAACATTCAGCTCGTTCAAGTTATGATACACTCTATACTATTTCAATATTTTCTGGACCAAATAGAGTTTATTTTTCAAGTACTTTACATAATGCTTATAGAAAACCTATGAGGCAGATATGGGTTCCTAAATCACTAGTCACTAATATTACTGGACCCAAACAGGTATGGATACCAAAATATTTTTTTATCTGATTATTTTGTAGGAAAGTTGTTTAAAGAGCTCCTGTAAAAGATTATGGTACTTGGGAAATGGGTGTTGAAGACACATGACAGGGGACTATTTATGATTCAAGAATTTAATAAAGATTGATGGTGGACATGTCACCTTTGGTGACAATGCCAAAGGAAAGATCATTTTCCTTGGCCAAATTGGTAACTCTAACTCAGTTTTAATTTCCAAAGTACTTTTTTTGATGGATTGAAATATAATCTGCTTAGTATTTCACAACTATGTGATGGTGGATTTCATGATAAATTTAAAAATTATGCTTGATTTGTTTTCAATTCTAAAAATTAATTAGTATTTTCTTATTTAAGAAATAAAAACGTATATATAGTTAACTTATATTCTTTAGTCTCTCAAAATGATTCATGTTTAAGTGTATTTCACAGAGTCTTGGATTTGGAATAGGAGACTAGGACACTGTAATATTTACTCTCTTATAAATTTAACTAGAAATTTTTTAGTCAAAGACCTAACCAAACTTGAGTTTCCAAATGATAAAGTGTGTGATCCTAGTCGAAAGGGAAAACAACACAAAATTTCCTTCAAACCAAAGGAAGAAGTGTCAACTCCTTAACCTCTCGAATTGGTTCACGTGGAATTGTTTAGACCATCTAGAGTTTCTATATTAAATGGGAAGCACTATGTTTATGTTTTTGTAGATGATTTTTCTAGATATAATTGGACTTTCTTTTTAGCTCAAAAAAGTGAAGCCTACTCTCATTTTACCAAATATGCCAAAACTGTAGAAAATATTAGTGTAATAAGAATTAAAACCTTAATAAGTGATCTTGGTCGTGAGTTTGAAAATCAAGAGTTTGAATCCTTTTTATCACAAAATGGATATATTCATAATTTCTCTTCCCCTAGAACACCTCAACTAAATGAAGTTTTAAAAAGAAGAAATAGAACCTTGAAAGATATTTCTATAACCATGCTCAGTGAATTTGACTTACCTATTTATTTTTGGGATGAAGATGTAAATACAAAATGCTATATTATCAATAGAGTGTTGAATAGACCTATTCTTAAAAGAACTCCATATGAGTTATGGAATAATAGAAAACCCAAATTTAGATACTTCAAAGTATTTGGTTACGAAGTCTATATCCTTAATACTAAGGAAAATCTTGAAATTTTTTCATCCAAGAGTGATGAAGGGATCGTTTTAGGATATTCTATCTCTAGTAAAGCCTATAGAGTGTTTAATAAAAGAACTAAATGTGTGAAAGAATACGTCCATGTAAAATTTGATGAAATAGATCCACATGAGCCTAAAACCACTCTAGAGAACCTGGAGGATGATGTATCAAATCTGAACATTAATTCAAAATCCTCTGACCATCCTGTAAAGGAATCTGTGAAAGCTTCTAGTTTTGGAAACTCTTTAGATTCAAGTCACAATGAACCCGAACCTATTGAAGAAACTGAAATCACAAGTCCTTCTTTTTATAGATCTATTAGAACTCTTAATAACCATTATTTAGATGCTGTTATAAGAGACTTAGATAAAGTTACTCAAACTAGAGATTCTCTTAGAAATCAGGTTGAACATCATGTCTTCTTGTCACAACTTGAACCAAAAAACATTAATGATGTTATCAATGATGAATTTTGGGTGATGGCTATGCAAGAAGAGATTAATCAGTTTGAAATGAACAAATTTTGGAAACTTGTTGACAGAGCCAAAGACACATTCACCATAGGCACTAAATGGGTGTTTAGGAATAAGGTAGATGAAGCTGGTAATATAGATGAGGATGTCTTTGTTAAGAAACCACCTAGTTTTATAAATCCTCATTTTCCAAATCATATTTTTAAATTATCAAAAGCTTTATATGGTTTAAAACAAGCTCCAAGAGTTTGGTATGATATACTGAGTACTTTTATTATTTCTAAATGTTTTAAAAAAGAAATAGTTGATTATAACCTCTTTATAAAACAAATTTCCAATGATGTTTTAGTAGTTCAAATTTATGTAGATTACATTATCTTTTGATCTTCAAAAAATTATTTATGCATTGAATTTTATTAAATGATGCAAAATGAAATTGAAATGAGTTTAATGGGTGAACTCAAATTCTTTCTTGGATTTTAAATATTTCAAAATAATGATGGTATTGTTTTAAATAAAATAAAATATACTAAAGATATTCTAAAACATTTTGGTTTGGATAACACTAAAAGTAGTGACAATCCAATGAGTACTACTTGTAAGTTGGATCATAATGAATATGGAAAATCTATTGATCATACCACTTATAGAGGAATGATTGTAATCTTACTCTACTTAACTACTAGACGACCTGAAATTATGTTTGTATGTGTATGTGTGCTCATTTTAAAGAGAACCCTAAGGAATCACATTTGAATGATGTTAAGAGAATTTTCAAATACCTCAAGAATACACCCAATCTAGAACTGTTCTATCCCAGAGGACAATCATTTGAGTTAGTTAGTTATTATGATGATGACTTTGGTGGTTGTAAGTTAGATAGAAAAAGTACCTCTATAACATGTAACTTTTCAGGCAAGTCACTAGTATCATGGTGTAGTAAGAAACACAACTCCGTTGCATTATCTACTATAGAGGCTAAATACATAGTTGCTGGTAGTTTTTTTTCACAAATTTTGTGGATGAAAAACACATTAATAGATTATGGATATCAATTCAGGAATGTACCTATAAATTGTGATAATACAAGTGCTATTAACATCTCAAAAAATCCTGTTTCACACTCTAGGATAAAATATATTGATGTAAGACATCATGTTTTGAGAGATCATTATCAAAAAGGTGATATCACTTTGGAATTCATTGGAACTGAATATTAGCTTGCTGATATATTCACCAAACCATTGAATTTTGAAAGAATAGATTACATCATACATGAGTTAGGAATGATAAATATTAATTAGTAAGTATATTGTTTCATGTTTATGGCCTCATAGTTACTCTATCTCTCTCTGTTACTGTCTGGAACTTATTGTCTCAAAAAATATGGTCACATAGTTTAGAAATCAAACAGTTACAGTCTCACCGTGAAAGCCTATTACGGTCTCACCATGAAAATTGGTTACGGTCTCACCGTAAAGATGCTTTATTGTTTTATTTACATATTATAACCCATATCGCGGTAATTAATTATTGTGTACTTTTACTTTCCTACAGTTTTTCTTCACCTGAGATCTCTTCTCTCAAACCGTAACCCCTCTTTCAACCCTTCTATCTCTCAAACCTTCATTGAATGACCATGATGAAACACCCATCGTCATCAACTCTTGAGAAGATAAGATCAAAGAATAAGATAAAAATAGCATTGAAGTTAGCACCCAAAGGTCATCTGAATCTGAATCTGTTAGAAAAAATAGTGGTACCCAAAAAGGAGATATGCCATAAGTGGCTTCTGTCAAGTTAGTCTTTGGTATTGAAAGTTATCAGTATATTCAATTCTATTTTGATACAGAAGATGGATATGTTGTAAGAAGCTGGATAAATGGCCAGATATGTACCTTTTCATCGAGGTTATGGGATTCATGCCTTTGGATACCTCATGAGGGTATTTGGAAGGACTAACAGAGAGGTCCTACACATCCAAGTAAGTTATTTGTTTTGGAATAATTATTGGGAAGCTTAACTGGAAGTAAAAAAAAAGTAAAGAGCCATGGCCGCTGAGCTAGATGGTGAAACCAAACTTCTGTTTAAATTTGTTTAGAATCAGATTATCCCTAGAAAAGGTGACTTTTCTACACTCAAGTATCATGATTTATTTTTGATACACCTTATGAAGAATGGCTATAATATCAACCTATTTAAATAAGTTATACTCTATATGTGTGAGTTTATCAAAACAACCTCCAAGTCAACCCCTCTGTTTTACTCAAGATTAATCTCAGCTATGCTTCATGCAAAAGGTTTGGTTGGAATAAATGACAAATATATTAAGGATTATGAGTTTTTTCTTTCAAAATTTATAGTATAGATAATGAAAATCAGTTGGAATCCATGGAGAAAATCATGGGTAGAAGATAATGACAGGGTTTATGAAAAGTTCAATATGATGGAACACTCTTCAAGACCTAAGGATATTTCTGATCCTGGTTTGGAACCAGATGAAATTTTTGAGTATTCTGATGAGGAAGAAGAAGAAGAGGCTATTGTACCCATAGGGGAAACTGTCCCGGATGAGAAAGACAGTGAACCTATTCTTCAAGAATTAAATGAGAAGGAAATTCTTGTTCCTGTAGATGTTGATGATTTGGAAGAAAAACCTGATGCTGAAGAATAATCTATTGATAAGGTAAATGAAAAGGATATTTTAGAAGAGAATATAGAAGAATATATTTCTATTGTGCAAGAATCTATTTATGAGGAACATGTGGAGGAACAAGATATTCTTGAAATTATCCAATATGATGAAGAGAGAATAGAGAAATATTATTAGCTAGCTAGAAGGGAAATGGGAGAGGATATCAGGGATGAAATATTGGAAATAGATCAAGGATATAAATCTCCCAGTCCTGAGAAAGATGCACCAATTAATGGGGAGTATCCCCCCAGTATTGAAAGCGTTGAAGTGCCAAATCCAGTTGATCTAATCTCAGTAGATACATGGTATAAATTTCCTAGTTATTTTGATGTAAACGAATACTAGGAATCCTCAGTGAAAGGTATAGACCTCTATACTATGTTTCAATTGAAATCAGTATATGCTCTTGATGTTATTACTACAAAGGAACCTGAGCCTATCTCAGCTCCTATTTCCGAACCTTCACAAGAACCTTCAAACTTGGTGAGTAAGGATGATTTGAAAGCATTTGAAGCTACCCTATTGGATGGGGTTGAAAAGCCCATGAATACCTAACTAGCTCCTATAACCAATTAAAGTGAAAGATATGCTGCCCTGTTGTTAGAAAATATTATATGGTAGATTCATCCCAAGATGATTCATGAGATTCAAGAAGTTATAGTTGAGAACAAACATTTAAGTGATGAAGTAAATACTCTCATAGGTATGGTTCAAGAAATACAGAGAGTGATGAAGACAAGACCAGAACATGTTTCTCATACTATTGAGGAAATTGATATCCAGATTCCATAGGAAGTAGAATTTCTGATACAACCTAATCTAACCTCCTTGGCTAACAAGGTAGCTGAAAGAAACAAGAAAATTGTTCAAGAGATGCATGAGCTTGTTTTTGGTCTTAACAAGTTGAATTATGAGTATAAGGGATATCTCCAGAAAGTTCTAAATCAAATAAAGTCCCTTACATTGGCTGTTACTACTTCTCATACTTCTGGACAATCATCTCAACCCTCTTTGGATGGTGATTTTCTTAGAATAGTTTTCAAAGAAGAACTGTAGGCTGTGCTTAGTGGATTTGAAAAAGAATCTCTATCTGAAGTTGTCAAGAACAGTGACCGAGTTCTTTATTTGGTGAGGATTCATTCCAAAATAGAAAATGATGCTCAAGAAGATATTACTAAGAAGGTATACTTCTACTTCAATAGGATCTTCTCAAATAATGACATGACCAACCACTTCAAGTACCTTGTAGATAATCTGAGAATCTATCCTATCACTCAAGCTTTCGAAACTCAAGTCCAAAAGCTCAAATATTTCACTCCTTTGTTAAATAAGTTTATGGAGAACAAGGATGACATTGAGAAAGCCATGTAGTATGGTGGTGAGATCATTGATGACTTCATCAAGATTTTGAGGCCTTATATTCATGTACAGAGTACTACTATTATGGCTCCTGGAGCTACACCCCTGAGATCTGGTTTTCCTACCTTCTCCTTCTCTGCCCTTTCCTCTATATCTATGTCTATCTCTCAGGCTGTAAGTCAGATCAGGTCTGTTATCCTTGATCAACAGTTTCCTAGGTCTTCCACTTCACCTACCTTTCCCCATTATATCTTTGAAGGCCTCCCTTTACCTTCACTGTCAACTGGTTCACTTCCCTCTTCCACTTCCATCTCTGCTCCTATGGAATCCTCTTCTGCTGCTGCTGCCAAGGGAAAAGAGAAGACAAGCTAGTGCTAAAGAAAAGTGACTACTCTCTTTTTTATAGGGATGATTTCTATAATTTTTTGATTACTGTTTGTAATGACACTTTTTATCCATCTAATTCATTTTGAAATATTCTTATCTATTCTTTTATTTACTTTTGTACTCTTTTTGATAATCCCAAAAGGGGTATAAATATTTACTCTAAATTAAAACTAGGGAAGATACACATTACATAAGAATAGATCTCTCACTCACATGATTTATGATCATAAAAAGAGGGAGATTTTTAGAATCCTCACATGTTAATCATGTTTTAATGATAAAAAATCCTATACATTCTGTAACACTTGTTAATTCTATGTAATCTGTCTCAAATCATGTGTACAAATGATTGGTTTCTTTATGCTTTAAATAAACCTATCCAAGATCTTAAGTGCTATTTTTAATTATTGTAAACTATTTTTAATTCATGTTATAATGAATTTACTTGATAAATGATTGATTCTAATCCATTATATGAATATCACTGTTTAAGTATGTATACAGATATTTGGATAAGTCTGAGAAACCGTGAGTCTTCCACAGGTTATTTTTTTCTAGAAAAGGACCAGACACCATGACCCAGACACTATGACCCAGACACCATGACCCAGACACCGTGACCAGACACCGTGATCCAGACAACATGACCCAGACACGGTGACCCAGGCACGGTGACCTAGACATCGTTACCCAGACACTATGACCAGACACTATGACTAGACACCAAAACCAACTTCATATCTGTTGAAGTTTGTGACTCCGGTTCCATGCTAAGACATAGTTTGAAGTTTGGAAAAGCACCAGACACCATGATAATAACACCACATATGTACTACCGGTTCCTGATCTCTATACAACTACGCCATCATAACTATCTCCCTGCTCAAAGAAACAAGGAGACACTATTTCAAGGAGACGCCATTTCCAGACAGACTGTGACACCATTTCTTAATCTATTTTGTCATTTTTCAATTTAATATCTAATAGTAATATTTGATGATTTTAAATGAAATGAAATAATTAATTTTTCTTTGTAGACATGTCACCTGACAGTACGAGGTACGAGGAGAAGAATACATGCATCCTGTTAGCTCCAACACATGCACTCCAAGAATAAAAATAAAAGTGTGGCTAGAAACAAAATATAGAATAAAGAGATGATATAGAAACAAGTGTGAATGATAATGAAGAAGCACAAGTATTCTTGAGAAAAACCGACACATGAAAATTCATGAAGAACACATGAATCATTCACTGTGATACCATAGATCAGAGTCGAGAACATATTTGTAATACATACTCCACAAAGAGCATGAGTCAGATATAAACCAGAGCACCAAAGTTGCGATACTCTGTTTTTCGCAGGAGTACTCAAATACTGTATTTGTTTCATCCTAGAAGTCTAGAGCTATATAGACCAACTCTCAGAGCACTTCTAACCTTATCTCATCATTTTTTCTCTGTTGTGTATTATTTTTAGATTTCGAGGAGTGTGTGTGTGTCTGTATAAAAAAATGAACTGTCTCCTATATTAAACTAAAGGATACAAGATATCCTTTCTCATAAATCTTTTTACACTTGTGTATTCACATATATAAGTGTGGAAGAGGTCCCTGTGTGACCTAACAGTTTATACCCACGAAGAACTGTGGAAGAGGTCGTGTGACCTGGACAGTTCTATGTACCGTTGTTAACCCCAATCCAGGGTGTGGATAAATTTTATTTATATAAACTACTTAGTGGTAGGTGATAACCAAGTGGATTGGATTAGGTCTCATCTTGGGACTAAACCACTTGTTTTATATCCACTGTGTTTTTCGATTTAGTTTTATCTATTTTACTGTATAATTCTGATATCACTAAACTTTATTTGATAGTTGATCTTGGAAAGAAGTTATAATTGATTTTACTTATTAGAATAGCTTAAAAAGTAATATTAATAAATTATATTAAGTATATTGAGAATTAATAAATCTTATGAGAAGTTATTCAAATATTCAAACTTTCATAACTATATTAGTTTGATTAACTGGGCTGTATTTAAATTTATTGGGGAACCTTTTTAAGAACTCTTTTTAAACAATTTTTTTTATAGATACTCAATTTACCCCCCTCTTGAGTAATCTACTCTGACCAAAAAACCCTATTTAAGAGTTTCATCTTATATGGAAAATAATTTTGATAAAACACTTGAACTTAATTCTGGCGGAAAATATCATTTCTTCTTTAAAAACATTTTCTTTTCTCAAAATGCCACAAAATTTTAAAAGGAAAGAATTTAGTTGAAAATAAACTTGAAAATGTATAGAGGAAGCTTTATGGAAATAAGGTGTTTTGAATATCTAAAAATCTGTTCATTCCATATAAGCTAAAAAAAACATTCTCTTCGTACTTTTTTCCAAAAAAGTCAAAAAGTACCTCAAATTGAATAAAGAAAAAATATTCCTTTCATACCATTTAATAAAAATTCAACAAAGGGTAAAATTAACATTAAAAATTTATAGAATAATAGAAATAATATTACATTATTATTAAACATGGATTTTAATGATAAATATACCCTAGTAAATACTTACGTATAAACAATCTCAGATAAAAATGAGATTGCAAAATTATCCCTTTTTCTTAGGTCTGATATGCTTCGTATGTATCTAAAAATCATGTATAGTAGGTTTAAACATATTATTAACTGTAACAGAACCATAATAATATTTATTATATCATATATGATTTACTTATGACTTTATATTACCCATTCATTTATCATTTCCATGTTAAAGCAACGTTTTGGGTAATAATCGTTTTATTTATCTTACATGTTTTGACTTGTTATTCTTGATATTATTACTTAGATAATGATTTAATTAATTAAAGAATGTATAAAATGATTTAAATATCATATATATTCAATATATAAACATATATAATATATAGATAAATGAAATGGAATACACCGTTCATGGAGACGGTAGGCTATACGTACGCATGAACACTGTTTCTGTTTCCTTATTGAATTGGATGAAAGAAAGTAAATGAAATATATACACAAAAATCTAGTAGAATTATTATGTCATATATTTCATGCTTATTTATTATATATACTTTATAATCATTCTTGAATGGTTAATGTGGAGGATGAATCTCATCGCATCATGGAGACGGTAGGCCGTACACACACACGAGCGGCGATATCATTCACTTGATTGTTAAATGGTATGGAATTGGATGAAATATTAATTATACAGAAAAATTATCATTTTATATCCATTATTTAAATCCATTATAATTATCATTATACCCATCTAAATTATGTATTATTGAATAGAAAATTACACCACGACGTGGAGACGGTAAGCCGCACATATGCACATATGGTGATATTGTTATTCATAGGATGGATAAAAGGAGGTATAAGGTTGTACCATAATTATAATAACATATAATTATATCGAATATATTGAATTTATTACTTTAGTATGAGAACAACATAATAATAGAAAGTGGAAGAAGGTTTTTTTTGAAATAGGTGACAAAACAATTACCTCGTTTTCAAGTATCTCATTTTGATTTGCACAAAAGTTCTCCCTAAGATGGATTTATTCAAAAAATGTGGCCTCTAGGTTGAAGGAAGGGGTTTTTGGAGATTATTTTAATAGATTTTGGATGATAGAAATGGATTTAAAGGTGTGACTAAGTGATTAGAGGTGGTGGCCTTTTATAAGTGGGAGGATGAGTACTTTAGGAAAGTCATGAAATATTAATTTATTATAATTTTATTTTCCTTTTATAATGGTCCAAAACTCATTTATTTCAAATATAAGATGATTATAAGTCGAAATACTCTCAACCAATAAAATTTAGACATGTTTCGATTTTATTTTAAACCTTATCATTTTGATTTATCCTTATTTAATCTATTTAATTTTATTTGTGGTAATAATATTATAAATATTAAATGGTTATAAATATTTACTTATGTGTTGTAAATTGTCCATAATTGGATAATTTATAAAATTTTAGACCATATAATTTTAACTTTTTAATTTTTGAATATTTTTTTGATTTTTAAATAATTTAATAATATGTTATTTTTAAAAAATATCAATAGTGTCAATTTTGACACTATTAATTTATTTGACTTTAAATAAAATACACATAGAATATAAATTCAATTTTTTTTAATACACTCCTAACATGACATAGTCAACTAGAAAATTCTTGGAGAACATTAATTAGTTCATATGATATTTATTTTAATATTTTTAAAACCATTTAATTGATATTTCTATTAATAAAATAATTTCTACATCACTATTGTGTCATCAATAATTGTAATTATTTAATCTCTAAAAATGATAAATAAATTCACATGATGTAGATAATTTCATTATATTTATGTAGACTATTTATGTTAAAAGTTTTATAATATTTATCATTATATTAAAATTATTTTACTTATAAAATATGAGAGAGTGACATGTTGTCACTTTATTTTCCAACGAGCCTATAACCAAGTGGTACAAGCTCCTACTTGGCATCCAAAATACCTAAGATCAAATATCAATAGGGATAAATTTCTGGGGTACTGTAGCAGTACTGTAGTAGCGGTGGAACTATAGAAGCAATGACACTGTAGCGGGAACTGTAGCGGCGACAACACTTTAGCAGAGACTATAATAGCCCGGGTACTGTAGAAATACTATTCACTAAGGGGCCATTTGGGTCAAAAAATGGGCTTTCAAGCCTTGTATTTAGGACACTTGGCCTAGGTCCTTAGGTCTATGTAATGGGTCTCTTTCTACCCATTCAAAATATGTATTTTCTTTAATAATAAAATGATGCTTCAGCCCCAACCTTTAAAAAAAATGTTGTCACTTTCTTTTGTTTTAATTATAATTACATCAATTTCATGGAAAAAAGTATATTAAATGAATTAATTAAAAAACTTAGGTGATATTGGTCGACTTTAATTCATCCAATAGGATTTTGTTAGGTGTTAGGGTAATTTTATTATCTTTATCATATTGTTTGTTACCCTAATTTACCCGATTTACCTTTAACTGTGGTAAATAAATATTACCATAGTTACTATTTATAATAACAGAAAAAAATAAAAGTAACCTATTAACATATTTTGAACCCATTTATTCCAAATATGGAATCAATTTTTCAAAATTCAAAACATAGAAGTTGTATTAATTAATTTAAAATTTATTCCCATTGTCAAAACTAAAAGCGGGTTTTTAAGAAGTAAAAACTATAAAAAGATTAACAAGTGTTTATGTCCAATTTAAATGTGAAATTAATTAAAATGAAAAAATTGGACTAAATTATAAAAAAATAATTCAAATAAACTTTAAAAATATTTAAAAAAGATAATCTAACTATATAAATAAATTAGATGAAAAGGCAGATTTGAATTAAAATGTAGTATTTTTAACTATTCATTTAAATTTGAATTTTATCAGAAAAATACCAAAAATTTAACCAAAGTAAATTTTGATGTCCTGCTTCTAAATAATACATTTATTTTGTAAAATTAAATGTACAAGAGTGTTAAAAACTAGATTTAAAATTGGTGCTCCATTAAAAGGCGGTAAAATAACATTTTTTGAAAAATACTTCTTTTATCCCAAAAATTGAATTTTTTCTTATATCATGTTCTAGAAAATATATAAGATGAATGTTAATGTTATATAAAATTAAAGATATGGTTAATACTATTCATAACAGCTAGTTTATATCCCATTAAATAATAATATTTTAATAATATATCATTGTTTAGTGAAACTCGGTATTGTGTACAATGAAAGCTATCGAGGATGGTTTCTCTTGTGTGTAATGCAAGCCAAGTATAGTTTTGCATGTACTTCAAGCTAAAATGGTGTTTCGTATAGCGCAAGCTAATCCTGGTGTAGCATACAACACAAGAAATATAAGAAATTAAAAAGAATCTATCTCATAAAATCTAGAGGTGTTACATTATACCCCCCTTAAAATGATTTTTCCCTTAAAATTCATTGGGGTTATAAAAGGTTTACTACTTGAAAGTTTATTTCATGGAAACCCACATTGTAAAAAGGAATACTAAAAGTTCATTTTAAAAAGGAAATTTAGAAAAATAATGGTTACCCAAACTAACTCATCACTGGGTTTCCACATAGAAGAACATAAGTGGGAAGTGAAAACATAGATATAGAAAACAAATATAACCATCATGTTATGATGGATAGTGATAGAGAACAAGGTTACAATAAAGTTAAAAACTAGAAATCCATAAATCTTCAATGATTTAAGGGACCATATGATTCATCTGATAAGAAGGTACTAAGATAACATTTTTGGTTTTCAATATATTTTCCCTAAAGTTGAAGAATTTTTCATGAGAATAAATATTTACTTGATTTCGGTAAAATCTCACCATTGTTCGTGCCTTGAACAATTTCCACTCCACCTCTTATTTAAATAAATGAATTTGTATTTTTCATTCTTGAAGTGTTAGCAGATCATGCGATAGAATGATATGTCATTCCATATGTCTCAACAAAAAGGTTAGCATAGGTAATCAAATATGCATAATTCTACCTATAGTGAGATAATAAATTAATCTAACAAACTTCAAATGGAATATAAATTATACTATCCATAAATAGATAACATTACAATCCTTCAAAAAACTAAAAATATAAAACTTTATAAAGAGGTGAACTAAATTAACATAACATTTATCTCCCATATCTCATAAGGTAGTTCTTTATTGTCATATTACAAAAATGTGAATACATTAATCATGTATTCTCTTGAAACATGGTGATAACATGAATTACCATAGAAACTTAGTGAAAACATGCATTCTGTCAAAATTAACTCTTTCTACACACAAAAAAAAAATCAAAAGTTCTATATACTCAAACAATGATATCACTTTGTCCATATATCAGTCACGAGGTCATTAATACTATCAAACATCTCATTATCTCTTTATCCCTTCATTATTCACATATCATGTGCTTTTAAAAAATATATCAATCACTTTTAATGGTTATCAGTACTATATACTAATGGAAAACCAAAATGGACGAATACATAGATATTCCAATATTCCATAATACTATAAAAGAGATTCAACAACACTATTTTGGAATTTTATTACATAAACACTTAATTATTCCACCACTTCATTGTCATACTCAACATCTCCAATAGTGATCACATATGATTTGCCTTTTTCTTTGTCCTTAAGAGGTTTTTTACATCGATAATAATCCATAACCCTTTTATAAGGGCATTGGTTATCATAATTACATATTTCAAAACCAAGAGATTGATATGTAACACCAACTTCCATTTATACCTTGATAGGAAAATTCACAATATCTTCATATCTACTAAAGTCTCTTATAGATAATTCCCTTTAAATACTTGGCTTTAAGCCAGTGAAGAATCGATCAACTTTACTTTTAGGTTGGATGATAAAACTAAAAGCATACCTTTCAAATCCTGTAAAATTTTCGTCATATGTTCCAATAGATTCATCATACTTTTTTTAAGCTCAAGGAACTATTTTTACATATTTATTTGAAGAATACGAGGTAAATACTTATTGAAAAATAAGTTCTTAAAATCATCCCATTCCATGGATTCAATTTCATCTTGCTACCTTGTATTCTTGATTAGAGTCCACTACTGGTCTGCTTTACCTTCTAAACAATAAAAAGAAAAAAATGACTTTTTAATGTTACAAAAAATGAAGGATGGAAAATATCTTTTCAATGGTATTGATACATTGTTCAAAAATAAGTGGATAAAATTACCTACTGAAAGATGGTGGATGTTGCCTCATGAAGTACTCAATAGAATGTTGTTCCCTTTTCTGCTCATTTGGAAGTACATAATGATTAATATTATGTATAAGTATATAAATATGATTTTTCATTACATCTCCCATAAAATTTGGTTTTTCAAGGGGACAATTATTGAATTTCTCAGTGCATTGATCAATAACACTGTTCCTTCACGTTCCAGCCATTGTCTAAAACCCAAAAAGAATAGTGTGAGTGGAAAAAATCATACTATTAAAACAACATAATCAAGGGGGAGTACTTTAAATCTCTAATATCTTAGGTTTAATCCTAGATTATTAATGATCGTTCCCATAATTCTAAGACTGTAACCTATAGTTAGACTTACCCTTTGGGATATCCCTAGACATACCTTAGAAACATCTTTAGGGATCTCACTAAAGTTTTCTCATCCTAGTTTCCAAAGGTTGACTAAACCTTTATTATGATACCAACTCTAATGAACCAAGATTGACGTACATGAACATTACATTTATTTGTTAGGAATACTTAATACATTACAAAAATATACTCCCAAAAACTATATTAGTTTAGGGTCTTTGGAAACATGGAACATAATCTTTTAACTTGGTAAAAGATCTTCAATATCTCCCATAAAGATCTTCCCATTTTGTTTTCCTACCCAAGACCTTTATTTATATCCTGGGGAAAAGAAAACATAAAAAGGGTGAGCTAAAATTATCAGTAAGGTTAAACACACTAGTGCAGAAAACGTTATTTACGTCACCATTTTTTACGTCAGTTATATATAACCGACGTGATAATCTGTGAAATGTGGTTTTTTACGTCGGTTATTTCATAACCGACATAACAAATGAAGTGAGTAGATTTTTAATGTCGGTTACTTTAATAACCGACGTTACAAATCGTGCGTGTTTGGTTTTTACGTCAGTTATAAATTAACCGACGTAAAAAATGCGTAGATATCTCATTTTTTATGTCGGTTATCAAATAAACGATGTAAAAAACCCCCCGCGCTTTGGTTTTTTATGTCAGTTATTTTATAACCGACGTAAAAAACAAGATATCTAGGAGTTTTTTACGTCAGTTATGTTATAACCAACATAAAAAACCAAAGCGCGGGGGTTTTTTTACGTCGGTTATAAAATAACGGACGTAAAAAACCCCAAGCGCTTTGGTTTTTTACGTCGGTTTTAAAATAACCGATGTTATAAATTTAAAAAATAGTTTATAACTTCGGTTATTATATAAACGACGTTATAAAACATTTAAAAAATTAAAGCCCCGTGGACTGTCATTTACGATTTTTCGATTGACAGTCCGCCTGCTCGTCTCTCTCACGCGGTAAACCCTAATCGGCTCGTCGATCGACCTACGTTAAACTCATTTTGGCTTCATCGTTTATCTTCTCTACTCCTCTCGGATCTATCATCTCAACTCGCAACACTCAATTAAGCCTTCCACGAATTTATTTCGTTCGTTTTTTTTCACGGATAGTCTATAATTATGTTTTGTGATTTTTTTTGTTTAAGCTAGGTTAGATTCTTCCATTTCGAAGCCTATTACATCATTTTGAATATTGTTGGATTTTTATTTCCTAACCATCCACTATGAATACCATGTTTTCTATTCCTTTGATTGAAGGGTGTTCAATAAGATATCATAGATAAAATGATTTAAAAAATTATTGACTAAACTATATACTCATTATTTATATGGCTTCAATACCATATAATCATTGAATGGTATCTACCAAGAAATTTATTTAGTATCATTTGGAAACCATTTATATTACATGGGATTATCATGTTTATTGATTGAATTATAAATTTTTTATTTATATGATTCCATTTTAAATGGATATTAAACCCATTTTTTCCATGTATTCTTTGTGATATAATGATTATTGATTTTATATCTCACACATACGTATGGATGTTGATGGGTGGGGTCATATATCATCATCCACTTCATTGATTTTGTTTTATATCTCATAAGATAGTAAGGTGTGGATATAATGAGTTTGTTCAAAATGGCATGGGAATAATATTTTTTCACACATGTTAATGTGTGGACATAATGTGTGGACATAATGAGTTTATTTGATGTAGGTTTTTCTTTTTCATGGATTACTTTATAAAGTGGTCTCGGTTCATTTTATTTTGTGTTTCCTTTGACACCATCCCCCCTTGATGACTATGATCTCTCATTGCCAAGTTTTTCTCTAATTGTTCTCTCATACACCTTTTGGATTTGATGGTTGATTACAAACATATTTATTCAAATATTTAAGCTGGATTATATGCATTTTTTAGGATTATATTGCTGTTTTATGCCACTTTATTTACTATTCTATCCAATACTAATACCCTTTCTAGTTAGAAAAATTTCATAAAAAATACGATTGGACACTTCATCATATTTCATGAAACGTTTTTAAAAAAAATATGTTATATCAAAGATGTGGAAATGGGTGGTGTCCGGGGGGGGGGTGTCCAAGGGGGTGGGTGGGTGTGAGTGGCTGTCCATGTGGGTGGGGGCCTGTCCATAGGGGTTTGGGGGTTGTCCGGTGGGGTGGGGGGCTGTCCAGAGGGTTGGGGGGTGTCCAGGGGGGTGTTCAAGGGGTAGGGGTGGGGGGTGGTGTCCAGGAGGGGTGGGGGGAGCTGTCTAGAGGGGTGGGGGGATTTCCAGATGTTTGGGGGGTGTCTAGGGGTGGTCCAAGGGGGTGGGTGGGTGTGGGGGGCTGTCCAATGGGGGTGGGGGCCTGTCCAGAGGGATTTGGGGGTTGTCCAGGGGGTGGGGGTGATTCTCAGGTTTACTCCATTTTCTCCAATTTTCTGTCAACTATGTAGGCGTCATGGTTTTCTTTGATTCAATGAAATTTAAAACTATTTTATCTAACTATATTTTGTTTTAAAAATAATATTCAAGCATATTTTTTTAAATACCCATAGATTTGTTTTATATTTTAAATTGTTTTACATTCAAATTATGATTTATTCATATAAACATATATTTGTCTTATCTTAAAAAAATATATTTTTTTGTTGATATTTGTTATAGGTAATAATGAGTCGAAGTTGGATTACGACACATTGAATGAGTAATGAATTTGAGGAAGGTGTTGATGCCTTTTTGGAATTTTCAAAACAAAATGTTCCAAGTAGTGACATTTTTTTCTGTCCATGCCTGAAATGTTTGAATATGAAGAAGTTGAAAAGTAGAGAGATAAAAGATCATCTGATTTGTCATGGTTTTAATCCGAGTTATAACCCTTGGATTTGGCATGGTAAAACTGGACGGAATGTCATTGATGATGATGATTCGCAAGATGGTAACTCCGATGGAATTGAAGAAATGATTCACGATATTGTAGCAGAACAAATTGAGATAGAACCAACAGTTGCGCATCTATATGGTGATGCTGAAAAACCATTATATCCTGGTTGTACAGATTTTATGGTTTTGTCGGCGATGTTAAGATTGATTAACCTGAAGGTGAAACATGGATGGAGTGATAGAAGTTTTATAGAGCTGCTACAATTGATGAAAGATATTCTTCCAGAAGATAACGATCTTCCAGATTCACATTACAAAGCCAAGAAAATATTATTCCTGATGGGATTGGGATAAAAGAAAATACATGCCTATCCGAATGACTGCATTATATATAGGAAGGAATATGAATTTCTGTCAGAGTGTCCTAAATGTGGGACATCACGGAATAAGGTGAAAGAAAAATCACAGGCTGGTGTAGAGATTACAAATCTCCCTTAAAAGGTATTTTGGTATCTTCCTATAATTAATCGTTTCAAACGTTTATTTGCTAATTCACATGATGAAAAAAAGTTAAGATGGCATGCTGAAGAGTGGGTATGTGATGGAAAAATACTTCATCCATCTGATTGTCCACAATGGAAGAAAATTGATGCGCAGTATTCTACATTTGGAAATGAAATTAGAAATCTCAGACTAGGGTTGTGCACAGATGGAATGAATCCATACCGAACACTCAGTAGCACACATAGTTCATGGCCTGTTTTATTGGTAATTTACAACCTCTCTCCTGAAGTTTGTATGAAGCACAAATATTTCATGTTGTGTACAATTATCTATGGTCCAAAGCAACCCGGTAATGATATTGATGTTTACTTGTCACCGTTGATTAATGATTTGAAACTGTTATGGGCTGATGGTATTAGGGTGTATTATTCTTATAAAATGGAATATTTTCAAATGCATGCAGTGCTTCTGTTCACTATAAATGACTTCCCAGCATATGGAAATTTTTCTGGATACAGTGTTAAAGGGCATAAAGTATGTCCAATTTGCGAACAACAGACGTCATATTGTCAATTGCATCATGGGAGGAAAATAGTGTACATGGGTCATCGAAAGTTTTTGCCTATGGAACACCCTTATAGAAGACTAAAAAAGGCATTCAATGGCTCAAAAGAATTTGATACTGCTCCAAAACCTTTATCCCCTGATCTGTATTTTGAGAGGGTGAAAAACCTTGACGTGACATTGGGAAAGACACAG
This sequence comes from Viscum album, assembly GCA_963277665.1. NCBI lineage: Eukaryota > Viridiplantae > Streptophyta > Magnoliopsida > Santalales > Viscaceae > Viscum > Viscum album. Next base: position 1,681,094,728 of record OY728119.1, on the reverse strand, counting down.
AAATCTGGTAATGATAGACATATTTGGAAGAAAAGGCCAATTTTTTTTGAGTTACCATATTGGAGGTATCATGAAGTTAAACATAATATTGATGTCATGCATGTGGAGAAGAATATCTATGATTATTTGATTGGAACATTGTTAGATATTAAAGGAAAGACTAAATATGAGTTGAATGCAAGATTAGACTTACTATCAATGGGAATACGTTTGGAGTTAGCTCCCACTTCTAAAGGAAGACGAACATTTCTTCCCCCGGCTTGTCATACATTATCGAAGAGGGAGAAAATTAGCTTATGTCAGTGTCTTCATGATACCAAAGTTCCTCAAGGTTATTCTTCTAATGTAAAATTTTTTGTCTCATTGAAGGACTTGAAGTTGATAGGTATGAAATCACATGATTGTGACGTCATGATGCAACAAATTCTACCAGTTTCATTGCGTGTAATATTGCCCATTCGTGTCATAAAGACTATAATGAAGTTGTGTTATTTTTTCAATTCAATTTGTAACAAGGCAATTGATGTGAATGCTTTGAACATTTTGGAAAAGGATGAAATTTTTATACTTTGTCAATTGGAAATGTATTTTCCTACAACTTTTTTTGATATAATGGTGCATTTAATGATTCATCTGGTTCGAGAAATAAAGCTTTGTGGACCTGTATATCTTCGTTGGATGTATCCTTTTGAAAGGTATATGAAAATATTAAAGGGGTATGTTAAAAATCTATATCGACCTGAATCCTCCATTATTGAAAAGTATATTTCTGAGGAGGTAGCAGAGTTTTGTACGAGCTACTTGGCTGCGGCGCAACACATAGGTTTTCCTCCATCTCGCCATGAACGAGTTAATAATGAGGGAAAGGGGATTCGCAGCTTGAAAGTCAAATCATTGTCAGCTGAACAGATGAATAAGTTATAATCATACATCTTGAATAACATAGATGATGCTCAACCGTATATCACATTGCATATTAATGAGTTGAAACAATGTCATCCAAAGAAGAAAGAAATGTGGATTATGAATGAGCACAACAAAACTTTTTTTTCATAGATTAAAAAGACTTTGCTTGGTAGATCAGATGTATCAGAGACATTAAAATGGATAATGGGTGGTCCATGTTTAAATGTGATAACATGGTTCGGTTATGACATTAATGGTTATACATTTCAAACGAAAGCTCAGTACAATAGAAGTGCAGTTCAGAATAATGGTGTATCGGTGTTTGCAGAAGCAATGCATTTTTCGAGTTCTAAGGACAAAAACCCAATTTCTACATCAAGTGCATATTATGGAGTGATTGAAGACATATGGGAGGTTGATTACTTTAAAATTAAAGTTCCTGTTTTTAACTGTAAATGGTTTAACGGTAACAATAGTGTCAGACACAATGAATTTGGAATGACACTTGTTAATCTGAATAGATTGGAAGATACAGCTGATTCTTTTATAATGGAAACACATGCAAAAAAAATTTTCTATGTAGTAGATCAATCAGATATGCAGTGGGCTATTGTTTTAAAAGGGAAAAAACAATATGTTGGTGAGGATGAACTTGATGAATATGCTGATTTATGTGAGATATCTACTTCCATGGAAAGATTAATAGAACATAATGATGATCATGTTGAAGACATAGTTTGTTCCATAAGGAACGATCACGACGAAGGAATTTGGGAAAACAATCCATTTATACATTCCTAAAATTACAGGTAACATATGTTTATTTCTTGTTTACATTTATTTTTTCCATAAATGTTAGATATTGTAAGTTTTTTATTTATTAAAACACGTTTTAAAACAAAATAAGTATATGTTTTTGTTTGTTTTAAGTTTGTTTAGTTTACTTTATCATGTTTATAACCATTACATGAATTATATATCTATTTTTTTTGGTCACTGACAATTACTTTACCATGTTTACCAGGTTTACCATTTTTACCATTTTTACCATCTTGACCATCTTGACCATATTTACCATCTTTACCATTGTTTAACATGATTACCATATTACCAATGTTTACTATTATGTAACTTAGTACACTTTTCTATTTTCTGATTACAATAGTATTAAAATATTTGAATTTGTATATTTGTGAACTGAAGTTTGTTTTTTTTATTTGAAGGATAATGACAGATCATTCAGATGATCAACCACATGATTCTGGAGAGGAGCATATTGCTGGTCATACCTCTGGGGATGAACATTCACATGCTCCTATTACGACAAAGAGTTCAAAGGTTGGTAAACGTGGGTGCACACATTTACCAAAATTATCACTTTCCCGTATGCAGGATCAGAGGATAGTCGTTGAGTTTGATGATGATGATATTCCTAGAGGTCCGAACGCAAAAGATTTTAAGAGTTTTGTAGCAACTCAGGATAAGAGTAAAGTAAGCATTCTGTATGATGATTGGAGAAGTGTGGATAAAGAGATTATCTCTCAGTTGTGGGAGACGATTTTGGTAAGATCTTTTGTCATTGTTTTACCATTATTTTAATGTTTCTAGTATATATAATATGTTTAACCACTTCTTTATCAGATGACATTTGATATTCCTGACACTGGAGGAGTCAGGAAGAAATGCTTATCGTTGGCTGCCAGGAGATGGAGGGATTTCAAATCAACCCTCTCATCTGATTTCATTTATGGTCATAGGAGTCATGACAATCTATGTCATATATATTCTTTTATAGATGAAGACACATGGAGACAATTTTTTGAAAGTAGAAGAAAAGAGTCATTTCTGGTAAGGGAAATGTAAAATTTTATAAACTTTCTTATATAAATGATTTTATTAATGTTTTGTTAATGATTTCTTATTCTTAAATTACAGCAAACAAGGAAAGCTCATCAAGAGATCCAATCTAAAAATGTATACCCTCATAGTTTATATCGGGGAGGGTATGAATTATTGGAAGAAAAAATGATGGCGGAAAAATTTCAACAACTAAGAGCTGAGTCTTCAAGCTCTGGAGAGGTGGCCCCTCCATCCCCTCCATCTAGACATGAAAAATGGAAGAGAGCTCGGAAGGGAAAAAAGGGAAATATCTTTCGGAAGAATCGAGAATCGTAGCTGAGAGGATTATAAGATATCTATTTAATTTATTTAAGTTAACTATTTTCTTCATATAATTTCAATCATTACAGAAATGTTAAATTAATTAATACAGGACTCTCTTGAGGAGCAGAGTTTAGAGGGGACATTTACATCTACTGGGAGGGAAGATATTTTATTTGCAGTATTGGGAAGGCCCGAACATCCTGGTCGTGTAAGAGGATATCCGGAAGGTGTATCGGTAAGAAAAGTGTTGCCATGTTCTTAACCTTCTAACATTGAGGGGGTTTATAAAAAAAATATAATCCTTGGAGGCTGAAGTTCATAATATTAATGATACGATGGAGGACAAGATTAGAGAGTCGGTGCAGTCTATGTTTGCAGAAATGCAAAGACAATTTCAGACTGCAACTTCCACTCCTCCACCTCCCCCTGCAGACCCCATTATTTATCCTCCACCTCCGCTAGTAGCTCCCACTCCCCCACCTCAGCCTGCGGACCCCATTTTTTATCCTACGCCTCCGCCGCAACTTCCTACATATTATGAGTTGTATGTTGATGATTCTCAACATCATATAGTAGCATATGGGTTGGTATATTGTATAGGAGATACAATTAATCATCAACAATTATAGGTCGAGAATCAGAGGGTCACTGTACATGATATTATAGATAGATTATCTAGGGTACCAATACCTATAGATGAGGTGGAGACAGTTGGACAGAGTATCGGCCATTTTTTATTTTGGCCATCCAGACTTCTTCGACTCATTACCATAGAGGTATGAATGTTATATCTTTTTTTTTTATTAAAGTTGTTTTATCATTTGAAAACTAATATATTTTTCAATTTTTTTTTACAGGAATACTTCAAAGGTAAAGAAATACTGTATAGACAATAACAAAGACAAATGGCTATGACATCAGATACAGATTTAAATGGTCTTGACAGATTGTCAAGATATTCGCATTTGTTGTTGGGTTATTATGAGTTTACAATGGAAGCTCATGTTTGTGGACGTGAAATAAGTGTGGGGATTATAAAAACTGATATCATGGATCTTGTTGCTAGAGATAAGTTGAGCATCAACGTGGTGCAAATATTTTCCATGTAAGTCTTATCACCTTTTCCCTGTGTTATATTTATTAAAAATGTATACTTATGTATGTTTTGTATTAGGTATATTTATAAAATTTGTGAGAGGAATGAGCTGACAGAAGTATATGGATTCATGGACCCGCAATTGATTTCCCCTGAAGCATGTGCATTGAATGAGGAACAAAGAATGGTTTATATTTCTGAAAGATTTGAAAAGAATATAATCACACAATGTTGGATGATGCATTTTTGTGAGAGGTATGAAACACATTTCTCTCAAAGAGTTAATTATCTTTTAACATAAAAAACCACTAATGTTAAATTTCCTTTTATCAGTGATCATTGGATGTTAGGGGTTTTTTTCCCAAGGGAGAAAGCTCTTTATTGGATATTCTCTTTCCATGGTGATGTGCGGGAAAGTTTTAAGAATATATTGGAAAGGTAAGTTTCAATTTCTCAATAGTTTTATATATTATAATGAATTTTAAATTTACCCCATTCGTATTATTTTCTAACAGTGCTGGGCCTACTTTCGAAAAAACACAAAGAAAAGAAATGCAAAGATCAAATATGTAAATGCGAAGGTAAATTTCCATTTATAATTTATACTTTTTGATTTATTACATAAAAATAATATATTGAATTTACACTCATTCAAATAGAATTGTCATGAACAACAAGGCCTCATCGAATGCGGATATTATATGTTAAGATTTATGTATGAAATAATAACAACTAGGACAATTGTGAATTTTGACCTGGTACGATTTCCTCTTAAACTTTTACATAATATTTAAATTTGATTTATTAATTATACACGTTAACTACCTTCTTTTTCATTTGTATCTTTTTGATGACCCTAAACCCTATACTGCTGAAGACATCAAACACTTACAAGTGGAGTGGTCAAATTATTTTACAGGTTTGATTGAATTTTAGTTGTTTGTAATGTAAAATGTAATTTTGAATATTGTTGTTGTAATTGTTTATTTGGTAGTTGTTTAGGTTGGATTTAGTTTTTTTAAGTTGACAGTGTAAGTTTTGAATGTTATATAAGTGAATGTTTAATTTTTCTCTACTTCTTGTTTTGGTTTACTTTTGATGGTTTTCCTGGTATGGATTTGGGTCTGTGGGGGAGGGGTTCCAAGGGTGTGGGGGTGTGTTCAGTGGGGTTGGGGGGTGTCCAGCGGTCTGGGAGGGCTGTCCGGTGGGGTGGGGGGACAGTCCTGGGGGTGGCAGGGCTGTCCCGGGGTGTGGGAAGGCGGTCCAGGGGTGTGGGAGTGATGTCCGGGGGTGGGGGGTATACATGAGGGTGGGGGGGGGGGGTTGTCCAGGGGTGTTTGGGGCTGTCCAGGGGTGTGGTGGGGGCTGTCAAGTGGGGTGAGGGGGTGCTGTTCAGGCGGTTGAGGGGTTTTCGAGGGGTGTTTGGGCCTGTCCGGGGGTCGGGGGGCAGTCCAGGAGTGTGGTGGGGGCTCCAATGGGGTGGGGGAGGGTTGTCCATGGGGTATAAATGAGGGTGGGATCTCCAATGGGGTGGGGGAGGGCTGTCCAGGGGTATACATGAGGGTGGGGGCTCCAACGGGGTGGGGGAGGGTTGTCCATGGGGTATACATGAGGGTGGAAGCTGTCTAGGGGGTATGTTTTATATGTTATCAATGTACATATTCTTAATTTTGATCTACTTATGTTTTTGTGGTACGATTTCTTGATTTGTTTTCTGGTTGATTCTGGTGGAGAGAGGATTGACTGCATTCAATTTTTTAAAAAAAATTGGGTTTATCACGTCGGTTATTTAATAACCGACGTGATAAAAGTCCTAGAAAATGGTTTATCACATCAGTTATTTAATAATCGACGTGATAAAAGGCCTGGAAAATGGTTTATCACTTCAGTTATTTAATAACCGACATGATAAACCCCCTCCCACGGGTTTATCACGACGATTATTATATAACCGACGTGATAAACCCCACTCCCCCGGGTTTATCATGACGGTTATTATATAACCGACATGATAAACCCCACTCCTCCGGTTTTTCACATCGGTTATATAATAACCGACGTGATAAAAACCCCTCACTCTGGTTTATTACGTCAGTTATATAATAACTGACATGATAAACACCCCTCACCCCGGTTTATCACGTCGGTTATATAATAATCGACGTGATAAACCCCCTCACCCCGGTTTATCACGTCTGTTATATAATAACCAACGTGATAACCCCCTCCCCCGGTTTATCACGTCGGTTATTAAAAAACCGACGTGATAAACCCCCCTCCCCCCGGGTTATCACGTCGGTTTTTTAATAACTGACGTGATAGACCATTTCCCCGTCCTTTTATCACGTCAGTTTTTTAATAACTGACGTGATAAACCATTTTCCAGGCCTTTTATCACGTCGGTTGTTAAATAATCAACGTGATAAAACCTTCCCATTTTCTTTATCACATTGGTTCTAAAATAACCGACGTCATAAACATCGCGATTTTATGTTTTTGACGTCGGTTTTTAAATAACCGACGTCAAAAACGTTATATATAACGTCGCCCGTATTAACGTCGGCTAGAAACCGACGTAAAAAATGAAAAATAACTGACGTAAAAAACATTTTCTGCACTAGTGACATGGAGAACCTAAAACAATCCATAAACATAATAATGTAAACACATGAACATAATGTTTAAATATCAAAATCTTGAGTCATGAAATAAATCTTGGCAGTACGTAAGAAATATATCATAAAGGAAAATTAACCATGATAAAATAACATTGACATAAAACATGGAATTTTTGAAAAAAATCACATAATATGATTTCCATAATAGCCAAGGAATTGCTGTCAACACCATCATAGTGGACAAAGTCCATTACTGAACCGGGTTTACTTGCTGTTCCATCCATATATTACTAAACTAGATTTACTTGTCGTTCTAGCCTTGTATTAGTGAACCAAATTTACTTTCCATTCTATTCATGTCTATATAATGAGATATAAATATTTACCTAATGCATTGGAGGGAGATATAGGTCCCACCCATCTCATAATGAAATCATTTTTACATGTTCCACAAAAACATAAATCATTCATCATAGCATGACCCAAGAAATAAAATGGGTTTTTTAAACATCATTCCATCATAACATAATCCATATAAAATATAATTCGATCATTAACACAATAAAATCATATTAAAAATAGATATATAAACATAACCCTATTTGAGTTCAACATCTTAGATGGAAAATAATTTTGATAAAACACTTGAACTTAATTCTTGAGGAAAATATCATTTATTCTTCAAAAACGTTTTCTTTTCTCAAAATGCTGTGTAAATTTAAAAGAAAATAATCTATTTGAAAATAAACTTGAAACTATATAGAGGAATATTCATAGAAATAAGTCATTATGAAGATATAAAAATTTGTTCATGTCGTATAAGTTAAAAAAACATTCTTCTCATACTTTTACCGGAAAAGTCAAAAAGTACCTCAAACCGAATAACGACAAAAGATTCATTTCATACCATTTAATAAAAATTAACCATAGGGTAAAATTAAATTTAAAAAATTATATAAGAATAGAAATAATATTACATAATTTGGAAACATGGATGTGAATGATAAATATAACCCAGTAAATACTTACGTATAAACAATCTCGCATAAAAATGAGATTGCAAAATTATCCCTTTACTTAGGTCCGATATGCTTCGTATGTATCCAGAACTCCTATATAGTAGGTTTAAACATATTATTAACTTGTAAAAAAACCATAATAATATTTATTATATCATATATGATTCACTTATGACTTTATATTACCCGTTCATTTATCAATTCCATGTTAAAGCAACATTTTGGGTAATAATCGTTTTATTTATCATACATGTTTTGACTTGTTATTATTGATATTATTACTTAGATAGTGATTTAATTAATTAAAAAATGTAAAAAATAATTTATATATCATATATATTTATTATAAAAATTTATGTAATAGATAGATAAATGAAATGGAATACACTTTTCATGGAGAAGGTAGGTCGTACATACGCATGAACACTGTTTCTGTTTCCTTATTGAATTGGATGAAAGAAATTAAATGAAATATATATACATAAATCTAGTAGAATTATTATTTAATATATTTCGTGCTTATTTATTATATACACTTTATAATCATTATTTAATGGTTAACTTGGATAAATAATCTCATCGCGTCGTGGAGACGGTAGGCCGTACATACGCACGAGCGACGATATCATTCACTTGATGGTTAAATAGTATGGAATTAGATGGAATATTAATTATAAATAATAATTATCATGTTATATTAATTATTTAAATCCATTATACTTATCATTATATCCATCCCAATTATGTATTGTTGATTAAGAAATTACACCACAGTGTGGAGACGGTAAGCCTTACGTACGCACGTTTGGTGATATTGTTATTTATAGGATGGATAAAAGGAGGTATAAGTTTGTAACATAATTATAATAACATATAATAATGAAGAATATACTGGATTTATTACCTTTTTATTAGAAAAACATAATAAGAGAAAGTAGAGGAGGAAATAATTTTGAAAGAGGTGACAAAACAATTACTTCGTTTTCGAGTATCTCTTTTTGATTTGCACAAAAGGTCTCCCTAAGATGGATTTATTCCCAAAGTGTGGACTCTATGAGTAAGGTAGGGATGTTGGAAGATTATTTGAGCAGAGTTTGGATGAGAAAAAATGTTTTAAAGGTGTGATTAAGTGAGTAGAGGTAGTGGCCTTTTATAAGAGGTAGGAGGGGCACTTTAGGAAAGTCTTGAAATATTAATTTATTATAAATTTATTTTCGGTTTAATATAGTACCAAAATAATTTATTTCGAATATAAAATTATTATGGGTCTAAATAATCTCAACCAATAAAATTTAGAAATGTTTTTATTTTATTTTAAACCTATCTATATTTAATTTATTTAATTTTATTTGTGTTAATAATATTCTAAATATTAAATGGTTATAAATATTTAATTATAAGTTTTAAATTGTCCATAATTGGATACTTTATGAAATTTTAGACCATATAATTTTAAATTTGTAATTTTTAAATATTTTTGTGATTTTTAAATAATTTAATAATATGTTATTTTTATAAAATATCAATAGTTCCAATTTTGACACAATTTATTTATTTGACTTTAAATAAAATCCACAAAAAATATAAATTTAAACCAAAATATTTAATACACTAATAAAATATCATATCCACCTATAAAATTCGTGGATCACACTAATTAGTTTATATGATATTTATTTTCATATTTTTAAAACCATTTATTTTATATTTCTATCAATAAAATAATTTCTACATCACTATAGTTTCATCATTAATGGAAATTATTTAATCTATAAAAATTATAAATAAATTCACATGTTTTATATAATTTTATTATCTTTATTTATAATATTTATGTTATAAGTTTTATCAAATTTATCACTATATTAAAATTATTATACTCATAAGCGATAAGAGAGTTACATGTTGTCACTTTCTTTTGTTTTAATTATAATTACATCACTTTCATGGAAAAAGTATATTAAATGAATCAATTTTGACCCTTATGTTATATTGGTTGAATTTAATTCATCCAAAAGGTTTTTGGAAGGTGTTAGGGTAATTTTATTATCTTTATCATATTGTTTGTTACCATAATTTACCTAATTTACCTTTAATTGTGGAAAATAAAAATTACCATAATTACTATTCATAATATCAATAAAATAAAATAAAATAAAAGTAAACTATTAACATATTTTAAACCCACTGATTCTAAATATTTAATCCATTTTTCAAAATTCAAAAAACATTAGTTTCATTAATTAATTTAAAATTAATTCCTATTGTCCAAACCAGAAAGTATGTTTTTAAGAAGTAAAAACTATCAAAAGATTAACATGTGTTTATGTCCAATTTAAATGTAAAATTACTTATAATTACCAAAATTGGACTAAATGATTAAAAAATATAACTACACTTTAAAACCAATTAATAAGATAATCTAACTATATAAATAAATTAGATTAAAAGGTAGTTTTAAATTAAAATGCAGTTTTTTTTCACTATTCATTAAAATATGAATTTTATCAGAAAAATACCAAAAATTTAACCAAATTAAATTTTTATGTCCTTCTTCCAAATAAAAAATTTATTTTTTCAAATAGAATATATAAAATTGTTAAAAACTAGATTTAAAATTGGTGTGCCATCAAAAAGAGGGAAAACCACATTTTTTGAAAAATAATTATTTTATCTGAAAGATTGAATTTTTTCTTATACCATGTTATAGAAAATAAATAAGATGAAGTTTAATGTTATATAAAATTAAAAATGTGGTTAATAATATTCATAATGGCTAATTTATATTCCATTAAATAATAATATTTTAATAATATATCATTTTTCAGTGAAACTCAATATTATGTACAATGCAAGCTATCGAGGAAGCTCGCTCTTGTGTGTAATGCAAGCCAAGTATAGTGTTGCATATAATTAAAGATAATATAGTGTTGCATATAGAGGAATCTAATTTTAGTGTAGCTTATAACCCAAGAAATCAAAGAAATTATAAAGAATCTATCTCATAAAATCTTGGGGTGTTACATTATACCCCCTTAAAATGAATTTCTCCCTAATAATTCTTTGGGGTTATAAAAGTTTTAATACTTGAAAGTTTATTTCATGGAATCCCACATCATAAAAATGAATACTAAAACTTCATTTAAAAAAGTAAAGTTAAAAACATAATGGTTACCCAAAGCAACTCATCACTGGGTTTCCACATAAGAGAACATAGGTGGGAAGTGAAAACATGGATATGGGAAAAAATTCTAACCATAATAATATGATGGATAGTGATAGAGAACAAGGTTTCGAGAAATTTAACAACCATAAAGCCATAAATCTATAATGATTTAAGGGACTATATGATTTATCAGAAAAGATGGTACTAAGATAACATTTTTGGGTTTCAAGATCCTTTCCCTAAATTTGAAGAATTTTGCATGAGAATAAATACTTACTTGATTTTGGTACAATTTCACCATTGTTCGTACCTTGAATTTTTTTTACTCCATATCTTATTTAATTAAATGAAGTTAAAATTTTCATTATTGAAGTGTTAGCACATCATGTGATAGAATGATAGGTCATTCCATCTATCTCAACAAAAAGGTTAGCAGAGATAATCAAATATGCATAAGTTCACCTATAGTGAGATAATATATTAATCTAAAAAACATCAAATGGAATATAACTTATACTATCCATAAATGGAAAACATTACAATCCATAAAAAAACAAAAAATATAAAACTTTAGAAACAAGTGAACTAAATCAGCATAACATTTATCTCCCATATCTCATAAGGTAGTTCTTCATTGTCATATTACAAACATGTGAATACCTTAATCATGTATTATCTTGAAACATGGTAATAACATGAATTACACTAGAAACTTAGTAAAAACATGCTTTCTGTAAAAATTAACTCTTTATACAAACCAAAAATACCAAAAATTCTATATACTCAAACAATGATATCACTTTGTCCTTATATCAGTCATGAGGTCATTAATACTATCAAACATCTCATTATCTCCTTATCCCTTCATTATGCACATATCACGTTCTTTACAAAAATATTTCAATCACCTTTCATAGTAATCAGTACCATAAACTTATGGAAAACCACAATGGACTAATACATAGGTATTCCAATCTTCCATAATACTATAAAATAGATTCAATAATACTATTTTGGAATCCCATTACATAAACACTTAATCATTCCACCACTTTATTGTCATACTCAACATCGCCAATAGTGATTTCATGTGATATACCTTTGTCTATGGCGTTAAGAGGTTTTTGATGTCGATATTCATCCATAACCCTTGGATTAGGGAATTGGTTAGTATAATTCCCTATTTCCTTGCACTTGTATCATTGAAGTGTGGGTGGTGCGTTCTCTGTAGTATTTTCTCTATTCACATCATTAGAAACCTCTTTCCCATTAATTCGAAACTCAACTAATCAATGACCTTGTTATCCACACTTAAAATATTTTCTAGTCCTTTTAAGACAATCTCCACCATGCTTCTTTCCACACATTGAGCATAAGGAAAAATTCATCTTCTTTTCACCATTGTTTTGAGATTTTCCCTTGAACTACATCTTTCATTTATTTTCAAAACCATGAGATTGATATGTAACACCAACTTAAATTTCAACCTTGATATCACATCCTAAAATCTCTTCGTAGCTACTAAAGTCTCTTATAGCTAATCCCCTTTGAAGACTTAGTTTTAAGCCACTGAATAATCAATCTGGTTTACTTTTAGATTGGATGATAAAACCAGAAGAATACCGTGAAGGTCTTGTAAAATTTTCCTCATATGTACCAAGATATTCATCATCCTTATTATTATTCTCAAGGAACTACTTTTACATCTTTTTTATAAGAATATGAGGGAAGTAATTATTGAAAAATAAGTTCTTGAACTCATCCCATTCCATGGATTCAAATTCATCTTGCTTCCTTGTATTCTTGATTAGAGTCCACCACTAGTCCGCTTAACCTTCTAAATAATAAACAACAAAAATGACCTTTTCATGTTCCAAACAATGAAGGATGGAAAAAATATTTTCAATGGTACTGATCCATTTTTCAGTAAAAATTGGATCAGAAGACCCACTGAAAGGAGGTGGACGTTGCATCATGAAGGACTCAACAGAATGTTGTTCCCTTCTCTTCTCATTTGGAAGTCCAGAATGATTCATAGCTTGTGTAAGTATAGAAAAAAGATTTTTCATTCCACCTCCCATAAAATTTGGTTGTTCAGGAGTACAATCATTGAATATCCTGGTGCATTTATCATTAACATGGTCTCTTCATGTTCCATCCATTGTCTAAATCCCAAAAACAATAGTGTGAGGGACAAAAATCATACTAGGAAAATAACATAATCAAGGGGGAGTACTTTAAATATATAATATCTTAGGTTTAATACTAGGCTATTCATGATTTTTACCACAATTCTATGACTCTAACCTATAGTTATACTTACCCTTAGGGACGTCCCTCGACATACCTTATAAATATCTCTAGGGATCTCACTAGTGTTTTTGCATCCTAGTTTCCAAAGGTTGACTAAACCTTTGATCTGATACCAACTCTAACAACCCAAGCTTAACATACATGTACATTACATTTATTTTTGTGGAATAATTAATAAATTACACAAATATATTCCCAAAGTCCATGTTAGTTTAGCATCTTTGGAAACTTAAAACATAATATTTTAACTTGGTGAAAGATCTTCAACATCTCCCATAAATATTTTCCCCTTTTGTTTTCCTACCTAAAACATTTATTTATATCCTAGGGAAAAGAAAACATAAAAAGGGTGAGCTAAAATTCTCATAAAGGTTAAACATGGAGAACATAAAACAAGCCATAAACATAATAATGTAAACACACGAACATAACGTTTAAATATCAAAATCTTGAGTCATGAAATAAATTTTGGCAGTACGTAAGGCATAGATAATAAAAGAACATTAACCATGATAAAATTGAATTGGAATAAAACATATAATTGTGGGAAACAAATAGTAACATAATATTATTTCCATAGTATTCAAGGAATTTATTCCAATACCATCATAGTGGACAAAGTCCATTGCCGAACCGAGTTTACTTGTCATTCCATCTAAGTATTACTGAACCAGATTTGCTTGCTGTTCCAGCCCTGTATTACTGAACCAGATTTACTTTTCATTCTAGTAATGTATATTTCATAAGATATAAATCTTTACCCAATTCATTTTAGGGAGATATAGGTCCCACATATCTCATAATTAAATAATACTTGTTCCACAAAAACATAAATAATTCATCATAGCATAACCCAAGAAATAAAATGGGTTTAAACATCATTCCATCATAAAATAATCCATATAAAATATAATTAAATCATTAACACAATAAAATCATAGTAAAAATAGAGATAGAAACATAACCCTATTTAAGAGCATCATCTTAGATGGAAAATAATTTGGATAAAACACTTGAACTTAATTCTTGAGGAAAATATGATTTCTTATTTAAAAATGTTTTCTTTTCTCAAAATGCCACACAATTTTAAAAGAAAATAATTTAGTTGAAAATAAACTTGAAAATGTGTAGAGGAAGTTTCATGGAAATAAATCTTTATTAATATGTAAAAATATATTCATTCCATATATGTTAAAAAAACATTCTCCTCGTACTTTTTCCAGAAAAGTCAAAAAGTACCTCAAATAAAATAACGACAAAAGATTCCTTTCACACCATTTAATAAATATTCACCAAAGGGTAAAATTAACTTTAAAAAATTATAGAAGAATAGAAATAATATTACATAATTAGGAATCATGTATTTATATGATAAATATACCCCAGTAAATACTTATGTATAAACAATCTCAGATAAAAATGAGATTGAAAAATTATCCCTTTCCTTAGGTCCAATATGCTTTGTATGTATCCAAAACTCCTATATAGTGGGTTTAAACATATTATTAACTTATAAAAGAACCATAATAAAATTTATGATATCATATATGATTCAATTATGACTTTATATTACCCATTCATTTATCAATTCCATGTTAAAGCAATGTTTTGGGTAATAATCGTTTTATTTAGCGTACATGTTTTTACTTTTTTATTATTGATATTATTACTTATATCATGATTTACTTACTTATATAATGTAAAAAATTATTTATATATCATATATATTCAGTATATAAATATATATAATAGGTAGATAAATGGAATGGAATATACCGTTCATAGAGACGGTAGGTCGTACGTATGCATGAACACTGTTTCCGTTTCCTTATTGAATTGAATGGAAGCAAGTAAATGGCACACACACACATAGATATATATATATATATATAAATCTAGTACTTTTATTATTTCATATATTTCAGGATTATTTATTTTATATACTTTATAATCATTCTTGAATGGTTAACGTGGAGAAAGAATCACATCACGTCATGGAGACGGTAGGCCGTACATATGCACGAGCGATGATATCATTCACTTGATAGTTAAATGGTATTGAATTAGATGGAATATTAATTATAAAGAATAATTATCATGTTATATTAATTATTTACATCCATTATACTCATCATTATATCCATCCGAATTATGCATTGTTGAATATGAAATTACATTACGGTGTGGAGATGGTAAGCCGTACGTATGCACATTTGGTGATATTGTTATTTGTAGGATGTCTAAAGGGATGTATAAGGTTTTCCCATTATTATAATAACATCGCATAGTGTATATTATACTGGATTTAATACTTTTGTATTATAAAAACATAATAATAGAAAGTAGAGGAAGAAAATAATTTTGAAAGAGGTGACAAACCAATTACCTCTTTTTCGAGTATCTACTTTTGATTTTCACAAAAGGTCTCCCTAATATAGATTTATTCCTAAAGTGTGGCCTCTAGGAGAAAGAGAGTGATGTTGGGAGCTTATTTGAGTAGATTTTAGACCAGACAAATAGATTTAAAGGTGTGACTAAGTGAGTAGAGGTGGTGACCTTTTATAAGAGGGAGGAGGGGCACTTTAGGAAAGTCTTGAAATATTAATTTATTATTAATTTATTTTAGGTTAATAATGTCAAAAAATCATTTATTTATAATATAAGATGAGTATGGGTCTAAATAATCTCAACCAATAAAATTTAGACATGTTTTCATTTTATTTTAAACCTTATCATTTTGATTTATCCTTATTTAATCTATTTAATTTTTTTGGTAATAATATTCTAAGTATTAAATGGTTATAAATATTTACTTATGTGTTGTCAATTATCCATTATTGGATAATTTATGAAATTTTAGACCATATAATTTTTACATTGTAATTTTTAAATATTTTTTCAATTTTTAAATAATATAATAATATGTTATTTTTATAAAATATCAATAGTGTCAATTTCGAAACAATTCATTTATTTGACTATAAATAAAATCCAAAAAGAATATAAATTTGAAAAAAATATTTAATACACTCCTAAAATGTCATATTCACCTATATAATTCATGGAGCACATTAATTAGTTCACATGATATATTTTTTAATATTTTAAATCCATTTATTTTATATTTCTATCAATAAAATAATTTCTACATCACTATTGTGTCATAATTAATGGTAGTTATTTAATATCTAAAAATTATAAATAAATTCACATAATTTAGATAATTTCATTATCTTTCTGTAGATTTTTTTTATTATATTTATCACTATATTGAAAATATTATACTTATAAGAGATAAGAGAGTGATATGTTGTCTCTTTATTTTGTTTTAATTATAATTACTTCACTTTTGTGGAAAAAAGTCCATTAAATAAATAAATTAAACCCTTAAGTGATATTTTTCTATTTTAATTAATCCAATAGGATTTTTCAGGTGTTAGGGTAATTTTATTATATTTATCATATTATTTTATACACTAATTTACCCAATTTACCTTTAACTATGATAAATAAAAATTACCATAGATAATATTCATAATAATAAATAAATAAAAGTAACCTATTAAAATATTTTGGACCTAATTATTCTAAATATGGAATCCATTTTTAAAAATTCAAAACAAAGATGTTTCATTAATTAATTTAATATTAATTCCCACTGTCAAGACCAGAAAGCGTGTTTTAAGGGCTAAAAAATATCAAAAGATTGACATGTGTTTATGTCCAATTTAAATGTGAAATTACTTAAAAAGAAAAAAATTGGACTAAATTATAAAAAAATAATTCAAATAAACTTTAAAACCAATTAAAAATATAATCAAACTATATAAATAAATTAGATGAAAAGGCAGTTTTGAATTTAAATGCAGTATTTTTCACTATTCGCTAAAATATGAATTTTATCAGAGAAATACCCAAAATTTAACCAAAGTAAATTTTGATGTCCCAATTAAAATAAAGAAATTTATTTTTTCAAATAGAATATATAATAGTGTTAAAAAATAGATTTAAAATTGGCGTTCCATTAAAAGGTGGAAAAACTGCATTTTTAAAAAAATCATTCTTTTATCCAAAAAATTGAATTTGTTCTTATATCAGGTTCTAGAAATTTCATAAGATGAATGTTAATGTTCTATATAATTCAAAATATGGTTAATACTGATCATAATACCTATTTTATATCCCATTAAATAATAAAATTTTAATAATATATCATTGTTTAGTGAAACTCGGTATTACGTACAACACAAGCTATCGAGGAAGGTAGATCTTTTTTGAAATGCAAGACAAGTATAGCGTTTCATGTACTACAATCTAATATGGTGTTCTATATAGATAAATCTAATCTAGTTTCAGTGTACAACACAAGACATCAAAGAAATTAAAAAGAATCTATCTCGTAAAATCTTGGGGTGTTACATTATACCCCCCTTAAAATGATTTTTCCCTTGAAATTCATCAGGGTTATAAAAGGATTACTATATGAAAGTTTATTTTATGGAAAACCACATCATAAATATGAATAATAAAAATTCATTTTAAAAAGTAAAGTTATAAACATAACGGTTACCCAAAGTAACTCATCATTGGGTTTCCACACAGGAGAAGATAGGTGTGAAGTGAAAACATGGATATGAAAAAAAATATAACCATAATGTCCTGATGAATAGTGATAGATAACAAGGTTAGGATAATGTTAACAACTAGAAATCCATAAATCTATGATGATTTAAGGGACCATATGATTCATCAGATAAGAAGGCACTAAGATAACATGTTTGGTTTTCAAGATCCTTTCCCTAAAGTGGAATAATTTTGCATGAGAATAAATACTTACTTGATTTTGGTAAAATATCACCATTTTATATTCCTTGAACAATTTCCACTTCACATATTTTTTAAATAAATGAAGTTAAATTTTTCATTCTTAAAGTGTTATGAGATCATACAATACAATGATAGGATATTCCATCTATCTCAACAAAATTGTTAGCAATGTAATAAAATATGCATAAGTCCACCTATAGCGAGATAATACATTAATCTAAAAAAATTCAGATGGAATATAAATTATACTATCCATAAATGGATAACATTACAATCCTTCCAAAAACTAAAAATATAAAACTTTAGAAATAGGTGAACTAAATCGACATAAAATTTATCTCTGATATCTCATAAGGTAATTCTTTGTTATCACATTACAAACACGTGAATACCTTAATCATGTATTTTCTTAAAAATGGTAATAACATGAATTACTATAGAACCTTAGTTAAAACATACATTCTTTCAAAATTAACTCTTTCAACACACCAAAAATACCAAATATTCTGTATACTCAAACCATGATATCAATTTTCCCTTATATCAGTCATGAGGTCATTAATACTATCAAACATTCCATTATATCCTTATCCCTTAATTATGCACATATCATGTGCTTTCAAAAAATATTTCAATCACTTTTCATGGTTACCAATACCATATACTTATGGAAAACCACAATTCACCAATACATAGATATTCTAATATTCCATAATACTATAAAAGAGATTCAACAACACTATTTTGGAATCTCATTACATAAACACTTAATCATTCCACCACTTTGTTGTCATAATCAACATCAAAAATAGTGATCACATGTGTTTTTCCTTTGTATTTGGCCTTAAGAGGCTATGAACATTGATAATCATCCATAACCCATGGATTAGGGCATTGATTAGCATAATTCCCTATTTCCTTACACTTGTAGCATTGAAATGTGGGTGGTGCGTTCTCTATAGTCTTTTCTCTATTCACATCATTAGAAAACCTTTTCCCATTACTTCAGAACTCAACTACTCGATGAAATTATTTTCCACACTTAAAAAAAACATTTTATAGTCCCTTTTAAGACAATCTTTACCATGATTCTTTCCACACTTTGAGAATAAAAAAACATCCATCATCTTTTCACCATTATTTTCATATTTTCCCTTGAAATCCATATTTTGTTTCTTGTTAAAACCATGAGATTGATATGTAACACCAACTTCCATTTCTACCTTGATAGAACAATGCACAATCTTTTCATAGCTACTAAAGTCTCTTATAGATAGTTCCCTTTGAGGACTTTCTTTTAAGCCACTGAATAATCAATCAAATTTACTTTCAGGTTGGATGATAAAACTAGAATTATACCATGAAAGTCTTGTAAAATTTGTCTTTTATGTACCAACAGATTCATCATACTTTTGGTTAGGCATAAAGAACTCCTTTTCCATCTTTGTTTGAAGATGTAAACACCATGAAATGTGTTCCATGAAATTTTATGCAGAGTGAAGATATGATTCTTAGATTGGAAAAAAATGTAAAGTACGAGTAAATATGTTTTAACCATGAAGGTAGAATATTACATCTAGATTTCAATGTTCCAAAATACTACTCCATACCCGATGAATAAGAGGAATGATTCCCCATCCATAAGTAGGAAGTGGATTTCCAAGATCGATGATGGAAAAGTGTAAGCACATTAAATTCAATTTCCAAGTTTCATCCGGGAATAATTTGTGCATTCACCATCTCAAGAAGTGTAGATCTCTTAGAGAGATTTTATTTGATAGGTCACAGAATCCAAACATACTTACAGATCAAAAGTTATGGCACTCGGAAGACGAATAAAATTTCACAAAGGGACCTATGCGGAAGACCTCTACAGAGGACCTATACGACATTATAATTTTCTCATGCCTACGAAAAGTACCTACATAGAGAAACAATAAGGAGGACCTATGTGAGCAACATTTCTTCGACCAGGCCCCATCTGTGCCCATAAATAGAGCCCTTGGGCTCCCCATTTCAGGACTGAAAAAAGTTGAAATACTCTCAAAATCTCCCATTGCGTAGCTATTTCGCCTAGATCCCTAGAATTATCTCAGGTAGGAATCTAAACCATGAGAGAAGAGATAATTAAATGGGATAATCATTTCTTGATAGTCCTTTTACAAAATTTACATAGGTTTGGTCTTCCTATATAAAACATATTCTTTAGTCATCATTCATACCTGCGCGGCATACCTGCGCACCATACCTATGCGGTATACCTACACGGTACATCTACACGAGGTACTTATGTGGAATAATTGCGTGAGGGACCTACACAACCAACTCAATTACCCATTTTAAAAGACATTCATGGCTGAGTATATCTTTCTTGGTTCCCTTATCTAAAAGGGACTAAGTTGAAGCCTCCACAAAAACCTCTCGACTTGTCAAACCTTTGGGAAAGACACATTAGCGTGTCTCCTATTTGGGTTTTTATTTCCATAGTCAGAGGTTTCCCACATTTGTTTCACGATGGGGTTAGGATTCATGGAGTGTCTGTAGGTTTTTATATCCATAGTCACATGGACCTTTCTCCCAGAAATAGTGTTGGGAAGTTCCAGGTTTGGAGGAGGGTTGGGTCATAGCCTCTCCTTTCTCAAAGAGGCGACCCAGAACCTCAGGTCTCTGGTAGGGAAGGTATAATTCATGACTAATTTTACTTTAAAATAATAAAGTAGAATTCTCCCTTCCCCTACTAGGATCAATTTTAGGGTAACCAGCTTGGAGTAAGCCCCTATATTTTCTTGCAGGAGGTGACATCATTGCTCCTCCTCTCTTCTTCGGTGTCAAAGACCAAAGGGGGATGGGAACATGGAATTTTGTTACCCTTTCCCTTTCCTTCTATGCTTTGTTACCATGGGCAGCCATCCTAGTATAATACCCTCACCTTCATCCTTTATTACTTACATTGGACCCTTGTCCAATGTAAATAGAACAGAGGGAAGGCACGTCGCCTCACCCTCTTCCATGGTTGACGCGCCCTCTTCCATCAGCGGTGGAGGAAAAGTGTGAAATGTCATTATTGAATCTTTCACATCCTCTTGTTTCTCACACCGATCATGACTCACATGGTCTTAGAGGTACGTGATGGTTACAACATGTTCACAAACACTCATTTGAATGAACTATGAGAAATATAATTCCCATCATAATCAGGATATGTAGGAAGCCTTCTCAAAGCCCGAGCTCATTGGAAATCCTCCTTAGGAATCCAACCATAATTCCCTTAATCCAGGCATCCTCCTTAGGAATAAGCCCCAAATTGAAACCCCCCAAGTCATTAAGTCATCATTTTCAAGGAGTAATCCCAAACTCATCTCTCTCAAAGGACCATACTCTCCTATGAGACTTATCGAACTATGTGGGATTTGATTCCCATTTATATGGGATACGTAGGAATACTCCTTGAGGTTCAAACCCAACACTTCAAATCAACCATGTTCTCCTTAGGCCATATTCCCAATATGGTATGATCCTACTTGGAAACCCATATCCTTTCAAAGTTCTTCGAGATGCTTCAGCATAAGTCCCACACTAAGTTTCAACTAAGAACCTTCCGCTTAGAGGTCCTTATCACATGAACTAAAAAGGTATGATGTGTCCCATTTAGTGGCACCAAACTATGAGGGTTTTGATTTCTTTCACAATGATACGTAGGTAACCTATCTTATAGACATGATCCCAAAATAAAACTAAACCTCCGTCCTCCTGGATGACAATAAAATTCTAGAGTGCCCCAACTGAGTGGGTTAAAAAACCAGTATCATCACCATGATGATTAAAATAATCTTTAAGAAGTATATTAGAAGATATCATTGATGGAAAACCTCGAATACAAACAGATATTTCCATTAATGAAGAACCTTGAATACATATTGACGATTCTAAAATTTTACACATGTTAATAAGTGATTATAAATTACATGAGATACTTATGAAATAATTGGTAAATTAATAAGTATTCATGAAAATATTTTAAATTTACAAAGAGAGTCCCAGAGTAGACAATAATTCCCCCCAAAAGGGTGTGATGAGTCCGACCTCCCATCCTCTCGACTAATGCACGTTCTTAAGTATGTAAAGTTCAAACTTAATGAACACCTGCCTTTGGAAAGCAGGTCCTATTTGGATAAAGAACTATTGGAAGTTTCTGGTTCCATGAATAAATCCAATGGAAACTGCCTGGAAACAGTGATTCTTAAAACTAGAACACACGTTTCAAGGAACTATGAAACAAAAATGGTGAACCCGACATGAATCCTTAACCAAGTTAATAATGTTACCCACTTGTTAGGCCCCTATAAATTGATAAATTAAGGATATATAAAGGAATTAATCACACATGTATCCATCTAAAAAGATGTTGTTTTAATAAATCTTATTATTGTATTCAAGTTTTCCATAGAACTCCCTTCAATCCAAAGAATGGATTTCTCCAAGGCAACACCCATGAACTTCCCGACTACTGCTCAAGATGGATCTCCATATATAGGAAGGAAATCATCACCAAACCAACATCTTCAATGATGGGTATCTAATGTGATGGTAAAGGAATATCGCTAGAACAATACTATACCAGCTTTGGAGGCTGCTCGACAGACCATCCAGGTCAACAACAATCCTCGATCATCAGGCCAACGATGACCAATAATCAAGAAGAAAACAGTGCCAACCACCATCTCCAAATGTTTCAGGTCCTTATCCTAGAAATGCAACAATCCCTCCCTCCCATACTACAGGGAGGTGGATCAATAGGTCCCTTAAGGACTCAATTCAAGAATGCAGGAGTCCTTCCTGAGGACTCCCACCAGCAGTCACCACCAGAATCGTGTGGTAGTGAACCCCCAACATGATGGGGGTGTTGCCTCTAGACGTTTGGCCCAGGTATCTCAGACTCAGGATTTCAAGAAGAACCACCAGGGAAAACTTCTGGTTAAAATGGAGTAGGTTCGCACCTATTCCTCCTCCGAAGAAGTCCGTCAATTTAATGTGATGGAAAACAATGAGCGGGAACATACACCCATCCATCCTAATTTTGATAATCAGAAGAATCGTCTGACAGTAACCCACCAATCCCACTAGATAAACTCAGTGGAGTACCGTGAACATGCAATACACCTGTCTACAAGTTATCATCCAGTCAGCAAGCTCTTCTAACTGAATTTAAATAAGTTCGCCAATCTAATGTAGTGGCAACTGGTAAAAAGGAACATACACCTGTTTACAATAACCAATTCTGTTAGTAGTATCATCTGCCAGTATTGAAGGAATTCCGTCAACCATACTTGATGGGAAATAGACATCACACCTTCCAATGTTCATCAATACTTCCAACAATCTCGTTTGGTAGCACCTAGAGAAGTTAGTCAGAAAGTTCTAATGACAAATTTGGGGCAGACCCAACTCTCTACCCCCATGCATGAGTACTGTCAATACCCATTGAGAGGAAAAGGAGGACAGGAGGAGGCACATACACCTACTCCCGATACGGAATGAATGTATATTCCCATTTCGACCGCTGAAGTCACCAAACATATTCTATCAATGGTGAAAGGGCAGACACAAATCCCTACCCATATTCTGGAAACGTGTCAGGATATTTTAACTACTTCAGTAGTATCATGGGAATAGACACATAAATCTGTCCCCACACACGGGATGACACATTGGAATGCCATCCCGGAGCAGATACACAACTCTTCTCCAATCCAGGAGGGTCATGGGGCATAATCCCCCATATCATATGGACAACAAGATTGGAAACATACACCCTTTCCAATTATAGGTAATTGGTCCATTCCGGTAACCACTCCAGGGTAGGCACATACAATTTCCCATGATAATCAATTTTTCTAGAAAGTGGCCCCAACTAAGTATAAGAGAACATCCAAGAAAAAGTCTCTCCAAACATTGTTGTAAAATCAAGAGTTAAGCTGCGATGTGGATCCTTTTAATTTTGGAGTTCTTGAAGCCCTTAGACATTTATCTATTGCTGCTCAAGATCTTATCCTCTCATTACCAAATTATGGGAGTGTTAGTTTCAATTCTGAAGTTCCTCGTCAGACACATCATCATGAAGGCTTGATTCATGAAAATTCAGTTAATCCAGAGTTCCTATCTCTGGATGAGAGCCACGAAAACCCTCCGTGTGACCAGAAGACCAAGGAGCAAGAAGATTTATCCCTTGCTGTAATCCATTATGGTGATCCTCCCCATGATGGAATTCACTGCAAAAGTTCTCTTCGTAGTAGTATTTCACATTGTCAAGACAATTCCATAATTGATAATATAGCGATGAGAAAGCCCTCCTATCTTGAGGCACTTGAAAATACAAAACCAATCATGTTTGATGCCTTGTTATTTACGGGTGAAACACTTTCTCAACTAGAATACATCTTAAGGGAACAGTTATTCTCTGAACCTTATTTTGTTCATTTGTCTTCTAATACAGAGCATCCACTCTGGTCAGATCAAGTGGAGAAATCTCTAGTAAAATATGATAAATATGTGTTAAACATGAGGAAACAATTAGCTAAAGGAGAAATACCAGTCATGTTCTGGACTTTGGAAAATTCTTAGTATAACATTCTAGAATTGATGACAGAAGATTACATTCATTACATTCACCTCAACTTATGGAAAACACTTTGTAATTTGAAAACCAAATTATTACCATATGATGAACATTAAAATCATATAAAGGTGATAAAAGGGTTATAGTTCCAAATTGACTTGGCATCTCTCTCAGTTTCCCAACATCCAAAGGTTGAAAAATAGTAGAGAACCCTTCAACATGCATGTCTCAATGCTCTAAAGAGGCTACGCCAGTTAATTTCTGATTCCCTATCTAGTGTTCGTATCATAGGATGGGGGTGCATATGGAGCGTTGCATTTCACTACACTCCAAAATCAGAAAATTCCTCCAAAAGTGGTCTCATGCAATGTTATTTCCCATGGTTGTCCACAATCAATAGGTTTTGTATGTAATAAAATGTACGCTCAAGAACAGTCCTCAACCAGTTCTCATTAGAATCAGGCCCAAAGAAAAGAAGTTGTTGAGTTACTTTTACATCAAGCATCTAAGAATCTTGAGCAGTCATCTCACTTAGAGGATGTCAGGTGCCAGAGAATAGAAATGTTTTAAATAGCACAATGATCTTTTGAAATGGGTGATTTAGGTGATTTTTGGATGATGCACCCAACTAATGTCCAAACCAAAATCCATAAAATCAGAAGAGAAGTTACACGACTTTTAGGCATAGTAGTTCAAGAATCACCCTAGCTTTCCAAATGGGGGGCTCATTTAATTCAACCTTAAAATTAATTAAACAATGTTTGAAGATTTGAAGAGGAAGAACAGGAACAACCCTAGCCTACAGGGATGGGGGCTCTTTCACATCTACAATCCCCTCATTAACAGAAGTTAGTTTTTTCCCGATTAGGGAAGAAACCACAAGGAAAGTGTACAACTGAACTATCCAAGGATTCCCTTTGGGTTACTATCCACCAAATAGTTCCAAGGAATTATTCATATAGGAGAACAAAGTCTCTTGGAAGACACAAAGGGAGGAGATCTAGCAGAAACATTGACAGAATTCCATCAATGAATTATGCATCAATGAATGTTATTAACACCATTTCAGAAGATCCTCCAAAAAATAAGTCTAGTTTAGGGGAATAAAAAGATGAAGTTCTTTTCCATAATACGGTACACATCGAGGAAAATGAAAGAAGGTGTGCATACCCAAAATCAAAAAATTACCCAAAATCTAGGTATGCCTTCAAATAACCAACTCCCCCTCTCCGAAAGGTAGATTTCATCTCACTTTTCTACTGGAGAAGGTCAATATCTTTCACTTAAAGCAAGATTTTCATAGTAATAAGAGGAAATTAAGGAGTTGAAAAGACTCAACATAGAGTTACTTTGAAACAAAATTTCTTCTAGACGTACTCCCCAGGAAAGTCCTCAACTTGCAAATCCTATAGGAGCTTCTCAGCAAAGAGGATTTTTAGTAACTACATATGCAAATAATGAATTCCATACACTAGGTACACAATCAAGGTAGGACCATATACATCATGATAGACCTGTTTCCATAGGTTATCCATGGTAGATATCAGCACCACCATTAGTGGTTTTTCCTGTCGCTGCACCGGATCAAGCTCCAGTTTCTATACCTGCATAGGTTCCAACTCATTCGGATGTTCCCCAAATTCTTATGAACACAATTGAGGCATTAACAGCTCAATTAGAAGCTATGGAGGAATGATGTGCACCAGTTCATCCATAAAAAGAGCTTACCCTGAATGGGTGGATGCAATTCCTCCCCCACCAAATTTTGTGAATATCACATTGCCAATCCTTAATGTTTTAGGAGATCCAGAACAACACATAACACATTTTGTTTCTCATTGTGATCCCATGATGGGAACTTCTCAACAAAAATAAGTAGTTAAGCTTAGGTGTTTTGTGCAGTCATTACAAGGAACATCTTTTGTCTGGTATACAAGTTTGCAATCTCGATCAATTAGTTGATGGGACGATCTCCGTCAAAAATTCCTTCTCCAATTTAGCTCAACGCTACCAAAGAAAACCATTTTTTTTATCTTACCAATTGTAAACAAAGGGAGAATGAAAGAGCTTCAAATTTCATTGCATGATGGAAATGATTAACATATTCCTTAAGTCTAGAACTCCCTTAAGAAGAATTACTACCAATTTGTGTGGAAAATCTACATGATGAATTACACACACCATTGATCCCTGTGAAATAAATAGGAAGGTTTCGAGACCTTAATTCAATTGATCAACAGATAGAAGACTCTATTATAGAAACTAAGTCTAAAACTCATATAATTACATCAGCTTTGGGGAGGAGGATAGGAAAGGCAGAAGCTACTACAGTTACCCTCAAACAGGAACATGTACCTACTTATACTTCAAGACCCTCATCATACTGAAGGGCTCCGCCTCTTGAGCATCAATAGTAATTACTGCCTCGTCAAGATGATAAAATAGATCAATAATAGAAACAATTTAATGAATTAAAGAATAAAGTTTATTTTTTCAGGAATGAACATGTTCTTAGTTACTTCATATCAGCCTTAGAAAACAATTTGGTTCAGTTTCTAAGGCCAAAGAAGCCAAATAAAGATAGATATGAAGATATTTCGAATTATTGTTCCTTTCATTAGATGTTGGGACACCCCATTCAGGAGTGCTTTGTTTTCAAAGACCTTCTGTAAAAGATGGTAGACTCTGGTCAAGTGAAATTGAAAAGTTCATCAACTCAAGTATCATGTGTTACTACTACCGATCCAGAGAAAGAGGGCGAATGTCAAGAGGTAAAAAGTAAAAATGTGAAACAATATGATGATTGGATGATCGGGAAAATAATCAACCAGACTCATGCCATTTTACGATCACAGTTGAAACAACTGATTGTGTCTTCTTCTACTCCTGCCACAACAAAACCATCTTCATCAAAAGGCCATTCCTAAAAGAAGAGAAGTGATCATAAAGATAAAGTGCAGTCTGAAGAAGATGCTCTCATGTCAAGGACAAAGTTATCCTTGACCTTGGCAGATTTTATGCCATCATTTTCAGAAGCACGGGCACTGACCCACCAAACGGTACAACCAGAATTAACCTGTCAAGAAGAATCTTCATCAGATGAAGAATTGATCTTTGTTTCTATTAATTTTATCCATTTAATGGATCCTTATACCAATGGTGATTCTGATTATAGTGATCCATAATTCCATTTACCTAATTGGGGAACAAGAGGAAGGGGCCAAGGTTGAGGATACATTGGAAGACATTGGAATTCTAGAAACCACCATTTTAAATGTACCCCTGCTCGAACCATATATGCCGCAAAAAATCGTGGAAGATCCCTTCAGTGGGACAACTAGAATAAGAAGTTTCTTCCATGAAATACAGGTTCAGTTATGACACAATTATTTTGGAAGACTGATTAGAAGCCACACCATCTTCTTCTCAGCAAATGAATAGACCTAGTCAGTCTAATTTACCAAAGCCATCAGTATTTTCAGCTTTTCTCTAACACAGAGTACATCTACAACAGAAGCATCAAATTCCAAAGCACTTGAAAAATCACATCTCCATGCTGGGAAACACAAAAATTTGGACCAAAAGTATTATGTCTTGAAACAATTTTCCCAAGTACCAGAAAAGTTGTTAATTCTAGATGATTTGAATCTGTCAAAAGATCTTAGAGAGGCACTCATTGAGGCTTTGTCAAGTCCTCAAGAGTTTGAAACCAAAGTTGCTACTGTTGAGGTTTACCATATAGAAAATGATCCTATAGAATGTCATGCAGTCTTATCTTTTATAGATGAAGATGAAGATGATGTTGTACATGGGCATATCAGACCTTTGTATTTGTCTGGAAAGGTCAATGACATAGACATCCGACGATCCTTCATTGATAATGGCTCTGAGGTCAACCTCATTCTCATTCGTATACTTTATCAATTGGACCTAACTGAATCTGACTTATCTCCTTCGACTTTAATATTGCAAGGATATGAAAAGAATGAAAAATAACCTCTGGGCGAGATTACACTTATAACTAAGTTTAGAGATCTTGTGTCTTATTCAGATTTCATGGTTGTTTGTCAGGACACAACCTTCAATATTCTGCTTGGAAGGACATGGTTGCATCAACATGCTGCCATAACTTTGTCATACCACCAATGTCTAAAATACTATTTCAATAGTCAAATCGGAAAATTTTACGGTGATAAGGCTCCATTAAAAACATGTGAATCTCAATAAATTGAGGTAAAGTTTTATCACACAAAAGAAACAAAGCCCATGAAAAATGAGATAACCAGAGTTAATTCTCCAAATGGACTGGAAAAGATCCCAAAAAATCCATTCATACATTTGAGTACATATTATGTGTTACCCATCAATCAAATTGATGGGGTAAAACCAAATCTAAAGACTTGTCCAGTAACTTCCATAATGTCAGTTGTGGAAACTGATCCTGATAACATTGGAGAAATTATTGATACACCTAGAAATGATGGAAGCCTAAATGGATATGTTTTCATCTCATCTACTAAACTACAAAAATCCTATGCTTCATGAACCAAACTAGAATAGATAGTGGTAATGCTAGAGGAAGACAAAAATGTTGATTCTAAATCCATAAATCCCCATTTATTACCACATGAAGACCCTTTATCATCAGTGGGATCAGATATGGTGACCTTTTCTTTAGGATGTTCAAATACTATTTTTTCCCCTAACACTGGAAGTTTTGCCTCACCACCTACAATGAAAGTGGAAACAGAAGAGGTAATACATAATGAATAAGAAGAGAAAGATCTCGGGGATTCTCCTCTAGAATTTGAAGAAGGTGTCTCTACAACCATGGATGAACTCAGAGAAACAAATTTGGGTACAGAAGAAGATCCACGCCCCACATTAATTAGTGAGGCCATGACCTCTGAATAACAAGAGGTGTAGACTTACTTTATAAAGAAACATTGAGATATATTTTATTAGAAGTATAATGAAATTCTAGGTCTTAATCCTGATGTAGCCACCCATCATTTGGGTTTTTCAGAAGAACATCGTGGATTTAAGAAAGCAGCAAGGAGAAGACACCCAACTCATGCCTCTAAAATTGAACCTAAAGTTGATAAGATTATAAAGGATAAATTTGTTAGGGAAGTTCAGTATCCCAAATGGCTATCCAATATTGTCCCAATTAAAAAGAAGAATTGGAAAATTAGAGTCTTCATTGATTTTAGAGATCTTAACCGGCATTGTACTAAAGATGATTTTCCATTCCTGATTACAGAACTTCTAATTGATGCAACAGCTAGATATGAATATATTTACTTCATGGATGGATACTCTGGGTATAATCAAATCCGTATGGCCCCAAAGGATGAAGAATACAAATCCTTTAGAGCCCCTCACGGTCTGTTTTTCTATCCGGTAATGACCTTTGGATTAAAAAATGCTGGTGCAACATACCAACATTCCATGCACCATATCTTCAAACTTGTCTCATGGAAATTTATTGAATGTTTTGTGGATGATTTTTTGGTCAAATCCAGAAAATGTTCCAATCACTTGGCTGATTTGGAAACCATATAAAATAAACTTTAGCAACATAGTTTGAAGATAAAACCCTTAAAATGTGCTTTCAGGGTAACGTCAGAAAAATTCCTTGGCTTCGTTGTAAGCCATCATGGTATCGAAGTTGATCCCGAGAAACCAAAATCAATCCTTGGTATGTCACATCCTCAAAATTTTAAATAATTAAGAGGAATCTAAAGAAACTTGGCCTATATTTGGAACATCATTGCCAATTTGGTAGACAAGTGTTTGCCCTTCACCAGATTAACAAGGAAGGGAGTTACCTACAAATGGACTAAAGATTTCCAAGAAGCATTTGATATCCTCAAGAAACAACTCTTGAGTCCACCAGTATTAATTCCACCTGTTGAAGGAAGACCACTCATTATCTACATGACAACTTTAGAGTGATCACTAGGTGCCTTCCTCGCTCAAAAGAATGATGCTGAGAATGAAAACAACCTTTACTATCTCAGTCGAACTATGCTTAATGCAGAAACTCAATATTCAAGTATTGAAAAGTGCTTCCTGGCATTAATCTTTGCAGTTTAGAAATTGAGGCACTACCTGTAACATCATGAGGTCCAATTGGTGTCTCGTAATAATCCACTCAAATTTATCCTCAGTCGTCCTATTCTTATAGGACGTCTGACATGGTGGGAAATTATTTTTCAACAATTTGATATCTAGTTTGTGCCTCAAAAGGAAATAAAATGCCAAGATCTGGATGATTTCTTTATTGAGCATCAATCTACAAAAGATGCATCATTTTATACTGAACTTCCTGATGAATAGGTCTTCTCTATTTAAGATAATTCCCAAACATGGGAAATGTATTTTAATGGTTCTTCCAGAAGTCCAATAGGAAAAAGAATGGAAAACCCTAAACTCAACAAGGTTGGATTAGGAATTTTCCATATTTCCCTAGAAAAGGCATTATTGGATTATTCTTTCCTATTATCGGAAGGTGGTACTAACAATGAAGAAGAATATTAAGCTCTCATCGCTGGTTTGGAATTGGCCCTTCAGGTGCAAATGGATCATTTAAAGGTAAATGGTGATTTAGAATTGGTAATCAAACAAATAAATGGGGAATATTCTATCAGAAAAGAATAATTAATTCCTTTGTGTGATTATGCTAGAGGGTTAACAACTAAATTTACCTCAGAGCCGACATTTTCTTATGTCCTGCGATCACAAAATGATCAAGCAGATGCACTGGCTAACCCAGCTACCGCCTTGGTAGATCCAAATCAGGATGAGACAATTATCAGCATAACCCATTTCCATGTGGTCTCACCTTTTGTTCAAACTGGAATGGGGGAAATTAATGAAATTTTCCCTATTTCTGAACTACATTGTCATACCATGGGATGTGGAGCATCTATCATAGAATATCTTCAAAATGGGGTACTTCCAACAGATTGGGCTGAGAAGGAATGGATCCGGCGACGAGCGACCAATTTTACTTTTTATGATAGTCCAGACCACCAAAAGATCATTTAAAATCAAGGATTTGATGGAATTATCTTCATATGTATTGATAGAGAAGAGACCACAACTGTCATGAAAGAGGTACATTCAAGATCTTGTGGTGCCCAACAATCTGGGCACAAACTCTCTAATCAGATCCGAAGGCTTGGATAATTTTGGCCTTCAATGACGCATGACTATACATATTTCACTAAAAAATGTAATCCCTTCCAGGTACATGCCAACTTCATTCATCAACCCCCATAGTTTCTATATATAGCTAAATACTCTTGGCTATTTTCCACATGGGGAATGGATGTTATAGGGCCTTATCCTCCAACCACGACTAAGCAGTTCAAGTATATTCTCACTGCTACTAACTTATTCTCTAAATGGGATGAGGCAATAACTCTCAAAGAAGTAGGAGCCAAAATCATTGTTAGATTTGTCGAAACTAATATCATAATCCGATTTGGCTTCCCTCATACTATTTTGATAGAAAATGGTACCTTTTTTTTCGGCTGAAGTAAAAAAATTATATCAGGAACATAATATCAAGTCCAACCATTCATCTCTCTAGCATGTAGTGACTAATGAATAGATAGAGGCCTTCAATAAGACCCTATTGAATATAATACAGAATATGGTGGATAAAGATAAGAAATCATGGCCTGATAAACTTTTTAATGCTTTATGGGATTATCAGACAAATACCCATACTGCTACCCAAGAAACTCATTATTCATTGGTATATGGAACTGAAGTAGTTTTTCCAATTGAAATGAAATTTCCTTCACTTAGAGTTGCAATCTATGATCAGTTGTCTATAGATAAAAGGTCTCAGAAATGGTTCAATGAATTGGAAATATTAGATGAGAAAATATTGCATACTTTGCATCATCTAGAAGTCTATCAGAACAGAATAACACGAGCTTTTAATAAGAAATTTTGCGTTCATTCATATCTTCAAGAAGAATTGGTATTGGTTCTTAGTACTCCAATGATACTAGGGAAGAAACCTCCAAAACTTGAACCAAAGTGGGAAGGACCTTATTACATACGTAAGGTTTATTCAAATGGAGAGTATGCCTTAATCTCAATAGATGGAAAGCTTATCAAAACTCCAACCAATGTGAGATTTTTGAAGAAATACTTTTTTTTAGTTTTGTACAAATTTTCCTCACTACAAGACTTTAAACTGCACAGTGTAATGTCCTTGCTGCAAGACTTAAAACTACATAGCCCCCATGCCCTAGTTGTAAGACATTAAACTGCATAACAACCATAAGCATCCATCCTGCAAAGCGTTAAAATGCATAGCATCTTCATCCTTATCGCATGATGTTAAAATGCATGAAATCATTTGTACAACTAACGTTCTCTTTATTTAACGTTAGAAGATTCCATAAGCAAACATCATTAAAATCATCACTACTCCTTAGTAGTACATGATTCTCTCTCTTTCCTATGTCTAAGTTAGATCTTCATAGAGACCATGTTTCAAGAACTACGTATGGATTAATTATCATTTTCAATGAGATACATAGAGATGCCTAAATCTCTAATTTTGGGCCCAGCCACAATAAAAAAATCTTCTTATTTTATTTTCTCCTCCTGTATATGAATTAGATCTATATAGAGTGTTTCCTTAAGATATATGATTTGGTCCTTATACCATTTTATGTCTTAAGATATACCGTTCTCTCAGAACGTGTCAAAATCCCCCATTCTTCATGTCAAACTAGATTAGAATGAGGAATGATTGTTTAAATAACTATGTATGGCTTGCTTATCATCTATTTTAATATATTTATAGATTCCTAGATCTACAATCTTGGGCCCAACCATGATAAACCCCACCTTATTTCTTGTATAAGAATAAAATATGCATAGGAAATGTTTTAAGAATTATGTATGACTTGATCCTTTCCCCATCAAGACATATAGTGATACTTGGGTGTTATCCCTTAACCTAGTTAAAATATGTCTTTTCCTTTCATATTTTTTCATTCTCATCCTTACCACATGACGTTAAACTGTATAGAAATATAACACCCCCATTTTTCATCTGTGTCACATTTGGTTTATAAAAAAGACCCTCATAACTCCTTGTTTCTCACACCGAGCATAGCTCAAGTGAGTTTAGGAATTGGATAAGGTGATTCTTTATATAAGTAAGGTGTTTTAATTCCTTATGGGGGTGAAAATGCCCTCATTGCATGACTTTAAACTACACATCATAATATTAATTCAGAAGAAACAAAGAAAGTCTCCATTTTATATATGAGTCAGATCTATGTAAAGGATGTCAAACTCATGGCCAATACTAGTTCAAATATTTCTCATATGAATTAAACATAAACCTTTTCTATATTTCATACTCTTAATTTTTAATACTTTTTTTATCTTCATAATCTTTATTATGGTTTTTTGGTGATAGAGTTTCTAATACCTTAGATCTATTTTTCCTGACTATGCAGTATGTGCCCTTAGGTGGCCTTGCATAAGTTTCCTACATAGCAGGCCTATTAGTCAAAAGATTCCACTATTTGGCTATGAAGCATATGCCCTAGTTGGACCTACATGATAAAAATCCCATAATAGGTTTTTCAAATAATGGTAACTTCATTCTTGGTTATAGTATATTTTTCCCCTTTAATCTTTGATGACAATATACTAGAATTTGTATTTTAAAACTGCCATTCAAGTATACTTGTCCCATTATCTTTATCACAATCTGAAATTCCTCAAGACCATAGTTTACACATTTCCCTAACCATGTGTTCAATAGAATATGAAATAACCTTGAAATAACTTGGCCACATATTATATATTGTTTCCATTTCTGGTCCTAATTGTATAACCTAAAAATATAGACACCATATCTCTTACGTTTGGGTAAAAAATTCGTAAAATTATTATTCCTCCGACTCTTTGGACCATCTTGGTTGGAAATACCCTTTCCATATTATGGGAAATTTCTCCATAAATCAAACTTTGTTCTTCAGAAAATCTGAATCTCCATAAACTTTTTCGGATTTTAGCAATAGAACGTTAAACTTCTAATAGCTCTTTTGTTTGACTATGCAGTACATGCCCTTAGGTGACCTTGTATAAGTTTCCTACATAACATGCCTATCAGTCAAAAGATACCAATATTTGGATTTGTAGCATATGCCCCAGTTGGTCGTGCATAATACAGCTCCAATAACAGATTTTTCAAATAATGGTAATTTCGTTATGGGAAAAGACTTCCTCTAATGCTTTTAGCCCTTTTCCCATAATCATTATTCGGTTTCAGAAATTCACAAATCACAGTTTACAATTTTCCATTCCATACCTAAATATGATAATATGTTTCCAAAAAAATTATCAAGAAATTGGGAGAGTTTTATCATACCTTTGGTTAGAGCTAAAGACATTAAATTAAAGCAGTACAACGTCTTCACTGCATGACTTAAAATTTCACAGTATAACATCCTCACTGCATGACTTAAAACTACACAATATGATATCATAAATTCCCCCTTTCTGACAAACTTTAACCATTACCCATACACCAAATGTGTATAGAAATGGTTTTCCTATTCCTGACTTATGTCGATCTAAATAGCCCTTTTTTCATTCATAAAATTTCTTTCCTTGAAAAAACCACTCACTGTGGTCTTGAGTTACCCAAATCTTATTTTCCCCTATATATCAACAAAAAAATGTTAAACATTAATGAAATATTTTTTCCTAACTATATAGTACGTTCCCTTAGGTGGCCTTGCATAAGTTTCCTACATAACATGCCTGTTAGTAAAAAGATGCTACTATTTGGCTATACAACATATGCACCAGTTAGCCCTGCATAATATAGCTCCAATAATGGGTTTGTCAAATAATGGTAACTTCATTATTGGAAAAGACACCCCTTATGTTGATACATGTTTTAAATTTGGTGACCATAAAAGTCATGGATCAATATTCCCCTTGGGAATATTTAATGAATATTAAAGAAATCTTTTTCCACAATATTTTTTTTGGAATCTGATTCAAAGTTTATGGTCAAAGCTATTCAACCTTAAATATTATCCCATTATAGTCCAACATTCATAACTCTAAACTTCCAAATAAAAAAAGACTTGGTACTCATTATATTGAGAACCCGCAAAGGGAACACTAATCAAAAGTCGAGTCCTAGCTGACTAAACATAATTTTTTGTATGGTTTAGGTAATATTGAGCAATAAAAGTCAAAAGACTCAGTTTATGCAGGGTTTTCTATATTACCCTAGTAAAAACCAAACTATGATCACTAGGCCCCTTGGCTTTGGTAAAAATTTGAGCATCCTTACAAACTTTACATAGCTCCAAATCTAACCAAATGACATTGGATTGTATCAAAGTGACCTACTTTTACCTTAGAAAAATATTCTTTTCATTCTGAATGAATTAAATTCTAAGGGGGGGCTTTTGTAGACACCATGAAATGTGTTCTATTCACTTTTCTGCCGAGTGAAGATATGATTCTTAGATAGGAAAAAAATGTCAAGTATGAGTAAATATGTTTTCACCATGAAGGAAGAATATGAAAGCTATATTTCAATCTGCCAAAATAATACTCCATACCTGATGAATAAGAAGAATGATTCCCCATCCAGAAGTAGGCAGTGGATTTCCAAGATCTATGATGAAAAAGTGTCGGCACATTAAATTCAATTTCCAAGTTTTATTCGAGAAGACTTAGTGTATTCATTATCTCAATAAGTGTAGATATCTTCAAGAGATTCTATTTGATAGGTCATAGATCCCAAATAGACTTACATATCAAAAGTTATGGCACTTGGAAGACGGATAAAATTCCACAAAGGGACCTACGCGAAAGACCTATGTGGAGGACCTACACGGTGGAACTACGCAGCATTATAATTTTCTCATGCCTATGTTAAGTACCTACATTGAGAAACTATGCGGAGGACCTACGCAAGAAAAATTACTTCGACCAAGCCCCATCAGTGCGTATGAATAGAGCCCTTGGGCTCCCCATTTTAGGACTGAAAAAAGTTGAAAGTCTCTCTGAAGCTCCCATTGCATAGCTATTTCACCTAGATCCCTCAAATTGTCTCAGGTAGTTCTCTAAACCACAAGAGAACATATAATTAAATTGGATAATCATGTCTTGAATGTCTTTTTAAAAATTTTACATAGGGTTGGTCCTTCCATGTAAAACATATTCTTTAGTCATCATTCACACCTATGTGGCATACCTGCGCGCCATACCTGTGCGGTATACCTATGTGGTATATCTACGTGAGGTACCTACGTGGAATACTTGCACGAGGGACCTACGCGACCAAATCAAGTACCCTTTTTAAAATCCATTCATGAAAGGGTATCTTATTTCTTGGTTCCCTTATCTGAAAGGGACTAAGTTGAACCCTCCACCAAAAACTCCTGACTTGTCAAACCTTTGGTAAATGCACATTAGAATGTCTCCTATTTGGGTTTGTATTTCCACAGTTATAGGTTTCCCACATTTGTTTCAAAATGGGGTTAGGATTCATAGAGTGTTTGTGAGTTTTTATATCCATAGTTACATGGACATTTCTCCCAGAAACAGTGTTTGGAATTTCCTGGTTTAGAGGAGGGTTGGGTCCTGGACTCTCCTTCCTTAAAGAGGCGACCTAGAACCTTAGGTATATAGTAGGGAAGGTACAATTAATGCCTAAATTTTCTTTTAAATAATAAAGGATAATTATCCCTTCCCCTACTAGGATCAATTTTAGGGCAACCAGCTTGGCATAAGCCCCTAGCTTTTCTTACAGGAGGTGGCATTATTTCCCCTCCTCTCTTATTCAGTGCCAAAGACCAAAGGGGGTTGGGCATAGGGAATTTTGTTACCCTTTCCCTCTCCTATAGTGATTTTTTACCATGGGAAACCATCCTGGTATAATCCCCTCACCTTCATCACTTCCTCCTTACATTGAACCCTTATCCATTGTAAATAAAACAGAGGGAAGGCTCATTGCCTCTCCCTCTTCCATAGTCGATATGCCCTCTTCCATCAGCAGAGGAGGAAAGGTGTGAAGTGTAATTGTTGAATCTTTCACATCCTCTTGTTTATCACACTGAGCCTGACTCACGTGGGATTAGAGATACGTGATGGTTACAACATGTGCACAAACACTCATTTGAATGAACTACGATAACTCTGATTGCCATCATAATTTGGATATGTAGAAAGACTTCTCAGGGCCCGAGCTCATTGGACATCCTCCTCAGGGTTCTAACCCTAATTCCATTAATTCAGGAATCCTCCTCAGTAATAAGACCCAAATTAAAACCTCCAAGTCATCAAGTCATCCTTTTTATGAACTAAGCCCAAACTCATCTCTCTCAAAGAACCATACTCTCCTATGAGACTTATCGAACTACGTGGGTTTTGATTCCCATTTATATGGGATACGTAGGAATCCTCCTTGAGGTTCAAACCCAACACTTAAAATCAACCCTGTTCTCCTTGGGCCATATTCCCAATAGGGTATGATCCTACTAGGAAACCCATATCCTTTCCAAGTTCTTCGGGATGCTTCAACATAGGTCCCACACTAAGCACCTTCCGCTTAGAGGTCCTTATCACATGACCTTAAAAAGTATGATGTGTCCCATTCAGTGGCACCGAAATACGAGGGTTCTTATTCCTTTCACAAGGATACGTAGGTAGCCTATCTTATCGGCACGATCCCAAAATAAAACTAAACCTTCTTCCTCCTAGATGATAATAAAAATCTAGAGTGCCTCACTGAGTGGATTAAAAAACTAGTATCATCACCAAGATGATTAAAAGAATCTCTAAGTAGTATATTAGAGGATACCATTTATGGAAAACCTCGAATACATATGGATATTTCTATTAATTAATAACCTTGAATACATACTGACAATTCTAAAATTTTACACATGTTAATAAGTGATTATAAATTCAAAGGGATACTTATAACATACTTGGTAAATTAATAAGGATTCATGAAAATATTTTAAATTTAAAAAGAGAGTCCTGGAGTAGACAATAATTCACCCCAAAAGGGTGTGATAATTTTGACCTCCCATCCTCTCGACCAATGCATGTTCTTAAGTATCATAAATTTCAAACTTAATGAATGTATTCCTTTGGAAAGCAGGTCCTCTTTGGATAAAGAAATATTAGAAGTTTCTGGTTCCCTGAAAAAATACAATGGAAACCTCTTGGAAATAGTGATTTTTAAAACTAGAACACACATTTAAAGGAACTATGAAACAAAAGAATATGAGGGAATTACTTATTGAAAAATAAGTTTTTGAACTCATCCCATTCCATGGATTTAATTTAATCTTACTGCATTGTATTCTTGATTAGAGTCCACCACTAGCCTTCTTCACCTTCTAAACAATAAGTAGCTAAAATGAATTTTTCATGTTCCTAATAGTTATGTATGGAAAATATATTTTTAATTGTAATTATTCATTTTTTAGTAACAAGTGGATCAGAAGAACCACTGAAAGAAGGTGGACATTTCCTCATGAAGGACTCAACAGAATGTTGTTCCCTTCTCTGCTCATTTTGAAGTCCAGAATGATTCATAGCTTTTGTAAGTATAGAAATAAATTTTTTCATTCCATATCCCATAACATTTTTGATATTTAGTAGTTTCATTTCCCAGTTCATTGATCATTAACACGGTTCCTCCAGGTTCCAACCATAGTCTAAAATCCAAAAATAATAGTGTGAGAGACAAAAATCATACTAGAAAACAACATTATGAAGGATTACTTTCAATCTATAATATCTTAGGTTTAATCATATGTTATTCATAATATTTAACATAATTATAGGAATATAACCTATAGTTATACTTATTATTAGGGACATCCCTAATCATACCTTATAAATATCTTTAAGTATCTCACTAAATTTTTCACATCCTTGTTTCCAAAGGTTAACTAAAACTTCTTTCTGATACTAACTCTAATGACCCAAGTTTGACGTACATGGAAATTAAATTTATTTTTGTAGAATTCTTAATACATTAAAAAAATATACACCCAAAGACTGTATTATTTTATTATCTTTGGAAACTTGGAACATAATCTTTTAACTTGGTGAAATATTTTCAACATCTCCCATAAAGATCTTCCCCTTTTGTTTTCTTACCTAAAACCTTTCTTTATATCCTGAGGAAAATAAAATATAAAAAGGGTGAGATCAAATTCTATGTAAGGGTAAACATGGAGAATATAAAACAAGAAATAAACATAAGAATGTAGACACATGAACATAAAGTTTAAATATTAAAATCTTGATTCATGAAATAAATCTTGTAAGTATGTAAGACATAGATCGTAAAGGAACATTAACCATGATAAAATAACATTGGAATAAAACATGGAATTTTGGGAAAAAAATAAGCACATAATATGATTTATATAGTATCTAAGAAATTTCTACCAAGACCATCATAGTGTAGAAAGTCCATTACTAAACTAGGTTTACATGCCGTTTCATCCTTGTATTACTAAACCAAATTTACTTGTCGTTCTAGTCCTGTATTACTAAACCAGATTTAATTTCCATTACAGTCATGTCTGTCTCATAATATTTACCTAATTCATTGGAGGGAGATATAGTTCCCACCCATTTCATAATGAAATAATTATTACATGTGCCACAAAAACATAAATCATTCATCATAACATAACCCAAGAAATAAAATGGGTTTCTTAAACATCATTCCATCATAAAATAATCCATATAAAATATCATTCCATTATTAACAAAACAAAATCATAGTAATAATAAATATAGAAACATAACCCTATTTAAGAGCTCCATCTTAGATTGAAAATAATTTTGATAAAACACTTGAACTTAATTATTGAGGAAAATATAATTTCTTCTTCAAAAAAATGTTTTCTTTTCTCAAAATGCCTCACAATTTTAAAAGAAAATAATTTATTTGAAAACAAAATTGAAACCATGTAAAGTAAGATTCATGGAAATAAGGTGTTATGAATTTTTAAAAATCTGTTCATGTTATATAAGTTAAAAAAACATTCTCTTTGTACTTTTACTATAAAAGTCAAAAAGTACCTAAAATTGAATAATGACAAAATATTCCTTTCATACCATTTAATAAAAATTAATCAAAGGGTAAAATTAATTTTAAAAAGTATTGAAGAATAGAAATAATATTACATAATTAGGAAATAAGGATTTGGATGATAAATATACCCTAGTAAATACTTATGTATAAACAATCTCAGATAAAAATGAGATTGAAAAATTATCCCTTACCTTAGGTATGATATGATACATATGTATCCGAAACTACTGTATAGTGGGTTTAAAAATATTATTAACTTTTAACAGAACCGTAATAATATTTATGATATTATATATGATTCACTTATGACATTATATTACCCATTCATTTATCAATTCCATGTTAAAATAACGTTTTGGGTAATAATAATTTTATTTATCGTACGTGTTTTGACTTTTTATTCTTGATATTATTACTTAGATAATGATTTAATTACTTACATAATGAAAAAAATAACTTATATATCAAATATATTCAGTATATAAATATATATAATAGATAGATAAATGAAATGGAATACACCGTTCATGGAGACGGTAGGCCGTACGTACGCATGAACGCTGTTTCCATTTCCTTATTGAATTGAATGGAAGAAAGTAAATGAAATATATATATACATAAATCTAGTATAATTTTTATTTAATATATTTAATACTTATTTATTATATATAATTTATAATCATTCTTTAATGGTTAACATGGAGAATTAATCTCATCGCATTGTGGAGACGGTAGGCCGTACGTACGCACAAGTGACGATATCATTCACTTGATGGTTAAATGGTATGGAATTGGATGGAATATTAATTATAAGGAATAATTATCATGTTATATTCATTATTTACATCCATTATATTCATCATTATACTAATCCGAATTATGTATTGTTGAATAAAAAATTACACCACGACGTGGAGATGGTAATCCGTACGTACGCACGCATGGGGATATTGTTATTCGCGGGATGGATAAAAGGAGGTATAAGGTTGTCCCATAATTATGATAACATATAATAATTTAGAATATAATTGATTTATTACATCATTATGATAAAAACATAATAAGAGAAAGTAGAAGAAGAAATTAATTTTGAAATAGGTGACAAAACAATTACCTCTTTTTCGAGTATCTTCTTTTGATTTGCACAAAAGGTCTCCCTATGATGGATTTATTCTCAAAGTGTGGACTCTAGGAGGAATGGAGGGATTTTGGGAGATTATTTAAGCAGATTTTTAATTAGAAAAAAGGATTTAGAGGTGTGATTAATCAAGTAGAGGTGGTGACCTTTTATAAGAGGGAGGAGGGGCACTTTAGGAAAGTCTTGAAATATTAATTTATTATAAATTTAATTTTGGTTTATAATGGTTCCAAAATCATTTATTTAGAAGGTAAGATGATTATGGGTCGAAATTATCTCAACCAATAAAAATTAGACATGTTTTTATTTTATTTTAAACCTTATCATTTTGATTTATCCTTATTTAATGTATTTAGTTTTATTTGTGGTAATAAAATTTTCAATATTAAATGGTTATAAATATTTACTTATGTGTTGTAAATTGTACATAATTGGATACTTTATGAAATTTTAGACCATATAATTTTCACTTTTTAATTTTTAAATATTTTTGTGATTTTTAAATAATTTAATAATATTTTATTTTTATAAAATATCAATAGTATCAATTTTGACACTATTCATTTATTTAACTTTAAATAAAATCCACACAGAATATAAATTCAAACCAAAATATTTAATACCATTATAACATGTCATATTAACCTAGAAAATTCATGGATCACATAAATTAGTTCATATGATATTTATTTTAAAATTTTTAAAACCATTTATTTGGTATTTCTATCAATAAAATAATTTCTACATCACTATTGTGTCATAATTAATGGTAATTATTAAATCTATAAAAATTATAAATAAATACACATAATTTATATAATTTATTTATATTTTTAGACTATTTATGATATAAATTTTATCATTTTATGACTATATTAAAATTATTATACATATAAGAGATAAGAGAGTGATATGTTGTCACTTTCTTTTGTTTTAATTATATTTACATCACTTTCTTGAAAAAAAGTTCATTAAATGAATCAATTATTAGCCTTAGG
This sequence comes from Viscum album, assembly GCA_963277665.1. NCBI lineage: Eukaryota > Viridiplantae > Streptophyta > Magnoliopsida > Santalales > Viscaceae > Viscum > Viscum album. The sequence goes on along the minus strand of OY728119.1, from coordinate 1,681,051,724 downwards.
TGATATTGGTCTACTTTAATTCATAAAATAAGATTTTGAAAGGTTTTAGGGTAATTTTATTGTCTTTATCATATTGTTTGTTACCCTAATTTACCCGATTTACCTTTAAATGTGCTAAATAAAAATTACCCTAGTTACTATTCATAATATAAAAAAATAAAAGTAACATATTAACATATTTTGGACCCAATGATTTCAAATATGGAATCCATTTTTCAAAATTCAAAAAATATAAGTTTCATTAATTAATTTAAAATTAATTTCTATTGTAAAAATTAGAAATCGAGTTTTTAAGAAGTAAAAACTATCAAAAGATTGACATGTGTTTATATACAATTTAAATGTAAAATTACTTCCAACAACCAAAATTGGACTAAATGATAAAAAATAATCCAAATACATGTTAAAACCAATTAAAAATATAATCTAACAATATAAATAAATTATATGAAAATCTAGTTTTGAATTAAAATGCAGTATTTTTTACTATTCATTAAAATATTAATTTTTTCAAAAAATACCAAAAATTTAACCAAAGTAAATTTTCACATACCTAATCCAAATAAGACTTTTATTTTTCCAAATATAATATATTAAAGTGTTAAAAACTAGATTTAAAATTGGTGTGCCATCAAAAGGCGGCAAAACTGCATTTTTTGAAAAATACTTCTTTTATCCAAAAAATTGAATTTGTTCTTATATAATGTTCTAGAAAATACATAATATTAATGTTATTGTTATATGAAATTAAAAATATGGTTAATAATATTCATAATGTCTAGTTTATATCCCATTAAATAATAATATTTTAATAATATATCGTTGTTTAGTGAAACTGGGTATTACGTACAACGCAAGCTATCAAGGAAGGTCGCTCTTGTGTGTAATGCAAGACAACTATAGTGATGCATATACTGTAAGCTAATACTGTGTTGGATATAGTTCAATATAATCTTGGTGTAGCATAAAACACAAGACATAAAAGAAATTAAAAAGAATCCATCTCATAAAATCTTGGGGTATTCCAATCAGAATGCTAAGATACAAAGGAACACAACTTCTGGTTCAGAGAGGAATTATCATAGGAATCCATAGAAGGGATAATGTTGGGGGAATGGAATTTAATATTAGGTTTAGGAAATTAAAGGTTTAAAATAACACAATGTGTACCACATTAATGACGTGAATAAGGGATTCATGTTGTGAATTAAATAATTTCTAATTATGCCGAAAAACCAGTCGGCTCAGCTTAAAAACATAATAATATGATTTCAAATTGTGTACCAAAATAAATCTATGAGTTATTATTTCAAAGAATACCCATGAAATATTCATGGAGTGAATGGGATTCATGGGGTCATCCCCAAACCATTCACTCACTGTATAGATTTAATGGGGGTGATCTAGAACAATTCATGTCGTGAATTGGGAATTTATGGTGTGAATTTATTATATAGCTAGAACTTGACCTCATTTATTTTTTAAACCTAATAAACACTTAAAAAAACCATAATAAGGCTCTAAAACCAAGGTTAAAACAAAAAAAAAACTAGGATCAAATATTTTTACCAAAACGTAAAAAGAGACGTTTCTAAAAACACAAGATCTTATAACCTCTCGACCACATAAAAGATCATCCCTAACCTATACTCCAAAGAACCTTGGTGGGTATTGATGAAAAAATCTAGACACTGTGTACATATATTTTATTCCTTCTCCAAGGTATCCTCTTACACATGACCATATCCCCACTACACTCATACAAGAGGTACATCCTTCCCTTAGCAACTCTTCTCATTGGGGTCTATGATATAAATTAGATGATCCTCAAAGGATGCATCAACATCCAGCTCGATGTCATCAATGTATATCACATGATACAGTTAAGAATGATATCTATAAATTTGTGTCACATGAAACACATCATGCATGGTTTTTTAGCACTGTGGAAGGGATATATGGTATGCTAATGGGCCAATCGTTTCCATTATTAAATAGCCCAACAAACTTGGGTGCTTGCTTCCTTTGTTTCCAGAAATGACATTTCCCAAGACTAGGTGACACCCAAATAAAACCATGATGACCAACCTCAAACTCTAGAAATCATATCCAAATTTAGTGTACGATTCCCATCAGTTCTACATAGTCACCAACCACTTCCTAGTTAGCTGAACTTACTCAAACATATCCTACATGAGACTATGTCCAAATAGAACTGATTCACCTACCTCTACCAATAAAGATGAAAAACATGACCTTATATACAAAGCCTCAAGATGAGGCATTTATATTTATTCCTAGAATCTATTATTATTAGTAAAATCCATGAGTACGAGATGTTTCTCCCAATACCCATAAAAATAAAAAACATAGGCTCGCAACATATCCTCTAGAATCTGAATCATCTGATGAGATTGTCTGCCAGTAAGAGGTTGATAGGATGTACTTAGAATAACCTATAACCCCAAATACTTCTGAAGACCATAATATATTCATGATGTGAAAATATTATCTCGATCAGAAATGACAATCTTTATAACACTATGGAGTCAAACTATTTCCTGCTTGTATATACTATCTAGATCATTGATAGTGAATGCATCCCTGATAGGATATAAGTGGGATACCTTCATCATTTGATCAAATATCACCCATAATTCATCATTATTTTGAGATGTACTGGGTAATCCTATCATGAAATCAATAGTGACCTCATTCATATTCCATTTCTGAATGGGAATAGGCTACAACTACCCACTTGGTCTTTGATGCTAGACCTTTACCCGTTGACAAGTGAAACATCACACCACAAATACAACTATATCCTTTTTAATCTCTGTACAACATTACTTTCTATGGAGATCACAATATATATTTGTCGTACATAGATGTGCTTCCTATTTAGAAGCATGAAACCCCCTCATCGGATCTTTACACAATCCCATAAGAACCCATACATGGCTATGGATAAGAAGAACATCACTATTTCCAAGAGACTATCCTGATGGTGGATCCCCACCATACATGATATCCCTCAGAGCCAAGAACTTCAAATCAGATAACCTCTATCTTTTGATATGGTCCATAATCATGTGAATAATAGATGTTGAAGTCATAGATACTCATCCCAGAGACTTTAGAATATCTAGATGCATGTCTCAAAAGAGTTCCATTAGACACCACTCATCAAAAGACTCCCATACTAACTCTATTTTCATCTTATGACTCAAATCATCAACAAAAATGTTTAATTTACATAGAGTAAAATCTATATTGATTTAAAAAGACTATAGATAATCAACCCACATCCTCCGCTGAAGGTTCATGTCTTACTAAGAAAAGATATACCTGAGTTTATTGTTTTCTGTGTATCCCAAAAAACCTCCTGCCTAATAGATAGTTACACCAACATATTAGAGTGTTTACCGCCATAGATAACTCTATATTTTGAGTAGGATAATTCCTCTCATGTGGTCAAAATTTTCTGGATCCATAAGCAACCACTCAGTCCTCCAGCTCAGAACTGCTCTGAGCCTGAACCTAGATGTGTCACAATACAAGATATATTTATTACCTAATATAGTTAGGGTGAGAATTGATGCTAAGTTCAGCCTTATTTTTAGCTCCTAAAAACCCCTTTAGAAAGAATTTGACCAAACAAACTTCACCCCTTTCTTGGTAATCCTGAACATCAATGCTACCAAATAGGAGGAGTCCTGGATGAAATGTCAGTAATAACATGCTATACCAATAAATCTTGAATCTCAAAGAAAATTCTGGGATTCTCCCAAGATACCATTGCTAAAAGCTTCTCTAGGTCTACTGACACTCTTGCCTTATAGATAACATAACCTAGGAAGTTTACTATATTGATCCAGAAATATCACTTGGATAGCTTGGTGTAAATATAATTCTCTCTTGGTGTACTTAAGATGATTTCATTGTTTTGGTAATTTTCATCTATAGAATGGGATTACACTAAGATTTCATTAATGAAAACAACCACAAAATGGTCTATAAATGGATGGAAGATCCAATTTATCAATTCCATAAACACCACCAGTGCATTTTTCAAATGGAACATCATCACAAAAAACTCATACATGCTATACCTAATATTAAAATCCATAAAAGGTATGTCATAAAATATCACTATGAACTGATGATACCCTCAAATGAAGTCAATCTTGGATAAAATCTGGTCACCTTTGAGCTGATCAAAGAGATCGTGGATGTGCAGAAGGGGATACCAGTTCTTGACCCTCATCTTGTTCAGTATCTGATAATACACACATAAGTGAAAAGTCCCATAAAAATTATTATAGAAAATAATGGAAGAACCCCATGGTCAAGTATTAGGACGTATGAACCCCTTTGATTCTAGATTTTCTAACTAAACTTTTAACTCATGGAGCTCTTATCATTACATCCTGTAAGGAAGGATAGAAACTAGATCAACCCCCACCACCAACTTGATTGTGAACTCAATATTATGCTTGGGTGGTAAGATGGAAAAATCTTCTATAAATACATCCTGAAAATATTCCACCACTGGAGGAAGAATATCCTACCACATTTCACCATCATCTATAATAAGGTCTACTATCTGAGCCATAATATAATTCAATCTGTACTAAATTTCTCTTGCATGACCAGCCTGAAGATCCAACTCACTTTATTGATAATATCTACCCCTTCTAGAGATATTAAGGTAACTATCCTATGATAAAAATAAATATGATCCTATTATAGAACTAATTATTCCATACCTAGAATCAAATCGAATCCTATCATTTCCAGAAAAAAATATCCCAAAAGGAAACTGTAGCCACCTATTTAAATATAATATTCTTTTCAACATCTGATATCATCTGACTGCACTCCCAATGGTTTGTTAATGATTAAAATTCTATCAGAGTGCTCCATAACCTAACCCAAGGTGTTTTTAAATTGAGAAAATAAAAAGGAATGCTATTCTCCTATATCAAGAAAAATGTAGGAAACGATATATGCTAAAAGAATTATACTTTTGATGGTAGAAGGTCCTACATACAAACTATTTAGAGTATACTACATAGAATTCATATGACTCACTCCTCTTACATGGGATCTAGTATGACTCCCTTATTTTATTCCTTATAGCTGGTACTGCCACTCATGTGTTAGGGTACTATATCCCCTACCCTAAAAATTCGGTGGAACTCTAGATACAAATCTATTGAGGGGTTTCTATGTCCTTACTAGTATCTATTCTTGTCCCGATATAATGTCATTGCTTTTCTACTATATTCCCCTAAACAACATCTGTAAATGGCATAACCATACACAAGCATTACACTCTATAATGGGAAAAGAACACTATGGGTTTATGTGGCTAAATCTGACACACTGAAAGCACTACAATAGGACATGTTTCTGAGATAGCTGCCCACTACCTTAGATTCTCTTCCCACTATTACCTTAGTGGTAACATTCATAGTGGATCTTAAAAATACAAAAATAAGTTCTTTTATACCTCCCTATTAAAAATGTATATACACCACTTAGAGCTTCCCTCAGGTTCCATTCCATGATGATAGCTTGATTCACTATGTCCGTGAATTTTCTCAGTTTAAATACATTCACCTACAAACATATATAATAGTGAATCCCATATTGGAAATGTGTTATACTAGAAATCTCATCAGCTGCTATAGACAAAGAAAAACACTGTAGGTTAGTGAAACATCTAACATAATCCATAACTGACATGTCTCCCTATGCCAGGTGTATGAACTCTTTATCTCTCTCATCCCTCAACATTTATAGATACAATTGGATCTAGAATTTTTCCTCAAAGTCCTTCTAGGTCATCTCTTCTTACTTGTTAACATGATCCATAATGTCCCGAAAATTCTTGGATGGTCCTCATAAAATGTAGAAAATATGCTCCACCCCCCATTAGATGGTGTCTCTGGGTGCTTAAAGATAATATGGAATGAGTCAATCTAGAACTCAACTACTTGGGGGCCTCCCTTCATAGGGAATGTAGGAAGATGCTGTAACTAGAACTCTATAGTCATATCAAACATCAAAGACACAATGTGAACGATATCCTTCTCTATGGATCACATGATCCTTGAGAAACTATATCAAAATTGACCATTTATCTAGTTATCTGGATCTATAAGAGGTTCCATCTTAGCTGCATTGGGAGTGTGATGATTACAACTCTCCTAATTCTTAACTTGAAGATGGAAAGGAGGAAATTTCTATATAAAGGTTAACACACTCTTTATAATACAATTTACTCAGCAACATCAACCTCAAAAGGTAAGAATCACAGAGAACCACTAACTTAATGTTCCTCTTTAATTGGTTTAATAATATAATTGGCATAACATAACAATTTATTTCACTTTTTTATGAGATATATCAAGGTTTAACATTTTATAGTTTATACAGGTAGATGTGCCACATGAAGTATATATGACACTAGTATGAACAATTCATGTCAACATATATCCCTAGGTGACTATCATAATTCCTGCATACTCATCACATTCCATACCTTCCATTGAAAAAAATCTCAATAAATATTAACAACACAATATAATTGAATCACCCAAGGTGAAATAACATCATAACTATAACAAGAGAACAACATGAACTACAATCACATCCCTGGGTACTCGGGTTTCCCCCATACATGGGATAGTTACTCCCATTAATGATCTCATTTGCAAGCCTCGAAACATCCTAGTATCTTGTATAACTTTCAAAAATAGTTAATCTATATAAAAGAATTATCCTCTGATACCAATTTGTAATGTCACAATGTTGGTGTTCCCTCATGTGACCGAGTCGGGTGGGTTATGTGACCTTACGAGATCCTCCCTATATGCTAGAGGCTGATAAATAGTAATAAGTGTGTAAGGAACATAGTGGGGAGACTATTCCATTTGGTACATATTAGCAATAATAGTGTAAATAATGTAAATAATCAAGAATTATCCCAAGTATAATAAAAAAATTGGAGAATCCAATAATAATAAATACCATGAAAAAGAGGCCAAATGTAACCAAATGGCATGATGTAAGTCATACAAATAAAATAAACAAAATATATAAAAGGGAATCCAAAATCCCTAGTTACAAAACCCATGTCGGTCTCATCTTTAAGATTTAACCCATCCAGAAAATAATCAATCAACAATAGGATCCCTTGTTCTTGTCCATACCTACATCCATGAAGTCTGTCTGGGTACCAAATGGCACCCAAATAGGGTGTGAGTATAACTCAATAGGCGGACACCCACAGTTTCTAAACAATACAGTCTAAATATATAGTGCATGCAATAAAGTGATAAATAGTTCTATCAATTCATAAATTAACATGGTACATAAAATAAACCTACTGACCCTCAGGCTTTGGGTTGACACCCTGAGTCAACCAAACCTACTTCGACTCCATGTTGAATGTCTCTATAAAGTATTGAATCCTATTTTATTAGGATCGATCACCAATTCCATGGTATATTCTCCCAAGTTAGGATGAATTTCCAAAATCATGTCTCAAGTAAACATTTTGTACTGGACCCTTTGGCTATGCCAGATCCATTTACATCTTCCCAAATCCTACATCACTAAGGGGAAAGTATCCATATAATACTAGATCCTTATACAATTATATTGATAGTTACATGTTTCTATGGTGCATTTCCAAACCAAGGGAATTTCCAAATGTCCTAACATATCATACCAGAACCTTAAAATATTCTAGAGGCACTTACTTGTTCCCATGGCACACTTCAAAACCAAGGATAAAAGCAAGTATAAAGTAACCATTACCAAATCCTAGCATTCCAAAAGTGTAACTAATAATTTGGAGGATTCTCTTATGTTAGGATGAATCCCCAATGGTAATCATTAATTAACCAAACATAAATATATAATTAATTTACCATATTTGGGACTGGTCAATTATTCTAATTACCAATTTCTTGACCATTTATTCTCAATAGGTAAATTCTCTTATATTAGGATGAATCGTTGATATCACATCATTCAAAATTCACAAATATCAAATATCAAAAGTTATTATAGGTTACCATTTATAAATATTAACATGTTATTACAAATCATAATTATCATAATTCACTTGTTATTCCAAATTAACATTAGTCAAGGATTAAATATCATCAAAATTTTAAGGGCAGGATCACCTATCAAGTGGCAACAAGTCCAGTCTCAACTCTAATGGAACCGACGAGATCCATGAGGGAGGGTGTTTAAGCATGTTAATTCCATAAAAACTATGAATTATCCATTTAGGTAGGCCATCCGTATGATGTGCTGGAAAAATCACACTAACTGAACATACTATAAGAATACAAACAAACATTAAAGAGTTTCTCTAAACCACCCACCTCAAAATCAGAGAATACGTAGACAATCCTTCAATTAATGAGGCAGTTATCAGATTCATCCTTCCTTCCCTTCAATGAAAAATTTAGTCTTATCAATGCAAGATATTCGATCACGATACTAACCAATCAACCCAAAATTGGTGTCCCATAGGAAAGAAAATCATATTAGGCAGTATAAAAGGAAAATAACTAAATGATTACCTTAAAATTCTCGATTTTAATGCCAAGAATCAAAGGAGAACAACTTCTAGTTTAGAGAGGAATTCTTAGTGGTGTCAGTAGAAGGGATGTTATTAAGGGGGAAGATGATATTAGTTTTTTAGGTAACTTTAGGTTTAAAATAATTCTAGGCACACTATATTCAAGATGGGAATTGGGGATGCATGCTATGAATTAACCACTTTTTACTTACATTGAAAAATTAGTCACCTCACCTTAAAAAAATAATAAACCAATTTCATATCATGTAACAAACTCATATCCTAAGTTATTTTTTCATGGAATTAACATGGAACATTCATGTCATGAATGGTATTTACAGGTTTGGACCCAAAAAATTCATGCCTTTTATAGAATTCCTTAGGATATCCCAAACAATTAACTTCATGAATTGGGAATTCTTGGTTAGAATTCATTTTGCAGCCAGAACTTTACCTCCAATCTTGTTGTACCCTTTCAACGCTTAATGCAACCTGACCAAGGCTCGACAACTAGGGTTCAAAAAAAAATTAACAGGCCAAAAGAGGTTTACCCAAAATTAAATAGCGACATACCTAAAAAAATAGGATCTTATAGTGATCTTAAATCATGATATAAATCTTAATAGTTCACAAGACATGAATCATAAAGGAATAAAAAACATGATCCATGAAATCATAAAATTGGCATAATACATAAGTTTTTGGAATTAAAAAAATCATAAAAAATCATTTTCTTAGTCAATTATCACTTCTAAGACTATCATAGTGGATCAGGTTCACTCCCCATTCCATCATATCCTTAGTCAAGGTTCACACCCAAGACCATAATAGTGGATAGGGTCCCTTACTTAATTGGTTTCACTCATCATTACATTCATTATTATCTCATGAGATATCCATATTTAACTAATGCATTGGAGGGATATATAACTCATGGACCACCCATAAAATCACTAAAATACATTCATATGTGTTCTATAAGATTATAAAACACTCATCATATGTCATAAACTATGGAAAATAAATGGGTTTCATTAATATTTCAATAATCCATCATATCATAAACCATGGAAAATAAATGGGATTCATAAACATATCATAACCATAAAACATATATATAAATAATAATGTCATTATCCTTAAATTATATACCCATTAAATCATAAGTAGCATAAAAGTTTTTTATCATAAATGAAAATTCCTTTAAAATATCACTTAGAATATTTCTTTAACAAAATACCCTTTTCATTTTGTAATCACGTTTTAAAATCTAAAAATCTTCAAAAAACGTATTGCATTTTTTTTGAAAAAAACAATGAAAACTAGTAAAGGAGGCTTCAAAGAACCGATTGGGAATGATTTTAGAAAATTCATTTCATACATTAATCATTAAAAACAAAGATTCATTTCACCCCTTTGGTAAAAGTCAAAAGTACCTCATTCAAAAAATACCAAGAAGTTTCCTTTTCGAAAATTCTGTAAAAAATTAAAAAATGGTAAAAAAGTGATTTAAATAATAATAATATAATATTAAAAATATTCTTGAAAATATTTTAAATCTATCCTTATTACCATCCATATAAAGTGTAAATGAAAAACAAATCACATCACTGCATGGAGGAGGTAGTCCACATGTATGCACAAGCGACATTATATTTTAAATTGGATAGAAAGGTAAGAAGGTAGATAAGATATTATAATTATAGAGGTATAATTATGTTATAAAAACCATATATAAATTTTAAATATATCATAATAACCATCCATGAAATATAGTGATGTAAAATTAATTTTATCTCTACATGGAGGTGATAGTCCACACATACGCATGTGCGATAATTTCACTTCTCATTAGATAAAAAAGACGATGAATAATGGTTGTTACATAATAATAATAAAATTTCAGTATATTTAATATATTTATGTTAATATTTCATGAAAAATAGCATATATTTGGAGTATGTAGGAGAATAAATAATTTGGAATAGGTCGGGTAGGATGATTACCTCTCCTTCAGTTGGCCTCATTTAGAATCATCATTAAGGACCCTTGGAATAGTCTTTTAAGAAGAAAAAAAACTCCAATTCATGGATAAGTAATTTTATAAAGAAATTTGGTATGGTTTTTTGGAGCTATATGGCACAAAGTGGTGTAAAGAAGAGAAAGGATGGGTGTTCTTTTATAAGTGGGGGAGATGGCACACTTGGAATTTGTTAAAAGATTAAAATATAATAATGTCCTACTAAATAAAAATGATTCCAAATGGACATATATTTTAAGGTGAGATAAAATGAGGTCTAAATATATTAAGAAAATAGTATTCAGGCAAGTTTAATTGGAAAAATTACCTTGATATCTTGGTGTAACCTCTGATAAACCTGTTTTAACATCAATCGTAGAAATAAATTGTCAATATTTTACTATTCATTATGAAAAAGTGAAAGTAGTCTTATTATTTTTTTTTGAAATACTAATTAAAATATAGAATCCATTTTATAAAATTAAACACATATAATTTCAAGAATTTAATTTAAAATTAAACAGTAAAACACAATGAAAAGCAGTTTTCTATAAAAAATGTTTTCCTAAGTATAAAAAATTTTTATACAAAAAAACAACATAAAATTGACTCCAATGAACTTAATTGGATTATTAATAATATAAATTAACTCAATTTAGTTTATAATCATTTTAAAACAAAATGAAACTTTTTAAATTAAATAGTTTTCAATAAAAATAAGTATTATTATTCATTAAAAAATCAATCTTTTAGAAAATTGTAAAAATTTCAATCTAAACTATTTTTGAGATGATAATTTAAAAATTGAAGTTAGTTTTTTCAAATAAATTTTCTAAAAGTGTCAAAAATTAATTATATTATTTTTCTTAAAAATCAATAAAAACCATTTTTGAGTAAAAATGTATTTTTGAATCATATAAAGACTTTACTAACAAATTGAGTAGTTATTTATCAATATATTTTCTTTATCTAAAACATTTATAAATAATTTTCATATTTGAATTTTTTATATTCACTATTAAAATTTAATGGATATGTTATAAGGATATACTATATTATCTATCACATGATAAACATGATTCTACTAAGGTATGACTATATCTATCGGGCCTTCCATTATCTTCAATAGATATTTTTCTCTTCATGACTTCACTCTGATAAAATGCCTCAATAACTGATACCATTGAGTTTTTACTTTTTTTACTATGTCATAAACTTAAAATATTAGCTATTAACAAAGAAATAAGTCATTTATAATTTATATATATTAAGATAACAATTTAATATTTTCTACAATTCCAAAATATTGAAGAAATTTTTGTTTAAATCACTTGTTAAGATGTATCAAAAGGCGCAACTTACTCGAACAATATATATTTAGTTACCATAAGATTTAATATTCCTCTATTTTTATGTACCTAGCCTTAATATAACATATCATATGAAATTTATTTACAGGAAAACTATATCTTTATCTCCTTGAAAACTATCTTTCTCACCTCTCCAAGTACCATTAACTTATCATATGCACTTTCTCAAGTATAGTTAGACAGTTACGAATACTACCCTATTTGGTTTTCTTAGTTCTATTTTATTTTTTCTCACTATAATATATACATAATAAATATGAAATTTAAGTAAATATCATGTCTTGTGTGGTAGATTCCAAGTACTTAAGTGATTTCAATTTTATTTAACATAATGATCTCTACATGTTTTTAAACACATCAACTTAGATAGATTTCACTCCATGTGACATAAGAAACCATTTGATATGTAATTCTTCCATCTTGTATTTATCAATACCTTATCAATTTATGTGTTATTAATTTATCCAAGAAAACCCATAAATTAATTTCGTTAGATATTTCTCTATATAACCTAGGTTTCTACTTTAAGACATTCTCAGGGAAATATCTTTTTTATTAATCTTAGCTAATCATAAGGTTTAATATCTATTATATATATTATCAAAAAAATTTGGATTAGAAAATAATTTTTCTACCACTTACCTCTTTTAGACACATGGATCGCTTTCTTTCTTAATAAAACCAAACTTTTTTATAGCTATATCAAAAAACATATTTTATGATCACAATGCATACTTCAATACATAAATGTATTTTTGTAAATTTTATAGCTTATTGTCATTCTTTGGTGTCTTCCGATAATATGGTTGTGTCATATAGACATATTTCTTAAGGTATCCATTTATAAATATCGTATGGACACAAAATTTACCAATTTTATGATCATATAATGATTTTATGATAAATATAGTTCTAAATGTTTTTCATGACAATTAGTGAAAATAGTTTTTCATAGAATATGTCTAGAAATTAATAGAAACGTAGAGTAACCAATATTGTATTATATGTATGAAATTTACCATCCATGTATAGTTTCTTCTTCAATACCCACCAATAGATTTATATCAACTAGAGAAACAACCAAAACACATAATCATATTTTAGAAAATGGAATCTATTTATGAATACATATAAACATTCCATTCTTAAATTTTTTTAGTTCATAACTTCCTTATAAGATTTATTATTATTATTGAATAATATATCACCTCACTTGTTAAATATAACACAATTTCCTTGGTTTTTTTACTTTCCTATGAAGTATGTATCTCTGAAACATCTCATCCCACTAAATATTATAATGTTTAGTATTTCTATTTCAACTCGTGTACATATAAATCCCGAAATTCATTGAAGTCTATATTTCTCTCACTATCTCAAAAGAGAAGTGATTTCCTCTAATAGAATATGTTCAATCACTTGAAAAACACCTTTCTATATTAGGGATTTTTATATCCTAGTTATATTTTATGATAATTAAATTTGATGCAATAAGTGTTTTCTTGATGTATGTTTGTTAGCTTTAAAAAAATATTCTCATCAAAACACATGAAGCTATGACATAATGTATTTTTATCATATTGTAACTTATATGATACCCATTATTAAATTTAGCTATAATGAGTTTAAGTATTAGCTATTATATTTGTTAATTTTTGTTGAATGGGATTATAAAAGACTTAAATATATATAAGAATCATCAATAATCCTCCTTTTAATATCATCATCCCTATGACGTGTATAAGGAAATACGAGTATAGGAATATCTCCACTCTATATTTAAATGACCAATGAATTATTTGGAAAGATAGTCTCTAACTGAACCTCCTAGAGGATCTTATATATTTTACCAAATCTATTAAATAATTTCTATTTACATTCTTATAATATCCTAAATGAACCACTTAGAGTATATGAATTTTAAATCTATATTTTCCTTATAATAATTTATACATGTCTTACTAAAATAAATATATAATATTTTTGGATTTATGAACTTTAATCTCTGAATATTACTTTATCTTAATAATTAATAAGTGCAATAAATACCTAAGAAATTTATTTCTAAAGAGTCTAAAAACCCTTATTGGTATATTCTTGAAATTTACCTTTAATTTTAATCAACCAAGAATTATCTTACCAAAACTAGGTATTACAGGAGTCTTAAAATTTATATTCAGAATTAATTACTGATACTGGATATTTTTGATTCAATTATTATTAAACTATTGAGTATGATATGATATAATAATATTCATTTCAAACATGAAACAATGTCTCATTATTTCAAGAACTAGACACTGAGTTAATTTTTTTGGAAACACTCAATACAAAATATTTTTTTTATGAGAATCAATATACTTAGTGATACAAATTTTTGTCCTTTTCTTAAATGACTTGGGAATCAACCCATTTAGCTACTTAGAAAATTCATCTTACTTATTGTAATATTTATAAACTTACTTAGTTTATGTATTTGGATATAAATACATGAGTTTTATATAGTATTATAAAACCCAAGTAATAATATAGAAGTATCACATGAAATGATGAATATACATAAAGTATAAGCTTATTCTTACTTCTTCTTCAGTTCATTTTAGTTCCTCTTCTAGTGAAATTTATTTCTATATGTAAAGTAGGTGTCCTATTTCTTATTAAACTCTTTTAATTTTTTTCCTATTTGATGGAGGTTTCGAAAACACAATTGGCATTGAAATTTCCATAGGCTTCTCAACCTTTTCATTGTCTTATTTCACCCTAATAAGTAAAGAACCATGTTCCCAAAAAATCCAATCAACTTAGAAAAAATGGGTCAAAATATTCCTGATCAGATTTTATATAATTTTAATTTTTTAATTCATAGTTAATATAGATAATATGGGTGGTATGGATGATAATATAATATTAATGGATAATTTATTATCCATATAAAATCCCAAATTAACTAACTAATCCATTTACTTGAACATATTGAAGGTAATATCACTAGATATGTACCCGTATTTTAGTTTTCCCTTGTATAATATAGTGATAATATCATTTATCTTCACCATCTCTTTCTCCATTTAAATTTCTAGGAGATAAGTTATCATGGTGTGTACATCCATGTAATTATATAAAATCTTATTTACTCTGAACATAGATGATTTCATGATGCAAAAAATATTTTAAGAATCCTCTATGTATCTCTTGTAGACACCCTTTATAATTTCATTCAATCCCTAAGGTGGTTTATCTAGAATAGGAAATTCCATTAAATAATAAAAATTTCCTATAGTTTTAAAATTTATAATATAATGTTATATTATTGGAAATTTATGTTGGTGAATACATTTACTTTATTCAAAAATGATTATAGTTTTCTCATAGTGTTTCTTACCATTATCAATAATAAATAAAAAAATATTCATTAATTTATCTTGATTATAAGTTATTATGTAATAAATTAATTTTATTAACCTCTAACTATTTTATAAATCATAATATCCCTAACCATTATATATAGAATATCCTATCCCTTGGGTATTCTAGTGGAAATGAGATATATTCCCCTTAAAATAAACCAAATGAAATACTTATAAAATTATTAAAAGGTAGTTAAGTAAGATTTTATTTCAAACTTAATTAACATGTGGTTCCTTAATCTATTAAGTGGAATCCCCAATCCTAAAATCCTATACTTGGATTTCCTAAACACTATCCTCTATGTTACACCAATACTTATAAGGAAAACTACTCTTGATGTTAACTTGGTTAATTCAATCTAAAACTTTCATTAGAACTCACCAATAAATGAAAGTATCATAAAGAGGGCTAGACTAATACTTTGATATATGGATTCATTCTAACTCAATTAATATAAGGAAATTGCTAACTTAATTTTTTCTTTGAGGTATTTTTTTAAAATTATGTGTAAATATTATTTATTTTATTCTTTTTGTGATTTTTAATATTATATTTATTTTATATAATTAATTAAACATGTTAGATAAAATAATATACATATAATAAATTTATTTTATTTCATCTTAACATTCTTGTTAATTTATTTACTTTATATGATCACTTTTATTCATTTGAATAAACCATGCATCAAATAAATAAATAAATAATCATGAACTGAAAAATAAAATATATATTTGATATGACCATGAGATTTTATCCATTGGCTGGTTTATCGAGTAATGATAAACAAACCTTGAATCTAGGGGGTAAAAACTCATTAATCCCATTCCTAGTTCGAGTGGAAACATTCCTTCATTAACCTATATATCCATTGGTAAGTTTTACCTTGACTTGATTCCTAAACTACTGCCTCTCACTAGTAGATCCATCCTATACAAATTTTAACTGACTTATAAGTGTGGGATATTGGTGTTTAAGGTTACATAAAGTAAACCGTGTAAACACAGGTCTGTGTGTAATAAATAAGAAATGGATGATTCAAAAATCATCATATCTAATTTAATAATAAATTTATCATATAAAAACCAATGAATTAAATAATTAAATTAAACAAACCCAAGACATAAACATTTTCGGTCAAGCTCATGATAACATGCAATGACTATACATTTAGTATTGATATAATTCATTTTAATTCATTCTTATTAAAATAAATTTAATAAATTTAATACATTAATCTAATAATTAATTATTTAATTTTTTACCTTAATAATATATCCAAATAGTCTTTGAGATACGACAACATTCTCATATTGTATTATTTTTGAGAAATTAAATAAATATGAATTTTAATTTAAAATTAATTAATTACATGGAATGTACCCTCCTGGCCAACTGAAATTATTTACATGAATTTTATATATAAATATTATATACTCTTGAGACAATAAAGAGTGTACCGTTCTACATCAAAATAAATCCATTTATGGAATTTAATTATATATCATATACTTTGCAGGCCACAGAGAGTGCACCTTTCTATGTCAAGATAAATCCATTTTTGGAATTTAATTGTAACATGACATGTTCAGTCACTCTACACATCGTGTGACTTATTTTGTGTATAGTCCATGTCATTTACTATGTGTTTATATAGCACATATACCCAGGAAACTTGTCATGATATACATGATGTGTTATTCCATGGGTCAATAACATAGTCTCTATGGTGTGTATCACCACATGGAATTCCAAAAATATACCTGACATTTATCGCAGGTGATGCACATAAAGTACACTATGTGTACGATGACTTTTATATGTCATATAGTTGTAGAGTAATGTGTGTAATAATTATCAAGCACTTATAAAAACAAAAAATGAAAATTAATTGGTGTATATTTGGTGTGGAATTATACCTATTAAAGGGTATATACATCCAACTACATGTCTTGTCATTGGGAATTGTTTTAATTATCTATGTGTTGAGTCACATGAAATTATTATCTCAGTATGTACCATGCATGATTTTTCCTATGTTATATAGAACATACATCTAGATAAATTCAATGTAATCTGATTCTGGACACTTTCAAAACATGGCTTAAGTCTTAGCATATATATTTCATTGGATATGATGTGTTACATAGTGTATACAACCTTATACACACCATGTAATTAATGTATCACTGTGGACCTTGATTATTAGTCAATACAGAATGTTTAATTATGTCGTGTAATTGACCACACGACATGCCATGATTTATGAAAATTCAAATCTATGTGGGTTTACATAGAATATACACCACCTACATACCATGTATTGTAGTGTTCTAGGCCATCACTCTTGGGTCTGATGCTAAAACACATAAATTACATACTAGCTTTGATACCAAGTGAGATGACCCAAGTTCAAAATATCTTTATTTTACATCATTTACATAAGTTAAACATTACATATCACAAATAATTTCTCAATACCAAGAACCAAAGGTTTAGTGTCTTTCATGATTAACTATATAAGAAACCTATTTTAAAATACCTATTAATATTTCTCCATAATCAAATCATACAAGATCCCTGTATAAAAAACACCTAGGTTATACTAATATTCATAACCTGTGGAAAGGAAAACATAAAAATGGGATGAGATCAAACTTCTAGTAAGGGAAAAACTTATCAAAATTTCTTTAAGGTTTATATCATAATCATATGAGATACATGAACATGGGAGAAATATCTTCTAATAAAGAAAATAAAATGATAATATTTTTCCAAAAATCAAGATAGAAGGACATGTATTTTAAAATGACCAAACATGTACCATGGAATAAAATTTTGGGATAATAAACATGATCCATGGATTATAATCATGGATATATAACATATAAATATTAAATGTACCTAAAACAAAACATAATAAGGAATTATGGTACAAACATAAGCAATGATAAAAATCACATTGTGAGAAGACCCAATATTGTCCCGATGTCCTCATATCATCGAGATGGAAAACTTTATCTTGTTATAATCTCACCAAGATGGAAATTTTTTTCTTTTAATCACCTAATCAGTATGTAAAACTTTAATGTGACTTCATCTTATCAAGATGGAAAACTTTAACTTTTCACCATCTCACCAAGATGAAAAACTTTAACTTTCCATTATCTCATTGATATGGAAAACATAAATGTGACATCATCTCACTAAGATGGAAAACATTAACTTCCCAACATCTCAATAAGATGGAAAACTTTAACCAATGCATTAGAGGGTGATATAGGACACCATACGTCAAATAATAATCATCCATACATATGTCTACTAAAAGAACATGAAAAAAATTCATATTTCAAACATCACTTATTATACTATAGAAAAAGGATGCGTTTAATGGAAAACACCATAGAAAATTTCTTAAACTATCTAGATAATAAAGGTGGATAGTGTAATTATAACATATCCCCAATGTAACATAATAAGAATAAAGGATGTTAATATAGATAAAAAATACCCTTTTAAGATCATCAGATAAATCGCTTTGAAAAATAAGATGAAATACCCCATTTTAAATTGAAAAATAATTAAGAAATAATTTTATTTGGAGAAATATTTTAAAATATGGAAAGGAGTCTTCATTTAGAATAATGTTCATAATGGAAAAATAATGTGTTCACACGGAAAATGTTAAAAAAGATTTTAGAATTTTTTTAACATTATCATAAAAAGATGAAGTTATGAGTCACTTTAAAAAAAGTTACTTTCATGGGGATGACATGAAAACCTTTTTCAAACATTATATGGAAATAAATATCAATAATAGATCCTTATAAATGTTTTTTCTTGAAATCAATAGTGGAAGATAAAACATATAATCATACTTTTTAAATATTTTAAAATACCTTAATTGGTACCCACATTGAAAGAATGTGATAAGAATTTCATATAAAAATATATAAAGAGAAATTTTAAGAACACTATAATTAATAAATATTTTTATTTTAAAATAATAAAAGATAACATTGGGAGGAAGTGACAGTATGGGCAAAGAAGAGAAATAACTTATTTGTAGAGGATGAGAATTATTCTTAACATCATAAAATTTTAATAAATACATATTTTTTTGATGTGATAATGTAATTTAATAGAAAATAATGTGAAATATAAATATAATATAATCATATAATATAATAAAACAATCTTTTATTACTATAATTAAAGTGGAATAATTATGACTCATGAAAAGAAGCTGTGTCAAGAAAATGCCTTATAACTTTTTTATCTTTCAAATTGAAAACCCATGAAAGGTAGAACATGAGATGAATTTTTAAATACATATAATTTCATAAATAACATGATAATAATACATCTATGGTTAATTTATAAACTACCAAAAATTAAACAAGCGGTGAATATGACATAAGTCTCAAAGAACAAAAATTGAGATGATAATTTCTTGCCTTGTATCCTACTTAGTCGAACATGAACTAACTTTTTTTATAACAAAAATAACTCTATTAATAACTTATTTAAGGACATTATTCATATATATTAAATTTTATACTCTTTACTTATAACTATTTATTATACTTTTACTAGTTAGTTTTAGTTTATTTTCATCATCAGATATTTGTAATTTTAATTGTTATGCACATGATCTATAATGTTGATGAAGATACCTATTTTTTGATACCAATTTAACCATTAATATATAGTTTAATTTATTTTAATATATGTTTTATAGCTATTTATAAAGCTTCAATTTCATTCCATGAGATTTTTAGTTATAGTTGTTGGAGATAAAATCAATGGCACACTTGTTTCGCTAATTTTTAATAAGCAAAGGGTGATATATTAATAATAAGTTAAATATAAATATAAACATTAAAAAACCTTTAGAAAATATTATTTGATAATTTATTTATAATTATTCAAGTATTTATGTTTCCATAGTCATTCGTGAGAGGGATTTATATCACTGTTTACGTCGGTGGTTAAACCAACTCAAATAAGAGCATGCTATAATCGATGGGTGAGTATGGTTTAGAAAGTTATTATTTTGGTATAATATCATTATTAAAAAAATAATGATATTATTTAAATTATTTAACATATTTAATAATATTTTAATATAATTAGATAAATAATAAAATACTAGAGAGATAAAAAATGAAATACATCACTTTGTGGAGGTGGTAGTCCGCACATACACACAGATGAAGTTTTCATTTTACATAGAATGTAAAAAGGGTAAGAAATGATTTATATTTTATATAATATTAATCATGATATAAATATCATATTAATACATTAAATAAACTTTTAAAACCAATAATATAAGTTATTTAAGGAAAAATAAATCACGTTATTCATGGAGATCGTAGTTCGCACGTACACATGATGACATTTTAATTTTTTAAGGAAAAAGGTAAAATAAAAATAATGTTTATTACATAAATATAAAAAAATATAATTATATCAATAATAATAATTTTATAAATTTTAAATGGTTAATATTGTTTTGGATGAGAAATATAGATAAGGAAAAATATTATAGAGTAATTAGTACTAATGTTGAGATTTTGAACGTTCTCTTGAAGTACTTCTTAAAATGGAAGACTCAATCCAAATTATTATGAATATAGGCTTAGGGATGTAGAAGAATATTTGAATGAAAGTAAAATATGATGTTTTTCAATATTAATTCTAATTTTTAGAGTGGCCTTTCAGGGGTTTTGGAAGGCTCCTTTTATAAGTGAAGGCAATGGAATTTTTGTAAATACAACCTATTAATATAAAAGGATCACTTGTTTCACATGGAAAGTGGATTCAAATCTAGAAAATAATGGAGATGAGATAATATTTTGTTGATAAAAAACTCAAAAAATCATTTTGAGGCATGTTTTTAACATGTTTTAGCTATTTTACACTTGGTTAAACAATTTTTAACATCATTTAACTTTACACTGGTAACTATATTTTTAACATCGAGGATTAATTTTTATAACTAAAAATGAAAGGAACCTCATTAAATAATTCATAAATTTTTATTTCAAAATTTGAAACCATTTTAAAAAAACAATATAAGGGTGATAAAAATTAATTTTAATATTAGTGCACATTAAATGTAAAAACATTTTTTAGAAAAAGTGTATTCTAAGTATAAAATTAATTTTTAGGAAAACATTATCAATGATGTTGATTTTTATGACATTAATTGGTTTATTATTATCAAAAAAAGAGTTATGTGGATTTTAAAGTATACCAAAATAGAATTATACCTTGTGAAGACATAATAAAAAGAAAAATATGAAAAATAATTTTTTATTATAATAAAAGATTACATTAGTTTAAAAATGTTAAACATGGGTTTTATAAATTCAAAATAGTTTTTTAAATACCTTATTTTATTCCTAATATACATTTTTTGTCATTAAAAAGGTTTTTGGAAATTTTAAGTCATATTTATATAGTTACGATGTTATAAATTTTACCGTATTTGAAAAAGCAAGTATTTTCACTATTCACCTAAAAATCAATCTCTTCAGAAAAATACTAAAAATTAATATTAAGATAATATTTTTATGATGAATCTAAAAATAAATATAATTTTTTTCAAATTAAAATTCTAAAATTTAAAAATTTAAATTTTACATAATAACATAAAAATATAAAGAAAACAGTTTTTTAGGAAAATACCTTTTAAAAAAATTAACTATTCTTATTCTTATTTACTATCAATTACTAATTATATTTTTGTTATATTATTCATATAAATAATACATTTTTATATAATATATTTATTTTCTTAATATAAAGTGCATAAAACTCTAATTTTAGAAAAAAAATATATTTTTAACATAAAATGGTCTTATTTTTTATTTAGTTACATTAATTGAATTATTTCAATGCATTACTATTAAAATGAACTTTATTTTTCATTGAAAGTAAAATTTTGAAATGAATAAAATTCATATGATATTTAAATAACTTATTACATTAATATTTATGTGTTTATATCATCATAATTTCTACTTAAATAACCCCTCAAGATCTCCACAAAAGGCCAAAGGATAAGATATGATTTGGTGGAATATATGGATAGCGGTTTAGCTAGTGTGGATATCTTCAAAATTTTCTCAAGCTTGAACTTCTCTCCTATATTATTTCACACATACGATAATTTTTGGAGCTCAAATTAGACTTGGATTAGGGTAAACCCTAGTAAAGTTACCACCATTCTAATCTAGGATAAGTGATCTTCATAAGGAAGACTACTATTACCTGATGTGATTTATTATACTTTATTTATTGATTTTGTAACATGGTTATTTATATTTATAATGAATTAGTAAAAATCTATTTTAAAATGGTCATATATAATTTTTATGACTTTAAATTAATAAAACATATCATGGTTTTGTTTTAGTTTGGAATTTCATGCATCACAAGATATTGAACATGATAGGTTTTAAAAGAAAATATATAATTTAAAAATATTGAGATCTTAAATTTTACCAACTTAAATAAATTTATTGCTCACAATTTTAATTAACACTTACTAATAAATATAGTTAAGGGTGTCAATGAGTCAATATTTAATTTTTAATGAGGTTCCATCCTCACTATCTTATGTACAACGTGTGAACTCTTGTTTTCCTTTATAATAGGTATAACACTAATATTAAACATATATTCAACCATTCTATTTACATACCCTTCATGATTGGTAGTTAAGACCAATATAATGGGATTAATTTTTCATTGGGATATTATAGTCATCCTTGTATCGATAGATGATCATGTGTTTATTTAAGATTTTTAATGTAATTTACTTATTAGAAAAATATCATGGAATCTATGTATATGGAGGTAATCCATGCCCAATATAACATCAATTTTTTTTTAAAATTAAGTAAAATAATATTTATTGGGAGAGAATTTATATAAAAGTCTATCAAAGAAGAGTTATAAACTTATGATGTAATAATTATACCACTTAGAGTTTTTATTAATAATTATATATCTAGTAATTCAAGTAGTGATTTGATGTTCTTAGAAATATTTATAGGTAAAAAGAAATGGGTATAATAAGAAAAAAATATGACACTTATAGATCTTGAGTAGATGGTCAGTGTTTCTTACTCTACACCATTTTAGAACCCAATTCAGTAGTTGTGGTTGCATGAGATTTCCTTTATTCCCTTGGTTCAAGATGCTATTGATGCCTATAATCATCATTAGACCTTTTATTGGGTAATTAAATTTTTTAATTCTCAAATTACAAACATTTTAAGCATTAAAATATTGGTGGTTCATTAGTAGGTACTTTATTATCCCCCAACGTATTGACCATCTAGCATAATGGAAGACCCTTTCACACATGAAACATTTTCTCATTTTTTAGGAACTCCCCTAGGTGATTCTTCCCACATTTTGACACATAGGATATTGAATATTACTTCCTCCATCATTTTTATCACAATAACTTCTATAAAACTAAATAATTCTATTATTTAGTTATTTTGGGATTTCAAATAGTTTTAAGTTGTTAATCACAATTCATGATAGCTAGTTAGAAATAATAAAAAGTTTTTTTTACCTTGACTCTTATCTTATTTGGTTTCTCATTGGGAAAATCACCACATTACCCATCCCACCTATTTTTAACTTGGTTTCTCCATGCTCCATACATTTACGTAAATAAAGTAAAGTTAACGATAATAATATATAATTTTATATTCTTATAAAAATTAAATATATTAACTTAAAAGGAATAAACCATAAATGACATATGCGATCTAACTTAACAATTAAGAGGGTTCAATCTATGTTATATATGGTTATAAACCTATTAGGTTATCTCACATTTATAATTATATATTAAATCCTCAATTTATATTAAATTCCTATTATTAGTTCATAAAGATCATGTGAATCATAAAAGAATATCCCATAGGTGTGTAGTTATGCCTCTTTGTCATGCACTAGATGAATATTGAGTTAATAACCAACTATAATTTTCAGTATTACCACCCTTAGGTACATCTATACTAAATGATTCATCCATTTATAGTATGAATATAGGGATTTCATTGTTAGGAAACCAAAAAATATATATTTTACCAAAACTTCAGGATGTTTTCATATACTTAGACTTATCCCTAGGGTTTTCACTTATTTTCTCTCATCCCCAAAAATGAATAAACTAATTCTAAAAAATAACCAAACATTTCTAGGATACCAACTAAGTCATCCATCACCCATACTCCCTAATCTGATGCTAAAACACATAAATTACAAGTGAGATGACTCAAGAACAACATATCTTTATTTTACACTAGTTCAATAAGTTAAACATTACATAAAAAAATAATATCATAATCCCAATAACCAAGGATTTGGTGTCTTTGAGGATTAGATACATATGAAACTTATTTTAAAATCCTTGTGAAACTTTCTCTATAATCAAACCATACTAGATCCCCTTTTAAACATATCCTAGGTTATACTCATCTTTATAACATAGGGAAAGTAAAACATAAGAAAAAGGTGATCCCGAATGCTCATTAAGGTAAAAACTTATTAACATTTCATCAGGGGTTAGATCATAAGAATATGAGATACATGAGAATGTTGTAATTATCTTATTAAAAATAACACGAAACAATAAGAGTTTTCCATAATTCATGATATAAGGGCATGTATTCTGAAATGAAAAAACATGTACCATTTAATAAGTGTATGAGTTAATAAACATGATTCATAGAGAATAATCATAGGAGTATATTATAAAAATATTGAATTTCATTAAAACAGATCATAAAAATAATTGTGATAAAAACATAAGAAAAGGTAAACATCACATTGTGAGAATACCCAATATTGTTCACATGTCATAATCTCATCAAGATGGAAACATTTAACTTGTAATCATATCACTGAGATGAAGAAAATCAATGTTTCATCATCTCATTGAGATGGAAAATTTTATCTTGACATCATCTCACTGAGATGGAAAACATCAATGTGACATTATCTTACTAAGATGAAAAACTTTAACTTGTCATCATCTTACTAAGATAGAGAACTTTAACTTTTCATCATCTCATTGAAATGGAAATCATTAATGTGAAATTATCTATGAGATAAGTAGGAGTATCTTGTTGAGAAATTGTTCGAAGTTGAAAGGGAATACAAACAAAGGTCTCAGGTGAGGTGGACGAGGGAAGGTGATCACAAAACAACCTTATTTCATGATTTCCTAAAGGAGAAGTGCTAATCCAAGCTTGAAATCAATATGGGGAATGGTATTTTCACTTTAGATATGGAGGTGGTAGGATATATGACACTTAAACAATTTAAAGGTATCTTGGATGATGATCTCCCTACAAGGTATGGGGTGGTTCAAGGGGACATGCTAGTGGAGGAGTTTCTAGGTTTCATACCTTGTTTGGTGAATAAGCAAGAAAATCAATTCCTGTCAACAATACCAATGGAGGAGGAGATCATGAAGACGGTTTTCAAGATTTCTCATGATAGTGCCCCCTATTTGGATGGATTCCCATGGGTGTTCTTTGTGGAAGCATGGGAGGTGGTGGGTCCACAGGTAGTGGAGGCATTTTAATACTACTTTTGTGGAGGCCACTTGATTAGTGGTGTGTGTACCTATAGAATAGTTCTCATTCCAAAGGCAAAGGATCCCACTACCATCAAGAACTACTGAACTACTTGTATCTATAACTTTACCTAAAAAACTCTGGCCTCTATCATAGCTACCAAAATGGGAAGGATTACTACAAGACTTATCTCAAGGGAGCAATATGGTTTTATTGGTGGAAGAAGTATACAAGGGGTGGTAGGGATTGAAAAAGAGATAATTAATGATATCAATAATAGGTTTATGGGATCTAAAATTAGTTTTCAAGTCCACATGGACAAAGTATATGATAGAATGGAGTGAAGCTTCATCATTCATGTCATGCAGAAATTCGGTTTCCAGGAGTGGGTCTACGATCTCTGCTTTTGGTGCTTCTCCTCTCCTTGGCTCTCCATATCCTTGATGGGAAGTTTATTTGGTTTTTTCAAGACAATTTTTGGGGTTCTACATGGTGAACCCATCTCTCCCAGCTTGTTCATCTTGGATCAATATTCCTTATCTCAGAATATTTGCAAAGGATTGGAATACATCAGGTTAGTTCCTTACCTCAATCGTTATGGAAGGGAAAATATTTTTCATTTAATGTTTGCAGACGACATTCTTATCTTCACCAACGAGAGATGTAAATATTTAAACATCATAATGGAGATTATATACTCCTATGAGAATCTGAGTGGGAAGGGTATCAACCCAACCAAAAGTTATGTTTACATTTCCAATAAATGTTTTGAAAGGAGATGTAAGGACATTCAGGATATTTTGGGTTTCCATCGGAAGAAAATTACTGTGGTTTATCTAGGTTTACCATTATCTTTTGGCTAAATTAAGAAGTAAAATTTTGAGTATATCATTAACTTAATTCTTGGGAGGATCCTTTACTGTAAAAATAAATTCCTATCATTTGGTGGGAGGGTGAAGTTGGTTAACACTGTTCTTACATCCATACCGATGCTTGTTTTTTCCCTTCATCGACCTTCCAAAGGGGTTATTGAATGCATGGAGAAAATATTGAATTATTTTTTATGGGATACCAACTAAGTGGGACATAGTCATTGGACATCCTAGGATCGTATGGCTATACCTGTTGAGGAGGTCAGCATCGGGCTTTGTGATATCAATGAAGCCTTGCATGGAATGTAAGGCAGGATGGCATGGGATATTATCATGGGAGATTCTCTATGGGAATAATTCTTCAAGATGAACTACAATGATCAATGGGAGGCAACTAGTGTTTGAGACCCTCAACCTACATGCTTGATTTAGCGCATGATCACTCATCTTGAGATTCTTGAGGACTCTACCCAGAAGATCATTAGAAGAGGAGATGTTAAATTTGGGAAGATAAACTGGGTAGGTGAGAAAATTGGGTACCCAGGTTGCCCACATCTAGAGATATGCTTTAAAGAGGCCTCTACCCATACAAGTTTCATTCAATCGACTCTTAAAACTAATCAGGTGAAGGTTTTTTCATTTATCATCATGATTGATGAGATGAAAAAATGCTACTTCACGGTTACGTCATTGGGTAAGTTTGACATTATGGAATACATGAAAATTTTTCATATGGAGGATTCTCATGATGAGTGGTCATCCAAAATCTGGTGTATGGAGATCCCTACGAAAATAAACTTCCTCATTTGGTGAATCAAGAACAAGCACTACAGGAAAAAGGAATATGTGCGAGGGGCGATTTGCGATGGGATCCCGTCGCAAAAGACCTTTTGCGATGGGGCTCCGTGGAAAATCGCCCGTTGCAGAAAACGGTGTCGCAAATAGTTGTTTTTGCGGCGGTCCCGTCGCAAAAACAGTATTTGCGACGATATTTTTCCCCCGTCGCAAATTGTTTTTCATTTTTATATAAAAAAGGTATTTGCGACGGGCCGTCGCAGATATATTAATTGCGACAGGTTTCTGACCCGTCACAAATGGGAAATTTAAAAAATATTTGCGACGTAGGTATTTGCGACGGACCTTCACAACAATAGTTTTTACAACGGGTATTCTTCCCGTCGCAAATGGGACAATAAAAAAAATATTTTACGACAGGACACCCCGTCACAAATACTCCCGTCGCAAATACTAAAAAAAAATTAATACAAATCGTATAATATTATATAAAAATAATAATAATATTAATAATATAAAAAAATTCTATTATTATAATATAAAAAAATATAAAATATAATTATGAAATATTAATATAAAATAATAATAATATGAATATAAATAATATAATATTATATAATAATACTAATATTAATAATATAAAAAATTAATATAATATTATCATTATTAAAATATGTATATAATAATAATAATATTAATAATATAAAGAAATTATATTATTATAATATTAATAATAAAAAATATATATAATATAATTATGAAATATTAATATCAAAAAATAATAATAATATGAATATATATAATATAATATTATATAATAATAATACTAATATTAATAATATAAAAAATTAATATAATAACATTATTATTAAAATAAACATACATATTTATGAAAAAATAATTTTAATATTATTAATATTTTTAAAATTATAAAATTATAAACTTCTCAATATTAACAACAAATATAAAATATTAAAAGTAATATTACTAAAATAAACAGACATTAAAAATAATACTAATAAGTAATAAAATATTTTAAAAAATAAAAACAAATAAAATCATGCAATATTCGTACCAATATGAAAAATAGGAATTGTAAATAGTTAATATGACAATAAACTACGAACTCAAATGTTTGTTACATGTAAAAAAATCACCAGGGGGGTGGATAATCTGGAGGACCTGAAGGAGGTGGTGGAGGAAACTCCATCCCTAAACTACGAGTCAGACGACGCATGTACTCCATCTGCTATTTATGTTACTATTTATGTTACTAATTATGTTACTAATTAGTAATGAGAAGATATGCATATAGGTCGGGTAGTTATTCAATCATTGAATAGAAAAACAAACCTGATTGAACGCTCATCTACCTCAATTTTCTTTTCATTTGTGTGTTGAGGCTTGACAGGAAACTTCTGCCTCCACATGTAATATTTGCTTTTACTGTCAAAATTTTAAACCTACTCACCTCTATGCTGGCGAGGAGGTTAATAATTTGGACAGTAAATGAAAATATTACATGTGGAGGCAGAAGTTTCCTGTCAAGCCTCAACACACAAATGAAAAGAAAATTGAGGTAGATGAGCGGTCAATCATGCTTGCTAATTATCCTAATTATAGTTGCTAATTATCCTAATTATAGTTGATAATTATCCTAAATATTGTAATTGTATCCTAATTATTGTAATTGTATCCTAATTATTGTAACTGTATCCTAATTATTATAATTGTATCCTAATTATTGCAATTGTATCCTAATTATTGTAATTGTATCCTAATTATTGTAATTGTATCCTAATTATTGTAATTGTATCCTAATTATTGTAATTGTATCCTAATTATTGTAATTGTATCCTAATTATTGTAATTGTTTCCTAATCATTGTAATTATTTTCTAATTATTGTAATTGTTTCCTAATTATTGTAATTGTTTCCTAATTATTGTAATTGTTTCCTAATTATTGTAATTGTTTCCTAATTAATATAATTATTTCCTAATTACTTTAATTGTTTCCTAATTATTTTAATT
Source organism: Viscum album (assembly GCA_963277665.1). Classification (NCBI taxonomy): domain Eukaryota; kingdom Viridiplantae; phylum Streptophyta; class Magnoliopsida; order Santalales; family Viscaceae; genus Viscum; species Viscum album. The sequence goes on along the minus strand of OY728119.1, from coordinate 1,681,022,000 downwards.
GTTTCCTAATTATTTTAATTATTTCCTAATTATTTTAATTGTTTCCTAATTATTTTAATTGTTTCCTAATTATTTTAATTGTTTCCTAATCATTTTAATTGTTTCCTAATCATTTTAATTGTTTCCTAATTATTTTAATTGTTTCCTAATTATTTTAATTGTTTCCTAATCATTTTAATTATTTCTAATTTCCTAATTATTTCTAATTTCCCAATTATTTCTAATTTTATAATTATTTCTAATTTCCTAATTATTTCTATTGACAATTATTTTAATTATTTCTAATTAATTAAATCTAATTATTTCCTAATTATTTGATAATTATTTTAATTAAATCTAATTAAATCTAATTATTTCTTAATTATTTGATAATTATTTTAATTATTTCTAATTAATTTGATAACTATTTCTAATTAAATATAACTATTTCTAATTAAATATAATTATTTCTAATTAAATATAACTATTTCTAATTATTTCTAATTAAATATAATTATTTCTAATTATTACCAAAACATCCCCCAGGAGTGTCGAACCAAGAGTGCAGTAAGGCCTGTTGTCATGTACTAGGTTACCCCGAGTCAAGCTCGAAACACCTTGTCAGAGTTTTCACTCCTAGGTACTTCTGTGCTAGAGCCGCCTATACTTGTTCGTATCCAGAAAAGGATTATTTGGTTCAACCACTTAATCTAATTATACTATATAGCTACTAAAAATTCTATTAAAAAATTAAAATTAACAATTAAAAATAAAATTAACAATTAAAAATAATTTAACAATTAAAAATAATTTAAAAAATAAAAAAATATAAATACCTTAGATATTTTGAAGCAATTAATGCCTTCTAACTCCTTCTCTCCTCTTCTCGTAAGAAAAAATTAAACCGAAAGAAATTTTCTACTTAGAACTGGAAGTTAAAGAGAGAAATAAAGAGAGATCTGAATGATTTGAAAAAAATGGGTGGGGGTATATATAGGTTAGATTATTTGCTACGGTCTTATTTACGACAGTATCCCATCGCAAATACCTTCATCCGCATTAATTACGGGCGGTAGTTAAAAGTGTTTTTGCGACGGGCCCGTCGCAAATAGCTGCCTGCCGACATACCATTAGTGACGTGCAGATATCCCCGTCGCAAAATCTTATTTACCATCACCGGTATTGGTGACGGGCCTCGTCACAAATAACACCTGCCGACAAATTTTTTGCGACGAGACGATTTACCCGTCGCAAATAGTATTTACCACTGCTGGGTAGTTGCGACGGGTAGAAGGCGACCGTCACAAATAGGATTCCCACATTTTGGCGTGCAAACCACGCCATATCTATTACGACAGGTCCTGTATTCTCGTCGCAAATAACTGACCATTTGCGACGGGAATATATTCCCCTCACAAATACGCTTTTCGTCTAATTTTTTGCGACAGGATTTATTCCTGTCGCAAATAACCCATCGCAATAATCGGGTTTTCCCGTAGTGAAGGCTCTGCCAACAGACGAGAGCATCCGAAGAAAGGAGATCCTCATGGTGTCTTGATGCTTCTATTATGAGAAACTACAAGTGGAATCCACATTTCATCTCTTTTTTAGAGATATTTAGCACATTTCCTCTAGTTCTTCTTCTCACCTAAACCTCATTTTGATAGTGTGAAACCTCCAATACACCGCTTTCTGACCTCTTGGTTTCACAGAGTGGAAGGAAAGACCTTGGAAAGTGGGATACGGGCTGTTATTCTATCCACCATATGCTTGATTATTTAGGAGGTGCGAAAATAGGTTCAAATAGGTGCCAAGAGATCAATCTTGTTCTTGAAGTTGAGTCTAAAGTCTCTAATCCTCAAACTCAGTCCACTTATTAAGGGAAGCCAACAATAGGGTATGTTATGCAGTATTGTCAATAGACCTTGCACGCCCAACATGAAGGAGGGTCGGTGGATCAGTTGGATACCACCTCTCAGAGGCTTTAATATGAATGTGGATGGATCCCTAATGGGGTGATGATTAGAGGTATAGGGGTGATTCAAGATTCTTAGGTCTTGGTCCTCATGGGTTTTAGTGCCTTATATGGGCTTGTAACCTCTTTAGGTGCGGAGGTTCATGCTATCGTTATAGGCGTAGAGATATCCATAAGGTGCGACTTCCCGGCGGCGAAGTTCGAATTAGACTCATAAATTCTGGTGAGGTCTATTCAGGGGAGACATGTGGTGTTATGGAGTATTAAGTACTTAATTCAAAAATTTATCATGGAGTATAATCTGAAGCATAATGTGCACTATGTTTAGAGGGAGTATAACTTTGCGGAAGACTCGCTCGCTCGTATGGGAAGCATGAGTAAGGGACTTGTTATTTTTGAAACCTCGAGTTCAATTCCTCTAAAATTTAAGGATGTAATTTAAGGGTACTACTTTAGATTGAACCAGTATCACCCACCTTAGAGGGCTTACCTGGAGCTATTCTTTCAGTTTTCTCGTGGTTAATAAAAAAAGAATTTTTTCAGTTCAAAGATATGGAAAACTTTAACCAATGTATTAAAAGGCAACATAGAGCCCCACCCATCAAATAATAATCATCCATATATATGTGTTCCAAAATAATCTAAAAAAATTAATATTTCAAACATCACATACTAACCCATGGAAAATATATGGATTTTATTAAAATTTCCATTGTAAATTTTTGATGGTACACCTATTGTGGGGTGTTGAAAAAGAAAATTTCTAAATGTTTTCCTTGTGTAGAACAATAGTTGACCAGAGTTTCCAACTTGAGAGATTGTCATAGTTGTTCACCTAATTAATTTAATTCACTTAAACTAATTCTTTTTGTTGTTTTTATTTAATATAAGAATGCAATAGACTTTGAGAAGAAAAATGAAATGATAAAATTTATACTAGCATTAAATGAGAGAATGTGATTATAAACGAAAGAACCTGAAATTTATGGTTCAATTTATGGGTTCCATCACTCTCCTTGTGGGTTATAAAATTTAGTTTGATTATTTAATCATTAAATATCACTCTTAAAATACTAATATTTTATTTAGTGGTGTGAAATATTGAATGCATTTAGCAATATAAATTCCACCTCCTTTTGTAATCAAGGATAAAGACACACCTCAATCGAGAGCATGACACCTACTATGATATGACTCCATCAAATTTCATTTCATCCACTAAATGGCTCAACTTAATTTAATGAAGATCTTATATTTAATATAATAGAGGTAAAATATTTAAACAAATAATATAAGTGAGTTTGATTTCAGTGCCACAGTGGACAATCACCACACTCTTCACTTCAATATTACTCACCAAGAATGTAAATAAACACATGAATTTACATACATAATGAAATTTAAACACCACTTACCTCCCCCAGGAAAACCCTCAGATTAGCCCCTAAATTTTTAGGGTAATAGGTCATGGTGGTATGAATAGAATAAAATAAGAAGAAAAATAATAAAAATAAGAGAATAAAGAAAGAGAAAATAAGAAATTAAAATAAAAAAATAAATTTAGGAAATCTAAATTGGAAACATGAGAAGATGAAATTAAAAGAATAGAAGAAGAAGAATAAGAAATGAAATTAAAAGAAAATATAAGAATAAGGTGAGAAGAATATGGATCACATAGTTTGAAAAAGAACTTGCATTAATTATTTATAAAAGAAAACTAGAATTACATGAAGTATAAAAAAAATACAAATTAAATAAAAAGAAGATAAATTCAGCATTATCCTTTGAGATTCTCCTCCAATGGGTGTGGAACTCCCCTTGTAGTCAAATAAAGGTGATTCTTTTATAGAAAATGATAAGATCCTCGACCTTCGAATCATAAGTTGATTTAAATCTTCAATTAAGATATCCCCTTAGATCTACATGTGAGAAATATGGAAACACCCATAGGATCCAAAAGTTTTGAGATTTGTGGTGGAATGAGTCTTAGTATGGAAATAGTGGTTCATGGAATTTCATGGTGGATTTTATTTGTATGTGGAATGAGGTGGTTGTTTAAGGAAGTAGCGAGGACAATGCATGGTGCGACAGTAGATGAAGCTAACTTCTACTTTATCTGGCCCTCCAAGTGGCCTGGTGAATCCTTGAATGGATTTAGGGTGGTCAGAAAAGAACCCAAAGATGATCAGTGTTGGAGGGAGGTGTTGGAAGTGGGAGGTGGGATCAGGCTCAATCTTTGGTGTTCTGGTAATATAGGATCACAGTGTGTTGCAATGAGAGGCCAACGACATCGAGCAGTGAAGCATGACGAAGGAAAGTGGAACCTTCTAATTGAGTGTGGAGTGAGCGGAAATGGGTGGAACGATGTCATATAACTTAAAATATAAGAAATATCACACAAAAAATCCACCCCACATAAAACAAAATAAGTAGGGGTAAATCCTTTATATGTGATCCTGTGGAATTCTATGAGAAATGAATTCATGTGGAGGTTGGAGGACCCCCAACCTCTGCCGTGCACCACTCTTTGTCGATGAAACCTTCCTCCCATCACTTTGTGGGTTTCACCAATATAGTTTGATGATCCTAGGCCTTTATCCCAACTAAAATCACCCACATATTTGATCCTCATGGGCCGTTCATGAGCCTGACCTCCCATGAAGTTGCCAGATTTTTCTATCCTTCTCGTCACATGGATTGGCTAGATGGACCCCTCATGGGGCTATCTAGGAGGCTGGCTACCCCTGGTTGAGGGCTGGCCAACATATTGGCTCATTTTTTTTGTTTAAGACCATTAAAACATTTAAACAACAAAGTAATTTCAAAACAGTTAAGAAAAGTTATCAACCAAATTTCCATAATCAAAAAACAACCACCAAAATCCAACATTATTCATATATTTTAAACAATTTAAATTTAATTCTCCAAATTTCCCATAATTTAATCGAAACATTGAAAATCATCAGTATTTACATTAAAAACCATTAAAAAGTGTTTTTTTAAATATGCATGAAATTTGTGTGTTTCAAATACCACCACACTTAAACCATTCTTATCTTCAAGCATAAAATATCAACAAATAATTTAAAGGGAACTAATGTTGTTAATATTAAAATTATAATGTAATAAAATCAAACAATTTTCAATGTTAAATAAAACTTTAAAATTCCACATAAAATATTAATTCAATTTATCAATTTTCAAAGAAACAGTAAACTCAAGTATTTTACTTTTCACCTTTTAAAATGATGTAACTTCTTATTTAATCCATTCAATACCCTTAATTCATTATTATTAAAAATTACAAATCATTATTTACCTCAATTTATAATATTTTCACTCATCTATCATGATATAATTCAAGTGGAGTTATGCTCATCCATCCAACATTACTTTTTTTTTCAAACACTTTTAAGGGGATAGGGAGAACCCTCATAGCATTAAACACCAAAAGAAACTATAGATTTATTGAAGAATAGTTTGAGCTGATTTGAATCAATTTCCCTAAATAATATCTAGGGAATAGAATTTACCCGGGAGTCAGGGTAGCCCTTTAAGATTCCTTCATACAGATGTGCCAAGTTGTCCCAAGCTTTCGTGAATTCCTCCATGTTAATCTTCCCCATATTGAAGCCTCTGAGCAGAATACGAGGCTTCTTATCAATCCACTCTCCTTGTTCCCTAGTGGTGATCACGCGAAGCATTCTTCCCATATTCTTCAATACTTTAATATCCATATCTTCCTCTTCCATTTCTTCATCCAAGTGAAAAAGTTGATCCATGTGTTCCAACACCAAGGATATTTGTCGTTGAGGGTCTCTGGTAGAGAATTTCTCATGTTGCTGTCCAGGATCCCTCATCTTCGTCGGGGGAGTGGCAAGGACACCAAACTCACCACCTGCAGACACTAGGTCGCTATATGTGTTGGCCACTACATCCGAGTTTCTCATAGTAATAGGAGCCTTTGGGGGCTGTTTTCTCTTACTTGTAGATCTAGTGATAGTTGGACTAGGTAGGTTATAATACTCATTCCTACATCACCCCCTATAGTTATTCTTGATAAATCCATCAGAATCAATAGTTGTTAACTTTCTCTTTTGTGAGGAGGATATGAAATATTCTTCTGCAATTATCACTTCCTTTGGCTCAGAAGAGGTGTCCAGAACATCGTCCATCTCCTCTTGGGTCTCTACCACATCTACTAAGTGGTCTTATCCATGTGTAACTTCTTTTCTGTTTAGTTCCTCACTATCTTGGTAGTCTTCATCACCCAACACTACATACCAGTTTTGAAATTTCATATTTGATCTCCCAACTATAAGCTTCTCAGTATAAGAAAGGGTAACCTGCATGGCATGCATTGGAGTTATTCTCATATAATGAGAACATGTTCCTTATCCACAAACTTATAAAGGAACTACTTTATAAACTTTGTAAAGAAAAATAATATAAAATTATAAGTTCTTTTAATAAATATTCAAATGAATCTGAGACTTATGGTTAGTAGGAATTGATATAAAAAATAAATGCTTAAGGAGGACGTTTCTCTCTTAAAGTATAAAGCATGATATCAGAATTAAAAGTGTAATGAAATTATCCCCTTTAATGTATAATAACTACCACTTCCCCCAAAAATAAAAGTAAATATTATGATAAAAATAAATCATAATTAATGATTTGTGAACCCTATTGAATTTTTCTTTTATTTTATGGTATTTTTTTATTTTTCAAATAACTTTTTCATTAATTTTTTTCTTTTTGAATGGTATTCTTAGAATAAATATCACATCCAACACATAAAAACATATGATAAAAATCATAGGTCTAGTAATGATGTTTTTTGGTTTACCTAAATCAAAACCTATTTTTTTCATTTTTTGGTTCATTTTGTCATTTTCACTTATTTTTCAAGAGGGGAATGAAATAAAGAGTACAATTAATATAAACCTTTCTCAATCCCCATATATAGCATCCCCACACTTCTTTCTTATAATTAATTTCATACCTTTCTTCATGACTCCCTTCATATATCATGAAAATACTAAGAGGAGAGTAGAAATGTATAAAAAGTATTGAAACATGACTCATTCCTAATAAGGTCATTCATGGTTTATATGGTTAAAATAAGAGACTATGTAAAATTGGTATTTGAAGTATAAGGGATTTTAAAAAGATAATTAAATAATTTTAAATGTGTTTTTTCACGATCATTATATTTTATAAGTTTAAATACAAGTTCTAGAAGGTGGAATGTCCAAAAATAACTCAAGAAATATGATTGAGATAAAATAGGAAGTAATTTGTCTAGAAATCCTCTTAGGAATAGAAAATATGATTTTTTACAATCACTCAAGGCATTAATAATAATAAAAAATCAATTCACATGAATTTCATAAATTAAAGGTGTGAAAAATTGTTGGGAAATTTCATTTACATGAGTCAACTATTTTCCTTAAATCTTAAGTACTCATTTTAATATCCATGTTTCACTTAAATCATCCAATTTTCCATTTATCTATTTCAATTTCATTAATATTAAAATCTAAAACATGGAATAATAAGATTCCTAGGAAAATTATTTGTCCTAGATAAGTCAATTAAAGCAATTATTCAATCATGGACATACGATTTCTAGTTAAAAGCTCAAAACATGTTGTTTGGATAAAAATTATAGATTTTAAAATATAAAAATTAAATTTGAACTCCATATCCCATTAATCTTAGTCCACTTTCTTTAAAATTATTCTTGGGGGATGCATTATTCCATCATGAACATATAAAAGAAAATTACTAAATTAATCACAAGGATCATGTCATTTAATATAAAAAAGATATAAGGAGCAGGGCTATATATTAGACTACTTTCTAAGACTGAAATTGAAATCTATGTTCCTAGAAAGAAAATTGAAGGAAAAGTCATGGTATAATACCCCAAGTGGTTTGTGAATTTTTACTACATCTAGAGGGAAATACCTATTATTATCCAAATTCTAATGGTGGATGGAACTTCTTATACTTGAATCACCACATGTGAATTTTACCAACTTTTGATTTTTCCTTATTAGTAAGGAATGATATATGGATAGAGTATATCGTAACCTCTACACAATTAAGTATATCTTGCATGGTGGGAGTAGTATGAAGTTTGAATCACTCCATTCCTTGGTTTCTACTTGTGCAACTTCCTCTTCCTTATTTTCAAGTGCTGGCTTAACATGGGGTGCATGAATTAAATATTTAAAGGGAAAGTAAAAAAGTATTTTTATTTGAAAAAAATTTAAATTTTAATTAATAAGTAATTTATCCCATTAAAAATTTGCATCCTATGTATTTATTTCATTAGGCTCAGCTAATTGGAATTCCTCAGGAGCTTCCTCACATGTATTTTCATCAAAATAAGGGAGATCAATGTGTTTCAAGCAGATTAATGTTCATTTTTTTATCATAATCAAATGAAAAGAAATTTTAGAATGAATAAAAAAATTCAAAACAATAATAATTGATACTAAAATTAGATTGAATAAAATAAAAAAAGAGTTCAAGAAAGGATAATATTCCTAAGTTGGTTCTGTTTTAATCACTTCTTCGATTTTAGGTTTATGTTGAAAGTAAATCGCAGTAGATAGAGGTAGGTAGTCAGGATCATCCATATTTTCTTCAAATTCTATCACTTTTGTGGATTCCTCCTCTTATATGTCTAGATTCAAGTCCATTGGTATTGGATATTCTACTTTGTAAGGAATGTGGAGATGATGTTGTACCTTTTAATCATTCCATAAGTTTTCCAGGTCTTGTTGATCTCTCACATTTATCTCAGTAGGTATATATTCCTCATCATGAATCCACTATAGCTCATCATGGTCAACTTGGATACGACTTCTCAAATGGTCGTATTGTAGATGGTATTTGAGTTAGTTCTCAACTTCCTAGATGTCTTTAGTAAAATTGGGCAACTCCAGTGGCACTTCCTCTCTGTCCTTCAGTCTTTGATAATAAACTTTGAATTCATCAATAATATATTCCAGTTTTTTAACTGAAGGTTTGGTGTTAGGCCCATTAATCATATTCCTTTCCAGGTTAGTGAGTTCATCCATTTTTTTAGGAGAGACTTCTCTGTATTGTGTAAAACTTTATTTTGATCCGGCACCCCTGAGTAACTATTCCATATACTAAAAAAATGGTCATTTAAAAAAATAATGGGAAAAGAATTTTTTTATGGATTTTGTTTTTTTAAACAATGAAAAAATATATAAAATGTGAAAAAATAAACTACTGATTAGATCCCTAGCAACTATACCAGTTTTAAAGGAACACTTATCACGAGTTGTGAAAAAATAAAATTTCTAAATGTTTTCCAAGTAAAACATAATGGCTGATGAGGGTCTTATCACTTAAAGAGATTTCTTTGTTTTTCACTTACTTAATCTAATTCACCTAAACTACTTATTTTTGTTATTTTGATTTAATATATGAGTTTAATGGAATTTAAGAATAAAAATTAAATTCTAAAATTTATACTATAATGAAATGACAGAATACTTTTAGAAAAGAATGGACTTGACATTTATGGTTTGGTTTATGGGTTTCATCACTCTCCTTTTTAGTTATTAAATTTAGTTTTATAGTTTAATCATTAAATATCACTTTAAACTACAACTCTTTAATTTAGTTTCATTAAATATTGAATTTATTTATAAATATCAGTTTCACCTCCTTATGTAATCAATGTAGACGACACACCTCAATTGAGAGTTGGACACCTTCCATGACCCGACTCCATCATATGTCATTTCATTCACTAAATGGCTCAAATTCATCACATGGAGATATTATGTTAAGTGAAAGAAGAAAAAATATTTAAACAACTAATAGAAGTGAGTTTGAGTTCAGTTCCTTAGTGGAAAATTTCCACACTCGTTCACTTCACACTTTACTAAAAAAACATAAATAAACATATGAATTTTTGGTTAGAATGAAATTGAAACAACACTTACCTCCCCCGGGCCAAGCCTCAGGTTAGAACCACATTTTTGAGGGTAAAAGGTCATGGTGGTATGAATAGAAAATAAGAAGAATAAAAATAATAAAAATAAGAGAAGGAAGAGAGAGATAATAAGAAATTGAAATTAAAGAAAATAAATTTAATAAATCTAAATGGGAAGCATGTAAAAAAGAAATTAAAATAATAGAATAAGAAGAAGAAAATAAATTAAAATAAAATTGAATAATAAGAAGAGAAGAATATGGATCACACTATTTGAACAAGAACATGCATAAATTATTTATAAAATAAAACTAGAATTACATGAAGTATAAACTTAAAAAAAATAAAAAATAAAATAAATAGAAGAGAAATTTGGAAGAAACTTTTGGATTCCCCTTAAGTAGGAATTAAACTCCCCCTGTCGTTAAGGAAAGGTGATTATTTTATAGGAAATTATGAGAGGATTGAATTCAAATATTTGTTGGCTTTAAATATTTAATTAATACCTCCCTTGAGATCTATGTGTGATAAATATGAAGTCACCCACACGATCCATGAGTTTTGAGATTTGTAGTGGACTAAGTCTCAACATGGACAATGGGGTGCATGTTTTTTCATGGTGTCTTGTATGGGGATGTGACATGAGGTGGTCATTCATGGTAATGATGAGGACAATACATGGTGAGGTGGTGGAGTCAACTGACTCCTACTTCATTCGGCCTTCAAAGTGGCCAGATGAATCCTCCAATGGGTTGAGGGTGGTCAAAAAAGAATCCAAATATGACCAATGCTGGTGATAGGTGTTATTAGTGAGAAGTAGGCTTGATCTTGAGCTTTGGTGGTGCGCTAATGGAGGATCTTTACGTATTGCTGTGGGTGGCCAGTGACGTTGAGTGGAGAAGTATGTCAGAGGATGGTGGTACCTTGTAATTGAGCATAGAGTGCACAGATCTAGGTAGAACAACATTATCCCACTTAAAATATTAATAGTATTAAGAAAAAATCTATCCCACATTGAAATGTATGAGTAGAGGGAGAGCCTTAAAACTTGATCCTGTGGAATTCCATGAGCAATGAAGTTACGCGGGGGATGAAGGACCACCTCCCGCCACTGTGCTCTGCATCGGGCTGACGATTCCTTCCTCCAGTTTCTCTATGGGTTTCACCACCACGGGTTGGCGATCCTAAGAATTTGGCCAAGATAAAAATTCCAATGTATTTGATCCTTATAGGAGCTCTTGCATGGGCTTGAACCACCATGTAGATACCGTCTTGTGCTGGCCTTCCCGACAAGTGGATTGGTCGGTCATCCCCCTCATGGAGTTGGATAGGTGGATGACTACCCTTAGTTGAGGGATGACTATCCTGTTGGATCATTTTTTTGGTAAAGAACTTGAAAACATTCAAACAAAAAATTAATTTCGAAACACTTAATAAAAGTTATCAATTAAAATTACATAATCAAAACCAACCAATAGAATTCAATATTCTTCATCTATTTTTATCCATTTAAATTCCATACTCTAAATTTCCCATAATTTAATTAAAAAATTGAAAATCATGGATATTAGCATTAAAAACCATTACAAAATCATTGAAAAGCTTTTAAAAATATGCATGAAATTTGTGTGTGTCAATTTAATAAGACATACAGAAAATGTAGGTGAAAGATTTTATAATAACATATCCCTAGTGTAACATAATGATCATTGAGGTTGCTGATATAGATGAAAAATACATTTTTAAGTTCATTATATAAATCAATTCAAAAAATAATAGGAAATGATACCTTATTCAATTTAAAATAATCAAGAAATTTGTTTATTTTGAAAAAAATTTAAAATATATAAAGGAATATTCATTGAGAAGAATGATAGTAATGGTAAATGAATGTGTTCATATGAAATTTTTTTAAAAGATATTTCCGAAAACATTTTTAACATTATCTTAAAAAGATAAAGTTTTGATTCAATTTCAATAGTTAATTTCAAGGAGTTAGTATGAAGAACTTTTTACAAAATTATTTGGAAATAAATCTCAATAATGGATCCATGTAAAATATATAAAGTTTTTTATGGAAATGTGGAGTGGAAGATAAAACATAAGATCATAAAAATACATTTGTAACATTTAAAAATACATTTATTGAAACCCAGAGCTTAACATGGTTGATATGTCTTTAATTTGAAAAGAGGTAAAGATAAATTTTAATATCACAAGAAATAATACATATTTCAATTTCAAAATAATAAATTATAATAATGGAGAGAATATAGAACATATACATGGAAGAGAAAGAGATCATTTGGAGAGGATGAGAATTATTCTTAACATCATCAAATTTTATTAAGAAAGAAATCCATAAAAGAATATGTTTTTATGTTATAATTAAATTACAAAAATAAAGGAGAAAAGTTAAAATAATATCATTATAGGATAGAAGAAAACTATATTTTAAAACCATAGTCAAATTATAATAATTATGATCAAGAAAATAAGTTGAGTCAAGAAAACCCCTTTTAACTTGATTATCTTTCGAATTAAAAACACATAAAAGGTAGAAGATGATATGAATTTGTAAATAACTTTAATTGAATGAATAAAATTATAATAACAAATTCATGGGTAGTGTATACACCACAAAAAATCAAACAAGTGGTGAATATGAAAAATGTCTCAAAGAATGAAAATTGAGAAGAGAATCCCTTACCTTGTATTCTTTCTTAGTCAAACTTGCTAAAAATTATTTTATAAAAAAATAACTCTATGAATAACTTATTTCAGAATTATATATATATATATATTTACTTTTATAATATTAATTATAATTAAATATTATACACTTACTAGTTAGTTATAATTTAGTTTTATCAATGAATGTTTGTAATTTTAATTATTTTTCACATGTTTTATAATACCAATGTCAATCCCCATTATTTGATCCAAATTTCATCATTACTTGATTATTTAAGGTGATAGAGTATATTTTTTATAATAATTTGTAAAGTTATAATTGAATTTCATGATATTCTTAGTTATAGTTCTTAGAGATGAAATCAGTGGCATCCTTGTTTCGATAATTTTTAACAAATAAAGGGAAGTATATTAATAATATGTTAAATAATAATATAACATTTTAAGAAAATCAAACCATAAATTATTTTATCATTTATATCTAATAATAACATTATTTATGTTTACATGGTCATACATGGTATAAATTTATAGCATTTTTCATGTAGCCGGTTAAACCGTCCCAAACAAGAACATGCTATAATCGATGGGTGAGTATGATTTAAAAAGTGATTATTTTGAAATAATATAATTATTAAATAAGAATAATGATATTATTTAAAAGACTTAATGTGTTTAATAATATTTCAAGATATTTATATAAATAATAAAATACTAGAGAGATAAAAAATGAAATACATCACTTCATGGATGTGCAAGTCCTCACATACACACAAATGGTGTTTTTATTTTCTATAGAATAGAAGAAGGGTCGGAAATGGTTTAATATTTTACAGAAAATTAATCATGATATAAATATAATGTTAATAAATTAAATAAAACTTTATAAACATCCATGTTATATGTTTAAGGAAAAATAAAACACGTCATTCATTGAGGCAAAATTCTGCACATATGCATGATGATGTTTTCATTTTTCTATGGAAAAAGTTTGAAAGATAGGAAATGTTTATCCCATGAACATAAAAAATATAATTAAATAAATAATAATGATATAATAATTTTTAATGGGTAATATAAGTTTGGAGTTTAAATATATATAAGGAAGAATATTAGAGAGTGATTAGTGCTTACATTGATAATTTGAACTTTCTCTTGAAGTATTTCATATAAATGGAAGAATTAGGACAAATTATTATTAATGAAGACTTAGGTAAATGGAATTGGATTATAGTGGAATTAAAATGGGATTTTTTTAAGTTGAATTGTAATATTTAGTGTATCCTTGAAGGGTTGGTGGAAGACCCTTTTTATAAGTGAAGAGAACGGCATTTTTGTAAATATTACCTCTTAATATAAAAGGAACACATGTTTCACATGAAAAAGTGGATTAAAAAGTTTATATTAAGGGATATGATATATTTTTTATTAAATAAACACTGAAAAACATTTTTTGATCCATTTTAACATATTTAATCTCTTCTACACTTGGTTAAACTCTTTTTACCTTAATTTACATTTATCATGGAAACTATATTTTTAACCTTGGTAACACATTTTTATGAATAAAAATTAAAATACCCTTGTTAAATAATTTTTAAATTATGATTAAAAATATGGAAACCATTTTATCAAATAAAATCTCTATTGGTGAGAAAAATTAATTTTAATATTACCACAAATTATGCATATTTTTTTTAGAAAAAGTGTATTTTTAAGCATAAAAATAATGTTTAGGATAAACTATCAAAGTTGTGGATTATAATGAATTTAATTAGTTTATTATTAAATATAAATGAGTTTTTTTTATTTAAAATAAGGCAAAAATATAATTCTACCTTATGAAAACATAATTAAAAGAAAAAGACGAAAACCAGTTTTTTATTAGAATAGAAGATAACTTATGTTTTAAAATGTTAAAAATGGGTTTCATAAACTCAAAATAAATTTTTTACATTCTTTATATAAATAATAATATAAATTTTTTGACATGAAAATGTTTTCATGAAATTTTAGGTCATAATTTTATCGTGAAGATGTCATAAAATTTACTGTATTTGTAAAAATGATATTTTCACTATTCACTTAAAAATAAATCTCTCCAAAAAAACCCAAAAAATAATATTTAAATAATAATATTATTTTTAATAAAATAATTAATTTCATATCTTCAAATTTAAATTCTAAAATTTGACAATTAATTTTTAAATAAAAACTTAAAAATATTATGAAAACTGTTTTTAAAGGAAAATAACTTAAAAAAATAAGTTTCCTTATTCTTAAATCCTAAAAATTAATAATTATATTGGTGTTATATTATTAATATCAATAATATATATTATCTATATTATTTTTAATTTCTTAGAATAAATCACATAAAAATCCAATTTTAGAAAAAAAAAACACTTTTTAGCATAAAATGACCTTATTTGATATTTAACTATGTTAATTGAATTCTATTATTGCATTTTTATTTAAAATAAAAATTATTTTTCTTTAAAAGTAAAAAATTTAAAATGTATAAAATGTATAAAATATATATGATATATATATAACTTATTACATTAATAATTACATCTTTATATCATCTTAATTTATACTCACATAACCCCTCAAGATCTCTACATAAGACCTAAGGATAAGATAAGATATAATGAATAGTATGGGTGGAAGTTTAGATAGCATATATCTCATAATAATTTCCAAAATATTGATCTTATATTAAACATGGTTTCAATCATACCATAATTTTTGGATCTCAGCTTGGGTTTGGTCTAGTGAAAACCCTCGTGAAGCTTCCACATTTCCAAGACCAGACAAGAGAGATTCATAAATAATACTCTTACTTACTGATGCCATTTATTCTACTTTTTTTGATTGAATTTATAATACGGTTCTTTCTATTTATATTCTATTACTTAAATATTATGTTAAAATGGTTATATTTAAGTTTTATGATTTTAACTGAAAAAGATCTATCACTATTTTCTTGAAGTTAGAACATCATTTCTTAATGATAAAATCAAAGAGTTTGGTTTAATAAAAAAATGGATGAGTTTTTTTAAACATGTTTATTAGTAGGAGTATTTTATTATTTCTGGTTTTTTATGTGGATAGAAAACTACTTATAAAAAATGATTCTGAAATTTACATTCTGTAAAGGTATAATTAGTAAAATGATTATGAATAAAATCCATGGGTGAAGTATCCTACATACAATGTAATATTATAAAGAGAGATAAATAAAATAAGTTACATTTTTTCAGTTAGAAGGAATATATTGGTTATGTGATAAAGGGATTTAGAATGGAGAACTCTAATAAGGGGGATTTATTAGTGAATCATTATAAAGGATCAATGTCCTTTTCAGGAGTTTCAAAGTAGACCCATGAATAATATTTGTTAGACTCAAATAATTAAATCCATTATGTATTCCATGTTATGTAATCAACCTAATGTACTATAAGATTTTATAATGACAAGTATATAATAGTGTAATCTAGTTGAATGTCACATAATAGAATTTAAGAACATCCTTAAGTACTTTAGAGTAACTAAAGAGTTATTCCTTTTTAGATGTTTGGAAGAGATCATTATAAGGGGCCACACTAATGCTAGATTAAAAACCAAATAGGAATATTCAATATCTCAATATAGTTTAGTTTTTTTACCTCAATTCTGATGTTATTATATGGAATATTTCGAAACTACTAATTATGGAATAATAAAAAAAGAAAATTACATTGTTGCATCAAATACTATGAAGGATGTTGTTTGGATCAAGAAGTTAATAACTGAAATTGGGTTTACTCCTAGTATATTGAGAGAAAAAAAGATTTATTATGACAACAATTGAGTGATTTATTAAAAAAATTAACCCCATTCTCATATTGGGACTAAACACATCCTTTATAAATACCATCTCATTTAAAAAATAATTGAAAGGGGTGATACACTGATTTATTGGGTGAATTTAGATAATAATGTAGTAGATTCATTAAAAAACAATATCACATAAAAACATGAGTTCCATTTCTATCATAATTATATGACTAGGAGACATAATATAATGCATTTTTTCAGTATAAATTAATTATGATTTTATAATAAAGGGAATCTCTATTTATCATCCATTCACATGTTCTATGTATTTTATATGAAATTTAATTATAAAAACCCATTATAGTAAGGATATATGTTGTACTCAATCAATAAATATCAATAAATATTATATATTTTGATCATATGTTAAGATTATAATGAGTATGGGCTCTTATAGAGATATAATTTTTAGTCATGAGATAAAAAGTGTTAATTGTTATCTGAACCTCTCCATATAAGTTTATCATATGTAATATCATACGTATATCCATTAATAAACTTAGTATTTTTTATTTATATTAATCCCCATTAACCATAATCATCAAGTTATCTTTTATGTGAACCTTCATAATTTGATACCTTTATTATCCTTTTCTTGAGGTTGATCTAATTAGTTGGTGGGGTGTATGTTGTTTATAAGGTGGTAGGTATTTGTTAAAAAATACAGGATTTGTATTCTTATATGATAGGTGTAATATAAAGTCCCTTAATTGATTAATACTAATCGAAATTCATGGCCATTATTATATAAGTGACCTATGATATGTTTTTGTAGATGGCCAATAGGCATGTAATGATTCATTTATATTGGTCAGTCCAATAAAAGAATAGAAAGTTTATGAGTTATCCTATACTTGATTGATATATTCCATATCTAGTGGATATAATCAATATCTTATATAAAGGGATTATATGATTAAATATGTGATGTATATAGATATATATGGTGGACATGTTCATATGAAGATATGATTATGTTTGATAAAGATAACACTAGATACTTTTAGAGATTGAGAAACAATTCCATATTCCTAGAGGCCCTATTTTATTAGTGTTATGAAATAAGAAATTAATAATCATTTTAAATACTATAAAGTCCCATTGGGTCACACAAGTTAAGCTATAGAATTAGGATTTGTTTTGGTATAAAGTGTTGGTCCAAAATGAGAGACTTTATATGATAACTGTAACACCCTAGAATGATAAAGGGTTAAATAACTAAATGATATGACTCATGTCAACAAGGTGCACCTTCCTTTTCAAGAGCCCACCTGATTAGAAATCCATAGTTAAGCGTGCTTTTCCTAGGGTAGTGATCAAGAGGGGTGACCTTCTGGGATGTTTCTCAGGGTGTGTGTGAGTGAGGAAAAAACACACCGGAAAGGACATGTGTTGGCCTATTGGGATATTCATTAGTTAGAAAACCCATTCAGGCATGTGAGTGGGCCCCTGGGTGGGGACCATGTGTCTGCAGGGAAACTGGTGGTACCTGGAAGGCAAGGACCTGACGAACATGTTAAGTCGGGGTGTCTGTGCTGTCACTGGGACCCAATTATTACATTTGGTATCAGAGGCGGTACCCAACCTTAAGTGTGGTTCACTGCCTGGGTTGAGATGTAAGGCCCACAACGAGGACGTTGTGCTCTAAAGGGAGGGCGAATGTTACACCACAGAATGATAAAGGGTTAAATGACTAAATGATATGACTCATGTTAACAATGTGAACCTTTCTTTTCAGAAGCCTACCTGATTAGAACTCCACAATTAAACATTCTTGGTATGGAGTAGTGATCAGAATGGGTGACCTTCTGGGAAGTTTCTCAGTGTGTGTGTGAGTGAAGAAAAAGAACACTAGAAAGGATATGTGTTGTCTTGTGGGGATATTCATTAGTTAGATAACCCATTCAGGCACGCGGGTGGGGCCCAGGGTGGGGACCACGTGACTGTGGGGTAAGTGGTGGTACCAGGCGGGGAAGGACCTAATAATCATGTTAAGGCGGGGTGTTTGTGCTATCACTAGGACTCAGTTGTTACATTAATTTTCACACCCACCATTTTTTAAATTATATATTTTATTAATTTTCATGGCATAGGGTAGTTCGGGTTGAATACCGACTTAAAATTTTTGAGTTCTTTTTTAAAAACACACATTTTGGCTTTGACAGGGTTCAGTGCACCGTGGTCGAAGTAGCACGACCTCGGTCGGGTCCCCACGCGACTTTTCCCAATTCACCGCATGGCCTTCCCGACATTCAGGGAAAATAAATGAATTGAAATGAAATAAACAAGGATAAAGTAAATTGTGATGAATAATAAATTGGAAATAAAATGAAAATAAGAAGTTTAATAAAATATAAGGAATTATTTTAAGGATAATAATAATAATATTGTTTGAGAATAATAATAATAATAATAATTATTATATTATTATTATTATTAACATTAATTATTATTATCGTTAGGGTTAAGAATATTAATATTTTTATTAACATTAATTATTATTATTATTATTATTGTTATTATTTTTATTACTATTATTATTATTATGTTATTTTATTTTATTTTATTATTAAATTTTTTGTTAGGTTATTAGTATTATTATTGGGTTATTATTATTATTATCATTATTTATATTTTTATTATGATATTAATTAGAGTTAAAAAAACAAAAGTGGGAAGCCCCCTTTCTTTCCCCCATGAAGCATGACCCCCACCCCCTATAACCCTCCTTTCCATCGTGACCCCTTCCCCTCCTCGCTTCTTGCTACACTGCCGCTTCCCTCCTGGCCAACCTGCTTGTGCTGCCTCCCTCCCGGCCAGCCTACTCACGCCGCCTGCCTCCCTCGCACGGACCATGTACGTCACCTCTTCTCTATCACGCACGACCTGGTCCGCTGGCATCCCCTTACCTTGCTGGTCGATGCCGCTCCGGCTCCCCCTCCGGTGCGACCTGCCTCTGGTACCCCTCTCTCCTCTGGTGAACATTACCTCTTTCATGTATACCTTTTCCCTCCATACTAGGGTTTTAGTCCTAGTTGTCACGACCCGCCCTCGGGGCCCGTGCCGTGACTACCCCAAGCCTGCCTTCCATAGGCCAGGGGCTGGCGACTAGCACCAAGGCGTAAATCCCAACAAAAAAAGGGAAGGCATTTCCTTTGAAAAGTAAACAAACACCACAGAGTAAGCAAGCGGAAAAGTAAACACTAAGTAAAAACTGTACAAGCTGTGCTGAAAGTAAAAGGGGCCGGAAATACAAGCCCAACAGTAAAGTACAACTGAAAGGAAAAACAGCAACTGAAAGGGAAAACTGTAGAGTCGAGCCATCCTCTGGAAATCTCACCTGAAGGGTGGGTACAGATAGCCTCCACTGCTCCTCGGGTCCACCTGACCGCTCCGAGTATGTCCCTCCCAGTGGTCCACCTCCAGGTACCGTCCTGCTCCGCACGCCTCCACCACGATCAGCGTTGTCCGTCGTCTGCAACCAACACAACGTAGTGCGGGCAAAGCCCGTGCAGGGGTGAGTATAAGCTACTCAGTAGGGACCCCGAGACCCCCGAAGGTCTCCCGAAATCCACAAAGGATAATCCACAAAGGAAGGATACAATCACGAAGTAACATCAGACACGACTTAGGTATATGCCCATACATATACCTAAGTCATCAATTCCCGTTCGGCTCCAACGTCCGAGCCCAAGCACAACCCAGTCCACACAGGAAAGCAAAACGTACACCCACACAGCATAGCTCAACACAATCCACAAAGGAGAGTAAACAGTAAATCCACACATGATAGCTCAACACAATCCACAAAGGAGAGTAATGCAAGATTCAGCTCACACATGTATACTTCTTCGGATGACGATAAAGATGATCACTGATCCATCTAAGTCGTCAGAGCCACGAAGGATCGATAGGTAACTAACCCCCGCAATGACCCACACAGGATCGGGCCCACACAGGACCTGTAGGCACTGGCTCACACAGAACCGCTGAGCGCGGACCCACACAGGATCGGACCCACACAGGATCGGGCCCACACAGGACCTGTAGCACTGATCCACGGAGGATCGCTGAGTGCAGTAGTCGTCGCAGTCCACTGAGGATCTCTGCACAGTTGGCACCACAATCCACTGAGGATCTCTGCACGGTCGTCATCAGAGTCCACAGAGGATCTCTGCACAGTCGTCGCTGTCGAAGTAGCAGTCGCAGCCAGCCTAGGGTCCCCGCACACAACAAGCTTGTTCGGGAGGGTCCTCTCCACGAGACGAGAGGCTGATACATCAACTGACACAAAGTCCGAAGTTGATGTATCCAAAAGTTCCGTATCGTCAACAGGAACTCAACGTCACAGACGGCGCGTCAATCGGACGCCCGGTCTGAGAGTTATTGGCATTTTCGTCCCAGGGGCCCGGTTGGTTTTTAAGGCAAAACCAACCCGACCGCACTCCACCTGCGTCCAAACCTCGGGCGAAGTATGCCAAAAGATCCGTCTCACTTAGAGGAAAACAACAAAGCTGACGGCACGTCAATCGGACGTCCGTAGCTCAAGATATGAGCGTTTCCGCTCCGAGGGCCCGGTTGGTTTCGTGTACGAACCAACCCGGCCGAACTCAAAGTACTCCGAAACCTTGAGTGCGATATACCGAAACGACCGTCTCGATCCAAGGATCGTGTTGCCGCTGACGGAGAGTCGTTTGGAGGCACGTAGCTCAAGTTATGGGCGTTTGAACGAAGACCGTCCGAAGACGGGGGGTACGGGCCCGGGCCGACCCGGCCCGACCCCCCCGGGAGTCGGCCGAACCGGGTCGACCCGAACCGGTCCGACCCGGTCCGGTCCGGCCAGGGCACGACCCAGCCGGTCGGACCAGCCTGGCCCGGTTCGGCCGAGCGGCCGAACGGCCGAGGCACGCAGGGCGCCGCCCCTGCGGCCTGGTGGTGCCGCGGCCCCCCGCGTGGGTCCGCGCTGAGTCGGGACGCGGCTTCAGCCGCGTCCGAGGGCACCGGACCCGCGCGGCCGCGGGTCCGCGGGTGCCGCCGCCGCCGCGCTGAGTCGCGGCGGCCTGTCCGGCAGCGCGCCGGGGCGCCGCCGCTCCCGGCTGCCGGCGCCGCCGCGCCGGCGACCCGCGCCGCCGGCGAGTTCCGCAGGCCACCGGGATCGTTCCGGTGGTCCGATTCTCTTTCTGTCTGCGCCATTGCTCCTCCCGGGACTCGTTCTTCACTGCGGGATTGTCAAACATACGTTGCGGCACGTTCCTTCATCACCCGTCAAATCCGCACAAAACGAAGAATGACGGAGGGTCGTCGGGCCGTGTTCGTTTGGCCCGCACCCTCCGCGTTAGAGATAAACAAATGGGGTAATTTTATTCCACACAGGAAGCAACAATTTTAATAAGATTAAAATTGTTCACAATTTGGTTCTTTAATTTCTTTAAAGAAACATTGACGGGAATAATAAAAAAGGGGTAATTCCCAAAATAAATCCCTACCTTGTCGACCGTCGCGCGTGAGCGTTCTTCGCGGAAAAGCTCGTCGCGGAAGAGAGGGATCGTCGCGTCGTCGCGCGGAGGCGTCGCGTCGTCGCGGAATCCGGCATTGAGTCGGAGAACTCAACACACCATGAAATAGCAGATTTAATTTAATTAATTAAATCCATGTTTTTGGTTAAGAACCACGAATGAGATAAAAAGGAAGGTCCGAGACTCTTACCTCAAGCAGCCGATCGAAGATCCGTCCTGGAGGAAGAGACGTCGCAGAAGAACGTTGTCGGCGTTGCGGATCACGACATCGCGTCGTCGATTTTCGGGTTCGGCGTTCTTCGCGTTCTTCGCGTTCTTCGCGTTCTTCGCGAAGGAGAAAGAAGGAACAAGGATTCTGTCTCAACGAGTAATCCCCCAAATGATTTTGGTTGGTCTTATTTTATTAATATGCCAACCCACGAAAACAGGTTAAGAAACGATTGAATTAATTCGTTGAATTAATTCAACGAAAGAAACAACCCATTTGATTCACGAAATAAACCGCCCAATTAAATGGTTTGTTAAGATTTTAAGAAATGCGTCAGTTGACTCTCATTAAGATGGGTTTTCGCGGGTGCGTTTCTTAGCGGAAAGAAACGGCGGAGCTCGTGCGGGCCCCACCTCACAAATATCTTACAAAGGGGGTAGGATATTTCTGGATAGCATCCTATTCGGTTCAACTCAGTTCAAGCCGTCAATAAGTGGCTTCAAGTGGCTTCCAAGTGGCTTAAGTGAAATAAAATAAAGTTGTCGCAAAATTATTTTATTTCTTAACTTTAAGCCCGAAAATTAAAAACCACACCCGAGAAAACGCAACTCCGGAAGAGGCGTTTCTAAGCGAATACCGGCGCTGCGATTTCATCGGTGCCCTCAGAATTCGATTCCGGGCACCAGTTCAAAAGTTAGAAAAACCCGCTCGTCCGTTCACTGAACGTACCCGAGCCAAACTTCGGAAAATGATTCCGGGCACACCGGGCCTCGGAATCAGGTGCTGTCAGAAACTGCGCTCTTGTAAAATTCCAAAGAAAATTAAGAAAAAAAATTTCCTTGAAATTTACAGGTCTTTACATTTCTCCCACCTCAGGACTTTACGTCCCCGTAAAGATACATCATAAACTAGGGAAACAAATGTGGGTACTGAGTACGCATCTGAGCCTCCCGCTCCCAAGTGCTCTCCTGGAGGTTCCCGTGCTGCCATCTGATGCGCACAAGAGGAATCGATCACCCACGTAGGACCCGCTCCTGTCGATCCTCTATCTCCACTGGGACCTCTGCAAAAGTCGCCCCATCATCCACGTCTAGCTCCCCATAGTCAATGATGTGCGTCGGGTCGTGCACGTATCTCCTCAGCTGGGATACGTGGAAGACGTCATGCACCCGGTGCAACTGAGGTGGCAGAGCCAGGCGATAAGCCACCTCGCCAATCCTGCTGAGGACCTGAAAAGGACCAATGAAGCGTGGAGAAAACTTGCCGCCCCGACCAAATCTCTGCAACCCACGTCGAGGTGAGACACGCAAGAAGACGTGGTCGCTATCCTCGAACTCTAGTGGCCTCCGCCGCCTGTCAGCATATGACTTCTGCCGGCTCTGTGCTGTCCTCATCCGCTCCTGGATGACCTGGACCTTCTCTGTCGTGGCCCGGACCATCTCTGGTCCCACAAGTGCTGACTCCCCAGGGTCTGTCCAGCACAAAGGAGATCTGCAAGGCCTACCGTACAACGCCTCGTAGGGTGCCATCCCGATGGTGGAGTGGTAGTTGTTGTTGTATGCGAACTCCACCAAGGGTAGGTGGTCCTCCCAGCTGCGACCAAAGTCGAGGACACATACACTGAGCATGTCCTCGAGGGTCTAAATGGTCCTCTCCGTCTGACCATCCGTATGTGGGTGAAAGGCGGTGCTCAGACGTAGCCGCGTCCCGAACACCTCCTGCAACCCCTTCCAAAGCCGGGAAGTAAAGCGAGCGTCCCGATCAGAGATGATAGACGATGGCACACCGTGAAGCCGTACAATCTCCTGAACGTAGAGACGTCCCAAGCTCTCCACTGAGCCCTGATCTCAGATGGGTAAGAAGTGTGCCGACTTGGTGAGTCGGTCAACAATCACCCAAATGGAGTCGTGGCCTCTGGAAGTGCGTGGAAGTCCAGTCACGAAGTCCATAGATATGCCATCCCACTTCCACTCCGGGACCTCCAAGGGCTATACCAAGCCTGCTGGTACCTGGTGCTCTGCCTTCACCTGCTGGCAGGTGAGGCACCGCGAAATGAACTATGCCACAACCTTCTTCATGACCGGCCACCAGTGCTGATGTCTGAGATCCTGGTACATCTTCGCCACTCCAGGATGTACCGCCAAAGGAGAAGTGTGGAACTCTCTCATCACATCCTCTCGTAAAGCAACTGGTACCAAGGTACGTCCTCTGAAAAGGACATCGTGCTCTGCTCCAAGAAAGAAACCATCAGGTGCCTGTCCTGAGGATATCTGTGCACGCCGTGTCTCACAATCAGCGTCCCCACGCTGTGCCTCTCTGACCCGCTGTAGAAGTGGAGGAGAGACTGTGAGAGACTGAAGGAAGGCTGCTCCGTCTCTATCCACGAAGGATATCTGCAAGGCGGATAGCTGCTCTTTCGCCTCCTCAAGCAGCTGGATGCCCGTCCTCCTGCTGAGGGCATCAGCTACCACGTTCCCCTTACCAGTAGTATATACTATCTTAAAGTCATAGTCCTGGAGGAACTCGAGCCATCGCCGCTGTCTCAGGTTCAGGTCCTTCTGAGAGAAGATGTACCTGAGACTCTGGTGGTCAGAAAAGACTGTGAAGCACTCGCCCATCAGATAGTGACGCCATGTCTTCAGGGCGAAGACCACTGCTGCCAACTCCAAGTCATGGGTAGCGTAGTTCTGCTCATGAGGCCTCAACTGACGTGATCCGTAGGCAATCATGGCCCACTCCTGCATCCGGACACACCCGAGTCCGGTCCCTGATGCAGTAGACTACGTATCCAACTCCCTTCTCAGGCAACCTCAAGATAGGTGCGCTGGTCAACCTCTGCCTCAGCTCCTAGAATCTCTGCTGACATCTGTCTGACCACACGAAGGGTTTCCCCTTCTTCGTCAACGCTGAGAGTGGGGCCACAACTCTGGAGAAGTCCGGCACAAATCTACGATAGTATCCGGCTAGGCCCAAGAAACTCCGCACCTCTGTCACGCTCTTGGGTGGCTCCCAAGATAGCACTGCCTCGATCTTCGCGGGATCCACTGCAACTCCCGCCTCAGAAATGACGTGCCCCAAGAAGTGGAACTCACGTAACCAGAACTGACACTTCGAGATCTTTCCATAAAGCTGGTGCTCTCGGAGTGTGTCTAGTACAACACGCAAGTGGTAGGCGTGCTCCTCCTCCGTGGTCGAGTACACCAAGATGTCGTCGATGAAGACTACGACAAATCGATCGAGGTATGGCTGGAAGATCCTGTTCATGAGGCTCATGAACACTACTGGAGCGTTGGTCATGCCGAAAGGCATAACCAAGAACTCATAGTGGCCATACCGACATCTGAAGGCCGTCTTCTGCACATCGTCGTCTCGAACTCTGAGCTGATGATAGCCTGACCTGAGGTCTATCTTCGAGAACCACCGTGATCCCTTGAGATGATCGAAGAGGTCATCAATCCTGGGTAGCGGATACTTGTTCCTCACTGTCACCTAGTTCAGGCGACGATAATCGACACACAATCGCAAGCTCCCGTCCACCTTCTTGGCGAACAATATCGGGGAAGCCCAGGGTGAAACACTGGGTCAGATGAACCCCTTGCCCTGCAAGTCCTCCAACTGTACCCGCAGCTCTCAAAGCTCAGCGGGGGCCATCCGATATGCTGGAGTGGATTTCGGGGCTATCCTGGGGTACAGGTCAATATAAAAGTCTACCTCTCTGCGAGGAGGTAGTCCTGGAACGTCGTCTGGAAAGACGTCCGCGTACTGATCCACCACTGCAGAAAAACTGGGACTCCGCATGTCGACTGCTCCCAGGATGAGGCTAGCCAACTGATGAGTGATGGGCTGACCTCTCCTCTGCATGAGTCAATCCTGTGCTGCTAAGGCTCCCTTCTCGCCAGTGAAGGTGAACCTGCTCCCGTCGGTGCGCACACATCGCACCTTGCGCCTAATGCAGTCAATATGAGCATGGACCGTAGATAACCAATCCATGCCCAAGATGACGTCGTAAGGCCTCGACGCCGCTAAAAGAAGATCCCAGCCGAAGCTCTCGCCTCCTAGAGTAAGCTCACACTGCCGGCACCAGTGCATAATCGTCGAGTCTGCTCCCGTAGGAGTCTCTAGCCGTAAGGATCGAGCCAACGGCTCCGTCGGAATCTCCGAGCTCCGAACAAGGGCAGTGGCTATGAAAGAGTGACTCGATCCTGTGTCTATCAGAACTACAGCAAGGGTGGAATAGACACAGATCGTACCTTGAATCATCTCTGACGCACCGTGGTCGTAGGCCTCAGCTGCCTGGAGCTGCTCCTGTCTCTGCCCGCCAGCTCCCTGTGGTCGGGGCGGGCCTCCTGGTGGTGGTGGTGGCAGAGCCTCAAAGCGTTGCCCACCACCTGCTACTTGGCCAACTCCTCTACCTCGTCCGCCTTCTCCCTGCGGACCGCCACGGTCGACCCTCTGCCTCTGCCTGGGTGGTCCCTCCACATTCTGCTGCCCCTCGGTACGACGGGTCGGGCAGTCACGAGCCATGTGGCCCTGCCCGCCGCACTCGTAGCAATGTATGCCTCTCGGAAGGCTGGCTCCGTGCTGTGTGCCCCGCACCGCTGAGCCAGTGTCCCGGGGTCGTCTTCCGGAAGGCCTGGTCTGCCTGGAACCCTGAGTCATCCGTCGGCTACCTACTGCCAAAGACTCCGCTATCTTCCGCCCTGCGGCAGGTCTCGCTGTGGACTCAACCAGGAAGATCTCGATCAGAAGGGCTCGCTCTAGCACTCCTGCCTGGGTCGGGATGCTGAGGGAGATCAGCGATGCCCTGATCTCGTGTCTCAATCCCTGATCGAAGGTCCGGGCCCGGAATAAGGGGTCCCGTACCATGTCTATCGAGTAGCGAGATAGGTCGGTGAACCTCGCCGCGTACTGGGCGACCGTCAAGCTGCCCTGCCGCAGCTAAAGAAGCTCCTGGATGCGCACCGCACAGAGGGTGGCTGGGACGAACTCTGAGCGGAAGAGGCTCTCGAAGTCCGTCCATATGAGGGAGGCCTCATCGTGTACCTGGAGAATCAGTCTCCACCGTCGCCCTGCTTCTGCGTGCAGTAGGCTCGCCGCGAGGATCACCATGAGGTCTGCTGGTGTCCTCACTAGCTTGAAAACTCGGACGACCGCCTCCAGCCAGTCCTCGGCTGCCTGGGGGTCCGACTCCCCATGGAACCTGGGTGGTCGCTGGAGCTGGAACTCGTGAAGAGCTCCGAGGCGTCGTGCGTCGTCAGCTGCCAGTGCTGGAAGCATCGGGGGCTCGACGGGTAAAGGTACCGCCGGTGCCTCTGCTATCAACGGGCCCTGTACCGAGGCCTCGTCGCTCGGTGGGCTGTCGTCGCACTCTACTCTAGGAACCCTAGCTGGCTGCTGTCGTCGTGCCATCCTGAAAAGGAAACAAGTGCGCCACGGTCAGAACAGTATACCTGGTGAGCTGACACAAGTAATCACAGAGAAAACTTGAAACACACATGCAATCAATGTTTTTGTGCATTAAGTCGGAAATCAGAAGTCAGGGTCCTGGTGTATGGATACGTCGGCCGCCGCCCCAACACTGGACTCCCTGGACTGATAACCACACTCAATACGCTAAACACTATTGCTTCACATAGAAGAAAGATCAGAGTCTACGGTAGAACCAACCACCTCTGATACCAATTTGTCACGACCCGCCCTCGGGGCTCGTGCCGTGACTACCCCAAGCCCACCTTCCATAGGCCAGGGGCTGGCGACTAGCACCAAGGCGTAAATCCCAACAAAAAAAGGGAAGGCATTGCCTTTGAAAAGTAAACAAGCACTACAGAGTAAGCAAGAGGAAAAGTAAACACTAAGTAAAAACTGTACAAGCTGTGCTGAAAGTAAAAGGGGCCGGAAATACAAGCCCAACAGTAAAGTACAACTAAAAGGAAAATAGCAACTGAAAGGGAAAACTGTAGCGTCAAGTCGTCCTCTGGAAATCCCACCTGAAGGGTGGGTACAGATAGCCTCCACTGCTCCTCGGGTCCACCTGACCGCTCCGAGTACGTCCCACCCAGTGGTCCACCTCTAGGTACCGTCCTGCTCCGCACGCCTCCACCACGATCAGCGCTTTCCGTCGTCTGCAACCAACACAACGTAGTGCGGGAAAAGCCCGTGCAGGGGTGAGTATAAGCTACTCAGTAGGGACCCCGAGACCCCCGAAGGTCTCCCGAAATCCACAAAGGATAATCCAAAAAGGAAGGATACAATCACGAAGTAACATCTGACACGGCTTAGGTATATGCCCATACATATACCTAAGTTATCAATTCCCGTTCGGCTCCAACGTCCGAGCCCAAGCACAACCCAGTCCACACAGGAAAGAAAAACGTACACCCACACAGGATAGCTCAACACAATCCACAAAGGAGAGTAAACAGTAAGTCCACACAGGATAGCTCAACACAATCCACAAAGGAGAGTAAACAGTAAATCCACACATTATAGCTCAACACAATCCACAAAGGAGAGTAACGCAAGATTCAGCTCACACAGGTATACTTCTTCGGATGACGATAAAGATGATCACTGATCCATCTAAGTCGTCGGACCCACGAAGGATCGATAGGTAACTAACCCCCGCAATGACCCACAGAGGATCGGGACCACACAGGACCTGTAGGCGCTGGCTCACATAGAACCGCTGAGCGCGGACCCACACAGGATCGGACCCACACAGGATCGGGCCCACACAGGACCTGTAGCACTGATCCACGGAGGATCGCTGAGTGCAGTAGTCATCGCAGTCCACTGAGGATCTCTGCACAGTCGTCGCCGCAGTCCACTGAGGATCTCTGCACGGTCGTCGTCGGAGTCCACGGAGGATCTCTGCACAGTCGTCGCTGTCGAAGTAGCAGTCGCAGCCAGCCTAGGGTTCCCGCACACAGCAAGCTCGTTCGGGAGGGTCCGCTCCACGAGCCAAGAGGCTGATACATCAACTGACACAAAGTCTGAAGTTGATGTATCCAAAAGTTCCGTATCGTCAACAGGAACTCAACGTCGCAGACGGCGCGTCAATCGGACGCCCGGTCTGAGAGTTATTGGCATTTTCGTCCTAGGGGCCCGGTTGGTTTTTAAGGAAAAACCAACCCGAACGCACTCCACCTCCGTCCAAACCTCGGGCGGAGTATGCCAAAAGATCCGTCTCACTTAGAGGAAAACAAAAAAGCTGACGGCACGTCAATCGGACGTCCGTAGCTCAAGATATGAGCGTTTCCGCTCCGAGGCCCCGGTTGGTTTCATGTACGAACCAACTCGGCCGAAATCAAAGTACTCCGAAACCTTGAGTGCGATATACCGAAACGACCGTCTTGATCCAAGGATCGCGTTTCCGCTGACGGAGAGTCGTTTGGAGGCCCGTAGCTCAATTTACGGGCGTTTGAAGGAAGACAGTCCGAAGACGGGGGGGTACGGGCCCGGGCCGACCCGGGCCGACCCCCCCGGGAGTCGGCCGAACCGGGTCGACCCAAACCGGTCCAACCCGGTCCGGTCTGGCCAGGGCACGGACCGGCTGGTCGGACCGGCCTGGCCTAGTTCGGCCGAGCGGCCGAACGGCCGAGGCACGCGGGGCACCGCCCCCACGGCCTGGTGGTGCCGCGGCCCCCCGCGTGGGGCCGCGCTGAGTCGGGACGCGGCTTCAGCCGCGTCCGAGGGCACCGGACCCGCGCGGCCACAGGTCCGCGGGTGCCGCTGCTGCCGCGCTGAGTCGCGGCGTCCTGTCCGGCGGCGCGCAGGGGCGCCGCCGCTCCCGGCTGCCGGCGCCGCTGCGCCGGCGTCCCGCGCCGCCGACGAGTTCCGTGGGCCACCGGGATCGTTCCGTTGGTCCGATTCTCTTCCCGTCTGCGCCATTGCTCCTCCCGGGACTCGTTCTTCACTACGGGATCGTCAAACATACGTTGCGGCACGTTCCGTCATCGCCCGTCAAATCCGCACAAAACGAAGAACGGCGGAGGGTCGTTGGGCCGTGTTCGTTTGGCCCGCACCCTCCGCGTTAGAGATAAACAAACGGGGGAATTTTATTCCACACAGGAATCAACAATTTTAATAAGATTAAAATTGTTCACAATTCGGTTCTTTAATTTTTTTAAAGAAACATTGACGGGAATAATAAAAAAGGGGTAATTCCCAAAATAAATCCCTACCTCGTCGACCGTCGCGCACGGGCGTTCTTCGCGGAAAAGCTCGTCGCGGAAGAGAGGGATCGTTGCGTCGTCGCAGGGAGGCGTCACGTCGTCGCGGAATCCGGCGTTGAGTCGGCGAACTCAACGCACCATGAAACATCAGATTTAATTTAATTAATTAAATCCGTGTTTTTGGTTAAGAACCACGAAGGAGATAAAAAGGAAGGTCCGAGACTCTTACCTCAAGCAGCCGATCGAAGATCCGTCGTGGAGGAAGAGACGTCGTAGAAGAACGTTGTCGGCGTTGCGGATCACGGCGTCGCGTCGTCGATTTTTGGGTTCGGCGTTCTTCGCGTTCTTCGCGTTCTTCGCGTTCTTCGCGTTCTTCGCGAAGGAGGAAGAAGGAACAAGGATTCTGTCTCAACGAGTAATCCCCCAAATGATTTTGGTTGGTCTTATTTTTTTAATATGCCAACCCACGAAAACAAGCTAAGAAACGATTGAATTAATTCGTTGAATTAATTCAACGAAAGAAACAGACCATTTGATTCATGAAATAAACCGCCCAATTAAATGGTTTGTTAAGATTTTAAGAAACGCGTCAGTTGACTCTCATTAAGACGGGTTTTCGCGGGTGCGTTTCTTAGTGGAAAGAAACGGCGGAGCTCGTGTGGGCCCCACCTCACAAATATCCTACCAAGGGGGTAGGATATTTCTGGATAGCATCCTATCTGGTTCAACTCAGTTCAAGCCGTCAATAAGTGGCTTCAAGTGGCTTCCAAGTGGATTAAGTGAAATAAAATAAAGTTGTCGCAAAATTATTTTATTTCTTAACTTTAAGCCCGAAAATTAAAAACCACACCCGAGAAAACGCAACTCCGGAAGAGGAATTTCTAAGAGAATACTGGCGTTACGATTTCATCGGTGCCCTCAGAATTCGATTCCGGGCACCGGTTCAAAAGTTAGAAAAACCCGCTCGTCCGTTCACTAAACGTACCCGAGCCAAACTTCGGAAAATGATTCCGGGCACACCGGGCCTCGGAATCAGGTGCCGTCAGAAACTGCGCTCTTGTAAAATTCCAAATAAAATTAAGAAAAAAAATTTCCTTGAAATTTACGGGTCTTTACACTATTTATATGTGGTTTTTGGTTTCTAGATGTAATGGTATCAAATTAGGGTCCTAATCTTGGGTGTTTTTGTTCAATTTCATGAATTAGTGTTCTCCTTGTGTCCCTTGTCATGTGTTTGGTGTGCGATTGAAGATTCGCACCATGTGTTGGAGTTTTCAACACATGAGGTAGGTGATTCCATGCTCTACCATTAATTGATTATTTTTTATGCTTTCTTGAGTGTTTTTTCGTGTTCTATGATTATATTTTGTGGTGTGAAAATGATTTGTGAAAGTAATTGAGGTGGGTTTGGTTTTAGAGTGGTGATTTTATATGAAATGGGGTATGTTTTTGATGTAAAATTTTATTGTGGAAGTTGAGGTGTTTTAAAAAAATTTAATTGGATTTATTAAATTATATGTGTGTTGAGAAATTTTTATTTGATAGGATTAGTCATGCATTAAATTTTAAAATGGAATTTTTATGTGAAATGGTGTTTTTTATGTGGAAAACCTATTCGAATCACGACTTATGATTTTATAAATCATGAATGTAGTTTATTAAATTATGTGCAGGATTGAAATTTTATTTTTTAAGGCTTTAATATGCAATTGATTTTTAAGAGGGTTTGGGTGATCTTTTGATTTAAAAGAATTTGGGGGTGTTATTGAAGTTGTTTTAATGGTGTATTTGTTTGTGTAAAAGGTGAAAACCATGTTTGGAAAATGTTTTGAGGTGCCTTTGATTTTAAAGAGAGAAAATTGAATATTTTTTTAGGGTAAAGCCTTGTTGTGAATTTTAGAAATGTTTTATTAATTAATTAAATGATTTATTAATTTGTTAGTGTTATGTGAATGATACTTTGGGAAGGTTTCAGTGTTCTCTTGGTTTAAAAAGTGGATTTTTAGTGTGTTTTTGGTGTAAAGACTTGTGGTGTATCATGGAATTGTTTATTAAGTTTCTAAATGATTTATTAAATTATGAAAGTGATGAAAATTAGGATTTGAAATGGTCTTGGTGTGAAATTGATATTTAAAGAGGAGTTTGGGTGTGAAAGTGGTGGCTTATGGTGCAATGTCTTATTTGGCTTGTGATATATGAAAGTGATACACTATGTGAATGTGAACTCCAGTTCGAGCACAAGGGAAAACCTTGGGTTCCTAGGTTAGAGGATTATGACTAGTATTCTAGATGATACATAAGTGGTTTGTCCCGATTTCATCTAGTAGAATTGAAATTACAACACTAACTAAACTTTTGTGATGATTAGAGACCACTAGGTTATAGATGTGTTTCCCTACTAGTGGCTCGTGCATGAGAATATAGATAATTTTGGTTCCTATTCCACTTTTACACTGAGGTACGATGTCTCTAGCATCACACGCATGCTAGATACCTTTAAATATTTACCCAAAGTGCTCTACTATTTATGAAATGGTGCCCTCCATTGGCATATAGAGGACCACTTGGGTGTGTTTGTGTTCTTTATGAATTTTTCTCTTCCAATTTAAAATAGTGTTTATGAAATGGTTTTTCTTCAAGTGCTCCTTTTTAACTTTTAGCTTGTAAATTATTTCCCTTAAAATCATTTTAAAAGTATGATGTTTGGTTGGGAATTTTGGAAATAAGGGTGTTTTCTTTAAATTTTCAATTCTTTTTAACTTATTTACACTTAATGTTTCATTAATTCTATGCCATTTTTTGTTTTGTATTATTTTCCTTAAAATTGTTCTAGCATTTATTTCATTATAAAACTTGAAAGTTTATTTGTCATTAAATGTTTAGTGCATGGAATATTTTATCTATGTGGAATCCTACTGATCTTTGGATCACACCATACATACACCTTTGGGTGTAAAAAAATCTTATTGTCTATCAGTTTCAGGTTATGGGAAGGTGTATGGTGTTATCAGTTTGAGTTCATGGTGGTTTTCAATGTTTACCTTGGTGGTGGCGGTTTGGGAATGTTCCCCCTTATTGCAAATAGATTTTTGGAAATGTCCTAGTTTTACCCTCTTTATTGTCATTCATTTTTAGGTTATTTTTGTGGTAAAATTTAAGTTTGGTAATTGTTAAGGGCGTGTTTGGTAGAATTTTTTAGATCTGAATTTTTAGCTATTTTTGGTCTTTTTTATGAAATTAAATTCAGGTAAATTATTCCCATGTTTTTTTGATACCCAGGGACTTGTGAAATCCCGTGGGGATTGATAATTCCCTTCGGTACTTACCATGAACCGAGTCAGGCACCATGTCAGATGATAACCCGGCTTGGTTCGTGACAATAATACTATCTAAAGTGATGAATTCAAAAGAGTTGTAAAGTTTGGGTTAAATTTTAAGATTATTTAGTGAAAGTGATATACTTTTTGAATATGTACACTAAATAAACATAATATAGACATTTAAATAAGGACTTAACCTCCTGTGTTAATATCCATAACACAATCGAAAATATGGTGATTTCACTACTTGTATTGTGGTGATGATATTTTAAATGATTCAATTTTGATTTATCTATTTCTTACATGTTTATTATTATACCTTTTTAGTGAATCACATTATGATGCATTAAAGGTAAGTACAATTAATATATTATCAATGAAGTGTTCAATGATCATATTTATTAATGTGTTTTACATTATAAAAGTTTTAATATAAGGAGTAGAGAGTTATCTGGATGAACTATAATCACCCTCATCATAAGGGTTGGTGAAATATTTTATCTTTATCCTTTTAAATGTTTTATATTATTTAATTTATAGTTTTGAGATATTCTAAACTAAAGGATATGGGAGTTAGATGAGAGTGGTGGAGGAAAATAGAAAGAAGAGTTTTGTACAATATATGGCACCGAAGCCTAGTGACTAACCACTAGGATTCTAATGAAATTTTTTATTAAAATGTAATTCCAACGGATAACCACTATAGAAACACAAGGTAAATGTATATTTGTTTTAATCCATTACCAAAATTCAAACATTACATATCATAATAATCTCACACTTCTCATAGAACCTTTTGGTTTAGTGTCTTTGAGGACCAGTTAAATAGGTAAATTATCTTACAAAACTTTTTTTACATTTATCCATAATTAATCTCTTCTAGACCCCCTTCAAGACTTCTCATTAGTTAAAATTATATTTTTAACTTGGGGAATGGAAACATAATAAATGGATGGGCTAAAATTCTTAGTAAGGTAAAAATTGTCTATATGTCAACATGGGTTAGATCATAAGAATATTAGAATACATTAAGAGGGATAAATTTATTATTAAAAATAACATGTAATAATAAGATTTTTATATAAATCATGAAATAAAGACATATAATATCAAATGAAAAAACATGTAACATATCATAATATTCTGAGATAAGCATGAAAACTTGGCATAAGGAAATGATATCATAAGTTTAAAGAATAATAAATATGTGGAAAAAACATAAATCATGAAATAATATGAATAAGTTAAGGATCGGTACCAAGAAAAACATAACATAGTGTTATTAGTATAACCATATATGCACCATAATCATAATTCAAGGCTCACTACTAAAATAACATAACATAGTATGCTTAGGCTAACCTATAATTCACCATACAAGGTATATCACGATATTTAAACATTAACCAATTCATTAAAGCATTATAAACACAAACCATTAATTTTATTAATATGTAAATGAATA
Organism: Viscum album; assembly: GCA_963277665.1. Taxonomy (NCBI): domain Eukaryota; kingdom Viridiplantae; phylum Streptophyta; class Magnoliopsida; order Santalales; family Viscaceae; genus Viscum; species Viscum album. Next base: position 1,680,986,803 of record OY728119.1, on the reverse strand, counting down.
TATGTGGCACTAGAGGAAAAGAAAACATATATAGAGCCTAATAATTATAAAATCCATGATAAATAAGTGGGTTTCATAATACTATCGTAAAACATAACCAAAGAATATATCATAATAATTACCAAGAGAAGAAGGAATTAAAACATTTTTTAAGATCATATTTTAAAAAATAAGCATAGTTACTGAGCATTGAGTTCTAATATATAATAATTCATGATAAGGATCAAGGATAATTAATAATAAAAATTAACCACATAGGTGGTGCTTTTCAAAATGATAAAATAATCCTTTAAGGAGGGAAAGAGATACTTATTTTCATTTAAACCATAATTAAAATATGATGTTTTTCTATAAAATAATGAGTTTTTTTTCAAAATATATTCAGGTTTAAAGCATTAAATATGGGTGGTACTTGACATGAAATAATAAATAGGTAATTTACCTTATCATGTTACATAAAAGAGATAATTTTAAAGGGAACATAAAACATGTATTATCCCCAAAAAATGATGAAAAATTAAACTAGGTATATATGTAAGGAACATATATAAATAATATGGATGAAATGGATGAGAAAAAAATAGAGAAAAATAGAGAAAAAAGAGAGAGAAAATAACCAAAAAAATAACGACGGTGGTTTGGAAGTTCCTTTTTCATGTTTTAAATTTTATTTTATTGAAAATAACATGCTATAAAAGATTATAATTAAACGTTTTTTTGAAAATAAGAGAATGGAAATATGAATTTCACATGATATAATAAATAATTATGTTTAAAAATATAAATGATAAAATTGGTAGGAAGCGAAAATATAAACATGGAATAAAAATCATTGTTAAATAAAATATAAATTATTTATAAAAATACCATACTTTTATGTGAAATAAATTCATCAAGGAGGAAAATTTTAATAAAATTGTAACTTTCCTCAGATAGAAAGTGAAATTTTAATATAAAATATTTGGGTGTAAGGAACTAATCATATAAGTAATAAGTTCAAGATGAGACATTATAACTAAAAGAAATGGGGGTTGAGTTAACAAAAATCCTTACAACATCACAATAATTTGAATTGAAAATAAATGGAAGTTCAACCATGATATTGATTTATAAATACATTTTATTTCATGAAATTTATGAAAAAAATTAAATCCATGGATAATATATACACCAAAAAAAGAACAATTGGTGAACATAAATCAATCTGAATGAAACAATTTTGAGATCCAAAAACCCTCAACTTAGGTCATGATTCATTCTACATGGGAACCTAACATCCTGAATAACCCAATTAAGTTTATAAATAACTCTTTTAAGATCCTAATTCATATAAATTTCATATGATAAGGTATTTTAATCACTATATGTTATTAATTTACTAAATAGTTTTCATTCTTGTCAGTTACTTAAGGTTTTTCGGTCAATTTATTTGTAACTCTCCTTGTATTTTGAAATTTTTGAAATTTTTTGTAAAATAGATTCATAATATCCAAAATTATATAGTTTTATTTAATTTATTATTACAATAGTAAAAAAAATATAGTTACAAAGGTTTCCAAAATGGACTCAAATTAAGAAAGGTTCTTTGAGGTGATCATTTAATGCAGTTAAATTTACTATAACCATCTATTATTAATATTAGTTATATTTTTTCAATTATTATAATTACATAATATTAATAGTGTAAAAAATATATTTTTTAGGCATTATATAAAATTTTAAATTCATCTATGTTTGGCGGTAATGGGAAAACAAAATACATCGTTCTATGGAGGCGGTTGTCCGCACATACATGGAAGAAAATTTCATTTTCCATAGAATGAGAGAGATTATAAAAATAAAATAATTTATAATTTAATAATTTTATTCAATTTAAAAATATTATGTTTTTTCATTAAATAACTATTTTTAACCATCCATGTAATGATTTTATGAAAAAAATAATATGCAATTTATGGAGGTGGTAGTTTTCACAATGCATGATGACATATTTATTTCTCGAGTGGCTTTATAAGAAGATTGAAAAGTTATGTTACATTAGTATAATAACATTAAGTATATTAATAGTTTTAATATTATTATAATTACATGGATAAAGAATATTTGAGTTGGTTGAGGAATATTAAGAAGAAAATACTAAGGAGTAAGAATTACTCACATGGAGAGCTTGAACATTCTCTAGAAAGTCTTCTTAGAAATGAATGGGTTAGGATAAATTCTAGATAAAAATTAATTATGTATGTTAAATAGACTTATATTAGAGTTAAATTTGGAATATTTTAAAGAATAAAATGAAACTTATTGTTATATTGAATTGGTGGTGAGAGGTCCCTTTTATAAGTGGAGGAGAATGGCATTTTTTTTGTAAATTCACATTACATATCAATAATTGCAAGACACTATTTAGGGGTCAATGGTTCTAAAAACAGTAAATAATTTATTTTATACGTTTTTGGGTCTATAAATACTCAACCATGAATTATTAAATATATTTTAAGCATTTTTGATTCATTTACCATTATATTTTTACACTTTACCGTTTTTGTTTTTATTGCACTAACTAGTTTTTAAGTAAGTAATGTAGGTTTTACTAAAAATATAATAAAATACTTCATACCAAATTTGGGTTTTATTAACTTAAATTTAACCACTATTTAATATAATCCAATTAATTAATATACAGAAATTTAATTTCAAATTAAAAAATATAATATATTGAAAAAACATTTTTTATAGAAAATAGATGTTTTGACCGTTAAGCATTATTTAATAATATGTAACATTAATCACCAATTAAATGAGTAATAATATATTTTTATATATGTGTAAATATAATATTATATTCATTATATAAAATTTAAAATTTTAATTTTTTAGATAAAATTACACAACATTAATAAAAACAATTCTCTAAAAATATCACTTTTACCATTTTCATGTTCATTAACTTTAATATTAGTAATAATAATTTTATTAATAAAAATGAAATTAAACTTATTAAATAATATTAAAATTTTAATCTAAAATATTAATTTTTTTTATATTTAATTTCTTCAATTGATAAAAACTAATTTTTACCATAGGTGAATAAAACAGTGTTTAGAGTAAAATATTACTTATGTTTCCAAAACATTAAACATGAGTTCTATAAATTTAACATAGTATTTTTAAATGATTTATATTAATTTATGAATATATATTTTTATATAAAAAATGTTTTAAAGACATTTAATTCATTATTGTATTATTAAAATGGAATAAAAGTGATGGTTTAACAAAATCAGTATTTTTTCAATATTCACCTAAAAAAAATATTTAAAAAAATCCCAAAAAATCATCTTAATATAATATCTATATTTTAAATCTAAAAATAAAGATCATTTTTTAAAATTAAATTTATACATTTTTTGAAATAAAATTTCAAATGGAAATATAATGACCGACTATTTTTAATTTGAAAATGGATTTTTAGATATTAAATATTCTTATCCTTATTTCCTATCAATTAATAATTAAATTAGTGATAATATAGTTTCAATAATATATCATATCCAGGATATATTTTGTTTCTTAAAATAAAGTACATAAAAATCCAATTTTAGAAAAAAATACATAAAATGATCTCTTTAATTTTATCGACGGATTAGTAAATAATCATTCTTTTTATTTAAAAGTAAAAAAAAAATGCATAAGATAAATGTTATAAATAATGTACTAAATTGATAATAATATGTATAAATAATGCCAATTTCTAGTTATATATTCCCTCAAGATGTCTATGTAGGATCTAAACATAAGGTAAGCTGTAGTGGTAGTTATGGGTAATGATTAGGCTAGTATGGGCCTCATAGTTTTTATATGATCTTGAACTTATTTCATATACGATTTCAATAATATAGTAATTTTTGTAGTTCATATTGTTCATGATCTAGTTAAAACACTAGTGAATCAACCACCTTTCCAATATTAAAAAAATGATATTCATAAGGGAGACTTCCCCAACCCAATTCCATTTATTTCATTTTTCTTCATAAAGTTCATAATATGGTTTGTTCCTTTTATACCCACTAATTTAACAGATATATTATAATAATGAAATTTAATAATTTTGTTTAAATTTTTCATTATTTTTTTTAGTTTGGTGTTGTGTGTGAAATAACCTACATAACTTATTATGTTTTAAATAAAATAATATAGTAAAGTCTTGGGGTGATACACCCCCAAAATAAATTACATCATAACAATTTTAATTATAACATACCAATGGAAATATTTAATGGTATACAAAATATATATATTATTGATGATATAATTTCTAGAGATATATCAACCTTATAAACTCAAAAATATGTTTTTACCTCATAATCTGCCTAAACTTAATATTGAGTTTTTCTTTAACCATTTGATACAAGAGTCTATCATTATTCAGTATCAAGACCCACATTATATAATTTCCTTTTAAAGGGTGTTCATAATCATCTTTTCTTTGAGATATTATCATATTTTTATATGAAATTTGATCTCCTAATTCCAAATATGTTTTCCTTTAAGTGGAGAAAACAATACATTTCCAAAATCACATTAAATTTATCTAAAGGATAATATTATTTTCACAACCCACTTTCTTTTAAAATTAAACTTGGGATAAAATAGTTATACCACTATAATTTATTATTAATAAATCAACATCTATTTAGGGATGTGATTATTTTATTTCCTTATCAAATATTCTAGGTATAAAGAAGTGGGTTGAATGAGATACAAATAAAACACTCTATGTTCTTGAGTGGATGATCAATGTTCCTTAATCAAAATTATTTTTGAAACTCACTTTAGTAGATATAGTTATATAGGATTTACCTTATTTCCTTTTCCTTATAAGTTATGAGTTCTTATAATTATTTTTATCCTTTGGATTAATGTATTTCCTTTGATAATTCCCAAGTTCACCACATTTAATACATTGAACAGTTAGTGTCACCTAAGGGCAAACAATTTTTCATTTAATAATGTCTACTAATATCTTCACTTTTCCTAAAAAATTAGTTACTCTATGACCTAATTTACCACATATAAAACATATTGTAGTTTCTTTGAGAAATTTCCTTGGGTGCCTCTCCTAGCATATTTGACATGAAGGAAAGAAATTTTTTTCCTTTATCATCTTCATCACATGAACTTCCACGGGACTCTAAACTTCTCTTATTTTTTTGTGTTTTTAAAATAAATTAAGTTCACATTTATAATCATAATTCTTGATATCTAGTTTATCATAATCACAGGATTTCCCAATATAGTTCTTATCCCATTAGGTTTCTCATTGGCATAATATCCAATTTATCCATGGCACACATTGATATATTTGTTCTTTTGGATTCAACCATTATTATAACCAAAAGGGGTTAATACGAGTGATGATCAATCATATTCAAAAGATAATTATCATAAATTATTTCATGAAAAACTCATCCTTAAAATGTATTAATCTTTGAAACCATCACATTAACTATCAATTTGACTAAAATCATTCTCGGTTCAATCTAGGTTTATTTAAGTCATGTTCTCTCATAAACCATGTAATAAGTCATTAACATAATAAAATCCTTCATAATGGATCGTAAAAATAATGCGATTAACCAAATAATATCCCCAAATACTTTCTATCTAGGCATGTTGTCTTAGTCACACTCATCGTGCACTGAGTAAAGATTGAGTTAATACCTAATCAACCTTTTTAGGGTGATTTTACCTAGGTTCATCTATTCCACAACCACATATACTACCCAATATCTAGTTAGGTATGTAATTGAAAATAAGAAACATAATTTATACATTACCAAAATTTTATGATGTTATCCTACACCTAAAATTATTACTTTTACTTGTCCCTAGGGTGTTTACTAAAGGTCACTAATCCTAGTCCCAAAAATAACTAGATTAAACCTAAAAATAACTAAACACTCATTTTATACCAACTATACAAACCTAAGATAAACATATTTTTATTTTAAATCATTTCTAAAATTCAAACATTACATCTTACAACAGTCTCACACAATTTGGGATAACCTTTTGGTTTAGTGTCTTTGAGGACTAGTTACATATGAAACTTATTTTACAAAACTTGTGAACATTTCTCCATAACTGAACACTTCTAGATCCCATTATAGACTCCAAATAATTTATACTTATCTTTATAACCCTTGGAAGGGAAATATAATAAATGGGTGAGATTAAACATACATTAAGGGAAAACTTATCAACAAGTCATCAAGGCTTTGGTCATAAGCACATGATAAAACATGAGCATAGAGAAATTTATTATTAAAAATAACATGTAACAATAAGAGTTTTAATAAATCATGATTTAAGGACATATAATCTCAAAATAAAAAACATGTACCATGATATATGAGGGTAAGATAACCATAGAAACATGGAATAAGAAAATGATATCATAATTTCAATGAATCATAAATATGTGGGAACATCAAAAATCATGAAATAATAAGTGTAAGTAAAGGATCACCACCAAGATAACATAAAATAGTGTGCTTAGAACAACTTCCCATGCACCATAAGTATAATTCAAGGATCAATACTAAGATAAAACAACATTGTGTGCTTAGTATAATCTATCATGGACCATGCACAATATATCATGATATGTAAAAATTACCCAATACATTGGAGTGATATCAGGGAACACCATTCATTTTCATAATATGTACATGAATATGTGTGCCAAAATTGTAAAAGAAACCATATATAGAACATAATCATGATAAAACCTGTGAGAAATAAGTGGGTTTCATAATCCCATATCAAATCATAACTAAAGGCTATTTCAAAATAATTCCAAAGAGAAAAAATAATTAAATCATTTTATATGCACATATTTTAATAAATAATCATAAGTATTGAACATTGTATTATAATATAGAAACACTAATGATATGTATCAAGGGGAAGTAATAATAAAAATGAATTGCATATACGATGATTTATATAATGAGCAAAGGATCCTTTAAGGAAGGAAACAGAGTATTATTTTACATTAAACTATAATTGAAACAGGATGGGTTTAAATAAAATAATTCAGGTTTTAAAAATCTTATCATGGACAAAACATTTTATAGGGGCTGTACTAGATATGAAATGGGAAATAGGGTAGCCCATTTAAATTAGGTTACTTAAAATATATAATTGCAATGGGAATATAAAACACGTATTATCCCTAAAAAATGAAGGAAATGTTAAATAGGTACATATGTAAGGAATATATATGTAGAATATGAATTAAATACCTGATAAGAAAATATAGGGAAAATGGATAAATAGAAATAGAACACATAACCCAAAAATAATGGGGGTGCTTTGGAAGATCCTTTTTTTTGTTTTAAAATACATATTATTGAAAATCCCACATTGTAATAGAAAATAATAAAACATCATTTTGAAAATATAAGATGTTAAATATTAATGTTATAATAGATAACACATAATTAGGTTTCTAAATATAATGGATAACATTAGAGGGAATGGAAAACATGGATATGGAAGAAAAATTATCATTAAAGAGAATGAGATTTTTTTTAATAATGTCATACTTTTATGAGGACGAAATTAATTGAGAAGTAATATCAAAATCAAAAGTTTCTATTTATCTAGAGAAAAATATAAATTTCAATATAAATTTTTATAGTGTAATGAACCAAGCATAAAAGTATGAAGTTAAAGATGAAACCATATAACCCAAATAAATGGGGTTTGAGTTAACGAAAACCCTTACTACATCTCAATATTTCAAGATAAAATTCCAAGAAGGTATAACACGTGATGGATTTTTCAATCACTTTAATTTCCTGAAATATATGAGAAAATTAAATCCATTTCCAATTTATAGACCACAAAAAAATTGGTGAATAAGAATCATATCTCAATAATGAAAAACTAAGATAAAAAACCCATACCTAATATTTCGATTCATTCTATGCATGCACCTAATGTAATATATAATTAAATTAATTTTATTTAAAAAATTTAATATCCTTATTCATCTATAATTCATATTATAAGGTATTGCTATTACCAAATGTTATTAATTTACTATATTGTTTTTTTTCATGTCAGTTACTTAATATTGTCTAGTCAATTTCTCTATAAATCTCTTAGTATGTTGACACTTATCAAAGTTTGTGTAAAATAACTTCATAATATCCATAATTATATATATATATAAATATATTTAGGTCTATAAGTTTCCAAAATGGTCTCAAATCGAGAAAGGTTCCGCGAGATGATTATTTAATGTAGTTGAATTTACTATAACTGATTATTATTAATATTACTTATATATTTTAAAATATTATAATTAAAAAATATTAATAGTATTCAAAATATAATATTTAAACAATAAATAATTTTTTAAATTCACTAATTTTAGGCGGTCATAGGAAAAATAAATACATCATTCCATGGAGGAGATAATCATCATGTACAAGGACAATAATTTAATTTTACATAATTTGTAGGGGGTATAAAAATAAAATAATTTATAATTTAATAATAATATTAATTTTAAGTATATTATATTTATTAATTAAATAACTATTTTTAACCATCCATGTAAAGATTTTATGAAAAAATAACTCATCGTTCATAGAGGCGGTAGTCCTCACAATGTGTGACGCCGTCTTCATTTATCGAATGGTTTTTTAGGAAGATAGGAAAGTGATATTTCAATAGTATAATAAAATTCATAATATTTATAATATTTATGTTATCACACATTCAGGGATATAAAAATATTTGAGGTGGTAGAGGAAGATAAAGAATAAAAAACCAAAGAGTAAGAATTATTCACATGGAGAGATTGAACTTTCTATTGAAAGTATTATTGAAAATAAAGGTCTGAGGATAAATTCTATAGATTAGAAACTTATATATGTAAACAAAATTATATGATTGGCAAATTTATAACATTTTCAATAATAAACTAAAAATTAGAGTGATCTTGAAGGGTGGTGGGAGGCCCCTTTTATAAGCAGAGGATAATGGAATTTTAGTAAATACCTATTGAATGTTAATGATGCCATGAAACTATTCAAGGGTTAATGACTCTAAAAGTGGTCCATAATTGATTTTATATGGTGTTGGGTCTATAAATCCTCAACCCTTAATTTTCACACATGTTTTAAACATGTTTTTATTCATTTACCATTATATTTTTACACATTACCATTTTCATTTTTACCTCGCTGACTAGTTTTTAACTAAGTGATTTAGGTTTAAATAAAAATATAATATAGACATTATTAAAAAATATGAGTGTTATGAACCTAAATATAACCTATATTTAATCTAATTAGGTACCTAAATATTAAAAATTAATTTTCAATTAAATCATATAATATATAGAAAAGTTAGTTTTTGTAGAAAAATAATGTTTTGACCATTAAATGTTCTTTAATCTTATATAAAATTTATCACTAATTAAATGAGTGATAATATATCTATATATGTGTGTAAAAATAATATAATATTCACTGTATAAAATATATAAATTTAATTTATTATATAAAAACTGTACAACATTAATAAAATGATTCTTTGAAAATAACCCTTTCCCATTATCCTATCATTCACTGTAATATTGGAAATCACAATTTTATGAATAAAAATGAAATTAAACTCATAAAATTATATGAAAATTTTGATATGAAATATTAAATTATTTTTTTATATTTAATTTCTACAAGTTATGAAAAAAATTCTTTAACATAGGAGAATAAAAATTTTTTAGAGTAAAATATTACTTAAGTTTCTAAAATGCTAAACATAAGTTTTATAAATTCAACATAGTATTTTTAAATGATTTATTTTAATTTATAAATAAATAAATATATTTTTATATTTATATAAAAAAAATTTCAAAAACATTTAATTAATTCTTGTATTAGGATAATTTCATAAAAGTGATGGTTTTAACAAAACCACTATTTTTTAACTATTCCCCTAAAAATAAACTATTTCAAAAAAATTTTAAAAATTTATATCAAAATAATATTGATATGTTAAATAAAAAAAATGAATTTATCATTTCAAATTAAAATCCTATAGTTTATAAATTCAAATTTTAAATGAAAATATAATGAAAATTGTTTTTAATAGGAAAATGGATTTTTAGATATTAATTATTACTATTCTTATTTCACATTAATTAATACTTAAATTAGTGTTAATATAAAATCCAAAATATATTTTATCAGTGATATATTTAATTTATTTAAAAAAAGTACATAAAAATTTAATTTTAGAAAAAAATACATAAAATGATCTCGTTAATTTTATCAATGGATTACTAAATAAAACTTATTTTTCTTTAAAAGTAAAAATGTGAAATGTTTAAAAATACATGTGATAAATAACTTACTAACTTAATAATTACATGTTTATATAATCCTGATTTCTATTTACATTTCCCCTCAATATCTTTGTGTATGATCTAAGAATAAGGTAATCTCTCGTGGCGGTTGCTGGTGGTGATTACAATTGCATTGACCTGGTGGAAATTTTCATGAGATTAAACTTGTTTCACATATGATTTATCTCATAATATAATTAATGAAGTTATGATTGGTATTATTCTAGGAAAAATCTTAGTGAATCCACCTTCTTTACAAGATTGAATAAATGAGCATCATAAGGAAGGATTCCGCTACTTGGTGATATTATTTTCCTTTTTTATTATTGATTTCATAATATGGTTACTTACTCTTATACCTTCTAATTTAACAACTATATTTTAATAGTTAAATATAATAATTTTATTTTAAACTTTCATTATTTTGTTTTAGTTTGGTTTTGTATGTGAAACATGATACATAACTCATTAGGTTTTTTTAAAATATATATAGTAAAATATTGGGGAATTACATGCATTATAGTTCTGGTGGGTTCTAGGAGGACTTTTTTTAATAATGGGAAAATGTCTCATTTTCCCTTTAAATATTGCATCTTTGGGATTTCACCTTGCCTGAATGCCCAAAGGCTTATAATTTTTTATTAATTTTGATAGTCTCCTTTTACTGGTTGAGGGGTGAACTTTATATAGTCTGTAGGCATAGAGACACTAAGAATTAATTCATGGCCATTTCAAACCCAAGGAACGAATAACCAACAAAAATCTCCACCAGATGATACAAATTATTGGTCCACAACAACTTACCTATAAAGCTGCTCAGCAGGAAATCCCAGTTCATGTCTGCATGGGCCTAGTAACTATGGAAATCCATACCGTCTCCTTCATCCTATCCATGGTTTATATATAATCTTCCAATGATCCAAGATTCAATTATGATCTTATTATTCACCTATCTTGTGTAATTACCTTCCATTGGTAGATATAAGGTAGGATATTAATTTCATATTCAAATTTCAACAACCCTTTGGTGGAAAAATCTAAATTATTAATTCATCTTCTTTTTGGGGTTTATAAATCTATTGTTTCATTGTTATTATCTTCTAGAAAGTTCTATAAAGTGTTAATCCCCTATGAATTTAAGGTAAATTATTTTTTTTCCTTTTTGAATATTTCACATTTCATATTGAATTTTCAATTTTTTTATATTTTCCTATCCTAGGTTTCTCTAACCCTTATAGAAGTGTCATATCATCTTCTTTTGGGATTTATAAGTAAATTCATCCCAATCAATTCTAGGTGACCCCTCATCTCTTATCATAACAATTTCATTTCAATTATCATAGAAAAACTTAAGAACTTTTATTTCATCATAATAGTTTAAAAAAACTTAAGAGTTACATTTACTAGAGTGGATACAACTAGTGTTACATATTATATAACAATATAAGGAAGCATCATAATCATGAACCATAGAGGATTATATTTTATAAAGTATATTATCAATAAAAGATACATTTATATTAATGATAAAATAATAAACAATTTAATGGACATTATGGATAAATTAAGAGAATATTATAAATGATTTTAGAAGTTATAATGATGTTTAATTATAGTGTTTACTATGATCATTATAAGGGCATGGAGACTTTTGGAATAGTAACATAGTAATAAGACCATTACAATGATAATGTGGTCCTTATACATAAAAGTATTAGGTAAAAATACATACCAACATTTTTAAAACTATATTTAATAAATATAAATAATAAATATTAATCAATAAATAAAAATTTGATTAAATACATATGTATTATAATAATATAAATTTTTATTAAATTGGAATTATTTTAACAATATTATATTAAATTCATGATTTTAAAATATAAAAAGTTGTTTTTAATAATTAAATTTAACATGTATAGAAAATTATTTTCATAAAAAAGTAATTCAAATTTCAAATCACCACATTGAAATTAACCAATGGTAGTTTTTTTGATAATTTTCTTAGTTAGTAGTATTTTTGGGTATATAGTAAAATATGTTATGTAAATATGGTTTCTATTATCAATTCATTATGACATAAAAATGATGTAATAAATAATAGAAATTAATTCTTTAAAAAACATGTTTTTATTTATTAAATTTTTTATTTCAAAATATGAACAACAATTTTCTAATCCTTTAAAGTAGTTTCCAAGTCTAAAATGTATTTTAAGGTTTGTAAAAATAATTCTTGGTGAATAAAAATGTTTTTCCTAACCAAAATAAATTAAAAAAGTATATTTTAGCTCATTATGTAATAAATTTTAAAATAAATGTTTAAAATTTCACATACCATGATTTAAATCAATTGGAAATCCAATGGTATTGACTTTTCCATAACCAAGATTTCTAAATCCTAGATCCCCGAAAATTATTAAACATTTGTACCTTATTTTCTATAAATATTCACTCATCCTCCCATTACTCTACACTATAATACCATTGACCACGATTCACATCTCTATTTCCCACTCAATATTTCTAAAAATCTTTTAAGTTTCTAAGGAGTTATTTCTCAAGTATTAGGAATACACTTATAAGGTAAGAGTTTTTAATATCCTCTTTTAATTTTTAATTTTTAATTATTTTCAATTCCGTTACATTTCCATATCAATTTTTTTTATTCTTCATTATTATAAATTTATCATTGTAATATGAATGATATATTACCATTTTATCTAATTATACCAATCTCATAAGTTGTTATAATGTGAAAAATATTTACATGGCTATAAACTTCATTATTTAAATCCCAATGTAATTTATGTATTTTCAGTTTCATGGATTTGTTTTAAGTGGGTAAAGGTTTCTAAGTAATGAATATGGTGATATAAATAGTGAATAATTTATCAAATCTATGGTAGATTAAAATTTATTGTGGTATAAGTGAACCTTTCTTATCAAATACTGCTAACCTGGAAGTTTCTCATTAAGGATATTTTATAACATTAATGCATATAAAATATATATGTTACATACTTAAAATTTTTATAGGGTATTTTTTAATAATTTCTTTATTCAACTACCATTTTAAACAACTATAGTCATTTATTAATCCATATTAATATCCTTATATAATAAAAGTACCCTACCCAATTAATCCTTTATCATTTTTTTGATAAGGTTATTTTCTATTACATTATTAATGTACTATAGTATTTAATTTTATTGATAGATATCCACTTAAATAGATATATTATTACATTAATTGGAGAAACCCTGACAATCCATATATCTATTATTTATATGTGGATAAATTTTGATCACTTATACATGTTTATGTAATAGGTTCCTTAGGGGATATTAAGTATTGTATTTCTTAGCCATTATTTTCATATGGTGGACACATTGAACATATTATATCATCAGTGGGACCAAGAATTATATATCCACTTGATGCATTGATAGGTTATAAGAGAAAAAATATCATGAGTATTTGTTATATGCCAACCATTTTATGCATGATTTATTAGAATGAGGTTTTGATAGTTTCATAATAATATCATACATTATGTATTCCATAATTATGAGATTGTTAACTATTATCCTTGATATTATAAATTTAAAGTATTATTTTATCCATGGATATATTATAATAATTTTATCATTTATATAATATCATTTTACTATTCTTGTCATAGTTTGTATGCCATGATTATGTCATATTAACTTCCCCTTTACTCTATAACTTACTAAGCATCTGAGGTCACCCTTTATTTTTATTTCCCAATTTCCCAAAAAAAAGAAGAATAATATGTGTGACCTATGAATAAATGTAGATAAATTATAAATTTTTATTTATTTTTATGATATACTTCATAATTACAATGTTATATAATGACTATATGTATCTAGACTCTTAGAACTACTAAACTATTTGATCCTGTGCAATGTGATCACATGTATTTTGTACCATTGTAATAAATAACCACTAACTTTGGGTTACTAGAATTGGTTTTGTTATAGTTGGTATAAAATAAATTTTAGTATAAACCATTAGAGATTAATTTATAAGAAAATATATAGATTACATAGTTCTATGACAGACCCTTAGAAAATTCTAGTTTTTTAAAATAAATTGAATCCTTCATATATATTTTTAATAAATACATAGGTGTTATTTATAATTCACAGTGTTATCCATGAACTAAATCTATAAATGAAATTATTTATAAATGGAACCTATTGGATTGAATATAAAATTTATTAACACCTGTAATCAGTGTCAGGATTTCCCCCTCAAACAAACCAATGAAGCTCGTGTTGGAGTGGAGTCGATAACCACTATATTATAGTAGTTGAATCATGTTAATATGGATATAATTTATTATATGGAACTAATTTTTCCCTTTAGCAATTTATAATAATGTTATATTATTTCATGAGGCTTGAACATTGATATTTTAATTTAGTCACTAATTTATTAGTTATAGAGAAATGGATTAAGTCTTTAAAGAGAATATTTAAAACATCAGGATATTTTTATTCCCAAAAGTGGCTCACATACCCTGAGATGGGGGGGGGAGGTGAATCAGGGTATGTATATTATTTATAAAATTATTTTAGCCCCACTAGATCTTGACCTCTTTATTATGAGCGTCACTTCCTTTTCTCTTTGGAGTTTATATTTATCTTATATTTACCAAATTTAACTGACGTGGATGCCCAAAAAGTGAAGAAAGAAATAAATCATAAAGACACAAATATTTTTACTTGGTTCACCACTATGTGATAGTAAAAGTATCATGCATCTTATAGTGTGTTGGTTCACCAAAATCACTAAGCTTGCTACCTGTTGGTTTAGGCTAGGTGACTCCATCCTGGGGTCATTGGCCTTAAATTTTTTGGGGTAGATACACTATCTCCCCACAATACCTTCTATAATACTTACCTCATATTCTCAATAATTAAGAATGAAAAACAATTATCATGGAGTCTAAATAAAAATATCTTATATTGTTGAGAGTTACATTGAATGTAAGATAGTTTCCTTTGAAATTCACATGATCCTTCATAGCCTTGATGTGAACACACCCTTGAGCATCACCTTTCCATGTGAGATCATGTAAAATCCTCCTAAATTTTGAAAGTTCTTTAATATATTTCAAGCCTGACTCTTTCCTTAATTATTCTATAAATCCCTTCACTTTATGGAATGGATAACCCCCTTATTACTTTCACTACCATGGTTGTAGTAGTGAATAAGATTCTTTTTAAATTATTTTCATATGATGTAGATCCTCTGTATTATTATTCTTCAAAATTTAGAAATGTCAATGGTATTATTTAAAAGGTAACCCTTACATGTATATCCTTATGTGAGACCCTAAAATGAAACCCTTGTGCAAGAACTTTGAGCCTAACCCTTGCATGAGACCCTCATATGCTTATGAGGATCACGTGACTCTAGTGCAAGACCTTGTTCTAATTACATGAATTTCATGACTCAAGTAGGTATGCCTATATAGAAAGTCACTCAATGCATAATTCCATTTCACTTACATTAAATCATGTGATATCATTATCTTTACAAAAAACCCCTTATGTTTTTATTCTTACGTGACTCATATGGTCACATAACCTCATTCTCTTCACACAAAACACTTACACGAGTTAAACTACATAAAATACTTCGCTTCACTCAAAATCCATTTTTCATATTTTTCTTCAGATAAAAATACTTAGGAATAATTATTAACCTCTTAATGATAGGTTAAGGGGTATTTATAGTTATAAATACCCTGATTTAACTCTATAAATTATGGGCCATTATCTATTCTACTACCTCAAAAAACTTAATATCTCCTATACACACTTCACATAATTAGTTATGGAATTATTGATAGACCTACATGACATGTCACACATTTTAATCCCTTTTACCTTTAACAACATCATTTTCATTGAGGGTGATGTGTGACTCCATCACAAGATCTATTGATAGTCATGTAGTAGTCAATGATATTTTCTTCATGATTGTTGCATGAATCCATCACGAGATCCTTTCACAATAATTAAGTGTTTAATGAAATTTTCTTCATATTTTTCATGTTAATCCATCAAGAGATCCATTGAAAATCATATGGTAGTTAACAACATTGTCTTCAATCATGTCTTATGACTCCATCCTGAAATCCATTAAAAATCACATAGTCACGTGATTTCAAGAGACCAAAAGAAGGCTCCATCATTTCAATCATATTTTATTTCCCGTGCTTTTCATGAATCCTTCACGTGATCTATTAGTACTTTATATGATCACATGATTTCCTTCTCTTAAAATGTTTGTAAGACTTTCATTCATAAATTCGTTTAGAATAATTATGAGATATATCCGGAATGGCCATAAAAATACACTCTTAAACATTTACACATGATACATTGGAACTTATGTGCTCCGTGTGATTCTTTATGACTTATGCGCTCTATGTTGTCACTTTTCATTTTAATGATCCCTATGACTTTTTAGGAAAATAATTCCATATCTTATTCTTTTACAAGTTCTCCAAAAACATAGAAAACTTCATAATACCTTTGAAAAATAGACATCATCAACAACATCAAAGCTTCTCAACAAACAAAATCAACCTTAAAACACTATCAAGAATGAGTTTTCCAAAACCCCCCTTTGGGTTTATTAAAAACACATGAAATCTTCAAGAACCAACTTGTTGAAAAAATCATGCACATGTGAAACCATATTCCTTTTGAAACCCTACATGGTAATTAAGTACTACTTCATCATGCACTCTAATCCCACATAACTGAATATTGGCATGATAACCAAGAGTATCATGAAAATTTCTTCAATAAATCACTTAATTATTGACCATTCCTTTTAAAACCTTATCAAAATAAAAAGATAAAACAATCCCAACCCTTGATATCACTTTTGAACATGCACAATCAACTATTAGCATCAAGAAATCCTCACTCCAGTTCATTATTCTTCATCCTTGATATAATAGCTTCAACATCATCATATTTAAAACGCCCTATATTTCAATGATCCCTATATTATATTCTCCCCATATATTGATCAGGACATCTCCCCATTTTTTAATGAACCAAAATGTCACTCCAATGTGGTTTGTAACATGGTAAAGAACACATATCGACACATAGTGGAAACAAAAACCATACCTCAGGGAGAGGGGGTCCAACATTCACACTGTTCAAGTGTCGGGAGTTGAATGAACTTCATGTGATAGTCAATGTTGTTCAAACTCTTATTTGGGTAAGGCCTCATTTTGGATGTCTGCAACCTATAGTTCAATAGGCACATGCTCTAGATTCACAAGGCTATAATCCACTTTCTATATGAAAAAGGGATATTTTATTTCAATTTTATTTGTTAATCTATGATAGAATGTATTTTTTTATGAATTATATCGCTTCAATTGTTATAAATAAATCGAATCAAATACTTTACTTAAACTTGCATATCTTCAAGATGTTACTTCATCCACAGTAACTGCATAAAAGATTTAGTAGCTGTGATATATTCAACTACTATATTTCTAAAAGAAATGAAATATTGTTTCTTTTTTGGCCATGAAATACATATTACAGAAAGATAGAATTCACTACATGATGTTTACTTTTGATCAACTACTAAACCCACCTCATAGACATCTTTAAAACCCAATAACTCTTATTGAGTTTTATCATTGTTTAATAAAAATAAATCCACCATGTCTTTTATATATTGAACTATTATTTTTACCACAAGTAATTGGATTTATTTGGGATTAATTTGAAACCATGATGCTTGTAATATGGAACAAACAAAATCAGGTCGTGTCTTTCCTTGACAATTTCATCTGTGTAGTAACCCAAGTTTCCATATAATTGTAATATCCCATTCAAAATATTCTCTGAACCTTATTATCATATTTTTATTGAGAAATAAATGTGCCATGTCTTACTTTCATTTTTTATAAACTAAGGAAAATTCTTATCTCTCTAATCAGTGATATTTCAAACTCACATTTCATGAATTCTGAAAACTATTTCACTATGCTTCATTCAATCCACAAAATATTATGTCTTTGACATATAACCACATCATAATCCTTTTATTATTCTCATTATTGATATAGATATCATAATTAACTCTATTACACTGGAAATATGGCTTATTCAGATGATAATCAAGTTTTGAATACCATGATCATAGTGCCCGCTTTAAATCGTATGGTGCCTTCTTTAACTAAAACATTTATTCTCATATTAATGAATGAGAAAAATAACTGGATATTAAATATAATAATCACCTTCTATAACCACATTCAGAAATACTAACTTGACCTCCATATGAAAAACTTTGAACTTCCTTTGCACTACTATGATCAAGAATAATTTAATCATATCCAACATTGCAATAGGTGAGAATGTTTTATCAACATCATTAAACTGTATATGAGATTATTCCTTACACACCAGTCATGATTTATTTATAATTATTATTCCATCTTCATTCATATTTTTATGGAATACCCATTTGGTCTCATTGACATTCTTGTTTATCGGCCTCAAAACAATCTCCCACATTTGATTCTTTTTTATTTGGTCAATAACTTTGTTCATCACCTAAACCCAATTCAAATCTCATGTAGCATCTTCAAAACACATTGGATATACATATAATATGAAATATTAATTATTTAGTGTCTTCATCCTTTTTGTTTTCACTGGTGCTATATTATCACTAATTATGTTCGGACTATCAATTTCAGCTCGAATCTTAAGTTTACATGAAGATACATGTCTAAGTTCATCATTATCATAATCTAAATCTTATTATAAACCTACCTTGGGAACTTGAATTCACCCTAAGAAACTCATATCCTCATCACTATCCTCCTAAGACTATTCATTAATTTTCTAAAGATTCTTCTCATTTTCTACCACAACAACATCATTTCTCTTTATAAAATTTCTTATATGTTTATCGAAGCATTTGTATTCTTTTATTTTTCTTGAGTATCCAAGAAATATTCCTTTATCTCCATGGGATTCATACTTCCTATGTTTCTTCTTATTATGAATTAAATACTTACATCTAAAGACTCAAAATTACTTCAATGTGAGATTACTTCCATACCACAACTCATATGAAGTCTTCTATTTCTTTGGACACTATAAGGCTCTATTATAAATTTAGAGTTATGTCAACAATACTAATTTCAAAAAAATATCTTAAAGGTATTTATCAATAAGAATTATTCTATTCATGCTGTTGATAATCTAATTTATTCTCTCAACCACTCTATTTATAAAATTAAAAATTAAAATTTTCTCCTTCTAGTACTTTTCAATATCATAACAATATTCTTATTTATAGTTGCACACTACTGACATATTTTCAGAAATTAAAATTAACTCTTATCATTGAGTAATGGACGTACCATCTAAGCCTTCTGATTAAGAACCCTTTATAAGAAAAAAGATTTTAAGACAATAAAAACCAATGTTGTCCTTACCACTCACATAATTCTATAGATTCTAGAATCATTAATTTCTTCAATTAATTAGAGGATTCTCTAGTCAGATGAGGATATATCATCTAGAGTTATTCATATATCTCTAAAAACCTCCATATTTAGAATGATACATATTATTAATACCAATTTTTGGTATGCAGATAGATGTTGAATTACTCTTCTGAATAGGGAGACCACTTGTTGGAAATTCTATTGATTTTATAGTAGCTTCTTAGTATCCTAAAAACAGTTAGCTAATACCACATTTCTAGAAAAAATAGATACACATGAGATACATGAATGTTGCTACTTATCCAATAATATTTATTCTCATGGTGGAAAAATTCAAATTGAACTAAGAAATAATATGAATGGTTAAATATTCAATGTCACTTGAAACCACTTAACCATTCAAGTATAACTTTGATAGCTCTTCAGTTTCATATTAGGATATTCATTATATAATCTTCCTTTTCCTCAGCTTGAAACTTACAAATACAGATTTGAAAAGAAGAGTTATTGTGTAACACCACTTTTGGAATCTGATACCACATGTGAATTCCAAGAGTTCTAATTATTCTTATCACATGTATCTCCATTCAACTTATATACTTATTCCCTTTCAGCATAGACACCCCATTAATTGTATCTCACCTTTAATCCTATAACACTTCAAACACATATTAGAAATAGTTAACTACATGGGTAGAGGGGTACCTCTATAATCCTCAGTAATAGGATTATGGTAGATCCTAATAGACCAACCATTTGAAATTTTAAAGAAAAACATTATACTCATTCTGTGTTTATTTTAACTACCCAACCAACTTTAACTATTCTGACCATATAACTAAACATTCTTTACCCACATTCTCAATCTTATTCCTATATGTAGGTTATGTAGGCATGA
This sequence comes from Viscum album, assembly GCA_963277665.1. Taxonomy (NCBI): domain Eukaryota; kingdom Viridiplantae; phylum Streptophyta; class Magnoliopsida; order Santalales; family Viscaceae; genus Viscum; species Viscum album. The sequence goes on along the minus strand of OY728119.1, from coordinate 1,680,965,937 downwards.
TATTTATCATAATTTAATGTTTAAACACACTAGTAAAAATTTATTTCTTTGATGCTCCACCTATATTCCATATTTCAGGTTTATCTATCTAAGAATAAATCTTTCCACTAGTCTTATACTCTTTATTCTTACTCCATTAGAGAGATATCTCTCTTTACTTCACTTATTTCTACATGGAATGAAACATGAATTTTTGAGGAATTATTTATTTAGTTTTATTTTATTATCTAAGTCACCTAACACTTTCTTACTTGTGGTGGGTCTTTTACTCAAAATATATTATTCATACTCACAATTGGAGAGAATCCTCCCTTTTTCATCTTGGGTTTTTTATATTATTTCCAAGAAAGATTCTATGAGTATAAAAGAGGAGGCTATTAGTACACCTTTAATTGAGATCCTTTTGTTTCCTCTGAGACTATAAATATATTTTTTAACATAGTATGATTTCTTCTAGTATAGGGTTTCTCATTATACACCACAAAAGTTGAAGATATCCTTTTGGGTTCCTTTTCCTTCCTTCATTTCTTTTAGATGTAATATATTTCAAAATGACCTTGATTAGAACATATAAAACATGTTATATTAAAAACATACCTTGAGTAATCATTTATTGGTTGAGATGTTGTTATAGAAAGTGTTCTTTTTTTTGACATTGAGCACTTGGGATTCTTGACACATAGTCATGGTGTGTCCTTATCTTCTACAATTGTATCATTTCATGGATAAATTCTTCTAAGTGAGTTTTCTTTTAAAAATTATAATTATCTTCTACTTATTCATATATTTATCAATATTTATATCTTTATAGCATAAAATATATTCCAAATACTAAAAAAATTAAAATATGACCATGTAACCCACATTAATATGTTTTCATTACTTCCTACAAAAGTATTTTTAGATATATTTCCACCACCTATAAAATTTTCTATATTTTTGGAATTAATTATGGATCACTTCGCATCATTATTAGGATAGGTCTTATAATAGATAATTACTGATTTTTAAAAAATGAACATCCTTTGTGATGAGATAACAATTTCATGTTTTTCCTCTGAAATAACACATTTTATTTTTATTTCATTATTATCTGATGAAGAATAGTTAAATAATAAATAAAAATAATTATTCAATTTGGTATTTCCTTTGGAATTAAATTACTCCACTTTTTTATTTACTAATTCTATATATTCTCCCAATTATTGAATCTTCTTGTCACTTGATTCATGTTGAGCATTAAGTTCTCTCTTGAGAGTCTTACCTCTAGTCATCTCATCTTCCAATGCTTGGGAGATCTTATCCACCATGTCAATTTGGTCCTTTATTTTAGAATTAATCCAAGAAAAAATATATATAAATAACACATTCTCATGTTGTATCATTTCATTTTCCTAAATTAGTTCTAATATTTGGGTAGAAAGATCATCAATTTTGGATTTTAATTTTTGAATTTATTTTGAGTTTATATTATTTCTATTTCCATCCTCATTGATTTTTTCTATATCTATGGAAATTACTTGCAGTTATTTATCTTGGGAATCATTTTTATCACTTAGATCAGTGGCCGCTTCAAGAATTATTTTATTTAAACATTTTATCTCATTGAATTCAATTTCCTATACTGGAATCCAAATATATCGAGTCTTATTTTATTCTTTTAATTTCTGATCTAATTCCTTTCTCACATGGAAAACATACACTATTGGAATTTTTGGAATTTATTAATTATCAGTAATTCATACATTACTTATGATGTTAGGTTCTTCACTACTTCCTAAAGCATCATTGAATGAGTAAACAATACCACAATATGATTTATTTAAAAATTTATTTAAAAATTTGTTTTTTTCCATCAACAAAATCAAATAATTTCAATGGAAAATACCACATTGAGGAATTCACCCAGACTTATACTTCTCCTTTGAAGTTTTTTCATTTTCCATGGAACACCGAGATAAGAGAAAACTGAATCTTCAATTTCAAAATTCAAATGAACCAGGTCCAATAAAAAAATCCAATAAAAAAACTCCTATTCTATGATACTAATTTTTAGGTCCAAAAGGTAATTTTATACCCTGAGGGGGTGGGGGTGAATTTGGGTATGGATATTCTTTAAAAATTTTTTCCTACCCCACAAGATCTTGACCTCTTTATTATAAGGGTATTGTATTCTTATTTTTATGTTTATATTGATCTTATCCTTACATAATCTAACCAATGATGATCCACATAAAGTAGAGAAATAAATAAAGAACAAGAAAACATAGATTTTTACTTGGTTCAACACTATGGGATAGTCCAAGGAGAATATGTACAATAGTGTGTTGGTGCACCAAAATCACTAATCTCACTACTTGTTAGTTTAGTCTAGGTCACTCCTACCTAGGATCACCACCCTTAAAATGGGTAGGGAAGATGTACTATCTCCATGAGATCACATGCCTCACACTTACCTCTTATTCTCATTAATTTTTAAGAAAAAAATTCGTATGAAGGTCAAATAAAAATATCTTATATTGTTGGTTGTTGCACCGAATGTAAGATAGATTCCTTGGAACTTCATGTGCTCCTTCACAACCTTGATGTGAACATCCCCTAGAGAATCACCTTTCCATGAGATATTTTGGATAATCATCCTCAATTTGGAATGTTCTTCAAGATATTACAAGTATTACTCTTTCCATAATGATTCTAGATATCCCTTCACTTGCTAGAATGAAGCACCTCCTTATTCCATCCACTACCTTAGATGTAGTCGTGAATATAATTCTTCTACAAATATTTTCATATGGTGCAGATCCCCTATCTTCTTCTTCTTATTCTTTATAATTTAGATATGTCAATGGTACTGTTCATAGGATAACCATAACACATATATATTTGTATGATACCTTGGCGTGTAACCCTTTTTTAAGGGATTGGAAAGTAAAACTTACGTGAGATCCTCTTCAGCTTATGTAGATCATGTAACTCTAGTGAGAGACCTTGTTCTGATTATGTGAATAGTGTGACTCTGGTGGGTCTGCCTATGAGTAAATCCACCAAGTGAATAATTCAATTTCACTTACACATAATCATGTGATATCATTATCTTTATGTGAAACCCCTTATACAATTATTCTTATGTTATTTATACAGTCACGTAACCTCCTTATCTTCATGAAAAACACATCTGTGACTACAATCACATAAACTCCTTCACCACACAAGAAATCCATCCTTAGTGTTTTTCTCCAGATCAAACCACTTAAGAAAACTTCTTAAAATATTAAGGATATGTTAAGGGGTATTTATATAAATAATCCCCCCACATTAACTCCACAAATTGTGGTCAGTCATCTGTTCCACTATCTCATCAAATTTAGCATCCCCCTTACACATCTAATGTAATTAGTTATGGAATTCAAGACGGACCTCCATGAAATGTCTCATATCCTTAAAACTTGGTCAAAATCATTGTATTTGAGTGTGTTTCATGAGTCCATCAAGATATCCATTTTCATTCATGAGGTAATCTCTGAAATTGTCTTCAAGTGTGTTGCATGAATCCATCGTAATATCTTTTGATAACCATGAAGTGGTTAGTGAAATCATCTTTAGGACGGTCGTATAAATTTATCACGAGATCCCTTGAAAATCACATAGTGGATAGTGAAATTTTCTTCTAGCATGTCATGTGACTCTATCATGAGATCCCTTGACAATCATACAGTCACATGGTTTTGAGAAACCATAAGAAGACTCCATAATTTCTATCTTATTTTCCCTCATGTGCTTGGAATAAATCATTCTCTTTATATGTCATTACATCATGTGATAATGTGATCTCATTCCCTTTATGAAATTAAAATACTTCCATTGATCACTTGATTCAGAACAACTATTAGACATGTCTACCTTGTCTAGAAAAACACACTCTTTATGATCTCCTAGGACATACATTCTTCTGCTGGAACCTTTTGCACTTACATTCTCTGCATGATCCTTTAAGACTTACATGATCTATGTGATCCTTTTTCAATTTTTTTCTTTGAGTGACCCTTTAGGTCATTCATGCAAAATCTTCTTCTTATCTATGTTCTCCCAAAATATTGAAAACTTCATGCCACCTTTGAAAAATAGCCTTTTTCCGCAACATCAAATCTTATCAACAAAAACAATAAACCAACAAACACCATAAAGAGGGATTTTATCTAATAGATATAGTTAAAGAGATAAGTTTATCATGGGTTTTAATGTATTTTTTTTCCTAATTAATGATTTGAAATATATATAGTAATATTTTCAGATCTTGGATCTATGATGATGTGATATTCTGATGCATGGTGAGCCCAAAATTGATATTTTAGAAATATTAAATATAATAAAATCACATGCACTTAGTTTTTTTGAAAATGTTTATTAACTTGTGAATGGAGTCTTAGATTATAATCCTGATATTTTCATTGAATCTGAAATATAGGTTATACCCTAAGTGTCACATAATCTTTGTCAACATCAGGCCTTTGTAAAAAACATTTCTTGAGAAAAAATAATAAATAAATAAATTATTTAATTAAATTTATTATTTATTGATGAAAAAAATAGAAAACCTATATAAATATACATTTATAACATGATATCATGGTTATACACACAACCCTAAGCTTTTGAGAGGAGCTGTTGGAGGAGGAATTGGAAAACAACAATAGATCATGATGATGATCGATTATCGTTTCACCATTAGAGGTTGTGGATCTTGACTGAAACATTAATGTGTGACGATTATTCATTAGTGATTAATAAAACCTGAGGCATGAAATTATTTTAAGTGTATTTATTCCCTGGCGGTTATCCCTTGATGAACGTGAATCAACTCCACCAACAAGGTGATTCATGGGTTGATCATGCTTGCGGGTTCGAGATTATTTTCTTATTGGGATTTAGGGAATTGATTTGATTTGTCAATATCGATATTCATTAAACTTTATAATGGAAAATAATCAAGGCTAACCCAAACATGTCCAAGGTTTATTCCTCTTTTGTGTTTCTTGGATTACTCCCCCATCTCTTCACACGTTCATCACGAGAAATTTATTTGGCCCACAATTTGACAGATACCCAATATTAAATCATTGTGAAACCAATATTTGGTGAAATAGATCTTTACCACATGTCTAGTTCACAATTGAGGATGTGATCAAGGTGTGTGACAATGGAGGATAGACAATTTCTAATGTTTAGATTCCTGATTGTGGTTCTTGGCATTCCGGAGAGATGGTGTGATTATAGAAAAACATTTGATAAGATTTGGTGGCCATAATTTGGTCGATGGTGATGGCGGATCTTGGTCGAGGAAAAATCCAAGGGTTGTGGGAATGATTGATTATAGGAGTGGTGGACCCAATGGTGGTGCAGGTGTATGTGTGAAGGAACCATGGAATCTAGTAAATTCTATGTTACATAGCATGTAATCTTGAGATACACACTATGTGGGACCCTTGGTTGTAGTGCTAGAGTTTCCAAAGAAAGTTAAGGATCACAAGCCACGCAACACATGTCACATTCCATGTGTCTCACAGATGGAATCTTGACATGTACTATTGGAGCACACATGCATGTGAAAAATAAGGCACACATGCATAAGTAGAGTACACGAGCATGAATTGGTACTTAGACATGACTAGGTACATCAACATGACCACTGTACACAGTCATGGAACAATGCACACATGCATAACCAGGTGTATATGGGAATAGGAAAATAGTATGGGAATAGTTCTAAATGAAATATACAAGCCATTCACTCAACAAGTACATGCTGTTTATTTAGAGAATTACATGTTGTGTGAGTTATAAAGAAACAAGCGAACCAGGGGTTGGAAAGACATGCCATGTACCTCCAAGTACATTCCATGTACTCTCTATAAGGGTGTTTGGATCCCTTTATTTCCTCAGTATAGAATAATTTAATTTTAGTACAATACCTTGTCCCTTTCCCATGAGAGTACAGTGCGATATAACGTCTTCATCATAGGATTGTGATCCCTTTTAGGGGTTTAGTATTGGGTAGAGTTCAGTGTATCCCACTATGTGACCAGGGTGGAATCCTCTATATTTTCTAGGTGGGGTTCAATATATTAGAATGAACACCTTGCACTAAGCATAGATACCCTATCTATTAGGCTGATTCAGTGGGTTTTTGGTGTCCCTTAGCGGCCCTCGTGTGATCCCCTACTTGGATGATGAGAACTTGATAAATCCATTGAGTACTTCTTTGAGAGGACCAATAAGAATAACTTCTCAAATGAGTGTCTTCCATGAAAACATATCTCATAGAGTGAGTTATCCTGGAATGATAATTACCTTGAATCCTTATACATTATCATATGGATGATAGTGGTTGAGACCTCTTTGAGACTTGGAGACTGTTATGAGTATATCAGGGTTATTGTATTACTATTACGAGCTAACTACTATTGATCATATATGAATAGTGATTTTTTATGTCCTACTGGGTACTATTATACTCACAACTTATTGGATTTTTCCACACATATCATGTCTTATGTAGATGATATACTATTTAACAGTGTGCTAGGAGGACCAAGAGTATGTGGAGATTTGATTGGGCCAGATAGACTGAGGTGTTTACTAGGTATTGTATTTGATAGTAGTACCCTCCTTCTCAGCAGGCTGAACTGATTTTTAGTTTTTTTGGATTTTTTTGGAACTTTTATCACTTTATAGTTCTTATTATTGTGCACTAATGTGGGTTAGATTTTATGCATGATTTTTATTAGTTATTTTTACTTTTTTATAATTGTATGGGTTTGGATATGTGTACATGTGTATAAGTTCTTAGAATAAGGAATCCCATGTGTGAGATATACATATTTGGTGCTAGTATCTAGACCCTATACTATTGAAGGAGGGATTTGGGTGGTCACTCACACTCGAACTATCGCTGGCTAGGTAGGACTTGGTGGTTCGGGTTATGATAGGGTGGTATCAAAGGGTTGGATCTACCTTAGGACTCGAGCATATATTTTTTTTAAGTAGTGAGGTTGGTTTTGGATTTATGGAAATAATGTTAAAGTGTTTTGAGATTATATTTTAGGCTACTTACTCTAGTTTTGGTGTAGTGTCTGACATATCCATTCAATAAGACTTTGATAACCTGCATGTTGACTTGGTTCATGTAGGCACTGGTTGTAGGGAAAAAATTTGTAAAAATATCATATAGGAATGGGTTGTGGTTCCCATATACTTATTAAATCATATCCTTAGATATAATCATTGACCATGGAACATCTTGTTGATTTTAGGATGCCTCCATAAAGATAACTATCCAGGATTCCACTAAGTGATCATGGGGATGATCTGATGAGAAATGAGGCTTTAGTATAAGTTCCTATATAGGAGATGGTACCTCTTGGTGGTTTAATAGTTATTCAACCACTCATTGTGTAGTAGTTACTGCCAACAATACTTAAAAAGGATGCATGATATATGAGTGAACTACATGAGTTTCATAGGTAGTGTCCTCCCATGTTCTGAGGTGATCCAAACCCCTAGGTAGTTGAGGACTAGATAGAGGTAGTTACCTAAGTTTTACACATTGTGGGGACATCGAAATATCATATGGTGGTATTTTTAGTGAGTCTTCTTCAGGGATATGCTGGGTGATAGTGGACTATGGTGACTCAATCACACAATGAAACAACTCTCTCCTAGTTTTACTTTGAGAATCTCTTTAGAGAGGAGTTTTATCCAGCCACATTGTGATCAGTGCATATCAAAGAGATTCTATTGTTGTAGTAGGTAACAATGGCAGCGGATGAGTATTATATAAGGTTCACCAACCCCTCAAGATACTCTCTAGATATGGTTTGTGATCCTTTCTTTAGAGAATAGAGTTTTGAGCAGGGATCATGTTGCGATATTAGGTATTTAGTGATATCTCTATGAATTCCCAAAAATGCTAGATTTCATGAGAAAGCTTTAGTAGTGGATAAATTCCTCTAAAAAAAGACACCGATAGTGCGTGATGGTAGTGGACACATAGGAGATGAGATGTCTGTAGCTGGTAACTGAAGGTTCTCATAGGGATCAGGGAATGTGAGATGCTTTAGGAGATGATCCCAAGATAGAGGATCATAGGTCTAGGGATCTCATAAAAAATCAACTCAGCTAAGGGAGATGTGGTTTTTCTCATGCAATAGTCAAGGATATCTGTCTTGGTATTTTCTAACCCATCATAAAATTGAAAGAGAGATGGTTAAAGAAACACCTATACATAGCCAGATATAGGATCAAGGAGTTTCATAGGAAGGCAGACATGGAGGAGGTGTAGGTATATCAATACGAGGTTAAAGTTGGCTTGAATTATTTCCACCACCAACCCCAGGTGGTCTGCACCAGGCTTAGGGTGCTAGTGGTCAGGGATGAGGACAACTACAGACTGTGGAGAGCTATGATCATGAGGCCCTATGATGATTAGAGTTATGATATATATCTTTTCAACCATAGATTTAGTACTGATATATAATAGTTTGATCCACTCTCTTCTTTCCACTTCTCTAGTTTAAGACTTTGAGATTCTGGTTGAGCCCCTGGCTTGACCCTTGTTCTTACTGAAGGTGACTCAGTGATCACATACTTCTTTCAGTAGTATGACCTAATGCTTGGATGAAAGAGATATTTATGTGATCTATTTATAGAAGTGATGATTCCTTACAACATCATATTAGGTATGGAATGAATATCCACATTTCATTCCCCAATTAACTATTTCAAGTAGAGTATGTGGTGTATCCACATAGACATATTGAGGTTTTCCTTCATGAGTGAGAAGGAGACCTAGGTGGAGTAGGATTTATTCGTGAGTAGGAGGGTATATCCAATTACTCATCAGTTTTATATTATTTCCCTTGGAGTAGTGTATGATATGATCTTTTAGTTTCCAACTTTGGTGGTAGAGTATATTGATGTATTTTCTGGAGATAGGATAGACTTACCTGCCCATATAGAGATAAACTTCTTTATTTAATTACACCCTGAGACGAACTTAATTAATATTCTAGTATAGCATATGGATCCCCTAGAGATTTGATATTTGAGGGTTTATTTGAAGGAATTATAGAAGAATGGATTTGTGAGACCCAGTGTTTCCGTCTAAGAAACCCCACTGTTGTTCGCCGAGAAAGTGGATGATATATTGAGGTTGTGTGTGGATTATCAGTGCCTAAACTAGGTGATTGTAAAGAATAAGTGTTATTTATAAAGGATCAATGAAATATTTGACCAGTTTAGAGGGTTGATATGGTTCTAGAAGAATAGAATTAGACCAATCTATCACCAGATATGAGTAAAATATAAGGATATATAGAAGATGACATTTAGATGTTTCTACAGTCTCTATGATTACTTGGTTATGCCTTTTGGAATAATGAATGCCCTAGAATTGTTCGTGGGACTCATGAACCCAATATTTAATCCTTTATTAGATCACTTTATGGTGGTTTTCATTGATAATATCCAAGTGTACTTGGAATCTGAGGAGGACCACACAAGACACTTGAGGATGGTCCTGAACATACTATGATATCACCAAATTTAGGGAAATCTCTTAAAGTTTTAGTTATGGATTTATGAGGCCCACTTTCTAGAAAATCTTATCTTGGATAATGGTGTAACAGTGTACCTAGATAAATTATAGGTAATGTTAGCTTGGGATCCACCCAAGAGAATGAGAGAGGGGTACAACTTACTTAGTTTGGAAGACTACTACTATGGATTCATGCATGAATTATATAGGATATTTGGACCATTTTCTGATTTGAACTAGAAGGGGTATCCTTTTATTTTTATAGAGAGGTACGAGCATGTTTTTCTAGATTTGGGGAATAGGTTGATGATTTCCATCCATCTTGATAATTATAGAGGTGGGTGTTGAGTACACAATATTCTGCGATATCTCAAGGTACAGACTTGGTTTTGTACTAATGTAGAGGATGGTCGAGAATGCTTATGGGTATCAATAGTTGAGACTGCATGAGAAGAACTACATGACTCATGATCTTGAGTTATAAGTGGAAGTATTTCCCTTAAAGATTCCGTAACACTACCTTATGGGTGAGAAATTTATCATTTAACATGACCATAAATATATTGATTATATATTCTCTTAGAAGGATCTTAACTTGAGATGTAGGTGATGACTAGAGTTTCTATAGGATTATGACTTCGTGATAATCTATACTCCTGGGAAGGGGAATGTGGTATTAAATTCTATATGTAGAAGATATTAATCATAGTTTTTGACTGAGGATTTATAGAAGTTAGCATCATTGTAGTTTTATATATTGGAAAAGGATGGTGCTTCTTATCTATAATTGATGGTAGTTACCCCACTGCTTCTTCAACGTGTTAGGGAGGCTCAGTGTGAAGATATAGACTATGAGACCTCATATACTCAAATATCCACTAGACATACACCTGATGTATTTTCTATAGTTGTATAGAACATAATCCTTATTAGAGGATGTATCATAGTACTTGTGATGTTTTGGTAGGAGGTTATGATGGAGTTTCATACATACCCATTATCGGTAAAAATTGGTGTGGAAAAGATTTACCAGGACCTCCATCATTAGTTATGGTGTTCAGGCATGAAGAAAGGAGTATAAAAGTTTGTCTCTTGATTCCTCTCTTATCATTAGGTGAAGGATGAACACTAGGTTCTAGAGGGTTTAGTTCAACCTATTGAGGTCTCATATTTGAAGTGGTATGGTACATCTATGGAATTCATGATGGGGTTACTATGAACATCTAGAGGACATGATTCCATCTGGGTTATCATATACTAAATCACTAAGTCGGTCACTCCCTAGCCATATTAGAGTAAATTTTAGTCAAGAACATGTGATACCTTTACATGTAGGAGATATTCCTTCTTTATAGAGTTCCATCGACAATCATTTCAGACTGTGATTCTCTCTTCATGTTATGATTATGGTGATAATTAAAGGAGGCATTTGGGACTCAATTGTGTTTGAGCATGAAATTTCACCCCTAGATTGATTTCCACACCGAGTGGACTATTCAGGTTTTGGAGGACATGTTATGATACTCTATTTTTTAAATTGATCATAGTTGGGAGGATCAATTACCAACTTTGGAGTTTGCATACAACCACACCTACCATTCCACCATCATTATAGAACCATTCAAAGCATTGTATGAGTGACCCTACAGGTCACCACTATATTAGACTGGTCTTGGAGAGTCAACACTCATGGGCCCAGAGTTGGTGTGAGAAATAATAGAGAAGGTTCAAATTATCCAGGAGTAGATGAAGACAACATAGATCTATCATAATTCTTATGAAGACCAATGATATAGGCCTTTGGGGTTTGATGAGGGATGACATATGTTATTGAAGGTATCACATCAATGTGGATTATAGAAATTTGACCAGAGCAGAATTTTATATTTTAGATTCATTGCCACTTTCTAAATAATGTGTAGGGTTCGAAAGGTGGCGTACCACTTGGCCTTACTTTCATAGTCAGACTGGGTACATGAAATCTTTTTCATGTTGCAGACGAGGAGTTATGTGTATGAACCGTCGCATGTTATCAATTAGGGCATGCTTCAAATCGATGATGGGCATACTTTTGTGGAGTATCTAATGGATATCTAGGATTGGAAATAAAATATACTATGAGGGGATGGAGTTTCACTTGGTGTTTATTCAGTGATACTATAATAATATTCAGGAGAGCACCTAAGAGTAGGAGACCCATATACATTCTTAGTAACACATCATTTTTAGCAGTATTTTTTTTCTTTTCAAGAACAAAATACCTAAGGCAAGGACAATAAAACATCTATGTTTTTTTCCATCTAATGATATAACATATATCTAGTAATATTTTTGGATCTAGGTTCTGTGACAACATGAGATTTCAATACCTAGTGATCCCAGACTTTATATTTTAAAATTATTAAATATATCAATATCGCACATGTGTAGTTTTCTTAAAAATGTTTAATAACTCCAAAAAAGAGTCTTGTATAAAACATATGATATGTCCATTGAATCTAAAATACAAGTCTTACCCTAGGCACAACATAATCTTATTTAGTGTTGGGAATTTTTAAAAACATGGTCATAAGATAAAATAATAAATAAATAAATAAATTTTATTATGTGTTGAAAAAGTGACCAGGAAACCATCTATAAATATACAGTTATAACACAATCATAGGGTTAGTTTCATAACCCTAATGTTGTGATAGGATCCATTGGATGAGGACTTGGTAAATGAAAATTGATCAAGATCGTTATTGAGGATCATTTCGCCAATAGAGTTTCTAGATATCACCAGAAACATCAACATGCAACCATTATTCATCAGTGATTAATCCAACCTAAGGTGGGATGTTATTTTATTTGTATTTATTACCCATTTATTATCCCATTCCAAATGTGAATCAACTTCACCAATAGGGTGATTCACAGGTTGATCATGGTTGTAGGTTTAGGATTATTTTATTTTTAGTATTAAGGTAATAGATTTGGTTGATTATTATTACTATTTATTCATAATTTTATAGAAAATGAATGAAGGACAACTTGAATATAGATGTGGTTTGTTACTCTCTTTTGTTTCTTGTATTTGTCCCCCGTCTCTTCATATGTTCATCATGAGAAATTTCTTTAGCTGGTGATTTGATGAATACCCGGTATTATATTTTTATGAGATTAACCTTAAGTGAAAAATTCAATAAAGTTGGTATGATTTGTGATTGATCATGAGATCAAGATGCATTATTATGGGATATGAATAGGTTTGTATTTGGAGAGTATTTATTGAAATTTTTTTCATTATAGTAATAAGATGTGATGAAATATTAACTCCCAATTGGATTTGGTGGCAGAATTTAGATCGATGATGGTGGTGGATATTGTTCAAGGGTTGATCCAAGGATTATGGGTGTGATTTATTATAGGAGTGGATAATTTGGTGGCAGTGTGGTAAAACAAATGAAGGAACTATAGAATCTATAAAATTCCCTGTTACACAGTGTGTAATCCAGGGATACACGCTATGTGGGACCCCAAGATATGGTGCTAGGGTATCAAAATAAAGTTAAGGATAACACGTTGTGTGACACATGTCACACACCATGTGTCCTATTTCTGGTGACTTGGAATATACTTTGGGAGTACATGGGAATGTACATGACTAGGAACATGGGAATTAGTAGAGTACACGGGCATGACTCGACACTCAGACACAACCATGTACAGGTGCATGAACCAAAGTACACAACCACAACCAGGTGTACACGGGAATGAGAAAATAGCATGGGAAGAGTTCCAGCTAACCTCTACATTCCATGTACCCAAAGATGACATACTGTGTATTTATATAATTACATTTTTTTGAGATGGAAATACATGGGAAAACCATGGGTTGGTAAGACATGTCATGTACCCCCTAGTATAATCAATGTACTCCCTCTGAGGGTGTTTGGAGACCTTTATTCCATCATTATAGACTGGGTTTGGTTTAGTGTGATACATTGGTCCTTTCTTATGAGGGTATAATGTAGTATTACATCCTAATTATAGGATTTTGATCCCCTTTACGGGTTCAATATTGGATAGAGTTTGGTGCATCCCCCTGTGTGACTAGGGAGGAATCCTCTATCATTATTAGGTAAAGTTCTTGGTATCGATGTGACCAATATGAATCAAGTGTCTATCCTAAATCTAGAAGGCCAATACAATGCGGTTTGGGGTGTCCCCCAATGTCTTGGGTGTGATCCCCTACCCGGATGATGATATCATCAGATATCCAGGGAGTACTTATTTGCGAGACTCGACAAGCATGACTTCTCAGATGAGTTCCTTCAGTGACAACATACCTCATAGAGTGAGTTCAATTGGAATGATAATTACCTTGAATCCCCCATATAGTATCCTATGTATGGTTGTGGTTGAGACCTCTTTGAGACTTGAAGTCTGTTATGAGTTTATACGAGTTATTGTATTACTATTATGAGTTGACTACTCTTGATGATTTATGATTAGTGATTTTGGGGTACCCTACTAGGTATTGTTATACTTACCCCTATATGAGATTTTATCACACATGTAGTGTGTTATGGATATGACATGCCATTTGACGATGTCCTAGGAGGATCGGGAGTAAGAGAAGCTTATATTGGAATAGAAATACTAAGGTGTTTATCGCGTGTTTCATTTGACATTAGTCCCCTCCTTTTGAGAAGGTTGGACTAATTTTCATTTTTGGTTGAGCTTTTATTTTCCCCCTTTATCACTTTCCAAAACTTATTTTCATAATATGATGTTTGATAGATGTCATGCATTAATTGGTATCATTTTTTTTTACTTTATCGTCATTGTATGGTGTTGGAGATGTGTGCATGTGTACAGGTACTTAGGCTAAGGCCTCCCATGTGTGAGATATTCCTAATAGATACTGGTTTCCACCCAATGGAATATTTGAGGTAAGATTGAGGTAGTCACGCTCAGCTTATCACCAGTTAGGTGGGATCTAGTGGGTTGGGTTTTGACTTGATAGTATATCATATAAGGGGCTATGTTGATCAATGTTGGTATATAATGGAAAACACTAATAAGGAAAATAATATAGAAGGTACGTAACAGATTTTTTTAAGATGATATTACTTGGGAAGTATTTTACTTGAGAAAAATGATATTACATGGAAAATAAATTACTATTTTTTTTTATTTAAGTTAGAGGAAACCATTTTTGAGAATGAGTCTAACTTTACAAAGTTGGAAAGGCATGGTATGAATTATGTATACAACCCAAAATGAAATATTGATCACTTATTTGGTAGACTAATGCCCATACATCAAAGGGTATTTTCCTCTTAATCCTTTTTTAACATATGCTACTTTCTTAAGATACATATAGGTTGTCTATTTGAAACCACATTTTTTATTTTAACATTAACTTTAACATAATTATTTGGATGAATTTTATATCAAATTATAATCCAAGAATCTATTTTTTAGAGAAAGAGATTATAATTTGTGAGGAAAATATAGAATCTCATGCTTTTAGAAGAGTGATTTTTTGTCTTAGTCTTTTTTTGAACCTGCTCTAATGTCCCATATAAATGAATCCTTAGAGAAAAAGATTACAAAATAAAATATTTAAAAGAGAAGGATATCCTAAGAATAAATGATTTATAAATTGAATAATTTTTTATTAAATTATTTTCTATCGAATTAATCGGGTATACACTTGATAATTAAGTTTAATTATCTATTAATATTATCCCCAATTAAAAATTCTATGTAAATATCCTCATAGAATGGACCTAATGGAATATATAAAGTTAAATAAATTATTAAAATTGTTGTGTGATATAGGATTCATATTCCATAGTGTCTCACCTTGGGAAGCAATTATCAAATACTTAAAAAACAAAGATGTGTCTATAATGTTGTATACTAATTATAGAGAAATAGATGTCATTAATATAAAGGACTAATATATTCTACCATGAATTAATGAAATGTTTGATCAATTTCAATATGATCAATACTTTTCAAATATTTATCTTCATTTTGGTTATCATTAATAAAAATTAAATAAGGATGATATGCTAATGATGGATTGTTTTACAAGGTATGGTCATTGTGACTTCATTTTAATGCCTTTAGGATTAAAAAAATCTCTATTGAAGTTTATAAAGTTATTTAATAGAGTATTCAAAGATAATAGTGATAAATTTTTATGGTATTTATTGATGATATCTTAATATAATATTATATTTATAAATTATATGATATCCATTTAAAAATTATTCTTAAGATCCTTATACAAAAGTGTTATATAGGAAATTCATTATGTGCGATTTTTTGGATTTAATAAGTTTCCTTTCTTGGGCATATTTTTTATAAACATATGATATATTTAGACCCTTGAAACCCCATATTTTTAAAAAAATAGACAAAACCAAAAAATATAATGGAGAGATATATTTTTCTTTGATTATCTGGTTACTATCTATGATATCTTTAAAAAATGATTAAAAATTAGCTAACCTATTAACTAATTTGACATATAAAGGGTTTAAATACACATGTTCATAGGAATGGGAATAATTTTTTGAAGAAATAAAAAGATATCAATCAATGAAAAAGTATTAAATTTATCAATGGGAAGGGAATGATTTTTGATATATAGCAATTAATCAAAGAAAGAACCCAGGGGAATTATTATATAAAATGAAATAATTGTTTATTATGAATCATGATAATAAAATGTATATAAAAAATTATCCAAAACATGATCTAGAGTTGAAATAATTTATCTTTTCGATGAATATAAGGAGAAAATATCTATATGGTGAAAGATATAGTAAATACAGACCATGAGAGTTTTAAAAATATATTCACATATAAAGTGCTCAACATCGAACAAAGGATATGGATAAAATTACTCAAGGGTAATGACCATGTGATACAATACCGTGTTGGGAAGGTAAATAAGGTGGAAGATGCATTGAGTAGGAAGGATCATATACTTATATCCATAATGAGGATGTAAAAGGATACAATATTCATGGATTTAGTAATGTTGGATAGGTAAATTATTAGTGAATTTGAGACATAATTATTTTTTTAAGTAATTTCCCATTAATAATTACTGGAGAAAATAAAAAAGTCTCAACAATATGAGATGGATATATTAAAGAAGATTAAATAAATAGAATATGAGATATTTATGGAATTCAATTATAAAGATGGAATATTGAATTTTGGAAACAGACCATGTGTACCATTGATACATGAGAATAAGAGTGTTTCTAAATTATGCTCATAACTCAAATTTCTCTATAAACCCTTATAATAGAAATATATAGAGGTAATTGTGAGAACAATAATGGTGGGACAATATGAAGTAGTAAATTGTGATTATGTGTCAATATTTTTGGTATGAAAATAGGTAAAGGTAGAGTTACAACTTCTAAAGGGAATCACATGACCCATCCCTATACCAATATTAATGTGGTATAATATCACAATGCACTTTGTTACTGGACTTCATAAGACATCCAAGAAGAATTATACACTCTGGGTTAACATTTATTTCCATAAAAAGTATGAACATTTCCTATGGAAGATCTACCAGTTTAGTGACTTGAAAAACATTATATTAATGAATTTATTAGGATTCATAGTTCAACCTTATCAATTTTATCTGATCATGGACCTTGTTTCCTATCAAAATTTAAAATAAGTTTTTAGAAAGATTTAAATAGCGAGGTACATTTTCTAATGACCCACAATAATTTATAATAGTGGAGTAAGATGTGATTCAAGTTATAGTGAATTAGAACCATGAATGATTATATTTTTGGGATTATGATTGAGAATTAGAATTTGTAGATTCGTTTTGATGGATTAAAAGGATGGGTTTTGAGATGAGTTCTCTAGAGAAAATGTTCTAATGTGGAATGTCAGGTTTTGAGTGATGGATATGTCTTTGGTGGTGGTGAAAAGAAGATACTAAAACCCCAGTTGTAATTCACTATACTTATGGTGGGTTAGAAAGTGGTGTTAAATCACTCTCCTTTCCATAGGAATTTTGGTTGAAACTACTAGAGTTTTGATGGTAGTATCAATGCTTTTTTAATGAAGGAAATGGGGATTTACACCCTTTTTAAATAGAATTGACTTAGGGATTCAATATTGAAGCATACACATAAAGGGGACGAGCCACACTCCCCTCATAGTATTCCCCATCCATTTCCCCTTTAACCTGGGTGGTCTAAGAGTTAACCATCATGAATAATGTGGTAATATCCTTTCCTCCTATCATTTTTTCTCATGTTTTTCTTCCCCTCATTCTTTTGGACCCACAATGTACTTTAGTGAGATATGGTATGGGAGGGATGGGGAGGATCAAGGTATAAAACCGATTTTTATTTTCCAATGTTCCCATGAAATTCTCACTATCCTAATGATCCTGAACTTACTTATTCACATGGTCACTCTTATGTTCACCTGTTAAGTGATGATCCAATAAACTAGTGTGATTATATTAGCCTTATTAAAATAATATCTATGATCACTAAATCCACAAGAAATTATGATCATACTATATAATATAATAAAATCAAGCATACAAGACACAAAAAATTTACTAGGTTTACCCGCACTAGGATACTTCCAAGGAGCACAGACTGACATTGTATCAGTGTGCCAAAATCCACTAATATTAAATATTATTTTGGATACAATGTTTTAGCTATGGTAACTCTATTATAGACTCACTTAATTCACAATATTTTGGGTTTTGATCACATCCTCCCAAGGGCCACTCATTTATCATCTCCTTTTTCTCATTGCTTCAGGAAGACAAGCTCTTCGGAACACAATCCACTGCACAACTTCACAGTATGAAAGTTGTTGCACTGATTATTTCTCATTGATATGCACACTGAAATTTCACAATATGATTGTGAACATCACCATTGTTGTCATTTCACTTTCCTTTTTGAACTAGTCTTAATGGAATACCAAATTTCATTGTCTAGGATTTCAATGAGTACCAATCAATTACTGAAGTGTTTTTCTAATACTAATATCCAATACTAACTTTCATTCAAACTTTGAACTACTTCACGAAACATTCCAATTGTTCATTAAAATTTTCACTTTCTCAAAACACACAAATTTTCATGAGAATTTCATAGTTTCATAATACTCTCCACATTTCACGAGACTCATAGTCTTTCACAAAACTCACTTGGTCAAAATAAAAAAATTTATTTATTTAACTTTTTTTAGCATTAATTATTAACATAAGAAATAAATTCTCAAAACTCATTCATTAATTTAGATCATTCAAATCTTTAAAAAGTTAGTATTTTTAAAATGAGGGTAATAACAGCCTATTTATATACATTTCTTCTCCTTCATGATACTTTCTCAGTTGTCACCAACTTTCAAAAAAATCTTAATTATGTTCACATAAATCCCTTTATTTATGAAACTTATAGGAAAAAATATGTCCATATATTCTTCTAAAAAACATGAAGTATTATCATAACTTTTTGCCTTTGTGAAACTTAACATCTTCATGAAACTTTGTTTTGTGAAACAACCAATATTTCACGAATTTCATGTCTTAGCCATATTTTTATAAGGTCGTCTAAGAAATTTATTTTTGTGAAAATTTTCACATGTTTTCACAACTTTTCCTATTAAAAAAACTATTTTATGAACTTCATAAATTTTTCATTTTTGATGAGTCCATCTCAAATATTCAATATCCTGAAGCATTAGAAACATAAAAAAACTCCTTCTATATTTCATGTAACTTTTCCACTTGTGTAAAAATCCTTTCTTTTACAATTTTATTAATTTGTATTGGAATCACCATGTTTATGAATATTCTAATTTTCATAAGTATTATTACTTTTTACTATTTCCCTATTCAAAATTCCCTCGCACAGTCAAACAATTCAAGACCTATTTCAATATGATTATATCTTGATCTTCATAGTCCTAGAAGTTCACCAAAAAATTTGTATGAAACATCCATATCTGAGTGATCCTCTTTCTTTGAAAGCTTCAACCTATCTCTCAGTATTATTATGAACAAAATTCTAAGATCATACAATGCTTCATGTAGTCCTCCATCTCCCTTAATTTATAACATCATTTTATCATGAAACTGTCAACATGGTGAACAAAGCATCCAATTTTCTCCACTACACCATATCAATGGAAAAATAATATCTAATACTTCAACACTCCAGGGTTGACAATGATAAGGTTGAAAATGAATCCAAAACACAACTCATATCAAACAAAAAAAACATGTAGACACTAATTCTCATTGGAATATAAAAATATATCCCTTTGGATTTTCAGAGACATTTTCATGAATCATTTACCACAATTTAAATGCCAATCCTTTACATATATCTCTATTCCACCTGATAAAACTTTATTGATACCAATAATACATGAACACCGATACCAATTATTGATCACTATTGTAGATCTATATCAACTATTATACAATGTGTGGCATATGAGAATACCTATTCTTCAACCCCACAAGGTTAATAATTTCATCATGAACTCCTAATGTGATTTATCTTCATAAAAAAAATCCTCAAAATAATTATATGTACAAAATTAACCTTCTAATCCCCTTATGAAGAACTATGTAGGATCACACATAGATCCATAATCCTTTCTACTCTGGGAAAGAAGTAAAAATTGATTCATGATCCTTTATTCTCCCCTTTTAAAATAAAATCAAAAGTATAATTTTTACCATATGAATCAAATAAATAATCCTGAGAAAAATAATACCTTGGGAAATAGAGATATAAACTTTCAAGGTAGTATCATTCTCCCCATGTTTATTTGATGTTAGGAAACATAAGCTTCTATACTTTTAATTCCATTGAGACTATGAATTGAATAATTGAACTTCATATCCTTTATCAATGATGTGTATAGTGGTATTTCTATTTCTACCTATTTTTTTACATAGTCCTTGCATCTGATAAGGAGAGACAGTTCCCCAACTATGATATGAAACTCCCCCTATTGTTAGGCCCACTATTTAGACCCACAAATTAACTTCTTCTCCAACACCATTTATTCACATATGACTATAGGTCTGAACAAACTATTTAACTCAAAAACATATCTCAGTAGTATCTTCTTTGAACAATAGTTTTAGTGGGTGAACTTACCACCTAAAACAGAAGAATAAAAAATATATAACCTTGATAAGTCATGAAATTATGTAGGAATCAATATATAAATTTAATAACAACATTGTTTTCCATTTCACTCACATAATTATATACATCTCAAGCAGCTATAGAAATTTACCTTCTTTAAAGTAAATATTATAGATTTCTTATTTAGCACTAGACACCAAGATGATACTAATTATTGAAGCTGATACCAACAATCACTGATACCAATATGATGGATGATACCATTCATTAAATATTTCAAAATATAAATTGTTTAATCGAAAACTCATTTGTTCTTTTGAGATCAATTCACGAACTATACATGGTAACTTATTTATTCTCTCATCCATAGGGTGTATTTCATGTTTTTTGGGGATACCACCTATAATTTATTCATCTAAATAATACCATTAACATTCTCATCCTTTTCATTTAATATAGCCCTGAAATTCAACACGAGAGTTATCTATCCATAACAACCTCTTGTATCCTGAGAACAGTCATTTGATATCACATGTTAGATAAAAAACAAATAGAACATGAGAGATCATTTTGTTACTAATTCCATATTTTTCTATATTTAATATCTAAATTCTGAGATATTTGGTTCTCCTGACATCAATTCTTATTATATCTTTATACTACTTAACATCAATTGAAATATTAGATTTTAAATCCTGATGCCAATCATCAAAACACAATATTACTGCTCTGATTCTTCTTTAATTACCATTTATTGTGATTATATATACATAAATATTTTTAATTATACTAATTTGAATTATCATTAAATATGGAGAACATAAAAACACCACTTTTATAGTGACCTATAGTTTTTATACATAGATATTACATATTAATAGATGAATATTCAATATATTTTACAAATACATGCCCAAGGAGCATAAAGGTTTAGTTTCTTTGTAGTCTAGATACACAATTATCTTATTTCAAGAAATATCTTAAACATATCTCAAAAATATCTTATAATATAGAAATCTTATTAGATATACCCTACTTAAAAACATTCATCATAAACCAGGGAAAGGAAACATATGAAAAGGTGAACTCAGATTCTCATTAAGGGTAAGCAAGGAATATATCAATAATAAATTAAATATAACATGATCATAAGGGTATTATAACATGATATTAACATTCTTAAACCCATACCCAATATATCATAGATCATAGTCTTGAATCATTGAATAAATATTGTATGTTCATAATACATGAATCATAAAATAATCAAAGAACATGAGTCACGAGAGAAAAACATTTTCATAATACATATGTTTGTGGCATATAAATAATCATAGAAATTCATTTACATAGTATGGGATCACTACCAAGACTATAATATTAGATTTATATCACTTCCAATTCTATTATATACATAGTAAATGTTTACTCCAATGATTATCATAGTTCAAAAAGTCCCTAACTGAATTAGGTTCACTTATCATTCCAGTCCTTATTATCTCTTGATATAGATATTTTTACAAAATACACTGATGGTATATATAATTCTGATCCCACCCATCACATATTAATAATCCATTTAGATGTGTTCCATAATATCATAAATCATTTATCATATATCATAATCCATAGAAAGTAAATGAGTTTCATAAACATTTCAACATTTCATTATAATATAAGCCATGGAAAATAAATGAGTTTCATAAAAATCTCATCATTATAATTATAAACCATCTAGAAACATAAAAAGTATCATATTATTGGATCATATCCCCATTATATCATGAATAACCCCAAAAAATGTTATCATAAATGAAAATTACTTAAAAATATCACTTGGAATATTTCTTGAGAAAAGTAACATTTTCATTTTGGAATCAATTCTTTAAAATATAAATATGTCCAAAATATTATGGATTTTTTTAAAAAATAACCATGTAAACTTGTAAAGGAATTTTTAAAACATTGATCTTTTATAATGGCGGATAATTCTGTTAATGTCATGTATGTTAAAACAATGATTCTTTTTGAATTTTTGGTAAAAGGTCAAAAGTACCTCATTCAGAAAACAAAAAGAATATTCATTCTAAACAAATTTTTTAAAAGGTAAAAAAGGGTAAAAATGAATTTAATCAATTATAATATAATATTAAAAATATTCTTGAAAATATTTTAAATAAAATATATAAATGGAATAAAAATATTCCCAACCAAAGTAAAAATAAAGATAGTTTTTAAAACAGTTTCTAAATAATTTTAAGTACCAAAATAGTGGGAAATTATACTATTACATAAAAATTTCATGTATAAAAAAAGGATATGAAATTTAATTTGGTTTATCAGAAAAGGATAATATAATTTATTTAAATGGAAATCCAAACATAAAAAACCCCAAATAAAATGAGATTGAAATATAAATCCCTTACCTCAAGTTAGAATTACTTTGAAAGAGCTCTAACCTACTTTATAATAAATTTAAATTTGTTATAATTAAATAATATAATCATGTAAATAATTATAATATCATATATTACCCACTTATAATATTTCAATACCCATTTATTAATAATTCTCTATTAAAATAATCATTTTTGATGTTAACTGTTCTATTTTTCATAAGAGTTACAATTTTGTAGTTATGGTCCCTTAAATTTTATCATGATTCAATCATATCCCAAATATAAATTATGATATAAATATAATATATATTCATTATATATATATATATATTTATAATCATATATAAAATTTATAGTTATAAAAATGAATTACATTGTTGATGGTGAAAATAGGCTATGCATACGCATGAACGTTGTTTTTAATTTCAAAAGATAGAAAGAAAGAAAGGAAAATCATAATTCACATTTAAAAAAATAATTATTATATCATATATATCATATATATTCATTTCATCTGTCTTTATTACCATCCATGTAAAGAATAAATGAAAAATGAATCAAATCGCTTTGTGGAATTGGTAGTCCACACATACACACGAGTGATGTTATCATTTTCCAATAGATGAGATGGTAAGATGGTAGATGTGATTTTATAATTATATAAGAATAATTATAACATAAATATAATATATAAATATTAAAACCATCTTAATAACCATCCATGAAATATGGTGATTTAAAATGAATTGTATCACTATGTAGAGGTGGTAGTCCACACGTATACTTGAGTGACACTTTCACTCCCCATTTGATGGGAAAAAGGGTGAGTAATGGTTGTTAAATAATCATAATAAAATTTAAGTATATTTAGTACACTAAATATATTATATTCTTTTAAATAACACATAATTATAGGAATTATCAAAATAAATAAATTGAAAGTGGTTGGGTATGATGATTACTCTTCTTCAGTAGGCCTCCATAACATACCTTCTTAAGGACCCTAAGAATAGTATTTTAAAACAAAAAACATATCATTCATATATAAGTTATTTTATAATATAATTTGGTAGGTTTTGGTCGAGATAGTTGGATCAAATTTGTGTAAATAATAGAAAGGAGTGGTGTCCTTTTATAAGTGGGGGAGAGGACACACTTGGAATTTCTTAAATGATTAAAATATAATACTATCAAACTCAAGAAGAATGATTCAAAATGGAAAAATATTTAAGGGTGGTATATTATGAGCTATAAATATAGTCTTAAAATATGATTTAGAAAATTTTAATTGGTATAGTTACCCTTATCACTTGGTATTACCCATAGTAAACCCATTTTAACCTTTGCCACATCGACAAATTTTTACTATTTTTACTAGTCATTACAACCAAAAATTAAATTGAACTTATTGAATAATATTAATTATACAGATTCTAAATTTTAAATCCATTTTGTCAAATTCAATTCACATAATTTGAAAATTTTAGTTTAAAATTTAACCTTTAAAACACGTCGAAAAAGAGGTTTCTATAAATTTTTTTTCATAAGTATACATTTTTATACCAAAATCCTACATAAAATTGATTCTAATGACCTTAATTGGATTTTTAATAATATAAAATAAATTATTTTACTTTTAAATCATTTAAAAAAATTAAATTCTATAAATTCTTGAAATGAATTTTTTTAAATAAAAATCATTTTTTAAACTAATTTTTGAAAAATAAATCTTTTCAAAAAATTCTCAAAAAATAACTCTAACACAATTTTTTCTTGGTTATTTTAAAATTTAAGTTAATTTTTATTAAATAAATCTTCTAAAATTTTAAATAATTAATTATATTATTTTATCACCAAAATCAATAAACATCATTTTTGAGTGAAAAATATATATTTGAAGTATATAAATACTAATAAAAATTGGGCACTTATTTATCAATATATATTTTTTTATCAAAAAATTTTATACATAATTTTCAAAAAAAATTATTTGTATTCACTCCTCTAATTTAATGTCTAGTTTATAATGTTACACTATATTATTGTTCATTTAGATTCAGGTTTTCATGCATCACAATCCATCGAAGAAATTAAATTTATATGAAGAGAAATATATCATAAAATCTTTGGGTGTCGCATTTTACCCCCATTAAAATGAATTTCACCATCAAAATTCCATCACTACAATAGAAATTAATGATGATATCTCTATTTCATCTCATCCTCGGGTTCCCAAATAGCTTATTTAAATTTATGATTCCTCCAGATAAATTTAAAAAAATGACTAATTTTGTTCTATGGAACATTATCTCTATGGTACATGATTTAGAATGATTTTTATTCATTAGGGTGATCATGATCTATTAGTGAATCCTCTATGTTTAGTTTATGTGAAGGATCAAATATGTACTTGGGAGAAAACATCATGAAATTAAGAGTGGTTCGGTAGAAGTTCCAATAGATAAGAAACCATCCCTACTCAATCAAGAACATCAAATCGGAAAATATACCTAGGATTATCTTTATCTTATTTATAAATCTCATAACCGTTTTCTATGGATAAATTCAGAGGAATACCTTCTCACCAACATCAAATCCAAATTTCCCCAAAAAATTTCATTATAAATTTCCTATCAATTCTGAGCTGCCTTGATGTGATTCTAAATGGATCTACCCTTCTCTAACATTTCCTCATATAAATCAAGTATAATATATTTATGTATCCTACTTAATATCAACACATTGGAGATCTAGACTTCTATCTATAAAGGGGTTCATAAGGATCCATTTGAGTGCTCAAATGAATTCTATTGTTGTATGAAAACCTGACTAGAAGAATTTTTTGATCCCATACAACTTTTAAATCAATAGAATAATATTTGAACATAAATTCCAAGGTTTTAATATTTATATTAGACTGACCATCTTTCTATGGATGATAATCAGTACTGAAACACAAATTTGAATCTAGATCTTGTTGAATACTTCACCTAAACTTCGAGGTAAACCTCATATCTTGTTCAGATACAATAGTATGAGGTACACCATGAAACATTAACAATTACTTAATGTATATTATGGAAATTTGAACAAGTGATAAATATTCTATAATAGAAATAAAGTGTACTAACTTCGTAAGGTGATCAACTACAACTGAAAAATAATTACGAACTTTAGATGTTTTGGGGATCCCGATGATAAAATCCATGGTGATGTTTTCCCATTTCCATTATAGTATTGGTAATGGTTGTAACATACCCTTATAATTTTTTCTCTCAGAATTAACTTTATAACATACCAAGAACTGAGATACAAAGTATGCAATATATCTCTTCATTTTATACCACTGGAAATACTCTTTAAAATATATATATATATATATTCATACTTCCAAGATGAATAGAAATTAATGAACCATGAGCTTCATCTAGAAACTTCTTCAAATATAGTATGGATTAGACACATAAATAGTTCCTAAATCCTATCATGCCATTATAATCAAGGTTAAAATTAGGTAAATTTCTTACATACTTTTATAAATTTACATCATAATTTTACGCCACATTAATCTACAGTTGGATGGATGGCTGAACACTTATTTGAGAAAGATAATATTTCTCCCCTTAAATATTTCCAAATCAATCCTTTGTAAATCCATAAACATTAGAACTTTTTTTATCCTCATCATAGATAAGATAGAATGACCCATTCAATCAAGAACATTGAACACATTGGTTTCTTTCCTAGGGTTTTAATATATCGAGGAGTCATAATCTTTAATAAAATCCAACCATTTTCTCTAGTACATATTCAAATATTTTTGAGTGAATATATAATATAAACTTTTATAATTTGTATATATGTCACATGTTTCACCATAAATATAACGCCTCTATATATTTAAAAAAAATAATTCAAATAACTCTAAATTACGAGTTTGGTAATTCTTTTCATGAATATTCAATTTTCAGGAGGCATAATCTATCACTATATAATTATACATAAGTATTAATCTGATTCCTTAATTTGATGTGTCAATAAAGATAAAAAACCATTATCCATTATAGGTTAGTGTAAGAAAAGGTTAACTAACTAACCTTCCCTTAAGTTCCTTGAAATTTTATTCACATTCATCTATCCAAAGGAACTTGTCTCCCTTATGAGTTAACTTGCTAAGTGGATTAGAATATTGTATCATATTATCCACAATTCTTTGATAATATACATTCAAACCATGAAAACTATGGATCTCCATCCAAATGGTTGTTCTGGACTAAAGTTCTATAACTTTAGTATTTTATGGATCTACTAATATACCTATTCTTGAGATTTTATGTCCCAAAAATGAAACTTTGTATAGCAAAAAATCACAGTTGATAAATTTTGAATACAACCTATCCTTCCTTGAGGTCTTTAGTATAATTATAAAGTGATCTACATGCTCTTACTTACTCTTGGAATATATAATAATATCATCAATAAAGAATACCAAAAACTGATCAAGTTAATATTTTAAGAATCTTTTCATTAAATCGATAAATATATCAAGGGAACTAGTAAGAAAAAATGGAATCACTATAAATTCATAGTGTCTATACCCTAAATAGAAGGATCTATTGGGTATGTATACATTTTTAACCTCAATTAATAGTATCCATATCAATGATAAATATTTTAAAAATATTGATTTCCTCATAATTGATCAAAACAATCATTGATATGTGGTAGAAGATAATTATTATTGATTGAAATATTGTTCAGTTCCAAATAATCAATACAGAGTCACATTGATCCATATTTCTTCTTAAAAAACTAGGATCACCCTGTGGTGATGTACTTGTGAAATTGAATCCATTATCAAAATTATCATGGATTTTATTCTTTAATTACCATAATTCAATCAGGGAAAATATATATGGAGTATTTGAAATATTTGTAGAAACAGTTATGAGTTCTATTGAAAAATAGACTTCACAATTCAGACGAAGACTAAGTAACTCTTCCATACAAACATCAACAAACTCCCATACAATATGAATATCTTTTATGTTAAGTTTTAACCCAATCATATGAGATAAGAAACTATTTTTAATAGGAATAAAGATCCATAAAATGGATTTAATTTCCATTATATGTTTATATTTATCCTCACATTGATAGATGATCATATGATGGTTTGAAATATCAAATGTGGCTTACCCTACATAGGAATTTATATGTTATTTATATAAATAAATCAAATCTATGCCCAAAATAACATCAAATTATACTATAGGGAGAATATAAATATTTACAGGAAGTACATTCCCACAAACTTCAATCGAAGAAGAATTATAGACATGATATGTGATCATAAAACCATTAAGAGTTTTCATTACCAAATCAACATATAATCATTGGGGATATTAATTAACATTCCATGAGACTTTTACTGATATACATGTATTCATATTAATGACCTAAAATAAGATACCTCAATATTTGATCATTCATATCACCACCTCAATATCATAGTTCTTTATTTAATCCCTTACAAAAACTAAAATTATTTTCTTGATCATCAAGTATCTTTTATCAAAGTGATCAATTGTGAAAAATAATTCATAGGATGTCTAAATATTGATACATTTTTTTCAATATATGAAGCATTATGTTTAATATAGGTTATACATGATCATAATATATTAAATTATTTTATAATAATTTATAAATAAAATGTTAATTAACCCACGCATATCCCTTGGGAATGTCAAACAATGTGTGTAGTAAGGGAAAAATCAATGTGAAACCAAATAATGGATGAGATATAATTGACCAAATATTTTTGAGGTTATTACCCCTATAATAATTTATTCCAAAACCACACCCACCTGTAGCATCCAGCCAGGGATGTATTGTTAGGAAAACCACATAATCTCTTCCTTACCAAAACAGTAAGATGTTGTCTTATATTTAGGATTATACCCAAGGGTTTTCACCAAATTTTTCCAATACTAATCTCAAAAGAGTTACTAAACCTTCCTATAATACCAACTATAGTGACCCATAATTTTCATACATAGATATTATATCTTAATAATGAATATTTAATATATTTTACAAATACTCATTTGAGGATTGTAAAGGTTTAGTGTCTTTGGATACTAGATAAAAAATCTTCTTATTTCATGAAATATCTTCAACATCTCCACTAAATATCTTTCCATATAGTACTTTAATTAGAAATACATAACTTAAAAACTTTATTTATAACCTAGGTAAATGGAACATAAGAAATAGAGATCTCAGATGATCAGTAAAGGTAAAAAAGAGATATATCAATAATCACTTAAGAATAACCTGGTCATAATGGTATGAGCACATGATCTTAACATTGGAGAACCATACCAAAAATATGATGATCATAATATTGAGTCATGAAATAAATATTGATATTTCATAAGATATTGATCATAAATAAATCATAGAACTTGAGACATTAGAGCATAACATTAGCATAAGAAATAAGTTTGTGGATTACACATAATCATAGAAAATAATATCCTTATTCAAAGATCACTACAATTACTATCATAGTGGATTGATCTCACTCTCCATTAAATCATATACTTAGTCAAATTTGACCCCAAGACTATCATAGTGGATATATTACCTTACTGAATTAGGTTCACTCTCCATTCCAGTCCTTATTATCTCATGAGATATCCATATTTACCTAATGAATTAGAGGGATATATAATTTTTGGGCCCACCAATCACATAATCATAATTCATTCAACGCATTACAAAATATCATAAATCATTCATCATATATCCTAACTCATGGAAATAAAACAGGTTTCATAAACATTTTAACATTTCATCATAACATAACCCATGGAAAGTAAATAGATTCCATAAAAATATCAACAAAATAATCGTAAACCATCAAGATAAAGAATAAATACCACGTCCTTAGGTTATATCCCTAGTAAATCCTAAGTAACATCAAATTATGTTATCATAAATGAAAATTTATTTAAAAGATCATTATAATATTTCTTGAGGAAAATATCCTTTTTCATTTTGGAATCACTTATTTAAAATATAAAATTTTCAAAATAATATGGAAATAATCTCCTTTAAAAATAACCATGTGAAAATTTAAAGTAAGGTTAAAATATCTGAGTGGTAACAGCAGTAGTAAATTATGTTCATGTTTTGTATGTTAAAACAAATATTCATATCATATTTTTGGTAAAAAATCAAAAGTACCTCATCCCAAAAATGACTAGAATATTCTTTTTAAAACATTTTTTTAAAAATTCTAACATGGGTAAAAATTAATTTAAATAATCATAGTATAATATTAAAAACATAATTTATAATATTTTAATGAAAATAAGGACATGGGAGAAAAATATTCACGACTAAAGAGGAAAAAAGTTTGTTTTTATTAAAAACATTTTACCAATCATTTTAAGTACCAAAGAGAATAAAATGGTATTATTACATGAAAATTTCATGGATAAATATAGGAGAAGAAAATTAAATGGTTTTATTAGAAAAGGATCATATAATTTCATTCAATCAAAATTAAAGTATAAATAATCCGGATTAAAATGAGATTGAAACATAATTTCTTACTTCAAGTTTGACTTGATTTGAAAGTTCTCTAACCTACAGTATAATAAATTTAAATTTATTATAAATTTATACCATAATTATTTACATACTTATAATTTCATATATTATCTAATTATAACAATTAAACACTCATTATTTATAATTCCTTATTAAAATCATTGTTTACAGGTGTTAATTGTTTCATTTTTCATGGGAGTTTTCGTTAGACAGTTTTGATCCTCGAACTTTGATCTTGGTTCCATAATGTACAAAATATAAATCAGAATATAAATAAAATATATATTAACTTTTTATTTATATATATTTATAGTTATCTTTATAAAAATGAATTACATCGTTCATGGAGATGGTAGGTTGTACGTACGCTTGAATGTTGTTTTCACTTTGTGACAGATGGAATGAAAGAAAGGTAAATAATAGTCCAACTTTCTAGAATCATTATAATTTCATATATACCATATATATTCATAAACCCTATCTTTATTACCATCCTTGTGAAGTTTAAATGAAAACAAATCACATCGCTTCGTGGATATGGTAGTCCATACATACAAATGAGCGACATTATCATTTTCTAGCAGATTAGAAGGTAAGAAGGTATATAATATTTTATAATTATAGAAGAATAATTATATCCTAAATATTATATATATAAATATTAAATCCATCATAATAACCACTCATTAAATATGGTTATATAAAATGAATTGTATCGATATGTGGAGGTGGTAGTCCACATGTACGCATAAGCGATAATTTCATTTCCCAATTGATATAAAAGATGGTGAATAATTGTAATTAAATAACAAAAATAACATTTAAGTATATATAGGATATTTAATTTATTAGTTTTATTATTAATACCATAAAATTAGAGGATTTAAAAGAAGAAATAAATTAAAATATGTCGGGTAGGGTGATTACCCCTTCTTCAGTAAGCCTCCTTTAGATCCATTATTAAGGTCCCTTTTAATGGTATTTTAAGAAGACCATAAAATTTAATTAATACATAGGGAAGTTTGGAAGATATTTGAGCAGGTTTTGGTCAATCTATATGGATCAAAATGGTCTAAATAAGAGAAAGTAGGGGTGTCCTTTTATAAGTGGGGGAAACGACAGATTTGGAAGTTTTTAAAATATTAAAATATAATAATGTGAAACACAAGAAAAATTATTAAAAATGGAAATAGATTAAAAGTTGGTATAATATGAGTTCAAAATATGTCCAGATAATAGTATTTATACATTTTTAATTGATATACTTACCCTTATCTCATGGTTTAACCCCTAAGTAAACCTGTTCTAACCTTAAAAGTTGTAACAAATTTTTACTATTTTGACGATTCATTTTGACAAAAAATTAAAATAAACTTGTTAAATAATATTAATAATTAATATTGTAAATATTTAATCCATTTTATCAAATTCAATTCATGAAGGTGGAAGAATTTAATTTAAATTGAAGCCCATAAAATGTGAAAAAAGTAGTTTTTCAGAAAAATGTTTCTAAGTATAAGATGTTTTTTATACCAAAATACAACATAAAATTGATTCCAATGAAATTAATAGGATTATTAATAAATTATTTAAATAAAAATATTATTTTCAATAAAATTCATTATTTTTCACTATTCATCAAACAATCTATCTTTTTAGAAAATTCTCCAAAATTCAGTCTATGATAATTTTGACATGATGATTTAAAAAATTAAGTTCATTTTTATCAAATATATTTTATAAAAGTGGAAAAAATAAATTATGTTGTTTTATCACAAAAATAAATAAAAACCATTTTTTAGGAAAAAAAGTTTTTTGAAGCATATAAAGACTACTAAAAATTGAATACATATTTATCAATATATTTAATTTGTTTAAAACTTGTATACATTATTTTAAAAATTTGGTTATTACTATTCACTACACCAATTTAATAGAAAGTTTATAATGATATACTATATTATGGTTCATTTAGACTCGGGTTTACATGTATCACAAACTATCAAAAAAATTAAATTTATTTGAATAGAAATATTTCACAAAATCTCAGGGTGTTACAACTTTTCATATTTTGATGAAACCTCCCCATGGATCATATTTAAACTAAAACCATAAATAATTCAACATTGATTAAAATAATTTAAACACATAAGGATAGGGGATAGTTTCAATTCCTCAATTTGAGGGATTATGCTAGTCTTGATAAACCAAACCTTCAATAGCACACTTTCCTTTTCCATTTTTTAGATTCAAGGAAAGGAATATTATCACCTCATCAAACTATTATTCTTATTGAACATTATTCATGGTAATATTCTTTAGTGCCTCATAATAATCTCTCATTTGAGTGATTTCACTTACTCAAACTTCATTTTATATGTTTAATTTGGAATTTGGTTTTACTAGATTGAGAATTTACATTTATTCATATCCCAACTCACAAAATATTATTCCCTAGTTACTCTTACCAATAAGGACCGCCTCATATGTCACTGATCAGATCCTTCTTCTCCATATCTTATTGTAGACCAGTTTATCCCTGCCTAATTTGTCAACTTTCACAACCCATGTCTCATTTTGGGATGTCAATTTCACATGAGTATCATTTAGTGTCCTTTTAATTTTCCAAACCTTATTTTTTATTCCTAAGAACCCTTTTAATCAACTCATAATTTATAACTTCTATTTATATAACTATTTTCTCTTTTCTTGGAAACTCCCATATTTATCTTCCTCTTTTACCGTGTGGTATATTTTGAAAAACCACCTATTCATGCCCCATGTATTTTCTCTTCAACAACTAATAGATACACATTATATGTTTTCTTCCTTAGTGGAACATTTTTTACATGTTCTTCCATATTTATCATAGCTGGAATAAGATCCTTATTTTCCCTCTATATTTGTTTTATTTTCATCCAGGAGGGATTTCATGAGTAAAATGATGTTTGTTCCTAAATCAACTTTTTTTGGGCTCCATTCATTTTATCTAAAGTGGTAAATATATTATCTAACTTAACATATTTTATTTTAGTGAATCATTTATTATGATTATTTTCAGAAATAAAGGATTTTCTTATGACACTTTTAGTTCCATTTTTCTTATAATTCCTATCCATGGGAATTTGGTTAGTATAATTAAAGAAACTCCCATAAAAATAATAACTCATATATTAATGCATAAATTGTGATGTTATTGTAGTAGATTTATATCTTACTTTTAGATATTGGGATTCTAGTAAGACAATCATGGTATTTTCTATGATTCCAAAGTAATAACACTTAGTGGCTACCATCCTATAAGAGTTATCTATTTCAGGTTTGGAAAGATGCTTCTGCATACATATTGACTCTAGATTTCCAAATTTTTGGAATCCACTTATTAATGCTCCCATTAGAGGGATCATTTCATTTCCATTCAATGTTTTCTACATTCTTTAAATCTCATTGATCTTCCAATCCCTTTGCTTCATTTTTTTCAATCACCTTCCTCAGAATTGAGCTAACTTATCTTCTATATTTTAATCTCTCTTGTACTTTTGTTTTAAGTGGGATAATTATAAATTTAAACTCATTATCTATAGAAATTTTATTTCTCACTCCATGTGAAATTTAATCAAGTAATTAACTTTGAATCTTAAATTTTGAACCCATATTCACAATGTCATCATTCTGGGATACCTTTACATTCCTCAACCTTTGGTTCTCATCAACCAACTATGCTATGTGTGTAACCAATTCATCCTTCTTGGACCTCATATTTTGAACAATATTTGAGTTAGTGATCTTGTATTTTGAAAAATCTTCATAATATTTTATTTTGGAATAAATATACTAAAATTCCTTGGTCTGAGTATCATTTTATCACTCAGATTTATAGCCCCACTAATTATACTTTTATTGAGGTTTTTCAGTTTATTGACCTCAATGTTCATCACTTAAACATGTATCCATTGAGATTAATTCATCTTTATTTGATCTATGTTTTCCTACTTTAAACCTTAATAGAGATCATATTATATGTGAACAAATTTCAATTTTGGATCTCTTAATATCTCATCATCAATAGTAGTTCTAACATCTCTTAGAATATTAGGTTTCTCGAACAATCCTGTTGTATCATTATATGAATAAGTAGATACACAATTAGATTCATCCATACCATCTGTTTTTTGGCTGTTAGGATCTTTTAGCTTTATCACACACTTATTAAAGAATATATTATTATATGTAATAAATTTGTAGTTCTTATTATTCCTCTACTTTTTCAAGTTATTTATTTTTCCCATTTTGTATGGGATAAATAAATTTCAACTCCCAAAATGGACTAGATCAATCTAGATCTAAACAAATCCAAAAATAGATACCTACTATTTGATACAAATTATTGGACTCATATAGAAATTTTGTGAGAGATACCGTTATATGGGAGGAGGTGAATCATGGTTTAAAACTCATTCAAATTTTACCATGTACCATGAAACTTTCACTATCCTAAATAATCTCAACCTACCTTTTTAGTAGGGTAACTCTTTATTTAACCTCTTAATTGATGATATGATTAACTAGTGAACTTCTCTTAGACTTACTTTAATAATATGAATTTACACTCCATTCATAATAACTAATTATTATCCTATATAATATAATAAAATATATCACAAAACATAGAATAATTTTACTTGGTTCACCCACATTGGGTTATGTCCAAGGAGCACACACCAACATTTCCTTGATGTTTCAAAATCCACTAATATTAACTTGTATTGTGTATAAAATGTTTCGTCTATGGGGACTACATGACAATATTATTTCCTTTAAATATTTAGAGTTTGTCTCACTACCACCCAAGGGTCACTCAATTTTTCATCTCCCTTTTCTCACTACTTTAAGATGATAATCTCTTTGGTACCCAAGCTACTCAATAACTTCACTATATGAACGTTGTTATGATATTTAATGATCATTGATATGAACACTACTCCTTCAAAACATATTTTTGAACATATCCATTGCATTAACTTCACTTTACTTATTGAAATAATTTTCAAGTAATACAAAATTCCTTTGTAAAGGTCTTTAGTGAGTTCCAATAACTTTATGTATTGTTCGTCTGATATGAGTGACCAATACTAACTTTCACACAAACTTTACAATAATTTCATGAAACTTTCTAATTGTTTAAGAAACTTTTCAATTTATCAAAACATAAAACCTTTTGTTGTGTCAAAAAACAATACACCTTCTGCGATACTTATAGTATTTTTTGAAACTAACTTTGTCAAACCGAAACATGTCATTTCTTCACATAACTCATGTTAGAGTTAATGATTCCTATAAGAAATTTCTTCATGAAACTATTACAAAACATTAGAGTAATTGGATATTAATTGAGTAATGTTTTTAAAAATTAATGTGTAATTACCTTTTTATAGATGTTACCACCCCTTCGCTAAACTTTCTTTTTTATCATTAACTTTCACAAAACTCTTAATTATGTTATCATAACTCCATTTCTTGACAAAAATTCCAAGAAAAGTTCTGTTTGCATATGATTATGAAAAAAATGAAATCTTGGAATAACTTTTCACCTTCACCAAACTTACCACCAAAATGAAACCATTTTTTTTAAAATAACCAATCATTATCAAATTTCATGCATTTTACATATTTTTATTAGGAAATATCAAAAAATAATTTTTTTGAAAGCTTTCACATGTTCACACAACTTTTCCTCTTCATGAAAATATTTCTCAAACTTCTTTCATTTACCATTTTTTTATAAGGCCTTCTTCAATCGAATATTTCATCAAACATCACAAAACTCCTTATGTATTTTGATGAAACTGTTCCACTTGAAAAAAATATTTCCTTTTCCATTTTTCTTGAGATGGATTGTAATTTCCATGTTCACACAACTTCTTATTTGCATGAGTCTTCTTCCTTTATGACATTTTCCTACACCAAATTCCAACCTGAATCTAAACACTTACAGTCTTATTCCTTCCTGAGTATATCAAAGTATTCAAGGTCTTGTAACTTCTCCATAAACTTTTCATGATAAATCCTTGTCTGGGTGCTTCACTTTTTTCAATAGCTTAAACTCGTCTCTCAATATTATCATGATCAACATCCCAGGATCACACAATTATTCATGAAATATATTGTTTTTCCTTTATTAAGAACACTATATTCTCATGAAACTATTGTCATGTTGAATAGAAAATCTAATGTGCTCCACGAAACCTTGTCACTAACATCTAAAACTTCTATATTCCAAATTTGATGATGACATTGTTGAAAAAAAATCCAAAGCACAACACATATCCACTAAAAAACACATGAAAACACCAATTATAATTTATTTCAATTACCTTATACTTTTTGGTAATTTTATCAAGGTATTTGATATCAATTAAAATAGTTCATGGTGAAATCAAGTGAGTATGAGATAGTTTTTTATTATGTTGGTTAAAGGAGTTTCTGAGAGGAGAAAAAATTAATATTTCAGGTTTTTTCACTAGAGGTAAGACACCACCCTATTTATTTTGTTTTTTGATATGAAATTTGAAATGAAATTTATGAGTGTTATATATTTTTATGAAAATGTGACCATGGATGTTTCAGTAGTGATGTAGACGCATTGAATGAGGTGTTGTAATTTTTACATAACTTGGTGGGTTTTTCATCAAATATTCTATTTTGAATTATTATAGTCTAGTTGTAGTAATTAATAATAAATGTGTTATAATTAATTAATTTAGTTGTTTTATGAAGTTTGGGCCTTATATTGATAGATGATGGATGATTTAACTTAGTCATACTTTGGAGATGGTGGGAAATAATTACTTAAAAGGAGAAACTCCATGGTTGTGGTAGGTGGTGACTAATATAAAATTTATATAGTTTTGAATATACTGTGTGGGGTGTAAACACAAGAAATAAGATGTGAGTTACTTGAGTAGAAATCATGAGTGGGTTACCTAATTAGAGAAAAAGCTAGGCTATTCTATTAGACTCCTTGTATGTATTTGGAAGTTTTGGATTTATGATTTATCCTTCAATGTTTAATTATCCCTTATGAGGGGCTTGGTTAGGAAGAGGTGAAACCGATAAAGGTTTCCATTCATTGAGTTATGGTTCTCATGACCTAGGAGGGTCACATAGTGGTATGTAATTTTAACTAAGATCAGTGTATATGGAAGATTAAATTTGATTGTTATATAATTATCCATATATAGGCTTAAATGGGAAGGTGATAATGAACCATGTTAAAACCAAATATGTTTTTATTGTCTCTTGAGTAATAGTTTGGGATACCTAGTTCATGGTAGGTCTATAAATCCATTTGTTTATAGAATGTTTCAATTAATGGACACAATAACCTAAGAAGTGGAATGATACTTAGGTAATAGAACTGTAATGGGTTTCTTAGTACTGATCTTATATTATGCGCCTTATATAATTTTTTAATCATTTCTTAGAAATATGACACAAGTGTTGGTTAGTTTTTGTGGTTAGTTAGATTATTTGATAATATTTTGGTCAAATGTGCATTGTTATGGCATAAACCTTATGGTATGGGTATTTTTATGTGTTTCTAACCTAGTACATGAAAGGTCAGGATTTATGTATATAAAATAAGTGTACTAAGTCATAGTTGTGAGACAACTAGAGAGATTTAAAGTTAGTAGGACTACTACATAGGGTGATTACTTGTTCACCATGGATATTATATGTCATAAAGGATTGAATTAAAAGTAATTAATCATTTATATAAATTATTTTTTGGTAGTAATGGATCTTACACACCACGTGTGGAATTAATGGTAGATCATCCAAACCTAGACTTGTGAATTAGTGATATATCATTCACCTTAGAGATTCTTGTTGATATATTTTCCACCTAGTGAAACATTGCTCACCCCATTTCTATGAGTTGATACCAAGTTCAATAAGAAATATCACATTTTCTATGTTTATTTTGGTGGCGAATCTTCCACCCATAGTTTCTTTGTGGTATCCCATCCACCCAAAGAGATGTTTTGGTCATACATAATTCAACTTATATTGGATTTTTGATATCTCATCCACCTGCGTAGATATGGAGATCCATCATTCACCATGTGATTTATGTGTTAGTGGTACCTCATCCACCTATATAGGGTGAAGTATAGTGGATCATTCACCTAAGAATAAGTGGTAGTGGTATACCATTAACCGAGAGTATTAATACCTCATTCACCCATGATATTTGATTTGTGATACATTTTTAACCTAGATGGGTTGTGATTGTGATGCATTATTCACCTAGTGGTATATGATGGAGATAGATCATTCACCTTGATTATGACATGAGAATAGATACATCAATCCTCCTCTAGGTGTGTTTAGATAATGATTATATCATCCCATTATAGAACTAGTTGAAATAATTATGTTTCAACTATTAGGGTGGATACATGAGTTTCCAAAGGGGAATATGGTGTATGAATGAGTCATTAAAACTTAATTTATTTCATTATATGCAAGAATATATATATTTATTTTTATTAGGGATGCCATTGGAAATGACTTAATTTGTTTAATTCTCAAACAACACATGTTCCCTTTGGTGTGCATGAAGATCATATGACTATCATACTAGTCTGGGTGATAGATCGAGTATAAATGAATGAGTTAGTAGAGAATAATAGGGTTATGGGGATAAGTCTGAGGTGATGACCAAGATAGTGGTTGAGTATCTATTTTATTATTTATCAGTATTTCTTACACTGTATTGAGTTGGCTAATTGGTGATCCTATTTATGAGGTTGACTGGTTTTCTACATGTGTAATTTTTTTATTGCATGGTTATGTTATTATTATGGTTTTATATTTCATGAAATTATTTATGGTCCACCTTGGTGTAATATTGGAATCTATATTTCTGTCATTGGTTATTATTTTTGTGATGGTGTTAGAGGGTATAATCTCCCCATGTGTTTTATCAGACCCTCAGTACTAATTGGAAACCTCTACTATATAGTGAGGTGCACTTAAGGTCATGTGGAACCACAAGTTTGGTATTGTTATGGTATTTTGGGTTGGTATGTTACACATTTGTTCACTAACTATCAACCTAAAATGTATGGGTAGTCTAAGTGGAATATCAAAATATTAGATGACATGTTGAGGTTATTATCACTAGACTATTAATGAAATTAGGCCCAATATCTACCTCTATTTGAATTTTCACACAATAATAAATTTTTATCCAACATAAAAATGGGAATGTATGACGATTTTTGTAGGAAGGATCCATACTACATCATGTCAGGATGATGTATGGGAAATGATGCTTGTGAGCTTAGAATTATTTGAGGAGACAACTATGAAATTACAAGCTATCAAGAAACATATCAAGATAGATTGAAGTATAAAAAAAGTTATATTAATAATCGACGAAAGGAATTTGGGAACCAAGTAGGTGATATAATATTCTTAAATATATTATCATGGAAGGGATTTATAAGGTTTGGAAATAAGAGAAGCTAAATCCTAGGTATATTGGTGCTTCAAATATTTGAAAAATAATTAGCAATGTTTGTTATCATTTAGGTATGCCACATAAAATCTCAATGTACATGAATTCTTTTATATCATTACTAATAAAGATCATTTCAGACCCAATATATCTACCAACCAATAAATAAATATATACAAAGATGGAATTTTTATATGATGAAGTTCCTATCAATATTCTTAACATGAGAGAGAAAGTATTATGTAATTGGAAACAATTCCTAGTGAATGAAATTTATGTTGGAAGCATGTATTTGATGGAAGTGTAAAATAGGTAAAATTAAAAAATATGTTAGATCTATCATAAAATTATATATACAATGTGTAATTACCTAGTTAAAAAATGTGAGGATTTCATGTAATTAATTTAAGAATGAAAAACTAAATCATAACAATACCTAAAAATATTTGAAGAATTTTACACATTACACTCCTTGTGGTGGTAATTTATTAAAAGATATAAATGGGTAACCTCATAGACCATCCAAACTTTCCTTAAAATATTGTTGGTACATAGATCTATAAAATCTAGGTTATATCATAGATAATCTAATAATATTTCAATGAACTTATTATCATAGAATTACAATTTATTTGATTCAAGAAGAATATTTTGGATCGGGGTGCCCCAAACTCTTTTTTCTCACTTTATGAAATGTGATAGATGATGACGAAGATCTCAAATTTATGAAACAAATATTACCCAAAAATTTAGTTTTTTTCTTATATAGTTTGGTGAAAACTTGGTAAAATTTCACATAAGTTCTTTAAAAATATTAATCTTAAAAATAAACAATTTAAAACTCTTATGAGATAGTCAATATTTCATAAATTCCATAAATGTTTTATAACTTATGATATATAAATTATATAATGTGATAAAATATTATTTATTAACTCAACTTATTTATCCCATAAAATATTTAATAAACCTTGAATAATGAATATTTATTCATAAAATAGTTTTCTTGTATTCATTTAATAACTTATGAATTTTTTGAGTTAGTAAATTAAATTATTATTATTTTAAACCTTCATAATATTGAATTTATTTAATTGGTTATGATCATTCAGTCTTGGAAATTACCTGACCCCATAATGGGGTCCACCATACCCAAAACTCCAATTCATTAGAATTATTTAAACTTTTGAATATACATAGTGTGTGACACTTTGGGCCCTTATCTTGATAGCAATGAGTGATATTCATGGGCCTTGAGTGGTATTTATTAACACATGAAGATACCTAAAGAGATAAGACTATGTTATATAATTTTCAACCTCTCCTATGAACATACACTATGTATATAATATCTTTTTATTTTTATATCTCTTAAAGAAAGATACATTAATTTTTCCACCATCCCTCCATGATTTATTTATTATTTATTATTGAACACACCATATGGATTTAACTTTATTATATAATGTGAATGAAATTATTAAAGTTACTAACATACTAGTCAATAGGGACTAATATATCTCTTCATATATTTGGAAGTGATAAATCATTTCCTGGTCATTTAATTAGTGTTATACCATCAATGATGCACCTGATGCAAGGTACCTCACCACAGACATAAGCTGACTTAGTTTTCATCATTTATAAAAGTACATGATCAATGATACACATTAATAATAATCTCAATTAATCACTATCATATATAAGTTCATCAAATGACACCTAAAACATGTGGTGTTCTTTCTAGAATGTATGTACTTCTAATCTCATATACATGAGATAAAAATGTGAAAAATTTAACAAAATATTTCTCAATCATTATAAATCCTCATCACCTAATATTAAAACCACATCAATGTATCATAAAATAGATGAATCTATACTATATGTCGTGCATTTAAGATAATTTTCATAGTATCTATAGGTTCTCTTTATAGTTAAAAACTGATACAACCTATTGATATGATATATAATCTAAATATAATATTATATAAAGTATATGTAGAAGAATAATAATTTTATGATGAGAGAAATATATGTATTTTTCAAACTAAATACATTTTAGGATAATAAAAAAGTATAGGTTTGAGATTAGTCTAAGGGACCCACTATCACAACACTCCCAAATGAACTAGTGCCAAATATTAAACACTCCCAATCTACTAGTTCCCACATGAGAATCATGATTTTTCTAAGACATGGATTTAGTCAATGGGTCTACCATGCTATAATTTATAGATATTTTTATAATTCAAAATTCTCCACCTTGAGTAAAATATCTAAAGAGATGAAACATATAATTTATATGATTTTTCCTCTAGTGTGGCTTAATCTCTATGGAAAGTACCAATGCTATAGTATTATCATAGTATTTTCCAATATGTTCTACATTTCTATGTAAAATTATAAGATTTGAGAAAAATATTCATATCCAAATTTCTTCCTCAGATACATTAGAAGTCTCTATATACTTATATTCTACTATAGAATCACCAATCACGAGTTTCATTGAGCTTATACTTTTCATTGCACCACCATTAATGAAAAATAAATAACATGGATATGTTT
The DNA here is from genome assembly GCA_963277665.1 of Viscum album. Lineage (NCBI taxonomy): Eukaryota > Viridiplantae > Streptophyta > Magnoliopsida > Santalales > Viscaceae > Viscum > Viscum album. The sequence goes on along the minus strand of OY728119.1, from coordinate 1,680,923,049 downwards.
TATGATTTTCATGTTTTTTATAGAAACTAGAATAAGTGTGTCATCTCACCACTAGCTCCTCATCTACTCCATATACTATGAAAATATCTTTTATATATCTTAAGTAATTTGATATAGTTTTAATTGTTCCCCAATGCATCTCTATTGGATTTTCTTGACATCTTTCCACCATTATTAAAGCACAGTCAAGATAAAAACCATTACATGGCATAGAATACACAATAAACACTAATACCAAAGCATAAAAAACTCTACACATTATATTTATCTTATAAAATATTTGTGGAACCATTTTATTGGAAAGATTAATTCCATGTGACTTATAAAATAATTATCTCTTAGATTGTTCCATATTATACCACTTGATTACCTTTTCAATATACAAAATTTTACTTAATCTATGTATCCTTTGAGATCTATCTCGATATATCTTGATCCTCTGAATATAGGCTACTCCACCCATGTCTTTCACATATAAGAATTCATTTAACCATATCTTAGCTAACTGTAAGGATTGACATTTTTTGACTATCAATAATATGTCATCAATAAAAAATACTAGAAAAATGATGGTGCTCCCACTAAACTTCTTGTTAAATCATGTATCATTTTTATTCTTAATGAAACCAAATTGTCTTAAGATCTCATCGAATGAAAAATTATATGATTTTTTGTATGCTTTAATCATTAATGGATCTCATATGACTTTCATTTTTGTTTTCATTTTTAAATATCCCAAACCATTCAAGTTGAGTTATATACACATCTTAAACAATATTCCCATTCAAAAAATGAGTTTTTAAATCCATTTTCAGATTCTCAAAATCATGAAGGGATATTATATCAAGTAAAATTCAAATTTATTTTATTATTATGATGGGTGAAAAGTTTTCATCATAAACAATTCATTTAATTTTTATAAAACTCTATGTCACTAATCTTTATTTATTGTTGTTTACATTTCCATCTATGTTTATATTTTGTTTGAATATATATATTTACAACCAATATGTGTTAAATCGGTTAGTGGGACTACCAAATTTCGAACATGATTTTTTATATATGGAATCCATTTAAGAATTCACAACTTATTTTCACCTAGAATCTTATTTTCTATATATATTACTTTCTTATAGGTAAGTGGTTTAATTTACTGAATGAATAATGTGTCATCAAACTTAGTGACAAGAAAACCATATCTCTTTAGTTATATAATATTTGTTGTCAATATATATATTAAACTACCACAAAATAGGGTTTCTGATGTGCCACCCTTTAACAGACCTAAAAAAACTCACTGATAGGGGCGGGGGATTTATCATTGCTAAAAAAAAGCACGGATAAAGGGAAATTTTAACAGCGCTAAAAAACCGATGTTAAAATTTACCCTCTATCAAAAAAATAGAATTAATAAAGGCCCAAAATTTATCAGTGCTTTTTTTAGCGCTATTAATGGTCCCCCTTTATCAGCGTTTTTTTAGTAGTGCAGATAAAAGAGGGCATTACTAGTGGTTTTTTCCTAGTGCTGAAAAAGTGTATATTTAAAAAAAAATGTAATTCATAAAAAATAATATATTGACATATAAGTATATTTATATTTATATAAATATAATAAAAAATTTTTAAATATGTTTTATATCTATTTGATATGTGGTAGATGAAAAACGGACACCCGAAGTAGAAATTATGACCGTTTGGAGGGATTAAGGACATTTTCATGCCTTGAAGAATATGAGAAGGTGTTCCAATGGTAATCGTAGTGTAGGTATAGTCATAATATTCCCTTTGATATGTGGTTGAGGAAAAACAAACACGAGAAGCTGAAGTTATGGAAAAACGGACACCTGAAGCCAAACTTATGACCGTTTGGAAGAATTTTGGGCCTTTTGGGTATTGAAGAAAATGAGAAGGGATTCTAGTGGTCACCAGAGTGTGTTACTATTCTCAAGCTTCCATTTTATATGTTTTAGAGTCAAAATGGACACTCGGATTAGAAGTTATTTTCATTTTAAATTTTTCAACCCTCACAGCACCTAAAAACCAAAGAAACCCACAACTCACTAAAATGGGCATAAATTCTACTCTAGGTGTCCATTTAAGTGCTGTGACTAGTCAAATAAAATTTCGTGAATCAAGTGACAACCAAATACAATCGAAACTATGAGAAGATAAAAGGAATGGAAGATATATTAGTTATACCACTCCAAAAAAACTCCAACTTCAAACAGTTATAACTTTCACTCTGGGTGTCCGTTTGGACTCTACCACATATCAAATCGAAGGAAGAGAAGAGATATATAAAACATGATGACTTGAATGTAGTTCTAGTCAATTATGGGACCCAAAAATCCCAAAACTCCATCAGAAGGTTTCCAAAACTCATTTTCTATGTTTAGACCTCTATCAAATTTTTATTAAAACGGTCAAAACTCTCGATTCTTATGTCTGTTTGGCCTCTAGATCTTGTTATATCATATTTCATTCCATGATATTTGGTTTTAATGTTAATGGAGATGAAAGGAATACCTAGAGTAGAAGTTATACCCATTTTTGTGACTCTATGGTCTGTTAGGTTTTTCAAGCCCCCATTTCTAGCACTTTTGTCTTTTCTGCTATTTTTTCAAATAGCTGTAACTTATAATCTACCTGTCCGTTCGGCATCCACCACCTATCAAAATCAAATATCATTTTATGATATTTGATTTTACTAATCACAGGTCTGGAAAAGACTCTTGGATCATAAGTTTTTGTCGTTACCCCGAGTTTAGAGTTTATTTGACTTTCTGAGAGTATTTACGGGTTTTGATGGTTTCTCCATTTTTACCCATATAACATGTACGTGTATATATATATATATACATATATTTGTGAGAATCAATATTGAAAAACTGATATATATTATCTATATATTCTAAACATATGTATATACATATTAATATATAATATTTTTAAATATATATAAATATTTTTAATTATACATACATATATAAATATAATATATATATGTGTGCGTGTGCTGTATATATGTATTTATTTATTTATAAACACACATAAAAATAATAATTTATAAACGCATTCAAAACCGATCTTATAAATATATATTAATTACGAATAAATATATTAATATAAAAATGTAACTATATATATATATATTAATATAACTATATATATATTAATATAAATAAAAATATATATATATACAGATTTATATATATTAATATAACTAAATAAATAAATAAATAAATATATTAATATAACTAAATATATATATATGTTAATATATATATATTAATATATATATATTAATATATATATATTAATATATGAGTAAATATAACTATATATATTTATATATAAATAAATAGATATATTAATAAATGAAGAGAAAAACAATATGGTGGAGTTGTAAAGGATTAGGGTGCGCAGACAACATGTCCCGAGTTAGAATCCAGAGAGAAACAGGTCGCGCACGTGGGTGGAATAATAGCTAACGCTGTTAAAGGGGGGTGGGGGTACTGTTAAAGGGTGTGGGTGAGGGTGGTGGCTAGGGGGAATGCGATAGGGATGTCAGAGTGCTGTTAAAGGGGGTGGGGGGGGGGGGGCGCTGTTGAAGGCTCCCCGAATTGATTTTTTTTTTAATGATTTTTAAACTTTTATCAGCGCTCAAAAAAAGTGATGATAAAAGAGGCCTTTTATCAGCATTAAAGAAAAGTGCTGATAATAGACCATTTTATCAGTGGTTTTTTTAGTGCTGATAAAAGACCCCATTAATCAGCGATTTTTTTGAGCACTGATAAATGGGGCCTTTATCAGCGCTTTTCAGAGCGCTGATAAATGGGACCCTCCCTTTATCTTCGTCTCGATTAATAGCTCTTTTTTAACACTATTAATTCCCTTTTCTAGCGCTGTTAAAGGCCGTATATGCAGTAGTGTTACTTGTGTATTAGAAACTTATCATTCTTTCAATATTTGTTATGTAGTTTGTTCCCCTAACAAATCTTGTACATATATAGCTTAAAAACCATCAAAGTAAATCTTTCTCCTCTCATTTTCATTAGAAATGTGTTTCCCTTCTAGAAATACATCATATCCTACCACAATTACAATTCTATCTAAATAGTTATATAGGAAATATCATTTATTTTTCATAGGATACTCTATAAAGATTTACATTATACCTTGTGACATTGGTTTATCGATATGTATTATATTAAAAAAACACATCACATCCCCAGAAACATATGTGTGATAAACCATGTTTCTTCCCATATCATAACTTATATAGAATTTCATTTATTACTTTAACTGGTACTTGGCTTAATGTATATGCCACCAAATATAGAGAATATTCCCCAAAATGATAAAGGAAGAGATTTATGACTCAACTTTGATCTTATAATTTCTATAGAGGTATGATTCCTCCTTTAATTTACACCATTTCACTAATATGTATAAGGAGGAAGAAAATGCCAGCATATCCCATTTTCCTTTGAATTATTGATGAACATGTCATGACCCAACCCACTGGGGCCCTCTTGGTTGGCAGTAAGTAGAGTGTGCCAACCCAATCCCACATCCAATAGATTAGGGGATAGTAAAAATCATCGAGTAGTCATGAAACTAAAATTGGTTTCCTTATCATCAAGTAATTATATGCACACACACAACCAACTCCATACAATAGTGAAATGGTATAATAAAATACTGAAACATCTATAATGTAAACCATGCATAAAATAAACTCTAGGAAATAAATAATAGTGAATCCAGTGTAATATATTAGATATAAAGGAAAAAATACACACTTAACTAGAAATGAAGTCCCAACCTAACAAAAACCGGAAAAAGGGAAATATTGAAGAGATCTCAACTCAAAATCACTAAGGTTGACCACCAAAAAAATTAATCACCAAGAAAAACCATGCTCTACCAAAACCTGGTCCACCAATATCAATGCCAATATTTCTATCATCTATATAAGAAATAACATGTGTGAGAAAATCCCATATGTGGGTGAGTATATACATACCTATAAGGATTCCTTGAAAACCAAAGAGGGAAGAAATAGAAATAAATAGTAAGCTCAGCCCATAAAGTGGGAGTGTAAAGAAACACGACATCATATATACTCAAAAGAAACCCAAGCTAATAGAGAAAGGGTATATCTATCTCTATATATGGATATGAATAATGAGTCTACCTATGTATATAAATGTCTATATCGGATGCCCCCAACCTTGTGAAACCTCATAAGAATTAACATAGAGGGGCCACACCTTGAAACTATACTCCATAGTCAAGGTAGCACTAACTCCAATGGAGGAACATATTACCATAGGATATTGGTGACATGGGAGTAACACTCTATATATAGAAGTCCCACACCCTCTATAGTATGGGGGAGCACTGAATCTACCTATATAAAGAGTATGTGGGACCCACTACCTAGTTCAATTGAGGAGCACTGACTCTGATATTGTAGGATCCAAATATGAATATATATTCTCAATTAAAAGAGGGGGGGGGGGTGAATTGTATGTTTAAAAACATTAATTTTTAACCTTAAGGAAAAATATATTTAACAATGTTAAAAATGATAAATTCACTAAGACTCTTTTAGTTATACTAAACAAACTTTCTTGGGTTCCAAAAATATGGTTCAAGAAATGAAACTTAAGAAAAGTTTACAAGGAAAATATTATACCTTAAAGAATATATAACCTTATTTATCAGAGTATGAAAAAGTAAAATAAAGTATAAGAAAGTTATATTATCTTCCTTTATTAAAATGAAATGGAAATAAAACTTGAAACAAAATGAGTAACAAGGAGAAAATCAATTAAACCAAAGAGTAGGGTAACCAAAAACCTTGAATAAAGGTCCCCTTGACTTACACTTTCAAGAAAGTATGTCTTAACCACACCAAGGTAAAGCCTCGATAGGAATATCAAAATATGTCTTGCTATCCCTACAAGCCGTCAATATTTAAGTTTGTGGGAAACTATGTATTCCTATCCCTGGAAGCCCTCGAAATTTAAGGTAGTTGGTACCTCTATCTTGCTATCCCTAGAATCCCTCAATTGTACTCAACAACAATCAGAGTCACATGAAGCAAACCGAACACAATGTTCAGATCTGCACAAAGCATGAGAGTCTCTCTCTCTAGAAATCACTTCACAACATGAAATATCTAGATTGATGGAACAATTTTTCGTCTTCACTGAGCTCATTCAAATAATCTCTTATTTATTGGAAGATCTCCAACAATCGGTTCCCTCCTCCAACGATCATATTTTTCCTTGAATCTAGGAGGGACCTATACACGTGTCACTCAACCAACAGTTAGTTAGAAACAAATTGTATGACATCGTTTCACAATAATAGAATGTGTAAAGAGAATGAAATTACTTAACCAAATATATTTTTAGTAGTTCAAAGGAAAACTAAATTTTGGTGTCTAACCATATAAACATTCAGAATCTATATGACATGGATATTCATATTTTTTTTTACAAAGAATTAATATTCTGAAATATAAAGATTCTAGAGTCTGAATTTTAGAGAATTTAGAGTCTGAATTTCAGAAAATTTAGAGTTTGAATTTCAGAGAACCCAGAGTGTGAATTTTAGATAATTTGGAGTTTGAATTTCAGAGAATTCAAAGTCTGAATTTTAGAGAATTGGGAGTTCAAATTTTAGAGAATTCAGAGTCTGAATTTTAGATAATTAGGAATATAAATTTTAGAGATTTAAGAATCTGAAAATAGAACACTCTATTTTAAAGGAATTATAGGATTCCAAGGTTTTAAATAAGAATTCGAATTTTAGACTTATTAATAAAATGTGTTCGATTTAGAGAGATTATAAAATAAAATAATAAAAATAGAGGTAATGATAAAAATTTCCTTAGATAAGGGAAATTTTTCTTATGAAAATAATCCTTAGGGGAAATTTTTTTTCCTTAAGATAAAATGTTTCTGATTTTCAAAACATAGAGGAATGGAAAAGTCATAAGGAGACCATATTGACTTAACAATCTCCCCCTTTTTGGAGAGCACAAACATCCTTACGAAAAATAATATTAAGACTAAGAATTTTACTTTATGATCTTAAAAGAAGAAATTATCTCCCTTTAATTATGAATCATAGTGAATATGAATAACTCCCCCTTAGGTTTTTAAATCCCTAAGGATCATATTCATGACTTCCTTAAAGAGATTTTTCTTTTTCTTGCATAAGGAAATATTCTTTGAGAAAACTTTCCCTTATATAGACTTCCCTTTACTTAGATAATTCTATTATTTACTTATTATTATTTTTATCATTCCTTTCTCCCCCTTTGTGATTTTCAAAAAAGGATAGAGAGAATGGGAAAAAAATATTGTACATGAAAGATTAGAACTATACACAAAAAACAAAATGAAACACAACAATAATTTTCATTATTATTGGAAATATTGATATGATGAAGGTACAAAAAAAGATTGTATTTGGAAGGAAAAAATTAATCCTTATTTTTCCATCAACATGAACTTATTCACAATGGCCTTAAGATTCTTTATATCCTTATTATATTCTTCAAAGTTCTTGAGAATATATTCCTAATCCTCATTTTTCTTCTCCAGATCTTTGATCTTTTCATCCTGAGACTTTAGGATTTCTTCATGAGACTTCAAAATCTCTTATTGATTACTAAACATCTCTTGAAACTCGATTATGAGATCTTTTTCCCTCTTTAAATTCATAGAAACTAAATTCAGTTTCCCATTCAGATCTTTTACTTCTTGCTTACAGGATGCTTGATCTAGATTTAGATTTTTTTGAAAACAAATTTGTAAGCTTCATCATTCTCACATCTTCTCTATCAAAGGAATCTTTCATAGAGTCTGGAAAGTCATCAAGAATTATCAGATCTTAAATCATCTTCTTGGACCACTTACTGATTTACTTACAAGGCCTTTTGTGAGAATCATACTCGATATAGAAAGTTTTGAAATTAGCCTCAATCTTAATGAATTTTTTCATAAGCATGCTAACTGAAACCTATTTCTGATCGAATGAATGCTGAAGCATTTGACACCTCGAGTCTATACTAGGAATCAAAGGAATGGTGTCATCTAATTTCTTCAATGATTAAACCACAAATTCATTACCCAAGGAGGATGATTTCAAATTAGATTCCCTTGTTGGTGAGTATTCTTTCTCTATCTCAGTAGCCTTTATTTTTGAAGAACCACTAAAAACTTTCTTAGCTACCACATATTTCATAGGTGTATCAAATATCACAATTTTTCTGTTATCAGATTTAGAAATGGTCTCTACATATTTTGTTGATTCATGTTCACTATCTGACACTTGAACTATTTTTTCCTCGCCAACATTTTCCTTCTCAGCGTCTGCCACAAGATCATCTGGTTGAACAATATCATGATTAATTCTTTCATCTTTAGATGGTTTATTTACTTCTTCCGGAACATCATCACCTTTTCTTAGGGAAGAAAGTTTTTTTGATTCGACCTGAGAAGTCCAGATAGACAAATTTTTAGAATGGATTTCCTTCTCATGATATTATTAAACTTGTATTATCATATCATTAATGTCATCACTTCATTACTATTCTTCTTGTTACACTTATTTTTCCTAAACAATATCTTCATCTTCTTCTGGTTTTGGAATTACCATCTTCTTTCCCGGAGTCACAGGTACTGATTCTTGTTGAAAATATTCTGGTACCTAGATTTGTTCAGAAGCTTTCTCAGTATCTTTGAGATGTTCTTGAACTATCTTAGATTTAGAAATTTTATTCTTTAGCTTCTTCTATTTTTCTTGTTTTTCATACTCCTCAGTAGGCTTAATCTTCAATGCTTTTGGCTTAGCAGGATCCAGGACAAAGTTAGGATCTCCTTCCTTCCTATTATTCTTCTCTTATCTCCACTTTGAAACCACTTCATCGGGGTAGGTTTTTTGATTCTTAGACTTTGGGGGTGATGATTTAGTTTCCTGAACTATAGGAGTTTTTCCTTTGACTTCCAGTTCCTTCTGATTTTTATTCTTACCAACCTTCTTAGAAATCTCATCTACTTCCAGTTTCTTATATAAGGCTTCTATTTCACTTTATGATAAGTTATAGAATTATCTAGATTTGATATTAAATCCAACCTTTATCCTCTTAAAGGTATCATCACTAAGAAAAAAAACTTGAATGTTCTTTGCTTAGAAGTGCATGGGATTTTGAAAGAATCTAGGAAAATGACTATAATCTTGGATATGATTGTGGGATACATGATAATTTGTGATTTGAGAGTCCCATTATTGATGTTGGAAAATGTTAACAAGATATATTGTACCAAATTTATCTTCCTCAAGTTTACCAAAAAATCCATAACATAGATATAACTTTTCTTCAAGGTGTCCTTATCACGTTTTCTCGGAATGATAATTCCCTAAACCCATAATTATAAGATCCTAATATTTGTAGAGAGATGATTGATTTTTGGTGTCTTTACTTATATCAAATCAAGAAACTCTATAGCATTCTCCCTCTGGAAACATCCTGATTTATCTGGCAATTTATGGGTACAGAAAATAGCTTCACCCTCATATGGAATTTTGATGATGCTTGTAGCCTTACTAAAGTAAATGGAATAGGTTTTCCCATAACTTATGAAAGAAATTTTTTCTATTCCACCTTTATTGAAAAAACTCACTATTTAATAAAACTCATCAAGCAACATAGGGTAAACTAGATCTTTTCCTTTTGGTTTAGCTATGTAGAGACTTTCCCACCCATTCAACTTGATATTTTTTGTAATGAGAAAATCATACTTTGAAAAGAACTTGGGATACACTAACCTTTATCTGTAGAATTTCCATTATGAAATTTCCTTGACTGAAGAAATTTTCTTCTGAGGATATGCTTCCATAGACATTCGGAGTTAAGAAAGTCAGAAATGCGGAATGACCCTTATGTAGTGAGGAAAAGCTTACACACACAAATGCTTGAAAATATATATGGGACAAAGAATATGAGGCCTTTATATAGGCGTTGAAGTGAATTTTCATATTCCTAGATTAATCCAATAGTTGAAAGAAGCTCGATATGATCTGATGGTTGAGATGAAATCCAAATAAAGATTTTGGTTGGTTCTGATATTTTGATATTTTTAAGATAAAAATTCGGATTTAAGATAAGTGAAATTGAAAATTTTACTTAAAAAAAGATAAAAATACCAACAAGTAAAACAATTAATTACAAAAACCTAAGTAAGGAAACATACCTTCTAGATTTCTAGGAAAATTTTCATTAATGAGGAAAATTATTCTTGAAGAACTTTAGATTCCAGAAAATTTTCTTAAGAAGGAAAAAAAATTTAAACCAGAAAAATATAGTGGGTGAACAGAAATAAGTTTCTAGAATTTTGAGTTTTAAAAAATTTGGTTACTAAAGAAAATTTGACTAACACAAAATTTGAAAAGAAAATTTAATAACGAAAAATTTTGATTATGAAAAATTTTGATTACAAAAAAAATTTGATTACAAAAAATTTTGATTATGAAAATATTTTGATTACAAATTTTTGTTTGATTACCAAAGAAAATATACTCCCCCTATGAAAAGGAGTTTCTTAATGTATGGAGATAGGTTTCAAAAAAAAGTTAATGAGGAAGATTACCTTACGGTGATCAAACCTAATTTTTTTTAATGTATTTAAATCTATTGGAGGGTAATGATTTTGTAAAAATATCAACAAGTTGATCTTGCATTCCGATAATCTGAAGAATGATATCAATTTTAAGTGTGTGATCTATAAAAAAGTGATGCCTAATATCTGTGTGTTTTATATAGGAGTGATGTACAGTGTTTTTTCTTAGGAAAATGTTACTAGTATTATCACATAATATCTTTATTTTAGTAAAAATCATGCCATATTCTCTGAGTGTCTATTTCATCCACTACACTTGAGCACAACAACTTCCAACTACTATATATTCAGCTTCATCAGTGAATATTTCTACCGAGTGTTTCTTTTTTCATGACCAAGAAACTAATAAATCTCCTAATAAATAATAATTTATGAATTTAATTTTCCTATACATTCTACATCCAACAAAATCATCATTTGAAAATATTTTAGAAACCAAATCATTTCCATAAGTATAGAAATTTTCTAAATCCATAGTTCCCTTTAAATAGCGAAAAATTATTTTTAATGATTTTAAATGAGATTTTTTTGGATTTTATTGATATCTTTCACATAATAATACTAAAAAAATTAAATCTAGATAACTAACTATCAAGTATAATAAACTTCCTATCATACCTCTAAATGATGTTTGATCTACTAGTTTCCCAACTTCATCAAGATCAAGAGAATTTGAGGTACCAATTGGAGGGCTTATACTTTTAGTGTTTTCGAATACATACTTCTTGAGAAGATCTTTAATATACTTATATTGATATATATATATTCCTTATAGTTTTTGAGAAATTTGAAAACCTAGGAAAAATGTTAACTCAGCCATCATACTCATTTCAAAATCAGTTTTCATTAAATTTTCAAAGAATTAGTTAAAGATTGTTGAATTGAACCAAATATAATTTCATAAAAATAAATTTGAATAATCAAAAAATTTTTATTATCTATATTTATAAAAAGAGTTGGATCAGAAGTTCTCTTAATATAATTGTTTTGTAGAAAAAATATTTTAAGTCTATCATACCAGAATCTAGGTGCTTGTTTAAGTCCATATAAAGCTTTGGTAAGTTTGAAAACATCTTCTGGATGTTTTGTGTCTTCAAAACCAAGAGGTTTTTCAACGTAAACTTCCTCTTGAACATATCCATTTTGGAAATCACATTTTACCTTCATTTGAAAAAGTTTGAAATTAAAGAATGCTGTAAAGGCAAGTAGAATGCGAATAGATTCAAGTCTAGGTACTGGAGAACATGTTCCTTAATAATATATTTCTTATTATTGATTATATCATTTAGAAACTGATCTAGCTTTATTTATTACTATGATTCAATTTTCATCCCATTTATTTCTGAAGACCCATTTAACTTAAATTAAAGAAGTTTCCTTAGTTCTTTCAACCAAGGTCTATAATGTATTACTTTCGAATTCATTTAGCTCATATTTCATGGCTTTAATCCAATCATCATCACCTAAAGCTTCATCATTGGTTTTTGGTTCAAATTGGGAAATGAATTATAGATGTTATACTTCATTTATCAAGGAACCACTAGTCCTTATAGGTTTATTTACCTCACCAATGACACTATCACTGGGATGATTCTTAAGAAACAACTGATTTGGGTTTTGTAAAACCTGTTCATCAACATATGGTAGGAAATCTTATGGGGTAAATGCTTCAGAAATATTTTCTTGAACATTTTCCTTATCAGAAAGATCTTATATCATGGTTTGAAGATCATTTTTTGAGAACACATCCGAAGATGTAGGTTAGGGTTGTTTAACGACAAAAGGATCAGTTTCATGAAATTTAACATGCACTGTTTCTTCAACAATACATGTGTTTTTATTAAAAACTCTATTAAGATTTAGAAGATGTGGAGTAGCATAGGAAAATTCCTTCATCAGATTTTGGTTCAAACTTATGTAAGTTATCTTTAGTATTCAGGATGAATACTTTGCAACCAAATACTTTGAAGTATGAAAGCCTAGGTTTTCTACCATTCCACAATTCATAAGGTGTTTTGTTATGAAAAGGTCTGATTAAAAATAAATTTAAAGTATATCAAGTAGTACTAATAGCTTCATCCCAAATGTTCTTAGAAATTGAATATTCACTTAAAATGGTTTTAGTCATCTCTCGATGAATTTGATTTCTTATTTCAACAACATCATTCTATTGAGGAGTTCTTTGTGCTAAGAAGTTATGAGTATTTCCTTTCATACTACAAAATGTTTCAAAATGTGAATTTTGAAATTCTTATCCATGATCACTATGAATAGTTATCAAAGGAAGGGTTTTCTCATTTTTAATTTGGGATCTAAAAGTTATGAAATAAGAAAAATATTCAAATTTATTTTCTAGAAAATAGACCCACATAAATCTAGTGTAATCATCAACTAGGATAAATTCATAACATTTTCCTCCAATACTTATAGTTTGTGCTGGACCAAAAATATCCATATGCACTAACTATATTGCATAAAAATTTGAGACTTCACCGATTGATTTAAAACATGATTTATGTTTCTTTCCAAATTTAAAAGGATCACAAAATTTTTAAGAATCAAATCTAAGATCTAGTAGATCCTTAACATGTATTTTCTTTGAGAGTTTTATAGGTTCATAAGGTTATAATGTCCTAATATACTATGCTATAACCAATATTGATCTTCCATTGCTTTAAGTCAAGGCAGATCTTGGCTCCTAAGGTTTTCTATGTTTAGTGTGTATACATTCAATTACCTATGGGAAAATAGAATAAACTCTTCATTGTAATTTTGTACTAAGAATTTATCATTCCTAAAATTCACAAGAAAACCTTCATCACATAATTGACTTATGCTAATGAGGTTGTACTTAATACCCTTAACAAATAAATTTTTTTTAAATCAATGTTTTTCCAAGAATAACAATGTCACCTATACCAAAAATTTCTCTTGGAGCATTATCTTCGAAAGTTACTTTTCCTCCTTTCTTCTTGATAATAGTTTCAAAGAATCTTATTTTACCAGTCATATTCTAGGAATTGCCACTATCCTTGTACTATGTATTGCTATTGGTACTATATTTATTTTTCTGAAAATAAATGAGTTAGACTTTCAGAATATAAACTTTCTTAGATCCCAAAATTTTAGAAAGTAAGATTTTAGGAATCCACATTTTCTTAGAAAAATAAGATTTATGAAAACCTAAAGATTGAGTATTATTTAAAGAACAACTTTTCTCCCAATTTCCACTACATTGGCATTTAGTGAAAAAATGGAGCACTTTAAGGAACAAAATAATTATTACTAAAAAATAGGTTTGGAGTAGGTATAACCAAATCTAGAATGATTTCTCAAAGGATTAATTTGGGAATACATATTGTCAATGTTTTCCTTACCAGAGGTAATGTTTGACAGACATTTCCTTAAGGAAAATATTTCTGAATTTAGTTTAATAACCAAATTTTTATCGGAAAAAGCATTAGTTTTAGGAAACGAGTTAGCCTATAAAATATTTTTCTTATAAATTAAATTTTCAAGATCCTATGAAAGTTTATCCTTCTCATAATAAACTTCCTCAAGGTTTTTTAAAAAATTTTAAAAATCACAAATTTTCTGATTAAGATCTTTAGAAAGACAAGATACTTCTTTAGTTAAAACAATAATTATAGAATTTTCTTTCTCTAACTTTTTATTTATCTTACAATTTTCATTTTCAAGGAGTTTAGAAAATCCAGAAACTTCTTCATAAGATGGTAAATAGTTGTCTTCATCAGAAGAAGATTCTTTATCTGAAGACTTATAGTATTTATCATCTGTATAATTTTCATTCAAAGGTACATTAGTAATATATTCGGCATTGTGTACCTTTTCCATAATACAATGATTTTCAATAGGTACTATATATATAAGACCAATATTATTCTAACTAGAAGATTCATATTTTGATGATTCATCTGAAGAGTCACCACCACTGGCACTCCAGGTGTCATTTGATTTCAAAACATTCTTAGCCTTATCCTTGTAATAATTTTTCCTGTTTCTCTCAGAATTATTTTCCTTTCTATCTTTTATTTTGAGCATGGGACAATCTAGCCCGGTGTGTCTAGCCTGTTTACATTCATAGCCAGTGAATTCTGAGTCTTTCTTGTCATTTCTTTCTTTCTTCTTATATCTATACTGAAAGTCTTTTTTTCCCGCTATCTTTTTCATCCTTCAAGAAAGATTAGCTAGCTCATTTTTAGAATGTTCACTTTCACTATATTTAGATAGAATAATGACTTTCTTTAACATTGATCCTGTAACCCTTTATAGAGTATTGGATTTAGTAGTTGTAAAGGCTACAATTTCCTTACCATTATTATTTTTATTCATATCAGCATCTCTTTTCATTATTGTCTCATGTTGAAAAAGAGTTCCCAAAATCTCATCAAGTTTAATTTGAGATACTTTCCTATTCTCATCAATAACTTTCCTTTTTGATCCCCACTCTTTGGTATGAGGTCAATTATCTAGTCCATAAGGGCTTCATCATCAAGACATTTCTTTCCTATATATTTAAGACTATTGAAAATATTCATAAATCTTTGTTGTACTTTGAAAATAGGTTCTCCATAAGGAAATATAAATCCATGATATTCTTCTATAAGAATAGATCTTCCAGTCACTATCACTTTTGAAGTCCGAAAATGAGTAACCTCAAGTTTCATCCAGATGCAGTTAGTTGCTTCACAAGAATAAATTTGACTATATATATCCCTGGTCATAGAACACAAAAAAGTATTGTGTACCTTGCAATTTAGTTGATATTCTGACTTTTCTTGGTTGGTGAAGGTTTTGAATTCCTTTTTTTGGTATTTTGTAATCTTCTGTGAGCATTACAAAATTGTCTACTCTAGTGCTAATATAAAAATTATTCATTCGATATCTCTAGTACTCATAATCATTACCATAAAAAATAGGTGGTCTAGTAGGATTTATATTATCAATAGAACCAATATTCATTCCTTCCAGTCTATAATAAAATATTTTTTCACAAAACTTGTATATAGAAAAGGTTTGTAAACAAAGATAAAAATCTCTAATAAAAACTTATGCAAGAAAAGTTAAGCAAGAAAATTTAAAACAAGGAAAACATGAGCTAGAAAACTTATATGTGAATATAAGTATTTCAAAGACCTCCTCTAATACCAATTATAGGATCAAAATATGAATGTAGATGCTCAATTACAAGAGGGGGGTGAATTATAAGTTTAAAACAATTTCATTTTTAACCTTAAAAAAATCTACTTAACAATTTTAAACAAGATAAATTCACTAATCCTCTTTTGTTCTACTAAGAAAACTTTCTTGGGTTCTAGAAATATGGTTCTAGAAATGAAACTTTAGAAAATTTTATAGGGAAAATATTCCACCTTAAAGTGTATAAAATATTATTTATTAGAGTATGCAAAAGTACAAGAAAGTATAATAAAGTTATACTTTCTTCCTTTATCAAAATGTAGTGGAAATAAAACTTGAAACAAAATGAGTAACAAGTAAAAAATCTTTTAACCCAAAGAGTAGGGTATCCAAAAACTTTGGATAAAGGTCCCCTTGATTTATACTTTCAAGAAAGTCTGTCTTACCCACACCAGGGTAAGCCCTTGATAGGAATACCAGAATCTATCTTGCTATACCCGCAAGACCTCGATCTTTAAGGTAGTATACACCTCAGTCTTCCTATCCTTGGAACCCCTTGAACTTTAAGGTAGTCAGTACCTCTATCTTTATATCCCTAGAAGCCATAAATTGTACTCAGAAACAATCATAGTTACATGAAGCAAGCTGAACAAGATGTTCAGAAACACACAAATAATGAGAGTATGTTTCTAGAAATCACTTCACTGCATGTAATCTCTAGATTGATGGAACAATTTTTCATCGCTACTGATATCGTTCTAATTAGATTCAATTTATAGGTACATCTCCAATGGTTAGTTCCCTTCTCTGATGGTAAAATTTTTCCTTGAATCTCAGAGGGACCTGTACACATGTCACTCAACCAACGGTTAGTTAGAAACTAATTGCACGACACCATTTCACAATAATAGCATGTCTAAATAGAATGAAATTACTAAACCAAATATATTTTTCATAGTCTAAGGAAAAATAAAGTTCAGAGTCTAACCATATAAACATTCAGAAACTATAAGACATGGACATTCATATTTTTTTTAAAAAGAATTCGGAATCGGAAATCTAAAGATTCTAGAGTCTGAATTCCAATGAATTTGGAATCTGAATTCTAAGGAATTCAGAGTTTGAATTCTGAGGAATTTAGAATCCGAATTTCAGTGAATTTGGAGTCTGAATTTCAAATAATTCAGAGTCCAAATTTTAGAGAATTTAGAAACTTAATTTTAGAGAATTCAGAGTTTGAATTTCATATAATTCAGAGTCTGAATTTCATAGAATTCAGAGTTTGAATTTTAGAGAATTCGGAATCTAAATTTCAGATAATTCTTAATCTTAAAACATAACACTATATATCCAAGGAATTATAAGATTCTGAGGTTTTACATAAGAATCCGAATTTTTGACTTAGTAATAAAATGAGTTTGAATTAGAGAGATTATAAAATTAAATAATAAAAGCAGAGGTAAGGATAAAAATTTCCTTAGAGAAGGTAATTTTTTTATGAAAATAATCCTTAGGGAAATTTTTTTTTTCTTAAGATAAATTTTTTGTGATTTTCAAAACATAGAGGAATGTAAAAGTAATAAGGAAACCTTATTTACTTAACATATATTCCTCTAACGAACAACTTGAACACTTAGATCAGCCAAGCATCACTGAAAGAATAATCCCGCTCATAAAACCTTATGTTATAGATCTGATTCCAAAATAATGGCCACCATCATGTCCCTTGTTGAAAACTACTCAATATAGGTTACTCAAATGCCCAAATATGAGTCTCCAAGGAGTTATGAGAGGTAGAAGTGTATGGTAAAAGTATACATTGTGTACATAGGGTCACACAACATGTGAACTCACCTAGAAACCTAGATATATATTTTCCTAGAAATAGATTAAAAAACCTTGTGGATCTATAAGGAATGTATGTAGAGTAAACCACGTGTCTTAGAATTATGGGTATTGCCATGTCCTCTATCCAATGCATGCACAGTTTGGTCATTCATGTGTATCCTGGTCATGCTTAAGTGCTCTGACTATGAACGGGTACACTGGTCGTTTCCATGCCCATGTACTCTGGTAGTTCCCATGTACCTAGCCATTCCTATGTACCCAGAGATATATGTTGGGTCACTAGATTTAGTTCACACAAAGTGTAGTAATAACACAGAATGTATGAGGTTTAACTATGTGCGGAACCTTATTTTTTGTGGAAAGGGGATTACACGACATGTGTTATCCGAAGTATATGCTGTGTATGTTGGGATTTTCTAGAATCCCATAGTATTTATGTAGAAATTCATATATTCCTCTTCCACCACCTTCCTCTCTAATTAACCACCTGAAATACACTAAAATCAAAGGGGGAATCCTCCATTCATCGATTCTCAGCCTCCGGTGGCTAGAAATCGGATCCTCAATTACCCAATCGGTAAACCGTCACACCTTCTGCAATCATTTAGGGTTATGATCCTCAAAGAAATCATCCTTAACCTAAAAAATGCCTCAATACATCCAAAAAACACCAATATCTTTCTCGTTCACACAATCTAGATAAATATGGGGGTAAAATCACACTTGAATCTGACTCAAAAATGTCAAATCTATAACCATGTGGGCCAATGATGAAGAATGTGAAGAAAAGTGTTAGGAAAATCACAATAATAATGTGGAAACCATCATTGGATAGTGTAATATTATCCAAATATTACATAAGGTGAACAATGGGTTAAATAAATCCAAAACAATTAAATAATTATGTTTAAAAACAATAATTAAAAATTGGTCTCATGCAAAGAACATAAATCATAGATAATAAAAATCATGCTTATCAAAAAATTAAAGGGAATAAATCAATGAAGTAACATAATATACCTTAAGAAAAATATTGATTATTGGTAAAGAAAATGCTGACTAGTGAAGAATGTGATGATACCACTATGTTCGTTGTCTGCCATAAAATTTTCTTTAACCATTCATCGCGAGTCCACATTATCGAGTCACCAATGCAAAATAATCTCCCATAATCTCTTATACCCCAGGGTTATGTGGCTAATTAAAGAGATTTTCCAAAATGGTAAACATGCATAGGGATAAACTAGGTTTTGGTTATTTAAGTAAATTAATTAATTACTTAACACACTGCCAATAGTATCCTTTAAATGAATTCCTGACACCGACCAACTTTGTGTCACACCTAGGGTAAACTCTACATTCCAAAACAACCATTATATCAGTTATCAAACCCGAGGTTATGATCAATGGTAAAACCATTTATACTAGAAATATGAATTCACATACTATTAATATATATTAATATTTTCAATATGTTCATTCTGGGGTCCTCTGACACCAAACATATTGATGAATTTGAGGAAAAATTCATAGATATATATTTAAAAATATTCAAAATATAAAACTATAAAAATATGATTTGTTACATTATACCCTCTTTCAAGGATTATCTCCCTAAAAAGAACAAGCTACAAAAAAGGTGGGGGTATTGAGCCTACATTGGGATCTCACACTCCCAGGATATTTTCAACATGCTCCTATACTACCAAATCACTTGAACCAAACATATGATCTATCCACATATGATCCTCTCATGCTGATGTTTAATCACCACAGGGTATTCCCGAGAAGGTGGATATGTCCTTTATTTCCTACTCACCCCAGTAAATAAATTATATTAGGACATGCATGTATCTCCTCGACTATGACACATGGAGGAAATAATTAACTTGTTCCAACTGTGGGGGTAAGTTCAAGTGGTAATAAACCTCAACAACCCACCATAGCATCAATAATGGATCAATAAACTTAGGGATAAATTTTTTGCTCATCCAAATCTCAAAAATCATTGTCATGTGAAAAAACTTAGGAAATAATGGTCTCCCTACATGAACTCCAAAGTCCATTGATTTCAATTCGAATAATATTTATGTTATCTTTGGGTTTACCTCAAAGTTTTGTAGTTAACCTAAACCTTATTTATCATTTCCTTCACCTTATTTGGTCCAACATGAGATGTCTTTCTAATCTCATTCCATCACAAGGGTGAACTATAGGGTCTTAGGGCCTCAAAAGGTTCCATCTAATATTATAGTGATAGATATTGTTATAATTAAACTATACCATGGAATGTGATCCTCCCAAATCTAGAAAAATATTAACACTCATGATCTTAGCATATGTTTCAATAACCATATGGTCTGATCGGTCTAACAATCTGTATTGGTGTGAAATGTCATTCTCATATGTAACAAGGCCTAGAAATCCTCATATAATCCTTAACAAACCATGAAATAAACCAAACATCACAGTCCAAGATGATTTTCATGGGTACCCCATGAAGCCATACGATTTCACACACGTACAACTTCCCCAAACTCTCAACTTAACTCTAATCCTTGATGGAAAGAAAGTTTCATGAGTTGGAGAGTTTGTCAATAATAATCCAGATAACATTTTGGCCTATCACCATCCATGGAATACCTAGCATAAAATCCATTGATATACTATACCATTTCCATTTTGGGATCTCAATAGGTTGAGTTAAACCTGATGAAACCTGTTGTTCATCCATTAAGTAAATTTGAGACACTGGGAAACAAAATTAGAAATTATCTACCTCATTATAATCCACAAAAATACCTCTTATGGTCTTTATACATATTAACCACACCTAGATGTACAACTAAAGGAGAATTATGAAACTCTTCCAATTCCTCCTTATCAAACGTAATCGAAAACACCATTCATCCCTAGAAAAAGATAACTTGCCCCCATAATTCATAAAATATATCTAGTGCATCTCTTGAGGATATATGGTCTTGAAAAACGTCACAAATGATGTCTCATAGTTGGTAATCTATCAAACATATAAGAAGTGTAAGATTCACTACCATCAAATAAGGATAATCCACAACCCACTCCTCGACCAGGGTTAGCTATAATGAGGACAACTATCCTGACGTCTCTCCCATTAAGAGAGAATGATATTTCTTACTAAGGGAATATTCCACAATGTTTAACTTCCCTTGAGTATAGACTATCTCAAATTCATAGTTCTATAGGAACTCCAACCAATTCCTCTATCTCAGGTAGTGATCTCTCTAAGTTAATATGTACCTGAGACTCTGGTGGTCCGGGTAAACAAAAAAATACTTACCAAAAAGATAATGTCTCCACATATTCAAGGTGAAGGATACCACTTATATCTCTAAGTTGTGGGTGATGTATTTTTTTAATGGGGTATCAACTACATCAACCCATAATAAATCACTTCCTACTTATGAATCAACACACAACCCAGACCAGCTTTAGAGGCATTGAAAAACACCATATAATCAATTCCCTCCATGGAAGTCTCAAGATAGGAGAACTGCTCAACCTATTCTTCAGCTCCTAAAAGGATCTCTATAACTACTCAACCAAGTAAAATAGTTTCCATTTCCACATCAAGGTAGTTAAAGGGCTTAGAATCCTGAAAATACCTACCATGAACCTATGAAACTACCCCAACAAACCAATAAAACTATACCCTTTTGAAAAGATCTTGGGTGGTTCCTAAGAAAGTAATGTATCAATATTCACTGAATACATATATAAACCATGGTCAGAGATGAAATTCCCCAAAAACTAAACATCATAGATCAAAAAATAACACCTTGAGAGCTTACCATAAAGTTGGTTCTCCTGGTGTACATCTAGGACCATCAAAAAATGCTCCCCATTCTTCCCCTCTAATGAAAAGTATATAAGAATATCATCAATGAAGAAAAATATGAATTGATCCAAGTATACATGGAATATATAGTTAATAAGATCCATGGAAAATGTGGGGGAATTAGTATCACAAAAATACATCACCAGGAACTCATTATTCTTATAATTACATAATAATTTCATCTTTGAAATATCAACCTTGTGAACCATCAATTGATGGAAGCCGAACCATAGACCAATCATTGAAAACGAACTCACACCTTTCAGCTATTTGAAAAGGTTATCAATCCTCAACAATGGGTAATTATTCTTTATCATTACTTGATTTAGGTGATGATAATCAACACGAAGTCTCAAACTCCCTTATGTGTTTTTCATGAACAATAATAAATATTCTTAGGGGGACACATTGAGTTTGATAAAACATTTATATTAATGGACTTCCAACTACAACCTTAACTCCTAGATCTTTTCCGGGGCCATTTGATATTATTCCAAATATATCGGTGTTGTATGGAGGTGCAAGTCAATAAAGAAGTTAATGTCCCACTAAATTGGTAGTCCCATGTCATCTTTTGGAAGGATGTCCATATAGTCCTCCAATTCCACCAGAATATAGATAACATTAGAAATTTTTTCACCAAGGGAAATACATTCCAATTTATGGGTGATATGTTGTAGTTTCCTACTCATGATACCCACTCACTCAACCATAAGACCCCTCCCACCCATGAAGTAGAAACTCGTATAATCTATATGAATGCATATAACTCCTCTATGATGAAATTATATCCAGGAATGTACCATGGAAAATTAATCCATACTCAAGATGATATCATATGTTTTATCATAATAACCAATAGGTCCCACAATATACTCTCTGCATTGAGTGATAACTCACACTATCGGAAAATGTGTGATATAGAGTAATCACTGTCTGCAGAAACCTATAACTATATCCAACTAGCCAAAGACTCAACCAAAGTATCTATATATCAAAAAAGGGATGTGGAGATAAGTGAATGACTCATTAAAATGTCTATAAGTACTAGGGATAGATTATAAAATACACATATCATACCTCTAATCATCTCATGATAATCTTCTTCACATCCTTCCACATCCTACAACTGCCTATGAACTTGACATCCAATCCTACAATATTGTTGTGGTCCACCTAGTGGTGGTGGTAGGAGTAGTTTTCAGAATTATCCTCCACCTATATATTCTCCCTCTATTTATCCACCCAATCCTCTATCAAATCCACCTCCTAAGGTGCCTCCCTAACCATGCCCTGAAGATCCCTAATAATGACGCTACCTCTGATGTGGTGGTGCATCCACTACCAGAACACTCTTTTTAGCTTTATGATATAGGAAATCATGAACCATGTGACCTATCCCATCATAATAATATCATATCCCATCCCCCAGCTCACTGGACCCTATGTGCAAACCCTATGCTACAGATTCACATTTTTGAGTCTCGGTATGAGTATGACTTATGCATCGAGGACTTGATGACTAATTACTTCTTGTCGATATATATGTCTCAACCCAATAATTTATACTATTAGATATATCTACCCAATTTTTCTTTGATTTAAATTTATCTATAACCAAAGACCTCTCTAGCACTCCAGCATAAGTGGGGATGCATAAGAATATTAAGCTAGGTCATATGTACCTACAAAGTCCATACCAAAATTTTGTGCTAGGAAGTATCTATATTTCACTATACCAAGAGAGTAACATGTGAGGTCGGAAAACATTATAACATACTCATTAACTATAACATTACTGTGTTATAGCTCAAAAAGCTATTGTATCCATATAGGGTGAAATCTAGAAGGGTAATACTCATCACAGAACAACTACGAATAGTCTATCCATGAAAGTGTCTTCTTATCATGGGTCTATGTGATTAGACTCCATCAATGCCCTAGTACTCCATGTAGAATATTGGTCACAAAAGAAAACATGTGATCATTTGGGGTGTAAATAATCCTAAATAACCAGACCACTGCATCAAGACAATCCTCTACTACCTTAGGGTCTTCCTTGCAATGAAACCCGAATTGTCTCTATTATTGGACCTCATGTAACAAGAAAATACTACACACATCATCATCTTGACCTAATGGAGGCATTTAATTCTCAATATGAAGAAGCACTACTCTATAATCACTTATAGGAAACACCTCATGAATGAGTCCCTAAATTGAGGTCTTATTTCTCAATTGATTCCTATCATGATCCTATATTGGAAACCTAATTGGATATCATCAAAAAGACATCCTGATGTTTAACAAGATGTAACATGGTTAGGTGAGAATATATGGGTATCTAACTCAAGAACTAAATGAATGTCAAAATAAAAAATCCAATATTATGCATGTACCACTGGTTTCCTTGCAACCAATTACTTAGTATGCTGAGTCAACAAGTAATTAGTCAGAGTCCTGGTGAATAGAAATTTCAGTCGCTACACCAAAACAAGGATCCTTAGCCTGAGAGTTGAACTTATTACACTTCAACATCATTTCCATAAGTTCTCAAAATAATACTCAAAACATATATAACATAAAAAACTAACCCAAGGAAAAACCACCTTTGAAACCTCTATGTCATAACCTGACCCTTTGGAGCCTATCTGGTCGATGGTAAGAGGACCACGACCACCCAAGACCACTTCCAATAGGCCAGGGGATGGTATCAAGTGACAAGTAGGCATAACAATAAAATTCGAGAGATTATCCTAAAGTACATGTACACATGAACACAACCATATACATACCAAAGTGCAAAGATATAATAAAAAAGTGAAACATCTAGCGTGTAAACCATGCATTAAACATCATTTAAGAAATACATGAAAGTAAAAACGAGGTAATATATTAGATATGAAGGGGTAGATACATTCCTAAATAGAAACTAAAACCCAAATAAAAAACAACTAGAAAAAGAAAAATAATTATGGGAACCCATATCACAATCACCAATGATAACCACTAAACATGGCTAGTGCCAAGAACCACTCTGCTCCCCCAAAACTAGGTCCACCAATATAGTCTCCAATCTACCATTCATTTTTATAAGACCCAAAATATGAGATAAATTCCCATGCATGGGTGAGTATATACATACCCAGTAGGATTACCCAAAAAACAAATAGGGAAACAATATATTGAAATAATCATTTCAACTAATAATTGTGGAGGGTAAAGAAACCAAAAATTAGATATTATCAAAATAAGGCCAAGGAATTGGAGAAAGGGGTTCCCCATCTCTATAGAAATCAAAAAATGATGAGTATTCCTGTAGCTAAAAAGATCTATCTTTTATTCCTAGAATCGTGATGAATATTAGAATAATCAGTGTGGAGGGACCAAACCTCACTACTATACTCCACAGCCGAGGGGGCACTAACTAAAGTGGAGGAAATGATCCCCACTAGAGCCTAGTGACGAGGGAGTACCACTATATAGATAAAGGTCCCACTCTCTCTATAGAATGGGTTTAAGTATTGAATAAACCCATGTAAAGAGTATAGGGGACCGAAACCTTGATGCGGTGGGGGAGTACTAACCCCAGAGTCTCTCCGATGGACAACTTGACCCCTACCATTGGCTAAGCATCTTATAAATAAACATACCACTCATAACACCTCATGTCATATCAATATTTTCAAAATTAAGGCCACCATCAAATCCTATGTTGAAGTATACATAGGATAGGCTTATCAAAAACATAAATATATGCCCCTAAAAAATAGATATAAAGGTTAAAAGTATCTGATAAAAGTACAAGGGGATTACATGGGGTCACACAACATGTGAAATCTCCTGGACACCTAAGAATTTATTCCACTAGACATGGCTTGACCAGCCATGTGGATCTACATGGTGTGTACATGGAGTACACTATGTTTCTTGGCTATCTGTGTATGTTCATGTCCTCCGACCAATGCCTATATACTCAGGTCATGCCCATGTATCCTAGATATGTCTTGGGGCTCTAGCCATACATGGGTACACTGGATGTGTCTATGCCTGTGTACTCCATCCATGCCCATGTACCTAGCCATGACCATACCCATGTACCTAAAGGTACATGCCTAGTCACTAGCTTCAGGTCACATTTTATGTGGGAATACACCATGAAATATGATGTTTAAATCTTTATGTAATTCTATCCACTATGGAAAAGGGTCTACACAATGTTTTTTCTTTGAAGTACACATTTTGTATGTTAGGATTTCCCAAAATCCTATAGTACTCACTTAGATGCTCAAATACACCTATTATATCACCTCCATCATCAATTAACCACCTAAAATTCACCTAAATAAAAGGGGGAAACCTTTAGTCATTGATTATTGGCCTTCAGTGGTTAGGAATTGGATATGCAATTTCCCAATTGATGAACTGTCACACTTTATGCCACCTTTTGGGGTTTTGATCCTTAAATACATCATCTAAAATAGGGAAAAAACCTCAATCCATCCAAAAAACACCAATATATTTCTCATTCATAGAACCTTCATGAATATGGGGGTTTGATCCCACTTGAATCTAGTATGAAAATGTTGAATCACCAACCTAGTGGAATGATAAAGAAGAACACGAAATAAGGTGGTGGGGAAAGAACAAGAAAAAAAGTAAAAACCATCATTGTCTGATGAAATCCTACCAAACAATTACATAAGGTGAAAAAAGGGTAAAATAAAGGAATATAAATTAAATAATTAGGTTTAAGAACACTAATTAAAAATCTGGATAAAGAGAAGAATGTACATTGTAGATAAAAAAATAAAATAAGTAAAATCCATAATTATCAATAAATCAATGTGTGGGAAACCATGAAATAATATTCCATACCTTAAGAAAAGATTGATCATTGGTGAATAACATGATCTCTAGTGATTAAGAAGATGATCCCACTGTGTTAGTCATTTGTCTCACAATTCTCCTTGACCATTCATCATCGATCTATGATCCCATGTTTCCAATTCCAACAAATCTATTCTCCCACTCCTCTCTAATTCCCTTGAGTTATGAAGCTAACCCTATATATTTTACATAATGGAATAATTATATAGGGATAAATTAGGTTTAATTAATTTAAGTAAATTAATTAAATTAATAAATTAATTACTTAACTCACCCACCAATGGTCGCCTTTAACCAAATGCTCGATACTGAACAACTTTATATCACACCTACGATAAAACCAACATTCTATAAACAATCATGGTCTTATTTTTTTTCATATGATGTCCCAATCAATGGGAAAGCCATTTTTATAGAAAATATGCATAAAATTTCTATTAATATATATAAATATTATAAATATATTAATTCTGGGATTTTGAAACACTGAAAAATAGTGAAAACTCTAAGGAATAATCAGAGATATATATTTAAAAATATTCAAATGATCAAAAAATAGAAATTAGAGTCATTATAAAACACCTAGTTAAGATATTCTCTACAACATTATGAGTAGAGTTTCTTAATCTTCATTCCAAGTTGGCTCTATAACTTATTGTGGTATTCATTGAAAATGGTAAAGAAGTATAACTTATACCTTATTAAGTAAACATAATAATATCCACTAAATCCATTTGTAAAATTATAAAGAAATAATACTCACCTTCTAACTTTTCTAGAAATGGACCACATACATCAGTATAAATTCATTCCAAAAATTTTGTATCCCTTTATACTTTACCACTGAAATGTGATTTGGTTATTTTACATTGTAGACAAGTGTGACGTAAATGAAACCATTTTAAATTTATTGAGTTCTGATAACCTACTTGATGTAGTTTTTTCATGTAATTTTAATTTACATGATCAAGACTGAATTTAAAAATACATATAGTATAAGAGTCCTGATCATTAGATTTTTCATTAATTTTTAACACCATATTTTCATGTTCATGTATATATAAACCATTATTAAGATGTTATATTCCATAACATAATTCATTATTATAAAATAAATAAATTTTATTCCCAAAATTGAATTAAAATACCATGGTATCTAAAATTAGAACTAATATAATGTTTTTGGTAACTGATGATATATAATAATAATTATTTAATATAATATCTAAACCACTATGTAAAGTTATATAATACTCCCCAATTGGTAATATCTCTAGTCTTACACCATTTCCATCATAGAGATATACATCATCCTTTGAAACCTTCTTAAATACACTTGGTTTATGTATTTGAATACTAGTTTGTGATCCACATCCTCTATCCAATACCCAACATGTAGAAATAGATATATTTCATTAAATTAAAAATATACCTTAAATAAAATCATCACATTTTTTCTTCTTCCCAACCATGCATTTATTTTTCCTATGACCTTTATTTACACATAAAAATAATCATGGTCATTAATTTATAAATTATCCTTATAATCTTATAGGTGTTTTGGTTTGGTTTCTTCATTTTTGATTTATCCATTGATATATTTTCTTTGATCGTTCTATTCTTGTTAACCATAAATACTGAAGGGATAAAGTTCTCTATATTTTTATCTATTTGTAAAAATATTTCCAAAAGATTTTTAACCAACTTATTTATATTGTTCATAATATAATTAATTATAAAGGTCGATAATTTGGGTGGTAAAGATGGAAGTCTGTGATTAATAGTAAGTTCATAGCCCAATTTAAAACTTAGATAATCTATTCACTCAATATACCCTATCAACTTAGGCACACGAGAACCTTCTTGATTACTTTATATTATCATATTCTTAAAAATAGAACTAGATATCTCATTCCATTTTTTTCTCACTCTTTCCTACAATAACTTATGTAGATGATTCAACAAATTTTATGCATACTTATCATTTTTCAGTTTTTTTAGTTCATTTTACATAGATGGCATCATGATGCACTAGAAATCAAATTCATCATCAATGTTTCTCTAGTAGGATTCATTTATCCTCCTTACTCATTCTCTGATGAGTCATAATAGGATATTGGGATTGTATCACATACATCTTCCTCTCATAGTATAGTACTTTGATAAACTACATGCACTACTATTAGAAGGTATTATTGGTCAGGAAATTTTATTTTCATAGTATTGATAATTGTGATAATGAATTAAGGGTTTTATTTCCCATTTTTTACAAAAAATAAATTTATAAGATTAATATATTGATTATAAATAATATATACATTATTGATTTAATAATATTAAATTAATCATACTATTTCATTAACATTCCTATTATCCATTAACTAATATATTCATAATATTTTTTTACTTAAATATTCTAGTATTAATCATCCTTAAAACCATTATTCATTGTATATTTTATGGAAACACAAATAATTTCTGAGTTTAAAGTGGTATTTTGGCAATGAAACCACATTAATCATGACTCCATGATATCTTAAGAGGATTCCCAGCTTCTAAAAATCCTAATCTTGGATTTAATCAACATTTTGATTCTAAAATTTCCAAAAATATAACTATTGATATTTATTTAATAAAAACTTTGGTTAAGTTGAGACGAAAATCTCATAAGAACTCCCCAATAGTTAGATACACTCTCAACTATAGTTGAAAATCAACCCATAATTATGGTTTTATTGAAATTTATATGATGTAAGGTTTTTAAGGACTTAACATTACTTTGAGATCTTTTATGTTATTTTATTTATTAAATGAATTAAGTATGATTATATCCATAATTATTATTACAATGTGATCATTATCATAACATTAACCATGATGAAATATAAAACATACATTGTAAATTTATTGAATTTATATATATTTGATTGATAATTATTCCATGTAACCACTTATAATTATACATTCTCTAAATAATTAACCTTGTGTGACATTAATAAACTGACATGAAAATGAGTTCTTTAATTAATGATTGATCCATAGAGTACATTATAGATTAACCAAGACCCTAGGGGAATTCCTTAAATCATTTAATTACTCTAATTTTAGATTACCCACATATTTTTTGTGCACTGCCTCCTATTTGGTTCCTCTCCATTTCATGCCTTGAACTTCATTATCATATTTATCTCCATCATACCATATATATACTCTCACCTTGGTGAGGAGGACTCACGGTGCAGGATTACATTTAAATACTTAAATTGTGGATGTATAGGTCATTATAAATATTTAATAGAGAGAGAAGAGTGATACAGAAATCACTAAATTAAATATTTACAAACATTCTCTATTGAAATAATTAAATTAATGAAATAAATATACCAAACAATAATGGTTTTGTTTATGCCCATGACGAGTCTAAAACCCATAAAATTACATAATAAAAATTAAATATGTAAAAATACCACCCTATGTTCATTTTTAATGAATTAAAATAATATTATAATAATTATAATTCACTTTAGATATATCCCAAGTCCCCTAAATTCTTTTAATAAATTATTAATATTTTAAAAAAATAATTAATTTTTCTAATATTTTTCATGATTTTTTTCATTAAAAGGGTCCTTGAGAGGTAACCAGTCCTGGGAAGGTTGGATAGATCTATCCATATGGAAGGTTCAGGAAATGTCGACTCCACGTGGGGTACCATTGATGCCACATCAAGTTCCCATGTGTGTAGTCATAGAATTTATTTATTTTGAAAATAAAATTCATGTATGTGGTTACCATTTTTTCATGTTGTCCCATCACCCATTTTAAATAGGGTAGTTTAAATTTATTAAATATATTTTATATTTTAGATATATATGTAGTTTCTCCCCCACCCTTGGAGCATGTGTGGGTAATGCACTCAACCGAACTTTGACCTATTTAAAAAAAAATTAATTTCAATTTTTCATATGAAAAAATTAAATAAATCTTTGAATAGATATTTTTAGACAATTTGACCTCTTATTGATGAATGGTTTGTGGTATTGGGACCATATAAAAATGATATTCTTTAATTATTTATAATTCCTTTAAAATTTTAACTTAAAAAATTACATGACCGCTCTAATACCACTATTTAGAATCATGTATGGGGATAAAGCATAAAAAATGTAAAATTAAATAATTTTAGATTGGATTAATGATGATACAATATATCTAAAATGGAATATATGGTTCTGAACTTAAGGATATCATGTAATTAATTTAATAAAGAAAAAGTAAACTATAATGATACCTCCTTAGATTTGTAGACTTTAACACATTCCCCTCATCATCGATGGTTGTTGCTTGAAATATTTTAGTAGAGAACCCTCAAAATCATCCACACGTACATCCAAATATTTCTTGTATATAAATATACAAACATTAAGTTTTATAATGGTGGATTTAAGCGGATCTCAACATACTTATGATCACTAGAGCACCGTTTACTTGATCTGAGAAGAAGATCTTGGATTAGGTTGCTCCAAAATCTTGTTTCTTACTCTAAAAAAATGATAAATATGAGGGAGAATATCTAAAATTAATTAAATAAATATTACCAATTAATTTTGGATTATTTTAGTTTGCATATTTATGTTAAAACTACGTAAAATTGAACTTAAGTCCTTTAAAAAGTTTAACTTTATAAATAAACCATTTATAACACTTATGATTCAGTAAATATGTCATAGTTTCCAGAAATATTTTATTAATTACATTTA
Organism: Viscum album; assembly: GCA_963277665.1. NCBI lineage: Eukaryota > Viridiplantae > Streptophyta > Magnoliopsida > Santalales > Viscaceae > Viscum > Viscum album. The sequence continues at coordinate 1,680,891,811 of OY728119.1, read as the reverse complement.
ACATTAAAATTATGTTATATTATAAAATAAAAACCATTAAATAAACATATTTCTCCCACAAAATATTTAACAAGCATTGAATAGTGAATATATATTCAAAAATTATTTTTCTTATATTAGCCTTTTAACTTATGAATAAATTTATTGAATAATTTTAATACTTATTATTTTAAAATATAGTAATATTGAGTGTATTTGAATACTTACAATAGTTCATACTTGGACATTAACAAACCCCATCATGAGCCCCACTATGTCCCAAATTTCAATTCATTATAATTGGCTATACTTTTTAATACACTTAGTGTGTGGCCCTCTTGTCCCTTAGCTTAATTGCATCGAGTGCTAATAATAGACAATGAATAGTATAAAAAAACATATCAAGGACCTTACATAGATATGGTTATGTCATATAAATAACAACCACACTTATGAATATATACTATGTAATATAATCTATTTGTCTTGTGATATCTCTTAATGCAAGATTCATACTTCGTGTCATCATCCTTCTCTACTTTATTTTTTTTTTTATAGCCATACTAGATGGGCTTAACTTCATTCTACCATGTAAATGGATTTATTAAATTGACTACCGTCCTAGTTAATAGGTCTCAAGATATCTCTTCCTATACTTGGAAGAGACAAATCCTTTCTTGAAATTTCAAATAATTTCATACCATCAATGATCCACCAGATGCAAGATACCTTGATATAGGTAAAAAATATATTATTTTTCATCATATAAAGAGGTATGTGATAAATTATACACATTAATAATAATCTCAAGTTATGATACCAATGAACATGATTATAGATGTGAACATCCAAGGATACCTAAAACAGGTTGTGTTCTTATTGGCAGGTTTGTCCTTATAATCACGTGCACTCGAAATCAACAAGTGAAACATTTATGACAAGAAGTGTCAATTTTTTTCACCCTCCACATTGATAGTTAGGAATCATCAATGTCAGATTAGATTGGTCCATCATGACCATAAGAAATTTACTTAAGACCATTTTCATAGTATCTTCAAGTTCTCATTATATTCAGGAACTATTATAACATATTGATTTGACATATAATCTAATAAAATTATCATATAAAGTATACACAGAATAATAATACATTCATGATTAGATATATATATATATATATATCAAACTAAATAAATATGATGACAACCAAGATTATAGGTTCAAGTTGGGTCTTGGGAACCCATTCTCACAACACATTGGAGGAATCACAAGTTGGATAAAGAAACATGTGATCTTGAGAAAGCAATGAGGATGGACTACCCACATTTTTTCAAGGATTGATGTATGCCACAAAATTCAAGGATGAAATTATTTAAGGGGTGAGAAATTTAAGGATCTAAGCATAGCTGAAGTGGAAGGAAAAATTACATGTTTAAAATTTTATCAATTAAACATGAAAAAATTGGTATCAATCCTTAAATGGTACTATCACATATTATTTATAATTAATTATATATATAAAATTATTTACTTGATTATTTTATTCTCAATTGGATTTCTGCTTATTTATTATGTTACCATCCTAATCCCTGATCATATTAATATATTTTTTACTTCAAGAACCCAAATGTGAATTCCTTTAGTGATATACACAAATGTTTCATAAATATTTAAACATAATTTTGATATCTTGATTTATAAAATGATATAATCAGGTGCTTGACATCATTTTCTTTTGATTATAAAAAAATTTCTCTTGATTTTTATCTCTTGAAATTTAAGAGGAGAATTGGCTAGATAGTCTAATGTATAACTCTAGAACACACATTTTGGGTTTTATAAATCATTTTAACATTGAAAAAATAATAATAAATTATATTCTATAAATTTAATTGTAATAAATATTCCATGTAAAATTTCTCTTAAATAATCATTAAGAAATTAATATTATTAGATGATAAGAAATATCTTATTAAAAACCCATGTCACGTATCTCTAAAATAATAATAAACCATTAATATTATTTTATCTTAATTTGTAATATGAAAATATCATTTATTCAATAAATAAAATATTTATTTTAATTATATTTATATAACTTAAATATGTCACCATACTTAAATAATATTTATTAATTTAGGTGACCAGTAATGACCAAATACCATTTCTTAAATAAATAAATATTTATTCAAATGATATTAAAACTTATATTTATCTGATCATTGATACTATCTGAATATTCTAAAAAAATTATTGAACTTTTAATAATAAAATATTCATCTCATAAAATAAATATTTAAATTCACTTAACTTATGTATAGATATTTATTCTATTTACTTAACTTATTTATAAAAAATATTATATTCACTTATCTCATGAAAAAGTAAATATTACATTTATTTATATTTTCAATAAATAAGAGATAAAATTTAAAGTAATTATTTATATAATGGATAATCATTTGATTTAATTCAAGATCAATATAACTTGAATAAATATCAGACTCCAAATAAATACAAAATTCATTCTTGAATATTATATTCAATTAATTCCAATGAGCTTCTGGATACACTTAACATGTGACCCTCTAAGATATTTTCTTAATGGTAGCAGGCCCAACCCATTGACCAAGAGTAGTATTTAAAAACATACCTTGGCCACCCATAAGGTAAAACATTTCATTGTAACAAAAACTTCATAAAATATCTACTATATAATATAATCCCCTTTTCAAATGATATCTCATGAAACATGATGCCTATAAAAGTGATCTTATTATATGGTTGGCTTATCATTATTTGATTTTTTCAAATAAAATATCAATAAACTACCATGGTAATGGATTTTAATATGAAACTTCCATCTCAATCAAAGTCCTAGAAATATCTTCTCGTTTAACTCAAAAGTAAAAAAATCCTCTCTTGATTGTTTAACTAATGTCATATCAATTATAATATATAGAGAAAATGCTATCCCTATATGAGATCATGTCATAAAAATTTTCTATCCATATATAGAATTATAGGTTTCATCATATATATTAAAAATGTTCTCAATACTAAGGACCAATAAAAACTAACACATGTAAAAAGTATAATGAAACATATTGTAACACCCCAACCTAAATCATCAGGTCTGGGCTGGAGTGTCACATGACCTCATGCGTTCATCCGCATAGATAAGATGCAATCGACTAGTAAATAGAGTCTAAATATGAATATATAGAGACTATTCCAATGTTAAAAATATCCAACCAACACACACATAAGGAATAAAAAAAGAAATAAGAATCCATACAGTTGAAGAAAACAAAAATATAAAACATTATATCAATATTTTATACAAGAAAACTAAACATCCAATCATCCATAAGTCATATTATGAAGAAAAAAAGATGGAATATAATAATATCAAACAATAAAATAATTCTGAAGTCCACCATAACTCCATATTTCCACCCTTCTCATCCAGCCCACATAACCCTGACCATAAATTCTATATGTATAATGCCCCGACCCCAATTACATAGAGTTAGTGCATTATTACATAACATTGACATGATATAAGAAATCATGTCATGAAAGACCGATCAGTTTAGTAGTCCTGGAAGTACTAGATACAAACATAAGTTTTATATTACATTATAAAATGAAAAAAAAACAAAAACATTTCCTCCTTTTTACACATTTATATCCCTTAGAATATCCCTATAGGTCAGTCATAATATAATTTTTCATATCCTAGGAAAAATAAAACTTATAAAGGGGTGAGATCTTGTGCTTAGTAAGGATAAAAATATAGCAGAAACTTTCATAAATAAGAATAAACATTTAAGGCAATGTATAAGAATAAAACACATGCCTTTTAAAATTAAACTTCATCATAATATGGAAATGATAAATCAAATAATTCCACCTACTTATTAACATGAATACTCTACTACTTGAATAATCACATGTAATATCAATAGCCAATTTTATAATGATGGAATGCAAAATTCCAGACATTATAACCACATAGTCATGGCCTCATGCCAAGACGACAAATAATATTTTGTCAAGGCCTTGTTCCAAGACACTAGTTTGTCCCACTAGACCTACCAATGCATCGAGGAACTATAGCGGGCTTCACCTGTCGCTTACTAAGTCCAATTCATTCCTCATATGAAAAGGTTGAAACATAACATAAGAAATAGTATTAAAACAAGCATACAAAATGCTAATACTTTAACCATAAACCATAAATGGTATAAAAATAGCACATCTATAGTCAAACATATCAAAAAACCTTTAATAAAATATGGAAGATTGTATAATAATAAATCAACTTCAAATAAGTGTAAAATCTATCAAAAGATGTTGACATAGATGAAATCAAAACTATTTCAGAGAAATATATCTTTCTATTTTAAAATAATTTTAAAGTAACATAATTATAAAAGAAATAATTTATTTTGAAAATATTATTATAATATTTTAAATGAAGCTTCAAAGATGTTATAATGGTAGAAAATAGCTTCACTCACTGTATAAGTTAAAAAAACATTCTTTCCTTAATTTTGTCGAAAAGGTCGTAAAGGACCTTGTTTGGAAAACGACAGAAAGATTACTTTATAAACATTATTTAAAAAATAAAACAAGGGTTTAAATGAATTTAAACCATAGTCTAGGAAATATTAAAAATGTTTTGAAATAAATTTTTAAGAAACACATATGTGGATGATAAAGAGGTCCCCGTAGATACTCACGTATAAACAACCTCGGATAAAGAAGAGATTGTAGAATTAACCATTAACTTGTAATTTTCCTTGATCAAGGGTAAGTTAACATCCTGTATAATATTTAAATCATTTTTATAAAATTATACAAGAACCATATATATAAATATGATATCATATATGATCTTTTAATATTTTTTTGTTAATAATATTTCAGTAGTATCATTGTTTCAGGTGTTAACTGATTCATTTTCCTTTATATGTTTTGTTACATAAGTCATGTTTGATATGGATAGGATGTATTTTATTCATATCCAGAATGATATTAAGTTCTTAAAAAATATTTTTAATCATAAAATTAAAACTATTCTTGAATGGTTACGATGGGGAATGAATTTCATTGCGTTCGTGGAGATGGTAATCTGTACGTATGCACGAGCGACAATATCATTCTATTAAAGGTAAAATAGTATGTACTTGGATGTTATATCATATTTAAATAATCCTTAACATGTTATATTTATTATTTACATCAGTTATACTCATTATTATACCCGTCCAAATAATGTAGTGTTCGAATAATAAACTACACCATGATGTGGAGGCGATAAGCCGTACGTACGCACGTATGATGACGTGCCATTCATATGGTGGGTAGAATAACGAATAAAATTGTACCATATTTATAATGAAATCACAATACGTATAATGTATAGGATTCATTATTTTGGTATGGAAACAACAAGGAAAGAGGAAGTGGAAGAATAAAAGAACTTTGAATGAGGTGGTGAAATTATTACCTCTTATTCGGGTGTTTCCTATTGAGTTGATCAAAAGGGCTCCTTAGGATGTCTTTATGATCAAAGTAAGGAATCTATGTCTATATGAGTGTATTTGGTAGGATATTTGATCAGTTTTTGGATGTTTCAAATGGATTTGGAGGTGTGATTTTGAGAGAATGGGAAGTACCCTTTTATAAGAGAGGTGATGGTCACTTTAGCAAATACTTGAAATATTATTTTATTATACAATAATATTTAGTTTATAATGGATAAAAAATTATTTATTTAAAGGCTAAGGTGGGGATGGATTGAAAACCTCTAAACCAATTGGTTTTAGATAGGTTTATGTCATCATATTAACCTTATCTTTTAGATTTAACTCTTAGTTAAATAGTTTAAGTTTTACCATTTATTCTTGTATTAATTTAATATATGGTTAGTAAACTTACTATAAAATGCCAAAAAAACCACAAGTGGTTCATTAATAAAATATATTTTATTATATAAGCCTTTTGGAAGAAACTTATATTTTTATGACTATTATATCATTTAATAATATTGTATTTGTTTAAAAAAATCATTTATGTCAATTTTGACATTATTTAGTATTTAGTTTTTGTGAAAGTCATAAAAACTTGATTACTTAGAAAAAAATACAATGAAGAAATCCTAAAATTTCATATTCACATATGAAATTCTTGGATGAAATAGAAACCTTAAAATTATATTTATTTTAATATTTATAGTATCATTTATTTGATTCTTTCATTGATAAAGAAAACACTACATCATTATTGTGTCGCATACAAATATATTTATTTTATGTTTAAAAATTATAAATAAAATATCATGATGTATGAAATATTTTTATATTTATAATTAATATTTATAGTTGAATATATCAATTACATAAACTCATATAAAAATTGTTTTACTAAAAGATTCACGCTTTTGTTATTTTTGTCTTTACTTTAGAATATTTAATATAAAATGTCATTATCACTCCCAAGTGGCTCCATGGGGTCCCAAAATCTAAAAAAGGATGCCCATGGTTGTACATGTATTAGAAAATATGGTTAGGACACGTGTTAGGGTAATTTAATATTACTATAATATTATTTTTACCCTTATTTATCGGATTTACCCTTTAACCATGGTAAATAAAATATTTACCGAAGTAATTATTCATAATGTATAAAAATAAATGTTACCTATTTACACAATTTGGACCTCCTGATTCCAAATATGAAATCTATTTTTCCAAATTCAAAACATATAAGTTTTATAAATTAATTTAAAATTAATTATGTTGTCGAAACCAAAAAGAGGGTTTTTAAGGAGTAAAAACTATCAAAAGATTTACATATGTTTTTATGTACTATTTGTAATGCTCCGACCCTAGTTACCCAGAGTCAGTGCATTATTACATAAAATTGGAATGATCACAAAAGATCAAGTCTCAAAATACCGATTAGTTTAGTAACATTGGAATCACTAGATAGATTCATAAAGTTTACATTACAACATAAAGTGAAAAACTACAACAACATCTTCCATAAACCACACTCAAATCCCCAATACTATCCCTGTAGGTCATTCATAAAATACTTCTTCACATCCTAGGAAAAATAAAACATAGGAAATGGTGAGGTCAAATTCCCATTAAGGATGACAATATAGCGGAAACTTTCATAAATAAGCATAAACATTTAAGGCAATGTATAACTAAAACAAAAGAATTTTAAACTTGAACTTCAGTATAATATGGCAGAAATAAAATTAAATAATTCCATTTACTTATTAACATAAATATTCTACTAGTCTAATAATCACATGCAATATCAATAACCACTTTCATAATGATGGAATGCATAATGCAAGACTATCATAACCACATTGTCAAGGCCTTGCGCCAAGACTACAAAAAAGATTTTGTCAAGGCCTTGTGGAAAGACACTAGTTTGTCTCATGAGACCTACCGATGCATAGAGGAGATATAGAGGGCTCCACCTGTAACTTATTAAGTCCAATTCATTCCTCATATGAACACGTTTTAACGTAACATAAACATTCGTATTTAAACTAAAATATGAAATGTCAATACTTTCTCCATAAACCATGAATGGTATAAAAATAACACATCCATAGTCAATGTAGAGACCCAAATCTTGACGTACATGGACATTACATTACTTTTTTTGGAATACATAATACATAACAAAAACAGACACCAATGTACCGTAATAGTTTAGTGTCTTTGGAAACTCGGAATATAATCTTCTAATCTTCGTGAAAGATCTTCAACATCTCCCATAAAGATATTCCCCTTTTATTTTCTTACCTAAAACCTTTCATTAAATCCTGGGGAAAAGAAAACATAAAAAGGGTGAGCTCAAATGACCAGTAATGGTTAACATAGATAACATAAAACAATCCATAAACATTTGATTGTAAAAACATGAACATAAAATATAAACATCAAAATCTTGAGAAAAGACATAAATCTTGGAAGTATGTAAGGAATATATCATAATGGAACATAAATCATGATAAAATAGCTTGGGAATAAAACATGTAATTTTGGAAAACCATTAAGCACATGATATTATTTCCATAGTAGCCAAGGCATTGCTTCCAAGACCATCTTAGTGGACAAAGTTCCTTTATGAATCGAGTTCACTCCTTGTTTCAGTCCTGAAACACTGAACTGGATTAACTTACCATTCCAGCCATGTCTATTTCATGAGATATAAATCTTTACCCAATGTATTGGAGGGAGATATAGGTCCCACCCATCTCATAATAAAATCATTCTTACTTGTGCCACAAAATAAACTTAAAACATTCATCATAACCCAAAGAATAAAATGGGTTTCATAAACATCATCCCATCATCACATAATCCATATAAAACAAATGGATATTTCATCATACGAAATATGAAACCATGTAAATCATAGAGACATTATACTAGAAACATACACATATTAAATAATGTTATCTTAGATGGAAAATGGTTTTGATAAAACACTTGAAATAAATTCTTGAGGAAAATTTCCTTTCTTCTTCAAAATCATTTCCGCTTCACAAAATACCATGAAATTTTAAAAGAAAAGTATTTTGTTGAAAATATTCATAAAATATTCTAGATTAATCTTCATGAAAATGAGTCATTATGAAACCGTAAAAATCCGTTCATGCGGTATAAGTTAAAAAACATTATTCTCGTACTTTTGCCGGAAAAGTCAAAAAGTACCTCGTATGGTAAACAAAAGAAATTTTCCTTACATACCATGTAGTAAAAGTAAAAAATGGGTAAAAAGGACTTTAGACACACAAGAATTTTTTTTAGAAAACATGGACATGAATGATAAATATAACCCCAGTAAATACTTACGAATAAACAATCTCAGATAAAAACGGGATTGGAAAAGTTATCCCTTACCATAGGTCCGATATGCTTCGTATGTATCCGAAACTCCTGTATAATGATTTAAATAATGTAATTGACATATTAAAAAATCATATTCATTGTTATGATATCATATATGGTTCACTTATGACTTTATATTACCCGTTCTTTTGTAAATTCATTGTTAAACCAGCGTTTTGGGTAAAATCGTTTCATTTATCGTACGTGTTTCGACATGTTGTTCTTGATATTATTACTTATATCCTGATTTAATTAATTCCAAAATTTAAAACATGATTTATATATAATATATATTCAGTATATAAATATATATGATAGATCGATAAATGGAATGAAATACACCGTTCATGGAGACGGTAGGCCGTACGTACGCATGAACACTGTTTTCGTTTCCTTATTGAATTAAATGGAATTAAGTAAATGAAACATATTTTTACATAAATCCAGTAGCTTTATAATGTCATATATTTCATTTTTATTCATTATATATACTTTATAATCATTCTTGAATGGTTATAATGGAGAATGAATCTCATCGCGTCATGGAGACGATAATCCGTACGTACGCACGAGCGATGATATCATTCCCATAATTATTGAATTGAATTGGAGTGGATGATATAATATATCAGAATTAGTATGATGTTATAATAACCATATATAGTTATTATTTACACCATTATACCCATCCAAGTAATGTGGTGGTGGAAAAATAGATTACACCACGGCGTGGAGACGATATTCCGTACATACGCACGCGCGGTGATTTTGTTTTCCGTAGGATGGATAGAAGGTGAATTGGGGTTGTTTCATATTTATAATCACATATCATTATATTAGTGATACTTATGTTATTACTTTATAATGAAACAACTAAAGATGAAGAATTCGAATAAGAAAGAAAACTTGAAAGAATCGGGAGATGAGATTACCTCTTCTTCGACACACCTCTTTTAAGCTTCTTCTTAGGGAACTAGAGTTGGTATTTTGAGAAGACCAGGACCTCTATTATGTAACTAGAGAGGTTGAGAAGAGGAATTATCAGGGGTTTTATGAGCTTCAAGTCTCAAAAGGGTGTTAAGAGAAGAGGGAAGGGGTGCCCTTTTTATAAGGGAGGAGAGGGGCACCTTAGGAAAACTTAAAATATTATTTTATAATAAAGTAATATTCAGTTTTTAATAACTTAAAATTGATTTATTTAGAAGATAAGGTGGGTAAGGGTCTAAATAATTTCAAAAAATATGTTTTATACAAGTTTAGGTTACTATTTTATCCTTATCGTTTATATTTAACTCTAAGTTAAATAATTTAACTTTTACCGTGTCTTTTTGTTTTCTTACACTATATGGTTAATAAACATAATATTACAAGCCAAACAAACCCCAAGTGGTTAATTATTAATATATATATCCGTATCTAAGTGATTTGGTCGAACCTTAGATTTTTAGGAATAAAATAACAATTAGTAATATAAAATTTGTTTTAAAAACTATGTTATGTCAATTTTGACACTATTTGGTACCTGATTTTTGTGAAAATGATAACAACAATATTAGTTCGAAAAAAAGTTAATTAAATCAATAATAACATGTCATATTAACCTAAAAAATTAGTGGAATTCATAAAAAGTCTAAAATTACATTTATTTGGGTATTTATAATATCATTTATGTTAATATTTCATTAATAAGGTAATTACTGCATCATCATTGTGTCATAAATAAATTAAATTATTTAATGTATAAAAATTATAAATAAAATACCATTATGTAGGAAATTGTTTTATATTTCTAATGAATATTTATAGTCGAATTTATCTTATGTATAACCCTATATTAAAAATATTTTAGTTATTAAACTTTGATTTTAACTATTTTAATTCTTCTTTAAATAAAATAATAATAAATGTCCTAATCTAATCCAAGTGGACCTAAAGGGTAATATTTTATTCCTAAGGTTGTTTTTGGTCGAATTAAACTTATCCAATAGAATTAGGACATGTGTTAGGGTAATAATAATATCATTTTACCCTTAATTACCCTATTTACTTTTAACCGTGGTAAATAAAAGTAAAAAGTTACTATTCACCAAAAATTATTTTTATCTTATTGAACCACATTTTACTTCTTGATTTTAACCGTGTCTCTAGGATTTTTGAAATTCCACTCACAGAAGCGGTAAAATTAAGTTTTATGTAAATTTTCAAACTCTCCTAGGAGGTGGGTAAAAGACGGTGAAAAGTTCAATAAAATTTTTATATGTCTAAAATTATTATAAAATGAATCCAATGAATTAAATTGATCTTATATAGTTATTATGCATAAATTTTGACCTAAAATAAATTTAAATAAAATAAATAATTATTTATATAAAAATTTGGTTTTTAAATAGTGACCTAGTGTTTTCACTATTCATCAAAAATTGAAAGTTTTTAGAAAAATACCAAAAATTCACCCTAGGTTAATTTCGATATTCCGAATCCAAAAATGAAGTCCATTTTGAAAAATAAAATTTCAAAAAGTGGGTATTACTATTCATAACGTCTAGTTTATATAATAAAAACGTAACGATGATGATGGTATTGCGTACAACACACGCTATCGTGGAAGGTCGTGATTGCGTGTAATGCAAGCCAAGTCAGGGATACGTTTAGTGAAAGCTCCTTTTGGTGAAGCGTACAACACAAGAAATCAATGAAATTAAAAAGAATATTTTTCATAAAATCTCAGGGTGTTACATTCTACCACCCTTAAAATGAATTTCACCCTCGAAATTTGTCAGGGTTATAAATGGTTTACTACTTGAAAGTTTCTTTCATAGAAACCCACATCGTAAAAAGGAATACCAAAACATAACTTTAAAAAAACTAAAGTATGAAATGTAATGCTTACCCAAATTAACTAATCACTGGGTTTCCACATAGGATAACATAGGTGAAAATATGGACATGGAAGAAAAATCTAACCATCATGTTCTGATGAAGAGTGGTAGAGGACATGGATATGAAAAAGCCAAAAATCACAAAGCCATAAATTTGTGATGATCTAAGGTACCATCTGATTCATCGGATATAAGGGCACCAGGGCAACATTTTTGGTTTTCAAGATGATTTCCCTAAATTTGAAGAATTTGAATTAGAAGAAATACTTTATTTCGGTATAATCTCACTGTTTTTCGTGCCTTGAACAATTTCAACTTCATATCTTAAAGAAATGAAGTTCAATTTTTCATTCTTGAAGTGTTAGCAGATCATGTGATAGAATGATAGGTTATTCCATATGTCTGAAACAAAAGGTTTTCAAAAGTTATCAAATAGACATAAGTCTATATATGGTGAGTTTAATAGTTTATGATTCAAAAAATGGACTTATACTTCATCTATCATACTAATTAATATATTAAACCTAGTTTCTACTAACCAAGGACTTCCTGTAGTCCAGTGGTAGGCGATAAAGGCATGTCGCACTTCAGTTGTGGGTTCGATTCCCACAACCTTGTCCGACGCGATGGGTTGTCTCCCGTCCTATAGGTTGTCCCTTTTTCTAAAACTACATTATAATAACATTACTGCAATAAAATAGAAAAAAGTTCTAGCCTTAAACAATACTATCTTATGTCTAACTTAATTCATTCCAATATTTAGGCTTATCCAAAATACTTTTGTCCAAGCTCACAGTATAAAGAAAACAACTACTAGAAATGTCATCTACTGAGAATGTGAATACCATCATTTATCCCCCATATATCATACGATATATCTTGTTGGTCACATTCCATACATGTGAATACCTTAATCATGTATTCTCTTGAACTATAGTGAAAACATGAATGCTGTCACAAGGTAACTCTTTCCATATACCAAAATCCCAAAAATTCTATATACTCAAACCATGATATCACTTTTTCCTTATATTAGTCATGAGCTCATTAGTACTATCAAACATTTCATTATCTCCCTATCCCTTCTTTATGTGCATATCATCTACTTTCTAAAATATTTGAATCACTTTTCATGGTTACCGGTACCATATAATTATCGAAAACCACAATAAAGCATTACATAGATATTCTAATTTTCCACAATTCTATAAATGAGGTTCTACAACATTATTTTATAATCCCTTTACATAAACACATAATCATTCCACCACATCGTTTTCATACTCAATATTGCTAATAGTGATCGCATGTGACTTCCCATTTTCCTTTGCCTTAAGAGGTTTCTCATGTTGATCATCATTAACCCTTGGATTAGGGAATTGATTAGCATACTGCCCCATTTCCTTGCACTTGAAGCATTGAAGTGTTGGTGGTGCATTCTCTGCAGTCTTTTCTTTATTCACATCATTAGAAACCCTTTTTCCATTACTTCAACACTCAGCTGCTCGATGAACTTATTTTACACACTTTTAAACATTTTCTATTTCCTTTAAGACAACCTCCACCATGATTATTTCCATGCTTTTATCATAAAGAAACATTTATCTTCTTTTCACAATTATTCTGAGATTTCTCCTTGAACTACATCTTTTGTTTCTTGTCAAAACCATGAGATCGATATGTAACACTAACTTCCATTTCTACCTTAATAGCACAACGCACAATTTCTTCATAGCTACTGAAGTCTCTTATAGCTAATGCCTTTTGAAGACTTGGTTTTAAGCCACTGAATAATCGATCAACTTTACTTTCAGGTTGGATGATAAAGCCGGATGCATACCTTGAAAGCCTTGTAAAATTCACTTCGTATATACCAACGGATTCATCATCCTTTTTCTTAAGCTCAAGGAAATCCTTTTCCATATTTGTTCGAAGAATACAAGGGAATAACTTATTGAAAAATAATTTCTTGAAATCATCCCATTCCATGGATTCAATTTCATCTCAGGGCCTCGTATTCTTAATTAGAGTCCACCATTGATCTGCTTCATGTTCTAAACGGTAAATAACCAGAATGAATTCTTCATGTTCCGACCAGTGAAGTATGGAAAATATCTTTTCAAAAGTACTGATCTATTGTTCACAAACAAGTGGATCAGAAGACCAACTGAAAGAAGGTGGACGTTGCCTCATGAAGGACTCAATAGAATATTATTCCCTTCTCTGCTCATTTGGAAGTCCAGAATGATTCATAGCTTGTGTAAGTATAGCAATAATATTTTTCACTCCATCTCCCATAACGTTGGTTTGTTCAGGAGGAAAATCATTGCATTGTCCATTACAATGATCAACACGGTTCCTTTGGGTTCCAGCCAGCATCTAAAACCCAAAAAGAATAGTGTGAGAGGAAAAAATTATACTAGGGAAAACAACATAATAAAGGGGGAGTACCTTCGATATCTAACATCTTAGGTTTAATTCTAATATCATTACCATAATTCTAGGACTATAAACTATACTTATACTTAACCTTAGGGACATCCCTAGACATACCTTAGAAATATATCTAGGGATCTCACTAAAGTTCTCACATCCTAGTTTCCAAAGGTTGACTAAACCGAACCTCTGATACCAACTGTAGAGAACCAAAGCTTGACGTACATGGACATTACATTACTTTTTCGGAATACTTAATACATAACAAAAACAGACACCAAATGACCGTAATAGTTTAGTGTCTTTGGAAACTCGGAATATAATCTTCTAATCTTGGTGAAAGATCTTCAACATCTCCCATAAAGATCTTCCCATTTTATTTTCTTACCTAAAAACTTCCTTTAAATCTTTGGAAAAAGAAAACATAAAAAGGGTGAGCTCAAATTCCCAGTAAGGGTAAACATAGAGAACATAAAACAATCCATAAACATTTGAATGAAAAAACTTGAACATAAAATCTAAACACCAAAATATTGAGAAAAGACATAAATCTTGGAAGTATATAAGGCATATATCATAATGGAAAATCAATCATGATAAAATATCATTGGAAGAAAACATGTAATTGTGGAAAACCATTAAGCACATGATATGATTTCCATGTAGCCAAGGCATTGCTGCCAAGACCATCTTAGTGGACAAAGTCCCTTTCTGAATCGAGTTCACTCCTCGTTTCAGTCCTATAACACTGAACCAGATTAACTTACCGTTCCAGCCATGTCTATATCATGAGATATAAATCTTTACCCAATGCATTGGAGGGAGATATAGGTCCCACCCATCTCATAATGAAATCATTCTTACTTGTGCAACAAAATAAACTTAAAACATTCATCATAACCCAAAGAATAAAATGGGTTTCATAAACATCATCCCATCATCACATAATCCATATAAAACAAATGGACATTTAATCATAAGAAAAGTGAAACCATGTAACTCATAGATACATTATACTTGAAACATACACATATGAAATAATGTCATCTTATATAGAAAATGGTTTAGATAAAACACTTGAAATAAATTATTGAGGAAAATATCCTTTCTTCTTCAAAATCATTTTCTTTTCACAAAATTCCATGAAATTTTAAAAGAAAATTATTTTGTTGAAAATATTCATAAAATCTTGTAGAGAAATATTCATGAAAATGAGGTGTTATGAAAATGTAAAAATCCGTTCATGCCGTATAAGTTTAAAAAAAAATTCTTCTCGTACTTTTGTCGGGAAAGTCAAAAAGTACCTTGTATGGTACACAAAAGAAAGATTCCTTACATACCATATAGTAAAAGTAAAAAATGAGTAAAAATGACTTTAAACATACAAGAAACCATTTTTATAAAATAGAGACATGAATGATAAATATAACCCCAGTAAATACTTACGAATAAACAATCTCGGATAAAAACGAGATTGGAAAAGTTATCCCTTACCTTAGGTCTGATATGCTTCGTACGTATCCAAACCTCCTGTATAATGATTTAAATAATGTCATTGACTTATTACAGAATCATATTCATTGTTATGATATCATATATGGTTCACTTATGACTTTATATTACCCGTTCTTTTGTAAATTCCATGTTAAAGCAACATTTTGGGTAAAATCGTTTCATTTATCGTACGTGTTTCGACATGTTGTTCTTGATATTATTACTTATATCCTGATTTACTTAATTACAGAATGTAAAACATGATTTATATATAATATATATTCAGTATATAAATATATATGATAGATCGATAAATGGAATGAAATACACCGTTCATGGAGACGGTAGGTCGTGCGTACACATGAATGCTGTTTTCATTTCCTTATTGAATTAAATAGAATTACGTAAATGAAACATATATGTACATAAATACAGTAGATTTATCATGTAATATATTTCATTTTTAGTCATTATATATACTTTATAATCATTCTTGAATGGTTATCAAGGAGAATGAATCTCATCGTGTCGTGGAGACAGTAATCTGTACGTACGCACGAGCGATGATATCATTCCCATAATTATTGAATTGAATTGAAGTGGATGATATAATATCTCAGAATCAGTATGATGTTATAATAACAATATATAGTTATTCTTTACACCATTATACCCATCCAAGTAATGTGGTGGTGGAAAAACAGATTACACCACGGCGTGGAGACGGTATTCCGTACGTATGCACGCGCGGTGATTTCATTTTCCGTTGGATGGATAGAAGGTGAATTGGGGTTTTTTTATATTTATAATAAAATATCAGTATATTAGTGATACTTATGCTATTAATTTATAATGAAACAACTAAATAAGAAGAAGTTGAGGAAGAAAGAGAACTTGAAAGAATCGGGAGAAGTGATTACCTCTTCTTCGACGCACCTCTTTTAAGCTTCTTCTTAGGGCACTAGAGTTGGTCTTTTGAGAAGACCAGAACCTCTATGATGTAACTAGAGAGGTTGAGAAGAGTAATTGGCAGGGTTTTTCTGAGATTCAAGGCTCAAAAGGGTGTGAAGAGAAGAGGGAATGGGTGCCCTTTTTATAAGGGAGGAGAGGGGCACCTTAGGAAAACTTAAAATATTATTTTATAATAAAGTCATATTCAGTTTTTAATACCTCCAAATTGATTTATTTCGAAGATAAGGTGGGTATGGGTCTAAATCCACTCATCAAATAGGTTTTAGACAAGTTTAGGTTACTATTTTATTCTTATCATTTAGATTTAACTCTAAGTTAAATAATTTAACTTTTACCGTGTCTTTTTGTTTTCTTACACTATATGGTTAATAAACATACTATAACAAGACAAAATAACCCCAAGTGGTTCATTATTAATATATATCCTATTATAAGTCATTTGGCCGAACCTTTTATTTTTTAGCAAAAAAATAACAGTTAATAATATAATATTTGTTTTAAAAACTATTTTAGGTCAATTTTGACACTATTTGGTACATGATTTTTATAAAAATTATAACATCATGATTAGTTCTAAAATTATTTCTAAAAAAGTTAATTAAATAAATACTAATGTGTCATATTAACCTAAAAAATTAGTGTAATTCATAAAAAGTCTAAAATTACATTTATTTGGTTATTTATAACACCATTTATGTTAATCTTTCGTTAATAAGGTAATTACTGCATCATCATTGTGTCATAAATAAATTAAATTATTTAATGTCTAAAAATTATAAAAAAAATACCATTATATAGGAAATATTTTTAGAATTATAATGAATATTTATAGTCTAATTTATCTTATGTATAACCCTATATTAAAATTTTTTACTTATTAAACTTTGATTTTAACTATTTTAATTCTTCTTTAAATAAAATAATAATAATTGTCCTAATCTAATCCTAGTGGACCTAAAGGGTAATATTTTATTCCTAAGGTTGATTTTGGTCGAATTACACTTATCCAATATAATTATGACATTTGTTAGGGTAATAATAATATCATTTTAACCCTTAATTACCCTATTTACTTTTAACCGTGGTAAATAAAAGTAAAAAGTTACTATTCACCAAACATTATTTTTATCTTATTGAACCACATTTTACTCCTTGATATTAACCGTGACTCTTGGATTTTTGAATTTCTTCTCATAGAAGTGGTAAAATTACGTTTTATGTAAATTGTCAAACTCTCCTAAGAGGTTGGTAAAAGAGGGTGAAAAGTTCAATAAAATTTTTATATGTCTAAAATTATTGTTAAATGAATCCAATGAATTACATTGAACTTATATAGGTATTATGTATCAATTTTGACCTAAAATAAATTTAAATAAAATAAATAATTATTTATATAAAAATTTGGTTTTTAAATAGTAACCAAGTGTTTTCACTATTCATCAAAAATTGAAAGTTTTTAGAAAAATACCAAAAATTCACCCTAGGCTAATTTCAATATTCCGAATCCAAAAATGAAGTCCATTTAGAAAAATAAAATTTCAAAAAGTGGATATTACTATTCATAATGGCTAGTTTATATAATATTTTAATAACATATCGTTGTTTAGTGAAACCCGATATTGCGTACAACACACGCTATCGTGGAAGGTCTCGATTGCGTGTAATGCAAGCCAAGTCAGGGATGTGTGTAGTGAAAAATTCTTTTTGTGTAGCGTACAACACAAGACATCAATGAAATTAAAAAGAATATTTTTCATAAAATCTTGGGGTGTTAGATTCAAACATTTCACAAAACCTTCAATACAATATGGAAGTTTTGTATCATAAAAAATCAACTTCAAATAAGCTTAAAATCCATCAAAGGATGTTGACATAGATGAAATCAAAACTATTTGAGAGAAATAACTTTTTTTCGAAATCATTTAAAAGTCCCATAATTATAAAAGAAAACATTTACTTTGAAAATATTCTTTTAATCTTGTAAGGGAATTTTTGATGATTTTATAATGGTGGAAAATAGCCGCACCCTCCATATAAGTTAAAAAAAGACATTCTTACCTTAATTTTGTCGAAAAGGTTAAAAGGACCTTATTTGGAAAACGACGGAAATATTACTTTAAAAAAATCATATAAAAAGTAAAACAAGGCTATAAATGACTTTAACCCATAGTCTATAAAATAGTAAAAATGTTTTTAAATACATTTTTAAGAAACATGGATGTGGATGATAAAGAGGTCCCAGTAGATAATATAAACAACCTCAGATAATGAAGAGATTGTGAAATTAACCCTTACATTGAACTTTTCCTTGGTTGAGGGTAGGTTAACCTTCTGTATAATGGTGAAATAATTGTTATTAAATTATACAATAATAATATACATTAATATGATATCATATATGATATTTTAACATTTCTTTGTTAATAATATCTTAGTATTATTGTCATTTTGGGTGTTAACTTACTCATTTTATTTTATATGTTTTGTTACATAAGCCATGTTTGTTATGGATAGGTTGTATCTTATTCCTATCTCGAATGATATCCGGTCCATAAAAATTATTTTTAATCATCAAAAGATAATTAGTTTTGAATGGATACGATGGGGAATGAATTTCATCGCGTTCGTGGAGACGGTAGTCCGTACGTACACATGAGCAAAAATACCACTCTTTTGATATTAAAATCTTATATAATTGGATGGTATTCCATATATAAAGAATAATTATAATGTTCTATTTATTATTTAATTCAACTACACATCATTATCATACCCATCCAAATAATAATGTTTTGAATAACAATTGCACCACGACGTGGAGACGGTAAGTCGTACGTACGCATGTATGATGACTTGTCATTAAAAGGATGGATAGAATATTGAATATGGTTGTACCATATTTATAATAACATAACAGTATATAGAAGATACTGAATTTATTACTTTAGAATGGAAATAACAAAGAAAGAAGAAGATGATGAAGAAAGGAACTTGAAAGAGGGTGGTGAAAACATTACATCTTCTTTGGGTTCTTCTTTTTGATTTGATCAAAAGAGCTCCTTAGGTTTGCTTTATGATCAAACTAAGGCCTATAGGTTAAATTTAGTTATGTTGGGAGGATATTTGGGCAGGTTTTTTCCAAGCCAAATGGATTTGAAGGTGTGAATTAGAGGGAAGGGGGAGTGCCCTTTTATAAGAGGGGTGAGGGGCACCTTAGGAAAAGCTAGAAATATTATTTTATAATAAATTCATATTTAGTTTCTAATAGATCATAACTAATTTATTTCTAGGATATGGTTGGTATGGGTTAAAAAAAACTCAACCAATAGGTTTTAGATAGGTTTGGTTCACTTTATTAACCTTATCGTTTAGTTTTAACTCATAGTTAATTATTTTTACATTTACCATGTCTCTTTGTATTGTTATATTATATAGTTAATAAACTTACTATAAACTTCCATGAGACCCCCAAGTGGTACATTAGTGATACAACTATCATTATATAAGTTCTTTGGCCGAGCCTTAGATTTTTAGGAATAGAATATCAATTAATAATATAATAGTTTTTTTAAAAACTCATTTATGTCAATTTTGACACTATTGGGTATTTTGTTTTTTATAAATTCATAAAAACATTATAACATCTAAAAAAATTCATATAATCAATCCTAATATGTGATATTAACCTAGAAAATTAGTGGAATTCAAAAAAAGTCTCAAATTACATTTATTTAGACATTTATAATATCAATTATTTTAATATTTCATTAATTAGGTAATTACTGCATCACCATTGTGTCATAAATAAATTAAATTATTTAATTTATAAAAATTATAAATAAAATAAAATTATGTAGGAAATATTTTTATATTTATAATGAATATTTATAATCGAATTTATCTTATGTATAACCTTATATTAAAAACGTTTTAGTAATTAAACTTTGATTTTAACTCTTTTAACTCTTCTTTGAATTAAATAATAATAAATGTCCTAATCTAATCCAAGTGGACCAAAGGGGTTAATATTTTATTCCTAAGGTTCTTTTTGGTCGAACTATACTTATCCAATAGAACTAGGACATGTGTTAGGGTAATAATAATATCATTTTTACCCTTAATTTCCCTATTTACTTTTAACCTTGGTAAATAAAAGTAAAAAGTTACTATTCACCAAAAATTATTTTCATCTCGTTGAACCAAATTTTCCTTACTGATATCAACCGTGTCTCTTGGATTTCCGAAAATCCACTCACAGAAGCGATAAAATTAAGTTTTATGTGAATATTCAAATTCTCCTAGGAGATGGGTAAAAGACAGTGAAATGTTCTAAGAAATTTTTATATATCTAAAATTATTATAAATTGAGTCCAATGAATTAAATTGAACATATATAGGTATTATGTGTCTATATTGACCATAACTAAATTTAAATAAAATAAATAATTATTTAAATAAAAATTCGGTTTTAAACTATAACTCAATGTTTTTTCACTATTCATCAAAAATTGAATGCTTTCAGAAAAATACCAAAAATTCACCCTAAGATAATTTCTATATTCCGAATCCAAAAATGAAGTCCATTTTGAGAGATAAATTTTTTAAAATTTCAAAAAGTGGGTATTACTATTCATAACGGCTAGTTTGATTGGTTGTGGTGTGTGTTAGAACTCGAAGTAACGTACAACACACGCTACTGTATTATTCAAAGAGAAGCATACCATGGAATCTTGGGGTGTTACATTATCCCCTATTTCAAAAAATTTATTCCTCAAAATTTCTAGAATAGTACCTCATGAAAAGACTCGGGTGATTCTTTATCATAAGTTCGTCAGGTTCCCACTTGCCTCTTCCATTTTATGGTTTCTCCATAGAACTTTTACTAGACGAGTCGTACGGTTTCTCAGAACTTGTTCTCTCGTATCAAGAATCATGACATGCTCTTCACAATAAGACAGACTAGGTTCCAGTTCTAATTCCTCATAGGTGAGTACATGCGTTGGGTCAGGCATGTATTTTCTCAACAGTGATATGTTGAACACATCGTGAACTTTGGAGAGACTTGGCGGCATTTCCAAATGGTAAGCTACAACCCCAATTTGTTCTAGAATTTCGAAAGGTCTAATGTACCTGGGACTCAATTTACCCTTATTAACGAAACTTATAACTCCCTTCCAGGGAGATACCTTCAATAAAACATGATCTCCTACCTAAAATTCCAAATCCTTCCTTTGGTTATCGACATAGCTCTTCTACCTAGTTTGAGCTGCTTTGATGTGGATTTGGATTACCTTCACCTTTTCCATCATTTCCTCCACCAGTTCCGAGCCTACAAGTTTTCTTTCACCAACATCATCCCAACAGGTTGGTGTGCCATATCTCTTTCTGTATAACGCTTCATATGGTTCCATATGAATACTTGAAGGGAAACTATTATTATAGGAAAATTCTACTAGAGGTAAATATTGATCCCACACACCTTGAAAGTCAAGTTATCATGATCTCAACATGTCTTCTAAGGTTTGAATTGTCTGTTTTGATTGTACATCAGTTTGGGGGTGGTAAGCAGTGCTCAAATGAAGTTCAGTATCCGGGGATTTCTGAAATTTTTTCCAGAATCTTGATGTAAAACGTGGATCACAATCAGAAACAATCGATATGGGTACTCCATGAAGTCTCACAACATCATTAATATATAGTCTTTCTAGACTTTCAAGTTGTAGATCTTCTCTTATAGTAAGAAAATGTGCTAACTTGGTAAGACGATCAACAATGACCCATATTGTATCATTCATTCTAGGAGTCTTTGGTAGTTCCATGACAAATTCCATCGTAATATAATCCCATTTCCACTCCGGTATGGGAAGAGGTTACATGAATCCTCCAGGCTGTTGCTTTCCAGCTTTCACTTATTGACAAACCATACATCTTGACACAAAATCAGCAATATCCCTCTTCATGTTGTCCCACAAAAAATGTTCCTTCAAATATATATACATTTTGGTGCTCCCAGGGTGTATAGATAAATTGGAACTATGAGAATCATCCAACAATTATCTTTTTAGATCATGTATATTGGGAACAAAAAGTCTCTTCCCAAACATCAAAATTCCATCTTCATACACAAAGTCACTCAATCTCCCATCATTCATAGATTTAATCTTCTTTTGAAACTATTCATCACTGGTCTGAGAACTCTTTATCCTTTCTAGTAAATATGGTTTGACAAACATTTGAAAAAACATTGATGTTTCACCTTCCATGGTTATTCCCATATCCAAATTTACTAGATCCATGTATATAAGATCCTTTTCAACTATCATCTTGTTCAAAACTCCATGATCCTTTCTACTCAAAGCATCTGCCACCATTTTTTCTTTCCCCAGGTGGTAGTTCATTGTGCAATCATAATCCTTGAGTAATTAAATCCATCTTCTTTGCCACATGTTGAGTTCTTTCTGTGAGAAAATATACTTCAAACTCTAGTGATCAGTATAAATCTCACATTTTTCACCATAGAGGCAGTGTCTCCAAATATTCAAAGAAAAGATTACAGCTGCTAACTCAAGATCATGAGTAGGATAGTTTTGATCATTAATTTTCAGCTGTAGTGAGGCACATGCAATAACCCTATCATTATACATAAGGAAACAACCAATTCCTTTCTTCGATGCATCACTATAAATAACAAACCCGTCATTCCCTAATGGTAGAGTAAAAATAGGAGAATTGACTAATATTCTCTTCAGTTCTTCAAAACATTCTTGACACTCTTTTTTAAAAACAAATTTAACCCCTTTACGTGTGAGCTTCGTTAATGGGTTAGCCAATCGGGAAAAATTATGGACGAAATGTCGATAATAACCTACTAAACTAATAAAACTGCGTACCTTAGTTATACTCGTTGGTGCTGGCCATTCTTGGATTTCTCTTGTCTTAGAAGGATCAACAGAGATTCTATCTTTAGAGACAATATGGATAAGAAAAGAAATCTCCTAAAGCCAGAATTCACACTTTCTAAACTTCCCATATAATTCAAACCTTTTCAGAGTCTTCAGGATAATGCACAAGTGATTTTAATGATCTTCATAGATTTTGGAGTATACCAAGATATCATCAATAAATACCACTAAAAAATCATCAATATATTCCTTGAAAACTCTATTCATTAGATCCTTGAAAACATAGGGTGCATTAGTCAGCCCAAAAGGCATTACTATAAACTCGTAATGCCCGTACCTAGTTCGAAATGCTGTCATCGGAATGTCTTCCTTCTTCACACACATCTGATGGTATCCAGATCGAAGGTCAATCTTTGAAAATTATTGAGCTCCATGTAGTTGGTCAAATAAATAATCAATGAGAGGTAGGGGATACTTGTCCTTTATTGTTATAGCATTGATCTCCCTGTAGTCAATACATAACCTCATAGATCCATCTTTCTTCTTAACAAAAAGGATAGGGGCTCCCCAGGGAGAAACACTAGGGCAAATAAATCCCATATTACTCAATTCCTCTAGTTGTTTCTTTAGTTCCACTAATTCCATAGTGGCCATTCTATAAGGGGTATTCGATATGGGCCTTGAACCGGGAATTAAATCAATGGAAAACTCAATTTCTCATTCTGGAGGATGACCAGGTAAATATTCTGGAAACACATCTACATATTCTTTCACAATAGTTACATCCTCTAGTTGAACATTCTTTTCCTCACCCATAGTTATTTTATTCTATTCCTCCCCGATAATTGAATTTAGTTGAGGTACTAGGGGTGGATCTAGAAAAGAATCTGGTGATGATGATTCTCCTCTAAAGATAAGGTGTTCCTTATCATTATCATTTAAAATTGTAACCTCCTTCTTCTTACAATAAATCTTCACATCATGGTCTGAAATCCAATCCATACCGAGGATTATATCAAATTCAATCATAGGTATGATGATGAGATTAGTGGATAAAGAAAATTTATGTTCTCTAATGGGGACTGATTCATAAAACTTTGTTGCAATGATACTTCCCTTAGGAGTTTTAACTGACAACTCCCTTGTTAAATCAAATTGGAATTATCTAATTTTCTTAGAAAACTAGAAATATATGAAAAAATGTGATGATCCAGAATCAAATAATGCATTTTCTACACTTGAGGAAACCATTAAATTACCTACCACCACATCTTTTGGAGCTTCTACCTCAGCAGTAGTGATAGAATAAGCTTGGTCTTGATCCATTGGCCTTTTATGAGGTAAGTTCTCTTGACACTTAGGATAATCATTTTCATAATGTCTGATCTACCTGTAGTTGTAGCATTGAACATCAGTAGCTTATTTCTTCCCCTTGAAATCATGAGCTTGGTGGCCTTTTTCACCACACTTGTAACAGAATCCCATTACTTTCAATCAAGTACGGAGGTGTTTCTTCCCACATTTACTGCAAGATGGATAATCAAATTTCCCTTCTTCCCCATATTTACATTTCTAGAGTGATCAACAGATCTCTTATTCTCTTTCTTTTCTTTAAAGTTGTAAGACTTCGAGAATTATTTTTCTGTCTTGATAGTGCATGAGACAATATCTTTGTAAAACAAGATGGTTTGTGAGACAAATTCTTGACACAGAAATGGTTTTCACCCATCAAATAAACGACCAATCTTACTTCTTGGGTTATGTATATAATCTACATAATACCTCACTAACCTTGTAAAGTTATCCTCATACGTTGTGACATTCTCATCCTCCTTTTTCCTCAGACTCAGAAATTGCCCATCCATATCTGCTCGATGGTCACAAGGAAATTATTTTTGTAAGAAAATATCTTTGAACTCCCTCCATTCCATATTTGATACTTCATCATATTCCTTCGTGTTTTGAATCAAAGACCACCATTTATCATCATCTCTAGTGAGGTGGTAAAATGTCATGATAACTTTTTCCCTTTCACTACTCCCCAAGGCATGGAATATTTTATATAAGGAATTTATCCATTTCTCAGCTACTAGGGGATTTTTACTCCCATTTAATGTTAGTGGTTGTTTCCTCATGAAGCTATCTAACATTGATCCTCCACACTGTGGATATGGGTGCTCCATATAGGTAAGATTATTATTCATAACCTGAGTGAGTTATCCCAGTATGGTGATTAGCTGATTAGCACAAGTTGCATCACCAGCTCCACTATAATTATCTTGAGAAGGAGGGAAATCCTTACATGGAGTCTATGCATTATTACGGTTTCCATTCCTTCCACTAGGCACCATTTCTAAACAATGTCATAAACTATATTAGTTTATAATTAAAAATACATAATTCCAAACTTCTAAAACACTTAACATAAATTGAACAGTTTATGGATACAATCCATAATCATAAAAAATGTTTTCTTTGAGGAAGTATATACTCATAAACCCTTCATAATGTTTTGTAAAGAAAATGAGAATTATCCTAAGCATATCCCCCATGAGTGTCGTAACCAAGAGTGCAACAAGGACCTTTGTCATGCACCAGTTCCCGTTCGAGTCTAGCTCAAAGTGGTGTTTTCGGGTTTTACCCCTAGGTACATCTATGCCAGAGCCACGTCTACCTGCTCATATCCAGACATGGATGTATTTCTCGTAAAATTCACAAAATATCTACAATACCAAAATTCTAGGAAGTTCTTCTATACTAATCCTCAAAGTCCATCTTAGGTCTATGTTCTCTAATCAGAGTTTATCTAAATCTAGCTTCCAAGGTTTGTACTAAACTTACTCTGATACCAACTGTAACACCCCAAACCCAGTTACCCAGAGTTGGTGCATTATTAAATAAAATTGGCATGATAAAATAAGATCAAGTCTCAAAAGACCGATTAGTTTAGTAGCCATGGAATCACTAGATACCTTCATAAAGTTTACATTGAAACATAAAGTGAAGAAACTACAAAAACATCTTCCATAGACCACACTCAAATCCCCCATACTATCCCTGCAGGTCATTCATAAAATACTTCTTCACATCCTGGGAAAAATAAAACATAGGAAGGGGTGAGCTCAAATGCCCAGTATGGATAACAATATAGCGGAAACTTTCATAAATAAGCATAAACATTTAAGGGGATTTATAACTAAAAAAATCCTTTTAAACTTGAAGTTCAGCATAATAAGGCAGAAATAAAATGAAATAATTCCATTTACTTATTCACATGGATATTATACTAGCCTAATAATCACATGCAATATCAATAACCACTTTCATAATGATGGAATGCATAATGCCAGACTATCATAACCACATTGTCAAGGACTTGTGCCAAGACTACAAATAAGATTTTAGAAAGGCCTTGTTCCAAGACACTAGTTTGTCTCATGAGACCTACTGATGCATCGAGGAGCTATAGCGGGCTCCACCCATCACATATTAAGTCCAATTCATTCCTCATATGAAAAGGTTTAAACATAACATAAACATTCGTATTTAAACTATAATATGAAATGTCAATACTTTCTCCATAAACCATGAATGGTATAAAAAAACACCTCCAGAGTCAAACATGTAACAAAACCTTCAATACAATATGGAAGTTTTGTATCATAAAAAATCAACTTCAAATAAGCTTAAAATCCATCAAAGGATGTTGACATAGATGAAATCAAAACAGTTTGAGAGAAACACCTTTTTTTTGAAATCATTTAAAAGTCACATAATTATGAAAGAAAACATTTACTTTGAAAATATTCTTATAATCTTGTAAGGTAATCTTTGATGATTTTATAATGGTGTAAATTATCCGCACCCGCCGTATAAGTTAAAAAAATGACATTCTTACCTTAATTTTGTCAAAAAGGTTACAAAGGACCTTGTTTAGAAAACGACGGAAAGATTACGTTAAAAAAATCTTATAAAAATTCAAACAAGGGTGTAAATGACTTTAACCCATAGTCTATAAAATAGTAAAAATCTTTTGAAATAAATTTTTAAGAAACATGGATGTGGATGATAAATATGTCCCAGTAGATAATATAAATAACCTCGGATAATGAAGAGATTGTGAAATTAACCATTACCTTGAACTTTTCCTTGGTCGAGGGTAGTTTAAACTCCTGTATAATGGTGAAATAATTGTTATTAAATTATATAAGAATCATATAAATTAATATGATATCATATATGATCTTTTAACATTGCTTTGTTAATAATATCTTAGTATTATCGTCGTTTCGGGTGTTAACTTACTCATTTTCTTTTATATGTTTTGTTACATAAGCCATGTTTTTTATGGATAGGTTGTATCTTATTCATATCTAGAATGATATCAAGTCCTTAAACATTATTTTTAATCATAAAATGAGAATTATTCTTGAATGGATACGATGGGGAATGAATTTCATCGCGTTCGTTGAGACGGTAGTCCATACGTACGCACGAGCAACAATATCATTCTTTTGATATTAAAATAGTATATAATTGAATGGTATATCATATATACAGAATAATTATAATGTTATATTTATT
Organism: Viscum album; assembly: GCA_963277665.1. Lineage (NCBI taxonomy): Eukaryota > Viridiplantae > Streptophyta > Magnoliopsida > Santalales > Viscaceae > Viscum > Viscum album. Next base: position 1,680,863,632 of record OY728119.1, on the reverse strand, counting down.
ATTTAATTAAATTACACATCATTATCATACTCATCCAAATAATAATGTTTTGAATAACAATTGCACCACGACGTGGAGACGGTAAGTCGTACGTACGCACGTATGGTGACTTGTCATTCAAAGGATGGATAGAATACTGAATATGGTTGTACCATATTTATAATAACATCACAGTATATATAATATACTGGAGTTATTATTTTATAATGTAAATAGAAAAGAAAGAAGAAGTTGAAGAAGAAAGGAACTTGAAAGAGGGTGGTGGAAACATTACCTCTTCTTCAGGTTCTTTTTGATTTGATCAAAAGGGCTCCTTAGGTTGGATTTATGATCAAAATAAGGCCTCTAGGTTTAATTTAGGTAACTTGGAAGGATATTTGGGTAGGGGTTGGCCGAGCCAAATGGCTTTGAAGGTGTGAATTAAAGGGAAGGAGGAGTGACATTTTATAAGAGGGGTGAGGGGCACCATAGAAAAAGCTAGAAATATTATTTTATAATAAATTCATATTAGGTTTATAATGGCCCCAAACTGATTTATTTAGAGGATAAGGTGGGTATGGGTCGAAACAACTCAACCAATAGGTTTTAGACAGGTTTGGGTGACTTTATTAACCTTATCTTTTAGTTTTAACTCATAGTTAATTAGTTTGACATTTACCATGTCTCTTTGTATTTTTATATTATATGGTTAATAAACTTACTATAAACTTCCATGTGACCACAAAGTGGTACATTAATTATACACCGATAATTATATAAGTCCTTTGGATGAACCTTATATTTTTAGGAATATAATATCAATTAATAATATAATATTTGTTTTAAAAACTCTTTTATGTCTATTTTGACACTATTGGGTATTTTGTTTTTAATAAATTCATAACAACATAATTACTTCGAAAAAAATTCATATAATCAATCCTAATATGTCATATTAACCTAGGAAATTATTGTAATTCATAAAAAGTCTGAAATTACATTTATTTGGACATTTATAATATCAATTAGTTTAATATTTCATTAATTAGGTAATTACTGCAGCACCATTGTCTCATAAATAAATTAAATTATTTAATGTATAAAAATTATAAATAAAATACCATTATGTAGGAAATATTTTTATATTTATAATGAAAATTTATAATCAAATTTATTTTATGTATAACCTTATATTAAATATGTTTTAGTAATTAAACTTTGATTGTTACTCTTTTAACTCATCTTTGAATTAAATAATAATAAATGTCCTAATCTAATCCAAGTGGACCAAAGGGTTTCATATTTTATTTATAATGTTGTTTTTGGTCTAACTATACTTATACAATAGAATTAGGACATGTTTTAGGGTAATAATAATATCATTTTTACCCTTAATTAACCTATTTACTTTTAACCATGGTAAATAAAAGTAAAAAGTTACTATTCACCAAAAAATATTTTCATCTCATTGAACCACATTTTATGTAATGATATCAACCATGTTTCTTGGATTTTTAAAATTCCACTTACAGAAGTGGTAAAATTATGTTTTATGTGAATTTTCAAATTCTCCTAGGAGATGGGTAAAAGACGGTGAAATGTTCCAAGAAATTTTTATATATCTAAAATTATTATAAATTGACTCCAATGAATTACATTGAACTTATATAGGTATTATGTGTCTATTTTTACCTTAATTTAATTTAAATAAAATAAATAATTATTTAAATAAAAATTCAGTTTTAAACTATAACTCAGTGTTTTTTCAATATTCATCAAAAATTGAATGTTTTTAGAAAAATACCAAAAATTCACCCCAAGCTAATTTCTATATTCCGAATCCAAAAATGAAGTCAATTTTGAGAGATAAAATTTATAAAATTTCAAAAATTGGGTATTATTATTCCTAAAGGCTAGTTTGATTGGTTGTGGTGTGTGTTAGAACTCGAAGTTGCGTTCAACACACGCTACTGTATTATTCAAAGAGAAGCGTACCGTGGAAGCTTGGGCTGTTACACTATTTAAATGTAAAATTATTTCCAATGACCTAAATTATATTAAATAATAAAAATATAATCTAATTATACTTTAAAATAACTCTAATTTATAATTTAACACTATAAATTATTTCGATTAAAAAAGTTGTTTTTAATTAAAATTTAGTCTTTTTCACTATTAATCAAAATATGAAAGTTATCAGAAAAATATCAAAAATTTACCCTAAGCTAATTTTGATATTCTGAATCCAAAAATGAAGTCCAGTTTGAAAAATAAAATTTATAAAATTTCAAAAAGTGGTTATTACTATTCATAAAGGCTATTTTGATTAGTCGTGGTGTATTAGAACATGAAGTTGCATACAATGCAAGATATTGTATTATTCAAAGAGAAGCATACCGTGGAATATTGGGGTGTCACATTCTTCCCTAATTAAAAAACTTTTTCCTTGAAATTTCTAGAATATTACACCATAAACATATTCGGGTGTTTCTTCATCATAAGTTCCTCAGGTTCCCACACTGCCTCTTTCATCTTATGGTTTCTCCATAGAACTTTAACTAGACGAGTAGTACAGTTTCTCAGTACCTATTATTTGGTATTAAGAATCTTGATAGTCTCTTCATAATAATATAGATTTGGTTCTATTTCTATTTATTCATTGGTGAGTACATGCGTTGGGTCAGACATGTATTTTCTCAATAGTGATACGTGGAACACATCATGAACTTTGGAGAGACATGGCAACATTACCAAAAGATAAGCTACAACTCCAATTCATTCTAAAATTTCAAAAGGTCCGATGTACCTGGGAATTGATTTTCCTTTCTTTCCGAATCGTATAACACCCTTCTATGGAGATACCTTCAAGAAAACATGATCTCCTTCTTGAAATTCTAAATCTTCTCTTTGGTTATCAGCATAGATCTTTTTCCTACTTTGAGCTGCTTTGATGTGGGTTTGGATAACCTTCACCTTTTCCATTGTTTCCTCAACAAGTTCTGGGCCTAAGAGTTTTCTTTCACCAACATCATCCCAACAAGTTGGCGTGCGACATCTCTTTCCATATAACACTTTATATGGTTCCATCTGAATACTTGAATAGAAATGATTGTTATAGAAAAATTATACCAGAGGTAAATATTAATCCCACATACCTTGAAAGTCAAGTGTGCAAGATATCAACATGTATTCTAAGGATTGAATTGTCTGTTCTAATTGTCCATTAGTTTGAGGGTAGTAGGCAGTGCTCAAAAAAAGTTCAGTATCCAAGGCCTTCTAAATAATTTTCCAGAATCTTGATGTAAAACGAGGATCATGATCAGAAACAATCGATAGGGGTACTCCATGAATTCTTTAAACATCATTAATATATACTATTTCTAAACATTTAAGTTTTAAATATTCTCTTATAGCAAGAAAATGTTCTAACTTGGTAAAATGATCAACAATGACCCATATTTCATCATTACTTCTAGGAGTCTTCAGTAGCCACATGACAAAGTACATCGTAATATCATCCCATTCCCACTCTGGTATGGGAAGAGGATGCATGACTCCTCTAAGATTTTTTCTTCCAAACTTAACCTGTTGAAAAACCATACATCTTGACACATATTCAGAAATCTATCTCTTTATATTGTTCCACAAAAAATGTTCATTCAAATCTCTATACATCTTAGTGCTACCAGGGTGTATAGAGAAATTGGAGCTATGAGCATCATCCAAAAATTCCCCATTTATATTAGGTACATCAATAACACTAAGTCTCTTCCCAAATTTCAAAATTCCATCTTCATGTACGAAGTCAACCAATCTCCCATCATTCACAGCATTAATTGTTTTTTGAAACTCCTCATCATTAGTCTGATAACTTTTTATCTTTTCTAGTAAAGATGGTTTGGAAACCATTTGAAAAAGTAATGATGTTTAACCTTCCATGATTATTCCCATATCCATTTTTACTAGATCCAAGATCATAGGATCCCTTTTAACTCTCATCTTATTCAAAACCCCATGATCCTTTCTGCTCAAAGTATCTTCCACCTTATTTGCTTTCCCTGGGTAGTAGTGTATAATGCCATCATAATCCTTGAGTAGTTCGAGCCATCTCCTTTTCTACATGTTGAGTTATTTTTGTGATAAAATATACTTCAAGCTCTTGGGATCGGTATATATCTCACATTTTTCACCACATAGATAGTGTATCGATATCTTCAAAGCAAATATTACAGCTTCTAACTCAAGATCATGAGTGGGATAGTTTTGTTCAGGAATTTTTAGCTGTTGTGATGCATAGGCAATAACTCTATCATTCTGCATAAGGACACAACCAAGTCATTTCTTTAAAGCATTGCTATAAATAACAAACCAATCATTCCACGATTGTAGAGTCAAGATATGTGCATTGACTAATCTTCTCTTTAGTTCTTAAAAACATTCTTCACACTCTTTTTTCCAAAAAAATTTAACCCCTTTACATGTGATATTGGTTAATGGGTTTTCCAATCAGGAAAAATTCTGGACAAAGTGACGATAATAACCTGCTAAACCAATAAAACTACATACTTCAGTTATACTTGTCGGTGCCGGCCATTCTTGTATTTCTCTAGTCTTAGAAGAATCAACAAAGATTCCATCCTTAGAGACAATATAGCCAAGAAAAGAAATTTCCTGAAGCCATAATTCACAATTTCTAAACTTCCCGTATAATTAATTTATTTTGAGGGTTTTCAGAATAGTGTGCTAGTGAATTTCATGATATTTGTAGCTTTTTGAGTATACCAAGATATCATCAATAAATACCACTACAAAGTCATTAAGATCTTCCTTTAAAACTCTATTCATTAGATCCATGAAAACATAGGGAGTATTAGTCAGTCCAAAAGGCATTACTGTAAACTTGTAATTCCCATACTTGGTTCAAAATACTATTTGTGGAATGTCTTCCTTCTTCACACACAATTGATGATATCCAGATTGAAGGTCAATCTTTGAAAAATATTTGACTCCATGAATATGGTCAAATAAATCATCAATGTGAGGTAGGGGATACTTGTTCTTTATTGTTACATCATTGATCTCCCTATAGTCAATGTACAACCTCATAGATCCATCTTTCTTCTTAACAAAAAGAATAGGGTCTCCCCATGGAGAAACACTAGGGAAAATAAATCCTTTATTACTCAATTACTCTAGTTGTTTCTTTAGTTCCACTAATTCCAAAGTGTCCATTCTATAAGAGGTATTCGATATTGGCCTTGAACCTGGAATTAAATCAATGGAAAACTCAGTTTCTTGTTCTGTATGATGTCCAGGTAAATCCTATGGAAGCACATCAACATATTATTGCACAATATGTACATCCTCTATTTGAAAATTCTTTTCCTCACCCATAGTTATTTCATTCACTTTCTCACCATTAATTGAATTTAGTAGATTTAATGGGGGTGGATCTAGATAAGAATCAGGTGGTGATGTTTCTGCTCTAAAGATAAGGTACTCCTTATCATCATCTAAAAATTGTAACCTCCTTTTTCTTAAAATAAATTTTCACATCATGGTCCAAAATCCAATCCATACTAAGGATTATATCAAATTAAATCATTGGTATGATGATGAGATCAGCGGATAAAGAACATTTATATACCCTAATGGAGACTGATTCACAAAACTTTGTTTTAATGATACTTCCATTAAGAGTTTTTACTGACAACTCGCATGTTAAATTAAATTAGAAATATCTAATTTTCATAGAAAACTGAGAAGATAAGAAATGATTCGATGATCCAAAATCAAATAAATCATTGGCTAAACTTGAGGAAGCCATTAAATTACCTGCCAGCACATCTTTTGGTGCTTCAACCTCCACAGTAGTGATCACATAAGCTTGGCCTTTCTCCCTTGGACTTTTATGAGGTAAGTTTCCTTGGCTATTAGGACATTAATTTGCATAATTACCCATTTATCTACAATTTTATCATTCAACATTGATAGCCTCTTTCTTTCCATTGCAATCGTGATCTTGGTGTCCTTTTTCACCACACTTGTAACAGTCTCCCATTCCTTTCAAGAAAGTATTGAGGTGATTCTTACCCCATTTACCACAAGATGGAAATTCAACCTTTTCCTTCTTTCCCTTATTTCCATTTCTAGAGTTTTCAATAGATATATTCTTCCCCTGTTTTTATTTAAAGTCGTAAGACTTAGAGAATTAAATTTTTGTCTTGATAGAACATGATACGTATGATGAGAAGGATTCTGAGACTAATTCTCGACAAATAAATGGTTTTAACATATAAAATAATCTATCAATATTACTCCTTGGTTTATGTATATAATATGATACATGCCTTGATAACCTTGTAAAGTTAGCCTCATAATTGTGACATTCTCATCCCTCTTTTGACTCAGACTCAGAAATTGTCTTTCCATATCCACTTGATGGTCATGAGGAAAGTATTTTTCTAATAAAATCTATTTAAACTCCCTCCATTCTATATTTGATACTTCTTCATCCTCCTTTTTGTTTTTAATTAATGACCACCATTGATCTGCATCACCAATGAGGTGATAAACTGCCATGACGACTTTTTCCCTTTCACAAATCCCCAAAACATGAAATATTCTCTCTAAGAAACTTATCCATTTCTCAATTTAAAATGGATTTGTAGTCCCATTTAATGTTGGTGGTTGTTTCCTCATGAAGCGGTCTAACATTGATACTCTGCGTTGTGGATCAGAGTGCTTCATACGGGTAAGGTTAATATTCATAACTTGGGTGAGTTGTCCCAATATGGTGATAAGATGATCAACACCAGTTGCATCACCATCTACACTAAAATTATCTTGAGTAGGAGGTAAATCCCTACATGGATTACATGTGTTGATACAGTTTCCATTCCTTCCACTAGGCTTCATTTCTAAACAATGGCACACACTAGATTAGTTTATGAATCACAATACATAATTCCAAACTTGTAAAATACTTAACACAAATTGAACAGTTTATGGATATAATCTATAATCATAAAAAAAATTCTTTGAGGAGGTATATACTCATAAATCCTTCATAATGATTTATAAAGAAAATGTGAATTATCCTAAGCATATCCCCTGAGAGTGTCATAACCAAGAGTGCAGCAATGCCCATTGTCGTGTACCAAGATACCCCGAGTCAAGCCCGAAACTCCTTGTTAGAGTTTTCACTCCTAGGTGATCTATTCTAGAGCCTCATCTACTTTCTATTATCTAGAAATGGATGTATTGGTTGGAAAATACACAAAATCACTACATTACCAAAATTCTTGGAAGTTATTCTATACTAATCCTCAAAGTCTATCTTAGGGTAATGCTCTCTAATCATAGTTTTTCTAAATCTAGCTTCCAAGGTTTATACTAAACTTTCTCTAATACAAACTATAATTCCCTGACCCAAGTTACCCAGAGTCAGTGACTTATTACATAACAATGGAATGATACAAGGAATCATGTCCTGAAATACCGATCATTTTAGTATCCTTGTAAGTACTAGATACAAACATAAGTTTTACGTTAAATTATAAAATGAAAAACAACAACAAATTTTTTCCCTTTGAACACATTCATATCCCTTAGACTATCTATGCAGGTCAGTCATAATATATGTCTTCACATCATGAGAAAAATAAAACATAGAAAGGGGTGAGGTCAAGTGCTCAGTAAGGATAACAATATAATGGAAACTTTCATAAATAAGCATAAAAAATTAAAGAAATGTATAAGAATAAAACACAAGACTTTTAAAATTAAACTTCATCATAATAGTGTAAAGATAAATCAAATAATTCTATTTACTTATTCTCAGGGATACTCTACTCATCGAAAAATCACATGTAATATCAATATCCAATTTCATATTGATGGAATGCATAATGACGGACATCATAACTACATAGTCAAGGCCTCATGCCAAGAATTAAAATAATATTTTTTCAAGGTCTTGTTCCAAGAAACTAGTTTGTCTCATGAGACCTACTGATGTATCGAGAAGCCATAGAAGGATCCACTCGTCACTTACTAAGTCCGATTCATTCCTCATATGAAAAGGTTGAAACACAACATAAAAACTCGTAATAAAACTAGAATATGAAATGTTAATACTTTAACCATAAAACATGAATGGTATAAAAATAACACATTCATATTCAAACATATCACAAAACCTTTAATACAATATGGAAGATTGTATCACAACAAATCAACTTCAAAAAAATTCAAAATCCATCAAAGGATGTTGACATAGATGAAATCAAAACTATTTTAGAGAAATATCTCTTTCTATTTTGAAATCATTTAAAAGTAACATAATTATAAAAGAAATCATTTATTTTGAAAATTTTATTATAATATTTTAAATTAAGCTTCGAAGATGTTATAATGGTAGAAAATATCCACACTCTCCATATAAGTTAAAAAACATTCTTTCTTTAACTTTGTCGAAAAGGTCGTAAATGACCTTATTTGGAAAATGACGGAAAGATTCCTTTATAAATATTCTATAAAAAATAAAAAAAGGGTATAAATGAATTTAACCCACAATCTAGGAAATCGTAAAACTGTTTTGAAATACATTTTTAAGAAACATAGATGTGAATTATAAAGAGGTCCTAGTAGACACTCACATATAAACAACCTTGGATAATGATGAGATTGTAGAATTAACCCTTTAACTTGTACTTTTCCTTGGTTAAGGGTATGTTAAAATCCTGTATAATAGTTACATAATTGTTATTAAATTATAAAATAACCACATAAATAAATATGATATCATATATTATCTTCTAATATTTCCTTGTAAATAATATTTCAGTAGTATCATTGTTTCGGGTGTTAACTGATCCGTTTTCCATTATATTTTTTGTTACATAAGTCATATTTGATATGGATAGGATGTATTTTATTCATATATATAATGATATTAAGTTATTAAATATTATTTTTAATCATAAAATGAAAATAATTCTTGAATGATTATGACGGGGAATGAATTGCATCACGTTCGTGGAGACGGTAATCCGTACGTACGCACAAGCGACAATATCATTATATTGATGGTGAAATCATATGTAATTGGATAGTATAACATATATACATAATTATTAACATTTTATATTTATTATTTATATCATATATACTCATTATTATACTCATCCAAATAATTAAGTGTTTGAATAACAAACTACACCACGGCGTGGAGACGATAAGCCGTATGTACGCACGTATAGTGACTTGTCATTCATAGGATGGATAGAATAATGAATATGGTTGTGACATATTTATAATAAAATCATATTATGTATAAGGTACTGGTGTTATTATTTTGGTATGGAAACAACAAGGAAAGAGGATATGTAAGAAGAAAAGAACTTTGAAAGATGTGGTCAAATTATTACCTCTTGTTAGGGTGTTTCATTTTGAGTTGATCAAAAGGGCTCCTTAGGTTGACCTTTTTTATCAAATTAAGGCCTCTAGTTCGATGTGAGGGTATTTTGGAGGATATTAGATTAGGTTTAGGCTGAGAAAAATGGCTTTAGAGGTATGATTTTGGGAGAAGGAGAAGTTCCCTTTTATAAGAGAGGTGAGGGTCACTTTAAGAAATATTTGAAATATTATTTTATTATACAATCATATTCGGTTTATAATGGCTCCAAAATGATTTATTTAGAGGCTAATGTGGGTATAGATCTAAAAAATCTCAACCAATATATTTTAAACAGGTTTAGGTCACCATATTAACCTTACCTTTTAGATTTTACTCTTAGTTAAATAGTTTAACTTTTACCATGTTTTCTTGTATTATTATAATAAATGGTTAATAAACTGACTATAAAATGACAAGAGAACCCCAAGTGGTTAATTAATGAAATATATATTACTATATAAGTCTTTTGGCCTAGACTTATATTTTAATCACTATTATATCATTTAATAATACATTATTTGTTTTAAAAACTCATTTATGTCAATTTTGACATTATTTAGCATTTGGTTTTTGTGAAAGTCATAAAAACGTGATTAATTCTAAAACAATACATCGAATTAATCCTAACATGTAATATGAACCAATAAAATTCATTTGTGACATCAAAACTTTCAAATTATATTTATTTTAATATTTATAATATCATTTATTTGATTCTTTCATTAATAAGGAAAATACTGCATTATTATTGTTTCATATATAAATATATTTATTTTATGTCAAAAAAATATAAATAAAATATAATGATGTAGAAATATTTTTATATTTCTAATTAATATTTATAGTCGAATAGATAAATTATATAACTTCATATTAAAATTGTTTTACTAAAAGATACACACTTTTATTTTTGTCTTTACTTTAGGTTATTTAATATAAAATGTCCTTATTACCCTCATGTGGCTCCATGTGGTCCCAAAATCGACCCAAGGATGCCCATGGTCGAACATGTATCAGAAAATAGGGTTTGGACATGTGTTAGGGTAATTTATTATTACTATAATTTTATTTTTACCCTTATTTACTGGATTTACCCTTTAACCATGGTAAATAAAATATTTACTGAAGTAATTATTCATAATATCTAAAAATAAAAGTTACATATTTACCCAATTTGAAACTCCTGATTCCAAATATGAAATCCATTTTTCCAAATTCAAAACACATAAGTTTCAAAAATTAATTTAAAATTAATTCCTGTTGTCGAAACCGAAAAGCGGGTTTTTAAGAAGTAAAAACTATCAAAAGATTGTCAAATGTTTATGTACTTTTTAATTGTAACCTTACTTCCAATGAACTAAATTATATTACATGATAAAAATATAATCTAATTATACTTTAAAAATCTCAAATTTTTAATTTAACACTATAAATTATTTCGATTAAATTTTTTTAATTATAATTTAGTATTTTTCACTATTCATAAAAATATGAAAGTTATCAGAAAAATACCAAAAATTCACCTTAAGCTAATTTTGATATTCCAAATCCAAAAATAAAGTCCATTTTAAAAAATTAAATTTATAAAATTTCAAAAAGTGGGTATTACTATTCATAACTGCGAGTTTTATTAGTCGTGGTGTGTAAGAACACGAAGTTGCGTACAACGCAAACTATTGTATTATTCAAAGAGAAGCGTATTTTGGAATCTTGGTGTCATGACCCGTCCTCGGGGCCCATGTCGTGACTACCCCAAGCCCGCCTTCCATAGGCCAGGGGCTGGCGACTAGCACCAAAGGCATCAATCCCGATAGCTGGGAAGGCATTGCCTTTATAAAAGTAAAAATAACATCAAAGAGTACAAGCGGAAGTAATACACTAAGTACAAAAGATAGTGCTGAAAAGTAAGTGGGCCAGAATACAAACCCAACTGAAAGTACAGCTACAACTGAATGAAAATACAACAGAAAAAGACAAACAACTGGAAGAATGGAAGCAGCTCCTGGGTCGTCCTCCTAGGATCCTACCTGAGGGGTAGGTACAGATAGCACAACTCTTGGATCATCCACCATGGATCCTACCTGATGGATAGGTACATATAGCACAACTCCTGGATCATCCACCATGGATCCTACCTGAAGGGTAGGTATAGATATCCACCACAACTCTCTCACCCATCAACCTCCTCCGAGTGTCGTCTCATCGTGAAGTCCACCTCCGGATACTGACTCGTCGTGAGGTCCACCTCCGGGTACCGTCCAGTCCTCGAACACCCGGCCTCTGTCAGCGCTGCCCGTCGTCTGCAACCAACACAACGAGGTGCGGGCGTAGCCCATGTAGGGGTGAGTATACGATACTCAGTGGGGACCCCGAGACCATCAAGGTCTCACTAAATCCAACAAGGATAACCACAAAGAAGGATCTCAACAGATAACCCTTACTTAGGTATAAGCCCATACTTATACCTAAGTTGTCAAGTAACCTATCTCAATCATGAGGAAACACAAAGGTTATGAAATCAATGGATAACCACTACCTAGGTATATGCCCATACATATACCTAGGTTATCAAGTGACCCATCTCAATCATGAGGTAAACACAAATGTCATGGACTCATGTCAAACCAGGATTTTCATTATCAAAACCGTAACTACTAAAGAGCCCCGTCTCTGGAGTATACAGTGATCCTGTCTTGACTCCGAGGTACTAATCACTAACCTAAGACTGTTGAGGTACTCCTCCTGTCGAGTACGACGGGTCAGCCACCCAAACAGAGTAGTGCTTTCCGCCAGGGTCTTCCACCTAAAAAAAGTAGTGCATCCCCCCTAATAGCCTGCAGAGGTACTCTCCGGACGAGTACCGTGGGTCTGCACCCAAACTCAGTAGTGCTCTGTCTTCCATGGGTCTGCTCCCAAAAAACGTAGTGCTCCGTCCACTGGGCTAGTCGACTCACTCCAAGTCGAGTCGGTCAAGCAGTCGTCAGGTCTCAGCCGGCTACACGGTCTCCGTACTCCGTATGCTCATCTCCGAGAGGGTCCTCCCCACGAGCTACTGGTCGATACTCCAAGTATCACAAATTCCCATGATGAAGTATCTCGAAGTCCCACCTCGTCATAGGGGTCTCAACACAATGGGCGACGCATCAATCAGACACTCGGTCTGTGAGTTATTAGCCTTTTCGTCCCAGGGGCCCGGTTGGTTTCGTGTATGAACCAACCCGGTCGTATCTCCACTATACCCCGAACTCTCATAGGGTATACTCATAGGGACCTTTTCTCAACGTGATCACCAACGCCGCTGACGGTTCATCAAACGGACGTCCGGTCTGAAAGTTATCAGTTTTTCTGTTCTAGGGCCCCTGTTGGATTTCGGGTACAATCCAACCCGGCCACTATCCAACTACATCCAAAACTCAGGCGAAGTATGCCAAAAGTTCTGTCTCATCAAGAGTAATCCAACAAAGTTGATGGCACATCAATCGGACGTCTGGAGCTTAAGATATAAGCATTTCCGCTCCGAGGGCCCGGTTGGTTTCGTGTTCGAACCAACTCGGTCGTACCAAAAGTTCTCCTAAACCTTGAGTGTAATATACCTAAACGACCGTGTCGATTCAAGTATCACATCGAAACTGAGGGTGTGTCAATCGGAGGTCCGTAGCCCAAGTTATGAGCTTTTGAACGAAATTGTCTGAAAATAGGGGGTTCGGGCCCGGTCCGACCCGACCCGATACCCCCCCTGGGTCGGCCCAAACCGGTTCTACCCAACCTGGGTCCAGGTTTGGCCCGGCCTGGCTGGCGCGGCACGGCGTGGACCGGCCCAGCCTGGGCAGCCGGCGGGCCTGGCGCTGGCGCGGCGCCCGCGTGGCCGGCGGGTGTGGGGTTTTACCCCCCCCCCCCCCCCCGGTTGAAGAAAAACTGGTGCGACATAATGCCGCGCTGCTCCGCCTTCGGAACGGCTTATCCATTCCGGTTTGGCCGCCGCCGCGGCTTAGCCGCGGCGGTCCTATTCCGGCGGCGCCACCGCCGCCGCCTTCTGCGGACCACCGGACGCACTCTGGTGATCTGTTTCGCCTCCCGTCTTCTCCAATGGTCCTCCCGGGACCCGACCTTTACTGTGATGGCTTTTAATTGTCTATGCGGCCTATTTCTTCATCGCCTGAAGATCCGTACATCAACTAATAAATCACGGCCTCATCGTGGTTTTCTGGCGCGGCGCGACGGCGCCGCGGCTTTGTTCGGCCTCCACAGCACAGCATGACGACACCGCGTTTTTTCGCTGTGTTTCTTCTTGATTTCGCGCGGTGCCGTTGCACCGCGCTGCCTTAATTTGTGCCACAAAAAAACAACATCGAAGGGGGGAGGAGGGTCGGCCGTGTTCGTGTGGTCCGTCCTTCTCCCGTTATTACGATAACAGGCGGCCAAAAAGAAGTCGATGAACGACAACGAATTCATGAACAAAATAAATTACCCCTATGGTTTTCCCCGAAATCAAGAATTCCCAACCCGCAAACATATTGGTTCACGGATAAACTTAATATTTAGTTGATCCACGTTCTTTGTTTTAGAAGGGAATAAACATGGCTTCATTAACATTCACAAATTAATTCCCTACCTCAAAAGAATTTTGAGAAAGCTAGCATCGCGGGGGGAGTTTCGATGATGGAGTTGGCGTGCATCCAAGAAGGGAACGACGTCTCACACCAGCTGCGGAGAGGGGAAGGAATGACACGTTGTTGGAGAGTTTCCGCGTCAGTGCCTGCTCCTTTTTCATGGAGGAAGAAGAGGTCCGAAGATACCGGGTCACCGAGTCGATGATCCTTGACGAAGTATTGTCGTTCTTCGTTGAGGAGGAAGACATTCTTCGCTGGAGAAGATGAAGTTCTTCAAGATACTTAGAGCTCTCTCCTCCAATCCTCAACAAAACCAAACTAACCCCCAAAAATAAAATAATCTATTCTTATTTTATTAAGTCATTCTTAGAGTTAAAAATTCAAAAACATAATTCCATTAATTGGATGAGTGTGTTGGCATGATTAAAGTGAGGAGAGGGAAAGTCACCCAATTAATGGGAAGTTTAAAGGTTAAGATGAGTTACACATCTTAAGTGGGGGGGGGGGGGTTTAGAGGAGTTAGGGAATGTGAGGGGTTGGAATCATGTGGGCCCCAACCCACCTTTATTCTCTAAAGGGTAGTTAACAACAAGTAGGTCCCACCCAACTTCCACACATAGGTTATAACAACTTAGAATATGAAATAAAATTGTAACACGGTTTTATTACTTCATATTTAACTCCCCTTTTTTTAACAACTCCTCCTGAGAAAACGCACCTTCAGGAAAAGTCCTCCTAAGCAATTACCGGCGCTGCGGTTTCATCGGTGCCCTCAGATTTTGATTCCGAGCACCGGTCCAAAAGATAGAAAAACCCGCTCATTCGTTCACTGAACGTACCTGGGCTAAACTTTGGAAATTGATTTCGGGCACACCAGACCTCGGAATCAGGCGCCATCAAAAACTGCATTCTTGTAAAATCCCAAAGAAATTAAGAAAAAAATTTCCTTGAAATTTCTGGGTCTTTACATTACTCCCACCTCAGGGATTTACGTCCTCTTAAAGCTTTAATACAATATAGGGATACAAAAGCGGTATTGATCACGCATCTGAGCCTTCTGCTCCCATGTGTTCACCTGGAGGCTCCCGTACTGCCAGTGAAAGCGTACCCGAGGAATCGACCGTCCTCATAGGATCCGCTTCTGTCGATCATCGATCCCCACTGGAAACTCTATTAAAGTCACCCCATTGCCAACGTCTAGCTCCTCATGGTCGATGATATGCGAAGGGTTGAGCACGTATCTCCTCAGTTGAGATACGTGGAAGTCGTCGTGCACCTGGTGCAACTGAGGTGGATGGGTCAAGTGGTAAACCACCTCACCTACCCTGCTGAGGACCTAGAAAGATTCATTGAACCTCGGAGATAACTTGTTTCCTTGGCCACATCTCCATAAACCTCGTCGAGGTGAGACCCGTATAAGGACGTGATCGTCATCCTCAAACTCTAGAGGTCTCCAATTCCTATTTGGAACTAAAACTCAAAACTCCTGCTGCTGCGAGGGTAAGGTTGACCAACTCAAGAGTGATCGGTCGCACTCTCCTATGCATGAGTTTATCCTGTGCTTCCTGGGGTTTCCTTTTCGCCAACCAAGGAAAACTCATCCCGACATCGTAGTTAAACCACAACCTTTTTGCCTAATACCATCAATTTGGGTATGAACTGTGATTGCCCAGTCCATACTCAAACCAACGTCGTAAGGCCTTGATGCTACCACCAAGAGATTTCAACCAAAACTTTCACCTCGAGGGTCAGACCACACTGTCGGCGTAAGTGTGATTATCGAGTCTCCTCCCAAGGTATCTCCATACGTGAGGGTCAAGTCTACGGCTTACCGGAAACTCTAGGTCTGGGACAAGATTCGGGAAGGAAGGAATGATTAACATCAACGTCTGTTACTATAGAAGCCTGTAGTGGACATAGAATTTCCCTCAAATCATTCTTAGAGCCATTGGGTCACACTCCTTGACCGCATGCAGCTACTCTCTTTCCCTTCCCTCCAGCTCCCTGAGCCTGGAGGGAAAAACAAAGGCGGGTGGTTGTAACATGTTGATATGTACACCACCTCATGCTGCTCTCCTAGCTCTTCCTCCACGTCTGCTACTCTACAAATTTATATGTCCGTAACATTTCCTCTTTTCGAAAATTCGCACGCCCAAGTCTCTGAGACTGGCACTAGTTCGATGCGTTCCAACTTCTAACATTCTCTAGTTGTATTCATTCAGCCAAAGAACATTCAACCACAAGGTTCCCTCTAGCACCCTAACGTGAGTAGGAATGCATAGAGGAAAAAGTGATGGCTCGAATATCCTTAAACACACCACGCTCAGAGGTCCAAGCTCTATAGAACTAATCGAATCGTATTCATCGAGTACCCGGAATGTTCAGTACACCTCGATGAATACTCAGCTACCGACTCGTCGTCCTGCCGAAGCTGTATAAGCTCTAGAAAACTTTCAGCCACCTCCTCAAGCCAGTCATTAGCCACCTGTGAGTCGGGCTCGCCTCAAAACTTGAGGGTATCTGATGTTGGAACACATTTAAGGCAGTAAGCCTACATGTTTCACCTACCGGTACCGCCAGTTGTAACTGCAGACCAACAGGTAGTGATATATCTGGCACACTACCTGAAGGTACTATCTCAGGCTTCAGTCCACGTACCGAAGCCTCATCACTAAGCGGACCATCCTCATGGTCATTCACTGGAAAAACTAGTAGCCAAGTCCACCATCCACTCTACTGATGTCTCAGCTAGGTGGAAAACTCTAACAATCGCCTCTAGCCAGTCCTCTCCTGTTTGGGAATCTGCCTCACCTCATAACCTCAGAGGCCGCTACTGCTGGAACTCGTGCAACGCGCTCTGCCAGCGTCCACAATTCGCTAGTATGCCTTGTGGCATCTTCTTCCCAATAGGTGGTGGTGCTGTTGGTACACCACCCGAGGGTGCCAACATAGTAAAAAGGGCCCCGCACCGGAGCCTCATCGCTCGGTGAGCCGTCATCGAGTACTCTCTCGGAACTCCAAATGACTATCTGCATGGAGCCATCCTGAACAGATGTGACATGGTCAAACGATTTATACCTGGTGAGCTGACCTGGTTTGAGCTGACTTTAAAACTTTGGAAACACACACACAATCAGTGTTTTCGTGCACAAAGTCGGAAATCAGAAGTCAGGGTCCTAGTGTACGGATACGTCGGCCACCGCACTAACACTGGACTCCCTGAACTGAAGACCACACTCAGTACCCTTAACACTAATTCTTCACATAGAAAAAGATCAGTGTCCTTAGTTCTGTGGTAGAAACGAACTCCTCTGATACCAATTTGTCACGACCCGTCCTCGGGGCCCGTGCCGTGACTACCCCAAAGCCCGCCTTCCATAGGCCAGGGACTGGAGACTAGCACCAAGGGCGTAAATCCCGATAGCTGGGAAGGAATTTACTTTATAAAAGTAAACAAAACATCACAGAGTACAAGAAGAAGTAATACACTAAGTACAAAAGAAAGTGATGAAAAGTAAGTGGGCCAGAATACAAACCCAACTAAAAGTACAGCTACAACTGAACGAAAGTACAACAGAAAAAGAAAAATAGCTGGAAGAATGGAAGCAGCTCCTGGGGCGTCCTCCTCGAATCCTACCTGAGGGGTATGTACAGATAGCGCAGCTCCTGGATCATCCACCACAGATCCTACCTGACAGGTACGTATAGATAGCGCAGCTCCAAGATCATCCACCACGGATCCTACCTGAAGGGTAGGTACAGATAGCCACCACAATTCTCTCGCCCGTCAACCTCCTCTGAGTGTCATCAAGTCATGAAGTCCACCTCTGGATACTGACTCATCGTGAGGTCCACCTCCGGGTACCATCCAGTCGTCGAACACTCGGCCTCTGTCAGCACTGCCCGTCATCTGCAACAAACACAACGAGGTACGTGCATAGCCCGTGCAGGGGTGAGTAGAAGATACTCAGTAGGGACCCCGAGACCCTCAAGGTCTCACTAAATCCAACAAGGATAACCACAAAGAAGTATCTCAACAGATAACCCTTACTTAGGTATAAGCCCATATTTATACCTAAGTTATCAAGTAACCCATCTCAATCATGAGGAAAAACAAAGGTTATGGAATCAACGGATAACCACTACCTAGGTATATGCCCATACATATAGATAAGTTATCAAGGGACCCATCTCAATCATGAGGTAAACACAAAGGTCATAGACTCAGCTCAAACAAAGATTTTCATTATCGAAACCGTAACTATTGAAGAGCCCCGTCTCTGGAGTGTACAGTGATCCTGTCACGACTCCGAGGTACTGCTCACTAACCTAAGACTGCTGAGGTACTCCTCCTCTCGAGTACCACAGGTCAGCCACCCAAACACAGTAGTGCTTCCCGCCGGGGTCTGCCACCCAAACACAGTAGTGCATCCCCCCTAATAGCCTGTAGAGGTACTCTCCGGACGAGAACCACAGGTCTGCACCCAAACTCAGTAGTGATCCATCCGCCATGGGTCTGCACCCAAACAATGTAGTGGTCCATCCACTGGGCTAGTCGACTCACTCCAAGTCGAGTCGGTCAAGTAGTCGTCAGGTCTTAGCCGGCTACACGGTCTCCGTACTTCGTATGCTCATCTTCGGGAGGGTTCGCTTCACGAGCTACTGGTCGATAATCCAAGTATCACAAATTCCCACAAAGAAGTATCTCAAAGGACCGCCTCATCATTGGGGTCTCAACACAACAGACGACGCATCAATCGGGCGCTCGGTCTGTGAGTTATTAGCCTTTTCGTCCCAGGGGCCCGGTTGGTTTCGTGTAAGAACCAACCCGACCGTATCTCAATTGTACCCTGAACACTCATAGGGTATACTCATAGGGACCATTTCTCAACGTGATCACCAACACCGCTGACGGTTCGTCAAACGGACGTCCGGTCTGAATGTTATCAGTTTTTCCGTTCCAGGGGCCCGATTGGATTTCGGGTAAAATCCAACCCGACCACTATCCAACTGCATCCAAAACTCAGGAAAATTATGGAAAAAGTTCCGTCTCATCAAGAGGAATCCAACAAAGTCGACGACACGTCAATCGGACGTCCGAAGCTTAAGATATAAGCGTTTCTGCTCCAAGGGACCTGTTGGTTTCGTGTTCGAACCAACTCACCCATACCCAAAGTTCCTCGAAACCTTGAGTGTAATATACCGAAACGACCGTCTCGATCCAAGGATCGCATCGCAACTGACAGTGCATCGATTGGAGGTCTGTAGCCCATGTTATGAGATTTTGAACAAAACTGTCCAAAAATAGGGGGTTTGGGCCCGGTCCGACCCGGCCCGATACCCCCCCTGGGTCGGCCCAAACCGTGTCGACCCACCCTGGGTCCGTGTCTGCCCAGCAGGGCACGGCCCGGCCCGGCGGGCGTGGCCCGGACCGGCCTGGTCAGCCAGCTAGCCTGGCGCTGGCGCGGCGCCCGTGTGGTCAGCGGGTGCGGGGGGTTACACCCCCCCTGTTTGAAGAAAAACCATCGCGGCTTAATGCCGCGCCACTCCGCCTCCAGAACGGCTTAGCCGTTCTGGTTTGTCCACCACCGCGGCTCAACCGTGGTGGTCCTATTCCGACGGCACGCCGCCGCCACCTTCCACAGACCACCGGACGTTCTCCGGTGGTCTGTTTCACCTCCTGTCTTCTCCAATGGTCCTCCCGGGACCCGAACTTTACTGCGATGGATTTTAATCTCCTATGCGGCCTGTTTTGTCATCGCCTGACGATCCGTACGTCAAATAACAAATCGCAGCCTCTTCGTGGTTTTTCGGCACGGCGCGACGGCGCCGCGTTTCTTCGCCGTGTTTCTTCCTGATTCCGCGCGGTGTCGTTGCACCGCGCCGCCTTCGTTCGTGCCATAACAAAAACAACATCGAAGGGGGGAGGAGGGTCGGCTGTGTTCGTGCGGTCCGACCTTCCCCCGTTATTATGATAATAGGTGGCCAAAAAGAAGTCGATGAATGACAAGGAATTCATGAACAAAATAAATTACCCCTACAGTTTTCCCCGCAATCAAGAATTCCCACCCCGAAAACATATTCTTTCGTGGATCAAATTAATATTTAGTTGTTCCGCGTTCTTTGTTATAGAAGGGAATAAACATGGGTTCATTAAAATTCACAAATTAATTCCCTACCTCAAAAGAAATTTGCGGAAGCTAGCGTCGCGGGGGTGGTTTCGATGACAGCTTTGGCGTGCATCCAAGAAGGGAACGACATCTCACACCAGCTGCGAAGAGGAGAAGGAACGACACGTCATTGGAGAATTTCCTCGTCAGTGCCTCCTCCTTTTTCATGGAGGAATAAGTGGTCCGAAGATACCGGGTTGCCGAGTCCATGATCCTTGACGAAGTGTTGTCGTTCTTCGTTGAGGATGAAGACGTTCTTCACCGAAGAAGATGAAGTTCTTCAAGAGACTTAGAGCTCTCTCCTCCAATCCTCAACACAACCAAACTAACCCCCAAAAATAAAATAAGCTATTATTATTTTATTAATTCATTCTAAGAGTTCAAAATTCAAAAACTTAATTCCTTTAATTGGATTAGTGTGTTGGCATGATTAAAGTGAGGAGAGGGAAAGTCACCCAATTAATGGGAAGTTTAAAGGTTAAGAGGAGTTACACATCTTAAGTGGGGGGGTTTAGAGGAGTTAGGGAATGTGAGGGGTTGGGATCATGTGGGCCCCAAACCACATTTATTCTCTCAAGGGTATTTAACAACAAGTAGGTCCCACCCAACTTCCACACATAGGTTATAACAACTTAGAATATGAAATAAAATTGTAACACAATTTTATTACTTCACATTTAACTCCCTTTTTTAACAACTCCTCCCGAGAAAATGCACCTTCGGGAAAGGTCCTCCTAAGAAATTACTGGCACTGCGGTTTCATCGGTTCCCTCAGATTTTGATTCCGAGCACCGGTCCAAAAGATAGAAAAATCCGCTCGTTCGTTCACTGAACGTACCCGAGCTAAACTTCAGAAATTAATTCCGGGCACACCAGACCTCGAAATCAGGCGCTGTCAGAAACTATGTTCTTGTAAAATCCCAAAGAAATTAAGAAAATAATTTCCTTGAATTTTTAGGGTTTTACATTACTCCTACATCCAGGCTTTACTTCCTTTTAAAGCTTTAACACAAACTAGGGATACAAAAGCGGTACTGAGCACGCATCTGAGACTTCCACTCCCATGTGCTCACCTAGAGGTTCCCATACTGCCAGTGAAATCGCACCCAAGAAATAGACCTTCCTCGTAGGACTCGCTCCTGTCAATCCTCAATCCCCACTGGAACTTCCATGAAAGTCACCCCATCGCCAACGTCCAGCTCCTCATGGTCGATGATATACGAAGGGTCAAGCACGTATCTCCTCAGTTGAGATACGTGGAAGTCGTCATGAACCTGGTGCAACTAAGGTGGATGGGTCAAGCGGTAAACCACCTCGCCTACCCTGCTGAGGACCTAGAATGGTCCGTTGAACCTCGGAGGTAATTTGTCGCCTCGACCACATCTCCGTAAACCTCATCGAGGTGAGACCCGTATAAGGACGTGATCTTCATCCTCGAACTCTAGAGGTCTCCAATTCCTGTTTGGAACATAAACTCAAAACTCCTTCTACCATAAGGGTTAGGTTGATCAACTCAAGAGTGATCGGTCGCACCCTCCTATGCATGAGTTTATCCTATGATTCCTGGTATTTCCTTTTAGCGAACCAAGGAAAACACATCCCGACGTCGTAGTTAAACCACAAACTTTTTGCCTAACACCATCAATTTGTGTATGAACTATGATTGCCCAGTCCATACTCAAACCAACGTCGTAAGGCCTCAACGCTGCCACCAAGAGATTCCAACTGAAACTCTTTCCTCGAGGTTCAGACCACACTGTCGACGTAAGTGTGATTATCGAGTCTCCTCCCAAGGTATCTCTAGACGTGAGGGTCAAGTCTACGGATTACCAGAAACTCTAGGTATGGGACAAGATTCGTGGAAGGAAGGAATGATTCACATCAACATCTCTTACTATGGAAGCTTGTAGTGGATATAGACTGTCCCTCAAATCATTCTTAGAGCCATTGGGTCACACTCCTTGACTGCATGAAACTACTCTCTTTCCCTGCCCTCCAGCTCCCTGAGCCTGGAGGGAACAACAAAGGCGGGTGGTTGTAACATGTTTATATGTAAACCACTTCATGCTGCTTTCCTAGCTCTGCCTCCACGTCTGCTACTCTGCAGATTTATCTGTCCTTAACATTTCCTCTTTTTGAAACATTCCCACGCCCAAGTCTCTGAGACTGGCACCAGTTCGCTGCGTTCCAACTTCTAACATTCTCTAGCTGTATTCATTCATCCAGAGAACATTCAACCACACGGTTCTCTCTAGCACCCTAACGTGAGTATGAATGCATAGAAGAAAAATTTATGGCTCAGATATCCTTAAAAACACCACGCTCAGAGGTCCGAGCTCTATAGCACTGATCGAATCGTATTCATCGAGTACCCGGAATGTTCAGTACGCCTTGATGAATACTCATCTACCGACTTTTTGTCCTACCGAAGCTGTATAAGCTCTAGAAAAATTTCAGCCACCTCCTCAAGCCAGTCCTCAGCCGCCTGTGAGTCAGGCTCGCCTTGGAACTTGAGGGTATCTGATGTTGGAACACGTGTAAGGCAGTAAGCCTACATGTGTCACCTACCGGTACCGCCGGTTGTAACTGCAGACCAACAGGTAGTGATATATCTGGAACACTACCTGAAGGTACTATGTCATGATTCGGTCCATGTACCGAAGCCTCATCACTAATCAGACCATCCTCATGGTCATTCACTGGAAAACACTAGTATCCAAGTCCACCATCCACTCTACTGATGTCTCAGCTAGACGGAAAACTTTGGCATTTGCCTCCAGCCAGTCCTCTACTGTCTGGAAATCTGCCTCGCCTCATAACCTCGGAGGCCGCTGCTGCTGGAACTCGTGCAACATGCTCTGCCAGCGTGCACAGTTCACTAGTATGGATGGTGGCATCTGCTGCCCAACAAGTGGTGGTGCTGCTGGTACACCACCTGAGGGTGCCAACATAGTAGAAATGGACTCGCATCGGAGCATCGTCACTCGGTGAGCCATCATCGAGTACTCTCTCGGAACTCCAACTGACTGTCTGTGTGGAGACATCCTGAAGAGATGTGACACGGTCAAACGATTTATACCTAGTGAGCTGACATGGTTTCAGCTGACTTTAAAACGTTGGAAACACACACGCAATCAGTGTTTTCGTGCACAAAGTTGGAAATCAGAAGTCAGGGTCCTGGTGTACGGATACGTCGGCCGCCACACCAAAACTGGACTCCCTGAACTGAAGACCACACTCGGTACCCTTAAAACTATTGCTTCACATAGAAAAAGATCAGAGTCCTTAGTTTTGCGGTAGAACCGAACTCCTATGATACCAATTTGTCACAACCCGTCCTCGGGGCCCGTGCCGTGACTACCCCAAGCCCGCCTTCCATAGGCCAGGGGCTGGTGACTAGCACCAAAGGCGTAAATCCCTATAGCTGGGAAGGACTTTCCTTTATAAAAGTAAACAAAACATCACAGAGTACAAGCGGAAGTAATACACTAAGTACAAAAGAAAGTGATGAAAAGTAAGTCGGCCAGAATACAAACCCAACTGAAAGTACAGCTACAACTGAACGAAAGTACAACAGAAAAAGACAAACAGCTGGAAGAATGGAAGCAGCTCTTGGTTCTTCCTCCTCAGATCCTACCTGAGGGGTAGGTACAGATAGCTCAGCTCCTGAATCATCCACTACGGATCCTACCTGAATGTTAGGTACAGATAGTGCAGATCCTGGATCATCCACCATGGATCCTACCTGAAGGGTAGGTACATATAGCCACCACAACGCTCTCGCCCATAAACCTCCTCCGAGTGTCGTCTCGTCGTGAAGTCCACCTCCGGATACTGACTCGTCGTGAGGTCCACCTCCGGGTACCATCCAGTCCTCAAACACTCGGCCTCTGTCAGTGCTGCCCGTCATCTGCAACCAACACAATGAGGTGCGGGCATAGCCCATACAGGGGTGAGTATGCGATACTCAGTAGGGACCCCGAGACCCTCAAGGTCTCACTAAATCCAACAAGGATAACCACAAAGAATGATCTCAACAGATAACCCTTACATAGGTATAAACCCATACTTATACCTAAGTTATCAAGTAACCCATCTCAATCATGAGGAAAAACAAAGGTTATAAAATCAACGGACAACCGCTACCTAGGTATATGCCCATACATATACCTAAGTTATCAAGTGATCCATCTCAATCATGAGGTAAACACAAAGGTCATAGACTCATCTCAAACCAGTATTTTCATTATCGAAACTGTAACTACTGAAGAGCCCCGTCTCTGGAGTGTACAGTGATCCTGTCACGACTCTGAGGTACTGCTCACTAACCTAAGACTGCTGAGGTACTCCTCCTGTCGAGTACCGCGGGTCAGCCACCCAAACACAGTAGTGCTTCCCGCCGGGGTTTGCCACCCAAACACAGTAGTGCATCCCCCCTAATAGTCTGAAGAGGTACTCTCCGGACAAGTACCGTGGGTCTGCACCCAAAATCAGTAGTGCTCTGTCTGCCATGGTTCTGCACCCAAAAAAAGTAGTGCTCCTTCCACTGTGCTAGTCGACTCACTCCAAGTCGAGTCGGTCAAGTAGTCGTCAGGTCTCAGCCGGCTACACGGTCTCCGTACTCTGTATGCTCGTCTCTGGGAGGGTCTGCTCCATGAGCTACTGGTCGATACTCCAAGTATAACAAAGTCCCACGAAGAAGTATCTCAAAGGTCCGCCTCGTCCTAAGGGTCTCAACACAACGGACGGAGCGTCAATCGGGCGCCCGGTCTGTGAGTTATTAGACTTTTCTTCCCAGGGGCCCGATTGGTTTCGTGTACGAACCAACCCATCCGTATCTCAACTGTACCCCAAACTCTCATAGGGTATACTCATAGGGACTGTTTCTCAACGTGGTCACCAACGCCGCTGACGGTTCGTTAAACGGACGTCCGGTCTGAAAGTTATCAGCTTTTCCATTCTAGGGGCCCGGTTGGATTTCAGGTACAATCCAACCCGGCCACTATACAACTACATCCAAAACTCATGCGAAGTGTGACAAAAGTTCCATCTCATCAAGAGGAATCCAACAAAGTCGACAACACGTCAATCAGATGTACGGAGCTTAAGATATATGCGTTTCCGCTCCGAGGGCCCGGTTGGTTTCGTGTTCGAACCAACTCGGTCATACACAAACTTCTACAAAACCTTGAGTGTAATATATATAAACGAACGTCTCAATCCAAGAATCTCATCGCAACTGACGGTGCGTCGATCGGAGATTCATAGCCCAAGTTATGAGCTTTTGAACGAAACTGTCTGAAAATAGGGGGTTCGGGCCCGGTCCGACCCGGCCCGATACCCCCCCTTGGTCGGCCCGAACCGGGTCAACCCGACCTGGGTCCGGGTCCGGCCCAGCAGGGCGCGGCCTGGCCCAGTGGGCGCAGCATGGCCCGGCCTTGGCGGCCCGGCCCGGCCTGGGCAGCCGGATGGCTTGGGGTTGGCGCGGCGCCCGCGTGGCCAGCGGGTGCGGGGGTTACGCCCCCCCCCCTTGGTTGAAGAAAAACCGGAGCGGCTTAATGCCGCACCGCTCCGCCTCCGAAACAGCTTAGCCGTTCCGGTTTGGCCGCCTCCGCGGGTCAGCCGCGACGGTTCTGTTCTGGCGGCGCGCTGCTGCCGCCTTCCGCGGACCACCGGACGCGCTCCGGTGGTCCGTTTCGCCTCCCGTCTTCTCCAATGGTCCTCCCGGGACCCGAACTTTACTGCGATGGATTTTAATTGCATCTTCGGCCTATTTCATCATCGTTTGATGATTCGTACGTCAAATAAAATATTGCAGCCTCTTCGTGGTTTTCCGGCGCGGCGTGAAGGCGCCGCAGCTTTCTTCGGCCTCCGCGGTGCGGCACGACGACGCCGTGTTTCTTCGCCATGTTTCTTCCTGATTCGGCGCGGTGCCATTACACTGTGCCGCCTTCATTCGTGCCGCTACAAAAACAACATCGAATGGGGGAGGAGGGTCAACCGTGCTCGTGCGGTCCAACCTTCTCTCGTTATTACGATAACAGGCGGCCAAAAAGAAGTCGATGAACGACAAAGAATTCACGAACAAAATAAATTACCCCTACGGTTTTCCCCGCAATCAATAATTCCCAACCCGCAAACATATTCTTTCTCAGATCAACTTAATATGTAGTTGTTCCACGTTCTTTGTTTTAGAAGGGAATAAACATGGGTTCATTAACATTCACAAATTAATTCCCTACCTCAAAAGAAGTTTGCGGAAGCTAGCGTCGTGGGGGTGGTTTCGATGACGGCGTTGGCGTACATCCAAGAAGGGAACGACGTCTCACACCAGCTGCGGAGAGGAAAAGGAACGACACGTCGTTGGTGACTCCTCCTTTTTCATGGAGGAAGAAGAGGTCCGAAGATACAGGGTCGCCGAGTCGATGATCCTTGATGAAGTGTTTTCGTTCTTCGTTGAGGATGAAGACTTTCTTCACCAGAGAAGATGAAGTTCTTAAAGAGACTTAGAGCTCTCTCCTCCAATCCTTAGCACAACCAAACTTACCCCCAAAAATAGAATAAGCTATTCTTATTTTATTAAGCCATTCTTAGAGTTCAAAATTCAAAAACTTAATTCCATTAATTAGATTAGTGTTTTGGCATGATTAAAGTGAAGAGAGGGAAAGTCACCCAATTAATGGGAAGTTTAAAGGTTAAGATGAGTTACACATCTTAAGTGGGGGGGGGGGGGGTTGAGGAGTTTGGGAATGTGGGGGGTTGGGCTCATGTGGGCCCCACCCCACCTTTATTCTCTCAAGGGTAGTTAACAACAAGTAGGTCCCACCCAACTTCCACACATAGGTTATAAAAACTTAGAATATGAAATAAAATTGTAACACAATTTTATTACTTCATATTTAACTCCCCTTTTTTTAACAACTCCTCCCGAGAAAACGAACCTTC
Source organism: Viscum album (assembly GCA_963277665.1). Lineage (NCBI taxonomy): Eukaryota > Viridiplantae > Streptophyta > Magnoliopsida > Santalales > Viscaceae > Viscum > Viscum album. The sequence goes on along the minus strand of OY728119.1, from coordinate 1,680,836,468 downwards.
GGGAAAAGTCCTCCTAAGAAATTACCGGCGCTGTTGTTTCATCGGTGCCCTCAGATTTTGATTCTGAGTATCTGTTCAAAAGATAGAAAAACCCGCTCGTTCGTTCATTGAACGTACCCGAGCTAAACTTCGGAAATTGATTTCAGGCACACCAGACCTCGGAATCAGGCGCCGTCAGAAACTGCGTTCTTGTAAAATCCCAAATAAATTAAGAAAAAATTTTCCTTGAAATTTATGGGTCTTTACAATTGGGTTGTTACAATATGTTCACTAATATTACCATGCAGGGAGTGAGTATTAACTTGTAGGAAACTATAAATGTATCCTTAGTATAATTGAAACATTTATATAAAGGTATTTGACAAAAAATAAAAGTAAATAAAAAAGTAAAAAAATAAAATTTCATGTCATCGTGTGCTAACCAGGATACAATGAACCGAATTCCTACCTAATTTGTCTCCATGTAGGAAGAGAATTTATTTGAGTTTTCCATGAATCCAAAAACAATCCACAGTAAAAATTTATGTTATAAAACATGTCACAAGTTTATCATGCCTTGGGTCAGGCCACATTGTCTTTTTAACCCACCAAATCTATGGTGGGGCGATAAGACCATCATGCCCACTAACAAAATCAGATCATACCTCAATCCCATTATTCCCCACCATTTTTCATTTAAGATACCATCATAATAATTATACATCATGCCACACATGCCCCCCCTTTAAAAGGTTAACCAAGCCATGAAGTGTCCATATTTCACTTTAATAATAGATATTATAAGTCTATGGGATTTTCATATATTTACATACACAAGGAATAAGAAGGAAATTATTGAGCTATACACACACACAAAAATATGAGAAAAAGAGTTCTCTTGGGAAACACACACACACACACACAAGCATGTCATATCAAGAGAGGTATCATGGGAAACACACATATGCACAAGAATATCATATCATGAAAGATATTATATGCTACACACACACATAATCATTTCATATCAAGAATGTAATGACCTGGAAATTCCGTGGAATTTTTTTTCTTAAATACATGAGAATTTTACGAGTCTGCAGTTTCTGACGACGCCTGATTCTGAAACTTGGTGTGCCCAGAATCAATTTATGAAGTTGTGTTCAGGTTTGTTCAGAAAACATATGAGCAGGATTTTATATATTTTGAACCGGTGCTTGGAATTGTAATATGAGGGCACCATTGAACTCGTAGTTCCGATAATCACTTAAGGAGACCTTTACCATAGTTGAATTCTGACGTGAGTGGAAGATAGTTTTTGAGGTTTTTATTTAAATTGAATAAAAATAAAGTGTTAACTTTATTTTTATGTGTGGTAGTTAAAACCTATAAGGGGAGGTTAGTGGTGGGGCCCACCCGCACATAACCTCCCTTGGGAGGATGTTATAAGGTGGGGCCCACACAAGCATCAAACCCCCTTAACCCCCTTTAACCCTTGGAACTCCCAATTCATTGCAGAGCCTCTTCATCTTTATTCATAAGTGTGCCAAAACAAAAATTAATTAATGGCATAATTAATTAATTTGAAGTGATTTGAATTCTTTTGAATTCATTATGCGAACATTAAAATAAGAGATCATATTATTTTATTTTGGGGGTTGGCATAATCCTTGGTGGAGATTTGGAGGATTTTTGGGATAATTTCATCCTCCCAATGAAGAACGCTCCTCATCTCCAAAGAATGATGAACACCGTCCTCGATCTTTGACCAAGCTAAAAGATAAGGAGCCGCCCGCAAAGAACGCCGACGACACATCTTCCTCGGACACTCCCTGATGTCAACGAAACGATGCTGTCTTCAATGAAAAATCGTCGAATCAAGTTAGGGGATTTGTGATGTTTTTATACCTGTCCTTCATCATTGAATTTATAGTTTGGAAACCAAATGATAGCTCCGTAACAAGGAGGGTTCAGACCGCACAAACACGGTCCGACCCTCCCCTTTGTTTGTTGTTGTTTGATGACGATGGAGGTAGACTGCAAAAAAGAGCCAGCGGCGCAAGATCCCTTGGTCGCCGCAATGGCGTGGCACCGCCATGCCGCGCAGAGAAACCGAGCCACAACCAGGTGGGCCGCGACGGTGTTGAAGGGGTGCGGTGCCGTCGCATCGTGCCAGAGAGGAACCGCGACCGGGAGGGATGTGGCAGATAAAGAAGTGTGGCGCCGTTGCACCTCGCGGTGGAGCCGAAGGCTGTGGCCAGGTCAGGTCATGGAGGTGGTGGCGTGGCACCATCACACCGTGCAGAGGGCAGTAGAACCGCGGTGCCGTTGTGTCACGGTAGAGGTGCGGTGGCAGCCGACCGCCGTGGAGCCGGACAAGCGGGACCACCCGGTCCCACGACTCCTGAACCGACCCAATGCACCAGTTTGGTTTGAAAACCCGGGGGGGAGTGGGGGGAACCACCCTCCCACGTGTGGATGGTTGGGCCACCACGGGCCAGGACACCCTTCAGCCGGGCCGCCACGGGCCCGACCACCCTTCAGCCGGGCCTCCATGGGCCGGGATGCCCTCAGACCGGGCCGTGCCTTCAGGCTGGGCCGAACCTTCGGGCCGGGCTGCCCCTTTGGGCCTGGTCGCTCCCTTGGTTCGGGCCGCCCACTCAGGCTGGGCCGACCACTCGGGTCGGGCTGCACCCGCGGACCGGGTCGGGTCGTACCCAGACCCGCTATGGCCATTTACACCTTTTATCCCGCATCTTGGGATAAGGGTGTTCGATCAACGAACCTTCTGCGAAGATGGAATTCTTAGAATGAGATGATACTTTTGGCATACTCCAATTGAGTTTTGGATGCAGTTGGGGTATGGTCAGGTTGGTTTGAGCCTAAAAACCAACCGGGCCCCTGGAACGGAAACACCAATAACTCACAGACCGAGTGTCTGATTGACGCGCCGTATGTCGCGGTTGGTTCCTTATAATGATACAGAACTTCAGGATACATAAACTCGAGACTTCATGGTTGTTGATGTATCGACACTTGGATCGAGGAGTGGACCCTCCTGGAATCGAGCATACTGTGTGCGGGAATCCTATGGCTGGCTGCGACTGACATGACAGGATCCTCCATTGGTTCAACAACGACGATATTGTACCAGGATCCTTCATGGGTTCGAAAACAATGACTTCGGTACCGGGATCCTCCGTGGGTTCGACAGTGATGAATTCTATACCAGGATCCTCCGCGGGTTCGACAACACTAATATTATTCCAAGATCCTACGTCGGTTCGACAGAGGAGATGATTAAGAGGCTACATCTAATCATCTATACCCCTATTCATGTGTTTTATACCTGTGTGATATGAGTCTTGTCTTTCAATCATTATCATTGTGGTGATTGACTTTACTTCCTTTGTGGACTGGGTTGTGCTTGGGCTTGAGAGTTGGAGCCAGACTGTGAGTGGTAACTTTAGTATATGTATGGGCATATAACTAAGTATGGTTGGTTGATACTTTGTGATTGTAAATTTATTCTATGGTTTATCCTTGGTGGATTTTGGGAGACCTTCAAGGGTCTCAGGGTCCCCTACTGAGTATTGTTATACTCACCCCTGCACGGGCTTCGCCCACACCTTGTTGTGTTCTATGCAGATGACAGTCAGTAGTGATCAAGGCTGAGGGAGGTGGACGACAAGCTACTCGGAGCTGGACTAGATGGGACGTACCTTAGGGATGAGTTGTTCGAGTTCTATACCTAACCTTCAGGTAGGATTCCCCAGTGGACGATCCAAGAGCTATTCTTCCATTTTTACTTGTACTTGTACTTTTACTTGTTGTTCAGTTGGGTTTTTATACAGGCTCACTTACTTTCAATAAACTTTTATTTTCTATATTAGTACTTTTTTCTTATACTGCTTGTGTTCAGAGTGTGTGTGTTACAGGATTAAATGAAATGCCTTCCCTTTTTATCAAGGAATCGCCTTTGGTGTTAGTCGCCAGCCCCTGGCCTATGGAAGGTGAGCTTGGGTTACTCATGACACGGGCCCCAAGGACGGGTCGTGACAAATTGGTATCAGAGGAGTCGGTTCTACAAAAGAACTTGGACTGTGATTCTTTTAATGGCAATAGTGTTTAGTGTTTTGGGTGTGGTTATCAATTTAGGTAAACTGGGGTTGGTGCAGTGACCGACGTATCCATACACTAGGACTCTGACTTCTGATTTCCGACTCAGTGCATGAAAACACTGATTTCACGTGTGTTTAATTTGAAAATTTTTCTTCATGAATACTTTTTTTCAGCTCACCAGGTATGTTTTTTTGACCGTGGAGCACCTATTGTTTTTTCAAGATGGCCCCACGAAGGTATCCAGCTAGGCTTCTGAGTTTCGTACGAGATGGTATCCCACCGAGCGACGAGGCCTTGCTGCAGGGCCCCATCACAGCCGAGGTACTAGCGGTACCACTACCCACTGGGCCACCGATACAACATGATCTAGTAGTAGAGATTGCACGCCATCTGAGTGTGTTTCACGAGTTCCAGCGCCAGAGACCGCCCAGGTTCCGAGGAGAGACGGACCCACAGGAAGCTGAGGATTAGTTGAAGGCTGTTTTGATAGTTTTCAGATTGGTAGGGACACCAGCCGACCTCATGGTGATCCTTTCTATGAGTCTACTGCATACAGCAGTAGGCAGATGGTGGAGCCTGATGCTCCAGGTGCAAGACAAGGCATCACTACTCTAGGCATATATTGAGAGTCTCTTTCGGGCAGAGTTTGTTCCATCCACCCTTCATGCGGTGCAGATTCATGATTTACTTCATCTGCAGCAGGGCAGCATGACAGTAGCTTAGTACTTAGCGAGGTTCACTGAACTATCATGCTACTCCACGAATATGGTGCGAGACCCACTCTTCAAGACCCAGACCTTCGAGTAGGGACTCAGGCATGAGATCAGGGCTTCGATGATCTCCCTCAGCATCTCGACGTAGGAGGGGGTGCTGGAGCGATCCCTTCTTGTAGAGATTTTTATTGATGAGAAGACACCAGTAGCAAGACCCACTATAGGGTGACACGTAGCAGAGTCTTCTGAAGCCGGCAGTAGACAGATGTCTCAGAGGTCCAAGAGGACCAGGCCGTCAGGTGGGTGACTCCAGGATACAAGTTTGGTAGTGTGGGGCACATGAGATAGAGCCATCCATACGAGGATCAGACAGCGCTATGCATGCGGTGGGCAGGGTCACATGGCTCGAGACTGCCTGACCCATGATGCAGATGAGTAGCAGACAGTAGAGGGACCTCCCAGGCAGAGGCAGAGGTTCGACCGTGGTGGTCCTCCGAGAGCAGGCGGTTGGGGCAGAGGAGCTTGCCGAACAATAGATGGTGGATGAATATTTGAGGCCCTACCACCACCACCACCAGGAGGTCCACCCCGACCACAGGTAGATGGCAGGCATGGGTGGGCTCAGCTCCAGGCAGTCGAGGCCTATGACCACGATGCACCTGAGATGATTCGAGGTACTATCTATGTATACTCCACCCTTGCTTCAATACTTATAGACATTGGTTCAAGTCATTCTTTTATTGGCGCTGCCCTTGTTCGGAGCTCAGAGATTCCAATGGAGTTGTTGGCTCGATCCTTACGACTAGAGACTCCTATGGGAGTATACTCAATGATTACGCACTGGTTCCGGCATTGTGAGCTTACTATAGGAGGTGAGGGCTTCGGCTGGGATCTCCTCGTAGCCGCGTCGAGGCCTTACGACTTCATATTGGGTATGGACTGATTATCCACAGTTCATGCTAAGATTGACTATATTAGGTGGAAAGTGCAGTGTGTCCGCAAGGATGGGATGAGGTTTACCTTCACCGGCGAGAAGGGAGACTTTGTAGCACAGGATGGACTTACCCAGAGGAGGGGGTATCCGATCACACATTAGTTGGCTAGCCTCATTCTTGGAGCGGTTGATGTGTGAAGTCTGAGTTTTCCTGTTGTGGTGGATCAGTACACAAATTTTTTCCCTGATGATGTTCCAAGACTACCTCTTCGCAGAGAGGTGGACTTCTACATTGACCTATACCCCGGGATGACACTGATATCTACTCCAGCGTATCGGATGTCTCCCGCTGAGCTTCGTGAGCTGCGGGTACAACTGGAGGACTTACAGGGGAAAGGATTTATCCAACCTATTGTTTCACCCTGGGCATCCCCGATTTTGTTATCCATAAAGGCGGATGGGAGATTGCGTCTGTGTGTTGATTATCAGCGCCTAAAATAGGTGACCATGAAGAACATGTACCCACTCCCGTGGATTGAAGACCTCTTTGATCAGCTCAAGGGAACACGATGGTTCTCGAAGATAAACCTTAGGTCATGCTATCACCAACTCAAAGTTCGAGACGAGGATGTGCAGAAGATGACCATCTGATGTTGGTATGGCCACTACGAGTTCTTGGTTATGCCCTTCGGCATAACCAATGGTCCAATAGTGTTCATGAGTCTCATTAATAAGATATTCCAGCCTTACCTTGATCGCTTTGTCATAGTCTTCAATGACGACATACTGATCTACTCGACTACTGAGGAGGAGCATGCCTACCATTTACAGGTAGTACTGGACACACTCTGAGAGAACCGGATTTATGGTAAGCTCTCGAAGTTCCAGTTCTAGATCTGAGAGGTACACTTTCTGGGACACGTCATCTCAGAGGCTGGAGTTGCAGTGGATCTAGAGAAGATTGAGGTAGTGCTTGCTTGGGAACCACCCAGGAGTGTGACGGAGGTACATAGTTTTCTGGGATTGGTGGGGTACTATTGGAGATTTGTACCAGACTTCTCCAGAGTTGCAACACTGCTTTCAACATTGATGAATAAGGGAAAAACCTTTGTGTGGTGAGAGAGATGTCAGCAGAGCTTTCAGGAGCTAAGGCAAAGGTTGACTAGTGCGCCCATCTTGAGGCTACAGGTGGAGGGCGTTGGGTACGTAGTTTACTGCGACGCATCAGGGATTGGGATTGGGTATGTCCTAATGCAGGAGAGAGCATTGATCGCTTATAGTTCATGACAGTTGAGACAGAATGAGCAGAACTACGCTACCCATGACCTGGAGTTAGCAACAGTGGTCTTCGCCTTGAAGATGTGGTGGCACTATCTGATGGGCGGACATTTTACAGTCTACTCTGACCACCAGAGTATCAAGTATATCTTCCCATAGAAGGACATGAACACGAGACAACGACGATGACTTGAGTTCTCCAGGACTATGACTTCGAGATAGTCTATACTATTGGGAAGGGGATTGTTTTAGCAGATGATCTTAGTAGGAGATTAGGCATTCAGCTGCTAGGAGAGGTGAAAGAGCAGCTGGCCGCATTGCAGATATCATTTGTGGATAGAGATGGAGAAGCCTTTCTATAGTCTCTCACAGTCACACCTCCACTTCTTCAGTGAGTTAGGGAGGCACAACATGGGGACGTTGACTGTGAGATGCGACGTGCATAGATATCCTCAGGGAAAGCACCTGATGGATTTTTTAAAGGTGGGTAGCACATCATTCTCTTCAGATGACGTACCATGGTACCAGTTGCACTTCAGGAGGAAGTGTTGAGGGAGTTCCAAACATCTCCTTTAGCGGTACATCCAAGAGTGTAGAAAATTTATCAGGACCTCCGATGACAGCATTGGTGGCCAGGTATAAAGAAGGCAGTAGCAGAGTTTGTCTCACGATGCCTCACTTGTAAAAGTGAAGGCAGATCACCAGGTTCCAACAGGCTTGGTTCAGCCCTTAGAGGTCCCATAGTGGAAGTGGGATGGGATATCCATGGATTTCATGATGGTACATCCACGTACATCCAAAGGAAATGACTCTATCTGGGTGATCGTAGACCGACTCACCAAGTCGGCCCACTTCCTACCGATCAGAGAGAAGGGCTTAGTAGAGATCTTGTGACACCTCTACGTATATAATATCATATTAATTCATGGTGTTCCATAGACTATCATCTCCTATAGAGATGCTCGTTTCACTTCCCGGCTATGGAAGGGGTTGCAGGAGGCTTTCGGGATGCAGCTTCGCTTGAGCACCGCCTTCCATCCTCAGACGGATGGTCAGACTGAGAGGACCATTCAGACTCTCGAGGATATGTTCCATGTATGCATCCTCAACTTCGGTCATAGTTGGGAGGATCACTTAACCTTGGTAGAGTTTGCGTATAACAACAGCTACCACTCCACCATTGGGATGGAACCTTTCGAGACACTTTACGACCGACCTTGAAGATCACCTCTATGTTGGACTGACCTAGGGGAGTCAGCACTTATGGTACCAGAGATGGTTCAAGCTACGATGGAGAAGGTGCAGATCATCCAGGAGTGGATTAAGACTACATAGAGCAGGAAGAAGTCCTATGCTGATAGGAGACGGAGACCACTGGAGTTCGAGGATGGTGACCATGTCTTTCTACGTGTCTCACCTCGATGAGGTCTACAGAGATTTGGATGAGACGACAAGTTATCTCCGTGATTCATCGGACCTTTCCAGGTCCTCAGAACGGTAGTCAAGGTGGCTTACCGCCTGGATATTCCACCTCAGTTGCACTGGGTGCATGACGTATTTCACGTATCTTAGCTGAGGAGATGCGTGCAGGACCCGTCCCACATCATCGACCATAGGGAGCTGGATAATGATGACGAGGAAAATTTCAGGAAAGTTCCAGCAGAGATTGAGGATCGACAGGAGTAGGTCCTATGTAGATGGTTGATTCCTCTGGTGCGCATTCACTGGTAGCACGGGAACCTCCAGGAGAGCACATGGGAGCGGGGGGCTCATATGCGTTCTTAGTACCCACATCTGTTTCCTTAGTGTGGGTTGTAGCTTACGGGGATGTAAATTCCTGAGGTGGGGAGAATTTAAAGACTAGGAAATTCCGTGGAATTTTTTTTTGTAAATACATGGGAATTTTACAAGTCCGCAGTTTCGGACGGTGCTTGATTCCGAGGCCCGGTGTACCCAGAATCAATTTCTGAAGTTTTGTTCGGGTATGTTCAGTAAACGTACAAGAAGGATTTTATATCTTTTTAACCGGTGATCGGAATTGAAATCCGAGGGCACCATTGAACTTGTAGTACCAGTAATTTCTTATAGAGACCTTTACCGCAGTTGCGTTCTAACGTGAGTGGAAGATAGTTTTTGAGGTTTTTATTTAAATTGAATAAAAATAAATTGTTAACTTTATTTTTATGTGTGGTAGTTAAAACCTCCAAGGGGAGGTTAGTGGAGGGGAACACATGCACATAACCTCCCTTGGGAGGATGTTATAATGTGGGGCCCACAAGAGCATCAAACCCCCTTAACCCCCTTTATCCCTTGGAAATCCCAATTTATTGCGGATCCTCTTCATCTTCCTTCATAAGTGTGCCAAAACACAAATTAATTAATGTCATAATTAATTAATTTTAAGTGATTTGAATTATTTGGAATTAATTATGCCAATATTAAAATAAGAGATCATATTCTTTTATTTTGGGGGTTGGCATAATCCTTGGTGGAACTTTGGAGGATCTTTGGGAGAATTTCATTCTCCCAACGAAGAATTCTCCCCAGCTCTGAAGAACAACAAACACCATCCTCGATCTTTGACAAAGGTAAAAGAGAAGGAGCCGCCCATGAAGAACGCCAATGACACATCTTCCTCGGATGCTCCCCGATATCAATGAAATGATGTCGTCATCAACGAACAATCGTCGAATCAAGGTATGGTATTTTTGTTGTTTTTATATCCGTCCTTCTTCGTTGAATTTATAGTTTGGAAACGAAATGATAGAACAATAACAAAGAGGGTTCAGACCACATGAACATGGTCCAACCCTCCCCTTTGTTTGTTCTCATTTGATGATGACTGAGGTGGACCGAAAAAAGGATCCAGTGGAGCAAGGCCGCCGGGTCGCCGCAATGACGTGGCACCTCCATGCCGCGCAAAGAAACCGAGCCGCGACCAGGAGGGTCGTGGCAGTGCCGAAGGGTAGTGGTGCCATAACACTGCTTCGGAGAGGAACCGAGGTCAGGAGGGCCACGACAGATGAAGAAGCAAGATGTCGTCGTGCCGCACGGTGGAGCCGAAGGCCGCAGACAGGTCAGACTGCGATGGTGGTGGCACGACGCTGTCACGCTGTGTGGAGGGAAGCAGAACCACGATGCCGTCGTGCCGCAGTGGAGGTGTGGTGGCTGCCGGCTGGGCTAACCACTGTGGATCCGGACAAGCGGGACCACCCGAGTCTCACGGCTCCTGAACCAGTGCAATGAGATAGTTCTGTTCGACAAAAAATGCAGGGCACCCCCCCATGTGTGGCCGGCCGGGCCGCCACGGGCCGGGCCGCCCTTCAGCTAGGCCTCCACAGGCTAGGCCTCCATTCGGCCAGGTCTCCACAGGCCAGGCCACCCTCAGGCCAGGCTGCGGCTTCAGGCCAGGCCGCGCCTTCGGGCCGGGCCGTGCCATCGGGACGGGCCGCCCCTTTGTGCCGGGCCACTCCCTTGGTTTGGGCCACCCACTCGGGTTGGGCCAAACACTCGGGTCGGGCCGCACCCACGGACCGGGTCAGACCCCGGTTCGGACCGGGTCGGGCCGGGTCAGGCCGGGTCGGGCCGAGTCTCTCCGATGGGGTCGGACCAGACCCGGACCCGCTATGGCCATTTACACCTTTTAGCCCGCATCTTGGGATACGAGTGTCCGATCAAAGAACCGTCTATGAAGATGGAATTCATAGAGCGTGATGATACTTTTGGAATAATCCACTTGAGGTTCAGATGTAGTTGGGGTACAGTCAGGTTAGTTTGAGCCTACAAACCAACCGGGACCCTGGAACGGAAACTCTAATAACTGACAGACCGAGCATTCGATTGATGCATCGTCTATTTCATTGGGTTCCTTATGATGAGAAGGAACTCCAGGATACATCAATTAGAGACTTCGTGGTAGTTGTTCTATTGACACTTGGCTCGAGGAGCGGAACCTCCCAGAATTGAGCGTGCTGTGTGCGGGAATCCTATGGATTGCTGCGACCGAGATGACAGGATCCTACGTGGGTTCGATAGCGACGAAATTGTACCAGGATCCTCTGTGGGTTCGACAGCGATGAATTCTATACCAGGATCCTCCATGTGTTCGACAGTGATGACTTCTGTACTAGGATCCTCTGTGGGTTCGACATCGCTGATATTGTTCCAGGATCCTATGTGGGTTCGACAGAGGAGATGATTCCGAGGCTACATCTAATAATCTATACCCCTCTTCATGTGTTGTATACCTATGTGATATGAGTCTTGTCTTTCAATCATTATCATCAAGCTGATTGACTTTACTTCCTTTGTGTACTGGGTAGTTCTTGGGCATGAGAGTTGGAGTCGGGCTATTATTGGTAACTTAGGTATATGTATAGGCATATACCTAGGTATGGTTGGTTGATACTTCATGTTTGTAACTTTCTTCTATGGTTTATCCTTGGTGGATTTTGGGAGACCTTTGGGGGTCTCAGGGTCCCCTACTGAGTATTGTTATACTCACTCCTACACGGGATTCGCTCACACTTTTTTGTGTTCTGTGCAGACAACGGTTAGTAGTGATCAAGGCTGGGGGAGGTGGATGGCAGGATACTCGGAGCTGGACTAGACGAGACATACCTCAAGGACAAGTTGTTCGAGTTCTATACCTACCCTTCAGGTAGGATTCCCCAGTGGACGATCCAGGAGTTGTTCTTCCCTTTTTACTTGTACTTGTACTTGTTGTTCAGTTGGGTTTGTATACTGGACCACTTACTTTCCGCACACTTTTATTTTATATATTAGTTCTTGTTACTTCTACTGCTTTTGTTCAGACTATGTGTGTTACAGGATTAAAGGCAATGACTTCCCTTTTTATCAGGGAATCGTCTTTAGTGCTAGGCACCAGCACCTGGCCTATGGAAGGTGTGCTTGGGGTACTCACGGCACAGGCCCCGAGGATGGGTCGTGAAAAGAAAGGTCTCACATAGTACCTAAACATGAAAAAGAATATCATATCATAGTGTTTATATAATTTTTATAACATGGTATGGAACTTCGTACCTTAAACATATCAAATCCCAAAATCAGGGTTTTCCACCTCAGTTAGCATCACACACCAAATATCTCTTGAACCAACCCCAAATAAGAAAATTAGAATTAAAGAGAGAAGTTTAATGAAAAAAACATGTCAAGGGACAGGATTGGATTAATATTACCCAATAGGATCTGACATAATGAACAGATCTAGAACTATAGGGGAATAATATAAGAAAACCTATATTTTGACCTCTATTTTCTTCAAATCTTGATAGAATCTCATTAGATCATGTTAGAATTCATAGATCTGACCATGATAGTTCAGATATATGGTTTTTTACAAGGATAAGAGATAAAATCTAGCAAGAATAATAATAACGGATAATAAAAAATCAATTACATTGAAATACCTAGGTCTAATATCTCTAGATATAATGGGATTTCTCTCAGATGGGAATGATTCAACAAGAAGATACCCTGGTGTCCCTAAGTATGAAATGCCCAAGTTTGGGAGAAATAATGACGAGTTTAGATGTATTTTTAGTTATAAATATAAATTTTTATATTAATTAATTTTTAATTCATGGTTTGGTCATAGAATTTACCATATCATGTGCCAACTGTGTGAGTCTCACTACCTCTTCATGGTACCTTCATAGTTTGGCTACATAGTTTTGTAAACCATGAACCAAAAATTATTTTGATTCAATTCCAAAATACAATATTTCCTAATAAATGTCACATGGTTAACTCTAACTATGTACCACATACTTCCCCTCTCTAACAAACAACACAGTTACCAGGGGAAAACCACATGGTTTCTACTAACCATTCTAAAATTAACACCCATAAAGGCTTCTAAAAACCACCAAAACTATATGTAACTTACTCAATACTTCTCCTAAAAAAATTATAACTAAAAAAATATTAATTAAAGGATGAAAAAGTAATAATGCAACCAAAAATATGGGGCCATTATAATCTCCCCTCTAAGGACTTATTATCCTTAAGAATTGTCTCTAGAGGTAATTCCTAAACAACTTATCCCACTGAGCCTACACATATGATTCACACTCCCAAGTTTCTTCTTAGATACATTATTACTACAATGAAACTAAAATTATAGGAATAGTATTACCTTGTAGTAACTTTTTAATTGGATAAAAAATATACACTGGACATTCATTGAATGATGAATTTTCCTCTAACTCAACATCCTCACTATTAGTCCCATGTAAAAGATATGACTTATACATCATAATTTGAGAAACATGTTACACATCATGGATAACTCAATTCTTTGAAGGAATATCCAATCGATAAACCATTATTCGAATATATTTGACTATCTCAAATGGTCCTAGAAACTATGATCCCAATTTCTACTACCTCTGTAACCACCTATTCCCCAATAAAGGTTATACCCACAAGAAAAATATATCACCGATAGATAAATACAAAGGTAAAAATCATTGGTCTACATAAAAACATTTCCTACTCTAAGTGGTAACCAACCAATTTTGTATTAACTAAATCTTCTTAGTAGTTTCTCACCCTAACCTTGGCCTAATAACTACTGAATCACTATCTTCATGCAAACATAAAAGAGAATGATAGGGTTGACCATAAGGTTCCTCAAAAGTATCCAACTAATTTTTATATTGGAAACTATTGTGATATGGAAACTTTTACAAATATAGATGGTCATCTCATGCTCCACCAATGTCTAATGCATATTCCCTAAGAATATCCTCCAAAATATAGATTATCCTATCAAATTGACCAGCTTTCTAAGGATGATATGACATACTCATCTTTATCTACTGCAACGACCTCCGTTTTTGTTTTTTTATATACAGATATTGTTATATGTTTTCTTTCTTTTAGTTTTGGTTTAAACAATTCATGGGTGAATTTACATGATGTTTTTAGTGGATCTGAGGTATTTTAGAGATTTTCTATCCAAAACAGGAAACACCATGGCTGTGGTGCTTGCCATTGTTGTCCATGTGTTTTAAAATGGAGAAGGGAATTAGGCTAGCCTAGGTGTGGCCATGGGAATGGATCTCTCTAGTTCCCTGAGTGGACTAAGTCCTAGAAATCCTCACCATGATTATTTTAGAGGGAATAGTGAGATAAAATTACCAAAATCCTTGAAACACACTACAGTATAGGCTATTTCATTTTGAATGTTCAAGAACACTATGACCAAGGATAGGTTTTGGTGGAGGTCATGGAAATGGTTGTGTTGGATTGAAATGACAGAAATGGCTATCTCACTTCTTGTATCATGAATGATTCAAAGGATAAAAAATATGTGGATTAAATATGGCATCTTTAATGTAGTTTTGAATCTATTCCAATATCTATTAATCCATTAAAACCTCATTCTTATTGTTTCCTTCAAATAAGAAAATTCTTAGATGATATTCCAGGCATTTTTAGGGAAAATATTTGGACGAATCTCCCTGCTAAATCTACAAAATTGGGTGATTAATTATCTTTGTTTCTATTTTCTCAACATTTTTTGAAGATATAACCTTGTAATAAAAAGTTTGTTCTTACTGATTCTGATATGTAGGAGCCTCACATATCTTCTCTTATCATTATCTATGAGTGTAATATTCTCTCCTTATTTAAATCAGACTTAAATATTACCATTGTTAGTAACTTTTTTTGTATGTGTTATGAACCAAACACCTTTTCTTTTTATTCCTTGTTTATTTCTCTAGAAACCATTTTATTTTATGTGAAACCAGTTCTAATAGTTCTTGGTGATCAATCTTGCTTTTGTTCACAAGAAAATATGGTTGAGAGATGATACCCTTGAAGAGGTTTGATGTTGATGCTGAAAACCTTATGGTAGGATTTTTCTTACCATTTAGGGCTCTTGTATACACATGTTTCCTTGGTGTAATTCTTGTGTTAGCATATTTTTATGACTTTATTGACTGTGATCACATGTGTGTGTGTGCGTAACCCATGAGACCCGTTCATGATACATATTTCCATGAGTATGTTTATTCATGTTTGATGATGATCACATTTATTATATGTTTATACTATTTTCTCAAGATGATATGATATGAATTTATTTGTATGATCTACCCTATTATATCATGCCTTTGGATGCATTTTTCTTAGGGATCAGAATAGGTGGATCTTCAGGACATGGTTATCCCTTAGAGGGTGAGTGATCTTGAAATGCAACAATGATGATAATGGACCTAAGCATAAATTTCACATGGATACCGAGTAGTTAACTCAATGCCTAGTGGATTCCAAGTATCATGTTTACTTGGGGACTAGTGGATGTCGAGTAGCATGATCACCGAATACCTAGTGGATGCTAAGAAAATGAATCAATTGATTCATTGTGAATTATGTGTTGTTTGTTCACATGATAATGATAAATATGTTTTATAGAATTGTATTTATTTCTTCTTTACATCCAATTCCATGATATTCCATCAATAATCGAGCTGAAATAGGAAAAATTATGGATCTTGGGGGCTTGGTTAGCATAGTAGTTCTTAGTACGTGGTTGTTTATGGTCACTTTAACATTTATTAATATTATTATCATATAATATTCCTTTTATACCATGAAAATTTTTTAATGATTCATTGGTGGTTTCCTACTAAGTTTTATTACTCACCCTCTATGATAATCTCGATCTGCATGAATATTTCATATTTAGGGATCCAAGTAAGGGAAAGGGGCCCATGGATGATAACTTAGTCATGTAGTATGGACATGGTTATGGGACGTAGATAGAATCTAGAGAATATCATTATTTTATTTATTTATATTCAACATTTGTACTATGTTTTTTCTTGACACATTGGGGGACTATTTATTTATCTGCATGACATGCATTCCATTTGATATTTAGTCTTCTGTTTTTTATTCTGATTATTATAATATTATTATAATTATATTACTTTTAAATGTATATGATACTGAGGGTATAATCTTCCAAATAATGGCGTTCAAAACCCCACTATTAGTCGGAAACATCCTGTATAAAATGAGGTGTGCATGAGGTCATGTGTCTCTCTGGCTAGGACTTAATTGTTTAGAATGGGGATTACAAAATAGTATCAGGGCATATTTTTTTCTTCTATTTTAGAATTTACTACGACATGGTAGAATGGAGATAGGTTGTTGGGGCTTGGGTAGTGGAGTTTCCATTTTCTTTGGACAACTCATGTGTGCAAAAACCTCTAAGTTAACATTGATGGGATTGTTGTTACAATTATATTGGATTTTTGGATGCATTTAATCATCATGACTAGAAATTTGGGATCACATGATATATATATTTATATATATGTTATTGTGATGTATACTAATTCTTTAATTTAATTTATTGATTTGTGATATCTGTTTAGGATAGTATCATGTTCTCTGTTGATTGATATATCTGTTTTCCATGATTTTGTGATATATTTATAATGGAATTTGTTAGTAGAACTTGAGTATGCTATTATGTTTATATATATATGACTGTAACTAATGCGCAATGATGGGAAATTGTGGTTAGTGTAATGAGGGATATACCTTTGGTTGTGGGTATCCTCCTAGGAAATCCTTTATTTGATCCAATAAACTTATTAGGAATTGGATTAACATATTAGATATTCTAATGTTTCCCTTATGTTATAGAATATTACGCCTTGAAGAAGATTGATGGGGCCACCATCTAACATAGACTGAAATTCTTCTTCTAGAGAGGATGCCCTTATTACACTAAATAATTTGTATAATGGTGCAACATAGCATGATCTCACACCTTCACTAGTGGTACTTGTAGTGGGGCAACCTATCCCAAGAGTCTTTCCCCTTGTACCTTCCTAGGGTGGAGGTAAATTGTGGTCCATGTTCGACTACACCAGAGACTTATAGATATAGTATCCACCAACATTTCATGGAATAGGGGGCCATAGTATGTAGATGACATAATAGTCATCATTAAGTATATCTTTGAACTCATCAATAAATGTGAGTATAAGAAGGTGAATATGGTAGATTTCATGTTATCGGGACCTACTAGGAGGTGATGGGGTATGATAGGAAATGCTGGAAGATGTGAGGGTCTCATCTGAGAGGCTATCAAGGACCTATTGTTTTGTGAATTTTTTCTTGATACACTAAATTTGGACCAATAATAAGATTTTATGGAGCTATAGTGAGTTTATATGGTGATATATATATATACTCAACTTGTTTCAATAAGCTAATTCTATTTTCTCCTCTCTTAGATGGAAATAATTCATAAAAGTCCATAAATATTGATATCAATATTTTCTGCAATATCTGGTGATAGGTTAGGAACTTTGACCTAGATACATACCTAGAGGTTCTGTGAAAGGCCTAGACTATTGAGATGGTCTTAAAGGAGGGTTAAACTATTGGTCTTCTTCCACCTTTTAGTACTTAGGATAGTGGACCTCTTACTGCTACTATGAGTATCTCTTCTAGAAGTAGGAAGAGGATGAATAGGGATGGACAATAAGGTAGTGGTATGATAGTGGAGTAGAGTTTTTCTTCCTTATTTTCCCTAAGAATATTACCATAATGCTTCAGCTATGGGAAGGCTGATATTTACCATAGGTTATTTATAGAACCTCAGATCTAATGTTAGTAGTGTTGTAATATGGGGTTTCTACAACAGTGTTTCCTCAAAATATATGAGGTTATGTTTACATAGTGGGTCAAGATACCAATGGTAAGGAAATTAGAGATCTGACATGGTTCCTTAGAAGAAAAATCAGACAATTAGGACTTAGATGGGTCATGTGTCTCAGGTACATGGTTAAAACAACG
Organism: Viscum album; assembly: GCA_963277665.1. NCBI lineage: Eukaryota > Viridiplantae > Streptophyta > Magnoliopsida > Santalales > Viscaceae > Viscum > Viscum album. The sequence continues at coordinate 1,680,818,597 of OY728119.1, read as the reverse complement.
AGGAAGGTTGAGTTTATGCAGTGTAATGGACTCCAATAGATGTTGGTAAAGGACTATATACTATTATAGGGATGGTCTAGATCAATTCTACAAAGTCTACCACATTGTTTGATACATATGATTCTCACTACTTTATCTATAACATGTTATTAATGGACTTGATTTACTAGTAAAATTATCTTATAAGTTACTTTCTTTTGATGCACAATTTGAAGAAAAAGTGGAACATCTTCCATGATATCCATATTGTCCTATGTTTTTTTTCCAGTTAAGGAAATATCTTTGACTTTATGATTCTATATATGAATAAATAAGATGATATTCTTAGCATGAAATGGATGACTAGATTCTGAGATCACATTGATTGTAATCAGATATGGCTATAATTCACATTGCCTAAGGGAGAAAAGATTATAATGATCAGTGAATGGGAGTTAGGAGGAGAAATAGTTGGGTCAGACTTGACTCCTCTTGGGATAATAATGGCCTATATTATAGGCCTAGCTCTATTAGTAGGATTAGTGACATCTCCTTCATATTTTCCTCAAGTTGTGGATCTCTATTAGGATATCTTTCCAAATGATTTTATAATAATTACCCTTTACAGAGGAGTTAATTTCAAAATAGAACTCATTCTAGGTGTGAAGCCCATTTTGATACCACCTTTTTGTATAGTTTCAGTTGAGTTAAAGGATCTCAAAGTACAACTTGAGGAATTGGAGTGGAAGGAATCCAAAATCCTGAGTACTTCACTATGGAGTTCACTTAGTTTTTTTCACTAAGATGGTGGATTATAGTCTCTGAATCTGCATTGATTACCTGAAGATGAATAAAGTGATGGTGAAGAATATATATACTTTTCCCAATATTGATGGTATCTTAGATTATTTATGTAGAGTCTAGTTTTTATCTAAGATTTATCTTTTATCTAACTATCACTAGTTGTGGGTTAGAGAAGAGGATATCTTGAAGATAGAATTTTAGAGTAGGTATGGGCTCTACCAGTACTTGGTGATATTATTTGGATCGAATAACTTACTAGTAGTGTTCATGGACCTCATGAACAATATCTTCCACTCATATCTTCACTCATTGATCATGGAGTTCATTGAAAACATCCTCATATAATCATTAACCCTAGAGAAATGTATTAGAAATCCCGATATAGTCCTAAATAAACATTATGAATATCACCATTATTCCAAGATGTTCAAGTGTAAATTTTGGATTTAGGAGGTGAAATTCTTGGGGCATGTGGTATATGATACAAATATATCTATGAACCTAGATAAAGTTGAGGTAGTGATATCCTAGATAAGTCCACATAATTTGTTTGAGATCAAGATATTTATAGGTTTAGTAGGATACTATTGACATTTTATCCAGGAATTATCTCATTTATCAAAACCTATAACTGTGCTAATGAAGAAGGGAGTGAAGTTTTAATGGTTAGAGTAGTGTGACGAGGAATTTATTAAGATAAATAATAGGTTTACTATAACTCCAGTGTTTATACTTCCCATGATAGGGATTGATTATGATGTATATTATGATGTATCAGTTTTTGTTTTAGGAGTATTACAGATGTAGTAAAATAAAGTAATAGATTACGAGTCAAATTTTTTGTGAGACTATGAGTGTAAAAATCCTACCCTTGACTTGGGTCTTTAAGTAATGGTTCACACTTTAAAGTGTTGGTGACACTATATATTTAATGAGATGTTTTTTTTCTACACTATCATTAAGATCCTCTGATATATCTTCAAACAATGGGACCTAAAAATGAGATAGAGGTGATGGGTAGAGTATAGATGTTCAACTTTGAGATGGACTATTCACCAGGAAAAGGTAACATAATTGGGTATGATCTAAGATGTAAGTCTTATGTAGCTCAGGAGATTGGTGAATGACCTTTAGAGGAATAGAGGAACATGATGAGTTTGTTAGCTGATTGGGGGATGGATTCCTCCATGGACTAAGTATCGATGATGTGTTCCTTTTTGGTGGTCACATATTCTTTAATGGTCTGAGTAATGTATATATAAAAGAATGATATAGAGTGTGTTGTAATGTGGAAAAAACTAGATTGTGGTGACCCAATACTCGAGTGGTCATTGGATGAAAATTATGATATCATTTTACATGGGAGACTTATAGTCCCTATTTCTACAAGGGAAGATCTGATGAGGGAATTCCATACCTCTAAGTGGGTGGTACATTCTAGGGAAACAAAGATTTATCATGAATTCAGGTGGTAGTTCTGGTGTCTAGGGATGAAGAGGGACATTTTTGGATTCATTTCTTGATGCCTTACCTACCAGAGGATAAATGATGAGCACTAGAATCCCTATGGACTACTCCATCCACATTCTATGCCTTTGTGGATGTGGGGAGATGTCATTTTGGACTTTGTTATTGGGCTACCCAAGACCCTATGGAGCCATGATACTATTTTGGTGATCTTCGACCATCTAACAAATATTTCTCATTTCTTATTGATTCATGAGACTCACTCAATAGATGAGTTAGTAAAGATATATGTCTATGAGATAATATTATATTATGGAGTTACCTTGAGAAACATATCTAATAGAGATGAAAATTTTACTTCTCAGTTTTGGCATGTATTAGAAAATTCCATAGGGACTTAGTTGAGGTTGAATATAGTGTTCCATCATCAGCCAAATGGATAGTCATATAAGATTATTCGTATACTTAAGGACATGATTATTGATTTTGACTTAAATTCAGTGGAGTGTGGGATGGTCACATAGCCTTGGTTGAGTTTTCATAAAAAAATAGTTACCAGGATTTGGTAATGATGATTCCTTATGCAGTTATTTATGAGAGGCCATGTCATTTATTAATTTTTTGGCATGAGGATGGACAAGAAATATATTTGGGACCTATTATAGTATATTAGGCCTCCGAGATCGTGATTATAATTAAAAAGAGTCTTATCAAATCTCAGAGGAAGAAGAAGTCCTATTATAATCATAGGAGTATACATTTGGAGTCTGTTATAGGTGATCATGTTTTTTCTAGGAGTGACTACTCAGTTAGGGAAACAAAAATTTTGGATGAAAGGGAAGCTAGAGTTTCACTATGGTGGAACCTTCAATATCACCAGTCATATTGGAATAGTGGAAGACTATAGGGATTTTCTTTCTCACTTTTGAGATATTCATGATATGTTTCATATGTCTCAACTTTGGAGGTACATGATCAATCCCACACATGTCATTAACATCATTGATATTGAGTTAGATCGATACACATTATACATAAAAAACTAATGGATATTGTAGAATAAACTGAGAAAGTCCCATGAGGGAAGATGGTATCACCCCTCTAGGTCTTATGGAATCATGGGAAAATCCAAGAGGTGACTTTGAAATGAGAGGTCTACGTTTGGTCTTAGTGTATCAAATTGTTCATGTAGGATTCTTAGAGATGCTTCTTAGGAATTACAATTATTTATAGGAGAATATTGTAATGTCCTCAATTTTTTTTTCTTTTATACAAAATTATTTGTTCCATATTTTATTTCTTTGAATTTTGGGTTGAACCATTCTTGATTGAAGTACCTTGAAGTTTTGAGTGGATTTGAGTTGTTTTGGTGGATTTTTTTATCTTAAATGGGAAATAACACAACTGTGGTACTAGACATGGTAGTCCTTATGTGTTAAAATGTCTAAGGTAAATGAGATTTCTAAGCCATGGCTCTAGGCATGGAGCATTGTTGGTCCCTAGGTGGACCATAGCCTTTGAAACCACACCAATATCATTTTAGAGGGTGTGTTAGACTAAGTAGGTTAAATAAAATGATATGGGGGGTAAATATTGGAATTAAATATTAAAATAACTACACCTTAAGATCTTTTTTCATTGTTAAAAAAAATACTATTCTCTCTCTTTCTCATAGAATTGTATAAACATAAATAAAATCATGCTTGAGACACATAAATTTTACTTGGTTCACCCTCACTGGCCTACATCCAAGGAGTATACAATGACAATGTGAAAATGCACAGAATCTACTAAAATTGAACTATGGATTATAGATTTTGTAGTGGATTCACTATCCATTCTCGTTTACAACTAATAAAAAATTGAAAGCTCACTGGTTTCTCAACTGAAGGGTGTTGACTGCTCCTCCAGAAGAAACCTCCTAGGGAGAAACACTAAAATTATCCTTTGGATTTGATACCAATTGTTATCGAAACTAGGTTAAATACCACTTCCCATCAATGGATCTTGGTGATATAGGTCCACACACATCTTCATTCACTAATTAAATCACTATAGTTTACTTTTTTTCTTTTTCATTGTATGTATTTCTGATGATATTCACTTATTGACAAGCATCACACGTATGAGTAAAATAATGTGATAGCTGAGGGAGGTCTTAAGATGCATCACATTTGACCAGATCTTCTAGGGATGGTTGGAATATATTTCCAAGATGTTTATTCCACAACCTATTTTTCTCCTCCCTGGATAAAAATCACATATCTTCTCCTCCTCTTATATGGTAGATATTCCCCATTGTTCTTTTCCCTATAGAACAACTTCACCATATCTATATTTGATTATACACATATTCTTAGTAAATCTTATAGAATTACCTGAGTCAAATAGATGGATGACCCTAAGAAATTTGTGTCTAAGACCTTTAAAGACTAAGACATAAACACATATCATTTAATTCTCCCCAAACATGGCTTTCCTCAAGCTAATTATATTCAATCATTCATCATTTCAAAAGTTGAAAAAATATTCCTTGTCATATTTTATGCCTATAATAAGATCCTTATTTCCTTTTATATGTGATGTGCATCCACTATCAAGGATTCTCACACCAGAATGATCAAATGATTTATGAGAAATTTCTACATCCACTTTATTCTTAGCACTATTATTTTTGATTCATGATTTTGAATTTATAATTTCTATTGATTTAAAATATTGATCTACCTAAAAATATGATGGGCCATCTTCATCTTATAGATATACAAATAATTTTTGAGTTTTCATCTCACTTGATGATTCATTGAGTTTCTACTTGCAACCAATTTGGTTTCAATTCAAAAAATTTATTTTCACATTAATGTACAATATCTGTCCATGTATCCCAAACCTCAACACAAAAAACAATGAAACTAGAAAGATATTATAGAGTATTTAACTCTATTTTGATGCCATTATTTTTCTTTTTTCTTTTTGGTATCTATCAGCTATGGAACATTCATTTTGTGAGTTTCCCATCTTCCAATAGAAATGACACCTGATGCAGGGTTCATTCTTGCATGTCACTTATACACCGTTGGTTATCCCTTGGGTTCATTGAATATTCTAGTTCTTCTTTATACACAAATAAATATTCAATCTCAGAGAATGTGCTTGTGGTTTGACAACAATCAGCACAACTTTTTGTTTTCGGTTAAGCCCCATAAGGACCTTATCATTTGAACATGGACTATTTTTTTTATTCTAATGGACCTATATGCCCCACTTCTATATTTTCTATCACCTAAATGATCTGATTTCCCAATAACATATTAGGAACCAATATTTTTTCTTGATCCTTAACTTTTCTTCAGAGACTGATGAATTCATCTTCAATTTATTAAATTTGTTTGATTTTTTTTACTATTCTATTAAAATAATCAATCACTCTTTTTTGTTCTTCAATATTGAGTTTATTACCACTAACCATTTATGGGTCCTTCAGAAATGAGGAATTTAGAATCTTAATTTCTTCTATTATCTTAGACTTTTCTTCTTCATACTACTTCATATAGATTTTGGCATCATGAATTTTTTTTTGTCTTCTTCATTTGGGTTCCCCAAAAATCTATATCTTTAAGAGAATCTTCCAATTGAACCTACATAACAAATGTTACTTCGACACATTATTTATCAATGTCACATTATTAATGTTTCTGGGAGTTTCCTACAACTTCCACCATAGAATTCTCTCCATGATTTTTGTAGTTCTCCTCCTCTTCACCCTCAGATTCCTCTGAACTTTCATTTTCATGTAAAAAAATAGTTTTCTTTTTAAGGAAAAATATCTTAAACTTTTTCTTGACTTTTACATACGTTGATGAATTATTCATTAGAATTTAAACTTCATCCTCCAAATCATCTTGAAACTTCTTAGGTAATCTTACTACAAGATATCCAACCTTTTCACATAGAAGGCATTCACCTATCATTCATCATTTCCATATTCAATGGTGAGATTCTTCATGGGTTTAAATTCCATCTATTTTTAATTAATTTTCCCGTAGACTCATTGTACTCATTTCTCATCTCATATGCGACAAGAGTAGTGTACAAGCTATCCAATGTCAGCACCTTTGGATCTTTATCCTTCAAAAAAGAAACTTTCAGATTTAACCGAGGTGGAAGTATTCTCAAGGTTTTATTGACAATATTTTTTATCTAAAATAGTTTATTTGAGACCACACATGTATTCCATAATAACATTCACCCGATCAAATAATGTATCCAAAGGCTAATTAGAGTACATTCTCAGATCTTCATACTTATCCCACAGAACTTGCAGCTTTTCCTCTATGACCTTTGAGTCACCATCATAAATATTTTTCATCTTTTTCAACATGCAATGAGTTGACTTACATGATCTCAACTTTGTATAGATTTAATTGGATAAGGATCATCTGAATACATTTATTCCTCTGGTGTTGGCATCTAATTCCATTCAGATAGCTTAGGATAATGAACCGCTCTCCACACTAGCTGAAATAACTTGTATTTATGCTATAAAGACATCCATTCCTAATGGTCAAAAGTAGTTCTACATCCAATTATTCCATAATTTATTTTTTCTATCAATGAATGGAATCCATTTATGATTAAAACCTCCATTGAAACCGATTTGATCAAATGAATTGATATGTTCTACACCTCATTTAGTGCATCATTAAGTTCCAATTTCATCCACTTGATGAATACCCTTTTACCATAGTATTACTAGGAAACTTATATATTTCACACACCCTTAGGATGTCCCCCACAAAACTTTAACACTTTGCACGTAACCTTTTAGTTTAGGTGCAGAACCCCCAACTTATGCACACTATTACAGAACAACCTATTTCATGAAACTATTATTCATTTCACGAAACAACTCTCTTTACAAACAACTCCTTTTTCATGAAACTCTTACATGATTCAGATAACTAGATTTCTTTAAGGGTTGAGCTACAGAAATGAGGTGTGTAGACATCAATTTATAGACCATATCAACCTTGATCATAAGATTCTTATATGTCATCCTCTATGCATATAATATTTCACTGAAAGTGTAATTTATCAAATTAACATCATATTGAGTGTGTAAAAGCCTTCCACACACAATATCCATCTCTATTTCATGAGTACATGCAAACTTTTCTTTTACACACTTTCAAATATTCCACACACTTCTTGGCTTAGCCATATTTTAATGTGATGATCCTGAATCTTTACTTATAAAAAATCTTTCAAATCACCATCACCCTTGTACGCAACATTTAATTTTATGAAAAAATAATTCCTTTTACAAAAACACCTTTCTACATTCTCCAGATCTTGTACCATAAAAACTCGATAAACACTGGGAAATGATGACACCTTGTATGAGAATATTTATGTACTAACATTAGAGTATTTATTCTTTTGTCTTGTATTTTTTTCAACATACCTGTTCAACAATATCTCTGGAATTCAACAATTGACCATGGGAACCTTCTTTATTAATAAACAAAATCAACCCAAAGACACTAAAATGTTACCTTGAGGGATTTTTTCCCAAAAATAATCCCATTTAGGTTTTTTGACAACTCTTAAAATTTTTATACCATGTTAAAGCCTCTTCCATATTCTACCAATAATCACATCTTGTGATTCAGATAGTGATCAAATATTTACTCGACACACAATCTAAGTTCACATGATCCCAGCTTAGTATGAGAAACAATATTAACATGAAAAGTTCATCAATGAACCAATTTATTCCAAAACCACACCACTACTTTCATGATAAACCTCATCCATCATTATATATATCCTTTGATTGATCAACTTTATCATCATTAGATTTAAAACTCACTATAATTCACTACTTAGGTTCTCATTCTTTGGAATTCTTAAAGATGTCCAAACTAAGCTCTAATAGACATGACCATGAGTTGTTTCCTCATAACACCAAATTTTCTTCATGTCATAGAATCATTTTATGGGGTTTAAAAAACCTATAATATTTAAAATTCTGAAACTCCCCCTACGTCACTGATCCCCCTATCGGATTCTCCCCTATCTTTGTTAAGACATTTTATTCCCTTTAATAGCCACAATTTCTCACCCTTTATCAAAGAACCTGAAGGTTACCACATTGTTTTCTAAAAAATAGTAAAGATCAAAGATCATCAAATTAGGGAAAAAACACCATACATCAGGGAGAGGGGGTCCCACATTCAAACTTTTTCAAGTTTAAGAAGTAGACAGAACTCCCAGAGCCATTCGATGCCATTCAAAAGCTTCATTGGGTAAGAACTTAATCAGAATGTCTGTAATATGAAGTTCTATAGGAACATACTCTAAATTCACAAGCCCGTGTACCACCTTCTCCTTGATAAAATTATATTTTATTTTAATGTGCTTTGTACTTGAGTTATAGACTAATTTTTTGATAAGATTTATATCACTTGAGTTATCATGATTGATTCTGATTGAAGACTTTATTTCAACCCCCATATCATCAAGATGTTTCTTCATCCATAATAATAGTGTGTACACTTGAGTAGCCACAATATATTCATCTTCTATGGTGAAAAACAAAATTAAATCTTGTATATTTCTTAGCCAAGAAATACACAATATTATAAGATAAAATGCACCACCTAATGTATATTTTATACCATCATTTTATCTGAACAAATTTTTATATGTGTAGTCCAATAACTCTTGATGATATTTGTAATTGTACAATAAACTAAAATCCAGTATGCCCTTTTTGTACCGAATTATTATTTTCACTACAAAAAAGGGATTTTCCTTGGGACATATTCAATACCATTCTACTAGGAAAGGGTAAAAACAATATTAGGGTTTTTTACTATTAAGTATAATAGTATACTAATGATTTTCCTATATTACATGATATTAAATTCATTTCCATCATCACGCCATGATAGTTTCGTCTAGGTATCCACCATATTATTCATCTCCATGTAATTATCCATTAAAAATGTTCTTAAAACCTCCTTGGAATATTTGGATTTAGAAATAAATGTTCCATTATTTCCTCATGTCACCTGTAAACCAAGGAAAAACATTAGTTCACCAATCATAGACATTTCAAACTCACTTTTCATGAATTATGAAAACCGATTGCACTGTGCTTTATATAATCCACTAAATATTATGTCATAGACATATACCAACACCATTATCCTTTTATTACTATAATTTTTGAAATATATATTTTAATCAAATCCATCACATTGAAAACCAAACTTCATAAAAAATTGATCTAGTCTTGAATACCATGCACTTAGTTTCTGTTTCAACCCATATAGAGCCTTCTTTAACCATAAATATCAGTTCTCACCATCATGAATGAAAAAAACATTTTCCTGATAAATATAAAAATTTTATCCTAGAACCCCATACAGAAATGCTGACTTGACGTCCATCTAGAAAACTTTGATCCTTATTTTCACTGATATGGCCAAGAATAATCTGATTGTCTCTTTCCTTGAAACAAGTGAAAATGTTTCATCAATATAAATACCCACTATTTGGGAACACCCATGACTCAATTTTAATGCTTTGTTTCAAATCACTAAACCATCTTCATTCATGTTATTGTGAAAGAACCATTCAGTTCCAATTACATTCTTATTTATTTGTATCAAACAATCTCCCATGTATTATTCTTCTTAATTTGGTCAATATTTTCATTCATATCCTGAACCCATTTATCATATATATCTATTTCATTAAAACATTTAGGATCTTCATAAGATAGGAAGGGTGCCTACTGTAATGACTTCATTCTTCTTGTTTGAACTAGCACTATCTGATCACCAATGATATTTTTTCTATCAATTTTAGATTGACTCTTTGTATTCTACATAGATACATATTTAAGTTCCTCTTTATCGTTGTTAGTATCTTCTTCTAAGTTATCATTTTCTACTTCTTCTCCCCATGTGTTGCTTAGATCTTCATCACTTTCATTAGGGAACTGTTCACTGCATTATTGAATACTCTATTAATCTTCCACTATAGTGACATTATTGATTTCAACTACTTTTCCTAGCCTCATATTGAAAAATTAATATGCTTTTATTTTTCCTGAGTATCCAAGGAATATCCCCTCATCTCCACATGACTCAAATTTATTGTGATAATCTTTATTGAGAATAAAACGCTTACTTAAAAATATTTGAAAGTATTTCAATGTTGGATTATTTCCATACCACATCTAATACAAAGTATTTTCTCCCTTCAAAAACAACAGATCCTTATTAGATATGTAGATTGATGTCAAGAATTTTTCCTTCCATAATTTATCTAGTAGGTCTTTTTCAACAATCATTGTTCGGGCCATGATATTGATAATATGATTTATTCTCTCAATCACTCCATTTTGTTGATGAGTTCTCACAACTAAAACTTGATTCCTTATCTTATGTTTCTTGAGACAATCCTCTAACTAGATATTTTTAAATCAGATACCATTATCTATATGAAACTTTATAATTTTTTTCCAAGAATATTTTTTATTCCCTTCGATATTTTTTTATGGAACTGAACACATCAATCTTGTGGTAAATGAAAAATACCCATTCCATTGTAGAGACCCAAATCTTGACGTACATGGAAATTACATTACTTTTTCATAATACTTAATACATAACAAAAATAGACACCAAAGGACCGTAATAGTTTAGTGTCTTTGGAAACTTGGAACATAATCTTCTAATCTTGGTAAAAGATATTCAACATCTCCCATAAAGATCTTCCCTTTTTTTCTTACCTAAAACCATTATATATATCCTGGGGAAAAGAAAACATATAAAGGGTGATCTCAAATACTCAGTAAGGTTAATCATGAAAAAAAATAAAACAAACCATATACAATTGAACTTCAAAACATGAACATAAAGTTTAAGCATCAAAATCTTGAGTTGTGAAATAAATCTTGGCAGTACGTAAGACATAGATCATAAAGGAACATAAATCATGATAAAATAACATGGGAATAAAACATTTAATTATGGAAAAACATTAAGCACATTATATGATTTCCATAGTAGCCAAGACATTTCTTTCATGACCATCTTAGTAGACAAAGTCCCTTTCTGAATCGAGTTCACTCCTCGTTCCAGTCCTGTATCACTAAACCATATTAACTTACCATTTCATCCAGGTCTATCTCATGAGATATAAATCTTTAACCAATTAATTGGAGGGAGATATAGGTCCCACCCATCTCATAATGAAATCATTCTTACTTGTGCCACAAAATAAACATAAATCATTCATCATAACCCAAAGAATAAAATGAGTTTCATAAACATCATCCCATCATAACATAATACATATAAAACAAATGGATATCATTTAATCATAAGAAAAGTGAAACCATGTAAATCATAGAGACATTATACTTGAAACATACACATATGAAATAATGTCATCTTAGATGGAAAATGGTTTTGATAAAGCACTTGAAATGAATTCTTGAGGAAAATAACCTTTCTTCTTGAAAATCATTTTCTTTTCACAAAATGCCATGCAATTTTCAGAGAAAAGGATTTTTTTGAAAATAGTCATGAAATATTGTAGAGTAAGCTTCATGAAAATAAGGCATTATGAAACCATAAAAATCCATTCACGCCGTATAAGTTAAAAAATAACATTCTTCTCGTACTTTAGTCGGAAAAGTCAAAAAGTACCTCATATGGTAAAGAAAAGAAAGATTCCTTACATAACATGTGGTAAAAGTCAAAAAAATGGGTAAAAAGGACTTTAAACATACATGAAACCATTTTTTGAAAACATGGATATGGATGATAAATATAACCCCAGTAAATACTTATGAATATACAATCTTGGATAAAAACGAGATTGGAAAAGTTATCCCTTACCTTATGTCTGATATGCTTCGTATGTATCCGAACCTCCTGTATAATGATTTAAATAATATAATTGACTTATTATAGAATCATATTCATTGTTATGATATCATATATGGTTCACTTATGACTTTATATTACCCATTCTTTTGTAAATTCCACGTTAAAGCAGCGTTTTGGGTAAAATCGTTTCATTTATCGTATGTGTTTCAAATTATTGTTCTTGATATTATTACTTATATATTGATTTAAATAATTCCAGAATGTAAAACATTATTTATACATAATATATATTCAGCATATACATATATATATGATAGATCGATAACTGTAATGAAATACACTGTTCATGGAGATGGTAGGCCGTACGTACGCATGCACGCTGTTTTGGTTTCCTTATTGAATTGAATCGAATTAAGTCGATGACATAAATATATATATATACATAAAAAAGTCTCATTATTATGTCATATATTTAATTATTATTCATTATATATACTTTATAATCATTCATGAATGGTTAACATGGAGAATGAATCTCATCGCGTCGTGGAGACGGTAGTCCGTACGTACGCACGAGCGATCATATCATTCCCATGATCATGGAATTGTATTTAAGTGTATGTATAATATCTAGAAATAAATATCAATTTACAATAATCATACATAGTTATTTATTTTCACCATTATACCCATCCAGGTAAGGTGGTGGTTGAAAACAGATTACACCACGACGTGGAGACGGTATTCCATACGTATGCACGCGCGGTGATTTTGTTTTCCGTCGAAAGGATAGAAGGTTAAATATGGTTGTTTAATATTTATAATAAAATATAATTATATTAGTGATACTTATGTTATTAATTTATTATTAAAAAAATAAATTTGAAGAAGTAGAAGAAGAAATAAATTGGAAAGAATCGGTAAAGGATATTACCTCTTCTTTGACGCGCCTCTTCATAACCTCCTCTTAAGGCACCAGGGTTGGTCTTTTGAGGATAAAAGAACCTATATAATGTTTCTATGGAAGATTATAAGTGAAATGGGTAGGTTTTGGTCGAGATTAAAGGCTCAAAAGGGTGTGAAGAGAAGAGGGAAGGGGTGCCTTTTTTATAAGGGAGGAGAGGGGCACTTTAGGAAAAACTTAAACTATTATTTTATAATAAAGTCATATTCGATTTATAATAGTTCCAAATTGATTTATTTCGAATAAAAAGTGGGGATGGGTCGAAATCATCTCAAACAATAGGTTTTAGACAAGTTTAGGTTACTATTTTAACCTTATCATTTAGATTTAACTCTAAGTTAAATAATTTAACTTTTACTGTGTCTTCTTGTTTTCTTACACTATATGGTTAATAAACTTACTATAAGAAGCCAAACGAACCCCAAGTGGTTCATTATTAATATATATATATCCTTATTTAAGTTATTTGTCCTAACCTTAGATTTTTAGGAATAAAATAACAATTAATAATATAAACTTTGTTTTAAAAACTATTTTATGTCAATTTTGACACTATTTGGTACATGATTTTTGTGAAACTCATAACAGAACGATTAGTTAGAAAAAGGTTACTTAAATCAATACTAACATGTCATATTAACCTAAAAAATTAGTGTAATTCATAAAAAGTCTAAAATTATATTTATTTGGGTATTTATAACATCATTTATGTTAATATTTCATTAATAAGGTAATTACTGCATCATCATTGTGTCATTAATAAATTAAATTATTTAATGTCTAAAAATTATAAATAAAATACAATTATGTAGGAAATTGTTTTATATTTTTAATTAATATTTATAGTCGAATTTATCTTATGTATAACCCTATATTAAAAATGTTTTAGTTATTAAACTTTGATTTTAACTATTTTAATTCTTCTTTAAATAAAATAATAATAAATGTCCTAATCTAATCCAAGTGGACCTAAAGGGTAATATTTTATTCCTAAGGTTGTTTTTGGTTGACTTGAACTTATCCAATAGAATTAGGACATGTGTTAGGGTAATAATAATATCATTTTTACCCTTAATTACCCTATTTACTTTTAACCGTGGTAAATAAAAGTAAAAAGTTACTATTCACCAAAAATTGCTTTTATCTTATTGAACCACATTTTACTCCTTTATGTTAACCTTGTCTCTCATATTTTTGAAATTCCACTCACAGAAGTGGTAAAATTAAGTTTTATTTAAATTTTCAAATTCTCCTAGGAGGTGGGTAAAAGACGGTTAAAAGTTCAATAAAATTTTTATATATCTAAAATTATTATCAAATGACTCAAATTAATTAAATTGAACTTATATAGGTATTATGTATTATTTTAACTTAAAATAAATTTAAATAAAATAAATAATTATTTAAATAAAAAGTCAGTTTTTAAATAGTAACTTAGTGTTTTCACTATTCATCAAAAATTGAATGTTTTCAGAGAAATACCAAAACTTCACCCTACTCTAATTTCAATATTCTGAATCCAGAAATGAAGTCCATTTTGAAAAATAAAATTTAAAAAAGTGGGTATTACTATTCATAATGGTTAGTTAATATAATATTTTAATAACATATCATTGTTTAGTGAAACTCGGTATTGCGTACGACACACGCTATCGTGAAAGGTCGTGATTGCGTGTAAAGCAAGCCAAGTCAGGTTTGTGTGTAGTGCAAGATTCCTTTGTTGTTGTGTATAATAGAATCCAACCATATTTCATTTATAAATTGAATATATATATATATATACACACTCAATGTTTTGTAGAATAACTTCTATCAAACAAACCTGAAATTTTGTGTAACAGGAGCCAAGAATAGTGTTGCATATATGGTGTTGCGTATAGAACAAGCTAATTTTGGTGTCGCATACAACAAAAGACATAAATGAAATTAAAAAGAATAATTCTCATAAAATCTCAGGTTGTTACATTCTATGCCCCTTAAAATGAATTTTTCCCTCGAAATTCTTTCGGGGTTATAAATGGTTTACTACTTTAAAGTTTCTTTCATAGAAACCCACATCATAAAAAAGAATACCAAAACACAACTTTAAAAAACTAAAGTATGAAATGTAACGGTTACCCAAATTAACTCATCATTGGGTTTCCACATAGGAGAACATAAGTGAAAATATGGATATGGAAGCGAAATCTAACCATCAAGTTCTGATGGAGAGTGGTAGAGAACATGGCTATGAAAAAGCCAACAATCACAAAGCCATAAATTTGTGATGATCTAAGGTACCATCTGATTCATCATATATAAGGACACTAGGACAAAATTTTTTTGTATTCAATATCATTTCCCTAAAGTTTAAGAATAGTTGAATTAAAAGAAATATTTACATGATTTTGGTACAATCTTACTATTGTTTGTGCCTTGAACAATTTAAACATCATCTCTTAAAGAAATGAAGTTGAATTTGTCTTCTGTGAAGTGTTAGCAGATCATGTGATAGAATGATAGTTCATTCCATCTGTCTCAAACAAAATGATAGTAAAAGTTATTAAATATACATAAGTCCATCTATAGTGAGATCAATCATATATGGTTCCTAAAATGGACTTATACTTCATATATCATACCGCTTAATATAATAAACTAGCTTCTAATAACCAGGGACTTTCTGTAGGCCAATCGTAGGCGATAAAGTCCTGTCGCACTTTGGTTGTGGGTTCGATTCCCACAGCCTTGTCCGACGCGACGGGTTGTCGCCCGTTCTACATGTTTTTCATTTTCTTAAACTACACTATTATAACATTCCATCAATAATATCAAAAAAAGTTATAGCCTTAAAAAATACTAACTTATGTCCAACATAATTCATTCCAATCTGTAGGCTTATCTAAAATAATTCTGTCCAAGCTCATAGTATAAAGAAAACAATTACTAGAAATGTCATCTACTGATCATGTGAATACCATAATTTATCCCCCATATATCATATGATATATCTTGTTGGTCACATTCCAAACATGTTAATACCTTAATCATGCATTCTCTTGAAAAATGAATACCCATTGAACCTTAGTTAAAACATGAATGCTAAAAAAATTTAACACTTTCCACATACCAAAATCCCAAAATTTCTATATAATCAAACCATGATATAACTTTGTCCTTATATCTATCATGAGATCATTTCGTTTTTTTCTTTATCCCTTCATTATGTGCATATCATCTTCTTTCCAAAAATATTTCAATCACTTTTCATGGTTACCGGTACCATATAATTATTGAAAACCAATACATAGATATTCCAAAATTCCACGATACCATAATTGAGATTCCATGATACTATTTTGAAATCCCATTACATAAACACTTAATCATTACACAACATCATTTTCATACTCAACATCACAAATAGTGATAGCATGTGACTTCCCTTTATCCCTTGACTTTAGTGGTTTCTCACGTTGATCATCATTAACCCTTGGATTAGGGCATTGATTAGCATAATGCCCCATTTCCTTGCACTTGAAGCATTGAAGTGTTAGTGGTGCGTTCTATGAAGTCATTTCATTATTCACATCATTATCAACCCTTTTTCCATTACTTAGACACTCATATTCTCAATGAACTTCTTTTCCACACTTAAAATATTTTATAGTCCCTTTAAGACAATCTCCACCATGCTTCTTTCCAAACTTTGAGCATAAAGAAACATTCATCTTCTTTTCAAAATTATTCTGAGATTTCTCCTTGAACTCCATCTTTAATTTCTTATCAAAACCATGAGATGGATATGTTACAAAAACTTCCAGTTCTACCTTGATAGCACAAAGCACAATTTCTTCATCGCTACTGAAGTCTCTTATAGGTAATTCCCTTCGAAGACTTGGTTTTAAGCCACTGAAAAATCGATCAAATTTACTTTCAGGTTGGATGATAAAACCAGATGCATACCTTGCAAGTATTTTAAAATTCACTTCTTAT
Organism: Viscum album; assembly: GCA_963277665.1. Lineage (NCBI taxonomy): Eukaryota > Viridiplantae > Streptophyta > Magnoliopsida > Santalales > Viscaceae > Viscum > Viscum album. The sequence goes on along the minus strand of OY728119.1, from coordinate 1,680,801,497 downwards.
ATACCAACAGATTCATCATCCTTCCTCTTAAGCTCAAGTAACTACTTTTCCATCTTTTTTTGAAGAATACGAGGGAAGTACTTACAGAAAAACAAGTTCTTGAACTCGTCTCATTCCATGGATTCAATTTCATCTTGGGGCCTTGTATTCTTAATTAGAGTCCACCAATGGTCTGCTTCACCTTCTAAACAGTAAATATCTAGAATGAATTTATCATGTTCTGAAAAACAATGTATGGAAAATATCTTTTCAAAGGTATTGATCCATTGTTTAGAAACAAGTGGATCAGAAGACCCATTGAAAGAAGGTGGATGTTGCCTCATGAAGGACTCAATAAAATATTGTTCCCTTATCTGATCATTTGGAGATCCAGAATGATTCATATCTTGTTTAAGTATAGAAATAATATTTTTCACACCATATCCCATCACATTTGGATCTTCAGGAGGACAATCATTTCATTGTCCATTACATTGATCAACACGGTTCTTTCGGGTTCCATCCATTGTCTAAAACCCAAAAAGAATAGTGTGAGAGGAAAAAATCATTCTATAGAAAAAACATAATAAAGGGGGAGTACCTTCAATATATAACATCTTAGGGTTAATTCTATTATTGTTAAAATAATTCTAGGACTATAACCTATACTTATACTTAACCTTAGGGACATCCCTAGACATACCTTAGAAATATCTCTAGGGATCTCACTAAATTTTTTGCATCCTAGTTTCCAAAGGTTAACTAAACCTTTCCTATGATACCAACTGTAGAGACCCAAAGTATGACTTATATGGACATTACATTACTTTTTCGGAATACTTAATACATAACAAAAACAGACACCAAAGGACTGTAACTGTTTAGTGTCTTTGGAAACTTGGAACATAATCTTCTAATCTTGGTAAAAGATCTTCAACATCTCCCATAAAGATCATCCATTTTTTTCTTACATGAAACCTTTCTTTATATCCTGGTTAAAAGGAAACACATAAAGGGTGAGCTCAAATTCTCAATAAGGTTAAGCATGAAAAAAAATAAAACAAACCATATACATTTGAACTTCAAAACATGAACATAAAGTTTAAACATCAAAATATTGAGTTGTGAAATAAATCTTGGTAGTACGTAAGGCATAGATCATAAAGGAACATCAATAATGATAAAATAACACGGGAATAAAACATTTAATTGTGGAAAAACATTAATCACATGATATGATTTCCATAGTATCCAAGGAATTGCTGCCATGACCATCTTTGACAAAGTCCCTTTCTGAATCGAGTTCACTCCTCGTTCCAGTCCTGTATCACTGAACCAGATTAACTTACCATTTCAGCCATGTCTATATCATGAGATATAAATCTTTACCCAATGCATTTGAGGGAGATATAGGTCCCAACCATCTCATAATGAAATCATTCAAACTTGTTCCACATAACAAACATAAATCATTCATCATATCCCAAAGAATAAAATGGGTTTCATAAACATCATCCCATCATAACATAATCCATATAAAAAAATGGATATCATTTAATCATAAGAAAAGTGAAACCATGTAAATCATAGAGAAGTTATACTTGAAACATACACATATGAAATAAATTCAACTTAGATGGAAAATGGTTTTGATAAAACACTTGAAATGAATTCTTGATGAAAATATCCTTTCTTCTTCAAAATAAATTTCTTTTCACAAAATGAAATGCAATTTTAAAAGAAAAGGATTTATTAAAAATAGTCATGAAATCTTGTAGAGTAAGCTTCATGAAAATAAGGCGTTATGAAACCGTAAAAATCCATTCACGGCATATAAGTTAAAAAATAACATTCTTCTCGTACTTTTGTCGGAAAAGTCAAAAAGTACCTCGTATGGTAAAGAAAAGAAAGATTCCTTACATACCATGTAGTAAAAGTAAAAAAAATGGGTAAAAAGGACTTTAAACATACAAGAAACTATTTTATGAAAATAGGGACATGGATGATAAATATAACCCCAGCAAATACTTACGAATAGACAATCTCAGATAAAAACAAGATTGAAAAAGTTATCCCATACCTTATGTCTGATATGCTTCGTATGTATCTGAACTTCATGTATAATGATTTAAATAATGTCATTGACTTATTAAAGAATAATATTCATTGTTATGATATCATATATGGTTCACTTATGACTTTATATTACCCGTTCTTTTTTAAATTCCATGTTAATGCAACTTTTTGGGTAAAATCATTTCATTTATCGTACGTGTTTCAACTTGTTGTTGTTGATATTATTACTTATATACTGATTTACATAATTCCATAATGTAAAACATGATTTTAATATAATATATATTCAGCATATACATATATATGTGATAGATCGATAAATGGAATGAAATACACCGTTCATGGAGACGGTAGGCCGTACGTACGCATGAACGCTATTTTCGTTTCCTTATTGAATTGAATGGAATTAAGTAGATGAAATACATACATATATTTATATACACATAAATCCAGTATCACTATTATGTCATATATTTAATTATTATTCATTATAAATACTTTATAATCATTCATGAATGGTTAACATGGAGAATGAATCTCATCGCGTTGTGGAGACGGTAGTCCGTACGTACGCACGAGCGATGATATCATTCCTATGATCATGGAATTGTATTTAAGTGTATGTATAATATCTCAGAATAAAAATCACTTTACAATAATAATATATAGTTATTTATCTTCACCATTATACCCATCCAAGTAAGGTGGTGGTCGAAAACAGATTACACCACGGTGTGGAGATAGTATTCCGTACGTATGCACGCGCAATGATTTCGTTTTCCATAAGAAGGATATAAGGTGAAATAGGGTTGTTTCATATTTATAATAATATATCATTATATTAGTGATACTTATGTTATTAATTTATGATGAAACAAATAAATAAGAAGAAGTATAAGAAGAAATAAATTGGAAATAATCGGTAAAGGATATTACCTCTTCTTTGACGCGCCTCTTCTTAACCTCCTCTTAAGGAACTAGGGTCGGACTTTTGAGGAGACCAGAACCTATATAATATTTCTAGGGAAGATGAAAAGGGAAATGGGAATGGTTTTATAGAGCTTAAAGGCCCAAAAGGGTGTGAAGAGAAGAGGGAAGGGGTTCCCTTTTTATAAGGGAGGAGAGGGGCACTTTAGGAAAAACATAAAATATTATTATATAATAAAGTCATATTCGGTTTATAATAGCTCCAAATTAATTTACTTCGAAGATAAAGTGAGGATTTGTCTAAATATTCTCAACCAATGGGTTTTAGACAAGTTTAGGTTACTATTTTAACCTTATCATTTAGATTTAACTCTAAGTTAAATAATTTAACTTTTACCGTGTCTTATTGTTTTCTTACACTATATGGATAATAAACTTACTATAAAAAGCCAAAATAACCCCAAGTAGCTCTTTATTAATATATATAACCTTATATAAGTAATTTTTCCGAACCTTATATTTTTAGGAATATAATAACAATTAATAATATAATATTTGTTTTAAAAACTATTTTATCTCAATTTTGACACTATTTTGTAATTGATTTATTTGAAAGTTATAACAGAATTATTAGTTCAAAAAAAGTTAATTAAATAAATACTAAAATTTATTATTAACCTATAAAATTAGTGTAATCCATAAAAAGTTTCAAATTACATTTATTTGGGTATTTATAATATCAATTATTTTAATATTTCATTATTTAGGTAATTACTGCAGTACCATTGTGTCATGAATAAATTAAATTATTTAATATCTAAAAATTATAAATAAAATTATATTAGGTTGGAAATATTTTTATCTTTATAATGAATATTTATAGTCGAATTTATCTTATGTATAACCTTATATTAAAAATGTTTTATTTATTAAACTTTGAAGTTAACTATTTTAACTCTTCTTTAAATAAAATAATAACAAGTGTCCTAATCTAATCCAAGTGGACCTAAAGGGTAATATTTTATTCCTAAGGTTGTTTTTGGTCTAAGTACACTTATAAAATAGAATTAGAACATGTTTTAGGGTAATAATAATATCATTTTTACCCTAAATTACCGTATTTACTTTTAACCGTGGTAAATAAAAGTAAAAAGTTACTATTCACAAAAAAATTATTTTTATCTTATTGAACCACATTTTACTCATTGATGTTAACTGTGTCTCTCGGATTTTCAAAATTATAATCACAGAAGCGGTAAAATTAAGTTTTATATAAATTTTCAAATTCTCCTAGGAGGTGGGTAAAAGACGGTTAAAAGTTCAATAAAATTTTTATATATCTAAAATTATTATAAAATGACTCAAATGAATTACCTTGATCTTATATAGGTATTATGTATCAATTTTGACCTAAAATAAATTTAAATAAAATAAATAATTATTTAAATAAAAAGTCGGGTTTTAAATAGTAACTCAGTGTTTTTATTATTCATAAAAAATTGAAAGTTTTCAGAAAAATACCAAAAATTCACTCTAGGATAATTTCGATATTCCAAATCAAAAAATGAAGTCCATTTTAAAAAAATAAAATTTAAAAAAGTGGGTATTACAATTCATAATGTCTATTTTATATAATATTTTAATAACATATCGTTGTTTAGTGAAACTCGTTATTGCATACAACACACACTATCGTGGAAGGTCACGATTGTGTGTAAAGAAAGCCAAGTCAGGGTTGCGTTTAGTGCAAGATTTCTTTGTTGTTGTGTATAATATATTCCAACCGTATTTCATTTATACATTGAATATATATATATACACTCAATGTTGCGTAGAATAACTTCTATCAAACAAACTTGAAATTTTGTGTAACACGAACCAAGAATAGTGTTGCGTATACGGTGTTGCGTATAGAACAAGATAATTTTGGTGTCACGTACAACACAAGACATAAATGAAATTAAAAAGAATAATTCTCATAAAATCTCAGGTTGTTACAGCCATCCTACTGAAATAATCAATTAAAAGAACATAATACCTCTTTGATCACATAAATCAATATGTTTTACACCTCATTTAGTGAATAATTAAGTTCCACTTTCATCCACATGATGAATACCCATTTACTATAGTATTATGAGGAAACTTCTATATTTTGTGTAACCTTAGGATGTCTTATACGCAACATTAATACTTTTCACATAACATTTGAGTTTAGGTGTAGAACCCCATACTTTCATGAACTATTTCATAACAACCTCTTATGTTCAGATATTATTCTTTGTGTGAAACATATATCTTTACATAAAACTCTTTTTTCATGAAATTCTTAGGTGATTCAGAGCCCTATATTTCTCTAACGGTTGAGCTATAGAAATGAGGTGGGAAGACATAAATTTTTAGACTCATCCAACCCTACATGAAAGATCCTTAAGCATATTCCTCTTCACACAAAATATTTTCCTATACATGAAAGATATTTAATTGATTTTGCATTTGGCATGAAAAATCCATCCGCACATAAGAAATATGAAGTTTGGGTAAAGAAGTCAATTTTTATGGGAGAAAGTTCGCGTATCACTTTGGCCGAACTGGTGGATGAAGAAGAGAATAAAAATATAGATAATAGAACCCGTGAGGAAATTTAAAATCTAGTTTTGGATACTTGTGAACAACCCCAGGATGATACATATTTATAGGACCCATCTCGACTTTCGTCTATTGAAAGTGGACATTCCCAGAAGGACTCTCCCAGTGGGATTCTCATTCCAGTGTTGGAAGCCAATGAGGACTCCACCCATAAGAAGTAAATGGAGAGGATTGAAACTCATAATAGTCATGTTTAGACATCCAATGGTGATGCCCCAAATAGTATCTCACTATCACAAGAGAAGGCTGAGCCTAAAAAACTATCTCACTATAGTGAAGATAAATAGACTATTGTGACACTTACAGCTCAACCTCTCTAGGATGGGAATGCAGGTATGACTTATCAAGTTTATTTATGTTTAGTTAATGAGAACCCAATGATGTTGTGTACTCAGACTGCATAGGTTTCCCACATTGACACCAGTATGACTCCCATGAACATTATTTCAGGCAAGAAAAATAAAATGACCTTACCCATTGAGTCCGTAGGGTCAGTAGGCACGAAGCCTGCCTCTGTGTTTCCTAATGTCAGTAAAGTTATGAATTCATCTAAGGATTAAAAGGATGGTCCCATGACCACTTTCATAAAAATTAAATCACCAAAAATAAATCTATCTATTGATAAGACAGGTGCTTCTAACAATTTTTCTATTTCTCCTATGAGTAAATAGGACAACAAGACCATTCTGATCTCTTCTCAAAATCCTAGGAGATCAAATAGGAAACAAGTATTGGGTGAATCAAACAAGAAAAGGGGGGATCTAGCTCCAAATATAGGTTTTTATGGATATTTTATTTTAGAATTGTTAGGGCATTGCAAACCCTGACATGCTTACTGTTATTAAAAGACTTTTTTGACTCAAAAACATAAAATATTTGCTACTACTAAACCAAAAATTAACTTCTCTATGAAATTTATGCATCTTGTTCTTATAGTTATAACTTTCTATGTTATTTTAGAATTATTACTTCTATTTATTCTATTTATATATTTTATCATTCCTCTTTATAGAATGTTAATGCGTTCAAATTCTCTGATCAAATATTTACATGTGACTTTTCCATTGATGGATTGCATAATTTTTGTACAATGGTTTATTCTAAGAATAGATATCAAGATCTAAGGCCTCTTTAGCATGATCTTTTTTCTTTATCTAACAACATTCATGACCCCTGGTTGGTGATCAGGGATTTCAATGAAATTCTTACTCTTATTGAGTAAATTGGTCCTTCAAACTCTCATATTTCCTATAGATAATTTAGAACATGTTCATAAGATTTCATCCTTATCAAAATTAACCTTACGGGTGGTAAATTCACATGGTATAGAAGACATTAAAATAGGGTCATTTCTAGTAAACTGGATAGGGATTTCCCAAATACCCCGACTCTGGAAAATTGGGAAACCATCTATAGAATTACTTTTCCCAAACTAAACTCAGACCATCACCCCATTATTGTTAGTATTTTCTCAAAAATACTAAAACCCATTATTTATTTCAGATTCAATAATGCTTGGTCTGCTGACTTGGAATGATCAAACCTCATAAATATTTTTTGGGAATGTATGAAACATCATAATGATTCTTTTCCCTGTATCACTATGATAAAACACCTCAAAAAGTCTCTCAAAGGTTGGTGCCCAGCTGAATCTAAACAAATGGACAAGGATATTTCCACCCTTGAGAATGAGTTTAACCAAATTCAAAATATCACCACTAGCTCTAATTTTTCTTTAGATCCCCAAAATGAAATCAACATCTCTATGAAACTTAATTCTCTTCTAGTTCTTAAATACAACATTAATAAGAAAGTATTCAAAACTAAATGGCATTCATATGGTGACAGAAACACAAAGTTCTATAATTCTCTCAAAATAATTAATTTTTTTGCAGACCTCTTTATTTCATTAGGGAAAATGATATTCTCTTGGAATCTAAGGTGGAAATTGATATTCATGTGGTCTCTTACTTTGAACATATTTTTAATGGCTCAAATATCAATAAGGACCTCTACCCTATGGTCATTATGGTTATTGTTAATGAGGAAGACAATGTCATTCTTTTGAGAATCCCTCTTGACCATGAAATTAAAGGCACTATCTTTAGCCTCAATCTTGACAGTGCCTTAGGTCCCGATGGATTTAACAATTGTTTCTTTCAAAACTTATGGGAGATCATCAACATAGGCGTGTATAAATTTGTTAGATCTTTTTTTTTCTGATGGTATTCTCCCTCATGGACTTAATGCTCAATTTCTTTCCATAATTAATAAAGTGGATAATGGCTCTAAAATCCATCTTTTCTATCCTATTGATATCATTAAATCTATTTAAAAAATCATTACTAAGATCATCACCAACATAATTTATTCCATATGTAATAAAAGTATATCTTGGAATCAATTTGATTTTATCAAGTGAAGGTCTATACAAGACTATATTTTTCTTGCCTCAGAATGCACCAACTCTATTAATAAAGTTACCAGAGGAGGAAATATTCCTATTAAACATGATATTAGGAAAGCCTTTGATACCATGGATTCGAGATTCCTCTTCAAAGTTATTTAGGGGTTTGGTTTTACTGATACTTTTATCAGAAGGATAAACTCCTTATTTAAATTGGCCTTTATCTCCATAATTGTTAATGGCTACCCTAAAGGGTATTTTAAATTGACCAAGGGTGTCATACAAGGTGATCTATTATCTGCCATTCTTTTTTCTATTGGAGAGGATTATCTTAGAAGATTGATCACTTGCCTTGTTGATCAAAATAAACATAAACCCATCCCTGTGTCCGGAAATCTAAATGTGACTACACATCTTTTATATACTGATCACATAATCCTATTCTTACAAGAAAAAAAAAGAAATATTCAAAATTCAAAAAATTCCTTATCTCATAATGAAGAGATATCTGGTCAATCTATTAGCTAGAGTAAATGTTTCGTTTTCTTTGGAAATTTTTTTTCTACTATTAGAAAAAGTTACATCATCAATAATTTAGGCATCAATGAAGGATCCTTCCCATTCATGTACCTGGGAGTTCCCATTTCTTGTGGAAGGCCTAAATCCATGTACTTCACCACTGTTGTTGACCAAGTTATTAATCAACTGTCCTCTTGGAATGGAAAATCCATCTCTAGGGCTGACAGGATCTGTCTGGTGAAATCTACCATTCTCTCTAGAATGGTTTACTCACTGTTGGTCTATAAATGGTCTATCTAACTCCTTAAGATAATTAATTTTTACATCAAAAATTTTGTTTGTATTGGTAGAATTATTGAAATGAAGCTTATAACTATCCCCTAGTCTACTAGTTACAAACCTCTTAAGAAGGGTGGTCTTGGCGTAAAAAATCTCAAAATCTTTAATAAGGCCCTTTAAGCTAGACTGACTTGGAGATTGATTAATAGAAACTATAACTCCATTGATTTTCTTAAAACTAGATTCCTTATGAAGTTAAATAAGGGAAATTTGAACTATGTTAACTCTTCGATCTGGCCATCCATTAGAAAATATTTCTCTAACATCATAAATAATTCTAGATGGATGATTATCACATATTATTCCATGAATTTTTGGTTGGGAAACTAGACTGGAACCCCCTTATATCCTTGTTATCTCCTAGTTACCCTCCGAATAATACCAAATACACTATCAAGAATGTGCTGCAATCTCAAAACTTCAATTTTCCTAATATCATCATTCATGTTGTTGATAATTACCCATTATCTATCTTTGATGATTTCCTTATCTAAGAGCCTTCCCATAATAGTTTTCTTGATTCCAAAAGTTTTTATAGCCACATTTTCACCAATTATGATTCTATCTTTTGTTGTTTGAAACTCTTTGACAAACCCTGTATTAAACCCTCAAGACTCAATCTTGTTTGGCGTATTTCTCACAATCGTATTCCTACTGAGGTTTGTCTTCAATATTTTGGTATCCAACTTTTCTCTAAGTGTCACTTCTGTCACCAACATAGAGAGGATACTAACCATCTATTTTTTTCTTGTGCTATAGGTTTATCCCTTAGGAATTATATTACTGAAATTTTTGACTACAGATGGTTATCCCTTGACTCAATTTTCTCCCAATTAAAAAGTTGTGTGGACCTTGACTCTTTGCATCAAATCAAGAATCTCTTCTTAACGGTTGTTTTTGAGCTCCTACATGGGATCTGGTATGATAGAAATGCTATTATCCACAAAAACTATTCATTCAATATTAATGCAGTTTGAACGCATATTCTCATTTCCATTAGGGATACAGCCTCGATTCAGAAATATTATTGTGATGACAATGTTGGAGACTTTGAGATCCTTCGTCAAATTAGGATTGAAGGTCTCTAAAGACATCCGAGGTGCACCTTTGAGGTGTTATAATAAGAACCACATCCAGGATGGATCAAAGTAAATGTTGATGGAGCTTCCAAAGGAAATCCAGGACCTGCAGGCTATGGTTCTATATTTAGAGACATTCTTGACCATTGTCATGGATGCTTCTATGGAAGCTGCGGTATGACCTCCTCTATGGAAGCGGAAATACTAGCTGTGATTCATGTTGTTGATTTTATTAAACAAAAGGGCTGGAACAAAATTTGGATTGAAAGTGTTTCAACCACTATTTTACAAGCTATTTGGAATGGTGTGGTGCACCTTGCCTGGCCGCTTACCACCCACTAGATAAGCTGCCTTGCTTCACTTCTGGAGATCAGATACATTGTCACTCATGCCTTTCAAGAAGAGAACATGGTTTTAGACAGTATTTCCAATAAGGGAATCAACTAGAGAATTACTTGGATGGATGATCTTCCTGTTGATCCTCTCCCTATGTATGATTTTTTTTTAAAAAATATACCCTCCTTCAGATTCTTGTAGTTCCTTTCTTTCTATTTAATAAATTGTGTCTTGGTCTTTGACCGAGGCACCACATTCTTAAAAAAATATTATGGATGAAAGTGGAATGTAATGGATCACTAAATGATGTGTAAATTATATTGATTCATGTAATAAAAGGAGTATATTATTAAGGATTAGTGAGAACAGTTCATTGTATGATCCTTGGATGTAGCCCAGTGAGGGTGAACCATGTAAAATTTTTGTGTCTCATATATGATTCATTTTTGTTCATATATTGTTATTGGAAAAAGAGAGATTTTTTTTTGTTTAACAACAAAACATGATTTTAAAGGGAATTTATTTTAATTTTTCTTACCCTGATTCACCCCCTCAGAGTATTTAACCGTGTTGGGATAATAAGTATGATCTTAGATCAATTTTGGACAACCATTAGCATCAATTAATCAAAAAAAAAAATCATCGATCCTATGAAAGGGATATTGGTTCTTCACTATATCCTAATACAATTTATATTACTCTATGAATATACTTAGGATACCGTATTCATTTTTAGAGAAAACAACCAGGGAAACACAAGGGGAATTTCTCAACCCAATAAACTCCTTTATCTCAATATCTCCAAGCTTCACATTCAACTCCTTCACCTCAGCCGCTTCCATCTGATATGGGTTAATGGATATAAGTTTGTCACCTAGCATGAGTTCAATATCAAACTCAATTACTCTATGGGTAGGGAGTCTTGAGAAATCATATATAATTACAACTTGATAAAAGTCATCCATAGGAGAAAAGTTGGTTGAAACCGTTACCTGATATACTTCCAGAACCATACCTACCTAGGCCATAATAGTCCTGATCTGAATGAGGTCTTTTCTTAATCAACTTGCCCCTAGATCCCATTTTCCATTAATGAAATTATTTTCTCCCTTTTATAAGGTAATCTTTACCCATCTCTATAATAATTGATAAAATATGAGTAAAGATTCAACCAACCCATACCAAAGACCACATAAAAATTGGTTATCTATAGAACTAGTAAATCCCAAAGATGTCTCTAGCCTAATTCCACTATAGGAAATTATGGATAATTTTGAGTATGTGTTTTACACTTTTCAAGAGGAGTTTTAAATTTAGGTAAAATATATATAGGTAATCCTAACCCGATAAAATATTTAGAAAATATAAAATAATGAGAAGATTATATATCAAATAAGGATGTATAGAGATTATATATAACCAAAATGGTACCTATTACTGTTAAAAACCCATCTCCATCATTAATTAGTATCTAATCCAATGCGATGAAACTAACCATATCATATCCAAAAAAATTTACTCATGATCGTTCGTTTACTTTATTCACTAAAACTTGTGGATCCCATAATGGTTGTTGAGACCCCCTTCCTACTCTATTTCCTAACCCTTCTATATTTTCCCAATTACAAATCTAGTATTCTATTGTCCACAACCTTGGATCTTGTGTCCACCTAGCATTCCCATGTGAACTCAATTGTGATGTTCTCAATGAAAGATGCTAGAAATTCCCCATATTACCACACTAATGAAACATCCTCTATGTATTTGGGTATAATTTGCAGTAGTGTCCAATATTACCAAATTTAAAGAACTAGGGAGCACCTCCTATTATTAAGGGATATGAATAAACCCTTCTCTTATCTAGATTCCTATTGCCAACCTAACTTGTCTCTTGAACCATACTATTTTTGTTATTGGATGGGGATCACATCACTTTACTCAAGAACCCATATGTTGATTCACTAAGTACTAGAAGACTTGTTTTATCCTTTTGTAAGCCCTTATCAATTATTAGGGCCATGTGAATAACTTCAAGAATTTGGTCTAGTAGAAGTTCCTCACATGGCACCTCAACTCATATCATAATCCAAAATTGATATTTCAATATTTACACACCTCATTACTAGAAATAAGCATAGAAAAACACAAAAACACTATGAAAAAAGTAGAATACCTCGATTTTTTTCATCCCTTATTAGAGTTCCCTAAACTTATGAAATCTATCCAACATCAAAGTATCAGGAAATAAAACATTGAAAAATAGGCCCTTGAAGGTCTCCCAAGTTAGAACCTTATGTATCCCAGCCCGACTCATCATTATACACCATTTCCTAGAGGTTCCCAAAATAAAATATGAATCCAATTTCACTCCCCACTCTCAAGGTGTATATACCAGATTTAAAATTACCTTAATGATATTATTACATTCCTTAGCATTTCAAGGGGCCTCTAGTGCCTTGGAATGATAAGAGATAGTGAAACTAGAAATCTCAAGAAAAATTTACCATTTTCCGGCTGACCCTATGGGATCCTCCATCATGAACAACTATTATCCAAAAGACACTATCCTAGAGTGATTCTACTATCTGGAGGGAGCATGCTCAATTGTATTCTTATATATGTCTGGAAGTGTTGTAGGAGCATTTACTATGATGAGATCAGCCTTTCTACTTCCCTAGGTGGTCCCCTAAGATGTCGTCAAGGTAGAATATCTAAAATTCCATAATGAACACATGAAAACTCCTTTAACTTCTTAAATTGAAATAATAACTAAGAATTCAATAGGAACAAATATAAAATCCACTTCAAGGAGACTCATACTAAGAGGATAACTATTACTATAAGGCATAACTTATTACATTACCCAAGTCCAAAGACCAAGTCTCCTGTACCTTAATGTTAGTCACAATTATGTACATATTACATGATATAGCATGCTCATGCTCAAATAATTATATATTAGAAATAATAATACAAAATAGAAAAAAACATAGATTATAAGTGGATATTAATTAATTAAATATCTATGAATGAAAAGAAAAAATTCACATAACATATGTACTTATGATCATACTAATGATGCATTAACTCACCCAAATCCCATAAATTGCAACTGAACGACAATACTCAAGATCAACACGAATATATAATGATATAATCAGAAATAAAAATCCTAATTTCCTCAGTAACTAGAAGGTACAATACACATTAAATGGCTAAGAACATGTGTAACCTATCTACTTGGGTCCCAACTCTCCTATCTTCTTTCTAAAAAACTCAGAAATCATATCTAATAGGAATCCTATGATACCATTTTGTAACACCTCGAACCAAATCAATAGGTTAGGGTCGGAGTGGAAAATGACCTCATGCATACCTCCACATACGTAAGTGGATATCAATTAGTTGTAAGGGCATAAATCATAACATGAGGAGACTATAACCATAGTAAAAATATCCAACCAACACACAAACACACAAAGGAGGAGTTGATAAATAAAAAAAACATACAGTGAAAGAAAATGATAATAAACTATGTTGTATTAATATGTCATACCAGATAAAAAATGACCAATAATTTTTAAGTCATGTACTAAAGAAAAAAATAAGGAAGATAACAAGAAATTCCATGACATGAAATACAATGTCCATCGTAACTCCACCCATCTACCCTACTCTTCTAGTTTAGCCACCCGACAGAGGGCCCTTTCCATTTATTGGATCATTAATCATAAATTCCACAAACAAACACCTATATGATCATGAAGTATGTGATTATAAACCCATTACGACACCACTATTGAATCCTTATAATAATTGAATCATTTATAGAAAGGTTTATTAGATTTCGGAAAAGAAAATACATAAGTAAAAAATCACATACTAGGACATTGTGCACTAACCAGAATTCCATGAAATTCGACACTACTTACATTAGCTCTATTACAGAAGAGAAGTTATGTCAGGTTTTTATGAATCTCATAAAAATCTAGAATAACAATGTAAGTCTAAAAATATTCCATACTGAAATCATTCCTCGGGTTAGGCCATAAGGACGTCGTGCCTTGCAAACTCTCTCAGGTCAGGCCATAAGGCCTTTAGGCCCATCGCCAAACTCAAGTAATACCACAAAGAAATTAGGCCGTTTGATCTATCATTCATAACCCCTCCATAATCATTACATGAAATGTTTCACATGACTCTTTTAAGGGGTTAACCATGCCATACCGGGTTCACTTGTCACTTTGATACAAGATAAAAAAAGTCTACGAGCCATAAAAATATTTACGTACATAATAAATAATACATAAATTATTGATCTATACATAGGAAAAGAAATTTTTAAAAAAGTGGTCTCATGGGAAACAAAAATACACACCCACACAATAATTCCATTACAATAGAGGCCTCATGGGCCACACACACATACAAGCATGCAATATCAAAAAAGATATCATGGGAAACGAACACATGTAAAATAATGTTATATAAATAAAGGTATCATGGAATATAAAAAAATTCACAATTGTGTCATATCATATAGTTTATATAACTATATTCAAATGGAAATAAACTTCATACCTTAAGTGAGTTGAATAACAATGTCAATGTTCACCAACCAAACCAAGATTAAACACTAATAAACCCTATAACCAACCCCAAATAACCACATGAGGATTTAAGATAAATGATCCAAGAAGAAGAAAATTTAAATGGATAGTATTAGTTTAGACTTACCCAATGGGATCCAACATAACAAATAGATATAGTGGAATATGGGAATGATCAAGGTAAAACTAGATATCCACCTCCCTTTTCCTCAAATATAGAAGAAATATCTTTATATTATGTCAGAATTCTTAAACCTGACCATGAAAATCTTAATCTGGGGTATTTTATAAGGATAAGAGAGAATATTTTTCAAGAATAAAAAAATAGTGAACAAGTGATTACTTACCTTGTAATAGATAAGTCAGATTTCTCTAAATCCAATAGAATTTCTCTTCGGTGGGAATGAATTAACCAAGAATAGACATTGGAGTCCCTAGGTAAGAGATCCCTAGGTGCAAGAAGAATAATGATAGGGTTTTATGTTTTTTATATATCAAAATATGAATTTTTTATTAATTAATTCCACATTCATGGTTTGGCCATATGGTTTGGTAAGCTATGTACCAACCATGATTTGGATTCTATTTCGCAATTCATAGTTTTCTAAGAAATATAACATGGTTAGATCTAACTATGAACAAAATATGCACCACCCACTTCCCTTCCCCAATAAGTTTCATGGTTTTCTGGGGATAATGACATGGTTTACACTAATCATGATGTCCCTAAATTCCTTTAAAACCCTTAAAAACAACCCATAATTTACCCAAGACTTCACCCAAAAAATAATAACTCAAAAAAACATAAGAAACGATAAAATAAATTCATAACTCACAAGAAAAATCCCGGGATGTTACATATATAATATGTGAAATTCCAATTGGATGGTATGTACTCATGAACTTCCTTCTTGAAGATAACCAAGTGGAAACTTCGTGAGAATAAGTCTCAATTTTTATGATCACTCATGACATGATAGTAAAAAATCATTTATGATCCATCAATATGTTGTATCTTGATCAGAAGACATAGTTGTTAATAAATTTTCCATGGCATCTCTAGGTTATCATTATAGAGGAAGACTACAATAACTCATCGATGTGAACAATACTCTAATTAAATGATCACATTCATGTTATATAGATGAATAAACACTATTGGATAAGGTTAATATAAATATATATATATATATATACATACATCATCTAGTAATTGAATGCTCAAAATTAGTTAGTTTTAGGTAACCGACTCAAAAAAAATCCCACTTACACTAGAGTAAATTATTAACATTTCTAAGCTTGTTATCTCTCACAATATATTAATGTTTTTTTACTAAAGTATGAATTTACACACTAATAATATGTCCTTTAACTTTTTTTGTATACTTCTAATTGTGTCTTTATATCCTTGAGTAAAAATTTACAAGAGATTATATTTCCAAAATATATTCACAATTATTCTTTATCTTCATCAAAAGTTATGATATATATGGATTTGAATCATTGGAAACCATGAGTTATTTTGTTCTTATAATATCCGGTTACTTGTTTCTATATACTCACCAACCCTTATTCTGATCTTTATTTGGTCGGGGCTTGGCTCGGGTTGTTTCGGGTGAAATTTGGAAAATTTTTGAAGCCTAAGTGGCAGTTCATGGAAGGTTATGGTTTTGGAAAACCATGCGGTTTGGAAAAAAATCATGCACCCTTTGATGGTGCTTTGGAAGGGAAACAAAGTTTATTCAAACCATGTGGCCAGACCCTCAAAATCATGAAACCTTGGACAATAAGGGTTTGTATGGATAGTGCATGGTTTGAAAAACCATGTTCCCACCTACTAGAAACCATGAACCCTAGAAAGTAGGGATGTATGGTTAGGGTGTATATTTTGTCTAACCATGTAGAACTCTCTAGGAAACCATGTGTGTGGGATTTAATTATTCCAAATTTTTATTTTAAAATTTTGAACCACCTATTTAAGATACCTAATCACATTAGTTGGCCCTAACATCAATTTCTTGGATAGGATGATGCTCTAGAAATGATTTTGGCCTTTCCAACCTTCTCCTTTAGTGAATAAAAGTGCTAGTGGAAGATTTTATCCCACTATATTAAGTGGATCTCCTCTCTATTAGATTCTTCCAATATATCATGACAACCTACTTAGAGATGTATGGATCATCACATATTGGATGGATCTAAACTCCACATCTTTAGATTAGGATTCTAGGTTTGATTTCTTGGCCTCCAAAACCTTCATTCTCCATTGGTGGATCCCGTTGTGGGTGTTGATTCTTGATATCTTATTAAAGGTAGGTGGTTGCATAAAGATTTTCTAATCAATTTAAACCCTATAGTGATTGATTTATTTGAAATAATTTTTTAAATGATATAAAACATGTGGATTTGAAATATTTTATCATTGATTTAAAATGGACATGTAATATTGAGAAAACCCCAATTTTAATGGAATTTAAATTGTTAGGTGGAATTTTTAAAAATGATGGATTGATTTTGAAATCAATTCGAGGAAATGATTTGATTTTGATCTTGAAAAAATGTATTAAATTGAAAGATGTTTTGAAATTAAATTAAATTATGAAAACCCATGATTTGGTTTTTAAATGAAATTGTTTTGTTGAAAAATAAAAGTGGGACAATTGTTTTTTGATTTTTTTTTGAAATGATTAATTGCTAATTTTGATTGATTTATTTAAAGAACATGTAGCCTAGGTAGTTTGCAGGTAACTATGGAAAGTATGATCAGATAAACCCCTATGACCATATTTATAATATCAAAACTTTCTAAACTAACTTATACTTCCCTTAGGGGCCTTTCCCTAGATGGGGTGTTTGTGTATACACTATAGCCTCATTGATAAATAAGAAGTGTTAGGATCCTTTAACCAGATACACTAATGTTCCATGGGTCTCTTTAGCATAGTTATTGATTTATTTGATTTTATATATGCTAATTATTTTTGAAATGTTTTATTCATGCCATTTTATTTATAAAAATTGTTTTATATAAAATGTTTATTTAAGCCCATTTTAGAAACTGTCGATATATCTACCATCTTTTGTTTGAAAATCATGTTTTGTTGAAAATATGTAAATTCCATGATATGTTTTTTTGTTTTGAAACTGATATAATAAATGTTTTATCATTTTGGTATTTATTATGGAACACTTGGTTATACCTTACTAAGATTTATATCTAACACTCTACCTTTTCCTTTGGGAGTTTGTAGATTTAATTATGCCAAGTTTGGGAAAAGGGAAAGCGCCACTTGAAGGGGTGGATGGTCTTGATCCTTTGGACTTTGGAGTATTGGATGTGATCGGTGGGGATATCATCTAATTGTTGCATGGGATGTTTTGGTTTTCTTCTTGTCAGATACGTAGTACATTGATGATGTACTTATTTTTTTTATAACTATTTTGGTTCTATTAATTTCTCCCTTTGGATTGTTGAGAATACTGAATTGTATCTTTTAACTTTAATTTTTTTTGTGGAAAATTTGTTTCCACTTTGATATTGTTTGATGCAATATACTATTCACCAAACCATGGGTATTAGTAATGCCTTTCAGGTTATATAAGTGAAAACTCGGGTATTAGGGTACTGGGCTTTCTAGGATTCTTCATGAAAAAGTGGCATCATCAGAGGTAAAGAATCTTTCCTTGATTCAAGTATGTAGTTTGGGATTTATTTTCAGGACTTAGGAGGTAGTTATGAGTGTGTACATATACAGATCTCATCGTAATGAGACTTAAGTCCCCATGGGTGTTTTGGAAAATTCTTCTTGAGGAATAATTTGATATAATTTCATTATTTTCATTGCTTTTAATTTGGGTATACTGAAATAAAAATCTTTATGTCTTAACTAACGAGATTCATATTCTAATTTCTCTTATTTAAGTTATTGATCTGAGTAATCTTTTGATGTCTCCAGTGTTGTTTATTGATGTTTTGTAGAATCACGACTCTAAGAAGACGCTTGAATAGGCTCTAGAAGGAATCTTCTGGTGAACCATATTGAGTGGATTCTCCCATGGAACAATTTTTTTTGATATTATTTTGCATGTTTTCCATGCTCTAGGACATACACCTGCATTTATTCTCATTCCGTCTCTAGTTGTGGAACCTCAAAGGGATGAATCTAGGAATCTTGATCAAGAGTTTCTTCACCATAAACCACCTACTTCACAATAAACTATTGATCTTAAAGAGAATGAGGAATGGTTGAGTAAGATAGAGATTCTCTTTGATTTTCTAGTAAGACCCAATGTAATTAAGGTAAAGTGTGATACCTTTAAGATGGAAGGGACTATAAAAATATGGTGGGAAATGATGGTAATGAAAACGAATCATGAGGGTTTGTATTGGAAATAATTTTGAGTTCTCTTCACCGATTAGTAATATTTAGAGTCTATGGTGCTGAATAAGTCTATGGAATTTTTCAAACTAGAACATGATGACATAACTGTGACAGAGTACATGAACTGCTTTACTGATCCTATATAGTTTTCACCTGAGATTGTATCAAATGAGAAGATAAATACTCAATGGTTAAATATGGGTCTCTGAGATGATATTCATACTCATGTTTTCATATTGAATACTTATTATGATGAAGTTCTAGATAGGGAATTGATGGTTTAGGTTTATATGGTTGGTAAGTCAGGGTTGATGGTAGTTATTGTTTCTCCCAGTGGTAGTTCAATAAGTTCCTTTATGGGAAATAGAAAGTGTGATGAGTTGTGTAGTGGATCTAGGTAGCAAGTGTCTTACAAACCTCCATCAGTGCATGTGAGAATCCATTTGACTCACTTCTAGTGGGGAACGGTTGGGTATACAGAAAGGGTTTTTAAATAGGCACCTAAGATCTATAGCTCATGCAGTCATTTAGGCCACCTATAGAATTTATGACATATTTTTTTTACTCCATGCAGTGGCATGGGATCATCATCATAAAAAAGTGCTGGTCAGAGTAGATTACTCAATAGGGGAGGGGTGAATTGAGTAACTATAAAAATTTCTGTAGAAAATATTCTTAAAAATACTTCCCCTTAAATTTAAATACAACCCAATTAATCAAATTAATAAGGTTATAATGGTTTGAATATTTAAATAACTTCTTAGAATATTGATTATTTATCAGTAATCTTAATGGTTATTAATATTACTTTTGAAAATATTTTACTAAGACAAATCACTTATAACTTCTTTCCAAGATTAATTATCAAAGTGAATTTAGTGATTTATGAGTTATATAGAAAAGCAGTAAAATATAGAAAAATAAATTAAGCAGCACAACAGATATGAAACAAGTGGTTCAGTCTCAAGCCGAGACCTAACCCACTCTACTTCATAATCTCCTGCCACCAAGCAGTTTATATAAATAAACTTGATCCACACCCTGGATCAGGGTTAAACAACCGTACACATGACTGTCTAGGACACACAGGGACCTCTTCCACAGTTCTTCATGGGTACAAACTACTAGGCCACACAGGGACCTCTTCCACACTTCTTAGTGGGTATACACAAGAGTAAACGAATGTTTGAGTAAGGATATCTTGTATCCATCGGTTTAATGTGGGAGACATAGTGTGTTGCTATATATATACCCACTCTTCTCTAAAGTTAATAACATATACATAACAGAGGAAAAATATTGAGATATATTTTGAAGTTCCCTAAGTGTTGGTCATTGTAACTCTAGACTTTTGAGATGAAGAAAATGTAGAATTCAAGTCCTCATCTGGAAAATAGAGTGTCGTTAGTCAGACAGATCTGGCTTGTATTCTTTGTGATGTTTGATAGTGTGAAGTTGTTCTTGGGATTCATGTATGCTTCATGTGTTCTTGCACAGAATCTAGTTTCATGATCCAATAATCTAAAATGTATCTTGTTCTCACGGTTACGCCCACCAGCTTATTATTTTTTTCGTGCTACATCATACAAGATTTTCTTCCACTTGTTTCTGGGCCACACTACTCTTTTTATCTTGGAGTGCATGTGTTAAAGCTGATATGTTGCATGTATTTTCACCTAATACCTCGTACTTTCCGATTATATGTCTACAAAGAAACATTAATTATGTCATTGCATTAAAATCTTCAAATATTATTTTTAGAGATTAAATTGAATGTTGACAAAATATATTATGAAAGAGTGTCATAGTATGTCATGGAAACGGTGTCTCCTTCACACGGTGTCTATATTGGTCATGGTGTCTCGTAGTCACAGTATCTCATGGTCACAGTGTCTTGTTCATGGTGTCCTGTTCACAGTGTCTTGATATCACATTGTCTACTTTACGATGTCTAAATGTTCATGGTGTCTGCTTCATGGTGTTTGCTTCAAGGTGTCTGAATATTCACGGTGTTTGCTTCATGGTGTCTGCTTCACAGTGTTTGAATGTTCACGGTGTCTTCTTCACGATGTCTGCTTCACAGTGTTTTCTTCATGGTATCTGAATGTTCATGGTGTCTACATCATGGTGTCTCCGACTTAGGCAAATATCTGTATTCAAACTTAAGCAGTGATACTTATGGAGATAATTAAACTTAATCATTTTTCAGAGAAATCATTATAAAGTGAGTCAACAGATAGAATATAGTATCCAAACTGAGTGTAGATAAATTAAGATCTTGAATGGCACTTTTTAAAGCTTTAGAATACTTAAACAATAATACAAATTATTTGATATAATTTACATAATTTAACCAGGTTGAATAGGATTTGTGATCATTAATAATTGATTAATACTTGAAGAGTCCAACAATCTCCCCCTTTCCAATGATCACAAATCATGTAGATTAAAGTTTATATTTGATTCAACTATAGATATAGAGATAAATGCATAACATATATAGATTTATCCCCCTTTTGGGATTATCAGAAAGATGGAATAAGAGAAGTAATGAAAATTTCATATTCCATTAAATAAAATAAGATCTAGTACAAAAAGAAAGGAGGAAAACAAAAGAAACATTATTCCTATCAAAAAGGAGTAATCACTGTTCTTATTTAGGAGCTGGGATTCTCTTTTCCTTTTGAAGCAGGAGCAGAAGAGGAATCCATAGGAGCATAGGTCAAGGTAGAGGAAGGGAGTGAGGTGTTTGACAGAGAAGGTAAAGAAAGGCCTTCAAAAACAGAGGGATCCAGAGTAGGTGCAGTAGAAGATCGGGGAAGTTGTTGATCAAGGATCATAGGCCTGATCTGACTCAAAGCTTGGCTGACAGACATAGTAGTGGAGGCTAGGGAAAAAGTGATTATAGGAAATCTAGGTCTTAGAGGTGAAGCTGCAGGAGAAACAGTGTCTGTACTCTAGAAATGAAGATAGGGCCTCAGGAGTTTGATAAAATCCACAATGATCTCCCCACCACACTACATGTCTTTCTCAAAATCATCCTTGTTCTCCATAAAATTGTCCAAAAACTGAGTAAACTCTGAGAGCTTTTGGACTTGGATTTTGAAAGCTTGAGTAACAGGTGGAATCCACAGATTTTCCACAAGATACTTGAAATTATTATTCATGTCAGTCTTGGAGAAGATTCTGTTAAAGTATAAATGTACTTTCGTTTCAATCTCTTGCTGCACATCATTAGCAATTTTATAATGGATTTGGACCAGGTCAAGAACTCAGTCACTGTTCTTGATAACTACAGACATAGAATCTTTATTGAAGACACTAAGCACAGTCTGAAGCTCTTCGTTGACCATTGTTCTGAGCAGATCACTGTCTAAAGTGGGTTGAGAGGATTGACCAAAGGATTTATAATCATTGACAATGGTGGTGAGAGATTTCAATTGATTCAGCACTTTCTGAAGACACCACGTATACTCATCAGTGAGTTTGTTTAGATTAAACACAAGCTCTTTCATTTATTTCACAATCTATTTGTTCCATTTCTGTGACCTTTTTAGCTAATAAAGATAAATGTGGCTGAATCTCATGGACAAAATTCTGTGGTGTTTGAGGAATAATAGGTTCTACATGATGAGAAATAATCTCTGATCTCAAATGCATCTATTTCTTCATGTCTTCAATCATACCTATTAGGGTCTTCACTTCATCACTAAGCAGTCTGTTCTCAACTCTTACTTTCTGAATCTCTTGTAGCATTTTGGATTTTATTTTCCAAATAACTTTTTCCAATAATAAATAGGTATCTTTATCACTTAGATGTGTCACAAGAGGAGGCTTGGAATTCAGAACTTTTTCAACACAATACAAAAGGGTTGAACCAAATTCTTTTAGATCATCTTTACTCACTAAGGATGATTGGTCTGATGAAGGTTTAGAAACAGGTATTGATATGGTTTCATGTTCCTTTGTAGGGGCTATATTAGAGACCTATTTCAACTCGAATAAAGAGGAAAGGTTAAGGCCTTTTGCTGAGACTTACTGAGATCCATCCATATCATAGAAATTTGGACACTTACATTGAGTGTCTATAGGAATTGGAACTATCGGGGTTTTTTCTTTATTGGATTCCAGATTTGGGGGTTTCTCCCCCTCAATAGTTGCATCCTTCTCAGGATAGAGAGGTTTAGAATCTTGATCTAATTCCACAAACTCATCTCATAGTTCTTATTCCATTTCATGTCTATCCAAATGAAAATACAGCTCCATCATTTCCTCAGCTGAAGGGATTTTCTCAAGAACATATTTTTCCACTAGGAGTTCCTCAAGGTCCTCTCCTTGCATACCAGGTAGAACTTCCACTATAGGTTCTTTCGTGACATTATTTTTAGTTTATTTGGAAACAAATTATGTTTCAGCCTCAGGTTGAGCTTCCAGAGTTACAACTTCTATAGGTGCATGGACTTCTTTTTCACTTACCACAAGAGGGATAAGAGTATTGTCTTCCTCAACAAAAACTGTTTATCTGGGGGGTACAACAGCCTCTTCTTCTTTTTCAGAAGAGTACTCAAGAACTTCAAATTTTTCCAAACCAGGATCAGAAATATCTCTTGGTCTTGAGGGATGTTACACAAGATTGATTTTTTCATAAAGTCTATCATTGTTTTCTACCCATGCCTTTTTTCAAGGGTTCCAATTTATATTCATCCTCTTGATATTGACTTTTGAAAGGTAGTACTCACAATCCTTTATAACTTCCTCATTAGGTCCTACCATACCTTTGGAATGAAGCATGAATGAGATAATCTGAGAGTAAAATAGGGAGTTTGACTTGGATGTGGCTTTGATCAGTTCCCACATATGGTGTATGATATAATTTAAAAGGTTGATCTTATGCCCATTTTTCATAAGATGAATCAGAAAGACATCCTGATATTTCAAAACAGAAAAATCACCTTTTCTGGGGCTAACAAGATTCCGAACAAACTTGAACAAAAGTAATGATTCTCCATCTAGTTTAGCAGCAATGGCTCTCCTATTGGTGCCATTTCTAGTTAAGGGTTTCAAAGAATCCTCGAGATCAAAGAATTAGGTTGAAGGTGGAAGTCCTCTCAGATAATCCTCACATATGCCTTTACGAGGTATCCCAAGGCATACAACCCATAACCTCGAAGATAATGAGCATTTCTTCCCATTGATACAGCTTCTCACAACATATCCATCTTTTGACTCAAAGGAGAACTGAACATATTGATAAAAATGAGCCACTAACTTAGGATAGATAGGTCTATCTTACTTTGAAAACCACTCTAGCTAGCCTTTCTCTTTTAAAACATTCATAACTAGAGACTTACTTGACAGAAGCCATTTGGGGAAAACCTCTTTCTTAGGTATGAAGACTCGGTTTACCAGATTTGGATTTAGAGGACCTTCAAGTGCTAACATGGGTGCAATTTTATTCTTCTTTGACCTATGTTTCTCCAGAGTGGATGATGAAGGGCGTTTCAACCTGGGAATCCACCGAAGGTTCGAGAGAGAAAGAGAAGGGTTATAGGTTTGAAGAAGGATTCGAGATGAGTGAATAGAAGAAATTTCACGTGAAGGACAAATGATACTTTCTTTATTTTATCATTTAGGAATACCAAACGTCGCAAAAGTAAAAACCTGGTAAAACGAAAAGGTGAAAAGGATAATTACCATGATACGGTTTTTAATTAAAATATAAAAATCATAATGAATCATTATGGTGAGATCATATCAGGTATTTACAGTGATACAAAGAATGAATTTTACAGTGAGACAGTAACTGAGCTTTACGGTGAGACAGTAAACATGAAATTGACGGTGAGACAGTAAACATCAAATTTATGGTAAGATATTAAACATCAAATTTACGGTGATATAGTAAACATAAACATTATGTTGTGATAGTAACTATCAAACAATAGTCATGAAGCACTAACTGTGAGATCGTAATCATGAAACAGTCAGATATTTACATAATATTTATCATGCATAACTCATGTATGATGTAGCCTATTCTTTTAGAATTTAATGATTTGGTAAATATATCAGCAAGATGAAACTCACTACCAATGAATTCCAAAGTGATATCACCTTTTTGATAATGATCTCTCAAAAAGCGATGTCTTACATCAATATGCTTTGTCCTAGAATGTGAAAAATGATTTTTTGAGATGTTAATAGCACTTGTGTTGTAACAGTTTATAGGTACATGCATGAATTGATATCCATAATCTAGTAATGTATGTTTCATCAACAAAATTTGTGCACAACAACTGCCAGTAGATATGTATTCATCTTCTGCAGTAGATAATGCAATAGAATTTTGTTTCTTACTACACCATGATACTAGTGACTTTCCTAAAAAGTGACATGTTCCAGAGGTTATTTTTCTATCAAACTTAAAGCCACTGAATTTAGCATTAGAATAACTAACTAATTGAAATGATTGTCCTCTAGAATAGAATATTCCCAGATTGGATGTATGCTTGAGGTATTTGAAAATTATCTTTACCACATTTAAATGAGATTCCTTAGGATTTTATTGAAAACGAGCACACATACACACACTAAACATAATGTCAAGTCGACTAGCAGTCAAGTAGATTAAACTTGCAATTATTCATCTATAAGTGGTATGATAAACAAATTTTCTATCTTCATCAAGATCTAACTTACAAGTGGTTCACATGAGAGTGTTACTACTTTTAGTGCTATCCAATCCAAAAAAATTAAAAAGATAAATAATATATTTACTTTGAGTTAAAATAATTCCATCATTATTTTGAAAGATTTTAAATCCACGAAAGAATTTTTGTTCACCCATTAAACTCATTTCAAATCCGTTTTGCATCATTTTAGAAAAATAAACACATAAAGAATTTTTTTGAAGATCCAAAAATAATGTCATCTAAAATGGATTTGAAAAACTAAAACATCATTAGAAATTCGTTTTATAAAAATGGTAGGATCAACTATTACTTTCATAAAACCTTTGGAAATAAGAAAGGTACTTAATCTATCATACCAGGCTCTTGGAGATTGTTTTAAAACATATAAAGCTTTGGATAATTCAAAAATATGATTTGGAAAAAGAGGGTTTGTAAATCTAGGGGGTTGTTCAAAAAAAATCCTCAGCTATATACCCATTTAAGAATGCACTTTTAACATCCATTTGATATAGTTTGAAATTTAGATGTGCAACATAGGAAAGAAGAATTCTAATGTCTTCGAGTCTAAATATGGGTGGAAAAGTCTCCTCATAGTCAATTCCTTATTCTTAACTATATCTTTGAGAAACCAATATATCCTTGTTTCTAACTACGTTACCAGATTCATCTACCATATTTATAAACACTCATTTAGTGCCTATGGTGAATGTGTCCTTAGATCTTTCAACAAGTTTCCAAATTTTGTTTATTTCAAACTGATTAAGTTCATCTTGTATAGCCATCACCCAAAATTTACCATTGGTAGCATCAATAATGTTTTTAGGTTCAATTTTTGACAAGAAGACTTGATTTTCAACCTGATTTCTAAGAGAAGCTCTAGTCTGTGGTCCTTTGTCTAGGTCTCCTACAATAGCATATAAAGGATAGTTCTTAAGAGTTCTAACAGTTCTATAAAAGGAGGGACTAGTGATTTTAGGTTCATCAACAGGTCCATGTTCATTATGACTTGATTCTAGGGAATTTCCCGAACTGGAAGTTTTCACAGGTTATTTCATAGAAGTGTTTGAGGATTTTGAATTGATGTTTAGATTTGATACATCATCCTCCAGGTTTTTTGGAGAGGTTTTAGGCTCATGTGGATCTGTTTCATAAAATTTGAAATAGACAGATTCTTCTACACATTTAGTTTTTTTATTGAACACTATATAGGATTTACTAGACAAGGAATAACCTAAAAAGATACCTTCATCACTTTTGGATGAAAATTTATCAAGATTTTCTTTAGTATTAAGAATATAGACTTTACAGCCAAAAACTTTGAAGTAGTTAACTTTTGGTTTTCTATTGTTCCATAACTCATAAGGAGTCCTCTTAAGAATGGGTCTGATCAACACTCTATTGATTATGTAGCATGCTGTATTGACATCTTCATCCCAAAAATAAAAAGGTAGGTCATATTCACTAAGCATTGTTCTAGATATCTCTTGCAATGTTCTATTTCTTCTTTCAACAACTCCATTTTGTTGAGGTGTTCTAGGGGCAGATAAATTGTGACTATAACCATTTTGTGAGCAGAAGGTTTCAAACTCTTGATTTTATAACTCACGACCATGATCACTTCTTAAGGATTTAATTCTAAGTCCACTATGGTTTTCTACAGACTTGAAATATTTACTAAAATAAGAGAAGGCTTCACTTTTGTGAGCCATAAAGAAGGTCCAAGTATATCAATAAAAGTCATATTCAGGAGCTTAAACATAGTTCTTCTCATTTAAACTAGAAACTCTAGATGGTCCAAATAAATCCATGTGAACCAGTTTGAGAGGTTGAGAAGTTGACACTTCTTTCTTTGGTTTGAAGGAAATGTTGTGTTGTTTTCCCTTTTGATAGGGATTACACACTTTTTCATTTAGAAACTCAAGTTTGGGTAAGTCTTTAACTAAGATTTTTCTAGTTAACTTTCTAAGGGAGTGAACATTACAGTGTCCTAGTCTCCTATGCTAGAGACAAGAATATTTATGAAACACACTTAAACATGAAGCATTTTGAGAAGATAAGGAATCAAAGTTAACTTAGTAAACATTTTCATTTCTTAAATTAGAAAACACTAATTCATATTTATAATTAAAGACATTGAAAACATCATTTTCAAATCTAACATGAAACCCATCATCACATAACTGTGAGATACTGAGCAGATTGTATTTTAATCCATCAACAAACAATACTTTAGAAATTAAAACCGAGTTAGAGTTACCGATTTGGCCGAGGCCAATAATATTTCCTTTAGAATTGTCAAAAAATGTAACATGTACTCTATATAATTTTATTATATTCTTGAAGCAAGATTAGTCTCCTATCACGTTCCTTGAGCATCCACTATCCAAGTACAATACCCTTTTACAGTAACTCTTTAAGAAAGTTTCCTACAAAATGATCTAGAAAAAATATATTTTGGTACCCATACTTGTTTGGGTCTAGTAATATTAGTAATAAGTGATTTGGGAACCCATATTTTCCTCATAGGTTTCCTATAAGCATTAAGTAAATAATTTGAAAAATAAACTCTATTCGGTCTAGAAAAACATAAAACAGTGGGAAATGTATCATAACTTGAATTAGATGATTTGTGTCTAGAATTGGAAGTAAAAATGTATGTCCTAGATTTAGAAATAAGCTTTGTTCTACGAAGGTTTCTTTTTCTAGGTTGATAACCAATGAAAGTGTTGTATTTAGGGGAAATTTGTTTTCCTAGAATTTGGGTAAGGGTATTTTTCCTATTGGTAAACTTTTCTTGGTTATTCTTTAATTGTTCATTAGAAATTTTTAATTCGTTGTTCTCTTTGAGCTGTTGGACATTTTTCTCCTTTTCAGCTATGAGTTCAGATTTAATAGTCATAGTAAGAGCATGTTGTTTCTTTAATGATTTATATTTGTGTTTTAGTTAATTTTATGTTTCTTCAAGCATGTTACAGTATTCAAAAATTTCTTCATTAGTCAATTTCTCAGAGTCACTCTCATAACCAGAATAGTATAAAACATGTACAGAGGAATCCAGTGTTACCTCATACGTGTTTGTCATAAAATACATATTGTATTTATTTTCCTATTCATCATGTGATGTTTTTGAGTCGCTTGAACTGTCCTCAGAAGCACTCCTTGTTTCTATTATGGACTTTTTATACTTCTTGTGCTTATCCTCACATTTTTTTTGTACATGAGATTTGGATGGTATGCCTTGATATGTCCTTTTAACTTACATTCATAACAGACAATTTCATCATCCTTGTCACTTATTTTTGATTCCTTCTTCCAATTTCCTTTTTGGTCATATTTTCCTTTGATGTTAGGCTTTCGGAAAAAGTTCTTCTTGTAAAATCTTTTAAATCTTCTGGATAATTGAGCCATCTCCTCATCACTATCAGGTGATGATTGTTCACTGGTGGAGCTTTCTATAGAAACTTCTTGTTTCCCTTTGTCTTTGTGTATAGAAGTGGTGGTCTTGAATGAAACAGATTTTCTCTTTGCTTCATCCTCCTCTTCCTTGTTTAATTTCAAATCTTCTTCATATATCATTAGTTTTCCAATGAGTTATTTTACAGTTATCTTGCTAATGTCACATGATTATCTAATAGTGACAGAGGTTCCCCTCCATCTATCAGGTAGACATCTAAGGATTCTCATGATTTGTTCCTTAGCAATGAATTCTTTTCTGAGCGAGATCATTGTGTTGAAAATCTCATTTAACCTAATATACATTTCATAAATAGGCTGATCAGGTTTAATTTTAAAATTATCATATTTGATAGTATAAGTATTAAGTCTCATTTCTTTAACACTATATGTTCCTTCATGTGAGACAGACAATGTATCCCAAATTTCATGGGCAGTTTGACAAGCATAAATTCTATTGAATTCCTCATCCCCTAAGAATTAGTATAATGCATTCATAGCTTTGCAACTGTTATAGTAGGCAGTTTTGGTAGGTTCATCCCATGTGATTATATCAGTATTAAGAATCTTATATTCATTTTTAATGGAAGACCAACTTTCAAAACTCATACTCTCTAAAGACATTTTCTTTTTAATTTTCCGTTGAGCATAGTTGATTTCATTAAAGAATGGTGGTCTGTTGGTTGCAGCACCTTCCAATATATTATCCATAATAAAGTATTACTTTAAAAGAGATAGAAATTTAGAAATAACATAAATTTATAGATCTTTAAAGTACAACTACAATCATATTGGAATAAGATTAAACAGAGTCCTAATAAACAACATTTGATACCAAATGTTGGTCAGAGTAGATTACTCAAGAGGGGAGGGTTGAATTGAGTAACTATAAGAATTACTGTAAAAAATATTCCTAAAAAGATTTCAACTTAATGTTAAATACCACCCTCTTAATCAAAGTAATACAGTTATAAAGGGTTGACTGTTTAAATATCTTCTTAGAAGATTGATTATTTCTCAGTAATCTTAATGGTTATTAATATTACTTTTGAAACTATTTTACTAAGAAAAAAGCACTTATAACTTTTTTACAAGATTAACTATCAAAGTGAATTTAGTGATTTCTGATTAATATAGAAAAACAGTAAAACAAAGAAAAATAAATTATGCGACACAAAAAATATGAAACAAGTGGTTTAGTCTCAAGATGAGACCTAATCCACTCCACTTGGTGATCACCTACTACCTAGAAGTTTATATAAATAAACTCGCTCCACCCCCTGGATCGGGTTTAGACAATAGTACACAAGACTAACCAAGCCACACACGAACCTCTTCCATATTTTTTCATGGGAAAAAAATACCAGGCCACACTGGGACTTCTTCCACACTTCTCAGTGGGTATACACAAGAGTAAAAGAATGTTTGAGTAAAGATATCTTGTATCCTTTAGTTTAATGTGGGAGACATAGTGTGTTTCTATATAGATACAAACTCTTCCTGAAAGTTAATAAAATATAAAAAATAGATAAGAAATATTGAGATAGGTTTAGAAGTGCCTTGAGTGTTGGTCTTTGCAGCTCTGGACTTCTGAGATGAAGTAGATGCAGAATTCGAGTCCTTGTCTGGAAAACATAGTGTCGTAAGTCAGACAGATCTGGCTTGGGTTCTTCGTGATGTTTTACAATGTGAATTTGTTCTTAGGATTCGAGCATTCTTAGTGTGTTCTTATGCATAATCGAGTCGTATGATCCAATTCTCCAAAATTTATATTGTTCTCACATTCATGGCCACCAGCTTGTTCTTTTTATCGTGCTACTTAATACAAGATTTTCTTCCACTTGTTTTCGGGCCGCACTACACTTTTTATCTAGGAGTGTATGTTTTGGAGCCGATAGTTTGCATGTATTCTGCACCTCATACCTCATACTATCTGATGATATGTCTACAAAGAAACATTAATTATGTCAGCGCATTAAAATCTTCAAATATGTCCATTAAAGATTAAATTGAAAGACAATAAAATATATTAGGAAAGGATGTCATAGTATGTCATGGAAATGGTGTCTCCTTCCCATGGTGTCTGGATTTGTCATGGTGTCTCATAGTCACAATGTCTCATGGTCACGGTGTCTTGTTCACAATGTCTTGTTCACACTGTCTTGTTCACGGTGTCTTGTTCACGGTGTCCTGATATCACGGTGTCTGCTTCACGGTGTCTGAATGTTCACGGTGTCTACTTCATGGTGTCTGCTTCACGGTGTCTGAATGTTCATTGTGTCTGCTTCACAATGTCCTCTTCATGGTGTCTATTTCATGGTGTCTGAATGTTCACGGTGTCTCCTTCATGGTTTCTGCTTCACGGTGTCTGCTTCACAGTGTCTGAATGTTCACAATGTCTGCTTCATGGTGTCTCAGACATAGGAAAATATCTGTATTTAGACTTAAGCAGTGATACTTATGGAGAGAATTAGACTTAATCATTTGTCAGAGAAATCATTATAAAGTGAGTCAATAGATAGTATATAGTAACCAAACTGAGTGTAGATAAATTAATATCTTTAATGGATCTTCTTAAAGCATGATAATACTTAAACAATAATACACACGATTTGATATAATTTACAGGATTTAACCAGGTTGAATAGGATTTGTGATCATTAAAACATTATTAGTACATGAGGAGTCCAATAAAAAGTAATATGGTGAAACTATATTCTTTATGAACTAGGGGTTTCTAACCACATGAATTTGGAATGAAAATTATTCATATATTGGAAGAGTCACCATGGAAGTTGATACATTTCCAATGACTATGAGAGGTACCATCACTATAACCTCATCTTCATTGACTTATTTATTTGATACATGTGCAACTCATTTGTTTATATCTAATCATATTGTGAAATTTGTAAGTCTTCTTACAGAGATATTATATTTCTGTGATGGATATTACCATTCCCCTCAGAATGAAGAGATATGATGTCCTCTATTGTTCTACTTGTGACTTATCTTTACCAGCATTTGAGCTTTCATGGAATTTTATAGTTCTTAACTTGAATCCTCTTGATTTCATTTTTTGGATAGATTAGCTAATTGAAAATAAATCCTGAATCGAATGTTATGTTCAACGAGTCTCATTTATTTTGATTGATGAGGTGGGTCATATCTTTTAGGGAGAATGGGACACAAAGTCAAGTAGAGTCAGATCTTTTTATCTAGAGTTAGGAAAAGTAATACCAGTGTAATATTTTGATCCGGAGTAGGAATATTTGAGTGATTATCTCCCATAAGTTTCATAATTTTCCCAACATGTTTCCTTCTTATTTCTCTATTTTTTAACCGATATGGGAGGTGGAGTTCTCTATTGATTTAGTTCCTGGTACTCAGATGATATCTATTCCTTGTTACCTCATGGAACTAGCTAAAATGAAAGATTTAAATACTTAGTTGGATGATCTATTAGATAAAGAATTTATATGCCCAAGTGTGTCACTTTGGGTATCACCTATTCTATTTTCTAATAAATATTATGGAAAAATTCACCATAGTGATCATTAATTAAAATTCAATCGAGTTACAATAAAGAAAAAGTATCTATTTCCTATGATTAATTATTTGTTTAGCTAGTTGAAAGGGGATAAGTGTTTCTAAAATATTTATATTTTTTCTAGTTATCACCAATTGAGAATAAAAGATTATAACATTCATAAAACCTCCTTCTAAAGTAGGTATGGCCATTACGAGTATCTTTTCATTCCATTTGGTCTGGCAAATTATCTTGTAGTCATTATAGATTTGATGAAAATGACCTTTCCTGAGTATCCTGATACATTCCAGGTGGTCTCTATGGATGAAATCCTTGTTCAATCACAGTCCAAGGAC
Source organism: Viscum album (assembly GCA_963277665.1). NCBI lineage: Eukaryota > Viridiplantae > Streptophyta > Magnoliopsida > Santalales > Viscaceae > Viscum > Viscum album. Next base: position 1,680,768,164 of record OY728119.1, on the reverse strand, counting down.
GATCATGTGCATCATCTAAGAGTAGATTTTATAATTTTGAAAAACCACCAAATTTATACTAAGCTTTCAAAACGCGATTTCTAGTTTTGGGAGGTGAAGTTATTAGGACACATGGTCTCAGAACAAGGAATCTTAGTTGACCCTGAGAGGGTAAAATCTATTATTACATGTGAACAACCATGTAATGTTTTCAAGATTCAAAGCATCTTAGATTTATTGGGGTATTATCATCAGTTTGATAAGGATTTATCAAAGGTGGATTCTCTGATGGACACTCTCACTTAGAAGGGAGTGAAGTTCACTTGGGATGAAAAATGTTAGATTTCTTTTATTGGCATAAATAATGTTTTTATTTTTTCATTTGTTTTGAATATTTTAGAGGATGGAAAGGAATATATGGTATTTTTTGACACATTAGGTTCAGGTTTGGGCTGCATTTTTGTATAGCATGATCATGTGGTAGCCTATATCTCTCAACAACTTAGGTCACATAGGAAGAATTATTTTCCCCATGACCTTGATTTCATAACCATGATGCATGCACTTAAGATTTGGTGGTATTACCATGTCAGATAAATTTTAACAATGTATTCCAATGAAAAAAATCCTAAGTTATATCTTCTAAAAAAATATATTCTAATCTTCATCAGAGGCATTGGGTGGAGTACCTTCAGTCTTTTGATTTTGAAATTTCCAATGCCTTGATGAATGGGAATGTCATTGCTGATGCATTGAGAAGCCTACCTCCAACGCAATCTATGAAATAATAATTAGAAGAGTGGAATTTGATGGATATTTTTTCATAGTTTTATTTAGGAGTCTAGTATGAGGAGGTCGAAGCGGTCTTGTTAAGTATGCAATTCACGTCCACTATTCTTGAGATTATTATTTTGGAGTGACATCTTGATAGTGAATTCTATGGAATAATATAATATCTATAAGGTGGGGAGACCATTGGAGAATGATTTTTCTATTTGATGGTATCCTGTGTTTTCAGAACTAGTATGTTATACATTTTCTAGTGAGAATATCTATGATGGGGGATTTCAATAATTCCTAGTGGCTAGTGAACCCAAGAAACACAAAGATATTTTATGAAAAGAAGTGATGATTATAGAGGCTGGGTATGAGATGGTACATCATTTATTTTTTTTCTCACTATTATACTTTCCAATAGGATAAGTCTAAGAATCGAAGACCTTTATTATTACTTCATCCACTTATAGTGTCAACTTGGAAGTAGGGTGAGTCATCTATGAACTTTGTGGATGGGTTTCCATATACCCTTTAGAAGAAGAATGCGATGTGGGTTGTGATCAATCAACAATCCAAATCAGCTCACTTTATACCCATTAGAGATATAACCAAAGTTGAAGTGTTGGGAAATCTCTGTGTGAATGTGATCGTTCATTTTTATTGAGTTCTTTATGATATAGTCTATGATAGAGATCTGTGTTTTACTTCTTGTTTTTTGAAATTCCTTTACGAGGCACTGGGATATTAGGTTCATTTATGTATAACATACCATCTGTAGAAGGATGAAAAAATATAGATAACTTTAAAAATTCTTGAGGATATTCTATGTGGCTGCGTTCTTGACTTCGGTGGATCTAGGGATGAATATTTGGGGCAGTTTGAGTTTTCTTATAAAAATTGTTACCAGTACTCAATCAGAATGACTCCTTTTGAGGCCTTGTATGATAGGCCACACAAATATCGATTATTTTGGTCAATGATTAGTGAAACTTCATTGGTTGGACCAATATCGTTCCGAGAGATGACAACAAATATTCTGTTGATTCACCATATAATCTTGATGGCATAGATCCTGTATAAATACTTTCTTGATCATTGATGTTGAGAGTTGTAGTCCTTTGTTTGTTACTAGTTTTTATTAAGAGTTTAACCTTATTTTGGTAACTGAAGGCTTGAGATTCAAGAGAATATTTCTCATTTTTGGGGACCTTTTGAGGTTGCTAATTAGGTGTGAAAAGTGTATTTCTATTTAGAACATCCACCACAGTCGACATTTATACATAATCTGTTCAATGTATTGCGGCTTAAAAAGTATCATTCTGACCCATATGATGTCATGAGGTGGGAGGATATTTATTTTGATCCAGATATATATATGACTAAGCATGTAGTCCAGATAATTGATCCTGAGATGATGGTACTTAATGGGAGGAAGATATCTTTGGTCTTTATTCTATGTGAATATAGTTCTGATTGTCATAGGATTTGGATCGTGAGGCACTACTGAGAAAGTAGTAGCCTCATATCTTTGATATATAAACATCTTGAATGGATTTTTAGGGAAATAATGCTTTTATGGAAAGGTATTTGTAACATCATGTTACTTGTTTCCAAGTACTCTTCTACCCTTTCTTTGATATTTTTTTGTTGGGTCTTGTATTGGGTTGTTTCAAATGAAATTTGGAAAATATTGGAAGCCCAAGGGGCTATACATGGTTTCTTCATAGTTAGGAAAACAATATAGTTTTTCTCATCAAACCATGTTCCATTTTATGGTTCTCTGGAGAGGGGGTGTATGGTTTGTCGAAACCGTATAACTAGCCACTCCAAATCGTGAAACATTGGATAGTGAGGGTTTTCATGGTTATTGCATGGTTTTAAAAATATGTGCTAACATAGTAGAAAATGTGCACACCACATATTAGGGTTTTATGGTTAGGGAACATGGTTTGTCTAGCCTTGCATCCCTCTCTAATAAACCATGCATGAAAGATTTAATTATCCACACTTTTTATTTTAAATTCCCAAACATCCCATTTGAGATCCTCAAAACCTTCACATGACCCTAAAATGAATTCTTTGGTTATGAGGGCTCTCTATAAGTGATTTTCGATCCTCCAAACTCCTCCTGTGATGAATTAATGTATCATTGAAAGATCTGATCCCTCTCTAATAAGTGGATCTCCCCAATATTAGATTCTTCTGATATCTCTTTCATTCATCCTTAGATTTTGATGAATAATCAGATATTGGATGAATCTAAACTCTATTTTTTGATCATAATTCTAGGATTAATTTCATGGTCTCTGACACCATCATTATTTGTTGGCATATCCTATCATGGGAGTTTATTCTTAATAGTTGATTAAAGGTAGGTGGTTCTGTAAGGATTTTAAAATTAATTGAAACCCTTTTGCGATTGATTTATTTTAAAAGAGTTTTTAAATGATTTTAAGTTTTTTTATTGGAATGTTTTGATCTTTGATTTCAAAAGGACATCAAAAATTAATAAAAACACCAATTTCAATGGAATTTAAATTGTGGTGTGATATTATGAAAAATCATGGATTTATTTTGAAATCAATTTGATGAAATGATTTGATGTTGAACGTGATAAAATATCGTAACTTGAATTATGAAATAAAATTGAATGAAATGATGAAAACCTATTATTTGGTTTTGAAAAGAAAAATTCATGTTGAAAACTTAAAATTGGTTGATTGTATTTTGAAATGATTAATTTCCAATTTTGATTGATTTATTTGGATCATATGTAGTATGGGTAATTAGTAGGTAACTATGACATTCATGCTATGATGAACCCATTTATTTGGATGTATAATTAACACACTAACTAAAACAAGTTTATCTACATTTAGGGGCCTTTCCCTAGATGGGGTGTTCATGTATACACTATAGCCACGTTGATGAATGAGAATTGTGAGGATCCTTTTACCCAAGAAACTGACATACCATTATAATCTTTAGCATGGTGCTTGGTTTACATGATTTTATATAAATGATAGTTATTGTTTAAATTTTTTATTCATTAAAATTTATTTATAAAAAATATGTTATATAAAATGTTTATTTATGACTGTTTTGGAAACTATTGATATATCTACCATCTTCTGTTTGAAAATCTTTTTCTTTTGAAAATTTGAAAATTCCATGTCACGTTTTTTTTAATTTTGAAACTGATAACATAAATGGTTTATTGTATTATTATTTCTTATAGAAGACTTGGTGAGACCCTAGTTTTATTTGTATATCAAACCCTACCTTTTCCTTCAGGTGTTTGTATATTTTCTTATACCAGCTCTAAGAAAAGGGAAAGAGCCACTTGGAGGTGGCCTATGTTCTTGATCCTTTTGAATTCGGAGTGCTGGAGGTGATCAATGGAGATTCTATCCACTTGTTTTATTGGATGTTTGGGTTTTCATCTTGTCAAATATCAAGTACATTGATTATGTAGTACTTTGGGGGTTTAATACCAGTTTTGGATCTGTTAATTTCTCCCATTAGAGTGATTATCATACTGACTTTTATCTTTTATCTTCAAATATTTTGTGGAAAATTTATCCCTTCTTTTACCTTTTATGATTCTAGTTGCTAGTCGAAAACTTTTGGGGAAGAGGAACACTCTCCGGGCTATGTGAGTGCTAACTCTAGGATGGTTCTTGATAGAGATTCTCTTAATCAGGCACTATCATTATCTTAATTTTAGTATTAATTCAAATTTATTATTATGGAAACCAATTTTATATCCCTTCACTAATAGTTTCTCATTTTCTCTATATACTATGAAAATATCCATCGTAAAACTCTAGTAATTTAATATTATTTTAACTCGATATTAAAAAAATTACCATGGACCTAATAGTATATAACATGAAATAAATATATAATCATGAACGTGATAATAAAACTACTAATCCTTTATATCATGTAACCTAGGAAAAAATCCTCTATTGATTGATAAATATATTATATTTCAATACATTACTAATATATATACATTCACTCTGTTTAAAGTTTTTTTGATCTATATCTATAGAACATGATCCCAAGAATATAGAATTATTTATTTAAGTGTTTTATTAAAAAAATAGTTAACTAAATCTTAAATATAAAACTATTATATTGGTTCCATTAATAAATTTATGTTAATATATTTTACAAATAAAATTCTATCCCTACCACTAACCTTTGGTAAAGACATATATCTATTACAATATTATAGAAAATAATATTATTATCCTTAAATAATAATGCATCACCTATCTGGATGATAGGGAAACCATATCTCTTTGGTATATTAACTTTCCTGGTCTACATATGAAATATGTTTTGTCTTGGGAATAACCCCTCCCACCAAGTATTATTGTCACAAACCAAAATTTTATAAATGGAATTTTCCTTCTTATAATTATATCATTTAGTATAAATCAAAAACATCACAATAATAAATCAACAAAATAAATATTATCATAAATGAATAATGATACTTTATTGAAAAAATGAACCAATAAGAATTGAAAATATTATAGTGGGACAATAAATAGAAATTAAGATAACAAGAATGGAAAAATTTGGATTTACTCGATCCACTAGAATGACCAGACTCACAAACAAATCTATAGAAAAAAATATAATGTTAATAACAAAATATACATTTTAAAGATAAAAGTATATATAACCGTGAGTTAAAATATAATTAAATGAAGAATGAATGAAATAATAGGCCTTGTTAAGAATTAAGAAACCTATACCATTGGAATAGTAATTTAACATTTAGGATTAGTAATCTTGACACTAGAATAGTAAATTAACCTATGAAAGTATAATTAAAAGTTAGGAAATTTTATAAATAAAAATGTGATACGATTATATCATGTGATAAATAAATAAATATTTTAAAAATGATAAAATATGTTTTGGTATTTTGTGAAATGAAAATTTTTATTTATAATTTTATAATTAATATAATGATTTAAAAGAAAATTTAATTTCATAAAATATATTCCTAAATTAATATTTAGTTGTTTTATAATTATAAGATAATTTTAGGAGGCATTAATTAAATTTTCAAAGGGTCACAAAATCGATTATAATATTAAAATCGTTATTTTTCAAATAAATGATGATTTTAATTAAAATTAAAATTAATCATATTTATATAATTACTTTAATAAAATAGACTCCATTATTGAAATTTTCACATCGAAAAATGGTTCGGGTGAATTTTTTGGATTTTTCTGAAATATTTAAATTTTTGGTGAATAATGAAATATGGTAATTTATGATATTTATCATTTTAAGCTAAATAAATGAATATTTGTGTCATTAATGTTGTAATAATACATTTTTTCAAACTCTCTAGAATCATTTACTACTTTTACTCATAATAATCAACACTATTGATAGCGTTGGTCCAAAATAATAAACAAACAAATAAATAAAATCAAAAACACCCCTCTCATCCCCTTATAAATACCAACCCTTATCCTCACACATTCTATGTATTTTTACGTTGTCAATATTCTATCCAATTAACTTCATAAGACTCTTCACCATTTCTAATAACCACCATTCTCAACAAAATACCAAACCTAAGTGCCATAAGGTGGTTATCAAGGAGATGATATTCAAGAGGTAAAATCCCCCTTCTTTCTCTTTTAGTTTCTTTGATTTTATTATCTATCGTCACCTAACATATTAAAAGTGAAATTATATCTCCATTATAATATATATATATTATAATATCTTTGTGTTAATGAAATATCTATCATCAAATCTCTTCTCTCCTGATTTTATTTAAAAAAAACATCATCCGTAATATATCGATTCACCACCTTCATGGACGATGAGTTTTAGTTTTCCATTACGACCTTCAAGGATGGTCATAAGAACATTAATATGGTTAAATAAATTTTTTAATGTACATAATATAGATTTTTTCATGTTTTGGAACTAATATATAAACATAATATCAAATAAAATGAAACTAGTTCGTGATGATCGAAAAAACGCCAAAAAATAAACAGAAAATTTATCATTAATGTTTTATCAAATGAATCATCCTCATACCATAATAAATGATATATGTTAACGTTTAATATTATGTATGTGAATTATTACCCAATAATTTCAGTTTTGGAGAATTATTCTCATTTGAAAAAGAATTGCCATAATTATATACAAGTGAACCGATCATGAAACCATGAAAACAAATGCTCTCAGAATGATGAAATTGAATTTTATAACTTATCAAAATTCCCATAAATTATCCTAAAAAAATATAAAATTTAAATAATTGTAGAATATGTTATTAATTAATTAAATAATTAATCTAATTTGGTTATGCAGGATATTAAGTGCAAGTACATAATGTATCCAGACACAAGGTAAGGGGATTCACGAACCCAACTCTTTTTCTATGGGTTATCCCTATTTTATGAAATATTTGGTATTAATAATCCTCTAATGTTCCTTAAATATAATTTCATTATTATTCCATTCTATTTCATGGATATACATGTTTTCTAATTTATTTTATGAAAAATAAAAATATTTAACAAAATAAAACTTCGTTCCTAAACATATATTTTACTTCTATTGAGTTTTTTATTCTTAACTCAAGAATGATTCTTATTATACCAAATATGTTTTTACCATTTTCATATGGGAACCCCAATTTTATTCATGAAATAATGATTGATTAAATATTTATGAAACTAATTCCTTTCTATGGGTAAATTCATGAATGTGATTGTAATATTATGATGTGAAGGGTGGTCCCAAAATAATATTTTAAAGACTCGGAACCTTGTATCTTGAAGCTAGTTCCTTACTTTAGTACATTGTCATAAGATACAATAAATAACATCCCAAAGGACTGAATATTTTTTTAGTCTTGGTAAACTAGATATATATTTGAAATTTATATTACATTTTATTCATATAATACAAAAAGTATTTTCTCCAAGAATACCATTATTTCCACTTATTATTACTTTCTATATCAATCATAATAAACATCCCGGAAACATGGAAAAAAATAAGACATAATAAATGGGGTGAGCTCAAATTCTCAATAAGGGTTAAGTATAGTGGAAGATAACTTGAATGAATGGGAATAATAAACATGAAAAGGTAGATAACAGAACACACACACCATTTAAATAAATTGAATATCATGATAAGAAAAGGTTTAATAAATATGTCAAGGTAAATAACTAAACACACATTACATTTAATCAATATAATTAGAATAAAATGTACTCTAAGATAATATCATAGTGAAAATATCTTGGAAAATAATAATCGAATTTGAATAAAGGAAAAGATTAATTATTGGACATCATGTATCTAGCATATAAACCACTACCATAAATACCTTTCACAAGATGATTTAATCTATAGATAAAAACCCATTTAATGTAAGATTAACTGATTTTTTTCATGAGACTTATCAATGCATCAATGGGCTATTTAATGTTGGGCCCCACCTATTACTATAATTAAAAATCATTTATCATATATTGAATAATATATTTAATTCATGAAAAATATTCCTTATCATTAAATATATGTATTGAGTAAAATATATGGATTTAACATTATTTTTATAGTTATTCAAATAACTTTCAAAGTAATCATCATATGTAAAAATGGTATACAACATAGGAAATATTCATATACTTAATAAAATAAATATGGATATTTAATTGAAATATAATTTTCTAGGAATTATTATCATAAATAAATCAATGGGAAAGTATATACACCACACATAATAAATAACTGGTGAATAAGGCATGTATCTTACATAATTAAAAGTGAGATGAAAAACCCTTTCATTACACTTTCATTTAGTTAAATGTGTAATAAATTCATATATAATAGTTTAAATCATGTTATTAATTTATACCAGAACCATATTAATATTTATTATATAATATATGATACTCTTATATCATCTTATCACATGTTTGTTAATAATATATCATTATTACCCTTATTTCGGGTTTTAACTGCTTTATTTTCCATGACATGTTTTGTCGTGTAAGTCTTTGTTCCTGGGAGTTGGATATAGTTACATAATCTCCAGAATTATATTAATATTATAAATATAATAATTAATCATTTAATATAGTTTTAGAACTATTCTTTAATGTTGATCATGGGAAATTAATTGCATCGCATCATGGAGACAATAGGCTATACGTACACACAAGCGATAATATCATTTCATTAATAGTGAAAGAGTAAGGAAGTGGAATGTATATTAATTTTTTCATAATCAATATCATGTATTAATTATCATATATATCCATTATTTTCATAATTATACCCATCAAATTAAATTGGAGATGAAAAAAAATTACACCACAACGTGGAGACGGTAAGTCATACGTATGCATGCACAGTGATTTCATTTTTCAAAGGATGGATAAATAGTTTAATAGGGTTGCTTTATAATAATAATATAATATAAGTATATATATGATATTGTATTTATTATTTTATTATGATAACAACACATGAATAGAAATTAGAAGAAAATAACAAACTTGAAATAATCAGTAAAGATGATTATCTTTTCTTCAAGAAATTTCATTTAAATATTTTATTAGTGGATTCAGGGTTGGAATTTTAGAAGAAATAAAACATATAGAACATGGATAAGGACTTTTGGAAGATAAATTGGTAGGAATTAGTTGATATAAATTGATCAAAGTGGTGTGAATATGTGGTATGGAGCTTCCCTTTTATAATTGAGGTGAGAGGCACTTTTGAAAACTCTCTAAATATTAAATTAATATTAACTAATTTTTAATTATAAATGGATATAAAATGTGTTATTTCAGATATAATATGATTATGGATCTAAATCCTTATATTAAATATTTTTTAGACAAGTTTAGGTCACATTCTTACCCTTATATTTTGTTTTTAACAGTGATTTAATCCCTTTAACTCTAACCATGAAAACATGGATTTTTACTCTTTGAGGGTAAATATTGTTACTATAAAATTACAAAGGTCCCATAAATGAATCATTGATGAAATTTTCATCCTTCTATAAATCATTTTGAAGAATTTATGTTATTCTAGAATTTTATATCTGTAATGTCTCATATTTTTAGTGTATTATTTTTGGATATTATATAGATTATTTTCAAGGACAAGAAATGAGAAAATGTGAGATTTTGAGGCCCGATGTACCTAGAATAAATATTTTAAATACATTAAATAAAACACACAAACAATTTTCTGAAAAAGTGGAATAACTTTTAAATGGGAGACTCGATCAGAAATTCGAGGGCATCGTTGAGTTTAGAACACGAGTTTTACCCTAGGAACAACATAACATTAGTCGACATAGGTCGTTAGTGGAAAGGATGTCGTGGGTGAAAAAATGAATATTTTTTTTATAAAATTATTTTAATTTGTTTTGTTGAAGAAATGATTATTGAATATTTAAATAGATCATTATTTCAGAATTCTAAGGTTAGTCGCATAACCCTAGAACCATTGGAGGACTATCATGGAGAGCTTAGAGGATTCTCTCTCAGATGAACAATGATGGGATCATGGATCGACGATTGACACATGAAAGATTTGAAGGATCTCACCAAAGATGATGATGAAGCTTCATTTTTCATTACTGATTGAGGAGAATCGAGGTTGGGTGCATTGTTATTTGATTTCCTTCTCCGTTTTTCATATATATAATGAATGCAGATTAATCAACAAACAGATTGATCCATGGTTTGATCATTATGCATGATTTCTATGATTGAGGGGTTTATCCAGAGAATTTTCCATCTTGGTTATCGATTATTTGATTTTCATTATAATAGAAACAAACTAAAATCAAAATGAACATATATCAAGGTTCGTTCCTCTATATTGTTCTTTTTCTTTTCTCCCCCAATTTACTATTCATTATGGTATTTCTTCATTAGCCCACAGTTCGATATTTTATCAAACAATTGATTGTTGCACACTCATTTCTTGGAGAAATGATCCAAAATATTAGATCTAAGACAAGCATCACATGATAGAGGTGGGATGAAAAATATGAATCAATTTAGATTATGGTTGATTCTTGATTTTGTGTTCTTCACATTACAGTGAAGAATATTGATGATCATGTTTTCCAAGTGGATTGAAGGCCTGAATCTTGTTGATTCAGTGATGATATGACTCAAAAGGCCCAATCAATAATTTTCGACAATGGGACTATCATATCAAAGTCCAAAACATCAGTAGGGATGTGTGGAGAATGAACATAGGATTCTATAAAATCCTAATCCACACAGTATTTAATTCAGGATTACATGACGTGTGGCCCTCCATGAGTGGAAGTTATGGACTTGGATATAAGATAAGTATCACAAAACATGCGGTTCGAACTACATGTAGTGTGAACTCTCCCTAGAGACTCAGCACATACATTAGAGAGTATACAAATATAGGGTGGAGTACACGGGTTCCCTACATGGTGTGTACTCCCCTAAACAGACACAGGTAGACCAATTACACAAAATGATCTGTGTACTAGCACATGGGTAGAGTACATGGGATTCCTACACAGATATGGATTTATGACATGATCCATTTACACGGGTAGGACCTAGGGTTAAGGGACAAGGCATGTGACCCCTAGTACATGCCATGTACCCTACTAAACATGTCTTATATCTTTTAACCTCTATATCTTGGACATGTTTTTTTAGGTATAGTTACCCTTATAATTTCCTAGAATGTTGGTATGGAATCATTTCCTACTTCTAGGATAATGATCCCTTTAACAAGACTTATTGGATATAGTCATTGGAATCCCTAAGAGTGAGATCCTATATTCATATTCATGCCCTAGGTGGAGTTCTTGGTATCATCGTGACCAATAATAAATAGGCATCGATCTAATACTTAGTAGGTTAATCCAGATTTAGTTGTTGGTATCACCCCAGGGACTCGAAATTGATCTTTATCTATGTTTCATATTCTCTTTGGACTATCATTGTGTTCTTTCACATGATGAGACTCGATGAGAAGTACCTCTTGGATAGATTCCACTAGTGCAATCAGACCCAGGAGTGTGTTTTACTAGATGAGTTCTTCATGGATCTTTGAGCTGGAATCCTAGGCTAGGTATATGATGGTTGTGGATTACCTCTAGATTGTGTCTCTCTTTTTGAGTGTATCTGGATATTATTGTTATATGTTATGTCACCATATACCTGTGTATAATTGACTACATTTCCATTGTTGTATGCTTTGTAATTTTGGGGTGTCCTACTATATATTTTTATACTCACCCCTAGACGAGCTTTTCCCACACATGTCATGTCTTATGAAGAATACCAACCTTTTTGAAGAGTCATATGTAGACAAGGACCAAATGGTGCCTAGTGGGACCTGATAGACCGAGGTGTGTTCTGATAGTTTTTTGATATTAGTCTCAGTACTTTACTTTCAGGTCAGACTTGTGTTTCAAACTCTTTTTAGTGGGATTTTATTTGGCCCTTTTAACTTTCTTTCAATTCTATTCGTACTCTCATTATGGGACTTAGATTCATGCATGAATGTTTTTTCAGTTGTTTTAACATTTTAACCTTGTATGGGATTGAAGATATGTGTGTGTGTGTACACATTATTATGTTAAGGCCACCCTGGTTAGTGATATTCCTACTCGGTGCTAGTCTCCATCCCCTATCCTATTGGAGATGGTATTGGGGAGTCATGAAACTATCCCCCCTAGGATGGGTTTTTGTAGAGTGGTATCAGAGGAGTCCGTTTTTACTTTTGAAACAGGAGTTTGTGATTTTGGATTGGGAAAACAAGGTTAAGTGTTTTGAGTTTGGATTTCAAACCAGGGGCTATAGTGTTGATGAGGCATCCAATGTATCCATACACAAGGACTCTGATCACCTAATTTTTGACTTGGTATATGATAAAAATGGTTAAAAGAAAAAATAATGGTATGTTCATCATATATGAATGGGTTATGGTTTCCATGAACTTCTTGAGTTAGCTCTCTAGATATACTCATTGACTATGGTATATATTGTTTGTTTCCATATTCCTCCTTGACATATGCCAACTAGGATTCAACATGATGATCATGAGGATGATACCCTCAATGAAGATGAGTCGATACATGGACCAGTTCTCAAGATGTTACCTCCAGGTGGTGCACCATTCATACTACCACATGTAGAGCTACATGTGGTACCCATAGTACTAGTGGATGAGGTGTTCAGGATGAGAACACATCATGGGTTTCAATGGTAGAGACCCCTGAGGTTCCTAGGTGATCCCAACCCATAGGTGGATGAGGACTGGATTGAGGTGGGGACATAAGTTTTCCATCTAGTCAGGACACCAACATATTAGATGGTGGTCCTGGTAGTGATCCTTCTATATGTCTTAGTATAGAGACGGTGGGGTTTAGTTACTCAGCTTATGAAGAGGCGAATATTTCATTGATAGAGTTTGAGAAACTTTTCAGAGAGGATTTCTCCCTATCTATGCTAAGGGTTGTATGTATTTAGGATCTTCTATTGTTCCAATAGGGTATCATGACAATAGATGAGTATTAATCTATGTTTACCAAACTCTCTAGGTACTTGATGGATATGGTTCAAGATCAGTTATTTAGGGATAAAAACATTGAGAGAGGTTAGAATAGAGACATTCAAGCTAGTGTAATCCCTCTATGCATTACTGCTAATGATTTGGGGTTAGAGTGAGCTTTGGTGGTTGAGATTTTCTTGGCTGGGCAGATTCATCCAGCGATTGTCAGCAGTGGGAATGTAGGAGAAGATATAATGGAAGAAGGGAGACAATGTTAGTCCCATAGAACTAAACATATCCAAATTTATAGGAGGAGGTATCAGGATAGAGGTTATGTGGTTCATGGATCACAGGGTGGGTCCAGTCATCTAAGAGAGAGGTTATGTTATTCATGTGAAAGTAAGGGACATGTCGCCTGAGATTGTATGACCCGTCGTAAAACTGACATAGAGACCATAGATGTGCCATCGAGGTAGAGGAAATTGTGGGAGAAATTAGGTCTATTGGGCGGTAGATGTATAAGAGGAGATGGGAATGAAGAAGTAGGTGGTCGATTCATTGACCTATTGCCACCACGACCACCCCCAGGTGCTTCGTTCCAGGATCAAGTAGCAAGAGGATAGGAAAGGGGATAGATAAAGGCATCCAAAACCTATGACCCAGAGGATTTGGGAATGTTTCAATGTACAAGATATGCATTTTCTACCTTAGATTCAGTACTGATAGACACATGTTATAACCATTACTTTCTTGGAACATATCTTGTACGATACTTTGAGATTCTGGTTGAATGTTTGGATCGACCCTTACTCTAGGAGACCCATACTAGAGAAGAATTAGTAATCACACACTTTCCTAACAGTTTGAACTAAATCTTGGAAGAATTTTTTTTTATTGGAATCTATTTGTATTTGCGTTGAGGCCTTAAGACATCATTCTTGGAATGGATTGGTCATCTACAGTTCATGGTAAGATTAAATTTTTTAGGTTAAGGGTGTAGTGTGTCTTCTGTGATGGATCTAGGGTTTTTTTATTGGTGAAAAGGAAACCCAAAAAGCCTAGGAAGAACTCATACATACGAGGTTGTGTCCAATTAATCATCAGTTGGATTGTATAACCCTTAGTGAAGTGGATGTTATGAGTTCCCAGTTTCTTACAGTGGTCAAAGAATACGTGCATGTCTTCTCTGAAGATGTTCCTAGTTTACCTCCTCACTGAGAGATAGAATTATGAATTTATCTACACCCTGTTATGACACCAATATCTATTCCATCATATTAGATGGATCCCATAGAGATTATCAAGCTGACAGATCAGTTGGAGGACTTTCATAGGAAGGGAATTATTTGACTTAGTGTTTCACCCTGGGTAGCCCCATTTTTTCGAAGAAGGCAGATGGGAGCTTGAGGTTGTGTGTGGACTACTAGTGCTTGAACTAGGTGATCATGAAGAACAATATTCCATTATCGAAGATCAATGAAATATTTTATCATTTGATATGGGCACAATGGTTCTTTAAGGTTGACCTCAGACTAGGTTATCAGTAGTTACAAGTACGAGATGAGTATATGAAAAAGATAGAATTCTAATGTTTCTATAGTCATGATGAGTACTTGATGATTAATTTAGCATGAAGAACTCCCTAAGAGTGTTCATGGGACTCATAAACTGGATCTTTCTGCCTTACTTAGATCCGTTCTTGGTAGTCCTCTATCTTAACTTTTTATTTTCTAAGACTTTTAAGGGGGGAGTGAAAACCCTCATAAAAAATCAGATCAACCATCAAAGGAAACTACCGACTTATTACACATAAGTCTAAGGAGATTTTAATATCCTTCCCTAAATAGTTTCCAGGGGATGGAATTTACCAGGAAGTCTTGGTCTTCCTTTATATTGTCTTCACTATTCCTTGGTAGACACTCCCAAGCTTTCATATATTTTTCTTTACTAATATTATCCACATTGAAGCCTATAATCAATATATGATCTTTATTTTCAATACATTTATCTATCTCCCTAGAAATATCCACTTTGATCAATATTCCTATCATTTGATAAATGTATTCCCTTGCCACCTTGATCACCAGAACATCCACCTTGATTTCTTCACCATAGTGCATGAGTAGTTCCATATGAGTATCCAGATCCATGTCCTTTAGGAACTGCAAGATTTCGAGAGATCCTAAATCACATTGTTGTTTAGGTGGAATAATATCCTCCATTACCAAAATCATATCCTTAGAATGAAGTTACATCTCCTCTTTCTGGTGATCTACCATTGAAGATCCTTTCACTTGCACTTGAGACTCTATGAAACCATCCTACTGAGCCTCCTATCCTACCTCTGGCTGGATATCATGATCCTTGAGTTTAACCTATTTTTTTGATAACCGAGTCTCCATCTATTTAGGAATATAGGAGTAGTCTTTATAGCCCTTAGGTTTCGGCTTCTTGGAAACAATATAGCTCTTTGGGTCCCTGTTTTCCTTATTCCCTTTCTTCTTTATTTGATTGTGTGAACCTTTACTAACCCCTCCTAAACTAATTTCATCTGAGTGTTCTCTTATATGGATCTCAGCTTGAGATAGAGGATATGGTTAGAGTTCCTCATAGATTATGACTTCTAAATTGTCAATAATAATAGGAAGAGAAAACGTGGAAGTATATTATCTTAGTAGGAGATCTTGTTCATAGTTACTGAACAAGGCATCAGAGCAGTTGGATTCATTTTAGCTATCCTTTGTAGATGGAAATGGAGAATCATACCTCCAATAGATGGTTGTTACTTATCCTATCTTGCAGTGAGTCGGGGTGGAACAACTTTGGAATACTGACTACGATACCTTACATATCCATATATTCATAGGGCATGATTTTAATGGATTTTAAAAATGTGGGGATTATTTCATTCTTTTCATAAGACGCATGATGGTACCAATGATGTTGTTGAAAGAGGTTCTAAGATAGTTTCATACATCTCCTTTGACAGTACATTGAGGTGTGGAAAATATGTACTAGGACCTTTGACATCAGTTTTTGTGGATAGGGATGAAGAAAAGAGTTTCAATGTTTTTTTCTAAATGCCTTACTTTTCAAAAAGTGAATGATCAGCACCAAGTTCCAACAATTTTGGATCAACCCCTTGAGGTTTCATAATAGAAGTGGGATGTGATATTTATTGGATTCATGATGGGATTACCACATGCACTGAGGGGACACGATGCCATCTAGGTGATCATAGAACAACTTACTAAGTCATTCCAATTTTTAGATATACAAGATTATAGTTTAGTAGTGATATTGGGATACTTATACATTCGAGAGATAGTCCAAATCCATAGAGTCTCATCAATGATTTTCTATTTTTGTGATTCACTCTTTACATCCTGGTTTTGGAAGGGATTACAGGAGGCATTTGGGTCCCAGTTACACTTGAGAACAAAGTTTCACCCCAAAAATAATGACACTAATTATTAGACCATTTATGTTCTAGAGGACATGTTTTGACCTTGCATGTTAGAATTTTTTCATAGTTGGGAGGATCACCTATCACTTGTGGAGTTTGTATACAACAAAAAATAACATTCAACCATTGTTATGGAACCATTTGAGTATTTTTATGGGAGACACTGTAGGTCATCACTCTGCTGGACTAACCCTAGAGAGGCAACACTCATGGAACTAGAGTTGGTTCGAGGTACAATAGAGAAGGTGCGGATCATCTAGGAGTGGATGAAGAATAAAAAGATCCATCATAAGTCTTATGCTTATAGGTGATAAAGGCCTTTAGAGTCTGAGGAAGGAGACCATGTGTTACTATGGGTTTCTCCAAGATGTGGATAACAAAGATTTAGGAAGGGTGGTAAGCTATCTACGAGGTTCATCAGCCCTTTCTAGATACTAGGTAGAGTTGGAAAGGTGTCATACTACTTAGATGCACCCCCACAGTTAGACATTGTACATGACACCTTCGATGTGTCGTAGCTAAGGTGGTACGTTCACGACCCCTCACATGTTATTGACTGGGGTGAGCTAAACATCGAGGACAGAGTGGCCTTTATTGAGCACCTAGTGGAGATATTAGATTAGAAGGATATGATACTTCTTGGGAGATCAATTTATATAGTGTGTATCTAGTGGAAGCATGATAATATTTAGGAAAGAACATGTGATCGAGAGGCTTAGATTCAAACTCAGTACCCACATATTTTTGAGTAGCCCTTTCCTTTCCTTTTCGAGGATGTAAATCCCCAAGGTGGGGAGACTGTAATGTGTTAGATTTACTGTGTATTATTTTTGAATATTATAGGGATTATTTTCAAGGTCGGGCACTAAGACAGTGTGAAATTCAAAGGCCCAATGGGCTTAAAATAAATGTTTGAAATATATTAAATATATTAAAACACACACAAACACACACACACACACACACACACACACTATTTTCATGAAAAAGTGAAATAACTTCTAAACAGATACCCAAATCAGAAATATGGGGGAATCATTGAGTTTAGAAAATGAGTTTTACTCTAGTTGTAACATAACATTAATCAGCATGGGTTGTTTGTGGAAAGATCATTGTGGGCATAAAAATGAATAAAATGTTTTAATAAAATAATTTAAATTCATTTTGTTGACATAAGGATTAGTGAACCTTTAAATATATCATTATGTTAGAATCCTAGGGTTAGCCTCATAACCATGGAACTTTTTTAGGAAAATTGAGGAGATATTTGAGTATTATCTCTCAAGTGAACAACGACGACTTCATGGATCGACGATTGGCACATGAAAAGTTTGACGGATATTTCCAACAATCAAAAAACAAATATATTCTTCATCAACGATCAAACCGAATCAAGATATGGAGTGTGTTTATTTTATTTTATTCCATGTTATTGATTTATATGATGAACGTCGACCAATAAAAAAAATATTTTGATCTACAGTTTGATTGTTATGTGGGATGGGTATGATTGTGGGGTTTATCGGGAAAATTTTCCTATGTGGTTATTGATTATTCAACTGTTGTTATAATGGAAATGAACCATGATTGAAACTAACATCAATCAAGGTATATTCCTTTGGATTTTCCTTTTTTCTTTTCTCCCCTAATACACTGTTCATCGTGAGCATTCTTCATTGGCCCACATTTTCACATTTTACCAAACAATCGATCATTGTGAAGTAGTTTCTTGGTACAATGACATGAAATCAGAGATCCAGGATCAACACAACACAGTGGAGGTGTGGTGATAGATATTAAGTGTTTCAGATGACAGTTGATACCTAATTTTTTATTCTTAAGTACACAATAAAGAATGATGAATATATTATTTTTTGAGTGGATCGAAGGATCGAATCTTGTTGATTCATTAGTGGCATGACTCAATGAGGCTCAATCAATAGTTTTGTGGGAAGGAGAATTCTATATTGAAGGAAGAAGCATCAGTTGGGATGTGTGGTGAAATAACCATGGATTATAGAAAATCCCCATCCACACAACATGTAATTTGGGATTACATGGTGTGTGGGACCCCCTAATCAATGTCTAGGGTTTAAGGTAGGAGATAAGTATCAGAAAACATATGGCTCATCCTACATGGCATGTAACCTCTCCTTAGAGACTAGGTGTGTACTTAGGAGAGTACATGGAAATGAGGTAGGGTATATGGTGTGCTTACATAGTGCCTACTCCCCTACTCGGACACGGGTAGACCACGTACATAGGATGATCCATGTACTGGAACACATGTAGAGTACATAGGAATACTAAAAAGTGTGTACTAGTACACTGACATGGATTGATGACATGGTCCATTTACATGGGAGGGACTTGGGGACAAGGTGCACGATGTGTGATCCCTACTACTCAGTGTGTATGTTATTAAACATGGCTTTGATCTCTTATACACTTTATTTCTTGGAAACTTTTCGTTAGGGATCTTTCCCCTTATCCTTTCCCTAATGGTTGATATGGAATCATTTCCTACTTCTCGGATAACGATACCTTTAGTAATAATTCTTGGATAGAGTCATTAGAATCTCTATAAGAGGCCTAGAGTGATATCCTCTATTCATCTTCATACCCTAGGTGGAGTTATTTGTATCATCGGGTTACACACTACACGAGCGTCAATCCTATACTCAGCAGGTTAATCCAGATTGAGTTTTAGGTATAACCCCATGGACTTGGTAGTGATCATCATCTATGTATAATATTTTAGTCATACTATCAGTGTGTTCTTACTCATGACGATACCCAAATGATTAGTACCTCTCATATGGACATCATCAGTGCTATCAGACTCAAAAGTGTGTTCTCTGAGATAAGCAATTTATGGATCTTCAAGCTAGAATACTAGGTTGGGTATACTATGGTTGTGTATTAACTCTAGACTATGTGTATTTTCAGAGTAAATATAGATATTATTTTTATATGTGTTGTAGACATATACCTATGTAGAGATGATTATGTTTCCTTTATTATATTCTTTGTGGTTTCAGGATGACCTACTAAGTATTGTTATACTCACCCATGAATTATATTTTCCTACACATGTCATATCTTGTGAAGATGATCAACCTTTTGATAGAGTCATAGGAAGACCGGGACCAGACGATTCTTAGTGAGACCGGAAAAACCGAGGTGTGTTCCTAGGGATTTCTAACATCCATCCCAATACTTCACTTTCAGGTTGGACTTCTATTTCAGAATCTTTATGGTGAGCTTGTATTTGGTTATTTTTACTTTATTTCACTTCTTGTTGTACTCTAGTTATGATATTTATATGCATGCATTCATGGGTTTTCAGCTGTTTTTACATTTCAACATTGTATGCTCTTGGAGATGTGTATGGGTATAGATGTACTTAGACTAAGGCCTCCCATGTCAGTGATATGCCTACTCGATGCTAGTATCTAGACCGTAGCCTATTTTTGGTGGGCTTGGAGAGTCCCAGCATGAACCCCACTAGGGTGGGTTGTAAAATTATCATTTAATAAAATAATTTTTTTAAAATTTCATTAATGTCCATTTTGACATTATTCATTACTTTGACTTTTAAAAATATCAACACAACAAGATAAATTTGAGAAAAATTATTTTATTATATTCATAGCATGTCAAAGTAACTTAGAATATTCATTAGTAACATTAAATATTTTAAAATATATTTATATTAATAATTTTAATAACTTTTTTTTGATATTTTCATTAATAAAATAATTACTACATCAAAGTTGTGTGAGAATTTAAGTTAATTATTTTATCACTAAAATTTATAAATAAATTTCCAAGATGTAGATAAATATTTTATATTTAAAATTAATACTTATATTCAATGTTTTATTTTTATTAAGCCTATATTAAAATTTTTCTTGTTATTAAAAATATGAATGTGACATCTTTTAATTTTATTTAAATTAAATATTATAAATATCATAACCTCATCCAAATGAACATAAAAGTCATAAATAATTTTTTATTATAAAAAAAATATTAATATAAAAATTGATACTTATATTCATCCATAACCCAAATTTTTCACCATGTGGACACATAAGAGATATTTAAGACAAAGAAAGTGACATTTTGTGACTTTCTTTGATTTTAATAATATATATGTAATATTTGTGGAGAAATATACATTTAAAAAATCAATTTAGATCATTATGTGTTAAGGGTATAAATAAATTCATTATATAAAATTTTTATAAGTGTTAGGGTTATTTTATAGTCCACATCATTTTATTTTTACCTAAATTATCCAATTTACCCATTACCATGGAAATAAATATTACCAAGGTTACTTTTCATATTTTAAAAAAATAAAATGGGATCATTTAATGAATTTGGAACTTATAAATAAAAATATTGAATCCATTTTTCAAAATTAAAATCACATAATTTTCATTAATTTATTTAAAAATAATCCTGTAAAACGCAGAGAAAAATAGTTTTATTGAAAAATGTATTTTTAAGCCAAAAAATGTACTTATAAAACAATAGGATATGAGTATGATTAAAATGAAATTAATTCAATTATTTATAACTAGATAATACTTAATTTATATTGAGATCAAATTAAAATCATAAAAATAATTTTAATATAATGAAATTGATTGTATTATAAATATCAGTATTTTTCACTATTCACTGGAAAATCAGTTAGTTCAGAAAAATACCAAAAAAATAACCCCGTGATAATTTTTAAATTATGTTTTAAAAAATGAGGTTTATTTTTTCAAATATAATTTATAAAATCCTCAAAATTTATTTTTAAAACAAGTGCTCCATTAAAAGGTGAAAAAACGGCCTTTAGAAAAACATAGATTTTTATGTTTAAAATTTGATTAATTATTATCTTACCACTATAAAATATATTGGTTGAATGAAAAAATGTAATGAATATATAATATATAAATTTTATAATGTGGTTAATATTATTCATTCCCACCAATTTAATAACTAGTTTATAGTGATTACATAATAATATTTCATTATTCGTTTAAAACTGGGTGTCGCGTGAAATGTAAGATATCAGAGAGAATAAGTTTAAAAAGAGACATACCATGAAATTTTGGGGTGTTTCATATATATACCTATAATGAATTTGGTATTGTTAGGTATCTCATGAGATCATGTGTAATATGTGTGAACATGATGCTAGATTTTGTCACAACAATGTGTGGTATTTGACCACTATGACATAATGTTTCATTTTTTTATGTATTGAAAAATTACTTGAATTTACCAACTATTTACTTAATTATGTTTATTATGATCATATGATTATATTATTATGATTATTATTACTCTCACTTAGGTTATATTGATTCATGTCTTTTATTGATCCTCTTATTGGGCTTTTAGATCACCTCTTTCTTTAATGTATATTCACAGGTGATTACATGTACTATGGAGAATGTGATATCTATAAGGGTAAATAAGAATATTTTAAATAAATTTTTATTTTTTGTTATGTATAAGTTATTTATGGTCCTAATTTTCCAAAGATATTAAAACTTTGGATCTTGGTTTGTAATGCGCTTATGTGGTTTATCTTAAAAATGATGTATTAGTCATGTAAGAAAATATATGGCCGCTATATTTGGTATGATAGAATAATTTAGTTAATTTGGGAAATATGATTTTTAGAATGTTAGTTAAAACCCTTAGGATAATACTAAGCACATTTAAGAATCTGAGATATTTTGTTTTAGAAAAATAAAAAACATGGGGATCCTATAAGATATACCTTTAGAGTTAATTTCATAGAAGATTAAATTATTTATTCTTAATTTGTTGAGTTATGTTTTGTTAAAACCTTTTCTATTTAAGAAAATAGTAGGATCTAGAAGAAACCAGGACAACTAACTATGTGAATAACAATAAAATGATTATCAAAATGGAATCCTCAATACCTTGGTAGATGGATTTCAAAACATCATGGAAATGTTTACCCAATTGTCTCAGGCTATGAATAATAACATGAACCATATGTAACATCCACCTTTACCCAAGATGAATAAACTAGCCATTGATTCCTTTATGGGGAAATGAAAACTGGAATTTAGAGGACCTTCTAATCCACTTGTTTTAGAAGAGTGGGTTAACTCAATAGAGAATTTATTTTTCATGATCCACTATTCTAAGAAGGATAAGGTGAATCTATCTATCTATTATTTAGATAGAGAGACTGATAAATAGTGGACATTGATTAAGAACAAAAATCCAAAGGATGAAATATAATATACAGAGTGAGAAGAAATTATGAAAATATTTCTTATCAAGTATTTTCCTAAAACTATTTGAACAAATATGTAAATAGAATTCATATATTTTAAGAAAAAGGAAGATGAATCTATCATTTATTATGAGTAAAAAAACACAAGTCTTGTAATATACACCACATGGGTTGTTATAAAAAATGATAGAAAAATGAATAGATTATTTATTGGTTTAAAACCACACCATAGAAAGGATTTAGCTATTTAGTACTTTAGAATTTATGAATAAGTGGTTTAATGTGCTCTAAAAGTGGAGATGGAGTTTGGATAATGGTCCCATGCTTATGAAGATAGAAAAAAATATAGTGTTTCAAGTTGGAGGATTTAATGAAAAAGGTGGAAATAAATCTCAACCACCCACTTTTCAAAAACATGGGAATAATCATCATGGAAACTTCCTCAAAGAGATAGGGAAATTCAATAAGTGTGGGAGAGAAAGACACCAATCTCATGAATATCAAAGAGACATAAAGAAGTTGAAAAGTTTGATAGAGGAAGGGAGAGAACCACACATGGTTCAATGCTTCAACTGTAGGGAACAAGGGAACTATGAAATCTAGTGCACTAAACCACGAGTCCTTATGGGAAATTAGCTTCAGAAAACACCAAAGAAAAAGGATCAATAGAATTATTATTACATCACAACTGCTAAAGTGGGGAAATAAAATAAATCCATAAAAGGTACACATCCTATTCACTCAATAATGGAAAATGTCCTATTTGATTATGGTTCTATGAATTCATTTATATCCTAAAATATTAATATAACTTTTAATCTAAGCCCCGATACCTTGAAGTAGATATTTCCATAAAAACACCTTATAGTGAAATAATTGCAACCCAAGTGTTGGAATCTTTTACTATTGGCATATGTGGGAAGAGTCTTCCAGAAAATATCATAATACTTCCCCTAGTGGATTTCAAAACTATATTAGGAATGGATTAGATCTCATTAAATAGAGTGCACATCACCTATCCGGAAAAAGAAATATATTTTCATATTCCAAACCATCCCATGATCTTATAAAAATTAAAGAAAGATCATGAATATTATATGGAAAATCATTAAATGGTATGGGTGTTGATACCCCATGAAGACGGATACTTTGAAAAAATTATTGATTCAAAGGAAGGTATCAACCATGAGTAAATTACCATTTTTAGGGAATACACTAATGTATTTCCTATTTAGTTACTAATATTTTCCCCATATCATGGGGTAGATATATCAATAGAGGTAGTACTCAGAGCCACTCCTATATAATAATTCCCCTAAAGAATGGACTCGATTAAACTGGAATAATTAAATAAGTAGCTATAAGAGAATTTGAAAAAATGGTTCATACAGCCCAGGGCATCACCTTGGGGTGTGATAGTGATATTTTGAATGAAAAAGGATGGATCAATGCAGTTGTATATTGATTATTGGAAACTCTATTAGATCAATATAAAGAAAAAGTATCCCTTTTCAAGGATTGATGACTTGTTCGATCAACAAGTCGAGACTAGTACTTATCAAAGGTGGATACATAATATGGATATCATCAAATGAAGCTGAAGTAGGAAATTCATAAGACCATTTTCCATAAAAGGCATGGGAAATATTATTTCCTAGTGATTCGCTTCAGACTTACTAATACCCCTGAAATATTCATGAATTTTTTGAATAGTCTTTAGAAACTACATTGAAATTTTTTTAGTAGTGTTTATCTATGATATTATCCTTTAATACAAGGGTAAATAGGAATAAGAAGAAATATAATGTTTTTTTATGACATTAAGGAAGGTGAAATTGTACTCCAAGTTCAGAAAGTCAGCCTTTTGGATGTGTAAGGTCACATTCTCAGGGAGTGTGATCACAACTGAGGAAATTTTTTGCAAACCCTTAAAAAACAAAGGCATTTAAGGAATGTTCTAGACCCATTAGTGTCATGGAAATCCATATTTTCCTTATATCATTAGTGTACTACCATTGTTTTGTGAGAACTTCCTCACGATTTCCTATCCCACTAAATAAGTTAACCTGGAAAGGGGTAATGTATGTCTGGATGGAAGAATGTGAGGAAAGTTTTATGGAGATTAAGAAGATGCTAATAATTTCACCTATACTCACATTACCAAAAAGTGTATAAAGTTATATAATATAAATTTATGCTTCAGAGAAATTATTGGGTTGTGTACTCTTGGATAATGAAAATGTGATATCCTAGCCTCATGGTAGTTGATGATCCATGAGAAGAACTACATGATGCTTGATCTAGAGTTATAAGATATGATATTTGCCTTGAAAATATAGTGGCTATACCTATATGGTGATAATTTAGTCATATATACTAATCAAAATATTCTATATCATATATTCACATATAATTATATAAAAGTGCATCAAATAATATGGTGATAGATAATCAGGACAATGATTTCTCTGTTCATTACCATCCAGAAAAGGTGAACAGGGTAGCTGATTCTCTCAGTAGAAAAGAACCTATATCATTATATATGATGTGAATTGAGAAAGAACCTATCTTCTTGGATTTGAAAACGATTTATTTGGAAATCATAATGCCAGGGAATAAATCCTACCTTTACCAAATTATTTTCAAACCACCCATCCTAAAAAAGACCAAGGAGGTATAAAGGGATGATTTGGACCTTCAAAAGAATGAGAAATAAGTAAAGGTAATCTACATGTTTTACACATCGATAAGAATGTTTTCATTTGATTTAGAACTAGGATTTTCATTTCTTAATCACATTAGATACAGAAGGTTCTACTGGATAATTCACATATAAAATCTTTCTCTATCCATTTTAGAAGTAATGAGATGCATCCTGATTTTCTAGAGAACTTATAGTGGAAAAAATGAATAAAGAAATTGTAAATTATATATGAATATTTTTAGTATGTCGGTAAGTTAAATCACAATAAAAAAATTTCAAAGGGAAGATGAAATCATTTCATATACCCATATGTAAATGAGAGAATATCACTATATACTTCATCACTGGTCACCCAAAAACATCCAAAGGAAAAAATTCAATATTGGTGGTGATTTACTGACTCACAAGGACTATCCACTTCATTGCTATTCAGGAAGATTTCTCACTTGAATAAATTTCTAAGATACATGTAAAGTAAGTGGTGAGAATGTATGAGGTTACACTTTAGATTCTATATGATCAAAATCCAAGGTTCACATCTAAATTATAGAGAAGTATTCAATATGATTTGAGTACTAAAATAATTTTTAGTATTACCTATCACCCCCAAACTGATGTCTAATATGAAAGGACTATTCAGATACTTGAGGATATTCTATGAGAATTCCCAATGTAATTCAAGGGAGGATGGGAGTAGTATCTCCCATTAGTTGAGCTCTCATGTAACAATAGTTTATACTCAAGTATTTTTATGGCTCTATATGAAGCTCTATATGGGAAGCGATATAGAACTCCAACTTTTTGGGATGAAGTCGGAAAAAAAAAATTTCTTTTACCTGATCTTGTGCAAGAGATAATAGGAAAGAGAGTCATGTGGTTTGGAAATAAATGGAAGTTTATCCCTAGGTACATTAGACCTTTGATATCCTTGATCACATAAGAGAAATGGTCTATCATCTTTCACTTCCACAAAATATGGATCAAGTTCATAACATGCTACATATCTCTCTCTTGAGTAAGTATATACCTAACCCATCACATGTACTAAATCTGGAGGTGGTAAAACTGGAGAATGACCTATCATATGAGGAGAAACCATTAAATATCTTAGAATGTAGAGAAACATTCCTATGAAATATGATGGATTTCCTTGTTAAAGTGTTTTGGAGGAACCATAAGTGTGAGTAAGTGACATAGGAACTTGTCGAAGTGATAAAGAATAAATACCCTCTCATATTTTTAGCTTTGTATGTAAAATTAAATTTTGAGGCAGAAATTTCACAAGGGGGAAGAGTGTAACAACCTAAAATTTTATCAACAGAATTTTATTTATTATAATTATATCATTTTGTATAAAGAACAAACATCACATAGAGGAAATAATAAAATAATTATTCTCAAAAATTAATAATGACACTTTAGTCAGTAAACAAATGAATAAGAATTGAAAATATTACAATGGGACAATAAATAGAAAATAAGATAGTAAGAATAATTTTTTTTGATATGTTTGATCCACTATAATGACCACACTCATGAAAAAATCTATAGAAATAGAACATAATGATAATAATAAAATATTCATTTTAAAGATGAATGTATATATAAACTTGATAGAAAATATAAGAGAATGAAGAATAAATGAAATTAGAATTATTAATAAGAATCAAGGAACATATACCATACCAATAGTAATATGATCTTTAAGAATAGTAATATAATTTTTAGAATAGTAACCTAACCTATGAAATTATAAATAAAATTTAGGTATTTTTAAAATTGAAAATATGATATAATTTTATCACAGTATAAGTAAATAAATGTTTTTAAAATAATCAATTTAGTTTTGGTATTTTTGTGAAATGTAAATGGATAATTACAATTTTATAATTAATATAATGATTTAAAATAAAATTTATTTTAATAATATATATTTTTAAAATAATATTTTTATGTATTATAATTATAAGATAATTTTATAATACCTTAATTATTTTTTCAAAGGGTCATAAAATCAATTATAATATTACAATTAGTATTTTTCAGATAAATGATGATTTTATTTAAAAATTAAATTTATAATATTTAGAAAATTATTTTTTTAAAATTGAGTCCATTTTTGAAATCTACACATAAAAAAATAGTAAGGGTGGATTTATGGGTTTTTTATATATAGCTGAATTTTAGTGAATACTAAAATACAATAATTATGGTATTTAACATTTTAAGAAAAATAAATGAATCTTCCTTTCATGCATGATGTAATCACCCATTGTTTTCAACTCTCCTGAATAATTTACTGTATTTAGTTATAGTAACCAACCCTATTGATAGTCTTGAGCTAAAATAATAAAAAAATTACTAAAAAATACCCCACTCCTCCCCTTATAAATACCACCTCTCACCACCCCTTCCCCTTACACTTTCTAAGACTTGTAGCTATTTAATATTATAACCAATTCTCTTACCATTACTATTACCCACATCTAAGAGATTATGGTCTCAATAAAACAGCAAATCCAAGTGCCTTAAGGTGGTTCTCAAGGAGACGTTATTCAAGAGGTCAAATCTTCTTCCTTTCTCTTTTTGTTTCTTTTTTCCATTGTTCTCCTATCCTCACCTCCCCTATCCAAAGAAACCTGATAAACCAAGTTTCATATATATTCTATAATTTTATTATGTTATTGGAATATCCATAATCAAATCCCTTCTCCCTTACTTTTATTCTAAAAAAAATCATCTATAATATGTTGATTCACCAACTTCATGGACGATGCGTTTTTGTTTTCCATTATTACATTCATGTATAGACATAAAAACATTATTATGGTTAAAAAATAATTTTAATATACATATTACAACTTGTTTCATGTTTTTAATTAATATATAAATATAATATCAAATAAAAAAAAACAAGTCCGCGATGATCAAAAAACCACAAAAAAAATAAAATAAATATTTATCATTAACATTTAATCAAATGAATCATCCTTGTAACATAAAAACAAATAATATATGGTACCATTTAAACTTATGTAAGTTCATTAATACCATATAATATCACTTCTAGAGAATTATTATCATTTTAAAAAGAACTTCCATAATTATATACAAGTGAACCGACCACAAAACCCTGAAAACAAACACCGCTTGAATGATGAAATTAAATTATATAACTCATCAAAATGGATATAGAAAAACTTAAAAAATATATCAAATTAAATAATTGTATAATAGTATCTTGATTTAGTAATTAATTATTATAATTTGACTGACTCAGATATTATGTGCAAGTACAGAATGTATTCGAACCTAAGGTAAGGGGATTCTCGAACCCAACTCTATTTCTTTGGGTTATCCCTATTTCAAGAAATATTTGGTAGGAATACCCCTATATTATTCATTAAATATAATTTAATTATTAATACCTTTTATATTTTGGATATACATGTTTTCTACACTGACTTATGACAAATTCAAAGATTTTCCTAAATATATATATATTTTTTCCAAAAAACACATCTTTGACTTCTCTTGAGCTATTCCTTCTTCCCCCAATAATGAAGATTCTTATAGCAAATATGTTTTTCCATTTTTCATTTGGGACCCCTGTTTTTATTCTTGAAATCATTGTTTATGGAATCCTTATGAAATCCATTCCTTTACATGGGTTAGTTCATTATAATTATCGCGATATGTTCCATGTAACATGCAAGATTATATAAATATTATAATGTTATGGGTGTTCCTAAAATTATATAGCACTCCAATAAATCGGGTAATTTGATTCATATCACAAGATAATTTATAATACAAATAAATATGATGATATCTTTGTTCAAAAGTATGATGTCATTATTATGCACATATGCTATGTGTGAACTTGATGCTAGCTTTGTTCACAACTATGTGTAGTATTTCACACCTATGACATGATGTTTCATTTTTATGAATTTCCCCAATTCATGCCTTTATTCACTATTTACCTCATGATTTTGATGGTGATACTATGCTTATGTTATGAAGATGATGATTATTCTCACTCATTTTATATTGATTCATGTCCCTTATTCATCCTCTTACTGGGGTTTTATCTCACCATTTTCTTTGATGTATATCCACAGGTCACTGCATGTACTAAGGATAAGATGATATTTATAAGGATAAAGATAAATATTTTAACTAAATTGTTATGTTCTATTTTGTATAAGTGGTCTGTGGTCCTAATTTCTCTTGGATGGTAAACTTTTGGATCCGTTTTTGTAAATATTTTATGTGGTGTATCTTAAAAATGACATAATTGTCATGTAATAAAATGTAGGGTCACTATAATTATAGTTTTAATGTTCCTATACCAAATCATGCTTATTTGGATCCTGTAATTCATTAATGTATATCTTAGTCCTACTTTCTTTTTTATAGTTATAATACCTCTCTATTTATACTCTTTTATACATAGAATCATTTAAAGATACACTTTGTGTCTTGTGATGAAAACTTATCATTATGAATAGCCTTAAAAAATATGTTACATCACAATAATCATATATATATATATATGAGATCCTTTATTTTAATCTCATACTCTAAATCAAATGAGAACCCATTTCACCACTTTGGGTTATCACACTTGGTTAAGTGTGTATGATATTATTTGTAATTTATGTTCATAAAAGTCTTATGGAAGAATTGCATGACTCAGTATTAATAAAGTTTTAGTTAATATATTGTCTATATTACTTGGATCAGAGATTCATTATCCTCTTACCAAGTTAATTATATAACTAAATTTTATATTCCTTAGTAAATTAATGAAATCAAATTTATACCATATCAAATAGACATATCTATATATACTAATGTCATCGGTAAAAGTAATAATGTATGAGAATCCCTCCCTCTATGTCTTGTGATTATAATTTTTAAATTATTTCCAACATGATATTTACTAATTTAATTATGTATTTCAATCATTTTAAATATGTTTTACCATAAAAAATATGTTCATTTATTTTTTGAACATATATTTAATTCAATTTTATCCAAACATGGCCCATAAAATTTTATGTTTATGATAAACACATAATAAAAATTAAAAAATAGAATAACTATTCCATATATATATATTGAAATTCTTTCATAATTAATGTAACGTGATTATCTCAATTAATAAATTGAAGATCCACTTCACTTCACAGAATCCTTCCCAATATAACTAGTTTATATATATATATATGAAAATGTATAAGTAAAGAATATATCTAATACCCAACTTATATAGTACGAAATTTTGGATTTTAATAATGAATGTACTGAAATATTCCCCATATCACTTCAATACATTGTAATTAATTTTCTTGGGGCCACTATTTTCACATGAAAAATAATTAGATTCCCATGCATTTCTCTTCCTATAAATCATTAATTTCTTAGAATAGTGGAAGTTTATAAAAAAAAGAAATTTCCTTTATCCAAAATAGAATTCATAAATAGTGAATTCATGGTATTACATTCCATATTCTACAAAAAATAATCTTATTAGATTATTACTTAATCTTTATTATTAATTATGAAATAATTTATTAATTAATCATTTATATGTTTGACTATTTTATAAAATCTCAATAACCCTAATAATTGGATTTAGAATATCTAGTTGTTTTGATATTCTACAGGAAATATCCAAATGCATTTATCATAATCAAGATGAAGGTATGTAAAATTACTTGTAAGTATTAAACTAGGAACAAATCTTTCCACCAATATTAAATCACCGTTCCTTGATCCATTAAGTGAACTCCCCAATCCAAAACTATTATACTCATATTTTCTAAAAAATTGCCTAAAAATTACAAGAAGTATGATAGTTAAATTTAACTTTATGTGAAGTGGTTATGTTAACACAAAAAACATCATAAGAAATCCTTGATAAGGTAAATCACACTAATAAGGGAAAAATAAGTTCCTTGACCTTTGGTTGTGTTCTAACCTAGGTAATGGAAGGTGGATAATGACTTCATGTTTTATTTGAGGGGCCATTTTGTTTTATACTTGTATAAAATATCTAATTTTATCTATGAATACTTATTAATTATCCCATTTTAAATCATACATAAATAATTATAGATACCCAATTAAATAAATCTCATGCACTTTTATTTTATATTATATAAGTACTCTCATAAATTATTTTATGTGATCAAGTTTAATTACCGAATAAACCTTGCATCACATAAATAAATAATAAAACATTAATTGATAAAATAAATAAATCAATATGAATTATCATGATTTTTATTCTATTTATTAGTTTTTCAAGTGGTAAT
This sequence comes from Viscum album, assembly GCA_963277665.1. NCBI lineage: Eukaryota > Viridiplantae > Streptophyta > Magnoliopsida > Santalales > Viscaceae > Viscum > Viscum album. The sequence goes on along the minus strand of OY728119.1, from coordinate 1,680,736,038 downwards.
ACACTAAACCAGACCCAAAGGGGATTAACTTCTTGAGTCTAGATTAATTTTAGTTACAACATCCTCCCGTATCTTATATACTGATATGTAGGTGAAGGAAACATAGTTAGAAGAAATTATAAGGAATAATTAAATATATATACTTTGGACCTTACATAGTTTTAAATTTTAGGGAAAATATATTGATAATCAATTTTAATTCAAAAATTATTATTATAAATTTAAACCAATTATTATTTTAATTAGATAAAATAAATAAAACCAAACATACATAGGTGAGTCCATCTCATTATCATTCGTAGTGTAATATATTTTACAATGAATAAAACATTTAAATAAAACTCGATATTCATTAAATAATTTTAATTAATTGAAATGAAAATTTTCTTTATTTTTTTGGTCCCAATTATAGCCCTTGAGATCCCTTATAAAGACTCCTAAAATTTATTTCTATATTTTAGTTTTTTATTAATATATAACTGTCCTTTAATATAAGTATATAAATGTTTTTATATATATTAATATATATATATATGTGTGTGTGTGTGTGTGTGTCTATGTCTATATATATATATATATATCATTTTATTATATATAATATAAAATATACATTATATAAAATCTAAGAAAGGGGGAGGAGGTGCTACTAACCATACCTTAAAACAAAATTATTTTTTAAAATTGATTATTTAATATGAATTTTTAAACATAGTAAACCCTATACAACCCATTATAGGGGGTTTTATTTATTTATAATTTATGGGGAATGGATTTCACCCCATAATTTATTTTTTTAGGAAGAGGGTATGACAAGAAACTAACCAACACACACACCTAGACACCCCATCAGGTCAAGCATCATCCCTCCCTACAATGAATGGAAAAAACCACTGAACCTATTTATTACAAATATTGCTTGAATTCATAGAGTAATTGAGACTTTAAACCATGTGTGTATTTATGTAATAGTCACCCAAAGTCTGAATACAAAGTTTCTTTATGAATGAGAATCTTTCTATATTCCATGTCACTAGACATACACCCCATCACCCCACTGTAAGTTAAAATCACCATGTTCCAAGTCAGGGAAATTGTTCCCCCAAACAAGAATAATTTCTCCATAATTTACTTTGACACCAAATGGTAGAGAAACTCTCGATCACACATCATAGATCTATTTGGGAAGAGGACCTGATTATTGGTGTTAGTACACTTATGTATCTTTCGATATGCTAACACAATAATACATGTGTGGTGAACTGCTACATCACCTAATTTATATGCTGCATCATTTAACAGGTTACACTTTATTGATATTCATGTGGTAGGGCACCCATAAATCCCACATCATAAATCTATAGGGATATATATCTGTTGATAGGTGCCATTGTACATATCCCTCTTTCGAGGCTTCCCACTCGATGATACATGTATTTCACCATGTTTCTCCACCTTCCTGTTATGCCAAGTCATTCATATGATCTTTCTATGTTTCATGTTTCCCAATTTATATGTCTTAGAGGCACTGTGTTCAAATGTCCCTTGATGGACCAGATGACCTATGGCTAGAAATCCTAATAGTGCACTGAAGACCTATGAACTGAAGGACATTGATGGCTTGTAGTCCCTATAGCCTGTAGGTTAAAATATATGGACCCAAAGCCCAATTAGGGTGAATAGTTATACTATTATAGTACCATTACAATATCCACTAAAACATTGCAGTAGTACTACTATATTAACATAAAAATACTCCCCCACTGAAATTTGAACTCGAGTCTCTAGTACAGAATGACAAGGTATCTACCACTCAGACACCACCGCAATTACAAAATTAACCTAATAATTATATATTTTTAAAAAATTATTTTAAGAAAATATAATATTTACATACAAAAATCATACATAATTTTCCATAATTATACATAACAACTAACAAATAAAACAGACCTTGGGGACCCAAATTTTTAGTTTCATTGGATATTAATTACATAATCATTTTATTACATTATAATAATTAAAAATATGTAACAAGATTCTTAACATATGTTTTGATCTTAGAAATATTACTATATATATGTTCATGGGGAAATGAGGAACCTTAATAAATGAGTGATATCCCATGATTAGTTAAGGAAAAGTTATATTGTTGAGTCATAGAAGATTAGTTTATAAACACATGAGAAAACATAAGCATGAGAGAAATACATGATTAAAGAATAAGATCATAATAAATTATCACGATACATGAAATAATAATAATAGAATAATACATAAGAATATAGAAGAATAAGAATAATGATTAAAGAACAATATATATCATGTCATATGAATGTGAAATCCTAAGGATAATCATGATCCATGGACAGATAACAGTGGAAGTGGAACATTAAAAAGATTATAAAATAATAACATTATGAAAATATATAATTATATCATTCCAAAATATAATGTTTTGAAAATGGATAATATCCTCATATACCCATATAAAATTATAAATATATCTATCTATATCAGGGATATGCATAAATTATGAACATTGTTAACTGCATTATTTTCACACAAAAAATAATTATCTAATGAGATATAAAGCTTTATTGAATTCAGTAGAGGGAAATAAAATTCCAATCTCACAAATAAAATAATAATAAAACATACATATTTTTTCATATGGAATCAATCACACACCAAGTATTTATTAATCGATTGAAAGAAAATGGGTTCATAACATTTAAATGAGAAATCACATTAGAAACAATTTGGAATTTGATCAGATGATACCCAAATTTTAATCCCCCAAAATAAATATATAATAATAAAAATTGTATAGTGATATATTAATTTAAATTTAATATAGATATTTACATGAAAATAGAATAGAAATCATAAAAATAGAATTCTTAAAGTCATAGTAACAAGATTATACATCACTTTCAAAATTATTTTTAAAAGGTGTTAAATGAATTCAAAAAAAAATTAAAATTAAACAACCTAATAATGTAACCTTGGAAAAGGAATAAATTTAAATGTATAATAAATATCTATTTAAAGACATAAAATGTTTGGAATTAGAAATAAACACCCTTTAAAACATTTTTAACCGTTTTAGTGAAACATACTTTGGTAAAAAATTATAAAATTTCATTTTGAAAATATATAAATAGATTTATGAAATGTAGAGAATACAATTCGTATTAGTATTTCAAAATAATAAATCAATGGTTATGGTATGAAATAATATTAAAATTGAGGAGAAATAACCAATATATATAATGATAATTGTTCTTAACAACACATCATTTTTGATCAAGTAAGAAATAAATCAATGATGAATATTTTGATATAGAAATTTAATTTTCCTAGAAATAAAGAGAAATTAAAATATTATAGAGGATTAGTATAATATATATATCTCATAGGAACATATTAAATAGATAAAAAAAATATAACTCATGAAAAAGATATTGGGTCAATAATTATGACTTTGGAATTATATAAATCAAAATAAAATGAAGGTTAAAATATAAAATAGAAGAATAAATCCAATTTTTTTAATTATGATAAAAATATGAAAATGGGGTTTTATATACACCATATAAAGTAAAATTGTTGTATAACATGAAACATGCCTCCGTGAAGGAAAAATAATACAAAACCCTTAATTTCGATTCATGATTGGTCGGGCATTCTATAAATACCAACATAATCAATTATGGGATATTTTAAATATATATAATAATATTATTTATATTAATTTTACTTAATTATAGTCATTATTAATTTATTATTACCAATTTATTAATCATTCATTATCAAAATTGATCACCAGGTGTTAATTGTTCTATAATTTCTACACCTGATTTAGTATGGTTGTTTCTATCCATTAACTTTGATCACATGTTAATCACCTAAAGAATGTTGATGCAGAATATATGTATGTATTTTATTTATTTATAGAGTTCTAAGTTTATTTCATGGAAGTTACAATGTAAATTCATAATGAATGAAAATAAATTCTATTTTTTAATGAATAATGAATCAATAAAAAGAATTGATTTTATTAATAAAAATATTTGTATATATTACCATTATATAATTAAAAACATAAATTAAATTATTTATTATTAAAACATATTACCATAATTTTATTTTTTATTATCATTCTTGATGGAAATTTTATGGAATCATTTATGTAGGTGGAAAAACTGATCCATGCAAGAATTTGTTATAATGAATGAATGAGTAAGTATATAAATTTATATGGCTATAATATAATTTTAAAAAAACATATTTATGGTAAGAGTAAATAATTATAGTGGAGAGTATTACTTAAGAATATTTTACTTGTGAATATAAATGAAAAAATGAATAACCTGTTTCATACTTTTATGAAATCATTCTTTTATATGATGGCGTATTTTGGAATGAAGGACTTAGGCCTCCTTCTTGTTACCAAAATCTACCAAACATGAGATATAAATTATGAATAGTTCATTTGGGTATGGATTAAGAAGAAAATATAATAATATAAGTGGGTTTAAGTGTGTGGATGAAATGTCCATTATAACTAAAAACAAGGGACATTTATTTGAAAACTTAGTTTATGTGAAGAGAAAACAAGGAATCACAATGGAGTAAGGCATATAAATGATGTTTAAATTTTCATTATTTAATATCATATCTATAAAAGTAAATTTATTATTATTTAATATCAATTTAATTATTAAATTTATGTCAAGTCATTTTACCCATTTCCCCTCATTTTACTTGATTTAATTATTTACCGTAGTAATTATTATTATTTAAAATAAAATATAACCTATATTACCTAATTTTGATGTTATTATTCTAAATTTAGACTATATTTAATATAATTTAAATTAAAAACAATTTAATTTTTTTAATGAAAAAATATATAATACTAAAAATCATATTTTTAGTAATATAACATTTCAACCATAAAATGATTTAAGTCTTATTTCATATAATTTAATAATAATTAGATGAATTTTAATTCCTTTTATTTTATATATAATAAATATATTTCATTAAAACCATTTTTAAAATTTATCCATTTAACTTAGTAAGATAATAATATACAACAATTAAAAAACTATTTAAAAAAATGTAAATTTTTAACATTAAATGATTTCAATCATATTTATTTAAAATAAAATATTTGTATTCTAACCATTCATCAAAATTTACAATTTATTTATTGTTAAAATAATTCTTTGACTTTTATAAAAAAAATTAAAGGTGTTTAATTTGATAAAAATGTGTAATATATCAAAATACACATGTTACACAAAATTTCATATTGGAAATATATTTTATTATTTTAGTAATTACATGTATATATCATCTTAAATTATACTTAAAATAACCCTCAAGTCCTCTTCATAATCCTTAATAGTGAGATAAGTAACAATAGTTGACATGGGTGGTGATTTAGTTAGCATAGATCGTATATTGATTTCCATGAGCTTATATTTGTCTCATAAATGATTCCACATTGGTTGTAATTTTTAAAGATCATCATAGTCATGTCCAAGAGAAAAACCCAGTGAGGATCCCTCCATTCCAATCATAGATAAATGATCCTCATAAGAATGACTTCTATTAGTTAATTTCACTCCTTCTTCCTTTCAACATGAATTTGATAATATGGTTACTTATATTTATACAAGAAGAACCCAAATGGATTATGATGAAAAATGTTGTATTTTTTTGTCAATGTGAAAAAAGTCAATGATATGTAAAGTCAATATATTCTAAAGGTAAAGATGAATTAAAAAATAAGTCCATCCTTTTGACTATTGACATGACACAATACAAATGGAATGGAAGTATTACTTGGGTGAAAAAAATAAGGTCAATTCTGTATACAATTGACGATTAAGAAGATAAGTGGTCTAGATGATTTAATTTAAGATGTTAACACTCTGAATAAAAGTTTAACTAAAATTATAACAATATTTTTGAAATATTACTCTCCAGATACATGTAATACTTAGATCTAATTCTGAATGGTAACACCATTTGAAGAGAGCATGTTTATATAATTAATGGCATTGATGTCACCAATATTTGAAAATGTGTATCATGGTTAGTATTTCATTTATATAATGATTATTGAGAAAAACATAAGTGTAAACCTATGAAAAATGTTAAAGGTGGTTGAACAACACTATCTGTTACATGTTCATGCTGATTTTTAATAATTCATCCTTGTTCTTATAAAGTATGAAAACTTTTATTGATAGTTAAACTATTTAAGGATGATTTTGAATGAGTTAAGGTGGAGGAAATGTGATCTTGAAGCTAAATCAAGAAGTTAGTCTTATAGGAGTTACACTTATAGAAGAAACACTAAGTATGCAGGCATATATAGAGATAAAGTCCAAAAGTATTTAGTTTGAAGATGTATAAATTTAATATAACCCAAAAATAATTCTATAAGTTACATGATGGGATTTCAATTCTATGGTGGTTCATAATAAGAATAATAAGTAAGGTATTCCATATTATTTGATTCATGGAAAAGTTCAGAAGACAAGCCAGTACTAGACTAAGTTCAATTTGAAAAAAACAAAAATTTAAAAACATTATATTGATATTTAAGGGTTCCTATGAATGATACTTAAAGGTTAGTATATAATAGTTATAAACCTAATAAGTTAGGGTCAATATGTAACTGCTCATAATTATAGGTTATCTATTTGAAAATTTATTGAGATTTTTGGAAGGAGAGTTCATAAGAGGAAAATATTAATGATGCTGTATTGATCATTTAAAGTAACAAAAATTTTTCTTTTTGGAGGATAAATCATGATTCTTGAAGAATATAAAAGTTATAATATTTGAAGAAGGTGATGAATCAATAAGTTATAAGACATGAAGGAGTTCTTGCACTCCAAGTTAATGGTAAAGGATTTGAAATGTCCATGATATTTCACACTGTGATATATAAAATATTCCATATTTTATGTAATATTTTTTTTTATGATATATGATATATCTCAGTGTATATAGAATATTTTTTTGAAATAAAAAATAATAGGTCTTACTATAATATATAAGGGTGCATGGAATATACATCAGGGTACTTAGAAGACCAATCTTCAGTGTGAAGATTGTAAAGTCAAAGGCTCAACCAATGAATATTGAGGATGAACTTGGTGAATTAATCAGTAGAAATAAAGTATGGAAGTAGAATAATAAAGTTAAATTAGAATATGATGCTAAAGCTTCACTTGTTTTGTGATAAGTCTATAAAATATTTAGAGATGAAAATTTTCATATGTCCAAAATATTTGAAGGTGTGAAAAGTGGTATCTGAGGATGTTTAGATATGTATAAGTTCCGAAGATCATAAGTTAAAGGAGTGTAGAATTCTGGAAGCTAATAATATTAAGATTTTTGAAGATGTGTTGTGTGGAAGCTACATGATACATCATAAGAAATATTTTAGACAACGTGTTTGAGCTTTAGAAGAAAATTTCCAGAAACTCAAAAACTACATTAGAGTAAGTTAGATGATCTAAATTTTAGATAATAATAATCTCATTGTCTTGAAAAAATGTTGTGTAGAAATTTAGTTAAAAGGTATAATTATCATGAAATCTGGGAAAAATAATGTTCACATCAGGTGGTCATAGAATTTTTGTTGTTTGAACCCAAAAATGTTCATGAATATAAGGAGAGGTATTTTTTAGAGTCATTATGGGTTTTATGGTGAATCTATTATGCCTATAAACAAAGAAATAATTTTATCATTACCATGATAAGAATGTTGAATATATTTGAAGAGATCCAAATGATCTATTCTTATGTAAGGATTAAACGAAATTATTTATTGTGAGAAGATAGTTATCCAAAAAATATTAAGTGAATTCATTTACATGGGAACTGATGGCCTGATGAAATTTACATGAATAAAAAGTTATGTTCACATTGAGATCCATCCTATAAGTTTCATATATATTTTTTGGGTCAAATAATTTTAGGAAGCATAATATGAGATTATTAACTGTAATGTTTAAGAGATTATGGATGTTATGAAACCAAAAGTTAAAGAGTCTGACCAGTGTGTTCATATAGATTTGACGAATTGAGGAGGTTTAGTGATAAATCCAAATTGTATATTCTACATATTAATGGGATTATAAGTAAAAAAAATTTGATGTCAAAGGATTCAATATTATGAGAAGACACATAATTTGAGTTAATTGGAAAGTAATCTAATTAATGATGTCATTGTTTGAAGATAGATACCTTAGGGAGAAACTTATATATATGATTATTATTGAAATGAACTTAAGTGTGATCCCATAAAAAATACTAGAGGTTTATGAATATAATTTACTATTATACATATGTGATAAAGTTTATAATAATCCATAATTATGTTAATAGAGTATGAAATCTAATTTTGAGAGTAGAATAAGAAAAGGATGATAATGGAGTTAAGGTGTAGGAAAAAGTGATTTGGGAAGTGAAATATATAATTAATTCTTATGTGATATAGATTTACAAAAGAAACACTATGGATACATGCATGTGTGAAGATTGTATTACCCATAGTTTCTAGTTGGGGAACCAATACCAAGTATTTTGGAACCGATCCAGATCCCCCTTGGCATTTTCAAGCCTGAATCCCATGGTAAGTTATGTTTTTATTCATTCTCATCTTATTTCTTTAGATATACTTAGATATACTCCTCTCCTAGTTTTTTCTAAGATCTATGCCTTTTATGGGTAGAAATTAGTTTTTGGATGCTAAATTTGTTATTATTTGGGATTTTGTTGGAAGGAGAATATATATAAGGTTGTTTTATGGAGAATCGACCCGGTTTCAAGAGCATTCTTCATCCCTTGCTGGTTTTTTCCAAAACCTTAGAGGTAGGTGGATTCTCTCTCGACTCTATTTAGTAGAACTGATTGTCATGCATTCAGATTGAGTATATTATGTTGAATTGGTTGTGATTTTTTTGTTTATAAATCATTTGAAATCCTTCTTTGTTATGGTTTTAAAAATTTGGGAAAACTGGAAAATTAGGTATTTGAATAAAGTACTTGTGTTCTTAATTTCAAAATAAGGATTTCAAAATGGGTATTTTTTGGAATTGTGGAACATGGTTTGGATGAGATGTTTTCAATAAAATGGAATGTTTTATTTAATTGAAATGGATACTTTAAAATTGGTTTGTTCTTTGGTTTTCAATAAAAATGAAGTTTTATTGAAACAGTTTGTTTTGGTGATTTGAAAGGGTTTAGCATATATGGGGTTGTGTGAGTTCATGTTTGACGTGCCACTGAATAATGGATGTGTAACAATGGGGTACAAGGTGTATAACCCTATATCAGGGGTGTGTGTCATTGGGAAACAAGGTGATAAGACGAGAGACCACTCATGAGTATAGAACTATCAAATGAAGCATGGATTGGTGTTTGTGTTGTGAACCATGGAATGGGTTTTCCAAAATGTTAAGTGAGAATGGGTTTTAATTCTTTGTTTGGTTTTTTTTGAAGTATTACTTGCTGAAAATTGGTTTAATGTGCACTTGATTTCATTTGGTTACAATTTCTTTTAAAACTTATTTATGCTGTGTTATAAACTATTTTGTATATTGTTTTATATAAATGCTTATATATAAATTTGGAAAAATTTTCTATCCTAATGGCGTGAGTAGGGAAGTCCTTGGAGAAAACCACCAAGTTTTATACCCGCCCTTGATTTGTAACTTTGGTGCTTTTGCAGATACTATCTTTCAAGACATGGAAGAATCTGAAGTGTCACAAGACTTGTGATCCTTGGGATGTTTGGTGATTATAGCATGGATCTTTTAGAGCATGGAGTCTTGTTGTCATCTTGGTGTTTATATTTTTTTCTTTCACTATTTTTTATAGTATTTTTTCTTCTATTGTGGTGCAGTTGGTTTGGTTTTGGTTATAAAATTAGTTGTTGATTTTTATTTCTTAGTTCATGAATTATATGATGTTTGGTTGGTTATGGTTATTGGTTAATAGTTTTCTTTATTAAAGGTTAATTATTACCCCACTTGTATTTTATACCCTTCAACATTTATTTCCAACCTTTAGCATCTTGGGGATGTTACTTAAGGCCATGTAAAGATTCATTATATTCTCAAGACAATGGGAATAAGTGGGGAATTACAAATGGTATTATCTTGTTCAGTCCTTGCCTTAAAAGCAGTCTTCAGTTTTATTAGTCTTGTAGTTGAAATTTGTTCTTTTCTATTCCTTGGGTGGTGATCTAAGAAAGGATTAAGACTGTCAGGACTTGAAATGTATATCATAAAAGGACATAGCTAACTCATTTATACTGAACTTCAAGTTACCAAGGAGTTGGGTACACAAGTGTTTTGGAGACACTTATAGGATTATGGAATCTCATGGTAATGGGTTTATCCTATGAGACGAGCATGACATGCATTAGAGAAATGAATTCCAACGAATATTACGTATTTCATTTTGTAATAATGATTTACATTTTTTAAAGGTGCAATTTTTTGAAAAAATATGAGATTGTTTTCAAATGAATTATTTTTAAAATAATATGGTTGATGTATTTTAAAAATGGTTTAATTTTAAAAAATAAGGATGTATGTTTTCAATAATGGTTTATTTTGGAAAAAATGTTGTGATAGTTGATGTGATAGAATTTTTAATTCTAATGTATCAATTTCTAAAGAGTGAGACTTATCGAGTTGTTTTTTTTAGAAAATGGAACCTGGTAGGCATCATAGAGACCAGATGGAACACTACAAATTCTATCCTCACACATTCAGAATCTATAAAACAAAGAAATTATTCATCCTAAAGTATAAAAATATTTATATCATAAATTATGCAGATAAATTCATGCATTTAGTGTGCTTTACACCATAAATTATGGTGAGTGCAGCCATGAAGGCATGCATCTTTGAATCAGGGCTAAGGTTGGAGATTCGCTCGAATATAGCATTACTATGTACTAATGACTATTCTAACTTAGTGAATAGAGAAACATTGGATTAATGTGACATCTCAGGATCTATGGGTGGAGGATGTATGACGATACCTATGAAAAATGGTGGGAACTCGAATTCTGGGAACAAGAAAAATAGAGACATCTATTTCCAAGGTGGAAGTGGGAATTAGAATCAATTTTTTGGATTAGTGAACCTTTCTCCATGACCCAAGAGAAAAGAATGATATTTCCAATGTGGTTTTCATGACCACATAATGAAAGAGTGTATGATACAACCTAGATCATTCCAGAACTAGAAACAGATGAGGCATCTTCAATTCTATTCTTGCAGTGCTCCGAGGTTAGGTGCTTGAGAAACTTCTCAAGTGTTTCAAGCATCATATGCTTTGATAGGATGAGGACAGTATGGTTAGTCTCATCATCAGATAAGAGAAATCCATGGTGATTTTTGGAATACCAAGACTCCTCTACAAGTGCAATCTCAACAAAACAATAAAGATCAGAGTGCAACAATGAGGAAATTGTATGGAACTAAGCCGATGACCATGGATGGTAAGTCTTGACCATCTATGGTGAGAGGTATGATTCTTATTAATTCTACCCTTATGAAATTGTTTTTTGATACTGATTCATATTATTCCTTCATTTCATCTCATTCTATTAACATGATATGCTTAATACTTGAGATGATACCTTCTATGATAAATATTCAAACTCTTCTCGGTGAAAAAGAATGTCGAGACTTCATGTGTAGATCTTGTTCTATAATTTTTGATAGAGATGAGCTAAAGTGGGACTTCTCGGTGTTGGATATGGATGTATATGATATAATCCTGAGTATGTATTGGTTGAAAATGTTTAAGGATAACATCAAATATTATAGAAGGATAGTGATTTTCATAACTGAGGACGACATCAAGAATATCTACAGAGGGGAGTGGGTTGTAATGAAAGGTGCAACAGACATGTTGGTACTATATGTGAGGATGATATCTTACTAATTTGTGGTTTTAACTCTCGAATCAATAGAATACATTGAAGAAAATAGTTTTCCAGTGGTTGTGGATCAATTTCTAATGTATTTCTCAAGAACTTCTCTGGGTTAACACCTAGAAGGGAAGTGGAGTTATGATTGATCTCATTTCTGGGAATAGTTCTATTTCCATTCCATCTTATAGGATATAACCAAAAATGTTACGTGAACTGAAAGTGTATTTGGAAGATCTGGAAAGCAATGGTTTCATTCATAAAAACAAGTCTCATTGGGAAGAATTGGTCTTATTCGTGACAAGAGTGGATGGAACTCTAAGTATATGTGTGGATTATCTTAAGCTTAACCATGTTATGATATAGAATCGGTATCCACTACCACACATCAATGATATATTTGATCAATTTATGGGAGATCAGTGGTTCTGTAAAATTGATTTGCGATTAGGATACTATCAATTGCATGTTCGTAAGGAAGATATTCTGAAGACAAATGTGAGAAGTAGATATGGACACTATGAATATACAGTCATGCCTTTCAGTATTATGAATGCACCAATGGTCTTTACATAATTGATGAATCAGATATTTCAGAGATATCTAGGTTATTTTTATGTGGTGTATATTAACTATATATTTGTGTCTTCAAGGACAGGGGATGAGTATGAGAAACACTTGGTGATAGTGTTGGTAATCTTGAGAGACCATTGTTTGTATACCAAATTGTCTAATTGTATCTTTTGGATACAAAAGGTATGATTCCTTGACCATGTGATTTCTAAAAAAGGTTTTTTAGTGGACCATGAAAAATAGAAGCTATTATCTTGTGGAAATTGTCAAAAAAATGTCATTGAGATATGAAGTTTTATTGGTCTTCCTGGTTATTACTGATGCTTTGTGTGTGACTTATCATTACTAGATTTTTCAATGATAGCTTTGAAAAAGAATAATGTTCCATTCCAATGGACTGGGGGATTCCAGAAGTCTTTCTAAGAGATAATGGTTCATCTTACATCAGAACCAATCTTGATTTTTCCAGATTCAGGATAGGGGTACGTGGTGTACTCTAATGCTTCAGGATATGGGTTGGGATGTGTTCTCATGCAAGGGGACTATGTGGTTTCTTATGGTTCAAGGTAGTTGAGAGTGCATGATAAGAACTACCCAATAAATGACTTGGAATTAGCTATAGTTTTCTATTATTTGAAGACTTGGCATCACTATCTCTTTGGTGAGAAATTTGTGGTGTTCATAGATCATAAGATCTTGAAACATATTTTCTCACAGTGGGATTTGAATCTAAGGAAAAAGATATGGATGGAGTATATTCCTATGTTTGACATTGAATTAATGTATACACTGGGAAAAGGTAATTTGGTGGCCAATGCATTAAGCACAATTTCATACACTCAGTTGGAAAAGGAAGCTTAAGATAGATGGATGTTTATGTAGGTCCAAGCCGACATGCATGTGGAATGTGAAGACTAAGGGGATGTGGTAGTTTTCTTTTCAGTTGGAGTGGTTCATAATTTTTCAATGATTGTTTAAGAGGCCCAAAAATATAATGTAGAATTATTGGTTATGAGTTCAAAACTCAATGGTGGGGAGACTATTAAGGGATTGAATCTTTATAGGAATGAAGTATTGTGGTTCGTAGAGAGGATGGTTATACCATTGGTATGTCAGGAAAAACTTCTCCGTGCTTACCACCATTTGAAATCAGCTGTACATCCGGGTATAAAAAAGATGTATAATGCATTGAAGGTAAATTTTTTGGTGAAGCATCATGAAAATAAAAGTGGATGAGTTCATTTCAAAGTTCTTAATTTATCAGAATGTTAAGGAAGATCAACATCTACTGGAAGATATGTTGTATACTTTACTGACTCTAGTGTAGAAATGGGAGCAGGTAGACATGAATTTTGTTATAGGTCTCCCAAGAACAGTTTAGAAACATAATGCCATATGGGTGATAGTGTATTGACCTACCAAGTCATATCATTTCATTTCAATTCATGAAACTCATACGTTGGAGGATCTATCCAAAATCTACATTCAGTAATTGGTAAATATACATGGAGTACCAGTGTCAATCGCATGAAATAGAGATTTGAGGTTTACATATCATTTTTGGAAATCCTTACATAAATCCCTTGGGACTTAGTTTTCTATGAGTATGGTGTATCATCCTCAGACAGATGGAAAATCCAAAAGTATGATACAAACATTGGAAGAAATGTTACGGGCTTATGTAATAGATTTTGGAGGTTCATGGGAGGATCAAGTGTCCTTAGTGGAGTTCTCATTCAATAATACATATCAGGCTTCAATACATATGGATCCGTTTGAAGCATTTTATGGGATTCCTTTTCATTCTCCACTATGTTGAGTGGAAATAGGTGATAATTCACTATTTGGGATGATCCTTGTCCAATAAATAATTGATAATATTCATTTGATTGGAAAGTGGATGGATATGTCTTAGAGTCATTAGATATATTATGGAGATCATCGCCGAAGACCGTTTTTGTTTGTGGCGAGTGATCTTGTGTTCTTGAGGATCTCTCCAAGGCTTGTACATAGTCATTTTTGGAAATAGGGAAAGTTATCTCCAAGAAACATTGGACCTTTAGATATATTGGAATGGGTTAAAGAGGTGGAATATTAGTTGGCATTTCCTCCATGGTTCAGTTCGGTGCATAATGTGTTCCATGGATCTCAGTTGAAAAAGTATCATCATGATCATGACCATGTGATCATATCAGATCACGTTGACCTAGATATTGATTCCTAACTGGTACATATACTGGTGATGATTTTGGATAGGCAAGATAAAGTATTATGTGAAAAAAGCATCAGTCTATTGTGGGTTTCATGGAAACATGGTTAGATATAGGAAGAGACTTGGGAATGAGAGAAGGAAATGAAAGAGTAATGGTCAGATCTCTTTTACAAAAGAAATTATTTTCAACTTTCTAAGGATATAAAGACCAATGGTGGGAAGAATGCAGTACCCCTATTTTTTGGTTTGGGAACCTCTCCCAAGCATTTTGGAACAAATCCTGAGCCGTTCCTTGGAATTTTGAAGCCCGATTCCCATCATAACTAACATTCTTCTTTGGAATCATCACGTTTCTTTAGATCTAATTTGATCTACTCACCCTATCCTCTTTATTTATCAGATATAGGATTTTTATGGGTAAATATATGTTTTTATGCCAAAATTGTTACGATTTTGGTTTTTTGTTGGTAGGAGATGATATCTAAGTCCATTTTTGTGGAGAATTAAACCAGTTGCTAGAGAATTCTTCATCCCTTATCAGTTTTCACCAAAACATTCAAGGTAGGTGGCCTCTCTCTCGAATCCAATTATTATAACTGATGGACATGATTTCAAATTGAATATCTTGTGCAGAATTGGTTGTGATTTGGCTGTTTAGCAATTTTTGGAAACCAGTCTTTGTGATGGTTTGGCATGGATAATTGGGTATTTAAATAATGTTCTTGTGTTATTAATTTTAAAATAGTGATTCTAAAATTGGTATTTTCTTGAATTTTGGCACATGGTTTGGATTAGGGGGTTTCAAAAAACGGAATGTTTTATTAAAATGAAATTTCTGCTTTGAAATTGGTTCTTTCTTTGGTTTTTAATAAAAATTAAGTTTTATTGAATTTTTTTTGATGATTTGAAATGGTTTGGCATACATGGGGTTGTGTGAGTTCATATTTGATTTTCCCCTAAATAAGGGACATTTACTATTGGGGTAAAAGTTTTGTGACCTTGGAATGGGGCCATGTGTCATTGGGACACAATGCGATAAGATGAGAGGCCACTCATGAGTATGGAACTATCAAACGCATCATACATGAGTGTGATAGTTGTGATCCCAGAAATTGGTATTCCAAAATGATAAATGATAATTGGTTTTAATGCTTTGTTTGGTTGTTTTATTGGAATTATAACTTTCTAGAAATTGGTTTAATGAGCAGTTGAGTTTATTTGGTTACAGTTGGTTTTGGAACCTATTTATGTTGTGTTATAAACTATTTTAAAGAATTTTTTTATATAAATTGTTATATTTAAATGTGGAAAACTTTTCTATCCTAGTGGAATGAGTAGAGAAGTCATTGGGGAAATTTTACTAAGTTTTATACTCACCCCTTCTTTGTAACTTTAGTGATTTTACATATACTATCTTCCAAGACATTGGAAAAGGTAAAGTGTCACACGTCTTGTGATCATTGGGATATTTGGTGATTGAATCATAGATCTTGTGGAGAATGGAGTCTCATTGTTATCTTGGAGTTTATATGTTTTTATTCTGATGTTTTCTTTGATAGTTGTTTGACTTCTGCTATGGTACACTTGGTTTGGTTTTGGTTATAAAAGTAGTTGTTGATTTGAGTTTCTTTATTCATGCACCATATGGTGTTTGGTTGGATATGGTTGTTGGTTAAAGGTTTTATTTATTAAAGGGTAAATCATCCCTCACATGTATTTGAAACCCTTCATTATTTATTTCCAGCCTTTGGCATCATGGGGATGTATCTTAATGACAAGTAATGATTCGTTGTATTCTCCAACCAATGGGAATAAGCGGGTCATTACATTGATGTTGTTTGAAATCACTATTTCTAGAATAGGTAAAAAATATAGATAATCTATAAATAATTTTGGAAGTCACATGAAGGAATATAAATGTGAGGGGGTTCACAAGGAAAATAATTAAGGGAATTCCTATGATCTGATTCATAGATATCATTAAAAGAAGAGATGATACCTGACTGCGTTGGAGCTGAAAATTTGAAAAAGAAAAAAACCATAGGTTGATACATAAAGGGTACATAAGTATGATATATAAATTTGAAAATGTATGGTTTATCTACAAAATATGTAAGGGTTGATATGTAAGAGCTCATATATAAGGGTTATGTGTTTGAAAATAGATTGATATTTTCAGTAAGACTATTTGAAAGAAGAAATGATAGAAGATACTATGTTAATAATTAAAATTAATAATCATCATGATTTTTTAAGAAAAAATCATGATTCATGTTGAGATTGGAAGTAATATTATTTTAATAAGGTGAAATATTTTAATGGTATAATACTTGAAGATATACATGAACTCTTATTTGAAGCTAAAAGATTGGAAAATTCCTTGAGAGTTTACACTTTGATCGATGATATTTTTATATGGTATGTAATATGTTTTAATGATACATGGTATATCTCAGTTTACGTGAAAGATATTTTTAAAAATAAATTAATTTAAATAATTCATGATGTAATATGTAAGGGTTCATGGATAATAAATAAGGGTACTTAGAAGACAAGTCTTGGGTGTTCAGAAGGTTAATCCAAAAGATGAATAAATAAATATTTAGTATACTCTTGTAATGTGAATTACTAGAAGATAAGTATAAAATTGAAATAAGAAAGATATAGTGGAAGTTGAAGTTGAAGTTGTTTGAGTTATGTTTGGAAAGAATTTCTATATTACACTTTACCTAAGACCAATAGATCATAAGATGAAGAAATTTTTAATAGATAATAAGATCAAAAGTTGAAGTAGTGTAGAATTATGGATGATGAGAAAACCCAATGTTTTAAAGGTGATTTGTGTATTTTTTTCATGGGATTTCATAATCTAGAGACTATAGAATGTGTTGGAGCTATAGAATAATAATTCTAGGAGATTAGGAGTTGTTTTAGAGAAAGTTCAATTATACGAATGCTAGGTAAGAATGATCTAGAAGTTATGGAAAATAAAATTTACAAATTTAGTGTAAAAGAAATATTATTATGTAATATAGTAAGAATAATACATAATTAAGGTGGTCATTAAAGTTATGTTTTTGAACTTGGTGCTATTTGTAACTAGATGGAAGAGCATTTTACAAACCCACAAAGGGTTTCCCATTAGATCAATTATGCCCAAATATATTCCATAATTTATTAATTATAGTGATATGAAGATTGAATATTTGTAAGGATAGATAAGTACTCAATTATCTCAAAATTATTGCATGAAAGTATTCCTTTCTTGAAGACAGTTATGCAAAAATAAATTAGGTACAATTATTCATGTGAAAAATGATTATGAAAATAAATTTATGCAAATAAATAGTTGTGTTCAAGTTGGGATCCAAAATATAAGTTCTTTATTTTTTTAGGTCAATGAATTTGAGGAATATAAAAATTAGATACTGAAGTATAGTTTTGGGGTTATTCTAAAAGTTAAGAAACCAGAAGTTAGTGAGTTTGAGCTACATGTTCTTGAGGATCTTCTGAGTCAAGGAAGTTTAGTGATAAATTTAAATTTTATCTTCCATATACTAGTGGGATTAGAAGTACATCTGATTCAGAAGTTAGATAAGATATAGAAGTTGAGTTGAATCAAAATTTACCTATGTTAAAGATTCATGATGATGAGGAGGAAGAAAACATGAAAAAACATTCATAATATTTAGTTTAACTTACTAAATATTTAGATAACACAGTCTAAATTCATGTATTTGAAGTTGTTTCTTTAGTGGTAGTAAAATACCTACTGTTGAATAAAATGATCTTACATTATGGTCCAAAGACATCCATGATCATACTGAAGATCTTGTTCATAAGAGTATATTGAGGAACATTGTAAACTGGTGGGAGGTAGTATAAATAACTATTCGAGAGACTATAAAACTATCATAAGATAGTAAAGCATTATTTTAGGATAACTTATTGTATTCACTCAAGTAATATATTTGATATATATATCCTATACTATACTCAAACACAGTAAGTATTAGATAACCACATTAGGATCGGGCCTTGGAAAAATATCATGTGGTGTTCTTTATTTAATTTATTTCTTTCATATGGTGTGAATGTGTTAGTGAAAAAATGGAATCCATTCATCCTAATAGGTTTATACATTAAAATACTAAAAGAGGTAGATTTTAAGTGAAGATAATATCTGTAAAACATGTCCACACCAATTCACCACCATCTTAATGTGACTGCACAACCTACTGGGAACTTCAATCCGAATCAGAGAACAATATTACAACTTTTATTGGATATAATATTTTTCCTTCCAATTGTTTTAATTAATTTTTAATAATTACATACTTATGAAGTTATTTATAAACCACAACAATAGAATCAGGATTATATCCCTATCAATGTCAATATGGAGGATTGTTCTACTAAAACTCTAAAAAACAAGAAGAAAAAGTTAGTTAAGAAGTTAAGGAAGGTATCTTCTCAAAAATAGAAGAAAGTGGATGCACTCTTATTTTAAGGAAATTAATTTGGTAAGTTATATATTATATCTACTAACAATTATACATAAGAATCATCTGGGTCAATTATTGAAGAGTATGAGTCTATTAAATCAGTTGAATAATTCCACTATAAAGTTAAATACAATCTAAAAAATGTTCCTATTAAAATTTTCAATTATATATTTGATATTATAATATAACTATATGATGATAAATCACATGTGATAATAAATGGAGACACTATAGAAAAATCACTGAGTAAGAATCTGTAAGATTAAAAAACTCTCATTAAACTTGACGAAGATAAAGATTATACTTTGTTGATAAAAAAGAAAAAATTCTCCATAGATGAAGAATTATTGCAAATTATCATTTATGTGAAATCTAATACAAGTAAGGATTGTAAGGAGAGGGCCCATAATCTATAAAAAACTCATAATGTTATTCTTGGTGTCCAAAATATCTTATTTTAGTATCACGGATAAAAGTGTAAAAAATATTGATAATTCTCTACAAGAAACGAGTCAGTTTAATAAAGATCAAGTAGATAAGATAAGAATGTAATGTGAAGATATATTTAAATATATTAAGGATCATAAAAACACACGAAATCTAAAGTGTCTTGAGTTGAAAGTAAATTTTAGAAACCAATAAGTGTATTATGTTAAATATTTACACTAATAAAAAGTAAGATTCATGGATATAAATGTTTTTAGAATAATATTTATAGTAGATAAAGTTTCTTTAAATTATCTAAGGATAAATCCAATGAATTATCATAAAGAATAGTAACACTTAGTCTAATTTTTTTTTTATATTCACTAATAATGGTTCCATGGATTGTTTTAGTTATAACATAATCTATAGATGTATATGTGTTGGAAAAAATTCAAAGAGACCCACCACTTCATCAATGGTGTATGTAATAAATTTAAATTGTTTTAAATCCCTATGTAGGGATTAAAATTAAGGATTATTTTCTAGAAAATAAAAATGAGAAAAAGTTGGAAATAATGTTTTACAAAAGAAGAAATAAAGATTTATTGGACACTGTTAGTGCTGTGAGAAGTTTAGAGACAGGTATATTAACTATTTGTATGACATGTTAATTATTAAAAGGAAAATATGACACAAATTAAGTCGGAGGAAGGGTGAATAGAAAAATAGAAATCTATAATTCTTAAATATATTTCGAATCTTATATAATTCCTATGGAAATTTTGATAATGGTGGTCATTAAGATGATGAGTTATTTTATAAATTTACCAAGAATAATTCATATATTTATAAGAAGATAATATCACAAAATATAAAGAAGAATATACATAAAGATAAGTTAGGTTTAGGTTTTATGTAAGTGAAGAAAATTGTTAAGAAAAACACACCCATGAATAATTCTAAGATATATGTTAAACCAAAGTAGTAATGATTCTACTGTATGAGAAAGGGACACATCAAGGAACATTGAAAACATGACATTAATATAAAAGGTGAAAGAAATATGAAAAACTAAACAGAATCAATCAGGGAATGAAACAAGATTATTTGTTTGGTGGAAGTCATTTTTTATGTGGAATTGTGTGGATGGTGAAAACAATTTTGTCACATTCCCAACAAATTATTGACATAGCTACCCGGATAGAAGGAGTATATGAAATAAAGTAAAATATTCATTAAAATCATGTGTAAAAACAAATAAAGATAGAAATACTATAAAATAATGAATTAATTTTTGGATATAAAAATTTCATATATAAATAATATGGATAAATCCTATGAAAATTCAAGTGACATTCTAGATAAGGTGAAAAATCATATTCCACATAAGGGGAAATATAAAAAGGTCAAGAAGACTATGTTTCCTAAGGAGGTTCAAATATGTAGACTCAAAATAAAACTAATAAGGGATATTTTTCACCAATCCTAATTAGTAGATAAAATGACTTCTAGGTTGTGAAGAAATTATCAACCCTACTGCTCACATTTAGAAGAAAAGGAGAAACCCCCTTATAATGGACCCGAACCTAATAACCTAGAGTGAGTGGTCATTTTATTAAAAAGGAATAGGTATAAGAGATAAAATTACTAAGGATTGGCCAGTTTACTAATCTTTGAGAACTAGATGCATACATGGTACCCTAATTAAATTTTAAAATTATCATAGAATATAACGAAAGAAAATAAACTACTTCTTATCACTTATTCAAAGATTTATTCTTCACTGCATGGGGAAGGAAAAAAAATAAAAGCGTGAGATCAAAAATTTAGTAAGGGATATGTGGAATAATAATAATTGAATTAAATTCCATAATTTATATCCATTATTCTAATGTAAACAATCTGAAAAACACATGGCATCAATAAATTGATAATGAAAACACATCCATATATTTTTTTCATAGTGAAAATCTCTTGGAAAGTAATAACTGAGTAATTAATAAAGAAAATGTGTATTTATTATATATAATGTATCTAGAACATTACCCATTATACCTTCAATAAAGTTTAAGTATGTGGGTAAACACCCACCATATTTTGTTTTTAAACAAACACAATGGGTTTGTCACTAACTATTTTGTCTCATGAGACCTATCGATGCATCAAGGTGCTATCTATAATCGGGCCCCACCCATCACTACAAGCCCAAATAATTCTTCATAAATATATTAAATTCAATTAAACACCTTATTTTTAAATTTTATATCGTTAATATGATAATCATATCCATGGTATAAGAAATATGGATATTTAATGAATGATGATCCTAAATGAAAGTGAGATATATATACACCACAAACAAGGAATAAGTGGTCAAATGATATATCATAATGGTTTTCATCAAGGAATGGATTAAAATAATAATTAAACATTAATAATGGAAAATAGGCTTAGATCATGATAAATTATGTCCAAATAAAGTTAAAACATTTAAAATATTGTTTTTAAGAAACCATAAAAAAGAGTATCTTTAGTGCGGTTTGAGGGAAAATATTAAAGTGTATTTAATACAGAAAATGAATTAATTGTTTTAAAAATCTTTGAATGAAATAATATAGTTTTCCAGATAAAAATAGTTATTTTATAAAAATTTTATTGGATTAAAATAGATTATGGAGTATACTTGAAAATAGGATTGAAATTGGAAAGTTTCCTTAAATTAGAATTTCTTATCAGAAGGAATTGAAAATAAAACCTTATATAACATGTATTTACCCATAAATGAATGAATAATCAAGCTAGGTAAATATTTTTTTAACATAAAAAATAATTTAGGAGTAGTAAATAATAATAATTAAGAATTACATTGTGGTAAAGAAAGAGAAAGAGTAACCTGAAGGAAAAAAAGGAAGTTCAAGGATAATCCCTTACCTTATGTCCAAATAAGTTCTGAACTTGATCTTAATGTAATGTATAATCAGATAAAATAAATAAATTAATTAATTTATAACCTTTTATACAATTATTTGATTTATTATAATTTTATTAAGTTCAATTATGGCTTTTTGATGAGTTACAAGATATAATTTTATCATTCAGGAGCATTTGTTTCTTTAGTTTTCATTATTGGTTTACATTTATACATATATGGAAAATCATGTAAAATTAGAATAATTTTAACTAATTGAAATTATATATTATTAATGAAATTATATAATATTAAATGGTAATAATTTTTTTCCAGTTATATGGTATGAGGATGAATCATTAGATAAAACGTTAGCAATAATCGTTTAAATTATTTTAGCATTTTTTCAATCATCACAAAATAATTTTTGTTTAATAAATATTATTCAAATATACTGATTAAAAATTATAAATTAGATATAATACATACATTATAATATTTTTTAACCATAAAAATTATTTTATGATCATCATTGTAGGCGGAATTGAAAAATCGAAACATGTCGTCTATGAAGGTTGTAAATTGTCACCTCACGGTGCTGTTTTCATTTTTTGAATAACAAGAAGAGGAGGAGAGAATTGATGATGGATTTTAAATTGACATAATAAAATTACAATATATATAATATAATATATTTATCATTAATGTTTGGATATAGGAGGCTAGGATAGTATAAAAAAATAAAAGAAATTGAAAAGAAAATAAAGAATGTGAAAGAGGATTTCACATCTTGAAATCTTCTCATTGATAACCTCCTTAAAGAAATTGGTTTTGATATTTTGTTGAGAACATATCCTCCTAGACATGGTGAATAGTATTGGTAAGAGTACTGGGAAGAAATTGGACAATATTTAAGGTTTAATAGGTGTGATTAGAAGAGGTGGTGGGGGTGGTATTTATAGTTGAGGAGAGGGGTATTTTTTGATTATTTTATTCATTTGTTTACTATTTTGGATCAATAATATAAATAGTGATGTCATGACCCGTCCCCTGGGGCCCATTCCATGACTACCCCAAGACCGCCTTCCATAGGCTAGGGGCTAGTGACTAACACTGAAAGGCGTATTCCCTAAAACTGGGAAGGCATTGCCTTTATAACCTGCAAACACATGAAAAGAAGCACACAAAGAGATACGAACACAAGTAAACTGTTTAGTAAAAAGAGTGTGTACAACAAGAAAAAGGGGCTAAAATACAAGCCCAACTAGAAATTACAAGAACAACTGAAATACTATACAACTGAAAAATGAGAAAGGCATCTACTGGGTCTTCCTCTAAGGTTCCTACCTGAAGGGTGGGTACAGATCGCCTCCTCAACACTCCATGTCCGCCAATCTCCTATGCATACCAAAAAGCTGTATGGTCCACCTTCGGGCACCGTCAAGTCCTGGTACCCTCATCCTCGATCAGAGCTATCCGTCGTCTACACCAAACACAATAAGGTGAGGGCAAAGCCCGTGCAGGAGTGAGTATAACGATACTCACCTGGGACCCCGAGACCCTCAAGGTCTCACAAAATCCACAAAGGATAAACCTCAAAGCATGTAAACTAGTGAAAACCCTACTAATGTATATTCCCATACATATAACTAAGTTATCAAATATTAATCATCTCATTCATGAGGAAACACAAGGCCCAACTCCTTAGCCAATGTAAAACTGCTCCATGAAGGAAAGATTACCACGAAGGTAAGTACCACAAAGGTACACCACACAAAAGAATACCACAATGGTAAAGACTCAGCCCAAACCAGGTATAACTTAGGTACAGTAGTAGAGATGATTAAATGTAACTATTGAAAAATCTTACTCTGTTAAGAGGTAGACCCATGAAGTATATTAAATTACAGACCCTCACAGGATCCTAGTACCTCGTCAGACCCACACTGGATCCTAGTACACAGTCCAACCCACACAGGATCCTAGTACATCGTCATACCCACAGAGGATCCTAGTACATCTTCAGTACATCGTAAGACCCACAAATGATCCTAGTACATCTTCAGTACATTGTTAGACCCGCACAGGATTCCAGTACATCGTCAATACATCGTTAGACCCACACAGGATCATGGTACATCATCTGTACATCGTCAGACCCACACAAGATCCTAGTATATCGTTAGTACATCGTTAGACCCACACAGGATCCTAGTACACCGTCAAACCCACATAGGATCCTAGAATATCGTCATACCCACACAGGATCCTAGTACATCTTCATTACATCATCAGACCCACACAGGATCCTAGTACATTGTTAGTACATCATTAGACCAACCCATGATCCTAGTACACCATCAGAGCTAGCTACAGGGTACCCGTGCTAAGCTTGATCATCTCCAGGAGAGTCTTCTCCTCAAGCTACTGGTCAATAATCCAAATTATACTAAGTCCCAGGAAGGAGTATCCCAAAGGACCGCCATGTAAAAGTTGTATTAGTGCAATAGATGATGTGTCAATCAGACACCCATTCTGTAAGTTATTGGCCTTTTAGTCCCAAGGTTGTGTTCGATCCAACTTGTCCAGACCCCAACGTTATCAAAAACTCAAGTAAGGTATTACAAAAGGACCGTCTCGATCCAAGGTTTTTAGATCCGCAGACGGTTCATCAAACGGATGCCCGTAGCTCAAGATATAGTTGAAAGAACAAAAAGGGTCAAAGTTGGTCCGGGTCTGGTCCGACTAGGCTGGACTCGGTCTGGGCCGATCCGACCCGGTTCGGAATGACCCGACCTGACCCGGGTCCGGCCCTAGGTCCGACCCGACCTGCCAGCGTGGCCCGACCCGTAGGGTGGCCCGCGGCTAGCTGAACGATCTACCCTCTTTCACAGCGCGGTTGCGCGCCGCGCCCCCACCAGCGGCCGGCTTAGCCGACAACCCTCCTTTGCCCCCACGACCTCATGTCGTTGCTCTAGCATGTCGGCGGCATGAACGTGCATCACTGCCTATCCTCCGTGCAGCCGACCGTGTGTCGGTCACCTCCTCTGATCCACAGCGGCTGATGGGCCGTGACCTTCTCATCATCTGTCGGCGCGGACGTGCACTGCCCATCCTTCCTCACGGCCGCCCAGGTGCCAACTTCCACCTCCTTCCACAGGCCATTGTGGATTCGTTTCAAGCCTGAAAAATTAAAGGATCGAATATTTTTGATCCTTATGTCAAGGGTTTCACATCCATATATTGATCTCATTAAAACATTTTATTTCCAGCACCAATAAATATTTGGACACCTATTTCCGTAAGCCATTGTGTCTTTGTTCTAAGCCCAAAAAACTGAACGATCACATATTTGCGATCCTTGAATGAAGGGATTTGCGTCCGTATATTGCTCTCACCAAAAATCCATATTTAAAGTGACAATAAATATTTGGTCACCTACTAAATCATGAAGAACACATCCAGAATCACAAAGAATTGCAGAGAGGTCGGGCCATGTTCATTTGGCCCGCTCCCTCCGAGTTAGGGCGGTAGCAAGCTGCTCAATAATTCTTGAATCATGAAGAACATAAAGAACGGGTTAGGGGGTTATAAATGAACAACAAACCCTACATCATGAACGGTGGAGAAACACCCACAGTTGAGGAAGTGGGTCGGTGTTCTCCTTTCCCACAATAACCTCCAATGATGCCGCTTGATCATTAATCATAATTTGGGGTTTTGGTGTTGATTTCCACCACTTGCCGGAACCGAATCCTTCTTCCAAGGGCTCGATGTTGCATCACTCCTTCAACACTTTGCTTCTTGGTGAAGATGTTCCGACACCTCTCCCCAAGCTCCATATAAATAGGAGAGGGGGTGTCTAACGGTGTCGGGAATTAATGGGAGTAAATTTATTAGGAATATTCCCAAATTATCCAATGAATCAGTTACTAGGATTGATGGTTCAAGACATTTATTGGCTTGCAATATAACCGGTCCCACCTTACTGCTCATCCATTGGAGTAATAGTATAAAAATAAAATAATAAATTTATTTATTTTATTCTATTAAAAGTTTCTAAAAAAACTAACATTTTCTCTGGACCTTCTGCGGTCGAAGTGAAGGTCTTCTTAAGAGAATATCAGCACTGCGAGTTCAACGGTGTCCTAAGATTTCAATTCCGAGCACCGGTTCAAAAGTTACAAAATGCCGCTTATGCGTTTACTGAATGTACCTGAAAAAAAGTTTGGAAAATTATTAATATTCACCCTCGACCTGCGCCGGTTGAGGTTATCCTCCGCCCAAGTGAAACATGCCCCAACGAACCAAAATGTACTCTCAGATTTCCAATCTGAGTTACCGTTTAAATGTTATGGATGTTACAATAAAATAATCATCACTTAATTATTTTATTTACAACCAAATAATAACCTTCAATGGTGGCCTACGCCGGCCAAAGTTAGTATCTTCTTAAATAAATAATTCCCTCACATGTTCAGCGGTGGTCTCAGATTTTCAATCCAATCTACCGATTGTGAGTTATAAGCATTTGAAAAATAAAATAATTTATTTAATTATTTTATTTACAGTTATGCCATTTTTGGGTTTTCTCACAGGAGGACCATGCCGACTAAACTTAAGTCATGCCTATTGTAAACCCACCATCCTGAGTGCAATGGTGCCCTCATATTTCTGATTTGATTAACCGTTTAATAGTTATTCCACTTTTTCAAGAAATTATATGCACTACTTAAAGTTTAACAAAACTTTGACAGACCGTTCCGGGAACTCCGAGCATCGGAATCACGCACTGTCAATTTTCTCGAACTTGTCAAATTTCCATATATTAAAAAAAACTACATGTAATTTGCAGTTCTTTACATTCTCCCCACCTCAGGGCTTTGCATCCCCGAAAGCCCCATTACAAAAAAAATTAATAAAACAAGTGGCGGTACTGGGCACGTATCTGAGCCTACCTCTCCCAAGTGCTCTCCTAGAGGTTCCCGTTCTACCAAAGAATGTGAACTAGAGGTATAGACCACCCACGAAGGACCCGATCCTATCGATCCTCAATCTCTACTGGAACCTCCACAAACGTCACCCCATCATTGAAGTCCAGCTTGTCATGGTCGATGATGTGGTGTGGGTCATGAACGTATCTCTTCAACTGGGATATGTGGAATATTTCATGCACCCTCTCCAACTATGGTGGAAGAACCAAGTGGTATCCTACCTCGCTTATCCTCCGAAGTATCAGAAAAAGACCGATAATCCTTAGTGATAACTTGCCGCCCTGGCCAAATCTTCGAAGACCCTATCGAGGAGAGACTCGCAAGAATACGTGGTCCCCTCCTAGAACTCCAAGGGTTTCCATATCTTGTCGGCATAAGACTTTTTCCAACTCTGTGCAGTCTTCAATTTCTAACAAGTGATACATCGTGATACAAACTCTTCCACTGCTTCCTTCATCCCGGGCCATCAGTACTGACGTTAGAGATCCTAATACATCTTCACCACACCAGGATGTGCTGCTTGAGGTGAAGTAAGGTACTCCCTCAACACATCCTCATGTAGCACAATGGGTACCATGGTACGTCCTCTGAAGAGGATGAAGTGCTCCCCACCTTCATAAAATCCATCAGGTGTATGTCCTATGGATATCTGAGCACGTCGATCCTCACAGTCAACGTCCCCACACTGTGCCTCCCCGACTCACAGAAGAAGTGGGGAAGTGACTGTAAGAGACTGAGGAAAAGACGCTACATCCCATTCCACAAAGGATATCTACAAAGTGGCCAGCTTCTCCATGACCTCACCTAGCATTTGTATGCCAGATCTACTGCTGAGTGCATCTTCTACAACTTTCCCCTTCCTAGGAGTATAAATTATCTCAAATTCATAGTCCTAGAGGATCTCTAGCCACTCTATTGGGAATTGGAAACTCAAAACTCTTGCTACCACAAGGGTAAGGTTGGCCGACTCAAGAGTGATCGGCTATACCCTCCTATATATGAGTTTATCCTATGCTACCTGGGTTTCCTTTTTCACCAACTAAGGAAAACCTCATCCCATCATTGTAGATAAACCACACCGTTTTTTCCTAATACAGTAAATATTAGTATGAATTGTGGATGTCCAGTCATATCCAAACTAACATCATAAGGCCTCGACACTGCCACCAATAGGTTCCAACCGAAAATCTCGCCTCAAGGGTCAGATCACACCTTTGGTGTAAGTGTGATTATCGTCTCTCCTCCCAAAGGTATCTCTAGATGTGAGGGTCAAGTCAATGGATTAACCAAAAACTCTAGGTCTTGAGAATGATTCGTGGAAAGAGGGAATGATTGGTACCTAGTTCTATTAATACAGAATCTAGTAGTAGACATAGACTGTACCTCGAATCATTCCAAATCCCTTGGGTCACATTCCTTGACCGCATACAACTACTCCCTTCCCCTATCCTCTAGCTCCATGAGCCTAGTGGGGTCCACAAAAAATGGGGGGAGGTTCTAACATGTCGAAAAGTAAATCACCTCATGCTATTATCCTAGCTCTGGGTCCACGTCTGCTGCCCTGCAGATTCATCTGTCCCTATCAATTCTTCTTCACGAAACATTTTTCACACCCAAGTCTCTAAGACTAGAGAAAGTTTCATGCTTTCACACAGCTAACACTCACTGGCTGTATCCACTCAGCCAAAGAAAATTCAACCATAAAGGTTCTCTTTAGAACCCTAACATAATTAGGAATTCATAGAGGAAAAGTGTTGGCTCAAATGTCCTTAAACACGCCTCGCTCGGAAGTCCGAGACCTGAACTCTAATCGTATCGTATTCATCGAGTACAAGGAATGGTCAGTACGCCTCGATGAATACTCAGCTACCGACATGTCAAGACAATAAAATAACTTTATTATTTTATTTCTATTCTATTCCTCCAACGGACGAGCGGTAAGGCGGGATCAACGACGTGTCAAGCCAATAAATGGCTTGACCCATCAATCCTAGTAACTTCATCATTGGATAATTTGGGAATCTTCCTAATAAATGTACTCTCATTAATTCCCAACACCATTAAACACCCCCTATCCTATTTATATGGATCTTGGGGAGAGGTTTTGACACAGCTTCTCCAAGCAACGAAGTGTTGATGGAGTGTCATGACATTGATCCCTTAGAAGATAGAGTCGGTTCTGGCAAGTGGTGGTGATCGACAATGAAACCCCAAACGAGGATTGACGATCAAGAGACGTCATTGGAGGCTGTTGTGGGAATGGCGAACACCGACCCACTTCCTCAACTATGGGAGTTTCTCCATCGTTAATGAGGTAGGGGTGTGTTTTAAATTTACCAATGTTCATTTTTCCCCTCACATTGAATCATCCCCCTTGAGCCGCTTACTATCGATGTAATGCTGAGGGTGCAGGACAAACAAACAAGGCTCGACCCCTCCGTCGTTCTTCATGAATGGTGTGTTTTTCACAATGGAAGAAAGAGGCTTTGTGACATGCCGACGAACAAAGAGTGGTCGACCGAACTGGCCACCGACGAAGGCGCAGAGCGTGACTTCACCACGCTGAGAGAACGGCTGGCCATCCGGCCATCCCCGATGGACCACCTCACTGCGGCCACCCCACTTCACCATGACCACCCTGCCAGACCTCGGCCTCCGCGCCGTATCACGCCCCCCTGCGGCCTCTATGGCCTAGTGCCACCCGCGTCCTCCGTGACCGCCCTACTGCCCGGAAGGCCGCTGCCTAGGCCGGGCCACCCAGTACGTGCCAGGCCGGGTCGGTCTGACCAGGTCAGACTAGACCTAGACCAGTTTCGACCCTATACTCTCTTTTGGACATAACATTGGCACCGATCATCCATTTGATGAACCGTCAGTGGAAATGGAAACCATGGAGTGAGATGGTACCTTTGGTATACCCCACATGATATTTGGATAATGTTGGGATATGGTCAAGCTGGATCGAGCATGAATCCGACCGGGCCCTCGGGACTAAAAGGCTAATAACTTACAAACTGGGCATCCGATTGATGCACCGTCTATTGCATTGAGACCCCTATGTTGTGGAAAACCTTTGGGATACTTATTCTTGGGACTTCGTGGAAGTTGGAGTATCGACCAGTGGATTGCAAAGAAGACCCTCCCGAAGACAATCAAGCTTAGTACCGGAACCCTGTAGCTGGCTGTGACGACGTACTAGAGATGTACAAGGATCCTGTGTGGGTCTAACGATGTACCAGAGATGTACTAGGATCCTGTGTGGGTCTGAAAACGTATGAGAGATGTACTAGGATTCTGTGTGGGTATGACGACATATCAGAGATGTACTAGTATCCTGTGTGGGTCTGACGATATACCTGAGATGTACTAGGATCCTGTGTGGGTCTGACGATATACCAGAGATGTACTAAGATTCTGTGTGGGTATGACGATGTACAAGAGATATACTAGGATCCTGTGTGGGTCTAAAGATCTACCAGAGATGTACTAGGATCATGTGTGGGTCTGAAGATTTACCAGAGATGTACTAGGATCCTGTGTGGGTCTGCCGACATATTGGAGATGTACAATGAACCTGTGTGGGTCTGACGATGTAATGGAGATGTACTAGGACCCTGTGTGGGTCTGACGATGTACTGGAGATG
The DNA here is from genome assembly GCA_963277665.1 of Viscum album. Lineage (NCBI taxonomy): Eukaryota > Viridiplantae > Streptophyta > Magnoliopsida > Santalales > Viscaceae > Viscum > Viscum album. Next base: position 1,680,704,793 of record OY728119.1, on the reverse strand, counting down.
TACTAGGATCCTATGTGGGTCTGAAGACATACAAGAGATGTACTAGGATCATGTGTGGGTCTGACGATGTACCGTAGATGTACTAGGATCCTGTGTGGGTCTGACGATGTACGAGTGATTTACTAGGATCCTGTGTGGGTCTGAAGACGTACCAGAGATGTACTAGGATCCTGTATGGTTCTAACGACCTACTAGAGATGTACTAGGATCCTGTGTGGGTCTGACGAAGTACTAAGAAACTTTTCGGGTCTGTCTCTTAACAGAGTAAGATTAATTAGTAGTTTCATCTAATCATATCTACTACTGTACTTAAGTTATACCTAGTGTGATTTGAGTCCTTACATTCATGGTGATACCTTTGTGGTATTCTTCTGTGTAGAATACCTGTGTGGTACTTTCCTTCATGGTGACACCTTGGTGGTATTCTTCTGCGTGGCGTACTTGTGTGGTACTTACCTTCATGGTGATACCTTTGTTTTATTCTTCTATGTGGTGTAATTTTGTGGTACTTTCCTTCGTGGTGAAACCATTGTGGTATTCTTCTATGTGGAGTACCTGTGTGGTACTTTCCTTCATGGTGATACCTTGGTGGTATTCTTCTGTGTGGCGTACCTATGTGGTACTTACCTTTGTGGTGATACCTTTGTGGTATTCTTCTGTGTGGCATACCTATGAGGTACTTACCTTCGTGGTGATACCATTGTGGTATTCTTCTATATGGAGTACCTGTGTGGTACTTTCCTTCATGGTGAAACCTTTGTGGTATTCTTCTATGTGGAATTACCTTTGTGGTACTCACCTTTGTGGTGTTACCTTCATGGTATTCCATCCTTTGTGGAACAGTTGAGCTTTGGGATTTTGAGTTGGACCTTGTGTTTCCTCCTGAATGAGATGGGAATACTGGATAACTTGGGTATATGTATGGACATATACCTAAGTAGGGTTGTCAGATGTTTACATACTTTGTGGTTTGTCATTTGTGGATTTCGTAAGACCATTGAGGGTCTTGGGGTCCCTACTAAGTATCGTTATACTCACCCCTGCACGGGCTACACCCGCACCTTGTTGTGTTTGTTGTAGACGACATACAATTCTGAATGAGGACGAGAGTACCAAGACTGGAGGTAGCTCGGAGGTGGACATTAGACAGGGAGTACCGTAGAGATGGTCATTCGAGGGATATACCTACCCTTCAGGTAGGATCCTTGGTGGGTGTTCCTAGGAGCTGTTTCCGTTTACTTGTACTTTTCAGTTTTTCCTATACATCGTCAGGCCCACACATGATCCTAGTATGCCATCAAAACCAGCTATAGGGTACCCACACTAAGCTTGATCATCTCTGGGAGAGTCCACACCTCAAGCTTCTGGTCGATATTCCAACTGCCATGAATTCCAACAAAAAAGTATCCCAAAGGACTTCCATGTAATAGGGGTCTCAACGCAATAGACACTGCGTCAATTGGATGCCTGGTCTGTAAGGTATTTGAATTTTAGTCCCGAGGGCCCGAATGGATTCGTGTACGATCCAACCAAGACAAACTCCAACTTTCTCCAAAAGTCATGTGGAGTATATATAAAGAACCGCCTCATCTCAATGATTTCAACAACGTAGATAGTTTTTCATTTTAACACCATACGAGGGAGATATGTTGAATACAAGATCCCGCAATAATAATATTAATAATATTATTGGGTGTTTTGTGGACCCGAGCAATGAACCAAAATTTAATATTCAACATTAGACTTAAATCGACCATCTTAATGATAGGATCACTTCGTCTCTAATGGTAATTCAATTAGACATCACATGTAGGAGTTATAGAGGGTCGAAGATTTAATAATAATATATTATTATTATTATTTGAGAGTTTTGTTTACCCGATCCAAAAGCCTGAAAAAGACATCCAATATTGGACTCAAAATTTCCGTCTCAAAGTTAGGGTCACACTTCTGTTGATGTTTTGTGAAACCGAGATCGCATGGATAAGTTACAATCGAAACACGATTTTCCCAAAAAAAATAATAATAACATTATTATATTATTATTTAACATTATTTTCAATCCCAAAACCTACGTTCAATCTAATAAATCTCTCATGTGCACCACACAACCCTCAACTCACTCCTCCATTATTTATTACTCTTTGAATTTTAATTCATCTCAACCCCTTTCTCTCTCCAATCCAACTCCTTCACATTTTTTTCTCATCTTCAAATTCACGCCTAACTACCAGCAAACCCAAGTGCCTGATCTGCTGCCTCTGGCCTCGCTCGCCTGAACCAAGCACCGCCGTGCCTGTCACCCATTCAGCCGTAAGCCACCTCACCTAACTCGCACTAGCCGAACCCTTCAGCCTCGCTACCTCTGCTAGACCGCCACAACACATCGCACCGTTTACCTTGCCCGGAGCCGTTCCCTAAAGACTCACCGAAATTGCACCTCCACATTTCCCCTTTCGCGGACCACTTCATCTTTGTTCTAAAATTGAAAAAATTAAATGATCGCATATTTTCGATCCTTGTGTCGAGGCCTTCACATCCATATATTATGCTCAGAAAAACTCCGTGTTTTCAATACCAATAAATATTAGGCGTTGAAGAACGCACAAAGAACGCACGAAGAATAAAAAGAAAGAGGAGCATGGTTTATGTGTAGGATGGAGGCCATGTTCGTTTGGCCATCATCATTGTGAATTTAGGATATGAAGAATCAATAAAACAAATTCAAACATATATAAAAATCCCTAATTTAATTGTCCATTGGAGGTTGCACGAGGAAGAAGATGAAGTCGATGAGATGATGACGTTAGAGTTTATTTCTCTTACACCACAATTCTGTTTCGAGCTCTTGTGTCATCCTCGTTCTTGATCAGATGAACATTTTTCGTTGGAGGATGTTCTTCCACTAACCAAAATCTCCCAAATGCTCCCCCAAAGGTTCTCCCAAAAGCCCCCCTTTGCAAATGATCCCCCCAACTAAGCGGTGAGGCACCACTTAATTAATTAGTAGATAAATTAATTGTTGGATCATTAACTTGGGATAATTCCAAGGGTTCCCTCACATTAAAGGTGATTTTGGGTGGTCCCCACCACTAAGAATTAATAGGATAGGTGGGTGGATATTTAAAATAAAATATATTTATTTTATTTAATCCTCCATGAAAAATGAAAAAAATAACTTCTTCTCTGACCCCATACTTTAGAGGTTAAACCTCCCCTTAAGAGAATCCCGACGCTGCGAGTTCAACGGTGTCTTAGGATTTTTAATCTGAGCACTGGTTCAAAAGTTACCAAACTCTGCTCGCGCGTTTACTGAACATACCTGAAAAAATGTTCAGAAAATTATTAACAGTCCCCCTCGACCCACGTTTGTCGAGGTTAGGCTCTTCCCAAGTGAGACACTCCCCAGCAAACCCAACGGTACTCTCAGATTTCCAATCCGAGTTACCGTTTAAAATTTATGAATTTTACAATAAAATAATTGTCACTTAATTATTGTATTTACGGCCAAAAACTAAATTTCACTGGTGACCCGCGCTAGCCAAAGTTAGTATCTACTTAAATAAATCATGTCCTCATGAGTCCCACGGTGGTCTTGGATTTTCAATATGAGCTACCATTTTTGAGTTATATGCATTTGAAAAATAAAATAATTTATTTAATTATTTTATTCACGATTATGCCATTTTTGGGTTTTCTCACAGGAGGCCTGCGCCGACAAAATTTAAGTCACTCCTAGGGTAAACCCGCCATCCTGAGTGTAACAGTGCCCTCATATTTTTGATCTGAGTAACCGTTTAAGATTTATTCCACTTTTTCAAGAAAACTGCTTATGCATGCTATTCAAAGTTTAATAAAACTTCGATGGACCATTCCAGGAATTCTGGGCCTCAGAATCACACGACGTCAGATTTCAAAGTCTCGAAATAATTCCATATAATTAAAAAAAATTATACGGAATTTCTGGGACATTACATTCTCCCCACCTTAGGGATTTACGTCCTCGAAAGCCACAACAAAGTCAAAATAACCAAAAGAGGTTACTGAGCATGAATCTGAGCCTCCTGATCCCATGTGCTATCATGGAGGTTCTCGTGCTACCAGCGTAATCATAGCAGAGGTATAGACCACCCATGAAGGTCCCACTCCTATTGCTCCTCAATCTCTACTAGTACCTTTGAAAATGATTCCCCATCGTCTATGTCTAGCTTGACGTGGCCGATTATCTGAGATGGGTCATGCATGTATGCCCTCAGCTGGGATACATGGAAGACGTCGCGCAGCCTCTATAAATACGGTGGAAGAACCAAGAGGTATGCTACCTTGCATATCCTCCAAATTATTAGAAAAAGGTCTGATAAAACTCGGTGATAACTTGCCACCTCATCCAAATCTTCATAGTCTCTATCAATGATAGACTCACAGGAATACGTGGTCCCCAATCCTGGAACTCCAAGGGTTTCCATATCTTTTCGGTATAAGACTTCTGCCAACTCAGTGTAGTCTTCACTTGTGGAAAAGTGAGGCATCATGATACAAAATCTGCCACTACTTTCTTCATCCCTGGCCACCAGTACTGATGCTAAAGGCCCTGGTACATATTCACCACACCAGGATGTACCGCCAGAGGGGACGTATAGAACTCTCTCAACACCTCCTTTTGTAGCGCTACTGGATCCATGGAACGTCCTCTGAAGAGGACGATGTGCTCCCCACCTTCAGAAAATCCATCAGGTGCCTGCCCTGAGGATATCTGAGCACGTCGAGCCTTGCTGTAAGCTTCTCCACACTACGCCTCCCCGACTCGCTGATGAAGTGGGGGAGTGACTGTAAGAGACTGAAGAAAATATTCTCCATCTCGATCCACAAAGGATATTTGAAAAGTGGCTAGCTGCTATGTCGCCTCACTCAGTAGCTACAGGCCAGACCTCTTGCTGAGTGCATCTGCTACCATGTTCCCCTTCCTAGGAGTATAGATTATCACAAAGTCATAGTCTTGGAGGAACTCTAGCCACTCCGTTGGGAAGTGAAAACTCAATACTTTTTCTACCACGAGGGTGAGGCTGACTAACTCACGAGTGGTCAGCCGCACCCTCCTATGCAGAAGTTTATCCTATGCTTCATGAGTTTCCTTTTTCACCGACTAAGGAAAACCTCATACCAATGTTTTAGATAAACCATAACATTTTTTCCTAATACTATCAATCTAAGTATGAATTGTGGATGTCCAATCATACCCAAACTAATGTCATAATGCCTCAACGCTGCCACCAAGAGGTTCCAACTGAAACTCTCGCCTCAAGGGTCAAATCACACCATCTGCATAAGTGTGATTATCGAGTCTCCTCCCAAAGGTATCTCCAGACATGAGACCCCCAAATGATAAAGGGTTAAATGGATAAATAATATGACTCAAGTCAACAAGGTGCACCTTCCTTTTTGAGAGCCTACCTGATTAGAACATCACAATTAAGTGTTCTTGGAATGGAGTAGTGATCAGGATGGGTGAACATCTGGGAAGTTTCATAGGGTGTGTGTGTGTGGGGACAAATCACACTAGAAAGGACATGTGTTGGCATATGGGTACTGTCATTAGTCAGATGACGATTCAGGCATGTGGGTGGACCCTTGGGTGGGGACCACATGTCTGCGGGGCCACTAGTGCTACCTGGTGGTCCAGGACCAGATGAAAATGTTAAGGCGGGGTGGCTGCGCAGTCATCGAAACCCAGTTGTCACATAAAAAATTTATACAGAATTTCTGGGACATTACATTCTCTCCACCTTAGGGCTATACGTCCCCAAAAACCACAGCAAAGTCCAAACTACCAAAAGAGGATACTGAGCAAGAATGTAAGCCTCCTACTCCCATATGCTCTCATGGAGGTTCTCGTGCTGCCAGCGTACACACACTAGAGGTATTGACCACCCACGAAGGACCCACTATTGTCGATCCTCAATCTCTACTGGAACCTCCGAAAACAACTCCCCGTCGTCTATGTCTAGCTCGACGTGGTTGATGATGTGAGATGGGTCATGCACATATCCACTAATCTGGGATAAATGGAAGACATCGCACACCCTCTCTAAATATGGTTGAAGATCCAAGCGGTATGCTACCTCGCCTATCCGCCGAAGTATTATAAAACGGACTGATAATCGTGGGTGATAACTTGACACCTAGTCCAAATCTTCATAGTCCCTATCAAGGAGAGACTCACAAGAATATGTGGTACCCATCTTGGAACTCCAAAGGTTTCCATATCTTGTCAGCATATGACTTTTTCCAACTCTGTGTAGTCTTCACTTACTGAAAAGTGAGACATCGTGATACAAACTTTGCCACTCCTTTCTTCATCCTTGGCCACCAGTACAGACGCTGAAGGTCTTGGTACATCTTCACCACACCAAGATGTAACTCTAGAGGGGATGTATAGAACTCCCTCAACACCTCCTTTTGTAGCACTAATGGTAGCATGGTACGTCCTTGGAAGAGGACGACATGCTCCCCACCTTCAGAAAATCTATCAGGTGCCTATCCTAAGGATATCTGAGCACGTCAAGCCTCGTAGTCAGCATCCCCACGTTATGCCTCCCTGACTTGCTGAAGAAGTGGGGGAGTGACTGTAAGAGACTAAAGAAAAGATTCTCCATCTCGATCCACAAAGGATATCTGCAAAGCGACTAGCTGCTCTGTCACCTCACTTAGTAACTACAGTCCAGACCTCCTACTGAGTGCATCTGCTACTATGTTCCCCTTCCCAGAAGTATAGATTACCCCAAGCCCGCCTTCCATAGGCCAGAGACTGGAGACTAGCATCGAAAGGTATATTCCCTAAAACTGGGAAGGAGTTGCCTTTATAACCTGTAAACACATGAAACCAAGCACACAATGAGATACGAACACAAGTAAACTGTATAGTAAAAAGAGTGTGTATAGTAAGAAAAAGGGGCCAGAATAAAATCTCAACAGGAAAGTACAAGAAAAACTAAAATACAATACAAATAAAGAAAAAGAAAGACATCTACTAGGTCATCCTCCGAGGTTCCTACCTGAAGGGTAGGCACAGTCACCTCCTCAGCACTGCACGTCTGCCCGTCTCCACTGCGTACCAACATGCCCTATGGTCCACCTTCGGGCACCGTCCAGTCCTGGTACCCTCAGCATCGATCATCACTGTCTGTCGTCTGCACCAAACAAAATAAGGTGCAGGTGAAACCCGTGAAGGGGTGAGTATAACGATACTCAGTAGGGACCCTGAGACCCTCAAGGTCTCACAAAATCCAAAAAGGATAAGCCTCAAATTCGGTAAACTTGTGACAACCCTACTTAGGTATATTCCCATACATATACCTAATTTATCCAATATTACCCATCTCATTCATGAAGAAACACAACGACCAAATCCTTATCTAAAGTAAAATTGTTCTACGATGGAAAGATTACCATGAAGGTAAGTACCACACAAGTACGCCACATAGAAGAATACCAAAAAGGTAAAGACTTAGCCCACACCAGGTATAACTTAGGTATAGTAGTAGAGATGATTAAATGTAACTTCTGAAACATCTTACCCTGTTAAGAGGAAAACCCATGAAGTATCCTAAATTACAGACCATCATAAGATCCTAGTACATTGTCAGTACATCATCAGACCCATACATGATCCTTGTACATCATCAGTACATCGTCAGACCCACACAGGATCCTAGTACATCATCAGTACATCATCTGACCCACACAAGATCCTAGTACATCGTCGGTATATCGTCAGACCCACACTGGATCCTAGTACACCGTCAGACCCACACATGATCCCAGTACATTGTCATACCCACACAGGATCCGTTTACATTGTCAGTAATCATCAGACCCACATAGGATCCTAATATATCATTAGTACAACGTCAGACCCACATAGGGTCCCAGTACACCGTCAGAGCCAGCTACAGGGTACCCACATTAAGCTTTCTCATCTCCGGGAGAGTCCACTCCTCAAGCTACGGGTCGATACTCCAACTTCCACGAAGTCCCATGAAGGAGTATACCAAAGGACCTCCATGTAAAAGGGATCTCAGTGCAAGAAACAATGCATCAATTGGACACCCAGTCAGTAAGTTATTGGCCTTTTAGTCCCGAGGGTCCGGTTGGATTCGTGTTCGATCCAACCTAGCCATACCCCAATTTTATCCAAAACTCAAGCGGGGTATTACGAAACGACCATCTCAATGCACAGTTTCCAGCTCCGAAGACAGTTTCTCAACTGGACGCCCGTAGCTTAATATATGGTTGAAAGAAAGAAAAAGGTCGAAGTGGTTCTGGGTCTAGTCCGACCCGGTCAGACCAACCCATCCCGACCCAGCCTGGGCCGACCCGACCTAGTTTGAAATGACCCGGTCTGACTCAGGTCTGGCCCTAGGTCCGGTCCGGCCCTGGGTCCAGTCCAGCTCGCTGGGTCCGGTCCAGCCCGCTGGGCAGCCCACGGTGCACGGCCCGCAGTGCGTGGCCCACGACTGGCCAGACGACCAACCCTCTTCTACAGTGCGGTCGCACGCCGTGACACCACTGGCAGCTAGCTTGGCTGGCTGCCCTCCTTCGGTGCCGCGGCCTTGTTCCGTGGCTCCTGCACGCCGGCAGCGCGGACGCGCGCTGCCACCTCCACTCTGTGCGGCCGGACTTGCACCTGTAGCTGCTTCTACTCTGCCACAACTAATGGGCCATGACCTTCTCATCATCCAGCGGCATGGACATGCACTGCCCTTCCTTCCTTGCAGCAGCCCAGGTACCCGCCGACACCTCCTTCCGCGAGCCATTGTAGATTCGTTCTAAGCCCTGAAAATTAAATGATCGCATATTTGCGATCCTTACGTCGAGGGATTTATGTCTATATATCTCACTCAACAAAACTCCATATCTCCAGTGCTAATAAATATTTGGCCGCCTCTTTCCACGAGCCATTGCAGCTTCGTTCTAAGCCTGAAAAATTAAATGATCACATATTTGTGATCCTTACATTGAGGAATTCACATCCCTATATCGCGCTCAACAAAACTCCTCATTTCTAGTGCCAATAAATATTTGGATGCCTCCTCCATCGTGAATAACACATCAAGAATCACAAATAATTGCGGAGAGGTCGGGCAATGTTCGTTTGGCCCACACCCTCAGAGTTAGCGTGGTAGCAAGAGACTCAATAATTCTTGAATCATGAAGAATGTCAAGAACAGGTAAGGGGGTATAAGTCAACAACAAATCCTACCTCATGAATGATGGAGAAATTCCCATAGTTGAGGAAGTGGGTAGGTGTTCTCCATTCCCGCAACAACCTCAAATGACGTCACTTGATCGTCGATCCTTGATTGGGGTTTCGGTGTCAATCATCACCACTTTCCAGAATCGGCTCTGTCATCCAAGGGCTCGATGTCACGACACTCCTTGAGCACTTCGTTACTTGGCGAAGCTGTGCCGAATCCTCTCCCCAAGCTTTATATAAATAAGATAGGGAGTTTCTAACAGTTTTGGGAATTGATGGGAGTACATTTATTATAAAGCTTCCCAAATTCTCTAACGAAGGAGTTATTAGGATTGATGGGGCAATCAATTTATTGGGTTGACACGTCACCGGTCCCACCTTACTTCTTGTCCTTTGGAAGAATAGAATAAAAATAAAATAATAATGTTATTTTATTTATTCCATTAAAAGTTCCAAAAAAACTAATTTTTTCTCCGGACCTACTGGGGTCGAAGTGAAGGTCTCCTTAAACGAATATCGGCACTGTGAGTTCAATGGTGTCCTCATATTTCAATTCCGAGCACTGGTTCAAAAGTTACAAAATTCCACTTGCGCGTTTACTGAATGTATCCGAAAAAAAGTTCATAAAATTGTTAACAGTCACCCTCGACTCGTGCCTGTTGAGGTTAGGCTCTACCCAAATGAAACACGCCCCAACAAATGCAACAGTTCTCTCAGATTTCCAATTTGAGTTTCCATTTAAAATTTATGTATTTTAAAATAAAATAATTGTCACTTAATTATTTTATTTACGTCCAAAAACTAACTTTCATTGGTGGCTCGTGCCGGCCAAAGTTTGTATCTGCTTAAATAAAGCATGGCCTCACGAGTTTAGCGGTGGTCGCATATTTTCAATCCAAGAAACCATTTGTGAGTTATAATCATTTGAAAAATAAAATAATTTATTTTATTATTTTATTTATAGTCATGCCATTTTCAGGTTTTCTCATAAGAGGCCCGTACCGACTAAACTTAAGTCGCGCCTTGGGTAAACCCGCCATACTGAGCGCAACGGTGCCCATAGATTTCTGATCCGAGTAACCATTTAAGAGTTATTCCGCTTTTTCAGGAAAACTGCTTACACACACAATTTAATGTTTTACAATGCTTCAACAGACCATTCCAGGCACTCCGAGCCTCGAAATCGCACGCTGTTAATTTTCACAGACTCTTAAAATTCTCAAATATTAAAAAAAAATTACAAGGAATTTCCGGGTCATTAAAAGTGATGATTATTGTGAATAAATATAGTAAATAATTCATGTCAGTTATAACCAATGGGTTCTTACCTCATTCATACATCATCCATGACTCAATAATTCATTTATTTACTTGTACTGTAGATTATCATATTTCACTATTCACAAGAAAACCAACTTTTTTAGAAAAATTCTAAAAATACACCACAATAATATTTAGGCATGTATAATTCAAAAATAATATCCATTTTAAGAAAATAATTTTCTAAATATAAAAATTTTAATTCTTAATAAAAATCATCATTTATTGAAAAAAATACTTATTTTAAAATTATAACGAATTTTATAGAACTTTAAAAAATTAATTATGGTCTCATAAAATTATCTTATAATCATAAAAAATTGATTATTAATTCAAGAATCTATTTTATCAAAATAAAATTTGTTTTAAATCATTACATTAATTAAAAAATTGTAAATAAGCATTTTGTTTCATAAAAATACCAACATTTAATTTACCCCTTTTAAAACATTTATCTACATATTCCAAGAAATAAATATATTAAATTTTAATTCATTAGATTCATAAATTTTTTGTATACTTTAATAAGTGAGGTTTCTATTTATAAAATGAATATTCTATTAATATAAAGAAAATTTCAGTTTTATAAAAATTTGGATTTTTCACTATTCAATAGAAAATAAATATTTTGAGAAAAACAATATTTCACCCTAAGATAATTTTAAAACTATGATTTAAAAAATGAATATTATTTAGTTCAATAGTATTTATAAAAGTTTCAAAATTTAGTTTTAAAGCAAGTTCACCATTAAAAGGTAGTGAAACTTCCTTTTGGAAAATATAGCCTTTTAATGCATAACATTGGATTCATTATTATCTTATGCCTATAAAATCATTTGGATGAATATAAAAACATATGATTAAATATATAATATATAAATTTAATAATTTTTATACTATTCATTCCTACTAATTTAATGACAATGTTATAAAGTTCATTTAAAATAATGATATTTAATTGTATATCATTGTTCATTTAAGTTTACTGTTATGTGAATCCTTTGAAGTTGAAAATGTATCAAAAAATACATACCATATAATCTTGGCGTGTTAAATTATCCCATTATATAATAAATTGTATACTCACAATTAGAAATTGTTCCTCAAAAATAAAAAGTTGATACTTAAAAATCCCATTGTGGGAAACCCGCATCAGAAATAAGGTTAATAAAATATACTCTTATTAAGAAGGAAAAGGAATCATGAATGTCAAAAAAATGAGTTTTTTTGGTAAGAAATCATTATTGTAAAGTGATAACATGGACATGGAATTGAAATATAAATATCATGTTCTGATGGAGAGTGATAGAGAACATGGTCTTTAGAAAGTTAAAAATTAAAAAACTGTAAATATTTTTATTGATTAAAATACCATTGATTCATCAGAAAGAAATGTAAATGGATAATTTCCTTGTTCCAAAATATTTTTCCTAGATTTGAGGGATTATTTTAATATTATGATAAGTAATTGAGAAAATAAACATACATGATTAATTACCATTTTATAAGAATAATCACATCATTTAGTTATGATTTGATCTATTTTCACTTCATCCCCCACATAAGGAAATGAAATTTCAAATTGAATTTTTCTTTCCTGATGTACTTTTATGAAACAAAAGATTCTAAAGTCATACCTTCAACCTTAAAATATTTAATGAAACAAAAAGTTTTATCACAAAGTATCCAATAAATCACACTTTAACCTCAAAAAATAATATCCAATGTTCATCTTTGTCCATTCCAACCATAAAGCTCATCCAAAATACATCTGTATAAATTCAAAATCCAAAAAAGTCTCCAAATTTCTAATATGTGCTAACCATTTCCATAAAAAACCAGAATCACCATAAGTCCACAATAAAATCATATTTGACTCAAAAATATAATTAAACTTTTATTCATTAAAATATTATGTGTCTACTGAAATAACAATAATCACTTAATCACCAAATTATTTTCCAATCCCAAGGTTATGGTTTGATAAAAAAATGTACCTAAAATAAAAATAACCTTTATTCATATGATAAAAAGGTCATTCTAATCAATAATTCATATAGGCTAGTGGTTAGAGTTTCACCCTTTTTTACCTTCAGTTGTCAGTTCAAACCCCATAGCCTTTCCGAACGCGACGGGTTGTCACCCGACCTATGATTTGTGATTTTCTAAAACTATAATAATATAACTTCTAGAATAGATATTATGGATATCATTTAAAAAAGATTAATCCCTAATGTTATCAATAAAACACCTATAAAAAAATATTTCATCCATTTATTTCCACATAGGTCCTTCCTTGGTCTATAGTTTATATTATAGAATAGGGAATTAACTAGGGTAATGCCCAGATTCCCCTCGTTTAAGATAGTAAACTAAAAATTTATTCCCAGGATGTGTTTTATTTCCTTCAATCACACTCTAAATTTTTACTTAGAAATTCTTTGATTTATGTCCTTCTTACCCACAAATAAAACATTTCTATGTTCCTTTGAAGCATGTTCCTAGTGTCTCAGTACACATTTCTTGCATGATGAAAATCATTCCTTCTTTTCTCCATGGTCTCCAACACTAAAGCTCTTAGTATAAAGACCCAGGATTAAACATTACATAATCTTTAATTATGTAAAGAATTCACATTGAGGATATTTTTATGTTTAGAGTTTTAGATAATTAGGCCATAAATATCACATAACAATATGGATATTAAATGTAGACACTACTACTTAGTATCCCTTTTTTCATAAGATATAAAATCTTAAAAATAAACATGTATGGTTCCATGTTTTAGATAGTATGACTTTTCCTTTTTCGCATCCTTGACCCTATTAATCTTTATGTCTTGTGGAAAACATTTCAAAAACTTCGGATGAGCATAAAAAGATCCGTAAGGGTTATAAAATAAGTAAGGAAAACATTATCCCATAAATAAATACATATCAATGAAACCAAACTTTTCAATCATAACATACCTTACTAAATCATAATATTTATGAATAACAAACAAAAATCATAAATCATAAAGGTGACTTATGGAATTCATAACATAATTACATTGTAGTTATCATAGATACATAGGGAGTCACATTTGGAATACCCATCACAGTATATTCCCTAAATCTATTAGGAGAAACATTAACGTTTACCTCTGTCACATTACCAAATGCATTCCAAAGCTATCTCGGGCTCACCTGCTCTAGGTTTATCATGGAACCACCCATATACGTAAACAATTCTGAATAACCATAACATAATCATAACACATAACACAAGTATAAAGTAAAGATAAAAATTTCACAATCCAATATATCAAATCAAGATATTGAAATAAACAATGCTTTATCAAACCATTTTCAAAACCATTTAAAACATTTAATAAAGAGATTTTAGAATCAAAGTATCCCATACCACTTTAAATATTTTAAAGGAATTAAAATTTTAAAACATTAATATCCATATAAATAAATACTAAAGACCATTTTGAAAACATGGACACTAATGAGAATGATTTAGAAGAATAAATCTTTAAAATAATATTTTAGTTAAATAGTTCTTAAACAAATGAGATTTGCTTGAATACAAATAATTGAGGAATAAAATTCAATCAAAAATTTATAATATCAATAGGTTAAAGGGATTCAGGATATAATATACCAAAGGATATTATATACACCGTATAAAAGTGAATTAGTGCATAATGACAATGAAGACTCAATGGAATGTAAATTGAGACGAAATCCCTTATTAAAACTATATCCTTAGACTAAAAATAAATAAATCACATATTAATGTGTGAAAAATATAAATAAACTCAATATAATTGGATATTAAGTGTAAATAAATCATAGAAAATTCACACATGTTCTTTTTATGACAAAAACAATGACTTGGATGTTTAACTCAATGAATGAAAATTCGGTTAAAATTACTCTTATGAAGTACATATCAATGACTTGAGAATTTATCAATGGAGTGATTATGTGTATCAAAAGTATATCCACACAAAGGGGAGTGGAAATTATAGAATAAATAAATAAATAGGGATTCAACACATAATCATAACATTAAATAATTATGAATCAAAAGATTAACCTAATGAATGGAAATTGGGTTAAAAGGTCCCCTTACCGATTTGGTAAAATAGAATTCATACAACCCATGAAATAAGGATCATAAAATGAAGATGTAAATACCCATTAATTGAAGTATATTACACAATTAATACAATCATGGACTGTATTTACACCACACAAAAGGAAATAGTGGCAAATATAGCATGAATCTCACGAGAATAAAAAGCATGATGAAAATCCCTTACCACGTTGTAATCAATCAAGTCGTATGACCAAAAGTTAATAAACAAAAAATTATTCAGAAAATAAAATAAATATAAATAGGATCATGATAATATATAAAAAATGGAAGTAAAAAATACACCACATGCAATAAATTAGTGGCAAACAATGGAAATCTCACTGAATTAAAAGTGAGATAAGAAACCCCTTACATCGTGTCCGACTTGACTTGTTTGTTCCTTTTTCTTCCTGAATAATAAACATAAGTTAATTTATAATTGATTAAGAACCATTTATAATGCATATTATTCATTTTATATTACTTATTACCATGTTATAAACATTATGTAATTCCCACTATCAAAACAAAAAGCGTGTTTTTAAGAAATAATAAGTATCAAAAGATTGACAATTGATTATGTCCAATTTACAAGTGAAATTACATCAAATGACTAAAATTGGATTAAACTATAAAAAAATAATATAATTAAACTATAAAACAAATTAAAAAGATAATATAACGTTATAAATAAATTAGATTAAAAGGTAGTTTTGAATTAAAATACATTATTTTTCATTTTTCATTAAAAATTGAATTTTATCAGTAAAATACCAAAAATTTACCCAAAGTAAATTTTGAGGTCCCAATTTTAAAGAAGAATTATATTTGGTCAAATAGAACATATAAAATTTACCAAAACTAGACTGAACGAGGGTTCTCCATAAAAAGGTGGTAAATCAACCTTTTTATGAAAATTATGCTTAAAATCATATTCTTTCTTATTTTAAGCCTCTAAAATTTATTGGGTAAATGTAAAAACATTTAAAAAACGTGTATATTCATATTCTAGTTAGTTAGGTCCATTGCCACCAATACAACATCTAGGTGTTAACTACCATTTAAAATAATATTAAATTATTGTTTTTTAGTACGCCTCAACATTGTGTGAAACATATAATTTCAAAGAAACCGATTGTTGTGTATCAGGTACACCATCAAACATTGTATCCCCTTTAAAGTAAACATTACTAATTAATTTATAAATATTAATAAATATGAAAATTTCATATTCTTTATTTACCTGGGATGTTACACTTAGAAAACTCTACCCTTCACATATTTGGTGAGTTCGGGAGTTTGATAAGATATATATTGTTAATAATATTTCGATAAAACTTATTAGGCAAGAACATGATATCATTACCTTCTATCAAAATAATATTTGGTTTCTCATCACCACCACCTTGTACATCATGTTCAATTTTAACATGACTCTTTTGGGTTCCAACTATTAACTTAAACTAGAAAAACAAAGTGTGAGTAACAATAGTAATAGTGAGAAAAATTAACAATCATTTATATAATATCATGAAACTTTATTTTAAACATAAAACACCTTAGGTTTAACCTATGTTTTTTCATTTTAATCATATATTCAAATCTTTTCAAATGGTTTGTAAAGAAAATATGAATTATTCTAAGTATATTTACCAGGAGTATCAAACCAGGTGTGTGGTAAGGCCCGTTGTTATGTACCAGGTTATTTCGTGTTAGGCCAGACACACCTTATTGCAGTTGTTACCCCTAGGTATATCTGTTCTAGAACCACATCCACTTAAAGTATCCAAATAAGAATATATTTATAGGAATCTTTAGATAATATATACCTTACCAAAATTATATTATGTTTTTCTATGTTTATCCTCAAAGTATATCTTAGGTTTATGTTCTCTAATCCTATGATTTTTTAAATATAGTTCCCAAGGTTTCAACTAAACATTATATGATACGAACTGTAATGACCACGACCTCAGTAGCCCATAGTTAGTGGTCATTTTATTACAATGGTGTAGATACAAGAGATTACATCACCATGTATTGATCAGTTTAGTAGTATTTATTAACTAGATACCTACATGGTACCCTCATTACATTAGAAAATTAATATAGAACATAAGAAGGAAAATAAAATGATACTTGTCACTTATTAAAATAATTATTCTTCGCAACTTGGGGAAAGAAAACAAATAAAACAGAGAGTTCAAATGTTTTGTAAGGGTTATATGGAATAATAATAAATGAAGTAAAGTTATTAAGTCATAGAAATTTGGGTAACGTATGTAATCTAAAAAACACATGGCATCAAAAAACTGAGAATTAAAATGCATCTGTAGATTTTATCATAGTGAAAATATCATGGAAATTAATAAATCAATAAATATGGAAGAATATGATTATTTATTGGACATCATGTATCTATAATGTGAACTATTATACAATTAAGATTATTTATGTATGTGGGTAAACACCTTCCAAATTCTGTTTGGAAACAAACACAAAGGGTTTATCGCCAACTATTTTGTCTCATGAGACTTGTTGATCCATCAATAGGATATCTATAACTGAGACCAACCCATCACTAAAAGTAAAAAATCATTCTTTATACATATATTAAATTCAATAACAAAACCATATATAAAAATGGTATATGGATAAAATAGTAATCATATACATGGTATAAGAAATATGGATATTTAATGAATGATGATGATAAATAAAAGGGAAATATACATACGCCACACACAAGGAATATATGGTCAAAGGGAATTTCATAAAAGTTTCCATAAAAGAATGGATTTAAATAACAATTAAACATTTATAATTTAAAATAGTTATAGATCATGATAAATAATGTCCAATTGAAGTGAAAATATGTAAAAACGTTTTTAAGAAACATTAGAAAAAATCTCTTTAGTGTTGTTTATAAGAAAATATTAAAGAGTATTTAAGATAGAAAAATGATTAATTATTTTAAAAAAACAAAAAATTAATTAATATAGTTTTTCATGATGAATAGATTCATTTTAGAAAAATATTATTCTTTTAAAATTTATTATGAAGTAACTTGAAAATAGGTTTGAAATTAGAAATTTCATTTATATTAGGATTGCTTGTGAGAATTAATTGAAAAGAGAAACTTATAAAACATATATTTAACCATAAATGAAGGAATAATTGAGATAGTTACATATGTTTTTAAAATAAACAAATAATTTATAAGTAGTACAAAATAATAATTAATGATTTCATTGGTCTAAAGAGAGAGAGAAAGAGTAACCTGAAGTTAAAATGGATGTTCAAGGAGAATCACTTACCTTTTGCCCAAATATGTTCTGTACTTGATCTTAATGTACTAGATAATAAGAATAAATCCATTAATTAATTTATTCAGAACCCATTATACATGTATTATATTTATAATAATTTTATTAAGTGCATTTACAACCATTTGATGAGTTATAAGATACAATGTCATCATTATGGAGAGTTCGTTTCCTTGGTTTCCATGATCGGTTTACTTGTATACCTGTATGTAAAATCATGTAAAATGAGAATAGTTGTCCAGAATTGGAATTATATTTCATTAATGAAAATAAATAATATTAAATGGTTATATATTTCATTCAGTTATATGGTATGTGGATGAATCATTAAATAAAACATTAGTGATAATCGTTTAGATTATTTTGGCGTTTTTTCGATTACCATTAACTAGTTTTATTTTATTAATTAATATTATGCATATATACTGGTTCTATAAATTCAAATAACATTTAATACATATATTATTATTTGTTTTAAACAAAAAAATGGTTTTATAACCAGCCTTGATGTTGTAATTTAAAAACTGAAACATGTCGTCCATGAATGTGGTAAATCAGCACCTCACATACAATGTTTTTATTTTTAGAATAAAAGGAAGAAGAGAGGAGAATTGATGTTGGATTTTACATTTAAATAATAGAATTAAATAATATATAAGACACTATATTTATCATTATTTTCTGGATATAAGAGGTGAGAAGAGTAGAAAAAAGAAAAGAATGTGAAAAAATAAAGAAAGCGAAAGAGGATTTTACCTCTTGAATTCATCTCCTTGAGAACCTCTTTAGGGAAATTGGTTCCTGTATTTTGTTTTGATCAGATCCTCTTAGACATGGTTAAGATTATTGGGAATATTATTAGTAATAAACTGTACAATATTCAACGATGAATAGGTGTGAGTAGAAGAGGTGGTGAGGGGTGGTATTTATAGTGGAGGAGATTGGTGTTTTTTGATTATTTTATTCATTTGTTTTTTGAATCAATAATATAAATAGTGATGATTATTGTTTCTAAATATATTAAATAATTCAAGTTAGTTATGACTAATAAGATATTACCTTATTCATACATCATCCATGACTCAATAATTCATTTATTTACTTATATCGTCGATTACTGTGTTTCACTATTGAACAAAAATATAGCTATTTTGGAAAAATCCAAAAAATTTCACCCTAAAATTTTTAGATTTTTAGATTTAGAAAATTAACTCTTTTGTATGAAAATAATTTTGTAAATATGAAAAATTTAATTTTTAATTAAAATCATCATTTATTCGAAAAATACCAATTTTTAAATTATAACTGATTTTATAACACTTTAAAAAATTAAATAATGTCTCATAAAATTATATTAAAATCATGAGAAATAAAATTATTAAATAATGAATCTATTTTATGAAACTGAAATTTCTTTTAAATCATTATATTAATTATAAAATTATAAATAATCACTTTATTTAACAAAAATACCAACACTTAATTTATCCCTTTTAAAACTTTTTTATACCCTTTTCATGATATATCATATTTTATTCATAAGACAAATAAATTTTATTTCTAGTTTAATAGGTTATTTTACTATTCAAATCATAAAAATATTATTAATATAAAGAAAATGGCAGTTTTCTAAAAATCAGAATTTTTTAGTATTCACTGGAAAATAAATATTTTCAAAGAAAAAAGATTTCAAACTAAGATAATTATGAAATTATTATTTTTAAAATGAAGATTAATTTATAAAATATAATTTATTAAAGTGTTAAAATTATTTTTTTTTTTAAAAATTTCACCATTAAAATGCGATAAAAATGCCTTTAGAAGAATATAGCCTTTTAATTCATAAAATTAGATTCATTCATATCTTATGACTATAAAATAATTTGGATGAATGTAAAAACATCTGATTAAATATATAATATAGAAATTTCATATTTTGGTTAATACTATTAGTTCCCTCCAATTTAACGGCTAGGTTATAACGATCATTTAAAATAATGATGTTTAACTGTATATCATTGTTAGTTTTAGTTTTGTTTTTTGTGAAACCAATGGCACCATAGAAATTAATTTTAAAAAAATACAAACAATAGAATATTTGGGTGTTACAGCACCTTACTCTCATATCTTGTTTTTGTGTTTATATATAAGGAATTAAAGATAATTCATATAGGCGGAGAACATCCTGAATGTTGTGATAACTATAAATCATTAAATGATATATATCATGGAGTAAATAATTTCAATTGGTTTCAACTAAAAATTTTTATTTAGTATCATCCATGAAAAGGAAGGTAGAGGGATGTTATCCCTCGAGGGGGAGTTGAGAATATAAAAACATTTCTAGATGGAATCATTACATTCTAATATTAGGGATAAATAGTTTTAGATAAAGTCATGAATGATTAATGATAATAAATTTCTATTTTTATTTGTGTAAAATTTGATTATTAAGTGGGGTTTATATAATATAAAAACTTTATTGAATGGGAGGAGACATTATTTTACTTAAATTATTTTAATGTGTTTTTTGGAGATGATTATTGGTGTTTATTTTCAAAACTTCTTAAAAATCCCATAGGAAGAGACATTTGAGTTGGTATCACAACATTGAAAGTTTGATGGATTTATTTTATTCCAAGATTAAATAATTTTGTATTATACACCATGTTAGCTAAAGTATAAATGGATTTGATATGTTTATGTATCATTAAAAAGTGAAATGTGATGACACCTATCTCTTAAGGGAATTAATAATTTAAATTTCAATAAGTAGATAATATAGAGTCTTATTAAAATTAGAGTATGATATGAGTAGGTATTTCCTTAACCTTATACCTTTGTATTTATTTTAAATAAGGGGGAGATAAATGAAGATCATATTGAATAGAAAAAGAGAATGATGTAGAATTTATTTTTGAAATGTGCATTAAACAAAATCCAAGGGGGGGATTGAATAACCCAAATGGATTGTGATAAAAAGTGTTTTATTTTATATTATTATGAAGAAAATTCATCTAAAATTAAATTTTATACATTTTGAAGGTAAATATGAAATTAGAAATGAGCTCATCCTTGTGTTTATTAGCATGAAAAAAATATTAATTGAAATAAAGACTCACTTTTAGATGCCCCAGAACCGCACTCCTAGGTTCGATGCTAAAAAAATATTTTAGAATTGGATTTAATGACCAGTGAGATGAATCATTCTAAACTTTAATTTATTTCACATTAATTAAACATTAAATCTCATAATAATCACACTATCCCATGAAATTAAAGGTTTAGTTACCTTAAGGATTAAATATATAACAAATAATTTTTTAAACCTTTATCTATAATCACACCATAGTAGACCCTCTTCTAGAAATATACTATGTTATGATCACCATAATATATTAGGGAATGAAAACATTAGATAAGGTTGAGGTTAATAACTTAGTAAGGGAAAATCTATAAACATGTCTTCTAGGATTAGATCATAATAATCTGAGAAAATATGATCATGATTGAAATATCTTATTAAATGTTACATGGAATTGTAAGAGTTATTAATAAGGTATAATATAAGGACATTTAATCTCAAATGATCAGGAATATACCATGGAATAATTGTATGGAATCATGGGATGATAATCATAAGACATGGAGTATAATATAGTAATATGATATAAAAACGTGTCGTACAAATAAGCATGATAAAATATAACATTGTGAACACATCTATTAAAAATTAACACCATGAATAGTCTTGTGAGAATAACTAACTATAAATAAACTCACTCATAGTCTTTATTGGCTTAACTAACAATAAATACACTCATGAAAAGTCTTTATGAGAATATCTAATTAAAAATACGCCCACACACAATCTTTTTGAGCATAGTTACCTAAAAATACACTAATGCACAGTCCTTATGAGCATAGATAACCATAAATAAATTTACACATAGTATTTATGTGTATAAATAACTATATGTACACTCACATATAGTCATTGTGGCCATAAAAAACTAAAAATTCAATCACACAAAAATCCATTATCTCATGAGATATAAATCATTAATTGATGCATTAGAGGGATATATAGGACCCCACCCATAACATAATGAAAAAAATGAATATGTGTGACATGAAAACAAGAAAAACTTTATGTTTCAATATCACTTAATTAACCTGCATAAAAAATATAGGCTTCATGAATACATTTATAGAAGATTTCATAAGTCATAGAGAAAATAAAGTGGTTGGTATCATAAGAAAATATTACAATTTTAATAAAAGGAACATCAAATGATGTTGGAATACATGAAAAACATAGTTTTTAATATTATTAGACAATAAAATTTTAAAATCAAGTAGAAATATCCCCTTTTGAGATTCTTGTTAACTCTATAAAATGATTTCTTTAAATAAAAATACTTTGAGCTTAAAAAAACAATTTAAAATTATCCTTTAAAACTAAAAAGTGTATTAAAAAAATATAAAAGAAATAATATTTCAAAAAAAATCATTGAGAGGACCTAAAAACACTAAATGGTTATTATTTAAAAATAAAAGCCTTTAAAATCTCATTTAAAATCAAGAATTACATTTTAAAATAAAACTTCTACTTTTGAAAAATATAATGATTTTTTATTTCCTTTTAAAACTCATTAAGAATAAAAATAATTTGGAAAACCATTTTAAAATATGAAAATGATGATTATTAAATATTAATTATCTTAATAGAGAGAGAATGTGTTTATATGGAAAACACTAAAAAGAGGATCCTTTCACATTTTTGAAAAATTAACCCATATAGAAAACATTAAAATATTTATTTTAAAATTTTCAAAAGCCTAAAAAATGGTATAAAATTACCTTAATCATTATTAAAGTAAAGGTAAGTATATCAATAAAATGAATATATAGATATAGGGGAGGACTATTTCTGACCTAAAAGAAGAGGTGGGGTAAATTTTTTTTACAATAATTATATTGACTAAATTATTAAACATGGGAAAATAATTTGAGAGTGAACATATAAAACCTAAATAATAACTTGAGGTGAAGAAAATGGTTGTGGTTTTAGATATAATTTTCTCAAAATTTTAGTTTAGATGGAACTTCATTCATAACAATCTCGATTTCAAAATGATATTGGGAAGAAACCTTAAAAATTCATTTTATTTTCAATCCAAAATAAATTAAATGTGGGGAATAATATAGATTTTTAATCACTTTAATTTCATGGTAATTATATTTCAAATATATCCATGTGAATTAAATACACTAAAAAAATAAAATAATTGGTGAATACGAAGCATATCTTAGTGAAGTGAAATTAAGATGAGGAAAACCTTACGGCTTTTATAACATTTAATCAAAAATATTTTGAAAGATAAATCCTGAAATAAAACATTAAATAGACTAAATAAATATATAATCTTGATATAATTTTTAAAATAGGCATCATATTCACCATATAATAAAAATATATGTGCCTAATAAAAAACATGTCTCTGAAAATGGAATTTAAGATAAAAGCCGTACCTTGATTCTTGGATTCCATGAAAGAAAAATAATAATAAAAATATTAATATCTCATTTTATAACATTATTAATATATATATTCCTTTTTAATAATTTTTTATAATAATTAATTATATGTTCAATAGTTTTTCATCACTTATTTTTTAGTATCAGAAGTTGTAATTCTGATTGTTTTGCACTTATTTCACAATGGAGAAATCAAAACTCCTTATTTGATACTATGTTAATAATTCCAACATAATGAAATAAGTTTTAATCATTTCATTTTTTCATTTACACATCCCATAGTTCATTTAATGGGAAATATGGTCATGGTTTGAGAGAACTAGATCCCTGATGAGTTGGTTTCAGGTAATCTAATTATAAAAACATATTAATTCATAATTATTATAAACATTTATGTCATTACTTAATAAAAATATTCATGATATATATTAATCCTTGATATTATATATATTCATCAAATATTTTTTGTAACCATCCATCTAAGGTAGTGATAAAAAATGAATTACATCGTTTCATGAGGGCGGTAGTTCACATACACACATGGTTTATGTTTTCATTTTCCATAGAATAAGAGGAAGGTATAAAATGATTTATACTTTCTGAATATTTAAATTGTTATAAATATAATATTTATTAATTAAATAAACTTTATAATAATCCATTAAATGATGGGATGAAAAATAAAACACTTCATTTACGGAGATGGTAGTCTATACACATGTATAAAAAACATTTTCATTCTTATAAGGATAATAGAGGAAGATATATAACGATCATTGAATCAACATAATAAAATTTTAGTATAATAATGATTCTAATTGAATAATATTAAGATGGAATAATATAATTTGATGTATAATAAGGAGACTTAAAGAAATATAAATGAAAAAGAGTGATTTTAGAATTTTTTCCATACTCCTTTGAATAAATGGTTTTCAAATTGGGTTACAACTTTGAGGGGTGGTATTTTGAGAAGACAAAAACCTCTAGGATGTGTATAAGAGTGTTGGGGAAGGATTTATAAAATTTTTCTTTCATCTATGGGCTTTTTTGTGTAAGGTATATAGGTTGGTGAAATTCTCATACTATAAATGAGGGGAGTGTCATTTTTGTAATAATCGGTTCATTATTCAAGAAAAGTGGCTCCAAAAGTGGAAACTAATGGATTAGATAATAGTGTGGATCGATCAAGACCATCCAAAACATGTTTTTAGATAATTTTTTAGGATTTATATTCATTTTATCCTTAGTTTTAACTTTTACCCAAATTTACTTTTACTGTGGTAACTCTTTTTTTACCCTTGGAATCTTATTATTATAACTAAAAATAAAATTTCCATTATTTGATAATTTGGATAATTTAATTACAAATATTTTTTTTATAATTTGAAAATTTTCAAAGTGATAAAAAGTAATTCTAAAATAATAAGTTTTTAATGAATAAAAACTGTTTTAAAAAATATTAATTATGCGGGAAAATATTAATCATAGGTTTCTAAATTAAACCTAATATTTTAAATGTATAATTTTAATTTTCAAGTACAAATTTTATTATGAGACATGTATCACATATTTTTAATTCATTATTTTATCATAATGGTGTCCTAAAAGTCCCAAAATTTATAGAAATTTTATTTTATATTATTCAACAAAAAATCAATATTTTTAGAAAAATGAAAAAAATCATAATAATATAATTTTTTTATGATGAATAAAAAATGTTGTTAAATTTTAAAATTTAGGAGTTTAGCTTTAAAACAAAAATATAAAATATAATGAAAAACTATTTTTATTTAAAACTATGTTTTAAATATTAAATATTATTATTCTTATTTACTATTAATTACTATTTAAATTTGTGTCATTATATTAATCATATCAATAGTAAGATTTCATCATAATTAAACCAAAATATAATTGGTTTCTTAGAATAAAAAAAACATACCACCGAAAAGAAAATTTATATGAAAATGAATTTTTAATCATAATTTGATCTTATTAGTTATTTAGATGTACTAGATGAATTTTATCAATGAATTTTATTTAAAAATGAACTTTATTTTACTTTGTAATTATATTTCATAATTTTTTTACTTTTATTCATACCATCCAATTCAATGACTATATTATAATAGTCACTAATAATACTTGTAATTTGATTATAACAAAATGTATTGCACTTTTCTTTAGTTTGGCATTTATTATGGGGGAATCTACTTAAAATTATCTTATATTAAAGGATAATATATACTAAAATATCAAGGAGTTAGATTCTACCCATTATTTAAATTATGTATTATCAATTTTAATTATCACTCGTTAACGAAAATTGCAAAGGGTATCCATAATATAGACATTATTGGAGATATAATTTCTAATGGGATATCAATCAAACTATCCTAATAATAGGAAACTCAGTTATACATTCATAATAGAAATATATTTTTATTTTTATTTTTCAGTACCATGTTTTTCAAATATACTTCTTTGGTTGGATATAATAGTTAAGAGTTTCAAAAGGCATATCTTTCATAGCTTCATTTTCATGATTTTGTACTTAACCAAATACTAAAACCAAAATGGTTATTATGATATCTAATAATATCCTACTAAAATATCTAATGAATATGATAACTCAATCTTATGGTTTCTAATCTTATGACACATTAATTTCAACCTTTGATACTTTTAGTACAACTATGATATAATTAGATCAACCAATAACTCCTTCAATTTATCCCTGGTTGTCGAGGGCCATTCTCCTATTAAGATCTCTCACCTAAATAGTAATATATTACATCATCAAATTCTATTAAAATCATTTATAATTATTTATAAGGGGAATATGTTTCAACCAAAACATATACCTTGGGAGTGTCAAACCAGGTGTGTAGTTAGGCCTATATGTTGTGCACCATGTGAAGATCGAGTTTTTACCCAACTACTCTTCTCATAGTTTTTACGCATAGGTAAATATATGCCAAAGCCTGCATCCACTTATTTATATCCAAATAGGTACATCATTAATAGAAAACCACACAATATCTACTTCCTTAAAATTTCTTGATCTTATCCCATACATTGAATTATCTTTAGGATATTCACTAATGTTATCTCATATTAATCTCAAAAAAACTAAATTAACACAAAGAAATAACTAAACCCATATTTGATACCAATTGAGATTCCTCAGATGTGAAATCCTATATATGGTGCTAAAAGAAAAAATTTTACAATTTGATTTGATTGCATGTGAAATTACTCATGCAAAACTTTTATATATTTCACATTAATTAAATATTACATCACATAATAATCTTATAATCCCAAGAAAAAAGGGTTAGTGTGTTTAGAGATTATCTACATAAAAATATTATTGTGAAATATTATTCATATTCACACCATACTATACCCCATTATAGAAATATATTAGGTTATACATATCATCATAACCTATGAAATGGAAACATAAGAATAGAGTGAGATCAAACACTCAGTAAGGGAAAACTTATCAACATTGCATCAAGGGTTAGATCATCATCGTTCGAGAAAAAATGAGCATGAGAGAAATATATTTTTCATAATATCATGGAACAATAAGAATTTTTAATTAGGCATAATAGAGTGGCATGTAATGTCATACGACCAGGATTTTAGAATGGAATAGGAGTGCATAATAATGATATGATAATCATGGTCTATGGAGTATAATATAAGAATATCACATAATAGTGTGGAATAAAAATAATCATAGGAAAAAATAACATTGTGAACATATCCATTCAGAATTATGACCACACACAATCCCTGTGACAATAGCTAATCAAAAATATACTTTCACATAGTCTTTGTGAGTACAAATAACTACAAATACACTCATGTACAATATTTTTAAGGATAACTATCCAAAAATTAACGCATTCATAGTCTTTTTGGGCTTGTATAATTGAAAATTCAATCATTCATAGTCTTTTTGAGTATATATAACTATAAATATAATCACACACAATATTTGTAAGCATAGATAACTATAAATACACTCACACATAGCCATCATGAGCATAGAAAACTATAATTACAATGATTAAAAAATTATGTATCTCATGAGATATATATACTTAACAGATGAATTAGAGGATTATATAAAACCCCACACATCACATATTAAAAACCATACATATGTGTTTCATAAGATTATGAAAAAATTCATATTTCAACACCACTTAATTAAATCATGGAAAAGAGATGGGTTTTATAAATACATTCTTAAAAAATTTCCTAATCCATTTTGATAAAAAAGGTGGATGATATCATAAGTATATATCCCAAGTGTGAAATAAGAAATTTCAGAGAATTTTGATATAGCTAAAAATACATTTATGAGATTATTGGATAATTCACATATAAAAACAAGATAAAATATCCCCTTTTCAAATGATTTAAAACCACGTAAATATGTTTTCTTTAAAACAAAATACTTTATCCATGCATTTATTTATACATTACCATTTAAAACCATAAATTTCCTTTGAAAATTTATAAAAGAAATATGATTTTAAAAAAATTATTTTGAGGAATGTAAACACACTAAAGGATTCTTTATTAAAATAAAAATACTTTAAAATAAATTTTAAAATCAATAAATCCTTTTTTAAAATAAAAATTTGAATTTTGAAATAATAAAAATATTTCCTCTTATTTTTCAAAATGAATAATAATAAAAATAATTTGGAAAAACATTTTAATTCATAGATAGTATTATTAATAAATTATAATGTACATAATAGTGAAATAATGTGTTCACATCGAAAATATTAAAAATAGTTTATCTTCATATTTTTATCTAAA
The DNA here is from genome assembly GCA_963277665.1 of Viscum album. Lineage (NCBI taxonomy): Eukaryota > Viridiplantae > Streptophyta > Magnoliopsida > Santalales > Viscaceae > Viscum > Viscum album. The sequence goes on along the minus strand of OY728119.1, from coordinate 1,680,676,374 downwards.
AAGAACAATGTAGAATAAATTAAAACATTTCTTTGAATTTTTAAAATAAATTAAAAATAGTTTAAAAAGGAATTAATACATTAATTAAGCATAGATATGGAAATACATAAAATAAATATTGATATATAGGAGGATGATTCTTGACTGAAAAGAAGTGGTAGGTCAATTTCACTTGAAAGCCTCACATCAGGTACATTATTTACCAAAGGAAAATAAATTTCAGAGAAAGCATATAAAATCTAAATAACTATGAGAGGATAAAAAATGGTTTTATTTTTAGAGATAAATTTGACACAATTTTCCCATATGGAAATTCATTTATAACAATCTCAATTTGAAAATGAGATCAGAATGAAACCCATACAACTTCGTTACCTTTCAAATAAAAAACCCATGAAAGGCGGAGCATAATATGGATTTTTGAATCCATTTTATTTCATGATAATTATATTAAAAAAATATCCATGTTAAATATATATCATAAAATAACATAATTTTTGAATAAAATCCATATGTAAATAAAGTGATTTTAAGATGAGGAATCTCTTACAAATTTTATAAAATTTGACCCAAAATATATTGAAATATAAATCTTGAAATAAAACATCAAATACAATTAAGAAAGATATAATTATGATATAATACTTCAATTGGGAAACATATAAACCATATAAATAAAAATATGTGCATAATAAAAAAAATATTTCAAAAAGAAAATTCCAGACGAAACCCTTACCTCAATTATATAATTCCATGAAAATGATCTAAATTCATGTAAAATGAACATAAATATCCTAAAATATCATTTTATAAACTAAATAATTTCTATAATAAAATTTACACCTTTTTTATAGTCATTTATTATACATTCATTAATTAGTAATCAATTATTTTTATTATTGGATGTTGTAATTCCAACTATTTCACAAATATTTCATAATAGATACATTGAATCCCATTAATTGGTATTAGTTTAAAAATTTCTAAAATCTAAAATATATTGAAATATTTGTGTTTAAATGATATATACATCCCTAATTCCATTTTATGTGAATTATGGGCATGGTTCGAGAGAACTAGATCCATGACGAGCATGTTTCAGGTAATCTACCAATGATAATGGATTACTTCATAATGATCATTATATTTTGTGTAATACATTGAAAACCATTTTAATTATATATAATAATCCTTGATATTGTATATATTTATCAGATTCTTTTTATAACCATATGTGTAAGGTGGCTGTGAAAAACGAAATGTGTCGTTTCGTGGATGTGGTATCCCACATGTACACCTATACAACATTTTAATTTTCCATAGAACAAGAGGAATGAAAAAACTAGTTTATCATTTAATAATTTTAAAAATTATATAATATTATATTTATTTATTAATTACACTTTTATAACCATCCACGTAATTTTGTGATGAAAAATAAAACATATCGTTTATGAAGCTGGTAGTTCACGCATACACATGAACAATATTTTTATTCTTTTGAGGAGAAAGGATGAAGGTAGATAATTATTTCCCATTAAAATAATATTTTTCTATAATAATTATACTATTTTTTATTATTTAAACGTGGTATAACAAACTTTTGGGTACAATAATAAAACATAAATAAATATCAACGAAAAAGGCATGTTTTGAGAATTTTTACCTTAATCATTGGAATAATCCCTTTACAAATAGAATTAAGTGTTTTATGGGTGATCTTTTGAGGATATCAGAACATATAAGATGTTTCTAATTATTTTTTTGGGGAATATTTTTATAGTTTGATCAAACTATACGTCATTTGGTTTGATGAAAATTAGGTTATTTAAATTCTTCTTTTATAAGTGAGGGGAGTGGTATTTTGATATAATAAGAGAACTACTCAAGGAAAGTGTCTCTAAATTTGTGAAATTATATATTGGAGAATATTTTGGACTTAAAACCCCTTACAAACATTTTTTTTATAATTATTGAGGATGTATAGGATTTTCATCCATAGTTTTAACATTTACTTTAATGTAGTTTTACCATGATCACTCTTTTTTAATCATAGTTATTATTATTATAACTAAAAAAAAATAAAATAATTAGATAATTTGGGTACTATGATTCAAAATATGAAAACAATTTTATTAAATTTAATAAATTTATAAAAAAGAATTCTAAAATAATAAGTGTTTAATGCTTAAAAACATTTTTTAGAAAAATATTTCTTAGGTAGAAAAGTAGTAATAATAGGTTTCTAAATTAAAAATCAATTTTCAATGTCAAATATTACTTATTAATAACTATTTGAATTATGAAAAATGTTTCACATATTTTTAATTAATGATTATATCCTAATGGTGTCATAAAAGTCATGATATCTATAAAAATGGTATTTTTCACTATTCACTTAAAACTCAAAATTTTTTTATTAAAATAAAAAACAATAATACTAAGATAAAAATATTTATTATTTATCAAAAAATTATTTTAATTTTATCAAATTAAAATCCTAAATTTTAAAAATTTATGTTTTCAATTGAAATATAAAATATAATGAAAATTTATTTTTATAGGAGAATGAATTTTTAAATATTAAATATTATTATTATTTATTCCTAAAATTTTATAATAAAATTATTGTTAATATATTATTCATATAAAAAATAATTTTTATCATCATTAAATTAAAATATAATAATTTTCTTAAAATAAAAATACATAGCACCTAAAATGTGATTTTTTGAAAAATATAAGTTTTATCCCAAAATGATCTTATTAATTATTTTTCTATAAAAATTGAATTTTATAAATGAATTAGTATTAAAAAGGAATTTTTTTATTTATACATATATTTAATAATGATGTTAATTCTATTTAAATGGCCAATTCAACAACTAAATTATAATAGTCACATTTAATACTAATAATTTAATCTTAATAAAATGTATCAAATTTTGTTTTAATTTGGTGTTATGGGTGGAGGAATCTATTCCAAAGAATATTTCGTTAAGATAATTTTTTTTTTGAAAATATCATATAATTACACACTGGTGTGAGGAAATGAATTTTATTTTAATGTAGAAGTAGTGATTTAGAAGATAAGTGGTCTAAAAGATTCCATTTCAAAAGTTAACAATCCGAATAAAATTTGAACAGAAAGTATATCAGGATTGTTTAAAGATAACTCTCTGGATACATAAAATGTATGTATATATATTAGAAATGTAAAACTGTAAGAATATATCATGTTTTGGAAGTAATTAGACCAGTGACACCTCTTTTTGAAGATAGAGATATTATAGGGAAGCTTGTATATCTAATGACTATTGATATGAACTTAAGTGTAAACCCATGAAAAGTACTGATGGTTGATGAAGAGAACTATTTACAATATATATGTGCTAAATTTTGTGGGAGTGCATCCTTATGTTTAGAGAGTATAAAAACTAATTCTGAGATTTGGACAATACAAGGATTCTATTAAAAGTGTTATGGTGGAAAAATTGATTCCAGATGCTACATCTCGAAGACATGTCTATGTGAGATAGACTTATATAAGAGGCATAAATGGAATAGGTATATCTTGAGATGATTTCTAGAATCACTATTTCCAAAATAATTATACATGGAAGTAAACACAGAAAATAATCCCAGAAGTTACATGTTGAGAATAAAATGTCGAGGGTGTTCATAAGAAGAAGACGTAGAGAAGTCATAAGATTGAATTATTAGAGATGTTCAGAAGTATCAGCATTACCAAAATAATTTGAAGTTGAAACACGGAAAAAGGTGAATATATTATGTTGATACCTAAGGGTTCCTATGTATGATAAATATATTTCAATACGCTAGGGTTATCTATACAATATTTGATGGATGATACATAAGGGTTCTTACATAGAAAATATATGTTTGAATAGAGATTTCTATTTTTAGAAGGATATTATGGTTGAAGAAATTATATATTATGGTATTTTAATCATTCAAAGTAACAAGAATAATAATAATTGGGGAATAGTTCATGATTAATGATGAGTCCAAAAGTTATAAGATTTGAAGTTTGTTGAAGAAATGATAGATGATGCAATAGTAATAATTCAAAGTAACAAACATAATGACTATTGAGGAATAGTTCATGATTCATGATTCGTCTAAAAGTTGTATTATTTAAATAAGGTGAAGTTTCTAGATGTTATAAGACTTGAATATGTTCTAGAACTCTATGATAAACCTAAATTATTGGAGAAGTCATTGAGAAGTCACACAGTGATACATGATATTTTTCATTCGATGCATAAGATATTTAATTAGTACATGTTATATCTCATTTTATATAGAATATAATTTATGAAATGAAATAAAAACAGAATCTTTATTGTAATATATAAGGGTTCATGGAGTATATATAGGGACCCTGCCTTAAACAATATATATTCTAGTGATATTAATCTAGAATTTATATTATTAAAATCCCAAGGATCTTTAAGGTTTGGGGTTTTAGAGAATTAGGAATAACTCATACATGGTAAAACCCTACATTATATGTGGAAATTTATATTATGTATCCATTTATTCAATAAAAGAAATGTCTCAAAAACACGGTTTCTCTTCATGAAAAATCTTCATAATTTACCCTTGATCTCATCCTTGTCTATAATATTCCTTAAACCCAATGAACCAAATTTTAAAACATGGGATGAGCACAAAAGTTTAGTAAGGGAAATAAAATAAAGTAAACCATTATTCATGTGAAAAAGCATAAAAAATTTCTTAAAAACGTACCTTTTTACCCGAAAAAGGAATCATCTTTTCAAAAAGAACATTATCTAACCATTTAAAAAGGTAATTATTTTCATGAAAAAATCATAAGTAAGCATATAAGAGTAAAATAGAAAACCTGGGGAATAATTTTCTATATCACACTTCTAAATTTAATAAAAAATATGGCCAACTTCTATCTCTTGAGTACCCAATACATTGGAGGTTATAATGTAACCACTCATCCTTGGTTTATCTCGAAACCACCTATCATTGGTTAATAATGTATCCACCCATCCTTGGTTTATCAGGGATCCAACTATAATTGATTTATAACATAAAAAATATAATCATGAAAAATTATAAAAAACTATATCATCAATATAAATCATGAAATCATTCATTATAAAGAACTATTTTAAGAAAATAAACTTTCTATTTTGAAATCACTCGTTTTAAAAATATGCAAAGGTACAATGGAAAAGATTTTCATTGAATATAACTATAGAAAATTGTAAAGTAAGATTTATGATATTAAGTTTAAATGAGATAGAGAAATTAAATTCATTCCATATATGTATAAAAACATTCATTTTTACTTTTTTATAAAGAAAATTTAAAAGAAGTTGTTTTAAGTGAATGTCCTTTAAAAATATAATATCATTAAAGCAAGTGTTGATCAAATGTATCAATTAATGTATCTGATATAATTAAACATAAAAAATATGTAAATTAAAAATTATAAAATCAAAATTCATTTTACACAGAATATTATAAGGAAATTAAATGAAGTTGAAGTTGAAAAAAATAATGGAAATTGGGTTAAGAATTACCTTACCCTGTGTCCGAATGTTGTTTAATTTCTTTTAATGTCCTGTAATATCAAAATATAATATTTAATTACTTAATTAAGAATATTTTAAATCTATATTTTATTTTTTATAATATTATTATGATCATTTATGACCATTATGATGGGTTATGAAGATCAATTTCATCATTATGAGAGTGTTCATTTCAATATTTCATGGTCGGTTCACTTGAGTATAATTATGGATGTTCTTATAAAATAGGAATAAAACAACATAAGTGGAATGAAATGGTATTAATGAACTTACTGAAGTATAAATGGTGCTATGTATAATTTTTAATTCTTTTATCAATATGATTCATTTGATAAAAATGTTAATGAAAAATGGTTAGTCTATTTTGTTAGTTTTTCCAACCATCACAAACGAGTTTCATTTTATTGAATATTATGTATATATATTAGTTTCCTAACATGAAATAAGTTAATATATACCTATTAAAATATTATTTAACCATAACTGTAGTTATATGACCATTCTTGAAGTCGGTAATTTAAAAAAATCATTATCTATGGAGATAGTTAGCCCCCATAATTTAGACAATGGTTTCATTTTTTGACTGAGAAGAGATAATAAAAAGGATGGATTTAAGATATTCAATTTGAAATAGAAAATTATAGTATATACATGACACAATATTTATTATTAATTTATAGATTATTTATTTGAGGAGAATATAAAAGTGTAAAATAAATTAAGAAACGGGGTTTGAGAAACTTACCTCTTTAATATCACCGCCTTTAAGGATCCCTTAAAGGACATGGAATTGGTATTTCAGTGAGAACAGAAGTAATTAGAATCTTAGATATTGAAAATAATAATTTTTGGTGTATATTTAAATATATTAAAGTCTTTTTTACGAAAAAGTGGGAGGTGAAGAGTGGTATTTATACTTGAGGATGGGTGGTTTTGAGTGATTAAAGAATGATTATTTAATATTTAAATCCAACTACATTTGGGTGGAATTAATTCAGAATATTTTGAAAAATAATTAATCATTTAATTTTTATTTAATTTTTAGAAACACATCAAACAACCAATTAAGTTTTATTTTAGGCATTTTAAACCTTTACCTTTTAACATTAAATCATTTCATTATTTTACTTATACCGTGGTAAATATTTTTTTTACCATGGTAACTTTGGTTTTCCCAAAATTAAAAATGACCTTAACACATTATTTCGAAGTTATGATTAAAAAAATGTAATCAATTTTACCAAATTTAATTCAAAGATTTTGAAAATTTAAATTTAATGAAAAACCAAAATATACGACGATAAAGTTGGTTTTCAAGAAGTGTATTTTTCAAGTAAAAGTTGATTTTATATTAACTCAATGAATAAAAATAATCATTGTATGAAAATAAATTAATATTTACTGGTATCTAATATATATATATATATATATATACATATTTCACTTAAAAAATTCCCCATTATGGTTTATTTTAATTAATTAAAAAAGAGAAACATTATTTACCTTAAAATAGTTTTCAGAACAAATCTGTTTTTAGACCAAAAAAATAAAATTATTATAAAATAAAATATATAGTGAATTAAAAAAAATTTAGTGGGTGAAATATAAGTACATAATATTTATTTTAATTTAAATCAAATTCAAAAAATAATGGTAGTTTTAATTTGTTCAATTTATTGAAAAGAAATGATATTTTTACAAAAAAATGGTATTTTAACTATTCACTGAAAAAATAATATTTTTTTAAAAAATCACAGAATTTCACCCAAAGTAAAAAAATAATATTATGATTTAAATATTTAAGTTTATTTTTCAAATAATTTTCTAAAAGTTCCAAAAATGAATTATAATATTCACTCATAAAATGAAAGAAAAACCATTGTTGAAGAAAATATATTTTAAAAAAATGTAATAAATTTACTAAAACATTGACTGATAATTTAAAAATAATTATTTAATACTTTATAAATGAGAATTATAATTATTTATTTATTAATTTCATTAATATTTTTCATATCCAGTAATTTAACGACTTTGTTATAACATTCATATTTTAATTAAAATATTTAGTCATTTTTAAGCTTGAGGTGTTGTATCTTATATGATATTGATTATAGTGTTTTGTTTTAAAATATTAGGATTGTATATTCTCACCCATTTAATAAATTTCATCAATTAAATTTGAAATTGAGATTGAAAACTAACAATATGAAATTTTAAAATAATTTTTTTGAAATCCCACATCGTAAAAAGGATCAATAAAACAACTAATTGAAAAGTGATATTGGAAAGTTCATTGGTCATTTGAGATAAAAGATACTAGGTTTCCATGATGGAAAAAATAGACATGGAAGAGAAAATATAACACCCATATACTGATATAGAGTTATAGAGAACATGTTCATGAGAAAGTTTATTATCATAAGTCTATGATAGTTTTAAAGTCCATTGATTTCTCAGTTATAAAAGTAAATGAATACCATTTTTCTTCAAATTATTTTTTATAGATTTGAGGAATTATTTAACTACTTAATAATAAGAAAATATAAAAATATAATTACATGAAATGTAAAATTTCATCATAAAATTTTCTCCAAATGTTGAGTATTCAAGATTAATTTTCCTACCAGAAGCATCATAATTAACTTTTATAAATCAAAAAATCTAAAAAAGATTAATAGTAAATTCCTCCTGTATTTAGGAATTAACAAAAACAAAAATGGTTAGTACTATATAATGTAATTATCCAAAAGTAATAAACCTTTATATGATGAAAACTAATTTAATATCTAAAATTTAGCAGTAATACTCAATGATTAACATAGATCATTGAAAAAACAAATACCATTAAAATTACACAAAAATATTATAAACTAATATTGAAACCCAAAAATTAGAATTATTTGATCACATAGTCTTCCAAGATAAATGTAAAATTTATCTTTAAATAATATCAATCACTCTTACAGTATCATACAAAATTTTATCTCCCTGATCACATAATCTCCAAAATATACTAACCATATCCATAAATAACATGAATCACTATAAATCATATATGATTCCAAAATAAAAATCATTATTTATTTATCAAATTAAATCATATATTTTTATGTTTACCTTGATCATCAGAGGTTAAAAAAAATGGTGAATGTCTTCCAAAATAAAATTGATCACTTAATCTCTAAATCATTTTCCAATCCCATGAATCTCTATATGATAAAACATATCTTCCCAAAATAAAATTATTTATCATTGATCATAATTTTAAGTTAAAATGAAAATATCATATTAACTAGGGCATCATGTCTACCATTGGTGGGTGAATCAACCTTTTCACCCTTAGGTTGTGGGTTCAATTCCTATGGCCTTGATAGATGTGATGGGTTGTCACTCATCCTATGAGTTGTCATTTTTCTAAATCTATAATAATATAATCCTTATAAATTATTATGTACTTAAAAAAATTATAAAAATTTAAAATAGTTTAACTTAAATTTTATCTCTTACCTTTCATTTTTCTTCCCAAAAAGTAAGAAACTATAATTACCTTTAATTTAGAGATCATATAAACCAAAAATACTTCCAATACCTTAAAACTTATGTCCACTAAATTTATGGAATTTTACTCAAATAACCTTTTTCATATAATAAACTTAAGGGTTACATGCACCTCAAAAATTTATAAAAAATAAATAAATTTATTCCCAAAATTATCACCTTTTCACTATACCACTTTTAAATAGAATCCATTCCATAAAACGTGTGTTTAAAAATTATTGAAAACAAAATCTACTAAAGAAAAGTCCTCAGGTGTTCAATGATTACCAATATATTTATCAAATACCAATATTTCATAAATTTTAAAGCTTAATACATAATTTTTTTTTTAATTCAACATATTTTTTAAACTATTAACCATTATTTATTATATTATTCCTTAATAATTCATCCCTAAAATCATATATATGAATTATACACTTATGATTCATCAATATAGACAATTTTTTTTTTACTTAATTAGAACATAATAAAATAATCCATACCTTAAATAAATACTTAATGATTTACTTGATATCCCCTTTATCCTCAGGCATGATGCATAACCTGTATAAAGTAGATGGTCATGTCTGTTGTGGATTTTCCCTTTTCAAGAGAGTTATTAGAGTAGATATTTTGAAATTAAATGAAAAATAAACCATGAACCATAAAATTTTTATAGAAAAGTAATGGTGTTAGATAAGTAAAATAATTTCTTGCAGGTGATTTGAATACTCCCAAATCCTTCCAAATCATTTAAATAATATTTTATAATAATAGTTATAATAAAATCATCTAGAAGAGATAAAAAGGATGTGAAATATCTCTTTCATTTCATATTGATAAATGATCATTAATCTATAGAAAAGAGCATGATTTAAAAAATAAAATTAATTATAACATTAAAGAAATGAAAATGGTACTTTTAATGATAAAACCCATAGAAACTATATAATAATTTCACCTTTAAATAATTTACACCAAAATCTATAATCATTAAAAATCAAATCTCCAAAAATATCACTAATATTTTAGAAATCCATCACTTTAAATAAAAAAGGGGGAATCTAAGACTTTGAACATATAATAATTATTAAATATGTAATCCCATGATGATATTTATGACTCTTAATAAAACCAAAAATTAAAAAATCCAAATCTCTATATTTGTGTAAACCCTACTCTGATAACAATTATATGGACTCGACCTTAAACATTACACATTATAGTGATTTTAAACTAGAATTTACATTATTAAAATCCAAAGGATATTTCAGGTTTAGTGTTTTTGACAATTTGGACTAACTCATACATGGTAAATACATACATTAAAAGTGGGCCCTTATACCCAGTATAATTTTCTTATATAAAACCAATGTCATAAAAAATATGGCTTCTCTTTATGAAAAATCTTTACAATTTTCCATTTGATCTCTTCCTTGTCCCTACTCTTCCTTAAACCATTTAAAAAACATTTTAAAAATTGGGATGAGTAGAAAATCCTGATATGGGATATAATATAAAGGACACTATTAGTCTATTGAAAACCCATAAAACATTTTTCTTAAAAACATATATTTTTACCCAAAAAAAGGAATTAAATTTTCAAAAAAATCACTATCTTTACTTTTGAAAATAAAATTATTTTCATAAAAAATCATAACAAGAATATAAGAGTAAATTAGGTAAATTTTGAATTCATTTTCCATATCAAACTTACAAATAGAATAACCAATATTTTCAGCTTCCATATCTGGAGTACCCAATGCATTGGTGGTTATAATGTAACCACCCTTCATTGGATTATCACAAAACCACCCTTGATCAGTTTAAAATATCCTTAGTTTATCATGAAACAAACCATAATTGGTTTGTAATATAACCACCCATCATAATAATATATTAATAACAACCATATCATCAATATAAATAATGAAATATTGTATCATATAACACTCTTTAAAGAAAATAAACTTTCCAGTTTGAAATCACTCATTTTGAAAACTTTCACACATAGAATAGAAAAATTATCTTTGAAATAACCAAATAAAATTACAAATTAAGATTCAAGATATTAAAGAGATAAGAAAGTGGTAAATTCCATTCATTCCATCTATGTAAAAAACATTCCTTTCTTACTTTTGTAAAAATAAAAATTAAAATATTTTTGAAGGATAGTCCCTTACAAATATCATATAATATAAGCGTTAATAAAATAAATATATTATGTTTATCTAATGTAGATAAACATAATAAAAGTTGAAATAAAATATATGAAAATAAAAATTCAATTCACACATAATTTTAGAAAGAAATTATGAATGAATTTTAATTTTAACCTAAAGAATTGAAATTGGGTTAAAAATTCCCTTACCTTGTGTCCGAATGATCTTTATATTCTTTTAATGTATTAGATAATAAAATTATATTAAATAATTAAATAATTAATAAAATTTTATATCTATATTTTATTTTTTATAATATTATTAAGTTTATTTATGTCAATTTGGATGAGTTATAAAGATCAATTTCATCGTTCTAGGATCATTCGTTTCAAGGTTTCATGGTCGGTTCACTTGATGATAATTATAGATTTTGTTTTAAAATGAGAATACAACCATAGAGTTGGAATGAAATGTTATAATTAAATTAAATAATTATAAATGGTACCATATATAATTTTTCTTTCACTTATGAGGATGATTCATTTGATAAAATTGTTAAGGACTAATGGTTTTTTTTATTTTGGCGGTTTTTACGACCATCGAAAACTAGTTTTGTTTTATTTAATTTTATGTCTATATATTAGTTTCAGAACATGAAATATGTTAACATATACCTATAAATATCTTATTTATCCTTAATAATAGTTTTACGACCTACCTTAATTACAGTAATGGAAAAAACCTCATTATCCACCAAGATGGTTAACCACTATAATTTGAAAGTGGTTTCATTTTTTTGAATAAGAGGATATAATTAAAGGGATGGATAAAATATATTCCATTAAACATATTAACATACAATATATAAATGATACAATATTTTTTATTTATTTATGGATGAATGAGTTGGGGAGAAATTAGAATAAGAAAATAAATTAAGAGGGGTGGTTTGAGAAGGTTACAACTTCAATATTACATCTTTGAAGGATCCCTTAAGTGACTTGGAATTGGTTTTTGGGTGAGACCATTAGAACTTAGACATGGGTAGAGTGGTTAAGAGATATATTTTTTAGATATTTTAAGAGCAACAAGAATTTTTTGGATAAAGGGTGTTCTGCGTAGTGGTATTTATACTTGAGGAGGGGTGGTCATAAGTGACTAAATAATGATTATTTTATATATAAAGACAACCACATTTGGGTGGAATTAATTCCAACTAATTTTATTGATAATTAATGTTTCAAAGCCTTTTTAATGTCGATAAACACATCAAACATCCATTTAGTTTCATAGTTTCTGGTTATTTTGAGCCTTTACCTTTTAACTTTAACACATTTCATTATTTTACCTATACAGCAGTAAATATTTTTTTTACCATGCAAAAATTTTTAAACCTAAAAAATGAAAATAACCTTAATACATAATTTTTAACTTATTATTAAAATTTTTTAATCAATATTACCAAATTAAATTCAAATATTTGGCAAAATTAAATTTAAAACAAAACCCAAAGACGTGATGAAAAAACAGGTTTTCAAGAAGTGTATTTTTCCATCAATACATGTTTTTATATTAACTATATAAATAATAATAATAATTATATGAAAATAAATTAATATTAAATGATATATAATCTATAAATTTCATTTAAAACATTTCCCATTATAAATTTTTTTAATTAATTAAAAATGAGAAACATTATGTACTTTAAAATAGTTTTCAGAAAAATCCCATTTTAAAACCCAAAAATAATATTATTTTAAAATAAAATATAAATTTTATTGAAAAAATTTTAATTAGGTTAAATTTAACTAAATAATAATTATGTTACATGAAAAAAAATTCAAAACATAGTGGGACTTTTAAATTTTTTTAATTTATTAAAAAGAAATGTCACTTTTACCAAAAATCTGTATTTTCCTCTATTCACTAAAAACCCAATATTTTATAAAAAATAAAAAAACCCAAATTAAAACATAATATTATGATTTTAAAAAATAATTTTATTTTTTGAAATTAGTTTTCTAAAAATTTCCAAAAATTAATTTTAATATTCACTCATAAAATACAAGAAATCCCATTTTTTAAGAAAATATATTTTTGAAAAATAAAATGACTTTATGAAAAATTTGAGTGATCATTTACAAATAATTTCCTAATACTGAATAAATGATTATGAAAATAATATATTTCATAATGTTGTTAATACTTCTTATACCCACCAATTTAACGATTATGTTATAATAGTCACATTTAAATAATAATACGTAGTTCTTTATTGAAGCTTGATGTGATGTATCATGTATGATATTTAGAATAGTTTTTATTTTTAAAATTATAGGATGGTTCATTATCCAACCATTTAATAAATTACATATTCACAATTTGAACTTGGGATTGAAAACTAGGGTTCGGATTTTTAAAAATACATTTTTTGAAATCTCACATCGTAAAAAGGATCAATAAAACATCCACTTGAAAAGTGAGACTGGAAAGTATGAAGTGAACCTAAGATAAAAAATACTAAGTTTCCATGTAGGCGAAAATAGACATGGAAGAGAAACACTAACAATAATAGAGTGATAAAGAATATTTTCATGAGAAAGTTGATTATCGTATGTCTGTGTTAGTTTAAAAGGACATTGATTTATCGGTAAAAAATCAAATGAATAAATTTTTTGTTTCAAAAGATTTTTTCTAGAGTTTAGGATTTATTTTTCTACCTAGAATAAGAACATAAGGAAATATACTTACTTAAAAATTATAATTTCATCATCATTTTTCTCCAAAGAATGTGTATTCAAGATGATTTTTTCATACCAGAAGCTGCCGAATAAAATTATAAGAATAAAAAAATCCAAAACATATTTAAAATACATTCCTCATGTCTTTAAGAATTGATTACAACCAAAATAGTTAGTATAATATAACTAAATTCACCAAAAAGAATAAACTATTATATAAAAAACTACTTTAATCTCACAAATTCAACAGTAATTCTCAAAGATCAACATAGACCTTTCATCAAATAACTAACCTTTAAATTCCTCAAAAATATTATCGATAATTATTTAAACACATAAATTAAAATCATTTTATCACATAATATTCCATGATAAATTTAATATTTATCTTTAAATAATATTAATCACTCTTAAATTATTATACAAAAATTAAATCTTCCTTGTCAAAAAATCTTTAAGATAAATAACTTGAATCACCATAAATCATATATGCTTTAAAAATATAATTCATCATTTATTTATCAAATAAAATCCCATATTAGTTTTTATATATTAATCATATAAGGTTTCTAAAACAGTGAACGTCTTTTGAAATAACATTAATGACTTAATCACCAAATAATTTTCCAACCCCTTGGTTATCTATAAGATAAATGATATGTTCCCAAAATAAAATTATTTTTCATTGAAGAAATAATTTACCTAAAAGGAAAAATATCTTAATAACCAGTACATCATAGAGGATAGTGTTAAGTGATGTACCCTTGTCACACTATGGTTCTAGGTTAAATTGTTATAGTCTTATAGAATGTGATGGGTTGTCACCCTTACCATGGGTTGTCTTTTTTTGAAATATATATTAATATAATCCTTATAAAATTCCATATAAGTAAACCCATGATGATATATTTAACTCTTAATAAAACCTCATAAGAAAACATCCAAATCTATAAAGTTTAATAAACCATGATCTGAAACCAAATGTAATTACTCAACCTTAAACAATACATATTCTAGTGATTTAAAACTGGAATTTAAATTATTACAATACTAAGGATCTATTAGGTTTATAGTTTAAGATAATTAAGACTAAATCATACATGGTAAATATATGCATTACTGGTGGAAACTTATAGTCAATATCCATTACTTCTATAAAACAAAAGTCATAAAAACATGGTTTCTCTTGAAGAAAAATCATTATAATTTTCCCCATGATCTCAACCATATATCTAATCTTCTATAAAACCTATGAAAATTATTTTAAAACATGGTATAATAAAAAAAATATCAGTAGGGTATATAAAATAACAGAAACCATTAGTCTAGTGAAATATGATAAAAAAATTTTCTTAAACACATACCTTTTTACCCAAAAAAGGAATAATCTTTTTTGATATATAATTATATTACCTTTTAAAAATTATATTATTTTTATTAAAACCAATAATAAAGAATATACGAGTAATTTAGGTAAATTGGTATATAATTTTCAATATTATACTTTAAAACGGAATAACCAATATGGACAACATCCATATCTGGAGTACCCAATGTGTTGGAGGTTAAAACATAACAAACAATCCTTAGTTTATCATATAACCACACAAAATTGGTTAGTAATGGAACCAACTTGCATAAAAAAAATCCAATAACCATATCATCAATATAAATCATGAAATCTTGAATCATAAAACACTATTCAATGAAAATAAACTTTCCATTTTGAAATCACTCATTTTGAGAAACTGCACACATACAATGGAAAAAAAATTTCTTTTCAGTATCCATATAAAATAATAATGTAATATTAAATATATTACGATGAAATTAAAGTTTGAAATTCCATTCATTATATATATGTGAAAAAAATAATTTTTGAATTTTGTAAAAAGAAACCTTAAAAGAAGTTTTTATGGAAACTCCCTTACAAATATCATATCATTATAGTGAGTGTTAATAAAAAGAATCAATTATGTGTATCTTATAAAAAAAACATAAAAAAATTATTAATACAACATAATATAACAAAAATTATATCACACATAATCTTAACAAGATAATATAAATAAATTTGAAGTTTAACCAAAAGAATGGAAATTGGGTTAAGAATTCCCCTACCTTGTGTACGAATGTACTTCACTTTCTCTTAATGTCCTTGATAATAAAATTAGAATCATTAATTACTTAATTAAAAACATTTTACATCTATATTGTTTTTAAAAATATTATTAATATCATTTATGACCATTTAGATGAGTTATAAAGAAAAATTTCATCATCCTGAGAGCATTCATTTCAAGGATTCATGGTCGGCTCACTTGAGTGTAATTATGAATGTTCTTGTAAAATTGGAATAAAACTCCAATTTTGGAAAAAATGGTATTAATTTACTTACATAAGTATAAATGGTCCCATATATTATTTATATTTCTTTTATGAGTATGTTTCATTTGATAAAAATGTTAATGACAAATGGTTTTCTTATTTTGGTGATTTTTCCAACCGTCAATAACTATAATATTATGTAAATATATTAGTTCCAGAATAATAAATAAGATAATATATAACTATGAAAATCTGATTTTACCAGAATATATGTTTTATAACAAACCTTTATGGAAGTAATGGAATATGAAAACTCATTATCCACGGAGACGGTTAACCTCCATAATTTGGACAATGGTTTTTTTCTTTGAATAAGAGGAGACAATAAATGGGATATATATACGATATCACATTATAAATATAATTCCATTATATAAATGATACTGAATTTATTATTCCTTGATATACGTAGGAGGTGAGGAGAATGTATAATAAGAAAATTAATTAAGAAAGGTGGTTGGAGAAAGTCACCTCTTGAATATCACATCCTTAAAGGACCCCTTAAAGGACTCATAATTGGCCATTAGGTGAGGATAGTAGCACTTATAAGTTGATAGAGTGGTTATTAGAGGTTTTTAAAAATATTTTAATAGAATCAAGTCTTTTTAAGAGAAAGGGGGCTATGAGGAGTTGTATTTTACTTAAGAAGGGGTGGGTTTAAGTGATTAAATAATGATTATTTTATATTTTAATCCATACACATTTTGGTGGCATCAATTCAAATGAATTTGATTAAAAAATTAATTTATTTTCTATCATCACATTAACTAACCATTTAATATAGTGGTTTTTAGGAATTTTAAAAATTTACTTTTTAACATTAACTAGTTTCATTATTTTACCTATACTGCAGAAAATGCTTTTCTTTCCACTGTAAATTTTTTTAAGTATAAAAATAAAAAATTAATTTACTAAATAATTTTTAAATTTTTATTCCAAATATATAATACATTTTACCAAATTAAATTCATATATTTTAAAAAATTCAAATTAAAAACAAAACCCCCAGGCGTGATGAAAAAGCTAGTTTTCAAGAAGTGTATTTTTAAAGAAAAAGATGATTTTATATTAACTATAAAAATAATAATAATCATTGTATGAAGCTAAATTAAAATATTCTAATTTATAATATATATTTATTTATTTATTTAATTTAAAAAATTACCTATTAGGGATTATTTTAAAAATAAGAAACATTATCTATATTAATTTAATTTTCAAAAAAATCCCATTTTTTAAAACCCAAAAAAATATAATCTAAAATAAAATATAAAATTTTCTAAAAATAATTTAAGTAAATAAAATATAAATAAATACATACTATTCTAATTTAAATAAAATTTAAAACATAATATGAATTTAAAATTTTTTAATTCATTGAAATGAAATGACAATATTACAAAAATCAATATTTTCCATTACTCACTTAAAACATAATATTTTGTAAGAAATATGAAAAATTAACCAAAAGTTAAACATGTTATTATGAATTAAATAATGAATTCTATTTCAAGAAATTAACTTTCTATAACTTATAAATAAAATTATAATATTCACTCATAAAATGCAAGAAAAATAATTTTTTGAAGAAAATGTATTTTTGGAAAAATAAAATCAATTTACTAAAAATTTGAGAGATTATTTAAAAATAGTTGATAAATAATTTATAAATGAGTATTAATGTTATATATTATATAATTTCGTTAATACTATCTGTACTTCCAAATTTAATGTCTAGGTTATAACAGACACATTTAAATAATAATATTTATTTAGTTGTTTAAGCTCGATATGGCGTATACTGTATGTTATTGAACATAGTGTTTTGTTTTGGAATATTGAAATGTTAAAATATAAATAAGGGTACTTAGAAGATTGATCTTGAGTGTATATAAATTTAATCTAGAAGTTGAAGCAAAAAATGTTGAGAATGCTCTTAGAGAATCTAGTGCTAGAAGGAATGTTTGAAATAAAAGGTAAAAAGTTTAATTAGATGGGGAAGATAATGTTTATTTGTTTGGGATAAGTATTGAAAATATTTCGAGATTAAACTATTAAAATGTTAATGAGACCATAAGTTTATGAAATTAAGAAGTTAAGTAAGTTTATATGTGTAGAAGCTATAGAGATTGGATGTTGAAGGGTCTGTATGTTGAGAAATCCAATGTTGTGAAGATTATTTATATACAAGTTTCATGAGATTCCATAAAATATAGTTCAACAAATGTGTTGGAGTTATGAAATAAATATTTTGGAATCTCAATACCTGCATAAGTTTTAGTTTTAATATCCAAAGGCTGGGTTATAATGATTTGAAAGTTTTAGAAGACGGGAACATAAAAATTTAGCGAAAAGGAAGGATTACCATGTAATATAGAAAGAATCATGCACAATTTATGTCATCTCAGAATTTAGGGAGTGTGAACCCATTTATCTTCATGAATATATGGAATATTATTTTACAGACTCATGAAGGGTTGGACGATAGATCAACCATGACAATAAAATTGGTCTAATCTCTTCATTAGTGTGAGAGGAATAATGAAATTTTTTTAGGATAAAAAATGTTATACACACACATAATAATTGCATGAAAGTATTCCTTGATTTACTAAAACTATGAGACAATTAATTATATAAATTAATTTACATGAAAAAATGATTTTACAATAAATTTATTTAAATAAATAATTACAAAAAAATTATGATATAACTCATAAGTTATATATATTATTTGGGTAAAAAAACTTATGTTATCATAAATTGAGATAAAAATGTATAGAGTTGAAAAAATTATAGAATTTAAGAACCTATAATTTAGAGAGTCTGACATAAATGTTCTATTGAATCCACAAGGTTGACCATGATCAATAAAAAATAAAAACTATATCAACTATATATTAGTTGGATCATAAGTAGATCTAATTCATAAGGAGGAGAATATTCAGATGTTGAGTTGTTTTAGAAGTTACATATTTTGAATATTCATAGTGATGAGAAAGAGTACAACTTAATGAAACTTACAGAATCATGAGTTAATAATTTTAATGATTTATATAATAGAGCCAACATCAATAAACACAAAGTTGTTCATTTGGTTGTAGTTGAAGAACTTTTTTGAGAAATATGATCTTAAATTGTAATATAGGGACATCGTGGAACATACTAACAATTTTGTTCATAATAGTCAAAGGAGTGACATTCTAAACTGGAGGAATCTAGTGTAAAGAAATGGTCATGAGACAATAAAAATATCAGGATATGGTAGTGATATGAGATATCATTTTATAATCACTAGTGTAATATTGTGGATATTTGTGCTATAGATTGGATCCTAATATAATAGTGAGTAGATACCCACATTGGGATTGAACCTTGTAAAAATATTTTACGTTGTTTTTTATTTACTTTATGTATTGCTTGTAGTGTAAATTGTTTAGTAAATGTATATGGTCTATTCATCCAAATAGGTGTAGTTTTTAAAATAATAAAAGATAGTAAATGTAAAGTAAAAATAAAATAGGTAAATCTTGTCTATACTGATTCACACCCCTCTATGTGTGACTAAATGACCCACTGGGAAATTAAATAATCACTAATTAAATAGATATATTATAATGGTCACATTTTAATTGATAATAAAATATTTTTTCATTATAATTTATCTCATTAGTCATTGGTATATACTCATAAATTGTATAAGTTTAGTGGCCATATAAGACCAATGACTGTATATGCCTAATGACCATATATGCCAGACGAACACATATACCCAATAACCAAATAATTCCAATATTTACTTTCTATATTATTATATTTATCCTTTCATAATTATTTAAAATCATTCAACATATACCCTAATTAATTTATCAAAAGGATTTTCATATTTTTAATGTTTTTAATTTTTTTTATAGTTATCTTCTGTGATATAACCCTCATGGGAAATTATGATTGTGAATATTTAAATTTTGGTTTTGTTATTACTTTTATAAATTCAATCATTCTATTTCATTTAGATACATTGTATTGGATATTCCATTTATATTTTTTAAATTAGTATAATAAGGCTTTACTCATAAAATTTTGGTGTTTTGTTTAAGATATGCTATAATACACCCATGTTTTATTTTAATGGAATTTAATACTAAAAATTTAGGGTGTTACATTCTTTACCCCATTTTAAATATAATCCTTGTAATTTTAATTATTTATTCCATGAAAATGAAAATTCCCATGGAGATATCATATAATCATTTAAAATAGTTACATCATACTCTGTCTAATTGTGAATATGGTTCAGTACAACATTTCAACATGTTCTGAAATTTTATTACTTTTGTAGTCCAAATACAATTGAAAACTTTAAAATAATTTGAGTGAATGGGATGTTGGGAATTTTTTTTACTATGAATAATTTTTAACTTTTATCATGATGTTTAGAATCATCACTATGAACATGATATTTATAAAATGTTCTTGTGAACTCATATTTGAGTGGCTTAAATCATGGACTATTCAAAATATATGAAATAGATCATGTAAAATGGAATTGAAAAATAAAGTAGGATTGAGATACTTAAAGATCTACCTCCTCTATAGTTATACAATTTTTTTAATTCCATCATATGAGTTGGGAATTGTAAAAAATAGATGAAGTATTTAGTGATATTACCCTTTATTCATGAGGTCAAAAAGTAGACCTCTTAAAATTTGATACAAAATTTCTCAGGATTCATGAATATTTAAAAGAAAAATATAATAATTAAAAAGGTTTTATATTTGTTTTCAAGTGATATTGATGTTGAAAAATATTTCAAAATCACTAAAACTTGATTTTAAAATAAATATTGAAATCAACTCATCTTAGAGGTAATAATGGTTTTGTGTGAATTCCACCATCCAACTCAAGGAACATTCTTTACTCTATTGGAAACAAAATTATGAATCAATATAAAATATAAATAATAATATCAAAAAATAAAAAATAATCATCAAACATTAAAGAGTTTTGAATTTATTATTTGTCTATATATTATTTCCTCCACCTAATATTAGAAAAACAAATATTAGTTAGAGGGAATAATGAAATTATCTGATAATAACATAAATATGAAACAAATTATAATTATTTATTGTACCATGACATATTTGGTTTGAACTATGATAATTTTAATTCAATATATAATTACATCAATATTACTTAGACATTTTTTGTTCAATTTATTCCATATTTTATTAAATCTAATGTTACTCTATGTTTCATCCTCTTATACTTCATATCCTAGTCCCCAAAAAATAACTAAGATTCAATTTGATACCTACTAAAATGACCCAATATTTAAAAAATATATATCACATCATTTTTCATAATTATAAAATATATCTCATAAATAAAACACTTCCATGACTAAATTTTTTTATTCTTTTCGATATTAGATTCAAAAGTTTTTTATTGAACAACAATTATTCTTGATATCCGAAAAAATTATTCATAAATGATTGTTCCAAGTATAATTCATGTATATAAGATCTAGAGGGAGGGAGAAAAATATTAAAGGAGTGAGCTAAAATACATAAGAAAAACTATATTATCAAATCATTGAGTATCAATTCATAAAGCTATGAAGGACATGAATTTGAGATAAATACCTAATTAAAAAATAAAATAATAGGAATTGATCATAATATATGATAGTAAAATCATAGATATAAACATAGGAATTCATAACTATAAAATAATCATCATGAAATCATAACATGTACAATGACATAAGAATGTGAATTCAAAATGATAATCATAATCCTTGGGAACATAATATAGAAATTCATCACAAACATAATCATATAAACTCAAAACATTGTGAACATAGTTAACCACATCATGTCAAGACATACAGTTGTGAACATATATAATAGTATAATGTACATGAATAAATTTTTTAACATATATCACCACATCATGTTCATGAAAATAATTGTTCACATAACTAATAGTATCATCTCTACACATAAAATGTGAACATAGCTTATTAGACTTTGGACATGGATAAAATAATTATCTCATGAGACATAAATATTTTTCAAATGAATTAAAGGGATATTTAATTATGGTAACATGAATAACATAATGATAAACTATAAATATGTGAACTATATAAAATTAATCACAAATCAATGTGTAATTAATAAATCGAGTGAAAATGATTTTATAAAATTTTCCCAAGATATCACATAAGAATAAATTAGGAATTATATGAGATGATACCTAAATTTCAATAACTAAAAATAAACATATTATAAAATAACTTAGTGTGTGATAAAAAAATAATTTAATATATAAATTAATATTTATTTATGGAGACAAATATGGAAGAGAAATCATAAAAATATTTTTCATAAAGTACTAGGAATAAAATTTACGTCACCTAGACAACTATTATTAAAATGTGAAAAAATAATTTTAAAAAATAATTTTAAAATTAAAAATTTTAATAATGTAATATTAAAGAATAAATAAATTTTAAATTAGAATAATTTTGTAATTAAAAATACAGAATCTACAAATATTGAAAAAAATTACCCATATAAGAATTTTTCACTATTTTAAATAATCCAACATCGATAAAAAAAATTAATATTTAATTTTCAAAATATATAGAGGGAAATATTGAAATTATAAGATATAATAAATATTCCAACTTGAAAATAACAAAATAAGGGGTTTTGTAATAAATAATATATCCATGGATAAAAAACATCAAATATAGATAATGACTATTAGTCATAATAATGTCACATTTTTATCAAGTAAAAAATAAATCAACGAAAATTATTTTGATATAAATTTATATTTTCCATAGAGATAAATAGAAAATAAAATAAAATTTATATAGTATAATCATAAAATATCAATCTTACCAAAAAAAAATCTAAGGAGAAATATTATGATGCAAGGAAAGGAGATTAAGTCAGGAAAAATCCTTATGACTATAGAATTATAAGAACTAACCTATAATGAAAGAGATAACATGTAATAAAAGTAAAACTAATATGAATTAAAACTCAATTGTTATAGAAATATTTAAATTTAGATGTATGTATACCAAATAATGTAAAATAGGTGCGTAAAATTTAACATACCTCGATAAAGGGAAATTGAGATGAAAAATTCTTACCTTGGATTCCCACTTGGTCAAGAACCCTATAAATACTTGTATAATAAATTTATGATGATTATTAATCTTTATTTGAACCTTCTTTAAAACTATTTTACTTAAATCCATTAATTTTAAAAACATTATTACCCATTTATTAATCAATTACTATTAAAATAAATTACCATGTGTTAATTGTATAGTTTATTCTATGTTTTCTATGTTATAATAGTTTCAATCCATGATACCTGATCATGTGTTAATAACCAATATAATATTAATAGATATGATGAATATTTATTTTATAGAATTAAATATTTCTTAAATTATTTCATAGAAGTCAGGATGTCAGTTTGTAATGAATGAATAAAAATTATTCTTTTTGATGAATAATGAATAAATAAAAAAGAATTGATTTTATTAATATATATATATTTATATATATTACCATTATATAATTTAAAAATTAAATTAAATTAATTATTATTAAAAAATATTACCATAATTCTATTTTTCTTAATCATTCATAAGGAAAATTTTATATCATCCTTCATGTAGGTAGTAAAACCGACCCAAATAATAATATGTTATAATGAATAAATAAGTAATAATATAAATTTATATGGTTTTAATTTAATTTATAAGGATGAATAGTTATGTTAATAACAAATAATTGTCGAAGTATATGATTTAATAAGAGTAGAGATCTGTATATGATTGGAAAATATGAAGAAAAATATATTACTTAACTTGATGGAATCATTCCTTTGCATAATGGATTCCTTCAGAATAAAGGACTTAGCCTACCTTCTTATAGCCAAAGATACCAAGAGTAAGATAATAAATTATTAATGTATATTTGGTTATGGATTCAATAAAAAACCAAAGGATGGAAGTGGTTTTTACTGTGGGAGGAAAGGTCCTTTTATAGGTGAAAATGGGGGAAATTTTTGGAAACTTAAGTCAAGTGAAGATAAAACATAGAATAAATTGCGAGTTAGGTGAGTTAGGTTATGCAATGTTTGTTATAATTTTAGTATTGAATCACATAACTAATAAGGGGCCTCTAGAAAAATTAAATAACAAATTAATTACTAAAAATTCATTCCATTTCATTTTTCCCCTTCCCACCTCATTTTACATGATTTAATTACTTATTACAATAATTAGTTTTTTAACAAAAAATAAAATATAATAGATATTAACTAACTTATATGTCATTATTCAAAAAAATTACTCAATTTAATCAAATTAAAATTAAAAAAACATATATTTTAAATGAAAACATATAATATATAGTGGATAAAAATTCAAAAAATAATTTTTCAGACAAAACATTATTTAATTATTATTTGTTACCAATTAATAATAATTATATGTTTTTTAATTTACTTGATTATATATTTTCTAAAAATATTTCATCAAAAAAATTATTCAAAAAGTGACTAATTTAATTTATAAAGATAAAAATACTCAAAACTTATAAAAAAACCGTTAAAAAAATCTTTTTTAGAATTAATAATTTAAATCATATTTTTTTGAAATTAATTTTTTATATACCTGAAATTTATTTATTTTTATCAATAAATAATTTTTAAAATGATTAATTTAATTATATAGAAATAATTTTAATGGAAATTAATTGGATTAAAATATGTAATATCTAAAAATACACATATTAAAAAAAAATATCAAAAATTATCTTTTGCTATATTTGTAATTAAATGTTGACATAATTCATAGTTTTTTCTAAAAAAATTATTAACTGCACATAATCCCGTAGAGAGATATAATAAATTGTGGTACTTATGAGTGGCGATTTAGTTATCATGGATCTCATAGTGATTTCCCAGAGCTTAAACTTCTCCCATAGATAATTCATCTCTATCAATATTTGATCAAGTTCAGATTGGGATTGGTTAATGGAAAACCCAAGTGATTCAACCTCATTTCAAAACATGGATAAATTATCATCATAAGGAAGACTTCTAATATTTGATATCATTTCTTCTCAATTTATATATAAATTTCATAATATGATTACTTCTATTTATACTCAATAATTCAATGAAAATATTATGGTGGTTATATTTTAATTGAGTATAAAATATTATTTAATTATAAATAATCTCATTACTCACTGATATATACTCAATGATCATACAACATTAATGACTATATAATCCCAAGGACCATTTATACCAAATGGATACATTTTCCTAAAGAACATATATATCCAATGACCATATAACAGTAACACTTAAAGCTCTGATATTATTCACTATCTTCTTAACATTATCTTCTAGAGATTTTATTTTTTCCATTATATATATCCTCCTATAAAGAAGGTCTGGAACAATGAAACACTTTTTCAATCGATACACTTACCTCGTATCTTCATGCATAACATTGGTGTTTGGGATTCTCTAATACAATAGCTAAAATATCTTTTCTATACCAATGCATGAATGTTATCTGCATACTCTACTCCTCATGGATTTTATATATATAATATTGGAAAAATTAATTATTTATTAAAAATTTATAAAGATTTTAAATAACTAAATAACTCCATACAATACTCTATATTACATCCCTCCAGTATTCTTTCTGATATGTTCCCTTTTTAACATTTGTGTCCACTTATGTTTTCAATTTATATCTAAGGGGGTAACGAGTGTTAACCTATAAAGATCCTAAAGACTTGGCTCTCATTTATAAAAACAATTATCCATAATTTGTAATTTCAATAATATATACCCTCTATGATATAAAGTATGTGGGTATAAGTTTTTGGATTTTATCTCTAGATGAGATATCCTTAGTTTCTATAAATTAAGGATAATAAAATCATTAATATGATAATTTTTATACTATAAAATCCTTAATGTTGACATTTCACTTAAATATTTTTACATTTTATTTACTTTCAACAAACTTCTTTTACGTATCTTTATATAGAAAAAGATATATATCACATAGATTTTAATTTTTTATAGCCCCAAATATTAAATATAATGTGAGGGTTGATTTAAAAAACGCTCTATCTTTTATAGGTAAATTAAAAACCTTATTCCTGACTTCAATAGTGCTAGGTATATCATATTTGATCTAATAATAAGGTGGAAAACTTATATTATAAAAAACATGTCATAATAAGTAAAATAAAAATTATTGATAATACCAAAATTCTCTCTTATTAATGAGATAGTTTTGTTTTTTCAATACTTATCCAATCAAAAATTAAAATGAAAATCTTCACCGGAGATTTCATAGTAATAAAATTACTATATTTTTCAAAATTTAGGCCCTTAGGATTACAATTATAATTAAAATCATTATATATTCTTTTTTACTAGCTCTAAAAAAATAATGTTTTTGGTTAATGTGTGTTACTGAGTTTACCAAACCGAAATCCTTCTCTTCCCCTATGGATGTTGAAGGCTCCTGTGAAAAAGTTTGAGGAGGTTCATTAGAAAAATATGTGTATGGTCCTCCACATAATCTCGATGTGACTCAGCTATTTGATTTAAAATTAGTATACAAATAAAATTAACACACAATTAGTAAAACAATATTTCAAACTATCTGTTACATATAAATATAAATATAAAAGTTTAAAAATATTTAATAAAAAAAAAACTTAACTAATTTTTTTATTCTTATTTGTTAATATTTTTAACTAAAAGTCGAAAAATATGTGGACAATATTAGTGAGAGATAAAATGATATAAATAGAGGAAGAAAAAAATAAAGTAAAAGATTATACAAATATATCAATTATATATACATTTGTATAATAATTTTAAAGTGATTCAAAAAAAAACAAAATAATAGAAAATAAACCACTATTTATCTATTTCATTATAGTAGTTAATAAAAATGTAAAAAAATAATTATAAATTTATGCGACATTAAATTATATAGAAAAAATTTAATCTATAAAATATTATATAAATAAAATAGTTACATATAAATTTGAATAAAAATAGTAAAATGATAGAAACAAAAATAAAACTATACAAAATAAACACTTTATTTTATTCATCAGTAGTAAATAGTGATAAAATAATGAAAATATTTATAAAACATAAAATTATAAAGGAAGAAGACAACACATCTTAAGTAGAAATATAAACAAATCCACTAGTTGTATATGAAGATGAATAATTAAAAAATAATATAAACAAAAATAAATAATCTAAATAAAAAACTTATCATATTTTCAAAAAAATGTGATTTAATTAAAAAAATTAAAATAAAGATATATAATATTTTATGAAATTTGAAGGTATAAAAGAAATAAATTAAAGTTACCACTAATATTAATAGATTAGTAATGGATATTTTTCTTCTATTCCTTCTTCACAGTCATTCCATATGAAAAAAACCATTTTTTCTTGAAAGATGACAAAATAATGCATATTTAATGGATCAATAACATATAAAATTTATTATTCATGTGTTTCCATGAAAAAAGGATCAGCTAGGTATTAAAATATATTTATATTTATCAGTGTCATACCAAATTCATTGTGTTTGACACTATTATTACAAATAAACCATTTGTATTTAAAAACTAGAACTAAATATTTAATGTAATCAATCTCTCATATTTCATTAATAACTCTATAACATGAACTTACTGTAGATATTGGGTTTTGTTCTTTTTCATTCAAAAAATCAATTGCTTCTACAAACGCCAATTCACTATTATTCTGAACTACACTTCTGTTTTCCTAATATTTGTTATAAAATGTATAGCCATTAATTTCATACACAAATTATGTTATTAAATTTAATCATGTTCCACCCACTAACCATCTAATGTTTCTAATACATCTGATATACCACACATAGTCTCTTTAAACCATGGAGTTTTTTTTGCTCATTCAATATACACATATCCTTTTTATTTAGATAATATTTATTTAACACATTAATATGAAATGTAATATATGTATAAGAATCATCTATGTTACTTAATATGTATAAATATACCAAAATTAATTGTTCACCTATCGAATATTTTTCTTTTTATCTATGGACCCCCTATCCACAAAAACATGCTCATTCATGGTGAGATATAGGAAAAATGATGTTCTCACCTATAGATGAATCGTTTTTACAAAACTCTAAAACCTCATTAGAAATATATTTATCAATAATGTAGTATTTTCATTGATATGGATTCATAATATATGCCTTTAATATTTTCATATATCTTTCAAAATGATACATCCAACATACATATATGGACTATAATCAAAAATTTTCAATGAATTCTAATCAAAAACTTTATTATGAATGGAATTGAAAAAAACCTGTATGATAGTAATTATGAAAAGGATTTGAAGTATTCCGCACAATGCAGCTGGTAGGAGTTGTTGCATCATGACACAAAAATCAATATATTTCATGTTAATTAACTTTAAATATTTTTTGGAATGAATTGTTTTTACAGTTTAAGTATAACCTTGTGGAACTTTGAAACCATGCAGACATTAGAAAATAATAATTTTCTCCAAATTCTATAATGTGTGACATGTTAGAGGTGGGTATGTCATCCTCCATTAGGAGTGGGAGATAACTCCATACATATTTACATCGATAATAATTCAAATATAATATTCAATCAATCCTTAGTATTGTCTCTAATATCTAAAATTTTCCTAATCACACTATCACAAATATTATTATCAACATTAATGAAATCATTATTATGTCTAACATCATGATATATCCAATATATAAGTTACTAAAATATTGATCATTTATTCCATATGTTTCTGTCATTATTATATTTTTAAGTCTTTTTAAAAGTGGCATCAATTTTTTTCACCCTCTCAAAATATTTATAAGATGAAAAAGGATTTGGAGCAATATCAAATTCTTATTAGATTTTGAATTCCTTTTTTAAACTTTAATTAAAGTGACCCATAAACAAAAAACCATTGATGGTCTATGTATAATGTTTTTATCCCTTTTTGTAGTTGATAATGTGAAATCTATTCTTCAAAAATTGGATAATATTTATACCCATTTGCACTGTATCTAGGAATATTTCCATATGTTGGGAAGTTATTCATAGTGAACATAATCGTTTAATGATGTTAAATTGTTTCCATTTTATAAGAATAATACACTCTAATAACATCCTCCAATTATATTTTCAAATCATTAATTAATGGGGATAAGACAATATTAGTATCATTTATATGATTTTTTGGCCTATAAATCCTTAAACTCAACATGATCTATTTATTATTCATAAATGATTTAGGATAAAAGTTAAAAATTACTAATAAAATAGGCCATAAACTATACATTCTACAAAATACCCAATATGGATTCATTCCATTTATACACAATCTAGGTCAGCCACTTATAACTTAATTTATAATGTTAGGGAACCATTGATCAATTTTTATCCATTATAGAAAATCAATTGGATGACATAATTTTTCATCAAATATTCATTCATCTATATGTATCTTAATTTTTTTTCACCATTTTTATTCCCAAATAAACACTTTAAATGTGGAATTATAGGGAGATACCAAATTTCATCAGCATAAGTAATGGTATATTTTAAATCAACATGCGATTGTTCTTTAAACTAATTCCATGATTTCCTACATTTATAGAACTCTAACATAATTTCATACACTTTCCTATATACCAAATAGTTATTTGGGAAGGCATGTATCATATTATACCCCAAACCCATTGATTGTAAAATGTTATTCTCATTATAATGTGAAGGTCTAATATCATTTTCTTTAGGAAGTATGTTTTATGATATCTGTAGTAACTATGTATAACCCTTATCAATTCATCACATTTTCCCTTAAATTTAATCTATCTTAAAACTATTTTTTAAAATATAAATTCCATACAATATGGATACAAGGGGATTTGAGCATCACCATATAGGTTCTTGTTCATCAATGATTTTTCAATTACATCAACTGTAATATCATAAATTATTTCTAAAATTTTATCAGGCTTATCATTTAGAAAATATTCATCATCAATAAATTCGAATTATGCCCGATTACACCATTCAAAATCCAAGAACTATAACTCATTTTAAAACCATGAAAAACAAAATGTTATTTGATTTATTTTTTTAGATCCTTTTAATATTTAAACATTTCAAACATGGTCATAAAAATAAGTCATTATTTGGAATATTTATTTTTAAAAATTACAAAAAATCATCAAAACCCTCATAGTCATCCACGGTTCACTGAGAATTAATGAAAATTTGAATCATTTTCACATATTATTAATTTTATGCATTTAAAATTAGTTAAAATACTATAAAATTTATCTTTAAATTTATTTTAATAAATAAAAATAAAAAATATAATAATATAAATGGACAAAGGATTTTTGAACATTCAAATTTTTATTAAAAAGATAGCATATATAATGGGAATCTAAATTCATTTTTTGGAATTAAAATATAATATTTAATAAAAAAATTTCTATATGTAATAGAGAATATATGAAAATAAAAAATAAGATAATAATAGTGTAATGAACTAAGTGAAATAGTTTTATGATGTAATTTATTATTGTTAAATGTAAAAAGTAAAAAATTTATGGCACACATAATATCTAATATTGGACCGTGATAAGACATGAAATTACAAAAGTGATGATATATAGAAACATTCCAATGTTTTATAATAAACATAATAGAGTATTATTGTTTTGAAAGAGATTTCATGCACTATATTTTTTTGAACTAGAAAAAGAATTGTTATATTAATATAAAAACATAAATTAAGTAAATCATTTTAGAGTACCATTATGAGAGAAACTTTTTCTATATAATGTTTATAATTCATGTGAAGTATAGTAAATTTAGTTTTTCTAATGGATAATAATGTTAGAAAAATAATTTTTATTTTAGGACTATAATTGAGATAGTTAATCAAATATTAAAATAATAATCTATATTCTACATGACCATTGGAATGTAATAAGAGTCATAATAAGTAAATCATTATAAAACATATTATATAATTTATTGATTTATTAAAAATCCAAAAAACCAATTCACAATACAAGAAAACAATACATCTTAAAAAAACACACCCATTTAGTAAATTAAACATACCTTGCATGCCAAAAAATAATTAATTAGTAAGTTAAAAATTATTTGGATGCTGTGAAAAATCATTGTAAGATTTTCAAGACAACAATTCTCAAAATAATCATTCATCAAATATAATCCCCATTAAATTTGAATTCAAAAAAATTGATCATACCGTAGATTCCATGAAACCCATTAAATAACCATTCAATTAAATATTACACCCATTAATCATACCTTAAACACCAATTAATTAATTAATTTACACGATTTATAAAAAAAATTATTAAATAATCATTCGATCAAATAACAAGCCAAAAATACCCCTTAATCTAATTAAGAAAACCTAAGACGTGTAAAAAATTTGAACAATGGATAAAGATAGTAAATAAATATATGAGAAGTGGTGGAATATAATGACGAAAATAGAGAAGGTTACAGTGAATGTGGAGGTGATTATGAAGGTGAGGATCGAGGGAGGTGATAATAATGATAATGGAAATAGATAATGAGAGAGATCGATGGGAGATGGAGGTTTGAGAAGAAAATTAGGGTCTATTATGGGTGAAATTAAATTCATGGTTAAAAAAATAAAAAAGGTTTTATTGTTTACTATTTTTTAAAAGTTTTTATATGTATTTTAAGTGATAACTAACATAGAAAATAAGATTTCTATGTAATTTATGTAATAACTAATGTAGAAAATCAACAAATTGTAATTTTTACATCAATTAAAAATTAATTGATTTTAAAAATAATTTATTATGTTGGTTTTTAGTAATTTATGTTATATATTCAACTTTAAAAACTATTTTTCTACTAGAAGTGGTTCATAAAATAGGCACCCATGGGAAACAAATATGAAAAAAATCCATTTTTTTGGAAATGTTCTGTGGAAAATGGTGAGGAGTGTGGCTCTATGTCATCGTAATTGGGCGTGTCAACTTGGTGGAGTCATGGGGGAGTCCTATAGTGCTAGTTTCAAAAATGGTCACCCCCATGATATAAAAAACTAAAGTTATCTTTTTTCGATAGAACACGAGGATCTCTAGGTTATGGGCTAGTCTATGGAGCTCCGAGAGGGCTCCAAGTGTAAAATGATCCTAGAAATGGATGATCTTGGGTGTGAGTTTTTAGGCTATGTTAAAAGGGGAAAACTATATAATTTTGGTAGGTGTTCCTAATGAATTTCCCTTATGTTTATGAATTTGATATATTAATGTGATATGTGGTATCACCAGTTTTGTGATTGATTCCATTAATTTAAAAGAATTGTTTTATTGAAATGAACTTATTATGATTGAAATGATTAAAGTGTTGAGGGCTACGATAGACCTATGTACACTAGCATGATGCTCGACCACTGATTGTATATGCGTTTCTCATAATGGTGTATCATGTGAAACTTGTAATTTTAGGGGTGTAAATTAAATAATGTTAATATAATGTATTGTCCTTAGTTTAAGATCCTTATAAACCACCTTTTAGAGGAGAGTGTTGAAATGATATGGTTATACCAAGTAGGCTATGATGGAGTTGTAATATGAATTATATCCCGAGGTCCAGTAGTGATTATTTTTGGGTGAGTATTACTACTATAATAAGATGTGAGTTCCTATATGGGTATTCCCTGGGTATGATTTTTGGATTTATTTTCCGTGTGGGGACTGACCAAGGGATAATTGAAAATGGAATGGGTTTGAATAAATTTATCTAGTGTGGCATTGATATGAGATAAATTATAAGGAAAATGAGAGTGTGACATGATTATGATTTTATCAAGGGATTTGATTCCCTCTTCTTGATAGGTGATGACATGGGAGATACGATTGAGACCACATATCCCATGTGAGGTGTCCATGATTGATCTAACCTAAGGGATCCAAGTGGGTTTCCTAATGATGTTAAACCCCCAAATATGGTGTGTGATAGAATTGATATATATGATTTTGAGTGTCACATTTTGATATTGAATCATTTTTATGAGCTTTGTATAAATATTTTAAGGTATTGAACTGTAATAATAATCAAATTATGCTTTCAACCAGACAATGAAAAAACTCAAAGGGCATTCTCGGTCCCATTGGGTTGGAAACTAGTACCCAGGAATCCAAAAAAAAATAAAGGGATCAATTTTAACAACATGAATATAAAAAATTTAATATTTATAGATAGAGATAACAAGAAATAGAATATGTAATAACCAAAAAATATAGTGGTAGTAATACAACCAAGGCAACAATCAAAAACCAAGATGCATTTTCAAGAAAAAAACCAAAGGCAACCCACACTAATAACTTCTACTCATTGTGGCATATGAGTAACATCCAACTATATCACCAATATATACCCATTACTAGATGATATCAAACCATTTCTCCTCACTATAAAGCCTTTCCCATACTTACATCATACAAAAAATGTGTACACACTCCCAAGGGAGGGTATAGGGTGAGAGAAAAATAATCCCAATGGTTTCCCACCCATGTATTCCATATGAAGTCTTTGTAAAATAAACCTTATATGATAAATATATGAAAAACC
This sequence comes from Viscum album, assembly GCA_963277665.1. Classification (NCBI taxonomy): domain Eukaryota; kingdom Viridiplantae; phylum Streptophyta; class Magnoliopsida; order Santalales; family Viscaceae; genus Viscum; species Viscum album. The sequence continues at coordinate 1,680,642,138 of OY728119.1, read as the reverse complement.
ATGTAATGATAAAATAGTTTTCACATTTATATCAAAATCATGGTAAAAAATTCCCCTTTCCATAGTTTTAAAATAGATACCATAAAACACTAGTCAAAGAACATTAAAAAAAATTGATTTATCAAATCATGAATCATGTATACATATCAAAACCAAATACAAACAAAGAAAAGACTAATATCAATCACCCATAGGATAATATAGTTCCATTCTATCTAGGTCTCTCATACCTCTGTAATCAAGTCAATACATAGTACATTAAACAAGTTCCTAGAACAACATTGCCTAGTAAACAAACAATACCCCATGGAAGAACCCCCTATGGTGTTCCCTAGAATAATAGGGACTGGGTAATTGAGGAACACTCTATGGGTGAACCCCCTTTAATAATTAGATAAGGACCAATACAAAACCCCATTTTATATACTAAAGGCTCATATGTTATACATATTTCAAAAAAATCCTAGGGACTCATAACATTTCATAAGGAAATTTCCAAACAACCCTTTTAATCTAAATCATGATTTGAAAAACAAATTTCATAAACAATTTCAAGGTTCTTTTAAGACATATTTCTATTTACAAAACATGGGGAAAACCATATTTCACCAAAAAATATTTATGCATGCACATCAAGAGTAACATGGATCATGCTAGCCATCTTATAAATAACAATTTAGAAAACTAGAGCATGTTTGTTTCACCAAATATTGACTAGAGACAAAACCAACTAACCCACACTTTGGTTCAAAGGTAAACAAAAACATAAACTATATCCAATAATAATGAGGGATCCAAGAGAAGAAATATTAGTTCATTATATAATGATCCATGAAGCCAAAATTTATTAACATGATATCAACCAAAATGACTGGTATCATTTACCGAAAATGATGGCAAAAAACAATGGATATAGGTGAAAAAATACCTTATACATATCACACAATAATAAAAACATGAATGGATCAAGAGAGAATGAATCATAAAAGGAAATATGGACCAAATATCTCTAGTAAATCACCAAAATGTATAACTAATGCTCAATGATTCTCAAAAAATTACAGAATTCAAAACCCTAGACTAGTAATGAAAATAAAAGGCTTAATAGAGGATAAAACAAAGTAAAGATCACCTTAAAGGACCCCTCATAATTATCCTCTGAGTTTTCTTCAAAATTTTCAATTCCTTCCCCAAATATAGGTAGCCCGATTCACTATTTTAATTTCTGAAATAGATGGACTCAAAATAATGTATAGGTTCACAATTCCTATGGCGGTCTTAGTCACACCACAATAAGATTCCCAACATTCCCACCAAACATGTTGTAGCATAGAAGATCTGATTGTGGCACATAGGGTGACCAACAATGATCCACCCCCAATACCATGCCTTGTATTGATCATGGTGTCTCTACTAGTGTTTCATAGGCACTAAATAGGGGAAACAAATATTGGTCCACAACATAGTCAAGCCCATTTTACACCTAAAAAAACCAAACAACATTTTATAGGAATTTAGTGCTAACCAAAAAATCCTAATCCCAGATTGAACCCTCCTAAAGCTCAAAAATAGAACATACCATAATCCAGGATGTGATATATATAGATAAAATGATAGTTTTTTCACTTTAGTGTTAGAACATTGTCATGTTTCATGGGTTTTGATAGATGTAAACCCCTTTTTTTGTTATTATATTTTATTTTTAGGTGGGGCGTACAACCCTATGAGATGTATATGTTATGTACGGATTTCTTAGGGTATAATGTAAAAATTTGATATTTCATATTGATATAGAATTCTTTTTGGAGTCCCATTAGATTCATCTATTATTTCTATTGATATAGAATGCCTTGGGTAACCCCATTTGGTTTGGCATATTGTTATATAGGATTCCTACAATATTATGATCCGACCTTTGATGTCTATATGGATTTTCTATGGTTTCCCCCTAAGAACTAACAATATAATTAATGCTACTACTAGATTTATTGGGGTCATCCCCTTAGGAATTGATTGTATTACTTCAACCTAATGAATTAACAAGATTATATCTTGTGTATTTGACTATTTTCGATAAATAATTTTGGGATTCCCTTGTATACTTCCAAGGATCTGATGCTTTCACATACTATAATATGGTTGTTGGGCCAATAATGTTTGGAATAGTTAAATGGTATGATCAATGACACTTTTACAATGGATGAAGAAGGTATAATTTATCTTTGGTGTCACATTAGAACTTGGGGATTATCAATGGTTATTTATTTACACTTCCACATTATTTTTTATTTTGATAATATCATATGTGGAGACATTGATTTATTGGTTATGTGTAGGACCATGTTGGTGGCATCATACTGATTTTTACTCAGACCCTACTCAGGTTGTCATGACACTTGTTTACCTAATCATATCTCCACTGATTAAAGGATTAGATCAAATAAAGGCCCAATGTTTCATGATTGAATATGATATCTTATATCGAGTCAAAAGACTAGATAAGGTACGACTTGAGTATGGAAGTAGAGTTGTTTATTTTAATTACTTTTATTTTAGTGTATGTGATTGACCTAGTGAGTGAACATTTTTTTTACATGCATCGTCATGAGTTTTTATGACTATTTTATTATGCATTAATTTAGTATTTATTCTTGTTGAAATAAATAGAGTACTGATGGAAAACTTTTTATAGATTATTTTTTAATCAATTTAATATCCAAGACTTGTTCAGTCTCAATCCACTCACTCTTTTTTCTAATCCCCACACCTAGATAATGTAGTAAATAATGGAATAAGAGCATAAGTATTCAAAAGGTTAGGTTGAAATACCAAATCCTTTACATGTTAGTTATATTCCCCAATAAAGATTCTCTACTATAATCAATGTCTCCAATAATAAGTGTACCAGGTCAAAGTCTCACTAATATTCTCTCATCCACAGTCACACCAGCCACATTCCTAATTAACATAGTAATTCCCCCAATAACTTCATCCTATAGTCACTTCTTTATATAGTGATCTTATAATAATCCCTTAATCACTATTAATCTATAGATTAACATACTATATATATATATGAAAGTGTTTATTTAAGGCTCCTATTTATAAGTAGTTCAATTGTTTTTTAGTGGATGCATCTACATATATGAAACAAACCACCATTAACTCAATAAGAGTTTCTTCAAATGCCTTCATATCTTTAATAATACTTCGAAAATCAGTCACTTCCCACATATCAGCTTTATATCACTCAATGAGATCATGTGATCGTAAAACCCAACAAATAATCACCATTTTTCAAGTGCATAAACACAAATAGATAAAACCATACACAATAGGTCAACCATAATCTATTGTTATTCCTCTCATGATTTTAAAAAAAAGTTGTCAAATGTTTTTCATCTTCTCAATTATTCTTTCATACCCATATATTTAAAAAATCTCATCACAATATCATCTCACATATACCTTCCCATCAAGAGTTCTTCTATAACATCACTCTAATATATTTTTAAGTATGTACCTTGTTTTATTCTTTGTCCCATTTGATTTTTTATTTATTCCTAAGTTCTTCCTTTGATCTCTATTTTATCTTGTGGGTTTATTGTTATTTTACCATGATTGATCCTTGTCAGGGGTTTGAAAGGAGGTCTTGATCCTGGTTATAGATTTTTGGGGATAATTTAGTGGCTTAACATGATAGTGGTCATGCTCCTATAGTTGGAAAAGTTACAGGGCCCCCCCAACTAGCCACTGAGGGCCACTGACCAGTTATTGGGAGGTTGGGTCATGAGAATTCCTACACGAATCGCACTGGCTATCCAATGGGACTTCTAATGGGTAGTTCATTCATCCCAATGCCACCAACTAGATTATTATGCTGACTCAGCTAATATTTCTTCAAACATTATCATAATTCTACATCCTTTAATCTTTAGTTTATATCTAAAACACCTCCCTCGAATTTTATTCAACCTTAATATCCTTATAGGATCTCTATAGAGAATTTTATCTCTCTAAACCTCATTTCTACATATATTAATTTGTTATTTGGTGTGTTGGACCTACTCAAATAATTATACTCTCTATTTGATCATAGATTCTCCTCTTCAACTTTATCTTCCTCATTGAGAGTGGTTAATCCTATATCATTGATATATGTAGATCTTGAGTTAATGAATTGTGATTCTATGATTATCCTTTAATTGCAATAAACTTCGATACTCCATTGTAGGATCACATGTTGTTGTTTATGACCTAGATTTGGGTAGGTGGTTTTGTAAGGAAATCTCTATAAATTGAAACCATTGATTCTTTTTGAATTTAAATTGATTTTATAATTATTTTCTAAATATTGAATTGTGTCTCTTAATGAATAATTTTAAATGGAATGATATTCAATGTCATACCCTTTGAAAATGTATTTTCAAAATTACGTGTGATTACTGAAAAATGATTTTATTTGAAATGAATGATTTATAGAATTATTTTGATGGTATGAATAGGAATACAATTTTTTATTATTTGAAATGTAAGGAATGCTTTTTTGATAAAAACCCATTTGAGATTGGTTTTTAAAATTAATGGCTTTATTTTTTTTATAAAAACGATTTGATGTTGGGTTTTAAAATGAAAGGTATGTTTTGAAACATGAACATGGGGCCATTTGAAATGATTGTTTAAATAAATTGAGTGAGTTGATTTATATCCCCATTAATGTTTTATTTAAATTTAATCATTTGGGATCCAAGTTAGTTATGTGTGAATAACACATGGATTGATGATGATAACACAAACTATATTATCAAGTGGGTATGTAGTTTATTCACTAAGATTCTCTCGTATTACCCTTTGGATTTGAGTATAGGGAGTGTTTGAAAATGGAGATATATTTCACTATGATGTGTGAGAAATCCCTTATTAATCTTACCCCATGATTCATAACCGTGGTACTATGATTGAAATTGATTATACATGCTGATGATTTATTAAAATGATTTACTCATGTATTTTTGATACAGAAATGCTTATTCATGCATGTTTTGATAAAGATGATTGTAACTCATTATATATATGGAAATGCACTTTTAAATGTATTTTATAATTTCCATTTAAATGTTCTAAAAGTCATATTTTGATATGAATTGTGAAATATATCCATGTCATGTTTTATGTAAAATTGACAAAATACTTTTTATTTTTAATATATTGCTTATAAAATTATTTGTGAGATCATATTTAGATTTTTTGATCTTATCCTACCTTTCTCTTTGAGTGTTTATAGATTTTTTTAGTCCAAGTCTAGGAAAATGGAAGGAATCATTTTGATCATTCTGGGAGTTCTTGTTAGTGTGACTTTGGTGTTGGTGGTGACTAGTGGAGCATTTTATCCACTTGTTGCATGAATATTTTGGTGATGATGCCTTGATAGTTTTATCAGATGTCTTCGATCAATGTCCCATTTTAAGAATTGTGTATATTTACTTGTAATACTTTCTATTTTGTGGAGTGTTTGGAATAATGACTATTTATTCAATTATATATATTCTTTAATGTTGTGATGATCATTCCATATGAAGAAATCATTCCTTCTTGATTGTTTGATTCCCTAGTTCTAGTTGCCAACCCATTAGGATTGGGAACAAACTTTAGGATATATAAGAACAGAAATAGGTTCCATTTAGGTCGGTTATCTTGGTCGGTTCATGACATCATCTATATTCATCAAAACACACTATCTCTCAAATTGAAAATTTTAACTCACTTCTCTTACAACGTCATCTGTCAACATATTTTTTCATTTATATGTAGGTCAAAATAATTTATTTTCTATATTTTAAGTATTAAAACCTCATAAAATTTGTTGCCATGATCTTCCCATTTAATTTCTATATCATGGATGTCTTTAGCAATCCTTTCCTCCATTTTCAGACATCATATGTACCCATTATCTCAATATTATTTAGGATGAAATGGTCATCTCATATATAATGTCAAGAGTACACTTATTATTTTATTCTCATATTCTCATCTTATTTTAATTATATATATATGCTATATTTTTTTCAAAAAAATATGCTTCAACATCTTTAGATAGTTAAAATGTAGATGCGATCCTTGTAAATAAATGATTCAATAGACTCTTAATTTATTTTATCATTTAAAATCATTGAAATATCCCATCTTTTTTTCACTCAAAATTCACTACAATTAAATCATTTAATGTAAGTATTAAAATTTGACAAACTCTTCTTATAGCATCAAACTCATATCAACATCCATCTTCACCCAGGGATGATCTTCCTTCATTATTGTCCTGAATCATTAACATTTTGTTAATCATTATAGTTAAACATTTATGAACCAATCATGACCATCGTCTCAGTTGTTTTCTCATTAAATATGAAATTTTATCCAATAAATTCAGTATTATTAATAAATCTTGAAATTATATACAAGTTTCATCTTATTCCACCGAAGATCAAATATCAAAAACTCAATAAGTCAATATTAAATCACACACCCTTATTGGTGTTTATGATATTTAAAACCCTGATGATCAAATTTGGAATCATCAAAATTTACTTTCTCCTCAGAATAATAATTCTAGAAACATAATGATTTTTTTTAACTTAAGTAAAATTATTATATTTGGATCTTAGTGTATATTATATTGCATGGTTTCACATATATCTCCAAATTCATGAATGTGATGAACAACTTCTATATGGATCATCACGTAAGTAAAAATTATCATTCTGGATTTCAAATTCCCTTATGTGATGATTTAAGCTTTGTGAACTCTATATACGTGGACCAAAATACACTAAATTATGCATGTGGCCAAATATCCTTACATCTATGTTTGTGTATGAGAATTCCATCATGTGGTAGATTCACATACATGGGAATTTTAGATACGTTGATACTGTAATTAGGATTATTTTATATATTTTCTTCATCTCAAACTAGAACACCTCTAGTCCATCTATAGATATTCCCATCCACTCATAAACACTTAAAAATAAATCTTGGAATTTATCAAGCATGTTGAAACACATCAACTATGTTCTTAATAAATTAGTAACAAATAAACCACTCCACTTTAATGTATTAAATTTATCTGTTTGTATTCATCATTTCAACATCAATTTATCCTTCACCCAACCATGTTTCATCACTGATGTTATTAACTACATTCCAAGATACATATGCATATATTCTACAATAAATGGATCTTCATTCTCCTTCCAAATCTGGTCATAAAACCTAATAACCATAGCTCATTAAATCTATTCACTTAGATATAATTTGCAATATTAATATACTATTATAGAAAATAGTCAACCACTTTATTACTTTTCATGGAATTGAGGACCATCCCAACCATCATCACATGTATAAATAGTCCAGGAATCTGTCCAGTCAGGTACTACAAGAAACCACCTCTTAAAAAAATACTTTCCTCAAATTTATACTCCATTTCATGGTCAATTTAATCCCACTCTACATAATTTAAACATTATGAAGAAAATTATTTCAATATTATTTATAGTTTTCAAAACCATAAAAAATATCTCTTGAATCATTTTATTTTTGGGATTCCTACTTGAAACATTCTAACAAATATTCAAGGGTATCCAACTCTTCAAACTCCTTTACCTATAGTATAAGGGAAAAACCTCTTCTTCTTTGTTGGGTGAATACACAATACATCACAAAGCCTCTCTATGTTAATAATAACTTACACTTTTCACATTGAAAAAAATACAATAATGGAAACACAAATCCCTTTGTGTATAAAAATATCCCACATTGGATTTAAAATTCAATATTTTCTTACTCCCATTATTGAAAATAAATACAATGGTGGGTAAAGTTGTTCCTAACATAAATTTAAGTGACTTTAATTTCTTCTACCACTTATTGACAAGATGGGTATAGAATAAAACTTCCTTATCATTAAATTTACCTAGTCAACAGCTATGAAACACATATTATCCATATTTTCTCATTCACTTTCCAATTTCTCCAATAAATTCATAAGATAAGGAATTATAAAATAGTTCCTTATAAATAATTGAAAGTGACTATCATAAATAGAGATCAACCTAAGAAATAATTGAATTTATGTTCCCTCACATGTTCATCAGTAGTGTGACAGCAATCAACCAACTCAGAGTCTACATGGGAAAACCCATTGTGGAAAAAATGAGTAATTAATTTAGACAGAAAAGATATCTATAATTATCCTCTATATGATACTAAGTGAAATATTTCTCTAAATAGGGGATAATCAAATAGTTTTAAAAATATATTTAATTACCTACACTGGCTTGAACACACAGATCAAAAAATTCAATTTCATGTAATATCATTTCTTCTTTTTATTAGACAATCACTCTACATAAATAATCCTTCGAATATAAATGAAAATGAGGTTAATAGAGTGAATATTATACCAAAAAATATAGTCTTATTCATATATATATATATAATTATAGATTCAACATAAATTTATATATCTCTGGATGATTGGATTCTTCAAGTTTCTCCCCCTTAAGGGATGCTTCCTATGAAACATCACCTATAATTCCCCAATATTAAATCACCTTCATATCTATTTTGGAAAAAGGTGGGTCTTATAATAACACCTCAACTAGAGCAGGAGGGTTGGGATTGATGTCTCAATCATTGACATTAAACATTAATTTTCTGTATGCTTTCACCCTTATATTTATAGGATTGTTCACCTGTGAGAAATATAGACTTCATAACCTTTTCATTTTATTCATTTTCTATAATGTGATTCTATTCATGATTGAATAAATAACTTAATCTTTTTGATACTTGATCCAATATATTTTCCCTTTCTATTTTATTGTGATATATAACTACGAATTTCTTCTTTATATATTTTCACTTATTTGATGGTGTGGACTTATTCTTCATTAAATAATATTTGGAACATGGTAGTAATGGTTCATTATATTTTATATTAAAAATATTCATTTTTTATTATAAATTACTCATTAAATTATTTTGAGTGTTTCTAATTATTTTTCACCTTCCACAACCTATTTCTTTCTTCTCTAACCTACCCTTATTCATAATATTCATCAATGATGTCCTCCACCACACAAATATTATTGTTTATCTCATGGATTGATTTTTTGTTTATTTTTATATTACTACACACATATATTTCAATTACATAGATTATTTTAAATAATCCATGGTTTGGAATCTATTAACATAATAGAATAATGTTCTTCTCTTTGGCGTGGCATCATGGTTATCCTTCTTTTTAAAAGTTTCATATTATTTCTGGTATTATTTTTTACTAGAGTTCGTCACTTATTTATTTAAATAATTTATATTATATTGGGTAATTTTATTCAAATTAGTGAATGACTTTTTTTGGGTTACAACATACCATAAAACTTATATTTTTGGACATAAAATTTAAAAATCTCCAAGTGGTTGTTTATGTATTTAAATATTTTCTAGAAAGAAATATTTTTTCTATTTTGTTTAGTATATTTATTTTGTATAATTGGTTTTCCCCCAACATTAATCTTTGATCCCCCTATTAGAAGGCCTTTTTTAATTGTATATTTTGAAATGTTATACCAAAAATCTATGTTAATATGTCTAACCCTCTAAAAACACAAAAAATAGAAAACTATCCACTTTCTTTTGCTTGTTGATGAATTCTATCTAGATTTTCCTACTTGAAAGTTTTTCTATTTTTGAGTTTTTTTCTTAGATAATTTTGGATTCTTTTGGGAAAATAATATTTTGGGACTTACTAACCTTTAACCTTTATCCATTTGTGAGTTTCAAATGATTATTATCCACCGAATTTGAATAGAATTTAACAATTTTCGCCAATTTTATTCAAAATAGATTTAAATCATGTAATGTTTCATACACTCCCAGTCTATTACTTTTCTAGTTTTAGTTGTTAAAGGTATTCATGGGAGGTTCAGGGAGTTTTCAGTAGAAGCTGGAGGTGCTTCAAAACTGCTTCAAGAAATACACGTTGTGGTAGTATATTATGTGATGTGTAATGGTTTTTATTCTCTTATGCAAGTCTATTTCACACCCTATATAATTTTTGGGTTAAATAATAAATATGTGATGTGTTTTCTAGTGAAAAAAACCCTAAGGATTACATGACATTAAATGGGACAACCCCTTGTGTAAATCCCCAGTGTAGTGAAGTTTTAAAACTTCTTTCCAGCTGAATTTCCTTTTATTCAGCCACACATTATTCTTCCTCTAATTTTGTTCAAACCGTTGGTACCCCTAGGATTTCTTCAATACCCCTTCCACCCTCTTTGATCTGTTGGCCCTAGTGGTTGTTTGCAATCTGTAGTAATCCCTTCCTTCTTCTTGGTATTTTTTCTTCCATTCTTCTCCCAAGGATTTAATGTTGTGATTTTGTTATTGTTTGGGATGTGTGTTAGGTTGTGTTTTTTTGGTATTTTGCTGCTTTGTAGGTTAATTCATGTCTTACAGTGGTGCGACTATGTTTTTTTGGGGATTCTTCTTCACCCTAGGGTTCATAGAGAGTCATAAACACTTATTGACATAGGGAATACTTCATTTATCTTTATTGTGTATTTTGTAGGAGGGGTTTTATTTTGTGTACCTTTGTTTTATGGTTGTTTTGGATTAATTAATAACGAAGATTTGGTAAAATTGAAATAATGGAAATAGGGGGATTGAGTCACATTTTTTTACAATTTTATTATTATTTTTATATTTTTAATTGTATGGGATTGATGCCTTGTTGAAAATTTTCTCCATTGGGAGATTTTTTTGCGCTAGATATATCTGTTGAGATTTCTATTTTAGTTGTTATTTTTTTTGATATCACCCTAAAATGGAAATCAGATAACCAATTATATTCAGCTAATAAAATATTTTCCCCAAGAAAATGAATTGTGTGAATACATCCCTATAATAAAGTGGAATTTGAAAAAATTTCCTTTGTAAATCAGTAAAATGATCTTGATGTTTTGTGATTTATAGTTGTTCTCATGGGGAAGTGATGTGTGGTAGGGGAATTTGGGGCTTATGGTTCATGTTCTGTGCTTTTGGGGTGGTGAGGTAGTTTGTTGGTCATTCATTTAGGGTGGTGAGGTGTTTTTTGGGTCATGATTTTGAGACAATGAGGTGGTTTTTGGGTCATGATTTGGGAGTGTCAAGTTGGTTTTTGTTCCATGATTTTAGGGTAGTGAGGTCGTTTTTTCCATAAATTTGGGGTGGTGTAGTGGTTTGTGCTCCTTGATTTTGGGGTGGTGAGGTGGTGCTCAATTTTTGATAGATTCTCAAGAAGTGGTGGGATAAATGATTTATAATGATTGAAATGACATGAGTTGGTTTCAATAATGGTATGGAAATTGTTAATGAATATTTACATTAATGGGCGTGGCATAAAATGTGGTAGATGATAAATATTTAAATGAATGATATGATTAAATGGAATTGGTTGGAAATGTGAAATGGGGATCATGGCTTGTTGTGGGGTTTTATGCAATTAGAGGTGGTGAAAAAAGTGACGGTGTTGTGATTTGGATGATTTTTTTGAAACCATAAGTTGGGATTGAGTTTTTTATATTATATATATACTTGTATATTCTTGATAATTCTATATGAACCCCATCCACGTCGATCACTATGTGTTGACAACGACAAAATCAAATGGGGGTGTTCTTCCTAATATATGGTGAGGAGTACATATTGATGGGTATCATCTCTCTCTTCCTGATTAGGTAAGTATTACACAAAATGTGGTGGGTGAATGTTTATGAGTGCATTAGATGGAGATTGTGATTGACTAGGAGTTTGCAGGTGAGGTGTGAGAGCCCATGTGTTTTAGCGCAAGACGAGACCAAGCTTGTGGGGTGGTAGCCCATGTGTTTTCATGTGAGTTTTGACATGACTATAATTGTGGGTTGGTGGGCCCAGGCATATTAGGGCATGGTGTGTTATTACTTTGCATGTGGGGTGGTATGGTATATAGAAGATATAAGAGTTCCATGATGTATGATATTGGGTTTGAGAGCGGCATACTAGTGGGAAAGTGTTTTGGGGTACCCTTATCGATGTGGTTACTATCATATTACATTACTTGGTTTGTGTTATTTGGTGAGAGTGCCTCAGTTTGGTTGGGATGGTTAATATACCTTGATAGGATATGTTTGGTTATACTATTTTCTCATAGGGGAATTAGAATTATTTTTTTAGATGTGCATGAGATACTTTGGTTCTCCTAATGAGTATACTTTTATTCCCACCCTATGTATATAAAACTATTTTAAGTTTGACAAGAGAACTATGTAGACCATTTTGGGAATTAGTAGCTCAGATCCTTGAAAGTTTTTGTTCTGCTGATTTATCATTAATTTTGGGTATTCACTTTTGGGGAAATTTATTATATCTGTTTCATTTATACATGAATTGTGGGATGGTTTGGGTTTCTTTTAATATAATTTCATCGATTTTATTGTGGATGATTCATCTTATCTTCCAATATAATTTATATTATAAAGGGTAATGACTCTCATACCTGAGATTTTTATAACCTTGGTTCTAGTCACCAACCTGGGGCCTATTAGGTGTGGGATTTGGGGGTTCATTATCTCTCTCCCCTCATTGTAATATATTTGGTGGGAGGGGTTTGTGAAAGAGTGGTATTAGTAGAGTGATTGATACATTAGATGGAGTTTGATGTTAATCATGGTGAGTATTACATGGGGTGGTATGGAAAATATTGTACGATGACCTCAGTTCACGACATAGTCTAGGTGGGCTAGCTAGGACATATGATTTTAGGGACCCTCATGATCGAGTGCATGGACTTTGATCTTATTGAAAAGCCATGTGAGGTGGACCTGTTTGCAGGGTAGAGACCTAGGAGAGGTACATGTATCATGATGACTTATGTTCTTATTTTAATTGGGTTGTTTTTTTAAGGTTTAAATGGATAAAAAAATGTATTAAATGAGTTAAAATGAATCTTAATAAAATTAAACACTACCAAGATTTTAAAGTTATTTGTTTTCCTTTCATCTAGGGATCATTTTTTCATTCATGTGTGGATTATGAAGTGGAGGTTTAGTAGGATGATCTGATTGATCATCATAGGGTTGATCCAGATGGAAAGTATGATTAATGGTAGAGGTTGTTTCATGCTTTTCAGCGGCATGCTTTGAAGAAGCATTAGGGAAATTTGTTAGATGTGGACATAAAGAAATTGATGGAGGATCTTGAGATCACTTTTACTTTGATCTACGCCTCAATGTAGTACTAGATCACTTTGGTAGTTAGTTAGATGTGGGGAGTTACGTGTCATTGGTGAATTATATATTTGGGAGAGTGGAATGAGGAAGATGTTTTGTGGTTTAACTTCTAGATGGTGTTCTGAGAAGATTTCCTTTCATCATCCTTGAAGGCAGTAAAGAGGTAGGATCTTATTTCTCGTCAATTTGGGAGCATGTTAGTATGGGAGGTGGGAATCAAGTTCAAGGATATTATGTGTTTTTACTTATATATTTTTCTATATTAGGAGTCTCTTGTGTGAAATCTTACGACATAACTCATTATTTCTATACATTATGAAGTTACTCCTTTTACAATGTTAATGTATCTACCGTTTCAAAAAAAGGTGGAGGTGATTGAGAAGATGCACTCATATTGAGGTTTTCTAAAATTAGGGAACTAGAAGGGTTACTTAAGGAGAATAGTTTTTAGTGGAAGGTCATAGAAACTTGGACCTTTAAGTTTTTCACCAGTAGGGATTCTACCCCAGCAGCTTCCTTTATAGCCTTCTGGTGATTGGGGCTTCTATGATTTTCCTGGGAGTTTTTTTCTATTATGTTTTGGTTGTGGGGTTCGTGGAAATCTCCAAAAATAGTGCCTATTTTTTCCCTGAACTCATTTTTGTGGATGTGGATAGGTTTATCGCCAGCCTCAACAACAGTTTCCAGTGAGATCATTTTAGCAATATGGGCAGTAGGGTGTTTCTCCAAAAAGGGGATATGGAGTAGGTAGAGGCCAACCCTAGGATGTTCCTCATGTTTATAGAATGCGGACCAATCATGGTTGTGAAGGGGGTTATCAGAAGATCAGTCAAGGATCTAGGTATAGTCAGTTTTATGCAGTGGAGGAAGTAGTTCTAGTGGGGATAAATATCATAATAGGTTCGATTAGTTTTTTAGTACCCTGGTTTGTACGTTTTTTATTCAAGTGATTTTCACTCTATTTTTCTTACTCTAGACCACGTTATAGGACTAGAAATGGAGAGGATTCATATTCCCCTAGTGTTGAACACACCACTAAGGGACCAAAATAGTTTTTTTGATGTGTGATGGGGATATAGACTGATGATGGGGACACGACAGTCTCATAGAGATCTTTTCTTGTTACAGATGTAGCCACACGAGGTTATCCATAAGATTAAGTGGTTGTATTTTTTACATTCGATTATCATATTCTTTTATAGGAGAGTCATATTTTTTAAATGTGGATGACCAACACATTTTTTTCATTGTTGTGTGGGGTCATTAGGTGGGTATTCATCGTGTTGAGCCCCTTATTTCCATGTTAGCAAGGGTTTTAGTGGAATCAGTGGATTCTGTGATAGTAGAGGTTCCAAGGGTCATTTGGGAGTTTCTAGATGTTTTTTATAAGGATTTTGTGATGCAATCCCCTTGATGTGATATTGAGTTCGGGATAGACTTGAAACTTAGTGATTCTATGATTTCAATGGATCCTTTTCAAATAAAACCATATGAGTTTCTAGATCAGTTCATCATCGTATTCATTGATGATATCTCAATATAATTAAAGTCAAAGGAGGAGCATGATGAGCATATCAAAATTTTCATACATTTTCCTTGACACCACTAGATCTATGGAAATTTTTTCTAAGTGTATGTTCGGTACATGATAGGTGAATTTAATCAGGAATGAGGTGTCTCATAAGGGTATTGTAGTATACCCATCAAAGGTTTAAGCAGTTGTTTCTTAGGCGTCACCCAAAAACATGGAAGATGTTTTTAGTTTTTCTTGGTATTGGAGGCTATTATCAAAGGTTTGTACCAGATTTCTCTTTAGTTATAGACCTATTGAAAAATTTAACAATGAAAGACCAATCTTTTTTGTGGATGGATCAGTGCCAGGTAGAGTTCGGTTGCCTAAAAGGGAAGTTGGTTAATAGTCTAGTGGTGTGGTTTCCTAAGGAAAGCATGATGTTTGAGATGTTTTATGATGTTTCTCAAAAGGGATCAGGATGCATGATAATTTAGTATAGGGAGGTTATCTATTATAAGTCTATGCAGTTATGTACCAATGAGAATAACTATTCCACCCATGATTCGGATCTAGCAGCGGTTGTGTTTTCACTAGATTTGTAGAGGGATTACCTCATTGGGGGTGCTTGGAGAGAAATAGAGGAGTTAGAAACCTTGCACATAGATTAAAGGGTGTATGGTGGTATAGGGTGATTGTTTTATATTATGGTTTAGTGTTATCTAATGTTGTAGATGGAGGAGTCTTAATGGAGAGACTTATAGGCAGAGGTGATGCCTGATCATTTTTGCCATGGTGATGCTCCAGATGGATAGTTAGAGGAAGTTTGTTACCAGAAGTTGGTTTTTGGGATTTTTTTGGGTAGTAATATGTAATGGAGCCATTTTTTAGTTTCATAAACCACATTTGGATATATAAACAGGATTTTAAAATAAGTATCGTGGCATGAAAATATAGTTTTTGTAGCCCAGGATGAAATGGGTAGTGGAAGTGTTTTTAAAGAGGTGATTGGTTTTCAAATAGGTAAAGGTCGAGCAACACGTTCCTAGTGATTTGTTGCATCCCTTGAATATTATTGAGTGTAAATGGAATTATATATTGATGGATGTCATCATAGGGTTACCCAGATCTCATGGAGGTTGTAATGTAATTTATGTGGTAATGGATCAGTTGATAAAATAGGCCCACATCTTATCGATCAATGAGTTGGGCTTAATAAATGATTTGAAAAAGAGGTATACGAATTAGGTGGTGTAGTTTCATGGATTATAAGGTCCATTTTCTCAGATCAAGATGCATGTTTTACCACATGAATCTGGAGGGGATTGAACCCTGCTTTTGGCACTCAGTTATGCCTCATCACTACTTTCCACCTTCAAAAGATGGGAATATGGAGTAGACTATCAAGACGTTCAAGGATATGTTGAGGGAATGTCTCTTAGGCTCTGGCGGATCTTTGGTATGACACCTACCCTTGGTGAAGTTTTCTTATAATAATTTACATCACTTTCCATTATCATTGCCTCATTTGAGGTTTGGTACAGTTGACCATGCCACTCTATGTTGTACTAGAAAAAGGTTGTGGAGAAGTACATTCTTTGTCATGATGTGGTGTAGATAATGATAGATAAATTTTAGCTTATTCGCGAGATAAAGAAAGATGCAAAAGACTGGAAGAATTATTATTACAATCACAGAAGGAGGACCTTGGAGTTCAAGGCTGGGGACCACATTTTCTTGATGTTTTCCCTCAACATGGTAAGAAAAAGTTTATTAGAGGGATTAAGATTTCCCCTAGGTTTTTTGGGTCCTTTGAGGTGTTGGGGAGAGTAGGGGAGGTGGCATATCAGTTAGATTTTCCACCATGGTTTGAGAGGATCCACAACATCATCTACATATCTTAGATTTGTTAGTATCTTAATGATGACTACCATGTCATTTACTGGGGATAGATGGATATAGAAAATGATGCAATGTTTGTGGACTGACCAGTAGAGATCCATGGTCGCCAAGAGAAGGCGTTATGTGGATGAACCATTTGTTTGGTTCATGTGTTGTGGATTCCTGGTGGCCTGGAGGAGAGATCTTGGGAGTGGGAGATGTAGATGTGTGCCTAGTACCTAGAGTTGTTTTTAGTTTTTCTTTGATTTTTTTCCTTTGTGATGTGATGTTTGGATCCTTTTATTTTATGATATGAGACGTTTTCCATGTTTTGTGATGTGTGTGGAGAGATTTTTGATAAATTCCTAACATATGAAAAAGGGAGTACTTGATTCCAAATTGAGACACATTTACTACAACATGATTAAACCCATGTGGGTGAGTTAGTGTTACCCAGAGTGGATAGTATATTTACATGGAAGAAGAAATTATTTGGTTCATGTGTTTAAGATGTTGTGGTTCATTGGTTGTGGTGGTTATTGTTTTGGGATGCATAGAGGTTAATATGGCTATGAAATGGTTGTGTAGTAGTATGGTTGTGTGAGAGGAGGTTCATTGTTGTTTTGGTGATGTGGTTATGCAGTATGTTTTTGCTCATTTGGGTTGGTGTGTTTGGATGGTGGTAGTGTTTGAGGTATGACGAGACCCTTGAGAGGTATCTCACATGGTGGTTTTTCAGAAACCTTTTATTGTGGGATTTATTTTTGATTCTAGAGGGATATAATAATTTTAGAGGTATCTTATTTAAAGTTCCATACCCTCTCATTCCGTTACTTTACCAGTTTTGGTTGTTGGAGGTGTTTAGGGTAGGCTCTGAGAGTTTTTAGTGGAAGCTAGCGGTGCAGCAGAACTAATGTAAGAAATACATGTCATGTAAATATATGAAAAGATGTGTAATAGTGGTTTATGGCTTGTGTGAGGTCAGTTAAAAATATTTATATTTTGGGGTTAAATAATAAAAATGTATGTATTTTTTTGAGAAACCAAACCATGAGGATTACATGGTGTGAAATGGGATTACACATCATATAAATCCTTGATGTTGTGTAGTTTTAAAAGTTCTTCCTAGCCAAATTTTCATTCATTTTGTTAGGGATTCTCATTCCTATTGTTTTGGGAAAACCCTAGGTGTCCTGAGGAGTGATTCAAGACCTCTTCCCCCTCTTTGATCCATTCATCGTAGTGGTTGTCATTTGTAATTTGTAGTAATCCCTTCATTCTTCTTGGTAGGTTTTCTTTTTTTCTTATCCTAGGGATTTACTACATCAATTTTGTTATGGTTTGGGGCATGTGTTGTGTTTCTTTTTTATGGTATTTTCTTACGGTTTAGGTTGATATATGTTCTCTTATGGTGAAATTAAGGTTTGCAAGTGTAATTCTTCACCCAGTGGTGCGCAGCGAGTTGGGAAAGCTTCATTGAGTTAGGTAATCCCTCAATTTTCTTTTGTTGTGTATCATGCATGATGGGTTTTCTTTTGTTTACCTATGAGTTATGGTTATTCTAGATTAATTAAAGATAAATAACTAGTTAAATTGAAATTTCATGGTAAAAAATGGGTTTGAAATTCAAGTTTGTATAAGTTTATTTTTATTGTGATATTTTGAATTGTACATGATTGATGCCCTGCTAAATATTGTGTATGTTTGGGGGATTTTTTTTCACTATATATAAGTTTGGAGATTTATTCATTGGTTGTTATTGTTATGATATAACCCTAAAATGGAAATTGTCTAACCATGTATATTTGGCTAATAAAATAGTTTCCTCAGGATAATGACTTTTATGATAACGTCCCTAAAATAAAGTCGAATATGATAAAATCAACTTTATAATTATATAAAATGATATTAATGTTTTGTGATGTGTGGTCATGCTTATGGGATGGAAATGTGTGGTTGGGGAATGTGGGGTTGATGTTTCATGTGCCATGATTTTGGGTTGATGATGTTGTTCTTGGGACATTATTTTGGGGTGGTGAGGTGGTTTGTAGGCTGTGATTTTGGGACGATGAGGTGTTTTGTGGGCCATACTTTTGTGAAAGTGACATGGTTCCTATTACATTATTGTTAGGTAGTGAGATGGTTTGTTGGCCATGATTTTGGGCCAATGAATTAGTTTTTGTGCCGTAAATTTGGGGCAGCAAGATGGTGGTTTCTTTATGATAGATGCCCAAGTACTGGTGGGATAAATGATTTATAATGATTGAAATGACATGGGTTGGTTTAGATAATGGGATGAAAATGGTTAATGAAAAATTAAATGACGGGTTGTATGATTAAATGTGTTCGATGCTTAATAAAAAAATAATGATATGATTAAATAGAATTGGTTGAAAATTTGAAATGGGGTTTGTGGCTTGTTTTGTGGTGTTATGCATTTATAGGTGTCAGCCAAAGTGACAATGATGTGAGTTGGTTGGTTTATTTTTAAACTAATAGGTTGGGATTGAGTGTTTGATATTATAATTATATTCTTTTATATTATTTTAATTTCTATACGCACCCCACCCAAATCAAGAACTATATGCTGACACCCACATAGTCATGTGGGGGTGTCTTTCCTAAAATTCGATGAGGAGTACAGATGGTTGGGTTCCCTATCTTTCCTACACTATCTTATAGGTGAGTTAGGTATTTCAAATTCTATGATGGAAGGAGGTATCTTAGTCCATTAGATGTTGGTTGTGATATCCTATGTTTTTGTGGGCGAGTTGTGATGACCCATGTGTTTTAAGGTGAGATGTGATTGTGCTTGTAAGGTTATAGCCTAGGTGTGTTTTGGGTGAGGTGTAAAGTGGTCATTCTTATGGGGTAGAAATATCAGGTGTCTTCAGGAGTAGTGTTTTATGACCTTATTTGTTGGGAAGTGTGGTAAACAAAATAGTTGGGAGCTCCAAGACATACAATGTTGGGTTTGAGAGCAGCATACTAGTGAGAAAGTGGTGTGGGGGTACCCTTATTGATGTGACGCCTTTTATATTATTTTACTTGATTTTTATTTTTTTAGTTAGTAAATCTTGGTGAGGTTGGGATGCATAATATACATTGATAGGTTTTTTTTGGTTCTTGTTTTTTCTCATAGTTTCATTAGTATGTTTCCTTCACTTACGCACGAGAGACTTTAGTTTTCCTACTGTGTATACTTGTATGATGACCCAATGTATATAAAACTGTTCTAGGATTATATGAGGACTACATGGACCATGATGTAAATTACTAGCTCGGATCCCTAACATATTTTGTTTCCTTTCTTTAGCTTCACTTTTTGGTATTCACTTTGGAGACTTTTATTTTATATGTTTCATTTATACATGCATTTTGGGATGGTTTGGGTATCTTTTTATATCATTTCGTGGGGTTTATTGTGGATGATTCATCTTATCTCCCGATCCTATTTATATTATAAAGGGTAATTCCTCCCATACATGATATTTTTATACCCTCGGTGCTAGTCACCAAACTGAGGCCTACTGGAGGAAGGACTTGGGGGGTCATTGTCTCCCTCCACACATTGTGGTATCTTTGGAGGGAGGGGTCATGCCAATTCATATAGTTATCATTAAACTGTGGGTATTATTCATCATAGAGACAGTGGTTAATGCTTATATAGTATATCTCAAGCTTTATTTACCACTAATATGTGTCCCTTTTATTGAAATCACTTATCATAAACTTGAGTTATATAAGTTCTATTCTTAGTTATTTGGGAAGGTCCCTTTTGGATTGAATCAATATTCTTTAGCTTGATTTCCATAATCAAACACTTTATGTTGAGTGAATGTTTCTCAAAAATCATTTGACTTAAATATCACTCCCTAGACTCTATTCATATTATTATCTTGTTCTTCATACATCTCAATAACCACTTAAAATTAATTGTCATGATCTATTACCCTTTTTTCATTTACATATAGTAATGATTCATTAACAATCACTGTGATTTTCTGTAAATTTTCCAATGCATGGAATGCTTCAGTGATAAAAAAGTCAAATACATACATCTCACAATATTTTCTATGCACATATTCAATTTTTTTGAAAATATATATCATTTAAAAGTTTGAAGTTTCCATCATTTTCATTCATTATTTTTATGTAGGTGTTGCATACACAAAGCTTCTTAGGCATGGAATTCATCATGGAATCAACTTATTCCTCTATGGGTTATTTTTCATCAAATAGTTCCTTGACAAAATTCAGCATCTAGGTAAGAATATCAGTGGGAAACTTATTTATACACTTTCCAACATATGAGTAAAAATATTTAGTTATTTCAATGTATCTGTTTTACTCACATTATTCATATATTGTACATGAATCATCAAAAGGGTTTATTTCAATAGATTCATCATATGTGCACTCACCACTTTTTTTTGACTCATGTAATGGTAGACCCTTTTCCTTTTTCATATCATTATTTATTTTTTCCACCTCTTATAAATTGTTTTACATTGTCTTATAAGAATCCCATTTTTTTATTCAATATATTTTTATAAATATTTCTTTATATGATAATATTCTTAAAACATATCAAATCAATAGTTTTTTCTAATTATTTTTGGATGAAATTGAGGAGTTCTCTGATACTAATTAAAATTACCAAAGAACCGATGCGATGCTGAGAATGGAGAGGTAAATCCATGATCAATTTTTAAAAATTAATTCTTAATCATTTTAAACCATTAGAATTATTTAGTCTCAATATAATCACTATTTTATTCTCATCACCACACATGGATAATGTAGTAAATAAAGGCACAAGAACACAATAATTTAAAAAGTTCGGTAAAAATACTTTCTCTTTTCCATATTGTTTAGTCACCCAAACATGGAATCTACACTATAATAAATGTATTAAATTATAAGTGGACCATATAAATGTACAATTAATATTATCTCATCTGGGGTGAAATGAACTACATGTCTACTTAACATTGGACTTCCTACAATATCATTACTCTATAGTCATCGAGTAGCATGGTGATCTCCCTATACACCTTGAGTCACACAGGTTCTATGGATTTTCACCATATATATTCAAGTTTTCATTTCTTATAATTAAAACAATATATTTATACATGATTCATCTGAATCTATAAAAATAATATCCTTTAACTCAATGTAAGTGTCTTCAAATTCCTTTTGATCTTTAAGAAAACTCTACAACTCGGTCCCTTCTCATAGCTCTACCTCACAAAAGTTCATCAATAATATTCACCAGGTTTTATCACTCGAAAAGCTCCTATTATATTCAAACCCATAAGATCCTCATCCTTAACAATATTATTAAACCCCAATAGATGAAACCATACACGATTGGTTAACCTTACTTTATTTTTTATTCTCTATCTTTTGAAACAATAAATTTTATAGGATATTATTCTTCTAAATTTTCTTTCTATACCTAGATTATCAAAACTTATTAGCACAACATCAACTCATATATTTTTTCTCTTCCTGATTTATTCAATATTAAGCATTTGAAAATATCTTTTAAATCTAACATTTGAACTCATCACTCCCACGACACCTTCTATCACTTTTCTACTTTTATATATTAGTCTCCCATATTTATTTTTTATATTTAAAATATATAAAATCATCCTAAAATAAATTACCAGGATATTCTCATCTAATTTATTAATATTTTATGTATCCCATGATCATTTATAATTTTTTAATACATTTTACATACCCACAAACTCAATATTCATTTTTCTTGAATGATTGTCTCTTATATAATAATAGGAGTTCCCACATTATTTTCCACTCATTTTATCATCATAGATGAACATATATCTTCATTATTATTAAATAAAACCTGGTTTTATCATATCTAGATACTTCATAGGTATATAAAATTCTCACAAAAAAAATCTATTTACGAACTCTCAATTTATTTTCTCTTTGAAAATCATTCAATATTGTGTGATCTTTTTCCCTAAAAATCTGCTGTATAAATATCATTCCATTTAAGTATTACAATATTAAAGTCTCCTATTATAACTTGAAACTATTAACATCATCCTACTTCTCCCAATTTTGGTATTACATAATTATTGGTTTGAATTATGATCATTCTATTGATTAAAATATTTAATCACTAATGAATAGTGCATGATCATCATATGAATACATTTCAAATTTAATCTATAATTTAATAAAATAAATTTAGCATTATAAATAATTATTGAAATTCTATATATATTTGATCTTATTCTCCTATATTTCAAAGATCAACAAATTAAAAATTATAGCTTGAATCACACACCCTTCTTGGTCTTTGTGATATTTAGAACCTTGATGATCTACATTGGAATAATCCAAATTGAATTTCCCCTCAAAATTACAATTATAGAAACTTTATAAATTTTCAGTATGCACATAAGAAAATTTCATAAATTTGTAATTAATTTTGTTTTTTTTCATACATCTCTAAATTTTCATACATGATACACAACCCTTATGCAGATCATTACATAAGAAAACACTATCACACATGACTTGAAAATCCATTATATGATGATTTTAGCAATATTAAATTCACATATGTATCCCAAAACTCTTGCATTGATTCTATCACATGGACTAAATATCCTTAAATTAATCTTAACAAATGATAATTTTATTACAAGGTGGATTCTCATATGTGGGGCCTTTAGATATGTAGATTCTGAACTTTGGAAGCTTTTTTAGATTTAAATGATTTCAAACTAGAGAACTTTTAGTTCATCTCTAATAATTCTCATCCACTCATAAATAATTCAAGAACCTTTGGGAATTTATGAAACATTTTTAAACACCATAACTCCATTC
Organism: Viscum album; assembly: GCA_963277665.1. Classification (NCBI taxonomy): domain Eukaryota; kingdom Viridiplantae; phylum Streptophyta; class Magnoliopsida; order Santalales; family Viscaceae; genus Viscum; species Viscum album. The sequence continues at coordinate 1,680,618,558 of OY728119.1, read as the reverse complement.
CAAATCACTTAAAAATAAATAAAACACTCATAATTGAATTCACTGATGTAGCTTATTTCATTCATCACCTTAGTATAATTGTTTCCTTCATCTAAGTGTGTTTTATTATTTATTTCAACTGTTATATTCATTGGAATATAAGGATAGATTCTCCAAAACATGGGTCTTTATTATGTTCCCAAATCTATCCATAGAACCTAACAACTACTAATAATTCAATTTATTAACTAATCAATCATTTCAAATCTTCAAGTACAATTATAAATATCCCTAAATTAGTTTATTACTTTTCAGGGATAGGTGGAGTAGCTCAATAATAATCACAAGTATAAGGCTACGGAGAATCTGTCTAGACTGGTATTCCATGAAACTACTTCTTCTAAACTACTTTTCACCTAATATATACTCCATTTCTTGGTACACAGAATCCATCTCTTCAAAACATGAACATGATGTAGACATTTATTTCAACATCAACTACACATTTCATATCTATAAAAACCAAAACATTAATCATTTTATCTTTGGGGAACACCCTTAAATATGTCAATCCAAGTATTCAAGGGTATCCAACACTTTACACACCTTTAACCCTAGAATATATGTTGTGCCTTATCTTCATTAGTGGGTGAATAATCCATCTATCAACAATATTATCAATATAGACATTGACATTCACTTTTCAAATTGATAAAAACTAATAATTTAGAAACAAAAATCCATTTTTGAATAACACTTTTTCATTAGTTATACAAACTCTAATTGGTGTTTATTTTTATAGTATGTTGTTTGGTTATTTTATCTATTAATTCAAACTAAGCTATGGGGGTATAGTCTCCCCATGATACCCTAGACCCACACTACTAGTCGATGGCCTCGGGAATATGATTAGGCATGATTGATATCTAGTATTTCTCTGGATAATACACAAATTAATGGTCCAAATTCGGGGTGTCAAAAAATTGGTATCAAAAATTTTATTTCATCTTAATATTTAGGGATATGGTATAAATGGATTGATCATGTGTCAAAACAGAGATATATGATTTATTTTCTTGGTTACTTATTTTATGGTTTCATTATATCACTTTGCATGACACACTTGTGTTTTTGGATTTATGATTTACGGGATTTTGGATCTTGTCCCATTTGTAAGAGTTGGACATTTACAATTCATATTTGGCATGTAGGATTCACATGGTATACATTTGTTTTTATGTTATTTATATCACTGATGAAGAGGGTATACTATTTTAATTTTTCAATGAAAACTTATGTGGAATTTTCAAATATAACTTATTAATGTTATTCTAATTAGATGGACCATGGAGTATTTTTATTTGATGAAAGGTCGTGTGGATTTTGAAAATGATTTCTCTTTGATGAATATTATATGATCCCTCTCATAATGGATGTACAATGATCCTAGTAGTTATGTGTAAAGATTGATTACCTTAGTAATAAACCCCTTGTTAGTGGTTTTGATACTATTTTTGAAAATAAAATATGTTTGGTTATTCAAAATTTCAACAAAAACCTATAATGTGTTTTACCATATCTCTTATCGGTGTAATTGTACTTAATCAAACCATATGATCATTTTTTATTGAAAAACAACATCATGCGATGATTCCTTTATATAGGTACTTTGATGAGATCATGATTCTCAAGGGGGTAGTCTCGTATATTTATTTTCATTGTGGATTAGTACCCTAGTAGACTGATGACTTTGTATGTGATAATTGATACCTATATATATATATATATTTATATAAGACCCTATAGTGTATTAGTTTCCATATGATTTTCCTTATGGTATTTGGGATGATATAATATGTGATTCCTCTTAAACTATAACCTATAAGAGGCATGACTATGGGCTTGGTAGGAAATCATAGTGACCTTTTTAAATATGGCTTGAGATATTGGTGATCTAAGTGATATGTGAAAGTTAAACCAAGAAATAGGTCAACCCAGGTTTGTGAGTGCCTTATATATGAGAAGCATGAGTAGATGATTTGTGTTGAGATTGGTGAATAAGAGTAATAACAAGTTATATGGTACATGCATGAAAATGCCTTGATTTTTTGTGATATAAAGCACTAAGGATCTAAGGTATAAAAGTTTGGTTTCTGAGTGTAGAATCAACATAATACCAAAACCTATTGATTTTCGGTGTAGTTCTTGATGAGATAATGAATCATGATGCTTCACTATTAGATCTAGGATGAATAGATCATAGGTAGACACTAATAACTTCGATATGAAATTTGGTTGGAATGTTTTCATGTGAGAGACACTAAAATATATAAAATGAAATGATATAAAAGAGGAGTGTCAAGGGTCCTTCTAGATTGAGGTAATTGGAATGGTTGGATGATTTAATAGGTTAGTATTCTTATGATTAATTATATGATAACACATGTGTGTTTAAAAATGATTTATAGGTCGGTTTCACTTGATAGAGGTCATGGAGATGGTGATTTTGTTGTGTTCTAGTGCTGAGATGATTTCTAATGGTTTTGATGAGGGTGAGTGGTGTCACTCTATGAATATAGGTTTAAATAGATTTGGATCGAGTGTCATGGTACGTTCATCCCAAGTGTGTTCCTTGACAAAAATTATATTTAATACATGTTGTTGGAACCTATTAAGGTTGTGATTTGGGAGTGGAATAAGGAAATACATATGGTAGTGAGTGTACCATAGACTATTTGAATGCGTGCCCCTCATTTCATATGGAAACTTTATGGGTTATGAGAATGATGTTCTTATGATTCGGGAATTGGTAACAATGGACATTTCATATTAGTGATAGAGTATGAATGGAATAGTCACATCCAGTAATTACATATAGTAATAGATGGATCATGTGTCCTAAAGGAACAACCCTCATGAGGGTAGGGTCATCGACATGATGAGACTAATGTTTGTAGAGTTGAGTTGGGTTTGGCATTTCAGTGTGTAGGTGGATGTTTTTAATTTAGTTTCATAGTGAATACCAGATTTGGATTGTGATTGTGATGTTGAATGGACTCAGTGATCAGGCTTGGGGAAAATTTAATGTGATATGATCATGAGTCAGATCTATGGTGTGTTGATGATTAGGGTGAGAGAAAGGTAAATTATTTGGTTGGTTTACGGTCTAACTTGGGAGAAACATCAGAAGTAAGGTTCAAACAACTAAGTGGGTATTTTGATGATCACATGATATCTTTAGAAGCTTAGGAATTGTGATCAGGTGATGTTATAGCACTTTTGTGGTTGCGACTAGTCATTTTTTATAATAGTTGGATAAATGAAGACTAACCAAAATTTCCATGTGTAATTTAGTGTTGTGGGATGAAAAATTACAAAAACGTGGGTCATTAGACCATTAAAAATGAGTTTCATTATGCAATTCCAATGGTGGCGAGTATAGTGACATAGAATGTGAATCACTATAGTGGGGGAGAACCATGATATGGGTAATGAATTTATGAATGGAATAATAATTGTTTTGTGATAGATTTGTTTGATTGAGTATCGTCTTGGTTCGCTATTTATCAATGAGAGAGGCACATTTTTTATGAATACTACACCTTGTGATTAGACATTCAAAACATAACCTCATTCATAATTTAGGGATATAATGTTATTATTTGGATATGAATTGGTGAACAAGATATATCAAGATTTATTATTATGTACCTTTGGGACTTATTATGGAGGAGAAGTGCTACTGTGGGAGGATGAAAAAATGCATATCTTCTAAGATGTGAATTTTCAAAGGAATATTAAAATTTTAAGACTGGTGATGGGATTTTTTAGAACCATAGGTTGGTTTGGAATTATGATAATTTTAACATATCAAATATATTTTTGTGGTTTGGATCGAGATCCGTAAGTAATTTTGGGTGCTAGAGTAGATGGTGGAGTGTATCCTAGTGAACCAGAAACTGAAATTCACTACATGTGCACCCCTATGGTTATTACAAAACCATTGTAGACCTTATGGTGGAGGGAAAACACCCAAATCAAGTACATCATGATCTATACTGTAACAGCCCGAGATTTTATGAAAAATATTCTTTTTAATTTCCTTAATGTATTGTGTTGTACGCTACACCAAAAGGATCTTGCACAACACGCATCCTTGACTTGCCTTGCATTACACGCAATCACGACCTTCCTCGATAGCGTGTGTAGTACACAATAACTTGTTTCACTAAACAACAATATGCTATTAAAATATTATTAAAACTAGCCGTTATGAATAGTAATAGTCACTTTTTGAAATTTTGTAAATTTTATTTTTCAAAATGGAATTCATTTTTGGATTCTTAATATCGAAATTAGCTTAGGGTGAAATTTTGGTACTTTTTGGATAACTTTCATTTTTTGATGAATAGTGAAGATTACTAAATTTTAATTAAAAACAAACTTTTTAATAGAAATAATTAATAGTGATAAATTATTAATTTGATTGGTTTTAAAGTATATTTATAATATATTTTTACAATTTAATACAATGTTGTTCATTGGATGTAATTTCACATTTAAACCAGACATAAACAAGTGTCAATCTTTTGATAGTTATTATCTCTTAAGAACACACTATTTGTTTTGACGACAGGAATTAATTTTTAAATTAATTAATGCAACTGATATGTTTTTAATTTGGTAAAATAGATATCATTTTTGAGTTCATAATATCAAATATAGCTTAGGCCTAATTTTTGGTATTTTTCTGGAAACTTTCATTTTTTGATGAATAGTGAAACCACTAAGTGGTAGTTAAGAAAAATGAATTTTTTATAAAACTTAATTTTACCGCTTCTGTGAGTGGAATTTCAAAAATCTGAGAGACACGGTTGATTTCAGTAAGTAAAATGTCGTTCAATGAGATGAAAATAATTTTTTGGTGAATAGTAACTTTTTACTTTTTTTTACCACGGTTAAAAGTAAATAGGGTAATTAAGGGTAAAAATGTTATTATTATTATCCTAACACATGTACTAATTCTATTGGATAAGTTTAATTTGACCAAAAATAACCTTAGGAATAAAATATGATCATTTAGGCCCACTTGGATTAGATTAGGACATTTATTGTTAATTTATTTAAAGAAGGGTTAAAATAAATAAAATCAAAGTTTAATAAGTAATTCATTTTTAATATAGGGTTATACAGAGGATAAATTCGACTATAAATAATCATTATAAATATAGAAATATTTCCTACATAATGGTATTTTATTTGTAATTTTTATACATTAAATAATTTAATTTATTTATGACCCAAAGATGATGTAGTAATTATCTTATGAATGAAATATTGATATAATTGATGTTATAAATACCCAAATAAATGTAATTTGAGACTTTTAATGAATTAATCTAATTTTCAAGGTTAATATGACATGTTAGTATTGCTTTAATTAACTTGGTTCGAGATAATAATTCTGTTATTATTTTCACAAAAATCAATTACTAAATAGTATCAAAATTTACAAAAAATAGTTTTTAAAACAGATATTATATTATTAATTGTTATTTTATTCCTAAAAATATAAGGTTCGGCCACATGACGTAGATAAGGTTATATATATTAATAATAAACATCTTGGGGTTCATTTGGCTTGATATAGTAAGTTTATTAACCTTATAGTGTAAGAAAACAAGAAGACACGGTGAAAGTTAAATTATCTAACTTAAAGTTAAATCTAAATGATAAGGTTAAAATTGATACCTAAACTTGTCTAAATTTTATTGGATGAGAGGACTTGGACCCCTACCCACCATATCTTCGAGGTATATCAATTTTGATATATTAAAAACCGAATTTGACTTTATAATAAAATAATATTTTTAGTTATTCCAAAGGTGCCCCTCTCCTCCCTTATAAAAGGGAACCTCCTCCCCCTCTTCCTCACCCCACATTGAGCCTTCAAGCTCTTCCAACACCTGACAATTTCTCCTCTAAACATCCATGGAAACATACTAGAGGTTCTGGTCTTCTTCAAAGACCTATTTTAGTGCCCTAAAATGAGGTCTCAAAGAAGCACTTCAAAAAAGAGGTAATGTCCGTTACCGATTCTTTCATCTTTATTTCTTCTTACACTTCTTCTTCTTTAGTTGTTTCATTATAAGTAATAACATCGGCATCACTCATATACTGATATGTTATTATAAGTATGAAACAACCCTATTTCACCATCTATCCATCCTACGGAAAACGAAATCATCACGTGTGCGTATGTACGGAATACCGTCTCCACGCCGTGGTGTAATCTATTTTCCACCACCAACTTACTTGGATGGGTATAATGGTGTAAATAATAACTATATATGATTATTGTAAATTGATATTGATTCTAAAATAGTACACATACACTCCAATACAATTCCACGATCATAGGAACGATATCATCACTCGTGCGTACATACGGAGTACCATCTCCACAATGTGATGCGACTCGTTCTACATGATCATCATTGCATAATGATTATATAAATGAATTTAATGAATGAAAATGATATATATTATACTAATAACATTCTGGAAATGAGGTATCTATAAACTAAAGAGAAGAATACGAATTTATTCAACAAAACACGCATAAGAACAAAAAGTAATAAACACCCAAATAACAAGTAGTAATGAAATATTACTAATAAGAAGCTAAGAATATGACCATATATGATATCATAACAATAATTATGATTCTGGAATAAGTCAATAACATTATATAAATCATTATACAGGAGGTTCGGACACTTATGAAGCAAATCGGACCTAAGGTAAGGGAAATATCACAAATCTCATTTTTATCCGAGATTGTTTATACTTTGGCATTTACTGGGGTGTATTTTATCATCCACATCCATGTTTCCTTAATAGGTAATATTCTTTCCATCCACCTACAATTGTTTAAATCCAAATTTACCCTTTGATGAGTTTTTAGTAAAGGATATGAAAGGAATATTTTGTCATTTTTTGTACTAGGTACTTTTTGACATTTCCAACAAAAGTAAAAGAAGAATGTTTTTTTACTTATATGGCATGAATGGATTTTTAAAACATTATTTCCAAGAAGCTTCATTTACAAGTTTTCAAGTTTTTTTAATAAACTTCTTTTAGTTTAGAATTTTATGACATGTTAAGAAAGGAAAAGTGTTTTTGAAGAAGAAAGGATATTTTCCTCAAGAATGGTGTTCAAGTGTTTTATCAAAATTATTTTCCATCTAAGATAATAAAGGGTTCTGTTTATATCCCTATTTTTACATTTATTTGACTATGTTGTGATGGAATTATTTTTATGAATTCCTTTATCTTATATGAATTGTTTTATGATGTCACGATGTTTAAGATTCCCATTTTTATTACATAGGTTACGCTATTATGTATGGTTTATGATTTTATGGCACACATAAGAATGGTATCATTATGGGATGGGTGGGACCTATATCTCCCTCCAATGCATTGGGTAAAGATTTTATATCTCATGAGATAGACATGGCTGGAACGGTAGGTTATACCGGTTCAGTGAAGTAGGACTGAAATGGGGGTAACTCGGTTCAGAAATGGACTTTGTCCACTAAGATAGTCTTGGCAATGAGTCTTGACTAATAAGAAATGAATCTCTATGATTATGTGTGTATGCCACCAAGTTTCATGTTTTACGTTATGATTATTGGGATTTCATTTCACTACTATGATTTATCCCATGTTATGAAATTATGCTCTCTTTTTCAGGTAAAGATTTCCAAAATGTTATGTTCTTATGAATATGATGTGATTTATATTTCTTTTGTATTCCCTTACTGAGAATTTGAGCTCACCCTTTTATGTTTTATTTTCCCCAGGATATAAAGAAAGGTTTTAGGTAAAAAAAGGAAGATCTTTATGTGAGATGTTGAAGATTTTTCACCACGATTAGAAGATTATATTCCGAGTTTCCAAAGACACAAAACTATTACGATCCTTGTGTGTGTGTTTTTGTTATGTACTAAGTATTCCGCAAAAGTAATGTAATGTCCATGTACGTCAAGCTTCGGGTCTCTACAGTTGGTATCAGAGGGAAGGTTTAGTCAACCTTTGGAAACTAGGATGCAAGAACTTTAGTGAGATCCCTAGAGATATTTCTAAGGTATGTCTAGGGATGTCCCTAAGGTTAAGTATAAGTATAGGTTATATTACTAGAATTACGGTAACCCAAGATGTAAGATATTGAAGGTACTCCTCCTTTATTGTGTTGTATTCCCTAGCATGAGTTTTGCCTCTCACACTATTCTTTTCGGGTTTCAGGAAATGGCTGGAAACAAGATGATTCACGATAATGGAGGATATGATGGACAATGGAATGATATTATTCATGAGCAACCAAATGAAATGGGATTTGGAAGTCCAAACATCATTATTATGCCGAATCAGCAATCTCATAATATGATCAATAATGTAAAATTTGGTATGTTTCCTGACTCGGCTAAAAAGAGAAAGATGGAGTTTCGTGATGATCATAGAGGAAAGAAAGTTCAATTTCCCCTATGTAAATCATGTGTGAAGAGGCATCAAGGAGAATGTTTCAAAGGAACTGGAAGATTCTTTGGGTGTGGAAAAGAAGGACACAAAGCCAGTAAGTGCAAAGGAAAAGTTTCAGTTAACACCAAGGATGAGGATAATGGTATTGCTACGACATCAACAATGGTTAAATGTTTTAAATGTGGAATGTATGGGAATTATGAAAACCAATTCCCTAAGGGGAAGTCTCATGAAGAGAATCAGTATGGTCGTATGGGTAGTATTTATGTTGATGATGATGAAGAGACTACAAATGATATGTGAGATGAAAGAATTGTTGAAGCTCGGTCAATGGTTTAAGAATGTAGCGGAATGATTACATGTTTATAATGTGTAATGTTGTATAAGTAATATCATGGTACTATGGAATAAAGAGACATCTAAGTATTGTTACACTATTGTCTTTACTTGAGTTTTGAAAGTGTATGATTAATGGTACCCGTATCCATGAAAGGTTATTCAGATATTTTTGGAATGTAGATGATATGCGCACAATGAAGGGATAAGGAGAAAATTAAATGTTTGATAGTATTCATGAGCTCATGACTGATATAAGGAGAAGGTTATATCATGGTTTGAGTATATAGAATTTTTGAATTTTGGTATGTGGAAAGAGTTAACTTTTTACTGCATTCATGTTTTCACTAAGGTTCAATGGGTATTCATTCTTCAAGAGAATACATGATTAAGGTATTCACATGTTTGTAATTTGACCAATAAGATATATCTTATGATATATGGGGGATAAATGATGGCATTCAAGTGATCATTTTCTTTATACTATGAGCTTGGACCGAAGTATTTTAGATAAGCCTAAAGATTGGAATGGATTATGTTGGACATAAGTTAGTATTGTTTAAGGATAAAACGTTTTTGATATTGTTGATGGGATGTTATAGTAATATAGCTTTAAAAAAAAGGAAAACCCGCAGGACGGGCGACATCCCATCGCGTCGGACAAGGATGTGGGAATCGAACTCACAACCGAAGTGCGACTGGCCTTTATCGCCTACCACTGGCCTACAGGAAGTCCCTGTTTAGTAGAAACTAGTTTTATTTTATTAAGAAGTATGATATATGAAGTATAAGTTCATTTTTGGAACCATATACGATTAATCTAACCATAATATGAACTTATAACTTTTTCTTAAAAGAGATGGAATGACCCATAATTCTATCAAATGATCTGCTAACACATCACGAATAACAAATTCAACTTCAATTTCTTTAAGGGATGAAGTGGAAATTGTTCAATTCATGAACAACAGTGAGATTGTACCAAAATCATGAAAGTATTTCTTTTAATTCATCAACATTAGGGAAATGATCTTGAAAACCAAAAATGTTGTCCTAGTTCCCTTATATATGATGAATCAGATGGTACCTTAGATCGTCACAAATTTATGGCTTTGTGATTGCTGGATTTTCCATAGCCATGTTCTCTACCACTCTCCATTAGAACATGATGGTTAGATTTCTCTTCCATATCCATATTTTCACCTATGTGGAAACCCAGTGATTAGATTATTTGGGTAACCGTTACGTTTCATACTTTTGTTTTTAAAGATTGGTTTTGGTATTCCTTTTTACGATGTGGGTTTCTATTAAAGAAACTTTCGAATAGTAAACCATTTATAAACCTGACGAATTTCGAGGGAGAAATTCATTTTAAGGGGGGTAGAATGTAACAGCCCGAGATTTTATGAAAAATATTCTTTTTAATTTCCTTAATGTATTGTGTTGTACGCTACACCAAAAGGAGCTTGCACAACACACATCCTTGACTTTCCTTGCATTACATGCAATCGTGACCTTCCTCGATAGCGTGTGTAGTACGCAATAATGAGTTTCACTAAACAACAATATGCTATTAAAATATTATTAAAACTAGCCGTTATGAATATTAATAACCAATTTTTGAAATTTTGTAAATTTTATTTTTCAAAATGGAATTCATTTTTGAATTCCTAATATCTAAATTATCTTAGGGTGAAATTTTGGTACTTTTCGGCTAACTTTCATTTTTGGATGAATAGTGAAAATTACTAAATTTTAATTAAAAACAACCTTTTTAATCGAAATAATTAATAGTGATAAATTATTAATTTGAGTGTTTTAAAGTAAATTTAGAATATATTTGTACAATTTAATACAATGTTGTTCATTGGATGTAATTTCACATTTAAACCAGACATAAACAAGTGTCAATCTTTTGATAGTTATTATCTCTTAAGAACACGCTATTTGTTTTGACGACAGGAATTAATTTTTAAATTAATTAATACAACTGATATGTTTTGAATTTGGTAAAATATACATCATTTCTGAGTTCATAATATCAAATATAGCTTAGGGCTAATTTTTTTTTATTTTTCTGGAAACATTCATTTTTTGATGAATAGTGAAACCACTAAGTTGTAGTTAAGAAAAATGAATTTTTCATAAAAATTAATTTTACCGCTTCTGTGAGTGGAATTTCAAAAATCTGAGAGACACGGTTGATGTCAGTAAGTAAAATGTGGTTCAATGAGATGAAAATAATTTTTGGTGAATAGTAACTTTTTACTTTTTTTTACCACGGTTAAAAGTAAGTAGGGTAATTAAGGGTAAAAATGTTATTATTATTACCCTAACACATGTCCTAATTCTATTGGATAAGTGTACTTAGACCAAAAATAACATTAGGAATAAAATATGATCATTTAGGCCCACTTGGATTAGATTAGGGCATTTATTATTAATTTATTTAAAGAAGGGTTAAAATAGTTAAAATCAAAGTTTAATAAGTAAATCATTTTTAATATAGGGTTATACATAAGATAAATTCAACTATAAATACTCATTAGAAATATAGAAATATTTCCTACATAATGGTATTTTATTTTTAATTTTTAGACATTAAATAATTTAATTTATTTATGACACAGATATGATGCAGTAATTATCTTATTAATGAAATATTGAAATAATTGATGTTATAAATACCCAAATAAATGTAATTTGAGACTTTTAATGAATTACAGTAATTTTCTAGGTTAATATGACATGTTAGTATTAATTTAATTAGCTTGGTTCGAGCTAATTATTCTGTTATGATTTTCACAAAAATCAATTACTAAATAGTGTCAAAATTGTCATAAAATAGTTTTTAAAAAAAATATTATATTATTAATTGTTATTTTATTCCTAAATATCTAAGGTTCGGCCAAATGACTTAGATATGGTTATATATATTAATAATAAACAACTTGGGGTTCGTTTTTCTTGATATAGTAAGTTTATTAACCTTATAGTGTAAGAAAACAAGAAGACACGGTGAAAGTTGAATTATCTAACTTAAAGTTAAATCTAAATGATAAGGTTAAAATTGATACCTAAACTTGTCTAAATTCTATTGGATGAGATTATTTCGACCCCCACCCACCTTATCTTCGAGATATATCAATTTGGAGCTATTAAAAACCGAATTTGACACTATAATAAAATAATATTTTTAGTTATTCTAAAGGTGTCCCTCTCCTCCCTTATAAAAGGGCACCTCCCCCCCCCCTCTTCCTCACACCACTTTGAGCCTTCAAGCTCTGCCAACCCCTGCCAATTTCTTATATCCACTTCCATGGAAACATCCTAGAGGTTCTGGTCTTCTTCAAAGACCTATTTTAGTGCCCTAAAAGGAGGTCTCAAAGAAGCACTTCAAAAAAGAGGTAATGTCCGTTACCAATTGTTTCATCTTTATTTCATCTTCCACTTCTTCTTCTTTAGTTATTTAATTATTAAGTAATAACATAAGTATCACTCATATAATGATATGTTATTATAAGTATGAAACAACCCTATTTCACCATCTATCCATCCTACGGAAAATGAAATCACTGCGCGTGCGTACGTACGGAATACCGTCTCCACACCGTGGTGTAATCTATTTTCCACCACCACCTTACTTGGATGGGTATAATGGTGTAAATAATAACTATATATGATTATTGTAAAGTGATATGGATTCTGAAATAGTATAGATACACTCCAATACAATTCCACGATCATAGGAATGATATCATCACTCGTGCGTACGTACGGAATACCGTCTCCACGATGTGATGCGACTCGTTCTACATGATCTTAATTGAATAATGATTATATAAATGAATTGAATGAATTAAAATGATATATGTTACCCTAATACCATTCTGGAAATGAGGTATCTATAACCTAAAGAGAAGAATAAGAATTTATTCGACAAAACACGCATAAGAACAAAAAGTAATAAACACCCAAATAACAAGTAGTAATGAAATATTACTAATAAGAAGCAAAGAATATGACCATATATGATATCATAACAATAATTATGATTCTGGAATAAGTCAATAATATTATTTAAATCATTATACAGGAGGTTCAGACACTTACGAAGCAAGTTGGACCTAAGGTAAGGGAAATATCACAATCTCATTTTTATCCGAGATTGTTTATACTTTGGCATTTAATGGGATGTATTTTATCATCCACATCCATGTTTCCTCAATATGTAATATTATTTCCATCCACCTACAATTTTTTACATCCAATTTTACCCTTCGTTGAGTTTTTAGTAAAGGATATGAAAGGAATCTTTTGTCGGTTTTCGTACAAGGTACTTTTTGACTTTTTCGACAAAAGTACGAGAAGAATGTTTTTTTACTTATATGGCATGAATGGATTTTTAAAACATTATTTCCAAGAAACTTCTTTTACAAGTTTTCAAGTTTATTTTTAATCAACTTCTTTTAGTTTAGAATTTTATGACCTGTTAAGAAAGGAAAAGTGTTTTTGAAGAAGAAATGATATTTTCCTCAAGAATGGAGTTCATGTGTTTTATCAAAATTATTTTCCATCTAGGATAATAAAGGGTTCTATTTATATCCCTATTTTTACATTGATTTGACTATGTTGTGATGGAATTATTTTTATGAATTCCTTTATCTTATATGAATTGTTTTATGATGTCACGATGTTTAAGATTCTCATTTTTATTACATGGGTTATGCTATGATGAATGGTTTATGATTTTGTGGCACACATAAGAATGGTATCATTATGAGATGGGTGGGACCTATATCTCCCTCCAATGCATTGGGTAAAGATTTTATATCTCATGAGATAGACATGGCTGGAACGGTAGGTTATACCGGTTTAGTGAAGCAAGATTGAAACGAGGGTAACTCGGTTCAGAAATGGACTTTGTCCACTAAGATAGTCTTGGAAATGAGTCTTGACTAATAAGAAATAAATCTCTATGATTATGTGTGTATTCCACAAAGTTTCATGTTTTACGTTTTGATTATTGGGATTTCTTTTCACTACTATGATTTATCCCATGTTATGAAATTATGCTCTCTTTTGCAGGTTAAGATTTCCAAAATGTTATGTTCTTATGAATATGATGTGATTTATATTTCTTTTGTTTACCCTTACTGAGAATTTGAGCTCACACTTTTATGTTTTCTTTTCCCCAGGATATAAAGAAAGGTTTTAGGTAAAAAAAGGAAGATCTTTATGGGAGATGTTGAAGATTTTTCACCACGATTAGAAGATTATATTCCGAGTTTCCAAAGACACTAAACTATTACGATCCTTGTGTGTGTGTTTTTGTTATGTACTAAGTATTCCGCAAAAGTAATGTAATGTCCATGTACGTCAAGCTTCAGGTCTCTACATATACTGTGAATGATTCCAAGAATATGAACTTTTTAGAAATAAGAAGGGTGGAATTCCAATTTCTATGGTCGTAGTTCATGGAAAATGGAGAGTAGGGTGAACCTATTACTTGGTAGCTGGGTGTCAGGCCTGAAGGTGCTTTGAGGGAGTCTTAAGAACCTATTGAACAAAATGGACACAAAAACACCATGGAAAACATAGGTTTTATGTTTTGGATAGATCATAGGTATCTACACATCATGGTTCAGGTCATGAAGCTCTGAGAGGGATCCCTATCTAAAACGGAGACAAAGAATCTTGTCATGGTTCTCCCTAGAGTTGCGCCTTAGCGATTTTTGCTAGACCATAGTAAGATCCATTCCACATATCTTTCTATGGTGAAAGGGGGAGAACCCATGTTTTAAATAATTAGGGGGAATCTCATTGTGGTTCTCCCTATGTCCCCATGGTTGTTGGGCCCAATAAAGGGTAACCACACCATAGTCCTTGTGGACCATGACATGGTGAAAACTAGATCAGTACCTAAGTCATTTTTATTGACTAGTGGGATTTTGGTAATTTCCAATGAATCTTATTTGGAACCCCTTAAGGATCTCTTTATTGTGGATCTCTAAAAAAAGGGGTGATACCTCTTTAACTCTCCAAATCACTCTCTCTTTCCCCCATTGTATCTAGATGGTTCATGGGTGATTTTTCAAATCAGTTATAGACAAGATTTTACCCTTTATATTCCTTTTTATCCTCCTTCAAGCTTCACTAATTTCATAATCTCTATCATTGGTTTTGTTGAAAATTGAATCAAATCATGGTTTAAATATCATATTATGATTGGTATTCCATGTTTATTGGTTAAGGTATGTCTTATGATGATGTGTGATTTTCGTTTCACACCATTTTGGATGATGTATTTAACCATATGAATTTATTTAGGGGTTTTTCATAAATAAAAATAAATTAATGAATGATTTGTTTCATATTGTTAGGAATGTTTTCAAGTATGGTTTTGGGATTACATTGTGTACTATATGTGGGTGGGTTTTTTATTGTTTTAGTGCGGTGAGGTTGAACAATGAGTCTTATGAAATTATTCATAATTGATTTCAATTGGGATTCAATTATAAATTTTTATAATTAAGTAATTAATTAATCATGGGATGTTGTGACTCAAGATACGTGCTTGATAGATGATACAATACTTGGATGATCTAGGGTGAGGGTTTTCAAACTATTATTAAAAATAGAATAACTCTAGAATTAAGGTATGTGGTCCTTATTTATCTATCCCATGTTTATGAATTTAATATATGCATGTGATGTGTGGTTTCCCCATTATGGTGATCAAACTATTTAATTTAAATTATCTGTTTTATTGAAATGAAGTGATGATAAATGAAAGGAATATAGTTTTATGGGACATGATGGACTTTTTAATACTAGATTAATGTAGAAAATATCAATTATTTAGTCCTTGATTATAATTGTGTGTTATATACCAAATTCACCCTAAGGGGGGTAAATTTAAATAAGTGAATGTAACATGTTATCCCAAGTGTTGGAGACATAAACAAATTCTTATAGATTAGAGTGTTAGATAGATGTGATTATCTCAAATAGGATGTGGTGGATCTATGAGATTCCTTATAGAATGATGTATATATGTGATCACTGTGGGGTGAGTGTTCCTCACCCATTGAGATGTGATAGCCTAGATGGGGATATCTTGGGTAGGGATTACAGTTTGGTTTGGTGTATAAGGACTTGTCTAGGGTTAATTAAAAAAGGAATGGGCTTGAGTTCATATATATATAGAGAATGAAATTGATATGATATATATTATGAGTGATTATATTGAGGGATGATAAACCCTCTAAGTGGACAATGGTGACCTAATTGGCATGATTTACAATGAGGATCCCGTGTAAGGTATTCTTACATGATGTGGCCTATGGGACCCTAGTTGGTACCCCAATAATGTAATGACCTATGATAGGGTTCTTGTGTGAATGGGTATAGATAATTGTAAGTGTAAAATTTAGAACCTGGATAAATTTTATGATCCTGAGACTGATATAGTGGTGATTATAGGTTGTGAACTTCATAGGATGACCCTTGGTATGTGTCACCATTTTGGGAAGATGGTCAATCATTATAATATTATTAGTTTTCATTATCAGAAGGTGTGTAATTTCCTCCATGATGTATATGTTTTGTATGGATTTCCAGTATATCTTCAAGGTATCAACTATTTATTATTGATATATAATTCCATGGAGAGTCCCATTATATTTATCCACGATGCCTACTGACATATAATATAGTATGAAATATCCTTGGATTCAGATTATTCCTATATGGGCTGCTTAAGTTGGAGAGATCTAACATTTGAGATCTAGATGGATTGAATAGTATCACCCCTGGGAATCATTTGTACACATGTTAATGATATGCCATTGACTAGTTTCACCTCTAAGAATCATTTATATACCATTTAACTAAATAATTCCTGGGAATACTTTAGGTGGAATATTTCATTTGTTCTTGTTACTTTTGGGATACCTTTGGAAACTTCTAGGGATATGGTCCTTGAATATATTATTGTATGAATTTCGGTCTTGGTACTAGTTTTTATGGTCACATGACATGCTCATAGACACTCTGGTACTTGCATAAGAATGTAAAATATATCATAGGTTTCACATTATAATCTCAAGATAAAAAATGGTTATTTTTTATTCTTAGGTACTATATTCTTATTCTCAACATATCATATGTGC
Source organism: Viscum album (assembly GCA_963277665.1). Taxonomy (NCBI): domain Eukaryota; kingdom Viridiplantae; phylum Streptophyta; class Magnoliopsida; order Santalales; family Viscaceae; genus Viscum; species Viscum album. The sequence goes on along the minus strand of OY728119.1, from coordinate 1,680,601,525 downwards.
ACACACTACCTTACTAGTTATATTTGGGTCCACATTGGTGGTTTCCTACTGATCTGTACTCACACCCTATATGAACGTATCTCGCACTTAGTTATCCAAGAAAATCTCTATTGATTATAGGTTCAGATCATATAGAGGCTCAATATTGTATGATCAAGCTGGAAAACTTGGATTGAGTTAGAATACTGGATGAGGTATGTATCAGGGATGATAGTAAAGACTTTTACTTTTATTAATTTTATTTATGTGTAATTTATCATCCTCATGGGTGATTTGTTGTTTTTATAGACATGAGTATGAGTCTATATGACTATTTTCTTCTACTTTAATTTATTAGTAATTATTTTTTATTGTTTATTAATACTCAGATAAATTTTTATTATTACAATATAATGTTTTGTTTTTATTTTCTATTAATACATTCTCTCATATGGGGGTATAGTATCCCCATGATACTATTTTCCCCTACTGTTAGTCGAAAACATTTAGAGTATGGGAAGGTATGCCTGAGGTTATGTGGATACCGTCATTCTGAGAACCAGTTGAGTGCTTTGAGGTGGTGGAATGCCACAAATGTAACTATATAAATATTCTCAATTTCATAATTTGAATAGTACATGGTAAAAAATCAATGATGTTATTAGTAATATTTCCCTTTCCCAGTGAAGTAAAAATTGACCTCCTAAATTTTGATCCAGAATTTCATACGATCCAAGAACATTTTAAAGAAAAATGGAATAATTATAAAGGATGAAAATTTATTTTCAAGTGATATTGATATTTTTGTAGTTTTCAAAATCACTTGAATAATATTTTTCATTGGTTATTGTAATCAACTCCACTTCGATGGATATGATTTCTTTATATGATTCACACCCTTACATATCTGGGAACACTGTTAACTCTATTGGGAAAAAAAGAGAATCAATATACTATATATATAACAAAAATAACAATTATCAATAATATTCAACAGTTATGGATTGCTGAATTTATTCTTAAGCCATATATAAATTCCTTCATTTAATATTTGTAAAACAAGATTTAGTTATTCGGGATAATTATATTATTTAATAACAATATATATATATATATATAATAAATCTTCTGATTTTTATCCTATGAAACATTTTGGTTTAATCCATGACACATTCTATTTAACTTATAGTACATTCAATTTCACCTGTGAAATTATTGGTTTAATTGATTCCATATTTTATTTAAAGTTAGGTTTATCTATGTTTTATAATCTTATAGTTCACATTGTGGTCTCTAAATATAACCAAACTCTTCTTTGATAATAAATAAGAATACCAAATCTTGACATACATACATCTCACATCATTTCCCATAATTATACATTATATATCATAAATAAAAAATACTCACAATATCCAAAGGATTATTTTCTTTAGAGATTAGTTACCCAACCATTTTATTGCATAAAAATACATTAATATATTCTAAAAAATTATCCACAAATGATTTTATTTTAGTTATATTACTATATATAATTCTTATGGAAATTAGGGAAAATTATAAAGGAGTGGTCCCAAACACTCTATAAATGAAATATTACATCATTGAGTCACACAGGATTAGTTTATAAACATGTAAAAAAATAAGATCATGGGTGAAATACCTGATTAAGGAATAAAATGAAAGGAATTGATCATGATAGGTGATAGTATAATTATATATCAATACATAATAATGTATAACCATAAAATAATCCTCATGAAATAATTATATATACTATAAAATATTAATGTGAAATCATTAGGATAATCATGTGTCATGGACACATATGATAGGAATGTGGAACAAACATAAGCATAGAAAATAATATTATTAAGAACATATCTAACTACATAATGTCCAAACCAAATGTTGTGTATGTAAATAAATATATAACTTCCATGCATTAAATTTTGAAAATATTTAATGACGTCACGTCCACACATAAAATGTGAACTTAACTAACCACATCATGTTCATTTATAAAATATAAAAATAGTTAATTTCAATATGTTAATGCATAACATTATTATCTAGTTGGATGTAATTATTTACTTGATATATTGGAGGGTTAAATAGTTTTAATTCTACCCATCACATAATGATAGATCATATATATGTGCTCCACATAAAATCAATCAAATATTAAATATTGATTAACTTATGATACCCAAATCTCAATTAAAAAAATCAAAATGGAATATTCTAACTTTGAAGGTGAAACATTATGCATAATTTCATAAATTAATGACCATTTAGAGCTAGATTAAAATGGATGAAAAATCATTAAAACAATTTTCTTAATGTCCTGGTAACAAAGGTATACATCACTTTCAAAATCAGTTAAAAATGTAACAGAATAATTTTCTATCATAATTTGAAATTTAAATTTTCCAAATAATTCAACCCTAAAAAAAATTATAAATTATAATAAATATGTGTTGAATGATATAATATTCATGTAAGTAGAAATAAATACACTTTTAATAATTTTTAACAGTTTTAAATAATCCCACATAAAAAAACATTATAAAATTTACATTTGAAAATAGATAAATGGAAATATAAAAGTTAGAGAATATAATAAATAGATATATTTCAATATAATAAAATAATGGATGTGCTAATAAAGAATATGTACATTATAAGTAAATATTCAATATAAGGAATGACAATTACTCTTAACAACCTTGTAATTTTATCTTGAGAAAAATGAATAAAAAATATATTTTGATATAAAAATGAAATTTAATTATAAATATGTAGAAGATACAATATGTGATAAAGGAGGGTTATATGATATCATTATTAGAATAATATAGTCAATGGATAAATACTACAACCTAATGAAATAATATTGAGTTTAGAAAAACCCTTAAACATTTGGAATTGTATAAACCAAAAGAGAATGAAATAGAGAATGTGAAATAGATGTATAAATTTAATGAATCAAAATTAAATTCTGATAAAAATATTTTAATGGTTTATTCTATAGTAAAAATAAAGAAAAATATGTATAAAAATGAATCCTCACTCAATGAATGAAGTTGAGGTGAAAAAATTCATACATTGGATTCCACTTGGTTGGACATACTATGGATCCCATTATAATCAATTTAGGGATATTTTAAATCTATAGAATAATATTATTTTTATTTGTTTGATTTAATAAAATTATTTTATAATTTCTTGTTAATAATTTATTAATTAATAATTGATAAAATAGATCATCATGTGTTAATTATTTTGATTGATCTACGCTTGCTTTAGTGTATCAGTTACAGTACATTCACCTTGTTCATATGTTCACCACCGGTGGTGTGTTCACGGTGATCATATAGATATATTTAACAGAGTCCCTGAATTACAAGTTTATTTTATGGAACTCATGGTTAATGTTTGCAATGAATGATAAAAAATTATCCTTTCTTGCGAATAATGAATCCATAAAATAATTTATTTTATTAATGAAAGTTATTATGTATATTACCATTATATGATTTAAAAATTATATTTAAATTTTTATTAACACATATTAACATAATTTAGGTATTAATATTAATTTACAAAGGAAATGTTATGGCATCATTGAATTTGGTAGTAAAAGTGACCCAAATAAGAACACATTGTAAAGAATGAATGAGAAAGAGTACAAATTTATATGGTTGTTATATTATTTTTACATAAATACAATTATGTTAATAATAAATATTTATTATGAAGGATAAAATATAATAAGATTTTATATGTGAATATAAATGGAAAATATGAAAAAAACATGTTACTTTGATGGAATCACTCCTTCATATAATGACATCCTTCATCATGAAGGACTTCAGCCTCATTCTTGTTACTAAATGCTACTAAACATGGTATATCACCATGGTAGAGGAAAGTTTCATAGTTTTCAATATAAAACTAATGTATATAAGTGGTTTGTAGTGGATGGATAATATGACCATTTATAGGTGAAAATTAGGGACATTTCTTTGGAACCTTGAGTTAAGTGAATTGAAAAATGAAATCACATGGGAGTTAGTTGAGGAAATGTCACTTAAGATTGTAAGATTAGATAAAAAACACAACAAATAAATTATATTTATTTAATATCAATTTAATTATTAAAAATTCATGTCATGTTATTTTATCATTTTTACCTCATCTTGATTTATTTAATTAATTAACACGATAACTATTACTTTAATAAAAACATATAATCCATTTTCCAAATTTTTTACATTATTAATCCAAATTGGAACTCCATTAAATACAATATCAATTCTAAATAAGTGAAATTAATATTTTAAATAAAAATACGTAATATTTTAAATGTTTTTTAAAAAATAACTTTTTAAACACAAAACTAATTGATTTTTATTTCTTAACAATTGATAATTATTATATGAATGTTAAATTTAATATATATATATATATATAAACATAATATTTCAGTAATGATATTCTTTAAAAGTTACCCATTTAATTCAGTCAGATAAAAACACATAACACTTTGAAAAAAACTCTTTGAAAAAATATACATTTTTAACAATAAATAATTTTAATCAAATTTCATTGAAATTTAGTTATTTATATACCAAAAATTAATTAAATATTATTAATCCATTATTATTAAAGTAATTATTTTTATTTTATAAAACAATTTTTAAGATAATTAATTTTATAAAAATATGATGTATATAAAATATAAAATTATAAAAAATTCGTATTATAAAATATATTTTATTACATTAATAATTCAATGATAATATCTTTCAAAATTATAGTTAAAGAACATTTTAATACCTTCAAATAATAGCTAAATGTGAGAAAATAAATGTTGGTATTAGTGAGTGGTGATTTGACTAACACATATTTCACAGTTATTTCCATAATCCGGAACTTATCCCACAAACGATTCCCCACAAGCTGCACTTATTTAAGTTCATCTTCTGCTTGGTAAAGGAAAAAATATAGCGAATAAACCTTAATTAAAATCTGAAATAAATAAGCCACATAAGTAATACTTCTACTACTTTATGACATTACGTATCCCTTTTGGCATAAATTTCATAATATAGTTTCTTTTATTAATACTTGATAATTCAATCACTATGTTATAAAAACACAATTTAAGCGAGTATGAAATATTATTTCTTTGTAATTAATATATTTAATCACCAGTACGTACTCAAAGGCTATATAATCCCAACATCTATTTAATCCCAATGATCATATATGACTAATGACCATATATGTTTGGAAACCATATATTCCCAACGACCATAAAAAAGATACATTTCCTTTTGAAATTCCTATATATAACCTTAGATTCTTCTAAAAAATCATTCATCCTATTCTATAATTTCTTCATCAATATTTTTATCATATTTATATTTTTTTTCTTATATAGTTATCATCAGATTTATGATCCACACAGGTGATTGTGATGATGAATATTTCAATTTTTTGTATTTTTATATATTTATTATTTTTTTTTAATTTTCCCAATTATGATTAATATTGATATATTTGAAATTTATATTTCATTTCAATATTATACCTTAGTGGAATAATTATTTGTTAATATTAGTGTTGCATTTCATGTAAGATAAGTTATCAAACACATGTGTTGTATTTAAAGAAAATTTCTTACAAATAGTTTTGGGTGATACATATTATATATTTATGACACAATATATATTATATATATTGACAGACATACAAATATTTATTTTTATCCAATAAATCCATTTAATTTAATACATAAACAAAAAACCAATTAAATCTAGTAAAACAACACATTGTTTTATTTAATTTTATTTTATTTTATTTATTTTTTCAAAATTTAAAGAAATAAATATAGAAAAAAATTAATGTGTTATTGTGAATTGAATATTTCATTCTATTTGATTTATTATTGATTATATAAAATTAGACTCAGATCTTGTCTTGACTGTTAGAACCAAAAAATAAACCCTTGGGATGAATTTTAATAAATAAAATAACAATAATTATTAAAAAATATTATGAATAAGTTGATATAACTTGAAGTATCTAGGTGTAACGAAAGTGGTGGGTCACAATTATTTTTTAATATTATATTAACTAAACTCGATGAAATTATCTTGGATGACTTAATAAGATCATCAAACATTATTTATAATTATATTTTTTAATAATATAAATATATGGATTATTCTATTTATTATTTTTTTATAATTGTTTATACCACCGACCTAGTCACCAATTAAATTTATGTTGTCATTTAATCAAGAATAAAAATGATAATTCCTCTTGAAATATGCACATGTGTTTCAAAAATATCTAAATTACATTCTTGATATCTTGGGTGCTACCAAGAGAGAATCATGTTTTTCATATTTTTTTCTTTTGATTGCATAAAAATATCTCTTCATTTTGTTCTCTGAGAAATTGAGAGAAGATGGAGGATTATCACTATTTATCACTCTATAATCATGATAAGATAATTTAAAATATAATCTTATGTGTAAAACCATGAAACTTGTTTTTTGTTTTTATAAATTTGGAAAAAATTAAAAGAATGGTAATAAATTATATTCTTCAAATTAAATCCTAATTAAATATCATTAAAAATTTCTCTTAAAAAATGATTTTTATAAGACATAATAAAAATCCATGTCACTTATCTCTTAAATAATAATTAAACAATCATTATTATTTTATGTTGACATTCAATAGTTAAACATAATTTTTTCAATAAATAAAATATTTATTTTAATGATATTAAAATATATTTCACATGTCACCACTATTGGATAATATTTATTATTTTAGGAAACTAGTAATGTTATTAAATAATTTATTAAAAAAAATTTATTTAAATGATATTACAATATATATTTATTGAATTAATGAAAAATTTTACTACTCCCATAAAACTATCAAATTTTGAAAAATAAAATATTCATTTTATATAATTAATATTTACATTCTCTTAACATATAAAAAAATATTCACTCATCTCATGAATAAATAAATTTTTTATTTATTTATCGCGGGAAGAAGAAAGTGACAAAATTAAAAAAACTTATTCATGTATTGGATAATCAGAGGATTTAATTAAATATTAATATATATGAAATAATTAATTATTCTCTAAGCATGGAACACATTTATTTTTAAAATTTATAATCAATTTAATTTATATAAATTCTAAACACACTTATTTTATGACCCTATAGTCTCTTTTAGTGGGGAAATTATGTCCAACCCATAGACCAAGAGTGGATTTATCAATAAATAATGACCCCTATAAATAAAAGATGAGTTGTCGAAATGAAAACCTCATATGATTTCTATTGTGAAATATAATCCATTTTTCAATTTAAATCTCCTCAAATGGATTATGTGTCATCTTTATATATTTCTAACTATACTCTATTTGAATTTTTGAAATGAAAATTCCTAAAAACATCCATGGAGCTAGATTAAAAAACACTTTCATATCAATTAAAGGGATAGATATATAATAATCCATAATTGAGAAGGGGAAAATCCTCTATTGACCATTAAATTAGTTACATACCACTTTTGACGTATATAATATATTCTACCTCACCATGAGTATATGACTTCATGGTTTTCATCAATATATTAATATTTATATGATTTGTTATATAAATTAATAATGATATACATTAATAATGATATAAATTGTATGGTCCAATATACACCCTCAAAAATTAGAATTATTATGAAATATATAATATCTTAAAATTATTTTTCTAGGTATACCATCATGAACCCCCATATTGGAGATCACCAAATATGAACTTCATGAGAAAAATTATCAACTATTTTTATCCCCCACCACATGATATACAAATATAATTTTTTCCCAATAAATATTATTTAACTAAACCATATATGAGATAATCTTACCCACACTTTTATTTTTGGCGATGAAAACACATACTTTACATATAATATTTTATACCAAGTGAGATTACCCAATATAAACTTTCATATATTTCACTTCATTTCCATATTTTCAACATTACATGTCACAAATAATTTCATAACCCCTAAAACAAAATTTTTAGTGTATTTGGAGATTAGTTACATGAAAAAATTATTTTAAAATACTATAAATATTTCTCTATAATATCTCCACACTATAGCCACTTTTATAAAATTAATATGTTATACTCATATCTATAACCTGGAGAGTGGAAAATATAAAAATACATGAGGTAAAACACTTTATAAGAGAAAATTTGTAAATATTTCATAAAGGGTTAGGTCATAGGCCTTAGAGAAAACATGATAATGAGAGATGTATTTTATTAAAAGGAACAAAGATCAGTAAGAATTGTTCATATAGAATGATAGAAGGTCACATAACCACAATTGATCAAATATATACCACAATATAGTAGTGTAGAATCATGATACAATAATCCTGATCAATGGATCATGACATAAGAATATAACACAGAAATGTGGAATATGAATTATAAAAAGGGATCTCAAAATTTTCAAAAAAATATAAGAATGATCATGTTCAAAAAAAATCTTATGAAAAATGTTAGATGTAATCATGTCTATGCATAATCTTGTGAACAAATCTAAACACAATCATGTACATGAACCATATTTATTTTCTCGTGATATATTAATCTTTTAAAAAATAATTATAGAGTCGTATAAGTCCCCACCCATAACATATAAACATATGTGTTTTATATTAAATATATGACATATCACATCCTAAAGATCCCATCAAAATAAAATTAGTTTCATAAGCTTCCCAAAAGTTATCCCATTAAATAACCTCAAGAGTTACATCAGTAGATACCAAAAAATTAAATCAGAAAAAAGAAGTATCTCCCATGGAAATTTACACGATTATTCATGAATAAAAATCTCTATAATATATAGATATTTTGAAGATAAACATGAAAATATATGTGAAATCCTAAAAATCGATATCATAAATCATTTTTAACATTAAACAAAAAATATGAAGATATAGGTCTCATTTAAAGTAATTTTTGAGAAGATGACATGAAAGTTTTTTCAAAAATTATTTAGATTGAAACACCTATAATATAACCTTGTGAATAAATAAAGGTTAGTTACACTAATGTATAGTATCAGATAAGGGATATTCTCTTGAAAATAAAAAAACATTTATTATTTTAAAATACCTTTATTGAAACCGACACCGTAGATATTATAATAAAAATCCATTTTTAAAATGCTTAAATTGAAAATGATGATTCAATGAGATAATAAGTATTTTAGGTTTAAAATATTAAATAAAATAATTTTTGATAATAAATAATAAGTACATGGATGAAAGAGATACATTTGAGAGTATGTGATTTTATTCTTAACAACATCATATTTTTTTAAAGAAAAAAATACATAAATGTAGATTATTTTTTTTGGAGAAAATGTAAATAAACCAGAGATGAGGATAAAGTAAAATATAATAAAATCTTATGGTGGAAGAAACTAAACATAAAAATAAAAAATATCAAGAAAAAAATATTAAATCTCAATGAAAGGGGGTTGAGTTAACAAAATCATTATAAATATCATATACTTTGAAGAAAAAATCCATCATAATTAATTTTTTGAGAAATGATTTTAAATAAATAGAATATAACTTTTAAATAAAATTTTATAAAATCATAAGATATAAAAAATAAAACATATAAGAATATAGTTCAAGAAAAATATTTATCACTCAATGAAAGGAAATTGAGTTACCAAAATCCCATAAAACTAATCTATATTTTGAATCAAAATCCCATAAAATTTATCACCTTAGATGGATTTAAAAATCAAGTTATTTTCATATTTTTTTTTGATAAACGGATCCATATAGAATTAAATAAAACCTAAAAAATTAAAAAATTAGTGAATATGTTGTATGAATCAAATAAATAAAATTTATATATGATACCGTTAATAATTTGGTAACAAAAGAATACATACAAGGTATTAATGACAAATAATTTTATAAAACCCATGAAAAAAGATTTAATGATAATAAAAATATAATAAAAATTGGTTATTAAGTATGTTATTTAAAATAATAATAGGCGAATAATATAAAATCATGCCTCAATAAAAGGAAATTTAGATAAAACCCATTCCTTAGATTCTTATTTAGTTGGACGTGCTTTATACCCTAGTATGAAAAACATAACCATATTAATTAATTATTTTTTAACCTTATTCATATATATTATATTTTATAATCTTTAATTTTAATAATTCAGTATACATATATTAGTTAGTTATCGATTGTTTTTATCATCAGATGTTGGTGATTTTGATTGTTTTGCACACATTTTGTAATTTAAATGTTGATCCCCATAGTTTGATATGAAATTAATCATTATTATATTATATATGGTATTGAAATTGATATTATATAAATTTTCAAAAAGTTATAATTTAATTCCATGAGATTTTTAGTTATGATTTGTGAAGATAAAATCGATGACGAGCTTATTTCGGTAACTTTTAACAAATAAAGGGTGGTATATTAATAACAGGATAGATATTAATATATTGACTAATTTATATTTACAGAAGATTAATCATTGAAAAAATCATATTTATTAAATTAATTATTATAACTATCTGTGAATGGTGGTAATGAAAAATTATACATGCCGTTCAAAGATACAGCTTCCCGTACATAACACATGCGATGTTTTCATTTTCCAAAGAATGAAAGGGAGATAGATAATGGTAATTAAAATAATAAAAAAACATTTTACTATACTAATTATACTAATTTAATTATATTATTTTGCTTAGAATAGGTTTATAGGTGTTTTTATGAAAAATATAGAGAAGAAAATGGTAGTGATAAGATAATACTCATGTTGAGTAATTGAATATTATCTTGATTAAGTTTTCAAAAATGGAGGATTTGGGATAAGTTTTTTGTAACCAAGTGATGAAAAAACTTAATATAGAACTAGGGGAGATAAAATGGGAATGAGTTAAAGGTAATTTTAATGGTGAATTGTGTCTTGAGGTGCGTGGAGGTGAGATACTTTTATTAGTGAAATATATGTATATTTCAATGGAATCTAAAGCTAGGTGAAGGGTAAAGATGGAATCACATTGGAGTTAAGTGGGGTAGGTGATAAAATGATGGTGAGACTTATGGTAATTACTTTATCATATAATAAAGGTCTTATATATGGTCTAAGTGTTAATTTGATTTAGTAAAATTTGAGTCGTCGTGGATTACCTCCTTTTTACCCTTTAACGTTTGTTGAATATTTACTATGGTAATTATCTTTTTACTAGAAATATAAGATGACCCTTCCTATAAAATTATATATTTAGGATTATGAATTTGGAATCAAAATAATCTAATTCAATTTATAAGTATGAGACAAATACCTTTTCAATTAAAACAAAATATACATAGAAAAAACTGTTTTGTAGAAAAATGACTTTTTAAATATTAATTATTCTTATTATTATATCCTATAAATTACTAAACAAATGCATGTAAATATATTTTCATATATTTTTAAACTTCATATTAGATTCATAAAAATAATATTAATTTAATTATATAAAATTTCACAATGTTTATAAAAATAAATCTTTAAAAAATAATTATTTTACCATGGTAACTTATATTTACTTTAATAATTTATTTTTTTTATGTTCAAAATGAAAATGAAGTTATTAAAAAAATTATATGATAATGAATAAAATTACTAGATTTAATTTCTAGAGCTGATAAAAATTGATTTTATTATAAGTGTGCATACAAAATAGAAACTATTTTAGGAAAAATATATGGTTTATGCGTAAAATTAATTAATTCTTATTAATTTCCATGTAATAATGAATTTTTAGATTTAAATTTAATTATTTTATTTATTATCAATAAATTTCATTAAAATAATTGTATAGTATATATTTATTTAAAATATATAACAATTAAAAAATATTTCTTTGAAAAATATCACTTTTATATTAAGAAATCTTCACCAATTACCACTAAAATTAATTATTTATATTAAAATAATTTTATTTTCTCAATCCATTCTTATTTAAATAATTATTTTAATTTTATTAATACTTCATATCATACATTAATAAAAATAATATGTAACACATAAAATATTTTAATAAATAAGTATTTTAATTAAAAATTATATTTTTGTTTCATTATTTATTATTATTGAATTATATTAGTTTAAATTTGTTAATAATAATACCAAAATTTAATGTTCCAGTTGTGTATGTATACACAATGACCATATTTTGGAAAACCATATTTACTACATTAATATTTATAATGATTAGATTTTAATGTGATATATAACCTTGCGTACATCACTAATACAATTCAACATATTCATTAGCTCTCTCAAAATTCATACAACAACTTAATTTTTACCTTTATTTTAATAGTTTTGATTGGTGTTACATTCTTCTGGTGAAAACATGAGGATAAAGGTTCATTTGACAACTGGGCCTTGGTGACAACACAACCACCCAGCCTTAACATGGCCACCGGGTTCTAGCCCACCACGTACCACCAATTGCCCCATAGACATATGGTCCCCACCCTGGGGCCCGCCCACGTGCTTGAACGGGTCATCTGACTAATGATAGTCCCCATAGGCCAACACATGTCTTTTCTAGTGTGCTATATCCTTACTCACACACGCCTTGGGAAACTTCCCAGAAGTTCACCTGTCCTGATCACAACTCCAGGCTAAGAACACTTAACTGTGGAGCTCTAATTAGGCAGGATTCTAAAAAATAAGGTAAACCTTGTTGAAATGAGTCATATCATTTAGTTTATTGACCCTTTATCATTCTGGGGTGTTACATCCACCCCCCTTAGAGCACAACACCCTCGTTGTGGGCCCAATATCTTAACCCATGCAGTTCACCACACTTAAGGATGGATTTCTCCTCTAATACCAAATATTACAACTTAGCCCTAGTGAAAACAAAGACACCCCAACTTAAAATAACTATCGGGTCCTAGTTGGCCAAGTACCACCATTTCCCCCCGTAGACATCTAGTTCCCACCCTAGGGCCCACCCACTTGCCCGAACGGGTCATCTGACTAATGACTATCCCTATATGCCAATATATATCCTTTATAGTGTACTTTGTTCTCACTCCCAAACAACCTGGGAAGATTCTTAGAAGGCCAACCATTTTTTTCACTATTCTAGGTCAAACACACTTAACTGTGGAATTCTAATTTTATAGGCTCCCAAAAAGAAAGGTGCACCTCTTTTACATGAGTACCCACATGCCTGAATGAGTCATCTAACTAATGAATTTCCATAAATTCAAATAAAATTTATTTCCAGTGTACTTTTTCCTCAATCACACACACCATGGGATACTTCCTAGAAGGCCACACATACTAATTACTACTGCAAGACAAACTCACCTAACCATGTAGTTCTAATCAGGTAGGCACCCTAAAAGGAAGGTGCACCTTGTTTACATGTGCACCCACATTCCATAATATTTCTTTTCTAGTGTATGTTTTCCTCACTCACACACACCCTAGGAAACTTTCTAGAATATCACCCATCCTGATCACTACTGGAGGCCAAACACACTTAACTATGGAGTTCAAATCAGATTATCTCCCAAAAAGGAAGGTTCACCTTGTTGACATGATCACCCACATGCCTGAACGGGTCATCTGACTAATGAATATCCCCCACATTCCAATACAAGTCATTTATAGTGTATTTTTTCATCAATCACGCACACCGTGAGAAAATTTTCAAAAGGTCACCCATCATGATCACTACTCCTGGCCAAACACACTTAATTATGGAATTCTAATGAGGTAGTATCCTGAAAAGGAATGTGAGTCATATCATTGAGTAATTTAAACCATTATCATTTTTGGGTTAATCATTCACCCCCTAGATAACAATGTCCTCTTTGTGGGTCTTACTTCTCAACCCAGGTAGTGCACCACACTTAAGGATGGTTCTTGATCTGAAACCAAATGTTACACTCGGGCCCAGGTGAAAACATAGAAACTCCACCTTAACATTTTCATCAGATCCTAGCCCTCCTGGTACCACCAGTTTCTCTGAAGACACATGGGCCCTACCCTAGGGCCCACTCATGTACTTTAATGGTTCATTTGACTGATGAAAACACCCACTGGACAACACATGTTCTTTCCAGTGTGCTTTTTCCTCACTCACACAAACGCTAGGAAACTCCCTAGAAGGTCACACATCCTGATCCCTACTCCACGCCATGTATGCTTAAATGTGGAGCTCTAATCAGGTAGGCTCCTAAAAAAGAAGGTGAATCTGGTTTACATGAGTCATATCATATAGTCATTTAACCCTTTATCATTCTGGAGTGCTACAATTTATGTTCGTGGTATTTTTTTATACTTGTGGTTTTATTCATCTTGAACATTTCATAAGGATATTTTTATTGTATCTTAATAATTTATTTAGGTTTATTTTATATTTTATTATTCTACATCAAAAAATATAATTGGGTTTTGTTTTAGTTTTGTGTTGTGTTTGAAATAATATTTTGATTACATATAATTTGTTAATGATCATGGGGTGTTAAAATAAGACATAGTTTTTAAAAATATGTTCATGGAATTGGTAATTTCTATTTATATTATGTTATATAATTTTGATGTGGAAAATACTCTATTTTAATTATCACATTAATTTTACATATTTGAATAAATACTATATGATTGGGGTATGTAACGAATAAATACATGACCCAATAATTAAATGTAAAAAAATAAATAGATATATGAAAATAACTCTAACATATTGAGATACTTATCATTATAATATGAATAATAAATATTTCATTATAGTAGTCTTTACATAACTAAAGCACTTTTATTTTTTCACTGTATAATAACACAAAATATAGAGTAACCTTTACGACAATGATTATAAGTTATAACAAACCTACTCTTTATCAATCATTAATACATGTTTTATTACATAAAAGTACACTTAATAAAACCCAAAATATCTATAAGTCTAATGTATTTTGGAATTAGTTACACTACATAACACATTATAGAATGAGATTCAAAAAATTATTGAACACTTCCTTTCCTTGATCATAACATTCCAATGAAGTTAAAACTACAAGGTATATTCTGGGGAAAACATAAGAAAGGGGTATGTTATGAATCCTAGTAGGTGAATAAAAAAGGAATAATAATAATAAGATAACACATGTAATAAAATAGGAATATCAATGGAGAATAAAAGCAATATGAATAATAATCCATGATATAACATGATAATTATAACATAAGAAATGTGGAAAAAACATAAAACATTGAATCATAAACTTGGGTCAAGGCTAAATCCACCAAGACCTCATCATGGAAAAATTCCCATAAACAAATTAGGTACACCCCTATCCCAAAATGACGTGTCATGATAATAAAAAATACCCAATTCATTGGAGTGATATCTGGGAACACCAATCATAATCATTTCATTCTCATACTTAAGTGTGACAAATAGATCATACGACATGGATTTATTCATTATCATAATTTATTAAACGATAAAGGAATGTGGAATAAATACATTTAAGTCCCCAATAAATAATTATATTTTCATAAAGGTTAATTCCATTGATATTAAAATGGGTATTGTATCCACTACACAATTGTTTTCACCTAAAACATTGTGGTGAAATTTCACCAGCATAACGATGTTAATTAAAAATTCATAAAAACTTTTGATGAGAGAAAATTGGTATATAATTATTTGAAAATGAAATTCAATGTATTAGCGACATGTAAAAGTGTATCCCAACAATATAAATTTAGAGATAGAGGGAATAAGGTAATGAATAAAAATTAATAGTGATAACAATCCTTACAAAATTTCGGCATGGTAATGGGTTTACATAAAGGATCATGAGAGTATTGATGAGAGTAAAATAAAGATATCATAATTTATAAATAAAAATTATATTAATGGGGATTTATAATATCATATTCCATTATAATAAAATAAAAATTAAAAGACATAACATAATATAAGTGCTTGATAAAAGAGGAGAGTGGAAGATACCTTATTTGACTGTGTGACTCCAATGGTTTGGGAGGGGCTTCATGAAATTTTGGGGCACCTTGGGAGGAATATAGGGAGTGGAGGGAAGAGTGTGAATATGGTAAAAGTATTTATAGTGATAAAAAATGTTATATTGGGTGGGTTTATATAAGAAATGAGGGGGATTTATTTATTAATTCAGTTTTGGATTCTATATAAAAATATAACCAAAACTAGAAATAGTACTATAGTTTCTACCAAAGGGGAATGGTTTTTATTATTTTAGGAGTAAAATGGACTAATGTATAAAAATATTACCCTTTTTGATTTTTAGGTGAGTCACACTCTTAAAAAAATGATTTTAAAATCATAAAATATATTATGAGTTTTGGAGGATTTATAATAGATTTATAGAATAAATAAAATAAACATAAAATTAAATTATTTTAAAGGTAAAATATATATTTGATCATTAATACCATTTATATTACTTATTACATCAATTTTGGGTCATGGTGAAGTCATAAAACACGAAGTACATTTATACAATATTTAATTTTAACATGAAAATTCGATTGTCTTAGAAAATTATAAAACATTCACTGTTGGATAATTTCAATATACTAATTCCAAAAATAATATTCATTTTTTCTAAACAATTTTCTAAATATTTTAATTATATCTTATAAAAATAACGATTTATATTTATTAAAAATGATAGGTTTTGACATTACAAGTTTTTGAACTCAAATAAAAATTAAATTTGACTTCATAAAAATTATATGATCATTTATATTTGATAATAATATTCCATTAAAATATTATTTATTTCAAAAAAACATTAATTTATAAATTCATTAATTGAATTCTAATATTAACCAAAAAATATAATTTTTACATTATTGTATAAAAATAAAAATCATTTATAACTTAACAATAATAAGATAAAAATATATTCATTACTCTTTTCATACATAGATTTATAGGGTCTTGATAGATATCCATTTAATACACTAGAAACACCTAAAGAGTAAGGTGTATGATGGTGGAACTTTAATAGGGGGGTTCGATGAACATGGTTTGGGTTGTGATCTCGATGAGCTTGAACTTCTCCCATAAATGGTTTCACTCATTCTTAAGTTGTTGGTTCTAAACTTAAGCTTGGTCTAGGGAACAGACTATGAACACTATATTCCTCATAAGATCCAATACATTTTCTTCAAAGGGTATGATCCTATTGGTTGAGGCTATCACTTCCTTATTCTAGGAAAATTAGATTTGTTAAAACCCTATATTTATAGTATTCATGTGATCACTATTCAATGGCTATATTATCAATGGTAATGATAATTAATGATCATTTAAATCCAAATGGATATAATAAAACAAAATAATTTAATGTGTTTTGAATAACCATATTTTATAATAAGTCATTTAATTGAATCAAAATGGTAATTTTACCTATAAAAGTTCAGTTCATCACAATTTTCCCCACTTTAGAAATTTCTCCCTTGAAATTTTCATTTCCCACACTAAAAGATGTTGATGGTAAATCCACTTCATCACCTCCTCTGGTTCTAATGTTGTATCTTTATACTTGTGGTTTCTCCATAACAATTTTATGATGGGTGTTTTATTTTTTCATAAAACTTTTTCTCTATTATCTATGAACTTCATCAGATACTTTTCATTGGAAAGATCATTCTATAATGGTACTAAATCTGGAGTGATTACATGTGAGGGTTCTAGTATATACTTTCCTAAGAGGGATACATGGAATACATCATGTACTTGAGATAGGTTCAATGGGAATTCTTGTCGATAGGTCACTACTCTGATGCGATCCAGGATCTCAAAGGTTTGATTCATCTTGGACTAAGCTTTCCATTATTCCAAAATATAATCACTTTATTCCTTGTAGATATGCAGAGAAATACCATATCTCAAACATCAAACTCTATGTCTCTTCATCGATTGTCATCATATCTCTTCTATCATCTTTGAGTAGCCTTGATGTTCTACTGAATGGTCCTACCCTTCACAACAATTTCATAAGACATTTTTGGACCTAGAAGTTTTCCTTCCCCAAATTCATCCCAACATGTCAGTGTTCTGAACCTCTTCTCAAAAAGGCCTTCATAGGGATCCATTTGGATGATTGGGTAGAAACTATTGTTGTAATAGAACTTAACCAAATAAATATTTTGGTCCCATCATCCTTTAAATTCCATTGATTGGATTTCATCATTTCCTCAAGTTTATGGATAGTCCTCTTAGATTAGCCATCAATTTAAGGGTGATAAATCATACTAAAGTTCAGCTCGGTGTTTAGAGCAGGCTAGAGACTTTTTTGACACATTTTAGTGAATCTTGGATCTTGATCAGATACAATTATCAGTGGTACTCTATACAGCCTTAACATGTCTCTGATGTATACCCATGCTAGTTGATCCACGAATAAATCAACTCAAATCTCAATGAAGTGTGTAGCCTTTGTAAGAGGATCTATAACAACCCATATAACATTATTTCCTTATGGATTTCCTCAGAAGTCTAGTGAAAAGGTATATTGTGATGTTTTCCCATATCCATGTTTTTATGGGTAATAGTTGCACCATACACTTAGACTTATTCCTTTCAGACATAACTTGCTGACATACCAGGCACTTTGATGTATATTCCGCGAATACTATCTTCCTGTTTTCCAAATGATAGTCATCTTGGAGATCTTGATACATCTTTTTTTTCCTGGGTAAAT
Source organism: Viscum album (assembly GCA_963277665.1). Taxonomy (NCBI): domain Eukaryota; kingdom Viridiplantae; phylum Streptophyta; class Magnoliopsida; order Santalales; family Viscaceae; genus Viscum; species Viscum album. The sequence goes on along the minus strand of OY728119.1, from coordinate 1,680,582,660 downwards.
GAATAAAGTCAAACTATATGAATCATCTAATAGTTCCTTCTTTAACATAGGATTTTAGAGATCACATAGTCTTGACCTATATTTAAAATTTCTTTCTTCATTAACATTGAATTTTGAGGATTTTTCTTTTCTTATAGTTTCCACTTTCTTCAAAATTCTCATGTCAAATTTTTCAGAATCCTTTAACCTTTCAAGAAGAGATGGTTGAGAAATCATTTGTGAAAGGATTTATGATGTTCCTTACTTTATGATTCTAATGTCCATCCTCTTCAAATCCAATAAGATTGAATCCTTCTAAATTCTCATCAATGATATAATTTTTGGTTATTTTCTACATAAATATACTACCGCAATATTTTAATTACCAGGATGGTAGTGGATTGGGTAGTCATATTTGTTGATGAGATTTAACAATCATAATTGGAACATATTAACCTATTTCCATGTGTATATATTTTTGGATCTTATGATCAGTATATATCTCACAGTTTTCCCTATAGAGATAATGCCTCTATATTTTCAACATAAAGATCACAAAATCAAACTCTAGATCATCCGTGGGATATTTTTTCTCCAAAATTTTCAACTTCCTTGAGTTGTAGGCAATGACTAAGTAATGTTTTTATCAACACACAAACCAATCACTTCTTTGATGCATCAACGGAAATTAAAAAAAGTTATCCACTTGTGGATAGTATGAGCACAAGGGATGTGATAAGCCTCCTTTTTAACTCCATGTTGCTTTATTCACATTAATAATTCCAAGAAAACTTGACTCCATTTCGAGTTATCTTGGTATGTGGGTTTGAGAATCTTGATAAATTTCTCGAAAATCAGTGATAATTTCCAGCTAACCCTAGGAATATATGGTTATCTATCACAGATGTTGGCCTCTGAAATCCTTCAATTTCATTTTCCATTGAAGGATCCATAGATATAACATTAGATGTTACGATATATACCAATAAAGAGACTTCCTCAAAAAAAAAAACACAGACTTGTTGTACTTTTCATAGAGCTTCTCTTTAGCAAGGTCTTTATCACAGTTCTCAAATGCTCCTCAGGCCCCTCCTTGGTTTTGGAGTATATTAGAATATCATCTAGGAAGAATACAACAAATTTTTCAAGGTAATCAATAAATAATATATTCATTAATTCTGTGAATATGTATGGATAATTAGTGAGTCTAAATGGAATTAATATGAAATCATAGTTCCCATATCTTGTATGAATAACAGTCTTTGGGATATCCACTTTTTGCACACTAACATTGTTATATCCAGACTAAAGATTAACCTTAGAGAAGTCTTTTTAATCTTTTAGTTGATCAATAAATTCATAAATACATGGAAAAAGGATATTTTTTATTTATCTTGACCTTTTTTCACCTGATGATAATTAATGAAAAGGTTCATTGACCCATCCTTCTTCTTAATGAAGAGGACTAGTGCACCCCATGATGAAGCACTTGGGCATATAAACCCTTTACCCATATTATCCTGTAGTTTTTTATTTATCTCATCATGTTCCAAAATATCTATCCAATATAGATTATTAGATATTTTAAATTCCCCAAGTATAAGCTCGATTTAGAGTTTGATCTCTCAGCTAGGTAGAAAACATGAAAATTCCCCAAAAAACATCAGTATATTCCCTCACCATATGCATGTCTTCAAGAATTTTTCCTTCCATAGAATTAGTCATTTGAGAAAGATACACTTTCTAATAGTTCATTAATATCCATTTTTGAGAGAATGGTGCTAAAGAAGATTCATCCTCCTCCTTGCACTTTTATAGAGTCAAGGGTAGATTCTTCATATGGAGTGTGATTTCCTTCTCGTAGAAATTTATATTGGATATATGTTGGGAAATCTAATATATGTCCATAATTGTATTAAATTCCACCAAACGGATACTTTTAATATATTCAAGAAGAAAATTCTCAAAAACATCAACATGTGATACAATAATCATGGATGATTTTTCGATTATTTGATATCATTTCAGGTTGGGACTCGATATTATTAGAAAACATACAAGACAATCTAATAGGTCATGAATTGAAATAAAATTTAAAAAACAATACTGTGATATAATAGATACATGTAATTAATTTATCATTATCTATATCTACATAGGGTGTTCCAAGATCCCTTGATCTTGGATATTATTGAATCTCATCATACTTCTCAGTTGTTACAATAGAGCATTGTTTTGGATAATTCCCAAATTCAGTACATTTATAACATAGAACTGTATGTTATTCCTTATATTGAATTTATTTTTCCATCCATAAAATTATCCATTTTTTCATGGCAACTCACACATTGTGGCTTGTCTTTCCACACTTAAAACATATCCCAATCACTTTTTGACACTTTCATTGGTGCCTCTTTCTACAATTTATTCATCAAGGAAAATGGGACATATTTCCCTTATCAATATTATCAGATGAACTTCCATGAGATGTCATCCTCATATTCATTTATGTCTTTGGGCTTTCAAAAAAGTTCTTGTTTTTAATCGTGATTTTTTATAGTTGGTTTCTCATAATCACAATATGTCCTACTTGAGCTCCCAATCGACTGAGAATCTCTTTTTGAGTAATCATCATATTTCTCTTCACATTTATTGTTAAGTTGATTCCTCATATTTCCATCCATTAGAAATAATAAAGGTAAAATTAGGGATGAATATTTTAAACTAATAAACATATAAAGTATAATCCAATGAAATTAAATGGATAACTTATATATTACAATTATTTCCTTAACTTAGGAGTTTCTAAGACCAAATCTATGTTAACCATGTTCTATCTACTAACATATATTCTTATGGGAATTTTTTTTATTCTCGTTATAGTGGTTATTAATGAGATTACAATTTTTCAAAATCATATCCCATGTGGGTCTCTAACTAGATACGTAGTAAGGGCCTTTCTCATGTACTAGATTACCCCATGTAAGGCCCGAAACATCTTTCTAGATTTTTTACTCATAGGTACAGTTGTTACAGAACCACATCCACTTATAGTGTCAAGACATATATGTATTCTCTTGATAAAACACTTACTATATACTAACACAAATTTTGGGATGTTTTCTTGTACTTAGTCTTATCCCAAAGTCTTTCACTAGAGTTTTCTAATCCTAATCCCAAAAATAACTAAACTTTTTTTTTGATACCAACGATAATATTAAACTTAATACAACCCAAAAGATAAAAAAGTATAGTTTATTTGTGAATTTGTTCCATTATATAACAATTTATAACATTGGATACAAAACATTATTGAACACTTCCTTGACATTATCATAATATTTCAATGAACTTAAAACTGCATGGGATATCCTGGGGAGAAACATTAGAAAGTGCTGAGATATAAAGACTAGTAAAGAAATAAACAAGGAATAACAAAAATAAGATAATAAATCATAGACAATATAAATATCAATGGATCATAAAAGGAACATGAATAATAAGGCATGATATAACATGATAATCATAACATTGGAAATGTTGCAACACATTAAAGAAATGAATCATAAAAGTTTTTCAATGAAAAAAATGAAAAGACCTCATAGTGGAAAAATTATATAAAGGAATTAGGTACACCGTTATCCCAACATTACCTATCATGATACTAAACATTACACAATGCTTTAGCGCACTGTCTAGGCGAACCCATCATAATCATTTCTTTATAATGATTATCTATACCACATAGATCATATGACATTGATTAATTCATCATCACACCATATTCCATGATAAATAAATGTGTAATAAATGCATATAAGTCCAAAATCAATAAGTATATGTTCATAAAGGTGAATAAGCTCGATAGAATAATGGGTATGGTATCCACTATACAATTGTTTTGGCATGGAAAATCGTGGTGAAATGTCAGCATCATAACGACCTTTCATAGAAATCATAAAAGTGGTTTATGAGAGAGAAAGTAGTATCTAATTATTTGGAAATAAAATGGATAGTATCAGGGAGAAAAAAATCATATCCCAGCATTATAAATTTCGAAATAGAATGTATAAGGTAATAATGATACTTGAATAGAGAAAAGAATCCTTATGAAATTTCATTACGGTAACAAGTGTACATAAATAATCATGGGACACTTAATGAGAGTGAAAGGAAGGTATAATAATTTATAAATAAAATGTGAATTAATGGTAATATGTGATTTAAAATCCCATCATAATTAAATTAAAATTAAATGACATAAATAACATAAAAGGAGTGCTTGATAAAAAAGGATAGTGTATGATCACTTACTTGAGTGTTTGAATCCAAAGTCTGGGGAGGGGATTCTTGAAATCTTAGGGGTGATTTGGGAGAACTATAGGGAGTGGGTGATAGATTTTGGACTTTCTCAATGGAGTTTTAGTGAATTGATATGGGAGATTGGGTGGGATTATATAAGAAATGATGGGATTTATTTATTATTTTGGTTTTGGACTCTACATAATAATGTAACCAAAACCAAAAACCATCACCTTATTTTTGGCCATGGAGTCTGTCAAAATGGATTTTTTTATTTTAGTAGGTCAAGGGATGAACATACGAAAATATTACACATGGTAATGTGGAGTTGAGTCACACTATAAAAGAAATTGTTTTAAAATCAGAAAATATATTATGTCTTAGAGGATTCATAATGTCTTTACAAAATAAATCAAATATACTTAAAATAAAATTATTTTTAATTTAAAAATTATATTTAGTTGTGTACTCCAATTATATTACTTAGTATGTCACTTTTATGTCTTTGTAATTTCATAAAATAAAATGTATATTTTTATAGTTTTTAATTTCTACCCAAAAATAAAAATGTCTTGAAAAATTAAGAAAAATTCACTATTGGATAATTTTAACATCCTGATTCCAAAATAAAATTCATTTTATCTAAATAAATTTTGTAATATTTTAATTTTCAATTTTAAAAATAATTATGGACATTTATTGAAAATGAAGGCTTTTGACGTTAAGAGTTTTGAAACCCTAATAAAAATTACATTGGACTTTATAAAAATAATATGATCATTTATATTTGATAATAATATTTTATGGAAAAAGTATTAATTCAGAAATTAAAATAATTAATAAATTAATTAATTTAATTCCAATATTAACTAAAAATATAATTTGTGCTTTATTGTATCAAAATAAAAATCATTTATAAAGAAACAACAATATGATGAAAAAATATTCATTAATCTATAGATACTCTTATTGATAGGGTATTGAAACATATCTCTTTAGTACACCATAAAATTATCCAAGAGTAAGGTGTACAATGGTTGGACTTTCATGGGGTGATTTGATGAACATGGTTGGGGTCATGATCTCGATGAGCTTCAACTTATCCTGTAAATATTTTAACTCGTGCTTAATTTGTGGGATCTAAAATTGGTCTTGGTATTGGGAAAATCACATGAATTTTATCTACATTGGGATCTCCAATAAATGGGATTAATAGGGTATGATCATACAGGTTGAGTCCATCACTGACTTTTTCTATGGCAACTGGATTTATTAAAAAACAATATTTGTACTAGTCATTTGATCAATGATCAACAAATATATTATCAACGGTAATGATACATAAGGATCATTTAAATATAATTATATATAATAAGACAAATTAAGTTCATGGGTTTTATATAACAATATTTTATAATAATACTTTTAATTAAATCAAAAGGGAAATTTGATTAATAACATTTTGGGTCGTTATATAACTACAGTTGTAAGAAATATAATAATATAGGGATACACCATAATATTGAACTCAAGATAATAATTGTTAAAACCCATGTAATGTTAATAATAAATCAAATTTTATCTACTATTAATATTTATTATTATATTTAATGGATTCAGATTTTTTACAATAATTTTATACGATTTTTCAATTGAAAGAAAGAAATACTTTTATTCTATCGAAATTGTTTTCCATATATTATATATATATTTTTATAAAAGTTAAATTTATAAATTTATAAATTTTAATTTGATAAAATTTAATTTAATTTTTATATCATCAAAAAAAAATGTCTTAGGATTAATTTTTGGTATTTTGTAAAAAGATTGATTTTGGGGCGAATAGTGAAAAAATATCGATTCTTACAAAAATAATCATTTCTTTACAAGTATTTGTAAATTATCATTATATTTTATATTAATTTAAAAGAAAAATTAGTTCTATTTGAATAAAATTAATTCTATTAATTCCATATTAATCAATATTATGTTTTATTTTGGAATAAAATAATTTTTAGGCATAAGAGCAGATTTTTAAAAATAAATTGTTCTTCATTTTGTTTTTGGAACTTATATTAATAGTAATTTATACCAATTATATATATTTCATCTTTAAAAATGTATTTTATATTTTTAATTAGTTTTTTAAAATTTATTAATGAGATTAAATTTATTATTTTTAATTAATAGCAACCATGGTAAAAAAATTATCACCAAGGAATAGGGTAGGACAAGTTAATTATGGTTAAAATTATGTGATAAAGTCAAAAAATCTCAACTTAAATATTATTTGATAGGTTTATTTAGACCCATATCACCTTGTATTCTAAATTTTAAATATTTATTTCCACTTTCCCATAAATAAGACATTATATTATTTCAATACTTTAAAAATTACAAGAGTGCCACTCCCCTCAATTATAAAAGGGTACCATCTATCCTCTTTAAGTAGTATAATTTGATCCATTTATTTCAAATAATACATAAAAAATACATTAAAAACATCCATATACATGTCTAATAGGTCTTATTTTCTCCAAAATACAATCCTAGAAGCCTTAATGTGTAAGCCAAAGGAGGTTTCCAAAGAATAGGTATAACACTTAACCGCGTGTTTTAATGATTATTTATCTTACTACTCCTTTAAATATTAAATAAAAATGATGATATGATAAAATAAATATCTTAAATATAATAAACTTTTATTATGTTGATGTCATAACCCTTGTTAATCTTTTTTTTTCATCGTAAGTGAAATGAAAAAATTGCTTGTGTGCACGTTCATACTACCACATCCTTGAAGTAATGTGTTTTATTATTCACCACCGATTCACAAGGATGGTTATTATGATGTATTTAATTAATATATATGATATCCATCACATAAATATTATTATATAAATATAATATATTACTTAACTTTTTACCCTTCCATTCATTGGAAAATGTTAACTTTGCTTGTGGGTTTGTATGGACTACCACCTTGACAAAACAATGTGATTCATTTTCATGTATGTATTTCATGAATGGTTATAAAATTTTATTCAATATAGAAAAATTATTATTAATTAATTATTAATATTCTAGATGTTATGGAACAATTAGCTTGTTAACCATGGTTAACCTACCAAATATTTTTTATAATTACGAACTGAACATCCTCAAAAAATCTAACATGAACAAAACTGATTTATTAACTATATAAGATATTGTAATAAATGAAATAAAAGTGATAATAATAATTTAATACAATTTAAAAATATTCATAATCAATTAAATAATACTTATAAAATTATTATATAGTATTTAATGTATATAAGTGGTGAGTCAAACTAGAGGTAATAGATTTTTCTTTAAAACTTTTTTTAAATGTTTTAAGGGTTGTTTCCTCTTTCCCCTAGATATTCATCTTAATTAAAATGTTTTAGGTATTTTATTAATATAATTAAATGAATTTTAAAAAATCATTTTAATCAATTTTTTAATTTCGTTTTAAACATTTTAAAATAATAATTTTTAAGGTTTTCCAATGGGGTCATTTTTTTTTATTTTTACAAATGTGTGAAAAGAATATTTTTTTAAATATATAATGTATGATAATAATTTAATTAAATTATTACCATTTTTATTTAATAATATTTAACTACATTTTTTCATAGTTTTTAGAGAAAATATTATTTCCCATTATTTTAGGAAAATTTATTTTTATTCTTTATGTGCTAAATAAAATTTATTAGGAGTTTTTATGTTGTAAATTTTAAATTTTATGTGTTTTAGTTAGGTTTTGATCATTGTAAATTTTTAATCATGACAGGTGAGACTAAGATTGCTCTCAAATGCATTGGGTAATTATTTTTTTCTCTTGGTAATATATGTTGGAATTAACCAAATAAGTTATTCCATTCATAAGAGTACTTGTAAGAGTTATTATAACAATTATTTTAAGCTGATATACCAAGTTAACTACATTACTATGCTATACTTTCAATTTAGTTTTTATTGAATTATTTATATTTTATTGGATAAGATAATGAGAAATTTTTTTAAAGGAATGTTCATGCTTAATTTGAAGGATGCAAATTATTTTTTCAAGAAAATATTTTTTTGTGAACCTATGTTTTATAAGAAACCCTCTTAATTATGATTTTTTATTTTTATTTTATATGAAAATTTTATAAAGAAAATTTGTAAGTGAATTTGTTTTCTTGGGTAATTAAATTATTATTTAATATTAAGATTAATTATATAGAAAGAAATATTTTCTATGAGATATCATTAATTTCAAAATGGGATATTTATCTGATTTATTTTTTTAAACCTTTATGATAATTTTGTTCTCATCCTGAGTTTTCAAATATTTTTTTAAAAGACTTAATAATGAGTAGGAACTGTAACACGATCCATATTTCTTCTTTTGTAATTCCTCTTAAAATAAGATAACATGTTTAGAATAAAACATGATTTAAAATTTTAAGGATAATATATTTTTGGAAAAAATGAATATTTAATAGAAGTATACACTTTTTTAAATATATATATATATAAATATATATATATATCTGTGTTTTCGTTTCCTAATTCACAAGAACTATAAACCTAAAATAACATTAGAATTTAAGAAGACTCAATCCTTGTAATTAAACTCATACTTATGAATTATTTAAGGAATTGTTCATTATAGTTGGTATACAAGAAAGGTATATATAAATTTATTCATTGGGATGTTATTAGTAAAAGAAATTTAAGTTATGTTAATATATATATTTTATTATTTTTACATAACTTTTATGATTTATGTTTTTATTTATATAAACTATGTCTATTTCAAACTGTCTTTTCTAGAAGAAATAATGAGAATTAAGTGAAAAGGAACCAAGAGGATAATATTCCTTCAAATTGGAAACCTATAAATGTTGGAATAGGAATAATAATATTTTTATCTATTTTAACTTAGTTGAGAATAGCTATTAATTGTTTTATCCATTCCATATAGTGACCAAAATCTATACATAAGCACATGTTTATAGTACAAAATTTCATGAAATAATACCCTTCAATATTTTTTGGATCCTTATATCCAGTAGTAATTGATGGATAGATCAATTTTTTAGAAGTGATATTTAATTTTTAATTTTTTTAAAATCAACAGCTAATTTTTTTTATTTATCATTTTGAAGGTGAATCCAATTAGTTTTGGTCTTTGGTTAAGAATACTATGGAAAAGGATGAGATTAATACCGTCAAGTGGATGTTATTTATGGTTTTTAAAAATATAGTGGAGAGGAATTTTTTGGAATTGAATAAAAATTATGAGGAATATATTTCCACCTATGAATAAAATTTTACTAGATTGGCTAGATATGCACCAAATTTCATTCTAGACCAATATATTAAAATTTACAGGTTTTACTAAGGAATGAAACCAATTTTTTAATGTGAATTGGACTCTTTTTAATTTAAAATATATGAGAAATTTGTATGGAGTGATGAAATGGTTGATATGGTGTTTTTTTACTTTTACAATAATAATGATAAGAAACGTTCTATGTGATAAGAAATGGGACAACATTCTTAAATGAAATAAGAAGGTAATGGTATAAATTTACATCTTATGATAAGTGTGGTAATAATAATACTAGGAAGTGTATTATTAAATATGAAATGTTTTATCAATGTGGCATGTTGTTACATTTGGATTTTAAGTATAGATAAAATAATCATTTTAATGCTTAGACCAAATATAATAACTATATAGTGAGATACTTTAAATGAAATAACATGGGCCATTATGGTATTGCATTTCCTATGAAAATCATGAATGGTGTAAATCATCAAGACCATATGAATAATGGTTTGGAATTTTCAGTTATGAATACCATAGAAAATTTAATACCATAAAGTAAAGTATTGATAGGTACATTATATATTTAATTAGATTATTCTAAAGTTAATTTTTTGATTCAAGGTCAACACATTCATTTATTTCGGTGTAATTTTATAGTAAAACAGAAATATTACCTCAAGAAATGTAGAATGAAATTTTAGTAAAAACTATGAGTGAAAGTATTAAGGAAAAAATATTTATACGAATCTTACCATAATTATCCCTGAAATTATTTTTCTTATAAATGTTTTTTTCCATAATTGAGTTTGACTTTATTTTGAGTATGATTTTAATTTTAGTTTATCATGATAAGATAAATTGTAGAGATAAGGAATTTATATTAAAATTTCAAAAGTGACTTTGAATTATTATATAAGAATGAGTTCACACCTTCGATAGGATATCAAGAATTTGAGAACCAAATTAAAGAAGGAAGTAAATGTTATCATTAACATATTTTCAAAAAGAGGTAAGTTGTTCATATTATTTATGTATAAATAGTAAATAAATATATAGATGTATTTACTAATTATTTTTCTAGAGTTATTCTGGTTTAGAATGTTAAATTAACTAGTGACTTAGTTTCATAAGATAATAAAATTTAAAAACCCCTTATAGAATGGATCCATTAAAATTATTAGAATTGAAAAATAGTTACAATAGTTTCTTGATAATGGTTTTATTCATCCTATTACTTTAACTTATAGTGATAATATTTTGTTTATTAAAAATAATAATGGTTCAATGAGGTTTTTCATTGATTAAAGATCACTTGAAAACATTAATTCTAAGAACATGTATTCATTTCCCCATATAAATGACTTGTTTGATTAGCTTTAGGGATAAAATTATTTTTTATAGATTGAAATAAAATCAGAATATAATTAAATATATGTAAAAGAGGAATAAAACATGAAGATAAAATTTTAAACTAGGTATGCGAATTTTGAGTTTTTGGTTATTCCTTTTATGTTGAATAATGCAGTTGTTGTATTCATGGATCTTATTAATAGATTTCCACATGAGTATTTGGATAAATTATTGGTTGTGATTATTGATTGAAATCTATTTTAGTTTAAATTTTATGTGGATCATGAAATGTGTATAATTATTGTTTTGTAGACTTTAAAATGTAATAAGGTTTATAGAAAATTTATTAAATGTGGACATTGGTTGAAATCAATTCATTTACTTAGACATATTTTTAAATATGGTATAATTTTTGATCCTATTAAAACTAAGGTGGTGGAAGAGTGTCCAATACCTAAAAATATCACTAAAATTTTATTTTTTTTCTTAGATTATCTGGTAAATATCAATGGTATATTAAAAACATTACTCAGTTATCTGTCTCACTTACTAATTTAACTAGAATATTTCATGAGCATGCACTTATGACAGTAATGAGATTATTTATCATCCATATACATGAACCTCTATGTGTGTGAACAAGTTATGAATTCTTGTTTAGGTTGAGAACATATGAATGGTTGTTGGGACTGAGGCCCATAGTTTTAGGATTGAGAGGGACCGCTCGTGTGGGTTTTTATGATCAGGATAATGCAATTTGACTAGGTTTGAAGACAGGGTATGTGGTCAGTATTGGATTCAGTTGTAGATCCTTGTAATTTTATTTTAGTTTATTTTATGTACTCATGTTTTTATAGTCAGCCTAGTGGGTGACCATTATGGTATGTATGACATGGTTGTTCATGATTTTATAGCATTTAAATTATTAATTAAAGATGTTCTATTTAAACTTATTTATTTATTATCAACTCTATTTATTAATTATACGATTTTATATGGTTATTTGTTTATATTATTTACTCTGATATGAGGTAATATTATCTCCACAGACACACCATTGGCCCTCAATACTAGTCAATAGCCTCTGGCTCATGAAGAGGAGATCGTGAGGCCTTGTAATGAACCATCTTAAAGAACCTATTTAGTGGAATCTATGACAATATGTTACATAAATACATTCCAAAAATTCACCACCTAGTCCTATAGGTTCTTTTTTGACAAAAAGAAAATCTTAAAAGGCTTAAAGTGTAATATAAATGAGTTTTTTCAAATAATAGGTATAACTATTAACCAAGTGTTTCCATGTATATTTATTCTTCCACCAACTTAAAATAAATCGCAACCAATATGATTTGATAACATAAGTATCTTGAATATAATTAAATTTTATTATACAGAATTCACAAGACCTTTTTATGTTTATTTTTCTACCTATGGTAAATGATAACATTGTTTGTGTGTGCATGAGGACTACCACTTTCACGAAGTGCTATGTTTAATTTTTCATCCCCACCAAAAAAGGCTGGTTATTAAGATGGATTTAATGAATATTTATTCCATTATAAAATAATTAGGATTCTATTAAGATATACTATCACTTACCCTCTTATCCTTCCATCCATTAGAAAATGATAATGTTTTTCGTGCATATGTGTGGACTACCATCTCCATGAAGCGATGTGATTCATTTTTCCTGTATTTTATTCATGAATGGTTATAAAATTACATTGAATTTATATGAATTATAATTTTTTATATATTAAAAAATTTATATATTATGGGAAAATTAATCGTTTCCCTATGTTCAACCTACTGAATTTGTACTGGGATTATGAACCTTATGTTCTCAAAACATGTTAAATGAACTTGAATAATTTAATAACTATATAATAAATGGTAATAAATGAAATAAAAAAGGGAAATAATAATGGAAAATATATGAAAAAAGGTTATTAACATAGTACATAATTGATATAATGTTGTTAAAAATAAATAAATGCATGTTCATGGAAATTCAAACTCGTAGTATTAGATTTCTCTTTAAAAACATAGTTTACATTTTTAATGTTTTTATTGTATTTTTTCATTATATCAATGTTCATTAGTATGTTTTCAATATTTCATAAAATTATTGAAACAAAATTTCAAATTATGTTTAAACCTTGTTTGATTTTCACTGTGAAGGTTTTAAAATATTTTTTTATCATTTCCCAAATATTTATTTTTTCTATTTTTTACAAAAGTGTGAAAGAAATATTTATTTTAATGTAAGTAGTATAAGAATAATTTATTACCATTATAACCATTATTATTTGCAAATATGTCTATAAAATGTTTCATTTTTTGAAAGAAAAAATTATTTTATTGTTCTTATTGGAAATTTTAATTTTATGTTTTTTCAAAGAAAAAATAATTTTTTTATCCTTATTTTTACATGATGACTAATGTTATTTTCTACATATGTGTTAAAAATGATGTTTTATGAGTTTTTATGATTTAAATTAAAGATTATATGTTTTTTTGTGTATGTTTTTATACTTAAATATTTTTCTTGATGACATGTATGACCAATATTTATTTCTAATTCATTGGATTATGATTTGTTTTCTATGGAATATAAGTTGTAATTAATTGAGTAGGTTATTCCATTTTTAAGAGTACTTATAAGAGTGATTTCAAGAGTGGTATAGTGAATATGTTTCAAGGTACCTACATTAGTATTATATGATTCGAAATGAATTTTCATAGAATTCATTGGATTTTATAAGTTAAGTAAATGGAAATTTCATTCCCCCTTTTTAAGGGTGAAATATATTTCCTTCAAGAAAATATTTTCATGATTACTCATGATGTACAAGAAACCCTCATTATTATTATTTAGAATTTATTATTTATTATGATTTGGTTTATGAAATGATTTGGGAAATGGAGTTGATTTCTTGAGTAAGTAAATGATTATTTGAGATCAAGACAAATTAAATAAAAGAAAAAATTTCTATTGGATTTCATGAGTTTCCAAATTGAATAACATGTTTTTTATTATTGTATCCCTTACTAGGTATTTTGTGATCATCACCAATTTTCATATTTTTTTCAAAAAGAATAAGAACAAGTACAAAATCTATCAAGGTCTATCTTTTTTTATATTGATTTATCATAAAATAATAAAACAAGTTCTATATAAAATAATGGTTTAAATTTTAAGAATATTGTTTTTGTGTTAAAATGGTAATTGAGTGGATCTGTCACATTTTTTTAATTGTTTGATATATAAGTGTTTTCCTAATTCTATAAAACTCCAAACCTAAAATATCATGGGAATATAATAAAATTAAATACTCACTATTAAACTTATAATTAAGGGTTTTTTATGGCATGGGTCATTAGAATCCCATTCTATAAAGAATAAAAATATAAAATGATACATTATAAAGAAAACTATAAAGAATAAAATTAAAAATATATATAAACTAGTAAAATATAATGAATTATCTTATATTTTATAAGGAAGTTTATTTATAATCGTTAGTAAGATCATTATAAGGGTATAGTGATCATTGGAATAGTAACATATTTATATGATCATTGCAATATTATGTGACTATTATATGTAAAAGTATCCAGTAAAAATACCTAACATCAATTTATAATACTAAATTTAATAAATATATATATATTTTATTGACCAATAAATATGAATATAATTAAATTCATATGTCGTGGAATAATATAAAATTTATTAAATAGAGTTTTTGAAAATTTTGAAACTAAAAACTTGTTATTAAAATACAGTAATAGTATTATTTAATAATTAAATTCATCATATATAATTTTTTTTCTTCCAAAAATTGGTCTTTAAATTTAAAAACATAATGTAAATATTAATCAATTATGAATGTTTGTGATTTTTCATACATAATATATATTATTGTTAAATAAAAAAATGAAACATTCCAATATGACAGGTATTCTGGATTCATTATGATGTAAAAATATAGTAATAAATAATATAAATTATTCAATGATCATAAATATATATATTCATTAAAAAATTATTTTTAGAACATTAAAATCAATTCTAGAACATTAAAATAGTTTTTTTACAATGTTTAAAATATATTTTATGTTTGAAAAATAATTTATTGTGAATGAAATTATTTTTCATGACCAAATTGATAGAATATATTTCAGTTCATTATGTAATAATTTTAAAAAAGAATTTTTAAAGTTTCAAATACCTTGATTTAAAACCATTGAAAATATAAAGGTATTAATTTTTCAACATCCCTTATTTTGAAATCCTAATTCCCAAAATTATTTCAAAATTATCCCTCATTTGTTATAAATACTCTCCCATACTCCCATTAATCTCCAATATAAAACTATTTAGCTGGTCTATCCTCTCTATTTCCCTCTCATGGGTCATATTAAAGAACTTTTAAGGTACTATGATAGTTTTATCAAGTATTAACAAACTACATAGCAAGGTAATTGTTCTTAATCTCATTTTAATCTTTTTTAAACTATTTATATTTCCATGTCAAATATTTTTTTTATTTATTATAAAAAAATAATTATATAATATAAATGAGCGACTACCATTCCCTAATATTATACCACCTTTTTAAGTCATTAACACTTCAAAATATTATTGTATCCATAAACTCCATTACCCAAATCCATTTATTTTTCATGTATTTATGGTATTCTAGATATATTATTTCCGTGAATGGGACTTTTTTTAAGGAATTATGGTAGAGATATAATTTGAATGTCCACTTTTAGTTCCATGGTGTATTAAACTTGATTTTGGAACATGTGTCCATTTGGTATCAAACCATGTTGACCTGGAAGTTTCTCCTTAATTAAATTTCACATTTCTAATTCATATTAGATATATCTATAACATTCTCCTAATTTTTAGAGGGGCTTTATATCATTTTATTGGAAACATAATATTACAATCTATTATAATAATTGATTAATCCTTATTAATTTCGTTATCCAATGAAAGTAACCTACCCTAATAATCCATTAACATTCATTTGATAACGGTGGTTTTTATTACATTGTGAATATCATATAATTTATTAATGACTACTTAATTAGATATATATATTATTCAATTAATTTGGATACCTTGAAAAAATGAATATCCATTAAATATATATTGATAACAATTTATGACATAGGCTTGTTTATGTAAGATGTATCTTAGGGAGTGTTTTGTATTGTATTGTTTCGCCAAATTTTCATCTGATGGATGCATTATACCAATTATTTAATGGTCAGGGAAAAAATTATATATCTCCTCGATGCATCATTAGGTCTCATTAAAAAAATACTGGGTGGTTAGTGTATGACTACCATATTATATTTGATATATTAGAATGATGCCTTGATGATATGGCTATGATGTTTGATATTATGCATTCCAGAATTTTTAGATCAGTTATTGTTATCCATGGGATTATTTATTTCAATTTTTATGTCATATATAGAAATATTATACACATTTTATCACTTATATATGAATCATTTTATTATTTATTTGAGCATTTGAACTTTAAAATTATATTATTTCTATATTTACTTAATAAACCTGGAAGAATATTATGTGTATCCTAAGGATAACCATGCATAAATAATAAATCTTTTATGTATTTTAATGGTGTACTACAAATTTCCAATGTAAAGAAGTGGCCATATATGTATATATTCTCCTAATATACTAAAATTTTGTATATTATACAATGTGATCTTATATATTTTGTAATATTTTAATAAATAACCACTAGATTTAGGTTAATGGAGTTAGGTTTCTTATAGTATGGGTTAGTAGTGTCATGGGGCTAAGTGAGATTCATAAAAAATAAATCCTTTATCTATTAATGTTACCATAAATTAGTTTTTAAAATGTGAATATTTACTTCAAATGAGATATTTACATTTTTTTCACTAGAATACCTTGGTTTTTGGTTATTCAATGTTGTATGTATTTTTTTTCTTACTGCTAGTATTCATTATTTCTATCCATTCCATGTTATGTATACTGACTACCCTACAAAGTTTTCATATAAGTATACAATATTGAATTATTTTTTGCAGAAATTATGGTTAGTTTTTTATACATATGTATATCACTAGTATAGTTATATTGAGCATGTGAGAATGGATGTTATTTATGATTGAATTATTAAATTGTTAACCAGTATAGAGATAAACATATTTTGAAAGATGTGAATGACTCATGGTGTACTAAATATTTAAACATTTTCCCCTTTTCCATGGGATGGTCTTAAAGGTACATTAAATCTATATACTTTATCCCCATTCCTTGAGAATGGAACTAGGGAACCTTTACTTACGTATCAATTTTTTCTAGACTAAAATCTATTATTGATCCTTGTATGCATAGTACCATTACATGTCATAGGTAATGTGGAACCCAATGATATGGTAAGAGGTTTATTATTTATATTGATCACATGTGTATCAAGCATGTTGAAAATTATTATTTATTATCTACTTTCCATATAATGCTTCTAGATACTCTTGATTTTATTATAGAGTAATAAGTTTTGGTTGGTTACTTCCATCTAGAGACAATGTAGTCACATCCTACAAGTTTCCTCTTATATTTTTTTGTAGATCATCTTGTATATGATCTCATCAAAGGAAAGGCACAAAAATATATGAGTTCATCTGACATGGATCTTTATTTTTTATATTATTCATATATATATATATATTTAGTTTGTAGTATGATTTAGTCACCCTATATATATATATATGACCATGGTGTATTAGTTACCTCCATGGAAGATAGGTTTCATTTACTATTTTCCATTTTTTTATAAGGCCATATTAGTTTTCCAGAAATACCCCTATATGTTGTTGTTTAATTTTAAAAATGAGAAATTAATTTACACTATTCCTTATGTTATCCATTAATGTTTACATAATGAGCTAGGTATTGGGAAGTACACCTTAGTTATTTTGGTGGTTTAGTTCAAGTAAAAGTGTGATCTAAATTGGGTCATTAAAAAATGGTATTAGAGATCAATATTTACTATTGGGTATAAAACTATCCTAGATATAGGATCATTAGGACATAAGAATCATCTAATAAATATGTTGATCCCATATAATTGTGGTGTAACCTAGAGTTACTAAGGGTATTTTGGATTTACTTTGGATTTTATTGGTTATATTTTTGAACTTAGACTTATTTATTTATGTCACATGCATCATGTGTAGGTCTCTATATGAATATATAAGTAGGATGTATTGATATATTGTGTACTTTTCTAAATTTTTTTATTTTATGTTAAAATCAATTAAGGGATTGTATTAACTGAAACATAATTTATAAATAAATTTTTTTTTCTTACTTATTTATTAGTTATTATTAGGTTAACTTAAATATTTAACAATATATTTTGATTTAAAAATATATGTTTTTTTATAAATGTCATATATAATTTATATTTTTATTATAATTTCATAGACTAACAATGATCATGATATTTTTCACTTGGGGCCCTTTATCCCGCATAGATTGTTTCCTCAGGATGCCCCTTGAAAATTCCTCATGATGCGAGATGTATCAGCCCCACTTTATAAAGGGGTTACTTATTCTCATCCCCTTCTAATGTGGGATACTCACTCACCCCTCCTCTAATGGACTTCCTCCCCTTAATATACCAATATAATTATTATCACATCAACTAGGTACCATATTTTATACAATTTATAATACCCCAAACCACCTATGATCATGATAATGTCCATGTTGGCCCCTTCATTGCTCGTGAATTTATTTTTCTTAGGGAACCCCTATAAGATTCCATAGGATGGGATAGTTATCTATACTACCTTATAATAGGGTTCTTCATTCTCTACTTCCCAGGATGTGGGATAATCGCTCCAACCACCCAGGGTTTCAGATTTAGTGAAGGTCTCATGTTTTTCCTTGGTATTTGTGTGAACCCAATGTTTTAACAATGTTTTAGGTTTATTTTTAGTGTCCATTTAGTGTTTTTGGAGTTATTTGGTTCTCATAGATGTTTTTTGGTCATAATATGTTAATATGATGTTTTGATTAAGCTATAACATATTGCACTATGAGGAGGGGTGTCACACCCTAACATGCAGACTTGGGTTGTTAGTCACATTATTAGGAACAAATCGCATTATAATGAAAGGGGTAGTGTCAATATTTTTAAGTGTTTTTAAGGAGGATTATATATAGGGTATTGTAACACAAGAGGAAGAGAGTACGAGGAAGTGGGTGGTATTGAATTGTGGTCAATACCCCCTGATTTTTGGGTATTCCTTTGGAATAGAAAGAGAAACTAATTACAGTGTGGAGTATTGAGCTGTGTAATAAAGGTTTATGGTTTAATATTACATATGATTCATCACAAATTGGTGAATTTCATTACATAATGTAAGCATGGTAATTAAAATTCCTTGATTTTGATTTTTTTTAGGATTGTTACATTAATGTGGCTTCATTACATTCTGACTATTCCTTGGGTTTAATTGTGTTAAATATTAAATGTATGAAATTTTAATATGGGGTGGAAATTTATAGCATAATGTTTACTTAGGTTCTTTAAAGAACCATGAAATGTTTTTTAGAAGTGGTAAACCGACCACACCTTTTGGTGCGATAAGATACATCACAATTCCAAAAGGACACTATACCCTAAACAATAAGGGGGCTTATGGGGGTGGGGGTCAAACTTATTTAACTCTATTCAAACACCATCATCCAAAATAAACCAAAAGCATGATTTTTTTTAAAATTTTCAAAATCACATGGATGAATATAACTGTATGATCATTTTTATATCATCAAAATTTTGGTAAGTCTCTTATCCATCCTATAAATCTATTACCACTATTACTTCTTTTAAAGGATTAATGTTAGTTGAATTGTGAGACCTATTAAATTATGTCAAGATTATAGGGATTATGTTTTTACTTGACAAAGGATTGAGATATTTGGGGCTTGAGAGCTACATAAACAGTCTAATATCAAATAATTATCAGGAATTACATAACCAGTTAAGTGTCTTAGAACATACCATTGAGTTAAATAATTTCATGAATTATGTGATGATTTTATTTCTTGAAATTATTATTTTTTATATTGTGATAAATTGTTTTATTGAAAATGAGTATTTTTAAAATAATAATATTTGGTAAAAATTGTAAATTGTAATGGTTATATTGAAACAAGGATTCTATAAGTGGTTTGTGAAAAAATGGAATTTGTGCGTGTTATGCATTTTATGATTATTTCATAAAATGTATTTTATAATCCAATAATATGAAATATAGGTATTAATGGTTTGGGGAAACATGAGATTTAAATTTTTGTTTCCACTATGTGTGTACATAATGAGAACTATTTGGAAATAACTAAGTTAAATTCCATGGGGATGAGTGACATATAGATATAAAAAGATAGAGATAGAGAGTGTAAAATTTTGGTGTGATCTTTTTTAAAAATTATATGTTTCTTACCAATGTGATGGTTGGGTTAGAGAGTTTGAATAAAACCTCTCAATTACATACTAGAGGGATGGGTGGCTGAGGCAGGGTGGTGACTATGGGTTGTTTTAGAAGAAAAAACTCAAGGATATGAGGTTTAATTTTAGTGGGGAAGCGAGAGGCATTGTATGGGAATTCGAAATAGGGTTCCTTTGTGAGGATAGAATATTAACATGTGTTCTATTGGGAATACAAAAAATAAAAAATATAATTTCCATAGGACTTATGGTAAAATAATAAATAGGGTTTACCCAGGATTCATTTTGAATACCATAAGTTGGTAATGAGATAATAGGTAGGTAAATATATGTTTTTTATGGTTAAGGTAAAATAGGGATCTCTTTTGGGGATTTTCTTGTTTTGGTGAAACAATTTAGATATGATGGCATGTGTGATTTGTAATATTAGTATTCCTTTTTAAATAATTATGGTTATTATTTTTTTGATATATTTATGTATAGAAAACTTATGTATGGGTGTGATTAGAGTATAGGATTTGTCCTAATGGTTATTTTACTCACCCTTATATGTTCACTTTAATAAATACAGTGGTTTTGTTTGATGAGATGTAGATAAGTGGAAGGTTTCTAATTATTTCAATAGTGGAATACCATAGTTTTGTGTAGGGTCTATGGATATATATAAATGGGCTCATGGTTGATCTCAGGTCATGGTATTGAATGCGATGCACTGGTTTTCATTCGATAATTTTATATTTGGGATCTTCTTAAATAATAGTTCATTAAAAAAATATTTTCTTTTATTATTCCCAAAAACTTTTCTTAAAGTAATTTTTTTAAAAATATTCTATTCAATCATCCATGGTGTTGTGTTCCTTTTTATGGGTAAACTAATTACCCATTTGTTGTCCCTTGACACTATTCAATATCCTTCGACGATTGAGGATCATATTTAAGGCAATTTTATAACACCCTGGGATTTTAATGAGATATATTTTTTTAAATTTCATTGATGTATTGTTATTTATGATAAACCAAGGTAATAGTTTTCTATATGAAACATTGGATTATCTTTGGGTATAAGTAATACTATGGTTAACTTGTGTAACACAGAATTTCTAGTTATTTTGATAGAACTCGTTCCACACAAGGTTGAGTTTTAATTATGTTTATAAAATAATAAAATCACTATTTATAAATTTTATCAATGAAATATATATGTAATAAATTCAATATAATGTTAAAAATTCATATTACATTTTTTCTATAAATGATATGAGAACCAGATCAAGTTTTTTTGGATAAAAGTTGAAATTTTCAGAAAATGAAATTTTGTTGCCTTTTTATGGCGCACCCATTTTAAATCTTGTCTTCGAAAAAATTTTATATTATATTCTAAAAAATAAAATTACTAAGTTAATTTGAGGAATAATAATTTAGTTTGGAATTTTTTTTTGTATTTTTATGATAACTTTCATATTTTAATGAATAGTGAAGAATATTGCATTTTTATTCAAAACTACCTTTTCATCTAATTTAGTTATATTGTAAGATTATCCATTTAATCGGCTTTAAAGTATAATTTGATTATGATTTTATCATTTAATAAAATTTCGGTCATTGGATTTAATTTCACAATGAAATTTGATATAAAAACCTGTCAATCTTTTGATGGTTTTTATTTTTTAAAACCTCATTTTCTCATTCCCTCAATGAGATTAATTTTAATTTAATTAATACAACTAATTTGTTTAAAATACAGAAAAATTGATTCCATAATTGTAATTAGTCAGTATAGATTATGTTAATGGGTTACTTTTATTTTTTGGATATTATTAATAGAAACTACAGTGATTTTTATTAAACACGACTAAAGGTAAATCAGGTAATTTAGATAACAAATTAATACGTAAGGATAATAAAATAACCCTAAAACCTTCAAAAATCATATAAGATTAGTAAAAAATTATACTCAAAATCTAAGAATTTTAATTGATTCATTTAATGTATTTTTATTCTATGAAAATGTTATAAATATTATTAAAATAAAAGAAAGTGACATAAAAGTGACAAAATATCACCCACTTATTTCTTAGAAGTATAATAAGTATAATATAGTGATAAACATGATAAAACATTGATAGTAAATTATATCCGTAAATATAATTAAATTATCTACATAATTTTTATTTATTTATAATTTTTAAATATTTCATAATTACCTTAATGGTTTATAAAATGATTATACAATAATTATTTAATTGATTAAAAATCAATAAAATAATTTTCATTAAAATTATAATATTTATTAAATGACTAAAAAACTAGATCAAATCATATTTATAGAGTATATATCTACCATAATCATCCAAGGGTCTATTAATGGACCATTTGGATCTATATGGAAATGATTATGACATTTATAATATTTTATTTAATGTGATGTTAAAGTTTCCATGTTCCAGTTTTAATAAATATAAAATTTTAATTAATAATTTCCTAGAATATATATTAGACCATAAGTATTATCATGAAATATAGCGGATTTATCTTAATCATATTATTTTATTTTTAATTTTTAACCAAAAATTAAGTATATTAAATAATTACACAACACTAATTTAGTAATTATTTAACTAATGGAAATATCAAATTAATGTTATTAAAAATACTAAAATAAATATAATTTGGGATAACTAATATTTCCAAAAAATATTATAGATGACATTTACCTCATATATATGTAATAACATATTTTTTTCTAGGCTAAAATTTTATCTTGATATTTTTAAAAATCCATTAAATTAATAGTGTCAAAATTGACACAATTGATATTTTGTCAAAATAATGTTTTATTAAATTATTTAAAGATCATAAAATATTTTTATAAATATAAAATAATTACATTTTACTCTAAAATGTCCTATATTTTTTACTTATCATCTTATTGACATTAAATAAGTAAAAATTACACTATTTTAACATGGAACAATTTGTTACCTTAGTTAAAATTGATAGAGAATAATTAATGGTAAAACGAAATGATAAGGTATAAAATGAACTCTAAACATATCTAAAAATTATTTTATGAAGATATTACATACTTTTATTATCTAATATTCAAAATAATTACATTTTTTTATCTTTTTAGGTGGTTTTATTTTATTATAAATTTATATTTTTGGAGTTTCCAAAAGTTTCCATGCCTCAATTTTAAATGGTTGCCTCCTCCCTCACCTCTTAACTTCACATTAATACTTTAGAATTGTACATACCAAGAAAATTTATCTTATAAACTTTCCTAGTTACATTATAAGGGATATTTTCTTCTCAAAATACCAAGTATAGTTCTTTAAGAGGTTATCTAGAAGGATCTCGTCGAAGAACAGGTCATCTCCCCTATCGATTGTTTCAAACTTATTTCTAATTTTAATTCCTCTTAATGAGATATTTACATTATAAAGTAATAACTATAATATAAATTATATACTAATATTATATTATGATTATGGAATAACCATATTCCAGCTTCTATCCATCCTATGAGAAATGAAATTGCTACAGGTGTGTATGTACGGCTTACCGTCTCCATCTCGTGGTGTAATATGTTTTTCACCATAATATTTATTGGATGGGTATAATGATAGAAATAATTACTATATTTGATTATTATAACATGAAATATATTCTAGAACAAAATATATATCATCCAATTCCATACAATTTCATAATTAAGTGAATGATATAATCGCCCGTGCATACATACGATCTACCATCTCCACGGTGCGATGTGATTCATTCGAATAAATAATGATTATATAAATGAATAGAATGATAAAATATGTTATATATCATATTTATATAATTCTGAAAATTAAATAACAATAACCTAATGTGTTTAACAGTAACTTATACTACTTAACATGTATAATAAAATAAAACAGTTAATACTTGATGGATGAGTAATATTGTTATTAAAAAATGGGTAATAATATGATCACTTATGATATTATGAAAAAATGAATATGATTATTGAATATGCTTATGAAATTATTTAAACCCTTATATAGGAGTACTTTACATGAATGAAGGAACCCATACCTAAGGTATGGGATAATTTTGCAATCTCATTATTCTATGAGATTGTTTACACATAAGTATATACTTGATTATATTTATCATCCATGTCCATGTTTCCTAAATAGGCATTTCTAAATATTATTTCTATTATTATATAATTGAATAAAGATGATTTTACCAAATTTATGAATTTTTATTAAATGTTTTGAATGTAATATTTTTTCTGTTTTCGATATGAGTTACTTTTTTTACTTATCCGAAAAAAGTAAAAGAAGAATTTTTTCAGTTAACTTATATGACATGATGTGTTTTATTTAAAATTTCAGAACGTCATATTTCTATGAATATTTCATTAAAATATTTTGAGTTTACTTTCTAAGAAACCATTTTCTTTTAAAATTTTATGGCATTTTGAGAAAAGAAAATGTTTTTGAAGAAGAAAGGATATTTTCATCAAGAGTTAATTTCATTTGATCAATCAAAATTATTTTTCTTCTAAGATTACATTTTTTAATACGATTATGTTATAAGTATAATATCCCTCTTATTCCTATGTTTTTATTTTGTCTATTATGTAATGTTATTTATGAAATCCATTTGTTTTACATGGATTATGGTATCAATTATTTTTAAGAAACAAGTTTTATTCTTTTGGTTGTGCTATGATGAATGATTTATGTTTTTTGTAGAACAAATAAGAATGATTTTATTATGAGACGGGTGGGACCTATATCTGCCTCTAATGCTTTGGGTAAAGATTTATATCTCATGGGATAGACTTGAATCGAATAAAAAGTAAATCTAATTCAGTAATACAGGGTTTTAATGGAAACTAAATCCAATTCAGTAATACAATGTTGAAACAAAGAGTTGACTCTGTTTAGTATATGACTTTGTCTACTATTATGGTATTGGAAATAGTCCTTGGATAATATAGAAATGATTTAATATTCTTAGGTGTTTTCAATAATTCCATGTTTTATTCCAATGTTATTTTCTAATGGATCATTTTACTTTGTGATTTATTTATTATTAACTACCAATATTTATTTCATTACTCAATAATTTGATATATGTTATACATGGAATGATTTTAAAAATTTATATTCATGTTTTTACATTCTTATGCTCATGTTTTTTTGGATATTTTCCATGTTTACCCTTACTGAGAATATAAGATCACCCCTTTTTTGTTTCTTTTCCCAAGGATATGAAGAAGGGTATTAAGTAAGATGTTTCTAAAAGGGGTTCTAGTTTTGAAAGAAAAAGAAAGTGGTGATACATATGTTTTATGAAATAGTTATTTATATTTCCAAGTTTCAAAAGACACTAAACTAATATAGTATTTGGGAATCTATTTGTATAAGGTATTAAGTATTCTGAATAGTAATGTAATTTCTATATAAATCAAGCTTCAGTATTTACAGTTGGTATTAAAGTGAAGATTTATTTAACCTTTTGAAAAAAGGATGTGAATACTTTAGAGACATTCCTAGATATATTTCTAAGGATATGTATAGGGATGTCCTTAAGGATAATTCTAACTACAGGTTAAAATCCTAGAATTTTGGTAACAACCATGAATAACTTAATATTAAACCTAATGTGTCATAGATAGAAATATTATAAGTAATTTCACATGGTTATGTGATTTTCATCTTTCATTATTGTTTCTCACACTTTTCATTCGGGTCTTAGTCAATAGATGAAAATAGATAGAACATGGTTAACATTGAATGTTTCATATGTGGAAATTATTGGTATTTTGAAATTCTATTTACTAAGTGGAAATATCATGAAGAGAATAATGAAGCTGGCACAAGTATTGGTTATACTATTGTGGATAAAGATATTGTAAATGACATGTGAAAGGTACGGGATGTTCAAGCATTATTTTTTACTTTGAACATAAGAATATTGGTTAGATTATGGTTGAGGAAACTTAAGACATGATTCATATTTTAGAAAATACTAAGATGATGGATCTTGAGTAAATTTTTAATAATAAAGTAGGTTGATTGAGGTGTATATGTTTTATAATTCAAGGATTATGTTATACGAATCATGAAATATATATGTGTTTTCAGTATATTTTTTCATTAAGTATTGTAAATGATATGTTTAATAGTGATAAGGAACTATGAAAGTGATTTTAGGGTAATGTGATATGTTTAGAGAACACATAATAAACTTTAATATTACCCTTATGTTAATATAATGATGGTTGGATAAAGATATGTTGGTTTTGAATAAGTAAATTAGATGATGCTCATTTATTGGGAAATAATAAAGGATTTGTTTCCAAGATGGTTATTATAGTATGGATGAATTATACAACTTTTTAGGACTTAAGAATAATATCCAATAAGTTTTGGAATAATTAAACATGCATGTTTTCAATAAGTATATATAGTAATTCGGGTTATTACCATGACTAATGAAAATACAAGATAAATGTGTTCACATGTTTGGAATGTGATCTACAAGAGATACTTTATTATATATGGGGGATAAATGTTAAGCTGAGGTAGTGTAACTCTATCAAATGTTTTTATTTTCATATTTCAGAAGGATTATAAGGTTATAAATTTATGGATAGTAAAAGTTAAACTCTGGATGATGTTTGTTAGATTAAATTATTATCTCACTATAGGTGGACATACCCATATTTGATAACTTGTGATAACTTTTAGTTATGATAAAGACATATGAAATGACCTATAATTATATATATGGATCACATGATCTGCTAATGATTTTGGAAAGACAAATTCAACTTAATTTATTTCAATAAGATATGAAGTGGAAAATATTTCAAGGCCCGACCAACTGTGAGATTCTACCTAAATCAAGTTTGTATGTCTTCTAAATAAAATTATTCAATATTTGGAAAATGGATTGTGATTTTAAAGGGTTTCTTATTATCATCATTTTTATGATATTAATGAACTCTTTCATGCTTCTTTAGTTTATAGTTTATTGATTGTTAACTTTCACTAGAACAATAACTTTCTTGTGATAAGTGATCTTTATGAATATTTAGGATTTTCATCCATGCACAATCTTCACCTATGTTCTCCTATGTAGATACCTATTACGATTTAATTTGGGTAACTATTATTTTCAATCTATTACTTTTTAAAAGGACGTTTTATTATTTTTTTTTACGATGTGAGTTTTTATCCTTTTATAAACATATTGAATTTCGAGGGTGAAATTTATTTTAAGGGGATAAAATGTAAAACCCTGAGATTTTTATGAGATAGATATTTTTCAATTTCTTTTATTTATTGTGTTTTATGATAAACCAAGGTAATATTTTTCTATATGAAACTCTGGATTAGCCTATGGTATATGAAAGACTATGTTTGTCTTGTGTTACACAAAATTTATAGTTATTTTGATTGAACTAATTAATTCACACAAGACTAAGTTTAATCATGCATATAAAATAATAAAAACAATATTTATGTATTTTATTAATTAAATATATTATTAATTAATTCAATATAAAGTTTATAATTAACCTTATTTGTTTTTTAGACATTATATAAGAAAAAAATATTTTTTTGGATCAAAGATGTATTTTTTATAAAATGAAAATTTTCCGCATTTTGATGGCACACCAATTTTAAATATTGTTTTTGAAACTTTTTTATATTCTACTTGACAAAATAAAATTATTCTTTCGAAGAGAGGCATCAAAATTTTGTTTTGAATTTTTTTTGGTATTTTTCAGATAACCCTCATATTTTAATGAATAGTGAAAAATACTGCATTTTAATTCAAAATTGTGTTTTCTTTTAGTTTAGTTATATTGTTATATTATCATTTTAATTTGTTTTAAAGTAAAATTATATTATGTCTTTATAATTAAATTCAATGTGGGTAATTGGAGAAAATTCCCCCATTGAAATTTTATATAAACACATGTCAATCTTTTGATGGTTTTTACATTTTAAAAAGCACATGGGCCTCAACCCAGTTGGTGATGTCTCCTTAAGTGCATCAAGGTGACCCAGGTTCAAATACAGGTAGAAGATAATTTCCTATGTACCGTAGCATTACTATAGCAGTACTGTAGCAAGAACTGTGCAGAGTTGTAGCGGGTACTGTAGTAGACACTATTTGGCACTGTAGCAGCCAGGAATATTCCTCCATTTGGGCCTTCGGGCCACCAATTTGGTAACTGAGTCCTTTAAGGCCTTTGGGCCACCGATGCCTTCGGTTCAGTAAGGTATTCGGGCCACCTCAAGGCCTTCAGCCACCTTAAGTGCATATGCAAACCAGACTATCTACTAGGAACAAGCTTCAGAAGGAGGATGAGCAAGGAACATTCACCATAACAGAAGCTAAACAGATTGCAAGAATAAGAGGGTATGACACCTGCCATTGGTACAAGCCTATGAATTCATGGGAAAGCCTATCTGAACATCTATGTGATGGTGGAAAGAATATTTCACGATGAAGATGCAGGGGAGGAACAATTCCAAGTAGTTAGTTTGGGTTGTATGTGATGTTTGAATCCTATAAGAAATGAATTCCTCTAAGGCCTATGAGCCGTATAATACTTACTCCTAAAGGCCTTGTAATGGTTCCACCTCACACCTTAAAAGGTGGGTTATAAAAAATAAATAAAAAATTAAGGGCTTCGGTCCATTGGAGGAGGAAAACCCATTTTTCAGTTCCCTCATCACGATTAATTTTAATTTAATTACTAATACTGATGTGTTTAAAATTTTACAAAAATATATTCCATATTTTTAATCAATGGGTAAAAATTATGTTAATAGGTTTCTTTTATTTTTTTGGATATAATTAGTAGTAACTATTTTAATTTTTATTTAATGTGGTTAAGGATACATCAGATAGTTTAGGTAACAAATTAATATGATAAAATCAATAAAATTTCTCTAACACCTGAAAAATCATATATGATGTGTAAATACTGACCCTTAAAGCATAAGGATTATAATTGAAACATATAATGGAATTTTTCACATGAAAACAATATAAATATTATTAAAATATAAGAAAGTGATAAAATTTCAACCTTTTATTTCTTATAAGTATAATAATTTTAATATAGTGATAAACATGATAAAACTTCAATAATAAATACTATACATTAATCTAATGAAATTATATATATAATTGTAATTTATTTATAATTTTAATAGATTAAATAATTATATTAAATGCTTATACAATGATGATACATAAATTATTTAATTGATTAACAATCAATATTTTTTTAATTAAAATTATAATAACCATTAAAAGACCAAAACACTTGAAAAAATCTTATTGGTATAGTATATAAAGACCTTAACCATCCAAGGGTATAGTTATTGACCATTATTAACCATATTTAAATGATTATGACACTTATAATATTTTATTTAATGTGATGTTAAAGTTGTCACATTCTTGTTTTAAAAAATATAACATTTTTAAGATTTGATTTTCTAGAATATATATTCACCTATATGTATTATTATTAAATTTATAGGATTTATCTCAATCATTGTATTTTAATTTTAATGTTTACCCCAAAAATAAATATATTAAATAATTACACAATACTGATGCAATACTTATTTTATAAATGGAGATATCAAATTAATGTTTTTATAAATACTAAAATTAATACAATTGGGAATAATTAATATATCCAAAAAAATTTGTAGATGAAATTAACCCCTTATATATATAATAAAATATCTTTTTGAAGATTAACATCTTATATTGATATTTTTAAAAATCTATTAAATGAATAGTGTCAAAATTGATACTATTGATATTTTGTCAAAATAATGTTTTATTAAATTATTTATAAATCATAAAATAATATAAAAACATATAAAATAATTATTTTTTACCCTATAATTTTCTATATTGTTTCTTTATCATCATATTGACGTCAAATATGAAAAAATTACACTACTCTAATATTGAACAATTTGTTACCTTAGTGAAAATTAAAAGAGAATAATTAAGGGTAAAATGAAATAATAATATTTTAAATGAAATCAAAACATGTCTAAAAATTATTTTTTTATTATATTGCAACCATATATCATTTCATATTCCAAATAAGGACATTTGGGATGTTTTGGTATGTGGTTTGAGTTTATTATAAATTAATATTTTTGGAATTTCCAAAAGTGTCCCTCACCTTAATTATAAAAGGGAACCTCCTCCCTCACATATTCACTTCACTTTGAGACTTCAAGATTTTCCATAGCATGACCATTTCCCTTATAAACCTCCCTAGTTACCTTATAGTGGTTATGGTCTTCTTATAAGATCAACTATAATTATTTATGAGGTAATCTAGATGGCGCTCATCGAAGAAGAGGTAATCTCGTATACTGATTCATTCAAAATTATTTATTCTTACACTTATATTAATGAGATGTTTTAATTATAAAGTAATAATTATAGTATCTATTATATAATGAGATATTATTATGATTATGGAACAAACATATTCCACCGTTTATCCATCCTATGAAAAATAAAATCACCACGTGTGTGTAGGTATGGTTTACCATCTTCACGCCATGGTGTAATTTGTTTTTCATCACCATATTAATTAGATAGGTATAATGATGGAAATAATAACTATATATGATTATTATAACATGATATGGATTCTGGAACAAAATATATACCATCCAATTCCATACCAATTCACAATTAAGGGAATGATATCATCGCTCATGCGTACGTACAACCTACCATCTCCACGATGCAATACGGTTAATTATACATTATATTCCACAAATAATTATTAGATAATTGTATAGAATGATAAAATATGATATATATTATATTAATATCAATATATAAATGATATACTAATAACCTAATAGGAGGAACAAAAACATATCTGACAAAATATGTGTAAGAAAATAAAGCAATTAATACCCGATGGATGAGTAATAATGTTATTAACAAAAAGTGAAAATATGATAAATTATGATATTATAAAAAAATTAATATTATTATATA
The DNA here is from genome assembly GCA_963277665.1 of Viscum album. NCBI lineage: Eukaryota > Viridiplantae > Streptophyta > Magnoliopsida > Santalales > Viscaceae > Viscum > Viscum album. The sequence continues at coordinate 1,680,551,064 of OY728119.1, read as the reverse complement.
ATATGATAACGAAATAATTTTATCCCTTATATATGTGTTTCAGACACATATTAGGGAACCAAGACATAAGATAAGCGATAATTTCACAATCTCATTATTATCCGAGATTGTTTATATACTAATATATACTAGAGTATATTTATAATACATGTTCATATATCCAAAATATGTATTAAAAATATTATTTATGTCCTTATAAAACTTTTTTATGTTAATTTTACCTAATTGGTGAATTTTTATTAAATGTTATGAATGTAATCTTTTGTCCTTTTTCGATACGAGGTACTTTTTGATTAATCTGACAAAAGTACGAGAAGAATATTTTCTGTTGACTTAGTTGACATGATGGGGTTTTTATGTTTCCATAACTCAATATTTCCAGGAATATTACTTTACAATATTTAAAAATTATTTTCAAATAAATTTTTTTCTATTTAAATTTCATGGAATTTTGAGAAAAGAAAATATTTTGGAAGAAGAAATGATATTTTCCTCAATATTTACATTCAGGATTTCAATAAAAATTATTTTCCATATAAGTTATAAATATTTAATAGGGTTATGTTTAAAGTATATTATCCCTATTATTCCTATTTTTTGATGGTGTTTATGATGGAATTATATTTATGAAATCCATTTGGTTCACATGGATTATGTTATGAATTCTGTTTTAGAAGCTGATTTTATTCCTTTGGTTTTTCTATGAGGAATGATTTCTGTTTTTGTGGAAAATGTAAGAATGATTTAATTATGAGATGTTTGATACCTATATCTCACTCAAATTTATTGGGTAAATATTTATATCTCATTATATAGACATGAATGTAATGTAATGTAAATCTGGTTCACTAATACATTTCTAGAATGGTATGTAAATGTGGATTAGTAATACAGAGCTAGAATAATGAGTGAAATCATTTCAGTATAGAACTTTTTCAACTATGATGATATTGACAATAAGCCTTGTCGAAAATGGAAATGTTTTCTAATGCTTATATTTTTTCCACAATTCCATGTTTTAAACCAAATTTATTTTATCATGGTTCATGTTCCTTTAGGATTTATGTCTTATAAACTTTGAAGATTTATTTCATGACTCAATATTTTTATTTATGTTATACATGGTATGATTTTCAAAAATTATTTTCATGTTTTTACATTATTATGTTCATATTTTGTTGGATATTTTCCATGTTTACCAATATGACCATCTGATCCCACCCCTTTTTATGTTTCTTTTCCCCAGTATATTAGGAATGGTTTTAAGTGATATGTGTCCAAAATGGGTTATAGTTTTGATGTAAAAATGTAAAAGATGATGTATATGTTCAAGGAAATAGTTGTTTATCATTCCTAATTTCCAATGACACTAAACTATAGCAGACTTTGGTCATCTATTTGTATAATGTATTAAGTATTTTGAGAAAGTAATGTAATTTCTATGTACATCAAGATTGGGTCTTTAAATATTTGGGGCTCTAACTTAGATATAAGAAATTGGGCTATTACAGAAGGGTGCTACAAACTGATATCTAACATAGATTATTATGATAAAGACAAGGGGATTCTAGTAGGCATAAAGAATATGTATAGATAATCAATTTAGGGTGAACTCTAATACACCATGTAGTATGGGAAATGGAAAGGTTATGAGAACATTTTATGGATTTTTTTTGTATCCAATTTGTCCATTGAGGGTTTGGAGTGGGTGAATGTCTGTGCATCGGGATAGGTAAGATTTCTGTTGAATCATGACTAGGGTGATAGAATGTTAATTACATCACATTTAAGGGTTTTGAATAAAATATTTTCTTATATACAATGAGATTTATAAATACTCATTAAATTTGAAATTAGAAATATGGGTCTATGAAATGGTTTGGATTTAATTTTGAATTGACATCAAATTATGTGATAATAGGATGGGATACAATTAGTTAAGGATTAGAGTTCAGCCTAATTGAACTGTGATCTATGAAACCACATTATGTATTTTTTTTATACTTCCTTTTGTGTTTTAGTATATTCCACCTATTATAGATCCTATAGTGAATAGAAAAGGAAAATATGGAAATTATATTATTGATTCTCATTTGGCGGGGGTGATTGTTTTGGTTTTTCATTTATTAGATGAGGGAGTGGTTCATGATAATCCATTGGAGATGGATATGGATTTACTGTTCATGAAGTAAAATTTCCTATTAATTATAATGGATGTGGGATTACAGTAAATTAAGGATTGGACAGAGAAGATAGATAGGACTTTCAATTTTATGTACTTAGATTAACTGAAAATTAGAGTTTGATTCATTTTTTTCTAGAAGGACCAGAGTAGAAATGGTAAGAATCCATTAAGGATTAAAAAAAGGATAAATATCGAAAAAATAATGGGTTCCAAAATATTTCCAAAAAATGGTATTCTATTAATAATATGAAGTTAGATAAGTATTGGGGGTTTCATAAACATAAGTAGGGAGGTAAGTAAGTGATGGAGTATGCCTCTTTTTTTTAAGATCATAAAGTCTGTCACACAAAAATATTTAATTCCATGATTTGTTTCGAATCTTGTTTTGGTTCTTAGGTTTCTCTTGGTTTCCAGGTGTTTCTAGTATAAATTTTGGTGTCTTAGGTGTCCTTGAAATATATCATTTGTCTTGGTGTTCTAGGGAATTATTTGGCCTTGTCTTTTTTTATAGGAAATTTAGGTGGATGTTGTGGCTTGGAATTGAATTTGTGACACTCCTAGTGGAACATTTTGGGGGGTATGTTTGTTGGGGTGGTTTATACCAATTATTTAGATGAATTTTGGGCAAATTGTTTAGTACATATTTCCTCATATCATTTTTCTATATTTCCCCCTTGAACCCCCCTTTACCCCCTAAAAATTGGATCAAAATGGAAGGTTTTTGAGAGGGAAGAACATGCATCACATTTTACTAAACCATATAGCCAAACTGTGAAAAAACTCCAAGAAAACAAAAAATGGTTTGTTTTTCCTTGTTTTCTCTTACAGGCTTAACCCTAATGCGCCCATTTATTCCCCATTTCATACGACATGGCCATGTAAGGCTCCCAAGCTCCCTCATGCTCCTTAAGAACCCATTTTTTATGGTGTTTTTGGAAGGTAAACTTCAAAGTCATGCATGTAAGTTATTATATCTTTATTTTATTTCTCCTCCTTGGGGTTTCCTCCCACCTTCTTGAAGTTATAAAATGTTTAGTATCTAGGGTTCATACATAGAGTTTTATTTTGTGTTTTTTTTGGTGAAATATTGTGGATTAGGTTTCTTTTTCACTCCCTTGCGGTGCGGTGATGGTGTGATTGAAGTTTCACACAAGGATTTGAGGTTTTGATGCAAAAGGTAGATGATTCCATGCGTAAGAATCTTTTTATGAGTTATATTTTCTTTTTTAACATTTTTAGCATGATTCTTACTAATTATTTGTGGTCAAAAATTCATTTTTTAGACTTAGTGAAGCATTTGGTTTTAAAAGTGCATATTTACTTGAAAGTGTATGTTTTCATGTGTAATTATTGTGAGAACTATTGGAGTCATTTTTTAATGAATGAAAATGGTTTATTTCGTGTTTTTAGGGTTGAAAATTTTATTTTTGGTTGGGCATTGGTGTGATTTTGGCTTTAAAATAGGGTTTTTGAATGGGTTTTAGGTGTAAAACCTTGTTATACTTCTTGAATGTGTTTAATGAAAATTGTAAATGGTTTATTGAGTTACAAAAAAGTGTAAAAAGGATGTTTATGTACTATTTTGATGAGTTTATGTTATTAAAATATGTTTTCAAATTTTTAATTGGTTATTTGTGATGTCAAACGTTTTGAAAAGGTTTTATGAAATGACGAAACAATTTATTAAATAGTAAGGAAGGTGCGAAATATTTTTGTGGGTTGTTTTGTGTGAGTATGATGTTAAAATAAATTTGAATGTGAAAGGAGTATTATGTGACATGATTTTGGGATCTTCGGTGTGTGTGTGATTTGGGAATGTAATTTTTATGGTCAATTTGTACTTTATAAGATGTGGAACTTGTTTGAGCACAAGAGGGAAAACCCAAGTATCTTGGTGGGAGGACGTGTACTAGTATGCTAGCGATCTATAGTGGTTTCATCCCTGTTTCATGTAGATAGTTTTATGATGACAATACTAACTAAACTATTATGATAATTTTAGGTATCACTAGGTTATGGGTATGTTACCTACTAGTGGATCATGCATGAGGACATATATTTTTATGGTTACTTTTCACCGAGATATAAGGTACATGACACCCATAGATAGCTAGGGCCTAGGGGTATTTCCTATGACTAGTTCTCATTGGATATTTGATAATTAATGTTGTCCTATGGTTGGTTTAAATGTAAAATTTTTATCATGTGCATTTTATTTTAAAGTGTTCATTATTTAATGCTACCTCTTGAGAAGTGTTTTCTTTGAAAGTTGCATCCCTTTGAAATTGTTATTGGAATTTCTTTTGTTTATAAAATTGCAATCTTTTTTTCTTAAAATTTTCATTACAAGGAATTTATTTGGTTGGAATCCTACTAATATTAGGCTCATTCCCTAAAAACACCTTTGGGTGTAAGAAGAATTGGTAATTTTTTTCGCAGGTTTGGGTGAAGCTTTTAGTGCCGGTGGTTCAGGATCTAATTGTTCTTCTTGTTGCGGTGTCCTAGGCATGGTTTGAGGGTGATGCCCCCTTACCTTGAGGTGGATCTTGTGATGTTATTTTTTTTGGAATTCTTTCCTTGTGTTATCCCTTGGTATTTTTTTTAAATTATGTGATTCAATTCTCGATTTTTTGTAAATAATGTTTTGGTTTGAAAAATTATGATTTGTTTTATTAGCCTTGTTGGTTGCATTATGTTTCTAAAATCAGGTAAATCATTCTTAAACAATTGTTTATCATACCCAGGAACTTGTTCCATCCCATGGTAATAGGGAAAACTCTTTGGGATGTTCCACGTACTGGGTTGGGCATCCGTTTTGAGGGTGACCAGATCTGGTTTGTGAAAACAATTATTATCAAAGGGCGGGTTCACTCTTTTTGGGTCATGTCCTTTTGGGAAAGAGTATATTTAGACCGGATCTAGGACTATCAGGACATGAAATTCTTATTATGAGTAGTGTGCCTAGATATCACACCTCATGACGAGATTCATGTTTCTCGGGGAATTTGGGTTTTATCTGAGTTATTTGTTTCTTGTGGTGCATTGATGATTGAGAAAATGAAATGAGAGTTGGTTCAAAGGACTTAGTGAGCTCTCAGGGCCAGGAAATCCATGTTGATATAAAGATATTTCCCTATAACTCTATCCATTATTGTGAAGTGATTAGAATATGGCCTCCAACTATCTGTCCAAATCCACCTACTAAAACTAATTTCCTATTGCATTGTCTTATGTCCTCTTACGTTGGAATCCTAGAAACATGGTTTTGAAATTAAAAAGGACTTGATTTTAATAAATGTGAATTTTTTTGAAATGATTTTCTAGTAAATAGAAAATTTCTTGGTTTATGAAATCATGGAAATTAGTTTTTAGAATTGTTTTGAAATGATAAATGGTGGGTTTACACATCTTTTGAGAGTCTAAATTATGTTAAAGTGGGTTTTAAAAATCTGTTTGAAATATAATTTCCTAAACAATTGAATGGAATTTTTAATGAGATGGAAGGTTTTGTAATTTATGTGTGGATTTGGAAATGGATTTTATGTGGTAATTAGTTAACCTTTAAAAAGTTTTATGAATTAATAGAACCCTGTTTTAGATAATAAGAGTAGATTATTAATTAAATGGGTGATGATAAAATAGAATTTTCATAAAATTCGATGTTTTTTGAGATGGGATGAGATGAATTAAAATTAATGTGTATGAATTGAAAGTATGTTTTTATTTGAATGGTTGGTGATTTTCTGAAAAGGTTTGTAATTTTTGAGTTGGGGTTTGATATGTGTCTAGCGGTTTGGATAAAAATTGGAAGTGTCGGTTTAATATCTTAGTTTTGAAAATTTGAAAGAATTATTTTTAACCTCTGGTATTCCTATGAGCGACCACATGCATGGGTTTACATGGAAATATGGATGCTTAATGGCATGACTGGTTGGATTCTAGTATGAATGTGAAAACGGTGCCCAGTGTGGCACGATAACATGCATTTTTGAGGCATGTGGGGTATCAAAGGTAAATGCTCTAACTGCCGACCCTGTTTACTTTAAAGAAATTATTTTTAAGGAAAATTTGATGTTGTAAAAAACTGGTGTTTGGTTGGCGTGTTTTATATTCTATTAGGATTGTTGTTGTGGGATGTTTTGAGTTTGAGAACCCCTCTTGTTTAAACAATGTTTTGGGTCAGTGTTTCATCGGTAAGTTGGGTTGAAGTGTGGGTAAATAGATTCTTTTGAGGAGTATTTTGGGAATCCTTTGTGCTGGCACCCCTTATGTGTTTGGATCTAGTTTGTGGTGTGTTTTGATGGAAGGACCATATTGGTTTGGTCTATAGGTTTTCTTTTTGGCTATTATATACCCCCATAAAGAGCTAATTCATGATTTATGTGCGTCCATGGGTGGATTGCAGTTGGTAGTTCCTACAATTGATCAAAACCCGAACTCTCTTCCTAGGTTTTAGGGTTCAGTTTACCTCTCTTATTTTTCAAATTATGTAGATCCTCTTGAAAAGGAAGAGTGGATTTAGAAGGAGTTTAAAGGAGTACAGTTTCTTGAGTTTCTTGAATCATCAAAGGTAAATTTTGACACCATTGGGACTATAGGATTTATTTGGAAGTGGCGTAGGGGAATTCCAGTGAGGAAGGTGAAAGAGGTCTGGGGTTATTGATGTAGGATTATGTCCTATAGGGCCTTTGGTTTTTTTCATCCTCTTCAAAGACATTCCATAATTTTGAAACAACATAGTGGGATTACTATGGACCCTATATCCAGTTTATTTCTATATATGTCCTCTTGGGTTTCAATGGTCACGCCTGATTGAATTTTGTAGTGTAATATGCTTATTCGAATGAGAAGGTGGATGTTGTGAGACTTCAAAAAACTGTTGTTTTTGTAAAAACGTGTTTTCTTTCAACAATTACATAGGATATCTATCCTGGATGAAGGCCTCTTCCTTGGGACAATTCTTTCATTGTTTCTGGTTTGGGGTGAAAGGGGTGATTTATGTGCATCTTAAAAGACAATGTTCTTGTGAAGGTTCCATGAAATGGTAAGTTGTTTTTGTGATGTGTTGCGTTATATTTATGTTGTTGGTTCATGGTGTAGATTCTTACGGAACAAGAGGAAGAAGTTCTATTTGGGGGTTTTAGTACCACACTGCGAGGCATGATATGCTTCAATCATCTGAGCTCTAGCCATAGGTCCCGGAGTGAAGTAAACGCATAGTCAAGAAAACCGGGGGTGTAAAGGATCTTGGTTCAACCTATCTCTCCAGTGTGGGATGCAGAGATTTTTTTATTTTTAATTTTTTTGTTTCATTCCATGTGGTCCAGTATGTTGGAAAGGGATGTTCAAGGCGGTTTTGTTTTCTCAAACCCAGTTTCTAAACCCTTGTAGGTGCAACTATCAGTATGGTTGTTCATGTATGAATAACCTTATAGGATATTTTCAATCGTGGTTTTGTTCTAACTCATTCAAGGATGTTATTGTCTATGGTATTGATGTATCTCTTATTATCTCTCTTGGTTTGGAGTTTCATTGATCTCCCCCCCTTACGGTGGGGATTGGGTCTTATCGGGTTTTTTTCATGTTAGAACATCTTAGTTAGTTAAGACAGTTGGTTATTATGGTGGGGATACCCACCATTGGTATCTTTTAGGTTCTTTTCGAATATTTATAATGTTAGTTTATCCCTTGAGGTGGGGATTTAGTTCGGGCCTCTCCCTCTTGGTGTCTCGGTTCTATCTCGGGAAATCGAGTTTTCTCTTATGGTTGGGATTCCATCAGGACCTCCCCGTGTTGGTGTTCAAGATTAGTCAGAAGTGTTAGTTCATTCCCATAGTGGGATCCTACTCAGTTCTCCCAATATCAATGCATGGGTTTTGTCCTTGGTGTTTACTTGGAAATAGGTAGTCTCATTTGGAGCAATCTAACCACCAATTACTTCCTTGGGTAAAAATGGGATTGGAGAACACCCAATGGTTTTGTTGAAGTATGGTTTTGGTAATGTTGTTTGAGATCATTGTTCATTTCAGGTGGATTGATTGAGCTTAATCTTATAGTGTTTGAGGTGTTTTGTTTTGGGATTTGGTTTGAATATGTTTGATCATTTCAGGTAAGTGGTGTAAATTTTGGATGGTGAGAGGTTCCCATATTTTGTTTGATCAACTGAAGGTGTTTTGGCCTTTTGTGTCACGACCCGTCCTCGGGGCCCATGCCGTGACTACCCCAAGCCCGCCTTCCATAGGCTAGGGGCTGGAGACTAGCACCAAAGGCGTAAATACCGATAACTGGGAAGGCATTGCCTTTATAAAAGTAAACAAAACACCATAGAGTACCAGCAGAAGTAAAACACTAAGTACAAAGAGAAGTGTTGAAAGGTAAATGGGCCAGAATACAAACCCAAAAGAAATTACAACTACAACTGAACAAAGTACAATAGAAAAAGACAACATCTGGAAGGACGAAAGCGGCTCCTGGGTCGTCCTCCTCGGATCCTACCTGAAGGGTATGTACAGATGGCGCAGCTCATGGATCGTCCACCATAGATCCTACCTGAAGGGTAGGTATAGATAGCCTCCACAACGCTCTCGCCTGTCATCCTACTCCAAGTGTCTTCTCACCGTGAAGTCCACCTCCGGATACTGACTCGTCGTGTAGTCCACCTCCGGGTACTGACTCGTCGTGTAGTCCACCTCCGGGTACCGTCCAGTCCTCAAACACTCGGCCTCCGTCAGCACTGCCCGTCATCTGCAACCAACACAACGTGGTGCGGGCATAGCCCGTACAAGGGTGAGTACAACGGTACTCAGCAGGGACCCCGAGACCCTCAAGGTCTCACTAAAACCAACAAGGATAACCACAAAGAAGATCTCAACAGATAACCTCTACTTAGGTATATGCCCATACATATACCTAAGTTATCAAGTAACCCATCTCAATCATGAGGAAACACAAGGGTTATGAAATCAACGGATAACCACTACCCAGTTATATTCCCATACATATACCTATGTTATCAAGTAACCCATCTCAATCATGAGGAAACACAAAGGTCATAGACTCAGCTCAAACCAGGATTTTTATTATCGAAACCGTAACTGCTGAAGAGCTCCGTCTCTGGAGTGTATAGTGGTTCTGTCACGACTCCGAGGTATTGCTCACTAACCTAAGACTGATGAGGTACTCCTCCTGTCGAGTACCGTGGGCCAGCCACCCAAACACAGTAGTGCTTCCCACCGGGGTATGCCACCCAAACACAGTAGTGCACACCCCCAAGTAGCCTGCAGAGGTACTCTCCGGATGAGTACCGCGGGTCTGCACTGTCACACAGGTAGTGCTCCATCCTCCATGGGTCTGCACCTCACAAAGTAGTACTCTGTCCACTGGGCTAGTCGACTCACTCCAAGTCGAGTCGGTCAAGCAGTCGTCAGGTCTCAGTCGGCTACACGGTCTCCGTACTCTGCACACTCATCTCTGGGAGGTTCTGCTCCACGAGCTACATGTTGATACTCCAAGTATCTCAACGTTACACAAAGAAGTATCTCAAATGTCTTCATCATCATAGGGGTCTCAACGCAACAGACGGCGCGTCAATCGGACGCCCGGTCTGTGAGTTATTAGCTTTTCTTTCCCAGGGGCCCGGTTGGTTTCGTGAGCGAACCAACCCGGCCGTATCTCAACTGTACCCCGAACTCTCATAGGGTATAACCATATAAACCGTTTCTCCACGTTTTCACAAACACCGCTGACGGTTCGTCAAACGGACGTCCGGTCTGAAAGATATCAGCTTTTCCGTTCTAGGGGCCCGGTTGGATTTCGGGTGCAATCCAACCCAGCCACTATCCAACTGCAACCAAAACTCGGGCGAAGTATGCCAAAATTTCTGTCTCAACAGGTGGAAAACAACGCGATAGACGGCGTGTCAATCGGACGCCCGGTCTGTGAGTTATTGGCTTTTTCGTTCCAGGGGCCCAGTTGGTTTCGTGAGCGAACCAACCCGACCGCACTACGACGGCATCCAAACCTCGATCGGAGTAAACCAAAAGATTCGTCTCACTTAGAGGAATCAACCAAAGTCGACAGCACGTCAATCAGACATCCGGAGCTCAAGATATGGGTGTTTCCGCTCCGAGGGCCTGGTTGGTTTCGTGAACGAACCAACCCGGACAAACCCAAAGTACTCCAAAACCTTGAGTGCGATATACCGAAACGACCGTCTTGATCGAAGGATCGAATTTCTGCTAACGGCGCGTCGATCGGAGTCCCATAGATCAAGATACGGGCAAAAAACCGAAAAGGTCCGAAAGCGGGGGGTCTGGGCCCGGACCGACCCGTCCTAACCCCCCTGGGTCGGCCCGAACCGGGTTGAACCGACCTGGGTCCGACCCGACAGGCGCAGCCCGGCCACCGGGGCGGCTCGACCAGTTACGGGCGAGTGGTGCGGGGGGCGTGCTGCCCCCGCGTGTGAACACCGCAGCCCCGCGTGGGGCCGCCCTTGGTCAGCGGATGCGGCAAGGCCGCGTCCTGTGTCTCGCCGGACCCGCGCAGTCGAGGGTCTGTCGACCGCCGCCGCGGCGGCGGCTCCGTCCGGCGGCGCGCCAGCGGAGTCTGCCGCGGACCCCCGGAGTTGCTCTGGTGGTCCGATTTCAATTACGTCTGCGCCATAGGTCCTTCCGGGACCCGACCTTCGCTGCAATGCTTTCAAATCGCCCTTGCGGCCCCGTTTGTCGTCATCCGACAATCCGCGCACAGCAGTCAACCAGTGGACTCTTCAATCGCCTCCGCGGCCCGACTCCGGATGCGGTTTCGCTCGGCCATAACGGCGCGGTGTGCCGGCGCCGCGCTTCTTTTCCGCGTTCATTCTCGTGTCTACGCGGTGTCGTTGCACCGCGCCACCTTTGTTCGTGCCGCAATGAATCAAAACAACAAAGGGGAAGGAGAGTCGGCCATGTTCGTGCGGTCCGACCTCCTTCTGTTAGTTGGTGACAAATGGCCCAAAAGATGGAGAACAACAAGGATTTTTTGTTCTCATGAGAAAAAGAAAACAACCCAAAATAGTTTTTCCCGTAAAACAAGAATTTCTAACCCGCAAACATACTCTTCACGGATCAACTTAATATGGAGTTGATCCGCGTTCTTATTTTTCAAAAGGAAACATCCATGGGTAAAGATACTATTCTAAAAATTAAATCCCTACCTCAAGCGTCGTCGAGCGAGGGTTCGTCGCGGATTTTCTCGTCGTGGAAGAAAGCATCACGGGAAGGGGATCGTCCACGTTACGTCATCGATCTCCGAGGATCCGGCGTTTTTGTCGACCTTCGTCTGAGGGTGGCGTTCTTCGTTGGCGGCGATGCGTTCTTCGCGTTCTTTGTCGAAGAATGAAGAACTTCAAGCCTTGGATCTTTCTCCCAAAATCCTCTCGACAAGCTAACCCCCCAAACAAAATAAGTGTATCTCTTATTTTATTAACCATGTCATAAGTTTGCATTTAATAAGATTAAAAAAGTTAATTCAATTGAATTAAATGCAACGATTTAATCCCCCAAATTTAATAGGGGCGTTTAATAACTTATTAAATGCAAGGGTTGACTTGACATTAAGAGGGGGTGGGGTGCGTTACATAGATGAAAAGAAACGGTGAGGCTCATGCGGGCCCCACCTAACAAATATCCTACGAAGAGGGTAGGATATTTTGGATTGCACCCTATCTGCTTCAACCCAGCTTAAGTAGCTTTAAGTGGTTTTAAGTGGCTTTAAGTGAAATAAAATAAAGTTGTCCCACCTCTTTGTTTTATTTTCTTCACTTAACCCCCAAAAATTAAAAACCACACCCGAGGAAACGCAACACTGGAAAATGTGTTTCTAAGAAAAAACCGGCACTGCAATTCCATCAGTGCCCTCAGAATCTGATTCCTTGCACCGGTTCAGAAGTTAGAAAAACCCACTCGTTCGTTCACTGAACATACCCGAGCTAAACTTCGGAAAAATGATTCCGGGCACACCGGGCCTCAGAATCATGCGCCGCCAAAAACTGCATTCTTGTAAAATCCCAAAGAAAATTTAGAAAAAATTTCCCTTGAAATTTCCACCTCTTTACATTACTCCCACCTCAGGGCTTTACGTCCTCGTAAAGCTTTAACACTAACTAGGGTCACAAAAGCGGTATTGAGAACGCATATGAGCCTTCCGCTCCCATGTGCTTACGTGGAGACTCTCGTACTGCCAGTGAAAGCGCACCCGAGGAATTGACCACCCTCGTAGGACCACCCCTGTCGATCATCGATCCCCACTGAAACCTCAGTGAAAGTCACCCCATCACCATCGTCCAACTCCCCATGGTCGATGATATGCGAAGGGTCGAGCACGTATCTCCTCTGATGAGATACGTGGAAGTCGTCGTGCACCTGGTGCAACTAAGGTGGATGGGTCAAGTGGTAAACCACCCCGCCTACCCAGTTGAGGACCTAAGAAGGTCCGTTGAACCTCTAAGATAACTTTCCACCTTGGTCACATCTCCGTAAACCTCTTCTAGGTGAGACCCGTATAAGGACGTGATCATCATCCTCGAACTCCAGAAGTCTCCAACTCCGGTTAGAAATGGAACTCAAACGACTACTGCCACGAGGGTAAGGTTGACCGACTCAAGAGTGATCAGTCGCACCCTCCTGTGCATAAGTTTAACCTGTGCTGCCTGGGGTTTCCTTTTCACCGACCAAGGAAAACCCAACCTGACGTCGTAGTTAAACCACAACCTTTTTTCCTAATATCGTCAATTTTTGTATGAATTGTGATTGCCCAGTCCATACTCAAACCACCGTCATAAGGCCTCGATGCTTCCACCAAGAGATTCCAACCGAAACTCTCGCCTCGAGGGTCTGACCACACTGTCGGCGTAAGTGTGATTATCGAGTCTCCTCCCAAGGTATCTCCAAACGTGAGGGTCAAGTCCACGGATTACCGGAAACTCTTGGTCTGGAACAAGATTTGTGAAATCAAGGAATGATTCATATCAACGTCCGTTACTACAGCAGCTAGTAGTGGACACAGACGGTCCCTTGAATCATTTTTTTAGATCCATTGGGTTACACTACTTGACCGCATGCAGCCGCACTCTTCCTCCACCCTCCAGCTCCCTGAGCCTGGCGGGGATAACTAAGGCGGGTGGTTGTAGCATGTTAAAATGTACACCACCTCATGCTGCTCTCCTAGATCTGCCTCCACGTCTGTTGCTTCACAGACTCATCTCTCCTTAAAGCTTACTCTTCTTGAAACATTTAACACGCTCGAGTCTCTAAGATTGGCGCCAGTTTCCTTTTTCTTACTGCACTGTGCAGTCTTCATCCGCTCCTGGATGATCTGCACCTTCTTTTCCTATGATCTAAAAGAGCTGCTAAAATTTCTCCTTTGCCGAAAAGAGAAACTCAGTCTCATCCCTTGGATGAACCACTCCCATTTCCTAATACAGTCAATCCTGACAAGAATGATGCATTCATGCCATGGATGACATCGTAAGGCCTCAACATAACTACCAAGAGATCCAACCGTCACTCCCGCCTCCAAGGGTCTAGTCATGCTGTCGGCATCAGTGTGAGGTCACTGGGTCTCCTCCAGTAGAAATCTTGAAAGTGAGGGTCAAGTCAACAGTTTTAATCGGGACCTCTCAGTATCAACCAAAAAAAAAGGACAGGAAAGCAAACATCACAAAGATAAGTGTCTTTTTATTATTACAGCTCATAGTAAAAAGACACGAATATAATAGCAATATGGAACTAGAAGTACAAGGGAAGTATCCACTAGTTCCGCTCCTGTCCACCTGCTCCTAGAGCTCTACTGCCTTGTCCACTGCTCGGCCGTTGCTCATGCACTCGTCGCTGCTTCTACCTCAGTGGCTCCTCCAACGCCTACGGATCGACTATGCGAGGGGTCGGACAGTCACGTTCCAGGTGACCCTTCCTGCCGCATTCATAACACTTCCCGCTCCTCGTACGGCTGGCTCAGACCCCACCCCGGGTGCCCCACACCACCGGTCCTAAAACCCGAGATCGCCCAACAGCTGGTCTGGTCCTTCTGGACCTCTACATCATCTGTCTACTGCCCACAGATGACTCAGCTACTGATCGAAAAACAAGAGACAAAGGCATCAGCTCCTGAACACGCTCGGGGTGTAGATCTACTGACACAAACTCCACCCTGAAGAAGATCTCGAAGTCTTCCCATGTGAAGGTCATCCCGTCACAAAACTGGAACTAGTGGCTCCACCACCTTCCTGCTGCTGCCTGAAGAAGGCTGGAAGCAAAGATCACCATGAAGTCTGCAGGCGTCCCCACTAGCCTGAAGACTCTCACCACTGTCTCCAGCCAATCCTCAGCCGCCTGCGGGTCTGTCTATCCCCGGAACCTAAGTGGTATCTGGCGCTGGAACTCGTGCAACGCGCTCAAGTGGTGTGCATCGCCTACTGATGGGGCTGGTGGCATCAGTGGCCCAACGTATGGTAGTACCGCTGGTGCCTCCACTGGTGCATCAACTGCAAGAGGGCCCTATACCGAAGCCTCGTTGCTCGGCAGGATGTCAGTACACACATCCCTCTGGGCTCTAGCTGGTCGTCCGTGAAAAGGCATCCTGAAAGAAACAATGTGACACGGTCAAACGATTATACCTGGTGAGCTGACCTGGTTTGAGCTGACTAAGAAAAACTTCTAGAAACTCACACGCAATCAGTGTTTTTGTGTACAAAGTGGGAAATCAGTTGTCAGGGTCCTGGTGTATGGATATGTCAGCCGCCCACACCAACACTGGACTCCCTGAACTGAAGACCACAATCGGTACCCTTAACACTATTTCTTCACAGAAAAGAAATATCAGAGTTATATGTTCTATGGTAGAACCGACTCCTATGATACCAATTGTGACAACCGGGTCCCGGTGACATCACAGACACCCCACCTTAACATGGTCGTCAGGTCCTTGCC
This sequence comes from Viscum album, assembly GCA_963277665.1. NCBI lineage: Eukaryota > Viridiplantae > Streptophyta > Magnoliopsida > Santalales > Viscaceae > Viscum > Viscum album. Next base: position 1,680,535,914 of record OY728119.1, on the reverse strand, counting down.
AACCAGGTACCACCAGTTGCCCCGCAGACAGGTGGGGCCCAGCCAGGGTCCACCCACGTGCCCGAACGGGTCATCTGACTAATGATAGTCCCCACATGCCGACACTTGTCCTTTCCAGTATGCTTTGTCCTCACTCACACACACCCTGGGAAACTTCCCAGAAGGTCACCCATCTCAATCATGAGGAAACACAAAGGTCACAGACTCAGCTCAAACCAGTATTTTTATTATCGAAACCGTAACTGCTGAAGAGCTCCATCTCTGGAGTGTACAATGGTCCTGTCACGACTCCGAGGTACTGCTCACTAACCTAATACTGCTGAGGTACTCCTCCTGTCGAGTACCGCGGGCCAGCCACCCAAACACAGTAGTGCTTCCTGCCGGGGTATGCCACCCAAACACAGTAGTTCACACCCCCTAGTAGCCTGCAGAGGTACTCTCCGAATGAGTACCACGGGTCTGCACTATCACACAGGTAGTTCTCCGTCCGCCATGGGTCTGCACCTCACAAAGTAGTTCTCCGTCCACTGGGCTAGTCGACTCACTCCAAGTCGAGTCGGTCAAGCAGTCGTCAGGTCTCAGTTGGCTACACGGTCTCCGTACTCCGCACGCTCGTCTCTGGGAGGGTCCGCTCCACGAGCTACAGGTCGATAATCCAAGTATCTCAAAGTTCCACGAAGAAGTATCTCAAAGGACCGCCTCGTCCTAGGGGTCTCAACGCAACAGACGGCGTGTCAATCGGACGCTCGGTCTGTGAGTTATTAGCCTTTTCGTCCTAGGGGCCCGGTTGGTTTCGTGAGCGAACCAACCCGGCCGTATCTCAACTGTACCCCGAACTATCATAGGGTATACTCATAGAGACCGTTTCTCCACGTGTTCACCAACGCCAATGACGGTTCATCAAACGGACGTCCGGTCTGAAAGATATCATCTTTTCCGTTACAGGGGCCCAGTTGGATTTCAGGTGTAATCCAACCCGGCCACTATCCAACTGCAACCAAAACTCAGGTGAAGTATGCCAAAAGTTTCGTCTCAACCGGAGGAAAACAACAAGATAGACGGCACGTCAATCGGATGCCCGGTTTGTGAGTTATTGGATTTTTCGTTCCAGGGGCCCGGTTGGTTTCATGAGCGAACCAACTCAACCGCACTCCGACGGCATCCAAACCTTGAGCAGAGTAAGCCAAAAGATCCATCTCACTTATAAGAATCCACCAAAGTCAACGGCACGTCATTCGGACGTCCAGAGCTCAAGATGTGGGCGTTTCCGCTCCGAGGGCCTGGTTGATTTCGTGAACGAACCAACCCGGCCAAACCCAATGTACTCCGAAACCTTGAGTGAGATATACCAAAACGACCGTCTTGATCCAAGGATCGCATCGCCACTGACAGCGTGTCAATCGGAGGCCCATAGATGAAGATACAGGTAAAATACCGAAAAGGTCCAAAAGAGGGGGGTCTGGGCCCGAACCGGGTCGACCCGGTCCGGGTCCGACCCGGCAGGCGCGGCCCGACCCAGCCTGGGCGCGACCCAGCCCGGCCGCCGGGGTCAGCTCGGCCGGTTACGACCGAGCGGTGCGGGGGGTGTGCTGCCCCCGCGTGTGAACATCGTGGCCCCGCGTGGGGCCGCCCTTGGTCAGCGGACGCGGTAGGGCCGCGTCCTGTGTCTCGCCGGACCCGTGCGGTCGCGGGTCTGTCGACCGCCGCCGCCTCGGCTGAAGCTACGGCGGGTCCGTCCGGCGGCGCACCGGGGCACCGCCGCCTCCGGCCGTCGGCCCTGCAGTGCCAGCGTGGCGCGCCGGCAGAGTCTTCTGCGGACCAACGGAGTTGCTCTGGAGGTCTGATTTCAATTCCGTCTGCACCAGAGGTCCTCCCGGGACCCGACCTTCGCTGGAAAGCATTCAAATCACCCTTGCGGCCCCGTTTGTCATCATCTGACAATCCGCACACAATAATCAACCAGCGGAGTCTTCAATCGCCTCCGCGGACCTATTCCGGCCGCGGTTTCGCTCGGCCATAACGAAGCGGTGTGTCCGTGCCAAACTTCTTTTCCATGTTCATTCTCGTGTCTGCGCTGTGCTGTTGCACCGCACCGCCTTTGTTCATGCCGCAATGAATCTAAACAACAAAGGGGAAGGAGAGTCGGTCGTGTTCGTGCGGTCCGACCTCCTTCCGTTAGTTGGTGACAAACGACCCAAAAGACGGAGAACAACAAGGATTTGTTGTTCTCATGAGCAAAAGAAAACAACCCAAAACAGTTTTTTTCCCGCAAAACAAGAATTTCTAACCCGCAAACATACTCTTCTCGTATCAACTTAATATTAAGTTGATCCACGTTCTTATTTTATAAAAGGAATCATCCACGGGTAAAGATAATATTCTCAAAATTAAATCCCTACCTCAAGCATCGTCGAGCGAGGGTTCGTCGCAGATTTTCTCATCGCGGAAGAAAGCGTCGCGGGACAGGGATCGTCGACGTTACGTCGTCGATCTCCGAGGATCCAGTGTTTTTATCGACCTTCATCGGAGGGCAGCGTTCTTTGTTGGCGGCGATGCGTTCTTCGCGTTCTTCTTCAAAGAACAAAGAACTTCAAGCCTTGGATCTTTCTCCCAAAATCCTCTCGACAAGCTAACCCCCCAAACAAAATAAGTGTATCTCTTATTTTATTAACCAAGTCATAAGTTTGAATTTAATAAGATTAAAATAGTTAATTCAATTGAATTAAATGCAATGCTTTAATCCCCCAAATTTAATAGGGGCGTTTAATAAATTATTAAACGCAAGGGTTGACTTGACATTAAGAGGGGGTGCGGGTGCGTTACTTAGAGGAAAAGAAACGGTGGGGCTCGTGCGGGCCCCACGTCACAAATATCCTACCAAGATGGTATGATATTTTTGGTTGCACCCTATCCGCTTCAACTCAGATTAAGTAGCTTTAAGTGGCTTTAAGTGTCTTTAAGTGAAATAAAATAAAGTTGTCACACCACTTTATTTTATTTTCTTCACTTAACCCCCAAAAATTAAAAATCACACCTGAGCAAACACAACTCCGGAAAAGGCGTTTCTAATCAAAAACCGGCTCTGTGATTCCATCGGTTCCCTCGAAATTTGATTCCGAGCACCAGTTCAGAAGTTAGAAAAACCCACTCATTTGTTCAGTGAACGTACCTGAGGTAAACTTTGGAAAAATGATTCCAGGCGCACCGGGCCTCGGAATTAGGCACCGTCAGAAACTGCGTTTTTGTAAAATCCCAATGAAAATTTAGAAAAAACTTCCCTTGAATTTTCCGGGTCTTTACATTTTGGGGGGTGGGAAAAATATAGAAGGGGGTCCATCTTTGTCTATCAGTTGGGTTTTGTTTTGGCATCCGGAATTTTTGTGGCTTTACAGGGGCAGAAATCTTTATGGTGGGGAGAATTGTCACACCATGATTTTCAATTCCATGATTTGATTCAAATCTTATTTTGGTTCTTAGTTTTCTCTTGGTTTCTGGGTGTTCTGGGATTTAATTCGGTGACTTGGGTGTCCTTGATCTAAAAAATTAGTCTTGGAATTCTTGGGTAGTATTTGGACTTGCCTTTTGTTAGAAGGAATGTATGAGGATCGTTTGGCATAGAATTGAATCTCTTACACCTCTAGTGGAACCTTTTGTGGGGTATGTTTTTTGGGGTGGTTTATACCCTTGAGTTAGATGAGTTTTTGTGTGAAAAGGTTGTTTAATTTCAAGAATTATTTTCTCATATCATTGTACTATCTTTCCCCCTTGAATTCCCCTATCCCCCTCGAAATTGGAGAAAAATTGAAGGTTTTTTCATGTGTAGAACAAGCTGCACGATTTGGCTGAACAGTTTACTAAAATGTGTATCCAAACAGTTCACAAGCTCCAAGTAATCAAAAAATGTTTTTATTAAAGTTTTTCCTTTCAAGGATTAACTCAAATGCACCCATTGCTTCCCCATTTTGTGCCTCACATTCATGTAAGGCTCCCAATCTTCCCAAATCTACTAAGGAACCCATTTTTGGGGGGGGGGGGGGGTTTAGAAGGGAAACTTCAAAATTATGAAGGTAAGTGATTATATCTTTGTTTTATTCCTTCTCTTAGGCGTTACCTCCCCACTTCTTGACGTTTGAAACTTTCTAGTAGCTAGGTTTAGTACCTAGGGTTTGATTTTGTGTCTTCTTGGTAAAATATTATGTATTAGGGTTTTTTTTCCTTCCATTGTGGTGCAGTGGTGGTGTGATTGATGTTTCACACAATGATTTGGGGTTTTGATGCAAAAAGTAGGTGATTCCATGTGTAGGAATATTTTTATGAGTAATATTTTCTTCCTTAACATTTTTAACATGATTCTTAACTATAATGTGTTGTTCATAAATCATTTTTGGTAGAGTTATTCAAGAATTTGGCTTAAAAATTTCATGTTTACTTGAAATTGTGTGTTTTCATGTGTAACTCTTATGAGATCTTTTGGGGTCATTTTGTAACAAATGAAAGTGGTTTATAAAATATTTATATGGATGAAAATTTTGTTTTGGTTGGGTATTGGTGTGATTTTTTCTTTAAAATAGGGGTTCTAATTGGGTTTTATGTGCAAAATCTTGTTATACTCATTGAAAGTGTATTATGAATACTGTAATGGTTTATTTAGTTACCCAAAGTGTGAAAAGGATTATTATGTGCAGTTTTGGTGGTTGTATTTTATGAAAAAAGGGTTTTGAAATGGACAGTGGTGATTTTTTATTTCAAGCATTTTGAGAACATTTTATGAAAATTTGAAACAATTTATTAATTAGTAAGAAATGTGTCAAAACATGTTTATGGGCTGTTTTGTGTAAGTATGATGTTAAAATGAATTTGAATGTGAAACGAGTATTATATGAAATGATTGTGGGATTTTCAGTTTGTGTGATTTTGAAATGGTATTTTCATGTGCAATTGGCACTTTATAATATGTGGAACTTGTTTTATCACAAGAGGGAAACCCCGATTATCTAGGTGGGTGGACATGTACTAGTATTATAGTTATCCAAAGCGGTATCATCCTCATTTAATATAGAAAGTTGGATGATAAAAACACTAACTAACCTATTATTATGATGTTGGGGAAACTATTTTATGGGTATGTTCTCTACTAGTTGCTTGTGCACGAGAACTGATATTTGATATGGTTACTTTTCACCGAGATACAAGGTACTTGGGCCCCAAAGCTAGATAGTGCCTAGGGGTATTTCCCATGACTAGTTCTCATTAGATATTTACTACTTACTATCATCCTATGGTAAATTTGTTAGGAAAATTCAGAATCATGTGCATTTTATTTAAAAGTGTTCATTATTTATTGTTACCTCTTCAAAATAATTTTCTTTGAAAGGTTAAACCCTTTGAAATTATTACCAGTATTTCATATATTTATAAAACATGAAATATTTTTGTCATAAAATGTTTATTACATGGAATTTATTTGGGTGGAATCCTAGTGGGATTAGGCTGACAACATACTAACACCTTTGGGTGTAATTAAACTTTGTAATTTTTGTCATAGGTTTGGGTAAAGCTTTTAGTGTCAGTGATTCGGTCTCTAGCTATCCTTCTTGGTGAGGTGTCATGGGGATTGTAGACGCCGGAAAAGTCCGTTGTTCCCAAACGAAGCTCCGGATGCGGAAAGCGAGGTCATATTTGGAGTCGGAAGGATGTTTCGGAGGGCCCGGAGGCCTTGCGCGGAATTTCAGAGGCCCGCGCGCAAAGGTGATGTTCCGCGCGCAAACCCCCCGGGATGCGCGCAATGCGCCGGTCCGGCGCGCAATTTTGCGCGCCGCGGGTCCGCGCGACTCCCTTGCGCGCCGCGCCCGATTCCGCGCCCGCGGGAGGAATTTCGCGCTCGCTCCCTGGATTCCGCGCCCGGGGTTGCCTATAAATACAAGGCGACCCCCAACGTTTCAAAGGTTGCTGGAAGTCGAAACGTCTCCCGTGCGCGCAATTCAACCCCTTCCGCGCGCAATGACGAACTTCAGGTAACCTCCTTTCTTTCGCGCAAGAAAGCCTCGGGGTCCGCCTTCGCGCGCAATCCCCGCTGGCTCCTTTCATTTGACTAAACATTCACCCTAAGGCCTTTGCGCGCAAAAGAACCCGCTTGCGCGCAATTGCCCCCGGGGTGCGCGCAATCCGGCCTGATTGCGCGCACCCCCCCTTCTTTCAAGTGGCCATTCATTAGAGAATGAGCCGTTGCCCCCGCGCGCTATCCGAAGCCCGGTGTGAGCAATCTCAAGCATCCGCGCGCAAGGCGCTGGCCCAATTGCGCGCCAGCCGCCCCGATTGCGCGCCGGCCCGCAGTATTGCGCGCAAAGCTTCCTTTTTGCGCGCAATCTGCCAGGGTCGTCCCCGTTGACCTCCTAAGGGTACCCGCCTGTGTGGCACCCGATGATTCTCATCCCGGGTGCCCGCACCGTGCGTTGTCTTCCCGTGCGGCCCTCCAGGCTTGCGCGAAGTGACACGCACCTATGTCCAGCATGACGTTAAACTGCATACTCGTCCAGCATGACGTTAAACTGCATATACGTCCTGCACGACGTTAAACTGTACATCGTCCGCGCTGCAAGACGTTAAACTGCCAAGTGCTTCATCCGGCAACCTATGCCCAGCATGACGTTAAACTGCACACCCGTCCAAGCTGCACGACGTTAAACTGCCTAGCCCCCATCGTCCGTGCTGCAAGACGTTAAACTGCCAAGTGCCTCGTCCTCAACACATGACGTTAAACTGTACTTCGTCCGGCAAGACGTTAAACCGTCCGCTTCGTCCTCAACACATGACGTTAAACTGTACTTCGTCTGGCAAGACGCTAAACCGTCCGCAACCTGATCCCGTGCTCCGCACGCAGGGTCTCCCCCGGTTTGGACGTGGCCCCCACCCGCTCGTCTCTGCAGGGATGTCGGGATTGTCCCCCTTTTGGGACGATTTAATGGGAGTGGCTTTTCCCTACGGGGGCAGGGTATTACAAACCCCTAGTTTCTCGTGGGAGGCTGCACATGTGTATCTCCATCGCGCCTCCCCACTGCCGAAGCCAGTAGAGGGTCTGACTGGGATCGAGGTGTCTTTTGCTTTCGGTCCAAGTCCCTTCCAGCTGAGTTTTGCAGCATCCGGGCTGCCCCAAGTGCGTAAGTCCTGACAGAATGAACTACGTGGACATTGATCCCTGTCTTCTATACAGGGTACGTAGGAAGCCTCCCTGAGGCCCAAGCCCACCACCTGGTCGTTCCGGTCGTATTTACGTCCGTTCGTCCATCAGTGGACCCCTCCAGGGTTCACGCTTGCGTTGATTCACCTATGAATCCGCCCCTGTGGGAGACTGCCCGTGTGTATCTCCACGGTGCCTCCCCACAGCCCCCCTTTTCCATTTCCCCTTTTATCGTCCAGCATGACGTGAAACTGTGATCCACCCGGCCGTTCCATCCCCCTCCGTGCGAGGTGGTTCGGTTCAATCCTCCGCCCGGCGGCCTCGACCTCTTCGTGAGTCGGCTTGCCGACGTCCAGCATGACGTTAAACTGTATGCCCGAACTACGTTGACTTTGATCCGTGTTAACGCGCGGTACGTAGGAAGCCCCTCTGGGGTCCAAGCTCTTCACTTCATCATCCATCCTGATCCTTACCCGGGCCGCCACATCCCGGTGGGGTCATGCCACTTCACTTCACTCCACGTTACTTGGGAAGCCGCCCATGTGCTGGCCCCAGCGTCGGAGGTTCCCCGCAAGGGGTTCTGTCATCTGATCCACTTTTCGTGTTGATCGGTCCGATGCCGTCCCCGCTGGACGTTAAACTCGCGGCATACCCCGTGTTAAACACGGGAAGCTGAGGAAAACCTCAGGTGACACAGTTCCCCGCACCTAGTACGGGATGCCTCAGGCCATCGTGCCTTCGAGAAGCCCTATTAGGGACGGAAGACAGACGTGCAGAGCCGCAGTGTTACGACACGCCCCCAGCACCCAGAGCCACCCGGCCTTCTCACCGCAGGTTGCTGCCCCGCCCAGACTCCTTGGAACGTCCGGGCGGAAGCAGCGTAATTAACCGGTGTCCATGAAGATATGGCGCCGGGAACGAGATTCACGAACATTCTTAAGTCTATGAGGGAGACCCGGATTAGGCGACAAGTTCCGAGGAGACGTACAAGGAAGGAGAAGCCGACATCCCATCATCCCGGTTTCGATCAAGGAGCAGACGCCCCTGAATAAGGGACGGATGCCGCCCGCCCTTGGAAAGCGGGACTGCGGGACCACAAGCCGCGCGCCCATCCCCTCGGGTTGACGGGTGCACGCGCGAACGCGTCCTGGCGGAACAGCGTAACCCGACGCACATCCGCACCGAAACAGAAAAATGGTGAACCCGACGTGAATCTCTTCTCCTCGATACGAAGACCGATGGCTTTCAGAGGTGTTGGAAGACCGGCGTGTTGCCCGGCCAAGCATTCAGTCTTACCCGCCAGGGGCTGGGGAAGGGACATCGGGCACTCTGTCTCGCAACGTCGAGGGCCTGGGTTCCCCCCACGGAAGGCGTCGTGGCGCTAATGGTTGGTTGTCGATTCCTTTTTCCTGTCAGTATTAATGGGTCATTCTCCCTGCTTGCAGAAATCAGGTCGCCCGATCTAGTGCCCGAACGCCACCCGCCCACTGGCGCAGGGACAGGGGAAACACTGACGCGGCTGCTCCGCGCGGTCCCGCCCGTTCCGCAGCCGTCCCAGCAGCCGCAATTGCGGGACGACCACGCCCTCTCTCCCCCTCGGAGGTCATCCAGAGAAGGGTGATCAACACCCTGGTGCGGAGATACGAGGAAGAGGGAGTCATCCCCACTAGGGAAATGGCTCGCCTGGACCTTGAGGAGGCTGCGCCTCGCCACCACCGCCGCCCCCGAGGGCCGCGCAGGGAGGCACCGCTGCCTACCTCAACGTCCAATCGCTTCGGGAGTTTATCCCCGGAGCGCTCTGACAGTTCCCTTCCTTATGCGGATGAGGTGGGAGATGCCCAGGATCACCCTATCCGAGGTCCGCCCCAGGGATCCACGATAAGGGCTCCCGCCAGGCCACGGCGACATCGCCGCCAGGCCCCTCAAGTCGAGGAACAGGCTCTCCACCTGCCCGCGCCGCTCATCCCGGCTCGTCTGTCTCGACGCCAACGTCGGGCACGAGCGGAAGAGGATGCCCACCTTGGGGCTCTAGCAACAGCGGCCGCATTGGCCCAAGCCACTGCTGGCTCCAGTCGCCAGGCCTCTGTGCATCCTGAGCGGGGGAACTCCTATGCCCGACCCGGGTCGAGGCCCCGACCGCCCCAAAGGCAGGTTGGGTTGACTCTCCCGGTTGCTGGCACTGGCAGTAGCCACCGCGGACCACCTCGCGGTAGCGCTATTCACCGGCAGGATCTACTCTGTGTGGCCGATCCAGGAGGCGTGGGTCATCCCACCTTCCGATCCCGGCCCGGAGGCCTGCCCGGAATCATCTCTCCCCGCGTCCCCTTTGATATCTGTCCCGGTGCCCCTCGCACCTTGGTTCCCAGTCCTCTCGGCCCCAGCACCAGTGCGGCCGGAGGACGCCAGGACAGAGATCAGCCCTGCCCCGAAGAACCACCCAGGGGCAGGAAGGCAAGGCGTCGACGCCGAGGGAAGAATGTTGCGGAGTTCCGGACAGAGATCCGACCGGTTTGCTTCTCTGACTCAGAGGCGGAGTACGATTCGGCGACAGAGCCCCTTCCCCAATCCCGCCAGTCAAGGGCAGGGGTAGGAATGCGGCACGTCAGCCTCGTGCTCCCCGAGAGCGAGATCGATGTGATCCCCGCGTCTCTCCGAAGGTATATCCGGAGTAACGAGGGCCTGGTAGACCCCCAAGGATCAAACTTGCGGTTGGTACCGGCCCCTCCGGAAGTGCCTTCCGTCTCGATCAGAGAAGCCGGAGACTTTTTCTGGGGACCGACGGTCGAACCACGATCTGGTGCGCCCTCGGCGAGCACCGATGCTACGGCAGGATGTTCGCTCGCCGGCCCGTCCTATCGTGATGTGGTAGCTGGGGCACCGCCACCCTCAGGGGGAGGCCCGGGATATGGAGGCCAATCGGCCTGCTCGCCGTATTCACCGCCGGCCAGCCCGTCGGCCCGACGGCCCGCCTCGGCACCACTACCAGTTCCCCGTCCGTTCCCAGCCATGGAAGAGGACCGAGGAGATCTGGGTCCCGAGTTTGAGTCGTGGAGCTTCTGGACCGTCCTTGCAGAGGGCCACTTCCCTGAGAAGTTTTGGCCAGTCGCAGGACCGGGCTTTGATGCACCCGAATCGCTCACCCCGGATGAGTTCGAGTGCTTCCGCCGAACTCTCCGGGAGACTCACTCCCGTCTTCACTGCCTACAAATGCCATACCCCGGGAGTCAACTACACCTGGAGGATATTGGTGAGCAGTGCCGTCAAATTGACCTGGCCAGGCTCCCCGCGGTCCGGCACCCCGGGTCATTTGGGCACCACGAGGCCCTCCAACAACGATGCGTTGAGTGCTTTCAAGTACTCCGCAAAGTTATCGAGGAAGCCACTCCCCACGTGTATATCCGTGGATGGGGGCAGTACGCTGCCCTACGCTTCAGCGTGATTCGCCGACAGCCCGATTCGTTGGGTGGCCCTGAGGGTATATCCCCAGGGACAGGAACAGTCAATATGGCTGACCTGTCGGGAGAGGGGAACGACTTGGAACTTCTCGACGGGGGCTTCCCCCCCGAAGACAAGCCGTCGTCAGACCCATCAGTGAGAGTTACTCGTCATCAGAGGAACCTCCTGGGGCTCCCCGCACCCACTGAAGCACTGACGTTGAGCCGAAACGTCAGCAAAGGAAAAGAGCACAGCGAGGCTATAAGGCCCGCCGACCCATCTGCCTCCATGCGGAGGGCAGAGGAGGATCCCGAGAAGGCTACGCTACGTCAGCAGCTCGCCGAACAGAAGAGGCTGGTTGACCAGCTCCTCGCCGAGCGCGCTGCAGAACGGCGGCCTGACTACGGTGATCCCAGGCCAGGACAGCAGGGACCGGAACAACCACCCCTCGATGAGGCTCTCCCGGGCAACCGTGATTACGCCGTGTTCGCCGACAGGAGAGAGGCCATTGCCTACGGCAAGAGGGCGCGGTATGTTTCGCCACACCCTCCCGAGCGGCGTGACTACCCGAGAGATCCCGCTCGGATTCCTCCCGCTGCCCCAAGGGCCGCTCCGCCAGCCATCCCACGAGCTGCCGAGTTCGACGATCCGGTCGACGACCCGATTGAAGGGCCATGCAATGCGCTCGTGGTTAGAGATCCTCGCCAGGACTGGAACCCATGTCCGGACGATCCGATGGCGGCACTCATTGCCCGCTTGGAAGCCTTGGAGACTCGGCAGGTGGCGATCCCACCGGACGGCAAGCCATACCCAGCATGGGTGGATGACATGCCGGCGCCTCCAGGATTCGGGAATCCCACTTTCGCCCCCTTCAACGGGACCGGAGACCCGCCACAGCATTTGGCCCATTTCAACTCGAGGTGCGGGCCTATGTTGGGGACTCCGGCGCAGCAAGAGGCCGCTAAGCTTCGCTGCTTTGTCCAGACACTGGAAGGGCCAGCATTTGTCTGGTACAGCCAGCTCCCCGTCGGGTCGGTAACCAGCTGGGAGGACCTCCGTAGACAGTTCCTCTACCAGTTCAGTTCCACGACCCGAAAGACGAGTATCGCAGACCTCTTCAAGTGCAAGCAGAGGCCTGATGAGCGAGTCGCGGACTTCGTCGCCCGATGGAAGGGTCTCACGTATTCCCTTGACATGCCATTGACTCAGGAGCAGTTGCTGACAATGTGCGTCGGGAACGTCAAGACCGAGCTGGTCCCTTCCCTGATTACTCAGAATTACCCCGGAGGGTTCAGGGACTTCTCAGACAAAGCTCAACGTCTTGAGGAAGCCCTGCAACAGGCCAGCCAGGCACACCCGCTGCCTCCTATGATTCCTGCAAGGAGAGCCAGCAGGGCTGAGCCCACTGCTGTGGCCCAGATAGAGGCTCCCAGGCCGTTGGAGCTGCTGCCGGCGAGACCAGCTCCACAGCCTCACAGGAATCCGCCTCCACGGGCTCAGTTCCCGGCCCAGCAACGGCAGCCTCAGAACCGGCCGGCCCCTCCGCGTAATGTACCGCCACAACCCAGGCGAGATAATCAGGGTCCACCTCCTCGGCAGGCCCCTCCAGCCCCTCGTCAAGACCGCGCTCCCAGGGGCCCGCGACACCTGACGTACTCATTCCATGAGGATCAGGTCCCCGGTTATTTCCGGAGCGCCCTGGAGCAGAGGATTGTGCGATTGCCTGAGTGCTGGAGGCCAGAGGAGGCACATCTCACGGATAACCCCCGCTACTGCCCCTACCATCGGGCCCTGGGGCACACCATCCAGCGGTGCTATGTGTTTAAGGACTGGCTCCAAGACCAGATTAACAACAATGTAATCAGGTTGGGCCCAGCTCCAGCACATGTAGCGGGCGTGTTCGTGGGATCAGATGACGATAGTGGCAACGAGGACGAATGGCAGCTGGTCTCCGACCGCGGGTCCCAGAAGTATAATAACTGGATGGCCCGCAAGACGACCATTCGCGCCCAGGGAATCATCCGTGCGCGCTTGAATCAGCCTGAGCCCCCAGAACCTGCGGGTGCTGCTTCGGCATCGTCGTCCCAGTCTGCCTCCTCCAAGAGGAGCAAACGGCGGCAGCGCAAGAAGGAAGAGCGCGCCCCGCCAGTTCCGCCACTATCCCGTACTCTCGGCGATTTCATTCCCCCGGAGATGGGGGTCCCTCCTCGGATCCGCCCGGTGATGGATGATTCGTCCGACGACGGTATTGGGTACGCTTCGGTTAACACCGTCGAGCTGGTAAATCCCTTTTCGGTTCCCGACGTTGAAGAACACCAGGTGGACCTCCCTAGCGTCCCCGGTCGTCGCCACCGTCGGAAGAACCGCAGCAGCAGGAGTCGCCGGGGCACAGCCGTCGGTACCTCCGGCCAGGCCGTGCACGCCACTGAGACTAGGCAGCAGGCTCAAGATCGAGCTCAACGCGCGCAGGCCCCCCATCTGGGGATAACGGATTCGCCTCCGCCACTGTTTGTGGTGTGGGACCGGGCAGAACCGCCTCAGCCGCGTCGCGACCAGCTCCGCCCTGCCACAAGTCCATCCCGGCCTCCTGACTCCAGTACGGTGACCATTTCCCGGACTGCGACCAGTGAACAACGGGATGCGCCAAGCACCAGTCGGCCGCCGATCCAACCGGTAAGGCCCGTCATGCCACCAGCCGCAGAGCAACCTCCTGCAACCAGGAGCTCGCGCTTGGCCAAAAAGTATGATGTCCTGAAGCACTTGGCCGACATCCCAGCAAGGCTCTCCATCCTTGAGGCTCTGCGCATGTCATCCGAGATGCGCGAGGCACTCGCTGAAGCCCTGAAGAGCCCCCTCCAGTTCGAGACAGAGGTTGCGGCTGCAGAGGCCTTCCACACCGAAACGATCGAGGACGCCGAATGTCAGGCAGTTATCTCGTTCTCTGGTAAGGATGAGGACCCTCCTATACAGGGACACATCCGTCCGCTGTATGTCACTGGCCAGTTCAATGGCCTTGAAGTCCGGCGTTGTCTTGTCGACACGGGGTCCGGGATTAATCTGATTCCAACTCGGACGCTCCGGAGATTGGGGTTGTCTGAGGATGACTTGATTCCCTCCGACCTCAGGATCCAGGGGTACGACCGCACCGAGCAAACCCCGGTCGGCAAGATACGTTTGAAGACCCAGTTCGGTGACTTGGTTGCCAACACCGAATTCATGGTAGTCTCTCAGGACACTGCGTATAACGCATTGATGGGCAGGCCATGGCTTCACCTTCACGCGGCGGTTCCCTCGTCATACCACCAATGCCTCAAATACTCCCTTAATGGTCGAGTAGGCGTGCTTCAAGGAGATGCCTCTCCTTTTGCCTCATGTGAAGCCCGCTATCTGGACGCGGACTATTACAAGAGCAAGGATAAGCAGATCCTGGCAGGTGAGGTTGAGCCTGTCGCTGTTGCAAGCGATCCCTGGGCAAGTCTGGATGACGCTTACGTCCTCCCGATTCACCGGTTGGACGTCGCCATGGTCTTGACGGTCCGCGAGTCTCCTGATGAGACGGCCGCGACCGCCCGCGCCAGCACCAGTGGCCCAGCAGGATCTGGTAGCCCCAATGCAGTTTCCAACGCAGTCTCTCCCGTGGATGATCCCTCCCCGAGTGGAGAGGGTATGGAAGACGCACCCCCAGCCTTTGAGGAGGGCGTCCCCGCCACGGTCGATGAGTTAATACAGGTGAACCTTGGAACCGAGGCCGATCCAAGACCCACGTTGGTTAGTGCCGCCATGCCCTCTGAGGAGCGGCAGCAGTACGTGGACTTTCTCAGGCAGCACCGTGATGTGTTCGCTTGGGGCTATGACGAGATGCCGGGGCTAGATCCTCAGGTAGCCGTCCACCGCCTTGGTCTCCCGGCGAACCATCGCGGGTTCAAGCAGCCTCCCAGGAAAATGCACCCATCCCATGGTGCCATGGTTGAGGCCGAAGTTGACAAGCTTATCAAAGCCAACTTCGTGAGGGAAGTTCAGTACCCCAAATGGCTGGCCAACATTGTGCCGGTCAGGAAGAAGAACGGGCAGATTAGAGTCTGCATCGACTTCCGCGATCTCAACCGCCACTGTCCGAAGGATGATTTTCCCCTTCCAGTGACAGAGCTGTTGATTGATGCCACAGCAGGGTTCCAAGCCCTCTCCTTCATGGATGGATACTCCGGATACAACCAAATTCGGATGGCCCCTGAGGATGAGGAGTTCACTGCCTTCAGGGCCCCCCAAGGTACCTTTTGCTACCGGGTCATGCCCTTCGGCCTGAAGAATGCAGGTGCCACCTACCAACGGGCGATGCACCGCATATTCAAGCCAATCCTCGGCACACTGGTGGAATGCTACGTCGACGACTTGGTTGTCAAATCGCGCCAGCGTCAGGACCATCTCAAAGATCTTGAGAAAGTGTTCAGCTTCCTCCGGTCTCGCTGCCTGAAGATGAACCCGTTGAAGTGTGCCTTTGGGGTCACCTCCGGAAAGTTCCTTGGATTTGTGGTAAGATACCGGGGTATTGAGATCGACCCAGAGAAAATCAGGGCGATTAGCCAGATGCCTCCCTCGGGTACCGTCCGGGAACTGCAAGGGTTCCAAGGCCACTTAGCCTATATACGCCGATTCATCGCGAATCTGGCCGGCAAGTGTAAGCCCTTTTCTCGGCTTATGAAGAAGGGTGTCACCTATGTATGGGATAAAGAGTGTCAGACCGCTTTCGAGGAAATCAAGCAGTACCTGCTTCAACCTCCGGTCCTGATGCCGCCCGTATCCGGAAAGCCGCTGGTCCTTTATGTGACCGCCCTGGAACGGTCCCTGGGTGCCCTTCTCGCCCAGAAGAACAACGAGGGAACAGAGAATAGCCTCTATTACCTCAGTCGCATGCTCCTCGATGCGGAGGTTAGGTATTCCCCCATCGAGAAGAGCTGCCTGGCGCTCGTATTTTCCGTACAGAAATTAAGGCACTACTTGCAGCACCATGAGGTACAGTTGGTTTCTCGGGTAGACCCGTTGAAATATATCCTGAGCCGACCTATGTTGACTGGCCGTCTAGCGCGGTGGGCTGTGATTCTCCAGCAGTTCGACATCAGGTATGTGTCTCAGAAGGCCATCAAAGGGCAAGCGTTGGCAGACTTTCTGGCCGCTCACCCGACCTCCGCGGATCAGCCGCTGGATCTAGGCTTTCCTGATGAGACCATTCTCTCGGTTGATCGAGCCGATCCATGCTGGCAGATGCACTTTGACGGTGCCTCCCGGAGCCCCACCGGTAGAAGACTCGATAATCCTAAGCTCAATAGAGTGGGCTTGGGCATCGTCTTCATTACCCCGGAGCGAGCCGTGCTGCCATACTCTTTCCTGTTGTCAGAGGGCTGTACCAACAATGAGGCGGAATACCATGCCCTCATCACCGGCCTCGAGTTAGCTCTCGAGATCGACGTGCCCTGTCTGTGCGTGAAAGGGGACTCCGAACTGGTCGTTAAGCAGATCAATGGCGACTATGTTGTCAGGAAGCCGGAACTTGTGCCATTGTTGGAGTGCACCCTCCTTCTGATGGCCCGGTTCCCTTCTCGGCCAGAAATTGTCCATATTCCCCGGTCGCAGAACGGTCGAGCAGATGCTTTGGCCAGCCTGGCTGCGTCACTTGCGGAACCTGAACAGGACAACCTGATCGTCCGCGTGACGCGCCGCAGGCTCATCGCTCCCGTTATCCCGGAAGAAGATCGCGGCCCGTTGGTAAGTAATCTCACCACGGTTGCCCCTATGCCCGGAGCCCCGAGTACCCCAGATATAGCAGTCGGATCAGCCCCTGATTGGAGGACGCCTTTGGTTGAGTACCTCCAACATGGCATTCTTCCGTCAGATCGGGCCGAGCGCGAGCGAGTTCGACGCCGCGCATCGCAGTTCGTCCTCCAGAGCAGTCCCGGCCTGGAGCAGATCCTCTACAAACGCGGATTTGATGGTGTTCTCCTCCGTTGCCTTCAGGGAGTTGAGATCCCACGAGTCATGCAAGAGGTTCATGCTGGTTCATGCGGCGCCCACCAAACTGGGCCGAAGCTGTCCCACCAGATTCGGAGGTTGGGATACTTCTGGCCCTCTATGATCCATGACTGCATCAAGTACGCCAGGAGGTTCCATGCGTGCCAGGTTCACGCGAACTTTGTGCATCGGCCGCCGGAGCCTCTCCATACCACAAGGTATTCCTGGCCCTTTGCAGTCTGGGGACTGGACGTTGTGGGACCTTACCCGCCGGCGACAGCTCGCCAGTGCCGGTTCATTCTGACCGCCACGGACTTCTTCTCCAAATGGGCAGAAGCGATTCCGCTCAGAGAGGTCAAATCCTGTTCGATCGCTGACTTCGTGACCTCCAACATCATCTATCGATTTGGAGTGCCTCACGCTATCCTCACGGATAACGGAACCAATTTCCGAGCAGCCGAGTTGAAGAAGTTGTACGCCAAGTATAACATCCGCTCGAACCATACATCTCGCTATCATGCGCAGGCGAATGGACAGATCGAGGCGTTTAACAAAACCCTCTCTAACATTCTGCAAAAGATGTTTGGTCAGAACAAGAAGAGTTGGCCGGACAAGCTCCCCAACGCCCTCTGGGCTTATCGGACGACGACTCGCAATTCCACCCAGATGACCCCTTATTCCCTGGTGTATGGAGCTGAGGCCGTCCTGCCCATCGAGATCCAGTTACCGTCCTTGCGCACTGCGGTCTACGACCAGCAAGCGCCGGACAGAGTTGCTGAAGCCCGTCTAGTCGAGTTGGAAGCACTGGATGAGAATAGACTTCGCGCTTTGCACAACTTGGAGAGGCATCAAAGCAGGATGGCTCGAGCTTTCAATAAGAAGGTTCGCCTCCGCTCCTTCCTGCAGGGTGATCTAGTGCTAGCCCTAAGAGCACCGATGATCCCCGGCAGGAAGCCGCCCAAGTTGGAGCCCAAGTGGGAGGGACCTTTTGTTGTCCACAAGGTCTATCCCAATGGCGCGTACTCCCTAGCGACTATGGATGGTGAGCGTGTCACTCCTCCCACCAACGCTAGGTTCCTCAAGCAATACTTTGCCTGAGTGTCACCACGTCCTGCACGACGTTAAACTGCATTCGTCCAGGCTACAAGACATTAAACTGTTCAGCATTCGTCCGCGCTGCAAGACGTTAAACTGCCAAGTGCTTCGTCCCGCATGACGCTAAACTGCACTACGTCCGAGCTACAAGACGTTAAACTGTTCATCATTCGTCCTGCATGACGTAAAACTGCCACTCGAGAACTACGTGCGGCTTGATTCCCATCCTTATGGGATACGTAGGACCGCCTGAACCCTCGTGTTTCAGGCCCAGCCCCATCCTTCGGGAATTTCCATCCCATCTCGGGCCCTTGGCCCAGTTGCCCCGGGGTGTGCGGCGTATGGTGTGAGTGCGGGGCTATGCCCTCATTCACGTCGGTTTGTTCGTCACGCTGTACGCCCCCCTCCACGTTTGGGGATGCCTTCTGCTCCCCCCTTCTTTTTTCCTCATCGTCCTGCATGACGTTAAACTGCACTTCAAGAACTACGTATGGCTTGATTCCCATCCTTGTGGGATACGTAGGACCGCCTGGACATTCATGTTTCAGGCCCAGCCCCATTTCCCGGGAATCTCTATCCCGCGTTGGGCCTCTGGCCCCAGTTCCCCTCCTTTTTGTGCGAGGCGTATCGCGTGAGCAGGGGATTATGTCCTCATTCACGTCGGTCTACTGGCCGCGCCGTACGCCTCCCCCGTGTGTGGGACTACCTCACACCCCTCATCGTCCTGCATGACGTTAAACTGCACTTCAAGAACTACGTATGGCTTGATTCCCATCCTTATGGGATACGTAGGACCGCCTGGACGCTTGTGTCTCAGGTCCAGCCCCGTCTCTTGGTTGATCACGGGGACCTGCCCCACTTCGGTTGCTCTCAGGGTGAGTCCTCCGACCCTTTCCGGAGATCTGTTAACATGTTTTGGGTGCTTTGGTCTATGACTCGTAGTGTCAGATTCAATCCCGACAAGTCCTGTGTTGCTTGTCAGGCCCCGCGCTTCCTCTTGTTCGAGCCTTCACTCAAAGGGATCCTCGTTAGCGGTTTGGGTACGATGCCTCAGTGCTCTCCCGCCGCTCCGGGTCGATTTACCGGTGGGTCTTGGGCCGCAAATCGATATGAATCCTGCGATTGAGCGGTTGATGCTCGTTTGCTTGCCCCGTCTTAGGCTGACGCGATCGGATGTTGTGTTGCGAATGCGTCAGCAACGTCCTTGATCGCCATGTCAGCTCTCTCGGGCTCTGAACATTGGTTGCGCAGTCCTCATCACACTCCGCCTTTGTGCGTTGTAGTGGGATCTTGACACTCTCTTCATACCGACCTCCGGTACGCCTCTACACGTTAGGCAGACCAACCAGGGTAATGATGTCGTTCGAGGCTCCCATGATCTGAGCACCAAGGATATATGCAGATATCCTCCCTAAGGGCCATGCGTAGCTGGACCCTCGTCCCCATAAGGAGGAGGGAGTCGCCCGAACAATTGCGTTCTGGGCCCAGTATATCTGGAGGCTAGCATCTCTGCCCCTCGGGTGATGGACATACGCAGACCCCTATCCCAAGACTCTTTTCCTGGAATCGTGCGTGACCGCAGGGCTGGGTATGTTCCCACCTCCGCCGTGTCCGCCGTACCGCGATAAGCCATGGTCCGAACCACACGACCTTAAACTGTGTTGTCTGGTCCTACCACACGACCGTAAACTGTGATCGTCTTGGCCGCCCGACGAGAAACGGCACTGCATCGTGATGTCCTCCTCAGGGGACACTCATGTTGGGCGCTGGTTAATGACCACGCCATTCATCAATGCCTTTCATGGCTTGATTATTGTGGCGACGCCAGCGATTTCTCAATCACGGGCATGTCGCCGCACAAAGAAAAACCATTCATCTTTAAGGACAAACAAGAAATATCAAATGCCGCTCCTTTTGTGTGCGAGGGTCAGACCCGCACTCTTCCCCGCGCTGGTGCCCGATTGTGTTGCACCGCGCTTCAAGAACTACGTGCGGCTTGATTCCCATCCTTATGGGATACGTAGGAACGCCCGGATGTTTGAAACTTCGGGTCCAGCCCCCCACCTCTTAGAGATTCCCCCTTCTCTGGGGAATCCGCCGCCTTCAGGTCACCCTCAAGGCGTGTTCCCCGACCCCTTGCCGTGGTCCACCGGTGTCAAGAGTACTCTGGTTTATTGCCAGGAGGGTCAGGATCCGCTTGGTCAGGTTTCCTCCACTTTTCAGGCTTCGTGCTCCCTTTCATTCGGACCCATCGTCTACGCCCTGGGTGGAGCCCCCGTGAACGGTTCGGACACAATGCCTCAGTGCTCTCCCACCGACTCGGGCCGGTACCCCCAATGGCCTCGGGCAGCAAATCGATATAAATCCTGCGATTGAGCGGTCGATGCTCGTTTGCTGCCTCATTCCACCAACGGTTGGTGCGATGTTGATGCTGCTTTTCCGCCACGGTCGGCAGTATTCTCATATCGTCACGCCGGTGCTCCCGGTCCTCGAGTGAATGGCCGCATGATTCACATTTTCCACCTCCCATTCTGACCAGGCGAAACCTCGACACTCTTGACACTATCCCTCAGTGCATCTTCGCATATCCAGGGGATATGACCACGATGTGGCGTGCTTTGAGCCCTTATGGTCCGAGCTCTAAGACCTTAAACTAAGATCTCTCCTTATGGTCCGAGCTCTAAGACCTTAAACTAAGATCCCCCCTTTATGGTCCGAGCTCTAAGACCTTAAACTAAGATCTCCCCTTCTGGTCCGAGCTCTAAGACCTTAAACTAAGATCTAGCCCTTATGGTCCGAGCTCTAAGACCTTAAACTAAGATCCTCTAGCCCTATGGTCCGAGCTCTAAGACCTTAAACTAAGATCCTCCACCTTTATGGTCCGAGCTCTAAGACCTTAAACTAAGATCCAGCCCTTATGGTCCGAGCTCTAAGACCCTAAACTAAGATCTACCCCAAATGGGGTCCTACGTCCTGCATGACGTTAAACTGCACTCACAGAACTACGTGTGGCTTGATCTCCAGCCTGATGGAGTACGTAGGAACGCCCGGGCATTTCGACTCGGGTCCAGCCTCAGGGATCGATAAGTCCCGCCCCTCCTCGTCGCCGGCCGTCTGGCCTGACTTCGGGTAGAGTGGTGCAGTTGTGATATTCTCCCCGATTCAGCTCGGGATGCCCCATCGCAATGATGCGAAGCGACAGTTTCCTCGTCAGAGAGGTGCTGTCTGAGAATTGAGGTGACTCACGGCCAGATTAGTGCATCCGCCTAATACGCTTTCCCCACGGTGGCGCAATTTTGAGAGCGTTGGATTCTGTCCGAACAAATCGTCACTTCGCCCCACGCTTCGCATGCCCTGTTGATCTGGATTTTCCACCCTTGTGTCTGAAGGAACCCCAAAGCGATATTCATGATGACATGTGGTCCGCCTCCTGCAATATGAATGATGGCCTTTTTCGGTCCATCTATTGCAGTTGTTATGGTCGATCCACTGTCCGCCTACCGTCTTGGGCATTTCCTGGAAGGCCGACCATTGTGGATGTCTGGATTCGGGACGCGCGATTCACCTTTTCTCATTTCCCTATGTTCGGATAAAATCTCAACGCCCCTAGCATTGTCCCGCTCGTGTGTTGGAACTGGTTGGGGGGATGGTACATTGATTAGGTCTGAGGTCTCCTTTCCTAGGAATGACCTCCCTCTTTTCTCCAGAAATCCAGGCCCAATTATGGATGCCTGATGCTTGGTTAACACTCCCGCAAGACAACGAATTGTGGTTGAGCATGTTAAACCAAAAGATGCAGATAAATATATTGATTCATACAGATGGATCAACGTAGCGGAAGCAAATGTTTTGGGAATGGAAAAACAAAGCCCTTAGGGATTAGCGTGCTGAATGAGTCTTTCTAATGCCGCTACCCTTTGGCTGGTGGCCTCCAGAGCTGCTTCTCGCTCTCTGCGTGCCCTCTCTTCGTCGGCGGTCGCAGCGCGCAGTTCGTCGATTCTGGCCTGTGCACGCTCCCGCTCGACCTGAATTGTGACCATCTGTTGGCCCGCCTCCGTCAGCTGTACCTGGGCGTCAACTAGCTGGGCTGCTAGTTGCTCCACAAGCTCGGTACACGCTGCGACGAAGGCCTCCTTCTCTGCCGCCTGCCCTTCGAGGCGCCGGACTTCCTGCTCTGCCGCGATGAGCGCCTGCGTGCTCTCCGACATGTCCCGACTTTGTGCGACGTCGGCACGCCGGCGGCTCTCGCGCATCTTCTCGGCCATGAAATCACGGACCGTCAGATGGAGGCGTTGAGCATCAGCTCCCCCGGCACACAGGAAGCGCAGCCAGGTCTGAAGTGATCCCATGCGCCCCAGCCATTCCGATGGGTCTCGCTTGAGGAAGCGCTGGATGCACTTCCACCCCCTGCGTCGCGTTACCCGGCTATCCTCGACCGCCTCCGCGTCCGAGTCATCCATCTCCTCTGGGTCGGCAGGCCGGTAGGCAGGGAAGGCAGCCAGCAGGTCTGCTGCAGGGTCCGCCCCTGGGAGGTCCTCACGAGGGAAAGGTTCCCCAACATCCGGGCAACCTTCTTCTCTCTCCCCAGCGGCGCTGACACCCTCGTCAGCCCCCAACCTCTCTCCGGTGGCAGAACCGCCGACGCCCGCAGCCCCTTGATCAGCAGTTGGTGGGGCCGGCTCGGTTTGGGAAGCCTGTTCCGGAGCAAGCGGCATGTCCACCACTGGTCCACTCGTAGATGGCCCGGGTTCGGCAACCCGACGAGCCTCCGATGTTGAGATCACTGCGCAGGGCATGCCATGGTTAGTCACGGATCGCAATGGCAAGCACCAGCAGTAAAGTAGGGAGACTTACGGGAGTTCGGAGCGTCATCTTCCGCTACCCCGGTCGCCGCAGGAACAGTTGCAGCAGGGGACCCCTTAGCGCTTGTCAAATCGATAATGGGTGCCTGGCCCCCGCCTTGTCCTGCTGGCGCCTCTCCTACTCCTGCCGAGGACGCTTGGCCAACGTCCGTGTGCTCCTGAGAAGGATGGAGAAACGGGTTAGAAGCTGCATAAGAGAATGGATGAAGCAAGTTGAGTAGGGATAGAAGCGGACCTCGAGGAGCTCAGTGACATCAACGTTGTCAGAGCCGGCCACCTCGCCGCTCTCCCGTGGGCTCCCCTGATGGGACCTTCCCTCGGAGCCTTCATCCTCCCCCGTCTCCTCCTCCTCCTCGGAGTCGTTACTGTCATCTTCTTCCGGCGGCATCTGTTCCGGAGCGGGCTCGAGACCGAGCATCACCTTCACCAGAAGGGATGGCTCCGCACGCTGACCACGTTGGCGCGCGTACTCGTCCATGGCCGTCAGATATGCATATTGCCGGTTGAAGTCCACCCTGTCGGTGATCTGGAGGCGCCCGACCTCTGGCAGATAGATTCCTTCTCTGAGTATCTTTCGCCAGATAACGTCGGTCCCCAGTGACTGCCGCAGGGTCATCCAGGCCGACCACAGCGCCGGGAAGACTGTATCGTGGGAGGGTTCGAGCAGACGCCTCACCTGCTTCCCGGGCCGCTCCTCGACCGACGCATGCGCCCCCTCTCTGGGCGCCGAGGTCGTGGCGGCAGCCTGCGATGCGCCCGCCGCCGAAGTCCCTGCCCGCGCCGGCTCCGCTGCTTGGCGCGCCTCCGTTCTCCCCCGTGTGGCGGCGCCTCGCCTCCTTCCTTGACGCCCGGTCTCCGCACGGGTAGCCTCGAGCCGCCGAACTAGCTTCCGCAAGAGCCCCTCAGGGTACGCGATGGCCCAGTGTTCGGCGTACTCGGTTGCCAAGCCTGCGTCGATCCCGGTAGGAGGGAGAGTGATGACGTCGCCAGAGCCGAAGGCGACGAACATCAGCCACATCTGGCGAAGGACGCCAGGGTTCGTCTCCTCCCGGACAGCAGTGAATACCCTCTTCGGCATCCGCTGAAGGCACCCGAACTGCCTGGCGAACCGGGTCGGCACGTAAGGCTCGCAGATCACCTTCCCGTCGATCCGAGCCACGAGCACCCCGCCCCGCATGTTCAGGAAGTATTCATGCTGCTCCAGCGGGCCCTGTCCGTTGTCGATCATCTGGCCGACGGGAGTGGGGAACGGGCTGAAGTTGAAATTGGCATGATTGCCAATCCGAACCCTCACGCCCTCCTCACTGAGGGTCATCGGAGCGACCCCCGCAATGTTCAGCAGGGAGGGTCGCAGGCCGTTGCCCGGAGGACTGATGGCATTTGGGAACGTATACCCACCGAGGTGAGCAGCCACCCATCCGTGGAAGAACTGAAAGGGCCCACAAATCCTTCGTGGCGACCCCCCTCGTGAGATGCGTCCCAGAATGGCATACAGCCTCGCCAGTACTGGGACCCCGAGGTTGTACCTCTTATTGGCAGCCATGGCGCCCGCCATCGCCAGCGTCGCCGGGCGGACGCCCATCCTCGCATCCCGCACTGGCAGGAGCCACCCGCTCAGAAAGGCGGCCAGGAACGCCGCGTACCGGACATTCGGGTCCCGGGCCTCGATGACGCGGTACCCCCATGAGCGGTAATCGCCCGTCTCCAGGACCCGCCAGTACGACCCGTTCCGGCTCCTCTGAGCTGCGGTCGGGCACCGCTTCCCCCTGCCTGGCATCTTGACCGCCGGGTCATGCTCCAGGAACTGGCCGAACCAATCCTTGTAGGCTATGTCCTTCTGGAAGTCTTGGATCCCGAGCCGCTGCGTAGCCAGGTCAAGAAGATGCCAGGTCAGAATGGGAGTCCGTGACCTGTCCTCCCAGATGTTCTTCGGTGGCAGGAACTCATCGTACTGGTAGCCCTCCAGCGGGATACCTCCGATGCAGTGGATGTCCCAGAGACCGATGCTGACCTCCCCATGGTGAAGATGGAAGGTGTTGGTATCCGGGGACCAGCGAGTGAACAGCTCCGGCCCGAGCTCAGACTGCTGGTAGAAGTGGAACTGCGACGTCCACACCGCCTCGAACAGGCCGATGTACCGCAGCTCCTCTGCGAAGTGATCGCAAGTGTGGCGTACCCAGAACGCCCAGGCCCATTCACTGGTAAAGTTGCCCCCGGATCGCAAGTCCCAGTCCTTCAGCCAGCCCTTGGTGTCGTCAGTGACACTCTGACGGTATGTGCTCGAGTAGAGGGCTGGAGAATTCTCCGCTGTAGGCTCACCCCCATCAATGGTTCCCGTCCTCGGGTTCAGGACGTAGACATCCAAGTGCCTGGTTTCCCTGGCAGGATGCCCATTGTTGGTGATGTTATAGCGGTGAAGCTCGTCCTCCCGAGTCACCCAGGTTCGCGGCGCATCAACCTCGAATCCTGGCACCGGAACCTCATCGAGGATGCCGAAGTTCCAGAGCGGCAGGTTGTCCGACAGTGGATATGTCTTCTGGGCCGGCGTTAGTAAGTCGAACAAGGATTGATTGTTAGAAACAATCTCCTTGGCTCCGTAAACCTCCTCGTTCGTCGCCATCTCGGCTCTGCGGGTGGCGGCATCCCCTTCATTTCCTCTGTGCGCGGCCATCTCGGAAGATTCGGGAGTCGTGCGGGTTAAGGGATGAAGCGTGCGGGATCGGACGAGGCTGGTGGAAAAGTTTGAGAGGCGGCGCGCAATCCAAGTGGACGGCGCGCAATTGGGAAGACTGTCGCGCAAAGTTCCGGGGTTTCGCGCAAAAACAGGCGAAATCCGGACGGTTTTGCGCGCCGATCGGGCGAATTTCGCGACCGGAAGAGGCAATTTCGCGCACGAGAGCTTTGGAGCTTATCGCGCGGAAGGCCAGAGTACGGAACGCGGGACCCAGCGCCCCTATTTATAGGCGAGGCCGGGTCCGCGCTGCGCGGAACGCGCTTTGCGCGACCGCAGCGGCGAATTTCGCGACCGGCGCCCCTTTTTGCGCGCCTAAGTCCCGCGCCGCCCAGGACTTCGGCATTCCGGCGTCTCCCTCGGAACCCGATCGTTGCGACCTCTCGCCGATCAGATTCCGAGGGGGGGCTTTTGTAGACGCCGGAAAAGTCCGTTGTTCCCAAACGAAGCTCCGGATGCGGAAAGCGAGGTCATATTTGGAGTCGGAAGGATGTTTCGGAGGGCCCGGAGGCCTTGCGCGGAATTTCAGAGGCCCGCGCGCAAAGGTGATGTTCCGCGCGCAAACCCCCCGGGATGCGCGCAATGCGCCGGTCCGGCGCGCAATTTTGCGCGCCGCGGGTCCGCGCGACTCCCTTGCGCGCCGCGCCCGATTCCGCGCCCGCGGGAGGAATTTCGCGCTCGCTCCCTGGATTCCGCGCCCGGGGTTGCCTATAAATACAAGGCGACCCCCAACGTTTCAAAGGTTGCTGGAAGTCGAAACGTCTCCCGTGCGCGCAATTCAACCCCTTCCGCGCGCAATGACGAACTTCAGGTAACCTCCTTTCTTTCGCGCAAGAAAGCCTCGGGGTCCGCCTTCGCGCGCAATCCCCGCTGGCTCCTTTCATTTGACTAAACATTCACCCTAAGGCCTTTGCGCGCAAAAGAACCCGCTTGCGCGCAATTGCCCCCGGGGTGCGCGCAATCCGGCCTGATTGCGCGCACCCCCCCTTCTTTCAAGTGGCCATTCATTAGAGAATGAGCCGTTGCCCCCGCGCGCTATCCGACGCCCGGTGTGAGCAATCTCAAGCATCCGCGCGCAAGGCGCTGGCCCAATTGCGCGCCAGCCGCCCCGATTGCGCGCCGGCCCGCAGTATTGCGCGCAAAGCTTCCTTTTTGCGCGCAATCTGCCAGGGTCGTCCCCGTTGACCTCCTAAGGGTACCCGCCTGTGTGGCACCCGATGATTCTCATCCCGGGTGCCCGCACCGTGCGTTGTCTTCCCGTGCGGCCCTCCAGGCTTGCGCGAAGTGACACGCACCTATGTCCAGCATGACGTTAAACTGCATACTCGTCCAGCATGACGTTAAACTGCATATACGTCCTGCACGACGTTAAACTGTACATCGTCCGCGCTGCAAGACGTTAAACTGCCAAGTGCTTTGTCCGGCAACCTATGCCCAGCATGACGTTAAACTGCACACCCGTCCAAGCTGCACGACGTTAAACTGCCTAGCCCCCATCGTCCGTGCTGCAAGACGTTAAACTGCCAAGTGCCTCGTCCTCAACACATGACGTTAAACTGTACTTCGTCCGGCAAGACGTTAAACCGTCCGCTTCGTCCTCAACACATGACGTTAAACTGTACTTCGTCTGGCAAGACGCTAAACCGTCCGCAACCTGATCCCGTGCTCCGCACGCAGGATCTCCCCCGGTTTGGACGTGGCCCCCACCCGCTCGTCTCTGCAGGGATGTCGGGATTGTCCCCCTTTTGGGACGATTTAATGGGAGTGGCTTTTCCCTACGGGGGCAGGGTATTACAAACCCCTAGTTTCTCGTGGGAGGCTGCACATGTGTATCTCCATCGCGCCTCCCCACTGCCGAAGCCAGTAGAGGGTCTGACTGGGATCGAGGTGTCTTTTGCTTTCGGTCCAAGTCCCTTCCAGCTGAGTTTTGCAGCATCCGGGCTGCCCCAAGTGCGTAAGTCCTGACAGAATGAACTACGTGGACTTTGATCCCTGTCTTCTATACAGGGTACGTAGGAAGCCTCCCTGAGGCCCAAGCCCACCACCTGGTCGTTCCGGTCGTATTTACGTCCGTTCGTCCATCAGTGGACCCCTCCAAGGTTCACGCTTGCGTTGATTCACCTATGAATCCGCCCCTGTGGGAGACTGCCCGTGTGTATCTCCACGGTGCCTCCCCACAGCCCCCCTTTTCCATTTCCCCTTTTATCGTCCAGCATGACGTGAAACTGTGATCCACCCGGCCGTTCCATCCCCCTCCGTGCGAGGTGGTTCGGTTCAATCCTCCGCCCGGCGGCCTCGACCTCTTCGTGAGTCGGCTTGCCGACGTCCAGCATGACGTTAAACTGTATGCCCGAACTACGTTGACTTTGATCCGTGTTAACGCGCGGTACGTAGGAAGCCCCTCTGGGGTCCAAGCTCTTCACTTCATCATCCATCCTGATCCTTACCCGGGCCGCCACATTCCGGTGGGGTCATGCCACTTCACTTCACTCCACGTTACTTGGGAAGCCGCCCATGTGCTGGCCCCAGCGTCGGAGGTTCCCCGCAAGGGGTTCTGTCATCTGATCCACTTTTCGTGTTGATCGGTCTGATGCCGTCCCCGCTGGACGTTAAACTCGCGGCATACCCCGTGTTAAACACGGGAAGCTGAGGAAAACCTCAGGTGACACAGTTCTCCGCACCTAGTACGGGATGCCTCAGGCCATCGTGCCTTCGAGAAGCCCTATTAGGGACGGAAGACAGACGTGCAGAGCCGCAGTGTTACGACACGCCCCCAGCACCCAGAGCCACCCGGCCTTCTCACCGCAGGTTGCTGCCCCGCCCAGACTCCTTGGAACGTCCGGGCGGAAGCAGCGTAATTAACCGGTGTCCATGAAGATATGGCGCCGGGAACGAGATTCACGAACATTCTTAAGTCTATGAGGGAGACCCGGATTAGGCGACAAGTTCCGAGGAGACGTCCAAGGAAGGAGAAGCCGACATCCCATCATCCCGGTTTCGATCAAGGAGCAGACGCCCCTGAATAAGGGACGGATTCCGCCCGCCCTTGGAAAGCGGGACTGCGGGACCACAAGCCGCGCGCCCATCCCCTCGGGTTGACGGGTGCACGCGCGAACGCGTCCTGGCGGAACAGCGTAACCCGACGCACATCCGCACTGAAACAGGGATGTCTTGAAGATGATTCCACCTTACCTTGAGGTGGTTATGGTGATATTATTTTTGGATTTCATTCATTGTGGTAGTCCTTGGGATTTTTACTAAATGATAAAATTCAATTCTGTATTTTTTGTAAAGTATGGGTTGGTTTGAAGAATTGAATTTTTTATCAGCCTTGTTGGTTGTTTTATGTTTATAAAATTGGGTAAATCATTCCCAAACTTTTTTTTATCATATCTGGGAACTATTGATAGCCTGTGGTGATAGGGAACTACCTTGATGAATTGACATAGATTGGGTCAGGCATCGGTTTTGATGGTAACCAGATCTAGTTTATGACAACGTCTATGGAAAAATTGGTCATGAATGGGAACTTGAATGCTCACTATGACCATATATTTGATCGAGAATCATATTACTAGAGTAACTAACCTATGTTGAGGTTTTTAGTATGGTAGTTTCTATATAGTTGGATATGTATGATGTAAATAACGTGATTTAATTCCTCCATCGATCATATAAAATGAAAAGATATTTTTGTAGGTTGGAGAGGAAGCAAGGATCATAGGGGAGGTCAGTAAGAGATCCCTTATTAGGAAAGGGGACATTATAGGTCTTTCAGTGTGGTGAGGTGGGGGTACCCAAATTCTATGTTCCAAAATACTCATTTTGTTTTTGCACAAATGTGGTAGATTTTTCCTTGTGAAGAATTTTTTTGGTCGATTTATTCAAGGTGGTATTAAGGGACCATCCAACCAGGTATAGGGATCTAGATTTTAGGGTGATCTATCTAAACAAGTATACTCATGAACTTTTTAAAAGTTTGGAATTATATTACATGAATAAAATTTAGTCTGATCTAATGATCATTGGATACATTTTCCCTTCAGTGATAGTAGGGGGATTTATAATGAAAAAGGACTATTGTTGGTGGGAGGTACTAAAATGATAAAGTACACAATTAATATTTTATGATTTTTGTTAGGACAAAAATAATTATGAAGATATTTGTTTTTAAGAGTTGTCTTTTTTTTGTCAAGGAAATGTTTCTAGGAAATAAAATAACCTCATTTTTTATTTGTGGAAAATCTTATTTATGGTTGTTTTCAAAAGAATCAAAATTATTCTGTTTATAATAACGAGGAAAATTTGTTTGAAGGAAATGGTTCTGATTAGATTTATTTTGGGTCCAAAATGGTTGAATATCACAATGATTAATTAATAATTATCTAGAATTATAGAATCAATTACATGGAGAATTTATCATACTGGAAGAAAATGTTCATCAAATTCACACTGGGTCTAGTATGAATGAATTGATCGTATTAGAGTTTGCATGGATATGACAAAATTTAAATGTGATGATGATTTACTGATTAGTATTTAATAAATAATAGGTTAATTAGGGAACTTATGAATAAATATTTGTGAAATAATGGGGGAGTGAAAAAGATTCAGGCACATTGTATTCTGAGAAGAAAAGGTTGTTGGGAATCGTACTCAAAGGATCATACCTATGATAATCGTATCCTGTATAATTGTACCCAAAATTATTAGGATAATAATATCCAGGATAACTGTAATAATAATGATCAGGATCATCATACACATAATAATCAGATTCGGGATGAGAAAGAGAAAAGTAGGTTGTTGGAGGATTTACAAGTTTAAATTCATTAAATTGTTAGTAAAGCACTATAGCAGTCGATACTGAAACATATTCAAAGGTATGAGAATAATTTTTTTGGGAAATATATTTTTGGAACTATAGTAGCTGATCCTAAAACATATATAATGTCATAATAATAATGTTTATGGGAAAATATAAATATATTTTAAGTGGTATTGTATTCAGAAAAGTATGAATTTGTTTATTAGACTTAATAAGCCATCATAATTAGAGGATGAATTACATGAAACCGATGAATGTAATGAAAATAAAATAAGACATTAAAAAATATATTAATCCATTTAAAAGCGGTTAAATTTCTTTGTTTATCAGCCATGTGAGTTAATGAGAAAAGTGAAATAATGAAAAGTGGTTTGAGAAGTATAAATAAAGGACTTTGATAAATATGTTCTCAAGGTGGAGCTTGATATTAAAAAGAATGATTGTGTTCAATTAATACAGAGCATCATATTCAAGAATTATAATTGTATTAATTTATTCATACATTTACATTCAATTGATATGGAGATTTATTATAAAGAAATCAAATTCAAAAAATACGATTGGAAATTGAAATGGAAGTCTGAAAAAGGGGTGAAGATTATAGTTGATATGAGAAGTTTTGATAAGTGTTGAATAAGTCAAAATGCTCCTAATATTTTAGGGGAAATTGAGATTAGAGTGAATTTAAGTGAGAGGGAATGGTTTTTGGATTACCACCATAAACTATTATGGGTTACCCATGAAAGGTGAAAAGTACATCATATGTTTCTCATGACATATGTATTGTTCACCATTGAAGAGAGAGATGCTCTATGTTTTTTTGTTGAGAATAAGAGTATTATCGTATGGATATTTTTATTGAATTTTTTTTGATGGATTTAAGTGAAATAGAATAGAAAATATCACATAATTTTATTCATTTTATCATTATACTCAGAGATTATTAGACTCAACTGATTACTATATTCATCATTTAAATCGTATTCAGCTGATCATCATATGAGGCTAGATAATCAGATTCGTGATTTTTTACTGGGATTTCCAAACTGAGGAAGAATCATACAGGTAGAATCATACTGAGTTTTCAACACTCATAATTGATGTAGTGTCGATTCATCTCTACCATGTTATGTAAAAGTAATATTTTTTGTAATGGGGAGAATTGTGTCAGGAAGAATCATACCTCGAAGAATTATATCGAGTAGAATCATACTTAGAAGAATCTGACTAGTAAAAATGTACTGGGGAAATCATACTAGTTTTTTCCCTAAAAAAGTCCATGATGTTATTACCATCATGAGGGTAAGAAATTGACTATGTATTTTTCAATTGAATACATTTGTGGAATTTAAAAGAAGCACATGTAACATGAGTTGTTACACAATCATTGTATTACCCTATTTGTGGTAAGAGGTTTCACACATAATTTTAGATTTTCTTAAAAGTACTACATGAGTGAAATGGTATATCATAGTCATTGTAATCCATGGATTTTTTTCCTATTGGATTGTGTTGTATTGGATCATTTCCATACCATACCAAGGATGTAGATATTATTATTGAATAATGAACCTTGTAAATACTTGTGTTTCTATGGATGTGTCTTTTAATTATATTTAATAGGGAATATATTGTTTAACAGGAGGTGAAGGATGTTTCAATTGAAATGAAACATAAAAGAAAATTTATCATTGATTCACCCCCTCCCCCTCTTAGTGATACAATTTCACTGAATGTAAACTTACAACTGGTATAAGTGCATAGGTTCAATTATCTTATTCATTGTTTATGGAGAATTTGAATTGTTTAAACTCCAATGGTATTCTAGATTTTGATGGAATGAATTATCATATCTGGAAAGATAAAATGTTTCTTTATCTCATGTTAATTGGATAAGATGCTCTTTAAGATGCAACACATGGGTTTCCTCTATTGATTATAAAACTCCTCTTGTATCCGTCGAAAATGAGATTCTTGAGAATTATGGAGGGGAAAAAATGAAATATTATAATCACTTTATAAAAGTTAATTCCTAAGGGTGAAATTTGTTTCTACAACCAATGTTATATGAGATAAATTGAAAAACATATATGAGGGAAATAAAAAATTAAAGAAGAAAAAACTTCAAATATGGAGATTTAAGTATGAAGACTTGAAGATGGGTGAGTAAAAAAATTTTTATGACTTCTTTACCAGGGTAAATGACATTTGAGTACTATGAGATGTCATGGTGAAAAGTTAGATGATTCTATATTTGTTGAATTATTTTTAATAATCCTTCCCGACATGTTTGATGAAAATGTATCTTCATTAGAAGACAAAGATCCGGAAACATTATCTTTTAATTATTTTCATATAACTCTAACTACTTATGAAATGATATGGGAGAAAGCTATGAAAATCAAAAAATAAAATAGATAGATAAATGTATTTCAAGGATTCTAAGAAAGATGTGTTAAAGAATAATTTCATTAAAGATGATGCTGGTGACTTTGACTCTAAAAATTAGGTACATAAAACTCTTGATGATACTTTATCCTTATTTTCAGAATTGTTCAAATAGGTCTAAGAAGATACAAAGGTAAAATTCCCTTGAACTATTTTGAATGTGGAGGAATTTTTCACATTGTGGCGATTATTCATTGAATAAATAGAGATGAAGATAATAATGAAGAAGAAATAAATCCAAGAAGATCATGGAAGAAATAGGGAGACAGAGAAAAATCTAAATCCACAGGGAAAGAAACAATGTTCTTCAAATAGAAAAGAAGAAGTTTCATGACTAAAGGTGAAGAAGAAAAAACTAGTGATGATGAGTCCTAAAAATCAGTTGAGTTTGATATTGAAAATAATTTAACTCAATATTAAATGATTAAGAATTCAGAATCAATATTTATAAATAATAATAAACACTACATGAAAATCATTTGAAATAATAGTTGAAATAATGTTTCGGAAATAATAGAAGGATTGAAAAGAAAAAAAAGTAAGAGCATGAATGTTCCTTAATAAAAAAGAAAGAATTTTTTTTGATTAGAAAGAGATGAAGGTAAAAGAGATTTATGACATGAAGAAATATATTTAAGAAGAAAAGAATCATAATGAGCATCTGGAAGTGAAGATGAAAGAAAAGAAGAAGAGTTATAACTTGTACAAAAAAAATATTGTAAAGTTGAAAAGAAAATTACAAGTTTCCAAAACACTATCACTGAAGTTGTTGAATGTTTTCAAGAGGAGAAACTTGAGAATAATTAATAAAAGTTACATTCAAATCCATTTAATAATGATGATATTTTTTTAAGAATTCTTGGAAAGTCATTTATGTGGCCAATACCAAAAAAATTCAGGAATTCAAAAGTCTCTAAGAACCCTGAGGAAAAAAAAAGTTTTGAAACAATATGAGTGTGAATTTTTTTAAACACTGCTAGTTATTATAAAATAGAAAAAATGGATGAATCAGATTGCTAATATAATTTTTGTGGATTAGAAAATAAAGAGAAGAACATGGATGAGAAATTTAGTTACAATTCCAATAAATAATGATGTTTTAGATGAATATAATCCCTCTATGTATATTTCTAGTATTGTGGTGTATTCATTCAAATTGAAATTATTCATTGGTTCAACCAAAATCATTACTATTATTCCACCAGTTATGAAATTAGTAGGTTAAGGGGGAGTCAATTCCCTCAAAAGAATAATTATGAGATGATTGAAAATGGTGGAGTTAAAATTTATAATAGGTTCCAAACTTTAGAAACTATTTTTAAATTATGTGAACAACTGGGACACATTGAAAATGGATTTCTTGTTTTTTTATCGGCACAAAATAATATTATTAATATTTCTCAGAAGCTGAAGATGAAGATAAAAAAGGAATAATAAAAGGTTCTTGTTGTTTAAACTGCATTGAAAGCTACAAAAGTAGAAAAACTTGGTTTATTGATAGTGGGTTCTCTTATCATATAATATGAGATTTGAAATAGTTAAAGAATAAAAAATATTTTAAAGAAGGAACAATGAAATTTTGAAATGATGAAACCTTTAAAATCAAAGGTGTTAGATCATCCATCATTGGAAAAGAAAAATTGAAATATAATAAATCTTTGTATGTTGATGGGATAAATAACAATCTGCTAAGTGTTTCACAATTTTGTGATGAGGTTCACAAAGGTATCTTCATAAAATATGGGTTTTTTGATAAAAAAAGAATATGTAAAAATTGTTACAAGAGGACAACATAAATATATATTTTTAGATTGGTGAAATATAAAACTCATATTAAATGAGTATAGTGAAAGAGAATCAATTATTTCCCAAAAGGTTGGGGAACATGTGTTAAGGAAAAATGATCAAGTTATCAACAAGAGATAGTTTTTGAGACAATTTGGATTTTACAAGAAGAAGAGATTTATGTTTTTCTATTTTTCATAAAGGAATGATTACAAATTTTGTACATAAAAAAGTTGATATTTGTTCAAAACAACCCCTGGAGTTGATTTATTATGATATTTTTGGGCCAATGAGAAAACAACCAACAAATGGATATAAGTACTTCATCACTTTCGTTGATGTTTTTACTTGCATTTCTTATGTTCTGTTTATGAAACATAAGTTGGATGCTTTGAAAAGTTTTACTAGTTTCATTAGGAAAGATAATAAAGAATGTTTCTATTTATTGAAGAAGTTAAGAATAGATAATAATGGTGAATACAAAAGTGAAGAATTTAATGTTATCTAGAGAAGCAAATAATTTGGCATGTGTATTGTTCTTGATACACTCATTAACATAATGGGTTTATTGAAATAAGGAATATATGTTATGTGGAAATGAGAAGAACCATATCACTTGAACATGACCCCTATCAATAATTTTAGAGGAAAGACATGCGTAATTCTATTTAAATTCCTAATTGTTTTGTCTATAGGCCTAATTTATATATGGCTCCATATGAATTGTTTTAGGAAAAAACTTCAAGTTGTAAACACATTAAATTTTTCGAGAGTCCATGTATTATAAAGAATAAAGGCAAAAATTATAGAATGATTGAGTAGAAAAGTGAAGATGGGATCTTCCTTAGCTATGCTACAAAAGGAAGAGGATATATATGCTTTAACAAAGAGAAAAAAATCCTTGATATTTTAGTTAATGTTAAAGATATTGAAAGAGGAAACAAATAAAAACATATTCAAGAAGAAAAGGAAGTTGAGAAAGTTGATGAAAATAATTTTGAAAAGGATACAAATAATTGTCTTCCTACTCAGGAAAAAGAATCAGACTCAGCCATTTCTAGTGATGAAGATGATACTTGAAATAACATCCTAGTCTAAGGAAGTAAGTAGAAGCTTAGAATATAATTGTAAATCAACATTTGAAGGTTCAAACAAGAAAAACAAAAATGTTAATTACACATACTTATTTGTATTCAAAAGTGGAGTCGAATTATGTAAAATACTCTTTTGAGTATCTAGAATGGTTTTAATCCATGAATGAAAAGCTGGATTAGTTTGACAATAACGATACATGGGAACTCGTACAGAAGCCTGAAAACAAAAACATTATTGGCCCAAATTGGGTTTTATGGAACAAGCTGAATGAAGAAGGTAGAGTAATAAGAAAAAAACATGATTGGTGTGTAAAGGGTATAGAATAATTTAAGGTTTCGATTTTTATGAAACCATTGATCCAGTTTCCATACTTGAAACAATCAAAAACATTATTTGTATTACTAAACAATGAGGCTACAAGATCTTTCAAGTGGATGTTACATCCACATTCCTGGATGGTGGTCTTGAAGAGTAAGTTTATATTGAACAACCTTGTGTCTTTGTTTTTCGGAAATATTAAAGTCATGCTTGAAAATTGAAAAAGGTGTTTTATAGCCTAAAAAACCTCTGTGGGAATAGTAACCTAAATTGGATGCATGATTAAGGAAGATAGATTTCAAGAAATGAAGAGTAGATAGAAATAAATACATCAGAGAGAGTCCAAAGTTTTCCCTCATTGTAATTATTTATCTTGATGAAATTATATTTTATTAGAATTATGAATGGAATTGTGAAAGATTTTATAAAGAGATGAAAAGGAATTTTAAATTCCCATAGTGGTTGAAATGAAATAATTTCATGAGTTACAAATATTACAAAAGGGGAAATACATTTTCATTTCTTAAGAAATTTTTTCTAAGGAACTTTTTAAGAGGTTAGACAAGGAAAATTAAAAACCTATTTCAAAACCTATTTCAGTGGGGAATTTTTTTTCCAAATATGAAGAATGAAAATAAGTTGATCAAAAAGAATTCTATAAGTAGATTGGAATTTTTTTATTGACTGCCTCAAGATTCGACATTGTTTATGTTGTTACCTTATGTGTAAAATTTTAGAGTGATCCAAAATAATCACATTTACTTACTGGAAAAATAATTCTCCAATAAATCAAAGGCACAACTGAATTCTGAATCAGGTATGGTAGCTCTGATAGTATTGAATTATTTGGGTATTCAGATGCAGATTAGGTAGGAAATGATGATGATAGTAGATCCACATCTGATGGAGTATTATTTCAGGAATGAATTATGTTAGTTTTAATTCAAATAAATAAAATTTAGTAACTCTCAGTACATCTAAATCTGAGTATGTTGCTACCACTCAAGCCATTAATCATCTTATGTGGATGAAAACTCAATTGGGAAAGTTACATTTTGAAGTGATGTTACCCATGCTCTTGGGTTGTGATAATAAAAGTAAAAATAAATCTCACTAGGAATATAGTTCAACATTTCCCTTCAAATCATATTGATATCAAATATCATTTCATCAAATATCATGTGTAGAAGAATTAGATGAATCTGGAATATGTTCCAACATCAGGGAAAGTTGCTGAAATTTTTACAAAATCTTTACTGAAGGAATAATTCTCTAAATTGTGGTTGAAAATGGGTATCCAAATTCTTTCTCATCAATTTCGATGTATGTGTTTTTGTCCCCACTATCATATTACCTTTTAATTATATTTTCTAGTGGGAGAATTGTTTCATAAATCAATGTTTTTCATATAAAAAATGGTAGTTTTGGGTAAGATGAAAATTCAGTATTGTAAAGTATGTAAACAATTCAAACTATTTGTTGATGTAGTTATAGGAAATGAATTTTATTGTATTCCAGGAAATTGGGTACAGTGAGAAAGAAATTTGAAAATGTTTTCATAATCACTTATTTTGGATAACATGGTTTTTCCTTCTATAATTCTTGTTTCCTATAATGAGTTAGCTCACGTAGGCTTAGAATTGTTGAAAATTAATCCATTTCATGAGGATAAAAAGTTTAGTGATTTATGAAACATTGTTGAAAAAAAAATCCAATGGGGGAGATTTTTAGGTCTAAGCTAATGAGGAAGGTTTTTGTTTTTAAGTGTTGTATTTTTTATGTAAATTTTACAAAGAAAGAAAATCACTTCACTTTGTATTTGGTGAAAATCATTTTGATGGTTGTTTTCAAAACAATCGAACATAATTTTACCATCATAATGGGGAAAATTTGTTTAAAATAAAAGGTTTGTATCAGGAATACCTTATGTCCAGAATGTGAGAAATTATAATGAGTAATTGATCTTTATCTTGAATGATATAATTGGTCACATAGAGAAATTATCTTGCTGGAAGTAAATGGTCATTGGATTCACTCTGGATCTAGTATGAAAGAAGTGATCGTATCGGAGTATGCATGAATATGATAAAATTTAAATGTTATGTTTATTTTTTGATCATTATTTCATAAATAACATGTTAATTGAATAACTTATGATGTAATCTTGGTCAAATAAAGGGGGAGTAAAAAATATTCAGACTTATTGTATTCTGAGAAGAAGTGGTTGCTGGGATTCATACTCAAAAGATAGTACGCATGATAATCTTACCCAGAATGATCAAGATAATCATATATAGGATAATCATACCAAAAATGATCAAGATCATCATACTTCTATAAATCACATTCGGCAGAGAAGTAAAGAAATATGTTTTGGGAGGATTGGAAAGATTTAATACTTTTAATTGTTTGTTAGGTATTATTGTAGCTGAGCCTCAAATGTATTAAAAGGAATGGGGATTAATTTGGTGAGAACTGTAAGTCAAAAATTGTATTAGTTGATCCTCAAACATATTTTGCTACATGAGAAAGAAGTTTATAGGACAATATAAATATGTTTTAAGTGGTATCATATTTAGAAAATAAATAATTTTCTGAACAGACTTAGTATTCCATCAAAATCGTATGTATAATTTCTTAACACTAATGGATGTAACAAAAAAAGAATAATATGATCAAAAGTGTAGTAAACCATTTAAAATAGTCTTAATATCATTTATTATCTATCATGTGAGTCCAGAGAAAAGGTGAAATAATTAAAAGTGGTTTGAGAAGAAGACATTAAGGAGTTTTATGAATATGTTTTCAAGGATGACCTAGAAATTCAAAAGAATGATTGTATCCAATTAATACTAGGAATCATATTAAGAAATAAGAATGGTATCCATTTCATCAAACGATTACATTCAATTTATATAAAGCCTTGTTTGGAAGAAATCAGATTCATAAAATTAGACTCATGAATTGAAATAAGTCTAGTAATTGAAATGAAAGTCTAAAGAAGAAGAAGTGAAGATTTTAGAATATCTGATAAGCATCGAGAAGTGATAACGAATTAAAAATACACCTGAGATTTTAATGAAAGTGGGATTAGGCTGAATATAATTAAGCAGGAAATGTTTTGGGATTCCCTCTCAAATATATTTTGTGTCACCTATAAAAGGATAAAATTACATAATAATTTTCTAATGACCAGTGTATTGTTCAGTGTAAAAAATAGAGAAGTTCTGAGTTTTTAGAGAGAAGAAGAGGATTTACATATTCAGATTCTTTCTAAAAATGTTTTTCTAGATTGAAGTGATAGGGAAGATATAAGGTCATAACATTGTATTCACCTAATCATTGTACTCAATGATTATCATACTCAGCTGATTACCATATTCAGCTTGTCAATCGTATTCAGCTAATCATCGTATTGGGATAGATAATCAGATTTAGGAATTTTGTATTGAGATTTCTATTGTAACGTCCTGGTTCCAGGTTCCACCCAAAGGTGCCCCGTACCTGATTAGTCACACGACCTCAGGAAAATTTCCCCAAACTCTAAAGGTTGTTGACTAGAAGTAATGTCCTTAGGTGTGATGGTAGAGAAACTATGCCCTCATTGGTAGAGTAGTGCAGTAGAAATAAATTGATAACAATAGAAGAAGTAGTAATAATACAATAGAACAGTAAAAAATAGAAGACTGAGTAAATTAACAACTAAAATAAACAAATATATATATATATATATCAATAATGATGCATGTCACAAGTATCTAGGAAATAATCCAAACAAATCTCAATGATGGAATACAGTACTAAATCAAAGTACAAAGGAAAAATATGTAAACTCCAGTAGCATTGCAAGCCTTAGCTTGGTCACATTCTCTCCAGCTCCACAATAATAAAGTACCTAAATTAGAAGGGAACTTTCCCTTATCTATACCTGCAACAATATAATCTTTTTTGGCCCAAAATCATGACCCAAACAGGGTGTGAGGAAAATCACAGTAGGAAACCACCCAAAGATCTGTGCCTAATAGTCTGTGAATATATATGATAGGAAAAAAGAAAAATGAAGAAAAAAACAAGGAAGTAAGCAAAAGTAAATAGTCCTACAGTTTTAATTACATTCATTTACATTCGTCAATTATTCAACCAAATGAAAAGAAGAAACCCTATGGGAAGTTCTCACAACCTATCCTGTCTGATTTAACTAAACAATCTCAAGAACAAAACGACCTCTACGGTAGCTCACAGGGTCTAACCACTTTGGCTTAAAAAAAAAGACTTTCTGAGGAAGCACTCACCATCAATTTTCCATGTAGTCTTTTAAAGATAATCTACAGACTCTCTGAGGAAGCACACAATGTCAATTCCCCCTAGCTGTCTCGTAACAGTAACTATAGGCACTCTGAGGGAGCACTCAACATCATTACCCCTATGGTTTCATAACGATAACTACAAAAACTATGAGGGAGAACTCAACGTCAATCCCCACTATGGTCTGAAAATGCGATAAAGAATAATAGTCACTTTGAGGAAACACTCGACATCAATTCACCCTATGGTTTCACTAAACCAGTTTCCCACAGCCCTGTGAAAAACAATCATGCACAAACAATGTTCAGCATCCGAAGTAAACATAAAAGTACGACCTTGCTAAACAGCTACAATTTATATCACAACATCAAATAAATCAATCCATCATAACAAAACTAGGCATGGAAAGCAAGCATCATAACTGGGAAAGCTAGACCAAATGTTCACTTTCCAATCAAACATTGGCCAACACATCCATAACATGGAAAATAAACCCTATTCACAATCCAATATCCTTACTCAAGAAAACAAAGCATAGAAGGAATCAATAGGGTTAAAATCCCTAAAAATGAAATACCTCGAACTTGGGTATTGGGAAATTTTACACATATAATTCAAAGACTAACTATGGAAAGGAACAAACCACCTACCTCAGCATTGTACGAAGAACACTCTTGAAATTCATCCCTTGAATTGGACTAGATCATAATAGATCTACAAAATGGTCAAAAAATTTCATCCTTGAATATCTCAAACAAGATGAGAAATCATGAGAAGAGACTCTAGAAGAAGGAAGAACTCACAGTGGTGATTCCAACACATTTGATGGTGATTGATTCAAATAACGGACAATGGGTCGGGGGATCAGAGATGAATCATTGGCTCCAGTCACTCCTGGATGGGATGAGCTAAGAAGAATGATGTTCTGCCAATTATACACAACCACGGTCCATTTAATCAAATAAAAATAAAAGTACACAACGTGTTTATTTAATGTAGATGTTGTGTGCATGCCTTAACCAAGCTCCACTTTAGGCAGTCTCTAGGTCACCCCACTTGCCAATGTACTTGGCCATTACATGGCCAGTACAAGGTCACCTGCAGCTATAGGGTACACGACGTGCACTCCTTAAATTTACATATTCTCATTTTTTTTTCAAAAAACTATAATAGAAAAACACAAAAAATGAAAAGAAGGTTTGGTTTATTACAAACTTCCCGTTAAAGAAATTCATTCTATAATTTCCATAGCAAGGAGGCATAGAAGAATAATCCTCAAACTGCTCTGGCCACTATGATCGTACATCAGCCTCCCTCTCACAAGTCTCATACTATAATAGACCTTGCTTCCATAGAACCCATACTAGAGAAACAGACAGGCCAAAGAGAACCTTTTCACTATGATCAACAACCTGAATAGGATGCTCCTCAAATGATGCATCCACCTCCAGCTCAACCTCCTCAGGTTAAAAAACATGAGATGGGTCTGAGAAGCAACGTCGTAGCTGAGAAATGTCGAAGACATCCTGAATAGCCCGGTACCTATGAGGTAACTGAAACCGATTGGAAACCACCCTCACTCTTTCTAAAACCTCAAATGGTTCGACATATCTTGGTGAAAGCTTTCCCTGACTCATAATCCTTCCGTGTCCCAACCTCGGTGTGACACACATGAAAACCTAATCTCTAACATTGAACTCTAGAGGTTATCTTTGTTGACCATCATAATCCTTCTGTAGTGACTGTGTAATATCCATACTCTTCAAAATCAACTCCACCTTCTCTATGGTCTCCTGGACAAGATGGGTTCCTAGCATAACTGCCTCTCCTTCTTCCAGCCAACATAGGGGTGATCGGCATGGCCTACCATACAAAGACTCATAAGGTGCCATATGAATGGTTGTTTGAAAACTATTATGGTATGAAAATTCCACTATAGGTATGTGCTTCTCCCAAGAACCTCCAAAAGCTAAGAAAATTACTCGTAGCATGTCCTCTAGCACCTGAATCGTATGCCCAGATTGGCCATCTGTCTGGGGATGGAAAGTTATACTCATAAGTACAAGTATTCCCAAATCCCTCTGTAGTCCTTTCCTGAACCGAGAAGTAAAATGGTAATCCCATTCCGAAACAATGGAGAGAAGATCCCCATTTATATGTACAATATCCAAGATGTACAACCTTCCCAGATCATCTACACTAAAGGTCTCCTTTATCAACAAGAAGTGTGAAACCTTCGTGAGTTTGATGATGACAACCCAAACTACATCGTTCTCTCAAGGTAACCTCGGCACACCTATCCCAAAGTCCACCGTGACATCATTCCATTTCCACTCGGGAATAGGTAACTGCTGCAAAAGACCTACTGGTTGCTGATGCTCGACCTTCACATGCTAACAGGTGTAACACCTCATCACAAATCTAAAACCATATCTATTCAGGCATGGAAACCAATAATGATATTTTATATATTAATACATCTTGGTGACACCTGGGTGAACTACACAAACAGAAAAATTAAAGTCCTTCATCAGACCCTCATGTATGTCTACTAACACCATAACATTCCCATGAAAATGAAAGATATCATCCTTGCCTACGGTCTTTCCAAAAGAGGGTCCTCTCTTGAAAAACACTCCCATATAACTAATCCTTCAGAGTCTGATAGCTACCTCATTCACACTCGATCAAGAAGAGTAGAGGTAAAATCCATAGAAAAAAGAAATGTCCTCCCCTATCATTCGTGCACCTCCAAATACATCTCCAAGAACAAAGCCATAAGCTTACACTCACTGCTGGCCTCCTGAACTGCCTGTATCTAAGTCCTCCTTCTCAATGCATCGGTCATTGTGTTACCTTTCCTAGGGGTGTTGGTAAGCTCAAAATCAAAGGACTTAAGGTACTCAAACCACCTTCGCATTCTCAAATTCAGGTCACTTTGAGTTTAGATTTACTTGAGTCTTTTTTGGTCAGTGAAAACCAAAAAATTCTCCCCCAAAAGATAATATCTCTAATAGTGTAAATCATGAACAACTAAAGATAACTCAAGATCTTGCGTCAGTTAATTCCTCTCGTGTGGCCTCAACTGTCGAGACCCTTATGCAATGAGTTATTATCCCTACATTAGTACTACTCCCAGCCCAACACCTGATGCATCACAATAAACTGTATAACTCTTGCCCGACTCTAGAAAAACTAATATCGATGCTGAACTCAACCTCATTTTCATCTCTGGAAAGGATGATTCATACGAATCTAACCACATGTACTTCCGGCCCTTCTTAGGCATGCCCATCAGTGGCACTACTAAGTGTGAAACATCCTATATAAAATTCCTGTAGTTACCATACAACCCTTAAAAAATCCTTACCCCCAAGATGTTCTTTAGCTTCTCCATGTAAACTACTACTCTCACTTTCTTGGGGTATACTGATAGTCTTGTCTCTGAGATAACATGACCCAGGAAGTGAATTTGGTCCATCCAAAAGTGGCATTTGGAGAGCTTAGCATATAACTGATGCTCTCTCAGTGTACTCAAAACAATCTCATGATGGGTAGTATGGTCATGTAAAGTGTGAGAGTACACCAAGATATAGTCCACAAATACTACCATGAAAGAATCCAAGTATGGATGGAACACTCAGTTCATCAGTGCCATGAAAACTACATGTGAGTTCCTGTGACCAAACAGCATAACCACATACTACTATAGACCATACCTACTCTGAAACACTATAAGATTTATATCAGATGTTTTAATGTGAAACAGATGATAACTAGATCTCAAGTCAATCTTCGAGAACATGTGGGATCCTCAAATTTGATCAAAGAGATCATCAATCCTCGGAAAGGGATATCAGTTCCTGACCGTCAACTAGTTCATCTTCTGAAAATCCACACAAATTATAATGGTACCATTCGCCTTCATTGCAAATAGGATAGGAGAACCCCAAGGATATGTACTAGGTTAGATGAAACCCTTCACTTGGAACTCCTCCAACTACTTCTTGAGCTCCTGTAACGTTGGTGTAGCCATCCTATAAGGAGGAATGGAAACTGGTGCCGATCCTAGAATAATATCAATAGAAAATACCCCTCTTGCTCTGGAGGCAAACCTGAAAATTATTCTAGAAAGAAATCCCTAAAATGATCCACCACTGGAGGAAGGTCCATCTATGAAGTTCCTTGGTCATCCAGATACATACTAGCAATCTGGCCTATAACTCTTCCCAACCCATGATTCTTGGGTCCCGCTCTGCTCGACTGGACATCTCATTCTCCCTTATATAGAAACAAACCACCATATGGTGATATAAAACTCACCATACAGTGACAGAAGTCAAAAACAACGTGGTAGTTAACCAACGAATCCATTCTGAGAATGAAATCATAGCTTGTCATCTCTAGGAAATATAGGTCCCATAAGAAGTGACACCCACCCGCCTCAAGAGGGAACTCCTTGAACTGGTGTACACTAGTCATTCTTGTCCATGAAAGAGTGTCCAACATCAAGACATCATCATAAGTAAAGACATAAATACCAAGGCTCTCGACCATAGCAACAACTATGAAACTATGGGTAGCCCCTATATCAAAAAGTGAAAAATCTAAAACTGATGTAACTAGAATCGTACCTCTAATTGTAGAGGTTCTTGTATCCTACTCCTGTTGGGTCTACTCCACTACATAGGTTTGGCCTGTAATACAGCCTTGTGACCCAGCTTGACCACCCTGAGCTGATCCACCCTGTTGTTGTGGAAATCCTATCGACTGGATAACATGGTCGCAACCTCCACCTCATCCTGAATGGCCGGAAGAACTCCTGTTCCTTGACTGATGA
Source organism: Viscum album (assembly GCA_963277665.1). NCBI lineage: Eukaryota > Viridiplantae > Streptophyta > Magnoliopsida > Santalales > Viscaceae > Viscum > Viscum album. The sequence goes on along the minus strand of OY728119.1, from coordinate 1,680,490,992 downwards.
GAAACTGGTTGTCCTTCTCTTGAATTATGAGTCATAGAATAACTTTTGTCACCCATTGCTGGTGAGAAGAACTGACAGAAATGCCGATGATGGCCCATCTTTCCACAAGATCGGCACTCAACCAGGTCTCTCGGGAAATGTGACCTCTTATTCCCACCCTTCCCACACTGGTAGCATAACACCTGGCTACTCGAAGGTGTATCTCTCCTACTAGGATCTTCATGTGTAGACTCCCTGTAGCACTTCCTACTATCAGTTAGATAATCACCCACTCTAGATATTGAACTGCCCTGGCCCACAGCTCCAAAATCCCCCAGGTTGCACTCTGTGATCAGTTCCTGGTTGACTATGGAAGATATGGTCATCAACTTGAAGATGTTCACTTGAGATCAAATGTCATGTCTGAGACCATCCTCAAACTTCATTTCTAGGAAGAGATCATCACCCCTAGAATAGGCGTAAAACACTGTAGCTCTGTGGAGTGAGAAAAGTACTCGATGACTGATAGAGTACACTCCTCTAAACTCATGAACTCTCAGGCTCGATCGACCCTCAATGACTCCTGGTAGAAGTAATCTTAGAAGGCATGTTGGAACTCTTCCCAATTAATAACCAGCTGGCGTCCTACCAATGAGATCAAATCTCACCATCTCTTGGAGAATCCCAAAGAATATAAGTAGCGATCTTTACCCTCCTATCTGGAGGCGTCTCTAGATGGTCAATGATAGACATCATGACTTTTAACAATTACTCAAAAGCCTAAGTTCCTCCATCTCGTGAGAAAGTGGGACGATGCTGCTACTAATAGACCCATGTCAACTCATCCATAGATGGGGCAGGATGTGTTTCTCCCTGTAAGGCCTTCATAAACACCATAAAGCCTTCTCGGAATTGTGAATCAACACCTATATCCAAAATGATGACTGGTTCCATAGCTGGCATGATGGGAGGATCTGTTGGTAGTCCCTGGCCATCCATGTTTTGTGTCTGATCAATTCCCTGAATCAGGAATATAACTGGAGGATGTCTCAGTGGCATGACTCCACAAGGTCAAGCAGACACCTTAGTTCAATATTATCAAGGATTGAAACTTAAAAGTGTAAGAAAGAACTTGAGAAGGAAATAATTCATGTTTTTTGAAATAGGGATACACGATGTGTATGACTCCTACACGACGTGTTCCTTTAAGCCTTCACATGGGTGTGTACTCCTTACAACCCTGGTCGTGTAACACCCCATACACATGGCGTGTTCTCCAAATACATGACATGTACTTGAAACATTTTCCTCTGCCCGAGTTCTTACAAGACTAACCCATATGGTACTCCAAGAATGAGTCTAAAAGGCGTGTTCATGTCAAACATGATGTTTACTTGAAGGATTTCACTAACCCGTGTTGTTAGTTACAAGGTCGAACACCTGGTATAACCAACACGAAATGTAAGTCGGGTACACGGTGTGCGCCACCAAAGATTTCCCAACCTAGTGTCTCTTCCCACATAGTCAGTCACATGATTAAGGACTACACGGAATGTATATACAATAAACAGGGTGTACCTAATAAATGTTGTTCCTTTACAAACATAAGGACACAAGGCATGTATTAATCATTACACGCCATGTAATCTAGGATTTTCCAGACAATAAGCCTCATAAACTACTCTAGAACCCAAAATAATTCTGAAAAAAACATTAAAGTTCCAATTTCTAATCTGTGGGGGCCCGTACTATCCTCGAATCAAATCTTGGAATCTTATACATGTCATATACAAGAAAAATAGTGTAATGATCCACCAAATTCCAATCCATGAGGGCCCATAACACCTCCAGAACCAAAATTTTTCATTCATTCAAACGAAACCTTACACAATTCAATAACCTATCAAATAGTAGGTATTCTATCAAGGAATCTATCACAACATCTTGTATATGTATCACAATAACATGAAATTGCTAAGGCACCATAAATGGAATAAAAAAATTCATGACATGTGATCTGTAGCAAGTGACTATATGATGCATGAGATGGAACACCATTATATAATCAGGTTTCAACAGAAATAGAACCTCAATATTATCAACAATAATAGCTACAAAACATGTAAATCCCCCAATGGTGAAATAAAATCAACTATAACAATTGAAAAACCAGAAAAATTGCAATAATAGAGGTAAAGTATGTTTTCCCTATACACTAATTAGCTAATCCTAGGCATAAATTATTACCAATTACCTATTCCATCCTATCCCTGACTATAGACTCCAAACAGTTAGTCAAGAAGAAAATAATTACCTTGATACCACATTGTAATGTCCCTGTTCCGGGTGCCTCCAAAAGGTGCCCAGTACCTGGTTGGTCACATGGCCTTAGGTGCATTTCACAAAACGCCAAAGGATGTCAACTATAAGTGATGGCCTTGGGTGACGCTGGGGAAAATATTCCCTCCTTGGAAGAGTAATGTAGTAGAAATAAATAGATAACAATAGTGAAAGCACTAATAATACCATACAACATTAAATAATGGAAGACTGAGTAAATAAACAGCTGCACACACACACACAAACACACACACACACACATATATATATCAATAATGGTGCATGTCACAAGTATCTAGAAAAGAAGAAAAACAAGTCAAAATGTTGGAATAAAATACTAAATCAAAGTACAAATAATAAATATATAAACAACTCCAACAACATCGCAATACTCAGCTTGGTCTTATTCTCTCCAGCTCCATAGCAATAAATTACCTAAAGTAGAAGAGCGATTTCCCATATCTATACCTGCAACAATATAATCTATTGGGCCCAAAATCATGAACCAAACAAGATGTGAGACGAATCCCATTAGGAATCTACCCAATGATCTATGTCTAATAGTCAATGAATATATATGGAAGGCAATTAGAAAAATGAAGCAATAAACATAGAATAACTAAAAAGTAAATAGTTCTACAGTTTCAATTACTTTCATTTACATTCTTCAATTATTCAACCAAACAAAAAGAAGCAACCCTATGGGAAGTTCTTAGATCCTATCCCCTCTAGTTCAACCAAATAATCTCAAGAATATAATGACCTCCTGGGTAGCTCACATGGTGAAACCCCTATGGTCTCATGCAAGCAAATACTCTCTGAGGAAACCCTCACTATAAATTCACCCTATAGTCTTTTAACGATAAACTATAGACTCTATGAGGAGGAACTCAACATAAATTACCCCTATGGTCTCATAATGGTAACTATTGACACTCTAAGGGAGCACTCAACGTCAATCCCTATATTGTCTCATAATGATAATTAGAGACACTCTAAGGGAGAAATCAACATCAATCCCCCTTTGGTATCACAACCTGATAAAGAATAATAGACACTATAGGGAAGCACTAAACATCAATTACCCCGAATGGTCTCACTACACCTGGTTCCCACACCCCTATGTAAAGCAATCATGCACAAGCGACATTCTTCAGCCAATGTAAACCTAAAAGTAATACTTTGATAAATATCTACAAAACATATCACAACATAAAATAAATTACTCCATCCTAACAACATTAGTCATGGAAAGAAAGAATCCTAACATGAAAATCTAGACCAAATGGTCAATATCAAATCAAACATTGGAAAACACATCGATAACAAGGAAAATAAACCCAATTCACAATCCAATATTCCTACTCAAGAAAACAAAGCATAGTAGGAATCAACAGGGTTAAAATCTCTAAACACGAAATACCCTGAACTCGGTTATTGGGAAATTTTGCACATATAATTCAATGACTAACTACAGAAAGGCACAAAACACCTATCATAGCATTGTATGAAGAACACTATCAAATTTCGCCGTCTTTTTCAGACTAGAACATTGTATATCTACAAAAAGTTCATAAACGTTCATCCATGAATATCTCAAACAAGAGGAAAAGTTAAGAGAAGAGGATTTAGAATATGTAAGAACTCACCATGGAGATTATAATGAAATCGACGATGCTTGATTCATAGAATGGATGACGGGTCAAGGGATCGAAGAATAATTGTTGGCTTCGGTCACTCCTGGATGAGACGAACTAAGAAGAAAAGTGTTCTACCAATTATACGCGACCCTGGTCCGTTTAATCAAATAAAAAGGAATGTAAATGGATTGTTCATTAAATTTACACACCATTTATATTCCTTAACCTAGATTTTATTTAGGAGGTCTCTAGGTCACCCCACATGACCATGTACTCCTATGTACACATCATGAACTCCTTTAATTTCCATATTCTCCTCTTTTTCTAAAAAAACCAAAAAATAAAGAACCAAACCAAAAAAGAAGGTCTGGGTTTTTAGATCTAGGCTGAGGAAGAATCATATAAGGAGAGTCATACTATGTTTTCCAAACTCAGAATTGAAGTGGTGTCAATTCATCTATATCGTGTTCTGTCAAAGCCATATTTTTCATACTCGGTATAATTTTATCTAGAAGAACCAGACCTAGAATAATCGTATTGTGAAAATCAGACTTAGAGGAATCATATTGGGAAAAATGAATTGGGAAAATCGAATTGGGTTTATTTCTTAATAAATTCCAAAAAGGTATTACCATATTCTTGTTAAGAAATTGACTAGGTTTTTTTCAATTGAATACATTTTTTGGAATTGAAAAGAATCATAGGTAACATGAGTCATTACTTAATCATTGTATCACCATATTTGTGAAAAGAGGGTGCATATATACTTTTGTATTGTCTTCAAATTACTATGTGAGTTAAAGGGTATATCCTTCTCATTATAATCTAAGGATTATTTTATATTTTCTTGTGTGTTATTGGATCAATTCCATACCATAACAATGATTTAACCATCCTTACTGAATATAAATCCATATAAATACTTTTGTTTTTATGGATGTGTGTTTGAATTGTTTTCGTTAGGTAATCTAATCCTTAATAAGAGGAGAAGTTTATTTCAATTTAAATGAAACATAAAAGAAAAAGTATCACTGATTCAACCCCCCCCCCCTCTCAGTGATACAATTACACTGACTTGACCCTTAAATTTGATATCGGTGAATCATATCCCACTATCTCTACTCGATAATTTTTTTATCATTGTATATGGATTTTCTTGGTCTCCTATTACAACCATGATATGTGATTTTAGGTTTCGATCTGTGATACGGGAGTCCCTTACCTGCGGTAAGTGGCTTCGGCGCGGATGTCTTCCAGCATTCCCTTCAGCGAGGCGACGTAGCCTCATTTTCTAATGAGGGCGTCGGACGGAGCTTCTTCAATAGCAGAGGTGGTCACTATCAATGATTCTATGAAAAAAATTTAGCCTCTTCGATTTAGAAATATGAAGGTGTTTTTTTCTTGGTTTTCATCTTCTGGGGTTACTTTTTTGGTCCTACCGAAGCTTACTACAATTGAAGGCTATGGCTGCTTCAACCCTTCCGTGATAAGGCATTCCACCACTCCTCCCTAGGTCAGATTTGGAGCAGTTGTAACATAGGGGTATTATGGTCGTCTTTTCTCCAGACGCTTCCGTTTCAACTCGACATTGCTTTGTGGTTCTTGTTTTAGGCTCACCGCATTGCCACTATTTGGAGACCTAGGCTGCTCTTATCCCTGCCCTGACCATTAAGGCCCTTTTTCTTCTCTCTGAGTTGGACCTAAAGCGATGATCCTTAAATGGTTTTGGGATGTGGGGATCAGCGGACTACGGTGCCCCTTGCACGGTATGCTTCTGTTCTCAGTGATGATTTGTTTGAGTCATTGTCTTTGGCAGTCGATCATCTCGAGACCAGCTCGATGAAGGTTCTATTGGTGTTTTTTGTTATGTATTTTCCCTATCATGGTTATGGAGGAATCCATCATTGGTTCATGCTGCTCATACTCTACTCTATCGTGCTGGTTCAATGCTCCTTTCCAAGTCGGTAGGTTTGGCGGTCTTGTTGGATGGTTTGGGATGTGTTGTTCGAGCGGATAGTGGTCTTAGGGAGGCACATCATGCATGCTACAATGGTGAAGACGGTGCTAGCATGTAGATGATGGTGGTTTGTTTGTTGATGTATATGATGGTGGTGTCTATTGATTTTCTAGGATTGTGGGATTTTCTCCGGTGGAGTGACGTGTCCGGCCGACGTTCGTTCTGGCCGGTGACTGGAACTGTGTTGATTGGTATGGATGATGGTGATGTCGACGATAGTGACGTTGGTGGAGCGATGATGGTTCCAGTGATGTGTGGAATGTGACCCTCATATCAGTGTTTTGGTGGTTCTGGAATCAAGGAGGCGCGGTGTGGTGCGGTTCTCAAAGCATGGACATTCGGTTTAGGTGTTTTGAATTTCAAAATTATTTTACTTTGGTGCGAATTTATGGTTGTTTTTGGTTTTGCGTTCTTTCCGAGTGAATTGTGATGTGGTGTAATTTTATGAAGTTTCACAATTTAAATTAAAAGTATTTTCTGAAAATTAAAAAAAATGGATTTGGAGATCAAAAGTTATGGTCATTTTATGTTCTGAGGAGTTTAACCTAATTCAGTTCTAGTTCCTAGGTGAACTCTATGCATGAATATTCCTTCTACTTAATACCCTACATCATTATCATATAAATCTATGAACCTAAATGAAACCCAAACACACCCTAGCATAGCTGCATCTGCTGAGAATCCATACATGGGTTCTTAAAGTAGTCACTAACCATGGTTAGGAAACTCGGTTATGTTTTTCCTAAAAAAGGATCCTCCATCATACCATAATTACATATAATATTGATCAATATCACTTAAAAATATAGAGATCCATATTACACTCAAAACTCATCAAAAAATACATCTTATTATGTGATTTTGAATTAAAAACTAAGGATATGGGATAGGTAGACTGTTTCTAATCCATCATAATTAGAGTTGTGCCAAGGGATCCATACTACCCATGAACCATCACATAGGTTCCAGATTACCGAGGCATTAGGAAACCTCTACACCGATACTTGGGAGAAGTACCACATGATCACCAATACACCAGTGAATTAGGAAACTTTAGCACTGAGACACCAGAGCATTGGGGAACCAAAATAACCAGTCACCCATGTTACTAATCAAATAGTTATTGTAGTCCATGGTTAAATAGATTTTTTATTCCACTCATAATGATGCCACATGGCTAACTAGGTTCATCTCTCAAAGAGAATCATTTATTAGTTTCACTATTCTAAATCACATATGTATTTTTTTCAATGTTTTAAAATAGATAGAGGATTTTGTTTTTTTTTATTCTATGATTTTAGGTAATTAAATCAAAATGAAGAAGTAATATACACAATGGTCGAAATGGGTTTTGATCTGGGGTCCATCACAAATATTCTTTATTGTAATATTTAATTCTCACTTGAAAATTGAATCAATATTTCTCTTAGATTGCACTAATCTATATAAATTGCAGTTATGAACATAAAAAAGTTAAATCCCTCATAGTACATCCAATTCCCACCTTCTCTATAGTGAAGAGGTAATGAACACATCCAATCAAAGTATCCACTATCTCTACACCAAGATTTATTATATATTATTCATCCCTTAGTCCATAGTGTTCTAATGGTATGAAACCAAAACCGAGGGAAGGGATTGAGAAATGATGTGATAGATTAGAGGGTGAAACAAACCATCAGAAAGTGCAGAAGAATGTCATCGATCTACCTATATCCATTTTACTACTACGATGAGGATGAGAAATGGGAAAATTATTGATTAGGTATTCCGTGTGCTAGTTTGATCTACCTTGGGGTACTAGTCCTTGGGTTAGTTCTCCATATATATGGAGTTTAGAAGATCTCATTCATGACATGGATATGGATAAAACATGAATAATCAAGGGAATGGAATATTTACACGACACTATTGAAATAATTATAGAATTAGTATATAATTAAAGTTAAAGAAATAAAAAATGTAGAGATTAAAATCTACAATCAATAGATTTTGAATCTATATAATTGTTGAAAAAAGAAATTATTTATAGTTTATTTGAATTTTCACACCTGATTTTAGTTCAATGTGGTGATTTCTATTTCTTTTTAAGTGATCCACATGTCACAGCTGACAGAAAAGATGAATTTACTTAGAGGTATCCTTTTATCATGATAGTGTGGGCATTGTTTTGAGAATAATATGAGAATAATTGTTTCTATACTTCATGTATCTAGTGAAAATATTCAATAGTTTTTAATGTAGACATGTTCTGTTTTTTGTGGGTGCATTTAAAAAATGAGTTTTTCTCAACATGTGGCCCTGAGGAATTCACATACTATAAATTTTGAAAGAAAATTTGGGACATGGAAGTGGGATTAAATGAACTCATCTCATTGTATTCCATGTTCTTCATCATAAGATTGTCTTTAACACAACCTTCTTCTTAAATTTTTTAAATAGGTGGTTCCTCGTTCAAAAAACCAAGGAACATTAATACATAAAGAAATGGTTAAAAAAGTCTGTAAGATTGTATTTTTGACAATATTATTCATAATGGTGGAGAAAATCCAAGGGAAGGTCTTCCAGCCTAGTGACATCATATTTTATTCTCTAATTAAAAATTCCATCAAAAACAATTTTTTCCTCATGAAACATATGTTTAATAATGTGGTTGATCTCCAAGAGTGAAGGAGAGAAATTAACTAATTGATTTGTGAGAGGCCAAAGAAGATGAACCATTCCATTCTGAAGGGTTTCACTACGGTGGTTGAATCACTTTAAATCCATATATTGTTCCATCCATTCCAACTTTTAAAGGTAATTGAATGGATAACACTTAGCATTTATACCTCTAGAGATGAGGTGATTCCAATAGGGACATAGAAGTAGCCATGAATCCGACAAAGGTGGTTCTTGTACACTGATTTGCATCATGAGGGTCCTGGGTTACCTTTAGAGGCACCATCAACATTAACATTAATCTAACATGAAAGAGGGTATTTCCCAAAAATGTCGAAAGTACATTGAGGCTGACGGTAGATTACTTCAACACCAAGATGCCACAAGATGAGGAAGTCAGACACAGAATTGATGCAATGCCTCTATTAGATCGAAGGAACTCCATGAGTGGCAGTGGAGATCCTCACCGAGCCTGTGTGGAAAATAAATGAGATATTATTTTGCAAATAAGAATTTTAGTCATACCAGATCAAATGAAGATGCTCAAAAATAGCCAGAAACAAATATCCTTGATCTACAGAGTGGTTTCTGTATCAACAAAATGCCATAGTTTAGCATTGATAGACTCCAAAATTAACCATTTGTAGTTAAAGATATCAATAATATTTTTCCAAAAAACAGAAGTCGTAGCATAGGAAAGAAACAATTTGTTAGTATCTTCTCTATGCTTGTTGCATAGATGACATTTACAAAAAATATGAACCCCAAAATATTAGAGACAAGTATTAGTGGGGATATGATTATGTTATGTTCTCCAAAAAAGGGTGAGTCTTGATGATTTTATCCAAGGATTATCAGAAAACTTTATACCAAGAAAAATAATTATCTAAATTTCTGAAACTATAATTTTATAAATCTTTAGAGTATAGCGTTACATTGTGAGGAAGCTCCAAAATTGAGAAATCATTAGAGTAAGAAAAGCAGTAGTTTTCAATGACATGGTTAACGCTATTAGTGATATCAAAACTAGGGGAATTTAAAAAACCTTTAATAGAATTACTGGTATGATCCAATAAATGAATAGGGTCAACTATAGAGATAAGAGGATATCCAGTCAATTTATCTATCAAACAATTCATATAAGAATCTCTAATAACCAAAAAAAAATTAGACCTAATGTTTGAGATAGTTTGTTTGATGGATGACTATATAGAGGAGTCCATATAATTTAATTTTTCTTTTTTCATCTTGTCAAGGAACTAATTTTTATGGAATATAAGAGGGATAGAGTCATTATGAAATAGATTCCAAGTAAGTATATCTTGTAATATATCATTGAAAATTTTAATGTTTTTTATTCTAAGGCCACCCTTGATTAGAGGTTTGCAAGAGTCAGACCAGGGAGGGGTCACTAATTTTTTATCTAGAGTGATTCCACTACAAATGATTTTTTTTGATGAAGATAATTATTTTTTTGAGGATGCCAATAGGGAATTTTTAGACCATAAAAGGGTAAAACATTTTGGAAACAATAGTTTATTTGACAAGTCAAATTCTATGATTCCATATATAGATATTTTCCTTTCCACAAAGAATGTTGATTTTGAATTTGATCAATAATTTTCAAAAAATAATATCATTTAGGAAAACCCCAATATTTTGGGACACCAAGGTAAGTAAAAGGTAAATATCCTTATTTTAGTCCCAAATCACTTATATTGTTGACTTTTCTAATAACTGGAAACCTTTTTCTAAATAAAATAAACGATTTAATCTAGCTGATGGCCTGACCAGAGATCTCCTCTTAGTGGGAAAGAGTAGCCTTTAGATTTTGAATAATTCATTTTTTTTCAATAAAGGAAGAGGATTATATAATCTTCATAGATGAGGTGAGTGGGAAAAATTATATTTCTAGAAGCATTGGTAGGATTATGTTTATATTGATCAATAAGATGGGGAAGTAGTCTACTTATGTAGTCTTCTACAAAAGAGAAAAGGATATTAGAGAAGGGGTCTCCCTGTCTGACACTTTTGGTGCAGTTAAAGAACCCTTTAAGAGAGACACTTATCCGAATGGAGATGTGGGTTGCTCTTAAGAGTATTTTAATTCATCCAATGAAGATATTATTGAAAAAAAAATCTTTAAATCACCTTGTAGATAAAATTACAATCAAAATGTATAAAAATCATTTCTAATGTAATGTTAAATGGAAATACCACCACCCATGTCAGATTTCCTTAAGAGGATGGTGCATTCAGTGGCAAGGCGTATGCAATCCTAGACGGTTCTACCATTGGTAAAATCAAATTGGTTCCAGGAGACAATTCTGTTAGTAATTATTCCAAGTATGTTGGTAAATATCATAGAAATCATTTTATTGATAGTGTTGATAAGAAAAATAGGTCTAAAGAGGTGAATCTCAGAGGCGTTATCAACTTTAGGGATCAAGGAATGAAATTGAGCATTAAGACCATGAGGGAGAAGTCCATATGAGAGAAATGATTCAATTAATAAATTGACATCAGGATTAAGGAAATCCCATTAATGTTGAAAATAAACCATTTCTGAAACCATTAGGTCCAGAAGCACTATCTAGTTTCAAGAAAAATATTGTATCCTTGGTCTCATGGTCGAAAGGAATGTTGTTGAGAAAGGTGTTCTCTTAAGTGTTTACCATGACAGTAATGAAATCATAGAGGGGGTATTTTTCAAGACTAGTTCCATTGAGTAAATTGAAAAAGTAGGAGAGATATACCATCCTTAGTATCAATAAAGTTATCACCGTATTTGAGAAAAGTTAGAGGCCTGCATGTTTTCCTAATTCATTGAAGAGAGTTATAAAATTTTGTGTTCCTATTGCTATCTTTAATAAATTTAGTTTTAAAGATATACTTATGAATGTTATCTTTAATATAGAGAATATAATTAATTTTAGTAGTAATAGGAATTTCTTATTGATGATAAATAATGAAGTCAGAGATAATAGTTTCAATTTGAATTTGGGTAAGAGATACTTCTAGAGAAACAATCTCATTATCAATTTGGATGGATCTGTATTGACGCCATCCTTTTAGATTTTTTATAGAATTTATGCTTCATGATATAAACAAAATATTCCATACAATATTTTGTGGAATTCTATGAATTTTTAATAGTTTATTCACAATCAGGGTTTGAGACCTAGGATGCATTGAATCTGAAAGGGATATTGGGTTAAACACTTATAACAGAGAGACCAACCAAGATTAGGTGATGGTCAATGTTTAGTTTGCGGAGTGTAATTCTGAAGATGATATCCCATTTATCCAGGGTTTTATCCTTAGAGAATAATCTGTCCAGATTACCAGTAACCATACTATTATAATGTCTTCTATACTAGGTATATTTCTCCCCAATAAGGTTTATTATAATTAGATCATTACCCTCAACAATGGTGTTGAATTATATAGTAGAGATGGTGGAGTGACTCGTTCCCATTTCTTCACTAGGACCAAGAATATAATTAATATCCCAAACTATAATCCACGGTTCATAAATTATGTTTCCAAGATAGGAAAGAATTTTCCCAAGAGGTCTCTTATATTAACACCGATTTTTAGAATAAACAAAACAAAATAAAATATGATAGCTTTGGGGGACAATATCATATGTAGTCATCTAATCAGAAATGTTGAAAAAATAACATTAAGGAAATGTGAGAAAAGATCCCAAGAGTTTTAACATGGGAATTATTACTTCTATTACTAAGAAAATTATGGCCAATGTGATTTGAAATATAAAATCACATAGAAAAGTTAAATTTATTTTTTTAAATGGAAAAAATAAAAGATGATGAGTATAAAGAAATATTTTTAATGTTAGAATAGTGTCAGGGTTGGAAATTCCCTAATAGTTTCAAAATTAAATATTCATCTTATGTTAGGATTGAGGTATGAACCCCCCCTATTTTTACCCCCAGAGCTCTTCCTCCTAGAGTAACTTTTAATTGTTTGAGTCTCGATAGGACCAGGGGACAAAGGATGTTCTTCCTGCTTAGGAGGAACAAAAGATAAAGAATTATAAGTACCTTCCTTTGTTACTTGGGGGATATCAGGATAATGGCCATTATTTCTAGTATAAAGATCCATAGGGTTTCTCTATTCAGATTGGGTCTAAGTAATCGGTCGATGTAGTCCAATGAGACCCCATGTTCTTTGGTGTCTTTCATCATCTTCATATATTATTTATTAGTCTTGGATGGATTTGGTTCGATGAGCCTCACCCATTTAAACATCCATGGGGTTTGTAGGATCCTCATTCTTGGTTAACTCAAGAATTAATCTTGTGTGTTAGATCTAGAAATATCCATTCATGGGATTTGGTTAAATAGTTGGAAAGACTAAAATTAATGTTGGATTGAGTTTGATTTTCACTAGGTGATACTGGAAAACATCAGGTTTATTGACCATAAAAATGTGTGGTTGGATGGGTTTTTCTCATGCAGTTGATGGCAGATAGAAAAAAATGCATGGTCAAATGTGAATTCATGTGGTGGCTCCATCCCATTAAAATTTTTAGAGAAGTGGTTCTGCAGTCGATATAGGTTCCTTCAAATGGTTTAAGTCCTTTGTGAGATTTTTAGAGGTGCAGTCATTTATTTTTTACTATATGGTTGTTCGATGCCGTTTTTAAATTTTTAGTGTTTGGATTGATAGAATGAAGAGAAGTCAAGGTCATTCCACGATTTTTCCAATATTTGAGCAACCTGCAAAGCACAAATTTTTTCTTAGTGAATTATTATTATTTAATTAAAATCAAAAATGAAAAAAAAATTCAATTTCACCTTTTAAATAACTAATTTCAAATTGATTAAATTAATAAAATAAATCATCAAATTTTTATCATTAAATCTTTACAGTATAATCCAATTTTTCATTTCATGAAAAAAATCACACAACTTAGATTTCAATTTCAAAGTCAACTTATTGATTTCATTTATTTCAAAAATATTATTTAAGGAATTAATAATCATAAATAAATTCATTTGATAATTTAATTCAAAATTGAATATTTACCGTTTGAAATTCATAGTAAAAAATAATATAAAATAAAAAATCAATTCCAATCATTGTATTTATTTTCAATTATATTAAAAAGGTGAGTAAAACGGGTAAAATAATAATTTTAATACATTTTTCCATGTAGTATATTTTTCAAAAAAAATCATAAAAATAATTTTTTTATCAATTATATAAATCAATTAGGTGTTAATTATTATAAAAACTAGAAAAAATATGCTCAAATTTTCAGTTCATGTCACAACTTCACACAAGTACTATTGGATACCTAGGTAAATTTAACATTGAATTTCATTTATGTAAAAAAATAAAAACATAGAGAATTTCCCTTCCTAGATCCAGATTTATGAGAAATGTAAGAAAATATAGATTCATCCTTTGTAAGAATGATCATGCTTCCTCTATGAATGAAATTTCTATCTCATTTAAAAATAATAAAAGATACAAATCTAGGATTGGATCAAATTAGATTTAAATGGAATAATATTTTAATAATAAGAACTTATATTTATCTCACTCACCAATTTTTTCTTAAACCAGAGTTCAATTTCTCTATTTATTGATATGATTTTAGTTAAATTTTAAAAAGTAAATTACCCCTTCATGGGCTCAATATTCCCCTCACCTAAATGATTTTGTTGTAAAAGTAACAATTTATTCATTTATTTACTTTTTGAAAATATTTTTCTAAGATTTTTCCTAGCTATGTGGGTGAAAAGAACTATAATAAGGAACTTATTCAAACTTTTAGAGAGTTCTACTCAAACACCAAGTGAAGTTTTCTTAGAGATTAATATTTGGAATCCATATTTTCTATTTTAATCCATTTTCAAAGAAATTATATCAATTTCAATTTGATTGGGATCCCTAAGGTGTTTGTCTTTACAGAGATAAAGTTTCCATGGATTATATTAAAACATTATAGTTACATCAATTTATAATTTCAATTCATTAAAAATCCTTTCACTCACACTCCATTTAATGGTTCTAAAATAAAATTTTCATGAAAACCTTTAACAATCCACACCCCAATATTCTATGTATCACAAACTTACACTAGTAAAAATCTTAAATAAAAAAATTATACATGGAAAATAAGTAATAGAGTTAAATAATGGATGAAAATTACGAACAAAAACGATAAAAAAGACAATGTAAAATATTTACAAAGAAAATATTCCTTTTTATGGTTTTTTTGGCTGTAATGTTTTGGTTTTAATTAATTATTTATTTACATACTAATTATAAAATATTAACTACAAAGCATTTATAAATACTCTAAAATATGCCTAAATTTCTCCCCCCAAAATTATCTTTGATATTAACCTCAATGTTTTTAGCATTCAATTTTTTATTGATAGACATAATATAAATTTTTATTTTCAAAAATAAATGATAAGGATAGACACCACTTGGTATTATTTACCTAGAATTATCAAGATAATCTGTCCCCTCAGTGCTCTATCGATAACATTGAGATAGTATCATAGGATCTATCTACTTAGGGAGAACCTATATAAAACATAATTAAATATTATAAAATTTTATTAAATTGTAAGAAAATGGAAAAAATAATGGAGGAGATTATTGGGATATCCCAACAAAGAGGGTATATATTTAGACTATCCATAGATGATCAGTCTTGATATTATCCTCAATCTATTGGTGGATAGGGGTCGTGTGGTGATAACCAAAAAATTATTCTTCTTTTAAAGATGGATAGTTGTAGTTCTTCTTGGAGGTCTATTGTAATAGAGTTTGTAATGTCTAATCCCTAATCAATGTGGTGTATCTCATATTATGTGGGTGGTAAGAGAATGTATAGGGATATTTACGCCTCTTGCATAACTATCATGGATTTTTCATTTTCCAATGGCATCTCTAGTAATACTGCTTCATATTATTCATCAAGTGAGAGTTAGAAATTAATTTATATTGAATAAAATTAAATAAAGTTAAGTTTAAATAAAAATATGGTCCATAATATATAGAATCTTTTAATTTAGTTTATTTTTGATTGTCCACTGGTTATTCCTCTTCTACTTTTGTATCTCCATGCTATTCACATTCATAATTTTCTTGAGGGAATAATTAAGTCAAAAAAGTTCCCAAGACTTGTTCATATTGTTCTTTTATAGGGTTTACACCCACTAATACATCTTTTTACAGGGTAGAAATGAGAAGATTGTCAAAGTATTCTTCATCTAGATAATTTTCATCATTATCCTATGCAGTCTCTTATACAATTTACAGCACATGTTTCTCTTAATTGGGAGCTACCATAGGATATTATTCTCCTTCAAGAGTAAGAAAATATAATTTTGGTTATAGAATCAAAAAATTAGTGAAATCAAGTTTCATGATTCTAAAAATTCGTACTAGATTAAGGATTGTTTCACTCCATCATATGACCAGTTTGAAACTCCAATTTTTCATGCATCATCCTTGGATGGTCATCTGTAATTCTTGTGCATTTTGGATATTCAATTAATTTCTCAAAGATGTATCCATAAAATACTTCATCATCATTATATAGGATAGGAAGTATCTAGGATGTGTTTGTAAAATCAAAAGTAATGATATTTAAAGATAACTTTTCTTGCATAAATTTAAAATGGAATGAATTTAATTAATTGGAATCTCTCTCATCAATTTCATAATGTAGGTCATTTTTTGAGTGTAATCAATCTTTAATGTCTTCTTGTGTTTATAGGGTTAGTAGGGGGTACTCTGTTTTCTCTTCAAATATGAGTTCATGCACTTATTCTTCATCATCTTGGGCATTAAACAATTCATCCAATTCTATGATTTCATTTAAAATAGGTGGGAGAATAATAGAGAGTTGATATTAAAAAATTAAGTGAAAGAAAATTGTGAATGCGAATCTCTTTCAAGAGCTTGAAATTTATTATTCTTTTCATGGTAAAACAATTTTTGGTAGATGTACTCAATAGTTAATATTGTAAGTTATTTATTTATAGAAACTCCCCTGCTCTTGTTTACTTTCAACACGAGAAAGACTATGGGAACTAACTTATAATATTATTATTGCTCACTTAGATTTTGAAGAGTGGATGCGACTTCATCTAGTAGGTTCTTCAACTCTTAAATTGTGGGTATTTTCTCCTCCTCTTCTTCCCGCACCAAGGAATATTTTTTTATCTGATCTAACTAATCCATAAATCCTTGAATCACCCTCCCAGTGACTTCTTTTCATGGATTCCTTCTCAACTAAAATTCTTATTCATTGCTTGTTTCTCCTCATAGGGTACCAGTGAGAATGTGTACTAGGAATATGTGTGAGGATCCATTAATTAATGGACTCATAGTGGTGGTAATTCCAATGAAAAAAATAAATAAATATAAAAAAATGAAAATAAAAACTAAAAAACATTAATTACAACTATGTTTAAGATAGTGAAAACCCAAGAATTTTCCCTAGAAATCCTTCCAAGTTGATCGATTGGTTTTCACAGGTCATGGTAAATTATAATTTTTGTTTTAATCCTAATGCAGCTTATTTGATGATAGATGTCATCTATTAAGGATAATGGTTTGGGATTTTCTATTTTCCAAATAACTTATATATATTTTTGTTTCCAATTTCAAAATAAAATTATAGATAATTGAGATGTTTTTTTTTTGAGTTTTTGATTTTATGAAATTTAAAAAAATGTAAAATTCAAACACTAATTGGGGGAAATGGGTTTGGATATAGGGTCAATCAAATACATTCTTCATAATATTATTTAATTAATATATAAAAAACATGTCAACATCATTTTTAATTACTCGTCTCTATCAAATTTTTAGTTCTAAACATACACACGAGAAATATATCAAAGTAATTCTAGTTCTACATCCTTTATAGTGAAGTGGAAATGAACACACTCAATAGAGGTATCCACTATCTACACACACTAATAGAAAAATTTCCTATACCAATAGTTTGTAACTACTGGTATTGGTTCTCAAACTATGGGTATAACTTATACCTATGGTTTGGGAAACCATTGGGTGATTTGGTGTAGGGATAGACCTATCCCAATGGTTTTACCAAACCCACATGATAGGTAAATCTAGAAAAAAAATCCCTTCAGAGGTTTGAACCCACAACCTATATGTTATATATCAAATAAATTACCTCTATCTTATAGTTACCTTTGTGTATATATTTCGATATATATATATATAGATATATGTTTAGTTTATATATTGATTTATTAGATCATATTAGAAATAACATTAATAAAAAAAGGGTATATATCTTAATATTTTTGAAAGCTATTCGGATAGGTACCCATTCCTTCCCAACAGTTTTTGAAAACCATTGGGAAAAGTAGACTTAAAGTGAGATTTCCCAACAATTTTGGAAAACCATTGGGACAAACATACCCTTTCCCAACAGTTTTCTAAAACTGTTGGAAAATGTGGTCTCAAAGGGGTCGTCTAAAATGGTTTTGGAAAACCGTTGGGAAAAAAGTGGTCTCAAAGGGGGATTTCCAAACAGTTTTGGAAAACTGTTGGGAAAGACATACCTTTTCACAATGGTTTTCAAAAACCATTTGGAAAATTGGTCTCAAAGAGGCCTATCCCAATGGTTTTGGAGAACATTTGGGAATGTCATACCCTTTCCCAGTGGTTTTCCAAAACCTTTGGGAAAATTGGACTCCAAGTGGCCTATCCTAATAGTTTTGAAAAACCGTTGGGAAAGGGGACCTATACTAATTGGTTTTACAAACTGTTTGTATAGATGCATTGGTAATGGTAGGATTTATTATAGTGGCACTAAATTCAATCATATTATCTTCATCCCTCAGTACACAATTCTCAAATGGATTTAAATTTAGACTGAGATAATTGAGTGATAAATGTTTTGATAGTTTAGCAGGTGAAGTAGTTCATCGGATATTGAATATGGATATCATCAATTTCCCTCTTCCCATTTATATATTTCATCGAGGATGAGAAGTGGGAAAATTATAGAACATGAATTTAGGTCGCCTGTGTGATATCACCCTGGGTCCTAGGCCTTGGGTTAGTTATCCATAGATATTGAGTTTATAATAGAACATATTTAACATAGTGATGGAGAAAACATTGAGAATTTGGGGAAGGAATGATTCATAATTCACAGATGAACTAATAATATAATTAGTATTGAATTATGATTATAGAAAGAAAAAATGTAGTGATTTAAATATATTATTGGAAGCTTTTGAATCATACTATATAGGGAAGAGGGAAATTATTTATAGTTCATCAATCTTTTTTACCATCACTTTCAGTGTAGTGAGGTGAGTTCTCCTTGTTTAAATGGGATCCATATGTCGCAAATTATGGATGATATGAATTCAATTAGAGGCATATTCTTTCAATCATCACATGAACATAGGTTTGTGAAGAATATTAGTATAATTGTTTATATTATTTTTGGATCCAATGGAATTATTTAAGAATTTTCCTAGAATATGTGTTCTTTTGATCACGGGTGAAATGAAAAAATGAGTGTTTCTTAGCATCTGGGCTTGAGGAATTACATGTGATAGAATTTAGTCCATACATTTTGAACATTTATAGTGGGATTAGATGAACTCATCTCATTATCTTACAAGTTATTAAACATTTAGTCTTATACAACTTGGTCTTTCCATTGATAAAATTCATGTGATGTGTCTATTAATTCTTAATTTCTCAAGAATGGTCTTTAATCAGGGAATATGTGTCCTATATTGGTCTTAAATAATTCATTGAACTCCATATCTCTTTAAAAGATGAAAATAATATGAATCTTGTGAGGATCATCACCATGAGTAATGAATTTCCTTGAATTTAGTGTGGGATTTATTATATGGACTCCTAGACACAACCATGGGGGATATTGAGTTCCTCCATCATGTTCAATGTTCCTTGATTATCTTTGACTTCATACATGGAAAACTCAGGTGGTGACTTCTTCTTGGATGGTGGCCATCTCTGGTAATCACCCTCATGGTGGAGGGTACATCATGATAATGCATGACAAAGTAGGTATGTGACATATTTTTTATGGTAGTACTTGACCTCAGGTCTTCTATAGTGGATACAGGGGGCACACTCAATAGATAGTGGATTTTAGTCATCCTTTGACAGTGACTGGATATTCAAGAAACTGTGCTTGGTTTTTGATCTTCAACATCAATCCGAAGTGTTTTATTTTGATAGGGAATATAGAGGAAGGTTTTATTTGGTGCAAGACTCATCTTCTTTTTGTGCATTGACATCCCACCCAAGCTTCAATAGGTGCAACATATTCATATTTATATTAGTGGAGTTCTCGAATATAAAATGGTGTAAGTGATAAATTCTTCCATCCCCAAGACCTTGTATATAGAGTATTAATAGTGAGCAATAGAATTTCATTTGTGGTGATCGATTTTCATTAACAGGGGATACCGATTGGGACTTATAGTAGTATGATATACAATGGCTCATACATGTTGAAGCTCAATCTCAGTACATAGTAGGTCAGTTGACATTCACTTTCATACAAGCGAGTTTATGGAAATTCATGTCTTCATGGGCGTTTTTTTCTTAACATTTTTTCACCTAATTTAAATTATTCATTCAATACCATACATCTAACTACAATAGCATGGCATGGATCAGGTGTCTTGAATTATCTTCTTCCTTGGTGCATTCGGCTTGGATGCACCTAGTTCAATGATCATTACCCTAGTCGACATAAATGGAGCTCATGGGATCCCCATCATAGGGGAACATGGGAATTTATCTGGTGTGATCAATATAAAAATAGTCACACTCAATCTTTGGTTGAACAAGTAGATTTTATTCGATTGGTGCTGGATTGAGTTTTATTTTCAAAGGGAGACATCAGCGAGTATTAGGTTGATCAATCCTGAAGTCTTGTGATTGGTGGAAGTTTTCTTATGAATTATATGGTATGAATAAAAGGAGGCATGGGAAATTGTGAAATCATGTGGTGGATCCCCCCCATTACAAATTTATGTGAACTAGTGCCATGGCTAATGTAGGTTCCTATATATGGTTGAATTCCTTTGTGAAATTCTCATTGGTTTGATTTATTGTTTTTTATTATGCTGAAGCTCCATGCCTTTTTCGTTTTTATGGTTGGATCGACCGGAAAAAGAAAAGTCATGATCTATCCTATACTTTTCCAAAATTTGAGTGACCTGCACAACACCCATTTTTCCTTAGTGCACAATTTTTCTTATTTAATTAAAAAATGATAAAACAAATTAAAATTGGTATTTCATCCATCACACAAATAATTTAAAATTTATTAAATCAATCAATTAAATCATTAAAATTTCATCATTAAATGTTCATATTCTACACTAATTTATCATGTCATGAAGAAAACCGCACAACTTCAATTTCAATTTCAATGTCAATTTATGAATTTTATTTACTTCAATTTTTTTTAAATAATTAATAATTAGAAATAAATACCTTTAAGAATTTAATTAGAAATTTAATATTTATAATTTTAAATTCAAAGTTAAAAATAAAAAATAAAAAACCAATTCTAATCACGTTATTCCATCTCAATTTAATTTACAATGTGAATAAAACATGAAAATTCTTCATTTTTATCTATTTTCTATATAGTTCAGAATTCATAAAAAACATAAAAACAACCACTTCACCTGGTATTTAAATCAATCAGGTGGTTAATTATTATCAAGAGAAGACAAAAAAGATAAAATTTTCATCTCACGTCATTCACTGACCTAAGCTCCCACTTCACCAAAGCCTCTTACTGGGGTTACCACTTTTCCAGTGTTTGCATACTAGGGTTCCCATTTTCTCAATCATCCATGAAATTGAACCAATTTTCCCATGAATCCTTCATAAGAATATATTTACCCATGTAACTATCCAAGGAACCCACTCACCTAGGAAACCTACCTAATAATCCATTCACCCATGTCACCTACCTAGGTTCACATTAGACCCAATCATTTAGGCACCAACCCCTCACCCTTAGTTATGATTAGTAATGGTATAAATTCCTAGTACTTTGGCATAATACCTCCAATTTCTTCACTAACCCTAATAAAGAATCAAGTGTTTCATTATAAAATTTATAGTTTAGTTCAAATATGATTCAGTTTACGATACTTATATACCTTACCTTAATCACAATATCACTTTGAGTCAAGATACAACTCTTGTTAACTAATTTGTTTTTACTTGAGATACTATTATTGGTTTCTACATATTCCTTGAGTTTGCGTACTACTCTCAGTTTCCTAAAATTCATTGAGTCAAGAATATCCTATTAGTTTCCTCATATTTCTTGAGTTGAGAAACTCTTATTGGTTTCCTTAAATATCTTGAGTTGAGATACTCATCTTGGACCCTAAAATTATTTTAGTTAAGATAAACCTATTGGATTCATCACATGCCTTAAGTTGAGATACTCATCTTGGTTTCATAATATGTATTGAGTTGAGATTATCCTCATGGATACCTCATATTACTGGAGTTGAAATCTTCATATTAGTTCCCTGATATTCCTCAAGTTGATATATTCCTCTTTATTTCCATGAATACCTTGAGTAAATCTTCTCCTCTATGTCCCAAAAATTTATTGAGTCATGATACTCCTCTTGGTTTCTTCATACTCCTCAAGTTGAGATACTCATCTTGGTTTTATAATATTCCTTGAGTCGAGATTCTCCCCTTGGTTTCATTATATTCCTCTAATAGAGACTATCCTCTTGGCTCCCTTATATTCCTTTAGTTGAGATTCTCCTCTTGGTTTCCTTAAATTTATTTTTTTGAGATCCTCATCAAGGTTTCACAAAAATAAATTCTTTTATCTCATCTAGAATAAAAAATTAGAAAGTGTTTCTCATTCCTAGGCCCCACACTAACTCATTTCTAGGTATCTTTCACATATTAGTACTAGATATAATAATTTAAACAATATAAATCACTGTCCTTACCACACAATGTTTAACTACATAGACATGTCCAATCACAAACCTTAAACAGTGAAACATGAATAATTTAGGTTTTTATTCTAGTTCCAACAAGATACATAGAATTCCTCCCTGATGTTAAATTCCAAAACTATCACAATTCTATAAACCCCTCAATAGGTGGTATGTACAAAAAAATGACCATACATTTTATTTTATGAACATAGGAAAGTAACAACTTTATATTATGAGTTTAAGATTCCCTGTGTGAAGAGCATAAGATGGGTCATTCTTTATTATTTGATGAGAATAGGATTACCTATATGATGAGAAATAGATGACTAATCCTTCTCTATTTGATGGAAAAAATATTCCCTCATTTTCTAAAATGAGATAGATATAGACTCCTTACTCATTTATTTATATAATTTGGACAAGATTCCCTCATTCCCTAACATGAAAAAGATATTGTAACATCCAAATATTCTAGTGCACTATATATAGATTAATAATACTTATATGTATTCATGGATGGAAAACCTTAATAAGATCCAATATAGTCATTTTCATATGACATTAATGGTATAAAATGTCTAGAAAAGTTTCAATGAACTATGTATATTCTGATTTTCTTCATTAGGGTATATAGGAAGCCCCTTTCAATGGCGCAATACTAACTCCACAACACCTACCTGCTCCTTTCATAAGATCTCAATGCCTCCTTTGAGGGAGATAAACTCTAGAGTTCCTAAATATATGATTTTAATATATATAGTGACTAATTTGTTTTGGTTAAATGAGATAAAGTATAATTCCCACATACAATATACCCTTAAAGGCATATTGTCAATCAATAAATTTCATAAGGGAAACTGGTATTATTACAATAAAGGATTCAAAAACTTGTCTTAAATCTATAAAAGATTCATAGAATAGGTAATAATGAACCATAAGGGATGATTCAAGCTCCAATACTCTCAATCAATAAACAAACCAAAGTGTCATTAGTATTTCCCATTTACCTTTTTAAATTAAAATTAGATCTACATGGACTCAAAATGAACATGTATGAGGCACCTAAAAATAGTAAAATTGAGATATAATGGATAAATATTCATTACTAAGATGAAAATATATGATATTTCCATCATGATGGACTGGAATATCTAGTTTAGGGCTCAGATTGATTGCTTCAAATTGAAGGTTCTCTTTGAGGGCCTCGATGGGGTTATTGACACATTTAAGGGAGAATGTGATCCTTGTATTGGTATAAAGGGTCCTATCAGGGGAGAGATTGAATTATTATCATGTTATTTAGATTCATTTTCTCTTGGGTATATATAAATAAAGGTAATAAATCTACTATTCAAGATAGTGGATCAATAATTGGATGTATTTATATAGAAATTTGTAGGATTACCATCAATAAGGGAAGTGGTTCTCACCACTTATTAGGTAAAAAGAGTGAATCCTATCTCACTTCCCTTTTATGATATGGCCCCAGAATAATTGTGATAAATGAAGGTAAATTTAGATGAAGTCAAATAGGTAGGTTTCATTTATCTATGTTTTTCACCTTGGGTGGTGCTAGTGTTGTTTACAAATAAATTCAAGGGTGGATTTTGATTTTTCATTGAGTATCATAGGTTAAACCATGTGATGATAAAGAATAAGTATCATATTACACAAATTGAATATTAGTTTTAACAACTGATGGGAAATTAGTGTTTATCTTAGATCATCCTTCAAAATTTTTATCATTAATTAATAGTAAGGAAAGAAGATATTTTTACGATAACATTATATTATCAATATAGACATTATGATTTAATCATAATTACATTAAGAGTTAAAAATGAACCTATTGTCTATATGGATTTTATGAATAATACATTATACACGTACTTAGAATCTAGTATACTGGTGTTTGTAAATTATATCATTATTTATTCAATGACCAAGGAGAATTACCAAAGGCACACTGAAGTGGGTTTAGAGAAATTTATCAAGAACTATTTATCCACTATATTTTCCAAGATTAATTTCTAGATATAAGATTTTAATCTTATTTGACATATGATTTTTTATACAGTGATATCTATTAATCTTGATAAGATCAGGGTGTTGTTGATTGAAGATTGGTTATGGAATGTGTTTTAGGTGTAATTGTAACAGCCCAAGATTTTATAAAAAAATATTCTTTTTAATTTTATTAAAGTCTTGTGTTGTACGCTACACCAAAAGGAGCTTGCACAACATGCATCCTTGACTTGCCTTGCATTACATGCAATCGCGACCTTCCTCGATAGCGTGTGTAGTACGCAATACCGAGTTTCACTAAACAACGATATGCTATAAAAATATTATTAAAACTAGCCGTTATGAATAGTAATAACCACTTTTTGAAATCCAGTAAATCTTATTTTTCAAAATGAACTTTATTTTTGGATTCGGAGTATCGAATTTATCTTAAGGTGAAATTTTGGTACTTTTCGGATAACTTTCATATTCTGATGAATAGTGAAAATTACTAAATTATAATTAAAAATAACTTTTTTTAATCGAAATAATTAATAGTGATAAATCATTAATTTGAGTGGTTTTAAAGTATATTTAGAATATATTTTTACAATTTAATACAATGTTGGTCATTGGATGTAATTTCACATTTAAACTAGACATAAACAAGTGTCAATCTTTTGATAGATATTGTTTCTTAAAAACACGCTATTTGTTTTAACAGTGGGATTTAATTATAAAATTAATTAATGCAACTTATATGTTGGGAATTTTGAAAAATAGAAATCATTTTTGAATTCGGAATATCAATTATAGCTTAGGGTGAAATTTTGGCATTTTTCTGAAAAACTTCAATTTTGATGAATAGTGAAACCACTAAGTGGTAGGTTAAAAACTGAATTTTGCATAAAACTTAATTTTACCGCTTCTGTGAATAGAATTTCGAAAATCCGAGAGACACGGTTAATATCAAGGACTAAAATGTGGTTCAATGAGATGAAAATAATTTTTGGTGAATAGTAACTGTTTACTTTTTTTTACCGCGGTTAATAGTAAATAGGGTAACTAAGGGTAAATATGATATTAATATTACCCTAACACATGTCCTAATCCTATTGGACAAGTGTATCTCGACCAAAAACAACCTTAAGTGTAAAATATTATCATTTATCCCCACTTGGATTAGATTAGGACATTTATTATTATTTAATTCAAAGAAGAGTTAAAAGAGTTAAAATCAAAGTTTATTTACTAAAACATTTTTAATATGGGGTTATACATAAGATAAATTCGATTGTAAATATTCATTAGAAAGCTAAAAAGATTTCCTACATAATAGTATTTTATTTGTAATTTTTAGACATCAAATAATTTAATTAATTTATGACACAAAGATGATGCAGTAATTATCTTATTTATGAAATATTGACATAATTGATGTTATAAACACCAAAATAAATGTAATTTGAGAATTTTTATGAATTCCACTAATTTTCTAGGTTACTATGATATATTAATGTTGATGTAATCAACTTGGTTCGAACATTTAATTCTGTTATGACTTTCACAAAAATCATATATCAAATAGTGTCAAAATTGACACAAAATAGTTTTTAAATCAAATATTATATTATTAATTGTTATTTTATTCCTAAAAATCTAAGGTTCGGCCAAATGACTTAGATAAGGATATATATATTAATAATAAACAATTTGGGGTTCGTTTGGCATGTTATAGTAAGTGTATTAACCATATAGTGAAAGAAAACAAAAAGACACGGTAAAAGTCAAATTATTTAACTTAGAGTTAAATCTAATTGATAAGGTTTAAAATAAGATCCAAACATGTCTAAATTTGATTGGGTGATGAGATTACAACCCTATCTCATCTAATATTCGAATATGAGTCATTTTTGGAGGTTTTTAAGTGGGGTTAGATTTATTATAAATTAATATTTTTAAGAATTCTTAAGGTGCCCCTCTCCTCCCCTATAAAAGGACACCTCCTCCCCCTCCTCCTCACACCAATTTGAGCTCTGAAGCTCGGCCAACCCCTGCCAAAATCTCTTCTCCACTTCCCTAGCAACATCCTAGAGGTTCTGGTCTTCCTCAAAGACCAATTTTAGTGCCCTAAGAGGAGGTCTCAAAGAGGCACTTCAAAGAAGAGGTAATTACCGTTACCAATTCTTTCATCTTTATTTTTTCTTCCACTTCTTCTTATTATGTTGTTTCATTATGAAGTAATAACATCAGTATCACTCATATACTGATATGTTATTATAAGTATGAAACATCCTTATTTCACCATCTATCCATCCTACGGAAAAAGAAATCACCGCGCGTGCGTACGTACGGAATACCGTCTCCACGCCGTGGTGTAATCTATTTTCCACCACCACCTTACATGGATGGGTATTATGGTGTAAAGAATAACTATACATAGTTATTATAACAACATATTGATTCTGATATATTGTATAGTCCACTCCAATTCAATTCAATATTTATAGAAATGATATCATCGCTCGTGCGTACGTACGGAATACCGTCTCCACGACGCGATGAGATTCATTCTCCATGTTAACCATTTAAGAATGATTATAAAGTATATATAAGAAATAATAATGAAATATATGACATTATAAAGCTACTGGATTTATGTATATATATACATATGTAAGTCATCTACTTACTTCCATTTCAAGACAATAAGGAAAGGAAAACAGCGTTCATGCGTACGTACGGACTACCGTCTCCATGAACGGTGTTTTTCATTTTATTTATCTACCTATTATATATATATATACTGAATATATATGATATATAAATCATATTTTATATTCTGGAAGTAAGTAAATCATGATATAAGTAATAATGATGTCAAGAACAACAAGTCAAAACACCTACGATAAATGAAACGATTTTACCCAAAACGCTTCTTTAACATGGAATTTACAAAAGAACGGGTAATATAATGTCATAAGTGAACCATATATGATATCATAACAATGAATATGATTCTGTAATAAGTCAATAACATGATTTAAATCATTATACAGGAGGTTCGGACACTTACAAAGCAAGTCGGACCTAAGGTAAGGGAAATATCACAATCTCATTTTTATCCGAGATTGTTTATTCGTAAGTATTTACTGGGGTGTATTTTATCATCAAAATCCATGTTTCCTCAATATGTAATATTATTTCCATCCACTTACAATAGTTTAAATCCAATTTTACCCTTCGGTGAGTTTTTAGTAAAGAATAAGAAAGGAATCTTTTGTCGTTTTCGTACGAGGTACTTTTTGACTTTTCCGACAAAAGTACGAAGAATGTATTTTTTTTACTTAAACAGTATGAATGGATTTTTATGGTTTTATAAAGCCTTATTTTCATGAAGCTTCCTCCAAAATATTTCATGACTATTTTTAATAAAATCTCTTTCTTTTAAAATTGTATGATGTTTTGTGAAAAGAAATTGATTTTGAAGAAGAAAGGATATTTTCCTCAAGAATTCATTTCAAGTGTTTTATCAAAATTATTTTCCATCTAAGATAATAAAGGGTTCTGTTTCTATCCATATTTTTACATTGATTTGACTATGTTGTGATGGAATTATGTTTATGAATTCCTTTATCTTATATGAATGGTTTTATGATGTCATGTTGTTTAAGAATCCCATTTTTATTACATGGGTTATGCAATGATGTATGATTTATGATTTTGTGGCACACATAAGAAAGGATTCATTAAGAGATGGGTGGGACCTATATCTCCCTCCAATGCATTGGGTAAAGATTTCATATCTCATGAGATAGACATGGCTTGAATGGTAGGTTATACCGGTTCAGTGAAATAGGACTGAAACGAGGATTACTCGATTCAGAAAGGGACTTTGTCCACTAAGATAGTCTTGGCAATGAGTCTTGACTAACAAGAAATGATTCTCTATGATTATGTGTGTATTCCACAATGAGTAATGTTTTAAGTTATGGTTTCATTTTTACTACTATGATTTATCCCATGTTATGAAATTATGCTCTCTTTTGCAGGTTAAGATTTCCAAAAATGTTATGTTCTTATGAAAATTATGTGATTGATATTTCTTTTGTTTACCCTTACTGAGCATTTGAGCTCACCCTTTTATGTTTTCTTTTCCCCAGGATATAAAGAAAGGTTTTAGGTATAAAAAAAAGGAAGATCTTTCTGGGAGATGTTGAAGATCTTTCACCACGATTAGAAGATTTTATTCCGAGTTTCCAAAGACACTAAACTATTACGATCCTTGTGTGTGTGTTTTTGTTATGTACTAAGTATTCCGCAAAAGTAATGTAATGTCCATGTACGTTAGGCTTCGGGTCTCTACAGTAATGATTTTAGGTTTTATTATATATTATCATATATTCGTTCTCAAATTATCGACAGCAGTATCGAATATAATTTCCTTGACTTATAAAGAAGTATATTTAGAGTGGTAAAAGTAGTCCCATGTGGTACTTGAGTAGTTGAAGATGAGGCATAATTCAACATTAGTTTTAATTATCCTATATTCGAGAGTTTTATATGAGGGGTATTAAAATTTATTTTGTTTCAGGGAAGGGTAATATTTTATCCAATGCTCTAACCTGGAAATATTCAGATTTGGATGTGAAGGATGTTGGGGATCAGTTGTAACTAATGGGTTTACTAGAAGAGCTTCACATGGACCTAGTAGTGTGGATATCCCTACCCTAAACATGATGAATATTTTATTGTAGTAGGTGAGAGTGAAGAAATTATTTTATGGGAACTATTAGAGGGTAAGGTACACCCATAATGGGGGTGGGATACCATTGAAGGTCCAAAATAGATAAAAAACTTCATGGTATATTCGAGTAACTCCTGGATGTACTAACCAACTCTAAGGATGATATGCCCCCAAGACATCACCGTTATGGCTCTCTATCACCACAATTCATCCTCTAAATTGAAGGAATACATTTTCAACAATACATCAGTAGTGTTATTCAATCATTTACCAATTCCAATCAGGAAATGGGAGGATATATTAATGGACTTCATGGTGGTGTTGTTGAGAACTCCACATATTCACATGTATTGGTGATTACAAAACCTCTAATGAAACCATTTTATTTAATTCAAATACATGATACATTATTAGTAGATGAACTCAAGAAGTTTTACATATGATTGGTTGTTAGATTTCATAGATCACTGAAGTCTATTATCCCAGATCAGGATCTTATATTTACATCTAGGTTATGGAGAGGAATCCCAAAGTATATGGGAACCTGTTAAAGATATGTTTGATGTACCATACTAAAACAAATCAGTATTCAGAGCATATTATTTAATTTTTGGAGTACATTGTCTAAGAAAGTGTGATTTATTTTGATTCATAATGGGTGGATCATATTCCATTTGTTTAATTAATTTACAATAAAAGTTTGAATATTTCAATCATAATGGCACCATTTGAGTCATTATACATTAACCCTTATCATTCATAGTTATATTAGGTTATATTATCGAAGAGTTACCATGTGGGTTGGTCTTGGTGTAGGATATGATTGGTAAGGTTAATTTTTCCATAAGTGTATAACAATAGTGCAGAGTTGGAAGAAGTTGTATGTGGATTGAAGAAAAAATATGCTATGATTCGTGGTAAGAAACTTATTTTTCTTTAAGGTGTCAACTAGATCATGAAATATATTACTTGGGATATAAAAAAACATAATTCCAAAGTAAATTGGACCATTTGAGATTATAGAGTGAATTTGGGTAGATTCATATTTATTGTACTTTTCACAATGTGATGTAGTGTTCTATTAATTCTTTTATATCTCTTATTTGAAGAATTTATTTATAATCTGTAACAATATTTTGATATGGGTTGAATAGATTTGGATTTGAATGATTTTTATGTAGATAAAATAATCTTGATTATGTATATCAAATAAAAGATTCATTAGGAAATGTGGACTATTTGGTTTGGGTTTTATTGTAGAATGGAATAATTTGGGAAGATACTAGGGATAAAGATTCTAAGATATATTAGTAGTTCCTGTAATTTTTTATTTAGAAAACACATTTAATTTTCAAGGTGGAATGACTGATGGTGGGAAGAAATATAACACCTAGGTATTAAATTTGAGTTTCATTCACTTATTTTTACCTTGGTTTTAATTTGAACTTGATGTTTTAATAATTTTTTTGTGTTTAATGGGAGTTTATATATTATGTGTGTGTGAAGTTTTAATAATTTTTTTTGTGTTTAATGGGATTTTATATATTATGTGTGTGGAGTTCCTTAATGTTCAGTTAGGTCCTTGGTTTCTTTTTCAGGAACAGATCATGTCACAAACACATGGGTTGTTTCGTGGTCTATTTTTAGGTATGTGATGTATGATCATGACCAAGGGGAAACCATTTGATTGGGATACATTATGGCATAGTAGGTGGCATTCTTTCATGATCTAAACCCTATCACATTTAGGTGTTCAACTAGTTTAGGTGGGGGGAACCCAATGTTTCATAGATCTTTGGGATTTTGTGTGAAGGGTTATTGTTTATTCTTATATATGATTCATTGCATCGTAGTGAAGGAAAATGAGCAATGGAAGCTTGGATATTCAAGTTCCTCAGTTTTTTCTTAATTGAGATCATTATGGTTTGATGGTTATATTACGCTTTGACCATTCCATTGTTAAAATTTGGAGGAATACAGATGGTGGGAATTGTGGTGCAGTGAATAATGATGCACCATAATATTCTCATAGGTGATTTAAAGAACCCTATCGTGATTTTTACAGGATGTTGGTCAACCACTCATTAGAGTGTAATGAGAATCATTACATTGAAATGGGTTGGGTTCCCCTTAAAAATAAGTGTGGGAATAGGGGGTGTATAATTATTTAATTTTTTAAACCCCCTCAATTCTAGGTGACACCAAGGTAAATTTTATATAATTTATTAACCTCTCTTAGATGATTTTGTGTGTTGGATCATTAGTCTATCACTGGAATTTTGGTAAGTCCCATATTCATCCTTTATATCTCTTTTCCCCTAGTGTTTCATAGGTTGGTTTCATGTGAGTGGAATTGTGATACTTATGAAATTATTTCATGATTTTTTATTCTATTTTCCATTAATAATGGATTAGGATATTTGGTCCTTAAGAATGGTATATTTGGTGTAGGATTGATGAATTTTTAGGAATAACAAAACTATATTGGTGGATTAAAACATACTGTTGAATTATGTAATTTAATATGTTATGGAATTTATCGTTATTCATGAAATATAATTTTTTTAGATTATGGGAAATTGGTTCAGAAAAAAAATAATTTTTCAAAATAAGGGTTTTTGAAAAATAAGGGAATTTAAATGGTTATTTTGAAACAATGACATTAATGGTGCCTTGTAAACAAAAAAGGAAATTTTTGTTAGTTATGTGGTCTTCAATTATTTCAAAATATGTCATTTTTAATTGTGTTCTTTGAAATATGGGTATTGATGGTTTGGGGAAACACGGGGATTGTATTTTGGTGATAACTTGGTGTTTACATGATGGGAACTATTTCGAAATATCTATGTTACATGCCAATAATATGGGATGATTAGTGTGTGTGTGTGTGATTTATTGGTGAGACATATTTTGAAATAGTTAACATTCATACCATGAGAATAGGTATCTTTCAGAGGTAGAGTAAAACCATTAAACCATGTTTGGTGGATAGGAAAGGGAGTTATAGAAAGGAAAATTGATATTTAATCATTAAAAATGCACATTTTGTATGATTTAATGGATCTAAGGATATCATTAAACTATGGAAAGTGGGTTCCATCCATTATTGGGTGGATGCAGGTTGTGTGAAAGGTAATCATAATATTAGTACAAAATTATCCATGTGATATTTTTTAAAATTTATATTGTATCTCTCCACCATCATCACTCATCCTCCCCACTACCATTAACACTCATGACCCTTCCACTATTAAAGCACATTTCCACCATCACCAACACACCTTGAAAAAATTTCCAATAGTGCATCATACCCTCCAACCATCTTCATTTTACACACTACAATTGTCAATACCATCACCCCTACAACCATACCCATTATCTCCCCATCCACTATCCCTTTCCTTTCCCTTACCATTACCATCGTTTTCATCAATCCCTTTCATCACCATTATCATCGCTCAAATCTACCACCACTATTACTTCCATAACCCCTTTACCTCATTACACCCCTATGTCTCCATAAAACACCATAACACCCCTAAAGATGTTCCCAATAGTGTCACCTCTAACATTAAGAACCAAGAGAGGACCAATAAAGCTTGTCTACCTCAGACTAATGACTTAAAATAGGGCTTGATTATAATTTTTGGATTTTTTTCATGATTTAATTTTTTTCACAAGTTTATTTTTGTGTCAGTCATACAAACCATTTATTTTAGTTTCAACTCCAATTAAATTTTTATATCCCTTTCCCTTTCCATTAATGTAAAAATTAGTTCCCACATACCAAACATTGTCTTAGGTTGTGCACTATAAGGACGAGTAGCTGAAGAAGGGTGGTAACTGTTGAATGGGCCAAATAGAAACACTCAGGGAGAGGAGATCACCTAAATAGATGAAACAAGATAGATATAAAGACACAAACTTCTCATTCATAAATATTATATCTTTTTAAATTAATATTCATTATATTAGACAAACACATTCATGAGTATTGTAAAGTTATAGTGCCTTTGGAAACTGGGAACCTAAAAAACTCATCTATAATATTTCTACAACCTCTCCCATTTAGTTCCTCATAACAATCACCCTTCTTAAATATATCAAACATAATACCTATCATCATAACCTAGTGAATTGAAACATACAAAAGGGTGAGATCATATGTACAGTAAGGGTAAACAAGGAAAATACATAAATATAACATGGGAATAAGTGTGTGACATCATGACCATAACATATTAAAACCATACCCAAATATCCAAGATAAAAATCCGGAATCATGACAAAAAAATAGGAAGTTCATAATTAATGATTCATAAAGAAAATAAATAACATGAGCCATGTTAACATAACATTGGTATTAGACATAGATTTATAGAATACATATAAGAATAGAAAATAATTTCCTCAAAAGACAAGGCTAATTTCCAAAAAAATCATAGTGGAATGGGTTCGCTCCCCAAACCATCATAGTAGCCAAGGTTCGATCCAAATACTATCATAGTGGATAAAGTACCATACTAAAGTGGGTTCACTCCCCATTATAGTTCTACTTATCTAATGAGATATAAATATTTACCCAATTTTTTGGAAGGAGATATAGGACTAGCCCATCATTTGTTATAATGTAACTATAAACCGTTGTTATAACATAACCACCATCACATAATGAAAATCATACAAAAGTGTGCCCCATGATCATAAAAAATTCATCATATCAAAACCCCTGAAAATAAATGAACTTCATAACAAATTTATCATATCAGAACCCATAAAAAAGAAAAAGGATTCATAAATCATTCATTATATCATAACACACAAGAAAAAATGGGTTTCATAAAAATATCATCATAGTAAACAATGTAGGAACGAATTGGGTTTCATAAAATTATATTCATCATAATAATAAACCATGTAGAGAAATTATTATAATGGTATCCTTGGATCATATCCATAGTAAAGAATAAGTAACATCAAATGATGTCATCTTAGATGGAAAATTATTTTTATTGGTTACTTTGAATCTTTTTTGAGGAAAATATACATTAAATATTCGATAACAATTTTAAAACAGAAAAAAATCAATTTTTTTTAAAATCCTTATAAACTTATAAAGGAATTCATAAGAATAATTTAAAACGTTCCATGAGGAAAATAAAATTTTCACTTTGAAAAATATTTTTTAAAACCTGAAACAATATAAAAATACTTTTATTTGAAAATAAGATTATAAATTATAAAGTAATATTTAAAAAATAAGTGTTAGTGATGTTATAAAATACCATTCATGTCATAAACATTAAAATAAATATTATTTTCACATTTTTTGTAAAATCCAAAAAGGAATTGTTTAGAAAATGACATAAAGATTTCAATTATTTTGTTTGTAAAAAGTAATACATGGGTAAAAATATATTTTATAAATCTTTTGAAGAATGTTAAAATGGTTTTTAAATTTTTCTTAGTAAACATGGAGATAAAATATAAATTGTTCTAACCAAATAGAGAAATAAATTTTATTTTTCTTAAAAATAATATTTTGATATCTTTAATCATACAGGAGAGGAAAATTAATAAATTAAATATATTTTTAATAATAATCAGAGGATAAAAAAGGCATTATTTTATTGAGAGGAAGATCATGATATTTCATTATTGTAAGCATAATCGTAAAAAATCCCAATAAACAATGAGATTATAACATAAAACTATTACCACTTTCGTAACTTTGAATCGTATGACCCACAAAAGAATAAAATTAATTGAAACTAAGAATATCATGAGAATAAATATATTCATGGTATTAAAATTTAAATTTTATATATACACTTAACAAAATAACATAGTTTAATAACATAAAATATGTCCCAAAGAAGAAAAATTGAGACCAAAATTCCTTTTAACATTGGTTTCTTTTGAACTATATACCCCGTGAAAGAGATATCCTAAATTGAATATGTAAATGAACATAAAACTCAAGAGAATAATAATAAAATAAATTCATGTGTAGTATATACATCAAATAAATTAAAAACATGGTTAATATGTAATTTTTCTCATAGAAAATAACCAATATATGGAAATATCTTAGCTTAAGTCTTGACATCCTTCATACATGTCTGGACCTCCTACTCTTCGTAAAATATCTATTGGTTTCCCCTAAAAGGAATATTAGGATAGATTTATAAAAAAGTAAGGATTATTGGATGAGGAGAGGGAATTAAGGAAGTAATTTGGTTAGTTTTTGGTTGAATGAAAGGGTTTTGGAAGTGTGAAGTGGAAAGGAGAGGGGTGGCCTTTTATAAGTGAGGTGAGTTACACACTTGTAATTTTTAAAAAGAAAAAGATGTACCCATGTTTTTAATACTCTAAAATGATAAAAAAGGGCTATTATATAATCTTATCGGTGATAAGGTCGAAATATGTCCAGTAAATGGGTATTAGAAAAGTTCCTAGGCCATTTATATATTATCCTTTTAGTTTAACCCCTAGTAAACCCATTTTTACCTTAACCGTGGAAATTAATTTTTATAATTGTTACTATTAATTATGAAAAAAAATTAATTTTACCCAATTATATAATATAAATTATGAAAATTCCAAATATATAATAATTGTTTCCAATTTCCAGTCACATAATTTTAAAATTTAAATTTTAAATTTATCCCGCAGACGTAGTGAAAAAATAGTTTTCCAAATAGAAAATGTTCAAACGTTTTTATATCAAAATTAAAAATAAAAATGATTAAAATAATATAAATTAAACTGATATATATATAATTGAACTCATTTTACTTTTGAAACCATATTAAAACAATTTTTATGTTTTTAATTGCTTAAAAATAAATGAAAATTATCAATAAAAATCAATATTTTTCATTTTTCATAAAAACAATTATATTCTAAACAAATTATCAAAAATAAACCATAATTTAATTTTTAAATTCTGATTTAAAATAAATAAATTTACAAAAATTGATTGAAATTGATTTTAAAATTAGTGCACAGAATATGAAAAAATTTCTTTTCATAAAAATACAGTTTTGTATGATTAAAAAATGATTAATATTTATATCTATTCCAAAAAAATAAGTTGAATGTTATAATTTTTATTTAATATATAGTATATAAATTAATTTAAAATAATTTACCAAATGTTTTTTTATTTATTATGATAAATCATGTTTGTATGCATAAAAATTATTTTTTAGAAAAATATTTCCTTTATTTTTAAATAGATATTATTTTCATTTCTAATTAATTCATCACAAAAGAATTCATTTTATATACATGTGTAGAACATATATTTTTATAATTTAGTTAATACTATTCATACATGTCATCCCATTGGATATGTAATATCTATCATATTAAATAATGATATTTTAATTGTATGTCATGTTTCGTAAAAACTTAGTGTTGCGTGTAACAAAATATAAACTAGATGTTGCATGTAACACAACATTTAAAAGAAATTAAATATATAAGAAGAAATATATTTCACAAAATATATAGATTTTAAATTTTATCCCCTTAAATTAATTGAATCCTTGCAATTTAGAATTGTGCTTGGTAATCAAGGGTTTAATATTTGAAAATCCATTTGTTCACAACCCACATGGTATAATAGGTTATAATAAAAATTCCACATGAAAATATATAAAATAATTTATGAAGGTCATATAAAAGAACACATAACTTGGTTTCCTTATATAATAATATTGGAGGGTAGTGAAAACAACAAAAAATAAAAGAAAAGTAATACCGAAATATTTATAGAGAGTAATAGAGAACATGTTCATGAGAATGTTAATGACCACATAACCATAAATATGCGATAAGTGAAAATACTATTCCATCATAAAAATTGAAGGTAAATGTATAACATTTTATTTGGAGATCATTTTCATAAATTTGAATAATTTTCATGGTATTATATACTCATTTTTTTAATTCCATTTCATAATAAAAAACTTTTCATTTAGTTGTGCTTCAATCAATTTCCACTTCATCGCATAATTTAAGAAATGAAGAAGAATTGTTTTATGTCTGAAGCACTAGTAGATCATAAGATCGATAAAGGAATTATAATTAATTATTTCTTTATCAAGTTAATATCAAAAATATTATTATTTTAACATGTTATATAATAACATCCAAAGTTAAACCTAATCCATTCCTTGAATGGTTAACCTTAAGTATCTGCTATGTTTGCAAAAATTGAAATCCAAAAAATTGGATAGAAGGTCAGTAAATTTACAAAATAAACATATCATTAATCCCCCAAAAAACATGAATTATGTTTTAACTTTACATACCAAATAAGTGAATACATTGATCATATATTCTCCTCAAACATGGAAACATCCTAAATTACAATAAAAACTTAATGAAAATATACATACATTCTCATTCCTTGAATAAAACCACAAATTAATGAATATATTACATAAATAAAAAAATGTTGAAAACTCTATCAATGATAACATAAACCACTTTGTCCAAAAATAAATAATTTGATTCTATGTCATCAATACTATCTGATTTAATTTATTTGTATCAATCCTATCTTTATCCCAACATTATTATCTCCAAATTATGAATATATTAAGGGATATCTTCCCTTAATCATATTTTTTTTCTATAAAATACCACCTTCATATTAAATAAAATTTATAGGCCAATTTTACTATTCAATATATTCTTGTAAATCCTTAAGAAAAAAGTTATACTAAAAAATTATAATATATCTCATAATTATTGAATTAAACTATATAAACACTAAAGTCATTCTACTTCAGTCTTAAATTATTAACTACGCTTCATCATCTTATTCCTTAAATAACGCATTCCTACAATATGAAATATGAATCATTTATTAACATTAATCAACCTTAATTTAATCATTCATTGCATGTTTAACATAACCAATATATTTAGAATATCCCAGACCTTTAATATTAAAAGTGTGCTATCTTAATCATTAGTAGTATAACCATTAATCATACCACCTTGTTGATTATCTTCATGAGATTTCCTTATAGGACTTTTATTTGTATAATTACCATTCTTTCCACATTTAAAACATTAAAATATTAATGGCGCCTTAGGGAAACCATTATTATTATTAATTTCATTAACACAACATTTCATTTTTCCTGAAAATGTATTTTCTTTGTGTCCTTCTTTTTCACACTCAAAACATGTTTGGTTCTTGTAAGACATTCCCTAGAGTGACTCTTCCCACATTATCAATATAAATAAAATTGTGTCTTCTTTATGCCATGGTCTCCACTACTTGATCTCTCAACTAACTCAATCCTTATAATATTTAGTGACTCCAAGATTTGGTTAATTTTAATTTCTTTAATCATATATCAGGATAACTAATTAGACTAAATCATAATATCCTTCACAATAGTCATCATCCCATTTTTTTGAGCATGAACACATTATCAATCAATTTAATGTCTATATAATTCATAATTTGTCCACAAATTAACTAAAACCAAAAATCATAGTGTGATAAACAATAATAATTGTGGGGAACCAAATAATGATTAAAAATAGCTCATAAGATACCTAAATCATGAAAAATTAATTTTAATCTATGACACTTTAGGTTTATCCATATCATTCATGGTGATTATTTAAATCCATAATGGTGGTTCATAAATATTTTCTAAATTTTCAAATCATATCCCCTAGGAGTTTCAATCCTATTGTGAACAGAGGCCCATTGTAACATATAAAGATTCAATTGAGTCAAAATCACTGACCCCTTTTCAGAGTTGTTACCCCTAGGTACCTATGTGATAGAGCCACATCCACTTATATGTGATTTCTTAGAAGCCACTGACTCTTTCCTCTACCAAAATTTCAGAACATTTTTATATACTTTAATCATCCTTATAATTATCTTTAGACATATTCCTAGATATATCCTTATACATATCTATCGGGATTTCACTAAAAATTACTCATCCTAGTTTCCAAATGTTAAGTAAAACTATCCTTTGATTCCAACAATAAATACCCAAACTTATTTTTCATAGATATTACATCTTTTTAGATGAATATTCATTAAATTACATAAACACGTACCGATGGATCATAAAGGTATAATGCATTTGGAAACCTAGAAACAAGAAAAAATTGTCCATACCAATTCTACATCCTCTCTCACTTAGTACCTCACATATGGAACACTTCTTAGACATATCACATATAATACCTTTCACCGTATCAATAGGAAAATAAAGGTAAGAAAGGGTGAGCTCATAATCTCAATAAGGGTAAATAAGGGAAATATTTAAACCTAACAAGGTTATAAGGGTATATGAATGTGATAATAATATATGAAAACCATACCATGCATATCAAAAATCAAAAATATTGAGTCTTGTTATAAATATTGTAAATACATAAGATATGAATCATAATAAAATAAAAGAATATGATCCATGAGAACACAACAACGAAATAATAAACAAGATTTTTGGTTTATACATAAGAATAGAAAATCATTTCCTTAGTAGTAAAGGTTTATTTAAAAAAATATAATAGTGGAATGAGTTCACTCTACAACCCATCATAGTAGTCAAGGTTCACTCCCCAAAAAACATTTTGTACAAAGTCCCTTACTGAATGGAGTTAACTCCCTATTCTAGTCTTATTTATCTCATGATATATAAATATATATCAAATGCATTAGCGGGAGATATAGGCCCCACATTTCTTTCTTATAACATAACCATTATCCTTGGTGAAAGCATAACCATCATCCTTGGTTATTAATTAACCACCATCAGATAATTAAAATGATACTTAAGTGTTCCAATTTATCAAAAAACACTCATTATATTAGTATCCCTAAAAATAACGGTCTTAAAAATATCATTATCATAACAGAATCCATTAAAATAAGTAGGATTCAAAAATCATTCGTTATATCAAAACCCATAAAATGAAATGAGAGTCATAAAACATTTCATCTTGGAATAAAACATGGAAATGAAATTGGTTTTAGAAAAATATCTTCATCATAAACCTAAACCATCTAGAGAAAGAATAATAATAGTATTGGTAGATCATATCCCTAATAAATCCTAAATAACATAAAATGGTGTAATATTATATGGAAAATGATTTTTGAAATATTACTAAGAACATTTTTTAGAAAAATATATTTTCCCCATTGAATAATTATTTTTAAAACATATAATATTTCTATACTCCTTTTCATTGAAAATAACATTGTAAACATATAAATGAATCTTCAATATTAATTTATAACAATTATTGAGAAAAATAACCTTTTCAATTTGAATTTATTTAAAACATAAAACAATTTTAAAATACTTTTCATTGACAATAAACATGGAAAATTATAAAGGATGATTTAAAATAATGAGTTTTCATGAGAGATGAAAATACTATTCATGTCGTACACTTTAAAAAAATATTATTTTTACATTTTTGGTAAAAGCTAAGTGTGAATTGTTTGGAAAATTATATTAATATTCCATTAAAAAAACTCTAAAAATTTAAACATGGGTAAAATTTTCTTTTATAAATATTTTTAATAATTTTAATGAATTTTTGAAAACACTTTTAGTAAAAATACATGTGGAATAAAACGGATTTTCGACTAGAGATATAAATAAATATGATATTTCTTAAAAACAATCCCTTGTTCTTTAATACTTTAAGAGAGGATAATTAAAGGATAAAATGTATTCTCAAAAAATAACCATAGGAGAAGAAAATATGTGGTTTTATTGAGAGGTTGATAATAATATTTCACCATTGGAATCATAATCATAATAAATCATGAAAAATTATGAGATTATAAAACAAAACCATTACCACTTTGGTAACATTGAATTTTAAACCCCATGAATTAATAAAACTAATTTAAACATAAAACATAATGAAAGTAAATAAATAAATGATATTACATGAAAAATGGTATATATATAAACCTTCTAAAATAATAGAGTTTCATAACATAATTTATGTCTCAAAGAATACATATTTTGATGAAAATCTGTATCGCTTTGGAAACTTTTGAATCATATAACCCATTAAAGAGAGATCCTCAAATGGATGTGTAAATCCCCATAACATTCAGAATGTTCATAATAATATAAATTAAAGGTAATTATATAAACAACATAAATGAATCACATTGTGAATATGGAACATTTATCACTAAAAAGTAAAAGTGTTATGAAATTCCTTTACGTTAAGCCTAGACTTCCTTTATACATGTTAGAAACACCTCCTATTAAGAGAACATATTTTGGATTGCACCAAAAGAAATGTTATATTGGATTAATAACAAAATTAATCTTTATAGGATGATATTTAGGAATTAATAAATGTATTTTTTTATGGATTGGATGAGAAAATGGGTTATGGAAGTTTGAAGAGGAGGGGAGTGGGAGTGACCCTTTCTAAGTTATGTGAGTGGAACACTTGTAATTTTTTTAATAAAAATGTGTTACCACATTTTTCAGATTAGAAAACTCTCCAAAGTGGGAAATCATTATACAATAGAGGTGATAATGTCTAAATATTTTCTAGTAAATGGGAATTGTTAAAGTTTATAGGTCATTTTACCCCTTATTCTTTTAGTTTAACCCCCTAGTAAACCCATTTTCACATTAACCGCAATAATTAATTTTTACTAATTTTACTATTCATTATGGTAAAAAATTATTTTTTTCTTATTAAATAAAATATATTATAATAATCCCAATTTTTTTATCCATTTTTTCAAATTCAATTCGTAGAAGTGGAAAAATGTAATTTTATATTAATCCTGGAGATGGGATGAAAAAGTTGTGTTCTAAAGAGAAGACGTTCAAACTTTTAAAAGGTTTTCATATTAAAATTCAATATTAAATAGATTTGAATGACATAAATTGGATTAATAGATATATAATTGAACTAATTTTACTTTTAAAAACATACTAATATAATTTTAATGTTTTTAAATGGTTTAAAAGAAAGGAAAATTCTTCATAAAAATAATATTTTTCACTATGCATTGAAAAAATTTTCTTTTAAAAAATTTCTCAAAAAATTACCAAATAATAATTTTTAAATTTTGATTTAAAAAAATTACTTAATTTTTTCAATTAGAATTTAAAAAACATTAAAATATTAATTTTAAAATAAGTGTATAAAAGATGATAAAATATCTTATTATAAAAATAGAGTCTGTAAGGGTAAAATTGGATTTGTTCTTATCTGTTATCTAGAAAAAACATAATATTAATGTTGAAAATATGATCGAATATATAATATATAAATTTCATTAAAATATTTCACCAAATTTTATTTTTTTACTTTATTGATG
Organism: Viscum album; assembly: GCA_963277665.1. Classification (NCBI taxonomy): domain Eukaryota; kingdom Viridiplantae; phylum Streptophyta; class Magnoliopsida; order Santalales; family Viscaceae; genus Viscum; species Viscum album. The sequence goes on along the minus strand of OY728119.1, from coordinate 1,680,448,211 downwards.
AAATATACAACAGTGTGCACAAAAATAGTTTTTCTGAAAAAGATTTCATTTTAAAAATATTTTTTATTTTTATTTATTACTAATTGGTCTCGAGAGAATTATTTTTATATAAATTTGTAAACCATATAGTTTCATGATTTAGTTACTCCTATTCATACCCAATATTTTAACGTCTAGGTGATAACCATCATATTAAATAATAATATTTTAATAGTATGTCATGTTTTATTAAAACTCAATGTTGCGTATAATTCAAGATAAAATTGAAGTCATGTGTAATACAATCTATAGAATAAATTAAAATTATTCAAAAAGAATATTTCATAAAATCTTGGTATAAGGCCCCTGCCATAATCATTACATAATCTTGAATTAAACGAATAATTCACTTTTAGGATCTTTTCAGGTTTAGAGTTTTAGAGATTTAGGCCATAACTATTACATTACAATATGAATATTACAAATTGACACTACTACTCAGTACTCATTTTTTTCATAAAATAAAAACTCTTAAAAAGAAACATGTCTAGTTCCATGTTTTAGATATCATGGATTTTCCTTGATCCCATATTTGACCCTATTCATCTTTAAGTCATGTGGAAAACATTTCAAAACTTGGGATGAGAATAAATGGCTCAGTAATGGTTATAAAACAGTGAATGAAAACATTTGTTCATAAATACATACAAAACATGAACTCTTTTACTTACCTCATGAAAACATAAGATTTATGAAAGACACATAGAAATCATAAATCATAAAGGTAACTTGAGGCATCCATACCATACTTACATTGTAGCTATCACAGCTACATAGGGAGTTACTTTGGAATACCCATCATAGTATATTTCCTAAATCTCTTAGGAGAAACTTTCACGTTTACCTCCGTCACGTTACCCAATGCATTGGAGAGCTATCTTGGGCTCACCCGCCCTAGGTTTATCACGGAACCACCCGTATACGTAAACAATACCCAATAACCATAAAATAATCATAACATATAACACATGTATAAAGGATATAAAACATTTCCACATTCCAATATATCAAATCAAGATATTGAAATAAACAATGTTCAATCAAATCATTTTCAAAACCTTTTAAAAAGAGATTTTTGAATCAAAGTGTCCCATACCACTTTGAATTTTTTTAATGAATTATCATTTGAAAACATTAATGTCCATATAAATAAATCCTAAAAACCATTTTGAAATCATGGACATTAATTAGAAATATTTAGAAGAAAAAATCTTTAAAACATTTAAAACGATATTTTAGTTAAAGAGTTTTTAACAAAAAGAGGGATGCTTTAATAAAATTAATTGAAGAATAAATTTTAATCAGAACACTATAATATAATGAGAATAAATGGATTCATGATATAATTTTTCAAAGGATAGTATATACACCATATAAGAGTTAATTGGTGCATAACAACAATGAAGTCTCAATGGAAATGTAAATTGGGATAAAATCCCTTATAAAGATGGAATCCTTAAATTAAGGATAAATCAATCTCATAATTATGTGTGACAAATATAAATACACCAAATTTAAGTGGATATTAAGTGTAAAACAATCCGAGTTCATTCACACATATTCATAGGATGACATAAATAAAAAAAAGAGACCCAAAGAATGGAAATTAGGTTAAGGAGTTCCCCTAACGATTTGGTAACTTACAAAACATATGCCACATGAAAGAGGGATCATAAAATGAAGATGTAAATACTCATAAATGAGAGTATTTTACACAAAGAGTACAATCATGGGCAGTACATACACCACACAAGGAAAATAGTGGCAAGTATAGCATGAATCTCACGAGAATAAAAAGTGAGACGAAACCCTTTTCCACGTTGCAATCAACCGAGTCGTATGAAAAAAAGTTAATAACCAACAAATAAATCACAGAATACCATGAATATAATGAGAATAATGATAATATATATAAAATGGCAGTACACAATACACCACATGTAATGAATAAGTGGATATTATGTGTAAAACAATCCGAGGTTATTCACACATTTTCATAGGATGACATAAAAAAAATAGAATATCAACCCAAGGAATGGAAATTGGGTTAAGGAGTTCCCTTACCGATTTGGTAACATACAAAACATATGCCACATGAAAGAAGGATCGTAAAATGAAGATGTAAATACTCATAAATGAGAGTATATTCCACAAATAGTACAATCATGGGAAGCACATACAATACACAAAGAAAATAGTGGCAAGTATATCATGAATCTCATGAGAATAAAAAGTGAGACGAAACCCTTTACGACGTTGTAATCAACCGAGTCCTATGACAAAAAGTTAATAACCACCAATTAAATCACATAATACCATGTATATAATGATAATAATGATAATATATATAAAATGGAAGTACACAATACACCACATGTAATTAATAAGTGGCGAACAATGGAAATCTCATGGAATTAAAAGTGAGATAAGAAAATCCCTTACAAAAATTCGGCAGCCTAACAGCGCCACTTAAATTTTTTTAAAATGAATTGATGAGAGTAATAGGGGGTATCTCATCATATAAAAATACAAATTACAGTATTGTGAATATAAAATAACATCCTCCAACATAAGAACATGGAGCATAAATGAAATGACATAAAAGAGAGTACTTGAAAAGAAAGACATAGGTCAGATCCCTTACCACGTGTCCGACTTAACTCGATCATTCTTTAATTTCCTGAATAATAAACTAAAGTTAATTTATACTTTCTTAAGAACCTTTTTCAAGTTTATTATTCCTTTTATATCACTTATTACCATGTTATAAACATTATGTAATCATTTAAGTTAATAACATTCATTTTGTCGATATTTGGTACTTGAGTCAAAATGAACACCTTATATTTACAATTTGTCCATGTGGTCAATATTTCATTATATCCAGAATTATATTCATGATTTTTATATCATATATATTATATATATCCAGTATATACATGTTTTATAATTGTACATAACATTTAGAGGTGATAAATGAAATGCACCGTTCATGGAGACGGTAAGCCGTACGTACGCATGAACGCTACTTTCATTTCTATTTCATATTTTAATGGAATTAAAACATAATGATAAATAGGTATATTATAATTCCAGTATAATATAATATATAATATCATTAACTCCATCCTTTATACATCCCACATAAGTCATTAACGAGTCACATCACTTTGAGGGGGTGATAGTCCACACTTCCTCAAATGAGATTATCGTATTTAACCACTATGGAAACCATAAAGGATTGATATAAAAGGGAAGTACAGAAGCATAAATAAATCATAAACATAATATATATCATATATAAGTACAGTTCCATGATAATTTCCACCATGATAGGCGGTAAGATGTAATTGAACAATCATCGTTTCATGAGGCGTTAGTTTTCCATCCACATAAACATTATGTTCTTCATCCATTAGATGGAGGTGTATGTAAGTGTAGTTATAATACTTCTTATAAAAACATCCTAGTATATTGAGGATACTGTTTTTGTTAAAAAATAAAGAAATAAAAAGATTTTAGGGGTTGGAGAAGTAAAATAAAAGAAAACTATTTAAGAGAAAACGTTACCTTTAATTTGGGTAACTCCCTTTGGTTTGAACCAAAGGACTTCTTGAAGTGCCTTCTTCCTAAGGTAAGGTTTTTAGGAGGAGGATATGGATGTAGGGATCCAAATTGGGAAGAGTTTGGATGATCCAAATGTCTTGAGAGGTGTGAGTAATTGAATAGAAGTAGTCCCCTTTTATAAGGGAGAGGAGGGGATCTTTAGGAAAGAGTGAAAATATTATTTTATAATATAAAGATATTCGGTTTCTAATGGTCCAAAAATAATTAAGTTCAAAGATAAGATTACTCATAATCGAAATAAAATCATCAAATCAGTATTGGACATGTTTTGGATAATATTTTAATCATTATAATCTTATTTAATTAAATCATTTATTAATGAGGTAAATATTGCGTCATGATTGTGTCATAAATAATTTAATTTATTTGATATCTAAAAATTATAAAAAAAAATTCCATGATGTAGGAAATCTTATTATATTTACAATTAATATTAATAGTCGAAAATATAATTTATATAACCCCTTATAAAAATTATTTTACTAAAAGATATTTTCTTTTGTCATTTTTTCCTTTACTTTAAGTTAATTAATCTAAATTGTCCTTACCACTCCCAAGTGGATGAAAGGGGTCCCAAAATCGACCCAAAGATGCCCATGGTCGGCCATGACTCATCCAATAAGGTTAAGACAAGTGTTAAGGAAATTTGGAATTATTATAATATTCTTTTAACCTTGAATTACCCTATTTACCATTAACTACGGTAAATAAAAGTCAAAAGTTACTATTCACCAAAAATTATTTTCATCTTAATGAACCATATTTTACTTATTAAAAACAAACATGTATGTCGGATTTTTGAAATTCAATTCACAGATGTGGTAAAATTCCATTTAAATGAAAAGGTCGGTTTTTTAACTACCACTATGTGGTGTCACTATTCATCAAAAATTGAAATTTTTCAAAAAAATACCAAAAATTCAACCTAATCTATATTTGATATTCCGAATTCAAAAATTATGTCTATTTATCAAATTTCCAAACATAGAAGTGTAATTAATTAATTTAAAAATTAATTCCTGCTGTTAAATCAAATAGTGTGTTTTTAAGAAACAATAACTATCAAAAGATTGATACTTGTTTATGTGCAAATTCAAAGTCAAATTAATTCGAATGACCAAAATTGGATTAAATGGTAATAATATATTTTAATTTCACTTTAAAACCAATTAAAATGATAATCTAACCATATAAATAAATTAGATTAAAAAGAACTTTTGAATTAAAATACAATATTTTTCACTATTCATTAAAATATGAACTTTATCGGAAAAATTCCAAAAAATTTGCACAAAGTAAATTTTGATGTTCCCATTATAAAGAAGGATTTTATTTGGTCATATAGTATTTATTAAAGTGACCAAAACTATATTTAAAAAGGGTTTTCCATTAAAAGGCGGTAAATCGGCCTTTTAATGTAAATTATGCTTAAAATTAGATTTATTCACATTTTAAGCCTCTAACTTTTATTGGATAAATGTAAATACATTTAACAAACATGTATAATCATGTTTTATTTATTTTTGTTCATTCCTACCAATACAATGGCTAGGATTTGACTACCATTTAAAATAATAATATTATATTATTTGTGTGCAACGTAAGATTCCAAAGCAACCCGTTGTTGCGTATCAGGTACGATATCGAACATAGAAACCCATTTAAGATAAAATTAATATTTAATTATAAAATATAAATAAATATGAAAATATCTTATTCTTGATTTAACTTGGATGTTACATACTTCTCCCCTTTTTGGAATTGCGTCCTCGCAATTTTAAAACTGGGCTTGGAAACTTCATTAAAAGTCCCACATCAGAAAAAGTGAATAAAATTATCACTTTAAAATAAATAAAGATATATATAAAGGTCACTTGAGACAACCCATACTAGGATTCCATGTAGGAAAACATGGATATGGAAGAAAAACTAACTCTCATAGATTAATAGAGAGTGATAGAGAAATTGATCACAGAAAGTTAACCGACACAATACCATGAATTTGTGGTTGGGTAAAAGTCTAATGATGAAAGATAGGTCATAACATTTTTTTTCTTCTTCAAGATCGTTTTCATAGAGTTGAATAAATTTATTAATAACTAGACTAATATTGTAAGGAAATATACTTACTTGTCATATATAGTTTCATCCTTTAATAAAATTATTCCACAAACTCATCTTTTCTCCAATCGATGAATCTTAAAGATGACTTGTTCACATTAAAAGCACTATAATAAATGTCTAGAGAATTACATAATCCACAAAAACTAAACTATAAATTTCCCTTGCCTTTAGACATTAACCAAAACCAAAATTTCTAGTATAAGATCAGATAATCCCCAAAAGGATAATCTTTTATAAAAAGAAATATTATTGTTAATCTCAAAAATTCACCAAAAAGAACCCAAGGTTCAAGAAACACCATTAAATAAAATACTATCCCTAAAATTCTCCAAAGTAATCTAAACTAAGATTTAAACCCAAATCTCTGAAGTATTTAACCACGTAGTCTTCCAAGGTAAATTTTAACATTTATCCCCAAATAACATCAGTTACTCTAAAATTCTTATACTGAAAAGTAGTTAACCTAATCACATATCCTCCATGATATGATAATCATGTCCATAGATAAACCAAAATCAACTTATTCCAGATTCATAAGATCATCTAACTAAAAATAATTTGTCATACTAACCAGGGACTTCATGTAGTCTAGTGGTAGGCGATAAATACCTGTCGCACTTTAGTTGTGGGTTCGATTCCCGCAGCTTCATCCGACGCGGCAGGTTGTCACACGGTTTGCGTGTTGTCCCTTTTTAAAACTACATAATTTTATAACATTCCCAAAAAAGATATAAATTCATTAAAAATAACCATAACATATTTTAACCATAAAGGTTATCTAATAACTTTCGTTTTGCATCCCAAAATGTATTAACCGGTAATTGCCTCAAATTCAAAGATCATATAAACCAAAATGGTTCTTTATAACTATATACACAAAAGAAAAGATAATTATTCCTTGAATAAAATATTCATATATCAAACAACAGGGTTACACATACTATAAAAAGTCATCTAATGTAATCCCATTATCAAAAGATCCTTAATAATTTTAAGTATTTCACCATCCTAAAATCTACCATAACTCTTGAATCTCATATATGTTAAATTCTTACAGATTCAAAATTATTCATGATCCATTAACCATTAATTTTCAAAATATTTTGAAATAAATCTTACCTACAAACAAAATCATGAGTCATATCCTGAGACTCAATAATGTCAAAACATATGTTAAGAAATAATCCATACCTTTCATTGTTCATTGTCAGTTTCTTCATCCTCAGCCGTAATGGCATTAGGTATTGGTAAACAAATATTTTTATGATCCTGGTGATCCCATTCCTGAAACTTCTTCGTAGGACATGTGTTTGTATAATGACCATGCATACCACATTTAAAACATTCAATTGATCCATCAGAAATAACTTCTTTCCCTTTCCTAGAGTCAACTGGATTATTCCTTTTTCCATGGAAGGTTCTTGCTTTATGACCGTCATTTCCACATCTATAGCATCTTCTCTCCCCTTTGAATAATTTTCCTAGGTGTTTCTTTCCACATCCATGACACAACAATTTTTGAACATACTTACCTATATGATTATTACCTGAACTTCTATAGGGATTTGTTTCTCGCATATACGACGCCTTATAAAAATCACCAAGGTTAAGGTTGTCAATCATGACTCCAGAGAGTTGGTTGATAATAAACACAAGAGTTATCATTGAATCTTCCATTTCATTCAATTTCTCATTCATAAAATCATCATAGTTTTCTTCACCTCCATTGTTACATTGATTCCTGCTAGATCCATCCATTGACTAAAACCAAAAAGGTAAGTGTGAGTATGTCAGTAAAATCATCATATAATATCTTATGAAGAGGGTAAACACTAAGATATACTTATTCATGTAATCTTATACTCATTAACTTTATCTAAAAGAAAACTACGACTCTTTCTGAAATCCTAACCATTATGGTAATGTCACTTATGCTTAAAGAATTCCCTAACCTCTAAAGTTATCTAAACCTACCTCTGATACCAACTATAAGGCCCCAACCTTAATCATTACATAATCCTGAATTGAACGAATAATTCACTTTGAGGATCTTTTCAAGTTTAGAGTTTTTTAGATTTAGGTCCTAACTATTACATTACAACATTAATATTACAAATAGACACTACTACTCAGTACTCATTTTTTTTCATAATATGAAAACTCTTAAAAAGAAACATGTCTAGTTACATGTTTTAGATATCATGGCGTTTCCATGATCCCATCCTTGACCTTATTCATCTTTAAGTCATGTGGAAAACATTTCAAAAATTGGGATGAGCATAAAAGGCTCAGTAAGGGTTATAAAACAGTGAATGAATTGTTTTTTTCATAAATACATACAAAACATGAACTCTTTTACTTATCTCATGAAATCATAAGATTTATGAAAGACACATAGAAATCATAAATCATAAAGGTAACTTGCGGCATCCATACAATACTTACATTGTAGCTATCACAGCTACATAGAGAGTTACTTTGGAAAACCCATCACAGTATATTCCCTAAATCTCTTAGGAGAAACATTCACGTTTACCTCTGTCACATTACCCAATGCATTGGAGAGCTATCTCGGGCTCACTCGCCCTAGGTTTATCACGGAACCACCCGTATACGTAAACAATGCCCAATAACCATAAAATAATCATAACATATAACACATGTATAAAGGATATATAACATTTCCACATTTCAATATATCAAATCAAGATATTGAAATAAACAATGTTCAATCAAATCATTTTCAAAACCTTTTAAAGAGAAATTTTTGAATCAAAGTGTCTCATACCACTTTGATGCTTTTTAATGAATTATAATTTTAAAACATTAATGTCCATATAAATAAATCCTAAAACCCATTTTGAAAACATGGATATTAATTAGAAATATTTGGAAGAAAAAATTGTTAAAACATTTAAAACTATATTTTAGTTAAAGAGTTTTTAACAAAAAGATGGACGCTTCAATAAAATTAATTGAAGAATAAATTTTAACCAGAACATTATAATATCATGAGAATAAAGGGATTCATGATATAATATTTCAAAGGACAGTATATACACCATATAAGAGTTAATTGGTGCATAACAACAATGAAGTCTCAATGGAAATGTAAATTGGGATAAAATCCCTTATAAAGAGGGAATCCTTAAATTAAGGATAAATCAATCTAATTATTATGTGTGAAAAATATAAATAAACGCAATGTAAGTGGATATTAAGTGTAAAACAATCCGAGTTCATTCACACATATTCATAGGATGACATAAATAAAAAAAAGAGACCCAAAGAATGGAAATTGGGTTAAGGAGTTCCCTTAACGATTTGGTAACTTACAAAACATATGCCACATGAAAGAGAGATCATAAAATGAAGATGTAAATACTCATAAATGAGAGTATTTTACACAAAGAGTAAAATCATGTGCAGTACATACACCACACAAGGAAAATAGTGTCAAGTATAGCATGAATCTCACGAGAATAAAAAGTGAGACGAAACCCTTTTCCACGTTGTAATCAACCGAGTCGTATGACAAAAAGTTAATAACCAACAAATAAATCACAGAATACCATGAATATAATGAGAATAATGATAATATATATAAAATGGCAGTACCCAATAAACCACATGTAATGAATAAGTGGCGAACAATGAAAATCTCACGGAACTAAAAGTGAGATAAGAAAATCCCTTATAAAAATTCGGCAGCCTAACGGTGCCACTTAATTTTTTTTAAAATGAATTGATGAGAGTAAGAGGGGGTGTCTAATAATTTGAAAATAAAAATTACATTGTTTTGAATATAAAATAACATCCTCCAACATAAGAACATGGAGCATAAATGAAATGACATAAAAAGAGTACTTGAAAAGAAATAGAGAGGTCAGATCCCTTACCTCGTGTCTGACTTGACTCGATCATTCTTTAATTTCTTGAATAATAAACTAAAGTTAATTCATAATTTCTTAAGAACCTTTTTCAAGTTTATTATTTCTTTTATATCACTTATTACCATGTTATAAACATTATGTAATCATTTAAGTTAATAACGTTCATTTTGTCGACATTTCGTACTTGAGTCAAAATGAACACCTAATATTTACAATTTGTCCATGTGGTCAATATTTCATTATATCTAGAATTATATTCATGATTTTGTTATCATATATATTATATATATCCATTATATAGATGTTTTATAATTGTACATAACATTTAGAGGTAAGAAATGAAATGCACCCTTCATGGAGACGGTAAGCCGTACGTACGCATGAACGCTACTTTCATTTATATTTCTTATTTTAGTGGAATTAAAACATAATTATACATAGTTATATTATAATTACAGCATAATATAATATATAATATCATTAACTTCATACTTTATACATCCCACATAAGGAATTAATGAGTCTCATCACTTTGAGGGGGCGGTAGTCCGCACTTCCTCAAATGAGATTATCGTATTTACCAACTATGGAAACCATAAAGGCTTGATATAAAAGGGAAGTACATAAGCATAAATAAATAATAAACATAATATATATCATATATAAATATAGTTCCTTCATAATGGACACCATGATAGGAGGTAATATGTAATTGAACAATCATCCTTTCATGAGGCGTTAGTTTTCCATCCACAGAAACATTATGTTCTTCATCCATTAGATGGAGGTGTGTGTAAGTGTAGTTATAATACTTCTTATAAAAACATCCTAGTATATTTAGGATACTGGTTTTGTTACAAAATAATGAAATAAAAATATTTTAGGGGTTGGATAAGTAAATTAAAAGAAAACAATTTAAGAGAAATCGTTACCTTTAATTTGGGTAACTCCCTTTGGTTTGAAACAAAGGACTTCTTGAAGTGCCTTCTGCCTAAGGTAAGGTTTTCAGGAGGAGTATAGGGATGTAGGTATCCTAATTGGGTAGAGTTTGGACGAGCCAAATGGCTTGAGAGGTGTGAGTAATTGCATATAAGTGGTCTCCTTTTATAAGGGAGAGGGGGGCTCTTTAGGAAAGAGTGAAAATATTATTTTATAATATAAAGATATTCGGTTTCTAATGGTCCAAAAATCATTATGGTCGAAGATAAGATGACTCATAATCGAAATAAAATCATCAAATCAGAATTGGAAATGTTTTGGATAATATTTTAATCATTTTAATCTTATTTAATTAAATCATTTACTAATGAGGTAAATACTGCATCATGATTGTGTCATAAATAATTTAATTTATTTGATATCTAAAAATTATAAAAAAAATACCATGATGTAGGAAATAGCTTTATATTTCCAATTAATATTTATAGTCGAAAATATAATTTATATAACCCCTTATAAAAATTAATTTACTAAAGGATATTTTCTTTTTTCATTTTTTCCTTTACTTTAAGTTAATTAATCTAAATTGTCATTATCACTCCCAAGTGGATGAAAGGGGTCCCAAAATCGACCCAAATATGCCCATGGTCGGACATGACTCATCCAATAAGGTTAGGACAAGTGTTAAGGAAATTTGGAATTATTATAATATTCTTTTAACCTTGAATTACCCTATTTACCTTTAACCGCGGTAAATAAATGTCAAATGTTACTATTCACCAAAAATTATATTCATCTTAATGAACCACATTTTACTTCTTGATAACAACCATGCATGTAGGATTTTTGAAATTCAATTCACATAAGTGGTAAAATTCCATTTAAATGAAAAATTCAGTCTTTTTAACTACCACTAAGTGGTGTCACTATTTATCAAAAATTGAAGTTTTTCAAAAAAATACCAAAAATTCAGCCTAAGCTATATTTGATATTCTGAATTCAAAAATGATGTCTATTTTTCCAATTTCAAAACATATAAGTGGCATTAATTAATTTAAAAATTAATTCCCGCTGTTAAATCAAATAGTGTGTTTTTAAGAAACAATAACTATCAAAAGATTGATACTTGTTTATGTGAAAATTCAAAGTGAAATTAATTCCAATGACCAAAATTGGATTAAATGGTAAAAATATATTTTAATTTCACTTTAAAACCAATTAAAATGATAATATAACCATATAAATTAATTAGATGAAAAAGCACTTTTGAATTAAAATACAATATTTTTCACTATTCATTAAAAAATGAACTTTATCGGAAAAATTCCAAAAAATTGCAGAAAGTAAATTTTGATGTCCCCATTATAATAAAGGATTTTATTTGGTCATATAGAATGTATTAAAGTGTCCAAAACTAGATTTAAAAATGGTTCTCCATTAAAAGGCGTTAAATCGGCATTTTAATGTAAATTATGCTTAAAATTAGATTTATTAACATTTTAAGACTCTAACTTTTATTGGATAATTGTAAATACATTTAATAAACATGTATGATCATATTTTATTTAGTTTTGTTCATTCCTACCAATTCAATGGCTAGGAGTTGACTACCATTTAAAATAATAATATTATATTATTAGTGTGCAACGTAAGATTCCAAAGAATCTCGTTGTTGCATATCAGGTACGCTATCGAACATAGAAACCCCATTAAGCTAAAATTAATATTTAATTCACAAATATAAATAAATATGAAAATCTATTATTCTTCATTTACCTGGGATGTTACACTTGGGGTGTTATAATATCATTATATATAAACCTGAAAGTAGGTTCCTTTATAGAAAGGTAACACATAAACAAAGTTACTTTGGAAAATCATGAAACACAAAATAAAGTTTCAAGGGAATTGGTGGGAAAAATTGAAACTAATATTTTTTAATGAGTTTGGATTATAAGAACTTGTAAATTTGTTCTTAAGTAGTGAAATATGTATTTTTCTAGGTTTCAATCAAACATGTAATTCGCTTTATATTGGATTATTTTGATGAAATGGTTTGGATATGATGGTGTGTGTGACTTAAAAAATTAGAAAGTCCATTATTTCTAAATGATTTTAATTTGATAATTTCACTGGTATTTAAAATTTTAATTATAATTATTGATTTATTCATTTATGTAAATACATATTCAAAGGTGTTTTTTGAGTATTGTATTTATCCTACTGGGTCTTGTACTCACCCCCTGTGTGTACACTTCGACAGACCCATATGATCAGTTAGTCAGGGGGTTAATAAGGGGAGGGTTTCACATTATATCAGTAAAGGTGAGCCATAATTATTTTTGGGGTTTATGTATAAGGAGATTAATAATCCTAGGTGATATTGGCTTATGATTGTTAATGTGATTTCTTTGATTTTGTTTATTATTTTTCAGTTGGGATTTTCCTTAAACACATATTTATTAAAAAATATTTTCTTAAGTTGTGCCTTGATGATTTTATAAACAATTTTTCATAAAAAAATACATACTTATTAATATAGCCATGTTTCATTTTATAGGAAAAATAATTCCCCATGGTTTATTATGTCCCTCACTACTATTCATCAACCTTTGGAAATCGAGGAGCATGCTTTAGGCCACATTGTTCTCCAACTCAGTCTGAGGAAATCGCTTCACATGCAAAAATTTATTTTATTTATTTTATTTATTTATGAATTTATGATGCTATACTCCTTTTTTGATTTTATTATCCATGAAAATTTTAAATTTTGGACTTTAAGTATAGTGTACCTGGTTATCCTGCACGGTTAGTGAAAACCATGAGGCAATAATACAGTAATTTGAAAAAATTGATGAACTATTTTTTCAATGTTGGTACATGGTTTGTCAAACCAAATTGAAAAATATTCAAGTATCTTGGTGAATCTAGTTAAGAACACACGGTTGGTACATATTTTGGTAATTTAGGCAACCAAACCATATAAGTTGCCCAGTTTTCCTAGAAAAATGAATTTTCTAATCTACCCCTACTAAAATTAAAAACTAACTCAAACCATCCCCTATCATACTCATGGAACATGAAGTAGATCTATTACACCTAACTCCATACGTTGCTTTTTTATTTTTAAGCATTCTCCTTTGATTTCGGGTGGTCTATTCAAAGGTTATTCCTTTTTTTCTCCTCTCAAACATTCCTTTTATTTTTATATCTTATTTTTTGTCTGGGGTTGATGTTTTTTGAACTAAGGGAGGGGTTTTTCGCAATTTTATTATGTATTTTCATTATAGGGTGTTTTGATTTTTCTTTGAGCCTAATTCCTTCTGTATTCGAGGGTTTTATTACATCTTCACATGGTTGAAGTAGGTGTTTCCATCTTTTTCTATTCCAAAACACACTATGAAATTATTGAAGTTTTCTATGAATATTTAATTGAATAAATCATGTTAATATGTCGAGGAAAATATTCTTAAATCCTTATAGATTAATGATGTGATAAAACAAGTTGGTTATGACTTTTTGGTAAAAATTATATGTAAATTAGGTGATCTTCAAAATTAAATAGAGGATTTTAAAAATAATTGTAGTATTTTAAAGGATGATTTATCTATATTATTTTATATTTGTTGGTTATAGATGTTGAAGGGTGGTTTATTTAGGTTATTTCCATTATAGAGTGTCAATGATTTTTCTTGGAGGTCCTACATATTTTAACAATTGACATGAATTGTATCTCTTTGTATTTTTCCATTAATATTTCTTATGAATGTTGATATGTATACATGTGAGTAAATATATGTATATATGTGTGTTCATTTTACACATATATGTATATCTATATATAAAAGTATAATTTCATAGGATCCCTTTAATAAATCATTGGTTCTCAAATTTCATTCCTTGTTTTTAAATTATTTTCGAAGGGAATTTTAAAGATGTGTTTCAAAAGCACAGTTAGAGGATTATTTAACACCTTGAGTGAAGAGTTTTATGATCACTTTGATTTCTGAATGGCATTTAAATAAAATTATTCTTGAAAAATTAATATTAGTTTGAAATACTTAAGGCTCGATTGGTACCTTACAATGGTATTTATTTAAAGTGTGAACCTCCATGGAATCCCTCTATCTTTTGGTTATGTTGAGATATTATTATTTGTTTTTATAGAGAAATTGATTAGATTAGGGAGGGGGATAAACATATGTGTTTGGTCAATTGTTCTTTTTTATTGAAATTTTTCATATCATGGCTAACTTACCTTATATTAATAAAATTATCATAGGGATCCTAAGATTCTTAGTGAGGGATGAGAGATAGTTAATATTTAGTCTCACATAGATTGAGTAGATCCACAGTGGTACGAAATTCTATAATGGAGTTCCATTAGTGATGAAAGTTTAGTTAAGTCGATAGTTTATAGACATAGGAATGAATATATAGCATTGTATATCGTTTAACTTGGGTAAATTTAATAGATGTATATTAATTACCCATGTTTTAATATTTTATGTTCTCTAGTATTTAATGGATCTTTATTTTTTAGTTCTACACGGCCATCCATTTTTTATTATTTCGAAAATATATTCTCTACTAGATTTAATTTTATGTTATAGTTACATTATATTTTACATTTTTTATTGATATTATTTCTTAATTTTTTTATCTTTGATTATTTATTTGGATAGTACATATTTCAGTTACATTTGACTTTATTTGAAGTAATTTTAAAAAAAATTAAAAGGAAATTTATAATTATGTGATTTAATGTAATTATTTAAATGAATATTAAAATATTTTCATAAAGTGAAAATGAGATTTAGAAAAGGGTGATTTTAGGAATATTAATCATTTTCTTTTTATATATAAGTGAAATTTAATTTGAATAAATGAATTTAAAACTAAAATATGTGGGGTTTTTTGAAAGGAATGTATGGAATCTATTGTGCTTACCTTCTGAGTAATTTTATGCTCACACCCTACCTGTGCCACTCAACATTGGTAAACCTGAGTCTGTTTTCTAAGTTCAAGTTTATTTTGGGATGGATCTTGGTTCACCCTAGTTTTATAGATGGAGAGTGACCTTGAAGGTCATATAGAGATGTTGTGATTGTGTTTGGGTTTTAGTTTTAGTTTTGTTTTTATTGTTGTATCATCCATGTATGCATACTAATTTTTGGATGTTATATTTGTTCCATTTTTTTTGTATTTGTTTTAAATTGATTATGTTTATGTTTTCTAGTTGTGTTCCACTTGAGTTTTTTTATTTTGTATCTACTTACTATCTTGATTCGTGGATATCCAATGTGTGGATGGGTTTTTAAAAAATTCAGTTAGAGTTCCACTACATATTAAATCACGTTTATTGTAAAAATTTATTCACATGATATTTCATTTGGTGTTGTAGAAATAGTTTCCAACCCATAGTGATTAGGAATATGCATTTGGTTTTTGTCAGAAAGTTCGAGTTCTAAAGTTTGAGGTGAATGAAGTTGGTTAATGACAAATCAAGCCCTCAGCTGTAACGTCCTGGATCTGGGTGCCGCCCAAAGGTGTCCCGAACCTGGTTGGTCATAAAACCTCCAAGATTAGTTTCCCAAAAACCAGAGGCCACTGATAATAAGTGAGGTCCATAGTGTGATAAAGGTAAAACTATTCCCTCATTGGAAGAGTATACACTGTGGGGAAAAAAGTAAACAATAATTAAGTAGTAATAACAAACAGCAGAAGTAAACAATGGAAGAATGATAGTAATTAAAAAATGGAGCATATATATATAAATTATGAAATTCTCATGTGTTTATCAAAGTATCCAAACAAGTCACAATTCTGTAGAACAATACAAAAACCAATGTACAAAAGAAACAAGTAAACTCTAGGAGAATCACATGCCTCAACTTGGTCCCATGCTCTCCAACTCCAACAACAAACACTCATGTACCAGATGAAGAAGGGAATTTTCCCTTATCTATACCTGAAATAATATAACATATTTGGGTCTAAAACATTAACCAAAAAGGGTGTTAGATGAATCCTAGTAGTCAACCGCAAAAAGATCTATGCCTAATGGTCAGTGATTATATAAAACAGGTAATATACAGAAATAACGGAATAAACTAGGAAGTACTCAAAGTAAACAATCTTATAGTTTTCAATCAAAATAATTTGAATTTATTATTCATTAATTTAATCATGTAACCCTTTGGATATATCCTATGCTCTGTATCCCCTATATACATAACAAAAAAAATGTCTCAGAAGACCATCTAAATAATTACGTAAGATCGAGTCCAAGATTTTTCTTTGGCTTGGAAAAATCTTCACAACCATTCAATCATTCATAAACAACCCTCTGGGAAACCTCTCATGGTCTATACCCTTTGCTTTAACATATAACCAATTCATTAAATAATGAACCTCTGGGAATATCTCACGATATAACCCCTTTGGTCTAACATAATAATAATAATTTACAAATGACCACCTGGGCAGCTCTCATGGTCAATACCGCAGGGTCAACATGGCATCCACAAATTAAAAATGACCACCTATGTATCTATCAGGGTTAATAATCTAGGGTAAACAGAGCATAAGGTAATTATAAATGACCTCCTAGGTAGCTCTCATGGTCAATACCCCTTGTTCAATCATCTACACCAAGGCTATCACAGTCTATTGGAAAAACAACACACATATAATATAAAATAAGCTCATGTAATTTGAAACTTCTAAATAGCTAATAATTCACAAGAATATCACATGAATTTCATGTAATCTATAAAACTTCATCTTAATAAACCAAGGAATAGAAAACAAGGCAAGCCTAATAGGCATAGTAGACCAAACATCCATCAACAAGAAAATAAGGGAATCACACCCAAGGGGTGTCCCATAAACAAGGTATCTAAATTTATGAATAATAAACTACGCTTTATCAATTAAATAAACAATAGAAGGTGATAAACACGGTAAAATTCCAATCAATAAATACCCCAAATGTGGGTATGCTGAACTTTATGAAAATATAATCCAAGACAACCCAACGAAAGGTACAAACAACCTACATCGATTTCGTACAATTGATATACTTGAATGTATGCCCTTAAATTGACCTACATATGCATAAATCTATAAAACATTGAAAATTAGAGACCTTGAATAACTCAAAAAAGATGAATAATCCAGAAGAAATACACTAGGGGTTTTGAAAACTCAGAGGAGGGATTCCAACGCACCTAACAATGTCTCAATCAGAGCACAGAAGGAGAATTGGGAGGGGTTTGATGTTCTATGTCCATCCCATTACTCTCCTATACAAACCTCATGGAGAAGAATATGTTTACAAACATAAGATGTGACCCCAATTCGATATATCAAATTAAAAGAAAAATACATAGTGTGTTCATAAAAACTACATGTCATGTTGTAGACTTAACTGGACCTCGACGTAAGCAGTCTTCCAGGTCACCAAATGACCATGTAATCAGCCGTTACATGGTTAGAATATGGTTGTATAAAACATTCCAGGTACACATCATGTACTCATGAGTACACGGTGTGTACATAGAAATACATTTTCTTTTCATTTTTCCTCAAAACAACCAAAAATCAAGATCCATGCCTGAAATGAATATCTAGTTTCTTAAAAAAATCCCCATTAGAGTAATTCGTCCCTGAATTTTCCTTACAAGGGTGGTGA
This sequence comes from Viscum album, assembly GCA_963277665.1. NCBI lineage: Eukaryota > Viridiplantae > Streptophyta > Magnoliopsida > Santalales > Viscaceae > Viscum > Viscum album. Next base: position 1,680,429,893 of record OY728119.1, on the reverse strand, counting down.
AAAAGAAACATTGAACAACTCCAGCCACTATGATCGTACGTCTGCCTCCCTTTCTCATGTATCGTCCTACACTCAGTTGTGCTAACATATCACCCGTAGAAAAGGAAAATACCATCCCTAGAGAACTTTCATTTTGTGATCCCCAATCCAAATAGGGTGATCATAGAAGGATGTATCCACAAAAATATGAGATGGGTATTAAAAGTAACACCATAACTGAGAAACAATGAAATACATCATGCATACCCCGGTACCTATGAGGTAACTTAAAATGATAGCAAACTGGTCCGACTCTATCAAAAACCTCAAATGGATCAACGTATCTCGATGAATGATTCCCCTACCTAATATTCCTCAAGAGTCCCAACCTTGGTGTGACATTCCGTAAAACATGATCTTCAACCTCAAACCCCAGAAGTCATCTCCATAAATCAAAATAAGATTTTTAGAGAGACTGTAATGTATCCATTCTCTTCTGAATCAACTCCACCTACTCAGTGGTTTCTTGGAAATGATGAGGCCCTAGTATAGATGTCTCTCTTACCTCTATCCAACATATGGGTGATTAGAATGACCAACTATACAAAAACTCCAAAGGTGTCATCTAAATAATTTTTTGAAAACTATTATTGTAGGGAAACTCCACTAAGGGTATATGTCTCTCCTAAGAACCCCCAAAATCTAGGACACATGCTCGAAGAATGTCCTCCAAAACCTAAATCATGTGCTCGGATTGGACATCTGTCTTGGGATGGTAAGTTGTACTTAGAAGTACTTATGTATCAAAATACATCTGTAGTCATTTATAAACACGAGAAGTGAACCGGGCATCCCTATCTGATAGGATAGAGTGTGTAACCTCGTGAAAACGTACTATCTCTCAGATGTATAACCTTCCAAGATCATCAAAACAGAAGGTTTCTATAATCAATAGGAAATGTGAAACCTTCATTAGCCTATCGATAACAACCAAAACCACATCATTCCCTCACGGAAACCTCTGAAAACTTATCACAAAATCCATTGTGACGTCATTCCACTTCCACTTGGGAATGGGTTACTGCTGTAAAATCTCAGTAGGTTGTTGATGTTCCTATTTCACCCACTAACAGGTGGAATATCTTATAACCAAACTAGATAAATCTCTCTTCATACCTGGCCACTAATAGTGACAATGTAAATCTTGCTCATATTGGTGACACCGGGAAGGACTCCCCAAACCGAGGAATGAAAATCTTGCAATAAATCATCGCGTTTGTCTGCTAACACACATGCATGCCCATGAAAATGCAAAACCTCATCCTTGACTATTGTACATCTTGGAGAAGGGTCCTCACCTGACACAATATCCCGTAGGACTAGGACATTAGAATCTAAAAACTACCTCTTTCATACTTGATCCAATAGAGTAGAGATAACAACTACTAATGAAAGAAACGTATTCCCATGTTTGTCATGCACATCAATGATCATCTTTGACAACTGATCCATAAGAATCCATTCACTAATGGCCTCCTGAACTGCCTGTATTTGAGTCCTCCTACTCACCACATTAGCCACTATGCTTCCATTCCCATGTGTATAGGCAAGATCAATGTAAAAAGACTGAAGGTACTCCACCCACCTTCACTGTCTGAAATTCAGATCTAGCTGAGTAAATATATACTTGAGGATTTTTTTCCTCTGTGTACACTATAATGTTCTCTACTAAAATATAGTGTCTCAAACAGTGCAAAGCATGCACAACAGTAGCTAACTTGGGATCATGCGTTGGGTAATTACTCTCATGAGAGCTCAATTACCGAGACCCGTATGCAATGAATCCTTCCCCCTAAATAAGTACCACTCCCAACTCAATACCTAATACATCGCAGTAAACAGTGAAACTCTTACCTGTCTCTGGAAAAATCAATATTGGTGCGGAATTCAATCTTTATTTCAGTTACTGAAAGGTTGAATCATAGGAATTTATCTATAAGTACTCCATCCCCTTATTAGTTAGTCCTATCAATGTCACTGAAAAGCATGAAATGTAATGAATAAAGTGTCTATAGTATCCAGTCATCCCTATAAAACTCTATACCTCAAAGAAATTCTCCGTCTGGCCCCAGGAAACTACAAATCTCTCTTTATCTGGGTCTATTTATACTGATGAATTTATGATGAATTTACCATGTAAGTGAATCTTGTCCATCGAAAAGTGTCACTTTGAGAGCTTAACATATAACTGATGCTCTCTATAATTACCCAACCCTGGTTACCAAAATACGGTGCATTACTACATAACATTTTCATGATCACAGTGGATCAAGTCCTAAAATACCAATTAGTTTAGTTTTCTTGTAAGTAATAGATACATACATAAGTTTTACATTACATTATAAAATTGAAAAACTACAACATTGTGTCTCTTTTTAACACACTAATATACCTTAGCCTATTCCCAAAGGTCAATCATAATATACTTCTTCACAACCAGGAAAAAATAAAACATAAGAAAGGGGTGAGCTCAAATACTCAATAAGGATCATAATATAGCAGAAACTATCATAAATAAGCATAATACTTTAAGGTAATGTAAACAACTAAAAGACAATCCTTTTAATCTTATAATTAAGATTAAAATGGAAGAGATAAATCAAATAATTCCAATTACTTATTCGAATGGATATTTTACTAGTTGAATAATCACATGTAATATCACTAGATAATTTCATAATGATTTAATTCATAATTTCGAACATCATAATCACATAGTCATGGCCTCATTCCAGGACAGCAAATAATAATTTTGTCAAGGCCTAGTTCCAAGACACTAGTTTGTGTCATGAGACCTACCGATGAATCGAGGGGCTATAGAGAGCCCCGCCCACCACTTACAAATTCCAATTCATTCCTCATATGAAAATGGTGAAATATAATATAAACATTTGTATTAATACTTGCATACGAAATGTCAATATTTTACCACAAACCATTAATGGTATAAAAATAGCACATCCACAGTCCAAAATAACTCATTCATTATAATATGGAAGATTGTATTATAATGAATCAACCTAAATCAAGACTAAAATACAATTAAGGTTATTTAAATAGATTAAAATAATCAGTAAAACTATTTGAGATAAATATCCCCTTTTCTTGAAATCCTTTCAAAGTCACAATATTTATCAAATAAGTCGTTTAAAACAGATTTGGGAATCAAGGTGTCCCATAACAATTTGAATATTTTGAAAGGAATGTTAATTTTAAAACATTAATTTCCATATAAATAAATACTTAAAACCATTTTTAAAACCAAGACATTAATGAGAATAATTTAGAAGAATATATCTTTAAAACATTTAAAATGATATTTTAGTTAAAGAGTTCCTATCCAAATGAAAGACACATAAATTCAAAAAATTAAGGAATACCATTAATCAAAACTTTATTAAATCATGAGAATAAAGTTATTCTTGATATAATATGTCAAATGAATGTATATACACCATAAAAAAGTGAATTGGCGCATATCAACAAAGAAGTCTCAATAGAATGTAAATTGAGATGAAATCCATTATAAATATTGTTTCCTTTGATTAAAGATATGTCAATGACATAATTATGTGTGAAAAAATATAAATACACTCAATATGATTGGATATTCAGTGTAAATAAACCAGAGGCCATTCAGACAAATTCTTGTAAAAACAAAACTAATGACTTGGATATTTAACTCAATGAATTGAAATTGAGTTATGATTACCCTTATCAATTTCATATCAATGACTTGAGAATTTATAAATGGATTGATTATGTGTATAAAAAGTATATCCAGGGGAGTATAAATTACTCCATAAATAAATAAATAGTGACTTTTCACATAATCTTGGTGTAAAATAATCAGTGAAGTGTGCGTAAAACCCAATCAGTGGAAATTGAAATTAGAAATTCCCTTACCGATTTGGTAACATATGAAACATGCAACCCATGAAATAAGGATCATACAATAATGATTTAAATACCCCTAAATTAATGTTTATTACACAAGAAATACAATAATGGGTAGTAAATACACTACACAAAAGGAAATTGTAAAAAATATAGCATGAATCTCACATGAATAAAAGAGAGATGAAAACCTCTTACCTTGTACTTTTCCCTAGTCAAGGGAAGGTTAAACTAATGTATAATTGTGAAATAATTGTTATTAAATTATACAGCAACCACATACATGAATATTATATCATATATGATCTTCTAATATAGATTTGTTAATGATATTTTAGTAGTATCATTTTTTTGGGTGTTAACTGATTCTTTTTACTTTATATGTTTTGTTATGAAAGTCATTTTTATTATGTATAGGATGTATTTGATTCATATACATAATGATATTAAATTCCTAAACATTATTTTTAATCATTAAATGAAAATTATTCTTGAATGGTTATGATGGGGAACGAAATCTCATCGCATCGTGGAGACGGTAAGTCGTACGTACGCCTGAGCGACAATATCATTCTATTTGTGGGGAAATCGTACGTAATTGGATGCTATAATATATATAAAAAACCATTAACATGTTGTATTTATTATTTATATCAATTAAAATAATTATTATACCCATCCAAATAATGAAGTGTTGAATAACAAACTATAGCATGATGTCGATATGGAAAGTCGTACGTACACATGTATAGTGTCATTGTCATTCATAGGATGGATAGAATAAGGAATATGGTTATACCATATTTATAATAACATATTCATATTTAGAAGTTATGGGAGTTATTATTTTATTATATAAACAACAAATAAAGAGGAAGTGGAAGAAGAAATGGACTTTGGAAGAAGTGATGAAATAATTCCCTATTTTTCGTGTTCTTCCTTTTGATTTGAACAAAAGGGAAACTTAGGTTGTCCTTACGATAAAATTAAGGTCTCTATATTGAATTTAGGGTAGTTGGGATTATACTTGAGTAGGGTTTGGATGAGAGAAATATTTTAGAGGCATGAAATTAAGAAAATGTGAAGTACCCTTTATAAGTGAGGCGAGGGTCACTTTAGGAAAAGCTTGAAATATTATTTTATTATAAAATAATTTTGAGTTTATAATAGATCAAAATGGATTTATTTCTATTAAAAGGTTGGGATGGGTCGAAAACCATAATCCAATAGGGTTTATACAAGTTTAGGTCAACATATTAACTTTATCTTTTAGATTTAACTCTTAGTTAAATAGTTTAGAATTTAACATGTCTTCTTGTATTTTTATATTAAAAGGTTAATAAAAATACTATAAAATGACATGAGAACCTCAAGTGGTTGTTTAAATAAAAATATATCATTTTATAAGTCCTTTTTTCAAACCTTATAATTTTATGACTTTTAATTACTTTAATAATTTAGTATTTGTTTTAAAAACTCATTTATGTCAATTTGGACACTATTTAGTATTTGTTTTTTTGAAAGTCATAACAACTTTTTTACTTAGAAAAAAATAAATTTAATCAACCCTAACATGTCATATTCCACAAAAAAAAATTTATGGCATCACAAGTTTCAATTCACACTTACTTTAATATTTATAACATCAATTATTTTAATCTTTCATTAATAAGTTAATTACTGCATCATAATTGTGTCATAAATAAATTTCATTATTTTATTTATAAAAATTATAAATATAATATTATGCTGTATAAAATCATTTTTTATTTATAATGAATATGTATAGTCGAATTTATCTTATGTATAACCTTATATTAAAAAAATTTAGTTATTAAAATTTTAATTTAACACTTTTATCTCTTTTAAAATAAAATATAATAAATGTTCTAATCTAATCCATGTGGATAAAGACGAAAAATATTTCTGTACTAAGGTTTATTTTTTTCAAAATAAACTTATCCTTTAGAATTAGGATAAGTGTTAAAGTAATTATAATATCATTTTTACATTTAATTACCCTATTTACTTTTAACCGTGGTAAATAACATTCAAAAGTTACTATTCACCAAATATTATTTTCATCCTATTGAACCACATTTTACATATTGATGTTATCTATGTCTCTCATATTTTTGAAATTTAATTAATAGAAGCAGTAAAATTAACTTTTATGCAAATTTGAAAATGTGCCTAGAAGGTGGGTAAAAGACGGTAAAAAGTCCAATAAAATTTTATATAGCTAATTTTATTATAAAATGACTAAAATGAATTAAATTGGACTAATATAGGTATTATGTATCTATTTTGACTTTAAATTAAATTGAAATTGAAATTTATTATTTAAATAAAAAGACGGCTTTAAACAATATTGCAATGTTTTTCACTATTCATCAAAAATTGAAAGTATTTAAAAAATAACAAAAATTCACCCAAAGATATTTTTGATTTTAAAAATTGAGAAATGATGTCTATTTTACCAAATTTATATCATATATGTTTTATTAATTAATTTATAAAAAATATTCACATTGTCAAAACAGAAAGCGGGTTTTTGAGAAATATAATTATCAAAAGATTGATATGTGTTTATGTCCAATTAAAATGTTAAATTATTTATAATGACCAAAATTGGATTAAATGATAAAAATAAAATCTTATTATACTTCAAAACCATTCAAATTTATAATTTAACACTAAAAATTATTTTGATTAAAAAAGTGGTTTTCAATTAAAATTAAGTATTTTCACTATTTATCAAAAAATGAAAGTTATCAGAAAATCATTGAAAATTTTTCCAAACTAAATTCTTTATGTCCCTCATCTAAATAAGAAGTTTATTTTGTCTAATTGAATATATAAAAGTGTCAAATATTGGATTTAGAAATGGTTCTCAATTAAAAGGTGGTAAAATTGAATTTTTGGAAAATACATATTTTATCTGAAAATTGAATTTATTCTTATTTTATTTCTATGAAACTCATAATATGGATGTTAAAATTATATAATGTATATAAAATTCAAAATTCAGTTAATACTATTCATAACCTCTTTTGGAACGACTAGTTTGATATATCGGGGTGCCCTTGAACTCAGTGTTGCATGTAGCATAAGTTATTGAATTATTTAAAAGAGAATAAATAATTAAGAAATATTGGGGTGTTATAGTCTTTCAGTGATATCAATATGATCTCAATATTGATAACATTTTCATGTTGAGTGTGATAGTACCTCAAGATATCGTCCATAAAGGCTGCTACAAATGAATCTAAGTAAGGATGGAACACTCAGTTCATTAGTTCCATGAAAACTGTCGACGTGTTTGTGAGACCCAACAACAAAACCAAATACACGTATAGAACATACATGCTCTAAAAGGCTATAAGAGGTATATCTAATGGCCTAATGTGAAACAGATTATGTCAAGATATCAATTCAATCATCGATAACAACTGAGCTCCTAGAAGATGAATAAAATGATCATCAATCCTTGGTAAGTGATATAGATTATTGGTCGTCAACTGGTTAAACTTCTGAAAATTCAAATAATGTCTGAGGGTACCATCTGCCATATTCACAAAAAGGATAGGTGAACCCCAAAGAGAAGTACTGGTTTGGATGAAACCCTTTGCCTTCAACTCCTCTAACTACTTCTTGAGTTCCTATAACTATGGTGTATCCATGATATATGGAGGAATGGACACTGATGCCACTCCTGGAACATTATCTACAGAGAAATCCCCAATCACACCAGAGGTAAACCTGAAATGTTAGCTGGAGAGACATCCCTGAAACGATCCACCACTAAAGGAGGTTATATTTGTGATGTCCCCTTGTAATACAAATATAAACTAGAAATCTTGGCAATGATTCCTCCCAAACCATGATGCTCGGGTTAAGATATTCTTTCCTAGAAATTCCATTATCTCTTGTGTAGAAAATATACTCCCTCTGGTGATGTGAAACTCAACCTGTGACAATAGCAGTCAACAAAGTCCTGAAGGTAGACCAACTGGTCCATTCCAAAAATGACATCAAAGCCTGTCATCAACAATACATATAGGTCCCAAAGGAAGTTACACCCACAAACATCAGGAGGGCTCTCCTTGAACTGAAGTACACTAGCTATCCTAATCCCCAACGGAGTGTCTAACATCATAACATCATCAGATGTAAAAATTTATAGGCCAAGTCTCTCCCCAATAGTAACCGATATAAAACTATAAGATTACCTGGTATCAAAAAGAGAAGAATCTAATACTACGTCAAATATAATCGTACCTCTAACCGTGGATGTTCTGGGATCCTGGTCCTACAAGGTCAGCTCCATTGAAAAAGTCTAACCTATATTGCAATCCTTCGACCCTACCTGGCTACCCTGACATGATCCACCCTATTATCGTTGAAAACCAGTCATCTGGCTACCATGACCACAAGCACCTCCTCGGCCCGAATTCCCTGATGAACTCCAGTTCTCCGACTGGCGAGAAACTGGTGGCCCTTCTCTTGAATGTGGAGTCATAACAGATCGCCTCTCACTAGCTGTTGGTGAGAACATCATTAAAAAACACTAAAGATGACCTATATTACCTTAAGATCATCACTCGAATAGGTTCTTTAAAAAATGTGGTCTTGTATTTCCACCCATTCTGCACTAGTAGCACACCACTTGGATACTTGAAGAAACATCAGTATGGTGCTTAATACTATTCATCAAAGGAGTACCATCCCTGGATGCTAAACCACCCTGGCTTGCAGCACCAAACTCCCTCAGATTGAACTCGGTAATCATTTCCTGGTTTTATTATAGTTGTCACCAAATTCAACCTAAACACATTCACATGTGATTAGATGTTTCACCTGAGATCATCCTCAAATCACCTAGCTAGTGATAACTCGTCACCCCCTAGAATAGGTGTGATGCGCTGAAGCTCTGTGAAACAAGAAGAGTAATCCAGTTCTAAATGAGAGCCCTACTTCAAATGCATGAACTCCTAGGCTTGGTCGGCCCTCAATGTCTCGAGGTAGAAGTAATCATAGAAGTACCTCTGAGACTCTTCCCAATCCATATCCTGATGACATCCTACCTATGAGATAACATCCCATAATCTCTTGGCAGAATCACATAGCATGTCTATCGTGAAATTTAACCTCCTATTACGAGGTGTCTCCATATGCTCGAAGATAGAAAATTGGCCTCCAACCATGAAAATACAACCTATGGTCCTCCATCCTCTGAAAAAGTGGGAGGAAGCTACTGATAGAACACACGCATCAACTCTTCTATAGTCAAGGCAGGATGTGGTGCTCCCTAAAATGTCTTCATCATTCTTATAAATCCTTCATGGAACTATGAATTAGCACATGTGTCTGGTATAACAGTTGGTAGTCCCTAATCTATAATTTTTGGTGTTCGATCATCTCCCTGTACCTAGCATACAATAAGATGATGTCTCGGTGTAATGACTCTATAAGGTCAAGCACACACCGCAGTTCTTGATTTTCAAGGGCTAAAACATAGATTAGTAAGAACGAAATAGGATAATTAAAGAATCCATGTTTTTCAAAAAAGGGTTACACAACATGTATAACCACAAAACGATGTGTTCCCTCACGCCATATCATGGGTGTGTAACGCTGCCAATCCAGTGGTGTAACACCTCATACACATGGTTTGATCCTCTAGAGACATGGTGTGTTCTTGAATTTCCCTCTTCCCAAGAACTCTATCATGGCTTGAACCACATGGTTCTTCTGGTGTAACACTACTTGATGTGAAAAATCTTGACTCGGCGTGTACAACTAATGTCTCATCCACCCATGTTTTTTAGTCACATGGCCAAATACACGGTTGATTACAACATATCATGTACTTCTACTACAAGGCATTTTCTACCAAAAGTTTATCGACCCCATGTCTCTGCCCACATAGTTAGTCACATGGTAAACAACTTCCCGACGTGTGCATACGGTATATGACATATACTTAAGAAAATTCATTACTTCTAGAATAGAAGAACATATGGCATGTGTTTATAATATCACACACTATGTTTTCTCCATTTTCTAGATAGTAATCCTCTGTAAATTCTCCAAAACACAAAAATATTAAAATTTTTACAAGGAATTCCAAGTTCTAATCCTTGAGAGCCCATACTATCCTCAAATCAAAGTTTGGAATTCTTATTCATATCATATCTTAACAAAATTCAATTAATGTTCAAACATGATACACCAATTTCGGATCAGAGAGGGCCCATAACACCTCAGGGAAACAAGTTTGGTGTCCACCGAAAAGAAAAATTATAAATACTGATACCCTATTAGAATTATCAGGTATTTATATCACGACATCTATCATAACCATATACACATCTAGCACAATAGATATCACAACAACATGCAATAATTAATGCTCTCTAAATGGAATGGAAAGAATTCTTGGCATTTGATTTATAATAAGGGAATATATGATTCATGAGATTCCATACCCTTATCTCATTATGTTGTAACATAAATAGAACCACAATGATATCAATAATAATAGCACAAAACAAGTGAATCACCCAATGTTGAAATCAAATCAACTGTAACAATTGAAAACCAAGAAAAGTTTTAATATTTAGGGTAACCTAGATTATCCCTATACATGGGATAGCTACTCCAAAGCACATCTTATTACCAACTACCCATTCTTTTCAATCCCATTCTATTGGATCTAAATATTAAGGCAAGGCAAGAAGAAAAATGCCTTTGATACAACTTTCTAACTTCCTAGATCTAGATGCCACCCAAAGCTGCACTGAACCCAATTGGTCACATAACTTCCAGCACATTTCTCCAAATTCTAGAATATGACAACTAGAACCGAGGGACAAGGTGTGATAATGGGGAAACAATTACCTCAATGGTAGAGTATACACAATGGAAAACAAAAAGTAAACAATACGGAAGTAGTGATACCACAATGTATAAGTAAACAACAGAATACTGATTATAGTTAAACAATTGGAGAATATATATATAAATGATTCATGTCACATATGTATAATAAGTCATCAAAAAAATAAAAAATAATGGAAAAAAATACAGAAGCCTAATTATAAAATAAACAATTAAACTTCTACGACATCTCAAGGCTCATCTTGGTCCCATTCTCTCTAGCTCCAACAACAAACACTGAAGTATCTGATGACGAAGGGCGCTATCCCTTATCTATACTTGCAATAATATAATTTGATTAAGTAAAAATCATAAACCAAATAGGTTGTGAGATTAATCCTTGTAGGAAACCACCAAAATATCTATGCCTAACTATCAATGAATATATATAGTAAGTAATAACCATAAATGAAGCAATAAACTAGGAAGTAATCAAAGTAAACAATCCTAAAATTTCAATTTACATTAATTTACATATATTGTTTATTAATTGAATAATTTAACCCTTGGGATCTAGCCTAAGATCTATATCCCATGTGTACGTAACAAAATAGATGTATCATAAGACCATCTAAATAGTTAAGTAAGATCGAGTCCAAGCTTGTGCTTTGGCTTTGCAGACTCGTCACAATAATTCAATCATTTATAAATAACCATCTGGGAAAGCTATAATAGTCTAATCGCTTTGGATTAACATAAAAAAAATCATTAAATAAAAACCCTTTGGGAAGATCTCAGGGTATAACTACTTTTTTCTAACATATCACTAACCATTTACAAACGACCACTTGGGAAGCTCTCACGGTCAATACCCCTGGGTCAGCATGGAATCAACAAATTATAAATGACCTCCTGGGTAGCTCTCATGGTCAATACCCAAGGTTCAACATAGTAGAAGTTAATTATAAAGGACCTCCTAGGTATCTCTCAGGATCAATACCTCTAGGTCAATCATTTATACCAAGGCTCTCATGGTCTATTGGAAAAATAGTGTGCATATAATATCAAAGAATCTCATGTAATCTTGAGTTTCTACATGGATAATAATTCACAAGCATATCACATGAATTTCATATAATCAATCAAACTCCATCATAATCAATCAAGGCATGGAAAACATGGAAATCCTAATATGAAACCTAGACCAAACAAACATCAACAAACAAAAAAGGAAATACACCCACGGGGTGTCCCATAAACAAGGTATCTAACCGTACACATAATAAACTGCCCTTTATCAATTAAATAAACAAATGAATTTGATTAATTGGGTTAAATTACAATCATGAAATACCCCAAATGTGGTTATGAATCACTTTTAGCATATATAATCCATTAAAACACAACAAAAGGAACAAACCACCTTCCTCGATGTTGTACGATCGATATAATTGAACGTCCTCCCTTGAATCGAACTAGACCAGCATAGATCTAAAAAATGGTGAAAACCCCCCAACCTTGAATAACTCACCAAAATAAAAGAATCAGTAAGAAAGGCTCCAAGGGTTTTGATAAATCAAAGGTGGGATTCCAACACACCTGAAAGTGCCTCAATCGAAGCTCGGACGAAGAATCGAGAGGGTTTTGGAGTTCATCGTTCGTCCCATCACTCTCTAGTACGAACCACTGAAAGAAGAAGATGTTAATGGATATATTATGTGACCCTTCTCTGATATATCAAATAAAAAGACATGGGGTGTTCATTAAAACTACATGACGTCTAGTAGCCTTAACCGGCCCCCGACATAATCGGTATGCCATGTCACCACATGTGTAACACCCCAACCCTAGTTACCCAGAGTCGATGCATTATTACATAACATTGGAACAATATAAGGAATCATGTCTTGAAAAAATAACTAGTTTAGTATCCTTGGATGTACTAGGTACACTCATAAGTTTTACATTACTTCATGAAATAAAAACATCAACAACATTTTTTCCTCACTGACCACACTTATATCCTTAGAATATCCCTACAGGTCAACCATAAAATATTTATTCACATCCTGGGAAAAATAAAACATAGAAAGGGGTGACCTCAGATGCTCAGTAAGTATAAAAATATTGCAGAAACTTTTATAAATAAGTATAAACATTTAACGGAATGTAAAAGACTAAAACAAAATCCTTTTAATCTTAAACTTTAGTATAATATGGAAAAGAGATAATCAAATAATTCCATTTACTTATTCACATGGCTATTATAATCATCAAATAATCACATGCAATATCAATATCCACTTTTATAATGATATAATGCATAATTCTAGACTTCATAACCACATAGTCAAGGGCTTGTGCTAAGAATACTAATAATATTTTGTCAAGTCCTTGTGCCAAGAAACTAGTTCGTCTCATTAGAACTATTGATGCATCGAGGAGCTATAGAGGGCTCCACCCGTCACTTACTAATTCCAATGCATTCCTCATATGAAAATGTTTAAATATAAAATAAAAATTCATATTAAAAATTTCATATGAAACGTCAATATTTTATCTATAAACCATGAATGGTGTAAAAATAACACATCCACAGTAAAAAATATCACAAAACCTTAAATACATTATGAAATATATTTATCATAATAAATAAACTTAAAAAAAGATTAAAATTTATCAAAGGATGTGGAAATAGAATAAATCATAACTTTTTGTAGAGAAATATCTCTTTCTATTTTGAAATCATTTAAAAGAGAGGTGAGGGTCAATTTAGGAAACGTTTGAAATATTATTTTATAATAAAATTATTTTCAGTTTATAATGGATTACACATGATTTATTTAGAGGCTAAGGTTGGTATGGGTTTAAAACCTTACAACCAATAGGTTTTGGATAAGTTTAGGTCACCATATTAACCCTATCGTTTAGATTTAACTCTTAGTTAAATAGTTTGACATTTACCATGTCTCTTTGTTTTTTTATATTATATGTTTAATAAACATACTATAAAAAGTCAAGTGAACCCCATGTGGTTAATTATTAATATATATAATCTTATCTAAGTTCATTGGCTGAATATTAGATTTTTAGGAATATTATATCAACTAATAATATAGTATTTTATTTTAAAAACTCAATTAAGTCAATTTTGAAAATATTTAGTATTTGATTTTTTTGAAATCCATAAAAACTTTATCACTTCGAATAAAATTTAATTAATCAAACATAACATGTCATATTAACCTAGAAAATTAGTGTAATTCATCAGAAGTCTCAATTTACATTTATTTTGATATTTATAATATTAATTATTTTAATATTTCATTATTAAGATAATTACAACATCATCATTGTGTCATAAATAAATTTAATTTTTTAATGTCTAAAAATGATAAATAAAATATAATTATATATTAAATTATTTTATATTTCTAATGAATATTTATAGTTGAATTTATATTGTGTGTAACCCTATATTAAAAATGGATTAGTTATTAAAATTTGAAGTTATATCTTTTAACTCTTCTTTAAATAAAATAATAATAAATATCCTAATATAATCAAAGTGGACCAAAGGGATCATATTGTATTACAATGGTTGTTTATGGTCGAATTACACTTATCCAATATAATTAGGACATGTGTTAGGTTAATTATAATATCATTTTTACCTTTAATTACTCAATTAACTTTTAAACGTGGTAAATAAAATTCAAAAGTTACGATTCACCAAAAAATATTTTCATCTTATTGAACCACATTTTACATACTGATGTCAAATGTGTCTCTAGGATTTCTTAAATTCAACTCACAGGAGTAGTAAAATTATGTTTATGCAAATTTGTATATGCTTCTAGAGGGTGGGTAAAAGACGGTAAAAAGTACAACAAAATTTTATATATCTAAACTTATTATAGAATGAATCCAATGAATTAAATTGAACTTATATAGGTATTATGTATTTATTTTGATGTAAAATAAATTTTAAAAAAATAAATAAATATAAAAAGTCAGTTTTAAACAATAACGTATTGTTTTTCACTATTCATCAAAAAATTCATGTTTTCAGAAAAATACAAAAAATTCACCCTAAGCTAATTTCGATATTCCGAATAAAAAAATGAAGTCCATTTTGAAAAATAAAATTTATAAAATGTCAAAAATTTGGTATTACTATTCATAATGGCTAGTTTGATTGGTCGAGGTGTGTTAGAATCTCGAAGTTGCGTACTATGCAATCTATTGCATTATACAAAGGGAAACGTACCGTGGAAGCTTGGGATGTTACAACTTGAACATGTACTAAGCCGTTACATGGTATGTATGTGGTTATATGGTGCATTATTGGTACACAACATGTACCTAGGAGTACATAGTGTGTACTTAGAAAAACCTCTTCTCTTCCTTTTTCCTAAAAAAAAGCCAAAATCAAGTTCCATACCTGAAATGAAGATCTAGGTTCTTACACTAGGGTGGGATGATAAATTTATAATTATAAAAAGGTTGTTTAAATATTTTTAAAATGTTTTAAATTGAATAATATTTTGATTAATAGGATAAAATGAGAGAAAAATGAAGGGTTTAGCCCAATCATTAATATCCTTAAGTCTATTTTTAAATTTAAAAATCCTATTAGACCTTGAGGGGCTGTTTAATTTTTTTATCTTATGATCTTTTTATGGTATACCCTTAACCATAATTTTTATGATATCTATTGTGCTTCTTGGGTTTAATCTGTTTAAATTTTTTTGGTTAATTATAGATAATTAAGTAAAAATTTAGTATTTTATTGAATATTTAAATATTGTTCATTAAATTAACAAGAATATATATGTGTTTAAGTTATATTATTTTCATTTATTGTTATGTTATATATGTTACATAATGTATTCATTAGCTAGTTGATTGAATAAATAATAAATAATTTAATTATAGATATATTATTTATAGATTATTTTTATAGAATGAAATGTTCTAGTTATCATGGATTTTTTAGATTTTGTGAATTATTATACGATAATTGTTTTGGAAAATTAGATTTTAATTTTACATGAATTATTTTATAATGAATTTAATGGTTGTAATTAAATAATAATTTAATGAAATTGGTTATACAGATTAATTTAAATATTATTTATAAAGATAATTATACATTGAATGAATTTTGGGTAATTTGAATCTTGTGACTTATTTTGTTTTTTTAAAACTTGTTATAACTGATGTAATTAGGAAAAAAATATTTTTAATTTGATGTATTAGCACTTATTTGGGTTAGGATGAGACTTTTATTTAAATGAATTTGAACCTATCCTTTGATTTTCTATCATCCTATCTAAAATGTTAATTAGTTTTTTATTTATGTTTATGTAGTTTTTCATTAAAAAGGAGATTTTTAAAATATATTTGATATATTTTAGATTGTTTTTTGTTAATTTTTGTAAGTAATTATTTATATTAATATAATTTAATTTACTGATTTTTTATGTATATCTTGGTTTAAAATTAAATTTTTTAAGAGTTATATCTTCTTAATAATATTTGGAAGTGTATTTTAGAACAATATTTAAGAAATTATACTTAGTAATAATGTAAATTTAAATAGTTTAGTTGATTTATTTTCTCGTAGCGTTAACATTTTTTGGAATTATTTGACTATTTTTGAATTTTAACCTAAAAATACCATTTTAGGATTTAGTTTGTAAGATTTATTTTCACGAATGATGATATATTCTCTTAAGTAGGGTTAAGAATTATTGAGCCTTATTTTATTATTATTCAATTAACATCATGTTTTATTAAATAAGTCCTTGTTTATTATTTCCTATTTTAGAATTATTTTAAATAATGTAATGAATTCACCATTCTTTGATTTCAAAACCAATATTTTTGTATTTTAAAACCACTAAAATATATTTTTCATTTAGGTATTTCTATTAAAATTGATAAATGGTAAATTGGATGGAAATAATACTGAATTGGTTTGTTAAATATTTTTTATTTCTTTTAAAGGATTTAAAATTGGCTATTTAATGGGATAAATGACTTTTTAATCTTTTAGTATCTTATTTTAGTTATCAAAAATTTTATTTTTGAAGAGGAGGGGACATTCATATACTTTTGATGAATATTTTAAATGTAAATTTCAAAATAATTTTTAAAATTAAATGAGTTCATTTGGTTATGTTTAAACATAGTTTTATGAAAAAATGAACGACAATTTTTTATTGAAGTATATCAATGGATTTAAGGTTTCTATATTATAAATAATTTGTTTTGAAATTACTCTAGTAATAATTTTAATTATTACATTTTTCTAATAAGTGGTTTTATGTTTACCAAAGTAAGTTTTCTTAATGTTTCTAGAATTTACCCATTTTTCTTCCAAAATTTATTTTTATTTTTAGCTCTTGAGTTTGATTAAAATAATTTTTAAATGGTTTACCATTAAATAAATTGTGTAGTTATTATTTTAAAACCAAAGTTTTACTTAAATATTTCTTAGCCTTGTAGAATTTTGTAGTGTAAGATGATTTTGTAATTCATTTATAATGTTAAAATCCTACATGAATTGGTTTTTTATTATATATTTGTTATTTTTATAATATTTTAAAATATTTTTTTCGGTATTTTATCTTTATATAATGTTATTGTTTAAGAAAACCATTGTATATAGATATAATAAAATGATTTCTATATTAATTATATTTAATTTTTATGTAAAAAATTTTATATAGATATAATAAAATGATATAAATTTGAATTATGTTTAATAAGTACTTTTTATATATTGATTATAGAGACCCAGACCCTAGTAGCCTATAACTTGTGCATGCTATCATTATATTGGAATAAGAGAAAAGAAAATCGTATCTGAAAGGACTGAAGAATTTTGTATTCTTGGAAAACTAGTTACAAACATGAGTCAGGTATTATAAATGAATACAAAAATTACAAAATATTTTTTTTTCAAGAATAAATTTATTCAATATATAAAATCCTTTCATATATTTCTTTTTAAAATTAATATAATCTTGGGAAAAGGAATCAAAATAATGGTGAGCTCAAATTCTCAATATGGGTTAAGTACAACATAAATTATCATGAATCTATAATGCATAATAAATATATAAAGGTAAATAACTAAACACACATGAAATTTACATAACTAGATAAGGAATAATAAATATGGAAGTGTAAATAATTTAATAAACAATCTATTTGAAAATTGGATAAGGAATAATCAATATCAAAAGATAAAGAACTAAACCCACAAGCAATTTGATCAATAATATGAGAATTAAATATCTCCATATACTTTTTTCATAATGAAAATATCATGGATAATAATAATTGAATTCTTAATGTAGAAAATTCTTTATTATAGGACATCATGTTTCCCAGAAACATGATACTTTTACTATCAATATATAATCTGAAGATAGTTTAAAACCACTTGAAAAAACCTACCGGATTTGTCTCATGAGACTACTGATCCATCAAGATGATATCATTAACTAGAACCCACACATGTATATAGTTACAAATTTATCCATATATATCAAATAATTGATTTAATTACTAAAGAATCTTCCTTATCATCAAATATATGCACTTAGTAAAAGGATGCATATTTATCAATTTTTCCCTTATTATTCAAATAACAGTAAAATTAATCACCATATATAAAAATGGTATACAGATTATGAAATTATAATATAAATCAAAAAACAATATGAATATTTCAGGTAAATTTAGTGACCAATGAAAAATTATTATAATAAACAGATTATTTCATGAAAAAGTTAACAATTATAAAAGAATTTGTGATTTCACAATATCTTTTATCACTTGGTAATTTTCAATTCAAATCACCTTTTCTAAAATAATTTAAATATAAACTTAAAAAATCATGAATAATGATTTATTCATGATATTCTAAGTCAAATTTTCATAATATACACCACATAAATGTTAATTAGTTCATAATAACAAATAAGTCTCAATAGAATGTAAATTGTAACGAAATACCTTACCTCGCATTTTATTATTGTCCATACATTATATAACCACATTTATAGTGATTTTAAACATATTAATAACTTATTATATAACTATATTAATATTTATGACATCATATATGATCCTTTTATAACATATTATCACACGTTTCTTAATAATGGTTCTTTATTTTCAATGTTTAGGGTGTTGATTTTTTTGTTTATGTTTTGACTTGTTTTTTTGTTCATAGTACATTGATCCAGATTTTATCATATACAAAATTTAAATATCATATATATTTATTATATAATTAATTTTATTAATCTATTAAATTTAGTGATATAAAATGAAATGCACTATTCAGGGACACAGTAGGTCGTATGTACGCAGGAACGTTACTTCCATTTTGATGTTTTATTAAAAGAATGATTATTAAGTGATATATATATTATCATTACTAGTATCATATTTATATTTTATATATCACTTATTTTTATTAAAACCACCATTAATACATTCCATGTAATGTGTGACTGAATCACATCGGTTCGCAAGGTGGTAGTTCGTTGTACACATGAACAACATTATCATATTCCAAAAAATGAAAATCATGATAGTATGTGTTATATAATAATTAAAAAAATCATAAATACATCATTTATATCTTAAAAATTATATATAAATGGTTTTTCCATCATTATTTACAACCATTAAAGGTGGTAATGAAAAAACGAATGACATGGGTTCTTGAGGCGGTAGTCCGTCGTACACACAAACGATGATTTCATAACCCATTTGACTAATGTTTTTTTTGTTTTTAGGATATAATATTAACATAAATCTATATTATTATATGTAATATATTTAGTTTGTTATATAATAATTATATAAATATAATTTAATGGGTTTGAGAAGGAAATAAAATAAAACATATTTTACAAAAACATTAACGCCTCTTCGAGTATCCTCCTTAGGTTTTCACTAATAACTTACTAAGTGGGATTTATTCCCAATATAAAGATTCAATGATGATTTTATCGATGTTTTTGTGTGAATTTTGTAGGAATTTTATGATCCAAATTGGCTTGAGAGGGGTGGGGAAGGGGGAGAGGTGTGGACTTTTATAAGTGAGGGAGAGGAAACACTTGGAATTTTTGAAAATAAGTTAGGTGTACCCATTTTTATACGTAACAAGTGGCTTAAGTAATATGAAAAATTATATCCATTAAGTTTTAACATATTAATAAGTCTATAAAAAAGGTTTTCTAAAAGGTTTGTCTCATTTTTACACCTTATATTCTATGAAGAAAAATTAAGAAAGATCATTTTTCTATTAATTATTGTAATTAATTTTACCTGCTTTCACTAAATATTATGGTTAAAAATTAAGTTTAACTTATTATAAATTATAGATTATGATGAATAAAAATATGGAAACTATTTTTCTAAATTAAAATTACATAATGTGCAGAAATTATTTTAACATTTATCCCGCATATATGATGAGAAACTGGATTTTTAAAGTGAAATGGTTCAAATGTTTACAAAGTTTTTATATCTAAATACAACATAAAAATGATTCCAATTTACTAAATTGGATTAATTGATTTATAATTGATCTAATATTAAATTAAAAAAAATTAAAATTCAATTTAACATTATAAATTATCTTGGTAAAAGGTCAATTTTCAATTAAAATCTTGAATTTTCAACAATACATCAAAAAATGAAACTTGTCAAAAAATACCAAAAATTAACCACTAGATATTTTTTAAATTATTATTTAAAAAATGAAGTTTATTTTTTCATATAATATTTTTAAATGTATAAAAATTTAGTTTTAAAAAAATTGAATCAATAAAAGGAGGAAAAACTACCTTCATAAAAATACTGCTTTTTTATGCGTAAAACTACATTTTTTTCTTATCTTGTACCTATCAAAATATATTGGATAAATGTAAAAAATATTATTGAACATATAATATATAGTTTTCATTAATATAATTCAATAATAGTAATTAATTTAATTTTTTAAAATAAAAAACTCTGGCGTATAAATATAGTTTTTTATAAAAACATTTCATTTATATTCAATTGGTTTTTAGTATTCATTTCTAATTAATTGGTAACAAATGATTTAAAATGTATATTTTTATAATTTATTTAATACTATTAATAACAACCAATTTAATATATTGGAGATACTTTTCATTTTAAATAATAATATTAATGGTATTTGGTAGAACTCAGTCTTGCATGTAACACATGCTATCGAAGAAAGTAATTGTTTCATGTAACGTAAGCTTACTCAGTGTTTCCTGAATTTAATGTTATATCATAGATTTAATTTATTTAAAATATTTAAAATATTATAAGGTCTCTATATGTTATATACCCTTTTATGTTTGGTGTTTACTATCATGCACACTATTGAATAAACTGTTATTCCTTTATAATTTTGCGGTGTTACATTCTCTTCATCTTAAATAAAATGCATCCTCAAAATTTAAACATTATATTTGTAATCTAGGGTTTTATATTTGAAATTACATTTACTAAAAACTCACATTATAATGTATTTAATAAAATATTCCCTTAATAATAGATATTGGGAATGAAAATTGTCACACCAAATAACACAGAACTAGTTCCCCCAATAGGAGAACATTAGGGGAAAGAGTATATATGGACATAGAGGAAAAGTATAAATAATTATAGGGAGTGAGTGAGGCCATTAATCATAAAAAAGTTGATTAAAAATGAAAATTCTAGGGTCTAAAATGCATAAATTTTTAATAATTTAGAAGACCATTGGTTCAATAAAAATTAATGTTTTAGGATAAAATTTTATTCAAAATCATTTTCCAAATGTTGAGGAATTATTTTACAAACTAATAATATAAGTAAATATATGTAAATGGTATATTTCTATTTCATAAAAATAATTTCATCCTTTTATTTTTCTTAGATCAATTTCCAATTCAACCATTATTCCAGGAAATTAATACAAAAAAAAATTATGTCTGAAGCAATATATATAACTTTTAACTGATCATAGGAACCATAAAGAGTGAGAAGTATTTAATTTTATCCCTAAATATTTTTTGAAACCAATTTATCTAGTAAAATTAATCAAATATAATAAATTAATCTTTAAAACTTAAATGTATCACTATTGGTTCATCATTAGTATTTATTTATCTAATTGGATAACTAAAAAATAGAAACACATTAACTAGGAAATCACCTAGGTCAGTGGTTGCCATGAAACCCTTATCGCTCTCTGATCATGGGCTCAAGCCCTACCACATTACCGGAGGCAATTTGTTGTCACATTTTATTGGGATTGTTATTTTTTTAAAACCATATTAATATAATCCCTAAAACATTCCCATAAAATTATAATGGACATCCTAAAAATAATCTAAATCATTAAATAAACATTTTCCTTTGGTTTTCAATACAACGATTTTTTTCAAATATTCCTAACAATATAATTAACCTATAATTAAAAATTAATTAATGAATTTATTAACAATAAAGGATATTAATACCATTAAAATTAGGTTTATAAAATGTATATTCATTATTCCTCAAATAATGTTTCAGCCAAAACATACACATTCCATTAATTTCCTTAAAATGTCCTTAATCTTGGTAGACACTCATCACATAAAATCTAAAAAGAGGTGTCTATGAATTTTATATTATTATCAATCATAAACTCATAAATCAATGATGGTATTCCTAATTCTTATGTTAATAACACTATATACGATTCTAACATAATCTAAATATATTTCATGATTCTTATAACTAAAATATCAATGGTAAAAATACTCAATCTATTTTATTTTAACATAAGTTATTCCTTGTTCATGGGTTTATCCTATGTCATTCATTTTCAAAATCTATTAAATTCTTTTATAACTGTTTATAATGAAAATTTGAATTAACCTAATCATATGCCCCAGGAGTGTGAAACTTGGTGTGTAGTAATGATTTTTTTATATACCAGGTTATGATTGAGTCAAGCTATAAATTCCCCTTTCACAGTTATTACACCTAGTTACATTTATAACAGAACCACATCTACTTGTTTTATCCCTATAGGATTGTATTGTTAATAAAGACCATATAATATATACCTTACCAAAACATTAGGATGTCTTCTATACTTATCCTCAATGTCTGCCTTAGGGTTATGTTCTATAATTTATATATTCCTAAATCTACTTTTCAAGGTTTTAACTAAACATGCTTTGATACCAACTATAGGAACCCTGACCCAAGTATCACAGATTCTATTCCTATTACCATTACATTGGAATAAGATATAAGGAAGTCACGTCATGAAGAACCGAATTTTTTAGTAGTTTTGGAAAACTAGATACATACATAAGTCTTTTCTTATAAATGAATTCAAAAATTAAAACATATTTTTTGATGATAAATATATTCTATCTAGAATATCCTTTCATATGTTTCTTATTACACTTTATGGAATCCTATGGAAAGGAAACAAGATAAGGGTGATCTCAAATTCTTATTAAGCGTTAAGTATAACAGAATATGCCATAAATAAATAATGTATAATCAATATGGAAAGGTAAATAACTAAATCACATGAAATTTAAATAACTTTATAGGGAATCATCAATATGAAATAGTAAATAACTAAATGTGCATTCTATTTAGATAAATGGATAATTCATAATCAATATAAAAAGTTGAATAACTAAAACTTGTGCCATTTAATCAATAAGCTGAGAATTATATGAATCCATGAATTTATTTCACAATGAAAATATCATGGATAATAATAAATAAATTTTTAATGATGTAAATTTTTAATTATATTATTCTATGCTTCTCAAGAATATGACACCTTTACTATCAATATCTATTCTCAAGAAAGTTTAAAACTACTAGGTAAAATCCATCGGATTTGGCCAACTAAATAATCTCATGAGACTATTGATGCATCAATGGGATATCATTAAATGGGTCCCACACATTTCTATAGGTCCAAATAATTACTAATATATCATATAATTGATTTAATTGATGAATAATGCGCCTTACCATCAAATATCTTCATTGAGTGAAGGATACATATTTATCCATATTTCCCCAGTTAATCAAATAACGTCCAAAGTAAGAAATGTATATAAAAATGGTATATGGTTTAGGAAATATTCATATCCATATATAAATAATTTTTATATTTAATATAAATGTAATTACCAATGAAAAATGGTTACAATAAAGTGATTAATTCATGATAATGTCAACAATATCAAAAGAATGTGTGATTTCACAATAACTTGTATCACATGGTAATTTTCAAATATAATTCCCTTGGATGAGATAATTCAAATTGAAACATAAAATAACATGAAAAATAAATTATTAATGATATTATATGTAAAATAGTTAGTATATACACCACATAAATGTGAATTGGTGCATGATAACAAATAAGTCTCAATGGAATTTAAATTGAGACGAAATCCCTTACCACACACTTTACTTTTGGTCATACTTGAATTAAACACATGTATAGTTTTTTAAACATGTTAATAATTTATTTTTGAACCATATTAATATTTATTTTTTCATATATGATCATTTTATAACATCTTATCAAGATTTTGTGAATAATCATTCATTATTTTAACTATTTTGGGTGTTGATTTCCTTATTTTTTGAGTATGTCTTGACTTGTTGTTTTTTGTTCCTATTACATAGATCATGATTTTATAATCTATATTAGTTAAATTATTATGTAAATATAATATATATTTATTATATATATATTTATAGTAATCTATAAAATTTTGTTATAAGAAATGAAATGCACAATTCATGGAGATGGTAAGTCGTATGTACGCATAAACACTACTTTTGTTTTCTTATCATATTAAAAGAAATAAAATTAAGAGATATATATGTATATTATCATTTCAGTATAATATTGTTGTTATATATATCACTTATTTTTATTAAATATATCCTTAATACATTACATGTAAAGCGTGAACGAATCACATTGTTTTGCCAGGAGGAAGTCCATCGTACTCACAAATGACAATATCATTTTCCCACAAAATGTGAAGTATGAAGTTATGTGTCATATAATAATTCAAGATGAATAAATAAATCATAAATATCAAACATATAATATATAAATAGTATTTCCATCATTATGTCCATCCTTTAATGGTGGTAATGGAAAAGCGAACTACATTAGTTCGCATGGTGGAAGTTCGCCTTATGCACAAACGATGGTTTCATAACCAATTTGAAGGAAGTGTATATGGTTTTAGGTTTTAAATTTAACATTACAATATATAAAAAAATTTAAGATACTTAGTTTTTTATTATAGTGATATAAATAGAATTTAAGGGGTCTGAAAGGTAAAGAAAATAAAAACTTTTTTAGAAAAATATTACATCTTCTTTAGTTATCCACCTTAGGTTTCACTAATTTCTTCTTAAGATGGATTAATTCCCATGATAAGGCTTATAATATGAGTATAGGGAATTTAGGGAGTTATTTATGTAGTTATTATATGAACTAAATTGTTTTTTGAGGTGTGAAGAAGGGGGAGAGGGGTGGACTTTTATAAGTGAGAGAGAGGACACACGTGGCATTTTTTAAAAGAAGTTAGAGGTACCAATGTTTTTAACTAAAAATGGGCCTTACTAATAAAAATAATTAAATAAATTAAGGTTGATGGTGTAAATATTTCCTTTCAATGTGTTTTGGATAAGTTTTGGGTCATTTTAACACCATACATTCTAAGATGAATCATTAAGTATGCTTATTTTTCTCTTAAACGTTATAATTATTTTTAAAATTTTTCACTAATAATTTTGGTAGAAAATTAAGTTGAAATTATTATAAATTATACATTATACTTATTAAAAATATTTGATAATTTTTAAAAATTAAAATAATTTATGTGTCAAAAATTAATTTAAAATTAATCCTGCTGATTGGACTATAAAGCAGGTTTTTAAAGAGAAAATGTTCAAATATATACTACATTTTTATATATAAATTAAGTATAAAAATGACTACAATGACCTAAATTGGATTAATAGATGTATTATTTATCAAATTTATCTTTCAAACTAATTCAAAATACCTTTAACATTATAAATTATTTAAATGAGAATTTAGTTTTCAAATAAAATTCAGTATTTTTCACTTATCAAAAAATGAAACTTCTCAGAAAAATAAAAAAAATCACCAAAAGTTCATTTCAAAATTATTATTTTAAAAAATAAGTTTATTTACTAATATAAAATTTATAAATCTATCAATTTTAGTTTTGAAAAAGTGTGTCAATAAATGGCGGCAAAACATTATTTATAAAAATTATAACTTTTTATGCATAAACATGGATTTATTATTATCTTATACCTATATAAATATATTTGATGAATGTAAAAAAAATATTTAATATATAATATATAAATTTCATTAATATCATTCACTAAATATAATTAATTTAATTTATTAATATAAAATTTATCGAGTGCATAAAAACAATTATTTTCAAAAAAAAATCATTTATATTTAATTGGTTTTTATATTCATTTATAATTAATTAGTAACCAATTAATTAAACCATATATATGTATAAGTTAGTTAATAAAATTAATAACTACCAATTTAGCATCTATGAGTTAATTTTTATTTTAAATAATAATATGAATAGTATTTGGTAAAACTCAATCTTGTGTGTAACATAAGCTATCAAGGAAAGTTGTTGTTGCAAGCAACGCAAGATAACACATTGATGCATGCATTAAAATCATTATCAAAGATTGTATTTATATATTTCAAGGTATAGGGATATACCCTTCTATTCTTTTTGTTCCCTATCATACTATCTATTTAATAAAGTTTTGTTCCTTTAGAATTTTGGGGTGTCATTGGATTTATTAATTTATGTTTTGATAAAGAATTGGTATTTTTTAATATTATGAATTAGTTATCTTAGTTATTATTTTAAATTACATATTTTTAAAGACTATTTTTTTAATCTTGTATTAAAAAATTAATAATAAGGTATGATTTATTTATTTAATTATTATACTATACAACAAGCCATTAAAGCTTAAGTTATTTTGTAATGTGTTTATTTTTTTATATTAAATATAATGTATTATATAAAAAATTAAATTATATTATTATTTGTCAACATAATTTAATTATAAGTTAGTAATGAATTTTTATATTAAAATTATCTTGGTTATTTTATGATTGAGTATAATTGTTGTCAAGTTAGTCATTTCAATTTTTTAAATTGAATGCTTAGATTAGTATTATGTTATCCCTTCAGGAGATCTAATTAAAAATCATGGTTAGGTTAGAGAGTTTATATACATGGAAGACATTAATGTGTATTAGTCATATATTATAAATTATACTATAATTTTATTAAATAAATAATCTTCATAATGAGGTATTTGGTTTTTCATTGGTTAATAATAAATTTAATTTATAGTTTTAGTTTTAAATTGTATATTGTTTTAGTTGAGCATATGTGATTTTTTGGGAATTATATTGTTTTTAAGTGTCTTATAACATGTTGTAAATGAAAATCATACCCATATTAGGACTATTATAGAATTCCACATTATGAATATATTAATATTTTTTATCTTTTCATGTAATTGAAAGTGGTATGTATTTTTTATGAGTTTTTTAAAAAGTGTAAAAAAATAAGCCTTGTTTTAAAAAAATTGGAATAACATTTGGAAAGGAATTGTACAACATAATAGCTTTTAGATAAATCTAAAAGTCCTTGAGGTAATCAATGACTCTTCCATAGATTAGTGACATAGAAAAGGTGTTTATGCATGTAATTCCTATCACATTGTATCCAAAGAAAGGCATTGGGGGTAATAACACCATTCAGCTAATAAAAGGAGAAAGGTGTTGAGGGTATCAACAGCTTCCATCCCCACTTCTATAAAATCCACTCACATCCTCCTTTCTCTCATGAAAAAACTGATATCTCTCTAAGCTACTCACTGTTTTGGATATCTCTCTCTAAAATTCTCTGAGGGTTTTAATGCATTCCACATGACTCTTTTGGTGACCTTAAATGAGTACAAAATTTGAATATATTCACTTAAAGTTATTTTTTCAAATTTATTTTAATATTTTTTATTTATTTAGGTGTTTTGTTTTGATTTTATTTTAATTATTTTATTTAATTAGTTGTTCAGTTAATTAGATTTAATTTGTAAATAATTATTAATATTAGTTAGTAAATTATAACTATTTAATTATGACTATTTACTAATTAATTTTTAACTAGTCTTAGTTTTATTGAAATTATTATGAATTTATAATTATTTAATATAAACTATTATTTTATAATAAGTAAACACTAATTACTAACTAATAGATAATTAATTAACAAATTATTATAAACTAATGATTTACTAATAATAAACTAATAATTTGTTACTTATTAAATTTTAATTAATATTTATTAGATGATGATTAAATATTAGTTTAGTAATGATTATTTAATGATTAAGTATGGATTCACTAATGATTAATTAATGATGAACTAAATGGTTAAGTGATGATTCATTAATAATTAAGTAATAAGTAACTAGTAATTAATTAATAATTACCAATTAAAGAATTAATAATTAATTATTAATTAACTATAAATTATCTAATGACTAACAAATGATTGGAAAATGATTAACAAATTCTCAAATAATAATTAAATAATAACTATCTAATGATTAGATAATGACTAAGTAATGAGTTAATAATGATTAACTAATGATTAACTAATTATTAAATAATTTTTAACTAAGGATTAACTTAGTATTAACTAATAAGTAACTAATGAATAACTAAAAAATAACTAATGATTAACTAATGATTAACTATTAATTAATTTTTAATAAACTATTAATTAACTATTGGTAAAAAATGATTAAAAAATTATTAATGAATGATTAATTAATAATTAAATAATTATTAACCAATGATTAACAAATGGGTAAATAAGGATTAAATTAGGATTATCTAATCATTAACTTATAATTAATTAAGGATAAAATAATGATTAACTAAATATTAACAAATGATTATGTAATAATTAATTAATAAGTAACTAATAATATATTGTTAGTTAACTATTTATTAACTAGTAATTAACTAATAATTAACTAACAATTAACTAATTATTAAAGGGTGATTAACTGGTCATTAAATTGTAATTT
This sequence comes from Viscum album, assembly GCA_963277665.1. Classification (NCBI taxonomy): domain Eukaryota; kingdom Viridiplantae; phylum Streptophyta; class Magnoliopsida; order Santalales; family Viscaceae; genus Viscum; species Viscum album. The sequence goes on along the minus strand of OY728119.1, from coordinate 1,680,400,805 downwards.
CTTGAATTTTCAGTGTATTATTTTTGGATATTATATGGATTATTTCAGAGAAAATGAAAAAATATGGCATGTGATTCTGAGTCTCGTTTTGTCGGGAATAAATGTTTAAAATACATTAAAAATATTTAATAGAACACATGTAAATTTTCAATGAAATAGTAGAATAAATTCTAAACAGTTACCTGGAATAGAAATCTGAGGGCACCATTGAGTTCAGAATGTGAGGTTTACCCTAGGTACACCTGAACATTAGTCGGTGAGGCTTGTTTGTAGAAAATTCATTGTAGGTGCGAAAATGAATGAAATAATTAAATAAATTATTTTATTTCTATTTTTTTGTGGCATCAACTAGTTAGTCTTTAAAAATATTATTATGATAGAATTACAAGGTTATCCGCCTAACCCTAGAGATATTGGATAAAACATTGAGATATTTTTGGGGAATTCTCCTAGGAGAATGATGAAGAGATCATGGATTGAGGAACAAGACACCTCAAATTCAAAGGATCTCACCAATGAAAATGGTAAAATTCTATTCTTTATCAAAAATCAATCAAAATCATGTAAGGTCATGTGTTTTAATTTTATTCTTCCTCGTTGTTGATACCTATGATGAATGTGGATCAATCAACAAACAGATTGATCCCCAGTTCGATCATTTGATTGGACGTGATGGGGTATATATTTTATTTTTTGATTTTTTTTTTGTGGGTCTAAAAAAAATATCTAGATCGACATGAAAATCAATCAAGGATTCTTCCTCTTATCTATTATTATGATTTCTACCCCGATTCATTATTCGTCAATGGTGTTCTTCGTTTGGCCCACAACACAACTAATCCCAATCGATAGATCATTATGAACGTGTTTCTTGGTGAAATGAACCAAAATAATTGATTTGGGATTGGAAAAACATGACAGAGGTGTGATGATAGAGACCAAGTGATTCTAACGATGGTGGATACCCGATGAGGTGTTCTTCGACGTCCTATTGTGTGGAACAAAGACCAACCTATAGATCCATTTTTGAACATATTTGATGTCAAAATATAATGTTAGAGTGATGGAGAGGCTCAGACAAGGTAGATCCATGATTACCAGTGTGACTGGAACTGATATCCAAGGCAACGGTGGTGCGGGCACACACAGAAGGAAGAACAAGTGTTTTTTGAAAAATCCAATCAACACGATGTGTAATCTGGAATTACACAATGTATGGGGACCTTAAGTGGAGGACCGTGTATTAGTGAAAAGTTATGTATCACATGACAAGTGACCAAAGTCACATGGTGTGTGGTATCTCCCAAGTGACTTAGCATATACCTTAGAAAGTACACATACATGGGGTGGACTATAGAGGTTGGAGCACATCGTATACTCCCCCACACAGACATGACCTGGACCAAGTACATAGGCTAAGTTGTGTACTGGTCCATGGGTAAGTGTACATAGGTTGGAACTATGTACTGAAACGTAGGTAGACTATATGGTTAGCCTACACACATTGTAGTACTACATCGACATGGCTCGGTGACATGAACCGTTTACACGTGCAGGACCCAGGGTCAAGGGACACAACATGTGACCCCTACTACATATTGTGTACTCTATTAAACAAGTCTTGGATCCCTTATCCTATGTGTCTTGGAAAACTTTCATTAGGGTACATTCCCCTTATCCTTTCTTTGAAGTTTTTTATGGAATCATCTCTTACTCCTAGGAATACAATCCCATCCACAAGACTTCTTTGATAGTCATTGGAATCCTTCCAAGAGGCCCAGAGTGAGATATTCTATTCATATTTGTTCCCTAGGAGGAGTTCATGGTTGGTTCATGGCCAAAACAACATGGGAATTGTTCCCCTACTTATTAGTTTAATCCAGATTGAGTTGTTGGTATCACCCCATGTCCCTGATAATGATTCTCATCTATGTATTGTATTCTCTTAAAACTATCATCTTGTTCTTATCATGATGAGACTTGATGAGTAGTAACTCTCGGATAGATTTCATCAGTGATATCAGACTCAGGAGTGTGTTCTTATGGATGAGTGATTTATAGGATATTTGAGATGGAATTATAGGCTGGTATACTATGGTTGTGAATTAATTCTAGACTATGTGTCTGTTTTGAGTATATCTAGATATTCCTATTATATGTGTTCTAATCATTTACCTATGTGAAGATGACTATATTATTTTTTTTAATAATTGTTTATTCATAGTGTTCTGTGAAGTATTGTTATAATCACCCCTGCATGAGGTTTTCTCGTTAGTGCCATTCCTTATGAAGACGATCGACCTTTTGACAGAGTCCTAGGTGGACCATGACTAGACGATGCATAGTGAGACAAGACTGAGGTGTGTTCCGATGACTCTCTGACAGCAGTCCTTGTACTTACCTTTAGGTTTGAATTGGGTTTGATACTATTTGTGTTGGGCTAGTATTTGGACCTATTTACTTCCTATTGCACTGTAGTTATGTGATTATATGTAAGAATTCATGGTTTTTAGTTGTTTTTACATTTCATTATCTTATAGGCTTATATATGTGTGTGTGTGTACATGTACATAGGTTAATGCCTCCAATGTAATTGATATACCTTCTTGGCACTAGTCGCATGCCCTTGGCCTATTCTAGATGATCTTGGGGAGTCGCGACATGGGCCTTAATAGGATGGGTCATTATAGAATGGTATTAGTGCAGTTAGTTCTACATTAGGACTGGGATTCAATGAGATTGTTTCGTGGAAACAATGTTTTGTTATTCGAGTTTAGTTTTTAGTCCTAGGGCTCCAATTTTTGGGCAGCAGCCAAAGCATCCATACACCAAGACTCTAATCACTTGATTTTTGACTTGATACATAGTAACACTAGATGTGATTAAAAAAATGGTCCATGCATCATATAGGGAAGGTTTGTGGTTTCCATGTCCATCTTAAGTCATCTCTCCAACCATCGTACATTATGTTTGTTTCAGGATACCTGTGTGATGTATAACATCTAGGATCAAGTATGTTGATCATGAGGATGACCCCCTCCGTGATGATTCATCAATACATGGACCATTTCCCGTGATGTTACCTCTAGGGGTGCACTATCCACACCACCAACTGTAGAGTATTAGGAGGTACCTGCATTATTAGAAGATGAGGTAAAAAGGATGAGCATGCTTCATGAGTTTCAATAATAGAGACCCCTCAGGTTCTAAGGTGAGCCTATACCATAGGCAGCGTAGGACTTTCTTGAGGCAGTGACCTATGATTTCCGTCTAGTTAGGACAACATCTGATCAGATGGTGGTCCTAGAAGTGATCCTTCAACATGGCTCCATAGGGAGATGGTGGGGGTTAGTTACCCAGTCATACAATGAGTTTACTCTTTCAAGGATAGAGTTTTAGGTCATTTTTAAAGAGAAATTATCACCATCTACATTGAGGGTTGTATGAACCCATGAGCTTTTTCAACTCCAACAGAGAAGTAAGACAGAATCTGATTATTCATAGAGGTTTACCAACCATTATAGATACTCGATGGATCTTGTTCGAGATTAATTCTTCAGGGATAAAAAATTAAAGTGATGTTCACATAGAAAAATCTGATCCAATTTTATACCTCTATAAATTCCTTATTATATTGTGGTGCTATATTGAGTTTTTGTGGTTAGGAGTTTCTTGGATGAGAAAATATAGCTGGTGGTTGTCAGTAGTGGGAAAGCAGGAGCAGAGACCTTGGAAACAAGTACCTGACATTAGTATCAATGACCTATATGTGTGATACATTTCATAAGAGGTCTCAAGATAGAGGATCTTAAGTTTAGTGCTCACAAGAAGGGTCAATCAGCCTAGAGATAGGTGGTTATACTCATGTGACGGTAGGGGACATCTCACCTGATATTGTCTAACCCGTTTTATAACTGATAGATAAACCATGGATGGGGTACCTTAGTAGAGATAGTGGCCTGATCAAGTTTGTTTTCAGTGTTCTGTATTTTGTCAAGGATCTAGGAGAGTAGTAGGAGGTGGTCTAGGTTTCGACTTGTTACCATCACCACCCCTAGGTGGTCCACAACAAACTCAGGGAGCTAGAGGATAGGGGTAGGGATAACTACATGAAGTTGAAGCGTACAACCCAATGGCTCCAAGAATGACTCGAGTTATGATCTGTGTATTTTCTCACTTATTTTAATTATTTCTATATATAGGTTCTAGTCATTCCCTTTTTTTTCATATACCTTTTACAAGACTTAGAGATTCCCTTTGAACCTTGGGCTCAACCCTTACACTTATAGATTCATACTAGAGAATAATCAATGATCACACACTTGTACCGATAGTGTGACATGACTCTTGGAGGTGATATTTTATGTTTTAATATTTTTTAATACTGTGAATTCCTTATGAAATCATTATTGGTATGCATTTGTTACCTATATTTCGTGCACATATTGACTATTTTAGTTGAATGGTGTGGTTTGTCAAAAGTTATGGAACTCGGCTCTCATTTTTTAGTGAAAAGGAAACCGAGGTAGTGTTGGATGGACTCATGCATAGGAATGTGCAACTAATTACTCATTAGTTGTCTATCCAAACCCTTGGTGCACCAGATGTTGTGAGGTCCCAGTTTCTAGTAGTGGTGGCAGAGTATGAGGGCATCTTCCTAGATGATCTTCAAGGTTTACTTCCCTAGTGAGAGATATAATTCTTCATTCATCTACACCCCAAGACGACACCAATATTTTCACCAGTATATTTTATGGTTCCCATAGAGCATCGCGTAATGAGGTTGTAATTAGAGGACTAATAGAAGAAGGGATTTATTCAACCAAGAATTTCACCTTGGGCAGCCCCAATTTTGTTTTCCAAGAAGGTAGATGGGGTCTTGAGGTTTTGTGTGGACTATCGATGCTTGAACCTAGTGAATTTGTAGAATACATATCCACTACAGAGGATCAATGACCTATTTGATAATTTGAGTGGAGAACAATGGTTCTTGAAGGTTCTCCTAATGTTAGGTTATCACCAATTATGAGTACGAAAAGGGGATATACAAAAGATATCATTAAAATTCCTTTATGATCACTATGCATACATGGTTATTCCATTTAATATGAGGAACACCCTATCAGTTTTTATGGGACTTGTGAACTAGATCATTCAGGCTTTCTTAGACTAGTTTATGGTAGTCTTCGTCAGTGATATCCTTGTGAAATAGACGTCTGAGGAGGATCACGTGAGACACATGAGGATAGATATAGATGTACTCTAAGAGCCCTATCTTTATGAAAAATCTCGATGTTATAATTATATATTTAGGTGGTTCTCTTTCTGGGATTCATTATCAAACTAGATGGAGTGGCAATGGACTTGACCATGGTTGAAGTAGTGTTAGCCTGGGATCAACCTAATGGTGTGATGGAGGTATGAATTTTCCTTGAAATGGAATGACATTATTAGAGATTCATACATAATTTCTCTAAGATATCAACACCAATGATAACCTTTACTTTAAATGGACATCCTTTCATGTAGAAAAAATAAGGTCCAGTAGGATTTTCACCAGCTGAAGTAGAGTTTGATGAGTGCTCCCATCTTGAGATCATAAGAGGAGGGTGTCTAGATTTTAGTAACCAGGCTTGGTTGTGTTCTGAGGTAGAGAAAGATGTTATCACCTATGGTTAATTTCAATTGATAACACATTAGTTGAACTACATGACTTACGATCTGATCTAGAAGTGGTAGTATTCAATTAAAGATGTTGCCACACTACTAGATGAGAGATTAGTTTATCATCTACTCCAATCACAAGAGTCTCAAGTATATTTTCTCTCATAAGGATCACAACTTGAGGCATAGGAAATTTCTGGAGTTCCTCCAAGACTATGGCTCCATAATTTTTTATACTCTTGGGCAGGGATGTGTGGTAGATGTTTCTCTCATTATGAGAACTTATTTATAGTTACTGAATGAGGAATCTGAGTTGTTGGCCACATTACAGTTATCCATTGTGGATGGAGATAAATAATCTTACCTCCATTAAATGGTTGTTACCCCTTCTATGTTGAAATGATTTGGGGATACAGAGCTTGGGGATTCCAACTCTGAGATGCTATGTACATAGATATCCTTAGATCATGCTTTTGGGGGATTTTCTAAAGTCGGGGAGTATGTCGTCATTTTCATAGGATTCTTGATGGTACTAGTGATATTGTTGGGATAGGTTCTGAGAGAGTTTAATATGTATCCTTTAACGGTACAATCGGGTTTGGAAAGATGTACAAGGACCTACGATAATTGTTTTCATGGATAGGGTTGAAGAAATTAGTTTCTTAGATTGTCTATTGATACCTTACTTGTCAGCAAGTGAAGTATGAGCAGCAAGTTCTCGTAGGTTTGGATCAATCACTTGAGGTGTCAAACTAGAAGTGATATGGGATATCTATTGACTTCATAATGGGATTACCACATATTTTTGTGGGACAGTATGCCATCTAGGTGATCATAGATATACACACCATGTTGAACCACTTCATTGCTACATGACAACATAGTTTAGTTGAGATCATGTGATGCCTCAATATTCAGAAGATAGTATGACTCCATGGAGTCCCAATGGTGATTGTCTCTAATCATGATTCTTACATTACATCCTGGTTTTGGAAGGGATTATAGGAAGCGTTTGTGAACCAATTATGATTTCCCTTCATATGATATAAAATGGGATGAGCTAGACATCAGGGATGGATAATACTTTGCTGAGTACTCAATATATATTGAGGATACATAAGAGATAATCCTTCAAGGGTTATTGATTCCATTGGTTTATGTCTGGTGGTAGGACAAGAATCTCCAAGATAGGACATGGGAGCAGAAGGCTCATATTCATAGTTAGTACCCATATAATTTGTTTAATATTCCTTATTTTGGATTTTTGAGGACGTAAAGCCCCAATGTCGGGGGAATGTACTATCTTGGATTTTCAGCTTATTTTTTTTTGATATAATGTGGATTATTTTTGAGACCATTAATGAAGATGCTGTGTGATTCCAAGACATGGTGTTCCCAGAATAAATATTTAAAATATATTAAAAATAATGCATGCACAATTTTCCTAAAAAAGTCTAATATCTTCTAAATGGTTGTCAGGTCGGAAATATGAGGGGACCATTGAGATTAGAACAATAGTTTTACCCTAGGAGAGGCATAACATTAGTTTTAATTTATCATTTGTAAAAAATTAATCATGGGTGGAAAATAAATAAAATAATAAAATAAATTATTTTAATTATAGTTTTAGATGTAGTGACTAGAGAGTCATTAAAAATACTATTATTTTGAATTCTAGTGTCATCAGCATAACCCTAGAGATGTTGGAGAACCCTTGGAGAGAGAGTTGGATAATTCTCTCATGAAATTGATGACAAGATTGTGCATCGATGAGCGATGCACCTCAGATTCCATGGATCTCACCAAAAATAATGGCGCAACCTCATTCTTCATCAAGGATCAATCCAAATAAAGGTAGGGTATGTGTTTTTATTTTATTCTTCCATGTTCTTGATTTCTATGATGAACACGAATAAATACTCAAACAGTTTGATCTGTAGTTTGATCATTATGCAGTATGTGTTTATTTTGCGGGTTTTTGAAGGGAGAATATCATTGATTTGCTTATTATTCTACTTTAATTATAATATAAATGAATTTATATCAACATGAACATCAATCAAGGATCGGACCTCTTATTTTTTCTTGTGATTTTATCTCATGATTCATCATTCATCATGGTCATTGTTCGTTTGACCTGTGGCTCGACTAATCTCGATCAATCGATCGTTGCACCCTTATTTCATACCACAATGATCCAAAATCATTGACCTGGGATTGAAATAACATGGAGTAGGTGTTATGATTGAGATGGATTGATTTAGATGATAGTGGATACCCAATATTCCATTCTTCATTATTCTTCAGTGGTGAATGAAGAACAACCTATATATTCAGTTTTTTAACATTTTTGATGTCTGAATCTATTGTTCGTGTGATTTAGAGGATCAACCTGAGTAGATACATGTTTACTAGTTCAATTGGATAAATATCCAATTTGGAAATGTCATGGGCCTATACATAAGTAAGAATGAGGAATTCTAGAAAAACCTGATCAACACAGAGTGTAATCCATGATTACATAGTGTGTGGGGCCCCTTGAGAAGATCCTTGGGGTTTAGGAGAAATCTAAGTATCACATATAATGTAACCCCCGTCACATGGAATGTGGTCTCCCCTGGGTGACTTAGAGTGTACCTTGGGATGTACATAGACTTGGGGTGGAATACATGGGTTGGATAATGTCATGTACTCCCCAACACGGACTTGGTCTAGACAAATTATGCGGGCTAATCCATGTACTTGTACATTGGAAAGCATACATGAGATGGAGTCATGTACTGGAACATGGGTAGACTACACTGGTAGCCTACAAGAAATGTAGTACTACATGGCCACAATTTAATAACATGGTCTGTTTACCTGGGAAGGATCTAAGGTTAAGTGACACAACATGTGACCTCTACTACACACTGTAAACTCAGTCAAACTTGGCTTGGATCCCTTTTCCTCGATATCGTAGACAAGTTTCATAAGCGTATGTTCCCCTTGTACTTTCCCTAAATGTTTGTATGGAATCATCTCCTACTCCACAGACTATGATCCCGTCCAGAGGATGTCTTGGATAGAGTCATTATAATCCCTTAGAAAGGGTTATAGTATGATACTCTTTTCATCTTTGTTCCTTCAGTGGAGTTCTTGGTATCATCGTGACAAACACTATGCATGAGTCGATCATATACTTGTAGGGTTAATCCAGATCATGTTTTTGGTATCATCCCATGGCCTTGGCAGTGATTCTCATATTTTTATCATATTTTCTTTATACTATTAGCATGTTCTTATCATGACGAGAACTGATGAGAAGTACCTCATGTATGGACATCATTAGTGATATCCGAATTTGGACTTTATTTTTCTTAGATGAGTTATTTTTTGAATCTTAGAGTTAGAATTCTAGATTGGTATATTGTGGTAGTGAATTTCATATAGACTATGTTTCATTGTTGAGTATATCTAGATATTCTTATTATATGTGTTATTGACATATACTACTATAGAGATGATTATATTTCATTTTTTGTATTCATTGTGGTTTTGGAGTGTCCTACTGAGTATTTTTACACTCACTCCTATATAGGATTTTTCTACACATGTCGTGTCTTGTGAAGATGATCAATCTTTTGACAGAGTCCAAGGTAGACCAGGACCAAAAGGTGTTCAGTGATATTGGACAGAACGAGGTGTGTTCCTGTGCATTTCTAATAGCAGTTTTGAGACATAACTTTAGGTTTATCTTGTGTTTAAAACTCTTTTATATGGGATTGTATTTGTCCCTATTTACTTCCTTTTACTTCCTAGAATACTCTGGCGTCAGGATTATATGTATGTATGCGTGGTCGTTCAATTGTTTTTACATTTCATCATTGTATTGTCTTTGAGAGGTGTGCTTCTGTATAGGTTCTTAGGCTATGGTCCCCCATGTCAATGATATGCCTTTTCGGCACCAGTCTTTATCCCCTAGCCTTTTGAAGGTGGGCTTGGGGAGTCACAACATGGGCCTCATTGGTATCAGTCATGACAATTAAATATTTCTTCCTGAATAATTAACTTATAATTAACAATTAACTCAAAAATAAATAACTAATGATTAAAAATTAATTAACTAATGATTAACTAAAGAATAACTATTTATTAGCTAATGATTTACTAATGATTAATAAATAATTTACTAATTATAAAGTAATAATTAACAAATAATTAAGTAATAGTTAACTAATGAGTAACTAATAATTAACTACTTATTATCTATTAATTAAATATTAATTGTCGAATGATTAACTACTAATTAATTAATTAATAACTAATCCTTAACCAATGATTTAGAAATAATTTTATAATAATGAAATACTAATTAATTAATTACTAACATAATTAAAAAAATAACTAACAATTATGTACCTAGTTACCAATAATTAGAAGAACATTCTTACTAACTTCATTACCATAAAATAACTTCACACTTCATCAACTCTCAAACGTACATGATTATTCCTCATAGGTAATATTTTCAATCAATGAATTAATATAGTAAATATTGTGTGATTATCTGATCAATGAGCTCCCTATATAGATACTATAAGTGGATGTAATTTCTGTAATAGATGTAACTTGGGGTAATAACCATCAAAATGGAGAATTGTGTATTACTCAATAATCACCTAGTGTACAAAAAATAGATCTAACTAAATAGTTGGCTTAACACTCCTAGGGGATATGATTTAGATGATTCACATTCTATTTAATTAATATATTTAGATACTTTAAAGAATATTAATAATTGTTCAATGAAGGACTAATGAAAACATTGGAGATAGTATAAACATAAGAAAAAATTCCAAAAATTTAATAAAGAAAATCTTTTATGGCATTTCAAGAAGTGAAATATCTTTTAGATACTATAAATTGATGCATGATCCAAAACAGATGTTTCTATGAGTAATCACCCTAAAAAGGGCAGATTGGATATTAACAGAATCATTACCTGGAGCATGATAAGTAGGTCCCAATATGTTCTTCATTTCACGATATCACAACATCATCTTTAGATGATTCACATTATATTAAAAAAATAAACATTTAATTATATATTTTTACTATGAAATGAATTTACACAATTAATCTATTCTAAACCCTTCATGATTATTCATCATGGTGAACATTATTTTGACAATTGGAATCATGATCAAAAACCATTTTTCACAAAGATAATCATGTATACTAATGATTAATGCTACCATAAAGTTATTCATGTTGGAACCAAGGCTTTTCATTGCAAGAAACGGTGTCTAGTTTGTGTTTGTTGTAAATCCACACTTGTTTAATCAAGAATTTGTCAAAAAAATTATAGTGTAAATGGATTTAGTGTTGAAGTTAGTGTGGTTTACCAATGTTTTCAATATGGACCAAAATTTTGTGTATGAATAATGTTTTTTTGGTAAAGGAAGTTTCATGCAAGAATAAAGGTGAATCAGAAACTTATGTGCAAGAGGAGATTTGAAAATCTCACATCAAAATAGGTAAAATTAAAGAGTTTCATTCATGATTCATAATGGTGGTAAATATGAACTAACATGTTGTAGGAAGAGTTGTGTGAACCTATGAAATTAAGATGAAGTGGGTAGAACTAATGAGAATTGGGCACCAAATATGATGTAAACATATAGACTTCCAAATTTAGGGGAATGTTACATTCAAAAGTGGTAGGTAGGTAAGAAAATTTCACACAGGTTCAACAACATCTATAAACAAGTGAATAACCTCAATCTAAATTTTGAACTTTTCAAATTAAGATTTGGCGACTATGTCATGTGGAATAGTTGTGCATAGAAGAGTTATACACATTAAATCTTGTATGTAGAATTTTTCTTGAGTCTATAAAAACTATGTGAAACTCATGATATGGTTATGAAAAAGCTAAGGGTTTCATGAAATTTATCTTGTGTGAATAATTACAGAATTTTTTGAACGAATATGTGTTACTCAAAAGATCTTGAGTTGTGATTCTATAAGGTTTTGAAAATATGATTTCTTTGATTAGTGCTTTCAAGTTTATCAATTAATATCTATAGTGAAAGAATATTCTCATGATATTTATATGAAAATACTTATATTAAAATCCACTAATGAAACATTCAAGTCGTTAAAATAATTATGACATCACCCAAAGTAGTGAGATATGGGGAGTTTATGGAAGTGTTATGAGGGAGGCAGTGTGTTATCCCACAAATATTGTAAAGGAATTGTGTCTGGAATATAGTGAATATGTCTAAACATCTGTATTCCACAACTATATATTATTAGTGTATTTATATATGACTTATACACTGTTAGAATATGATCCTTGGACTAACTCATAGAGGTGAACCAAATAAAATTGTTATGTTATGTATTTAATGAGAATGTTTAATTACCACATGATTCCTCTAGATATGTTGAACAGGTTCCTAACAACATGAAAAAAAGATCCTTCTCCTTAAAATAAAAAATTTAACACCATGATTCACCCCACCCCTCTCAGGGAGTTCCAGGGTCCTATAAGTGGTATCATAGGGAATATGATACAAGAGTTAGATTTTTTCCTTTGTTGTTTACATGGAAAATTTAGTGAATGTCAGGGGATTCCCCCACTTTGATGGAAGAAACTTCTAGGGAAGAATAGGATGATATCACATCTAAGATCCCTTGGGATGGATGTTCTTTTTTACACTACTCAAGGAGATAACAAAGTGAAGAAGTAAAAACTATATGTTTTTCATAATAAGTTCGATGATCTGAAAATTAATCCTGATGAAATTGAAGATACACTTTTTAATCAAATTACTGATGTTAGTTGATCAATTAGAGGTCTTAGTGAATAAATTAATGATATTGACATCATGAAAAAAAAATTGATAAGGCTTCCACCACTATATAATTGAAAAGTGTCTTCCCTTTAAGAAATGAATATACATAATCTTTCTCTTGATGATCTAATAATTATTTTGGTGGATTTTGTAATGAAATTCAAACCATAAGATACAAAAAATCAATTTATAAAGTAATTATAATTCAAATTTATGGGAAAACATGTGGTTTCCAAATATGGTTTTGATAAATAAAAAGAGGAAGAACGACTTATTTATCTTTTTTCCATGATATTCAATAGAGTAAAAAGAATATTTGAAGTAAATTTTCCTATGGATTGTTTTCCATATGGTATAGTTGGGAACACTGCCTCTCATGACCCAAGTAAGTTCGATGATGAATAAATTTAAAATCGAATAATGTAGAAGCCTTATAAATGGTTCCCCCAAAAGGGAAACTTAAATTCAGGAAAGAAATTATAGAAAAAGAGTTTTATATGTAAATAAGAACAAGATAACAATGACTTTTTAGAGGATGAAGAACCATAGTATAAATCTAAAACCCAAGAATACATTATAGAAATAATTGAGTAGTTATAACCATTAAAAGATAGAGATTATATGTTTATTGTTGTTGATCTAAAATTAAAACTTAAGGTTTCTCTGGATAATCATAACATTCAAATAAAGATAACCAAAAAGATGAGATTTTTTCTGGATGAGTCATTAGAGTATGTTGTTCAACACAAAGAAATAAATTGATTTATTGGAATTAGGATAAAATGAACATTCAAAAACTCTTGAAATATTAGAAGAAGTTTTTTAATTTATGATAAGGATTGAAAAGTAGGAAAAAGTTATAAATTACCTTATATTGAGACTGGAAGAAAATTATATGATAATGAGGGGATCGAAGAACACTTTTTGTAACACACTTATCCTAGAATCCTAGAGATGGTGTGTTATTTTATTATATTGGCATGATTACAGAATCAAATCTAGAATGAATGATCCTTTTATCAGTTTTGGAAACTAGATAAGATACATGAACCTTACATTATAAGTTAAATAGTAAAATACAACAAAGAGAATATTTATAGAACACCCTCATTCTCATATATTAACCCTGCATATCATTTACAATATACATCTTTGAATCTTGGGGAAAAATAAAACATAAGAAAGGGGTGATCTCATAAGCTTAGTAAGGGTAATCAGTATAGCATAAGCTGTCACAAACAATAATAAAAAATTATGGAAAGACGATTAACTAAAAAACAATCCATTTAATTAATAACCTAAGAATAATATGGATGGAATAAAAGATGATAAAAAAATTCCATATAAGTAATCACTTTAAAATGAATCTTACCCATTGATATTCTACTAGTATAATAATCACATGGAATATCAATAACTAATCTCATAATCATAAAATAAATACTGCATGATATCATAAATATACTGCCAAGGATTAATCCAAAATACCATAAAATAATTGTTAAAAAATAAATCTATTTTCCCCATGAGACCTAGAGAGGAATCAATGGGCTATAGAATGACATGTCTGACACTTACTAAGTACAATTAATTCCTCATAGAAAAGGGGTGAAACATAAAAATATAAACATTCATATTGAAGAACTAGAATAAAAATTTTGAATACTTTAATCAGATCCCATGAATGATATAAAAATAGCACATCCATAGTCAAACTAATAATAAAACCTTAAATAAAATATGGTATCATAATATATAAATCTATATTAAGTATAAAATCTAACAAAGGATGTTCACATAGATGAAAATAGTCTAATAAATTCATTAAAATTTCATAAGAGTAATACCCCATTTTAAATTGAAATCATTTATTTAAAAGGCCACAAAATTTTAAAATAAAAATTTCTCATTGAAAATAATATTATAAAAATGTAATGTAAGCTTCAAAACATTCAAACATCATGACAATATAAAAATAATCTCATGACGCATAAGTTAAAAAACATTCCTTTCGTATTTGTTGTCAGAAAAACCTCAAAGTGACTTTTTTAGAAAATGAAAAAATTTAAATTTTAATGAATTTTTAAAAATCTGAAAAGGGAAAAACTGAATTTAAACCATCCTCTTATAATATTAAAAACATTTTTATAAAACACTGACATGTTGAAAAATATGTAATAATTAAATCTTTAAAGCTTCAAGGTGTCTCATAACACATTGAATATTTAAATCATAATCCCAAATAAATAATATCATTAAAAAACATTAAATATCATGATAATAAATAAATTAATGATATTATAATTCAAAGGGGTTTTATATACACCTAATAAAATAAGGTGGGTTTATAACATCAAACTATACATCAATGAAAGGAGATTGAGAAGAAGTCCCTTACCTTGTGTTTCTTTTTGTGAGAATGTTTTTTAACTTTCTATTTAATTGTTTTAATAATATTACCAACATATTACAAAACCATATTAATATTTTTTATATCATATATTATCATCTTATAATATTTTTTTATCATTTGTTAGTAATACTTCATTATTTTCACTATTTTGAGTGTTAATTGCCATGTTTTATTAGTATATTTTGAAATGGTACCTTTTGTTCCATATAATTAGATCAATATTTCATAATATAAATAATGTAAACCATTATTTTAAAATCATTTATATTCAGTATATATTTATTTTTAATAATTCATAATATTTAGAGATAATAAATGAAATGCATCTTTCATTGAGACAGTACGTCGTACGTACGCATGAACACTACTTCCATTTTTTGTCTTATTTAAATGAATGAAAAAAATAATTGAAATATAAGTATATTATAATTAAATTATAATATTTATGTCATCTATATCACATATTTTTATTAAAATCATCATTTATTTGTTACATGTATATTTTAAATGAATCATAGTGCTTTGAGGAGGCGGTAGTGCACACGTCCACAAATGATGTTATCGTATTTATAAAAAATGGAAAGCATGAAGGTATGTATTATATAAAAATTAATTTAGTACTAATATAACATAAATAACCTAAATATCATATAACAATAGTGTTTCCAACATAATTACCAACCATGAGAGTTGGTAAAGAAAAAATTAAATACGTCATTCCACGAGGTGGTAGTTTGTCGTACATGAATATCAAATTCGTTAACCAATTGATGGATGTGTCTGTATATATAGGTAGAAACTTTAACATAACAAAATATTAGAATATTTAGGATATTTATTTTATTATATATTCATGTAATAATAATAAATTTATGAGTGGGGAAAAATTAAAACTAAAGTGATCATTGAAGAACATTACCTTTAATTTGGGTAACTCCATTTTGTTTATACTAAAATCCCTATATTTTCCTTCTTCCTAAATCAATTTATATAGGACTATACAAGTTATGTATTAATCATATTTTTGGATGGTTTCGGCCAATATATAATGCTAAAAGTGGTGTGAGGAAGTGAGGGTGGAGGTCCCGATTTATAATTGAGATGAGGGGCAATTTTGGAAACTCCCAAACTATTAAATTAAATTAAATTCATATTCAATATCAAATGGAACCGATGTGAGTTATGTAAAATATAAGATGATTATGGGTCAAAATTATCTCAAAAAATAATTTTTATAAAATATTATTTCACATCATTTCACTTATCTTTGGACTTTAACCCTTAGTTAAACCTTTAAACTCTAACCATGAAAACATGATTTTTTAATCTTTAAGGGTTAATATAGCTACTATAAGATGAAAAATGAACCATAAATGGATCATAGATAAAATTTTAAACATAATAAAAATATTTTGGTCAAATTTTATATTTATATTAATTTTATATCATTTATTGAAATATTATTTATTTTAAATACCATTAATGTTATTTTATACACTATTCATTATTTGATTTTTAAAAAAATATCCTATTAACATTATATATTAGAAAAAACATTAATACATATAAAATATGTCTACACAATATATAAAATTATTTTATTTCATTATTTTTCTAAAATTACATTTATTTTAGAATTTTTTATATCATTTTTTGATATTTCCATTAATTAAACAATTACTGCATCATAATTGTGTAAGTCATAATGGTAATTATTTATTATCTAAAAATTAAAAATAAATTACCATGATTAAGATAATAATTTTTAACAAAAAAACTATTTATAGTAGAATATATCTCCTATTTCACACCATATTAAGATACATAACTTTTTTAAAACAAAAGAATGAAAAATTTACTTTTCATTGAATATAAAATTATAAAGGTTATATTCCCATATAAAAGTCCATAAATGGTCTCAAAACCTATCCTTTAATTTATAGGGCCAAAAATTATTCATACAATAAAATTTTTAAATTTTTTCATATAATTTTATAATATTTATAATATTATTTTTACATTCAATTACCTGATTTACCCTTAATCGTGGTAAATAAAAAAATTACATAAGTTACAATTCATAATGTCAAAAAATATTGTTTATCCTTTTATAATAGAAATATAAAAATTATTACAAAATTTTATTTGTGTTTTAAAAAATTTAATTCATAGATGTTTCTGAATTTTGTATAACGTTAATCTCACAAATGTGGGGAGAAAGCAGGTTAAAGTAAAAATGTGAAAATGTTCAACATGTTTTTATATACAATTTGGATATAAAAATATTATAATTAACCAAGTTAGATTAATATTTGAATAATAGATCTATTTTGGATTTTAAAACCATTTTAAAATATAATTTACCATTAATAATTATTGAAACAAAAAGATAATTTTTGACTACAATGCTGTATTTTTCAGTATTCATCAAAAAATAAAACTTCTCAGAAAAATAAAAAAAATTATATAATGTACAAATTTCAGTTATTATTTAAAATAATAAGTTTATTTTTTCTAATATAATATATTAAAGTGTCAAAAATTTTATTTAAAATAGGGTCTCTATTAAATGGCGTTAAAAATGATTTTATACAAATATAGGTTTTGATGTGTAATATTAGTTTTATTCTTATCTTATTCCTATAAAATATATATTGGATTAATGTAAAAATATTTTATTGGATATATAACATATAAATTCTCTATTAATATCTTATATAAATTTTATAATTAAATTGACCATGAAAAACAAAACTAAATAGTGATTTGTTTAAACCTGGTGTTGCGTGCATTTTACGATATCAACAAAATTAAAGTTATTCTAAAAGGAAAAAATATGGTAAATTATTGGGGTGATAAATTTTTACATTATTCAATAAATTTCTTCCTCTAAATTGGAAATTTCCATTAAAAAAATGAAAGGTTGATACTTGAATGTTTCTTTGTCGGAAACCTACATCAGAAATAAGGTTAATAAAATATCATTTTCATAATAGGGAAAGGGGAATACGAAGGTCACCCCAAGATTATACATTAAAATATGAGATCATTTGTGGGAAGTGAAAATATGTACATGGAATAGAAATTAAACCATCATGTTATGATGGAGATTATTAGAGAACAGAAGTATATGATCACAAAATTGTAAATCTATGATGGGTTAAAGAGGCCATTAATTTCTCGGTATGAAACATAAATAAATAAATTTTTTTGTTCCAAATTACTTTTCAAAAGTGTATGGATTATTTACTATCCAAATAATCACTAACTTGAATTTTTTCCATGTCATAAGCATAATCTCATCAATTGGTTGTGCTTTGATCTATTTTTACCTCATTTCATACACCTGGATAGAGATATTCAAGATGAATTTTTATGCTTGTAGCACTTTGGATGAATCATAAGGTCCTCATTTATTTCCTTCATCATCTAAATGTTTACTAAAACCAAAAAATTTATCATAAATCATACAATAAATCATATTTTAACCACAAATAATGATATCTATTGTTTATCTTAATCAACTCCATAAGTAGTTACTATAAAACGCATTCAAAATACTTATGACCAAATTCAAAGTCCAAACACTTAGTAAAAAGTCACTAAATATCCAGAATTAGGATACCCAAATATGAAAATATAACTCTTAATATCACATACCAAATATATGAATACATTTATCTTCTTAAAACATTAATAAAAACAGGCATACTTAAAAATCCTTAAAGAAGAAGTTCTACATTAAAATTCTTATATATCTACTTATTTTTATAACCCGAATACCATAAAATAATTCTTGAATCCAAAAACACAAATACGTCAATTATTTCACTTTTATTTTAGTATCAACAAAATCTTTACCTTGATCCTTTTTATTTTTTTGAGCTATACTTTTTAATGCTTATAACATTCATGTTCATAGTGTTCTATATCTTTATAATTATAGCATTGCACATTGTTGGATTCTTTATTTCCCATGCAATCACGATCCTAATGACATTTCTCACCACACTTGTAACAAACACCAATTTCTTTTAGTAATTTAAGGGGGTGTTTCTTCCCTTTATTATCACATGTGGGAAAATCCTTCTTTCCATTTTCCCTTATTTATCTCCTGATTCACCACTCTCTTATTCTCTTACTTTCCCTTAAATTCACAAGACTTATAGAATAATTTCCATATCATGACAACACATGAGACTATATTTTCATATTATGATAATTTTTGGGAGACAATTCCTTTCAATGTAATTTATTTAACCCATCAAATAAATAATTAATCTTACTTCTCAGGTTTTTTATGTATTTTATAGTATGACTTGATAGCCATGTAAAGTTGGATTCATATATGGAAACATCCTCATCATCCTTTTCCTTCAAATTCAATATTTGTCTCTCTATATATGTTCATTTTACATGAGGGAAATATTTTACGTGTAAAATTTTCTTAAAATCATTCCATTCCATGTTTTCTATTTCTTCCACCTCCTTTATGTTTTGAATCAGTGATAACCATTGATCGACATCTTCCAATAGATGATAAATTGTCATGATAACCTTCCCTATTTAATTAATTCTCAAATCAATAAATATCTTCTATATGGGACATATCCATTATATAGATATAAAGTGGTTTATGGTTCCATTGAATGATGAATGTTGTTTTCACATAAAGCAGTCTAACATTGTTCCTCTATGTTTTGGATCAGGATACTTTTTATGGGTAAGGTTATTACTCATAACTAGAGCTATATTTCCTAATATGGTTACAGTTTTTTTAGCACCATTTATAGATCCATCTCCAATATCATTATCTTTATAGGAGGGAAATCCATACATGGATTATGCATGTTGATATGGTTTCCATTCCTTTGACAAGGTGGAATTTCTAAAAAAATGGAATACACTAGATTAGATCTTAGAATTATGAAACATAATGTATAATCTCTTAACTAGTGAATATCGAAACATACAATTTGAAATTTATTTTATATCTAATATATATATATCATAAGCTATGTTTATTTTGATATATTTTCAAATTTTGTCCTAATGTTTTGTTCTATAATCAATGTTTTCCTAAATCTAGTTCCCAAGTATTCTACAAAACTTCCTCTAATACAAACATTGATGCCCTGATCCCAGAATCCTGGAGCTAGTTCATCATTTTATTACACTGGCATGATTACATGGAACCAAATCCCGAAGGACCGATTAGTTTAACATTTTTGGAAACCATTTTACATACATGAGCCTTACATTACAATATAAATAATAATGTACAGTGAAGAGAATATTTTTAGAACCCAATAGTTCTCCTATATTAACCTTATATATTAGCCATAATATACAAAATGGAATCATAGGAAAAATAACTAATAAGAAAGGGATGAGATGAGATTCTTAGTAAGGATAATAAATACAGTATAAACTATCATAATTAAGAATAAATTTTTTTTTAAAGGTGATTAAATAAAACACAATCCATTTAATTAAAAACCTAAGCATAATATTTAAAGAGTGATAGATGATAAAATAATTTCATATAAATAATCACATTATAATGAAACTTAACCATGGATATTCAACTAGTCCAATAATCATATAGAATATCAATATCTAATCTTATAATGATTGAATGCATAATGGGAGACATAATAAACATACCATAAAAGATTTGGTCAGCCACCCTACAATAATGGGTAAAAACATGGTCTAGTTTGTCCTTTGAGACCTCCCAATGCATTGAGGGGCTATATAAGTCCCCACCCAAAACTTACTAAGTATAATTCATTCCTCATATGAATGGGGTGAAATATAAACAATATAAACATTCATATTGAATAACTAGAATACGAAATGTGAATACTTTAAGTATAAACCATGAAGGGTATCAAAAAAGAACATCCACATTAAAAATGATCACTAACGCTTCAATAAAATATGGTATAATAAGATATAAACCTAAATTAAGCACAAAATTCAACAAATTATGTTGAAATACATTAAAATAGTCTAATTAAATAATTATAATTTCTTGAGAGAAATAAACAGTTTACATTAATTTAATTTAATTAAAAGGACATGAAATTTTAAAAGAATTGATTTTCATTGATAATAATCTTGTAAAATTTTAAATTAAGTTTGAAAAATTTAATTTTTTATGATAGTGGATAAATAATCTCATTCTGTATAAGTTAAAAAAATTATTCTTCATTTTTTTTTCATAAAATCCTCAAAGGTCCTTATATAGAAAAAAAAACAGAAATTTTTAAAAAAATTAAAAAGTTAAAAATGGTTAAAAATGACTTTAAACCATAATTTTATAATAGTAATAATAGTTTTGAAAACATTTTTAGAAAACATGGACATGGAGAAAAAGATGTGATAATTAAATCGTTAAACATTCAATGTGTCTCGTACCACATTGAATATTTAAATCATAAATTCAATGAATGAAACAAAATTTAAAAAAAAATTAACTATCATGATAATAAATAAATTATGGACATGATAATTCAAAGCGTATTTATATAATCCTCCTAAAATAAGGTGGGTGTACAAAATCAAACTATGCCTCAATGAAAAGAGATTGAGACGAAGTCCCTTACATTGCTTTTTATTTAGTGAGAACATTATTTTACCTCCTGTATAATGGTTTTAAGAATGTTAATAACTTATTACAGAACCATATTAATATTTATGATATTATATATGATCATTTTATAATTTTTAAATACCGTTTGTTAGTAATCATCCATTATTTTAACTATTTAGGGTGTTAAGTGCCTAGTTTTTTTAGTATGTTTTGACATGGTACATGTCATTCCAATTAATTAGATCTTTATTTCATGATCTATAAAATGAAATCCATGATTTAATATCATATATATTCATTATATATGTATTTATCATAATCCATAATATATGGTGACAATAAATGAAATGCAATGTTCATAGAGAAATTAGATCGCACGTACAGATGAACGCTACTTCAATTTCTTTGTCATATTTAAAAGAATGAAATGTAAATGATATATATTTATCTTAAAATTGAATAATCATATCTATATAATCTATATCATATATTTTTATTAAAAACATTTTTATACTTTCTATGTATTGTGGTAATGAATCACATCACATTGAGGAGGTGGTAGTCCACACTTCCACAAACAATGTTATCGTATTTACAAAATAATTGGAAAGCATGAAGGTATGTGTTATATAAAAATGAAATTAGTTTTAAGATTAAATATATTAAACATATATAATATAAAAATAGTGTTTCCTTCATAACGACCAACCATGAGAGGTGGTAAAAAGAAAAATGAACGGCACTCTTCCATGAGGTAGTAGTTCACCATACACAAACAGAAATTTGTTACCCATTTTTCGGATGTGTGTGTAGGTGTAAATATACCCATTAAAATTAAAAAATTCAAGTATATTTAGGATATTGATTTCAAACAATAATCATTTAATGATATTAAATGATGGAGTGGGGAAATAAATAAAACTAAGGTGATCATTGAATAATGTTAAATTTTATTTGGGTAATTGTTTTTTGTTTATACCAAAAGGCTACCTCAGTAACATTTATTCAGAAATTTAGGCTTCTAGTATTATTTTAGGGATGTTGGGAGCATATTTGGTGATTTTTTGGTTGATCTAAAAGCCTCAATGAGGTGTTAGGATGTTAGGGAGGAGGTTCCCTTTTATAATTCAGGTGATGGGTACTTTTGGAAACTCTCAAACCATTAAATTAATATAAATTAATTTTCTATTAAAAATAGATCCAAAGTGATTCATTTAAAATATATGATGATAATGGGAATAAATAATATCAGAAAATAATTTTTAGACATGTTTAGGTCACATTATTACCCTTATCTTTTGGCTTTAACCCTTAGTTAAACCCTTTAACTCTTATTGTGAAAACTAGGCTTTTTACTCATTATGGGTTAATATAGAGACTATATGATTCCAAACACACCATAAATAAGTCATGGATGAAACGTTAAACATTATACCAATAATTTGACCAAATTTTAAATTTTATAAATTATGTATTATTTACATAAATATTATTTATTTTAAATATCATTAATGTCAATTTTGACACTATTCATTATTTGACATTTTAAAAATATCATTAAAACTTGATATCTTTAAAACAAAAACATTTAAACATACCTAATACCTCCAGTACATCTATAAAATTCATGTATATTGTTAATTATCTCAAATTACTAACTGAAAATTACTTTTTTATTATAAAACACTTTTTATGGAAAAGTGAGAAACCACATACAACCAAAACAAACAATCGGACCACCCCAACCCAGCAAGTGTGACAACAAAAATCCTTCACTGACACAGGACCCCTCGGCAAGCAGTCCCATACAGAAGCACTGGCATGGAACCGATGGACAAACCATACCCCAAATCCAAGAGACCTGAATCAATGAAGACTTAATGCACTAATCCCCATCCGGAGCTCATCCAAAAGCGTGCTGAAAACAAGCATAAACTGAACTGAAAGGATAACTAATAGATGACCAGAAGCAACCATAGCTCACACAACCCATTCACTCACACCAGCCAACCAAAACCACTAGATTAAAAAACATCACTAACGAGAAATTAAATATTACCCGTGTCTGTTTCCCTAAAGAGTTTCCATGATAAGGATGATAAGATTAATTCTGATACTTCCGATATCCACTTCTCAAAAACAGACACTAGTTGATCCCAAGTCTGAATGTATTCCTCAACACTGATCTTTCCATGATTGAATCCCCCTACCAAAATTGAGTCATATTTTTCAATCTAAGAATATTGTTCCTTAGAAAGGGATACCTCTAGAGATCTCCCCATCATTCTAGTAGCCTCCTCCTTGGTAGCATTGAGTAATAGGACCTGTTCAATCACTTCTTCTTTAGAGCTTAAAATCAAAACCAAGGGCTGACAATCCTGCTCCCGGGGTCTCAAATGACTCAAAGGCTCCATAGAAATTCTCTTGTCACTCATTCTCTTAGCTGAGTGATTCTTCAGAGGAGGAGGTAGTAGAGAATAGTCCTTCCTCATGTTCCTTCTCCTGGGACACCTTGTGCTCTTCGAGCTTAGAGCCTCATCAGCAGAATTCCAGTGTACACTCCCTTTGAGAGCCATCCCACCAACTCCATCTCCCTCACCTGTAATGACAAGATTAGAACTCTCCTATGAAAGTACTTAAAAACTGTGGTTCAAGGT
Organism: Viscum album; assembly: GCA_963277665.1. Classification (NCBI taxonomy): domain Eukaryota; kingdom Viridiplantae; phylum Streptophyta; class Magnoliopsida; order Santalales; family Viscaceae; genus Viscum; species Viscum album. The sequence goes on along the minus strand of OY728119.1, from coordinate 1,680,376,628 downwards.
AATAAAACTCGGTCCCCCTTCATCCTCACCTATGTTTAGAATTGTTTCATCCATATCAGACCCCTGCCCCCCCCCCTTTCTCATCTTCACACTGCCTACCCATGTCTTCTCAGCCGCCGAACCAGAGATGTCCGCCTTCCCTTCAACGGATGTATGGTCCAAGATTGTTTTACCCCCATTCCTTTGGGCTTCCACATGAATCTCCACTAGATGATAATCTCCCCATCCATCCTGAGCATCTCAAATTAAATGTATTGTATTATTTTTAATAACATTGTTTTTGATATTTCCATTAATTAAACAATTACTGTATCATCTTTGTGTAAGTGAAAATGGTAATTATTTATTTTTTAAAAATTTAAAATAAATTACCATGTTGAAGATAATAATTTTATATTTAAAAATAATATTTATAGTCAAATATATACCATAGATAACTCCATATAGAGATATTTAACTTGATAAAATCAAAACGTATGAAAAATTTGTCTTTTCTTTGAATATAATATTATAACGATTATATTATCATCCAAAATACCATAAATGGTCACATAATAAATCATATAATTCTTATAGAAGAAAAATTTAATTCCAATAAAATTATCATAAGATTTAGGGTAATTTTATAATATTTATAATTTTATTTATACCTTTAATTACTCGATTTACTGTTAACGGTGGTCAAAAAAATACTAAAGTTGCTATTCATAATCTAAAAAAATTATGTTGATCCTATTAGAATATAAATATAATATTTATTACAAAATTTTATATCCATTTTTCAAAATTCAATTCATCGAAGAGGATAAATTAATTTTAAGGCTAATCTCGTAGACGTGGTGAGAAAGCATATTAAAGTAAAATGTTCAAAAGTTCAAAAAGTATTTATATGAAATTTCAATATAAAAAGATAAAAATGACCTAAATTGGATTAATATATGTATAATTTATCTATTTTGAATTTAAAAACCAATTTAAAATACAATTTAACATTAATAATTATTAAAACAAAAAGGCCAATTTTAACTACAATATAGTATTTTCACTATTTGTCGAAAAATGATACTTCTCAAAAAATTACCATAAATTCAAATCATGAAAATTTTTATATTACCTTTAAAATAATAATTTTATTTTGAAATATATAAAATATAAATGTGATAAAATTATGATTTAAAATATTTTCTCCATAAAAAGGCTGTAAAACTGCTTTTATAAAAATATTGGTTTTTATGTGTAATATTGGGTTTGTAATTATATTATGCCCAAAAAATATATATTGGATAATTTTAAACATATTTTACTAGATATATAACATATAAATTCAATATATAAATTATCTATAAGTGTTATAATTTAATCGATTGTGCAAAAAATAACTAAATAGTGTTTTATTTAAACCTGATGTTGTGTGCATTGTAAGCTATGAAAAAATAAATAAATTTCTTATAAAATGATAAAAATATGGTAAAGTATTTGGGTGATATAATATTCCACTCTAATAATTAAACTGGAAACTGTATAAAAATCACGGGAAATAATGAAAAATTATATTTTGGGAAATTCTCAGATGTATAGATACTAGAAAGAGATAAATAGGGTTATAAAGGATTAGAGAAAACCTTGTATAATTAGAGATAACAAATTATGGGAAAATATGTAATTGGGTATGATGTTGAAATATCAAATACTGAAAATGGGATGATCCCAAATAAAGGGAAGAAAAAAATTTTAAATTTCACAAAGGCGCCTAATGTCTGAACAAGTAAAGCTTCAAATAAAACAGAAAGGAGAGATAAAAATAATCCTAAAATTTTAATAGAGGATCACCATTAAAATATTATTCCAAAAGAATATGACTTGAGGAGGAATAGAAGTGAGGAGAAATTTAATGTTATTAAATGTCAATTTTGTGGCCTTTTGGGCCATATTGTGTCTTACTGTGAAGTGGAAAGAAATTATCTAAATGGGGAAGTTCCTAGAAGTCAAAAAAGTAGAATAAGACCATATCCTACATTATATAAAATAAATAGTTTATATGGATATTTTTCACTATTATAAATATATATATATATAAATATATTCATTTGATGCACATGAAAGGAGGATACTATACCTATAGAACTTAGAGACAAATCAATGCCTAAAAGCCAAGCAAAGTTACTCTTGTAAATAGTTATTCTCTTCTAGAAGAAGCATATGAGTATGATTATACAATGAATGTTGAAAAAATATTTAAAAGTAAATATTTATCCTCTAATCAATAAAATATATCAGGAATAGAAAAGAATAAAATTGAAAATCTAACCTTGCATAAATAACTCTCAAACATTCAAAGAACAATAGAACCTGTATTATTGACAGTAGATTCTCATTTTATATGATGGGAAATAAATTTGTTTTTAATTATAATAAGAAAATGGTTTATGGAATAGTGAGGTTCGACAATTATGGTTCTTCAAAGGTCAAAGTTTATGGAAGTACAAAATAGAAAAATAATAGGATTAGGAAAACCGAAGTTCTATATATGGATGATTTACATCACTATCTTATGTGTCTGAGTCAACTCAAGGAATAATTATTGATAGTGAAATTCAATTAAAATGGGTGCACTATAAAAGTAAAAATAGGTAATTATATCATGAAAGGATGAAAAACATATGGAAACTTATACCTAGTTGGTAGTAAAGAGAACATTTGGTACTTAATAGTTGAAGAAGAAAACAACTTTTGGAACTAGAGGATCGGTCACATTAATCCACATTTCATGGAAAAGATATTTAAGTGGAATATAGTCATAGATATTCTAAATATAATGTGTGAAAGAGAACATAAAATTTATGATATCATGTGAGGAATGTTGGTTAGGAGTTTATATCATCTGAAGAACAAAAGGTAATCAAATCTACTTGATCTCATCCACACAGACATATGTGGTCAAATAAATGTGTCTAGAACATATGAAGATAGGTACTTTATTATTTTTATTTATTATTATAGTACAATGGCATGTGTAATGATTATTCATAGGAAAAAACAAGTTCTTGATTTCATGACGAGTTACCGTTGAATTTCTAAAAATGAAATTGGCCGCACAACCAAGACGCCACGATTTAACGATGAATGAGAATACACATCCATTTAATTAAAAAATCAACCAAAAAACATGAAAACAAATTAGGTGGTTTTAGTGGGATCCCCATATAAAAACATAGTTGTTGAAAATATAAATTCTCAAGTGAAAAATATGGCTAGAAATTTTCTGATTCAGAGTTTTACTTCTCTTCTACACTTGAAAGATGTTGTTTAAGTATTAGTGTACACTCAAAATCGAATAGAAATTTTTATGGGAGAAATAATGACACCATACAATTTATGGTATAGAATTAATCTCGCACTAAATTATTTTTGTGTTTTTGGATGTAAATGTTTCATTAAAAACAAAGAAGGTAATCAAGGAAAGTATTGTGATGCTAACGACGAGGGAATATTGCTTATATATTCAATAAATATTAAATCAAATAAATTTTAAAATAATCATCTTGGACTAGTTTTGGAAAACAGTGATGTCAATATCAATGAAGATAAATTCATAAACACCTCAAGGATTTCATATGATGATATGATACAAAATTAATAGGAAATTAGAAAAGGATAGATTCAAATACAGAAAGAGTGGAAGTATTTCCAAATATTATGGGCTCAAAAAATGATGATCATTATGAAGAAGAATCGTAATAGGAAACCAAGGATGAGTAAACATCATAAAAACACATAGGATAAATATAAGATAAGAAATTGATCAGCCAAACATCATTGGGGATTGGACATCACCGACACAGACAAGGAGAATGAAGAATGAAGAACATTACGCCTTCCAATAAATTGTGGAACCATCCTCATTTAGAGAAGTAGTAAAGGTTGAATCTTGTGTTAAGACAATGAATGATGAACTAGACCAGACTAACAGGAACCACATATGGGAACTGGTCAAGAGACCTAAAAATCACAATGTCATTTGAACAAAGTGGATCTTTAAAAACTAATTTGATAATCATGGAAATGTGGTCATAAAGAAGTCATTCCTAGTGTGTAAAGGATATACATAGATTGAAGGAATTGATGTTGAAGAAAAATTTTCTGTAGTAGCTATACTGGAGTCTATCAAGATTTTCCTTCCCATGGAATTTCAGATAGAGTACAAATTTTAAAATATGGATGTAAAAAAATTGAAATCTTAAATAGATTTCTTGAAGAAGATGTTTTCATTGAACAACCATTGGGATTTGGGAGTGGAAATGATGAGACAAAGGTTTTTATATTAAAAAAGGATTTATATTGTCTAAAGTAGGTACCAAGAAGATAGATTTTCAAATAAGAGGTGTCGATCATAATCTCAATGTGAATAATTATTAGATATATTAATTTATCGTTCCAGTGTCTGTGGATGATATTATTATTTTCAGAAGCAGGTAGAGATTTGTTGAATAATTTTATAATCCCATGAAATAAGAATTTGAATTGTCTATTATAGGTGAAAACATATAATTCTTTTGGTTTTAGTTGATTCGTAAGAAGGATTACACCTTCATTTATCAAGAAAAATATGAAAGATAACTGATGAACAAATTAAACAACCATGAATTTCACGACCCGTCCCCCGGGGCCCATTCTATGACTACCCCAAGCCTGCCTTCCATAGGCCAGGGGCTAGAGACTAGCACTGGAAAAGCATATCCCTATAATGGGAAGGCATTTCCTTTAAACCTGTACAAACACACAATCCAAGAACATAACAAGAAGCTACCACGAAGTAAACTGCTATATAAAAAGTGTACTGAAATTAAAGTCACTGGAATACAAGACCAACTAGAAATTACAACTACAACTAAAAGAGAAAGCATATCCAGGAACATCACCCAAGGATCCTACCTGAAGGGTAGGTATGTCTCACGATCATTAGTCACTGCGTCGCGTCACATAAAATGGTCCACAGAGGAGCATCGTCCAGTCCTAGCTCCCACATCCTCGATCAAAATTGTCCATCATATGAGAAAGACACAACAAAGTGCGGACCTAGCCTGTGCAGGGGTGAGTTTAACAATACTCAGTAGGGATTCCAAGACCCCCGAAGGTCTGCCTAAGTTCCACAAAGGAAAACCACCAAGCAAGACCTCAATCACAATGCACGAAGCAGTAGTCCTCAATATCTACTTAAGTTTATTCTTATATATATACCTAAGTTATAAAAAACTCATCTCATACATGGGGTAACATAAGGTTCCAACTTTTAATCCATTTTCACAACTATTCCATGAGCGAAGAATACCACAAAGGTAACACCAAAATGTTAAAAGTTCCACAAAGGTAACGCTATGAATTTAACACGACGAAGGTAAAACTATCATAAAAGTATCATAAAAAATGTAAAGGATTATCTCACACCAGGTGTATAACATAATTTTAAAAGTAAAAATGATATGTTATAAAACTAGATCCTCAAATTTTGTTAAGAGGCTCTACTGCTGATCCACTCAGGATCGATTGATACTGACCCACACAGGATCGATAGGTGGTGACCCACACATGATCGATAGGTGTTGACCCACATAGGATCGATTGAAACTGAAACACATAGGATCGATAAGTGCAGACCCACACATGATCGATAGATGTTGACCCACATAGGATGGTTGTCCTTTCTTCGCGTTACAGGCAGCCACTAGATTCTCGCACTAAGCATGCTTGATTCCGGGAGGATCCTCTCCTTAAGACATTTTTCGTAACTAAAATTCCACAAATTTCCATGAAGATGTATTCCAAAGGACCTCCATGTCATAAGGGTTCTATCGTGACAGATGACGAATCAATCAGACACCCTGTCTATAAGTTATATGTGTTTTTGTATCGAGGGCCTAGTTGGATTCAGGTTCGATCCAACATAGCCATACTCCAACATTCTCCAAAACACAAGAGGAGTATACCCAAAGTACCATCTCACTACAAGGATTACATCATCATAGATGTTTCGTCAAATGGATGTCGGATTCACAAGTTATGGCTCGTTAAGAGAAACTATGCCTGGAAGTGTCCGGGTCCGGCCCGACCTGGTTTGGGCCGAACCGACCTGGTCTGGGTCTGACCCTGCCTGGCTTTCCTGGGTGGTGCAAGCCGTGGGGCTGGTGCGGCACGGACCACAGACGGGCGTGGCCTGCTGGAGGCACAGATCGCTGGAGCGAGAACCGCCATAGCTGGGATGGGGGGGGGGGTTCCCGTTTGGAAATCAGAGCGGTGGCACCATAGGGAGATGCTAGGTCACCCGTGGGACCCTTAGGGAGTGGGTCCCAGTCCTCTACCGTGACTTTTGAGCCACTCCCTTCTTCAGAAGTGTGAAACGGTGCGCTTCTTGCCTCCACCCATGGCTTCCTAGTGCCGACCATTGCTTTCCACTGCATCTTTATGCTATGACCCTCTCTCCATCGGCGCGTTGTTTTGCGCTACTCCGCCTTCCACGGTTGGCCATATCCGGCTGCCGTTTTCACCCACCACGGCTACGAAAATCACCATCTTTATCGGTGGCACACGATGGCGCACCACCCTCTCTTCTGCGGCCCGCCAGTTCCAGCCGCCTCTGTGGCCTCCTCTACTGGCGCCAGCTGCTAGTGGTCTTCCGTAGGTCACCGGGTGAGATCTGGTCGCCCGTTTTTCAATCTAAAGGTGCCAACAGACTCCCCATGACACCCTCTTCATTGTTAAACCCACTTTTTCATGTTTCGTCCAACTCAAATAAATCTCTGATGAAGAACACGTCAAATTTCAAAAAATGGTGAAGGTTCCGGGCCTTGTTTTTTTTGGATCGAGCACTCCACATTCTCTTGATAGAAATAGAGTAGTATAATGATTCAAAAACTATTAATATTAGATATGAAATAAACCCTACATCAAGATCATTGGAGAACTCCCGAATTTAACAAAGAGCCGGTGTTCGTTGGTTCACGGTTCGGTGGTGCTCATCACCAGTCTCCAGAACCGGTCCCTTCTTCCAAGTTGTTTGGTTGTGGTATTTTACCAGAGCTTCGTCGCTTGGTAAATCCATGACAATAAACTACCCCAATCTCCATATAAATAATAGAGGGGGAGGGTGAGTAAATCCATTGGAAATTTATGGGGTTCATTTAATGAATGAACCTCCCAAATTCCAATGGTGTTGTTACAAAGATTGAGGTGTCAATCCAATTAATGTCTTGACATGTTATTCGTCCCTCCACCACCATTCATCCATTTGAGGAAAAGAAAAAGAGAAATAAAATAACATTGTTATTTTTTTATTCTTTTAAAAGTCCAAAGTATATATTTTTCTACCGACCTACAGGGGTTGATGTGAATCCTTCCTTAATAGAATCTTGGCGCTGTGGATTCAACGGTGCTCTGGGATTTATAATCCAAGCACTGGTTCAAAAGATAGAAAGAATCATTCGCACGTTTAGTGAACGTACCTTAAACAAGACCAGAAATTAATTCTAGGTACACCATCCTCAGAATCATGTGTCATCAATTTTTGATGATTTGTAATAATTCCATATAATTAAAAAAAATTACATGGAAAATATGGGTCTTTACATTCTCCCCACCTTAGGAATTTTCATCCCCGAAATCCATAACATAGACTAAGGAAAAAAATGGGGGTACTAAGCAAGAATTTGAGCCTCCCACTCCCATGTTCTCTCCTAGAGGTTACCATGATACCAGCGAACGTACACCAGAGGTATCGATCATCCATGAAGGACCCACTCCTGCCGATCCTCAATCTCCACTGATATTATGTAAACATCACCTCATCATCAAAGTCCAGCTTTACATGGTAGTTGATGTGAGATGGTTCATGTACGTATCTCCTCGGTTTGGATACATGGAAGACGTCGTACACCCTCTCCAACTGTGATGGCAATGACAATCGGTAAGCCACAACACCAATCCTCTGAAGTATCCGAAATTGTCCTATAAAGCTTAGTGAGAGTTTTCCACCTTAGCCAAATCTCCATAGTTCTCATTGAGGTGATACTCACAAGAATACGTGATCTCCCTCATTGGCTCCCTAGCGGTCTTCATCTCCTATCAGCATAAGACATTTGTCTGTTATGTGCAGTCTTCATCCACTCTCGGATGATCTTCCCCTTCTCAGTGGTATCTCATACCAAATATGGACCCATATGTGCTGACTCCCATGGGTCTATCCAGCATAGAGATGATCTTCTTTATCGAAAATACACGGCCTCAAATTTTTCCATACCGATGTTTGAGTGATAAATGTTGTTGTATGCGAACTCCACCAAGGTAAATTTATCCTCCCAACAAGGAAATAATCTAGGATTCAAGCACGAAGCATGTCCTCCATTGTCTGAATGGTCCACTCCATCTGACTATCTGTCTGTGGATGAAAGGTGGTGCTCAAATGTAGCTAATTCCCAAACTTCTCCTATAATCCCTTCCACAGATAAGTTGTAAAACGTGTGTCATGGTCCGAGAGGATCGTTGATGTAACCCCATGGAGCCATACGATCCTTTGTGCATAGAGGCATCCCAAGACCTCTACTGGTCCCTGCTCTCAGATGGGTAAGAAGTGGTCCAAATTGGTGAGTCATTCAATGATCACCCAGGTGGAAACATGTCCCCTGGACGTACATGGAAGCCCTATACCAAAGTAAATAGAGATACCAACCTAATTCCACTCTAATACCACTTGTGGTTATGCTAAGCTTGCGGGAACATGATTCTCAACATTTACTTACTGACAAGTGAGGCATCGTGAAACAAACTATGACACTACTTTCTTCTTTCTTGGACAATAGTGCTAACGTCAAAGGTCCTAGTACATCTTCTCCACACCAGGATGCACCGCCAGAGGGTTCGTACGGAACTCCCTCAACACCTCCTATTGTAGAGCCACTGGTACCATGGTGGATACTCTAAAGAGAATGACATGCTCACGCCCTTCATAAAATTCATCAGGTGCCTGTCCTGAGGATATCTGAGCATGTCGAGCCTCGTAGTCAATGTCCCCAAGTTGTTCCTCTCAAACTTGCTGGAGAAGTGGTGGAGTAAAATTTATAGATTAGAGGCAATTTTCTCCATCTCTATCTATCAAGAACCGTCCTCGGGGCCCGTGTTGTGACTACCCCAAGCCCGCCTTCCATAGGCCAGGGGCTGGAGACTAGCACCAAAGGTGTAAAATCCCAATAACTGGGAAGGCATTGCCTTTATAAAAGAAAACAAGCACCATAGAGTACAAGCGGATGCAAAACACTAAGTAAAAAAAGAAATGCTGAAAAGTAAATGGGCCAGAATACAAACCCAAAAGAAAGTACGACTACAACCGAACAATGTACAACAGCAAAAAGACAAACAGCTGGAAGAAGGAAGTAGCTCCTGGGTCATCCTCCTCGGATCCTACCTGAAGGGTAGGTACAGATAGCGCAGCTCCTGGTCGTCCACCACGGATCCTACCTGAAGGGTAGGTACAGATAGCCTCCTCCATGCTCTCGTCCGTCAACCTCCACTATGAGTCGTCACGTCGTGTAGTCCACCTCCGGGTACTGACTCGTCATGTAGTCCACCTCCGGGTACTGACTCGTCGTGTAGTCCACCTCCTGGTACCGTCCAGTCCTCGAACACTCGGCCTCCGTCAGCACTGCCCGTCGTCTGCAACCAACACAATGAGGTGCGGGCATAGCCCGTGCAGGGGTGAGTATAACGATACTCAGTAGGGACCCCGAGACCCTCAAGGTCTCCCTAAACCAACAAGGATAACCACAAAGAAGATCTCAATAGATAACCTCTACTTAGGTATATGCCCATACATATACCTTAGTTATCAAGTAACCCATCTCAATCATGAGGAAACACAAGGATTGTGAAATCAACGGATAACCACTACCCAGGTATATGCCCATACATATACCTAAGTTATCAAGTGACCCATCTCAATCTTGAGGTAAACACAAGGTCAAAAGTCTCAACTCAAACCAGGATTTTCATTATCGAAACCGTAACTGCTGAAGAGCTCCGTCTCTGGAGTGTACAGTGGTCCTGTCACGACTCTGAGGTACTGCTCACTAACCTAAGACTGCTGAAGTACTCCTCCTGTCGAGTACCGTGGGTCAGCCACCCAAACACAATAGTGCTTCCCACCGATGTATGTCACCCAAACACATTAGTGCACACCCCCTAGTAGCCTGCTGAGGTACTCTCCGGACGAGTACCGTGGGTCTGCACTGTCACACAGGTAGTGCTCCGTCCACCATGGGTCTGCACCTCAGAAAGTAGTGCTCCGTCCACTGGGCTGGTCGACTCACTCCAAGTCGAGTCGGTCAAGCAGTCGTCAGGTCTCAGCCAGTTACACGGTCTCCGTACTCCGCATGCTCGCCATTGGGAGGGTCCGCTCCATGAGCTATAGGTCGATACTCCAAGTATCTCAAAGTCCCACGAAGAAGTATCTCAAAGGACTGCCTCGTCATAGGGGTCTCAACACAACAGACGACGCGTCAATCGGACGCCCGGTCTGTGAGTTATTAGCCTTTTCGTCCCAGGGGCCCGGTTGGTTTCATGAGCGAACCAAACCCGGCCGTATCTCAACTGTACCCAGAACTCTCATAGGGTATACTCATAGGGACCGTTTCTCAACTAGATCACCAATGCCGCTGATGGTTCGTCAAACGGACGTTCTGTCAGAAATATATCAGCTTTTCCGTTCCAGGGGCCCGGTTGGATTTCGGTGCGATCCAACCTGGCCACTATCCATCTGCATCAAATTCTCGGGCGGAAAATTCCAAAAGTTCCGTATCGTCAACAGGAACTCAACGCAATAGACGGCGCGTCAATCGGACACCCGGTCTGAGAGTTATTGGCCTTTTCGTTCCAGGGGCCCGATTGGTTTTTAAGGCAAAACCAACCCGACCGTACTCCACCTGCGTCCAAACCTCGGGCGGAGTATTCCAAAAGATCCGTCTCATCAAGAGGAATTCAACGAAACAGACGGCATATAAATCGGACGCCCGGTCTGTTAGTTATTGGACTTTCCGTCTCACACCCACCCTGGGAAACTTCCCAGGAGGTCACCCATCCTGATCACTACTCTAGGCCAAGCATGCATAACTATGGAGTTTTAACCACGTAGGCTCCCGAAAAGGAAGGTGCACCTTGAGTATAGTATACTGAAACGACCGTCTCGATCCAAGGATCGCGTTGCCGCTGACGGCGAGCCGTTTGGATGCCCGTAGCCCAAGATACGGGCATTTGACCAAAAGTGGTCCGAAACTGGGGGTCTGGGCCCGGCCCGGCCGACGGCGCGGGTCGGTGCGACGACGCGGTCCGGCGCGGCGGCGCGGACCGACACGGCGGCGCGGACCGGCACGACGGTGCGGCCTGGGCGCCGTTCGGGGGCCGCGCACGGGGGGCAAAGCCCCCCCCCCCCACCGCCCCCTTTGAGAACCGCAGCCCCTTAATTGGGGCCTCTTTTGAGACCCGGCCGGGGGAAATTAATTCCCCCGGTCTCCACTGCCCGGCCGGCCCGCACTGGCCGGCCGGTTTCGCCAGCAAGGACCGGTGACGGCCGGTCCTTCCTTCGCCAACACCGGCGGCCCGGTGCCGGCCGTCGGTCAACTTGCTCCGCCGCGGCCCAGAGCCGGCCTCGGCATATGCCGTTCGGCGCGATGCGATGGCATCGCATCCCTCCGCCGCGGCCCCGCTCCGGCCGCGACGCCTTTGACTTTCTTCGACGCGACATGACGGCGTCGCGTTCTTGGATTTCTTTCCACGGTGCGGCGCGATGGCGCCGCACGTATCTTCCGCAGTAAATCGTGTGGTGCGACGACACCACGTTTTCTCGTATCATCCTCAAGAAACCATCACGAAAAACAAAGGAGGAGGGTCGGCCGTGTAACACCCGAGACTTTTATGTTATATAAATCATCAAAGGAATCTTTTTCTACACAACACTTGCTTGGATTGTTTTACACGAAATCGCGACCTTCCTCGATAGCTTGCGTCGTACGCAATACCGAGTTTCACTAAACAACGATATGCTATTAAAATATTATTAAAACTAGCCGTTATGAATAGTAATAACCACTTTATGAAATTTTATAAATTTTATTTTTCAAAATGGACTTCATTTTTGGATTCGGAATATCAAAATTAGCCTAGGGTGAAATATTGGTATTTTTCTGAAAACTTTCAATTTTTGATGAATAGTGAAACCACTAAGTGGTAGGTTAAAAACTGAATTTTGCATAAAACTTAATTTTACCGCTTCTGTGAATGGAATTTCGAAAATCTGACAGACATGGTTGATATCAGTAAGTAAAATGTGGTTCAATGAGATAAAAATAATTTTTTGTTGAATAGTAACTTTTTACTTTTTTTTACCGCGGTTAATAGTAAATACGGTAACTAAGGGTAAATATGATATTACTATTACCCTAACACATATCCTAATTCTATTGGATAAGTGTAATTCGACCAAAAACAACCTTATGAATATAATATGACCATTTAGATCCACTTGGATTAGATTATGACATTTAATATTATTTTATTTAATGAATAGTTAAAATAGTTAAAATCAAAGTTTAATAACTAAAACATTTTTAATATGGAGTTTTACATAAGATAAATTTGACTATAAATATTCATTAGAAAGATAAAAAGATTTCCTACATAATTATATTTTATTTATAATTTTTAGACTTTAAATAAATTAATTTATTTATGACACAACAATGATGCAGCAATTACCCTTTTGAGGAAATGTTAACCTAATTGATGTTATAAATGCTCAAATAAATGTAATTTGAGACTTTTTATGAATTACACTAATTTTATAGGTTACAATGATATATTAGTGTTGATTTAATCAACTTGGTTCGAACATATAATTCTGTTATGACTTTCACAAAAATCATATATCAAATAGTGTCAAAATTGACACAAAATAGTTTTTAAATAAAATATTATATTATTAATTGTTATTTTATTCCTAAAAATATAAGGTTCGGCAAAATGACTTAGATAAGGATATATATACTAATAATAAACAACTTGGGGTTCGTTTGGCATGTTATAGTAAGTGTATTAACCATATAGTGTAAGAAAACAAAAAGTCACGGTAAAAGTTAAATTATTTAACTTAGAGTTAAATCTAATTGATAAGGTTAAAATAATAACCTAAACTTGTCTAAATCCTATTGGTTTATAGGATTTCGACCCATCCCCACTTTACCTTCGAAATAATACCCTTTGGAACCATTATAAACTGATTTTGACTTTAATATAAAATAATATTTTGAGATATTCCTAAGGTGCCCCTCTCCTCCCTTATAAAAGGGCACCTCCTCCCCCTCCTCCTCACACAAATTTGAGAACTAAAGCTCGGCCAACCCCTGCCAAAATCCCTTCTCCACTTCCCTATAATAATCCTATAGGTCCTGGTCTTCTTCAAAGACCAATCTTAGTTCCCTAAGTGGAGGATTTAAAGAGGCGTTTCAAAGAAGAGATAATATCCATTACCGATCTTTTCAATTTCTTTATTCTTCAACTTATTCTTCTTTAGTTGTTTCATGATAAAGTAATAACATCAGTATTACTTACATACTGATATGTTATTATGAAACAACCCTAATTCACCTTCTATCCATCCTACGAAAAAATGAAATCACCGCGCGTGCGTACGTACGGAATACCGTCTCCACGCCGTGGTGTAATCTATTTTACACCATCACCTTACAAGGATGGGTATAATGGTGTAATGAGTAACTATATATGATTATTATAAAGTTATATTGATACTGAAATAGTATAAATACACTTAAATACAATTCCACGATCATGGGAACAATATCATCGCTCGTGCGTACGTACGGAATACCGTCTCCACGATGTGATGCGACTCGTTCTACATGATCATCATTACATAGTAATTATATAAATGAATTGAATGAATAAATATGATATATGTTACACTAATACCATTCTGGATATAAGGTATCTATAACCTTAAAAGATGAATAATAATATATTCGGCAAAACTCGCATAAGAACAAAAGGCAATAAAGACCCGAGTAACAAGTAACAATGAAATATTACTAATAAGAAGCTAAGAATATGACCATATATGATATCATATCAATATGTATGATTATGGAATAAGTCAATAACATTATTTAAACCATTATAATGGAGCTTCGAACACGTACAAAGAAAATCGGACCTAAGGTAAGGGAAATATCACAATCTCACTTTTATCCGAGATTTTTTTTACTTTGGTAATTACTGGGGTGTATTTTATCATCCACATACATGTTCCCTAAATATTTAATATTATTTCCATCCTTCTACAATAGTTTATATCCAATTTTACCCTTTGGTAAGTTTTTTTTAAAAGATAATAAAGGAATCTTTTGTCATTTTTCGTACGAGGTACTTTTTGACTTTTCCGAAAAAAGTACGAAGAATGTTTTATTTAACTTATACGGCATAAATGGATTTTTAAAACATTATTTCCAAGAATCATCCATTAAAAGTTTTCAAGTTTATTTTTAATCAACTTCTTTTAGATTATAATTGTATGACATATTATGAAAGGAAAAGTGTTTTTGAAGAAGAAAGGATATTTTTCTCAAGAATTCATTTCAAATGTTTTATCAAAATTATTTTCCATCTAAGATAATATAGGGTTCTGTTTTTATCCCTATTATTACATTGATTTTATTATGTTTTGAGGGAATTATTTTATGAATTCATTTACCTTATATGATTTGTTTTATGATTTCATGATGTTTCAAGAATCCCATTTTTGTTATATGTGTTATGTGATGATGTATGATTTATGATTATGTGGCACACATAAGAAAGGATTCATTATAAGATGGGTGGGACCTATATCTCCCTCCAATGAATTGGGTAAAGATTTATATCTCATGAGATATACATGGCTGGAACGGAAGGTTATTTCGGTTCAGTGATACAGGACTGAAACGAGGAGTTAACTCGATTCCGAAATGGACTTTGTCCGCTAAGATAGTCTTGGCAATGAGTCATGACTAACAAGAAATGATTTTCCAGGATTATGTGTGCATGCCACAACGTTTCAAGTTTTACGTTATGATTATGGGGATCTCATTTTCACTTCTATGATTTATTCCATGTTAAGATATTATGATCTCTTTTGCAGGTTATGATTTTCAAAAATATATGATATGATTTTTATTTCCTTTATTTGCCCTTGCTGAGCATTTGAGCTCACCCTTTTTTGTATGTTTTCTTTTCCCCAGGTCAGGAAGATGGATATTAAGTAGAATATGCTAAAAGGTACCCTAGATATAATGAAATAAATGGGAGACACTATAGAAGATTTATGAACCAGTTGTTTATGTTTCTCAGTTTCTAAAGACACTATACCTATACGGTCCTTTGTGGTTTTGTCATATGTTGTAATAAGAGTGCTTCAATTTTGAAGTATTAACAATGTATGTAAAGTATGGGTCGTTATAGGCCGTGTTTGTGCAGTCCGACCCCCTCGCGTTATTTGACAACAAAAAGGGTTTTAATCCACGATCATCACCAAGTTTGTATTCACGAACAATTAAATAAATAAAAACCCTCAATCATCAACTGCTTGATCGGACGATCCGCGGATCAACCCGGTATTGGTTGGTCAGCGCTCGTCGTTTTTTTTATCAAAAGATAAGAGAATTCCAAAATAAAAATTCCCCTACCTCGGCTTCAAGAACGGAGTTCTTCAACGACCCGCAGAAGACAAGCGTCGCGTAGGTCGGGCGTCGTTCTGTCTAGGTTGGTGGGAGAAGAGCTCGGTGAAGTCGAGCCGAGACGTCACCCTCTGTATACTTTGTAGGCGGCAGTGCTTCCCTTCCTTACTCTGGTTGAAGATGGTCGGAGGTGTTGCTTCACGTTCTTTGGAAACATGGAACGTTCTTCCACGAGAGGTTGGTGATCTTCCAAGAGTTCTTCTCCTCTCCTTAGTTCTCCCCACAAGGTTTATGCCAACCCAAAAAGAAGAATATAATCTCTCTTTTAAATGTTGTAAAAATGAATTCAAAAGAATTCAACCACTCAAAAAAAATTAATTAAGTTGGTTTAATTAATTAATTGCAAAGTGTTGGAAAGAATTTCAAAAGATTGAAATTCAAATAAACCATACTTAACTCACCCCATTAATTAATCAAGTTGTCAAATATTAAAGAATGTGAGTTAATGGGGAGTTGGAATGTGAGGGGTTAAGAGGGTTAGGGAGTTTAAGGAATTTGAAAAGGTGGGGGGGTTCGTGTGGGCCCCACCGTTTAAAATATCCACACATGGGAAGTTGGATGGATGTGGGCCCACCACCAACTTCCCATGGGAGAAGTTAACCACTTAACATTGTTAAAATTTGATTTAACAATTTTATTCACTTTTTTAATTAAACCCCAAAAATTAACTTCTCCTCCTGCACAAACGCAACTACGGTAAAGGTTCTCTTAAGCGATTACCAGCGTTGCGAATTCATCGGTGCAATCGGATTTCAATTCTGAGCACCGGTTCAATAGATAGAAATTCCCGCTCGCTCGTTCACTGAACGTACCCGAGCCAAACTTCGGAAATTAATTCTGGGCACACCGGGCCTCAGAATCAGGCGCTGTCAGAAACTGCGTTCTTGTAAAATTCCAAATAAAATTAAGAAAAAAAATTTTCCTTGAAATTTCCGTGTCTTTACATTACTCCCACCTTAGGGCTTTATGTCCCCATAAAGCTTCAACACAAACTAGTGTCACAAAAGCGGTACAGAGCACGCATCTAAGCCTTCCGCTCCCATGTGCTTACCTGGAGGTTCCGTACTGCCAAAGAATGTGTACCCGAGGAATCGATCGTCCTCGTAGGATCTGCTCCTGTCGATCCTCGATCCCCACTGGAACCTCCGTGAAAGACACCCCATCGCCATCGTCCAGCTCCTCATGGTCGATGGTATGCGAAGGGTCGAGCACGTATCTCCTCAGTTGAGATACGTGGAAGTCGTCGTGCACCTGGTGCAACTGCGGTGAATGGGTCAAGCGGTAGACCACCCCGCCTACCCAGCTGGGGACCTAAGAAGGTCCGCTGAACCTTGGAGATAACTTGCCGCCTTGGAAACATCTCCGTAAACTTCGTCGAGGTGAGACCCTTATAAGAACGTGGTCGCCATCCTCAAACTCCAGAGGTTTCCAATTCCTGTTAGAACTGGAACTCAAACGACTGCTGCCACGAGGGTAAGGTTGGCCGATTCAAGAGTGATCGGTCGCACCCTCCTATGAAAGAGTTTATCCTCTGCTGCCTGGGGTTTCCTTTTCGCCGACCAAGGAAAACCCATCCCAACGTTTGCCTAAAACCGTCAATTTGAGTATGAACAGTTATTGCCCATTCCATACTCAAACTAACGTCGTAAGGCCTCGACGCTGTCACCAAGAGATTACAACCGAAACTCTCGCCTCGAGGGTCTGACCACACCGTCGGCGTAAGTGTGATTATTGAGTCTCCTCCCAAGGTATCTCCAGACGTGAGGGTCAAGTCCACGGCTTACCGGAAACTCCAGGTCTCGAACATGATTTGTGAAAGTGAGGAATGATTCATATCGACGTCTGTTACTACAGCAGCTAGTAGTGGACACAGACTGTCCCTTGAATCATTTCTAGATCCATTGGGTCACACTCCTTGACCGCATGCAGCCGCATTCTTCCACCGCCCTCCAGCTCCCTGATCTTGGAGGGGATAACTAAGGCGGGTGGTTGTAGCATGTTAAGATGTACAACCCCTCATGCTGCTCTCCTAGATCTGCCTCCACGTCTGCCGCTTCGCAGACTCATCTCTATTTAAAGCTTCCTCTCCTTGAAACATTTAACGCGCCCGAGTCTCTAAGACCGGCACCGGTTCCCTGTTTCTTAGTTCACTGTGGAGTCTTCATCCGCTCCTGGATGAACTGAACCTCCTTTAGTCTCACAAGAGCTGCTATGATTTCTTCTTTGCCGATAAGAGAAATCTGGTCTCATCCCCTGGATGAACCACATTCGTTGCCTAATACAGTCAATCCTGACATGAATGATGCATTCATGCCATGGATGACGTCGTAAGGCCTCGACGTAACTACTAAGAGATCCAACTGTCACTCTCGCCTCCAAGGGTCAAGTCACACTGTCGGCATTAGTGTGAGGTCACTGGGTCCCCTCCAGTAGAAATCTCGAAAGTGAGGGTCAAGTCAACAGTTTAACCGGGACCACTCAGTATCAACCAAACAAAAGGACAGGAAAGAAAACATCTCAAATATAAGTGTCTTTTTATTATTGCAGCTCATAGTACAAGACACGAATACAACAACAAAATGGAACTAGAAGTACAAGGGACGTATCCACTAGTTCATCTCCTGTCCACCTGTTCCCGGAGCTCTACTACCTTGTCCAATGCTCGGCTGTTGCTCAAGCACCAGCCGCTGCTTCTGTCTCGGTGGCTCCTCCAACACCCGCTGATCAACCGTACGAGGAGTCGGACAGTCACGTGCCAGGTGACCCTTCCCGCCGCAGGAGTAACATTGTCCGTTTCTGGCACGCCTGGCTCTGACCCCACCTCGGGTGCCCCGCACCACCGATCCTAAAACCCGAGATCGTCCAACTGCTAGTCTGGTCCTCCTGGACCTCTGTATCATCTGTCTACTGCCCACAGATGACTCGGCTACTGATCGAAAAAACACGCGGCAAAGGCAGAAGCTCCATTACACGCTCAGGGTGTAGAGCTACTGGCACAAACTCCACCCTGGAGAAGGTCTCGAAGTCTTCCCATGCGAAGGTCATCCCATCGCAAAACTGAAACAAGTGGCTCCACCACCTTCCTGCTACTTCCTGAAGGAGGCTGGCAGCAAAGATCACCATGAAGTCTGCCAGCGTCCCCACTAGCCTGAAGACTCTCACCACATCCTCCAGCCAAACCTCAACCGCCTGCAGGTCCGTATCTCCCCGGAACCTGGGTGGCCTCTGGCGTTGGAACTCGTGCAGCGCGCTCAAGCGTCGTGCATCGCCTACTGCTGGGGCTGGTGGCATCGGTGGCCCAACGTATGGTAGTACCGCTGGTGCCTCCGCTGGTTCCTCAACTGCAAGAGGGCCCTGCACCGAAGCCTCGTCGCTCGACAGGCTGTCAGCACGCACATCCCTCTGGGCTCTAGCTGGTCGTCCGTGAAAAGGCATCCTGAAAGAAACATCGTGACACAGTCAAACATTTATACCTGGTGAGCTGACCTGGTTTGAGCTGTTTTAAGGGAAAACCTTTGAAAACACACACATAATCAGTGTTTTAGTGCACAAAGTCGGAAATCAGTTGTTAGGGTCCTGGTGTATGGATACGTCGGCCGCCCGCACCAACACTAGACTCCCTGAACTGAAATCCACACTCGGTACTCTTAAAACTATTTCTTCACAGAAAGAAAAAGTCAGAGTCATAAGTTCTGCTGTAGAACCGAACTCCTTTGATACCAATTTGTCACGACCTGTCCTCGGGGCCCGTGCTGTGACTACCCCAAGCCCGCCTTCCATAGGCCAGGGGCTGGCGACTAGCACCAAAGGAGTAAAATCCCGATAACTGGGAAGGCATTGCCTTTATAAAAGAAAACAAACACCACAGAGTACAAGCGGAAGCAAAACACTAAGTACAAAAGAAATGCTGAAAAGTAAATGGGCCAGAATACAAACCCAAAAGAAGTTACGACTACAAACGAACAGGGTACAACATCAAAAAGACAAACAGCTGGAAGAAGGAAGCAGCTCCTAGGTCGTCCTCCTCGGATCCTACCTGAAGGGTAGGTACAGATAGCGCAGCTCCTGGTCGTCCACCATGGATCCTACCTAAAGGGTAGGTACAGATAGCCTCCTCCACGCTCTCATCCGTCAACCTCCACTGTGAGTCGTCACGTCGTGTAGTCCACCTCCGGGTACTGACTCGTCATGTAGTCCACCTCAGGGTACTGACTTGTCGTGTAGTCCACCTCTGGGTACCGTCCAGTCCTCGAACACTCGGCCTCCGTCAACACTGCCCGTCCTCTGCAACCAACACAACGAGGTGCTCGCATAGCCCGTGTAGGGGTGAGTATAACGATACTCAGTAGGGACCCCGAGACCCTCAAGGTCTCCCTAAACCAACAAGGATAACCAAAAAGAAGATCTCAATAGATAACCTCTACTTAGGTATATGCCCATACATATACCTAAGTTATCAAGTAACCCATCTCAATCATGAGGAAACACAAGGATTGTGAAATCAACAGATAACCACTACCCAGGTATATGCCCATATATATACCTAAGTTATCAAGTGACCCATCTCAATCTTGAGGTAAACACAAGGTCAAAAGTCTCAACTCAAACCAGGATTTTCATTATCGAAACCGTAACTGCTGAAGAGCTCCGTCTCTGGAGTGTACAGTGGTCCTGTTACGACTCTGAGGCACTGATCACTAACCTAAGACTGCTGAAATACTCCTCCTGTCGAGTACCGCGGGTCAGCCACCCAGACACAGTAGTGCTTCCCACCGAGGTATGTCACCCAAACACATTAGTGCACACCCCCTAGTAGTCTGCTGAGGTACTCTCCGGACGAGTACTGCGGGTCTGCACTGTCACACAGGTAGTGCTCCATCCGCCATGGCTCTGCACCTCAGAAAGTAGTGCTCTGTCCACTGGGCTAGTCGACTCACTCCAAGTCGAGTCGGTCATGCAGTCGTTAGGTCTCAGCCAGTTACACGGTCTCCGTACTCCGCACGCTCGCCACTGGGAGGGTCCGCTCCACGAGCTACAGGTCGATACTACAAGTATCTCAAAGTCCCACGAAGAAGTATCTCAAAGGACCGCCTCGTCATAGGGGTCTCAACACAATAGACGGCGCGTCAATCGGACGCCCGGTCTGTGAGTTATTAGCCTTTTCGTCCCAGGGGCCTGGTTGGTTTCATGAGCGAACCAAACCCGGCCGTATCTCAACTCTACCCTGAACTCTCATAGGGTATACTCATAGGGACCGTTTCTCAACTAGATCACCAACGCCGCTGACGGTTCGTCAAACAGACGTTCTGTCAGAAAGATATCAGCTTTTCCGTTCCAGGGGCCCGGTTGGATTTCGGTACGATCCAACCCGGCCACTATCCATCTGCATCCAATTCTCGGGCGGAAAATGCCAAAAGTTCCGTATCGTCAACAAAAAACTCAACGCAACAGACGGCGCGTCAATCGGACGCCCGGTCTGAGAGTTATTGGCCTTTTCTTTCAAGGGGCCCGGTTGGTTTTTAACGCAAAACCAACCCGACCGTACTCCACCTGCGTCCAAACATCGGGCGGAGTATGCCAAAAGATCTGTCTCATCAAGAGGAATTCAATGAAAAGGACGGCGTGTAAATCGGACGCCCGGTCTGTTAGTTATTGGCCTTTCCGTCTCACACCCACCCTGGGAAACTTCCCAGGAGGTCACCCATCCTGATCACTACTCTAGGCCAAGCACGCTTAACTATGGAGTTTTAACCACGTAGGCTCCCGAAAAGGAAGGTGCACCTTGAGTATAGTATGCCGAAATAACCGTCTCGATCCAAGGATCGCGTTGCCGCTGACGGCGATTCGTTTGGAGGCCCGTAGCCCAAGATACGGGCATTTGACCAAAAGTGGTCCAAAACTTGGGGTCTGGGCTCGGGCCGACCCGGCCCGGCTCGGAAAACCCGGCCCGGCCGGCGGCGCGGTCCGGCGCGGTGGTGCGGCCTGGGCGTCGTTCGGGTGCCGCGCGCGGGGGGCAAAGCCCCCCCCCCCCTTTGAGAACGACGACCCCTTAATTGGGGCCACTTTTGAGACCCGACCGGGGGAAATTAATTCCCCCGGTCTCCACTGCCGGCCGGCCCGCACTGCCGGCCGGTTTTGCCAGCAAGGACCGGTGACGGCCGGTCCTTCCTTCGCTGACACCGGCGGCCCGGTGCCGGCCGCCTGTCACCTTGCTCCGCCGCGTCCCGGAACCGGCCTCGACCTATGTCGTTCGGCGCGATGCGATGGCATCGCTTCCCTCCGCCGCAGCCCCGCTCCTGCTGCGGCGCCTTTGACTTTCTTCGACGCGACGTGACAGCGTCGCGTTCTTGGATTTCTTTCCACGGCGCGGTGCGACGGCGCCGCGCGTATCTTTCGCAATAAATCGCGTGGTGCGACGACACCACGTTTTCTCATATCATCCTCAAGAAACCATCACGAAAAACAAAGGAGGAGGGTCGTCCGTGTTTGTGCGGTCCGACCCCCTCGCGTTATTTGATAACAAAAAGGGTCTTAATCCACGATCATCACCAAGTTTGTATTCACGAACAATTAAATAAATAAAAACCCTCAATCATCTACCGCTTGATCGGACGATCCGCGGATCAACCCGGTTTTGGTTGGTCAGCGCTCGTCGTTTTTTTTTCTCAAAAGATAAGAGAATTCCAAAATAAAAATTCCCCTACCTCGGCTTCAAGAACGGAGTTCTTCAACGACCCGCGGAAGACAAGCGTCGCGTAGGTCGGGCGTCGTTCCGTCTAGGTTGGTGGGAGAAGAGCTCGGTGAAGTCGAGCCGAGACGTCACCCTCTGTATACTTTGTAGGCGGCGGTGCTTCCCTTCCTTACTCCGGTTGAAGATGGTCGGAGGTGTTGCTTCACGTTCTTCGGAAATGTGGAACGTTCTTCCTCGAGAGGTTGGTGATCTTCCAAGAGTTCTTCTCCTCTCCTTAGTTCTCCCCACAAGGTTTATGCCATCCCAAAAAGAAGAATATAATCTCTCTTTTTAATGTTGGCAAAATGAATTCAAAAGAATTCAAACACTCAAAAAAAATTAATTAAGTTGGTTTAATTAATTAATTGCAAAGTGTTGGCAAGAATTTCAAAAGATTGAAATTCAAATAAACCATACTTAACTCACCTCATTAATTAATCAAGTTGTCAAATATTAAAGAATGTGAGTTAATGGGGAGTTGGAATGTGAGGGGTTAAGAGGGTTAGGGAGTTTAAGGAATTTGAAAAGGTGGGGGGGTTCTTGTGGGCCCCACCCTTTCAAATATCCACACATGGGAAGTTGGATGGATGTGGGCCCACCACCAACTTCCCATGGGAGAAGTTAACCACTTAACATTGTTAAAATTTGATTTAACAATTTTATTCACTTTTTTAATTAATCCCCAAAAATTAACTTCTCCTCCCACACAAACGCAACTACGGTAAAGGTTCTCTTACGAGATTATAGGCGTTGCGAGTTCATCGGTGCAATCGGATTTCAATTCCGAGCACCGGTTCAAAAGATAGAAATTCCCGCTCGCTCGTTCACTGAACGTACCCGAGCCAAACTTCGGAAATTAATTCTGGGCACACCGGGCCTCAGAATCAGGCGCCGTCAGAAACTGTGTTCTTGTAAAATTCCAAAGAAAATTAAGAAAAAAAATTTCCCTTGAAATTTCTGGGTCTTTACACTATCCAAAAGGATATATGAAATGTGTCTAGCTACTCTATCACCTCACATAGAAACTGTAGACCGGACCTTCTGCTGAGTTCGTTTGATACTATGTTTTACTTCCAAGGAATGTAGACTATCTCAAAGTCAAAGTCCTAGAGGAACGCTATCCAACATCGTTGTCTCAGGTTTAGGTCCTTCTGTGAGAAGATATACCTGAGACACTTGTGATTAGAGTAGACTATAAAATGTTCTCCCATTAAGTAATTTCGCCACATATTCAAGGTGAATACCAATAAAACTAACTCCAGGTCATGGGTATTTTATTTCTGCTCATGGTGTATCAGCTTTTGTGAACCATATGAGATCACTGCTCGCTCTTGCATCAGGACACATCCAAGTCCAGTCCCTGATGCATCGTAGTAGACTACATACCCAATAACCTCTTCTGGTAGACTCAAGATGGGGAACTTTTCAGTATTTTCCTCATCTACTGAATACTGAGTTGATATCTCTTCATCCATATGAAGGGATTTCCTTTCTTTGTAATTTCTGAAAAGGGTGCTGCAACTCTGGATAAGTCGGGTACGAATCTCCGGTAGTACCTAGAAAATCCCAGGAAACTCCGCACCTTGGTCACACTCTTGGGTGGAACCCAAGTGAGCACTACCTCTATCTTCATTGGATTTACTGAAAATCTAGACTCTGAGGTAACAAGTCCAAGAAATTGGACCACCCATATCTAGAATAGGAACTTCAAGACCATACCATAAAGCTAGTCCTCTCTACGTGTATCCAAAAAAATCTGTATGTGATATGAATTATCTTCCTCTGATGCTGAGTATATCAAGATACTCATAGTGGCCATACCGAAATATGAAGGTCGTCTTCTATACATCCCCATTTTGTACCCTAAGATTATGATAACATGATCTGCGGTCTATCTTTGAAAACCATCGAGCTCCCTTCAACTGATCAATGAGATCATAAATCCTCAGAGGTGGATACTTGTTCTTAAAAATCACCTAGTTCAGGTGTTGATAGTCCTCACAGAGTCTCAAACTCCCATATTCCTTCTTGGAGAACAAAATTAGGGATTCCTAGGGAGAAACACTGGGCCTTATGAACCCCTTCCTCTACAAGTCCTATATCTATAACTGTAACACACGAACCTCCATAGGAGCCGTATGATATGTTGTTGTAGATATTGTTTCCTTCTTGGTTTACATTTCAATGTTAAATTCTACCTCTCTATGTGGAGGTAGTCCCTGAAAAGCATCAGAAAAGATATTTACATACTAGTCCACCACTACTGGATAACTCAGACTCTCTACACCAACTGATATGAGGGTAAGGCTAGCCAACTGATGTGTGATCAGCTGAACCCTCCTCCGGGAAAGTCAATCCTATACTTCTAAGGTTTCCTTCACACCGGTGAAGAAAAAATTTGTACCATCCTCACAGACACACTAAAATATGTGCCTAATACAGTCAATCTGAACATGGACTGTGGATAACCAGTTCATACCCAAGATGAATTTATAAGGCCTCAACACCGCTACTAGAAGATCCTAGCCAAAGCTATCATCTTCTTGAGTAATCTCACACTATCGTAACCAGTTTATAATTGTCGAATCCCCTCCCATTGGAGTCTATAGCCTTAAGGATCGACCAAACAACTCCATAAAAATCTTAGAGCTTTGAATGAGGGTCATGGAAATAAAATAGTGATTGGAATTTGTGTCTATAAGTACTATAGCTAGAGTGGAGTAGATACAGATCACACCGCTAATCATATTCGGAGCACCGTGGTCATAGGCCTGAACAACCTGGAGCTGAACTCGTCCATGTCCTCTAGCTCCCTATGGTCGGGGTGGAAAACTTGGAGGTAGTGGCGGTAGAACCTTGAATTGCCACCCACCGCCTACTACACGGCCAGCTCCACTACCACATCCACAGACCTTCAGACCTCCTCACTCGAATCTATTCCTCAGCCTCATCAGTCCCTCGACCATCTGTTGGTTGTCTATACAACAGGTCAGGCAATCGCGATCCATGTGACCCTGCCCGCAGCACGAGTAGCAATACCTACTCCTTACCTGTCCTCCTCTGTCCCCTGAGCACCATGCCACTGAACATGTATCCTGAGTTCATCCACTAGAAGGTCTGGTCCACTTGGGCACCTGCGTCATCCATCTACTCCCTTCTGTGGACGATTCTACTACCTTACATTTGGTGGTGGATCTCACTATTAGTTCCTTCTTAGGTAGGAATATCTCCACCAAAAGTGCACACTCTAGAACCCTAGCCTACATCAGAATGCTGCGAGATATCATTGATTCTATGATCTCCCATCAGAGACCCCGATCAAAGGTCTGATCCTTATAGAAAGAGTCAAATACCATGTCAGTGGAGTAGAGGTAGAGATCAGTGAACCTCATCTAGTACTGGGCCATGATCATCATACTCTGATATATGCGTAGTAGCTACTATATATGTACTAAGAATAGGGTCACTGGGAAAACATCTACCCTTGAAAGTCCCTTGAAGTCTGCCCAGGTGAGGGTAACCTCATCATGTTACTAGAGTTTCAGACTCCACCATATCCCAACTCCTCCCTGGAAGAGAATGGAATCTAGGATCACCATTAGATCATATAGTGTCCCAACTAAGCAAAAAACTCTGACCACAGCCTCCAACCAGTCCTCAACTGCCTGCGGATCCATCTCACCTTGGAACTTCAGTGTCCTCTACTGCTGAAACTCATGCAACGTGCTATGTCGGTGTGCACCCTCTGCTGGTGGGGCTTGTGGAAATGGCTGCCCAACAGGTAGTGTTGCTTCTGGTACACCACTCGAAGGTGCTAACACCTTAAGAGGGCCCTGCACCAAGGCCTCATCACTTGGTGGCCCATCATCGTGTACACTCTCGGGAATCCTGGTTGACTTTTAATGTGGTGGAATCCTAAAAGAAAACAAGTGTACCACGATCAATAAGTTATAACTAGTGATATGACTCAAAGAAATCATAATAAAAACTTTTCAAAACACACGCAATCAATGTTTTAGTGCATTGAGTCCAAAATCTGAATTTAGTATCTTGGGGTATGGATAAGTCAGTCATCGCACCAACAATAGATTCTCCAAACTGAAAACCACACTCATAACACTTAACACTATTTCCCCATGGAAAAGATCAGAGTCCTAGTTCTTTAGTAGAAACGAATCCTTTGATACCACATGTAACAACATGGTCCTGATAATAGCAAATACACCCACCTTAACATGGTCATCAGGTCTTGGCCTTCCAGGTACCTGCTGTTTCCCCACATACACATGGTCCCCACCCTGGGGCCCACCCATGTGCCCGAATAGGACATATAACTACTGACTATCCCCACTGGCCATCACATGTCATTTCTAGGGTATATTTTTCTCACTCACACACACCCTAGGAAAAATACCAGAAGGTCACCCATCATGATCACTACTCCAGGCCAAGCACGCTAAACTATGTAGTTCTAAACAGGTAGGCTCCCGAAAAGGAAGGTGCACCTTGACGACATGAGTCATATCATTTAGTCATTTAACCCTTTATCATTTGGGGATGTTATAATGAATCCAAACCATTGGTCACTCCAATTATGGTTGGGGAAAACATTGAAATCACAAGGATGGTAATTTTATGGATCCCATCCAAAAAGTAGTATCGTTGAAATCTCATTATACTTAACTATGAGGTGTACATATATTATCATTGAAAAAATCTTAGAGTACCACATTCAATGTAATCCAAAGGAATAGATTTTAGGAGTGGTTAAAATAATCATGAGATATATTCAATGAACCCTAAATTTTGTCTTATACGTTTCTAGAGGAATAGATAATTAATTATACGAATTTTATGATGTAAACAAGGATATAGAATTGGTTGATAGAATAAGTGGTTGAACATTATTCATTGGAAATAAATGTGTGGGATAGCTTATAATGAAACAAGAAATCACTTCTCTTAGTACAGCTAAATCTGAGTATATCACTGATACAAAGGTTTATACTACTCTATTATGGATGAAGAAACAACTGACTGATATTTGTGATAAGTTTAAATAGACGATGGTTATTCACTATGACCATAAGAGTGTGATTAATCTTATGAAGAATCTAGTTTAGAACTCTCATAAAAAAATATTGAGATCATATATCACATCAAAAAGTAATAATTTGAACAATGTGTGATTTAAAAGGATCATGTTGGAACTAATGACCAAGTGGATGATATTATAACTATGTTATTATAAGAACATGTGTTCGAGAAACATCAGTTGAACCTTGGGGTTTAGCTTCCTCCCAATGCATGAGTATGTTAAGGTTGAGTCCCTCTCCCCATTTTTATTAACTATTTTAATTTATTTATTGTAGTGATGTTTGTTTATAGGAGAGATACGATCCAAGGGAGTTTGTTTTGATCTCTAAAAGTAAAAATATAGGTTCTTTGGTATTATTTCCAAGGGGGTAGAATATAGAAATTCAACATTTTAAAGGTTTTTTGAATACCATATTTTGAAAAATCATGAAATAATTTTGTGACAGTATAATAATTAAGGGTTTTTAAAAAATATTATGAAATGCTTCTATAACATGATAACAATTAGGTGTTATGAGGAAATTGTTCTTCTTTATTAGATTATAGCCTGGACATAGTTAAGCATTCCAAATCACGAGAACACAATCCATGATTCCCCTCTTTTTTTCTACACCAATTATTTTCTCATGTAGACTAATATTTTTGGATGATTTTTTTCTAACCTTTTAGGTTTTGATAGTAGATGTAACTTTATTGATTTTATTTAAATATTTACAACAAACACAACGTGGGATATTATTAGAACCAAGGGTTTTAATTTTTGATAATAGAGTTTAGTTTGTGTTTGTTGTCAATACACATTGGGTTGATAAATGATTTTTCAAAACAAGTGTTATTATGGTGTATATGGATTCATAGTTGAAGGTGGCCTTGTTTCCTTGTGTTTTCCAAATTTTTGGGTCCAAAATTTAGAGGAAGAAGGTTGTTTTATGAAAAGGATGTTGTGTCCAATATTGAAGGAGAATCAAAACATTTTGTTCAAATTGTGTTTTGGGACACTAAAATCAAAATATGGAAAAGGAAATAGTTGTGCACAAGATCAATAATGGTAAAAAAAATATGAAAGTTTGTAGAATAAGAAGGGTTGTGTGTCCCTATAAAAAAAAGATGAATAGGGATGTGCAAAAAGGGGTTTTGTTCCAAATATGACATCAAAATGTATACATCCTTTCTTGGGGTAATGTTCTGTGAAAAAAGGTTGGTAGGTCAAAAACATGCATGAAGGGTCAACAACATCCATAAATAAGTGGCTAACCATATTCAAAAGTATGAACAATTCTAATGAATACATGGTGTCTTTGTTGCAAAAATAGTTGCATGAAGAATAGTTATGCGTAGTAAATATTAGGTGTATAATGTTCCTTGGGTCAATCAAGACAAAGTGAAATTCCTAATCTGATTTTGTGAAGGATACGGGTTTCAAAAAGTCATATTTCACAAAGAATCAAAAAACAATTGTGCATAAGAACAGGTGTTGCACACATGTTCTTGAGTTGTGCTTCATGTAGGTTTTGAATATCTGGTTTGTTTGATCATTGTTTTCAAGTACATCAATCCCGATCTATGGTGCAAGTAGATTCTTGTGTTAGTCAGAGACAAAGTATTAAATTCCAATATACTAAAGTGACCCTCTAATTGTTAAACTGAGTAAGACTTCACCCAAAGTAGTGAGATAGAGGAGTTAACCGAAGTGTTATGATTGAGTTAGTGTGTTATCCTTAAAATATTATAATGG
Source organism: Viscum album (assembly GCA_963277665.1). Lineage (NCBI taxonomy): Eukaryota > Viridiplantae > Streptophyta > Magnoliopsida > Santalales > Viscaceae > Viscum > Viscum album. The sequence continues at coordinate 1,680,347,245 of OY728119.1, read as the reverse complement.
TAGTGTGCATGTAACATAGTGACTATGTCTGAACTTATTTATTATGCAACTAGTTTAGATTTTTGGATTTAGGTATGACTGACACATTGTCAGCATATTCCCCTTCTAATATCCATAATTGGTGAACCAAGTAAAACTACTTTTTTTCTCTCTGTAGGTGAATGTTTAATTACCACATGATTCCTTTAGATTGGTTTAATAGTTTCCTATCAATGTGGGAACAAGATCTATTTCTTTAAAAGAAAAAGTTGGTAACCTTATTCAACATACCCGTCTCAGGGTGTTCTAGTGTCCTAGAATTTAAAATGAAGGAGGTTTATATAGTTGTTGACCAACAGGAATGGTTGGCATACATGATTTTTTTACCCCAATAGAACTTCATAAAGAATTCATGGTCAGTTAAATTTGATACATGACTGGGAGAACCACTCTATTATCTATAGAAATTTGAAATTCCAGGATAGGTTATGGAATCTTACTTATAGATTAGTAATGATGATGTCTAGTTACAAGTAAGAACATTATTTAACCAATGTTCTAATAATATTTTGATAGACTTATACATGAAGGTTTATACTATCTAATATCAGCCTACTATTTTATGATAATAGAGGCCCACAAGATTAATTTAAGAAGGTACATCACAATAATATAAAAATATCCCATATCATGTAAAAGAAGAAAACCAAAATGATCGCCCGGATATGATGAAATAGAATATTTATTATTAGGAAGTGTCTAATGATATAACATAATAAGAAAATAGTGACTATCATGAAGAATATGGAGAAGTTGGGGAATAAGATTCTAGAAATGAAATAGTTTTACATCATCCTTAGCACATGATAAATCAACCACCACACTATTCATCTTGGTTGGATGCTATAGAATACTTTCTTGATTTTTTTGGAAAAATATCTCCTCTTAAACTGAGTTTCCTAGATTAATAGAGGATATATTTCGTCAAATGGACCAAAAATATTATACATTGGAATGAATTTTCTAGATTCAAAACTTGTTTTGACTTTCCCGATGATCTTTTTGTTTTGGAAAACAAAAATTACTTATTTTTTTTCTATATTTTGTATTCCCATTATAATCACCTTTATCGTAATCACATATATCATAATCATATACTGTTTCTTTACAATCGAAATCAGAGAGCTTGTTTTCCATCGTAAGCACACATGTTTTTTTCTACAATGTAATTATATGTTGTTTGTTATACAATCGTAAACAAATTTGATATTTTTTAAATCATGCATCGTAATTAGGTTATGAATCGTATTCATATTATGAATCACAACCATGAATCATAACCAAGTTATGTATTGTATTGTAATCATGCATCATAACCAGGTTAAGTATTGTATCATAATCCTGAATTGTAATTAGGTTATGTATTATATCATAATCATGCATCAACCAGGTTATATATTGTATGATAATCTTGCATCATAACCAGGTTAAGTATTTTTATTGTAACATGCATAATTACCATGTTATACATCATAATCACATCGTCCATTGTAACAACAATGTCTTTCCTACATATGTTAATAATTTTAATTGTATCGTAATCAAGATATATGTTTTAACCACGATATGTATCGTAATTATGATACACATCCTAACCTAGTCATTTATTGTACTCATGAAACGAATAGAACTCAAATCTTACTCTAATACATCATACATGTTTCAACTTACTCATTCTATCATACTTCTATACTTATTTTATTATAAAAAAATGATGTCGTTGAATTAGTTAGATACCAATCAAAATGATGTAGTGAATTATTTTTTGTTTTGACCACTGTAATATGAGGTTTCCTTGTCCCTCTGAATTTTTTGAAGAAATATGACCGTTACTGGAAATATGACCATTGGAACCTGAGGCCTATAAATAGGTGGCCATTCGAATGAGAGTATATAACTTACTACTTTCAAGTTCTAGATAGAGGTAGTGTTACTTCTCTCTTGATTCGTATGAAATCCTTGAAGATACATGAAATAAACAGATTGTTCCATGTTCTTGTATTTATATAAGTGATTTGGTTCTTCCATGTGTGTCTGATCATTGGGATAACGATCAAGGGATTCTGAGGATATGAAGAAGTGATTCTGATAATCATATCGAGGGATTTCAAGTGTTTTAAATACAGAGGTGTTAATTACCTTCTTAATCAAGGGATTTTGGGGAAATTAAGAAATTCATGTCGATAATCATATCAAGGGCTTACCAAGGTGGGGGTAAGAAAAAACTTTTATCCTAGGTGAATGTATACCCTACTCTGGGATAAAATAATTGTAATACAATTTCATTTCCAATGATATGTGTAATAGAAATGGAATCATTTTGTTTCTTATTTCTATTCATATTCTTTTCTATTGTAATTGTTTCAATTATGATTAATTTATTACATATTTTATTTATAGATTCTATACGTTGTATGGTAGAATCAATTACATTTATAATAATCTGATCATTCTATTCAATTCAAATACAATTTTTTTCATTACTTGTGCTATTACATCATATCATATCCATCGGATCCAAGACCTGTATGGACATTTGTATTGTTTGTGAATTTTATTAGTTTAGGACCTCTTAAACTATGTTCCTTATTAAGAGTTTAAATACAAATATTTTAAACCTACAATTCACCCCTCTTGTATTGTGCCATCTCATATACATTTACATCTATATTACGATCCAAAAATTGGTATCAGAGGAGTTTTCATCGGATTTTTTACTTAATTTATTTATTTCTGTAAGAAAATTTTGTTTCTTTTACAAATCCTTTGTTTATATTTACTTACTACACTAATGTGTGGAGTGGAAAAGTATTGTTCTATAAGATGAAAGGAATGAATATTGGTTCAATTGATAACCTAAACCCAACCAAACCACTAAATTTTTATGGGAATGATTATGAGTACTGAAGATATTGAATGATGTCTTTTGTTTTTAATACAATAATGGAAAACTTTTCCATGCTTACTGGATATTACAAAATACCAGAGAAGGAAGTTAGAACCTTCAGAAACCAAGAGAAAATGGAATATCAAATGAATTACAAGGTACGTAATACTTTGTTGCCTTCTATGACCAGTAATATATATAGTCATATATATTCATGTGAAGCATCCAATTGTATCAGGGTGAAATTAGAGGTCACACATTTTGTTACATATAATGTTATATAAAAAAGAAGATACATGCTTCCAACTGACTATCATGAGTTTGTTTTTCATCATGGAGAACCGGTATGCAATTTGCAACGAAGATTTATGACAATTTTCAACAGTTACAATCCTTGGGTGAAAAGGGTCTTGATTATGTAGTGCTATTAGAAATGATAATCGATATAATTTCAAATGAGTGGGAATCGAAAAGGTAAGATATTTACAAGAACATGAAAGTTACTCAAGTCGCTATTGATGAATTATTTGGTACTCTCTTATAGCATAAAGGAAGAAGGAAAAGAGATGAAGATTTCAATAAAAAGAAGAATGGTAATGGAAGTGTATCTTTTGATACTACATCTAAATCCCAGATACCTGAAAGGATAACAATATCCAAAGCCAAGAAAGTTTTTGTTATATTATAATTTTTTTGAAAGTTATCATTCATAGAATTAATTAGCTAATCTTGCTCGAAGAAAGAACAAGATTTTTGGAAATAAATATTTTCAGTATAGGTTCAAAAAGAAAGATAGAAATGAAAAAATACTCAGAAGTAAACTATTATTAATATAAAATTTTTAAAGACCCGTAAATTTCAAGTAAAGTTTCTTTTCATAAGTTCTTTGTAATTTTACGAGTACGCAGTTTCTGATGACAACTGATTCCGAGGCCTGGTGTGCTCGGAATAATTTTCTGAAGTTTTGTTAAGCATAAATTAACATGTATAAACAGTTTTCCTAAAAAAGTGTAATAACAATTAAAGGGTAACACGAATTAGAAATCTGAGGGCACCATTGTGCTCAGGATGGCGGGTTTATCCTAAGTGTGACTTATGTTTAGTCGGCGCAGGCCTCCTGTGAGAAACCCAAAAATGATATAACCGTAAATAAAATAATTAAATAAAGTTATTTTATTTTTCAAATGCTTATAACTCACAAATGGTAACTCGGATTAATAATCTGAGACCACCACTGAATCATGAGGGTATTCTTCCTTTAAGAAGATACTAACTTTGGCCGGCACGAGCCACCTGAGAAAGTTAGTTTTTTTCGTAAATAAAATAATTAAGTGACAATTATTTTATTTTTAAATTCATAAAATCTAAATGGGAACTCGAATTGAAAATATGAGAGTACCGTTGAGTTCGTTGGGGCGTTTTTCTCCTAAGCAAAGCCTAACCTTAATCGCAGTGGGTTGAGGGTGACTGATAATAATTTTCGGAAATTTTTTTCGGGTACGTTTAGTAAACGAACGAGCAGCATTTTATAACTTTTGAACTGGTGATCGGAATTGAATTCCGAGGGCGTCGTTGAACTCGCAGGGCTGATATTCTCTTAAGAAGATGTTCACCTCAACGGTGGATGATCGGGTATGAAAGTTATTTTTTTGGGGTTTTACGTGGATTAATAAAATAAAATAAGTGAATAATTTATTTTATTTTGTTAAACACATGCAGTGCGAATAAAGTGCTTAGAAGCTCCACTTGGGAGTTGGTGGTGGAACCGTCACACCCTAACCTCCCATTTAATGGGGAGGGAGAGGAAACCTCTCAAACCCCCCATCAATTAATTTTATATGTCGACGTAAAATTAATTGTAGTCAATTTATTTTATGGGTCGATGTAAAATTAATTGTTGTCAGTTAATTTTATGTGTCAATGTAAAATTAATTTCTTTCACTTAATTTTATGAGTTGACGTAAAAATTAATTGTTGTAAGTTAATTTTTTGGGTCGACATAAAAATTAATTACCGTGAGTTAATTTTATGTGTCGACGTGAAATTAATTATTGTCACTTAATTTTATGCGTCAACATAAAATTAATTTGTGTCATATGTTTTGACGCAGGCTCTGTGGGGGAAAATTTTTGGAATCCTCTACTCTTAAGTTGTGACAACTCACCTCTTAAATTGTGCCAACGCAATTTAATTCACCTGACCCCCATTCTAAATTAAGTAACTGCATCGTTTAATTTAGGAAGGTTCGAAATAAATGAACCATCATAAATTCCACGATGGTTACATACCTCTCCCCCTCTCCTATATATAGGGATCTTGGGTGAAGGTTTTGGGAAGACTTCACCAAGCGACGAAGCGCTGATAAAGTATTGTGATGCCCAACACTTAGGGAAATCTTGTCCTCTCCAACGAAGAACATGAAGAGCGCCAACGACGATCTTTCATGCGATTCTTCTTTGACCTTCCTTCCACATAAACCTATCCTCCACAACATCGTCAACGAACCGACGCAGCTCGGAATTGGGGACATGTGGCGGATGCGACGAACGATGGTATTCATCGTCTTCCTTTCGCGACTCTGCCAACGAGCGACGAGCAAGAGGTAGGGGTTTTATTTTATTTAAATTATGAACTTTTCCCGTGATCTTCCTTTCTCTCAAAATGAAGAACGATGGTTGTTGTGCTTCATACATGTGAGAACCTATTGCTACCACCCTAAACGCGGAGGGTCTGGGCCAAACCAACTTGGACCGACCCCTTCGTTGTTCTTTTTGTGATGACTCCACGAAGACATGGAAATGAGGCGACGACGACGAAGACGGCGAACAAAGGATGCGCTACCCGTGGCCTCTGTGAACTGTGTCGCCCTCGCGGCTCCCCGGTGCGCACCCTACGCCCCGTGCCCCTTCCGGCGCACCCGCAACGCCCTGCCGGCGCACCCAGGCGCCCTGCCGGCGCACCCCGATGGCCCTCGATGTGCTGCCCAGCCAGTCCCGTGCCCCGCACCCTTGCCGGCGGCCTTCCCGGCGCCCCCGGTGCACCCCGACGCCCCCACGGTGCCCTGTCGCGCTACCCAGCGCCCCTCGGTGTGTTTCCCAGCTAGCCACGCGCCCTTGCCGGTGGCCTGCCCGGCGCCCCCGGTGCCCCTACCGGCGGCTTGCCCGGCGCACCCTGGTGCCCCCGCGGCACCCTTTCGCACTACCCGGCGCACCCTTGTGCGCTGCCCATTGTTCGGAACCCTGCCTGGCGCACCCGCGGCATGCCCGGTGCACCCGGGACCAACCGGCCAGCCCGCTCCCCGCCCGGTCTGCCCGTTGGCCTCCCGGTCACCAACCTGCTGAACCGACCCACGATGACCCCACGGTGTCACTAGTCGAACCGGCCCGGTCTCCCGGGCCGAGTTACCGAGCTGCCTATGTGGCGACTATCGGGCCGAACCACCCTCGCGGTCCGCTGGGCCAGGCCCAGTGGACCGGGTCAAAACTTAGCGGGCTGACTCGCCCAATGATCCGGGTCAGACCTAATGAGTCTGACCGGGTTGTCCCAGACGAGGTTGGCCTAGTTTGGGTTAGGCTGAGTTGATCTGACCGGGTCGGACCAGAACCGGGCTCAGTACTGGCCCATTACCTTCATGGGCCATATCTTTGGCATCGGACGTCCGTTTGATGAACCTTCAGTGGCGTCGGTACTCTTGGAGCATAGCCATCCCTTTGATTATACCCCATGGGAGTTCGGAGTATAGTTGAGATACAGCTGGGTTGGTTCGTATACAAAACCAACCAGGCCCCCAGAATAAAGAGGCTAATAACTCACGAACCGGGCATCCGATTGACGCGCTCTCTATTGCGTTAAGACCCCTGTGACGAGGAGGTCCTTTGTGATACTTCTTTGTGGGACTTTATGATACTTTGTGTATCGACCAGTGGCTCATGGAGTGGATCTTCCCGGAGGTGAGCATACGGATTACGGTGACCTTGTAGCTGGGTGAGACCTGATGAATTCTTGTCCGATTTGATTCGGAGTGACTTTCATATCCCAGTGGGGAGTACTACTTTGTGAGGTGGCATACCCATGGCATAGGAGCACTACTTTGTGGGGTGGCAGACCCCTGGTAGAGGAGCACTACTTTGTGAGGTGGCAGACCTGCGGTACTCGAAAGGAGGAGTACCTCACCAGTCTAAGGTTAGTGAGTGACACCTCGGAGTTGTGATAGGACTACTTCACTCGACAGAGGAGGAGTTCTTCAGTAGCCATGTTTTTCGTCATCGTGAATAAAAATCCTGGTTTGAGAAGAGTCAATGACCTTTGTGTTTTCCTCATGATTGATATGTTTTACTTGATAACTTAGGTATATGTATGGGTATATAACTAAGTAATGGGTATATGTTGAGATCTTTCTTTGTGGTTTATCCTTGTTGGATTTAGTGAGACCTTGAGGGTCTTGGGGTCCCTATTGAGTATTGTTATACTCACCCCTGCACGGGCTATGCCTGCACCTTGTTGTGTTGGATGCAGACGACGGAAAACACTGATCATGGTTGAGGATTGTAGAACTGGACGGTACCCAGAGGTGGACTTCACAACGAGACGGTACCCGGAGGTGGACTTCACAACGAGACGGTACCCGAAGGTGGACTTCATGACGAGACGGTACCCGGAGGTGATAGATGGACGTGGAGAGCTGAGGTGGCCATCTGTTCCTACCCTTCAGGTAGGAACTGCAGAGGATGATCCAGGAGGAGCTTGACACCTTCCTGCTATTTTTTATTTTCCTTGTACTTCACTGTTGGGCTTGTATTTCCGGATCCTATGTACTTTCATCACACTTGTTTTATTACTTTACATAGTGCTTTCTTCCACTTGTACACTGGTTGTGTGTTTGTTTGTGTTTCATAAAGGCAATTACTTCCCTTTTTATGGGGATTTACGCCTTTGGTGCTAGTCGCTAGCCCCTGGCCTATGGAAGGCGAGATTTGGGTAGTCACGACATAGGCCCCGAGGACGGGTTGTGACAAAATCATAGGTCATATTAGACCATATTTTCCTTTGCATAAAAGAAAATATAATAAGGATAAACATTATAAAATAAACAAGAAAAAGTATTACAAGTCAAAGGAAAAAGAAATTATTGAATGCAAATGATACTTGGAGTGCATGTGGGGGGATTCATCTGATGAATCTTCTTAATGTAAATCTTCTAGTTAGAAGAACATAAGACTCATAGCAGGAATACCTATTTAAAATAATTATCTCATGGATAAGGTACACAATGCATAATATCTTACAAATGTGTCTTTAAATGACAATTACCCTGATCTAAAACATTCTTACTTTTTAGAGGAATAATCTTTCTCAATGAAATATAATTTAACATCTTTTAATGAAGTATCCAGATTTTCCAAATTAATTGAGAATGAGAATTCCAAAATCAAGAAAAATCATGATAAAGAAAATTCTATAATATTTGTTATTATAAAATAAGTATTAGATCATTCAAAAGATCTTGATAGGAAAAAAATTTATTTTGAAAATATTTCAAAAAACTTTATGGAAGTAACTTCTAAGAAGGATAAAATTTATAAGTACTTTGAAAAAATTGTTTTATATAATAATTTTTTTGAAATAAAAAAATATTCCAAAACAATTTCTTGTGATAATAATAATTTAGTCATTTGACAAAAAATCTAAAAAATTTTCTGTTAAGAAACTTTTATCAAATTTCACATGTGGAAAGAATGAATTTAATAAAATGTATTCTCAAATTCGTTCTCCATGGAATAGTTCTGGAATTGGTTATACGCATTCAAATCTCATTTTTATTCATAACTATGTTGTTCCCCAAAGTGATCCCTTCCTCGCCAAATGACAATGTGGAGGACATTAGGAATGAAATTGTTCTCTTTATAAAACTCAATCGTTAGGATTTCATAAAGCTCATTTTCGAAAAAAATGTGGATTCCTAAAATTCTTTTATTTGACATTTCTAGATCCAAACAAGTTTGGGTTCTGAAAAATTAATGGTTTCATTTTCATGAAATCAAAAAAGTGTTCCAATAATAAGAAAATTTGGTACACAGATCATGGTTGTTCTCGACATATGACTGGAAACAAATATTTCTTTGAAAATTCCATTGAAATAAATGGTGTAAGAGTGATCTTCAGAGATAATTCTCAGAGAAATATCATTATTATATGTAATATTTTTATTTTAGGAAAAGTTTTAATTTCAAATGTTTTATTTCTTAATGGAATTAATATCAAACTTATAAGCATAAGTCAATTTTGTGATGATGGTTACCTTGTGAATTTTAGGAATGATAAATGATTAGTTCACAATTCCAAGGATGAATTCGTTCTATCTGCCCCATAGGAATGAGAATTTATACAGACATAACTTAGAAGACCTTAGGAGAAAAGAATTACGTTTCTTGGGTGTAATGAAGAACAATCTTGTCTATGTCATTTAAGTTTAGGACACTATAACATTAGGAACCATTGTAAACTCCCAAAGAAAACAATTATTAAGGATCTACCGGATCTTAGGTATGATTGTTCAAAAGTTTGTAACCCTTGTTAATATAGAATGAAAAATAAAAATAGCTTCAAATAAATTAATGAAGTTTATACTTATAATACATTATAGTTAGAGCACATGGATCTTTTCGGTCATACACAAACTAGAAGCATTTGAGGCAATTAGTATGTATTTTTTTTAGTTGATGACTACACTGATTTAAATGTGTATATTTTATAGAGAGGAAATATGAAGCCTTTTTCTTATTCAAAAAATTTAGATCCCAAGTTAAAAATGAGATAATCCTACCACTAATAACTATTAGAAGTGATCATAATAGAGAATTTCAAAATATTTATTTTGAAACCTTTTGTAGTTACAATGGTATTACTCGCAACTTTTCATCTCCAAGAACCCCTCAGTAAAATGGTGTTTTTGAGAGAAGAAATCATATTCTTCAAGAAATGAAAAGAACAATGTTTAGTGAATACTCAATTGCTAAGAATTTATGGGATGAAGCTGTTAGTGTTGCTTGTTATACTATAAATTGAGTTTTAACTAGGCCCTTTATTAATAAAACCCCTTATGAATTTTGGAATGGTTGAAAACCTACAGTTTTTTACTTCAATGTATTTGGATGAAAAGTGTTAATATAGAATACTAATGATAATTTACATAAATTCTCACCCAAATACAATGAAGGAATAATTCTAGGTTATTCCATATATTCTAAGGATTATAGAGTCTTTAATAAAAACTCGTGTACTATTGAGGAAACAGTGAATGCCAAATTTGATGAAACTGGTCCTTTTGTTTTTAAACAACCCCTACCTATATCAATAGATGTGTTTTCAAAAACAGATTACCATCCCTTGATTGAAAACACATCAAAAAAGGGAAATAATAATGAAAATGTTTCTGAGATATTTATCCCAGTAGATTATTTAACTTATGTTGATGAAAAACTTTTACAAAACCCAAATCAATTGTTTCTTAGGAATCATCCCAATGATAAAATCATTGGTGATGTAAATCATCCTGAAATGAATATAAATTCCTTGATAAATGAAATAGAACATCTTTCTTTTAAATATCAATTTGAAACTAAAACATTTAATGAAGCCTTGGGTTATAAGGATTGGATTAATGAATTTCAAGATGAAGTAAATAAATTTGAAAGGAATCGCCTCTCGACCTTGGTTGAAAGACTTAAGGAATCGATTGTAATTTGTGTAAAATTTGTTTTTAGAATCAAATGTGATGAAAATGGAGTCATTATAAGAAATAAAGAAATGATTGTTGCTAAAGTCTATACAGAACAAGAGGGAATAGACTACGATGAAACATATGCTCCGGTTGCAAGACTTGAGTCTATTCATATTATATTAGCCTTTGCAGCATTATATAACTTCAAAATTTTTCAAATAGACGTAAAATGTTCTTTTCTAAATAGTTTTGTACAAGAATAAGTATTTTTATAACAACCTCTTCATTTTTAGATTCAAAACACCCCGATCATGTATTTAAATTTAACAAAGCTTTCTATGGCCTTAAATAAGACCCTTATGCTTGGTATGATAGACTCACATGATTTATTTTACAAAAAATTAATGAAAAAGGTACTATAGATCCAACACTTTTTATAAATATGGATAAAAAAACTTTTTGATTGTTCAAATATATTTTGATGACATTATATTTGGATCAACTCAACAATCTCTAAAAGATTCTTTTTCGAATCTAATGAAATATGAGTCTGAAATTAGTATGATGTGTTGGTTAAATTTTTTTTACTTTTTCAAATCACTTAAAAACCAGAAGGAACATATATATCCCAACATAATTATATCAATTATTTAATTAAAAATTATGTATATCACAACACTAAAAGTGTAACAACACCAATAGGCATGTCAAATACACTTGATCTTGATGAATCTTGGAAACCAGGGAATAAAAAATATTTTAGAGATATGATATGATGTTTGTTATACTTAACCAATAATCATCCAGAATTAATTTTTTTAGTCTTATTATGTGAAAGATGTCAATATAATCCAAAATAATCTCATCTAAACACAGTGGAAATTAGTTTTTACTATATAAATGAAACTATAGATTTAGGACTATTTTACTCTTCTTAAAATGATTTATGTTTTAAAAAGATTTTCAAATGCTGAGATTTTGGTCAATACTATGTGTTCCATCAAATTTAGAGTTAAAGAATGAACTTTTGGATGATGCACATAGTTCAAATTTCTCCATTCACCTAGGAAACACAAAGATGTATCAAGATTTTTGAGAGCATTATTGGTGGGATAACATGAAGAAGGAGATCACTGAGTATACATCAAAGTGCCTAGTATATCAGTATGTGAAGTATGGGAGGAAAAAATATAAGGGGATGATGAAAAAATTACCCATAAAAATAGTTAAATGGGAGAAAATCACCATGGAATTTTTCACCAGACATCTAAAGATATCCAAAAAAAATGTTATCCGATATGTTTTTGAATTTCTTAAATAGACTGCACACTTCATTGCAATTTGAGAGATTTTCTCACAGGATCAACTCACAAAAATATACATCATAGAAGTGATAATGCTACAAGGTGTACCACTATTGATTGTATCAAATTGAGATCCAATATTCCCATTTATGTTTAGAAGACTATCAAACATTCTTTGAATAATGAGCTGAACTTCAGTACAACTTATCATTCTCAAAACGATGGACAAGTAGATTGGATATTCCAAACTCTTGAGGTCATGTTGAGAGCATGCTAAGTGGACTTAAAAAGAGGATGGGATCAATATATTTCTTTCTTTGAGTTATCTTACAAAAACAGTTTCATCTCAAGCATCCAAATGGATTCTTATGAAGTATTTTATGGTAAGTGGTGCAGAACACAGACATGTTGGGATGATGTTGGGGAGAAAAAAACCCTAGGTCAAAAAATGGTCAAAGAAGTGGTGGAGAAGGTTCAGACCATCCAGAAGGACATTAAATATTCTCAAAGTTGACAAAATATCTATGTTGATAATTGCCAATGAGACCTAGAGTTTGATGTTAGAGACATGGTATTCCTCTGCATATCATTGTGGAAGAGAGTTATGATATTTTGGAAGAAGGGAAAGCTTAGTCCAAGGTTCATCATCCCTTTTGAGATCCTTGATCACATTGGAGTAGTGTCCTATCAACTAGAACTCCCACCAAATCTATCTTAAGTACCTCAAGTATTACATGTATCACTCTTGAGGATGTACATACGTAACCCATCACATGTATTCAATCTAGAGGTGTTACATTGAAGAATGACCTCTCCATTGAAGAGAAGCTGGTGAAGATCTTAGGTCATAGGGAAAAAGTTATATGAGAAAAGAAAATTCCCCTCATCAAGGTTTTGTGGAGAGACCCCATGTTTGAAGAGGAAATGTCGAAACTAGAGGATGTGATGAGTCATAGTTACCCACATCTATTTCAGTGTGGTAAAAGGAAATTTTGAGGTCGAAATTTCTAAAGGGGGGAATGTTGCAATGGCACGGACATTCATGAATAAAATTGCCTTTATTTTATTTAACTAAATGTTTTATTAATATAGAAAATGCATGAAATTTTTTATTGGAATTAAATAACCATTATGTATCATTATCATTGATAATATAATCATTGAACAGTAATCACATGACTAGTATATAGGGTTTTAACAAATCTTATTGGCATAGAAAAATGATGTGATGGCCTCAACCAGTAGGATAATTCCATTTGAAGACAATTAATTGAATATTTTTAGGGAGATATCATTTCTAGGATTTTCACTAGACCAAGACCACGCCAATATCCAACAACTTATGTATGATCCAAACTATTTATAGGAGAAGTTCAAGCTCATCAAGATCACAACCCAAACCAAGTTCACCGAACCACGCCAAGAAAGCCCCACCATCGCAAATCATACTTTTAGGTTATATGTTGGTGAAATAAAGGGATATACAACAACACACAAGCATTATGATTATGTGCATTATTTTCTGTATAGAATAAATAATATACATCATTTTATTATTTTTAATTTGTAAATGAGTTTTAAAGAAAAATTATTATTTTTATTTAATATCTAAATTTAATTAAGTAATCTATTTTGATTAATTAATGGATTTTGTTATTAATAATATTTTAATAAAATATTATTACTAAATTAATTTTTATTAAATACAAATGATCGTATATTTTTTATGAATACAATTTTTATTTTTATTATGGTTTGGAAACTATTTTTGTCAAAACACATGAATTTTTAATAATTTTCATTTTTATTTTAGATGTTAAAATAAAAATATTTATAAAAATATTTAGATAAAATTTATATTATTTTTTGAATCAGGACGTCGAAATTATCTAATGGTTATTTTTTCATAATTTTCTGAGACAATTGATTTTTTGGGTAAAAATTATATAGCTTGTAAATATATAATGTGTTTTATGACATAATAATGACCCAATAGTGATGTAATAAAATACTATAAGATTTTTATTTGTAAAATATATTTTTTAACTTCAATATAATGTTATTTTAGATTTTTTTGATAAATTTTACACTTCCTTAGTGGACCCACCAAGACTAGAAAATTATTATAACTTTTTTAAATAATTTTCTTGAGAGTGTGACTCACCTATACATAAGAAAACATAATATTTTAATATGTTCGACCATTTTCCTTATAAAATAATTTTTTTTGATACACCTTGGAAACAACCATGGTCAAAAACCATGGGAAGGTTTGTGGTTTTGAATATTTAATTATATAGATTCCAAAACCTATGTTTTTGAAATATTAAAGAATTCCCCCCTCATTTCCTTTATAAAACCACCCAACCTCAAACTTCCATTCTCTCAAAACCCTTGGATAACATCCCTAATCACCCCTATCCTATTTATAATCCTCCAAAGGTGCCCCAAGCTCTCAAGAATCCCCTCTTTAAGCTTTTGAGGTCACACACACAAGTAATGGATTTCTTCCTTTCTCATTTTTATCCATATTTATTTACGTTGTAATACTATTATAAATTCAATTAAACATGATGGTGTTTTATTTTTATCCTCCCCCATACTAAGATCCCTATTTTGGAATGATTAGATTCCAATTTACCTCTCATTAATTCCATATGTTCACATGTTTTACCATGTTGAAATTCCGAAAGGTATTTCTCTATTCTTATTTCCATTCAAGTATTTATCCCATATTATGCATCTCAATTTAATTTCATATGTTGGGATATTATGATTCATGATCCCCTTAATTTATATTTCCTACATAAATTATGAGGGACCCCTTTCTATCTCATCAACCTAACTTATGAAATTTCATATCATGAAGTTATGAAGCAGAAATTGCAACATGATTTTCCAAGCCAAAATCATCATGTAGTGAATACCATACCAATTTATCGATCAAGGTCATTCATATTTATGCACATATACTTATTTAATGGCACTTACATGTATGTATTACACATTACTTAAATGTCTAATAACTTATTATGTTGCATTATTCCATGTTTTATGATCCATGTGGCACACTTATGCATGAACTGAAATGTTTATGAAGGGTGTGCCTTGATAGCACTCCAATGAATTGGGTAATGTTTAGTATCATGATATTCCATGTGAAATGAGGTTTTACTCATTATAATTCACATACAAAGAGGGTTTACTCATTCTAATTCATGTGTAATGAGGGTTTACTCATGCTAATTCATGTACAATGTGGGTTTACACATGCTCATCCTTTTGCAATGAGACTTGACTCAGGAAAATATCATGTTGTATGTCATTTACACATTACCAAGTTATGATAATCATGTTATATCATGCCTTTTTCTTCATATTTCTCATTTCTCCATTGATATTCCCATTTCCTAACATGTACTGTATTCTTCATGTTATGCCTTGTTTACTCCCTTACTGGGATTTATAACTCACTATTTTCTTATTTTTCTCCTCAGGCTATCCCATAAAATGATAAGTATAAATTAATGTTATGGTCTTGTAAAAGGAGTTTTCAATAAATATGTAGTTATTTTGTTTCATAAGTTTTCATTTAATGTTCATAATCCCAAAAGACACTAGACCTCTCAATCTTATAGGTTTTATTATGTGAATGATTATATAATAAATCATTAAGTGTGTAATAAAGAATAGGGTTGTTATAAAAAGTTATTCTAAATGTTCTTTGATCAATATTATGAGAGGTTATTAAAAAAATTAAAATATTTATATTTACTGTATCAGTTTACTTGTAGGATTTTTTATATTTAGGGACTAATTTTTATAATTTATTTATAAAAAACTTTTTATTGGATATTCAATTAACCCCCCTCTTTAGTACTCCACATGGACCAAAATTTGGTACCATAAGAGTTTATTTATTTCTTATTTTTAACATATCTAGTTTTAATTGTGATAATGTTTGTAAGAAGAAGATCTAAATTTTTGTTAATTCTAAATTTCTATCTCTATAGATAATAATAGACTTGAGGGGACTGATACAAACATACAACAATATTTTAATGGTACAATCTATGCTCAATGATAAATAAAAATGAAAATACAACATGAACATATGGGTTTTGAAATTTCTATTGTAATAAATGATCAATATGAAAATCCAAAAGCTGCTAGAAAAAAAATAGAGTGATGCAACTATGCCTGCCTATGACATTAATTATAAATAAACTAATGCTTTAAAATAAACACTTAGGGAATATAAATTTAACATAATATAAGAATTTTATGTAACTTTTGAAATTTGGGACACTTTATCAGTGTCTTAAGAATGCATATCTAATGTCATATAATTTCGTTTTAATGCCTATAATATTATGTATGATACATTTAAGATGAATCTTGATGAGTATATTTCTAAAATGTATATTGGGTTTAATGAGATTAATACAATGATGCATGCTGTGTGGAAATACTATTGATGACAAGTCTAAATTAGTAAGGATTGTATGATTCTTATTTGATAGATGGAGAGATACAATCATATCTATTTGAGGATCATGTAATATAAGAAACATTCAAATAAAAGAGTTGATATGAAAAATGATGGTGTATTAGGTAAAAAATAAATTAAATGATAAGAATGTTGAACCAATGAAATCAATTTCATACAAAGAATCTCAGTCATAATATAAATATGTAATTAGAGAAAAGAGCACTAATAGAAGTTATAGTGACTCTGATAGTGATGACGGAATGGAACATTTTGAAATAAGATTAAATAAATTTTATAAAAATAATAAGTTCTTTAGGAATTTGAACTCCATGGGAATGTATAATAAGAAAGGATATTGGATGAAAGATCAAAATTTTAGATAAGTTACCTATTATGAGTGTAAATGGAAATTAAACATCCAAAATAATTTTATAATGTTAAAATACAAGAACAAGTATTAGTATTGAGGGAATAAATACATCAAATTAATGGATGCCACTTTGAGTCCTTCTAAGGATAGCTTATGTGAAGCAAATAATATATGAGAATATGTAAATGAAAAAGAAAATCTATGTTTCTTAGATAATTCTCTAGAGTTACAAATTTTTTCTTCTACTCATATTTCTGATCACTCTATACATTAAAATCATGATGAAAATGATATGTATAGTAAACATACCTTTTACTATTATAACATGCAGGAAGAGACCTATAACGAACATAAAAAAAATATAAGTATTTATATAAACAAAATGTTTTCCATATATTGTTAAATAAGTTCTTTTTATTGAAAAATAAAACCACAAACATCATTTCCAGAAAAAAATTGACTTAAAATTAGTAAATGAGAATCTAAAGAAATACATTGATGGGTTTTTAGTAAGAAAATATTCCTTAATTAAAATTCAAGGAAGACGTATTATACAAAAACCAGGAGATAGTTTTGGCTATCATCCTGGATAGAACAAAAACACTATAAAAACTATATTATTCCTAGTTTAGAATATGTAAATAAATTTATAGTAAATAATACTAATGGAACATATAAATTTGGAATAATCTAGTTGGGGCCAAAAATATATTATTTTTATAATTCTTTAAATTCCATTTTTAAATGCAGGAATAAATATATCAAATAGATGGGGTCTCTTAGAGCATTAATTTCTGAATTTTCTGGGCTTAAACATATTGGGGTACCAAAATCAGTGTGTCTCTAATTGACTATATGAAACCTGATTGAAAATATATTATAAGAAATTATGGTATCAGGGAAATTTGTGTTACATACACCTAACATAGGAGTTCTCACTTGTTTTCAATGTTTAACCAAAGTAGATTGTGGTTATATTCCATTTGTAGACAATTAAAAATGAAATTTTAATATCCCAGTTCATGTTGGTCATTTTAAAACCTATCTAATTTATAAAGTTTAATTTACTGATGTCTTAATGTATAATAGGCTTATAATATACCGGTTTTTTATGATGGTTTTACTATCATGTATGAAAATGAATCACGCAATTGTTATGATTCAAATTTTATATTATTTTTTACTATTATAAGGAATTATAATGTTTATGAAGTTGATTTAAATTTTTTATTTTCACAAAATCATTATTGTTTGAATGTAATTCATCATGAATATTTCTTATTGTATAGATTATTAGTCCACTTCAATATATCCTCTCTTAGAAGGATATCTCAGAAAGGTTTATTAAAATATCTATTTAATGTATTTTACCAAAAGATAAATTTTACAATCCCTATTAAAAGGGAAGGAAATATAATGCTTATTTCAAACCAAAGAATGAGATTGATACCTCTCAACCACTAGAAATGGATCACAAGGACTTTTTTGGTCCATGTAGTGTTTTATTTTTACTTGTAAAACATTATTCTAATGTAGTTGTTCATGATTTTTCAAGGTTTACATGGGTATGTTTCCTGACTCAAAAGAATGAAGTGTGTAGGTGTTTTTAAAAGTATAAAAAATCTATAGATAACCTTATTGGGATTACCATTAAGATCTTGATAAGTGATCAATGTTGTGAGTTTGAAAATAAATATTTTTAATCATTATGATCACAATATAGATTCAATCATAATTTCTCAAATCCTTAAACACTGGTGTGGTTAAAATAAGAAAAATGACCCTTCAAGAAATATCACAGACCATAATTAGTGAATATGATATACCAGTCTTTTAATTTTTAATATATAAATATATCCTCTTATATAATTAATAGTCTTGATACGAAATATTTTTATTAAGAATACATATGAATTATGAAATGTGATAAAGCTTAAGGTAAATTAATTAAAAATTTTGGCTACAAAAGTTATATTCTCAATACAAAAGATAATTTGGATAACTTTTCATCAAATAGTGATGAGGAAATTTTCCGTGGTTAATCTAAAACCATTAAATCCTATAAAAGATTTAAAATAAGAACAATGTTATTTGAAGAAACTTTTCATGCTTCTTTTGATGAGACATATACATATGAACCTAAAGCTTTCTTAGAAAACCTCTAGGATAACATTTCCAATTTAAATATCAATAAAGCCTCCATGACCAATGAACATGTTGTTGATAGAGAAAAATATCCCATCAATGACCATTTATAGGATATAGACTTTAAGGAAAGCCTAGGGAAATCTAGTATACCTATAATAATTAGAACCTATAAAAACAATCCACTTGATGTTGTTGTTAGAGATCTAAATAGTGGAAATCAAACTAAAGCTTCACTTAGAAACTAGGTTTATCATCAATCCTTTTTGTCACATATTGAACCTAATAAAATTAATCAGTAAATTAGTGATCAACACTGGGTGATGGATATACAATATTAATTGAATCCTTTAAAAGTAATAGAGTTTGGGAACTAGTTGATAGACCTATATACTATTTGGATATTGGCACTAAATGGGTATATAGAAACATGGTTGAGAAATCTAGAAACATTATTAAAAATAAATCTATATTTGTATAACATGGTTATATTAAAGAAGGAATTGACTACCAGGAAACCTTTTCTCCTGTATATAAACTTTAATCCATTAGGATATTTCATGCTTATGCAGAACATCAAGATTTCAAATTATATCAACTGGTTGTCAGGAGTTGTTTTTAAAAATTATAATGTTTGTAGGATGTTTTTGTTAAAAAAATCATTTGATTTTAAAATACACATTTATGTAATAATGTTTTTAAATTTACTAAACAATTTATGTTTTAAAAAAAGAACATAGAGCTTGGTATGATAAGATAATCTTTTTTCTTTTTTTCAAATGGTTTTAAAAAATCTGATGTTGATCATACATTATTTATCAAAATAACATTAAAATATGTTTTTGTAACAAAAATATATGTTAATGATATTACCATTGGTTCTTTATGAATTATTTATGTAACAAATTTTCAAAATTAATATAAAGTGAAATCGAAATGTGCTTTTTGGGTGAACTAAAATTCATTAATGTTTTTATTATCTTTAAAAATAAATAAAGAATTATTTTAAACTAGAGTAATTACACTAATGATCTATTAGAATTGTTTGGAATTGATAGCTCAAAAGGAAGTGACGCTCTAATGAGAACCACCTACAAATTTCATCTTCATAGAACTATAAAATAAACTCAACAAACCATTTATTGAGGTATGATTAGAAGTTTTATTTACATAGCATATTTTAACATGATATTATGTTTAGTGTGTGTATGTGTGAAAATTTTCAAGAAATATCCTTGGAATATAATTTAATTGATGTTAACATAATTTTTAAATACCTCAAAATTAAATCCAATTTTTGATTGTTCTATTATATAGGGAATTCTTTAGATATAATTATCTATTCTAATTTTAACTTTTGCGGATTTAATTTTGATAGAAAGAGGACCTCTATAACTTTTCATATGTTGTGAAACTATTTAGTATATTAGTGTAATGAAAAGAAGAATTTAGTTTCATCATCCACTACTGAAGCTGAGTACAAAGCTGCTTGTAGTTTTGATGCATAGATTCTATAGATGAAACACTCCTCGCTATACTATGGATATCAATTAAAACATTTATTTTTAAATTTTTACAACACATGTTCTATTTAAATTTCTTAAAATCCTATAACTAATTCTTGAAAAAAATACATTGTTATAAGACATAAATTTTTGGGATATAATTTTCAAAATAGGGATATCACTCTTGAATTAATTATCATTAAACATAATCTAAATAATATTTTTACAAATCCTGTGATTTGCAAGATATTTAGTTATATAAAACATTAATTAATAATCCTTAACTATATCTAATTTTTCGTATATTTAAATTTAATATCTTATCTTATAATTTATTTAAGATACTCACTTGTGAAATTTATTTGATTGATATGTAATAATAAATTTCTCATTATCATAGTCACATGGTCAATCAAAATGTTTGTATGGTCAACTTAATATACCCTATTCATTTTGATAGACACTCTAAAGACATAATAATTCCATATTCATTTTTTTATTTTAATTATATTTTATATGTTTCCCAGATTTTAATATTTATACATCCCGAAATGATTATAGTATCCCAAAAATATAACTTGAGCCATCACGTTCCTTAAAAAACATAGTCAATTCCTCCTTAGACCCTTCATTTACAGAAAACCTATCCATTTAGTGCTCAAAACCTTTTTGAGATGATGTGATCCACTGAAGAAGATAATCCTCAAACTTTTATTGCTTTCAAAATTTAAGAATCATGCAACCTTCGAACTATAAATCTATTAAGGTAGAATCTATTATTACGAGAATTAGATCAAGATATGGTATTGGACCCAAAGTGGTTTAGAGAAATTCATTCTCTTGTGTTGATAGTTGTGTTGTATCAAAGATTGAAAAAGTGGTTTATGGGAAATGAGATATTCTAATACCCATATTTGGTAAAATAGTTTTACCCTAATAAGTGTCTTGAAACTTGATAAATTTGGGACAATATCTGGATGATTATTGATGGAAATTATAAAAAACTTTCTTCTAATTTATGACCAATGAGTCTCAATGTACCTGCAAACAGTGATTCTAAATTGTTGTAAAGCTTTTATCCCATAAAAATCATCATTTTGAGTTCGATAAATTCATGGAATAGTTGATAGTAAATAATAATCCTACAAGGATGACTTTAGTATAATTTAGTGGAGAATACCATTTTTTTCTTATGTTCATCCAACATGTTATTTTTCTTAAAAAGGGTATATTAGTATTATTATGTATCAGGATATATACTTTCTTTATTTAATGGTGAAGGGAGTGTTGATAACTCTACATTTATTATAAGTCACTTGAGTGATTTTAATAGGATTTCTTCTCATTTTAATTATTTTTCATATCCAATGTTTATTTCAGCATTTTTAGATCATAAAGGTTTAGTTTATGAAGTGGATTAATGTCTACTAACTCAAGATGTGTTTGTATAAACCAAACTACTTGAAAAATAATGAAATTAGGGTGGAAACCCAAGATAAAAAATATGGGTTACTAATGAATAGAAAATATATGAGAACTATATTCCTCAAAAGAACCCAATATAACCTAAATATAAAACAGATCCTGGTACAGAACCAGATAAGGTAGTTGAGGTTGATTAATATTCAGAATATAATGATGAAGATGTTTAAGTGGATCTAAATGAGGAATCCTTGAAGTATTATAAAGGTGTGTTTTTGTAGTCTCTTATGGTTGAATAGTCTAATGAACCTCTAAAAGGATTGACAACTCATAACAGGGAGAATACTAGTTCTCAATTTTTTTCACTAAATATTACTAAATTTTGGAGTGATGAGAATGAGGTTTGTTTAACGATAATTCTCCCATATTTGAGATCAAGAGAGAATTAATTTTGAATTATACGCATTCTAGATATGATACATATCTATAAGAACCTTTTATTATATAATATCCACATTCTCTTAGTAATTTTGAGGATAAGTATGGTAAAGATGATGATAGTCCACCCAAGATAAATGAGAATTTAATACATGTTATTTACAACATTATATAACTTGTTGTGCAGTGACCCTCTTCACCAATTCATTAAGAACAAAGCAGTGTTGATCCTCCCTGTTGATGATATACTTCAAAGTCATTTTAGATCAACTCCTATAAAAACTCCCAAAACTACCTCTCATATACATGACATAGATAATATTTTCAAGGAGATATGTCCTACGATTCACCTCCTTAGAAAACAATTGGGGTTACAGATGATTCATAATGTCCAATTAAAGAGATTTAGAATCCAAAGTAAGACTCTTTAGGTAATTGAGGCTCAATGTTGAGACCTTTTGAGTTATATTTTAGTGACATAAATCATAACCCTATACTTAATTAATCTTCTCTAGTTGTATCTTCTCATCCATAGCCAACCATTATTATATCTATTTGAACCTATGTCACTACTTCTATCTATTTTATTCTATATGATAAGTACATTATTGATGTTTTGAAGGATGTTTTTTATAGTGTAAGTAGTGATAATGAATGTGGAAGGTAGAAAGGTGTTTCCTTTACTATTGAGAGTTCTATTTCTCATATACTGTATAATTTATTTAGAAACAAGATCACATGGATCATGAGATTTTAATATTTTGAGCACAGATGAAAGGATTCTAGGGGTAGATTAGTTCTATTTAGGAATACTTGATAGATATGTTAGTAAAGCTAAATAAGAGGTATCTCACTATTATCACCAGTTCTTCAATTACTTTTACTTCTACATTTGATCCTCTACCTACATCGTTTTCCATAAAAGAGGAAATTGTCAGAAGATTTATGCATGAAGAAATCCAAGGTCTATTTGTTATTATTAATTAAATAAAGAAACAAGTATATATAGATGTTTATTCATATGGGAAAATTCATTGTAACATGGTTAAAGTGTAATTATTTAATAATACAAAGTAGAAATATGTCATTAATGGAGTTCTCATGTACTATCTCAATAAGATTTCCACTAAGGTAGGCCTGATGACTCGGTTTAGTCCTTTTACAGACATCCTAATATGACTCTTTAACCATTTCCTTCAATTATATTGTAGAAAAACAACTGATCATGGTACCTCTTTTGGATCAGTTTGTTCCATTAAATGACTATTTCTTACAATACATAGAGAATGGTTCTAGATATTTGAAATACATATTTAGGATCTTGGGGCCGTATTTGTATGTATAAAATTCCTATATTCTATAACCTCCATCTATGCTTATACCTATATTATATACCCATCCTATAACAACTTCATATACCACCACTACTTTGGATATTTCACCTCCAACCACTTCATCACTTGCAACACCTCATATATATGTTTTTGGTCTCATCTGACTACAATCCCTTTATCAGATATGACATATTTCCCAAGACATTCTTATTCTTGGGAGATTCCTATTATCATTTTCCTACACCTCCTACTCAAATTATTGTAAAAGTAAAATAACCTATTGATACTTCTATCATTCGGGTCTCTGATGACTTAGACTCTAATTAGGGACTCTAATATGAATTTTTTACATCATTGTTTTATTTATCAGCAATGGAATCCTTTTTACTCATATCTTGTCTCTTTATATTATGAACATTATTTTTTTACTTTTTATATTTACTTTCAAACCATTTATTAAAATCTTATTAATAGTCCCTATATAGGGATAAAATGTAGTAACTGATGTATGCAATTATAGAATAGTTTTTAATATTTTCTTAAAATATTTTATTTAAATGGTTCTCTAGTGCATTATTTTTATCTATCTATGATATTATTTTTTATCATAAAAGGGGGAGATTGTTGGATTATTCCCATAATTCCTTGTTTTAATAATAAAAAGCATATTTATGTTATTTCTAACCAATTTTCTCTTTTATGGAAGTTAATTGTTTTCTAAGAATTCTAAAAAATTTCCTATGTTTGGAAATGATCATAAATCCATATCGTCTAAACAATCAAATATGATTCCAGACCAGCTACCATGTTTTGGAAAGTTAAAATTTTCCTATGCACTCAGCACTAGTATATGTAATGGATCAAACATAAGGGTATTTGATCAACTGCATGGATCTTTTTAGAGATCTTCTAAACTTTTTCATAGGCATGAAGTGACCACATGATAATTATATTTACCACATGCCTAACTGATCAATCATTCTATATTTCTATAAAACTCCTCTACTGAAAACATGGGTAACCATGTGACCATAAAAAATTCAAAGAAAAAACATTCTACTCAACCAAAAATATGGAAACATGATTTTTTGTCTATGTGTTGATGCTAACATGTGATTTAAATAAACCTAAAATTTAATTCAAGCGATCACAAGATAGAGATGGATTTTAAAAATGTACTTAAGTAGTTATATGGACTTCAATTAACCACATGTTCACTTGAAGAGAAAATATTCTAAATAGGTCAACCTCACAACCTATAAGGATTCCAACCTACCAAATTTTCCCAAATTGTTCAAGATGATATGGAGAATCATACATGGAACTCTTTAAGACACTAAAACAAATGTAGTATTATATATTAAAATAATATATTCCAACCACCACCAGTAATAAAATAAATGATTGTTTAGTTGAATTTAATGCATCTTAATTTCATGATGAGTATGCGGATTTTTAATTATTATTTTAAAATGGAACGTTTTTTAATAAAGACTTATTTTTAAATAATTATTATTTCTGAGAAATATAGATATTTTTTATGAGAGTAAAAACTAAAAATAGAATATTATTTTCCATAAATAGATGATCTATTTTCAGGTGAACATCACTATAATATATGTGAACATATTCATGTTTTTCATTCCATTCTCAAAACTAATGTAAGACAATGAGTAATGAATACCACTCTGTAGAACAACTAAATATCAATCTTTTTCTAAATCAAACATTCATCTCTCTATCCATCTATTTTTGTTACATTTAATTTGTGCTTAATATTTTCCATAAATTTTTATAAATAACATAATTTTTTATATCATAGAAGAGTACATAGATACTATTAATTTATTTTCTTCATATTATTATTTCCAAGGTTGTAGTGAAAGGGGTAGGATTATAATCTAGACATCTTTGTGTTTTTTTGTACTCTGTATACCCGATCTGGTTTTTGTATCTATTTATTGATTAATAAAAATACTTGGTATTAGGTGACTATGGTGTGGAGAGGATTATGTAATTGCTTGATAATGAAACCTATTGTATTTTGTGTGTTTTAATTTTTTACCTACTCTGTTTTCAAACTAATTTATAATATCATTAAAAAAATGTACATTAATTTCTAGCTTTTACAGGTCATATATTTATTTTTTACTATGATTAGAATAATATAAAAGGAATAGGATAACCAAAAGTAATTCTAAATTATCTTTGATCAATCTTCTAAGAGGTCATTCCAATGTTTGGAATTAAATATATTTATTGTATGAATAAACTATTTTGTTTTACAAGATTGGGGGATTAAGTTTTAAAATTTGTTTAAAAAAATGTTTACTGGATACTCAGTTCACCTCACCCCTCTTGATTAATCCAATCCAAACATCAATATGTTGGTAATAAGTTGGTTGAATTTTTTTTGGTTCCTAGAAGAAATAGTTGCTGGATGGTTTTGCATTTTTTTTTTGTATTTTTGAGAAATAAATTCTCACAGTAAGTGTTAGTGATTGGGTGGAAGGTCTTAAGAACTTAGAAGAGCACACACATATTTGGTATTTAATTATATAATTTTTTTCTATTATAAAGATATTTTTTTGGTGAACTATATTTTAGGACTCACATGTTTTCCAAAATGAGTTTTTTTGAATGGAGTGGGAAGTTGTATCAGAACCTGAATGTCTTTTGAGTTATTTATAAATTAATTTGATCATGATTTGGTGAGAAAAAAGATATAAATAACATAATTTTTATAAAAACATGTGATCTAATCTTTTTAAAAAGAAAAGGGGGGTAATGATTTTTTAAGTTTCATGATTCTAGGTCGATAATAATGTTCTAAACAACAGGATGAAGTCATGATATGAGAAGGATTTTGTGGAAGAGAAGTGAATACAATGTCAAACTCTTTATGTTGAAGATTATAAATGTTATAATCACCAAATATATAAATTGTAATATGCATGGGAGTTTGTTTTTGTTAAATATTGAGGTTTTATATAAGTGATGATGAATTTATGTATTGTATAGTTCAATTAATTAGATGACCCAATTCAAAAAATTAATCATCATTTGATGAGTTTTAAAAATAAAGAATTTACTTTTGATATTGGTCCATCAGTTAAGGTGTGCCAATGATCAATAAGACAGAAGTTTTGTTCCTTTATGTCATTACAATTAGAGTTCTACCAGAGGAAGACCAGAGTAGTGGAATGCGACTGAGACAAGAATTTGTTGATGTCATTATAAAAGTTGAAGTGTTGATGTTGATGAATCTAATGAGTTCCAGAGATTGATCCCACAAATTGGATTAGAGACCAATAAATCTATTCAATTAAAAGAATGTATTCAACCATTTTTATGGAGAAAAAATATTTTTCTTTCAATTGGTTCAAGACCCATCAGACTATAGTTAACACTAATAAATCATCAGAGGCTATGTTTCATAAAATAGTGCATTGGTGTGATGAATATTTAAACAAATGATTATTTTAGAAATATATTTATGTTTCCATCATATTGTTTTAGGGTTTTTAATTCTATATAAATTGAAGCATTGTTTATGGTAGAAAAGTCTAAGTTGATTTGGAGCATTGAAATGGGATGTTTTAGGTTCTTCATGTTTTTAATCAGATCAAGGGAATCATAGTGAAAAATAATATCAAAATGAATAATTTTATAGGACTGGATAATTTATTTTAATTTCTATATAGGTTGAAGTTGTGGGAAGATTTAAGAATATTCTATATGAATCTAGATAATTTTAGAAGCACTAAAGAAATCCTAAAAGAAGCTGAAATGGAAGTGAAATTTGAGTTTTTGGTTTTTTTATGAGTGGGAAAAAGAAATTTGTTTCCCTACTATCATAATTATTGTTTATCTATAAATATATGTCAAATTACAGTGTACTCTAAAATTATTAACACGTGGGAGAGAGTAAGAGAGATTTAGTTTTGAATTAGAATTGGAAGGTTTCGAGATGAAATATTTATGAGAAATATTTCATGATAAAAGATGTGTTTAGAATAATTTGAGGTCATGTTTTTATAGATCAATCCATGAAATCTATATAATAGATCAAGTAATGAAAAAAGTGACTCATAATTGTTTCTAGACTAACTATTCAGACTTTTTTCAGGCTGACGAGGCTGACTAAGATTTCAGACTGATTTTTTATGACGTCCAGAGAAGTTGTTCATACATGATGCTCAATTTGAAATTGAAGAGTTTTTTTATGATGAATTATAAAAGTGGAAATTATATAAGCATCATATTGACTTGTTAGAAACTAAATGGTTGAGGTTTCTAAATTTTTTACAAAATCTAATTCATGTTATTCATACTAGGTTAAACCCATGCACTGTTATATTGATCAACATTCTACCCAAGTGTATGGTGTAAGATTCCACCCTTTTATTGTAGAGACCCAAAGCTTGACGTACATGGACATTACATTACTTTTGTGGAATACTTAATACATAACAAAAACAGACACACAAGGATCATAATATTTTAGTGTCTTTGGAAACATGGAATATAAACTTC
Source organism: Viscum album (assembly GCA_963277665.1). NCBI lineage: Eukaryota > Viridiplantae > Streptophyta > Magnoliopsida > Santalales > Viscaceae > Viscum > Viscum album. The sequence goes on along the minus strand of OY728119.1, from coordinate 1,680,319,053 downwards.
TAATCATGTTGAAAGATATTCAAAAACTCCCATGACAATCTTCCCCTTTGTGTTTCCTTACCTAAAACATTTCATTATTTCCTGGGGAAAATAAAACATAAAAAGGTTGAGCTCAAATGCTCAGTGAGGACAAACATAGGGAACATAAAACAATCCATAAACATTTGAAAGCAAAAACATGAACATGAAATTTAAACATCAAAATCTTGAGCAAAGACATAAATCATGGAAGTACGTAAGGCATATATCATAATGGAACATCAATCATGATAAAATAGAATGGGAATAAAACATGTAATTGTGGAAACCATTAAGCACATGTTATGATTTCCATAGTAGCCAAGGCATTACTGCCAAGACCGTCTTAGTGGACAAATTCCCTTTCTGAATCGAGTTCACTCCTCGTTTCAGTCCTATAACACTGAACCGGATTAATTTACCATTCCAACCATGTCTATCTCAGGAGATATAAATCTTTACCCAATTCATTGTAGGGATATATGGGTCCCACCCATCTCTTAATGAAATCATTATATCTTGTGCCTCAAAATAAACTTAAAACATTCATCATAACCCAAAGAATAAAATGGGTTTCATAAACATCATCCCATCATTTCATAATCCATATAAAACAAATTGATATTTCATCATAAGAGAAGTGAACCATGTAAATCATAGAGACATTAAACTTGAAACATAATCATATGAAATAATGTAATCTTAGATGGAAAATTGTTTTGATAAAACATTTGAAATGAATTCTTGAGGAAAATATCCTTTCTTCGTCAAAATAATTTTCTTTTCAAAAAATGCCATGCACATTTAATATAAATGTATTTTGTTGAAAATATTCATTAAATCATGTACAGTAAGCTTCATGAAAACGAGGCTTTACGATACCGTAAAAATCCGTTCACGCCGTATAAGTTAAAAATAACATTCTCCTTGTACTTTTTTCGGAAAAGTCAAAAAGTACCTCGTATGGTAAAAAAATGATTCCTTACATACCATGTAGTAAAAGTAAAAAATGGATAAAAATGACTTTAAACATACATTAAAAAACTTTTATAAATCATGGAAATGGATGATAGAAATAACCCCAGTAAATACTTACGAATAACAATCTCAGATAAGAACGAGATTGGAATAGTTATCCCTTACCTTAGGTCCGATATGCTTCGTACATATCCAAACCTCCAGTATAATGATTTAAATAATTTCATTGACTTATTACATAATAATATTCATTGTTATGATATCATATATGGTTCACTTATGACTTTCTATTGCCCGTTCTTTTGTAAGTTCCATTTTAAAGCAGCATTTTGGGTTAAATCGTTTTATTTATCGTAAGTGTTTGGACTTGTTGTTCTTGATATTATTACTTATATCCTGATTTACTTAATTCCGGAATTTAAAAAATGATTTATATATAATTTATATTCATTATATACATATATATATGATATATCGATTAAATGGAATGAAATACACTATTCACGGAGACTGTAGGTCGTACGTACGCATTAACGCTATTTTCGTTTCCTTATTGAATTGAATGAAATTAAGTAGATGACATACATATATATACAAATAAATCCAATATAATTATTATTTCATATATTTCATGATTAATTATTATATATACTTTATTATCATTCAGGAATGGTTAACATAGAGAATGAATCTCATCACGTCGTGGAGACGGTAGTCCGTACGTACGCACGAGCGATGATATCATTCCCATGATCGTGGAATTTCATTTAAGTGTATGTATAATATTTTAGAATCAATATCACTTTGCAATAATCATATATAATTATTTATTTACAGCATTATACCCATCCATGTAAGGTGGTGGTCGAAAACAGATTACACCACGGAGTGGAGACGGTATTCCGTACGTACGCACGCGCGGTGATTTCGTTTTCCATAGGATGGAGAGATGGTGAGATAGGGTTGTTTCATAATTATAATAAAATACTAGTATATGAGTGATATTTATGTTTTTACTTCAAAATGAAACAACTAAAGAAAAAGAAGTATAAGAACAAATAAAGTTTAAAGAACTAGTAACGGATATTACCTCTTCTTTCGACACGCCTTTTCGAAACCTCCTCTTAGGGCACTAATATTGGCTGTTGAAGAAGACAGAACCTCTAGGATGTTTCTAGGGAAGTGGAGAAGATAAATTTGCAGGATTTGGCCGAGCATGAAATCTCAATGTGGTGTGAGGAAGAGAGGGATGAGGTGCCCTTTTATAAGGGAGGAGAGGGGCACCTTTGGAATAAGAAAAAAATATTAATTTATTATAAAGTCATATTCGGTTTTTAATAGCTCAAAATTGAGTTATTTAGAAGATAAGGTGGGGATGGGTCGAAAAACTCTCATCCAATAGAATTTAAAAAAGTTTAGGTTTCTATTTTAACGTTATATTTTAGATTTAACTTTAAGTTAAATAAGTTTTCTTTTACCGTGTCTTCTTGTTTTCTTACACTATAAGGTTAATAAACTTACTATAACAAGACAAAAGAACCTCAAGTTGTTTATTATTAATATATATAACCTTATCTAAGTCATTTGACTGAACCATAGATTTTTAGGAATAAAATACCACTTAAAAATATAATATTTGTTTTAAAAACTACGTTATGTCAATTTTGACACTAGTTGGTAATTGATTTTTGTGAAAATCATAATAGAATGATTAGTTAGAACAAAGTTAAATAAATCAATAATATAATGTAATATTAACCTAAAAAATTATTATAATTAATAAAAAGTCTCAAATTACATTTATTTGGGTATTTATAACATCAATTATGTCAATATTTCATTAATAAGATAATTACTGCATCATCATTGTGTCATAAATAAATTAAATTATTTAATGTCTAAAAATTATAAATAAAATACCATTATGTAGTAAATCTTTTTATATTTCTAATTAATATTTATAGTTGAATTTATCGTATGTATAACCCTATATTAAAAATGATTTAGTTATTAAACCTTGATTTTAACTATTTTAACCCTTCTTTAAATAAATTAATAATAAATGTCCTAATCTAATCGAAGTGGGCCTAAATGGTCATATTTTATTCCTAAGGTTTTTTTTGGTCGAATTACACTTATCCAATAAAATTAGGACTTGTTTTAGGGTAATAATAATATCATTTTACCCTTAATTACCATATTTACTTTTAACCATGGTAAAAAAAGATAAAAGTTACTATTCACCAAAAATTATTTTTATCTCATTGAACCACATTTTAGACCTTGATATTAACCATGCCTCTCGGATTTTATAAATTCCACTCACAGAAGCGGTAAAATTTAGTTTTATGTGAATTTGCAAATTCTCCTAGGAGATGGGTAAAAGAAGGTGAAAAGATCAATAAAATTTTTATATATCTAAAATTATTATAAAATGACTCCAATGACTTAAATTGAACTTATATATGTATTATGTATCAATTTTGACCTAAAATAAATTTAAATAAGATAAATAATTATTTAAATAAAAAGTCGGTTTTTGAATAGTAACCCAGTGTTTTCACTATTCATCAAAAATTGAAAGTTTTTAGGAAAATACCAAAATTTACCCTAGGCTAATTTCGATATTCCGAATCCAAAAATGAAGTTCATTTTGAAAGATAAAATTTACAAAATTTAAAAAAATTGGTATTAATATTCATAACGGCTAGTTTTAATAATATTTTAATAGCATATCGTTGTTTAGTGAAACTCGATATTGCGTACGATGCAAGATATCGAGGAAGGTCGTGATTGCGTGTAATGTAAGACAAGTCAAGGATGAATGTAGTGAAAGCTCCTTTTTGTGCAGTGTACAACACAAGACATAAATAAAATTAAAAAGAATATTTTTCATAAAATCTCGGGGTATTACATTCTACCACCCTTAAAATGAATTTCGCCCTCGAAATTCGTCGGGGTTATAAATGTTTTACTAATCGATATTTTCTTTAATAGAAACCCACATTATAAAAAGGAATACCAAAACTTGGCTTTAAAAACTAAAGTATGAAACATAACGGTTACCAAATTTAACTAATCACTGGGTTTCCACAAAGGAGAACATAGGTGAAAATATGGATATAGAAGAGAAATCTAACCATCATGTTCTGATGAAGAGTGGCAGAGAACATGGCTATGAAAAATCCAATAATGAAAAAGCCATATATTTTTGTTGATCTTAGGTACCATCTGATTCATCGGATATAAGGGCACTAGGACGACATTTTTGGTTTTCAAGATCATTTCCCTAAAGATGATGAATTAAAAGAAATACTTACATGATTTTGGTACAATCTCACTATTGTTTGTGAATTGAACAATTTCTACTTCATCCCTTAAAGAAATAAAGATGAATTTGTTATTCGTGTTGTGTTAGCAGATCATGTGATAGAATGATGGGCCATTCCATCTGTTTCAAACAAAAGGTTAGCAAAAGTTATAAGTCCATATTATGGTAAGATTAATCATATATGGTTCCAAAAATGAACTTATACTTCATATATCATACAGCTTAATAAAATAAAACTAGATTCTACTAACCAGGGACTTCGTGTAGGCCAGTGGTAGGTGATAAAGGCTAGTCACACTTCGGTTGTGGGTTCGATTCCCACAGCCTTGTCCGACGCGATGGGTTGTCTCCCGTCCTGTAGGTTTTCCGTTTTCTAAAACTACATTAATATAACATCCCATCAATAATATCGAAAAAATTTCTTTCCATAAACAATACTAACTTATGTCCAACATAATCCATTCCAATCTTTAGGGTTATCTAAAATACTGCTGTCCAATCTCATATTATAGTGAAAACGATTACCAAAGAGTTCATATAACAAGCATGTTAATACCATCGGTGATCCCCATATATCATAAGATATGTCTTGTTAGTCACATTCCAAACATTAGAAGGCCTTAAAAATGTATTCTCTTGAAAAAAATGAATACCCATTGAACCTTAGTGAAAACATGAATGCAGTTAAAAGTTAACACTTTCCACATACCAAAATCCTCAAAATCTTATATACTCAAACCATGATATCACTTAGTCCTTATATCAATCATGTTCTCATGAATACTTTCAAACATTTCATTTTCTCCTTATCCCTTCATTATGCGCATATCATCTGCTTTCCAAAATATTTGAATCACTTTTCATGGTTACCAGTACCATAAAATTATTGAAAACCACAATAGACTAATAAAAAATATTCTAATACACCATAAAAGTACCTCAAAAACATTATTCTTGAATAACAATACATAAACACTTCAATCCATCATCTTCAATGATTGTCCTGGAATAAGTCCTTCCTTGATTTAGAAGTAACTTTTTAGGTCAGGGCATTGAGTTGGGTAATGCCCATGTTCTCCACAAATAAGACATTGAACTCCATAACAGTCTGTCACTCTATGACCCTTTTCTCCACACAGATAACATATGTCCCTCCATTTGAGGTATTCCCCAAGGTTCTTCATCCCTTCTTTAGAAATCTCAATCTTCCTTTCTTTATGCTCCTCAACATGAGGACATGCATAAAATCCTATCTTCCTCTTATTTGATGAATTAGGAATACCACTAAATGTCACCTTGTTAATCATATATCGCGATGATTGATTTGGAATAATCACAATATCTTCATCTCTAGGCATTACGCAATTTTTTTTCTCATAGTCGCCAATTTGTCCATTGGATTCAATGTTAACTGAATTCCTTATCATTCCCTCCATTGACTAAAACACAAAAAGAATTCTGTGAGAGACAAAAATCATACAAGAAAAATAACATAATCAAGGGGGAGTACCTTCGACATCTAACATCATAGGTTTAATTATAATATCGTTACCGTAATTCTAGGACTATAACCTATACGTATACTTATCCTTAGGAACATCCCTAGACATACCTTAGAAATATCTCTAGGGATCTCACTAACATTTTTGCATCCTAGTTTCCAAAGGTTGACTAAACCTTTCCTCTGATACCAACTATAGAGACCCAAATCTTGACGTACATGGAAATTACATTACTTTTGCGGAATACTTAATACATAACAAAAACTGACACACAAGGATCGTAATAGTTTAGTGTCTTTGGAAACATGGAATATAAACTTCTAATTATGTTGAAAGATCTTCAAAAACTCCCATGAAGATCGTCCCCTTTTTGTATCCTTACCTAAAACCTTTCTTTATTTCATGGGGAAAATAAAACATAAAAATGGTGAGCACAAATGCTCAGTAAGGGAAAACATAGAGAACATAAAACAATCCATAAACATTTGAAAGCAAAAACTTGAACATGAAATTTAAACATCAAAATCTTGAGGAAAGACATAAATCGGGGAAGTACGTAAGGAATATATCATAATGGAACATAAATCATGATAAAATAACATGAGAATAAAACATGTAATTGTGGCAACCATTAAGCACATGTTATGATTTCCATAGTAGCCAAGGCATTGCTGCCAAGACCATCTTAGTGGACAAAGTCCCTTTCTGAATCGAGTTCACTCTTCGTTTTAGTCCTGTAACACTGAACCGGATTAACTTATCATTCCAGTAATGTCTATCTCATGAGATATAAATCTTTACCCAATGCATTGGAGGGAGATATAGGTCCCACCCATCTCATAATGAAATCATTCATACTTGTGCAATAAAATAAACTTAAAACATTCATCAAAACCCAAAGAATAAAATGGGTTTCATAAACATCATACCATCATTTCATAATCCATATAAAACAAATGGACATTTCATCATAAGAAAAGTGAACCATGTAAATCATAGAGACATTAGACTTGAAACAAACACATATGAAATAATGTAATCTTAGATGGAAAATGGTTTTGATAAAACATTGGAAATTAATTCTTGAGGAAAATATCCTTTCTTCGTCAAAATCATTTTCTTTTCAAAAAATTCCATGCACTTTTAAAATAAAATTATTTTGTTTAAAATAGTCATAAATTCATGTAGAGTAAGCTTCATGAAAATGAGGCTTTATGAAACCGTAAAAATCCATTCACGTCGTATAAGTTAAAAATAACATTCTCCTAATACTTTTGTCAGAAAAGTCAAAAAGTACCTCGTATGGTAAAAAAATATTCCTTACATACCATGTAGTAAAAGTCAAAAATGGTTAAAAAGGGATTTAAACATACAATAAAACACTTTTATAAAACATGGGCATGAATTATATAAATAACCCCAGTAAATACTTAGGAATAACAATCTCGGATAAGAATGAGATTGGAATAGTTATCCCTTACCTTAGATCAGATATGCTTCGTACGTATCTGAACCTCCTATATAATGATTTAAATAATGTCATTGACTTATTAAAAAATAATATTCATTGTTTTTACATCATATATGGTTCACTTATGACTTTATATTACCCGTTCTTTTGTAAGTTCCATGTTAAAGCAGCGTTTTGGGTAAAATTGTTTTATTTATCGTACGTGATTGGACTTGTTGTTATTGATATTATTACTTATATCCTGATTTACTTAATTACAGAATTTAAAACATGATTTATATATAATATATATTCATTATATACATATATATATTATAGATCTATTAAATGGAATGAAATACACTGTTCATGGAGACGGTAGGCCGTACGTACGCATGAACGCTGTTTTCGTTTCCTTATTGAATTGAATGAAATTAAGTAGATGACATACATATATATAAAAATAAATCCAGTATCATTATTATGACATATATTTCATGATTACTTATTATATATACTTTATTTTCAATAATGAATGGTTAACATGTAGAATGAATCTCATCGTGTCGTAGAGACGGTAGTCTGTATGTACGCACGAGCGATGATATCATTCCCATGATCGTGGAATTGAATTGAAGTGCATATATAATATTTCAGAATCAATATCACTTTTAAATAATCATATATAGTTATTAATTTACACCATTATACCCATCCAAGTAAGGTGGTGGTCGAAAACAGATTACACCACGGCGTTGAGACGGTATTCGGTACGTACGCACGCGCGGTGATTTCGTTTTCCATAGGATGGATTGATGGTGAAATAGGGTTGTTTCATACTCGTAATAACATATAAGTATATGAGTGATACTGATGTTATTACTTCATAATGAAACAAATAAATAAGAAGTAGAAGAAGAAATAAAGTTGAAAGAATCGGTAACAGATATTACCTCTTCTTTCGAAACGCCTTTTTGAAACCTCCTCTTAGGGAACTAGGAATGGCCTTTGAAGAAGACCAGAACCTCTAGGATGTTTCTATGGAAGTTCATAAGTGAAATTTATAGGGTTTTGCTGAGCTTGAAAGCTCAAAGTGGTGTGAGGAAGAGAGGGAGGAGGTTCCCTTTTATAAGGGAGGAGAGGGACACCTTTGGAATAACAAAAAATATTATTCTATTATAAAGTCATATTCGGTTTTTAATATCTCAAAATTGAGTTATTTAGAATCTAAAGTGGGGATGGGTCTAAATAATCTCATCCAATATAATTGAGACTAGTTTAGGTTTCTATTTTAACCTTATCATTTAGATTTAACTTTAAGTTAAATAATTTTTCTTTTACCGCGTCTTCTTGTTTTCTTACACTATAAGGTTAATAAACTTACTATAACAAGCCAAACGAACCCAAGTTGTTTATTATTAATATATATAACCTTATATAAGTAATTTGGACGAACCTTAGATTTTTAGGAATAAAATTACCATTAAAAATATAATATTCGTTTTAAAAACTATTTTATTTCAATTTTGACACTATTTGGTAATTGATTTTTTTGAAACTCATATCAGAATGATTAGTTCGAAAAAAGTTAACTAAATCAAGACTAACATGTCACATTAACCTATAAAATTATTTTAATTCTTAAAAAGTCTCAAATTACATCTATTTGGATATTTAAAACATCAATTATGTCAATATTTCATTAATAAGATAATTACTACATCATCATTGTGTTCATAAATAAATTAAATTATTTAATGTATAAAAATTATAAATAAAATACCATTATGTAGGAATTCTTTTTATATTTCTAATTAATATTTATAGTTGAATTTATCTTATGTATAAACCTATATTAAAAATTATTTAGTTATTTAAATTTGATTTTAACTATTTTAACCCTTCTTTAAATAAATTAATAATAAATGTCCTAATCTAATAAAAGTGGGCCTAAATGGTCATATTTTATTCCTAAGGTTGTTTTTGGTCGAATTACACTTATCCAATATAATTAGGACATGTTTTAGGGTAATAATAATATCATTTTTACCCTTAATTACCCTATTTACTTTGAACCGTGGTAAAAAAAGTAAAAAGTTAATATTCACCAAAAATTATTTTTATCTCATTAAACCACATTTTAGTCCTTGATATTTATCGTGTCTCTCAGATTTTCGAAATATCACTCACAGAAGCGGTAAAATTATGTTTTATGTGAATTTGCAAATTCTACTAGGAGGTGGGTAAAAGACGGTGAAAAGTTCAATAAAATTTTTATATATCTAAAATTATTATAAAATGACACCAATGAATTAAATTGAACTTATATAGGTATTAAGTATCAATTTTGACCTAAAATAAATTTAAATAAAATAAATAATTATTTAAATAAAAATTCGGGTTTTGAATAGTAACATAGTGTTTTCACTATTCATCAAAAATTGGATGTTTTTAGAAAAATACCAAAAATTTACCCTAGGCTAATTTCGATATTCTGAATCCAAAAATGAAGTCCATTTTGAACGAAAAAATTTACAAAATTTCAAAAAGTGGGTATTACTATTCATAATGGCTAGTTTTAATAATATTTTAATAGCATATTGTTATTTAGTGAAACTCGATATTGTGTACGACGCAAGCTATCGAGGATTGTCATGATTGCGTGTAATGCAAGCCAAGTCAGGGATTTCTGTAGTGCTAGCTCCTTTTGGTGTAGCGTACAACACAATATATCAATAAAATTAAAAAGTATATTTTTCATAAAATCTCGGGTTCTTACAATTATGGAGTTGAATCAGGATTGTTTTAAACTACTCATTTTAATTATTCAAGTACATTTGGGGGGTAATAATATGGGGGATTTTTGGGTGAAATTTTCATAAAAATGAAAGGAAAAAATGTCGGCGCACGATTGGTTCATGGTTAGCGAAAACCGTGCACCCCAATGAAAAACACTATCCAACGCTAGATAGTGGGGGTTTGCAGGACGTGCACATAGTTTTTCAAACCATGCACCCTAAAATCAGAAACCATAAAACCCAAAAATAATAGGCTCAATGTTAGGAAAAAATGTGTGCCCCATCCCATCTAACCACGTATGAAAATTAAAGTCTCCTGGAAGTTAATTTTAAAATTACCTAAGCCCCCAAAAATCACTCATTTTGACCACCATTAGATCTTAGGAGGTATTTTATGATTTTGAAGCTCTATGAAAAAATTCTAAGGTTGTCTTTCCTCCATTTTTCATGATTAAAAGTCCAGATAGAATATCTTATCCTCTAGTAGTAAGTGGATCCTATACAATTTCTTTCTCATGAATCCTTCTTCCTTATCTCATTATTTTGGTGGGAAGTAATCTAAAATATTTAGGATCTAGTTATAGATTTAGTGAATCTAGATCTTGGATTGTGTATGTAGATCCAGATTAATGAGATATTTATTTTGTTAATATTGATTTTGGTTTTAGATCTAGAACTTGTTATGTGTCTTTGTACCGCTCAATTTTGTGGATTTATGTGGGGCGATTGTTCATCAATAAATCATGTTTGGTGGTCTAATATTCAAATACCATAGTCATTTTTTTATTTCATGAATTAAATATTATAATTTCTATGGTTAATTTATAAATTAGAAATTCCTAAATTGAATTAATTAATGTGATCAATTAATTTATTAAGGAATTGGGGATTTTTTGAATGATTGAATTGTGTGATTAAGGCAATTAATTGATGAATTAGTTATCAACTTATTGAATTTTGAAATTGGGTTAATTAATTGATAGATTAATTATCCTAATATTTAATTAAGGTATTAAGAATAATTAATTATTGAGTTAATTATCAAAATGTTAAATTGTGAATTTGTGAATTATTTATTGGTTTTAAATTGGGAAATGATTAATTAATTATTGAATTAATTAATGTTGTTTATATGGTTAATAAATAGTTGATTTACATAAAATAAAAGATGTGATTAGTTAATTGGAGAATTAATTAATGGGATAAATATGATTAATTAATGGTTGAATTAATTAGTTGAATTGTATTAATTAAATTATAAATTAATTATGGTTGATTGTGATAAGATGATTAATGTTTGCTGACACTATGTTCCATTACATGGATGAAAACGTGACAAAGGTAAATTCCTTAGAAAAAGGATGAGAAGGTAGATTAAGAATGAAAATGAATTAAAAAGCCTCATAAAATGGATCACCCAAGGTATCCTCAATCACCGTCGGTGTACTTGCATGCCACCCCCTTGTGTGACCATAAACCTTCATCTAGGGTCTCATATTTTCCAATAAATTGACCATTGGGGCCTTCATTTTGATGGAAGAATTTCCCCAAAGTTTGATTGCTTCTCTAATCACCCTAGTACTTCTCACAAGTCCTTAAAAACCACCAAGGTGGTTTCTTTATTCTTAACGATAGGGAATGAAAGGGGGATAGTGAGACTTCAATCCATAAAGTATTAAAAATATATAAACTTTCATGGATCAGTCACCCAACCCCCATAATTTATGAAGACTAGCATTATTATCCCTTCCTCAAATGGAAACATACACTACTCACTTCTAGGAATACCTCTGACGACCCTTGATAGATTGAGTCATGTCTTGCCTAATTGTAGTTATCTAGGTTCTTCATCACATAATGTTTCATTAGTTTGACTAAGCCAACTTGCGCAGTGCACCCTTGCACGACCCTCTTTGTCATTCCCTACACTTCAGCATGTGGGATCCTTTTATGAAGCCTCCTTCAAGGCCACTTAGGGAAAGGATTATCATTCTCTGGCCCCGTTGCTTGAAAGGGAATATTTTGAATCCTCCAGGAAAGGCACATTAACATGTCTCCCACTTGGATTTGGATTTCTATGGTAAAAGGTTTCCTGAACTTGTCCTACCATAGGGTAAGGATCCTCAACGCATCTATAAATCTAGATATCTATTGTCATGTGGACCCTTGCCCCTAGGAAAATGTTTTGGAGTTCCCGTTCATGGATTCTATGGATATGAATATTATCTCCCTTTCTCATCTCTAAGGCCTGAAGCCTCTGGTTCCAAGTAGGGAGGTTAAGGATCACACATTCTTTTCGATTCCACATAGAATGAGATCCTCCTTCCATTGTAGAACCAATTTTAGAGAACTCTTACTCAGGTAAACCCCTGTCCTATCATGTAGGAGGTTGTCGTCTTGTTCTTCTAAACATCCTCACCTCCATTCATTCCTTACATCGGACACATGTCTAATGTAAATTGAAGAGAGGGTAGCATTGTATCTATATCCTCTTCCACCGTAGACGTGACCTCTTCCGTTATAGCTCCAAACTCTTCCACCAGCGAAGGATGAAAAGCTTGTGGTTTTTTGAATCATTCACATCCCATGGTTTCTCTCACCGATCATGAGTCATGTGGTATTAGAGGTAAGTGATTATCAAAACACCCATACATTCCACCTTAATTTGACTGACCTATGAGAATTGTGATTCCTTCTAACCGGGATACATAGGAAGTGCACTATGGGCCTGATCTCAATTGGAATCCTCCCTAGGAATATTCCCCAATCATAATTCCCTTAATCTAGGTACCCTCCTTAGGAGTAAACCCAGAGTTAATCCCCCATATTACCATGAGTTAAAACAAACCTCATGGTCCCTTCACAGGGGATATCCTTCTCCGGAATATCCCCAACCTATCATCTCAAAGGGTCATACCCCTCGAAAATAAATACCCTTGAGGGACTCCATAGGCGTGGGTCCTCACTAATGAACTATGTGGGATTTTATTCTCATCCAAACTGTATATGTAGGAAGCCTCTCCAGGGTTCAAACCCGACATCCTAAACCAACCCCGTTCCTTTTTTCCATTTCTTTGATAGGGTCTAATTCAACATTGAATCTCATATTCCTTCCATGTTCCTTGGGATTCATAGGTATAAGTCCCACACCAATCTTTGGATAGACATATTCCACCTATACATCCTTACCACATGACATTAAACTAAACAGTTGGGTCCTTATCACACGACCATAAGTGGAATGATGTATCCCATTATGTGACACTGAACTATATGGGTTCTGATTTTTTTCACAATGATGCATTGGAAGATCGCCTATGGGTTCGATCCCAACATAATAAAAGCATTCGTCTCTCTAGATGATGATAAATTTTAGAGTTACATTAATCTACCTAGATGACCATAAAGTATCGAGTGCCCCACTATGTGGCTGGAAAACCAGAATCATCGTAATAATGACTAAACAATCTCTAAGCAGTATATAATAAGATAGAATTAATAGATAACCTCGAATGTATAGATATATCTCTATAGATGAAGAACCATGAATACATATGGATGATTCAAAATTCCACATATTCTAATTATTAATTAGTAATATTGGGATAACCCACATCATACATGGAAATTAATAAAGGATTCATGGACATATCTTAAATCTATATGAGAGTCCTGGAGTAGGCAATAATTTCCCCCTAATGGGCATGATGAGCGTGACCTACCATCTTCTTGACCAATGTGAGTTCTTACGAATTGTGGGTCGAAAATCCCTAATGAGTTCATGCCTTTGAAAAGAAAGTCCATACGGATACAGAACCATTTGGTATTTCCGGTTCCATGAACAAACCTATAAAAACCCATTTGGAGATAATTATTTCCCAACGAAGTCACATTTTTTCAGAAACAAATGGCCAACCTGAAGTGAATACTTATCCAAGATGGTAGTGTAACCTACCTTTTAGGCCCCTTCCATTCTCAGTGTAAATGATGGCTATACATGGCTATCAATCATGCATGTGTTCATCCAAAAACATGATTCCTTTCTGGAGTTCATTGTTTGTATCTGTCATGTGTAAAGGAACTTCATTCCATGAACTCCATTCGAACTAATGGATTTATTCAAGTTTAAACTCGTGAATTCCCCGACCCCAGCTCAAGAAGGTTCCTCATTTGCACAAAGTATGTCATCACCAACTCAGCATCTTAAATGCTGGGTCTCTAATGCTCTAGTTTGAGAGTACTGTCAGCATGGTATCGTCTTAACTATATAGGATTTCTGATAGGCCCTCAAAATCAACTAGCACCACCAACAGTCCAGTCACTGATGTACATTGGTCCAGAAGCAGACAACCCTGGCCACCATCTTCAACCATTTTGGGAGCATATCATTAGAATGAAATAACCAGTCCATCCCATTTTTTAGGTAGGTAGATTGTGAGGCCACATCTGGCCACATACCAAAGACACATGGGTCCTTCTCAGGGGTTCCTTCAAACAATCATCATCATGAACACCACGTGGTAGTGGACCCTCAACATGATGAGGGTGTTTACTTCGACCATTCAGACTAGGTCCCTCAGACCTAGGAATGCATGATGGCATATCGTGGATGAAAAAATTCCAATAGGGAGAAGCTTCACACATTTTCCCCCTTCAGATAATTCCACCAACCGAATTTGGTGGAAAACCATGAGCGGGAAAATACACCCATCCACCATCACACCGTCATCTAGTAGACTCACCTAGAGACAGTCAAAGAATCCCACAAACCAAATATAGTGGAAACCAATAAAAAGAAACATACTCATACCTACACCCACCAAGACTACCAGTAAACTTATCTGGCATCACTCAAAGAATACCATCGACCATGTTTTGTGGAAAATGGTGAGCAGGCATATACACCTTCCAACATTTATCAACCCTTCTAGTAGCCTCGTCTCATAGCTCATATAGAATCTAGTCAAAAAGTCTTGAAAAACAAGTAGAGGGAAGACTCAACTCTCTTACCATGAGAACTATCAGTATCCAATGATAGGAAATGTGGGATAAGAGTATGCACATACACCTACTCCAGACATGGAATGCATGTATATCCCCATTTTGGTCGCTAAAGTCAGCAAAAATAACTTGAAAATAGTAAAATGGATGATTTAAATCTCTTCCCACATCCTACAGACATTCCATGATATAATCACAATGATCAATGTAATTATTAAAGGATAGAAACATAAATCTATCCCCAAAAATGGGGTGGCTAACCATCATAACACCCTAGAGCAGTCACATACCTCTTCTCTCATCCAGGAGGGTCATGGGGAAAACGCCCCCATAACATACGAACAATAAGATCAGAAACATACACTTGTTCTAATCATATCTAATCAACCTGTTCTAATTCCCACTCTAAGGAAGGCACAAAAACCATCCCATGATGACCACTTCTCCCCATAAGAGGCCCCAACTGTTTTTCGGATGATTCCCAAAAAGAAGTCTCACTAAGCATGGTTCAAATACCAAGATCTGATCTATGATCAGGCTTCCCATAATGCAAGAGTTCATGAAGCCCTCAGACATTTATCTATTGCAGATCAAGATCCTACCATCCCATTACCAAATTATGGGAGCAATGTCATTAATTCTGAGGGGCCTTATTAGACACTTCACCATGGAATCTTTATTCATAAAAACAATTTGGTTAATCTTGATAGCATATATCTTTCTGAGATCCATTAAAACCCTCCATGTGTCTAGGAGAACAAGGAGAAAAAATTTCTTCCCTTTTCTATAATCAATCGTGATGGTCCTCCTCATGATGGAGATCACTAAAAAATTTCTCTCCATAATAGTGATCCACATTGTCAATAGATTTTTCAAATTGAAAATGTAGTGATGACAAATACCTTTTATCGTCAGCTATATGAAAATACATGGCTCGTCATTTCTAGTTCCTTGTCACTACTAGGTGGAATTATTTCTCAAACAAAAGATACCCAAAGGAGACTATGATACTCCAAACCTCCATTGGGTAATTTTCCTTCCAATATAGTAGTGTAAAACCAAGATGATCCCATTTTTGTAGAAACAATATCAGGAATTGTCAACTCTGGTTGGACCAGGTCAAGTAACCTCTTGTAAAAGAAGAATAAGATCTTCTAAACATAAGGAAAAAGATTGCTAATTTTGATATAACTATCATGTTCTTTCCTTTATCCACCTTTCAATACAACATTCTATATGTGTTGGTGGAGGATTGTATGCATGAAAGTTTCCTCAACATATGGAAAACTCTTCATCACCTAAAATAAAAGTTATTACCCTATGATGAGAAAAAAAATCATGTTAAGGTAATGAAAGGGTTACAACAAAAAATTGACTTGGCATATCTACAAGATTCTCAATACCCAAAGTTTAAGAAACTACAGGGATATCTTAAACCTGAATGCCTTGACGCATTAATGAGGTTGCAAAAGATGATTGCAGATACCCCATATTATGTCCACATCCAAGGATAGTGTGTACATGGAGCATTATATTTACCAGCATTTCCAAACCAGAAAAGCCGATCGAAGGTTGAATCATGAAATTTCATTTTCCCTGGATGGTTACAACAAATGAATTCTGTATATGACCAGATATTTGTTCAACAATAACATTCCCTAACTAACTCTCATTATCATTTGAGAAAAAGAGAGAAAGCTGTTGAGATACTTTTGTGTCAAGCATTTGAGGATATTGAGAAGGAATTCCGCTTAGAGTATGTTAGCATTCAGATTGAGAAAATGTTAGAAATAGCATAATGGTATTATGAAATGAGTGATTTATGTGAGTGTCGAATAATTAACCCGACCAAGGTTCATACCAAAATCCAAAAAATCATAAGAGAATCAATGATAATATTATCAGTGACAGTTAAGGAACAACCCCAGCCTGTAGGGCTAGCATATTTTTTTACCCATCCCTTGGGATCATCCATCCAAGACCGAAGGTTTTAAAAGGCATAAAATGAATAGCCACATCCCTTAGGGTTGGGAGATTTTCACCCCAACAATCCCCTCCTTGTCAAGAATTAGTTTTTTCCAGATTAGTGAATATACTACAGAGTGAATCCTCTCAATTTTTCATGTCTCGTGATCCGTTTCAAACACATGGAACATGTATGGCTGAACTATTTCAAAATTCCCTTCATGTCACTATTCATCAAACAACCCCTGAGGAACCAATATTGAAGAGGAAAAGGTCTCTTGGAGGATGAAAATAAGGAAAATATCATAGATATTCTAACAGAATTATTTTGATTCACTACGTATATGTGAATATCATCAATGCCATCATTGAAGACCCTCCATACCAGAAGAATGATTCAAAGGATTCTAGAGAATATGTTCATGTTCCTGATATGGTTTACACCAAAAAGAATGAAGAAGGTCTGTGTACCTCAAACCTGAGGCTCACCCAAAATTTGGGTATCCCGTCAAATAATCCAACTCTACATCCTTGAAAGGAACCTAATAAAGGAAAAGATAAGGGTTATAAAACATCATACATTCCCCTCAGAGAAGGCCAATCCCATTATCTGGAGGAAATATTTTCTCATCAAGAGGAGGAAATTAGGTGGTTGAGAAGAATTAATGTAGAGTTACTCTAGGGAAATATTCCTGATGGATATTCCCTTTCAAGAATACCCTCAACTCGCACTTGTAGTTAGTGCACCTCAATAATGAAGGTTTTCTCCAACAACTGATGTAGATAGGGAATATCCACTCAACATGGGACATCAACCGCAAATACACTTGAATCCAACAATAGAATATCCAGAATTCCATCCATTAGGAACACAACTAGAACATGGTCAGGCACATATTTATAGACCTGACCCTATTGGCTACTTATGGTAGATACCATAGATGCCACCACAAGTGGTCCTCCCAGTCATCATACCTATTCAGGCTCTAGCCACCACATATTTCAGGTCCCATCTCATCCAAATATTCCTCAAATTATTATGAATACCATTGAGTCAATAATGACTCTACTGGAAGCTAGGGAAGGATGGAATAAGCTAGTTCGGCCAGAAAAGAAGGATTACCCTAAAAGGGTGGATCCTAATCCTCCGCCAAACTTTTGGAATCCGAAATTTTTTATTTTCAATGGATCGGGAGATCTAAAGAAGCGCTTGATGAATTTCATCTCTAACTGAAATCCCATGATGGGAACCCCTAAGTATCAAGAAGCAGTGAAACTCATATGCTTCATAAAATCATTGTAGGGGATATAACTTATATAGTACATGAGTTTTCAGTCTCGATAAATCATTGGATGGGATGATCTCAGTCATAATTTCCTCTTCTAGTTCAGATCAATGTTGTAGAAGACAACAATCTTCGATCTCACAAACTATAAGTAAAGGTAGAATGAATGATTCTTATATTTCATTTCTCAGTGGAAAGGATTCACTTACTCCTTGAACCTACCATTCCCTCAAGAAGAATGATTACCTATTTGTGTATAAAATATCTATGATGAGTTGCAAAGACCTTTGATCCAGTGAAATACATAAGAGTATTTTAGGATATGGCCACAATTACACAACTACTAAAAAACAATATCACAATGTCCAAATCCATGTCTTGGGGTGATACCATCAACTCATAGATGGAAAATAGCAAAGTAAGAGGCTTTTATAGTTACACATAATTAGGCCCCTGTACCTTCTCCTACCTCAAATCACACATCTTGTCGCAAGGATCCACTTCTTGAGTGTTAAAAACAACAACTGCCTCATCAATATGTTCAAATATATTGGAGGTGTAGATAGTTTGAGGAGTTGAAAAACAAGGTCTATTCTATTCAGAATGACCAAGTCATGGGATACTTTATCTCAACTTTGGAAAGAGACTTCGTCTAATTTTCAAATACCAAGAATCATAACAATGTGTTTGATGATGATCTTCGAAAATATTGTCGTTTCCATAAAATTTTATAGAATTCCATCTAGGTATTTTTTTCAATGACCTTTTATAAAATATAGTAAATTATGGGCATGTGAAACTAAAAATTCACCAGCCCAAGTGGCATATGGTTCTGTTTCTGGTCTGGAGGAGGAAGGCGAGTAGAAAGAAGTTAAAAGTAAGAGTTCACCGAATTTGAATGACTGTATGGTTAGAAAAAAATCAATCAAACTCATACCATTCTAGAAACACAGTTGAAACAACCAACATTGCCTCCTTCTACTTCCGCTATAGCAAATCCAGCTTCACGAAAGGCCCTATCCTCATAAGTTCAATCTTTAAAGAAATAACATGGATTAGAGGAGAAAGAAAAAAATATAAGATTATGATCACATTTAAAGGAAAAACATTTCTGTGACCTTATTATATTTTATTATGACCATCTCAAAAAGCACGTGCACCACCCTACCAATGATACAACAAGAGTTGACCCCCAGGCCGAATCTTCATATGTTGATGAGTTTATCTTTGGTTCTTTTAATGTTATTAACTTAAAGGATACCTAATCCAATGATGATTATAATTATGAACCTCATTTCCCTACACTTGATTTGGTAATTGGGGGAAGATGTCATCAAGGTTGAAGATATTGTGGAAGACATGGTCATGCGAGGAGCCACTACTTCAACCAAACCCCCGCACAAACTGTCTACATGACTGAAACTAATGGGAAATATCTCCAGTTAGCTCAAACATAAAAAGGGAGTTATTCCTCCACACATTAAAGGTTATTCCTTGAAATAATTATCCCAGAGGACTGTTTAAGGGATACTCCTCAACCTCCTTGGTATGTGGGTATACCTAACCATACTAATCCCCAAAGAGTAGGACCACTTCTGGTTCCTTCCCCAAGAGATTTTACTTTCTCATTTTGAACATCATATCCTAATTTGATAGAAAAATTGAATCTTCATTTTGGAAAGAACAGTTATTTGACCCAAAAATATGATGTCTTGAAACAATTATCCCATTTGTAGTCTATGTTTTCAATCATGGTTGCTCTGAGTCTATCAAAATACCTTTAGGAAGCACTCATTTAGGAATTATGAAGACCTTGTTAATTTGAAGTTGGTGTAGCTACTGTTGAAGTATATCTTATGGAGAATGATCCTATAGAATATCATGTGTTGATTCCCTTTACTAATAATGATAAGGATGTTGTTAAAAAAAATACATGTAAGAACCATGTATATAACCAACAAGCTAAATGACATTGATATTTGATGATCTTTCATTGACAATTGATCAAGAGTCAACCTCATCCCAGTTCATATGCTTCATAAACTAGGTCTCGCTAAATCTAACTTTCCACCCTCCACTTTGATGTTAATGGGTTATAAAAAATGATCAAGAACTGCTCAGCAAGATTACACTAAGGACTCAATTCAGAGATCTTGTGTCGGGCTCAAGGTTCATGGTGGTCTGGAAGGAAACCGCTTCCAATGTTCTGCTAGGAAGACCTTGGATACATCAGCATGTATCCATTCCTTTGTCATATCACCAATGTCTCAAATATTTTATAAATGGTCAAATTGGTACATTATATGGTGACACGACCATGTTAAAATCCTATGAGACACATTACATTGATGTGGTATTCTATCATAATGAAGGGAAACAATCAATGGCTAATGATGTTGCCTGAATCAATTCCCCAAATTGTTTGTAGATGATTCCAGGAAACATTTTCAAACAGCTCAGTACAGATTATGTGACTTCCATTAATCAAATTGAAAGGGTGGGATAGAATTCACATATTCATTCAGAATCTTCCATAATGTGAGTCAGGATAGTTGATTTCAATGGTGTTGAAGAAGTTATCATCCCTCCAAATGATAAATAAAGATTTAATGAAAATGTCTTCATTCAATACCCTAAGCATAAAAAATCCCGGTTCTAATAGCCGAACTACAAGAGGTATTCATGACTATAGGAGAAGGTGGATAGACTCATTCTCAGTCCATTGTTTACCCTTCAGGACTCCAATAAGGTTGTATTAAAACAAGTGATATGAAGATAATTGCCTCATCCTATGGATGTCTGAATTGTGAATCCCCATGAATCATGAGGAAGAGGAGGGAGAACAAGATCTCAAGGATTCCCCTACAACATTTGAGGAAGGCATATCCACCACTGTAGATGAAATAAGAGAAATAAATAAGTGTATGGAAGAAGATCCATGCCCCACTCTAATTAGCATGGCCTTTTCTCCTAATGAATAAAAGGAATAAACATAGTTCCTAATGAATCACCAGGATGTGTTTTCTTAGAGTTACATAGAGATTCTAGGCCTTGACCCTGAGGTGGCCACTCATCATTTGGGTTTCCCAGAAGATCGTCAGGGGTACAACCAAGCACCCAGGGGGAAACTGCTAACTCACGCCTCCAAAATTGAGTCCAAAGTGGAAAAAATCATCAATGATTATTTTATCTAGAAGGAAAAATGCCCAAAATGGATAGACAACATATCCCCTCTAAAAATTAGGAATGGGGAAATTATAGTTTTTATTGATTTCAGATATCTAAATAGGTATTGTACCAAGGATGACTTCTTAGTTCCAATTACAGAACTCATGATTGATATAATGACAGATTATTAGGCCCTCTACCTCATGTATGGATTATTTGGGTATAATAAAATTTAGATGTCACCATAAGATGAAGAATCCATAGAAATTAGATCACTTAAAGGAATATTATTTTATCATGTAATTCCCTTTTGTTTTAATAATTCTAGTGCCACATATCAACATGTTATGAATCATATCTTCAAACCATTCTTGGGAAAGCTTTTCAAATGCTATTTTGATGATCTAGTGGTCAAATCTTGCTAAATTTATAATCACCTAGATGTATTAGAAACCATATTTAGTAAGATTTGATAGCACAATTGGAAGATTAACCCCTTGAAATATGCTTTTGGGGTAACATATGGAAAATTTCTTAGCTTCATTGTATAACATCATGGAATTGATGTTAATCCTGAGAATACTAAATCTATCCTTGGAATATCACCTCGTCAAAACTTAAAATAATTAAGGGGGATTCAAGGACACTTGACCTAAATTTGGTGCTTCATAATGAACCTCACAAGAAAGTGTCTACCCTTCAAACAAATGATGAAGAAATGGTCAACTTATATGTGGACTAATGACTGTAAAGAATAATTTGATACCATCAAGAAATACATCTTAACACCACCAGTATTAGTTCCATATATTAAAGGAATTCCTCTCATTTGTTATGTGACTTCTTTAGAGGGATACTGTGTTCTTTCCTCACACAAAATAATGATTCTAGGAATGAAAACCAAATTTATTACCTCAGTCGAACCATGATCGATTAGAGACTCCATATTTAGATATTGAGAAGAGATTTTTGGAACTAATATTTGTTATTCAGAAGGTGAGGTTCTATCTACAACATCATGAGGATCACTTGGTTTCTCATAATAAACTAATCAAATTTATCCCCAATCATCATATGCTGATAGGACTCCTGGCATGCTGGGTAGTTATCTTGAAACAATTTGATATATACTATTTTCCTCAGAATGTAGTGAAAGGACAAGACTTATAAGACATACTCACTGAGCACCCATCTACAGAAGAGATTTCGATAAATACTTAACAACATTATGAAGAAATCTTTTCTACTCTGGATATCCCTTGAACATGGGAGATGTATTTTTATAGTGCTTCGATATGTCCATCAGGGAATAGAATAGAAGACCCTAAACTCAAAAAAAGTAGGGTTATGAATTGTGATTATCTCCCCAAAAAGGTAGTATTGTCATACTCCTTCCTATAAATTAGATGTTGGTACCAATAATGGGGTATAATATCAAGCTCTCATTATAGGTCTGGAATAATCACTCCAACTACCGGTGAACCACCTAGAGATGAAGGGTGATTCTGAATTAATAATCAATAAGATAAATAGAGATTATGCCATCAAAAAATAAGAGATAATTCTTCTATGTGATTATTTATGAGGGTTAATGGCCAAAATTCTTTCAGATACCACATTGACTCATATACCATGATCATAGAATTCTTAGGCAGATGTGTTGGAAAATGAAGATATAGATTTTCTAGTTCAAATTGGGACAAAACCATCATTAGTATTAGTCACCACTGAATGGATTCAACTTTTGTTTGGATTAGAGTAGGATAGATCAATGAAATCAGTCCTATATCTAAGCCATATATCCCTACCATGGGATAGATGACACCCATCATGGAGTATCTCTAAGATGGATTAGTTCCACTGGATAGAGTTGGAAGAGATAAGATCTGGCCATGAGATATTAATTTCACTCTTTATGATGGCCCAAATCACCAAAAAAGTACTCTAAAAGAAAGGATTTGATGGAGCCCTTATCAAATGTTTTGATGGAAAAGAAACAACAAATGTTATGGAAGAAGTACATGAATGATCCTGAAGTTTCCACCAATCACGGTATAGGATTTTTGATAAAATCTGAAGGTTTGGATACTTCTGGCCATCAATGACGCATGATTTCACAAAAATCACTAAGAAGTGACATCCCTACCAAGTGCATGACAATTTCATTCATTAAACCCTATATATTCTACATAATTCTAAATACTCCTTTCCATTTTCCAAATGAAGAAATAATATTGTTGGACCATATCCCCCAGCTACGGCTAAGTAATTCAAGTACATCCTTATTGTCCCTGATTTCTTCTCCAAATCGCCTGATGCAAAAACTCTAAAAGAAGAAGGAGCCAAAAAAATTATTATTTTTCAAAACTAACATCATTTCAGGATTCTGTGTCCCTCTTACCATTTTGATGAAAAATGGCACCAATTTATACTCTGCTGAGGTGGAAAATAATTATTAGTAATACAACATCAAATCCAACCATTCATCCTGCTATCATGAAGTGTCCAATGGAAAGATAGAGGATTTTAATAAGAACATATAAAAAATACTCTATAATTTGGTGGATAAAGATAAGAAATGTTGGCCAAATAAGCTCTTTAATTCCATATGGTCTTATCAAACCACAACCTATACTACTACACGAGAAACCCCATATTCATTGATGTATGGTATATAAGTAGTCTTTTCTATTGATGTTTAGTTTTAATCACTCTATATTTCCTTTTTTGACAAGCTATCCATAGATGAGGAATCCCAGAAATAACTAAATGATCTAGAGAGATTCGATGAAAAGATATTGAAGTACTTGCAACACTTGGAGGTGTATCAGAACTGGATAACACAGTCCTTTAACAAAAAGGTTTGTCTTCATTAATTCATCCATGGAGAATTGGTATTTTTTTTAGAAATATTATGATACTAGGAATGAATCCTCTAAAGCTTAATCCAAAGTGGGAGGGACATTACACCATACATAAGTTCCACTCTAATGAAGATTATTCCCTAATAAAAATTGATAGAGAAATCACTAAAACTCCAACCAATGTAAGGTTCCTGAATAAGCACTTTCTGTTATCACAAAATGATCTTCTTTGCTGCATGATGTTAAACTTCATATCACCATTTATGTCCATGTTGTATGATGTTAAACTGTGTAACATCATCCTCCTTGTTACATGATGATAATATTCATGGCATATGGTCCTAGATGTAAGAAATTAATCTACATAGAAGTAGTTATCCTTGACACCAGACATTAATGTAACAACCCATGATTTTATGAAAAATATTCTTTTTAATTTCACTAATGTCTTGTGTTGTACGCTACACAAAAAGGAGTTTTCACAACACACATCTTTGACTTGCCTTGCATTACACGCAATCAAACCCTTCCTCGATTGCGTGTGTAGTACGCAATACTGAGTTTCACGAAACAACGATATGCTATTAAAATATTATTAAAACTAGCCATTATGAATAGTAATAACCACTATTTTAAATTCTAGAAATTTTAGCTCTCAAAATGGACTTCATTTTTTGATTCGGAGTATCGAATTTAGCCTAAGGTGAAATTTTGGTACTTTTCGGATAACTTTCATATTCTGATGAATAGTGAAAATTACTAAATTATAATTAAAAGCAACTTTTTTAATCGAAATAATTAATAGTGATAAATCATTAATTTGAGTGGTTTTAAAGTATATTTAGAATATATTTTTACAATTTAACACAATGTTGGTCATTGGATGTAATTTCACATTTAAACCAGACATAATCAAGTGTCAATCTTTTGATAGATATTGTTTCTTAAAAACACGCTATTTGTTTTAACAACGGGATTTAATTATAAAATTAATTAATTCAATTTATATGTTATGAATTTGGTAAAATAGACTGCATTTTTGAATTCGGAATATGAAATATAGCTTAGGATGAAATTTTGGCATTGTTCTGAAAAACATCGATTTTTTATGAATAGTGAAACTACTAAGTGGTAGTTAAAAAACTGAATTTTTCATAAAACTTAATTTTACTGCTTCTGTGAATGGAATTTCAAAAATCCGAGAGACACGGTTGATGTCAGTAAGTAAAATGTGGTTCAATGAGACGAAAATAATTTTTGGTGAATAGTAACTTTTTACTTTTATTTACCACGGTTAAAAGTAAATAGGGTAATTAAGGGTAAGAATGATATTAATGTTACCCTAAAACATGTCCTAATTCTATTGGACAAGTGTATCTCGACCAAAAACAACCTTAAGTGTAAAATATTATCATTTAGGCCCACTTGGATTAGATTAGGACATTTATTATTATTTAATTCAAAGAAGAGTTAAAAGAGTTAAAATCAAAGTTTATTTACTAAAACATTTTTAATATAGGGTTTTACATAAGATAAATTCGATTGTAAATATTCATTAGAAATCTAAAACGATTTAATACATAATGGTATTTTATTTGTAATTTTTAGACATCAAATAATTTAATTTATTTATGACACAAAGATGATGCAGTAATTATCTTATTAATGAAATATTGACATAATTGCTATTATAAATACCAAAATAAATGTAATTTTAGACTTTTTATTAATTCCAATAATTTTCTAGGTTACTATGATATATTAGTGTTGATTTAATTAACTTGGTTAGAACATATAATTATATCATGACTTTCACAAAAATCATATATCAAATAGTGTCAAAATTGACACAAAATAGTTTTTAAATCAAATATTATATTATTAATTGATATTTTATTCCTCAAATTCTATGGTTCGGCCAAATGACTTAGGTAAGGATATATATATTAATAATAAACAATTTTGGGTTCGTTTGGCATGTTATAGTAAGTGTATTAACCATATAGTGTAAGAAAACAGAAAGACACGGTAAAAGTTAAATTATTTAACTTAGAGTTAAATCTAACTGATAAGGTTAAAATAATAACCTAAACTTGTCTAAATCCTATTGGATGAGAGGATTTCGACCCATCCCCACCTTATCCTCTAAATAAATCAATTTGGAGCTATTTAAAACCGAAATTTACTTTATAATAAAATAATATTTTTAGTTATTCCAAAGGTGCCCCTCTCTTCCTTTATAAAAGGGAACCTCCTCCCTCTCTTCCTCACAGAACTTTGAGCTTTCATGCTCGTCCAAACCCGGCCGAATTCTCTTCTCCACTTCCCTAGAAACATCCTAGAGGTTCTGGTCTTCCTCAAAGACCAATTTTAGTTCCCTAAGAGGAGGTCTCAAAGAGGCGCTTCAAAGAAGAGGTAATTTCCGTTACCGATTCTTTCACCTTTATTTCTTCTTCCACTTCTTCTTCTTAGGTTGTTTCATTATGAAGTAATAACATCAGTATCACTCATATACTGATATGTTATTATAAGTATGAAACAATCCTATTTCACCATCTATCCATCCTACGGAAAACGAAATCACCGCGCGTGCGTACGTACGGAATACCGTCTCCACGCCGTGGTGAAATCTATTTTCCACCACCACCTTACTTGGATGGATATAATGGTGTAAATAATAACTATATATTATTATTTTAAATTGATATTTATTCTGAAATAGTATACATACACTCCAATACAGTCCCATGATCATGAGAACGATATCATCGCTCGTGCGTACGTACGGACTACCGTCTCCACGACGCGATGAGATTCATTCTCCACTTTAACCATTCATGAATGATTATAAAGTATATATAATAAGTAATAATGAAATATATTACATAATAATGATACTATATTTATGTGTATATATATTTATGTCATCTACTTAATTCCGTTCAACTCAATAAGGAAACAAAAACATCGTTCATGCGTACGTACGGCCTACCGTCTCCATGAACAGTGTATTTCTTTCCATTTACTGATTTATTATATATATGTATATTCTGAATATATATATATATATAAATCATGTTTTATATTATGTAATTAAGTAATCATGATCTAAGTAATCATATGAATAATTACAAGTCAAAACACGAACGACAAATGAGACGATTTTACCCAAAACGCTACTTTAACATGAATTTACAAAAGAACGGGTAATATAAAGTCATAAGTGAACCATATATGATATAATAACAATGAATATGATTCTGTAATATGTAAATGACATTATTTAAATCATTATACAGGAGGTTCGGACACTTACGAAGAAAATCAGACCTAAGGTAAGGGAAAAATCACAATCTCATTTTTATCCGAGATTGTTTATACTTTGGTTTTTACTGGGGTGTATTTTATCATACACATCCATGTTTCCTCAATATGTAATATTATTTCCATCCATATAATTTTTTTTTAAATCCAATTTTACCCTTAGGTGAGTTTTTAGTAAATGATATGAAAGGAATCTTTTGTCGTTTTTCGTATGGGGTACTTTTTTGACTTTTCCGACAAAAGTACGAGAATAATGTTTTTTAACTTATACGACATGAATGGATTTTTAAAACATTATTTCCAAGAAGCTTCCTTTAGAAGTTTTCATGTTTATTTTTAATCAACTTCTTTTAGTTTAAAATTGTATGACATGTTAAGAAAGGAAAATGTTTTTGATGTAGAACGGATATTTTCCTCAAGAATGAAGTTCAAGAGTTTTTTCAAAATTATTTTCCATCTAAGATAATAAAGGGTTCTGTCTCTATCCCTATTATTAAATTAATTTGATTATGTTGTGATGGACATATTTTTATGAATTCCTTTATCTTATATGAATTGTTTTATGATGTCATGATGTTTAAGATTCCCATTTTTATTACATGGGTTATGCAATGATGTATGATTTATGATTTGGTGGCACACATAAGAATGGTATCATTATGAGATGGGTGGGACCTATATCTCCCTCAAATGCATTGGGTAAAGATTTTATATCTCATGAGATAGACATGGCTGGAATGGTAGGTTATACCGGTTCAGTGAAACAGGACTGAAACGAGGGTGACTCGGTTCAGAAAGGGACTTTGTCCACTAAGATAGTCTTGGAAATGAGTCTTGACTAACAAGAAATGATTCTCTATGATTATGTGTGTATGACACAAAGTTTCATGTTTTATGTTATGATTATTGGGATTTCATTTCACTACTATGATTTATCCCATGTTATGAAATTATGCTCTCTTTTGCAGGTTAAGATTTCCAAAAGTTATGTTCTTATGAATATGATGTGATTGATTTCTCTTTTGTTTACCCTTACTGAGCATTTGAGCTCACCCTTTTATGTTTTCTTTTCCCCAGGATATAAAGAAAGGTTTTAGGTAAAATAAAAAGGGAAGATCTTTATGGGAGATATTGAAGATCTTTCACCACGATTAGAAGATTACGTTATGAGTTTCCAAAGACACTAAACTATTACGATCCTTATGTGTGTGTTTTTGTTATGTAATAAGTATTCCGCAAAAGTAATGTAATGTTCATGTAATTCAAGATTCGGGTCTCTATAGTTGGTATCAGAGGAAAGGTTTAGTCAACCTTTGGAAACTAGGACGCGAAAACGTTAGTGAGATCCCTAGAGATATTTCTAAGGTATGTGTAGGGATGTCCCTAAGGATAAGTATACATATAGGATATAGTCCTAGAACTACGGTAACGATCTTAGAATTTAACCTAAGATGTTAGATATTGAAGTTACTCCCCCTTTATTATGATTTTTGCATCTCACACTATTCTTTTTGGGTTTTAGAAAATGGCTGGAAACAAGATGATTCACGATAATGGAGGATCTGATGGACAATGGAATGATATTCTTCATAAGCAATCAAATGAAATGGGATTTGGAAGTCAAAAAATCATTATTATGCCGAATCCGCAATCTCATAATATGATCAATAAAGTAAAATTTGGTAAGTTTCCTGAC
This sequence comes from Viscum album, assembly GCA_963277665.1. NCBI lineage: Eukaryota > Viridiplantae > Streptophyta > Magnoliopsida > Santalales > Viscaceae > Viscum > Viscum album. The sequence goes on along the minus strand of OY728119.1, from coordinate 1,680,289,672 downwards.
TCGGCTAATAAGAGAATGATGGAGTTTCATGATGATCATAGAGGAAAGAAAGTTCAATTTCCCCTATGTAAATCATGTGGGAAGAGGCATCAAGGAGAATGTTTCAAAGGAACTGGAAGATGCTTTGGGTGTGTAAAAGAAGGACACAAATCCAGTAAGTGCAATGGAAAAGTTTTAGTTAACAGCATGGATGAGGTTAATGGTATTGCTACGACATCAACAATGGTTAAATGTTTTAAATGTGGAATGTACGGGCATTATGCAAACCAATGCCCTAAGGGAATATCTAATGAAGAGAATCATTATGGTCGTATGGGTAGTATTTTTGTTGATGATGATGAAGAGACTACAAATGATATGTGAGATGAAAGAATTGTTGAAGTTCGGTCAATGGTTTAAGAAGGTAGTGGAATGATTACATGTTTATCAAGTGTAATGTTGTACTATAGAATAAAAAGACATATAAGGATTGTTACACTGTTGTCTTTCCTTATGTTTTGAATGTTTATGATGAATGGTATGAGTAACAATGAAAGGTTATTCAGATATTTTTTTGGAAAGTGGATGATATGCACATAATGAAGTGATAAAGAGAAAATGAAATGTTTGACAGTATTAATGAGCTCATGATTGATATAAGGACTAAGTGATATCATGGTTTGATTATAACGAATTTTGAGGATTTTGGTTTGTGGAAAGTGTTAACTTTTAACTGCATTCATGTTTTCACTAACGTTCAATGGAATACATGATTAAGGCCTTCGAATGATTGGAATGTGACCAAAAAGATAAGAATGTCGTATTACGATATATGGGGATTAACGACAGTATTAAATCTCTGGTAATCGTTTTCACTATATTATGAGAGTGGACTGTAGTATTATGGATAAGACTAAAGATTAGAATGGATTACGTTGGACATAAGTTAGTATTGTTTATGGATAGAATATTTTCGATATTATTGATGGGATGTTATTGTAATGTAGTTTTAGAAAAAGGACAACCTGCAGGACGGGCGACAGCCCATCGCTTCAGACAAGGCTGTGGGAATCGAACCCACAACCGAAGTACGACTGGCCTTTATCGCCTACCACTGGCCTACAGGAAGTCCCTGTTTAGAAGAAACTAGTTTTATTATATTAAGCAGTATGATATATGAAGTATAAGTCCATTTTAGGAACCATATATGATTAATCTCACTATAGATCGACTTATGTATATAATTTTTGCTAACATTTTGTTTGAGACAGATGGAATGACCTGTCATTCTATCACATGATCTGCTAACACTTCACGAATAACAAATTCAACTTCATTTATTTAAGAGATGAAGTGGAAATTGTTCAAGGCACGAACAATAGAGCGATTGTACCAAAATAAAGTAAGTATTTATTCTAATTCAAATTCTTCAACTTTAGGGAAACGATCTTGAAAACCAAAAAATGTTGTCCTAGTGATCTTATATCTGATTAATCGGATGGTACCTTAGATCGTCAAAAATTTATGGATTTTTGATTGTTGGATTTTCCATAGCCATGTTCTCTACCACTGTCCATCAGAACATGATGGTTAGATTTTTCTTCCATATCCATATTTTCACCTATGTGGAAACCCAGTGATTAGTTTATTTGGGTAACCGTTAAGTTTCATACTTTTGTTTTTAAATATTGGTTTTGGTATTCCTTTTTACGATGTGGGTTTCTATTAAAGAAACTTTCGAATAGTAAACCATTTATAACTCCGACGAATTTCGAGGGCGAAATTCATTTTAAGGGGGGTAGAATGTAACAGCCCAAGATTTTATGAAAAATATTCTTTTTAATTTCACTAATGTCTTGTGTTGTACGCTACACCAAAAGGAGCTTGCACAACACGCATCCTTGACTTTCCTTGCATTACACACAATCTCAACCTTCCTCGATAACATGTGTAGTACGCAATACTGAGTTTCACGAAACAACGATATGCTATTAAAATATTATTAAAACTAGCAGTTATGAATAGTAATAACCACTTTTTAAAATTTTAGAAATTTTAGCTCTCAAAATGGACTTCATTTTTGGATTCGGAGTATCGAATTTAGCCTAAGGTGATATTTTGGTACTTTTCGGATAACTTTCATATTCTGATGAATAGTGAAAATTACTAAATTATAATTAAAAACAACTTTTTTAATCAAAATAATTAATAGTGATAAATCATTAATTTGAGTGGTTTTAAAGTATATTTAGAATATATTTTTACAATTTAATACAATGTTGGTCATTGGATGTAATTTCACATTTAAACCAGACATAATCAAGTGTCAATCTTTTGATAGATATTGTTTCTTAAAAACACACTATTTGTTTTAACAGCGGCATTTAATTATAAAATTAATTAATGCAATTTCTATGTTATGAATTTGGTAAAATAGACTACATTTTTGAATTCGGAATATGAAATATAGCTTAGGATGAAATTTTGGCATTGTTCTGAAAAACATCAATTTTTGATGAATAGTGAAACTACTAAGTGGTAGTTAAAAAACTGAATTTTTCATAAAACATAATTTTACCGCTTCTGTGAATGGAATTTCAAAAATACAAGAGACACGGTTGATTTCATTAAGTAAAATGTGGTTCAATGAGATGAAAATAATTTTTGGTGAATAATAACTTTTTACTTTTATTTACCACGGTTAAAAGTAAATAGGGTAATTAAGGGTAAGAATGATATTAATATTAACCTAACACATGTCCTAATTCTATTGGACAATGTATCTCGACCAAAAACAACCTTAAGTGTAATATATTATCATTTAGGTCCACTTGGATTAGATTAGGACATTTATTATTATTTAATTGAAAGAAGAGTTAAAAGAGTTAAAATCAAAGTTTATTTAATAAAACATTTTTAATATAGGGTTGTACATAAGATAAATTCGATTGTAAATGTTAATTAGAAAGATAAAAATATTTCCTACATAATGGTATTTTATTTGTAATTTTTAGACATCAAATAATGTAATTTATTTATGACACAAAGATGATGCAGTAATTATCTTATTAATGAAATATTGACATAATTGATATTATAAATACCAAAATAAATGTAATTTAAGACTTTTTATGAATTCCAATAATTTTCTAGGTTACTATGATATATTAGTGTTGATTTAATCAACTTTTTTCGAACATATAATTCTGTTATGACTTTCAAAAAAATCATATATCAAATAGTGTCAAAATTGACACAAAATAGTTTTTAAATCAAATATTATATTATTAATTGATATTGTATTCCTTAAAATCTAAGGTTCGGCCAAATGACTTAGATAAGGATATATATATTAATAATAAACAATTTGGGGTTCGTTTGGCATGTTATAGTAAGTGTATTAACCATATAGTGTAAGAAAACAAAAAGACACGGTAAAAGTTAAATTATTTAACTTAGAGTTAAATCTAATTGATAAGGTTAAAATAATAACCTAAACTTGTATAAATCCTATTGGATGAGAGGATTTAGACCCATACCCACCTTAGCCTCTAAATAAATCAATTTGGAGCTATTTAAAACCGAAATTGACTTTATAATAAAATAATATTTTTAGTTATTCCAAAGGTGGCCCTCTCCTCCCTTATAAAAGGGCACCTCCTCCCTCTCCTCCTCACACAAAATTGAGCCTTCAAGCTCGGCCAAACCCTGCCAAATTCTCTTCTCCACTTCCCTATAAACATCCTAGAGGTTCTGGTCTTCCTCAAAGACCAATTTTAGTTCCCTAAGAGGAGGTCTCAAAGAGGCGCTTTAAAGAAGAGGTAATTTCTGTTACCAATTCTTTCACCTTTATTTCTTCTTCCACTTATTCTTCTTAGGTTGTTTCATTATGAAGTAATAACATCAGTATCAATAATATACTTATATGTTATTATAAGTATTAAACAATCCTATTTCACCATCTATCCATCCTACGGAAAACGAAATCACCGCGCATGCGTACGTACGGAATACCGTCTCCACGCCGTGGTGAAATCTATTTTCCACCACCACCTTACTTGGATGGATATAATGGTGTAAATAATAACTATATATTATTATTTTAAAGTGATATTGATTCTTAAATAGTATACATACACTCCAATACAGTCCCACGATCATGAGAACGATATCATCGCTCGTGCGTACGTACAAACTACCGTCTCCACAACACAATGAGATTCATTCTCCACTTTAACCATTCATGAATGATTATAAAGTATATATAATAAGTAATAATGAAATATATTACATAATAATGATACTGGATTTATGTGTATATATATGTATGTCATCTACTTAATTCCGTTCAACTCAATAAGGAAACAAAAATAGCGTTCATGCGTACGTACGGCCTACCGTCTCCATGAACGGTGTATTTCTTTCCATTTACTGATTTATTATATATATGTATATTATGAATATATATATATATATATATATATATCATGTTTTATATTCTGGAATTAAGTAATCATGATCTATGTAATCATATGAATAATTACAAGACAAAACACGAACGACAAATGAGACGATTTTACACAAAACGCTACTTTAACATGAATTTACAAAAGAACGGGTAATATAAAGTCATAAGTGAACCATATATGATATAATAACAATGAATATGATTCTGTAATAAGTCAATGACATTATTTAAATCATTATACAGGAGGTTCGGACACTTACAAAGAAAATCAGACCTAAGGTAAGGGAAAAATCACAATCTCATTTTTATCCGAGATTGTTTATACTTTGGTTTTTACTGGGGCGTATTTTATCATACACATCCATGTTTCCTCAATATGTAATATTATTTCCATCCATATACAATTTTTTTAAAATCCAATTTTACCCTTAGGTGAGTTTTTAGTAAATGATATGAAAGGAATCTTTTGTCGTTTTTCGTACGAGGTACTTTTTTGACTTTTCCGACAAAAGTACGAGAAGAATGTTTTTTTTAACTTATACGGCATGAATGGATTTTTAAAACATTATTTCCAAGAAGCTTCCTTTAAAAGTTTTCAAGTTTATTTTTAATCAAATTATTTTAGTTTAAAATTGTATGACATGTTAAGAAAGGAAAATGTTTTTGAAGTAGAAAGGATATTTTCCTCAAGAATGAAGTTCAAGTGTTTTTTCAAAATTATTTTCCATCTAAGATAATAAAGGGTTCTGTCACTATCCCTATTATTACATTGATTTGATTATGTTGTGATGGAAATATTTTTATTAATTACTTTATCTTATATGAATTGTTTTATGATGTCATGATGTTTAAGATTCCCATTTTTATTACATGGGTTATGCAATGATGTATGATTTATGATTTTGTGGCACACATAAGAATGGTATCATTATGAGATGGGTGGGACCTATATCTCCCTCCAATTAATTGGGTAATGATTTTATATCTCATGAGATAGACATGGCTGGAATGGTAGGTTATACTGGTTCAGTGAAACATGACTGAAACGAGGGTGACTCGGTTCAGAAAGGGACTTTGTCCACTAAGATAGTCTTGGCAATGAGTCTTGACTAACAAGAAATGATTCTCTATGATTATGTGTGTATTACAAAAAGTTTCAGGTTTTAAGTTATGATTATTGGGATTTCATTTCACTACTATTATTTATCCCATGTTATGAAATTATGCTCTCTTTTGCAGGTTAAGATTTCCAAAAGTTATGTTCTTATGAATATGATGTGATTGATTTCTCTTTTGTTTACCCTTACCGAGCATTTGAGCTCACCCTTTTATGTTTTCTTTTCCCCAGGATATAAAGAATGTTTTTAGGTAAAAAAAGGGAAGATCTTTATGGGAGATATTGAAGATCTTTCACCACGATTAGAAGATTACGTTCTGAGTTTCCAAAGACACTAAACTATTACGATCCGTGTGTGTGTGTTTTTGTTATGTACTAAGTATTCCGCAAAAGTAATGTAATGTCCATGTAAGTCAAGATTCGGGTCTCTACAATTAAACTATATGGTTAATATATCTATTATTTTATATTTATAAATCCCTAAGATACCATGAGTAGACACTCCCTGTGGTCCCTCAAAATATGACTAGATTCCATGTAAAAACCACACTCACCTCATTACTACTCCCTAGTGGCACTTGATCCCAATTTATCCTTATTTTTGGATAAAACCTACAGGGAGAATAATTTACAAGAACTACGTGTGGATTGATTATCATTTTGATGAGATATATAGTTATTAACGGATCTCCAGTCATGTGTCCAGCCACAACCATAAAGAATCAATTTCACTTTCCATTGTGCATGAAACAAATCTATACTGGGAATTAATATAGAGAATATGGATTGATTCTTATACCATATTTTTTCTTGAGCCCAACCCGAATTCTGGAAAACATTTGAAAAGTATTAAGTCCCCCTTCCTCACATCCAACCTTAGTTGGTGTGGGGAAATATTTCAAGAACAATGTGGGTCTTGATTCTTTCCCCAACAAGATATGTCATGACAGCCAGATATCCTCTATCAGATCTAGCCGTAATGATTAAAAAAAGTCCCTCCACCCCCTGTGTCTATGAATTAAACTTGTACATGGATCGTTTTTAATGATGATGTGTGACTTGATTATTTCCTCATCAAGATACGTACTGACAGCTAGATCTCCAATCCTTGTTCCAACCATGATTTTCGAAAATAAAACCCCCTTCTTGTTCCCCATTCATGAACTTGATCTTCATAGTGAACCTTTTCCAAGACTTCATGATTTAAGAACAACTATCAGTATAAAAGTTATCAAAAGTACCATTTCCAACATCAAACTCTGATTAGTGAGGGAATAAACCTTAAAAGAACTATATGTGGCTTGATTATCATCCTATTGAGTTATGTAGTGACACCCAGATCTCTAATTATATGTCTATCCATGATTAAATCATAAGGCCTCTTTACTTCCTTTTTAGGAATCAAATCTACATAGAGAGCCTATCAAGGACTATGTGAGGATTGATTCTTACCTATATGAGACACATTGTGATTCCCATACATTAATTATTATCCCCAACCACAATGTTTACATCACCTCACTTCAGTTCACCTTCATCCTTACCGCATGACATTAAACTACTCGGAATTCCAAGAACTATATGTGGTTTGATTCCCACTCATATGAGATACATAGTGATTCCCAGACTCTCAATATTGGTCCCAGTCACAAAATGATGCAAATAATTACTCTTGTATCTCATGTATGAGTCATATCTATGTGAGGAGATTCAATACTAGTTATCATCTACTGTATTAACCTATATTCAATAAAACCCCCATTGTCCTCCACTTATGAATTCAATTAGGGTGAGGGACATTTATTTAAGAACTATGTGTAACTTGATTCTTATTTCATTGAGATACATAGTGATTTCTAGATCTTCAATGCTAGGACCATCCACATCACAAAAATGAAAACCCCCTACTCTCCCATGTACGAGTCATATCTACATGGGGATATTTGGTACGAGTTACCACTTTATGCATAAAATTGTATCTATTAGAACTACGTGTGGATTTATTCTCATCCCATTGAGATACATAGTGAATCCTAGTCCTTAATCCCTAGCCACATCCATGGGGTAAAAGAAAATTTCCCTCCTCATACATACCATAAAAAATCTATGCAAGAGATTTTATTTTGGGTCCTCCCCATAGGGAGCCCACTAAGGAAACAAGAGATGTCTCGATTCTACATATGAGCCAGATCTGTGAAATGGAATCCAAATTCAAGGCTAGTATCGGTTTGATGCTTCCTTTATGAATTTAACAATATCCCTTTTCACATATCATGTTCGTAATCATGAATACCTTCATATCTCCATAACCTTTCCATGGTGTTTTTGTGGCAGAATATCTGAAACCTGGATCAGTTTTTCCTAACTATGCAGTATGCTCCCCCATTGTCCTTGTATTTTTCACCCCTATAATAGGTTTGTTAGCCAAATTATGTCGCGGTTTGACTATATAGTACACACCCTATCTATACTTTCATAAAACAACCTTCACAAAGGGGTTTTCATCCAATGGTAACTTCTTTCATGGGAGAAGACTCTCCTTTCCCTTTAATCTTTGATGAAGGAATACCAGAACCCTAAATTCTATGATCATCCATTGTATATTTTTCCCTGATCCTTTATTCTATCCTGAAAGTCTCCAAGACTATGGATTACACCTTTCCTCTTCACTTGTTCAAATAATACTATAATATACTTGGACCATTTGACCAAGTATCATCCATTATTTCTATAATCATATGGTCCTAGCTGTATGAACTAAAAATACAGGCACCATAATTCTTGTTTTTGGGTCAAACCTTTACAGAGAATCCATTTCCATTATTATTTGGACGGTTTGACTTAAAATATAACTTCTATATTGAATTACTTTCCCAATTAACCAAACTCTTTTCTTAGGAAAATATAAATCTTCTTAAACTTTAATCAGATTTTAATGATAGAATGTCAGATTTATTAAGAGATCTTTTCCATGACCATGCAGTATGCGCCCCAGCTGGAATTGTATATGTCACCCCCATAATGGATTTATCATCCAAAGGATGCCTCTATATAAATTTTTAGTACACTCCCCAGTTGGACACAAATAAAACATCCCTCAAATTGAGTTTTTTGACTAGTGGTAACTTCATTCTCAGAAAATACTTCCTCTAACATCATAATATTTTTTCCCATACCACCCTTCAGACCTGGAAAACCCCAAATCATAGATTACAACTATCCACTTTCATACCTAAATATAGTATTATATTTTTGGACAGATTACCAAGAATTCGAGAACCATCGAACCTGTGGTTAAAGCTAAATAACATAAATTAAAACACCTCTAATGTCCTTGCTTCATGACTTTAAACTACACCGCATAATATCTTTATTGTGTGGCATGAAACTGAATATCCCCATAATTTCCTTACTATATTACTTGAAACTACACAACATAATATCCTTGTTTCATGACTTGAAACTACATATCCTACTAATTCCTTGCATCATTACTTAAAATGACACTACATAATGTCCTTACTGTATGACTTTAAAAAATATAGTATAATTTCCAAACTGCCTGAATTTAAACTACACAACATAATATCAAAAAGACTCTTTGTAAAACTATGTACACTTCTTCATACAATAAATTTGTATATGGGTGGTTTCCTATTTGTGGACCATGTCGGTACAGATGATTCTTTTATTCTCAGAACTATTTACATGGAAAATCCACCCAATGTGGTCACGACACATCCAAATATTAAACATTCTTTGTTCATTTATAATAGAATGTCATAATTCTTGGAAACTCCTTTATCTCATTATGCAGCACCTGCACCTATTTGTCCTTGCATAATTATCCCACATAATGATCTTATCAGCCTAAGGACACCAATAATTGACTATGTAGTATGTGCTCTAGTTGACCTTGCATAAAACATTCCTTATAATGGGTTTCTCAATTAGTTGTAATTTATTTATTTTTATTTCCCATATCTATTTTTGAATATCATATTTTAGATTTAGAGATCAAAAAATTGTCTCAGGATTCCCCTTGGAAGTATATAATGAATACTGGAACATTCCTAGACATCAATCTTGGTTTGGGTTAGAATTTCATAATTCATGGTCAAAGTTTTCCGATATAACACACTAGACCTTTTAGTATGTCCTGAATGACTATAAACTACCCACAAAAAGGGACAGAATACTTGTCGAATTGAAAACCTACCAAGGGCACTTTGAACAAAAATTGAGTTTTAGCTCACTATACCTACACTCTATGTGGTTTAGGAAAATTTTAACAATAAAAAGATAAATGGAACAAAACATGTTTGTATGAATACCCAAAAAGGTGTGGAGTAAGAAAAATCCAAGTCTCACCCACTATGTGTCTTCCATATTTATCTTACGAAAGAATTATGGTGATGAAACCTGAGACACAAAGTTTATAGTATTTTCCACAAAACACTAGTAACTATCAAACTTCACTCACTAAACCCCCCAGTTTAGGTAAAATTTATAGATCCCACGTCCATATAATTGTAATTATGATTAGCTGATATGAATATGTAATGAAATTGAAATCAATTTCTACATTATGATTATAGGAGGAAAATAGGGATGGAGGCATATATGATGGGAAAAGAATTATTTTTATTTATGGAGAAAAATTAGTGGAACATCCACAAAATGGAGTATCTTTATCTTATACTACAAAGTAATTCAACATAGTTTATCATCTACAACACAAACTCATAAAAACCACCAAATGCTTGTTAAAGTTTAGTTAGCAGACCAGTTTCCATCTCCTCAGCCTGATGAAGCACTTCCTTGGTATTTGCAAAAGATGTTTTCCCTTCTTCTTAGTATTCTTGTAATGAATAGTATTTTTTTTTCAAGTTCCCCTTGATCGGAAGTTAATTATTGATGAAGGAATGAAATTTGAACAACCTTCTCCTTGAATTACTACTTTAAGCCTACCAATTTTGTGCTACGATTGACCTCAACTTGGGATAGCACATATCGACATTCATCAATGTGGACGAGCAGTCTGGACTTGATAAGATCTTTCTGACACTTACACTCTTTCTCTCACCTATGAATAGTCTCCTTCACCACAGTGTAAACTATATTGTAATTGAATACACTGAATCCCAATATGCTGACTAATGTTGAAATCTATGGGATTCGTGAAGACAGTTCCTCAAGGTGCACCTCAAATATTATCTTCCATATATCTCTCCAGGATTTTCGATGTGAAATAGAGAGAGAAATTTGAAACTTGGGATTCGACTCGGAGTCACTATCATAATGAGGTATGTACTCCCAAATTAATTAACTCAAAGAAGTTCCCTTTCTTCTTCTACAAAATAATGGATTTATTTCTTTTTAATATTGGTCGAGTTGATGTAGAATATTCACCCTCTGACCTAACCATATAAGCCAATAATCCTAAATGATGAATTAAAATCATCTTTAGCTATAAAATAGCAGCATTAATGGGGAAAAACATAATAGTTTTTGATCCTCAGCCAATAGTAGATCAGTATCTGGAGAAGATTCCTCCCAAGGATTCCCAACCTCAGTAGTTTGAGCTGGAAAATATTTTTTAGTAACACTCCCTTAGGTCCTCCCAAGACCTACGAGATTATATTTAGGATGGATTCCCATTTCAAGGTCCCTTAGATTTGGATCCTCCTCAATATTTGAATTGGGATTGATTTCAAATCACTCTCTATGCACCATCACTGTGGGAGTTTCCTTGGATGGGCCTTCACATTCCAACCAGTCATGATTAGAGAATCCGACATAAGAAGATAAATTAGATGAAAAAAATACATACGTCCATTTATTTCAATATATAGTTCCCAATTTTTTTACGGAAGTATAAATTTTACTATATTTCAGTATTTCATCAAAATACATTCCATGATTAATCACGAATTCTCTTGGCATCCCAAGCGCCGTGTTTATCACACCCATGGGAACACATGGACCTATTTATTCATGACTCTCCTCCAATGACTTTAGACCCTAAAAATATTCCCCTATGATAGTTTTGGGGTTACCATCATTCACTATATGATTTTTTGGTGCATGAGAAAAACTTGAAATATCATAGAAATAGAAGTCATTTGTTGATATAAAGCTTCTCATGAAGAACTAAAAATATACAAAATGCATCATCTCTCCCTACAATAGTGATAGGAGAAGTTCCAGGAGAATATGATATATTCTTTGGTCAAGATACCTATTCATTCAAAGGAGTCATTTCATTAGCAGGAATCAACGCTTGCTCTGAATATCCCTTTTTGTTTCTTGAATAATCATTTATAACTTCTTTAAGGGAAGAAACAGAAGGAGTTCTTACAATTCCCATATGGTTAAATAGTTTCTCTAGATAAAGCTAAAATTAATGAGGTCAGGATGACTTACCACTACTAACAAAGTGCTTATCCCTGGATTTCACACTTCATCATTCTTTCTTGTTTGTATTTTTCAAAGAAGGGCTATCATCAACCTCCAAAAAAATATGTATTACGGGCGTGATGTTTCCCACCATCTCATACTTCATGTCATGTCATCCTTGAGATACTTCTCCTAATTTAGGGGTGATTCAATAGCTATAATCAGAGTTCCCCAAGGGATATACCATGGCTATGGATCCTTAGATGATTTTCCATTATCCATATCCAAATTAATATTTTATTTATTCCAAGAAATAAAACATTTGATGAAATATAAAAAGAAAAGTGGAAAATATTTTGATAAGAAGAGAACATACATCTTTAGCATCAATAAAGTCATGTCATTCCCCAAAAGTTGAATGATTGATCCCCTCAGTAGTGCCATGTTCTATCATATCCTTGACATTCTTTATGGAAGGTACACAATCACTAGTTGTATAGATGAGCATATCTAGATCTTGAACATGGATTACCACTTCATTAGGATTATCCTCAGAAAAAATTCCATATGTGTCATAGATATCTCTTATCCCTAGAATATACAACCTATCACATAGGAGCTCCCACATGGTTTTAGTATCAAAGGACAAGACCTTCCATGTTTGGACCACATTTAGCCATAATGTATGAGAAAATAGAACCCAGTTTGATTCTTATTGATGGCGACAAGACCTCCTACATGAATCCTTATTTGTATATAATGGTGTATCTATCTTGATTCTGGTAGGTGTATTATATCATTCATAGGGTCATTTTGATGAACCGAGACCTTCATCATCCTCGCTCTCCAACTCTGATGACTCAACCATTGAAAGTGAAAAAGAACCTCTCAAATGATAAGGTTCCTTTTTTACTCTGCCTCTTTATTCCAAACCAAGGAAAAATATTTTTTATTACCCCTTCAGGGTATGATGCTATCCATGATTCAGTATTCCAGCTGGTCAATCTACTTTCTTCATCAACTACAAGTATATTAATAACCACCCTTTACAGTTCCATAGATATAAGAAACCATAGATGTTGAGACACCATCTAATACTTTCTTAATATAACATGCTATATAAGAGATACAATAAATAGTTATAGGAATTTAAACTTGTGTAAACATCAATAAGTATCATAGGTCTCACATAGGATTTCATCGTCGATCAAAGTTTCCAACATGCCATACCTGAAGGATAGAATGTGTGACCTTAGCTCTATGTTGGTTATCCCATCATCCAAAACCCTTCCCGTGGGTAGATTACCATAAGGAAATAAGTTTAACTCCTTAAATAAACTCAGTATTGTTTGAATGTCCTAAGGTTTTAAGGATAAGATAAAAATACTATATAAATCCAGAATGAATGGTTGGAAAGAGATCTCGAGGACCTAGATCCTACTCCAGACCACATAATTCTTGAAATGACTCACGATCCATCCCAACAAAACGTAGAATGGTCCTTTAGTTCTTAAATTAGTATTCACTCCATGAATTTGTAATAAGATCCTATAGATTTTTTCCAAAATAGGGGTGGCCAACCCCACCATTTTATTATCTTCCAACTTGGCCGCTACAAAAAATGTTCTAGACCTTATACTTCCTTTGGAATCATAGATAGGAAACAGATAAATTCTAAGGAACATATCCATAAAACCTAATATAAGTGTCTTGGAAGTAATTTTGCGGTTAATTTCATATCCCTAATTGTCAAACTCTCCTTTTTCTAGCGTTAGCCAGAAGGTGTCCAATACACTTCTCTTCACCGCGTTGTGACACCTTGTGATATGCTTGTACTTTGGGCCTTCACCCTTCTTCATGAAAATTCCCCTCCATTTCTCCATACGAATATCCCCTCATGCAAGAGGATTTATCTTCCAAATTTTGCGGGATATTTTCAGTATCTCATAGGGAAAATATAGATTCCTGGCGGTATCATTCCACATCACCATTGGAGGAATCAATTCACCATACATGCATCCAAGGATCAGAGCCCTAGAGATCTTGTGGAGATAAAACAAACTGATTCCCATATCTCCTTGCTTCAAATTGAATGAATTCATCTATGGACTCTACCATCTCAGTTGTTCTGGAAAAAATCATCATTCCTATACACATAGGTCATCCCAACATTCCTATTAGGGAATATTTTAGGGGATATCTCTGTTCATATACTCATTCAGGGAGTGGATCTCCCTCCTTGGTGGATCGGCTATGCGTGGAATTGGATCTATCTTGTCGGGTACCTGATCAACTCGAACTCAAAGTGGCAGCCTCGTTCAGTTGGATCGATGATATCATTTTCCATGTTTTCCCAGTTTACTTCCAACACTGTCTCCTTCAAAGTCACTCTATGCAAGTTTGTCATCGCAAGCGCCAAGGTGGAGGAAGTGGGTCTCTAGTTATGAAGGGGGCATCAGGATTCTAGATTTCCCTTAGGACCCCAGCCTCCTGGAGTGGTCTCTATGCTGAGTCCGACCTCTTGTGCTGCTCATGTGGATCCTGCTCCATTAACAAAAATTATGGTCTACCTAGGTCCCCCTCAAGGGGAGGTTACAGCGGCTTTCCGGTGTTTATCCCCCAGTGTTCTAATTTATTTTTCACCTATCCAAATATTTCTTTTTCAAGACCTTGCTATTATTTTCTTTCTATCTCTTGGAGGTCATAAGTAGATGAAGGTTCACACTCTGGTCCCCAGTTCTTTAGGCTTTTTGGCCTTAGATCTTCCTGGCTTAGCTTCCCCTAGTAGTTGTTCTAATACCACTAGAAGGGCTATATCCTTAGTTTCTAAAGCACCAGACTCTCCTCTGGATCATTACCCTCAATCTCCTTCCAAAGACCCACTCTAGGGACCTGTTATCCATTCACCCCAGGAGGTTTATTCCAATAGGTATGGTGCTTCTTCCCTCTCAAGTAAACAGAGGTCTCCCATCGACTTTTATCCCGGGAGGTCACTTTCTCCAGTAGTATTTTCTGCCAATGCATATAGAGTAAGTACAAGATCCAAATCAAGGAAACATAAAGAGATATCGTCCTCTTATTTTGTCAAGTATTTGAGTTCTGGATCCAAACCCAGGACACTCTTCAATAAATAACTCATATTATCATCTAGAATTCCCAGGGGGTAGGCACCTAGGTTATGATAGACTTCTGGGCATCTGAAATACCCAAGCCCAAATTCACAGTCGTGGCCATTCTCAATCACAAATATCAGCCCCAAAGGATCGGGGATCTCTCCAGAAAGCTCAAGTTACAGGGTCACATGCATGATGACACTGTCAACCAGCATATCTAAATGTTTGGGCATTGGAGCTATATGGTGGATCTGATCCATCCAGAAGATCAGTTCATTACTACCAAGGTGTCTAGTGACCAACACTATATTTTCATCTTCTTTGTTTATGGGAGCTGTGATCATCATCATAGAGAGGGTCTCTGGAAGGACCTCAATGAGTTTGATCCTGGTTCAGAGTCGTGGAAAGTAGGGGTTGATTTTAATGTTGTTGTGGATCCTATGGAATGTAAGGGCATGGGGGCCATTTTTCCAAAATTCTATCATCGACTTCAATATTTTCATTGAAGGGAAGGGTCTCTCATTCCTTGGCTATATAGATGACCTGTTTACCTGGCGCAATAACCAAATGGGGAATCATCTCTCGTGGAGCCGGCTGGACAGGTGCCTCTGTAACATGTAGGGCATCTCTACCTTCTCCAGCTCAAAGGTTACTCATTTGGTTTGTGGTATTTCAGACCACTCCCACCTTCTATTATCTCTGGACTCTTCACAATCTCGGTATGACTGCATTTAATTCAGTCATTTTTGGACCAGTAAAATGGGATATCAAGATTTGGTTCGAGACTCCTGGAATTTGGCGATCCAAGGGAATACATGGATTGAATTTCATAATAACTTGAAGATATTAAAACTGAGTCTTCAAGAATGGTCAAAAGATATCCTCCCACTTGATGATGATCTAGATATTATCATTAAGGCAGTTTAATCCCACGAGAGGACCCTAGAAGATGAGTGGGACGAACGTATTTTTGATGAACTATTGGGGAAAAAATAAATTCAAGCAAACATTCTCTTGAAACTAGAATGGTTGGCCTGGGAGGGGGCGAGGATCAAATGGATTAAAGAGGTAGAAAATAACACCGCATATTTTCAAACTTGCATCAATGAGAGGAGGCACTTGATCAAACTAAACATTCTCTTGGAATATAGGTCCTACAAAGGTGATAAAAATGTGGTGGGTAGCCCGCACACTGCCTTTTTTAAAGACCTGCTTGCTGGTCCCAACTAACGCATGCCAAACAGATTCCCTATAGAGGAAACATCCATGTTCACTGTTATTCCCTCCTTAGTCTTGTTTAGGGAAAATGAGGCCTGGGTGCTATACCGGAAGAGGAATAGATCTGGACTACCATGATGCATCTGAACCCTGAGTGTGCTATGGGTCTAGATGGAATTCCTAGCTCCTTCTATCGATCTTCATGAGACATTGTGAAGGATGAATTAGTGGTGGAAGTGAAATATTTCTTCAAAAGAGGGATCTTACCTCAGGTCACCAATTCCACTATGTTGGTGCTTCTACCTGAATCAAAGAACCCATCCTCTATCATGCATTACAGACCAATAAGCATGTGCAACGTACCCTATAAAATTCAAGCTACCATTATTAACACCAAGTTGGACATTTACATTCCTTGGTGGGTTTCATTGGAACAACACGGTTTTTTCAAGGGACATTCAATTCCAGAATCCATATCCCTCACTCAAGAAATGCTTCATAATATAAACTTAAAAGCACGTGGGTATAATATAGCAATCACACTCAACATGAACAAGGCCTACGATAGGGTGGAGTGGACCTTCATTAACAAGGTACTTGAAGGTATGGGTTTTTCTCCGAGAAATATTGATATCCTCTTCTGTTTTGTTAGATCCTCGTGGTTTTTTGTTACTTTCAGGGGGAAATCACATGTCTTCTTCAAGGATACTCATGGGTTGCGGCTGGGTGATACGATTTCTCCAAGTCTGTTCATTTTAGTCTCGGATGTGCATAGTCGTCTCATTCACTGGAGTATTTCTACTGGTTTTATTCTACCATATCATAGAAAATGGAGCCTCCCTGTAGTTTCTCATCTCATGTTCACAGATGATACCATTATTTTTACTAATGCCTCAAGCATATCACTTGGGAACCAAAAAAAGGTGTTGGAAGAGTATAGCCACTGGGGTGGGAAGGTCATCAACAAAAACAAGAGAAACTTCTATATTATAAACTAGTGAACCTTCATAAAAGCCTCATCTATAGCTTCAATCTAGACATGTAGATAGTTACTCTCCCCATGGAGTACCTGGGCGCCCCTGTTTCAACAGGCAGAATTTGAATCGGTGACTTCGACCACCTGCTCACCAAGATCACCGACCGGGTGCTGAATTGGAAGAACATATACTTGTCTATCAGGGGACATATCACATTGGTGAACAGTGTTATCTTGGATACTCCGGTGGTCTTTTATCTATCAATGTCTTGAAATGAGTAATTAAAAAGATTTGATAGAATCTTCGCAAGATTCATCCGGGGCCCCCTCGTTGTAGGAAAAAAGCACTAATCCCAATGGAGAAAGATAGAAATGCCAGTATATGAAGGATGAATTAACATCCATAGCATGGAAGAAACAATTAAATTCATGCATGAAATACTAGAATGGGGTGTCCTTGAAAAACACACTTTGTGGGGGAAGATCATCCATAACTATTCCTTGGGGAACCAGGCTCTGACGGAGTGTCATGCATCGTCCATCTTCTCGGTGATTGGTCCTCTTCTTTCCACCCTCCATATTCAAACTTACTGGCTCATCAGGAGAGGCAATTTTTCCTTTTGGCACCAAAACTGGTGTGGAAATATCATTGGCTTTCTAGGGTTTCCTATAACCAACATCACCTCCAGGGAGGTGAGGTCCTTCCCATCATTTATCAAGGTGGTTCTGAAAAGGGAGAAACTCAATATATTCAACTTCATTTATTTTTCTTCTGACGCGGACATTTTTTTCTTCACCCCATCCTCATCGGGGTCCTTCATGAAAAAGGACTTTAGGAGGGTTTTTAGAGCACAAGTTCAAGCTAAGACAAACACTTGTGATGAGGATCTGTGGGTTAAAGATATTCCCACCAAACTCAATTTTCTCACCTGGAGAATTTGGAACAAAGCTATCACCACTGATGAGAACGTCAAGAGGTGTGGGGTTAGCATGGTCTCTAGGTGTGTGTGCTACAAAACTCACAACAAATAAAGTGTCAATCACATATATTTTGAAAGCGAATGAACACATGAGGTTTAGACTTGTTTTGGGGATTCCAATGCAATCTTTAAACCCAGCATGGATGGTCTCTCCATTCTGGATGGTTGGTACCACAGTTTTGGAAACAGTGTTTCAGAAAGATTGGCACGTACATTGGTGTTGCATGCGGGCAGCTGGTTCCTCTAGAAGGCGAGGAATATAGTGAGACATGAGGGTATCAGCATGTCACCTAGAGAAATTACAGTCTGGATGAAAAATCTCTTATGTGACTTGGCTAGGGTGGTTTGCAACTAGAGGGAGGCGTCGTCTCTCATGCGGTTTCAAGAAAGGGTGCTAGATGTGGCCATGATCCACAGGAATCAGGGCAATTGGGTTCATTGGGACCCTCCAGCTATTGGGTTAAAATTGAACACTGATGGGTCGTTCACTCAGGGTATTATGCGAGAATGCAGGGTTGTGCGCGACAATAGTGGGTCAGTGCACTTGGCCTTTACAGTTAATCTGGGCCATGGGTCATCCTTATAGGCTAAGGCCCTGGCACTATGTTACATGCTCCTCCTATGAGTCCAGAGAAATCTGATCATCACAAAAGCGAAAACTGACTCATCACTGGTTCACAAGTCCCTCTTTGATCATGGAGTCACCCCCTGGTCGATCACCTATGTCAATAAGAACAGTCAGCATTTACTCAACAACAATATCTGAGTGGGATACACTTGGCAGGAGGGCAACAAGGTTGCGCTCCACCTGGCATCTTAGGTCATTTTGGGCCCAGAGGATGTTTTTTTCACTCTTTTTCTAGCATGAAGCTTGAGGGGGTCAACCTAATAAGAGGAGATTACCTAGGTCTTAACTATTTCAGACCTCCTTAGCTCCCGGCTTCGAGGGTGAGAGGTTAGGGGATGCTTTGTGTTTTTTGTGTGCTTTTTTACTTTTGCTTTTAATAAAAATTCACATGATGATGATGATGTATGAACATCCCATAGATAGTCATACGTGTAAATTGGTAGATAAGTACTCTTTGTAAATTCATGATGTTATTTCATCATATACCCAACCAGATTAGGAAGGGTGGTATCACAGATTCAATAGTAATCACGCCATATGATCTTCATCATTTCCTCAGTTCCCTTACTATCCAGTTCATCAGCAGTTGAGATCCTATTAGGATCCATTGAACCTATAAATAAATATCATGTTCATTTATGAATAGGTTCATTTTAAAAAAATTAGGAAATAAATAAAAATTTGAAAAAGTCATTTTGGCGTGCATGTATATGTGGCACACAAGTGTCTCGCTCAAGGTGCAGCATTGGAGTACCTCGCTTAAACACATATGGTATCAGTGTGAGAAAAATATTCAGCAAGAAATGCACCTGTGAGGAATACTTTCATGAGGAGAGTTTGAATTTCTAAATAATGAGAGTTTTTTAGCAATGTGAAATCCATTATTAAAGATTAGGAACCCTACAAAAATGACATAGATCCATGGAAATTTTTTTCAATCAACTAAACATAGATTTATGTGTAATCCATCTGTCATTTTTCATCCTTTTTTCTTTAGTATTAAACCCTCTTTCTTTTAATAGATCCAATCCTGAGGGAGAGATTTTGTTGACACTCTATTTCATAACATGGATGAAAAAGGGACAAAGGTAAATTCCTTAGAAAAAGGAAGAGATGGTTGATGAAGAATGCAAAATAATTGCAAATCCTCATAAAATGGTTTTCCGAAGGTATCCCCAATCATCATCATCATGTGTTGGTGCCAAAATTTGGAATGAAGAAAAGGCCCCAAGACGGGCCCCCCAGACTGCCTCGCGAATCCCTTTCGCGGAGTCCCCAGCACCGCGGCTGCCGCGAGGCACAGGAGGCGGGATGCTCCGTGAATGGATTTGAAATTCGCGAACCTGCCATGAAGCAAAAAAGGCGGGATGCTCCATGAATGGATTTTAAGTTCACGAACCCACCGTGAAGCACAAGATGTGGGATGCTCTGTGAACAGATTTGACATTCATGAACTCGCCACGAAGTAGAGGAGGCGGGATGCTCGGCGAACAGATTTGACGTTCGTGACCCCACCACGAAGCTACATAGCCCCACTTCACGCCGCATGAGCTCCTCTCCATGGTGCCTCTTTCCTATAAATACAGAGCTCCCCCTCATCTCTAAGGTTGGATAATCTGACCATTCAGCTTCTCATCTCCTGAATCGTGAAGCATTATTCTGCTCGATGAACAATGAGCTGTGCAAGGTACATCCGCTTCGCAAACTGCCTCTACATTGTATCATTTTGATCCCCTCTTCCGAGAGGGATGCCTTTCGTGAAGCCTAAGGGATTTCGTTAAGGAAGGGGATCCCCAAGGAGAATCTGGTTTTCGTGGAGTGTTTATAATTCGGGAAACACCCTTCATCTATACATGATCCGTTTGCTATGGTAGGATCACTGTACTTCGTGAAGAACACTGCTTCCTAGCACCCTACTCCTCGAGGAACCTTTGCTTTGCGAGAATGTGCTCCATGAATGCATTTCCACTTCGCGAAACACCTCCCATTTACACCT
The DNA here is from genome assembly GCA_963277665.1 of Viscum album. NCBI lineage: Eukaryota > Viridiplantae > Streptophyta > Magnoliopsida > Santalales > Viscaceae > Viscum > Viscum album. Next base: position 1,680,268,798 of record OY728119.1, on the reverse strand, counting down.
CTGCCCCATGCTAAGGCTAAGGTACCCCACTTTGTGAAGCACACCCCTTCGCAAGTGCTCTCCGCCACACGGAGCAACAGAGCTCCACAAGGCCCCTGCCTATGGACCCTTCTGCTTGGCAAATCCTTTTCCCGTGCGACCCTCCAGGTTTGCACGATGTGACTTCAAAGTCCAATTCATGATACTTCCCATAGCATTTCAGATCCTAATTCTTCTTCTTATAGGCCCCCTAATGGCTATTTCTTCTTTGCATATCCACGCTAATGTGGACCCCTAGATGGTTCACTCTGCGGCGCCCTTCACCACGGCCTTGCCGATGCCTTCCCTTCTACAAGGGGTAGAGAGTACCGGTTATGTAAGTCCTATGGGTGCAGAGAAAACCCACCGCGTACAAGCTACTGGACGTTAAATTTCCAAGCACCCTCATCCTCAACACATGACGTTAAATTGTGACATCGCCCTGTGCCCCGCATGCATGGTCCACTGCCTTGGACATTCTCCATGCCCCCTGGTCTCCACAGGGGATGATATCCTCCTTCTTGGAGTGGCGTTTGTCCATGGGGAAGGGCATCCACCTTGGTGTAGGCACCTAGATTTTCTTTCAGGAGGCAGCACACCTGCCCCTCCACACATCCTCGGTGCCAAGGCCCGTGGAGGGCGTGATAGGGAACGAGGATCGACCAGTCTTTGGTCCCAATTCCCTCTCCTATTGCACTTTTTCACCCTCAGGCCTCAATCTTGGAGTAAGTCCCAGTACCATGGGCCACTTCAGAGCATAATCCCCAATCCTCTTCACTTCCCACAGACGCACCTTTCGCGACGTGGTCGTCAGGCCTTTGCTGCATATTGTTTCTCACACCGAGCATGACTCACATGGGCTTAGAGTAAGCATCGACCATGACACCATCCCCATCCCACATGACGTTAAACTGTATCTTGTCCCATATGACGTTAATGTAACACCCCAAGATTTCACGATATGCTTCTCTTTCAATAATGCAATAGCTTGTATTGTACGAAACATCGAGATTTTAACACACCATAACCAATCAAACTAGCGGTTATGAATAGTAATACCTACTTTTTGAAATTTTATAAAATTTATCTTCAAAATGGACTTCGTTTATGGATTCAGAATATCGAATTTAGCCTAAGGTGAAATTTTGGAAGTTTTCAGATAACTTTTATATTTTGATGAATAGTGAAAATTACTAAATTTTAATTAAAAATAACTTTTTAATCAAGATAATTAATAGTGATAAATTATACTATTGAGTGGTTTTAATGTATAATTAGAATATAATTTTACAATTTTATCCAATGGTGGTCATTAAAATTAATTTCACTTTGAAATTGGACATAAACAATTGTCAATCTTTTGATATATATTGTTTCAAAAAAACACACTATTTGTTGTGATAACGGGAATTACTTATTAAATTTATGCAACTTATATGTTTGGAATTTTTTAAAATAGACATCATTTTTGAATTCGGAATATCAATTATAGCTTAGGGTGAATTTTTGGTATTTTTCTGAAAAACATCAATTTTTGAGGAATAGTAAAACCACCAAGTGGTAGTTAAAAAACTGATTTTTCATTTAAATGAAACTTTTCCGCTTTTTTGAATTGAATTTCAAAAATCCGACATACATCATTGTCATTTAGAAGTAAAATTTGGTTCAATGGGATTAAAATAATTTTTGGTGAATAGTAACTTTTAAGTTTTATTAATCGCGATTAAAGGTAACTAGTGAAATTTATGGTAAAAATGATTTTATAAAAATATAAAAATATCTTGACACTTGTAATACACTTATTTAATGAGTCATGGACGACCAATAAAATCCATGGGTCAATATGGGGACCCCATGGAGACCATTGGGTAAGAAAATGACATTAAGAACTTTTTATTTAATGTAAAAATAAAATTGTCACAAACATGTGTTGTTTTACTAAAACAATTATTACATGGGGTTATATAAGTTACATTTTTGACTATAAATATTAATTGTAAATCTAAAAATATTTCCTACATCATGGTAATTTTTTTATAATTTTTAGACATTAAATAAATTAAATTTTTTATAACATCGTGATGATGCAACGATTACCTCATTAATTAACGATTTAAATAAAATGAAAAGATAATGTAAACTCTAATCCTTAAACTTGTCAAAAACCTATTGGATGAGTATATTTAGAACCCTTATCACCTTATCGTCGAAATATATAATTTTGGGACCTCTAAAATCTGAAAAGCATTTCATAATAATGTAATATTTCATGACTTTCCAAGAGTGCCCCTCCTCTCCTCTTACAAAAGGCCCTCACCTCTACCACCTTATTCACACCTTCAAAGCCATTTGGATCAGAAACACTCTACCTAAATACTCTCCCAACTTCCCTATATTACTCCTATAAGCCTCACTTTGGGCATAATTCTTTTCAAGGAAGCCTTTGGCTCAAATCAAAAAGAGTTACCCGATTTTAAGGTAATGTCTTCTCTTGTGTTATTTTGTTTTATTTTGCTTCTCCAACCCCCTAAAATCTGTTTATTACTTTATTTGGTAACAACAAAAGTATCCTCAATATAATTGGATGTTTTTATGAGAAGGATTTTATTTACACTAACACATACCTTCATCTAATGATTAATGAACATAATGTTTCTGTGGGTGACGAAGTACTGCCTCACGAAACGATGATTGTTCAATATTCTTTTAACACCTCTCATGGTGGCCATTATGATGAAAATATTTTTATATATGATATATATTATGTTTTTGTTTTCCTTATGATTCTGTATTTTTCATTTATGGCATAAATTTATGATTTCCATTATGGGTAAACGCGATAATTTCATTTTAGGAAATGAGGACTACCGCCCCCTCAAAGTGATTTGAATCGTTAATGCCATATGTGGGATGTATAAAAAATGGAGTAAATGTTATTATAAATTATATTATACTGTAATTATATTATACCTTTATATAATTATAATTTCATTCCATTAAATAAGAAATATAAATGAATGTAGCGTTCATGCGTACGTACGGCTTACTGTCTCCATGAACGGTGCATTTCATTCCTTTCCTCTAAATGTTATGTAATATTATAAATGAATGTATATACTGGATATGTATGATATATATTATATCTACATAATGAATATAATTCTGGATATAATGGATATTTTACCACATGAACAACTTGTAATTATAAGAAGTTTATTTTTGACTCAAGTACCAAAGATCGACAAAACGACCGTTATTAACATAAATAATTACATAAATGTTCATAACATGGTAATAAGTGATATAAAAGGAATAATAAACTTGAAAAAGGTTCTTAAGAAAGTTCAAATTAACTCTAGTTTATTATTCAGGAGGTTAAATAATGGTCGAGTCAAGTCGGACACGAGGTAAGGGAACTTCTTAACCAAATTTCCATTCTTTGGGTTAATCTACTACTTTCAAATTATGTCATTATATTATTATGTCCCATATTTTATTTTTACTTTATTTATGTGTACTTATAGTGAATACACATAATAGATATATTTTATTAATAAAATGTTCTTTGTAAGGGACTTCGTCTCAATCTCCTTTCATTGAGGCATACTTTATTTTATACACAACTTTCTTTTATATGGTGTATAAACACCTTTGAATTTTACTTTTATTCAAAAGGAATATTTTTATACAAAGCGTTTTTACTAAATGAGAAAACGAATATTTTTTCTTACGTATGCGGCGACAATGACTTCTCCACCGCTGTGACCATTATTTGAGTTTCGGCTTCCTCTACAAGCCATAACTTTTTTTAAATGAAAAATAAATACTGAGTTTTACTTCTCTTTTATTTTGGTATTGAAAATGCTTTTATTATATCAATGTGTTGTATTGATATCTTATGATTGAAATGTGAAAATGTTAGGTTTCCATTATGCATGTTTTATGTGATACGATTATGTTTTGGTTTATGATATGTTTAAACCTGTTCATATGAGGAATGCATTGGACTTAATAAGTGATGGGTGGAGCCCGCTACAGCTCCTCGATGCATCGGTAGGTCTCATGAGACAAACTAGTGTCTTGGAATGAGTCCTTGACAAAATATTATTTTTAGTCTTGGAACAAGGCCTTGGCTACGTGCTTATGATAGTCTAGCATTATGCATTCCATCATTATGAAAGTGGTTATTGATATTGCATGTGATTATTCGACCAGTAGAATATCCTTGTGAATAATTAAATGGCATTATTTCGTTTTACTTTTTCCATATTATGGTCAAATTCATGTTTAAAAGGATTTTGTTTTAGTTATACATTGCCTTAAATGTTTATGTTTATTTATGAAAGCTTCCGCAATATTGTTATCCTTACTGAGCATCTGAGGTCACCCCTTTCAATGTTTTAATATTTTCCAGGATGTGAAGAAGTATTTTATGAATGACCTGCAGGGATAGTCAGAAGGGGATATGAGTGTGGCCTATGGAGACCATGTTATTTTAGTTTTTCACTTTATGATGTAATGTAACTTTTATGAATGTATATCTTGTTTCCAAGGCTACTAAACTAATCGGTCTTTCGAGACTTGATCTTTTGTGATCATGCCAATGTTACGCAATAATGCACCAACTCTAGGTAACTGGGGTCGGGGCGTTACAGTTGGTATCAGAGGCAGTTTAGTACTAACCTTGGAATCTAGATTTAGATAAACTCCTATTAGAGCACGTAGCCCTAAGATAGACTTTGAGGATTAGAATAGAAGAACTTCCTAGAATTTCGGTAATATAGTGATTTGGTGAGTTTTCCGAGCAATACATCTCTATCTGGATACAAGCAGGTAGAGGCGGATCTAGCATAGATGTACCTAGGGGTAAAACCCGAAAACACCTCTTTGAGCTAGACTCTAACGGGAACTGGTGCACGACAACGGGCCTTGCTGCACTCTTGGTTACGACACTCTTGGGGGATATGCTTAGGATAATTCATTATTTCATTACAAACCATTATGAAGGGTTTACGAGTATATACTTCCTCAAAGAAAACATTTTTATGATTATGGATTATATCTATAAATAGTTAAATTTATGTTAAGTGTTTTATAAGTATGGAATTATGTATTTTGATTCATAAACTAGTCTAGTTTATGCCATTGTTTAGAAATGACACCTAGTGAAAGGAATGGAAATCGTATCAATCCATGGACTCCCTATAGGGATTTCCCTCCTACTCATGATAATTATAATGGAGTTGGTGATACAACTGGTGCTGATCAGCTTATCACCATACTGGGGCAACTCACTCAGGTTATGAATAATAACCTTACTCATATGGAGCACCCTGATCCGCAACGTGAAGGATCAATGTTAGACCGCTTCATGAGGCAAAAACCGCCAACATTTAATGGGGGTACAAATCCATTAGTATATGAGAAATGGATAAACTCCTTAGAGAAAATATTCCACGCCTTGGGGAGTAGCGAAAGGGAGAAAGTTGTCATAGCAGTTTACCACCTCACTGGATATGCCGATCAATGGTGTTCACTGATTCAAAACACAAAGGAAGATGAAGAAGTATCAAGTATGGAATGGAGGGAGTTTAAGGAAATTTTCATTGAAAAATACTTTCCACATGACCATCGAGCAGATATGGAAAGGAAATTTCTGAGTCTGAGGTAGAAGGAGGATGAGAATGTCACAAAGTATGAGGATAACTTTACAATGTTAGAGAGGAATGCTGCAGATTATATACATAACCTAAGAAGTAAGATTTATCATTTCTTTTATGGGTTAAAATCATTTCTCCGTCAAGCATTAGTCTCACGAACCTTCTCGTCGTACGAAGATGTTGTCTCGTGTGCTATTAAGACAGAAAAAGAATTCTCTAAATCTTATGACAATAATATAAAGAAAGAGAAGAATAGAATGGTGTAATAAGAGATAGATAAAGGGAAAAAGGGAAAGAAGGATTTTCCATTATGCAATAATTGTGGGAAGAATCACCCTGGTACTTGCCTAAAAGGAAGGGGAGTTTGTTATAAATATGGAGAAAATGGTCACCAGGCTCGTGATTGCAAGGGAACGAAAGATGATATCAATATTGAATGCTACAATTGTAGGGAAATGGGGCATTATGAAAATGAATGTACTAATCGTCAGGGAAACATAACTCAGAAAAGGCCAAGGGATCAAGAAAAATCTTATGCTGTTACTACAGTTGAAGTGGAATAATTAATGTATTGGTGCTTTTGGAATCAAGGATTATATTCTGGTTATAAGAATAATGTGATATATATAAGGATTGTACTACAGTACTTGTTGTTTTCATTATCTTTTAATATGATGAAGGTAATCATATTTTTTTATGTGACAATAAGAAAAACTTTACATTGTTTGAGGAATCTGATGATACAATTGATTTTTCAATTTAGAGACCTTTTAGAGAAAGTCTGGACAAAGGTATTTTGGATAACTATAAAGGTTGGAATGGATTACTTTGATCTTTGGATAGTATTGTTTAAAGTTAAAACAATTATAAAGATTATTTTTGGAATATCATAATACTATTGTTTTAGGAAAAGGACAACCTGCAGGTTGGGGGATAACCCGTCGCGTTGGACAAAGCTGTAGGAATCGAACCCACAACCATAGTGCGAAGGGCCTTTATTACCTACCACTATCCTAAAAGAAGTCCCTAGTTATTACAAAAAAGTTTTCCTAATCAAAATGGTATGTGTAAATATTTGAAACCTTATACAATTATGATAAATAGAATATTTTTGAGTTATATTACCTTTTGGAGTGAAAGATAGGTTTGTGGTAATCATTTATTAAAGAATGAAAGTCTACATGACAAGTAAGTATATTTCCTTATGTTTTTAGTAAATCTCCTAAATAAATTCCTCAACTTTAGGAAAGGTAACTTAAAACAAAAATGTTGTCGGTTAACTTTTCCAATTGGGGAATCAATGACCGTTTAACCAATCACATGTTTGTGATTTTCTTGTAGTTAACTTTATCCTAATACTGTTTTATACAACTCTCCATCAGACCTTGATGGTTTTTTTCCTCCATATCCAAATTTTCATAGAATCCTAGTATGGGATATCTTGGGTGACCTTTGTACTTCTCTTTCTTTCTTTTAAAGTTATATTTTTATTATCCATATTTCCGATGTGGGTTTTCCAAAAAGGTATTTTATACTTTGAACCTTTTATTTTCGAAGAACATTTTCAAATTTCAAGGACGCAATTTATTGAAGGAGGGGATAATGTAACACCTCAAGCTTTCATGATACGCTTCTCTTTCAATAATGCAATAGCTTGCATTGTACGCAACTTCGAGATTTTAACACACCACAACCAATCAAACTAGCTGTTATGAATAGTAATACCTACTTTTTGAAATTTTATAAATTTTATCTTTAAAAATGGACTTCATTTTTGGATTTGTAATATCTAATTTAGCCTAAGGTGAAATTTTGGAACTTTTCAGATAACTTTTATATTTTGATGAATAGTGAAAATTACTAAATTTTAATTAAAAAAAACTTTTTTAATCAAAATCATTAATAGTGATAAATTATACTATTCAGTGGATTTAAAGTATAATTAGAATATAATTTTACCATTTTATCCAATGGTGGTCATTAAAATTAATTTCACTTTGAAATTGGACATAAACATTTGTCAATCTTTTGATATATATTGTTTCTTAAAAACACTGTATTTGTTGTGACATCGGGAATTAATTATTAAATTAATTAATACAACATATATATTTTGAATTTTGTAAAATAGACATCATTTTTTAATTCGGGATATCAATTATAGCTTAGGGTGAATTTTTGGTATTTTTCTGAAAAACATCAATTTTTGATGAATAGTGAAACCACTAAGTGGTAGTTAAAAAACTGATTTTTCATTTAAATGAAACTTTACCACTTCTGTGAATTGAATTTCAAAAATCCGACATAAATAATTGTCATTAGTGAGTAAAATGTGGTTCAATGGGATTAAAATAATGTTTGGTTAATAGTAACTTTTAAGTTTTATTAATCGCGATTAAAGGTAATTAGTGAAATTTAAGGTAAAAATGATATTATAAAAATATAAAAATATCTTGAAACTTGTCCTAAACTTATTGGATGAGTCATGGGCGACCAATAAAATCCATGGGACAACTTGGGGACCCCATGGAGCCCCTAGGGTAAGAAAATGACATTAAGAACTTTTTATATAAAGTAAAAATAAAATTGTCACAAACATGTGTTGTTTTACTAAAACAATTATTACATGGGGTTATATAAGTTAACATTTTGACTATAAATATTCATTGGAAAGATAAAAATATTTCCTAAATCATATTAATTTTTTAATAATTTTTAGACATTAAATAAATTAAATTTTTTATAACACTATGATGATGCAACGATTACCTCATTAATTAACGATTTAAATAAAATGAAACGATAATGTAAAATGTAAGACTTAAACTTGTCAAAAACATATTGTATGAGTATATATCGAACCCTTATCACCTTATCCTCTAAATATATAATTTTGGGACCTCTAAAATCCAAAATTCATTTCCTAATAATGTAATATTTCATGACTTTTCAAGAGTTCCCCTCCTCTCCTCTTATAAAAGGCCCCCACCTCTACCACCTTATTCACAACTTCAAAGCCATTTGGCTTGGACAACATCTTCCCAAATACTCTCCCAACTTCCCTATATTACTCCTAGAAGCCACACTTTGGGCAGAAGTCTTCCCAAAGAATCATTTGGCTCAAATCAAAAAGAGTTACCCGATTTTAAGGTAATGTCTTCTCTTGTGTTCTTTTGTTTTATTTTGATTCTCCAACCCCCTAAAATATTTTTATTACTTTATTTTGTAACAAAACCAGTATCATAAATATACTTTTATGTTTTTATGAGATGGATTTTATTTACACTTAAACACACCTCCGTCTAATGGTTTAAGAACATACTGTTTCTGTGGGTGGCGAATTACTGCCTCACGAAACGATGATTGTTCAATCTTCTTTTAACACCTCTCATGGTGGCCATTATGATGAAACTATTTTTATATATGACATATATTATGTTTTTGTTTTTCTTATGATTCTTTATTTTTCATTTATGGCATAACTTTATGATTTCCATTATGGGTAAACGCGATAATTTCATTTTAGGAAGTGTGGACTATCGCCCCCTCAAAGTGATTTGAATCATTAATGCCATATGTGGGATGTATAAAGGATGGAGTAAATGGTATTATACATTATATTATACTGGAATTATATTATACCTTTATATAATTATAATTTCATTCCATTAAATAAGAAATAGAAATGAAAGTAGCGTTCATGCGTACGTACGGCTTACCGTCTCCATGAACGGTGTATTTCATTTCTTACCTCTAAATGTTATGTAATATTTCAAATAAATGTATATACTGGATATGTATGATATATATGATATCTACATCATGAATATAATTTTGGATATAATGGATATTTTACCACATGAACAACTTGTAATTATAAGAAGTTTATTTTTGACTCAAGTAACAAAGATCGACAAAACGACCGTTATTAACTTAAATAATTACATAATGTTCATAACATGGTAATAAGTGATATAAAAGAAATAATGAACTTGAAAAATTTTCTTAAGAAAGTTGAAATTAACTCTAGTTTATTATTCAGGAGGTTAAAGAACGGTCAAGTCAAGTCGGACACGAGGTAAGGGAACTTCTTAACCCAATTTCCATTCTTTGGGTTAATCTACTACTTTCAAATTATGTCATGATATTATTATGTCCTATTTTGTATTTTTACTTTATTTATGTGTACTTACAGTGAATACACATAATAGATCTATTTTATTAAAAAAAATTCTTTGTAAGGGACTTCGTCTCAATCTCCTTTCATTGAGGAATATTTTATTGTATACACAACTTTCTTTTATATGGTGTATAAACACCTTTGAATTTTACTTTTATTCAAAAGGAATATTTTTATACGAAGCGTTTTTCCTAAACAAAAAAAAGGAATGTTTTTTCTTACATATCCGGCGGCAACAACTTCTCCACCGCCATAACCATTATTTTAGTTTCATCTTCCTCTACAAGCCATAACTTTTTTTAAATGAAAAATAAATACCATGTTTTACTTTTCTTTTATTTTGGTATTGAAAATGTTTATATTATATCAATGTGTTGTATTGAAATCTTGTGATTGAAATGTGGAAATGTTATGTTTCCTTTATGCATGTTTTATTTGATACGATTATGTTTTGGTTTATGATATGTTTAAACCTGCTCATATAAGGAATGAATTGGACTTAATAAGTGAAGGGTGGAGCCGGCTAAAGCTCCTCGATGCATCAGTAGGTCTCATGTGACAAACAAGAATCTTGGCACGAGGCCTTGAAAAAATCTTATTTGTAGTCTTGGAACAAGGCCTTGGCTACGTGGTTATGATAGTCTGGCATTATGCATTCCATCATTATGAAAGTGGTTATTGATATTGCATGTGATTATTCGACCAATAGAATATCCATGTTTATTATTAAATGGTATTATTTCGTTTTACTTTTTCCATATTATTCTCAAGTTCATGTTTAAAAGGCTTTTTTTAGTTATACATTGCCTTAAATGTTTATGTTTATTTATGAAAGCTTCTGTAATATTGTTATCCTTACTGAGCATCTGAACTCACCCCTTTCAATGTTTTAATATTTTCCTGGAAGTGAAGAAGTATTTTATGAATGACCCGCTGGGATAGTCAGCAGGGGATATGAGTGTGGACTATGGAGACCATGTTATTTTAGTTTTTCACTTTATGATGAAATGTAACCTTTATGAATGTATCTAGTGTTTCCAAGGTGACTAAACTAATATGCCTTTCGAGACTTGATCTTTTGTGATCATTCTAGTGTTACGCAATAATTCACCAACCTGGGTAACTGGGGTTGGGGCGTTACAGTTAAATTGTATGTCGTCCGGCATGACGTTAAACTCTATGTCATCCCACATGACGTTAAAATGTATGTCTTCTCGCATGACTTTAAACTATACATCCGTACTATGGGGACTTTGATCCTTATCAAGGCATGGTACGTAGGAAGCCTCCATGAGATTTCAGCCCACCACCTGGTCGTTTCTACCTCCTTCATGTCGGTTCACCAAACTCCACCATGGGCCACCTCAGAGTGTAAGTCCCAAATTCCCCATCCTGCATGATGTTAAACTACATTCCAATCTAGTGGTAAGCTGTTGTGATCCTCCCATACAACAAGGGCTTTGATCCATGTCAAGGCATGGTACGTAGGAAGCCTCTACGAGGTTCAAGCCCACCATCTAGTTGTCTTGACACCCCTTCTCATCAGTTCAACAACCCCTTTCCACCCCGATATACGATGACTTTGATCCATGTCAAGGCACGGTATGTAGGAAACCTCATGAGGTTCAAGCCCAACATCCATCAGACCAAGGTCCATCTTCACGTCAGTCCTCTGGTATCCACCATGAACTATGTGGTCTTTCATCCATGTCAAGGCATGGTATGTAGGAAACCTCACGAGGTTCAAGCCTAACATCTATCAGACCAAGGTCCATCTTCATGTTGGTTCTCTGACACTGCCACCTGCTGAACTATGAGGACTTTGATCCATGTCAAGGTATGGTACATAGGAAGCCTCACGAGGTTCAAGGCCACCACCTGGTCGTTCCGACCTCATTCATGTCGGTTCACCCACCACCTTGGGCATCCAAGAGTGTAAGACCCACACATCCATCCTGAACTATGAGGAATTTGATCCATGTCAAGGAATGGTACGTAAGAAGTCTCTTTGAGGCTCATGCCCAAAAAACCTTCATCCATCCTGATTCATACCTGGGTCTCCACATCCCGGTGAGATCATGCCACCCCATTCCCCTTCACAAAATTTGGGAATCCACCAACATGCTAGCCCCAATATCGGTGTTCCCTCAAGGAGATTCCTCAATCTGATCCACTTTAATCGGTGTTCAGATCAGTCATATCCATCCTCACTGGACGGTAAACTTGTGGCATACCATGTCTTAAACATAGGAAGATGAGGAAAACCTCATATACATCCTATGGAATACGATTCCCCATGATCGATGTGGGATGCCTCGAGCTTCCTCGCACTCGAGAAACCCTATAATAAGGGACAGAAGAAAGACACACCAATCCCCAACGTCTAAACACGTTAGTGATGCCCCAGTGTGTCTACTCCCTTAACCAAAGGTTGCTGCCCTGATTGGACCCCTTGGAATGTCCTGACAGAAGCATTGTAATTAACTGGTGTCCATGAAAATATGGAACCAGGAAGAGTTTCAAGAACAACGTATTAAATCTATGAGGGAGACCTGGACTAGGTGACGAGTTCTGAGGAGGAATCCACAGAAGGAAGAACTGACATCCCATCATCCCATTTCGATGAAGGAGAAAATGTCCCTAAACAAGGATCGAATTCTACCCACCTTTGGAAAGTGAGAATGTAGAGTATCAAAAAGTTGCGCCTGTTGCACTCAAGAAGACGGATGCGCGCACCCCGACGAAAGCATCAGAAACAAAAATGGTGAACCCAACGTGAAGTTATTCTCTCCAACATATAGATTAGTAGTGCTCGAATCATCCATTGATTGACGTTTCACCGGATCCAACTATTTGGCGCTGGGTCCCGCTAAGAAAATGGTGTGCTTAGCATGAAACTCACCCGATGTTGGGATAGTTGAACGCTGCACATCCTGTTCTACAATGTTGTCAGTGTGGATCTCTCTTACCGGCCACGGAAGCTGAAACGAAACGGGGGCATTGGTGGTCGACTTCTTTTCCTCGCAGTGTAAATGAGTTCATCTCTCTGCTTTGAGGAATTAGGATGATGCCACAGGAACACGATCACCGCCCGCCCGCCTATGTCGGGGCAGGGGCAATGCCAGCACAACCACTCCATGTGGCTCTAATACTATCACAACGGAGTCTGTGTCCATGAACGTGGGGTGGACACACCCCATCTCCCCATCAGAAGTCATCCAACGAAGGGTGATTAACGACCTCATATGTCGTTATGAGGAGGAGGGCATAATACAAATTAGGGATATGGCCTGCCTGGACATGGAGGCATCCAGGCCCCGCCGTCAACGCCGCACCTGAGGTCCATGTAGGGAGCCCCTACTCCCCACCCCAACATTCAATCATTTCGGGAGCCTATCCCCGGAACTCCTTGACGACTCCTTTCCTTAAGCTTATGAAGTGTGTGGCATTTGGATCAGCCTAGTCAGGGTCCCGATCTAGGGGATCTATGAAAGGACCCACACCTGGTCATGTCAACACCACCGTCCGGCCTTTCCAGAGGAGCAGATAGGCTATGCACCTACACCACCAGCACCGTCTCGCCTGACCCGACGCCAGCATCGGGAATGATCTGAGGAGAGTGCCCACCAAGGGGCATCAATGTCAAAGACCACTGTGGTCCGATCCACTGCTAATGCATATCATCAGGTCCCTACATGCACTGAGCAGGGTCACTTATACGCCCAACCAGGGTCGAGGCCCCAACCGCCCCATGGGTAGGCTGGGTCGACTCTCCTGGTCGCTGGCATGAGTGGTGATCATCGTGAACTAACCTTCGGTGATCCCACCCTGTAAGAAGGTCCTCCCCGTACCACTTCTTCACAGAGCGTGGGCCTTCCCCACTCCGATGCTCACTATGGAGGTATACCATGTGCTACCCCCAACCCGAATGAAGGTCTACCCCACTGCAGTGAGGCTTGGCACGGAAGCCTCTCTTGTGCCCACCACACCGGGTATGGAGTTCTTCCTTCTTCCCCCGACCGTCAATGTGGAGACATTTCCTATCCAGTCCCTCTTCAACGTGGGGATCCTCCCTACGTCCTCTCCACTGCTGGCGAAGGTCCTCCTCACCCTGGAAACCTGAAGGCTGAAGGCAAGCCTCGCTCCACTCGTACCAAGCATGGAGGTCCTTTCCATGCTCCCTCTGGTTCCAGAAGAGGTGTTTCACACTCTAATGTTGTTCATGGAGGTCCTACCCATGTCCCCTTCGACATTTTTCATGGTTCCCCTCGCACATCGGCTTTTCTAGGTGGAAACCCTCTCCGCCCCAGCACCAGTGCAGCTAAAGGACCCTACGTCGGACATTGGCCCTATCCTAAGCAGCCACCCAGGGGTAGGAAGGTGGGTCATCGTCTCCACAAGAAGAATCCTGGGAAGGCCCAGACGGAGATCAAACTGGTCCACTTTTCAGACTCTGAAGCAGAGTATGACTTAGCTCAGGAGCCCTCCCCTCTCTCATCTGAGTCAAGGGTCCGGGTAGGGAGGAGACACATCATCCTGGTGCTACCAGAATGCGAGTTCCATAGGATTCATGCCTCCCTATGCCGGTTTATCCTGGAGTATGAAGACCTTGCAACCCCGCAAGTTACGGTTGTGCAGTCACCACCATCATCGCCGGAAGCGCTTTCTACCTCCACGAGAGATCACTGAGAGCTATTCTGGGGACCAATGATGAGCGAGCAGCATCGCGAATTAGAACCAGAAACCCTAACCTCTGAGCCAGGAATGAAAACCACCATACCCTCCTACCACGATGTAGCAGCGAGGTTGCTCCACTCTTCGAAGGATAGCCCGAGGATCGGCGGCCAGTCAGTTCGTTCGCTATCTTCTCCATCGGCCAACCTGCTGTCCCAGCGGTCTGCCTCAGTACCGTTGCTGGTTCCTCAACCACCCCCAATTGGCGAGTGGGACATTCAAGGTCCAGACACTAAATTTGAGTTGAGGATCTTTTGGAGTATTCTTGCGGCAAACCACTTCCCCGAGGAGTCTTGGCCCGCGGCAGTGCAGGATTTCCGCATACCTGAGTCTCTCACCCGAGAGGAAGTTGCATGCTTCAACTACACCCTTTGGGTGACGCATCTCAGTCTCCATCATCAGCATGTGGATTATACAAGGATCCAAGCGCATTTCGAAGACGTCAGTGAGAAATGTTGTCTAGTTGACCTGGCCGCACTCCCGGTGGCCCAACGGCCCGAGTCACCATGTCTCCGTGAGGCTCTCCAGTAGCAATGCGTTCAGAGTATTAAGTTACTCCATAGAATTATTAGGGAATCTACTCGCACATGAATGTACATGGATGGGGACAGTATGCCTCCCTCCTCTTAAGTCCTATCTGGTAGAAGCCCAAATCGTTATGTGATATTGAGGACATTCCCCCAAGAAGGGTCATGGTCCACATGGCTGACGTAGTGGAAAAGGAGTACGAGATGGAGTTTCTCGATGGAGACTTACCCCCTGAGGGTGTACCACCCCTGTTGGGCCCATCGGGAAGGATTAATAGTCAGTAGATAAACCTCCTAGGTCTCCCTGCACCCACCAAGTCATTGGTACTCAGCTGGAATGATGGTAAGTGAAAAGAGCACGTCGGGGCGGTCTAGCTCTCTGACCAATCTGCCTCAGTGTAGAAGACGGAAGAAGACCTTGAGAAGGCCGCGTTTCTCTAGAAACTTTCTGATCAAAAGTGTTTGGTCGAAGAAATTCTAGATGAATTCACTGTTTAGCGATGACCCGACTATGGTGATCCTAGGCTGGGGTAGCAAGGGCAGGAATAACTCCCCCCAGTGAGAAGCCTCTGGGAAACCCTGACCATACCGCTCCTACAGATAGGGTTGAAGCCGGAACTCATGAAAAAAGGGCCCAGTATATCTCACCAAACCCTCCCGAACGACGTGGAAATCCTAGTAATCCTGCCCAGGTTCCCCCAGCCACCCTACATGCCGCTCCACCAGCCGTCGACAAGCAGTTGAGGCTGTCTACCGTGTTGAAGAACCCGACAACGCACATGTGTTTAGGGATCCCCATCAAGATAGGGACACCCACACGGATGATCCTATGTTGGCGCTCATTTCCTGCCTCAAGGCTTTGGAAATGCGATAGGTGGCTATCCCACCTGATGGCAATCCATACCCGGCATGGGTGGATGATATGTCGGCGCCTCCAGGTTTTGGAAATCCCACCTTCTCCCCTTTAATGGGACAGGGGACCCGCCACAACATCTATCCCACTTCAGCTCATGGTGTGGGCCCATGTTAGGTACTCCAGTACAGTATGAGGCTGTCAGGCTCTGCTATTTCGTTCAGACACTAGAGAAACCAATGTTCGTACGGTACAACCAGCTCCCTGTAGGATCTATGACATGCTGGGAAGACCTTCGTAGGCAGTTCCTCTACCAGTTCTACTCTACCACCTAGAAAGGCCAGCATCACACACCTCTTCAAGTGAAATAAAAGGCCGGATTAGTGAGTCAGACACTTTATCACCCGGTAGAAGAGGCTCACATACTCTCTTGACATGCCACTGACTCAGGAGCAATTACTGACGATGTGCATGGGAAATGTCAAGACAGAACTGGTTCCCTCCCTGATTACTTAGAACTATCCAAAAGGATTCAGAGACTTCTCAGACAAGGCCCAGCTCCTTGAGGAAGCCCTACAATAGGCCAGGTAGGAACGTCCATTGCCCCCTGCAATCCCAGTAAGGAGAGCTTCCAAAGCCGATCCCGCCGTAGTGGCCCAGATAGAGGCCCCCAGGAAGCTAGAATTGCTACCTGTACCACCATCCCCACAGCCTCGTAGAGGCCCTCTACCAAAGCGGTATCCTCCAGCTCCGCAACGTCCTTAGAATCTGCAGGCGCCTCTGCGTAATGCGCCGCCACCGCCCAGAAGGGACAATTAGGGTCCACCTCCTCGACAAGCACCTCCAACTCCTCATCAAGGCTTGGATCCAAGGGAAACCTATATGAAAATAAGACACCATACTTACTCGTTAAGTGAGAATAAGGTCCCCGATTACTTCCGTAGTTCCCTAGATCAGGAGATTGTACGCTTACCTGAGTGCAGAAGGCCGACAGAGGTGAATCTCACCGATCACCCCAACTACTGCCCCTATCATCGGATCATGGGGAACACCCTTAAGCAGTGCTATGTGTTTAAAGACTGGCTCCAAGACCAGGTCGATAACAACATAGTCAGGTTGGGCCCTGACCCGACACAAATGACATGTTTCTTTGTGAGGTTAGAAAGCGGTAGCGATGGCAAAGGTTAGTGGAAGCAGGTTCCTAGCCACAGATCTCAGAAGTAAGGCAACTGGATGTCTTGTAAGATGGTTTCTCATTCCCATGGCATCATTCGGGCACACCTGAATTAGCCAGATCCTTCAAAAGCTGCAGCCCACACTTCTACGTCCTCATCTCAGTCAACCTCTTCCCAGAAGAGCAAGCATCGGTGGTGCAAAAAGAAGCAACACGCCCCGCCAATGCCATCGTCATCCCACACTCTCGGTGACTTCATGCCCCCTTTGATAGGGATCCATCCTATAATCCTCCCAATGGTGGATGATTCGTCAAGTGACAGTCAAGGGTACGCTTCGATTAATATTGTTGAGTTGGAAAATCCCTATATGACTCCCGAAGAGGGGGAATGCCAAGAGAATCTACCTAGTGTCCCCAGCCGACGGAAACGTCGGCGGAGACGTGACTATATGTGTCATCGGGGCACATCAGTAGGCACCACTAGCCAAGACGTGCATGCCACTGAGACTAGATAGTAGGTGCAGTGCAGTGCTCAGCATGCACAGCCTCTTTATTCGGTGTCGTCAGGACCACCTCCACCACCATTTGTGCTACTAGATCAGGCAGAGCCACCTCTGCCGCACCACGACCAGATTTTCCCTACTACAGGCCGATCTCAGTCACCCAGTCTTCATCCAGTAGCTACTATCTAAGCTCTGACTAGCAGGCAGTGGGATGTACCTAGTACCAGTCAGCTGCCGGTCCAGCCGACAAGGCCCGCCATGCCTCCAATCACAGAGCGGCCTCCTGTAAGCAGAATTTCACACCTGGCGTGGAAGTATGGCCTCCTGCATGCACCTTTACAGCATTCCAGTGAGGCTCACCATCCTTGAAGCCCTTCGCCTATCGCCAGATATTCACGAATCCCTCCGTGAGGCTTTTAGGATCCCCCTCCAGTTCGAGACGGAGGTAGTAGCTGTAGAAGCCTTCCATGCTGAAGCAGTTGAGAATGATGAATGTCAGGCCATCATATCATTCTCAGGAGAAGACAAAGGCTCTCCTATACAGGGGAACATTCGTCTATTGTACATCACTGGCCAGTTCAATGCCATGGAAGTCCACCGTTGTCTCATTGACACCGGATCCATGATCAACCTTATCCTGACATGGACACTACAGAAGATGGGGTTATCTGAGGATGATCTGACTCCCTCTGATTTAAGGATCCAGGGATATGACAGGACAAAATAGACGCCGGTCGGCAAGATCTTTGTGAAGACCCAGTTCGGTGCCCTAGTTTCTAGTACTGAATTTATGGTTGTCTCCCAGGACACCGCGTACAATGCATTGACATGTAGGCTATGGCTCCACCTGCACGTGTTGGTCCCCTCATCCTATCACCAGTTCCTCAAGTAATCCCTTAATATTCAAGTAGGTGTAC
Source organism: Viscum album (assembly GCA_963277665.1). Lineage (NCBI taxonomy): Eukaryota > Viridiplantae > Streptophyta > Magnoliopsida > Santalales > Viscaceae > Viscum > Viscum album. The sequence continues at coordinate 1,680,250,232 of OY728119.1, read as the reverse complement.
TTCATGGTGATGCATCTCTTTTCGCCTCTCGTGAAACCCATTATCTGAACGCTGACTATTACAAGATCAAGGATAAGCAGATTCTGGCACGTGATATTGAACCCGCCCCGGTCATAAGTGATCCCTGGGCAGGTTTGGATGATGCCTACATCTTCCTGATCCAATGGTTGGAGGCCATGACCCTCGACACGGGGCAGTGCTTTGTCATTTTCGGTATAAGAGGAATGCATATTTCCAAGTCCATGTGACGGTAGAAAATCACCTCATACTTCTACACAAACCAGGCTCAGGTGAACCTAGAACCTCTTACTCCTTTACGGTATCGGGACGTCTGGCTCATGGAAACGATAGTACGTCATACGTGTTTTTTTCATCGAGTTGGAATTAACCGCCTCAAGCCGACGTGACACTACTTCGTTGATGTTATCAAGCGTGGCCCCTAGGGCCGGAGACCAGATGGGATTGGATCGAGTGCCTTCATCGCTGTGGTCTCAGTGGCGCGTGAGTCTCCTGATGTGATGACGACTTCCGCTCAAGCCGGCACCAGCCTCCCGTCGGGGTCTGGTGGCTCGGAAGAAACTTCCCCATGGAATATTCCTCCATAACTGGAGAAGAGGATATAGAGTATGATTCCCCTGCCTTTGAAGAAAGCGTCTCTACCATGGATGACGAACTAGTACAGGCGAACGATGGTAGCGAGGCAGATCAGAGACCCATGTTGATAATTGCTGCCATGTCCCTCGAGGAGCAGCAGCGGTACGTGAACTTCCATAAAGAGCACTATGATGTGTTCGCCTGGAGTTACGACGAGATGCTAGGACTAGATCATTAGGTAGTCATCCACCACCTCGGTCTCCTGAAAAACCATCGCGGTTTCAAGAACCCTCCCAGGAAGATGCACCCGTCTCACGGTGCCATGGTCTAGGGCGAAGTTGACAAGCTCATTAGAGCTAACTCTGTCAAGGAAGTCCAGTATCCCAAGTGGTTAGCCAACATCATGCCTTTCGGGAAGAAGAACAGACAGATCAGAGTCTACATTGACTTCTGAGATCTCAACTGCCACTGTCCGAAGGACAATTTTCCCCTTCTAGTGACAGAATCATTGATCAAAGCTATGGCTGGGTTCCAAGCTCTATCATTCATGGATGGTTACTATGAATATAATCAGATCTAGATGACCCCTAAGGATGAGAAGTATACTACTTTTAGGGATCCCCATGGATCCTTCTGTTACCAGGTTATACCCTTCGGCCTGAAGAATGCAAGTTCCACCTATCAGTGGGCCATGCATCGCATATTCAAGCCAATCTTAGGGACTTTGGTGGAGTGAAATGTGGATGATCTAGTGGTCAAATCTCGTCAATTCTAGGACCACCTCAAGGACCCTGAGAAAGTATTAGGCTTCCTCCATTCTCACTACTTGAATATGAACCTGTTGAAGTGTGCCTTTGGGGTCAACTTTGGGAAGTTTCTTTGCTTTGTTGTCAGGTACCGAGGCATCGAGATCGACCCGGAGAAGATCAAGAACATCAACCAGATGCCTTCCCAGAGCAATATTCGGGATCTTTGAGGTCTCCAAGGCCACTTAGCCTACATACGGCGATTCATTGCAAATCTGGCTGGCAAGTTTAAACCCTTTTCTTGGATCATGAAGGGCTCCCTTTATGAGTGGGATGAGGAGTGCCAGACCGTCTTTGAGGAAATCAAGCAATATTTTCTCCAGCCTCCGATCGTGATGCCACCCATCTCTGGAAATCCACTAGTCCTCTTTTTCACTACCATGGAACGGTCCCTCAGCGCCCTTCTCACCCAGAAGAACTATTAGGGGAAAGATAACAGCCTTTACTACCTCAGCCACATGCTCCTCGATATGGAAACCAGATACTCCGCCATCGAGAAAATATGCCTTGCGCTTGTATTTACTATGCAGAAGTCGCAAAATTACCTACAACACCATGAGGTACAGTTGGTCACTTTGGTAGACCCGATGAAATACATTCTGAACCGCCTCATGTTGAATGGCCGACTAGCATAGTGGGCGGTGATTCTCCAGCAGTTTGACATAAGGTTCCTTCCTCAGAAGGCTATCAAGGGGTAGGCATTGGAATACTTCCTAGCTTCCCATCCAAACTCTGTGGACGAGTCCCTGGACCTAGATTTTCCTGATGAGGAAATCCTATCGGTCGATCATGTCATTCCATGTTTGCAAATTCACTTTGACGGTGCCCCACTGGTAGGAGTCTCAATGATTTTAGGCTCACTAGAGTGGGCCTGGGTATCATCTTCATCACCCCAGTGCAATCCATTCTGTCGTAATAATTCCTATTGTTAGAAGGCTACACCAAAAATGAGGCTGAGTATAAGGCTCTTATTACTAGCCTTGAGCTACCCATTGAGATCTACGTGCCCCATTTTCATGTGAAAGGGGATTCTGAGCTGGTCATCAAGCAGGTCAATGGCGACAATGTTGTTAGGAAGCTAGAGCTCGTGCCATTGTTGGAGTTCACCCTCCATCTAATTGCTCAGTTCCCTTCTCGACCGGAGGTTACCCATGTCACTCGGTCACAGAATGGTTGAGTGGACGCTTTGGCCAGCTTAGCTGAATCACTTGCAGAGCCTAAGATGGATGATCTGATTATACATGTGTCACACCAGAGAGTCATTACCCCCGTCACCCCAGAGGAAGATGACGACATGCGATTAAGCCATCTTACCGTCGGATCCTCCACGTCAGAAACCCCAGGTTCATCATATGCAGTGGTTGAAACGACTCTCAACTGGAGATACCCTTTTGTCTAGTATCTCCAAAATGGTTTCCTTCCATTTGATCAGGTCGAGTTTGAGCGAATCCGACACCGCGTGCTGTAGTTTACCCTCCAATGTGGTCCCAGTCTTCATCAGATCCTCTATAAGAGTAGTTTCGATGGTTTTCTCCTCCGTTGCATTAAAGGAGTCGAGATTTCTCAGGTCATGCAAGAGGTTCATTCCGGTTCCTGCGGTGCCCACCAGGCTAGGCCAAATATGTCCCATTAGATCAGGAGGCTGGGGTAATTCTGGCCTTCTATGATCCACGATTGTATCAAGTTCCCCAAGAGATGTCACGTGTTCCAAGTTCATAATAATTTCCTACATCATCTACCCGAACCTCTCCACTAAAACAAGTACTCTTGGCCAATTGCGGTGTGCGGACATGATGTCGTGGGACCATACCCACCGACGACATCTCGCCAGTGCAGGTTCATCCTGACTACCACAGATTTCTTTTCCAAGTGGGCAAAGGCAGTTCCACTCAAGGAGGTCAAGGCCCATTCCATCGTTGAATTCGCGAGCTCCAATATCATCCACTGGTTTGGAGTTCCTCACGTTGTCCTCACAGAAAACAACACCAACTTCCAAGCGGCTGTGCTGAAGAAATTGTACACCATGTATAATATCCGTTCAAAACATACCTCTCCCTATCACGCACAGAAAAATGGACATATTGAGGTGTTAAACAAAAACCACTCTAACATTTTTCATAAAATGGTTGTCCAGAACAAGAAGAGTAGGACAGATAAGCTCCCCAACACCCTATGGGATTATCGGACAACGACTCCCAATTCCACCATGGTGACTCCATATTCCTTGGTGTATGGGGCTGAGGTCGTTCTGCCCATCGAGATCCAGCTGCCATCATTACGCACTGCGATCTTTGACCAGAAGGCACCAGATAATGTGGCTGAAGTACTTATAGCTGAATTGCATGAACATGACAAGAATAGTCTTCATGCCCTGCACAATCTAGAGAGGCATTAGAATAAGATATCTAGAGCCTTATACAAGAAGGTTCACCTCCACTCTTTTCTGCAAGGCTACCTGGTATTGGCCCTCCGAGCGCCAATGATCCTTGGAAAGAAACCACCCATGTCAGAGCCCAAGTGGGAAGGACCTTACATAGTCCATAGGGTTTACCCTAATGGAGCATACTCCTTGGTGACCATGGATGGTGAGTGCATAACTCCACCCACCAATGCCAAGTCCCTCAAGTAATACTTTTCCTGAGCCCCAATGGTCCTACACGACCTTAAACTGTATGGTCCTGCATGACCTTAAAATGGATGGTCTTGCATGACTCTAAACTTCATGTCGGTCCCTCATAACCTTAAACTGTACAGTCCTGCATGAATTTAAACTTCGCATCGTCCTGCATGATGTTAAACTGTATTTTAAGAACTACGTGTGGCTTGATTTCAATTCACATGGGAAACGTAGGAACGCTCAGACGCCACATCTTGAGCCCAGTCCCGAGCTATTCTCTTTGACTATTCCCCCTGGGTATAGCTTACTTGGAGGGTACTTTCATGATATTGAGTAGACTTCCTTAGCCCCACTCATATGAGGATTATAACGGTCGCACCATGTGCCCACTCATGTTCTTCTATCCTCACACGTCTTCACTGCACGATGTTAAACTGAATGGACTTTAAGAACTACGTATGGCTTGATTCCCATCCTTATGGGATACATAGAAATTATCGAAAAAAATTTCTGTTGTCCCAGCCCAAACTCCATAATCTTCCCCTCAGGTTAAGACATATGGCAGCGTGCATACTTTTTCCCCAATTCACATCGATCTAGCCTCGATCCGGCTGTACGTCCCACTCCCTGGAGATATTCACCTCTTTCATAGATGGGTACAACTATGCTTCACCCTCTCCTTGACTGGGATTCCATCACCTTCCCCATCCATAAGGGCCCCTGAATGGTATAGATGTTAGGCCTAAGGGTCTCTTGCCACTTCGGGCTAACACCCTAAAGGATGTCGGGAAACAAATTGATATAAGTACCATGTTGCGAATATGGTCAACAGTCGATGCTCATTTGTTACTCTCATTTCAGATCACTGTAGGGGTGTTATGTTTCAAACATGGTCAACAGTTGTCATGGATCGTTAAGACCTCCCCAAGATGTCCCAAATATCTAGTGTAGTGGTTCGTTCTACCCCGTTGTATCTAAGTGACAGACTCCCATTAGGCGACGCCAGCTATCAAGACCCGTTGGACATAGATTGCCAAGACCAACTCTTTCTTTCCCACACCAAGCACCGCCCATGTGGGATTAGGAGGTGTGATGAGGTATTAACCATAAAATTGGGCGTATGACTTTCCATCTGACCCAGGTTATCTCTTCTATAATTGTACGACGTGGTGTGGGATTATGTCCATATTCACATCGGGTTACTTATCGTTCCGCACACTTCCCCGGACGAGACCTTCCCTAGCCCTCATCCTCACTGCAAGATGTTAAACTAGATGCTGGTCAGGCCTTCCTGACTGGGGCCCAGCCTCAGGCCCCTTGGCCTTCTCGGGCCCCCATCCCTCGTCCTCACTGTAAGATGTTAAACTGCAGCTAGTCAGACCTTCCTGACCGAGGCCCAGCCTCAGGTCCCTTGGCCTTCTTGGGCCCCCATCCTTCGTCCTCACTGCAAGACGTTAAATTGAAAGCTGGTCAAGCCTTCCTGAACGAGGCCCAGACTCAATCCCCTTGGCCTTCTTGGGCCCCTAAACCTCATCCTCACTGCAAGACGTTAAACTCCAAGCTGTTCAGGACTTCCTGACCGAGGCCCAGTCTCAGGCCCCTTTGCCTTCTTGGGCCCCCGACCCTCATCCTCACAATAAAATGTCAAACTGAAAGCTGGTCAGGCCTTCCTGACTAAGGTCCAACCTTAGGCCCCTTGGCCTTATTGGTCCCACGTCCCTCTTCCTCACTGCAAGATGTCAAACTACAAGCTGGTCAGGCCTTCTCGGCAGAGGCCCAGCCTCAGGGCCCTCGGCCTTGTTGGGCCCCCATCCCCTATCCTCACTGCTAGACGTTAAACTACAATCTAGTCAGGGCTTCCTAAACGAGGCCCAGACTCAAGCCATTGGCCTTTTAGGGGCCCCATCCTAGGTTCTCTCTTATGTGATTGTATGTTGTGATGTGGGATTATGTCCTCATTCACGTTAGTTTACTCGTCGTGCCATGCACATCCCTGGATGAGATTCCCCTCATCGTCCTACATGACATTAAACTGTGGTTCTAGAACTATGTGTGGCTTGATTCCAATCCTTATGGGATATGTAGGACCACCCGAATGTCTAGAATTTGGGTCCATCCCCATCTCTTAGAGATCCTCCTATCTCCTGGACACCTAGGCCCCTTGGCCTGTCCCTCTCCACGAGGGGGATATATAGGTGTGGTACAGGGTTTTTGGCACCATGCCCCCTTCTTCCGAGAATACGCCATCTCTTCGCTGCCCTCAATTTGAGTCCCTCTTCCCCTTGTAGTGGTTCACCCATGTGTTAAGAGTACTCCGGTCTAGGACCATGAGTGTAAGATTCAACATAGGCAAGTTCCTTCCACTTGTCAAGATTCATGTTCCCCTTCATTTGGACCTCCGTTATCTTTCGAAGCCGGAGGGACACCCAAGAATAGCCTAGATACCACGCCTAAGGGATATAATACCGTTATGGTCCAATTCCCCCGAGGGATTCAGCCAAAAAATTGATACCAATCCCACGTTGCGAACATGGTCAGCGGTCGATGATCAATTTTTTTGTCCCCATTTCAGGCTAACATGATAGGATGCTGTGTTGCGAACATGGTCAGTAGTAATCCTCCGCCGTCATGCTAGCCCCTTCAGGCCATGAATGTTTGTTGTATGATTCACAATATTTTCCAACCCATCTTGTCCAGGTGGAATCTCGACACTTTTGGCACTATCCCTCACTGCACCTCTGCAAGTCAGGGGGACAAAGCTGCAATACGACGTCCTTCAGGGCTCCCACGATCCGAGCTCTAAGACCATAAACTAAGATCGTCATTAAGGGATATGTGCTGCTGGATCCTCATCCCAATGGGATACATGGGGTCCCCTGAACATTGTGCATCCGGGTCCAGCTCAGTTGGGAGCTAGTTTCTCCATCCCCTTTCACTCTTACCTCTATTTGGGCCCCTTGGCCCGAGGATCCCTTATCAGAATGGTGTACGATGTGATATGGGATCATGTCCCCATTCACGTGGGGTGTGTTTTATTGCAGTATACACCTTCCCTACCTAGAATCATCTCTGTTACGTCTGCGTTGTATGATGTTAAAATGCATGCTTGGTCCTATCACATGACCCTAAACTGTGACATTATCGTCCTGGACGCACGAAGAAAAACGGAATTGCATTGTGATGTTCTCACTTAAGGGTACATCACATTGGGTATTAGTCATTTACCATACCATTTGTCAATGCCTTCTATGGCTTGATTCTTGTGGGGACCCTAGGGCCTGCTACCCGAGGCCTGTTGCTTCATAAAAAAAACCACACACCTTAAAGGAAAAACAATATTGATCAAATAACGCTTCTTTTGGTGTGAGGGCGACGCCCACACACCCCTTTTATCCCTAGCACTGGTACCTTACCATGACACCTAGAAAACTACCTGCAGATTGATCCCCATCCTCATGGGGTATGTAGGAATGACTGTGTACTTTTCATCGGGCCTAGATCAACTCTTTTTTTTGATCCCTTGACCTAAACCCTCTACAAGGAATACGTGGTGGTCGGAATCCCTAGTTCCCATTCACCTCAAGTTTTTGTAATTACTCACCATGAGTCTCCCGAACTTCCTCACATCCATGGTCTGAATTCTATGAACCTAAACTAAGATCTCCCTACGGGAAGTGACTCGACTCCCTCTATCTAATACATCTCATTTTCGTATTCAGATGCATTTTGAAAAAGAGCCCGAAGTGTGGAATTTTCATGAGGACATTCCCCCCGTTCCATGTCCATGATTTGTGTGCTCACTATTTGGATCATCATCCTCTTCCACATCGAAAAGGACCCTCATATGACATTGATGCTAGGTTTAAGGGATCTCCATGGATGCTGGGCCAAAGGGTTCTCCAATTGTTTTGGGCCAACGTTGTTGACGCTCCTTTCGTCACAGAATCTAAAGATCGGAAAAGGGGGAATATCTGAGCTCAATGTGATTCATCCTTTGAAGAAACATCAAAAATAGACAAAGGGATGAACAAGGAGAACATTGCCCATAGGTCGCGCAAGTTCCCTCATGGTCGCGCAAGTACACTTGCGCGCCGCCTAGTGGTCGTGCAAGTACATTCGCGACGCCTTATGGTCGTGCAAGTGACTTGCGCGACCTAAGTGATAACCGCCCGGTAACCGCCCGGTAACCGCCCATGGCCTTCTTTTGCCTATAAATAGACCCTGTGGGCCCCCCTTTCGAGAGGATCTTTTCCCAGAAACTCGGATAAAAGCTCCCGACGCCCAAGTCTCTTCTCAAAGCTTCCAGAACACTTCTAAGGTAATTTCTTATCTAGAATGGAAGATCTAAAGGGAAGAAGGAAGGCCTAAGTGTTGAAACTTATCAAACACTTGCGCGCCGACTTAATTCCTTCAATATAACTTGCGCGTCCCTCTTCTGGAAGAACCTCAAGAGGATGGGAAAGGGTTTAGTAAAGAGTCGCTCAAGTAATTCAACTCTGGTTGAAAATCGCGCAAGTATCCCTTATGTCGCGCAAGTATACTTGCGCGACCAATACTTGCGCGCCGCCGCAGGACTTGCGCGACCTTCAATACTTGCGCGCCCCTATCTTTTTGGGTGCCCATCTTGCCCTTTTTCACCCCTCTTAAGCCATTTCACCCTTCCTATTCAAGATTCAGTCTTCAAGATACTCTTCAAAGCCATTTATGGCATGATTTCTTGATTTGACATCCTTATCTGAAAGGAATTATGTGAAATATCTCTCAAAACCTAATGATTTAAACATCTTTATGTCACCAAAGATTGAGAGTTCATTCATTCAACCTCATCCTTTAAGATGAGAGAATCCTAACCTGGGTTTCCTTTTCAGGAATAATCCCCAGTTATAAAACCTTTAAACTTGGGCATCTTCCTTAAGAATAAGCCCCAATCAAAGTCCTTTAAACTTGGGCATCCTCCTCAAAGAGTAAGCCCCAAACCTTAATCCCTAACCTGGGTCTCCTTTTCAGGAATAAGACTCAGTCATAACCTTGGGCTTCCTTTTCAGGAGTAAGCCCCAAGTCCCCTAACCTAGGCTTCCTTCTCAGGAATAAGTCCTAGTCATAAATCTTGGGCATCTTTCTTAAGAGTAAACCCCAAGTCTCTTAAAATTTCTCTTAACCAGTCATAAATTTCCTTTGATTTGGGTTTCCTTTTCAGGAATAAAACCCAATCATAAGTCCCCTCCTAACTTGGGCATCCTCCTTAGGAGTAAGCCCCAAGATTAGAGTATTCAAATCTCCATGAAGCACATATAACTTTGTGGACCCTGTTCATGGATTTTCTTCCTAAAAGTAAATCCTAAACCTTCGCCTATCTGGGCAGTCATCTATACATAAGCCCCAAAACAAATTCTTATGATTGCATCTTTTATGGCACAATTGTCTAAATTTTACCAATACCTCTTGTTTCTCACACCGAGCATGACTCACGTGAGCTTAGAGTGTAAAAGTTATTATGACATTCATCTTTGAGCCATCAATCATAAAACATCATATCCCATTCCTCGAACTACGTGGGTTCTGATTCCTTTTTTCAAAACAAAGGATACGTAGGTAGCCCATTCATGGGTTCGATCCCAACATTGAAATAATCTCTGTCCTTCTGAAAGACGATAAACTTCAAGTGCCCCACTGAGTGGCTTTAAAACCAGCCTGGTCATCAAAATGACCAAGAGACTTTTATATAAATGTTTTGAAGGATACCATTGACCAAGAATCTCTAAACAAATATAGATGATTCTATATTGATGAAGAACCTCGAATACATATAAAAGATTCTCTAAATTTCTTGCATATTTAATCATTGATTGTTAAAACTAAAGGAAAGCTCATTTTATACTTGGTAATGTAATAAGGATTCACGAACTTAACTTAAATCTATAAAGAGAGTCCCGGAGTAGACAATAATTCCCCTCAAAAAGGTGTGATGAGTCCGACCTCCCATCCTCTCGACCAATGCAAATTCCTAAGCCTCATTAGCCCACAAGCTAATGAGCGCCTGCCTTTGGAAAGTAGGTCCAAACGGATGTGGAATCATTGGATGTTTCCGGTTCTACGAACAAACCCGTTAGAAACCGATCGGAACGTTTGAATCTCCCGTCCAGGAGGTCATCCCCGGATTCCGCGCGAAACAAAAAATGGTGAACCCGACGTGAATCCTTAACCAAGTTAAAGTGATGTTCTTCTTAGATGTTAGGCCCCTTGGGCCAACAAGGCAATCATTGACATATGATCATCCAAAAGATGCAGTAGCCGGATTCATCTTGATTATGTCTGTTATATGGAACATGCACTCTTTTTTCAAGATCTTCTACAAAAAATGGATTTCCATAAATTCACCCCTGTGAATACTGCTGCTGAGAACACCTCTACTGTGAGGTCTGCTGCCATGAAAACCAATGCTGCTACTCCTGCTGGAACGTCATCCGCTCTGAGGATGACATCACCAACTCAGCGTCTTCAACGCTGTGTTTCAAATGCACTGGTTAAGGAGTACCGTCGTAATGGTACTATCCCAACTCTGGAGGCCGCTCGTCAAGCCCTCCAAGTTAACAATTCTACCTGGTCGTCCGGACAACGGCGACCAGCAATCAAGAAGCAGGCGGTGCTGACTACCGTCTCCAACCGTTTCGGGTCGTTATCCCCGGAACGCAATTTCCATTCACTCCCTTATTCTGTGGAAGTGAATGAGCAGGTCCCGCAGGACCTTAATTCAAAGAGACAGGAGTCCTTCTCAAGGGCTCCCATCAACAATCGCCGCCAGACTCGTGCGGTAGTGCACCCTCAACATGATGAGGGTACCGGCTCCAGGCATTCAGCTCAGGTTCCTCGAACCCGAGCAGGCAAGATGAATCACCAGAGACGGAATCCGGTTAATAATAGGCAGGTTGTCATCCCTGCCATCTCCGGAGAAGTCCACCAACCTAACTTGGTGGCAAATAACGAGCAGGCATACACACCTGTTCGTTTTAATCCCGCTGTCCAGCAGACTCGTCTGGCAGCATCAAGCCGATCCCGCCAGGCAATTCCGGCGGAGTACCATAGGCAGGAACATACACCTGCTTATACATCAGCAGTTAGTCAGCAGGCTCGTCTGACTACATATGATGGATCTCGTCAACAGCGTTTGGCGAAGTGTAATCAGCAGGCACATACACCTGCTAATACTAATCAAGCCTACCAACAGTCTCGTTTGGTAGCGCACGGAGAAGTCAGTCGGAAAGCCCCGACGACAAACAGGAGGCAGACTAAACTCTCTGCCTCCACACTTGAGTACTGTCAGGATTCACTGATAGGAAAAGGAGGACAGGAGCAGGCACATACACCTACTCCAAGCCCGGAATGGACGTATATCCCTGTTCCGGCGGCTGAAGTCACCAAGCATATTTTATCAATGGTGAAAGAGCAGAAGCAAATTCCTGCTCATATTCTGGATGCTTGCCAGGATATCATAACATCTTCAGCATCATCTCAGGGACAGACACATAAATCTATCCCTAGCAGTGGAGTGACACATCAACAATTCACTCCGGAACAGACACACACATCTGTTCCAGTCCAAGAGGGTTGTGGGGCCTACTCCCCCATATCATATGGACAACCAAGTCAGGCACATACACCTGATTTGAGCGATGATCGTCAGCCTAACCTGACCATCTTTCCTGATCAGGCACATACACCTGCTCAGAGCAATCACTTTCGTCATCAAGTGATTTCTAAAGCGAGTAAGAAGGCATCTAAGAAAAAGATCCGCCCAGCACAGTCAGGAGATCAAAGGCCAATCTGCAACAAGGCCTTGCTCGATGCTGGAGTTCTTGAAGCCCTCAGACATTTATCTGTCGGAATTCAAGATTCTACTCCCTCAGTTCCCAATAACAGGAACATTAATCCCGAAGGTCTTCAACAGACACTTCCTCATGAAGACTTGCTTCATGAAAATTCGGTCAATCTTGAAGTTTCTTCTTCAGATGAGAACCACAGGAACCCTCTGTGTGGTCAGAAGACCAAGGAGCAAGAGATATCATCTTTTGCTGTAACCCATCATGAAGGTCCTCCTCATGGTGATGAACTTCGCTGCGAAAGTCCTCTCCGCAGTAGTGATTCACATTGTCTCGAAAATTCTTCAGAAGGCAATGTAGTGACGAGAAAGCCCTCCTATCTCGAGGCACTTGCAAACGTAAAACCAGTCATGTCTGAAGTTTTACTATCGGCAGGTGAAACTCTTTCTCCATCAGAAGATAGCTTGGGGTTCAGGTTATTCTCCGAACCTTCCCTAGGTCATTCATCTTCCAGCATGAATAGTGATTCCTCTACCAATCTTGTTGAATCCGATGAAGCAACAAGGAAACACCAACTCTGGTCCAAACAGGTAGAAGAATCTTCATTTAATGATAAAGAGGAAATGCTAAACATGAGGAAAAAACTGGCAAAAGGTGAAGTACCAGTCATGTTTTGGCCTTTGGCTGATTCACAGTATGACATTCCAAAGATGTTGACGGATGATGGAATCCATGATATTCGTCTTAACATATGGAAAACTCTTTGTCAATTAAAGAAGAAGGTATTATCTTACGATGAATATGAAAATCATCTTAAGATAATAGAAGGGTTACAACGCCAGATTGATTTGGCATCTCTATCAGTCTCTCGGTATCCGAAGGCTGAAAAGCAACAGAGAACCCTTCAACGTTCATGCCTTGGCGCGCTGAGAAAATTGCGTCAGTTAATTTCCAATGCTCCATCTAATGTTCATATCAGAGGATGGGGTATTCACGGAGCACTACATTTCACAGTGCTTTCCGGTCAGCAAAGCCCGCCGAAGATGGTCTCATGCAATGTTATTGCCCATGGCCGGCCACAGTCAATGGGCTTTGTTCATAATCAAAATCTTGCTCGAGATCAAGCTTCAACTAGTTCCTCTCAAAATCAAGTATATAGAGAACAGGTTGTTGAATTGCTCCTACATCAAGCAGGCGAGAATATTGCGCAAGCCTCTCGTCTGGAGCAAACACGTCATCAAATGACAGAAGTTTCGGAAATCATCCAACGGTCTGTTGAACCAGGTGATAAAAGTGGATACAGGTTAATGCATCCAGCTAATTTCCGAACTAAGATCCGCAAGATCAAGAGAGATTTCAAGAAGATCTCAGGCATAGCATGTCAAGAGACACCCCAGCTTGCCAGACTGGGGACTTCTCTAACCCAACCCTCAGAATCAACGAATGGGATTCGAGGAGTTGAGCAGAAGCAACAGGAACACCCCCAGTCCACCGGACTGGGGACTTTTTCAAATCTTCAATCCCTCCCTCAGAGAAAGTCAGTATTCTCTCGATTAGGGAATAAGACTCAAGAGGAACGAAGAGCCAAGATGTCATGAGATTCTCTCCAAGTGACGGTTCACAAAGAAATTCCTGAGGGGTCAAGTCAACGGAATGCCATGTCTTATCATGGACATAAAAGGAGACAATATCATAGAAATGCTGATAGAAAGGATTTCATGAAATATGCATCCATTAATGTCATCACTGCCGTTGCTGCTGATTCACCAGATGAGGCTCAATCAGAGGGATCAGATGAAGAGGTTCCTGCTCAAGAAGTTGCGCACACAGACCTAAATGAAGAAGGTGTGCGCACACGTAATCAAAGGCTTACCCAAAATTTGGGTATTCCTTCAAGTAACCCACTTCCCCCTCTCCGAAAAGGATCCAATAAGGGGAAAGGAAAGAATCAGGTTACTTCTCACCCTTCCTCTGAAGGAGGTCAATCGCTCTCATTAGAGCAAAGGCTTGCACAACAGGAGGAAGAAATGAAAGAATTAAGAAGGTTGAATGCAGAACTACTTCAGAGTAGTCTTCTTCTTAAGAATGCTGAAGTCCGACAGCCGAAGGAATTTGTTGTAACTACTGAGATGGATCAGGAATATCCTCCTTTATCAGTACACCCACAGAGGTCTAATCCTACGGGTCAAACGCAACAACGGTTGGCAGCACTACCATTAGTTGCAGCACCAACCTCCACGGCTGTCCAAGCTCCATTCATTGCACCTACCCAAAACCAAATTCAACCTGACGTTTCTCAAAAGTTAATAACTACTATTGAGTCATTAACAGCTCGGTTAGAAACTATGGAAGGGAAACGGGCGCATGTTCAACCTGAAAAGAAAGTTTACCCTGAATGGGTAGATTCAATTTCTCCTCCATCCAGTTTTGGAAACCCTATTTTCCCTACTTTCAATGGATCAGGCGACCCTGAACAACATTTGACGCATTACGTGTCTTGTTGTGATCCTATGATGGGAACTCCAGAACAACAAGAAGCAGTGAAACTCAGATGCTTCGTGCGAACCTTGCAAGGACCAGCTTTTGTCTGGTATACAAGCTTGAAATCCCGGTCAGTCATCGGATGGGAGGATCTTCGTCAAAAATTCCTTCTTCAGTTCAGCTCAACTTTGCCAAAAACGACAGTTTTCGATCTTACAAACTGCAAGCAAAGGGAGAATGAAAGAGTCTCTGATTTCATTGCTCGTTGGAAGTGATTAACATATTCCTTGAGTTTATCACTCCCTCAGGAGGAATTATTGCCAATCTGTGTGGCAAATTTGCGTGACGAATTACGCACGCCATTGATCCCTGTGAAATACACAGGAGGGTTTCGAGACCTTACTTCAATCGCTCAACAGATTGAAGATTCCCTTATGCAGGCTAAGGTTAAATCTCGTGTAATTCCATCAGCTCCAGGAAGAAGAATGGGTAAAGCAGAAACTGCTACAGTTATGCTTAAACAGGCACCTGTACCTATTTCTACTTCAAAACCTTCATCTTCTCGAAGGGCTCCACCTCCTGAACGCCAACAACAAAGGCTGTTTCGTCCAAATGATCAAAAAGATCAACGACGAAAACAATTTGAGGATATGAAGAGTAAAACATACTCTTTCCGAAGTGAGCAAGTTCCTGGTTACTTCATTTCAGCTCTGGAAAATAATTTGGTTCAATTACCAGTGCGGAAGAGACCAAACAAGGAAGGAGATGAAGACCGTCCCAATTATTGTCCCTTTAATCAAATGTTGGGACATCCCATCCAGGAGTGTTTTGTCTTTAAAGACCTCCTACAAAAGATGGTCGACTTGGGACAAGTCAAATTGAAGGGTTCTTCAGCTCATGTAGCGTGTATTACCGCTACAGATCCAGAGGAAGGAGGCGAGTGGCAGGAAGTCAAAAGCAAAACTGCGAAAAAATATGATGATTGGATGGTCAGAAAGACAATCAATCGGACTCATTCCATTTTGCGAACACAATTGAAGAAACCAATTGTGTCTCCTACAAAAGCTGCAGTAAAGCCTCCATCAAAGGACAAATCCTCAAAAGGGCAGCATAATTCAAAGAAGAAAGAGGAATCAGGAGAATATGAGTATGTATCAAAGCCTAAATTGTCTTTGACTCTGGCAGATTTCATGCCATCTACTTCAAAGTCACGGGCACCGTCCCACCAAACGGCACAGCCTAAACAGGCCAACCAGGCAGAGTCTTTATCAGACGAAGAATTGATCTTTGGTTCTGTTAATATGATTCAATTAACAGATTCATATTCCAGTCTTGATGAGCCTGAATTCCCTGTATCAAATAAAGGAACCCGAGGAAGTTCTAGAGGTTCAGGATATAGGGGAAGACGTGGATCTTTCCGAAGCCACTACTCTAATTCTACCCCTGCTAGCACTGTATATGCAGCAGAAACTCGTGGTAGAGCCCTTCAGCGAGCTCAAAATGAACAAGCAAGTTCTTCTGCTAATGGCCAACTCAGCTTCGGCACAATTATTTTGGAAGACCGATTAAAGGTTCCATCTTCTTTATCTCAGCAAGCAAATGGATCTAATCAGTCTAATTTTCCAAAACCAAAGATGTTGCCAACTTCAATACAAGATGCATCAGCTTCCAAAGCATCTGCTTCCAAGATACCTGCTAAACCACATATTCCTATTGGGAAACGCAGGCCTCTAGATCAAAAGTATGATATATTGAAACACTTGGCCCAAGTACCAGCCAAATTATCAATTTTGGATGCTTTGAATCTATCAAGAGATCTTCGGGAAGCACTCATCGAAGCTTTGTCAAATCCTCAAGAGTTTGAAGCTGAGATTGCTGCAGCTGAAATTTATCACATAGAGAATAATCCTGCAGAATTCCATGCAGTGATATCTTTTACTGATAAAGATGAGGATGATGTTGTGCATGGGCACATAAAACCTTTGTACTTATCTGGAAAAGTCAATGGTATAGATGTTCGAAGAGCTTTCATTGACAATGGTTCAGGAGTCAACCTCATGCCCATTCGCACACTTCGTCGATTGGGCCTCACAGAATCTGATTTATCTCCTTCTACCATGATGTTGCAAGGATATGATAAAAATGAACAAGAACCACTGGGAGAAGTTACGCTCAGAACTCAGTTTGGAGATCTTGTTTCCAATTCAGATTTCATGATTGTTGATCAAGACTCAGCTTTCAATATCTTGCTTGGAAGACCCTGGTTACATCAGCATGCAGCTATTCCGTCATCATACCATCAATGTCTCAAATACTGTTTCGATGGTCAAGTTGGAACATTATATGGTGATAAGGCCCCGTTCAAAACATGTGAGTCTCAATACATTGAGGCGGAATTTTATCACATAAAGGGAAGAGAAAAATCTACAATGAAGGAAATTACCAAAGTTAATGCTCCATATGGTTTGGAAAAAATTCCAATAAATCCATTTTCACATGTGAGTACAGATTATGTGTTACCTATCAGTCAAATTGACAAAATAGGCCCAAATCAAAATACTCTTATGGAAAGATCCATAATGTCAATTACGGCAATCGAGCCAGACAACATGGGAGAAATTGGTAACTTACCAAGCAATGATGAAAGCATAAGTGGTGACGTTTTCATTTCGTCTGCTGAAATCCAACAAGTCTATACTTCGCTAATCAGGCCAGAAGAAGTTATAGCAACACCAGAGGTGAATGTTGATGTCGATTCTCAATCCATCATCTCCTCTTTATTTCCCAAAGAAGACCCTTTTTCATCAATAGGGACGGAAATGGAAGCTTCTTCTTCAAAATGTGAAAATTTTGACATCTCTTATGATCATGAGAATTTCGTTTTTTCATCTACTTTGCAAGTAGAAACGGAAGATATAACACATGATGAAGAGGAAGAGGAAGATCTTAGAGATGCTCCTCCAGCATTTGAAGAGGGTATCTCTACCACTGTGGATGAACTCAGAGAAGTAAATCTGGGTACAGAGAAAGATCCACGCCCCACTTTAATTAGTGCGGCCATGACCCTTGAAGAACAAGAGATGTATATTTCTTTTCTAAAGCAAAATAAAGATATCTTTGCTTGGAATTATACAGAGATGCCTGGCCTTGATCCTGATGTTGCCACCCATCATTTGGGTTTGCCAAAAGAACATCGAGGATTCAAGCAAGCCGCGAGAAGAACACACCCAACCTATGCTTCCAAAATCGAGGCTGAAGTGGATAAGCTTATCAAAGCTAACTTCGTCAGAGAAGTTCAATATCCCAAGTGGTTGGCTAATATTGTCCCAGTAAAGAAAAAGAACGGACAAATTAGGGTTTGCATCGATTTCAGAGATCTTAATCGGTATTGTCCCAAAGATGATTTTCCAGTTCCGATTACAGAACTCTTAATTGATGCGACGGCTGGCTATGAAGTACTTTCTTTCATGGATGGATATTCTGGATATAATCAGATCTGAATGGCCCCAGAAGATGAGGAATATACAGCCTTCAGAGCTCCTCAAGGTGTGTTTTGTTACCGGGTGATGCCCTTTGGTTTAAAGAATGCAGGTGCAACATATCAACGCGCCATGCATCGTATCATCAAACCTTTTCTAGGGAAATTTGTTGAATGCTATGTAGATGATTTGGTGGTTAAATCCAAACAACGTTTTGATCACTTGGCTGATTTGGAAATCATATTCCACAAGCTTCGACAACATAATTTGAAGATGAACCCCTTAAAATGTGCTTTTGGGATAACCTCAGGAAAATTCCTCGGCTTTGTTGTACGCCATCGTGGTATTGAAGTCGATCCTGAGAAGACCAAATCAATCCTTGGTATGTCACCTCCTCAGAATTTGAAAGAATTAAGAGGACTTCAAGGAAACTTAGCCTATATTCGGCGTTTCATCGCCAATTTGGCAGGCAAAAGTTTACCTTTTACCAAATTATTGAAGAAAGGAGTCACTTACCAGTGGACTAAAGAATGTCAAGAAGCATTTGATGTTCTCAAGAAATACCTCTTAAGTCCACCAGTACTCATGCCACCTGTTGAGGGTAGACCTCTTATCCTCTATGTGACAGCTTTAGAGTGATCATTGGGTGCCTTTCTCGCTCAAAAGAATGATGCTGGGAATGAAAATAGTCTCTACTATCTCAGTAGAACTATGCTTGAAGCAGAAACCCGGTATTCGAGTATTGAAAAATGCTGCCTAGCATTAATCTTTGCAGTTCAGAAACTGAGACACTACCTGCAACATCACGAGGTCCAATTGGTATCTCGTAATAATCCACTCAAATTCATCCTTAGTCGTCCAATGCTTACAGGACGTCTGGAAAGGTGGGCGGTTATTCTACAGCAGTTCGACATTCAATATGTGTCTCAAAAGGCAATTAAGGGCCAAGCTCTGGCTGATTTCCTGGCTGAACACCCTTCAGTGGAAGACACATATTCAGATATCGAACTCCCTGATGAGGAAGTTTTTTCTATTCAAGAGAATCCTCAAACATGGGAAATGTATTTTGATGGTGCTTCTAGAAGTCCAACAGGGAAGAAAATGGAAAATCCTAAATTCAACAAAGTTGGTTTAGGAATTGTGCTCATTTCTCCAGATAAGGCAGTGTTACCTTATTCCTTTTTGTTGTGGGAAGGCGGTACCAATAATGAAGCTGAATACCAAGCTCTCATTGCAGGCTTGGAGTTAGCGCTTCAAGCACAAGTGAATCACTTAAAGGTAAAAGGTGATTCAGACCTGGTAATCAAACAAGTCAATGGGGATTATGCCATCAGAAAAGAAGAATTAATCCCTTTGTATGATTACGTCAGAGAGTTAATGTCGGAATTCCCTTCAGAACCGACATTTTCTTATGTCCCAAGATCACAAAATGCTCAAGCTGATGCACTGGCTAATATAGCCACAGCTTTAGCAGATCCAAATCGGGACGAGACAACCATCGGTATTGCCCACCGTCGTGCAATTTCACCTTATGTTCAAGTCAGAACAGAGGAAATTAATGAAATTAGTCCCATTCCTGAACCATATGGTCATACTACAGGATGGATGTCACCTATCAGGGAATACCTTCAAAATGGAACACTTCCACCTGATAGAGCCAAGAGAGAACAAATTCGGCGACGTGTGGTCAATTTTACTCTTTATGATGGTCCAAACCACCTCGAGAAAATTCTCTACAAACGTGGTTTTGATGGAGTTCTCTTCAGATGTATTGATGGTGAAGAGACAATGGCTGTCATAAAAGAAGTGCATGCAGGAGTCTGTGGTGCCCACCAGTCTGGACATAGATTGTCTGATCAAATTCGAAGACTTGGATACTTCTGGCCTTCAATGATACAAGATTGTGTTAATTTCACAAAGAAGTGTCATTCATGCCAAGTATATGCCAATTTCATTCATCAACCTCCAGAGTTGCTTCATACAGCTAAATACTCATGGCCATTTTCCACATGGGGAATGGATGTGGTGGGACCTTACCCTTCAGCTACGGCCAAGCAGTTTAAGTACATTCTTACTGCTACTGATTTCTTTTCCAAATGGGCAGAGGCAGTACCTCTCAAAGAAGTCAGTTCTAAATGCATTGTTAGCTTCATCAAGTCTAACATCATTACTAGATTTGGTGTCCCTCATACCATATTGACAGACAACGGCACCAACTTCTGCTCTTCTGAGGTAAAGAGATTGTATCAAGAATACAACATTAAGTCCAACCATTCATCTCGATATCATGCAGCGGCTAATGGCCAGATAGAGGCCTTCAACAAGACTCTTTCAAATATACTGCAAAAGATGGTGGATAAAGATAAGAGGTCATGGCCTGATAAACTCTATCATGCTTTATGGGCTTATCGGACTACCACTTGCAATGCAACGCGATCTACTCCATATTCATTGGTATATGGAACAGAAGCAGTCTTTCCAATTGAAGTCCAATTTCCCTCACTCAGAATAGCCATTTGTGATCAGTTATCAACAGATGAGAAATCCCAAAAGCGGTTGAATGAATTGGAACAGTTAGATGAGAAAAGATTGTGCACTTTGCACCACTTGGAAATCTATCAGAATCGAATAGCACGAGCTTTTAACAAAAAAGTTCGTCTTCGTTCATTCATTCAGGGAGAATTGGTATTGGTTCTCAGAACACCAATGATACCAGGAAAGAAGCCTCCCAAGCTTGAACCAAAATGGGAAGGACCTTATTCAGTACATAAGGTCTACTCCAATGGAGCGTATTCTCTGATTTCAATGGATGGAGAACACATCAAGACTCCAACTAATGCCAGATTTCTGAAGAAGTATTTTGTATAAACACAAAATATTGTTCACAGAACTAAGACTCTTACATTTGGTTCATACAGCAATGGTCCAGTATGACCTTAAACTACAACTTCGTCCAACATGACATTAAACTGTGTTACACTTTGGTCCAGTATGACCTTAAACTACAACTTCGTCCAACATGACATTAAACTGTGTTACACTTTGGTCCAGTATGACCTTAAACTACAACTACGTCCAGCATGACGATAAACTGTATGGTCCGTACATATGACCTTAAACTATTCGCACTTATGTCCCTGCAACATGACACTAAACTGTGCAGCACCAATAGTCCTAACTGCAAGACTTTAAACTGCATAGTCCCTGATTTTGTCCTACATGACAATAAACCGTATAAAAGTTCTTATATTTTGTCCGAGATGACATTAAACTATATTTTGTCCTAGCGACATGACATTAAACTGTGTGGCACTTTCATCGTCCAGCATGACGTTAAACTGTGTTAAGTCCCTTATTGTCCTACATGACACTAAACTGTATTCTGTCCGAGATGACATTAAACTATATTGTGTCCTAGCAACATGACATTAAAACTGTGTGGCACTTCCAATGTCCAGCATGACGATAAACTGTAAAAAGATCAGAACTGATATCCTCATATTGATTCACCTTAGTCTTAGCTACATGACTTTAAACTGTACAGCATCAGTTCGTCCTTGCTATATGACGCTAAAACTATACAGCAATGGTCCAGTATGACTTTAAACTGCAACTTCATCCCACACGACATTAAAACTGTGAAAAAGTTCCATAAACAGTCCAGCATGACCTTAAAACTGCATCATTCCTGGTCCATGTATACGACCATAAACTATTTGCAAATATGTCCAGCAAGACGTTAAACTGTGACGTCCTAACTACATGACGCTAAACTGTATAAAAGTCCCTCACGTCCGGAAAGACGTTAAACTATATAATCATCAAAAGTCCAGCATGACATTAAAACTGCACAATCCCCCTTTCGTCCAATATGACGTTAAACTATATTGTCCCCTTCGTCTTAACTACATGACGCTAAACTGTACAGAAAGTCCCTTTTTTATGTCCTACATGACATTAAACTGTACATCGTTAAGGTTGTTATTACCTCTTGTTTCTCACACCGAGTATGACTCACGTGAGCTTAGAGCGAACATCAACCATAACACTCCCTTTGGGCCACTAACCATGTGTAAGTCCCAACAACATTTTTTTTAGATCATTGTCCACAAGAACAACTTGATCATTAATTCATTCTTTAATTGAACTACACAGACTTTGATCCTTGCCCTCCAGGCTGGGTATGTAGGCAACCTCCCAAAGGTTCAAGCCCAAAAACAATCTTTTCACATTGGTTCACCACAATCTCATATGATGATGATTTGTGAAACCACCCTTGGAATAAATATCTTTACATTGATTCACTTTCGTCCTTGTTATATGACGTTAAACTATACAACACTTTTGTCCAGTACGACAATAAACTACAATATTCTTTGATTTCCTCATTTGAGAAGGAACCATTATTAAACATTGATTCTTTTTCAATCATGGTTTTCATTTTCAAAAAGACTACGTACATACATGGTAATGCCTAAACTTTTTATCTTAGGTTAAAACCATCATTGCACTAAAGTCCCTTTTCACCCTTCACATGTACGAACCAAATTTGTACAAAGGGTAGTTTCTAGAACTACGTGGATTTGATTCCCATCTTTATGGGATACGTAGGAACATTCGAGTGTCCCTCGAATCCAGTCCCAAGTCTTTTGGGCCTAACCCCAAATTTCAATTTCAGTCCCTTGGCTGAAAAGTCCTCATGAAAACACACACTGTGTATTCATTATTATGGTCCGAATTCTATGACCCCAAAAACTAAGATCACTCATCCTTTCGTCCTGCACGACGTTAAACTGTATTTCAAGAACTACGTATGGCTTGATTCTCATTCTTATGAGATACGTAGTGAAGTCCAAGTTTCAATTCAGGACCCAGCCACAACATGATTATGGTTTTCATTGACCTATGTATCTCTATATACATTGGAAAATACCAATCTTTATGTATTATAATCCTAACCTTAAATATTTTCAGATCTTCATAACCCTTTTCATGACTTATGGTCACAAAAATGTCAAACTTCTGAGAATTCTTTTGCCTGACTATGCAGCACGTGCCCATAGGTGGCCTTGCATAAACAGTCCACATAACAGACTTGTCAGCCAAGAGATGCTATTTATTTGACCATGCAGCCAATGCCCATAGGTGGCCCTGCATGTTTTCAACCCCCTAACGGGTTTGTTAAATAATAGTAACTTCATTCTTGGGAAGAATGCCTCTTTTGTCCTTATTTGTCTTAAACGACAGTATGTAAGGATCCGCAAAAATAGCCATCCTTAATGTATTTGTCCCATATCCTTTTTCATGATCTGAAAGTATTCAAGTCTATGGTTTATTCTTCTTCCCTACGTTTGGGTCAGACCTTCGTAGGAGTGATATTCATCCAGTTCTTCGATATTCTTGTTTGAAAATATCTTCTCCATATTCAAGTACCTCTTTCCATACAACAAACTCTATGCTTTAGAAAATTTGAATCTCCATAAACTTTCACTGGCTTTTAGCACTAGGAAAGTAAATTTCTGAGAGTTCTTTTGCCTAACTATGCAGCACGTGCCCATAGGTGGCCTTGCATAAACAGTCCACATAACAGACTTGTCAGCCAAAAGATGCTATTTTATTTGACTATGCAGCCAATGCCCATAGGTGGCCCTGCATATTTCAACCCCCTAACGGGTTTTGTTAAATAATAGTAACTTCATTCTTGGAAACTACTTCTTCTAAATGCTATTTAGCTCTTTTTCATATCATTCCTCAGATTCAAATATTCTTAAGTCATAGTTTACATATTTTCTCTCATACTTGAGTATGGTAATTTGTTTTCAGATAAATTATCAAGGAATTGAATCCATTTTAATCCATTTTTCGGTCAAAGCTATTTCGACCTTAAACATTAGCCCCTTTATGTCCGGCATGCATGACTTTAAACTGCCCACAAAAGACAAAGGAACTCTGAATAAAAGTCAAGTTCCAGCACACTTGCGCGCTGCCCTCTGTGCACTGAAGACTTGCGCGCCCCCCTTTTCCTTTGGATGGATTCAATTTCCTCAGAGTCAAATCCTCATTTCTTTCCGGATCCAACTCTGAGGGGGGACTTTTGTTGACGCTCCTTTCGTCACAGAATCTAAAGATCGGAAAAGGGGGAATATCTGAGCTCAATGTGATTCATCCTTTGAAGAAACATCAAAAATCGACAAAGGGATGAACAAGGAGAACATTGCCCATAGGTCGCGCAAGTTCCCTCATGGTCGCGCAAGTACACTTGCGCGCCGCCTAGTGGTCGTGCAAGTACTTGCGCGACGCCTTATGGTCGTGCAAGTGACTTGCGCGACCTAAGTGATAACCGCCCGGTAACCGCCCGGTAACCGCCCATGGCCTTCTTTTGCCTATAAATAGACCCTGTGGGCCCCCCTTTCGAGAGGATCTTTTCCCAGAAACTCGGATAAAAGCTCCCGACGCCCAAGTCTCTTCTCAAAGCTTCCAGAACACTTCTAAGGTAATTACTTACCTAGAATGGAAGATCTAAAGGGAAGAAGGAAGGCCTAAGTGTTGAAACTTATCAAACACTTGCGCGCCGACTTAATTCCTTCAATATAACTTGCGCGTCCCTCTTCTGGAAGAACCTCAAGAGGATGGGAAAGGGTTTAGTAAAGAGTCGCTCAAGTAATTCAACTCTGGTTGAAAATCGCGCAAGTATCCCTTATGTCGCGCAAGTATACTTGCGCGACCAATACTTGCGCGCCGCCGCAGGACTTGCGCGACCTTCAATACTTGCGCGCCCCTATCTTTTTGGGTGCCCATCTTGCCCTTTTTCACCCCTCTTAAGCCATTTCACCCTTCCTATTCAAGATTCAGTCTTCAAGATACTCTTCAAAGCCATTTATGACATGATTTCTTGATTTGACATCCTTATCTGAAAGGAATTATGTGAAATATCTCTCAAAACCTAATGATTTAAACATCTTTATGTCACCAAAGATTGAGAGTTCATTCATTCAACCTCATCCTTTAAGATGAGAGAATCCTAACCTGGGTTTCCTTTTAAGGAATAATCCCCAGTTATAAAACCTTTAAACTTGGGCATCTTCCTTAAGAATAAGCCCCAATCAAAGTCCTTTAAACTTGGGCATCCTCCTCAAAGAGTAAGCCCCAAACCTTAATCCCTAACCTGGGTCTCCTTTTCAGGAATAAGACTCAGTCATAACCTTGGGCTTCCTTTTCAGGAGTAAGCCCCAAGTCCCCTAACCTAGGCTTCCTTCTCAGGAATAAGTCCTAGTCATAAATCTTGGGCATCTTTCTTAAGAGTAAGCCCCAAGTCTCTTAAAATTTCTCTTAACCAGTCATAAATTTCCTTTGATTTGGGTTTCCTTTTCAGGAATAAAACCCAATCATAAGTCCCCTCCTAACTTGGGCATCCTCCTTAGGAGTAAGCCCCAAGATTAGAGTATTCAAATCTCCATGAAGCACATATAACTTTGTGGACCCTGTTCATGGATTTTCTTCCTAATAGTAAATCCTAAACCTTCGCCTATCTGGGCAGTCATCTATACATAATCCCCAAAACAAATTCTTATGATTGCATCTTTTATGGCACAATTGTCTAAATTTTACCAATACCTCTTGTTTCTCACACCGAGCATGACTCACGTGAGCTTAGAGTGTAAAAGTAATTATGACATTCATCTTTGAGCCATCAATCATAAAACATCATATCCCATTCCTCGAACTACGTGGGTTCTGATTCCTTTTTTCAAAACAAAGGATACGTAGGTAGCCCATTCATGGGTTCGATCCCAACATTGAAATAATCTCTGTCCTTCTGAAAGACGATAAACTTCAAGTGCCCCACTGAGTGGCTTTAAAACCAGCCTGGTCATCAAAATGACCAAGAGACTTTTATATAAATGTTTTGAAGGATACCATTGACCAAGAATCTCTAAACAAATATAGATGATTCTATATTGATGAAGAACCTCGAATACATATAAAAGATTCTCTAAATTTCTTGCATATTTAATCATTGATTGTTAAAACTAAAGGAAAGCTCATTTTATACTTGGTAATGTAATAAGGATTCACGAACTTAACTTAAATCTATAAAGAGAGTCCCGGAGTAGACAATAATTCCCCTCAAAAAGGTGTGATGAGTCCGACCTCCCATCCTCTCGACCAATGCAAATTCCTAAGCCTCATTAGCCCACAAGCTAATGAGCGCCTGCCTTTGGAAAGTAGGTCCAAACGGATGTGGAATCATTGGATGTTTCCGGTTCTACGAACAAACCCGTTAGAAACCGATCGGAACGTTTGAATCTCCCGTCCAGGAGGTCATCCCCGGATTCCGCGCGAAACAAACGTACGTAAGGATCTCGTCCGAAATTTTCAATAGGTCCCGTGTTTCGAACATGGTCGGTGGACCCTCATTCGTCTCGTCCCATCCCAGGCTAACACAATATGGATGGTGCATTTATTCCATGGTCAACAGTTATCCTCCATCATCACACTGCCATCATTGTGACCCAAATTTCGAGCATCATGATTCACACTTTTCCACTTCCTTGTGTTCAAGTGGAATTCCAACATACCCGGCTTTATCTCTTTGCGCATCTAGGTGTGCTACATAGACGGGTTAGCATAATTGGACCGGTATTTCCCAAGCGTCCCTTTTCCCTACCATGTCCCTTCCAATGTTGGGAAAGTCCCACCACTACTTCTTGTTTCCCACATCGAGCACGACTCACTTAGGCTTAGTAGTTTTGGTAAGATGTGTACCGGAACATCCAGGATTCTCATCTTCCTACAAGATGTTAAAATTGTGACCTAAGAACTACGTACGGCTTGATTCCCATCCTTATTGGATACGTAGATACACCCCAATGTTTCACCCAGGGTCCAGCCACATGAATCATATAGTTCTGTTCCTCCATATTTCTGACCCCTGTCCTGACCCCTCGTGAGGAACGGCGTAACTGCAATTTTTCCCTAAAAAAGTTTAGGATGCCCCACGATGGAATTGGGAAATGACAGCCCCCTATCCAGAGAGGCCATGTCTGAAATAAGGAATGATCCATGATCAAACCAATGCACCCATCTAGCATACTCCCACCATAGTGGCATAATTTCATGACTGTTGGATTCTGTTCGAAAAAACCATCACTCCACATCCCATGCTTTGTGTGCCCCTTATTCGGACTCTTTTCCTATTTAATGTCTGGAGGAACCCCCATAAAGTATTGATGCTCATCCTATGGCCCACCTAGTACCCTGGGCCAACGTTCCGGAAGAATAACAGATGACATTTGCGACAGGTCCTTTGTTTTGAACATGGTCAACGGTCAACCCTCATTTGTCTGTCCCCACTATAGGCTAATAAAATAATAATATAGTGTTTTGAATGAGGTCAATAGTTATTCTTTATTGTCACGCCAACCCCAGAATGTTCCAAATCCTTGGTATCATGATTCACACTTCCCATTCCCATCTGTTCTGATCGATTTCAGTGCCCCTCGCGTTGCACCATTCGTGCACAAGAGCACACTAGAAAAACAGTAATTCGGCTCTTCTGAGAACTTCAATCTCTAGTCAGGTCTCTCCCATTTCCAGAAAATCTGGACAGGTTTTCCAAACCTTGGATGCCCGAAGCTTGGTTTGCACTCCTACATTTGGATGGGGTGATGAGGTGGCTATCCAATTTTTCTCACATTGGGCCCGACCCACGTGAGCTTAGGGAATGGTTGCTGGACATTCCAAGAACATCATAAGGATGTAGTAAACCAATGCAAACAATGTAACTTGTGCACGCTATGACATTCAAACAATCAAAGAATGAAAGTATGTTTAAGGGTTTGTAATCATTAAAGTAACCAGGGGTCAACTCCCTCCATGGATGGATTGAATTCGTCGAAGTAATGTTGCAGCTCTACCACTCCCTGGATAATGGCGTTTAGGAGTTTCTTCCACCTGTTTACATCCCCATCCCCCTCAACAGCAAGTGGGTGCAACTCATTGGCCGCAATCTGGGCCTACTCCACGTTGGCCCGGATAGTGATCATCTCCCCAGAAGCTCGTATAAGGCCTTCTTCGGCCTCTATCATATGGGCTTTCAATCATGATATTAGCTCAGATTGCACCTTGAGGTTGGTCAAGTGCTCATATACTCGATCTTTCAGCCGCTGGACCTCATCTTCAGCCTTCAAGAGCATCATGATGTTTACTGCCTTCCTCTGCTACAGGAGAGTCGCCACTACGGGATTCCCTTGTTGCCTTCTGGCCTCGGCCCCAAGATCGAGAAAGTTCACCCTCACCGACCAAGATGGTTGGCTGCTTCAACATCTCCCCTGAGTAGGCCACCTCCCAGCTCTAGGCATATTTTCTTATCAGCCCAAGGACGGCGGTCGGCGGAGGAAATGCATTCCTCATCTTCCCATATTCCCATGTGAACATGAGCCACATCTGCATCATCACACACTGGTTCTCTACGTAGCGCACCCCCAGATTGGCCTACGGGGTCAGGCAATGCAGGCACCATAATTTCCTGGCAAACCGGTGTGGGGTGTATGGCTCACAGAGACGCTCTCAGTCCTCCCTAGCCACCAGGACTCCACCTCAAAAGTCCAAGAGGTAGGCTTGGTGGTCTTCCTTTCCCTGTCCATCATCCGTGAAGGCCCCCATTGGCAATGGGAAGGGGTGGAGATTGAATTCTTCCACCCTCCACACCCGGTTCAGAATTTATGGTGCGGTCAGGTTGGTTGGAAAGCTCCTCGCCGCGTTCATGATCGAGAGACAAAATTTCAACCCTGGAGGTGAAATGGGGTTCGGATACTCGTAGATCCCCCTAAGGTGTGTCGCCATCCATCCGTATAGGAGGTGGAATGTCCTGTATACCCTCTGTGGCCTTTTCCCCTCACTAATGTGCCACAACATTTTGTACATATTGGCGAGCATTGGGATCCCCGGGTTGACCTGCCCTCCTGTCACCAAAATGGATGCCATGATGAAGGTACTTGGACGCACTGCCATGTTTGTATCCCTCACCGGCAGAATCCAACCACAGATGAGAGCTGCGATGAATGCCGCCAGCCTGACTATTGGTCGTTGTTTAGTTCTGACACCGAACCCCCAATTGTTCCATTGGCTATCCTCCAACAGCCGCCAGTACGAGTTTTTCTTTCTCCGGGCACCCTTCGGGCAAGTTCGAGGCCTCGCCAGGAACTGGCTGTTTTCTGGGAAGTTCAAGAACTTCTTGAACCAGCTCTTGAAGTGGACATCCCTCAAGGCCTCCTTGTCCTCCCCGGGAATGAGCTCCATCAATGCCATCGCCAGACGTGGCATATGCTCCGGATCCTCCCATACATGCATGGCCGGGTGAAATTCGTCATACATTTCCCCCATTATCGGGACCCCCAAGATCTGTTGCACATCCCACAGGTTAATGCCGACCTTTCCATGGTGCAGGTGGAATGTATTGGTCCCCGGAAACCATCGGCTCAAAAGCTCTGACATTAACTGCTTCGGCAGGTAGATATGGAACTGGGAAGCCCAAGCTGCCTCATACATTCCCACTCTCCTTAGATATAACCCGAACTCCTCGCAAAAGCCTCCTACCCAGTAGGCCCAAGCCCAATCGTCCGTGAAATTGTCGCCATGGGGAAGGTCCAATTCCTTGGACCACCCCTTATTTGGGATCCCCAACACTGCCTTAAGGATGGTTCGGTACAGCGGAGGGGACGTCTCTGGCTCCAATGGATTCCCGTCAATGTTGTTCAGATGATTGTGTTGTTATTAAGTGGTGACAGGAATGAAGTCCTCCCAGTCATGGCCATCGGGTGCCCGGAACCATTGGTGTTGACACGACGTGCTTTAGAACCATTAAGATGGCTCATCTCAACCCACTACAGGGATGAAGACATCATCCCTCATCCCAAATCAATACAGAGGCAACCTCCTGCACAACGGGTAATTCTTCTGGCCCTCCAATAGTAGCTCCACCAAAGAACTATCGACTTAGTGGCTCCGAACTAGCTCTCCTAGCCCCATGTTATTCGCCATTTCGTCCCTCCATGCGGCATCCGCAAGGACCCCCTGTACAGCTTCTTGGTGGGCCATTTGGTTATGGAACATGGATTTTTCCTTGGCTGGTTTGTGAAGATTGTTTGCAATGTGAGTTCGTGAAGGCCACTCATGAATGTTGTTCGCGGAAGCGCTGCCTCAGTGTTCAAAGATGGATTGCGGAGCGCAAACGCGGTGTCAAAGACTCGCTATGCACCGCTAAGCCTTGATTCGAAGAGATCACTCGTGGAGTACGCAGAGCTTCACAAATCGAGAGAATAAGAAGACAAGATCGCGGATAATGGAAAGGAAAAAAGAGATGGCATTCCCCCTATTTATAGGATATGGCCTTCAGAGCTTCGCGGCCCATCCAGTCCGCGAGGAGCTTCGTGGTGCGCCCGACCCACATGGCCCCTATCCGCCACGCACACCCTCTTCGCGAGTCATCACCACGAACGACCGATGATTTTGGAAATTTCCCTCAGACTTCGACCCTTGATCCCTCCACTGCTCCAAGTATGAGCTGGGAATTCGTTGCGCCAAAATTTGGAATGAGGAAAAGGCCCCAAGATGGCCCCCCGTACTGCCTCGCGAAGCCCCTTCATGAAGTCCCTAGCACCGTGGCCACGACGAAGCACGGGAGGAAGGATGCTCTGTGAATGGATTTTATATTCACGAACCTGCCGCGAAGCACAGGGTGGCGGGATGCTCCGCAAATGGATTTGACATTCGCGATCCCACCGCGTAGCACAGGAGGCAGGATGCTCTACGAACGGATTTGATGATCACGAACCCCCTGTGAAGCACAGGAGGTAGGATGCTCCGCAAACGGATTTGACGTCCGCGAACTCGCCACAAAGCATAGGAGGCAGCATGCTCCACGAATGGATTTGACATTCGCGAGCCCGCCGCGAAGCTACATAGCCCCTCTTAATGCCGCGTGAGCTATGCTCCGTGGCGCATCTTACCTATAAATATCGAGCCCCCCCTGAGCTCTCTGGATGAACAATTTGACATTTCAGCCTCTCAGCTCCCGAATCGCAAAACATTCATCCACTTAGTGAACCATGAGCTGCACGAGGTACTTCCGCTTTGCAAAGTGCCTCCCCATTGTCTCATTTTTCTCCCCTCTTCCGAGAGGGATGCCTTTTTCGAAGCCTAAGGGATTTCGCGAAGGAAGGGGATCCCCAAGGGGACCCGGGTTGTCGTGGATAATTTATGCTTCGCAAAACACCTTTCAGGTACACATGATCCATTTTCTAAGGCATGATCACTATACTTTGTGAATCACACTGCTTCCTAGCATCCTGCTCCACGAGGCACCTTTTCTTCATGAGAATGCGCTCCGCGAATGCCTTTGCACTTCGTGTAGCACCTCCCATTTGCACCTCCGCCACATTATATGGCAAAGGCACCCCACATTGCGAAGCACACCCCTTTGCAAGTGCTATCTGCCACGCGAAGCAACAAAGCTCCACAAGGCCCCAACTTAGGGACCCCTCTGCTTGGAAAATCATTTTCCCATGCGACCCTATAGGTTTGCATGATTTGACTTCAAATTCCCCTGGACGATACTGCCCATAGCTTTGCTGCACCTAATGCTTCTTTGCATAGGCACGCAAATGGCTATTTCTTTTTCGCATAGCCACGCTAATGGGGACCCCTCAATGGTTCGCTCTATGGCCCCCCTTCACCATGGCCATGCCGATGCCTTACCTTCCACAAGGGGCAGAGGGTACCGGTTATGTAATTCCTAGGGGTGCGGGGAAAACCCTCCTCGTCTGATATGTAGGATGTTAAACTTCCAGGCACCCTCGTCCTCGACACATGACGTTAAACTGTGACATCGCCCCATGCCCCGCACGTAGGGTCACCCACCTTGGACATTCTCCATGCCCCCTGGTCTCCACAGGGGATGATATCCTCCTTCTTTTAGTGGCATTTGTCTACGGGGAAGGGCAGACACCTATGTGTAAGCCCCTTGCTTTTCTTGCAAGAGGCAGCACCCCTGCCCCTCCTCACTTCCTTGGTGCCAAGGCCAGCGGAGGGCGTGATAGGGAACGAGGATCCTCCTTTCATCGGTCCTAAGTCCCTCTCCTGCTATGCTTTATCTCCCTCGGGCCTCCATCCTGGAGTAAGTCCCGACACCATGGGCCGCTTCAGAGAATAAGCCCTATTCCTCTTCACTTCCCACGGACGCACCTTTCACAACGTGGTCGTATGGCCTTTTTTGCGTCTTGTTTCTCACACCGATCATGACTCATGTGGGCTTAGTGTAAGCATCGGCCATGACACCATCCCTGCCTCGCATGACGTTAAATTGTATCCCATCCCACATGACGTTAAATTGTATGTCGTTCCGTATGACGTTAAACTGTATGTCATCCCGCATGATGTTAAACTGTATGACGTCCCGCATGACGTTAAACTGTACATCCAAACTTTGGGAACTTTGATCCATGTCAAGTCATGGTACATAGTAAGCCTCTAAGAGGTTCATGCTCACCACCCAGTCGTTATGACCTCCTTAATGTCGGTTCACCAAACTCTACCATGGGCCACCTCAGTGTGTAAGCCCCAGATTCCCCCATCCCTCGTGACGTTAAAATGGATTCCAATCCAGTGGTATGCTGTTGTGATCCTCTCGAACTACGACGACTTTGATCCATGTCATGGCATGGTACATAGGAAGCCTCCACGAGGTTCAAGCCAACCATCCAGTTGTCCCGACAAGCCTTCACGTCAGTTCAATAGAACCTTTCCACCCCGAACTACGAGGACATTGATTCATGTCAAGGCATGGTACGTAGGAAACCTCATGAGGTTCAAGCCCAACATCCATCGGACCAAGGTCCATCTTCACGTCGGTCCTCCACTTCCACCCTGAACTACGTGGTCTTTGATCCTTGTCAAGGCATGGTATGTAGGAAACATCACGAGGTTCAAGCCCAACATCCATCGGACCAAGGTCCATCTTCATGTCGGTTCTCCTACACCACCACCTCCCGAACTACGAGGACTTTGATCCATGTCAAGGCATGGTACATAGGAAGCCTCACGAGGTTCAAGCCCACCACCTGGTCGTTCGGACCTCATTCTCATCGGTTCACCCACCACCTTGGCCGGCCTAGAGTGTATGCCCCACACAACCTTCCCAAACTACAAGGACTTTGATCCATGTCAAGGAATTGTACATAAGAAGTCTCTTTGAGAATCAAGCCCAAATAACCATTTTCCATCCGGATTCTTACCCGGGCCGCCACATACCGGTGAGATCATTCCACCCCATTTCCCTCCATAGCATTCGGGAATCCGCCTATGTGCTGGCCCCAATATCGGTGTTCCCTCAAGGAGGTTCCCCAATCTAATCCTCTTTAATTGGTATTATGATCAGTCCAATCCGTCCCCACTGGACGTTAAACATGCGACATACCCTGGGTTAAACATAGGAAGCTGAGGAAAACCTCATATACATGCCTATGGCATACGATTCCCCACACTCTATCTGGGATGACTCAGGATTCTACGCCCCCGAGAATCCCTATAATAAGGGATTGAAGAAAGACACACCAATCCCCAGCATCCAGACACGTCAGTGATGCCCCAGTGTGACTACTCCCCTAACCGGAGGTTGCTGCCCTGACCGGACCCCTTGGAATGTCCTGATAGAAGAAGTGTAATTAACTGGTGTCCATGAAGATATGGCACCATGAAGAGTTTCACAAACAATGTATTAAATCTATGAGGGAGACCCGGACAAGGTGACGAGTTCAGAGGAGGAATCCACAGAAGGAAGAACTGACATCTCATCATCCTGTTTTGATCAAGGAGAAAATTTCCCTGAACATGGAGCGAATGTCGCCTGCATTTGGGAAGCGGGAATGTGGGGTAACAAAAATCCACACTTGTCGCACTTGAGCAGATGGACGCGTGCACCTCGGCGAAAGAGTCGGAAAAAACGTGCAATAACTTACGCACCACCCACTTGCACAATTAGAAAGCTTATCCCAAGGTCTCATATTTTCCTATAAATAGACCCTTGGGGCCTTTATTTGGATGGAAGAGTTTACCTAATGGTTTATTGCTACTCTAACCTCCATTTTTCTTCACTCATGTCCTCTAGAAACGTCGAACATAATTTCTTAACATCGAAAGTGAGGGGATCAAAGGTTGATAGTGATACTTAATTCCATTAATTGATAAAAATAAATAACACTTAAATGAATCATTATCCCAACCCACCAGATTTAAGAAGACTAGCTTGATTTTAACATCCACCAATATAAACTTGCACTAATCTCTTCTAGGAATACTTGTGAATACCCTTGAAGGCTTGATTCATGTCTTGTATAATTTTAGTCATCCAAGTTGTTCTCCACCTAAGGTGACATCTGTTCACCCAAGAATACTTGCATGGAGAAACCTTGCATGACCCTACTTGGTTCTCCCTACCCTTCAACCTATATGACCCTTTCATGAAGCCTCCTTCAAAGCCACTCAGGGAAATTCTTCTCCATCAACAACTCCCTTGACTAAAAGAGACCATCTTTAAACCTCCACCAAGACCTCTAGATTTACAAAAACCTATGGGAAAAGAAAATAATTATGTCACCCATTTGGATTTGGATTTATACAGTCATTGGTTTCCCAAAATTAACTTACCAGAGGGTAATGATCCTTAAGGTATCTATAGATTTGGATATCTATAGTCACATAGAACCTTACCCCAGGGATAGTGTTGTGGATTTCTCAGTCTTGGATTCCTATGATTGGAATCTTGACTCCCCCTATCATCTCTAAAACTCAGATCCTCTGGTTCCCAGTTGGGAGGGTAAAGATCACACATTTTTCCCTTCCACATGAAATCATATCCTCCTTCTGCCACAGAACCTATTTTAGTGCACTCCTCATGAGGTAATCCACAATCCTTTCATGTAGGAGGGTTTTGTCTTGATCCTCTATGTATACTTCACCTACATTCATTCCTTACATTAGACTATCTAATGTAAATTTAATAGAGGGAATCCCCCATAGCCACCGCCTCTTCCTTAATTTGCATAACATCTTCTGTCATAGCCCCGACCACTTCCAACAAGGACGGAGGAAAATAAATTCGTTTGTTGAATATTTCACATCCTCTTGTTTCTCACACCATGCATGGCTCACATAGTATTATAGGTCTGTGATTATCAGAAAACCCACCCAATCATCTTTAATTGGACTGAACTATGAGAACTCTGATTCATGATAACTGGGATATGTTAGAAGCCCACTCTGGGCCCAAGCTCAATGGGAATCCTCCTTAGGAATAAGACCCAATCATAATTACCTTAATCTGGGTAACCTCCTTAGGAGTAAACCCCAAGTTAAGAACTCATATTAGTATAAGTTAAAATATCCATTATGGTCCATTCATAGGGGATATCCTTCTTAGGAATAACCCCAACCTATCTTCTCAAAGACCCATACTCCCCTGCGATACATACCATTGAGGGCCTCCATAAGCGTGGGTCATCACTAGAAAACTACTTTGGATTTCATTCCCATCCAAATGGGATATGTAGGAATCCTCTACAAGGATCAAATATAAAATCCTAAACCAACCCTATTCTTTTAGGCTATATGCCCATCATGGTCTAATTCAACTTGGAAGATCATATTCCTTCCATGTTTCTTGAGATTATTAGGTATAATTCTCACCACAAACTTTTTCTAGGCATCTTTCACCTAGAAATCCTTACCGCATGACATTAAACTGTACGATTGGGTCCTTATAACATGACCATAAAAGGTATGATGTGTCCCATGAAGTGCCACCAAACTATGTGGGTTATTATTTCTTTAACCAGGTTTCATAGGAATCCCACCTATGGGTTAGATCCCAACATTATAACAAATTTTTTCTCCCTGGATGATGATAAATTCTAGAATGAAATTCATCTAGCTGGATGACCATAAACATCAGAGTGCCCCACTGCATGTCTAGAAAACTAGTATCGCCGTAATAATGACCAAATCATCTCTATGTAGTATATAAGAGGATGTCGTCAATGGAGAACCTTAGATACATAAAAATATCTCCATTAATGAAGAAACTCAAATACATACAGACGATTCTGAATTGCACATATTCAAATAATTGATTGTTAATATTGGGATAAATCACATCAAAATTAGAAATTAATTAAGGATTCTTGAATATATCTTAAATCTATAAGTGAGTC
The DNA here is from genome assembly GCA_963277665.1 of Viscum album. NCBI lineage: Eukaryota > Viridiplantae > Streptophyta > Magnoliopsida > Santalales > Viscaceae > Viscum > Viscum album. The sequence continues at coordinate 1,680,214,172 of OY728119.1, read as the reverse complement.
CCGAAGTATGCAATAATTCCACCCCAAAAGAATGAGATGGGACCGAGCACCCATCCACTAAACCAATGTGAGTTCATAAGTATCATGGGTCTAAATACCTAATGAGTGATTTCAATTGAAATGTATGTCCCTATGGATATAAAACCATTGGGTGTTTTTGGTTCCACAAACAAACCGGTTGGAAACCATTCAGAGATAATGATTTCCCCTGTGAAGTCACATTTCTATCAGAAACAATATTGAAAAATCATGATTGATGTGCTATTATGATATGGTATGATATATAGGCATGGTTGATAAACGGGGTTCTAGACATGATGATTTTTTCCAATAATATATATTCTTGGTTGATAAATGGGATGCTAAATATGACGATCTATGCCAATGAAATATATATATGATTAAGAATTGGGGTGTGATACATGACGTTCTGCTCCCATGGTATATAGACATGGTTGATAAATGGGGTGTTGAAAATGATGACTTAGGACAATGATATATATGCATGGTAGAGAATTGGGGTGCTAGACACAACATTCTATGCCCATGATATATATGTATGATCGATAAACATGGTGCTAGACATGGTGTTCTAGATCCAAAATATTTGCATTGGACTATGGTTCCCAGTGTGCATAATTATAAAATTTAAATGAAATGGATAATGTAATCTAATGTTCTATAATGAAATATGAATTGAATATGTAACATGGTTCAGACCCAGCGCGAGCCAAAGTAGTATTTGAGGTACGAGTGTCCCTGAGAACCCGATGGTCTGTGTGGTTCAATATATATTAATTGATAATGTAATAACTAATTCCAAATTAATTTTAATTATTTCTTTATACAAATGTATACACCTATTATGAACTTTAGACACTGTTGGTGGAGGCCTACTGAGTTGTACTTGCACCCTCCTCGGGCTACCTCATTGTAACATCCTAGGTAAATAAAGGATATGTTATTTTCATATTTATTAATATTTTTGAATTAAATATTAATTTAACATTAAATAGGATTCTATGTTCGATGTCGTAACCAACACACAACAATGGATTTCTCCAAAATATCACGGTTCTCACAAGGTTGAGTTATACTAAAAAATAATAATATAATATTATTTAAAAATGTATTTAACTCCTAGTCGTTGTATTGGTAGGAATGAACAAATTTAACTAAAATATAATTTTACATGTTTCATAAATGTTATTACATTTATCCAATAAATTTTATTGGATTTAAATAAGAAATAATATAATTTTAACATGAAATAACCTAATATTCTATAAAGGTTGTTTTACCACCTTTTGATGGCGAACCCCTTTTAAATCTAGTTTTTTCAACTTTTATATGTTCCATTAAATATAATAAACTACTTATTTAGAATAGGGAAATGAAAACATACATTAGGTAATTTTTTGGTATTTTTCTGATAAAGTTCATTTTTAATGAATAGTAAAAAACACTACATTTTATGTCAAAACTGTATTTTCATCTAATTTATTTATGTAGTTAGATTGTCATTTTAATAGGTTTTAAAGTATAATTGGATTATATTTTTATAATTTAATCTATTTTTGGTCATTGGATGTAATTTCACATTTAAATTAGACATAAACACATGTCAATCTTTTTATAGTTACTATTTCTTAAAAACACGATCTTTGGTTTTGACAATGGGGATTAATTTTAAATTAATTTCTGCAAATTCAGTTTTTCGAATTTGGAAAAATGGATTACATATTTGGAATCAGGAGGGCCAAATTGTGTAAATAGGTACATTTTTATTTTTAGATATTATGAATATTACCTTCAGTAAATATTTTATTTACCATAGTTAAATGGTAAATCTGGTAAATAAAGGTAAAAGATAATATTATAATAACATTAAATTATTCTAATACATTTGCCAATACTATTTTATTATACATCCTGACCATGGGTATCCTTGGGTAAATTTTCAGACACCATGGAGGCACTGTTAAGTGAAAATGAAATTTTATAAAAATTAATTTAAAGTTAAGGAAAATGTTACATAAACATGTATTTTTTAGTAAAACAATTTTTATATAGGGTTATATAAGATATATCTTAGACTGTAAATAGTAATTATAAATATAAAAATATTTCCTAAACCGTGATATTTTATTTATAATTTTTATATATTAAATAAATATATTTAATTATGACATAATGATGATGCATTGATTGCTTCGTTAATAAAGGATTCAAAAAATATGATTTTATAAATGTTAAAATAAATGTATTTTTGTTTTTATGATGTCATCCAAGAATTTTATATATTACTGTTATATGTTAAATTTGTATTAATTATGTTTTTTTTCATCAATGATGTAGTTATGAATGATTGAAAATGACTTTTTATTGAGGTTCCCACCAAGTCATGGGGGCCGAAAGTGATGCAATCCTAGTGCATCGTTGCTTACATGGAGTTTATATTCACTAGGAAGTGACCCGATGATATCATAGATAATACAACGATTATTAGGGCTTCCCTTGCTAGCGAGACAGTCGTCAGCAAAGTTTCCCTCCCGCCATGAGTGTGTGATCATCGTTTCATGGCACATAAGGAGTTTGCATTTCCTGATAATGTACGATAAGAACCATGGGGGCCTGGCTATGTTATGAAGGAAGTTAACCAGGAGATGAGAGTCTGATTCAACTGTAGATATGTGGATGTGGTGATCACGACAGATGGATAAACCGCTGAGCAGGTATCTGGAATCGGCTTCAATGGGGGTGCACGAACCATAATATGTTCTGAAACTGATGACCACAGATCATCTGTTGTCTCGGACTAGCCCTCTGCCTCTAATAATGCCTTGAGAATAGGCGTCATCCACATTGAGTTTGAGGCCAGAACTGGGAGGGTTCCACTTAACCCACCTTCCCTTGTCTGGTGCTAGGTCCATCCGGGGGCGAAGGTTCCATCATCGTCCCTCCACAAAAAAGAGAGCTAAGATCTTCCAGCAAGGTGAGCAAGCCGACCTTTAAAAAAGTAATGATACGAATAGTGTCAAAATTAACATAATTCATATTTTAAAATATAAAATATTTTATTAAATATTATAAAATAAAAAATATTATTCTTCCAAATGGTTATAATGATTCTAAAATATATATTATTGGCTCTTTAATTTGATATTTTTCATGTTTTGGTAATTATGCTTATTCTCAAAGTGTTAAATGCTTCATAAAATTGTTGGAGTAAAAAAATGGAAAAATAAGAATGACGAGGATTAAAAAATATCCAAAACCTATCCAATTATTATTGGATATTTTTATTTTGATTTTTATTAATATTATATTTTAATTTGATGAGTTGGGGACCTTTTGAAGTCGTAAATAATTTTATAATAAAATAATACTTGTAAACATTCCTAAAGAGCCCATCCTCCATCATATAAAAGGCCACCACCTCTAACCCATTACTCACACCTCTCAAGCCCCATGTATCATCCCACATATATTCCAACGAGCTCAAAACATCCCTATATTCCACCTAGAATCATTGATTTGGTTAGAAGTAAATTCAATAATGCCTTTTGGTTCAAACCAAAGGGAGTTACCTGATTTAAAGGTAAAGTCTTCTCTCAAGTACATTTCATTTATTTTACTTCTCAAACCCCCTAAAATCTCTTTATTACATTATTTTATAAAAACCACAGTATAATAAATATACTAGGATGTTTTTATGAGAACAATTATAACTAAACTTTCAAACACCTCTATCTAATGGATACAGACATAATGTTTCTATGGACGACGAACTACTACCTCACAAAACGATGATTGTTCAATTATCTCATATCGCCTGTCATGGTGTCCATTATAATGGAAATATATTTATATGGGATATATATTATATTTATAGAGTATCTATTATTATGTATTTTTAATTTATATCATACATTTAAGGTTTCCATAATTGGTAAATATGATAATTTCATTTGACGAAGTGCAGACTACAACCCCGTCAAAGTGATATGACTCATTCATGCCATACGTGGAAGGTATTAAGGATGGAATTAATAAAATTATATATTAAATTATAATAGAATTATAATATACCTATTTATTAGTATGTTTTCATTACATTAAATACAAAATATAAATGAACGTAGTGTTCATGCGTACATACGGCTTACCGTCTCCACAAACGGTGTATTTCAATTGTTATCTCCAAATGTTATGTACTAGTATAAATACATATATATACTAGATATATATGATATATATGATATATATGATATATAAATCTTTAATATCATTCTATAGATAATTTACTTTTGACCACATGGACAACATGTAATTATAAGTAGTTCAATATTGACACAAGTTCCAAATATCGACAAAACGACAGTTATTAACTTAAATGATTATGTAATGTTTATAACCTGATAATAAGTGATATAAAAGGAATAATAAAATTTAAAATGTTTCAGAATCAATTATAAATTAACTTTAGTTTATTATTCATGATATTAAAGAACTAATGAGTCAATTCGGACACGAGGTAAGGGAATTCGTCTAAATATACTTTCATTTAGGCATATATTGATTTATACATGAATTTTATTTATACATTGTATAACCCCCTTTTACTTTTAATTTCTTTAATATCTATTCCTTTCTATACGAATCATTTTACAAAATAAAAAAAGAATGTTGTTAATGTATGTGGTGACAACGACCTTTCCGCCACCGCGATAATTATTTGATATTTGGCTTCCTTAACAAGCCATACTATTTTTAAAAGGAAAATAAATACCATAAACTCTTTTTATGTATTTTTTTTTTGAAAATGGTTTTTGGAATGGATTGATAATGTTAATATATTGAAATTTTATATTGTAATTACAATGTGGAAATATTATCATTCCTTTATGATTGTTCATGTGTTATGATTATGTTATGTTTCTTGGAAATGGTTTATGTATACAGGTGGTTCCATGTTAATCCTCAGGTGGGTGAGCCTGAGATTGCTCTACAATTCATTGAGTGACATGATAGATGTATATTTTAATGTTTGTACTAAGTTATTTAGTGAATATACTATGATGGGTATTATAAACGTAACTCTTTACGTTGCTGTGAAGGATACAACATTAGTTTGTTAAGGATGCCACAAGTTACCTTTATGATTTATGATCTATGTATGTGATTCATAAATCATATGATTTCATCAGGTGTGTTAAAGAGATTATGTTTTGAATTAATTGATGGAATAATGATTTCGTTCATTATTTTATAACCATTACAGATCCTTTTATGCTAATCCCATGTTTTTGATATGTTTTTCATAGGGTATAAGTCAGGGTAAGTGAAAGGAATAATTCAAGAAGATTTATATCAAGAAAAGAATTCATGTTTTCTTTTAAGTGTTTTGATTTTATGATAAAATGGATACTGAGTAGAAGTTTCAAATTTTTAATATTTGAGATGTAATGTAATAGTTATGGCCTAATTATCTAAAAGACTAAACCTGAAAGGATCCTCAATGTGAATATTGAGATAACTCAAGATTATGTAATGTTTAAAGATGGGGTCTTATAATTGGTATCAAAGGTAAGTTTAGACAAAATTAGGAGATAAAATATTATTAAATTAATTTCCATAAATTAATTTAGTGTAAGATTGAAATGATATAGCATTTGAAGATTACCATGTTGCTTCAACATGGATATTTCTATATTCATAATGGTTTTCTGTAGAGGAAACATGACAGCTATGATGGGATGACATCAAGAGGGAAACAACCTTCCAAATCAAAAACCTAAGATAGTCAGAATCATAAATGAATAGTTTGTTGCAGTGATGGCATAATTTACTTAGGATATTAATGGTGGTAGTATGCATTAATGAGATCAGCCAGATCAACAAAAGAGGAACATGTCAGTAGTGGAGCATTTCACGAGGAAACATCCCCTATCATTCAAAGGATCATCTGAACCTATGATAACTGAATGGTGATTAAAGAACTTGAGAAGATATTTGATATCATGGGGTGTTCAGAACATCAAAAGGTTAGTATTTTTTAACCATTTTAAAGGTGAAGACGATCATTTGTGGTAGATGGTGAAAAATATCAGTGATAGTGTGGTGATTGATTCCCTTGATTATGATGAATTCAATGGTATTTTCCTGAAAAATATTTTCCTAAGGTGGTTTGTCTTAGGATGAAAAACAAATTCATGGAATTGAGGTAGGAGGATGAATTAGTGGCTACTTATGATGAAAATTCACTTGAATGGAATGGTATTCTCTATACTTCTTATGAGATCTTGATAGTAAAATCAATCATTTTTACTCAGGATTGAAGCCAAAGTATCGAAGAGATTTAGCATCTCCTGAGTTCAAAAGCTATGAAAAACATTTTCAATGTGAGGATAAGTTGGAAATTGAGTTTTCCAATGATTAGGTGTTCTTTTAAAAACAATAGAATAAGAGGTTGAGGTGGCGGATGAAAGATAAGAACTCTTAAAAAAGTATGATGGTAAGAATGTTAAGTTTATTGTTGGTGAAAATTGGGGTGAAAATCACACTAGTGAATGCCTTTTGAATTTTTGTATGTTCTATTGATGTGGTAAAATGGGACATAAGGCTCATAATTGCACTAAAAAAGGTCATGGAAATTCTAAGAGAAAATATGATTTACAATATGTAAAATGTTTTAAGTGTAATGAAATGGGTCATTATGAAAATGAGTGTCCAATGAATAACTCAACTAAGGTAAAGTTTCTTGACTTTAAGAAGAAAGGGGTGTTGAAATCCTTTGCATATAATTTAGTAGATGTTGGGCCCTCGAATGAGGTAGTATCAGGTACACTATTTGTTTAATCAGATTATGCCCATGTGTTGTTTGATTCAAGGTCTACACATTCATTCATTTTTTAGAAATTTTCTAGTAAAATAGGAATTCCATCTCAGGATATGAATCCTAAAAATATAGTAAAATAACTAAGATAAAATTTTGAGATGAAAAGAAATTATAAGAAACTTCTTATCCTTGTGTGTGAAAAGAATCTACTTGAAAACCATATTGTTTGGACTCTGTTAGAGTTTGATGTTATTTTGGGTATGTATTGGATTTCTGTTTATCATGCTAAGATTGAATGCAGATCTAAAGAGGTTTCTATTTAGAAATAATTTCAGTTTGTGTACATGAATGAACCCTTACTTTTGATAACATATCAGGAAGGTGAGAAACTAGTAAAACATAGAAATTAATGTTACCTTGCACATAATTTTTAATACAAAGGAACTATTCAGATTAATGATGTGCCATTGGTAAATGAGTATCTTGATGTTTTTTCTGATGAGTTCCCTGGTATAATACGTAATCTAGAAGTGGAATTTACTGTTGACTTAGTACATGATGCTAAGCCAATTTCAAAACCCCCTAATCAAATTGCTCTAATTGAACTTTTAGTGTTAAAGTAGAAATTGCATGAGTTATTAGATAAATGTTTCATTAGACTAACCACATCACCATGGGATGATCCTGTCTTGTTTGTTAAAAAGAAAGATGGTTCAATGAGAGTTTTCATTGATTATAGAGCATTGAATAACATCACTGTTAAGAAGAATTATCCTCTACCTTATATCAATTATTTGATTGATCAACTCCATAGAGATCAGTATTTTTCGAAGATTGACACGAGGTCTGGGTACCATCAGTTGAAAGTAAAGGAAGAATAAATTCCTAAGACTGTGTTTCATACTAGATATGGCCATTATGAATTTGTATTTATGCATTTTGGGTCAACCAATGCATCTTTTATATTCATGGATCTTTGAATAGAATTTTTCATGAGTTCTTGGATATATTTTTGGTTGTGATTATTTATGATATATTATTTTATTATAAAATTAAGGGGGAGAATGAAAGTTATTTTAGGGTTGTGTTGAAAATAATAAAAGAAAAGAAATTGTATATGAAATTCATCAAGTGTGAGTTTTGGTTACAAAAAATTTCATTCCTTGGTCACATTGTTTCAAAAAATGGCATAACTATTGATCCTGCTAAAATAAAAGTTGTTTAAGAATGACCAAGACCCAAAAATATAACCGAGACACATAGTTTTCATGGTTTGTAAGGATATTACCAAAGGATTTTTGAAATTTTTTCATGGTTTTCTTGCCCACTGACTAAATTAACTCGGAAAGTTGTTAATTTTATATAGACAAAAGATTGTGAGGATTGTTTTTAGGAATTGAAATGAAGACTCGTGAATGCCCAATTATTGGATTTAGCTTCAAAAAATGGTGCGTTTGTTACCTACAATGATTCTTAGTTGAAAGGAATTGGTTGTTTTCTAATGTAGAATGACTAGGTAATTTCTTATGCCTCATGTTAGTTGAAATATCGATAGTTAAATTAACCTACACATGATTTGGAATTAGCTGCAGTTGTTTTTTTCTTTAAAAATTTGGAGGAATCATCTGTATGGAGTAAAATGTGAAATATATACTAACCAAAAAAGATTGAAGTGTATATTTAATCAGAATGAATTTAACTTGAGATAGAGGGGTTGGATGGATTTAATTAAGGATTATGATTTCAAGATTCAACACCATCCTTGAAAGGAAAATAAAGTTTCTGATGCTTTGAGTTGAAAAATTAATGCTACATGAACCATGCTTTGTTTGGAACAAGATCATTTGATTAAAAATTTGATGAAATTTGGCATAGAATTTGTTGGTGAAGAAAATTCCTCTGTTTTATTTTAGGTTAAAGTGAAATCATCTCAATCATAAAGATTTAAGAAAGCACAGAATGAAAGCATTGAGATGTAGAAAAAGGTAGATTTGGTTCAGATGGGCAAGTTTCATGAATTGAGCATTGAAAACGATTGTATTCTGAGATTTTGGAAGATATGATGTGTTCCTTATGATTCACAGTTAAAGAATTATTTGTTATGTGAAGCTCATAGTTCTCCGTTTTCCGTCTATCCTATTAGTTTTATGATGTATAGAAATATTAGGGAGCATTACTATTGGGATGGAATGAAAAGAGATATTGCTGACTTTACTGTGAAGTGTATGACTTATCAACAGGTTAAAGAAGAGTGGCAATTACTGATAGGGTTGCTTCATCCTTTTTCTGTGCCAGAGTGGAAATGGGAATATATATCCATGGACTTCGTTGTGGGATTACCAAAGAAATCTCGATGTAACAATGCAATCTATGATATTGTAGATCGATTGACTAAATTTACTCATTTTCTTCCTATTCGAGATACTCTGTCTCTAGATATACATTATTAGCTGTATGTTAAAGAGATAGTAATGTTACATGGAGTTCCACTCTCTATTTTATCTGATCATGATCTTAGGTTCACTTCTATCGTTTGGAAGGGCCTTCAAAAGTCATTGGGTATTGAATTAAATTTTAGTACATATTTTCATCCACAATCAGATGGGTAGTAAGAATGAAAAATTTAGACATTAGAAGATATGATACATGCTTAGTAAATATATTACTAGGGAATATGGGACCAAAATATTTATTTTTTTGAATTTTCATAAAATAACAGTTTTCATTCCAGTATATGGACAACACCATTTGAGTAATTATATGGAAATCTATGTCAAACTCTAGCTATTTGGGATGAAGTGGGTGAAAGGAAGTTGATGGGACCGGAATTGGTAAAATATATGGAAGAAAAATCTCTATAGATTCATAAGAAAATGAGAACATATTAGAGTAGGAAAAAAATTTATGCAGATAACCTGAGGAAAGATATTTCTTTCAAGGTATGTGATCATGTCTTTCTAAAAGTTTCTCCATGGAAAAGTGTGATGCATTTTGGTAAGAAGGGGAAGTTGAGTATGAGGTTAATAGGACACTATGAAATCATTGAAAAAGTCGCATTAGTTTTCAAAAGATTGGATTTACCTCCATGTTTATCTCAGGCGTACAATATTTTTCATGATTCAATGTTTAGTAAGTATATGTCAGATCCATCTCATGTTTTGAGTCCAGAATTACTTCATTTGGAAGACAATATTTATTATGAGAAACAACCAGTCCAGGTTCATGACTGAAGAGAGAAAGTGTTGCGGAATAAGGTAATTTATCAGGAAAATGTTTTATGGAAAAACCATATGGTAGGAGGTAAAGTTTTGGAATATGATAATTCTATGAGGGATAAATACCCCCACTTATTTGATAAGTGAATAAAAATTGCGAGGAAGAAATTTCCAAAAGGGGGAAAGACATAACATCTTAGGTATATAAAGGACATGATATTATCATATTTATTAATATATCTGATTTAAATATTAATTTTACATTAAAGGGGATTTTACGTTTGATGGTGTACCCAAAATAAAAAAATAGGTTTTTTTGAAATCTCATGTTGCACATAAGGCTGAGTCATACTAAAAAATAATAATATAATATTATTTTATGTAGATGTTAACTCCTAGACATTGTATTAGAAATAATTAAGAAAACTAACTAAAATATGATTATACATGTTTTTATAATGAATTTACATTTATCCAATACATTTTAGAGGTTTAAAATAAGAAAGAATCATATTTTAATCATGAAATAAACTAATATTTTTTAAATGTTGTTTTACCAACTTTTGATGGAGAACCCTTTTAAATATAGTTTTTGTCACTTTTTTATTTCCTTTGGAAAAAATAAAATTCTTATTTTGAAGAGGGACATAAAAATATAGTTTGGTTAAATTTTTGGAATCATTTTTGATAATGTTCATTTTTTAATAAATAGTGAAAAATACTGCATTTTAAGTGAAAACTGTCTTTTTAACTGCTTTATTTATATAGTTAGATTTTCCTTTTAATTTTGATTAAAGTATAATTGGACTATAATTTTAATATTTAATCAAATTTTGGTCATTGTAATTAATTTCATTTTTTAAATGGACATAAACATATGTCCATCTTTTGATAGTTATTATTTCTTAAAAATTCGATGTTTGGTTTGGACAACGGGGATTAATTTTATATTAATTTATGAAACTTATATGTTTTTAATTTCATAAAATGGATTCTATATTTGGAATTCAGTGGTCCATATTGTATAAATAGGTTACCTTTTTTAGACAGTATGAATAGTTATTTCCCTAAATATTATATTTACAAAGGTTAATGGGTAAATCTGGTAAATAAGGGTGAAAAATAATATTATAATAAAATTAAATTACCCTATCACATGTCCTAATCAAATTTACAGAAACATTTATGACCATTGGTCTCCTTGGGTCGATTAGGGGACCCATTTAGCCACTTTTAATTGAAAATTACATTTTATAAAAATTAATTTAAAGTTAAGGAAAATGTAACATAAACATATATCTTTTTGTAAAAAACAATTTATATGTGGTTATATAAGTTATCCTTTTGAATATAAATATTAATTAGAAATATAAAATGATTTAAAAAATCACGATATTTTATTTTTAATTTTTAGAAGTTATATAAATATATTTAATTAGGACATAATAATGATACAGAGATTGCTTCATTAACAAAGGATTCAAATAAATGATATTATAAACGTTAAAATAAATGTAATCTGGTTATTTTGAAGTCATACACGAATTTTATGGATACTAGTTACATTTTATATTTTTATTAATTATGTTTTTCGAATCAATTAAGTTGGTGTGGATTTTTAAAAATGTCATGATATGAATAGGGTTAAAATTAACATAATTCATATTTTAAAATATAAAATATTTTATTAAATATTATAAAATTCAAAAAAAAATATTTGATTCATCAAAATGGTTATAATAATTCTAAAATTTTATAATTGAATCCATAATTGGAAATTTTTTAGGTTTTGTTAAGAATTATTATTCTCAAAGTGTTAAATACTTGATAAAACAGTAAGAGTAAAAATTGGGTTAAATAAAAATGATAAGGATTAGAAAATATCCAAAACCTATTAAATTATTATTGAATGATTTTATTTAGACTTATATCCATATTAAATAACAATATAATTAGTTGTGGACCTTTTGAAACTAATAATAAAATTTTAATAAATTTATACTTTCAAACTTTCTTAAAGAGACCCTCCTCCCTCTTACAAAAGGCCACCACCTCTAACCCATTACTCACACCACTCAAGCCATTTTTCCCATCCAAAAACTGATCCAATAAGATCCCAACATCTCTATCTTCCACCTAGAAGGCTCTATTTTGGTACAAGGAAATTCTATAAAGCCTTTCGGTTCAAACCAAAGGGATTTACCTGATTAAACGACAACATCTTATCTCATGTTCTTTTAATTTATTTTCCATATCCAACTCCCTAAACTATATTTATTACATTCGTTTATAAAAAACTAGAATATTAAATAATAGGTTGTTTTTAATAGAATTATTCTATCTAAACTACCATACACCTCCATATGTTGGATACAAACAAACTGTTTTTGTGGATGAGGAACTACTACCTCACGAAACGATGATTGTTCAATTATCTTCTACCGCCACTCATGGTGGAAAATATGATGGAACTGTATTTATATGTGATATATATTATATTTATAGTGTCGATATAATTCTCTATTTTTCATTTATAGTATAACTTTATGGTTTCCATAATGGGTATATACGATAATTTCATTTGAGGAAGTGCAGACTACTAACCCCTCAAAGTGATATGAATCGTTCATGCCTTACGTGGAACGTATAAGGGATGAAGTTAATGAAAGTATATATTATATTATACTGGAATTATAATAAACCTTTGTATCATCTTTTTTCATTCCTTTAAATAAAAAATTGAAATGAAATTAGCATTCATGATTAGGTATAGCTTACCATCTCCATGAACGGTCAGATTCATTTCTTATCTCCAAATGTTATGTACTATTATACATACATATATATATACTGGATATAAATTATATCTAAATAATTGATATCTTTCTATAGATAATGGGATTTTGACCACATGGACAACTCGTAATTATAAGAAGTTCAATTTTGACTCATGTACCAAATATCGACAAAACGACAATGATTAACTTAAATTATTATGTAATTTTTATAACATGGTGATAAGTGATATAAAAGTAATAATAAACTTGAAAATTGTGATGAAGAAAATATAAATCAACTTTAGTTTATTATTCAGGAGATTAAATAATGAAGGGCTCAATTCAGACATGAGGTAAGGGACTTTTTCTCAATCTCCATTCATTGAGGTATACATTGATTTATACCCAAATTTCCATTATACAATGTATAACCCCCTTTGACTTTTAAATTCATTCAATGGGAATATTTTCTCTATAAATCATTTTACAAAATGAAAAAAATAATTTTTATTTTTAATGTATGTGGTGAAAATGACCTTTCCTCCACCATGACCATTATTTGATATTTGGATTCCTTAATAAGCCGTAATGTTTTTAAAAGGAAAATAAATATGATGTACTATTTTTATGTAATTTGGTATTAAAAATTGTTTTGGGAATAGATTCATTATGACAATATATATAAATTTTATATTGTGATTTCAATGTGGAAGTGTTATCTTTATTTTATGCTTGTTCATGTGTTATGATTTTGTTATGGTTCTTGGGAATTGCTTACGTATATAGATTGTTCTGTTGTAAACCTAGGGAGTGTGATCCTAATATATCTCTCTTATGCATTGGTTAATGTTATAGGGGAAAACATTAATGTTTCTTCTAAGAAATTTAGAAAATATACTATGATGGTCACTCCAAACATAACTCCCTAAATAGTTGTGAAAGCTACAACATAAGTATGTTATAGATTCCACATGTTACCTTTAGGAATGTTGATCTCTATGTGTTATTCATAAATGTTATGATTTAATGAGGTTTGTAAAAGTGAATATGTTTTTTATGAATTGATGGTCTAATTATTTCTTTCATTATTTTGTAAACCATACTGTGATTTTTATTCTCATCCTATGTTTTTGAAATGTTTTTCACAGGGTATAAGGTATGGTATGAGAAATGAAAAATTCAAGATGACTTATATCAAGAAAGGAATTATTTTTTTCTTTATAGAGTTATTATTTGATGAAAAATGGATACTTAGTAGAAGTTTCTACTTTTTTATATATGATATGAAATGTAATAGTTATGGACTAATTCTCTATAACTATAAACATGAAAAGACCCTCAATGTAAATTATTGAATTAACTCAATATTATGTAAATTTTTAAGGATGTGGCCTTATAATGATCGATACTCGAATAGATTCCATGGATACATGATAAGTTAAGGGAAGAGGCCTAGTTTTAGATATATGAGTTTGTGAATGGAGATTTGATTAGGGAACAATACATGGTTTAGGACCCTCTATGGAGTAATTAGTGTCTTTATACATTTGACACATACATTAGCATGACATGTTTTTTTTGATATAGTTAGATATTGTATATTCCTATAGTGATTGTATCGAGATATTGGTATTGTCATTGTTATATATTCTTATTCTATTGTTTATTATTTCTATTCGTTTATTACTCTAATAAAATAGGGTATAGTCACCCCATGATCGAATTATCAGAACCTTACTACTAGTTGGTAGCCTATAAGAATACGGGGAGGTGTGATTAAGGTCATGGAGTGAACTGGCTCGGGGAACCAGCGTGTAGCACCTGGGTTGAGATGTTAGAAAGTTTTATAAAAGGAGTTTTATTTTCTTTTTTATTTTGTCTTACTCTTTGGGAAAGGTATACAAGAGACTAGGAAGATTCCAGCCTTAGTAATGATCTCTAACATGTGAGTCCCAAACCCATGTATGGGGGAAAAACCAAGTCCCTAGGGTGGTATTGTTATTATTGTTGTTTGTTGTTATAGTTGAATATCATTTCACCTTGGGTGACACACTTTTTGTGTGCTATGATAATTTTTTTGTGATATTTAGAGATAGACTCATGGTTTGGTTTGGAATTATTGTTACGTTTCATGTATCATTCTAGAAATTTAGGGATATTTTGTGACATGCATCATTTTAGGCATGAATGGGAAAGGATGTTTTGGGTATGTGGTTGAACATACAATATTTTTTCTTATTTTTGAAATTGAGTTGAAAATGGTGCCTAATATGAAATTAAAAGTGGCATAATTATGAAAGATTAGAATAAATGGGTTCCTAATGTGGGAAGATGAATAATGAGAATGATAGTTCCCTTTGATAACCAATAAAAAGGTTTAAGTGGGGCAAGGGTTGTGATAGTGCCTCGAGTTGGACTGCGTGGTGATATTTTTAAAAAATACCTGATGAAACTTATTATGGTTTTCATCTTACGTAAATGTGTTAAATTGGTGTTATGAATCCTAATACATGTGTTTGCCATTGTAGATTTATGCCTATATGATGATTCTAATTGAGAGGGATGTAGGAGGAGATTATTAGAGATGGTTTACAAGTAGTGGATCTTAAGGAAATGATATTGTTGGGTGAGGAAGTAGGGGAGCAGTTGTAAGAGAACATCGCTTGATTCATGAAATTCATGGAAAAGTCTCAGGTCAAGCTGTGAAGAGTATGTCTGAATTGAAGAGGGAGTTTCAGTTGCAGTAACCTTATATATTTACTAGAGAGGGTGGACATGAGGGAGCTGAATTGTGGATTGACTCTATCCAGACTATACTAGAACATTTTAAGACATCAAATGGAAAGAGAGTCAAGTTTGATACTTATATACTTTGAGGATCGGCAAAGCGCTGGTGGGACATCCAAGCTATTACTGGATAGGATGATGGTATGATAGGGAAGGACTTATTGGAGAGGTTCTTGGAGTACTTCTACCCAGAGATGTAGAGGCAAGATAGAGTGACTGAGTCTATGAGGTTGAATCAAGGAAGTTTGTACATGATTGGATATGCTGGATGATTTACAGATTTGTAGCACTTTGTTGCAATGATGGTAGGATATGAAGCTACTTAAAAAAACGATTCCAGGATGGACATAAGTGTGTAATTAAGTAATAGGTGAATGTATTCAAGATGAATAAGTTTTTATAAGGTTTGAATCTATCTCTCATCTAGTAGGGGAACTTGAAGGTGAATTTTGGTGGCAGATAGTTGGTTTCTTCTTGGTGATTTGAAGGTACATCTTCCAAGATCGGGAATCATTATTATGAGATCATTTTCTAGAGTAGTGGAAAGATGAGTGCACAATTATAGGAACTAGTTACTCAGGATATTTCTGAAGTGATTTTCCACCTATATGGTAACCCCAAACACTTCCAGAAAACATTACTCCCATCCCTCAATGGATTGTCAAAGCTACCAAACATGGGAAATCTATAAGGGTTTTTCATGAACCCGAGATGGATTGTTTGTGATAGAAGAGATAGATAAAACAAGGGTTTGGAAATGGGTTCTTCTACATAATATCAATCTGATAGTTGGAGGTCTACTGTATGAGTTGGTAGAGGTAGTGGACATGGTTCTTCTGGGAAGGAACACCCATATTAGTAGATTGGAGAAACCTAGGGGAGTTAGACGACATCACAAGGAAGAGGGGTAGAATAATTGGTTGTAGTGTATCCAACACTAGTGGATAGAGAGGCTAGGAAATCTACAGCAAGAGGTACTATTCATATATATTTTACATTATCTAGTATCTTATTTGATAATGGTGCCTCTCATTCATCTATATCTATAAAACATGTAAATGGTTTGAGCCTAGTGGTGGAGTTTTTGAGTGGTGTAATGATGGTAGATTCTCTATTGGGAGTACATTCTTGAGACAACTATTTGTGCAAGGGTTGTTATCTCAATATTATGGAGTATAATTTCTTCTAGGATCTCTACATTCTTGATATGTGAGGCTTCGACCTAATTATGGTTAGGGATTGGATAGTCTCATACCAAGCCCACATTGATTGTTACTATAGGATTGTGACCTTTACATATCATATGGGTGAAAACTATATTCACTATGGGGAGTGGGATATCCATGTTGGTCGAGAAAGTCCAATTATACATCAAGTGGGGGAGATCACAACATAGGTTTCTAGTTTTTTTATGGATGAAAGAGAAGTAAAACATGATTTCTTCCCACCAATGGTGGAATAGTTTTATGAATTTTTCCCTAAAACCCCTTAGGGATTCCACCCAATAAACATGTTGAATAAACTATTTATCTCATGTTAGGGGATGAGACAATTTCTATTCCACCATATAGAATGGAACCTAGAGATCTTTATAAACTCAAAACACAACTAGAGGAGTTAGAGGATAAGGGATTTATCTATCCGAGTACATCACCTTGGCGTTCTCTAGTGTGGTTTTCTATGAAGGTTGATGGGACTCTATGTTTTTCCATTGACTACTGAAATATAAACCAGATGGCTATAAATAACCGATATCCTATTATACATATAAATAGTAAATTTGAATAGTTGATATGGGATAGGGTGTTCTCAAAGATCGACTTGAGATCGGGGTATCATCAACTAAGAGTTTAGACTTTTGATATACGATGAAATTAATTTAGAAACTAGTATGTCCTTTATGAGTTCTTCATAATGTTGTTTGTTTTAATGAACACGCCAGCGTTGATTATGACCTCGATGAAAAAAAATCGTTCATTTTTACTTAGATAAATTTGTGGTAGTATTTGTGGATGATATCATGGTGAACTCATAAACTCATGATGATCATACCCTACTTCTTAAAGTCATCATGACTAAACTAATATAAAATAAGATATATGTCAATCTTTCTATGTTCTCGTTTTGGATCGATCGGGTACACTTCGTGGAACACATCAACTCAGCGGAAGGTGTTTCAGTGGACTCAGAAAAATTATAGCCATTAATTTCATAGGAGAAGCCCAAGAATTCATTAGACATACATATCTTTTTGGGGTTATCTAGATATTATCATATATTCATCCTAGCCTTTTCCAAATTAGAAGTGAAACTTTAGGACATGACCAAAAAAGTGGATAAAGTTTGACTGGCCAGCGGCATGTGATAAGGACACCATGAGTTGAAGAATAATTTTACATTGGCACTAATCTGGATCCAACCCAAGCCAGGTGAGGAGTACATGGTGTATTGTGATTATTACTGGATTGGAAACGGAGCAGTTTGGATGCAGGGAGATTGAGTTATGGAAAATGAGACTCGGTAGTTGATTCCACATGAATGGAACTACCCTAGGAATAACCCAAAGCTAGTAGTTGTGGTTTACTCTTCTAAGTATTGGTGACATTATCTATTGGGAGAGTAGTTTACAGTGCTTATTGATCACAAGATCTTACGATATATCTTTTAGTAGTGAGATTTGAATCTCCAGTATCAGAGATGGTTTCAGTGTATGAAATATTTAGATTTTGAGTTGGAATATACATCAGGAAAAGGAAACAGTGTGGCTAACGCTATGAGTAGGAAAAATCTGACTTAGATGGTTCAAGAGTCTCGTACTGAGTGCAAGATGATTAATTTTATAGGCGAAATGGATGTGGTGGTTCAGGTTAGTCATTAGAAGATGACTCCTATATCGGTTTCAGTGGAGTTGACACTTTTGAGACAAATCATGGATATGAGTAATGAGAATCCATATTGTTTCACCTTGAAGAAAGTCCTTGAAGGTGGGGAGTCACCTTAATATTGAAGTATATATGTGGATAAGATCATCTATGTTTGGAATCAGTTTTTTGTGTCTACAAGCATGATATTGGAGCTCATGTGGGAATTTCATGCCTCAAAGTAGGTGGTACATCCAGGTGTATCCAAAATTTACCATGAACTTTGATGATAGTTTTGGTGGAAAGGCAATAAAAATGAGATAATACGGTCTGTGAATTGATGATTCACATTTCAACCGGTGAAGGAAGAGAATCAATAATATATGGTTTTTCTATAGATGTTTCCCGTTCTAGAATGAAAATTTGACAATATGATAATGTGTTTTGTGGTGGATCTTCCAATGATTCCAAGGAATAATTATGAAATCTTGGTTATTGTGGATTGACTGTTGAAATTAGAGCATTTTCTTCCTATAAAAGAGACATTATTAGTGAAGAAATTGAGATATTTCTATGTTTGGGATATAGTCCATTTACATGGGGTGCCAAGGTATATTGTTTCATATCATGACTCACGTTTTACTTCACGCTTCTAGCTGGTCTTACAAAAGGTGTTTGGTATTAAGGTTTTATTGAGTATGGACTTACACCCATAGATAGATGGGAAATCATAACATACTATATAGGTGCTTGAGGATATGCTATAATTATGTGTTCTTGACATCAGAGGGTTTTGATATAAGCACTTGGATTCAGTGGAGTTTTCATGAAACAACAGTTATCAAGAAATTATACATATGGAACCATACTAGGCTCTTTATAGTAGTACTTGATGATAAATGGTATACTAGATGGTTTTTAGTGAGTTAGAGTTGTTCGGATTGAGTCTCATGCAGGAGATGTCAAAATAACTACAACTAATTTAGAAAGATATTGTTATGGCTTAGAGTAGAAAGAAGTCATATAATGATAGATGTTGATGAACCCTAGAGTTTACAAATGGTGATCTTGTATTCCTTAAGGTGTTTTTTAGATTGGGTAACCATAGGAAATATAGTTAATGAAATTTGGAGCCCAGGTTTGTTAGACTATTTGAGGTTGTGGAGAGAATCAAGCTAGTGGTGTACCAATTGTCTCTTCCAAAGAAATACAAAGCTATTTATGACATTTTCCATGTATCATAACTATAGTGGTATTATCTTGAAACTTATCAAGTGATATATATGTGTATGATTTGGATATTTAGATAGATGTTCCCTTTGAGGAGCATCAGATATGTGTGTTGAATCATAGTGATAAAGTGTCGTGGGTAATGATTGTTCTGATAGTCCATGTATTGTGGAAACATGGGAATATGTAGGTGAAAACATGGGAAAGAGAAGAATATATGTGGGATCAGTAACCAAATATTTTTTTCTTAGAATATTAGAGATTCTTGGGAGTGAATCTTGAGGATGAGTTGTTATAAGGTGGGGAGATTATAATATACCAACTTTTTCTAGAGTTGAATCAGGCTTGTTTCCAGGTACTATTGTTTCCTAATTTGAGTAATTTTAGTTGGGTAATAACATGGGGTTTGATTGGATGTGATTTTGAGAAAAAGAAAAAGAAAAAGGGTTGTTCATGGTTGGCACATGGTTAGATAAAACTGTGTGCTCCATCCCAGCAAACCATGCAACCCTGGAGAGTGGGGGTTCACAATTATGGAAAAAAATTGTAACATTGTTCTCCCTAAAAGAAGAAACGGTGTACCACCAAAATAATATGTACTTAGTTGGCATGTGGTTAGGGAAAACCATGAACACAATCTCAGTGAACCATGAAATATAATTAAATCCTACTGAATATTAATTTTAAAATTCCCCAAGCCCATTATACACACATATTTTGACTCACATTGAACCCTATGATGTCATTCAGGATTTTGGAGCTCTTCAGAAAAAATTCAAGGTCATCCAACCTCTATTATTCATGATTTAAAACCCCGATCTAAGATCTTATTATATCCCGTTAAGTGAATCCTATCACATTGCATTCATGTTCATCCTCCTTCATTCATTCATTGTTTTGGTTGGAAGTAATGCTATGTTTTTCTAGATATGGATCTAGTTCTGGTGAATCAAGATATAGGCTTGAGAATCTAGATCAAGATTATGGATATCTTGATTTTATTAATCATGACTTGGGTTTTAGATCTCGAACCTGTTTTATCTCATTGTGCCAATCAATTTTGTGTTTTTCCATTGCGTAATCGTTCATTAACAAATTGAGGTTGGGGGTCTAATATTCAAATACCATAGTCATGATTTTTATTTACTGTATGAAATATTTGAATTTATATGTTTTTTTAGTGCTTGGGAAATATTAAATTCAATTAATTAATGTGGTCAATTAATTAATTGAGGAATTAGGGATTTGATTGAATGATTGAATTGAGGATTTAACATAATTAATTGATGAATTAATTATCAATGTATTTAATTGTGAAATTCGAATAATTAATTGATATATTAATTATCAGAATATTGAATTGTGGGATTAAGGATAATTAACTGTTGAGAAAATTATCATAATTTTAAACTATAAATTTGAAAATAAAAAATGTTTGAATTAACTATTGGATGTTAAGATGTGAAATGATTAATTAATTATAGAATTAATTAATATAATTTATATGGTTAACTAATATTTTAATTACTCATTGGATAAGATGTGGTTAACTAATTTGGGAATTAACTAATGGGATATATATAATTAGTTAATTATTGAATTAATTTATTGACTTTGAATAATTAATTTATGAATTAATTTGGTTGGATTGTGATATGATGATTAATTTTTTTATTCACGATTAATGTGATATTGTGATATGTTAATATATATATTCATGGTTTATAAATGGGGTGCTAGACATGATGATCTACACCAATGATACATATGCCTGATTGATAAATAGGGTGCTAGATATCATGATCAACACAAATGAAATATATGTATGATTGAGAATTGGGGAGATATACATGATATTATATGCCCATGATATATATGCATGGTTGATAAATTGAGTACTAGACATGGTGATCTAATCCAATGATATATTTGCCTGGCTAAGAATTGGGGTGCTAGGCATGACATTCTATGCCCAAGATATATATGCATGATTGATAAATGTGGTGATAGAAATGGAATTCTACACCCGAACCATTCGCATTGTACTATTGTTCCATGTTTCTATAATAACGAAATTGAAGTGACATGGATAATTTAATGCCAGGTGCTATAATTAAATATGAAAGGAATATGTACCATGGTTTAGACCCATCACGAGCCGAAGAAAGTATTGATGTATGGGTGTCCTTGAGAACCCAGTGGTCTATGTGGTTTACTAAATATTTATTTATAATGTTATAAATATTTTCTATAAATTGTAATTATTTATTTTTATAACTTTATACAACTTTTATCAACATGATTTGTTATAGAAACCCTTGGGGTGGCCAACTGATTTATACTCATATCCGACATGAACTTTCTAATCGGTACCTGAATAGATTTCTTGGATTCATGGTAGGTTAATGGAAAAAGCCTTGTGTTAGATGGCTATGTTGGGGGGTGATTCTTGGGTGAGGGAACCAGATGTGGTTTGGGACACACTTGATAGTCGTCAGTGTATTTATTTTCAGTTTTCAAATCAGAAACCTAACTTATATATATTTATTAGTTGTCATGTTTTCTTCTATTGTTGGATATTTTAATTTCCTATATTTATTATCTCATGATATTGGTATTGTTATGGTTATATATTCTTGCTCTATTGTTTATTATTTCCACTCATTTATTACTCTGAAAAAATAGTGCATAGTCTCCCCATTATCGACTCATTGGACACTCGTTACTAGTCGACACCCTCATGTGTACGGGGAGACACGCATGAAATCATATAGCGAATTGGATTGGGGAAAAAGTGTGTGGAACCCAGGATGGGACATTACATAAGGGTATTTACTACTTTTTTTTATCAACAAAAATGATTCTTTCCTAATGTATTGTGTTGAATTTGATTATTTTGAAACCATGCCATGGACTAGATACTTTTATTGAGTAGTGATAATTGTAAATACCTGTGTTCCTAGGTATGTGTGAATGTTTTTTTCGTCAAATAATTAATTATTTAATAGGAGGTGATGTATTTTATACACAAAATTTAACATAAAATAAAAAGATATCATTGATTCACCCCCTCCTCCTCTCAGTGATTACATTTATATTACTTTGTCCTTTTCAATTGGTATCAGAGTGATACTCCATTTATTTACTCATTGCTGATATTTTTTAAGAGATTTTTTTTTGGATAATTTGAATAGTGCGAACAATAAAAGGATTCCCGTCATTGATGTAAAGAACTATCATATCTAGAATTATAGAATTTTTGTGTATCTTATGTCTCTGGGATATTAGGATTTTGATGCTGCTAAAAATAGATGTCCGCCTCTATTTTAAAATGTTCCTCTCATATATATGGATTTGAAGAATATGAAGAATTATAGAAGGGATTATAATTCTTTACTCTCATTACTTCCTGAATTTGAATTCCATAGATTGAAGGTAAATGGAACTTCTAAAGGTATATAGGAAAAGATGAAACACATCTATGAAGTCATTAAAAAGTTAAATAAATCCATGTTATAAATATAAAGGTTGAAGTAGAAATAATTCAAAATGGGTGAGTATTAATCTATTTGTGACTTCTTTACATGGGTGAATTATATTGTTATAACCATAATATGTCTTGGTGATAAGCTATAATATTCAACTTTTGTTGTAAATATCTTATGAATTATTACTAAAAAGTTTGATGGCAAAGTTTCATAGTTTGAATATATAGAATGTGAAACTCTATATTTGGATGATCTTCACATTACTCTCATTACATATTAAATGAGAAGGTATAAATTTATGATAATGAACAGAAAAAATTGAACAAGAAATTTTCTTCAAATCTTTCAAGAAAGGAAAGTATAAGAACGTTCATAAAGATGATTAAGTTGGTGATTTAGAATCTAAAAATGTGGATAGTATAAATTTTGATGAATTATTATTCTTGATTTCTAAAATATTTAAAAATGTATATGAAAGCATGAGGGGAATATACCCCTAATTGTTTTGAAGGTGGAGTTGTAGGGAAAATTTCTGCCAATTTCCCTTGAATAAATGATGAAGAGGAAAATGATGAAGGTTAAATAAGGATAAAAGATCTTGTATGAAACATGTTGACAAATAAAAATACTATTCTACGGGAAAAAAATAAAAAATCATCAAAATCCAAAAGTGTATTTTTTTCCCTCTAAATATGATGAATATGGGTATAGTCTAGATTAAATCAAAACATTCACTAATGTTCTTGAAGAAAACATGTTTATTTCTATTGATAATGATGAAACAATAGAATGTAGTAGTTATGAAGAAGAATAGATTTAGTTATAAATTTATCTTAAAAGAGATTTGAAATAATTTCTTAGAAAGATTGTAAGACATGAAATAGAAATCAAGATGTTGAATATGGAAGGTTATAAAACAAACAATAATGAATATTTTATCAAAGTGAAAGATAAGTTTTTGGAAGTGATTGATTTATTGAATAAATATATTGAAAAATAAAATAATTTTAATGAACATTTTAAAGTAAAGATAAAGTATAATGAATAATTTTTCAAACATGTTCAACAACATATTTCTAATTCTGATTAAGGAGTTACAAGCTTCAACAAATTTATCTCTTAATTAAGTGAATGTTCTCAAAAGTGTGAACCAGAGAAGGATCAACAAAAAAATTTACTTTATAGTTGTAAAGAAAATTGAAAGTGTTCCTAAGAAGAATATATATTTCAAAATCATGTTTGTGGAAAAAAACAATGTTAATAATTTAGAAGTTTCTACTATTTTTTATTTTGAAACAAAGGCTGGTACTAATTCTGATTCTGTTATGGTTTAGAGGAAATAAAATTTTAAGAAGAATATTCTAGGTTATAATAGGATGTTTGGGTCACAATAATGTTATGATATTAAAAATAATAATTTTTTTTAATAACTTGTTGAGAAATATAGGCGGTAGAAAATGTATAGAGGGATATACTCATTCAATAGTTACTGATTGTATTGTGGTGGATTTGGACATACATCAAATATGTGTCGGTTCAATCAACAAAAATAATTTTATCCCATGATAAATATAAATAAAATATTGATGTGGACTCAATCCTATAGAAGGAAAATTTATAAGAGTTTATAGCACCCAAAGACTTTACTATATTTTCCTTTAGATTTTGTTGATAGTTTTGCAATACACACGACACCTGATTTAAACAAGACAATACTAAGTCACATATTTCAAAGTAAATTAAATTATAAAAATTTTATAAAGTTGATATATTAAATTTATATATTATATATTGAAAAAAATATTTTTATACTCATTTATTATATTTTAGATAGGCATAAGATAATAAGAAACCCAATATTACACATAAAATACAAATTTTTATTAAAAGTTTTTTTGTTTCCTTTTGATGGATAACCCATTTTAAATACAAAATTTGACCCTTTTATAAATCTAACATGTTAGATAAATTTATTTTTTGGAAGAGAACTATAAAAATAATCTTACTCTAGATTCTTCATATTTTTTAGTGAAGATTCATTTTTAATGAATAGTGAAAAATACTTAAATTTAATTATAAATTTCTTTTTCATATAATTTATTTATATGGTAAAATTATTATTTTAATTAGTTTTAATGTTTAATTATATTTTATTTTTATCAATTAATACAATTTAGGTAATTGAGATCATTTTCACTTTGATATTGAATGTAAAAACTTATCAAACTTTTGGACGTTTTTCTTTAAAAAACCCACAAAATCATCCCACTTGCAAGATGAATTTTACATTAATTTTTTCCACTTATATGATTTTAATTTTGAAAAATGGTTTCTTTATTTTGAATCAGAATAATTTATAAAGTGTAATATGATCAAATTTTTTTGACCAAAAATATTAGTGAAAGTGATTAAAATAAATTACAATGATTATGGTTAAATTAAAATTTATAAGAGACTAAACCTTAGAATTAAGGGCTAAAATAACCTATGCAATTTTACAAATACATTTAGTTGGTCATATATCGAACCTATAATCTCTTTTATATAATTGTTTCTATTATTGGATCCACTTGTAACATGAAAAACGTATAGGGAATTACCTTATCAAAATATTACAAGAGTGTCACTCCTCATCCATCCCTTTAGGAAAAATCCTTCCAAGGAAGTATTTTGGTACAAATCCAAAGAAGTTACCCGATTAAGAGGTAATGTCTTCTCTCAAGCTCTCTAGTTTCATTATCATTATCCACCCCCTAATATCTATTTATTCCATTATTATATAACAATACCAGAATCTTAAATACACTGGGATATTTTTATATAAATATTTAGTCCTACACTTAGACACATCTCAATTTAATGTGTAAAAAAATATTGTTTCTATATACGGCTAACTACTATTACACAAAATGATGATTTTTCAATTTTCCTTTACCACCTAACATAGTAGAAATTATGAAAGAAACTCTATTCATATATGTTACATATGATATTTATAATTTCTATACACTAAATTAATATTTATTTAGAACATATCATTATTATTTCCATCTTGTGTATATACTATAACATCATTTGAGGAAGTGTGAACTACCGCCCCATCAGAGTGATTTGACTCGTTCAATCCACCCATAGAACATATAAACTATGGTATTAATAAACCTACGTACCATATATTACATAGATATTCTATGGGAATTAAATATATATATTTATAATTTATAATTCATTATTTTAATATGATAAAAAATGAATATAGAATTCATGTGTATACACGACCTACTGTATCCATGAATGATTCAGTTATTTTATAATATCCAAATATAAAGGTCTACTATAAATACATATTTAGTGAATATTTATGATAAATAATTCACTTTATATATTATTTATATTATTAAATCATGATCTAATTAATAAAAACAAAACATTACATGTCAAAACATATTTGAGAAAACTAGGAAATTAACACCCAAAATATTTAAAATAATGAATGATCATTAAAAAATGGGTAATAAAATATTACAAGAAGATAATATAATATGTTACTAACATGAGTATTATTATGCTATAATTTAGTAACATATTTTAATCAACTATATAGGAGGATAATTAGTACACATCAAAAGTAAGGTTAAGGTAAGTGAATTTTATCTCAATTTACATTTTATTGTGACTTATTTGTTATTATGTACCAATTCAATTTTATTTTGTGTATATAATACCTTTTTCTTGTTATGTCATGAATCCACTTATTATCATGATATTATCAGTTTCATTTAATTTCATTCCTTTCTAAATATTATGATTCAAATGTTTCAAAGTGGTATGGGACACTTTGGAATTTTTAAAGATTATTCTCCTTAAGAATGTTCTTAATTATTATCATTAAAATCTATCATACTTTTGTGATTGTTAAATTTATCTAAAAAAAATCCCTATTTTTAATCAATTTTTATTGTAAATTTACATTTATATCCATATTCTCTTAAAATTTATATTACTATTACCTAAATCATATACAATTTTATATACGGTGTTTACAATGATATTTAATTAATTAACCAGGGAATAAATAATAAATATGTATTTCTCAATCAATATAGTTATTTGCTAAAGCATATTATTTATTTTTATTATTTTACATGAGGAATTTTTTTATTGGAAATGATGGGTGGAGCCTGGACATTATATAGCTCATTGATGCATAGATAGGTTCTCATGAGACAAATATGTTGTCCGAATTAAATGGGTTTCTTTCAGAAGTTTTAAACCATATTGTGAAAGGCCTTGATGGTATCGGTTTTCATGTTCCATATTCATTCCATCCATAAAAAATAATTTCCCTCATCTAATTTCAGTTATTATTTATCCATGAGATTTTGTGTCGTCATATCTAAGGAAGTAATTCATTATCTATTTATTCATTTATGGCATGAAATTCAGTTTTTACCCTGCCATATTAATTATTCCTTATCTAGTTATATAAATGGAATGTTTTCTTAGTTATTTACCTTTCCATATAGATTGTTTCATTATTTCTACCATTATATTTACCCTTTTGGATCATTTAATCTCACCATTATTATGATTATTTCCACATGTTATGAAGAAGAGAACATTGATTATGATTTTAAGGATGCAATTTATTTCAATATATTGTGTAGAATTTTTTATTTTATTTTCACAATGTATTATGGGTATAATTTATTTAATATAACTTTATAAGACTATTAAATGAATAAACCCTTTAGTATTTTATTCTTTATAAACATTCCAATGTAATAAAATAATGTACAAGCTCTAGGTTTCTGGGGTTGTGGTGTTACTGTTGGTATCTAAGGAAGTTTAGAAATAACTATAGAAACTAGATTCAGAAAACATATTTTTTTGAACCTAAATATCAGATAAACATTGAGTATGTGTATATAAGAACATCCTCGATTTTTTGCAAGGTAGATATGATGTGGTTATTCCTGGAAATATATCTCTATCTAGATATTATAGGTTGATGTGGTTCGGGAACATATGTACCTAGGAGTAATAACTCATATAAGGTATTCTGGTCCAAACTCGGGGTAACCTGGTACACATCAATAGGCCTTACTAATAACCTTGTTTGACACTACTGGGGTATATTATTTGGATAATTCACATTTTATTTACCTACCATTATGAAGGATTTTAATTTAAAGTTCCCCCCTCCCATGTAACCAATGATTATGATTCTAAAATTTACAATGCATTAATTTATGTTACGAGCTATAACATATTTGGAATTATATATCATGAGCTAATCTAGTGCATTTCATTGTTTATAAATGGAACCTGGAAGGATGAATGGTATCAATACTCATTGAAAATGAAAAGATTGCAGTAACGCCCTGACCCTAGATGCCCAGAGTCGGTTCATTATTACATATCTTTGGCATGATCACAAAATATCATGTCTTGAAAGACCGATTAGTTTAGTACCCATGGAATTACTAGATACATTCATAAGGTTTACATTACATCATAAAATGGAAAAAAAACAACAACATTATTTCCATGTACAACACTGAGATCCCATAGACTATCCCTGCAGGTCAGTCATAGTATACTTCTTCACATCATAAAAAAAATAAAACATAGAAAGGGGTGAGCTCAGATGACCAGTAAAGATAATAATATAGAGAAAACTTCTATAAATAAGCATAAACATTTAAGGAAATGTATAAGACTAAAACAAAAGCCTTTTAAACACAAAATTCATCATAATATGGAAAAGATACAACCAAATGCCATTTACTTATTCACATGGATATTCTACTAGTTTAATAAGCACATGAAATATCAATAGAAACTTTCGTAATGATGGAATGCATAATGCCAGACATTCATAACCACATAGTCAAGGCCTTGTGCCAAGACTAAAAATAAGATTTTGTCAAGGCCTTTTGCCAAGACACTATTTTGTCTCAGTAGACCTACCTATGCATCTAGGAGTTATAGAGGGCTCTACCTGTCACTTACTAAGTCTAATGCATTCCTCATATGAAATGGTTTAAACATAACGTAAAAAATCGTATTAAAACTGGTATAAAAAATATCAATACTTTATCCATAAACCATGAATGGTCTAAAAATAACACATCCTCAGTCAAACATATCAGAAAAACATCAATAAAATATTTAATATTTGTATCTTAATTAATGAACTTCAAACAAGTTTAAAATTCATTAGAGGATTTTGATATATTGAAAATGATTTTTAAAACTCATTGAGAGAAATATCCATTTTTCATGAAAACATTTTAAAGTCACACAATTTAGAAAGTAAGATATTTACAGATATTTGTGAATCAAAGTGTCCCATAACACTTTGAAACTTTTGAAAGGAATTAAAATTTTAAAACATTAATTTACATTTAAATAAATTATTAAAACCATTTTAAAAACATGGACATTAATGAAAATTATTTAGAAGAATACATCTTTAAAACAATTAAAATGATGTTTTAGTAAAAAGTCCCTTAAAAATAATCCATTTGAAACCTATTTTATGAAACATGGATACATATAATAAATATGTCCTAGTATATACTTATGTAAAAACAACCTCGGATAATAAAGAGATTTTGAAATTAACCCATACCTTACTCTATACTTTAGTAAAAGGTATGTTTAACCTCATGTATTAATATTGTAGTATGTTATTAAATTATAACAGAACCATATTAATATTTATGATATCATACATGATTCATTTATGACTTTATATTACCAATTTAATAATAATTTCCATGTGAAATCAACATTTCGGGTAATAATCGCTTTCTTTATCGTACGTGTTTTATCTTGTTACTCTTGATTGTATCACTTAGATCAAGATTTAAATAATTACAGAATATAAAACATGATTTATATATCCTATATATTTAGAATATAAATATGTATAATAATCATATATATGAAATGGAAAACATCATTTATGGAGACGGTAGTCCGTACGTACGCATAAACGTTGTTTCTGTTTTAATACCATACGGAACAGAACAAATTGAACAAGATATATATAAGTTCATATATATATATATATATATATATCTACATTATAATTATTATTTCATATATTAAATACTTATTAATAATATATACTTTATAATCATCGTTGAATGGTGAACGTAGAAATGAATCTCATCATGTCGTGGAGACGGTAATCCGTACGTACGCACGAGGGAAAATATCATTATATTGATGGTGAAATCGTATGTAATTGGATGGTATATCATATATATAGAATCATTAACATGTTATATTTATTAGTTACATTAGTTATACTCGTTATTATACCCATACAAATAATGAAGTGTTTGAATAGAAAACTACACCACGATGTGGAGACAGTAATCTATACATACACACGTATGGTGACTTTGTCATTTATAGGATGGATAGAATAATGAATATGGTTTTAAAATTTATATAATAACATCACAGTATATAGAAGATACTGGATTTATTATTTTATAATATAAACAACAATGAAAGAGGAAGTGGAAGAAGAAAATAACGTGAAAGATCTGATGAAATATTTACCTCTTTTTCGGGTTCTTCCTTTTAGGTTGATCAAAAGGGATCCTTAGGATGTATTTCTGAAGAATGTAAGGCCTCTAGGATTAAGGAAGGAATGTTTTAAGGTTATTTTGGTAGGGTTTGGGTGAGAAAAATGGCTTTGGATGTGTGAAATTAAGAGAAGGGGAGGTGTCCTTTTATAAGAGAGGTGTGGGTCACTTAAGGAAATGTTTGAAATATTATTTTATAATAAAATTATTTTTGGTTTCTAATGGCTAAAAAATGAATTATTTAGATCCTAAGGTGTGGATGTGTCGAAAAACTCTCAACCAATTGGTTTTAGACAAGTTTGTTTCACAATATTAACCTTATCTTTTAGATCTAACTCTTAGTTGAATAGTTTGACATTTA
Source organism: Viscum album (assembly GCA_963277665.1). Lineage (NCBI taxonomy): Eukaryota > Viridiplantae > Streptophyta > Magnoliopsida > Santalales > Viscaceae > Viscum > Viscum album. Next base: position 1,680,183,005 of record OY728119.1, on the reverse strand, counting down.
CCGTGTGTCTTTGTATTTTTATATTATATGGGTAATGAACTTACTATAAACATCCAAGAGACCTCCAAGTGGTTCATTAATGATACACCAATAATTATATAAGATCTTTGAATAATCTTTAGATTTTTAGGAATATATTATAAATTAATAATGTAATATTTATTTTAATAACTCTTTTATGACAATTTTGACACTATTTGGTATTTTGTTTTTTCTAAATTCATAAAAACATTATTAATTCTAAAAAAATTCATCTAACGAACCCTAAAATGTCATATTAACATATAAAATAAGTTTAATTCATTAAAAGTCTCAAATTACATTTATTTGGATATTTATAATTTCAATTATTTTAATATCTCATTAATTATGTAATTACTGCATCATCATTGTGTCATAAATACATTTAATTATTTAATTTATAATTATTATAAATAAAATATTATTTTTTATGAAATATCTTTATATTTCTGATGAATATTTATAGTCGAATTTATCTTATGTTTAACCCTATATTAAAATTTTTTTAGTTATTAAACATTGAATTTAACACTTTTCACTCTCCTTTGAATTAAATAATAATAAATGTCCTAATCTAATACAAGTGGACCTAAAGGATCGTATTTTATTCCTAAAGTTGTTTTTGGTCCGATTAAATTTATCCAATAGAATTAGGACATGTGTTAGGTTAATTATAATATCATTTTTACCCTTAATTACCCTATTTACTTTTAACCGTGGTAAATAAAAGTAAAAAGTTACTATTCACCAAAAATTATTTTCATCTTATCGAACCAAATTTTACTTAATGAGGCTAAACATGTCTCTCGGAATTTTTAAATTGAACTAACAGAAGCGGTAAAATTATGTTTTATGCAAATTTGCAAATGCTCATAAGAGATGAGTAAAAGACAGTAAAAAGTTTGATAAAAATTTATATATCTAAACATAATATAAAATGATTCTAATGAATTAAACTGACAATATATAGGTATTATATATATATATTTACCTAAAATAAATTAAAATAAAATAACTAATTACTTAAATAAAAAGTCAGTTTTAAACAACAACAGAGTGTTTTTCACTAATCATTAAAAATTGATTGTTTTCAGAAAAATACCAAAAATTCACCCAAAGCTAATTTTTATATTTTGAATTCAAAAATGAATTCTATTTTACCAAATTCAAAACATAGAAGATAAACTTATTAATTTAAATTTAATTCCCCTTATCAAAACCAAAAAGCGTATTTTAAGAAATAATAACTACCAAAAGATTGACACTTGTTTATGTCCAATTTCAAAGTGAAATTACTTCTAATGACCAATATTAGATTAAATGGTAAAAATATAATCTAATTATACTTCCAAACAATTAAAATTTATATTTTAACACTATAAATTATTTTGATTAAAAAAGTTATTTTTAGTTAAAATTTATTATTTTTTACTATTCACCCAAATATGAAAGTTATCAGAAAAACTCAAAAAATTTATCAAAAATAAATTTTCATGTACTAATTATAAATAATAGGTTTATTTTGTCAAATTTAATATATAAAAGTTTCAAATATTGGATTTAAAAAGATTTCACCATTAAAAGTCGGTAAAATTGTATTTAAAAAAAATACTTCTTTTATCTGGAAAAAAATGAATTTGTTCTTATATTATGTCTAAGCAACTCATAATATAGATTCTAAAATTATAAGAATGATATAAAATTCAAAAATTAGTTAATAATATTCATAACCGCTTTTGAACAGCTAGATTGGTAAGTCGTGGTGCCCTTGAACTCACAGTTGCGTGTAGTGCAAGTTATTGAATTACTTTGAATAATTAACGTACTATGAAATCTTGGGGTGTTACAACTGATATTCTTAGGAAACCAATACTAATGGTATTAGAATATAGAAAATTATGGAGATATTAGGGAAACTTAATCAGCTTATGAAAAATAACCTTACATGATTAGAGAAACCTATTCCACAAATCGAATCTCCTATGTTGTATTTCATTATGAAATAAAATCCTCCATCATTTAGTTGGACTACTAATCCAATTGCGACAGAATAATGGATTAAGTCCCTATATAAGATATGTATATCCTTAGGATACAGTGGAACAGAAAAGGCTAAACTATTAGGATATTGTCTCTAAGATGAAATTGATTAGTGATGGAACCTGGTCTAGAATACAGGGGAAGAAGAAGAAATTGAACTCATGGAATAAATAAATTTTAAAGATACATTATTTGATAAATACTTCCCTGGCGATCAAAAAATTGAGTTGAAGACAATGTTCCATAGATTAGGAAAAATGAAAGTAGATAGTGTTGCAAATTATGAAGCTAACTTCACAAGGTTTTTCAGGTATGATTCAGATTATATATGCTATGTGGATCGAAAGATAGATCCATTATTAGAATGTCTTAAACCAAATCTTCAAAAGGCAATGGTTTATTAGATTTTTTTCATCATATAATGAAATAGTTTTATGTGCCACTAAGAAGGATAAGGAATTGTCTAGAATCCTTATATTAAAAGGAAACCAAGATAATAAGAGACCGTTTGAGCATAATGAGAATGGTAATACAAAGATGAAGAATAAGTTTGAATGATTCCTATCTTGTCAAAGCTATGGGAAAAAGCACCCTAGGGAATGTTTAAAAGGACTTGGAGTTTACAATAAATGTGGATATAGGGGTCACCAACCTCATGAATTCAAGGGAAAGAAGCTGGTTAATGATGTCTAGTGCTATAATTGTAAGGATATAGGACATTAGGTAAATGATTTCACCAAGCGTCGGGGGAATCTAACAAAGAAGAGTCCAAGGAAAAATGTCCAAGATTATGTGATCACCACAACAAAGGTATAAGTACCAAATGACGCAGTGGTTGGTACATTAATCTTATCTTCAAATTTATCCAATGTTTTACTTGATTCTAAATCCTTACACTCTATTATATCTACCCTATTTTACAAGAAAATTAGACATTTCCCTTCCAATTTAATAAGAGAGTTTTCAATCAAAACGCTTAAGGGAAGTATCATTTCCATAAATATGTGTTGGTATGTCCCAATTAGGACACATATACATTCCTTAGGTGCTGAAATTATATTCATACTTATGGTTTTACTAGATATTATCCTTGGTATGGACTGAATACCAAAATATAATTGAAAAATTTACTACAAGAAGAAGTAAATTAAAATTTGTGAGGAAAATGTTGAGTCCCTCATATTTAGAGAAGAATTTTCCTCTCCTAATTATTATCTAGATCCACCCCCAGTAGCTCTAATAAATGAAATTCATGGGGAATATGAGAAAATAACCTCAATTGATAAAGAAATTTGTCTTCAAATCGAGGATATACCAATTGTATAGGAATACATTGATGTATTTCCTAAGGATTTAACTGGACATCCCCCCAAACATGAGTTTGAATACTCCGTTGATTTAATCCCGGATGCAAGGCCATATCAAAGACTACCTATAGAATGGACACTATAGAATTGGTATAGTTGAATAAATAACTAGAGGATTTGGGTAATAAAGGATTTATTCTCCCTAGTGTTTCACCTTGAGGATTATATGGAACCTTTGTTAAGAAGAAAGATTAATCCATGAGGTTGTGCATTGATTATAGGGACATCAATTCCATTATAATAAAGAACATATATTCTCTACCTCACATTAATGACTTGTTTGATCAACTTCACAGAGCCTAATATTTTTCAAAGATTGATCTTCAGTCTAGGTATCACCAATTGTGAGTGAATAAAAAAGACATTCTGAAGAAAACTTTTCAAATAAGATACATACATTATGAGATTAAGGTAATTCCATTTGTATTGACTATTTTCCCCTTTATTTTTATGTACATAATGAACAAAGTATTCAAGAAATTTCTTAAATATTTTTCAGTGGTATTCATTAATTATATATTGGTGTATTCTAAGAGCTATATAGACCATTAAAATCACCTTCAGACCATTACTAGAACTCTTAAAAGGGAAGAGTTATATAAAAAATTTAGTAAATTTCTTTTCTGGCTTCGAGAAGTTTATTTTCTTGTCCATATTTTCTCTAAAGATAGAATATCATATGATCATGAAAAAAATGAAGTTAGATAATGAACTATGCCAACAAACATATCTGAGGTACATAGTTTCATTAGTTTTGCAAGTTACTATTAGTTATTCATTCATAATTTTTCCTAATAATTAACCCCTTTACCAAGCATACACATAAAGGTGTTAGGTATGTCATTATAATGTAATGTGAATAATTCTTTTATAAACTATAGATAATATTAGTCAATGCTCTGATTTTGACTCTACCATATAGAAGTTATAGTTTTTTCATATATAGTGATGCATATAATGGGGGAATTGGTTGTGTCTTAATAGAAAACGAAAAAGTTATTTCTTATGCATCAAGTCAATTGAAGATTCATGAAAAAAACTATCCAACCCATGATCTTGAGTAAGAAAATATGGATACATTACCACTATGGTGAATGATTATTAAATATACACAGATCATGAAATCCTAAAATATATCTTCTTATTGAAATAAATAAATATTATAAAAAGGTGATGGCTCGAGCTACTCACGGAATATTATTGAACAATACACTACAACCCAGGAAAAGTGAATAAGGTAGCAGATTCCCTGAGTATAAAGGAACATGGAGCTCTAACACAGATGAGGATTGAGAAGGATTCTTTGCTTAGGGATTTAGTAAAGATGGATATGGGAATTTATAAGGGGAGAAAATAATCATTTATCAAATTATTGCAAAAAAAATTATTGGAAAGGATAAATAATTCCCAATATGATGATGAGGACTTTCCGAATAAAATTAAGGGGATGAGTTATGAAAAATTAGACGATTTTTTTGAGCAGATGGTGTTCTAAAATTTAGAAAGAGGCTTTGTGTTCCATCTATACCTGAACTAAAAATAAAATTATTGGATGATACTCATAGCTCAAATTTTTCTATACACCATACTAGTAAAAATATGTATAGGTACTTGAAGGAACATTTTTTGTGGGACAACATGAAGAAGGAAATTGTGGATTATGTGCCCCGATGTCTAGTTTGTCAACAAGTGAAAGCTGTAAGGTAGCATCCAAAAGGATTCATGCAGCCTCTTCCTAATACTATGTGGAAATGGTATGAAATTACTATGGACCTTTTCGTGGTACTACTAAACACTCCTAGATGGAACAATGAAATATGGGTTATTGGTGATTTTTTAACCAAATATGCACATTTTTTAGCTGTAAGAGATGACCTACCTCTTGACTGCCTCATAAGGATCTATATTAATGAATTTTTAAAACATCAAGATGTACATAAATCAATTATATCCGATCGATACCCCATCTTTATATCAAAATTCTAGAAGAGTATTCTAAGGACTCTTGACACCATGCTTCATTTGAGAACTTCCAACCATCCTCAAACTGATGGAAGATCTGAAAGAATAATTCAAATACTGGAGGATATGTTGAGGTCATTCTCACCTGACTTCCAAGGTATGTGGGATCAATACTTACCTTTGGTGGAGTTTCTTATAATAATAGTTTCCACTCAAGTATTCAAATAGCGTCATATGAATCATTATATGGACTTAGATGTCATACTCCAACTTGTTGGGATGAATTTGGTGAATGGAAACTTGTAGGACCAGAACATGTTGAAGAGATGACGATAATGGTAAAGGATATCTAAGATCATATAAAAAAATAAATATATGAAAAATAATTTTGGTAATATTCTGAGAAACGATTTGTAATTCCATGCATGGGATCATTTTTTCATGAAGGTACCTCCATGGAAGGGTTTTGTCATGTTTGGTAAAAGTGGAAAACTGAGTCCTAGGTATATTGTACCCTTTAAATTTTTTGAAAGAGTTGGAATCGTTGATTATCATTTAGAATTTCCACCAAATATATCAAGGGTTCATGATGTGTTCCAGATATCTCTGCTAAGGAAGTACATGCTGAACCCAAAGCATGTGATCACCTATGATGAGATTGATCTGGAACCTGAACTTTCATACTATTAAGAACCTATTCAAAATATTGACACCAAATATAAAGCATTGAGGAAATCAGATGACTCTTCTGGTAAAGGTTGTCTAGAGAAATCAAAAAATTGAAGAAGCAATGTGGGAGCTAGAGGATTCTATGATGGAGAAATACCCAAATATTTGTGAAGGTAATACCAATGAAATTTTGAGGATGAACATTTTTTAGGTGTAAATAATGTATCACCTTAATAATTTACCAAATTTTTATTTATATTTCGTTGATTGTTTTTCAATACCCACAACACACAATTTAATCAAAATAATACATAGTCACATTTTTCAGTCATTTAAATTTTAACACTTTTAGAGATTTTGTATCATAAATTTATATATTATATAACTAACCAAATATTTTTACACTTATAAAATATCTTTTTTGGCAGACATAAGATTATCACAAACCCAATATTACACAAAAAATACTATATTTTTCTTAAAAGTAGTTTTTCCAAATTTTTATGGTGAACCCATTATAAATAAATTTTTTGACCCACATATAAATTTAATCGGTCTAAATAAACTTTATATTTGTAAGAGAAAAATAGAAATTATCTTATGGTGACTTTTTGGTATTTTTCAGTGAAGATTCATTCTGTAATGACTAGTGAAAAATATTGAAATTTATTTCAAAAATACATTTTCATTTAATTTATTTATAAGTTCAAATTATAATTTTAATTAGTTTTAATGTTTAATTATATTATATTTTTATCAATTAATACAATTTAGGTAACTGGGATCAATTTCACTTTGAAATTTAATGTAAAAACTTATCAAACTTTTGGACGTTTTTACTTTAAAAACCCACATTGTCATCCCACATGCGGGGTGGATTTTAAATTAATTTCTGCCACATTAATGATTGAAATTTTGAAATATGGATTCCATATTTGGAATCCGAATAATTTTTAATTTATATAAATACTAATCCTTTTACAAAAAATATTAGTGAAAGTGATTAAAATTAATTACAACAATTACGGTAAAATTAAGAATAATAAGGGACTAAACCTCAATATTAAGGCCTAAAATGACCTATGCACTTTTCTAAAGGCTATTTTATGTCAATATATATACCCTATACTCTATTTTATCTAATTATTCCCATTATGTAATCCACTTGAAACATGAAAAACAAGCATGGAAATCCCTTGTCAAAATATTTCCAAAGTGTCGCTCTTCCATTATAAAAGGAAACCACTTCTACCCATTACTCACACCTCTCAAAAAAATAGGTTCTGCCATGATCTACCCACATTGATTCCTAAAAATCCTCCCATATACCTTTATTACTCCCTTTGGGTATAAATACTTTCAAGGAATCCTTTTGTTACAAACCAAAAGAAGTTACCCAATTAAGATATAATGTCTTCTCTCAAGCTCTCTAGTTTCATTTCCATTCTCCACCCCCTAAAATATCTTTATTACATGATTATATAAAAAACAATTATAGTCAATATAATAGTTTGTTTTAATTTAAATTGTTATACCTACACTTAAACATTCCTCCATCTAATGGGTAACGAACATACTTTTTCTATGTACGACGAACAATAGCGTTTCAAAACGATGATTGTTCAATTTTCTTTGACCACATATCATGGTTTCCATTATTATAGAAACTATTATATATATATATATGTTATATGATATTTATAATTTCTTTATTCTTTTGTAATTTTTATTTATAACATAACTTTATTCCTTTATTCTTGTGTAAATATGATAATTTCATTTGAGGAAGTGTGGACTTCTGCCCCCTCAAATCGATATTACTCATTTGTGCCATAATTGGAACAAATAAAGGATGGTTTTAATAAAAATATATAACATATATAACATATATAAGATACTATTATATTAATATACACATGAATCTTTTATCTTTCATTCATTTCATATGAAAAATAAATGCATGTAGCGTTCATGCGTACGTACGTCCTATTGCCTCGATGAACGATACACTTCATTTATAATCCCCAAATATAAAGGACTAATATAAGTACATATATAATGAATATATATGATAATTAATTCATGTTTTACATTCTATAGAAGATTAAATCATGATCTAATTAATAGGAACAACAAATCACATGTCAAAACATACTTGAGAAAACATGGCTATTAACACCCGAAATTGTTAAAATAATGAATGAGTGTTCACAAAAGGGTAATAAAATATTATAAAAAGATAATATATGATATTATTACCATGATTATAGTTATTTTATAAATTAATAAAATATTTTAAACCACTATACATGAGGATAAATACCACACAACAAAATTAAGGTGAAGGTACGAAATTTTCATCACAATTTACATATCCTTGAGATTTATTTGTAATTATGCACCAATTAACATTTATTTGGTGAATATAATGACTTTTTGTTAGTATATCATGAATAAAAATATTCTCATGATATTTTATTTTTCTTTTTATTTCGTACAATTCAATAGATTATGATTCAAATGTTTCAATGTTGTATGGGACTATTTTGAATGTTTAAAAATTATTCTCTTCAAGAATATTCTTAATGATTATCTTTGAAATATCACTTCCTTCTGTTATTGTTGTCATTATATCAAAATAATAATTTTTTTAATCATTTTTCATTATAAATTAACATTAATATCCACATTCACATGCAATGGATATTAGGATTTCCTAAACCATATACCTTTTTACATAAAATATTTACTTTGATATATATTTGATTAACTGGGGAATAAATAATAAATCCATATTTCTTATTCAATATGGTTATTAGATAAGTAGTATTATTTATTTAGATTATTAAATATAAGTAATGTTTTATAATGTAAAATATGGGTGGATCCCAGACTTTAAATAGCTCTCCAATGCATCGACTTGTTCTCATGATGCGAATAAGTAGTCTAAATCAAACGGGTTTATATATATGGTTTTAAACCAGCATATGAAATGTCTTGAAAGTATAGGTTCTCATGATCTATATACATGATGTAAAATAATAAATAATTTCCCCCATTCACTTTTAGTTATTATTTATCCATGATATTTTGAATAAATATATCTATGGACGTAATTCATTCTCAGTTTATTGATTTATGGCAGGCATTTCAGTTTCTTACCATTCCATATTAATTATGCCTTATATAGTTTTGTAAATGGAGTTGTGCTTAGATATTTACGTTTATATATATATTTATTCATTATATATTCTATTTTATTTACCCTTACTAAGAATTTGATATCACCATTATTATGTTTTTTCCCTGGGTTACGAAGAAGAGAACTTTGAATAACTTTTCAAGGTTGAAGTTTATTTCAGTTTATTGTTTATAATGTTTTATTTTTTTTAAATGTATTATAGGTATAATTTATGTAATATTTCATTCCACTACTAATAATATAATCTATCATTTGGTATTTTATTCCTTGTAATCATGCCGATGTAATAAAATAATTCACTATCTTTGGGCTTCTAGGGTCGGGGCGTTACAAAGTCGTTTTAAAAGATGAAAATAGGTACCAACTTATAGAAAATATTTATGAAAGGTTCATAAAACAATAAAATATTCATGAGGGGTGTATTGTTTTTCAAAATTCATAGAAACATGTTTATAAAAATTTTCAAAACCTAGATGTGAAGGAAGATAAAGGGAAGGAAAAAGATCTTGTTGTTAAAACTTATCTTAAAGCTATCAAAGGAGAGAAACATTGGATTTTTGATAGTGGGTGATCCTTACATATGGAAGGATATTAGAATCTTTTGAATAATTTTAAATACATTAATGAAGGAATAGTGATGATTGAAAATGATTAATCTTTTAGAATCAATGGAGTTGGATCAACTATCATTGGTGAATAAAATTTGAGATATATGTAGGCCTTATTTATTTATGGAAAAATCACAAATTCTTGAGTGTCTCAAATTTTTTTGATGAATGTAAATTTATTTTTTTGAGAAAATATTGTTTTATCATAAAAATATTTGAATATGAAAAAGTTTTTAAAAAAGGTAAACCAAAAAACGGAAACTTTTTCCACGTTGGTGGGGTGAGAAATTCAAGTTACCTAAGAATGATGGATGAAAATTAGTTATTACATAAAATAATGGGGAATATATCTGGAAGAATATGAGAAAGTTATCAAATATTTACATTTTTCCTGATATTCTAGATAAGAAAAGAAGATGAGATTAGTGTTGTTTAATTTATCTAAAATGGAAGATTACAAACATTATGCACACAATTGATGAAATTTATTCAAATTGTCCCCTGGAACTAATTCATTTTGATATTTTTAAACCAATGAGTAAACAATAAAATTTTTAAGATAAGTACTTAATTTATTTCATTAATGATTTTTATCACATTACTTTTATTATGTATTTGAAAGATAAATTCAAAACTCTAAAAATTATTGAAAGTTTCATGATAAAAGAAAAAAATAAATGTGGGTATTATGTAAAGAAGTTGGGAACTTATAATGGAGGTGAATAAAATACTGAACACTTCAAAAGTTATCTTGAAAATCATGGAATTCAGATTGAATTTACTGCACCATACATACCCCAATATAATGGTGTTGTTGAAAGAAAGAATAGAAGTTTGGTAGAGATGGTTCATTCATTATTAATTGAACATGGTTATTCTCACAACTTTTTCAGGCATGAAATGAGCACATCTATTTATATTCAGAATCAGCCTTTCTATAGACCAAGTTCAAATACGAATCATTATGAAATGTTATATGATAAAACTTCATGTTTTAAACACTTATTAGTTTTTTTATGTCCCTGCATCATTAATAACAAAGGTGTAAATATTATAAAATTTGATTATTGAGGAAAATATGGAATATTTTTTTGATATTCTCCTAATGGTAGAGGATATAAATTTTTCAACAAAGAAACATGACTAATAGTTTATTATGTTGATGTAAATGTTCTTGAAATGGATGAGGAAGTTGATTCACAAACACATACATATGAGGAATATAAATAAGTTGAAAGATATTTTTTTGAGATACATTAAAATAATTCAAACAATAGTGATTCCATGATGGAGGAATCAGACTCATCTATATTGATGTGTAATAAATTCATACATCTCATACTAGGATAAGAAAATAGGTGCAAGTTCAAGACATCATTTTCAATTAAGAACAAAAATTTCAAACAAGAAGAATATCAATGTTTGCTACACATACTTATATTCAAAAGCTGATCCAAAAGATGTTAATTAAGATATTGAGCATCAAGATTGGATTCATGATATGAAGAAAGAGATGGATCAAATTAAGAAAATTGATACATGTTAACTTATACCCAACCCAAATGATAAAAATGTTATTGGTACATGGGGGGTGTTCCAAAAAAATTTGAATGATTATTGTGATGTCGTAATAAACAAAGCATGATTAGTTTGAAAAGGCTACTTATAGATTTACAGAATTGATTTTAATGAGAGTTTTTCTCCTATGTAAGGGTTTGAAACTATAAGAATCATTCATGAAATTTCTACACAATAAAGATATAAATTTTTTCAAATGGATTTGAAATCAACATTTATCAATGGAGAACTTAATAAATAATTTTATGTTGAAAAACCATGTGTCATTATTATTAGAAAAGATGATTGTTATGTTTTAAAGTTGAATAAATCTTTGTAAGGGTTAAAGAAATCTCTGATAGCTTGGTATTACATGATGGATACCTGATTAAGAAAGTTGAATTCTATGAATGTAAGAGTAGATAGTAAAATATACATCAAATAAAATTAGAATATTTTATTTTTATTATTATGTATGATGATGAAATTTTCATCGTCGGGAATGATGAAAAAACTTTTGAAATGTTTTCTAAAGAGATAAAGATGTTGTTTTAATTGTATATTCTTGGTGAAATGAAATAATTTCTAGTCTTACGAATCTTAAAAATGAAAAAATACATTTTTCTATCTCAATATATGTATGCAAAGTAAATTATTATAATTTTTGGCATGGAAAATTAGAAACTTGTTTCCACACCAATTTAAATTATAATCATATTTTTTTAAGATTGAGAAGGAAAATAAGTGTATACTATAGATATTCCTATGTTTTCCGGAAGTTTGTTATATATAACTACATCAAGACAAGATATTGTTAATGTTGTTACCATATGTGAAAGAGTCCAAAGTGCACCAAATGAATGAAATCTCATGGTAAGTAACATAACTCTCACATATATCAGAGGCATAATATATTTTGGTATCAAATTTGATATCTTAGAATGAATTTATTTGATTGGTAATACATATGTTGATTGTTTAGGAACAATATATGCTAAAATATCCAAAATTGGTGGAGTTTTTTTGGGGTGAATGTTATGTGATATGAATACTAAAAAGATGAATTTTGTAACTCTTATCATGGTTGAAGCTTAATATGTTTCCACCACTCAAACTAAAACACATATGATGTGGATGAACACTCTATTGGAAGATTTCTTAGTTGAAACCATGTTACCACTTATCTTGGGTTGTGATAAATAGAGTTATATAAAGATTTAGATAAATCTAGTATGAAATTTTCATTAAAAACATATTGATATCAAATATCACTTCATCAAAGAGCATGTGGAGAATAATGTAATCAAGAATGAATAAGTTCCTATAATGGAATAAGTTGCTATCATTTTCAAAAAACTATTACCAAAAGAATCATTTTTCACACTAAGGTTGCACATGGGTGTCCAACTTATTTCTCTCCATGGTTGAGGTATACATTTATATCACATTTATCATATTTTATTTGGATAGTGTTTTCAAGGGGGGATGATGTTTCAGAAATCAATCTATTGGTATGTGCTAAACCTTTTAAGTAAGCATGTATTTAGTTGGAATTATGGGTAAACATTGAATTCACTGTGTAAGTGTGTGAAATATTCTTATATTATTAGATGTTGTTATAGGAAAATATTTTTCAGAAGAAGAAATATGTTGTAAAGAGATGAAAAAGATTGAATGGTTTTATGATCAAGAAGAATCTTTCTTAAGTTACAACTTATTTATAAATTTTTTTCATGTCAATGGTTTTTTTCCTATAAATATTTCTCTCATGTAGGCTTAAAATTATTTACTAGTGATCCATAACTTGAGTAGAAACGTTTTAGTGATTTAAGAACCTTGGTTGATAGAAAAATCGAAAGGGGGATATTATTATGACAAAGTTCATTGGAGGTTTTTTTTCAGATGCGGGAAGATATGGTTGCAAGATTGTTTTGTCTTTTCCTGTGTTTTTTATAAATCAATTCACTTTGTAAGTGCTGGTTATTAGATGAAAGGGGTTCCAATCTCGTAATATAAAATTTAGATTTCATAATAAATTGAATCATTTTTTGTTTTCTGTTCTGAAGGTATTCTTTGGTGAAGTTGTTTTTCAGACACACATGTTTTCTAAAATGAGTTTTGTAAATGAAATGGGAAGTTTTATCGGACCCTGAATGTATTTAGAGAAGTTACAAAATTAATATAAAGATGGTTAGCTATGAAAAAAGTTCCCAACATAATATGTTTTCTAAAAACCTATGATCTGTGCTTTGTGAAAGATAAGGGAGAAAAGGTTTTGTAGTTCTGATAATGTTAGGTTTATCTAAATGTTACAAAAATCATGAAGAAGTTATGATTCTAGAAGGAGTTGTTGTAAGATTGAAAAATACAAATTTGAAGTCTTTCGGTCATAGATCATTGGTGTGAGAATAACCAGATGTATAAATTTTCTAAAATCTAGGAGTTTTCTTTCTGAAGTTAGAGGTATTTTTTTAGGTGTCGATTGATCGATCCATCAGAAGGTCTAATTCCTCAGATGAACCGATTCATAAAAAGAACCATTAGTTGCTAACGTTTAGAAATAAAGAAGTTTTTTTTTAAATTGGTCAATTTGAAAAGGTGTCCCACTAATCCATCAAACAAATTATTATTATCATTATGTCATTATAATCAGTGTTCTAATAGAGGTTGACAAGTGTTGTGGGATGTGAATAAGAAGACAATTCTTTGAATCCAATCAATCAGTTGAACTATTGAAGTTGATGAATCAAATGAGATATAGAGATTGATCCTTTAGATAGTATCATAGACCAATTATTCTGAAAATTTTCAACAATTTAGTCGACCATTTCTATAAATAAAGAATTTTATTTTTTCACTTTAGGTCAAGAATCATTAGATAAAAGTTTCCACCTAGAAATCATATAAGGATAAGTTTCATAAATCATGGTGCATTGATTTGAGGAGAGATTGAAAAAATGAAAATTTTGGAGACATAATGATGTTTCCATCAGACTTTTGTTAGGTTTTAAAATCTATAGAAGTTGAAAAAATGTTCATGCAAAAAAATTCTCAGTTGGTTTATAGCATTCGAATGGGAAGTTTTCTATTCCAGATGTTTTGAATCAGACATGGGAATCACGGTGAAACTTTTATCAGAATGAAAATTTATATTAGACTAGATAATTATTTGTAATTTCAAAGAATGATGAAGTTGTGAGAAGATTATAGAAGATTTGATACTAATCCAAAAGAGTTAAGAAGAAATAAATAAGTCAAAAATGATGTTAAAATGATTGTTAAATTTAGGATTCTAAAATTTTTATGAGTGGATAAATGAATTTTGTTCCTATCCCATTGTAATTATGGTGAACCTATAAATATATGTCAAATTACAGCATACTCTAACATTGTTCCTATGCAGGGGATACAAAGAGTAATGGATTTTTTAATACATAGAAGACGTTTTCCTAAAATAATATTAATGAAAAACATTTTTGGATAGTATATGTGTTCAGAAGAAATTGTACTTAGTATTTTCCAAATCAGAGTGACAGTTATGGGAAAGAAGGTAGTGACTTGGAATTATTTTCAAACTATCTATTTAGACTTAATTTTATTTTGAGAAATCAGAGTGAGTTTTCATAATGAGTTTTCATATGAATACCAAAAAAGTTATCCCAACCTTACCCTGGGTATGAATGTGAATAATTGTATTCTAAAGAATTATAAAAGTGGAATCTGTTGAAGTAGTATAATGGATTTTTCATAATCAACTGTTAAAGGATTCTAAAATTTTTACGAAATCTTATTTACATAATTCGTTCTAGGATAATCTCACACACTTTTTTATTGATCACAGTTCTATACAAGTGTAAGGTTATTTCATACTGGTTATATCCATTAATAATGATTGTTTTTTGTATTGGGTGGTATTTGATTATTTCCAAACCATTCCAAGGACTAGCTACTCTTATTAAGTAGAGAACCTTGAAAATAATTGTTTTCCTATGGATGTGTAAATTTTTGGTTTTCATAAATGTGATAAATATTTAATAGGAGGGAATTTTTTCATACAAGAAAGATAACATCCAAGAAAAAGATATCATGGATTCACCCCCCCCCCCTCTTAGCAATTACATTGATCCCAATTAGTCCTTTTCACAATAACATTCTACAAACCCTAAGATTATATTTACATTTTACACTTACATAACAATTTTTACATTTTTATGCATATAGATAAAGGATATTACTCTATTAATTGGGAATTATAGACTTGTTTCATGTAATTTTCTAGTAGGGTTTTAGGTATAATGGGTTAGATAGTGTAGGGAACCCCCTTATCATCACATTCCACCTCTAAATACTATTATACCATAACTATGACATGTTGGATTCTTTGGCATCATGATATAAGATTATAATTTTTTTTATTATCAATTGTTTTCATCCCTCATTATGTGATAGATATTGAGACAGACATGTTACACTTTATTGAGGGAGATATGATCATAACCATGTAATATTTGGTTGTTATTAATTGTCTTTTATCTAGGGTGTTGTAGTTGTAGGGAAAACCCATAAAGACTGGCTTGATCTTGTATAATAATTTATAAGCCTTGATATTATGGGGGTTGATACTTCTATAGGTAGAATTTATTTGTTTATGAGATGTCTTGACATGAACATCACATATTTACCTGTTCACATTAAGGATTAGACTATCATGTGTCATTCCTGGGTATATATCTTGATGCTCATTGGAGGGCTAGTGTGCGTTGATCACTCCAACATGCATGCCAACATAATATTTTTTGGATAATTATAGTAACCTAATCCTTTCATGCATATATAATTCACATTTTTAAGTAAAAAATCAATATATTTCACAAATAAACACCTAAGGACCATAAAGTGTTAGTGCCATTAGAGACTAGATACATAGTCATCATATTTCATGAAAGATATTAAATATCTCTAATAAAGATATTCTCACATTGTACGATTCATTAACACACATTAATTAAACTTTTCTTCATAACCTAAGGAAAGGAAACATAATAAAATGTGAGTTTGGATGATCAATGAGGGTATACTAGGGATATATCAATCGATGATCATATGAAAGCATAAGATAAGAATAAGTGTGTGAGATAATTAAAATAAATTAACAATTTCATCCCCAATATATCAGGTATTGTAAATATGATTCATGGCATAAAACCTTATAATTTCAAAATACATAAACCATAAGAGTGATAAATCATCATAAATCAATCATGAACCATAAGCTCATGTAATACAATTATGAAAAAATTATAAGTATAGACATAATTTCATATGTAATGGTTAACTAT
Source organism: Viscum album (assembly GCA_963277665.1). Lineage (NCBI taxonomy): Eukaryota > Viridiplantae > Streptophyta > Magnoliopsida > Santalales > Viscaceae > Viscum > Viscum album. The sequence continues at coordinate 1,680,166,240 of OY728119.1, read as the reverse complement.
TGAGGCCATAAAATCATAATATATCAAGAAACAACAGTTTTTTCCCCAAGTGGATCATGCACATCAACTTGTTTCCTATAGTAGATCAATCACATCAACTTATCTCACATATTTATCTCATGATATATAGAAATTTAATGAATTTATTGGATGTATTTATAATTTTTGGGCCACAAATTATATAATAAAAACCAAAAATATTTTCTCTACAGTATCATAAAACATTCATAATGTCATCATAACATAACCCGTGAAAATTTGATGAGTTATATAAACATTTCATCTTTTCATAATAGCATAACCCACAGAAATTAAATGGGTTTGTAAACATATCATCATAATAGTCATAAAAATATATATAAATAATAAGGGTGGTATAAATGGATAATATAACCATTAAAAAAATTAATATCTAAGGATATTATTATATATTATATTTTCTTTAAAGGAATCACTAAAATCATTCCTAAGGTAAATACCCTTTTTATAGTGAAATCACTTTTTTAAAATCTAAAAAATCATAAAAAATAAATGAAAAAAAATTTCTTTCAAAATAATAATTAGAAATACTAATGTAATATTCAATGTATTGAGTGGCCATGAAAGTGGGAAAATATATTCAGGACATATAAGTTAAAGGAAAACATTCCTTTTACAATTTTGTAAAAAGTAAAAATGTGCCTTGCTAGAAAAATGAAAATAAGATTCATTTTTTGTAAAAGAAACAACATGGATGAAAATGTTTGTAAAAAACATTTTATAAATGTAAAAACCTTCTTGAAATAATCTTTATATAATATGTTCATGGAAGAAAATTAATTTTCAACAAAAGAGAGAAATAAATAATGTTTTCTTAAAAACATTATTTCAATCTCTTGAGTACTTAAAGTGAAGAAAATTAAATTAAATAATTTATTATTCTAATATAAAAATAAGAGAATAAAATTAAAGGTATTGTTTAGATAAGGATCATCTAATTTCCTCAATATAAATTAAATCACGAACAATCTTGATTAAACAAATGATTGAAACATAAATCCTTAACCTCAAGCCTCGCATTTCTTCATAAAATTTTGAGACTCCAACATAATAAATATATATTTATTATACATGTATTCTAGAACCACAATCACACACATATATATATATATATATATTACCCTTTATTATTTACTTATGATATCTTGACACATTTTTATTGACACATTTTTATTAAAATCAATTTTCTTGGTGATAAATACTTCATTTTTCATAAAGGTTTTAGTTTTTAAGTATTATTACATATAATTTGATCATGGTTTCATTATATTCATATTTTTAAAAAACAAAATAATATCATATAAATTCATTATACTTATATTTAGAGTAATCCATAAAAGTTAGAGATAGATAAATGAATTATATTGTTCATAGAGATGGTAGGATGTACATATGCATGATCACTATTTTCACTTTTTTATGGATGTAAGGAAATAAAAGTAGATAATAATTAAATTTTTTAGAATAATTAATATATCATATACATAATATATATTTATAAAATATATCCTTATTACTATCCATGTAAATTATATATGAATAATGAACCACATGGCTTTGTTGGGGTGGTAGTCTACACATACACATAAGCGACATAATTATTTTCCCATGTATTGGAAGTTAAGAAGGTTGGTATCATATTATCATTATATACGTATAATTATTTCATAAATATAGGATATAAATTTTTAATCCATCTTAATAACAATCTATGAAATATATTTTATGGAGAAAGAATTGTGTCTCTTTGTGGATACAGTAAGTCGTACGTACAAACAACTGTTACTTCCACTTCCCATTTGATGTAAAAGAGGTTTAATAAAGGTTTTTTCATAACCATAATTAAATTTAAATATATTTATAATACTGAAGTTAATATTTGATGATAAATACCACATATTTATTTCAGGTAAAAGAAGAATTAAAAAATAAAGTGATCCGTTAAGAAAATTATATATTATTTAAAACTAAACATTTGGATCACTAATTAAGGACTCTAAGATTAATGTTTTGGAGATACCATAAAATATAAAATGTGAATGGTGAAGTTTAGAATATAATTTTCTAGTGTTTTTTCATTATATAAGGCTCAAAGGGGTGTAAATATGTGAAAGGATGAGTTCCCTTATATAAGTGAGGGAGACGACCTGTTTGGAATTTCTTATAAGATTAAAATATAGTAAATTCAATATAATGTAAAATGATTCCATATTTCCATGAATTATAATAAAAATATTTTTATATTATAATAAAAAGATATAATGAAATTTTGATAGGTTATATGCCATTTTAAAACTTATATTATTGATTATCCCCTTCATTAATCATTTTTAACATTAACTATGGTAATGACCATTTCGATTTTAAAGGGATAAGAATGATACCATAAATGTAAAAAAACTCATAAATAGACCATGGTGGATATAATCAAACATATTTCATTCACTTGGATGTTTATAATATATTTATGAATTTAATATCATTTAAAAATATTAATAATCAAAAAATATCATTAATATTAATTTTTGATGAATTCATTTAATTTTTCATTAATGTTACCAATACAAATATGGAATTAGAATATAATACTATAACAAAAAACTAGTTTTTTATATTAATCTATACAATTTTTGGAACACCATAACTACCACAAATTATATTAATAATAATATTTTTAAAATAGTTTACATTATTTTTTATATTAATTGATGAAATACTATATCGACATTATGTAATTATTTAAGGTAATTATATAGTTACTAAAAATTATAAATAAATTAACATCGTGGAAAATTTTCATTTCATTTAAAATAAATATTAATTTTCATTTAAATCTTTTTTTCCCATATGTGAATAAATAAAATATACTTAAATGTAAGAAAGTGACATATTATATTATTCTTTTATTAAATTAATATAAAATTCATACTCAAATAAATATGTTACAAAGTGTCCATATATTCAATATTTGGATGGAAATTTCAAAAATTCACTCATAAAACAGTATAAAGGAACTTTTTAGATAAATTTTAAATCCATATTCCCACTTATTAACTTTATTTTACTTGTATTACCCTTTCTAAGGAGATACAAATTTACAATGGTTACTATTCATATTGACAAAAAATAAAAGGTAAATATTTACCAAATTCATTCATCTATATTCAAATTATGGAAACCATTTTTTATTATTAAATTTTTTATGTTATAGAAATAAATTTGTAAAAATGTGTTCCAAATGCATGGAAAATGACTTTTTAGAATATTTCATTTCAAGCATATTACATGATTTATTCTTATCCCATGAAAAGAAAAAAATTCCATGAAAGTTAAAAAATTTAATTGAATATATAATATATAAATATCATTAAAATAATTAACCAATAGTAATCAATTTAATTTATAAAAACAAAGAAAAAATGTGCGCAAAAAAATATTTTTTTCAGAAAAATATCTCCTTTTATTTTCAATTGATTTTTATTTTCATTTCAAATTAATTGATAACCAATGAATTCATTTTATAAAAGTGTAAAACATTAATTTTAATAATTTTTTTAGTTTATTAATACCCTCTAATTCAATTACTAGTTAATAACTATTACATTAAATAATAATATTATAATAATATATCACAGTTTTTTTTAAATCGATGTTGTGTGTAGTGAAATCTATCAATAAAGTAAAATTTATTTGTAAAAAAAGATATTTCATAAATTCTCAGGTTTTTACATTCTGCCCCCATCAAAAATAACAGCAAAGTGTGTGGAATTTATTATCTGATCGTCTACAAAGAAAATAAAATTATTTCATTTAGACATATTGGGAATTTGGATGACAAAATACAAGGTGGTTTTTATCATTATCATTGTGTTATGTGTAAGGGTAATAACATCCCATTATACTTTTTCATCTTTTCCTTAACTTATTAACATACTAAGAACTAGGATAAAAATTCTACAATATCCCTTTCCATGTTGTAATACCTTAAATATTATTTCATATATATATATATATATACATATTTACACATCCATGGTGAATATAGAATGAGCAACTATAATATTCATCCAATAGATCATTCTTTAAATCAGGTATGGATGGGACACAAACATGGTTCCTAAACCTTATCTTTCCATCATGATCAAGTTTGACCGAAAAGAAATTTATCACCTTCTTTTAAAGCTCTACATATTTCTTATGCACAACTTTAATCCATATATAGAGAGATTTTTGATCATTTATTTGATAAAGATGAGATTTCACCTATTCCTTTAAGATTTATAGATCCATGCTTCAAAAATCTTGAAATAATAGATATTATCTTATCCTCATCATAGATAAGAAATATATATCCATTCTATGTAGATCATGTTCCACTTTGTTCACATTCCCAGGGTTGTAATATATTGAGTAGTCATTATCATTAATAAACTCCAACCATCTTCTCTGGTGCGTATTCAACTATTTTTTAGGGAATATATACATTAAGATTTCATGTTATTATATATATATATATATATCATATTTATCTAAAAAAACAATGCCTAACTATATTTAATGAAATAGTTACCATAGATAACTCCAAATCATGAGTATTATACAGGATAACGCATCCTAGTCCCTTCTTTAACTCATCAATATTAATTAAAAACCCTTATACATTGTAGGGTAATGTAAGTACAGGTGCGGTGACCAACCATCTATTTAGTTCCTTGAATTTTTCCTAACATTCATCTATATAAAATAACTAGTACCCCTTCTAAGTTAACTTCATGAGTGGATTATATAGTCATGGGAAATTATCCACAAAGCATCGATAACATCCATAAAAAATAAGAAAACTACAGATCTCAAAAATAGTGGGAGGCCTGGTCCAATGATCAATAACTTCTATCATTTATGGATCAAGTATTATAACCTATCTTGAGATTATATGACACAAAAAATGAATATTTTAAAATCCAAACTACATAATTTGTAAAATTTTCATATAGATTATCCTTCCATATGGTCTTCAATACAATCCTCATGTGATCTTCATGATCATCCTTTATCTATCAATATAAAATAATGTCATCTATAAAGAATACCAAAAATTAATAAAGGTAATCTCTAAAGACTCAACTCATTAAATCTATAAAGATAGTAGGGTAATTAGTTAGACCAAATAACATCACTATAAATTCATAGTGATCATTCCTCATACGAAAGGATGACTTGGGTCTGTCATTACTTATGGACATCAAATGATAGTACACAGATTGAATATAAATCTTAGAAAAGTATTGATCTTCTCGTAATTGTTCAAACAAATAATCGATACAGGCTATTCGATACTTGTTCTTGGTAGTGATTCAATTCAAAGTCACATTGATCCATCTTTCATTTTAACAAAAAGAACTAGTGAACCCCAAGCTAATTTATTTGGATTAATAAATACCTTATAAATATCCTCATATATATTCTTCATTAATTCATTCAATTCAATTGGGATCATTCTATAACTATTCATTTAAATAGATACCGCATCAAGTATGAGTTCTATTGAAAAATCATCTTCAAACATTGGAGGAATACCAAAAAATTCTTCTAGAAATACATCAACAAAATCCTGAACAATATGTATATCTTCAATTTTTTTTATCTCCCCAACCATCATAGATAAATATCCTTCATTGAGTCAAATTAAGATCCACCAGTTAAAATTAATATCCATCGAAAGTTTGTATTCATCCTCATAGTGATAAATGATCATAGGTTCATTTGGAATATAAAATGTGACTGCCCTTACTCATAAATTTATATGGGATCCATATAAATAAATCTAATCCATGACTATAAGAAAATAAAATTCAACTAAGGTGGTATCAAAAAATCTGTATGATACACTTTCTCACAAACATTAATTGGATATGAACTATAGTCTTAAGATGTGATAATCACACCATTAAGAGTTTTTACTAATAACTCAATATCTAATAATTGAGCTTGTAATTAGATACCCTTTTCAAATTACATAGATATAAAAGAGTGGGAAGATCCATAATCTGTGCAATCCATTTTTTTTGTTTTATTAAAAATCAAATTTGATGTTAAGTGACAAACTATAGAACGACCTCTATCATGAAGTCACAGCCACACAAAACAATCATTATAGAGTTCAAATTTCATAAAATAAAATAGAGAAATTCACATCACCAAGGTAGACATATGCACCTCTATCAAAATTTAAAAGATACCATCATTATAGAAAATCCAACAAATCCAACCGACCAAGGAATTTATGTCACCCGAAAAACCTACCATTGAGGACTACATCATTACCATCATCACATCACTAAAAAAACACCATCGCCGCCAACACATCTCCATGTCACCAAGGCCTCCCTAATTTTCCCAATCTTTTCAGCCTCTCTCTAACGTCCACCACCTTAATCAGATCCCATGTTCTCCACTATCACCTCCCACAACCAGACAATCATCAACTATCGTAGCCATAGTAAAACAAAAACAATGCTATGACATCATTGTCCCCATCAATCTATAATCAACCAAAATTCCAAAATAGTGCAGACACATCACATAAAACTGGAATACCAGAAACCCAAAGTAGAACCATCATTCAACTACCATCATAGAATAACCCAAAAAACATTCATTAAAAACACAGGTAAGAAATGAGAAAATTTAATGAAAAAAAAAAGAAAAGATGACGTCAATTCCACCTCGAAGAAAGATAACTGGAAATGACATCAAAGAATGAATCCATCTCACGACCTGCAAGAAATATCATCAGCTTACAAACCCCACCTCCCAAAACATCAGGAAATCACCACTCTAGATGTGAAAGGAGAGGAGTAGAGTGACATGAGGTCAAGATAGAGACATGAATGGATGAAGGCATCAGATGAAGACATCATGGCTGGGTGAACTAGAAAATGGAGAAAAGAGCGAGCCGACTCTGGAGCACCTATAAAGTCACCGACCGCCAAAACGTATATCCCAAACCAACTTTGAACCCATCATTCCGAGTTTCAAATAGAGAGGTGTGGTGGAATGTGAGGTCATAGCAGGGCTAGAGTGGCCAGAGACTTCAACAGCAAACCACCTTCATCAGAATCAATATAATCTCCTTGAGAGAAAAAACTGAAGGAATCAAAAGAGAGCTAGTAAGAGTGGAAAGTGGGTGGAGAGGGAAAACAGAGAAGAGAGGATAGGGGGACAAGTGTCCAAAGCATGCAGGCCTCCCCCATTGAAGTGATGGTGAGGAAAACCCGGCTCGAGAGAGTCAAGAAGGATAAGATAATCTAAGTATGTATTGGGTATATCCATAATGAAATAAGGAATTATCTATTCTAGATTGGATGATTAGTGTATATTTGACCAAGTCATTATCATAACCCACTTCGGTAGTTATGATCGCATGAGATGTCCCTTTGACTTTAGTGTTAAGAGGTTTATAATTCATATCATCATCAGAAATCATCAGACGCATGCACTAGATTCCATAATTACAATACCACTTACATTTGATGTATTGGATCATCAGTGGTGCATTAGTTGGAGGATTAATTTTTTCCTTTTCTTTAACCAACATATTCATTGAATTTCAAAATTCAGAAGATTTTTGGGCCACATTTCCCTATTTAAATAACATCCCATTTATTTTCAAACAATTCCATTGATGTTTCATCCCACATTTTGGTCATGTATATGGATTAAATTTCATTCCACCATGTGATTCACACGAGTTTTCATGAGAATCGATCATATTTTTCTTATCAAAGACAAGGGAATGGTGGGAATGTCTAATATAAACTTATACATTGAGTTCACATAAAATTATTTATTGACAAATATGTAATTTTCTTATAGTTAACACCTTATAGATATGTGGTTCTGAGCCACTGAAGAATCAATAAATTTTTCGTTCAGCGATAATGATTAAAACAGAATCATACCTAGAAAGTATTGTAAAATTTTCGTCATAATGAGTAATGTATTATTCATTTTTCATAATCCCATGGAATCCCTTTCATATCTTTGTATGTAGAATAAGAATAAATTACTTATTAAAAAATATCCTCTTAAACTCATCCCATTCCAAGGAGTCAATTCCATCCTTTCATCTCATATTCTTTATACAGTTCCATCACTGAAATAATTTAACTTCCAAGTGATACATTAATATGAAATTCTTTTAAATTTTTGACCACTAGAGAACATAAAATATTTTATCAATGTTCTTGATCCATCACTCAACAACTAATAGATCAAAAGATCCACTAATAGAAGGTGGATGTTTCCTTATGAAATAATCAATAGTACATTGTCCACTCCTTTGATTTTTTGGAATCTCAGCATGATTCATGGCCTAATAAAGTTGTTTGATAATAGAAACAAAATTTTCATTCTAGAACCCACAACATTTCATTTCTCATGTGGAAAATCATTACATTTTCCATGATATTCGTTATAAACAAGTTGTATTTTGGTTCTATCCATTGAATAAAACTAATAAGAAATGTATAAGAAGAATACTTTAATAATAAAAGTGGGATATCAAATAATTATGAAATATCATTCATAGGATGTCTAAATCATGAAACCCTCAATCAATAATAACATAGGTTTATCCTAGGTTATTCATAATCATAACCAAAACATTAGTATGTTATCCTCTATTAAGACTTATCTATAGGGTTTTCACCAATGTTTTCTGATTGTATACTCCAATGAATAACTAAACCTATACTATAATACCAACTATAGTGAACAAATATTTTCACATATAAATATTTTCTCCTTTTAAATTAATATTCAATACATTTCACAAATACACACCTAATGACCATAAAGGTTTATTTTCTTTGGAGGCTAGATAAAACATCCAATTATTTCATGAAAGTTATTGAAAAACTCCAATAAATATCTTCAACCATAATGATCATTATATATATACCATACATAAACATTACTTCATAACCAAGTGAAAGTAAAAAATAATAAAGGGTTACTTATGATGCTCAGTAAGGGTAATCATTAGAGATATCAATCGATGATCATATAAAAGTCTAAGATAAGAATAAGGGTGTGTGATTATGAAAACAACTTAAATAGATCATATATAGTCTATCATGGATTTTAAACATGATATATGTTATAAAACATTATAATTTATAGAGAGATGAATCATAAGCGTGATAAATCATCATAAATCTATAATAAACCATAAGTTGATGTCATAAAAGTGTGTAACCATAATAAGTATAAAAACCATTTTATATATCGAAGATAAAAACTGAGTATACCAAATAATAATGTATTAGGAATAAATACTTATTTCTTATAGTGGATCAAGAACACTAACTTGTTTCCCATAGAATATCAAGCCCATAAACTTGATTCCCATACCGGATCAAGTACATCAACTTATTTCCCTTAATTATCTCATGAAATGTAAAACCATACCCAATAAATTTGAGAGATATATAATTATAGAACCACCTATCAAAAAAATGAATACCATACATATATTTTCCACAATATCATAAAACATTCATCATATTATCACAACATAACACATGGAAAGAAGATGATATTCCTCAACATTTCATTATATCATAGCCTGTGGAAAATTAAAAGGTTTCATAAAAATCTCACAATCATTAATTTTAACCATTTAGATAAATAATATGTCCAGTAACATTGTATCATATCCCCATTAAAATGTAATTAACATCTATGGATGATATCATAGATGAAAATTACTTTAAAATAATCATTGTGATCTTTCAATAACAAAATACTATTTTTACTCTGCAATAATTTATATAAAATATAAATTTTTTCCAAATATTAAGGAAAAAATTTTATTTGAAAATAAAAATGAAAAAACATTAATTAATATTTAATTTATTGAGTCTCCATGATGTCCACAATATTTATTCATGTCGTATAAGTTAATATAAAACATTACCTTCACACATTTGTAAAAAAATAAAATGTTCCTTATACGAAAAATGAAAAAAATATTAGTTTAAAAAAATTAAAAAGTTAAAAATAGGAAACAATTTCTATAAAAATCGTTATATAATAGTAAAAAAATTTAAAATAATATTTAGAAATCATGTACATGGAAGAAAAATAAATTTTGACCAAAGAAATAAAAAAAACATATTTTCCCAAAAAAATTATTTTGATATATCGAGTACTTAAAGTAAAAAAAGCAAAAGGAAAAAATGTATTATTCCGAAATAAGATGAGTTCAATAAAATTAAATGTATTTATATGATAAGGATCATATAATTTTCCCAATGTAAATTCAAGCATGATCAATACCGATTTAAATAGGATTTAAACATATATCCCTTTCCTCTAGTATTATCTTTCTTCATTCAAGTATGATCCATTTGTATAATAAATATATAATAATTATAAATGATCTATATAAGCATAATAATATATATAATACCATTTATTATTTACTTATGACATTTTATAACATTTTTATTAACAATTTGTAATTAAAATCACTTTTATGGGTGATAACTACTTTGTTTTTCATATAGGTTTCAGATAGGTAGTTTCAGTCCTTGTAATTTAACCATGGTTTAATAATCCATATAATGTTAATCATGATAAAAATATAATATATATTCATTTTATATTTATTTATATTCATTAATAAAATTTATATATAGAAAAATAAATTACATTGTTCATGGATACAGTAGGCCATATGGACGCACGAATGATGTTATCAATTTTTGAAGGATAGAATGAAAGAATGGTAGATAATAATACAATATTTATAATAATTATTATATCATATAAATAATATATATTCATAAAATCCATCCTTATTCCATCCATTTAAATAGGAAATGAAAGACAAATCACGTCACTTTGTGGAGGTGGTAGTTCACATGTGTGCATGAGCAACATTATTGTCATCCAACAGATTAGAAGGTAACAAGGTAGATTTGATATTATAAGATAAAAACATAATTATGTCATAAATATCATAAATAAACATTAAACCCACCTTAATAACCATCCATGAAATATGGTGAAGGAAAATTAATTAAATCAGTAGGTGGAGACGGTAAACAGTATGTTTGTACGGGAAATACATTCACATCGCAATTGATGGAAAATAGGATGCATAAAAGATATTTCATTAGTATAACAAAATTTAATTATATTTATAATACATTATAAGTTATTTTATGATAAATACCTCATATTTATAGTTTTTAAAAGAAAAATTAAAAAATAAAGTGATCATTTAAGGAGATTACCTCATCTTTGAAAGAACTCCTTTGGATATCCTATTAAAGACCCAGGGGTTGGTCTTTTTGCGATATCGACTCCTCTAAAATTTATCTAGGATGTTTATAAGAGATTTTTTAGGGTATTTTCAAGTTATAACGATTAATGTAGTGTAACGAATAGAAAGGTGGGGTGTTATTTTATAAAGTTGGGAGAGGTCATACTTCAAATTTCTAAAATGATTAAAATATAATAAAGTAATTATTAAGAAAAATTATTTCAAATTAATAGAAATTCGAGGAAAAATAGTATAGGGTAAAAATAAAATTCTAAAATGAAACTTTTATATGTTTTTATTTCATTTTAAACCTCATATTTTTTATTAACCCCTTTGTTAATCTTATTTGACCTTAACTACAGAGAAAACATTATAGTCTTAAAGAGTTAACAATGTTACCATATACGAAAAAATGAGTTAAAAATGGAAATTTTTTAATATTTTTAACTATATTAAAACCACTTTCCTGAATAATTTATTTTTATAAATTTTAAATCATGTAATAAATATATTATTTATTATAAAATGTCATTAATGTCAATTTTGGAACCATCCATTTAATTTGACTTTAAAGTCACCAAGACAAAGATGAGATTCAAATATAATCCATTAAAATAACAATACTATGTTATATTATTCTTTAAAAAACATATAACACCATAAATCAATCAAATTATATTACTTTTAATATTTCTTTAATCATTTATTTTATTTATATATTAATTGAAGAAATAATTTATCAGTGTTACATAATCATTTAAGGTAATTATATAAATACTAAAAATTATAAATAAATTAACTTCTTGAAAAAAATTAAATATACTCAAAATAACCATTGATATTTGTTCACAACATCCTTTTTGACCAAAATTTTAAAAAAATATATATTTAAAATTAAGAGAGAGACAATTTTTATTTTTCTTTTCTTAAATTAATATAAAGGCCATATTCAATGAAATACGGAACCAAGTGGACATATATTTTATACATGTATAGAAGAAATAATATAATAGGATAAAATAATGCATTATAGAAAATTTAAGGCCTTATCCTAACGTTTTAGCCCTATTTTACCCATTTCTCCCTTTTTCAGGTCACACAAATTTACTGTGGTTATTATTCAAATTGAAAAAAAAATAAAAGGGACCTATTAACCAAATTTTATTCTTCTTAATTCAAAATATGGAATCCTTTTTTAAGATTCAATTTCTATTATTGTTATAAATATATTTTAAAATAAGTGTGAAAAATGGGTGGAAAACTATTTTTTTAGAATAATACAATTTTAAGCATACCACTAGATTTATTCTTACCCCACACATGGAGAAAATATTAGATGAAAGTTAAGAATTTTTTTTACATATATATTATATAAATTTGATTCAAATCATTCATTAATAGTGATGAATTTAATTTATTTAGATAAACATACTATGTACGGCTACAATGCTTTTTTGAAAAACATATCATTTATTTTCAATATATATTTATTTTCATTTATAATTAATTAAGAACAAATCAATTAATTTTGTACATCTGTAAAAAATACATATTCAAAATTTTGTTAGCCTTATTAATACACATTTATCCAAGGAAAATATGATAACTATAACATTAAATAATAATATTTTAATATTTTATCACGATTGGTTGAAACTCATTGTTGTGTGTAACCTTAGCTATCAAAGAAATAAAATTTATTTGACAAAATATTTAATAAAATATTATGGTGTTACACTATTAGAGGAATTTTATTATTATACGAGATATAGTCGGGGGTATGTGTTCATGAAACAAATGTATAGTTCATTATGTAGTACATGCCGATCAGATCACAGTGATCTTTTGGGATGTGACATCCTCATTCAGATGTAAGCAGAGGAGAACATCTGTCCCCACACCCCTTTTGTTTCTAGTACAAATCTAGATATGGTTTTTCCACATGACTCTCTTTGTGGATGCTAGTATGATCACTCATCTTTATTGTTTTCTAATTCTAATATGAATTATTGTACATAATTTCTACTTATTTATCAATTTCTGTATTATATGTTATAGGTAGAGTAAAAAATACTAAATCTTTAGGAAACTGAGATGCAATTTAGGTGTATACCATCTCATGTTGTATAGTCTATTACCCATCAATGTAATTATATAAATTCTTAATAGACTAATTAATTTCATAACATTATCATTTTTGTAATGTAGAAAAGGTTAACAAATTTCACATGTCAGTTCATATTTCATGGATGTCATACTTTATTATATTAGACTATATTACTACATGTAGTTCTAATAGTTTTGTTGATTAAATGGTTTTAGTTCCTCTCATACACTTTCTAATTATTGAGTAGCAAAAACCTAATAAATTCATGCAGTAGTTGGGATTAGTTCATCGTATTCCATTAGCACCTAGAAATCATCCAACACTTTATTCCTTGAAGATAAAGGGGGGAAGTATGTTGACTGGTGATGATAAAAAGCACAATATATTTATATTTGGGATATAAAAGTAATGTTTCATATCTAGGGCATGTATACAATGTGATTTGATCAGACATAATAGCTCGAGTATGGAACCAAGTACAGACTAAAGACTATATTGTATCTTACATCACACAAAACTGGGCTCTATAATCTACTATTTTTTTAACATTACATTAGTTTTTTTCTTATACTTTTTAAATTCAATTTTATTCTATTTACTGCATACTCAATTAGATAATATTATTTACATATATGATCCGGAGGAGGGTCAAGTATTTATTCAATCATTGTACCATGTTTCAATGAGATACATGATATTATCATGGTATTTTATACATGATAGTATCATTTAGCAACCACCCTAGGGATAGGATATTCCTATTCATGGTTTGGAGGTTCATACTCAGAATCCTCATCTAGTAGTTATTTTATTTGAGGTTCTGCGATGATAATGATGTAGACCACGAATGGATGCACATGATACCTCATATGTTCCACGAGAAGAAGTAGCACATCTATTATATGAGCCTCAACTAATTTTGGATGTGCACCATCTTACATGGAATCCATTTCTCTTTTTATCAAATACACATTTTTCACTGGGTATAGCTGAACCAAGTTTGTATCAGGAGTCATTTCCCATGCCTTCATCTTTTTTGAACAACCCATCATAGTCCATATGGATCCCTCATTATATGGAATGTCCTTCCACTTAATTAGTGGGTGAAGGATCATGTGTATATCTTGATATCCAAATGACACATCCTCAAGATGTTTCACTAATATAGAAATATATAGTGGAGGTTCATTCACCTGAGGAATATCCCCCTATAACTCATCATATTCCACCCCAACAAAGAGGCCAATGATATCGATGCATGCATCCCATTTGAACTATAGACTATGGGATTGGATCTCACCATATAAATTGAAGAATAATAATTGTATTCATTAATTTATATATTTTATATTGTCTTAAATGATTTGAGATTACACTGAGTGCATTATCTTATTGATAATGTTCTAATTAATATAAAAACATCATTTATCCAATTAAATGTCATAAATATATTTCAAAATATTCTCATCTTTGGATTATTTAAATTATAATTAATTTTATTAATTTCAATGTATATACATTCATTCTTTACTATATGTTGTTAATAAAACTATTTATTAATATAAAATATTTTAAATACATATCATTACAATTCCTTTTTTTATAATTACTGTAATTATTTGGAAATTAGGTTTTTTAAACTAGTTCATATGTAATAGTTATTAATTAATAGAAATTAAATATAATTAATTCTAGTAATTTTATCCTTAATTATAAACAAATAAGTAAAACTAATTCATACAAACATCAATAATGAAATTTATTATGTATTTGTAGTAAGTATTAATGAGATTTAAATATTTAAAAACAATAAATAAAAAATGTTAATTATCTAATAATATTTATTAATAAATATATATTATTGAAGTTATAATTCGAAAAATATTAATTATTTATTAATTGATAATCATTATTAAAAATTATAAATAATTACTATTCAATTATTATAAATCAAGGTAATATGTTACATATAATAAAGTTCTAATAATTATTACAATTTAAAATTACGATTAATATAAATTACTTTTTTTAATTAAATATTTATTACAATGAAAATCCATAACAATTATTAACATGAGATTTATTATTATTATAATAATTATTATTATTATTTTAAATAATTATTTTCCATGGTATTTATATATATTTGAAACCCAAAAATATGTAAGTATTTAATAGAATTTATTTATTTACATATAATTAATTCTAAACCAAAATTATTAATTATTAATAATTATTTATAAAAAAATTATTTTTTAAAAGTCAATTAGTATTTTTTATTTTTATTTCAATTAATTCAATTTTGTTTTTATTGGGGGGGTTATGGAAATTCATTACCGGCCCTAACGCTCTTAAGCAAAGGTTCTGGGCATAGGTGTTATCACCCCCAACACCTTTAAGGCTTATTTTTAAATGTACTAATATTCCACCCATGAGAACATATGTTTTCATGCCTTTTTTTCATCACAATGATCTAATATGAAAACAAAAACACAAAAAACACAATAACCACAAACAAAATTAAATGTGGAATCAAATTAGAGACACACACCCAAAATGAAACTAGAACATAAATTTTTGCAATAGGGGACATCAAACACCCACTAAAGTTAATCATATGATAATTCAATCAATGATATAAAATAAAACATAAAACAATTAATTATGTTTAGGATAAGGGGAAGTGAAATCTATTAAAAATATATAGTTTCACACCAAATATACTTAAATTCAAAACACTAATCATCAGAAAGATTGGAAAGATGGTGATATAAAATGATTGATCAATTTACTTAGTCTTTATTTTCTTCCCTTTTTAAGATGAAGAAGTTTTTTTGAAAAACATCTAGTAAATTTTATAGGACTAGATGGAAACTCAAATATTTGTTTTTCAAGTTATCATCATCTTATAAATAGAAATGGTCAAGTAAATTTTTCTTCTTAATGAAATGTAAATATGTAAAATTAATATATGGTTTTTGAAATATTAATGTGATAGGGTATTTTATTTTAATGGAACTATAGGATGTAGCATTAAAGATTTCATACCACTAAACTTATTTACAATTTCGTATTTTCAATGATTAAAAATGTCATGCAGATATGAGAGTGTTGAAAATTTCATGAGAAAAATTAAGTATTTTGATAAGAATATAAATTTTTTAATTTTAATGGAAATAAAATTACAACATGACTAGTAAATAGAGATATTTTATATGTAATTATCTATAAATGTTGAACTATATTATGGAATTCCTAAATTTTTTGTTGGCTTTCAGAAATTAATAAGACATTTAACATATTATGTTTGCATGGATGATGACAATTATGACTGTTAAGATCAGATATTTCAATAGTGATTATAACTTGTTTAGATTTAAAAAAAATTAAATCTATATTTAAACTAAAGGGATCATTGTTTTGTAACTAATAAATTCATAACAATTTAATCTTTTAAGTCATATCAAAATATATAAAGCAGAATACCATTGAATAATTACATGAATAATTTTTTCTCTAAACTCATATGTAGGTTTTTATATGCACTAATTTTTTTTTATCAAATAGAACTATAGATAAGGATCTTGTAGGATCATTGATATTTATTTCAACTCCATACCTATATGATTACAAAAAAATATTAAAAATGAATATACTATTACTTCTTATCTAATCTAAAATTTATTCCTTACCGATCGAAAGATATTTAGTCAATACATTTGAAGAGTGGATGAGGATAATTCATTATATTTTGAACACCATGTATTATTATTAAAACATTGAACCATTTTCCAACAATATATGCATGATTCACAAATCTAGTTGTGGTTATATTGAATTTTCTTTATAGTTCCTAAGGTCATTCACATTGTATCCTTTGGTAAAAATTGTTGTAAACATTATCAAGTAAGTAATAAAAATATATTATTATTAGATAAAACTCTAAATATGAAAAATCATTATAATATTAGGGGATACATTATTAAATTAAATGATTTTAAGTAATGTTATCTTATTAGCTATTAGAATCCATTGTAAAGTACGTGTGTTGTCAGAAATATTATATGGATTGATAGTTTGAGGTGACTTCTGTGTACTTAACCTTAATTTGGTGAACACAAAAAGTTAGTGATGAATATAAGCCTCTTTGGATTGTAGGTTTTGGTTTACCTATTTTTTATCATCCAGTTGTAGTTTGAAATATTTTATAAAAAAAGGTTTAATCTCAAATGAGATTCATAAATCACATGCATGAAATATAAAACTAACTTGAAATAAATAGATATTTAAAAGTAAATTTAATTATCTACATAAGGGTGACATTCAAACTCTGTGTAACGGTAAAAAGTCTCTTATATAAAGGTAAGATTCACATTGTAAGAGATGTGTGAAAGTAACTATGAATTCAAAATTTGTGTCATGGTAATTAATTTCATGATTAATGGTATGGTTTAACTCTAAAAAGCCACATAATGGAAATGTTAAAATAAATCTTGTGTAATGGTAAATGTCATGTAAAAATATTTCTTTAAAAATCTAACCTATGTAAGGGTATAAAGTACCTACGTGAGGGTAAAAAAGTTGTTACATAAATCTACAATTATCATTGCATAATGGTAAAATTATAATTCACATATCTATTTAATGCTAGATAATTTTATATGTAAAGGTAAATAGTCTTTAATTTCTACATAAGTGTAATCAATTAGTTACATAAAGGTAATCCTATGTAGGATTCTAAAAAATAGGTGCAAAACTGTGAAAAAACATGAAACAAATAGATACGTAGAAGTAATCTTAATTATCTACATCTGGGTATCCTTATATTTTTATATATAATTTAAATATTATCTCACATAATGGTAAGAATCAATTTTAAAAGGATACATAATGGAAACTAGGAATTCAAATTTTATGTCAAGGTAACTCATTTTTTGTATAATTTCAAGGTTAAACTCTAAAAGGTCACATGAAGATTATATTATAACAGAACTCATGTAATGGTAGACAGCTCATAAAGTTATGAAGTTCAAAAAGTAACCTATATATTGGTATAAAGTTCCTATGTAAGGGTAATAAATTATTTTCATAATGTTATAATTCTTATTTCATAAAGATAAAATGATAATTTTCATAGCTATGTTAAGTTATAGAATTTTATATGTAAGGGTAAAAAATGTAGTATTTCTATGTAAGGGTATGAAATTAGTTACATAAAGGTAATCCTACATAGTATTAAGAAAACACATGTGTGAAACAAAGAAACTTGACAAAAATAGATACTTAAAAGTCATTTTAATTATCAACATAAGGGTAACCTTAAATTTATTTGTAAATGTAAAATATTATCTTTTGTAAAGGTAAGAATTTGTATGTAAGGTATATTTAAATGTAACTATTAATTTAAAATTTGAGTCAAAGTAACTCATTTCTTGTGTAAGGGTAAGGTAAAACTCTAAAAGGCTACATGTAGATATTGATAAAATAGAGATCATGTAAAGTTATAAGTTGCATAAAGTTAATCAGTTCGAATATTAACCTAAGGGTATAAAGTACATACAAATGGGTAAAACATTAGTTACGTAAAGGTATAATTCACATTGAACAAAGGTAAAATGATAATTTACATAACTATGTAAAGGTAGAAAATTTTATATGTATGGTTAAACTATCTTGAATTTCTATATTACGGTAAGAAACTAGTTATTTGAAGTTAATCATGTGTGGGATTCTGAAAACATATGTGCAAAATATAAAAATAAGTCAAAATAAATAGATACATGATATCTATTTTAATTATCTATGTAAGGGTAACATTAAATTTTAGCATAAAGAAAAAATATTAATTTTTGTAAAGGCAACCCTTACTTTTTAAGGGAGATGTAAAGGTAACTATGATTTCCAAAGATGCATCAAGATATCTCATTTCATGTATAAGGGTAAGGTACAAATCTAAATATTTTCATTAAGGTAATGTAAAAATATAACTCATGTAAAGGTAGATTCTTCAGAAAGGTGAGTAGTTCAAAAACTAACTTACATAAGGGTATAAATTACTTATGTAAGGGTAAGAAATTAGTTACGTAAAGATATAATTCTCATTGTAGAGAGTAAAATGATAATTCACATAGTTATGTAAAGGTAGATAATTTTCTATTTAAGGGTAAAATTTATTGAATTTCTATATATGGGTAATAGATAAATTATCAATCTATATAAAGGTAATTAGTGAAACTACATAAGTTTAAAATGATGAGTTTTTAATGATCTAATGTACCATATATGATTTGATTATGATTATTTCATGGGTAGGCCTAGAATTAAATATCCCTCTAATGCATTGGGTAAAGATGGAAATCTCATGAGATAATAAATATCAGAATGAATAGTGAACCCAGTTCAGTACGGGACTCTGTCTACTATGATAATATTTGGAGTGACCATTATTAAGGATATGATATAATGCGGAGTGAACCCAATATAATATTATAGTATTGGTAGTTATCCTGGAATAAAGAAAATTATTTTTTACGATTATTTTCAGGACACAAACTTATGCATTATTCTAATGTTATGATATCTTGTATCATGTTATTTGATTTTTTTTGATTCATGTCTTATGAAATTCCATGATTTATTCCATAATTCAAGGTTATTACATGATCTCGTATTTTTTATACACACTGCTCTTTATGTTTTGGTAAACATATTTGAAAATATTTTTTTAACCTTGGTTATAAATCCTTGGTTTTATTCAATTAAGTGTTCCAAAGGTGATTCAAGAGAGAAGGTGAAGTTCTTGAAGCATAACGAATTCTCACCATGAATTACGAATTCACGACATGAATTCTGAATTCACAACATTAATTGCATAGGATGACACTGTGAAATCCATAGAATGTATGAATGGTTCGGGGATTAACCCATGAATACCATTAATACCATGAATGGTTTATAGGAAGTCCATGAATTAGGAACTCACAACATAAGTTTGATACATGATGTGAAATTAGTTTATTCTGGTCATTAAGAGGTGGTGATTGGTTTTTCAATGTAGTTATAAAGAGGGTCATTCACAACAAGAATCACTTATTCACACTATGAATGTGTTGTACCTATTTTTATTTTAATCCTCCATTATATTGAAAACCTAATATCTCTTTTCCTCTTCTAGACTACTGACCTTTCATGGACACCTATGAGAATTTCTATCAAAACCAGAAGTTTTGTTCCTTTAGATCATAGCATTTTGATCAATAATTTGATGGTAATACTTCCATGATATGATTGTATTTCCTTGAGTAATACTAACTTGTATTGACTATTCTGTATTGAGATCTCATATCATGATTTGAAAGAACTATAGATTTCATTTAAGATAAGGAAGGAATAATCTGATCACAACCTAAGACGTTGAAGGATTGTCTACATGTTTCCTACTTTTTTGGTGGGTGGTCTAGAAAACCCCCCTAATGTCTATTTTGATTATTCTCATATGTACAACAAGTGTGATCATTTCATCACACCAAGCACGTGACCTACCAAAATGGATAATGCATAATTTTTGTAACATCACACCCAAGATGCCACTCAACGGTGCCACGAGACTGTGGGCCAGAAGACCTCAAGCGCGCCTCCCTATACACCAAAGGTTTTTGACAACCATTGATGGCCTAGGGTGTGTTATTGGGAAGACTATTCCCTCATAGATCACATTGAATAACAATGATATTTATAATAGATAAGAAATGGTAGAAGAATAAATAAGAATTAGAAACTAAGACTATATTACCCTCGATTTCTGGTATGTAACCCTTACTTAAAAATTTTAATGGTTATAATGTGAATGATGTTGATGCGAGAGTCTGGAGAACTTGGAATGAAGTTTTGAGGAAAAGGGGAAGTTGCACGGGCGGCACACAGTTTGTCAAAATCGTACGACCAAACTCTTTGTATTTGGAACATTGAGGAAGTGGCCTCCACACGGTTGGAGCATGGTTCGGGAGACCGTGCGAGGAGGTCGTGCGAGGGTCTACCGAGGTATTATCTAATGCATAGTTAGCGCATGGTTTGTCAAACCGTGTGAAATAACCATGCATGCACTTAAATGAGATCCTAAAAAAGAGGATCTCACATGTTTGTTTCTATAAATGGATTGTTTTACTTCCGAGGTGGCCATAACTTGGGATATTTCCCCTCCTTAGGCCAAAGAAGGTTCACCCATCATTCCAGAGGAGATCCGAAGTCTTCCCTTGGCGAATCAATGCTGGATTCTTGTGGTATGCGATCATTCTTCTTCATTCTTAAACAGTTTCTTATATCTACTTCTCCTATTCTCTTGGTTTCTTAGATCTACGCCCGTTAGGGGTAGATCTCAGTTTGTGGATGTCAAATATGATGATATTTGGTCTTGGTCTTGTAGAAAAATAGATCTAAGGAGGGTTTTTGAAGAATCAACCTGGTTTTCTTGTGCGTTCCATGTTAATTATGGTTTTCGTCGAAACCTTTGAGGTAGGAGGCTTGTTTTATGACTTAACTAAGTATAAATGGTTGGAATGATTTCAAATTGAATGTGTGGTGTTGATTTGTTTGTGATTTGGTTGTTGAACGCTTGTTGGAAACCATCTTGAGTAATGGTTGTAAAATCTGGATAAATGGGGATTTTGAATGAGTTCTTTGGTTCTTAATTTTAAAATAGAGATTTTAAAATGGGGATTTTCTTGAATTGTGGAACATGATTGGGATTATATTTTTTCAATTAAAGGGGATGGTTTTATTGAAGTCAAATGTTTCTTTGAAATTGGTTGTACTTTGGTTTTCAATAAAAATGGTGTTTTATTGAAATGAGTTGGCATTGAGATGGTTTGGCATTGAAATAGTTTTGATGGAAATGGTTTTCAATAAAAAAACTTTTATTGAAAGGTGTGTTTAGGCATTATCTTTGTTAATTTGTGGTGTGTGTTCATGTTTTATATAAGGGGATTGGTTGAAATATGACCTTGTGCTCAGTGCCAAAGTTTTAATGGAACATGGGAATCCCCTACACGGGGCTTGGTTGAAATATGACCATGTGCTCTGTTCCAAAGGGTTAATGGCTCTTGGGAAATAATTACCTTGTGATGAATTTCTAGATCGATGAGAAACCGCTCATGAGTATGGAATTGTTATAACATATCATGCATGGTTAGATTCATGGATTTGTGGAAGGTTTGGGTATTCCAAAAAGGGATGTTGTAAAATGTTTCTAATGATTGTTTAGATATTTTTCTGGAAAAATAAATTGCTGGGAAAATTGGTTTCAATTTCACTTGTTTGCTTTCGGTGATGAATGGTTTGGAAACTTGTTTAATTTTGTTATAAACTGTTTCTGAGAAACAGTTTTATATAAATAGTTTTGGTAAATTGTTTTATATAAACTATTTTATATAAATGTTACTAACTTTTCATTCCTAGTGGTGTGAGTAGGGAATTCATTTGGGGAAAACCTACTGAGTGTTATACTCACCCCTACTTTGGAAATTTGGTGCCTTTTCAGATTCTTTCTTCTAGGAGAGGGGAAAAGGTAATGTTTCATACGTATTTAGTACCACCTCATGATGTTTTTATTGTTAGATGATTGTGGAGCTTGAATCTTGTGGAGCATGTAGTCTTGTGTTCTTTTTAGGGTCTTGTATAATTTATCCACTGTGTACTTTGATACTTTGTTAATATTATGTTGTTTCATAATTTGATATGGTTTTGAGATACATGATGTTGTTTGGTTGTCTTTCAGTCATTCGTGCATCATATAGTGAATGATTGATTATGGTTTGTAGGTTTATTGTATTATTTATTAAAGGGTAAATGATCCCACACTTTTATTTTAAACCCTTCAGCATTTATTTCCATCCTTTGGCATCTTGGGGATGTCGCCTAAGGCCAAGTAACTCTCACCGCCTCATAAAGCCAATGAGGGAGGGGCAGGGTGTTACAAGTGGTATCAGTTTGGTCCTTCCTTGGTGGTACAAATGGTCATTACTGTTCTTGGTCTTGGAGTTGGAATTTATTTTTGTCTATTCCTTGGGGTGGAATCTTTGACATGAGTATGATTTTTGGAACTTTAAATGTATAACATAGAAGGACGTAGCTAAACCGTTTATAGTGAACTTCAAGTTACCAAGTGTTGGGTATATAAGTGTTTTGGATAAACTTCTAGAATGTTGGAAATCTCATTATCATGGGTTTAGCCAATGTGATGAGCATTAAATGCATTTTAGGGGAATCAATTCCCACTAGGATTTTATATCACATTGTGAGGAATGAATTATGATTTTTGGAAAGGTGTGATTTTTTGAAAAAAAATCAGAAATTATTTTCAAGTGAATGATTTTGAAAACATGATATTTGGTTTATTTTGAAAATGGTTTCATTATCAAAAAGCATGTTGAATGTTTTAAAAATGTTTGAACATGGAAAAGGAGGTTATGAAAAATAATGTTGTGATAGAATATGAAATGCTAAGACATCTGTGGATAGAGAGTGATATTAACGGAGTTTGTTTTTGGTTTAGAAAATGGCACTCGGTAGGCATCGTCAAAACCAACCCAAAGAAGCTGTAGAGAATGTGGTTGCACCTGAACCATGAGTGAACCAAGAGCTAGTTTAGAGTATTTTCCAGGTTTCTCATGCTGTAGATATGGGGAACTAGAGGAATGAACCAAGGCATGTGGATCATACCATCTACTTCATGAAGCAGCATCCAACGAACTATCAGGGTGATGCTAAACCCAAGAAGGAAGAGGTGTGGATAAGTAGGATTAATCGTATCTTCATTGAGTAGAAATTCATATGATTAGTGGGTGAAAGAATCTTTAGATTAATGGAAGTTGATGTCAGTCATAACCGACATGCATGTGGAATGTGAAGATCGAGGTGATGTTGTAGTTTTCATTTCAGCTACGATTGTTCCTGATTTAGTAAAAATGATCAAAGAAGCACAAACATATGATGTAGAATTTCTAGTTGTAAGTTCAAAACTAAATGGTGGGGAGACCATTGATGGATAGAAGCTATATGGGGGTTCAGTTTTTTGTTTCAGAGATTGGAAGGTTGAACCTATGGTTTTTTAGGAACAAATTCTTCATGCTTACCACCATTAAAGATGTGTTGTACATCCAGGTACACATAAGATGTATAAGGCGTTGAAGGCGTAGTTTTGGTGGAGTGGATGGAAATGATGGTGGCCGAGTTCTCCTTAGGGTGCATAATTTGATAGCAGGTTAATGCAGAGAATCAGAGACCAACTGGTACGTTATAATATTTTCCCATCCATGTGTGGAAATGGGATCAAATAGCAATGGATTTTGTTATAGTTCTTCCAAGAAAGGTCCAGAAACACGAAGTCATTTGGGTGATAGTGGATCTTCTAACCAAGTCAGCCCATTTGATCTCTATTTGTGAAACTCATAGGGTGGAGGATATTTCAAAAATATATATCTGAGAAGTGGTAAAGAGGAATTGTATACTGGTGTCTATAGTATCAGATAGAGATCCAAGGTTCACATCTCACTTATGGAAATCATTACAGCAAGCCCTTTGAACTCAGTTGACTATGAGCACCGCGTGTTATCTTTAAACGGATAGGAAATCTAAGCGGATGATACAGACATTGGAAGAGATGCTGCGAGCTTGTGTAATAGATTTTGGTGGCTCATGGGAGAAGCATATACCCTTAGTGGATTCCTCAAACAATAACAGCTATCAAGCCTCAATACACATGGATCTGTTTGAAGCATTGTATGGGCGTCCTTGTCGATCTCCACTATGTTGGGTGGAAATGGGTGAAACTTCACTAGTTGGGCAAAGAATTTCCCAAGAAACAATAGAGAAGATCCAATTTATTATAAAGAGGATAGAGATAGTGCATAGTCATCAGAAATCTTATTTAGATCACCGTCAAAGACCGTTGTCATTCGTTGTGGGTGATCATGTCTTCTTGAGAATCTTTCCAAGGATCGAACATCGTCATTTCTGGAATTAGGGAAAGTTATCTCCAAGATAAATTGGCCCCATTGAGATACTATAATGGGTTTGAGAGGTTTCATATCTCTTGTAATTACCACCACAGTTTAGTTCGGTGTATAATGTGTTCCATGTATCATAGTTGAAAAAGTATCACCCTGATCCTGACTATGTGATCAGATGGGATCACGTTGAGCTAGAACCAGATGCATAACTAGTACATATTCCAGTGCGGATCGTGGATATACAATAGAAATTCTTTCATGGGAAAATCATTGTCCTAGTGCGGATTTTATGACAACATGGTTTAATTTAGGAAAATATTTCGGAATGCGAGAAGGAAATGAAAGAACCATGGCCAGAACTATTTTTTCCTAGCAAGGGTTGTCTACTTTCCGAGGATGGAAAGACCAATGGTGGGGTGAATTTAGTACCCCCAATTTCATTTATGTAACCATTACTTAGTAATTGTAATGGTTATAATGTTATCAATGTTGATGAGAGAGTCGGGAGAACTTGGAATGATGTTTTTAGGAAAAAGGGGAAGTCGCACGAGCGACACACGATTTGTCTAAACTGTGCTGCCAAACCAGGTGTATCTAGAACATTGAGGAAGTGGCTTCTACATGGTTGGAGACCGGTTTGGGAGACTATGTGAGGAGGCCATGTGAGTGTCTACTAAGGCAATAGCTAACACACGGCTAGCGCACGATTTTTTAAAATGTGAGAACTAACCGCGTGGGCACTTAAATGAGATCCTAAAAAAGTGGATCTCACTCATTTTTGTCTGTAAATGACTTTTTTTCATCCTATGCGGCCATAACTCGGGATTTTAATCCTCTTTAAATATGATAATGTTCTCCCATCATTTTGGAGGCGATCCGAAGGCTTCCCTTGAAAATCGAAGCCAGATTCTTGTGGTATGTGATCGTTCTTCTTCGTTCTTGATCTGTTTCTGAGATCTACTTCTCATATTCTCTTGGATTCTTATATATATGCCTGTTATGGGTAGATCTTTGTGTGTGGATGGAAAATATGATGATATTTGGTATTTCTCTTTCTAGGAAAAGAGATCTAAGGAGGTTTTTTGAAGAATCAACCTGGTTTTCTTATGCGTTCTTCGTTCGTTGTGGTTTTCATTAAAACCTTCGAGGTAGGACGCTTTTTTCTTGACTCCAATTAGTAGAAATGATTGGAATGCATTAAAATTGAATATGTGGTCTTGATTTGATTGTGATTTGGTTTTTTAATTCATGTTGGAAACCTTCTTGAGTAAGGGTTGTGAAATATGGAAAAAATGGGGATTTTGAATGAGTGGTTTGGTTCTTAATTTTCAAAATAGTGATTTTAAAATGGGTATTTTCTGTAATTGTGGCACATAATTGGGATTATATTTTTTCAATAAAAGGGGAATGTTTTGTTGAATTTAAATGTTTCTTTGAAATTTCTTGTTCTTTGGTATTCAATAAAAATAGTGTTTTATTGAAATGAGTTAAAATTGATATGGTTTGGAATTGATATGGGTTTGATGGAAATGTTTTTCAATAAAATTTGTTTTATTGAATGGTCTATTTGGGCATGATCATTGGGAATTTTTGGTGAGTGTTATTGTTGCATATACGGGGCTTGGTTGAAATATGACCTTGTTCTCAGTGCCTAAGGTTTTATGGCACATGGGAATCTCATACCCAGGGCTTGGTTGAAATATGACCTTGTGCTCGGTGTCACAGGGTTACTGGAATAGGGGAAATAATTACCTTGTGATGACTTGGTAGGTCAATGAGAAACCACTCATGAGTATGGAACTGTCGTATCGTAGCATGCATGGTTGGTTTCATGGGTTTGTGGAAGGTTTGGGTTTGACAAAAAGGGATGTTGTGAAAGGTTTCTAAAGCTTTTTTAGTTATTTTTCTGTAAAAATAACTTGCTGGGAAAATTGATTTCAATTGCACTTGTTTGATTTTGGAAATGAATGGTTTGGAAACTTTATTATATTTATTTATATACTTTTTTTGAGAAATTATTTTATATAAACTGTTTTGGTAAATTTTATTATATAAAATGTTTTATATAAATGTGACTAACTTTTCTATCCTAGTGGCGTGATTAGGGAAGTCATTGGGGAAAACCTACTGAGTTTTATAATCACCCCTGCTTTGGAACATTGGGGCTTTTGCAGATGATATCTTACAGGACAGGGGAAAAGGTAATGTTTTAAACATATTTAGCACCACCTCATGACGTTTGGGATGTTCGGTGATTGTGGATCTTGAAGCTTATGGAGCATGGAGTCTTGTGGTCTTTTAAGAGTCTTGTATCGTTTATCCACTGCGTACTTTGATACTTGTTTATTCTTCCACCGTTGTATACTTTGATATGGTTTTGAGATACATGAAGATGTTTGGTTGTCTTTCATTCGTTCATACATCATATAGTGAATGTTTGGTTATGGTATGTTGGTTTGATGGTTTATTTATTAAAGGGTAAATCGTCCCCCACTTTAATTTGAAACCCTTTAACATTTATTGCCAGCATTTGGTGTCTTGGGGATGTCTCTTAAGGATATGTAACCCTCACCGCCTCTTAAAGACAATGTGGTAGGGGCGGGGTGTTACAAATAAAGTGAGACTAGTAACCCACTATAGTGTAAGTAGTAATAAAAGATAAAGAACAATAGAAAAAAATAAATAAATAACATTCAAGAAAAATAACAAACAGGATGAATCTAAACAAAAAATTATAGATAAAAAATGATTATAATAATATTTAATGTATCTATACAAAAAGTGTACATGATAAATAGGGGATACCGGATTATACTAGATGACAATAAAATAGACCAAAAGGAAAAAGATTCTACTACTAGAATATCAATCATAAGCTCAGTCCCTTGATACTATAATCTATACTAGAAAATTAAATCTTGCATCAAAATCTGTACGCATCCCTTTTTACATACGTGCAATGAAGAAGTTTTCTTGGGTACCAAAGGTGGACCAATAAGGGTGTGAGATATAATCCTAGTATTCCACCACCAACGATGTCTAGATTAATCTATTTAAAGAAATATAAAATCAAATATTTACAAAAAATTGTAAATGTAGTTAATAAATATATAAATAAATAACTCTTTGGTATGAGTTCCATGATGGATACCTGACCGATTCTACCTACTTCAGCCTAATCCATATGTATGAATCAAGGGGACTTATACAAATAATGAAGTGTTTACATGGGTCGTCCTAGATAAGGAAACAAATGTAATCTAACCCCAAGTTTGATATTTGTATTGAAAATCAAACCCCTATGACATCATTCAATCATTTACATACATTAATAATAATTAGGTGTAACACCACAAGCATCCACTATATGCTTCTTGTTGAATAATACATTAGCATATGTTGTACGCAACATCGAGTTCTAACACACCCCACAACCAATCAAACTAGCCATTATGAATAGTAATACCCACTTTTTGAAATTTTCTAAACATTATCATTCAAAATGGGCTTCATTTATGGATTCAGAAATTAGCTTAGGGTGAATTTTTGGGATTTTTCTGAAAACATTCAATTTTTGATGAATAGTGAAAAAACACTGAGTTATAGTTTAAAACAGAATTTTTATTTAAATAATTATTTATTTTATTTAAATTTAATTAAGGTCAAAATAGATACATAATACCAATATAATTTCAATGTAATTAATTGGAGTTAGTTTAGAATAATTATAGATATATAAAAAGTTTATGGAACTTTTCACCGTCTTTTACCCACCTCCTAGAAGAATTTGGAAATTCACATAAAACATAATTTTACCGCTTCTATGAGTAGAATTTGGAAAATTTGAGAAACATGGTTAATATCAAGGAGTAAAATTTGGTTCAATAAGATAAAAATAATTTTTGGTGAATAGT
Source organism: Viscum album (assembly GCA_963277665.1). Taxonomy (NCBI): domain Eukaryota; kingdom Viridiplantae; phylum Streptophyta; class Magnoliopsida; order Santalales; family Viscaceae; genus Viscum; species Viscum album. Next base: position 1,680,136,843 of record OY728119.1, on the reverse strand, counting down.
AACTTTTTACTTTTATTTACCACAGTTAAAAGTAAATAGGGTAATTAAGGGTAAAAATGACATTAATATTACCCTAAAACATGTCCTAATTCTATTGTACAAGTGTATCTCGACCAAAACGAACCTTAGGAATAAAATATTATCATTTAGGTCCACTTTTATTAGATTAGGACATTTATTATTATTTAATTCAAATAAGAGTTAAAAGAGTTAAAATCAATGTTTAATAACTAAATGTTTTTTAATATAGGATTATACATAGGATAAATTCTATTATAAATATTAATTAGAAATATAAAAAGATTTCCTACATAATGGTATTTTATTTATAATTTTTAGACATTAAATATATTAATTTATTTATAACACAATGGTGATGCAGTAATTACCTAATTAATGAAATACTAAAATAATTGACATTATAAATATCAAAAAAATGTAATATGATACTTTTTATGAATTACACTAATTTTATAGGTTAATATTACATATTATTATTGGTTATATAAATTTTTTTGAAGTAATAATTCTGTTATAAAATTATCAAAAACAAAATACCGAATAGTGTCAAAATTGACATAATAGAGTTTTTAAAACAAATATTATATTATTAATTGATATTCTATTCCTAAAAATCCATGGTTCGGCCAAAAGACATATATAATGCTAGGTGTTTCATTAATGGACCACTTGGGGGTCTCTTGGAGGTATGTAGTATGTTTATTAACTATATAATATAAAAATACAAAGAGACATGGTAAATGTCAAACTATTTAACTAAGAGTTACATATAAATGATAAGGTTAATATAGTGACCCAAACCTATCTAAAATATATTGGATGAAATGATTTCAACCCATACCCACCTTAACCTTTAAATAATCCACTTTGGAGACATTAGAAACTGAATATGAATTTATTATAAAATTATATTTCTAGCTTTTCCAAAGGTACCCCTCACCCCTCTTATAAAAGGGAACTCCCCCTTCCCTCTAATTCACACCGTCAAAGCCTTTTGGTTCAGCCAAACCCTGACCAAATATTCTCTCAACATCCCTCACTTAAACCTATAGTCCTTATTTTAATCATAAAGCCAACCTAAGGAGACCTTTTGATCAAATCAAAAGGAAGAACCCGAAGAAGAGGTAATGTTGTCACCACCCTCTTACAAGTTCTTTCTTCTCCAACATCTACTTTCATTGTTATTTTAATTATAAAATAATAACTCCAGTATCTTTTATATATTTTGATTTTATTATAAATATGATACAACCATATTCTGTATTCTATCCATCCTTTGTATGACATGTCACCATAGGTGCGTACGTACGGCCTACCGTCTCCATGTCGTGGTGTAATTGTTATTCAATGCATTATTATTTGGATGGGTATAAAAATGATGTGTAATTCATGTAAATAATAAATATAACATGATAATTATTCTGTATATATGATATACCATCCAATTATATATTATTTTAATATAAAAAATGATATTTTCGCTCGTGCGTACGTACGGATTACCGTCTCCACGAACGCGATGAGATTCATTCCCCATCGTATCCATTCAAGAATAAATTTCATTTGAAGATTAAAAATAATTTTTAGAGACATGATATCATTCTCGATATGAATATTATACATCCCATTCATAACAAATATGTCTCACATAACAAATAATATAAAGGAAAACGAATCCGTTCACACCCGAAACGATGATAATACTAAGATACTATTAACAAATCAATGTTAAAAGATCATATATTATATAATATTAATGTATATGATTCTTGTATAATTTAATAACTATTATTTCACCATTATAAAGGAGGTTAACCTACCCTCAACCTAGAAAAAAGTACAGGGTAAGGGTTTATTTCAAAATCTCTTCATTATCCGAGGTTGTTTATAAGTAATTATCTATTGGGACCTCTTTATCATCCACATCCATATTTCTTAAAAATGCATTTAAAATCATTCTTACAATTTTACAGACTATGGGTTAAAGTCATTTATACAATTTTTTACTTTTTATAATATGTTTATAAAGGAATAATTCTGTCATTTTCCAAACAAGGTCATTTTTAACCATTTCGATAGAATTAAGTTAAGAATGTATTTTTTTAACTTATATGGTGGGTGCAGATATTTTATGCCATTATAGAATCTTTGAATATTCCATTACAATATTATAAATATATTTTCATTGTAAATGTTTTTTTTATAATTATGTGAATTTTAAATGATTTCAAAAAAAGAGATACTTCTCTCAAATAGTTTTGATTTCATTTATGTCAACATCCTTTGATGGATTTTAAGATTATTTGAAGTTGATTTATTTTGATAGAAAGATATAATATTGTATTGAAGGTTTTGTGATATGTTTGACTGTGGATGTGTTATTTTTATACCATTAATGGTTTATGGAGAAACTATTGACATTTCGTATGATATTTTTAATATGAATGTGTATGTTCTATTTAAACCTGTTCATATGAAGAATGAATTGGACTTAATAAGTGATGGGTGGATCCCACTATATCTCCTTGATGCATCGGTAGGTCTCATGAGACAAACTATGGTCTTAGCATAAGGCCTTGACAAATTCTTATTTGTAGTCTTGGTATAAGGCCTTGACTATGTGGTTATAATAGTCTGGCATTATGCATTCCATCATTATGAAAGTGGTTATTGATATTGCATGTGATTATTCGACTAGTATAATATCCATGTGAATAAGTAAATGGAATTATATCATTTTATCTTTTCCATATTATGCTGACTTTCAGGTTTAAAAGGCTTTTGTTTTAGTTATAGATTGCCTTAAATGTTTATGTTTATTTATGAAAGTTTCCGCTATATTGTTATCCTGACTGGGCATTTGAGCTCACCCCTTTCTATGTTTTATTTTTCCCAGGATGTGAAGAAGTATTTTATGAATGACCGGTAGGGATAGTATAAAGGGATATGAGTGTGGAGACAAGATGTTGTTGTAGTTTTCACTTTATGATGTAGTGTAACCTTTATGAATGTGTCTAGTGATTCCAAGGCTACTAAACGAATCGGTCTATCGAGACTTGATCCTTTGTGATCATGTCAATGTTATGTAATAATGCACCAACTCTGGGTAATTGGGGTTGGGGAGTTATAGTTGGTATCAGAGGAAGTTTAGTACAAACCATGGAAACTAGATTTAGATAAATTCTGATTAGAGCACACAGACCTAAGATGGACTTTGAGGATTAGTATAGAAGAACTTCATAGAATTTTTGTATTGTAGAGATTTTGTATGTTTTCCGAGAAATACATCCTTGTCTGGATACGAGCAGGTAGAGGCAGCTCTGGCACAGATGTACCTTGGGGTAAAACCTGAAAATGCCGCTTTGAGATAGACTAGAACGAGAACTGGTGCACGACAACGGGCCTTACTGCACTCTTGTTTCTGACACACGCATGGGATATGTTAAGGATAATTCTCATTTTCTTTACAAACCATTATGAAGTGTTTATGAGTATATAATTACTCAAAGAAAACATTTTTTTATGATTATGGATTATATCCATAAATAGTTCAATTTTTGTTAAGTGTTTTACAAGTATGTAATTATATATTTTGATTCATAAACTGATCTAGTTTATGCCATTGTTTAGAAATGGCGCCTAGTGGAAGAAATGAAATCTGTATCAATGCACACACTTTATGTAGGGATTTTCCTCCTACTCAAGATAATTATAGTGGAGGTAGTGATGAAACTGGTTCTGATTAGCTAATCACCATACTGGGACAACTCACTTAGGTTATGAATAATAACCTTACCCGTATGGAGCACCCTGATCCGCAGCGTGGAGGATCAATGTTAGATTGCTTCATGAGGCAACACCCACCAACATTCAATGGGAGTACAAATACATTGGTAGCTGAGCAATGGATAAGTTCCCTAGAGAAAATATTTCAAGCTTTGGGGAATAGTGAAAGGGGAAAAGTTATCATGGAAGATTATTGCCTCACTGGAGATGCTGATCAATGGTGGTCATTGATACAAAACAAAAAGGAAGATGATTAAGTGTCAAATATGGAATGGAGAGAGTTTAATGATATTTTCTTAGAAAAATACTTTCCTCGTGACCATCGAGCAGATATGGAGAGGCAATTTCTGAGTCTAAAACAATAGGAGGATGAGAATGTCTCAATGTATGAGGCTAACTTTAAAAGGTTAGAGAGGTATGCTGCATATTATATACGTAACCCAAGAAGTAATATTGATCATTTCTTTGATGGGTTAAAACCATTTCTCCATCAAGTATTAGTCTCACAAACATTCTCACTGTACGAAGATATTGTCTCATACGCTATCAGGATAGAAAAATAATTCTCTAAGTCTTACAAGTTTAAAACAAAGCAAGAGAAGAAGAGATATATTGATCACTCTAGAAATGGAAATAAGGGGGAGAATGGAAAATTTTAATATCAATACAGAAGTAAATGTGGGAAGAAAAACCCCAGTACTTACTTTAAGGGAATGGTTGTCTGTTACAAGTTTGGTGAAAAAGGCCACCAAGCTCATGATTGAAAAGGGAAGAAAGAAGCTACCGATGTTCAGTGCTACAATTACAGGGAGATGGGACATTATGAAAATGAATGTCCTAAGCGTCAGAGAAACTTACCTTAGAAAAGGCCAAGGGATCAATGCCAAGCTTATACTATCACTACTACAGAGGTAGAGGCTCCTAAAGACGTGGTGGTAGGTAATTTAATGGTTTCTTAAAGTTTAACAAATTCTTTATTTGATTCTCAATCATCACATTATTTCATATCATCCCAGTTTTCTAAGAAAATTAGATATTTCCAATTCGATTTAACATGGGAGTTGTCAGTTAAAACTCCTAAGGGATGTATCATTGCTACAAAGTTCTGTGGATCTGTTCCCATTAGGGAATATAAATGTTCTTTATCTGTTGATCTAATCGTCATACCCATGATTAAATTTGATATAATCCTTGGTATGGATTTTCTTTCCGACCATGATGCAATAATTTATTATAAGAAGAAGGAGGTTACGATTTTTGATGATGATGATAAAGAACACCTTATCTTTAGAGCAGAATCGTCACCACCTGATTCTTACCTAGATCCACCCCCAGTAGCTCAACTAAATTTAATTATTGGGGAAGGAAGAGAATGAAATAACTCTGGGTAAGAAAAGGAATGTTCAAATAGAGGATGTACCTATTGTGAAATAATATGTTGATGTGTTTCCAGATGATTTACTTGGACATCCTCCAGAACGAGAAATTGAATTTTTCATTGATTTAATTCTTGGACCAAGGCCCATATTGAAGACCCCTTATAGAATGGCCACTGTGGAATTAGTGGAACTAAAGAAAAAACTATAGGAATTGTGTAATAAGGAATTTCTTGTCCCTAGTTTTTCTCCATGGGGAGACCCTGTTCTTTTTGTTAATAAGAAAGATGGATCTATGTGGTTATGTATCGACTATAGGGAAATCAGTGCTATAACAATAAAGAACAAGTATCCCCTACCTCGCATTGATGATTTATTTGACCAACTGCATGGAGCACAATACTTTTCAAAGATTGACCTTCGATCTAGATACCATTAGTTGTGGGTTAAGAAGGAAGACATTCCAAAGACAACATTTCAAACCAGGTACAGGCATTACATGTTTACAGTAATGCCTTTTGGATTGACTAATTCACCCTCTGTATTCATGGATCTAATGAATAGAGTTTTCAAGGAATATCTCAATGCTTTTGTGGTGGTATTTATTGATGTTGTCTTCGTATACTCCAAAATCTACAAAGATCATGAAAATCACTTGTGTATTATTCTGAAGACTCTTAGAAGACATGGATTATTTGGGATGTTTAGAAAGTGTGAATTCTGGCTTCAGAAGATTTCTTTTCATGCCATATTGTCTCCAAATATAGAATCTCTGTTGATCCTTCTAAGACCAAGGAAGTCAAAGAATGGCCAGAACTGACAAGTATAACTGAGTTACACAGTTTTATTGGTTTAGAAGGTTATTATTGGCGTTTTTTCCATAAATTTTCCCGATTGGCTAACCCATTAACGAAGCTCAGGCGTAAAGGGGTGAATTTTTTTTTGGAGAAAATAGTGTGAAGAATGTTTTGAAGAACTGATGAGGAGATTAATCAATGCTCTTATATTGACTCTACCATCGGGGAATGATGGGTTCGTTATTTATAGTGATGCATCGATGAAAGGACTCCGTTGTGTCCTTATGCAGAATGATAGAGTTATTGCTTATGCATTACAACAGCTGAAAATTCATGAGCAAAACTATCCTACTCATGATCTTGAGTTAGCTGCTGTAATATTTTCTTTGATGATATGGAGACATTATCTCTATGGTGAAAAATGTGAGATATATACCGATCATAATAGTTTGAAGTATATTTTCTCACAGAAATAACTTAACATGAGGAAAAGGTGATGTCTTGAACTACTCAAGGATTATAATTTCACGATACACTACCACCTAGGCAAGGAAAATAAGGTGGCAGATTCTTTGAGTAGAAAGGATCATGATGTTTTGAACAAGATGAGAGTTGAAAAGGATCCTATATATATGGATCAAGTAAATATTGATATGGTAATCACCATGGAACATGAAACATCAATACTTTTTCAAATGGTTGCCAAACCATATTTACTAGAAAGGATAAAAGGGTAATTAGACTGATGATGAAGAGTTTAAAAAGAGGATTAATGCTGTGAATAATGGGAGATTGAGTGACATTGTGTATAAAGATGGAATTTTGAAATTTGGGAAGAGACTTTGTGTTCCCAATATACCTGATCTAAAAAGGGAATTTTTGGATGATACTCATAGTTCCAATTTCTCTATACACCCTGGGAGCACAAAAATGTATAGAGATTTAAAGGAACTTTTTTTGTGGGACAAAATGAAGAGGGGGATTTCTGATTTTGTGTCAAGATGTATGGTTTGTCAACAAGTGAAAGATGGAAGGCAACATCCTGGAGGAGTCATGAAACCTCTTCCCATACCTGAGAGGAAATGGGATAATATCATGATGGACTTTGTCATGGGACTACCAAAGACTCCTAGAAGGAATGATGTAATATGGGTCATTGTTGATCATCTTACCAAGTCAGCACATTTTCTTGCTATAAGGGATGATTTACCACTTGAACGTTTAGCAAGGCTATATATTAATGAAGTTTTGAGACTTCATGGAGTACCCCTATCGATTGCTTCTGATCATGATCCTTGTTTTACTTCCAGATTCTGGAAGAGTCTTCAGAAGGCCTTAGATACTGAACTTTGTTTGAGCACTACCTACCACACTCAAATAGATGGACAATCAGAATGGACTATTCAAACCTTAGAAGGAATGTTGAGATCTTGCTCACTTGACTTTCAGGGTATGTGGGATCAATATTTACCTCTGGTAGAATTTTCCTATAACAATACCTTCCATTAAAGTATTTAGATGGCACCATATGAAGCGTTATATGGAAAGAGATGTCGAACACCAACCTGTTGGGATCATGTTGGGGAATGAAAACTCGTAGGCCCAGAACTAGTGGAGGAAACGATGGAACAGGTGAAGGTAATCCAAAACAATATCAAAGCATCTCAAAGTAGGCAGATGATCTATGCCGATAACCGAAGGAAGGATTTGGAATATCAGGAGGGGGATCATGTTTTCGTGAAGGTATCTCCATGGAAGGGAGTTATACATATCGGTAAGAAAGGTAAACTGAGTCCCATGTACATCAGACCACTCTAAATTCTAGAATGAATTGTGGTTTTATCTTACCGTTTGGCAATGCCGCCAAGTCTCTCCAATGTTCATGATGTGTTCCACATATGACTGTTGATAAAATACATGCCTGACCCAATGCGTGTTCACACTTAAAAGGAATTAGAACAGGAACCCGATCTATCTTATTGCGAAGAGCCCATAATGATTCTTGAAACAAGAGAACAATTGATGAGAAACCGGACGACTCATCTGGTAAAAGTTCTATGGAGAAACCATAAAATGGAAGAGGCAACGTGGGAACCCAATGAAATTATATTGAAGAATCATTCAAATATATTCATGCGATAGTATTCTAGAAATTTTGAGGATGAAATTATTTGAAGGAGGGGAGAATTTAACACCCCAATCTTCCATGGTATGCTTCTCTTTGAATAATATAATAGCATGTGTTGTACGCAACTTCTAGTTCTAACACACACCACAACCAATCAAACTAGTCGTTATGAATAGTAATACCCACTTTTTGAAATTTTATAAATTTTATCATTCAAAATGGACTTCATTTTTGGATTCCTAATATCAAAATTAGCATAGGGGGAATTTTTTGTATTTTTATGAAAACATTCAATTTTTGATGAATATTGAAAAATCAATGAGTTATAGTTTAAAACCAAATTTTTATTTAAATAATTATTTATTTTATTTAAATTTAATTAAGGTAAAAATAGATACATAATACCTATAATATTTCAATGTAATTCATTTGTGTTAGTTTAGAATAATTTTTGATATATAAAAATTTTATGGAACTTTTCACCGTCTTTTACCCACCTCCTAGAAGAATTTGGAAATTCACATAAAACATAATTTTACTGCTTCTGTGAGTAGAATTTAGAAATTCCGAGAGACACAGTTAATATCAAGGAGTAAAATATGGTTCAAAAAGATAAAAATAATTTTTTGTGAATAGTAAATTTTTTAGTTTTATTTACCACAGTTAAAAGTAAATAGGGTAATTAAGGGTAAAATGGTTTTAATATTACCATAACAAATGTCTTAATTATATTGGACAATTGTATCTCGACCAAAAACAACCTTAGGAAAAAAATATTATCATTCAGCTCCATTCGGATTAGATTATGACATTTATTATTATCTAATTCAAAGTATAATTAAAAGAGTTAAAATCAATGTTTAATAACAAAAACATTTATAATATTGGGTTATACATAAGATAAATTAGATTATAAATATTCATTATAAAGTTAAAAATATTTCCCACATTATGGAATTTTATTTATAAATTTTAGACATTAAATAATTTAATTTATTTATGACACAATGGTGATGCAGTAATTACCCAATTAATGAAATATTAAAATAATTGATATTATAAATATCAAAATAAATGAAATTTGAGACTTTTTATGAATTCCACTAATTTTATAGGTTAATATGACATATTATGATTTATTATATAAATTTTTTTCGATTTAATAATGTTGTTATGAAATTATCAAAAACAAAATACCCAATAGTTTCAAAATTTCCATAAAAGAGTTTTTAAAACAAATATTATATTATTAATTAATATTCTATTCCTAAAAATCTAAGGTTCGGCCAAAGGACATAAATAATGATAGGTATATCATTAATGGACCACTTGGGGGTCTCTTGGAGGTATATAGTATGTTTATTAACTATATAATATAAAAATACAAAGAGACATGGTAAATGTCAAACTATTTAACTAAGAGTTAAATATAAATGATATGGTTAATATAGTGACCCAAACCTATATAATATCTATTGGTTGAAAGGTTTAGACCCATCCCCACCTAAAACTATAAATAATCCACTTTGGAGCCACTATAAACCGAATATGAATTTATTATAAAATAATATTTCTAGCTTTTCCAAAGGTGCCCCACACCCCTCTTATAAAATGGAACTCCCCCTTCCCTCTAATTCACACCTTCAAAGACTTTTGGCATGGTCAAACCCTGCCAAAATATTCTCTAACCTTCCCTCACTTAAACCTATATGCCTTATTTTGATCAGATAGCCAACCTAAGGAGCCCTTTTGAGAAAATCAAAAGGAAGAACCCAAAGAACAGGTAATGTTTTCACCACCCTCTTTTAAGTTCCTTTCTTCTTCAACTTCTTCTTTATTTATTATTTACATTATAAAATAACTAATCCAGTATATTTTATATATTGGGATGTTATTATAAATATTATACAACCATATTTAGTATTCTATCCATCCTTTTAATGACATTTCACCATACGTTCGTATATACGACCTACAGTCTCCATGTCGTGGTGTAATTGTTATTCAATACATTATTATTCTGATGAGTATAATAATGATGTGTAATTCATGTAAATAATAAATATAACCTGATAATGATTCTGTATATATGATATACCATCCAATTATATATTATTTTAATATCAAAAGAATGATATTGTCGCTCATGCGTACGTACGGATTATCGTCTCCACGAACACGATGAGATTCATTCCCCATCGTATCCATTCAAGACTAAATTTCATTTGATGATTAAAAATAATTTTTAGAGACGTGATATCATTCTCTATATGAATAATATACATCCCATCCATAACAAATATGGATCACATAAAAAATAATATAAAGTAAAAACGAATCTGTTAACACCGAAAACGATGATAATACTAAGATATTATTAACAAATCAATATTAAAAGATCAAATATGATATCATATTAATGTATATTATTCTTTCATAATTTAATAACAATTATTTAACTGTTATATAGGGGGTTAACCTACCCTCAACCAAGTAAAATTACAACGTAAGGGTTTATTTCACAATCTCTTCATTATCTGAGGTTGTTTATACGTAATTATCTACTGGGACCTCCTTATCATCAAAATACATGTTTCTTAAAAATGTATTTCAAATAATTCTTACTATTTTAAAGACTATGGGTTAAATTCATTTACACCCTTGTTTACTTTTTATAATAAGTTTATAAAGGAATATTTCTATCGTTTTCTAAATAAGGTCTTTTTTATCCTTTTTGATAGAATTAAGGTAAGAATGTCTTTTTTTTTAACATATACGGCGTGCGTGGCTATTTTATGCCATTATAAAATCATCAAAGCTTCCCTTACAAGATTATAAGGATATTTTCAAAGTAAATGTTTTATTTTATAATTGTGTGACTTTTAATTTATTTCAAAATAAGAGATATTTATCTCAAATAGTTTTGATTTCATCTATGTCAACATCCTTTGATGGATTTTAAGATTACTTGAAGTTGATTTATTTTGATACAAAACATCCATATTGTATTGAAGGTTTTGTGATATGTTTTTCTATGGATGTGTTATTTTTATACCATTCATGGTTTATGGAGAAAATATTGACAGTTCGTATGCTAGTTTTAATATGAATGTTTATATTATGTTTAAACCTATTCATACGAGGAATGAATTGGACTTAATAAGTGACGGGTGAAGCCCGCTATAGCTCCTCAATGCATCGGTAGGTCTCATGAGACAAACTAGTGTCTTGGAACAAGGCCTTGAATATTATTTGTAGTCTTGGCACAAGGCATTGACTATGTGGTTATTATAGTCTGGAATTATGCATTCTATCATTTTGAAAGTGGTTATTGATATTGCATATGATTATTCTACTAGTAGAATATCCATGTAAATAAGTAAATGGAATTATTTAATTTTATCATTTCCATATTATGTTGAAGTTCAATTTTAAAAGGCTTTTATTTTAGTTATACATTGCATTAAATATTTATGTTTATTTATGAAATTTTCTTCTATATTGTTATCCTTACTGGGCATTTGAGATCACCCCTTTATATGTTTTATTTTTCCCAGGATGTGAAGAAGTATTTTAAGAATGATCTGCAGGGATAGTATAAGGGGATATGAGTGTGGAGACAAGATGTTGTTGTAGTTTTCACTTTATGATGTAATGTATCCTTTATGAATATATCTAGTGATTCCAAGGCTGCTAAACTAATCAGCCTTTCTAGACTTGATCTTTTGTGATCATTCCAATGTTATGTAATAATGCACCGACTCGGGGTAACTAGGGTCAGGGCGTTACATTAGGAATCACCCGCCATCCAAACAAATCATTCCTCACATTTAGTATCAAATCATCATCCCATCCAATGTGATACATAAGGAATACAAAGGGTCACTGCAGAAGCCTCCCATATAACCAATACAACATATTCTATCCAAGGAAACCCATATTAGTGTCACTTTTTTCCACTAGGAATGGTAACCTCTAAGCGCATCCAAGGTATCTCATATAGGGGAATAAATATCACTTGAGGAATTGCATAGCCATCTTTCCAATGATCCTTTCTATGGTTTCTCCCCTAGAAAACCAGTGTTACTAAAGATTAATAATAGTCCTCCCAAAGAGACCTTATAAGGAAACCCAAGTGTTCCTCATTACATGTGTATCAAATCTAGATATGGAGCACGATGAGTCCATCCGTTGAATCCTTATTTTGAGACTTTTGTACTCTCCTAGATCATAAGCAAGTGAGTCATAACTAACAAAATCACATAACTTTAATATGGAATTTCAATATCCATATTGTAAGAAAGCTATCCAAATCACTTTGTTCAATCCCAACTACCATGGAATAAGGAAAATAAGCACAAGTCTTTAAGGCATTCACAAACAAAACAATTCACAGGCATTAAACAACTTTTATAAAAAATAAGCATGAGTAATGAAGTATGATAATAAGAATCATCTAAAGGGCCAACTCAAGGCCTATCATTCATCTTATGTAAATTCATTATATAAGGCCATTATTAAATGTTCCCCACACACCACATGGTGGGTTGATATCTTAAGGTAAAGGGAAATTAGGTCATTTAAGGTGAGGACACGCAAGGGGTGTCTTCTGACATGGAGAAAAACCCAAGGATAGTTTTATCCATAGGATAAGGGCCTAGTCGACAAGAGAGACCATTTATATTAATTAATTTAACAGCATATAGAAATCACTGGAAGGTTCCAGCATGATTAATAATGGTTCACATTATAAAATCATCAAAAAAAGGGAAATTACTATGACACCAACATTGTCCTTATAAAAGTCCCCTCAAACATTTTTGAATCTATAATTGATCTAGAACATGATTTATTAGGTAAATCATCAAATTACTTAAAGGGGGAAAATGTGGTCTCACCTAAATAGAGAAAAATAGGAAATGGTAAATGAGGAGTGAAATGAAGAGGATCGCAGAGAATACATTAAGATTTTTGATACATCTGATGGTGAGAAATTTGGATGACCAAAAAGGGAAGTATCTAGAAGCCTAAAAAGAAGAGGATAAGGTGATTTGGGAAGACTCTGCTTAAGAATAATGAGGCGGGAGAAAGAGTTTAAGGGTTATAAATTTTTTAATGGGAAAATTTAAAATTCACCCACATAGGAAAGGGGGCATGGTTTGGCCACATGGTTGGCCAAAAAGTTTTGAAACGTTGAACCACGACACTACCAAAGGACTCTCGCACATGTATGTTCAATATTTGGTTAACCATGCACTGCCCATGAATAAAAAATTGCTAAAACTTGTTTGAGACAATATTCATAGGAATTTGGGCCTCTAAGCATAGTTTTAGATAAACCGTGTATAGCCCTACCCCCTACTGCCTCACACCACATGGTTAGAGAAACTGTGTGGGTTGGGAGGAGAGGATTCTATTAACTGTGTGGCCTAGTTTGATTCTTTAAATTTTATGGATTTGGGTTGTGGCCAATCCCTCGACACCCCATGAACTCCATGAATCCCTAGGAGACATTTCTAGGGATGAAAAAAAATAAATTAAAGCCGAAAAATAATGGTACATACCATTGAGATGAGTCAGAACATTAGAGCCTCACCTCCTTAAGATAAATCGTCCCTAATTTTCCCTTCTGAGGGTGGTAGAGCATCATATCATAAGAGTTCTGCTCACTGTGCATGTACATTAGCCTACCATTCCTAGGTCTCATCCTGAACACGATCGTTCCTCTATATCACTTGAACCAGAGGAATGGTCCTACCTCATAGAGCCTTCATGACCCAATCAATGATACATATAAAATGTTCCTTGAAATATGAATTCACCTCCAGCTAAATATCATTTTCTTCAAATGAATGAGACTGGTCAGCATGATACCATCAATGCTACAATACATGGAAGACATCGTACATAGAATGGTTCCTTCGAGGTAACTGAAACAAGTAGGCTACCAACCATAATCTCTCCACTATCTCAAAATGAAAGATATAATGGGGTGAACTCTTACCCTGTATTCATATTTTTCTATGTCCCAGTCTAGGAGATACACATAGAAAGACCAAATTTCCAACGTTGAAATCCATAGGTTGATGGAAAAAAATTAGTATAAGAATTCTTCCTGGACTGATCTATAGACACACACTTTTGAATTATCGAGACATTCTCTAGATTCTCCAAAATGATATGATGACCAAGTAGTGCTACCTCCCCTACCACTAACCTGCGTAGAATTGAACAACACATCCTATTGTAAGGGGCCTTATACAGATCCATCTGAAATGTTTCATGAAATATTTTTTTTGGAAAACTCAATAAGAAGATATGTTTTTTCCAGGAAACTATGAAATCAAGGATATATTCCTGAAGAATATCATCTAACACACATACTATCCAATTTGACATCCCTTTGGTCTAAGGGTTATATGTTTTAATCAAGAGAACCTATGAAAAAAGTTCCTTTTTAAACCCTTTCTAGAACTAGGCACCAATATAGATGACATATGTCTTAGTAGATCTTGGTAATCCCAATGTGATCTACTAAAATGCATGCAAGAGATTTCTTCATGATCTATTCTTGTATATCTGAATGATCCCAAATGCACCCATGGATGGGAAGGATTTCAAACTAATTAGTGACCCAACCGTAAGGTGGGTTCCCATTTAAGACACTTTTTCTTAGTATGATACCCTTGAGATCTGATAGTTTTCTCATACCCACCCACTCTAGAAGAGAGGATATCACTGCCAGAGCATCCACAACTGTTTTCATGTGATATTCATGATCCTTTATGTGTATATTAGAAAACAGAGCCATCAACATTCGTTTTATACCTACCTTCAATAAGGCCTATTTTCTGATTCTTTTGACTAAAGCCATTAGCCATGAAATTTCCCTTAACAGACATATAAAAAAGATCAAAGTCAAAGGACTGTAGATATTCAACCCACCTATAATACCTCATATTCATGCCATGCTACATTAAGATGTATATGAGGATTTAATGATCAATATAAACAAAAAAGAACTCATAAAATAAGTAGTTCCTCCAACAACAAAAGGTAAGAGACACAACCACTTGCTTGAGGTTATGCATAGGGTAATTCTACTCAGGAGGTATGAGCGGGTGGGACCCATAAACTACAACCCACTAACCCTACATCAAAACATATCCTATCCAGATACCTAAAGCATCAAAATAAATATTATAGACTCTACCTAAATCTAAAATAATCATGATCAGTGTTGAAGTTATTTTACCATTTACATCTTGAAAAGTAGTCTCACAAGATTTATTTCAATAAACTTTCACACCCATCTTGGTAAATATCATAAGAGGATCTACATGGTGTGAGAAATCATAGATGAATCAACTATATTAGCCATCCATCCCTAATAAACTATGTATATGAAACACATTTTTTGTCTGCGCCTAGTAAACCACAGTGCTCACCTTCACAGGGTCAAGAGATACACCTTCCCCTGAAATAATATGGCCTAATAAGTTGGCTTTACTAATCCAAAAGTGGAATTTTCTATTAATCGCATATATCTGCTTCTCTATCAAGAGTTAATCAATAGAAAATTCAGGGAAGAAGTCCCTGAAATGATCCAAAGCTATTGGTAATTATAGAAGAAATATTCTATATTTTCTTATAATGAGACTCTCCATCTAATTTGTTAATCCACCTAAACCCTGATAATTAGGTCTACTCGACTATCCTAGATATCCCATTCACCCTTATGAATATATATGTTCCCCTTAGGTGATGTAGACCACACATTATGGTTAATATAAATTCACATGGGCATGATAAGGAACAATCTAGTACATACCAAGAATGGTGTAAAAGATAGTCTTCTTGAATATGAAGAAACTCCATAAGAAATGGTACCCACCTATCTCAATGGGTAACTCCTTGTAAATGCGTATATTCTCTAATATGACTCCTAGCAGTGTACCAAGAGTCATAACTCCAATAGAGTATTCTATCATTAGTCCTAGACATACCATAGTTGTAGTAGATAAAAAAGAGTATGATGTACCTATATCAAAATACAAGATAATAAAGTAAAGGATACTAAAATAGTACCTCATACAATAGAAGGTCATGAAATCTACTCCTTGGTCACAAACATCACTTCTTAGATATGGCCTAAACTGCGGCCCTAAGATTATGTTTGACTAGCCTGAGTAGTTCCAATCTACTGATGTTAAAACTCTAAGGTATGACTTCCTTAGTCATAACCACCACCTTGGATGGATCCGCCAGTATAAGAAATACTCCCATATTATCATGGAGTCACTAATCTGGAACCTGATAGTGGTTTCGATAAAAATCCTTGGTCACTAGACACTAGAGGAAATGATTGACATAAGCCCTGAAGGTGACCCATCCTACCATAAGCTCAACACATGATTGATTTACTAATGAATTGAGGATTCATATGGTATGGCCTTCCACATTAGTGACACACCACATGAATGTCAGTGTGTGTCTCTAGTCTAGAAACACCCCCACGTGTACCCTCAAAATGATGCTTCCTACAGTCTGATAAACCATCACCCCACCTTAGAGCTAATCCACCCTAGCTCACATTTCAATCTTCTCTAAGGTTTCATTTTTGGATAAGCGTTTGATTCAATATCTCTATAATTGTAGATTACAAGAATAAATTCTCTTATGATCATATTGTGTACACAATCCCATCCTCAAATCATCTAGTAGTCATCTTTTCATTATCTATCAAAGATAGATCAAAATGCTAGAGCTCAGTGAAGTAAACAAAATACTCAAGCATTGTCATAATAAACTACTGAAGATGCTTAAATTACCTAATGATATAATATATTAGAGTCTATATAAATAAGTGATCATATAAGGTTATATATAATTCTTCCCAGACCATACCCTGATAACACTCTTCTTGAGAGATGATGCCCCACCAACATTTGGTAAAATCGCCTAACATGGAGGTAGAAAGTTGGACCCTCCACTATGGAGGAGTATTTATATTGTCAAGAATTGAAACCATGGATATTAACCATGACTCAGTAGCTTGGGGTCCACCATCACTTGATAAGGGGGGAGGATTTTGTTATTGGAAATCTCGTGTTAGCTCTACCATAGTAGGCAAAGGATAGGGAGCACTATCTATATACTGTATAAATCTTAAGAAACTATCATGGAAATTATAATTATCACCCGATGTATGAACATTAAGAGATTACTTGTAACACCTAAATCATCCATGGTACGAATATCTTTGAATAATACAATAGATTGTGTTGTACGCAACTTCAAGTTCTAACACACCACGACTAATCAAACAAGTCGTTATGAATAGTAATACCCAAATTTTGAAATTAAAGAAATTTTATTTTTTAAAATGGACTTCATTTTTACATTTGGAATATCAAAATTAGCATTGGGTGAATTTTTGGTATTTTTCTGATAACTTTCATATTTTGCTGAATAGTGAAAATACTAAATTTTAATTAAAAACAAGTTTTTTAATCAAAATAAGTTATGGTGTTAAGTTATAAATTTTAGTTTTTTAAAGTATCATTAGATTATATTTTTATCATTAAATATAATTTAGGCCATTGGAAGAAATTTTACATTTATATAGTAGATAAACATATGTTAATCTTTTGATAGTTTTTACTTCATAAAAAACCCGCTTTTTGGTTTCGACAACAGGGATTAATTTTAAATTAATTTTTGAAATTCTAGGTTTTGAATTTTTAAAAATGGATTTAATATTTAGAATTAGGAGTCCCAAATTTTTTAAATATGAAAATTTTATTTTTAGACATTATGAATAATTATTTCGGTAAATATTTTATTTACCATGGTTAAAGGGTAAATCTGTTAAATATGGGTAACAAATAATATTATAATAATATTAAATTATGCTAACACATGTCATAACCCTATTGGATGACAGAGTTCCGACCATGGGCTTCCCTGGGAAGATTTTTGGACCCCATGGTGCCACTTGGGAGTGATAATGACATTTTAAATTAAATAATTTAAAGTAAAGACAAAAATAACAAATGCATGTATCTTTTATTAAAAAACATTTTATAGGAAGATATATAGTTGATGTATTTGACTATAAATAGTAATTGGAATGCTAAAAATCATTCCTACATCATTATATTTTATTTATAATTTTTAGTCATAAAAATTAATATATGTATATTTGAGACAATAATGATGTAGTGTTTTCATTATTAATGAATGAATCAAATAAATGATATTATAAATATTAAAATAAATATATATATAAGTTTTGATTCTAAAAAAGAATTTTATAGGTTAATATGACATATTATTATAGTTTAAATGTATTTTTTTCTAAGTAATCAAGTTGTTATGACTTTCACAAAAACCAATTACAAAATAATGTCAAAATTGACATAAATGAATTTTTTATAAAAAAATACTATATTATTAAATGATATAATAGTCCTAAAAATATAAGGTTCGGCCAAAAGTGTTATATAATAATATATGTATCACTGATGAAACACTTTAGTTTCACTTGGAATTTTATAATAAGTTTACTAACAATTTATTATAATAATACTAGACTACGTTGTAAAAGTTAAACTATTTAAATAAGAGTTAAATATAAAATATAATGTTAATATGGTGCCATAAACCTATCTAATAACTATTGGTTGAGAGGTTTTTTATCCATCCCCACCTTATCCTTGAAATAAATCATTTTGGAGCCATTAAAAACAGAATATTAATGTATACCAAAATAATATTTCATGTTATTCCTTAAGTGACCCTCACCTCTCATATAAAAGATTAATTCCCCTTCTCTCAAAATTAGACCTCCAAAGCCATTTTTCTCATCCAAAAATGGATAAAATATCCTCTAAAAAATAGTCACATAGACCTAGAGCACTTACATTGATCATAAAGACAACCTAAGAAGCCCTTTTGATCAACTCAAATGGAAGCACCTGAAGAAGATATAATAATTTCACCACCTCTTTTAAAGTTCTTTTCTTCATCCACTTCCTCATTCAATGTTGTTTCAATACCAAAATAATAACTACAGTAAATAACACATATTGTGATATTATTATAAATATGGTACTACCATATTTATTATTTTATCCATCCAATGAATGACAGGTCTCCATACGTGTGTACGTACGGCTTACTGTCTCCACATCAAGGTGTAGTTTGTTATTCAAAAACATCATTATTTAGATGGGTATAATAATGATTATAACTAATTTAATTAATAAATATAACATGTTAAGGGTTATTTATATATTATATACCATCCAATTACATACTATTTCACCATCAATGTAATGATATTTTCGCTCGTGTGTAAGTACAGATTACTGTCTACACGAACGCGATGAAATTCATTCCCCATCGTAACCATTTAAGAATAATTTTTATTTTATGATTAAAAATAATTTTTAATAACTTAATACATTCTTCATATTAATAAAATAAATCCTATCCATATCAAACATAACTTACATAATAAAACATATAAAGGAAAATGACTGTTAACACTTAAAACAACGATTCTACAGAAATATTATTAACAAAGAAATATTAGAAGATCATATATGATATAATATTTATGTATGTGGGTCTTGTATAGTTTAATAACAAATATTTAACTATTATACACGAGGTTAACATACCCTCGACCAAGGAAAAGTACAAGGTAAGGGTTAATTCTAAAATCTCTTCATTATCTGAGGTTGTCTATATGTGAGTAACTTTTGGGGTCTCTTAATCATCCACATTCGTGTTTCTTAAAAATGTATTTCAAAACATTTTTAATATTTCCTAAAATATGGCTAAAATTCATTTATACCCTTTTTGAATTTTTATTGAATGTTTATAAAGGAATCTTTCTGGTGTTTTTCAAACAAGGTCTTTTACGACCTTTTCGACAAAATTAAGGACAAAAGGTTTTTTTTAACTTATACTGCTAGTGTGGCTATTTTCCACCGTTACAACATCTTCAAAGCTTATTTTACAAGATTATAAGAGATTTTTCAAAATAAATGATTTATTTTATAATTATGTGACTTTTAAATGATTTCAAAATAGAAAGAGATATTTCTCTCAAATAGTTTTGATTTCATCTATGTCAACATCCTTTGACGGATTTTACATTTGTTTGAAGTTGATTTATTATGAAACAATCTTCCATAGTGTATTAATGGTTTTATGATATGTTTGAATTTTGATGTTTTATTTTTATACCATTCATGGTTTATTATTAAAATATTAACATTTCGTATCCTAGTTTAAATGTGAATGTTTATTTTATGTTTCATCCTTTCCATATGAGGAATGAATTGGACATAATACATGACAGGTGGAGCCTACTATAGCTCCTTGATAAATATGTAGGTCTCATGAGACAAACTAGAGTCTTATCAGAAGGCCTTGAAAAAATCTTATTTATAGTCCTGGCGTGTGGCCTTGAATATGTGGTTATGATGTCCGACATTATTCATTCTATCATTATAAAATTGGCTATTGATATTACATGTGATTATTCAACTAGTAGAGTATCAATGTGAATAAGTAAATGGAATTATTTGATTTATATTTTCTATATTACGTTGAAGTTTAATTTTAAAAGGCTTTCCTTTTAGTCTTATACATTTATTTAAATGTTTATGTTTATTTATGAAAGTTTCTGCTATATTTTTATCCTTACTGAGCACCTAAGATCACCCCTTTAAATGTTTTATTTTTCCTAGGATGCGAAGAAGTATATTATAACTGACCTACAGGGATAGTCTAAGGGATATGAATGTGTTCAATGGAGAAAATGTTGTTGTTGTTTTTTATTTTATAATGTAATGTAAAACTTATGTATGTATCTAGTACTTCCAAGTAAACTAAACAGATCGGTCTTTCGGGGCATGATTCCTTGAATCATGCCAATGTTATGTAATAATGCACTGACTCTGGGTAATTGGGGTCAGGGCATTATAGTTGGTATCAAAGGAAACTTAATATAATCCTTGGAAGTTATATTTAGAAAAATATTGGTTAGAGATCATTACCCTAATATAGACTTTGAGGATTAGTGTATTAAAACTTCCAATAATTGTGGAAATATAGAGATTTTGTGTATTTTCCAAGCAATAAATCCCTATCTTGATATGAGTAGGTAGAGGTGGCTCTGGCATAGATGTACCTAGGAGTGAAAACTCCAACAAGGAGTTCCGAGATTGACCCGAGGTATCCTGGTACACGACAACAGGTCTTGCTTCACTCTTGGTTATGACACTCCAAGGGGATATGATTTGAATAATTTACATTTTAACTACAAACTATTATGAAGGATTTATGAGTATATATCTCCTCAATGAAAACATTTTTTCTATGATTATGGATTATATCCATAAATTATTCAATTTATGTTAAGTGTTTTACAATTTCGGAATTATGTATTGCGATTCATAAACTAATCTAGTGTATGCCATTGTTAAATTTATATTCTGTGTTTTACAAGTTTGTAATTACGTATTTTGATTCATAAAAAAATCTAGTCTGATTAAGAAATTTGGGTGTCTTCTATTCAGAAACATCATGAAGATCTTTTTAAATTGACGTATCTTCTTTGGAGGTGCATCACAGAGTTCAAACATGGATAGAATCTCTACCACATTTAGAGGGAACGTAATTTTGCAGCTGACTTGCTCACTCGTTTTGGGAATCCGGCTTATACTTTTAGTATTTATGATAGCTTAGGTTCCCTTCCTTCAGAGTGTATAAAGGTGATCCATGGGGATGCATTGGGCCTATATCACTTCCATCCTCATTGAGGATGTTTTTCGATGTGCTACGATACAGTTTTTAATAAAAAGTTATAGTTAGGGTCAAGGTATGATATGGTTTATAAATAATGCATAGTGGAAGGAATGGAAACTGTATCAACATATGTAATTTATGTAGTTATTCCCCTCCTAATCAAGATAAGTATAGTGGAGTTGGTGATGAAACTAGTGCTGATCAGCTTATCACTATACTGGGACAACTCACTCTGGTTATGAATAATAACCTTATCTATATGGAGCACCCTGATCCACAACACGGAGGATCAATGTTAGAAATATTCATGAGGAAACAACCACCAACATTAAATGAGACTAAAAATCCATTTGTAGGTGAGTAAGGTATAAGTTCCTTATAGAAAATATTTTTTTCATTGGGGTGTAGTGGAAGGTAAAAAGTTGTCATGGAAGTTTATCGCCTCACGGGAGATGTAGATCAATGGTGTTCATAAATTCAAAACAAAATGGAGTATAAAGAAGTATAAAATTTGGAATGGATGGTGTTTAAAGATATTTTCTTAGGAAAATAAATTCCTCATGATCATCGAGCAGATTTGGAAAGACAATTTTTGAGTCTGAGGGAAAAGGAGGATGAGAATTTCACAAAGTATAAGGCTAACATTACAAGGTCAGCTAGGAATGCATCAGATTATATACATAACCGAATGAGTATGATTGATCTATTATTTTATGGGATAAAAAAATTTCTCCATAAAGAATTAGTCTCACAATCCTTTTCATTGTATGATGATATTGTCTCATGTGATATCAAGATAGAAAAGGAATTATCTAAGTCTTACAAATTTAAAGCAAAGCAAGTAAAGAAGAGATCTACTGAATACTCTAGAAATGTAAATAAGTGGATGGAGGAAAAATTTTAATTTCCATCCTTTGGTAAATTTGGTAAGAAACACTCTGGTACTTTCCTGAAAGGAATGTGATTCCATTAGAAGTGTGGTGAAAAAGTCCACCAGGCTTTTGATAGTAAGGTAAAGAAAGAGGTTGTCAATGTTGAATGCAATAATTGTAGATAAAATAGGCATTATGAAAATGAATGTCTTAAGTTACATGGAAACATACCTCAAAAAAGGCCATGTGAGCAAGGACAAGCTTATGTGATCACTATTGCTGAGGTTGAAGCTCTGAAAGACATGGTGGCAGGTAATTTAATGGTTTCCTCAAGTTTATCCAATGATTTATCTGATTCTGGATCATCATATTATTTCATATCTTCCCAATTTTCTAAGAAAATTTGATATTTTCAACGTGATTTAATAAGGGAGTTGTTAGTAAAAACTCTAATGGGAAGTATCATTGAAACAATTTTTTGTGAATCAGTCACCATTAGGGAATATAAATGTTCTTTATCTACTGAACTCATCTTTATACCCATGATTGAATTTGATATAATCCTTGTTATATATTGGATTTCAGACCATGATGAGAAAATTTATTTTAAGATGAAGGAGGTTTCAATTTTCGATGATGATAAGGAGTACCATATCATTATAGAAGAATCTTAAACACTTGATTCTTATCTATATCCACCATCAATAGCTCTACTAAATTCAATTATTTGTGAGGAAGATAATGAAATAACTATGGGTGAGGAAAAGATGGTTCAAATAGAGGATCACTACTGGAAAAAGGAGGATTTACTAATAGTTCTGAACTATTGGGAAAGGCCATAGAACCATTGGAAAGTAAGACTTTGGGATAACATTTCCCAATGGTTTACATAGAATCATTGGGATAGGTTAGAAAAATTAGCCTATCCCAACAGTTCCATAAACCATTGGGAAAGGTTTTTCCCAACGGTTTCCCCTGAACTGTTCGGAAAACCGACATTTTCCCATGGTTCCCAATAGTTTATAAAATCATTGGGAATATATTTTCACCAATGGTTCCCTATGAAACATTGGTAAAAACATTCTATGAATCCTATGACAACAGTTTAAAACCGTCGGCATAGGCTTTGCTGTGCAAATTGCACAACAACCTGCAATTTGCACAGCACTGGTAATTCTGCAATCTCCTTGTACCTGCAATAACCAAGAAACACATACATATACAGAAC
This sequence comes from Viscum album, assembly GCA_963277665.1. Taxonomy (NCBI): domain Eukaryota; kingdom Viridiplantae; phylum Streptophyta; class Magnoliopsida; order Santalales; family Viscaceae; genus Viscum; species Viscum album. The sequence goes on along the minus strand of OY728119.1, from coordinate 1,680,112,811 downwards.
AAATTCATAAACATTTAACATATAATTCATCTAGAACTATACACATCCATAATTAAATTGGAATTCATAACTTAATTTTAATCATAAATAATTCATTTAAACCTACACATTTAAATGTGTTTTTTCTTGAAATTATGTCCATTTTAAACAGAATACATACACTTGGAGAGATACCGGCCACACCATGCCTCTGATTGAGGCGATGTTGACTTGTACATGTCACAAATGACTCATGGATTGTTGTCCTAATGTATCAACATATTCCTAAATCATTTTTTTGGTTTTCCGTATGTCATTTATTGTTACTTAAAATGTTGTTCATTTCAAAAAAAGAGACACTTTGAGTGGTTGCGGCCACACCATGACTTGGATTAATGCGTGGTTGACTCGTACAAATCACATATGATTCCTCGATCATTTTTATAATGTTTCAACACATTCCAAATGCGTTTTGTTAGTTTTCTATATGCCAGTAGTTTTTAATTAAAATGTTGTCCATTTAAAATAAACGTGACACTTTGAGTGGTGTCGGCCACATCGCACCTCGTATTGAGGCGAGATTGACTCGTACACATCACATATAACCCATGGATCATTTTGCTAATGTTTCAATGGAATCCGAATGAGTTAGGTCTGTTTTCCGTATATCAGTTGTTGTTTTCACTTAAAATGATGTCCTTTTGAAACAAAAAAGTGACACTTTGAGTGGTGCCGACCACACCGCACCTCAGATTGAGGCTGAGTTGACTCGTACATGGCACATATGACCCATGGATCGTTTTCCTAATGTTTCAATAGAAACTAAATTCGTTTGGTCGGTTTTATGTATGTCAGTTGTTGTTTTCACTTAAAATCTTGTCCATTTTGAACAAAAGAGAGACACTTTGAGTGGTTATAGACACACCGCGCCTCGGATTGAGGCGAAGTTGACTCATGAATGTCATATATTACCCATGGATCATTGTGCTAAAGTATCAATAGAATCAGAATCTTTTTGGTCTATTTTCTGTAAGTACTTAAAATGTTGTCCATTTAAAAAAAAAAAGAGACACTAAGAGTAATCCCAAACACACTGCGACTTGAATTGAGGTGCGGTAGACTCATACCTGTCACATATGACCAATTTATCGTTTTCCTAAAGTTTCAATAGAATCTGAATGCGTTTGGTTGGTTTACCATATGTCAGTTGTTGTTTTCAATTAAAATGAACACCACTTTAAACTATAGAGAGACATTTCGAGTGTTTCCGGCAACTCCACACCTCGGATTGAGGCTGGGATGACACATACATGTCACATATGCCCCATGGATCGTTTTTCTAAAGTTTCAAAAGAATCCTAATCAATTTAGTCAGTTTTTCGTATGTCAGTTGTTGTTTTCACTTAAAATGTTGTCCATTTCAAATAAAACTAAGACACTTTGTGTGCTTCCAGCTACAATAGGCCTCAGATTGATGTTGGGTTGACTCGTACACATCACAAATGACTCATGGAATTTTTTCCTAATGTTTCAATAGAATATGAATGTGTTTGGTCAGTTTTCCGTATGTTAGTTGTTGTTTTCACTTAAAATGTTGTCCATTTTAAACTATAGAGAGACACTTCAAGTGGTGCCGACCACACCGCACCTCGTATTGGGGCTAGGTTGACACTTACACGTCACATATGACTCATGGATTATTTCCCTAAAGTTTCAATGGAATCTGAATGTGTTTGGTAAGTTTTTCGTATGTCAGTTGTTGTCTTCACTTAAAATGACAAACTTTTGAAACAAAAGAGAGACACGTTTAGTGGTGCCGACCACAATGGGACTTGGATTGAGGCGAGGTTGAATCATACACGTCAGAAATGACTAATGGATCATTTTTCTAAAGTATCAACATAATCAAAATGTGTTTGGTCATTTTTCCGTATGCTAGTTGTTATTTTCATTAAAAATGTTATCCATTTCAAATAAACCTGAGACATTTTGAGTGGTGTCAGCCACATCGGGCCTTGTATTATGGCGGGGTTAACTCATACATGTCACAAATGACTCATGGAACGTTTTCCTAAAGTTTCAACACATTCCAAATGCGTTTGGTCAGTTTTCCATATGTGAGTTGTTTTTTTCACTTAAAATGATGTTCATTTTAAACAAAAGAAAGACACTTTGAGTGGTTCCCGCAACATCATGCCTCAGATTTAGGAGGGGTTGACTCATACACATCACATATGACCCATAGATCGTTTTGATAATGTATCAACACAATCTGAATGTGTTTGGTCAGTTTTCCGCATTCTAGTTGTTATTTTCACTTAAAATGTTGTCCATTTCAAATAAACCTGAGACACTTTGTCTGGTGCCGACCACACCGGGCCTCAGATTGAGGCAGGGTTGACTCGTACAGGTCGAAAATGTCCCAAGGATCATTTTCCTAAAGTATCGACACAATCATAATGCATTTGTTTGGTTTTCCATATGTCAGTTGTACTATTCACTTAAAATGTTATCCATTTCAAACAAAAGTGAGACACTTCGAATGGTGTCGGCCACACCACGCCTCGTATTGAGGCGGGGTTGACTTGTACATGTCACATATAACCCATGTATCATTGTTATAAAGTATCAACACAATAAGAATCCATTTGTTCAGTTTTCCGTATGTACATAAAATGTTGTCCATTTTAAACATAAGAGATACACTTAGAGTGATCCCGACCACACCGCGACTCGGATTGAGCCGGGGTTGACTTGTACACATCACATATGACCCATGGATCATTGTGAAAATATATCAATAGAATCTGAATGCATTTGGTTGGTTTTCCGTATGCCAGCTGTTCTTTTCACTTAAAATTCCATCCATTTTGAATACAAGAGACACAATTAGAGTGATACCGGCCACACCGTGCCTCGAATTTAGACGGGGTTGACTCTTACATGTTAAAAATGACCCATGGATAATTTTACTAAAGTATCAACACAATATGAATGCGTTTGGATGGTTTTCCATATACCAGTTGTTATTTTCTCTTAGAATGTTGTCTATTTCAAATAAAACAGAGACATTTTGAGTGGTGTCGGCCACAACTGAGGCATGGTATTACCATATTCCAAAAGAGACATGTCCTCAGTTTATCTTCAAGGATCCAATATCACTCATGAGTAATAGAAACTATCCTGGTAGCCCTCACCAAGAAACCAAAGCATACATCCTGGAATTTCAAGTCTAAATTCCCTTAGCATGACGAGTCCATCCATGAGACCTTAACATGTAACCCATGTCTTATACTAAAAATTGATAAGTAAACCAAATCAAACAAGGAATAATTCACATAACATAGAGAATTTAAAATAAGGATTTGTATTCAAATTAAAGCATAGCATCACATGCATTTGATGAGCATGAGCTAATAAGCTTACCAAGACATTCATATAATTCAAGACATACAAAAATGTAATAATCCTAAATAACATTGCATGATCAGAGAAATAAAAAAAGACATATGAAATCAAGGATGAGGGTGGGGGCTGTCTGGGGGTACAGGGTGGAGGGTGGGGGGGGGGGCTGTCCAGGGTCCAGGGAAAAGGGTGGGGGGGCTGTCCGGGGGGTGGTGCGGGGGGCTGTCTGGGGGGTGTCTTGGGGGCTATCCGGGGACCAAGGAGGAGGGTGGGGGATGTGTGGGGGGCTATCTGGGGGGTGTTTGGTGGGCTGTCTGGGGTGCAAGGAGGACGGTGGGGGGGGGGGGTTTGGGGTGATGTCCGGGGGGCTGTGCAGGGTCCATGGTGGAGGGTGGGGGTGGGGGCTGTCAGGGGGGTTGTCCGGGGGGCTATCTTGGGGGATGTCTAGGGGGCTATTTGGGGGGTGTCCGGGGGGCTGTACGGGGTCCAAGGAGGATGGTGGTGGGTTGTCTAGGGTCTAGGAAAGAGGGGGGCTGTCCAGGGAGTTCCCAAACACAAAAACTCTATAAACATGCTCAAGATACCCCACAACCACTAAAAGACATCAATATCCATGAAAATAGAAAATATATAAAAATAACTCAACCCCAATACTATACTACGGGTATAGATAAAACCAAAAACTAGAATAGATTAAACATCAAATCTCAGTAATATTAGTCAAAAATGTAACAGATCAATTTGTACCACATCACTATCACTATCATCACCATCATCATCACCCTATTCCCCGTCCTCATAATTGTCCCCATCATCGTCCTCTCCCTCCTCAACACCCTCCTCCTCACCCTCACCATCTGCCTCACCCTCCTCCTCTCCCTCCTCTTCCGCATCAGACTCCTCTCCATCATCATTGTCAAGATGGACATCGTCTTGACCACCAATAGAACTATCATCTGGTGCACCTTATATAGAACATATCAATGACATATATTCATCAAAAGCTGGGCTAGCCTCTGGTGGAAGTGAAAGATGTAGAACGTTAATAAATTTCATAAATGCACTGTTTTCCCTAGCAGACTGTTATGCCGTCTCTATGACCCTTTTTTCAGCCTATTCTACCAGCGTCCTAACTTGCTGCAACTTGGTGGCACTACAACCTGTACTTATAGAGGGCCAATACCTCGTCGGGGCTATCCTAGGTCGGCAGCGTACTCTGCCAAGATGCTCCTCTGCCAACACCTAACATAAGTGATCAGTTGGCCCAAAATTGTTTGGTTCTTGGGAATCGAAGGCCTCTAAAGCATCCTGTTACAAATATAAATATATTAATAAATTAAAAAATAGATATTAAAATATAAAAACAACTTATTAAAACTTACAATCTGCTGCTGAGTCAGTTCGTTGACGGCACTTCCATCCTTTTTCCGTCTACTCGAGAAAAACAATTTTTCTCGAGGCACACATCCTTCAATATTCATTTTTTGCCTCTACAATGACATTGGAAACTATAGTTATATGAAAACATTAGCAATCGATTAAATAATTGAGGAAACAAAATAAAATGTATGTTGTAAAGAAAACTTATAAACAATTTTCATACCAGCTTCCTCTCATGATCTGGCATCGTAGTACGTCCCATTGTGTGGAGGTATATTTTTCATCACTGCTTTTTTTTATTTTTTCCAGATGATTCCTAAAAAAATTAGATAATGAAAAGGATAATATTAATTAAAAACATGAATTTTATTATTTAAATACCTCAAATTTAATTAATACCTTAAACTGAGTAGTCGTCTAATGAGTAATCATCTGCCGATACTGCTCTATAGGAAAATCATCCACGACTGGTTCCGCCTCTACCCAGCACTAACTCTAGCACGCTAGCCAATATACAACTCATGCTTGTAGCCTCTCCAAAGCTCATCTAAATCCTTTAGACATGCCGGTCAGGCACCCTCACCATTGGGAAAATTAAATCGAAGATGACAACAAAATATTAATTCATATAAATACAAAAATAATTTAGGGAATTAAATACAACAGATTTTTTTACCCATATCTCTACCCAAGATCTATCCTTGACCTCATGTGGAAACTGTCTCCATGATTTCATGCTGATGGGAATGATGTCGGATTATTTGGTAAGCATCGCCAAAAAAACTCCGACATTGCTGCCTTGTTTTCTAAAGCATTTGGTTGTCTTCATTGTAATCCACCATTACCTGTGTGTGGTAGTTCCACACCGCACGCATGCTTGTACGCCCATGGCCCAATCTCCTATCATTAGATGTATCTTTCATGAATGAAAAACAAATATTTTATCAAAACATGTTATAATGAAAATAAAAATTGGAATAAAAATTTCTTAGGGTTCTATAAATATACCTGCGCCAGTCTGATCGCTGAGCGCCGCTGGATCCACAGAAACTGATGGAACACCCTGTGGTGGAATAGGAGTCGAAGATGATGGAATATAGAAGCTCGGAGAGACAAAAGTATAAGGTAAAGAATATGGGATAGAAGATGCAAAAGGTGGAAAAATCATGGGAGGCCTAAATATCCTGTGTGTCTCTAACGACACATCGGGATCAGAATGTGGGAAGGATGACATGTCTGTGGGTGTGGCAGGGTCTAGTTGGGTACGCAGATCTTCTCATACACCTCTGGTATGAACCCCCCTCATACCACCCTCCTGTGTACTAGGAACAGTACTAGGCTCCTCGTCGAATAACTGCTGACGTATAGGTGGATCCTACAAAAATGTTTACAAAAAAATTAATCACATGACATTATATATTATTTAAATATATATATTTTAAATAAAGTACTCACTGCAGACACTAATGGTGGAATTCCCATCTCCACCATTCGATGATTTTTCTCCATTATTTTTTTCCTTCGCCTCTCTTCAATTGGCTGCATTTCCTACTTTTGAAAACAAATATTTAATTAATTAGAAAAGTGAAACTAATGTGTAACCCAAAAAACTAAATATATGAGGGAATAGAGGGATTCATTGGAAATTTAGCTATCTATTGTTTTAGGAAATCTTGAATGGATTTAATAAATTATACAAGTTGTAATGTTCACCAAGTTAGAAATATTATTTGACTAGGTTTGAATAAAGTTCAATTCCAAATTAGAATATTCAATTCAAATAAAACTGCAACCAACAAACATTCAAAATTCACATAATGGTTAAGTCAGAAAAAACATATTTGTGATCAATACTAAATCAATTTGAATATTAAAAACCTTAACAACCAAACTCGAAGTAAACCAAAATAATTGAGAACATGGATGAATGATTCTATATATTTTCAACCACAACTTCAGGTTCAAAATCAACTTTGAAAATTGAGCTATTTGAGTCATCAAAAGAAATAAATTGATTGGTTCCAATGGAACTAGGGAAAGTTTCTATTCCATCATCCCCATCATCAAAAATATGTCTTCAAATTACTTCAACTATGACCCAAAATTCAGGTTGAAGTTGGTCTTTGACATAAAAAACATGTTTAGACATTAATGCCAACACATATGGTTCTTTAGTAGAAAGAGTTAGAGTCATATTAATTACTCGAAATCCACAATCATCAATAAATGTGCTACGTCTCATCATAGAATCAAACCAATGGAATTTCATCATTGTTACTCGTCCATGAGAGTAATAATCCAATATTATTATTTTCTCAACGACTCCATAATAACCCACATTTTTAAATCACTGTCTACTATCTGATGTACCGGCATAACAATCTATTGTGGCAGTAACCATAACACCATCATGTTGTGTTCTCATGTTCTTTGCTCGTTCAGTGACAATAAATTTGTACCCATTGATAACAATTTATTTACAATCACGTACCATGGTATTAGGACCAAAAGCCAAAGCTCTTATTTCCTTAGAGACAGAGTCAACAGACAAACTCAATACCTAAAATATAAATGACTATTAAACATAATTAAATATTGATATAATTATTTTAAATATTAATATTTTTACCTTCAATTTAAACCATGAAGAAAAATCTTTTCTATGGAAAGTATCCCTCCTTCTCAAAGATAATGACTGATGCTTTCTATTTATCATTGTTTTATGTTCCCTGTAGATAAAAAATATGAATAGTTTAATAGATATATATGTAAGATATACATATTCAATTTAGTTTCCTAATATAGTCATCGAACAAATCACAGTTGAACAAAACTGTGCGATGTGCCATCTCCCGCTCTTCATGTCTTAATGTCTTCAATGTATATGATCTAGGAATTCCTCATATTTGAGGAAGTGATGGAAAACTGGGTTCAAATTTCTTCATATTGTTATTCTTCATTTCTCATTGGTATGTTCATTCTTGTAGTAATATCAGACAAATACATTGAGCATAAATCTATACATTCTTGAGCCAAGTAATCATTCATGGTAGAACATTCGGGATGATTCCTGTTTCAGACATAAGAATTTAATGTGTAATTATTTTTTCAGTTGGATACATCCAATTAAAATAATCAAGTCCCCCGAGAAGTATTTCAGTGGGAATATGGACAGTTAGATGCAACATGCATGTGAAAAATTATGGAGGAAACATTTTCTCCAACTCACATAAAATTAATGGGGAATCTTTCAACATTTATTACCAGAAATACTTGGACAACTTCTTAGCATAAAGATCTCCAAACAAATGGAACAACTGAATAACAGTCACCCTTACATTATTGGGAAAAAGATGGTGAATTTTTATTGGAAGCAACTCATGTATTAGAATGTGATAATCATGAGTCTTCAAAGATTTTAGCTTCAACTCTCTTTGGTTGACCCATTTAGAAATGTTGGTTGAATTGCCATATGGAACTCTAATAGTCTCTAATACTTCCAAAAATTGTTTTTTTCCCGTAGGTGTCATCACATAAGAAGCACATGGAAGTTTCCATTTATTTTCACTAATATGCACAGGATGTAATTATGGTCTGATGCCCCAATCCACCAAATCACACCGAGATCATAAATCATATTTTGTCTTCCCCTTGACATTTAGAAGAATCGAAAGCAATATTTCACATATATTCTTTTCAATATTAATTACGTCTAAGAAATGATGTAACAAATTGGTTGACCAATAAGGAAAATCAAAAAAGATACTTATCTTCCTCCAATTTTAACAAGTTTCAGTGGAAACATTCTTTCTCTTTCTAGATTTCATTTGACCCTTCCCGAATGAAAAACTAAAATATTTAAATTCATTAAGCACATCAGTTCTAGACATATGCTAAGGTGGATCATCGGTCTCTATGATATTATCAAATCTTTGATGATTCATTCTATATGGATGATCCTTTGGCAAGAATCATCGATGTCCCATAAAACTGAAACAATAGTGATGTTTCAGTCTTCTTGGATCGTGTATTCTTCATACAAACTGGACATGACAGTTTTCCCTTTATGCTCCATCCAGACATCATTTCATAAGCCAGAAAATCTTTGATTATCACCATAAGCGCAACATGAATCTGAAATATATCTTTCGAACATGCATCGTATGTGTGCACACCCACATCCAAAAGAAGTTTCAAATCATTTATTAATGGTTTCATGTATACATCAATATCAATGCTGGGATCAGAAGGACCAGATATGAGTATACTCATGAATGTGAAAGGTTTTTTCATACACAACCATGGGGGAAGATTATAAATGTGTATAAAAACTAGCCATATGCTGTGCGAAGTAAGCATCTACCCAAACGGATTAAAACCATCGCATGAAAGACCTAGCCTCACATTACGCATGTCAGCTGCAAAATAAGGATGTTGAGAATTAAATCTCTTCCATGAAGATACATTAGGAGGATGAACAAACTCATCATTAGTCTTCTTTCTCTCGGTATCAGGCCATCTCATTTTTATAGATATGTCATAAGACATAAAAAGATTCTGGAGTCTGGGGATCAATGGAAAGTGACACATTACTTTATGTGGAACGTGGGATGGTGTTCAATCAGATTTTGACTTCTAGCGGGATGGGCCACATTTTATACAATCATTTCATTAAGTAGTTTCCTCCCAGAATAAACTGCAATCTTTTAGGCAAGGATGAATTTTGCTTCTTGAAAATCCAAGTTCCTCAACTAACTTCCATGCAATATAGTGGTTTGGGGGAATATCTGCCTCATTTGGAAGTAAATACTTCAAGATGGTATGAATGTAATAGATTACTATATTAGAAATTCCATACATAGTTTTCCCATGAAACAATCGAATTAAAAATTCCATGTTTTTCATTTTATCCTATTTTCGATATACTGGAGTCGTGGCAGCATCATTAAATTTTTCCACCCTATACATATCATCATTTTCAATAGATGCATCATCTGTCCTCATATCGAACTCTTCTTGAGTCTAAATCCTTTCTTTTTCATGATGATGAATAAATGGAAACCGATCATCTAACAAATTCTCCATTCCAGTCCTTTCATTTCGATGATCAGCAATTCGAGATTTCATTTTCTCTCTATTGTGATACCACAAAAAGTATTTTTCTTAAAAACCATATTTGGTTATGTGGTAGATGAATTCTTCATAGCTCAACCAAGGTATACTAACACAATTGGAACATGGGAAGTGTATGCGACCACTTTCTGAAGCATTGTGAAATGAAAAATCTGTAAATCTCTCCAAATTGTTTTGAAAATATCTTAATATCCGATCGATTTCATACATCCAACTTTTTTCAATTCTGTAAAAAGAATTTATATAAGTCATTTTTTCATAAACAATTCAATAGGATTGAACTTTAATAGAAAATAAATTTAATTAAACTATAATGGAATAAGTTTCTAGTTGATGTGGTGAACTATTAAAATAATGTAAAGAATAAGTACTCAAAAATGAAATTAAAATTTATTTATATTAATTTTCATTAGGTCTATAAGAGGCACATGCATCAGGTCCCATTATGTGTTATAGGCATCCCAAATAATTCACTCATGTTCAATTACTCGTTATTGGCACCTCTATGGACATACCTTTCATTACCCAATTACTTCCCCAAGTGAAGCGCACCCCATGGGTGAATAAATTTTAGGCTTATACACTAATAGGTTGTTCGCAGCTTGTAAAAAGATTTAATTTCATAAAGTATAAACAAAAACATTTTGTTTTAAATTTGAGATTAATAATAAATTATGTCAATGATAAAAACATTACTTAATTAAACATGTGACTTATCTAATATTTTTATGGATGTCTACACATGCCAGCATGGCTAGTGAAAAGAACCCCACCCTCGTAAAAGTGAGTATTTTCCAAGAAGGACACATAATATTCAACATACAATGAGAACCATATTTAATTGAACCTATAGTTATATTAGTACAATAATCTTGGGGGAAATGGAATATATGATCCTAGTTAACTGATGAATTCAATAGATCGTATTCCATATGTTAGACAGTATCTAAGGTAAGAAATCTTGTGAGGATGGGTATATATCATTAAATTTCTTACATGCTAGTGAGAATGAAGGCTTGAATTAATGACTTGAGTTCACTGATTCAATGAGGGTAGAGGTTGCATAGGCTGTGTAAACAGAATGATTAAATAAGGTTATAGGTTTCATAAACTATGCATGGTGGGGGAGCCTCAACAGATTTAGAAACTAAAATAAATTCCAATCATAGGTATCAATAAGAAACATCAGCATCAAAAGAAACTCCAAATAAAAAAGGACTAAAAACATCAAACATTTCAAGAATTCACTACTATGCATGGTTTATCCACATGTTTCGTAGTGATTATATGTCTTAATCATGAACCACCTCTATATCTCCCAGTTTTCACAAATAAACATAAGTTAAATATCTCAAAATATCTTTAAAACAACTCATTAATAGGCTCAAAACGTAAATATAATCTTGAACCAACCATGGATTCTCTTTCACAACACATTCTCACACACCAGTTATCTCATGTGTTACAAAATACCAAACATAGTCACATAACAAGTGTACTATAAAAAATTACATTACACAAACCTTTTAAAAAAATTCTAATTTTAATAAATCACTTTCCTCAAGATTAAATGATTTCTGAAATATCTTTTGAAATCCATTTTAAGTCACATATGTCGACCTTTACCTATAGTTTTATGAAACTATTGGTAAAGGCCTCCTTGATGAACCATTGGTATTGAAGCGTTGGGAAAACCCAGATTTCTAGTAGTGGATTCCACTAGATGAGGTATGAGTCCACTAGTGAATCATAAATCTAGATTTTCCCATCTAACTATCTAAGTCACCATGACTAGTCAAAAGATGTGAGTAAGATAATTAAGTTATGAGGATCACAATGAGTATCCCTATCAATATCAATCATATTATTCAGACCTCAAATCATATCTCAATCTCACCCCAATCTCTATCGATGTGAATAATCCCATTTTCAACATCCATCAATTGTAATTATAAGAATTGAGAAAGTTACATTAATGAATTATTACAATTTAGGATCATTATAAAGTTCCAACTGAGTGGTAAAAAATCTTCAATTTAATTCAAAACCCCTTATTTAATTCCATATTTAGAAAGGTTATCTAAACCGCCTTCCTTCCAAAAACTATCATGTAATTCTAAAGAGGCCTTTAAAAAATCCTTTATTTCAAAACATCTCAATGGCATTAATCAATGTTTTACAATTAAAAATTGTCAATATTAATTCAAAACATAGGATTAAAACCTATTTCCACATGAATAAATATCTAATTTAAAATTACCAAAGAAATCTCAATTAAAAAAATCATTCCAAGAGGGTTCATTGTCATTTCAAAAATAAAATCATTTGAAACTACTTAGAAAACATTAAATAGGTCAACTCATTTCATGCAAATAAATTTATTTCATTATTTGAAAAAAAAACACGAGACAAGACTCAATTTCACCAATTCATTCTTTAAATATTCATTTAAAATAAATCTAAACAGTCATGGAATTGAATAATTCATAATTACTTGAAAGATGTCAAAATTATAGTCATTAAATTCATGACTTGTTCAATTCAATGAGAATAGGGCTAAAAAATATTTCACGAGGAATTTCAAGGAAATAATTCATAGAAACTTTGATAAAAATTAATAAATACATATAAATAAATTTACATGTAACAATTAATTACAAGATGAAGAAAAATAATAAAAACACATACTTAGAAAATCTGGAATCCAACAGCAGTGAATTTGAGATGTTTCTTCTTCGATGGAGGGTTAAAGATTTAATCAATTAATGGGATTGGAATGGAGAAAGTCGAGATTAAATAAAAACAAAAAAAATTATATACACATAAAAATCAATACTGAAAACTAAAATATTAGATGAATAAAAATAAAAACAAGGTATCACTTAAATATTTTATGTGTATAAAGAAGAAAATACCTGATTTGAGTTGAATCTGATTGAGTTTCAATGGTTCGGATGGGGGAAGTCGTGAGAGGAGAGGAGAGCTGGAGATTTAGGGTTATGTTGTGAATGGGGGAGAGGTGTGGACAAGTGTATATGGGGTAAATATTTACCAACGGTTTTTCAAAACCATTGGTAAAGGGGTGTTTGACTCACCCTTTACCAATGATTCAATACGGACGTCCTGGCCCTTCTTTACCAATGGTTTAAGAAAACTTTTGGTAAGGAATCATGGGGAAAACCTGCCATTCTGGTAGTGGATGTAACTATTGTCCAAAAATATATTGAAGTGTTTCCAGAGGATTTACCTGGACATCCTCCAGAATGAGAAATTGAGTTTTCCATTGATTTAAATCTTGGTTCGAGGCCCATATCGAAGACCCCTTATAGAATGGCCACTTTGGAATTAGTGTAACTAAAGAAAAAACTAGAGGAATTTAGTAAGAAGGGATTTATTTTCCCTAGTGTTTCTCCATCATTATCCCCCTATTATTTTTGATAAAACTAAATATGGATCTATGAGGTTGCGCATTGAATATAGGGATATTAGTTCAATAACAATAAAGAACAAGTATCCCCTACCTCACATTGATGATTTATTCGTCCAACTTCATAGAGCTCAATAATTTTCAAAGATTTACCTTTGATCTAGATATCATCAGTTGTGTGTGAAGAAAGAAGACATTTTAAAAACAACATTTCAATCTAGGTATGGGCATTAAAATTTTAGAGTAATGGCTTTGGGAATGACTAATGCACCCTCTATTTTCATGGATCTAATGAATATAGTTTTCAAGGAATATATTGATGACATTGCTTTTGTATTTATTGATGATATCTTGGTATACTCAAAAAGATACTAAGATCATAAAACTCATATGATCACTTTTCTAAAAACCCTCAAAAGAAATAAATTACATGGGAAGTTTAGAAAGCATGAATTATGGCTTCAAGAAATTTCATTTCATGGCCATATTGTAACTAAGGATGGATTCTATGTTGATCATTATAAGACAAGAGAAATAGAAGAATGGTCATCACTGATGTTTATAACAGAGTTACACAATTTTATTGGTTTAGTAGGTTATTATCGGTGCATAGTCTATAATTATTCCCGATTGGAAAACCCATTAACCAAGCATACACATTAAGGGGTTAAATTTTTTTGGACAAAAGATTGTGATGAATTTTTTGAAGAACATAAGAGAAGATTAGTCAATGCACCTATCTTGACTCTACCATCAGGTAATGATGGGTTTGTTATTTATAGTGATGCTTCAATAAAAGGACATTGTTGTATCCTTATACAGAATGATTAAGTTATTGTTTATGCATCATGATAGATTAAAATTCAGGAACAAAACTATCCCACTCATGATATTGAGTTTTCAATTGTAATCTTTGATTTGAAGATATGGAGACACAATCTCTATGGTGAAAAATGTGAGATATATACCGATCAAAAGATATTGAAGTATATTTTCTCACCAAAAGAACTCAACATGAGGCAAAATAGATAGCTCTGACTACTCAATGTTTATGATTGAACTATACACTACTACCCAGGGAAGTAAAATATGGTGGAAGAAGCTTTGAGCAGAAATGATCTTGGATTTTTGAACAAGTTGAGAGTTGAAAGGGATCAATGTTCATGGATCTTGTAAAAATGGATATGGGAATAATCATGGAAGGTGAAACATCAATAATTTTTCAAATGGTTTCCAAACCATCTTTACTAGAAAGGATAAAAAGTTCTTAGATAGATGATGATGAGTTTCAAAAGAAAATTAATGTTGTGAATAATGGGAGATTGATTAACTTCATATATAAATATGGAATTTTGAAATTTTGGAAGAGACTTTGTGTTCCTGATATGCCAGATCTAAAAAATTAATTTTGGGATGATGCTCATATATCCAATTCTATATACACCATTGAAGCACTAATATGTATAGAGATTTGAAGGAACATTTTTGGTGGGACAACATGAAGATAGAGATTGATAATTATGTGTCATGATGAATGGTTTGTCTACAGGTTAAGTCTGGAAGACAATATCCTAGAGGATTCATGCAACCATTTCCCATACCTAAGTGGAAATGGGATTATATTAAGATGGACTTTGCCAGGGAGATACAGAAGAATCCTAGAAGAAATGATGCAATATGGGTCATTGTAGATCATCTTACCAAGTCATCACATTTTCTTACTATAAGAGAAGAGTTAACAGTTGAACGTTTATAAAGACTATATATTAATGAAGTTGTAAAACTTCATGGAGTACCCCTTTATAATGTTTCTGATTGGGATCCTAGTTTTACATCAACATTCTTGAAGAGTCTCCAGATGGCCTTGGATATTGAACTTTGTTTGAGCATAGTCTACCACCCTCAAACTAAAGCACTATCAAAACATACTATTAAAACCTTAGAAGATATGTTGAGATCATTACTACTTGACTTTCATGGTATGTGGGATCAATATTCACCTCTGGTAAAATCTTCCAATAATAATAGTTTCCATTCAAGTATTCATATGGAACCATATGAAGTGTTATATAGAAAGAGATGTCTCACACCAACTTGTTGGGATGATTTTGGTGAAAGTAAACTCATAGGCCTAAAATATGATGAGGAAACATTGGAAAAGGTGAATATTATCCAAAACCACATCAACGTAGCTCAAAGTAGGCAAAAGAGATATGATGATAACCGAAGGAAAGATTTGGAATTTCAAGTAAGAGATCATGTTTTCTTGAAGGTATCTCCATGGAAGGGTGTTATACGATTTGGTTAGAAAGGAAAATTTAAACTGAGGTACATCAGGCCATTCAAAATTCTATAGTGACTTGGAGTTGTAGCTTGTTGTTTGGAAATGCCGCCAATTCTATCCAAAGTTCATGATGTGTTCCATGCATCAATGTTGAGAAAATACATGTCTGACCCAACACATGTACTCACCAATAAAGAAATAGAACAGGAACCCAATATATCATATTGTGAATATCCTGTCAAGATTCCTGATATGAGAGACTAAGTTCTGAGAAACTAGATGACTCATCTGGTGAAAAGTTCTATGGAGAAACCATAAGATGGAAGAGGCAACATGAGAACCCAAGGAAGTTATGATAAAGAACCACCTGAATCTTTTTATGCTGTAAAATTCTAGAAATTGTGAGAATTCACTTTTTTGAAGGTGGGAAGAATGTAACACCATAATCTTCTACAGTATGCTTCTCTTTTAATAATAATATAGCTTGCGTTGAATGAAACTTTGAGTTCTAACACACCACGACTAATCAAATTAGCCATTATGAATAGCTATACCCACTTTTTAAAATTTAATAAGTTTTATTTTGAAAAATGTACTTCATTTTGGGAATAAGAATATCAAAACTAGCTTAGGGTGATTTTTTTGTATTTTTCTAACAACATTCATATTTTGATGAATAGTAAAAAACACTAAATTTTAATTAACCACAACTTTTTTAATGAAAATAATTTATAGTGTTATATTATAAATTTGAGTTTTTTTAAAGTATAATTAGATTATATTTTTGTCATTTAATATAATTTATGTCATTTTAAATAATTTTACATTATAATAGTACATAAACCTATGCCAATCTTTTGATAGTTTTAACTTCTTAAAAACCCACTTTTTGTTTCAACAAGGGGAATTAATTTTAAATTAACCTCGTTAACTTCTGTGTTTTGAATTTGGAAAAATTTATTTCATATTTTGAATGAGGAGGACCAAATTTTATAAATAGGTAACTTTTATTTTCAGACATTATGAATAATTACTTTGATAAAAAAAATATTTACCATGGTGAAAGGGTAAATCCAAAAAATAAGGGTAAAAGATAATATTATAATAATATTAAATTACAATAACATGTTTCCTAACCCTATTGAATGATACATTTCAGACCATGGTCATCCTTCGGTCGATTTTGGGACCCCATGGATCCACATGGGAGTGATGATGACATTTTATATTAAATAATCTAAAGTAAAGACAAAAATAAAAAAAGCATGTATCTTTTAGTTAAAAACAATTTATATGAGGTTATATAATGGATCTATTCTAATATAAAATTTCATTATAAAGATAAAAATATATCCTACATCATTAAATTGTATTTATAATTTTTAGGCATAAAAGAAATATATTCAAATTTGACACAATAATGATCCAGTATTTTCCTTATTAATGAACAAATCAAATAAATGATATTATAAATATTCAAATAAATATAATTTGAAATTTTTGATTCCATAAAAGACGTTAATAGGAACATATGACATGTTAAGATTGATTCTAAGTATTTTTTTTAATGTAATCGTGTTTTTATGACTTTCAAAAAAACCATATACTATGTAATGTCTTAATTGACATTAATGAGTTTTAAAAAATATATAATATTATTAAATTATATAATAGTCCTAAAAATATAAGGTTCTTCCAAAAGACTTATATAATAATAGATATTTCATTAATGAACCACTTGGGGTTCTCTTGGTATTTTATATTATATTTATTAACCATTTAGTATAATAATTCCAGAATACATGGTAAAAGTTAAACTATTTAACTAAGAGTTAAATCTAAATGATAAGGTTAATATGGTGACCTAAAACTATATAAAACCTATTGGTTGAGATATTTTAGATCCATACCCACCTTATCCTCTAAATAAATCATTTTTGATCCATTATAAATAGAATATGACTGTATAATAAAATAATATTTAATTATTTTCCTAAACTTACCCTCACCTCTCTTATAAAAGGGTACTTATCCTTCTCTCAAAATTACACCTCCAAATCCATTTTGATCAGCCAACCCCAACTCAAATATCCTATAATCTACCCTAACATAGTCCTAGAGGCCTTACATTTATCATAAATTTAAACTATGGAGCCCTTTTGATCAACTCAAATGGAAACACCTGAAGAAGAGGTAATTATTTCACCCCCTCTTTCGAAGTTCTTTTCTTCTTACACTTCCTCATTCCTTGTTGTTTCCATACCAAAATAATATCTCCAGTACCTTATAAATACTGCTACATTGTTATAAATATGGGACAAACATATTCATTATTCTATCTATCCTATGAATCACAAGTCACCATACATGCGTACGTACGGCTTACCGTCTCCAAGTCGTGGTGTAGTTTGTTTTTCAAACACTTCATTATTTGAACATTTATAATAATGAGTATAACTGATGTAAATAATAAATATAACATGTTAATTATTATTTATATATTATATAACATCTAATTTTATACGATTTAACCATCAATAGAATGATATTGTCGTTTGTACATACGTACGGATTACCGTCTCCACGTATGTGATGAAATTCATTCATCATCATAACCATTGAAGAATAATTTTAATTTTACGATTAAAAATAATTTTTAATAACTTAATATTATTATGGATATGAATAAAATACATCATATCCATATCAACTATGATTTACGTAATAGAACATATAATAGAAAACAAATCAGTTAACACCCAAAACAATGATACTACACAAATATTATTAAAAATGCAATATTAGAAGATCATATATGATATCATATTTATGTATGTCGTTCTTGTATAATTTAATAACAATTATTTCTCTATTATACATGAGGTTAACATACCCTTGACGAGGGAAATTTACATTTTAAGGGTTATTTCTATAATCTCTTCATTATCTAAGGTTTATTATACGTGAGTATCTACTAGGACCTCTTTCTCATCCACATCTGTGTTTCTTAAAAATGTATTTCAAAACATTTTAACTATTTCGCAGACTATGGGTTACAGTCATTTATACCCTTGTTTTACTTTTTATTGAATTTTTTTTAAATTAATCAATCCATTTTTTTCCAAACAAGGTCCTTTACGATCATTTTGTCAAAATTAAGGAAAAAATGTTTTTTAACATAAATGGTGAGTGCGGCTATTTTACACCATTATAACATCTTCGAAGCATCCTTTACAATATTATAAGAATATTTTAAAAATAAATTATTTCTTTTATAATTATGTGACCTTTAAATGAATTCAAAATAGAAAGATATATTTCTCTCAAATTGTTTTGTTTCCATCTATTTCAACATCCTTTGATGGATTTTAGACTTGTTTGAAGTTGATTTATTATGATTTAATTGTCTATAATGTATTAAAGGTTTTGTGATTTGTTTGAATATGGATGTGTTATTTTTATACCATTAATGTTTTATGATTAAATTATTAACATTTAGTACGCTAGTTTTAATATGAATGATTATGTTATGTTTCTACCTTTTTGTATGAGTATTGCATTAGTCTTAGTAAGTGATGGGTGTAGCCCGCTATATCTCCTTGATGCATCGGTAGGTCTTATGAGACAAACTAGTGACTTGGCGTTAGGCCTTGACAAAATCTTATTTGTAGTCTTGCAATGATGTCTTGAATATGTGTTTTTGATGTACAACATTATGCATTTCATCATTTTGAAATTGGACATTGATATTATATGTGATTATTCGACTTGAAGAGTATCAATGTGAATAAGTAAATGGAATTATTTGATTTATCCTTGCCATATTATTCTAAAGTTTAATTTTAAAAGGCTTGAGTTTTAGTCTTTTTTATTACCTTTAATGATTATGATTATTTATGAATGTTTTCTCTATATTGTTATCCTTAATGAGCACCTGAGCTCTCCCCATTTTATGTTTTATTTTTTCTAGGATGCGAAGAAGTATATTTTGACTGACCTACATGGGTATTCTAAGGGATATGAATTTGTTCAAAGCATACAATTGTGTTGTTTTTTTTCTTTAAAAATGTAATTTAAAACTTATGTTTGTATCTAGTACTTCCAAGGATACTAAACTGATCGTCCTTTCGGGACATGATTCTTTATATCATGCCAATCTTAAGTAATAATGAACCAAATCTGGGTAACTCGAGTTGGGGAGTTATATTTCTCAAGTGTCACTATAGGAGGTACTATGGGTGGATCAGGTCCCACTATCTTTGGAGTATACTTATCACCACATTCTTGGTGTATGACACAAGGACATCATGGTGAAATAACTCTACAATTTACAAGAACACCCCTCCGATATGATTTAGGATATATAGGACAAGAGGTAAATAAAGGATCATGATATAGTTTTTCCTAAAAATGGGTCCTCCTATGCACCTACTACAAAAGCCAGTTCCAAGTGATAATGAGTATAAATATGATCATTGGAGATATAGCCTACTTCCCATTACCAGGTCAAATCAAGGTCAAGGCCTCATAAAACACAATAGAGGTTCAAATATATGGAGTTTCAGATGAAAGGTATAGAGGAAAACACCATTTACTTTTGATTTAGAGTCTTATCTTATAGTAACCTTTCTATTTTAAAATTTTAATTTATTAAATATTATATTTACATATACCCATGTAGAAATCTTGTTCTAGTTAATCATGTCACCTATAATTTATAATGGCCCATACACTTTATAATTTGAATCTTTCATGCCATGTAACTGAAATGTGGTCTTTTCAGCCAATATGAGGGTTTATCAAGTCATATATAGTGACTTTATTGAATGAATTTCCCTTCCCAATCTATATAAGTATGTGATACCCAAATATAAATAATAATCCATCTTTCAAATCAACTAATATAGAATAACTGGTCAATTAAGTTGTCATAATCTATCAATATAGGAAAAAATAGTTTAAATTGATGTAATTGTTTTTCTTTAACCATTTTTGTCATCCTGTAAGAAATATTGGCACACAACAGCATATAACAATTAAGGAAACAGAACAAGAACATGTGATACAAGAAATTCATGATGAATATAAATATGGAATAGAATAATGCATGAAAATTATGTTTTATGGTTCCTAATAGGAATCAAGAATCTACAATACCTCATATTATTTTTGCTATAGTTGATGAAATCCCATAATAATAACATTTCCAATTGAAACAAGACAAAACAAGTGCATCACCCAATGGTGAAATCAATGAAACAATAACAAGAAAAATATAGAACATCATTTACCCATCCCATGAAATTTGGGCTTCTCCTATATGTTGGTTTGATACTCATAGGAATAGGCTCATTACCAAAATCCAGTATTCGTAGTCTCATGTATAAACCCAAATATTATAAAAAAAGGAAACATCTGATCTGATATCACTTTATAACATCCCACCCAAGATTTCACTCAATGGTGCCCTGAACAGGTGGGCCACAAGACATCAAGCACACCTCCACGTACACTCGAGGATGCCGATTAGCAGGGAGTTCCTAGGGTGTGTCAATGGGGATACTATTACTTTATATATAAGAGAGGATAATAGAGGTATATATAAGTGATAATAAATATTCAAAGCAAAAATAATAAGTAGACACTAAGACAATGAGACCAGTAACATGCGGTAGTGGAATTAGTAATAAGAGACAGTTATAGTATGTTAAATAAAGAAATAATTTTCATGATAAATAACTAACTAGAGGAAGATAAAAAAATGATACATAAAAAATGATTATAATGATATGTTATGTATATATACAAAATGGTTCATGGAGAACAAGGGATACATGAAATTACCACATGCTATCAAAATTTACAATAAGGAAAAAGGTTCTACTACTATCATCTAAAACACATGATCAATCACTTTCTCCTATTCTCCATCCTAGAAAATACAATAATTCATCATAATTTAGAAACATCCATTTTATCGTACCTACAATTATGAATTCTACTTGGGTACCAAAGGCAAACAAAGAACGGTGTAAGATATAATATCTGAAGGACACCACCAATGGTGTGGAGATAAATCTAGTTCATGCAATATAAAATGAACTTTGTGCCAAAAATCCTAAATTTGAGAAGTATATATATGAATATATCTTTGGTCTGGGTTGCTAAATGGACACCCGACTGATTCTACCTACTCCGTCCTAAGATGGATTTCATAACCAAAGGGACCTATATAAATAATAAGGTGCATACATGGGTCACCAGGGATAAGGAAAAAATATGTTTTGACCCCAAGCTTGTGATTTTTCTTGGTCGTCACACCCCTATAACATCAGTCATGAATTTTCTTTGTTTAATAATAATAATTCATCACAGTGATCCAAACAAATCATCCTTAAAATTTAGTATGGAATCCCAATCCCATCAAAATCTATCTATACGACATCATAAGGTTTGTTGTAGGGGCCCTTGATATAACCAATACCATAGAGTCCAACCAAGGTGTCCCATAACTACATCCCTCATATTAGTCTTTCTATGGTAACCTATGTGCTCATCTTAGGTATATCACATATGTGGTCGGGTATCACCTGAGGCTTGGAAAAGCCATATTTCGAATGAAAATGTCCATGACTATTCCCCTAGGGAATCGATGTCACTCTTGAGTAATAATAATCTTCTAGAGATCACATCCTAGGAAATCCAAGGGTTTCTCCCTGTGTGTGTAGGAGATCCTGATACAGAGCATGATGAGTCCATCCATGGTGTCATTATGTTGGGACTCGTGTTCTCTCCCTACCTATAAGTAAGTGAGGCATGTAAAACATGATCACATAAAATCAATAAGGCATTTCAATATCCATATGATAAGAAATATTTCCAAATCACTTTTTTCAATCCCAGAAAACATGGCATAAGGAAATAAGAATAAGGATTCAAGACATTGATGCAAGGCACAACATATAGGCATTAAATAAATTGCATGAATAAATAATTATTAGCAACTATGTATAGGAACAATAATCAATCTAAAGGGATAAATCAAGGCCTACCATTCATCATAGGTCAATTAATTATTTAAGGCCTTTGTTTAAAGTGAAACATTGACCATATTGTTCTTTAATATCTTAAGTTAATATAAATTTGGGTGTTTAAGGTGTGAATTACCATGGGGTGGATCCCAAAAATAGAACAATCTAAGTATGTTTTTAACTATAGGCTAATGTCAAAGTCAACATGAGAGAGCTTTTAGATTAATTTATTTAATAACATAGAAGCATCTCTGGAAGTGGATGAAACTGAACAAAATGACAGACATTATAAAAGGGATAAAACTAGAGGGAATAACTAGACCAAATACCATGTCCTTATAGATGACTACTGCTCTATTTTCGGTCCTTGAATCAATCTAGAATGAGATTTATTGTATAAATTATCAAATTACTATAAAAGGGTAAAAATTAGGCCACACCTAAATAGCACAACAGATGTGAAGATAAATGAGGAAAAGAACAAATATGATTGTAGAGAATACATAATGATTTATGATGCATTTGATGCTGAGTGATTTGGATGATGGATGAGAGAGATATCATCAAGCATATAAAGGTTAGGAGAGGGAGATTTGAGTGTCCACAACTAGAGAATAACGATAGGTGAGAAAGATTTTAAGAGTTTAAAACAATTTAAGTTAAAAGGGGTAAATTCACTCACATGGATAAGGGTAAATAGTTTAACCACACAGTTATATGAACTGTGCACCAACTGTGTGTCATGAAACTACCCAAAGAGGACCCTCACATGGGTAGGTTCACTGCCTGCTAAACCATGTGCAACCTACACAAACTTCCTCTAAAAATTTTCTTAAAAATGTTTAATGGGAATGTGGGACTCTTTGCACAGTTTCAGAGAAACTATGCAGAGCCCTGCTCCCCACTGCCTCACACCGTATGGTGAGAGAAACCATTTGGGTTGGGAGACAATGTTTCTCTTAACTTTATGACCTAATATAATTCTAAAAATTTTAGGTCTCTGGGATCCAAACAATCCCTAAATACCCCCTAAGACCACAATGGCTCTGTATGGAATTTTTCTAGGGATGAAAAAAAAAGAATCTAAAGCCAAAAACTAACATTATATATCTCTGGAATGATATGGGAAACTAAAGTTTTTACGTAATTAACATTTTTAGACCCCCCATGGATCCCCTCAGCCTAGTTTAATCTGACACAAATCCCCGCTATCCATATACCAATACACAATAAATATATTAATTTTAATACAAAAATAAAAAATAATATATAGAAATAATAATCAACCTTTATCATTGAATTAATAATTAAAAAATGTATCATTTTTTTTATATAAACAAAATAATATCTTATATTTTACCTAGAATGTAACACCATATACACATAGTAAGGAATTTATAAGAAGAATCATAGGCACATTAAATTAATTATTACCAATATTCATCATATAATTTTTTATTCAATAATATTAAATAGGTATTAAATAAATTAAAAATCAATTAAAATATTCATTATGATATATAATAATATAATCCAATTTAATTTCCATCAAAACAATTTTGATACTATCTAATGTTTTGTAAAGTCCATATGCCTATGAAGAATAATTTTTTAAAATAGTTTATATTTTTACCTGAAATACATTATATTTTTGATATTATCGAAATTTTAGAATAATTCTATTACACATGAAGAATATTATTATTGGGGACAGTGTCATCCCATAACAATTTATCACCTAATGTGGATAAAAAAATAATTAATATACATCTATGTTATGATTGTTTATATTAATGAAAATTTTATAATTTTTTTATTTACTATGTGAGTAATGTTATATCATAATTACCCTAATTTAATAAAACAAAAAACCAAAAATTATACATTCACAGAAAACATCACCCAAAACATTAAATGTGTGTCTTGTTGTTGATAATGTTTTCCTTTTTACACCATACACCATTCTTGATGTATAAGTAGATATAATTTTGAAAAAAGCACCAGATTTTGAAACAAAATATTTTCATCATTAAATGTGACTCTAATACCACTAATTTGATTTTATAATCATAATTTATTCCATTATTTAGAGTAAAAAGTACACAAAAACAGAGATAGATTTTTGATGGAATAACATTGAGAAAGTAAGTCATAAAATATGATATTTAACACTTGCATTTAAAATTATTTTTCCTTAAATGAAAATTGACAAATGTTTTTTTTATTTATCGAACCTACTCTTGTCACTTTATATTGCTTTTTTTTGTAATTTATCCCCATTTATTAACAGGATTATTGGACACTTTAATGATTATATATCAGTTATACTTTTATTTAACTCATAATAACATGATGTGTTACAAATTTATAATAATAAATATCTAAGAAATTGATAAATTAAATAAAAAAGATATCTAATATCATCACTACAACATGGGAGGTAAAATTGTTATCTCACTGGTAATGTTATTCCTTAAAACATGGGAAATGAACTCCTTATGTCACAATTCATATGATTAAAATTTATTGAATACATATAAAAAATACATGGGAACCAAAATTTATTTATAATACCTTTATTGAATGATTAATTTCATGATGAGATCTCACTTTGGATGGAACCTAACAATTTTCCATTATTAAGTGTTTTATCGATCTGACCAATTTATATATGTATCTATCGCCTCCCCAATTTGTATTCATGACTTCAATGACTTAATTTATGTACATCATGAACTCAACAACATTAATATGTTTAAGTTATATTAATTTATAAATCTCATAAAAAGAATTAATTTTATTATGTAACCATTTAAAAATTAGAACATTATTTTATAAAATGAATAAAAATGCATCACATGAAAAAAATAGACGAAAATTATAAATATAATAGATTAAAATCAAATGAAATCATAGTATTAATCAAGAGAACATATGATGTGATATATAGTCAACCAAAAAACGATTCTATATAGAGCCTTACTTCAAGGATATAGAGAAATTGAACCCAAAGTCCCACAATCTATATATTGTTACTCAAGAGGGGTCTTTAATTCCAATATAATTTTTTCTCCAAATATACATGATTATCTTTAATAAATGTACACATTAAAAATATAACAGGAGGAATAATTAGTTTTTATTTAAATAAATTAAATATTTATGTAGTATACACTTTAAAAATACTTAAATTAATTCAATAACATTTATTATAATCTATTCAACCAATTTCAATTTTTTAGCATTCAAATAATCATAATATAAATAAATCAAATTCATAAATTTATAAAATTCTGAAAATTTCTATAATTTTTTGTGATATATAATAACATTAAAGATTGTTATCATCTTTAAATAGAACGTTTAGTATAATTGAATGTAAAATGAATTCTTTATATACCCACATTTCCTATTCTAACAATGGATTCAAAGGGGAAAAATAAAAAATTCATTACTTCAACATAAAAAACATTTCTTTTCCATTCTCTAAGTCCTGTTTATTAAAATATGGTAACAACTTTCTATAATTTATAATTAATTATTTCATACAATCTATTCTATTTTTTATTTTACAATACTTTAATTCTTCCAACTATATTTTATAGAACCTGTTAATTTATAGGAAGTGTAATTTCCATACCAAGGTCATTATAGTCATACAATAACTTAGAATAAATTATATTTTTATAATAATTTATTTTGAAAATAATTCACAATACCATATTTTATAACAACATATATTTTTAAGAAATTAAATATAAACTAGATCATTTTATATATGCTATGTCATGGTTTTTCAAAAACACCATGAAGGATTTAATTATTTATATCCTTATCCTGATAATTATAAATAGAAACCCATTGTTATACTATTTCTTGATTTCTTCAATTTCAAATATGCTTTTAAATAGTGAAATCAGACAGAAAACTTAGATACAATATCACAATAAAGAGTAAACGGTAATAATGAAATGAAAAGAATATAAATCTATTCTGACACATATAGTGAATGTTTCTCTACAGTTTTGATTTCATGTGTTTGATAAA
Organism: Viscum album; assembly: GCA_963277665.1. Lineage (NCBI taxonomy): Eukaryota > Viridiplantae > Streptophyta > Magnoliopsida > Santalales > Viscaceae > Viscum > Viscum album. Next base: position 1,680,086,125 of record OY728119.1, on the reverse strand, counting down.
ATCCACACAATGTCATCCAAAATAATTTCACCTCCAAAGATTTTCCGTTCTATAAGATAATCATAGATCCAATACATAAGCATCATCTTCCTCTCATTCCATTTTAGTGCCTTTATATAAAATGGTGAAAGGAAAATGGACATAGATTTAGTTTATAGAGTCTAATAATATTTTAGTATAGTCTAGGAATTATGATTATCCCCCTTTTGGATATATTATTCAGCAAATAAAACATGATCCTTGAAGACTAAAATATTCAATAATATTTAAGGTGATAATGAGTTAAATGTTAAAATAATTGAATATATTTCATTCTCATAAATATTTTCTTCGATATTAAACATTCAAAAATCATATATAATTTATTTTCACTTTATCCATGATGAGTAAATTGAAAATTTAAGGATAAAATATCTAATTAATGATGTACAATATCAAATTACATGATGTGATACTATAGGCCACATCATTATAGAAACTATTATGGTGAATTTCACCATGTGGGGGTTTAATCTCCTAGAATATACCTTTCAATTTGAACTTATGAATTTTAAGTATAACAAATAAGAAGTTTTATTAATATAGGGATCAGTTGGTTTTACATGTTTTATTTAAAAAAATTATCTAACTCATGATGAATAAAGTGGTTCTGTATAGATTAATATTATCAGAATTGTAATGAGTTTTATGGCATCTAATGAAAATGACATATTTAACATCAGAAAAGACATAGGGTAAATTCTTTATGACAAAAAACATAATTTTTGAACATGTGTTTCTATATAAGGGTCTTATAAATACTTTAACTCTAATGAAATTTTAGTTATAGTGACTAAATTATGATTCAGAATATAAAAAAAACATGAAGATATTTAAGGGAATGTTAATTAATTAAAAAAAGTATAAGGATTTACATCTATACCAAATTATCCTAGTTATTATATTTTTGTTTTACTTTTAAATTATGTAATGAAATTAAATATTTTTAAAACATTATTGTTTTTATAAAAAACAATAATATATCAAAAAATAATATTTGGTGATAAAAATTATTTGTATTTAGAAGTTTTGAACTGAGGGATTCTTTTATTATAATATTAAACTTATTCTCACCATTAAATGAAAAATTTTCCTTCACAAATATCAATTGATTAAAGTGTTTTCAGAGATAATTGATTTTTTTATGGCTAAAAAATTATATAGTTGGAATTTCATACCGATGTAGTATGGTTTTAAAATACTATTAACATAAAAAACATGTTTGATTAATTCAAATTTCTTACATATTAAGATGTGGTATGACTAATTTAAATATACATGGAGTTTTCAATGTATTTGATTTTTCTCATATTTTAATTAGGTTTAGGTTTTTAAAAAATTATCGTGTTATTACATTATATACAATTTTACAATATTACTCATTCATGTGTACAATATTTATAACATGATAATTGAATGAAAAATACTTCACATATACAATTCTCATTGTTATCCATAATCCATGACTACCTTGGAAATATGAGTAAGAATGATATGTTAAGATTGTCATGAGTATACACTCATATAGAAATATAAAGTCCACTAGTGTAAAATAATTTTGAATTTTTTTCTATATAGAATCAGTATTTATACCACATGGAATTTATTATATAAGTACATTAGTATATGTGAGGTGTATATTTCATGTGAATCTCATTGGGACCTATTATTTATTTAGTGAGTCCCTTATAACCCTAAGAGATGATGTTATTTAGAGTAATTATCAAATAAAATATTTTCATTAAAAACCCTCATGAATCATAAGATCTTATTCCAATTTTAGATAGAATACAATTCAATCTATCTTTTTGTTATTTTTGGTTTCATAGAATATAAAAAAAATTATAACTAAAATAAAATACTAACAAGATGATTTTACTTTGTTCACCTTCATTGGGGTTTATCAAAGAAGAAGATGAATATAGATGTATCGTTGTACTAATATCCCAAAATAAAAATCCCAATAAAGGAAAACAAAGTAAAATTATCTTTTTGGTATTTTATTTTAATTCGTCATTTGTGTATAATATTGTATGATAGAATAGATAACTCCCCATTTAATATTTCACCTTTTTATTTCCAATATTCTCCATGTATAACTTACATGTTCATCTTTCACTTTTTTATTTCCTTGAAATATTGCCTTGAAAATAGTGTGCCAATACCTAGCTTATTCTTCTTTTCTTTATCTAAATAAACCATGAGAAAAAGTTTGACCAATCTATAGATTCTTCTTAATTTTCCATCTAATCAATACTAAAAAGATAACATAAGTTAACATTTCATGGAAAATAAGGTTTCTAATAATTCTAGATTCAAACAATGGGTAATAAAAATAGATACCAATAAGGTAAATTCCTTATGTTTCACCAGGCTATGACATTGTCTAACTATCTATATGGTCTGGTTTACTTCCCTATCATCAAACATATTTTAGATATCTCTAAATTCATTTAAGATACCTCATTCATCTTTAAGCACTATAACATTAAATATTAAATAATGTTTTCTGATCAATGATTCTATAAAAACTAGATTTACCCATTATTCTTCTTTTAAGTATATTAAAATTCTATACATGTAAATGCTATGATACCATCACCATGTATGGTTTCCATTTATGAAAACCATATTCAACTTATATTATAAATTAGTATGTCTTTGTGTCTTCATATATTCCAAAATCACTATGGTTTCCAAATTTTTCTTTCTTCAATGACTTTGAATCACATATAATTTGGTTTTTCATATTTCTCCCCATTTTGGATTGTGTTCAAGTCTAATACTTTCAATCTTAATCTTCAAACATAAAAAAATAAAGAAAAGAATTATAGGAAATTGATATGACAAAATCTAACACAAAACCTCTCTCAATTGTTAAAATCCTTTTATTTAAAAAAACCAATTCAATTGATTCAAATCCAATAAACAAACTTTTGTTGGAAGAAATACCTAATACTAGAATGTAACTAGGTTTTGGAAATGTTTCCGAAGAGGCTAGTCATGGGAAAATTATTTTGAAAAAATTATTATATCTATGGATGGAAATGTTTTGGATACCAATAAAAATGGTGTTACAAGAAAAAAAACCATTTTATTAAATGGATACATGATCCCAAACCTCTTCTTATTTAATTTTGAAAATAAAATCTTGAATGAAAACCTAAATAAAAAATCTAATACTCATTTTTCACTCAACACATTTAGAATCTATTTTTTATTTTTGTGAATATTTTTATATTGAAACATGTTTGGAACATAAAAAAGATATGGTGATTTTTAGAAATCGTTTATGACACTCCCATATCCACATTATCACAAAACATCTTTTCAAAGGTGTCGGGCTATCAAAATATGTTAATGACACTTAGGGTGTTTTTCATTAGGAATGATAGGATGGGCGGTTGACTAATCCTATAAAGGAGGTTATTGTCTATTCCATGAATATCTTATATATTTGTGATATGTTCATTAATTTATATTAAATGACACTATTGGTTATCTTTATTTTGAAAGAGATGAATTGAGACCACATATTTATTAAAAATATGTGTTAGTGGTAATATATCTTTTTCCTCCAACGTTAATTAATTATACTAATGTTTGAATCCATATAGTTGGGTATTATAGAATTTATCACAATCTAGGGAGGAATTAGGTGTTGTGGAATTGGTTCTGGGACCATAAGAGGGTACTCCTATATATCCCAGTAAAATGAATATGAACCCATATAGATTAACACCATTTAATGAGGTATTTCATATTTATTAATTTCTTATAACAAGGATCTTGGTGTTTCCTTTTACGGTAATATATCATTGAATTATGATGTTCCTTTTATGTCCATACACCAAGGACCACTATTTTAGGTGGTTTATGATCACATGACCAGGGCTTGTTTTGTATATTTTAAAGTCATAAAATATAGACTTCTAGGATTAGGTTCCTAAAAATTTATATTGTGGGAGTTATTTCAAATATTTTTTTTCTTTTATCCTGAAAAATTGTTCAGTTGAAGGAAGGTTAGGGATCACAGAAAGCTAGAGGCCCATATTATAATTTTGGATCATTTTTTGACCTAAAGAGGTTGAATAAATATTGGGGTGTCATGGAAATCAGTTTAATTTAGCCAGGATGAGTATCTTGGGGTAGGATGAGTTCGAATGATCACTTAAGTATACGAATCCTTATTATCATGGGTATACATGATTACTAATAATCCAAGGTACCTAACTATTAGGGATAACAATGAGTGATATATCTATCGCAAGTTACCTCAATCCCATTATAAATGGGATACATGATTGATAAAGGAAACACAAATGTGTACAATGACTTAATAATTATTATCAGAAGGTCATGGAGGATGGCTAGGTGAAATATTATTTTATGGATTTGACATGATTGAGAGAGTGAACACATAGTATTTTATAAAACTAATATTTATATATTTTCCCCCATTAATTTAATTTTAATAAATTCTAATCAGATAATATATTATTGTCATTAATCATTTTTAGTAGGAATTTAATTTTAGTTTATTTTTATGAAATCTGTAGAAGTTATTGAAAAAAAATCAAATTTGAAAAAAAAAAGATTTTGAAATAGTATTGATTTTGAAAAAGTATTGATATTGAAAAATTATTGATTTTATATTGAATTGAAAGTTAGTATAAAATAGGCCAAAACCAATCCTTTCCTTACATAAGTATCCATCCATCTAAGGGTAGACGACCATGCTCAATGGGAAGGACAACTAAGTGCAGTAGGCTTGCCTTAAGAAGTGAGGTATCTTTGTGTGGGTCGGGGATAGATGTGGGTGGTTTCAAATAGAAGAGTGTCTGATTCCATTTGGTTTTGGGTAGTTGGACTAACATGAGGAGAGGATGTTGACACTCATCTGTCACTAATATTGATAAATACATGGATTTGTATCCATATATCGTATTTAGAATGTGTTTTGTTTTTCCATTTTGTGATTTTTTAAATGCACCTAGGTTATTTTTTTTAAAATTTCACTGCGTAAAGGTGATAGGGGCCCTTCTGCCATAGGGCCTTTTTCACATGGGCCAATGGTGCTAAGGGTCATGCCACTGTTGCTAGAAATTTATGGAAAAAAGGCATGGCCCTTGCTACCTTTACCTAAATGAAAAAAATAATTATTTTAAATATTCATGTTTGAATATTTATATTTTTGGTTTTTATTTTGTATTTTTTTGTTATATATATATATAACAAAAATTTTCTGTATAATTTTTTCGTTATTTAAAATCCAACCTTACTGCTATTAAAACAGTATGGAATTCTGATTTACACAATCTCCCAAGTCACCCTTTTATAAGAGTGCCTTTCATGGAAATCATTCGAGATTTCTGATGTGGGATTCAGGTTCTCCATAACATGCACAAAATTAATAATATATAATGATTAATCATTATTAATCAATTAATAATTAATATTAATTACAAATAAATAATATTTAACCATTAATGTTTACTGCTAAATATTAGTTATTAACTAATTTATATTATAAATATTTGGAACAATTTTAATAAATACTATTAATTACTAATAAATTTTTAATATTTAATAGTTATTCATTAATTAGTCATTAAGAATTATTTAATTACTTATTAATATTAGTAATTACTAACTAAATAACAAATTATTAATTAATCACTAAATAATGTTAGTTATTATGAAACAATTACTAATAAATATTTAAAATTATTATTTAATTATGAAATATTAATAATATTTATTATTTTATAAAATTACTAATTATTAATTAATTAATATTATATTTTTATTAATTAGTTAAATAACTATTTCTAATTAATATTAATTACTAATCAATATGAATTAATTTTTTGACAATATTATTATTAATTACTAATAAAAATTAATTAAATAAAATGATTATAAATTTAATAATATTAATTTCTAATAAATATTAATTACTAGTAAATATTCATTACTAAAAATTATTTAAAATTATATTTAAAATTATTAAAAATAATAATATAATTATTAGTTATTATTTTATTAGTAATTAAGAAATATTTAATTACTTATTAAAATTAGTACTTATTACTCAAAAGGTTTAGGAGAAAAGCAAGCCCACTCTTAATGATATTTATTAGAAAAATAAATATGACTATAAGGCCCTAGCCTTAAAAGATTTCATAATATTAAATTAAATGAATAATTCACATTGAGGATCTTTTCAGGTTTAGAGTTTTAGAGATTTAGGACATAACTATTACATATCAACTTGAATATTACAAAGTAGACACTTCTACTATAACTGTTTTTTTCAAATCCTTAAATAAAAAAAGAGTTATTTTCTTGAAATAAATCATCTTGAATACTTCCTTTATCTTAGCCTTCCTTACAACCTGTGAAACACATTTCAAAAACATTGAATGAGCATAAAACTCTCAGTAAGGGATATAAAAATACGGAAAGAAAAAATTAGTCCATGTCTACATAAGAATTAATGAAATCATAATTTACAAATAAAGAATAAGCAATTTAAAATACCTCATGAAATAATAATATTTATGAATAACTCATAGAAATCATAAGACATAAAGGTATCTTGAGTAACTCATAACATTCTTAGGTAGGGAGTAACCCTCATGGTTACATTTGGAATACCCCTCACAGTATATTCCCTATATATATTAAGAGAAACCAGAGCATTTAACTCCTTAGTGTTACCCAATGCATTGGAGAGATATCTTGGGCACACCCGCACTTAGTTTATCATGGAACCACCCAACTTCATAAACAATTCCGAAGAAACATAACATAATTGTATCACATAAAACATGAATAAATGAAACATTACATTTCCTCATTTCAATCACTAGATATAAATACAGCACATTGATATAATCAAAACATTATCAGAACCATTTTCATTACCAAAATAAAAGAAAAGTAAAACATGGTATTTATTTTTCATTTAAAAAAGTTATGGCTTGTAGAGGAAGCTGAAACTCAAATAACGGTCCCAGCGGCGGAGAAGTCATTGTCACCACATACGTAAGACAAAAGCATTGCTTTTTTACTTTTATTAAAATGCTTCGTGTATGTAGATTACATTTGATTGAAATTAAAAGTCAAAAGGGTTTTTTACACCGTATAAAATAAATTCATGTAGAAATCAAAAGATTCCTCAATGAAAGAAGATTAATACGAAGTCCCGTATAAAGACGATATCCTTAGATTGAGGATAAATCAATTTCTTAGTTATTTGTGAAAAATATAAATACACTCAATATAAGTGGATTTTAAGTGTAAAATAATCATAGGTCATCCACACATATTCATAGCACGACATAATCAAGAAGTAGAGGTTTAACCCAAAGAATTGAAATTTGGTTGAGAAGTTCCCTTACAGAAATTCGACAGCCTAACGACGTCACTTTAAAATTTATAAAATGAGTTGATAAGATATAAAAATGGTATCTCATCACTTGGATATAAAATATACAGCAATAAGGATATATAAGAACATATCCCAACATAAAAATATGTAAATTAAAAGACCTAACAAAAAGTTTCCTTTTAGAAAGAGGAGGGTGAAAGGTTCCCAAACCGATTTGGGTAACTTTTGAAACGTACACCCCATGAAATAAGGGTCATACAATGAACATGTAAATACACATTAATTAAATTATATTACACAAATAATACAATCATGGTCATTACATACACCACAAAAAGGAAATAGTGGAAAATGTTGCATGAATCTCATGGGAATAAAAAGTATGAAAAAACCCCTTACCTCGTTGTAATCAATCAAGTCGTATGAAAAAAATATAATAAGAACCAAATGAATCACATAATATCAGGAATATAAATATAATCATGATAATATATATCAAATGGCAGTACACAATACACCATATTCAATAAATAATTTGTGAACAATGGAAATCTTACGGAATTAAAAGTGAGATAAGAAATCCCCTTACCTCAAGTCTGACTTGTCTTGTTCATTAATTTATATTACTGAATAATAAAACTTGTTCAATTTATAATTTATTAATGAATTCCTTTATATTTTATTATTCAATTCGTATCAAATATTATAATGTTATAATAATTAGTAAATTATATGAGTTCATATCATACGTTTTGTCGATGTTCGGTACATGAGTTAAAAATAAACTTGTTTGAAGAGAATTTCCCATACAGTTATAAGTGAATCATATCAGGAATGATGTTCATGATTTAAATAACATATATATCCAGCATATTTTTATTCTATAATTTATTGAGATAAGAAATGAAATGTACCATTCACGGAGACGGTAGGTCGTACGTACACATGAACGCTACATTCATTATTTGTCATATTAATAGACATTAAAACTAAATGAGAGAGAGATATATTATAATTATAGTATAATATATATGTTATATAGGTAACATAATTTCATTAATTACATTATTTATAAATTCCATGTTTGGCATTAACGAGTCACATCACTTGAGGGGGCAGTTGTCCACAGTTCCTCATATGAAATTATCTCATTTTCACAACATGAAAAGCATAAAGGTATGTTTTAAATATAAAATAATGAAGAATTGATAGAACATAAATATGATATATATCATATATAAATTAGTTTACATCATAATGGACACCATTATATGTTTTAAAAGAAGATTGAACAATCATCGTTTTGTGAGGTAGTAATTCGCCACCCACAGAAACAATATGTTCTTTAACCATTAGACGGAGGTGTGTGTAAGTATAAGTAGAATAATTATCATAAAAAAATCCTAGTATATTGAGTATAATTGTGTTATTATGGGATAAAATAAGAAGAATATAATGGTGAGTGATGAACGAAAATAAAATAATGAAACTCGAGAGAAGACATTTCCTCTAAATTGGCTAACTCTTTTTGATTTGATCCAAATGCTTCCATGGAAAGACTTCTTCCCAAAGTGAGGGTTCTATGAGTTATAGAGGGATGTGGAGAGATAATATGATCAAAGGATGGATGATCCAAGGGATTTAGAGGTGTGAGAAAGGGGGTAGAGGTTGGGGCCTTTTATAAGAGGGAGGAGGGTCACTTTTGGAAAGTCTTGAAATGTTAATTTATTATAAAATGATTTTCGGATTTTAAAGGTCCCAAAATGATATATTTTGAGGATAAGGTGGTAAGGTTTATAAATCCACCTATCCAATAGATTTATAAAAGTGTATGTATTATATTTTACCTTATCTTTTCATTTTATTTAAATCGTTCATTAATGAGGTAATCACTGCATCGTCATGGTGTTATAAAAAATTTTATTTATTTAATGTATAAAAATTATAAAAAGAATATCACGATATAGGAAATATTTTTAGATTTCAAATTAATATTTATAGTCTAAGATATCATTTATTTAAACAAAATTAAATTTTATTTACTTAGGATATACAAACATTTGTCATATTTCTCATCTTTTTAAAAAATAATGTCATAAATGTCACTATCATACTCATCTGACTCCATGGGCCCTCAAGTTTGGTAAAAATTTTCCCATGGTCGTACATGACTCAAAAAAGTGTATTTGAACACATGTTGGGGTCATTTTATATTATTATTATATTATTTTATTACCCTTAACTACCCGATTACTAATTAATCACGATAATTAAAGATAATTACCGTCATTACTATTCATAATGTCCAAAAACAAAAGAATCTTAATTAAATAATTTGGACCTTATGATTCTAAATATGTAATCCATTTTACCAAATTTCAAACATAGTAATTTCAGTAATTAATTTAAAAATAATTCACGTTGTCAAAACAAAAGACTGGTTTTTTAAGAAGTAAAATTTATCAAAAGATTGACTTGTGTTTACATCGAATTGAAAAGTTAAATTACTTACAATGAAAAAAACTGTATTAAGTGATTAAAAAATAATTCAATTAAACTTTAAACCCAATTAAAAGGAAAATATAACTATATAATTTAATTAGATGAAAAATCAGTTTTGAACTAAAATGTAGTTTTTTTCACTATTCACTAAAAATGAACATTTGTTAGAAAAATACAAAAAAATTATCCAATGTAAATTTGATACTCCAAATTAAAAATTGATTTCCATTTTACAAAATTAAAAACATAGAATATGCATTAATTGATTTTATAATTAATTCCCATTGTAAAAACAAATAGCGTGTTTTTAAGAAACAATATCTATCAAAAATTGACACTTGTTTATATTCAATTTTAAAGTGAAATTAATTCCAATGACAACCATTAAATTAGTTGGTAAAAATATATTCTAATTACCCATTAAAACCAATTTAAAAGATAATCTAACCATATAAATAAATTAAATTAAAAGGATGTTTTTGAATTAAAATACAGCATTTTTACTATTCATTAAAAATGAACTTTATCAGAAAAATAAGAAACAATTTACACAAAGTACAATTTAATGTCTGTATTTTAAAAAAGTATTTTATTTTGTAAAATATAACATATAAAATTGACAAAAAGTAGTTTTTAAAAAGGCTTCTCCATCAAAAGGTAGTTAATCGTCCTTTTAAAGAATATTGGAATATCTATTCTTAAAATTGGATTCATTTGAATTTTAAGCCTCAATCATGCATTGAGTAATTGTTAAAATATTTAACAAACCTATATAATCATTTATTAGTTTGTTCTGTTCATTCCCGCTATTACAATGGCTAGACGTTAACTACCATTGAAAATAATATTATTATATTATTAGTGTGCAACGTAAGATTTCAAAGAAACTCATTTTTACGTATTGGGTACGCCATCGAACATAGTATTCCATTTAAAGTAATATTAACATTTTATTCACAAATATTAATATATATGAAAATTTACATTCATTATTTACCTGGGATGTTACATCCTTCCCCCGTTTTGGGAATTGCGTCCTCGAAATTTTAAAATTGGGCTCAGAAACTTTATTGAAAGCCCCACATTAGAAAAGGATTAAATAAAATTATCACATTAAAAGAAAGAAAAAGAAGTAAAATGGTCACCTGAAATAACTTATACTAGGATTCCATGAAAAAATTGATATGTAGGAGAAAAAAAATGGTCATGTTCTGATGGAGAGTGATAGAAGACATGATTAAAAGAAAGTTAACCACAAGAAAATCACAAACTAATGATGTGTGTGAACGGTCTTTGATTACCGAGTAGGAAAAGTAAACCAACTACATTTTTGTTTTACATTCCTTTTCATAATATTGAGGAATTCATTTACTACATAGAATAAAAACATAAGGAAACATACTTACCTTCAAGTAGAGTTTCATATTTTAATAAGTTTATACCAAAACCAATATTTTCTCCAAACGATGAGCATTCAAAAAGACTTGGTCACATCAAAAGCAAAAGAATTGTCTTCTAGAGAATCACCTAATCTGAAAAAAGGAGAACTATATATTTCCCTTGTATTTATACATCAACTAAAACCAAAATGGTTAGTACAAGATTAGATAATCCCCATAAAGGATAATCTTTCACAAAAAGAAAAACTACTCTTAATCTCCAAATTTTGTCCAACAAAACCCAAGGTCCATCAAAGAACATTCAATAAACATATATCGATAAATTTCTTCAATGTAAACAAAACTAAGATTGAAACCCAAATCTCTGAAGGATTTAGTCACATCATCTTCGAAGTTAAATATTAACATTTATCTCCAAATAACATCAGTTCCTCTTAAAGTCTCATACTAAAACGTAATTAACCTAATCACATATCCTCCATGATAGGTTAATCCTTTCCATAGATAACCAAAAATCAACTTATTCTTGATTCATAAGATCATCTAACTAAAAATAATTAGTCATACTAAACAGGGACTTCACGTAGTTCAGTGGTAGGTGATAATTACTAGTCACACTTTGGTGGTGGGTTCGATTTCTGCAGCTTCATCCGACGCGATGAGTTTTCACACGGTCTGCGTGTTGTCCCCTTTAAAAAGATACATAATTTTATAACATATCCATGAATAGATAAATCCATCAAAAATAACCATATCTTATTTTAACCACAAAGGTTATCTAATAACTTTCGTTTTGCATCCCAAAATGTATTAAATGGTAGTTACCTCAAATTCAAGGATCAAATAAACCAAAATGGTTCTTTATAAATATATCCACAAAAGAAAAGATAATTATTCCTTGAATAAAATTTTCATATATCAAACATAAAGGTTACACATACTATAAAAATTCTTTTAATGTAATCCCATCATCAAAAGAGCCTTAATACTTCTAAGCATTTCACCATCCTAAAATCTACCATGACTCTTAAATCCCTTATATGTTGAATTCTTACTCATTCATCATTCTTTATGATCCATTAACCATTCCTTTCAAAAAAATATTCTGAAATACTTCTTTCCTAGAAAAAAAATCTTTAATCATATCCTAGGATTCAATAATAGGAAAACATATGTTAAGAAATAATCCATACATTTCATTGGTCATTTTCTGTTTCTTCATCCTCAATCGGAATGGAATTAGGTATTTGTAAATGAATAATTGTATGATCCTTGTGATCCCATTCCCGAAACTTCTTCACAAGGAATGTGTTTTCATAATTACCTTGCACACCACATTTAAAACATTCAATTAATCCTTCAGAAAGAACTTATTTCCCTTTCCTATAGTCAACTATATGCTTCCTTTTTCGATGACAAGTTCTTGCTTTATGACCTTCATTTCCACATCTATAGCATCTTTCTATCCCTTTGAAACATTTTTCTATGTGTTTTTTTCCACATATTTGACATATAGGTTTTTGAACATACATTTTTTTGAAAAGTAGGATAGATAATATTAATGTCGAAGATTAGAAGCCGTACATAAGCAGAGACATGAAGGGAAAGTTTCCAGCCAGAGCTGGTTGTCATCGAAGGAGCCTGAGGCTGCCAGCTGATGGGATGTATTATTTACTTCCCTTTTGGTAAAGGAGAAGGTGCAGTAAGAGAATCCTTGGTGAAGTGAGAGAATTATCCTGATGATGAAGCTAATAGACTGGAGTCCGGCATCGTTGTGGTTAATAGCATCGATCAAGATAAGGCAGTCAGACTCAATGATGATATCAACCCATCCACATTCCATTGTGAGCATTATACCTGCAAGGATGGTAGAGGCCTCAGAAACTGAAGGTTCCTAGAAGGAAAGACGTGATTCATATTTTGCTGCAATGATTTTCCCCAGATGATTGCGGGCCAGGAGACCGAGAACAACAAGCCCATCCATGGGGAGATATGTGTACACATTAATCTTAAGACACCCTTCCATTGGGGGGTTCCAATGAGGGGGAAAGGAGGGGGTTACACCTGGCATAAAGTCTCCTTTTTGGTCCTTCCAACCATCAATCCATTAAATGACTCTTTCAATCCAGAAATCAAGAGGTTTATGAACGTGGTGAAAAAATAAATCATTACGCCAAACCCAAATGATCTAGGTCAGGGTGAAAAGATAACCTGCATTAGATGATGAAAGAGGGGAACATCAATGCATCAGAAGATCGGGGAGGTCAGAGGCAATGTCCAGTGAAGCATATGAAGTCGGGACCCATTTATTCCAAATTTCCTTTGCTCATGGGCAGTGAATAATGGCGTGCCAAGGAGTTTCAGGAATATTTGGGCAGAAAGGGCATGACTCAGCACTGGCCATATGTCGGTAAACGAGAAGGATCATGGTAGGGAGGGTGCACGTGCACACCTGCCACCAAAATTGGAGAATTGTTTTGGGGGAAATTGAGCTTCCAAAGAGCATTCCATGGCCCCTCATCACGGCTGAAAGAGTGTATTCCATGATCTAGTCTATACACGGATCTCACCGTGTAATCGCATGAAATATCATTGGTCCAGAAAATATGGTCGGAGCCTGCATCTGGGACCCAGGGGATGCTCAGGATAACTAATTTTTCTCTTTCATAAAACCATTCCTGGATCTTTTCCAAACACCACCCCGAGACCTGGTCTGAAAAGAGGCAGTTGAAAATGGCGTCTTCAAGCCCTAGTTGGGCGGGGGATGTGTCTCGCAAACCATCCTTGTCGACAAGCCAGGGATTGGTCCAGATGTTTACAGATGAGCCATTCCAATTCCTCCAGCCGAACCCTTTTTTTAGGAGATTTTGGGACCCCCAAATGCTTCTCCAGAGGAAGCTAGGGCGGGGGCCAAGAGAGGAAACATGGACGTCCGTGTGGGGAAAGTACTTGGCTCGGAGTACCCGTGTACAGAGAGATGATGGAGGGTTAATAAGGCACCATCCTTGCTTGGCCAACTATGCGTCATTGAATAGAAGGAGATTCTGGAATCCCATCCCTCCCTCCAACTTGGGTTCTCAGAGTTTCCCCCAGGACAACCAGTGGGGTCTATTCCTTCCATCATTTCCCCCACCAGAATTTGGCAGTATGTGAATGGATCAGATTGAAGATGGCTGCCAGGAGCTTAAACAATGACATAAAGTAGCTGGGGATAGACTAAATAATCTCTTTAATGAGGGTTCCTTTTCCAGCTTTGGATATGCATTTTGGGGTCCAGCCTTGAATTTTTTTCTCAATACTGTCCACCAGAGATGCAATGATTTATTTTTTGGACTGGCCAATCACCGTGGGAATCCCGAGATAATTCTGGTTTTTATCAACCATATTGATTCCGGCAGATGCAAAAAGTTCAGCTCTCTTGGAAAGAGCCACCCCTATGATGAAAGATATTTCCTATTTTCCGTGATTAATAGACTGTCCAGACACCCACTCATATTGCTGGATCGCATGGCTGATCACCAGGCATTCATTTAAAGTTGATGTAGGGAAAAGGAGGCAGTTGTCGACGAAGAAGATATGCGACACTCAGGTGTTCAATCATGACTCTAGATAGTTGGTTTAGAATAACCATATGAGTTCTCATTGCATCTCCCATATAATTCAGTTGCACGTTTAGAAAACCATCACAGTTTTCTTCATATGCACTGTTACTTTGGTGCCTGATAGATTTAGACTTTTACTAAAACCAAAAACGTCAGTGTGAGTATATCAGTAAAATCACCATATATTATCTTATGAGGAGGTTAAATACTAAGATATACTTATTCATGTTATCTCAAACACATTCACTTTATAAAAATAACTATGAATCTTTCAAATATCGTAACTGTTATGGTAATGTCACTTGTTCTTAAAAAATACCCTAACCTCTATAGTTATTTAAACCTCTCTCTAATACCAAATATTAGGCCCCAGCCTTAAAACATTACATAATATTTAATTAAATGAATAATTTACATTGAGGACCTTTTCAGGTTTAGAGTTTTAGAGATTTAGTACATAACTATTACATATCAACATGAATATTACAAAGTAGACACTCATACTATAACTGATCTTTTTCAAATCCTTAAATAAAATAAGAGTTATTTTCTTGATATAAATCTTCTTCAATACATTCTTTCTCTTACCCTTCCTTACAACCAGTGAAAAACATTTCAAAAACTTGGGTTGAGCAAAAAAAGCTCTATAAGGGATATAAAAATACGGAAAGAAAACATTAGTCCATGAATACATAAGAATCAATAAAATCATACTTTAGTCATAAAACATAATCACTTTAACATACCTCATGAAATCATATGATTTAGGAATAACTCATAGAAATCATAAGACATAAAGGTAACTTGAGGCATTTATAACATTCATACGTAGGGAGTAACCCTCATGGTAACATTTGGAAAACCCATCAGAGTATATTCCCTAAATCTCTTTGGAGAAACCTTAGAATTTAACTCCTTCACATTACCCAATTCATTGGAGATCTATCTTGGGCTCACCCACCATTAGTTTATCATGGAACCACCCAACTTCATAAACACTGCCCGAGAACCATAACATAATCGTAACACATAAAACATGCATAAAGAAAACATAACATTTCCACATTTCAATCACTAGATATCAATACAACACATTGATATAATCAAAACATTATTAGAACTATTTTAAATACCAAAATAAAATAAAGGTAAAAAATAGTATTTATTTTTCATTTAAAAAAGTTATGGCTTGTAGAGGAAGCTGAAACTCAAATAATGGTCACTGCGGCAGAGAAGTAGTTATCGCCGCATACGTTAGAAAAACATTCCTTTTTTCTTTTAGTAAAATGATTCGTATAAAAAATATTAGTTTTGAATGAAATTAAAAGTCAAAAGGGTTTTATACACCGTATAAAATAAAGTCGTGTAGAAATCAAAAGATTCCTCAATGAAAGGATATTGAGACGAAGTCCCGTACAAAGACGGTATCCGTAGATTAAGGATAAATGAATTACATAATTATGTGTGAAAAATATAAATACAATCAATATAAGTGGATATTAAGTGTAAAAAAATCAGAGGTCGTCCACACATATTCATATCACGACATAATCAAGAAGTAGATGTTTAACCCAAAAAATTGAAATTGGGTTAAGATGTTCCCTTATAGAAATTCAACAGCCTAATGACCTCGCTTTAAGATTAAGAAAATGAGTTAATGAGAGATAAAAAGGTTATCTCATCACATGGACATAAAATTTACATTAATAAGGATATATAGGAACATATCACAACAAAAGAAGATGTAAATTAAAAGACCTAACAAAAAGGATTCTTTTAAAAAGAGGAGGGTGAAAGGTTCCCTTACCGATTTGGAAAACTTTCGAAACGTACACCCCAAGAAAGAAGGGTCATACAATGAAGATTTAAATACCCATAAATTAAATTATATTAAAAAAGGAATAAAATAATTGGTAGTATCTACACCACACAAAAGGAAATAGTGGAAAATGTAGCATGAATCTCACGGGAATAAAAAGAGAGATAAAACCCCTTAAGTCATTGTAATCAATCAAGTCATATGACCAAAACATAACAAGAACCAAATTCATAATAGAATTACATGAATATAAATAGAATCATGATAATATATATCAAATTTAAGTACACAATACACCACATGCAATAAATAATTGGTGAACAATGAAAATCTTACGGAATTAAAAGCGAGATAAGAAATCCCCTTACCTCAAGTCTGACTTGTCTTGTTCGTTTCTTTATATTCCTAAATATAAACCATGGTCAACTTATAATTGCTTAAGGACTTCTATAAAGTTTATTATTCGATTAATATCACATATTATCATGTTATAATAATTAGTTAATTATGTGAGTTCATATCATACGTTTTTTCGATGTTCTGTACATGAGTCAAAAATAAACTTGTTTGAAGCGAATTTTCCATGTAGTTATAAATGAATCATCTCCACAATTATATTCATGATTTAAATATAATATATATCCTGTATATATGTATTCCATAATGTTTGAAGATATGAAATGAAACATACCGTTCATGGAGACGGTTGGTCGTACGTACGCATGGACACTACTTTCTTTTTTTGTCATATTAATGGACTTTAAAACTAAATGAGACATAGATATATTATAATTCCATTATAATATATATGTTATATAGGTAACATAATTTCATTAATTACATTATTTATAAATTCCATGTTTGACATGAACGAGTCACATCACTTGAGGGGGCGGTTGTCCACACTTCCTCATATGAAATTATCGCATTGGCAAAACATGCAAAGCATAAAGGTATGTTTTATATATAAAATACAGAAGAATTGAGAGGACATAAATATAATTTATATCATATATAAATATATTTCCATCATAATTGACACCATGAGAGGTGTTAAAAGAAGATTGAACAATCATCATTTTGTGAGGCAGTTACTCGCCACCCATAGAAATAATATCTTCTTTAACCATTAGATGGAGGTGTGTGTACATTTTTTAGAATCCTAATCATAAAAACATCCTAGAATATTGAGGATACTGGTGTTATTATGGGATCAAATAATAAGAATATAGTGGTGAGTGAAGAAGGAAAATAAAATAAAGAAACTCGAGAGAAGACATTACCACTAAATCGGGTAACTCTTTTTGATTTGAGTAAAAGGCTTCCGTGGAAAGACTTATAATAAAAGTGAGGCTTCCAGGAGTGAGAGATGGATGTGGAGAGATAATATGAGTAGGGTTTGGATTATCCATGGGCTTGAGAGGTGTGGGTAAGGGGTAGAGGTGGGGTCCTTTTATAAGAGGTAGGAGGGTCACTTTTGGAATGTCTTGAAATGTTACTTTATTATAAAATGATTTTCAGATTTTAAAGGTCCCACAAAGATATATTTTGAGTATAAGGTGATAAGGTTTAGACATACACCCATCTAATAGTTTTTTGAAACATTTATGTTTTATATTTTACCTTATCGTTTCGTTTTATTAAAATCGCTCATTAATGAGGTAATCCCTCCATCATCAGGGTGTCATAAATAAATTTATTTATTTAATGTTGAAAAATTATAAAAAAATATCCTGATGTAGTAAATCTTTTTAGATTTACAATTAATATTTATAGTATAAGATATAATATATGTAAAAAAAATTAAAATTGTTTTACGTTCGATATACAAACCTTTGTTATATTTTTTTTCTTTTTAAAAAATAATGCCATAAATGTCACTATCATACCCATGTGACCCCATGGGCCCTCAAGTTTGGTAAAACGATTCGCACGGTCGTCCATGACTCAAAAAAAGGGATCTGGACACATTTTGGTGTCGGTTTATTTTATTATGATATTATTTTATTACCCTTAAAAACCCGATTACTAATTAATCACGATAATTAATGATAATTACCGTCATTACTATTCATAATGTCCAAAAAAAGAGTATTAATTAAATAATTTGGAAATTATGATTCCAAATGTAGAATCAATTTTACCAAATTTCAAACACATAAATTTCAATAATTAATTTAAAAATAATTCTAGTTGTCAAAAATCAAAGACAGGTTTTTTAAGAAGTAAAATTTACCAAAAGATTGACTTTTTTTACATCCAATTGAAAAGTGAAATTACTTTCAATGAACAACATTGTATTAAGTTATAAAAAAATAATTCAATTAAACTTTAAAAAAAATTAAAAGGAAAATCTAACAATATAATTAAACTAGATGAAAAAGCAGTTTAAAAGTAAAATGCAGTATTTTTCACTATTCATTAAAAATGAACATTTGTTAGAAAAATACCAAAAAATTATCCAAAGTAAATTTGATATTCCAAATTAAAAAATTATTTCAATTTTACCAAATTCAAAACATATAAGTTGAATTAATTAATTTTATAATTAATTCCCGTTGTCAAAACAAATAGTGTGTTTTTAAGAAACAATATATATCAAATGATTGACACTTGTTTATATCCAATTTTAATGTGAAATTAATTTAAATAACCAACATTGAATTAAATGGTTAAAATATATTCTAATTATACATTAAAACCAATTAAAAAGATAATCTAACCATATAAATAAATTAGACTAAAATGAGGTTTTTGAATTAAAATACAATATTTTTCACTATTCATTAAAAACGAACTTTATCGAAAAAATAACAAAAATCTACAAAAAATACACATTGATGTCATGATTTTAAAGAAAGATTTTATTTTGTCAAATATAACATATAAAATTGACAAAAAGTATTTTTATAAAGGGTTCGCCATCAAAAGGTGGTTAATCGACCTTTTAAAGAATATTAGAATATTTATTCTTAAAATTGGATTCATTTGCATTTTAAGCCTCTATCATTTATTGGGTAATTGTTAATATATTTAACAAACATATATAATCATTTTGTAGTTAGTTCTGTTCATTTTCTCCATTACAACGACTAGGTGTTAACTACCATTTAAAATAATATTATTATATTATTTTTGTGAAATGTAAGATTTCAAAGAAACTCATTGTTGCGTATTGGGTACGCCATCTAACATATCATTCCCTTTAAAGTAATATCAACATTTTATTCACAAATATTAATATATATGAACATTTCATATTCATTATTAACCTGGGATGTTGCAATGGAAGACAAATGAAAATGGATGAGGTCAAACAATTACATGATCACATCCATAAAAGGAAGCCTACAACTCAAGAGCAGCACTATATTTATGATTAGAGTCCTCGTCATCGCAAGCAGTTTACAACTTTGACTGTGAGTTCTGTTCATTAAAAAAAAAGAGAATATTTCTCCCTGAGCTTTTGCTGCTCCAGATTTTCCCCTTTAGAGGGAGACCTAGTAGATACATTTTTTTCATTCCTCATCCACTCGCCCAATCATCACAGCCACACCCTTAACCATGATTTTTTTAAGTTAACCCTACTGCTGGGTTATGGTTTCTTGCTAGGAACCTCTCAACTCTTTATTATGAAAATCAGCAATGTATTTCTCAATGATGGTCTACTGAGTCCCTTCATCCATTTGTTGGGGTAGAGCAATCACATTAGAGGTAACATGTACCGTACCATTTCCTACAGAAGTAATTTCATTACTTTTAATCTTCTCTTTAGATTTAACAAGGTATTTGATTATCTTCTCATTCTCAACATTCTAATTGGAAATCTATTGCATTGCATCAACATCAAAAGAATGAGAATCTATTTCTTCCTCCATAAATCAACCATCATCTACAAATTTTTTACCTATAGGTAAAACAACATGATCCTTGAGGTTTCATTAACTAGTATCAACAACCAAAGTTAGAGAATAGTACTTAATAATAAACTAATTAATTATTAGTTAAATATTAATTTTTTAATAAATATTAATAATTATTATTAACCAATTACTAATAAATATTTCAAATTATTATTTACTTACAAAATAGTTAAAAAAATGAATAAATTATTAAATTAATTATTATTAATTAATTATTATTATAATAGTATTTATTATATAATTTTTAATTGTTGCTAATAAATATTAATTATTAGAAAATATTAATTAAATAATATGATTTTATATTTAATAATGTTTATTTATAATAAATATTAAATACAAAATAATGTTAATTACTAATAAATAATTAAAATTATTATTTAGTAATTAATTATTAAAAATAGTAATTTAAATATTAGGTTTTAATTAATTAATAGTTACACAATTGGTAATTACTTGCTAATACTTTTATGTAAAAAATAACGAATTAATTAATTAAGAATAATTAATAATTAATAATTATTATTATAGAATTACTAATAAATATTTAAAAATATTAATTAGCTATTAAATATTATTAATAATGATTAAATTATTAAAATAGCAATGGTGATCTAATTATTATTAAAATATTATTTTATTAAATAATTTTTGGTAATTAATATTAATTACTAAATAATATTAATTAAACAATATTATTTACTATTTAACAATATATATTTCTAATAAACATTAATTACTTATAAATATTTAAAATTATTGTTTACTTATAATTTATTATTATTATTATTTTCAGTTATATTTTTATTATTTATTATTTAGTTATAATTAATATTTTTTTAATTATATGTTATTTTATTTCTACTTAATTAAATGCTATTATTTTTTATTAACTAATTAGAAATAAATTAGTTGTTTAATAATATTGTTAAATATTAATTAATAGTATTAATTAAAATTGTTTAAAATATTATCAATATAAACATTTTAATTATTAATATTTGGCAGTAAACATTAATATTTAATTATTATTTATTAGCACTTAGTATTTATTAATAATTGATTAAAAATGATTAAAAATAATATAATATTAATTTTGAGCAAGAAAGGAAGAATCTGAATCCCAAATCGGAAATACGGAATTATTTATAGGAAAAAACCTCTTATAAAAGGGGTCTATGGGCGACGATTTGTGTCAAAATTCTATACTGCTTCAATTGTAGTAATTCTGGATATAAAATAGAAGATAAATTCTCCTAAAAAATTGTGTTTATCATACCGCTAATCCTGAAGGTTTTAATTATTTTTTTTAATTTCCCCCTTTTTAATTGGAAATATGAGTAATCGTTACATTTCTCATATGTCCTTTAACACTTAGGCCTAATACATACCATTAGAGGCCAGCACTACATGACCTTAATGGACCCAAAGACCTTGGTTGCACAAAAAATACCCCACACTTGCAATTTTTTTTATTAATGATTCTAAGTGTTACCCAGCCTTTTCATTAAAGGTGTCCGACTTGAATTTCCCCGTGAAAATCTACATGGCCCTGGTACTGATGAAAAAGATATACCCTCTCATACTTTCAATATGGATGCCTTGTAATGGTGGTTTCTACTCCTGTCAAACTTCATTTGGGTTGTCCCAGTGAGGCCTTGATTCTTGGGGCCCAAGTCCATGTTTTTTGTATTTGATAATCCTCATCTAACACCCTTGTTTCCAGAAGCTATGCCCTCTATGTACGTTGATAGAGTCTCGCCGTCACAAGTAATTTGACATCATTACACACCCAGCCTCCCCGTCACCTTCTCCCTAGGGGTCACCTACTAGATTCCCTATCACTATTAGAGGTAACCTTTGATATCGTCACGTGCCCCTATCACCACATATTTATACTAGAGTCGACCCCTGCCCTGTCACCCCTACTGGATGGAGCTAGAAACCTTCACACACCCAGCCATCCCGCCTCACGAGCCACCATTGGAAGATATAGAGAACACCACCCTTGCTAGTGGTGAGGGCCCACACACATACATCCCCCTAATTTAATTGGGGGGGGGGATAAATTGATGTGGCTGGGATTTGAACCCCATCTGCCCAAATTCCACCAAGGGGATAACACCACATGGGTACAAAACATGTATATTTAAAATAGGTTTTCTTTCTATTGGGATAAGGTGGTAAGACCTTTAATACCTTTGGCCGAGTGAAACAAACCTAAAAGAGTCAAACCCCTATTATCTTTGTACTGCATATTTCAAAATATTTATAAAATAGATGAATTTAAAAAATCCTCAAAAAAAAATAAAAAAAATAAAAACACAGTTGACACACTAGGAACTATTCTAATTACTTTTACAATACAGTTTTTGGACGTTGACCACATTAACATAGTCATTCAGAACCTAATATGCTCACCTGTATCTTTCCTATTTTCATAACAGACCCAGTTCCAAATGTTGATTGACGGGATCTCAAACCAATATCTGAGAACACATTGCGAGGATGAAGTTTCAATGTGATTAAATATAGGTAATATTTATTGATGTAGGGAAAGAGGGATGTGTTCATGTGTATGAGTGGGATTTTTTTAGGATTATTGGAATCCTGCTTGTACTGTAAGTAAATGCCCGCACCATGGATGAGTTTGAAGATCATAAACTGATAGATCCTTCACTGTAAGGTTCATTTTGTTTTATCATGGATGAATATTTAAAAAATTATGCCTTAGAATATTTTGTTTCAAGGGATTCACTACACCATCTTCTTCTAATATGGATAGGATTGGGGATTTCATGAAGAACATCATTTGATATAGGGTTTTCTCATGCACCATAGTGGTGTGTAGTGAGATTGAGGAAAAAGATGTTGTTTCTTATTGTACAAGTGGTTACAACATGATGTGTTTTTTGCATCTTGGGGAGTCTTGGATTGATAGGTGATCAAGTTTTACAGTTTTAGTAGTTGTGGATTGGTTTCCAAATATTTCACCATAGTTGAGGATAAAAGGGTTTCCATGAATCATAAGTTGTTTCATAGGGTTTCTTTACCCCATGGAAGTCTTTAATTTTGTTTTAGATCATGTTTTTGGTTAGAGGAACCCTCCTCTATAGTCTATTGCTTATGTTTGATCCCAGGGTTTCTATAGAGAAAAATGATGAGTGAGGCTGGGATTTGAGGGGAAGATAAAGATCTACGATTTTATTTTTAAATTTCAAATGATGACGTTTCAAGGAATTTTAGATCTTTCTTAACAAATGGATCATCATTATAGTGTTTTCATTGCACTATAGTAGCCCACAAGGAGGCAGATCGATGGGTGTTTGAGTTACATATATAAATACAGCTCATGGATGAATTTACAAACAATGTTACTTTTTTAAAAAATTTAATGGGGCAAGGGATTTTTTATCCTAGCACATAGGTCTTCTCAGTGCCAATTCAATTAGTGTTTCGGACCCACCCCCATACGCCCTACCCCACCCCTCTCCCACCCCCTTATATATAAAGATATAATTATATATTAATAACTATAAATAAGTATAATAAATATATAATTACTGTAATAACTATTTTTATTAAACACAAGAAATATATATTAAATATACAAAATATAAATATAATAAATATATAATTATATATATAATTAATATATAATTGCTATAATAAATATTTATTTATATAGTTACTAATAAACATTATTTTAGATATAAATTACTATAATAAATATTTATAATAAATATATATTTACTATAATAAATATTTATAAATACAATAAATATATAATTACAGTTCTTTAAATATATTTACAATTATATAAATATTGGTTTATATATAAAAATAATTATTATTTAAATTATTTATAATTATATAATTATAAATCAATAATTATAAATCAATATTTATATATCTATAAATAAAACTTATTTAATATATATATATATGATAAGTATTTATTTATAAATAAATTTGGAATATTTCTAATAATATAATAAATTATTAATAACAACATTATAAATCTATATTTATAAATCTATATTTATTATAGTACTTATATATTTATTATAAATATTTGTAATTATATATTTATAATATATATTTATAATATTATATATTATAAATCAATATTTACAAATCAATATTCATTATGGATTTATATTTTTAAATATATAATCCAAAAGGATTTGGCTTGGGTAAAAACTCAATCGAGTAAAATTTATTAACCAAGAAAAGATTAAAGTTCAGGTAGTACAAGGGAAATTATAAAAGAGAGAATTTTTTAAATCTATATTTATGATTATAAATCTATATTTATTTATAATTTTATAATTAGAAATCTATATTTATAAATCTATATTTATAAATCTATATTTGTAACTATAATAAATTTATAATTAAAAATATATATTTATAAATATAATTATAGAATTAAGATATTTACTAAAATTATATATTTATAATTATACATATTTGGTGCTTAAGTGTATAATTACATTAAACACACACACAACACACAAACAGGCTAGAAATACAGGCCATAGCCCCCCCAAGGGATAGTCCACCCATTAATCATTATTTATATATTTATTATAAATATTTATAATTATATTTTTATTATAAAAATTTAAAATTATATATTTATTATAAATATTTATAAATATTAATGATTTTAATGATATATTTATTATAAATATTTATACTTATATATTTAAAAATAAATATTAATTAAACTGGTAATATAAAAAATATAATTTTTAATAATAATGTTTTCATTAACAAAATATTATATTCATAAAAGTATTTCAAATTTTTTTATAAATTAATAATTATAATAAATATATATTATATAAGGTCTATCTATAACTGTATTAATATAGATTTATAATTATAGATTTATAATTATATATTTATAAATAAATATAATAAGTATTATTTTTATATATATAAATAAATATTTATATAATTATAAATACATTTTAGGAATTTTAATTAATTATTTTCTATATTTTTAAATGTTTATTATAGTAATTATATATTCATTATAGTAATTTATATATTAAATAAGGTTTATTTATAACTATATACATAAGTACTTATTATAGTAATTATATATTTATTATATATATTTATTATAGCAATTATATATTAATTATATTTTCAATTATAAATTATATATTTATTTTTAAATATATTTAATAAATATTTCCTATATTCCTTGTAAATATTTATTGTTAAAAATAAATATTTATTATACTTATTTATAATTATTAATATATTAGTACTGAGAAGACCCATATGCCCCAATAAAAAAGGAATAAGGCCCTTAAATTAAAAAATAATAATGTATACAAATTTATCCACAACTACACTATAAGGTGTTTCTTTGCATCACAAAATTTGTCTAGAACAATAGATATTAAAATGAAAACTTATAGCTTTTATGAGTTTCATAGTATATTTTATTACATCACATATATTATTGAGGACTTGGATAGATGGGTTTACCCCTAGAAAAGGAAGTAAAATAAAATAAGAAACACAGATCAATTTGAGGGAACGATTCTAATTGGGTTCTGGGAGCAAGAGTGACTCTGACCGTAGTGAAGGTGTGTAAAAAAAATTTATTTTCTACTTCAACTTTTTATTAAGTTACCATATATTCATATTATGGTTATTTCAATGCATTTCAAGTATTTTGCCTTAGTTATTGAATTCTTTTGTTTTTATTTTATTTTATTCCATCTCATAAAATTTGTAGTTTGTTTATGGTTGAAGAAAAATTGATCATGAGTGGCTAGTTCGACAGTGTATGGTGTTTCAAATTAAAAGGTATGTATACATCATAATTTCAATTATTCTTTAATTTGATAATTTTCTAATTAATTATATTAAATTAATATAAATACAAATCAAATTTCGTAGTTTTTTGCGAGAGTGGTACTAATTAGGGGATGATACCCAATGTGATAGAGGGGAGTGTGAATTGAGATATGACTTAACTCAAACTCTCACATTAGAGATAGAAATTACTGTATATAGGTCATATTATATTTCCTTTTAAAAATGGATTTATAGGTTTATGTAGTATTATTCAATGTTGACCATGAAAAACGAGTTAATTCAAGAAGTCTCACAACTATTGATTAGAGTAGTTTCATGAGAAATTTGAAATACTATAAATTATTCAAAAAAATCCATGAAAATCATTTCCCTCTATCCATCCTTCTTGATCAAGTTTACATATAATGATTTTTAGTTTATTTTAATATGATTTATTTATGTTTGTTTTATGTTTAGTGATGTAGTTATGAGGACCCAAAAATCTAATCGATGGTTATATCTAGTATTCCTTGTTTTCTATTGGATCTAACCAACACATTGAATTTTCTATTCTGTTAGGGTTAATGATTATTGGGAAAATTTAAATTCTAAATAGTGATAGCTCATGGGAAGTAATGATTCAATCGGGGCCTATCATGTTTTTGGCATCATTGTTGAGGAACTCGAAATCCTGTAATGGATAAAAAAACTTGTTATTTGTGTTAAGACTTTTATTACATCATTTGAGTTTTTTTATTTTAATTTATTATTAGTTTATTATTTTTCTTAGTATTTATTCCTTTTCACATTATTGGGTGGTTTTATTTTTTTGTTATAGAACTGAAATATGAAAGCCCACTTCCACATAGCATAATAATTGGACATCATAGGGAAACAAATAACCACATTAAAATGGAGAATTCAACATAATATTGGGGGGTACACCTCTACACCATAATGGAATCACTATCTACTTCCAAATCACTGATGAATAACCCCTTACCCATATGAAATAAAAACTCAATAGAGGGTGACAACAATTTGAATAAGAAACAATGAATTCTGCTAAGTCAAATGAGTTTGTCAATGATAAGGTTAGATTCAAGGTTGAACTTGAAGTGTTATCTAATAGTGACACCAAGATGAAAAATAAATTTAAGGAGTCGTTCAACGATGGAGATGAAATTTAAGTGGAACCATGGGAGGAAGACACACATAAAATTATTAAAGACAATGAATGAGTTGTTGAAGATAAATCTATATAAGAACCAATAGAAGAGGATGAGGAATTAGCTACAGAAGTAAATACATTTCAAAATTTGTGGAATTTTATCCTAATGAAGTGAAGGTGGAGTAGTTCTACCATGTTTGATAAATCGATGAGTAAGTATTTTATTCTTTATTTTTGTCTATTTCTTGGTCTACTTCACAAGAATCTATTAAAAAGTAATAAAAAAAGGATAACATTCAATCCGAGTGCCCAAAATTTGGAATCAACATTACAATCATACCATGTAACTTTTTTCCACACCTAGATTATATGATTAAGATAATGGTCCATCTTAAAGACATTAAAAACACATATAAGAGGAAAACAAAGTATTTAATTCTTTTTTATGAATTATTTTTATTTTTTATTTTTTTTCATTACTCTTATTGGTCAATGTTTCCTCTCTGACACTCATTTATTTATTTGAATTTATGAATGGAAATTATGAAGTTTACTTATTTATTCTATTTTTGTAGAACCAAATATGAAATATCCACTATGAAATGAAGAGTTAGGCAAGAGGTAAGAAAGACTAAAAATATTCAAGGAATGTAAATTTCAATCAACTTATTTCAGAGATCAAGGATTTGAAGTTGCTTTACATAGTGGGGAATTTTTATTTATTTAATTATTTTTGAGCCATCATTTTACTTTTTCGAAATTCAAAATTATCATCCAACCCCTCACCATGGTTTAATAAAGGAGAAATTTTTTAGTTTAAGTTTGGGGGGATAAATTCATAGAAATCCCCTATAATAAATTTGCTCGAGATGCCACCTGAACTAACACCCATCCCAGTTCACCACTAACCCAAGGGGGATCATTGATCCCCTTGTGATAAATAAAAGCATCATAGTGATCTCAAGAAATAATTATATAAAATTTCTCCTTGATACAAATTTTTTATGTTGCATAAAATTTCATCAAAAATTCCAGCATGAACCATTTGTATTTTAGACGTCCATGCAAAAAAACAAAAATAAACCTTATTAAAAATTGAATGAAGGAATTAGATATAAAATTTAAAAAAAATTAACCCCTCATCACACTCACTAATTCCATATCCTATAACTATATCCTTCTCCCATTGCAACCTCCATAGTCATAGTATGTCCACCAAAAAAATAACTAAAAGAATGAAATGGACTATGTGAAAAAGTCTATAAAATTATCGAAATAAGTACTAACATACATTAATATGAAATCCAATGTGACATGAGGTTATGATATATCCAAACTCAAATCCTATATGAGAACTGGATTTATAACATGTAAATCCAATCAGTCTACAAACATAGAGTGGTGTGATTAAGGTGTGATCTCAACAGTTCAGACTTTAATAACCACAAAGTTCATTATTTTCTTATAACAACCCAAAATTTCATAAATGAAATTAGGATTTTGAATTAATAAATTCCTTGTTAAGAATTATAGTTATAGAAAACACAAGGACTACATTTTTTATTTTGGATAATTATAAAATATATCTTGTAGAATTTAAAAACTATTAATAATCATAAAATCTGTTAACATTGTCAGTCTATAGTGACCATTCAGATTGATAAATATTAAGGGTTATAATATTATCTAATAGGAATAAATAGAAAAGTGAAGACCTTGAACATTGAGATCATACCCTATTAATCCCATTATTCATAGCATCTAAGGGGGATGACATCCCTAGGATTTTCCCTTAACCATTCCCAATCCCAGATTCAGCAACTGAAACTAGAGTGAAACCATTTAAGGGATAAGTTAAATATTATTAGGATCTTGCAACAATCTATCTTCTCTAAACCACCCCAATAATGTACCACCATCTCACACCTTACCCTTTTGGTGTACACTATAGTACTAATGGGTTATGTATATAAACCCTAATATTATGATTTTTTATGTTTTATTTTCTATTAAATAATGATTATATTTATCACTTTTCATTATAAAATCATATATATATATATATATAATTATATAATGAGTTTCTAAGAAATTAGATTCATATATAAGGAAACTAAAATTGAATTTTTATGAATATATAGTTTCAATTAAAACAGTCATTTTGATAAATTCATGCATTTTAAAATAAATGATATTTTCATGAAATATTTTTACTAAAAAATATTTATTTAAATATAAATGATGTTATAATTTAACGAGGCCCAACATAATTTTTATAAGGGTATGAAAGATGTTAGTATTATAAAACTAGTATTTTATAGTAAATTAATATTTTTATTTAAATGTATTAACTCCCATATTTATATTTTTTGGTAAAATAAATATTATTTTTTAAATCCTCATTTCAAAATTACCCAATGGTAACTTTATCAAAATTTTCATGGAATGTCGGATTTTTGGGTAAAAAATATATACAGTGTAAATATTGGATATTTATTATAACATCATTACAGACAAATATTTATAAAATAAATACCATAAAGAAAATAAAAGACAGAAAATATATTTCACCTTTTAAAAAATATTTTTTAAGATATTTTATTAATTTTAGAAACCATTAACAAACCCTCCAAAACCTATATTATATTTTAAGGTTTTAAAAATAATTCATTATGAATTGGAATCATTGTCATATCATCAATGGTATTATTTTAAGATTTGGGTTATTAGATTAATAAAATATTGAAATCCACTCATCTTTAAAATAAACCATGGTAAAACCCCATTTAAATGTTTGTGGTTTTTATTATTTTATCACTTAGATTCCAAAACCAATATTTATAAATTAATAAATAATTCCTCTCTCTTTAGCTAAAATCAACCACCCAACCTCCCATTACTCTTCAATAAAAACCCATTGAGCATAATTTTATTCTCCCTCTCCCATGATAAATACATACTATGGTGTTCCCAATCAATTAAGAAACTTCTAACATGATTTTATAAGAACCGTATCAAGGTAAGGGATTCTATCATATTCCTTTTTATACAAGAAATTTATTTTTACTAATACTTTTGATTTCAAATTATTCATATTTCAATGTGTTTCTACACATCCCTTTAGTTTTTTTATGATCCCCAAGAAATTATATACCACCTTTCAATCTCATTAATCCATTCCATGAATCTTTATTTACACCACTTTTACTGCCAAAATTATCCCATGATTTTTTTACCAAACATTTGTGTTGTGAATAATAATCCCCATATCCACTCAAGTGTATTCATATATTTATACCTATCCTTAATTTATTTGGAACCTCCATTTATGTAACCACACTAATTAATCATGGTATTAAAAGTGATGAAAGATTCCTTTATGTTGTATGATCAATGTGGAACAAAAATTCATGTACATAATATGAATGTTATGGGTGGGATTAAAATTATATTTCCCTCCAATGCATTAGGTAATGTTTTTATCTCATGAGATACCAAATATTTTTCATGTGAGGATATCCTATTAATGCTATGTTATGATTTATTTTTAGTTATACTTGACTTCTGCTTATGAATTCATGTCTTATGTTGTTGATGCATTTATATACTGCCTTGATGTTATCATGCTATATCATGGTTCAAAATTGTTTTTTATGATTCTCACCCACTTAAGTCCCCTTAATATACCTTTTGTATCACATGTATTACTTTCATCATGTTATGCTTTGATTTTCCCCTTCCTCGGCTTTCTATCTCACCCATTTCTTATGTGCATCCCCAAGTTATCCTTTATATATATAGAATATCTATAGATTTTTAAAGGCATATTATGATGTTTTTATATAATTTCTCTGTATCCCTACTTCTTGATTCTTATATTTATCAAATTAACTAAAAAAACTATTCCTATAAGTATTTTTAGAATGAATAAGTGTATCTTTATATAATAAGAAAATGAACAATGTTTATAAAACTTATGGGTCTCTATATGTTTTCCCAAAATAAACTAAAAATTATACTTTAAAATACATTTTGAAAATATGTTTCATAAGTTAGTGTATGAAAACCACACATCATAATAAAAAATCTTATTAAACTCACATTTAATTTTCTATATGAAAAAAACACTTGTAAATCATTTTCTCAGCCGAAGCCTCTGATAAAAAGATAAAAATCTAGAAATCAATTTTTAAAGAAAACCAACCCGTATAAATCATTCCTTTGAAATTAAATTTTTGATTACTTTAAAACAAATTTGTACAAAATGAAAGCTTGAGGTGATAAAATGAAGTGATAATAAAGGAAAAAAATAGATCAAGGATAAATGTAAACTAATGTGTAGGATAAGTTAAAAATAAATATAACCAAAGGTAGTAAACCATAACTATAACATAATCTACGAATATACCTGTAAGAACCAAAGTTCATGCAAAAACCTGAGATCTTTCTTAATCTCACCGATAATGGACCCTCTCTTGCATCATGAATAAAGATGGGGAATCACTCATCCAGTTACCCACATAACTATAGAATCCATTGTTCCAAACAAAAAACATACAACATATAAATATTCCACCTCATTTACAATAACAACCCATAATCAAAACACAATTTGATACAACACATCCTATTAAAACCCCATATCAATGATCACTTAAAAACCGGAAAAATTTATTAAGGCTATTTCAAAAGTACTTTGTATGATCAAACTATTTTTAAATAAAAAAATCATTTTATATCATATTTAGAAACAAATTGGAATACCAAATCCAATATCAAGTTTATATTTCAAAACAATCATTTTTAGAAAATAGTCACATATTCAATTACATAAAAATTTATAAACATTTAATAATGAAAATATTCATATATTTTCATGGTAATATGTGAGAATATTGATACATATGTATATACCCATATGTAAATATATAAGAAACAATTATGTCCGGAGGCATCCATAACATCAAGCAAAAATAAATAACATGATAAGAAAAAATTTAACTTTATAAAATATTTCAATCATGGTATCACCAATTAAAAAATCCATAAAAATTATACATAACACAATTAAATTTTATAAACAAATTAAAATAATTTTAAATCACCTGATTCATTTATGCGAATTATCACATGTATTATATCGACCAAAATTATAATTTACTATTTGAAGGTAGAAAGAATGTAAGGCCAAATTCATAAAAACCAATTTGGATATCAACTAAAATATCTTCAAAACCTTAAGAATATATATATTTTAAAATCCTATTAATTTTTAATGGTGTTTATAATTTTAAATAAGCCAATTTAGAACACCCAATAACATGTGTTAAATTATGTAAATATAAAAGCATAAAAATACCTACCTAGTGCTTGCATAAAAGATGTGATTCCTTCACTAATGGAGAAAGGAATGTTTTGGTAGAGGATGAAATACCCAAATAAAAAAAATAATAAAAACAAAATCCCAATTATTATATTTTCATAGTGCATGAAATAAAAGGGATAAGGTAAAATTGAGGAAAAATAAGAGGAATAAGGAGGATATGAAAATGATTATTCAGAATGGAATACACATGAAATCATACAAAGAACTATATAAAAATAAGAGATAATGATGGAAGAAGGATATATTGGGCGGGATATCATCCAATGTTGCACGAAGGGAGAGGGGGAAGATGGGATCACCATGTAGGGGGAAAAGAGGGGAGGATAAAATCATAAAATCCAAACAACTTGATAAATTTGGGAATATTTCACGGTTGTCACACTATTTATCCAAACTATGTTCTAACTGTGTTCCATTCCTTGGGAACACTAGTAAATCACATGGTTTTCTCAAATAGTTTGGGAAATCATTCACAGACTATAAAAAACTACTCAGTCCAGTTATAGATACATTCACATGATAGTTTCACGGTTAGCACTAACCATATACTAAATATTCAAAAGGGGAAATTACGTAAAAATAATAACAAAATTCAAAAAAGGAACATATCCACGGACCAAGAGGAAAAAATTAAAAATAAATAACTCAATTAATTTATATAATCAAAAATAGGGTTTTATAATCAGTCTCATCGTAAAACATTTTCCCCTAAAAAGACACCAAACTGGAGGAGAACACTCAAATAAAAATCTTTATAATAAAATAATGGACAAGTTATGACACAATATCCTAAATCTATGTTCAACCTAACAAACTAGAATCTATCTCAAAAATTCAAAAACTACTTAAATCCTCTAGGTATAACTCACAGAATACTCTAATAGAGAAAATCAAGAAATGATTTCATAGTGGGTATCCCCACCATTTAAGAACCTATATTGTAAAATAAAGGAAAAGACAAATTCCAAAATACCGATAAAAAAGGTTACCCAAACATTAAAAAATAATAACTTCAAAAAACCCTTGAAAAAAGAGCATCTATAATTTCTTCAAAACTATAAACTCCTCAACAAATTTTCATTACATAAAAAAAACTAAATAAAACTAATATATATTCAACAGGAAAAATTAATGTTGAAAAAATACCTCAAAAACTCCACCAAACCACTCTAAAATGAGACAACAACCTTAATAACACTCCAAAAAATTGATACAATCATATCAAAACCCATAAACAAGGAAAAAATATACGATGTATTAAACCAAAAACATGCCTCTACAATCACAAGACTCCATAACTTGGGTAGAATAATGAAAAAATGTTACAATAATATCCCAATGCCATACACCAATGATGAAACTCCATTTTTAAATGGGGATGAAAATATTTAGAAGAAAATAAACCATCTAGTAAAGGAGACAATGGGAGTAAAATAACTCACCCAATTTAACCTACGCGCCCCCACCTACATGCCAAAATTCTTGCACAGGCACCACCTACTTGGCCAATCATGATCATCCACCCTGTGCGAGGGTCTTGTACGAGGCACCATTATTGTGGACCTTCATAGATGGTCTCCGTTAACCAAGGTCCCATGTTTTTCTATAAATAGGACCCCTGGGATCCTCATGTGACATGATTGAAAGATGAAGAGACTACTTGAAGCTCTGATCAACAATGTCTCTCACCCAAGTCCTCTAACCCATTAGGTAGTGCCTTCAGACATAAAAAAGGTTAAATTAGAAATGGTTAATGGATTGAGGTCCTTCAAGGTCTATAATACCAACAAAATTGAGTGGAAACACCCCCTAGTCAAGACTAATAGGGAGAAATAACCTTCCTTAGCACAAAATTTGATCGACAGTCATCCAAAGATACCTAAGGAGACCCTTGGAGCATATAAAATGGCCTCATCCATGTGATGTTACCCATGTAGGTTATCACCTAATGGAATCTTCAAATCACCCGAGTCTACTATGTGTGAAGCACCTTCTTCTCACACAGGACCCATATACACAAACCTAATATTTCTCATAGAGTCCCCATCTTTATGACGCACCTTAATGTCACGCAAGCCTCTACTATGTGAAAAGTCTTCAGTTCACCTAGTATTAACTTGTGTGACTAGCCATTTGATAAACTTTTCATACCACTAATGGGAGGGTACTTATTTTCATAAATCGCTTGTCCATTGGTGACCAAGGAAAGGCCTCCCATAAATCCTCTAGATATTTATAATCAGATCATAGGGAATATCACTATGTACTCTTGATTATACATTCCTTGGGTAATGGATGTCCCACATATATCCTACCTAATAGGTGGGATCTTCATACTACTATCATTATACATTCCCATGGTAATGAGGGTCTCAACCTTAGGGATGATGGAATATGAATCCTATGACCGGAAAAATACATTTTTGGCTCAAACCCAATGGATAATTGAGACATATCTATATAGATATGTAAGACCTAACCCCTAGGGTTCGAAAATAATGTTGGATATAGGAACACATATGCACTGTATCTTCCATAGATCCTCTCTCACCCACCAGTGGACAAACAAGATTATACAATTTTTTGGATCTTTATCTTCATCTTGTTTCTCACACCATCCATAACTCACATGGGAATAAATGTTTGTGATGATCACAAAATATTCATGATCAAATAACTATATCGACAGAGAGTCCTTTTCTAGATCCTCCTCTTGCTCTCCTCTGGGCCTCCTATTCGATATAATCCTCATCCATGTTATCACTAATAGAAAATGGTAATATTCCGGATGAAACAACCCAATGAGCCTCTTCCATTGGGGGTAAACCCCAACTACACAAACTATGTGGGAATTTATTCCTTTCCAAATAGGATATATAGAACATCTCTCTGAGGTTTAAACCCAACACCTTAAACTCACACTAATATTATCTGGTCTATATCCCTAGTAGGGTTATATCTAACTTAGATGGTGATAATATTTGTTGGCCCTTTTCATCACCATCCTTATTGTATGACATTCCAAATATGATTACACTTGCACCTAGGAGGCCGCATCCATTCCAATACTTAAGGGTTACTTCAGTATAAGTCCCACACTAGACCTTTGTTTGGAATCTTTTAACTATATGTCATTGTCACATGATGCTAAACTACATGGTTTGGTCTTATAACATGAGATTAAAAGATATGATGTGTTCTATTAAGTTTAACTTAACTATTTAGGTTCTAATTATTTCCACAAGGATAATTATAAAACCCTTTAAATGGGATTAATCCTGAAATTAAAACAACTCATTTCTTCTTGGATGATGATAAATTCTAGAGTTCTCCACTATATGTCTTAAAAACAACATCATAAAAATAAATGAAATAAAAATTTATAATATATGTACCAAAGGGTGTTCATATATGAATAAACTCATATAAATTCTGATGATTCTATTATAAATAAATTATAACAACTTATTTTTAATACAAGGGTAAAACATTTCATATTTTGGATTTAATAAAGGATTCAAGAATATTTCTTAAATCTACAAGAGAATCCCAGAGTATGCAATAATTTCACCCCAAAATGTTTGATGAGCCAGACCTCCCTTCCTCTTGACGAATGTGAGTCAATAAGTGTTGTTGGAACCATTTCCCAATTACCAACTTACTTTTGAAATTATGTTTTTGAGGGATCATGAATAAGGGAACTATTGGGAGTTTCTAGTTTGACAAATAATCCCTATTTTGAACTCTTCTGAAAAGAATTAGAAAAAAAGGGTGTGTTTAATGTGAAGGGTTTTTCCAGCACCACTGCCACAAAATTCCATTGAAACCCCACTTTTATTCCTAAAAAATATGAGATTATTATACATGTGAAACAAAAGTGGTGAACCTGATATGAACCCTTAACCAAAATAATTGTGTCTCCCACATGTTAAGACCCTTTCGTATTACCACAAAATTAAAGAGGGAAAAAATGGATTTAAATAAATTGATTATAAGAAAGATTTAATTTATTTGGATTATAAATTGATGGATTTTTATTGTTTATGTCAGTCCAATACACTCAAACACTTTCAATAAGAACTCCCTTTAATCTAATGGTTCCCTTTTAGCTGACACGAACATATGCATGAAATTCTACCCAACATGGATCCTCACCTAACCAAAGGACTTCATAATAAAACAAGTGTATTTAATACCAGGTTTAGAGAGATTTGATTTGAGATTACAACCTCTATGGTACTCTTCTAACTCTAGAGGTTGCATGAATAATCCTTCTAGCACATGAAGCCCGACCAACCATCCACTAAGTGATATATTCTTCCAAAAAATCAGACAACAACAGTTTCAATTTCAAACTACTTCATGAGCCTTTCATGAGAAAACATAAATAGATTCCTCACTTATCTTCAAGAGGATGATCAAGAGGTCACCAGTGGCCTCATCTTGATAACTTAGTGTTCCCACAAAGGGTATCCATTTAATCGTCTCCGTCATAAACTATGCATGACACGAAGTCGTCGGTATAATGAGGACACCACCCCATGAGATCCATATCAAATCATTCAGATCTGGGAACCCAAAGTAGCACATTTAGAGTGAAAATTAAATAACTATGGATAATACCACATCCATGTTCCTACCAAATAAGGTTGCTAACAAAATGTGGAAACAACTTATGTGAAGATACAAATCCGTACCCGTACAACTCAAACATACCAAAATAGTTTTGAAACAACTAAATGAACACATCATTAAAATAAAATGGAAAACAATGAGTAGATGAAAATCCCTAATTCTATATATCAAGCCTTCCATCATAATATGGAAGCAATCCTGGAAACGACTCAAAAAATCATGACATAAAACCGAGAGCAGACCCATGTTTCTATCCCCACACATGGAGACCGTTAGTATACACTAATAGGAAATAGAGGATAGGATCTTGCCTATAACCCTACTCAAAGAATTTAATGCATATATAACACTATTCTAGCCCCTTAAGTCACTAAAAATATCTTTAAAATGATTAATTTAATGATGAAAATTCCTTCCCACATCCTACAAACTTTGCAAGATACAATTATAGTAGTGGAAGTGGTTTAGTGTGAACAAAAAAAATCAATACCCATAGTTTGGGTGACTCATAAATTTATTACGAGGGTAACTCCAGAGAAGATTCATATCATTATTCCCATACATAAGGGTCACTGTAAAAATATACTGATAAATGGTCAACCATATATGGCCTATATACTAGTTTGAACATGATGTCATCGATCTATCATAGTTCCCACTCTGAGGTAAGAATATACCCCTTAAGAAATTCTATAAATACTTCTGAGAATTCTGATAATAATTTGGGAGATACTCAAATAGGAAACCATACATGTAATACATTATTCATAGCAAGAATACCTAATCACTCACATTGTATTATCTAAATAAAAGCATCGCCAAAGGCGACTCAAAAGTGAAGAGATGGATTATGAACCCTATATATTCAACGATAGTGTTTTTGAATCCCTCAAAAGTTTTTATATAATTTATTAGGATCCTACTCATATGTTACAAAATTATATAGATAATAGTAACAATTGTGATGTCCCTCCAAATATCTTTTCTACCAGTATTTTTGCGGGTCCTCCATAGCCATATTACCATGAAGGTTTACTTTATGTCCAAAATATGATCGATCACAAAAAACCATATTATAATGAGTAATTTTGTAACCCACCTCATTGAAAAAATATCAGACACCATATAGGACATCAAAATTATATAGTCCACTCTAAAGGACCCCACAAGGCATATGATGTAGAAATTACCCTTTCAGTTAGATGTCAAGATGTGACGGTAGTCCTCCCCTTGATGGAATTCATAATGAAGGCCCTCCCTATAATAACACTTAATATCATCAATAAGTTCATCCCCTAGAAGAATCCACTATGATAATGACCTCCTATCAAGAGAAACTAAGGAAATTGATTTCTTTCATGGCTAATGCCTCATCATTGATAAGTGGCATCCTTTCTCAACTAGAATACAACACAAGGAAACAATCACTCTTCGAACCAACCTTGGATTAAGTTATTTAAAAGATGATAGATGAGAACCCTATTAATCACACCGTGTACAAAAAATCTGTTGATAAATTACCACTTTGTGTAGATCATGTGGAGTAATCTCCTATAGAATAAGAGAATAATATGTTACTTATTATCTAAAAATAGGACAAGGATAATATAAACGTCATTTTTTGTCCCTCAAACACTTCTAAATTTGACAATCTAGAGGAACTATTACAATAATTCATGCATGAAATCTATATCATCCTCTAGAAAACTCTTTATCACCTGTAAATGAAGTTTTTTCCTTATAAAGGTTATACATACCAAGTTAAGGTAAGGTTATAACTTTTTCATTAAATTAACTTGGTATCCCTTTCATCTACACAACACAAAAAATTAGGAAAAAATTAGAAGGACATTAAACTTGAATGACTCAATACATTGAATGAGTTACATCTAAAGAAATTCAATCTCCCAGTTTGTGTCTATATTAGGGGATGGGGAAAACAAAGTTAATTTTATTTCACATATCCCTATGATTAGAAAAATCCTCCTGAAGTGACATCTTATATGTTATTACTTAGGGTAATTTATCAAATGTGATCTACACTCATGAAAGATGGTGTTCTCAACAAGAATCATCCCTAAACAATTCTCATAGATGTCAGGCCCCATGAGAGAGATTTATCTAAAGACTCTTGCACTAGGTGTATGATAACATTTAGTGGGATTCTCGCTTAAGGGAACTGAATCCCCAGATAAAAATAATTCCATCAAAAAAATATGGATCATTTGTAGACCATAAATATCACCCATATCATGTGAGAATGATAATTTTCATGATCAATAGAGAAGTCCAGGTAGCAGCACTTGCAGAAATATAGGTGAATCCCCAACTCACAAGAGTGGGGGAATTTTTAAGACAATTTTTCCATTCATGTATAAACAATTTGGCCTATGGAAAGACAATAGTGGAAAAGGAGAATCCCCATTAGATAGTTCGAGGATAATTTTTACCCCAAGCACCTTTCTAGTGATAATAAATCTCTTACCATTTAAGATATGTTGCAAAAAAATGACTCATAACAGTTTATGTTGTCTCTCTACCTAGTCCACTCATCTGGAGCACATATGATGAAGTTATGTGATGGTTCTCTTTAATCAACACTATTCCAGGTAGCTATAAAGGAATATAAAAACAAATTAATTATTCGTGAGATTAATCATAGATAAAATTGATTTATTTGGGGTAAAACTACCCCTAGAGATCGCAGTACCATTAGTATGTATTATGGGGATAATCATCCCTCTTCTCATTATACTACCAATATAACATATAAATTGATTTTTGTGTTGGTGAACATCATTGGTGATACTCTTACAGATTCCTCATAATACGACACCAAAATAGAGGAGTGATAGTAGTTTGTTTCCATTTGAATCATGTTCCACACTGAAATAAAAAAGAAGGAATATGTACCATGCATCAAAATCTCGCTAAATACTTAGGGGTATCTATGTATATTCCACCACCACCCCATAGAAAAGATTCCACCAATGAATATATAATGGAAATGATTGTGTCCCATCATCTTCCATAAATATTCAGATAAGTCATGATATAATAGAAATTCATGAAATATAAGATGTAAATACAACAGTTGATGAAGTTAAATGATGATATAATTATAGAAAATGTATTCATTGGGTATGTAATTAAATTGAATCCTCATTTAACCCTCATAAATTATACCCCTCAACTATAAGGTATATTAATATTAGTAAGAGTGTAGAAAGAGTACCCATTCAACTTTGGGACTAGGAAAACTTCTTATCTGGACCCAATAGTAGTCGGCTATAAAAAAATTCCATTTATTGTGGAAATTAGCAGAACAGATCCAGGATAACCATAAAAGGTGAACCCATATAGAGTGTTAAACATATGTATTAGAGTAGATGGAACATCCTAACCTTCCTATTTCTATTTCTATTCAAGCTTTTATTCTTCCAAATAACAACTAGGGGATTATCAATAATATTGAGTCATTGACTTCAAAATTGTAAGCTGTTGTGGAATGGTATGCACTAGTAAAACTTAAAAGGAATCCTTACCTTGAATGGGTGGATGTAAACCTCCCCCCTCCAAACATTGGGAGATCTAGATTTCCAATTTTTAACGGCTCAAGAGACCCATAGAAACATCTAACATATTTTGTGTCTCATTGTGATCTCATGATGGGAACCCCTATATAATATGAAGTGATGAAACTCAGGTGATTAATATATACATTGTATGGTACAAACTTCATATGGTATACTAATTTGTAAGCTCAATAAATCATCATAAGGGAAGATCTCCATTGATAGTTTCTAGTTCAATTCAACTCAAAACGGTAGAAGAAAAATAATCCTTGACCTCTCAAACTACTAAAAGTGAGAGAATATGAGGGAATCCGATTAAATTTCTAGGTAGAAGGGGTTGACTTACTCCATAAACCTAAATAATCCCTAAGAATATTTTTTGTCCCTCTGTATATAGAATCCACACAGAGAGTTATTAATGTTTCTCATCCCTATGAAATATATCATTGGATTTCAATATTTTCCTCAATGTCTCCCAGATTTTACGATTCCACCTTATGGACTAAGTCCATGTTCCGACTAATTCCATAATCTCAAGGGAAGAGAACAAGGAAAGTTTAGGCTACTACTGTCAGGCTTATTTTTGGCCCTATGCCTGCTCTAGCTCTAAATCCCACAAAATATCATGTGGAACCCCCTTATGAGTATAGAAAAATGGCCTATTTTCTAAGAAAAATAGTAGGGATAGAGACAAAATCAATTTTATAAATGGAGGAGTAATTTGTCATCATTTTTATAGGAGTAAGTCTCTGACTACTTCATAGTGGATTTGGAAAATAACTTACCAAACATTCGAAATCCCAAGAGGGCTGATCATTCTAGTCTCCATTATCTTATATAAAATTTCCCCTTCCACAAGAAATTGGGTCACACTATCTAAGAATTACTTCTTTTAAATAAATCATAGAAAAATGGTGGGATCCAAGAAAGTGTAGTTGAGAAAACCACCAGTGCAAGTGACATGTTTTCCACTGACACCTTATTGGAATAAAGTGAGATAAATGAAGTTGATACCAAAGGAGTGTAGAATTTAAATTATTGGATGACTAGAAAAAAATAAATTTAACTATTTATATCCTCAATTATTAGTTGAATCATACAATTGTTCCCCCAAGATCTTCTTATGGTTCTCAAACAACATTTTTGGCACTATAGTCCTCCTAGAATTAGTCCTCCAATAAGCAGCATAATCAGAAAAGAAAAAGTTAAGTATAAGAATATGAGATTGTGTGAATGATAAAACCATATATAACGCTATTTAACGTTATAACTCAAGACCATAGGATATGGGAACCATCCCGCCAAATAATACGACAAGAGTTAACCCACGAGATGAGATCCTCATCAAATAAATAAGTAATATTTGGTTCCATTAATTTCTTTCAATTAATTGATCCCTTATCAAATGATGAGTATAGCCAAGAGCTCGAGTAACTTACACCCAATTGGGGAGTATGAGGAAGAGGATATTGAAGATGAGGGAACATG
Source organism: Viscum album (assembly GCA_963277665.1). Taxonomy (NCBI): domain Eukaryota; kingdom Viridiplantae; phylum Streptophyta; class Magnoliopsida; order Santalales; family Viscaceae; genus Viscum; species Viscum album. The sequence goes on along the minus strand of OY728119.1, from coordinate 1,680,043,366 downwards.
AGATGATGCCGTCACAACATAACTCAATAATTTGTTCATATCCTGTCCTGGATACTCTATGCTACTGGAACTCATGGGAGATCCTTCAAAAAATCATAGAAGGAGAAAGTAAGTTCCCAAAAAAATTATAGGGGTCACCCTGACCCAATAAATCAAAATATTGATTATAGGGGGTTCAATATTCTGATCAACCTCGTTGAGTAGATAGAAAAGTTCAACATAACCAATTGAGGATGGGAGCACCTTCAACATGTGTTCCAAGAGATGATCTACCTATATCAAGTACATAATATCCTAAATCACATGAAATATAGTTGTCTTGTATTACGAAGTGTATGAATTTATCAAATAATTATTAAATTTTAAATAAATTATTCTTTCTTCTGGTTAGGTTGTTGATCCTAATTGCTCATAGTTTATCGAAATACCTTCAGGAAGCACTCATAGAGGATTTATTGGGCCCTCATGAGTTTGATACTGAGGTTTATGCTTTTGAAATATATCATAAAAATAACAATCCTATAGAATTTTAAATGATCAAATATTTTATAGATAAAGACAAATATTTCATTAAACAATGACTCATTATAACCTTCTATGTGTCTGAAAAGATAAATGATATTAATATGAGAAGGTATTTCATTGGTAATGGCTCAAGAGTCAACTTCATTCTAGTCCAAACTCTTTGTCAACTGGGCTAAAGTGAATATGATTTATCCCCTTACAATCAAGAATTATAGGGTTATGAAAAATTAGAGTAAATTCTCAACAGCAAAATCAAAATTAGGGGTCATTTTGGGGACCTCATATCCTACCCAAAATTTCTCCATGGTAAAAAAGATATGGGTTTCAACATTCTGCTAAGAAGGCAATGACCATATTAATATGTGAAAATCCTTTCATCATTAAGAAAACACCTCATGTACTACATTAAATTAAAAAATTGTGACATTTCAGGGAAATAAATACCCAGTCGAATCCTACAAATCACAATATATTAATGCAGGATTCTACACGAGGGTAGGTAAATAACCCATGACTAACGAGGTCACTCGGGTCACTACCGTGAATGGTCCAGCAATGAACCTTTCCAATCCATTTAAATAAATAATTTAAGATCACATGATACCCATTAATCATAACAAAGATATAAGTCCCAATTTAGGTACATATTTAATGAATTTCATGATATTCGTCATGCAAAATGATCCCAATAATGTTGAAAATTACATCAAAACTATAAATAGTTGAAAAATATTACTTGAAAATTCCCTAATTCCATTCCCTAATCTACAATATATCGCTACCTCATCATATAAATCATAAAAATATTTTTTAACACTTGGTTAGTGAGGAGATACTACTTCTCCATCCCTCATCTCCCCTCCCTAGCTTCAAAGAAACCCTACATCATCTGTCGGGTTAACATAACCTACATCATCTTCCAAATTTTAAAATTTTGTCTCCTCTCTTATATGTAATGAATTTTCTTCATCACCCACTTACCCTAATGAGATAAGATTAATAGGGATATGAAGAGGAGGAGGAGGAGGAGGAGGAGGAGGACCTCAGGGATGCCCCTCCAGAATTTGTGGATGGGGTCTCCACTACTATTTATGAACTTATAAAAACCCTAGGTTTAGAGAAGAACCCAGGAACCATGTTAATAAGCATGATAATGTCTTCTAAAGAAAAATATTTATATACCTCCTTTATGAATAAACATAGATATTTATTCTCTCGGAATTACAAAGAAATGTTAGACCTCGATCCTAACGAGGCCGCTCAACACATGGAATTTATAGAATACCATTAGGATTACTAACATGATTCTAGAAGGATGCACCCGACTTATGATACCAAAATTGAGGCTTAAGATTACAAGATAATTAAAGGTAATTTCATTTTAGTGTTCCAGTATCCAAAATGGATATCCAATATTTTCTTAGTAGAGAAGAAGAATGTGAAAATCATAATTCTCATTAACTTCAAATATCTCGATTGGAATTGTTTGAAAGATAATTTCCCTATTCTGATCATAAAATTTTTGATATATTCTATAACTAGATATTAGGCCCTACCCTTGATGAATTAATATTCAATGTAAAAATAAATAAGGATGGACCCTAAATACATGGAAGACAATGATTTCTTATCACCCCAAGGGGTATATTGAAATTGGTAAATTTCATTTGTTCTCATGATTAATGGGGATACATAACAACATTCCATGAATCAAATATTCAAAAAAAATTAGGGAAGTCTATCAAGTGCTATGATGAGGATATGGTGATGAAATATTGGAAAATTTAAAACCACCTTTCTGATCTTGATACAATTTATATAAATTGAGATGAAATAAATTGGAAATGTACCCCTTGATATAAACTTTTAATGTAACATTAGGAATGTTTCTTAGCATCGTGGTATGCTATAATGGAATAAAATTAGATTCATATAAGACAAAGGATATCCTTGATATGTTACATACACAAAACCTCAAATAGTTGAGGGAATTTTAAGGTGAAATTTCATATTCTTGAATTTTTATAAAAAAACTCACAGGCAAGTGTTTTTCCTTCACTAGTTTAATGAAAAATGGAGTCACATATCAGTGGTATGATGAATTTCAGGGAGAATTTGATATTCTCAATAAATTTCTGTTGAGTACACTAGTGTTGATGTTCTGTATTGAAGGAAGTATCTAATTATGTATGCGACAAAATTAGAATGTTTTCTGGGTTCATTCCCCACACAAAAGAATGATGTCGGGAAGGAAAGAAACCTTTTTTAACTTATTCAAAAAATGATTGATACCGAGAGTTGATATTAATATTTCATGAAGAGATTTTTGGAATTAATATTTATAGTTTAGAACTTGAGGAAATACTTGAAAAATCACAAAGTCCACATGGTCTCTCATGATAACCCCCTCAAATACATTATAAACTATCATATATTTACTAGATTATTGGAATGATGGAAAATCAACTTATAGTAGTTTTACATTTAATTCATTCACTAGAAAGAGGTAAAAGGCTAGGAATTTCCATTATTCTTTCTCGAACATCCATTTACCGATTTATTTCTAAACCATACTTTTTTATGAATAGATCAAATATATTCCAGAGGGCCCCAATATATGGGAGAACTATTTTGATGGCACATCTAGAAGCCTGTCTAGTAAGAGAGTGGAAGACCCTAAGATCAATAAAGTTGGGTGGGGATTCCTTTTCATCTCCCAAGTAAAAAAAGTCATACCTAAATCCTTCATATTTTTTGAAGTTTGTAAAAATAATGAGGTAGAATATTAGGCCCTCATCATAGGTTTACAACTAGAACATCAAATTCCAGTAGATCACATGAAGGTAAAAGGTGATTGGAAATATCTAATCTAGTAGGTCAATGGGGATTATTCCATATAAAATGACTATATAATCCCTCTTCTTGACTATTAAAATGGATAAATGGTATAATTACCCTTAGAAACAACCCTAACTCATATCAAACAATGATATAATTCCTAGGTCTAAGAATTGGTAAATTGTGCTATGGCTTTGGATTATCCATAATTGGTTGAAACAGTCATTAGTATTATACACCAATGTATTATCTCACTATTTTTTCATGTCAATATGGAATAAATCAATTTGTTTAATTCCATTTGTAAATAATAATTTTATATAATTGGTTGGATGATTCCTATTGTGTACCACTTTTAAAATAGATTCCTCCAGTCAGAAAAATATTGAAAAGATAAATCCTTCAATGATTAATTAACTTTACACTTTATGAAAATGCTAATCACTGGTAATTCCTCTATAAATGAAGCTTTGACATATTCCTTATACAAATAATTAAAATATAAGAATCCTTTGATTCATGAAAAAAGTATATACAATACCCTATGGTGCCAGCCAGTTCGGGTTCAATATTTCTCATCAACGTTTGAGGCTCAGATATTTCTAGCCTTCAATGATACAATATTATAGAAAACTCCCCAAAAGGGTCATTCATTCCCAGTTCATGCCAACTTTATCCATCAAAACCATATTTTCTACACAAATAAAATAATCCAATCCATTTTCTGTAAGGGGAATGGATGTTTTAGGTTTGTATCCTCTATCAACATCCAAGAAAATCAAGTACATATTCACTACTGCTAACTTCTTATCGAAATGAGATGAATCAATCCTCCTTAAAGAAGTCCCAAAAAAATAATTATCAGCATCATGAAAGCCAATATATTTTCTATATTTGGTGTCCCACATACTATGCTAATGGATAATGCCACCAATTTCTGGTTGGATGAGTTATAAATACTGTATCATGAGTCCAAATTCAAATCCAACAATTTTTCTTGCTATCATGTTGTAAATAATGTATAGATAGAGGCCTTATACAATTTCTTATCAATCATACTCCTGAATATGGTAGATAAATAAAAAAAAGTCTGGGCATGCGAACCTTTTTCATTACCCATAGGATTACATAACTATAAATCGGATCACCACACATGAAACCCTTTATTCACTAGTATACAGAATAGAAGCAGTCCTAACCATTTAGGTATAATTTCACTCTCTTGGAATTTCCATATGTTATCAACTATCAATATATGAGAAGTCATAAAAATGGCTAGAAGAGGTAGATAAACCTAATGAGAAAAGACTGTATACCTTACATCACATATAGTTCCACCAAAATCATATTTCATGGTATTTTAACATGGATGTTTTCCTCCCCTCATTCCTCCAATGATAACTAGTACTAGTCCTTGGTACCCAAATTATACTATGGAAGAAACATCCATTGTTTGGGCCCAATGGGGAGGGACCTTATGGAATACACAAGGTCCACTCTAATGGGGCTTATTCCCTAATATCAAGAAATATATATCTTTTTATGAACACTAAAAACCCAATGTTTGTCAGAAATAATTTATCTAATTAGGATAATGTCTTCATAAAATGAATTTAAAAGTCATGACTTATGGTCCCAGTCATACAACCTAATACTATAAGAAACCATAGTCTGGGTTGTAATACTCTAAACTATCTAGGCTAATGTCCCAGTGATAATACTTTAAACTATACAATGAAATCCTTACCACATAACATAAAATATCATGGTTAATTTCATTACTACATAATGTAAAACTATATAACTTTTCGATCTATGCTTGTGTGGATCACAATCATTAGTGCTGGTCTCCCACCACACCTCTATTCGAGAACTACATGTGGCTTGATCCTCACATCAATGGAATATGCATTGATAGCCATACCATATGATCTATGCCTAACCATTAATTTATTTAAATTTTAACTCTCTTACATACAAAAAAAGATCTATATAGGGAGCTACAACATTGGTCCTTTCCCTTGTGAGATTATATAGAGGATTCAAAACAATGTGTGACTTGATTGAAGTAGACAATAGATTTGTAGTGACTCACGTTCCTATTCCTAGGCCCAAATATATTAAAAAAGGTGGATCATGTTTTCCTTTCCTCCCACATACAACCCCAATCCATAAAAGAGATCTTAATTCGATTCCCCTCATTTAGGATCCCATCATGAAAAAAACCCTTCCTAAATATGAGTTACTTCAATTAAGGGAACTTCTAACATCACGAACTATATCAGCCCAAATTCTTCCTTCATTCTCAGACACACCCCTTTCACACATCATACTCCATATCCTGGAAAAAATGGATCTCTATATGCTTCCCCCATCCATCGTTAATAGAATTCATGATACTAGAGGTTGATTTTGTTTTGGATATGAATTATATACCCCCCCCATAAATCTTTGTATAAGTCTCCCCAAAATTCCTATCAACTAGTGGAACCTTCATCCTCTAGGTAAAACACTTCTCTATACATAATGCTAAAAAACATAATCCTAGAAATTGATTTTCAAACTTTCACTATGGTCATTCCCTACATAAATTTCCCATATTCTTCTCCAAATCTAAGAACACCTGAGATCATGGTTTAAAATTTCCTTCTTCATGTCCAAAGTGTTTTAGAGAATCCATGACCTGTAATCCCTATGACTCTCATCTTTTATTCATTTATGATCCTATTCATATGCCCTAAAACTACAAGACACTATTAATCTGTGTTTCATGATGCTAAAATGTATAGTTAAATTCCATATCATTCGATGTTTACATGTTCAAAAGAACTACACATTGATTGATTCTCACCCCTATTAGATATTTTGGGATGCCAAAATCATATATCCTAGTTTAACAAACACATGATAAAAATTAACCTATCCTTTATTTTAAATTGACTCAATGTGTTGATAGATGATTATTCCATTCCTTGTTTCTGACACTGATCATAACTCATGCGGGATTAGGAATTTTGGTAATGGGTCCACATATGGTCGAGTCATATAAGTTCACATTTGGTATATCATGGTCCTAGAAAAAATAACTAAAATAGAACACCAAGCATCTTCACCACATTCTATTAAAACACGTGGTTGATGTCTCTTTCATTGACTAAAAAACTATGCATTATCATGGCCCTCGCCAGAGAGGGCCACTATCCAATAAAAAATGCCCCTATCTGCATTAGGGTTAGATTGATGAAGGGAATGTTCATTATAAGAAATATGTATGGATTGATTATTATCCTCTTGGGATATGTTGTAATGATCTGATTCTACATCCTAGCCTTTAAATAATATGATAAAATGAATCCTCCCCACACTAGACTGATCCGTGTGAGGAATCTATTCCAGAACATTATGTTCCTTGATTCTAACATTAATGAGACACGTAAAAACACCAATATCCTTTGACCTGGCCTAAACATTGTTTTTAAAGAAAAAATGTTCCCACTCCTTGTGTGTGGGTCATAATTTTATAGGGAACATTATCCCCATTCTGGGATTATTTCGGCATAAAAAGTTCCTTTCATACCATGGAACCTTCCTTTTAAAAGTAAAAACTATATTTATAGGTAAATTCAGATATCCATAAACTTTCCATGGCTATTGGTAATTTTACTTATGATTCCTTTATTTTATTATGCATGATATGTCTTAGTCTAGATTTTCTATAAGTCTCCCTAAAAGGCCTATCAACTAGATGCATTTTTATCCTTAGGGGAAACCCCTTATACCTCTATAATCCCTAGAAACATAATTAGGGAATCCAATTTTGAAAAAATGATCCATGGACATTTCCGGCATTCTTTTCTAATATCAATTTTCAGATCCATAATCCCTCATATTGCGGCTTACAACGTTCCACCACCATGCTTTAAAAATGAAGAAACATTCGTGGTAAGATAAACATGAATGGGAAAATTGATAATCCTTTGGGAAAAGATAAATGAACGTAAATTGAATCCCCCAAAATCTGATCCATAAGTCATTAAACTAAAAATTACATTTCCTAACCACACAAAATTAAACTAGATGGTGCTTCAATCCTCATTTGGAAGGAGCCTTTCATTCTAGTTTCATCAAAACCCCCACATCACCCTGAAGTACAGTGCATTACTATATTCCCATCTCAACAAGACATTTATTGATTCCTAGATATCTCATCCTATTCTAATAAATATATGAGTAAAAAATACCCTCTAAATATTTGAGTTTGATAGATATAGATACTTGGTTACAATGAATTAAATATTTATTAGTTCTCATCTTAATGAGATATGTGTAAAATCCTATATTCGAAACTTAGGCCCAACTACTATATAATCCAAAACTTTTGTGTTCCTTACTTCAGGGACACAACCCCAATATAGTTAGGAAGTTCTAAATTTATTCTGGGACCCCTCTGTTTCAAGCTTGTGGTTTAGAAAAATTCCCCTTCGTTATATAAAAATGAAATTTCCGAAAGGGGTTTCTTATACATGGATAGTGCCAACACATATGCTTCCTTAATTCCCATACACCTTCCTTTAAGAAACCATCTTGTGTGGTCTAGGGAAACATGATTCTCTATAATATTTCTATATTCTTTGGTAATAGAATGATTGATGCTAGAGGACACTTTCATTTGAATATGCACGGTACCCCCAGTCTAGGTATTCCTAAGTCACCCCCAAAATGCCTATCAACAAGTGGAAACTTATTACTTGAGAGAAACCACTTATATCTTTGTATGCCTGGACAACATCATGCTGGAAACCACTTTTAAAACATTCTCTACAATAATTCCCTACAATCATATCTCATTTATTCAGATACAAAAATCAAAATATCATGAATTAACATTCTCCCCCTAATATTTTGGAAGTGTTGGAGCATTCTTAGAATGAAATCCCTACTTGGTTAATCACCCCTTAACTCATGATCAATTTTTTTTGAACTAAAAAACATTAGTTGTTTTAGTATGAATTGAAAGAATCTAAACAACCAATGAAAATAGGCATAAAACATAATAGGATAAAAACCTATGAAGGGTAGCCTAAGGAAATTCCAATTCTCACTCAATATATATTCATAATATCTAAATATATAAAATTTATTTTGTTTATGAAAAAGAATAAAAAGTTCATAAGATCTATTATGATATTCTAGAAATAGTGAAACTACACTCACTAGGTCCAAAGTCCTATGAAAAAATTAGAGCACCCACCTATTCCTATCATTATAATTACAAAACATTGACAGAACGATGTTAAATAAAATTCTTTAGTTTCATTGTGATGTTATAGTTTTAATTAGGATAGGTATAGAAAATTTATGAAAGAAGGATTCATCATCATCTGTATTCCACTCTACCTCAACATCAAATCCTCTTCTTCTGATCAGACTGAATCCCAAAGGGTGATATTTTTTGACACTCCCTTTTTTACAAGGGGATGAGAAGATTTATTAAAAAATTCCACAAATAGTAAATGAGAAATGGGGAGTCAAATAACTCACCCAAGTCATCCTATACACACCCCACCTACGTTCCAAGAGGTTCATGTAAGCCACACCCATACAGCCTAGCATGATCGTTCACCCCATACGAGGGTCTACCATGAGACACCTGCATGATAGACCTATGATGTTGGTCTCATTATACTAGGGTATTGATTTTTCCTTTTAATAGTACCCTTGGGATCCTAATTTGACATGAATTAATGAAAAAGAGACATCTTGAAGCTCTTCTCACCCAAGTCTCTCACCTAAGTCCTCCAAACCCTCAGGTAGTTATCTAAGCCTACAAAATAGGGGAAATTAGAAATGGTTAATGTATTAGAGTCCCTAAAGGCCTATAATAACAATAAAATTCTGGGAAAACACCCCTAGTCAATACTACTAGGATGAATGACACTTCAATAACTCAAAACATGAGAAAGAGTCATCAAAGACACCCGAGGATACCCATAGAGCCTAGACAATGGCCGATCCAAAGTGTTGTTTCCTAGGTTTTCCATCTCCTAAAGAAATATTCTTCTCAGCTAGGTCTACTGTGTGAAAATTACCTTCATTTTTAGGGGTTATCATATATGTGAAGCCTATTCAGCATGTGTATTCCCTACCTATGCAAAGAACTATTAGTTCTCCTAGGAATCACCTATGTGATCCACCCTTTGATCCCCCTATGACACCAAAAATGGTAGGGAACCTATTTCCATTGATCCCTCATCTGAGGAGGACCAAGACAATTCCTCACCCAAATCCTCTAAATATGTATGATTAGAGCACATGGAACAAAATCATGTACTCTCGATTATACAATCTCATGTTAATGGAATTCTGTCATTTATCCTACCTAATAGGTGGGATCCCCGTAGTGTTATCAATTATAAATTACCATAATAATGAGGGTCCCAAACATATGGATGATGGAATATGAATTATCTATTTGGTAATCTACATTAATGTCTCGAAGTGTGATGTGAATCATGTCATATTCATATGGATACATTATCCTTGACCTTGGGGTTTAAAAAACAGTGTAAATGTGCACATCTATGCATTGCCTCCTCCATATCCACAACATCATCAACTAGAGAATGAAGCTGATTGGGCGGTTTGATGAATATTATACTTCCTCATGTTTCTCACATGAAGAATAAATCATATTGGAATAGAGGTTTGTCACTATCATAACATTCTCATCATCAAATACATTCCTTAGAAGCGATTCTGTTTTAGGATATTTTTATCACCTTGTATTCATCCTATTTAGTATAATCCCCAACCATGGTATCACCACATTAAAATGGAATATTCTTGATGAATCAATCTAATGATACTCCCCTATAGGTTAAATCCCCAACAATAATAACTTTTAGGGTTTTTATTCGTATCTAAATGGGACACATGAAGTTTCCCCGAGGTTCAAAACCAACACCCCAAATCACCATAATCTTATCTAGGCGTATCCCTTGTTCGGTGATATCCAAAATAGATTCCACTATTATATTTGGAACCATTTCATCACAATCCTTATTGTATTGTATTCCTAATAAGATCATGCCCCCACCTAGGTGGACACATCCCTTCCGGGTCTCAAGTGTTGATTCAATGTAAGTCCCATACCAAACCTTGAGAAGGAAACTTACACCTAGATATCTTTACCTCATGATATTAAAATGCAAATTTTGGTCCTCATCACATGAACATAAAAGGTATGAGGTGTCATATTAAGTGGCACCAAACTATGTGGGTTCTGATTCCTTTCATAAGGATATATTGGAATCCCTTTTCATGGGCCCAATACTGACATCAGAATATCCCCCATCTTCCAAGATGATAATAAATTCTAGAGCAATCTACTTTTTAGATTTAAACCAAAATCATGATAGAAAAATAAGAATATTTTATCCATATAAAAAAGGGTCTCCATAGATGAAGAACCATGGATACATACAGACAATTCGGAATAAAATACATGATAAAAAATGATTGTTAATAAAAGGGAGACCCATTTAATATTTGGGATTTTATAAAGGATTCATGAATAAATCTTAAATCTAGAATATAGTATCCATTCGTGTAATAATTCCATATAAAATGGGGTGATGATCCTATTATCTATTCCCTTCGATGAATATGAGTCTGTATGTGCTGTTGGAACTGTTTTCCAATGACCACGTACCTTTAAAAATAAGGTTCATGAGGCATCACGAATAATGGAACAATTTTGGTATTTCTGATTACAGGAATAAACCTCATTGTGAACCACTCATAAAATACATTAAAATAAAAAGGGCATGTTTTATGTGAAGGGTAATGACATGAATACCAAAAAATACTAAACAAACACCACTTGGTTTCCTAATCAAAATGAAGAGGTTCTTCCATGTGAAAAAACCCCATCACTATGATTGTAAAAACACTAAATTGATACCAATCAGTTCATAATATCAACAAGGCCCACATATTTCCCAGGTACCCAAATCACACCCATGGTCTTCCCCCATAATCAAGTAATATAAATCTAAATTATTTACAAAATGAACACTCAAAATATAAAGAAATCATCTACTCCATCCCGATAGGAGAAAACCAAAAAGTACCTCAATTAAAAAAATAAACAAGAAAGGATATAAAGAAGCACATAAAATGAATCACCTTAAACAGATGACCACCCAAAAACAAAAATTCTCAAGACTATTCAATGGATAATACATTCCATAATAGGGAGTACCATAGGACACAATCCAATCATATCCAAATAAATATCTTCGTCCATCTAAAATCATTTTTTTCAATTCAAAATGTCCCTTTTAAAATAATCTAGTGAAAACAATACCCAAAACGGACACCACATTAAACAAAAAAATATCCATTTTTACCTGATTTTTAAATCCTCCACTTCAAATTTTGAAATAAAAACCTCCCATTAAAAAACCTATTTCATTGACTATAACAATTTTTTTGAAGGAAAAAGAACAAAGAAATACATTTTAAAGCATTTCTTAATAAAAACCCCCATTTGATCATCCCACTACTTATAAAAACAATATTTCCTCCCTTTAAATGCATTTTAAATCCAATCATTTTAATTATAAAAACCATTAAATTTTTTTAAAAACCACTTTAAATCCAACATATTTTTTAGAATCATTTTAATAACATTAAAAAATGCACATCTCAATTTTAAAATCATTAAACTTCACTGAAAGTAAATTTTAAATATTCATAAATACCATTATTAGAAATAAACTAAAATAAATTATTTAACATCATTAAACATAATGTCATGTAAATTGGACTAGTGATCATGTTTGAATTGATCACGTGGCTTGGTGGACTAAGTACCAATCCCACAACCTTCACTGAGAGTTACAGAGAACCATGTAAGTGGCCTCAACATGGGTTACCAAACTATACTATCTCATAGTGTAACAACATATTTTGTTCTTAATATCCCAAAACATGATATGTCTATAAAAATAAATAAAATTACCCAAAAATAGAAACCAATAAAATTGAAACACCACTTACCATGGTAACTCAAGGTTTAGAACGTGTAAGATTTTATAAAACTCTTCCATTTTTTACATCTTGATTCTTGATAGTCCTACTTCCATATTCAATTAATACGCAAACAATAAATTGTAATCTAGAATATAGGACACCTTGAGAATATAGTCTCTGATACCATTTGTAATTAAACATCCCATGTTACCCCCAGAACCATCACCTAACCCAGTTTTCCACTAACCCGATGGGAATCAACAATCCCATTGAGATGAAAACAAGAACCATAGTCATGTTGATGAATTAATTGGTGATGATTTTTCCTTGATAAATATAATTTAAAGAATATTAAAATTCTATCAGAATTCTGACATGACATCTATATAATTAGAACATCCACACTAAATGAAATAAGTAGAATAAAAAAAATAAATATCTTAAATAGAATAGAAAATATAACAGATGAAAAAAATAATCCCTTTATCCCACTCTCAATCACCCACTAATGAAAATATGTCCTTATTCATTTGAGAACTCTGTATATATGATTCATACACCAATAACTATAATTGATATTATTTAATGGATTTTTTTGTCGAATATATTGACAACAATAATCACTGACACAACGGGACAAGTTTTCCCTATGACCTAGGGAAATGATTTATCCAAGATCAAATCCCATATAAGGACCAAACCCATAACCTAGAAAGCCACTTACTCAAAAAACACTATGTGGAAGTAGGAGATCGACAACCCAATAGTTAATCAGAACAAACTCCATGATTTTATTTTGAAACATAATCCAAAAATTTTGAAATAAATTTTGAATCCAACTTTTATAAGTGAGTACATGAAAACCAAACATCATGATCATCCATCTTATAGAAACTAAATTTTGTTTTCATTAAATTAAAATAATCAATTTGATTTAATTTTTCTAGATTAATAATATTTTATAAAATAAAAAATTTAGAAAACCCCTTTTAAATAAAAAAACATATTTAAAATATGCCTTTGAAATTCCCTTTTTTGATTTATATAAAAAAGGGTATGAAAGGAAATCCTGAGGTGATTAAATAATGTGATAATAGAGGTAATAAGTAAAATAAATATAAATAGAAACTATGGAGTAGTAGAGCTAAAAAATAATGTTAACCAATGTTAGTAAACCACAATCACACCATCATCTACAAAAATTATATTCAGAATCAAATAAAATGTTACATCACAAGAATAATCCATGAAGCATCGGAAGATCGTTGACCTATAGGTTCAAAATATAACTTGACCTATTGAAAACCACCAGAATATTATGTTACTGAAACAAATTAAAAAAAACCTAGGATGTATCATAGTATCTCCGATAAAAGACCCTATCCAACATCAGGCCTAAATCTAGAGCAACACATGTCTAATTACTGGCCTACATACAATCTCCCACAATCCAACTACAAAACCTCAAAAATTGAAATCATCTATCACATTAAAAATAAAAATCCTGAATCAAAATATATCATGATACCATACCAACATTCAAAATCCCCTTTTAAATTTCATTTATAATCTAAAATATTTTCTGAACGCACATAAAAAATAATAACTAAGCTCAAAATATTTTTAAATTAAAAAAATAATTTTAAAAAACCTCTTTGAAAAGAATTTATAAAACCAAATCCAACATCAATTTTAAATTTAAAAACTCCCCTTTTTAGTACATAAAAAAAATATAATTACATATATATTTATAAACATTTATCAACTCCCATATTCAAATATTTCTTTTTGAATATGTACACACATATATACATATGTATATACACATTAATATGTATATAAGCACCAAATATGACAAGAGGCATCTATAGCATTAGAAAAAAAATTAACCCAATAAAAACTAATTAAAAATAATAATAGTTCTTATATAATGAATATTCTACTAATAAATCCATTAAACTCAGGCATCATCCAAATAAATTTAATAATAAATTAAAATAATTTGAAAACACCCAATTCGTTTATGAAAACCATCACATATATTTTATTTCAAAAAAATATAATTTATTGTCTGAAGGTTGATAGATAGAAGTTCCAAATATTAAAAATATTATAACGCCCTGAGATCTTAATATATGATTACCTTAAAAACTAAATGTTTTTGATATCTTGTAAAACATGCAACAATGAATTTAAATGAAATCGTGATACACTTAGATAAAATATAAATATTTAAGTATGACTGTTAAAATATAGCTGTTAAATTTGTGGATATGAATAATAGTAACCACATTATGAAATATATGTATAAGAAAAATAAAGGAAACATTTAATAGTGATGAAATTAAATTAGTTTACTTAAAATGGCTAATAAGATCACTTATAATTTAGAAAATTATTTTTCAAAAAAAAAATTCGATGTGATATGTGTTTCTATTTCAATAAAAATTTAATTAATTATGATAAATCAGGATTAATATTAATCACCGGTTAACACCATCTTAGTATTTAAAGGATATGAAATAAGAATAAAAACTCTTAATATATGAAAAGTCCATTTTTCAATAATGATGGGTTTTCATTATAGTATATGATTTTATTAAAAAATGAAATTATAAATAGTAGCATTCAAATTTTTAAAAATTAGCATTAGTTTTTTCATTATGAATAATAATATTACCTAAATATGAATTTTAGATGTTTGAGAAATTAATGATTATTAGGTGAACAATGAAAATTATTAATTTTCCTAATACCATCACCCTTATATAAATTTGATGTTTTTAGACCTTTTTGATATAAAAATTTATATTTATAAATTAAAATAAATCAACTAAAAATATTATTCCCAATTTATAAAATCATTGAATATAATTCTATATAATCAATAAATATTTTATAAAAACTATATTATGTTAGTTTCGTTAATTAAAATTATGCTTGGGGAAATTTGGATTAGGTTTTGATTTAATTTAAAAAAACACTTAATTAGAGAATAATAATATTATTACTAACATTATAATTAATAAAATTTATAACTTTGTTCAGCATATAAACTTTATGATTAGAAATACACTTAAAAATGGGGTTTTATACATTATATGCACTAACATTTAAATTAACTTTCTTACTTAGAGAAATTTAATTTTATAAAATAGATATAATATTTTAGATCATATTACTAATATTATTTAATAAGTAAATTTTCAATTTTATTGATAAAAATTAGATCACCAATGTCAAGGGTAATTACTATGTTTTTGGGGAAAACATTACATTTTAATTGTTTTAATGACGATGCATATATTTTATCTAATAAATTATATTTTTATATTTTAAACAATGAGTATAATAATAATTTTAAACACACACACACACAAACATATATATATATATTAAAACTCATTTAATTTATAATAAATACTAAGTATTATTAAGAACACTTAATGGTGAAAACAACATTTTTCTATAAAATAGTTTTATATATATTATCATCTTTAATTTAAAATTTACCTTCCTATAATTTAAAAATATAATTATATTGAAAATTAATTTAAATTTCGTTTCATTATAGAAAAATATGGTAAGATAGATAACTAATTATTAAAAAATGTATAGAATAAATTAGGTAGAAACTAGTTAGCATAGTAAATGTTAAATCATGTAAAAGGTTAATGTGAAACTAAAACCCTTAAAACACTCAAAGTTGTATCCAAAATGAGTTATTGAGAATATTTTAGAGTTATAACTTGGAACATGATATTTCATGCATATCAAAATAATAAGAGATGCGTCATAGGTATTCCATAATTGTGAGGTCCTTAATGAGATGGCTCCCCCACTTTAAATGAGATTTACAAACCCTATTGTTATCCTAGGATGATTATGAAGCTATTTTTATACATTTCTATTTTAATTTGTGTTTAAATTAATCTATTTATTTGAATGTGATTTATGAATAACTAATTGTATCATTGTTTCACGTAGAAATTGTTTCACGTAGAAAGTTTTATATAAGACCTACGTAGCTGATTATGTTAAAGATTTAAGATCGAATATATCATAGAAAAAAGAAGGATATTTAGAAATAAAAAACATTTAAATTATGCATGAATAAATGGGATAATACCAGTTGATTTCAATTGTTTTGTGGTCTGGAATTAAAATTAATAATATTGAGTTGTTCTTCAATTTTAATCTTGATGATGTGTGTATTCAAATCAGGCTAAATCTAAAGGAAAAAATTTAGAAGAATACCAAATCCTTCCAGGAATTTTAAATTATTGAATTATGAAGAAAGAGGAATGTGAATAAAAAAAAATATCTATTATTATTATTATTATATTAACATATATTATAGGTATGAAGGTCATTGATGGTGTTGATCTGATATATAACAACCATAGAATATCTACCTGTATCAAAGGTGTTTTGAGAAGTTGAGAAAAAATATGAAATATTACATTCATTGTGCTCAAATAATTTGATAATCCTGATACATATTTTTATCATAGAGATAATGATTCAATTCTAAGCTATAATATAGGAGGGTGATTTTATGTGCTTTATTATGAATTAATTTTGGTGCATTTATATCGTAACAGATCTGAAAAATGAATTTGAGACCAGTGGAACTAATCTTTATTAATCACAACTTAAGATCTTTAAGGGGTAAAAATGTAAAAGATATCTATATTTCTTGTGGAGTAAGACCATCTATAGATGAATTTATTTATATATCTAGATCATCATTAAAGAAAAATCTTGGAGTTGGGGTGTCTAACCAGCTACTAAATTCTTATGATTGAGGTGTATAACCAATCAAAGAAAATGAGACGTTGTGTTATCTAACCAATCATGACGAAACTCTAACATTGGTGTCTAACTAGTTGAATTAACCTATTGAGATTGTGAAGAATCCATGATTTGTGTATAAGAAACATTGAAAAAAGTAGTATTTTATTCCCAACCATGTAAAAAATCTGTGCTACTATATTATTTTAGAATTTTACATGATTTCAAATTGAGAGATACAATTTAGTGGATCATGTAATTTAACCAGTTCAAGAGGTTGAAATTTAATGGAGAAAAATTCATAAAATAACTGCACCACTAATTCACCACCCTATCAGTGGTACCTTATTGATCCTTGGACTCCACATGTTGTATTAAAGGGTGGATCCCTCTAAAAATCCAAATGACATTTGATGAAGTCAAGATTTTATGAAATAAGTAAAAAACTAAAATATGAAAAAAAATTATCCCTAAATATAATATACTAGATATTTCTTCTCATACTCAGAAGAATATGATTAAAAGGCATGTGAGGAAAATGAAGAAGAATCTTATAGAAATTTAAGAGACACTTCTAATTAAAGGAAATTGTAATTTAAAATTTGTAATAATAATATTAATTATGATTTATATGATTGAGCCTACTCAAATTGTGAGGAAGATGTATCACATAGAAATATTGTTTTTGATTTCAAAGAACATCTAAAAAAATTTCCCAAATAATTTATGAATTGTATTTTTAGAGGTATCAAGGGAATTATTTTTTTTGATAAATAATAATTATAATAAGAGGTTAAAGAACTATTGGATGTAACAAGTATGGATTTCAAAAATTGAATAATTTTTCCCAACGATGAATATGTGAGGGAGAAATCCATTATTCAAAGTGAAGAATAATTACAAAGTTATTCTTGTAGGAACGTTCTTTTTGATATTTTTTGTGGAATATTTCCATGTACATAAAAAAGTGAACAATGTTTTTATGCATTTCTAGAATTCTCAATTGAATATAAAATCTAAGTAGATAAGGGATTATCTTGTTAGAGTGTATTCCGTAGGGTTGCATTATTTTAGGCCTCTGTGATTCTTATTTCATTCTTCCTTGGTGCACCTTTATAATCAATAGAAAATTATAAATAAATGTTATTGATGTTGAGTCAAAAAAAGTGGATCATGGATCTTGAATTTTTATTACAAGAAAATGTTTCATTATATGAAGTTGGTGCTAGGATGATGAGGATATACTATAAGGATATAATGGTATTTAATGCAGATCAAAATAAGGCACTCTTTATGAGATGTCTTGAATTGGAAATCAAATTAGACAATCATGAAAAGAATCATGTTGAGACTTCACAACTAAATATATATATTTCTATGACTACTCAGTTCTATTTAGAGGATTCAACTGACATTGGTCCTCTATAATGTGGAAGAAATATCTTTATATCATCTAAGGACCATTCCCAATATTCTATGAATAATGAGGCACCTTCCATATCTCGATAAAATAGTTTTTCAATTTTTCATACAAAATTAGTAGGATTTATTAAATATTTGGTACAAATATGGATGAGGATAATTGGATATGATACTAAAATAATTTCTATGGAATATATAATAATATGTATAAGTGATAGTTCCCTAAAAGTATCCCAACAGGTGGGGGGAAATACCCAAAAGAAATATTCTGAAAAATTTGAAAACATAATTTTTTTAAAGAAGATCAAGATTTATGGATCAATGTCGGTGTTATAATAGATTCAAGAATAAATTCATTGTATTGATGGTAAAATATTTTTAATTCCTAAGAAAAAATAAAGATTTTATCATGGGGAGAAGTCTAGAGAAGAATATGAAATAAAAAAAGACTAAAAAATATATTATGATAAAATAGATTTGAGGTTTTTTATTATATGTATATATATTTCTAAATAAAAGGGCTCATGAAATTAATTCATGTACATATTAAAATGTAACAACAAATAATGGTAAGATAATATCCTAGGAGAAACATGAGATAGATTTGGGTTAAAACCTGAAGAATTATTCAAATCATATTAATGACAATAAGATTCAAAATATGTTAATTGTATGTGCTAAATCTCATAAGAGAGTAACTCATCTAAAGACATTTAGAAAATATAAAAAAGTCTTAAAAATTCCCAAAGATAATATTGTGATACTTCTGGATGATTTTAAGTGATAAATAATGTTTAAAAAAGAGATGTTAAACTCTAGTTATAAATATAAATGTAATATTTTTGATAAAAAATGAATATAATGAGAAGGTGTCAAAAAAAAAGACAACTCTTGTATTAAATATTTTCTATGTGAGAGATGAAACAAAAAAGGACACAATGTAAGAGTATGTTTAACCACATTTTTTGTATAAGAAGAATCCCTAAAGAGAATTATGTTTTCATTAAAATATTAATATTATATGATAGATAAAGATAGAAGAACCTTCTCATAGAATGAAATTTTAGGAGTGATAAGATCCATGATACTAAAAGAAAAAATTATATTTTAAAATTAAATTTGGATTCGTGATAAATGGATAAAGTGGAGAAACATGTTTGAGAAAACCAGCTCAACATTGCAATCCACACTGAAGATTAATTAAATCCACCTTATTTTTTATATCTTTTGTGTACTGTATTTTTTCTTACAATATTGGGAATTTACGGTTAAGCAAGTTCTTTGGGGGTGAACCACAGAAGCAGTGAGTGTGGTTTATTCATGACAACATAAAATAAGAATTCAACATCTTTGTGTGATTTCTCAATTTAAATTCAAATGAAATACTGTTTTGGAATCCTCCTTGATGATGTTAAAGTAGATGATTCCATCCTGGGGTGATCCATTTATTCTGAAGTATATACATTAAACAATAACTACATGGTGAAGATGTCAAATTTTTAAAAACTAGATAGATGCATAATGAATTCCATTTTGTCCTGTTCCAATATTGAAATATCTTGAAATATATTCTTGAAGAGATTCAATATCATAAAAATGTTGATGACTTTTTTCCTCAAGGGGGAGAAAATTTAATAAAGGAGGCTACCAAGGTATTTTAATATTAATCTAAAAATTTTGAGATAGCATGGTAAAATGGAATTAGAGGTATAAAAATTATACTATCATCCCCTATTCTTAATTGTAATAATTTAATTTTTAGTAGAAGTTTTTTTATCAAAATATGTGGAAAATGGGTTGTTACATGAAATGAACATGAACTGTTTTGATGGTTTGTTGAGATGTGTGTAGGTTATATGTTTCTTTTTTGAGGAATCCAATTTTACAAAACCTATATCTAAGAAATAATATTTTATAAACCTGATTGGGCATGCATAGTAATTTATATAAAAATATTATAACCTTATTAATATCTCTATTTTTCATACACTTTTTTATCCCACATAGACCTATATTTTATATACTAAAGGATATTTTCTAAGTTAACCCTATGATATCATCCCTCTATCACAAGTGTTCAAGGAAAATTCATATAATGGTGGAGAAAATATTTTGTTTGATAATAATTATGAAATGAGAAGACCCCACTTATACATCCCGCCTAAACAAATTATTCATTTTAAAAAAACTATAGTAAGGATTATCAATAACTAAAAATTCAAAAAACAAAAACTGCAGACCAGGATTTCAGAACATATCCTTTGTACACAATTTTCAATATGGGGGAGAAAGTTTAAGAAGGAAATAGTAACCTTTTATGATGTGATGGGATATTGAAAACAAAATACATATGGAGAGATTATCGTGCCCAATTGTTTTATTTGTTGTCAATGATTCAATATGTGTTGGTCTATGAAGTAGTAACGCTTGAAGAATTTTTATGGGTTTCATGAATGGAATTGGATGTCTTGAAGGATAAATTATCCTTGTTTGAAATGTGATGATTTTTTAACTATTTTATAATTAAAAATACATTTTATAATTGTTTTGAGAGTTTGGAAAAGTGTTTACAAAAATGAATAATATATTTAAGATCTATTTGGAAATTATATTCAAAAATAAAAAGGAATAGGAATTGATAAATACCAGAAAATATTCATTTTTCAAGATTAAATGTTTTATGTGGAAGAATTATAATAGAAATGCATAAAAAATATATATTATTTTTCATGAAGAAGTATTGAATAAGAGAAGTTGATAACATGTACTATGTTTGTATGTTTTTTCGGTAGACTCTTTTGTTGGAGTCTATTAAAAAAAGCCAACCCAATTCCCTACCACGGGACCCATGTGTTTCCACTAATTAGGTAGGATCTAGGATAAAACATATATTTGGAAGTGGTAACATAAATCCTCTATAGGATGGAAAGAGGGAGAGTATATTCCTAACACCTATAGTAGCACGCTCAACTGAGAGTGCATGGTAGCGGGTAGGTGGGACATTGTAGGTGAGGCGTGGCTCGTGAAGCCCATGGGTGCATTGTGTTGTGGCTTCCAAACCCAAATGTAAACTCAATTAACAAATGGAATGATATTACGTAAAAAGTGGGTTACAACATAAAAAGTGGAACATCATGCAACAACTAAAATGGAAAGAAACCACTAGCCTAGGGTCTCAACCCCACAACCAGCCCCCCAAACCCTTACCACACTCACCAACCATCCAACCATGAGGAAAAGATAATGATATTACTTATTAAGATCCCATGTTCTATTTTAAAAAAATGTAAAACATGTAATAATCCCACATTTAAAATTTTATGCATAATAGAACCACCACATGATCTGTGTATTTTAATCCTTCCGATAACTTCTAGCATTGTCCAATTCCTCTATAAATTCAAGGGTTCCTATTTTCATGGTTTTTTGACCATTAATGAGTAATGGATATCATTCCCATCCATGAACATCAATGTATTTCAACATAAAATTTTAATAGGAGGTAACTTTGACCACATGAGATCCATGCGAGATCCAAGAACCTGATATGTTAAGTTTTTCATGCCTCATCTATTTACAAATATAATATCCCAAGCTGAGTAATGTTATGATGAATATTAATTTTTAGACAAAATAAAACATGTAATTAATGTGAACATATGATTGAGGTAATATATATATATGTAATTTATCTTACATGAATATATATTTAATGAGGTAGTGAGGTGCAATGTTTCTTTACCTCGTTATGAAATGAAACTCATAGATATTTAAATGATAATATTCTACATGATGTTGCAAGAATATCAAAATTAGAAGATATGATTCATGGGTATACAAAAATTAGGTGTTCTTGTAATGATATGGATAAGGAATTGTAGATGAGATTCACCTATCTAATTGTGAGCAGTGGGAGTTTATGTAGTTTTCTGTGTATCCATTTCAAGATGATATTCACGTTTCCAATTTATTCAAATGTGATTTCTATAGAAAAAAAATATCATTGTTTTATATAGATTAATATTCCTATATATATTTTTAGATAATATATAAGAAGTAGATTTTGTGAAGACATTAAAAGTACAGCTAACATAAAAAATATTAAGATTTGTAGAAATCACCGAACTTTAAATGTCAAGTGAATAAATAAGAGAATAATTGAATATTTCAAGTATTTTATGGTGAGTTATTAAAATTAAGAATACCGACTCATGAAATAATTTTTGAAACTAATGATGTCTATATTCAAATGAGGACAAGGATATTCGGAAAATGTGGATTAATACATGATCCTTCTAGGTATTTTAAATGATGTTGTTTTGATGAAGAATAAAATACATCGTTTCCCTTATTATTACTATAATATTAATATATATTATAGGTATGTGTGTTTTTGTTGGTTTGGATCTGATATAGAACATCTAGAGTATATTATAGTATCAAATGTGTTTTGAGTAGTTCAGAAAAACTGAAATATATTTCATCAATAGTGAAATAATAATTTGAGAATTCGGATACATTTTTATATCAGAAATAGGATTTATAGCTGATAAATACCACAGGAGGTGGATTTCATGTGATTGAGTATTTGAAGAACCCACAGAGCATCCATACCCCCATTAGATATGAAGAATGAGTTTCTAGACAATTTTAAGTGATCATTATTAGTTTCTTCTGAAGATCTTAATGGAGTACACAAATAAAGGCAATCTATATTTCTTATGAAGTAGACCATATGTAGATGAATATTATTCTATCTATAGATCATAATTAATGATGGAAAATGGAATTGGGGTGTCTAACAAGCTACTGGTGGATTGTGGTTGGAATCTCTAAACAATCAGGGAAGAAGAGTGGTTGGGGTGTCAAACCAACTGCATTGAAATTGTATGTGGGATGTCTAACAAGATATATTCACATATAGAGATAACAAAGAATCAATTTTAGGGGTATAACCAACATGGAAATAAGTAGTATTTTATATTGATCCTTTTAAAATCCCTTTTCATCTCTATATTATATTACAACATTACATGAGGTTATATTATGATATACTATTGACTGGATTGAGAAATTTTACTAGTTCAAGAGGTTGAATTTAAAATTAAAAAATATCATAAAATTAGTGTACCATTGATTCAATCCCCTCCCAGTGGTACCTATCCATTCCTTGGAGTCTAAAAAAATTTATATTTATATTATAATTTTCAATCATGTAATACGTATAATTTCATTTTTATTCAAAAAAATTATTTTGTCGTGGTTAATAATAATTACCATATTAACGGTGAAAATGTTACTTTGGAATTGTTTAAATGTAGATGCATATTTTTCATCAAATAAATTAAATTAATATATATTAAATAATTAATATTATATAATTTTAAAACATATATATAAATATATTAACACTCATTTAATTTTTAATCAGTAATAAATATGATTAAAAAACATATTGATAAAAAATGTTTTTCTACAAAATAGTTTTCTCAATATTATTTGCTTTAATTTAAATTTTATTTTTCCATAATTTATATATAAAATAATATTAAAAATAATTTAATTAAGGTTTCATTATATAAAAATATTTTAAGATAGTTTAAATATTTATTTTAATAATGTATAAGATGAATTTCATAGAAAAAAGTTACTTTAGTAAAAGATAAATTGGGTAAATGGTAAAAAGTGAAAATATAATCCTTAAAAAAATTAAAATATGTCTCCCAAAAGAGTATATAAGAGTATTTTTTACCTTATTGTATTACCCACACAATATTTTTCATATTTTTATCCACTAAACCTTGAATATTGAAATGATATTATTGAAAATGACTTGGGTTTCTAAAAGTGACATTTTCTTCGATTATAATGTGATACCTTTTCCACCCTTTCAATGCTACAATTCACCATATAATTACTCATTAGGATCATTCATTTTTATAAAAATATTACCCAATCCCAATTCCTAAATCCCTTGGTTACACTATGTTATCGAATTCCCTTCAATTTTAATGAGTTTTCCAGGTAAAGATCAAGTCACCAATGTGAGTACTATCTCCATCTAATGTTTTTATTTTAAATATTACCATTAAAAATATATTATAACCATAATAATTTAAATATATTAGTTTAATTATGATACTTATATGTTTTTATATTAATTTTTTTATCCTTATTGATTTATTTTCATCCACATAGAAAAAATGGAACAGATCTCGTGCGTGTGCATAGACTACAACACCCACTAAGAACAATTTTTCATTTTTCAGGTAGATTTTCCTTATATATCCGAAAATATTCAAATATGATTCAAAATCATAAAAAACTAAAAATAATTTCAATTTTATTATATAATAATGAAATTATGTCAAAATAATCACCTCTATAACCTTACCCACCCATTGAGTTAAAGTGTGTTCATGTTTGGATCGGTTTAACCACTTACATTGATAATTCTATAAATATATATCATGGATGAATGTGAGAAAATAAATAAAAATATTATTATAATATAATACTAAAACCATGATTTTTATATGATTATGTAAAATTTATATTAATTATTTAACATAATATTAAGGTATAATCTCTATTTTCTAAAATCTCTGAAATATGCCAACACCAAACCCTTTTTCACACAACACAAATAAAAAAATTATGAAATGATATAATAGATTTATAAATAAATATAATATATATATATTATATAATATAAAATAATATATTAATTATTAAATTTGTATTAATTAATTGGAAGCAATATCATCATTATAAAATGTGCACAAATAATGAAAGTTATTAACACTCAATGTTAAAAATAGGTAAAAACTATCATATATATATTTAGGATGATTATAAATGATGATTATAAATGGTTTTATATATGAATAAGGTAATTGGGTATGTATTTAAATAACTTAATTTAATTAATAAAAATGTTTGGTTCAAGTAAAAAATGTTTCGGAACAATTTAAGGGTTTTTTTATCTCTAATTCCTCTCTTTGAGACATGTTTTGTATTACACACATAATTTAATTAATGTTGTATATACAATACCAATTTGAGGTATAATATCAAGAATTATATTTTAATAATTTCATTTAACGTTTAATTTGGAGTCATCTAATTGAATTGGTTTATATTAGAATGTATCGAAAGTAGTAAAATTTTTCTGGGTCTCAATTAATATTTTTTGTAAAAACATAAATTATGTGCACTATGTTTTATTTGTATGGTTAATTAACTATCTGTGGATATTTTTTTCATATTCTATGTATTTCATGGGATTTAATTGAAAATTAATGTTTCCATATTCAGGTATTTATTGATTTTGTTATTTCCCCAACATCAAGGAGTTTTGGTAACTTAACATTTGTTTTTTTAATTATGATCATTGTATTAAAATTATTTAATATAAGTTGGGTATATTATTTATTTTGATGTTATTATGTGGTATTATCTCATTTTTTTCTTGTATATTCATTCCTACCATATAAACCAATTGAAAACCATTTCTCACCTCTTGAGTTTTGTTTTTTTGTAACCATCCATGTTCTTTCTCTAGAAGGTTTCTGATCATGTTATCCATTTTATTGACATTGGAAAAAGGTTGATATTATTGTTGATTATTGGGTTCTAATGCATGTTTAACATGTTTTGATATTCAATTTTCCCCATTATAATGATATATATGATTTATATTCATCCAATGTTCCTTGGGGAATTATATGAAAGGTCTTGTTGACACATATGTTAAATGTATTAAACTTAATCGGGTGATGGATAGTTCCAAAAACTATATAACCCCTGAATACATCAACAAGTCACATGAGACAAAATAAGTTGAGTTTTGGTGTACAAATATTCCCATAAAATGAAATTATTAAAGAACATGGCCTTGAAAACATATTTTTTATGCCCGACCATATTAATTTTACCATTATTAGATCAGTGTTATTGATTTCCATGATCTCATTTATTTTCATGGATATAGAATACTCTCAATTTTAGTTGATTATAGCTTAATTTTTTACTCGTCATTAGAATAATATGTATTCCTTTTTTATTCCATGATTACATCAGTTTTATTTTTTCCCATACATATCATTTGTTCTCACCAATTATTGTGTTTCTAATTCCCCAGGTTATAAAAAACGTATTTCACAAGATATACATAATATAATAGCTTGAATGTATTTTGATTAGGATGTGTTGAATAATTATTATGGATTAATTAGTTTCTTATATAGTGGAAAAAATTTCGATTAATTTTGAAATACATTGGATTTATTAATTTATGTTTTATCATAATTATCTAAAGCTATAAACCTAAAGGGTATTTGGACTATTTTTAATGAAATGTAATTATGGGATAGTTTTGTATTAGAATTTTTAGTTGGTATCAATGCTATTTTGTAAATTTTTTATAGAATCAGATCTGGAAGCATGGGTTCGGGGTGTCACAGTTGTTATCATATAATCTTTTAGATAACTTTGGGTATTAGGATGTGTGTTGAGGATAATTTAAGGGTTGGGAGGTGAATGTAGACCATAATTACAAAAATATATATTACCCTTTGGGATAGTATATGATTTAATATTAATTTAATAATGAATATTTTATCTAGGGATAGGGATAAGATTACATTATCAAATACTCTAGTGATAAGTTTAAGAGAAACGTGTAGGTATAAGAAGATATGATAATTTTTTTTGTAAAGTATAGATTGTGCGATTCTCCTGAAAATTTCATCCAGGTATTGGTAATGCAAGTTGATATAGGATATGAAATAGATGAAACCAGTGTTAATAACCCTAAAAAGGGTGGATTAGTTATTAATTTGATCACCTCCTAAGTATGATAAAGAGACTAAACTGCACATATAGTTTGAAATTCATGAAGGATATACTATGATTTAATCTAATTATATCTAATGAACCATTATGAATTATTTAAGAATAATGTTGAATCATTAATTTAGAGAATAAAATAAAAAATGTCTATGCATATAAAATAACTGGACAAGGAAATTAATATGTTGATAAAAAGGAATAAAATGTTAAAAACAATGGTGTCATAAGGAAAGACATATTCAAATTTATTTTTTCATGTTCACATTTTGGAAATTATCATAATGATTTTTTTCTTATGAAACATGATAAAAAAATTAAGATGATAAATATATGTATCAAAAAATAAATTTGAATTACAACTAAATATGAGAGCATACTTTAATGGATATAAATTTTAGTATATTCTTGTTATGATGGAAAAAGGTGATTATCCCTTTATTAACTAAAGTAAGTTTTTTATAATTAAACATAAATTAAATCTTTAAAATATTATATACTTTCATTAGAGATTTATATTTATGAATGATATTTAGATCTATTCTAAAAGTTTTGAAGATTATGTGAAACATATAAGGATTGTTCTTTTGTAGTTCTTTTGTAGAGGTTTGAAATCATATATTAAATGGTATCAATAACCTTGATAAATTATTTTGTGGTAGGGTTATATTTTAGGATATAAATATTGAAGAAAACGTATTTGAGGGGTGTATAAATTTTAGGTTTATTATATGTTTTAGGTTGAGTTAACAATGGGTTGGATGATTTTGAAAATGTAAGTTATGTAGTATTAACATCCTTGTGATTGATGATAATTAATTGGTAATTTTTATCTAATTTTTGGGATTATTATATACATTGACAAGTGTGTAACATTATGAACTAGTGGTTAATTCCATTTTAAGGTTAAGTTAGAACTAATTAATTGGAGGAATGTATAACATCATTGTTTTTTATTACCTTGGATATTTAAATGGTTTTGGAAAAGTTATGTTATAGAGAATATATGATTAGGTGTATATATACCTTTGTATATGATTTTATTAATGGATAATGTTGTTTTAATAATGATAAGTAACTTGATATATTCTAAGAGAGTATCATATATTTCATATTAGTGGTTATACCCTAAATGATGAATATTTTATGAATACCCACACCTAAATTATTTAATGAGTAACAATTAAAATAGGGAGTATAAAATTTATTTAGGGAGTGAGAATTATATACCCTAAGATGATAATATATGATTAACAATAAATAAGTAAATTTGTTTATTACCTTGAAACAAAAAAACATAGAATTTAAATGAAATCACCGCATATTTAGATAATATAAAAATATTTAGGTATGAATATAAATAAATCAATTTAATTTGTGTGAATGAATAAGAGTAACCAATTAATGAAATAGACTTATATGGAAAATAAAGGATACATTTAATGTAAATGAAATTAAATTAGATTACCTAAAATGTCTAATAAGATCATTTATTGTTTATAAAAGTACTTTTCTGAAAAATTCCATTATATGCGATATCAATTTCTATTTCAAGAAAAATCTGATTAATTATGATAGATAATTTTTTATATTAATAATTGGTTCGCGTAGATTTCGTTGGTAAATGATATGAAATAGTAATAATAACAGTTTATTTTTAAAAAACACATTTTTCAAAATAGAAGTTTTTCATTATATTATATGATTTATTAAAAAATTGGATGTAAAAATATTATGATTTTATATTGAAAAAATGAAGATTATTCTTTGGTTTAGAATATCAATATTATCTGAATATTAATTTTTCGTCTTTTTTTGAAGTAGTAGGTTTTTAGGTAAATTTGAAAAAATAAATATTTTGAAAACATAGTCACTTTTTTATGAATTAGAAAATTTTGAAACATTTTTCATAATATATATATATAAAGTAGAATAAATCATTTAAAAATAGTATGTTCAATTTATAAAAAAAATATCATTTTATAAAATCATGTAATATTATATGAAAACTATTTCTTATCAGTTTAATTAATTAAATTTATAGATATGGAAATTACGTTTTGTATTTATTTAAATTTCACACAACTCATCCTTGAAAAATAATAAAATTTTAATTATAATTCTAATTAATAAATATGATAATTTTTTCTTACATATATCTTATTCCTAAAAACACTCTTCAAAAAATAGGGGTTTCGGCATTATATGCACTAACATTAAAAATAAATTTCCTAATTAAAAATTTTTAATTTGATAAAATGGATTTAATATTTTATATAATCATGTTAATATCCTTTTATATGTAGAATTTATTTTTTTGGCATATAAATTAGATTACCATGATTGATGTTAATTACCAAGTTAATTGTGAAAAAGTTAGTATTCAATTATTTTAGTGACGATGCATAATTTTAGCTTATAAATAATATTAATATATTTGAAAAACTAAAAAAATTATTTTTAAACACACACACACATATATATATATTAATAATAATTTAATGGTTAATGAACACTAAATAATATTAATAACACTTAATGGTGAAAGGAACCTTTTTAATAAAAAAAAGTTTTATCTATATTATATTCTTGACTTTAAAATTAATTTTTTTAATTTATAATTTAATAATAATAAATATTTGATAAATTTAGTTTCCTTATATCGTTATATGGTAATTGGTTTTACTTATTTATTTAAAGAATGTATAAAATTAATTAGGTAGAAAGTAAAAGTTAAATTGTGTAAAAGGTAAAAAATGAAAATAAAAGCCTTAAAAATTAAAATTTTTATCCCAAAGGAATTATAGAGAGGAATTTGAACCCTATCTTATCAAAAAATTTATATTTTTTTCTTTTTATCCATTGAACCTTGAATAGTGTCATGACATTATTGAAAAATGATGGGTGTTTCCAAAATTATTCTTTATTCACTTATAAAAGGATGTCATTTCAACCATTTCAATGTTATACACAACTTTATAATACCTCCTGGAAAATGTACAATTTTTTTTATTAATATTACCAAATATGATGTTTTAAAGTGTAGAGAACTGATTTTTTCTTAATAATAATTTAAAATATTTCTATATATTATTCTAGAGAAAGGTGTTGAGACGACGTACGATTCTAAGGCCATGTGTGCCCAGAAATAATTTTACAAAAATATTAAATACATTTTATATTATACACACATTGTTAATTACTGAAAATGTGATAACTCTTAAGTGATTTATCAGATCAGAAATCCTAGAGCATGGTTGTGTCCAGAATCCAGTGTTTCCCTTAGACACGACATAAAATGATTTGGCATGGGATGTTCAGATCTCTTTCTCTTAGGTATAGAATTTTAAGTGATTTGATTAATGAAATTTATTAATTAATTAAAAATCATTAAACCTAATTGAGGGTTATAAATTATAATTTTAGAGGAATTTCCTTATAATCCTATTTTCTCATGACAAAACCCCCTCACCTCTCCTATCCTTCCCATTAACGAGTGACGAATTAAGAATGATGAAGAACCCTTGGATCTAGGGAGATCAAAGAACAACAGATCATCTTCCATTGTTGACAAACATGTTCTAAATCAAAAATGGGCAATCCAATCTAGTTTGGACTCATTCATAGTGTTCTTACAACTTGAATTAAATTTATGATCATATTTTCAAATTGTTCTTCAACCTCCGCCTTTTGATGAAAACTCTATATGTTCCCAAGTTCCATTTTACCATTATTTATCATATATTCTAACATCGGTACCCCATTATTGGTCACCATACAAGAATTATTAGATATTGTTGAATAAAAACCTCTATTTATGGTACATCACCCCCTTTTATTCTTCACATTTGTCACCATGGCATCCCCATGGATCATGGTTCGATGATTTTCGGGCAACCCAAGCACGATCAGGCGCCCGAAACGAGATGGGTTCTTGTCTGAATTGGGAAACAGTGAGGAACACATGAGCTTGGGATATATTTGGAAACAACATGATCTGGGGATGTACAATCTGTATGTTTCATTCCAATCTAAGGAGAATCAAAATGGATATGGTGCTTGGAAGATCCGACCAAACCCTCAGTTTTAGGCGAGATCAAATCCTGGAGAACGGGGAAGCAATCCCGTGTTCTTCAGCCATATCTGGTGATTTTAGAGAGAAATCAGGCATTATTGACCATAGAGAAGGATGATTTTGATGTGACAACTTAATATTTGAGAAACCCTCGAGATTCTGGAAAAACCTAACTACATGCCACATTCAGTGAAGAACACATAACATGTAACCTCCTTCAATAGTGACTCTAGGGTTTGGGAAAACTTAAGGATGACACGACGTGTACTCCCCTTGATATCATGTGTACGACTTCCCTGTGTGAGATGAGACATGTGAAAGAGACATAACCAAGAACATAGACAGAACTAGGTCACATGAGAAACATCCCTTAAGGACCAGCGCTCTGTATACTTAAGTACACCGACACAGAGTTTGAGTACACAGACTCAACCAACAAACATGGCCCAATCCCTAGATAGGTAGGACATGTTTTGTTGTCTAACTACACACAATGCACTACCAAATGGGATGGGACCCTTGTTTTCCTAGAGACACAACTAGACAATGAAGAGAGTTCACAAGCCCTGTTGGCACCCTAACAAGCCTTGTACTTTTTGAGATCATCTGAGTAATATTTAATCCTACACAAATCCTTCATTTAAACATTTATTTCTACCCATGAGAAGCCAAACAAGAGATTTTTTACACATAGGGTGTGATGGTTCCCTCTGAAGTAGATTTCGAGATATTATGTGGATGTTCTAGGTTTGTAATGCATAGAGACAACACCCGATGATGGCAGCGATCAAACCTGATGAGTAGAGAAAAAACCATGATGACCCCTCAGCAGGGTGGGGTATTATAGTCCATGGTGAGTAGATACTAGGATAACCCCTCATAAGGGCTAGGTAGTGTTTTCCTCGACGTGCAGATATCGAGCTGACCCCTCAGTATGGTTGGGCAGCATAGTCCCCAATGAGCCTATACCATGCTAACCCCTCAGTAGGGTTGGGTAGCAAAGACATCAACGTGCAGATATCAGCTTACCCCTTAGTAGAGATGCATAACATAATCCCTAATGAGAACATACGTGGTTGACCCCTCATTAGGCCCGGGTAGCATGGTCTTTGATGATCAGATACCAGGATGACCCCTCAGTAGGGATGGGTAGCATAGTCCTGAACGAGTAGATACCGAGATGACACTTAGAAGGGTTGGGTAGTGTAGTCCCGGAAGATTCAGATCATACCCTAAACTATGCAGGCACAATGGAAAGGTGTGGTTTGACTTACCTAAGGACTCATGAGAAAGAGGGGTTCTTTGTCCAACAGAATGTGTCCTTATGATGCGACCTAAAACTATGCAGGCGAGTCAGTGTCACCTAAAGTGGATTGTATCATGGTGTGGTGATTTGTGACCCTTTGACTTGGGCCTCCTAGACATATACAATTATTTATTGTGCATTACATATTTATTCACTTGGAACTAATGGATACTCACTCTATCAGGCTGAGTTGTGAGATGAATGCCCCCCTTTCTCTATCTTTTGGGCCTATTTGACCCAGCATATATATATATCTACCTTATTGAATCACCCATTTTCTAGTTCTTGGTTACCCTCCTTCTAGGGGAGGCAAAGATGCACATGGTATGCTACCTACTTTCTATTTCTAGTTTTCTATGGTTGGATGAGTCTACTCTCCAACTATATGTAGAAAATACTCTAAGAGGAGTTAATCTCATCCCCGCCTCAATCTCCTTGTGTTTAGATGAGTCTACATTCACACTCTTGTTTGGTTGAGACGCACTCTTTAAATTCTCGTTATTTTACCTTATTTAATTTACTTATTATATTTAGCTATATCTTTTACTACCCCCCACCTTTTTGGGGTGTTCTACTAGTTATTTTTATACTCACCCCTACATGGTATTTTCTAAACACGTGTCATGTCTTTTGTAGATGACGAACATGTCAATAGTGAAATAGTGACTACTGAGGAGCATATGGTTACAGGCTTTGTTGACTGTGTACAGTGGTCATAGTTTTGATGCATGAGTTGGGATCTCTCAAGAGATACTATTTTCCAATTTTATTTAGGTTAGACAGATTTCTAGTTTGGGAATGTATTTTTTTCCATTACTTTTCAGTATTGGATACCATAAATTTTTATTATCTTGAGGTTCATGCATGTTTATTTTATTTTAAAACATTTGCATTTTTTATACTTTTCCTCTGCACTTTTTCATCATGTTGGCAGTGTGTGTGTGTTTTGGTTTTTAGGTCAAGTCCTCCTTGAGTTATATGTGCCTTCGGCACTTGTCTTCATCCTCTGGCCAATGGAGGCGGGCTTGGGGAAGTTGTGTCCCAGGCCCTGTCTTGGGTCGGGTCATGACATAACGTCCCTAGTCACACTAATTTATACTAATCCCTTAAATTATAAGGAGTATTATAATGAGATATCTACTCTCCAAGATTATTATTATCTTATCAGGTTTTGAGCCTCGGGCTCATGGATGCCCTTAAGGATACATCAATGGGCTAAGGATCATGTGCCAAGATAAGTATTATCTTATTATTATGTTTTTTTCCTAACATAACTCTTAAAAATATCTTATTACCATAATAATATAATAAAATTAGTTTAATTAAATGTTTATATATAAATTTTTTTTCTAGTATTCATTCATTTCCATCTACTTAGAAAATCAATGGAACATCAATCATGTGTGCGCACAGACTACCTCTTACACGAAGAAATGTTTTCATTTTTCGAAAATCTTTTAATTATTTATCCAAACATATTAAAATTAGATTAAAAACCATAAAAATAAAAATAAAAATTATTATTCTTTTTTAATGACGATATTCTATCTAAATAAAACCCCACTTATCATACTCACCTATCAAGTTAAAATGTGTTCGAGTTTGGGTTCGTTTAACCACTGACAACAATGATGGTGTAAAAATATATCATGAATGTCTATGAGAAAATAAATAATAATATTATTATAATATAATAATCAAATCATGTTTGTTATATGGTTAGGAAAATATTATATTTAATATTTATCTTATTATAAATTTATCATGTCCATTTTCTAAAATCATTGAAATAGGACACCACTGATCTCATTTTCACGCAACATAAATAGAAAAATTATATGATGATATAATTGAAATATATTTCAATATAAGTTATATTTTATAGTATATTAAATTATATATTAATTATTTTATTTTATTAAATAATGGGTAATGATATGAAAATTATAAAACATGTGCAAATGGTTAAATTTATCTTCACCAAGAGTTGAAAATATTTAATAACTAACTAACATATATATAGTATGATTATAAATGATGATTATAAATAGTTATATATATTAATAAGGTTATCATGTGTGTATTTAATGAAAATATTTTAATTATCTAGGATGTTTGGTGAATTTGAATAAAGAATCAGGGAAAGGTAAGGGTTTTTAATCTTAAATTTCTCTCATTGAGACATGTTTGATATTATGAAACTAATTTCATTTATGTGATGAATATATGTCCAATTTTATATGCCATTTCATGAATTATATTTTAATAATTTTATTTTAATTTTAATTACAATCCCTCTGTTTCAAGGGGTTTATATTTGAAAATTTCTACAATTTTAAGGGTTTTCTTTGCCTCAATTATGATTCTTTGACACATAATAAATTTTGTGAACAATGATTTATTTGTATGGTGAATTCAATAACCATGGATATATTTTTATCACAATATTTTTATTTTAGGTTATTCACTATAAAAATAATATTCCCTTATTCAAGTGGTTATTGATTCAGTTGTATCCCAAGTAGTCAGGATATTTAATAACACAACAATCATTCATTGAGTTGTGGTATTTCTATTTTAATAATTTATTATAAGTTGGGTACATTCATCAATTTTATTGTATTATGTGGTATTCAATCGTTGTATTTTAATGGTATTATTCAAAACACATAAACCATTTGAAAAATATTTTTCACTTATTGGGTTACGTTTTATTTCATATATCAATATTCTTTCTTAGGATTATTTATGATCATGTTATCCATTTTATTAACATTGGGAATATTATTGAAATTCATGAAGATTATTGAATTATAACATAGAGTTTTCATATATTTATCTTCTATATTATTCATTATATGAATCTCCATGTTTTTATTCAGAAATTTTTTATTCTTAAATGATATAAAATATCTTATTGAATCCTATAGTGAATGGATGAGACATAATCAGGTGATGGGTGGGGTCTATAATTTTTTCCCTTGAACAATTAACAAGTATCATGAGGAAAAACATGTTGGGTTTTGGTGTATACCTCTTCCCATAATAGGATAGTGTCATGGGAAAAGGTCTTGACAAAAATTTTTTGATCATAAGAATTACACATTCCATTAGTAAGAGATTAGTATTATTTATAACCAAGTTTTCATTAATTGTTATGGATATATAATTCTCTCAGTTTTAGTTTATTATGGATTCATATTGTTTAATTATTCCTCCCAAAGTATTTATGATATTTTTATACGTTGAACACCACAATTTTATGTTTTTCCTTATTAAGAATTCAATCTCACTTTTTTGTCACTATACCCCCAAAATATGAGGAAAATTATGACACATGATATCCCTAATAGGATAGATTATGTGTAAAATTTTTGGGATATTTCGAAGACTTATTATGGATTATGTAATTTCTCATAGAGTAGGAAATAATGTTCATTATTTGATAAAGACATCATCGTTATTAATTTATTAATTTTCATAATCCTATAAATCTCCAAAACAAAAACTTATTGGTAATTCATATAGTGAAATTTAATTATGGGTCAATTATGTTTTAGATTTTATAGTTAGAATAAAAGATAGTATTTAAAGTATGTGTGTTTGGCACCAGATCTAGGATCATGGTTTTTTGGTGTCACAATTGGTATTGTAGAAGGGTTTAGCTAAATTTAGTGATTGATATGTTTGTTGAGGGAAATTTAAAGGGTTACAAGTTAAGGTTGATCATAATTCCCAAGGTATAAATAACAGTTTGGGTTATTATATGATTTAATGTTATGTTAAAAATGAACATTTTATATGAAGATTAAAATAAGATAACATTAGTGGAAACCCTAGGGATAAGTCCAATTTTTGGAGAAAACCTAGAAATTTTGGTAAATTAAGTATTATGTTGTTATGTTAGAAATTAAATCCATAACCGGATACTTTAACATGATGCAAATTCTGGCCTAGATTTACTTAAGGGTAATAATCCTGAAAAGGGTAGATTAGGCAATAACTCGATCGTCACTTGGTGTATGACAAGGATGCATAACTACACACCTAGTTTGACACACAAGGGGTATATTCTAATGTTTATTCATATTCACTATAATCAATCACTATGAAGGATTCCATAATGATGCTCACTTATTTGGAAAGAGAAACTATTATAAAAAATGACTATGGATAACCAAGGATTGAACTAAGATAGTTATAGGATTATTTAGAAGTATCATACATTGAAAAAAGATTTTATTAGGGAAGAAATATTATGATTGATGTTTTCATTTTCATATATTTTAAATTATCATAATCATTTTGGTTTATCTATTTTTTTGTAGAAAGATAAAAAAATGGATTCGAGAATTGTTTGTAGGTAGAAACCACTGTGTCTTATAAATGAATAGGGTAGCATGCATTAATGGATGTGAATTTGACTATATGATTGTTATGATGGAAAATATTGAGTTTCCTTGCCTTACCAAACATACTAATGTGGATATGTAAATTGAAATGAAATGTTCATACTCTTAACAATTTTTATTACAGAATGATATTAATCAATGATATTTAGGTGTATTTTAATATTTATGAAGATTATGTGAAACATCTACAGATTTTTCTTCAATATCTCTATTTTATTGTTTTGAAATCATATATTAAATGGTATCAAGATCATTGAAAATTTATTTAATGGAAATTTTATATTTTTTGAGATAAATATTGAAGAACACATGTTTGATGGATGGATAAGTTTAAGGTTTAGTATATGTTTGATTTTGAGAAAATTAAGGGATGGGTGATTTTGAAAACGTATCTCATGTAGTATCAATGTACATGGGATTTATGATAATTAATTTTTAATTTCTATTTATTTTTTGGATTATGTAATATATTTACCAATGTTTTACAATATTAAATAGTGGTTAACACCATTTCAGAGTTAACTATAGTGTTAATTTTAGTTAGGAATATGTAACTTCACTGTTGTTTATTTACATGAAGATTCAAAAGTTTTTGGGAAAGGTATGTTATGGAGAATATTTTATTATAATTTATAATACTTGTGAATATGATTATAAAAATGTATAATGATGTTTAAAGAAATATAAGTGACATGATATAGCCCAAGAGTGCATGGTAGATGTCATATTAGAGATTATGCCAAGAATGATGAATATGTTTAGAATACCCTCAAATACTTTATTTAATGAGTAATAATTAAAATTGTAAAGATATAATTTATTTAATGGGGTAGGGGAAATGTAACACCTTGAGATCTTGATATATAATTAACTCTTGATTAGTCAATGATTTTTGATAACTTACAACACACACAATATTGAATTTAATCAAAACTGTGATATATTTTGTTATCATATAAATATTTAAGTATAACAATTTAATCCTAAAAATTGATTTAGTAAGGATGAATAAGAGTAATAAATTAATTAAATATATATATAATTAAAATAAAATATAAATTTAATATAAATGAAATCCAATTATTTTATCTTAAATGACTAATAAGATCATTTATTGTTTAGAAAATAATATTTCTAAAAAATTGCATTCTATGTGATATAAATTTATATTTCAAGAAAAAATGTGATTAATGATGATAAATTATTATTTATATTAATAATTTTTTAACACCAATTTAGTTTTAAAATGATATGAAATAAGAAAAATAATAGTAAATATATAAAAATTTCATTTTCTAATAATGCTGATTTCGAATTATATTATAATATTTTATTAAATAATTGAAATTATAAATTCTAGGATTTTAATTTAATAAAATGAACATTAGTTTTTTATTTTTAATAAAAATACAATCTTAAGATTAACTTTTTTACAATTGTTTTTGAATTAATCAGTTTTAGGTGAATAGTAAAAAAAAATCTGATTTTGCTAATACCACCAATTTTATATGACTTAGAAGATTTTAAAAACATTTTTATATAAAAAATAAAATTTATAAATTAAAATAAATCAATTAAAAATGGTATTTTCCCTCTATAAAACCCATGAATATCATTTTATTAATTCAAGTAATATTATCTGAAATCAATTTCTCTTCCATTTCATTAATTAAATTTATTCATGGAGAAATTAGTTTTTGGATTTCTGTTGATGTCAAATAGATATTTGAACAATAATAATATTTTTAATATCATTATAATTAAAAAAATTGATAATATTTTTCTATACATAATCTTTATACATAAAAACATTTTTTAAAAAATTAGGGTTGTACGCGCTATATGTGCTATCATTAAAATTAAAATTCATACTATAGAAATTTAATACAATAAAATAAATTTAATATTGAGATGATAATTTTAATATTATTTAATAAGGAAAATTTCACTTATAGAAATAAAAATCATATTACCACGGTTATTTTTAATTACCTTGTTAATAGTGAAAAAATTACTTTAGAATTATTTTAATGATGATGCTTATTTTTATCTAATAAATTTTTTTAATATATTGTTAACATAAACTATAATATGATTTTAAGAAAATATATAAATATATTAACACTCATTTAATGGCTAATCAATACAAAATAATATTAAGAACACTTAATGGTAAAAGAAACATTTTTTCTACAAAAAATAATTTTTTCTATATTATATTCATTAATTTAAAATTTAATTTAATTTAATTTATGAATGTAATTATATTAAAATTTGGTAAAATTTATTTTTATCATAACAAAATATGGTTATAGGTATTACCTATTTATTTTAATATAATATGAAATCTCATAGGTAAAAACTAGTTTCCATAGTAAAAGATAAAGTGGGTAAAATTATAAAATAGAAAATAAAATCATTAAAACCCTCAAATATTTCTCCCAAATGATTTTTTGAGAGGTGTTTTGACCTTATATTTTCCCACACCAAATATTTCATCTGTTTTGATCCCATGAACCCTGAATAGTTTCTTGAAATTATTGAAAAATGGTAAGTGTTTCCAAAAGTGCCATTTTCTTCACTTTTAAAAGGAAACCATTTCCACCAATTAAATGTTATACATCACCTTAAAATTATTAATGTCTTGAGCTCGATTCACTAATAATTAACCAGACCTAGTTGGCCACATTTCCTCAAGTGTATGTCCCAATATGCTAGAGTCATTCAACTACCAGCAAGGTTCTACGATGTTATAGTAGGGAGATAATACCCTCATTATCTGAGTCATGAAAAATTGTAAAGAATATATGAAAAAGGGGAAAATAATATTGTAAAAAGAAGATGTAAACCATATAGATAGTAGTCACATACATGGGTAATAATTAGTGTCATATTAAAAATTTTGATGTCAATATACTATATAAATTTGGGTGTAAATTGAACATGGAAGAATACATAAAAATTTTCATGCTATAAAAAAGTTTATAAAACAAATTATCTCCAATTACATCAAAATAGTCATCCCAGTCCACATCTCCCACACACCATCCTAAAATATAAATAATGTGCCCAAATCTAGGAACTTTCTTATATCCCTACCTACATCCAAGAGGTATGTCTGTATACCAAATGGTGTCTCAAATTGGGTGTGAGTAAATCTTAGTAGGACACCACCAATGGTGTCTAATACTATCTATTCTGTAAATACAAAATTAAGGAGTGTGAAAGTAATAAAAAAAATCAATAAATGAACTAAAAAAACCCAGGTTGGTTTGGGTTCTCCACATGACACATGTCCGATATTACCAACATCAGCCCAATACAGAATTTTTCTTAACATTTACTATTTTATAACCAATACAGATCATCACGACCATTAATAACAAATAAAAAATGAGGAATTTCAAGTCTATTTATTCCAAATAAAAAATAAGTAACCTTATGTCCATCAATTCTAAATAAACAATTCATAATGTCATGTCCATTATTTCTAAGTAAATTTTAAGGAATGTCATGTCTATAATTCCAATTAACTATGATGAATGATGTGACCTATAATTCTAAATAAAAATACTAGGAACATAATTTCCATAATTCCATTTAATAATTAGAAACATTATGTCATTTAATTCCAAAAAACAATTACGAACTCTACATTTAGAACAGAAAATTAACAATGAAGAATTTCATGTAAAAATTAGAATATTAGAAATAAAGTACTCATATCTATATATTATGAAAAATAAAGGATAAGGAATACCATCCTTGATATCCATGAATATCATTCAACAATTATATTCATAAAAATAATATGTAAATAAAAAGTTCCAATTATATTCTATTTTTTCATTGAACATTTTAATCGAGAGAAAAAATATTATTAGGAGAATACTTCACAATTTATAAAGGACAAGTGTTATAGTCTTATTATTCAACATTAATTTAACTCATTTGATAGTGATGAAGTGGTATATGGGTATTTTTATTCCACATAGAATTTCATTAACTCAATTTATAACGTTTAACATGCCAATTAAAATCCAAACACACCTTATTAGTGTTTTAGTCACAAAGGGAACATAAGTCATTATGGTATATGATAAAACCCACCAAAGAGGTAGTTCAGGTTGAGGTATTAAACATTCCACCAAGTATAAGGGTTTTATAACAAGTCCATATCAAAGTTTAAACAATTAATGTATGGGATTATTAATTTTAGGAGAAACATCTTGAATGTTTGGTCGGTGGTTCAATGACGACATAATATAAAAACACAAAACATTATGGAAAAGTATGAAACCACATACATTATACCTATATTTGAATCCTCATCCAATATCCACCTTTGATTTATGATGTAATAATATAATTATTAATAAAAATAATGTAAGAACCTAGATCTTATTTTCATTATGTTTCCCTTTTTTGGTGTTTTTGAGGGAAAGAGGAGTTTATGAAAATTTATTAAGTACACTCCATGTACATTACGAGTACACATCGTGTACTCGAATACCGTGGGTAGTAGGGTGTTGGAAATTTAGCGGCCATGCACATGACCCTGTGTGGTGACCTGGAGACCTCCTAATGCGGGATCCGGTTAAGGAAAGTACACGCCATATACTTATAAAGTACATTCAATGTACTTTATTTTTATTTCATTAAACGGAATGGGGTCACGTCTAATTGGAAAAGCGTCTTCTTATTCAACTTCTTAGACCAAGTGCATCTGTACAACATAGATCTTCGCTGAGCCCCCAATCGAGAATCCTTTCTCTGATTTGACCGTTGTTGATTGTGTTGGGATCGCCACAGTAAGCTCTTCCTTCTTCTAGAGCTTCTTTCCTTGATTCCCCCTCTCTCAAGAGTTATCTTCAGTTAAGAATTTTATACTTTTTGTAGATCTACTGAGTTCTAGGTTGATCCAAGGTCTGACACTGGGGTATATGGAACGTATGACGCTGAGGTAGGTGGTTCGTTCCATTCCATAGATAGTCTTCGAGTTATATATGCAAAAGGGCCCAATACCATTGATCGGGGTATTGCGTGTTGAGGGTTTTAACCCTTTTATTTCCTACTATGATTTATATGATTGATTAAAGGTCAATTGAATGTGAATAGGTTTAATTTTTATGCATTGGATGTGTTTTCCCATGTATGTTTTTTAGGACCATTTGGTCTTTCTTTGCCTATTAGGCTGCTTTCTTTTCATTCCTAGTGATGATAGGAAGGAGTTATATTATTTATCTGACATGATATTATGTTTTAGACTACTTCTCCTAGTAGTTATTGAGGATTACATTAGCTTCCCAGTATCATATGTGCATGATTGACTTACACAGGTCCATGAGAACCTAGTGTAGTAGACCACATGGAGAATGGACGTTGAGGGATTCTCTGGAGTGTCTATTTTTACTGTTACGATGGGAGACCGTAGGGGGAATTTACATAAGTGCTTCCTTAGAGTGTTTATAGATCCTCGAAGCCGGCCACATGGGGAATGAGATGTTGAGTGCTTCCTCAGAGCCCCTTTTAGTTACTGATACGAGATTATTGGGGGAATTGATGTTGAGTGCTTCCTCCGGGAGTTTATTCTAAAGATGAACAAGAGGGGTTAGACTGTGTGTACTTCCCAGAGGGTTTCTTCTGTTTTATTGGTTAAACCAGAGGTTTCAGGCTGTGAGTACTTCCAAGAGGGTTATTTTATTTTTTTTATCTTATTGCTTGATTTATGAGATTGAATGCATTGAAACTATAGGATCTTTTACTTTTGAGTACTTCCTTGTTACAACTTCATTTTTATTATAGACTGCCTTATATATTCACTGACTATTATGCACATATCTTTGGGTGGATGCCTTTTGTGATATAGTCTCACACCCTATTTGGGTCATTATTTTGGGCTCAAACAATTTATATTGTTGCAGATATAAAAAAGGGAAATCACCCTTCTACTCCTAGTACTTCATTGATAAGGAGTTGGATAGCATGGGACCATGCTGAGACTTGTGATGCTCTTGGAGTTTAACTATTTTCTTTTGTACTTTGGATATTTTTTTTATTCCAACATTGTAACTTGTTTGGATTCTTTCTTTGATATTTGTATCAAGCATCAATTATATATATATATATATATATATATATTCTCCAGTTGGTTATTACTTCTGTTGTTTACCTATAGTATGTTTTACTGCTTCCGCTATTGCTATCTATTTTACTTCTGCTATGTAACTCTTCCAATGATAACATAGTTTCCCCACTATCACACCCAAGGACCTCAATACTAGTTGGTAGCCTCTGGAATTTTGGGAAATGAGCTTGAGGCCATGTGGCCAACCAGGTACAGGGCACCTGTTAGTGGCTTCTGGAACCGGGATGTTACAAAGTGGTATCAAATTGTTTCTTGTCTTTTGACTAACAGTTTGGAGCATATTTCCAGGGATGGGTAGGAATAGGTACTTGGTAATAAGCTACGCCTTGGAGTAGCCAACCCATATACAGGGAAAAGCCAATCTACCTCGTTATTGAAATTTTTCTGATTTTTCAATTTTATAGTTGATTTGATTTCACCATTAGGTGATTCAAATGTTTTGTGTTGTTATCATTGATTTTTTTTGAGGTTCTTCTTCTGTTGCAACCCGATGAGATGAGGGTATGACATATCATGCATCATGTAGGCACTTGCTAGAGATCACATTACATGCATTCTTTTCATGCCATTTAGGATGTATTAGCTATTGCATGTTGTTGTGATAGATATTGTGCTAGATATGAATGTTGTTGTGATAGATGCCTTGATAGAATACCTTCTATTTTATAAGGTATTGAATTGTGTAAATAAATAGTTTTAATGAAGGATAAAATCAGGTTCTTGATGTGTTATGGGTCCTCATAGACCAGAATTTGGTGGATCATTTCTCTTCTATATTTATATATGACATATATAATATGCCAAGCTTTGATTCGCTGGGAGTATTGGCCTTCATGGATTGAAATTTCGCACTTTAATGTTTTTTTCAGTGTTTTATGAGTTTTGGAGTAGTTTTTGTGGCTTACTGTTCAGAAAAACCCAGAATACACAGTTTGTAATGTTGGACACACATGTTGTGTGTTCTTCTGTTCGGGAAGGAACTGTTTTTCTTATGTACGCATCATGTACTATATGTACATGACCAATATTCTATAACTGTGTTACTGACTACCTGAGAAGAAACGCAGGGTTGGAAAATATTGTAGAACACGTCGTGTGTTGGGTGT
Organism: Viscum album; assembly: GCA_963277665.1. Taxonomy (NCBI): domain Eukaryota; kingdom Viridiplantae; phylum Streptophyta; class Magnoliopsida; order Santalales; family Viscaceae; genus Viscum; species Viscum album. The sequence continues at coordinate 1,679,998,854 of OY728119.1, read as the reverse complement.
ACACTCCGTGTTGTGTAGACTATGTGTCCACCCTTGTAACTAATGACACGGAGGAATAAATATTACCTTATACATGTTGTGTTAAGTTTGAACATGTCATGTGGTGTAACCTGAGTATCCGGACATGTAGAAAACAACACGGGTCAGTGAAATCCTTCATGTACCCACCGTGTCTAGAGAAACAAGTCGTGTGGGGTCATCCATGTAACCAGCCATGTAGCTAACAACATGGGTTGGTGAAGTTCATCTAGTACATGCCGTGTCTGGCACAACACGCCATGTAGTCTTGTTTTAGGAGAACCGTGTGGATAAACATTGTAGAAGAACTCGGGAAGGGGAAGATTATTCAAGTACACTCCGTGGTTTAAGACAACATGCCATGTGTATGGGGGGGTTACATGACCTAAGTTGGAAGAAGTAAACGCCCATGTGAAGGCTTAAGGGAACATACCATGTAGACAATATACAAACTGTGAATCCATGTTTCTAAGAAATTGAATTCTTTCATTCACTTTTTCCCTTATTACACTTATAAGTTTCAGTCCTCGATAATCTTGATCTAATTTGTGCACATGACCTTACAGAGTCATGCCACTAAGACATCTTCCAGTTGTCCGCCAGTTATGGGGAAATGATTAGACACCGGATATAGCAAGTCAGGGACTACCAGCAGATCCTTCAGTTGTGCTAGTCTTGTAACCGAATGTCATACCGGACACAGGTGTTGACGCATAGTTCCGAGAGGGAATATTGTTGTTTATGCAGACATTTCGAGGAGTACTCTATCCTGCCCCTTCTATTTTACCAAATTCAAAACATTGAAGTTGGATTAATTAATTTAAAATAAATTCCCATTGTCAAAACAAATAGCGTGTTTTTAAGAAACAATAACTATCAAAATATTGACACTTGTTTATGTATAATTTTAAAATTAAATTAATTCCAATGACCAACATTGGATTAAAGGGAATAAATATAATATAATTACAATTTAAAACCAATTTAAAATATAATCTAACCATATTAAAAAATTATATTAAAAGGCAGTTTTTAATTAAAATACATTATTTCTCACTATTCATAAAAAATGAATATTATTAGAAAAATACCAAAATATCATCCAAAGTAAATTTTGATGTCCTAATTCTAATGAATAATTATATTTTGTCAAAATTAATATGAAAAAGGGTAAAATATTGGATTTAAAAAGGTTTCTCCATTAAAAGCTGGTAAAATTGATTTTTTTTGAAATATACATTTTTTATCTGAAAAATTGAATTTGTTATTATAATATTTCTAAGAAAAAAATAATAGATAAGTTAAAATTATATGGATTATATAAAATTCAAAATCCATTTAATACTATTCATAACCGCATTTAAATGGCTAGTTTGGCAAGTCGTGGTGCGCTCGAACTCGACGTTGTGTGTAGCGCAAGCTATTGAATTTAAAGAAAATAACTTAATATGAAATCTTGTGGTGTTTCATTCTCCACTCCTTCAGTAAATTACATACTCACAATTTGAAATTGTTATTTGAAAATTAATGTTTAAAAATAGTAAAATACCTTTGTGGAAAACCCACATCAGAAATTGGGTTAATAAAATTTAGTCTTAATAAGAGGGAAAATGAGATGAAAAAGACACCACCTAATTATGATCTCGATTAGGAGAACATTGGTGGAAATTAGAGGAAAATAATTGGAGGGAAAACTTAAATATATATTGGGAGTGATTGATGTCATCAATCACAAACAAGTGTAAAATTGAGGGCCTCAAAGCTATCAATCTACGACGATTTAAAATATCATCGGTTCAACAAAACATAAAGCATTAGGATAACACATTTTTCGTTTTAAAACCCCTTCTCTAAAGTTTAATAATTAATTTATTAATAGAATAAGAAAATAAAAATATAAATGACATGTATTGTTTCATCCTTCATCTAATTCTTACCACAAACTCATCTTCCTCTCCAAATGATAAGTATTAAAGATGACTTGGTCACACCTGAAGCACTAGAATCAACTTATAGAGAATCACATAATCCACAATGGATGAACTATATATTTACCTTTTCTTTATAGATTAACCAAAACCAAAATGGTTAGCAAAAGATCAATGATCCCCCTAAAGTACAATAATTTAGAGAATGAAATAATAATCTTAATTTCTAAAATTAAATAAAAAATACACAAATTTCAATAAATAACATTCAATAAAAAATTGTCCATAAAATATTTCAATATAATCAAAATTAATATTAAAACCAAAACTCAGAAGAATTTTCTTACGTAGTCTTCCACGATAAATTGTATCTCCAAATAATATCGACTACTCTTAAAGTCACGAACTTAAAAGTAATTAACCAAATCACATATTCTCTATTATAGGTTAATCATTTCCCTAAATAACGAAAATCACTATAAATCCAAAATAAAACCTATTTAAAAAAACCCACCATTACTCTTCAAATGAAATCCCATAGTATTCTATTTTCCATAGACATATAGTATTCCCAAAAGAGCGAAAATCTTCCAAAATAACACTTATCACTTATTCACCAAATAATTTTCATATACTAATGATATCCATTTGATAAGACATAAGATCCAAAATCAACGAATTATTGATCAATAAAATCATTTAACTAAAAATAATTAGTCACACTAACTAGGGACTTCACATAGACCAGTTGTAGGTGATAAATTCCAATCACACTATGGTTATGGGTTTGATTACCACAGCTCTGTCTGACATGATGGGTTGTCACACAGTCTGCGTGTTGTCCTTTTTCAAAAAATATATAATTTTATATTATTCCAAAAAATGAGATAGATTCCTCAAAATAACTATAACATAATTTCATCACAAATTTTATCTCATACCTCTCATTTTCATTAAAAAATTTAATAACATGTAATTTTCTCAAAATCAATGATCATATAAAACCAAATTTTTATTTTTACTATATCCACAAGAGAAAAGCTAATTCTTCCTCAAATATAATTTTCACATGAAAAACTATAGGGTTACAATTACAAGAGAAAAGTCTTCTAAAGTAATCCCATCAAAAAAGAGAACTTATACTTTTTAAACATTTCACCATCCATTTGTTTCCACATATCTTTTTCCTTGACCAAGAGTATATCCTATAGAATAGGGAATCCAGTCGGGTAATGGCCATGTCCCCTATATTTACATAAAATGACTGTAAATGGATTCTTGGGACCATTTTTATTTTCTTCCATAGTACCCTTAATTTTTCCTCTGCAATTCTTTACATTATATCCTTCTTTCCCACACATAAAGAATTTCTTTGTTCTCTTAAGACACCTTCCTAGGTGTCTCCTTCCACATTTCCTGCATGATGGAAAATGAGCTTTCTTTTCTCAATGGTCTTCACTACTGGAGGTCTTATCATTCACCAATTTTCTCTTCTTTGTTGTGTTCAGGAGTTGGTTAATATATATTCTATTGATCATATTTTTGGAAAACTGATTCGACATGAGCACGATAAATTTTACGCCTATCAACATTCCATTTTGTTGCTCTTTTCCACCATTGTTCAAAACTTGTACATCATGCTCAAAGTTGCTATGAATTCCTTTTAATCCAGCCATTGACTAAAAACAAAAAGAATTGTGTGAGTAATAATAGTCATAAAATCATTTTGAGAATATCATGACACCTTATTTTCAATATAAAACACCTTATGATTAACCAAGGTCATTTATTCTCATCTTATATTAAAATCCTTCAAATTTATTTGTAAAGAAAATGTAAATTATCCAAATAATATCCCCTCAAGAGTTTCATAATCAAGAGTGCAGCAATGCCCATTGTCATAAACCAGGATACCCTAGGTCAAGCCTAAAACTCTTTGTTAGATTTTTCAATCCTAGGTACATTTGTGTGAGAGCTGCCTCTACCTGCTCGTATCCAGACAAGGATGTACTTCTTGGAAAATCCACAAAATCTCTACATTACGAGGATTCTAGGAAGTGGTTCTATACTAAACCTCAAATTCAATATTTAGGTAATGTGATCTAATAAGAGTTTATCTAAATCTAGATTCCAAGGTTTGTACTAAACTTTCTATGATACCAAATGTAACGTCTCGACCCCAGAATCCAGGAGCCGGTGCATTATTTTAATATATTGGCATGATTAGAAGGAATAATTTCCTGAAGGACCTATCAATTTAGTAGTCTTGGAAACAAGACACATACATAAATTCAAAATTACAACATGAAAAGAAAAACAACACTAATTTATTCCATTAAAAACATCCAAGCTTCCAAGATTATTCTTATAATTCACTCATAACTAACATCTTCATATCTTGTGAAAATGAAACATGATAAAGGGGTGAGCTAAAACGCTTAGTATGAGTAAACAATATAGTGGAAGATAACATAAACATTAGGCACAGTGAATAATTCAAAACACATGCCTTTAAAAATAATAAACACGAAAAATTTATGGCATGAATATGAGATAAGTAAATAATGCCATAATAAAACATAGTCATGTTTATTATACTAGTCGAATAACCATATGAAATATAAATAGCTAATCTCATAATGATGGAATGCATAATGCCTGACATCATAACCACATATTCAAGGCCTCGTGCCAAGGCTACAAATCAGATTTCGTTAAGGCCTTTTGCCAAGAAACTAGTTTGTTTCATGAGACCTACTGACTCGTCGAGGAGCTATAGTTGGCTCCCCCATCTCTTAATAAGTCTAATTTATTCCTCATATGAAAAGGATTAATCATAACAAAAACATTCATATTAAAACTAGCATACGAAATGTCAATACTTTATCCATAAACCATTGATGGTATAAAAATAGCATATCCACAGTAAACCATAAATAATTTAATACAATATGGAAGATTGTATTACAATATATTAACCTCAATCGATAAAAATGAATGATATTGAAATGGATGAAAAAATAATCAAAACTATTTGATAGAAATATCCCCCTTTTTCTTGAAAACATTTAAAAGTATTTCTATTTATCAAGATGTCATTTAATCTAGATTTTTGAATCAAAGTGTATCATACCACTTTTAAACTTGTAAAGGAATTATAATTTGAAAACACTAATTTCCATATAAATAAATACTTAAACCCATTTTTAAAACATGGAAATTAAAGATAATGATTTAGAAGAATAAATATTTAAAACATTTAAAATGATATTTTAGTTAGAGTTCCTAACCAAATGAGAGACACTTGAATACAAATAATTAAGGTAATAAAAACATTATTATATCATGATAATAAAGGTATTCATGATAAAATATGTCAAAGTACAGTATATACACCAAATAAAAGTGAATTGACGCATAAAAACAAAAAAAGACTCAATGGAATGTAGGTTGAGATTAAATCCCTTATAATGAATGTATCCTTAGGGTAAGGATAAATGAATGAAATAATTATGTGTGAAAAATATAAATACACTAAATATTAATGGATATTTAGTGTAAATCAATTAGAGAACATTCAAACATATTCTTGTAAAAAACACCAATGAATTTGATGTTTAACTCGATGAATGGAGATTGAGTTAAAATTACTCTTATCAGGTTCAAATCAATGACATCAGAATTTATCAATAGAGTGATTATGTGTATAAAAATTATATCCACAGAAATATGAGTGGAAATTACTAAATAAATAATAAATTTTGATTCCACACATAATCTTGGAGTAAAATAATCAATGAAGTATGCATAAAGCACAATGAGTTGAAATTGAATTTGAAATTCCCTTACTGATTTGGTAACTTATCAAACATAAAACCCATGAAAGAAGGATCATAAAATGAAGATGTAAATACCCATAACATAAAGTATATTACACTCAGAACACAATAATGGGCAGTAAATACACCACAAAAAAGTAAATAGTGGCCAATATAGCATGAATATCACGGAAATAAGAAGTGAGACGAAAACTCCTTACCACGTTGTAATTAATCGATCCGTATGAAAAAAAGTTAATAAACATCAAATGAATCATAGAATAAAATGAATATAAATATAATCATGATAATATATATCAAATTGAAATATACAATACACCAGATGTAATAAATAAGTGGTGAATAATGGAAATCTCACGGAATTAAAAGTGAGATAAGAAACCCCTTACCTCAAGTCTGACTTGTCTTGTATGTTCCTTGTTCTTCCTGAATAATAAACATAAGTTAATTTCTAATTTATTAAGAACATTTTTTATGTTTATTATTATTTTTATATGACTTATTACATTTCTATAACACTTATTTAATTATTTGGGTTCCTATTGGATATTTTATCGATGTTCGGAACTTGAGTCAAAAATGAATTTGTTATAATTACATTTTTTCCATGTGGTAAAAATTCCATTATCTCCAAAATGATATAAATGATTTAGATATCATATATATATTATATATCCAGTATATATATATGTATTTATAATAGTACATAAAATTTTTAGATAAGAATTGAAATGTACCGTTCATGGAGACGGTAAGCCGTATGTATGCATGAACGCTACTTTAATTTCAATTTTGTATTTTAATTGAATTAAAACATAATTATTCAAAGTTATATTATAATTAAAGTATAATATACTATATAATTTCATTAAATCCATCCTTTATACATCCCACATAAGGAATTAACGAGTCATATCATTTTGAGGGGGCGGTAGTCTGCACTTCCTCAAATGAAATTATCATGGTTTACCCATAATGGAAACCATAAAATAATGATATAAATTGAAAATAAAGAAGAATAAAAAAACCATAAACATAATATATATATATATATTATATAAATACATTTCCATATTAATGGCCACCATGAGAGGCGATAGGAGAAAATCTAACAATCATCGTTTTGTGAGGCGTTAGTTTCCCATCCAAAAAAATAGTATGGTCTTCGCCCATTAGATGGAGGTGTGTGTAAGTGTAGTTAGAATACATATCCTAAAAACATACTAGTATATTTAGGATAATGTTGATTTTATTAAATAAAGGAATAAAAAGATTTTAGGGTGTTGGAGAAGTAAAATAAAACAAAATAAAACAAAGGAATTTAAGAGAAAGCGTTGCCTATAATTTGGGTAACTTCCTTTGGCTTGAACCAAAAGGACATTTGGAAGTTCCTTTTCCCTATGGTAAGGATTCTAGGAGGAATATGGGGATCTTCAGAGATTATTTGGGTAGTTTTGGATGATCCAAGGGGCTTGAGAGGTGTTTGGAATTGGTTAGAAGTGGTGTCTTATTATAAGGGGAGAAGAGGTTCTTTAGGAAAGCGTGAAAATATTATTTTATTATATAGTGATATTCGGTTTCTAAAGGTAAAAAACTAATTAAAGTCAAATATAAGATGGATCATGGTCAAAAGAAAATCTTCCAATAAAAATTGGACAGGTTTTGGATATTTTTTTAATATTAATTATATTATTTATTTAAATCATTTATTAATGAGGTAAATACAACATCCCTATGGTGTCATAAATAATTCAATTTATTAGTAGTATAAAAATCAAAAAAAATTACCATAATGTATGAAATCGTTTTTGATTTCCAATTATTTTTTATAGTCTAAAGGATGATTTAAATCACCCCATATAAAAATTTATATACTAAATGATACTTTTTAATGTCATTTCTGTCTTTACTTTATGTTAGTTAAAATAAAGCCTCATTATCATTATTAAGTGGCTCCATGGGGTCCCAAAATCGACCCAAGGATGCCCTTGGTCGGCCATTACTCATCCAATAAGTCTAGGACAAGTGTTAAGGTAATTATGTATTATTATAATATTTTTTTACCTTGATATACCCAATTTACCTTTAACCGTGGTAAATAAAAGTCAAAAGTTACTATTCACCAAAAATTATTTTCATCTTATTAAACCACATTTTACTTACTAATAATAACCATGTATCTTGGATTTTTGAAATTCAATTCAAACAAGTGGTAAAATTTCTTTTAAAAGAAAATGTCGGATTTTTAACTACTACTTTGTGGTTTCACTATTTATCAAAAATTGAAATTTTTCAGAAAAATAAAAAAAATTCAGCCTAAGATATATTTTATATTATGAATTCAAAAATTATTTCTATTTTACCAAATTCAAAACATAGATGTTGGATTAATTAATTTAAAATTAAATCTCGTTGTCAAAATAAATAGCGTGTTTTTAAGAAACAATAACTATCAAAAGATTGACACTTTTTTATGTATAATTTCAAACTGAAATTAATTTCTATTACCAAAATTGGATTAATGGGTAAAAATATAATCTAATTAATCTTGAAAACAATTTTAAAAAATACTCTAACCATATAAATAAATTATATTAAAAGATAGTTTTGAATTAAAATACAATATTTCTCACTATACATAAAAAAATTATTATTATTAGAAAAATACCAAAATTTCATCCAATGTAAAAAAGAATTTTATTTTATCAAAATGAATATGAAAAATGGTCAAATATTGGATTTAAAAATCAGTTCTCCATTAAAATGTGGTAAAATTGATTTTTTTTTAAAATACATTTTTTTCCGGAGAAATTGAATTTGTTATTATAATATGTCTAAGAAACATATAATACATAAGTAAAAATTATATGGAGTATATAAAATTTAAAATCCAGTTAGTACTATTCATAACCGCTTTTGAACGGCTAGTTTCGTAAGTCGTGGTGTGCTCAAACTCAGTGTTGCATGTAGTGAAAGCTATTGAATTTAAAGAAAATAACTTACAATGAAATATTGGGGTGTTACACCAATGCTTGGTATGATGATATAAAGAGAATCAATTTTTTTAACACACCATTTAATTCATTGGGATTCTATGCCTAAGGCTATAGCGCACATGGACATAACTCAAGGGGAGTTTCATGTGTACACCTAAATGTGAATGTAATCTAGTGCACCTTAGAGGTTTTAGTTTTAAAATCCTCTAATTTAACATTTTCTAAAAGAAAGAAGGAAACATCTAAGACTGTGATAAATGGATGATGGATCTTGTTCCAAGGGATGAGTTAATTTTTCAGTAAATTTGGAAATAAGGAATATCATAAGGTGGGGTACATCAAGTTTATTCTAGTTAAACATGACCTTCCAAGTAGAAGGATCACAGTAAGTATGATTATTTTGGAATGGTTAGTTCTGTTTTTGAGTTCCCATGGGGCTGGTGAGCTTAGAGTCATGTCAGTGCTAGCAAGGTAGCACAATATTGAATTGTTGGATGTGTATGAAACCTTTGAAAAGAACAATTGTTTATAGATGGATTTCCATAACTGTTCTTAAATGATCATGATATGAATGAGGTGCTAATGAAATTTTGTTTGGTTAATGGATATGCATCAGAAGGTGAATCCATGCTTCTTCAAAATAATCAACCAGAGGTGGTTTGACTATTACGTTCTTTAATGGTCGGGCTGCTGGATCAAACTGCATGGAGAACTTTTTCTTATTAGAGAAGGAGTGTCTTAGATCCCTTGAAGATCTTTAGACCCTATTAGTGTACTCTTGTCTTAATTATGACCATGTCACTTATCTTGACATCAACTAGGTACACCTAGATTACATTGATTATACCCCACAGAAAATGAATATTCATTTAGCATGATAAGTGGTCTCTTTCGAGTTTCACTCTTGAAGAATGATTGTTATATGGTAATGGTTATTCTTGGGTAATACATGGGTTCCCTAATAGGATCATCTTGAATGAAATCATAGACACTAGTTAGTTCTTGACTTAACTATCCAACAGATACTACTTTCGGATTAGTATGTATTCTTGATACATGTATGTCTCGACTATTTACCGACATATCAATTGTGAATACCAGAGTACAGACTGCCTTGAATGAGCCCCTTGGACTCTAGTTGATGACTCTTAGATTACATAGACATCATTCAAAATCTAATGGGGTGTTAAAAGGATGATGATCCAAGCATTATGGATCGTGTATACACCATGTTCATACAGAGGAATGATATTTTAAAGTGAGCGTGTTGGTATAGATACATCACTAGAAGTTGATTATGAGCCTCAATGATCGTGCTTATTGAAAATTTCTTGTTGCCTCTATCTAAAGGTAGTGGGTTAAGATTTTGAAATGCTCTGGATGTCTATGTGGAGTGTTTTTAGGGTAGTCAACCAGAGGTTGTTTGACTCAATATCTCTCTCTCTTGTTGTATATGATAAATGTGGAACCATTTTAGGAATGTCATCCGGATAAGATGAGTATGATGAAAGATTTAGAGGAGGTTTTTCAGGGAAGGGTCAAATGGACTAGGCTAAATCAATTCGATGGGGGATTTGTCCATTCATTCAATTTGGTTATATTTCCAAGAGTATCATTAGAGCACTAAGGTAATGTTAAAAGCGAAAATTCCATCAGGAGAGACACCATGACTCGGAATTGGATATTAAATGTTAGGACTTATGGTGGAATGTTCCATATGACAAATTATGATAGAGATAATTATGTGATCATTTCTCAAGTTTATTGTCTCTTGTAAGAATCAACTTATATGTTTTAGTTTAGAAACCGAGTGTTTGATTGAGTTTCTATAGCCTATGTACCATATTCTTATCTGATTTTTGGTGGTGTGTTGGGAATTTTGAAACAAAATGCGGCTATTTGGAAAAACATTACCACTCGAGTAGGTTAGATGATGCTTCCTTGGTTTCCCCAGGTCTTCTTGAGGATAAATAGTTTTAGGGTGGGGAGTTTGTAGCATCCTATGTTTTTTGACCAGAGGAAATTATATGGGTATTTGAATTTTAGTGTTTGGTGGACAAGTCATTCCTTAAACTGAGCTATAGAATGGAATTCCAAGAGTTATAACACTAAAGAATTTTTATTTTAGACTTTGTTGAAGGCCTGAGAGGTTTCATGAGTATCCTGATGAGTTATGAAGTTGAAATCTCAAATCCAAATATGGTTGACATGGGCACACAGTTTGTCTAAAAATGTGTGACCCTATAGTATAAATCATGTGGCCTGATTAGTGGGGGTTTTCCTGTCATACGGTTTGGTCTAACCATAAAAAATAGGCCGCACAAAATTGTGTCTTGATGAAATACTTGAATAGAGGGAAACCACAAAAATTGCACATAGTTCCCCAAATAATGCACATTAATATTGTGACCTCCATTCTTGGTAGTGAAACATTCAAGGTTGGTGTGGGATTTTTCAAACCATACATCGAAACTATGTGCCTAATTTAAAGGAATTCCAATTACCAAAATTCCCCTCTAGTCTTATTTCTTTTCCTCCCCATTCTTTTCCTTTCACCTGCGTGCAATAGCTCCCCCAAGGAAGATTATCCTCTCCTATCCTTATATGGATAGATATCACTCATACAGTGTTAGATGTGAGTGAATTATAGTGGGTTGGAATGATTTTGCTGATTCTACTAACCCTCTTCCTTCCTTCCACATTTTCATTCATTTTCAAAAATGATATCTTGGTGTGACCTAATTCACCCAATTATTATGTAATTTGACTATTTCATTTAAATCTATCAAAAAATACCAAATCAAGCCTCAATATTGTATGAGTGGGTCAATCATGATATATAGTAGGTTTTTAATAGCTTTTCTCTCATGTATTTCCACTTTATAAAATATCACCACTATGTTGTGTGTTCAACTTACCTGGGGTCACTTAAGAATAATAATTTACCTTGACATACATTTCCTAGCATACCTTGTAATGTGTTAAGACCCCTTTGATGTGGATGAAGGTTATGAACTCAACCATAACCACCCTTTTAGGGTGGGTTTGTTTAGTCGATATCTCTATATGTTGGCATACTTTGTTATTGTCACCCCTTTTGATGCGCTTTTTATTTATATATTAAATTTTGATGCTCAACTTTTCTAAAACCACCATTTTGGTGGGTCTCTTTATACATTGGGTTAGAATTAGAATTTCATAAAGTGAACTAAATTAATTTTTTGATTAACAACATCATGTTTTCTAAGTCAACCCCTCAATGAGGTGCACTGTCTTTAAAATGGAAAAGTGATAGATGTGCTATTCCTTGATTGGATATATGGTATGGGTGTTTCAATGGACTAATTTTGTGTTCTCACTTATTGATGCGGTTGACACATGTATGTGTCCCTTTTAATTCTAAAATGAAGTGGAAAATAGGCATGGCCTTCTTAGGGAACCCTTGTTTTATATTATAACAGTACAAAAAATGACCACTTTAGAAGGGGTGATTTTTTACATTAGAAGGGGTTATAACCCCTTCTAAAGACATTAGCAGCGATTGTGGGAAACCACCGCTAATGTACCCGCCTACTGTTAGTAGAGGATCTTGTGAAAATGTGATGCTAAATTCACAGTGAATTTACTGGCGGTTACATTAGAGGGGGATTAAACCCCCTCTACTGTTGATGGAAATTTACCACATTATAGCCGGTTATATCAAAAACCGCCTATAATATAGGAATTTAGAGGCGTCTTGAAACGCCCCTAATGCTGATTGCATGTGGTTTTTAGACAACCGCCTCTAACCCCTTGATGCCCCAGCGTGACACCCTAACACCCCTTGACAACCCAGCCTACTACCAGAACACCCCAACACACCCCTGTTGACACACCCCCACTTAACAGCCCCCCTTCCCTGACACCACCCTTGACTCCCCTTGACACCCCCTTGAAACATGCCTCATTGACACCCCAGTGCGCCCCCTTTGACACCCCGGGACCCGCCCTGGGACACCCCAATGACACCGCTTCACACACCCGCAAGCCCCCCCCCCCCCCGACACACCGGCATGCCCCCACGGCACCCCGGGACACCCCCCTGGCACACCGCTACGCCCCCAAGGACACCCAAGGACACCCAATGCGCCCCCAGGACACCCCCTTGACACCCTGTTGACACCCTTGTTGAAACCGGGGGCGCCACACACCAGTTGCATAAAATGATATCTAGCAGTTTTCAAACCCTACACTAGTTGGACAAAGCACAGAACACTGCACCACTTGGCCATGCACGCTTACATGTATAATTTACACTACATTATATTTAATTAAATCCCGAAGTATTATATATATATATATATATATATATATTTGTGCTTAGAAATATAAAAATATATTATATTTGTATATATATAACATATTTTTCTATAATATAATATATATTTGTGTATAATATTTATATATAATATGTATTTATGTATAATTATAATATATTTGTGTATAATATATGTATATACATATTTGGGTATATTTAATATATATAAATACATATTTTTTCATATATTAATAAATATATTTATATTTATGTGTGTGTTTGTATTTTTTGTGTTTATAGATATAATATAATTATAATATATATTACATTAATTACATTTATATTATATATTAATGTATTTAATTATTTAAATTTATATTATATCACCAGTACACATATATATACACACAAAATTAAATTCATTCATATAATTGGAAATAAATAATATAATTAAATTATATATATATATATGAACCATATTAATTTATAATTAATATGCTATAGTAAAAAATACATAAAATAATTATACAATACATATAAATTTATTTATAATAAAATATTTATAATATATATATATATATATTTACATTTAATTTTTTCTAAATTAGGTAAATTAGTATGCATAATCTAATATAAATGTATTTATACATAAGTATACAATAAAAATGTATTTATGTATGCGTGTGTGTAACAATAATATTATTAATTATTATTTCATATATATATATATATGTACTAAATTAATTTATAATTAATATGCTATACTACAATATACATAAAACAATTATATAATACATATAAATTTATTTACAATAAATATTTTATAATATAATATAATATATAATATAAATAAATAATATATTTATCTTTATATTTATATTTAATTTTTTATAAATTATGTAAATTAGTATATATAATCTAATATAAATGTATTTATCTTGGTGTGTGTTTAACAATAAAATTATTAATTATTATATGATATATATATATATATATGTACTAAATTAATCTATAATTAAAATGGTATGATACAATATATGTAAAATAATTATAGCATATATATATATATAATTAAATATTTTAAATATATATATACAATAATTATATAATATAATTACCTAAAATATATATGTTTATGTTAATTTATATTTAATGTTGTCTATATTATATATATTTTTATACATAATAGAATATAAATGTATTTATACAAAAATCTACAATAAAATGTATTTAATATAATATATGTATAATATAAATCAGAATATAAATGTATAGTATTTATAAAACCATATATAAATTTTATAAATTCGAATAAATATATTTATAATTACATTTATATTATATGTATTAATATTTATATATATGTATACATTTTTTTATATGTATAAATATTTATTTAAAATATTTATATAATTTCATTATATATGTGTGTGTTATAAAGTATTTAAATACATTTATATAATGTGCTTATGTAATATATATACACACACACATGCCCACACCCACATATATATTAATTTTTTTGAATTTATATGATATTTATTTTAAAAAAATTAGATGGAGTTTAAAACCCCCTCTAATTAAAGGGATTTCCAGTGGTTCATAACCCCATCAAATTTCATGAATTAGAGGGGGATAACAACCCCTTATAATGTCATAAATTATAGGGGGTTCAAAACCCCCTCAAATTCATTCAATTATAAGGGGTTCAAAACCCCCTATAATTTCATCAATTAGAGGGGCTTCAAAACCCCCTCTAATGTCATCAATTAGAGGGGGTTCAAAACCCCCTCTAATGTCATGAATTAGAGGGGGTTAACAATTCCCCTCTAATGTCTCCAATTAGAGGGGGTTCAAAACCCCTCATATTTTCTTAAATTAGAAGGGGTTCAAAACCCCCTCTAATCTAAGGGATTAGCGGTGTTTCATGAACCCCCTCTAATATCTTAATTTAGAGGGGATTGTGAACCCCCACTATTTCCTTTAAAAAAACTATTTATATATATACATGTTTCCTAATGAATGTTATATATATAGCTTCTCTAAAATTGAACAGAATATGTATTGCAACTAATAATTAAATTAGCAGTTGTTTTGATATAACCGGATCTAAAAACAATCAAAATATTAAAAAACAATGCTAAAAATTTTAGAGGGGGTTGTTCATAATCCCTCTTTAATTTTTATAGAATATTAATTTAGAGGGGGTTTATGCAGAACCCCCTCTAATGTTATAGAAAATGAATTTAGAGGCGGTTGTGCAGAACCCCCTCTAAATAACCACCTCTAATGTAATATTATTTTGTAGTGTAAAATGTTCACTAGCATTTAATTTGTATTGTTCAATTTAATTGATTAAATTAATTTTGAATATAATTAGTGAAACTCAGGTTTCCATCTATGGAATTCCAAGGATGCGCTTATTGTGCTTGTGGCAAGCTTCGCGGGTTGATTATGTAAATATCAGGGTAGATACTAGTATGCCAGGACGAGCTCACTACACATTTTTCATACATCAGCATGAGTGATAACAATTCCCTAGGGGAGACACCTTTGATAGACTTGGTGGTAAGAAGGGTATACCAG
Organism: Viscum album; assembly: GCA_963277665.1. Taxonomy (NCBI): domain Eukaryota; kingdom Viridiplantae; phylum Streptophyta; class Magnoliopsida; order Santalales; family Viscaceae; genus Viscum; species Viscum album. Next base: position 1,679,983,190 of record OY728119.1, on the reverse strand, counting down.
GCCATGAGTGTTACTCATTCCCCTCTGTGAGATACCATTTAATGTCTTAGATGTCATCATCTCACACTAGACTGGGAGTGATAATTGTGAGTTAATTCGTGGCTCACATTGGACAAACCTTGATGGCAGTGAAATTTTTTTACGCACCTAGTGTTATATATGGGATCCTTGTTATGGTTCGACTCAGACGGGCTTAGGATGATACTTATTTAATATTGTTAATTACATTTATAGTAATGTCTAGTGTTGTATACTTTTTATCTAAGGCATGAATATGAAAAACTAAATCACATGCATGTGTTTGTTCTATCTTATTATACTTATTTTGTGATGTTTTGTTATCATTTCTCCCATATATTTTTTGTATAGGTTTCCTATAGTTCAAAAATTTCCATCTTTGGCTAAATTATGTAAGTTCGGTCCAGATGTCTTTGATTTACCCAAACACGGCTTGGTTATGTATTTATTTCACATCGTTTCTTTACTTTTGATATACATGCACACTACTTATTTAATATACATGAACTAGATTATTCATTAGACACCATTGGTGGTGGCCTACTGAGTATATCTGACAAATTTCTTGGGGCACCATTACATTAGGGTACACAACCAGACCTCTTTGGTCTGAAGATCAGAATCATTGGTTGATCACTTCCACAATGCTTGTACATGAGAGTTAGGATCAAAAGTTTTAGTTGGATCTCAGAATGCTCATAGAGTAGCCTTTGAGGATTTTATTTCTTTTTTTTACCTTCTTGTAAATTTTTTTGTGATGTATACTATATTTTTTCCCTTTGTTAGGTTACATAGTATATTTTTAACTTGAATAATTTTTTTTATTTTATTGTCCATGACCAATTGCATTAAGTTAATATATATTTCTTATAATGCTATTATACCCTATTTATAATACTTCCATTGTTTTTTGTTTTTTCTTTATTACTATATTTCTATGCTATTATGATCACAATGATATTGTATCATCATCATACCATCGTCAGACCCTCGTTACTAGTTGTAAGACTATGTAATAAGTGGAGGCATGTTTGAGGCCATGTGGTAACTGGTATTTCTACTGGTTTCATAGAAAATCATGCTGGGATGCTACACTCACCCCTTCTTAAGTTTTCATTTCCTCGAATTATGAAGATAATTATTACACTTTTTGTTACTAATAAAACATCTTGTGTATAAAATTTATGGGATATTTCAAATAATTATTATGGATAAATTGGTTTCTTATATAGTCGAAAAAATTACTATTAGTTGATAAATACATGAGGTATAATAGTTAATGTTTTGTACTAATTATCTAAAGTTATAAAACTAAATAGTCTTTAGAATTTATTTAATTCAATTTAATTATGGGATAGTTATGTGTATAAATTTATAGTTGGTATCGAATATGGTGTTTAAACTATGTTTTTATAATATTGAATTTGGGAGTGTGGTTATAGGGTATTGCAAAAACCCATATGGGAATCAATTGAAACATCTTGTCAGAAATTAAATGGTTAGAACTAACCATGAAGCAAGAATAAATCCATAGAAATATTTTTTGTAAAAGTATTAGCCCTGGAACATAATATAAATATAGTTAATAATAAATAAAAAACTAAATTTATGTAATAAAAACTTCAGTGTCACACCCCCATTTTTATTTCTACCCTTTTTAGAAGACCTAGGGGAAATACTCACTTCGTATGTACAATTTTTTTCTATAAATTTTTTATTTAATATGTTTCAAAATGAAAAGGATATAGGAAAGTATCATAAAAGTCACACTATTATACCAATTATAGTTGTTTGAAATTTATTTCTAATATGATTTCAATTTTTTTCATTGATTCTTATAAGATTTAATTTGTTAGTCTAATTATAAAAGTTCATACCAATACCTAATTATATGACATATTTTAATTCCCATTGTTAGGAGGTATCTAAGAAATTTTTGACATTTTATTCCATATATCATTTTTCTTAAGTGAACTAGGGATACACTTCACCTATAAAACATTCTTACTTTTCTTATCCAAACATGATGCTTTTGAATTTAATTAAGATTATTGATGCCATTGATTGATGGTTATTTTAACCAATTTGACCTAATACCTATCCTCTATTAGATATTATGTAAACCAAGTTGAAAACATGGAATACTTTATATGAAGCCACATTACTATACAACCAATCCTTTTTACCTTTTCTTCTCTTATTATAAAGTCATGATCATTCATTTGATCTTTAAAAGAGTTGTTGAGTACTTTCATGGAGCTGTTAGATTTTTTGTGTTGCAATGAATAATGGGATTTGTTTCTCTTGATTTAAAAGAGACATGGTTTAAAAATTTTTGGTGACTGACCTTAAATTATATCCTACACATTATGAAAAAAATAAAAACAATGAAGAAATAAAAAATGAAAAAGAGGAAAAAGTGAGAAATTAGGATAACAAGTATTATCCCATACCAAGAAAAATAATCATACTTCTTATAATTACTATTATAATTAGTGTCTGTTGGAGATTAATGGTGGGGATTGAGGCAATTGTTGGTTTTAATATCAAGGGACTAGGACCTTATATTTAAATATATTCCACTAAAACAAAATGAGAGGAAATTTTATCAGAGAAAATGAGGTTTTTCATCACTGGTTTTCATGTTCAAATGTGGACCTTACTAGAGAGGATAAGTAAGAAATGTGGGGTTTTTTATTTTGAAAATTATTTAAAGGAGGAGTATAGGTCCTTGATCATTACTTGAATAATATTATTTATTTTACTTTAATAATATTACCCTCCTTTTTGATCTTTAGAATTTAATTATCCACATTATTATGCACACACTTTTTTCCCTAGGGACATTTAAAACCTAATAAAAAATTTCTTTTTCTTTTTTGTAATTTCATTTCTAAGTAGAGTTGTAGATAACTTATAAAATGAAGGATATATTTCAAACTCATGATATTACGTATGACACCATCTCAAATGATATTGGTTGACGAGAGAAATATAATTCCAATTAGTTAAATTTTTATTCAAATGATTATTGATGAGTGGATGAACAATGTGGGTGGAATTGGAATTTTTTTTGGATTAAATTTTTTAAATAAGACAAGATTTGAAATTAGTTTCTCAGTAAGGTTTTGGATTTTGAAATATTCAATAATATATTTATTTTTATGAAAATAAAAATTTAAAAAATTTACCATACTAGATTATGAATCCAACATGTTTGGAGATTGATGTTTTTCACAACGATGACCAAAAGTTATAGTGCGGGTGAGTTTTATAACTCCAATATATATAGATATATATTATCATTAATTTCATTATTTTAAATTAAAATTAACTATAATATTATTATTATTATTAATTTTATGTTGTAAATTAAATTATAGTGTAATTTTGATATATTTTGTGAAATTTTATAAAATAATAAGAGAAATATAGAAAATAATGATTTTGGAAATGTGTGGAATTTTTTTAAAAAGTGTAAGTTAGAATAAATATTTGTCTAACACTAAGCCATCCCTTAACTATACTAGCCTACCAAATAAGGTCATATGGCTAAGCTCATTGGGAACAAAATCTTATAGTGGTAGGAATGCGTAAAGAAGTGATGTATATTAGCATTATTTGATGATTGATGTGGATAGTTGTAAATAGAGGAGTTCCTAATTAATTCCAATAAAATTAAAGAGGATCGATATAAGGAGGGGATAGCCCTACACATTTGGCTGAGTATCCACAGGTTTATATTAATAAAGAAGTTTACATTTATCTACACATATGATGTGAGATGCATGGAACACCATGCACTTTTACACATAATATATGAAACCAAATTAGGATGTTGTCCTTGTTACCCTCATTGGACATAACCTCATATGACCCCACACATCTTGCGTATTAATATAACTAAACCAGTCCATCATGGTTGACTGAAGAGATTTTAAGCCAAATTATAAGAATACATGGAAAAGATAAATATTCCTTGTAAAGACAAGAATATTTTATGAATGTATAGGGGATGAAGGAATGGGTTCATGTGTGTATGAGAGATTTCAACAATATATTTCTTAAATAATTTCTATAACATAGGTAAATTCATTCACTATTGATGAAGTTTGAAGATGAGAGAATAAAAATTTCTATACTTCAATGGGCCTACTATTTCCCTATACATGAAGGTTGAAGTATATAATGCATGGGAAATTTGTTCTATAAGGGGTCATTGTTCCATCATTTTCATACATAAAGAGGATTAGAGTTTTCATGAAGAAATTCATTGGAAAATAGGTTTACTACTTCACTATAGATATGTGTAGTGATAAAGGAATAAGATGCTTATTCATAGAGTATAGGTGGTTGAAGTATGAATAATTCATTGTACTACAAGTAGTCTCCAATTTTTATGGGCTCAGGTATTAATGTTTGATGTTCTGTAGCACGGTGTTACACTATTGTGACATCATAGAACATGCAGTTGGGGTTGTAGCCTAGTGCTAAAAATAAACCCTATTATCTCGCATCATAATCCTAGGTTGAAGTCCTAATGGAAAAATAATAATAAATTCCATCTTGTTTTTGTGTTAGGTCATAAAATAATATGAAGGGTTTTCATGAATCTGAAGATGTTTTTTTGGGTTTTTTTTTGTATCAAGGAAATTCATAATATGGTAGTGGATAAGGTTTTTAGTCAAGGAGACTTTCCCTAAAATGCGATAATTACTTTTTATCCTAGAGTTATGAGGAAACCGGATGTTGAGCGATGTGAAAAGTTATGGGGAATATAAATATAGGCATTTTGATTTTATGAGTTTGAACAGAAAGATTTTCTAGGAATTTTGGATCTTCCATGTCCATGGAGTCTACACTGTAGTATTTTTCTTATACTGTATTGGTCCTCTAGGAGGCATATCAAAGGTATTATGTGTTATAGATATACATATGGATACACCATAAGGTGTTTCCTTACTTCATATAGTTTATTCTAGTCAGTAGATATTAACATTAAAAATACTATCATTTGTGAGTTTCATGGGTTGTTTTTAGAGGAATTAAATGAATGTATTTACCCCTATAAAAATGGTGCATAATAGAGAATGAAAAAGTAATCAATTAAAAATAGCTTATATTTAAGGGTTCAGGGAGAAAAATTCATTTTTACACCAATGAAGCTATATAGATAGGTTTTCATTTTTGACTTCGGATTCTTATTTTGTAATCTTGAATTCGTTTTGTTGTTATTTCAATGAAATTAATGTATTTTCCCTTTGATATTTAAGATTTTATTTTTTGGTGTTTTCTATTTATTATCCTATGATTTGTACTTTTTCCATGGTTGTGGAAAAACTTATTTTGTGTGGATTGTCACGACCCATTCTTGAGGACCGTGTCATGACTACCCCAAGCCCGCCTTCCATAGGCCAGGGGCTGGAGACTAGCACTAAGGCGTAATTCCTGATAAAAAGGGAAGTCATTGCCTTTGTAAAGTAAACAAACACCACAGAGAAAGAAAGCAATAAAAGTATACACTAATTAAAATCTGATACAAAAGTAAGTGCGAAAAAGTAAGTGGGCCAGAATACAAACCCAAACTGAAAGTAAAGTACAACTGGAAAGGAAAAAACAACAACTGAAAGTAAAGCCACAATGTCAAGCCGTCCACTGGAAGTCCCACCTGAAGGGTGAGTACAGATTGCCTCCACAGCTCCTCGGGTCCAGCCGTCCGCTCCTAGTACGTCCCCCCGAGTGGTCCACCTCCAGGTATCATCCTCCTCCGCAAGCCTCAACCACGATCAGTGTTGTCTGTCGTCTGCAACCAACACAACGTAGTGCGAGCATAGCCCGTGCAGGGGTGAGTATAAGCTACTCAGTAGGGACCACGAGACCCCCGATGGTCTCCCAGAATCCATAAAGGATAAACCACAAAGGAAAGATACAATCACAAAGTAACATTCGACACTGCTTAAGTATATGCCCATACATATACCTAAGTCATATTCTAGTTCGGATCCAACATCCGAGATCATGTACAACCCAATAAATACAGGAAATCACAACCCAATCCACATAGGAAAGAAAAATGTAATCCACACAGGATAGCACAACAGAATCCACATAGGAAAGCCAAACATGATTCAGCTCACACAGGTATACTTCTTCGTATGACGATAGAGATGTTCAGATATAGCCACTGATTCATCTAAGCCGTCAGACCCACAAAGGATCGATAGGTACTAACCCCCGCAATGACCCACAAAGGATCTGACCCACACAGGATCTATAGATAACTAACCCCTGCAATGACCCACAAAGGATCTGACCCACACAGGATCGATAGGTAACTAACTCCCGCAGTGACCCACACAGGATCGGACCCAGACAGGATCTGTAGGCGATGACCCACACAGGACCGCTGAGCGCATACCAACACAGGATCTGACCCACACAGGATCAGTAGCACTGATCCACGTAGGATCGCTGAGTGTTGTAGTCATCACCGTCGAATCCACAGAGGATTTCAGCACAGTCGTCGTCGCCGTCATCGTCGCAGCCAGCTCTAGGGTTCCCACACACAGCAAGCTCGTTCGGGAGGGTCCGCTCCATCAGCTGAGGGGATCATACAACAACTGACACATAGTCCGGAGTTGATGTATCCAAAAGTTCTGTATTGTCAACAAGAACTCGATGTCATAGACGGCGCGTCAATCGGACGCCCGGTCTGAAAGTTATTGGCTTTTTCGTCCTAGGGGCCCGGTTGGTTTTTAAATCAAAACCAAACCGACCGCACTCCAACTTCATCCAAACCTCGAGTGAAGTTAGCCAAAATTTCCGTCTCACTTAGAGGAATCCATCAAAGTCGACGGCACGTCAATCGGACGTCCGGAACTCATGTTATGAGTGTTTCCGCTCCGAGGGCCCGGTTGGTTTCGTGTACGAACCAACCCAGCCGAACTCAACGTTCTCCGAAACCTTGTGTATAATATACCGAACCGACCGTCTCAATCGAAGGATCGCTACGCAACTGACGGTGCATCGATCGGAGGTCTGTAACCCATGTTATGGGAAATAGACCAAAACAGTCCGAAAATGGGGGGTCTGGGCCCGGTCCGACCCGGCCCAACCCCCCCCCCCCCCCCCGGGTCGGCCCGAACCGGGTCGACCCGACCCAGGTACGGGTCCGACCCGGTAGGGCGTGGCCCGGCCCGGCCGGCGCGGCCCAGTTCGGCACTGGCCGAGCGGCCGCGCAAAGGGGAGCCACCCCCTTGAATGAAATCGTGGCCCCGCGTGGGGGGCCACTCCTTGCCAATGGATGCGGCATAGCGTCAAGTCCCCGCCTCCTCGGTCCCGCGCAGTCGCAGGACCAGCAGCCTGTCGTCGCGGCTTCAGCTACAGCGGCCCTTCCGGGCACCGCCGCATCCGGCCGCCGGCGCCGCCGTGCCGGTGAGGCGCGCCTGTGGGGTTTTCTGCGGACCACCGGATGAGCTCCGGTGGTCAGTTTTGCCTGCCGTCTTCACCAACGGCCCTCCTCGGACCGGTTCTTCATTGTGAAGACCTCAAAATGCCCTTGTGGCCTGCTTCGTCATCGCCCACAGATCCGCACACCAAGAACGAAGATACGGTGGGTTCGGACTTGTTCGTTGTTCCGCACATACCGTGTTAGCGGTTTAAACGGTTTTCGACAAATTTTAAACACATATAGAGGATATAAATCACATAGATTTAATTAATCCAAAACCCCTACCTCAAGCGTCATCGAGCGAGGGTTCACAACGGAATTTCACGTCGCGGAAGAAGGCATCACGGAAGGGGGATCGTCGCGTCACGGAGAAAGGATTCGTCGGCGTCGGGTCGTCGATATCTGAGGATCCAGCGTTCTTGTCGACCTTCGTCGGAGGTCGGCATTCTTCGCGTTCTTTGCGTTCTTCGCATTCTTCACGTTCTTCGTTGAGGAAGGAGTGATTCACGACTTGAGTGATTTCTCCCAAACCCTCTCGCACAACCAACCTCTAATAAAATAAGAGTTTGTCTTATTTTATTTCTCAAGCCATGCGTTTTAAAATTCAAAAAAGAAACAAACAATTAATTGAATTAATTGCAACGTTTAAACTGCCCAAATTAATTGAGGTGTTTCTTTGACAGAAAAACGCAAGGGTTGACTTCCACTTAATCGGGGTGCGGGTGCATTACCTTATTAAAGGAGGGGGTTTAGGAAGAAAAGAAATGGTGGGGCTCGTGTGGGTCCCACCTCACAATTATCCTACCTATTGGGTAGGATATTGTGGGTCCCACTCATCCACTTAACATAGGTTAATAAAAATAAAATAAAATTGGTTGCACCACTTTTATTTTATTCGTTTACTTAACCCCAAAATTTAAAAACCACACCCAAGAAAACGCAACTCCGGAAAAGGTGTTTCTAAGCAATTACCGGCGCTGCGATTCCATCGGTGCGCTCGGAATTCGATTCCAAGCGCTGGTTCAAAATTTAGAAAAACCTGCTCGTTCGTTCACTGAATGTACCCGAGCTAAACATCAGAAAATGATTCCGGGCACACCGGGCCTCGGAATCAGGTGCCGTTAGAAACTGCGTTCTTGTAAAATCCCAAATAAAATTAAGAAAAAAAATTCCCTTGAATTTTACGGATCTTTATAGGTATATTTTCATATAGGAGTGTGGTTCTAATTAAAAGGGATGTATGAATCATTATTACAATTATTCTTTGGTTTTATGTTCCTCTAATTCATTTTATTACATTGTAATTAATTTAATTCCCTTTACCTAGTCACTTCAAAAGTGTAATTTTGATTAGGATATGAGACCCAATGTGATAGAGGGGTTTGGGGAGTCCGATCTACCTTAACTCCATCTCTTGATTTAGAGATAAAAAATACTACATTTTTGTTTTTTTAAATGACTCGACTAAAGGTATTGATGGTATTATGTAGTATTACTAGAGGCCGACTAAGAAAAATTAGTTAATTCAAGAAGTCTCTTGATTATTCATTATAATAGTTTTATTAGTGAAGTTGAGTTTCTCCAAATTAAGAAAACCCATCAGAGAAAAATCAGTTCACCTCTCTTCATCCTTCTTGACCTAGTTTATGTATACTAAAGTTATGTTTATAGTCAATAGATTTTTTAGTTTATTTTATTTCATAACAAATTATGTTTCAATTAAGACCTAATGATCATGTTAAAGTCTATACCTAGGATTTATTTTTCTATCTGGGATTGAGCTTATAATTTCACTATACTATGATTTTAGTGTTAGTTATTGTAGTAAAAATTTAAATTATAAAATTTGGTAGCTCATAAAAAGATAAAAACCCTTAGTACATGTTAGTATTTTTGGCCTCTTGGGATAAAGAACTTAATTTATTATAGTTAATTGACCATGAGATGTAGGGGATAATGTTTAATTATATAGGTTAGGTGTGGATATACCTTTAGAAAACATAGTCACAACATTATTTTTAGGTGTATAAGGATTTATGGGGAATAACCTTGGGAATAACCTATGATTTAAAGAGGAACAGTTTCCATGAATAGTAACTCTTAGTACAACTTTAAATACTGATTCTTGGTCAAAATATTTCCTTAGTAAGCCCTAAGAGGATGAATTGATTCACTAGTAAGAGGCCTCAAGAGTGTAAGGAAAATTGGTGACCTTCATTCATTATGGGATCTTTATTGGAGGCATCATTTTCCATAGCCTATATAAGGCATGGTAAAAGTGGTATTTTATAATTGTTTTGGGTGGAAAAACAATAGATGAGTCAAGAACCCCCAGTTCCTATTTTAACCTCTAGGTTTCCACTTTTAAAGTCAACTGAGAAAGAATTGGCTGGCCAAGGTATGAATTATGGTTCTTATGGGGATATCATATTGTATTTGTTAAAGTTTTACTCAATTGGTTGTCACTAGGATTTTTTTGTATATATTTATGTATTTATGCCTCAAAATAGAAGGCATAAGAGACTTTTTTATATAAAATTATAGGCATGGATACCTGAGTAATTGTGTAAGAGACATAAAATTTCTCCAAGCATTTAGGTAGAGGTTTTATCATTCAAATCATGATTTTTATTGGGTGAAATATGAATGAGAACCTTTGGTTTTGTTGTGGGTTCATGTCTCCATTAGTGAGGGCATGAGTCCAAGATAGTCTATGTTTTAACAGTTCTTCATCATTTCCTCATTTCATTGAAAATTTTCAAACTCTTATTAAATATACATTCTTGAAAAAATGGGATTCCATTAAATTCCCCCAATATAATTGTACATAATGGGGAAAAATTGATCAAACTATTGGGAAAATGAGACCTTGGTATGATAAAACAATAAGTTTCCATTCCAATGTTAGAGGTGTTGGTAACATAAAGATATGAAGATATTGGATGCACATATGGATCATAACAAGGGTTCACACACCGGTGGTGCTGTTGGGCATGTATCCTACATATTTCTAATTATGTTCACTTTGAAGAAGGATATGGGGAGAATCAGTCCCCATATATAAGTATTTAGAGACTATATTAGTCAAGGTGTACAATATTCATCTAGCCTATTCTTAAAGATTCAATTTCCCTCTTCTCGATCATTTGATCTCAGCACACACCTTATTTTTAGTAATTCTTGGCCTCATTGATTTCTAAAAAAGATATGTGACCTCACTTAGGATATCCATGATGAGATTCCAGGATCATTACATATAAATTTTATCACTAAGTGTGCTAGATGATGCACCTAATATGTTATTTACACGCAAAGAGTTATTTGTGTTGGGACTAGGAATTTCAGAGGTGTTTTAAAGATATTAGAAGTTTTTATGGAAGATGTTATGAATGTTTTTTATATTTTTTTCAAACATAAATTATCAAAGTTTTTTTTTGGATTTATAAAAATTTGATAATTGATAGATAAACCAATATATATTTTACCAACAATTTCTATTGAACAGACTAATCCAGATGTGGATTTCTTCAAATAAGAAATGTGTGGAATGTTTTTATCATATATATTTTTCATTGAATTCAAATTTGGTTATTATTTTATGTTGTTAATTTTTTCATAATTAAGAGTTATAAAATATATAACGACTGAAGAGTTTGTAGAAAGGGGGGGGGGGCAGAAATTAATTTGTATGTAAAAAGATCATACTATGATGTTCTAAATAATTTTCCAAGACAGATACTTCTGGATAGCGGATTGTTTTTTATGTTTGCATTCAAAACAAAAGAATTTATGAATTTCTTATAATACAGAGTTTTTATTGGACATAATATTGTGATGTTTTTACAAAACTAATAGTTGGCGAAGTGCAAAGGGAGATGCTAAGAAATGCCAACAAATGAAGTCTAAATAGAAAAATCTCAATCGAGTAAAGACCAATGGATGATCCGTTTCAATATATTTGTTCTAGGATTATCAAACTAACATTTTTCACAATTTATATCATTTAAAAATATATTAATTTTATAATATTATTTTGATTTAGGATGATCAAATTAATTTTTTTATAAATATCATCTGATTGTGATTGGCATATAAAGCCAACAATCTAAGAGAGTTTTGATGCAAGTCATTACTTAATGGAAGTTTTTGAGAAGGACGTCCAATATGCTCATACAATATTTTTATAGTAATAATTATATGGATTCTTGATGGATGGAATAAATGATATAATGTATCTATAGGATAGTCATGCGGTATAATGTTTTACCGATTAAAAAACACTAAAAAAATTCAAAAAGGTATTTAAATGTGGGGATGAAAATGATCTATAAATGTTACAAATATCCTTAGAGGTAGATTATTATAGTCTAGGAATAAGTAATATTATTTGAATATTTTGGTTACTCAATTTTTTTAGAAAATCCAAGAATACTCTAGAATCCTTTTGAATCATCCAGAAGAATTTTTGAGTGTGGGAGTTAGAAATTTTAGAGTTTTCATTAAGAGAGAAAAAAATAAATGCTTTCCTTTAATCTTTTGAGATAACAGATCTAAGGGGTTGTGTGAATAAACAAAAATTTGTGTATTGTTTAACGGAATAAATTCTAAAGCATTATAGAAATTGTTTCAGATAGAGAGATGCCAGATGAAGTTATGAAAGTCAAATTTTGATCGGGATGTTTGAAAACAAGGAATATCTTGGTTGAGGAAGAAGAATAAGAAGATAAAGAAATTGAATATAGGATTTTCGTTTATTATTGGTCGAAAATAGAAGAAACCAAACAATGTTTCACCTAAGGTGGAATAGACAATCTATCAATAGTTGTAACCAGATGTACCAAGTATAAGAAAATTTATATCATTATTCTAATGGAAAGAGATAGAGTTTTTTAGAAAGTTGAATAAAAAAGGTAAACCAAATGAATTGTGAAGAAAAATATTTTTTTACAAAAGTCTAAATAAGATTTTATTACCTAAGGAAGATTAAAAAAGTAAAAAATAAGTATTTATAAGAAGCACAATCATGAAGTAGTACAAGTATAAAAATGAAAAATATCAGAACCTTTCAGTGAAGGTTTCTAAAAGTTTTTACAAAATATTTTTTACATAATTTACCTATGTGAAGTGATCATTATATTTTTTTAAATTATTGTGAAACAAATGTTTAGGGACATTCCTTAAATGTTGTATCCATATAAAAGGATTATTTTCTTGTGGATTTCCTGGTATTGTATTATTTGAAAATTATTCCATATAATAGGAACTATTACTGAGTAGTAAACCATGTAAATTATTATGTACTAATTGTTTATATTTGGTTATTTATGTTTATAAAATTCATAAATATATATTATGAAGAAAATGTTGTTTCATAATTTTTAAAATATAAAAATTAATGATCAAGGATTCACCCTTTCTTCTCTTAGTGATCAAATAGATATTGATTGGTTATTTCACTTTGTATTATGGTTATATTAATTTTCAAAGGATGTATAAGAATAAATTCAATGTGTTTTGATCTTGGGATTTAGAAAGGGAATCCTCACACTAAAGAAAGTTTTTACCCCCACACTTATTAGTAAGAATAGTAACATTGAATAACTGGATGCATAAATTCGTGCAGGTAGTCCTTAAAACAGATGATTTTATAAATTATTATATATATATGAATATTTCTAAAAGAGTATAAGGATAAATATATAGAAATGTTTTCCGATGGATGAGATATGTAGGAGAATATAGCAACTAAATGTTTTCCAGAAAACCTCTATTGATATAATTAAAATGAATATATTATTTTCCAAGTGTGGAAGAAGGGTTTGATGAGTTACAGAGAAACCATCCATAATGTTTTGAGTTTAAAGTCTTATAAAAGAGTGATTAATATCTCTTGGATTATGTTTTAAGAATAATTGAGATGGCCAAATGGAATTTTAGATGATTCCAAATTATTTTCATTAAATCTTGAATTTTAGGAGTTATGAATGAAAAAATATATGTCTTTAGATTTTTTTATGAGTTATTTTGACTCTAAATATGAATCATTTATAAGGAAAAGGAATTCACATATGGGTTATTTCCAGTTTTATTTAGGTATTATCACTATTTACATAAAAGTCATTTTAAAGTGTGTTAGGGTGAATAATGTCATCGTAAGCATAATTTGGTCACATAATCATAAATCCCAACCTACATAATGATGAATCCCACATAATTTATGATCATTTTAATTATGTGTAATCTTAAATAGAAGGTGTTTAAGGATATTGTTTTTTGAAATAATAATTTTATTTTTGCGTAGTCATTAACACTTAATGAAAATTCCGGGATTTTTAAGATATAAAATTCACCTTTCTTTAATAATATATTCTAAATTAGATTTTTTGATGATTCAAAAACAATTATTCAATATTAATAACAACATAATCACTTAAAAGGTTATATGATTCAAGATAGGGAATTATCTAAAGATGATATTCTAGTTTTGTTTAATAAGGTCAATGTTTATGAATTTCCAGAAGAAGTGAAGACATTTTGAACAATGAGGAAATGATAATTTAAGATTATTGTGTTATTCATTCATGTTCAAAACATCATAAAGCTATAAATATTTATGATTCAAGACTTTGATTTAATAAGATAGAACTCATGATCTACTTAAGAAAAAGAAATTTTATTTGTTTTCAAGAATAATGGAGATGTAAATCCATTGTTATATGCGATATTATTAAGAGGAATAAAATATCACAGAATGGATTGTGTATTTATATTAGAATTATAAAAAGAAGGAATATATAATATTCTATGTGATATTTACAGATTCAAGGTGAATATTTACGTGTACTTACTGAAATATCTCACACTACAAGATAAATCCCCCATACTATGAATTGAGCTGCTGGTATATTTATTTTTTATATCTCTGAAGAGATTTGATAATTGGATATTATGGATGAATTTTAAGATAGTGAGAGGATAATTCCAAATAAATAAAATATGAGATATATATTTAGTGGAGAGTTTAAATGAAAATAGAAAATAAATGAAGGATAATGTTATCATTTTTCTGGACATAGTAGTTGAGAAAATGAGGAGTTATGGAGATTGTGGGGTGGTCTCTTCACATGAATTTTATTTATATTTATTATACACATCCCATAAAACATTTCAATTCATGAGAATATGAAAATGATTCAAATAAAAGGTGAGGAAACCTATGAATAAAAAGAGAGAGCCTCTTTAAATAAAATATATTGGTTAAAACCATGTTTTATATGAATAGAGGATTTCATGAGAACCAAGTTGTGACTTAATGAAATATAAAAATCCAAAATAGAATATTTTCTCTCAAAGAATAAGAAGAATTAGATAATACTAATCCAAAAATTGAACACCTGCTGTGTATCAAATATGAGTGTGTTGACAAATTTTGTTGATCAGATAAATTCAACAATGTGGAGGTGGAGAATAAATAGAGTTAAGGAAGGTTGAATTTCATACACTACTATGTAAGTGTTATTTTTTTAAGAGGACATATAAATTTATTTGATAGTCTGCAATGTTCATTTTCTGAATAATGAATAATAGTTGGTAGAAAAACTGAGAGATCAGTTTTATGTGTTGTTTTTGAATATTAACAAGTACTTAAAGAATCTATAGTTGAGAAAGAAGATTAATTATTTTTGGATATAGTGAAAACCTTTGATTTTTTGGTGGCCTAATTTAAAAATTAATAAGGATATTATAAGAAACATGTGTGATTACAGTATAAAGAACATATAAAACATATTATACAATAACATGTTTAATATTTTTACTACTTACATATATAATATGTGGCACTTATTTCTAGATGGACCTTGGCTAACCCAGTATAGTTTGATGATAATATTATAGAATAGAATATATGAATTGGGAATCATGATCATGATAAGGAGTGTGAGTCTCAAGAGGGGTCAAACTTTATAAAAATACTTATTTCATAATTTAATTCTTCCCTACACTGCATACAGCGATGTTCTAGGATAAATAAGAAAATATCCATATGTTTTAACAATAAATACGGGATAAATATCCAATGGTGTTAAAATGTTAAAGAAGAAATTGGAATTTGGAAAAAGTTTGACTACAACAGATTTAATCTCCTCTCAAGTTTGTCTACACCAGTCAACTTGGACTAAAAAATGGTACCAAATCCTAAGTTCCCTCTGATTGGATTTATTTTAAGGTCCCCATTTTTTTACATGAATACATGATGAGTGTAACACCCAGAGATTTTATGAAAAATATTCTTTTTAATTTCATTAATGTCTTGTGTTGTACGCTACACCAAAAGGAGCTTGCACAACACGTATCCTTGACTTGCCTTGCATTACACACAATCACGACCTTCCACGATAGTGTGTGTAGTACGCAATACTGAGTTTCACTAAACAACTATATGATATTAAAATATTATTAAAACTAGCCATTATGAATAGTAATAACCACCTTTTAAAATTTTATAAATTTTATCTCTCAAAATGGACTTCATTTTTGGATTCAGAGTATCGAATTTAGCCTAAGGTGAAATTTTTCTTTGACAGCGGGAATTAATTTTAAAGTAATTTCTGCCACTACTTTGTTTTGAATTTGGAAAAATGGATTCAATTTTGGAATCAGGATGTTCAAATTGTGTAAATAGGTAACTTTTTTTAGACATTTTGAATAATTACTTCGGTAAATATTTTATTTACCATGGTTAAAGGGTAAATTCGGTAAATAAGGGTTAAAAAATAATATTATAATAAACAAAATTACCCTAAAACGTGTTATAACCTTATTTGTTGATACATGTTCGACCATGGACATCTTTGGGTCAATTTTGGGACCCCATGGTGCCACTTGTAAGTGATAGGGACACTTTATTTTAATTAAGTTAAAATGAATACAAAAATGACACAAGCATATATCTTTTAGAAAAACAATTTTTACATAGGGTTATATATGTTGGATTTTCTATTGTAAATATTAATTAGAAAGATAAAAATATTTGCTACATAATTACATTTTATTTATAATTTTTAGACATTAAATAAGTTAATTTATTTATGACACAATAATGATGCAGTAATTACCATAATAGTGAAAAATTAACATAATTGATATTATAAATACCCAAATAAATATAATTTGAGACTTTTAATGAATTACACTAATTTTATATGTTAATAGGACATGTTATTAATTATTTCATTAACTTTGTTCAAAGTAATAATTCTGTTATGAGTTTCACAAAAATCAACTATTGAATAGTGTCAAAATTGACATAAAATACTTTTTAAAACAAATATAATATTATTGATTGTTATTTTATTCCAAAAAATCTAAGGTTCGGCCACGATACTTATATCAAGATAGGTGTATAATTAATGGACCACTTTAGGGTATCTTGTATGTATATGGAATGTTTATTAACTATATAATATAAAAATACAAGTGACATGGTAAATGTCAATCTAATTAACTAAGAGTTAAAACTAAAAGATAAGGTTAGTATAATGACCTAAACTTGTCTAAATTCTATTGGATGAGAGGATTTCGACCCATCCCAACCTTAGATTCTAAATAAATCAATTTGGAGATATTTATAAACGAATTTTCTTTATAATAAAATAAAATTGTTAGTTATTCCAAAGGTGCCCCTCTCCTCCCTTATAAAAGGGCACCTCCTCCCCCTCTTCCTCACACCACTTTGAGCCTTCACGCTCGGCCAAACCCTGAAAAAGTCTCTTCTAAACTTCCCTAGAAACATCCTATAGGTCCTGGTATTCTTCAAAGACCAATTTTAGTGCCCTAATAAGAGGACTCAAAGAGGCGCTTCAAAGAAGAGGTAATGTCTGTTACCGATTCTTTCAACTTTATTTCTTCTTCCACTTATTCTTCATTGGTTGTTTAATTATGAAATAATAACATCAATATCCCTCATATACTGATATTTTATTATAAGTATTAAACAACCCTATTTAACCATCTATCCATCCTACGGAAAACGAAATCATCGCGCATGCGTACGTACAGAATACCATCTCCATGTCGTGGTGTAATCTATTTTCCACCACCACCTTACTTGGATGGGTATAATGGTGTAAATAATAACTATATATGATTATTTTAAAGTGATATTGATTCTGAAATAGTATACATACACTCCAATACAGTCCCATGATCATGAGAATGATATCATCGCTCGTGCGTACGTACGGAATACCGTCTCCACGACGCGATGAGATTCATTCTCCACGTTAACCATTCATGAATGATTATAAAGTATATATAATAAGTAATCATGAAATATATGACATAATAATGATACTGGATTTATGTGTATATATATGTATGTCATCTACTTAATTCCATTCAACTCAATAAGGAAAGGAAAACAACGTTCATGCGTACGTACGGCCTACCGTCTCCATGAACGGTGTATTTCATTCCATTTACTGATTTATTATATATATGTATATTATGAATATATATTATATATAAATCATGTTTTATATTCTGGAATTAAGTAATCATGATCTATGTAAACATATGAATAATTACAAGTCAAAACACGGACGACAAACGAAATAATTTTACCCAAAACGCTCTTTAACATGGAAATTACAAAAGAAAGGGAAATATAAGGTCATAAGTGAACCATATATGATATCATAACAATGAGTATGATTCGAGAATAAGTCAATGACATTATTTAAATTATTATACAGTAGGTTCGGACACTTACGAAGCAAATCGGACCTAAGGTAAGGGAAAACATCACAATCTCATTTTATTCGAGATTGTTTATACTTTGGTATTTACTGGGGTGTATTTTATCATCCACATCCATGATTCCTCAATATTTGATATTTTTCCATCCACCTACAATTGTTTATATCAAATTTTACCCTTCGGTGAGTTTTTAGTAAAAGATATAAAAGGAATCCTTTTTCGTTTTTCGTACGAGGTACTTTTTGACTTTTCCGACAAAAGTACGGGAAGAATGTTTTTTTTAAATTATACGGAATGAATGGATTTTTAAAAAATTACTTCCAAGAAGCTTACTTTACAAGTTTTCAAGTTTGTTTTTAATCATCTTCTTTTAGTTTAAAATTTTATGACATGTTAAGAAAGGAAAATGTTTTTGAGGTAGAAAGGATATTTTCCTCAAGAATGGAGTTCAAGTGTTTTATCAAAATTATTTTCCATCTAAGATAATATAGGGTTCTATTTATATCCCTATTATAACATTGATTTGATTATGTTGTGATGGAATTATTTTTATGAAATCCTTTATCTTATATGAATTGTTTTATGATTTCATGTTGTTTAAGAATCCCATTTTTATTACATGGGTTATGCAATGATGTATGATTTATGATTTTGTGGAACACATAAGAATGGTATAATTATGAGATGGGTGGGACCTATATCTCCCTCCAATTCATTGGGTAAAGATTTTATATCTCATGAGATAGACATGGCTGGAACTGTAGGTTAAACCGGCATAGTGAAACAGGACTGAAACGAGGAATGAACTCAGTTTAGAAATGGACTCTGTCCACTAAGAATGTCTTGTCAATGAGTCTTGACTAATAAGAAATGATTCTCTATGATTATGTGTGTACGCCGCGAAGTTTCATGTTTTAAGTTATTATTATTGGGATTACATTTCACTAATATTATTTACCCCATGTTATGATATTATGATCTCTTTTGCAGGTTAAGATTTCCAAAATGTTATGTTCTTATGAATATGATGTGATTGATATTTCTTTTGTTTACCCTTACTGAGCATTTGAGCTCACCCTTTTATGTTTTCTTTTCCCAGGGATATAAAGAATGGTTTTAGTTAAGAAAAAAAGGGGGAATATCTTTATGGGAGATGTTGAAGATCTTTCACAATGATTAGAAGATTACGTTCCATGTTTCCAAAGACACTAAACTATTACGGTCCTTGTGTGTGTGTTTTTGTTATGTACTAAGTATTCCGCAAAAGTAATGTAATTTCCATGTACGTCAAGATTTTGGCCTCTACAGTTAGTATCAGAGGGAGGTTTAGTCAACCTTTGGAAACTAGGATGCGAGAAAATTAGTGAGATCCCTAGAGATATTTCTAAGGTATATCTAGGGATTTCCCTAAGATTAAGTATAAGTATATGTTATAGTACTAGAATTACGGTAACCCAAGATGTTAGATATTGAAGTTACTCCTCCTTTATTGTGTTGTTTTCCCTAGCATAATTTTTGCCTCTCACACTATTCTTTTTGGGTTTTAGACGATGGCTGGAACCCGAAGTAACCCTGTTGATCAATGTAATAGACAATGCAATGATTGTCCTCCTGAACAAACAAATGTTATGGGAGATGGAGTGAAAAATCTTATTACTATACTTACACAAGCTATGAATCATTCTAGACTTCCAAATGAGCAGAGAAGGGAACAATATTCTATTGAGTCCTTCATGAGGCAACGTCCACCTTCTTTCAGTGGGTCTTCTGATCCACTTGTTTCTGAACAATGGATCAGTACTACTGAAAAAGATATTTTCAGTTTATCAATGTTCTGAATATGATAAAGTCATCTTAGCAGTGTATCGTTTGGAAGCTGATGCTGATCAATGGTGGAATCTTATCAAGAATATGAGGCCAAGAGATGAAATTGAGTCCATGGAATGGGATGATTTCAAGAACTTATTTTTCAATAAGTACTTCCCTCGTATTCTTCGAACAAAGATGGAGAAGGAGTTTATTGAACTAAAGAAAAAGGATGATGAATCTGTTGGTATATACGATGAGAATTTTACAAGTCTTTAAAGGTATGCATCTGGATTTATCATCCAACCTGAAAGTAAAGTTGATCGATTCGTCAGTGGCTTAAAACCAAATCTTCGAAGGGAATTAGCTATAAGAGACTTCAGTAGCTATGAAGAAATTGTGTGTTGTGCTATCAAGGTAGAAATGGAAGTTGGTGTTACTTATCCATCTCATAGTTTTGACAAGAAAGGAAAGATGGAGTTCAAGGAGAAATATCAGAATAATGGTCAAAAGAAGATGAATGTTTCCTTATGCTCAAAGTGTGGAAAGAAGCATGGTGGAGATTGTCTTAATGGGACAAGTAAATGTTTCAAATGTGGAAATGAAGGTCATCGGGCATTTTAATGCCGCAATGATGGGAAGAAGATGTCTAATTATGCAAACAATGGAAGGGATACACAGAATGAACCTACTACGCTTAAATGCTTCAAGTTCAAGGAAATAGGGCATTAGGCTAACAAATTCTCTAATCCAAGGGTTATTGATGATCGACATGAGCATCCACTTAAGGAAAAGGACAAAGGGAAGTCACATGCGATCACCATTGGCGATGTTGAATATGACAATGATGTGGTGGAATGATTAAGTGCTTATGTAATGGGATTCCAAAATAATGTTGTATATAGTATCGTGGAATATTGGAATATTTATGTATTGGTCTATTGTGGTTTTCAATAATTTTATGGTACCGGTAACCATGGAAAGTGATTGAGATATTTTTGGAAAAAAGATGATATGAGCATAACGAAGGGATAAGGAAAAAATGAAATCTTTGACAGTATTCATGATCTCATGATTGATATAAGGACGAAGTGATATCATGGTTTGAGTATATATAATTTTGGGGATTTTGGTATGTGGAAAGAGTTAACTTTTAACAGCAATCATGTTTTCAATAAGGTTCAATGGGTATTAATTTTTTTTCAAGAGAATACATGATTAAGGCCGTTGAATGTTTGTAATGTGACTAACAAGACAAATCTCATGATATATGGGGATCAACAATGGTATTAACAGGCTAGTTTTATGAACTCTTTGGTAATCGTTTTCACTATAATATGATATTAGACAGCATTATTTTTGATAATCCTGAAGATTGTAATGGATTATGTTGGACATAAGATAGTATTGTTTAAGGATAGAAGTTTTTTTGATATTATTTATGGGATGTTATAGTAATGTAGTTTTAGATAAAGGACAACTAGCAGGATGGGCGACAGCCCATCGCGTCGGATAAGGCTGTGGGAATCGAACCCACAACCGAAGTGCGACTGGCCTTTATCGCCTACCACTGGCCTAAAGGAAGTACATGTTTAGTAGAAACTAGTTTTATTATATTAATCAGTACGATATATGAAGTATAAGTCCATTTTAGGAACCATATGCGATTAATCTCACTATAGATCGACTTATGTATTTTTTTTATAACTTTTCTAACCTTTTGTTTGAGACAGATGGAATGACTCATCATTCTATCACATGATTTACTAACACATCATGAATGACAAATTAAACATCATTTATTTAAGAGATGAAGTGGAAATTGTCCAAATAACGACCAATAGTGAGACTATACCAAAATCATGAAAGTATTTCTTCTAATTCCAATTTCATCAACTTTAGGGAAATGATCTTAAAAACCAAAAATGTTGTCCTAGTGCTCTTATATCTGATGAATCAGATGGTACCATAGATTGTCACAAATTTATGGCTTTGTGATTGCTGTCTTTTCCATAGCCATGTTCTCTACCACTCTCCAACAAAACATGATGGTTAGATTTCTCTTCCATATCCATATTTTCACCTATGTGGAAACCCAGTGATTAGTTTATTTGGCTAACCGTTACATTTCATACTTTTGTTTTTAAAGATTGGTTTTGGTATTCCTTTTTAGAATGTGGGTTTCTATTAAAGAAACTTTCTAATAGTAAACCCTTTATAACCCTGACGAACTTCGAGGGAGAAATTCATTTTAAGGGGGGTAGAATGTAACACCCCGAGATTTTATGAAAAATATTTTTTAATTTCATTAATGTCTTGTGTTTTACGCTAAACCAAAATGAGCTTGCACAACACATATCCTTGACATTACTTGAATTATACGCAATCATGACCTTCCTCGATAGCGTGTGTAGTACGCAATACCGTGTTTCACTAAACAACGACATGTTATTAAAATATTATTAAAACTAGACGTTTTGAATAGTAATAACCACCTTTTAAAATTTTAGAAATTTTATCTCTCAAAATGGACTTCATTTTTGGATTCGTAGTATTGAATTTATCATATGGTGAAATTTTGGTACTTTTCGGATAACATTCATATTTTGATGAATAGTGAAAATTACTCAATTTTAATTAAAAACAACTTTTTTAATCAAAATAATTAATAGTGAAAAATTATGAATTTTAGTGGTTTTAAAGTATATTTAGAATATATTTTTACGATTTAATACAATGTTGGTCATTGGACATAATTTCCCAACTAAACTGAACATAAACAATTATCAATCTTTTGATAATTATTATATCTTAAAAACACGCTTTTTGTTTTGATAGCGGGAATTAATTTTAAATTAATTCTTGCCACTTCTGTGTTTTGAATTTGGAAAAATGGATTCCATATTTGGAATCATGATGTTAAAATTGTATAAATAGGTAACTTTTATTTTTAGACATTTTGAATAATTACTTCGGTAAATATTTTATTTACCATGGTTAAGGGTAAATCCGGTAAATTAAGGTTAAAAAATTATATTATAATAATAAAACAAATTACCCTAAAACATGTGATAACCTTATTGGTTGATACATGTTCGACCATGGTAATCTTTGGGTCAATTTTGGGACCCCATGGTGCCACTTGTAAGTGATAGGGACACTTTATTTTAATTAAGTTAAAATGAATACAAAAATGACACAAGCATATATCTTTTTGAAAACCAATTTTTACATAGGGTTATATATGTTGGATTTTAGATTGTAAATATTAATTAGAAATCTAAAACGATTTCCTATATAATGATATTTTATTTATAATTTTGAGACATTAAATAATTTAATTTATTTATGACACAATGATGATGCAGTAATTACCATAATAGAGAGAATTAACATAATTTATATTATAAATACCCAAATAAATATAATTTGAGACTTTAAATGAATTAAACTAATTTTATAGGTTAATAGGACATGTTAGTAATGATGTAATTAACTTTTTTCGAAGTAATAATTCTGTTATGAGTTTCACAAAAATCATCTATTGAATAGTGTCAAAATTGACATAAAATAGGTTTTAAAACATATATTATATTATTGATTGTTATTTTATTCCTAAAAATCTAAAGTTAAGCCAAGATACTTATACCAAGATAGGTGTATCCTTAATGGACCACTTGGGGGTCTCTTGGATATATATGGTAAGTTTATTAACTATATAATATAAAAATACAAAGTGACATGGTAAATGTCAATCTAATTAACTAAGAGTTAAAACTAAAAGATAAGGTTAGTATAATGACCTAAAATTGTCTAAATTCTATTGGATGAGATGATTACGACCCATACCCACCTTATCTTAGAAATGAAACAATTTGAGCTATTTAAAACCGAATTTGGCTTTATAATAAAGTAATATTTTTAGTTATTCCAAAGGTGCCCCTCTCCCCCCTTATAAAAGGGCACCTCCTCCCCCTCTTCCTCAGACCACATTGAGCCTTCAAGCTCGGCCAACCCCTGACAAATTATCTTCTACACTTCCATATAAACATCCTATAGGTCCTGGTCTTCTTCAAAGACCAATTTTAGTGCCCTAAGAAGAGGACTCAAAGAGGCGCTTTAAAGAAGAGGTAATGTTCGTTACCGATTCTTTCAACTTTATTTCTTCTTACACTTCTTCTTCTTAGGTTATTTCATTATTAAGTAATAACATCATTATCAATAATATACTTATATGTTATTATAAGTATGAAACAACCCTATTTCACCATCTATCCATCCTACGGAAAACGAAATCACCGCGCGTGCGTACGTACGGAATACCGTCTTCACGCTGTGGTGTAATCTATTTTCCACCACCACCTTACTTGGATGGGTATAATGGTGTAAATAATAACTATATATTATTATTTTAAATTTATATTGATTCTGAAATAGTATACATACACTCCAATACATTCCCAAGATCATGAGAACGATATCATCGCTCGTGCATACATACAGAATACCGTCTCTACGACGTGATGAGATTCATTCTACACGTTAACCATTCATGAATGATTATAAAGTATATATAGTAAGTAATAATGAAATATATGAAATAATAATGATACTATATTTATGTGTATATATATTTATTTCATCCACTTAATTCCATACAACTCAATAAGGAATCGAAAACAGCGTTCATGCATACGTATGGCCTACCGTCTCCATGAACGGTGTATTTCTTTCCATTTACTGATTTATTATATATATGTATATTCTGAATATATATTATATATAAATCATTTTTTATATTCTGGAATTAAGTAATCATGATCTAAGTAAACATATGAATAATTACAAGTCAAAACACAGATGACAAATGAAACAATTTTACCCAAAACGCTCTTTAACATGGAAATTACAAAAGAACGGGTAATATAAAGTCATAAGTGAACCATATATGATATAACAACAATGAGTATTATTCTGGAATAAGTCAATGACATTATTTAAATCATTATATAGGAGGTTCAGACACTTACGAAGCAAATCGGACCTAAGGTAAGGGAAAATATCACAATCTCATTTTATCCGAGATTGTTTATACTTTGGTATTTACTGGGATGTATTTTATCATAAACATCCATGATTCCTCAATATGTAATATTGTTTCCATCCACCTACAATTGTTTAAATCCAATTTTACCCTTCGGTGAGTTTTTAGTAAAAGATATAAAAGGAATCTTTCGTTGTTTTTCATACGAGGTACTTTTTGACTTTTCTGACCAAAGTATGGGAAGAATGTTTTTTTAACTTATACGGCATGAATGGATTTTTAAAAAATTATTTCCAAGAAGTGTACTTTACATGTTTTCAAGTTTATTTTTAATCAACTTCTTTTAGTTTAAAATTGTATGACATGTTAAGAAAGGAAAATGTTTTTGAAGTAGAAACGATATTTTCCTCAAGAATGGAGTTCAAGTGTTTTATCAAAATTATATTCCATATAAGATAATATAGGGTTATGTTTCTATCCCTATTATTACATTGATTTGATTATGTTGTGATGTAATTATTTTTATGAAATCCATTATCTTATATGAATTGTTTTATGATGTCATGTTGTTTAAGAATCCCATTTTTATTACATGGGTTATGCAATGATGTATGATTTATGATTTTGTGGCACACATAAGAATGTTATCATTATGAGATGGGTGGGACCTATATCTCTCTCCAATGCATTGGGTAAAGAGTTTATATCTCATGAGATAGACATGGATGGAACGGAAGGTTAAACCGGTTCAGTGAAAGAAGACTGAAACGAGGAATGAACTCGGTTCAGAAATGGGCTTTGTCCACTAAGATAGTCTTGGAAATGAGTCTTGAATAATAGGAAATGATTTTCTATTATTATGTGTGTATTCCACAAAGTTTCATTTTTCAGGTTATGATTATTGGGATTAAATTTCACTACTATGATTTATCCCATGTTATGATATTATGATCGCTTTTGTAGGTTAAGATTTCCAAAATGTTATGTTCTTATGAATATGATGTGATTGATATTTCTTTTGTTTACCCTTACTGAGCATTTGAGATTACCCTTTTATGTTTTCTTTTCCCCAGGATATAAAGAAAGGTTTTGGGTAAGAAAAAAAGGGGAAGATCTTTATGGGAGTTGTTGAAGATCTTTCACCATGATTAGAAGATTACGTTCCGAGTTTCCAAAGACACTAATCTATTGCGGTCCTTGTGTGTGTGTTTTTGTTATGTACTAAGTATTCCGCAAAAGTAATGTAATTTCCATGTACGTCAAGATTTGGGCCTCTACAATGAGTATATTTCAAATGGAAATTAATTATATTTATATATGACATTCCATTGCTATAAATAAATATTTTGATGTTTCAACCAATAATTTAAGAAATAGTAAAAAATAATAGTGGTAAGGAAGTAGAGAAAGAGCTTAAATAAGAAATATTATGCAATAATAGATTAAGGTTTTCACATTGGTAAATGTTGTGATAAATTTGTTGATTATTATTCCTCTAGTGAAACATGCACAAGCTATGATGAATATGAATTTAGTGAATCACATAATGATTTATATTTTGAAGTCAATGAATATATAATGTAGGTAAGTCTATAATTTTTTAGATACATATTTTCAAAAATAAAGGTACATAAAAATGAGAATTCATAACTCGATAAGTAATTTGATTCTATGGAGGATTCATTAGTTATAAAAATAATCTATTTCAATATTATCACAAGACTTGAGAAATTTATAGAAGAATATTTCACACCAATTAATTAATGATATTCTCAATATAAAGATAAATTAAAAATATTCATTAATGAGAACTAAATATTTATAAATTTTGTTAAACATTTCTTATATGTTTTTGAGGAATTCCAAAAAACAATTATCTATGAATGTGAATGATACTTAATTAGAGGTAAAGTCGATGAAAGAAATATATCTAGATAAATCTCCAAAAGAGGAATGTTAATAGCATAGGGATTTGATGAGTAAGATGAAAAAGACTATGAATATAGGTTAAAATAATAAGAAGACCCAAAAATCATTTTGAATCCTAAATTTCTAGAGCGGGATGTTAATTTGAAAAATCAGTAAAACACCGATGTTGGATCCTTGGATTCTTCTTGAAGAAGTATTGATGACACATGCACATCTGGTACAAGTTCTGATAAAACCAAGTCCCAAAATTGTGGGAAAATATTCTTGATATCATATGGATAACGATAAAACTCCATCTCCATGGATAAGGTAAACAAAAAACTAATTAATTCTTATTTTAATAATTTGGTTTCAACTGCATATAAAAGGTTCTAGTAATGAACTATAAAAACTGAGGGTGAAAATTTGAATGAAATTCGTCACATATTCTAGGGTGAACTAAGGCATGTATAAGAATAAAATGTTCTCAAATAAATCTCAAAATAGTAATTAATCTATCCAAAAATATAAATCTTTTAATTTTTTTTAGACTACACCAAGAATGAAATGAAATAGGTTTGTTGGAAACTGTTGGTGTTATTAGAGAACATGGTCATTGATTACTAGAAAATATGTCTGTGTGTGGAAGGATTTTTAGGCCTAATTAAATTTTTATCATCACTAAAATTCATCATTAGTCTATTGGAATAAAGAATAATTCACAAAATAGAAGAAATCCATACACAAGGAGTATACTTTAATATCATTTTAACTTTTTCCAATTTTAAAACAATGCGGGACATTATTATGAAGAGTATTGGTATGTACCAGCTTAAAAAAATATTATTTTAATTATGTAATAAAGAAATAATATATTTAGAAATAAATAAATGAAAATAGGTCTCAATTGGGAATGAAATTAGTGAAGACGGATACTAAAAAAGAAACACATAAGAAGTTAAAAAAGAAATCAAATAAGGATGTTACACTAGAAGGTAAGAGATGATTATACTATAGTAAAAAAGCAAACATCATTGAATAATTTAAAATGGATATTAATATTAAATTGAATAGGATAAAAGTTGAATCTCAATGAAAAGATTATATATAAGAAATATACATCAAGATTGGAAGGATTATTAACACTCTTGATGTTGAGGTTGAATGGTTATTAAATAAGGGAAACCTAATGGTTGGTCAATATTTGTGTCAAATGTGGAATAAGGAAGGAAACATTGCTACCCAGTTTTTGATATCAATTCTCAAATAATAGTAACACATGGAAGAAAAGTAAAAACAATAATTACTCATGGTATCTAGGTTGCAACTACAATAAAGGATCCAACAAACAAAAAGAAAGATGACTGTGTGAAGAAAGAGTTCTTGCAAATTTGGACAACCCATTAAGAAAATGATAGAAATATAGAGATAAATAAAAAGAATAAAATTTATATATTTATAAATTTAAAAAGATACTTACAACTAATAATCATGTTAAAAATTTATACGAATATATGCTTCCCAAAGCAGAGTTTATTTGGAAAATCAAGAGGAATGAATGCATCAAGAGTTCCAGAATCATTCGAGCTTTGATGAAGAGATTTTTAGGGTATAAAAATAAAAAAACAGACCTATTTATCAAATTTTAGAGCTAATGTAACACCCACCTTATTCCAATTTTTTTTGGGTTGTGAATTGCATAATAGGAGAATGAAGGATGAGTTTGAAAAAGAGGGAGATGACATATGATCTGATTTCTATACAACATGAATTAACTATCCATCATTGAAATTTCCAATTTTTATTCATATATCAATTAGTGTGAGATATAAAATTGTATCATATGTGATTGGAACTGACCATGGTGATGTTTAGAATGAATCCCTTTAGGGGGAGCTATATGATGTGAGAAAACTACCAGACATTATCTATTTCTTGTTAAATCTTAAATCAAAAAATCCCCTATAAAAATCTAATATTTAGGTAAAATATTCATTCTTCCTATTCTATTTGGATTTTATAGAACTTTTTAATCAAGGGGGAGTGACTATCAAATAAAATGGGATGGAAAAATGTTTTTCTTTAATGTTTTGATGAGTTTTCTGAGTTGATTTAAAATTTAATAAATTTATTTAAAAATAATTTTCTCAACTCCCAGAGAAAGAGTTTCATAGATAGTGTCACATTGAGAGTGTTATATATATTTTTATTTATTGTGTAAATTGACCTTTATAATTTTCTAAACGGTGTTAGCCCAATTAGACTTAGATTTGATATGTTTACTTTATGTTTTTTTGAAGCCTGTGGTATCACCCTTCCCTCAAATAATAAACTGAGAATAATGAATATGAAAAAATAAATAGAGACAACATGAGAATCTTAAAATGAAAATATTAAATAGTGATAAGAGCATTCCATGGTATTCATGTAATCTCAATTAGGGATATCATACAATAAATTTAACTTCCCATTTCTTTTTTTACTCAGGGGGAGAAAATAACATTTAATTTTGAAGTGTTTAAAAGTAAATTTGGAATTGACAGTAAATATTAAGGGGGATATTGTAATGAAAATTTTATTGTGGTTGTATTTGTTGTCAATGGATCTGTTATAAGAATGTAAATGTGTGTTTATTATTGGTGATATTATGATAATCCAACAACTAAAGTAGCAATGATTACCATATAATTTTGGGTAATGAAATAAGAAATAAAATGAAAGATACCCTTGAATAACTGGATAAACATATTCCAGTGGGAAGACCTTGAACTTGATGATTTTAGAGTTGGTATATATAGATATGAATAGGGATATAAGAGTTAAAGAAGTAAAATCTATAAAATTTTATGAATTCTATGATATATTGGAGAAGCTATCATCAAAACAAATTCTGGAAAACAACTATTTCTATCAACAAAATGAATAAAATAGGTTTAATGTATTGATGTAGATATATATTAGTTATGGAGAAACCATCCATGGAGTATTGATAATAAAGGCTATTTAACCATCAATTAATATATATTGTATAATGTTTTGAGAATATGGAGACGGCCTCAAGTCATTTTAAATGATTCAGATTTAATTTGAAGAAATAACGAATTTTTTGAGTTATGACTAAAAATGTATAAGTCTAAATAATTTTCTTGAAATCATTATCACATTGCGTATGCATTATTTTTAAGGAAATTTCTCATTAATATGAGTCATTTGTAGTTCTGTATTAGGATTTTTTTCTATATTTTTAGGAATTTTTTTTTGAGATGTTTTGTGATAAATATTGTTCACATAAGCATTATGTGATTATAAAAATATGAATATATGACATTGTAAGGATGGGTCACACATGTGTAGTAATTAATTTCACTATGTATAATCATGAATTGAATCTTTATTAGGATGATTCTCTACAAAATAAATATTTGAGGTCCATGTATGGATCAAAACAAAGAGAAAATTCAACGAATCTCTAGATAGAAAATTCATGTTTCTAAAATAATATATTCAAAAGAATTAAAAATTATAATTATTAAAAATACATTCATCAATGAGCCACACATTAGATATTATAAAATTGGTATTTTATTCCAGTTTTTGAATTATGATAAGATGATATTCAAGTTGTGGAGAAGAATTTCAATTTTTATAAATTTCTAGAAAAATTTTAAATAAAATTCAAAATGAATAAATTCCATAATAAATAGGAAATAATATTTAAATACTGTTATTTTATACATTCATGATAAAAACCATGAATATGTGAATATATAATATTTAATCCTTGGTTTTAAAATGATAAATGAGAGTATCATCTTGAGAAATAAAATTACATTTCATGTGTTTTCAAGAATATTGCATATAAAAATCTGTTGGTGAAAAAAATGTTATTCAGTGGAATCAAATTTCACAAAAGTTTTCTTGATTTGAGTTGAGAATTTTAAGAATAAGGAAGATCAATAATGATAATCATTATTTATAAATATATAATGAATCATTATTGGTTCTCACTGGATGATCTCTTATTTCATGTTGAATCACCCATGCCTCAAGTTGAGCTGCTACTGTATATTTTATATAGATACATATTCTCATACCTATTGAATAAAATATAAGATATATATTCTACTGAGATTTTAAATGAGAATAGAAATACAATTAAATGTATTCCTATCATTTTTATGGATATGATAGTTGAGAAAAATGAGATATATAGAATGTGTTATTTGACCTATGTACATAGATAAGTTATTTTTTGGTACAAATTCCCAAAAATATTTCCATTTATGAGGATCAAAAACTGATGCCATGAAAATTTGAGGAATACAGTATAGAAATGGTATGATATTCTTGAAATAAAAGAGATAGGTTTATGGAAAGTGTTTTATAGATAAGAGAAGTCAAAAGAAATATATAATCTCTTATTGAAAAATAAGTATACAAGAGAGAATAATTATACTCGAAGAAGTAAGAGAATAAGTAACCGGTACTGAAAAAATAATAAACACCAAATATATATATAATATAATTATTATAGCCTACTTTTCCGGTAATATATTGTTGATAATGAAAAATACGAGAAGAAGAAGAGTTAAAGAAAGATAAGATTAATATATTACTAGAATTTATTTGTTGGGTATCAAAGTCCTTAAGATTGAGTTGATAGTGTATGAAGATATTTTTATGTATAATAGTAGGGTTTAGGTAGAAAAATATAGGTTTTGAGTTTCTTATGATGTTCTTGAATATTGATATATAGTTTAAGGATCTTTTTTTGAAAAATAAGATTAGTTTTTTGGGTTGACAAAAATCACTAGACAAAGTGGTGATCTACATCAAATTGGTGAGGGGAAATTGTGAACAAATTTTGTGACGAAAGTATAATGAACTAATGGGATGTAATTTTCATTCACATTTTTAATACTATGAATGTTCACCTATGACATGTGGTGAAATTAGTTTCAGCATGACCCCTTCCTAAGACATTGTTCACTGGTTATTAAATTTTAATAGATAATCAATGACTGATACCTATGAAAACAACAATGTTCATGATTCCCAAGAGGGGAAAAACTTTTTAAAAACACATGTGCTATAATTTTATGATTTCTAGCATTGCATATAAGTAAATTTTATGTTAATTAATAAAATATCCATTTTTATTAACTGAAAAATAGGTTTTAATTCGAAAGGGATTAAAAGGATAATTATGAAATTTGACATTGGAAATTTTTTTAGCACACATGATTTACTTCGCTATTAGAAATTTATACACCATTACATTTGGATTAATAAATTCAATCATCTTGAATAATATCTATGAAAAAGTATAAACTTTTTTAAAATTTAACATGGTCAATTTCGATATTGTATTTCAAGATTTTTTATCTAAATATATTATTATTCAATTATGTTTTGTGTATTTTTACTAGAATTTTGGTTGCTTCTCTCTGGAAAATGGTCACAACAACAAAAACTATCCCAAAAAAACTATCGTGACTGAAATTAATGTTATGATTGATAGCATTTAGATCAACTCATGAATAATTATCTCATTATATAACCAAGTACTTTTTATTCTTATAGGATCAATTCCAGTTAATTACTTGATATTGAATAAACTTTCCCTATATATAATTTCTATACATAATCATTCACCAATTATAAGTAATATAATAACCTAGTCTCCACTTTTATTTTTTCATCTTGGGATAAAAATTTAGTGAAAATATAATTCAATGGGAAAATTTTATATGAGAGTATTTAAAGGGAATTTTATAACATGAGACACTCTCCATTAACAATGACTTATTATCCTCATATTCATAAAATATACTTCCTTAAGTGCTTAACGATCAAACTATTCTCTATAAAACATCAAAATAAAGGACAAATCCTCTAATAGGATCTTCATATAGTATTAAATTTCTCTATTGTCTGGCCATGGCCATACTGGGTGAATCATAACTTCATGTAATATGAAGCTCATTTGAGAGATTTTGGCTTGTATTAGGCTATCTAGAGCTCACAATTTCTAGTATATCTTTATTTTTTTAATTGGGTGATCATCATTATCCATTGAGAGCTATATTAGATCATAAGATTTACTATAGTTAGTGAAATGTATTAATAGGTTCTTCTATATCACAATTCTTAGGGTAAAATTCATCAAACTCTTTATTTGGAAAAGGAGTTGTCATAATTGATCATAATTAAGATGAATTGAAAGGTTTTTCTACTTCTCAATATTTATTTTAGATCTTGAATTAAAGTATTTTTATGGTCTCATGGATCCAAAAAAAAGAACAAGGAATTTTCAATCCCAATATTCTAGTGGGACACATAACACGTACCTATCCATTTTATATAATAGAATTCAAATAGTGTTGGGTTACTAAGTAAGAAAAAAGTTAAATAAAAACCATTGATTGGAAATCATTCTAGTTATATTCCCTAGTGGGTGGTTATTACCATCTTGAGATGATACTACAGGGATGAGGGAAACTACCTTTATAATAGCTACGTCATTAGAATCATGGAGATAAATAAGGATCATTGTACCAAACATGGGAATGTTATACTGAATATTTTGTCAAGTTAAATGGGGTGAAAACCTCAAAATTGCTTTTATACTAATTTAATTTTTGTATGGTGAGATAAAAATACATATTTGTAGTTACGTTTCTAGGACCATCATACTACCCATCATTTTTTATTCAAGCACACATTTTCAGATGTCTAAAAAATGTGACAAAAACCTTTGGTTTATAATACATATATAATGTTATAGGTAATATTTCACAGTTCATATTTATTCATTATGATGTCCCCCCTAGTATGGAGTAAAATAATTCTATTGGAACAATGGATTTCTAATTTTATATAATCTCATTTTAGGATGGAGTATTTCTGGTTCTATTTATAGAGTTTCAATATTTGAATCATACATATATTATAGATTTTAAGGATAGTTTATATATAAATAAGGAATCCATCCATCTCTATATGGTTATGTGGGATAAAATTAATATCCCATAATCTTTCTGAAATTTTGGTTGTTGTTGATGAGTGAGTACAATGGATTCAAATTAAAATTGCCACCATATAATGCTCAAATCTGTTTTCTCCTAGAATTTTCTTAGACCTAGAAAGAGTGTTATATATGTACAATATTTGGAGGAGTTGTTCTAAATACATGTGTTCATCCTTTAATATCTAAATAAAAAGATCCAGGGGAACTATAATGGGAAGATTACATTATTCAATTAGATTCTACAAGCAATGAGTATGATATTCCAAATATATGAAATAAGAAATACTCTAAGGAAACAGTGTGAGAAACTATATTAATTTTTTTTTGTATTAAGTTACCAGATTCAAATTTCCTCATTTGATTATGGTAACATTGCTAATTAATATCTATGAAAAGAATTATTATGGAAACCAACAAGGATCATTACAACCTATGTTTTCTAAGGAGCCCACATAAACAATGTTTATTAAGAGAAATCCTATCATAATATTTATATATTTGGATTAGATTCTAATTGTATCTTGATCACAATTCAAAAGGACATATCTGATAGTCACTCTGATTCTATAGTACATTCCAATCGCAGAGGATAAATAAGATTCTAGATTTTATGTTAGTACAATAAATAGAGTAACATGTAAAAAGGCATGGAATAAAATTGATGCCTAATCCCTGAGACTCCTCTAGCTAAGATTAGTTTAAAGTAAGATCTCTTTTATTAGGGTTTTTCTAGTTGCTGGTTTTGACAATTGGGTGATACACGTCATTTTTTCAATATTTTTTTTTGTTTCCACGAGATAATGGCATTTTAGGAATGATACATTCATTCTTAAATGATTTAATAGTACACCAAAAAAAATTTAAAAAAATCTCTGAAGAACTAAATCACCAAAATGTGGAAGATTCAAAATTTTTAGGCTAGATAAATACTCAAGATAAAAAGATAAATAAAAAAGATTCATTAATAGCTTATATGAGAGAATTATTGGAAGTAGTTATAGTAGTGGATAAAAATATTTAGAAGAGGCATTTATAAATAATTGTGAGTCTCTAGGAACTCCACCTTTTAAAAATGATGA
This sequence comes from Viscum album, assembly GCA_963277665.1. Classification (NCBI taxonomy): domain Eukaryota; kingdom Viridiplantae; phylum Streptophyta; class Magnoliopsida; order Santalales; family Viscaceae; genus Viscum; species Viscum album. Next base: position 1,679,948,097 of record OY728119.1, on the reverse strand, counting down.
TGTTGAAAATAGTAAAATATTCAGTGGATGATTGATATTTCCATCCAAGATTTAGCTGATATAGATAATACTATTTCTAAATAATTGTTATATTTTTCTAATTAATTTTAATTTTTGTCATATACTGATCAATCTATACTATGTATCCATCTTAAGATTATCCTCATTGTTTTTTCAATCAGTGAGAAATTTTTTTAATCTTAAGGTATTTATGATTTCTATTTTTTTTATTTTTAATATTGATTCTAGAAATATTTTTGAAACGTAAAAGTTGTAATATCATAGTAACTAATTCCATAAAAACATTATATAAAAATAGATTCCTTATAAATCAAAATTTTAAAACACTTGTGTCAATGATAAAATGTTCTAATAAACAAATTATCCATTATTTTTTCTACTTCTAAATATGTTTTTGGAATGATAGATATATAATGAAAATTCCATCACCAAAATACATGTTAAACTTAAAGAATATTAGATGGAAAGAGTTTGATTTACCTCTAAGACTTTAGTTCTCAAGAGGATATTGGTGGTTTAGATACATGATGCAAACCATAACCACATACCATGTTTAACATATTAAAATATGATAGAGAGACTATGTCAGTATAATTGACATTATGAATGATATTTTTCCACTAAAATGGATAATTTACAAGAGATTTTTTGAAAATTTATGTTACATCATTGTCCACTTTGTAAAAATTATCACAAACAACATTAATTCGGATTGAGAAAATTCTATAACTTTTTCCTAGATCCATGGAATTAGTGAGAATAACATGAATTTGCCAATGGTTTAATAGATCCCCTAATAATATTCGTGTTATTTAATGTTATAACCTATTTGTTTATAAATCAATAAAAGAAAATGTATCTATGAGAAAATAATTTTATTCTATCTTGGTCTCCCTTTGTGCGTTTTCAACATGGTAAATTTGATACTATTTTTTTCATGTTATAACTTTTGTCAATGCATTGAGGTAAAAAGTCATAGTGTGACACCCTAGACCCATTGTCCTATGGTTTTGTGTGAATAAACACATACATTACCTAATGGATTTAAAATCATTAGGGGAGACCCAATTTTATCAATAATTAATTACAATGTCACTGAAAATATTTTAGACACTTACATTTGAAGTACCTTAAAGTTATTAGTTTTGTAATGTTCATAAAATCATTTATCTAATAAATATCATGTATTTCCCATCATGTGGACAATTTTTATTCAATATAAGAAACTAATTAATCTATAATATGTCTTCAAAATATCCTAAAAAATTCATGACACATGATACTCTTCTAGACATATCATGTGTAATAATGTTCATCATAACCCGGTAAAATTGAAACATAATAAGGGTGAATTCAAACTCTTAGAAAGGGAAATGATATATTAGATGTTTTCAAGGTATACAAATGGCCTGAATAATGTGACACGAAACAAATTATAATTAAATAATTCCATATAATTGATCACACGAGCTTTAAATAAGTCCATGCATAACAATATAAATAATCACAATGAAAATAAAAACTAATTTTATGGTGATGGAATGCATAGTTCTATAAATATTTATATTTTCCCTGAAAACCATGATAAATAATTCAATCATTATATCATATCTATAACTGATACATTATTCTTATTGTCAACACAATAAAAAAGGCATCATAATTACTATAAATAGAAATATATAAAAATGGAAACAAATTATCTCATGAAACCAACTGACGCATCGATGAGATATATAATATTGGTTCCACCTATCACTTATATAATTCAAATGTATTAACCATAAAAAGGATATGAATAATAACACAATTCATGATCAATTTTCCTTAGTAATTCATTAACATCTATATTGAGATACAGACATGCGAAATTTCAATATGTTTCCGGTAAATAAATGAACACAATCCAATCAGGTAAAAATAGTGTATGGTTAAAAAATACATATAATCAACAAGCCTTTATAGTAAATAAACATTTTTATTATAATGAGTAAAAATTAAATTTTCTATTTTAAAAACCCATTTTAAGGGGTGAGTGAGAACCCTACAAAAGCTGGCCAAAATCAAACATTAAACCAGAAATAAATTACCAAACAATTCATGAAAAAACTATAGAATTTGTAATATGAAACTTTATATAGGCTTCATTCAATAGAGGTTAATTTTTTTAGATGGATCACCTTTGATGAGATCCTCAAATTGGTAGTTCATCTTGTCTCATACCTAAATGTAGTCTTCTAAATTTATTTTTCCCTTATTTAATTTGTACAAAAAATATGGTTTTGTTTATTTATCCAATATTTTTTCTCATCATTTATATCTGATCGATGAATTAGTTAAAAAAATTACATCATAATCCTTTGAAACATTAATTAGAAAGGAATCCTCTTACATGATTTTCTTTTAGTTAAGAATAAAATCAAAGATATTTTTTCTAACATTATCCTTCTTTCCAATATCATTCAGAACACCCGCATTTGATTCCACATTATTCCACATTATGATATGGATCATTTTTTATTATCAACTAGTGATTCCCCCCCCCCCCACATCAAAATAAGGTATGATTTCTTTTTATAGAAAATGAGTACTTGATCCACTACTATGATAAGATCCAACGAAAAAAATAAGACCCTCTATCTCATTGATATTTCGATTATAGGGGGATCTGGATTCCATGGGTCTTGGTAAATTGGAGTAGTATTTACATTGTCTTGTTCTTCTACCTTTTCTGATTGGATAATCTCCATATTCATGGGTTCCTTTACTCCATTTCCTCGAGCTAGAACCAATGACCAGTATTAGGTGATGATCCCATTCCCCATCTGAATTAATTTGATATTTTACTTCTTTAACACTCAACTCGATTCCACCATAGATATTAGAAAAGGCTTGATTCCATTTCCACCTTATAGTGACATTATCTCACCCATCCAAAAGAGTATATTCCTCCATAGTTTCTATTAAAGAATTGAATCGGTTGTTGTGGAATAAAGAATCAGGGGAGCCTACAACTCAGAAACCTCCTACGGATTAAATGGCCATTCACCTGATTCAGGAAGAGCATGGTGACTAAATTATCCCAAATGTTTGGTCAAGGTAGGATCTAGAGATCCATGAGGCAAGCCAACCAATGGAAATGTAGGCCAATCTGCACCTGAACTACCTATGGTTCCCCTACCCGAGACAGAGTTGGGATGAACCTCAATCTCATACCCTTTACACCCAATTTCAAAATACACTATTTGGGTATAGGATAAATAAATGGTTTTTTTGATTGTCCCCTTCTCACCCACACCCTACGATACTGGCTCAACTCCTTCTAGGTCATGCCTCAAATTATAAAATATTTCTTCTTCCCTTAGTTCAGATTGTTAATGTTCACCCCCTTCTATAGAGGGTCATAATTATTATTACAAGAGTTACTAGAGATCCCACCTAAGAGTCCCAAACAAAAATTTACTTTCACCCCATGATGGCAGAAAGAGGTATTAAGATTCATACAATTACAAGACAAACAGAAATCGACCCACAATTCAATGCATATATTCAACTTCATGAGAATATACCCCTCAAGATAAATACAAAATATTTCCACTAAATCCTTGGAGAAATTAATATCAACTCAAATCCTCAGAGAGGCTAGGTGAAATAACGCACATGTGCAGTCATCTGAATATAAGAAATATCCCCCATATTACCTATCGACCATTGGACTACCATATTTTTCAATGAAGTGGAATTCTAGGAAGATTCATCCAAATTTCTATGAGTGAGAGATCTTATTTCATTTATGACTTCAATAAATAATGAAAAACTGCAATGTAGAATCCATAGATAACACAAGGAGTCGAAGACTAGACCAATATCAGTTCTTCTACATTCAAAAAATGAATTAAAAATGACATTGGTCCATGATCCCTATGATCTCCCACTTACATAAACCCCATGATTCAAATGTGTACCTATGAAATATGTCTCTTGGGGTGAAATTTTTGATAAAAACCATTAAATTAATTACTTCTTTGTAAAAATATGGTCTAACCAACAATATAAAAAAATTACTACCCTAATAACTTATTTCATAAAACGTTTCGCTTATATTTAAAGTTATAAACATATTTAATAACCTTACATTACAAATATATTAGTCGATTATAATTATTTTTCACCACCAGATGATAAAATCTATGACTTCATGTTTTGTGCTCGTTTTGCAATGGATTTATCGATTATTGTCTAATAATTTTTTTACTAATTACATAGTTATCAAAGTTACTGCAATAATTTTTTTTCAATTATTCATTATATACCATTTGTATTTAGTTCATATTAATGATATAGTTTAGGAAAATGGAAATGGTAAAGAACTAGTTTCAGTGTGTTTAAGGATCGAATGGTGATATATTAATAAATTAATTAAATATAAATAAAAAATTTATATAATTATTAAAATATCTTAATTAATTTATTATTAAATTATATTACCATTATATAAAATTCCTTAATCATTATTGATGTGTACATTACAACATAGTTCACATAGGTGGTAAAACTGACCCAAACAAGAGTTTGTTATAATTATTTTATGAGAAAGGAAATGATTTATATAATATTATTATGGAATTTATAGAAGCTTAAAAATATAATAAATATAATTTAACATCATAATTCGTTTTTCATAAAACCATCCACGAAGGGTGTTGATGAAAAATGAAAATCTTCATTCCTGGAACCAGTAATCTGCACGTATGCTGGATTAACATTTACTTTTCTCAAAAATGGGATGGAATGAAGGTATATGATAAATAATAATTTCATAATTATAATTGATACATATAGAAAATATTAATTCATCAAATAAAGGTTTTTCACCATCCAAGAGAGGTGGTGATGGGTAATGAACCATATCGTTTCATAGAGGCGGTTGCCCATATGTACACACGATTGATATTGTTTGGTTTTTATTAGTGCATGGAATGAATTGAAAAATGATTTATACACTAATATAATAACATACGAATATATTGATAATTATTATTTCATTATATTTTGGTATATATAATATGTTTGGAAGAGAGATATTGAGAAAAAAGGGTAAGGAATATGAAATACTCATGTCGAGAGATTAAGATTTCTCTTAGAACGCTCCGTGGAAATGGTGGAATTTGAATATATAATTGTGAAAAAAGGATTTTTAAAATGATATAAGATTTTAGGAATAGAAAAATAGACGAGTTTTAAGTGAAAAATCAGTATAATAAGGGTAGAATTAATGGGAGGGAGATGATTTCCTGGAATCTTCAATGTCTTCCCCCTCATCCTCCCTCTTTTCTTTCTATCACCTCCCTTGTGACTCTCTCCGGTTTCATTTTCTCATCATTAATATTTAATGGTGGTGATGGTTTTCTTAGTGGAAGTTTCATAGGGTGGTTTTGATTTCCCTGATGAAGGATTATTTCATTACACAGACTAGCCAATCAAATCCTGCTCTATCCTCATGTTCCTCTATGCCTATCCTTGTTAGATCTAGAGAAGTGGTAATAAAGCGTTTTTGGGATATGTAGTTCAGTGGTATTCGGTCATCAAGTCTCTCATGGAGTCTGTTGGCTCTAGTTTTTGGAAAATAGTTTCAGCCTTATTGATGATGTCATCCTTCATAGCCCTCTACTACTCAATAGCCCACTCTAACCTCAATTCCCTCTGCCCCACTCCTAATTAGACCTGGTGCGGTGGTTAAAATGGCACTACGGGAAATAGGGCTTTTTGCGATGAGAATAAATTCCGTCGCAAAAGGTTCGTCCAAGAGGTTATTTGCGATGGGGGTAACGACCCGTCGCAAATAACAAACTATTTGGAACGGGATTTCATCACTCGTTGCGAATAGTTTGGTGCGAATAGCGGGCCAAACGACGCAAAGGTTATTTGTGACGGTAGGATCCCATCGTTGCAAATAGTTAAGTATTTGCGACGGGGTCCGTCACAAATAAACGGCGGCGGTTTATAGCTTTTTGCAACGAGACACCTTTTACGATGGACCCTGTCGCAAATAACCGGCTGCGGTTTAGAGCCTTTTGCGACGGGATGTCGTCTCATCGCAAAAGGTGGGTCAGCATGGACTATTTGCGACTGGACCTGTCGCAAATAATTTTATAACCGCCGACAGTAATTAATGCGGGCGTAGGTATTTGCGACGGGTCTCGTCGCAAAAGATACTATTTGTGACGGGATACCCATCACAAATATTCTCGTCGCAAATAATCTAACCTTTATATACCACCATCTGTTTTCCCTCTCATTCCTCTCAAATTTTAGATCCACTTTCTCTCTAAACTTGAATTTTAGAGAGATAATTTTTCTAAGTTGATTTTTTTGTTGACGAAGAAGTTGTGAAGTCGTTTGCTTCAATAGAAAATCAGTCTTAAATGTATTTAGTTTTTTTAATTTATTATTTATTTTATTTTTTTATGTTAATTTTTTTAATGTTGATTAGTTGTAATTAAATTAAATTTAAATTGTTTTGTCATTAGTATTTATTTGTACTAATAAATTGAAATTTAAGTTTTAATTTTTAATAATTAGTAGTAATTATTAAATATTAACGATAATTAGTAATGTATATAATTAATTTGTAGTAATTAATAATAATTGGTAATAAATATCAATAAATAGTAATAAATATGAATAATTAGTAATAATTAGGAATAATTAGTAATAATTATGAATAATTAGGAATAAATATTAATAATCAGTAATAATTAGGAATAATTAGGAATAATTTTCAATAATTAGCAATAATTAGCAATAATTAGTAATAATTAGCAATAATTAGCAATAAATAGCAATAAATAGAAATAATTAATAATAAATAGTAATAAATTGTAATAATTAGTAATAAATTGTAATAATTAGTAATAAATTGTAATAGTTAGTAATAAATTGAAATAATTAGTAATAAATACAAATAATTACTAATAAATACTAATAATTACTAATAATTACTAATAAATACGAATAATTAGGAATAATTAGCAATAATTAGAAATAATTGTTAATAATTATAAATAATTACCAATAATTAGACGTAATTTGCATTAACTAGGAATTATTAGCAATAATTAGGAATAATTAAGAATAATTAGCAATAATTAGTAATAATTAGCAATAATTAGGAATAATTAGCAATAAATAGCAATAATTAGAAATAAATAGCAACAAAAAATAAAAAATAGGTATAATTAGTAAAAAACATGAATAATTAGTAATAAATAGGAATAATTAGTAATAAATAGGAATAATTAGTAATAATTTGGAATAATTAATAATAATTAGTAATAAATTGTAATAGTTAGTAATAAATTGTAATAATTAGTAATAAATTGTAATAATCAGAAATAAATACAAATAATTACTAATAATTACTAATAAATACTAATAATTAGCAATAATTAGATATAATTAGCAGTAAATAGAAATAATTAGCATTAATTAGCAATAATTAGAAATAATTAGAAATAATTAGCAATAATTAGGAATAATTAGGAATAATTAGAAATAATTAGCAATAAATAGAAATAAATAGCAATAACTAGTAATAAATACTAATAATTATTAATAATTACTACTAAATACTAATAATTAGCAATAATTATCAATAATTAGGAATAATTAGAAATAATTAGCAATAAATAGAAATAAATAGCATTAATTAGCAATTATTAGCAATAATTAGTAATAATTAGAAATAATTAGTAATAATTAGGAATAATTAGAAATAAATAGTAATAAATAGAAATAAATTGCAATAATTAGCAATAAATAGAAATAATTAGTAATAAATAGAAATAAATATTAATAAATAGGAATAATTAGTAATAATTAGGTATAATTAGTAATAATAAGGAATACTTAGGAATAATTAGGAATAAATACTTATAATTAGTAATACTTACTAATAATTAGTAATAATTAGAAATAAATAGGAATAATTAGCAATAATTAGGAATAATTAGAAATAATTGGTAATAATTAGCAATAATTAGTAATAATTAGAAATAATTAGCAATAATTAATAATAATTAGTAATAAATTATAATAATTAGTAATAAATTATAATAATTAGTAATAAATTGTAATAATTAGTAATAAATTGTAATAATTAGTAATAAATACTAATAATTAGTAATAACTACTAATAAATACTAATAATTAGCAATATATAGGAATAATTAGCAATAAATAGAAATAATTAAGAATAATTAGTAATAATTAGAAATAATTAATAATTGTTTGAAATAAATAGTAATAATCAGCAATAATTAGTAACAATTAGAAATAATTAGCAATAATTAGAAGTAATTAGCAATAATTAGAAATAATTAGAAATAAATAGCAATAATTAGCAATAATTAGCAATAATTATCAATAATTAGCAATAATTAGAAACAATTAGTAATAAATAGTAATAATTAATAATAAATAGAAATAAATAATAATAAATAGGAATAATTAGTAATAATTATGAGTAATTAGTAATAATTAAGAATAATTAGTAATAAATTGGAATAATTAGTAATAATTTGGAATAAATACTAATATTTAGTAATATTTACTAATAATTAAGAATTAATACTAATAATTAATAATATTTAGCAATAATTAGTAATATTTAGCAATAATTAGAAATAATTAGGAATAATTAGAAATAAATAGGAATAATTAGCAATAATTAGTAATAATTAGCTATAATTAGTAATAATTACTAATAAAAACTAATAATTTGTAACAATTACTATTAAATACAAATAATTAGAAATAATTAGGAATAATTATGAATAATTTGAATGAATTAGCAATCATTAAAAATAATTAGCAATAATTCGCAATAATTAGTAATAATTGGCAATAATTAACAATAAATAGGAATAAATTGTAATAATTAGGAATAATTAGGAATAATTAGGAATATTTAGAACTAATTAGCAATAATTAAAAATAAATAGTAATAATTAGAAATAATTAGGAATAAATAGCAATAATTAGGAATAATTAGCAATAATTAGGAATATTTAGTAATAAATAGGAATAAATAGTAATAATTTGTAATAAATTGTAATAATTAGTATTAATCAGTAATAAATATTAATAAATAGTAATAAATAGTAATTATAATTATATCTAATTTTTACTGTAACACCCCAAGATTTCATAGTACATTATTTCTTCAAAGTAATTCAATAACATGCACTACACGCAACACTGAGTTCAGGTGCACCACAACTTACCAAACTAGCTGTTCAAAAGTTGTTATGAATAATATTAACTGAATTTTGAACGTTATATAACACTTATAATTTTAGAATATATGTTATGTGTTTCTTAGACATAATGTAAGGAAAAATTAATTTTTTTCAGAAAAAACAAGTATTTTTCAAAAAAAAATGCAATTTACCGCCTTTTAATGGAAAATCCTTTTTAAATCCAATATTTGAAACTTTTATATATTCAATTTTACAAAATAAACATCTTCTTTGGGATCGGGACATGAGAATTTAGTTTCAATAAATTTTTTGTGTTTTTCAGACAACTTTCATATTTTGGTGAATAATGAAAAATAATATATTATAACAAAAAACAACTTTTTTAATCAAAACAATTTATAGAGTTCAACAATACATATGAATGGTTTGGATGTATAATTAGATTATATTTTTACCATTTAATCCAATGTTGGTCATTGGATGTAATTTCAATTTGAAATTGGACATAAACAAATGTCAATATTTTGGTAGTTATTATTTCATAAAAATACGCCTTTTGGTTTTCATAATGGGAATTAATTTTAAACTAATAAATGAAATTTCTATGTTTTTAATTTGGTAAAATATACTTCTTTTTTGAATTCAGAGTATCAAAATTATCTTAGGGTGAATTTTTTTGTATGTTTCTGAAAACTTTTAATTTTTAATGAATAGTGAAAAACAATGAGTTATAGTTTCAAACGGAATTTTTATTTAAATAATTATTTATTTTATTTAAATTTATTTTAGGTCAAAATAGATACATAATACCCATATATGTTCAATTCAATCCATTAGATTCATTTTGTAATATTATTAGATATATAAAAGTTTATTGAACTTTTCACCGTCTTTTAACCACCTCCTAAGAGAATTTGTAAATTCACATAAAACATAATTTTACTGCTTCTGTGAGTTAAATTTTGAAAATTCGAGAGACGTGGTTAACATTAAAGAGTAAAATGTGGTTCAATAAGATAAAAATAATTTTTGGTGAATAGTAACTTTTTACTTTTATTTACCACGGTTAAAAGTAAATAGGGTAATTATGGGTAAAAATGATATTATTATTACCCTAAAACATGTACTAATTCTATTGTAAAAGTGTATCTCAACCAAAGACAACCATAGAAATAAAATATTATCATTTAGGTCCACTTGGATTAGATTAGGACATTTATTATTATTTAATTCAAAGAAGAGTTAAAAGTGTTAAAATCAAAGTTTAATAACTAAAACATTTTTAATATAGGGTTATTCATAAGATAAATTAGATTATAAATATTCATTAGTAAGATAAAAAATATTTACTACATCATGGTAGTTTATTTATAATTTTTAGACATTATATAAATAAATTTATTTATGACACAATGATGATGCATTAATTACCTTATTCATGAAAGAATCAAATAAATGGTATTATAAATATTAAGACAAATAAAATTTCAATGTTTTTATGAAATCCAAGAATTTTATAGGTTAATATGACATTATAGGTATGATTCAATGTATCTTGTTCGACGTTATCAAGTTGTGATGACTTTCTCAAAAAAAATACCAAATAGTGTCCAAATTGACATAAATTATTATTTGAAACAAATACTATATTATTGGTTGATATAATATTCCTAATAATGTAAGGTTCATCCAAAGGGCTTAACTAATATAATATATGTCATTAATGAGACACTTGATGTTCTCTTGGATGTTTAGAGTATGTTTATTAACCATATAGAGTAAGAATACAAGAAGACACGGTAAAAGTTATACTATTTAACTAAGAGTTAAATCTAACTGTTAAGATTAATATGGTGACCTAAACCTATCTAAAACCTATTGGTTGAGAGTTTTATGACCCATCCCTAACTTATCCTTTAAATAATTCATTTTGGATCCATTAAAAACAAAAAATAAATTTATTATAAAATAATATTTTAAGTCTTCTTCTAAGGTGACCCTCGCCCCTCTTATAAAAGGGCACTCCCCCTTCACTCTAATTAAAACCTTATAATCCATTTGTCTCAGCCAAACACTGCCCAAATATCCTACCAAATTTACTAACATCGTCTTAGAGGCCTTCCTTTGGTCAGAAATTCATTTTAAGGTTCCCTTTTGATCAAATAAAAAGAAAGAACCCAAAGAAGAGGTAATGACTTCACCACCATCTTTCAAGTTCTCTTATTCATCCACTTAATATTTCTTAGTTGTTACCATTATAAAATAATAACTCTAGTATCTTATATATGCTGTGATTTTATTATAAATATGGAACAACTATATTCATTATCCAATCCATCTTATGAATGATAACATCACCATATGTGCGTACGTACGGCTTACCGTCTCCACGCCGTGGTGTAATTTGTTATTCAAAACTATGTTATTTGGATGGATATAATGATGATTAATATGTATATAAATAATTAAAATAAAATTATAATGTCTCTGTAAAATTAATATACCATCCAATTCCACAACTTTAAGGAAATGATATTGTCGCTCGTGCGTACGTACAGATTATAGTCTCCACGACGTGATGGGATTCATTTCCACGTTCACCATTCATCGACGATTAAAAAAATATATATTTTAATAATAAGTATATAATATATGAAAAAATAATTATACTAGATATATATATATATATGTACTTACATGTATCTTATTTACTTAGATCCGTTCAATACGAGATGAAAACGGAAACAGCGTTTATGCATCCGTATGGACTACCATCTCCATAAATGGTGTTTTTTATTTAATATATATGTCTATTATACATATTTATATTCTAAATATATATGATAGATAAATCATGTTTTATATTCTAGAAGAACCTAAATATTTAACTAATTGATACAATCAAGTGTAACAAGTTAAAACACGTACGATAAAGAAAGCAATTATTATCCAAAATGTTAATTTAACATGGAAATAATTATTAAATTGGTAGTATAAAGTAATAAATGAATCATGTTTGATATAATAAATATTAATATGGTTCTGGTATACTTTAATAACATACTACGATCTTCATATTGGAGGTTAAACGTACCCTCGACTAAAGGAAAGTGCACGGTAAGGGGTTTTCATCTCACTCCTTATTCCCGTGAGAATCATGCCATATTGCCACTATTACCTTTTGTGTGGTGTATGTACTGCCCATAATTATATTATTTGTGTAATAAACTTTAATTTATGTGTATTTACATATTCATTATATTATATCTTTTTAATGGGGTGTATGTTTCGTAAGTTACCAAATTGGCAAGGGTTAATTTCACAATCTCTTTATTATCCGAGGTTGTTTTTACTTAAGTATCTACTGGGAAATATTTATTATCCATGTCCATGTTTCATAAAAGATTTTTCAAAGGGATTAATCTAAGGGAATTTTTAATAAAATATCATTTTAAATTTTTTAAATATTTATTCTTCTAAATCATTCTCATTAATGTCCATGTTTTCAAAATGGGTTTTAATGATTTATTTATATGGACATGAATGTTTTAAAAATGTCAATTCCTTTAAAAAATTTCAAATTGTTATGGGACACTTTTATTCAAAAATGTATTCAAATTTCTTCCTTTCTAAATTGTGTAACTTTTAAATGTTTTCAGGAAAAAGATATATTTCTCTCAAAGAGTTTTACAAAACATTTTCATCTATGTCAGCATCCTTTGTTGGATTTTACGCTTATTTGAAATTTATTTATTATGATAAAAAACATAAATATATTATTGAAGGTTTTGTGATATGTTTGACTATAGATGTGTTATTTTTATACCATTCATGGTTTATGGAAAATGTATTGACATTTCGTATGCAAGTTTTAATATGAATGTTTATGTTATGTTTAAACCTGTTCATATGAGGAATTCATTGGACTTAATAAGTGACGAGTGGAGCCCGCTATAGCTCCTCGATGCATCGGTAGGTCTCATGAGACAACCTAGTGTCTTGGAAAAATGCTTTGACGAAATCTTATTTTTAGTCTTGGCACAAGTCCGTGATTATGTGGTTATGATATTCTGGCATTATGCATTCCATCATTATGAAAGTGCTTATTGATATTGGATATGATTATTAGACTAGTAGAATATCAATGTGAATAAGTAAATGGAATTATTTCATTTTATTTTTTCCATATTATGCTGATGTTCAAGTTTAAAAGGCTTTTGTTTTAGATATAAATTTACTTAAATGTTTATGCTTATTTATAAAAGTTTTTGATGTATTTATTACCCTTACTGAGTGTTTAAGCTCACCACTTTATATGTTTTCTTTTTCCTGGGATTCCAAGAAGTGTATTGTGATTGATATGAAGGGTTAAGAAAAGTAAATAACGGCGTTCATAAAGGATTATTTATGTTGTTTTGTATGTTATAATGTGTAATGTAACATTAATATATGTAATATTTTTTCCAAGACTGCTAAACCGATCAGTCCTTCAGGACTTGATTCCTTGTAATCATACCAATGTATTAACATAATGCACCGACTCTAGGTAACTCGGGTCGGGGTATTACAGTTGGTATTAGTGGATGTTTAGAAATAACCTTGGAAACTAGATTTAGATAAACTCTGATTAGAGCACATTACCCTAATATAGACTTTGAGGATTAGTATAGAAGAACATCCTAGAATTTTGGTAATGTAGTGATTTTGTGGGTTTTCCAAGAAAATACATCCCTGTCTGGATAAGAACAGGTAGAGGATGCTCTACCACAGATGTACCTAGGGGTAAAACCTAAAAACACCGCTTTGAGCTAGACTGGAACAGGAACTGGTGCACGACAGCGGGCCTTGCAGCACTCTTGGTTACGACACTCCTGGGGGATATGCTTTGGATAATTCTTATTTTCTTTACAAATCATTATGAAGGATTTACGAGTATATATCTCCTCAAAGAAAATATTTTTATGGATTATATCCATAAACTGTTCAATTTATGATAGGTATTTTACTAGTTTGGAATTATTCATTACAATTCATAAACTGACCTAGTGTATGCCATTGTATAGAAATATCACCCATTAGAAGGAATGTTAACTACAGAAATACGTATGATCCAATGAGTAAGAAGGATCATATCTTTCACGGTATTAATCCAACATTAATTAGGGAAATATTCACCCATGTATTCTCAACATATGAAGAAATAGTATCATGTGTTAATAAGATTTGTAAAGAATTCTCTGAGTCCTATGGCTTTGAAGGGAAGCAAGAGAAGAAAACGATGGATGAGAGAAAGATGGATAAAGGGAAGAGGGAAAAGAAGAATTTTACCATATGTGATAACTGTGGGAAGAAACACCCTAGAACTTTCCTGAAGTGAATGAGAGTTTGTTATAATTGTGGAGAAAAAGGACACCCAGTACGTGACTGCAAGGGTAAGAAAAAGGTTTCAAATGTACAATGATTCATCTACAAGGAGTTGGGACACTACGCGAACCAATGTCTAAATCATAAGAGTATACAACAAATGATGTTATTGGATTATAATCAAGTTATGATACTAAATCAGATGAAGAGGAATGACTATTGTTCTTAGGTTGTTATTTCATTTGAGTGTTGTATCAACAGTATACTGGTTACATGAATTGTGTAGTTAAATAAGGATTGTTCTACAATACTATTTTATTAAGGATTTGAGATTATATGGTTCTAAGAAAAGTGACTTAATAGTAATCTACACTATTTGGAAAATACATGGTTGAAGAAAAGGTAATCATTAATACGGTCCTGATAATGAGGTAGTGTTTTTGGAATAAGAAATGGTTGATTTTGGTAATTCTAGATGTTGTGGTGTTGTAAGAGAATACATGATGATGGCGTTCACATGTTATTACCTGGAAAAAGGGATCCTCTTTATGTTTAACTTCCTTATAAATTTTGGAATGAGAGTTTGGACATAAGTATTTTAGACAATTCTAAAGGCTGTAATGGATTAAGTTTGAAATTGGACACTATTTTTAAGGTTATTTTTTTATTTCCATAAAAAGGACAACCCAGAGGTCGGGTGGAAACCCGTCGCGTCAAGCAAGGCCGCGAGACATCAACCCGCAACCGAAGGGATACAAAGGTGTATCACCTATCACTAAACCACGCGATGTACTGGATTGAATAATGTAGTTTTTTAAAGGATCTGGTTGATGAATTATAAATTCATTTTTTGAAACCTCAACGAATATGATAAGTAGAATATTTTTTTAAGTTCTGTTATCTTTTAGAGTGAAAGATGAGTTTGTGGTAGAAATTAGTTGAAGGATGAAACTCTACTTGTCAAGTATATACATACATACCTTAATACATACATATATATATATTCGTCTAATTTTATGGATAAATTAATTATTAAACTATAGGGAAGGGATCCTAAAACAAAAAATGTGTTATCCTAATACCTTGCGTTTTGTTGAACTGATGGTATTTTAAATCATCATAGATTGGTGGATTTAAGGCCCACAATACTACAATTGTTTGTGATTGATGAAATCTGTCACTCTCTATAAATATTTAAGTTTTCCCTCCAAATATGTGTCTCTAATTGCAACCAATGTTCTCCTAATAGAGATCATAATTTGGTGGTGAATTTTTCATTCCCCTTTTCCTCTTATTAAGACTAAATTTTATTAACCCAATTTTTGATGTGGGTTTTCCCACAATGGTATTTTCTATTTTCAACCGTTTATTTTCGAAGAACAATTTCAAATTGCGAGGACACAATTTATTGAAGGAGGGAAGAATGTAACACCGCAAAATTTCATAGTAAATTATTTCTTCAAAGTAATTCAATAACTTGCATTACACGCAACACCGAGTTCAAGTGCCCCACAACTTCCCAAACTTGTCGTTCAAAAGTGGTTATGAATATAATTTAATTAATATTGAAATTTTTATAACCCTTATAATTTTATAATCCATATTATGTGTTTCTTAGACATAATATAAGGACAAATTAATTTTTTTTTCAGATAAAAGAAGTATTTTTCAAAAAATGCAATTTCACAGCCTTTTAATGGAGAACCCTTTTTAAATCCAATATTTGAAACTTTTATATATTAAATTTTAAAAAATAAACTTCTTCTATGGGATCGGGACATGATAATTTAGTTTTAATAAATTTTTTGTGTTTTTCTGATAACTTTTATATTTGGGTGAATAGTGAAAAATAATATATTATAATTGAAAACAACTTTTTTAATCAAAATAATTTATAGATTTAAACACTAAATGTGAATTTTTTATATGTAAAATTAGATTATATTTTTACTATTTAATACAATGTTGGTCATTGGAAGTAATTTCACTTTGGAATTGGACCTAAACAAATATCAATCATTTGGTTGTTATTATTTCATAAAAATATGCTTTTTGGTTTTGAAAATAGGAATTAATTTTAAACTAATAAATGCGATTTATATGTTTTTAATTTGGTAAAATAGATTTTATTTTTGAATTCAGAATATCAAAATTAGCTTAGGGTGATTTTTTTGTATGTTTTTGAAAACTTTTAATTTTTGATGAATAGTGAAAAACAATGAGTTATAGTTTAAAACCGAATTTTAATTTAAATAATTATTTATTTTATTTAAATTTATTTTAGGTCAAAATAGATACATAATACCCATATAATTTCAATGTAATTAATTGGAGTCATTTTGTAATAATATTAGATATATGAAATTTTATTGAACTTTTCACCGTATTTTACCCACCTCCTATGAGAATTTGTAAATTCCCATAAAACGTAATTTTACCCCTTCTGTGAGTTGAATTATAAAAATCCAAGAGACATGGATAATATCAAGGAGTAAAATGTGTTTCAATAAGATAAAAATAATTTTTGTTGAATAGTAACTTTGTACATTTATTTACCACGATTAAAAGTAATAGGGCAATTAAGGGTAGAAATGATATTATTATTACCCTAACACATGTCCTAATTCTTTTTTAAAAGTTTATATAGACCATAAAAAACCGTGGGAATAAAATATTATCATTTAGGTCCACTTGGATTAGATTTTTACATTTATTATTATTTAATTCAAAGAAGAGTTAAAAGAGTTAAAATCAATGTTTAATAACTAAAACATTTTTAATATAGGTTTATTCATATGATAAATTAGATTATAAATATTAATTAAAAAGATAAAAAGATTTTCTACATCATGGTATTTTATTTAAAAATTTTATACATTAAATAAATAAATTTATGTATGAAACAATGATTATGCAGTAATTACCTAATTCATGAAAGAATCAAATAAATGGTATTATAAATATTAAGATAAATATAATTTCAAAGTTTTTATGAAATAAACGAATTTTCTAGGTTAATATGACATGATAGGTATGATTCAATGTATCTTGTTCTAAGTTATCAAGCTTTTATGACTTTAACAAAAACAAAATACCAAATAGTGTCAAAATTGACATAAATTAATTTTTAAAACAAATACTATATTATTGGTTGATATAATATTACTAAAAATATAATTTTCGGCCAAAGGGCTTAAATAATATAATATATGTCATTAATTATCCACTTTAGGTACTCTCGGATGTTTATAGTATGTTTATTAACCATATAGAGTAAGAATACAAGAAGACACGGTAAAAGTTAAATTATTTAACTAAGAATTAAATCTAAAAGTTAAGGTTAATATGGTGACCTAAACCTGTCTAAAACCGATTTTTTGAGAGTTTTTCGACCCACCCCCACCATAGACTTTAAATAATTCATTTTGGAGCCATTAGAAACCGAAAATTAATTTATTATAAAATAATTTTTTAAGTTTTTTCTACGGTGCCCCTCACCCTCTTATAAAAGGGAAATCCCCCTTCACTCTAATTCACACCTTCTAAGCCATTTGGATCGGAAAAACCATGCCCAAATATTCTACCAACTATCCTAACTTCATCCTAGAGGCCTTACTTTGGTCAAAAAGCCATCCTATGGAGCCTTTTTTATTAAATCAAAAGGAAGAACCCAAAGAAGAGGTAATGACTTCACCACCATCTTTCAAGTTCTGTTATTCTTCCACTTACTATTTATTTGTTGTTACCATTATAAAATAATAACTCTAGTATCTTATATTTACTTTTATGTTATTATAAATATGGAACAACTATATTCATTATCATATCCATCTTATGAATGATAACGTCACCATGCCTGCGTACGTACAACTTACCGTCTCCACGTCGTGGTGTAATTTGTTATTCAACACTATGTTATTTGGATGAATATAATGATGTGTAATATGTATATAAATAATGAAAATAACATGATAATGTCTCTATAAAATTAATATACCATCAAATTCCACAACTTTAAGGAAATGATATTTTCGCTCGTGCGCACGTATGGATTCTCGTCTCCACAACGCGATGGGATTCATTTCCACGTTCACCATTCATCGACGATTATAAAAATTTATATATTACTAATAAGTATATAATATATGGAATAATAAGGATTCTGGATATATATACATATATATATGTACTTCCATAGATCTTATTCACTTAGTTCTGTTCAATTAGAGATGAAAACGAAAACAACGTTTTTGCGTACGTACGGACTACCGTCTCCATAAACGATGTTTTTCATTTCATATATATGTCTATTAAACATATTTATATTCTAAATATATATGATATATAAATAATTTTTTATATTCTTGAATTACATAAATCATTATCTAATAATACAATCAAGAGTAACAAGTTAAAACACGTACGAAAAAGAAAGTGATTATTACCCGAAATATTAATTTAACATGGAAATTATTATTAAATGGATAGTATAAAGTAATAAATGAATCGTGTTTGATATCATAAATATTAATATGGTTCTGGTTTACTTTAATAACATACTAATATCTTCATACATGAGGTCAAACGTACCCTCGACTAAAGGAAAGTGCAAGGTAAGGGGTTTTCATCTCAATCCTTATTCCCATGAGATTCATGCCATATTGCCAGTATTACTTTTTGGGTAGTGTATGTACTGCCCATAAATGCATTCTTTGTGTAATACACTTTAATTTTTGTGTATTTACATATTAATTGTATGAAACCTCTTTCATGGGGTGTATGTTTTGTATGTTACCAAATTGGTAAGGTTTAATTTCACAATCTCTTTATTATCCGAGGTTGTTTTTACTTAAGTATCAAGTGGGAAATATTTATTATCCATGTCCATGTTTCATAAAAGTCTTTTTAAAGGGATTATTTTAAGGTAAATTTTACTAAAACATAATTTTAAATGTTATAAATATTCATTCTTCTAAATCGTTCTCATTAAATTTTTTTAAAAAGGTGGCGACATGGACTGGTTTCCCAGCACATCCCCCATAGGAATTTATTAATATAAAAAAGAATTTACAAACCAAGATCTAGGTGTAACATACTTACACTAGCAGGGAATTAAATATTACAAATCATAGAAAAAAAATAGACACCATCAGGGTACCTTCATTGAGAGAAAGACATGCCTCTATGACCAGCCCTTATAAACTTCATAAAGTATTAGATAGCATGAAAAGGTTCTTCAGAGAAGCAAAGTTCTTTTAGATCCAGCAGGCCTCAAAATCAAATCATAAAGGATGAGCGTCCAAACTAAAGAAAAGGATTCCAAACAATAAGTAGAAGTACTAAATCCTAGTGATGCCTCCAAATATCATGTCAGTAAATTCATGAATCAAACCCAACACCAACTGGAAATAGAGAAAGCATCCAAAAAATAATTGAGAAGGCAGACCAGGGCTTCCACAACAAATAAACTGGAGGTAGAATCTTCACAAACTTTCAGCTTCTCTCCAGATTCATGAAATCATATAGAATCTTGGTTCATCAATGTAGCATGGCATGCATCCATGAAAAAACATTCAGGAGTAGGGTTTCAGCGTTGAGAACATAGATGGAGTGCGGCAGGAGGCACCCAGCCAACATGCAGCCAACCATACTAATTCTAGGGGTGTAACACCACGGAACAAAAGGACTCAATTTAAACTGAATCAGAGTTAAACAGAGATAGAAAAAATAGCAACAAATAGATCTAAATATCACCAATTCAAAAATGAAAAGAATATCTGATTAAGAGATCACAACCAAATCCCCAAACAGGTTGAAAGGTCTCTGCCCAAAAAACAGCCCTAAAACTTGTACTTTTTGAGAAACTAGACCATTCCAGATGAACTCCAAATGAAGCAGAAACATCCTTGAGAAAATTACTATAAGATAGACTTTAATCAGAAATTGAACAAAGACAAACAACAACCAGATTGAGACAGGTGAACTAGGAGCATGTGCCATGACAAGAAGAAAACACTCAGAAGAAAACTTTAAGAAAGAAATCAGTCAGTATCCACCAGAATCATCAATACAGAAATTCAATCAAAGATTGAACCAGATCCAAAACTTATTGCCATGGAATACTCATGAAATCAATGTTTGTATCCTTATTGAATTCCTTATAAACTTTGATAAACATCCTCTTTCTGATATCAAGGTAGTTCTGAGCAGTTATATCACCATTTTTATACTTCCTAAATGTATTTGTCTCATTTTCCCCGAACCAGGAGTCAAGATATTTTGGAAAATCCCGAACATTATAATACTGGTAGCCATCCCTATATGCTGGGTCATTTTCATCAACTTCAATTGAAGAATTGTCTGAATCAGAACAATCAGAGTTTTGTTAATATTCAGGCAGGGGCTCTATAGGAACTGGTTGTGGAGGAACTTCAAGGGCATAACTTTTGGCCAAAAATGATCTTGTGATGATGGTTCTTTCATAGCTAACATTGTCTCTTTGTTTCCTAGTTTTCTTTTGGAATGGAGTGATGAAACCATCTAAGTCCACAATAACTTTTTTACCTTTTTGATCATGTAGATGAAAAGATTCCCCTACTTTAGGTATCTTATCAAAAAGAACTTGGAGAGACTCCTCGGTATGCCCATCATTGTTAATCACATGAACCTCAGATTTTTCAACTTCCTTCACGGTTGGATGGGTGGAAACACTTTTTCCTGCATCAAGATTTTCTTGCTACTTAGTGATAGCAAGAACATCATTGAAAAATTCTGAGAGTTGATCTCGAGATGTTTGAGAATTCAATTGTTCTTTTACCCCATCATCTCTTTCCTTGAAAACACAATTAGGGATTTTTTTCATTGTCCTTAACCACATGATCATCTTCTCTGCTATAAAATTTTGAAGGTCCAACCATGTTTTCTTGGTTATTTTTACACTTTTCTGTCCAAACAGGTTGAAGGCTTTTAAAATGAACAATAGTTTTGCCACAATTTCCTATACGGTGCTCTAATCTAAATCACTTAGAGCAGTAGTCCGACAATCATTCATAAATAACTTCCTGGGAGAAGGAAAAGTCCCCACTTTGAATCCAAATACTGAAGGGAAAAAGCTGAGAAACATCTAACTCAATACAAATCCTAGAAATCGAGGGTCTTGAAATAATTTTTGTGGCAAAATCTAGCTTCAGAGGATTCCCAATAAGATTAGTAATAGGGAAAAGGGATTCCTGCTTGAACAGGTGAAGTGGTAACTCTGGGAAGCTAACTCAGATAGGGACAATAGGGGATTTAGTATAGGCATCAAAATCTGGAGTGCACTTAATAATTTTCAATAAACAACCTCCAAAGGACCATGACCTCTTGACCCAAAGCCTATAGTATCCCTCCTCGGATGCATACCTAAAAACTATGTGTGAGGGGTTCATGAGATTGATTTGAAAACCCATAAAGCCTATCGCTTCATGGTATGAGTGAAGATACTTCAAAGATGTCCTTCGATTAACAAATTTTCAAACCAAAACAAATCTTAGATCAGAAGAAAGCATGTTTACCTCACTTGTTGAGAATCACTACTGGAAAGATGATCTTTCCCAACACTTCTATACCAACGGTTTGTAAAAACCGCTGGTATAGCTACCATTTCCTAACGGTTCACCAAAACCGTTGGGAAAGCCATAGATTTCCCCACCTTTCCCAACGGTTTGGCAAACTGTTGGGAAAGGGTCACTCTTTCCCAACGGTTTATGCTAAACCGTTGGGAAAGGGTGTGTTTTGAGCCTCTTTCCTAACAGTTCACCAAAACTGTTGGGAAAGAGTGACCTTTCCCAACGGTTCACCAAAACCGTTGGGAAAGGGTGTGTTTTGAGCCTCTTTCCCAACGGTTCACCAAAACCGTTGGGAAAGAGTCTACTTTCCCAACGGTTCACCAAAACCGTTGGGAAAAACCACCCAAAATTTCAAACTTCGGCCTAAATAAATACAACCCACCCTAAGCTATCCCAATAGTTTTCAAAACCGTTGGGAAAGGGCTATCCCAACGGTTTTGAAAACCGTTGGGATAGGTTCTTTAATTTTTTTCCAGATCTACTAACCGAGAACATTATATAAATCAAAATTTTAAATAATTATGATAATACATATATATATTTATGAAATTATGTTTACAAAAGTGATGTTAGCTTAGTGGTTAAGTCGTTCGATTATAAACGAGGGGTCCTGGGATCAAATCCCAGCGGATGTTTTATTTTTGGAATTTATATACCAACGGTTCCATTATCGTTGGTATAGATTTCATATTACCTATACCAACGGTTTTTGGAAAACCGTTGGTATAGACCTATCCCAACGGCTTACTTGGATACGGTTCTCCAAACCATTGGTATAGGCTATACCAACGGTTTGGAGGCCTATACCAACGGTTCCAAACCGTTGGTAAAGGTTAGTTTTCCAGTAGTGAATGAAATCGCGGGTTTCCCACAATTTCGAAAAGATTTATGGAAAATATGAATTTCTTGAGTCGCATAAGGTTGATCAAGAAGCTCATATCTTGATTTACCAGCAACTACATCAGCGAAAGATCGAGAATCCAATTTAGGGTTTTCCTCTCGTGACAAGTTCATCGGGAGCGCTCCACGGGTCTCCATTTCACCACTCCAATAAACAGTGTACCTAAATCGTTCTCATTAATGTCCATGTTTTCAAAATGGGTTTTAAGGATTTATTTATATATACATGAATGTTTTAAAAAGGTTAATTCCTTTCAAATGTTTCAAAGTGGTATGGGACACATTGATTCAAAAATGTCTTTAAATGTCTTCCTTTTAAATTGTGTAACTTTTAAATGTTTTAATGAAAAGGAGATATTTCTCTCCAAGAGTTTTACAAAAAAATTCATCTATGTCAACATCATTTGATAGATTTTAATCTTATTTGATGTTGATTTATTATGATACAAAACTTCCATATTTTATTTAAGGTTTTGTGATATGTTCGACTGTGGATGTGTTATTTTTATACCATTCATGGTTTATGGAAAAAGTAATGACATTTCGTATGATAGTTTTAATACGAATGATTATGTTATGTTTAAACCTGTTCATATGAGGAATGAATTGGACTTAATAAGTTACGGGTGGAGCCCGCTATAGCTCATCGATGCATCAGTAGGATTCATGAGACAAACTAGTGTCTTTTCACAAGGCCTTGACAAAATCTTATTTGTATTATTGGCACAAGGCCTTGACTATATGGTTATGATAGTCTGGCACTATGCATTCCATAATTATGAAAGTGGTTATTGATATTGCATGTGATTATTCGAGTAGTATAATATCCATGTCAATAAGTAAATGGAATTATTTCATTTTATTTTTTCCATATTATGCTGAAGTTCTAGTTTAAAAGGCTTTGGTTTTAGTTATACATTGTCTTAAATGTTTATCCTTATTTATGAAAGTTTCCGCTATATTTCTTACCCTTACTAAGCATTTGAGATCACCCCTTTCTATGTTTTATTTTTCCCAGGATTCCAAAAAGTGTATTGTGATTGATATGCAGGGTTAAGCCTAGAGAATAATGGTGTACATAAAGGATTATTTATGTTGTTTTGTATGTTATAATGTGTAATGTAACATTCATGTATGTAATCTATTTTCTAAGACTGCTAAACTGGTCGGTCCTTCGGGACTTGATTCCTTTTAATCATACTAATTTATTAAAATAATGCACCGACTCTAGGTAACTGGGGTCGGGGCGTTACAATTACTAATAAAAATATTTTATAATCAATATTTTAAAAAAATAATATTAATGTTATTAAAATAATAAAAATATTTATAAAATATTAAAATTATCAATATTTGCAATAGGCTTTGCACTATTCTTAACATGTTCAAATCTCAAAGGGTCACCAATTGTCAGGTCATGCGCAATATAAAGTTTGTGTCAGCCATGTCCAATATAAACTCTATAATTTTCCTTTCTTGGTTGATCACCTTGCATGTAGAATTTCAATAGGACAACCAAAGTCATGCCCTTCTCATCTATAAGAATTATCTCACATGACCCTTTATATAGACCATTCTTCCTTGAAAATTTAAGGGAAAGATACTAAGGTCCCGTCAATTTTTTAAAGAAGAATGATCTATGTAAAGGGAGTGAGATGGTTCTTAGAGACGAGAACGACATTACTTTGGTCGTCCTATTGCAACACTACTTGTGAGGTGATCAACCATGCAAGGACAATTATAGAGTTTACATTGGACATGTCTGACACAAATATTTTATTACTCATGACCTGACAATTGG
The DNA here is from genome assembly GCA_963277665.1 of Viscum album. Lineage (NCBI taxonomy): Eukaryota > Viridiplantae > Streptophyta > Magnoliopsida > Santalales > Viscaceae > Viscum > Viscum album. The sequence goes on along the minus strand of OY728119.1, from coordinate 1,679,923,144 downwards.
TGACCCTTTGAGATTTGAACATGTTAAGAATAGAGAAAAGCCTGTTGCAAAAAATGATAATTTTAATATTTAATAATTTTTTTTATTATTTTAATAATTTTAATATTATTTTTTCATAAATATTGATAATATAATTTTTTTATTAGTAATAATTAAATACAATTATAATTAGTAATTGAAAACTGCTTGGATAATGAAGGGAAAATTTGTAATCTTCTCCACAACAATGATTACTAAATTTCCGTTCATTATTCAAGCAGTTTTCATTTTGGTAAGTATTTCTACATATTTCTAAATTAGTAATAATTAGCAATAAATAGTAATACATAGTAATAATTAGTTAGTAATAGTTAGAAAGTAATTTTAATAAATTTTAATAAATTCCAAGAACCTGGAACAATTTCCAGTGGATTGAAGACACTCCTTTTGCTCAATGAATTTTCTCTTTTCAACTCTCACTGACTCAAAAAATATGAAAAATGTGATGCTACATAGGCATATTCAATCTCGTATACATGAGATTTTATATGCATTCGTAGGATCATATTTTTTATAATGTTTTCTGGTGGTGATAGTTGGAAGAAGGTGATTCATCAACGAAAATGGGGCTCTTTTGTCCGACCACTCATTTACTTGCATATTTCTCACACTAAAATCACAATGAAGAATCTAGTTAGAGATACGTATATTCATTCTTGTACATACAAGAATAAATATGGCTACCTCTAACCCGATTCTTCATTGAGATTTCAGTGTGAGAACGTTGCAAGTAAATAAGCCGTCGGACAAAAGAGTAGCCATCAATCCACTGGAAATTGTGTCTCCTTTAATTAATGGTAATTATTAAGAAGTAGTAGTAATTATTTATATTATTTTTTCATATAGTATTTTTATAATCTCAAATTATTCAAAAAAAGTGATTATTTTATATTTTGTAGAAAAATATTGAATAAGGAAGTCGACATCAGTCAATATTAGATGATCTCACTTGGATAAATCACCACAGAAATCCAAATGGTTCTAGTTTAAATCATGTATATATTGAGGGTGTTGAATCTTTCTTAGCATTTGCGTAATCAATACCAAAATATGCTTCAAAAGGCATAATTATGTTTCCTTGTAAAAAATGTGCTCTGAGAACGTTTGACACAGTTGACAAGGTCGGGGGACATCTCTTGCGGGTTGGTATTCAACCAGATTATGTTTTTTGGTATCAACATGGTGAACAAAGTTCCAGATAAGATACTAATAACTTGATTCTGGATCCATCACAGTTCCCAAATTTAGTAAATGATATTGCAGGTCCATTTTTCCAACAAACTGAAACTCAAGATGATAATGATTTAACTCCTGAGTTGGCACCATCCAAATTTTATGAGTTGTTGAGGTCTGTTGAGGATGCATTATATCCTGGTTGCAAGATAATAAAATTAGAAGATGTTGAAAAATTTATGGCTATTAAATCAGATAATGAAATGTCAAACTACTGTTTTGATCAGATATTTTCTTTGGTTAAAACACTGTTACCTGATGTAAATGTGTTTCCTGCAAATTACTATGAGAGGAAGAGGTTGGTTCGTAATCTAGGCTTTAGTTATTGGAAGATTCAAGCATGTTAAAATGATTGCATATTATATTCTTGTGAAAATGAGTCTTTGGATAGTGGTCCAACATGTGGACAATCGAGGTATGAAGAAGCTCCACCAGGGAAGTCTGGATCTATTCCTCTAAAACAGTTGAGATATTTTCCCCTTACACCCAGGCTGCAATGTTTATTTATGTCTCAAAAAACAGAGGCAATGATGTCATGGAACAAAACCAATATTTCAACTGGTAAAAGCTTCAATCATCCATCTGATGGTGGTTCATGGAAAAATTTTGATCTTCTGTATCCTTCTTTTGCTTTAGAATCCCAAAACGTGCGATTGGGCCATTCTATTGATAGTTTATGTCTGTTTGGTTCTTATGGTAGTCGATATTCATGTTGGCCTTTCTTTATAACTTCGTAAAATCTACATCCATGGATTTTGATGAAGGATCCCTATTTATTTTTGACCTTATTAATCCCAAGACATCCAAAAAATAATATTGATGTTTATTTAAAACCATTGATTGATGAGTTAAATGCATTGTGGAGTAATGGTGTTAGTACATATGATGTTGTTGCGAAACAAAATTTCACATTAAAAGTTGTGTTGATGTGGACGATTTGTGACTTTCCGGCATATGTCATGTTATCTGGATGGAGTACACTTGGTCAGAAATCATGTCCGTACTGTATGAAGACAACAAATCTTTTATGATCGTCAATTGAAAAAAACCTTTCTATTTTGACAGTCATCACACATTTGTTCCAATCGATCATCCTTTTCAAAGGAAAAAATATCATTTCAGAAAAGGCACAATTGAAAGGGATGAACTACCAAAAATAATCTTAGGTAAAGAGTTAAAATCAGTTTTATTTTCATTAAATCCCATTAAATTTGGTCCAACAGTAAACCAACATAAAATTTATGGACTTGGTAAAGAATATAATTGGATAAAAAGAAGCATTTTTTGGATCTCCCATATTAGTCTGATTTGTTAGTCCGCCACATGTTGGATTTCATGCACATTAAGAAGAACTATTTTGATAATTTATTTCATACAGTTTTGGATACGCTAGGTAAAAAAAAGATACTATAAAAGCACGATTAGATCTTGCCCAAATTTGCAGGTGACCAGAACATGAACTATTTTAAAATGTCAGATCACAGAGGTTAATGAAGCCAAAACAGATTATACACTTTCTAAAGAGATTCTTTTATTTTTTTTCATTGGATTGCATATTTTAGACTTCCAGATGGTTATGCTTCCAATTTGGGCATATGTGTTAAGAATGGTCATATTACCAGATTAAAAAGTCATGATTTTCATGTTATAATGGAATGACTTATCCTGATTGGATTCAGAGGTTTTTTTAATTCTATGATTTGGAATTCGATAAAAGACATATCATATTTTTTTCAAGAAATTTTTGCAGTGACAACTGACTACAATGCCCTAAGAAAACTAAAAGAATATGTTGTTGTAATTATATGTAAACTGGGAAAAATATTCCCACCTTCTTTCTTTGACTCAATGGAACATATGATATTACATTTTCCACAAGAAGCTAAATGTGGAGGTCCAGTATAGTTTCGATGGATATACCCATTGGAGAGAAGCATGAAGAAATTAACGAAAAAAGTACGTAACAAAGCATCATTTGAAGGCTCAATTGCTGAAGCTTATTTCTAAGAGGAATTTGATTTTTTCTGCTCTCACTATTTTAAATATGAATATCCCTCAAAACAAAACAGCATTGCATAGAACGAGGGAAATGATAATAATTAAATGGAAAATAATTTATCAGTTTTTAATTAGCCAAATCATGGCTTCAGTGGAGTTCAAGAACAATGGATTTTAAACGATGAATATCACAGAGCTCATACATATGTTCTGCTCAACTGTGATGAAATGACAACATTTGTATTGTGAGTGATTCTATCACTTGTTCTATAATTTCTGTTATAGTATGTAAACTTATTTTATTTGTAGGTTATATGATAATCATATCATGAAACAATTTCTACAAATTACTGCAACTGCTCTTGAAGAATGCAGACAAAAAAAATTCTCAATGGTTTCAAAAGCTGGTAACTTAAATTATTGATGGTTTAATATCAAATCATCTTACTATTTATTATATTGATAATTGTTTTAAAAATTTTCAGGTTTCTCAACATGCAGATAAAATTGATAAGAGACAGTGTATATTGAGTAACCCACCATCCAAAATTGTTAAATCTTATAATGCATATGCCATAAATGGATTTTTATTTCATACAAATTCATACGAGGAATCAAAAAAAACAATTAACAGTGGAGTTTGTTTGAGAGGATCACATCATAGATAAACTGATGTTGACTTTTACAGCATTCTGGATGAAATTATTGAGCTATGTTATCCTGGACAAAATTATATAATGATGTTTAAATGTCTGTGGTAGGATACTGAGAGTGGTTTTCATGTTCATCCAACTCATGGAATCGTCGATATTAAATATAAAAGTCTTCTTGCAGTAAATGAACCATTTTTACTGGATCAACAGGGACATTAAGTTTATTATGCAATGTAATGTTCTACTTCAAGAGACTTGGGTGATTGGAGGAGCATAATAAAAATGAAATCTCAGGAAAATCAATTTACTCAAACTGAATGTGGTTCCGCTGAAGTGGAAAGCTATTGAAATTTTTCAAGAGACTACTCAAAATCCATCTTTTTCACAATGAAACATGAATATCGATAAGGAAACCCCACAATTAAGGGTCCATGGTGACAAAGATGTTAATGATGTTACAAATGAAATTGAAATGACATGGGATGATGCAAGTGAAACTCATATGGATATTGATGATGTTGAGGTTGAATATGAAGACATTGACGTCGTCAGATATAAAGATGATGATGAAGGTGAACATTGGCATAGTTAAATGCTAGTTATGATCATAAATAATAATATATATATATAATAGTTATTTTCAACAATATGATAACAAAAATCATGTTTTGTTTCAGAGGGACTCTGATCTATTGTGTGAGTTAGAGGAGGCTGAGCTACCTTTGGATGAAGGGGATGTGAGATCATCTGACCCTCAACCTACTGGTTGTTCAGGAGGTACGTGGAGGGGGTGCGGTTTTGTGCGACTGATGATTCTTGACCCTATCCCGGAGTGACGTCCATGTGTTGGCTTCGATCCATGCACACAGAGGTATAATAACCTGTATATTTTAGTTAGATTTCATTAATTTATTTATATATATACTAATTGTTTAATTCTTAATTCTTTTTTCACAGTTTTGTGCATGTAGCTATTGGATAGGGGATCACTATCTTGCACAATTTTTTTTCTCAGCCATGGCCCACATGGGAACAGATTCATGTTGATGTGAAGCTCGACATGTACAATCATTGGCTGGTACGTAAATAAATAATATTTATTTTAAAATTTATTTTATTAATAACATGATATTATTAATTATTTTTAGGTTTCATGGTATCCCATCGAGGATAGAATGCGTGACACTATCCACACAACATGGGAGGTGGCTATGCGTGAGCGTTTGCATCAGTTTTTTTCACAATTTGAGAATGATGACCATTAAGAAATCAGGAGTGATAGTATTTGATGAGTCGTGTAGAGCCCAACGACCAGAGTACATTTCATCTCAGGTTTGGGATGAATTATGTGCACACTGGTTGGGTGGTGGATTTTCGAGGAGGTCTTCATTGGGTCGGCAGAACCGGGGGAGATAGGAGGTGACAGATCGAGCTGGTAGCCGTACATTCAGTACGCATAGAGAGAATCTGGTAAGTAATTTTTTTAAATATTTTATATAACTTAAAATATAAACAGTTTATTATATATTAATATAGGCAGTCGAGTGTCCCGATATTATAGAGTATGATGTTTATGGAAGGATGTACAGTGATCCAACCACCAGAGATATTAGAGGTGATCGTCAACGTTAGATTGTCTTTAGTATTATTTTTTCAGTTTGACAATTAACTGCATATAATATTTTCACAATTTTAATTTCAAATTGGAATTGAAGGAGCCATATGAGGCTGCGACTTCTCAGACACATGTTGAGGGTCAGGATGAGGAGACTGATCAAACCAGTGCCTACCATTTCAACGAGGTGGCATTGATGCAGGCGACTCAGTATGGCTTTGAGAAGGGCCTAGTAGTTGGTATGAGCTCTCATGTGAGTTGTGGTACTTATTATGGTACTGTTGCGATGTCAGTGTCCAGCTCGAGAGGATCTCATGGAGAGGCAACATCTTCAGGCTCACAATACCAGGAACAGTTCCGAGCTCAGAAAGACCATATAGAGAGTTTGCAGAATAAGCAAGAAGAGATGTGTCAGCAGAAGCAGCATTAACAGTAGCATGGGGAGGAGATGCGTCGATGGCAGCAGCAGTAGCAGCAACACGAGGGGGAGATGCGCCGATGATAGTAGCAGCATCATGAGCAGATGGAGTACATGCGCCGTCTGACTCGTTGTTTAGGGATGGAGTTTCCTCCACCAACTCCTTCAGCTCCTCCACCTCCTCTAGAAGACGACCCGTAGTAATTTTTTTATGTCAAAAACATTTGAATTTAAATTTTTTGTAATATTAACTATTTACAGTCTATGTCTTTTATATTGGTGCGATTATTAAATAATTTAATTTTTAATATTTTATGATTTTTTTTGTGAATATTGAGAATTTTAATATTTTTAATTTTTTCTATTATATTAATAATAATATTATTATTATTTCATTAATCATGATTTTATTAAATATATTTTCTCAGTATTATATTTTTTTTATATTTTTTTATTTTACTAATAATAACGATGATAATAATAATAATTATCATTATTATTTTTGTTTTCTTATAGTTTTTTGTGAATATTAAGAATTTTAATATTTTTATTATTATTTCAAAAATATTAAAAATAGTTTTTTAACAATCATAATAATATTTTATGATTTTATTTTTATTTTTTTGTGAATATTGAGAATTTTCATATTTTTTATTTTTTTTTATTTTAAAAATATTAAAATTAATTTTTCAATAATCATAATTTTAATAAATTTATTTTTTAAAATAATTTATTTATTATTTGCATCGGGATCTGTTGCGAAGGGATCCCATCACAAATAGTCTAAATAATTTTTTCTTAAAATTGCTATTTGCGATGGGACTATGGGCCTGTGGAAAATATTATATGCAACAGGCCTGTCGCAAATAGTCTAAATAAATATTTTCAAAAAGCAGTTGCGATGGGATTACGAGCCCGTCACAAAATATTATTTTTCACGGGCCTGTCGCAAAGGAACATATATATAAAAAATTATATAATCAGAGACTTATTTTCGATGGTGAAGTTTCCCATCCCAAAAAATATTATTTGCGACTGGCCCGTTGCAAATAATATTTTTAGCGACGACGTTTTCTGCAACAGGCTATTTGCGATGGGGCCCTGTCACTAAAGCTTATCTGCGATGGGATCCCATCGCAAATAACCTATCGCAAATACCTTTAATTCTAGAAGTGCTGGGTTATAGGATGCAGGGTATAGATTCTGAAGGCATTCCTTGCATCTAATGCATTATATTTCTCATTGATGATGGTTCTTGATCCTTTTTCTTCACATATGGTGACTTCTAGTGGAGGAAACGATAATGAACATGAAGTTTTTTTAGTTCAATCAATTTTTATTAGTCTTTATTACTTAATGATTTCAATGTTGGTTTGTTGGTTATCTCTTAGAGAATTTGATATGTTTGATTCTTGTTAGAAAATTTTCTGTTGGTTCCTGGTTCTGGTGGCTACTGTTGGTTGTTCACGACGGTTCTGTGATGATGATGTTTTCATGTTGATAAGGTGATTTTTTATTACTAGTAAGGAATATTGTTGGAGGGTCTAACTAGTATTATGGTGTAGATTTTGGATAGCACACCTGTTAGGGGATGTAGCTCGAGGAGGCTCACTGGTCAATGTATGTTTACACGAGGTTTTTCAAAGGTGATGGGTGGATCCTTTGTATTTTCATATTTGGAATGCATTTTTTGATGTTTAAATTTTCAAATCCAGAATGTTTTGTTTGAATTAGTGGAATGTGAGGTTCCCACTTATCTCTAAAGTGTGTTATAAAAATAATAAAAAATAGATTTAGATAGAAACGATAGAATTAAGGGGTGGAAGTTTTCTCCTTTTATAAGTGAAGAGAATCAAAATTTTGGGAGTATCCATTACATTCCGACTATGGTATATCACTATTAAAGGGTAAATAGATTCAAATGTGGGAAATCATAAATTTTGGGACTATATAAGTTTGATCAGGTCTGTAAAATTCATTTACAGACATGTTTTAAACTTGTCTCAAATCATTTACTATTTTTGCTTTTATAATTGTTTTTGTTTTTTCCATGGTAATAAATATGTACTAAAGTAATTTAATTGTAATTCTTAAAATTACAATGAGACATATTAAATAATTTTATACTAATTATTCTAAATATTAGATCCATTTTATCTAATAATATATATTGGTTTAAGAAAAATTAATTCTTACATTAGCAAATTTCACCTATAAAACCCCATTTATAAAAAATTGGAATTTTTAACATAATATTTTATTATAGGAAAAAATTATATATATTTTATATTTTAATAATATAAATTTTGTTATTATAAAAAAATAAAATTTATTTTTCTTCAAAATAAATCCAAAACCGAACATTATAAGAATATTATTTAACTCAAAAAAAAGACCAAAAACTGTTTCTTTTATTGTGTAATATTACAAATGTTTTTCAAATTATATAACATATGTTTTATAAATCATTATATTATTTTAAAATTTATATTTTTACTCATATAATAAATATTTGATGATGGAAATTTTTTATAATTATTTAAGTTGTACCTACTTTTAATTTATGTACAAACTCAACCTCTGAAGTAAAAAAATTTTATTTTTCTCTATTTTCCATAAATCAATTATTTTTGGAAAAAAATCAGAATTAATAATATTTTGATTAAAAATAGAATTATTAATTCAATATTTTCAAATATAATTTAAAATATGAGGATATAATTTTTAAATAAAACTCAAAATATGAAATGAAAATTATTTTCATAGAAAAAAAATTTTAAAGTATTAACAACTCCTATTATTATTTCCTATGAGTCACCAACAAAATTTGATGTTAAAATATTATTCATATCAATAATATATTTTACACATATATATTTTCTATCTTATAATAAAGAGAATGATTTTCAATTTTAGAAGGGTTTCATTTGAAGACATAAAGAAGTTTTATTCATAACTTGCAACACTAATTGTATTTTATCATTTCCATAGAATTAATAATGACCTATATTTTAATTTATTTACATATTTCATAATTCAGTTACTTGTATTTTTAACCCATAATTCGAATGCTACACTGAAATATCTATATACTCTTATGTAGTTCATTGTGGGTCGGGGTTGTGTGTGGTGCACGCTATCGAACACATTAGCAATAAAATGAAAATATAATTTAAAATCTCATGGTGTTGTATTCTCCCCATGTAAATAAATTAATTATTTATAATTTTAATTATCACTTACCAATAGAATTATTTAAGCACATATAATATATCAATGTAAATTAAGATATATTTTCAAAAGAGTCAACTACCCTGATATATTATGAATGAGAAAGAAAAACATCTATTACTCTGATTAGGTAAATATATTTCATTACCAATCATTTGAAACATGTTTCTATATTCCATCATTTTTGACCCATGAAGCATATTTTGGTTTCTTTGATACATACCCATCAGTGTTTCTTCCCATATTTATAGATATATAGAAATTTTAATCTTATTTCCATCATCATTTTTTTCACCCTAATATCCATAATATTCCTTACTAATGTTCATTGGATTGTTTGGAAATACAACTATGTTCATGTTATTAATCATAATTTTTGATAAATAGTTTTTAATAACAATGATTTCTCACTCCATAACTTATCCCATTAGGTTTATCATTGTGAAAATCTCTTAATTTTATGTTTCATCCATTGTTAACTTTTTTTCATTGGGATTCCCCCGTTACTAATTCCAAAAGAGTTAATTTGAGGGAAAAAAATTTGTGTCATAAGTGGATTATAAAAAATTAAATGACTAGATGTATTACTCTATGAAAATGTAATATTAGATTATTGTTATTTTATTTGAATATATATCACTATAGAGTCAACCTAAGATGATTTAGGACTGTTTCTTTAAATCACTTAATATATAAAAATAGAATTCCCAAATTACCCTGATCTTTCAACGAATATTCTAATCATAAAAATAATTTGAATATATGATCCGAAAAATCAACATGGCTATTATCCATATAATCAAATATAAATTAATATATAGCATAAATTATGAATCATAATATTTTAATCTATGTTATCCATAGGTATTCTTCTATTGGGTTCCCAAACCAATATATTCAAATACATTAAAATTGATTATAAAGAGAATGTGATTCACCAAAGAATACCCCTAAGAGTGTATAACTAGTTGATCAGTATGAAGATCACTCATCGTGAACTATATTAAAGATTGGTCCAATACCAAAACATCTATTTTCAGGTTGATTACCCCTAGGTGAATCTATGTAAAAAACAAATCCACAAGCCATTATCCCGATAGGGATGTATCCCATAGGAAAAAAATCATTAATTTACCACAAAATCCAAATATTATTGTATAATTAGTATAATCACTTAGACTTACCATTTTGGTTTTTACTAAATTCAATTTATCCAAATCCTTAACCAATAAAAAATATTCAATATTTCTTAAACCAACCTAATGGACTATCTATACATTTAAAATTACGATCAACCTTAATTTATCATTTATTGATGCATTTATAACTCCTAAATTATATTCAATAGATAACATCATAAAATCTAATTTTTTACAAACCATAATTTAATTAAAAATATGACACCTCAAACCCATTCTCTACGAATCCTGTGTGAATAAACAAATACATTACATATGGGATTTACAATCATCCTAGGCCACCCAATTTTTACCATAAATAGTTGAAATATAAATAAATAATATGGAGTCACTAACATTCAAAGGAACCTTTAGGTTTGGAGTTTTATAGAGTTAGTAAAATTGTCTAACTAATAAATCCCTCTACATTCCCATTAAATGGGAATTTTTGAAATTATATATAAAACTAATTAATCTGAAATAATTCTTTAACATCTCTCACAGCATTCTTCATACATGATACTCGTATAGATGCACCATCTTCAATAATATTCTTCATAACAAGCGGAAATGGAAACCTAATAAGGGTGAGATCAAAATGTCAGTAAGGGAAAAAATATATCATAAGATATCAAGTCATAAACATGGAATGAATAATATTGAAGGGAAAAATGGTAATTAAATAATTCCATATAACCAATCATATGAGCTTGAAACACATCCATTATTAAAAACACAAATAAGTACATGGAAAAAAATAATTGAACCCATGGTGATGGGATGAATAAAGCCACAAATCTTGCTCTCTATCATCAGGGAATTGGAAATTTGTTGGTCATAGTGAGTATGTCAAGAGAGGGGGTGAATTTGGAACCCAATAAAAAGCTCTGTTAAAATCAGTTTAATTTAAATCCCCTATTTGATTTAGAAATGGATCTATTAATCTATACAACATATCATTTTAAGTTCTAATCATTAAAAATGTTTCTTAAAGACTGAGTAGTTATCAAGTAATATTTATATAATATTAATTATTCCATTGAAATATATTTACATAATTGACATATTATAAAAATGGTAATAAGTATTAACTATTAAATTAATAATTTTTTGGTTTAAATAGTTTTTGTTTTAAAAGGTGAAATGATGTAAGACAAAAAACAAAATGGAAAGATTTAATACAATAGGTTTAGTCTCAAGCTGAGACATAGTCCTCTCCACTTAATGATCACTTAGCACTATGAAATTTTTATAAAGTAAAAATGTTGACTAAAAACCTCAATTAGATTTTATAATAGTTTAAAAACTATCTATGTCACACACGACCTCTTATATTATTATATGTGGGAGTAAAAAAACATGACACATAATGACCTCTGCCACTTTTATCCATGGTAGTTTAGCTGTAATAATTTGGAGAAGATATCAAGTATCTTCTGGTTTAATGCAAGAGAAATTTTGTGTATATAAAACAAAAAATAGAACACACTAGTCAATATATAAGAATAAATAAACAGAACATAGAAATCTAAAAGTAAAAAGATATAAGTGCTTGGTTTGTTTTATTGATGCCCGTTACTACTAAATATTATTTTTAAATGTATCTTGATTCATGTTCTCTTGAAAACTTTAGTAGAATTGAGTGTCAGAGGCTCTAGTTTTTTACTAGTGGAAATCAACAGATGTTTATGATCTTCGTCTTCCTCAGTCAAGTGATTGTATGATTTAGAAGTTCAACTCTTAATCTCTATGTGTGTGATTAGTAATCACGAGATCTCAGCTTTCTATCAGTCTTATTCATGTTTCTTTGCATGAGGGAGTCTAATTTAACTTTTATCTCAGGTAGGAAGAATATCTGAATCCTCTCTGCATCCTTGTACTAAATGTATAAAACATGAATCAATACATTCTATTGAAAATTAATGAAAAAATAATTAAAAATATGTTTGGCATTACATTCCATAATATAACCATTAGAATAACATAATTCAAAAAGATTAAAAAAAATTTGGTGCCTTAGTCTTGTGGTGTGAGTCTGGAGGTGACTCGATATGATGTTGTCTCAGAGTTTGGAGGTGTCTCCTTACAATGGTGACACAAAGTTGGTGGTGTGTTGTACATAGATAAATTTTCATGTTGGTGGTGAGTCATATGATAGTATATCATCCTTCTAGTGGTAGGTCAGACATGAGGTGAGTCATTATAGCGGTGTCTTATACATTAAAAAAATTTCACTCTGGTGGTGTATCATCTGAAGGTGTCCAGGACATAGTGAAATTTCCATAATGATGGTGATTTATGGAAAATGGAAAATATTATACAATGGTTTCATAGAGTTTTTCAATTATCCCACTCTGTGGTACGACATCCTGATGGTGATATATCCTAGCAGTGATTCCTTGTATAGTGGTGAGTTTGGTTGATGGGGTCTTAACCTCAACAGTAACTCATCCTTAGTGAAATCCATCACCCATTTAGATTATGAAATAATTACATAAAACATGAAATTAATTAATATAGTTATAATCATGATTTTGTGATCATTAAAACAAAGAGTTCAATAATATCCCATTTTTTAATAATAACAAATCATGGCATAAAAGGTATCACAAATAACATTAAGGGTAAGATATGAAATATTGATCATGGTATAATATTCATAGTATGTGCATATGGTATAAATGATAAATAATTATAAAAGAAATTCCATAGGTTTATCCCCGTTTTGGGATTACCATAAATTTAGAACAGAATGAGATGTAAAAATAGGAAATTCAGAAAGATTAAATATGAATAGTAGAATAATACTCAGTAGAGGCATTCAGAGAAGTGTTCAGAAAAAAGTTATTAAAAAAATTTCCCATCAAAGTACAAAATTTAATTTCAACAACAGCTCCAGTCTTGGGTGAAGGATCCATAGTTTATTTTCCGTTCAACGTGGATTTCTCTTGATCATAGGTAGATGGATTAAAAGTTGTGGTGGGAAAATTATATTGAACACCATTGGGTTGTAAAACTATATCTCAAGGAAGATGATCCTCTACAAGAATAAATGGCTTGATTTATCTCAGATCTTATACAGGAGGAATAAGGAAAGGTTGTAACAAGGAAGGTAAAGGTTCATGGGGATCCCTGGTCACCCTTGTTCTGAAGGATAACTATAGAGTAATAGAAATGGATTACCAAGAAATAATTTTAGTGCCATGAACATGAATAAACGGATTTTTTTGATTGATGAAATCCATAATTACTTTTCCAAAAATTTCCATCAAAATAAAAAACCCACATTTTCCCTCCATAAACTGATTGAGCACTGGGGTCATTTATTTTAACAAGCGAACTTGCTCATTGAAGGCCTGAGTAACTGTTGACATTATCAAATTTCTTATAAGGAACATGAAATAATCATCCATTGCATGATTGGTATAAATATGAGATAGATAATATATTTTGTCATTGGTTATTTCTTCTCTATCATATTTCATATCATGATCATATTATGTAATCAACTTAAGAACATGGTCACTATTATATCTTATTTTTCTCAAGGTTTCTTGGGGATGATAAGACAGAAAACTTGATGTAATAACTAAGGTAGTGCTCAATTACACTATGATATTAGATATAATCACATCTGCCTCAAACAATAGAGGAGGAGGAGAAATTGAGATAGAGTCCAATGAGGTAAAATTTTCAACACTTTCAAGCATAACATCTATAGTAGCTATAATTATAGATTGCATTCCTTTGATCAAAGACGTTATGGATTCCATATTATCACTTATTCCCTTATTTTTAATTACAACCTATTAGATATGATGCATCATCTTTGGTTGAATGTGATGTATTACTAACTCAAATAGATATTTTGCATAATTTTTTCATATTTTGGAAAGAATCGGGGCTTGATTATTCAAATAGATATCAAAATAAGATAATTTTTTTACTAAAGGAATCTAAGTCACTCCTAGTGACTACATAAAATTGAATTGTAGGAGTAGTTGGAGTAGCAGGTTTAGCTGTAAGATGCATTATTGAAAAAAAACATTTCCAATACAACTCAAAATTCTAATTGATCAATAATAGACACCTTAGGATCTTCTTCCTTTCGAACCTCGGGTCTTCCATCCTTTAGTGGACTCTTATTGAATTTGTCTCATTCTTCTGTCATGGGATCAACCCCACTATCTGAAGAAGTAGAAACTGAAACATAAATAATAAACTATATAACAGATATAGAAATAGTATTAGTAGGTACCACAATTAGTGAAATTACAATGGTATAAAAGGTATCAATAGTTGTATCATCACTCTAGGTAGTAGTAGAATGTTCACTGATTATTACTTCTTTTATATGTAAATCATATTTCTAAACACATGAGCTATGTACATCATTTTTCTAGCTAGTAATAGGTTCCACTTATATATGGATACCAACTAGAGCCTCATTAGTATCCAAAACAATAAACTATTCATAACTTTATTGATTAGTTAAAATCATATTATTTTATCTTTCTTAGCTACATGATGTAATACAGCAGCAATAACACCCATCTTCTCAACAAAGGACAAATTAGAAACTATCTAACCATCCCCAACTGAACTCACTTCAGTTATATCTACATCCTTATCTTTTTAATGTAATTAAAAAGATGGTTATTCCTCCTCCGAAATAAGTTCATGATTGTATTTATATTCTAGGTACACTTCTTCAGATAGATTGACTTTCTTAGAAGATTTAATGGGAGAAGAAAGAAGTTCTGGAGGCATCTCTACATATCTCTTTATCATTCTTCCATTTGATCCATCATGGTCAGAGATGTCATCATTATCATCATCGTTTCAATTCCCATGTTCATTTTTGTCTTCCTATTCATCATCCTCATGATCATACTCTTCATCATTAGATTTTGAACTAAATTTAAATTGATCCTCACTAGACACATCTATTTACTATTCATGACATTTAAATTTTTTTAATCTTTTTGGAAGTCTCCTATGTGGACTAGGAGCTCCATATTTAATTGGTAGTGAATTAGGTGACATGTGTGGGTCACTACCTTCATCAACAGATTTTTTATTTCAACTTATTCTTTTGTAACACCCTATTCTTCCTCATCCAAGTATTCTACCTCATCACGGTTTAGACTAGGATCAATAACATCCCTCAGTCTAGTAGGATGATCCACTAAGTTAAATATGGTATACTTCATATAACTATCTGCATCCCATTTTCATTTCAAGGGATTATAGATAATCTTCATCCTCAAGAAGATAGATTTTGAAATATAGAAACCACCACATTTTTTAATTGTTTCATTATTCATAGAAACTAGACCATGTCCCTTTAACAATGTAAAAACCATATTTTTGATCGATTAAATAGTATGTTCACGAAGTTGGATTTATCATCTCAGACACATGAACCATGCGATTACTACACAGATTAATCCTATGACCTAATTTTATAATAAAAATAAGATACACATCTTGGTATCTCATGGTGGGAAAGTCACCTATTCTTAGGAATATCATGTGTTTTATAAAAATAAATGACAACCAACACCCTCTATCCAACTTTGAGGAAAAATGTCATTTTTTTAATCATTATCAGTTTTTTCTGCAAGAGAATATTCATAAAAAATAATTCACTTTCCTCATGGAACCATCCTTGAAAATCATCATAAATTCCTTCATGGGGTACACCTAGACACTTTTCCAATGTTTTCAATAAAATAAGTTTTTTCCTAACTATTATGGATCTCATCTAGTATTTTTCTTCATTATTAAATCCAAACTCACCATAAAGGAATAATAAATGCACCAAACTAGGATATAAATCTACATTATTTCAGAAAAACCAATCTCTCCATCATTGGTTGTATAACACTTTCAATACTAGAGACTTACTAGACAATAGCCACTGTTCTTTGAATTCCCTTATAGCTACAATAACTCTGTTTGAAAGCTCAATATTAACTGGTGCTACTAGGTATGGAATAATTGGTGATCCTTTTTTTCATCATAGTTGATCATGACTCATCAGGAGAATTATTTGGAGGTTTATTTATCCTTGACATGTAGATGGGTTAGTTTTGATTGGTTTAGTAATGTGTGATTCATCCAAAAAATTTGTTCACAGTAACATTCCGAAGCTATGTATTCAACTTCATCAGTATAAAATGAAACAAATATTTGTTTCTTACTACACCATGAAACTAGAGACTCTCCTAAAAATTTACATGTTCTAGATATTCCTTATCTATCTATTTTTCAACCCCGAAAAATAGTATTAGACTAAATCATCAGATAAAATGCTTCAACACTTGGGTAAAACAATCTTAATATGGTTGTATGTTTATGTAATTTTATGATTATTTTGATTACATTTAAGTGTGACAGTTTTTTATTTTCTTGAAAATGAGAACACATACCCACACAAAACATTATATCATGTCATCTAGATGTATGATATAAAATAAATCCAATCATAATTTTGTAATTGGTTTTCCAGCTTCATTAAGATCCAAATTATAGGGGGTACTAATAAGAGTATTTCTACTCTTAGTGATATCAAAGTTAAATAATTTTAAAAATCATTTATATATTTACTTTGATTCAAAATAATTCCACCATAATTTTGAAAGATTTTATATCCAAGAAATAAATTGAGTTAACCCATTAAAATCATTTAATATTCATTTTTCATCATTTTATAGAAATTAATACAAAGATAATCTCTTGAATATCCAAAAATAATATCATCAACGTATATTTTTATTACAAAAATATCTTTTGAAATACGTTTTATAAAAATGGTAGGGTCAGTTATACCTTTTGAAAATCCTTTTGAAATAAGTAAATTTATTATCCTATCATACCATGCTCAAGGATCCTGTTTTAAACCAAATAATGATTTATCAAACATAGAAACATTATTTGGAAAATTTGGAATTCTGAATACCGGTGTTTTGTTCAACAAAAAAATCCTTAATTATAAGATAATTCAAGAATGCACTCTTAACTTCCATTTGATAATGCTTCAAATCTAGATGAGCTGAATAAGCTAATATTATTCCAAAGGATTGAAGTCTATAAATAGGTAAAAAGGTTTCCTCATAGTCTATCCCTTATTTTTGATGATAACCTTGTGAAACAAGTCTAGAATTAATTCTAACTACTGTACCTGACTCATCAACCTTGTACCAAAACACCCATTTAGTTCCAATAGTCATGGTGTACTTCGGTATATCTAAAAGTTCCCAATATTGTTTTATATCAAATTGATTCAATTCTTAAGACATGTATATTACCAAAAATTCATCACTAGTAGCTTTATTGATGTTCTTAGATTTAATATGAGACCAGAATGCATGATGTTCAACATGATTCCTTAGATAAGTTAATGTTTTAGTACCTCTATCTAGATCTCCTACATCAACATCTAAAGGGTTGTACTTAAGAGTTATAAAAGATCAAGAAAAGGATGGAATTGTCACTTCCGGTTCTACAGATAGAGCTTCAGGATGTTTTGGAAATTCATCAAAACTAGATGATTTTTATAACTATTTGATTGTATAATATAAAGGTTTAAAGTTTAATATAAGATAAGAGAAATAATCGTAAAGGTTTTTAGGGAGGAATTAGGCTCATGTGGATTAGTTTCATCAAAATTGACATGAATTGATTCTTCCATAGTTTTTGACTTATAATTAAAAACTCTATAGGATATTCCAAAGATTGAATAACCAAGTAATAATCATTCATCATTTTTGGATGAATTTTTTTCCAAATTATTATTATTATTATTAATTCAGACTTTACAACCAACAAAATATAAAGTAATTAACCTTATGTTTCCTATTGTTCTATAGCTAATAAGGGGTCTTCTTAAGGATTGGTCTGATCAGGACTCTATTTTTGATATAGTAGGCCGTATTGACAACTTCTGCCCAAAAATAAATCCGTAGGTTATACTTATTCAAGATGGTTAGAGATATCTCTTGTAAAGTTACATTATACACTCTACAAATCCATTCTAATGAGTATTACTATGAGAATAGAAGTTATTTGTGTAACCATTATGTGAGTAAAAAGATTCAAAATATTGATTTTCCAACTCATAAAAAATCTACTATTTTGTGAGATAAAAAGCATACCCAAGGATACCTATAGAAATCATCTATAAGAAAATAAATAAAATGATTCCCATTTCAGATATAAACTCTATATGTCCCAAATAAACCCATATGAACCAACTTGATTGGTTGATAAGTTGACACTTATTTCATTAATTTAAAAATAAACTTTGTGTTTTTTTTTCATTTTGGTAGGGGTTATAGACTTTATCCATTGGGAACTCAATATTAGGTAGATTCCTAACTAAACCTTTGATACTAAGCTTCCTAAGAGGGTGAATGTATCAATGAAACAATATCTTATTCCAATGATAAGATTCTTCATGAAAGGAACTCAAGAATAAAAAATTTTGGGAATCTAAATAATTTAAATGAACAACACACACATTATCATTTCTCAAAGCAGAAAATATTAAATTATTTTTATAATAGAAATCATTTCAAGAATCATTATCAAATTTCACACAAAATAAATCATCAAATAAGTAATAAATACTAAGAATGTTATATTTTAAATCATCAAGAAATAACAATTTAGAAAATAAAACTAAATTATTGTTACTGATTTGGACTAGGCCAATGATTTTTCCTTTTACATTTTCACAAAAGGTGATATGACCACCATCATCATTGATAAGAATATGGAATCATGAATAATATCCTTTCATATTATTTAAAAAACCACTATCCCAGTACTATAGACTTTTACCAAAGGTCTTCAAGAATTTTTCCAATAGAACAAAATTTATGCAAAAAATGACTTTGGTACCTAAATTTTTTTGGGTCTAGAGATGTTAGTAATCAAATATTTGGGATCCCATATTTTTCTAATGGTGTCAAGAACCAACCCGGGTCGACCTTGAACCTGTCACACGAGCCTATCTACAACTAGCCCTGAGAGGTGTTCTCGATCCTCCTGTGATGGAGACAAGAGCCAGGGGATCAATAGAGAACAATGGGAACATTTTCGCCAAAAAAAATAAAACAAGGTAGTATAAAAAGTAATGCAACCCAAAATAAATAAATTACATGGAAAAGAAAGAATAACCAATAATAACACACTAACCTGACCATGACCAAAACTCCATGTGACCCCCCCCCCCCCATGGGTCACTCTCTGATACCCAAACCAAATGTCATCCAAGGTGATCCAAACTAGAGTTAGAACCTACAATATAAACTATAAAAAAGAAAATACTGTAGGCATGAGTATTAAAACACAGTAGGCATGCCCATCAATCTATTCCCAAATCACTACCATTAGAAAAATTCTAATTCCATGTCTAAACTACAATTTATAAAATAAATCGTTATTAAATATTTTATATAAAATCAAAGCATGGACCACTAACCTTATTCATTTTCAAAATTAGATTCTTTTAATTAGTGACAATATTATTTTCAAAGGGAATGGAATTTTTACATTTTCATATTTTCATAGATAGAATAATACACTTTCATTTGAAATCCATTTTAATAATGCTATTCAAAACCAACCCACCACATTCCATGTTGAAAAAAATACAAGATGGGATAATAGTAATCACACTTCCAAGGAAATGCTATTATACATACAAGAATAATAGTCTTCACTATAAGTAACATAAATCCAAATAGACATTGGTCCAAACTAGGAGATCATGAATAATCTTTAACGTACTATCCATGTGAATCATCCCAAAGGTATGCCGTACTCAATGAAGTCATAATTACTTAACGCCTGACCATTTCCCTACTTGGCATGATTGAGGGGCCCAATCCCATTGTAATAATAACAAAACATCCCCGTACTATGGGCCACTAGCTAGGGCGTAATCTGGACTAGCGTTGTAATCATTCATCAAAAATTTACTTACTATTCCAGGTTACCATGTCGTTTACTAAATGAAAATAGGGGTAAGACAACAATGTCAATAGAGTAACCAATCACAATGCATTTACATAAAACACAACAACTCACACAATTGATGCACATAACATGATCACCCCCGAGTCAAACCAAAGAGATTTTTGAAAATAGTTTATTTTATTAATGTTACAAACGGTCCATAACCAACCATTGAACAACAACCTATATTCAGAATAACCAACACACACCAATATTAATGCTAAAATCCACATAGAAACCCATTTAAGAAAGCAAAATATCCATTTTATAACTAAGACACAATTATAAAGGCCTATGGGGAATATTATCAACAATTAGTGTGCACATTTAATAATAATTTTCATAAAATTCAAGCACAAAGAGGAAACCACTCTCTTTCAAAAAAACATTTATTCTAAAATTAATTATTCAATATTATTTACCATTTATTTAAAAATAAATGAAATATCCGGAAATTAATAATTTCTAAATATAATGGAATGTGATGTGGGGGACCTACCTCGACCCAGAGTCCAAATACAATGACGCGACACACCTCACATAGGCGCATAAGCCCACACAAGATGATGACTGATGTATCACAGAATTACCTTTACAACACGCTAAAAATACAAAAAAAATAACTACACAGACATAAACAATGATATAAAATAATCTATGAAAAAATAGCGTAAACCACACCTCAGCTTCGGTGCAGGTGAAACAGAAAAAACCCAAACCACTCACCCTCGGAGGTTGGCATTCGTTGCGAACCCTATTGAGAATAAGGTGTGTGGTAGGTCGCATGAACGAAGGTGGCATGGGATCCGACAGAACTTTTTGTCACACCCCGGAGGGTTGGTGAGGTGCTACAAGGAACTAGAGAAGTCACCAATAGGGGGTGTACGGTAGGAGGGTGCGCGACTAGAAGGTGTGCAGTTGGGGGGTGCACGGTAGAGATAAGGTGCCAGCAGGAGGCGGAGGCAGGGTCGAGGAGAGGGAGAGGAGAGTCGGGAGGGAAGAGAGGATGTGTGCAAGGAGAGGGAGAGGAGAGGGTAGAGGGTTCATTAGGGTTAGGAGAAAAGGGAAAATGGAAAAAACAAAACCAAATAAATATAATAAAAAATCAATATATAATAATAATAATATTATTGAAAATTATAATAATAATACACATAATAATAAAAAAACCAATATAAAAATGATAAAAATAATAATAATGTTAACAATGAAAATGATTTAACAATAATATTATAATATTAAAATTATTTTTTTACATTTTCTTCATTCATAATAATAATAATATTAATAACATTTTAATAATATTGATTATATTAATGAAACATTTAATAATAATAATTATAACAATCATTCCATTTTTAATAGTAATCATTATAATAATAGTAATAAAAATTAATAACTAAAAAAATTAATAACAAAAAATAATACTATTATCCGTAACAAAAAAATTTTTATTATGCTTAAAACACACATTTTTTACTATATTTTTAACACACAGTTTAACTTCATTTAATTCTCCTTTTAATTTTTTAAATTTAATTTTTTTAAACCAGGAAGGTCACACGGTCTCGGAACCTTTCCCTACACATGTTCCTAGTACCATTAATCCCAAAGAACACATATTTAAAAAAAATTCAAAAATTTAACCAAGATCTCCCCCAAACCCTAACCCGACCAGTAACTAAGGCAGAAATAACACCCATGTGTGACAAATCTCTCCACGATAAATCTTTCAGCCCATGGAAAGCCACAAAAAGATGTAGTCCTAAATATGAAACTCTCTACATGTCACCCACCCCCAAAATCATAAGCACCTCTAGTTGATCAGTCCAAATAGACACCGAAATCCCCTGACATTCAACTCATCCACAAAAGTAGAACACCTTAACCTCCACTAAGAATGACCTAGTCCACCCATTTCAACCAACGAAAGAACAAAATTAAACCACCTCAATTTCTTATTTCTATAATATTAGTCCAATATAAATGTTGGGTGTACTCCTATCCCAACATTTACTCAAGGGGAAGAAATTAGAATTAGGTGGTTCCACACGAGACCACCCTCTACCAAAACAATACCCAAAATGAATCTTCGACACTAACATAATGAGGCCCTAATGGAATCCCCACCATAATAACATGGCTGTCATTAAATTACATTTGGGGTGACTCTACCCCTATGGGTCTCCCCACCAAAAGAACTGACAAGATTTTCCAAACTAAAATACATTCCACACAGACCAAAATCCTCCTCCACAAGGGGAGGGGAGGGAAGGGACCAATTAAAAGTTCTTCAAAACTACATCTGTAGACATACCGAAAACTTCACACCCTTAAAAGAACAAAAACCATTCCACCCTAAGGACATAAATTAAACGAATGTCCATTTTACACCGTTGGGGTTCTCCTCATTATGCTCCAACTTCACACCAAGATCTATTGATGGATCTCTGATGATTGGAGAATATCTTACCTCGTAATTAGGCTTTAGAAACCCTCGTACCGAAAACACAGATAAAATTTTTACAAAACTCACTTCCATTAAAATAAGATTTCAAATGGTTCGACATCAAAAATTCTTATGACATATGGAAATAAAATAGCAAAAAAAGTCAGTAGACATGGCTATTATATCTAAGAAACATTGCAAAAAGAAATCCCCAAAAATATTCCAAACATCGCCCTGCTCCTTCGAGCGGGCTGGTGTGACCTTCGAAGCATTGGGTCCAGCTTCATGATGCTTCTTGGAAACAATGCTATAGAACTGCTACATGTGAACCAAGAGTACATAGGTCTGGTAGGCTCTTGAAACACTTGGGAACACCGGATTTTTGTGACCCTTCTTGCCACATAGATGATGGATCATGAAATTGCACTCTGAAGGTGTTGACTGTAGGTCTGAAGGGCTCTTAATTCTTCTACTCGTACCACCAACATCACGAAGACTCCAATTCTTCATATCACTATCCTATTCACTGCTTCCCAATATTAGAGGAGGATTCACCATCCCATGCCCTCCTTCTAACTCAGCTTCGGCACGAAAGTCTTGCCTCACCACGTCAGAGAATGTAGTTAGGTTGAGTTATACCACTTTCGACTGCAGTTTGGGTCAGATCCCAAAATAAAATTGTTGAGCCTTATCTGGATTGTTTGCAACAAACCATTGGTGTTATGGAAGTTATTCTAAAATGAGTTGATTGAATTCAAATACCGATGCAACACCCTAATGATGACAACACAACTATATCCTCTTCCCCAGATTAGTCATCTCAGAGAAGTATTATTGGATAAACGAAGTCTTTAAGAACTCCCAGGTGAGATATTTTTGAGGCTTTCTTCGAGACACAGACTTCCACCATTTCTAGTTTGGACCTTCAAACATAAAGGTATACAACTTCACATTCAATGATTCAGGCAGCACGAGAAAATAGAAGATCATATCAATCATCCAAAACCACTCCACAGCCTCCATAGTATCTTCTTGACCATAAAAGAGGGGAGGGTTCATCTTTTGAAACTCAAGGACGTAGTCTATGAGATGATAAATATGAGGATTTACTAAGGATTAACCACCTGAAGATGCACCTTGGGCATCCATTGAACCTTTGTGGTGGATAACATTGAGAGAAAATGAAATAAATATATGAGTCAAAACATGGTCATTACAAAATTAAATTCATATTTTCTCAATTACCAAAATAAAACATTACAAAACAATTTTTATAATTTAAGAAGACCCAAGTGACGCACTAGGGGAAACCAGTACTGATGGATGAATCAGAAATATGGTTGGCGGCCATGATCTAGTCATGTCACCATCATAAAGAGCATTCTTGGGTAATGTATCCATATCTATAGGGCCTTCTAGGCCGTCGGATCTCACATAGACCACTTTCCGAACTCCCTTTTCATTTCCCAACATAAAATAATTCAAAGGAACCAAAAAGACACTAACAACCTGGAAATCCCATGGTAACCTAATGTTTGAAACCGGTAAGGGTTCTTGATGTCCTTATCGTACCTATTCCTCAAGTGCTTAAAATTATACTCCTTCTACCTTGACATCACCTAATTGTGTTTGGATCTCTAAAAAGAAAGTTCCACTCAAGATAGGACCTGCTCTGATACCATTTTTTTCACGAACCAACCCTGGTCGAACCTGAACCAGTCACCCAATCTGATCTTTTTTTAGTCCTGAGAGGATTTCCCAATCCTCCTGGTCTAGAAAAAATATCTAGGGAATAAATAGAGAACAATGGGAATGATTTCACTCAAATAAAGAAAACAAGGTAGCATAAAAATTAGTACAAAACAAAATAAATAAATGACACTAAAAAGAAAGAATGACCAAAACAACACACTAACCTAACAACAACCAAAACTCCATGTGACCCCTCTTGGGTCACTCTCTGATACCAAAAAATGTCACCCAAGGTGATCCAAACTGGAGCTAGAACCTGCATGATAAAAAAAATCGGAAAACACAATAGGAATGAGTATTAAAACTCAATAGGCATGCCCAACAATCTCTTCCCAAATCACAACCATTAAAAAAATAATTTACTAATTCAATGTTTGAACTAAAATTTATTAAAGTAAGCTTTCCAACATATTTTACTTGAAATCAAAGCACAATCCATTTTTCTTATTCGTATTCAAAATTTGATTCCTTTAATTAGTTCCAATTTCTTTTTCCAAGGGAATGTGATGTTTAATTTTTTAGATTTGAACAAAAAGAATACAACACTTTAATTTGAAAGTCATTTCCAGAAAACTAGTCCAAACATGCTCACCACCTTCCAAGAAGAAAAAAAATTGAAGAAGTGACAAAATCAATCACATATCAAGGGAAATGAAGGTATAAATACAACAATCATATTCATCACTACAAGAAACATAAATCCAAATAGATATGGGTCGTACCTAGGAGCCTATGAACAGTCTAGAACATAATATACAAGTGACTCTTCCAAAAGGCATTCCCTACTCAATGATTTCATAATTCCCTAACACCTGACTGTCTCCATACCTGGATGTGTTGAGGGGGCCAATACTAAATAAATAATAACCAAATATCCCATACTGTGGGCCACTAGCCAATGTGTAATATGGTCTAGTGCAATAGTCCTTCACCGAAAATTCACTTTCTATGACAGGTTCCCATGTAGAGTACTAAATGAAAAGAGGGGTGTGCCAATAATTTCAATCAGGAAACCAATCATGATGCATGAAAATCACACACAACAAATCTCACAATTGACGTACACAATAAGATCACCCTCGAGTCACCCCATATAGAGTTTTCAAAAATAATTTATTTTATTAAAGTGCCAAACAGGAATTAAATAACCATTCAACACATAACTATTTTCAGAATAACCCACACACTCTAATTTTAAATCCAAATTCTACTTTGGAAATAATTTAAGAAAACAAAATCACCATTTTATAACTAAGTCACAATTATAAAGGCTAATGGGGAATTTTATCAACATCTAGTATGCACATTTAATAAACATTTTCAGACAATTCAAGCACAAAGGGGAAACTACTCTCTTTCAAAAAAATACATATTCTAAAACTAATTATTTAATATTATTTAACTTTTATTTAAAAATACATGAAATATCATAAAATTAATAAATTCAAAATTTAATGGAAAGTACTATGGGGGCCTACCTTGACTCACAACCCAAACACAATGATGTGACATGCCTCACAAAGGTTCATAAGAACGCACAAGATGATGACCTCTGTATCAAGAAATTTCCTTACCAACATTCTACAACAGCTTAAAATAACTAAAAAAATATAAAAATTTAATTAAAATCAACCAAGTAAGAAACAAAGCACACCTCATCTCGGATCTGATGCAGGGGAAGCAGAACAAACCCAAACAACTCATCTTCGGTAGTGGGAGTTCATTGCACACCCAATTGATTAAGGTGTGTGATTGGTCATGTGAACAATGGTGGTAAGAGAGCCAACAGAATTGATATTTGTGCCCCGGATGGCTGATGAGGGGCTGCGGGGTGACAGTGAAGTCCCTGGTGGGGGGGGGGGGCAGCCGGTGGTGGCACTGTGGCTGGAAGGCGCTGGTAGAAGGCGGCGCCGAGGAGAGGGAGAGGAGAGTGGGGACGAAGTAGAGGCGGTGTGTGGGGATAGTGAGAGGAGAGTGGAGAGGGTCTGATAGGGTTAGGTGAATTGAAAGAAATAGGCAAAAAAGAAAATCAAATTCAAACTAACAAAAACAAATAAAAAAATTTAATATATAATGATATTATTATTGAAAATTATAATAATAATATACAAAAAAATAATAATAAAATAAAAAATGATAAAAATAATAATAATCCTAACAACAACAATTTTTTAATAATAATAATGTAATATTAAATTTATTTATTAACACTTCCTTCATTCCTAACATTAAAAATTTTAATATCATTTTTAATAATTATGATAATATTAATGAAACTTTTAAAAATAATAATCATCATTCCATTATTAATAGTAATAACTTTAATAAAACTTTTAATAATAGTTATAAGAATTTATAACAAAAATATTTAATGAAAAAAATCAATTCTATTATCTGCAACAATTATTTTTTTATTATTCTTAAAATAGACATTTGTTTTACATTATTTTTGACACACATTTTAAATTCATTTAATTATTCTTTTAATATTTTTTGATTAATGTTTTTTATAACAGGGCAGGTTTCATGGTCTCAAAACCACACCCTTTTCAGACGCACGATACCACTACACCCAAAGCAAATATCTTTAAATAAAAATTCAAAAATGTAACCATGTTCTCTCCCAAACCCCAACCCGATCTAGAACTATGGTAGAAATAACACCTGATTGTAAAAAATGGGTTTCCTATAAATTTAATGAATAATTTTATAAATAAAAACACTATGATGTCATTTAAAAAATAGTTTTTAGAAGAACTCTCTGGTCTGGATTAATGGAAAAAGTACTCTATTATTTTCCTCTATCTAGGTTGATATCCAATTATAGTGACATAATTAGGTGAAACTTGGTTTCCTAGAATCTAAGTAAGACTTTATCTACCATTTTTAATGTTTTCTAGGTCTTTATTTAATTTACCATTTAAAAATTTGAGTTCAGTATTATCTTTGATCAATTGAGAATTTTTCCCTTTTTCAATAGAAATTACGGATATACTGTTAGCAGTCAAAAGCAGGCTATCTATTGAGAGTTTTATAGTTGTCCTAAAGCTCATTAAAGGTATATTCTATCATGTTATAGTATTAACATAATTGTTCATTTCACATATTATCATCATCACATTGGTTATTTTCAAAATCATCGCAATTATGCTCATATAACACAATAGATTCCGAAGGTCGATCGGATAAAGAAGGTACCTTATAATTGTTTATCAAGAAACACATGTTTTCTCATTTTGACTTATCTTCAGGTGTAGAATTTGAATCATTAGAGTTGTCTTCATAAGAAATCCAAGTGTATTTCATAGATTTATTGTATCTTATATAAATTTCATCATATTCTATCTTGTATTTTAGCCTTATAAAGAATGATTTTATACGTAATTTCCTCTTACATTCATAGAATACAATCTCTTTTGGATCATTGTCACTCTTCTAGTATTTCATCTGAGTTCCATTGGAGACATATTCTCCTTTATAGTTTGGTTTTCTAAAATTTTTCTTCTTCTTATAGATCATTTTAAACCCTTCAGCTAGATCATATATCTCCTCATCACTATCTGGTGGAGATTCACTATCACTTGAAGTAGAAACTTGTATCTTTTTTCATTTTCATTATGTTTAGAAGTAGTAGTCTTGAAGGATACTGAGATTATTTTATGCTCTTCCAATTTTTCCCTGTTTTCCTTTAAATATTTTTCATATATCACAAGATTACTAATAATATCCTTGATAGGTTGCATTATTATGTCACTAGGTTATTTGATGGAGACAAATGCACCTCTCCATCTTTTAGGTAGACATCTCGACAATTTCATGATTTGATCCATGGTAGAAATTAGATTTCCAAGGGATCTCATTGTGTTAAAAATTTCATTGAACCTATTGTAAAGGTCAGAAATAAGTTCATCAGGATTCATTATAAAGTTATTATACTTAAAAGTATATGTATTAAGTCAAATATCCTTACCATTTGAAGTTACATCATGGGAAATATATAGTGTCCAAAATCTTATAAATAGTTTTTATGCAGTAATTCTATTAAACTCTATATCTCCTAAGGAACAATCTAGTATATTCATGGATTTATTATTTTTAATATAATATAACTATGTTTCATCATCTGAAGTACTTATAATAGTATCAATTATAACATATTCATCTTCTATATCATACCAAATATCAAAACTCAGGCTTTCTATATGCATTATCTTCTTAATCTTCCATTGAGAATAATTATTTCCATTATAGAAAGGAGTTCTCTTCGTAACAGAACATTCTTTTTGAATATCCATTTAATGAATTAAATTTAGAAATAACATAAATTTAGTATATTTAAATATTAACAAAAACCACATTTAAAAATATTTTTATAAGTTTAATACTAAAGAAAAAAAACTGATACCAATTTTTTTTCAGAGTGAGTATCTCAAGAGGGGGGTGAATTGAGTACCCAATAATATTTTTTCTAAAAAAATTAATATGAAATCTCCCAATTGATTTAATAATAGACTAGTTAATCAATTCAACAGATCATTATAAGTTATAATCTTCCAAAAGTTTTCCTAAAGAGTGATTAGTTCTCATGTAAGTAACATAAAATATTACTTAATTATTTGAAATCAACATACATAATTAAAAGCATTTAAAAACACTAATAAGGTTTAACTATCAAAGTATTAGTTTTTTTTGGTATAAAAAGTTTCATTTTTAAAAGGGAAAATAATTTAAACAAACACAAACAAAAAAATTAATACAAGAGGTTTAGTATCAAGCTGAGACATATTCTTCTCCACATGGTTATCACCCCCCTACTAAGTAGTTCATATAAAATAAAATAATTGATCCAAAACCTAGATTGTGTTTTATAATATTTTAAAAAAATTTCTTTAATTTTTTTTATATACACAAACTCTCACATCCTTTAAATTGGAAGACACTTGAATCCCTGAGAGAATTTTCAAATGTAGCTCAAGTCAGGTTCTATAGAAATATTCAGCAGAACAGAGTGTTGTAGACTATCGTTATTGACAAGAGGAAAGTAGTAGATGTGTAAGAGATTTGGATTCCACATTCTATTTATTAGAGTATTTAATGTTCGGCTCTTCATATCTTTTTTTGTATTCAGTAAGTGAAATATCTCACCTTTCTATCAGTCTTCTTCATGCGTCTTCGCATAAGGGAGTCTGATTTCTCTTTTATCATTAGTTGGAATAATATATGGATCCTCTTAGATTCCTCATACTGAATGTTTGATACTTGCATTAATGAATTAGGTCAATAATTTAAGAGACAATAATTTAAAATATATTTAGATTTAAATTCTTAAATAATCATTAGAATAATTTAATTCAAAATGAGTAAAATTGTGGTAGTGTCTTAATCTGGCGGTGTGAGTCTGGTGGTGACTTGATCTGATAGTGTCTCAGATTACGGTGGTGTCTCCTTAAAATAATGACACAAAGTTGATGTTGTCTTGTACTTAATATAATTTTTATGATGGTAGTGAGTCCTGTAGAAGTGATTCATCTGAAGATATATCATCCATCTGGTGGTAGGATAGACTAGAGGTGATTCATTCTAGTGATGTATTAACCTTTACCAAAATTTGAATCTGGTGGTGTGTTATCTGACAATGTCACAAACATAAATAAATTTCTATGATGATGGTGAGTCATGGAACATAGTGACTCATATGTGATGGTGTCTCAGATGTTTTCAATTTTCCAGCTCATCAGTACGACATCTGAATGATGAGATATCCTAGCGGTGATTCCTTTTGTGGCAGTGAGTCTAGTTGATGGTGTCTTATCCTCAACGGTGACTATTCTTATTCAATTCCATCACTTATCATAGATTATGAAATACTTTCAGAAAACATGAAATTCATTAATATCATTAGAATCATGATTTTATGATAATTAAAATGAGGAGGTCAACACTAAGATATTATTCTTTCCATCATGGTGATATCCAAGACCTTATTGTTATAGTTTAGTTCATTTATAATACATCATTATTTCATTTGGTAGGCATAAACAAAATACCCTGGTGTATTTTCACATGATATTAACCAATGCATCGAGGGCCTATATAATATCAAGCCCCACCCATCACTTATTTATGTCAATTTCATTCACTATATGAAAGGTTTCAATAAAAATAGAATACATGATGAACTTACCTTAGTAATCCATAAAAATCCATAATGAGATATAGATATCTAGAATTTAAATAATTTTATTGTTAATAAATGAATATAATCCATATATATAAAAAATTGGACGGTTAAAAGCCTATAATCATCTTTTCTATGTAGTAAATAAACATCCATAGTATAATAACGTGTTTACAAATTATCAATATTTTTCATATCAATAAGTGGAATAGATTTCTATGTAAGCATCCTAAAATTAAAATCATATAGAGTAATGGTATAGAGATAAATAAATAATTTCCCCAATAAATCAATATATACCAATCTATGTGAATTACCCTTTAAAAAAGAAAAAAATAGGTTATTTGTAGAGTAAAGTCATTGGAAGAAAAATCAGGACTATCACATAGAGTTATTTCGAATGTCAAACATAATGATGTATTTCCATGATTTTAATCCCAAAAATGAAAATAGTATGAGTGGATTTTTAAAGTAATCCATGGATAGTATACACACCATAAAATGGAAACAATTGGTGAATATTAGTCATATCTCCATGAAGTAAAATTGAAATGGAAACACACTTATATTAATGGTTAAATAAGAATACAAAGAACCTGATATGGATATCATTTAATTAAAATATACGGAAATGAATGATATAAATTAAACTTTAACGATATAGGTCATTGAATATATACTATAAAAAACAATGAAACACAATTTTAATCCTGACTAAGAGAATTATAAAAAATACAAAGAATAATTACTACATTAAATTTAAATCAAAAACATTTAAAGGAAATAATTTTAAACGAATCATTAAATAACATGAATAATTATATTATTGATGATTTACTTTTCATGTGGATGGCCAAGGATACATTTATAAGAACCAAGATATATCATGGTGGCTATCCATGAGATAACTCTCAAGGAAGCAGTGTCAAGCGCCAAAGTGGTTTTCTTGAAAATACTTTCATGTTTTTGAATATTTTAAAAATGGAAAATGAAAACAGAAAAAACAGTGATGAAAATCATAAAGGTAGATTTATGTGAGGGAAAAACTAGAAATAAAAAACAACTCAAAGAAGAAAAACCCAAAGAACAAGTAAAAAAAGACATAAATAAAGAGAAAAATGTCAGTGAGAACAAGACTTGATCCACCCTGAACACCCTAACATAGATACACTATTAAATTAAATAAAAAACTATCGCCCTCACATAGAGAATGGTCGATGGAATGATACACACACCTCTCTCTCCTGAAACATTGATCACTCATGCACATAATTACATCCAACACATGCGTACTCTCCCAAAGTGAAGAAATATTCAGAACCAATCACTCAAGTGATGAATCTCTTCATGACTGAAGTGATCATCAATGGATCAAAAATCACACGTCCTCAGATATAAACGGGATCAAAAAATTTATGTTAAGAAGGGTGAAAGTGATCAAGGTGGAAAGATAATAAATACGATCTAGTGAAAGAATAACCTCCCTAACATCCGAATTCACCTTCAAAATCTCCTCAGAGTGATGAAATAAAATGATGGTCATTATGAAGCTAGGATCTCTAGGTAGCATCAGATTTGACTACAAAAATATATCCCTTAAAATTAGTTCACAATTATTGTTGATTTGAGATCGCAATAAAAAGTGAAGAGAAACATACAGACATAAAAATTTCAATTACAAAACAAATAAAACACAATGAGATATTTATAAGGGTGAAAAAAAATGAAAATAGTAAAAAAGAAGGAGGAGGAGTGGGGTTCCCATATATAGGTAGAGAATTGGTCCATGAATCCGAACGGGTCCATAAAATATGCAATTGGAGTAATTCCCCTTATTCTTAAAAAAATTAGAAACAACACTAAATAATAGGTAATTAATTTCTCAATGTGGTGTCCCATTCATGTGTGAATCACCAGGATTTTATGAAAACCCAGTCAATATATTTGACCTCTAGCAACAACCTCACATCCCCTCACACTTTCCCACAATAAGCTTCACTAGAACTAATGATCACCCTATACTTTCATGAAGAAATAAGAGCATTAGACAGATTATATATATATATATATATTATAAAAACTATTATAATATTTTAAATATATTTAAAAACAAAAAAACTTACTAAAATTATAATTATATAGTTTGATATTATTAATATATTTATTATTTGTATTATAAATAATTTTTTATAAAATATTATTTAAATATAAAACACCAAATAAGTATAAAGTGGGTGATAGATTTAGGCAGCAGAAGTGGGGGGGCTCAAGTTTATGGAGTGGAAAGGGGGATATCAGACTAAGAAGTTCCTTGAGAGGAGGAAGAGGTTCGGCTTATGGAAGGTAAAGAAGAAGGGATCTCAAATCTGGTGGCTTCTCCATGTGTGGAAAGGGGATCTCAGGTTTAGTAAAAAAAGGGTAGCTCTGCATTCAATGGAATTCATGTGAAGACTTATGGCTCAGATCCATCATCTACGGTCATAGATTATACATCGTGCTCTTTGGTGGTTCTCGTCAACATCAGTCAGGATGTCGAATTCATCTGGTGGTAGGGTGTGAAGGAAGCAATAGGTTCAAGGGGGGATTCATCAATCTATAAGGCTCAGATCTTGTTAGTATTTTCAAAATTTTCATATCTGGAAAAATCATGTTTTATGTGGGGTATTTTATTTTTTCTATTTTATTCTTCATCTGTGGTGGGAAATGCATGTTGGGTTTGCAAGTTTTTTATTTTATTTTTATTCTAAAAGTCACTATCGGAGATGGAAGCTTTGTGTGGTGGACGACTGGGTGAGAGGATCAACGATGGATTATGAAATAGAAGGGATTCCATTCGTGGGTCTTAGATAAAGAAGATGGAAATGGTTTGTTATGTCATCGTTGGGTCCAATGGTGGGTGAGGAGTGGTGGTGACTTAGGGATTCACCATTGAGGATGTCTGAATGTGACTCCATTGATCCACCATTTAGATTGTAGTAGAAGGAAGGGGTAGGTAGTTACTCATTGAGACATTGTTGGAGAGGTTGTTAGTAGTGACTCAAGGGAGTCACTGTTGGAATTATAACGACAGGTTGAAGAGGGAAAAGGTCACTCAGACGATTCACCACTGCGGGTTCCAACAGTTGGTTGATTGGGAGCCACTGTTGGGGTTTCCAATGGGGGGTGAGTGGTTGACAGTAGGATGGGACTCACTATTGGCAGTTTCCAATGGTGGGTGAGTGGTTGGCAATAATAGCACCTAAAAACAAAAAAAAATAATTAAAAATTAATATAAATTATGAAAAATAAACAATTAAATTAATTAAAAATTGTTAACATGATTCATCCTAATTAATTATAAATTAGTAATTTAAAAAATAAATTGTAATTATAATTCATATTTTAAAATTGATAAATAGTAAATAAGTGGGTGAAATAGTATTCAACAAATAAAATAAAACATATTACAATTTGTTAACATATAAATTAATTTAAAAGAATAAAAAAATTAAATCCATTTTTTTTTAAAATAAAATAATTAATTATTTTGAAGAAAAAATAAATAAAGAAAAAAATTATATTACAATTAAATATTAGAAGGTATTTAAAAAAAATTAAACTATAAAATCTAATTATATTATTTAATGATTCAAAAAATAATGTGGAATTTATTTATTTACCAAAAATAAAAATATGTTAAATTAATTTAATTGAGGAATTAATCAAAAAATAATGAAATCATAATAAAGTAAATAAACTAATTACTGTAATAATAAAATAAAAAAGGGAATAAAAGAAAAAATGATAATTTAAACAATTAAAAAATAATAATAAATGGATGTAAAAAACAGATTAAATTATTTAATTACATTAATTCATAAAATGATTAAATTAAACATTAAAATACATAGTTTCACAAAAAATCACTATGTGTACCATTACAATAAAAAATTTAAAATAACTTCAAATTTTTCATCAAATAATACCATTTCAACATTAAAAACTCAATAAATTCCCCCAAAATAGATGTAGTGAAGTGTGAAAACAAAGGCCACATCAAACCACCCCACACAAAAAAAATGTCCTCAAAAAAATTCTTAATTTTAAACATTATAAAATATAAGGTATGATATATTAGATTTAATTCAAAATGATCCTGTTTAAACTTTTAAATAATAAGGAAAAAGATCAGGTTGTTCTTTTCAGAGCATGTGTCCAGATGTAGTACTGACTAAATTCAATTACACACAGAAAATTAAGGGTGAATAAATTCATCCACTATTTATTATTAATGCCTCTAATATGAAGTCCAATATTTCTCTACATTAATTCTAGTCTAGGTTCCAAAACTAAAAATGACAACTCGTTAGATCAAGTGGAATTAAAATCTCAATAAAAGAACTAATAATTTTCACTTTCTCTAAGGTTCCAAAAATCAAATCCCAAATATTTTTAATCACTTCATTAATAAAAATAAAATAATATTCATATAAGTTGATTTTCCCATTCTTCATCAAGGTTAAAGAAATTTCTTACCTTAATAAAATCATTTTTATCTACTAGGAAATTTAATATTTTTTGGAATTTCATTTTTTACCTTACTATGTATGAGAAAAAAAACTTTGAAAAAGAACTTATTTGATATGTACAGAATGATTACACTAACACCCAGTGCCTAAAATCTTATATCTCCACCATGGGATACCATATTCCCATATTACTATCATTTCAAAGTAATTCTAAGATTATCATTTGAGTTTGATATGTAAAGTGATATATTTTTCAAAAGATGAGACACCTATGTTTGAGTTAAAATTTATAGTTTCCCAAATTTATGATCGTAATTACAAAAATATATATCCTTTATCACTCCCTCCATCAATTAAGAAATTAAAAATACACAACAAAAATAAGAAACCACTTAGAAATCATAAACCTCTAATAATTTCAAAAGCAATTAAACCATTAACAACCCAAAATGTTTTATACTTTGAGTAGAAAGTAATTGATGTGTATATGGAATCTATAAACCCTCAGTTGGTGTGAATATTATGAAAAACATTTGACCAAATTTTTAAAAAAATCAACAGGGAATTTTACGAGAGATAAAGACCCCCCCCCACTTAAAACCAAACATTTTATCCAATGTTGACTATAAATATAGGATACAACACAGATCAAAATTGATGGGAAATTTATCCTGAATGAATTTTTATGGGGTTACATGAAAGTTAAAAAGTTTATTTTTTACACAAAAAGAGAAAATAAATAACATAAAAACATAAATTCAAAAAACACCACAGGCCCCCACCAGCATATCAAGATCATTTTTTTTGATATTTCATGCTCTAGGATTTTATAAACAGACAAATTATTTTTCTCAATTCAGTTAAAAAAGAAGCATGATGAGCAAGGTTTCTTATTATTAGTTTAATGAAAATGAAATCAGTGGGTGAAAGCATGTTTCTCAATGCAGTTCAACATAATTTTAATAATCACTAGATTATAGAAAGCTGACAACCAAAAATAAAAAAATCACAAATTTAAAAAATTAGGAAAGAATTCCCCAAAAAATAATTTCTACGAGAATGAAACATGAATGAAATTATTTCAACTTTTAGACATTTTAAATAGTACTTCCCTGACTGTGGAAACATTTCATTTTTGAATTCATCCAATTGATGCCTCCCTTTATTTGTTTTCTATAAGATCTCTAGCTGCTCAGTTCATATCCCTATAGATGAAAATTGTTATCATTAGTCTTCAATAATTAAACAGTATTGTAAAATGGAACAAAAGAGGGAGTTATGGAGTTTTATCTAGTAAATCCAACTTTTTTTCCCTTTGGCCTTAATTTAATTCCACATGGAGTTACTACCTGATTATTGTCCTATAACAAAAAACCATAAAAAAGAAACTAAAGCAAGTTATGAAAAATGATAATATTGGGATCACCCACAAGGGGTGATGTAGTTTGACTATCCACAATAGGAAAACCTATGGATCCATCCCAATCTGATGGGGGATGTAGCTTCTTTCTTAAGAACAACCATAAGTTTTTATTTATACCTTCATAGACATGAAATTATTGTTGTACCCCATGTACAAATTCCTTCAAATCCCACTCCTTAGTGGTGGAGTTCATCTTATCCCTTAATGGAGAGGGAAACAAAATGTAGGGGTACCACCCCTCTTCTACATCTAGAGGATGAGTGTGCACAG
The DNA here is from genome assembly GCA_963277665.1 of Viscum album. Classification (NCBI taxonomy): domain Eukaryota; kingdom Viridiplantae; phylum Streptophyta; class Magnoliopsida; order Santalales; family Viscaceae; genus Viscum; species Viscum album. Next base: position 1,679,886,173 of record OY728119.1, on the reverse strand, counting down.
GTTTTAAGACTATAGCATTTGGATGTAACTTCGAATATGGATTAATCTGAACTATTATTTTCTCTTGAAAATCAAGGAATATTTCATTATCCACTATTGATCTTGTACAAATCTCTAATAGCTTCACTTCAGAAACAATTCGAAAACTGGTATTTTCATCAAGAATTGAGAGTTCCATTAATTCCTCAAAAGATGAAACATAAAATTCTTCATGAGTCTCCATAAAATTAAAAAAATGAAATGAATCTTCAATGCCTATAATGAAAGAGAATAAAATTAAAATCAGCTTCAATATAGTCATATTCTAAAAAAAGATAGTTTCTTCCAAGAAATTTTCAACTCCCTTGAATAATATAGTTTGATCCTCTTCCTAATTAAACTATTTTACTGGGAGAATTTCTAGGGAATGAGTGAGGTAGTGAACCCCCTCCAACTTATTTTTAAAGAAAATCAACAATGCCTTTTGTTCTATAAAAAAATAGAGATAATGTATTTTGTTGGATGAATTTATTCAGTTGAGGAAAAATAATTTTACAATTCATAACACAAAAAATAATCAGATGAAGAGCTGAAAATAAAATAATCTCCCAAATTGTGTTGATATTATTCAATATATTCCTATCAGATCACATAGAAACACTTCAAAAAATACTTAGAATATTGATATTGCAATCCCAGACCTAATTCCATAGGAATTTCAATTTATAAAGAGGGAAACACTATCTCTTCCACTCTATTGAACTCAAATAAAATATAAGAAAATTATTTAAGTTCCTTAACTAATTCTTATAAATAATGTGGTCTCAAATCCTCCTTAAATTATTCAATTATGTATATAAAATCAACTATATGAAGACTGGTGAATTATTCCTTAATTCTATAGAGAAGAAACCCAAAAGAATCCCCTCAAGGCCAGGATGGTCTCGCCATTTTTTAGTTATTTTCTTGGGGGTTTTTAGATATTTATTTTGTTTTTTAAAAGTAAAGTGTTAAAAACCACCAAGGAAAACATTTCTTCCCTGAAAATAGTGCCAAAATTTGTGGACTTCCTTATCATGAGAAAAATATATGATAAATTCATAAGACATATGTTATAACACAGGGGATAACATCAAGGTTTCTCTCAAGGGAGTAGTGTTGAGTGACCAGGTGGTTTCGAAAATATATTTTTGTGTTTTTTTATATTTGGAAAATAAAAAATTGAAACGGAAAAATAGTGATAAAAATCAGAGTAGAGGAAGGATGGGAGGAACAAACACTGAAAATCTAAAACAATACAAACAATAAAAAAAACCAAAAGTAAGAGATGAAAAGTTAGTGAGAATATGACTTGATCTAGGTGGATCTATCCACAACTCACACACATATATCTACTAAAAATGAAATAAAAAACTCTCATTCTCCCTCATTTCATGGTCGGTGACTTAATATACACAACTATCTTGCCTAAAACATTGATAACTCATGCAAAAAATTACTTCTAACACACGAGAACTCTTTCAAAGTGAATAAATATCTAGATCAAATCACTTCATCCCTGAATTTCTTCATAACTAAAATAATTATAAAAGGATAAAAATTCATGCATCTTCCCCTACCCACTCGATCGAGAAAGTTAATTGAAGAATGTGGGAAGGGATTAAGGGGAAAAGAGAAGAAAGATGATCTAGTGCAATAATTTTATCACATACACCCCAACTCACCTTTTTGATCTCAATATATTGATCATGAGAAAATGATGATCGTGATGAAAGTCAGATCTCTTGGTAGTGTCAGATTTCACTAGCGTAATATAACACAAAAAATTAGATCTACATTTCTATAGATTGAATATCAAATAACATAGTGCGGATAAAAACATAGAAATAAAAATTTCAATTACAAAACAGATACAACATAGTGAGATATTTTCATGAATGAAAAAAATAGTGAAAGTAAAATGAAAAAGATGGAACAGGGTGTCTTTCTTCAGATAGTGAGATGGTCCCCATGTTTGAGCGGTTATATAACACAAGAGATACCTTTATTTAAAAAAAATAGGAAAACACTATGTAATAGAAACCTACTGTATCTACGTATCATGTATTCATGTGCTTATCACTAAGCTTCAGTGATCTCCTAGTGAATACAGTCGACCTCTTACAATAACCTCTCTTTTCCTTGCACTTTTCCACAATTATCTTTGCTAGTTCCCGCAACCACTCAATAATGCATTGAAGAAATTAAAATTTTATATATAATATATATATATATATACATATATATATACATACACACACACACACACACACACACATATATATATATATATTTATTTATATATCATTACTACTATTATTAATTTATAATAATATTTAAAAACAAAAAACTTATTAAAATTTTTAATTATAAAGTTTTATATTATTACTATACATATTATGATATATATATTGTTATTATTAAATTTTATTTTATTATTACTATTATATATTATATGTTATTAAATATTATTTAAATATAAGAAAACAAAATAAGAATTAAGTGGGGGAGATTCTGGAGTTAGAAGGGGGGCTCTGGTACAACGAGAAGAAGGGTGGTGCTTGACCAGTGCAGTTTCCTGAGATAAAGAGGAGAATAGGCCTCGAAAAGGAATTGGAAAAGTGGATACCATATTTTGTGGGTGCTCCAAGTTTGGACGGGGGTTCTTGGATTTAAGGAAAAGGGGATCTTGGCCTTTAATGAAACTCATGATTGTCTATGTGGCTTAGATCTAGCACCGGCTATCCCAAACTTCTTCAGTGTGGTCATTAGTGGTTCTCGATGACAACAAACATGGTGTTGACTTCATCTGTAGGTAGGGTGTGGAGGTAGCTACATGTTCGGTGGGGTATTTTTCAAATTTGGATGGTTTATATTTGGTTAGTGTTTTCCAAATGTTCATATCCAGAACAATCAGGTTTTATGTGCAGTGTTTCAAGATTTGGATTTTATTCTTCATATGCTGTGGTCGGGGCTAGTTGTGTTTTCTAGTTTTTAATCTTCTATTGGGTATTGAATTCATCTTCAGAGATAGGAATGGTGGCTAGATGAGGATTGGGTGAGAATAGTAAGAGTGGATTTGGGAACATATAAGATTCCACTTGTGGTTCAAGGAGGAAGAAGATGGATATGGATGGTTGTGCTGCCATTGGGACCAACAATGGGTGAGGGGTGACAATTACTTAAATAGTCACCATTGAGGATGTCCAACATTGACACTTTTAAAACAACATTCATATTATAGTTGAAGGAGGGGGTAGGATAGGACTCCCTAAGTCACTGTTAGAGATGGTACCAGTATTAACTCAAGGGAATCACTGTTGGTGTTACATCAGCTTGTTGGGGAGGGAAACACAGATGCAGAGGAGTCACCATTATGGGTGCCAAAAATGTGTGGATTTGGTTCCACTGATGATGTTTCCTATGGTGGTTGAGTGGTCGATGGAAAAACGCCTAAAAAAATTAGAAATGAAACAATTTTTTTAAAAATATAAACAGTTGAATTAATTAAAAAATGTTAACTAGGTATAATTAAATATAAATTAACAAATTATATAAATAAAAAATTTATGTTGGGTTTTAAAAATTGCACATTCAATAGTAATAGAATTCCATGAACCTGGAAAATGGTATAAATAAACGAAAAAGAAGAGTTTGAAGAAAAAGATCATAGAAGGATATGCCACGAAGTAGGACTGTGGTTCATGTAGAAAACCCCCTATGTGGACCATTTCTCTATGTGGTATTACTCCACTCCTCTAGGTGTCCCATAAATGAAATAATTTATCGGATGATATAGAACTGCTAGATCCTATAAATGAAATCATTTATGGGATGAGACGAAACTGTTGTCTCTCATGAATGAAACCAATTCATTTGCAGGGATGAACAGTTTTTTCCACCCCCCATGAATGAACACCCCATGTGAATGATAAATCATTCATTGGATAGGATAGTTATTCTCAAACTTTGAAAATGGAATATTTTGAAGGTCAGGGTGCCTTTTTCTAGCTCCTCCAAAATAATCCTCATAGACCACCATGGACGACCGACCGTCTCAGTACTTAGTCCATCCATTCCTTTATAAATGAACCCGAAGGGAAACTGAAACAAAAATGAAAAAATGGATGAATATTGACATAGAAGATCCTAGATGAGGGATGAAACATGGACCTATCAATTATAAGTAGGTAAACACACCACATAACATTAAGGATGAAACAAAATCAATAGAGGGTCCTCAAACCCATGAAACTTTCACGGACACCACACCACAAAGCGTAAGTGGATGATATATTTGAAAACCACCACCATGCCTAGAAAAAAGCTACATTGTGGTATCCCTACACTCTGTAGAAAACAAACCACATGGGAGAAACTCTAGACTGCATAGAAAAATTCTACAACGTTATAACCTAACCCCACGTAGAAAAATTCTACATGAGAAGAACCCAAAACTACATAGAAAAACACTATGCAGGAGGAATCTTTGTCAGCACAGAACATTGCTACATGGACAATACCGTCACCCACATAACAAAATGTTACATGGAGGTAACCCTATCCTATATAAGAACATGATATATGTGATGGTTCATCCTAATGTGTTCTACTCTCTCACTCCTTTGACTTCCTTTCATCATACCATCAGACCCCACATTGGCCCCTCTATGAACTAGTCTAATAGCATTAGGCCAAGGACTCTTTTGAAGCCACCTGAAATGTATGATTATATTATCAGACACATCATTGTGTCCTCTGAAGTCGACATACACATGGTACGTGGAGTCTTCGTGGTAACCTACTTAAAAAGGAAGACCCTTGGAATGTTTTGAAGTCTAAATTCCATTAGTAATGAGGGTCTGAACCATAGTGGTGATCACATGAACCTCACAATTCTATATATTGAGGGGAACCACTGGCCTTTCCCTTAAATGAGGGATAGTGGTGGATCCTTCTCTCATCATGTATAACATTATGTAATGTGAATCCCCCTGGGAGTAATCTCCTAGTTTTTATTACTAGAGGCAACACTTTTTCTCTTATTCTACATATCATAGTTGGATAGATCACCTATGTGACTATCCTAGTTTCCAAAATAAAAGTGGATATGGGCATACTCAAATCTCTCTCCCTATCCCTTTGGGATCCAACATCCATCCATAATTATATAATCTGGGTCATATGATCTTCAGATCTACAATTTCTTCTTGTTTCTCACGCTAATCCTGACTCACGTGGGAATAAAGGTTAGTGTCCATCATGACATCTATATGACCGATACTTCTTCATAGATGTAATCCACAAACCTCTATTAAAATGGGAATCTTACTGTGTGTATGACCCAACCCATTCCAAATTTTGTGGGATTTGATTCCCAACTAACTAGGATATATAGGGAGCCTTCATCTGGTCTAAATAGAACTCCTAAATCCACCGCAACATTCTCCATCCCACATTCCTTATACAATCATATACAACCTGGAGGGCCACATGCCTTTCAGGTCCCTTTTATCACCATTCATATTGGGTAACATCCCCAGTAATATCATGCCCCCACCAGGGAGACCACACCTTTTTAGGTCCCTCAGGGCCACCACGATATAACTCTCACACCATCCTTATCCCGACACCTTCCTCCTAGATGTCCTTGTCACATGATGTCAGACTACATGGTTGGGTATCTTTCACAAGACATTAAAATGTGATGTGCCCTTTTATGTGGAACCGAAATATGTGGGTTCTGATTCCTTTTTCAATGACACATAAGAATCCCATCTTATGGGCCCAATCTCAAAATCAAAATAACTTGTATCTCTTTGGATGACAGTAAACTCCAAAGTGCATCACTACATTGATTAAAACTGGAATCGTCCTAATGAACGATTGAATAATCTCTAATCCATTCAAAAAAGGGTACCATCGAGGGAGAACCTTAGATATATATAAATTCTTCCATTGATGGTGAACCATAGACACATAAATATGATTATGAAAACATGCATACAACTGATTTTTAATTTAGGGTGATCCATGTCATACATCAGAATGTAAAAAATATTCATGAACATATCTTAAATCTATGAGAGATTCTCAGAAAAAGTAATAGTTCTCCCCAAAGGGTGTAATGAACCCAAATTCCCATCATCTCTATCAATGTGAGTTCTTAAGTGTTGTTGTTCATGTTTCCCAATGAATTCCTTCCTTTGGAAACTATGTCCATGGGTCATCATAGATTTAAGAGTCATTGGATGATTTTAGATCTATGAAAAAAAATTAAAGACCATTACGAAGTATAAAACCCAACATGAATGAATATAAAAAAATCAACCCCCAAAAATCAAACGTTGGGCACCTAATTTTCATCAAAAAAATTTTTGAACCCAATATGAATCCTTAACCAATGTATTCTCAATTGATCTCATAGACACGTGCATTAACCTCTACATAGGCTGGTTCCTCAACCAAACAAAGGACATCATCACCCACCCGGAATCTTGAACATTGGGTTTTGAATTCCTTGGTTAAAGAGTACCACTATTATGGTTCTCTCCCCACCCCTAAGGTAGATCAACAAGACTTATAGATTATAATGACTCACCCGTCATCTTCCCAGCGACAGTTGGAATTATATAACTAGACGAACCCAATATACGTCTCCATCCATTTCAGGATCTTGTCCTTGGAATGTGATAATAAGTTCATACATTACCTTAGCAAGGTTAATGATGTTCTCACCAAAACATTCATCCCAACAACACAGGTGTACCATAAAGGGACCTCTACCATTATTCATCACTGTCAATGTTGTGTGGCTTAGTATCCCCACTAGGAAGAGGGTGCCACTATATGGGCCCCAACCAAAGTCATTGGGACCTAGGTCCCTAGGGCATCACATGGAGGGAGATGATTAAATAATCTGGAAAATTATATCTTCCTTGTTCTTACTGATGAATCCTACCATATAAATATAGTGGGAACCTACTTGCATATGGATATTCCAATTATCTGTTATGATATATGTCAGTGAAATAGGGTGTAAATCTATGATCATATACTAATAACAACTCATTCATATTAATAAATACATAAAAATATGTTTGAATTTTAGAGGCAGATGCACATCCCCTAGGGGAATTCCAAGACCATCAGTCATATATGGTGGAAAACTATAAGTATATGCAACTACATTCTGCAACACATCATGAACAATATGAAAATATGGTGGAAATCAGATAACACAATTGTCATATCTCAACTTAAAATTAGGATATGACTCATGTTCCTACGCTGACATTGGAATGGACTTATATTCTAATTTCAACCAAATATTTTTCTCATCGCCTTATATTAATGATAGAGGATGAGACATAAATTACTAACCATATCCTACAAAATTTTCAAGAAATGATTGAATATCTATAAATAGAAAGGAGTCAGGCCCCTGAACCCACCTTCTTAAGTGGGGAAACTTATCTTCCCAATGAGATGATCTTTTAAGAGAGGATATTCGTCCCTACTCCCATATAGTAGGTTCATCAACAATATTCTGTGATAAATGGAAAATAGGATCCAGTAAAAATACTCATTACAACTAGGGGACACCAATACACTTCGGTGGATGATCCAGGTAAGGCATATTTCTCTACCATAATTCAAGAATCTTGCCGGCATATTGTGGAAGAAAAATGGGATCCACTCTAATACTCACCCATATATGGAGGCTATATATTATATTAATCATCCACCTTCATCCGCAAGAGATAACCTAAAAATAAATTTCACCAAAGGAAACTTAAAAATGAATAGTAGAATCATAACCCTACTCTACTAGAAGATGGAGTTGAAGAGGAAATCAAACTCCTGTCACTGGTAGAACATAATACTGCCAGTCCATTACCAAATTATGGGAGTGGTCATATCATTTGTGAAAGTACTCCTTTTATCATTGTTACTAATAGATCTTGTGGTCCTCCCATAAATATAACATAAAGTATTCCTTCATAGACAAAAAATGATCGATCATGAGAGCCCATATCCAGAAGCGCATCATGGTAGCCCTACTAAGGGCCAAAAGATCAAACAAAAAGTTGGTACTCTCTTTTCTATTTTCCTCCATGAAGGTCCTCCCCAAGGTATATTATACTGAAAATTGTATCTTTATGTGGAAATTAATCTACTATGTTATTCCTCACTATGGTGAAATTCACTACGAAGGTGCTCCCCATAGTGACACCCTATTTCCGGAAGAATGTTCTCCACTTGCTTCTATCCACCCTAAAGTTCCTCCCAAAGGAATACAATAGAGGAATTATCTATGTTGTAAGACATCGAGATATGATTGTAGTCCTCACCATTATAGAATTTTCTATGAAGGACCTCCCCAGAGTGACATCTTATTTCAGGAATAATTTTCTCCCCATACCTTTGTTAGCCTTGATGTTCCTCCCTAGGGTATATTATATAGAAATTATCCTTATAATTGGAAATCAATCTATGATGGTATTCATTTCCATGATGACATTCAATTTGAATTTACTCCACCCAGTTACATCACATTTCAGTAAGAAGGTCCTCCAATTGATGAGTCAAATATAAGAAACCCTCATATTTTTAGTGCTCGAAAATATGGTTCTGGACATACTAGATACCCTATCGATCAAAAGCGACATATTTTATCAACTAGAAGATGGACTGGGAAAAATATAATCCTCCAAGACACCCCCAAACGATTCCCATTCAAATGAGACATCCAAAATTCCGGCAAGTTGTGACAAAACTTTTAAGAAGAACTCATGTTGGTCCGATCAAGTAATCAAATCTCTAGTATAAGAACATATTGATATGTTACTCATGATAAGACAATTTTCCAAGGATGATATAACCATTATATTTTGTGCCTCATCCACTTATCATTCTGGCATTCAGAAGGAATTATCAAAAGAATGAATACACAACATCCGTCTGAATCCATGGAATAATCTCCTCCACATGAAATAAAAATCATTGACCTACAACAGGAATACAGACCATGACAAAATATTGGGTGAGCTTCATCATCAAATCAACCTAGAATCTCTCCCATCTAAATGACATCCATGATTAGAGAGCGGATGTAATATCTCCAACTGACCTTCATCAACTTATTTCATGAGTTGGATCATCTAATTATCAATTCCCCTATGGGTGTTCAAATCTAGGGATAGGGAGACAAGGATATTTTCATTTCATATGATTACCCATTCCAAAAAAACCCATTGGAAATGATATCTGGAAATTTCATTATTCCAAGGTGGCTATCAAGGAAGACCCAAGATTAGGAAAGAAAACAAACTCAACATTAATTATACATAAACAAGTCTAAAAAGCGTCAAACTTGATGAAATAATTCCCTCAAAAAAATACAGAACCATAAAACTGAGAACATTTAGTAGATTTATCTCTTATGGGTAGACAACCATTGGGAATTTTTAATTTCCTCAAATGAAAGAAGTTTTCCTAAAGACTTGACATTTTACACAAATCACACTCGAACAAGGATGTTTGAGATCAAGAGAGAAACGATATTACAACCAACCATTATAATCTAGGATCATCCATATCTTTTAGGGATGGGGGAATTTTTTCCAAAATATTCCCCTATAAACCCAAAAAACTCATCACTACACATGACAATAAAATAACAGAAGAAACACTATCCTAAAGGGATGGGGAAAATTTTACCCCAACCTCCCATTTGATGGAAATCAGTATTTTACCATCTGGGGAAGAAAAAAAAGATTCCAGGTATTCATATTTTCCCCATCTCTAGAAACATTTCCCTCATATGGGAAGTGGATGTTCAGGTTTCATGGAGGTTCCATACAAGTCAATCTATGTCAAGAATCTCATGAAGACCCCTGAAAGGAAGGAATATATCCCACAAAGGACATAAACAACCCCTATATCATTCCAGATCTAGTATGAATCCCATAATTTATTACACATCAGTAAACAACATGTACATCAATACTATTGAAAGAACATAAGACGATACAAATGAAGAAGATAAAATAGGGGATGGTTCCGTTGGAAATATGGTCCACTCTAAGATTAATAAAGGAATTCATACCTAGAACCATATAATTTCCCATAATTTGGGTGCTCCTTAGACCAGCCCCCTACTATATCCTCTGTGAATCTCTATCAGAGAATGTAATGAAGGTAATATTGCACATGAACTGCCTAATCCTATCAATGAAGATGAAATAAATACATTGGAATAATGATTCAATATATAGGAGGAAAGAATTATAGAGTTTAGAAGACTCAACATCGAGTTTCTATGAGGCATTATTCCTTCTAAATATTATCCATAGCTAGAGCCTTAACGTGCACATCCAAAAGGTATACCTCTATAAGGGTTCATCCTAGTGACTGAAGCAGGTCTAGGATTGCCACCCAACTTAGTGTCTTTACCACAGGTACACCTAAACCAAATCATGGATGGATGTCATGATTTACCTATATTAAAGAGACAATCAAAATGAGTTTAATAAAATCATCAAAAGATATCCTAGTTAGATATTAGCCACAAATAAGGGAAGAACCATCACGTTATATCCTACCCAATGTTTCACATATCCAAGATCATATTCCGCCTAACATTCATCAAGGTCATATCAACACCAAAGAGTCATTGACAGATCTATTGGAAGTTGTGGATGAGTATCATGAACTAATACAACTAGAAAAACAACCATACCCTAAATTAGTGAGAGAAAACTGACTGTTTCCCAACATTGGGAGTCCTACATTTCAGATATTCAATGGCTTAGGGAAATTAGAACAACCTTTGATGCAATTTTCATCAGACTAAGATCCCACGATTGGAACTACCAAGAAACAAGATGTCGTGAAACTCAGATGCTTTGTATGAACCTTGAAAGGGTTAGCCTTCATATGGTACACCAATTTTCTAGCTTAGTCAATCATGGGATGGGAGGATATTAATTGAGAATTCAAATTTCAGTTCATATCAACACTTTAAAAGAAAATAATCATTGATCTCTTGAATTGAAAACGGTGAGAAAATGAGAGTCTCAAATTTCATTTCCAAATGGAAAGGGATGAATTACTCACTAAACATAATACTTCCACAGGAGGATATTCCTACTCTATGAATTGAGAACTTCCATGATGAGCTTATAACACTAATAATATCAGTGAAATATATAGGTGGATTTTGGGATGCTTCCACCAATTATAAAAGAATGCAATATTCCATACATTGGACTAATATCAAGTCCTAAATAACTCCATTTACCTCGGGGAAATAAATAAGAAAAGAGGAGGTAGAGTCTGTCACAGTTAAGCCAGCCTCTCCACCGACCCATGCTCCAAATCCCACACCATATAATGAAGTGCCCCATGGGAATTAACAAGAACCCCTGCCTCACCAGGATGAGAAAAAGGGACCTAGGTGAAATCAATTTGAGGAGAGAAGGAACAAAGTTTACTCATTCTGAGATGATTAGGTCCACAAACACTTTATAGTTTCTAGGAAAAATGATTTACTCCACCCAAAAAATCCTAAGAGACACAACAAGGTGGGTCTCAATGAAAAGACATATTATTTCCCCTTCCATAAGAAATTGGGTCACACCATTCATGAATACACTCTCTTCAAACACACCCTGTAGAAAATGGTGGATTTTGGGAAAGTAAATTTGGGAAGTCAACCATCACAAGTAGATTATGTTTCCACTGCTATCCCTAAGGATGGAGATGAGTGGAAATAGGTAATTAGAAGAAGTTAATGGAATTATGATGGTTGTTTGACTTGAAATAATATCAACCGAAATCATGTTATTCTATAGGTATAGTTAAAACAACTAACTATGACCCCAACTACTTCCACGACAACACAGTCGACATCATCAGTCCAAAAAAAAACATTAAAATCCTGCCTTTCTAAAATCAGCCTTGCTAAAAGGATAGGGAGAAATAAAATGTGGATGAACCTGTGAAAAATAAAACATTGAATTTGACTCTCTAAGATATTATTCCATTATATTTGAAATAACAGACACCACTCCAAATGGAATCACTAGAAATGATCATCCAAAAAAATCATCATCATAGGAAGAGTTAATCTTTAGTCCCATTAATGTAATTCATTAAATGGATGGCTTTCCCATAGATGAGTATGGATATGAACTAGAGTACCCCACACTCTATTGTTGAATTAGAGGAAGTTGATGTAGGAGATGAGGATATCGGGAAGGATGTAGTCATGGCAGGAACCATAATTATATCCTTATCCCAACTTGGATGGAAATGGTATAGAAACATGTGGAAGATCCCTTTTGCAGGTCCAACAAGAGTAGAAAAATATCCATACACCCACTAGAATTCACTATGAACCAGTCAATATATTATACCAATCATATGGGGTACAAGTGTTCAATCACCATCGGCATGTTGGAAGACTGGCTTGACCCAAGCTACCAAGGACAATAGAATTCCCAAATCCTATATCGAGGGCGGATCAATCAACATCAAGTAATCCATCACCTAATGCATCTAGGATAGAGAATACCCACAATGGGAACACTATAAAAAAATGTTAATTTGAAATATTTTAAAATGTCACTAATTCATTTACTGATATTTCTCCAAAGCATCACTAAATGAGGTATGTCTAATTTAGAAAAGTTTTAAAACATCACTAATTTAGCGATGCATGTAAATTTCGGTAATTAGTGAAACTTTAAAATGATGCAAAATTAGTGATGGTTTAAAATGATCTTAATTAGAGACACCATGTTTGTCAATGTTTTCTAGAAACTTCAATTTAAAAATTTTACTAAATTAGAAACCTTTTAAGGTGTCACTTTTTTGTGACGCATCATTTAACGATTCTTTCTAGAAAAAATTGTAAATAAAAGTCATGAAATTTCACATCATTTACCACCATTTTCTTTGAATTTCTGTATTTTTTTTATTTTTTTTGAATTGTGCGTTTATTAATAATAAGAATAAACTTTTAAAGGGTTCCCTTCCACAGAAGAGCCCCAAGGCCCCTCCGACATCCTATCTCATCTCTAGTAATTCCTCCTCCTCATCTTTTCCCCTCTCCCATCCAGTACCCCCCACCGAACCCATCCCCTCCCATGTCCCATCACTCATCTGTACCCTCACCGTCTATGTCCCCTATCCCATCTAGTAACCAACTCACCATCTTATAACACCTTTCTCCTCTAGTGACCACCTTTAATTCTCACTAACTATACATTATCGTGCCCCACCGCATCTATCCAGTCATATCCACATCACCCCACCTCAACGCATCCGTCCTACATCCCTTCCACCCTAGAAAAATGGATTCTCGTATGAATCAACCCATCGATCTCTTATCTAGTGAGAAAAAACCTACTGAATCACCCATTCATATTATTGATATATAACTCCACACACACACACATGTATATATATAGATTTCAGTATTTCAAATAATATATAAATATATTTATATTCATATATATATGATTGTATTATATATATTTATATATCTGTGTTAATATTATATATATATTATGTTTATATATATATATATATTAATAAATATATATGTTTATGTGAGAGGGAGAGAGAGAGTGTGTGTGTGTACACACATAATTAGCCACTTTTAAAACGCTTGTACAAATGTTAGTAATATAGTCACGTTTTCTTAAAAACATGACAAAATTTAAAATATTTAATTGTATTATGTTATATATATATACATTTCAATATATATAATATAATAATATATATATACATTTTATATTTTATATGTATATATATTTTTATATTATGTTATGTTTAAATATATATGTTTATATTTTATAATATATATGTGTGTGTGTGTGTGTTTATATTATATATGTGTGTGTGTGTGTGTTCATATATATATATATGTGTGTGTGTGTGTGTGCACGTATATATTTTATATGTTTATATTAATATATATGTGTTTATATGTATATATTTATGTATGTTTAGTGTGTGTCTGTATGTAAATATATGTGTGTATGTACGCACATATATATATATATATATATAATTATAAATATATATATATATATATAATTATCCATATTTTTGAACATCGGTAAATATGTCACTAAAATAACAAGATTTTCCTAAAAACAAGAATAAATTTAAAATTTATTTGTTATATATATGTAAATATATGTATATATATTTATATTTATATGTGTCTCTTTGTATAAATATTTATACATATATATATATATATATTCTTATATACATGTCAAAGTGTTTAAATATATTAATATATATATATAATGTCTCTGTAGTTGGGGTTTGGCTTAGTGGTAAGCACTCCGTAATACTACATGAAAAATTAGGGTTCAAAAACCCTTGGGCGCAGGTTACTGTAGCGGGTACTGTAGCAGTGGTGGTACTATTGATCGGTGGGTACTGTAGCGGCGGCAAGGCATTGTAGCGGCAGTGGTACACTGCAGGTACTGTAGCAGCAAGGTTACTATTCACAGAATGGGAATTGGGACAAAAATTTGGGCCTATGGGCTATGTAATGGGCTACAAGCCCACTGGACCTTCGGGCTATGTAATGGGTCTCCCTCTACCCGGTTAAAAGAGGTCTTTGATTTGATTTATTAATAAAAATGAGGCTTCAGCCCCAACCTTTAAAAAAAATATAATGTCTCTAATTTAACAGCATTTTTGGAAGAGTCAATAATTTTGCGATGCTTTTCACGAAGCGTAGCTAATTTAGTGACACTTTTCTAGAAGCATTTCAAATTTAGAAATGATTTTCACAAAGCGTAGATAATTAAATGATTATTTTCACAAAGTGTAATTAATTTAGAGATGTTTTTCATGAAGTGTATCTAATTTAGCGAAACTTTCACGAAGTTTCTCTAATTTATAGATTCTTTTCACAAAGTGTCGTTAATTTAGTGACACCTTTGAGGAAGCTTTGCTAATTTATTGATGATTTTCATGAATCATCGCTAAATTTAAAAATTAGCGACATTTTTAAAAAATATTGCTAAAAAACATCACTGTATCAAAGTTTTTTATAGAGGATGTTTATGCCATTATAACATAAGTATGATATCCTAAAACAATTATCCATGGTACCATCAGATATATCTATCCTAGATTCCCTGAGCTTGGAAAAAATAACTCAGCGAAGCCCTCATAGAAGTGTTTCTAAGACCCTAGGATTTTTAAGCTAATGTGGTCACTACTGAGGTCTATCAGATAGAGAATAATCCTACAAAATATCATGTGGTTATCCCCTTCATAGATCAAGATGAATATTTTGTTATACGGGTACTTATCCGACCCTTGTACATGTCCAAAAGGATAAATGTTGATGATGTTTGAAAATATTTCATTGACAATGGCTTTGTAGTTAATATCAACCCAGTACAATACTTCATCGGCTTGGATACAATGAGGATAACCTATCACAATCTGATATGACACTACAGGGTTATGAAAAACCTGAGTAAAGGAAAATGGGGAAAATTAAGCTTAGGGATGAAATTGGAGACATTGAATCTGACATAAAATTTTCCATCATCTGGTAGGATAGGACCTTCAGTATCTTTCTAGGAAGGACCTGGTTGTATCAACGCACAAAAATCACTTCATGGTACCATCAAGGTATCAAATGATACATTGATGAAAAACCTTGGACATTACACACTGATAAAACCCCCTCATAATCCGAAAAGTTACATTATATTTATACAGGATTCTATCAGAGTAAAGGAAAATAACCCCTAGTTGATGGTGTTTCTTAGGTCACCGCCCAAAATAGTTTGGAAATGGTACCAACCAATCCCTTTAAAAATCATGGTAAGTAATGTGTGTTACCCATCAATCAGATTGAGCTTATAAGTCCATGTTCAGATTCATAATCAGTGTTCTTCATGATTTCAGTCATGAACACTGATTCAAACAATGTTGAATGATTTGAGGACTCCCCATGAAATAGTGATAACTCAAATTCAACTGCCATCATTCCATCCTCAAATATCTAAGAATACCATGCTTCAATAGCAGATGTAGAAGAGGGTGTATCATCACCGAAAGTGGAAGAAGTCACTTCTCCACCATCCTCTCTAGAGTTTCATGGAAATTCCACACTATCAGCCGGATCAGTGGAAGTCACCTCATCTTTTTAATGCAAATATACTTAATCCTCTCCTAACTCAGTAGGGATTAACACACTGCATTAACTATATATAGACCAAGAGGAATATGAAGAATAGGAATAATAGAAGGAGGATGAAATTAGGGATGCCCCTATAGTATTTGAGGATGAAATCTCTTCTACTATTAATTAAATTAGAGAAATAAATCTAGGAAAAGAAGAAGACCCATAATCCACCTTGATTAGTGAAACCATGTTTTTCGAAGATAATGGGTTATATACATACTTAATCATGTAGAATCAGGATGTGTATATAATAAAATACATAGAAATGTTGGTCCATGACCTCATGGTGGCCACTAATCACTTGAGTTTACAGGAGGCCAACCAGGGCTATAAAAAAACAGCTAGAAATATGTACCTAACACATTCTGCCAAAATTGTGGCCTACGTTGATAATATCATCAGATCCAATTTCATTTTAGAGTTATAATATTAAAATTGGTTGTATAATATAGTCCTTTTCAAGAACAAGAATGGTTAAATCAGATCCATCATTGATTTTAGCGATCTTATTCAGCACCGCCCAAAGATGATTTCCTAGTCTCGATCACAAAAATATAGATCGATGTAATAACCGAATATCCAAATATATCTTTCATTGATGTTTTTTCATGATACAATAAAATATCAATGGACCAAGAATATAAATAATCCACCACATTTAGGTCTCCCCAGGGACTGTTTTTCTATCAGGAAACTTCCTTTTACCTAAAGAACATTGGCCATACATACCATCCAACCATGCATCACATCTTCAAACCCTTCCTGGGGAATTTCTTTGAATGTTATGTTGTTGATATGGTGGTTAAATCCTGACCAAGGCCAATCCACCCGACGAATCATTAAATTGTTTTCAAAAAATTGAGACTCCCAACCTGAAATGAATACCCGTTAAAATGTGCATTTAGTGTTAACTTAGGGAAATTCCTAAACTTCATCATACTCCATCATTGATTCCATGTAGACCCCAAGAAGACATAGGTTATCCTTGGCATGTCACCTCCTTGAAACCTCATTGAGTTTAGAGTAATTCATGGAAACTTAGCCTATAATTGATGCTTTATATCCAACCTTGAAGAAACATTCCTTCCCTTCACCAGGTTGAGGAAGAAGGGGGTTGCATATTAGTGGATAAATGATTTCTTGGAAGCATTCCATTGTCTCAAGGAAAATCTCTTGAAACTTCCAATGATGATACATATTGTTAAAGGGAGACCAATTATTTTTCATGTGACAGCCTTAAAGAGATCACTTGGTTCCTTACTAAGGAAAAAAACTATGACGATAGTGAAAATATTATGTATTACCTCATCTAAACCAACATCATTGCTATGATATGGTATTAAAATATTGAAAAGATCTATTTAAAACTAATCATTGAAATTTAGAAAATGTGGAACAACCTATTGTATCATAAGGTCCATTTAGTATCTAATAATATCCCAACCAAATACATTCTCAACCATCTGATGTTGACCAGACGTTTTTAATGGTGGGTGGTAATCTTGCAATAGTTTTACATTTAGCTTGTACCTTAGAAATAAGTCAAAGGTCATAAATTAGCTAATTTTATGTTAGAGAATCCCTTAGATGAAATGAATTTATTAGATACTGAGTTAACCGATGAATATGTATTATCTATTCAAGAGTAACCCTGGATATGTGATATAAATTTATATGGTGCATCCAAAATCCCAAAAGGGAGGAGGATGGAAGACCCCAAGCTTAACAAAGT
The DNA here is from genome assembly GCA_963277665.1 of Viscum album. Taxonomy (NCBI): domain Eukaryota; kingdom Viridiplantae; phylum Streptophyta; class Magnoliopsida; order Santalales; family Viscaceae; genus Viscum; species Viscum album. The sequence goes on along the minus strand of OY728119.1, from coordinate 1,679,868,183 downwards.
GTGGCTTTGAGTCATGCTCATTTCTCTTGGGAAGGTAGTAAAACCTTACTTATTCCTACTATTTAAAGGATTCATGAATAATGAAATGAATATCAGGATCTCATTTTAGAGGTAGAAAGGGAACTTCTAGTACAGGTGAATCACATGAAGATAAAATTCTATTTTGAATTGGTTACCAAATAGGTCAGTAAAGATTATTTCATAAAAAATGATGTGATAATTCCCCTACTAAACCATTTCCTAGGACTATTTTTGGAATTCCATTTGGAGCTCATATTGAATCATGTTCCATGGTCACAAAATATCCTAGAAGAGGCCCTAGAAAATTCAGCCACAGATCTAGAAGATCTAGATTGGGATGATACAGTCATCAACATTGTGCCCTCCAAGATAGTAACACCTTTCCTTCAAGCCTACATATAATAGATAAAGGATGTTAGTCCCATCCCAAAATAATACAGTCAGACCACCATTTGGATAAAAGCCATTGTGGACTACCTTCAAAATAGAAAACTCCCACCAGACAGAGTTGGGAAAGAGAAAATATGAATATGATTAATTTATTTTGTTCTGTATGATGGAACGAATCATTAAAAGGTCCTCTATATGTGGATCCTTGGTGGGGTGATTATCAGATTCATTGATGGAGAAGAGACTACTACTATCATAAAGTAGGTGTACAAAAGAGATTTTATATGCCACCAGTTAGAATTCTAGCATTCCCATCAAATCTAAATGATTGGGTATTACTCGCCCACTATATCAAAAGACTGAAAACAATTTACCAAAAAAGTACCATTACTATCACATTCACATCAACATCATACCCCTACTCCTAGAGTTTATTTTCATATCCAATTAATCCTATTCATTTTCAATATGGGGAATGGATGTGGTGGGACCATACCCTCCTACTATAGCCAAGCAGTTCAAGTACATTCTTATTATAACTGAATTCTTCCCCAAGTGGGAGGAATCTATACCCCTCATAGAAGTCGGGTCAAGGAACATTGTAAGCTTCATGAAAACCAAAATCATCAACAGAAATGGTATCCATATAAAACACAGATAGAAAATGGAACCAATTTTTATTTGCCTAAATTGGAGAAGCAATATATGAATTATAACATCAAGTCCAACAGTTAATCATGCTAACATGTAGTGGCTAACATATATATAGTGGCCTTCAAAAATCCTCTATCAAATATATTCTAGAATATGGTAGATAAGTATACAAATTCATGTATGAAAAATATTTTTAATTCCCTATGGAATTACCAGAACACAACCTACATGACCAAAAAGGAGACCCCAAACTCATTAGTATATGGGATAGAGGTGGTCCTACCATCAAAGTTTAATTTCCCTTACATTGAATTTACATTTGTGAAAAATTATCCATAGGTGAGAAATATGAGAAATGGATGGATGAATTGGAGTTATTGGATGAGAAAATATTTCATACCTATCATCATTTTTAAGACCCAAAAAACTAGATCATGTGACCCTTTAACAAAACGATTCCCCTCCAAATTTCCACAAAGGAGAGATGGTGTTCATCCTCAGGACTCTGATGATTCCCAAAAAGAAATCCTAGATGTTTGGAATGAAATTGGGGGGACCTTACGCCACATATAATGTATACTCAAATGGATGATATTCTATGATTTTGATGGAAAAATAAATTAACATGACTCCCACCAATGAAATTTTGTTGAACAATTATTTAATGTAATCTCATGGTAAATCATCCCAATTCAATGATGTTAAACTACATGGTAAATTTTCCCAATTGCAGAAAATTAATCCTTGTAGTTTGTATTTGAACCATGACCTTAAAAATAATGACATTGTTGTCTTGTCCATAAGAAAATAAACTGTATGACACCAACATCCTCACTGTATGATGTTAAACTGCATGACACAATACTGTCCTCACTAGAAATTACATCTCCCCCAACATCGGTAATCTACTATGACATATTACTGAACAAAATGTGACTTGATTCCTATTACAATAATAAATGCAGTGATGCCTAGACCTTTTTAGGCCCAAATTCAAACCTCACACCATTCATAAGATGATTTTTTTACTATCATTTGGCTTAAGGCCTCTTATTGTGTCAGGATTATGTTTCTCATTTATACACACAATCACCATCCCCATAAATATGAGACACAAATTTCCACTCCAGATGATGTCAAGCTACATGAGAATCCTCTTCTCACCAGTGATTCGTCGCACACAATCTTGATCTGTGTACAAGAAAGAAGAAATACCTTTATCCCCACATGAGAATCAGATCCACATGGGGAGTTTCTTACTCAAGAACTATGTGTAGATTAATTCCTACCTTCATATGATACATATTGATGTCCGTGCCTCTAATAATTGGCACATCCACAATACTAATTTATTTCCACATTGGTTGAACCACATCCTTTCCGCAAGACATTAAATTACATGGTTTTTGAAGAACTATATATCGAATGATTCTAATTAAAATGGGATATGTAGTGACATCTAAACCCTATGACCTAGGACCAACTGAAAAATATAAGAAAAATACCCCATATGTGTATGGATCAGAACTTTGTAGAGAGTTAAAATCCAAAACAATGTGTGGATTGATTCTCATTTAAATGGGATATATAGTGATGTATGAACCCTATGTCTTGGAACCAACTATAAAATACCGGAAAAATGAACCCTCTTCACATGGATTAGAGCTTCTAGATATTTCCCATCTAGAACAAATTTTTTCTTGATTATAGTCATCACGTGATATGTAGGGATCCCCAGATTTCCATTATTGTGACCAACCACAACATTTCATCATTTAAAGTTGATTATCCTTCATCCTCACCACATGATGCTAAACTAAACATTATTTAGAACTACGTGTGGTTTGATTTTTGTCCACAAAGGATGTGTAGTGATGCATGGACCTTCAATATTGGGTCTATCTACAATAATCAAAACAATGTTAGGGAAAAATTATACCCTCCCAATGTATAGGACATACCTGCACAAGGAACCCGTTCTAGAACTATATACAGCTTTATTCTCACTCTAATGAGATATGTAGTGATGCCCATATCTCCAATACTTGTCCATGCACTTTAACACAAAAATTATTCAATCCATCATTTTTATCACCTCTATGTGGTGGAATAAACCTTTTCCACCCATATTTTCTCACACCAAGAATAACTCACACGGCCTTAAGTGTTTTGGAATGGAATTCCCCATATGATCAAAGCATAAGGTCCGAGTCACAAGACCATAAAAGGCACATCAAAATTACTTAACTCATAACATTAATTGGAATAGTCAAGGGTAGTTTAAGAACTACATATGGCTTGATTACAACTATTTAAGGATACACAATGACACCTAGGTCTTTAGCCTCGGGCACAACCACAATATTTCCATTTCACATGGGGAACATATATTCTTACCACATGAAGATAAAATACATGGAAAATTTCTTTTCCATAAGAAATTAAAATTCATGTTACCTTAATAAACAAGTGTGTCTTGACTCTTATTTCTATGTGATACATAGTGACACCTAGACCTTGTCTCCTAGTCCCAAACATGAGGTAAAGAGAAAAAATTTCCCCATATCCTATATACAAATGAAGATCGAAGTATAAGATCTATGGTTTTGGTATCAAATTTAGGGATCTATCAAGGAAAAATAAAGTTATCCATATATATGAATCAAATAAATGAAAGGAACATCCCAATAGATGGCCAATCATGGTCTGAATTCTTCTTTCATACTCAAACACATTTCTTCCATTGATCATAATTTGTGTCCCCTGAAATTTTGGATCTCGGCAATCTTTCTATAGATATTGAAGATGGAGGGATAGTTTTTGGGGGAAACCTTTGGTTGAATATGCACAATATGCCTCAGCTGCCTCTATTTAATTTTCCCACACAAAATACCTATCAAAAAAAAGAAATATTCTTCCCTAATTGAGTAATCTTTTATCTCTATAAGACCTAATGGATATTACCCAAACAATTTATCTTTATTTGAGAAACCAAAAATCAGGATTTTCATTTTACTTCCCCTCACATTTGAGGCATGTCAGAACATCTAAGCCTGATAAGACTTCTTCACATATAGTCCTAAGTGTATCACCTAAATCTACAATACCTCATGTCAACCTTATCGAACAATGTTAAATAGTGTGGCATATGTCTTATTCTCTTGACACTAAGCTACATGATTTCTGATAACTATGTCAGTATTCATTTATGTTATCACAGGATACCTAGTGACACAAATATCTTCAATGTCAGGTTCATAAATTACATGAAAATGTATACCCTTTCCTATGTATAGTTCAGAATGACAGAGGAGGTTTCCGACATAAGAACTAAGTATGGAATGATTCTATTTTTTATGGGATACATAGAGAAACCCATATCTTATGTCCCAGTCTTCCCATAACAAAAAAAAATCCCCCACACTCATATATGTGATCTAGATCATCATATGAGGATCTAATGCACATCTCACCCCACTAGCGAGCTTATATTAAAAAGAAGATTCATCTTTTCCTACAAAAAGTTCAATAGATGTGTGGGGAAACCTTCCTAGAACTACTTTTTATTCCTTCCATCATAGGTAATGTAGTGATTCCCAAATCTACTATCCTAGATCTAACCAAAAAATGATAAAAGTGTCCTCTCTTTGTGCACGAGTTATATTTTCACAGGAAACCTTCCCAAAACAATGCATGAATTGACACTACACAAAAATCAGTGTTAAACAGTGGTTTACTAGACCACCACTATATTTTATAAATAATTTATAGGTGGTTTATTAATAACCACAACCAAAATATTTATTTTTTTTTCAAAAAAACTAACACTTCTCTACCAAAAATCTCACTCCCCAGACCCCCAAAACCCCTGGACCCCCTGAAGCCATAGCCTCACCACCCATTTCTACTGGTCTCGAGCCTCTCAGACCCTCATCGTGCCTTGCAATGCCTCGCTGTCAATCTTGATCCCCTCCTCTGCTCACTCCTTTTTATCATATCTACAGTGGATTTTAAACTCTAGGATCTTCAGTAAACATACACCCCTTAATCAAGCTTTTTTATTCATCCTGTTTTCTATATCATTTTCAATTTTTGTTTGTATTTTCATTCATGTGAACCCATCTATTTTTTGTGCATGTTTTTTGTATTTAATTTTTATATTTATTAGTATGTAAAAATACAGATAATGGGTATGTTAATTATTTTAGGGATGTTGATATTATGCTAGATTTATTTTTGAAAATAAATTATTTTATCATGGTAGTCATAGCATTTTTGGACATTTCAATGTGGGGACATTTTTTACATTGTATATGTGGCTAGAAGGAGTTTTTAATGTCATATAGTAATTGGAAATATTTTATAATTTGAATTTTTAAAACTCATTTGATGTTATTTAATAAAAATAAGATTTAAATGGTGACATATTTTTGTAAGGGGATAATTTTCCCTTTAAAACAAATTTTTCCAATAATTTAGTGTGGGGATCAAAAAAATTGGTGTTTTTAAATTGGAAATTTTGTATTAGATCATGAACTAGATTGGTTTATGATAAAAAATGTATTTTAAACATGTATGTATTTTAAATTGGTCAATACATGTTAAAAAATGAAGTTCAATTTTTAAAAGGAAGTGGGAAGGTAATTTTGAAATTTAATTTATTTATAATTTTGAAGTAAAATGGAACCTAGTGTGAAATTAGTTATAACACACATTCCATGTAAAATGAAACTTTAAAATGTATGGTGGGAAGTGATTATTATCACCCAAATTTTATCATTGTTCAACTGTGTATTGTTTGATATTTCCAAAAACTAAATTAATAGATTGATTTTGAAAATAAGAATTTGTTTTTGATAAACATTTAGATAAATCTATTTCCATGTTAATCTATAATTTAAAATTAGTTCAACCAAATAAAATCTCAATGGAATCTTATAATGGAGATTACCATAGCCTATATTATGATTAGTCTAGAAAATATTAGATTATAGGGATGAGTTCATATAATATAGTATGGATGTATCATGATGGTTTGGTGTTTTGTTTTTTTATTTTGGAGTCATTCATTAGAATTATATTATAAAATTAGGGATATTTATTAGTGTGATAGTTTTGGATGTTGAAGTGTTGGTGTTTCTAATGATTTGGGATAGATTTGGGAGCTATGACATAGATATGGGATGGATGAATTGGATATGGTTTGAGATGTGTTTAAAATTATTTATATGTTATATGATATTGGTTTATTTATTTAGGTTCTAGATCTGGATAGTTTTTGGGATTTGACGTGAGTTTCAAGGATTATTATTATTATTACAATAGATTCCTCTGTGTATTTACTGCCAATATAGATGCAATTAGTGTTTATATAGATGTTTTTTCAGAATTATCTGTATTTTAAATTGATATTATTGGGAGGATATAATGTTTTTACATTATTACATTAATGATGGTGTTATTAAGGTCTTATGTTTTAAATTTTAATGGAAAAAAAATCTGATAGTTTCAATTTTTGATTTTGATTGAGGGGAATTTTTTTGATAATGGATTCAAAATTGATTTACGTTATTGATTTTACATTCAAAGTTATTGTTTATTGAGGCTTTTGTTTTGGTATGTGAATTGTGGATTTAGGGTCCCGACAATAGGTTTCCCCATACATATTAACATTACAAGTGACACTGGGTACCTGGTGAGAGTTTAATAGCTAACGTTGGACTTGTAAGAGTCTCGGGTATCCTAAGAGTGAATTTAAGGACCCCATGGCCCCATAAAATGTACCTGATAAAAATTATGTGTATATATATATATATATTTAACGTGAGTTTTTTTGTCAAATACCCCATCTTGATCCTTTTCCCTTTTCTCCATTAATCACACTCTTATCTAGCCACAGAGGAGGCCACTTTGAAATGTGTTATTGTGAACGCAGAAATATCATTTATATGCTTATGTGGTTGATGAGTTTTTTGTGCTTCATTTGGTCCATGTGGGGATTTTACCATTAGTGGTGGTAATTGGGTTTTAGTTAGAGTGTTTTGTTAAGGGGAAAAATGGATGGTTGGAATGCGATCTGATGTTGGATGACATGAGATATAGTTGTGTGATGATCATGGTTGTGTTGAAGATGTTTGATGTTGGAGCATGGAGTTGGTATGTGAATTATGTATAGGGTTTTATATTGTCTTGGTTTTTTCATAGTAGTTATAAATTTATTGGAAAGTCTTATTATAATATTAAACTAACTCCACATGTATTATGTTAATTGGGTATGGAAATAAATAGATGAAAGAATAAATTATATTGTGCATGATGAAGGTCCATTATGTTTTCCTCTAGAGCTTGTTTGTTTTTTATATTAATAAATTATAATATTATACTTTTTTGATATTAACCATGTAAAATCATTTAATATAGGTTTAGTTTATTTTTTTTGTATGACATCCTCAAGATAATTCTATAAAACCAGTTGTAGTAATAAGTCAATATAAAACATTATTTAAAATTCTTCATTATTTTTCATTGTTTTGTATATTTTGTTCGTTAGCATTGTGAATCTATTATCATTTATAATTTTTTTTGTATAAATTTTTTGAATTATATGTTCTCACTTTAATTTTATTTGATTAAATGATAGGAATGATAAGGAGAAAGTGAAATATTGTTCCATCAATGACACTAATAAATGACGATCCATATATATATACCTCCCTATAGCATCTGAGACACCATTTATTTTCCCATACACCATATTTCACACCTACCATGAGGGTCCCATCAGCAAGTCAGTTGACTCATTCCTATCCTATAGCCTCATTAGTGGGGTAGCAGGGTACCCCTCCTATTTCTTCGTAGGTATACTGGATAGTTACTGTTATAGGTACAAATTTTACTATGAATAAATTTGTTGCACTTTTTTTAAAACTAACTATTATTTTATAAAAGTTGTAACCAATACATTTATAGAGAAAAATATGAAAAGTTAATATGTATGGAATCATAATTGACTAAAGATAGTTGTCCCATTTGATTCCTATGGGGTCCCTACGGATGAAGTCGTGTGATTATTTGGCCAGATTCTTGGTCAACTGGTCACGAAGATAGTTTCCCTTCCGATTACGTATGATGATTAGAGGCATATGCCTTCATATTGGAAGAATGATGTTTTTTATTCAAAAATAAAGGTAATTTAAATACATTATAGTGTCATTGAATGTCATCGTGTTATTAAATTCTAATATTTTCAAAATTAATTTCTGTGTACAGATGTTTTTCAACGTTATGGTTGCTAATGAGTTATCATGAAAGTGAACATTGAAAACTATAAGAAAGATATTGATAGAAATTAAATGGTGATTATTGGGATATATAAAAAATAAATCATCGAGCACCCAAGATAACTATGACAAGGTACCCATTGTCTAACCTAGAGAGAAATGGAAAGTTTTTACAGACAGACATCATAATGAGAAGCACATGGTATTTAAATATATATTATTATATTAATAAAATATTACATTTATACTTGTATATGAAAAATGATATGAAATTTCATACATTACTATTAAATGAAATTTTATTTATTTTGGGATCTTTCAAGGAATAATATATTGATCCAGGATAAAAAATCATCCCTCACACTACAGGGTCAATGAGTTTTTCTAGAAGCCGATCGACTCTGATAATATTTTCAATAGATTAAATATTTATAAGATATTATTATCTGATTAATATATTAAATTGTTGATTCATCTTTGTTTAATGAAATAAAAGAGTTTAGGGCATGAAGAATCCCAAACAGAAGTGTGATCGGTTGTTCATAAAAAATCTAATGGGAGTTTTGTTAATGAGCCAGCCAAAGCATTTGGGTTATGAATTCATTTTTCATTATAAAACATTATTATTAGTTGTAAATATGTTAATATATATTGATTCTAATATGTATAATATTTCATTTATAGGTAAAAATTAAAGTTATATGGGATGTAAATCCCACGTATTCCTACTCAGTCTCCCAGGATGACCAAGTTGGTAATGTGCTTGGGAAGGTGCATCCTGGTTAAGAGCAGGGGATGGGTTTGGGACCCTTATCATCTAACATCTTTAGCAAGATGTCGGTTATTGAAGCTGAATCAACTAATGATTAAATTCAAGATGCTCCGAGAGATAATTTTTCCATGAAAAACATAATTCATGAATAGGGGGATCAAATATCTACATTTTAGGAAGTGTTGGTCGATTTATATCATAAGACGAATGGATATGTCCCTAGTGATATTGCATCAATGATGGGTAATGAGAAGGTAAATCACACAACATCAAAATCATTTAGATTTTGAAAAATTATTTATATTCAGTTTAAATATAAATATACAAAATTATTTAATTTTCATTATATTTTTCATATAGGTTTAGGTAGCAGGAAGTAGAGATGTAGGTGGAGAGGGTGACAAGCAGTGTTCATCATCGGAGAGTGATTAGGTGTCTTGTTGATATGTTGGAAAAATATAGAAACAGAGGGTTTGTTCATCTATCATATAAAATTTATCAATTGTCATGTATCATGTGTGGAAAAAATTATTCATCTAAAATTTTCATGAAATAACATTTTCATGACTTGAAATTTTCATGATTCCAAATGTTTGATAAAGAAATTGGAATTTGATATGGATTGATGATTTAAAAAGGTAGTGGGTCTAGAATAGGTAAAGTCTGAAGTTTGTGGAGTATGAAGTAATCTATGTTCCATATGGTTGATGGAGAAATTTAATAGTTTAATTTTATTTATATTCTAATGTGTATATTAGTATTTTGGTATAAAAACTATGTTGTTTATTTGATTAATTTTCTTCATGTTCGAGACACAAGCCCCACAACTGTGTCCTTCAAGGATGGTCCCAAAAAATGTTGGGTCAACCATTGACCACATTCTAAACATGTTAATGATAACATCTCACAATATATCATTTAAGGTGTATGACCTAGATGGTATATGAGCCTATTTTTGAATAACTCCATCACAATAGGAGAGAATAATACATAGAGGATGATAGAGATCCAAATTTAGAGATACACTACTTCGTGCTTGAGAACATTGAGTGAGAATATATATATAAGAGATATGATCATGTAATCATCCTATTATCAACTAGAATATAGATATATCCACAATACATTTTATTTTTTAATTGTCAATTATGAGTTGCAGTACTCCCACTATCAAAATTTCTTATTTATGCAAGACCTCAATGTCTTAATGGTGCTCCCAACACAGTTAATTTGTTACTTAAGATGATATTACCTCGGGTCCTCAATTAGTTTGAAGTGGTTGATATAAAATTGACCCAGATAATACTATTCACACTAAATTTTCCTTTAAAAGATCTCAAAAACCATTAAAATGATCCTGTCTCAAGCCACAATGTGCTTGAAGTGGCTCTTCACTGACCACGTACTACTTTTAGAAATAACTCATTTTGAACAACTTTTGGTTTAGTAATTTTATAGAACACTCAACTTTAATAGTATAAATATCTAAATCCATATTCAAACAACTTTTATCCAAGGTACCCAATATCACTTTGATTATTCTCACCGATGCTTGTATCCAAGTTCTGGTAATGTATCTTGATCTTACCAAATTGTACTTGTTTATGTCACCATTCCAAAAAAAATCTAATTAATTCCTAATACAACACACCACGATAATCTAAATGTATCCCATGCCTAATTCCTAGTCTCAAGATTTTCCAAGTGTGTATTTGAACCAATACCTGACATTCACCATTGAATATGGTAGTACCCAGTTCCAGTTATCAAGAAACTCATAAAATAAAACATCCATACAAAAAATGGTTCGACACTCACAGGAGTGTTTCCATCCAATAATTGAAATTTTTAAACCATATCATAAGGATTTCTATAAATCAATCCCTGTGGAAACCACCCATGGATTCCTTCCATCAAAACAAAAAAGAATTGGTTTTAATAATTTATCATGGTATATTTATGAACTCCCAACATAATTAGGATTGTGTCAATATATTGGGAATGACTAATTCTATAATAGGAGTGCATCATGTTTCTAAGCATTACCCATTATTGGTCCCCAAATAAAATCATCCAAATATTTTTGAACAACTATATTGATTGCACTATTTGGATCTTATGATATACACTCCATCAAAACATGTTATACTAGACTTGAAAAAACCCTTAATGCCACATCTCTCGATGATGTGTGACTAGATTAAACAATGGATCAACCACCTTAACATACCCTAAAAACCGCATTGTACTTCTATGGTATATCATTAAATGGTTATAACCCAAAAAAATTACATCATATTTAACATGACGCATAGATGGAAGGCTCATATCCCCTTCAAAATTTGGTAACTGAAGAATTAATCAATCCAATATGGACATACTTGTTTAAGATATTCCAATATAAATAGCTAGTTTTTTAATTAAGGTAATGATCACATAGCCTCATATCCCAATGATACAATGTTATTTCATACATTACCAAACAAATCCAATAATGAATATCATCATTCATCAATGGTTGGGTAATCAACCAACCACCTTTCCATTGTGTTTCCATGAATTCATAGAAACACTATCGAATGGTAAAACCCATCGATCACTTATTTATTTCTAGCATTAATTAATCATCCAGAATTATATTAAACTCAAATCTATGTTTTAAAAGTCATAGTCATGTTTGTGATATGAAATATTGAATATACCAACTCACCGACTTCAAGAAGTAATTACGAAAATTTCCAATTAGTCATTTGAAGTTGTATCCCACTACATGAAAAGACATAGTTTCCATAATACTCATCATTCTCCCCACATTAGGAATTTCTTCAGAAACATTTTATTGAAATAAAAACATTCCATGAAACATGTTTTATCCACTACTGAATGTGGTTCCAATACCAGGATAAAACACTTATATTAATCAATAACAGGAATTGAAAAAACACCATCCTATTACAAGTGTTATATTATAGGTTTTATTGTAGAAACATTCATGATTCTCTTACTGAGTTTGGTTTAAGAAAATCATCTATCAAAAATAATGTCCAAACTAAAACTAATCAGTAGAGTTTTCAGACCCAATTATTTTTAAAATGATATCCTGAGAACTGGGACAAATAATACTTATTTGTATGTATTAAGGACACATCTTATATGTTCATGCTATGTAGTTTAAAGTCTTACAACTCAGTAGTTGGTTCTATATAGTTTAAGGTCTTAGATTTTGATCTATGAAATATTTTTAGATAATTGAGATGTTATTGATTAGATTATTCTGTTATATGTTCTCTGTACATGGTTTTTTATGAAACATCATGAGATGGTTTATATTATTCAATTATATGTTATTTGAACATGGGTTTTTCTAAGGTACTGGTACTAGGGATATAGAATATTCTTTCTTTTTTTACTTGTAATTCTACATTTATTGGTGGTTTAATGTGTCACTAATGAAATGGACAATATTTTGCGGTGGTTTAAACCACCACTATGGTTTTATATTCTCTAATCAGTGGTGGTCAAAACTTCCATTAAATAAATGTACGTTATTTTTTGGAAGAAAATATGGTGCTTTTTCAGTGGTTTTAATGTAAAAAAATGAAAATAAATAGAGGCAGTTTAAACCAATGCTAAATAAACCATTGTTTCACCTGAAACCACCACTAAAAACAACAAAACTATTGATAAATATGTCAACTATGACACTTACCAAAAACCATTTCTAATTTAAAGAACACACCATGCATTAGATGTCATCAGCCAATTTAGCAGCAGTTTTATGAAATTGTCATTCAATCATATGGTGGAATTTTAAACTGCCACCATATTAAAAAAACGGTCACTATGAGGTTCTTTTCTTGTAGTTTGATTATAATTTAAATAGATATTTAGAGATTCCAAATCCTTATATCCCGGTCCCAACCATAAAAAGAAAAAAAATCCTTCCTTACTATATATGGATAAGACCTTCATAAGGGAAAAGTTTCTACCCATTATTAAAAAAAATCGACATGAAATGATCCTTTCATATTTAGTCAATTTCCATTCATAAACCAAAATCAGTATCTGGAGAATTTCATATATCTATTAACCTCACAAGACATATATAATGGAGGTTCAATGTCTTGAGGACACATTTGTGTGACTAGGCTAATACATCCCAGTTGGATCTGTTTAAGTCACCCACATAAAAGGCCTATCAACCAAAGGAAAATTCATCATTAGGAGATGATTTTTCTCTCTCCATGTGATCCAATGATGTATTTATCTTATATCACTACTATGATTCAGAAAACCCTATATTACAACTTACAACCTTTTCCCATCACGCATGATGATGATGAAATATTCTTGGAAACATTACCATGAAAATAGAAAATCATTTATCTCTATGTCAAAGATAAATGAAATCATATTATAGCATTTGAACGTACTTGCTATAAAATGTTAAATGGTATGGTCTATATCCTAGTTAGAGGATATTAAAACTTCACCAAACTATAATCCTCTATCACACATAGTGAATTTTTGTAGGAGTGGTTTCACTTTTAGGGATAAAGCTAGTAAAAATAACCTCCCCATTTTTAAACATTATTACCTTGATAATCCACCATTGATGGTCTTAAAAATCTAAATTTTCAAAAAATACATGGCCATCAAAAATGGAGGGTCAATGTCTCGATGGAAACATTGTTTGGATATGAAAAATATGCCTAGTTGGATCTACATAAGTCACCAACACAAAATTCCTATCAACCAATGGAAAATTATTCTTTAGGAAAGGTTTTTTCCATCTCTATATGCCCTGAAAAAATCTTGTTGGACACTTTTTTATGGTTTCTCCTCACATACTTGTCCCATATCATGTCTCTGATTTAGAAATCACAAAACCAGTGTCTATAACCCCCAATTCATGTCTGGAAAATATTAGAATATTCTTAGACAGTAATTCCCATTGGGGTCAATACCCAAAAAATCATTGTAAAATATCTCTGACCTAAAACATCAGTCACATTAGTCTAATTGTAAGGACATTAAACCATACACAAATGAGATAGTAATCAGTTGGATAAAAACCTGTAATGGGAACCCTGTATAAAAGATGAGTTTTAGATCACTAAACTAGTGGCTTTTATTATTAAGGAAACAATAATGTAATAAAAAATAGACACAAAACGTTTTAGGTCCAAAACATGTAAAGGGAGGCCTAATAAAAAGTCCAGTTACACTTGCTAAGCCTGCACCATAGTGGACTTAGGAAAAAATTAGGGTCGTGATAGAAAACACACAAGGCTTGTAGGTTTTTTTAACATGACACTATAAATCATTGAAACTATGCTCACTGAGCCCCTATGTTTAGGAAAAAATTATATCATTACATGATCATTTCAATTTGATTATCCCAGGTTGTGATTGCAATTGATATCCAGTGGTGATTATCTTTTAAAATATGAGTAGTTAGGATTAATTGGAATAGGGGGATAAAATAAAGGATAAGTATTGTGAAACATAACTATTTTCATTGATCTATAAAATGTGAACAATTGAGGCATATCCACATCCTGGAGTCTCTCCCAGATGTTACTAAAAATAGAGTAAAAAATTGTCTACAACGAAATATTTCCTGCCTTATTCAGTAGATTGGATAGTGTCTAATGTTAGCTGTCAAGAGCCTGATCAATATTTTATCTTTAGCCTATAATATATTCTTATAGTGGGATCGTTTTTCTAATGAAGGCCCTTAGTTGTTGACATATTTGATTGGTATTTTTATACCCCATAGTTAATAATGATAGCTTTTCCTTTTGACCAACTATGTGGGACTCACATTCTCAAAGATCCATAGTCATTGCAATCATCTCATCATAAACTTGTGAATCATTAGAAACTAAGTAATTTATCTTGGTATCAGTTTCATTTAGTTCTTCTACCTAACTATTAAAGGAATTAAATTGGAAATGTTCACATTACCACCAATCCAATTCTTTTTTAGAAATGAGAACATAGTGGATAAAGATATCTATGGGTTGATAATAAAATAAAATTTTGCCCAAGACAATGAAAAGTTGACGGGGGGTTCCACCTTATAAACAAAATTTAATAAGGTGTTCTACATGATAATAATTCAAATTTGGTGCCAGTCCCAGTTCCAAACAACCTTTTATTTAATGGAGGCATCAAGATCATGTACCTTCTCATACACTACTACATGTATATAGTCCCAGATTAGAGTTACAGAATACAAGTTCAATCTAAATCATGACATCTAGTTAGGAAATGCCTCTATCTCTTTTTTGTTAAATCTCAAATGATAATCTAAAATGGTTGGCATAAATCACTGTAATTTATGATATTGTCTGACTTGGACTGGCCTCAGTGAGATTACCATTTTTACCAGTCAAAATTATAGGTTATACACCACTCCCTGCAGAATAAGGACTTGTGAATGAAGCTCCCTCATAATTCCTATAATGATGAGAAGAAGGTATTCTTCATAAAGAAGTGCGTAGATATAGAGTAGTATGAAAAGGATCGGGAGTGTCCAATGGTTTATTCACCCTTCAGAATAACTTACCCATCACCCCCTCAAGATAATAATCCACCCACATTTTTCTGTACTCCCATCATAAGTTAGTTGAAGCTCCCTTGGGAGGTAAACAAAATCTCACTAAAACCCTCACACATCATCATCAGCCACAATTTATGAAGAATTTTTGGTTGTGATTCAATTTTGATATTAGTTATGGGTAAAGATGAAACCTATTTCAAGAAACTAAATTTTCCTGAAAAACTATAAGTAGTGTATGGTTTTGAAATGGTTATCGCATCTACTTGAGTAGTCAGAATCTCATATCACAATGATATTTTGTAGGAATGTTCTTATAGATAACCCCTTCCATTATCCACCACCAATCTATAGGGTGATAGATAAGTCATGAATACAAATTGGGAAAATTTAATTAACATATCGATGACACCGTCGATGGCCAGGTGTTTCAAGTGAATGGAAGAAATATTGAATAGGAAATGGAGAAAGTTAGAATAAGGGATTGTTGAGGTATGGAGATACTCGTTGAATTGATATTGTTCCTCTACCCAGCCGTCTAATAATTGATATGGACCACTTAGGTGATTCGGGAATTTTCCATCCTACATTTGACCCAAAAATTTATAAATACAAGCAGCGATGTGTACAACCAAGTTGATAGGTTTTCCCTCCAACAATTTGGACACTATTCTTAAATTATGTTTTTAGGCACCAGTGTAGACATCATGAGATGGAAAGATCCATCCACTTAGGAACATGGTGAAAATCCTACCAAATTAAAGTCAATAGATATGATTGGCTATATTTTATATCCCCACATGATATGTTTTCCAATATCAAGAGTAGACCGGTATGATCCCTGAACAGTTCACAACTGTTCAGTTGGATGAGTCCTGATACACCATGATTTTGGACACAGACTACTAACTTGTAGAAAAAACTTATTCCACTCATTGAATGGAATATGTGATTAGGTATGGAGGGGAAAACTGAGTCATTTTTCTGCTGGGGTCTATATGTCCCTTTACAATGGAGATACTTTCTCAGTGTTTTCCCAATAACTGGTTGCATACAGGAACTCTTCATACATATTACTGATAATGGGGATTCCCCAAAATTGGTAGATATCCCATAAATTTACCCTAACATCACCATGAGAGAGGAGGAAAGTATTGGTGCCAAACAATAATGACTGATCAATTTTGGAAATATCTTGGTCAGTGAGTAAATAAAAATCTAAGAAACCCATAATTCCTGATATGAAATAATGAACTCCAATCTCCTAGAAAATACCCTCGAATTCTGGTTCACCCAGAATGCCTAGTCCCATTCATCTTAGTAGCTCCCTACACAGCGCATGTATCACATAAATATCAAACCCACATTGGGATTTCCATTTGAGAGGTTTAAAATGGATTTATAATCTAGAATGGCGAATTAAAATGATATTTAATTACCATATAGGGTTCTTTGAGTCCAAATAGAACCATTAAAAGCAAAAAATATTTTTTAACCCGGCCCAAAACTGATTTTCATTATAGTAGAGATGTTCACGTGGTTATGATCCTGAGACATATCATGCCAATTGGATGTGAGATTCTGATCAACTAGTTGAAGGGGAGTATCCTCTTGAAGCCAAAAGTTATAAAGGGCTGGTCAGTTGGACAAAGGGTAACTTGAAAGATCCAATGAAAGGAGGTTCTTTGGAATACCCTCTCATGGAATGATGTGATATCGAAGATTGTATCCTATATTCTCCTCCATCGATGTTATTCTCCTTGTTGATGTCATTTAGTGGAATCTAGATATAGTGACCCTTTCTTTTCCTAAATTAACACAACATAACTTTTGTAGATACTTAAAACATTACACAAACAAACACCCAAAGTTCATACTAGTCTAGTGCCTTTGAAAACATGGAAAAATAATCCCTAGTACATAAATGAGCAACATCATCTCCCACTAGGTTGTTCTTTACTAAACCCCTTATTGGACACAACAAACATAATACATATCCTTTTGACCAAGGGGAAGGAAACCTAAAAAGGGTGAGATAAGATGATTAGTAAGGGTGAAAAAGGGAGATAAACAAGCATAATCCTAAGCATAAGGGTTTGAGTATATGATCATGAAAGTATAAGATCATACCTTTCATATCAGAGATTATAAACATGAATCATGACTCAAATATTGGCAGTTCATAGGACACAAATCATAAGGAAATGAAGAACATAATCCATGAAAAAATAACATAGGAATAAAACGTGTAATTTTAGAAGACAAATAATAATATTTAATGATTTCCATAGTAATCAAGGCATTGATACAATGGTTATACTATAAGAAAAAGGCATTTAATGAACTGAGTTCTCACCCCATTGCATCCCTATATTACTTAACTAAGCACACTCCTCATTCCATCTCTATAACACTGAACAGAATTAATTTCTCATTCCAACCCTGTAATACTAAAACAAGTTAATTTATCCTTCCAATCATGTCTATCTCATAATATATAAATCATTACCCAATGCATTTGATGGATATATAGGTCTCACCCATCTCATAATGAAATCATACATTAATGTTTCACAGGATCATAAATAAAAATATCATAACTCTTGAAATGAAATGGGTATTAGAAACATGTAATCATATCATAGTATGTGGAAACAGACATGATTGATAATCATTTCATCATAAACATAACTCATTAAAAGAAGTAGGATTCAAAATAATATAACCTATGGAAGAGAAACGGGTGTCATAATCATCATTCCATCAAAATATAAAACACTCAAGAAATAATATGAATGTAAGCATTGTATCATCTCTTAGAAGGGATTGAGTGACATCAATAGATGTCATCTTATATAAAAAATAACATTTAAATCTATATTTAAATAATTTCTAGAGATAAATATCTTTCTTCAATGAAATATTCTTTTTGAAACATAAAACTTTTGGAAAACATTTTTCATGGAAAATAATTTTGAAAAATTGTGAGGGAGGATATGAAAATAATAAATCTTTTTTAAATAATTTTTTCTTCAAAATAATCCTCAAGTATCATTTTAAATCATTTTTTAAAAAAATTACGAAAACAAAGTTTTTGAAATAAAACCAGTTTCCAGCCAAAGAGAATGATACAGTCAAATTTTTATTTCTATTTTTTATTAATATCTTAAGTAATAAAAAGGAAAAAAGGTGATAATACATGTAAATAAATTTAATAAAAATAGTATAAGGAAAAAAATGAGTTTTTGCGAGGTATTGATCATAATATTTCATCAAAGGAGGCATAAGATTAAACAATCTTGAAAAGCGATGAGATTGTTTCAGTAAACTCGTATCACTTGGTAACGTGGGATCATACTCTCCATGTAAGAAAATTAAATTAATTAAACATTAAAATTTCATGAAAAAATTATATTTATGATATAACATTTAAAATTTAAGTATACAAACCTTGAAAAAAATTAGCTTCATAAAAAAACATGAGTCTCAAAGAAGGTAATTGAGACAAATATATTTTACTAATTTTGTATCTTTTGATACCTAAACCCATGAAATAATTATCATAAAATGGATATGTAAATGTCCATTAATATAAGTATAAGAATCATATAATTAATCCTTGGTAGTATACACACACCATAAAAGGAATTGGTGGTGTATAAAACATGTAACTCATAAAAATTAAAAGTGAGAGGAAATTCCCTTACCTTGTGTCTTGACTCTCTTTGTAATAATACGAGATTCATGTATAAAAAATTTAATTTTATTATATAGATTTAAAAGAATCATATTTTTATATCCAATACCAATTTTTTTTAATTATGACTTTATATTACTCACTTTTTAACAATTCTTTGTTTAGGTTTCACTTCGGGTAATATTTGCATTGTTTTTGGAATATGTTTTAATTTGTCATATATTTGGTACTTATAAATTTATAATTATTTATAGAATATAAAACATGATATAAATATCATTTATATTCTGTATATTTGAATTTTAAAAATCTATATAATATATAAGTATGCAATGTAATTCACTATTCATAGAGATGGTAAGTCATACGTACACTTGAATGTTGTTTCTGTTTTTATTGTCATATTAAAAGAAAGAATGAAAATGATATATATATATATATTATAATTCAATTGTAATTATTATTTCATATATATCATATTATTTCACTAAAAAATTCCATCATATATTCAATGTAGTGTGTGAATGAATCACATTGCATTAAGGGGGTAGTAGTACACACTTCCTCAAACGAAATTATCATATTTAAAAAAAATGTAAAGTATAAAGATATATGTTTTAAGAATATTAAATATGATTAAATACATAATAAATATAATATATAAAATATATAAAGATATTTTCCATCATAATTTATACCATGAGGGGCAATAAAGGAAAAATGCACAATCATTGTTTCGTGAGGCGGTAGTTTACCATACACGTAAACAGTATGTTGATTATCCATTAGGTGGAGGTGTGAGTATATTTAGGTATAAAACATAGCATAAAAACATAATAGTGCATTGATGAAACTTTTTTTTCTTATCAAATCATGTAATAAGGACAGTGGATGGGTGGAGGAAGAAAATAAAAGAAAGAATCTTGAGAGAAAGTGTTACCTTTTATTCGGGTAACTCCTTTGGGTTTATGCCAAAAAGATTACTTGGAAGGATTTATTCCAAAAATAATGATTTAAGGATTAATCTATAATTTTGGGGTGGATATTTTTTTTAGATATTTTCATGACCTATGTGGTTTTGAAGGTGTAATTAAGTAGAAGAGAGGTGGCCTTTTCTAGTGGAGGAGGAGTGACACTCTTGTAAATCATTGGAAAAGGAATTCCACACACGTTTTTCCAATGTAAATTGGATCCCATAATGATACAAAGTTAATAAAAGGTAGGATCGATTTTAAATATTACAATCCAATAGATCTTGGAAATGTTTCTAGGTCATTTTGGTACTTAAATGTATAGTTTAGTCTTTAGTTAAGCTCATTTTTTCCTTAATTGATGTAATTAACTTTAACTACATTCACTAGAGATTTTGATAAAAACCCAATTTTAACTTATTAGAAATTATAAATTATGATGATTCTAAATATATAATGCATTATCTAAATTCCAAATATAGAAGTAGAAGAAATTAATTAAAAATTAATCCCGTAGTCGGGTCGATAATGTAGGTTTCTAAAGTAAAAATATTCAAAATTTGTTGAGTTTTTATACCTATGTTCAAATTGAAATTGAAATAAATGACCTAAATTGTATTAATTTATAAAAATATTATCTAATGACATTTTGAGACTAATTTAAAATTTAATTTAACTATATAAATAAATTAGATGAAAAAGCAGTTTTGAATTAAAATTCAGCATTTTTCACTATTCATCTAAAACATGAATTTTCTCTAAATAATCCAAAAAAATAACTATGAGCTAAATTAAACATTAAAATTTTCAAAATAAATTATGTTTTATCAAATTTAATTTTTAAATGTTTCTAAAATTAATATTTTTATTTTTCCTAGATGTTCATGAAAAGTAGTTTATTTTAGAAAATATTATTTTTAAACAAATGATGACTACCAAAAGTTATATTTTTCATTATCAATATGTTATATTTTTATAAAAAATTTAAAAAAAATTACAAAAAATATGTTAAAAGTATTTTTTACTATTCATATTATTATGTTCAATGGTTAGGTTATAATTATCTCATTTAAATAATTATAACAATAAAAGTATGTTTTGTAAAAACTCAGTGTTGCATGTAATGTATGTTAAGTCAGTGTTTCATGTAATGTATGCCAAGTTAGTGTTTCATGTAACGTATTAAAAGTTATTTCCATGTGAAATGTATTTTTTAATTACTACATTGTAATACATAAATGAAAATATAATCTATTTAAGAAAAAAGGGTCCATTAAAACTCGGGGTGTTACATTCTACCCATTTAAATTTAATTTCTCCTTCAAATTATTTATTTGGGAAAGAAATATGGATAGTTATGCTTCATCATATCCTCAGGTTCCCACATAGCTTCTTTGAATTTATTATTTCTCTAAAAAACATTGACCGTGTGAGTTGTCTTCTTTTTTATAACATTCCATGTTCAGCCTAGAATTTCAACTCTTTATTCATAGTAAGAAAGATCATGATCCAACAATATGACCTATGAGTTTAGTACATGTGAAGGTACATGTATATATTTCATCTTGAGAGATACATTGAATACATCATGGACTTGACAGAAATTTAGAGTATGTTCCAAGAGATGGGATACTATCCTGATACGATCCAGAATATCAAATGGACCAATATACCTAGGTATTAGTATATATTTCTTTCCAAAAAACATAACTTTATTCCAAGGTGAGATTCTTTGAAATACCATTTCAACGACATAAAATTATATATCATGCATTCAGTTACCATCATAACTTTTCTACTGACTTTGTGCTACCTTGATATGTTGCTAAATGGTTCTAACCTTGTCGACCATTTCTTCAGCGATCTCATGTCCTAATAGATTTATTTCTCCAATTTCATCTCAATAAGTTGTAGCGATAAATTTATTCACATAGAGGGCATCATAAGGTTCCATATAAATTTTTGAGTGAAATATATTATTTTAAGAAAAATAAACTAGAGGAAGTTATTGATCCCAACCACTTTTGAAATCTAGATAATATGATATCTACAAATCCCACATGGTTTGAATTGTTCTTTTAGATTTACCATCTTTATGAAGATGATTAGTACTCTTAAAACACAATTCTATATCATGTTCTTGTTAACTAATTCTCCAAAACATTGTGGGGAATATCATATCACTGTCTAATTCATTGTTATTTGGTACTCCATGCTACCTTTCCACTTCCTTAATGTATATCCTAGAATTCTCATCCAAAGAGAAATATTCTCAAATATCAATGAAGTGTTCTAACTTAGTAAGGTGATTAAATACCACCCATATATAATTAATACATTTATAGGTTTTTTGTAGTACAATTAAAAACACCATTGTGAATTTCTCTCATTTCCATTTTGGTATGGGTGATGGATGCAACATTCCCTTTGAATTTTTTCTTTCAGCCTAAACTTGATGGAATACCAAGCACCTTGATAAAAACACTAAAATTTCTCTCTTCATACCATCCCACTAGTAGTATTATTAAATATACTTATATATCATAATACTTTTAGAATGAATAGATAATGATGAACTAAGATTTTCCTCTAATTAATATTTCAAATTTGGTATGGAAGGAACAAATACATGGTTCCTAAACCTTAAAATTCCATCTGGATTAAGGTTAAACTCAAGAAAATTTCTAAAATTATTTGCATATCTGAAAATTTCTTTTGTGCATCATTAATCATCACATGGATAGATGGTTGAACATTAATTTGAGAAAGATAAAATTTCCCCCTTTCCTTCAATATTGATAGATCCATCCTTTGAAAATCTAGAAATATTGGATCTTTTGAGATAGTCATCTTGTATAAGCTAGCATGATCCTTCTGAATTAGAGAATCAACCTCCTTGTTCTCTTTCCTATGGTGGTAATGTATTAAGTAGTTATAATCTTTTATCAACTATAACCATCTTCTTTGGAACATGTTTAACTCATTATATGTAAATATATATTTCATAATTTTATGATCAGTATATATATTACACTTTTCTCCATAAAGGTAATTATTTCATATCATTAATGACGAAATTACCACTGCTAACTCCATACCATGAGTTCGGTAAATTTTCTCATGAATCTTCAAATACCATGAGGCATAAATGAATACCATGTTATTCTATATAATAACACTTTCTAATACATTATTTTATGCATCACAATAGATTTTAATCCCTTATCCACTATAGGGTAATGTAAGAACAGGTGAATTGACAAGCCTTATCTTTAGTTACCTGAAATTTTCCTCGCATTTATCTGTCCAGAGGAACTAGACACCTTTTTGTGATTACTTGGTCAGAGGATTAGATAGTTTTGAAAACATTTCCACAAACCATATGTAATATCAATCTGAACCAAGAAAGATATAGATCTTAGTCACCATGGCTGGTCTAGTCCAGTATTTAATTCCATTTATCATTGATTGATCTACTACAATACCATCTCTTGAGATTATGAAACAAAAAATGAATCCATTTACATCCAAAATTCACACTTTTTAAATTTTTCATATTGTTTCTCCTTCCTTAGGTTCTTTATTATAGTTATCATGTGATCTTTATGATCTTCCTTTATCTTTGAATAGATAAGAATATCATTTATAAATAATACCACAAACTTATCAAGGTAATCTCTAAAGACTCTATTCATTAAATCAATTAAGATAACATGAAAATTATTAAGAAAAAATGGAATAACTATATATTCGTAGTTTCCATAACTTTTATGAAATTCATTCTTGGGTATATCCTCGTATTTAACGCCCAATTAATGATATCCACAATGAATTTCAATCTTGGAAATGTATTAAACTCCATGTAGTTGATCAAACAATTCATCAACAAAGGTAATATGATACTTGTACTTGATTGTTCTGTTGTTAAACTCACTTTAATTAATACGGAGTTTCATTGATCACTATTTATTTAAAAAAAAATTAGGGTTCACCCCATAGTGAAAAAATTGGCCTAATGAATCCATTATCATAGTTTTCATGTATTTTCTTCTTTAATTACTGTAACTCTGTCCGATCCATTCAATAAGGAGTCCTTGAAATTATTGTGGAAATTTTTTTTATTTATATTGGGAACTCAACTGTTCACTTTGGTAAAAGTATAGGAAACTCTTCTAGGAAGACATCCAAAAAATTCCCAACAATTGGCATATCATTGATGTCTATTTTCTCCACAAACATTTGAGATAAACAAACCTTTTGAATAGAAATTAAAACACATACACTATATGTAATACCCATAGGAAGTTCATGCATATTGTCAATTTGAGGGATGGTCATATGTGGGTTTGAAATATGAAATGTAAATTTTCTTACTACACAATTGATTTGGGATTTTTGAAATGAAATTCAACCCATGCCTAATATTACACCATATTCATCCAAAGGAAGAATGAAAAGATTTATGGGAATCATATTCCCAAAAAACTTCAACTGGAGAGGAATCATAGACAAGGGATGAAATCGTCATTCCATTAGGGGTTTTCACTACTAATTCCACATTTAATAATTATAATTTAATTTTAACACTAATAGAAAATTATTTAGATACGAAAGATTGGTTCAATCCAAAATAAAATATTACATTTCCCTATTCTAGAGTTGATAGTATGTGTACCTTTCATCAGGTCATTATCACACCCCTCATAAGAAATATTGATTGCATAAGATTTTTTCTTATCCCAAGGCTTAAGAGATTTATCACACCATTCATCATCACTATCCTTTGGGTTTGGGAACTGATTAGTATAATTCACGATCTACTTACAATTTTATCTCTAAATTATGGGATGCACATTCTGTGTGGATTTTTCTCCATTATAATTTTGAGAGAACTTTTTCCCATCATTTTGATAATCAATTGCCTAGTAACCTTCTTTTCCGCTAATAAAACTTTTTATATACTCCTTAATATAAATTCATCCATGATTCTTCCCACATATTGAGCATAAAGGAAAACTCATATTCTTTTCTCCATGATTTTTAGTGTTTCCTTTGAACTCCATCTTTTTTTATTGTCAAAACCATGAGGTTGATATCTAACTCCAACCAAAATTTCAATCATTATTTCATAATGCTAAATTTGTTCAAAGATACCAATGTATCTTATTTCCTAGGTGCTTCTGAGACATGGATTTGATCTACTAAGGAACCTATAAACATTACATTCAGGTTGGATGATTATTCTGTAGCGGTACCTAATAAGTCTCATGAAATTTTCCACATAGGTACCAATAAATTAATCATCCCTTTTATTAAACTCAATGAAATATTTCTCCATCTTCGTATGAAGAATATGAGGAATGTAATTATTGAAAAATAAGTTATTGAACTAATCCAAATTGATGGATTCAATATCATATTTCCACCACATATTATTTATTGTAGTTGACCACTAGTATACTTCACCTTATAAACGATAAACTACCAGAATAATATTATCATGTTTCAAACACTGAAGTATGGAAAATATATTTTCAGTAGTAATGATCCATTGTTTTTCAACAAGTGGATTAAAATACTCTCTGAAAGAAGGTGTATGTTTTCTCATGAAATATACAACAGAATGTTGTTCCCTTATTTTCTCATTATGATGTCCGCCATGATAAATAGCTTGAGAAAGCTATGTGAGCATAGGATTAGGGTTTTTAATTCTATATCCCATAGAATTTTGTTTTATAAGAGGATAATCATATCATTATCCATTGAAATCACCATTAACACGGTTCATTCTTCTTTTAGCCATTGACTAAAACTAAAACGATAGAGAATGAAATATTTATCATAATGAGGAACCAAAAAATCCTGAAAAATCACTTATAGGATGTCTAAATCCTGACACTTTCATTATACTATGACAAGTTAAGTTTATCCTCGGTTATTCAAAACCAACTTATATTTAAATCCTTCATGATGTCTCATGAAAACTTTTTGAATTATGAAAGAATTTCCCCTGGGAGTGTCGAACGAGGTGTGAAACAATGCCTGTTATTGTGCATTAGATTACCCCAAGTTAGGCCCCAGATATCTATTCAAAATTTTACCCACGGATACATCTATTCCAGAGACACATCCACTTACAGTATCAAAAAAATGATATATTACAAGGAAATCACTCACTCTATCCTTCACTAAAATTATAGTAGAGTTTCTTACACCTTTATCATACTTAGACTTATCCTTAGACATGTACATAGGGTTATCAATAAGGTTTTATCATCCCAGATTCAAAATGATAACTTAAACGTTTCTCTGATACCAACTATAAAGAACCTCACTTTTTATACATTTACATAGCAGAAAATTTTCGGAATACATATAATATTATACAAAAAAATCACAAATATCATAATATTCTAGTGCCATTGAAAATATAGAAACATAATAATTTTTATATAAATGAGATACATTATCTCAAATTAGGTTTTTCTTGACTAAACCTTTCATGGACACATAAAAAATAGTACATATCTTTATAAACTAGAGGAATTTAACATAAAAAGGGATGATCTCAGATGATCAGTAGGGGTAAAAAAGGGAGATAGATAATTATAATCCTTATCATAAGGTTATGATAACATGATAATGAAAATACAATATTATACCAGGGATATCAAAGATCATAAAAATGAATATTGGTATAAAGCTTAGTAGTCCATAAGACATGAATCATAATAAAATAAACAACATAGTCCATAAAAACATAATATAGTAATAAAAAATAGAATTTTAGTAGACACAAAATCGTATATAATAATTTCAATTGTAATAAAGGAACTAATTCTAAGGCCTTCTTAGTGGAAAAATTTCTTTACTGAACCAGGTCCACACCTCGTTCTGGCCCTGCATTTCTGAATCAAGTTTACTCTACATTACAGACCTATAATACTAAACCAATATCATTTCTCAATCCAGATATATTTTATTGAACCGGGTTCATTTCACATTCAATCCATGTCTATCTTATGAGATATAAATCTCTATCCAATTCATTAGAGGGAGATATAGTTCACACCCATATCACAATGAAATCATACATACATGTGACATAAAGTCATAACTAATCATATCATTACCCAAGAAATGAAATTGGTATTATAAAAATGCAATATTGTCATAACCTATGAAAAAAGTTAGTTCTTATAATCATTTCATCATAAACATTACCATTGCAAATGAGTAGGTTTCGAAGTCATATAACCCGTGGAAGAGAAACGAGTGTCATAAGAATCATTACACCAAAACAAAAAACATTCAAGAGAGAAAAAATAGAACACTTGGATAATTTCTTATAAGGTCTTGAGTAACATCAAAAGATGTCATTTTATATAGAAAAAAAAATGAAGAGATATTTTTAAAACATATATTGAGGAAAATATCCATTCTTCTTTGAAAAATGGTTTTAAAAATATAAAACCATTTGAAAACATTATTCTTTGAAAATGGTTTTGAAAACATATAAAGGAATATTTTAAAATAATAAAACATTTATAAAATACTTTAACCTTGATATGTATATTTAAGTATCATTTGAAATAATTTTTTAAAACATGTTTTTTGAAGTAAAATGGTTTTCTGACCAAAAAGAATGATATAGTCAAATTTTTCATAAAAACATTTTCTTAACTATCTTATGTACCAGAGACTGGAAATTGGTAATAATACATAGATATGTGTTGAATAATAATTGGATAAGGAAACTAATTATTTTTCTTGAGAGGTGTATTATAATATTTATTCAATGGAATCATAAGCATAAACTATCATGAATAACAATGAGATTGTTTCAATAAACACTTATCACTAGGTAACTTGGGATTATACTCCAAATGTATGAAAATAAGATAAAATTAAGCTTAAAGTGACATTAAAATATGGAAACTTATCATATAAAAAGTAAAATTGAAGTATATTCACCTTGAAAAAGAATTTAGGTGCATAACAGAACATGAGTGTCAAAGAAGAAAAATTGAGATAAAACTATTTTACTGATTTGGTAACTTTTGATACATAAACCCCATTAAATAAATATCATAAAATGGGTATGTAAATACCCATTAGTTTAATAATAATTTTCATATAATTCATCCTTGAGTAGTATACACACCACACAAAAATAATGGGTGGTGAATAAAACATGTATTTCATGGGAATAAAAAGTGATATAAAATTCCCTTACATTGTGTCTTAACTCACTTTATTCTCATAAAATATTCATGTATAATAAATCTAAGTTAAAAATCTATAAAATATATAATTTTGAAATGGAATAAACTGTTCATTGAGACTCTAAGTCGTACATACTCATGTGATGTTTCTATTTTTATTATTATATCAAAAGAAAGAAAAAAATTATATATATGTGTGTATATATATATTATAATTAAATTAGAATTATTAATTAATATATATCATATAATTTTACAAAAAATATCCTTAATTGATTCCATGTAGTGTGTGGATGAATCACATCACTTTGAGAGGGTGGTAGTCCACACTTCCTCAAACGAAATTATTGTATTTAGAAAAAGTGGAAAGTATAAAGATATTATTTGAAAAGGTATTAAAGAAGATTAAATATATGATAAATATAATATATAAAATATATAAATATATTTTCCATCATAATTTGCACCATGATATGCGGTAATGGAAAAATGAACAATCATTATTTTTGAGGTGGTCCTTCACCACACATGTAAAAAATATCTTCATTACCCATTCGATGGAGGTGTGTGTAAGTGTAAGTTTAAATATTATCATAAAAATTATTATTATATTAAGGATACTAGTTTTTTATAAAATCATGGAATAAATTGTGTGTAGGGTGGAGGAAGAAAATAATAGAAAGGATCTTGAGAGAAGCAGTTGCCTCTTAATTGGGTAACTCCTTTCGGTTTGTGCCAAATGACTTCCTTGGAAGACATTATTCCAAAAGGGAGGCTTCAAAGAGGAATATAGAAATTTTGGGAGTATTTTTGTTTAGATATTGACCAAAACTAAGTGGTTTGATAGGTGTAAATACGTAGAGGATATGAGGCCTTTTATAGTGGAGGAGGAGTGACACTCTTGTGAATCTTTAGAAAAGGAATTCCACCCGATTTTTTGCCACAAAGTGGCTCCCATAATGGAACAATGTTGATCCATGCTATTGTAGGGTAGAAATATGTCCATAAAATTTCTCTTGGACAATTTTTTAGTTCGTTTTTGGTCTAAAAGTTAGGTTTTAATCCTTAGTTAAGCTTAATTTTACCTTAAAGGATGAAATTAATTTTAATTTCATTCACTAATCATTTGTGAAAGAAATAAGTTGAACTAAATATAAATTATAAATTATTTTGATTTCAAATATTAAATTAATTATTAAAAATTATAAACTTATAATTTGATGAAATTAATTTAAAATTATTCCTGTAGTCAGGCCAACAATACATGATTTTAAAGTAAAAAAAATCAAATGTTTTCCATGTTTTTATACCAAAGTTGAAAGTGAAATTGATCTAAATGACAAATATTTTATTTAATAATAATAATATTATCTAATTAAACATTCAAACCAATTAAAAATATAATTTAATTATATAAATAACTCAGATTAAAAATATATTTTCAATTAAAATTCAATATTCTCACTATTTATCCAAAAAAATGAAGTTTCTCAGAAAAATACAAATAATTCACCCAGATATAATTTCAAAATTATAATTTCAATATTAAATTTTATATTATCAAATTCAATTTCTAAATGTTTCTAAAATTAATTTTAATGTTTTTCATAGAACGTCCTGAAAAAAGTTTATTTGAGAAAATCGTATTTTTGAACATATAAAGACATTACCAAAAAATTATATTTTTCATTATAAATATGTTCTATTTAAATAAAATATTTATAAATATATTTTAAAATTAGTTATTACTATTCATATTATTAATTTTAATGGTTAGTTTAAATTATCTCATTTGAATAATTATAATAATAAAAAAGATGATTCATAAAAACATAGAGGTGTGTGTAACATACACCAAGTCGGCCTTTCTTGTAATGTACGTAAAGTCGGTGTTGCATGTAACGTACACCAAGTAGGTGTTGTGTGAAGGGAATGTTTTACTTAGTAAATTTTTGGACATAATTGAAAATTTAATTTATTCGAGAACAAAGGGTCCATAAAAACTCAGGGTGCTACACCAGAGCAATTTTGTTCTTGCAAAAAGTTCATCAAATTCCAAATTAAAAAAAAAGATGCTTCTTATACCATGGGGAACTAGATCTAAAAGTATTATATTGCGATACCTTGGCTTGAAATTTGTTGTACCGCAAAGCACTCAACAAATGAAGTGTTGGCTCATGAGGTGTTAGCCTGCAAGGCATTGAATATGCGAAGCATCTGGCCACTATGTAGTAGATTTAAAAATAAACATTCATAGATGGTGAAGTTCAGTTCACAGAATGTCCATTCGAAAAGGAATAACATTACATGGTAGAACCAGTAGTGGTGGAGAGTTTGTAGAGTTCATCGAGAAATCTAGTAAAGGAAAAATGTTTACAGCTCCCTTTTGGTAGGAAGGGTCGCCTCAACAGTTCCAAAAGTGTACCAAAGTTGGTTTAAAATAGGACTAGTTTCTTCATCAGAATCACCTCATCTTTTTCCTAGCCAGAGGGAATTATGATGGGTGAAATTTTTGGATCCTTAAAATTCTGTATGCAAAAAGAACAGAATTTCATGAACTTTTAAACGGGTGGATATAAACCCAAAAGGAGAGTTTGAAGAAAATGATCAAAGAATGCCAATCACAAAGGAGGACTATGGTCAATTTAGTAAAGAAGCTATATGGACCACTGCTTCATGTGGTGTTCTTCCACTCTATGAGGTGTATCAAGAAATAAATCATTCATGGGATGTGATGAAACTGCCAGCTCCCATGAATAAAATCATTTGCAGAATGAGATGGACTTGTCAGATCTCACAAACAAAACAAAATCATTTACGTTGTTGAACATTGATTTTCATACCCCGTGAATGACCCCTCATGAACAATAAATCATTTATGGGAGAGGGTGGTGATTTTCATCCTACAAAAAAATCATTTTAGGGTAGTGATGTCCTTTTTGGGCTCCCACAAAAGAATCCCTTTGGCCATTTTTGGACTACTTTCCATCTCGATATTCATTCCGTATGTTCTTATAAAAAATAATCCTAAGAGAAACTGAAACAAGACGAACAAATAGTATAAAGATAGAAGGATTATATCTCATATGAGAGATAAAGTGTGAAGCCTTTGATTTTAAGCATATAAACCCACCACATATTGTTAAAGATGAAACTAAAATTATCTATCATCCGCAAACCCAAGACTCCTTCATTGACACCAAACCATAGAGCATAAGCAGATGGCCTCTTTTCCTAAAACCATAACATGTATCAAAAAGCTACGTGGAGGGATCCCTTTACCATGTATAAAAATTATAAACTGGAGGAACTTGATCCCACATAAAAAATTTCTATACGGGAATAACCTAGAAATGCATAGAAAAATGCAACATAGGAGGAACCTGACCCATTTAGAAAAATTATACATAGAAGGAGTCCAGGTTCATGTATCACAATGATACACAAATAGTACCCTCATCGGCATAGCAACATAAACAAAGGAGGGAACCCCATCCCACATAAGAACATGCTATACGGGATGGGTCATCCTATGGTGTTCTACTCTCCGACTCTTATCACTTCCTTTCATCATACCATTGGGCCCCACATTGGCCCATCTATGAACCTATCTAATGTAATTAGGCCAACTCCTCTTATGAAGCAACCTGACATGTATGATCAAATAATCAAACACATCTATGTATCCTCTCAAGTATCTATAACCATGAGGTATAGTGTGGGATCCTTCTCTCAACAACTCTAAAATCAGGAAAGGACAACCCTATTGGTGTAATCCCCTAGTATTTTTTTTGATAGGTGGTACTTTTTATCCGCTTTTCCAGCCCATGGTGTAGATGGTTAGATCTCCATATGTGACTATCCTAGTTTCTCAAACAAAATGGGAAACTATGCCAGTTGAATCCTTATCCCTCTCCCTTTAGGCCCCAACATCTGTCCATTAGTGAAAAATGTGGATAATGTGATCTTAAGATCTAATTCATTCTCTTATTTCTCACACCGAGCATGACTCACATGGTCTTATATGTTTTTAGAGATCATGTAATCCACATGTTCCGAAATATTAAATGGGCCATCTTCGTAGATGCACTCCCCAACCTCCATTCAATTGGTCCTCCTTCTATGTGTAAGCCCCAACCCATTTCAAAAGATGTGGGATTTTTTTCTTGAATAAATAGAATACATAGGATGCCTCCCTTAGGTCCAAAACCAACACCCAAATTCACCAAAATGTTTCCCATGCCACATTCCTGGTATGTTCATATACAACCTGGAGGGCACATTCCCACATAGTCCCTTTCATCACCTTCCTTATTGGGTCACATCCCTAGTAAGATCATTCCCTCCCCCCTAGGAGAACACACCTCTTCTAGGTCCTCTGGGCTGCCTCTTCATATGTCCCACACCATCCTTTCCCAGACACCTTCCGTCAGGATGTCCTTGTCACATGACGTTAAACTGCATGGTTGGGTCCTCATCATAAGACCTTAAAATGTGATGTTTTCTATTATGTGGAACCAAAATACATGACTTTTGATTCTTCTCACAAGCATACATAGTAAGACTATGGGTCTGATCCTAACATCAAAATAACTTTCATCTCCCTAGATGATAGTAAACTCAAGAGCACCTAACTACCTGGATTAAAACTAGCATCATCCAAATGAACTACCAAAGGATCTCTAATCCATTCACAAAAGTGTACCGGTGATGGAGAACCTCATATAAATACAAAATCATCCACTGATGGAGAAACTAAAATACATATATATGATTCTGAACACATGCATACAATCGATTGTAAACTCTAGATGATCCATGTCATACTTCGGAAGGAATTATGGATTCACAAATATATCCTAATTCTATAAGAGAGTATTGGAATAGGAAATAGTCCCCCCCAAAAGGGTGTGATGAGACCTAGTTCCCCTTATATCAACCAGTGATAGTTCTTAAGTGTCGTTAGACAAGTTACCCAATGAACACCAACATTTAGAAAGTAGGACCATGAGTCATCACAAATATAACTGTCACTGGGTGTTTCTAGCTCCGAGAACAAAACCCATTAGAGACTATTCAAAAGTAGTAATCCTAACATTAATTATTTTACAAAACTCAACCACCTACATCAAATCATCAGGCACATTATTTTCTTCAGAATCAAATTGTAATTCACATTTTTTAATTACTTAACACCCAATTAACTGGGTGAAAATGTATTCAACAATAAACTAAAATAGATTAACTATTTTAATGAATTAGTTAATTGTAAGAAATAAAAATATTCAATGTGAGTTTTTTAAAAATAAAATAATTAATTAATTAAAATAACTAATAAATAAAATAAATAATTATATTATAATCAAATATTATAAAGTATTTAAAGGATTAAATTATTAAACATAATTTAATTAATTAATGTTAGAAAAAAAGAGGAATTTGTTTATTTACAAAGAATAATAAATGGTGAATTAATTAAATTAATGAATTAATAAAATAATAATGAAAACATAAGAAAGGAAAAAAACTAATTACAGTAATAAAAAATAAAAAATATAATCAAGGGAAAAAATGATAATTTAAAGAAACAAAAAAATTGAACTAAAAACAAATTAAATTAATTAATTTGGAATTAATAAATAATCATAAAACATAACACTAAAATAAATAGTTTCACAAAAATCATTTTTTTCCATTTTAATAAAAAATTGAAAACCGTTGTAAATTATTTGAGAAAAAATAATAATTTCAATAATAAAAACTCAATAAATTCCAAAATAACGAGAAAAGTTTGAAAATAAAGGCCACATCAACGATAAAGATAAAATAATTAAAGTATAATTAGATATATAATTTAAATGATAATATAGTGTATAATAATAAATATGTTTTATGCAGTGAAAATTGAGACCAGAAACTGTTAACTTAACTATTATTTAGTTAAAATATTCTATAACCTCTAGTATAAAAAATGACTGTATTAATAACCTATTATATTACATTATTCCTATATTTTTTCATTATACAATAGATTTATATCCATATACTAAAAATACATTAGTTGGTTATGGTTTACTATTATCATTAGATGCTTGAAACATTGATGGCTTATTTCAGACTATTTTTGTAATGGTGTTGTCGATTTTTGTTTATTAATTTTTTGTATCATTATTATGTTATAAAATCTAACATAATCTTGATGTTTTAATTATTCATAATCTCCCATTATTATTTTGCAAAAGATAATTGTATATTTTATGGAAATTGAATTATGAACAACAAGTTTTAGTGTGTTTAACAATCAAAATGTGATATATAAATAAAAATATTATAAATTAATAACAACATTAAAAAATCAATAAAACATTTTTTGTAAATTATTACTATATTATATTATTATTATATAATATTCCATAATTGTTCATGATATAAAAATTATAGCATCATCCACTAAGGATGTAAAACTAACCTAACAAGAGTGTTATATAATGATTTTATGACTAAGGAATTTTTTTAAATAATGGTAATATAATTTTTATATAAGATTAAAAATTAATTAAATATCATTTTCTTTCATTAAATTTATTCATATCACCATCTTTGATGGGTGGCGTTGACAAATGAAATTCTCCATTCATGGAGTCGAAAGTCTGCATGATTAACGATTCCATTTATCATAAAATGGGATGGAATAAAGGTATATGATAAATTATCATTTCATAAATATAATTGTGTCTTAGGAAAGATATTAATTAATTAAAACCATCCATTTCACCTTCCTCCAGTTGCAGTGATGAGAAATAAACAACGTCATTTTATGGAGGCGATAGTTCAAACATACACACAGTCAATGTTGTTTTTTTTCTAAAAGGATGGAAAGGATAGAATAATGGTTGATCAATAAATATATTAATATCAAATTAATTTAATAATATTTTTTTATTGTATTCGTACATATTTAAAAAAATATCGAAGAGATATAATAAGTTGAAAAGGACAAGGTGTAAGAAATACTCACATTAAGATCTTAAGATTTATCGTGTAACTATATTTCTATATTGAGTCCATAGGATATATAATTTAGACAAGAGGTTTGTTAACATGAAAAAGGACTCTATAATGATATAAATGGATGTGTTCTTGGAGAAAATATTAAGGAATAAGGGTGTAATGTTAGGGTGTAAGTTTCCCACTTTTATAAGCGAAGACAATGAAAAGTTTAGGAGTATCCATTAAATTTCAACAATGGTATATTAATATTCAAAGGTAAAAGGTTAAATTTTTTAAAATAGTTAATTTTATGGTGATATATTATTTTTTAAGACCCTGTTATTAATGTTTACACATATTTTGATCATTTCTCAATCCTTTTATTCTTATAGTTTTCACTTTTACATTTTCCGTTTTTGTCAGGGTAAATAATTTCTAACTAAGTTATTTTATTTTAATGGATAAAAATAAAATGATACTTATTAAATAATTTAGAACTAAATTTTAAAAATATATTATTAATTTTATCAAATAATCTTTTCATGTGTAAGAAATAGTAATTTTAACATTAGCTCATGTTACGCATAAAAATTTGTGTTTAGATAAAATACATTTTTATCTAAA
Organism: Viscum album; assembly: GCA_963277665.1. NCBI lineage: Eukaryota > Viridiplantae > Streptophyta > Magnoliopsida > Santalales > Viscaceae > Viscum > Viscum album. The sequence goes on along the minus strand of OY728119.1, from coordinate 1,679,831,994 downwards.
AAACTATGTGCGGAATAAAATTATCATTGTTTTATACTCTAATCAAATAAATTGGTTTAATAATAAAAATAAGAAAACATATGTGTCATTTAAAATAATCAAAAACTAAATTATACCGTAATAATATTTAATAAAAATAAAAGACCAAAAACAACTTCATATATTATGTAATATTACTTTTGTTTATAAATTATTAAAAAAATATTTTAATCATAATAGAATTTTTAAATTATATTATTACTCTTTAAATAAATATTTTATCATGGAAAATATTTTATAAATATTTTATTAATACTTCATGATATATCCATAAATGTTTTGACTTTAGTAAAAAAAACTATATTTTTCATTATTCACCTAAAATCAATTCTTTCAAAAAAAACATATTAAGATACAATTTTTATTCTAAATATAAATATTTATTAATTTTTTTCAAATTAAAATTCTAAAATTTTCGTAATAAAATTTCAAATGAAAAAATAAATATATAATGAAAATCCTTTTCAAATGAAAATAAAATTTTAAAATATTCTCTATTCTTATTCATATTTCTTAACAATTACTAATAAACTTTTGTGATAAATATTATTAATTTTATTAATATATTTCATACATATTATATTTAGTATCCTAAAATAAAAAAATATCCAATTTTAGTATGGTCACGTTTTAAATCGTAAATCAGTCCTATTTTCTACTTTACTATACTAATTTAATTTTGTAAATACCTTAGTGATAATATTGACCTATATTTTTATTTATAAATATATTTCATAATTATTAAGAAATATTTTTTCCCTCCAATTCTATGGATATATTTTAAAAGTTTTATAGAGTTCCACGGTTCACTGTGGTTTAGTGTTGTATGTGAAGCAAGATATCAAACACAACAGGTTTATATGGAAAATAAAATTTAAAATATTATTGTGTTTCATTATTTTACCCTTAAATAAATTTCATCTTCATAATTTTATTTATATATTAATAACAAAATAATTTAAGGGAATCTAAAATACATAAAAAACTCAAGATATATTTTTGAAAGAGGTGTGTAACTTAATAACTTATGTATGACTAGAAAACACATCTTTTCCCCTTACCATGTTAACTGATTTATTTATCATTACATTGAAACTTGTTTCTCAATTCACTCTTTTTTGACACAAAAATCATCTTATAGTTCCTTTTATATATTCCCATAGGTATTTCTTCATATATTTTTTACTATTTAATATGTTTAGTCTTATTTTCTTCATCATTTTTCCATCCTGAACATCCATAATACATGATCGTTCTCTTATTTGGTGTGTTTTTTTAATTTATTTATGTTCATGTTGTTAATCATAATTAATAATATTTTTTTTTATAATAAACATTTCTTACTCCAACTATTATCCATTTAGGTTTCTCATTGGGATAGCCTATGTGTTTCCCAGGTCATCAATAGTTAACTCGGTTCATTTGGGAATGGTCCATTACTAATACCAAGAGTTAATATGACTGATAAAAAATTTAATCATAAGAGGATTATGAAACATTTAACCACATGATGTACTAATTTTTGATGCCATAATGCTAGTTTCTCATTCTTTTAGTCCAAGCTATATCACTCCATGTTTAAGCTATGTTTCTTTAGGTTTGGTTCCTTAATTCAAATTATTCATAAAAGCAACAATTTCTAATTACCATATGTTCATTATAATATTATAATCCTAGAAATGATTTTAATTTATGATAAAAAAAATACAATTTTACCATTATCCATAAAATCACATTCCAATTTATTTATACCTTAAATTATTATTCCCTATGATTAAACCTAAGTTATCCATTACCACTCTCTTAATATATAACTATCCCTTTTCAGGGTGATTAGCCATACATGCATTGTCGAAACCAATAGGATTTAAGGTGTTGTATAAATAAGTAATGAGGATTACATAATTATTTTATATTTTTAAAAAATAAATCATATGATAATGTTGATCATTTATTATAAAGTTTAATGGATGGAGATAAATGGATTGAGTTTAATGGGTTGAGTCCAAATTACTGAGGTTATTAGAAGGATGTTGGAACAAATGTTGATCCAATTGTTTTCATAGTTCTCTAAGATAGAGATGACCAAACAAAAAAAATTAAGTGATAATTTGTTTATATTAAAAGTAATAAAAATTATTTTTGTAAAAATATATTCATGATTCCAGATAAATTGTGTTAAATAAAAAATTTGGGAATATTTTTTGAGATATGTGGTTTTCAAAAAAAGAAACTTTTTTTAAAAATTATAGATAAGGTTTTATCAAAAAGAGATATTTATAAATAAATATGAATGAATTTTTTTATGTTCAATGGGAATATGACTTTTTTAGTTTATTTGATAGAGAATTCTAAATGACCATAAAGATGTTTCCAAATTAAGTTATCAGATAGAGAAAATATACAAAGATCACGAGACAAAGAAGTCATTGTGGAAGCTCTAAATCAATGGTTGTTTGAAGAAGAAATAATTTAGAGGTTTTGAAGTGAAGGAATCATATAGATATCTTCATATTAAGTCATGATATATAATTACCTTAATTAATTAATAATATAATTGATTTCAAGTGTGTTCATTAGATAAATCCATTTGTTAGAGTAACACAGTAAGATTTAGAAAAAGGATTTCAAGTCACTGAATAGAGGCTCTATAATAAATCAATCATATAGAATGTTCTAGAAATAATCCACCAGTTGGGTAAATAAAAAAAATTACAGACTAAGACCACCAGATGAAGAAGTTCCTATAATGGTGTATTAGAAAAAAGAATTTTTAAGGAAAAAAACACAACAATGCTGATTTTTTTGTTCAACGGTATAATAATTAAGAACGAAGAAACCTAACTCTATCCTAGATTTAATTAATTATTGAATAATTTTAATGTTAGGTTATTAATAAGGAATTTAATAAAAATAATAATCCTATATTTTAGGATTATTGAATGTGTTCAAATGAAGAATCTTTTGAGGTGGATATTCAATGTTTGGGAAGGAACTTTGAATTTGAAGTTTGTGATCCTCCAAAATTATTTAGAGAAACATTTACTATATAAAGGGTAAGTGGTGCACTATAAAATGGTTTCTGATGTTATTAAATTTGTGTGAATTTTTTAAGAAGTTATGTACTAACTGAATAACCTAGGAGATAATTTTTCTATAGTAGCAAAAAAAATTGTATCAAACAAAGAGTTATTAGATAGAGGACCCAAGATAGAGTGGTATTAGAATTATAGTTTGTATTATATGAATATGGAGAATAATTAATTGAATTAATTGGGTATTAGACCGGTGATATTAGAAATATGATATCAAATAGAGGATACTAGATAAAGAATATTAGAATGACATGTTCAGATAAATAAGATGATACAAATGTTCTTTCTCAATAAAGTTAAATAATTTAAAGAGGATGATGGAGAACTTTAATGAAGGAAAGTGTGAAGAAAGTACATGTAGAATAGTGAAAATATCAAACATTATTGTTGAATGTTATTTATATTTTTTCAAAAATTATTACATCATATTATTTATACAAGGATCACATAAAATATTTAATGGCTTTAGTGCTATGAAAGTGATGAATTTTACCTATATGTAGTAAACCACTTGGGGATTATTTTCTATTGGTTGTAGTGTCATGGATTATTTAAAAAAATACAATATTAGATAATATTATGGAATAAGTAACCCTATAAATATTCATGGTCCCATGGGTTTGATTATTTTTTCTTTTATAGAATATTTATTTATTATTAACCATAGATAAAGATTATTTCTTAATCAAATATATAAAATGTGAGTACCACTAATTCAACCCCTCCCCCTTCATGTGAGTACACAGATCTTGATTTTCCTTTTAAGTGATACCAATTTGAAGTTTTATTGAATCTTTTCTAGATTTTGATTAAATAAAATGAATCATTTCATATATGTTTAGAAATTAGTAAATATAAAATATATTCGATTGTTCAATAAGAATAACTATTATAACATGACGGATATAATTATACCTTATATTTTACCAATATTCTAGGAATTTATTGATGTTACTACAAATTTATTCAGTCCTCATACTAAGGGTATTACATTTAAAACTTCCCAAAAGAATAGTTTAGAGAATGATGTGAGATAATTATATGCTATAAATTTCTCAAAATCTGATGGGGAATTTATTAGGGTAAAAATAATTGGAACAAATAAATTCATATGGGATATGTTTAAGAACATTTTTAAAGACAATACAAAATGGGTGAATACAATTATTTAGATCCAAGTATTAATGTATAAAGATCATAAAATTGGAAATGATGAATCTATTTATAAATTTTGTAAAGGGTTAGTAAAATCATTAAAACCATATGAATTTTCAATGAAAAGTTAGAGATTCATCTATTATTAAAAAAATATATGTATTATTCTTAATTGATTTGATACTAAGGTATCATCTTTATAAGATATGGATATTGAAATTATCTCACTATAAATTCTATATAACATTCTTATTACATATTAAAAGAAAATTGAAAAGGATTCCAATAATAAAGAAAATGTTGATTATGAAATCTCTTTTGGAGATATGAATGAAGGACAATCTAAGAAATTTTCAAAGGAAAATTTTATTGAATTTGAAATTGAATAAAACATAAGTATTTTTTTTAATTCAGCTCTTTGATTTATAAAATTGGAAAATAGGCATAAGTAATTATAAATAAAAGTTATAGTTAAATTATTTTGGTTTTGAATCCATTGGACATTTTCCTTAAACATTTCTAGAATAAAGAAAGGTAAAAATAGTTATAAAGAATATATAAAATCCAGAAGATATCTGAAGAAGAATACATAAAAATAATACTATTTTCCAAATGTAAAGGACTATAAATTATAAAAATATATATAAAAAAACTTATTTCCAAATTTTAGGAAGATTATGATAGAGAATTGGAAGCTAAAAATTCATGTGATGAAGTTACTGAAAAAATTATTAATCCAATTTTGAATGATGCTAATTTTACCAAAATAAATTATCTTTTATAGATAATAATAATAGGATATTGAGTTTATATTTGTTCCTAAAATATATTTTATATAATATATCTCAAAGTTCATTAAACTTGATAATGAGTAAAATCAATTGAATAATGAATATTTCTCAATAAAAAATAATTAATTAGTTATTGAATAAAAATATAGATTTAGAGATGAAATTTATGTTTTTAATAATTTACTCAATGAAGATAAAAACCTCAACATAAATATTTATGAAAAGAAAATTTTCAAGGATAATGAACAGGATTTTATTCAACAGGAACTTATTGAAGTTTTTCACGAAATAAGAAAAATCAAAAAATCATTTTTATAAGTTGGTGATAGTTCTAAGAAGTGTAAGCATCATCAATTATAAAACAAATAACATCCATAAAGGTTAAAAAATGGTTGTGAATTTTTTTGATAATATAGAAATTTAATAGTTCCACGTATGTAGCCAAAACAAGTTGAGTCAAATAATATTAAATCCCTAAGGAATCACAGTTATAAGAAAAAAATACTAAAACTATTAAAATTCAGAATAATTATAAGTTAAATAAGATGTTTTTAGGAGGATACCAAAAAATTGGTTCAAAATATGTATACAAGGTCAATGGTCAGAAAGATGATGAAAAAAGGCACACTCTTTTGTAAAACACATGGGTTACAGTTGAAAATATGTTTTTTGGGATATTGTTAGTACTACAGAGGATTTGTTCATAAAATAAAAATTCACTGATTCAGTCATCAACAATACAGTGAATTTATGTGATACTAGAGATTTATATTGAGGACGAGTCAACCCACTCAAAAATGAAAACTGTAAAAGTTTGGTTTAAATATTGAAAATATATTTCAACCATTGGAAATTATTTTTAATAGATGTGATCAATATATAAATATTACTAAAGGATTTTTTGTTATGTTTCTTGATTAGAATAGCATACATGAAAAATATGGGAATCCTCTTGTGAAGGAATAAAAAGGAAATTAAAAGGCCATAGTTTTTAAAAAAAATTATAAGGATAAAAAAGGAGAATGACCTTGGATATTAAATACTGGGTTTTATTCACATATGACTAGATATTTTAAGTTTTTGAAGATTGTGAAAGACTAAAAAAGTTATAATGGCCTTTAGAAATGATAATTCTATAGATACCCAATATTTAAAAACATGTACATAACATCATTTTTTATGAATATTTATAACATTATAGAAGTACGTTCCCAAGGACCATAATAGTTTATTTTTTTGGAAACATGGAAACATAATCTTTTATATTGGGGGAATATATTCAACATCTACCTTAAATATCTTCATCATTAGTAATAATACTTAAAAAAATTCTTCATAACATGGGGAAAGGAAACATAAGAACGGTGGGATCATATTCTTAGTAAGGATAACTAATGGTGATACATAAGCATAACATGAGAATAAGGGTATGAGAATATAGTAATAACATTTTTATATCATTCACTATATATCAAATAACATATACAAGATTCATGGAATAAATATTGGAAGTTCATAAGACAAAAATCATATGAGAATTAAAAGAATAAAATAGGAATAAGACACAGAATGTTTGGTATACATGTAATCGTATAAAATCATTTCCTATATGTAAAGGCTTATTTCCAAAAAAAACTAGCAGGACATTTCATGGGGGATAATCCTACTGGGAATGACACCCCACCATCACTAGTAACAACCATTTCCTTGTAGTGGAATGGGACAAATCCCCAAATAATCTTATTAGTTATGGTTTACTTCTAATACTATCTTAATTGTCAAGTTTAACTCCCAAAAACAACTTAGTGGAACAAATAATTTAATGAACCAAGTTTACACCATGTCATAGCTATGTCCATATCTTGATATATAAATCATTACCCAATTCATTAGAGTGAGATATACGTACCAACCATCACATATTGAAATCATATTTACAAGTGAAACAAGATAACAAAACATTCATCATATCGTGACCCATAAAAAGAGATTGGTTTCATAAACATGATATCATGACCCATAAAATGAAATTGTTATCATTAAAATTTCATAATATAATAACCTATGGAAAAGATTCATGTTTCATAATCATTTCATCAATGAATAACTCGTGAAAGGATGCAGGTTTCAAAAACATATAACCCATGGAAGATAAATGGGTTTGATAAATAACATGTAATATTAAATATAATCCATACCATGAAATAATAATAATAATGGTGTCCTTAGATCGTATCCCTAGGGAAGAATAAACTATTTCAAAGGATATCATATAATATGGAGAATGATTTTGAAACATCACTTGGGACATTTCATAAGGAATATATCCATTCTCTAAAAACCCCTTTCCTAATTTGTTTTAAAAAAAATCATTTCCTATAAAGAAATATTTTAAATTTCATTTAAAACATTTATTGAGGAATATATATTTTTAACTTTTAAGAGAAAATGTTTAAACATAAATCATTTTGAAATCATTTTTCATTGAAAATTTATTTTAAAAATTATAAAGCAATGATGGAAACATTTTGAAAACCCTTTTTCGTTAAAAATACTTAAAAAACATAAAAAGAACGATTGAAAACATTTTGAAAACCCTTTTTATATGAAAAAAATTTAAAAATTTATAAAGGAATATTGAAAAGAAAATTAAAAAAAATTATAAAATAATTTGTTTAAAACTTGTCAATAAATCATGAAAACATTTTGAAAACCATATTCTTGTAAAATATTTTTACAAAATAGAAATAAACATTGAAAAAAAATTGAAATACGTTTTATTTGAAATCCTTTAAAATAAATGAATTTCCATAATATTAGGAAAATAATAGTAAAGATAAATCGTATTTATTTTAATGGGAAACTTCAAATTAATAACATTCATGGTGGAAGATAAATCCATATATGATTAACATTCCTTTTTGTAGTAGAATGTTTAGAAAAGTGCCTCAATCCGAAAATGATAAAAATATTACTTAAAAAACAATTTTTAAAAAAGTTAAAACATTGGTAAAAATTTATTTTAAGGAATATAAGTTAATAATAGTAAAAAAATTTGAAAACATTTTTAGAGAACATGGTTTTATAAGAACATATATTTTTGATCAAAAAGATAAATAAAGTTAGATTTTCATGAAAACACTTAATTAATTATATTATGTACCAAATATATAAAAACTGTTCAATTACTTGAAGATATCATGAATAACCATAGTTGAACAAAATTAATGAAATTTTTTTAGGGATCCGTCTTAATATTTCTTGAATGAAAGCATTATCATTAATAATATCGATAAATGATGAGATTGTAGCAAAAAAAGTTACCACTTTAGTAACATTGAATCATAATCCCCATGAAAAAAACATTATATGAAGCTTTAAATAACATTAAAATAAATATAATCATGATATAACATTTCTAATGGAATTATATAGACCTTTTAGAAAAATATAGGTTCAAAACATGGAATGTATCTCAAAGAAAGAAAATTGAGACAAAATTAATTTACCGATTTGGCATCTTTTGAACCATAAAACCCAGGGAATAAATAACATAAAATATATATTTAAATACACATAAATTTATTTATAATAATCATATAATACATTTATCTGCTATTTATACATCACAAAAAATAAATGAGTGATGAATAAGGAATAAGTCTCACCGAGATATGAGTGAGATGAGAAAACCCTCACCTTAAGTCTTGAATTTCTTCATACAGATTCAAAACAACTATATATTAAATATAAATTTATTATAATTATACCAAAAAACTATATTATTAAAGATAATACCATATATTATTTCATAATGACTTTATTTAACATATTTATTAGTATTTCTATGTTAATATTACGTTTCAGGTTATATCTACTTTATTTTTCATATATGTTTTGATTCATTATTCTTGATCATCTTACATAGATCACAATTTACATATTTATATAATTTAAAACATGATATAAATATCATATATATTCCATATATAAATATTTATAATAATATATAAAATATATAAATATTAAATTGAATCCATCGTTCATGGAGACAGTAGGTAATACGTATGAATGAATGTTGTGTACATTTTCAAATTATATTTTTAAAGAAAGAAAATTAAGTGATATATATATATATATTATTAATAGAATTATTATGTCTTAGATATCATATAATATTTCTAAAACCACCCTTAATACATTTCATGTAAATTATAAATAAATCACATCGCTTTCATTGGGAGGTATTCCACACATCCACAAATGTAGTTATCGTATTTTCAAAAAAACTAAATCATGAAGTTAGGTGTTTTATATTAATTCTAGAAGAATAAATACATAATATATATTATATATATAATGTAAAAATATAAATTCCATAATTATTACCAAACCTTAAAGGTGGAAATGGTAGAACTAATGACATCGGTTTGCGAGGTGGTTGCCCACCATACACACAAACGATGATTGTATATCTCATTTTATAGAACAGTGTGTGAGTATAGGTTGAAACCATAACATAAAAAAATATAATTATACTTATTATACTTAGTTTATTTTATAATCATGGAATAATAATATTTTAGGGGGGTGGAGGATGAAAATAAAACAAAAGAGGATGTGGAATAATGTTACCTCTTCATTGGGTAACTCCTTTTCATTTTCACCAAAGGGATTCCTTGGTTGGATTTATTAATAAATGGAGGATTATATGATTAATTTAGGAAATTTGGTAGGATATTGGGGCAGAATTGTTCCATGAAAAATGGATTTATAGGTGTGAATAAGTAATGGGGGTTAGTGCCCTTTTTATAATGGAAGAGGAGTGACATTTTTTTAATTTTAAAAAGATAAACACTGTTGAGAGGTCTCCATTTCTTCATATACCTCTGATAATTTTCCATTTTAGATAAAATTGGATAATAGGACAAAATATTTCCATCAAATGGATTTTATATAAGTTTCAAGGTTTTTCGGTCTCATAAATTATTGTCCAACCACTAAGTAATCTTGTTTTTACCTTAATTACTGTAATTAAATTTAATTACTTTCACTGAAATTTATGGTAAAAAAATAAATTGAACTTATTATAAATTAAAAATTATTGTTATTAAAAATTATGAATCTATTTTTCTAAATTATAATAATATAAATGGAAGATATTAAGTAAAAAATTAATCTTGTAGACGTGTCGTGATAATGGTTTTTTAGCAAATATGTTTAAAATTTTGACATGTTTTTATATTCAATTTAATGTCAAATTGTTTCCAATTAACTAAATTTGATTAATTTATTTAAAATTTATTTAATTAAACTATTAAAAAAATTAAAAAAATTATTAAATAATATAATTAAATTAGATGAAAAGTTGTTTTGAATTAAAAGTCTGTATTTTTCATTATTTATAAAAAATGAAGTTTTTCAGAAAAATCCCAAAAATTCACCCTATGATAAATTTGAAATAATTATTTAAAAAAAAGTTTATTTTTTTAATATAAATTATGAAATTTTAGAAAAAAATTATTATAAATAGCTTCACCATTAAAAGGTGGTAAAATTACCTTTTTGAAAAATACATCTTTTTATTCATAAAATTGTATTTGTTTTTATATGACACCAATAAAATATATTGGATGAGTGTAACAAAAATTTATTGAATATGTAATATACAAAATTTAATGAAAAAAATCATCAAATGTGGTTTGTTTAATTTATTAAGATAAGGTGGACTATTTTTCTTAGAAAAGGAATTTCATTATTTTCAAATAGTAATTGCATTCCTTTATAACTAATTGTTTACTAAAAGAATAATTTTGTATACATTTGTAAATAATATTTTCAAAATTTATTTAATATTATTTTTAACTTCTATTCCAAAAGATTTGTGGTACCTATAATAATATTTATCATCAATATTAATAGAACATTTTAGTTCGGTAAAACTCGGCCTTGCGTGTAATGTAAGCTATCGAAGGAACTAAAAATTGTGTGTAACAGAAGCCAATCATACAATTTCATGTATATAAAGTTCATATATGCGTGGCATGTAGCATTATATTAACATTATTTTGTGTATAAAGAAATACATACTTAGTGATTTTATATAAAAAAATAAACATTTATTGTTTTGTGAAATGAAATATACCAAAATGATTAAATTAATTTGAATTTTTTAAATATCAGGGTCCGAAATTCTATCCACCTTTAATAAATTTATCCTTTTAAAATTTTCAGGGTTATCAATATTTTAACACTATTATGATCCATTCATAGAAACCCACATCATAAAAATGAATACTAAAACTTTCATTAAAAAGGGACAGTTAGAAACATAATGGTTACCCAAAGTAACTCATAAATTAGTTTCCACATAAGATAAAATTGGTGGAAAGTAAAAAAAATATTAATATTGAAGAGAAATATAACTATAATGTTTAAATAGAGAGTGATAGAGAACATGTAAGTAAATATTTTCAAGACCATTCTCCCTAAAGTTGAAGAGTTTTGATGAAAATATTTACTTACATGATTTTAAGATTAGCTCACCATTTTATGAATTGATCAATATCCACTTCATATCTTAATTCAAGAAATAAAGGTGAAATTATAATTAAAAAAGCACCAATATATCGTGATATAGAATGAAAATTCATTCCATCTGTATTTAGTTAAAATCACTACAAAAAGGTGATAACAAGTTATCAAATATGAATAAATCCTCACATGGATAGGTAATAGTTAAATCTATAAAACATCATCTGAATTTGAACATAAAACATTCAACAAATGGATAACAAATAACCCTTCCAAAATAATAAATTCCATAAATTTTAAAATAATGCCACTAAATCAGCTTAACATTGACCCCCCATGTATAATAAGGTAGCTCATTGTTTTCACATTCAAAAAATGTTAATAAATTTATCTTATATTGTCTCGAAACGTGGTAATAACCTAAAATAACATAAAAACTTATTGAAAACATGTTCACATTCTTATTCAAATGATTATTGGATATATTCCTTAATTCCAATTTTTTAAACATCATCAACAATAACATAGAACACGTTTTCAACAAATCATTAATTAGTTCCAAGGCAATAAGTACCATCTAATTTACTCATTCATATCCAACATATCATAATATAGACATCATTATCTCAATATTAGTGACATTTTAAAGGTTATATGTCTCTTAATATTGTGTGTTCTATGAATATCACCTTTCCATTAAATCACTTTTCTAGTCTATCAGATCCATTAAAAATATTCATGTAAATCCTTAGTAAAAAACATAAAATAAACAATCCTTATATATTTTACAATTCAAAATTATTTAATCTGAATTCCTAAACACATTTATTAATTCATCCTTAATCAAATAACAGGGCTAACTATTACTATTAATTAATACCTATTTGTTTTCACATTTCATCTATAGTCTCATAATCATCATCATTACACCCATTACTCGTACCACCTTACTAATTCATTTCAGTAACATTACACTTAGGACATCAATTTTCATAATGACCACTCATTCCACACTTAATGAACATAAATGTCAGTGATGTCTTAGCGAAGACAACATTCTCATCTATTGCGTTAACTGAACACTTAATTTTTTTTCCTTTATAATTACTTGCTCTGTTTCCTTCTTTTACATAGTCAAAACATATTCTTATTCCTCTACATCATTCAATTGGGTTCTTCTTTCTACATTCTTGACATAAAGAAAACTAAATATTTTTTCCTCATTAATCCACATTACCTGAAATATTAGAGAAATATTACCATCTCATATTTGGTGAGTCCAAGAGTTGGTAAAGGTAAACTTTTTTAATCATGTTCCGTGAAAACTGATTAGATATGAGCAGAAAATCATTCCCTCTAGTGATTATCACATTTGACTTCTCATCAAAAAATTATCTATCACATTCAATGTAAACATAATTCTTTATAGTTCCCATCATTAACTAAAACCATAAATCTTATTCTGAGAAGCACTTATCATAATGTTAAACCACATAATAATGACATATACCTTATAGGATGAATAATTATTCCACCTTATATAAAATCTATTACACCATAGTATTATCCATAGATACATCCCTATACATATCCTTATAAATATCCCTAGATATATTACTAAAGTTTTCTCATCCAAGATTCTAAAGTTTGACGAAACAATTCCTTTGATACTAACTGTCATGACCTTGGATTAACAGAAATGGATGTTACATAATTTTTTATAAATATTCTAAACATTAAAAAAGTACATGTTGGAGGACGGTAATTGTTTAGTATCTTTTAAAAATTACAAAAATAGACTTTTATCACAGTGAATGATCTTCAAATTATCACTCAAATAACTTCCCCATGAGTTCTCTTACATAAAATATTTATTCATAACCTAGGGAAAGGAAACACAATAAAGGGTGATCTTTGATGATAATTAATGGAAAATAAAAGAGAAAAGTAATCATAACAAGATCATAAGGGTATAAGAACAAGAGAATAACATTTGGTGATTATACCTTGCATATCAAATATCGTATACATGAGTCATTTGAAAAATATTGGTAGTTCATAAGACAAGAATATAAATAGAATCACAATCATAATCCACTATATCACAACTTAGGAATTATATATATAATTTTTCGAATACATAAAGCATATAAACTCATTCCCTACAATTCAAGGCTCATTTCAAAAATCTAATAGGGAACTTCATGGGGGATACACATACCGAGCAAGACACACCACCAACCCTAGTCATAACCCTTTCTTTATAGTGTAATGAGTTCACTCCCCAAACTATCTTTGTAGTCAAGGTTAAATCCCAAGACCATCTTAGTAGTCAAGGTTCACTGCCAAGACTATATTAGAAGAAAAATTCCTTTACTGAATGGAGTTTACTATCCATTCCATTCATGTCTGTCTCATGATAAATATATATACCCAACACATTAGAGGGAGACACAGGACCCACCCATCACATAATGAAATCATATTTAGGTGATCTATAATATAATAAAACATCCATCATATCATGGCCCATAAAATGATATGGGATCGTAAAAATCATATCATAACCCATTAAATGAAATCAGTATCATAAACATTCCATCATATAATTACCAATGAAAAATAGATAGGTGTCATAATCATTTATTCAAATCATATCCCATGAAAATAAGAAGGTTTCAAAAGCACATAACCCACGAAAGAGAAATGGGTTTCATAAAAAAACATTTCATCTTAAACAAAAACTTTTTAAAGAAATAATAAATATGGTGCCTATAAGTCCCCAGCCTTAAACATTAAATAATCTTGAGTTATGTCACGAATTCACATTGAGGATATTTTCAAGTTTAGAGTTTTATAGAATTATTCCATAACTATTACATTATATCTCAAATATTACAAAGTAGATACTTCTAATCAGTGTCCATTTTTTCATTAAATAAAAACTCTTAAAATAAAATAATTATTCTTTTCTTGATAGAAATAATCTTGAATTATTCCTTTATCTTACTCTACCTTATACCATGTGAAATACATTTAAAAAACATGGTATGAGCATTAAAGGTTCAGTAATGGTTATAAAATAAATAATGAAAATATTATTCCATAAATTCATACAAAACATAATCTCTTTAACACACTTCGTGAAATCATAGGATTTATAAATAACACATAGAGATCATAAATCATGAAGGTAAATTGTGGCATCCATAACATACTTATGTTGTAGCTTTCACAGATATGTTTAGAATTACATTTGGAATACCCATCACCGTATATTCCTTAAATATCTTAGGAGAAAAATTAACGTTTACCTCCTTCACGTTACCCAATGCATTAGAGAGTTATCTCGGTCTCACCAACCCTTAATTTATCATGTAACCACCCGTATAAATAAACTATGCCCAAGAACCATAACATAATTATAACACATGAACAATCATAATGGAAAGATAACATTTCCACATTGCAATCACAATATTAAATTTCAATATATTTACATAATAAATCCATTCCAAAAAATCATTTTCAATACTGAAATAAGTAAAATTAATATATGTTATTTATTGTCCTTTTAAAATAATTACATCTTGTTAAAGAAGCCAAATATCAAATAATTCTCATCGCGGCACAAAGCTCGTTGTCACCTCATATGTTAAAAAAATTATTTTGGTCATTTAGTAAAAATATTCATAGAGAAAAGATTTCCTTTGAGTAAAATTAAATGTCATATGGGGTTATACACTATATAAAGGAAATTCATGTATAAATAAATGTATGCCTCAATGAAAGGAGATTGATACGAAGACCCGTACCCCATATCGAACTTGACTCGTTCGTTCTTTAATAACCTGAATAATAAACTAATATTAATTTACAATTGAAAAAAATCCTTTTTCAGGTTTATTTTTCCTTTTATATCACTTATTACCACGTTATAAACATTTTATAATCATTTATGTTAATAACAATCATTTTGTTGATATTTAATACTTGAGTCAAAAATAAACTTGTTATAATTACTATTTTACCTTGTGGATAAAATTACATTATCTCTAGAATGACATTCATGATTTTGATATAATATATATCATTTATATATCCATAATATATATATATATTTATAATACTACATAACATTTTAAAATAAGAAATGAAATGCACTGTTTATGGAGATAGTAAGTCGTACGTACTCAGGAATGCTACTTTCATTTCTATTTCATATTTAATGGAATGAAAAAATAATTATACAAGGGTATATTATAATTCTAGTATAATATAATATATAATTTATTTAACTCCATCCTTTATACATTCCACGTTTTGTATGAATGAGTCATATCACATTGAGGGGGCGGTAATCCGCACTTCCTCAAATGAAATTATCATATTTACCCGTTATGGAAACCATAAAGGTGTGCTATAAATGAAAAATACAAAATCATAGGGAAAATATAAATATAATATATATCACATATAAATAATTTTCCATCATAATGTCCACCATGATAGGTGGTAAGAGATAATTGAACCATCATCGTTTTGTGATCCAGTTGTTCATCATCCACAAAAACAGTATGTTTGTATCCATTAAGTGGAGGTGTGTGAAATTTTAGTCAGGAATATTCTCATAAAAACATAGTATTATATTTAATATACTTTTTTTTATAAAATAATGTAATAAATATAGATTAGGGGGTTGGGGAAGAAAAATAAAAGAAAAGAACTTGAGAGAAGACGTTACCTTTAAATCTAGGAACTCCCTTTGGTTCGAACCAAAAGGCTTTATCAAATTTTATTCTACCTGAATTAACTCATCTAGGTGGTAGAGAGGGATGTTGGGAGAATATTGGAGTAGATTTTGGATGAGCCAATGAGCTTAAGAGGTGTGAGTAATTAGTTAGAGGTGGTGGCCTTTTATAAGAGGGGGAGGGTCTCTTTAGGAATGATTGAATGTATTATTTTATTATAAAATAATATTCAGTTTAAAAATGTTCAAAAGTCATTTAATTTAAGGATAAGATGAATATAAGTCAAAATATAATCATCCAATAAAATTTTACATGTTTCATATATTTTTTTATCCTTTTTTTTATTTAACCCTTTTTTACTCTTACCATTTTTATCAAACATTTAACACATTGAGAATAAAAATAGTTACCAAAACATGACAAATACACAATTAAAGATTCAATAATAAAATTTTAGATTTATGTTAACTATTTGGATGATTTTTTTTTTTGAATTTTATAATGTTTAATAAAATATTTTATATTTTAAAATATGAATTATGAATTTTGTCAATTTTGACACTATTCATATCATGAATTTTTTTTTAAATAAACATTATTTATTCTAAAAAACATCATTAAAAAAATATAACATGTAACTATCATCCCAAAAAATCATATATGACATAAAAATTACAAAATTACATTTATTTATCATTTATAATATCATTTATTTGAATCCTTTATTAATGGAGCAATCACTGCATCACCATTGGGTCATAATTAAGTTTATTTATTTAATGTATAAATATTAAAAATAAAATACAATGATGTAGGAAACCTTTTTATCTTTCTAATGACTCTTTATAGTCGAAAATATCTCTTCTATAACCCCATAGAATAATTTTTTTAATTAATTATTTATGTTTGTATTACATTTTCATTAAATTTAAATTGATTTTAATAAAATGTAATTTTCACTTACAAGTGGCTCCATGGGGTGCCACAATCAACCCAAGGATTCTCAGGGCAAGACATGTATCATCTAATTGGCTTAGTACATGTGTTAGGGTAATTTAAAATTATTATAATAATATTTATTAACATTATTTACCATATTTACCATTAAACCATGGTAAATAAAATATTTACAGAAGTTACGATTCATAATGTCTAAAAATAAAAGATACATATTTTTATAATTTTTATCTCCTGATTTTAAATATGGAATCCATTTATTCCAAATTAAAAACATAGAAGTCACATAAATTAATTTAAAATTAATTTTCATTGTCCAATCCAAACAACATACTTTTAAGAAATAATAACTATCAAAAGATTGACATGTGTTTATGTCTAATAAAAAAGTAAAATTACTTCCAATTACCACCATTGGATTAAATGATAAAAATTTAATCCAATTTTAACATTAAAAACAATTAAAAGTGCAATATAAATATAAAAATAAATTAGTTAAAAAGACAATTTTGACTTAAAATGCAGTATTTTTTCACTATTCATTAAAAAATAACTTTATAATAAAAGTTCCAACAATTTACCCAAAGTAAATGTTGATGTCCTGCTTCAAAATAATGAGTTATGTTTTTGAAAAATGACATATAAAAGTGACAAAAACTATATTTAAAAGTAGTTCTCCATCAAATGGAGGTAAAACAACCTTCAATGAATATGAGAGTATTTCCTGCTTAAAATCATATTCTTCTTTATTTTAAGACTCTAAAATTTATTGGATAAATGTAAAGACTTTTATCAAATATGTATAATCATATTTTAGTTAGTTCTACTCATTCCTTCCAGTATAATGGTTAGGCATTAAATACCATTTAAAATAACAATATTATATTACATTATTATTATTATTTTTAGTATGACTCATCATTATGCAACATAGTGTTTTAGAGAAACCGATTGTTGTGTGCTAGGTACTCCATCATATATAGGAACCCCTTTAAAGCGAAATTAATATTTAATTCAAAAAATTTAGTATATATGAAAATTTCAGAGTCTTTATTTACCGGGGATGTTCCATTCTTCCCCCATTTTGAAAATTGTGTCCTTCCAATTTTATTCACTTATCAAATAAATAAGGGTATTTATCCCTCATATCATTCTCAGATTCCGATGTTTCCACTTCAAATATTTGGTTTTTCCAAAAAAACCTTTACTTGATGAATTATTTTATTCGGCAACACTTGCTCTCTTCGGTCAAGAATGTAGACTGTTTGTTCCTCATAAGAAAGATTCTCTTCCAACTGAACTACTATTGGACTCAAAACATGAGATGGATCTTCCATATACTTTCTGAACATTTAATCATGAAACAAATTGTGTTTCTGAGAACAACTTGGAGGTAAACACACTTTGCAGGCAACTGATCCAACTTCCTCTAGGATTTCATGGGGTAAAATGATCCTTCGACATAGATTTCCCTTCCTACCAAACCGCATCACACTTTTCCATAGAGAAACATTGAGATAGATAAGATCACTTACCTCAAAAGAAAGATCCTTCTTCTGGTTATCCGCATAACTTTTCTACCTTCTCTAAGCTGTTCTCATGTGCTTCTAAATCAATTAAACATTATATTCCATCTCTTTGACCTATCCTAGTCCCATCAACATCCTTTCACCTACTTCATCCCAAAAAGATGGAGTTCAACACCGCCTTCCATATAATGCCTCAAATGGATCCATCTGTATACTCAATGAAAACTATTATTATAATAAAATTAAACCAAATAAATATTTTGGTCCCAACATCCCTTGTAATCTTTTGAGAAATCACGTAGGATATATTCCAAGGTATTAATTGTTTGTTCTGAATTCCCATCAGATAGAGGATGAAATGATGTACTAAAATTTAATCCAATACCCAACGTCTTCTGAAGGCCTTTCCAAAATTTAGTAGTAAACCTAGGATCACGATCATATATAATGGAGTGGAGAACTCCAAGAAACATTAATATCTATTTAACATCAAATAGACAAAGATGACCGAGAGATAGAGTATCTCGAATAGGAAGGAAATGAGCAGATTTAGTCAATCAGTCAACAATATCCCATATTTCATTGTTACTATGAGGTGTCATTGGTAATCCCGCAATGAAGTCCATGGATATATTTTCCCATTTCCACTATGGAACGGGTAAATTCTAAATCATCCCTTTCAATAATTGTCACTCTGCATTAAACTATTGACAAGTCAAAAACATCACAGTAAAGTCAACAATACCTCTTTTTATTCCATCTCACAGGTTATAGTTTTGAATATCTCTATACATCTTAGTACTTCTAGCATGAACTAAAAATAGTGAACTATGAGATTCACATAACAACTATTTATTTAACTATGAATCACAAGGCACACATAATCTTTTCCCAAATCTCAAAATACAATCATTATCATTGTTAAATTCAGGAAACATACCCTTATGAACCAAATCTACCTTTTTCTATAACTCACTGTATTCCTTCTGTATTTTCTTAATTCTATCTGATAGAGATGATTTCACTGACACCTAAAACAAAATAAGGGAATTTCCTGCACCAATAACTTTTATGCCAATGTTCATCAAATTTTTAATCAAAGGATCTTATTCCAATGGTAACATGGTTAATGTAGCCTTAATTTTTTGACTCAAAGCATCATCCACTTTATTTACCTTTCCTGGATGGTAATGGATCGTGCAATCATAATCCTTGATTAATTATAGAAATATCCTCTATATCATTTTTAATTCTTTCTGAGTGAATATATACTTCAAAATTCTGTGGTTAGTATATATTTCACACTTTACTCCAAAAAAAATGATGCCTCCAAATTTTTAAAGAAAAAAACAAAAACATTTAATTCCAAATCTTGGGTAGGGTAATTTAACTCATCAGGTTTTAACTGACATGAAGCATAAGAAATTACCTTATCATTTTTCATATGGAAATAACCAAGTACATTCAATAAAGCATCAATGTAGATACAAAATTCACCATCTCTAGAAGTTAATTCCAAAACTAGAGCATTCATAATATTATTTTCAATTCCTGAAAAATATCATCACATTTTTTAGTCCAAATAAACTTAACACCTTTTCGAGTTAACTTAGTCAATGGGATAGATAACTGTGAAAATATTTCAGAAACCTCCTTTAAAAACATACTAAACAAATGAAACTATGGATATCAGTTATATTTGTTATTCTGGGCCATTCATCAACAACTTTTGTTTTATAAGGATCAATAGTTATGCAATTTTTTTAAACAATGTGACCAAGGAATGAAATTTTTTGTAACCTAAACTATCACTTACTGAATTTACCATATAGTTTCATTTATTTTATGGTTTTCAAGACAATACAAAAATAAATTTCATGCTCTTATTTAATTTTAGAATAAACCCAAATATCATCAATAAACACAACCACAAACATATCCAAGAACTCATGGAAAATTCTATTCATAAGATCAATAAATTCAGTAGGTGCATTGGTTATCCCAAAATTCATAACTACAAATTCATAATGGCCATATCTAATATGAAAAGTGGTCTTTAGAATGTATGTTTCCTTTACTTTCAACTGATGGTACCCCGACCATAAGTCAGTCTTTGAAAAATAATATGATCCCATGAGATGATCACACAAATAATCGATATAAGGAAAATGATACATGTTCTAAAAAGTGAGGTTATTAAATGATATATAATCAATTCAAATTCTCATTGAACAATATTTATTTTTAACAAACAAGATAGGATCACCCTATGGTGATGTGATAGTTTGAATGAACCCTTTATCTAATAACTCCTATAATTGCTTCTTTAACTCTAAAAGTTCAATTTGAGCCATTCGATAAGGATTGTTTGAAATTGGATTAGCATCAAGAACTGAGTCAACAATAAATTCAACTTCCCAATCAAGTATTATACTAGTTAACTCATTAATAAAAAAATCAAGATACTGATTTACCACTGTGACATCATTAATTTGAATAGTTCCTTTTCTTTCAACAATATGTGCAAGGTATCATTTATTTCCATCTTTTACTAGTTTCTCACCTTCCTGATAAATTATCAAAAGTAAGGGTTCATTTTTGTATGCAAACTAAAATTATATCGGAAAAGAATCATCTTTAGCGATGTAGTTAATCATAGAATGATAAAAATAAATCCAATCCATAACCAAAATAACAACGAACACTTCTAGGGGAAAATCATAAGGTTTGAAGAAAGATTCTTTTTTCACAAAAGGAAATTAAAGCTCTATAATTTCATTTCGTCTCAACATTTATACACAGTGTTTTTACCCTAAGATCTCGATTCATATCTTTGGTGAAATTCCTAATTTACTAGAATATTTCTCAGAAATGAATGAATGTGTTGTCCCTAAATAAAACAATGCAATGGCATAATCTAAATAAATAAACATTGTACCTAATACTACTTCATTCGATGTCCCAACATCTGCTGAATTAGTTGTAAAGGATTTCACCACCCCTTTCTTCTTGTATTCTGGATTCTTTCCCTTATTTATGTTCTTAGTTGGACACTGATTTTCATAATGACACATTTCATTACACTTAAAAAATTTAACTGATTGTAAATAAGATTTTGTCTTACCATTACCCTAATAATTTTAAGTAGAATTTCGAGCTTTATACCGCATTTTACCACATAAGTCGCACTTACTAGAATTAAAAAGGAATTATCTAGTGTTATTTCTACAAAAAAAATTAGAAACTATAAACATAAGATTCTTACCATCATAATTTTTTGATGATTTATTCCCTTTCTTCTACCACCTCGACCTCTTGTTCTTTTTTTAATGAACACCTAATCATCAACCAAATCCATTTCCACCTTCTCCATATATTGAACAAATTTTTCATAACTTTTACACTCACGAGAAGCAAATTCCCTTCGATACATTGGATTTAATCTTGAGTAAAAAAATTTATTGTAATATCAAGATCTCAAATAAAATATTTATCATACCTTTCTAGTAGATTGAATTTTGCTTCATAAGAAACCACAAAGTCACCATCATGCCTAAATTCCAGAAATTGTTTTTCCATCCTAAGACAAACCACCTTAGGAAAATATTTCTCAAGAAACATAAGTTTGAATTCATCCCAATCAATAGAATCAATATCCTCACTATCTCTGATATTTTTCACCATAGACCACTATTGATCGAATTCACGTTCAAAACAATAAATATAAAGAATATCCTTTTGATGTTATGAAAACCCCATGACAAAAAAATATACTCTAGTGCTTTAATCAACCTATAAGCTTACATAGGGTCAAATGATCATCTGAATGATGGGGGATGTTTCCTCATGAAATGCTCCACAACTGACATGTTCTTATGTGGTATATTTGGTAGATCTCATGCATAGATTCCACCGCCATTTATAGCCTAAGTCAACTATTCCATCAATGCAACAAACTATTCAGTTCTGATTCCCACAATCTCAAGTTGCTGATTTGGAAGGTTGTTTTCCACTTGATGTTGTCCCATCATAGCTGCCTTTTTTCCTCTCTGGAAAACCATTCAGAACATAGAAATATCATAGCTGAAGAAATATGTTAATCTTTAAATTCAATATCATTTTAGTATTTCCATAAAGTAAAAATAATTTATTGGTTTATATATAACAATATATTAACCATTAATGTTTTCTAAATTGATATCTAATACCAAATATGAGGCCTCATCCTTAAAAATTAAATAATCTTTAGTTAAGTCAAGAATTCACATTGAGGATCTTTTCAGGTTTATATAATTTTAAAATTAGGCCATAACTATTCCATTAAAAATTAAATATTAAAAAGTATACACTTTTACTCTATATCCATTTTTTTAATAAAAGAAAAAATGTAATTATTTTCTTCATATAAATATTCTTGAATTCTTATTTTCTCTTACCCAACCTTATACCCTATGAAAAACATTTCAAAAACATGGGATGAGCCTAAAAATTTTAGTAAGTGCTTTAAAATAAAGAAAGAAATAATTATTCTATCAATTCATACAAAACATAAGCTCCTTAACACACCTCATGAAATCATAAGATTTTTGAATAACACATAAGGATCATAAATCATAAATGTAACTTGTGACATCCATAACATACTTAAGTTGTAGCTTTCACAGCTATGTAGGGAGATAAATTTGGAATACCCAACATAATATATTCTCTAAATATCATGGGAGAAACATTAATGTTTACCTCCTCCACATTACCCAATGAATTGGAGAGAAATCGCGGGCTCACCAACACTATGTTTATGACATAACCACCCATATATGTAAATAATTCCCATGAACCATTACTTAATCATTACACATGAACAATCATAATGGAATGATAACATTTCCACATTACATTCAAAATATAAAAGTTCAACATACAGACATAAAAAATAAATTACGAAAACCATTTTCAATAAAAAAAATATGAAAAAATAGTATATGGTATTTATTTTCCTCTTAAAAACATTATTTCTTGTTAAGGAAGACAAATATCAAATAATTATTGAGGTGGTATAAAGGTCGTTGTCACTGCGTATATTAAAAATAAACATTATTTTTTTCATTTAGTAAATCGATTTGTAGAGAAAATATTCCCATTGAATTAAATTAATATTCAACGGGTTTTATACAATGTATAATTGAAATTCTTGTATAAATCAATGTAGGCCTCAATGAAAGGAGATTGAGACAGAGTCTCTTACCTCTTGTCCGACTAGACATGTTCGTTCTTTAATATCTGGAATAATAATCTAAAGTTAATTTATACTTTCTTCATAAACCTTTTAATGTTTATTTTTTCCATTTATATAACTTATTACCTTGTTATAAACATTAAATAATCATTTCAGTTAATAACTATCATTTTGTCGATCTTTGGTACTTGAGTCAAATATGAGCTTATTATAATTACAATTTGTACATGTTGTAAAAAGACCATTATCTCTAGAATGATATTCATGATTTATATGTCATATATATCATATATATATATATATATAGTATATATATATATATATATTTACAATACTACATAACATTTGGAGATAATAAATGAAATGAACTGTTCATGGAGACGGTAAGTCGTATGTACGCATGAACGCTACTTTCATTTCTATTTCGTATTTAATGGAATGAAAAATTAATGATAAATATGTATATTATTATTACAGTATAATATTATATTTAATTTCATTAACTCGATCATTTAAACATTCCACGTATGGCATGAACGAGTCATATCACTTTGAGGGGGTGGTAGTCCGCACATCCCCAAATGAAATTATCGTATTTACCCATCATGGAAACCATAAAGGTATGATATAAATGAAAAATACAGTATAATAGAGATAATATAAATATAATATATATCACATATAAATATAGTTCTGTCAACATGGCCACCATGAGAGGTGGTTGGAGATAATTGAACAATCATTGTTTCGTGAGGCAATAGTTTGTCGTCCATAGAAATAGTATGATCGTATCCCTTGGATAGAGGTGTTTAGAAGACTAGTCAGATTATTTCTCATGAAAACATCCTATAATATTGAATATTATATTATTTTTATAAAATAATGCAATATAATTATTTTAGGGGGTTGGAGAAGGAAAATAAATTAAAAGAACTTGAGAGATGGTGATACCTTTAAATCGGGTAACTCCCTTCTGTTTGAACCCAAAAGATTTATTGAATTTACTTCTACCAAAAGTAAGGCTTATAAATGGTATAGAGGGATTTTGGGTGCTTATTGGAGTATATTTTTTATGAGACAAGGGGATTGAGATGTGTGAGTAGTGGGTTAGAGGTAGTATCCTTTTATAAGAGGGGGGGGGGTTCTTTAGGAATGTTTGAAAGTATTATTTTATTATAAAATGAATTTCGGTTTCAAAAGGTCAAAAACATCTTAAATTAAAATATAAGATGAATATATGTCAAAATAGAATCATAAAACAAGAATTATATAGGTTTTGGATATTTTTAAATTTTTATCTTTTTTATTTAACCATTTTTTACTCTTACTGTTTTATAAAGCATCTTTGAGAATAAACCTAGTCACCAAAAGATGACAAATATCTAATTAAAGGGTAAATAATAAAATATTAGATTAATGATAACTATTTGGATGAATATTATATTTTTTGAAATTTTGTAATATTTAATAAAATATTTTATATTTTAAAATATGAATTATGTCAATTTTGACACAATTCAAATAGAGACTTTTAAATAAATCCCTAAATACTTGGTTGATTTAAAAAAACATTATTAATAAATATATAAAATGTAAATGTAATCCAAAAAAATTATTTTATGACATCAAAATAACAAAATTACATTTATTTAAACATTTATAATATCATTTATTTCAATCCTTTATTAATGAAGCAATCAATGCATTACCATTGTGTCATAATTAAATTTATTTATTTCATGTCTAAAAATTATATATATAATATCATTATGTAGGAAATCATTTTATATTTATAATTACTATTTATAGTTGAATATATCACTTCTATAACCCTGTATAATTGTTTTACAAAATGATATATGTTTCTGTTACATTTTCCTTAATTTTAAATTAGTTTTTATAAAATGTCATTTCTACTTACAAGTGGCTCTATGGGGTCCCAAAATAAACCCAAGTATTTCCAGGTTCATACATGTACCAGAAAATAGGATTATAACACAAGTTAGTGTAATAAAATATTATTAAAATATTATGTTTACCCTTATTTACAAGATTTACCCATTAACCATGGTAAATAAAATAATTACTAATGTAACTATTCATAATGTCTAAAAATAAAAGTTGAATATTTAAAAAATTAGGACCTCCTTTTTCCAAATATGGAATCTATTATTTCCAAATTGAAAAAACATATGTTACAAAAATTAGTTTAAAATTGATTCTCATTGGAAAAACCTAACAACATGTTTTTAAGAAATAATAACTATCAAAAGACTGATATGTGTTTTAATCTAATTAAATAATTAAATTAATTACAATTACCTAACTAGAATTAAATGGTAATAGTATAATCCAATAACACTTTAAAACCAATTTAATGGACAATCTAACTATATAAATAAATTATATTAAAAGGCGATTTTGACTTAAAATGCAGAATTTTTCATTATTCATTAAAACATGAACTTTATCAGAAAAAGACCAAAATTTTAACCAAAGTAAATTTTTATTTCTCTATTCTAAAGAAGAAGTTTATTTTGTCTAAAATAAAAAATAAAAGTGACAAAAACTAGATTTAAAATGGGTTCTCCATCAAAAGGTAGTAAAACGACCTTACAAGAATATTAAAAAATTTCATGCATAAAATCAGATTTTTTCTTATTTTTAGCCTCTAAAATTTATTGGGTATATTTAAATAAATTTAACAAACATGTATAATCTTATTTTATTTAGTTCTATTCATTCCCTCCATAATAACGGCAAGACGTTAACTTCCATTTAAAATAATAATATTCTATTATTATATTTATTATTATTTTCTGTATGGCTCAGCATTGTGTGCGACATTAGATTTCAGAGAAACCCATTGTTGCCTGCTGGGTACACCATTGAAAATAGCATACCCTTTAAAGTAAAATTATTATTTAATTCACATATATTAATAAATATGAAAATGTCATATTCTTTATTTACCTATGATCTTACAATGTCCTTTGATAATATTTGAAATGAAGCATAAACTATTTCAAAGGATATCATCTTAAGTAGATTGAGAATTTAAAATATTACATAGAACATTTTATAATGAAAATATGAATTTTTAAAAATCTCTCTCATTGAAAATTTTCCAAAATAAATATCTTCTTATAGAGAAAGATTTGATATTTCATTTAAAACATTTCTCATGTAAAATATATTTTCCACTTTTAAAAATTATTTTTAAAAAATAAAACATGTTCAAAACCTTTTTCATTGAAGATATCTTCGTGAACATTTAAATGAAAAATTAAAACATTTTGAAAACCATTTTTTCTTTGAAAATACTTTGAATACTTATAAATAAATCATGAAAACATTTTTAAAACCCTTTCTATTTTAAAATAATTGGAAAAATTATAAATAATTATAGAAAAAAAACATTTAATACTTTTTATTTGAGCCTAATTTGAAAACCAATAAATAAATCTTGAAAACCATTGGAAAAAAAATTTCTTTGTTAATACTTTGAAAATATACAATGTATGATTTACAATTTTTTTATAAAAATTTCCATGAAAATCACTTTAAAAAAATTTAATTTATAAAATCCTAGGAACAAATTTCCTTAGAAAAAAATCTTATAAAATTTCAAGGGAAACACAAAATAAAGGAAAATAATGATGTCAGATAAATCATAACCTTATGAACAATCCTTTTGTGCAGCAGAATGTTTAGACAAGTTCCTTGATCAGAAAATTGAATGTAGATTCTTTTTTAGGTTTTTTGTTAAAATAGTAAACATGGGTAAAAAATATCTTTTAAATAACATGAAATATTATTATTAATTTTTATAAAAAATTTTTAGAAATAATTGTTTTGTAAGAACACCGATTTCTTAGAAAAAAGAGTAATAAAGCCAGACTTTATTGATGTTTTTATTAATTATATTATGTACCAAAGAGTGTAAAAATTGTAGCATTAATTGAATATATAATGAATAAGAAGAGGATAAATAAATTCATGATTTTTCTAGAGGGATGGATCATACCATTTCATCAATGGAAGGATAATCATAAAAAATTCCAATAAATCATGAGATTGTAGAAATAAATCATTACCACTTTAGTAAGTTTGAATCATAAACCCCATGAAATAAATACATTAAATGAATCATCAAATATCATAAAAATATGTATATTAATGTTATAACATTTAAAAAGGATGTATATACACCTCATATAAAAATATAGGTTCATAATCTGACATGTATCCCAAAGAAACAAATTGAGAAAAAATTACTTTTCTGATTTGGTAACTTTTGAACCATAAACCCCATGAAATAAATATTAAAAAATAAATATTTAAATACCCATAAATTTACATATAATTATCATAGAATAAATTAATGGGTAGTATATACACCATAAAAAATACCTGAGTGATGAATAAGGCATAAGTCTCATAGAAATAAAAGCGAGACGAGAAAATTGTTACCTTAAGTGTTGAATTTATTCAAACACATTCAATACTATTTTATAATAATTATAAGTTTATTATAAATATACCACATAACCATATTTTTATACTTAATACCATATATAATATTATTATGACTTTATATTACCCATTTATTAATAATTCTATGTTAATGAAATGTTTTGGGTAATATCTGCTTTGTTTTTCGTAGATGTGTTGACTTTTGATTCTGAATCCTCTTACTTAGATCGTGATTTACATATTTCAAGAATGAAAAACATGATATAAATATCATATATATTCATTATATAAATATTTATAATAATATATAAAATATTTAAATATAAAATTGAATATGTCGTTCATTGAGATGGTAGGACGTATGTACGCATGAATGTCATTTCCATTTTCTTATTGCATTTTTGAAGAAAGAAAATTTAATTATATATATATATTTATATTTATATTTTTTAAAGTATAAATATTATTTCATATATATATATATATATATTATATTTTCAATAAACCCATCCTTAATTTATATCATGTAATGTTTGAACGAATCACATCACTTTGGGGAATAGGTAGTCTATACGTCCACAAATGAAGTTATCATAATTCAAAAAATTGAAATTATGAAGTTATGAATTATATAATAATTAAATAAGAATATATAAATAATAAATATCATATATATAATATAAAAACATAAGGTTCATCCTTATTCCCAAAATTGAAAAGCGACAATGGAAGAATGAACAACATTTGTTCAGAAGGCAGTAGTCCACCGTACACACGAACGGTGATTGTGTATCCCATTTAATGGAAGAATTTGTGAGTGTAGGTAAAATACATAACCTAAAAAATGTAATTATATTTATTATACTTATGTTATAATTATGGAATAATAATTTTTTGGGGGTGGATAATTAAAATAATATAAAAGAGTTTGTGGATGGATTTTACCTCTTCTTGGGATAACTCCTGTTGGATTTCACCAATGGGCTTCTTGGAACGGTTTATGCACAAAGGGATGATTTTAGGATGAATATATGTATGTTTTAAGTATATTTGGTAAGGTTTTTTATGATAAAAGTCTTCATAGACATGAATAAGTGATGGGGTGAGTTCCCTTTTTATAGTGGATGAGGAGTGTCATTTTGTAAATATAAACTTCTGGACATTATGGGGAGGTCTCCCTTTCAACATGTACATACAATAAAATTAAATTTTATATGAAATATGGTAATTGGGATAAATATTTCCATAAAATGGATTTTGGACATGTTTATATCTCATTTTTACCATTAAATTAAATCTTAACCACTAAGTTATCTTATTTTTATCTAAATCACAATAATTAATTTTAATTACTTTCACTAATATTATGGGTCCCAAATTAATTTGAACATATTATAAAATATAAATTATAATAATTTCAAATATTTAATCCATATTTTTAAATTATAATCACATAAGTGGACGAAATTAATTTAAAATTAATCAAACAGACATGTCGTAACCACGAGGTTTTTAAGCGAAAATGTTTAACAGTTTGAAATGTTTTTATACCCAATTTCAATGGGAAATTATTTCTAAAGAAATAAATTGGATTAATGGATGTAAAATTTAACTAATTAAAATTTTAAATCATAATTAAAATATAATTTACAAATATAAATAAATTAGATGAAAAAGCTGTCTTGAATTAAAATTTAGTATTTTTAACTCTTCATCCAAAAAAGGATGTTTTTCAAAAAAATATCAAAAATTCACCCTAAGATAATTTTTACATTATGATATAAAAAATTAAATTTATTTTTTAAAATATAAATTATAAAATTCTCCAATATCATATTTAAAATAGGTTCACCATTAAAAGGAAGTAAAATTGACTTTTTGAAAAATATATCTTTTTATTTATAAAATTGGTTTTATTCTTAGATTATGCCTATAAAATCTATTGGATTAGTGTCAAGAAAATTTCATTAAATATTTAATATATAAATCTATTAAAAATTAATCAAAAATTGTATGCTTAATTTATTGAGATGAATAATAATTGTTTTCTACGAAAAATAATTTTAGTTTTTTTAAATAGTTACAAAATTCATTCATAACCAATTGTTAATGGAAGGATACATTTTATATACATGAATAAATAATACTTTCACACTTTAATTATTCATATTCTTAACTTCCATTACAATGGAATGGTGGTAACTATAATAATATTTTAGTAACAATATTAATATTATATTGTAGTTTGAAAAAACATGGCCTTTTGTGTAATGAAACCTATCGAGGGAACACAAAATTCTGTGTAACAAAATAAAAACGTAGTTTTGTTGGTATAAACATTATTCTATGTGTTGAGTGTAGGTAAAGAATAAATTTTTGTTACATATAATGTAAAAAAACTCAATGATTTCATATAAGAAATCTATATTCTGTGTTGTGTGAAATGAAAAATATCAAAAAGATTAAATTAATTTGAAAAATTCAAAAAAAATCTCATGGTGTTACATTGTCTCTTGGAAACAAAGGCATTGTATTTTCTATCATTGACAAGGATAATTTAAAATTCAAAACTACCATAATTTTTAATGGACTGAAACAAAACTTGTTATTTGTTTCTTAGATTTCTAATGAAGGAAATAAATTTTTTCTTATAAGATATGTATTTTTATCAAGTGTCTTGAAGGTGGTGAAGTTTTAATGTGAGGAAAATAGAAAAATGGAAATTTATTTCAGGTTATAGAAACATATGGATCATTCTATCTAAGTATGATGAAATAAGACCATTTATGGAATAAGTGGTTTAGACATATGTGTCCTAAGAAATTTTATAATCCTAATATTGAGATAAATTATTCATGATATTCTAGATTTGATAACAAGAAGATATTGGTGTTGGTAAATATGCAATAAAATGGAAGATTAAAAATTTAGTACATAAGAGGGTTGAGATACATGATACTCTTCCCTATTATCTTATCCATTATTACATATGAGGTCATATGAGAAAGAAATTGAATAATTGAGAAATATACATAATTTTTTTTATTGATGATTTCAATCATATGTCTTTTGTTAATTTTTTTAATCACGAATTAAAGGTTCTCAAAAAGATTAAGAGTTTTAGGAGAAGTACTAAAATGGAATGAAGATATGAAAAAAATAAGAATCAAACTAATAATGGTGAAAAATAAAAAAAAAATTAAATCTTAAATATTATATTTAAAATCATGGAATTAATCATGAATTTATATCACTGTACACACTATTAAAATTTTTGTCACTGAATAAATAAATAAAATATTTTTTGAGATGACATGAAATATAATAATTGAACATGATACCAATAATCTCTTTCAGAGGAAATAAATTGGATAATAATTTCATACTTATAATCATTGTTTATACATTCCAAATCTAATATGACTCCATAGAATATTTATTACAAATATACCCTGAGTTCTAAATACTTGATGTTTTTTGAAAGCCCCTACATAATTAATGTCAAAGGTGAAAGTCCGGGGATGTTTCATCAAAGATGTTTTTATGTTATATTTATTGTTTACCCACATAATGTAAGAGGATATAATGTATATAATTAAGAAAATTGAAATATTATTGACTCTACAATTGTGAAAGTTATAGAACATTCTAATTGAAATGTTTCACATTCAATTGATCATATTAGAGGAAGTAAATAAGAGTTATAGTTAAAAACATAAAAATGTTATTGATAAAAGTGATATTATAGAAGCTGTTAAAGATGAATATTCTGAATTATCCATTTCAAGTGATAATGGAAAATTAAATTTTCTCATCCAAGGACAATGACGTACATGGATATCCAAAATATAATTGGGTACCATGCAAAATGGGTTCAGACCAAAAAGAAATTGACGATAGTTTCAAAAACGTCTTTATTATCAAAATTTGAGCATAGTGGTGTTGAATAATATTTGGAGAATAATGAATATATTGATTCAATGAAAAAATATTCATATTAGACTAAGATTAATGATACATGGGAACTTGTGCTCAAATAAAAATATAAATATTTTAGTGGAAAAATCTGATTTCTGAAACAAGTTGAATGATAAAGTTATGTGATAAGAAACAAAGAAATATTAGTTTGTATATTCTATTCATAGATTGAAGGATTTTATTTTGATGAGGCCTTTTCCCAAATACGAATAAATAAAAGAAACAGAATCTTTCATGTTATTTCTGGAAAATAGATATATAAATTCTTCTATTTTCCTGAAAAATAATATTTCCAATATTGAGATATAGATAAAAAAGTTTATACTGAGAAATTATGTGGCTTCTTACTGGGGTAAGATGAAACTATTTTTCCATGTTTTGCAGGGATTTGTATTGATTGGAAAAATAGCTAATATTTTTATATTCTATTATGGATACTTTCTTATAGAATTTTAATTTTCAAAAAAATAGTCATAAACAACCTCTATATTAAAAAAATAATGAGATTTGTCTCATTCTATTTTTTGATGATACTTATTTATAAAAATGATGAAGAAATGTGTAAAATGTTTGGTAAGAACATAAATATTTTATATGAATTTTTATACATGGAGAAATGAAATACTTACATGGCTTATAATTACCTAAAAATGAAAAATACATTTTATTTTCTCCAGATGTGTATCTTAAATAAATCCTGTAGATGTTTGGAATGGATGAGTCAAAGATATTTTCCACATCCATTTTAGTGGGAACAATATTGGAAAAACATAGTAAAGGAATGGAGGTTTATCCTAAAGATATTATAATGTTCATTTTAAGAATGTTATATCTGACAACATAATGTTAAATATAGTGTATTCTATTACACTCAGTTCTAGGTATTAATGTTCACCAAAATTTTCACATCTCACAAATTCAAAAATATATCCTAGACATATTATAAGAAAAATTTATTTTTGGGTTTTAATGTAATAGAACATGATATATTGATCTTTACGGTTACAATGATGTATATTTAAAAGGATGTGTCAATAATAGAATATTCACATCAGGTGGATAATTATTTTTAGGAGAAAGATGTATAAGTTCGTATATAAAGAAACATTATTCAGGGACTCTCAGCAATCTAAATGTTGAGCGTATAGATACCACTCAAGATATTACACCATTAATATGGATGAAGTCATAGATGGAATATAATACAATTGATATGAAGCTATCACTTCTCTTTCATTATTATAATCGATGTGATATTAATCTCATTTAGAATCTAGTATAATATTTAAGATATTATCACATTGATAATAAATAACACTTCATCAAACAACATGTATAATTAAATGAACTAAAGGTTTAGTTTGTTCCAAAAATGTATCAAGTAGATAATATCTTCACTAAAATACCAAATTGAATTTTTTATAATTTTCTATTTATTATGGTTATACTGTAAGTTACGGGTGCAGCAGAAGAATGTTATTTGGTGTACACAACATTAATTTTTTAGTTAACAATGTTCAATCCGAGATCTGTCATAATAATAATACATTGGATCTTTGGAAGAGAACAAAGAACAAAATAAATGAAGGGAGTCCCAGAACCATAGAGGTGATCATCACCTATTGTTTATAATCAATTTAATTAAAAGACAATAATTGCATTGATGGAATACTCTCTCTGTTGATGATTCTGGTCACAATCCAATACCATTTTACATTGCATCGTAGAATCCATGTATAGGATTCCTCTAGAGGTGATCTTCACATGCTCAATATATCTTTGGATGTCTCCGAAGGGATCTTCGGGTGCGAGTGTGGAAGAGCCCTCACTTGTGATGTCCACATTTGATCGCGTAGAGAGCCGCTTTCAATACACTCTCCTTGATTTGGTGGAGGAGGATCTCTCTTGTAGCGTGAGAGTGTTCTTGGAAGAAAATAATTCTCTCTAGGCATGAGATAATTCTCTAGATCTGTTGTGGAAAACCACAATAAATGGCTAGGATAATGAGAATAACATAATTGGGTTTTTAATTACTTAGACTAATAAAATGAATTAATTACCCAAAATAATTTATTCATAACATTTAATTCTTAGTATGACCCCATGTCTAATAATTATTTTTTACTATTATTATCACTTGACATGCACCCAACAAATTACAACTTATATTATTTAATTACATAAATAATATTATTTCTCACAAATCCCCTGAAAAACTATATGGCATGTATATTAATATACTCAGTGTGTACTTTTGTTTTTCCATTCTATTTATTTCCTCCACCATATTATTAGACATTGAATAATGATTATTAATTTATTAAATAAATATTACTTCATAACTCGCTAATAAATATATAATTTCACCCAAAATATATTCTCTCAGATAACTAGTGATGAAAAAAATGTGATCAGGAATCCTAGAATAATTATTATACCACAATTGGGGATAAAATTTATTCAACTAGTGAAAATAATATTTAAATTAGATAATTGGACACACTTAGTGTGTGACCCTCTAGGCCTCTTTCTCAGTTACATTAGGCAGATCCTGCCTATAGTTCAAGGTTATCACCATGCAACTTGTGAAGGCACCCATAGAGAATGAAGTTAATGCTGAAATGACATTTCACCTCCAATAAACACTTACCATGTATTGTAATACCTTTGTCTTGATATCTTAAATCATGCTGGTTTCATGCTGGTGCCATCAACCCATGTGGTTGATTATTCATTCTTTGACTTCTATGAATTGAAGTTTCACATTCCTTACCATGGCCATGGATTTCTTCAAACTATATCAATTCCATCAGAGTGCATGAGATATCTACTTCCATTATAGATCATAAGGGACAAAGCCTTTCTCGCATTATTTATTAATGAAATATTACTCGTGACACACCCAATATATCCTACCTCACTGTGAATAGTGTGTCATCGCAGTTTTCATCAATACATATAAGTGTGTGAGTTGTAATACCCATTAATAATAATCGTAAAGTCTAAGGAGCATTACATAGGTCCATATATAGGAACATCCAATGAAACTATGAAATGCGGATTTCGTACTAGCATGTCATGTTCTCCAAATATCCTCCTGGATATTACCATGGGTGCACACCTGTAGATGGTGCCTCATTGTTTTATAAATCCTCACCCCTAATGGCATGTATTATTTGGGACCCTCAACTAAAATCATGAGGACATAGAACATATATTCAAGAACAGTGTTATGGAACATTTAGGTTCTCATCATATCAGTGATCCTCTATGACCTTTTAGTGAAAAAACTTTCCTTAGTACATTATCACATGCATTTTCATGAAGAAGAACAATCAGGATGTGATAAGGTATTTATTAATGAATAAAGTAAAAGGTAGTTGGTTCTAGGCCACCAACTCCAACAGACTCCCACTTGGACTAGAGAAAACTACTAACAACCTTTAACCATCTATCTCTAACATGATATTCAAATTTCTACTGAGATTGGCCTTTATACATGGGGCCTGCCACTTTCCCTTTTGTGGAAACTCACCTCTCTAAAACTTCACCCATTTGATAGAAATCCCTCTAGAGGTGATACGTTCAGAGAATGCGCTTTGTCTGTTAATTTGACCTTGGTTCTTTTGCAAGAGTCACCGTTGAAGTATTATCACAATAAAATGTGAATGGATCATTAATACTATACACCACATCAAGCTCCTAGAAAAAGTTCCAAATCCAGATGGATTCCATGGCTGCATCATAAGCCGCTATATATTCATAATCCACTGTAGAACTGAATCAATTGGATTCATTGAACTCTTCCATCTCACAGCTCCTCCATTGAGACAAAAAACATATCATAAATGAGAATTCATATTGTTCTGATCTATCTGAAAACCAGAATAAGCATGCCCTCTGATGAAAAGATCCACATCTCCTCCATACACCAGGAAGTTATCCTTAGTTCTTCTTAGATATATAAGGAGAGTCTTAACAGTAGTCAATTGTTATTCTCTTGGATATTTTTGATATCTTCATACCATTCTCATTTCATAGGCTACATCAGGCCTGGTACATAACATGGCTTACATGATGTATCCTATAGCTGATGCATATGGGATTTAACTCATCATATATTTCTCATGTTGTTTATGGGGACACATTTTCATAGAAAGATGTAGGACATGGGACACTAGAACCAATCTCCACTTGGATTGTTTTATACTAAATCCCTCTACTATTTGGTCAATGTATATTCCCTAGCTTAGTACAAGCATCCTCTTTGATCTATCACGAATGATCTTGATCCCTATAATGTAGGTTGCTTCACCTAAGTCCTTCATGGAGAAAAACTTGTTCAAACACTCCTTAACAGACTGTAAGATTCGTTCATCATTTCCAATAAGCAATATGTAATCCGCATATACTACAAGAATAACGAACACATTCCCATTAAACTGCTTATAAACAGATGGCTCACATTTATTCTTAATGAAACCAAATTCATTTATGGATTAATCAAATCGAATGTTCCCTAACCTGTATTCTCTCTTTAATCCATAAATTGATTTATGCAACTGGAAAACCCATTTGGCTTCACCTAGTGTCACAAACCCTTCTGGTTGTGTTATATATACATCTTTCTGAAGGTTCATATTAAGGAATTTTGTTTGTGAATCCACCTTCCAAATCTCATAGTCATGGTAAGCATCAATGGAAAATATGATTCTTATGGATTTAAATATGGAAACTTGTGAGCAGGTTTTACCATAGTCAATTCATTGAATTTTTCTAAATCCTTAAACCACTAGACTTTCTTTACAGGTTTTAAATTGACCTTTCGTGTCTAGTTTTATCTTAAATACCCATTTTCATCCAATAGGCTTTACATCAACTGGCACATCGACGAGAACCCAGACTTTGTTCTGATACATGGAATCCAACTTAGAATTCATAGATTTTATCCATCTTGCATCTTCTGATATTTCTATTCCTTCATTTTTGGAGATAAGTTCATCATTGTCCATGAATAATGGTTCACCATCCTAGGTGATTAGGAAACCAAATATCTCTGGTTCCTTTACCTCTCTTGAGCTCATATGCATTACTTGTTTTTCTGGAACCTCTTCTAAGGGGACTTGCGGAACTCCTTCCTATACCAACTCTTTTGTATCATTATCATCAAATTTATCAAATTCAATCCTTCTCCAACTATACTTTTTGAGGATTTCCCCCCTCTCTTGAAAGATGGCTTGTCTGGAAATAGTGAATTTCTAGTCTAAAGGGTTATATAGATAATATCCTTTCATTTCCATGGGATATCCTATAAAGATACACCTCATTCCCTGGGGTGCTAGTTTGTTTCCTGATAAGGCCGTAACAAACAACTCACATCCCCATACATCTATGTGCGATAAACTGGGTTTATTTTTAATTCCATAACTCGTAGGTAATTCCATTTTCTACCTTATTTGGTACTCATTTTAATGTGTATTCTACATTTTGTAATGAATATCCCCAAAAAGATAATGGAAGATCTGCATGACTCATCATCAACCTTTCCATGCCCATCAAGGTGTCATTTCTACTTTCACTAACTCCATTCCATTATGGTGTATATAGAGGAGTGAGATAATATAGAATCCTATATTCCTGTAAACGATCGATGAACTATTGGTTCAAATATTCTCTACCTCGATCCAATCAAATATTATTTATTTTCTAACCAATATTATTCTCTATTTATTTCTTGAATTCCATAAATTTATCTAAGGCTTCAGACTTATACCTCAATAAGTATATATAACCATATCTACTCAAATAATTAGTAAATTTAATGAATTAATAATATTAACCTCTATATTCTACTGGAAATGGTCCACACACATTTGGGTGTACTAATCCTAGAAGCACAATGGCCCTTTCACCCTGTCAACCGAAAGACGACATGGACCTTTTACCTTGTAATCAAGTGTGACATTTTCCAAGTGGTTTTAGCTCAGTAATGTCAAAATAACCATCCTCACAGATCTTTGTCAATTTCTTCTCATTTACATGACCATGATGGTGATTCCACAACTTGGTGTTGTATGATTCATGTGAACTTGTTTCGTTATCGATTTACAACACTTGGTTTTTCAAATTTATAACATATAAACCATTATTTAAATGCGCTATAGAATAACATATTTTGTTCTTATAATAGAAACAACCCTTATTTCCATATTTAAAAATAAATTCATCTATATAAAAGAAAGATACAAAAATTATGTTTTGGTAACACTTGGTGAAAAATTAATGTTTCGTAAAACCAAAAGCATTACAGTTGGAAATGAGAGATGGTAATCACCAATGGTCAACACAGCTAGCCAATCAAGACTGGTAGCATGAATATCCACCTATCCTCTAGAAATAATTCTAAATCTACTTGGTTCCTGCATTTGAATACAGATGTGATCCCTAGAAGTTGTGTCTAAACCCCAATGTGTAGAAATTGAAAGATTACACTAGATAACGAACGCACCTTTAGCATCCTCATGCTTCTAGGTGGAGTTCCTATTCTAATGGCCTTGCTGGACACATGAAAAACATACCACCTCCAATTTCTTTCCCTGCCACTGGATCTTCCCCTTCATGGACGGACAATGCTCAGGGGATTCAGACCATTTGTGAATCCTTGGCCCCTTTTCCTTATCCTTCCTTTTCTTATTCAGCATAAGGATTGTGGGTCTATCACACCCCATGTCTGTATATACCTAGATAGTTAAGGTCAAGAGTTTTGATAGAATCTTCTCATTGTTTCTCATGTTGTAGTTGACAATAAATCTATATAAGGTCTTGGGTGGGGATCATAGGATGAGATCTATATGCAACTCATTGGTGAACTTAATCCCAAAGGTGTCCATGCGTTCAATATATCCAATAATCTTGACTACATGAGGACCAGCCTGCGCAAAATCTCCAAGTATTGTTTTTAACAAATCATTTGAGATATCATATCCCTCATCTCTCTCCTTCTCTTGATATAGACATTTAAGGTGAGACATCACGCTATACATGTCCATGTTTTCATGTTACTTCAAGAGATCATTAGACATGGATGATAGAATTAAACATTGCACATATGTGGAACAATCCACATGTGTCATATAGAAAGATAGTTCCTCATCACTTTCCTCTTTTCCAGGCACAATTGGAATAGGCTCTTCCATCATATAAAATTTCCTCTTATGGCGAAGGATGACGCATAATCACATCAGCCATTCCTAGAAATTAGTGCCAGTGAGAAGGTTTTCCTTGTCGAGTATGGTTCGAAATGATATGTTTGAAGTCAATTCTCTTTCCATTTATATTAATTAGGATAATAAAATTTTTAGTACTTTATCATGATAAAACTGATATAAATAAATAAATTAATACTTATTAGACTCCTAATATTTTATCAAAATCCAATATCCATCACCATTGACTTCAGAATATTATTTTTCATTAATATTCTAGTATAAAGGATCCATATTTCCCTTCACATCACCCCAACTAGGGTAGGTCATTCTACTTGACGGGTTTTAGGTAGGTACATCAAATTCTAACTGCATTAACTCACAGCTCCTTGATACACTGAGTGGGTTCCCTAATCCGGAAATCCTTTTATTTTGAATTTTATCAACCTTCACCTCTTGTTCACATCAATTACTGGTGTGGTAGTAAACCCTAGATGTGAACCAAGTCATGTCAACCCAAAACCTTGAATTATAATTCCCCGTAATTGAAAGAACCCCAACTAGGGTTGGTCAATCACATTGAACTATGGTTCGATTCTATCCAAGATTATGGAAGGCATTTACGACATAATATTTCTTTTAGGGATTTTATCCTTATATGTAAATTCCATTTTATTATATTTTATTACATGGTTGTTAATATTAAGTGGGATATACTTAAGTGATTAACCATGTCTAAGATAATATTTATACATAATCTGGTCTTATTTCAGTTCCATCTTGCATTATTGTTTAATTCATTAATTGTGTGATCATTACTACACACCCACAATAAATAAACAAAAAAACTAACAAAAATAAAATAAATTGTATGATCATGATCTTTTTATATTGGTTAATTTATCTAGTGGTTAACAAACTCACCCAAGACCTAGGGGAGAACCACCTTGTACCTTTTGGGTTCGTGTTTACAGCTTTCCACATTTCCATATTTTTATCTCCTTGGATTGGTTTCACCTTGGATCATAAATTGATCCTCCTATACTATCTTAAGAGATTTATCCATTAAATATGATTTTATCTCAATAATAGGTGAAGGGTAAAATGGGGTTTTACATAAATAAAACCTTGGGCATGCATTCCCTACATATTGATGGAGAGAAGACTCACATGCTAAAAAATTATATTTAAATAAATAAATTAAAAGAAACCATTCGCATACAAAGGTCTTGGTCTATATCATGATCATACATACATTCAATGATATTTATGCAAAAATAAAACTAGCATTCAATTATATAATCATTCTTGTATAAGATAAATCACGGTCAAATCAATTAATTATCTTTAATTAATCAATAATTTTATCTTAAACCCTTCTCTAAATTTCCTTCAGATTCTCATCCATAATAATTTTAAGTAAATAAATTCAATTAAAATTATCTTTGAACAAAACATGTACCTTGGAGGTGACCCGGTGAAATCCCATTCCTAACTACCCAATGAGTAGAACTAAACATTATGGAGATGTAAAATTAAACACACATGTATAAAAAACCTATCACATGTTGTTCCTTAGCTTTAGGCCCACACTATGGTACACATCTCAAGGTTTTGTATAATATAATAATAAATTTTACTAAATATGTGTTATTGGGATGAGAAAACGAAAAGTAGTTATGACTACATGACATGTTTTTTTCACCATCCATCTGAAGTACACGCCCAGGGACATGGTGTGTAGATGTTATTCAGAAATATTTGGAGTACATGGAATGTTTAGTGGGAAACACACCATGTAGTATCCACGCAAAACTGTTTCCAGCTAGGAATGCCCTATATGGGGTACACGGTCAAACCCTAACCCAAAGGGAATACACGCCGTGTTCAATTGGTCAAATGGAGATTAATCCTAAAATCATTTGGAAACTATTCCTGGTCAACACATAGATTCATAGAGACATATATAGAATCCAATGACATGGCATGGTTTGGTATACCATCTCAGTGAACGTATTTTATACTACATGGCGTGTACTACCAAATACACACCATGTGTTCTGGTGTTGTATGGACATCAAGATATGGCACCTCTGAATGAGATCCTCTATTTTATTTTAATAAATATTGAAATAAAAGATTTTTTCTGTAATGAGAATGATAAATTAAAGAGGAAGAACTGATCTTGAGACGTAGATTTGTAGAACTATTAACATGAATTGAAACAACTAAATTATTAAATGAAAAAATCATCAATGATAATCTAAATAATTATAATCAATGATATGATAGATCTGATACCACTTGTAGGTTCCAGGCACAACAGAAGCATGTTGGTGGGTGTATGAAACTTTAATTTTTTCATTAGAAATGATGAATCTGAGATCCTTCGTGATAATAAAATTTCGGATCTTTGGAAGATAATTAAGAATTAAAAAAATGAATAGAGTCTAAGAACATTAGATAGGATCATCATATGTTGTTTATAGTTAATTTAATTAAAAGATAAGAATTACCTTGATGGAAGTGTCTCTCTGTTTTTGTTTCTAGTCATAATTTGATTTGATCTGTCATTGCATCGTAGAATCCAAGTGTAGGATTCCTATAGCGGTGATCCACATGTTCTCCATGTATCTTTAGACTTCACCAAATAGATCCCCAGGTGCTAGTCCAGAAGAGCCTTCACTTGCAATTTCTGCCTTCGATCGCCTTGAGAGTCGCCTACAAAGTGCTCTCCTTGATCCAGTCGATGAGGATCTCTCTTATCCCTTGAGAGAGTACTTGTAAGAAAATAATGCTCTCTTGGATTGAGATTTTTCTCTAGATCCATTATTCACAGCCACATTGAATGGATAGGCTAATGAGAATAATATAATTGTTATTTTAATTAATTAGAATAATAAAATGAATTAATAACCTGAATGTATTTATTTATTTACTTTAGTATATAGTATGACCCCATGTCTAATCATAAACATTGACTATTATTATTACCTGACATGCTCCCAATGAATTACAACTAGTATTATTTAATTAAATAAATATTATTATTTCTCACAAATCCCAAGAAAAACTGCAGGACATGTATATTAATATACATAGTGTGTACTTTTTTCCCATTCTCTTTATTTCCTCCACCATATTTATTAGACAGTGAATAATGACTATTTATTACTTAAATAAATATTATTTCAATAATCTCTAATAAATATATTATTTCTCCTACAATATATTCACTCGAATAACTAGTTTCAAAATAAATGTGATGATAAATCCTTGAATAATTATTAAACCAAAATCAGGAATAATCTTTATTCAACTTGTTAGTTTTATATTTAACTGAGATACTTGTATTTACATAGTGTATGATTCTCTAGGCCACATTCATAGTGGAAATAGATGGACCCTGCCTAAAGTCCATGGTTAACTTCATGAAACACACCAAGCCACCCATAGAGAAATAATTTAATGTCGCAATGACATGTCACCTCTTACAAACACTTACTATGTAATGTAATCACTTTGTCTCGATACCTCGAATAAAATGGGTTGCATGCTGGTGCCATCAGCCCATGTGCTTGATTAATCTTTCTTTGACTTCCTAGAATTGAACTTTCCCATTCCTTACTATGGCCATGGATTTATTTAGGCTATATCAATTCAATAAAAGGGCCTAATATATTTACTTCCATTATGGACCAAAAGGTACAAATCCTCTCTCGCATTATTTATTAATGCAGTATTACTCGTAATGAACCCAACATATCCTACCTCGCTGTGAATAGTGTGTCGTCACAGTTTTTTATCAATATATCTTAGTGCATAATTTTTAATACTAATTAAAAATAATATTAAAGTCTAAGGACCAATACATACGTTCGTATACAGGAACATCCAATGACACTATAAATTGAGGATTTCCTACTGGAAGGTCGCATTCTCATAATATCATCCTGGATATTACCAAGGGCGCACACCATGATAAAATGCCTCAACGTTTTATGAGTCATTGCCCCAAATGGACTGTATTATTAGTTTCCCTCAAATAACATCATCCGGCCGTAGAACATATATTCAAGAAAAGCGTTATGGAACTTCTAGGTTCACATCATAGTAGGGATCCACTATGACCTTTTAGTGAAACAGCTATCCTTAGGACATTATCACATGCATAGTAACATAGAGGAAAAATCAAGATGTGAAATGGTATTTAATAATGAACAAAGTACAAATTAGTAGGTTCTAGGCCACCAACTCCAACATATACAACATCAATATA
Source organism: Viscum album (assembly GCA_963277665.1). Lineage (NCBI taxonomy): Eukaryota > Viridiplantae > Streptophyta > Magnoliopsida > Santalales > Viscaceae > Viscum > Viscum album. The sequence goes on along the minus strand of OY728119.1, from coordinate 1,679,787,969 downwards.
TTCAATGATATGTTATGTGATATCTATCCCATCTATCATCTTTTCTTTGGATGGAATTTTCAAAGGGATATTAAATAAACAATAAAATATTTCCATTATTATAGGATTTACCTATCAGGGGACAATATATATTCAGGGGGGTTTTTTAAAAGGGTAAAGTCATAATTTCATATTTATTGAATGGTTATAATAGTTTTTTTAAGTTATTCCATGTACTAATTATGACAGGCCACACATAATTTCTTTTATAAATATGTGTAAATAGAAGAATATTGAAATCACTATGTTTTTTACAGAATGGTATTTTTCTCAATCATGATTGGTCTCATACATATTTCACTCATATAGGTTATAATTTTTGGACAGATTGTCATTTATTGTGTTTTATAATTTCAGTGATTTAAATTGCTTGAATAAAAACCAATTCCAAAGGGGAAGACTATTGAGACAAAGAATATTTGAAGAGTTATTTTAAAAATAAGCTAGTTATAAAGGAATAAGGACCATGTAAGTGTTGTATTTTTTTAAAACCCGAATTACTTAACAATCTTTTGATTTTCTTATGAAGTTGAATGGATGGAGTCCTGTAGACTAATTCAATCAGACAGAGTCCAAAAGATTAAAGAGATTAGAATTAGTATACAATAAATATTTATCTAATTATTTTCAATGTTATTTTTGGATAGATTATTCTAAGTAAAAAATAATTAAGTGATGGATTTTTTTAAAAATTACAAAACATCATGTTTATACAAATATATTCACGATTATTTTTATGGTTTGTTGAAGGAATAATTTGGTAAAACATTTTGGAACCATGGTTAGAGAAAAAATAAATTTGTAACTAAATTTTTGATAGAAATTTCATTTTATGAAGTGATATATGAAGAAATATTAATGAAATTTTATATGTTCAACGAATTTTAGAATGTTAGTGAGTTCATAAAAATGAATCTTTAGAATTATTGGAAAAGATGTTCCTAATGAATAATTGGATAGAGATATCATATAAAGATCATTAGATATAAACATAGTTATGGAATATCCAAATGAAATGATGTTTGAAAAAGGTATAAAAAAGGTTTCAAAAAAACTTAGTAACATATCTATATGTATAAAGTTGTCATATATAATTTTCTGAATAAATTAATCATATAAAAGTATTTGAGAAAATTCATCAATCAAATCCATCATATATAATAACATAGTGGGATTTAGAAAAAGTATTTCCAGTCATCAGATATAGTATCCCTAATGAAGCCGTCAAATCCCATGTTCCGGAAAGAGACCACCAGTTTAATAATTCTACTATAATGTAGTAACAGATATAGGACACCCGATGAAGTTCATGTGAAGGTATAGTGAATGGATGTTTTTATAAAGACATTAAGTGTTATGATACAAAGTAGTTCATTCAATTCTACAATAACCATGATGGAAGAATCATTATTATAGAAATGATTTTTGGAAGATTTGAAGAAACTCAACATTAGGTTTTTAAGAAATTATTTAAAAATTAATTTTGACACATGTATTGTAGGAAGTTTGAATGTGGTCACACAGATAATGTTTTGCATGGTAAATTCAATGTATGGGTCAGAACATTGAATTTTATGTTCATGATCTTTCTTATGTTTTCAAAGAAACTCTATCTATATAATGGGGAGCAGGTTCATCATGGAATGGTTGCTAACATTTTTTATGCTAGGTGAATTACAGAATAAGTGATATACTGATCTAAGATCCCGAAAGATTGTTTTGTCATAGCATCAGAAGTAGTAGCATCATAAATAGAGGTATCTCATGGAGGATACTAGATAGAGTGGTATTAGAATGAAATTAGTATTAGACAAATATGATGAAAAATCTATATATGGTACTAGGTATAAGTATGAGGACACCAAACTTAGTAAGTTGGACCACTGATACCAAACAGATGGTATCATACAAAGATATTCAGATGAAGAAGTTTACATAGTTGTTCTTTCTAACTATTGTGAAATAAAGGGAAGAGGAGGAATAAGATATTATAGTATGGAATGTGTGAAGATAATTGAAGTTTCATAGTGAGAACATATCAATGAAAGTTGATAATGGTTTATATTGTTGTTGTAAGAATTTTTATATCATATTATATGCCTGAGTAAAACATGCACTATCAAAGGACTATATTGTTAATGAAAGTGAGGTATATTCCCTTCTTAATATAAAACACTAATGTATTATTCTCCACTAGTAGTATGGTATTTTATTATTTATAACCCATGTCAAGTATAAGCTAATATTATTGAGTAGTGAACCTTATAAATACCTATGTTCCCATGGGTTTTCTTTTTTTTTTTTGGTTTTCCTATAGACTAAATTATCACTAATTATAGTTAAAGGATATTTCATAATTCTAAAATATAAAAAGAGAAGATTAATGACAGATCAATCCTCCTACAATTGATCAAATAGATCCTAATTTTCCCTTTCAATTGGTATCAGGTCAAAGGTTACTTCATTAACACTTTTTTATAAATGATTGAAGTAAATTAATTATTATATGGTTGTTTTGAACTCAATTTATATTTAGGTAATTTCTATCTTTTATTACAAGAACTATCATAACTATAAAGATAAAATTTTGGTTGATATTTTATCCATAGCTATGAATTTATTGATTCTTTTAAAAATTTATTACCTACTATTATTTAGGGTACTTCCTTAATAGCTACTTAAAAATGAATTTTTAGAATTATTGGAAAGAAATAAATGTTATACTTTCCTCAATCATTTAAAGTTAATTTCTGAGGGTTAAAGGAAATTGAACAATTAAAGGCATCTGGGAAAAGTTGAATAACATTTATGAAGGAAATATAAAAGTGAAATTGAAAATTTATGGATTTGGATATTTTAGTAAAATGATCATGAAATGGTAGATGATGAATCTTATAGTGAATTAGTTTCAAGGGTTAATGACATTGTATGCAGCATAATATGTTTTAGTGAAAATTGGGAATATTAAACTATAGATGAAATTTTTTAAAAATTTATTCTTGATAGATTTCATGTTAGGGTATCATATTTAAAAAATAAGGATCCTAAAACTCTCTATATGGATGATCTACATTTTATTCTCATTACGTATTAAATAAAATGAGAAAATAAAATTAATAATACTGAAACAGTTGATCGAGAAATGTCTTTCTGAGTTGTGAATCAAGGAAAGTATAAGAAGTCACTTGGAGAAGGAGTCCTCAAATATGGAACTAAAGATGAAGAAATTAAAATTTTTGATGAATTCTTGTAATTTTTATCTAGAAAGGTGAAAATATAAAAAATGAAGGAAAAAAGTAAATTTACCATTAATTTTATTTGTCAATGATTCCATTTTATATTTTCCTAAAAATCGTCTATGAATAAAGGAATAGGAAGATAATGATAAAGAAGATATAAATTCAAGATTATCTATAAAAAAAGAAGATATAATATTCAAATTACTTTTCAAAATTAAAAGATAATAATTTATATAAGTATATATAGAGAAAAATTTTGTGCTAATGTTAGTAAGATGATTATTGTGAAGTGAAACCTAAAAACTCAAGTGATGATGCAGCTAGAAAACTGCTTACAACAAAAGTGAATGATCAGAATTTTACTAATAATGAAGGAATATGATATGAATATTTATAAGAATATACTATGTTAGAATTTATTCTTAAAAGAGATCTGAGGGAATTCATCTCACTGTTTGTTAAATTTGAAAAAATATAACAACATATTGAACAAAGATAATTTTTCATAAAATTTTCAAGAATAATTTATTAGAGAAAATATAAATTTTTAATTAATTTTATGGCATAAATATGATAATTTATGAATATAAATATTTCAACATCAATATTGAAGAAATGAAAACAGAAAATGAGACATAATTATGTTTTTACAATAGAAACTTATTGATGTTGAGTAAGAACATATAAAAATTAAAAAATTTGATTTAGAAGTTGGTAAATGTTTTTTATTTTTAAACACTAAAAATATTGAGAAATATTACCCTAAAATAAAAATAATATGTTTGAGAATGTTCAAAAAACGAATCTATTCAAGAGGGACATGTATTTAACCAAAAAAGGAGTGTTAAAATTCTGAAATTTCTAAATAATAAAAGTCTAAAAATAATGATACAATTATTAAAATTGGAAATAGGTTTAACATAAACGATATTTTTTCTATTTTCAACCAAAAAATCTCTTTATAAAAAGGAGACAAGGATGATAGTCAGAAAGAATATGAAAATATGTATACACTTCTAGACAGAATGAAGGTTTCAAAAGAAAATTTAATTTCTATAGACATAGCATGTATGGTGGAGTCTTTAGTCATACAATGAAAATGTAAAGGTTTAATAATTGGCAATTTGAATCTAGGAGGTAATGGAGTAGAGATTTATGTAGATTCATCCAACTCAAAAAAGAGAATATATAAAAAATGATTTTTAAGATTAAATGCAATCTATTTGTGAAATATGTGATAATCCAAGACATACTTATAAATGGTGTATTGTTATTCTTCAAAATCAATAATGTTTACATGAAAAATATCATAAACCCCATGTGAAAGAAGCAACAAAAAAATAAACTTCATTAGTAATTGAATCTTCTCTGAATGTTACAATAGGAGAATGACCTTGAATATTAGACAGTATGTATTCATTACATATGACTAGTGATTTTATGTTTTTGAAAATTTATAATGTCTAGAATTAAGGTACAATGAATTTTGAAAATAATCACTCCCCTATAATTAAAGGCATCAAAACTTATATCATTAGAAAATAATGTTTAACATTTTGAAGTTGCTTATTTATTATAGGATGAAATAAAACTAGTTAAGTGTTTTCTATATTTGTGATAAACAGAATGAAGTGGTGTTCATAAGAGATGATTTTTTGTAAAATGTATTGAAGATGTAAAAGGTGTAACTATATGAAAATACCAAATGAATATATTTTATGTCGTATATACACATGGATCATGTTATGTAAGCATGGTGGAATAAATATCATTTATGGAATTTGAGGCTTGGACATAAGTGTGTAGTAATATGAGAAAGCTAGTGAAGAGATAAAATATTTGGGATATTCTTAATTTGAAAAGAAGAAGATATTGATCTTTTTAAATTTTTGATGTAAAAGATTACAAATTAATATATAAGGAGGTTGAGATACATTAAACTCATCCCTTGGGGATAATCTATTCTATCGTACGTGGGACTATGAAAAAGATATCAAAAAATTGAGATAATTTCACTATTTACTTTATTGATGATTTCACACGTATTGTGTGTATTATGTTTTTTAAACAAAATTTCGTAGATATTAAAATGCATAGGAGTTTCAAGAGAAATGATAAAATGAAAAATATATTTTTGGGAGAAGATTCTAACTTATAATGTTGTAGACTACACAATTGTTAAGATTAATGATTTTATTAAAAATAATGGATTTGTCATGAAGTTAGTGCACCATAAACATGAAAATAAAATGGTGTTATTGAAAGAATAAAAAAAAGTTTGTTTAAAATGACTCAAATATACTGATTTATTATAATAGTTCTCGAGTATTTTAGAGAAAACTTAATATGGTATAGAAGTTCACAATTAGAATCATTATTTCTAAAGGTTAAACACTCATATGAATCCATAAGAGATATATCACAAAGAGACCTATAGTTTGAAATACTTTAGGGTGTTTTAAATCCCTTGTATAATCAAGTCAAAAGTAAAATTATTTTGAATTTTAATGACAGAGGTATTGATGGTCACTTTCTTGGATACACCCCTAATGATATAAGTTACATGTGTAATAATAAATAAACAATAAAGTTTAGTGAATTTGTAGTTATAAGGCTCCAACCGTAAACATTACATAATCATTAGTTAAGTCAAGAATTCACATTGAAGATCCTTTGAGGTTTAGAATTTTAGTGAATTAGTCCATAACTATTAAATTACATCTCAAATATTACAACGTAAACACTTCAACTCAATATCCATTTTTTAATAAAATAAAAACTCTTAAAAGAAAACAAGAATTCTTTTCGTGATATAAATATTCTTGAATTATTCCTTTTCTCTTACCCTACCTTATACCATGTGAAAACCATTTTAAAAATGTGGGATGATCATAAAAATCTCAGTAAGGGTTATAAAACAAGGAAAAGATACATTAGTTCATCAATACGAACAAAAAAAAGATCTTTAACACACCTCATGTGATCAGAAGATTTATGAATAACACATAGAAATCATAAATGATAAAGTTAACTTGTGTAATCCATAACATACTTATGTTGTAGCTTTCACAGCTACATAGAGTGTTACGTTTTTAATACCCAACATAATATATTCCCTAAATCAATTATGAGAAACATTAACCTTTACCTCTGTTACTTTACCCAATTCATTGGAGACCAATCTCAAGATCACCCACCCTAGGTTTATTATGGAACCACTCGTATGTGTAAAAAATTCCCACGAACCAAAACATAATCATAACACATAACACTAGTATAAAAGAAATATAATATTTTCACATTGCTATCATACCATATCAGTTCAATATATTGACATAATAAATCCATTATCAAAACCACTTTCAATACCAAAATACCTAAAAACAGTATATGGTATTTATTTTCCTATTAAAAACATTATGTCTTGTTAAGGGAGCGAAATATAAAATAATGCTCGTAGCGGCAGAAAGGCCATTGTCACTACGTATAATAAAAAGAAACATTCTTTTTGTCGTATAGTAAAACGATTCATATAAAAAAAATTCCCTTTGAATGAAATTAAGAGTAAAAGGGGTTTATACACCATATAAAGTAATGTTGTGTATAAATCAAAGTATGCCTCAAAGAAAGGAGATTGAGAGGGTGTCCCTTACCTCGTGTCCGACTTGACTCGTTCATTTTTTAATCTCCAGAATAATAAAATAATGTTAATTTATACTTGGTTCAGAACCTTTTTCAAGTTCATTATTCTTTTTATATAACTTATTAGCATGTTATAAACATTGCGTAATCATTTTAGTTAATAACGGCCATTTTGTCGATATTTGGTACTTGATTCAAAAATGAACATCTTATAATTACAAGTTGTCCATATCGTCAAAAGTACATTATATATAGAATTATATTCATGATTTAGATATCATATATAGAATATCTATCTAGTATATATATATATATATATATTTATGTATTTATAATAGTACCAAACATTTGAAGATAAGAAATGAAATGCACTATTCATGGAGACGGTAAGTCGTACGTACGCATGAATGCTACTTTCATTTTATATTTCTTATTTAATGTAATTAAAACATTATGATACATAGGTATATTATAAGTAAATTATAATATCATATATAATTTCATTAACTCCATCCTTTATACATTCCATGTATAGCATGAACGAGTCATATCACTTTGAGGGGGCGGTAGTCTGCACTTCCCCAAATGAAATTATCACATTTACCCATTATGGAAACCATAATGGTATTCTATAAATGATAAATATAGAATCATAGACAGAATATAAATATAATATATATCAATTATAAATACAATTCCATTATAATGTTCACCATGAGAGGAGGTAGGAGATAATTGAACAATCATCATTTCGTGAGGTACTAGTTTTTCGTCCAGAGAAATAGTATATTCATATCCATTAGATGGAGGTGTGTGGAAGTGTATTTCAAATAACTACCATTACAAAATCCTATTATATTGGCTATACTGGTGTCTTTATAAATGGATGGAATAATAAGAGTTTAAGGGGGTGGAGAAAGAAAATAAAATAAAATAACTTGAGAGAAGATGTTACCTCTAAATTGGGTAACTCCATTTGGTTTGAAACAAATTGCATTATTGAATTTCCTTATGCCTAAATGATGTCTCCTAGGAGGAATTGAGTAATTATTGTAGCTTATTGAAGTATAGGTTGGATGATCCAAGTGTTGAAAGTGGGTGCTCGAGACCGAACTTGTATTGTACTTTGATTACCAAATAATGAATGCAGGTTGTTAAAATACATGTGTTTAATCTTTCCATAATTGTGTAGATACTTCTCAATTCACTTTGTTAATGGAAATTTCCTTAAATTAAATGTTGTATCAAAAGGGTTATAGAAAATACTAGGCTGTAATGAGAACCCCGAGATTCCATGATAGTAATCATAAACTAGTGTCTTATGGTCTAGTTACATCATTATAAAAGGAAACATATGATGTGTGACCATCAGGAGATGGGGTCTCATAAGCATTGAAACTTCTTCTCATGAAGATCACACTTAATGATCTCTATTAGTTGAGATCATGAGGACATACCAGCATAATATGGACACTATATGTTTCAGGTGTCATTGATCGTTCCTATCTAGAAACATGGGTAATGGTCTCTAGACTTGAGATCATTATCAATGAATGTCATTTAATTATTTACATTAGATGCAAGGAGAAAAACATGGCGATAAATTCATGGAGAGGTAGTTTGTATTGGGTACATCATTAAGGGCTTGGCATTGATTGGATGATCGAGAAATTATTTGTCGCTTTCGAGTTCAGGAAGAGATATCTAGGTCCTAGTTGATTGGGATGGTTGCATCTTCATTAAATACATGTCCATGGTAGTGGAAGGTAATATCATCAAGACAGTTCGATAAATAAAATAAATCAAGTTAAAAATGATTCCACTCGTGTGCATTCCTCTTTATTGAGATTTTTATGACGAAGAGATTATATTACAAAGACCATGTTTGTAGGAAGGTTTTTGTTTCTTTGATTTAACCTTATCTCTATAGGGGCCTTGATGGATTGATACACCCTGCTCTTTGTCAGGGGATATTATTCACTACTATTGAGGTAAGGTCCAACAGGGTCACAGACAATAGCACTTTTAGAATCTTCCTTGTTCTGTGAATAGGAATATAGAACTTGGTAGGCCCCTCCAAAGGGTCTGAGTACTATACAAGTTCTATGGATCACCAAGGTATAACTAAATAATTTATTTATTCAATAATAGATTAATATGTTGAATTTATTTATACCATGTATTTACAAGTGATTAGTAAATACCAAGATTAAATATTATTCGAATGGATTTATGTATCCAGGGTTCGTTTAATATTTTCAGGAGAAGTGAGTTGAGTTATAGACCCTAGTTTATCATGAAATGCATATTTAATATATATTAAAGTTAGTGATAAAACTATAAATATTATTTATGTCTTATTTTTATTTGACATAAATAAATATTTATAGTACTTATACAAAGGATATTTATTTCACAGGGTTCGGGAATCCTATACCGGGTATTTTAGATATCCCCTATACAAGTAAGAGAGAGGCTCTCCCCTTGTAACTATTCATGTATTAATTTTGAGAGCCTCTCTATACTAATAGATTCTAGAGAGAGATCCTCTCAAGAAAGGAATAACGTCAAGAACTTCCATCATGGATCAATGTTCCTTGCCTTGTGGTGATCATCGTTGCGTCGAGGAGATCATTTATGTACCGTGCTAGCACTCGGCATCCAACATATTATGTGCATCCAGATTCGAAAGTCGTGTGTGGATAATCTAGAGGACTTCGATGTCGGAGTCTTCAAGTGATGGTGGCGAGCAACCTGTAACACACTTGTGGATGTTAGATCCAAACAAGGTACATAATTGTTTTTTTTTGTGCTCCGTAAAATCCACGCGTGGTCCTCAGAGCGTACAGGGATAGCTCACCGGAGTCGACATCCTAACATTGCTCTAGTGATGCAATGAATTTTAATTTCCCAGCCCATTAGTGTTCACTTCCTATATTAGTACCTCACAGTGGAACTAGAGGGAGGGTGTGATTTTTCAGAGTCAAAGGAAAAATTAAATTGTATAAAATTTTAGTACGGGGGGATTAAATCGGTTCCAACGCAACCCACCACACATTGGTCCATTTTTGAATGGCCAAGATATTTCCATTAAAAATATTTAATTGGATTGACTCGTCAGTTAATTTTTTCTTTGGATTAAATTTTTGATAAGAACGCGTATTAATTTCATTAATGTGTTCTTCAAAAATTACCGAGATGCAACCACACTTTGAATGGAATCTGGTAGCCGGAACTAATCCGGTAAGTTTAATTTTACTAGTTATATAAAAGAATATTATAATATAATATATTTTTCATATATAATTTTATCTAAATACTTTGGATGAAGTCAATTCATGCTTTTATTTTAAATATATATAAAAAAAGGAGTCCAAGACCCCATTTTGGGGTCTTCTTCCCTTTTATTTAAAAAAAATAAAAAAAAGGGAGGTGTCCTTTTTTCTAAGTAAAAATTAAAAAAGGATTACAATATCCAAATGGGTCTTCTTGTCATGGTTATCCTACATGCTAGGGTGAAACCCTTGCTCCTCCTCTGCCATTGGACCGTCTCCCTACGCCCTTCCTAGCCATCCGCCCCTCTGCCTGGTCGCACCGCCCTAGACCATGTCGCCCAACTCGCACCGCACTCCTCTCTACGCCAGGCCACACCACCCAGTACCCAATGCCCCGTTTTCCCCTCTTTCTCTTGCAGGACGAACCCTATATTAAAATTCCTTCCTCTCTCCCATCAAACTGTACCGACCCTCCTCCGGCTCGCTTCGTCAGACTACCTTAGGCTTGATTCGACAGACCGCTTCAGGCTCGGTGTGTTGGACCATTCTGACTCACCTACTACCGGACCATGGTACCAAACCTCATCCCTACTATCGGATCATGTTGCCTCACTCACCCCATGACACATGTCGCTGCCCGACCGCACCCCTGACAGAGCATTGGTCCACCTCCCATGCGGCTGGCCGAAGCAAGGGACAATCGCTCTTACCATTTTTCGGAGTGGTACCGCGCCACTTCTGTCCCCTATCGGAGGACTTCGTAGCTGTCCAGAAGGTGCTGCCACCGTGACTGCTACTAGGCCGGGAAGATACGCCACAGTCACGCTTTTCCTATGTCGCAGTCACGCCGCAGTCACGTAGCGATTTGGCACTGATCCAGTATGATACTTGCGGCGGTTTACGGTCATATTGGACTCCCCCCCAGCTAGAGGTAACCCCATTTTAAATTAATTGAAATTAATTTACTTTTTAAAATTAAATTAATTAGAATTAGTTTGTGGTTTAAATTTAATTTAATCTGAAACATCAATTTAATTATAATTAAAATTAAATTAATAATTTTATTTAAATTTAGAAATAAAATTAAATTCATAGTTTAATTTAATTTTATATTTAAAATAAATTAATGGTTTAATTTAATTTTGGTATTGAAATTAAATTAAATAGTAGGAATTGATAAAAAAAATACACTGAATTTATTTAAATTTATTTAATATATAAGGACCCCCCGTACTGTTTAAATTTCATTGTAGATTAATTTTAATCATGCATTACATTTACTGACTGGTCTTGAGCAAGCAATCGAACTGTGCATGTTTGGTGTTTTTTATTTATTTAATTATTTATTCAATGCATGCGATGATTTTAATAATCAATTAGATAAATGATGGTCTGTGAATCGTCCTTTTAATTCAAATATGTATAAGTTCATGTGTGTCCAACGCACGAGCTTTATTTTGTACCCCAGTTCCCCTCCCCTGCATGCGAGTATATTTGTAATTAATCGATGATAATCTGAGATGAATACCACACCATGTCGAGGTGGTAATCTTGACGGGAGCTGATCTCAATTCCCTAGGGCTAGTTGCGACGTGAGTCAAGTCTCGACTCATGTATGGATGCCCTAGGTCAAGATTGATCAGTTATGAATCGGTCTTTATAGAATTATCAAGCCCAATCATATGGAATGAATTACTTTATGCATTTTCTATTATTTTATGTGAGTGCATGATTATTGGTTGATCCCATAGAATAGTAATCAAGATAAAAAATGCATAAAGAAATGAAAAATTTATATTTCTACTTCACTTTAAATAGTTATCATGACAATATAGATTGGACATATAGAGAGAAAAGGATTATTCTTCAATAAATATTAAAAATACCTCAAAGATATGTTAAGTCCAATGAATGCCTTCAATTTCTTACATTTAAACAAAACCGGCTATTTTGGGTGCTCTTCAGGAATAGTTGAGAGTTCCTTTTATTGCCGGGGCATTTTCATGAGAGAACTGGGTCGACTTAACTAAAGGGAGTAGAGAAGGATTATCCTTAGCAAACATGCTATCACTTTAGTGGCAAGATTTTGAGATAATGATGTTTAGATTCCAAAAATCTAGGACTTTACTACACAACACAAGGAACCACAAGACAAGTGGTTGGCCTACTACTACCTACCTTGAAACCCTCTATGTAGTGGCATAGCCATTGCTTGTTGACTACGAGGGAGGTTTCAGTGATCCTTTCCACTAGAATACTCATGCAACAGAGTATTGCAAATATAATAGTGAGGGCTATTAATGATCACTAATATAGTGGGAGACATTAAAATGATTTATTAATCATAAATTTCAAAAGGTAATAAAGGAAAAGTACTAACTGCTAAATATGTATCTGATGTAGATTCAAAATGGAAATCACCAACACCAAAAGTTTTTTATCACTGCGATCAATTTTGGATAAAGAAAATATCTGGAACGACAATAACTTTCAGGAGTCGTACAGGCGCTTACACATAGTACTACATCATGAAAAGAAGTTAAATGTATTTTAATACCCAATTCGTAATAATCCTCCTTAGGGAACAATCTAGGAGGAAAAAGATAAATGGAGAATACATGTAGATGATGCTCTGGATGTACAATGCGTCAGTTTTTCATCCATGTCTAGACAATTGTGAAAAATAAATGAGGATGAGGGAACCTACAAGATGATTTTACATCTCCAAGAATTATATTATGAGAGGGCCATGCAGGAACTATATGAGATTTCATGTTCTCTTTATAACTATAGTCTAGCAGAAGGGAACCAATCTGGTCCTCGCATACTCAAGATGATTGGGTATGTTGAGAGGTTTGTAGCCATTGGGTTCAAAATGAACCATGAAGTAGTAGTGGATCTCATTATTGCCTCTTTACTGTGAAGCTTCTTCGATTTTTATTGTCAATTATAATAGGAATGATATGACAAAGGCTCTCTCGGGCATTTTGGCTTTAGTTCTCCAAGCTGAAAAGGATATAAAAAATACCAATTCATATGGCCTTATGGTGAATAAGAAAAACAAGGGCAACACAAAGGGTTCTAAGGCCAAGTCAAGGCCAAAGACACTAATGCATCATCCTGCAAAGATGAAAAAGATTCCAAGGTAGAGTAATGAGTAGGAAGGTGTCTGCTTTGGATGTGGTAAGAAAGGCCACTAGAAGAAGAATTGCAGAGCTGGGGAGAAGAAGAAAACAAATGCTTCTACTTTTGGTATTTTTGTCATTGAATGCATTATTTATTTACCTATAATTTGGGTATTGGATACAGCATGTGGCTCACACATTTTTATTCATATACTGGAACCAAGTAGGTACAAGAATATTACAAAAGGTCAAGTGGATCTCCGAGCTGCAAATGGTGCATGTATGGTGGCCTTGGTAGTTGGAGACTATCACTTAACCTTTCCAACTGGTTTGGTTCTAGTTTTGAACAATTTTTATCATATACCATCTATTACTAGACAAATTATCTCTAGGTCGAGTCTTGTCACTATGGGTTTTTATTTCATGATTGGAAGTATATGTTTTCTCTTTTATAGGGATAACATATGTTATGGTATGGCACATATTAACTGTGGTTTATATATGCAGGAACTTGAGAACCCCGTAATGGAAATCAATGACAAAAACAGCCAACATGACTCATATATCACCCACCTATGGCACTTCAGGCTTGGTCATGTAAATGAGAAACTATTGCGATGACTACATCAAGAAGGGTATTTAGACTCAGTACAATTAGAACCCATATATGTATGTCCAGCTTGTTTATAAGGAAAAATTACCAAATAACCTTTCTTAGGAAAAGGGGAAAGAGAAAATGAAATACTATAATTAATACATACTGATGTATGTGGTCCATTTCTAGTAGAGGCAAGAGGTGGTTTTTCATACTTCATTAATTTTACCAATGTCTATAGTAGGTATGGATATATCTACTTAATGTGGTATAAGTCATATTCCTTTTTGTTTTTAAGGAATACCAAAATAATGTAGAAAACTATCTTGGTAAGAAGATAAAAGCCCTCCACTCAGACTGAGGTAGATAATATCTTAACCAATATTTAATTGATGACATGAAGGTGTGTGGGATAGTATCCCAACTCACTCCTCCATATACACCACAGTGGAATGGTGTTAGTGAAAGGAGGAATACGACCTTGCTTGACATGGTCAAATCAATGATGATTCATGCCACTCTTCCATTATCCTTTTGGGGATATGCCTTGCTGATAGCATCATATACACTTAACCGAGTACCAACTAAACCTACAGATGGGACTCCATATCAATTATGGTATGGAAAGAAACCCAGTGTGACACACATATGTTAATAGGGGTGCGAGGAATTTTTCTAGACATTATCAAATGAAAAATTAGCATCCAAAATCACTAAGTACATCTTTATAGGTTATCCAAACAAAACTATAGGATATTACCTATATAACCCTTTAGATAGATAAGTCATTGTGGTATAATATTCCACATTTCTAGAAAGGGAACACATTTCTATTGGAAATAGTGGGATAAATATTGAATTCAATGAAGTTAATGCTCCAAATGAAAAAGAGTTGGTAGAGGAATAATCTCCACAAGAACAAGCGGAATAAGAAGTTGTTTCTGAGACACAGATACTGTATAGGTCTACGCGAGAGGTTTGAGAACTAGAGCGTTATATTTTTCCTATCACCGAGTTAGGTGACACATTATTCCTTGAGGATGATAAACCTCTAACCTCCAAGGAAGAAGTATAAGGAAAAGAAGCTGATAAATAGAAAGAAGCCATGAATTCTGAGATGGAGTCCATGTACCAAAATCAATACTAGATTTTGGTAGAACCACCGGTTGATGTAAACCCATAAGATGTAAATGGGTATTCAAGAAGAATATGGACATGGAAGCTGAGTTTAAGACCTTTAAATAAAGACTGGTTCAAAGGGTTTAAGACAACATCAAGGCATTGACTATGATGAAACCTTCTCACCAGTAGCAAATTTTATTTCCCTTAGAATGTTTCTTGTAATAGCAGCCATTCATGGTTATGTAATTTCTCAAATGGATGTCAAAAGAGCTTTTCTAAATGGAACGTTGGTAGAAGTCGTCTATATGAATCAAACCTAAGGGTTTTTCAAGTAAAGGAATGCCAATAAAGTATTCAAGATAAAGAGATCCATTTATGGATTGAAGCAGGCATCAGGATCATGGAATGTTTATTTTGATGAGGCCATAAGAGATTTTGGATTTAAAAAAATGAAAGTGAGACTTGTGTTTATAAAATGGTTGAAGGGAATGTCATAGGTTTCCTAGAGTTAGAAAGCTGTTAAAACTATCCAAAAGTACTTGAGATGTACTAAGGATATATTCCTGGTGTGTGGAGGATATGAGGAACTAGTAGTGAGGGGGTATACTAATTCTAGTTCCCAGATATATCTTGATGATCTGAAATTGCAGTCATGCTACATCTTTTCCTTGAATGGTGGTGTAGTGAACTGGAGAAGCTCGAAAAAAGCTGTTGGTGCTGAATCTACAGTTGAATCTGAATATATTGCAGCTTCTGATGTAGCAAAGGTAGCAGCCTGGATATTCATATTTATCTCAGACATTGGTGTTGTGCCCAGTAGTGCAGACCATATGCCATTATATTGCAATAATACTACTAAAGTGGTTCTTGCCAAGGAGCCTAGGTCTCACCAGAGGACAAAGAATATTTTTCAAAAGTTTCATCTCTTGAGGGATTTTAATCAAATATATGAAGTGACTGTTTGCAGAGTAGCCATAGAGGACAACATGGTAGACCACCTGACTAAAGCCATTTCTCAGCAGAAGCATGATTCTCATGGGAGAGCTAGCAGATTGAAACCTTTTAGCAGTTGCCTATAGTGCAAGTGGGAGTGTTTAATGTGGGTGCCCTAGATCAAACATGTATTGTACTTGGATTACCACTACATGTATGTTGTTGATTATAATACATATTTTTCATATTTCCATAATAGTGTAGATACTTCGGTATCCACTTTGTTTATGGAAATTTACTTATATTACATGTTGTATCAAAAGGGATATAGAAGATCCCAGGCTATAATGAGAACCCAGAGATGCCATGACATTAATCTTAAACTAATGTCCTATGGTCCAGTTCCATCATTCTGAAAGTACATAGATGATGTATGACCATCAGGCGCTGGGGGTTCATAATCATTGAGACTTCTTATCATTAAGTTCACACTTGATGATCTCTAGTAGTTGAGATAATGAGGACTGACCCGTATAATAGGAACACCACATGTTTTAGGTGTTATTGGTCATTCCTATCTATGGACATGTGTAACGGTCTCTAGACCTGAGATCATTATCAATTAATGTCATTTAATGATGTACATTTGATGCAAATAAAAAAACATGGTGATAAATTCATGGAGAGGTAGTTTGTATTGGGTACGTCATTAATGTCATGGCATTGATTCAATGATCGAGAAAGGATTTTTCGCTTTCGAGTTTAGGAAGAGATATCTCGGGCCTGGTAGATTAGGATGGTTGCACCTTCATTAAATCTGTGGCCATGTTTGTGGATAGTAAGACCGTCCGGACAAATCAACAAATAAAATAAAGAAAGATAAATAATGATGACAATAGTGTGCATTCTGCTTTATTGAGATATTGATGATGAAGAGATTATATTACACAGACCATGTTCGTAGGAAGGTAGTCATTGCTTTGACTTTACCTTATTTCAATAGGGGCCTCGATGGGTTGTAAGACCCCACACTTTGTCAGTGGATATTATTCACTAATATTGAGGTAAGGGCCTAGAGGGTCACACACAATAGCGCTTTTAGAATCTTCCCTATTCTGTGAATAGGAATATAGAACTTGGTATGCCCCACTAAAGGGTCTGAGTACTATCCAAGTTCTACAGATCACCAAGGAATAAATAAATTCTTTAATTATTCAAACTTGGAATAATATGTTGAATTTATTTATACATTTATTTTCAATTGATTAATAAATACAGTGACTAAACATTATTCGAATGGATTTAAGTATGCAGGGTTCGTTTAATATTTTTAAGAGAAGTGAGTCGAGTTATAGACTCTAGTTTATCATGCAATAAATATTTAATATATATTGAATTTTCTAATATAATTATAAATATTATTTATGGTGTAATTTTATTTGACATAAAAAAATATTTATAGTACTTATACAGAGGATATTTATTACACGGGGCTCAGGAACCCATACTGGGTATTGTAGATATCCCCTATATAAGTAATAGAGTGGCTCTACCATTGTAACTATTCATGTATCGATTTTGAGATCCTCTCTCTCCTCATGGATTCTAGAGGGAGATCCTCTCAACCAAGGAAGAAATTCAAGAACTTCCTTCATGGATTGAAGTTCCATGCCTTGCGGTGATCACCGCTATGTCGAGGAGATCATTGGTGTGCCACGCTAGCACCTGGATTCCAACAAACGAAGTGTGTGCATATTTTAAAGGTGTGTATGGATGATCTAGAGGACATAGACATTGGATTCTTTGAGTGACATGCACTTACAACATGCGACGCACTTGCACACATTAGATCCGAACAAGGTATAGGTTTAATTTTATTTTTGTGCCCTTTCAAATCCACACATGGTCCTCGGACCGTATAGGGAAAGCTCACTAGAGTCTATGTCCAAAAAATGCTCCGGTGATGTAAATTTTTTTAATTTCCCATCCCACCAGCTTCCGCTACCCATCCCAGGACCTCAAACCATGGGGCTTGAGAGTTGTGGGTAATGGGTTATAAGTGGCTACTTTTTTAAGACAGAGGAGGGGTTCTTTAGGAAGGTTTGAAAGTATTATTTTATAATAAAATTATTTTTGGTTTCAAACGGTCTAAAACTCATTAAATTAGATGATATGATGCATATAAGTCGAAAAAACATCCAATAAGAATTTTACAGGATTTGGATATTTTTTAATCTTTAACTATTTTATTTAACCCTTCTTTACTCTTATTGTTTTTTCAATAAATTAGCACATTGAGAATAAAAAATTATTACCAAAACATGAAAAATATATAATTAATGAGTAAATAAAAAATCTAGGCTTATGATAACTATTTTCCAAAATTTTATATTTTTTGGAATTTTATATTATTTAATTAAATATTTTATTTTTAAAAAAATGAATTATGTCAATTTTGACACTTTTCATATCATGACTTTTTAAAAAATCCATAAAAACATGATTGATTCAAAAAAACATATTTAATACTAATTAAACAAGTAAATATCATCCATAAAATTCATGGTTGATGTCAAAATAACCAAATTGCAATTATTTTATCATTTATAATATCATTTATTTGAATCCATTATTATTGAAGCAATCACTACATTACCATTGGGTCATAATTAAATTTTTTTCTTTAATGTAAAAAAATTGAAAATAACATACCATGATGTATGAAATATTTTTAGATTTCTAATTACTATTTATAGTCGAAAAGAAAACATATATAACCCCATATAAAAATTATTTTACTAAAACATATATATTTATGTAACATTTTACTTAGCTATAAATTAATTTGTATAAAATGTCATTTTCACTTAAAAGTGGCTCCATGGGGTCTCAAAATCGACCTAGGGATGCCCATGGTTAGACATGTATCAAAAAATAGGATTAAGACATGTGTTAGGGTAATTTAATATTATTATAATATTATTTTCTAACCATATTGACCAAATTTAACCTTTAACCATGGTAAATAAAATATTTACTGAAGTTACTATTCATAATGTTTTAAAATAAAAGTTACCTATTTACAAAATTTGGACCTCCTGAATCCAAATATGGAATACATTTTTCCAAATTCAAAACACAAAATTTTTAGAAATTAATTTAAAATTAATTCCATTTGTCAAAACCAAAAGCCTCTTTTTAAGAAATAATTACTATCAAAAGATTGACACTTTTTTATGTCCAATTTTAATGTGAAATTACATCCAATGACCAACATTGAATTAAATGTTATAACTATAATCTTATTACACTTTAAAATCAGAAAAAAGAAAAATCTAACTATATAAATAAAGTATATTAAAAGACACTTTTGACAAAAAATGCTGTATTTTTCACTATTCATTAAAAAAATGGACTTTATCAGAAAAATATAAAAAATTTACCCAAAGTAAATTTGACATCCCTCTTCAAAATAATAAGTTTTTTTTTCAAATTTTACATATAAAGTGACAAAAACTAGATTTAAAATGGTTCTCCATCAAAAGGCGGTAAAACGACATTTAAAGAATATTAGTGTATTTGATGCTTAAAATTGGATTCCTTCTTATTTTAAGCCTCTACAATTTATCGAATAAATTTATAAACATTTAAAAAACATTAATAATAATATTGTAGATAGGTCTATTCATTCATGCCAACATAATGTCTAGGGGTTAACTACCATATAAAATAATATTATATTACTATTTTTCAATATGACTCAACCGTGTGTGCAACATGAGATTTCAGAGAAACCCATGGTTGTGTGTCCGGTACAATATCGAACATAGAATCCATTTTAATGTAAAATTAATATTTAATTCAAAAATATTTAAAATTATGAAAATATCATATTCTTTATTTACCTGGGATGTCACATCCTTCCCCTCATTTTGGAAATTTCATCCTCACAATTTTATTCACTTATCAAATAAATGGGGGTATTTATCCCATATAGCATTCTCGGATTCCCATTTTGCCTCTACAACCATATGGTTTTCCCAAAAAAACATTTACCAGATGAATTACCATATTGTGCAACACTTTATCTCTTTGGTCAAGAATATAGACTCACTACTGGAAAATGGGTCTATACCCACAGTTTTGTGTATAACCGTGGGTATAGGCCCCCCCTATACCCACGGTTTGGGAAACTGTGGGTATAGGGATAGTATCGAGACCTATACCCAAGGTTTTGGAGAACCGTGGGTATAGGTTTTTTTTGAAGAACTATACCCACGGTTTTGGAAAAACCGTGGGTATAGGTGTTGTTTGGAAGACCGATACCCACGGTTTTTTAAAACCGTGGGTATAGGTGGTATATTTTTCAAATACATATACCCACGGTTTTTCAAAGCCGTGGGTATAGAGTTCCCGCGTTATGGCGGGAACAAAAAATTCCGCGGGACGGAAATTTTTTTTTATGAAAAGACGATCTTAAATAATATAAATATATAGATACGAAATATTAAATCGTATAATATGTTTAGGTTAGTTGGTCAGTACCTCACATGCCTCAGCATAGGTCGCGGGTTCAAAAACCCGCGTGTTTTATTTTTTGATTATAGCAGATATATTAATATAAGAATAAAAAAGTTTAATTATATAACAATTGGTTTGTTACCTCGGTTGGTCATTGTGACTGGGCAGCGAACGGGAGGCACGGGTTCGAAACCCGCTGGACTTGTCTTTTCGATTATAACTGTTATATTAACATATTAAAATAAAATTATCAATATATATCAATAGTGGCGTTAGATCAGTTCGTCACTTGGTGTGGCGCGAGATTCAGGTGCTGCGCAGTTCCGGGTTCGATTCCCTTCCAGCGCGGTTTTTTTGAATTCAATTACCCCACAGTTTGAAAATCAAAACTATCTGAATGAATTTTCTTGATTTGGAGTATTCCACTTATCTTTTTAATAAAATTGATGTCAATTTTAAATAAAAAGATATGCTTGGAGTCATACCTATCACACTATGTATCATATTGAGGCTCAAATGATTCTTACACATCTAAAATTACTTATGGATCTTTTTCCCAAAGTATAATGAAATAAAAATGTTTTTTGTTGGTTTTGAGTATTTCACTTGTCTTTTTTACTAAAATATCATTTTAAACTAAAAACGCGCACTTTGAGTCATACTGATAACATAATATGTTAGTTTGATGTGAGAATGATTTTTATATATCAAAAATTATTTATGAATATTTTTACTAAATTATTAAGAAAATATGAGCATGTTTTCTTAGTTTTCAGTGAGTGACACTCTTTTTGAACTAAAATGCCAATTTTAAACTGATAATGAACACTTTGAGTTATATTGGGAACAATGTGCATAAAATTGAGGTTTGGATGATTCTTACATGTGAAAAATGATTTATGGATTGTTTTAATAAATTATTAAAATAATTTTAATGTGTTTTCTTGCTTGTGAGTATGTATTTTGTCTTTATTACTAAAATTAAAATCAAATTTAAATAAAAACACACACTTGGAGTCATACCGTGCACACCATGGCTCATATTGATTTACGTATGATTCTTACATGTCCTAAATAACTTATGGATCATTTTTCTAAAGTATAAAAACAATATGAATGTGTTTTCTTGGTTTTGAGTATGTCCCTAGTCTTTTTTATTAAAATTAATGTAAATTTAAAATATAAAGGCACAATTGGGGCCATATCGGTAACATAGTGCACCATATTTGAGGTGTGGATGATTCCTAAATGTCAAAAATTACTTTGGGATCACAATTCTAAATTATAAAAATAAGACAACTATGTTTGTTAAGTTTTGGGTATGTTACTTTTTTTTACTAAAATGTCTTTTTAAACTGGAAACATGCACTTTGAGTCCTACCGGTCACATAATGTGTTGGTTTGATGTTATATTGATTGAAACACATCAAAAATGACTAATTATATATTGTAGTTAATTATAAAGATATTCCTAGTCAGTTTTCTTTGTTTTTTGTGAGTAACACTTTTTAAACTAAAATATCAATTTTAAACTGATAATGGAAAATTTGAGTCATACTGAGCACATCATGTATCGAATTGAGGTGCGACTAATTCCTACTTATAATAATGACTTATGGATCATTATCCTAATGTATGAAAATAATTTGAATTAATTTTCTCAGTTTTGAGTATGTCACATTTCTTTTTTACTAAAATTAATGTCAGTTTTAAATGAAAAGACACAATTTGAGATATACTAGTCACACCATGTGTCTGGTTGAGGTGTGGATGATTAATACACATCATAAATGACATAGGGATCATTTTACAAAAGTATCAAAATAATTTTATGTTTTTTATTAGTTTTGAGTATATGATATGTTTTTTTGAATTAAAATATAAATTTTAAACCAAAAAATATAATTCATGACATACCGAGCAGACTATGTATCAGATTGATGTGCAGCTGATTGAGTATATGATGTCTGTTTTTCATTTAACTATATATTATTTTCCAAAAATTAAGGGTCATTTTCTCTAATTTGTGTCTTGTTGTAGACATTTGAAATCAAAATATAACTCCCCAAAAGATCTGTAAAAAATTAAATAATTATTTGATAAAAATAATAATGAAATTAACTTAAAAATAGTAGATAAAATGGTGAAAATTTAACTAAATTTGTAGTAGGAATTCTCCTTTTCATGATTTCTATATACATTCTTGTACCATTTACTTGTTATCATTTTCTTAGTTTTAGTATCAATGTCCAATATTTCATGGGTACAAGTAGCTTCAAACAAACCACCAGAACACAAGAAAAAGACTCCACCTTTATAAAGAACAATTATTTTGTTATTAATACTATAAATAAATAAATTAAACAGAATTATTAAAAAATATTATAATTAAATTTCAATTTTAAACTGAAACCACATAATTTTAGTCATATCGGGAACAATGTGTATCAGGTTGAGGTATGGTTGATTCTTACATGTCACAAATTACTTAGGGATCGTTTTCCTTATATTTAAAAAAATCCAAATGTGTTTTCTTGGTTTGGATTATGTCACTTGTATTTTTTACTAAACTATCAATTTTTTACCTAGTAGTATACCTTATTCAAAAAGTTAATTTTTTTAGTTATATGTCATTAAACTATAATATAAGTATTCTTGATCATATGAAAATAAAATAAAATGAATTTATGCAATCTTACATGACCCTAAAAGAATGTACATTGGACAATATAATATGAAATTAATATTTTTTCAGTGGTCCTTACCACTTGACCTTAAATAGTAAGAAATACCAACCAACATAGATGTTGATTACCTATATTTTATTTCCTCATAAAAGTGTCTAAAGTATAAATATAACCATAGAGGATTTTTTTTGAACATTACATTTTCTACATTAAAATACTTTTAACCTTCATCATAGCTTAAAATTATAACAATCTTTTTTCAATGATAATTGGGATTCTCATTCCCATTGTTCTTAAATATGATTCCAAACTATAACATTTTTTATTCACCCACTGTGGATACATATGAGATATTTTTGAATCTCAATCCCAAAATCATGATATATTTAACCACTATAAAATAAAATAAAATTCACATATTACAAATAAATACCATAAAAACTTTTATCCTTTGGGTTATTGTAAGGATAATATATAAACATTCTACTTCTTATCTACTACAAAAAACGAAAATAACACATTATATATTCTTGTATTGTACTAAACATTAGTGTATCACTTTATTTTTTCTTGGAAAACCTTAACCATTAGTTTAAACCTATTATTATTCATTGATTAAACTAAAATAAATATTTAAATTTGAGTTTTTATGAAATATAATAAAATATATCATTCCCTTTCACTATCATAGAGAGTACGGACTCCAGGATAAACCATTTACCTTATTAGATGGAAAAAACTTCAGTGTGACCCATTGTGTATTTTAAAAAGAACCTAAATTCCATTATATATTTTTTACTCCTTTTGACAGTTTTAAACATCAATATAACCTTTTATAGATTCCAAATGACACTAAAATCTAGAACATTCATTAAATATTCCTATATTTTTCTATAGATTAGTATATCCTTTTCAATATTTTGGGTGATGATAAAATATAACATAACATTATCATTTTTTGTTCATCAAAATGGGAATATCCTAATTCTGTTGTATTTTTAATTGAGAATTATGATGAGTTTTTTTATTAAAGATCTTGTGGACATATATCATTTTATATAATGAATGTTCATTTTCATATTAGTGATGAACTAGTGAACACATTTCTTTATGGTGATACTGTTAAAAACTATCTATATTCATAATAAGGATAGGTTAAACACCTCTTCTCATATAATTAATGTGAGATTCTATGTGATATAATGGTGGGATGATTTAATTTCACATCATTTGCATTTAAAAGAATCACTTTTAGTAAATCCATTTCACTAATATAAATTTGATTTGTTATATGTTTTGATTTCACAAGAATTTGTTGAACCTATAGAAGAGTGTGAGCATAGAAAATAGTATGATTTTGGGGATGATAAAAAATTCCAACCTCTTGTTTTAAAAAAATGGATTAATTAAACTATGATATTCCCTATATGAATGATAATAATGAAAAACAAAAAAACATCATTAATCGCATCTTAAAATGAGAATATATAATATTCTGGTGAATTCTATATCTATTTTTATTAATTTTTTCATTAAAATCCTTCTTCGTTACCATGACTTTGTAAATAAATATTATCATAATTAGAATCAAATTTTTTTCATTTTTATTTAATCAATATCATCATAAGACACTCATTCCATAATATACCCACCACCACCACCACCAAATATAATTTTTTTTATTAATCCACTTTAAGGATAAGTGGGAAACCATAGTTCACAAAACATTGATACCACTATGTGCTGAAAGAACTCACAAATTGATTAAACACAACACTAAGATTACTAGAATCAGACACACTATATAATTCCTAGTGCATATTACTAACCTGGATGTTTGGATCCTTATTGATAATCTCTTCAAGGTGAGTAGCAATTCTATACATTGTCTGAATGAATTCCTCCAAGTTGATTTTATAGTGGTTGAAACCTTGAGCGAGGATTTGGTCTTTTTTATCTAACCACACCTCTTGATCCTCCTTAGCATCAACTCGCAACCTTATTTCATATATTCTATCGATATCCACTTTTGATGTGTTGACCAAAACATCTTTTTAAATCATTTCTTCCTTGGAATGGAGGATGAGTTTCAAGTACTCTCCTTCTTCTTCGTAAACTATTTTTTCTTTCTCACTTTGTTCTCCACTTTATCCTTTTTTAAGGCTTTTCTTCCTTTATTTCCACACTTTTTAGCTGAACAAGTTTCCATCGGCTTAGGAAAGTGGGAATAGTCTTTCCGTCCCATTGATTTTTCCCCCTTGACCATACTAAACATTCCTGTGACTCGATTTCCTTTCTTCCGTTTCTTCCTTCCAAGACTATGAAGACATTTCCCTTGAATTCTTTCCTAACTATCCACTGATAATTAGTTGTAACTGTCGTCACCTGAATCATCCTCCTCTAAAGCTAGAGTTGGTTCTTTGAAATCTAGACCATCAAAGTGGTTACCCAACACCACAACATGGCCTTCTTTGAGAGGGCTCTTCCTACACAAAGACTTCACCAATCTTGCCTTAACCTCAAAGAAATTCTTCTTCCCTACACTCACAGCCTTCAGTTGAAGTGGAGGTCGGGAAGTGAGGGTGTTTCGGTCTAAGGGGGACAATTAATTCACCTATAAATCATTCCTTTTCCAATCTGTGATACTACATCTGAATCCTCTTACAAATTTTTTCTAGATATCTCAGCCTCCACACCGATGTCAACCCCAGTGGCAACACAACAAGAGGTCCCCATGATGATTAAGGCCTCTACCTTTTCTTCTGGAGGCACACTTGCTGGTACAAGACCGAAGCAAATAGGTTGTCCAGGTGGTTGTGACTCCTTAAAACCCTGTTCCTACAATAGATTGAGGATACCCAAGTCCTGTTTCAAATGACTAAACACCAAATCCACCAGTGGATTTTCACTCGACCCACTATCCTGCAATGGTATAGAAGGCGGTGGCGTGGTTGTCCCCTGGTTCTCCCCCATTACAGTAGCAATTGCATCCGCTCAGCATCGCAGACCAACAAAATCTTCTCCCATATCAGATTGATTAACATATATAGAATTGGAAACCGAGATAATTCCATCCTCCATAAGATGGGGAGGCTCAGTCTGGGAACAACCATGGAAGCTATGACGAAATTTGGAATCCTCATAGCCTAAACGATGACAACCAGAAAAAAATGGGATCCAAGAATTATAACATACCGTATGGTTCCAGTAGATCTCTCCCTCAATATCAATGGTGATGGATTTCATACGGCCTTTCGATATATCAGCTTCAACACAGATCCTAGGTGCAACAAGATGGAAAATGACACACTAGATATTATATCACTATCTAATTGATGATCTGATGGCCCAAATAATTCCACCACCCACCAAAGTGAAACCACTATATTGTTATTTTCTTCCATCATTTAAGACCACCCATGAAAAAACCCTAGAGAGGGAATTAGTCTAATTTTATTTTAAAAATGATAAGGAAATTATCAAAAAAAATAAAAAAATGATGATAAAATTAACAAAATTAATAGTAAGAAGTATCCTTTTCCTGATTCATGAATATATTCTAACAGCACATGAGCATGATCCTGGTTGGAGAGGACTCGTAAGTGCATCCAGGAGACCTGAGATCAAATCTAGGTGGAGGCACAATTTCCAAGTACTGTAGCAGTACTGTAGCGGGGAACTGTGCAGCACAGTAGTAGGTACTGTAGCATGCACTGTTTGGAACTGTAGTAGTCCGAAATATGCCCCTGTTTAGGCCTTCGGGCCACTGATTTGGTCCTCAAGTCCTTTAAGGCCTTTAGTACACCCCAATCCTTCAGGCTAGTAAGGCCTTCGGGCCACTTCAAGGCCTTCGGGCCACCACAAGTGTAGCTACAAACTAGAAAACCTACAATGAGAAATCTCTATAGGAGGATGAGCAAGGAGCTTTCACCACTGCAGAAGCTACACAGATTGCAAGAATGAGAGGGTATGGCACCTACCATTGGTACAAGCCTTTGCATGCATGGGATAGCCTAGTCGAACATCCATTCAAAGGTGGATAGCATATTTCACGATGAATATGTGGGGGAGGAGTAGTTAAAAGTAGTTAGTCTAGGTTGTATGTAATGTTTCAAGCCTACGGGCAATGAATTCATCTAAGGCCTACGAGCCATGTAATATTTAAGCATATGGGCCTTTTAAGGGTTCCACCTCAACGCTTGAAAGGTAGATTATCAAAATCAATAAAAAATGAAGGCCTTCGGGCCATTGGATGGATGAATACATTCTAACACCTTGTATTCTTCTCATTTATTTTTTAAAAAATTGATTTTATCCATTATACTTCTCCTTGAGAAATAGATCAAAAATAATATATAAACATCATGATACTGATTCTGCACACCCCAAATAAATTTCTAAGGTCATACCCATACTAGATCACAAACATAGTAGGTAATCACCTAAATTTGATGTCGAAAAAATATTCTAACACCATATACACTTCCCACTCAACTCAAAACAAATTTACTTATTCTTTTGATTATGAATATTGTCTTCAATATTAGTAGTACTGAGAAAATATATACAAAAAATGATTAAGAAATATTTTTATTGAAATTTTAATTACCGTCCGAAATTGAATGTTTAGTGATATTAGTATTTTCATGGTTTATGACCCCTCTCATAAACATTGAAACATAATATCCAAAATAGTTTACATTATCTTTCTTCATAAACTCTAGAAACATTTACCAAAATATGTAAATTATTTTCAAATATGTTTTAATATTTAAATATTTCTATATATAAGTTAATGTGTTTCTATTTGAATTAATCCACTTGATTTTTATATTCAGTCACCGAATTCATGCCATGATTTAGCTTATATTTATAGACCTCCCTCTCATAACAGGATTATTGTTAAAATATGGACATAAACATATAATGTGATGTTTATCTATAAAATGTTGATAATGCTATATTAAAAAATCCCAATAAACATAATGTTTGGTTGGTTTGTTGGATATCCATGCCTAGATCCAAAAAATAGTATTTTAAGTATCCAGATTTAGTGCGATCAGAATCCAGTCTATCCTAAAAAACAAAAACAAGTAATGAAAAAAAAGAAAAATATATTTCATGTGATTGGATTGCATAATTTTATCACAACATTGTAGGCATATGAATGAGTATTTCATCTATTATTTTTTTCTCAAATATATCTTATAGATCATATTTCTTATTATCAATTTCTTTCTCCCCCAATAAGGTTTCTTACATAGAAATGATACAGTGATTAATGAATCAAAATTATGATTCACAATGTATTCCATTTATACATAAGTAATATAAATTAATATATAAAATAAAAAATTTCTTAACTTTAATGAACATGATAGATTATTATGTGTACATACGTATTATGAAATTATACCTTATGTGTGTATTCACAACTTAGACTCCTAGCCATTCAAACATAATAATCTCTTTTATACTCTCGAGAACAACTACATTTGTAACAAAAGATCCAAATATTTCTTCTTCGTATGTAATGTAAGACATATTTTCATCTTTAAATGTGGTATCTATTTAGAGTTATAAGGATAATAAATTTTTTAGTGGAACTAGTGGGGAGAAGGTACTCTGGGAAGGTCCTTTTGATTTCTTGGTCGATTCACTAGATTACCTTGATCTAACCTTCCATTTCCACATCACATCATACATTTTCAATATAATACCTCCCTTTAAAACTTTTTCAATATAATATTACAAATTTTTCAAAAGAATTTTTTTTAATACATACCTCATTTATCTTTATAATATTATATAGCCATTCTATGAATGTTCCAACAAAATCATTGACCATTTCGATATTGGGATCATCAAATTGAAAAAGCAGCTTGGAGATCATATCTTGAGATACCTCAATCCCCACTCTTATGTTATCTTTTGGTAGTTCTTTATTGGTTATATTATCTCTCAGTATGTTATAAATCATACCACTAACAACAGGGTGGTGCGTGGGTACTGAGAGACAGAAATCACATAAAATTTTACCTTGCTTAATTTTAGTAATATAATGCTATTGAAATTTTTTTGACTCACATTTGGAAGAAAGACTAATTAAAAAACTGATTACCTCAGGTAAGGTATGCGATTTATCGGAATTACTAGCCTCAAAGATAGCAGGGTTATTAGGTTCTTTATGTGTAGATCTTTGTTCCACTCCTAGTTTGTGTTGATCATTTCTCATATATTGGTCTGCCAAACTAGACTGGACAATAATATCTTGCAAAGAATCTATTTATGGATGAAATTAATTCATCATATTATATGTATCTTCTTATGTTTTTGTATTCTTGAAATATTTTTGAGGAGATACTCCAAAACTTACTTATCTAACGCGGCCATCTTGTTCCGGATTCTTCAATGAAGCTAAAATTAGTTTTTAATATAGTACGCTCACTATATATTTGTGTGTCTAAACTATATAAAAAAATATAAACATAAATATATATTTTTATATAATACTATTATAAATAATAACAAATTAATTTAGGTTATACTTACACATGTTTTTTGTACTACATTTTTGTTTTCATCAACTAGTTTATCCTCATTATTTATGTGAGACTCCTTCTATAGCACATGATCTGGGATGGAAGTGGATTTAGATTTTGATTCAGAAATCTGTATATAAAAAAATAAAAAATGTTTTTATATATCACATAAAAAATTTATTATTGATTTAAAATACATACCATTTTTTATCTAGTGAAGCATGCCCCATCCTTACGTTTTGATAGGGATACGTTGTTTTTATGCATGTTCTTTATTTTTAGAAATCCTTTACTATTTCATAAATTAACATTTTTGAATAAAATTGAATAAAATAAATAATGTCAAATAATATATTATCAACTAGAATGCACCTAAAATGATTTCTCATCATGATGACTGATGAAAGAATTACATGTTTCCAATTTTATAATTTTAGCATATGTAACTAGTGGGTGGGGCATTACTTTCCCCTCAACATCCCTTTAATGAATTTTTTTTACAAGATTATAGAGGCCTCTATGGAATTTTCCAAGGGCCATTAAGACATATTTATTATGAAATGATCTAAAATAAATGCACTCTAATTGTAATAATGAAAATTAAATCAACATTTTATTATATAATTTTTCATTAAAATAATGAAAGGTTATCGAAACATTGCCTTTATATCTTCCGAAAGGGTTTCCTTTATTATATATTGTACATAGCGCCATGAGTCTATATCAATCTACAAAGTCATCCTCATTATAACCCCAATATAACTAATGAAAATTGACTTGTTGTGTCAATGGATTAGTCGCATTGATTCCAACTAACCTCAAATTTTATTCCCTTCTAGAATTTATAATTTTAGTAAACACTGTGATGATTAATTCTTCTTGTTTTTCATCAACATGTTATTGATACCCTAATAATTATGCAGTTTCAACAACAATAGCATTATCTTCCCGAGGATTGGTAACTTCATCATGGGCATAAGACATTATATGTATTAGTAGTCAAAAAATTAATTTAGATTATGTTAATACAGTAGATAACACATAATATTATGATTAAAATAATATAATATTAAAAAACACTTTAACCCTCTCATTGAACTCTCTTTATTCATTGTAATGGTTGAAGGTATTTTCCTCCAATATCAAAAATCCAAATCCCCTCTTTCTGGTCCCCTCTAATGTACAAGACATTGTCAACATTGGGACAACTATGAAATTATTTTCATCTCCAAATGAAAGGGTCATCCTTGATTGAATTTTCAACTGACCCTACTATTTTTTTAGTCACTAACAGGGAAATCAACCAATTATTTTTTGATGGATCTATGACATAAAATGTTGGCACTGCTTGTTATTCCATTATGAACAGCTCATCCTTTTTCCCTTCCACACTGTAATTCACATTTACAAAGCCCATTTCATCAAATTTTACTGCAATCCTGTTGTCAACCCATTTTCAGTAGAAAATAATCACTTGGAATGTTGTATAATCCAACTCGTATATCTATTCAATAATTCCGAAATATTACATATTCAGATAAATTGGATTTCTATCCTTGGAACTAGACATGTTCATTGTTTCTACCACAATCATAACTCCATTATTTTTCATCATACTATAGTCATTATGTTATTTTATGTACAACATATAACCATTGTTTACAAAACCAGTGTAATATATAATATTCTCATTTGGTCCCGTAGATATCCATTTAAGTCATTCGACAATTGAACTAATATTTTTAGATATCTAATTATGAATATGATCTTTAAACCATACTCTAAATTATTCATTATGTGTATTTGATATCCATCCATTAGACCTTGATGGATTCAAATCTCTAATAATTTCTTTGTGGGATTCAACATATGGATCAAAATATTTACTATTATGTAAAATGTAAAGGTGCACTTGCTTATGGTCTATGATGGTAAGTGTAACAACATCTGTTTTGAAAATCCCTTCGCCCATAAAGAATCCATTACGACAGGACTTTGGGAGAACGATTCTATAAAAATATGATAGGTAATTGGTACATAATTGAACAACTTCTTCAATAATATATTGTTATTCAATACAACCTTTTGGTTGAATTTTATTCTTGAAAACCCCTTCCAAAATATTCATATATTATTCAATTGGTTACATTCATCTATAATTTAAAATGACACATAGTTGAACCTCTCTAACCATGTAAACCACCATGTGGACCATTTTATCAAAGAATGACGATGGGAAGAATATCACTAATTAATATAATATGAATGAATCCTCCTTATTCTTGATTGGAAAATTCATTTAGTCTATATCTTTATTACATATGTATTTGAAAAATAAAAAGTTTGTGGGTAATATATGGCATACATTTTATGAAAAAAATACAACTTAAAGCCACAAGAATAAAATCTTGAATCAAAACATGACATTTTTATGATTTCAATCCCTATATATTCAAATTATTCATTAACTTGACATTATTGATATTTTATGAATACCACTCTATGAATTTTACACCATTAAGGAAAATGAAATTTTTTAATTTTTCCTATCTGGGTATAATGTAAGTTACTTAAGGAAGAAAATTCTTCCCTTTACCCTTCACCAATACCCACTCTTCCCTTATCCCTATTTCAATCATGTCAAACCTATCCGTGATTTCATATTTTTTTACCACGAACATTTAGTAACAATCCAATAACACTCTACAGTACATTTTTTCTACATGAATTACAATAAGAAAATGTCTGACATACCAAAAATCCAATATAGAAATTCAAATAAAATTGATCTCCTTTTACAAGATGATTTCATAAGGTTTCCCAAAATTTTTTACAAAAAATAATGGCAATATCTTTCAATTTATGTAATAGTTGATCGCCCGTTAGTTGTCATGGTGTTGTACCTTATTTGGTTTTCGAAATGAATGTTGTCTTCCAAGATTAGTGTTTATTTCATTGAGGTAAAAATTACTGATGTCCTAAAAAACAGTCTTTGCGGAATGTTTCAGCCAGAATGAATGTGAAAATTCTTCATAAATGGGACACCCCAAAATTATTTAATGCAATATCCTAGAAAATTTCCATAAGAAAAAAATCATTTATCATCTAGTACAACATGGACCTCAATGTGAATTCTTCAAATCTATGAGAATCACACATTGTAACACTTGCATCCCACATCATGTTCAGATCTTCTATCAATAGATATAAATATACATGAATATAATTATTGGGTTTTTTGTCCAAATATAAGAAAAGACAACATAAAATATTTGTCCTTAATGGATATCGATGGAAAAAAGTTATAATATACCTACAAGATAGTACATTTTCTATTATTACTACTCTATACACCAAAATTAGTTATCTCATAAATAACTAACTCATGATGGAAGTTTCTCATATAATTTAAACATTAAAGATAACCATAATCAATTTTCATTCACTAAGGGGAGTCTTCTAGATTAAGTAGGTTACCATATTTAATTCTTGTATCTATATGACATGTCAATTTTCTCACTATTTCCTAGAACCCATATAGTATTCAATGCCATGTAATTATAAGAATGTACCATAAATCTTTCTAAGCACTTAATTCATCTTTCTTGTATCGATCTGCACCACCCTTAGGATGTTTTATGAGTGATTCATGGTCATTGAGATATATTATGCAATCATTTGAAAAAGTATGAATTTTTTTAGAGATCATTCCCACTGAACATTGAATTCGTTTAGCATCACATGTTCAAAAAAGAAAGTTCATTTTCTTCTAGTATCATATCATTCATGAGACCATGTGTTTCTATAATGTTGGTGTTTCTTCATCCTCTATAAGATTTAAAATCATATAACTTCAATACAACTGAAAATGTTGTGTATTTAGTATAATTGGTCTACAATAGTCTCTTATCCCAACTATTTAACTTGTCAAACAACTTTGGAAAATCATGAAGGCCATCTTCAATTTATATTATCATTTCATCAATGTAATATATATCATCATTTACCCTAGTATTCATATCAAATGATCTATAAATTGTTGTATCACCCCAATAGGTGTGAACATTCATTTCTTCTTCAGGTTTAGTCTAACATTTAAAGATCTGATCTATATCTGTGACAAATAAAATGTTCTTCCAACTCGTCTGGACTAATTCTTCTTGAATAAAAACAAAAAAAAAGATTTGATAAGGGTTTTATACATGCTCTAATGAAAACTTGATTAAATTATTAACTCTATATTCATACTCTTTTTTCAAACAATTAGTGTTTATCTATTTCCAATTCATATAAATTATATTAGGATCCAAAAAATTTCTTTTTTTGAAAAAAAAATCAGTAAATATACATAATATATTCATTATCACTGGTGAAATTTATAGATAATTATAATAAGGGGAACCTAAAATTATCACTATTTCCTAGTATGGGAAGACTATTTCTCATAGTAGTTCAAGAAACATAGGTGAATATCCAAAATAGATGGGGGATGAGTCTCAAGAAACAAAATGAAATAATAACTACTTTGGAGGTGAATTTGATGAGGATGATTGCTGTCTCCTTCAATATAAAGGCTCTGAGGATGGGATTTGGAGAAGAACCAAACAACATTTCTTAGTTTGTTTCATAAGATGAGAATTTTCTCAGGCACGCCATAGTTTGATTGATGATATGATCATAAAATACATGTTCATAGTTCCTTACTCTTTTATACCCCTTTCCCAATACCTAATGGGTTGAGTTGCTTGATCACCATGGATCGGGTATACATGAACAACTATCCCTTAAAAAATTATTTTTCCAATACTAGAATATTTTATCCCAGTGGAAACAGATGCATGATTTCCTAGTCCCACTAATTTTAGACATTGTGGTGAGGATCCTAGTTTGTATAAAAGGAATAAAAAATCATGTTATTAGGAGTGATTCATGATTTATATCTCTATATTATGCATTAATTATATCCTTACTATATTTCAGGTTATTTTTGGGGGGGCTTTCATTAGAAATTTACAAAAACATTAATGGTTTTCCATATCAGCTGGAGAATAAAGTAAAGGATGAAAAATTTTTAAATTTTTTTCATTCATCTTAGAAAACTAGATTTTCCTTCCATTTTTGGGACCAAGATAAATTCCCAATACTATAGTTTATGGAAATTAGAGTATTTTTTAGTCTATATAAGTTAGAGAAACTCAACTAGGGCTTGGGGATAAAGAGAACCAAACATCATATTAACACATCAAAATAAACAACCTTCTTTTAAATGAATTTTCCAAGTCCCTTTATGAAATCACTCACGGGTTTTTTTAACACCAAACACATTTCTTTTAAAATATTTTACAAATTCCATATTGAAACCAACTGCTTTAAAAAACACTTTTCAAGAAACCAATTTTTTTTAAATTACCATATCTTAATTTAAAATAACAAATATCATCTCAAAAACACTTTCAAAATTAAAAATACTTCTTTTTTAATTTTTAAAAATTCTTTTCAAATCTATTTTTTAAAATTCCACATGAAAATAAACCACTTATTTCAGAACACTTGATAGGATTTGAACCCTATTTTCTATAAAAATTGTTAGCACCGAGAGAAACTTTTTAAAATCTAATTCAAAAACCATAAAAAAAATAAAATTTTAAAACTATTTCCATGGAAATATTTACACATTGAAATGTATAAAACTTTATAGGTTCACTTTTAAATCACTTCATGATTTTAAAAACACCTAATTTTTTTTCACTTTCATGTAAATCATCATTTTTTCATTTCAAACCAAACTTTGTCATTTAAAACCCAGTTTCATTTTTAAAAACTGACATTTAAAATAAGAATAACCCTAAAAATATTATGTATTCCACCACCCAGTGTAAAGAAAATAATTATTATTAAATAGTTAATTAAAAAATTATAATACTGGCATGAATAAAATAATTTTTAGAAGAAAGGTTTAAATTAACAATTTAAATCCTAGCACCATGGTAAAGGATATCTTGGGTAAGTTAGGTCAATGCTCAAGGATACTCATGCTCTTATAAATCATGGATACCTTATGTACATATTACCATATGGATACATGCCTAGGGGGAAGGATTTCACCACTACAAGTGTCTCTCTAACTCACTAATGGTTATTTGGTGTTTTCTTTATAGATTCCATTTTCGGTATAGCTAAACATTCATAACATTATTTTCTTGTACTACCCTCCTAAATACTAAGGTGACCATGATCTTCTTTCAAAATTCAATCGTGGGACTATTCATTTATCAAAAACCATTTTCATCAAATATCACACAAGAATCCAAAAATCCATGCTTTCACATTCCATACAATTTAATCATGAATCAACATCAAGATGGTTGTACAAATATTCATGTCATTGAAAATATTTTCCAAAAGATAATGTGGGGTTAAAATACGTTCATGTGTGATATTGTGAATAGGTATGATCTAAATTTATCTTAGTGTGAGTCGAATTGGAGGTTCTCTAGTACTCAGGGTAAGATAATGACAACAAATTTGGTTTTTGTTTGGAAAGGAACCATCCAAGAAATTACACTAATTTGTTTGGGTTATGTTATCACACATTATTTTGATAAATTAACCTGAATATTTACATGTATTAGACATTTTTTCAAGAAAGTAATTACTATTTGGTACATATTTTTCTTCCAATATCTTGAGTACTTTTATTAAACCTAAATTGTGGTTTAAATCATGAATTGAAATGGTATGAATATACTTAGTTAAGTATTTCATTTTAAAAATTTTCTTGAATAAAAAAGAAATTAACTTCCTTTCACTATAACCTATAAAAATTATAAGTGAATAAACAATACTTAAACATGATTTAGTGATTTAATTAGTGATGAGATAATGGTTGGGTTGATTAAGTGGGAAGGAATTATTTTTTATGATAACCTATTAAGTTTCATATACTTGTTGGATTTTCGAAACTAAACTAAAATATTTTTTAAGTACTAAATATCCTCGTCCCACTCAATAACCTAGTATCACTCTAGGTGGATGCAAGATAAACTACAGTTTCACTCATCCAATATACCATTTAGTTAATAATCATTTACATGACCAAGAAACTAATTGAGGAGGTGTGAAAGAAATAGAGAAACAAACATATGGTAACAAAAGAACTATACTACACCTCTCCCCCAACAACCATTCATAGAACAAACCCTTTCACATCATACATACATTATAAATTGAATAATATTCCATTCTTACCACACTAAATACAACAGTTGATCAATGAGGGTATCAGGATCTATAAACCCATTTTAATGTCTCAAAAGTGCTATTAAACAAAATCTAACTTGGGGTTCAAAGTTATTTTCAATTCACTTGAAATTAAAAAATTTCAATACTTTAGAAATATTTATAAAAACACCATTCTATATTTCAAACATTTCATTAAAACTTTTTTTCATCCTTTAAAACTCAAAATATGGCCTAAGACTTTCATTTTTCCTAAAAATTGACTTGAAATTCATCATAAGCATTTGATCAAATGCGTGGCATGATAAAAAGTTTAATTCAAAATAATTCAATCAAAATCCATGGAAAATACTTTATGCCAAGCTTGAAATTCACAAAAAGTAGATTCCAAATACATTCTAAACATTAACATATGCATAAATTAAATAAAAAACAAATTTAAAAAGACTTAGGCATTCCATGATTTATAAATTGAAGGATTAGAAGAGAAAAACATACCTTAAGGAATTGGAATGGGTGGAGGATACACCTAAATTGGAAGGAAGAAAGAGGTGATTCACAAAGGAAAACACATGAAAAATGATGGAGGGGACACCTAAATCGAAGTAAAAGGATGTGGAATCCCACTTAGGGATCCAAGGAGGTTTGACTGTGCATCAGAGGGGAGAGAGAAGAGGAGCCAAGAAAACACCACAATTACTCAAACCACAGAACCCAAAAAAGAAATCAATGAGAGAAAAGGAGAAAAGATAACATACCATGGATTCAAGGCTTGATTTGTTTCGGATAAATCAAAGAGGTGCACCGACTGTAATGGACTTCTGCAAAATCTTTAGAATCATAACAGAAATCATTGTGGTTAGAGTTATTTTAAATAGATTAGAGAGGTTTTTATTAGTTCTTCTAAAAAACAAAGATAAAGATACATTTTTTCAATGCTAAATTAATAAGCACTGGTAAAAGAAATCCTTATCAACACTTCTTTAGTGTTGATAAAGATAAATCTTTATCAGGACTTTTTAGTGGTTATAATTGATTTAAAAATATAATTTTAAATAAAAATATTTACTCGTATATTTATAAATATTGTATAATATTATAAATATATTTATATAATTATATATATATATTCAATATATTCGTTATTTAAATATATTTATTACAATTTTATAATTATTTATTTATAATTATATTAATTTTTCTAAAAATTATATTTTTTATTTATAATTATAAATATATAATTTTATTAATATAGTAAATATACTTTTATAAAATTATTATAAAAATATTTATTTTTGAATATATTTATAAATATTTATTTATAATTATAAATATATTTATATCATTTTATGTATTTTTAGAATTATATTTTTATTTATAATATATATATATATATAATATATTCATTATTTAAATATATTTATTGTAATTTTATAATTAAAAATATAAATATAGTAAGTATATTCATTATTTAAAAAATTATTATAATTTTAAAATTATTTAAATATATATATAATTATTTATTTATAATTACATAAATATTTTTTATAAATATATGTATATTTATTTGTAATTATAAATATATAAATATATAAATATATTTATTTATAAATATTTATTTATATATATATATAAATTTAACATTATTAATGAATATATAATATTAAATTCACACATGTTAAGAATGAGGGAAATTGAATAATTAAAAATGAGTACACTTTTAAAAATATTAAAAAATGGATTAGTTCTATTAATTAAATATAAATTACATAAAAATATGGATATATATAGAGATAAATATGAATTCATATTGAAAATATTAAAACATAGTAAATAAATAATTAAATATTATAAATATTATAAAATGATTAAATTCCAAAAAAATAAAAAAAAATATTAAAAATAAATAAATAATACCGAACTGTAATAGTATTAAAAATAAATAAATCAAATTTACTGATTAAAAACATAATATATTAAAATTATTATGTTACTAAATCATATTATAAAATGAATAATAAAATTTGAATAAATTACATAATTATTAGGTGTATTTATTTCTATATAAGTTTTCATTAATTAAAATTTTTTAGTTTTAATTCTGGGTAATTCTTTTTAATTACAAGTAATTTGATTTTATTAACTCTAATATTTTTTAATTATTATTAATTAGTTATGATTAGTCTTAACAACTTATAATTGAATGATAAGTAGTAATAATAAATATAACTTAGTAATAATTCATATATCTTAGTAATAAGTAATAATAATTTGTAGTGATTTGAAATAATTAACAGTAAATAGTAATTAGTTATCATTAGTAATAATTGTTAATAATTAATGGTTAATATTAATACTGTAAAAACAATTTGTAAAAATTAGTAGTAATCAGTACAAATTACTGGTTATCTGTAAAATTAGAGATAATTATTAGAAATTAGGGATAATTATTAGAAATTATTGGTAATTAGTTCATAATAGTGATAATTAGTAAAATTAGTGATAATTATTAGAAATTAGTGGTATATATTAATGAATAGTGATAAATAGTAAAATTATTGGTAATTATTAAAAAATAACTGTAATGAGTAAAATTATCAGTAATTATTAAAAATTATCAACAATTAGGTGAAGATAGCAGTAATTGTTAGAAATTATTAGTAATTAGTAGAAAAGAGTGGTAATTATTATAAATGAGCGGTGTTGAGCAAGAATTAATAAAAATTAGTGTAAATATGTAAAAAAATATTAAAAATTAGTGGAAATGAACGGTAATTAGTACAAGTTATTGGTAATAAGATGTAATTAGTAAATATTTCCAATAATGAGAGGTATTCCACAAATATTCCCAGTAATGAGCAGTATTTAGTAAAAATTAATAGCAATGAGTTCGATTTAGTAA
This sequence comes from Viscum album, assembly GCA_963277665.1. Lineage (NCBI taxonomy): Eukaryota > Viridiplantae > Streptophyta > Magnoliopsida > Santalales > Viscaceae > Viscum > Viscum album. The sequence continues at coordinate 1,679,748,108 of OY728119.1, read as the reverse complement.
AAATTACTGATAATGAGTAGTATTTGGTCAGAAAGTGTGATAATTAGCGGTATTTAGTAAATAAAAACCAATAATGAGCGCTAATTATTAAAAAATACTAGTAATGAGAAGTAATTAGTAAATTCTATTTGTAATGAGCAGTATTTACTAAAAAAATACTAGTAATCAGTGGTATTTAGTAAAAAACATATAATTAGCAATATTTTTTAAAAATACCGGTAATGAGTGATAATTGGTAAAAAAAATACCGAGAATGAGTGGTAATTAGTAAAAAATATAGGTAATGTTGGTAATTTGTAAAAAAATGTTGGTATTGAGTTTTAATTAGTAAAAATTACCAATAATGAGCATTAATTAGTAAAAAAATGTTAATGAGCAGTAATTAGTAAAAAAATATCAATCATGAGTGGTAATTAGTAAAAACAATATTGGTAATGAGCGATAATTAATAAAAAAATATCATTAATGAGTGGTAATTATATAAACTGGAAAAACATTCTTCCAATTTTCTTTGATTCAATGGAGCATTTTATATTACATTTTCCACATTAAGCAAAATGTGGAGGGCCAGTAAAATTCTGATGGAAGTACTTATATGAGAGATGTAAGTAGAAATTAAATAAAAAGGTATGTAACAAAGCATCAGTTGAAGGGTCAGTTGTAGAATCTTATTTGCAAGAGGAAATTTCTTTTTTATGCTACCATTATTTCCAACATAAATATCCTTCAAAACAAAATTTAATGGTCCATAATGGGAGAAATTTTGACGATACACTAAACATTCAATTATCAGTTTTTAATCTGCCTGAACTTGCCTTTGGTGGAGTTCAAAAATGATGGATTTTAGATGATGAACATCATATGGCTCATATATATATTCTACTCAACTATGGAGAAATGAAATTATTTGTACAGTTCATTATACTACCACAAATTATTTAAATTTTTTAAAGGTAAAATAATATTATTTAATTTTTAGGTTATATGATGATCACATCAAGAAAAAGTTTCCACAAATTACACAAGCTTCCCTTGAAAAATATCAGCAAAATAATTTTTCCTACTGGTTTCAAATAATGTTAAAGTGAATTCTTTATTGTTTAGAATATGAAATCAATTTATTATTTTTTATATTTATAATTATTTTTCAATTTTTTAGGTATCAAAACATGCTGATAAATTTGATAATAGATTGTGTGTATAGAGTAACCCACCAAAAAAATTGTTAAATCTTGTCATGAAAATGTGGTGACTGGTTTTAGATTTCATACATGCACATTTGGTGAATCAAAAAAAATTAATAATGGATTTTTCGTGGGAGAATCTCATCATAGAGAAATTGAAATTGACTTTTATATCCTGATGGATGAAAGGATTGAATTGTGTTATTTGTGACAGAATTATGAAACATTGTTTAAAAAAATTGGTTTGATAGTGATACAGGACTTTTTGTTCATCCACACCATTGAATCATCTGCACTAAAAAAATATCTTTCCTGTAGTTAATAAACAATTTTTATTGGCTCATAATGAACATAAAATTTATTATTCAAATTATTGTTCATATTTAAGAGATTTAATTGATTAGTTGAGAATTATAAAAAATAAATCCCATTAAAATCAATTTATGCAAGGTGAATTTGGTTCTATTGAATTGTAAGGAATTAAATAATTTCAAGAGATAGATCTAAATACATCTTTTCAATGAAGATGCATGAATATCGATGATGAATCCCCAAAATTATGGGTCGATGATGATGATGATGTCGATGATGTAAAAAATGAATTGGAATCAACAATAGATGATGAAGTTGAAACTCTTATAGAAATTGATACTGAGGAGGAATATGAATATATTAAAACTATTATATACAAAGATGAGTATGAAGAAGAAGAATGATGAAATTAAATTTCTGTTATAGTCATAATTAATAAATATATATATATAATACTCATCTTCAATTTTTTTTTTCTAACAACATTATTTTTATGTTTCAGATAAATGATGTGACTTGTGATGATATTTTTCATAGCATCGAGGAGGATATACATCCTAGTGATGAGCCTTATACATCATTATCTGACCCTCAGGTTACAGGTGGTTTGTTGACTTAGAGGGTTATTGGTCTTAAGATATTGTTGATTCCCATACTTATTCCTAAGAAATTTCCACATCTATATTTTGATCCATGAATGTGGAGGCATATTAAGTATTTTGATTTAGTTAATTTACATTATCATAAAAGTTTGATTAATTTATTTATGTGCTAATTGGTTTAATATTTTTTCTGTTCTCCCATATTTTTTCATATGTAGTAGTTGGATAGGGGATTTATATTCTAAAAAATTATTATTATGAATCATGGGTGACATTGGATCATATGCCCATTTATGTTTGGAAGTGCATGTTTGATCATTGGACGATACTTAAATATATAACAGTTATTTAGAAATTTATTTTATTATTATCAAGATATTATTAATTATTTATAGGGTTTATGATATCCCATTAATGATAGCATGAAGACCATTATCTGGGAGGCCAATGAGGATTTTATGTGTGAGCGTTGTCGTTATTTTTTTCATAATCTAAGGGATAGATCCTTTAAGAAGGTCAGAATCGTAGTTTTTTATTAGTATTTCTATATCCTTCAAAATAATTACATATCCACTTAGGTTTGGGATGGATTTTGCACAAACTGGATAGAAAATAAATTTCATAGGAGACCGTCATTAGGACGGTAGAAATTAAGTTATTTGAGGTAACACATAGAGGTGGTCGTCATACCTTTAGTACTCATCAATGACATCTGGTAAGCAATTTTTTTAAAAATTTATATTACTATAAATGTAAATTGTTTAATTTAATATTCATATAGACACTTGAGCAACTTTATATTACATATTTTGATGTTTATAAGAGGATATAAATTGACCCTACCACTAGAGACATTACTAGTGGTCAACAATGTCATATTGTGATCAGTACTTATTTTGAGTATTAAAATTAAGTGAGAATAATATTTTAACTTTTTAAATTTAGAATTTCATTTGACCGAGTCACATGAGGACAAAACATCTCACACACATGATGAGATTCAGTCCAGGACTGAGGGTCAAGTCACCAGTATAGTAGGATTTGATGACACAACATAGATACAGGTGACTTAGTATACCTTCGAGAAAGGTCAGCTTGTTGGTATCAGTTCTCGATTGATGTTTTGTAGTTATTATGGTATTTGTGTCTTGTCATCATCCAGCTCGAGGGGAGCTCATGGTGATTCGTCATTCTCAGCTGTAGAGTATAAGGAGAATCTATGAGCTCAAGATGAGGTTATAGAGACCCTACAAATAGAGAAAAAATAGTTTTGTTGATATCATAAGCTTCAATAGGAGGAGGAGTGTCGATTGCATTAACATCAGTTGAAACAGATGATGGTGTGTATGTGACACTTGGTGCAGGGTGTAGGGATGGAGTTCCCTCCACCACCTCCTCTAGATAACACACCCATCCTCAGTGATATATGTATTTTTATGAATTTATTATTATAAACATTTTAATGAACATACTTTTTCTAATATTGTTATTAATTTAGATATTTAAATTTTTAGATATTTCATTTTATTTTTATTATTTTTATTTTCTTTATTATATATATATATATATTGAAAAAAATAATTTTTTTATTTATTTTTATATTTTTATATTATTTGTGGTAGGACTGATCCCCCATCATAAATAATTATTTTTTACGGGGGTCAATCCTATCACAAATCCTAAAAAATATATAACCGATAAAAGTTTTTTGTAATGAGAGGATCTCCAATAAATTTTTGTTTGTGATGGCCCATTGAAAAATATAGTTATTTTAAAAATTCTTTTTAGCTCTGGGCCATTTCATATGAGATCCCACTACAAATGAATATTTTTTATAGGTTCTCATTGCAAAAATTTCATTTTCCAGTAGTTATGCTATCATATTTTCATCGGTGCATACATGTACATAAATATATTTTCATGTAAATAAATATATGTATATTTGTCAATAATTATAATAATATATGTATGTATGTAATTATAAATATATATACTTATGTATATTGACACACACCTATCGTGGGGTGTGGAAAAAGATAATTATTTCCCTCTAAGGGTGTAGAAGTATTAGTGACCCAATTCACCTCCCGAGAGTAGTGTTTTGAATCAAAATACAATGAATGAGAAAATAAATTAATGAATGGGAATTAAATGACTAGTAAGTAAAGAACTTGGTTTGTGAAAATTAGTTTAGAGAAAGGCATTGGATTTTAGGCTTGGATTCCCTTTTGTAATGCTATCATGGAAAATTTGGAAATTGAATCCTTTGTTTTTATTAATTGGTTCGATGAATGGATTAACACTCATTTATCATCTTACACCCTTGATTATGATTGATTGATAGTAAAAATAATCCACAGAATTTACTTGGTTGGACTAATCTCCCCCCAAAGTGTGAAAGGAATAGTAGGTCACCTTTGGATCACCTAGGCAATTCCAAATATGGAATTGAGAGTCCCATGTTCCCAAATCAATCCGCTATGTCTTCCCCACGTGTTTAGTGATCATAAAAAAATTCTCTTCTTAACCTTAGATCACCCAATCGGTGTCAACCAAAACCAAGAACAGGGATAATAATTTTCTTATCTAAAGAAATTTAGAATTTTTCATATTTGAAATAAAAATTCAATCATATCTCATTAAAATTATGAAATCATGAATTAAGAACCATTTAATAAATAAAAATAGGAAAAAGTATATTATATAAACTAGGAATCCAACATTACACAAGGTCTCATCCCCTTCACCCAACCATTGAAATGGTCTATCCCACCATTAAAAGGTGAAAATGGGGGTAGATGGGGAAGAAGTCATGTTACAGGAAAAAAACCAAATCAGTGAAAATAGAGTGTCCAATAGGTAGTGTGGGTGTTTTCTCCTTGGTCTTATAACCCTTTCCTCTGGCGTAACCACACTATATTTATAGATGGAGGTAACCTTTTGTTATCACTCATTTAAATATTTCCAAATATTTGGGGATGTTGAAAATATATTTTAAAATATATTTATCATTTAATATACTTATTTCCTTGGGTTTTCTAATTTTTAGCATTGATATTTAATTCTTAGTGATGATATAATAATCCAATATTGGCCCAATTGTATATCTTGTTCCACTATTTATTCAAGAGTAGATCGTGTTCAACTGTTAGTTCAACGATATCTTGCTCTACTTTTGGAAATTATTTTATTAAACTATCACTCCAGCTAAATTTTTCCCCTTCAATTCGGCCTATCTCTATCCTTTCTGATTAAAGGAAATATTTGTTAACATGACCTCATCCATTTTTGGGGTGTGGTAATGTCAATAGTGCCTCATTCATGGATTCTTTCCTAGAACTCATCCCTAGATTAAAGCATGAAAATACTCCTACTACCCACAAAATGGAAGTAATGATGGTTGAAAGGGAGCTAACGAAGTAGTGAATGACAACAATAACAAAGATCATGGTGGTGATCAGTCAGTGGCAAGAGGAGAGGTGGTGACATCCTTCTGATCCACTGTTGGATCAAAAATAGCTCGTGTGCTTCGCCTAGCCCAATGGTTGTTTAGAAAACTGTGATTCATGGTGCTTGGGAATGGTGGATCAGTGTTAAATATCTCTTTGATAATGGCTTTTTTGAGTTCTCTATTTTCAATCTCGGTCTTCAGTTGGCATTAGTGGGGTTCCTAGTGAAAAAGGAGGGTGATCAGTGGTGGTTCCTCTAGATTCTACAATTGGATTCAACGGTGGTAGTAGTGAATGTGGTTGTGGAAATGAAAATGGAGAGTAGACGTAACGGTGACACAAAATGGTGGTTGGAAAGCGTGGATATAGTTGGCCTGGAAATTGTATAGGTGCTACCATTGGCCTAGTGGTAGTACTGGTGCTACCATTGGCCTGGTGGTAGCACAGGTGTTAGCACTGGCATCACAGTAGCACATATGATACCATCAGTGCCAATAGTGGAATGGAATTTTATCATTCATGGGATTTTTTGGTAGTGTATAGTGGTTAAATGGTTTGGTTATGAAGTATCTAACAGTGTGGAATCATAGTGATGGCAGTAGCATCATACTTCAATCCTCCAACCTTAACAGTGGCTAGAGGGAGCTTCGAAATTTGCTCCCAGAGTTTGTTCGGGGTCCAGGAGGAGATCCAAGGTGGTCTCGAGCTTCAGTGTTGACTTATGGCTCATTCTTGAGCTCGAGAACTGGCAATCATGGAATTATCTATAGTTTTAATGGTGGTTGTATTCATTGAGGGGTGTGATAGGCAGCGAAGTTTGGTGTTCGAGGATGCGGTTATGGAGTGGGAGTATGATGATACCATTTGACCTAGAAGTTACGCCTACAGATTTGACCCCAGTGATCCCTACATGGGATTAATTCCCTATGAGTGATTTTTCATTGGTTTACTGGAATTATCATGGGATTTTATGGCCAGGATGCCCCTTGTGTATGCCTATGAGGTGTTCATGCCATTAGATATAGGGTTGGCCCAATTGGACAATTTTTATATAAAACCCTAAAATCATTAAAACACTCTTAATAAAACATCACCATTATGTTAAAATAAATAAAAACATCAAATCCTTAAAAAATTATCCTTTTAATACCATTTTAATTCCACATTTTAAATTTCCCATATTTTAGAAAAACATTTTATTTTCTAGGGAATTATTCATTAAAATCCTTCAACATCCATTAAAAATGTTTAAAATTATGCACAAATAATGAGTGCATAAAATACTCTCATACATAAACCATGTTTTTACTGAAGCCTAAAATCTCAACATTGAAAATTAAAAAATACCTATGTTACCATAATTCAAATCATAAAGAAATAAAATGAAATTATTATCAATTTTAAATTAATATTTCAAAAATCCATATAAAATATCAATTCAATTACTCAATTTTCAAAGAAACAATCAAATATAGTATTTTTATTTTTTTCCAAATTGAAAATTATAGTAATTCTCTTCTCATTCATTCAATCTCTGTAATTCATTATTATAAAAAATTCCAAATCATGATTTACTTCCCCATTAAACTTTTTTTTCTCATCACTCATGAAAATATTCCCATAGAGTTATGCTCATGTCATGAAAACATGATTCTTATAAATAGGGTTGTAAAGGAACTCTTTTCTATACTTTGTAAAGACAAAGGGAAATAAAAATCCTAAGGACTTTTCAATCAAAGTTCATATGAATTTGAGGCTTATGGTTGGTGGGAATTGATATTTAAAAATTAACACTCATGGATGAGGTTTATCTATTAAAGTAACATGCATCATATCCAAAGTAAAATCTTAATGACATTATCCCCTTCAAATTGTGACAACTCCCACTACCCAAAACACAAATTAAGTGTCATCATCAATGAAAAAAATGAATGATGTGCATCATATTGAATGTTTTATCTACTTTTATAATTTTTTTCTTTTTCAAAGTACCATTTTTCTTTATTTTCAAATTTTATGTGTAGAAGTATACCACACATCTACCACCTAACCAAATATGATAAAAATAATAATTCCATTGGTGGTGATTTTTAATCCTTCGAAGTCATAAAAAATTTCTATTTTTTATTTTTTAGAATGGAAAAAAGTTGAAAGTATAATGTATTAATCAAAATATATTTCTCATTTCTGAGTATATGACCCTCACACTTTTTACTTACAATGTAATTCATCCCATTAACCTTGAATTCCCTCAACACTAACATTTCCTCTTCAAAATATCCTGAAAAATACTAATAAGAGGGTAGAAATGGATAAAAATAACTTGATGCATAGATCATTCCTAACAAGGGAATTTATGGTCTTTATGCGCTAAAAAAGGATTTATGTAAAGGTGGTATTCAAGGATAAGGGATTTTCAAAATATGCCTCAATCATTTTAAATTTTTTTCATAGTCATTAACTTTGACAAGTTTCGATGCATGTTCTGGAGGTTGCATGTCCCAAAAACCCTCAAGAAATATGCTCAAGATAGAATAGGAAGTACTTGGTCTAGAAATCCTATCAGGAATGGTATATATGATTATGTACAATCACTCAAGGTATAACTATTAATAAAAAATTAATTCACATAAATTTTAGAAATTCAAATTGTAATAAAATGATAGGGGTTTTCATTTGCTTGGATCAACTAATTCCCTCAAATCTTGAGTCTTTATTTTTTATATCCATGCTTCACTTTAATTATTAAATTATCCATTTTACTCATTCAATATCATAATCCTTAAAATATAAAACATAGAATCACAGTTTTTCTAAGAAACTCATTTCTCTTTGCCAATTCATGTAAAACATAAATTCAAGTGTGGGCTTGTAATTTTTCAAGTAAACCCAGCTGCTGGAATTTTATGTTTAAATCAGATTTTCAGAAATATAAAGGAAGTTATAAGCATAACGAATGAAATAATGATCTCCCTATTCCCATGCATATTTTTCTCTAATTCATTCTCTATTTAGAGTCTTCATGTTGTCTTCCTTCCTGGTGATCCTATGAAAAAACTCATACCTATATAAGATCCATTCTATTAAAGATCTAGGGATGAAGGGAAGATGTGGAAAAATCATAAATCCTAGGAAAACAGTAAAACTTGTGTTGAATCCTAGAAGTAAGATTGGTTAATGTCATTGGATTGACCAAACCTATTGGGAATAAATTAGTATACATGTTGGAGAAGTCTGAGCTCCTCCACTGGTTCTTGAGGTATATTATTATGGAACATTTTCATCCTCTTCTCATTGATAGTGAACATGTTTTATTCTTATTCTCTCTTTATTTGAATGGTACCAAAAGGATAAACATAAGTAACTATTAAATTTCATTCCTGCCTAGAAAAAATATTACCTGACTAAAAATTCATCTTGGAATTGTAGAGTATGAATTAGTCTCCAGGTCAAAATGTCTTTTACTAGATTATTTTTTCATGTTCCACTCTGGTTATCCTTATAAATTCTTGCATTTTCCAACCCCTCTCCTTTGAAATCATTTATTCCTTTTAATTGGATATTTATCTATTTCCTACCACTTACCAAAGTCAAATTCATCTATTTTATATGCCAAAAGGATTTGTGATCCTACTCCACTAGCATATAAAAACTCTTTCCATAGACCATACGGCAGGGACTCATACTTATAGGAGTTTTATATGTCATCTAGTATGCCTATAAGGTTTCTTCATGAATTTTGATATAATCCTTCTGGTTTAGATTAACTTTTTTTCTCCAAAAACCCTTTAATCTCCCAATTGGACACTTCATCTTGGCCATTTGTTTGGGGATGGTAAGGTGTAGATTTCTGATGATGCACCCTATACTTTTTAAGTATATCCTTCATCTTCATATTGAAAAAATCAGTTCCTTGGTCACTAATGTGTCCTTTGTAACTCCAAACCAATAAAATATATTAGTTTGAACAAAATCATGTACAACTTGGAATCGTCATTCCTGGTGGAATGAGCTTCCACCCATTTAGATACATAATCCATAACAAGTAAAATGATATAATTCACAAGAGACATTGGAAAAGATCCAATAAAATTAATTATCTGTAATGATAATATTTCCAAAAAATGTTGGTTTTTTAGGCATCTCATGTGTTTTTGAAATATTTTCAGAATATTGACACTTATATAATGTTTTACAATACTAATGAGAATCTCTAAATATGTTTTTCCAATAAATTCCATATTCTAACACTTCTCTATCGGTTATTTGAGGTATAAAATTGTCTCAATAAGAAAATATATTATAAAGTTAAAATAAATATCCTATTAAACTTGAAGGTAAGAACATCATAATGACTTTATCATTATAAATTTTCCACAAAGAGGCATCTTCCTAGATATAGAATCTGTCTTCAGCCCTGAGTTTTTTCTTTTGATAATGGTTAAGGTGTGAAGGTACCTAAGCGGTGGACAAATAATTCACTAAATCAGGAATCCATGGTACTCCACCTTCTATTGTGTATAGTGTTTTCTCCAGGTATGTGATCATTAAGATGGATTAGTTCTGAAATGCATTTTTTAATAGTTTTTAGGATTCTACTGAGGTAATATTCCACCTAGTTTTCATATCCCTTATTATCCATGATCTCTAGGTTGAACAATTTCAAGAGAAGAATCCATCTCACCAGCCTTGGTTTGGAATAAAAATTATTCATCAAGTACCTAAGTGTTTCATTATTAGAAAACACAACTACTTTTTTTCCCAGTAAATACGATCTAAATCTATCCAATCAAAAAAAACAAAAAATGAATTCTTTTTCCACTGTTGTGAAATTGAGCTGAGTTTCATCCATGGTTCTTAAGGAATATGTTATGACTTTTGGTGTTCTTCCTTCAATTATTTGGGAGAGGAATACCCCAATATCTTGGTTTTATTTATCCCACATCAACTCAAATAGGTGCTCCCAATCTGGGGGTTTCATAATTGGTGAGGTAATCAAATTTTCCTTTTGATCATAAAATTTCTCCCTATAATTATCATTTAACAAATCCATCTTATTTTAAAATCAATCTTTAAATGGGAAGAGTAATCTTAATAAATACCTTGATGAATCTTCTATAAACCCACACATGTCCCAAAAATGACATAATATGTCTCACACGGGTGGGATATGGAAAATAATTGATTACTTATACTTTATAATTATCCACCTCAATGCCTTTTTTAAATGATTTGAATCGACACTATCCTTTTTGAAACAATAAAGGGACACTTCTCAGAGTTCAAAACAATATTTTTCCATGAAGATTCTTGAAAATTTTTCTAGTTTCCCTATGAAATGATTATGAGAGTTTCTAAAAATACTAAAGTTTTCTAAAAATACCTCTAAGAAGTCCTCCATGTGATTTGAGAGAATAATTACCATAAAATTTTGGAATATAATTGGAGAATTGCATAATCTGAAAGGCATTCTCTTGTAGGAAAAGGTCTTGAAATGGTAGGTGAATGTTATCTTCTCTTGGTCTTCTGGGAAAATGGGTACCTAAAAATGACTATAGAATCCATCCAAGAAACAATAATCTGTCATACCTTCCAATCATTCTAATTTTTTTTTCTATAAATGGTATGGGGAAATGATCTTTTTGGGTGACTTGGTTGAGTTTTCAGTAGTCAATTCATACCCTTCAATTATTTTGGACTCTCAATAAATTTAATACATTTTTCTTATTTTTAACAAAAACAGTTTTCTTAGGAACCACAACGATGGCACTGATCCATTTTAACATCATGTTACTATTTTTTGTACTCCAGGACCCTATTTTTAATTTATATTTGTTTGGGGATTGTTTAGGGGTTCTTCTAGAGAAATTTTGGAAATTTTGGAAGGATCTTAGGTTGTGTACATTTGGAGAACTGTTTTCCCTAACTGTGTTCCCTTCTAATGAAAATTGTGAAAACCCAAGGAGTGAGGATTTACATGGTTGGTAGATAATATGAAAAACCATGATCTCACCTTGTAGAAACCATGAACCCCTTTAGAGGGGAGCACATTTAGGGTGTATGGTTTAACAAATTGAGAATCCCTGCCTAGCTAACCATGTGCACAAACTTTTTATTTCTAAAAACTTTTTTACCCCCCCCCCAATTTATTCCCCTACTCAACCTATAATGATTTTCTAGGTCTTGGAATCTCTCAAGGATGCGTTTTTTCTCCTCCAAACCCCCTCTAAGGCAGATCGAAGATTGGAAAACATCTTTCTATCTCTATTCTTTCTCTCCCACTCAATTATTATCTCCTCCATAGGTTTTTTTATATCTTATTATTGTTAATAGATCTAAATTCATTTTTTTAGATCTTAAATATAGGTTTTATTCTTTGATATTCATTTCCAAAATTCTTCATTGGAGTTTCCCATTGCAGGTATTGTGTTATGTGATCCTGTGATCTATGGAAGCTATTCCATTTTAGATTATTTAATTTATTTAACCTAGAATTAATTGATTAAAATTAAATTTATTTAAATTGGATTATGAGAAACCCAAATCGATGTTAATTGGAATTTAAGTTGAAATGGTATAGATTTTGGGGAAACCATAAATTCCAATGAATTGGGGTGTGATTTGGAGTTGATGGAAATTAGGGAATTTTATTTTTGAAATTGAATTGTGAAATTTGTTTCAATAATATAGCTTAATTTTTTGTTATAAGAACACATTGATTTTATCCTAAAAAAAGGCATAAATTGATTAAAAACCGATGTCTTTGTTTTCAAAGGGAATTTTTTATATTGAAATGGGAAATGAGTTAATTTCATTTTGAATATTTTTAAAATAAATTACCCAATATTTATTTTTGTTTGTTCACATACATGACTAGGTAATTAGTGACTTATTTTAGACAAAAACGTTAGGTTTTAATTTCCCTAACAATAGATTAGTGCTTTAAAAATCTAACATAATCCTATTGGCAGATCTTATTCCCAATGGTATATTGTTTAGTCTTCTTTGGACAGTGTTAGATTGATCTGTGTACACATTATCCATATCACTACCTGAGTGTGTGTGGATCCCATAACCTGGGACTATCAGACCTCTTGGAAGATTTATATGTTTGTAATTTGTGATTATTTTGATATATATTCCATTGTTTTTAAACTTTATTTACACATGACACATGATGTATATAAACTATTTTATATAAAAAAATTATCAATCAATTCATTTAATGTTTTCTCATTAAATAAAATTAATAACATGTTTTATTTTAAATATGAAACTATATATCCATGCCTTATTTTATTAAAATAGAAAGCATGTATTAGTTTATTTAATTAGAATATTATTATGGAATCATTGGTGATACCCTACTTGTATTTTAGTTCACACCCTACTTTTTCCTTTGTGCATTGGTAGATTTCCTTATGACAGGTTTTAGAAAGGGGAAAGCACCACATGGAGGTGGTGGTGGTTGGTGTTTTGGGGTTAGAGATTTGTTTCCATTGGGACATGGGTTGTCTTTCTTATTATTTCAGGTACATTTTGGTTGTACTTTGGTTTTATATACCTATTTGAATCCTGGTATTGTTTTCCATGTGGATTTTTCTTTTGAGCATACTGACTTGGGTTTATTTCTTCCTTTGTTTATATTAAAAAATAAATCCCACCTTTATCTTGTATGATGTCAGGTGCTAGTCCCTAACCCATGGAGATCGAGAACACCCTTTAGGATATGATAGTGCTAGATCAGGTATTAGAATACCAGAGTAATCCATCTAGTTCATGAAAAAGTGGTATCAGATCTCTAAGTTGAGCTTCTTTCTTTGATTTTAGCATGTAGTTGTATAATATTATTAGGACTTTAGAGGTTTTTGGGATTGAATGTCTAGCCATATCTCACCATAATGAGCCTTAAGTTCCTAAGGGTAGTTTATTAATTATTTATTGAGGAATAATTTTAGTCTTTTCCCTACTTTTTATTGGAATAGGTTTAAATCCAAATCTTTTTTATCCATCATATGGGATTGATTTTCCCTTTTTATCCTGTTTTAGAGTTGATCTGATTATCTTCTGATGTCTTAAATGTTGTCTACTGATATTTTTTAGCACCATGCATCTGAGAAGATGTGAAAATAGGATCCAGGAGGAAGATTATGATAAAGCACAGTGAGAAAATACTCCCTTGTACTAGAATATGTTTGAGGTTATTGTGCATGTTTTCCAATCTCTAGGATAGTAAGGTTCACTCATTCTCATTCATACTCTAGTAGTGGAACCTCATAGGGATGAATTTGGGATTCATGATCAGGAGTACCTTTGTTAGAGGACACCATCATTTAAAGGCTCAAACGATCTTCAATAGGTTGAGGATTTTTTTGTAAGAAATTATATTGTAATTGAGTTATGGGAAATTAATGATTTAATAAAGGTGAAATGTGTCAACTTCAAGCTAGAGGGACCTAGAAAGAGATGGTGGGACATGGTGGTAACAAAAATGAAGCATGAGGTCATAGAGTGGAAAGACGTTAAAGATATTTTCATCAACCAGTTATATCTAGATTGGATGGTGTTGGTTAAGTCTATATAGTTTTTTAAACTCGATTAAGCTGATAGGACCATGCCATAATACGAAAATATCTTTACTGATATTTTTCGATGATCATCTAAGATTTTATCAAATAAGAAGATTAATACTCTAGGTTTTAATATGGTACATAGATCAAATATTCATTCACATGTTTTCTTGATAAATATACCTACTTATACTGATGTTCTACATAGAGAGTTTATGGTGGAGATGGACATAGATAGAAATATGGAGTTGATGATAGTTTATTTTTCACCCAGGGGAAGTTCTGTGAGTTCCCATAAAGAGAAAAGGAAGTGTGATGATCCTTGTGGTGGTTCTCAGTAGAAGAGTTATTATTGAAAACTTTTGGTTCCTATAAGAGGCCCTTGGATTTGATACCAACATGGGATGATTGGGCACTCTAAATATTTTTTTACTATGGCACCGAAGATATGAAGTTCCTACAGATGCTTAGGTAACTTAAAAAAGTTATTCCATATTTATTATACCCTACATAGTGGAACATGATCATCAGCTCCTAAATGTACTATGGTGAAATCATATGCTTCATGGACTAAGGGGTTACAACCACATGCATCTTTAATGAAGATTCTTCACGTTGTGGAAGAGTAACCACAATAAGTAGATATGGGTCCAGTGACATTGAAAGGTACCATTATTATAGATTCATCTTGAGTGACTTCTTTATTTGATCCTGGTGTGTCTCATTCATTTGCTTCAACCTGTATTGTTTGTTTGATAAATATTCCTAATAATATTTTATCTTATCAAATGGATATTATTATAGCCCATAAAAAAAGATAGATCAGGGTCTCCATTGTTCTATTTGTGACTTCTCTCTATCAGAGATTAACCTTACTTGGGGTTTTCAAGATCTCAAAATGAAACCAATTGACGTCATATTCCAGATGGATTGGCTCATTTATAATAAATATTGAATTTATTACTATCTTCAATGGGTCTCCTTTATAATTCCTACTGGATTGTGTTGTAACTTTCAATGATAAAGGGACCCTAGGTCAAGTAGATACGAACTTTCTTATCTAGAGTTTGGGAAATTGGTATCTATGTTCGCTTTTGATTTGGACTAAGAATCTTATAGTGGTGATATCCCCTCAGTTTTCATTGATTTTCATGATGTCATTACATTAGACTTATCTAATTTTAAACTGATAAGGGAGGTAGATTTTTCTATTTATTTAGTGTCTGGTACTCAACCAGTGTCTATTCATTCTTATCAAATGGAACTGGCTAAAATGAAAAAGTTTAATACTCAATTGGATGATCTTTTGGAAAAGGTCATTATACACCCAAGTGTGTTTCCTTGGATATATCTAGTTCTATTTTCTAATAAACTTATTAGGTGACTTCAAATTTGTGTTTATTACTGAAAACTCAATATAGTTATGGTAAAGGAGAAGTATTCATTACCCAATATTAATGATTTTTTTGAACAGTTGAAAGGGTCAAAGTGGTTCTTTAAGATTCATATTTGATCCATTTATCACCAATTGAAAATACAAGAATATAAAATTCATAAAATCACCTTTCAGAGATGGTATGGACATTATTATTACCTTTTCATGAATTTGGTCTAACCAATGATCCTACTGTCTTTTAGGGATTTAATAAAAAGGATTTTCCATGAGTATATTAATACATTGATCGTAGTATTTTTGGATGAAAACCTTTTTTAATTTATGTTTGAGGAAGATTATGTGCTTCATCTGAGAATAGTTCTTGAATTTTTGATAAATCACCAACTTTATTCCAAGTTATTGAAATGTAATTTCTAGAATCGGGATGTAAATATCTTGTGACACATTGTACCTAAACATGGTATATATTTTGATCTTTAGAAGGTGAAATCTATTATGACATGGGAATAACCAATAAATTTTTTCAAGATTCAGTTATTCTAGGGTTTATATGGACATTGTAACCCATTTTTCAAGGATTTTTAAAAGTTGAATTCTCTGATGGCTGATCTAACTTAGAAGAGAGTAATGTTTTTCTGGGATAAGAAATTTCATAATATTTTTATTAATATGAAATTTCTTTTAAATTTTGTGCTTGTGTTGAATCTTATCAAAGGTCGGGTAGGGTTATATGGTCTTCTGTGATGCATCAGGTTTGGGACTGAGTTTTGTTATTATGAAGGGTGACTATGCCATTTCTTATGCTCTCGATAGCTTAGACTACTCGAGAAGAATTATCTAACCCATGACCTTGAAATTCTATCTATGATGCATGCACTTAAGAGTTGGAAAAATTACATCTTCATAGAATATTTTAACATGTATTCTAACCACAAGAGCTTGAGTTATATCTTTTCTAAAAATATTTGAATCTCTATCACAAGCATTGGGTGGAGTACCTGCAATCTTTTTTCTTTGACAATACCAATACCTTGGGGAAAGGAAATGTCATCATAGATGATTTTTTTAAGTAACATTCCATCCAGGCTGTGAATGAATCTTCAAAAGAGTGGAACTTGATGGATCTTTTTTCATAGTTTCATATTAGAGTCCATGAAATAGGGACCATGGTTTCCTTGGACACTATTCTATTTACCTTCACTCTTCTTGAGATGATTCTTCAAGAAAAACAACTTCATGATTAATTTTGCAGTATTAGAGACTCTCTTTATAGTAGGGAGACCACTGTTGAGAGGTCATTCTATTTGGAAGGTATTCTATGGTTTTGGAAAAATTACATAGTAATTATTTTTATGGGAAAATCTATTATGAGGGATTACAATAATTCTCTGTGGGTAGTGCTCCCAGGATCCATGATGAAATTTTTATTACATGCAGTGATGATTATGGTGGCTAGGTATGAGATAGGTAATTGATGATTTTTTCTCTCATTATTTACATTCCAATAGTTCATGTTTGAGAACCAGAGATCTTTCGTTTTTCTTAAGCCACTTCCAGTTCCAACTTAGAAGTTGGATGAAATATTTAGGAATTTGTTGTTAGGTTACCAAATACCTAGAAAAATAAGAATGTGAAAAGGGTTGTGATCAATAGGCTGACCAAATCGACTCACTTTATACCCATTCATGATAAAAAAAATTGAGGAGTTAGTAAATCTTTATGTGAAAGAGATTATTAATTTTAATAGAGTAGTATATGTTATGGTCTCTGATAGGGATCCTAGGTTTACTTCTAACTTTTGGAGAGGCATTTAGGAGGCACTGATATTTCATGTTCATTTTAGTATAGAATACCATCTATAGTTAGATTGCTGGATAGAAAGGGCTATACAGATTATTTATGATATGTTTCATATCTGCATCCAAAATTTTGGTGGATATTGGTATAACCATTTATTATTATTTGAGTTTTATTATAATAATAGTTACCATTCAGCGATAATAATGGATCCTTTTGAGGCCTCGTATGGTCGGCCTTAAAAATCATTGTTGTGTTGGTCAGAGATAGGTGAAGGTTCCTTGGTTGGAACGAGCTTTGCTCAAGATAAGAGAATAATGATTCATTTGATTCATTAGAGAATTATGATGGCATAGATTTGTTATAAATTTTATGTTGATCATCACCACAGACCGTTGGAATTTTCAGTTTGTGAACATTCGTTCTTAAATGTTTCACCTTGTTTAGGTCATCAACTTCTTGGGAGGAAAGGGATGTTTTCTCCTCATTTTGAGGGACCTTTTGAGGTTTTTGAGTAGGTGGGGGATTTGAATTATCATTTATCAATTACACTATAGTTTACATTGATACATAACTTGTTCCATGTATCATAGTTTTGAAATTATCTTTTTGATCCATATCGTGTTCTCAACTAGAGTGATCTTGACATCGATCCTAATTTATGCATGATTGATCATTCAATCAAGAATGTTGAATTTTAAACAAAGGAACTTCATGGGAGGATGATACATTTGGTTCGAGTGATATGGAAGAACTGTTTTTTATACTCATGAGACATGGGAGAGAGTGTCACCAATGAGAGAGTAATGGACCCATATTTTAAACACGAAATATTCATAACAAGTTTTATAGGGACATAAAGCTTTTATGGTGGAGAAGTTGTAACATTCTATTGAAATTTTTTGGTACTCATCGACCCTATTTTTAATCATTCTTTAGTTGGGGGTCTTTTATGGGTGCCTCGGTATAAATTATAAACATATTGGAAGTCTCTTGGGTTGTGCACAGTTTTCCCAAATTGTGTTCTCTGCTAGTGAAAAATGTGAAAACCCAGGTAGTGAGGGTTTGAACAGTTGGTGCATGGTTTGAAAACCCATGCACTCGCATAGTATAAATTGTGAACCCCTTTAGAGGGTGCATGGTTAGGGAACATTGTTTGACAAACCGTGCAACCCTACCCACCTAACCATACACGCATAATTTTCTATTTCTAAAAAATGATTAAAGATTATCTAACACACCATTTAGACCCATGCTCACCCCTAACTCAACCTCCAACAATTTCTTAGTACATGGAAGCTCTAAAAGACCCATTTTGCCTACACTAAACCCCCTCCATGGTGGATTGAATATAAAATAATTTTTTTCAATCTCTTCCTAGTAAGAGTTCTTTCCCCATTATTTCTCTCCCTCTCTCTTCAAATCTCCTCCATAGGGTTTAATAGATCTTCTTGTTGTTAATAGATCTAAACTCTTCTTTTAGATCTTAAATCTACGATTTATTCATGGATCTTCATTGATAACATTTTTTATTGTAGTTTCCTATTGTAGGTGTTGTGTTACGTGATCTCATAATCTAATATAGGTGGTTATGTTTAGGATTTTACAATTGATTTAACCTAAAATTTCTTGATTTAAATAAAATTTATTTCAATTGCATTATGAAAAAAAATTCTAGGAGAATTGGGATTTAAATTCAAACGACATAGATCTTTCGGAAAACCCCCAATTCTAATGAATTGGGTGTGATTTGTATTTGATGGAAATTATGGAATTTAATTTGTGAAATTGAATTATGAAATATATTTTAAGAAAATGGATTATTTTTTTATAATAACTCATTTGTTTTATACTAGAAATAGGCATGAATTGATTAAAACCCATATTCTGGTTTTTAAACAGAAATTTTCATTTTGAAATGGGAAATGGGCTAATTGTATTTTAAAGAGTTTTGAAATAAATTTCCCAATATTGATTATTGTTTGAGCACATGAAATACAATGTAGTTATTGATTTTTTTGGTGAAAATACTCTAGGTCAGAATTTCTAGATCAATTAATTAACACTTTACAACTCTAACATAAACCTATTAGAAGATCTTATCCCCATGAGATATTATTTTTCCTATTTGGCTTATGTCGGAGGGCTGTATGGGCACATTTTCATTATCACTATATGAGTGTGTGAGGAACCCATATCCCAGAACTATCATTCCTCTTAGAAGATGACCATGTTTCTCGTTTGTGATTTTTTTGATATATATTTAATTGTTTGTAAAAATAAACTAAAAATTCATCATGATTTATTTAAACTAATCTATATAAAATGTTTATTAATATATTGTTTTAAAGGGTTTCATCAATGAAATTAATATCATATTTTGTTTAAAATATGAAACTATATCTCCATTCCTTGTTTTAATAAAATTGAAATCATGTATTGGTTTATTTTATTTGTATCATATTATGGAATATTTTTTGAGACCCTATTGGGATTTTAGATCACACACTAATTTTTTTAGGCATTATTAGATATCTGTATACCAGGTTCGATCAAGGGGATATAACTACTTGGAGGTGGAGGTTTTATATCTTTTCATCTTGGAGTGCTATTTTTATTGGGACTTGGGAAATTTTTCTTGTTCTTTCTAGGACATTGTGTTTTTACATTGAGTTTATATACCTGTTTGAATTCTGAACTATTCTCCATGTGGAGTTTTCTTTTGACCATACTAACTTGTTTTTGTATCTTCCACTGTTTATGTAGAAAAACTATTCCCACCTTTACTGTGTATGATGTCAGGTGCTAGTCGCCAACCCATGGGGATTATTAAGGCCCATCAGTCTATTTCAGTGTCTTCTTGGGTATCTAGGTACTAGGGTATTCATGTTGGTTTGTGAAACCCATTGTGAGTCGGAAATTGGCTATATTATGTCGGATGCCAATATTTTTTCAATCTATTTTTTAACAACATTCATGATGGTTGGGTTTAGTCTCCTATGGCGTTTCCTAATAGGTAGAGATCCCCCTTATAGAAAACTTTTATGGAAACTAACCATGGGGTTTATTCTAGGTATGTCTCCAAGGATCCACCCTATGGATTGAATGTTTCTTTCAACAAGGTCGATTAAAATTTTATCTTGGCGTTAGGACAGGTGGTTAGATATTATCACTTGAATTTGTTTCCTTCCATAAGTTACACATATTTTATATCGCATGGGAGAAGTTTTAGTTCTATGTTTGGGGGGTTTTCCAGATATAAGATAGAATTTTAATTTCCCACTTCCAAATCTTGAATCTCCTTGGGAAATGGTATCATCTCAGTTTATTCTAAAAAACTTATCAAAGAATTTATATTTTATTTCTTCTTGATCATTAAAAAAATTCATATTTTTTAGTACTAAATTGATCTTTTGTATTTTCAGTATAAATGGTATCTCCTAGGGATAGAATTTCTCTAAGAATACCTTTGTCTTCAAGGGTTTCAATAGCTTCCTTGTGTCTAATTGAAAAGAGTGAATGATTTTTTTAAGGGTTTTGTTTTTGAGTAAGGAACATTGAAGTACACCTTTCTATCACCCAATTCCATTTTGAGGGTCCCTTCATGTAAATTAATAACTTTTTTGGGGTTTCCACGGGAATTCTATTCCCAAAATAATGGGTGAATTCCTTGGTTCTCTATCTTCCTCCATGGTGAGCACATAAATGTCTGTTGGAAATACTAGTCTTTCAACTTCTACTAGCATGTCCTCCAAGACTCCAGCGGGAAGGATAGTGGATCTATTGGACAGTGTTACAAAAACTCTTGTGGGATTTAGAATACCTATTTTCAAATATTAGTAGACACAACAAGACATTATATTAATGGAAGCACCAAGATCGCACAAGGAAAAAAATTAAAGACCTAATGGTGCAGAGAATAGAGAATTTCCTTGGATCTTGAATTTTTTTTGGTAATGGTGGTGTGATCATGGATAAAACTATTCTACCAAGGTTGATTCTTTCATTCCTATCTATCCTCTTTCTCTGGGTGAAAATATCATTCATGAATTTGGCATATTTGGGAATTTTACTAATGTATTCCAATAAGGGTATATTAATTACAACCTTTTGAAATGTCTCTTGGATATCCCTTTGAAGCTTCTCTTACTCAGTTTTATTGTATTTTGTAAATTTGGAAGGGAATGGTAGGTTTGTGTCCTTATTCTCCCTTTTCTATCTTTTCAATGGAGTTTCAAGTCTTTACTTCCAAAATATTTTCTTGGGTTCTTCCTCAATATTCTTTTCTTCTTGTCTCAGTGGGGATATTTTATCTTCTAGAATCTATCCATAATTTCTAAAATTTCTAGACACACCTTCTTCTAGGTTAACTTGGGATTCCCTAGGTTCTAGTTGATTTATCTCAATGACACTACTTGTGATGATCATTATCACACTTTCCTTTGGTTTGGGATTGTCTAAGTTGGGATTTTTCCTTGGTTTTGGAAAGTATGTCCATGGGATTGTCAAATTTATTTGAAAAATCATTTAATATATTCTTCATCCCCTCCATCTATGTTCCCTGCCTTCATTCTACCAGTGGTGCACTATATGAGGGCTTTTAGTTGGATTTTCATTTAAAATGTGGGGTTTGAGAGGCTTTTTGTCAGTATTATTTCTTGTATGGTTGTTGGAAGGGGGGGGGGTTTGGAATTGTTACTGGAAAGGGGGTCTAGTCTGGATTTGTTTCCCTCCAAATCCTAGCTGGGTTTTCCCTTATCTCCATGGTTTGTTCTACTATAATAGTCTCTATTTGAATGTGGTTTCACATATTTCCTTACCATGTACCTCAACAAATTAATCAGTAATGTAATGGGGTGATCAACATAAACCACATACCTAAGGTGGATCAGGTTATTCATTCACTTGTTTCACTATCATCTATCTTACAAGGATTTTCAATTCATCCAGTTTGGATTCAATCAATAGTGATGATTCAAAATATTTTACCTTATAGATTCCTCTGGTGTTTGTACCTCTTGTTCCAATATGTTGTGAATTTGGAGCAATCTTCTCGATCGGGCTACTAGCTTCCATGGGTGACTTATCGATAAAATCTTTTCTATATGATGCATCTTATAGGGTCTTTAATTTTCTAGTATACCTTGGTAGAAGAATACTAGGAATTGATGGTATTCCACATCTTGGTGAGGAAATATTATTCACAACTTTTTGATTATTTCCCAATATTTGTATAGGGTCTCTCTGGTAACGTTTCTGATGGCATTGATATCCTTTCTTATTGCAGTTCTCTAGTAGGATGGGAAGAATGTCTATATGAAACATCTTTGGATATCATTGCATTCATGGATCTCTTTAGGTTGTATGTTGTACAACCACTCCTTGGAAGCTCCCTTTAGTGAAAAGGGAAATTCCCTCTACTTGAATTATTCCATAGCCACTCCTCTTGGCTTGAAGGTTGAACAAACATAATTGAAATCGTAAATGAGTCGGTTCAGGTCTTCTTTTACAATGCCATAGAACATGGGTAATACATGAATCATATTGAATCAAAGTTAAAATACATTATGTTGCACAAGAATAGTTATTTGATTATTTTTTTATCAAACTGTGTGGCACAATGGTCCTTTAGGGTTTGTTGTGGATTAAGATCTATATTTTCTAGCTCTTACTGAACATTATATGTTTCACTTGAGTCATATAACTTGATTTTTTCAAAGTGGTTTTCAAGATTAAGATTCCTAATCCTACTTAACAAATTTATCTCTATCTTAGTGTAAAGATCAAATATTTTCTTGTTGGAGCTCCTAGTCATGGAAGTTAAGGGTTTGATGTTACACCTACTCCCTTGTAATGAAACAAGTTTTAACACACACCTATCATGGGGTGTGGAAAAAAGATAATTATTTCCCCTTAAGGGTGTAGTAGTAGTAGTGACAAAATTTTCCTCCCAAGAATAGTGTTTTGAATCTGGATATCCCGAATGAGAAAGTAAAATAAAGAGCATGAATTAAATTACTAGGTAGCGATGAACCTGGATTATGAAGACCAAATTAGTGAAAGTGATTGGGTTTTAGCCTTGGATTCGCTTCTGTAATGTTATCATGACCCCATTTGAAATTTAATCTTTTTTTTATTAATTGGTTTAATGAATGGATTAACAATCAATTTTCCACTTCCACCCTTGATTAAGATTGGATAATAGTGAAGATAATCCTCCCAAAGTCCTTGTTTGGACTATTCTCTGTAAAATGTGTGAAAGGCACAGTGGGTCTCCATTGGATCACCTATGAAATTCCAAATCAATATTTGAGTGTCCCAAGTGCCCAAATTAGTCCACTATGACCTCCCTACATGTTTAGTGATCATTAAACACTTCTCTACTTAACCCTAGATCACCCAATCAATGTACTCCAAAACCAAGAAGAGGGAGAATAACTTTCTTAATCAAAATAATTTATAATTTTTAGATTTGATATAAAAATATATTCATATTCCATTAAAATTATAAAATCATGAATTGAAAATCATTTAATAAATAAAAAATATAGGATACTTTTATAGAAACTAGGACTCCAACATTACACAAGTTCGCCTCCCCCCCCCCCTTCTCCCAACCACAGAAAGGGTCAACCCCTACATTAAGTCATGTTATTGGAACTAGGACCCCGACGGGGAATAAGTCATGTTACAGGAAAAAATAAAGTTGTGAAAACATAGTGCCCAGTATGTGAAATGGGTGTTCTCTCATTGATCCTCCAATCCTTTTCTCTTGTGCAGTCCCCCTGTATTTATAGTGAGAGGATTACTCTTAATCTCTCTCATTTTAATGTTTACAAATCTTTGGGGGTGTTGAATGTATATTTTAAAAGATATTCATTGTTGAATCTGATTAATTCCTAGGTGTTTCCAATTTTTAGTGTTGATTTGTAATTCTTAATGACGGAAACATCATCCACTATTGGCACAACGGTAGATCATGTATCATTTTTGAGTCAATGATAGATAATGTGCTACTATTGGGTCAATGGTAGCATGTTCTACCATTGGGTCAATAGTAGCATGGGCTACAATTGAAAGTTATCTTCTTAAACATAAACTCCACCTTCTTCATTCCCCTTCCATTCATCATTTATTCGTCCTGCCAAATTTGAGGCATTCTTTATTGATTTAGCCCCATCCATTTTTTGTTTTTTGGACTTTCAATAGTGGCTCAACCATGGATTACTTTTTTGGCCTCCTCCCTGGATGAACACACGACAGTACTCCTACTTCCTGTAAAATGGCAGCAACAATTGTAGCAAGAGAGATAGGGAACTGATGCATGACCAAGACAGAAGAGATCATGGTGGTTATCAATCGGTGGAAAGAAATGAGGTGGTGAATTCTTCTTAATCCATTGTTGGCTCAATGGTAGCTCATGTGCTACTGTTGGCCCAACGGTAGCTCTCCTGGCATTGTTTCCTGATGCCTGGGTGTGGTGGAGCAGTGTAGAGGATCTCTTTGATTGTTGCCTTCTGGTGTTCATTTTGCTCGAGCTCAGGCTTCGGGTGGCAATAATGAGGTACCCAGTGAGAAGGGAGGGTGGTCATTGGGGCCCCTTCCAGATGTTATCATTGGATTAAATGGTGGAAACAATGTATGTGGTCATGGAAATAGCGGTGCAGAGTAGCGGCAGTGGTGCCTCTAGATGGTGGTTGGAAGGCGTGGTGGTAATTGGCCCAATGGTAGGATTGGTGTTTCCATTGGAATTGAAGTAGCACAGGTTCTACTGTTGGCCTGGCAGTAGAAAAAATGCCACTGGTGGCCTGGCGGTAGCACATGTGCTACAGTTGGTGTCAACGGTGGCATTGCATTTGATCGTGCATGAGTCTTTGGCTGTGTGTAGTGGTGCGGCAGTTTGTTGCTGATGTATGTGGTGGCGTGGCTGCACGGTGGTGGGAATATTGTCATCCTCCAATACTAAAGCTATCATAGTGTCCAGAGGGAACATTAAAATGTGCTCATCGATGTCATCCAGGATATGTGAGTAGATCCAAGGTATTCTCAGGCTTCAGCGGTGACCTATGGATCTGGCTTGAGCTCAAGCAGTGGCGACCATGTCATTCTCCAACGTTGTAGCTATGGCCGGAGTCATAGAGGGGTGCGCCAGGTGGCGGAGTTGGGTGTCTGAGGATGAGGCAGCATATTGGGAGCAGGACGATTCCATTTCAATTAAAAAAGAACAATATCTGATAAACTTGCATCCCACATCGGAAAAGGAAATGCACTCTGTGGGTGCCTAGATAAAAATATGCACTACTACAATAAATCCCTTTAGAGACCACCAAAAGAGTCCACTAAAGGCCTTTAGAGACCACCTTGTGACCACTTTTGGCAGTCGCAGATGCTGAGTCAGGAAAGACCTACAACGACTGCCATTGGAATTCTCTAAAGATGATTTATAAAATTCCATATTTCATGTGTGCGGGACACTAGTGGGGTGTGAGGAGGGACACGCGGGGACAAGGGGGGTGAACGAGGATACCTGAAGGTTTGGTCATTGACCACGATAGAACTGTGGCGGCTGAAGGGAGGGGTGGGGTGGCATTGAGAGGTTTAGAGCTGGTGGTCGAACATCACAGGCCGATGGGTTCGGCGGTGGGTGTGGGAGGGGTGATGGGAGGAGACAAGCGGTGGTGATGGGGGTGACCGAGGGTGTGGTAGGATGATGACGGGGGTGACTAAGGCCAGCGACTGGTTTGCAGCGGTGAGATTGGAGAAGACAACGGTAGGGGTGAGAAAAATCATGCTCATTTCATTTCAGTATTAGATATCCCCTATGGCGGTCGCACATTCCCAAAGGCACAAAAACCAAATTTTCTATAAGTGATGTGACCCCCCCCCCAATCTGCAATGAAGCCAAATGGGGGTCAAAGGACCCCCGCTCACCGCCGCGGACTACCCCATCCTGGAAATTACTCACTCTTGTGGCTCCATGGGTTTCACCACAATAGGCCAACACATCCAGGCTTCGGCCCAATAGTTATGCCCGCAAATTTAACCCTCGTGGTCCCTACTCGAGTTTGATCCCATGTGTAGGCTCTACGGATGGTTTTCTGACCTTTCTCCTAGGTGTCCACTTACAGGCTGCCTATGAGGCGTGCATGCCCTTAGGTAGAGAGCTGACCCAGTTTGGCTAATTCTTTATATAAACACATCAAAATCATTAAAACGCTCTTAATAAAGTTTTAGCATAATGTTAAAATAAATAAAAACCTCAAATACTTAACAAATTATCCCTTTAAGATCATTTTAATTCCACATTTGAAATTTCCTATGTTGTAGTAAAACATTTGAAGTTTAGCCCATTCTTCATTAAAATCATTCAACAACCTTTAAAAAATGTTTAAAATCATGCACAAATAATGAGTGTGACATATACTCATGCATATAGTTTTATGCTCATATATATATATGTATGCATATACTTGAATAAATATATATATACACATATACTCATTAATTTTCAAAAGAAATTATATATATATATATTAATATATTTTGTTTTTATAAAAAAATATTGAGTAACAATTTTAACAAATATATAATGTACTATTACAGTGCAAATTTTTACCTACATAAGAAAAAAATTCAAAAATATGTATTATATATGGTTCTAGAATTATTTATATTGATGTAATGCTGACATTGATGGATACAAATTGGTATTACAATACCTTCTCATAATAATATATTATATAAAAGATTTTTAGTGGGTAAAAGTGAGGGGATGTGAGATAATATGAATCATGGTCTGTGGTGGGGGATGCACATGGGGCGATTGGAATGAGGGTGAAATGGAGATGATGGTGATATGTTTTCATGAGCCGCTTCTCTCTCCACTCCTCTTTGTCTTGACCTAGACGTTGATGGAAACGGTGGTGGCCTCGCCCTCTTCGACGAGGCCCTATTCCTCTTCCATCCTTCACCCTCCATTGCTTTGGTTCATATATATTCATTCTCTTTCAGTAGTCCTATAACTTCCAACTGCATCGTGATCCTCCTCCTTCCGTGGTTTGGGTAACTCTGTGTTTGGTTATATTTTATTAAAAGAAAAGAAATGATTTGATAGTTTATAAAAGAAATGAAAAGAAAAGAAATGAAATGATTGTGATTTATCTCCTTATTTTTGGATCCATAACATAATAAAAGAAAATAAATGATTTGGATTTCTCTCCATCATGTTTGGTGAAAATTTTTAAACGAAAAGAAAATAATTTTTTTTGGTTCAAATGAAACAAATAACCTTTGTTTAAAAATAACACATACACATGGGACTAAAGGGAAAACTTGCTCAATATAAAAAAACCAATATTAATTAGATCTGCACAAACACCACACCTACCACCATATATTTATACAAATTATAAATATAAAAAAAGTAACTAAAGATAATCATAATTATTTATATAATTTATTAATTAAAAATTATTAATTCAAGGTAATTAAAATTATAAATTTAAAATTATTAATTAAAAAATTATTAATTCAAAAAAATATTAATTCAAAATAATTATTAATTAAAAATAATTACTAATTCAAAATAGTTATTAATTCCGAATTATTAATTCAAAATATTTATTAATTCAAAATTAGTTATAAATTATTTATATAAACTATTAATTCAAGATAATCATAATTATTTATATTCAAAATTTTCTATAATCAGAATTATTTATAAATTATTTATGATTATTTATATAAGCATGATTAGTTATATAGGGATCTAAGGGAAATATGAGAAATGTATAAAATATTTGATAGGATTGAGTATTTCCATCTGAATCGTCCCGATTTTGGGATGATTCAAAATCCACTGAAATCACATGCATGAGAGAAATTGATTTCTCTCCCTTCTGACCCCTCCTGTTTCTCTCCTTCAACATTGGTTAACCAACTGATAGATAATACTTTCTCTCCTTCCATATCTTCTCTTTTTTGTCTGTTTCTCCCCAACCAAATGAGCTCTAAGACTTTTGGGGATTCCTCTCCCACTTTTTCAATCCTACCATTCTTCAGTTTTTAGGTAATTCATGTCGGAATTTTCTCTATTCGGATGTGCGCGTGATATCATTGGTGTACCCTGTGCATGCCAGGATCTGTGTTGAGGTCTATTTTTCCAAACTAGTTCTGGATTTTATTTGTATTGATGTTATTGGGGAGTACTGATTTACGCAATCGATTTTCTGCAAACCATGGTAGACTTCTGTGTTCTATGAAAACAGAAATGTCACCTTTCTTCCTATTATGGATGACACAATCCTCTCCAAAAGACCAGAACTACTCGTACAAAGGCAGTAGGTTGGTTCATTGGGTTTTTATAGGCCAAGCCTCTAACCAGTCTTTAGAGAGGACTCTCATTCATGTATTGAGACCAGGAACTGATTTGATGATCTTTAGGAGGATCAAATGGAAGGTGAGGGGTGGAAGAAATTAGAATATAAGAATCTGATGAAACAGGCACGAGAGGGTAGAGGATACGGTGGTGGAGAGGCTTTTGGGGGTGGGTAATCATGGTAAGGAATCACAAGGACTATTCCACATTGTGCAATCCTATGATGTCCAAGTATGCAAGAAAATCAGTTGAGGCGATGGATCCTGAAAAACATCGGGCTAATGGATTAAAACATTTGGGTCAGGATTTGGAAGGTCATTCCAAAGTAATTAAGGGTACTTCTGACCATTTCAAGACTAATTTGGATGAAGACCAACCTCGATATTTATTTTTTATTGAGAATCATGACCCTGAGATTTCTCAGGATGACCCTAGGGACCAATGTGAGAAAGGCAACCAAAATTTTTCTTTACCCTATTCTTTCTCTCAAAAGATAATTCTTTCATATGATAAGTTTGGAAAGGAAAATATGGATAAATTCTCCTATGCTCAACACATTTTCCTTCACCTCTAATATTAAGATACACCTTAGAGATTCAAGGGATTGAAATTAAAGCTGCACCAAAGGTATTGCAAATAACTGAATGCCATTTTTCTAGACTCTGGCCCACACTTTTCATTGTTGAATGTTCTGGGCATAACAGAAGTGTCATATGGGGTATGTCAAACTCATTTTTTTGTCAAGATTGATGATTAATCTTAGATTTACATGCTGATAAGCGTGTTGATCAATGAAATTGAATCAATGAATATAGATAATAGAATAACACCAAAATCAAAGCACAACAACACATATTTTTTATAATTAATTTAAGGAATTAAAGAATTGCCTTGCGGGAAATTCTTTCATCATTGATTGATCTAACAACTTTTCTATGTTTTACCGTCATTGCATTGTATGAATCAAGAATAGATTCTTTATAGTGGTGATCAACACTTGTTCCACAAACCTTCGAATGATATGTAGGAAACTCTAGGTGTTATCATGATAGATCTTGATGCTTGTGTTGTTCATTTTTTATCACCCCAAGAATCACTTCAAGGAAGAGTTCTCTTTGATCTCTCTAGACTTGAGAGTTATGGTGGAGGGGGCTCAATCTCCATCCATGAGTGAGTTCTTAGAGAGGGATCTCTCTAGGGATTTGAGAGGATTCTCTCCGGATCTCGTTGTGCACAATACAATAAGGAATTGGCTCTGTTAAGAAAATAATATAATTAGATTTATATACCACTATAGTTAGAAAATAATAATTCCACATACGATCTTATTATTTTCGTAATCCTTATAGAATCTATGTCTATAAATAATAATAATATTATTATTATTATTTATTAACATGCACTAAACCCACAAATTAAATTAAATATTATTTATTCCAATAGTATTCATTATATATCATTTCTCAATAGACCATTACACTAATTCCATCATTCCTCTACAATATTTACCATGCCTTGAATAATTAATATTTACTTAATAAATAAATATCACTGTATTATTCTAAAATAAATAAATAAATATTATACTCACTAAATAATAAATTAATATTTATTAAATAATCTACTCAAATAATATTTTCCCGAATAACTGGTGATAGAATATTTGCGATCAAACAAACATGGATAATTATTAAACAATGTGTGAGAATAATATTTATTCAAGTTGTTAAATAATAAAAAATAATATATTATTTAATTGAGATTTTGGATACACTTACCATGTGACCATCTTGACCTCTTTCTCAGTGGTATTAGGTGAAACAGTCTAATGTCCAAGGTTAGCATCTAGTAACACACTAATGCACCCATAGAGGAAGAATTTAATGTCTCAATGACATAATACCTCATACAAATGCTTATTGTGTAATATAATTTCTTTATTGTGATATCTCTAATCAAACAGGTTTCATGCTGGTGCCATCAACTTATATGCTCGATGTCTCATTCTTTGACTTTTTATAAATCTAACTTGCCTATAGAACACCATGGTCATGGGTTTATTTAGGCTATATCATTTCCATAAAAGGGTATGAGATGTCAACTTTCGTTAAAGAATAAAAGGGAGAAATCTTGTCTTGTATTATTCAGTAATAAAATATTACTCGGCATGCACCCAACATAACCTACCTAGTCGTGAACATATGTCCTCATAGATTTCATCAATACATCAAAGTAAGCGACTTATAATACTAATTAATAATAATATTAAAGTCTAAGCATCTATAAACAAATCTACAGTTAGGAACAACCAATGAAATATAAATTTGGATTTCCTACTGGCGGGTATCGTTCTCATAATTTCACACACTGGAAATTACTAAGGGCATACACCATGAGAAGGTGTCTCAATGTCATATCACTCTCTACCTTTGATAGCCGATATCAATTGTGTCCATAAAATGATTTCATTCAGCTATATAACATATATTTAAGAATATTATCATAACACTTTTGGGTTCTCATCATAGCGGATAACTACTATGACCACTCAGTGAGAACACAACTTTTAGGATATTTTCACATATTATGTCACACAGAAGAACAATAGTGATGTGATAATAAGATTATTAATATTCAAAATAATGAATTTAAGTTAACATAAAGTACACAGAAGTTGGTTATAGATCCCTAAATATAACAATCTCTCACTTTCACTACAGCCAACTGTTAACAACTTTCAATCTGTTAGCTTTCACATGATACTCATTCTTTTGTTGAGATAGACCTTTAGTTAAGGGCTTCTCCATGTTTTCCTCTAAGGGAACTTTGATTACTATAACTTCATCCCTATGAGAAAAATCTCTCAGGAGGTGATACATCCAAATTACGTGTTTTTCTCATTGTTGTAACTTTTTCACTTTTGAAAGAGCCACTGTTGTAGTATTATCACAATAAAATGTGATAGAGTCTTTACTTCTAGGTACCACATCAAGCTCCTAGAAAAAATTTCATATCCAAACTGCTTTCTTGGCTACATGAGAAGATGATATATACGTAGAATCCACTTTAGAATCAGTGACAACTGGCTTCTTTGAACTCTTCCATCTCACAACTCCTCCATTGATAACCTCATCTACATACCAATGTTGTTCTCCTAGATTAACTAGATTGCTACATACCATGATCAATGCATAGGCAATAACAAGTCTAGACCATAACATGACATACATGATTGATCCTATCATTGAAATGTATGAGATATTACACATTCCCTCTTTCTCCTGTCATGTTTGATGACACATTTTCTTAGAAAGATATATACCATGTGACACTAGAAACAATATCCTCTTGGATTCTTCCATAATAAACCACTTTAGTATCTTTTCAATGTATATACTTTGACATAGCCTAAGAAGCCACTTAGATATATCACAAATGATCTTGTCCCTAGAATATAGGCTGCCTCATCTATGTCCTTCATGGAGTAACACTTGTTTAAGCAGTCCTTAGCAGACTGCGAGGTATGTATGTCATTTCCAATAAGTAATATTTAACCAACATATATTACTAGGATAATGACCGCATTCCCACTAAACCTCTTATAAACACATGACCCACATTCATTCTTAATGAAACGAAATTCTTTTATAGCTTCATCAAATTGAATGTTCCTTGATCTAGATGCATGATTCAATCCATAAATGGATCTATGGAGCTTTCTTATCCTATTGGCATCACCTAGAGTCACAAATCATTCTGGTTGTGTTATGTAGAAATCTTCTTGAAGGTTCCTATTAAGAAAATAATTTTTGGTATTATTTTCTAAATTTCATATCCATTGTAAGAAGCTATAGAAATTATAATTTTGATGGATTTAAACATGAAAACTAGTGAAAATTGTTTTTCATAAGTCAATTTCTTGATGTTGTATAAAACCTTTTCAACTAGCCTTGCTTTATATGTATTTACATTAACTTCCTTGTCCTATTTTCTCTTGAATACCCATTTGAACCCTACAAGCATTACATCAACTGGTGTATCGACCAGAATTCAAACCTGGTTCTGATACAAGGAATCCATTTCAGAATTCATGTCTTCTTGCCATCATGCAGCTTTTGAGATCTCTACTATCTCTTTGTAAGATAGAGGTTCATCATTATCAATCAATAATGAGTCCCTGACTTCGATGACGAGAAAATCATCTCTCTAGTTTTGTCACCTCTCTAGTGTTCATACGCAGTACTTGTGTTTTAGTGAATACTTATTCCACGGGGACCTATGAAATATGTTCACTTACCAACTATTATGTATCTTGAGAATCAATATTATCAAAGTCAATGTCACTCTCATTATCCTTTTTGAGGATGCGCTCCCTCTCAAGAAATACAATTTTTCTGGCGACAATCACTTTCTTGTTTGAGGAGTTGTACAGGAAGTGTTCCTATGTTTCCTTAAGATACCATATAAAGATAAACTTTGTTCCTTAGGGTGATAATTTTTTTTATGAGAAGGGATTACCAAATGCCTTGCAACCCCATACACACTTATGCGACAAAATAGGTTTTTTCCACTCTATAACTCAAAGGGAATTCCATTTTTCACTTTAGTTGGTACTCGGTTTAATATATATGCCACATTATGTAATGAATATCCCTAAAAGGATAATGAAATATCTTAATGTCTTATCATCAACCTTACAATGTCTAACATTTTAAGTGTCTTCCTTTCACCAACACCATTCCACTATGGTGTGTAAGGTGGATTGAGTTGAGATAGAATCCAAAACTCCCGTAGAAAGATGATAAAATCTTGGTTAAGATAATCACCACCTTGATCTGATAAAAACTTATTTATATTCTTCCTATGTTGATTATCTACTTCACTCTTGAATTATTTGAATTTCTCAAAAGAATCAGACTTATATCTTGTAGACATGACTGTATCTATTAAAGTCATTAGTAATAGTTATGAAGTATACATACTCATCTCTTGATTCTACTAGAAATGGTTCACACACATTAGTGTGTACCGATCCTAAAATCTCCATGACCATTTCACTATTTCCATAGAATAGTGGTTTGATCATTTTTTCTTGTAAACAAGCATGGAATCTATCAAGGGGCTTCCGCTCAAAAGAGTCTAAAAACCCATCTTCATATAGCATTTTCAAAATATTATCATTTACATGAAAAATATGATGATGTCATATATGGGTGTTATATGAGTCATGTGAACATGATTCATTTTCTATTATCAATATTTGAGTTTCATAATTTAATACAAAGATACCATTATTAAAATGTGTCATGCCATAACATATGTTTCCTTTATAAGAGAAACAACTTTTATTTTCAAATTTGAAAATAAAACAATTTGTATCTATGAAGGGTACAAAAATTTATGTTCTTGGTAATAGTTTGTACATAATAAAAATCTCTTAAATACAATATCATTCTTGTTGAAAATAAAAGGTCGTAGTCTCCATTGGCTTGTGCAGTTATCCTCGCACCATTGAAAACTCACAAATCCACCCCTCCATTGGAAATATTTTAGAATATACTTGGTTCATGAATTTGGATACAGATGTGAGCACCAAAATTTGTATCTAATACCAAATGTGGAAATATTGAAAGATTACACTCAATAATGAACACAACTTTAGCTTCCCCTTTCTTCTGGGTGCAATCCCTCTTCTAGTGACATTGCTTGCCACATGAAAAACATACCACTTTTTTTCCTTATTTTTCCTAATAATATTCATCTTCTTGGAAGGATGATGATCAGAAGATTTAGACTTTATATGAGTCTTGGGACCCTTCACTTTTTCCTTCATTTTCTTATTTACGATAAGGATTATGGGGTTTTCACACCTCGTGTCCTTATCCACTTGGAGAATCAGGGTAAGAAGTTTTGAAAGACTCCAAATTATTGATCTTATTATAATTAACAATAAAACCGGAGAAGGACTTCAGTAGTCAGTAATATATGAAATTTGTGTCCAACTCATTGGGTAATTTAATCCATAATATGTCTAATAGTTCAATGTAGTCAATAAGCTACCTATATGAGGCACAGCCGTCACTGACTCTCCAAGAATAGTTGTAAACAAAGAATTGGAGATCTCATCTCTCTTGTCTCTCTATCTCTTGATAGAGATCCTGAAGGCAAGACATCATTCTATACACATTCGTGTCCACATGTTGCTTCAGAATCCCATTGGTCATTTATGATGGCATGAAACCCATAACATATATGGAATCATTCAAAATTTTCATATAGAGTGATAACTCTTCATCACTTTCTTCTTTACCAGGCCCTTCAAGAATATGTTATTTTTTCACATATAACTTCCTCTCATGAAATAGGATTATGTGTAAGTTCTTTTTACACTCATGGAAATTTGTGCTAGTGAGATGGTTATCCATATCAAGTATGGATCACAATATCATGTCTGAAGTCATGTTTATTACCATTTATACAAATAAGATAAGATGAGTTTTAGTACATATAAAATTTTGACAAATAAATAAATATTATATTTTTTAATATCCCACTATTTTATCAAAACACAATTGCCCTCAACATTGGATTTTGAATATCCTGTTTCTTGTATATTCTAGTGTCAAAGTTCCATATTCCCCTTTTCAACTCCCCAAATTTGGGTGTTCAATAAATTTTAAGGATTTTAGGTAGGCATTTCAAATGACAACTATATTAACTCACATTTCCTTGATCTGTTGAGTGGACTCCCCAATCGTAAAATCCTTAAATTGGATTTTATTAACTTTTTTCTCTCAGTTACACCAATTCATTCTTTGTTAGTCAACCTGTGATGTGAACTAAGTTAAGTCAACCCAAAACATCATGTTAGAATTCCCCAATAATTGAATGCACCCTAACATTGGTTAATCAAGCACTTTGAACTATGACTGCTCAAGAACATTAAACTATGGTTTGATTTTAACTAAAGTAGATAAAGGTTTACTGAATTAATTTATATAATTGAGGTATTTTATCTTTTATGTGTAAATTTAAAATTATTATCATTATTGCATGTTTTCTAATATTAAGTGGATTTATTAAGGGATTAACAATATCTTATATAATATTTATGCATATTTCAGTTTATTTTAGTTCTATCTTGAATTATTTTTAATTCATTAATTCATGCGATCACGACAAAGAATACATAATGAAATAACCATTAAACTTGAGAGAAGTAAAATAATAAAGTGGTATGACTATGATATTTTACTAAGAGATATTTTATCTAACATATGATAAAATAACTGTTGGCCTAGGGAAAACACATTGAACTATTTGTGGTTCATGTTGTAGCTTTCCACCTGTCCACCTATGTGTCTCTCTTGGATTGGTTTTACCTTGACTCTAAACTTAAATCACCTTCACTTTCTTGAGAGCTTCATCCATTACATATGCTTTTACTCGCATGTAGGTGATGGGAACCAAATGATTGGTTAAGGGGTTTACATAAAAGAATCCATGGGAACACATGGCCTTACATAATGAGAGGAGGGATGACACACAAACCAATTATATAATTTAATAATAAATTAAAAGAAACCAATCACATACAAATTTCTAGTCTATAGTCATGATCATCCACATGCATGCAATGAACTATGCACATAATAAAATTAGAATTCAGTTCTAATCATTCTTATTGAAGATAAATTTCCCTAGAATCAATTAATTATCTTTTTTAATTAGTCAATTAAGTTATCTTAATTCTCATCCAAATTTTCTTGATATTTTCATCCATCATAATTTTAAACAGATTAAATATAATTATTTAATATTAACTGTGAACAAAAAAATGTACCTTGGAAGCAACACAGTGAGTACCCGTCCAAACTACCCAACATGTATTATACTTCTATACCATTAACTCATGAAAAATGTTTCTTAGATAAATTAACATGTAATTTCATGGTGTGTAATATAATCTTAATGACTACACAGAACACACGATATTTACATAGCACATTATGCTTCAATACACGTAGAGTAAAAACTGTAATACAACTTATGCATGATACAAATATAAAAACATTACAAAGAAATTAAGACATTTATATATATATAACTTATCACATGGTATATACTATAAACATAATGATCACACCAAAGATAAGTTGTTAAGGTTTGAACAACATAATAAATTATTTTTTAATTCTACATAATTTTTTAAAAGTTCACAATGTGTACTTGTAGCTACACATCTTGTATTATTCTCACCATCTATCTGCGACACATGCATTGAGGCTCATCGTGTAACTGTGTGGTGGAAAATATTGGAGTATAAATTTTGTACATGGGATACACAATATGTGGTCTCCGAGTTACATGGTTCTCGGTCATGTAGGCCATGTTAGAAGATACATGATCTATCTGTGACTAAAAGACTACACATCTTGTATGGAAGTTACATTGTGTGTACTCTAGCTGACCATGCACCAGGCTGGCCCGGTCAGTACACGGTGTCTAATTAAATTCTCCATGTGTAATAAATGAACATATCTTGTATTAAGTATGAATTAATTTTAGGTGAATTATACACTAGTACATGATGTATACCTCTGGGTTACATGACATGTACTCTTGTGTTATCCGGCCAGACTCCTTGGAAAATTCATATGAGATCTTCAAATTTATTTTGAACATAAAATTAATCATTTTGATTATATTTTTGAGAAACGAAGTGGAAGAAATATGATCTTCCAATTAAGATTAAGAACAATTAAATGTGAATTGAAAACTAATGAAAAATTAGTAAATCAATCAATGGTATTTAAATAATTATAAATAATTATGTGACCCCTTTAATACCACTTGAAGGTTATGGGTGCATCAGAATCGTCAGATGAGGAATCTGCAACTCACCTTTTTGTCAAGATTAATGATTAATAAGAGATTTACCCAACAATAAACATTGTGATCAACATAATTGAATCATAGAATATAGACAATGGAAAAATACTAGAACCCAAGCGTAGGATCATGACATATTATTTATAATTAATTTTTAAAATTAAAGGCTTATATTGTGATAGATTCTTTCTTCATTGATGGATCTGACAACATCTATATTTCGTATCATCGTTTTTTTGTAGGAATCAATAACAAATTCTCTCTAGTGATGATCCACATGTGTTCTATGATCCTTCGAACTTCACTGTAGGAATATTTGGGTGTTAATGCAATAGATTCTAATGCATGTTTCATTCATATTTGATCGCCCTGAGAATTCCTTCAATGAAGGGTTCCCTTCAATCTCTCTAGACTTTAGAGTGGTAGAGGAGGAGGCTCACTCTCTGTAATTTAGTTTGTTCTTGGAGAGGGATCTATCTAAGGTTATGAGAAGTATTTATCTGAATCCTATTGTTGACAAAAAAAATTAATTGGCTCTATTAAGAAAATAATATAATTGGGTTTGTATACCATTAGGGTTAGAAAATAATAAATTCACATGCATCCTTATTATTTTCATAATCTATACGAAACTCCTTGTCTATAATAATTATAATATTATTATTATTATTTCTTGACATGCGCTAAACCCAGAAATTAAATTAAATATTATTTATTCAAATAATATTTAGTATATATTATTTCTCAATGCGACATTAAAATTCATCATCCATTCCTCCACAATATTTATTGTGCCTTGAATAATGATTATTTATTTAATATGTAAATATCACTGCATTATTCACTAATAAATAAATAAATATTATATTCCCTTAATAGAGAATAAATATTTATTAAATATTCTAATCAAATTAT
Source organism: Viscum album (assembly GCA_963277665.1). Lineage (NCBI taxonomy): Eukaryota > Viridiplantae > Streptophyta > Magnoliopsida > Santalales > Viscaceae > Viscum > Viscum album. The sequence goes on along the minus strand of OY728119.1, from coordinate 1,679,709,614 downwards.
ATTCTCTTGAATAACTAGTGGCATAATATATGAATTCAAGTAGACATGAATAATTATTAAACCATGGGAGGGAATAATATTTATTAAACTTGTTAAATAATATATAATAATATATTTTTTAACTAAGATTCTAGATACATTTAGTGTGTGACCCTCTAGGTATCTTTTTCAGTTCCATTAGGAGAAGCAAGCTAAATTACTAGGTTAGCATCTAGCAACACACCAAGACACCCATAGAGAAAGAAGATAATGAAGAAATGGCATAATACCTCATAGATACTTTCTGTGTAATATAATCCATTTGTCACGATATCTCTAATTAAGTAGGTTACATACTGGCGCCATCAACCTATGTGTTCAATGTATCTTTCTTTGACTTTTTGGAAATCAAACATTCCTATAGAACACAATGACGATAGATTTATTTAGCCTATATCATTTCCATCAATTAGAATGATATATAAACTCTTGTTAAATAAAATAAGGGACAAATATTTTCTCACATTTTTCATTAATGAATTATTACTTGTGACACACTCAACATATCATACCTCTCTATGAAAAAATTCCGTCATAGTTTTCATCAAAAAATCAATGTACATGACTTATAATACACAATAATTATAATATTAATGTTTAAGGATCAATAAACACATCTATAGATAGGAACATCCAATGACACATATAAATGTGCACTTCCTACCAGTGGGTCTCATTCTCGTAATTTACTACACTAGAAATTAGCAAAGTCGTACACCCTGAAAAAGTAGATCAAATTCAAATGAGTCTCCACCCTCGATAGCCTATATCATTTGTGTCCATCAAATGATTTCATCAGGCTATAAGTATTATATTTAATAATACTATCACAACATTTTGGGGTTCCCATTATAGAGGGGAACTCCCACAACCATTAAGTGTGAAAAATACTATTAGGAAATTATCACATACTATGTCATGTAGAAGAATAATAATGATCTGATAAGAAATTTACTAATATTAAAAAAAAGTGAATTCCTGTTATCATAGAGTACAAATAAGATGATTATAGGGAACCAACTCCAACATATTTCATATGATAAGTTTTTCAAGGTATCTGTAGAGGAATTATTTGAATATCTTCACATTATTCATCACCCATTATTGGAAGATACACGTCAAGGATTAAAGGGGTTCAAAGGAGATCTAATGTAATGGTCATGAAAACAACCAAATGCAATTTTTCTAGATTTTGGCCCCATGATTTTCATTATTGATGACTTTATGTTGGACATAATGTTCTTGTTTGATGTTTCTTTGAAAAACCTTTAGCGTGAACTCGATCCGGAGATCAACTAATAGACACTTATATGAGTTAGATAAGAAACAAAAATATATATTAATTCCAAAAAAAATTTATACAGGAATTTCAGTAGAAGTAACAAGTAGAAGTAAAAATCACTCTGCCACTTTTGAGGCCTGACCACTACAACCTATCCAAACTAGTTGAAACAAATGGAAAATTTTAATAACACATCCCCACAATATTCACCTATAATTAATACCCCACCTTCATCCAAATAGACCCAACCACTCCCCCATCTAGATTATAATACATCCCCTTACAGTTTATTACCCATCTCACCCTTACAAGACTAACCCCCTAGCATAGGAATGCCTACATAGTAGCACCCCTGACCCCTTACACAGTCCACATATGGATAAAAGCTGAATAAAACCACATTATTACCAATTATTCCCTCTTCAAAGTCCACCTTATCCTAGAACCCCCCTAAACAAATTCCCATATCTGAGATATGGATGTATGATATCGAAACCTGCCATTAGTAGTTAACCATCAAACGTTTTCATAGGAACAACGACAAAATGATCAGCACGGTGCCTTCAGGACCGTACCTATCATGTTTTACCCAAGAGGTACGGTTCCCAACTCCAGGTATTCTAGCATATAACGTAGCTCGATATAGAGATTCACCACCATTCCATCTCTATGAAAATCTATTGACCCATTCTCTTACCACCCCATCCATTCCACTGGTACTTATATATTTAGTACTCACTTCAATAGTCCAACTTGTTTCACCATATAAGTCCCTTAGTTATCTCTAATGAAATTTTTATTTCTATTACCATGAATCCCTACTACCAACATTCCATGTCAAACATACCCTTATGAGAAATTGGAGAAACTGAAGGAAAGAAGTCTAAAAAATAATCCCTTAGTTGTGTCTAAGTCCTAGTAATATTTCCTAAAATTTAAAATCCATCTATCAATATTTATTCATAGTCATGTGGGTCATAATAATTGGGACCCATAATTTCATTCCCAACTGAAAAACTGGAATCCCAAAGTTGACAGTCCTATGTAGGATCCAACATATCTGCCACACAAAATTCAAGTGGAACCACAACACATTCAAGTAGAATATGAGAATAAAAATTAGATACCCATAAGAGTATTTAATAAGATAATAAATCACCACAAGTCTAAAATGACATGAATCTAATTACCTAGATGTGCTCATAATAGCCTCACCTTCTCCATTTACAAAAAGAACCCTTCCCTTTGGAAGTAATTTTTTCCAAACACCATCGAATTTACTAGAGGGGTGGATTATTTGTATTTTTTTCGGCCTAAAAGGAATGATGTTAGACAATAATCATCACCAGACACCAAAGTTCAATGAAAACATTCCCTCTGCATGGCCATAAAATCAACAAGGACGATTATTGTTCACGTCCACTTTTTTTTGTCCATGAAGAATAATTATCTGCAATTTTTGTAGTGTTGACGGACAAGAACTATATATCAACACCAATAGTATCACGATCTATGTATTAATGGATCATTTGGAATTATTGCATCATATAATAGTGGTTATCTTAGAATAAGATGATTTTTTATCATACTGTCTAGCCTACCATACAATAAAAATAGTGTTTGGAATATGAAGAAACACTTTCTAATGTGGTGGTTCTAAGGAAATATGTTATTCCCCCCTCTAATGGTACCTTTCTTGGTCCAAAATTGAAGAAAAATAATGAATCACAATGTATGACTCCAATAAGACTTGGGATGATGACTAGAACTAACGATATAAAACACACAATGAGAGATATTAACATAGTAACATAAGTTAAGGGCAAGTGATAAGAGGAAAAAACTGATCAAGGCCATATCATATAAACTAATCCAAGATCCAAAAAATGAATACAGTATTTAATATCTTTTCATAAATAATATTTCTCTAGAATAAAAGTTCAAAATAAACCTATGCAGTATCTACAAAAGAAACCCCATCTTCAAGATAGTCTGATCCATCTTTGCCACCAAAGCCCTCATGATAACCTGAAAGAAAGTTTATAGATTCATAGATTAAGAATTACATGTATACTTAGTAGGGTCCTCCTTAGGAACCCTCATGAAAATGTAAGAAAATAATATTACTACTCTAGTGAGTAAAGATAAGAACCATTATGCACCTATTAGAGAAAGTACCAATTATCATCCTCACTGAAGATCACTCACCATGTATCGAATCCTAATTTAATAAGATAATATTAGAGGAATATAATCATAGGTTCCTCTAAACTACTTTTGTTCTAGTTTTCCTCTCTCAAACCCTAAAATCAAACATCTAGTGATCTCATCGCTTTCTATCTGATGAGGGTCGGGTCACAACCTAACCTAACCCAATGCTCAAAAGGTTTAACATCTCATGTTTTCATTAGATAAAACTACATACCATATCATATCCACATCCACCACCTTATAACCAATGCAATAGGGTATCATGAACAAGATGGACATAAACCTTGTTCCCTCATCCTTCCATGAATTTCCTCTGCCACATAACCATTGTCCCTTCATCACCACCTCATGAGCTACATCACATGCCATGTGGAAACTAATTGAGTCCATATAACCATCGATGAAGGTAAAAAAACAATAGAGGAATCCCCCTTAGAAAAAAAGGTGGGTAGTTGATCCATATAAACCTCTTCATTACAAACACCATGAAGAAAAGAATTTTTAACATCCAACTGATGGAGAGTCTAGTGAGAGGAGGAAACAAGAGAGACTAGAAGGAAAACTAAGGTCATCTTTTCCATCTGAGAGAATGTGTCAAAATAATCAACTCCATATGTCTGAGTATAACCTTTGGTAACAGGAGGAGCATTGTGATGATTTAGAGAGACATATTCATTGATGCATACTATATAGATCCAATTGAAACCGACTACATACATACCCAAAGTAAGAGGGAAAAAATCCCATGTGTGGTTGGCATCTAGAGATTGAAGTTCATGAAATATAGTCTATAACCATTTGGGATGAGATATAGCCTTGATAATAGTGTGTGTCATGCAGTGATCATCTAGTGTCTATAATTCGTGAGGTATCTACAGATAATCCTTGATAAGATAGACAGTAGTGTGATCCTTCATGAAGCATTATAGGTAACTCTGGTGATGGTGGATTAAGATCATGTGAGTCATCAAGTGTGGAAGCAACATTAGTTGTCGGGGTGGTAGGTGTGCTTGGTTGGAGAGCATATACCTAGCCAAATTGAGATCCAAAAACATCACTAGGAAGAGATAGAGGTGGCAGTGTATTGAGAGAATATGGTAAAATAACTTTGGAATCAAAAACTGAAGATTGTGGTCGGAACTCGAGAACAAAAATATGTGATGACTTGATAAAGGAAATATCAGCTGAGAAAACATAATGACACAATTCTAGAGAAAAGATTTTATATCTGCACTAGGTATGAGAATATCCAAGGAAGATACATTTTAGATAATGTGTATCATACTTGGTAATTGAGAGGAAAATTTATCGAACATAAGACACACAACTAAAAATGTGTAGGGGTAGGGAATGAGGGGATTATGGAAGTAAAAAATTTAACAGTTTCTCCCCTTGAAGAATAGGTAAGGTAAGTTTGTTTATTAGATAGGCGGCTATGATAATGGAATTTCCCAAAAAATGGTTGGAACATTCTTCTGAAATAAAATTTCACAAAACAATTCATACAAATGGCAGATCTTTCATTTAGAAACACAATTTTATTGATGTATTTCAGGAAAAAAAGTATGGTGAATAATGTCATGGTCATCTAGAAAAGACTAGAATATTCTAGATAAATATTCATGACCACTGTTTGAATGGAAATAATGTATTTTACCAAAAAACTGGGTGGTGATTTCTTGAAAATGGTAGAAAAAAATGTAAATCTTTTAGATCAATTTTTCAATAAAAAGACCCAAGTCATCTATGAAATATCATAGATGAAAGTGATGAAATATCGATAACCTAATTTAAATGGACTAGGATTGGGCCCCCAGATATTTTAATTAACCAAATTAAATGGAGTTGATGGACATGGAATTTCTCGGTAACATTGGTGACCTATTAATTATTTTTATAGTGACATGATTCATATTCAAAAGGAATAAGAAGACCCTAGTCTAGAAACATTTTATGAAGAATGGGGGAAGGAGGATGACCAAGGAGGTAGTGAAGCTAAATGTAATTATAAGAGTTGGTAGCAAAAGTGAGAGCTGGGGCTGAGTGAAGAACATACAGACCACCCTGAAAATTTCCACTACCAAGCACCTAATTTGTCACACGGTGATGAGTGACTTATAGGAGGTCATCACATAGGGTGTCATCATATAGGAGGTATGTGCAAGGAGCTGTCACATAGGTAGGGTCCTTCAAATTAGAGGTGCATATGTGTATGAGGCCAAAGGGATTTTTCATGTAGGCGGAAGGGATCGTTGTGTAGGGACTCAGGCTGTAATGGAGAATTGCGTAGGGTCGTGGGGTAGAAGGGAGCTATTTGTAGGAGGGATTAGATGTGGAGGGAGGGATAAATGTGAAGAGATGGATAAAAAACCTTTGATACCATGTTGGAATGGAAACTGTACCATAGAATGAGACATGGTACTTAATTTATAGTTGTGAAAAGTAATAAAACAAATAACCACACTAATGTGGGATAGAGATATTAAAAATATCTAATATTATAATACTCTTAACAATACTCAAAAAATTCATCGAAACACCTACTACTATGGAATAGTGGTCCTTGGGTTGGAAAAAACTCTTCTCTTGCCTCTAAAACACCTATAAACTTGAGTAAATGAAAAAGAAAAGGTCAGAAGGGTTTGATCCATTAAAAAAAATAAGTAAATAAACTTGTTAAGTGTTGGGATATAATCCATCATTTCATGTATTACATACTACTATATGTCGATCAACAAGATGAAGAACAAAAATCATCTTTAAAAAGATAACACTATAGAGATAATATGTAAGGGCCCAGATTTGTTTTGGTCAACCCTTTGCGTGTTTATGAGGATCATGGGGCTTATAGAAGGTTTTCAAGTAGCTTGGATGTGTTGGATGCTAAAAATGGTGGAACTAGGAGATTACACGCCATGTAATATTTACACGTTGTGTGTGTGTGGTTCATGGATTAGTAAGGCAAATTAATGTGATATTGCAAGATGTGTAATAATTCAAGGTTAAATAATAAAAGGCGGTTCATTTTTTCGATCAAAACCAATACCAAATATTTACACAACATGTAAATGGTTTACACATCATGTAAAAATCTTGTGTAGTGCTTTTATAAATGTTTTCATCTGCTTGGGATTCTGAAACCATACGATTGCATTTATATTCTAATGGATAGAAACTTTTATCTTTGGAATTTTGATATCTCTTTGATAGGAATCTATCCTAGGGCATCTATCTTCAATCTATGCTGATCCAAGGCAATTTCTATCTATATTCTTGCAGTTTCTCCTTTATTCAGCCTCATTTCATCTCGTTTCTTCTCTGAATTCTATAGAATTTTTATCTTCATTGTTTCAAATATGGTTTCTCTTGGTTCTTGTCTGCGTGATTATGTAATATTTTCCATATATGGATGTAATTGTTTTATGATAGGTGATCAAAGATCCATATTGTGGTACGTTCTCATGTGAATAATTTTGATGAATTCTCGGGTAGGGGATTTGTTTCGTCTCTTTCAATTATGTGCTAACAGAAATTTATCATTATTTATCACTTTGGTATGGAAATAGAAATAAAAAAATAATTTTTGAACCTAATTAAAGAATTGGCATTGATTTTATGATGATGATGTTGTTTCTTTATATCGTGATGGTAGTTTGCCTCTTGTTTTTCTAGATTGTTTGATATCTATGTTGCATGATTTGTTAGCATGTTGTTATGATTGGAGAATCATGTCGTAATGGTAAAATATTGTAAATCTATAATTAATTAATAATCAGATGGATTAAGAATAATAAAATAATTGGAATGTTTGTAATTCTATGGTTAATGTAATTTTATGATGATCAAATTCTAGCAAGTATGCATGTTTAATTGAAAATGATCTTCAATATGATTAATGGAGTTGATAGATTATGTGAATCATGGTTATTATTGAGGATAATAATTTAAAATTAATGATAAATAAAAATGGTTGGATGCTTTAAATCATGTTTAAATTATTTGTTTAATTAATTTTATAGCTTGTTATAGTTGGATGCTTAGCTTTTACATAGTTAGAACCTATTGATAAATGAATCAATTAGTTAAATATGGAATAAGAACTGGTTGTGTGATAAAGATAATGTCATTTGAAACGGCATATTTTTCTCATTTTCCTGAGATGATCGAGTGCATTATTTTGGAGCCATGAGAGCTTGTTTTCATGAAAATGTTGAATGCCTTATTTTGAGGGCCCAGTTGTCCTATTGTTTCCTTGTTTATTCCTCCTTATTTTTTTATTTTATCAAGATACAAAACTTGTGATATGATCTTGACCTAGCTAAGATTGGGATGGATGCAATGGGGTGGGAAGGCCTGAATGCGGTGTGAGCTAGGGATGGATGATCCTGGGATGGTTGACGTGATATGTGGGCGGGGAGGCCTGGATGATGTGGTAATATATGACACCTATAATGGACGGATGCGTCAATATATGCATGTGGGTGTCGAGGAAGGCACCAGAGGTGGTGGAATGGGTTAAAGACAAGTTTACCAATCAGTGAGATGTTAATAGCTTGTATGCTCGATTATAAATACATTTAATGGATGATGGTTGAGTTTCTTATTTTATCTACATTCCTTTCCCCCTAATTTTGGTAGCCGGATGTTCTTGGTTGTATGTTTCCTCTTAGTGGTAGCTTAATATGGTCTTTATAGGGTACCTAGATATGTAATAATTATATTAATTGATTGATTAATTCTTAACCCACAAGTTTGTTTGATGATGAAATGAAAATTCTTAAAATATGTTAATATTGATAATCCATGGACTTTGTTTGGATTATGTCTAGAGGGAATGGAATTTACATTGATGATTAATGTAATTTAATATTATATAATGTGAATTAATGTTAATTGTTAATTAATGGATAATGAATTAATTAATGCATGGAAAATGATCAAAAGAAAATAAGTAATTAATGTAGTTCTTTCATATATACATATGTGCTTACAGGACATATGGTCTTACATTGGCAACCGAGAGTTAGAGTGACATTAATTGTAGTTGAGACTATGACTAGATTATTCCCATAGTGTGATTGTGAGCTATACTATATCCTCTATATTATGTGATTTCATATGCTACCCCACCCATGTCGGTTAGGGAAAATGACACCCAGTGGACTCTAAGAGGGTGTTTTCCCTACCATCCTGGTGGGAGGATGGATGGATGACTACTGCATCTAGCCCCACTCTCTTCTCTTGATATTTACTTATACTGTTATGTATGATGGTAAGTTTTTCCTATATGTGTAGAGTTATATTATGGATTGTGGTTATTTCACAGACACATGTATTGTTAGATACAGTATTTAAAGGATTATTATAGGTATGAAATGTATAGACTGTGATGTCTTAAGGTACTTACTCACTATATAATCTATAATGGCTTGAGGTATAATACCAGATGTTTGATATACATTGTATGGGCTATGGTGGAACCCAAGATATAATTGGTTACTATATGTGGATACATGATATGGGATTATGTGGTTATGTGATGTCTTTCCCAAGTTTCTTCTAATTGGATTACTTTTGGAGAGAGATGAATCAGGACATGCGACATTGGGGCAGAGTGACAAGCCTGTGGAGAAGTAACATCATGGTACCATTAATGTTTTATTACTATATTATATATTATATAGTATGTGATACTTGGTGAGAGTTTTCCATGTTGAGGTTGGTAACATAGTATACATATTTAGGTGATGAATTAGTTTCATTGTTATTCATTGTGTTTTAGTGTTTTTTCTTAATATTTTTCATGAGAGGCTCTAGGGAGGAACCTACTAAGTATGATTTTATGCTCACCCAAAATATATATAGACTGTTTTTAGGTCCACCAAAGCATGTTATAGATCAGGATACATATTACTAGCTCATGGTTTTGTCGGAGTTGTTTGGTCTTTGTGGTCCCTATCGGCTTTACCTTTTTTGTACTTGTAGTTTTCCTTTTAGTTGTTTTAGTACTTTTATGAAATTTCATGTTTTCACTTGGGTTTTCATTATATATATGTATGGTCAGGTGATGGTTGTTGTATCATTTTTATCTCTCTCTTCCACATGGTTCTCTTACAGGGTAATTCATCCCATATGCATGTTTATTATACCCTCGATGCAAGTTTCCAACCTAGGGCATACTGGAGGTGGGACTTGGGAAGTCACCATATATCTCCCCTCATTGTGGTATCTTTGTGTGGAGGGTTCATGATATAGTGGTATCAATGGTTCAAGTTGATGTATAATATGATGTCTAGAGGTAGGCACAAGTGAGGTTACATGGGTTGGTAGGGAGATTGTGTTAGCTATGTTTAGTTAGAAATGTATAGATGAAAGAACAACTGAGACATAGGTATTTAGGGCCCCCTATGATCTGATCTAAAAACCATTATATTTAATAATCCTACTAAATAATGTGACACTGGTTTTAGGGTAGATACCTAATAAACTATCATGTATCATTATTTTTTTCACCTATGTCTGAAATGGTTAGACCTTGGGATAAGTTAAAACTTTAACAATATAATAAATAAATAAATTTATTAATGATAAATACTCTATATTCTAGTTTTAGGAGATCTAATAGTTTTTTATTATTATAGATATGGCACTTGGACGACATCATCATCAGGATCACACTGAAGATGTTCAGCAAGAAGTGCTAGAAGATCGTCGCAGTCAGTTTAGTAAGATGTTATACATTGCACAACAAAATTATCAATACATTAATATATGGAATGCTCATTGATTTTTTATAGAAATAATATTTATAAGAAGTGTTCAACCAAAATCTTGTAGGAAATGTGAATAAACATAAATAAGATATGAAAATTGAGAAAATACCATAGCCGGGAGAGGCCACTTTGGATTGTGGTGTCATTATTTTTTATGTCATGGATTATTTGGAAACATTAGTTGAAATGCCAAATTGTTTGAAGGAAAATGAATCCAGTGATTGGTGATTGTTTATGGTTCATTATTTCATAAATAATCCTTGAATGATAACATCAGATATGGATGATGAGAATATGATGTTTTTGGTTCTTAAAATAAATTTTTAAGGTGAGTAAATTAGTTATTCACCAAAACAAAAATTTGGTTATTGTTTAACCATCTAAAATGATGTGATTTATTATGTTTATTTGGGAGTGATGTAGATTGGTGGTGGAAATGTTTATTTTATGATTAGAATGAACATATGGATGTATTATTTGATTTTATTATATTTTTTAGACTATAATTTTCCTTTATAGTCTGCACTGTCAGTTCTTTGAATCAATTAGAAACTTATTGTGAATATAAATTTCCAGTGGAAATTTCTAGAGGAAACTCACACTATAAACTCATAGTGTAAATTTTCACTATGGTTTAGATCAATTTTTTGGGTGGTAGATAGGAGGTGGAAATGGTTATTTTTTGATCTCGATGAACATATGAATTTGAACTGAGATTCTATTACAGCTTGTAGAATTTAGTTTAACTTTTTTGTCCCTAATGTAAGTTCTTTGAATCAATCTGAATGGTTTTATACATATAAATTTCTATATGGGAATTTCCTTTGGATATTATTATTGGAAAATCCCACTGTAAACTCTGATTGTAAATTTTCACTTTGATTTAGATCAATTCGTTGGGTGGTAGATAGGGGGTTGAAATAGTTAATATGCATGAACATATAGATGTGAACTACGATTTATTATAGATTGTAGACTGTAGTTTTACATTTTTTCACCACATTATATTCTTTGAATCAATTAGAAACTTTCTATTCATAGATATTTCTAGTGTGAATTTACATTGGAAATTTCTAGTAGAAACTCCCACTATAATCTCAGAGTGGAAATTTCCACTATGGTTTAGATCAATTGGTAGAGAGGTAGATAGGGGTGTAAATTGTTATTTACTGCTATGGATGAACATATAGATGTGAATTGTGATTTTATTATTACTTGTAGACAATAATTTTACTTTTTAGTCTCCACTATCAATTCATTGAATTACTTTGAAACTTGCGGTGCATAGAAATTTCCACTGGGAATTTGCATTGGAAATTTACAATGGAAACTCCCACTATAACATCTTAGTGGAAATTTCCACTTTGATTTAGATCTACTGGATAGGTGGTAGATGGGGGTTAGAAATAGTTATTTTTTGTTCTAGGTGAACCTATGGATGTGAAGTGCGATTTTATTATATCTTATAGACTATAATTTTTCATTTTTTTCTCCACTATAAATTATTTGAACCAATTAGAAACATGTTGTGCATAGAAATTTCCACTAGTAAGTTACATTAGAAATATCCATTGGAATCACTAACTATAAACTCTGATTCGAAATTTCCAATTTGGAATAGATCAATTGGTCAGGTGGTAGATAGGGGGTGGAAACATTTATTTTTTTGATCTGGATGAACATATGGATGTGAACTGCGATTTTATTATAGCTTATAGACTATAATTTTACTTTATAGTCTCCACTATCAATTCTTTGAATCACTTGGAAGCATTCTCTGCATTGAAATTTTCACTGGGAATTTACATTGGAAATTTCTATTGGAAACTCCCACTATAAACTATGAGTGGAAATTTCCGTATCGGTTTAGATCAATTGGATGGGTAAAAGATAGGGGTGTAAATGGTTATTTTTTTCCTGGATGAACATATAGTTGTGAACTGTGATTTTATCATAGCTTGTAGATTGTAATTTTACGTTGTAGTATCCACTGTCGATTATTTAAATAACTTGGAATCTTTCTACGCATAAAAATCTCAACTAGGAATTTCCTTTGGAAATTTCCATTGCAAAATCCCACTATAAACTATGAGTGTAAATTTCCACTTTGGTTTAGATCAATTGGTTGGGTTGTAAATATGAGGAGGTAATGGTTATTTTCTGATCTTCATGAACATTTTTATGAAGATAAAATTGATTTAGTCTGTGACAACATGATAGCTGTTGGACTGTAATTTTCCTTTATAGTCTCCAATATTAGTTCTCTGAATAACATGAAAACTTACCATGCAAATAAATTTCCACTATTAATTTCTAGTGGAAAATACCACTGTAAAATATTAGTGGAAATTTACACTTTGATTCTGATCACTTGGGTTGGTGGTAGATAGGGGGTCGAAATGGTCATTTGAGGATCTGGAAGAACATTTTAATAAACCTGGTATTGATGTAATATATGATAGTATGATTGGTGATACACATTAATTTTTTTTTGTAGTATCCAACATAAATTCTAGGAATTAATTGAAATCTTACTTTACAACTGGGAATTCACATTGGAAATTTCCAGTGAAAACTACCATAGTAAAATCATAGTGGAAATCTCCACTTTGATTTTATTCAAGTTTCCAATTGAAATTTCCACCAATACAGACACTCACATCCTCATAATTATTTAAAAAAATGGGTTTCTGAAATATTTGGATATTGTGATGAAATATGCATTTGAATCCATAGATCTACTGAATTTCAGAATGTTTTCATTGACGTGTTGTTCTTGAAACTCATGTTGTCATTCTGATTTGTTATGGTTGCTAAATTTTCCACTCTAAATGAATGAAAATTGTTCTTCACTACCTCCTAATTGATGAAATAAATTTATATTAATAATTGAAAAGGAAAAAAGTAAATTTGTTTCATAAAATTAGTTCATTTAGAATTCAAAGATCATAATATATGATGTTCTATAGAGTGTGTTTATATATGATGATTTTAAACATATGGTATAATAATTACATAAATTGAGATCTATTTTATGATCACCATGGTATCCAAATTTGATGATTCTTTATCACTTCATTGAAACAAAATTATAACATTATTTATAAATGATACCACAAAATGAAGTAGTTCATTAATAGAAGCATAAAAAATAATTGAATACAAGTTTTGTGGTCTCTTGATCTCTGATATTGCACCATATCTTTATGCATTTTCATTCCTGCTCTAGAAATGTTTTGAATCTATCACCGCCTTTCCTTTTATCTTTACCATCAAATGATGTTTTTGATTGTTGTTAATGTTCCCTGATAGATTCATCTAGAATGAATTTAGAAGGTAAATTATTTCTAGATTCCAACAATTCTATGGAATAATTGTTAAGATTTGGCATCCCAGTCATATGTCCTTGCTCAAACATAGTGTATTATGTTATAGTATTTATTTCCATTCATTCCAACTATTTGTAATATGTATCTTTTCTTACAAAAAAAATTCTTCGGCATGATTAACTATTATGTCCCCCAATTGGATTCCACAATCTTTTCTTATCCATATCTTACTAATATATAACTCCCTCAAGAAATTAACATCCAAAATATTGGTTCCAGGCATTTTGAAAGCATGTAGTAGTGGGTAATATATTGAAATTTCCTTTAATAATCATTTCATGAAAGCATGAGTGATGATTTTCCATATAAAATATACAAATAATTTATTTAGTATCTGAGTTAATAAATACCTGGGCTTTGGAACTTTCTTCGTTGATGGAAGCTAATCATCCAAAAATACCATTTCATATTTTCATCATTTCACAGTGAGAATACAAGGATATAATCCCTCTGGCAATGATGCACAGATGTTACAATGATATCTTAGTAGCACCACTTGATCTTCAAGTGATGGTGTAGTGAATCAAATTTATTTCATTGTTCCTTCTTGATCTCTCATTCTTCAGTCTTGAAGAAATATATTTTCACTACTCTTTCATGAGTGGGATAGAGAAGGAGGAGTAGATAGATAATTCATTATGAGAAAAAAATTCAATATTCTCAATTATTGGATGTAATACCAAATAGATATATCCATATATTTATGGAGTTAAAATTTAGCTTATAATATTTTTTAATTGCACGTCGTCCATTAAATAACATTTATTTCCTTTAATATATCCCATTAAACATAATAATTATTTTATTATTTTGATGTGTGCCAATTTGCACAAATTGATAAATAATATTTATCATCTTTGAAATCATTATCATATCACTGGATGTGGTCTTGGTCCATTCAAATTCCTTGGTATTTATTGAATATCCAAATAGATGTTTTATTCATAAATAAATATTTCATTCAAATACCGAATAATAAACATTTATTAAATATTCAATAAAACAAAAAAAATATATTTTTTTATTCACATGTCGGCGAATATATATTTAGTCAATTTATATGATCAATACAACTTGAATAAGATTATTCCGCAATCTTGAGAATAATATTTATTCCATTTTTTAAATTCAAATAGAATTTAATCGAGATCAATAGAATCAGTTAGTGTGTGACCCTCTAGAATTCATTCTTCTAAGTATTGGGTGGGCTTGCCTAAAGTACAAGATTACTGTCTAGCAATGGGTCAAGGCATCTATGAGAAAGAACTTAATATCGCAATGATGACAACCACATACAAATTGTCATTGTGTTTAGAATCACTTTGTCACAATATCCCATCAAGCAGGTCGAATGATGGATTCATCAACCTATTTGCTCGATATTTCTTTCTTTGACTATCTGAAATAAACAAATTGTTACACCATGGGATTGAATTTAGGTGACAGTTATATTCTAATCAAAGGGCCTAAATATCAACTCCCACAAATATGGAAGGGAAAAATCCTTATTTGACTTATCCATTTATGACATGTCAATCATGATGCACCCAACATACCATACATCCCTCCAACATATGGCATGATAGTTTTCAGCAATAAATCTTAGTGTGCGAGTCATGACATGCATCAGTTATAATATTAAATTCTAAGGATCATTACACATGATTATAAATAGAAATATCTGATGACACTAAAACATGTGGAATTCCTACTGGCGGGTATGTTCTCATAATCTCCCATCTTAATGATTACCAAGTGTGATATTCATTAGAAAAATTCTCATGCACTTACAAGTAATCGCATCTAATAGTATAAATTCCATGTATCCCATCATATTACATTATCTATCCACATAACTATTTTAAGAATATTATTATAGCACTTCAAGGTTCACATCATAATAGGGAACTATTATGACCTGATCAATGCGAAAAACACTCAAGCACATTATTACATTAAATCCATGAATAAAAAATATCATTATGTAATAAGATGTTTAATTAATATTCCCATCATCGAATATATATGTATTCAAAGTACAATGAGTTGGTTCTAGGACACCAACTCTAAAAAATCCCACATAGACTAGACCCAACTACATATGAATTTTAGTCTACTATACCTCACATGATAATCATGTTTCTACTTAGACAAGGCTTTAGTCATGGTTTCAGCTACATTTTCTTCCCTGAAAATATGTCTCATTACAAACTCACCTATATGAGAAAAATCCCCCAGGGGGTGATACTTATGACTTATGTACTTTGTCTACTATATTATTATCACAATAGAGTGTGATAGGATATTTATTGTTAGGTACCACGTCGGGCTCTTTGATAAAGTTGTGTATCCATACAGCTTCCTTTCATGCCTTAGGAGACACAATATACTCGTACTATAGTATAGAATCTGCGACCACAACCTCCATTGATCTCTTCCAGCTCATAACACCTTCATTTGAAGTGAATATGTATCCCGTTTTTTACATTATGTCATCTTGATCAGTTTGGAAACTAGCATCTATATATATTCTAATGACTATTTCCTCATCCACTCCATAGAAAAAGAACATATCAATAGTACACCTCATATACTTAAAGACAGTATTGACTACAATCTAATGAAGGTCACATAGATCATCTTGATATCAAACTGCCACACTAAATGCAATGGAAACATCTAGCATAGTATATAACATAACATACATGACTAATCCAATCGTTGGTGAACATGAACTATTTTCCATTATTTTTATTTCCTTATGAGTCTGAGGAAACATTTTCTTAGAAAGATGAATTCCATTTGATATTGGAAATAATTCCCTCTTGAATTGTTCCATACTAAATCTCTTTCGTATCATGTTAATGTTTGTACTTTGACTTGGGTTATTAAACCTATTGGATTTATCATGATGGATCTTGATCCCATGAATATATGTTCCCTTGCCCAAATACTTTATAGGGAAGCATTTATTCAACCATGTATTAATGGACTGTTTGACTGATAGTTTTTTCCTATGTGTAATATGTCATCAATATATACTATTATAAAAATGAAAAAACATCAATTAAAATGTTTCTAGACACAAGGATCAGATTTGTTCTTTATGAAATAAATTTTTGTTATGGCTTTATTAAAGAAATTTTTCCATGACCTTGATGTTTTATTTAATTCATAAATGGAATTTTACAATTTTCATATCCTATTGGAATACTTTAGAGTCACAAAACCTTCAGGTTGTGTCATATAGATATCCTTCATGAAGGTTCCCGTTAAGGAAGGATTTATTAACATCCATTTTCTATATCTCATAGATATAGTAAACTAAAATGGAAATTAGAATTCTGATGGATTTTATCATTGCAACTAGTGATAAGTTTTCATCATTGTAAATTATTTGATGTTGTTTAAAACATTCTGTAAACACTCATTCCTTATAAGTACTAAATTTTCCTTACATTTCTAGTTTCTTCTTCAGTATCCATTTTGAACCAATGGGATTTATATCTACTGGATGTTCTATGAAAATATAGACTTGGCTTTCATACATGGAATCCATTTCATAATTCATGGCTTCTTGGAACTTGGATACTTCTATGCCACTTATTGATTTTTTTGGTTAGGGGTCATTATTATCAACTAATAATGAGTCACAATCCTTGGTGATAAGAAAACCATAACTTTCTGGTTATCTAACTTCTCTTGTAATCCTACATTGTTCTTGTGTCTATAAAATAGTTTCTTCTTCCATGGGTCTTTGTGGAATTTGTTAATATACCAACTATTGTGTGACTTAAGTCTCAACTTCATCGAAGTCTATATTATTACCGCTATCACATTTAGATATCTTCTCCCTAAAAAGGAACATGACATGTCTTTCCACTAAAATAATTGTATTCTTAGGGTTTGTATATATAAGGCCCCAGCCTTAAACCTTACTTAATCTTGAGTTATTACAAGATTACACATTGAGGATCTTTTCAGGTTTAGAGTTTTAGAGAATTAGATCATGAAACTTGCATTACATTCCACATTTAAACAAAGTTGTTACATAAAAGACAGTATTCATTCTTACCATCAACGGAAACATATTTAAAATATAACACGGATTTTTTCTTGACACATCCTTGATACTATCATCACATCTTGTACCTTTCCCTTGACCTGTGAAAAACATTTCAAAAACTTGGGATGAGCATAAAAAGCTAAGTAAGGGTTATAAAAATATGGAAAGGAAACATGAGTTCATATATACATAAGAATGAAATCATACTTTACCCATAAAACATAGGCACTTTTACATACCTCATCAAACCTAGAATAAATCATAGAAAACATAAGACATAAAGGTAACTTGAGGCATTCATAACATTCTTACATAGGGATTAACCCTCTTGGTTATTTTTGGAATACCCATCACAGTATATTCCCAAAATCGCTTCGGAGAAACCTTAACGTTTCACTCCTTCGCATTACCCAATGCATTGGACAGCTATATCGGGCTCACCCGCCCTTAGTTTATCACGGAACCACCCGTTTTCATAACAATGCCCAAGAACCATAACATAAATGTGTCACATAAAACATGCATAAAGGAAACATAACATTTCCACATTTCAATCACAATTTAACATTTTAGTATATTGAAATAATGAATCCATTCAAAAAGAAACCATTTCCAAAACCATTTAAAACATTTAATAAAGAGATTTTTGAATCAAAGTGTCCCATACCACCTTGAAGATTTTAACATTTTAAACAATTAATATCCATATAAATAAATCCTTAAAACCATTTTGAAAACATGTATATTAATAAGAACAAATAATTAAAACATTTAAAGTGATATTTTGGTTAAAGGGGTTTTACCAAAATTAGAGACACTTGAATACAATAATTGAGGAATAACATTTAGTCAGAACTTTATAATATCATGAGAATAAATGGATTCATGATATAATACGCCAAAGGAAATTATATACACCATATAAGAGTGAATTGGTGCATAACAACAATGAACTCTCAATAGAAATGTCAAATGTGATGAAATCCCTTATAAAGAAGGTATCCTTAAATTAAGGACAAATCAATCTCAAAAATATGTGTGAAAAATATAAATACACCCAATATAAGTGGATATTAAGTGTAAAACAATAAAAGGTCATTCACACATATTCAATGGATGACATATTCAATGACTACATGTTGAAACCAAAGAAATCGAAATTGGGTTAAAAAGTTCCATTGACAGCCTAACGACATCACATCAAAATGAGGTGATGAGAGATAAAAAGTGTATCTCGTCACTTGGAAATAAAATTTACATCAATAAGGATATATTAGAACATATCCCAACATAACAATATGTAAATTAAAAGACCCAACAAAAGAAGTCTATTAAAAAAGAGGAGGGTGAAAGGTTCCCTTACCGACTTGGGTATCTTTCAAAACATACACCCCATGAAAGAAGGACAATAGATAATTGATGTAAATACTCATAAACGAATGTATATTACACAAAGAGTAGAATAATGGGCAGTACATACACCACTCAATGGAATTTGTGGCAAATGTAGCATAAATCTCACGGGAATAAAAGTGAGATGAAAAATCCCTTATGAAAACTCGGCAGCCTAACGGCGCCACATGAAACTTCCAAAATGGATTGATGAGAGAGAATAGGGTCTCTCATCACATGAACATAAAAATTACAGTAAGTGTAATATAAAATATCATCCCAATAACAAGAAAGATGAGCTTTAAAAGGAATGACATAAAAGTGTGTACTTAAAAAGAAAGAGAGGAGTAAGATCCCTTACCTCGGGTCCGACTTGACTCGATCGTTCTTTAATATCCTGAATAATAAACTTGAGTTAATTTATACTTCCTTAAGAAACTTTTTAAAGTTCATTATTACTTTTATATCACTTATTACCATGTTATAAACACTATGTAATCATTAAGTTAATAGTGATTGTTTTTTCGATATTTGGTTCTTAAGTCGAAAGTGGACTTCTTACAATTACATGTTGTTCGTGTGGCCAAATGTTTATTATATCCAGTATTGTATTCATGATTTAGATATAATATATGTCATATATATCCAGTACATGCATGCATTTATAACATTACATAATCATTTAGAGGTAAGAAATGAAATGCACCGTTCATGGAGACGGTAAGCCATACGTACGCATGAACGCTACTTTCATTTCTATTTCGTATTTTATAGAATGGAATAATAATTATATAAAGGTATATTATAATTTCAGTATAATATCATATATAATATCATAGTTCCATCCTTTATACGTCCCACATATGGTATTTAACGAATCAAAACACTTTGAGGGGCCGGTAGTCCGCACTTCCTTAAATGAAGATATCGCGTATACCCATAATGGAAGACATAAAGGTAAGACACAAATGAAAAATAAAGAAGAATAAGTAAAACATAAACATATTATATATCATATATAAAAATAGTGACATCATAATGTCCACCTTTGAAGGTGTTAAATGAGTATTGAACAATCATCGTTTCGGGAGGCACAATTTCGCCATCCACGGAAACCGTATGTT
This sequence comes from Viscum album, assembly GCA_963277665.1. Classification (NCBI taxonomy): domain Eukaryota; kingdom Viridiplantae; phylum Streptophyta; class Magnoliopsida; order Santalales; family Viscaceae; genus Viscum; species Viscum album. The sequence goes on along the minus strand of OY728119.1, from coordinate 1,679,689,338 downwards.
CTTTAACCATTTGATGTATTTGTGTGAGAGTGTAGCTCGAATAAATCTTATAACAACATACTAGTATATTGAAAATACTTGTATTGTTACAAAAGAAATAAATAAAAAGAGTTTATGGGTTTGGAGAAGCAAAATAAAACAAATGAACATGAGAGAATGAATTACCTTTAAAAGTGTAACTCCTTTTGATTTGAGCCTAAAGGGTTTTTTGAAAGGATTCTGCCCAAAGGGAATCCTCTAGGATGAGTAGAGGGATGTGGATAGAGTAAATGGGAAGGGGTTGTCCGAGCCAAAGGCTTGAGGAGTGTGTGAAATGGGGTAGAGGTGGGGGCCTTTTATAAGAGGAGGGGAGGGGCACTTTTGAAAAGTAAGAAATATTACTTTATTTGAAAATGTGTTTCGGTTTTAAAAGATCCCACATTGATATAATTCGTGGATAAGGTGATAAGGGTTCTAAATACACCCATCCAATAAGTTTTGGACATGTGTAGTTCATAGATTTTACATTATCTTTCCATTTTATTTAAATCGTCAAATAATGATGTCATCACTGCATCATTATTATGTCATAAATAATTTAATTTATTTAATGTCTAAAAATTATAAAAAAATAACTATGATTAATGAAATCTTTTTAGATTTCCAATGACTATTTATAATCAAAATTTGGACTTGTGTAACCCCACTTAAAATCTATTTTAGTAAAACAACTCATGTTTGTGTCAATTTAATTGTAACATTAAATAAAAATATATTATTGTCATTTTCCAACTAAAGTGGATCCATGGGGTCCCCAAGTTGGCCCATGGCTTGTCTTGGTCGGCCATGACTCACCCAATAGGTGTAGTACAAGTGTCATGGTGTTTTCACATTCTTATAATATCATTTTTACCTTAAATGACACTAATTACCTCTAATCGCGATTAATGAAAAAAAGTTACTATTCACCAAAAAATTAATTTCATCCCATTGAACCACATTTTACATACTAATGACAACCATGTATGTCATATTTTCAAAATTTAATACACATTAGTGGTAAACTTTCATTTAACTGAAAAATCAGTTTGCTTGATTACCACTTAGTGGTTTCACTATTCATCAAAAATTGGAGTTTTTCAGAAAAATACCAAAACTTCACCCTAAGCTATATTTGATATTCCAAATTCAAAAATGAAGTCCGTTTTACAAAATTCAAAACATATTAGTCACATAAATTAATTTAATAATTAATTCCCGCTGTCAGAGCAAATAGCGTGTTTTTATAAAACAATAAGTATCAAAAGATTGACACTAGTTTAAGTCTGATTTCAATGTGAAATTATTTCCAACGACCACTATTGGATTTAATGGTAAAAATATTTTCTAATTTCACTTTAAAACCAATTCAAAATATAATCTAATCATATAAATAAATTAGATTAAAAATAGGTTTAGAATTAAAATACAACATTTTACACTATTCATTAAAAAAAATGAACATTATCGGAAAGATACCAAAAATTTACACAAAGTAAATTTTGATGTCCCGATTTTTAAGAAGAGTTTTATTTGGTCAAATAGAATGTATAAGTGTGAACAAAACTATATTTAATGAAGGTTCGCCATCAAAAGGTGATAAGTGAACCTTTAGTGAAAACTAGGGCATATATGCCTAAAATTGAATTCTTTCCGTATTTTAAGCCTCTATCCTTTATTGGATAAATGTAAAAACATTTAAAAACATATATAATAATATTTTAGTTATTTCTATCCTTTCCCGCCATTACAACGGCTACATGTTAACTACCATTTAAAATAATATTATTTTATTATTAGAGTGCAACGTAAGATTCCCAAGAAACTCGTTGTTGCGTGTTGGGTACGCCATCGAGCATAGTGTCCCCTTTAAAGTCATTTAAATAATTTATTCACAAACATGGATAAATATGAAAATGTCATATTATTTATTTACCTGGGGTGTTACATCCTTCCCCCCTTTTGGGAATTGCGTCCTCGCAATTTTAAAATTGCGCTTGGAAACTTCCTTGAAAGTCCCACATCGGAACAAGAGTCGGTAAAACAACCACTTTAAAATAATGGAAGATAAGTACAAAGGTCACCAGAGTTAACCCATACTAGGATTCCAAGTATGAAAATATGGACATGGAGGAAAAAACAAAGGGTCATGTTCTGATGGAGAGTGATAGAAAACATGTTTAGGAGAAAGTTAACCACGAGAAAATCACAATCTTGTGATGGGTTAAACGGTATTCGATTCCCCAGTAGGAAAAGTTAATAGACAACATTTTTGTTTTAAGTTACTTTTTATTGAGGAATTTATTTATAAGGAAATATAATCACTTATCATATTGACTTTAAACTTTTATTAGATTCCTTACACAAACTCATATTTTCTCCAAAAGACGAGTATTTAGGAAGACTTGTTCACTTTAAGAGTACTATAATCAACTTCTAGAGAATCACCTAATCCACAAAATAGAACTATATACTTCCCATGTCTTTATACTTTAACAAAAACCGAAACCAAAAAGGCTAGTACAAGATCAGATAATCCAGAAAAGGATAACCCTTTATAAAAAGAAAATCTATTCTTAATCTCCAAAATTTGTCCAACAAAACCCAAAGTTCAACGAGGACCATTCTATAATCAATTTGTCCATAAAATTCTTCAAAGTAAACCAATATAAGATTGAAACCCAAATATTTGAAGGATTTAGTCGCATAGTCTTCCATGATAAATTGTAACATTTATCTCCAAACAATATCAGTTGCTCCTAAAGTCTCGTTTTGAAATGTAATTAACCTAATCACATATCCTCCATGATAGATTAATAATTTTCATAAATAACCCAAAATCAACTTACTCTTAATTCATAAAATCATATAATTAGAATTAATCAGTCAAACTAACCAGGGAATTCACGTAGTCCAGTGGTATGCGATAAATACCAGTCGCACATTGGTTGTGGGTTCGATTCCCGCAGCTTTGTCCGACGCGACGGGATGTCACACGGTCTACGTGTTGTCCTTTTTCCAAAACTATAAAATTCTTTAAACATTCCCCAAAAGAGATAAAATCTTCAAGAATAAGCATAACATATTTTAACCTCAAGTTTATCTCATTCCTTTCATTTTCCATCATATCATAGAGTAACCCATAATTACCTAAAAATTAAGTATCATATAAACCCTAATGGTTACCTTAATAATTATTACCTGAATTTCCACATCGAGTTGGCCATCTCGTACATGATGCATTAGAGAACTCACCAAGGTTGAAGTGGTTGATCATGACTCCTTGATATTTGGTTTAGAACAACCACGAGTTTCCTCATTGAATCATCCATTTTATCTAGTATCTTAATCAGAGAACCACCACAGTTTCCTTCAAACCTGTTGTCTCTTTGGTGCCTGATAGATCCATCCATTCACTAAAAATAGAAATGTCAGTGTGAGTATATCAACAAAACCATCATGTACTAATGAGGAAGGTAAACACTAAGATACACTTACTCATTCACTTTATCTAAAACTATGACTCTTTCTGAAATCCTAACCATTATGGTAATGTCACTTATGCTTAAAGAATACCCTAACCTCTAAAGTTATCTAAACCGAACTCTGATACCAACTATAAGGCCCCAGCCTTAAACCTTACTTAATCTTGAGTTATTACAAGATTACACATTGAGGATCTTTTCAGGTTTAGAGTTTTAGAGAATGAGATCATAAAACTTGCATTACATTCCACATTTAAACAAAGTGGTTACATAAAAGACATTATTCATTCTTCCCATCAACGGAAAAATATTTAAAATATAACATGGATTCTTTCTTGACACATCCTTGATACTATCATCACATCATGTACCTTTCCCTTGACCTGTGAAAAACATTTCAAAAACTTGGGATGAGCATAAAAAGCTCAGTAAGGGTTATAAAAATATAGAAAGGAAACATGAGTTTATATATACATAAGAATGAAATCATACTTTACCCATAAAACATAGGCACTTTAACATACCTCATCAAACCATGAATAAATCATAGAAAACATAAGACATAAAGGTAACTTGAGGCATTCATAACATTCTTACATAGGGAGTAACCCTCTTGGTTATGTTTGGAATACCCATCACAGTATATTCCCAAAATCTCTTCGGAGAAACCTTAACGTTTCACTCTTTCGCGTTACCCAATGCATTGGAGAGCTATATCGGGCTTACCCACCCTTAGTTTATCACGGAACCACCTGTTTTCATAACAATGCCCAAGAACCATAACATAAATGTGTCACATAAAACATGCATAAAGGAAACATAACATTTCCACATTTCAATCACAATATAACATTTTAGTATATTGAAATAATGAATCCATTCAAAAAGAAACCATTTCCAAAACCATTTAAAACATTTAATAAAGATATTTTTGAATCAAAGTGTCCCATACCACATTGAAGCTTTTAACATTTTAAACCATTAATATCCATATAAATAAATCCTTAAAACCATTTTGAAAACATGGATATTAATAAGAAAAAATAATTAAAACATTTAAAGCGACATTTTTGTTAAAGGGGTTTTACCAAAATTAGAGACACTTGAATACAATAATTGAGGAATAACATTTAGTCAGAACTTTATAATATCATGAGAATAAATGGATTCATGATATAATACTCCAAAGGAAAGTATATACACCATATAAGAGTGAATTGGTGCATAACAACAATGAACTCTCAATAGAAATGTCAAATGTGATGAAATCCCTTATAAAGAAGGTATCCTTAAATTAAGGACAAATCAATCTCAAAAATATGTGTGAAAAATATAAATACACCCAATATAAGTGGATATTATGTGTAAAACAATAAAAGTTCATTCACACATATTCAATGGATGACATATTCAATGACTACATGTTGAACCCAAAGAAATCGAAATTGGGTTAAAAAGTTCCATTGACAGCCTAACGACATCACATCAAAATGAGTTGATGAGAGATAAAAAGTGTATCTCATAACTTGGAAATAAAATTTACATCAATAAGGATATATTATAACATATCCCAACATAACAATATGTAAATTAAAAGACCCAACAAAAGAATTCTTTTAAAAAAGAGGAGGGTGAAAGGTTCCCTTACCGACTTGGGTATCTTTCAAAACATACACCCCATGAATGAAGGACAATAGATAATTGATGTAAATACTAATAAACGAAATTATATTACACAAAGAGTAGAATAATGGGCAGTACATACACCACTCAATGGAATTTGTGTAAAATGTAGCATAAATCTCACGGGAATAAAAGTGAGATGAAAAATCCCTTACGAAAACTCGGCAGCCTAACGGCGCCACATGAAACTTCCAAAATGGATTGATGAGAGAGAATAGGGTCTCTCATCACATGAACATAAAAATTACAGTATGTTTAATATAAAAGATCATCCCAATAACAAGAAATATGAGCTTTAAAAGGAAATACATAAAAGTGTTTACTTAAAAAGAAAGAGAGGAGTAAGATCCCTTACCTCGGGTCCGACTTGACTCGATCGTTCATTAATCTCCTGAATAATAAACTTGAGTTAATTTCTACTTCCTTAAGAACCTTTTTCAAGTTCATTATTCCTTTTATATCACTTATTACCATGTTATAAACACTATGTAATCATTAAGTTAATAATGATTGTTTTGTCGATATTTGGTTCTTAAGTCGAAAGTGGACTTCTTACAATTACATGTTGTTCGTGTGGAAAAATGTTTATTATATCCAGTATTGTATTCATGACTTAGATATAATATATTTCATATATATCCAGTACATGAATGCATTTATAACATTACATAATCATTTAGAGGTAAGAAATGAAATGCACCGTTCATGGAGACGGTAAGCCATACGTACGCATGAACGCTACTTTCATTTCTATTTCGTATTTTATAGAATGGAATAATAATGATATAAAGGTATATTATAATTCCAGTATAATATCATATATAATATCATAGTTCCATCCTTTATACGTCCCACATATGGTATTTAACGAATCAAATCACTTTGAGGGGGCGGTTGTCCGCACTTCCTTAAATGAAGATATCGTGTATACCCATAATGGAAGCCATAAAGGTAAGACACAAATGAAAAATAAAGAAGCATAAGTAAAACATAATCATATTATATATCATATATAAAAATAGTGACATCATAATGGCCACCTTTGAAGGTGTTAAATGAGTATTGAACAATCATCGTTTCGGGAGGCACAATTTCTCCATCCACAGAAACCGTATGTTCTTTAACCATTTGATGTAGTTGTGTGAGAGTGTAGCTTGAATAAATCTTATGAAAAAATCCTAGTATATTGAAGATACTGTTTTTGTTACAAAAGAAATAAATAAAAAGAGTTTAGGGGGTTGGAGAAGCAAAATTAAACAAATGAACATGAGAGAATGAATTACCTTTAAAAGTGTAACACCTTTTGATTTGAGCCTAAAGGGTTTCTTTGAAAGGATTCTTCCCAAAGTGAATCCTCTAGGATGAGTAGAGGGATGTGGAGAGAGTAAATGGGCAGGGTTTGGCCGAGCCAAAGGCTTGAGGACTGTGTGAAATGAGGTAGAGGTGGGGGCCTTTTATAAGAGGAGGGGAGGGGCACTTTTGGAAAGTAAGAAATATTACTTTATTTGAAAATGTGTTTCGGTTTTAAAAGGTCCCACATTGATATAATTCGTGGATAAGGTGATAAGGGTTCGAAATCCACCCATACAATAAGTTTTGGACGTGTGTAGTTCATATATTTTACATTATCTTTCCATTTTATTTAAATCGTCAAATAATGATGTCATCACTGCATCATTATTATGTCATAAATAATTTAATTTATTTAATGTCTAAAAATTATAAAAAAATCACTATGATGTAGGAAATCGTTTTAGATTTCCAATGACTATTTATAATCAAAATTTGGACTTGTGTAACCCCACTTAAAAACTATGTTAGTAAAACAACTCATGTTTGTGTCAATTTAATTTTAACATTAAATAAAAATATATTATTGTCATTTTCCATCTAATGTGGCTCCATGGGGTCCCCAAGTTGGCCCATGGCTTGTCTTGGTCGGCCATGACTCTCCCAATAGGTGTAGTACAAGTGTCATGGTTTTTTCACATTCTTATAATATCAGTTTTACCTTAAATGACACTAATTACCTCTAATCGCGATTAATGAAAAAAAGTTACTATTCACCAAAAAATTATTTTCATCCCATTGAACCACATTTTACATACTAATGACAACCATGTATGTCGGATTTTCAAAATTGAATACTAATTAGTGGTAAACTTTCATTTAACTGAAAAATCAGTTTGCTTGATTACCACTTAGTGGTTTCACTATTCATCAAAAATTGGAGTTTTTCAGAAAAATACCAAAACTTCACCCTAAGCTATATTTGATATTCCGAATTCAAAAATGAAGTCCGTTTTACAAAATTCAAAACATATTAGTCACATTAATTAATTTAATAATTAATTCCCGCTGTCAGAGCAAATAGCGTGTTTTTATAAAACAATAAGTATCAAAAGATTGACACTAGTTTAAGTCTGATTTCAAAGTGAAATTAATTCCAACGACCACTATTGGATTTAATGGTAAAAATATTTTCTAATTTCACTTTAAAACCAATTCAAAATATAATCTAATCATATAAATAAATTAGATTAAAAAGAGGTTTTGAATTAATATACAACATTTTACACTATTCATTAAAAAAAATGAACATTATCGGAAAGATACCAAAAATTTACACAAAGTAAATTTTGATGTCCCGATTCTTAAGAAGAGTTTTATTTGGTCCAATAGAATGTATAAGAGTGAAAAAAACTATATTTAATGACGGTTCGCCATCAAAAGGTGATAAGTGAACCTTTAGTGAAAACTAGGGCATATATGCCTAAAATTAAATTCTTTCCGTATTTTAAGCCTCTATCCTTTATTGGATAAATTTAAAAACATTTAAAAACATATATAATAATATTTTAGTTATTTCTATCATGTCCCGCCATTACAACGGGTACATGTTAACTACCATTTAAAATAATATTATTTTATTATTAGAGTGCAACGTAAGATTCCCAAGAAACTCGTTGTTGCGTGTTGGGTACGCCATCGAGCATAATGTCCCCTTTAAAGTCATTTAAATATTTTATTCACAAACATGGATAAATATGAAAATGTCATATTCTTTATTTACCTGGGGTGTTACAGTATAAGTAATATTCCATTGTTTCTTTTGGGTATCCTATATTGGTACACTTTATTCCTCAGGGTGAAATCTTGTTACCTGAAGAGGCCTTAATAAACTCTTCACTTTACTACACATGTAAATATGATAACATGGTTTTTTTCTACTCAAAAATTTACATTGAATATCATTTATTGATTTAGTTGATACTTGGATTATTTTATGTGTTTCCGTTTCAAATATGTATCCCCAAAAAGATAATGGAAGGTTCAGAAGTCCCATAATTGATCTCACCATGTACAAAAAGGTGTGCTTCCTACTATTTCTTACACAATTCCACTACTTTTTGTAAAGAAAAGTGAGTGTGGATAAGATCCAAAACTCCCATAAGTAATCAATTAATTTTTTATTAGGATATTCACCACCATAATCTGAGAAGAGTTTCATAATAATCCCACCAATGTGGTTCTTAACTTCCATCTTGTATTCCTCGATTTTATCAAAAGAATCCAACTTATAACTCATTAAGTAGACATATCCATATCTACTGAAATCATCAGTCAATGTTATGAAGTATGAGTTCCAACCCCTTGCTTCCATGGGAAATGGCCTATACACATCGATATGAACTAATTCAAAAATATCTTTATACCATTCACCATTCTCACTAAATTAGGCTTTTGTCATTTTTCCTTATAAACATGCATGACTTTCACCAAGTGGTTTTAGTTTAAAAGATTCTAAATATCCATCTTTATGAAATGAAGTTAGTGCATTTCATTTACATGACCTAGTCGGTGATGCCAAAGTTGGTTGTGGTATGAGTGATGTTAAGTGATATCATTATCAATTTCCATTACTTAGTTCATGTAATCCAACATATAAAGGCCACTATTAAATTGTGAATTAAAATAAAAACTGATATCTGTATAAAATAAGAAATATTTATTCCCAAATTTGAACAAAATTCTATCAGCATCTTGTATTAATACACAGACAATGTTTTTTGTAACCAAAGGCACATAACAAAAACTGTTTAAAACTGAGATCATTCTAGTAGAAAATGTGGTGTGGTAGTCCCAATAGCTATAACATCAATTTTATCTCTATTGGATACTCATAGATCTACTTCCCCTTGGTCAATCTTTCTAAATATATGAGGTTCCTATATTTCAATACATATGTGAGAACCATAATCTATATCTAATACCAATTTTGTAAAAATTGATAAATTGCACTCGATAACAAATACACCTGAAGCTTCCCCTTTCATCTTTGCCTAACTAGAGTTTTCTTTCAGCGAACCCTTTGGCCACATAAAAAATAGAAAAAAAATTCTTCCCTTGGTTTCCCATTGATCTTCCTCTTCTTTTATGGGTGTGAAGAATATTTATGATTAAATATATTTGCTTGACCTTTCTGTTTGTTCACCATAAGTATGTAAGGATTTTCATGATTTGTTTCCTTGTTTACTTGGAGAAGATGAGTGAAAAGATATCATAGAGACTTATCAATGTCTTTCATATTAAAATTCAGAACAAAGACAAAGATGCCCTGAGGGAGTGATGCTAGAATGTGATCGGTACCTAGTTTGTTGGGTATTTCAAACCCTAGAAACTCTAGGTGATCAATGTAGCCAGTGATTTGAACATCATGAGGCCTACCTGGGGAACCCTCTCCAAGATTTCTCTGAAAGAGAACCTTTGAAAACTCAATATGTTCCTATCTATCTCTCTCCTAGTAAATACCATGGAGTTCCTCAAGAATTCTATACACATCCATGTTTTTATGAGACATCATGAGTTCACTAGACATAGACAAAAACATTAAACATTAAACATAAACCACATCATTCGTATATTTCTCATGGATCATGAAATCTTCATAACTTCCCTCCTTAGTAGGCGGATCAGGAAATGATGATTCTATCACATAAGATTTCTATTCATGGAGTACGATCACCTGAAGGATTCAATACTATTCCTAGAAGTTACATCTAGTTATGAGGTTGTATTTATCAAATATTGATCATAGGTATAATTTGGATGATGATATTGTCATTTTATTCTACAAAAAAAATCTGATTAATAGTACCTTACTTGATTACAAATTGGGTGAGATATTGATAAATTAATTGATTTTTGTTAAATCTCCCACTATTTTATCAAGTTCCATTATCCCTCACTATTTAAACTGGAAATTCTAATTTCTCTGACATTCTAGTGGAAAGGAACCATATCCCCCTTTGTATAACCCCAAAAAGGGTTGGTCAAGATACATGAAGGTATTTAGGTAGGATGTTCATTTCCAATTGCGGGATTAAAAATCCTTGATCTGTCGAGTAGACTCCCCTATCCAAAATTACATACTTGGATTTATTCCACACCTACCTCCCAAATATACCATGTTTATAAAAAGCTACCTCACATGAGTAAAATGGTTATGTCAACCCAAAATCTTCATAATAACTCCACTTATAAAAGTAAGTGTCTCCGTAAGGATGGATAAAACACTTAGTTCAATAGAATTTCATTCCCATGCAAGTAATGAATGTACAATTTTGACTTAATATTTGGTTGAGGTATTATAAATAATTATGCATAAATTTTATCTTTTTTTATCCATTACATGTCCTGTTAACATTAAGTAGATTTTATTTAATTAATTAACCATATTGGATAAAAAATTTACACATAATTAATTTATTTAATTTATTATTTATAAATTTTATCTTGTTTTGTCCTTTACATGTCTTGTTAATATTAAGTAGATGCTAATTAATTAATTAACCATGATAGATAAAATATTTACACATAATAGATTTATTTAAATTCTGCCTTTGTACATTAATTAATTAATTTATGTGACAATGACCTTACATCCATAGAATAAGTAATTTCATAGATAGAAATAAAAATAATAATTAAATAACCCATTCATGAGCTTTATATAACTATTGAATAAATGGATAGACATTAAATCAGCCTACGAACAAGGGGAAATAACTCCATTTATTGATGTTGTCTTGAGTCATAGTATTCCAACATTACACTTATGTATTACCTGAGTTGGAATCATTATGGTTTCATCTTGAACTGCCTCCATGTGCCTTGGGATACTCTATTAATTACATGTATTTATGACTCACATGCAGGTAAGGGTAACCAATTGATTGGTAAAAAATTGGGTGATGAAAATATACTTGGACACAGTGGTCCTACATAATAATGAATAGAGGGATGACACACATGCCATCAAGTTTAACTTAATAATAAATAATTTTAAACCCATGTAATAAATTAAATTAAAACTTCCAATGCATACAAATGTCTTGGTCAAGATCATGAAAGTTCATACATGCAACGAATATGAAAAAGTAACTAGATAACATTCATTTATTTATTCATTATTATTATTAAGATAAAAATGCCTACATTAATTAATTACCTTTCATTTTAATGATTATCCAAACATAATTGGCGATACCCATCATTTATGGAATTCATGGAAAATAAATGGATGAACCAATAATGACATATTTATCATAATAAATTAATTGATCATTTAAAAATATGTAAAACCTTTAATCAATTTTCAAACACACAATAGGTGTTAATCAATAAAGAAATGTTTTAATGCTATAATTTTCAGTCTAAGGTAATTTAATTTTCCCATTAATTGGGAGACTGTACGACATGTACAACCCAGCTACACACTGTTTACCTCAGTTGTCATGCATTCGAGTCACATGTCTATGGCTTTAACATGATAACTCGGTAAGATAACATGACATGTACATGGTAGCTACACACCATGTATCCACTTTTTGTGTGATAGATTGGCACGATCAAGACGCAATGTGAAATAAATTCACTATGTGTAATTAATTGATCGGAACATCCATATACAATGAGCATGGGTACATGATGTGTGCTCCGACTACATGTCGTGTAACCCAGTTTTACAAGACAATGATTTGGAACATTAGGATGGAATCTTTGGTCATTCTTCATTTGATCTTAAATATTTATGAAAATGAAACATTGAAAAAACGTGATTAATATGTCAATAACATGTTAATTCAAATAATATTAAAAAATGAATAACATGAAATGAAAATCTAACTCCAATTGAATATAGATCCATAATCAATTAAATTATTATAAATTTAAACATTACCCCTCATATACAACATATTGGTTTTGGGTGTAGAGAAATCATGCATTGGTGGGTGATATATTAAAATTTCCTTTAATAACCATTGTCTAAAACTCGGATCAAGAATCTTTCACATCAAATTTATAATTAATTTATTTAGTATCTAAGAAAATAAATACCTAGTCTTAGGGAATTTCCTTTTTGATGAATGTTGATCATCCAAAAATACCATTTCAGATTGCCTTCATTATGTTGTGAGGATCTAAGGATAGAATCCCTCTAGAGTTGATCGACATGTTCTTGAATAATCTATGAGAAACAACACTTTATCTAGAGGTTCTAGCATGATGAATCAAATATATTTCATTGTTCATTATTTATCACTCATTCTTCGGTCTTGAATAAATCTCTCTTCCACTTCTTGTTCATAAAACAGAAATAGAAGAAGGATTTGAGAGAGAATACATTGAGCATAAAAATTATTTGTACACAAATTTTGGATGCAATACATATAGACATAGAAATATATTTATAGTATTTGGATTTTGGTTAAAATATTATTTAATTTTATGCCGACCATTAAATAAATTTTTTTACCTTTAATAAACCCCATGCACATAATAATCATAATATTTTGCAGTGCACCAACTTGATCAAATTTATAAATAATATTTACCACTGTGTAAATAATTATTTTATCACCAGATGAGGTCTTGGTATATTCAAATTACTTGGTGTTTATTGAATATCAAAATAATATTTTATTCATAAATAAATATTTCATTCACACACCGGTGATTAAATATATTTTAAATATTCACTAAAATAAATAGATTTTTTTCATATACTAGTGAATACATATTTATATAAATTATCTGATCAATATAACTTGAATAAAATTATTCCCTGATCTTGAGAATAATATTTTTTCCATTAATTAAATTTAAATATAGTTTAATCAATACCAATAGAAACAGTTAGTCTGTGACCCTCTAGGATTATTTTATGATGGCATTAGGCGAGATTTCCTAAATTCCAAAATTATTTTATAGCAATGGGTCTAGGAAACCAAGATAAAGAACTTAAAATCACAAATATGATAACTACATACAATCAATCACTATGTAATATAATCCCTTCACCCCAATATCTCATCCAGTAGGTTTCATGATGGTTTCATTAACCTATTTTCTCAATAATACTTTCTTTGACTATTTGAAATAGACGTGCCATCACACCATGGCCATGAAATATAGGCAATGGTTATATTCTAGTATTAGGGTTGAGATGCAAACTCCCATTAATATAGAGGAGACAAATCCTTCTTCGACATATCCATTAATTATATGTCAATCATGACGCACCCAACATACCCTATTCTCACCAACATATGGTGTGATGGTTTTCATCAGTAAATATAAGTGCACAATTCATGGCATGAATAAATGATTATCATAAAGTATAAGTATCATTTCACATTCTCATATATAGTAATATATAGAACATTATTACATTAATTCCATGTAGAAAATGAACATTCTGTAATAAGTTGTTTAATTAGTATTAAAGTCATTGAATATATATGTAATGAAAGTAAAACCAGTTGGTCTAAGGACACCAAATATTACACAACCTCTATAATATTTTGAGTGCATGACATCACAAATATCCATAACATTCAAATATCATATAGGTACAACCAATTCTCAGTGGTGAATCTTGGTACACTAAAATTGAAAATTAATTTGAGGAACCTCTCATTCCAACAACAGACCTTTTTGGGGAAACTGTTTCATTATAAGACTTAAGGAAAAAAGCACCATATAGAGGGTATTCATATTGAACAATATTGAATATTTTTTCTATGTCCAAATTACTAGCTTGAACCATGATTGGATGATATGGGAAATGATTGTGTGGAATCCTTTTCATTACATCAAATTGAACCTTCATTTCTTGAAACAGATTCCTCTCTAACACATGCTCAAACTGTTGGAAGAATTCCAAGAAACTGAGCTTACGATTCAATTAATCCATTATTACTCCATTGAAACTCTCACTAAACATTGTTATTTGAATGCCTAATTTCAATAAATTCTTCATAAAATATTAATCCCATTTCCCATTACTTTTCACATATCTTCTATCCATATTGAATTTTTATTATTGCACTCTACATGGATTTGTTTCCATATTACTTCAAATTTTGAATTCTCCGCAACCCCATACATACATTTTTTTAAATTTTCCAATAATTTAAACTCATATTTCATAACCATTCATAATTTTTTAATTCAATTGTTTGTTAAGTGCCACATTCATAGGCCATATAATTTTTTAGGTAGGGTTGAAGAAATATATGTAGACATTTCTATATCTTGATCTGGGAATATTGTATATATATTTCCACCCTACAAATCGAAAAATCTTCTAAACAACCAACTAAATGAATCAATTATCTCATCATATAACAATTTTAAATTAAAATTTAAAATATCCTTATGATAGTTTTTTCTTATAAACAAACCCAATGGAATATACTCCTTGTATGTGTTGAAGGTAGTACCATACACAATGAAATCTAAAAAATTCTCCAAATCTACCTTCATTTTGGGATCAACCCAAAAAATGTTGCTAATTTGACCACACATGTAAAGTTTTACTGTGTATAAGAATGATATTTTATCCCTTTATTGCTTCTCTAGGAATTGTAACATACTATCAGTTTCACTTCGATTCAAATCCCCTTATATTTTGGGCTACAAATAATTCTGTTGGTCCTCTAGTGTATATCCAAGATTCTTAGGCCCACCTACAATGGTTTGTACAAATGAAAACGAATCACTAGTCTTAAGACCAAATGTATCATTAACATCCAACTCATCACCTTGTGCTTCACTAATGCATCATTGTGACATCATCAAATGCATGTACTTAGGATAATGTAAAGAGTGGTTTTGCACCTCTATATGTTTACTAAACTCACATTTCTTATTGGACATGTATAAAACTCCCATTAGTATTGGAAAATTAGTCCTTGTTTTTTCACATGGTTTTTTGACATTGAAATTACATTTTTCTAATCTTCGACATCCTTCTTCCCTACATGTATACAATGTTGATGTTACTATTATTTTATCCTTTTTATATATGTTAACATACTGCTTCCATAGACTGAAACCAATCATGCCTCCATAAGCAACATAAAATGAAAAGGCTTAACCCTTTGATTTAAAAACCATGTTAATGCTTGGTCTCCATGTAGTGATTTTTTTATAAATTTTATTGGGTGGGGTGATTTCTTTTGAATTTTTAATTTGATATCTATCAATGAAAATTTCTGCATGGAAATTTGATTTTGTAATGTTATCACTATTATGCTCCATCACATAACAATCAGATTAATTTTTCACAGTGTTCAAATATATTGAATTTGTGTGTTATGCATCATGTAAAGCATCCAAATTCATCTCAATCATCCCCATTCTGATATGTAAAATTTATGTGCACAATTTTTCATATCACCTTGGGTCTAGTACGAGGTTCTTTATTTTGAATCAATTTGAAATTCCCATTGGAAATTTTCAGTGGAAAGATGAAATGGGATCTCTAAGATGAAATTTAAACTTTGATTCAAGATTAAATTCTGATAGAAAAATACAAGATGTAATTTCCATAATAAATCAATTAAAAATTAAAAATCACTTCTTTTGAGTTTTTTGAAAATATCAAGTGGAAATTACAAATATGAATTCATAGTGTGAATATCCAATAGAGATGTAATTTGATTATTACTTGTAGAAATTAAAATTGGAATATATAGGGGAAATTACTAGTGAAAATATGTAGATGTGCTTCTTTGAATTAATTTGAAATTTAAATTGCATTGAAATTATCTTTGGAAATATATGGGGGGAATATCAATGGAGTGTACAACTTTAAAATTTATATTTGATTTTATTTCATATTTCAATAGAGATATACCATAAGAAATTTACGCTTTAAATAAATTTGAAATTATAAACCACTTCTTGTGAAATAATTAAAATTTTAAATGGAGAATTGTAACTAAGAATTCACAATGATGATTTATAGTAGAAATAGAATATTGGAATTCCTTTTGGGAATTCACATTGGAAATTATTAGGGGAAATTATGGGTGGAAATTCATAGTGGAAATTCATAGTTTATTTTCTAATATAAATCCCCTTTATGTTAATATTATAGTCATAATGATAAATGAATCAATTTTTTAAAAATTCCCTTAAAATATATACTACAAATTCCCATAAAAATATAGTTAGACATGTAATTTGTCAATAAAATGTATAAGAGAATTATTATAAGGTTATAGAAGTGAATACACAATATGTAAATCCAACCTAGGATAATATATGTGTTTTTTATCCCATTAAAAAAGATTTTGCAGGAAAGATGTAGTCCGGTGTTAATTTCTAGTTCCACAATAACCACACCACACCAGTATCTCCACCCCCCTGCCTGAGGATTATCATGTCAGGTTCACCAAGGGTTTTTATGAAGAATTATCTGAGAGATTCAACGTGGAATTACCCATGGGTTTTGTCGACTAATTCACTAAAGACTTTCTCTAGTATCGCCTTCCTCATGTCCGAAGGAGAAAAAGTTCTTATTCATTTGGTGGGAAATAAGTTTAGCACATAATTTTTTATTTTTTATTCCCATATTAATTTTTATTCATAAATTTTGTAAGGATAAGTATTTGAAAATCATACAAATTATTCATCCAACAGTCAACCTGAGGGTAAGTTTGCTGAACATGAGACAATATAAATCCGTAGAACATATGCCACATATCCCAACCCTAAAATAAAAAACATGTCATGTTGCTCTCTACGTACTAATAAAGGGTATTCTACTAAAAACCTTCTCTACACTCATCTTACTCACCCCAATAATGGGATTTAAATTTATTTCAATCTCTTCCCTCCTTGAGTTTTTTTCTTCTTGTTCTTTTTTTCCAAAACAATGCAATTTTTCACTAATAACTCAGCTCCTAGATTGGATCCAGGACCACCCAAGATTCCCCTCCTCGAAAACCTCCATCAACTTCGAGGTACATTTCCCCATCATTCTTTAAAAGATTTGGCCAAGAAATATAGACCACAAAACATCTGCAGATGAGAGATGTTTCCATTTTCATTTTTTCTTCGCCAAAAGCTTCCATGGTTGCTCTTAAAAATCACGATACCAACTTTGTAGATAGGCCTCATCTTTTTGTGGGAATATTTTTATTTATGGTTGTATTTAAATCACCTTTTAACAATATGATTATTATTGGAGGTAAATTCATAAAGTCTGTAAATCTAAAATTCAAATCATGAATCATGTGCAATCGTTTCGATCAATTAGAGAAGATGAGGTATCTAATTTGATCAAGATGATTTATATGACAACTAAAACATATTATTCATATAATTTTAGTATATATGTTTATACATTAGATTATGGAATCACGGTAAGAATAGATTTTGGTAAAAATATCATGGATCAAATAAGCATATATTTATTTTGTAAGGAACTTTCTCCAATACCTAATTGGTTTCAATATACCAGGTGTATATCCTTCAATGATATTGTTTCTTTATATTAATGGTTTTATGTCAAATATAGAAGGTTTCACCATATGGGAGATTTGATTCTAGAAAACATTGTTTCAGAACAAAAAAAACGTAAAATTGCTAAGTGAAATGATGGGGTACAAGAAGATCTAGTAGATGCCCTCCTAGAAGTTCAACAACAAGGTGAGAACATGAAATTAAGAAACAAAAACATCAAATAAACAATCAATGTAAGTTATTCTATAAACCAGGCTTCTCGGTCTAGCTACCATTTCCTTATATACCCTAAATAATTATTTTGTAGGAAATCGCTATTGTGGGGAGTGATACATTGTCCATTCCAATAGAATGTAAAATGTAGGAATTGGTAATAAATCCTTGCATGATAAAAAGATTACAGAAAGAGTTGAGAGGGTTTTTTAAGGGAATAGAATTTAAAATGAGGCAGGTCTTCATGAAATTAAATACTTGAAAAATATAATCAAATATATCTTGAGGATACACCCACCAGGTCCACTAATACTTCCAAGAGAATGAAGGGACATATACGAGATAAATGGGTATGTGATCCCTCCAAAGACAAGGATGATTGTGAATGTGTGGTTGATTGGGAATGTCCTCGAGTGTTGAGAGGGTGATGAGAGGTTTGAGCTTGAAAATTTTCAAAATAGTAAGATGGATTATAAAGGAACTTATTTTGAGTTCATACCATTTGGGATGGGTAGGAGGATATGTCTTGGGATTTTGTTTTCCATGGCCAGTATGGAGTTTTTGATGGCCCAACTATTGTTTCATTTTTATTGGAAGCTCCCTGATGGAAGGAAACCTGAAGAAATAGATATGGATGATATTTTTGGAATTGTGGTTAAAATAAAAGAGGTCCTATTATTAATTTACTCCCTCAGTCAACATAACTAACCTGTATGAATGAGTGATGTTTATGGTGGTGGAAGTTGTGAGGCTCCTCAATATATGTTGTGTTCAAGGTAATGTAAGGTTTTTAATGACCTAACTAAGATTTATTATTAATATTATATGAGTAAAGTGACCATGTTGAATTTATATGAAGTTATTAAAGATCCTACATCAATTATAGAGTAATCAAATGATTACTACTTTACAAAAAATTATAAAAATGTCAGTTTTAGTTGGTAAACCTACTTTCTTATAATCATGAATCACTATTATTAGATATTTATTCAAGAGATCATTGATATATAATTTACATAATTATGAAAATTTTAATAAATATTTAATGATTTAAAATCATTGACTTGATTGAAGAAGTGAGGGGAGAATGTGATTCCTAGAGTGAGTGTTACCTGGTACCCAATAAAATCCAACAATGGATATCAGGTTGTGAAATCAATAGTTATACATATACCCATGGGGTGTAATTTCTACCAATAACCCTATCAAAATGTAACTTATGTTAGTTGAAGTCTCTCAAAAATTTTGTTATTTCACTTGTGGGTACCCAGTGATTGTGTAGTGTACACCCAGTGGTTTTACATATGAATTCCCTAGAAATTACTATATTTTTGTATATCCAAGTGTATTTTTTTTAGTTTGAAGTAGTTCATATAATTATAACTTTATGAATATGAGCATAACATTATTTTAACACTCATATTAGTAATGGGTAAGAGATTTTGTATGGTTTTTTGGGGTGATTTTAAAGGAAGATGACAAAAAAGTTGAAGAGATTGATTGATTTTAAAATTAAAATGTGGAAATTATTTATAATTGAACCATATTAGTTTAATAAGGTGTGTTGGATGAATTTTTTTTATTTACACTACCAAATAAGTTTAAATTTTTGAGGCCTTATCTATGAGAATTTATAGAATATGTTTTATGAGTTGAATTGAAAATTATTGTGCACCAGTTTAAGGACGAATTCTACATTCCACATGGAATATTTTTCATCATGTGAGGGGAAAAAATATTATTTTAACAACAAAAGATTCACATTTAGAAATACAAAATAATTAACATGCACACAACATGTTGTAATGACATGAGGTTAATTTATTCATATGAAAATGAATTAAAAGATGTTTTCCAATTGTTTCAAAAAAAAATTGAGCATTTTTTCTTTAATTTGAGCATGTGACATATATTTTGAACTGAAATGTCAATTTTAAATTAAAAAAGGCACACTTTTGTTCATTCAAACAACACCAAGATTTATAATGTCATATGGTTTATTCCAAAAATCAAAAAATCCTAATATTAATCAATGAATATTTTCATAGAGTTTCATGACAATTAGATCTAATTTCTAATAATTGAGTATTTGAAACATATTTTGAACTAACCTGTCACTTATGAATTTAAAAAGTGTATTTTTATTCATCAGGAACGCACCATATATCGAAATTATGTGAGGATAATTCCTATATGCTAAAAATGAATCAATACCATTCTCATTTAGTTTCACAAAAATTCAAGTGTGTTTGCAAAGAATAGAGAATGAAAAGCATGTTTTGAACTGAAATGTCCCTTTAAATTCTAAAATACATGATTTTAGACATTTTAAACAAAGTGTCAATTATAATTTCAATATATTTTAATACTAATATAATATTATTTTCTTATAATTCATCCTGTAATGTTTTCTTAAATAAAATGTCTCTTTTAAATTAAAATCACTCATTTTCTGTCATTCTAAAAACATTATTCATCAAAATGAGATGAAGTTCATTCCTACATTACATAAAATAATAAAAAGTAAATTTTATAGAATTTCAGGAAAATATGATATTTTTTCTTGAAATTGATGATGTGATGCGCGTTTTTAATTGAAATGTAACTTTTTAAATTACATAAGAAACACTTTTCTCATTCTGATCACCCTGATAGTCAAAATGATAAGAAATTAATTCCTATAGAATAAATGATCTTTCCATATTTTTTTATAATAATATGATCTCATTTTCATAGAATTGATCATGTGGCACACGTTTTGATCAAATATGTCCCTTTAAAAATGAAAACTTGTGTTTTTAATCTTTCTGACCACACCTCATGTCAGAATATCATGTGGTTCATTTCTAATGTCATAAATGAATGAATTACCATTGATTTCATGTCCCATCCCTCGAGGTCTATTTTGTGACTACCCCAAGCCCTCCTTCCATAGGTCAGGGTCTGGTAACTAGCAATGGAAAGACATATCCCTAAAATGGGAAGGCATTGCCTTTAAACCTACAAACACACAGACCAATAATATGACAAGGTACAACCCACATAGTAAAACTGCAGCAGTAAAAGTCTGTATTGAATGTAAAGGGGCCAAAATACAAGCCCAACTGAAAAGATACAACTACAATAGAAAATAGATCTTGATATCGTCCACCAAGGGTCATACCTAAAGGGTACGTACATCTCAACTCTGCTGCTCTCCACGTCAACCAGTCACCTCCGTGTACCACCAAGTCCTGGCTCCCTATAGTCTCAGCCAAGCTATTTTTTGTATACACAAGACACAACAAGTTGCAGGCGAAGCCCGTGCAGGGGTGAGTATGAAAATACTTAGTAGGGTCCCCAAGACTCCCAATGGTCTCTTAGAATTCCACAAAGGAAAACCACAAATCCTGATCTCAATCACAAATCACATTGCAAAATACTCAACTCAAACCAGGTAATATATAAGTATAGAAGTACATATGATTAGTCGTAAAGTTAGATCATCATATTCTGACAAGGGGATTTGTTGTTGATCTATACAGGATCGCTTGGTGGTGATCCACAAAGGATCTCTCGGTGTTGATCCACACAGGATTGTTAGGTGATGATCCACACAGGATCACTAGATGCTAATCCACACAGGATCTCTAGGTGATGATCCACAGTGTATCTCTATGTGATAATCCACACAGGATCTCTAGGTGTTGATTCACAAAGGATACCTAAGTGTTGATCCAAAGAGGATCGCTCGGTGGTGATCCACACAGGATCACTCCGTGCTGATCCACACAGGATCGCTAGGTGATGATCCATATAGGATCGCTAGGTTCTTGGACCACTAGGTGATGATCCACACAGGATCAGTAGGTTCATATCCACAGAGGATGCTTATCCACGCTGGATCGCTATTCATTCTTCATGTCTCAGCCAGCCACTAGATTCCCACATAAAGCACGCTCAATTCTAAAAGAATACGCTCCACAATCCATCAATCATATTTCAACCGGTACATAGTTCCACAAAGGAGTAACCCAAAGGACCTCCATGTCTTAAGGGTCCCAACTTGACAGACGGTGCATCAATCGGACGTCTGTTCTGTGAGTTATAGGCCTTTTATTGATGAGGGCCCGGTAGGATTCAGGTATCATCCAACCCGACCATACTCTAACATTCTACAAAACTAAGGTGGAGTATCTCAAAATATCTGACTCATTCCACGGATTCTAGCACCGCAGAAAGTTCGTCAGACAAACGTCTTGTTTGTGAGATATGGCCTTTTAAGCGTATCTAGGCTGAAAAGTGTCCGGGTTTGGTCCGACCTGACCCATCCCATCCTGGGCTGACCCGACATGGTCTAGGACAACCTAGTCGAGGTACAGCCTGAGTGAGATTGTCCACGGGCTTGGGCCACCAACTAGCACTGCACCCGGCAGGGTGGCCGCACTGGGACATTCCCCCTCCTGATTAGACCAAGGGTCCGTTCGGTTCATTGAAATGGCAGTGCCACGTGGCATCGCCTCCTGCTTCTTCGGACCCACGGGGTGCCGATCCCTTTGCCACTATCATGTCTTTGATTCTGCGACCTCCACCCCACATCATGCGATGACATGCCCCCTTCCCCCGAAGCGGCCGGCTGAGAGTCGGTCGCCCTACTACCATCGCGGCTAGATGTCGCGGCTCCCCTTTGTAGAGTGTGACGTCACATCGCCTGCTACCAACATGGCTGCCCGACTCTGGTCGCTAGTTCTATCACACTAGTGTCGCACCAACGGATCTTCCATGGGCCACTAGGTGAGCTAAAATGGTTCATTTTCCCTTCTGAATGTGCCTACAGGCCCCCCATATTGCTTCTATCACTATGTGGCTCTTGGAATCGAATTTCCATCGAGTTGGAAATTTGTCCCTGAAGAACGAGAAAAATATCGAAGAATTGGAGGGTCTGATCCTTGTTTGTTTGGCCCACACCCTCTACATTAGTATTCTAATGGGAGGGTATTAAGTAAAAATATCACATAGATAAATTTTAACCCGTTCTGATTTCCCACATTAACCTCCCTCAATTCCAAATGAATCGCATATAAACTCATTTTGGTTGATCTACATTCTTCATGAATTTCAAGAATGAGTAATTGAATCAAGAGATTAGTCGAATTTAAACATAAAACCCTACCTCAGATTTGGAGAAGATGTCACAGAGGAGGAGGGAGTGCACATGTCTGATTGTTTTTGTTGGCGCTTTTCATCGCTCATTGATTCCCCCAACGTCTGTTGCTCGATCACATTCTTTGTCAGAGTGGAAATTCATCGACACTTCACCAGATCTTCCTCTCGTATCTCTCCCAAAACTATAACAATGGGGTCCAAATGGCGGCACATGCCTGAAGGTGTTCTTCGTTGCTTTTCATTGCCCGTTTATTCCCGCAACGTTTGTTGCTCGATCATGTTCTTCAGCAGAGTGGAATGTCAATGGTGATTCCCCCAATCTTCCTCTCATAGTTCTCCCAAAACTATAACAATTGGGTCCGTTTGACAGCCCAAATACCCCTTATTAATATGCCAGTCGGGTCCTGGCCCACAAGGTACCACCATTTTCCCCACATACACGTGGTCCCCACCCAGGAGCCAACCCATATGCCTGAACGGGTCATCTGACTAATTATTTTCCCCACATGCCAAGACATGTCCTTCCCAGTGTGCTTTCTCCTCACTCAAACACACCCTTGAAATATTCCCAGAAGGTCACCCATCCTAATAACTACTCCAGGACAAGCACACATAACTGTGGAGTTCTAATCAGTTAGGATCCAAAAAAAAGGTTCACCGTGTTGACCTGAGTAATATCATTTAGTCATTTAACCCTTTATCATTCTGGGTGTTACATTAACCCCACATTTAGAGCACAATGTATTCATTCTGGGCTCTATATCTCAACCTAGGCAGTGCACCACATTTAAGGCTGGGTACCGCCTCTAATAATAAATGTAATAACTAGGTACCGGTGACCACAAAACCACCCAGCCTTAACATGGTCGTCGAGTCCTGGCCCACCAGGAACAACCAGTTTCCCCACCGACATATGGTCCCCACCCAGGGGACCACCCACATGCCTGAAAAGGTCATCTATCTAATGATTTTCCCCATCATCCAACACATGTCCTTTCTAGTGTGCTTTGTCCTCCCTCAATCATGTTTTTCGTTGGAGTGTAAAGTCATCGGTGCTTCTCCATAGCTTCCTCTAGTAGCTCTCCCAAAACTATAACAACTACGTCCCTCTGACTTCATAGCCACCCTCCATAACATGGAAGTCGCGTCCTGTCCCACTAGGTACCACCAATTGCCCCGCAGACACATGGTCCCCACCTAGGCGCCAACAAAAATGCCTGAACGGGTCATCTGACTAATGATTTTCCCCACATGCCAACAAATTCCTTTCCAGTGTGCTTTTTCCTCACTCACGCACACCCTGTAAATCTTCTAAGAAGGTCACCCATCCTAATCACTACTCTAGGACATACACGCATAACTGTGTAATTCTAATTAGGTAGGCTCTCAGAAAGGAATGTTCACCTTATTGACATGAGTCATATCGTTTAGTTATTTTAACCTTTATCATTATGGGGTGTTACATTCACCCCCCTTTAGAGAAAAACGTCCTTGTTTTGTGCCGTAAATCTCAACCCAGGAAGGGAATTGCACTTAAGGATAGGTACCACCTCTGATATCAAATGTAACAACTGGTTCATGGTGACAGCACAACCACCCCGCCTTATCATGGTCATCGGGTCTTGGCCCACCAGGTACCACCAGTTGCCCCGTAGACACATGGTTCCCACCCACGTGCCCACCCACATGCCTAAATGGGTTATATGACTAATTATTTTCCCCCACATGCCAACACATGTCCATTCTAGTGTGCTTTGTCTTCATTCACACACACCCTGAGAATCTTCCCAGAAGGTAACCCATCTTGATCACTACTTCAGGCCAAGAACGCTTAACTGTGGAGTTCTAATCTGGTAGGCTCTCAAAAAGGAGGATGCACCTTGTTGACATGAGTCATACTATTTATTCATTTAACCCGTTATCATTCTGGGGTGTTACCAAAACCCAAACCCGAGCTCAGATTAAATATAGGGGAGGAGAGGATCAACACACTGAAAAATTAACGAGGTTCATTAATGAGTTTAATTAATGACCCTATTAATTTTTCCCAATGGTGTAGTTATACAACCAATTAAAAACATCCAAATTTTTTGTTACAAAACATAAGGGTGAATCCATTACCGATCTGACATTGCATTATGGTCCCACCACCGTTTGTCCAATGGTTGCAAAAAAGAAAAAAAATAACCTTTAGTTAATTTAGTATTTTCTTTTCTGAATTCCAAAAATTAACTTTTTCGTCAAACCCTTTTCAGTCGAAGTTAAGATTCCCATAAAGAAATCTCGGTTCTTCGAATTCAATGATGCCCAATTATTTTTAATCTGATCACTATCACAAAAGATATAAATCGCCACTCGTACGTTTACTGAACACATCTTAAAAAAGTTTAAAAATTAATAACAGTCACCCTCGACCCGCACCAATAAAGGTTAGGATCTTCCTAAGGAAAGCACGCCCTCAGGAATTCAACAGTACTCTCATATTTCCAATCCAAGTTACCATTTTGGAGTTATAGAATTTAACAATAAAATAATAGTTACTTAATTATTTTATTTGCGGCCAAAAACTAACTTCCACAGTTGGAATGCGCCAGCCAATGTTAGGATCTACCAATGGAAATAATACCTTCACGAGTTCATCCGTGGTATCATATTTTTAATCCAAGTCACCATTCCTGAGTTATAAGCATTTGAAAAATAAAATTATTTTATTTAATTATTTTATTTATGGTTATGCCATTTTTGGGTTTTCTCACTGGTGGTCTGTGCCGACTAAACTTAAGTCAAGCCTAGGGTAAACCCGCCACCTTGAATGAAACGGTGCCCTCAGATTTTTTATCCGGGCACCATTTTAAGATTTTTTCTACTTTTTCATGAAAACTTCTCACATGCGTTATTTTAAGCTTAACACTTTTTCGACGGGTCATTTTGGGCACTCCAGGCCTCGAAATCACATGCGGTCAAATTTTGCGGTCTCTTAAAAATTCCATATAATTAAAAAAATATATGGAATTTCCAAGTCTTTAAAATTTACATAGAGTTTCATGGTAATTTTACTATATTTTATACGTTTTAAGTATGATACATGTTTTTCACCTCTAGATATCTTAAAATGGTAAAACTCACATTTGGTCATTTCGACTACATCCCTTGTCATAATTGTGTGAGATTCTATCCTATATGTCAAAAATTAATCAAAATTAATTCTCTTATAGTTCCATGATAATATGAGTTTTTCTTGGAATTGAACCAGTGACACATATTTTGAACTAAAAATGTCACTATTAAATAAAAAAAGACACAGTTTTGGTCATTCTTTCCACACTGAGAGTCAAAATGACATGTAGTTTGTTTCTATGTGAAAAAAAATGTATTAAATATTATTTTACTAGAGTAAAATTAATTTCCAATATCATTTTATTAGATTAGATCATGAGATACAAATTTTGAACTAAAAATGTTACTTTTAAATTAAAAACATGTTTTTTTCTGTCATTCTAACCACACCTCACATCAAAAAGCCATGTTATTAATTACTACACACCCAAAAAGAATAAATATTTTTTTATAAAGTTTTATTATAATATTAGTGTGTTTCCTAATAATTGAGCATTTGATGCATATTCAAAACTGAAATGTCACTCTAAAATTATAAAAGATACATTGTTGGTCATTTTAACCACACTGTGAGTCAAGTTGTCATGTGATTTATTCCTACTAGGGAAAAATCAAAGATTTTTTACTTATATTTTCATGAAAAGAAAATCTATTTTGATCAAAATTGAGCATTTGAAACCCATTTTCAACTAAAATTTCACCATTAAAAGAAAACACACATTTTCATCCATTTCAACCAAAAAAATGCATAAAAATTATGTACAACGTATTCCTACATATAAAAAATGAATTAAAGACCATTAAAAAATAATTTCATGAAATATTAAATCATGTTTTATCAATTTTGAATATGTGGAATTCATTTTTTATGATTTCAAACGTTAAAAAAATGAAAAAATACACTTTTGGACAACTTGAAAACACCATGTTTCAGAACGATGTACAATTTTTTCCTACATGACACAAGTTAATCAATAATTTTTGTAATATTTTCATGACAATACAATATAATTTTCTAAAAAATCTATCACGTGACACTTGTTTTTAACTAAAATGTTACTATTTAATTAAAAAGGCATAATAAAAACTTTTTCAAGAATCCTTTAAAAAGTATGACACAATAAAACCTTCTCATTCAACCTTGATTTCATCTATGTTATATTCTGAACATGTATAATAAGAAAATTTTGTATTGCACTAAAAAACATAAATAAAGTAACGTTTGATAGGGATGTAAAAATGAAGCCTCTTTATTCAAAAATAGACACATATAATATA
The DNA here is from genome assembly GCA_963277665.1 of Viscum album. NCBI lineage: Eukaryota > Viridiplantae > Streptophyta > Magnoliopsida > Santalales > Viscaceae > Viscum > Viscum album. Next base: position 1,679,661,580 of record OY728119.1, on the reverse strand, counting down.
TTCCCTTAATGATATTTCAATTATTCCATTGGGTAAGTAATTGTTCCTAAATTTATTGATGTATTAATTACATTCGTTTCTATTTAGATATTCTAGACATTGTGAGAATAATAGAAATGAAAAGAAATTTTTGATGACATATGTTTCATTACTGAACTATTAGTATATATACCAAAACATGTGGGCATCTATAGTATTCCATCATTTTCTTCTTCTTGATCATTTTCCATGATCTTGTTATCGATAGATATATCAGCACCGCAAAACCAATAAAAAACATGAATGTTAATATATATTATATTACATATAATTTAAAAACTATAAAATGTAAAAAAATATAATATTTTCCAGTTAAAAAAATAGATCATGTGTAAGAACCCAGGTTTTTAGAATGGGTCAAAATCCTGACCCTGTTTGAATTTTTGACTTGTTTCAGAGAAAACTAAGAAAATATGGGAAGTTCTGGAAATTTCCAAACTACACACCCTATACTCTAAAGTACACGTTGTGTATGGGTTAGGTGGGTACCTATTGTGTTCTTGCAAAATACATGTCATGTGATGGCCGTGTAGGAATTTCTTATTACACGGCATATAGTGTTGCTCGACACGCCGTGTACCCTTGACAGTGTGGAGGCCATACATGGTGTGTAGGCCTGTTGGCTTGGTAGAATGTTTAGCAAGTACACGCCGTGTACCCTTGACAGTGTGGAGTCCATACATGGCGTGTAGGCCTGTTGTCTTGGTAGAATGTTTAGCAAGTACACGCCATGTACTATTTGTACACGCCGTGTAGAGGGGCCATGTATGGGGATATACATGGCATGTTGGGGATGTCGTCTGGGTAGAGAAGTACACACTGTGTACCTCTAGGTACACACTATATAGTCAGTTGACAAATCCTTGGTGAAATATAAACCGTTATATGAATAGTAAAATAATACATGGTGTATAGTTATAAGCACACTCCGTATACCTTCATTTTTTGTCAAAATGGGAAGTAGCCTCATTTTGAGGTAGGGGGAGTGGGTTTCATCTAGGAGATAAGAATAGCCGGCTGGAACTTCAAATCCATCATGTTTCTTCATCCGAAGTCGGATTCAAACACCATTTGATCCATTAGAACCCCCTCGTAAGGCCTTGATTCCCCTTGATCCATTATTCTTGATTTATGTTCTAAGGAAAGTTATAAAAATTTTAGTGTTTTTGATTAATTTATAGATATACCACGTTTTAGACATAATTTGAGGCTGTTATCAGAGGAGTATCATCATACGAGCCTTAGGTAGGTGGTGTATATCTTTTTTTCAGTTTTCGCAGACTTTTGGGTGACGTGATCTTTGGCGTGTTTTGGGTATTTTGAGCGTGACCCTGTTTTACCTGCTATTTCCTGTTTAATTGTTTACTTGACCTATAGGATGCCTTTGGGTATGCATGTTACCTATTTTTCTTGAACAGGGTTGGGTGAGTGGTCGTTTCTCATCAGGTCATTTTGGTCGGGGGATGCCAAAATTGTTACATTTGAATTGTATTCTTTTAAACTATTGTGTTTAGATTATTGAACCTTGATATAAATTTTTGGATACTTTAAAGACCTTAGTGCAGGTATGGGACAACACTTGGTTAGTGAATTTCAACTCTTTAGTTTGTTTTTCCCATTTAAAAGTGATTCTTTTGATTTTATATGTAATTGCTAAGTTGCATATGCTAGAACCCTTTCGGTTGTGTTTGACATGGACTAGATTTTCTTTAGTGATGCTGATCAGAGGTTGGGCTTGTCTTGGTTACCTTGGGTGGTACTGACCATGAGATTAGGTGTCATGGACGTTGACTTGAGGAAGGATGACTATCGGTTGGGAATGGCCCGAGTTACTGGGATAGTGAGGCCATGAGACATGAGTAGCATGATTCCAGGGACATAAGGTGTCAGAGGTGTTGTGTCTTGGGTACTATTTTGGTGGTTACTACTCCCCTGGAACATTGAGTAGTGTGCACACTGAGAGACTCCATGATGATGTGGTTTTGACCACTCGTGTGGGTAGAGGCCCCCATTAGTTTCAGTTTAGGTTCAATTGTTTTGGGGGTGCTTGCCGTAGGAATCCACATGGAAGGTGAGGAGTCTTCAGGGGATAATAGTGTGGCGATCGAGTTGGGGGAAGAGGCTCATAGTTATTTGAGATAATACATTGATGTCCCTTTGGTTACTTTACTTAAGGGAAAACATCGTTGTCCCTATAATTACATTATTTGAGGGCAGACATCGCTCTCCCTCCAGTTACATTATTTAAGGGAAGATATCATTAACCCTATGATTATATTATTTGAGGGAAGGCATCTTTGTCCCTATGGTTACTTATTTGAGGACAGGAATCACTATTCCTCTTAGTTACTTTTTCTTGGGAGTGCCTGTGGGACTTCGGTACTTGAGACACGCGGTGTTAGGGGGGCACATGATTCCATGTTACATGACAGAGATTCCGGCGTTGGCTGAAGCAGGTGACACTTCATGGTGGCTGTTCAACACTAGTGGAGTTTATGTTTATTTGTGCATAGTTCTATTTTTTGTTTCCGTTGTAAATTCATTCATGATTTAACACTTATATTATGTATGCATCATTGGGTGATATCCTACTGATATTTATCTTAGACCCTACACAGGACCTTCATGATGCATGTAGACTTTATGGATTTACGTTCAGGAAAGAGGTCAGCTTTAGAAGCTAGACTATCTTAGCTATTGCATGGAGATGGTATAGACCTTGAGGTCTTGCCTAGCTAGAGTTTTCTTTGTTTTTATTTCTTTCCTATATCATAATGCTTACTTTTTTGGTAGCAACAGTTGGTTATCCATTGTCACCCTTTATATTTGGATATGTATGACCTGCTATGGATGCATGTTTTTTTGTTCATTAGTAGTTACAAGTGATCATCATGTTGTTTTGTTTATTTTCGCTGCTGTTTTTTATATTTATTGCTTCCGCTATTTATCGATATTTAATGTGCTTCTTCTCTGCGGGTCTGGTTCGAGTATGATGAGTTTTTTTATTCCACTACAGATTTATTATTATACTCATCCCATTACCATTATTATCCTCTAAGATGGTATAACCTCCTCACTGTACATATAAGACCATCGATTCTTGTCAGTAGCCTTTGGCGTTTGTGGAGGTGTGCCTAAGGTAGTAACACCCGACCCGTTTAGCACTGTTCGGGTAGTTGTTTGGGTCCGGGTCATTGCAAAGTGGTATCAGAGCTATTCTTGACAGGGATTTAACAGCAGTGTTTTGCTGGAAACTAATGATATTGAGGCCTCCCTTTTTATTTATAATGGTTTTATTATTTTTGATATGGTAGAATGGATATAGTTTGTGACTAGAATTGGGTTTCTATCTTGTTCTTGGGTGCCTGCAGCCCCAGGTACGAGGGATGGACCATGTTCCCATGGGTGGGAATTGTTGTTTTCTTTTTTGCTCAGATTATAGTTTATAAGATTTCAGCCTTGGTGGATCACTTGGTATGCGATGTTAATAATTGTGATATTCAAAACTTGACCCAACGTGATAAAAGATAATTCGACATTGGCTTGGTATGGAAAGGCTTGGGTGTTTGGCTTTTGATAGGCACATTTTTAGGGTATTTCAATTTCATAATTGCACGTATGCTTTGTGAAGTGATAATTCCCTGTGAATAATATCTATTTCCATGCCTTATTTTCTTTCTAAATGTGAATAGGTGAAATTCATGATAAAATTTCTTATTTTATTACAATGTGTTATGCCATTCTTTATATATTTTTAGAATTGCATGTGATAGGGTATTTGGGTCTGGCTCTTTTACGATCATCTAGGTACTATGGTTGAGGTGATTTTGATCATCAGGATGGGGTGGATCGATCATTTTTTTAAGGCAACATTGGTTGTTGGGATGGGTATGGACTGAGATACTTTTGATACTTGGCTCTATTGAGAGCAGGTAAGGTGGCCATGAGGTCAGGATACCATGGGCATGGATTGTGATAGGGCAGAGTAAGGGTAGTTTTTTATGCTACCTCTTTACTAAATTCTTTATCTACATTGAGTATATATTGTTATATATATATGGGTTGTGTGACTATTTATGGTATTCAACAGGTTCTTTTTAGTCTACTTAGATGAAGCGCCAGGTGGGAGATGGTACTGTTCCATAGGAGAAGGATCTGCTTCAGGATCCGGTGTAGGTAGAGCATGAGCCATAGGTACAGGCTCAGAGATTGGAATATGTCCAGGATACAGTGAAGGAATGAAAATAGTAGCCTTTGGCAGTTCTCAGACCATGGCTCGATGAGCAGCTCTAAGCTATCCTGGTACGTGTCTTGCAGGGGATTGATAGTGGTGCACAATGTACAGAGCCATCTATGGCATATCCGATGCGGGAGTTCTAGTCGGAGCACCCACCGCATTTTCAGGGTGAGGGTGGCTTACAGGTGGCTGAGAACTGGATAAAGAGAATGTAGATGATCATTGAGCAGTTCGAGATGCCTCTAGGGTGGAGGGTCAAGCGGGCGATGTACATGCTGCGACAACCGGCAAAGCGCTGGTGGGATGTGAATGTTCAGGCTCACAGGCATGAGGGACTAGAATGGAAAGACTTCAAGGACAAATTCGTTGAGCAATTTTACCCATATACACTAAAGGCAAAGAGATCTAAAGAGTTATTCATCCTTCATCAGGGAGACATGTTCATCATGGACTATGTAGCTACTTTCACTAAGTTGTCTCACTTGAACCTGGTATGGTAAGCGATCACGCGACAAGGGTCAGGCGCTTTGAGGATGAATTTTGACATGCCATTCGGATCTAGGTGAATATCTTCAGTCTAGGATCCTTCTTAGAGGTGTTTAATTATGTGCTTATAGTAGAGGGTAATTAGAGGGATATACCCCAGGTTGGTCGAGCAACAGCATTAGGTGATGGTTCGGACAACAGGATGGGATTACTGGATGAGTTCTGGAAGCACAATCAGGACAAGGACTCTGCTAGACCACATTTTATCCATTATTCAGTGGTATTCTTTTAGTGTGGATATCTAGTACATGTTCTGACTCAGTGTGATAGGCCTTCAAAGGAGTGCTAGGAATGCAGACAGGTCAAGCATCTGGAACGTTTCTGTAGGCATCCTTCTTCGACAGTTGGCCGACAGGGACCAGGATCGATTGTTGCATCTGGAGTTGGTCCGGGTTCAGTACTTGGAGAGGGTATCCTAGTTTCAACTGAACAGAGAGGACGTGACTCTAATAGTGGGACCAAGCTGAGGGTTTAGTGGCCGGTGACTGGATCCGCACTGTAGGGAGGTCAGGCATCAGGTAGTCATACTTCATGTCAGGTGCACACCATGGAGCTACCAAGGGCTGAGCAGGCTGGTGAGTCGATGATGGTTAGAGGTACACCATGAGTGTAGTCGTGACTTTCTTGTTTCCTTTTAGCATGACCTATTGAGGCATGTCCGTTTGGATTACACGAGGTCCATTGGATTATATGTGGACAGACTAGATGTTGGTCAGTGGGATTGGTACCATATCGAGTGTGTGATATATTTATATATATGTATAAGATGCGTGGCATCGGGGCATTGAGGATACATGTTACATGAGGTGCCTTGGATATTGGGCATTGAGGACGCGGGTTAATTGAGGTGCCTTGGGCATTGAGGCATCAAGAATGCGAGTTACATGAGGTGCTAGCCACAAGGTTTATTTTGAGCATCCATGGGATGTAGGACCTTGTATAGGCAGACACCGATGTGGTGCGGGATATTTTTGGGGTGTCGGGAATACAATGGGAGCACCAATGAGACACAGGGGTGATGATGCATCATGAGAGGACCATGAGTCCAAAAACAGGTTAGTGAACCCTTTCTTTGTTGAGTTCTGTAGGTTTGAGACTGAGTTAGGTAGTTCCTTAGGTGGGGATCCCCTTGAGAAATTTATCCAGAATCATTGAGACTAGGGGAGTCCGGGTTACTTTAATCGAGGTGGTATGTTCGATGTCATATCCGAGTTTCTTTTTATAGCTTGGGGACGAGCTATGTTAAGGTGGGGAGATTGTAAGAACCTGGGTTTTTAGAACGGGTCAAAATCCCGACCCTGTTTGAATTTTTGACTTGTTTCTGTGAAAACTCGGAAAATCTGGGAAGTTCCGGAAATTTCCAGAATACACGCCGTGTACTCTAAAGTACACTCTGTGTATGGGTTAGGTGAGAACGGTCCCTGTGCTAGCCGAGTACATGTCGTGTGATTACCATTCAGAAATTTCCTACTACACGTCATGTAGTGATGCTCGACACGCCATTTACCTTTGGCTCTGTGGAGGACATACATGGTGTGTAGGCTTGTTGGTTGGGTAGAATGTTTTAGCAATTACAGGTCGTGTACTATTTGTACATGCAGTGTAGAGGGGGCGTGTATGTGGACATACATGGCATGTTGGTGATGTCGGACGGGTAGAGAAGTACATGTCATGTACCTCTAGGTACATGCCATTTAGTAAGTTGACAAATCCTCGATGAAATATCAGTCGTTATAGGAACAATAAAATGATACATGGTGTGTAGTTATAAGTAAACACCATGTACCTTCTTTTTTCATTAAAATAGGTAATAGCCTCATTTTGAGGAAGGGGGTAGTGAGTTTCATCCGGGAGACGCGAATAGTCATCTGAGACATCAAATATTTCATGTTTCTTCATCTGATGTCAGATTCAAACTATGTTTGATATATTGTGTCCCCCTCAGTAAGAACATGATTCCCCTTGTTCCATTATTCTTGATTTATGTTCTTAGACGAGTTATAGGAGTTTGAGAGGTTTTGATTCTTTTGTAGATCTACCACGTTTTAGACCTAATTGGAGGTTGTTATCGGAGGAGTATCATCGAACGAGCCTCGGGTAGGTGGTGAATACCTCTTTTTGTGTTTTTTCAGACTTTGGGGTGGTGATACCTTTAGCACGTTTTGGGTATTTTGTTTGTGGTACTATTTTACCTACTATTTCCTATTTAATTGTTTACTTTACTTGTAGGATTCCTTTGGGTATGCATGTTACCTATTTTGCATGAGCAGGGCTAGGCGAGTGGCTCTTGCTCATCGGGGCATTTTGGCCGGGGGATGCCAAAATGGTTATATTTGAATTATATTGTTTTAAACTATTGGGTTTAGTTTATTGAACCCTGATATGAATAGTTGGAGACTTTAAAGACCTCATTGATAGTATTGGACAATGCTTGGTTATTGCATTTCAACTGTTTAGTTTGTTTTTCCTATTTAAAAGTGATTCTTTTGATTTAATATGTAATTTCTGAATTTCATATGCTTGAACCATTGTGGTTGTGTTGGGATTAGACTAGATATTCATGAGTGATGTTGATCACATGTTGGGCTTGGATTGGGTTACATTGTGTGCTTCTAAGCTTGGGATTGGGTGTCATAAACGTCGTCTTGAGGTAGGATGACTGTCACGTTGGCCATGGACCATGTTACTGGGATGGTGTGGCCACTGGACATGAGTGGCATGGTCGTGGGGACATGAGGTGTTAGAGGTGTTGTGGCTTGGGTACTATTTTGGTGATTACCACTCACTCAGAACTTTGAGTAGTGTGCGCACATAGAGACTCTGTGATGAGGTGGTTTAGACCACTCATGTGGCTAGAGGCCCCCGTTAGTTTCAATTTAGGTACAATTGGTTTGTGGATTCTTTACATAGGAAGCCATGTGGAAGGTGAGGATACTTCATTGGATAATAGTGTGGTTATCATGTTTGGGGAAGAGTCTCCCCATTATATGAGGGCAGAAATCGTTGTCCCTCTGGTTACTTTAATTGAGGGTAGAAATAGCTGTCCATCTAGTTACATTATTTGGGGGAAGACAACGTTGTCCCTCTGGTTACATTATTTGAGGGAAGACATCAATGTCCCTTCAGTTACATTATTTGTGGGAAAACATCGTTGTCCCTCCAGTTACTTATTTGAGGACACGCATTGTTATTCCTACTAGTTACTATTTCTTGGGCATGCCTACAGAATGTTGGTACTTGAGACACGCGGTGTCATGGGGGGCACATGGTGTCAGGTTACATGACAGAGATTCTGGTGTTATACAAAGTAGGTGACACTTCATGGTGGCAGTTGAGCACCAGTGGAGTTTATGTTTATTTGTGCATCATTATGTTTTCTGTTTCCTTTATAACTGCATGCCTGCTAAAACACTTATATTAGGAATGCACCATTGGGTGGTATCCTACTGAGATTAGTCTCACACCCGACATGGGCCCTTCAGGACCTGTGTAGACTTCATGGATTTACGTTTAGGAAAGAGGTTAGCTTGAGGAGCTGGACTACCTTAGTTGTTTCATGGAGATGGTATGGACCTTGTGGTCTTACCTAGATACAGTTTAATTTGTTTTTATTTCTTTCTTATATCAGCATGCTTACTTGTTTTGTAGCTATAGTTGGTTATCCATTGGCACTCTTTATATTTGGATATGTATGACCTTCTTTGGATGCATGTTTTGTTGTTCAGTAGTAGTTACAAGTGATCAACATGCTATTGTGTTTATTTCCACTATTTTTCTTTATATTTATTGCTTCTGCTATTTATCGAAAATGAATGTGATTCCTCTCTGCGGGTCTAGTTCAAGCCTGCTGAGTTGTTTATTCCACTACATATTTATTATTATACTCAGGACAGTACCATTTTTATCCTCTGAGAGGGTATATCCTCCCCACTATACCTATAAGACCCTCACTGCTAGTTAGAAACCTGTAGCATTCAGGGAGGTGCGCCAAATGTAGTAACACCAGACCCATTTATCACTATTTGGGTGGCTGTTAGGGTTCAGTTCATAACATCATGTGTGCCCAATTTATTACATCATTCATGACTCCAAAATTCATGTATTTTTCTTATAATGTTATATACGGTAAATTATTGTATTTTACTATTCACAAAAAGTTTACATATTTTAGAAAAATCTTGAAAATTCACTCTAACCTTTTTTCAATGTGAAAATTTAAAAATTAATCTCCATTTTATAAAAATAATTTTCTAAATATGAGAAATTTGATTTTTAATTAAAATCATCACTTATTCAAAAAATAGCGTTTTAAAAATTATAACTGGTTTTATGATACCTTGAACTCATGAAATTATCTTATAATCATAAGAAAAATAATTTAATCTATGAATCCACTTTGTAAAATTTATTTATTTTTAATCATTATATTAATTATTAAATTTTAATTAATCATTTACCTTTCACAAAAATACCAATACTTAATTTATCATTTTTATAACATTTATTTACTTATTACATGATATAAATATAATATATTATCATTCATAAGATACATAAATATTATTATTATTTTCATTGTTGAGGTTACTATTCTATTATCTCAACTACCAGTCTTAATGGCCACATTACTATTTCAATTGTAATGTTAATATTTAATAGTATATAACGGTTCATTTAAGCTCGATTTATAATCTACAATTTATGTTAAATTTAAAAGAGACATACCATAAGAACTTAGAGTGTTACATTCTTACCTCCTTAAAAAATTATTCCCTCAAACTTTCCAGGATTTCACCTTATTAAATGATTTGGGTAGTTCTTTATCATAATTTCCTCAAATTCCCACATCCCCACTTCAGTATTATGATTTTTCCAAAGTATGTTTACCATCTGAGTCATCTAATTTCTCAACACCTATTCTATTGTGTACAGAATCTAGATAGTCTCTTCATAGTATGAAAAACTCTTGTTATAGTTCAATTTATTCATAGGTGAGTACATGTGTTGGGTCTGGAATGCACTTCCTTAACAAATATATGTAGGAAAAAACATGAAATTCATAGATACATGGTGACATTTATAATCAGTAAGCTACTGTTCTAACTCAATACAGAATTTCCAAAGGTGTGATGTACTTGGGACTTACTTTTTCCTTTATTTCCAAATATTATAACACCCTTTTATAAAGATACCTTCATGGAATCATGATCTCTCACTTGAAACACCAAATATTTTATTTATTTATCGACATAACACTTTTTCTTAAATTAAGTTTCTTTGATATGTGTTTGAATAGTCTTTACCATTACTATTGTTTCCACCAATATTTATAGACCTATAATATTATTTTCACTATCATCATCCCAACATGTTGGAGTATGAAATCTCTTTCCATATAATGCTTCATGCGGCACCATTTGAACACTATAATGGAAACTATTGTTATAGAAAATTTTCCAAAGGTAAATACTGATCCCATATACCTTGAAAATCAAGTGAGAAATACCTTAACATCTCTTCTAATGTTTTAATATTCCTTTTAGACTTCCCAATAGTTAAAAATTTCCCATATTACATCCTTTTTTTGAATGTTTGGTAATCAAGTGAAAAAATACATAGTAATATCATCCCATTTATATATAGGAATATGAAGTGGTTTTTGACACCTCTAAGATGTTATATTTCAGCCTTAACCTATTGAAAAACTAAATATCTTGACACATAATAAATAATTTCCTGCTTCATATTATCCGAAAAAAAATGTTCCTTCAAATCTCTATACATTATAGTGTTATTATGGTGTATAGAGAAATTTAATATATGATATTCATCTAATAATTCCTTTTTAGATCATGTATAGAGGGTAAGCAAAGCCATTTCCCAAATTTTAAAATTCCATATTCATATATGAATTCTACCAATTTCCCATCATTCACAACCTTAATTTTCTTTTGAAAATTATCATCATTAGACTGAGAACATTTTAACCTTTCCAGTATATATTGTTTTGAAACCATTAGAAAAATTAATGATGTTTCTCCTTATTCAATTATTCACATATCTATATTCACTATATCCATGAACACAAGATCCATGTTGCTCTTCATTTTGTTCATAACTCCATGATCCTTCCAAATTAATGCATATTCTACCTTATTTTCCTTCCTTGGTTGGTTGTGTATTGAATAATCACAATCCATGAGTATATTGATCCATATACTTTACCTCATGTTGAGTTCTTTCTATGAGAAGATACATTTCTAACTCTTGTGATTTGTACATATGTCACATCTTTCACCATATAGATTGTGTTTCTATATATTTAGCGCAAATATTAAAGATGATAACTCAAGATCATGAGTTTTATAGTTCAATTCATGTGTTTTTAACTACCTTGATACATAGAAAATAACTCTATAATTCTGTATAAGGATACAACCAAGTCTTTTTTTTTATGTGTCACTATAAATTATGAATCTATAATTTTCTGATGGTAGATTCAAGATTATAAAATTTACTTATATCACTTTCAATTATTGAAAGAATTATTCACATTCCTTTGTCCAAATTAACTTATCCCCTTTATGATTAATCTTGGTAAATAGGTTATCTAATCACGAAAAATTATGAATAAAATTATGTTAGTAACCTGCTAAATAAATGAAACTATATACCTCAATTATGTTTATTGGTGTAGGCCAATCCGAGTATTCTATTGTCTTTGTAGGATCAACTAAACATCCATACTTGTAGAAAATATGTCCAAGAAATGAAATTGTTTGAATCTATAATTTACACTTCATAAACATACCATATAACTCCTTTCTTCTATGAGTCTCCAGAATAATCTTCAAATGGTTCTCATGGTTCTCATATCATTTTTAGTACACAAAAAACATTGTCAATAAATACCAAAACAAAATTATTTAGATACTTATTGAATAATCTATTCCTTATATCCATAAAAGAAGAGGATTAATTAGTTTTCCCATTTTGAATTACTATAAACTCATAATTTCCATACCTTGTTCAAAATATTATCTTTGGAATATCTTTCTTCTACACACACAGTTGATGATATCGAAAACAAAGATCAATCTTTGAAAATTTTTATTCTCTGTGAAGTTGGCCAAATAAGTCGTCAATGCGAGGTAGTGTAAAAATGATCTTTGTCATAATATCCTTGATCTCTTTATATTTAATACATATCCTGAAATATCCATTATTCTTCTCAACAAAAAGAACATGATCTCCCCAAGGTGAAACAGAATGGATTATAAATCCCTTATCACTAAATTCCTCTAGTTTATTGTTTAACTCTATTAACTACATTGTGGACATTATATATAGAGTCTTTGATATAGGTCTTGCATCATGGATTTAATCAATAGAAAACATAATTCCCTGCTCTAGAGTATTTCAATGTAATTTCTTTGTAAATACATAAATGAATTCCTATAAAATAGGAACATCTCCAATTTGAAGATCGCCTTTTTCATCAGTAGGTTTTATCAGCACTTCTTATTCAATAATTTCATTTAGAATAGCTATTAAAGGGGGATATGAATATGAATCATATGATGAAGCTCCCTATAAAGATAATAAATTCCATATATTCATCATGAATAATAATTTACTTCTCTTTGAAATAAATTTTTACATTATATTTTTAAATTCATACCATACTAAATATAGTATAAAAATAAACCATTGATATGATGATAAAATTAGAAATTAGAGCATGTTTATGTGTCATAATAGTAACTTCTCGACAAATATTTTTTGAAATAAGGTTTTCACTATGATTTTTGACTGACAACTCCCATGTTATGGTGAATTGGAAATATTTAATTTTTAAATAAAAATGAGAAGTTATAAAAGAATGTGATGATCTAGAATCAAATAATGATTTAGCTAAATCTGATGAGATAATTAAATTACCTTCCACCACATCATTAGGAATATCAACCTTAGCTATTGTGAACACATAAGCATATCCTTGTTCCCTTGGCTATTTTAGGGTATATTTTCCTTGGAATGTAGGAAATTTATATGCGTAGTGTCTCATCCTTTTCCAATTGAAGCAATTACCATTTATGAATTCTTTCTTTACCTTGTAATAATGGTCCTAGTGGCCATTTTATCCACACTTTTGACAAACTCCCATTACCAATAGGCATGTTCCCTGATGTTTCATTCTACATTTATTTCAAGTTAGAAATTCTATTCTTCCCTTCTTCCCTTTTTCCTTATTTATTTTTCCAGAGTAATCTAAATCCCTCTTCTTATACTACTTCCCTTTGAATCCATATAGATTAGAAAATTCTTTCCCCATCATGATGGAACATGATAGAATATCCTCATATGATGGGAATTTTTAGGAGACTAGTTCCCTTCATAGAGTTTGTTTAATACCATAAAATAAATGGTTAATCTTTCTCCATGGATTATATATATATTCTGTAACATGACTTGATAACCTTGTAAATATAGATTCATAAATATAAATGTTTTCATCTTCTTTCTATCTCAGACTCAATAATTGTCTCTCCATATCTACTAGCTATCCATAAGGGAAATATTTATCCAACAAAAATTCCTTAAAATCCTTCGCTTCCATATTTTCAATTCATCCTCCTCTTTTTTTTGAATTAATGACCACCATTGATCTTCATCTCCTAAGAGATATTAAAATTAAATAATAACCATCATCATTTTGTTACTTCCCAAAGTGAGAAATATATTCTCTAAGTAACTTACCCATTTCCCAGCTTCTAATGGGTTTGTATACCCAATGAATAATGGAGGTTTTTGTTTCCTTAAAAGGTAAAACACTGTTACACTGCATTGAGGATTGGCCTTCTCCATGCGAGTAAGGTTATTTCTCATAACCTGAGTCAGTTTTCCAATTATAGTTATAAGTTGTTCAGATACATTTGAAAATCCAGATCCAACATCATTATCATTCATATGAGTGAAATCTTTACATGGAATAAGTGAATTTATAAGTATTTTATTCAAACTACTAGGTTCCATTTCTAAATAAGCGAATACCCTAGATTAGAGTATGAAAATTTAAAAATAGTGAAACACTTAAAGTAAAACTAATCTCAAAATCATAAGACTTGTTACCTTGGGAATATTATAAAAGTCAGTTATAATGATAATATTTCCCCAATCTATGTTTTCATAAATCTATTTTCCAATGTTTCTACTAAACATTCTCTGATACCAAATGTTGAGCCCCGAAACCAGTATCCAAGATCCGGTGCCTTACTTTATTTCATTGCTACTATGAACAAGATATCACATCCCAAAGGGCCAAATTTTTTATTAGATTTTTAAAACAAGACACAAACATAAATTTTACATTACAAATAGTAATAAAATATAATATAGAAACTCTATTGGAAACATACCTATACTCCGATATTATCCCTTAATGTCAATAATAATATATATATTAGATTCCTAGGAAAAAATAAAACATAAGAAATGGGTGAGATTATATTCTCATTAAGGGTAATAATACAATGTAATCTTTCATAAATAATCAAAACCAATAAGGAAATGTGAGTAACTAAAAGAGCATTCCATTAAAATAGAATCTTTAGCATTATATTCCAAGAATAAAAGTTGATCATGTAATACCATATAAATAACACATTAAAAAATTATACTTCCCCATTGATATTATACTAGTATAATAATCTCATATATTATCATTAACTAATCAAATAATGATGAAATTCATAATGTGGGACATCATAAACATAACATCAACGCCACAACCAAGAATTATACATAATGAGAAAGGCCTCATCCAAAACCTACTCTATTTTTTATCATGAGACCTATTGATGCATCAAGGGGATATAGCAAGCCCTGCTTGAAACTTATTAAGACTAGATGAGGTTCAAAGCAAAGAGATTTCACCAGATAATTTCTATCCAAATTTTGATGTTTGAGAGGGTATGTAAATTTCCATCAGTACCAGGAATGTGAATCTCTTAATGGGACAACTAGATGAGTAGAAATGTGAAGGTAAATGCTTTACACAACATTATTGATGCTGGGGAGGGGCATTTCCTTATAGTATTGATATAGGGTGATTATGGCCTTGGGATTTTAGAATATTTGGGGCATGGTTTTTTTTCTTTAATTCCTTGATGTCATGTTGGGTTTCTCCGCATCCCTTAAAAAGGGTTTTATGGCAATATATTTTTTAAAATGTAAATAAATTCACCAATTAGTAAACATATTCATAAACTATATAGAGTAATATGGTGAATGGTATAATGATAGTACGTCCCCAATCAAAGTGATCGTAAATCATTCAATAAAATAAGGCATATGGTATCATAAGATATAAAACTCAATTAATCATAATATTAAATAGAGTTTTCTGCTATAGAAGAAATTACTCTAAAAATCATTGAAGAAATCTTGAGAAAAATACACTTTTTTACTTTGGAATAATTTAATTTAAAATTCGTACAATTATAAATGAAATCATTTTTCTTAGAAATGAAAATCTAAACATGTAAATGATTACTCAAGTATTTATGGTGTCATTAAAGTTTAAAGATCTTCTCATTCAATATATGCTTTAAAAAACATTTCCATTAAACTTTTAGAAAAAATGTATAAAATAGTACTTTCAAAAGAAATTTTGAGCATCATAAGCCCCATAAAAGTAATAATTATCAAATGAAACAATTGAATTCTATGAAGATAAAGTTACTCATGATTTTATATATCAAATTTAATTATATATGAAATACACACAAGGAAATATGTGGTGAATAAGGAATATCTCACAGAAATAAAAGTAAGATAAGAAAACCATTACATTATGTCCAAAAGCATTTTGCACTTGTACATAATGTCCTAAATAATCAAATTTGATTCATTAATTACTTAATTCATAACCAATACCAAATATATTTGAATTATTAAAATTTTATTATGTTTATTTATCACTATTTACATGGGATATAATGTTAATTTTTTTTACCTTGGTGCATTCATTTTCGTGATTTTCATGATTGGTTCGCTTGAGTATAAATATGGGAGTTTTGGTCAAATGGAAGGAAAACTCCAGAAGTGGAATTAAATTATATTAATATAATTACATAATTTTAAATTTATCACATATATCATTTGGTTATATGGTACGATTATTATTCATTAGGAAAGATGTTAATGAAAATGATTAGTTTATTTTGTTGATTTTTATGACCATTATGAACTAGTATTGTTTTATTTAATACCATGTTTATATACTATTTCCAGAATATTAAATAAGTTTTAATACACATATTATAATATTTTTTAACAATAAAAATATTTTTATGACCGCCATTGATGGTGTTAATGAAAAATGAAAACTCGCCATCCACGAAGGCGGTGAATCAACTCCTCCCGAATGATGTTTTCTTTTTTAGAATAAAAAGAGATGATAAGAGACTTGATGATGGATATTCCATTAAAAAAATAAAATTAAAGTATATATATGATATTGTAGTTATCATTTTTCTTTGAAAAGGGTAGGTTAGGAGATGATAATAATAGAAAATAAATTAAAAGGGAAAGAATGAGGGTTTTACCACTTGAGTGTCGTCTCCTAGAGAACATCCTTAAGGCACTTGGAAATGGTGATTTGGTGAGTACATGAAGTCTATAACATGAAGAAGAGGTTTGGGAGAGTAATTTGGAATAATATAATCTATTTCCGAGGCATAGAAGGTGTGAGGAAAAGGGGTGGTGATGATTTGTATTTATAGGGAGGAGAGGGTTGTTTTTTTCATTTGTTTATTATTTTGGCTCAAGACTATCAGTAGTGTTAATTAATGTGACAAGTATAGTAACCAGAATATGGGAATTCTAAATAATGTTTTATTGTATCATTAATTCTTAAAAAATCATGCATTGGGCATAAAATGTAAACTATTATAAATTATCGTATTTCACTATTCACAAAAAAATCCACTATTTAAGAAAAATCGAAAAAAATGACCTAAACAATTTTTCAATTTGATGATTTTGAAAATGAACTCCATTTTATGAAAATAGTTTTATAAATATGAGCAATTTAATTTTTATTTAAAATTATCATTTATTAAAAAAATACTGATTTTAAAAATATATCTATTTTTATGATACTTTGAAAAATTAATTATGGTGTCACAAAATTATCTTATAATCACAAGAGAATGAAATATAAATTTATAAATATATTTTTTTAAAGTTAATTTTATTTTAAATAATTATATTAATTTCAAAATTATAAATATACATTTATGTTTTACAAAAAATTCCAATACTTAATTTATCATTTTTAAAACATTTTTTACTTATTCCATGATATAAATATATTATATTTTTCATTCACAAGATACCAAAATTTTATTTATACTTTCATAGTTGATTCGATTATTAAATTGGTCAAATTATTTTTCCTAATGATCACATTACAATTCTAAAGGTCATGTTAATATTTAATGTATATCACAGTTCATTTAAGCCTGGTGCATTAGCTATCAAAGATGTTAAATTTATGAGAGACATATGATACAATCTTGGGGTGTTACATTCCTAACATTGGATCCAAAAAATATATCATCAGATCAATTATATTTATCATAATTATCATCTAGTTTATCCTAAAAATTAATTCAAACATTTATTATTACTAAATTCTAAGAACATCAAATTATCCTCAAAATAACTTGTGTATATAGATTTACCCTTGAATAGTAGGTATCAAGAATAGATTATCATTTTTTGACTTTTCTTAAAATAATTTTACAGTTTTTTCTTCATTATCTATAATTTCATGTGCATCAATTGATATATATTTTGATTAAGGAATATAAGCACTTATAAATCCATTTTTTCGAATCATAAGTCAGAAATAAATTTGTAATATAAATATTTGGATAAAAAATACACCATTCATATTTTAAAATAAATATTACATTAACAAATATAAATATAAATTTTATTAATGTACCTAAAATATACATGTATAATATATTTTTCTAACCATTCAAGCTTTAGAATTTCATTTACATTGGAAAGAGTGATAAATCCAATAGACTGTTGGTCGTACATTCCATATTTGAAATTTATTTGTATATAATTATCCTCTCTAAAGTATCCCAATAATTTTTTTATTTCACTAGTGAGTATATAGTGATTGTTTAGTGTGTATCCAATGGTTTTAGGTATTCAATGTCAATATATTTTTATATTTCAGTATATCAAAGAGATATTTTTTTATAGTGAAGTCTAAAATACTTTATATCAAAAAAAACTTTATGAAGCTTAAAATAATATTCTTATAAAACTCATATTAGTGATGGGTAAGTGATTAAGTATGATTTGGTTGGTTTAGATAAAAGGAATATATAAAATAATGTTAAGAAATAGATTTATTTTAAAATTGAAATCTGTAAATTATTTATATATGAATGAAATTAGTTTAATATGGCACATTGGTTTATTTTTCTATGAGTTGGACTCCTAAATAAGTGAGAAATTTTAAGGTATTATCTATGATAATTTAATGAATATGTATGAAATGTCTAATTTAATATTAGTGTGCACATCTTCCGTGATAAATTCTACTTTACACGTATCATATTTTTTTCAGGTGGTGTAAAAAAGATCTATTTTCATCATAAGTTTCCCTTTTGAAAATAAAAAATAATTAAGCAGAATTTAATTTTTATCTTAGATAATTGTGATAGAATTAATAGTGGAAAATATTAATTACCAAATTTTAATATGAAAATAATTTCTAAGATGTATAAATTTATTTATAGACTTTAATAAAGTTCATAATGTTGTTACAGAAAGTTATTCTGGTAATTCTTATGGAAAATCAACCATATTGTGTATATTATTTGTTTTTTTATTTTTACTTGTATTTATAATCTTGAAGGATTATGTTATTCTTTATCGAGATAAATTTGAGGTGTTATTATGGACCTATTTTTTCACTACACCGGGTCACTTTTTTCATTTCTCAAAAATGGATTGATCTACATCGAATGAAAAGGAACAAACATTAACAAAAAAACATCAATATATAGAAATTAGTATTTTTAAACATAAAAATATAATTATACCAACAACTCCCTTTAATTAATGGATATCATCAAGATTTTAGATTTACCTCTAACAAAACACATGTACAAATTTTATTATATATTATATAATACCCGAAGATATTTATGATACAATATTTATGATAAAAAATTAATAGATCATACTATTGTTATTTTAGTATGAGTAATTGTTTTATATGCTTTGATTTTTTTTCTTTTATGTGACGGATCAAAATATATTTTCAAATTATATCTACCTTCTTAAAATCCTTTTTATTGAAGTACCTTTGTGTGTCGTATTTTTTGAGTTATTGGAAACATTTGTAATGTTCCCCTTCTAAAGGGACTCTAAATTTCTTAAAAATGTCTTTAAGTTTGATGTCATTATTTATAGACCTCCTTTAATGTCATCATATTGTAGGTGAATTCAAGCATCTATAGACATGAAAAGGAACCTACAAAGAAAGAATTAATACTGCAATGATATAATAACTCATATAGATATATACTATATAATAAATCCCTATATCATGATATCTTTAATCAACTAGGTTGCATGTTGGTTCCAAAAACCTATGTGATTGATGTCTCTTTCTATGAATTTATGAAAATTGAATTTTCCAATAGAAAACCATGTTCATGGATTTATTTTGGTTATATTATTTCCATAAAAGCGTATGAGATGTCAACATACGTTAAATAGCAGTAGGGTAATATCTTTTCTCACATTATTCAATAATGAAATTTTACTCGTGATGCACCAAATGTATCCCAGCTCGCCGCAAACATATGTCATCACAGTTTTTGTCAAAACATCAAAGTAAATGAATTATAATAATATTAATAATAATATTAAATTCTAAGGGTAAATACACAATTCTGAAGATAGGAACATCCAATGAAATGTATAAATTTGGATTTCGTACTGGCAGGTCTCATTCTCATTATTTCCTACATTGGAAATTTCAAGGGAGTACACCATAAAAAGGTGTCTCAAAGTCCCATGAGTATCCATAAAAAATTTACAATATAATTTTCCCTTTAAATGTTTTCATAAGGATATAAAACATATATTTAATAATATTTATGTGGCACTTCTAGGTTCTCATCACAATGGGGAACAATTATGACCTTTTTTTGTGAGACTCACTCTTAGGAAAATATCACATTCTATGTCATGTAGAAGAACAATCATTTTGTGATAAAGAGTTTATTAAAATTAAAAAAAATGAATACAATTTATCGTAAATTATATAGAAGTTGGTTCAAAGGTACCAAATCTAAAATATTTCATATGATAAGTTTGGCAAGGCGTCTCTAGTAGAATTCTCTAAATCTCAACACATTCACCTCCACCTATCATCAGAGGATACACCTAAAGGATTCAAGGGAATAAAAGGAGAGATGAACCAATTTTCTTTCAAACAAATTAATTCCATTTTTTAGACTCGTTCCCCATGCTTTTCATTTTTGATGACTTTATGTAGGTCATAAAGTTATTATTTAACGTTTCATTGAAAAATCGGTAGTGTGAAACCAATCCTAAAATCAAATAATAGAAAATTATAAGATTGAGAGAAGAATTGGTAGATTATATTTATTCCAAAAATAGTTTTATATTGTAATTTCAGTATAAGTATGAAGAATAAGGAAAAAGGACTCCCCTCGGGATGTTGTGTGACATCCCAGACCTGGTTCACTCTTTAGTAACCAAGCTTGGTTGGCCAAATTGCCTCAAGAATGAATCCCAATATGAAAGAGGCTGTCAACTTGCAGTGAGGGCCTAGGATGTGTCCTTTGGGAAACTATTACTTCATACCAAAGTGGTGCATAACAGATAAAGATAGATGAAAAAATGGAAGCATAATAATAATTAATAAGGTAATGGAAACATTCATAAAAATCAAAGCAATGAATAATAAACAAAAGATGTAAACTATATCATATTCATAAGATAATTACATGTCTCTATAAAATGGAATAGTTAAAATACATGTATTTATATAGTAAATAAAATACATGATATAAAAAATAATCAAAGATGGAAAAACTATCAAAGCATCTTGATCACTGGATCAACCATTTGTTTCCAATATATCAGCCTAAAACAAGAATTCATGTGTAAAAAGTGGGATGATTCCATTTTTCCACACCTAATATCTTATAATATTTTTGGGTACTAATAAAGGCCCATATAGGGTGTGAGATAAAGTCAGTAGGCCACCACCAACAGTTTCTATTAAAATCTAGTTTGTGAATATAAATTTTAATAGTACGTTGGTATATAAAAGTAAAGTAGTGTGAAAATAAATAACCCATACCTTCTTTGGCCTCATCTAGAAATGTATTTAAAAAATGATTATATAATTATTAAGTAGGGGTTAATAATTACGGTATACTAATAATCATGGATTCATAATGATGATAATAGTAAAGGATGGTCCAAAGAGAAACTAGGCTATCCTTGAACTCGGGGGTCATGCCAACTCATAGTAGTAACTAATGTAGCCAGCCTATAATGGAATTGGTGTAATCCAAGGGGCACACCCAAGGAATTAAACTATAAAATAGTCTACTCAAGTCCATAGATCTCATCTAGAATAATCCCAGTATAAGCATGACTGGGCCTAATGGGGGTGAATCCATCGATCCAGGATTACGAATACATCTTCTTAAATATAAGGAGTGTATTGAAGTAATTATAATATAAAAAAATTAGTTAGGTGAATAGTCGATACAATGAAGAAGAATTCATATAATGAATAAGTATAAGATTCCATGGTGGGTATCTATCATGGAAATTAGCTCAATGAATCTAAATGGAATCCATGGTCAGTTCAAGTCTAACCCTTCCTATAATGATGAAAAAGGTTAACATAGAATTGGTACCTTGAGTATTTACTATATCATAAAAAAATTTAGGCCACGTACTAGTAATTCCAATATCAATTAATTATGTTCATTCTATTAACATTAATTACATGTGATGAGGTAAATTAATAACTGTAACACCCCAAGGCTTTACAAATAAATTTATTATAGAATGAATTCAACAATGAGTTTATGTGAAACAAACACTTTTATATTTATAGGAGATAGTAATAACACGGACATTAGATATAATTTTTCTGCTTTTGTTATTTGAATTTCAAAAAACTGCCATACATGGTTGTGATCAGTAAGATATTTAGAGTCTGATAGGATCAACTTACATTTTTAGTGAATCATAACTTACCCTTATGAATGTTAACTTACCCTTATGAATATTAACATGACCCTTATGAATAGTAACCACACCCATGAATATATAAATATAATCTAGGATCCTTATAAATGAAATAGAATATTTTATAAATTATTAATTTATTGATGGTATTTTTGTGAGTAATAAATATTTAATTACAATTTTAATTTATTAAAAAAAAAATTAATTTTCATGAAATGTGTTATCAAATAAATATTTTTTTCTATTATTTTAGGGTAATTTTATGATGCCTCGGTTTATATTTGAATATATTATAAAATCAGTTTTAAATTTTAAATCTGTATTTTTCAAATAAATAATAATTTTATTTAAATGTTAAATTTTTATTATTTAGAAAATTATTTTGATAAATGGAGTTTATTTTTAAATTCTAAACATCAAAAAAATGGTTAGGGTGAATTTTTGGGATTTTTCTAAAATCCATGAATTTTTGGTGAACAGTAAAATATAGTAATTTACAATAAATGCTAAATGCATGATTTATTGAGTCATAGGTGATTTAAGGATGATGTAAGCATGAAGGGTTCGAAATAACACACACTTAATTCTGTTTTAGTCACTATAATCAAGACTATTCATAATCTTGAGACAAAAAAAACAATGATTAAAATAATGGGAAATAAATCCTCTCCTCCACTATAAAAGCCACCCATCAATCCTTCTTCTCTTCACTCCTCTCAAGCCATGTGCCTTCTTTAAATTATAATAAAATCTCCTCCAAATATCTCCCCCATGTCTAGTATCCCTTTGTTTCTTCAAAAGACCAAATCCTCCCCCTAAAGAGGATCTTAAGGAAGATTAATTCAAGAGGTAAATTTCCCTTTTCATTTCTTTTATTTTCGTTCAAGTTCCTTTCTTTATTTTTTCTTTCCTCACATAATTTCATCCAAATGTTATGATAACTCTAGTAAATTACATGAAATAGAATATTTTTATTATAATGGAATAATTCATCACCATCTATCCTTTCTCGTCCTTTTATACTATAATTTAAAAGACTATCTAAGTCGTGTTAATTTATCACATTCAAGGATGACAGGTTTTCAACTTCTATTACAATATTCAATTCTGGTCATAAAACCATTTTTATGGTTAAACCATATCATAATTTATGTAATATATCCTATTTAATATTATGAAATCATTTTTTTATTTTTAATAGATTATAGAATAAAATGAGTTCATGGTGATTGGAAAACCACCAAATTAATTCAAGCGTTTATCATTAAAATTTTATATAATGATTCATCATCACCCAAAGTAAAAAAAATGAATTATATGATAATTTAAACTTCTATATTAAAATTAATAACATATAACATAAATTTTGGAATTCAATTCTCATTTTACATTAACTACCATGAAAATGAACTGATCAGGAAAATTAATGAAATGATCACTCTCAAACGATGATATTGAATATATTAACCAATAAAAATGACCATAAATGAACTTAATAAAATTATACTAAAACAAATACATGTATAATATGTTATTAATAAAGTTATTAATAATTCTAATTTCATATTCCAGGACCTTATGTTTGAGAGTAGAACATATTGAGACCTAAGGTAAGGGTTTTCTACAAAAACCTCCACTTTCATTTCGGTTACTCTTTGTCTCTATTAATCCCAATTAAATTATTATTTATTCTTATTTACGCATCATAAATTTTGTGGTAATTGACTATATATATTTTCCAACTATGATCCTTCATTCTTTTATGTAGAGATACTTGTTTTAAAAGGATGTTTCAAAAAGTCTTCCCGAAAGACACACCCGATTCAAGGGAATTTTTCAAATTCTTACTTATTTTCTAGGGAACTCTATAATCTGCTTTGAGAAACCATTATTTTTCTAAAATTAATCATTTTATTATGAGAAAAATATATTATTTTACATCTAGTTTTATGAAAAGGTTTTTCCAAAAGTACTCTTGTTTTTAAAGTAAAAGAGTATTTATCTCAAGAATTACTCAATGATTTTATAAGAGCAATTTTTTCTATTTCAACACTCTTATTGAATATTATGTGTAATTTGGAATAATATTTTATGATATCATATAGCATATTGTATTTAATGGTTTATTATTTGTTTGAATATGGAAGTGATATCTTAAAATCATTCACCATGTTACTCAGAATGGTTAGTGTCTACGTTTGTGGTGTGTTATTTACTTTTCGTAGGTTATTTTCAAAATGATTGTATATATTGTTTAATTTTATCCTCATTAAGAAACTAGATATTTTTAGTCCATGGGATTATTAAATAATTATAATATCCATGGTTATATTTTATGGAATTATTTATTCTCTTTTAGTTCTTTCCATATTATACTCAATTAGATTTTTAAAGGAATTTATTTTTAGTTAATCATCATGCCTAGTGTTTATATTTTATTTCACAATATTATTTACCCTTACTGAGCATATGAGCTCACACATTTCACAAGGATTATTTTCCCTTGATTGTTAATAAGTATTTTATGAATGAAATTCAAGCATACTCTAAGAGATAATGTGTGATTCAAAATAATTTGATATGTGGTATTTTGTTTCTAGTTGTAATGTCGAACTTATGTATGTATCTTGTTTTCCATAACTACTAAACTATTGGTTCCTTTGGGATACTAATTACTTATCTATATACCAATTTAATAAAATAAGGCACCAAATCTGGGCAAATGGGGTTGGGTGTTTATAGTTGGTATTAGTGTAATTTTAGTAGAAAACATGCAAACTGGATTTAGAAAACCTAGATTAGGGAAGAAAACCCTAAGATAGTCTTTTAGGATAAACAGACAAGAACATATTGGAATTTTGGAAATGAATAGATTATGTGGTTATTTATAGAAAATGCATCCATGTTTAGAAACTATAATTGGATGTGGTTCTGGAACAGATGTACATAGAAGTAACAACTCTGACAAGGAGTTTGAGGCCTGACCCAGGGTATCCGGGTATATGAAAATGGACTTTACTACACACCTGGTTTGATACTCTCAAGGTATATGATTAGGATAATTCACAATCTCTTTACAAACCATTATTAATGAAGTAAATATAATTTTTTCCTCAAATAAACCATGATTATGTGAATAGATTTGGATAGGATTTCCATTTACATTATGTATTTTTCTAATTTGAGAATATACATTGTGATTCATAACCTAATATAGTGTATTACATTGTTAATAAATGTCACCTAGTGGGAGGAATGGAAACCACATGAATGTGCATATACTATTTAGAGATTTCCCTCCTATGAAAGATAATGATGTTGTCTCTAGAGATAAAAACGGTACTAATAAAATTATAAGTATACTGGGACAACTATCTCATGATATGAATAATAACCTTACTTGTATAGACTATCCTGATCCACAATGTGGTGGAGAAATGTTAGACTGCTTTATGTGAAAATAGACTCCATTATTCAATGGATAAGTACTTTAGAGAAGATATTTCTTTCATTAGGATGTAGTGAAAGAGAGGAGTTTTTCATTACGGTTTATCATTTATCAGGAGATTAAGATCAGCGGTGGGCATTAATTCAAAACACAAAGGATGAGGATGAAATAGAATAAATGTAATGGAGTGATTTCAAGGAAATTTTCTTAGAAAAATATTCTCTTCTAGAACAGTGACTTGATATGGAGAGGAAATTATTGACTCTCAAACATAAAGAGGGTGAAAAAATTAAAAAGTATAAAGACAACTATACAAAGATATCAGGGCATGATTCAAACTATATACATAATCCAATGAGAAAGATTTACTGATTCACTTATGGTTTAAAACCAATCCTATGAAAATCACTAGTCTCCTATAGTTTCTTATCATACGAAGACATTGTCTCAAGTACTATCAAGAAAGAGTAATAATTATATATGTTTTATGAATTTATGGGGAAATAAGAAAAGAAGGGGGTGGTGGAGGATATGATAGATAAAGGTAAAAATAAATAGGTGAATTTTACAACATGTGATTATTGAAGAAGGAAACAATCTGGTGCCTTCTTAAAAGGAAAAGGTGTGTGATATATGCGTGGAGAGAAAGGTCATCATATTGGTGATTGTAAGGGAAAAAAGTAGCTACCAATGTTCAATGATATAATTATACGGAGATATTGCATTATGTTAATGAGTGTCCATAGTGTCAAGTAAAGCGGTTTTAGTAAAGTCTAAGGGAGGAAGACCAAGATTATACTATCACTACTGCTGAGGTTGAAGTATCTAATGATGTGGTGGAAGGTAATTTAATTGTTTCTTCAAATATATCGAATTATTTATCTGATTAGGGATCATCACATTATTTTATATCTTCCCTATTTTCCATGAAAATTAGATTTTTTAAATTGGATTTAATAAAGTATTTTTTTGTCATAACTCCTAAGGAAAGTATCATTACAACAAAGATGTGTCAAGAAGTCCCCATTATGGAATATGAACGTGATTTATATTCTAATTTTATCATAATAACCATGATTTAATTTGATATAATCCTTTGTATGGATTGGATTTTAAATTATGATGGGAAAATATATTGTAAGAAGAAGGAATTTACAATTTTTGACGACAATATGAAATCCCTTATCTTTAGGGAAGAAACATCACCATATAATTCTAATCTAGATCCACCCTTAGACGCTCTACTGAATAAAATTCATGGGGAGGATGAGAAATTTATATCTATGAGTGAGGAAATAAATGTTCAAATCTTGGATGTACTTATTGGGTAAGAATATATTGATGTTTTTTAAAAAGGATTTATCTGGACATCCTCTAGAGCACGAAGTTGAGTTCTTAATTGATTTAATTCCTAGTTCAGGACCTATATCAAAGACTCCTTATAGAATCTCTACTGTCGAATTAGTATAACTGAAGAAACAACTAGAGTAATTGAGTGATAAAGTATTTATTTTCCCTAGTGTTGTTTATGGATATCCCTTATTCTTTTCCTTAAAAATAAATATGGATCTATGAGGTTGTGAATTGACTATAGGGAGATAAATTCTATAACAATAAAGAACAATTATCCCCTACCTCTCATTGATGATTTATTTTATAAACTTTATTGATCCCAATATTTTTCATAGATTGACCTTTGATCTAGATTTCATCAGTTGCGTGTGAGGAATGAAGATGTTCAAAAGGCAGCATTTCGAACCAGGTATGGGCATTACGAGTTTATATTAATGCCTTTTCGACTCACTAATGCACCCTCTATATTCATAGATCAAATGAATAGGGTTTTCAAAGAATATTTTAATGATTTTTTCTTGGTTATTATTGATGATATATTGGTACACTCCAAAATCTACAATGATCATGAAAACCACTTGAACATTATTCTAAAGACTCTTATAATAAATGAATTATATGGAATGTTTAGAAAGTGTGAATTTTTTATTTAATAATTTTCTTTTCTTGTCCATGTTGTCTCTAAGGATGGAATATCTATTGATCATGTGATGAAAAAGGTTGTTCAGTAATGGAATACACCAATGAACATAACCGATGTACGTGGTTTTATTGGTTTTACAGGTTATTATTGACATTTAGATTAGAACTTCACCTGATTAGCCAACCCATTAACTAAGCTTAATCATAAAGAGGATAATTTTGTTTAGAAAAAATAATGTGAGTAATGTTTTGAAGAATTAAAGTGGATATTAGTGAATGATCGTATCCAAAATCTACCATTGGAAAATTATGGGTTTTTGATCTATAGTGATGAATCAAAGAAAGGACTCGGTTGTGTCCTTATGAAGAATGATAGAGTAATTGGCTATGAAAAAAAAGTAGTTAAAAATTCATGAACAGAACTATCCAACTCATGATCTTGAGTTTTCAATCTTTACTCCGAAGATATGGAGAAATCATCTTTATGGGGAAAGATGCTTTATATATACTGATCTCAAGAGAATGAAATACATCTTCTCACAAAAAAAATCAACATGAGTAAAATGTGATGGCTCAAGATGCTAAAGGATTAAAATTATTCCCTACACTACCACCAAAGATAGGTAAATAAGGTAGCTAATTCATTGAGTAGGAAGGATCATGGAGTTCTAAACAAAATGAGAATTGATAAGGATCCTATGTACATGGATCTGGAAAGGATGGATACAGAATTTTGATGTTTGGGAAGAGGCTTTATGTTCCTTCTATACCCAAACTAAAAAGAGAGTTATTGGTTGACTCCCATAGTTCAAATTTCAATATACACCTTGGTAGTACTAATATGTATTGAGATTTGAAGGAACATTTCTGGTGGGATAACATAAAGATGGAAATTGCAGATTATATATCAAGATGTTTAGTTCGTCAAGAAGTGAAGGCCGAATGAAAACATCCTAGATGAATCATGCAACCTCTACCTATTCCTACATGGAAATGGGATGACATCACCATGGATGTTTTCACTGGATTAACAAAAACTCCAAGAAATGATGATGAAATATGGGTAATTGTTGATCTACTTACAAAATACGCACATTTATTCGCTATAATGGATGATTTTTCACTGGATCACCTTGCACAAATCTATATCAATGATGTTGTGAGACTTTATAAAGAACTTCTCTCAATTGTGTCTAATCATGATCCATGATTTTCATTGAAATTATAGAAAATTATTCAAAAATATTTGGATACTGAGCTTCATTTGAGTACTTCTTATCACTTACAAACTAAAGATAAATCATAAAGGACAACTCAAACTTTAGAAGATAGGTTGAGATCATGCTCACTTTATTTCCAAGGTATGTGGGATCATTATTTACCTTTGGTGGAGTATTCCTATAATAATAGTTTCCATTCTAGCATTCAAATGGAACCTTATGAAGCATTGTATGGAAAGAGATTTTGTACACTAACATGTTGGGATGAAGTCAGTGAAAAGAATATTGTGGGTCTAGAGAATGTGGAGGAAACAATAGTGAAGGTAATGACTATTCAAACCTAAAGCAGGGAAATGTTCTATGATGATAATGGAAGGAAGGATTTGGAATTTCAATCTAGAGATCATAATTTCATAGAAGTATCTCCATGGATGGGTGTTATAATATTTGGGAAGAAATGGAAACTAAGTGCCGGATATATCGGCCCTTTTGAAATTATAGAGAGAATTGGAGTTGTGGCTTATCATTTAGAAATGCTTCCTTTCCTGTCTAAAGTATAAAATGTGTTCCATGTATCATTGTTGAGAAAATACATGTCAGACCCAACACATTTCTCACTTATAAATGTATATAATTGGAACTCAACATATCTTATTGTGAAGATCGTGTCTTTATTCTAGACCCTAAATAACAATTGTTGAGGAATCAAATGACTCGGTTGGTAAAGGTACTTTGGAAAAATAATAAAATTGGAAAGGCAACATGGGATCCTAAGGAACATATGATGAAGACCTAATCGAATCTTTTTATGTGGCAACATTATGGTAATTTAAAGGCTGGATTATTTTTAATTGGGGAATAATGTAACACCCAATGGTTTTTCTTATGGTCTTATACAAATATTTTTCCAAACAAACTCTTCTTTTCAAAGTAAAACAGTATTTATCTCAAGAATTAATCAATGATTTTATAAGAGTAATTTTTTATTTTTCAACACTCTTGTTGAATATTATGTGTAATTAGGACTAATATTTTATGATATCATCAACTAAATTTTATTGAATGGTTTATGATTAGTTTGACTATGGAAGTGATATCTTGATACCATTCACCATGTTACTTCGAATGGTTAGTGTTTATGTTGGGGGTAAATTATTTACATTTCATATGTCAGTTTCAATATGAATTTATATATTTTTTATGTTTATCCTCATTATGAAACTAGATATTGTTATTCCATTTGATTATTTGACTATTAGAATATCCATGGTTATGTTTTATGGAATTATTTAATCAAATTTTATTCCTTCCATGTTATGATAATGTATATTTTTAAAGGCATGTATTTTTAGTTAATCATTATTCTTAGTGTTAATATTTTATTCCTTTGTATTATTTACCGTTATTGAGCATATGAGCTCCCCCCTTTCACGTGTTTTATTTTCCACTAGTTCTGAAGAATTATATTATGAATGACTTTCAAGGATAATCCTGAATATTATTTGTGATTCAAAACAAGTTGATATGTTTAATTTCCACACAAGTTGTAATGTTTAATTTATCTATGTATCTTGTTTTCCAAAGCTACTAAACTATTTTTTCCTTTGGGATACGACTTCCTTGTTTATATACTAATGTAATAAAATAAGGCACCAACTCTAGGAAATTGTGGTCAGTTCTTTTCAAAAAAATGAAACTAGTTGTCAAATTAATTTACAAAGGTAAGGTAAGTTCCATGAAATATCTATACACATATAATTTCCTTTTAAAAATTTATAACACTTTCATTTATTTTAAATCACTTATCTTATTAAATTTTAAGTAGAGAACATCTACACGGTGTCCCAAAAATAATCTTAAAATAGGTAAATGAAGGAATAAAGAGGAACACACCCTACTTTGGGTAGTTAACCTAAGGTTTACAACACCTAATGATGTTTAGAGGTGGAATTAGGGTCTAAAATACATCCTAAACAACTTAAAACAAAGCAGATGAATTTTAAGGACCAACAATCAGTGAAACTAGCCTGTGCACAACTAAAATAGTTTATAAAATGGAGAGAAATTGAGAGAAAATTCATACACCACCTACCTTATTCTTTTTGTAGATTCCTCATCCATTATCGACCCTTAGTTTGTCTTGTATTGGAATAAAATGGAACAGTATATGAACACCCTAAAAATAGGTAGTATTAGATTGAATGAAAATAGAGATTTTTATAGGAATGAGAATAATTAAAGGAGCCTAAATACTGAAGATCATATTGATGTCTATCCAACATGAAAGGTGATGGTTGAATCAGAAACTAGATGGAGATACATGATCAAATACTAGATTTAGGCTAAAAAGGGAGATTCTTTGGTGGAGCTCCTAAGTGGGATAGAAAAATGATGGGGTGAGCTTCTATAAAAAATATGGCCCTACTTCCTTTAAAAAAACTAACCCAATGAATTTACATAACATTTAATGATTACACACCATGTAATTATTGGGTTTTCCCATCCATGGAAATACCATTATATTACATAAAAATAGTTCTGTCCTAATAAATACTTGTCATTTATTTAATATGCACCATATATATTAATATTGTCCATGTATTAGTCCTATATCTATAATCTATCCCATTACTTGTTTCTCTATAAGGGGAAAAAAATCATCTCTATGGCATGATATTTTGTTTTAAGCCCAATGATAACTACAAAAAATTTATAACCGAAAATTAAATGGATACATACCTAATAGAGATACCAGGATCATACAGTAACCCCCAGAAAGAAACTCATCCCTATGTTTCCATTCCAAGGGTGGTAAATCGTTATCTGAGAACAAATCTAGCCACTGAACACCTATGTCAACCATTCTCTCCTAAGTCTCATATTTTACATTTTAGTGATGTCATATCACCCATACCATAGAAACAAACCTTCCTCAAAGAGCCTTCATGATACAGTCAATGATGTGAATGAGATACTCATCAATAGAAGCATTAGAATTCAATTCAACATCCTTGGGATGAAAGGTATGAGATAGGTCGACATGGTATTGGAAAATATGTGAAACGTGGAAGACATTATGCATGGATTGATACCATTGAGGTAATTTTAACTGATAGGATATCATCCAAACTCAATATAAGATCTAAAAAGTTTGGATAAATCGAGTAAATAGATTCCCTTTCCACTGTATCCAAATATATCCAAGCTTGGATGATACTTGTAAGAAAACAAGCACCTGACCACGGTCTCCATAGGTTTTCGATAGAAACAGACATATGATTTTTTTCTAGACTAATAAGTATCCATGCACTTTATGATCAACTACACCTTATCCAAAGTCACATTCATAAGGCAAGGATATAGTATCACTACTTCCCATTCCTATAGCCAGTAAAGAGGAGAATGACATGACCTACCATATAAGGCTTCAAAAAGAGACATTTTAATTTTTTTCTTGATTTTTTTTATTGTAGGAAAAATGAAAAGGTGTATATGTTTCTTCCAAGAACCCCAAAAATAATGGGTGCATGTTCAGAGCATATCCTATTACACTAGTATAGTTCATTATGACTAGCCATCAGTATGAGGGTGATAATTTATTCTCAGAATCACCTATATACCCAAAATATTTAGGTAACCCTTTCTAGAACATTGACATAAAATGACCCTCCCTATATGAAATAATGGAATAAGGGACCTTGTGTACGTTTGTAATCTAAAAAACATATATTCTTCATTTCTCATAAACTGAGAAAGTCTTCTGGATAGGGAGAAATTATACTACCTTAGCCACTCGATCCATAAATATCAAAATAACATTAATACCTTGAGGTGACCACGGTAAACCAGTCATAAAATCCATTATAGTGTCATCACATTTCCATTCAAAGACCAATAACGGATATAAAAATCCATTAGTCTACTACTGTTCCACCTTTACTTATTGTAACGTGGAACAACTTGTGATAAAACTAGCAATATGATGTTTCATCCTAGGCCACCAATACTGGAAGTTCATATCATGATACATCTTGGAGATACTTGGGTGCACTACCCACTAAGAAGAGTGTGATTCTCACATCAAATCATCTCACATGACTGTAGGAACCGGAATATTCCCATGTATATGTATGATGTAATCTCTATCGATAGAAAAATCCAGTAGTGGTTCCTCATCTAAAATACTCTTCAGTAGGACAAAATCATATGGGTCAAAAAGCTAGCTTCTATTCACCTAATCAAGGAGTGAAGAGGTATATTCTAAGGCTATAATAAAAGGATACTTGTGACTCTCTTGAAACTATAGATGAATCTCAGAAAAGAGGGACTTCAACATTAATTCATCATGAGATTCATAACTGGCTTGTGCCTGAATTTTTGGCTCATCATATCAGCAACCTCATTTCCCTTTCCATGCATATAAGAAATATCAAAGTAAAAATATTGAACGTATTCGACCCATATTCATTGTATGATATTCAATTAATGCTATGTAAATATATATTTGAGGCTGTTTTGGTCTGTAAACACAAAAAGGTCTCTCCCAATAGATAATGCCTATGACTACGAAAGGCATTAATGAAAGATTCAAGCTCGAGGTCATGCGTTAGGTAATTATGCTCATAAGGTCTCAACTACAGAGACCTTTATGCACTAAATTGATCTTTTTCATCATCATTGCAACCATTTTGAGGCTTAATGCATCATAAAATATTGTATAACCTCCAACAGGATCATATAGGATCACTATTAGTGTCCAAGTAAGTATTCCTTTCAGATACTAAAATACCTTCTTACATGCCTCAGACTAAAAGAACTCCATGCCCTTATTAGTTAGATTGGTAAGTGGTTCATCAAGGAATGATAAGTCCTATATAAAATGCCTGAAATAGCCATTTATCCACTTGAAAGTACATATATCAAACATGTTCTTGAGATTTTCCCAAGAAACAACACCACTCAATTCTCTGGGTTAACTGATACTCCCAATTTTGAGATAATATGCCCTATGAATTGAACCCTGTCAACATATTAGTTGATGTTTTTTGATCTTAGAATATAACTAATTCTCTATTAGAGTACTCAATATTATCTTAAGATGTTGGGTATGGTAAATTAGAGTATGAGATTACACCAATCTGTTTTACACAAAATCATTGAAAAATGAATCCATATAGGGGTGGAAAACCCTATTCATCAAGGCCATTAAAACAGTGGAAATCTTTATAAGACTAAACTACATAACTAGATACTCGTATGAACCATACTAAATTCATAAAGATTTACATTGTATATATAAATTTCCTACTCACACCCGATGATATCATGATCTTAGTTTGATCTTTGGGAATACTCTAGCTCCTTAGAGTTGGTCAAAGAGATCATCTATTCTACAAAATGGATTCCAGGTCTTCACTATAAAATGATTTAACCATCCTTAATCTATGAAATTTATGAGTTTTCCATCTACATTATTATTGAAAAAGATAGGATATCCCTTAGGAGAAGTACAAGGTTGGATAAAACCCTTATATTCTAGATACACCAACTATATCTTTATCTCCTGGAGCTCATTAGGTACCATCCTTTATAGAGTAATAGATATTGTAGCTTCTCTAAGAATTGTCTTGATTGTAAAATTTACCACTCTCTCAGAAGTTGGTTAGAGAATTTTTCTAGGAAGGAATCCCTAAAATGATCCACCACTAGAGGAAAATCAGACTAATGTATGCCCTATTCCTCTATATAAAGGCTAACAATATGGGTTGTCACTCCTCCCAGCACACAATGCTTTCGTATAAATCTACATTTTTAAACACCCCACTCACCCCTGTGAAGATAACTATCACCCTCTAGTGATTTAAATTATACCATAATATGATTTATTTTTCATAAGCATGACAAGGGACCCACCAGTCCATCCTAAGAATGACATCAAAGACCGACATCTTGAGGATGAAGTGGTCCCACAAGAAACGATAATTCCTACCTCAAGGGGCAGTCCTTTCATTGGTTTATACCCTATAACCGCACACCCAATAGTGTTTCAAGGTTCATGACCCCAAAAAAGTATATAATTTTAAGCCTAATACTTTCTATAATTTATATACAGATAAAGAAGTGTGAGTTCTAATGAACCACGTTTTTGGACCGGATGAAATTTTCTGAAGGAACGCCAATTTTCAGTTTTGTCAATGGGGAAGATTTTAATCACAGGTTATAAATAAAATTAGTAGTGTTAGAACACTTAAATATGATTTTTAGACTTTTTTAAGACCTGAGAGGTGCCTTGGGTGTTTTGTTGAGTCTCGGGAGCATTGAGATACAAAAACAGAAAACTGATAAGGCTAACAGGGGTGCATGATTTTACGAGAACCATGTAGCACAATAGGTGAAACCATGTGACTCATCCAGTGGATCTAGAGGTCTCACACAGTTTTTTTAGTTGCATGAGAGGAACCACATGGTCTTTTAGTTGTTGCAGTTTACCTAATAGAGATATTTTTCATTGGATGTAGATAGTTTTCCAAACTGTGTGGAAAACCCATGTGAGGGGGTTACTTGTTTTTAGGATCGAGAACGGTTTATACAATTTTTTGGAAAAACCATGTGCCTCATTAAAGGTGATAAAATTATCAGAATTCCCCTAAACCATTATTTTTTCCTCCCTCCTATACTTTTTCTCTTACCCATGTGTAGAAGATCTCCTAGAGAGATTTTCTTCTCCTGTTCTTAGAAAGGATACCTCTCCTTCATCTAGTGTTATAATTGACTGTTATTGGTCTAGTTGGATGCAGATCCGTAATTTCTCCCTTCCATTTCCCTTTTCATCATTTTCTTCACTTTTCCCTGTGTTATCTCTGAGGGAACAAATTCACCCTATTTTTAGGGTATCACTCAGTTTCTTTGATTTATCATGAATCATACCAAATAAAACCTTGATATCATATGATTAAAGCATCCCTATTATATGGTTGGTGTTCTATAGATTTTCCTTGAAATTTTCATTGATTTATAAAATACACCATTGTGCCTCACGTTGGTATTTTTGTACGACACGCCAACGAGCCCGTACCGGAGTGGTAAGGGCTCCTGCTTGGAATCCAAGATACTCGGGTTCAAAACTGGGTGGAGGCGAATTTTCGAGGGTACTATAGTAGTCACTGTAGCAGTATTGTTCGGTACTGTAGCATCCAGAACTATTCACTCGATTTGGGCCTACGGGTCTCAAGGGCCTTCTGGTCATCAAAGGCCTTCAGGCCACAGGGCCTTCAGGCCACGTAGACCATGGAGTAGCCCAGTTCACACAGAACAGGCCCCAGAAGAGGATCAAAGCAATAAAGAGTAGCAGACACCAGAAACAGAGCTAACCGAATTGTAAGAATGAGAGGGTATGGCAGCCACCATCGGGACCAGGCACTGTGCAGCTTTGTACGAGGCAATGCTAGCCGATTAGCAATGCAAGGTGGAGAGCTAGGTGATCAATGACGCAGAAGCTGTGGAGGGGAAATTCAAGTGGGCTAGGCCTACAGGTCATGTATTGGGCATAGTATGCCTTTAGGACTTTGGGTCATATATGAAGGTTTTTCGGGCCTTGTGTCATGGGCCTACGGGTCATGTATGGGTTCCCCTTCAACCCTTAAAAGGAGGATTATCCATAATAAAATAAAAATAAGGCCTTCTGGCCATTCAGGGGGGGTATGACCCGTAATTTTTGTAAAATCATTTACGTAGAAGCTAATGTCTTAATTCTTTTAGACCTTATATATTAAATTATCATATTTTATGGTCATGTTACTTAAGTTTCTACCCACCCTAATTTTTTTATCCTTGAATTAAATAATTTTTTTCTGATGAAACCCCTCATTAAGGTGAATGTATTCTAAAATATAATGGATGATTAATTAAAATGTGTAAGGATGTGATACACCCCTATACTATACCTTGGAATCCAAACCATATTCCAGGTGGTTATGGACTAATTCTTTTAGAATAATATTGATGATTTGGTGTGAAATGTTTTTTAAAATAACATGTTTTAAACATCTTTCATGTATGGGGATAACTGTTGTGGATAGATCACCTGGACCTTATAATTCTCAAGATGGAATGAAATGAATAATGAAACTAATGACCTTTATCAAAATGTTATGGATATATGAACCTCTTATTTGTATTTGAATCATGTCGTGAAAAGTTTATAAATATTTTCACTCTAATTTTTTACAAATGGAATATCCTTGTTCATTAAATTATTTGGTTCAATTTAGATAAAGGAAGTGGGTGATAGGGCATTTCCACATGTTTTAGATTTATGATGTAGATTATATATATTGTGACACCCAAGGTTACATTGGGTTAAATGGTTAATAGGTCATTAAAGGTGATACCTCATGGTTATTATTATTATCAAACAATGGATATTGGTCATTGAATGCTGGATAATGGACTTATTGGGTGTGGCATTTCACTCTCCCTTACATCAGACATTGGGCATGATGTACGACATTGTTATACTTTTATTTTGATGATTGACATGATGCACCATTTTTCAATGATTTGGGTGTTGGGAATGACATCTCACCCCACCATCTATAATTACTCTAAATATGAATCACATTCATCATGAGATTTAGGGCTTGTACATTCTTTGAGCCTATAGATCGTTAGACTAGTCATGGATGCCAGAGTTATGCCCTGGGTCTAGCTAGCACCTAGTATCCATGTATATTCCAAAATTATGTCCTCACATACTTAGTTCATATACATTTATGAAGTATATACATATATTTATATGTATATTATTACTTACATATATATATATATATGGTAATTAGATTAGAAATATTTTGGCTTACACTGATGTAGGTATAGCTGGATGGGTAAACCTTAGGAACCTATGCCAATTGATATTTAATTTTAAGCATCTTATATTATCTATTATACCTTCACACTACTATATTTTCATCACATAGATTTTATTATTATTTATACACCATTGGTGGAGGCCTATTGAGGATATCGCACACCCTACTTAGGCCACCTTTTAGTACCCGAGTAGACATAATGTTTGCAAGTTCGTGGATTATTGCTTATGTTGTGCATTATACTTGGGAGCATAAGAGCATAGGACTGAGCAAATAATCAGGAATCTCATGGAGTTTGCCTCTGGTATTTTTTCCCTTTTTTCATTATTATATTGTATTGTGTTTCCTATTGTGTATTATTTCTCTAGTTATGTAGCCTCATTTGGACTTACATGCATGGTTATATTTGGTATTGGACACTTATTATCTCTATCAGTAAATATATTTATCTTCTGATTCTTTATCTTATTATTTACTATTTTTTATGTTATTTATTTTATTTATTATCTATTATACCATTGGGTTACTATGAAATGAGTGTATAGTCCCCCCACGATAAAACCATTAGACTCTCACTACTATTTATCAACCTATAGTGTATGAGAAGTTGTTATTGATGCCATTTGGTGATTGATACGGCTACTAGATTTATATTTAGTAAGTTTGGGATGTTACAAAGTGGTATCTGAGAATTTTCTTTCCCATTGTCTTAATATTTTGGGTTGGTATACATGAGACTAGGAATGTGTCAATGTTTGTAAAATATATGCATCTAGGAGTGATCAACCCACACATGGGGAAAAGTACAAGAGGCTTGGGATGATATTGTTGTTCATGTTTTTCACTATTATAGTTGATTATGATTTCACATTGTGTGATTTGAGTAATTTCCACTACTTATTGGTTTATGAGATTTATTTTATTTTACCCTTGGCCTGGTGTGGTAAGAAAGTATCATTACATTCATAATCTGAAAAATATATGAATTCACATTCCATACATACACCATTCCATTTAGAGTTCATTCTGAGGTTTTTTTAGATTTATTGATGTGCCTTGGGTGTTTATTAGCATTCCCATTATCTGATAAGCTATGTGATTTATTTATTATGTTTTCTTATACAGAAATCTTCTGTGATTTATTTATCTACATTTACCTTTATATTCCATGTTTCACTATATGTAATTTATAAGTTTAGAAATCATTGTTATAATTTTAATATATAATTGGTTATTAAAGTGAAAGCGTCAACCTGAATGGTGTTTCCCTACATAAATTGTTGGTGACACCTTAACTAACCAATCTCGATATGATGATCCATATACCATGGGTTTCATGGGATGAAACATATTGGTTTTGCTTAAATGGATGCCGATTTTTAATTTATAAAGTGTATGGATGATTTATAAATTGGGAAATGGAAACCCATATAATCAAACCATTACATATGACCATGATATATTTTAAGACTCTTTGAAAAAAAATAGTTGTTTAATTTATGACCTTTAAATGAATTGGGTGACTATATTATGGCTTATAACTCTATCACTTGGGAAAGATGAACTTTATGGATAAATTTATAAATGCACAATTGGAACCAAGTAGGTCAGACGAGGAATATTTTTTTATAAGATAACCCACTATGGGTGTTTTTAAACATTAATCATTATACAAACTGGTATGGTTTATGGACCCAAAATGGTTATGAGTGGACCCTCATAGGTCACCTTTATTTTGATATGCCCTAGTATCTAACCACATAGGGGTATGTTTAAATTATATAGGATGGTTATTTAAAGTATCTTCATCCACTGATATTGGTTTACATATAAATGTATAGTAGTATCTTACTTGACTTTTCCACATTTTAATTTATTACAATCCTATTATTTTCTGTTAAGAAGTACTTATATGAGTATTTGGTTAAATAAAAGGCCAATTACAACCTATACAGTGTTTTACTCTATATATTGGAATTGAAATTTTATATAACTAAGCCCTTTTGGTATACCTTTAGAGACAAATAAGATGATTAAAAGGGAATTTATGTAAACAAATTCCTAAATATGATAGTATGTTAGTTAAGTTATTAATATTTAAAAGTAAGATGATAAAAAATGTATTTTTTCATATGGAATTAGTTAAAAAAAGTACCAAGAAATTTTACCCTATAAAAAGTGCTTAGAAATCATTGGAAAAAAAACCTTTTTAAATGTTTAAAGGTGGAAGTGTGAATTAATATATTGAATTAAAATGAATCCTTATGTGGTTTTATTAGTCTAACCCTTTATTAAGGGTAGTTAAATATTTCTTAAGGTTTTCAATAGAAAAGGATCAGGAGCAATTTCCTAGGATTTTGCAAACCTAAAGTGATAGGTGGTAGAGCCTAAAAACTTATTCATAGTGTGGCCTAGCCTTAGGTTCAAAACATTAGGTTTGGGTAAGGGGGATAGCCTGATTTAGTTATCACCCTCATAACCTTTATTTCATTAAATATATGTGAATCTTTTTAGGTATGTGGTACTATTCAGGTTTCATAGTCCCGTGTAGGACTCTTAGTTTCTAAAATGATTCCCTTTTATAGAGAGGTGGTTGAGCAGTACATTAACCCTTATTATGGGAATGAGATCATGTAATTCATATTTTTATTAGGTTAGACATGCCTAGGGTGTAGTTAACCACTTTTAAGGTCATGTGACATTTCTTTTTCATTCCCTTTAGTGTTGGATGAATTTAGAGGTCATCAACCTATTTTCCCATAATATGGGATAGTATGACTAAGGAATAAATATTTTAAAGGAAATTATATCCATGATTAAAATGAAAAATAAGCCTATGGATAGATCCAAATGATGTACCATTGTGATAATAATATTGGTATATCTTATGCTGTTACTAGTGGTACATGTTGTGCTACTAAAATAGTTTGACGACTCGTACGAGTTAAATGAGAATGGTTAAGGCCTTGAGCTATTATGTTTTACTTTCCATTCATCTAGAAGATAGAGTGAAATGGGATTTAAAAGAAATTTGAATAATCCCAATGCATGGGATAATATTCTAAATAGGGTTGGGTGTTTTGACACATCAATTAGATTGTTGGGCCTTTGTATCTAACGCTAATGGTGCATGTGGAGGTAACAAGAAAGGAGTATCACGTATAAATATAATGTAAATCTATTCTATCACAATTTTAAGAGGATTATTTCCTACTCTTTTAATTTAATGCTTTCTAAAGTGTTTTGGCCACATCTAGAACCCATTTTTAATGGTTTATGGAGTGTGTGTTGTAAGATGAGTTCCCTTTTCAGCAAATCTAATAATAAGGACACTATAAAGGTGAGGAGTGTCATATCGAACATTTTTTAGTGTGTCCTACAAGTACAAGGAACATAACTAAGAATAACCATTTGTAAATGGTTAGTTTTTCTTTTCAATTCCCAAGAGGCCGGAAGACATTCTAAAATACCGGTTCTTATGAGATCTCCCAACAATGATATGATTGGAAGTAGAAAAAATCTTCATAATTTTTTTGAGGGATGTATTTAGGTGGTTATGATTGTATGATCATGTGACTCCTAGGGTGGTGAGGTCATCATGGTTGGGTAATGAAGATGCGTCAACTAGTGAAGTTGATCTCTTCTAAAGAGGTTGGTATGAGTGGTACAACTGACTTTTTTGTACGTGATTTGGCATGATTTGTCAGAAATATAATAAACACCTCATCATTGATGTAATGGGGGAGTCATAGGTTCTTTTTGGAAATCATCCAAATCCCCATAGTGTACTCTCATCTAAATTATGATCATGCCAGTAATCTTGTCATCTTCTAGATACACTGAGAGAGCATCGGTTATATGCCACAAAAATTTTTAAAGTCGTTGGGATTTATAAATAGAACTCATTATAGTATCATGTTAGATGTGTGGTTATTATTAGGACATGGATAGTACTTAGTGATACTTGGGTTCCCTTTTTGTAACACCTTGGACGGAATCATGGGAATCGATTATGTCCTTTTGACCTAACTACCCTACAAATTCCACTTTGGACTTAGCCATTATTCATGATATGTGGACATTACAGTTGTGTACTGAAATCTCACTTGTGGATTTTTGAGTATGGAATACCTTGGATGAGCACCTTAGTTCCCAGTGCATGATTATGAGGTTACCCTAATCTTCAACTAGGCTCAGATGATATTTATTGAGGGTGGCAATCCAAGTGTTCCAGATTGGGTATGCACTCATGTTTGTGCAAAGGCATGACAGTTAAAGATAACATTTTAATTTTAAACATCATTGAAAGTTGGAAACAAGATTTAGTGGATTAATTCAATGTAAACACAATGTGAATTGGGAGAAGGAATTGTGCTTTGTGTTGTGTTATGCTGGTCATCTATTCCGATCATTTGTGAGAATGGTCAGTTGAGTATGGGTTGAATTTTTTTCTTTTTTTGATGAATACAGTTAGTGGGTATCCATTTCGGGAACACATTCAAGTTAAAAATAGGTGCAATGTGAATGTCATTAAAGGATTTTTTTTAGAAAGTATTTCTAAACCAGACTAAATGAGGTCAACTTGGAATCAACCCTTCAATCGAATCATAAATCGGGTCTTGAATATAGTTATAATGTTATAGGCATGCCCAGTTAGAATATTAAGATGGTGAAGATACCATGATTCATAATTGTCCATTATATTCTAAAACTTATGGTGTGGTGTTACATAGGATTGTTATTTAAATATATGTTGATTTTATTTTATTTTTAGTTTTATGGACCTATTAAGAACCATGTCGATGTTCATTTTAGAAAAACTAGCATTGGATGGAGTTTTAATGGCTCATGTTCCATACACATGAAGAGATGGTTAGAGGTGCGTTGAGAGTTTGGAAACAGAAAATGACCATTTGTGTGAACTTTATGACTCGATTAGTTCTAGTTTTTATTTTTTTTATTTCTCTATGTCTTCTTAAAGATGATAATTTTTAATGTGGGGAGGTTGTAATGACTAGTGTTTTTGGACCGGATGAAATTTTCCTAAGGAACATGAACTTTCAGTTTGGTGGATGGTCTAAATTGTAAATCAAGATTGAGAATGAAATAATGAGAGTTGGGAAAACTTAACTTTGTTTCTATTAGACTTTTTATGGCCTGATAGGTGTCTGGGGTGTTATATTGAGTTTTGAGAGTGTCATGCTCCAAAAACCCAAAACCAGGAAGGTTGACAGGGGATCACGGTTTGTCTAAAACCATGTGTCCTGCTAGCTAAAACTGTACATCACATATTGTAGAGTTGAAGGACTCGAATTGTTCTGTTTAATCATGCAATAAGAAGCACATGGACATTTATTTGTTGTTGGTTCCCTAAAAAATAGTTTTTCATAGGATTCACATAGTTTTCTAAATAGTATGGCTAGCTCATGTGAGGGGGATTATTGGCCATATAATCAAGCACGGTTTGCGCACGATTTTTACAACCATGCGGCCAAACCATACACCTCATTAAAGGGGTTGGAAATTACCAAAAATTTTCTTTCTCTTATTTATTATTCCCTCATCTTCTTTTCCTCTTACCCACACATAGAATCTTGTATAGGGATATTTTATTATCTTCTCCATGGAATGGATGCCTCTACTTCATCCACTATCAAAATCAACCATCATCAATCATGTTGGATAAAAAATTGTAGTCTCTCTATTCCTATTTCTATTTTCATCATTTTCTTTACCTTTCCTTATTCAATATTTATGCAAGCTAATTTAACCAATTTTTGGTTATTTTTCTATTTCTTAGATTTCTTTTGAACGAGAGCAAATCAAGCCTTTCCATCAGACGAGTAAAGTATAATTGGTTTATGGTAGGTGGTATATAACTTTTCTCTCAATGTTTTTATTATTTATAAAATAATTCATTATTCCATGCATCGGGATTTCTATGCGACACCTAATTTTTATGAAATTAATTTCATAGAACCAAATATCATAATTCTAATAGCCCTTATAGATTAATATTTTGTGGTTTCTGGTCCTGGAAATTAAGTTTCAACCCACCCTTAAAGGCATAATACTTGTATATCGGTAATTAATTATTTTTTTCTAAATAGCACCTCATTGAGGTGGAATTTTTTCTAAAATTTAATGGTTGATTAATTAAAATGTCTAAGGATGTGACACACCCATATCCTACCCCTTAGTGTCCAGCACATCTTATAGGTGGTTATGGAAAAATTATGATGGAATGAGCTTGATGAATTAGCATGTAATGTTTGTTAGTATAGCATATTTTATACCTCTTGAATTTATGGTGCTAACTGTTATGGACAGATCACATGGACCTTATAATTTTGATGATGTAATGAACTGAATAATGAAACAAATAACTAGTATTGACATTGTAAGGAGGCATAACCCTCTTATTTTTACGTGACTCATACAGTGACATGTTTATAAACATGGCCACTCTAATTAATTATAAATGGATTTCCATTTTTTATTTAATTATTAGGCTCAATTTAGTTGAATGAAGTTGGTGGAAATTCCATGCCACATATTGTATATTTATGATATGGGTTATATATATTGTGACACCCAAGGTTAGGTTGGGTTAAATGGTTATAAGGTTATTAGAGTTGAACCCAGATGGTTATTATTATTAGACCATTGATATTTTTCATTAAATAATGGATAAGGGACTTGTTGGGAATGTAGTTTCACTCTCCCTTACATCAGGTGTTAGGCGTGATGTCACACACTGTATACATTTATTTGGATGATGGGAATGGCGCAAAATGTTCCTATGCTTCAGGTGTTGGGAATTAAATCTCACCCCATTATATTTAATGATGGTAAATATGTCTTTAATTGATCATGAGATTTATTTATTGTACCCTCTCTTGAGTTTATATCACATTATACTAGTCATGGACACATAAGTTACGCCCCGGGTAAAGCTAGCACCTAATATCCATGTATATGCCTATTTATATCCTCAAGTACTTAGTGAATATACTTTTATACAATATATATATATATACATATATATATATTATTACTTATATATATTTGGTATTCTGATCAAAAATATTTTTGGCTTACATCAAAGCTGGTATAGCTTGTCGAGTGACCCATATGAACC
Organism: Viscum album; assembly: GCA_963277665.1. Classification (NCBI taxonomy): domain Eukaryota; kingdom Viridiplantae; phylum Streptophyta; class Magnoliopsida; order Santalales; family Viscaceae; genus Viscum; species Viscum album. The sequence goes on along the minus strand of OY728119.1, from coordinate 1,679,616,747 downwards.
TGTGTAGATTGGTATTTACATTTTAGCATCTTTTAATATCTGTTATAGCTAAAAACTTATGTATTTTACTCACACATACTGGATTATGATTTAGACACCATTGGTGGTGTCCTACTAATAATTTCTCACACCCTATTTAGGTCACCTTTTTGTACCTCAGCAGACCTCATATTCGCAGGTCCATGGACTATTGCCTGTGTTGTGCATCGTACATCGGATATTAGGAGTACAAGACTGCTCTTGTACTCAAGATTCTCTAGAGTTATCATCGTGGATTTTAATTCCTTTCTCCTTATTATATTATATTGTGATGCCAATTGTATATTATTTCATTAGTTATGTAGCCTCATCTGGACACGCATTCATTATTATATTTGGTGTTAGTCACTTCTTAACATTGTCAGTTAATAAATTTATATTCCATTATTATTTGTTTTATTTATTATCTCTTATATCATTACAATAATATGGAAATGGGGGTATTGAATCCCCGCCATACTACCATTAGTTCCTCACTGGTAGTTGGTAGCCTCTAGCATATGAGGAGGAGCGATTGTGGCCATGCGGCAATTAGCCCGACTACTGGTTTCAGAGTCCATCGGTATGCGACGTCACATATGAAACAAGTATCGAAAAAATTAGTTGCAATAGTATAAGATACTAGAATTGTACCTCACATAGAAAATGATCCTTAACTCTTCTATAATGAATGCAATCATCCTAATCCATTCCCTTGATTAATAGATGGACTACTATAACTAACTCCACCCTGTCAGTGTAAAAATTTAGAAGTCAGGATACCTCAGACCCAACCTCCTCTATATCCGATTTGGATGCTGATACTCTAGCTTCCTTCCTAAAATAGTGTAAATGATCTTATTTCTGAAGTTGGATCTTGTGTGGGTTATCGTCCACTAGAAACTTGAACGAATTTCTATAAAAACTACAAATACGACCCATGATGGAATTTTGGAAACAAATTAAAATAATATAGGATAAACATAGGTCAAGGATAACTAAAAATACAAAATGTTGGAAAATTTAAAATTAAGGAATCTGGTTTACTCCCTATAAAAACCATAATTTTTATGAGACTAATCATTACCAAATGCATTGGAGTACTATATAATTATTGGCATACCCATCACATTCATTTCATTCTCATGCATAAGTGTTCCACATAGATTATAAAACATGGAATCATTTATCATTACATTTTATTACATGATAATGAATTGTGGAATATATACATTTAAGTACCCAATAAATAATTATAAGTGTATAAATGTGAAAAACCTTTATAGGAAATGGGTACGGGTATTTTGTAAACAATTATTTTTCATGGAAAAATGTGGTAGAATTTTGGTATCATAACAACGTCACATAAAATTTCATAAAATGGTTTCTTGAGAGAGAAAGGGGTCTATCATCATTTGGATAAAAAATTTATAGTAATAGGTATATGTAAAAACATATCTCAATAATATTAATTGGAAATATAAGGCATAAGATAATGAAGAAACATGAATAAAGATAAGAGAAATATACCTTACTAAATTTTACCATGGTAATGGGTGTACATAATGGATAATCAGAGGGATTAATGAGATTTAAAGGGATATATAATCATTTATAAATCAAATATAAAGTAAGGGGGATATGGGATAATAACCCCAAAATTAGAAAATGAAAATAAAATACATAGCATAAAGAATATACTTGAATAAATAGGAGAAGGAGAGGATCCCTTACCAAATTTCAACATGGTAACCAATGTAAATAAAGGTTCATGGGAGAAATTAATGACAGTGAAATCAGAATATGATAATTTATAAATATAATGGAAATTAATTGGGATATGTAAGAACATATCATAACATTATGAAATGAAAATAAAATACATAGGATAAAGAAGATACTTGAATAAAGAGGATAAGGATAGGATCCCATACCTTGAGAGTGTGACTCCAAATGATTGGGAGGACATTATTGAGAGATTGGGGAAATTTGGGAGGACTGTAGTGAGGTTAAGGAAGTTTAAATACATTCTAAAAGGATTTATAGTAGAATGAAATTGTAGCTTGGGTTAGTTTATATAGGAAATGTATGGAGAATTATTTATCATTTCTCAAACATAGTTTTTGGACTCTATATAATAAAGTAACCAAAACCACAAACCATCCCATGGGTTTTTCCCAAGGTTTATACCAAATTGGATTTTTTTCATTATATTATAATTATAAGGGCCTAAAGTACTAAAATATTATCCTTTATGAAGTGGAATTGACTCATACTCTTAAACAAATGATTTTAAAACAGTAAAGTATATTAATTGTTTTGGAGGATTCAAGAAGACTTTATAAAATTAATAAAATAAACATAAAATCACATTATTTTAAATGTAAAAAATATATTTTCTCTTCTATACCATTTATATTGTTTATTACATCACTTTTGGTTCATTATCATGTCATAATACACAATGTATATTTATACATTATATAATTTTTAACCAAAAATTCGAGTGTCTCAGAAATATTTGAAAAATTAACCATTGGATAATTTTTTACATTATGATTCCAAAAATAATATTAATTTTATCCAAAAAAAATCTAAATATTTTAATTATCACTTCTAAAATATTAATTGATATTTATGGATAAATGTTGTATTTTATTACAATAACAATTTTTGAACCGTTATAAAAATTACGTTTCACTTCATAAAAAATTATATAATCATTTATATTTGATAAATATTATTTATTAATTATATTTTATTAAAATATTATTTAGTTCTAAAATAAATTAATTCATCAAAATAAATTAATAAATAAAATTTGAATATTACCCAAAAATCCAATTCTTGTTTTATTTTATCAAAATATAATTTTTTTCAGATTGATTACATCAAAATTGATAATATAAAAAACAATAAAGAATAAATATAATAATACTTTTAATGAAAATAAAATTTAAATACTTTTACTATTATGGATACATTTTTTCTATTATTTGTTATATTATTTTTACTCCTAATAAACTTATTTTTATTCTACCATGGTTATTAATATTTACTACATTTACAATTCATATTGTAAAAAAATTAAGTTGACATTATTAAAAAATAAAAATTGAGATTATTAAAAATATGGAATAAATTTTATCAAAATAATATCAAATATGATGAATAATTTAATTTAATATAAATCTCCCAAGCAAGACGGAAAACAGTTTATCAAAAATACATTTTTTAAGGAAAAACTAATTTTACTTTAACTATATAACTAGTAATATTAACTATATTAATTTAAATTCATCAATATAGGTATGTAATATAAAAATATTACTTAAAAAATTTCTCATTATGGGTAATTTTAATTAATTATAAGGGAAAAACATTATGAATTTTAAAATAATTTTAAGAAAAATGAGTTTTAAAATCCTAAAAATAAACTTATACTAAAATTCAGTATAATAATGATTTAATTGTAATTACTTTTATTAAATATAACCAAATATTACCTATGTTTTATTTAAATCAAATTAAAATGATATTTGGACTTTCATACTACTTAATTTATCCAAAGAAATTACGCTTTTACAAAAAAATGGTATTTTTCACTATTCAATGAAAAATATATATTTTCCAAAAAAACCCCCAAAATATTCCCCTAAGTTAGTTTTGATATGATGATATGAAAAATGAAGTTCATTTTATCAATTAAATTTTATAAATGTTCTCTAATATAATTATACTATTTTTTATAAAAAGAAATAGAAATAAATTTTCATGAAATCATATTTTGAAGAACAAAAAGGAATTACAGAAAATTGATTTATTATTTACTAATTATTTATCAATATATTTATGACATATATTAAAATTTTATAAATTAGTTAATCCATATCATATCTGTGAATTTAATGAATGGTTAAAATGGTAAAATGTAAATAATTATTGTTTGTTTGGGTTCAGTGTTGCATATTGCATGTGTTATTGAACAAAGTTTTCTATTTTATAAACTCTGGTCAATACATTATTAAGACATTTATGAAATTGGATCATCTCAATTTAAACATGAACTTAGTATGAAATGTTTTGAAACATAAAAATATCTTTATTGAAAATCCACATCATAAAAAAGGATAAATAAGGAATCCTCTTGAAAAGTGAGAAATGGGAGTACAAGGGTTATCATATAACAAAGTTTCCAAGTAGGAGAATGTTATTGGGAAGTGAAAAAATAGTAATGGAAGATAAAACATGAAAGAAAGAATAATTGAGTGTTATTTAAAACATGTTTAGAAGAAAGTAAATTACCACAAAACCATAAATCTTTGATGGGTGATATGACCATCAATTCATAAGTAATGATCGAAAAAGGATAACATATAAATTACATGTATTTACTTAAATTATGAGTCTCTAGGAATAAATATATGTTATCCATGATCAAATTCCTAAAATATATTTTTATGGGTGCTTTTTGTTCCCTTTATAATGGTTCGTAATGAGCTTTTGAATTTACCCAATCATATCACTCAGGGGTGTTAAACCGGGTATGTAGTAAGGAATGTGGTCATGTCCTAAGTCTAGCTCAACATGGTGTTTTTGGGTTTTACCCCTATGTACATATGTACCAGAGCTAAATATACTTATAGTATCCATACAATGATGTATTTTCTTGATAAACCACTTACTATGTACTTAACAAAATTTGGGGATGTTTTCTTATACTTTTATTATCCCTACTGATTTAGATATAGTTTTCTTGTCTCAATACCAAAAAATAACTAAAATTTTCCTTTGATACTAACTATAATAACCATTCTATTTATTAAAATATATTTCATGATTAATTTCAAAATATTATACTTAATACATCGCTGAATATCGATAAGTATAGTGTATTTGGGAATTATGCACATTACATAACAACTTAAAATAAGGAATTCATTGTCTATATTGAAAACCTCCTTAACATTTTCATAATATTCCTTTGTACTTAAAACTATATGGGATAACTGAGGGACATACATAAGAAATGGGTGATCTATAATCCCAGTAAGGGAATAAACATGGAATAACATGAAGAAAATAATACATGTTAGACAACAAGAATATCAATGGGTGCCTAAAAGGAGTGAGAATCATAATCATGAACAATGATACATGATATAACATGATAATTATAAAATAAATAAGGTAATAGTGGAAACAAATTAAAAAATAAATCATAAATAGAGGTCAAGTCTAACTGACAAGACATCATGATGGAAGAATTCCAATAAAGGAATCAGGTTTACTCCCTATCCCCACCTGGAGTCTCACGAGACTAAACATTACCTAATGCATTGGAGTGCTATATAATTCTATGAGTACCAATCACATTCATTTCATTCTCTTATATAAGTGTGCCACATATACCATAAAACATAGAATCAAATACCATAAAATATTATTCTATGGACATGGATTAGGGAATATATACACGCAAGTCCCAAATAAATAACTATAAGTGTGTAAAGGTGAACAACCATGATAGGTAATGGTTATGGGTATTCACTACACAATTGTTTGTCCTAGAAAATCCTGGTGGAATTTCAGCAGCATAATGGTGTCACTTAAAAATTTATAAAATGGGTTGATGAGAGTGAAAGAGGTATCTTATCATTTGGACATAAATTTATAGTAAATAGGATATAGAAAAAAATATGTCAATAATAGGAATTTGAAAGAGAAGGTGTAAGATAATTAAGAAACTTGAATTCAGAAGATAAGTTAAATTTCCTCCTTAATTTAGATTCTTTTATCCTTTATTTGATTTAATAAAGGATCATTTGTGCTCATTTTTCATAAAAAAGAAAGGAAAGATCCTTTACTAAATTTCAGTATGTTATTGGGTGTACATAAAGGATCTTGAGAATCATTAATGAGAGTGAAATGGGTATATCATCATTTATAAATAAAATGTATAGTAAGGGGGATATGAGATAATAGATCCCGACATTAGGAAATGAAAATAAAAGACATAGGATAAAGAAGATACTCGAATAAAGAGAAGAAGGAGAGGACCCCTTACTAAATTTCAGCATGGTAACGAGTGTATATAGAGGTTCATGGGAAGAATTAAGGATAGGTAAAGAGGTATATAATTATTGTTAAATTTAATGCATAGTAATTTGGATATGGATGATCATTTAACAACATTAGTAAATGAAAATAAAGGACATATGATAAATATGATACTTGAATAAAGAGAAAGATATGATCCCTTACCCTTAGCGTGTGACTCCAAAAGCTTGGGAGGAGCTTCTTGAGAGCTTGGGGGAACTTTGGGAGGGATCCAGAGAGATGATGTAGAATTAAGTATGTTCTCAAGGGAGTTTGAGTGGATATAAATGAGAGATTGGGTGGGTTTATATAGGAAATGAGTGGGGAATTCTTTATCATTTCTCAATCATAGGTTGTGGACTCTGTATAATAAAATAACCAAAATCACAAACCTTACCATGGTTTTTTCAAATGGTTTCTTCCAATTTGTATTTTTTTCCTTATTTTATAAATATAAGTGATGAAATTAATAAAATAATACTCGTTCTTATGTAGAAGTGACTCATACTCTTAAAGAAAATATTTTAAAACCTTAAAATATATTAATGGTTTTTGAGGATCCATGATGCTTTATAAAATTAATAAAATAAACATAAAATAAAATAATTTTAAATAGAAAAAAATTATTTAGTTTTTGATAACCTTTATAGTGTTTATTACATCACTTTTGGGTCATTATGACATCATAATACACACTGTATATTTATATGGTATTTAATTTTTACCTGAAAGTTCGATTGTTTCAGAAAATTATTAAAAATTTAAAATTGGATAATTTATATGATTTGATTCTAAAATAAATATCATTTTATTAATTTTTTTTAATAAATTTAAGAATTTTCAATTTTTAAATAAGAATCACCATTTATTGAGAAATGCTTGTTTTTTTTGAAAATAAGAAATTTCAAACCATTATAAAAATTACATTGTACTTCATAAGAATTATATGATCTTTTATATTTGATATAAATCATTTAATAATAAAAATTTACTTAAATTTTATTTACATGAAAATTACATCAATTCTCCAAAATAAATTCCTTAATTGAATTTGAATACTACCTAAAAATACAATTTCTATTTTATTGTATCAAAATTTAATTTTTATTAAAATCATTACATAATAATTTATGAAGTAAAAATATATAGAATAAAAATAATAATTATTTTAATGAAAATTAAATATAAATATTCATACTATTAGGATTCAATTTTTTTTAGTCTTTGTTAAATTATTTTTACCATTAATTAACCTATTTTTCTTTTTTCTGTGCTAATTAATATATACTACATTTAATATTCATATTATAAAAACATAGTTTCACCTTATTACCTAAATTTAATTGTGATGAATCTAAATATGGAATAAGTTTTATAAAAATAAATTCACAAAGGTTTAATAATTTAATTTCATATAAAACTCCCAAGTATTATAGAAAATAGTTATCTAAAAAAATACATTTTTTAAGGAAAATATAATTCCACTTTAACTATATAACTAGTACTATTAATTATATGAATTTAAATACAAAATATAGATATTTGATATAAAATTTTAATTTAAATAATTTCTAATTATTGTTATTTTTAATTAATTATAATAGATAAATATTATGCATTTTAAAACATTTTTCTGAAAAATGTGTTTTTAAATCCTGAAAATAAACTTATATGAAAATTTTGTATAATGATGATTTAAATTTAATTTATTTAAATAAATATATAAAATATATATAAAATATTTTATCTTAAAATAAAATAAAAATGATATTGGAAATTTTATTTTACTTAATTTATCAAAATAAATGACTCTTTTATCAAAAAACATTATTTGTCACTATTCACTGAAAAATCTATATTTTTTCTAAAATTAAAAAAAATTTAACAGTATGTTTATTTATATGATAATATAAAAATGGAGTTCATTTTATCAATTACATTTTAAAAAAATTTTTTAATTCAATTACAATAGTATTTTTCAAAGAAAACATTTTTGATGAAATCATATTTTGAAGAACATAAAGGCAATACAAAATTGATTGATTATTTACTAAGTATTTATAAATATATTTAAGAAATATATATATATCATAAATTATTTAATCCAACTCATATCATTGAATTTAATTAAAGGTTAAAATTGTCATTTTTAAATAATATATGTTTTTTTGTGATCAATATTGCGTATTGCATACACTATCGAATATAATTTTCTCTTTTAAAAATTTAGGGTCTTGATTTCATCCCAAATTTAACAAATTTAACCCTTAATATTTAAACATGAACTTGATAATCAATGTTTTGACACATGAAAATGTCTTCATAGAAAACCCACATCGTAAAAAGGGTTAATAAATTATTCTCTTGATTGGCGAGAAAGGGGACTGAAAAGGTCATCACCTAAATAGGTTTCCAAGTAGGATAAAATTAGTGGGAAGTGAAAACATAGATAGGGAATAGAAAAAAAATGACTAATTGAGTGTGATATAATAATTTTTAGGATAAATTCAATGAACACAAATCTATAAATCTTTGATGGGTTATAAAACCACCAATTCACTGATAATGATCATAAATGGATAAATTATAAATTACATGTATTTCCTCAACTGATGAATTTCTAGGCTTCAATCTATGTTATCCATGATATATTTCTTAAAATATATTATTATGGGTAATTTTTCCCTTAATAATGGTTCGTAATGAGCTTATGAATTTAGCAAAGAATATCCACATGAGTGTCAAACTAGGTGGGCAGTAAGACCCATTATCATCCACTAGTTCCTAATAGAATCAAGAGCAGTATGGGGTTTTTAGGTTTTACCCCTATATACATATATTCCAGAGCCACATCCACATGTACTATCTAGATAAGGATTTATTTTCTTCATAATCCACTTACTCTATACTCACCAAAATTTAGGGTTGTTTTATTATGCATAGTCGTATCCCTAAGTATTTTTCTAGAGTTTTTAAATCCAAATCCAAAAAAAAACTAAACATTAATTTATATTCCAACTATTAAAACCATGAGCTTTATTACACTTTATTTCATGATTAATTACATAAGAATACATTTAATACAACCCAAAAGATTGATAGGTCTAGTGTATTTGGGAATTAGGTACATTACATAACAACTTAAAACTAAGAATACATCGTATTTAATGAAATAATCCTAAATAACTTCATAATATTCCATTTTAACTAAAATATAATGTGATAAAATGCTAAATTATTCCATGTTATATGATTGAAAGTGGTTTTCCAAAAAATACATTTTTTCGGGAAAAGATGATTTTACATTAACTATATAACAAGTAATCTTTATTATATAGATTTAAATTCAAAAATATAGATATTAAATCTAAACATTTAATTTAAATAATTTATCATTATTTATTATTTTAATTAATTATAATGGAGAAACATTATGCATTTTACAATAGTTTTCAGAAAAATGTGTTTTTAAATCCAAAAAATAAACTTCTACTAAAATCAGGTATAATAGTGATTTAACTATAATTAATTTAATAATATATAACCAAATAACAACTATTTTATCGTTAAATCAAATTAAAATTATATTTTTACTTTTATATTAATTAATTTATCAAAATAAATGACTTTTTTCATAGATAAATATTATTTTCACTATTCACAAAAAGCTATATTTCTTGAAAATTCCCAAATTTCCACCCTAAGTTAGTTATGATATTCAGATAAAAAAATGGAGATCATTTTATAAATTAAGTTTTCTAAATGTTCCCAAATATAATTATATTTTTTTTTCAAAAAAATAAATAAAAATAAATTAACAAAAATTCATATTTTAAAGAACAAAAAGACATCACCAAAAATTGATTGATTATTTACTATGTATTTACTGGTATATTTTGGATATATATATATATATGTTTCATTTATATGAGTTAATAAAACTCATATCTAAGAATTTAATGAAAGGTTAAAATGAACATATTTAAATAGTCATTTTTTTTGGGTTCAGTGTTACCTATTGCATACGCTATCAAAAATAGTTTTCTCTTTCAAAAACACTTTGTGTTACTTTCTTCATCCATTAAATGAATTTTGTCCTCGTAATTTAATCTTGAACTTGGTAATAAATATTTCGACATGTGAAAATATATTTATTTAAAACCCACATCTTAAAAATGGTTAATAAAACATCCTCTTGAAAAAAGAGAAAGGAGAGTACGAATGACATCACATAACTAGGTTTCTAATTAGGATAACATTTATGGGATGTGAAAACATAGAGATGGAAGTGAAAAATAACAAAGAGGGCTCATTATTTGTGATAGATAATTTGTTAAAGGGAAATTCAATGACCAAAAAACCATAAATCTATGATTGGTGATAAGAACATCTATTCGCTGGTAATGATCATAATGGGATTACAAATAAATTTCACATATTTCCTTCACTTGTGAATTTCTAGGCTTAAAACTATGTTACATGTGATCTATTATTTAATATAAATTCTTATGGGTATTTTTTGTTCCCTTAATAATGGTTTGTAACGATCTTATGGATTTATCAAATAATATCCCCCAAGAGTGTCAAACTAGGTGAGTAGAAAGGCCTGTTGTTGGGCACCAGTTCCTGGTTGAGTCTATCTCAAAGAATTGTTTTTGGGTTTTATCCCTTTGTACATCTTTTCCAAATCCACATCCACTTGTAGTATCTAGAGATAGGTGTATTTTATTTATAAACTACTTACTCTATACTTACCAAAATTTAGGGATGTTTTCTTATACCTGGTTTTATCCCTAAAGATTTCATTATAGTTTTCTAATCCTAATAACAAAATAACTAAACTTTTACTCTGATACCAACAATGACAACATTCCTCTATATTAAAATTTATTTCAAGATTAATTACATAATATTATAATGAATATAACCTAGAAGTAAGAGAAGTCTAGTGTAATTTTGAATTAAGAATAATATATAACAGCATAAAATAAGGAATACATCATCATTATTGAAAACCTCCATAACATGTTCATAATATTCCTCCTACTTAAAACTACATGGGATAACCTGATGACATACACTATAAGTGGGTGAGGTATAAATCCTATTAATGAAATAAACATGTCATAACATGAAGAAGATAACAAATGTTATAAAAAATTAATATCAATGAGGAATAAAATGAGTGATACTTACAAACCTGAATAATGAGATATGATATAATAGTATAATTATAATGGAAACATGGGAAATGTGGTAAACACTTAAAACACTGCATCAAAAACATAGGTCAAGGCTAACTACCTAGATATCATGATGGAAAAATTCCCATAAAGGAATCTGGTTTACCCCTATCCCAATGTTATGTCTCATGAGACTAAACACTAACCATTGCATTGGAGTGCTATATAATTCTGTTTACACCTATCACATTCATTTCATTCTAATGCTTAAGTGTTCCACATAGATCATAAAACATTTAATAATTTATCATTACATTATTTTACATGATAATGGAGTGTGGTATATATAGATTTATGTCCTCAGTGAAGAAGTATATTTTTATAAAGGTGAACACCCTTGATAGAAAATGGGTATGGGTATTCATTACACAATTTTTTTGCATGGAAAATGGCGGCGGAATTTCGATAGCATAACAACATCACCTAAAAATCATAAAATTGGTTAATGATAGAGAAATGGGTCTCTTAAAATTTTTATATAAATTGGAAAGTAATAGGGACGTGTAAAAACATTTCCTAACAATATTAATTGGAAATATAATGCATAGTATAATGAATAAACTTGAATAAAGAGGAGAACGAAAAGATCCCTTACTAAATTTTGGCATGGTAACAAGTGTACATAAAGTATCATGGTATGGATTAATGGGACTGAAAGGGGTATATAATTATTTATACATCAAAATGAAATTAAAGGGACATATAGTAGAATATATCCCTACATTAATAAATGAAAATAAAATACATAGGATAAATAAGATACTTGAATATAGAGGAGAAGGAGAGGATCCCTTACTAAATTTTGGCATGGTAATGGGTGTTCATAAATGTTCATGGGAGGAATTATTGAGAGAGAAAGGGTTTTATAATTATTTTGAAATATAATTTATAGTAAGGGGGACATTTAAGATCATATCCCAACATTTTCAAGTGAATATAAAATACAAAGGATAAAGAAGATACTTGAATAAAGAGGAGAAGGAGAGGATTCTTTACCTTGAGAGTGTGACTCCAAATGCTTGGGAGGATATTCTTGAGAGCTTGAGATCACCTTGGGAGGACTCTAGAGAGGTTAGGGGAGATTAAGAAAGTTATTAAAGGGTTTTTAATGAAGATAAATGGGATACTTCGTTCATTTACATAGGAAATTAATGGGAAATTCTGTATCATTTATCAAACATAGGTTTTGAACTCTATATAATAAAATAACCAAAATCAAAATTGGTACCATGGTTTTTTCCCATGATTTCTAAAAAATGGAATTTTTTCATTATTTTATAAGTAAAATGTCTGAAATTAAGGAAATAATACCCTTTATGATGTATAAGTGAGTCATACTCTTAATGAAATGATTTTTAAACCATAAAATATATTAATGGTTTTGGATGATTCATAAAGGCTCTATAAAATTGATAAAATAAACCTAAAATAAAATCAAATTAAATAGAAATAATATATTTGGTCTTGGATACCCTTTAAAGTGTTTATTACATTTCTTTTGGGTCACTATGATGTCATAATACATACAACGTATTTATACGGTATTTAATTTTTACCCGAAAATTTGTCTGACATAGAAAAATTTTAATAATTCACCATTGGATAATTCTGACGCTGTAAGTTAAAAAATATTAACCATTTTGACAAGAAAATTAATAAATATGTTAATTTTCACTTTTAAAATAATAATAGACATTTATTGAGAAATGATGGGTTTTTTGACAATAACAGTTTTCGAACCCTTATAAAAATTACATTTGACTTCATAAAAATTATATGATCATTTATATTTCTCAAAAATAATATAATAATAATATTTTATTAAAAAATATTTATTCTAAGAAATCCATTAATTCATCAAAATAAATTTTTTAAAATAATTTGAATATTACGCAAAAATACAATTTGTGTTTTTTATATCAAAATATATTTTTTATCAAATTGATTAATTATTAATTTATAAATTAATATACATATATATATATAATAATTCTAATGAAAATTAAATATAAATAATCATATTATTAGGATTATATCATTTCTAGTCTTTGTTAAATTAATTTTACCCTTACATATCATTTTTTCCTTTAACAGTTGTAATTAATATTTACCACATTTACTATTCATATTGTACAAAAATAATTTGAAGTTATTATCTAATATTATATTTTATGATTTAAAATACGAAATAAATTTCATCAAAATAATTTCACATAGGTGTAATAAATTAATTTAATATAAAATCCAAAATCCTAGGTATTTTTAAAAATGCATTTTTTATGAAAATTTGATTTTACATAGACTATATATCTAATAATAATCATTATATGAATTTAATTTCTTAAATATATATATATAATATAAATATTTCAATTTAATCACTTTTAATTAGGGTTTATTTTAATTAATTGTAATGGTGAAAAATTATGCATTTTAAAATAGTTTTTAGATATGTGTGTTTTTAAATCATAAACATAAACATATACTAAAATATAGTATAATAAGGATTTAAACATAATTAATTTAATTAAATATTACCAACTAAAATCTTTTTTATATTTAATTAAAATTAAAATGATATTTGGATATTATATTACTTAATTTATCAAATGAAATGACACGTTTTAGAGAAAACGGTATTTTCACTATTCACTGGAAAATATATATTTTCTAAAAAATACCAATTTTTCAACCTAATTTAGTTTTGATATAGTGATATAAAAAATGGATTTAATTTTATAAAATACATTTTCTAAATTTTCTCAAATATAAATATAATATTATTTTTCATAAGAAGAATTATAAATCAATTTTCAAGAAATCATTTTTTGACGAGAAAAAAGACATTACCAAAAAGTGATTAATTATTTACTAAGTATTTATAAATATATTTAGAATATATATATATATATATTAATTTCATAATATAGTTAATCTAACTCATATCTGTGAATTTAATGAAAGGTTAAAATGGTCATATTTAAATAATCATTGTTTGTTTGAGTTCAGTGTTTCATTTTCAATATGTTATCAAACAATTTTTTCTATTTTAAAAATTAAAGTGTTAAACCTTATGCTTGTAGTATATTACTTATCCATTATTTTCCCTTAGTTTTTCCTAGATTGGAAGAAAACAAAATAATAGAAAAATACCCTTAAAAGCGCATATTAGCTTCCACCATAATACCATTATTGATATGAATAAGAATGATGAAAGGATTATAAGGAATAAAGAGATTACAAGTGGATATACATCATGAAAAATGGTGCTCAAATTAGAGTTTGGTTGGAGAGATAGGATCAATGCTTAGATTTAGGATAAAAAGGGAGCTTCTTTTGTGGAGCTCCTATAAAAGAGAGAAAAATGTATTTTTGATATTCTTGTAAAAAAGAGGCCCTACCCGAATAGCCCGAAGGCCTTATTTTTTATTTTATTATGGATAATCCCCCTTTTAATGGTTGAAGGGGAACTCATACATGACCCGTAGGCCTAAGGCATAAGGTCCGACATGACCTGCAATACATGAATCAAAGGCCTAAAGGCAAACCATGCCCAAAACATGACCTATAGGCCCAACCCACTAGAACTGCCCCTCCCATTCCTTTTCATCATTGATTGCCAAGATCACCACCTTTCATGGATGACCGGATAGTGTTTCCCCATACAAAGTTGCAAGGTTCCTAGTCCCAATGGCAGTTGTTATACCCTCTCATTCTTTCAATATGGTTAGCTCTGCTTCTGGTGACTACTCTTGTTGATCTGATCCTCTTCTGGGGCATGCTCTATGTGAACTGGGCTACTCTATGGTCTCGGTGACCCGAAGGCCCTATGGCACAAAGTCCTTTGATGGCCCGAAGGCCCTGGAGACCCGTATGCCCAAACCGGTAGCCCGAAAGCCCAAATCAGGTGAATAGTTCTGGCTAATATTGTACTGAACAATACCTACTACAGTAGCTGCTATAGTGATACTATAGTACCCATAAATTTTCCTCCACCCGGTTTTGAACCTGGGTCTCCTTGATGCCAATCAGGAGCCCTTGCCACTCAGGTACGGGCTCATTAGCAAAGAGGACCTGACTCCTTTTAAAAAAGACCGACCCATGGAATTTACATGGCATGAAAACATTACACACAATGTAATTCACAAGTTTTTCCCTCAAGGGAAAATCCATTACATTCAATGAAAGGTGTCTGTCCAGAACAGTACATTTTTTATATTTAATATACTTTATGTATTTAAGTACACACCATGTTTGAACCCCTTATCATCTCCCTCCAAGGAAAAAATGAACCTCCCTAAGGTGCAATTTTCATGTTTAAGACCAAATAGAACTATAAAAAGTGTATAACTGAATTTAAAAAAGGATCCATATGTAATAGAAAATCTAGGTTCTTACACAATGCGATTATGGCCTGTTTACTACCACCTATCCATCCTAGCTTAAACCAATGGAAAATATTAGTAACCCCTCCCCAAAATATTCGCCACTAATTAATACCCTACCTATAACCTAATATATCCAAAAACTCTCCCATTAAAATTATAATACTTCCCATTTTAGTTTATTTCTCATCCCATCCATATAAGACCATCCCCTTTCCTAGGTTTTCCTTCGTAATAGCACCCTAGACACCTTACATAGTACCCACAAAGAAAACAGTTGAATCCAACCATGTTAATATCAATTATTCCTTCTTAAAAGTACACCTTTTCTGCATAATGAGACCCATGCTTGAAGGGTATACATTTCTACGCTACAATAACTCCCTGTATAAACCTATTCACATTGGGAAATGAATCTAAAAATATATAATCATGATCCCAATATCTTCTGGTAGGTTAATTGTAAATATTTTTGGGGGTTATATCTGCTTAAAAAACTAGAAAAAATAGACACTTAATACTATTAGAATAACATTTTAGTGATGTTACTATGAATCCCAACTGGAAACCTTCCATATCAAACACTCCCTTTTGATAAATGTGAGAAACTAAAGGAAAAAAATTAAAAAATATTAATTCATTAGTCTTGTATAAGTTATAGTAGTATTTATAAAAATCATAAATCCATCAATCAATATTTCCATATAGTCATGCAGGTCACAATAATAGGGACCTATAATTATATTCCCTAATACAAAATTAGAAGCCCAGAGTTCATAGTCCCTTATCAAAGCCCAAACATCTACCACATAAAATCCCAATGAAACCACAACAACAATAAGAAAAATATGAGAAAATAATGTAAGTACTCATAAGGCCTTTTTTTATAGAATAAACAACCCCATGTCTAGAAAGACCAGAATTAAATGACATAGTTGTGATCCAAATAGAATCACCCCTCCATTTACTAATAGAAACATTCCCTTAGGAAGTAATTTTTTCTAAACAAGATGGAAGTAACCAGACGTATAACCCATTTTTCATTTTTTTGGTCTTCGTAGAAATGATGTTAGATAATAAAATTCACCATACAAAAAAGTTCAATGAAAACATTACCTATGGGTATCCAATAAATCTACAATACTGATAATAGTTTTCATTAACTTTTCTCCTTGAAAAATAAATCTATCCACTTTGTGTATTGTCGAAAAATAAGCACTGGTTATGAAGACTAATGTAAGCATTATATATGTGTTAATGAACAATTTTTCATTTTTGAATTGCACAAATAGTGCATCCATTATCATAAGATGGTTTTTTTGTCATGTTGTATAACATGCCATGTAGTAACCATATTGTTTGGAATATTATAAAACACTTTTAGATGTGGTAGTTCTGAGAAAATGTGTCATTTATCCAAGAACCAATTCAAGGATATGTTTAATTTGATCTCTCTAGACTTGAGAGTGGTGGTGAAGGAGTATCACTCTCCATCGTGAGAGAATTCTTGGAGAGGGAACTCTCAAGATATTTTAAGGGATTTTCGCAAGATCTTATTATTAATAACAAAAAATGAATTAGATCTATTAAGGAAATAATATAATTGGGTTTATATACCGTTAGGTTTTGAAAATAATAATTGAAAATTCACATGATTATTTTTGTAATCCCTACATATCCTCATGTATTTAATAATAATGTTATTATTATTTCTTTGCATGTGTTAAAACTATGAATTTAATTAAATAATATTTATTAAAATAATATTCAATATATATTATTTATCATTAGACCATTAAAATTAGTTTTATATTCATACAAAATATTTATTAGGATTTGAATAATGAATATTTATTTAATAAATAAATGACACTGAATTATTATCTATAAATAAATAAATATCATATTATCTAAATAAAAGATAAATATTTATTAAATATAATGCTCAGATAATATTCTGTCAAATAACTAATGGCATAATATATGCAATTAAGAAAAAATGAGTAATTATAAAACCACATGTGGGAATAATATTTATTCAACTTGTTTAATAATAAATAATAATACATTATTTAACTAATATTCTGGATGTACTTAGTGTGTGTCTCTTTAGGCGTCATTATTAGTGGAATTTGAAGAATCATACTTAATCCCACGTTTTGTGTCTAGAAACATTTCAAGGAACCCATAGAGTAATAAGTTAATTTTCTAACAACATAATACCTCATATGGATACTTACTATATAATAGAATCTATTTATCATGATATATGTAAGCAAACTGAATGCATGATGGTGTCATCAACCTATGTGATAAATGTATCTTACTTTGAATTTTTAAAATCAAACTTGCATATAGAACACCATGACCTTGGAATTATTTAACCAATATCATTTTCATAAAAAGGGCCTGAGATATCGACATCTATTAAAAAAGGGAAAAATACTTTCTCACATTAGTCATTAATGAAATATTACTTTTGACGCACCCAATATATCCTACATTATTGTAAAGATATGCCAATATGATTTTCATCAATACATAAAAGTATGAGACTTACCATACTCATTAATAATAATCTTAATGTCTAAGGATCAAAACACACATCCACATATAAGAACATAAAATGACACATATAAATGTGGATTTCATAATGGTAGGTCTCATTCTCATAATTTCCTATGATATAATTTACCAAGGGCGTACACCATGAGAATGTTCCTCAAAGTCCTATGAGTATCCACCCATAATAGACTGTATAATATTTTCCCTGAAATGATTTTATCTAGCTATAGAAGCAATATTTAAGAATACTACTGTGGAACTTATGGGTTCACATTATATTATGGAACTACAATGACCTTTCAGTGTAAGAACTACTATTATGATATTATCACATACTATGTAATGCCGAATAACAATAATTATGTGATAAGAAGTTTCTTAATATTAAAAAAATGAATATAGTTTATCATAAAGTACATAAATGTGGGTTCTGGGACACCAGCTCCAATATCTTTCATATGATATGTTTGGAAAGGAATATTTGGAGAAATTCTCTAAAGCTCAGCACTTTCACCTTCACCTATCATTAGAAGATACTCTTTAGGGATTCACGATATTTAATAAATATCTAAACCAATGGTCTTAAAAACAACTAAATTCCATTTTTATAGACTGTAGCCTGACACTTTTCATTGTTTTTGACTTTATACTGGTCGGAATGTTATTATTTTATATTTCATAGGAAAACATGTAGCATGAACAAGATCTTAAAATCAAGAAATAAGAAACTAGATGAGTGAGAGAAGAATCAGTAGCTTATAAAGATTCCAAAAATATTCCCATATAGAAATCTTAATATAAGCAAGAAAAAGAAAAAAGTACTACCCTCAAGATGCCGCCTCTAAGGCATGGAAGCTTACACCTATCCAACCTAGATGAAACCAAGGGAAAATATTAGTACCCCTCACCCCAATATTCACCACTAATTAATACCACACCTACATCCAAACAAACCCAACCACTCCCCCATATAGATTATAATACTTCCCCTTAGAGTTAATTAACTATCCCACCCTTATAAATCCAACACCCTAGCCCAGGTATTCCTAGGTATCTAGAACCCAATCCCCTTATATATTCCACACACGGATACCAAATAAATCTAACCAAGTTCTTATCAATTATTCCCTCTTAAACATCCACATTTTCATACATTTAGAATAATGGTTGGAGGCTCTATAAGTTTATTCTATAGTAATTCCCTGCATGAACCTATTCACTTTGGGTAATGAATATAAAAATATGGTATCATGCTACAGATATGTTCCTCTAAGTGAATTGTAATGATTTTTTGGAGTTTAATCCCCTTAAAGAATAAGGAACAATAGTCCCTCCATCATCTCAAAATATCTTTTTAGTTCTCTTAACTTGAATCCCTAATTCTATCTTTCTATAGCAAACATGACCTTATGATAAATTGGATAAAATAATGGAAAAAAGTATCCATAAAAAGAATCTATTATCCATGTCTAGGTCCTAATAGTCTTTCTAAAAATTGATGATCCATCCATAAATATTTCCTTATAGCTATCTGGGTCACAATAACAGGGACCCATAATTTCATTCCCAACTGAGAGGAGAGTGAATTTTGGGTATTTGTGAGGTGTGTTTATCCATTATTAAAGAGAGTGAAATTATGAGTGTATTCTCCTTGAAATATTGAGAGAGAGTGTACCCACATTTTACAATAATGAGATATTTCTATTTTTCTATAATTATTTACCACATTAAATTTGGGGGTTCTTCCATGTTGCATATGGTGTTTGTATATTTTTTCTTTTTTCAATTTATTTTTATCTCATAATTTTCACCACACCAAAGGGACAATAATTTTTAGAGATACAAATAAAGATTTGGATGAATATATAAGAAAGTAAGGCCACATTAGGAAACATCTATACTTTTAGAAGAGAAGTTGTATCATCAAGTAAATAAAAGTGTGTCAATTTATCCATTACTTAGGTAGTGTAAATTGCTACTATGGAGTTTAGAAATGTGATGTTTTTTATTAAATATTTTTTATAGGATATTAGATTCATAAATAATGAGTAAATTGTTTATCATTATAGTAAAAGTTTTTTTACAAGAGAAATAACTCTATATATCATTCTCAAATTAAGCATATAGATATTCACTATTAATGGATACATAAAATTATGGATATACAATTATAACAACTTGTAATGATCTATATGAAAGAGAACCAAATGTACATGATAAAAAATGATTTATCTTGAGATATTCTATAAATTTATAGATTCCCTAATGAATTTTAGGTAAAGGGGGAGAATTGACTATGTTTTCTCAGCTACTAATTTTAGTGCACCAATCATCCACACATATGGTATTTTATTTCTTACATTGAATGGGTTCAATGGGAATAAATCCATTCCAATAAATTGAATATGATTGATTATTTTCTATTAAATAAAACACATTAAGAATTAATATAAAAGGAGGTTTTTAGGATATTTCATGAATCATCCAATTTATAGTTAAGGAGCTCATTTGTATTGTGAGAGCCATAAGAGCTCCAAATGATGTAAAAAAATGGAGGATTGGGAGGCGTTGTTCTTGTAATCCTTATTCAATACGAAATAAAATTTTACTATATTCCCATTCCACTTTCTTAGTGATCAAAAAATCAAAAAATTCCCATCATGTTATTGCCCCTGCCTTATATGATTTTTTCTGATGTAGTATAATCCTCAATACTATTACCTTTCTAAAACTATAAAAAAAAGGACAAATATGGAATGTCATAAACATATCCCAAACTTCATATGGGTCATAAGTCCCTCCACTCAACATGTCACAATAACTGGTTTTCTTCTTGATACCTTTACAAAACATCCACCTCATTTATTTCCATCACATCAATCATTTAAATGTCATTCTATTTCTTCAATTTCATCCTTTAATTTCTAATAATTTTGTTAGTGTTTTCTAAAACAAAAAAATCTATCACCAATAAATCTAATTCCATGTTTCCTTCAAGGAAACCAACATTACCCTCTCTAGAAATATTCATAAAATTTTATGGAAAATTCCTCTTCATTATTTAAGGTATTTTTATTAAAAATATAGACCATTGATTTCTATATAGCTAGGAGAGTTTACAATATTGTTTTTTATTCTCTAAAATATTCTATGGATGTGCTTAAAATCACAAAACCCACTTTGAAGATAGGCCTTGGCTTGCTGGTGTGAAAATTTTCATTATTGGGTTTACAGATATTTCCTTCTCATGATAAAGTGTTTATTAGAGGTGAATTCATAAATAATATCTATATAAACTTCTAAGTATTAAATTTTTTCAGTAATGTTGATCAATTAGAGAATATGAGGTATTCAATTTCATCTATATGGTTTCAATGATTTCTAAAACATCACCATCATTTAATTTTTGATGATTTTTTCATTCTTTGTATTATGGCATTACAACAAGAATATATTTTTGTAAAAAGATCAAAGATCAAGAAGCATATACATATTAGTTATAAATGGTTATTTAATACCTAAATGGTTTCAATGTGGGTGATTTATATCCTTTATTGAAATTATTATGTCATATAAATGGATTCATGTCAAATATGGGTAGGTTTCATTGTACAAGAGATGTGATATTAGAAAACATTATTTCAAAATATAAACAAATTAAAATTTCAAAGAGAAATGATGGGATATAAGAATATATTGTTGATTCCATTATATACGCTTATCAACAGGTAAAGGTATTTAAAATTAGGCAACATAAATATCAAATAAACAATCCATATAAGTTGTACATTATACTTTTTTTCTTGGTCTATTTAGCATTTCCTCATATAGACTGAATGATTCATTTACATATATATATAATTTAGGTGTGATAAAATGTCCACTACAATAGAATGGAAAATTGTGGAATTTAAAGGAATTGATAAAATCATAAAATGGTCCATGATAGTGGTGATATGGGGTTTTAAAGAGAATAGAAATATAGATGTGGTAGGGATTCATGAACTAAAATAACTGAAATCTATAATAAATGATTTCTTGAGGCTTCACCTAGTAGGTCCACTGCAAGTTCCAATAGAATATAAATAGAGATGAGACATAAATGGGTATTAGATTCCTATAAAGACAATCTTGTTTTTGAATGTGTCTACTATTTGGTAAGACCCCAAGTTTTGGAATGATACAGAGAGGTTTGTTCCTAAATTATTTCTAAATGGTCATATAGATTGTAATGGAAAATATTTTGAGTTCATACAATTTGAGGATAGAAGGGGGATTCTTTAAAGGATTGTGTTTTCCATGGAGGGTATAAAGTTATTGTTCGTGAATTTTTTTTCATTTTGACTATAATATCCCTGATGAAATGAAACCCAAAGTACCAGATATGCCTGATGTTCAATATTGACCAAACTAATCTCTACTATAAATCACATTAAATCCATAAATGGATTGATTACCTAGATAATTAAAAAATTTAAAGTCCATTTAATTATTCTATTTTCATATATGCAATTAATGTGGGTGTTATTCATGGGAAAAGTTTGTAATGAGTATTCTTCCATTTGAATAAAGATAAAGTGCTCCCTTACCTTTTGAGTATATTGTCTGATTGGAAAATATAGAATTACATTCTATATATTGTTTTATTTTCATGCATGTGTGTATAATTTTGATAAATAAATAATTATTGGAAATGATAGTGGGATTCAAAACAAAAAACTAGCATCAAAGTAATGTAGGCTACATGAGTAAGAAATCACAGCAGCTCTGTTATTATCTATGATTCCTTCTCAAAGATGTTATACATGCTCCTCGACAATGTAATATTTGAACTTAATAACCCTTGATATTTCTATTCATTACTTAACCTCCATCCACATATTTTTTTGATTTTTTATCATTAATATATGGTTAGATTAAAATAATTAAATAGTTGATTTTATCCTTTTTGGACTAATTCAAAATCATTGAAACTAACTATTTTTTTAATTATAAATTTTTATATTTTTTTTGGAGCATCCTTAAACTAAAAGTAGCCGAACACCACTCAAAGAATCAATTACAGTAGAACATATAGGGACACCAAGCACCTTCGACCATATAAATAAGGATTCTAATACCAAATTTGAGGTTGATGAATTTAATGTTAAGAATAATTTTAACATGTCAAAATGAAAAGTTCTTGATGTGATAACTTGGTAGGAGTTATATATTACCCTTAACAAAAAACCCACTAACATCTCTAATGATGATTGGTGGAGACAAAAACACAATTCATGTGGCATGATTCAAATATTTTTTGGAAAACAATAATAAATTAAATGTAATGAGATAAACCACTACAAAGTTCTTATGTAATATTTTAATGAGAAAATACGTGGTCAAAATAATTGAAAACGTGATCTATGTAAAAAATAAATTATTTTGATTTAATTAAAATAAATTTATGTCTTTTATTGCACACTTACATATTTTTAATAAAATTCTAACATATTTTCAAATTTAGAAGTAAGAACCGGAGATGAAGATAAGACCCTCTTATTTCTGAACTTTCTACTAGAGAGTTATAATTTTATAATAACTATATTTCTATAAGGTGGGGATGATGTAAATTTTTTTCATGTACACAATTTATTGATTAAAAATGAGTATATGAAGAAAGAAGAGTATGAACATAGAGATTAAACATCAAATGTATTGATAGAAACTATAGGAACATCATCTAGAAGGAAGGGAAAATGTTTCAAAAGAGATAAATCATGTTTGAAATAAAGTGGTGATTCAACCTACATGTGACCAAAAACATATATGTGTTTTTATTTTCAACGGAAAGGGAACTATAAGAAGGATTTCCATAATATTTGGAAACCAGTGGAGAATGTTTTATAAAAAACCAAAGATGTTGATAACTTAGTTTTCCATGTTTCCATGATGATTAACTATTCAGACGGTTTGATTCTTGATTATGGTTGTTCATTGCACATGTTCAAGAATAAATATTGGTTTTCAAGATTTAAATATTTTGATGGTGGTGTGGTTCTTATGGTAAATAATTATCCTTTCCATAAAATAGGTATTGGAACAATTTAGTTGAGAATGTATTATGATATAATTAAATGCTTTACATATGCAAGATACATATTAGAATTAGAGAAGAACCTCATATCCCTATGAGTTTTGGATGTGTTTGGTTAAAAAATAATCATTGAATACAAAGTTATGAGAGTATTCTATGATGATTTACTTCTGATGAAAGATACCCAAAAGAGTGTTTTTAATTATTTTAATGTTGATATTTTTATACATTGAGCATTGATATCATAGGTAAGTGATCTATACATGTACATATTGTGGTATATGAGACTTTAACATACTAGAGAGACGGATATTCATATCTCGGTGAAGACTTGTCTTTTTCAAATCTATCAAGATAGGAAATCTCAACTTTTTCAAGAATTATATGATGATTAAGAAGAATATAATATATCTCATAACAACAAACCATCATATGAATGGAACTCTTTCCTACATTCATGTTAATTTTTGGGGACTATTAATGAATTATTGATTTGTACGAAATCTTTATTTTTTGACATTTATTGATGATTACAGATGATATGTTTCAATCTATGCAATGAAGAAAGTGGATAAAATTTTATATCTCTTACATAATTGGAAGATGTTGATTGAAAATCATTAAGGATGAAAAATAATGTGACTAAGATCATATAATTATGGATAATACACATCAAATCCATTCAAAAAAATATTTTCAAGTTAAAGGGATTGTGAGGAACGTTATAGTTCACAGAATGATTAAAAATAATAGAGTAGTGGAATGGATGAATCGTAAAACTTTTGAATGGTATGGCCAATAATATATTATTTTGGTTTTTTAAAAATATTTTTTGCCAGAATATTTGATTCATGTATCACATAGTGGTAACTGATTACCTGTATTTGTGATTGATGATAAAATTCTGATAGAGGTTTAACTTGGTGAGAATGTTTTTGGTCATGATATATTACATATCTATGGTTTTACTTCTTGTTTTAATGTAATATATTCAAAACTAAATACAAGAGAAAACAAATCTATATTTTTTTGGATTTAGTGATAGTGTGAAAGACTCCCTACTATGGGATCTAGAAGAAAATAAGATCATTTAGAGTTATGATGTTACATTTGATGAAACAGTAATAGTAAAGTCCAATTATATAATTTCTTCATGGATAATTATATGAAGATATATATATATGAAACCAACTACTGATTTTTGTTTTCAAGGATGTGAAAATTAGTTTTTTATATTTATAAAATCATTGTACGTCATGAAAAAATAAAGATGACATTGGTACGAAAGGTTTTATACTTTTATGTTGAATTATAAAAATGTTCCTAGTTATTTTGATCATTATGTTTACTTTAGGAAACTTCATGGTGTTGTATTTATTGTAAATTCCCGACCCCAGTTACCCAGAGTCGGTTCATTATTACATAACATTGTCATGATCACAAAAGATCAAGTATCAAAAGACTGATTAGTTTAGTAGCCTTGGAAACACTAGATACATTCATAAGTTTTACATTACATCATAAAGTGAAAAAAAACTACAACAACATCTTGTCTTCATATCCCCTCATAATATCCCTATAGGTCATTTATAAAATACTTCTTCACATCCTAAGAAAAATTAAAACATTGAAAGGGGTGAGATCAGATGCTCAGTAAGGATAAGAATATAGTATAAACTTTCATAAATAAACATAAACATTTAAGTCAATGTATAAGTAAAACAAAAGACCTTTAAACATGAACTTTAGCATAATATGGCAAAGATAAAATGAAATAATTCCACTTACTTATTCACATGGATATTCTACTAGTCGAATAATCACATGCAATATCAATAACCACTTTCATAATGACGGAATGCATAATGCCAGGCTATCATAACCACATAGTCAAGGTATTGTGCCAAGACTAAAAATAATATTTTGTCAAGCCCTTGTGCCAAGACACTAGTTTGTCTCATGAGACCTACCGATGCATCGAAGAGTTATAGCGGGCTTCACCTGTCACTTATTAAGTCCAATTCATTCCTCATATGAACGGGTTTAAACATAACATAAACATTTGTATTAAAACTAGCATATGAAATGTCAATACTTTTTCCATAAACCATGAATGGTATAAAAATAACACATCCACAATCAAACATATCACAAAACCCTAAATACTATATGGAAGTTTTGTATCATAATAAATCAACTTCAAATAATCTTAAAATCTATCAAAGGATGTTGACATAGATAAAATCAAAACTATTTGAGGGAAATATATGTTTTTCTTTAAATAATTTAAAAGTAACATAATTATAAAAGAAAACATTTACTTTGAAAATATTATTATAATATTTTAAGTTAAGCTTCAACGATTTTATAACGGCGGAAAATAGTCGCACATGCCTTATAAGTTAAAAAAACATTCTTACCTTAATTCTGTCGACAAGGTTAAAAAGGACCGTGTTTGGAAAATGACAGAAATATTCCTTTATAAACTTCTTATAAAATGTAAAAAAGGGTATAAATGACTGTAACACATAGTATGTAAAACATTAATAATGATTTGAAATACATTTTTTAGAAACATGTATGTGGATGATAAGGAGGTCCTAGTAGATAATTACGTATAAACAACCTCATATAATAAAGAGATTGTGAAATTAACCCTTACCTTGTAATTTTCCTTGGATAAGGGTAGATTAACCTCCTTTATAATGGTGAAATAATTTTTATAAAATTATTCAAGAATCATATACATTAATATGATATCATATATGGTCTTTTAATATTTCTTTATAAATAATATCTTAGTATTATCGTCGTTTCGAGTGTTTAATGGATTCATTTTCCTTTATATTATTTCTTATGTGAGTCATATTTTTTATGGATGGGATGTATCTTATTAATATCCATAATGATATCAAGTCCATAAACATTATTTTTAATCATCAAATGATAATTATTCTTGAATGGATACGATGGGGAATGAATCTCATCGCGTTTGTGGAGACGGTAGTCCGTAAGTACGCACGAGCGAAAATATCATTCTTTTGATATTAAAATAATATATAATTGGATGGTATATCATATATAAAGAATAATTGTAATGTTATATTTATTATTTACTTCAATTACACATCATTATCACACCCATCCAAATAATAATGTATTGAATAACATTTACACCACGACGTGGAGACGGTAGGCCGTACGTATGCACGTATGGTGACATGTCATTCAAAGGATGGATAGAATACTGAATATGGTTGTACCATATTTATAATAACATAAAGTATATAAAAGATACTGGAGTTATTATTTTATAATGGAAATAACAAAGAAATAAGAAGTTGAAGAAGAAAGGAACTTGAAAGAGTGTGGTGAAAACATTACCTCTTTTTCAGGTTCATCCTTTTGATTTGATCAAAAGGGCTCCATAGGATGGATTTATGACTAAATGAAGGTCTATAAGATTAAGTTAGGACATTTAAGAGGGTATTTGGGTAGAGTTTTTCCAAACCAAAAGGCTCAGAATGTATGAATAATTGGTTAGAAGTGGTGTCCTTTTATAAGGGGGAGGAGGGGCTCTTTAGAAAAAACAAAAAGTATTAATTTATTATAAATTAATATTCGGTTTATAATGGATCAAAAGTAGATTATTCAATGTCTAAGATGGTTATGGGTCGAAATAATTTCATCCAGATGATTTTAGATAGGTTTGGGTTATGATATTAACCTTATCATTTATATATAACTCTTAGTTAAATAGTTTGACATTTACCATGTCACTTTGTATTTTAATATTATATTGTTAATAAACTTTCTATATACTTTAAAAAGACCCTAAAGTTGTCAATTAATGATTAAACTATAATTACATAAGTCCTTTGTCCGAAACTTAGATTTTTAGGAATATAATATGAATTAATAATATAATATTAGTTTTAAAAACGCTTTTTTGTCAATTTTGACACTATTTTGTATTTTGTTTTTGTTAAATTGTTAAAAGAATTATTAATTAAAAAATAATTAATATAACCAAATCTAATATGTCATATTAACCTATAAAATTAGTTTAATTCATAAAAGGTCTCAAATTACATTTATCTGAATATTTATAATATCAATTATTTTAATATTTCATTAATTAGGTAATTACTGCATTTCCATTGTGTCATACATAAATTAACATATTTAATGTCTAAAAATTATAAATAAAATACCATTATGTAGGAAATCTTTTTATCTTTCTAATGAATATTTATAATCGAATTTATATTATGTATAACCTTATATTAAAAATGTTTTAGTTATTAAATTTTGATTTTAACTCTTTTAACTCTTCTTTGAATTAAATAATAATAAATGTCCTAATCTAATCCACGTGGACCAAAGAGGTTCATATTTTATTCCTAAGGTTGTTTTTGGTAGAATTATACATATCCAATAGAATTAGGACATGTGTTAGCATAATAATAATATCATTTTTAACCTTAATTACCCTATTTACTTTTAACCGTGGTAAATAAAAGTAAAAAGTTACTATTCATGAAAAATTATTTTTATCTTATTGAACCACATTTTACTCTTTGATATTAACCATGTCTCTCGGATTTTTAAAATTCCACTCACTGAAGCGTTAAAATTATGTTTTATGTGAATTTGCAAATTCTCCTATGAGATGGGTAAAAGACGGTGAAAGTTCAATAAACTTTTTATATATATAAAATTACTAAAAACTCACTCCAATGAATTAAATTGAACATATATAGGTATTATGTATCAATTTTGACCAAAAATAAATTTAAATAAAATAAATAATTATTTAAATAAAAATTCTCTTTTAAACTATAACTCGGTGTTTTTCACTATTCATCAAAATATGAAAGTTATCAGAAAAGTACCCAAAATTCACTCTAAGGTAATTTAGATATTAAGAATCCAAAAATGAAGTCCATTTGGAAAGATAAAATGTATAAAATTTCAAAAAATTGCGTATTACTATTCATAACAGCTAGTTTTATTTGTTGTGGTGTGTGTTAGAACTCAATGTTGCGTACAACACATGCTGCTGTATTATTCAAAGAGTAGCGTACTGTGGAAGATTGGGGTGTTAAATTCTCCCCTCCTTCAAATAATTTCATCCTTGAAATTTCTAAAATACTACTGCATGAAAAGACTCTGGTGGTTCTTCATCAAAATTTCCTCGGGTTCCCACGTTGCCTCTTCCATCTTATGGTTTCTCCATAGAAATTTTACCAGACTAGTCATCCGGTTTCTCAGCACTTGTTCTCTGGTATCAAGAATCCTGATGGGCTCTTCGCAATAAGATAGATCAGGTTTCAGTTCTAATTCCTCATAGGTGAGTACATGCGTTGGGTCAGGCATGTATTTTCCTAACAATGATATGTGGAACACATCGTGAACTTTGGAGAGACTTGGAGTCATTGCCAAATGGTAAGCTACAGCCCAATTCATTATAGAATTTCGAATGGTCCGATGTACCTGGGACTCAATTTTCCCTTCTTACCGAAACGTATAACACCCTTCCATGGAGATACCTTCAAGAAAACATGATCTCCTACCTGAAATTCCAAATCCTTCCTTCGGTTGTCAGCATAACTCTTTTTCCTACTTTGAGCTACTTTGATATTGTTTTGGATTACCTTCACCTTTTCCATCGTTTCCTCCACCAGTTCTAGGCCTACGAGTTTTCTTTCACCAACATCATCCCAATAGGTTGGTGTGCGACATCACTTTCTGTATAACTCTTCATATGGTTCCATCTGAATACTTCAATGGAAGCTATTTTTATAGGAAAATTCTACCAGAGGTAAATATTGATCCCACATAACTCGAAAGTCAAGTGAGCATGATCTCAACATGTCCTCTAAGGTTTGAATAGTCTGTTTTGATTGTCCATCAGTTTGGGGGTGGTAAGCAGTGCACAAACGAAGTTCAGTATCTAGGGCTTTCTGAAGACCTTTCAAGAATCATGTAGTAAAACATGGATCATGATCAGAAACAATCGATAGGGGTACTCCATGAAGTCTCACAACTTCATTAATATATAGTCTTTCTAGACGTTCAAGTGGTAGATCCTCTCTTACAGTAAGAAAATTTGATGACTTGGTAAGACGATCAGAAATAACTCATATTACATCGTTCCTTCTAGGAGTCTTTGGTTTCCCCATGAAAAATTCCATCCTAATATTATCCCATTTCCACTCGGGTCTGGGAAGAGGTTGCATGACTCCTCCAGGCTGTTGCCTTCTAGCTTTCACTTGTTGACAAACTATACATCTTTAAAAAAAATCATCAATATCCCTCTTCATTTGTCCCACCAAAAATGTTCCTTCAAATCTCTATAAATTTTGGTGCTCCTAGGGTGTATAGAGAAATTGGATCTATGAGAATCATCTAACAATTACCTTTTCAGATCAGGTATATTGGGAACACAAAGTCTCTTACCAAATTTCAAAATTCCTTCTTCATATACAAAGTCTCTCAATCTCTCATCATTCACAGCTTTAATCTTCTTTTGAAACTCTTCATCACCAGTCTGAGAACTCTTTATCCTTTCTAGTAAATATGGTTTGGAAACCATTTGAAAAATTATCTATGTTTCACCTTCCATGGTAATTCCCATATCCATCTTCACTAGACCCATGAAAATAGGATCCCTTTAAATTATCATCATGTTCAAAACTCCATGATATTTTCTCCTCAAAGCATCTGCCACCTTATTCACCTTCCCCAGGTGGTAGTGTATCGTGAAATCATAATCCTTGAGTAGTTCATGCCATCGCTTTTGCCTCATGTTGAGTTCTTTCTGTGAGAAAATGTACTTCAAACTCTTGTGATCAGTATAAATCTCACATTTTTCACCATAGAGATAATGTCTCCATATATTCAATGAAACAATTATAGAAGCTAACTCAAGATCATGAGTAGAATAGTTTTTCTCATGAATTTTCAGTTGTCGTGATGCATAGGCAATAACCCTATCATTCTTCATAAGGACACAACCAAGTCCTTTCTTTGAAGCATCACTAAAAATAGCAAACCGATCATTCCCCGATGGTTGATTCAATATAGAAGAATTGACTAATCTTTTATTATGTTCTTCAAAACATTCTTCACACACTTTTTTCCAAAAAAATTTAACCCCTTTACGTGTGATCTTTGTTAATGGGTTATCCAACCGAGCAATGTTCTGGAAGAAACACCGATAATAACCTGCTAATCCAATAAAACTATGTACCTCGGTTATACTCATTGGTGCTAGCCATTCTTTGATAACTCTTGTATTAGAAGGATCAACAGAGATTCCATCCTTAGAGACAATATGGCCAAGAAAAGAGATCTCTTGATGCCAAAATTCACACTTGCTACACTTCCCATATAATTCATGTCTTCTAAGATTCTTTAGGATAATGCACAAGTGATTTTCATGATCTTCATAGCATTTGAAGTATACAAAGATATCATCAAAAAATACCACCAAAAAATCATCGATATATTCTTTGAAAACTCTATTCATTAGATCCATTAATATATAGGGTGCATTAGTTAATCCAGAAGGCATTACTGTAAACTCGTAATGCTCATACCTAATTTGAAATGCTGTCTTCGGAATGTCTTCCTTCTTCAAACACAACTGATCATATCCAGATCGAAGGTCAATCCTTGAAAAGTATTGAGCTCCATGAAATTGGTCAAATAAATCATCAATGTGAGGTAAGGGATACTTGTTCTTTATTGGTACAGTATTGATCTCCCTGTAGTCTATACATAACCTCATAGATCTATCTTTCTTTTTAACAAAAATGACAGGGGCTCCCCACGGAGAAACACTAGAGAGAATAAATCCCTTATTACTCAATTCCTCTAGTTGTTTCTTTAGTTCAACTAATTCCACAGTGGCCATTCTATAAGGGGTCTTCGATATTGGCCTTGAACCAGGAATTAATTCAATGGAAAACTCAATTTCTCATTCTGGAGGATGTCCAGGTAAATCTTCTGCAAACACATCAACATATTCGTTCTCAATAAGTATATCCTCTATTTGAACATTCCTTTCGTCACACACAATCATTTCATTCTCTTCCTCCACAATAATTTAATTTAGTTGAGCTACTAGGGGTGGATCTAGGTAAGAATTAGGTGGTGACGATTCCTCTCTAAAGATAAGGTGTTCCTTATCATCATCATCAAAAATAGTAACCTCCTTCTTACAATAAATTTTTTTCATGATGGTCTGAAAGCCAATACATTCTGAGTAATATATCAAATTCAATCATAGGTATGATGATGAGATCCACAGATAAAGAACTTTTATGTGCTCTAATGGGGGCAGATTCACAAAACATTGTTTCAATGATACTTCCCTTAATAGTTTTGATTGAAAAATCCCTTGTTAAATCAAATTGGAAATATCGAATTTTCGTAGCAAACTAGGAAGATATGAAACAATGAGATGATCCAGAATCAAATAAATCATTGGATAATCATTAGGAAACCATTAAATTACTTACCACTACATATTTTGGAGCTTCTACCTCAGCTGTAGTGATAGCATAATATTGGCCTTGATCCCTTGTCCTCTTCTGAGATAAGTTCCCCTAACTCTTAGGACATTCAATTACATAATGTCCCATCTCCCTGCAATTGTAGCATTGAACATCGAAAGCTTCTTTCTTTTCCTTGCAATCATGAGCTTGGTGGCCTTTTTCACCTCACTTGTAACAGACTCTCATTCCCTTAAAGCAAGTACCGGGGTGTTTCATCCCACATTTACTATAGGATGGATATTAAACTTTTCCCTTCTTCCCCTTATTTCCATTTCTAGAGTGATCAGTAGATCAATTCTTCTCTTTCTTTTCTTTAAAGTCATAAGACTTAGATAATTATTTTTCTGTCTTGATAGCACATGAGACAATATCTTCGTATAACGAAAAGGTTTGTGAGAATAATTCTCGACGGAGAAATGTTTTTAACCCATCAAAGAAATGATCAATCTAACTTCTTGGGTTACGTATATAATCTATAGCATACCTCACTAACCTTTTAAAGTTAGCCTCATACTTTGCGACATTCTCTTCCTCCTTTTGTCTCAGACTCAGAAATGGTCTCTTCATATCTGCTCGATGGTCACGAGGAAAGAATTTTTCTACAAAAAGCACTTTGAACTCCCTCCATTCCATATTTTATACTTCACCATCTTCATTTTTGTTTTTAATCAATGACTACCATTGGTCAGCATCTCCAATGAGGCGGTAAACTGCCATGATAACTTTTTCCCATTCACTACTTCCCAAGGCATGGAATATTTTCTCTAGGGAAGGTATACATTGCTCAGCTACTAATGGATTTTTAATCCCATTGAATGTTGGTAGATTTTTCCTCATGAAGCAATCTAACATTGATCCTCCATGATGCGGATCAGGGTTCTATATATGGGTAAAGTTATTATTCATAACCAGAGTGAGTTGTCCCAATATGGTGATTAGTTGATCAGCACTAGTTGCATCACCAGATCCACTATAATTATCTTGAGCAGGAGGGAAATCCCTACATGGAGTGCGTGTATTGATACGGTTTTCATTTATTCCACTAGGATACATTTCTAAACAATGTCACAAACTAGATTAGTTTATGAATCAAAATACAAAACTCCAAACTTCTAAAGCACTTAACATAAATTGAACATTTTATGGATATAATCCATAATCATACAAAAATGTTTTTTTAGGATTTATATACTCATAACCCCTTCATAATGGATTGTAATGAAAATGAGAATCATCCTAAGAATATCCCTCGGGAGTGTCGTAACAAAGAGTGCAGCAAGGCCCGTTGTCGTGCACTAATTCACGTTCGAGTGTATCTCAAAGCGGTGTTTTCGAGTTTTACCCCTAGGTACATATGTGCTAGAGCCACCTCTACCTGCTTGTATCCAGACAGGGATGTATTGCTCTGAAAACTCAAAAAATCTCTACAA
Organism: Viscum album; assembly: GCA_963277665.1. NCBI lineage: Eukaryota > Viridiplantae > Streptophyta > Magnoliopsida > Santalales > Viscaceae > Viscum > Viscum album. Next base: position 1,679,582,367 of record OY728119.1, on the reverse strand, counting down.
TACCTAAATTCTAGGAAGTTCTTATATACTAATCCTCAAAGTCCATATTAGGTCTATGTGCTCTAATCAGAGTTTATCTAAATCTAGCTCCCAAGGTTTGTACTAAAATTCCTCTAATACCAACTATAACTCCCTGACCCCGGTTACCTAGAGTCAGTGCATTATTACATAACATTGGTATGATCACAAAAGATCAAGCCTTGAATGAACGATTAGTTTAGTAGCCTTGGAATCAGTAGATACATTCATAAGGCTTACATTACATCATAAAGTGAAAAAAAAACTACAAAAACATCTTGTATTAATATCCCCTCATACTATCCCTATAGGTCATTCATAAAATACTTCTTCACATCCTGGGAAAAATTAATACATTGAAAGGGGAGAGCTCAGATGCTTAGTAAGGATAAATATATAGCGAAAACATTCAAAAATAAACATAAACCATTAAGGAAATTTATAAGTAAAACAAAATCATTTTAAACTTGAACTTCAGCATAATATGGAAAAGATAAAATGAAATAATTCTATTTACTTATTAACATGGATATTCTACTAGTTGAATAATCACATGCAATATCAATAACCACTTCATAATGATGGAATGCATAATTCCAGACTATCATAACCACATAGTCAAGGCCTTGTTCCAAGAATAAAATTAAGATTTTGTCAAGGCCTTGTGCTAAGACACTAGTTTGTCTCATGAGACCTACCGATGCATCGAGGATCTATAGCGGGCTCCACCCATCACTTATTAAGTCCAATGTATTCCTCATATGAACAAGTTCAAACATAACATAAACATTCGTATTAAAAATAGCATAAAAAATGTCAATATTTATCCAAAAACCATTAATGGTATAAAAATAACACATCCACAGTCAAACATATCACAAAACATTCAATACAATATGGATGTTTTGTATCATAATAAATCAACTTCAAATAAGCTTAAAATCCATCAAAGGATGTTGATATAGATAAAATCAAAACTATTCGAGGGAAATATATTTTTTTCTTTAAATAATTTAAAAGTCACATAATTATAAAAGAAAACATTTACTTTAAAAATATTCTTATAAGTTTGTAAGGGAAGCTTCGACGATTTTATAATGGTGGAAAATATCCGCACATGTGTTATAAGTTAAAAAACATTCTTACCTTAATTCTGTCGAAAAGATTAAAAAGGACCTTATTTGGAAAATGACGGAAAGATTCATTTATAAAATTTTTATAAAAAGTCAGAAAAGGGTATAAATGAAATTAACCCATACTCTGTAAAATAGTAAGAATTATTTGAAATACATTTTTAAGAAACATGGATGTGGATGATAAAGAGGTCCCAGTAGATAATTACGTATAAACAACCTCATATAATAAAGAGATTGTGAAATTAACCCTTACCTTGTAATTTTCCTTGTTTGAGGGTAGGTTAACCTCCTGTATAATGGTGAAATAATTGTTATTAAATTATGCAAGAATCATATACATTATTATGATATCATATATGATCTTTTAACATTTCTTTATAAATAATATCTTAGTATTATCGTCGTTTCCGGTATTTAATGGATTTATTTTCCATTATATTCTTTGTTATGTGAGTCGTATTTGTTATGGATGGGATGTATCTTATTCATATCCATAATTATATCAAGTCCATAAACATTATTTTTAATCATCAAATAATAATTATTCTTTAATAGATATGACGGGGAATGAATCTCATCACGTTCGTGGAGACGGTAGTCCATACGTACGCACGAGCAACAATATCATTATTTTGATATTAAAATAGTATATAATTGGATGGTATATCATATATAAAGAATCATTATAATTTTATATTTATTATTTAATTCAATTACACATCATTATCATAACCAGACAAATAATAATATATTGAATTACAATTACACTACGACATGGAGACGGTAGGCCGTATGTATGCATGAATGGTGACATGTCATTCAAAAGATGGATAGAATAATGAATATGGTTGTACCATATCTATAATAAAGTCAAAATATATAGATGATACTGGATTTATTCTTTTATAATGGAAATAACAAAGAAAGAAGAAGTTGAAGAAGAAAGGAATTTGAAATAGGGTGGTGAAAACATTACTTCTTCTTCAGGTTCTTCCTTTTCATTTGATAAAAAGGGCTCCTTAGGTTGGCTTTCTGACTAAAGGAAGGCCTCTAGGATTAAGGGAGGATAGTTGAGAGGGTATTTGGGCAGAGTTTTTTCGAACCCAAAGGCTTTGAAGGTATGAATAATTGGTTAAAATTGGTGTCCTTCTATAAGGGGGAGGAGGGGCTCTTTAGGAAAAACATAATGTATTAATATATAATAAATTCATATTCATTTTATAATGGATCCAAAGTGTATTATTAAAAGTCTAAGGTATGTGTGGGTCTAAATAATTTCATATAATAGATTTTAGATTGGTTTGGTCACTATATTAACCTTATCATTTATATTTAACTCTTAGTTAAATAGTTTGACGTTTACCATGTCACTTTGTATTTTTATATTATATGGTCAATAAACATACTATATTCTTCCAAGAGACCCCCAATTGGTCCATTAATGATACAAATATCATTATATAAGTCCTTTTTCCGAACATTAGATTTTTAGGAATAGAATATGAATTAATAATATAATATTTGTTTTAAAAACTCTTTTATGTAAATTTTCACACTATTTGGTATTTTGTTTTTTCTAAATTCATAACTACATTAATAATTCGAAACAAATTCATCTAACCAACCCTAATATGTCATATTAACCTAGAAAATTAGTTTAATTTATAAAAAGTCTCAAATTACATTTATTTGGATATTTATAATATCAATTATTTTAATATTTCATTAATTAGGTAATTACTACATCTCCATTGTGTCATAAATAAATAAAATTATTTAATGTCTAAAAATTATAAATAAAATAAAATTACCTATTAAATTTTTTTAGATATCTAAAGAATATTTATAATAGAATTTATATTATGTATAACCCCATATTAAAATTTTTTTAGTTATTAAACTTAGATTTTAACTCTTTTAACTCTTCTTTGAATTAAATAATAATAAATGTCCTAATCTAATCCAAGTGGACCAAAGAGGTTCATATTTTATTCCTAAGGATTTTTTTGGTCGAATTATACTTAGCCAATAGAATAAGGCCATGTTTTAGGGTAATGATAGTATCATTTTTACCCTTAATTACCCTATTTACTTTTAATCGTGGTAAATAAAAGTAAAAAGTTACTATTCACCAAAAATTATTTTTATCTTATTGAACAACATTTTCCTCCTTGATATTAACCGTGTCTCTCGGATTTTTGAAAATCCACTCACAGAATTAGTAAAATTATGTTTTATGTGAATATACAAATTCTCCTAGGAGATGGGTAAAACATGGTGAAAGTTCAATAAACTTTTTATATATCTAAAATTATTATAAACTGACTCCAATTAATTAAATTGAACTTATATAGGTATTATGTATATATTTTGACCAAAAATAAATTTAAATAAAATAAATAATTATTTAAATAAAAAATCTCTTTTAAACTATAACTCAGTGTTTTTCACTATTCATCAAAATATGAAAGTTATCAGAAAAGTACCAAAAATTCACCCTAAGCTAATTTCGATATTCCAAATCTAAAAATGAAGTCCATTTTTAAAGATAAAATGTATAAAATTTCAAAAAGTGGGTATTAGTATTCATAACGGCTAGTTTGATTGGTTGTGGTTTGTGTTAGAACTCAAAGTTGCGTACAACACATGCTACTATATTATTCAAAGAGAAGTGTACCATGGAATCTTGAAGTGTTACATTTATCAACCTATTTTTATATATTGTTGATATGTTTATTTTGTGTAAAAACATGGTGGATATTAACTAGGTCAAAGGTTGGATCAACCTAGAGTTTGATATGAAGGATTATGGAGATGCCAAAAAGATTATTGGGATGAAGATTAGAATAAGATTATTGGGATGGAGATCATATGACACAAAAATAAGTATATTGTTACCCTTATATCTATAGAATAGTTGAACAAATTTCTTTATAATTTTACAATTGATGATAAATCCAAACTAGCCAGCACCATATTAGCACCACATTTCAATGTTATTGCATCATTACCTCTGAAGATAGAAGAAGAAAGGAAACAAATGGATTGTATTTCATATACAAGAGTATTAATCTCCTTGATGTATTTTATGCTCTATACCAGGCTTGATATTTTACTATTAGTGAGAATTGTAACTCGATACTTCCATGACCCTGGTAAAGATCATTAAAATGAGTTTAGATGGATTCTATGGTATAATAAATGAACCATAGATGTTGGTTTTTGGATTAAGAGAAATAAAAATGTTGGGAGTTTTCTTTTCATATATGCAGATTCCTATTATTATGGAGACCTATACAACTATATATTTTATTATGGTTATGTTTTCACTATGGAAGGATAACCGGTGATCTAGATATTTACTCTATAGTTAATAGTGAATTTTTCAGCTATAGAGGAAGAGTATATAGAAGTGATAGAAGCTTTAAAGGAAGCTATTTTGTTACACGGACAGATCAGAGACATAGGGATCATTCCATAAAATATAAATTTTTTATATACATAGTGATATTTTCCTTTTGGAGAAGCATATTAATCAAATTTAAAACAAATCTATTTATGTTTGGTTCTATTTCATCCCGGATAATATCAATGATAGGTTAATATCACTTTAGAAGATCATGAAAGTATAAAACTAGTAGTCATGTTGATGAAACTGATTATAGGGATCAAAAACTAACACTATTTAGAATTGATCAATATTTATTATACTTTAGATTCCTATAGGAATCTAAGGAAAATAGGAAGAACTATTTTAGTAGCATTATATTTTTATTTTTTTTCAGGTTTGAGATTTTTTTAATATTAACCCTAATAATAACTATCATAAATCACTTGACCACCATAAATGGTTTAACCTTCCAAATAAATAAATATTTAAAAATGAATTTAATTATTCTCCCCCCATGCAGTATATATGGATGATAATCATGGGAAAATTTGTTAATGAGTGTTATTTTATTTGAATAATGATAATGTGTTACTTTCTCTATAGACTAAGTCATTTTACTGAACTGTGTGTGTGTGTGTGATCAAGAGAGAATGATTGGAATCAATAGTGAAATTTCACACAACAACTGAGTGTTTAAAATATGATGTTAAATTAAAATAGATACATTAATTAATTACCATCCTTGATCAGTATTATTATCATATATAAATGAGTGAAGTTTACAGTGGTGGAAGTTGTAAGGATCCACCATGAATATTTTGTTAAAGGTAAGGCTAGGTTTTGAATTGACTAACAATGTTTATCTTCTTATTATTATGTTAGTAGAGTAAAAATAAAATGATATATTTATATAAAGAGATTGAGGACCCTAAATCAATATTAGAGTGGTCAGTCAACGGTTAATCTGATGAAAATGGTTAAATTATCTTGTTCAATTTGGAAAAATTATTTTATGATGATCATGGTTCACTACCACTAGATTTATTGTGAAGAGATAATTGATATACCATTTCAATTTTTTCGAAAATTTCAATAAATATTTTTCAATTTTTTTGAAATAATTTAAAATTTTATTAATGAAATGGGAATACGAGATAATGTGGATCTCAGTGTAAGTGTTACCTAGTCCCCTGTAAAAGCCAATAATGGGTACCATGGTGTTGAATCATTAGTTTTACATCGACAAATGGATTCAAATAGTCACTTAACATCCTACCAACATATACCAGATATTAGTGAAGTATCAGGTTATTTCACTTCTAATTACCCAATGATTGTGCAATGTGTACCCATCGGTTTTAAATATGCATTCTCTATAACATACTATACTTTGTTATATCCAAGTGAGAATTTTTTATATTAGTATTGAAATACTTTATATCATTCCAAAATTATTAATATTAAAAAAATAATATTTTAATAGTAAAATTAGTAATGGGTAAGTGATCGATTATGATTTGGTTGGGTGATATTAAAAAAATATGCAAAATAGTTGAAGGAATACATTTATTTTAAAAGTAAAATATTGAAATTATTAATATTTGAACGGTATTACATTATGAAGGCATGATAGATATGTTTTTAGGATCCAAACACCCAAAAAAGTTATAAATTATAAAGGATTCTTAAAATAATTTAAATAATATGTTTTAACTGATAAATTAAAGATTATGGTGAAAAAGTTAGATGAAAAATTTTGTATTATACAAATAATATTTTTATTCATGTGGTGTGAAAAATGATTTATTAACAAATGAAGTTTATATTTTGAAATTATTAATATTTCAACCATATTATATTTTTTTTGTTTTTTATCAAATTATAATATTCTAGGAACATGTTAATCTTAATCATGATAAATCTAGACAGTTTTAATCGACTTTTTATTTCACTGAAATAAAAATACCCTTTATTAATGCTCAAAAAATGATTTCTCAATACTAAAAAAAGGGTTAAAAAATTTAGTGATAAGAGGGAGAGGGGAATTTCCTAGTGGTAAAATATCTCTAAGAAAGGGTACCTTTCACATTACTAATTAATATATGAGAAAGGGATATTTTCATAGCAGTTTTTTAGCATTGAGAAAGGGAACACCTATCTCAGTGTGTTTTTAGTGTTGAGGAAGGTCACATTGGACTGTGGAAACCACTTTTTATTGATTCAATATCCTAATAACAATAAAAAACAATATAAAATGTAATAATTAAAAATCTAAAATTGATAAATATCTAATTCCACATAATTAAATTAATAAATTAATCTAATTATTTCACAACACATTTGGACATTTAGTTATTGTTACAATATTACAAAATATAATATTAATAAAAATAATAAGTTTAGAGTAGTATATAAATGAAGTAATAATCCTTTCACTTATAATTAACCTAATAATTATCCCTGAATTTGATGTGAATAATTTATAAGAAGAAATATAATGAAAAATATAACTGAATAAATTTAAAAAAAAATTAGAAAGGAAAAAAATAAACTTTTTTCCTTTTAGACACAATGAGAGTCAAAATGATGTGAATTTCATTCCTACATTCCAAAAATTAATAAAATATTTTTTTCTATAGATTCATGACAATTTTATTTCTTTTTCACGTAGTTAATCTCATAATATGCATTTCAAACAAATACATCACTTTTAAATTGAAAACATATGTTTTTTATCATTCTAGCCACACCATGTGTCATAATGATGTCAGGTTCATTACTATAAATAAAAATGAATCAAATATCATTTACGTAGAGTTTCATAACAATTCAATAATTTCTTCACAATTTTGAGTATATAGAAGGTGTTTTTACCCCTTGAAAGCTAAAAAGGAAAAAATACAGTTTAGGCCATTCTGACTACACCCTACCTCAAAATGTTGTGAGGTTAATTCTTTCATGACACAAATTAATCAATATAAATCCTAATATAGCTTCACAATAAAAAGATTTTTTCCCTAAAATTAATCATGTGATGTGTGTTTTGAACTGAAATGTCACTTTTAAATTTTAAAAGATGCACTTTTGGTCATTATTACCACACCGATGCATGAAATGTTATGATGTTCATTCCAAAATTCCATAAATGAATCAATGATTGTTTTACTATAAGTTTAATAACAATAAGGTATTAATTTCTTGGAATTGAACATGTAATGCTGGTTTTGAACTAAAATCTTAATTTGAAATTAAAAACATGAATTTTTAGTCATTCTAGCCACACTATGTCTCATAATGATGTGTTGTTCATTTTTACATGCCACAAATGAATCAATACTTTTTCTCCTGTAGTTTCATAACAATATAAGCATGTTTTAATGTAATTGATAATGAAACACATGTTTTGAACTAAATTGTCACTACTAAATTGTGAAAGACATATATTTGGTCATTATAACAACCTTAAGAATTAGACTGATATGTTCTTCATTTCTACATGAAAAACCGAATAAATGATTATTATAATAATTTTTCATGATAATAAGATCTCATCATCATAGAATTGTGTATGTGATGCCTATTTTGAACTAAAATTTAATTTTTAAATTTAAAATATTCATTTTATGTCATTTTTACCTCATTGAATTTTGAAATGATGTGTGTTTCATTCCAACATTCCAAAAAAAGAATCAGTATTCGTTATTATAAAATATCACAACAATAAGATCTTGTTTTCCTATGGAATTGGGTACAAATGATCAGGAGAAAAGAAAAAAAGACAAGACTCGGCTACCATCCAAATGGATTCTTTGAAAGTAAATTTGTAGGCTAATAAGAAAGATCAGGAGACACCTAAAGGATCAAATATAAGCCTCTTATCCTTCCTACACAATTCTCTAGTCAAATAAATGAGGAGATTATTATACATGATCTGGAATGGAAATATCGATGTGAACCCGCAGGCTAGTTTCCAACATTTTTCTTTATAGTGCAAGAAATTAGAGGTTGTGCAGGTTCATTCTGTTTATGTTCTTTGTTTGTTTTCTTGTTTCCTTACCTTTAGATGTTCTGTTTTTATTGGTGTTTTGTTTTTTTGATGATTTTCAAGAATACACAAATTTTTTCATTCCAAAAAAAATGTGTTCTATAATGACATGAAGTTCATTCCTACATTCTACAAAAAAAAATTAATGATTCTTTATTAGAGTTGGTCAAGAAATGCATTATTTCAACTAGAATACCAATTTTAAAATAAAAACATACATTTTCAGTCATTCTTACCACACTATATATCATAATAACATGTAGTTTATCTCCACATATCAAAAATTAAGGAAAGGCTATTAAGCTTATATTTCATGATGTTTTGAGTAAATTTTCGCAGTTTACAGTATTTGATAGATGTTTAATATCTCTTTAATGATTAATATAGGAAAGTAAGTATCTTTTTATTTTGATCACACTATATGTTTAAATGATGTGAGATTCATTCCTACCTGCAAAAAAATTATTCCAAAGTATTTATCTTATATTTTCATGATAATATAAGCACATTTTCTCCGAATTGAGAATGCATCACATGTTTTGAACTGAAATGTCACATTTAAATCGCAAAACACACAATTTTTTCATTACAACCACGCAAATATTAGAAATGATGTAAAATTTATTTCTAAATGAAAAAAATGAATGAAATGTTATTTTCCTATCATTTCATGAAAATAAAAACTCATTTTCCTAGAATAATGAACGTGACACACATTCTGAACTAAAATGTCACGTTTAAATTAAAATTATGTTTTTTAGTTATTATAACTACACCTCAAGTAGGAATTTTGTGAGGTTAATTAATATTTACCAAAACAGAATAAATATTCATTTTTCTATACTTTCAAGATAATATGATCATGTTTTCTTATAATTGTGCATGTGATAAATGTTTTGAACAAAAATATCTCTTAAATTTTAGGAAACACACTTTTGCTCATTTTGACCACACCTAGAGTAGAAATGATGCGAGATTCGTTATTATTTCCAAAAATTAAATCAATGATTATTCTATTATATTTTCATGAAGATTTTATTTAAATTTATTAAAATTGATCACGCAATGCACCTTTTCAAATAAAATATCACTTCTAAAATTAAAAAAACACATTTTAAGTCATTTAGACTACATTGTGTGTTAGAATGATGTGCGGTTAATTACTATATCTCAAAAATGAATCAAATACCATTTAAGTATACTTTAATGAAAATTTTATCATGTTTTCTCAGCTTTAAGTATATGATGCATGTTTTTTACCTCTTAAAATCTTAAAATGGAAAAGTATACTTTTAATCATTCTGAACACACCAAATGTTAGAATGATGCTTGTTTCATTCCTATATAAAAAAAATGATTCAAAAAATTCCTAGATTTTTTGGACAATTCAATATCATTTTCTTTGAATTGATGATGTAACACATGTTTTTAACTGAAAATTCACTTTTAAATTAATAATTCATAAATAAATACCTTTTAATGAATTGTCTAAAAAACATAACACAAAAAACCCTAACCATTCATCCCTAGGATTATCTATTTAATCATCTCAATATGCATGATAATTTGATTATTTACAATCCTGAGGAAACATAAATAAATAGATTAATAATAATGATGTGAAAAAAAAAGTGTATCTATTCAAAAATAGACACTTATAATAGACACCCATAATGATATTTGATTCATTCTATAGGCTAATACATACTTCATAAATTTACAGATGTAGTAACCTTAATCATTGCAATTTGGTTTTTTTAGAAATTATGAGAACAATATAATCTATAAGAAATTTTTTATTACATATGTTTCAATACTAAATTGTTAGTATGTAAACCAAAACAATTTTCCATATATAATATCCAATCAATTTATTCGTGTTTTTCATTTTCCTTTAACCTCTTATCATTAATACATTAGCATTGCACTAACAAATAAAACTTTAGGATAATAAAAATTATATATAAAATAATTGAAATAATATAAAATGTTAAAATTATGATTTTTACTTGTTAAAAGGGACATCATGTGTAGTTGATTTTTTAATAATCTAAACATAGATATATAAAATATATCATAAGTTTATCAAGATTTATCATAACTAGCATCCAGTGTATCCTAAAAAATGAATTGAAATATTTATTAGTACTACATAATAATAATGTAAATTTATCATAATAGTAAATAGTGAATGAAAATTTACCCTTACATAGTAGGTATTAAGAATAACCTATGATTTTTCCCATTCCTTAAAACACTATTACAAATTTTTATGATTTATCTAGAATTTAATCTTCATCCATTGATATTGATTTTGATGAATGAATATATGGGATTTTAAATCCAAAATATTGTTTCCATCATATGTTAATAATAAATTTTTAATATAAATATATTTCAAAAAATAATCTATTAAAATTGAAATTTAAATCATACATAAATAAATAAAAACTATACTTTTATCAATATACCATATATATATGTTTGATGAATGCTCCTAACCAGTCAAACATTATAATTTCATTTATATTTGTGAGAGAGATAAAATAAAAATACTCTTGTCTGTATATGTAAACATAGAAATTAAATTTTATATAATTACCCCCAATAAAAATGAATTCAAAAGGTTATTTAATGTTTTTAAATTTCTATGGAATGATGGTGAAAACAAATTAGGGCCCACTTATATTCATGATGCATTAGTTGATCCCATTTACTTCCTTGATAAATATGTTTATTTCCCCTTATAAAATTACATATAAAAGTTTTAAAACTTTCTATTTATCATAGAATTCTTTAAGTATAATATAATATGAAAATTTCATACCCCATTTTTATTAGGAGTGTTGATAAGACTGATCATCTAGGTAATGAATGTTCAAATATCTTGTTCATTAGTTCAAACATCAAAACTGTTAATGGGAAAAGTTAGATAAGCTCTTGGATTATGATCAAGTATAATATGAACACTTATATGACCTACCAATAATTATGTATGATGAATAGTTTCATCTTAAATAATTTACACCAAAACTCTTGCAATAATTTGGTAGGTGGATTCTGATAGATATAAATCCCAAACAATTTCATTCTAAAATATTTCTGAACAAATAAGAAAGAAATACTTTTTTTATATTTAAATATTAGAAAAAATCATTTAATTAATCACTACCACATGTTTTTTGAACTTAAGGAGGGTAATTAATAAACTCAAAACTTATTGTTTGTGGGTCCGGTTATACTATTCATTGTTATTGGTTCACCAATTACCTCACTTCAATCCGTTTCATGAGTATTTTTTTCTTCAAATAGTAATTATTCATATTTCACGACCCTTTTCCCCTATTCATATTCCTTTTCAGTATACTTACTCATTTCCTTTTTTAAGAAATCCCTTGGAAGGACTCCAAAACCCTCCCATTCAACCCATCCGTACTTCTATGGATGATTAAAAACCATCAATAATAGTTTTTTCAACTTTGAGAGATGAATAATCTTTTTTCTAGAATAGATTAATAAAAACCTAGTATGTGTTATTATGCTTTAAAATATAAAAAAGCAGTAGGTTTCACTTCTTTAATACATACAGTTTCATCCCATAAATTTTAATTGTTTTCATATATTTGTTGGCCCTTATTATTAAACAATACACCTTCCATGACACATGTTAAGGGATTGAGGTAGGGGGGTCTGATTTATCAATATAAATATCAATACAAATATGAAAATAAATTTTTATATTAAAAATATAATATAATTTACAAGAATATACCGATTGTTTTTTTAAGTAAATAATTCCTCATCCTTGTCTTACTGTATGATTATTGTAACATTATTTCACACTGCTTATTTCATGCACTCCTTTTTTATTTTTATAATTTAACATATTTGGAAATTAATTGAACATACATTTCATGATATATATTATAAAAAACCTGAATCCAAACACCTAGATCTAATGCTAAAAATTAATATTTACACTTCTAGATTTGATACTAATAAATGTGACCCAATTTCAACCATAAAAACATACAAAGTCAAAGGTAATATTTAATAAAATACATTCCCAATTACCTTCTAGGTTTAGAGTTATATAGAATTAGGAAAAACTATTAAATAATAATACCCTTGTATTCGAATGAGTATTTTTTCCATTATACCCTACTTTTCTTATTCTACATTAATAATTCAAAATATCCCATAAAATCCTCCAAAAATGAAACATTTCTATTGATAATTAAATTAACATCATTCTTCATAACTTAGTAAAAAGGAAAACATAATAAATGTTTGCTCAAAATATTATTAAAGGTAAAGAGAAGCATTGACAATTCAATGTCATCAGTGAGCATAAGATGGTCATAAGGGTATCAAGAAACAAACAAATTACATGAGAATAACATAATAGAATTGATACCCATCAAAACATGGATCATTAAATGAGTGACAAAGAATAAATATTTAACAAAAGAAATAGTCATATAAATCATCAATCATGAGACATAGGATATCAATCTTGATCCTACTGAGCATTAAAAACTCATAGTAAGCATAAATAAAAAGTGTTTTTATCTTAGAACATTAGATTCCTAAAACCCTTCCAAGGAAACTTATAAGTGGAATAACTAATACGGTAAAATTAAATCATAATTATCCATAGAAAATAATCATTACTCAATGCATTGGAGGGATATAATAGACCAAGCCATTATTGTTTTACATAATAGCCACATATCTTTGGTCTATAATGGAACCACCCATCCTTGGTTTATAATGGAATAACATGTAATAAAAATTAATTTCCACTAACAATAACACGAATGGAGTACTTAGATCTTTCATTTCATCATAAAACTGATAAAATTGCTATTATTCCATTAATAACTTCATTAAACCATTGAAAATAATGAGTTCCATGTCAATATATTTGAAACAACCTTAATTTATCTAGATAAATAATAAATATATTGTCATTAAAACATATACTTTGTAGATCATAATTAACATCACATTTTTTTATCATCGATGTATATAAATACCATTAAAAGATAATTAAAAACATTCTTCAAGAAAATATCCTTTCCACATTGAAAATACATTTTTAAATAAAAACAATTCCAAAATATTAGTAAAAAAATTATTTTAAAAGAACCTTGCAAACATGTAAATAAATATTCTAAGGACTTAGTAGTCATGATGGTGGTAAATTCTGTTTATGTAATAATTGTTAAAACAAATATATTGTTCACACCTTTCGAAAAAAATACCTTGTTCATAAAATGACCAAAAGATTCTTTTTAATCCTTTTATTAAAATTTAAAACAAGGTAAAATGAATTTAAATTATAATTTAAGAGAATTCAATAATATTATTTCAAAAAAAATTGGAAACATGGATATCAAAAATAATGTTTTTCTGGTCTAAAGAAGATAAATAAGGTCAAATTTTCATAAAAATATTCTATGAACCATTTTGAGTACTAAAGAGAGAAAATGGTACTCAAACATCCATAGAAGAATAAAAATGAAATTTTTTATCAAATAAGGATTATATAATTTCCACAATGTAAGTTCAAGCATAAATAACCCTGATTTAAAAGAGACCGAAACATAAATTCCTTAAGACTTTTGGTAACTTCTTGAATCATAGGCCCTATGTAAGAATAACTTAAAATGAATATTTAAATATCATGAACATAAATATATTCACGATATTACATGTAAAATCGGTAGTATATACACCTTATAAAATTAAATAGGTGCATAACATAAATTCATATCCCAAAGAAAAAACAATTGATATGAATAAAAATTACAAAATCGTATTATTGAATTAAATATTTATCAATGAAGATATTAATTGTAATAAATGTAAATAGGAAAAAATATAAATACATAAAAAAAAATTTAATGGTCATTTCACACATAATATTGGTTTAATATAATCAATGAATAAGTTATATGACCCAATGAAAGGAAATTGAGTTAGGAAATCCCACACTACTTTGGTAACTCTGAAATAAAAATACCTTGGATGGAGTAATAAAAATTAAAAATTTAAATAACCATAAGTATAATGTATTAATTATATAAAATTTAATAGGGTATTATATAGACTATATAAAATAAATTTTTTGTGAAACATTAAAACATGCCTTAATGAAGGAAAATTATGATGAAATCCCATACCTTGAGTCCAGGCATGCCATCTATGTCCTTTAAATATTTTTTAATAAAAATATATCGATTATTTAACTATTTAAAAAACTTTTAAATTTTATAAGTTTAACATTAAAATATTTTATTGTGTTTATTAAAATGATATATTTAATTACATAACCATTTATGTCCACGTTGGGTTCATTGACGATATTCTGTTCATTATTTAAAAATGCCTTTGGTATATTGACCATGGTCAAAGTGGTATATATCACATAATCCAAAGAATAATAATCATGAAATAATTATAATTCTTATAAATCATTTAAACTTTTAAAACTAACCATTAAACATGGTTATGAAAAATTAACTACATTATAATCATAGAGACAGTAGTTCGTACGTACGCATGAGTAATGTTTTCATTTTTCAAAGTGGATGAAAGAAAGAAGGTAAGTATAATTTTATGATTATAGTACTATTATTATATCATAAATATCATATTATTTCATAACATAAATTTATATATAATATATCTGTGATGTGTTTATGAAAAATGAATCAAGTCACTTCGTGGAGGTGATAATTCACACGTACGCAAGAATGAAGTTATCATTTTACAATGGATGGAATGGTAAAAAATAGATAAAATATTATATTAAAATAATAATATGTATGATATTTATTTAATATATGTACATTAAATCAATAGTTATAATCAATTGTGATGGGTGGTGATGGAAAATGAATTACATTGGTTCGTGAGGCGGTAGTCCCTTATACACACGAACGGTGGTTTCGTTTCCCATTTGATGGAAGAGTTGATGAATAAAATATATGAAATTAACATAATAAAATCCCATTATAAGTAATATATTTATTTTACTATTTCATCATGGTTTAATAATACTTTAAGTAAGTAGAAGAATAAATAAAACTAAATCATTCAGTTAAAATCTGTACATTTTCTTCTGATAACCTACTTTACTTTAAACCTTAATCCATCTAAGGTCGGTATTATGATAAAAATAAGAACTCTGTAATGTTGGGTGGGATGTTATGAAAGGATTTCGGTATGTGTAGATTAAAATAAATGTCTCTTTAATTGTATATAGAAAAGAATAGGGGGTTCCCATTTATAAGTGAGGGAAGCGACATTCTTGGAATTTCCTAATGTATTAAATTAATATAAAATAATTTTCATGTTAAAATGGATCAGAAAGGATAAATTTATACTATGATATTATTATTAGTCTAAATACAATCATAAAATATATTTTTTACATGTTTTGTTAGGTTTTTACCCTCATCTCATAGTTTTAGCCCCTCTTAACCCTTTTGACAATTACCGTGATATCAATGTTTTTACTCTTTAGTGGTAAGGAAAGTCTATAAGTGTAATAGGGACCCATAAATAGACAACGGTTGATATTTTAAAACATAAATCATTAATTTATATGAATATATTATTTTTATGAATTTTAATTCATTTAATTAAATATTATTTATTATAAAATATCATTAATTTCATTTTTGAAAATATATAAATTATTATAATATAATATGTATCTAACTCATAAAAAATGGTTCCAAAATAACATATATTATAAAGAAATTAGTATATTGTATTAATATAATCACACAAAAAAATATAGGTTCAGATATCATTTTAATCCTCATCTTTTTGTTTAACCCATTGGTTAAACAATTTTAACCTTAAATGTGGTAATGACTTTTTCAATATTAAAGCGTTATTATTTTACTTATATGGTAAAAATTGGATCATAAAGTTAAAATGTATAATATTTCAGACCATTTAACATCATAATTTTATTCTCTAAATATTTTATGATTTTTAAAAAGATAATAAAATATTATTTAATTTAAAATTCCATTAATGTAATTTTTTGACTCTATTCATTTAGTTTGGAGTTAAAGATAATAATATTGTAATATATTTAAAATATAACCCATAAAACATCCCTAATATGTTATATGTATCTATTATGTTCTTGTGACACCATAAAATAACCAAAAAAATATAGTTTTATAGTTTTTTAAAATCATTTAGTTGATTTTTCTACTACTTGCACAAGAAATGTGTTGGTGTTGCATTAGCTTTTAAGGTAATAATTTAATCACTAAAAATTAAAAAATAATTTAGAATTATAAAAAAAATATTTATATTTTAAATAAAAATTTATAACCAAACATGATTTGTTTTTGTCAAATTCAGAAAGCATTATAATGATTAAAATAAAAAATGTGATATTTTTAGATTTATCTTTTCTTAAAATATTATAAAGGTAAAAATAAAATATAAATGAAAAAAAGTATTGAATTTTAGAATTTTGGATTATTATGGATGAAATATATTCATCCAATGAAATTAATTCATTTGATTTATTGAATTTTAGGCCTTATAACATTAGTTTTAACACAAATTACCCCATTTTACCATTACTCTGGCAAAAAAATTTACTATTTTTACTATTCATAATGGATAAAAATAAAATGGTGCTATTTTTAAAATTTGAAAATAATAATTACAAATAAGAAATTTATTTTTCCGGATTCAATTTCATGAATTGGAAGGTATTAATTTAAGTTAAAAACCCATTACATAATAAAAGATAGTTTATTTAGAAAAATGAATTTTTTAAGACAAAAATAAACCTATAAAAAATATGGTATAATGATGAATAAAATGTAATTAATTAGATTATATAAAAATAAATAAAACATATTTAACTTTGATGTAAATTTTATTGTATAATGCTACTTTTAAATTACTTTATTTAATCAAAATAAATCATAGTTTTATAAAAATATTTATTTTTCACCACTCACTCACAAATTAATCTTTTCAAAAAATCAAAAAAAAAAACTTAAGATAACTTTTACATTATGGATTAAAAAATTATCTCATTATTATAAAATAAAATATCTAAAAATTATATAAATTTATTATGGTATTTTCTCACAAAAAAGAATAAAAACATTTTGGAATAAAATTTATTTTTGAAGAATAAAATGACTTCACTAAAAAATGAGTTCTTATTTACTAAGAATTTATCAATAAATTATTATTTATTAGACCCTTTATATATATATATATATCAAAATGTGGTTACTATTTTTCATACCTTCTAATTCAATAATTAGGTTACAATGGTAATAAGATAATAATATTTCATGGTTTGATTAATCTTGGTGTTGGTGTCATATATTCTATTGAATATTTTTTAATTTTGAAATTTCTAGATATTAAATTCTACCCCAAACCATTAATAAATTTCAAACATGAAATGTATTCTTGATATCCATAATTAAGGGTTTTGTATTTGAAAATACTTTTGTTGAACCCCCACATCTTAAAAAGGATTAATAAATCTTCCTCTTGAAAAGTGGGAAAGAGAATTATGATTGTCATATCAAATAACACATTATTAGGTGTACAAATAGGATAACATTAGTGGGAAGTAAAAATATAAACATGGAGTAAATCTTAATGACTAAATAATGATGGGTAGTGGTAGAGAACATTGATCATATGAAATTGAATTATCATGAGAAAGTTAATGACTACAAAACTTTAAATCAATAAGGTGTAAAAAATATCATATATTCATTGGAAATTAAGTTAACATGATAAATATTTTGTTCTAAGAAACTTTTATTATATTTAAGGAATTTATTCCCCATTTATTCTTAGAAAATAAATAAATATAATTACATGAAAAATATAATTTCATCATTTAATAAATTTTCATTACAATATCATCATTTTCCATAAATGATAATTATTAAAAATGAATTTTTAATTCATGAAGCACTAAAATCAACTTTTATTAGATCACATAACCAAAAAAAGGATAATAATTTCTTCCTCCTATCTTTAGATATTTACCAAAACTAAAATGGATAGCACAAAAAAAGATAATATAAAAAATATAGAATCCTTCATATGAAGAAATAATACATTAATATCCAAATTCCATAATAACACAAAAGGATCAACCTGGATCATTCCATAAATAAATAAAAATATATCCAAATTAACATCAATAACCCCAATATTAAAAAAAATTAACCTTAAAGGTTGTCTCATACCTTTCATCTCACATCCCCAAAAATGTAATAGTGTTTTTCCAAAATAATCATTTATGTTAAATCAAATGTTAAACCTAAGGGTTAAATATACCTCAACCCTATGAAAAATCTCTCAAGATATCATTTAATCGCCATTATAAATCACAATATAATCTTATAATGTAGTGAAATTCAAAAAAATATAATTAATCAAATTTAGATACTAACTTGAAAGAAAATAATTAGATTGAACATAAATATCTATGAAAATATCTCCTTATAAATGAATCACTATTAAAATATCAAGAATATATATATCCCACTACCCAATATACCATATTTAACATAATATAAAATCATATACTTGACTAATGGGTAATTTAAACCTCAATAGTGTTTTATTCCTAAACCAAGTAAAAGTTTCAAATCACCATAAAATCTCATCAATTAAAAACTCAAACGGGGTGTCTAAGAATTTGAAATTATGATCAAACTTAAACTTAAAAACCAATGATTGTATCCATTAATCCTAATATAAAATCACATGAAAACATCATAATATAAATAAAATTATAAACCCTGATCTTATGATAACTATAACAACCCCAAATTTACACTCCTTGATCCAATTCTAAAAAAATATTTTTCACATTTCTTGATATAATGTCAATAAATGTAACCTAATTTCGACCATAAAAAACATAAAATACTAAATTAAATATTGAATCAATTTCATACCCAAGGACCTTTTAGGTTTATATTTTAATAGAATTTTGAAAAACTCTTAAATAAAAATAACCTTGTATTCAAATGAATATTTTCCCCACTATACTCCTCTTTTCCAATTACACATTATGTTTTCAATATCTCCCATAAAATTATTCACACTTGATTCATTTCTAGTCATAATTAATATAACATAATTCTCCATATCCTTGTAAAAAGGAAAACATAAGAAGGGTGATCACAAATTCTCAGTAAGGGTAAACATAAGCATTAACAATTTAATTTCCTCAATGATCATAATATATCAATGAGGGTATAGTGACATGATAAAAGTGTGAGATAATAACATAATATAACTCATACACATAAAATCTTATATCATTATACATGTGACATGGAATAAATCTTTAAAAAATGAAATAACCATAGGGTCTACTTTTAGACTAAGCATATAAACATCTTCCAAAAGTATTCTTCCAAATGAGGTGTCCTTGACTATCAATTTCCCAATATGATAATCATAGAAGCATTATTTTACATGTGTAATTTTAAATTATTTTAGTCATGATGATTTATGTTTAGATATTTTCATAGACTATACCTTTTAATAATCAATCATGATTTATTAGTATCATCTTGTACCATACATGTCCAGTTTCTCTTTAATACTCACTTTTAGTATCAAGTCTTAGAAACATTCAAAATATAGATCCCTTAATCTCGATACATGTAGTCCATTAGTTTTATATATACATAATTTTCAACCTTCTCTTATTACCATTTACTGTTTCATTGTAGGAATATTTTTTTTGAAAGAATAAAATATGTATCACCCACCACGGTGAACATAAACCACCTCTTGGGTTATCAATTCCTATACAGTATGTGTCTCTAGAACTATTTCTCCTACAAAGCTCAGTGGAGTTCAGTATTCTTATGAAACATTATTTGTATCTAGATCCTTAACCCATAAAATTTTTTCCTACTCCCACCTTCTTCAATGATATATTATTCCTTTATGGAAATATTGTTGGTCTTGACTAGATGTTTATATCATTTGTGGATATAGAATTATTAAATCAGACGCATTTTAGTGTTAGATTATTGGTTTTTGGCCAAACTCATCCTTCAAAATTGATTTTTAATATAAAATTGTGTTAGTTTACAAATATATTTTTATCATATCACAATTTATATAATATCCATTGGATAATACAGTTGGTATATGTTTAGTTATTTTGATTATATTTTCAAAACATGTCATAGAAGAAATAATGGGTGATTTTAAATATATATAAGACGCATCATTGATCTTAATTTTACTACCATCATGATATTTATGTATATAAGGAAATAAAATATTTGGATTACCTTTACTCCATTTTTATTATCAATGATTACTGGGATAATATGTTCACCAATAACTTCCCTTATAGATTCCCCAATATTTACTAAGTGCACTCATTTACTTCAATGAGTATTTCTAAAAAAATTAAATGAATCATGTGAATTATATAAAGATACCTTTAGATTTTATAAAATCTCATGAGGCTATATTGAACAAACAAAATAAATATTTTCGACCTACGTTTATTTACAATGGTTTAATTATCTGAAACATGATAAGTAGTTTGTTTGTATATTTAGTATCATAGCTCAATTGAGGCTAAAATAATTTTATGGGTATAAATATGTCATTTAATTTTATTTTTTTACCAAGATTTATATTTCCATAATAGGATAAGAGTATTATACTTTTTACTCATCATTCACTGTAATGGATAAATTTGATTCAAGTGTTACTAAACCAATAGTTTAGTCTTTCAATTTCCATAAAAATTATTCCAAATATGAAATAATGTATCATGTGTATAACTGGAAACTGTGATAAATGTTTTAGTAACACTTATTAAAAACCTGAATCAATGCATTATGGTAATTAGAAGTAGTGATATCCCCCTAGTTGGTGTAGGAATATCCCTTTCTTAGCTCCTTTTGAGTTCACTCTGTAACCATTATATTCTTTACCATTTACTATATTTAAATAATTGTATATTGTCATCATATCTTATTGAATAAAAAAGTTATGAATAATAAATTAATGAATACACCTAAAGTTGATGAAAATTCTTGATTCTTTAATTCATTACATTTTTTTTCCAATATCCATTCATTTCACATAAGAAGAAAATAGCCTCTTGTTTATTATTCTACCTTTAAAGAATT
The DNA here is from genome assembly GCA_963277665.1 of Viscum album. NCBI lineage: Eukaryota > Viridiplantae > Streptophyta > Magnoliopsida > Santalales > Viscaceae > Viscum > Viscum album. Next base: position 1,679,560,575 of record OY728119.1, on the reverse strand, counting down.
TTCATATTTGAAGATGTTATAAAATATATTTTGGATTTATTTTATCCATGTGACCATCAACCTTGTCTTTAAAAAATTTTACAATAAGAGATGGAGAAATAGGTTTCAACCAATCCATATATTTTTGCGGTGTATGGAAGAAAGTAAGTTGAGTGATTTATCCATTTAGTTTATCTAGGATTAGACAAATAAGGATAACCTTGGTGGTGAGGATGATAGTATAGGATTAATGTATAGTTTATTATCCAAGTGGAATTCCAATTTCTCTAACTGATCAAAATACCCCAGTATTTTGAAATCATGATCAATAGAAAGATCACCTTCATTTAGTTTACCCTGATATAGTGCATTGATAATCTAATTTATTTTAATAATTTCCTTTTATTTATTAAGAAAAATAAGAAAATATATTATGGTGTAAGAATTAATTTCTTTATGTTGTATCATAAACTCTTGGAATGTAGTTGATAATATAATACTACAGACCTAGGAAGAATCATAAACATATATTTGGAAGGAATCCTTTTCACCTTTTCTCACTTGTTGTGGTGGTAGAAATGGAATAGGGGATTCCAATATAGAATACAATATTTTTAATAATAATACATTGTATAAACCATTGTACAAAATATGAATATTTGTATTTTTAATGGAATTCCTAGAGATAAAGAATTATTGAACTATTTTTATGTTTTTCTTTTCATTTTTTATAATAATTAAAATATATTATTTTTACCTAACTTGATTACAATTTATATGAGGTATTATGAAATTAATTTTATTAAGTCTCATGCTATTCTATTAACTCTCAATGACCATCACCATTGAAATCAGTATATCCCATCACTAAAGAAATTGTAGTTAAAAGGATTCATATTTACTTTCTTACAATCTAGACTTAGGCCATGAAAATTATAAGAAACTATTTAGGTAGGTGGTCTTGCCAACTCTGGGCTTGCAGTTCCTTGATCTGTTGAGTGGACTCCCCAATCCAGAAATCCTAACTAGGATTTCCTCAACCCTTGCCTATATATTTTTATTGGGTAGAAGTAGGATATTAAAACCAATACAAATTTAGTTAATTTTTCCCACTATCTTATTTAAGAGACCATTATAATTAAAATTCCCCTCAATGTAGGCTGAACTGATACCTTAACTAAGGGTTTATCTTAATTTAGAAAATGGATGTTTTAATGACTTAATATTATCATGACCAGTTTTATTTATTATATGTAAATTATATCTTACATTATATTTTAAATTTCATGTTAATATTATGTGTATTATACTAAAATGATTGACAATGTTTTGATAAATCCTTTACGCATAATCCAGTTATTTATATTCTAACATTTTACATTGGTTCATTTATTTATCTCATCATGGTCTTTCATCCATTAAATAACTCTAAAATATATATTTTTATTCAAAAAAAGATTTTAAGGGGTAAGTGAGAACTCAAAAAAAATTCAACGTATCCCAAAATCAACCATATTGAAAATCACAATTCCATTCCCTAAAAATTTAAAGGAGGATGAATATTTTACCTGGTATAAAATCCAATCAATAGAGGTTCCCTCTATTTATAGATCCTTCTTAATAAGTTCCTCAAAGTTATATCCTATCTTATCCAAAGCTGGAAAATATTCCTATAGATTTATTTTCCTCTTGTTAATTCTATGATCTAGGATGAGATCTTAATTGTGGATCGAGAATTTTTTCTCATCATTGAGATCAACTTGGAGATGCATCACAAACATCTTATCTTCCTACTAATTTGGAAATTTGATGTTGAATTAACCCTAAAACAAATATTATTTGTATTTTATAATAAGTAACAAGTTTCTATCCTTTTAAAATCACTCATTTATTACATCCTCTTGGAAACAATTGTTTAGATACTTTTCAAGTGACTATTCTGGATATACCCTCCTACCACCTTGAGTATCCACTTCACCCACACAAGTAGTTGAAACATGCTCACCCTACCTAACTAACTCAAGGAAAACTCTACCTTCAAGTGAAAATTTCATTGAACATACCTTTCCATTAGTTTTCTTGGATTATCCTAATGATGTAGTTACAATGGGTTTCAGTAGGTTTGAGTAGTCATTTCATTGCCTCGTCTTTTCCCCTTTTTCACTGGAAAATTTTCAAAAACATAGTTACTGTATTCTTATTTCACAATCCAAAAATAACATTCAGTATCACAGGGTTATCATGATCATATTTTGAAGATGTTTAGTAGTTTGTTTCTTTGTTTCTCATCTCAGTTTCCACCTAGGTATTTTACCCAGTCTTCTTATTTTTCTATCATGGAATAACTATTTTCCAACCTTTAGTATCTGCATAATCCATTTCATTCACATTTAGATTAGTAAATATATTTTTTAATTGGATTAATCTTGGGAGATACTTCTGGATAGAAGGCCCCTACACTTGGGAAACTAATTCACAAAAACCATATAAATCCCTTAACAAATAAAGAATATCTAAATGAGACTTGGTGCTAGTGGCATCACACATACTAGCACCAGAATCAACCACCAGCCTTATTCCTTCACCACAATCCTTGTTAATATCTTAATTCTCAGCAGAAAAAGTTTTTTCAAAGGATATAATATTAGGATCTTATCCTTCCCTCTCCCGTGATATTTCCATCCATCTTAGAACAATCTAGGTAAGAAATCTAGTTAGAAAAAACATCTCCAACCCCTAATTATGGTTTTTGAGGTCCCTCATTCTCCCCAGATAATAAGAAGTTTCATTGCCTTTGAAATATGAGATGGTTGTAGGGAGTCCCACTCTTTCACCTTGACATCATTTATAAGCATCATGGCCTATGTGGTCTCATGTCTAATATAAAGATACCCAACATTCATATAGGACCATCTACTTCCAACAATGTTTTCCATCAATCTCAGTGTAGATTAAATCAAACAAAGTATAGTGTTGGGAATAAGTTTTCATGAAGTTTTGTTTCGATTTTTAAAGAAGTTTTTAGTGAATTTTTATTATTTTTTTGTCAATAAAATTAAATCACATTACTTTGTAAGTTATCATGACCAGATGGTATGATGAAAGGAAGCATGGTAATCAGAAGATTAGATAGGTTTTGATATTTTTTTTAAAGGTTGGGGTCGAAGCCTCATTTATTATTAAAGGAAAGCAAAGACCTCTTTAACTGGGTAGAGGGAGACCCATTACATATCCCGAAGGCTCAGTGGGAATTTAACCCATTACATGGCCCGTAAGACCATTTTTTAAGCCCAAACCCCATTCTGTGAATAGTATTGCTATAGTACCCACAATGCTACAGTGCTGTACAGTACCCGCCACTGCTACAGTGCTCTGCCGCTGCTACAGTGTTCTACCGCCGCTACATTTCCCGTCGTTGCTACAGTGCCACCGCTACAACAGCCCTGCTACAGTACCATGCGCCCAATGGGTTTTGAACCCCCATTTTTCATGTAGAATTAAGGGGTTCTTACCACTAATACGCATGTGGACACTGATAATTCATTAGACACTAGGTCATTAATCTGAGAAAGTTATTAGACATTTTATGAAAAGGTGAAATATTGAGAAACTCTTGTTGAATTGATTCTCTAAAGAAGTTTTTGAAGTTATTATTGAATTTTTCCAAGGGGTGATGATATATATAAATTTTTGAATGATTTTTATTTAAAAATAAATGAGATATAAGTCTAATGAATTTTTAAAAATGTTTATGGAATAATTTTTTCAATGTTTTTAATATGTGTTTTTTAGTTACTTCATAGAGTCAATATGAGGATGCATTTTTTTTTACAATTGGTCATAATCATGAGAAATATGTATCCTTACATATGTTTTCATCATAATTACATTGATATTAGATCAAATAATTTCTTGAATGTTTTAATAAGGTTGAATTATAGAGAATATTCAAGAAGTTTTGAGAAGAATCAAGAATATTTGAGAAGTGAAGAAGGGGTAAAATATGAATTCAAAATAAATATGAATTTTTAGTTTTGGGAAATTTGGTTGAGTGGGAAAATATTTTATATTCCCACCCATACTTCTTTTGGTGCACCTATAAATAAAATAATTACATTTTACTTTCTAACATTGAAGTGTTGTTCATGTGTTATAAAGGTGAGAGCATTGAAGAAGAAGGAAGAATGATTCTTGAAAAATATTCCCAAACAAATTTCTTCAGACAGAAGAAGAGTAAGGAAGGTCAGTAATTAGAGGTTATTGGATCAGACTCTTCCATTAGATGTATATTTATAGTGAAATTGTTAAGTGGTTTATAATTGTTTCCATGTTATTATTTCGATATCTATTTTCAAGACGGAGGTATCAAATAGAGGAATTGGACTGAGCCATTAGACTGGGTTTTCATAAAAAAGTATATAATGAGTATTTCTAGTTTCTACAAGGTAGGAAAGTGAAGAATTTTTTTATAAAGGAATTCAAGTGGAAGTTCATATTGAAGCATAGTAACTTGTTTTGAAAAAACTGGTGAAGGTTTCATTACTTGTTACAGAAAATTATTTTACCTCATTTATACTAAAATAAGCACATGCACTATTGTATTGATCATAGTGATTCTCAAGTTTAAGGGTATATTTTACTTTTTGTATCCAAAAAAGGACTTTTTTTCTAGTGTATTGTGTGGTATTGGATTATTTTCAAAACGTTTTAAGTATTTAGATACTCTTTTTGAGTAGAGAAATATGTAAATAATTGTGTTTCTATAGATTTGTGATTTTTTTGTTTTTATAAAAGTTAAAAATATTTAGCTATAGGTGATGGTTGTTTAAAAGGAAAGAAAACTAAAACAAATACATCACTAATTCCCCCCCTCTTGCTTTCAGTGATACATTGATCTTGGTTGGGAATTATCAATTGGTATTAAAGAGAAGTTTCCTTTTATTTACTATTTATTGATGTTTTTTAAGAGAAGTTGTTATGGATAATCTTTGTTATGTGAATAGTAAGGGGATCCCAATATTATATAGAAATAATTATCATTTTTATAGTTATAGAATGTCTTCATATCTTATTTCTATTGGGTATAATGTTTTGGAAGCTACTATGGATGTATTTACTTTTGTTGATGAAAAAAAAATTCTTACATCTTTGGTTAATAATAATTATGAAAATGATAGAAGTGATAAGAATTATTTACTCTCATAACATTATGAAAGTTAGTTTCTAATAGTAAAGGGATTTTCTACTACCAAATGTATCTAGGAAAATTTGAAGAACATTTATGAAGTAATTACAAAGGTAAATAAATCAATGTTACCAATATATAGGCTAAAATATACAGATATTAAAATGGGTGAGTATGAATATGTTGTTTAATTCTTTATAATAATGAATGATAATGTTAGAATGATAAAATTTATAGGTTAAAAGTTATAAGACTCAACCTTAGTCGAAAATATCTTGAGAATTATTCTTGATAGTTTTATTCTAATGTTTCATCTTTGGAAGATAAATATCTTAAAACACTATCTCTATATAACCTTCATAATAATCTTATTATTTATGAAATGAGAAGGGAAAAGGTTATGAAAGGGAAAAAATGTTGATAGAGAAATTTCCTTGAAGGCTACAAAGTAATTAAAGTCCTATAAGTTTCTTGATGATGAATATTCTAGTTATTGGGAATCCTAAAATGAGTTATGTAGCAATGTTGATGAATCTTTATCCTTTTTTAATTTGAAAATAGGTATAAGAAAGTATAAAGAGAAAATTCCATTAAAATGTTTTAAATGTGGAGCTGTTATGAATTTATAGATAATTTCCTTAAATAAATAATGAGGATGATATTGATGAATATGATATAAGGAAAATAAGATCTTAGAAGAAATAGGTTGATAATCTAAAATGTTATTTCAAGGGAAAATATAGAAAGTTATCTAAATCAAAAAAAAATAATCTTGTTGTCTAAATATGATGAAGAAGATGCCAATTAACCTATGTCTGAAAATTATACTGAAGTTTATAGAGAAATTACTTACACAACAAAATTTAATTTTGAATAGTTAGGAAGTATTAGTTTTAACTATGAAGATACTGAGTTAGAATTTCATCTGAAAATATATCTGAAATAATGTCTTAGAAATATTTCTAGACATGAATGAGGGATCAATAAGTTGAAGAAGGAAAGTCCTATAGGAAACAATAAAGAATATATTTATAAATAGAAATATAAGTTACATGAATAGATTTATTGTTCAAATAATTCTTTTGAGAAATGAAGGAATAAAAATGAACATCTTGAAGTTATGATGAATGATAAAGAGGAAGAGTTTGAACTTGTTCAACAAAAAGTTTTCTAAATTTGAGTAGGGAGTGACATGTTTCAAGAAATATATCTCTAAATATGGTGAATGTTCTAAATTTTTTTTACTTGAGATGGATCCAAATATACCTTCGAATTTTGATAAGAATATTGATGTTTCTCTTAAGAAGAATAATTTTGAAAATCACGTAAGTGGGAAAAACAAATAAAGTTGGAAATTCATATTTTTCTAAAATTTCTGTGTCTGAAAAATAATTGTCTACCAAATATGATTCTAATAAGGTTGGAAATAAATTTTAATTGAAGAATAATATTTTGATTGATGATAGAATGTTTGGGACTCAATAGTGTTCTGATTTGAAATATAGAAAGGTTACTTTGAAACATTTTCACAATTCTAGACAGTATGAAAGTTAAAGGGGAATGTATTCCTTTTTTGGTTACTTCTAGTATTTTGGTGGAGTTGTGAATAAAAAAATATTTTTTTGTCCGATAAAAAATATTACAATTGGTCTATGATTTATTGATGGAAAACCTCAAGGGGGATTCTGTACACTTAAAGGAAGAAACATGAGAATATTTTATTAAAGAACTCAAATAAGTATGTTTTGAAATTTGAAAATAGATTCCAATCAATATAAACTATTTGTGAGAGATGTGAACAACTTGGACATATTTCAAAGGGATGTATTGTTTTGATATTATCACAAAAACATGTTTATAATAATTCTTAGAATCTGTATGTGAAGAAAAATAATGGGAAAAATATTTTGTTATAGAAACCACTCTCAAATATACAAAAGGAGAACAACTTGAGATCTTGGATAGTGGGTATTATTCACACATGATAAGGGATTTTAAATTACGGAATAATGTGAAAGATATCAAAAAATGAACAATGATGTTTTATAATAATTAATACCATATAATCAATAGTGTTGGATTCTATATTATGTGGGAAGAAATGTTGAAATTAAAGAAATATTTTTTTATTGATGTTGACACACAACATGTTGACTGTTTCATAGCTTTTTGATGAAGACAATAATTTTTATTCATAAAATATGTTTTTTTGTAAAAAATCTAGGAATATGTAAAAGTTTTTACAAAATCCCAACACATAAAATAAAACTTGTTTCAAGTTGGAAAATTTTCGAAGTCGTGTCACTTATGCATGAATAGAGAAAATCCGTTATAAAACAAAAGTTTGGGACATATGTGTCAAACAAACATGAGAATGTTATCAAAATGAGATAGTGTATGAGATATTCATGATATGTTAAGAATAATAGATTGGTGTTTTATTATTTTTTTATAAGGGGGATATAACAAACTTTATTCATAAGAAAGTTGATATATGTTCAACTCAACCCCTAGAATTTATTCATTTTGATATCTGTGTTCCAATGATAAAATAATCAACATTCAGAGATAAGTACTTCATACCTTTCATTGATAATTTTACTCACATTACTTGTGTTATTTATTTTAAACATAAATAAAAATCTCTATATATGATTAAGAGTTTTAGTATAAGATCTGAGAAGGAATGTGGGTATTTTTTGGAGATGTTGATAATAGAAAAGGGTGGTGATCATAATAATAAAGAGTTCAAAGTTATCTTGAAAACCATAGAATTCATCATGAGTTTATTACACCCTAAACACCATAACAAAATCGTTTTTTTGGAGGAATAATAAAATTTTAGTTGTAATGGGACGTACTATTCTACTTGAACATGGAATTTATAATTACTTTTGGAGGTAATCCATGAGCACAATCATCTATATTAAAAAATGATGTTTCTACAGTCCAAATTACAATATGAATCCTTATCAAATGTTTTATGATAAAACTCTATGTTTGATACACTTAAGAGTTTTTGGGAGTCTATGCACCATAAAGAACAAAGGTGCAAACCATGGAAAGTTTGATCAGAGAGGTTAAGATGGAATATTTATTGGATATTCTCTATATGGGATAGGATATTAATGTTTAAAAAAAGAAACAAGATTATTATGTTACTATGTTGATGTAAAATTTTTTAAAAAAGCTGAGGAATATGTGTCACATTCCCATGAAGATGAGGAAGATGAAGAGGGTAAAATAATTATTAATATGCAACCTGATAAGGATAAAAACAATTGTGATACCAGACAGGTGGAAGAATAAAACTCAATTATTTCTAGTGGTGGGGATTAATTTCTAACATCTCATCATAGGATGAGGAAGCAATTTGATGCTAAAAACATTACTGATAATCTAAATCAAAAGGTTCAGATAATAATAATATCAAAAGTTGTTACGCATGTTTTTTTATTCAAAAGTTACGCCAAAATATGTTAGTAACTCCTTTGAGAATGTAGATTGTATTCAAGCCGTGAATAAAGTGTTGTGTTTGATTGAAAAGAATGATATTTGGTAACTTGTACCTGATCCAAATGAAAAAAATATTGGTAAAATGTGGTTGTTTTAGAGCATGTTAAATTATTATAATGAAGTGATAAGAAATAAAGCAAGGTTTGTGTGCAAAGCTTACTCACAAATTAAAGGTACTGATTTAGATGAAACTTTTTATCCCATGGAAAGATTATAAACAATTTGAATATTTCTTTTAATTATTAAAATTTAAAGTATAAAATTTTTCAAATGGATATAAAGTCAGTATTATTGAATAGAGAACTTGATAAAGAATTTTAGGTTAAGAAACCTTGTGAACTTGTTATTGGGAAGGATGGAAGTTGTGTGTGCAAGTTGAAGAAATCCTTGTATGGGCTAAAATAGGCTCTGAGATCATGGTATTCTCTATTGTATTAATTCATAATAATGATGAGTTTTAGTAATGGAAACATTTATAGTAATCTATAAATTAAAATATTTAAGATATTTCCCTCATTATAATTTTATATGTTGATGATATTATGTTTTCATGGAATTATGACTAAACATGTAAATTATTTTCTATAGAAATGAAAAAAGTTGTTTGAAATTTCCATACTGTGATAAATGATATACTTTCTTGGGTAATAAATCTAAAAAAATAAAGACAACATATTTCATTCTCAATAAAAGTATGCTAAATAACCTATTAAGAAGTTTGGCATGGAAAATTAGAAACTTCCTTCCACACCAATTTCAGTGTGAAACAAGTTGACTAAAGATAGATATGTTATGGTAGTTGACTCCAAAGAGTTTCAAAAGTTGATTGGAAGTTTTATAAATCTAACATCCATAATACCATACATTGTTTATAATATTACCTTATGTGTAAGATTAAAAATTAATACAAAATAATCACATCTGTTGGCTGGAAAAAGTATTATAAGATATAATAAAGACGTAATATATTTTCTAATCAAGTAGGATAGCTCGGAATGTTTTGATTTATTTGGATATATAAATGATAAATGGGAAAGAAGTATTGATGATAAAATATCCACATCTGGTTGAGTTTTCTTTCTAGGGAAAAGTTGTGTATGTTGGTATAATAAGAAAAACAATTAGTAACTATTAGCACAAATGTAGCTGAGTATGTTTCTTCTACTCAATCTACTTCTCAACTAATGTGGATGAATACTTGGTTAGAAGACTTACTTGTTGAACTAATGTTACCCTTTCTCTTCGGTTATGATAATTAGAGTACCATCAAAAATAAAAGATACCAAGTAAAACATTATCAATCAAAACATATTGATATTAAATATCATTTTATTAAAGATCATGTGGATAATAAACTCAAGCTCGAGTATGTTCCTATATAAGAATAATTTTCTAACATATTCACAAAACCTTTACCGAAGGAGGAATTGTTTATGATGAGGATAAACATGGGTGTCCATCCTCTTTATCTCCATGGATGAGGTACATGTTTATATCCCATATCTCATATTTTATTGGGATATTGTTATCAAGGTGGATAATTGTCTCACAAATATTTCCATTGATATTTTCTAAACCTTTTAAGGAAGCCTATATATAGGAGAAGTTTTGGGTATGATGTGAACTCACCATGTAAGTGTGTGAAATTTTCTAAAATTTTGTAGAGATGGTTTTATGAAAAATTATTTTATAGTTATAATAAAGTTAATAATATGTGAAGAGGTAAAAGACTTGAATTGTTTTAGTACTAGGATATTTTGAAAGTTTATGAAGTTCTATAAGTCACTACTTTTGGAAAACATGATTTTGTTGTCAATAATTCTTATTTCATATAATAAGTTAGATCACACATTATTAGAATTGTTTATAAGTGATCCATAGCTTGAGGTTACAATGTTTTGTGATTTATGAACCTTGGTTGATAATAAAATCAAAAGGGTGGTATTATTTGGACCATGTGGGAAGGAAGTTGTTTTTGGATGCTGATAGAAGTTCATGCTGATTTTTTTTGTATTTTCTAGTCAAGAAAATGAAATCACATTAATTTTTATGTTTTAGTGATCAGCTGATATGATTAAAGGAATCATATTAATTAGAATATCAAACAAAGTTTTGATAAGAAAGTTCATAAGTTTGGATTTTCTTTTCTTGAATTATTTTTTGAGTGAAGAATTTTTTCAGACTCACATTATATCCGAAAAAAAGGTTCAATTAGTATGAGAAAATATATTGGAGACCGAATGTCTCTGAACTAAATTTGATGATTCTTTTTTTTTGGTCAATTCACAAATATCATAAGTTTTATTAGTAACTTGTGATGCAAGACTTATCAAATAAAGTGGGAGAATATATTTTTGGTGCCTTAAGATCAATGATGATATGAAAATTCTAAAATTCTAAAATTCATGAAAATGTCATGATATAAGATTATTTTTGTGGAGGAAGAAAGTATAGAGGAAAATAATTTTATACTGACATCAGTACATCAGATGTAGTATGACACAAATCAATTAGAGGCTGAAATAATTGTGGACACATATAAGATAATGGAGTTTGTTGGGACTGATTCATGTAAAAAATTAAAAGACAGATCAACCAGATGATAATGAGTAATGTAGTTAGCCATTTTCATGAGGATGGATTTTTTTACAATTAGTTTAATAAAAAAGAAAATTTGATTAGTTTTTCATGTCGTTCAAGAGTTATCAGATAAGAAGTGGTGCCAATTCATCAGAACAAAATTGAAAATGATACATTATAGTAATACAAAACTAATCAATCATATGCATGATGACATTGATACTTCATTAGATACAGGATCATCAGTATAAGTTAGTTGTTGAACTTTTTAATAAAATGTGAAAATCAAGAAACTATTTTTGAATTTTTTGAAAAATGGTGTTTTTGAAGTTGTTTCTGAACTTTTTATAAATGTTTAGAACATATTTATATGATTCAATGATGTTCTATCAAAATAAAATTATATAAGTCTAAAGAAGTTGTAATAATATTTATGACAGAAAGTTTTCAATATTTTTAGTAGGTGTTTTTCAGTCGGTACATATCATCTGTATGATGATGCATTCTTTTTGCAAGTTCTCATCATAGTGAGAAATCGTCAGTCATACATAATTTTTCATCGTAATGACCTTGGTATTGGACTAAATAATGGTATGAAAGTTCAAACAATGATGAATTATGGAGAAGATTCAAAAAATTTGATAATAATCGAGAATACTTGAGAATTACTAAAAGAGTCAAATATGAATTCAATATAAATGTGTAATTTTTGTTTTAGGAAATTTGGTTGAGAGGGAAAATATTTTAGATTCCCACCTATAATACTTTTAGTATACTTATAAATATAATAAGTACATTTTACATTAAAATAATAAATTATTGTTCATGTGTGAAAAAATTGAGAGCACTAAAGAAGAGAGAAGAAGTTTTCTAGACAGTGTTTTCCTAAGCAACATATCCTAATATGAAAAGCATAATGAAAGATAGTAATCAGAGGCTACCAAATCAGACTGCTCCAATGGATATAGATTTCTGGGGAATGTTTTAAGTTGTTTAAAATTACTTTTGGTGAATTTTTTATTTATTTTTCCGATAGAGGAATTATATTTAGTTTTCATAACAATGTATAAAAATGTTAATCTACCTACTATGTAATAACCCGAGATTTTATAAGATATATTCTTTTTAATTTCGTTCATATCTTCTGTTGAACGATTCACCAAGATTATCTTGCGCTATACGCAACACCGTATTAGCTTGCAGTATACGCAACACTAATCCTAGATCGTGTTACACACAACTTCATGTTTGTTTCATAGTGGTTATTCTACGAAACATTGAGTATTTATATATATATTCAATGTATTTTGTTATACACAGCAACAAAGGATTCGTGCACTACATGCAACCCTGACTTGGCTTGCATTACACGCAATCGCGACCTTCCTCGATAGCGTGTGATTTACGCAATACCGGGTTTTACTAAACAACGATATATTATTATAATATTATTATGAACTAGTCGTTATAAATAGTATTAAATAAATTTTGTATTTTATAACATTATTATTCATCTTACACATTTTCTAGAACATGGCATAAGAACAAAATAAATGTTTCGGGTAAAATAAGTATTTTTAAAAAAATGCAGTTTTACCGCCTTTTGATGGTGCACCCACTTTAAATATTGTTTTTTACATGTTTATAAGTTCAATTTTTCAAAATAAAATTATTATTTGGAATCAAGATATAAAATTTTACATTGTATAAATTTTTCATATTATTCTGATAACTTTCATATTTTAATAAATAGTAAAAACATGCTATATTTTAATTAAAAACAACTTTTTTCATCGTAATAACTTATGTGTTTAAATTATAATATTGAATGGTTTTAAAGTATAAATAGAATATATTTTTACCATTCAATATAATTTATGTCATTAGCATTGATTTTACCTTGAATTCATAGGTTAAATCAATTCAATCTTTTGCAATGTTTTAAAGAAAAACCCATTTTCTTTCGATAATGGGATTAATTTTAATTTAATTTCTGCAACTTTTGTGTATTGAATTTGGAAAAATGGATTCCATATTTGGAATCTGTGGGTCCAAATTATGTTAATAAGCTACTTTTTATTTTTGGGAATTATAAATAGTAACTACGGTAAATTTTATTTACCATAGTTAAAGGTAAATCGGGTAATTAAGGATAAATATAAGATTATAAAATTACCCTAAAACATGCCAAAATACTATTGGATGGATAAAATTCGACCCATATCACCTAAGGGTCAGATTAGATTCATTTTATGGACTTTTGACCAAGAAAATAATTTATTTATTATTAAAACCAAAGAAAGTGACAACATGTCACTCTCTTAAATCTTATAAGTATAATAATTTTAATTTAGTGATAAACATCTTAAAACTTCGAACATGAATAGTCTCCAGAAATATAATAAAATTATCTACATCATGATAATTTATTTAGAATTTTTAGGGATTAAATAATTGTCATTAATGGTGATACATTAATGATGTAGAAATTATTTATTTAGTGAAAAATCAATAATATAATTTTTATTGAAATATTAATACATCTCAAAAGACCCAAAAATCTGAAAAAAAATTATTATTAGTGTATATATAAACCCTAATCGTCCATTGGTCGAATTGTGAACCATTTGGATCCTTATTAAGATGATTATGACACTTATATTATTTTATTTTAAATGATGTCAAAGTTGTCACCTTCATAATTTAATAAATATAACAATTTAACTATTATGATTTTAAGATGATAAATTATAGTAAAAGTATTACTGTGAAAGGTAATAGATTTATCTTGATAATAGGATTTTATTTTTAAATTTTTAGGCAACAAATAAGTATATTAAATAATTATATAAAAATGTTGTAGTAATTATTTTATTAAGAGATAAACCAAATAAATGGTTTTAAAAATAATAAAATAAATACTATATGAACTATTTAATGTGCTCCACTAATTTTCTAGATACATATGACATTTTATGAATATATTAAATCTTTTAGTTCAAACATATCTTCTGTATATATTTTAATTAAATTCAAACAAATGAATAGTTTCAAAATTGACACTATTGTTATTTTATAAAAATAACATATTATAAAATTTTTTAAAAATCACAAAAATATTTGAAAATTATAAATTTACATTTATAAGGTCTAAAATGTTTTAAAGTATCAAATTATGGACAATTCACAACAAATAATTAATTTCTTTGTTATAAATTAAAATTTAGAATATTATTACCACAAATAAAATTAAATTGATTTAGTAAAGATAAATCAAGTTGATAATGTTTAAAATAATTTCCTAACATGTCAAAATTTTATTGGTTGATGATATTGCAACCCTATATCATCTAATATTATAATATGAGTCATTTTTGGTGGTTTTTAAGTGGGGTTAGATTTATTATAAATTAATATTTTTGAGATTTCCAAAGGTGCCCCTCCCCTCCCTTATAAAAGGGAACCTCCTCCCTCTCTTCCTCACACCACTTTGAGCCTTCAATATCGTCCAAACCCTACCAAATTCTCTTATACACTTCCCTAGAAATATACTAGAGGTTCTGGTCTTCTTCAGAGACCGAATTTAGGTCCCTAAGAGTAGGTCTCAAAGAGGCGCTTCAAAGAAGAGGTAATGTCCGTTACCGATTCTTTGACCTTTATTTCTTCTTCCACTTCTTCTTATTAGGTTGTTTCATTATGAAGTAATAAAATCAGTATCACTCATATACTGATATATTATTATAAGTATAAAACAACCCTATTTCACCATCTATCCATCCTACGGAAAAAGAAATCACCGCGCGTGCGTACGTACGGAATATCATCTCCACGCCATGGTGTAATCTATTTTCCACCACCACCTTACTTGGATGGGTATAATGGTGTAAATAATATCTATATGTGATTATTTTAAAGTGATTTTGATTCTGTAGTAGTATACATACACTCCAATTAAATTCCACGATCATGGGAATGATATCATCGCTCGTGCGTACATACGGAATACCGTCTCCACGATGCGATGAGATTCATTCTCAATGATTAACCATTCATAAATGATTATAAAGTATATATAATAAGTAATAATGAAATATATGACATAATAATGATACTATATTTATGTATATATATGTGTATGTCATCCAATTAATTCCATTCAGTTCAATGAGGAAACGAAAACAACATTCATGCGTACGTACGGCCTACCGTCTCCATGAACGGTGTATTTCTTTCCATTTATCGATATATTATATATATGTATATTCTGAATATATATTATATATAAATAATTTTTTATATTCTGGAATTAAGTAATCATGTTCTAAGTAATCATATGAATAATTACAAGTCAAAACAAGGACGACAAATGAAACGATTTTACCCAAAACGCTCTTTAACATGGAATTTACAAAAGAACGGGTAATATAAAGTAATAAGTGAAACATATATGATATAATAACAATGAATATAATTCTGTAATAAGTTAATGACATTATTTAAATCATTATACAGGAGGTTCGGATACGTACGAAGCATATCGGACATAAGGTAAGGGACAATTTTGAAAATATCATTTTTATCCGAGATTGCTTATTCGTAAGTATTTACTGGGGTTATTTCTATCATCCATGTCCATGTTTTATAAAAGTTTTTTCATGTATGTTTAAAGTCCTTTTTACCCATTTTTGACTTTTACTACATGGTATGTATGGAATCTTACTATTACGAGGTACTTTTTGACTTTTCCGGCAAAAGTACGAGAAGAATATTTTTTAAACTTATACGGCACGAACGGATTTTTACAGTTTTATAAAGCCTTATTTTAATGAAGCTTCCTCAAAAATATTTCATTACTATTTTCAACAAAATATCTTTCTTTTAAAATATCATGACGTTTTGTGAAAAGAAATTGATTTTGAAGAAGAGAGGATATTTTCCTCAAGAATTCATTTCAAGTGTTTTATCAAAACCTTTTTCCATCTAAGATGACATTATTTCATATGTGTATGTTTCAAGTATAAAGTATCTATGATTTACATGGTTTCACTTTTATTATTATTAAATGATATCCATTTCTTTTATATGGATTATGTGATTATGGGATGATGTTTATGAAACCCATTTTATTTATTTGGTTATTATGAATGATGTATGTTTATTTTGTGGAACAAGTAAGAATTATTTCATTATGAGATGGGTGGGACCTATAACTCCCTCTAATTCATTGGGTAAAGATTTATATCTCATGAGATAGACATGGCTGGAACGGTAGGTTAAATCGGTTCAGTAATACAAGACTGGAACGAGGAGTGAACTCGATTCAGAAAGGGACTTTGTCCACTAAGATGGTCTTGGCAGCAATTCCTTGGCTAATATGGAAATCATATCATGTGATTAATGGTTTCCACAATAACATGTTTTATTCCCATCCTATTTTATCATGTTTTATGTTCCATTATGATCTATGCCTTATGTACTTCCATGATTTATGTCTTTTCTCAAGATTTTGATGTTTAAACTTTATGTTCATGTTTTTAAGTTCAAATGTATATGGTATGTTTTATTTTATCCAGGATTACCCTTACTGAGCATTTGAGCTCACCCTTTTTATGTTTTATTTTCCCTTAGGATCAAAAGAAAGGTTTTAGGTAAGGGAAAAAAAAGTGGAAGATCTTTATGGGAGATGTTGAAGATCTTTCACCATGATTAGAAGATTACGTTCCAAGTTTCCAAAGACACTAAACTAGTATGGTCCTTGTGTGTCTGTTTTTGTTATGTATTAAGTATTCCGAAAAAGTAATGTAATGTCCATGTACGTCAAGCTTCGGGTCTCTATAGTTGGCATCAGAGGAAAGGTTTTGTCAACCTTTGGAAACTAGGATGTGAAAACGTTAGTGAGATCCCTAGAGATATTTCTATGGTATGTCTAGGGATTTCCCTAAGGATAAGTATTCGTATAGGATATAGTCCTAGAACTACGTAAATGATCATAGAATTTAACCTAAGATTTTAGATATTGAGGGAACTCCCCCTTTACTATGTTTTTTTCCCTAGCATGATTTTTGCCTCTCACACTATTCTTTTTGGGTTTTAGAAAATGGCTGGAAACAGGATGATTCACGACAATGGAGGATATAACGGACAATGGAATGATATTCTTCATGAGAAACCAAATGAAACGGGATTTGGAAGTCCAAACATTGTTATTATGCCTAATCAGAAATCACAGAATATGATCAATAATCTCAACTTTGGTATGTTTTCTGACACAGATAATAAGAGAAAGATGGAGTTTCATGATGATCATAGAGGAAAGAAAGTTCAATTTCCCTCATGTAAATCATGTGGGAAGAGGCATCATGGAGATTGTTTCAAAGGAACTGGAAGATTCTTTGGGTGTGGGAAAGAAGGACACAAAGCTAGTAAGTGCAAAGTAAAAGGTTCAGTTAACACCATGGACAAGGATAATGGTATTGCTACGACATAAACAATGATTAGATGTTTTAAATGTGGAATGTACGGGCATTATGCAAACCAATTCCCTAATGGAAAATCTCATGAAGAGAATCAGCATGGTCATATGGGTAGTATTTATATGGATGATGATGAGGAGACTACAAATGATATATGAGCTGAAAGAAGTGTTGATGCTCAGTCGGTTGTTTTAGAAGGTAGTGGAATGATTGTATCTTTATCGAGAGTTATGTTGTATAGTTAATGGTACTATGGAATAAAGAATCATGTAAGGATTGTTACACTATTTTTTC
Source organism: Viscum album (assembly GCA_963277665.1). Classification (NCBI taxonomy): domain Eukaryota; kingdom Viridiplantae; phylum Streptophyta; class Magnoliopsida; order Santalales; family Viscaceae; genus Viscum; species Viscum album. The sequence goes on along the minus strand of OY728119.1, from coordinate 1,679,542,548 downwards.
CTAAAAGTATTTGAAAGTATATGTTGAATGGTACCAGTAACCATGGAAGGTTATTCAGATATTTTTGTAAAGTAGATTATATGCGCATAATGAAGGAATAAGAAGATAATGAGATGTTTGATTGTATTCATGAGCTCATGATTGATATAAGGACTAAGTGATATCATGGTTTGAGTATATAGAATTTTGCGGATTTTGGTGTGTAGAAAGTGTTAAATTTTAACTGCATTCATGTTTTCACTAAGGTTCAATGGGTATTCATTTTTCAATGGAATACATAATTAAGGCCTTCGAATGTTTGGAATGTGACCAACAAGACATATCTTATGATATATGGGGATCAACGATGGTATTAAATATCTGGTAATCGTTTTCACTATATTATGAAAGTAGACTGCATTATTATGGATAATCCTAAAGATTGGAATGGATTATGTTGGGCATAAGTTAGTATTGTTTAAGGATAGAAGTTTTTTTGATATTATTGATGGGATGTTATAGTAATATAGTTTTAGAAAAAGGACGACATGCAGGACGGGCGACAGCCCATCACATCGGACAAGGCTGTGGGAATCGAACCCACAACCGAAGTGTGACTGGCCTTTATCGCCTACCACTGCCCTACAGGAAGTCCCTGGTTAGTAGAAACTAGTTTTATTTTATTAAGCGGTATGATATATGAAGTATAAGTTCATTTTTGGAACCATATACGATTAATCTAACCATAATATGGACTTATAAATTTTGATAACCTTTTGTTTGAAACAGATGGAATGACCCATCATTCTAACACATGATCTGCTAACACATCACAAATAACAAATTCAACTTCATTTCTTTAAGGGATGAAGTGGAAATTGTTCAATTCACGAACAACAGTGAGATTGCACCAAATCATGTAAGTATTTCTTTTAATTCATCAACTTTAGGGAAATGATCTTTAAAACCAAAAAATTTTTCCTAGTTCCCTTATATCCTATGAATCAGATGGTACCTTAGATCATCACAAATCTATAGCTTTGTGATTATTGGCTTTTTTATAGCCCTGTTCTCTACCACTCTCCATCAGAACTTGATTGTTAGATTTCTCTTCCATATCCATATTTTCACCTATGTTCTCCTATGTGGAAACCCAGTATTAGTTTATTTGGGTAACCGTTACGTTTCATACTTTAGTTTTTAAAGATAAGTTTTGGTATTCCTTTTTACGATGTGGGTTTCAATTAAATAAACTTTCAAGTAGAAAACCAATTATAACCCCGACGAATTTCGAGGGCGGAATTCATTTTAAGGGGGGTGGAACGTAATAACCCAAGATTTCATAAGATATATTCTTTTTAATTTCTTTCATATCTTCTGTTGTACGATACAACAAGATTATCTTGCGCTATACACAATATTGTATTAGCTTGTCGTATACGCAACACTAATCCTAGATCGTGTTATACACAATTTCATGTTTGTTTGATAGTGGTTATTCTACGAAACATTGAGTATATATATATATATATATATTCAATGTATTTTGTTATACACAGCAACAAAGGAGTCAAGCACTACATGCAACCCTGACTTGGCTTGCATTTCACGCAATCACGACCTTCCTCGATAGCGTGTGTTGTACGCAATACCGGGTTTTACTAAACAACGATATATTATTATAATATTATTATGAACTAGCCATTATGAATAGTATTAACTAAATTTTGAATTTTATAACATTATTATTAATCTTACACATTTTCTAGAACATGGTATAAGAACAAAATAAATTTTTCGGGTAAAATAAGTATTTTTTTAAAAAATGCAGTTTTACCGCCTTTTGATGGCGCACCCACTTTAAATCTTGTTTTTGACATGTTTATAAGTTCAATTTTTCAAAATAAAATTATTCTTTGGAATCAATATATAAAATTTTACCTTGGATAAATTTTTCATATTATTCTGATAACTTACATATTTTAATGAATAGTAAAAACACGCTATATTTTAATTAAAAACAACTTTTTTCATCATAATAACTTATGTGGTTAAATTATAATATTGAATGGTTTTAAAGTATAAATAGAATATATTTTTACCATTAAATATAATGTATGTCATTAGCATTGATTTTACCTTGAATTCGTAGGTTAAATCAATTCAATCTTTTGCAACGTTTTAAAGAAAAATCGGTTTTCTTTAGACAACGGGATTAATTTTAATTTAATTTATACAAATTTTGTGTATTGAATTTTTAAAAATTAATTCCATATTTGGAATCAGTGGGTCCAAATTATGTTAATATGCTACTTTTTATTTTTGGGAATTATGAATAGTAACTACGGTAAATTTTATTTACCACAGTTAAAGATAAATCGGGTAATTAAGGGTAAATATAAGAATATAAAATTACCCTAACACATTCCAAAATACTATTGGATGGATAAAAGTTGAACCATATCACCTAAGGTTAGGATTAGATTCATTTTATGGACTTTTGACCATGAAAAGTGTTTAATTATTATTAAAACCAAAGAAAGTGACAACATGTCACTCTCTTAAATCTTATAAGTATAATAATTTTAATTTAGTGATAAACATCATAAAACTTCGAACATTAATATGTCTACCAAAATATAATAAAATTATATACATCGTGATAATTTATTTATAATTTTTAGGGATTAAATAATTGTCATTAATGGTGATACATTAATGATGCAGAAATTACTTATTTAGTGAAAAATCAATAATATAGTTTTTATTGAAATATTAATACATATAGAAATGCCCAAAAATCTGAAAAAACTTATTATTAGTGTATATATAAACCCTAATCATCCACTGGCAGAAGTTTGGACCATTTGGATCCTTATTAATATTATTCTGACACTTATATTATTTTATTTTAAATGATGCCAAAGTTGTCACCTTCATAATTTAATAAATATAACAATTTAACTATTGTGATTTTAAGATGATAAATTCTAGTAAAAGTATTATTGTGAAAGGTAATAGATTTATCTTCATAATGGGATTTTATTTTTAAATTTTTAGGCAAAAAATAAGTATATTTAATAATTATATAAAAATGTTGTAGTAATTATTTTATTAAGAGATAAACCAAATAAATGGTTTTAAAAATAATAAAATAAATATTATATGAACTATTTAATGTTATCTACTAATTTTCTAGATACATATTACCTTTTATGAATCTATTAAAGATTTTATTTCGAACATATCTTCTGTATATATTTTATTTAAATTCAAAAAAATGAATAGTTTCAAAATTGACACTATTGTTATTTTATAAAAATAACATATTATAAAATTGTTTAAAATTCACAAAAATATTCAAAAATTATAAATTTACATTTATATGGTCTAAAACGTTATAAAGTATCCAATTATGGAAAATTTACAACAAATAAGTAATTTTTTGTTATAAATTAAAATTTAGAATGTTTTTACCATAAATAAAATTAAATTGATTTAGTAAGGATAATTCAAGTTGATAATGTTTAAACTAATTTCCTAACATGTCAAAATTTTATTGGTTGATGATATTACAACCCTATATCATCTAATATTCTAATATGAGTCATTTTTGGAGGTTTTTAAGTGGGGTTAGATTTATTATAAATTAATATTTTTAAGATTTCCAAAGGTGCCCCTCCCCTCCCTTATAAAAGGGAACCTCCTCCCTCTCTATCTCACGCCAATTTGAGCCTTCAAGCTCGGCCAACCCCTGCCAAATTCTATTCTCCACTTACCTAGAAACATCCTAGAGGTCCTTTTCTTCTTCAAAGACCAATTTTAGTGCCCTAAGAGAAGGTCTCAAAGAGGCGCTTCAAAGAAGAGGTAATGTCCGTTACCGATTCTTTCACCTTTATTTCTTATTACACTTATTCTTATTAGGTTGTTTCATTATGAAGTAATAACATCAGTATCACTCATATACGGATATGTTATTATAAGTATGAAACAACCCTATTTCACCATCTATCCATCCTACGGAAAAAGAAATCATCGCGCGTGTGTACGTACGGAATACCGTCTCCACGCCGTGGTGTAATCTATTTTCCACCACCACCTTACATGGATGGGTATAATGGTGTAAATAATAAATATATATGATAATTTTAAATTGATTTTGATTCTGTAGTAGTATACATACACTCCAATAAAATTCCACGATCATGGGAACGATATCATCGCTCGTGCGTACGTACGGAATACCGTCTCCACGACGCGATGAGATTCATTCTAAATGATTAACCATTCATAAATGATTATAAAGTATATATAATAATTAATCATGAAATATATGACATAATAATGATACCAGATTTATGTATATATATATATATATATGTATTTCATCCAATTAATTCCATTCAATTCAATGAGGAAACGAAAACAACGTTCATGCGTACGTACGGCCTACCGTCTCCATGAACGGTGTATTTATTTCCATTTATCGATATATTATATATATGTATATTATGAATATATATTATATATAAATCATGTTTTATATTCTGGAATTAATTAATCATGATCTAAGTAATCATATGAATAATTACAAGTCAAAACACGGACGACAAATGAAACGCTTTTACCCAAAAACGCTCTTTAACATGGAATTTACAAAAGAACGGGTAATATAAAGTCATAATTGAACCATATATGATATCATAACAATGAATATAATTCTTTAATAAGTCAATGACATTATTTAAATCATTATACAGGAGGTTCGGATACGTACGAAGCAAATCAGACATAAGGTAAGGGATAATTTTGCAAATATCATTTTTATCTGAGATTGCTTATTCATAAGTATTTACTGGGGTTATTTCTATCATCCATGTCCATGTTTTATAAAAGTGTTTTCATGTATGTTTAAATCCCTTTTTACCCATTTTTGACTTTTACTACATGGTATGTATGGAATCTTACTATTACGAGGTACTTTTTGACTTTTCCGGCAAAAGTACGAGAAGAATGTTTTTTTAATTTATACGGCACGAACGGATTTTTACAGTTTTATAAAGCCTTATTTTCATGAAGCTTACTCCAAAATATTTCATTAATATTTTCAACAAAATCTCTTTCTTTTAAAATAGCATGATGTTTTGTGAAAAGAAATTGATTTTGAAGAAGAAAGGATATTTTCCTCAAAAATTCATTTCAAGTGTTTTATCAAAACCTTTTTCCATATAAGATGAAATTATTTCATATGTGTATGTTTCAAGTATAAAGTATCTATGATTTACATGGTTTCACTTTTATTATTATTAAATTATATCCATTACTTTTATATGGATTATGTGATTATGGGATGATGTTTATGAAACCCATTTTATTTATTGGGTTATTATGAATGATGTATGTTTATTTTGTGGAACAAGTATGAATGATTTCATTATGAGATGGGTGGGACCTATATCTCCCTCTAATGCATTGGGTAAAGATTTATATCTCATGAGATAGACATGGCTGGAACGTCAGGTTAAACCGGTTCAGTAATACAGGACTGGAACGAGGAGTGAACTCGATTCAGAAATGGACTTTTTCCACTAAGATGGTCTTGGCAGCAATGCCTTGGCTAATATGGAAATCATATCATGTGATTAATGGTTTCCACAATTACATGTTTCATTCCCATGCTATTTTATCATGGTTTATGTTCCATTATGAACTATTCCTTATGTACTTCCACGATTTATGTCTTTGCTCAAGATTTTGATGTTTAAACATTATGTTCATGTTTTTAAGTTCAAATGTATATGGTATGTTTTATTTTATCCATGCTTACCCTTAATGAGCATTTGAGCTCACCCTTTTTATGTTTTATTTTCCCTCAGGATCAAATGAAAGGTTTTAGGTAAGGAAACAAAAAGTGGAAGATCTTTATGGGAGATGTTGAAGATCTTTCACCATGATTAGAAGATTACGTTCCAAGTTTCCAAAGACACTAAACTATTACGGTCCTTGTGTGTCTATTTTTGTTATGTATTAAGTATTCCGCAAAAGTAATGTAATATCCATGTACGTCAAGCTTCGGGTCTCTACATACTACTAGGTAGGAAGGTGAATAATTGTGTTTTGAAGGTATTCAATTTTATTTTCATAAGGCAATATAGTAACATATTTTGAACAAACTAGTGAAGGTTTCATTACTTGTTACACAAACTCTTTTAACATCATTTGTGCTAAAATAATCACATGCACTATTTTATTAATCATTGTTCTTCAGAAGTTTAAGGGTATATAATATTTTTTTCATCCACATAAAAGGATTTTTTTAGTGTGTTGTGTTGTAATGGATTGTTTTCAAACCATTCCAAGGATTTTACTACTCTTATAGAGTAGTGAATCTTGTAAATACTTGTGTTTCTAAGGATTCATGGTTTTTTTGTTTTTATAAAAGCAATAATATAAAACAATAGGTGAAGTTTTTTTCAAAATAAATGAAACTTAAAAGAAAAAGATATCATAGATTCACCCCTCCCCCTTTTAGGGATACATTTATCTAAGGTGGGAATTATCAACTTGGAGACGTCAAATTATATAAAAATCTGAATAGAAATGGGATGAAAAAAGCACATGTACAATTATAAGTACATAGAAAATTACAAACCATGTTTCCAATCATCCAATGAATTGTCATGTTCTAGAATAGAAGTAGAATTATAGGAAGGGATATCCATATAGTAGAGAAGGGTGGATCCCATTTCAAATGGAAATAAAATGACCATATAAAAAATGAGAATCAAAATCCCAAAATGGGGAAAAGTGAATATTCCTAGGCTATCAAAGGTATCCACTAAGGGGTGTATCTTGAATAAGTTATCTACTAAGGATAAATTCATCAGTGAAGAGGAATTTGTGAATTCTAAGGGGGTCTGAATTAAAGGAACATTGTCTTCTAGAGACTGATATTTAGGAAAGACCTCCAATTTTGGGAAACTAGGTATATGAATGGGTTGATTGACTCAGCATACAATAAATCACCCAATGAACTTGGAGAAAACTCATTGTACCATTCTTTTCATGAGTTTTATAATTTTACTTGTCCACTTATGTATCTCTCGGGTTGGTGTCATCTTGGTTCTACAATGATCCACCTCCACACTCTTTAGGATGATCCTTTTATTACATATATTTATAACTCACACATATTTTAGGGTAACCAAATGATTTGTTAAGTGGGATTTCATAAATAATCTTGGATACACTGGTCATACATAATAAAGGAGAGAGGGATGAAACATAGTCCATCATATATAATTTAATAATAAATAACTCAAATAGTATTCTAGCTAACATAAACATCTATTTTTTCTTTATTGTTATGATATACATTCTTTAATTACTTATTTATATAAATCTATTTTAACTTAATGACCATTATAATTCCCTTGTAGATATCCATCATAAATGAATTTATGAAAAATAAATAGAATAACCAATAATTATGAATAATTACAACAAATTAATTGAGATTATTTAATTCTTTAAAAACATTATTAAATTTAAAAACACCTTAGGTTTCAATAAATGTAATAAGTTTTTAATTCTATAATTATTAATTTAATTTAATTTAAGTTTTTTCCTTTATAGGGAGAATATATAGTGTACACTTACAAGATAAAAGTCATGTTTCTTGATTTTCGTGTACCTGAGATACATTCCTGAGGATTCATCATGTACCTCGGCTAGACTACATAACATGTACTAACCAGTTACAAAACATGTATCATGATTTTCATGTGTCTTCATAAACCAACAAAGTACATGGTGTATTCTTTGGATGCAGACCCCCATAACATGTAATCTAGTAACACTTTGTGTGTTCTGTTATCCATCTATCGGCATAACCCCCTAAATTAATTGATGTGTATTTCAAATATATGAAATAATGAATTTCATATCATGTACACTGGCTACACATTGTTTATTTCATTAATTCTCTAGGATTTCGGTCTCATGTGAGTTTTAATCATGTATTTAACAATAAGGTTTGTGTGAATTTTGCCGCAAAACCATGTAAACTACACGAAGTGTGTGCTAGCTACAAGTCATTTAATCCAAAAAGTTGTGTTCCAGGTTGGACTAGTCTACACATGGTTGTGAAATAAATACTTTGAGTGTAGTAAATGCTTGGCATGTCAAGTATCCCATGTTACTTGGGTCAATGACGTGTACTCCGACTACACGCTATGAAACCCAATCTTATTAGCCAAAATCTTTAGCACTTCCCAATGGAATATGCATTCATTATTAATCTGTTCTAACTACTTTAAGAATATAAAACCCTTTCTAAAAGTAATTACAATGTCTAAATCACATTAATTAAAAAAATTATTAAATAATGAATATTCCTAAAATGTATTATCTAACTAATATTATAAAAAATATATCAACAATCAAATAATTAATTATAAATTTTAAACATGAACCCTTTAATACTGCTTACAGGTTCCGAGTGTAGTGGAAGCCCCTTCATGGGCCTATAACCATAACGGTTTTTTGGATTCAATGTATCATTCACAAAATTGTACAAAATGTAAATGTCAAGACTAAAATAATTTTTTCCATCGGATATTGACATAATAGAACCCAAAACCTGAAGAGATGACCTTTTCACATTAAATTTATAACTAATTTTAATATTGTAGAAAGAAATGATTACTTTTGATTAGGATATTTCTTCAATGTTTTTGTTTATCTTATAAAAAAATTCCAATTAACTTAATTTTTTTGGAAGGATTCACATGTAAAATTCCTTTAATGATGATCCACACATTCTCCCTCAATCTTTGAACGACACTGGTTTACTTTCAACTTCTACCACAATGGATCAATCATCTTGTGTTATTATTATTGATCACTATAATATAATCTATAATTAAAAGACAACATCATGTTATTGAGAGGATGAGAGAAATAATAATTCAAGAGATAAGTCCATTGTGTGTAATGATTCTCGATTAATCCTACACAATACATATAACCATCTATTTATAGAGTCTAGGTTTAGGTTAAGAATATTATTTAATTTTTTACTAACCCTTAAATAATATCACAGTCCTTATCAAACCCAATGAAAAATATTATTATTATTTTATGGTCTGTGGTAACTGGCACAATGATAAATATTATTTTAACGACTTTTAAATTAATATTTATCTCCTGAAATGTTCATGGTCTTTTGAAACACCTCAATTTTTTTCAAATACCTAACTAAATATTGTATTTATAAATAAATATTTCATTCACAATATAGGTAATTAATATTTAGTAAATATTCAATAAATAAATATTTTATTTATATATGGTGAATAAATATTTATTAAACATTCACATAATCAAATAAGTTATTTATTAATGAATAACTAATTATTTATTACCATATAAATATTATAGATCAATAAAACTTGAATAAAACTTTTCACCATTGTTTAGAATAATATTTATTCCCATAATTAAATTCAAATATAATTTTATCGGGATCAATGGAAACACTTAATGTGTGACCCTCTACTATTCTTTTTTATTATCATTAGACATTCTTTCCTAAATCCCAAGATTATTATCAAGCAATCAGTAAAGGCACCCAAGATAGAGAACTTAATATCGCAAAATCAAAAACAACATATTAATGATTGATTTGTAATATAATATCTTTTTCTCAATATATTATTATGTAGGTTTCACATTTTTTTCATCAACCTATATTCTTACTATATCGTTCTTTGATGATCTGAAATAAACATGTCATTTCACCATGAACATGATGTTTATGGTGAAAATTCCATTTGAATAAAAGGGTTGATATGTCAAATTTTATAAAGACTAAAGTAAAAAACGTTCCATGACTTATTAATTAATAACATGTCATTAGTGATGCACCCAACATACCCAAATTTTCCATGAAATGTTTTCATCATAGTTTACGATAATAATTGAATGAGTCATAAAATGAATTAATAATAATCCTAAAGTATAAGAACCATTACACACACTCGTAGATAGGAATATCCGATGATAGGTAATCATGCAAAATTTATACAGGTGGTATTGTTCTCATGATCTCCCTTCTTAGAGATTACCACGTGTGAACTTCATAAGAGGAAGTTTCATCCACTTATTAGTACTTTTAGCTGATAATAAACATTACATATGCCCTATCATATAATTTTATCTGATTATAGAACTAGGATTTAAGAGATATCTTCATATCAACTCAAGGTTCTCATCAGAGATGTGAACTGTTATGACCTATATTAATGTGGCAGATACTCTATGACATTAACACAACAATGTTGTGCATAAGAACAATCAATATGTCATCATATATTAAAATTAATATTACCTTGTTTGAATATAATTTTAATTAAAAATACAAATTATTTGTTTATAGAGAGGTAACAATAAAAATTGTTTATGTATATCTATTTACATATACTTATAAATAATTATATTTCTAAAAACATTTATATTTTAATGGGTTCATGCATAAAAAAAATTATAGTTTCATGCACTTAGAGATAGGAATATTTGTAAATATTATATTATTATGTATGTATGTGATTGTAATGATATATATATATAATATAATTTAATAATTATATATACATACATACTTAATTATTAATTTTATAAAAAAACATCTATATTTTTTAATGTATTCTTTAGTATAAAAAATAACTTGTAAGATTTTTTAAAAATTATACTATAATTTTACATTGTAATTTCATACTTGTATTTGAAAAATTAAAATTAAAATAAATGTAACAAATATTGGTATAGGATTAATCATAATGATGTAATTATCTCATTTGTAGGGAGATATATAAATTCAAATACCTTTTGAATAGAGTATATTTCATCGAAGATTATCGGTGGGGGGAAATTTGAATGGAAGTGAGAGGACATGAATTTGGGCATAGATCTAGAGAATATGTGTGGGGTTGTTGGGATAATTAAATTTATTTCCATTTAAAAAAAAGGTATACCGAACAAGATCTCTCTACATGATTCTTTTCCATGCGTTATTATATGAAACCCCAAATTCATCCACCATTTTTGGTGGGTAACTGAGAAGATAAAAAACCATGAAAATCAATTATTGTTGCAGTGTTTTCATACTATTTTCATCGTCTCAATTACCCACCTGAAATGGTGGGTAAATATGTACATGGGGATTGTGACATGTGGAGGTGAAGTAGGTGGTGTGATCTCTTATATCATGCATTTTTTAAATACTAATAAATGTATTTACCCCAATACCCCCATGTATATCCTAATCCCTAATTTTTCCTCTCTCGCATCCTTTCAATTACTTTTTTCCATTGATAATCATTGATCTAATATATTCATTTCATATGGTATCATAATTTTAATCTATCTCCACCAATGTGATCATTACAATGATACAAATAATTATATACCCATATATAATAATTTTTTATTTTATTTTTTTATATGAATGTTCATATTTTCACCATAATCTGAAAATATATATATTTTTTAAATTCATACTCATTATTGGTTTATACAAACAAAATACATTAAAAAAATTATATATAGATAATTTTTTTAAAAAAAAATCTTTGTATAGGTGTATATATATATTAATTCAATATTTTTCATTCATATATATTTTTATAATTACATACATAAATATTTATATAATTATTTTCAAATATACATATAGGTTCATGAAACTATATATATGTACATGCATTCACCCCTGAAAATATAAAAGTATTTATAAATATAATTATTTAGAAGTAAATATAAATAGAATTATATACACACTTACATACATATATCACATAAAAAATTAATATATTAATAAAAATATATATAATTATATATGAATCATAAATTTTGTTTTATAAAATTTAAAATGTAATTTTTTATACACTTTATGTATTAATTCCACATTTTTATACCAACATATCGATAAATATATTTAAAAATTACTGATGACATACACACACATATATATAAATCAATAAATAAATTTAAAAAAATAAATTACTATGTATATATAATGTATTCTTAAATAATTACATACACACAATGTAAATATATATAAATAAATTATTTATCCTTAAAAAAAAGTACATACTTACAAATATATATAAATGTATATTAATATGAGTGCATAAATATATATTATTGAAAATATATGTAAATATAATTAATGTAACTAATTACATATATAAGTGCATTCATGAATACGTACACACACATATAGGTATATACAACTACAAATATTTGTAGGTATATTTTAATGCATGTACACACATGCATATAAACAGTATAATACACACAAACATACATATATACATACATATACAAAAAATCATACATAAAATAAATATTAGTATATACAAACATGCATGTAAGAATATATATTAATGTAATTATTTAAAAATATATATATAAGTATATATACAATATTTTATAAATGAATATTTATATATATAAGTGTATACAAACACTTATATAAAAACATACATACATACATGTAAATATAAGTACCCACATGCATCTATACATGTATATATATTATTGCAATTAATTATAAATTTAATATATAAATATAGAAATGTATAAATCTCTTAATGGAGATTTCCCAGTAAAAATTGGCATTGTGAATCTCTCATGGGCGATTTCCCGATACACATTTATAATGTGAATCTCCCAAGGGATATTTCTCAGTGGACATTGACACTTTAAATATCCCATTTGTGTATACTAATACATATAGACTTACAAAAACACATTAAAATATAAGTACATACATGGATTCATATATGAATATATATTTATTTATGTACATAAATATATATTAAAATAGCTTTATACAAATATATATAAAGTTATGAGCAATTAAATATAATTACATGAAAATATATATATATAAATAGGCATACATACGTACATATAAATTGGTATATATAAAAATATTAATGAAATTATTCGCATTAATACAAGTTTATTAGTATAATTATTTACAACTATAGAACTATATAGCTACATTCCAAAATGAGTAAATGTGTGCATTCGTACATATATATCACTACTATACATAGGTCCTTTAACATCCATATAACATAGATTTATCATTGAAAAAAAACATTATCAATTGAAGAACCCTTAAAATCTTTAGGTCTTTATCAGTGCTAGAAAAATAGTAATATAGGGACCCTTTATCGGTAGTAAAAATAGAGCTGATAAAGAGGGACATTTATCATTGCTAGCTTAGCACTGATAAAGAGGAATACTGCTACTCTATGTTGTCAAACTTATAGAGAACTACATAATAAAATACAGGGATAAAATACATGGTAAAAATATAGAATTTTACTAAAATAAAATTTACTACATAAAAATAAGAAATAACACTATATTATATAAATTTCAAACATTGGTTTGTATAATTACATGAGTAAGTACAATTTATCATGAATATTCAAAAACATCAATTATATTTTATCTTTGACCCCTAACCCCTGGTCATGATATTAGTTTCGAAACAAACCACCCCAACTCAAGAAAAATAATTTGCCTATATAAAAAAACAATTCTTTTGTTATTTATACTATAAAGAAATAAATTAAACACAATGTGTCAATTTTAAACTAAAAATAAATATAATTTGAGTCATACTAGAAACAGTGTATATCGAATTGAGTTAAGACTAATCCTTACATGTCACACCATTTCTTCTTGTTCTCAAAAGTAGGTGCTATTAAATTTTTGCACATATATAGTGATAAAAACTCACTACAATTGTGATCCAAATCAAGATCACTTGTTTTTTGAGAACAAGACTTCAACTATCACACCATTTCTTATTTTTCTTCAAGAATTATATCTATGAAAATTAACTAAATAAGTATTAGATAAAAATGATAAGGAAATTAATTAATTAATAGAAAATAAAATGATGAGAAAACAATCTGATCTTGTTATGATATGTTTTTCCTATATGATGCATGTTTTAAACTAAAATGGAACTTATATATTGAGAACATGTAATTCGAGTCATACTGACCACATCATGTGTCAGATTAATATTTGGTAAAGTTATAAATGAGAAAAAACAAATTAGTGATCATTTTTATAATTTTTTAAATAATATGTTCACGTTTTCTAAGTTTTGGAAAGTGATGTGCATTTTAAACTAACATAACACATTTATATGGAAAATACACGCTTTGAGTCGTATCGGTCACATAGTGTGTTTTATAAAACAAAATTTTATTAAATATTTTATGGATAATAAATGAAATAATTTCCTCACATTTTGATAAATATTTTAATTTATATAATATATGTGATTAGATCATTCATTAGAAAATTTGATGAAAATTCTAGTTTTACTCGTTCACAGTCCACTGTAGTATTTCAGGCATAAATATTTTTATATGTTTTATTTAAAATTTAAAATCTATAATTATGTTCCTCAATTAATGGGATACAACTTTAATTCAGTACATATGAGCTAAATCATGCATTTGTTTGTACTTAATGGGCTATAAAGTCAAAGTAGGACTGGAATCGCTAGATTGGACATCATTTCTGTATTTGGGTCATAACATATTCATCCATAATTATATTAGGCCCAAATTTGGAAGGGAGATCGAGGAACCAATTACTCACAAATCATACTTTTAGAAGGAAATATTATTCAGGGGTTTAGTGGAAAAAATGTGTTGATTGTTGGATAAATTTATTTGGTCGAATTTCCCCATTCACACTTGAAACCTCTTAAAACCTAGACTCTTATCCACTCTATAGATTGGTGTTTTTCTCATTTTTAAGGGTTGGTATGTAAATTAGAAGATTGGTAAAATAGTAGAAGTGGTTCCATTCTATTTCAATTCACAATTGGAGGAGGGGAGCTACTAATCTAGGATCTCCTCCAAATTACTCTTCTTTTCTTTTTCTTTATGATAATGTAGTTGTACTATCAATAAAATATTAGTTTCTCTTCTATTTATTCAATTATTTTAAATTTTATGATTCTATTAATCTTCATATTTGTGATTTAAATAAAATAGTATAAATGATATTGGGTTATTCCCTTTCTAAATCTTTTCAAATGCAATTCGTTTCTATGATGACTACGCCACCCACAGAAGAGTAGTTTTATTATTAATTGGTCGAGCTCTTAACTTCTTCATTTATTTATTTTGAATCATTATGATACTCTAATTAAAAAATTATGATCCATGAATTGAGTTTTAAAAATATAAGAAACTACGACATAAATTGAATAATTGACACAAAAACACGCGAGGTCGAGATTTGTGTAAATTGTGAGAGCGCAAACACAATATGTAAAACCAAACCACACAAGATAAATTTGTAGAGTTAAAATATAATACCTAAACACAATTCATAATAATTTTCCAGAATGAATATGTTCCCTAATTTAACACTGACAATAAGCTAGACTTAGGATGTCAATAAAAGTAGGGTGTTGCGATTGCATGTTCTGAAGTTGGCCCAGGGTTTAAATATTTTCATCTTTGTGATAATGTTAACTCCCATAGGGTTTGAGGATTAACAAATTAGAGGATCATAATTAAGAGAATAGTAATTTAAATTATAATTATTAATAAGTTAGTGAATATGTATAGTTATATCGATTACTCCTTTTAAAATAGTTTCTAAAAAACATCTTCTTGTTGTGTTTTATTAATCAAATTTCATTTAAAAAAAAATAAAAAAAATAATCTTTATCCAGAATTATTATTCTTCTTATTTTATAAAAATTGAACCCCCCATACTTCTAAGTTGTTTATTTTATTTTATTTCCATTTCAAAATACCTTTGATATGTTGTTTTAAATTATTTCCTCATTTGAGAGATGTCATTAATCAGCCACTCTACTGCACCTAAATAATATAAAATTGAATATCATTTGAGAGCACCGATGAAAGAACCATTCAAATTGTTGAAATTTTTAGGGAGGAAATTATTTTATTCAACTAATGTGTGGTATTTTTTTACATTTATTTTATCCTTTTTTATCTTCATTCTTCCTTATTCGTTCCCCTTTCTTAATTTTTGTTTGTTTTTCTCTCTCTGTCTTTCTTATTCCTCTCTCTTTTCTTATCTATTATACCATCAATTGAAACCTATTATCATGATATTATGGTATAATTTTCTCAATTCCTATGATTTGTAGCACAATCCCATCACAAGTATCTCTTTGATCAAGACCCCTAGATTGAACGGCGCCTTAGGTCTCGAATCAGACAATCTTTTTCTACGAGAAGTGTCGAAATTTACCCAATTGGGAAATTCCTACACTCTAAGAATATTGAAATTGTAAATACTTCTTAATCCATCATAAAACAAGAGCCAATTTCTTAAAACAATAATAATGAATTTAATAGAACCATTTGATAATTTTTTGCACAAAATATTAACTATACACCAAATTGTATTGCATACCCAATTCTCAAATCTGACATTGAACTAAAATCTGGGTTAATTCACCTGCATCCAAGATTTCAGGGCTTATTTATTCAGGACCACAATAAACATCTAAAATAGTTTAATGTGGTTTTCCCAACCCTAATACTAAGAAATTTATCTACAGATCAAATAAAACTAAGGGCATTCCCATTTTCACTTGATAGAATTACAAAGGATTGGATGTACTACTTACAACCTGAAGATGTAACATGTTGGAATAAATTGAAATGTATTTTTTTACAAAGATTTTTTTCTATCATCAAGGACCACTTTCATTCATAAGGAGATCTTAGGAATCAAGAAAGCTTGAGGGGAGTCAATGTTTGAGTACTGGGAGTGATTCACGAAGTTGTGTGAAAGTTGTCCACATCAACAAAGCAGTGAGAAACTAATCATCCAGTACTTCTATGAAGGAATCACATCTATGGATATAAGTATGGTGGATATCGTTTCATAAGGTGCATTGTTGGACAAAACACATATAGCTACACGTGCATTGATTGAAAAGATGACACAAAACTCCCAATAATTTGTCGATCGAGGTGCACCACATGTTAGGGGAGTACATCAGGTAAGTCTATCTTCTCTTGAAATACATTTAATTGATACAAAGTTGGATGAATTGGCCAATACGGTGAGATATATTTTTTTGGATCAAAAGACATCCCAACCCACTCTTGTGAGACATTGTGGAATCTGCACTGAAAAAGAGCACCAAACTAACAGTTTCCTCCAATTACAAGAGTTAGTGGATTGTGAAATAGTATTACATGGGATATCATATCAGCAACATCAACAACCAAATCCCTAGAATAAGTATGATTCCCTTCCTCCAACATACAACCAAGGGTGAAAAAATAAATTGGACATAAGGTATGACTCTGTACAACAACAAAGGCCCCTTTTCGACAAAATTTATAGTATCCTACACCTTACTAATAGGGTTTCTAACAACCCCAAAGGATATTTGAATCCCAAGCATCAACAAGCTAAAAAAAGGGAATCCACCACCCAAGGTAGATTATAACACTGATGACCTTTTAAAAAATTGTTCTTAAATAAAATAATGAGCTAAAGAGTCAAGGTTCTGAGTTGAGAGAGTTGAAGACTTAAATGATCCATATTTCCACTACCCTCCATGAACTGGAATGTAAGAACTTTGGAAATCTTCCTTCCCAACCTACTCTAAATCCCATGGGGAATATTAGTGACATCACATTGAGAAGTGGGAAGAAAATAATTAATACTTCTGTACCTACCATTCGATCAGGATTCACCTCAGCTCTGGAAAAGCTCCATTCAAGACTAGTTGATGAGAAACAAAAGGAGAAAGACAGAGGTAAGAAAAGAATTGATTATGTTCCTTCTAAAACCCTTCTCTTTCTAAAAAAGGTTTTACAAACCAATAAGATATATGAGGAGGTTATGAAAAAATTGGTTTTGGACACATTCATGTTTGTTGATATCCGCATCCCTATACTTGAAGTCATTAATAAAATCCCAAGGAATGCCAAATACCTAAAAGAACTTTGTACCAATTGAAGAGGGATCAAGGGAAATGAGAGGATCAATCTTTCATGAAATGTGTCAACACTCATTAAACCAACTCTAGGAATTCCAAAAAAGTTAAGGGATCCTAGTACATTCACTATACCATGAACCGTAGGGAAGTTACACTTTTCTGATGCTTTATGTGATTTAAGAGCTTCCATAAATGTGATGCCTCACTCTGTATTCTATTCTTTATAGGTTTGTGAGTAGAAGCTGATGAGATTAGTGGTGTAGTTGGAGAATAGAGATACAACATATTCGGTGGGAGTCCTGGAGGATGTACTTTTTTAGGTAAGAGACATGATCTTTCCAGTAGATTTCTATGTTATTAACATGGAGGATAATCAGGTAAGTTCTCATCCTCCCATTATCTTAGGAAGGACCTTCCTCAAAAATGAAAAAAAAAATATCACAAATGTTCATCAGGGTACCCTTTTTAAGGAGTTTGGAGATTAAGTTGTGATATTTAATGTTATGGACTCATTGAAGTACCCCTTAGAGGACAACTCTGCTTTTTTTTATCTCCCATTTTGAAACACAAAATAAAAACCCCATGGATTTTTATTGTCCTATGCTTAGGTATATTATGAGTATTGGTTATATTTTGATGTTTAACAGAACTTTCAAACCTATTTTAATTCCCAAAAATATATTAGATTTGATTTATAAATAGATTCATATTCTTATTGTGATAATTATCACTCGAATTATGATATGACGGTTGACTATGCTAATGGATTTGATTCTTTATTCTTGGATTTTGATGATGTATATTATGATACTGATGTTCATTGGGCACATATTTTAGTTCCTTAAATTTCTCCATCCATACATCACCCCGTACATTGGAACTCAAGACATTTCCACCAAATCTAAAATACACATACTTTTTAAGTGGTGAGAAATTACCTATTTTCATTACTAACAATATCCCTTTTGAACATGAAGAAAAAAATTGAATCCATTGAGGGAGAACATCATGTAAATCGGGTTGACCTTGGCTGACATATCTATTATTAGCCTATCCATTTTCAGGTATAGGATTCTTTTAGAGGATGGGGCTAAACTAGTGAGGTATCCATAAATTATACTAAATCCAACTATTCTAGAAGTTGTTAAAAAAGTAGTTGAAAATTTTATTGAGGCAGGTATAGTTTATCCAATTTTAGATTCTCAATGGGTGAGTCCTATCTAGGTTGTGCCTAAGAAAAGAGGTGTTACTGTAGTTAAAAATGATAGAGGAGTTAGTTCCAGTGAGGGTGGAAAATATTTGGTGTGTGTGCATTGATTATAGGAAACTAAATCAGTCCACTCGCAAGGACTATTTCCCCATCCAATTTATTGATCAAATGATTGAGAGACTAGTAGGTAAAACATACTATTGTTTCTTGGATGGATTTTTTTGGATATTTTCAGGTTCCTATAGCCCTGGAGAATCAGAAGAATACAACATTCACCTGTCCATTTGGCACATTTTTTTACTGGAGGATGCCATTTGGACTTTGCAATGGCCCAGGTACGTTCCAAAGATGCATAGTGAGTATTTTTTTGATTTTATTGAGACCTTCATAGAGGTTTTTATGGATGATTTTATAGTCCATGGGTCTTCATTTGATGTTTTTATCTCTAGTTTGGGAAAATTTTGGAATCATTGTATTGAAAAGAATCTGGTCTTAAACATTGAAATGTATCATTTCATGGTAGAGAATGGCATTGTCTTAGAGCATGTAGTTCCAACGAATAGGATAGAGGTTGATAAATCTAAAGTATATATTATTTCATCCTTACCCAATAATTCATGTGTGTGTGATGTTATATCTTTCCTAGGTAATGCAATATTTCATCATCACTTCATAAAATATTTAATTAATATTTCTATTCCTATGTAAAAATTACTTCAAAAAGACTCTGATTTTTTTTAATGATTCTTGCAGTACTTACTTTGATGAGCTAAAGAAGTTTCTGACCACTCCACCAATCATATAGCCCCCATGGTGGGAGCTTCCTTTTGAGCTTATGTGTGATGCCCCCAACTTCACGGTCGGAGCTGTCTTATCTCAAAGGGTGTAGGGATGCTCACATGTGATTTCCTATGCATCAAGGACATTGGATTTAGCTCAATAAAACTATAAAACCACATAAAAGGAGTTTCTTGCCACCATATTTACTTTAGATAAATTTTATTCATATTTTTTGAATCTAAAGTAGTTGTTTTTTCTAACCATGCATCTCTATGGTACCTCTTGAAGAAGAAAGATGCAATGATCAGGATTATTAGATGGATGCTCCTTCTATAGAAATTTGTTTTTGAGATAAAGGACAAGAAGGGTTTTGAAAACCTATTGGTGGACCACATGAGTAGGATTACTCACACATTAAAGGCTGACACCTTATACTAGGTACCACTTTTAGATACTTTCCTTGATAATAATCGTTATTCCATCTTTGGTACACATCATTGGTATGCATATTTAGTTAACTACCTTGTTGACTCTGAAATCCCTACAAATTTAATTAAACATCAAGTCCAAAAATTAAATATTGGGTATAGATTTTATGTTTTGAATGATCCCCACCTGTGGCGCATGTGTAGTGTATATGTTATTAGGAGGTGTTTTACTGATCATGACTTTGAGTCTGTTTTACATTTTTTTCATACACTTGATTTTGGTGGACACTTTAGACCCCAATAGATTTCTAGGAATGTTTTATACTCTAGATTATATTAGCCTAGCTTATTATATGATTCTCATGTGGTTTCCAAGACATGATCATGTTTCCATCACACTGGGAACATTTCTAGGAGACACAGTATGCCTCAACAACCCATATTATTCTATGATATTTTTTATGTATAGGGAATCAATTTTATGGGTCCTTGTACTAGTTCATTTCTACTTTTCAATATTTTGGTTTTTGATGATTATGTGAGTAAATGGGTGGATTCCAAGGCCACCGAGACTAATTACTCTCATGTTGTAGTTGACTTTGTCGAGGCACTAATTGTTTGCAGGTTTGGAGTACCAAATTCTATCATCAGTGATCCGGGGACACACATTTACAATTTTAATTTGACTTCCCACCTTCAGAAGTATGGGGTGACACACAAAATATCAACACCATACCACCCCAAAACAAATCACCAGGATGAGGTTTCAAATCAGGAGTTGAATTTTTTTGGAAACAAATGAGCAGCTGAATAGGAAGGATCGGAGAAAGTACTTGGATGATGTGTTATGGGCTTATAGGACATCATATAATACACCCATCAGTATGTCCCCATTTTGAATTATTTTTGTTAAAGTGTTTCATATCCCCATGAAATTCAAGCATCATGCTTATTGTACAATAAATAAATGCTACATGGATTTAGCCCAAGATGGAATCAAAAGGAAGATGAAAATTCAAAAGCTTGAAGAGATTCGATTTTTATTATATGAAAAATCAGGGATCTACAAGGAAATATCAAAATTAGACCATGATAGAATGATACAACAAAGGGAGTTTCATTTTGGAGAGAAATTCCTTCTCTATAGTTCATGACTGAAGCTGATGCATGGTAAGTTAGGTTCCAGATGGTTAGGTCCTTATATTGTATCTATTGTTTTTCATTATGGTGTAGTGGATTTCACACAAGAGGACACTAGAAGGAGATATACAGTCAACGACCAATGCTTGAAGAAATACATTGAGGGACTTCCTACCAATGCAGTTGATTTCATCATACTACATGACCCTATCATCACTTGAGAATATTGGTTTGTTCCTAACCCTTTCACTTTTATATTTGTTGTCCTATTTAAAATTATACATTTCATGTTCACATATCATTTCATAAGTTCACATTGAGGACAATGCAATATTTTAAGTGTGGTGGAGGGGACAATATTTTTGGGTAGATATTTAGGATTTTAATTTGTGTTTTGTGTGTGTATTTTCTATTAATTTTTTCATTAAAAGTTTCAAAAAAACATAAAAACAAAAAAAAAGTTATAATGTAACATTATCATGTGGAACATATGGAAAATGCATGTTTTCAATATTCATTAGTATAATTATAAGCATGAGTATTATTTAATCATCAAGGGTTTATTTTTATAGTAATTGAAGTCATTAATGATATGATTGGTTATGTCATTATAAAACTTTTTATATTTTCAAATCATTATTTGTGATATATTTTTATGGAAAATTTTATCTTTGATTTCCCCACACCACTTTTCACTCAACCATGACTTGTGAAATTTTTACTACTAATTTTAAGGTATAGTCAAATTAGGTAAAAAAATCATTGGTTGGTCCATACACTCATTTCTCATCCAATCGGTTTTATTACTATTCTGAATTGACCTATGCTTGTGTACCTGTTATCTAACTATTGTACGCCCTCAAAAATAAAAAAATAAAAAATCAAAAATATTGGTAGTGTATTGGGCAGGTCAAAAACCACTCTTCCTTGACCTTTGATCATTCCATAACTATTACAATTCATGTCGTGATGAGATCAAATATTGGTTCGGAGTTGAGCTTGAGATTTTTTCCAAGTAAAACCTAAAAAAACAAAAATAATAAAAATAGGGGAGTGATGAAATGTATAACATATGGGTATATCTAGGTATGGAGCTTAAGTTTTGAATTTCTAGAATATTTAAGTGAGTGGGTCTCGAAATTCAATAGAAAAGGAATTTAGAACAGGTCCTTTGAATTAAACCATGTAAGAATAATTGTTTTACATGATCTGAATATACTGAATAATGGGTGGAGATATGATCTTGAAATGATTGGCACACACACACGTGCAGAATTAGTTGAATGGTAGGACCATGACTTGTTTCGCTATGATTAGTTTTATGAATATCACTGGATTCTATTTTGACACAATTTATGAGATAATGAATTTAAAATATTTACCCTTTATGGGATTCTTACTTTGGCTATATTTCCACTGGGGATTGTGAAATATGAACATGCATATCTTGCCATAATTTTTTTGAATACGTGATATGAGGAATTTCCCAATAGTGAAAAAGGGTAAGTGAAGGGGAGTTGATAAAACACAATTTTGTTGAATATTTTATTTATAATAAATGAAATAATTTTCTCACATTTTTCTAAATATGTCTATTTATATAATATTTTTGATTAGATCATTCATTTGAAAATTTGATGAAAATTACAGTTTTACACTTTTACAGTCCACTATAGTATTTCAGACATAAATATTTTTATATGTATTGTTTAAAATTTAAATTTTGTAACTCTATTACTGACTTAATGGGATACAACTTTCATTCATCTCATATGTACTACATCGTGCATTTGTTTGGACTTAATGGGACATTAATTCAAAGTTCGACTACACTCTCTAGATTGGACATCAGTTCTGTATTTGGACCATAACTTCTTTATCCATACTAGAGTAGGTACAAATTTGGAGTGGAGATATAAGACCCAATTAAGCACAAATAATCCTTCTGTAGGGATAGATAATTCACATGTTTTGGTGGTCAAATAGGAAGTGAAAGTTGGATTAATTTATTTAGCCAAATATCCCCACTCACACTTAAAACCTTCTAAAACCTAGCCTCCCCTCCACTCTATAAATTAGTGTTTTAATCATTTGGAGGGGTTGGGAAGTTCATTAGGATATTTTGAGAAGCATATTATTGGTTCCATACCATTTTAATTTACAATTGGAAGAGGGAAGCCGCAAGCTAGGATCTCCTCCAAAATGCCCTTCTTTTCCTCTTCTTTGTTGTAATATAGTTGTACATTCAATAAAATCCTAGTTTCTCTTCCATGTCATCTTTTATTTTTAATTTTATTTTTCCCTTAATCTTATTATTTTGTCTCTAAATCAAAGAGGAGAAACGAGATTGGGTTATACCCTTTCTAAATATTTTCAAATGGAATTCATTTCTACAATGACTACGCCGCCCATAGAAGAGTATTTTTCTTAGTAATTGGTTGACCTCTTACCTTCTTCATTTCTTTATTTGGAATAATTAAGTTACTTTAATTCAAAAAAATAAGATCCATGAATTGAGTATTATGATTATAATAAAATAAGAAAGAAATTGATCAATTTACAAAAAAAATCACACGAGGTCGAGATTTGTATAAATTGTTAGAGCGCAAACTTAATCAGTAAAACCAAACCACATGGGATAAATGTTTAGAGTTAAAATATACTCCATAAAAACAATTAAACCTTATTTTTTAGGATAGATATGTTCCCTAATTTACCACAGACCATATGCTAGACTTAGTATGTCAATCAAAGCAGCATGTTGTGATTTCATGTTCTGAAGCTGGCCTAGAGTTTGACTCTTTTCATCATTTTGGTAATGTTAACACCCTTAGGGTACAAGGATTAACAAATTATGGGATCATAATTAAGTAGAAATTAATTTAAATGATAATGATTAATAATTAAGTGAATATGTAAAGTTATATAGATTATTCCTTTTGAAATTTTTTCTAAAAAACCATCTTCTCATTGTATTTTATTAATCAAATTTCATTTCAAAACAAAATCAAATAAAATAAAATCTTCTTCCAGAATGATTCTTCTTATAATTTTAAAAAAATTGAACCCCCCCCCATATTTCTAAGTTGTTTGTTTTATTTTATTTAACTTTAAAAATACCTTTTATATATTGTTTCAAATTACTTCCTCCTTTGAGAGACGACCTTGGTTAGGCACTCTATTGTACCTAAATAACCTGAAATTGAATATCATTAGAGATCACCCACGATATCACATTTCAGTTTTAGATTGATGTGAGGTCAATTATTTGATGTAAAAAAGGGTTTATATACTTTTTCCCTAAATTTTTAAAATAATTAAAGCCTATTTTCTCAATTTTGGAAATGTTATGTGTGCATTAAACTAAAATGGAACATTTGTACTGAAAACACACACTTCTAGTCATACTGACCGCATCATGTGTCAGAATAATATGTGTCTAATTAACACATGTCAAAAATGGATTTTAGGATCATTTCCAAAAAATTAAAAAATACATGGTCATTTTATTGGTTTTGGTGATGTGACACATGTTTTAAACTAAAATATCACTTTTGTATAAAAAACATTCACTTAGAGACATATTGACTGCATTAGGTGTCATATTGACTTGTGATCTATTCCTACACATCACAAATGGATTATTATTCATTTTCCTAATGTTTAAAAGAAATCCAATATAGTTATTTTGGTTTTGGATATTTGATTTTTGTTTTAAAATAAAATGACACTTTTAAAATGAAAACTCACACTTCCAATCATAATGACCACATCAGGTGTCGAACTCATATGTGGTCGATTCTTGCACATCAAAAATAAATTATCGATCATTTTTTAAAGTTTGAAAACAATATGAGATCATTTTCTTAGTTTTTGGTTATGTGATGAGTTTTAAACTGAAATAGAACTTTTATATTTAAAAGAAATGCTTTCAATTATACTGACCACATCATGTGACAGATTGGGGTATGGTCAATTAATACAGGTGAAAAAAGAATTATAGACCAGTTTCCTAAATATTTAAAACAATATGATATTGTTTTATCAGTTTTATTTATATGAAATGTGTTTTAAACAAAAATAAAACATTTATTTTGAAAACATGCACTTCGAGTCATAGTAACCATATTAGGTGTTGTATTGATGTTCAGTCGATTTCTACATGTCACAAATGAATTACCTCTTATTTTTATAAATTTTGAAAAAAAAATTGAACTCATTTTCTTAGTTTTTGTGATGTGACATGTGTTTTAAACTAAAATGACACTTTTATATTAAAAACACATACTTCAAGTCATACTAACCACATCATGTTCTATATTGGTGATTATTAAACAAAAAATGAATTTTGGAATTTTTTCTTAATGTTTGAAAACAATCTGATCTCGTTTTCTTAGTTTTGGCCATGTGGTGTATGTTTTAAATGAAAATGAAACTTTTATATTGAAAATGTGTACTTAGAGTCATAATAACCACATCAGGTTTCAAATTGATGTGCGATCAATTCATATATATCACAAATAAATTATGGATCATTTTTCTAAACATTGAAAACAACATGATCTTATTTTATTATCTTTGGGTATGCGATATATGTTTCAAACTAAAATGATAATTTTTTATTGGAAACATACACTTGGAGTTATACCAAATACATCATGTGTTAGATTGATGTGTTGTCAATTTCTACACATCAAAAATAAATTAAGGGTAACTTCCAAAAAGTATTAAAACAATTTTAATTTGTTTTCTTTATTTTGATAATGTGATGTATGTTTTTAACTAATGTGTAAATTTAACCAAACAATTATGATATAAAAATGACATGAAAATTAACCAAAAAAATTAAATAAAATGATGAAAAAATTAACAAAATTAGTAGTTGGAAGTCATGTCTTTATGATGACTATATACATTCTGACACCATGTATTCTTCCCATTCTTTTCTAAATAAATGAATTTCATCCATTGTAATTTTCCTTGGGAAATAGATAAAAAATAACATATATGTATTACAATACTAATTATTCACATCACAAGTGCATCTTTATGGACGTAGACCATACAAGATCACAAACATAATAGGGAATCACCTAAATTTGATGTCGGAAAATATTATGACACCATGTACTCTACCCAATCACCTCTAAACAAATTTAATTCTTCTTTTGAGTATGTAGATTGTTGAAAATCTTGGAAATACAGGGAAAATATAGGCAAAAAAATATTTAATAAATATTTTTAATGAAATTTTTATTACCTTTAAAAATTACTTTTCTGAGGATGCTAGTATTTTAATGGAATATGATATATTTCATAAATTTAAAAATTTAATATCCATAATATTTGTTGTTATCTTACTTCGTGAATTGTAGAAACAATGACCAAAATGACTAAATTGTTTTGAAATATGTTTTTATTGTTATGTATTTCTATATATACCTCGATCTATTTACATTTGAAGAAATCCATTGGCTTCTTATGTTTAATCATCGAGCTTATACTATGATTTATTTTATATTTATATATTGTCATATTATAAAACAATTATCATTAAAACACAAAATAAAACATAAAATAAAATTCTATCTACAAAATATTTATTTTAATGCATTAAAAATCCACAATACACATCATGTGTGGTTGGTTTCATGGAAATTCATTCATTGGATCTTTGAGTGCTTTCTAAAAAACAAAAACAAATAAGTAATGATAAAATAACAATATATTTCATATGATTAGATTAAATATTTTTACCCCTTAATTTTAAAAATCAATAAGAGTCTATTATGTATTATTTTCTTATCAAATTTCTTGGTTAGATTATATTTTTTTGATCAAATTCTTCTAGGCCAAAAGAAATTTCTTATATAGAAATAATACAGGAATTGATGAATCCAAATAATTATTTACAAGGTTTTCCCTTTATATAGTAGTTTATAAATTCCTATAAAAATATTAATTCTTATTAACATTAAGGAACATGGTAGATTATTTTTTAGATAGACATATTTTGAAAATTTACCAAGTGTGTCGGATTCATGTGAGGTCGATTCTCACATGCCAAAAATGAATTGTGAAATTTTTTACTAAATTTTGATAAAAATTAAATATTTTTTTTTTCAATTTTGGTTATTTTTCATGTGATTTAAACTAGAATAGAAATTTATATTGAAAACACACACTTCAAGTCATGCCGAATGTATTGTGTTTTAGATGGACGTGTGGTCAATTAACACATGTCAAAAATAAATTTTGGATCATCTTCCAAACTTTTAAAAATAATCCAAGCTAATTTTATGGGTTTTTGTGAAATAACACTTATTTTAAACTAAAATGTCACTTTTGTATTGAAAAAATATAATTCGAGTCATAACAACTACATCATGTGCCAGATTGACTTGTGATCGATTCCTATACATCAAAAATAAATTTTTGATAATTTTACTATATTTTGAAATGAATTCAATATAGTTGTCTTGGTTTTGGCTATTTGATGTGTGTTTTAAACTAAAATTACTATTTTGTAATGAAAACTCACACTTTGAGTCATAATGACCACATTGGGTGTTGTATTGATATGTGGTTGATTATTACACATCCCAAATAAATTATGGATCATTTTTAAAATGTTTAAAAACAATACAAGGTCATTCTATTATTTTTTCTCTATGTGATTAGTTTTAAACTATAATGGCACTTTTATATTGAAAAAACATATTTCGAGTCATAATAACCATATCATGTGACAGATTGGAGAGTGGTCAATTCATTCATATGAAAAAATAATTATAGATTAGTTTCTTAAATTTTTAAAAAATTATGATCTTGTTTTCTCTTTTTAGTGATATGGAATGTGTTTTACACTAAAACAACACTTTAATATTGAAACATGTACTTCGAGTCATACTGACCACATCAGGTGTCTGATTGATGGTCAATCGATTTCTACATGTCACAAATCAATTATATATCATTTTACTAATGATTTAAAATAATGAAACCTCATTTTATTTATTTTTTTGATGTGAAACTAAAATTACACTTTTATATTGAAAATAAATACTTAAAGGCATACTCACCACATCAGGTGATGGATTGTTTATTAGTCAATTCCTCCACATAAAAAATGAATTATGGATTTTTTCCCTAATGTTTGAAAAAAAATATGAGATCATTTTCACAGTTTTTTCCATGTGGTGCATGTTTTAAACTAAAATGAAACTTTTATATTCAAAACAAGTACTTAGATTCATAATGGTCACATCAAGTTTCAAATTGATGTTCGATCGATTCCTATACATCACATATAAACTGTGTATTATTTCCCTAAATTTTGAAAATAATCTAATCTATTTTTCTTAGTTATTGTCTATGTGATATGTGTTTCAAATTAAAAGACATTTTTTTATTGAAAACACACACTTGGAATCATAACGATCACATCATGTGTCAGATTGATGTGCGGTCAATTTTGACACATCCAAAATGAGTTAAGGATCACTATCCCAAAGTATCAAAACAATCTGAATTTTTTTTCTTGGTTTTATGCATCTGATTTTTTTTTCAAAATAATATTAAAATTTAACAAAATAAGTATTAGTTAAAAAATTTATGGAAATTAACTAAAAAAATTAGATAAAATGATGAAAATAATAATTAAATAAGTAGTTGGAATTCATATCCTAATTATGAATGTATACATTCTGAAACTATGTATTTTTCTAATTACATTATGAATAAATCAATTTAATCCATTATACTTCTCCACAATATATAGATAAAAAATAATATATAAGAATTGTGATACTAATTATTAACATCCCAAGTGTATCTCTTAGGTCATAGCCCATACATGATCACAAACATAATAGTTAATCACCTTAATTTTATATCGGAAATCATTCTGACACCATGTACTCTACCCACTCATCTCTAAACAAATTTACTTCTTCTTTTTTGAGTATATATATAGTTAAAAATCATAGTAATACTAGAAAAATATTAAAAAACAAACAATTAAAAATATTTTTATTGAAATTTTTATTACCTTAAAAACTCTCCTTTCCTGGGATGCTAGTCTTTTGAGGGTATATGATATATTTCATACATTTTCAAACATAATATCCATAATCATTGTTGTTATATTACTTCAGACACTACAAAAACATTGAACAAAATGAGTAAATTGTTTTGAAATCTGTCTTGATAGTTAAATATTTCTATATATACCTTGATCTATTTCCATTTGAATAAATCTATTAGATTCTAATTCTAGGAAATGACCTCATACCATGATTTATCCTTTTTTTAGATTTCCCCAGCATAAAAAATTTCTCATTAAAACACAAACTCAAACATATAGTTCAAATTTTATCTACAAAATGTTGATTCTAGTGCATTAAAAAACCAAAATACACATCATGTGTGGTTAGTTTGATGGAAATCCATGCATTGGATCCAAAAAAATAAACGTTTTGGGTATTTAAATTGATGATAATCAGCATCCAATGCTTCCTAAAAAATAAAAACAAATAATTAATGAAAACAATATTGATATGTTTTATGTGATTCGATTTAAGATTTTTACTCCTACATTATAGGAATCAACCAGAGTTTGTAGTCTATAATTTTCTTCTCAAATTCCTTCATTGGATTATATTTTTTTTAATGAATTCCTTCAAGTCCCAAAAAAATTCTTATATAGAAATGATATAGGAACTAATTAATCCAAATCATGGTTCATAGGGTTTTCCCTTTATATAGTAGTAATATAATTTAATATTGAAAATATGAACTGTTATGAACTTTAATTAATATAGTATATAATTTTTTAGATATATATATTTTGACAATTTACCTCATGTATATATTCAAAAAAGAGACTCCCAGCCATTCAAACTTGAGAATCTCATTTATACTCTTGAGACCAACTATGTCCATAATAAAATTCCAAATATGTATTCTTTATATCAAATGTAGGACACATATCCATATTTGAATGTGATTTCCATATGAAGTAGTAATGTTAATATATATTTTAGTGTAACTGGAGTGGGTAAGGTACTCATGGAAGGTCCTTGTGTTTTCTTTGTCGATTCACTAAATTGTATTGATCTAAACATCAATTTCCCATAATTTTATATGCATGTAATACCATACCTAAATTAATACCTTTTCTTATCAATTTTTATGGGTTTTTAATTTGAAAAAAAATGTTAATGACATATATCATGTATCTTTATAATATTAGATAGTCATGATATGAGATTTCCGATAGCATCATTGATCATTGTAATATCTAGATAATCAGTAAGAATAGGAAAATCAAAAATCGCCTCTTAAGCTACCTAAATCCCCCCCTCCAAGTGATATTTTGGTAGTTCATTGTTGTGTATCATGTCTCTTAGGAAATTATTCACCATATACCTTACAACAAAGAATTTCATTGGTGTTGATTGATATAAATCACATATAACTTCACCCAATAAATGTTTAGTAATATAATGTTATCAGAAGATGTTTGATTCACATTTAGGAGAAAGTTAATGAAAACAATGATTACACTGGGCAAGGTATGTGGTTGAGGGGAATGAGTAGCCTAAAATGTAGTGGGATTATTTTCCTCTTCTTGTGCTGCAATTTGTTCCAAAATTTTCTCACTTTTATCATTTCTCATATATTGGTCTTCTAAACGAGACCAAACAACAATATGTTGAAAATAATATATTTGAACCTATAATCCATTAATAATCTTACATGTATCATCTTATGGATTTTTCTACTCAAAATATTTTCAAGGTGACACTCCAATAACTACACATCTTACATGACCATATTGTTTGGGGTGAAACAAGGTTATTGAAAGTAGTTTTTCTTCTGGTGCGGTCACTGCCTATACTTATGTCTAAACATTATAAAAACACATATGAACATCAATATATATCTTTAGGTAATGTTTTTATAAATTATAACATATTACTTTTTTATAATTACATATGTTTCCCATTCTATTTGTGTGTTTTTTTCAACTAGTTTACCCTCTTTATTTACACAGGCCTCCTTCCATACCGCATTATGTGGGATGGAAGTAGCGTCCGATTTTGATTCAGCAATCTGCATACCAACAATGGAACTTATGTTGCGACATATCACATAATATGTTAATTATTTATTTAAAAAACATATCATATTATTCTCTATTTAAGTGTACTCCATCCTTTATTTGTGATAGGGGTACTTCGGTTTTGGTGAACATTGTTTATTTTCAGCACTCCTTTACTATTTCAAAAAATAATAATTTTGAATCAAGTTGGATAAAATAAATAATTTCGAATAAAATATTATCAACTAAAATACACCAAATATGATTTCTAATTATGATGACTAATGAAATTATTCATGTTTACTTCTTTATAATGTGCTCATACATAACTGGTGGGTGGCGATTTGAATTTCCCTAACTATCCCTGAGATGAATCATGGTATGAAGTTTCTAAAAGCCTCTATGGTATTTTCTAGTCACCATTAAGTAATATTTCTTATAGAAATAATATGATATAAATTAACTCTATCAGGGATAATAAAAATTAAATCAATATTTCATTATATAATTTTTTCATAAAACAGATAAAGTATAACATAACATTATCTTAATATCTTCCTAAAGGGTTTCCTTCGTTATAGGTTGTACATGGAACCATGAATCCTTATCAATTGGCGCATTAATTATCATTGTGACCCCAACAAAACTAATAAAAATTGACTTATATTGGTCAATAGGTTGGTCGTGTTGATTCCATCCAACCTCAAATTTTATACCCTTTCTTATTACCTTAATAATTTTTGTCAATATAGTGATGCTATGTCATTATTTTTTTTCATCAAGATGTTGTTGATCCCCTAATAATACTTTAGTTTTAGTGTTAAATATATATTATTCTATAATATTGGTAACACCATCTTGTGAAAAATTCATTTCATGCATGAGTAGCCAAACATTTAATTTCTATTAACTAAAATAGTATAAGATACAAAATATTATGAGGAAAATAATAGTATATTAAAAAAACTTTAACCTTCTCAGTGAAATATCATTATTTTTTTAAATTTTAATGGAATTTATCTCCTCTATCGAGAATCCAAATACCTTCTTTGTGGTTCCCTATAACATACAAGACATTGTCTACATTAGGTTCGTCAATAATTGACTGTGTTCTACCAATGAAAGGGCCATCCTCGATTGAATTTTCATCTAACCCTATAGTTGTTTTAGTTTACATCACGACAATTAAATAATTATTTTTTTCTAGATTTGAGACATAAAAAACCTAGATAGCTTTTTATTCAATTATAAATGATTCATCCTTATACCCTTCCACACTAAAATTCACCTTCACAAAGCCCATTTCATCATCTTTCACTTAAATCCTATTGTCAACCCATTTGTAATAAAAAATAAGAACTTGAAATTTTTTATAATCCAACTCATATATCTGTTTTATAAGGCCAGAATATGACATATTTTCATAAATAGGATTTCTATCCTTGGAACCAGATATGTTTATCACTTCCACCACAAGCGTAACTCCACTATTTTTCATCATACTATAGTCATCATGTTCTTTTGTATATAATTTATAGTCGTTTATTGAAAAACTAGTGTACCAAATAACATTTTCATTTGGTCTCCTAGATATCCATTGAAGTAATTCCATAATTAAATTCAGATTTTTATATTACTCCTTATTAATATAATCATGTAATCATCCTATAAACTATTGATTATGTGTATTTGATATCAATCCTATAAGCCTTGATGAATTCAATTCTCTAATAATTGATTTATGGGATTCAACAAATGGGTCAAAATATTAACTATTATGCAATATGTAAAGGTGATATTTCTCATGATCTTTGATGTTAATTGTAATAATATCTCTTTTATAAATCCCTTAGCCCATAAGGAATTATCTTTGATGAGACTTTGGGGAAAAATTAAATCAAAATCTGATAGGTAATTGGCATAAAATTTAATATCTTCTTAAACAAAATATTTTTATACAATAAATCATTTTGGAAAACTTAAATTCTTGACATACTATTTTAAAATCTTCATATATCATTCAATGGGGTACATCCATCTATAATGGACAAGACCACCTTGTTGAAACTCTCTAACCAAGTGAACCATTGGGTAGACCATTATATCAAAAAATGGAAGTGGAAAGAATATATCTAATTTACATAATATGACTTAAACCTCTTTATTCAGGATTGGAAACATTGTAGGGTAAATAACTATAATTTATAATTCTTTGAAAAATAATCAATGTTTATTTGTCAAATGTTGAACATTTTTAGGAAAAATGAAACATAAATACACAAGAATCAAATATTGCATCAAAACATGGAATTCATATGATTTTAGTCCCTTTAAATTCAAATTAGTCATTGACATGAAATTCATGATACTTTTTTAAAACCCCTTTGGAACTTTTACACCATTAAAGAAAATAAAAAATTGTAATTTTTCTTATCTAGATATAGTGTAAGATACTAGAGGAAGAAGAGTCTGCTCTTTACCCTTCACCAGTGGAAAATCTTCCATTATCCCCAAGTCAATCATGTTGAAACTAGCCTTGATGCCATATTTTTTTCATCAATATTTAGTAGCATGATAATAAAACCCTCAAATACATTTTTTATATGCACAATAAAAAAAAGAAAATTTCATACATACAAACAATTCTAATATGGTAATTCAAATAAAATTGATCCCTTTTTCCAACACAATTTCATAGGATTATTAAAAAAATATTCTACTAAAAATAGTGTCAATATAATTTACTTTATCAAAAAATTGATGATGTTTTAGTGGAGTTGGTGTTATACCATGTTCGTTATTCCAAATTATTTTTTTCATCCAGGATCAGTATTTATGTCATCGAGGTAAAAATTTCTGATTCCCTATAAAGAAATTCTTTGAGGAATGTTCCAACTATAATGAGTGTGTAAATTCCTCACAAATGGGACACCCCAAAATTCCTTTAATGTTGTGGCCTAAAAATTTTCCATAAACAGGGAAGTTGTTTATCATCCCGTACAACGTGGCCCTAAATGTGAATTCTTCATTTCTATGAGTATCATACATTGTGACACCTATATTCTGCATCTATTTTAGATCTTCATTCAATGTATACAAATAGACATTAATATCATTATAGGTTTTTTTGGTCTATATATAAGAAGATATGACATAATGTACATATTCATCCTGCATAACCAAGGGAGAAATTTATAATATTATAACATGAAAGGCCATATACTTTGAATACTACTTCGTACAACAAAATTATTTATTTCATCTCTATATAATTTAAGATGGATGTTTCTCAGATAATTTATAGATTTTGGATACTCAAAATAAATTTTATTCCACTGAGTTGAGTCTGTTGGATGATGCAGGTTCCCATATTTAATTCTTGTATCAACCTACCATGTCAATTGAATTACTTTTTCATGACATCCATTTATTTTTATAAACCATGTAATTATACAAAAGTACCATACATCTTTCGAAGGACATGATTCTCCTTTCCTATATCAATATGTGCCACACATAGAGCATTTTATGGGTGATTCATGGTCCTTTAAAAACAATACGAAATATTTCAGAAAATCATGTATTTTTTATAGATCATTCCCATTGAACATAGAATTATTTTATCATCATATGTTTGATGATGAAGTTCATTTTAATATGGTATCATATCATTCAGAATTCCAAGTAGTTCTGTAAAAGTGGGGTCACTCAATCTACTACCATCTTTAAAATTATATAACTTTAATACAATTGAAAATGTTGTGTATTTTGTACAACCGTTCTAACATAGTCTCTTATCCTAACTATTTAACTTCTCAAAAAACATTAGACAATCATGAAGTTCATATTCAATTTCCATTTACATTTCTACAATGTGATCTCCATATTCATTTACACTAGTATTCATATCAAATGAACCATAAAATGCAATATAAACCTTATCGGTGTCCATATTCAAAAAATAAAATGTTATCTCAATAAATAAAATGTTCAATCCAGCATTTGTAGCTCTGATCTATTCCATAACAAATCAAATGTTCTAACAACTCTTTCAAACTAATTTTTCCTGAATAAAAACAATGTAAATATGGAAAATGATATAAGAAGGGTTCTATTTATACTTTATTTCAAACTTGATAAACTCATTAACTCCATATTCATACTCTATGTTCATAAGGTTAGAGTGCATCCATTTTCGATTCATATACATCCTATTAGGTGTATAAAATTTTAATTTTGTACAAAAAATAAAAAAATTCACAGTATATATTCATAATAAAATTTTAAATGTATAGATAATTCTAATAAGGGGAACCAAAAATGATCAATGGTACCCGGTGTGGGATGACTTCTTCTTAGGGTAGTTCAAGAAATATAGGTTCATGTCTAGAAGATATGGGGGATGATTCTCAAGAAAAAAATTGAAATAATTACTATTTAGGATATGAATATAATAAGGGTGATATTTGTCTCTTTAAATTTAAATTTTTTCTGGCTGGGAGTTAGCAAATAATCATAAAACATTTCTTAGTTTATTAATTAAAGATAAATAGTTTCTTATGAACACCATGGTTTTCTAGATGAGTTGATCATACAATACATGTTCATGGTTCCATTACTCTTTTAAACCCCTTTACTCATTCCCAATTGGTTGAGATACCTAATCACCTTGTCTCAAGTATACATGAACCGCTATCCCTTGAATATAAAATTTATTAAACCATGACTAAAATATTCTCTCCTAGTAGAAATGGATGCATGATTTCCTAAACTCGCTTATTTTAGACACTATGGAGAGGCACCTAGTTGGTATAAAAGGAATAAAAAATCATGATATTAGGATTTGTTAATGATTTATATCTCTATATTATGCAATACTTATATCCTTACAATATTTCAAGTTATTACTTTCAAGGGGTTTTGATTAGAAAATTAAAAAAAACCTAATGGTTTTCTATCTGAATTGGAGAATTATGTGAAGGATGATACATTTTCAAATGTATACCATTAATATTAGAGAAACCATATTTTCATTCCATTTATGGGATAATCTGAATTCAAATTACTCTAGTTCATGGAAATTTGTGTAACTTTTAGTATATAGAATAAAGTGAAACTCAATTTGGGATTGTTGAGAGAGATTTCCCAATATCAAATCAACACATCAAAATAAATGACCTTATTTCAAATGCATTTTCCAAGTCCCTTTATGAAATCACTAACTCATTTTTTTAACACCAAACTCATTTTTTCAAAACTTTTTCCAAATTCCATATTGAAACAAACCACTTTATAATACATTTTTTCAAGAGACAAAATTACCACAACTCAATTAAAAATTAAAAATATCATCTCAAAACAACTTTCAAAATTTGAAAGGATTATTTTTTTTATATTTAAATAACCACTTAAAATTATTTTTTTTAAATTCCAATTGAAAATGGACCAATTTTCTCAAAAACATATAATGGGATACAAACCCCCTATTATATAAAAACTTTTAGCATCATGTGAAACATTTTACAATCATATTCAAAAACCATCAATAATAAATTAAAATTTAAAAATTTTATTCATGAAAATATGTACACTTTGAAATGTTTAAGACTTTAAATGTTCACTTTGAAATAACTTCATGAGTTTAAAAACACTGAATAAATTTTAGTTAATTTTAAGGGAAATCCTCATTTTGTTCATTTCAAACCACACTTTAACATTTTAAACCAAGTTTTTTTTTCAAAAATAAAATTTAAAATAATATTGCGCATAAAATACTATGTAATACACCACCCAATATAAAGAAAATAATTATTATTAAACATTTCATAAATATTTTATAAATTTATCATGAATAAAACATTTTTTAGAAGATATGAGTGAATTAAAATTTTAAATCATAGCACCATGGTAAATGATTTATCAGGTACATTAGGTCAAGGCTCGAGTATCCTCACACTCTTAGTGATCATGGCTACCTGGTGGGCACATTACCCTAGGGATATAGTCCTAGGTGAATGATTCCACCACTACAAGTGTCTCACTACCTCACCAATGGCTAGTTAGTGTTTTCTTTATAGAACCCATTGTTAGGTAGAGAAGAGTTCCTAAAATGATTTTCCAGAACTACCCTTCTAAATACCAAGGTTCCCATGGGACTCATGGAATATTCAATCAAGGAAATATTAAATTATAAAAAATTATTCTCATCATATATCACAAAAGAATATAAAAATCCAAACATTCACATTCCTTACAATTTATTCAAGAATAAAAATCAAGAAGTTTTTACAAATACTCATGAAATTGAAATCTATTTTCCAAAATATAGTGAGCTATTAATTGGATTATGTGTGTGATATTTGGCTTTGGTTTGATTTGAATATATCTAAAAGTGAGTCAAATTGGAGGTTCTATAGTAACCAAGGTGTGATGAAAGTAAAATATTTTGTATTTTTTTGGAAAGGAACCAACCATGAAGTTAGACTAAGTTTCGAGTTCGTACATTATTATGGGTGTTTAGAATATAATGGGGTGATTTGGGTTGTTGAATAATTCTTAAATATAAATGAGATAGAATTTCGAAGGGTGTAACTGGGCAATTACAGTGAAAATTTAGCTAGAGGAGGGCCGAATTATGATTTTTCATGAGATTGGGTGCACTAAGATGGAAACCACATAACGCGTGTTGTTCACATTATATATATATTCTTGGTTTAATGTGTAAAGTATGTTAAATGTGTTTACTTTTTTTTAAATTATTTATTCTATGAAATTAATTTTTGGACTTGTGTTTATCAATTATTTATATTCTTTAATTTATATAAGTTCATAATTAGAAATTCTATATGCTCAAAATTATTTAAATATCCATAAAACAATGTAGCTACTTTATATTTGGGTTATTTTACCTCACTTTATTTTGATGAAGTAACCTGATTATCCACTTATCTTAGACCATTGTTCAATAAAGTAAATTAAAATTTGGTGTATATATATATGTCTGTTCTGATAACTTTAGTACTTTTAGTAAACCTGAATTTAGTTTTAAATCATGAGTTTAAAAGGTATGAATATACATAGTTATTTATTCCATTTTATAACTTTTCATGTATTAAAAAGTAATTAATTTCCATTCACTATAACTTGAATAAAGTATAAGTTAATAAACAAAACGTAAATTTGATTTACTGATTATATTAGTGATGAGATAATGGGTGGGTTGATTAGGTGGTAAAGAATGATTTTTTATGACAACTTATTAAGTATCATAAACTTTTTTAATTTTTAAAACTAAAATAAAAACATTTTAAGTATTAATAACCCAGTCCCACTCAAAATCATAGTCCAAATCTAAATATACATAAGCTAAACTATATTTTCCACTCATCAAAGATACCATTTAGTTACTTATAATTCCCATGACCAAGAAACCAAGTGAGGAGCTGAGAATGACATGAAGATACAAACATATGGAAAAAAAGTAATATCCTACACTTCACCTCCAACAAAATTTCATAGAGCAAACCCTTTCACATAATATAGATATTATAATTTAACAAATATCCCATAATAGGAACACCAAATACACGGGGTGATCAATGAGGGTTTCAGGAGCTATAAACCCATTTTAAAGTGCCAAATTGGATTTTAAACAAAATTTAACTCAGGGTGCCAAGTTATTCTTATTTCACTTGAAATTAAAAAAATTTCAATAGTCTGGAAATGTTTAAAATAACACCCTTTTTATATTTTAAATGTTTATTTAGACATTTTTTCTTCCTTTAAAACCCAAAATATGGCCTAAGACCTTAATTTTTCATAAAAATCAACATGAAATTCATCATAAGAATATGATAAAATCCATAGGAGGATAAAAAAAATAAAAATAATTAAATCAAAATCCATGGAAACCCCTTTATACTAATCATGGAATTCATCCAAAATATTATCCAAAACCATTATAAACATTACACATAAGCAGAAATTAAATAAAAATTAATTTAAAATGACCTCGTAATTCCATGATTAATAAAACGAAGGATTAGAAGAGAAAAACATACCTTGTGAAATTGGTATTGAGGGAGGATAAACTTAAATAAGATATAAGAAAAAGGGGATTTACATTGGAAAACACAAGAAAATGAGGAAGGAGACAACTAAATTAAAGTAGAAGGATGTAGAATCCCTCTTGGGGATCCAAGGTGGTTTGAATGAGCGGGAGGGAGAAGATATGAGAGAATCCAAGAAAACACCGCAATAACCAGAATTGTGAAACCCAAACATGAAGTCAATGAGAGAGGAGGAGAAAAAAACATACATTGGATTTGATCCTTTATTGCTCTAAGAGAAAGTGTAAGAGGGGCACCAGTAGTAGTGGACTTCTATGAAAGTTTGAGAATCATAACTAAAATCTGTATAGTTAAAGTTCTTTTAAATATACTAGGGAAGGTTTTATCAGTACTTCCAAAAAAGCACTGATAAAGATACCAATTTTCAGTGATAAATTAGTATGTGTTGGTAACATCTCTCTTCACCAGTTCTTATTTAGGACTGATAAAGATGGAGATTTATTATCACTTTTTTAGTGGTGATAAAGGATTTATAATTACAGATATAAATAAAAATATATGAAAATAAATTTATAAATATTGGTATATGATTGTAAATGTATTTATATAGTTATATATATATTAAATGTATTAATTATTTAAATATATTTATTATAATTATATAATTATATAATTATAGAAATATTTTTTTATAATTATATAATTAATTTTTTTTAAAAAAAATATTATTTTTTATATAATTATAAATATATAATTTTATAAATATAGTAAATATACCTTTATAAATATATTTATACATAAATATATTTATTTTTTTTATTCAGGTTAGGTATAGAGTCCCCTTTATTACAATAAAAAATTAAGAGCACAATAAGAAAGGAAAGATGGGGCGAGACAAGGAAAACCTACCCTCATCAAGGATATTCACATACAAAGCTTTTTTCTAATACTAGATGCAATCTTGCATTCTTTATCAATCAAGGCATTATAATCAATACCTCAGACACATCTACATCCTTGGCCCCTGGTGTAATACTCTTCACCTCTTTTTTCTTGTTGAAGAATACTTTCAATTTTAGAGCCATCAGAGTCAACCTCTAAGTGTGTTTCCTCATTTTGGGTATCCCATTCAGCACCACCACATCCTCTTACCAGATTTTTTGGATGATGTCCCCATTTCCATGACTTGGTTTTCTACCAAGTCCCATCCAGATCTTGTACCTCTATATCGTATTTTTTATATTTCATTAGATTTAGCATCTTAGTGTTAACAACTGAGGAGGCATCATCAGAATCCAAATTGTTTTTAGGATATGTGCACTCCTTATGTGCTCTGTTCACCTCCATAGAAGTTTGGTTAGATGTCATTCTATCCAGGTGATTCTATTTGGTATCGCATAAGGCCTTATTTGTAGATATATTCATCCTTTCCTAATCAAAAGTGGAAAGAATAACACTTCCCATATGAGAAGAACAATCTATGAGGGACTTCAAACCCTCCACCTATGTTTATTTCTGTTGGTGATAGTCACCATCATTAGGTGTTTCAATCACCTCAAAAATGTTTGATGTTGCCACTGCGTCCTTATTATTCCATTCAGGAATGTATCCAATTTTTTTAAGTTACCCTTTTAAAACATCCTCATCCATTGAGGCCATTGAGGAAGTCTTGTTATTGATTTTTACATCAGCCACCATGCTGTTTTTAAGTGAAACAGGTTCTTTAACATTTTTTCAGACCAAAATTGGATCCTGATCATGGCCTACAAGAGAAACAGAGCCATCCAATCCAACTGAGGATGTTCTCATTTCACTTTCACTCACCTGCATCGGCTTTAAGAGACTAGGCTGTCCAGAATAAACTAAATAAGAATTTGATTCCATCCAATTTTAAATTCTATGAAAGAATCATCATACAATTTCTTTTTACCATCACAATGTTTCACCACACACTATTCCTGAAGGAATTATTGGTTAACAACTTCTTGGATGGAATCTTCTATGATATCCTTCCCATAAATGGGTTTCCTCTTAGAACTAATGGTATCCAAAACATTAACAGGATCATCCTTGTGAGTGGATTCCTCCAAAGAAACTATATCATCCCAACTTTTCTTCCCAGAAACAATGTGGTTCACCCCATTATGATCAAAAAAAATAGATTTGGCCTCCTCATTCTTTGAATTCTCCGCAGTGTTATGTACATAATGAATTATTCCCGAAACATCTTTTGATCTAATGGATGAAAACACATCTAGTATCAGTGATATATTTGCATGAGGATAATAATAAGTCAAATTTTTTTAGTAACATTTGAATGAGTAGAGTTTTTATCATATGCTAAAGCAGGTCCCACTGATTTCTTGGGGTTTCTACGACATTGGTTCTCTTCATGAACATTACTAACACAAATAGAGAAACAAGAAAATCTCTTGAAACTCAAAATGTTAGGACCAATTACTTTACAGATCTGAAAATGTGAGGGATTTTTTCATACTCAATTCTCAGTCCAATTTCATCCTCATCAATTTCCAACATGATTTTATCAACTAAGGTGGTATTTAGGTCAACATCAATCAGTAGGCATACGAAATGCCCGAATTTGGAGTCCTCTGTTTCTTTATCCATTTTTATCAAAATACTAATGGATAGGGAAATATAATAGAGAATACATGGGTTCCAAAGAATCCATTTTAAACAATGGTCTTTAACCCAATCTTGGACAGAAGAGCGGCATACCTCATATGGGTTGAAGTTGAGATCCCATTCACGTATGTGGAGTATCCCTGGTTTGAAGTAGACCAAGCCTAATTCCTAAATCATTCCACTTTAGATCCTTATAGAGGAATTGAAAATAAAATAATCCTCATACAATAGAGACACATTCCCAATCTAGAAATCCCCATAAATCAGCAAGGCGAGCTTCAATTTTGGATATCTTCCATGGAGCAGCGCCCTTCAGTAAAACAAGATAACCTATAATCGGGTGCTTCCTGATCACAAATCATTCGGAGATTTCCATCAGATCTTCTTTGACATAGGCTACATTAGCCTTGTGCCAAATATTTCTAATGACTTCATTCTTGAAGAGGGAGAAAGAACCATTGGACAATGGGTCATTTTTCCATCTTCTATCGATTTTCTTGCGCTCTTTACCAAGAGCTTGTTTGTGACTATCGAATTGTCCCCACATAACGTAAGCATCCATCAGCGAAGGATTGAGCGCCATATAACCCTAGATTCAGAAGAGATGAAGAGTGATAATCTCTCGTTTCACACCCATCTTCATAAATAAATATATTTATAAATATATTTATAATTATTTATTTACATTTATAAATATATTTATATCATTATATATATTTATATAATTATATATATATTTAATAAATATATATAGTCAATATATTCCTTATTTAAATATATTTATTATAAGTTTATAATTATAAATTTATTTATATCATTATATATATTTATCTAATTATATATATATATATATATATATTTAAAATATATATAAATATAAATATAAATAAAGTAAATAAATTCATTATTTAAATATATTTATTATAATTTTATAATTACATAAATATATAATTATTTATTTATAATTGTATAAATTCTTTTATAAAAAATAATATTTATATATTTATCTTATTATATATATTTGTATAATTATATACATAATTAATAAATAAATATATAACTATAAACATAAATATAAATTTAGTAAATATATTCATTATTTAAATAAATTTATTATAATTTTATAATTATTTAAATATATATATAATTATTTATTCATAATTATATAAATATTTTTTACAAAAATGATATATTTTTATTTATAATTATAAATATATATTTATAAATATAGTAAATATAAATTTATAAATAAATAAATATAGTAAATATTTATTTATAAATAAATATATATATATATATATATATTCACTTATTTATTTAAAAAATATTTTTAACATTATTAATTAATATATAATCTTAAATGCCTGTTAGTTAAAAATTAGGGAAATTCAATAATTAAAAATGAGTACACTTTAAAAATGTTAAAAAAAATCAATAAGTTTTATTAATTAAATATAAATTACAAAAAATATGGATATATATTGAAATAAATATGAATACATATTGAAAATATTAAAACATGGTAAATATGTATATATATAATATTATATAATGATTAAATTCCTAAAAATATAAAATTTAAAAAAATTAAAAAAATAATAAATAATACCTAATTATAATAATATTAAAAACAAATAAATAAAATTTATTGATTAAAATCAAAATATATTAAATTTATCATGTTACTAAATTAAATTCTAAAGTAAATACTAGAATTTTGAAAAAATTACATAAATATTAGGTGTATGTGTTTCTGTATAAGATTTCATTAATTATGTAAATATTTGAATGGGTGCATTGTATATAAATTTCCTTAATTAAATATATATGTTTTTAAAATCAGTGGAACACACATTTTATATATGTTAAATTGAAAAATTAAATGACATTCAATTAATGTTCATTACTCGAAGCAATTTGCTAGTATTTTTAATTAATATTAATTTCTTAATTATAAATCATTCTTCACTAAATATTTGACTTGTTTAATGTAAATATAAATATTGTGTATTATATAAATCATATTTTAAGAAATATTATATATATATATATATAAATATATTTAAATATTAAATGTATTAATGAATAATTATGCACAAAAATCTTTTTTTTAAGGTTGAGGTGCCGTGGCCAATTTTATTGAAGAAAAAATTCAAACAATAGAAATATGGAGGAAGAAAAAAGAAAAAAAAAGTCCACAAAATAAACACAAAAGACATCAACGCACTCAAGAGAGGGTGCTCATGCTATGGTGAGTGAGTTAACCACCCCTTCCATGAAGATGTATCCCCCTCCTCCATGTCTTGACTTGCATCCATGGTCCACCACAATCATCTGAGAACTCTGCGGTCTCATCAGCTTCCATAATTTTAACTTCACCATGAACATTCTTTGAATTCCCATTATTATCACAACTGATTGAAGCTAGTGATTCAAATGAGTTATGAGTACTCACCCTGCTAATTTCCTTTTGGTTCTACAAATGAGT
This sequence comes from Viscum album, assembly GCA_963277665.1. NCBI lineage: Eukaryota > Viridiplantae > Streptophyta > Magnoliopsida > Santalales > Viscaceae > Viscum > Viscum album. Next base: position 1,679,497,657 of record OY728119.1, on the reverse strand, counting down.
TGGTAAATGAGGTGATCCATCCATTATGGAATTGTTAATACCCTCGGTAACCAAAACTATAGACTTTGTTCCCTATTCAAATTCAATGGAAATCTATCTAGGTTTCATTTTAGAAGAATTAGTTGACATGGAGGATTATTTATTATATAATTCTACAGGAGTAGGAGTTCTTCCATCTTTAGCATCCAACACATCAGGAGAGTTTAATGGCTTGGGCGGTCCTTCAAACCTAGGTACCAGAATAGTTTGATGACCACTGAAAGAATCAAAAAGACTAATAGTATCATGTCCATGTTTGGAATATATAGAGACCTTTCTATGTTTTGACTTGGTGGTCTCTCCAGTAACCTCTTGAGGTGAGGAAAAGGCTGCTACATGTATAGATTGGGAGTTCCTCTGGATATCCATACCATCAGGTGTAGGAGAAGGTAATATGTCCTTATTAGCAGCTAGCAATCCCAGAGAATGAATGGATTGTCCATCCTTTCCTGAAACCCCAGTTACTTGAATTATTTTATGTCCACTTGATTCATCAGTATGACCTATATTAGGATACCCAATGTGTAAGGATGAAGAAGCAAATTCAACTGCAACCGTCTTGTCCACTGAAAACACAGTAGCTTACTTTGAAGAAAAGGGGTGAACTAGGGGGGTCATCTTCTCAATAACTTCCAGGGGTGTAGATTTAAAATAAGTATTCACCGCCTTTTTATCCTTAGGCTTCTTTAATATGGAAATATCCATTTTATTTTTACCCTTTTGACTTTTGGAATTAACCATAATTTATTCTTGCCAAAGATGGAAATAAGCATCATCCTTAGGTGAGTGTTTCAAGACTGCTTGGCTATCATCTAACTTATCATCATCTTTTTCCTCTATACCCCTTTCGAATCCCTTTTTAAAATAGGGACTATTTAGAAAATTATTACTAGTAGTTTCATTATTAGGCAATCCAATACCATCATTAACATCAACCAATGATAGAGAGAAAATTATGTTATTATGCATAGAAGAAGGAGGTTTAACAGTTTCACATGCAATAAATTAATCCCTTGGAGGGGGGTCTCCGACCACCTATCTATGAGATTTTTTTGCAGACTCATCAGTAATGTATTAAGTTTGTCCTATGTTGGAAATTAGATAATTAGAGACAAGACCAATCACATATTCTGCAATTTTCTTACCCAAATTATTTATTTGATCCCTTTTCTATTTGAGTACCCATTTACAGTGCTGTAAATCATGTCCCTTGTTCTGAAAATTAGAACACAAAGGTTCTCTTATACAATTGGATTTTGAGTTCCCAATAATTTAATAAGAAACACTAAAAGGTGGAGTTTTTTTAAACTAAATTCTAAGAAAAATATCATCATTAAATGTGGATAAAACCACTTTATCTATCAGGGTGGAACTTATATCAATTTACCCAAAAATAAATGCAAGATGTTGATAACTTATAGCTTCAGTGGCATGGTCCATTCTAATAGGAACACTAATTGTCGAGGCTATGTCATACAGAATCTTAGCATGACACAATACCAAATTAATTCCATGAATCTTAATCCAAAACTAAGTTCATGTATCTTTAAAGTCAAACATGTTAAAGCTTATTTTCCATTCATGAATCTGAAGTGTCCCTGGCTTAATATTAATGGATCCAATACTCCAAGCTCTACCTTTAAGATCTGTCAAAGGAAAAAGAAAATGATAAAGTCCTCTACTGAGGGATAAACACTTGAAATTGGTGAAACCCCAAATAATGGATAGTCTGTAATTAAGATCCACTAATTCTAGGGTTTTATACCTTTCATCAAAGAGATACGAGCAATAATGGAGTGTTTCCATAAAAAAATCATTGTCGAGCTAGGTCCTTTAAGACCTGAATATGACGGTGGGCTTAAGTACGTGTTGACTATAATGTGGTCCAAGTCCCATGTGGACTAGTGGAAGACCCATATTAATATGTGTAATGTATGTGAGAGCTCATCCCTATAACAGGCTTCTGATCCATGGATGTGGCGGAATGATATAAAAAGGAGAACCCTCCCATGTTCTATTTCGATGTGGGATTCACCCAATGATCGAGACCTTTATTAGTACAAATAATAAAGAAATGATAAAGGGTACCCTTTATCAATGCTAAAAATAATGTGTTGATAAGTGGTGACTTTTATTAGAGATAAAAAATATTGAAAAATGGTACCGTTTATGAGTGATTTTTTTAGTACTGATAAAAGTTACCCTTTACCAGTGCCTTTTAAGCACTGATAAAGGGAACCATTATCAATGCTTATTTATAGTGATAATAAAGGCCCACTCTATTAAAGTTCTATTTTATAGTAGTGTTTTAATTGTAATTAATTTATTTTATTTTATATTTGAAATTAGTATTATTGATTAGTAGAAAATGGTTTTAATTAAAAGTAATTAGTTTTAATTAGTAGTAATTAGTTTTAAGTAGCAATAATTATTTTTAATTAAAAGTATTTTGTTTTAATTAGGAGTAATTATTTATAATTAGAAGTAATTTTTTTTAATTTGTAGTAGTTACTTTTAATTATTAGTAAGTATTTATGATTAGTATTAACTTCTTATAATTGAAAGATAAATAGTACTAATTAACATAACTTATTCATAATCCATATATCTTAGTAATATGTAATAATAATTTGCAATAATTTTTAGTAATTAATAGTAATTAGTAATTAGTAGTAATTAACACTAATTTTTCGTAATTAATGGTAAATATTGATAATTTAAAACCAATCAGTAAAAATTAATGGTTATTAGTACATACTAGGGGTAATTAGTAAAATTCAATATAATTATTTGAAATTAAGGTTATTAATTAGAAATCAGTAGTAGTTAGTTGAAAATATCCGTAATTAGAAAAATTAGTTGTAATTATTAGAAATTAAATGTAATATTAGAAAATAGTGGTAATTAGTAAAATTATTAGTAATTATTAAAAATTAGTTATAATTAGCAGAAAATAGTAGTATTGAGTGGGAATGAGTGGGAATTATTAAAAATTAGTGGAAATCAGTGGAAATTATTAAAAAAAATAGTGGAAATGAGTGGTAATTGATAAAAATTACTAGTAATGAATGATAACAAGTAAAAATTACCTATAATGAGCAGTATTTAGTAAAAAAAATACTGGTGATGAGTGGTATTTGGTAAAAATACTGTTATTGAGTGGTATTTACTAAAAAATACTGGTAATGAGCTAAAATTTGTAAAAAATACTGATAATGAGTGGTAATAAGTAAAAATTATAAACAATGAATGATATTTAGTAAAAAAAATATTAGTAATGGGTGGTATTTAGTTAAAAATTTGGCAATGAGTAGTATTTAGTAAAAAATAACAACAATGAGTAGTAATTAGTAAAAATACCATGAATTAGTGGTAATTAGTAAAAAATACATGTAATAAGCAAAAATTAGTAAAAAATACCCTTAATGAGTGGTAATTAGTAAAAAAGACCATAATGAGCGGTAAGAAGTCAAAAAATAGTAATTAGTGGTAACTAGTAAATAATATCATTAATGAAAGGTAATTAGTAAAAAATACAATTAATGAGAATTAATTAGTAAAAATATCAGTAATGAGTGGTAATTAGGTAAACTAGAAAAAAATATTCCACTAGTGTTATTTGATTCAATGGAAAATTTGATATTACATTTTTCACATGAAAAAAATGTAGAGGGATATTACAATTCTTATGGATGTACCCATATGAGAGATGCATGTAGAAGTTGAAGAAAAAGGTCGGTAACTAAGAATCAGTCGAAGGGTCAGCTGTAGAAGATTATTTGGATGTGGGAAGTTTTTTTCTCCCATTATTTCCAATATAAATATCCTTAAAAATAAATAAATGTTCTATAATGATGGAAATGTTGAAGATGAAATGAACATTCAATTATCAGTTTTTAATTAGCCTTAACTTAGCTTTGGTGGAGTTTATTAATGAAGTCTTTAATATGCTGAACATCATAGGGATCATACATATTTTCTACTTAGTTATGAAGAAATGAAACGATTGTTATAGTTAGTGATATTATCACTTATTCTTTAATTTTTTTTAAAGTAAATTAATATTATTTTATTTCTAGATTATATGATGACCATGTCAAGAAATAGTTTCCCCAAATTATCCAAGATGGCCTTAAAAAACATCTCCAACATAATATTTACAATCATTTTCAAAAACTATTAATGAAAATTATTTATTGTTTAAAATATGAAATCAATATATTATTTTTTATACTGCTAATTTTTTAACAAAATTTAAGATATCACAACATACTGATAAAATATGCAATAGATTGTGTGTATTGAGTAACCCACCATCCAAATTGGTCAAATATTATTATGCATATGTGGTGAAAGGTTTTCAATTTTATATACATGCATATATTGAATAAAAAAATATTGAATAGTGGTATTATCTTGAGAGGATCTCATCATAGAGAAAGTGAATTTGGCCTTTATGGAATGCTGGATGAAATAATTAAAAAAATTTATTTGTGAAAGAATTATATAATGATGTTTTAATGTCATTGGTTTGATACTGATAGAGGATTGTGTGTTCATTTGTTCCATGGAATAATCAAAAATAAATATCAAATCCTTATTATATTAAATGTACCATTTTTATGTCTCACCAAGTACATCAACATTATTATTCAAATTATTGTCTTGATTTAAGAGAGTTAATTGATTAGTGGGGAATTATAAAAATGAAATCCTTTGAAAATAAAGTTATTCAATGTGAATGTGGTTCTATTAAAGTACAAGGAATTAAATTTTTCAAAAGAAAGCTCTAAATACATCTTTTCAATGAAGAGACATAAATATCAATGATGCTTCCCCACAATTACAGGTTCATGGTGATGATGATGTTGTTAACGTAACAAATAAATTTGAAGTAACAAGACAAGATAAGATGAAACTCCTATGGAAATTGATACCTAGGTGGAAGATGAATATATTGACACTATTGTATAAGAAGATGAGGATGAAGATAAATAATGAAACTATTACATGTCGGTTATAGTCATAATAAATATATATATTATACCGATATTAAATTATTTTATATCAACATTCTTTTCATGTTTCATATGGATGATGAGACTTATGATGAGATATTTTATTAGCCTTGAGGGGGATATACTTCCTAGTGATGATCCTAATGCTTAATTATCCAACCCTCAAGTTGTAGGTGGTTTGTCGACATGAAGGGGTCATGGTCTTGTGATATTGGTGATTCCCGACCATATTCCTAAGTGATGTCAACATCTTGGTTTTGATCCCTGCATGGAGAAGTATGTTCAGCTGTTTAATTTAGTTAATTCTCATTGCCATTAATTTTTATTAATTTTCATTAATTTATTTATATACTAGTTATTTTTATATTTATTTAATTTCCCCATATTTTTTATCACATATTTGTTTGATATGGTAGTTTTATTCTATGGAAATATTTTTCCAGGGCATGGGTGATGTGGGATTATAATCCCATTGTTGTTTGACAGTCCATGCTTGATCATTGGATAGTATATAAATATATAATAGTTATTTTGAAATTTATTTTATTATTGACTATTTATTATTAATTATTTATATGTTTTATAATATCCCATTGATGATTGTATGAATACCTCAATCTGGGAGGCCTAGGAGGACTGCATGCATGAGTGTTATTTCCAATTTTTTCACAATTTGAGTGGGAGATCCATGAAAAAATATAGATTCATAGTTTTTATCAGTCTTTCTACATCAATTAACCCAATTAAATATCCTCTTAGGTTTGGTATGGATTTTTCACAAAATATATAGAAAATAGTTTTCATATTAGATCATCATTATGTTGGAAGAACTAGGGAGGTCGGAGGTCACACATAGAGTTGTTAGTTGTATGTTTAGTACTCAATGAGGACATTTGGTAAGTACTTTTTTCTAATAATTTACATAACTTTAAATGTAAACAATTTATTTTATTATTCATATAGCTGGATAAGCAACCAGATATTATAGAGTTCAATGTTTACAAGTGGATGTACATTTGAACATATCATGAGAGATATTACTAATGGTCGACAATATCATATTATGGTCAGTACAATTTTTTGAGTTTTAAAATTCACTAAAAATAATATTTTAACTATTTTAATTTCAAATTTCATTTTAAGGAGTCATATGAGACCATGACCTCTCACACACATGTTGAAATATAGGTCGAGACTGAGGTTTTGGTCCCCAGTATAGCAGGATTTGATGATGTAGCATGGATACAGGTGACTCGGTATTTCTTTAAGAAATGATGAGTTATTGGTATCAGTTATTGATTGACACCTAAAAGTGATTTTGGTACTGGTGTGTCATCATTTTCCATCTCGAGGGGAGCTCATGGAGAGTCTTAATCATCAGATTTAGAGTATGAGGAGAAGTTGAAATCTCAAGATGAGGTTATGGAGACCATGTATAGGGAGCAGGAAGAGTTTCATCGGCATCATGAGCAGTAGCAAGAGGAGCAGTTTTGATTGGATGAGTAGTGACCAAAATAGATGATGGAGTACATGTGATGCTTAATGTAGAGTATAGGGAAGGTGTTCCCTCCACCACCTCCTCTAGGTGACCCCCCCCCCCCCCCCGGCCTCCTCAATGATATATCTATTTTTTACATACTTATTTTGATAAACATTTGAATAGACATATTTTTTTATATTTTTTTAAATTTAGATATTTATAGTTTTATATATATTTTTATTTATATTATTGTGATGTTTTTTATTTTATATATTTATTTATTTATTTTAAAAATATTTTTAATTTAATTTTAATTTAATTTTAATTTTTTAGTTTTTTAAATTGTTAAATTTTTTATTATTTATGACGGGACTGATCCCCCATCGAAAAATAATTATTTGAAATAAGTGATTATTCCCATTGAAAATACTGATATATATATATAACTACTAAAATAATTTTTTGATGAGAGGATACCCCATTGCAAAAAATAGTTTTTGCAACTTTTTTCATCTACAGTCCTTTTCTAATGGGTTCCCATCACAAATGACCCATCATAAATATTTCATTTTCTAGTAGTGAAACTTTTATATCTACATGGGTGCATGTATGTACATAGATATAGTTTCATGTAATAAATTACATGTTTATTTTTAAATAATTATAGTAATATATTTATATATACAATTATAAAAATATATACACATATATACTGACACGCACCTATTGTGGGGTGTGGAAAAAGATAATTATTTCTCTCTTAGGGTGTAGTAGTAGTAGTGACCAAAGTCATCTCCCAAGAGTAGTGTTTTGAATCAATACTTAATGAATTATAAATTAAATTAAATAAAAGGAATTAAATGACTTTTTAGAAAATAACTTGGTTTATGAATATTAGATTAGATAAAGTGATTGATTTTTAGGCTTGGATTCCCTTTGGTAATGCTATAATGACCCCTTTTGAAATTTAATATTTTTTTTATTTGGTTAACTAAATTAGTTAACAAACATTTATCCTCTTCCACCCTTGATTAGGATTGATTGATAGTGAAAATAATCCTCCTAATTTTCTTAGTTGGACTATTATCCTTCCAAAATGTAAAAGGAATAGTGGGTCACCTTTGTATCACCTAAGTAAATCTAAATCAATAATTGAGTTCCCCAAGTTCCCAAATCTATTCACTACATAGTCCCCATGTGTTTAGTGATCACTAAACACTTCTCTTCCTAACCCTAGATCACCCAGTTGGTGTGATCTGAAACTAATAAGAGGGATAATAATTTTCTTAATCCAATAAATTTATAGTATTTATATTTAAATAAAAAAACAATTGTATCCCATTAAAATTATGAAATAAAAAATTGAAACCCATTTAATAAATAAAAAGATACATAAGTCATGCATTTGAAACTAGGACTCCAAAATTACACAAGGTCACCTCCCCTTCACCCAACCACAGAAAGGGTATACCCCTCTATTAAATGAAAAAAATGGGGTAGACGGGGAACCAATCATGTTACAAGAAAAATAGTAAAGTAGTGAAAGTTGAGTGTGTGATAAGTGTAATTAGTATTATCTACTTGATCATTCGATCCTTTTCTCTGGTACAACCCCCTATATTTATAGTGGGGTATAACCTCTTAATCTCTCCCATTTAAATATTTCCAAATCTATGGGGACATTGAATATCTATTTTAAAATATATTCATCATTGAATCTACTTAATTCCATGGTGTTTCTAATTTTTATCACCCAGCATTAATTCATAGTTATGATAGCATCATCCACCGTTAGCCCAATGGTAGATCATGTGCCACCATTGAGTCATGGGTAGATTATTTGATACCATTGGTACAATGGTAGTATGTTCTTACAGTGGAATTTATTTTCTTAAAAATTCACCCCATATTATTATTTACCCTTTAATTTATCCTTTATTTATCCTTCCTTATCAAAGGAACTCTTTATTGACTCAGCCTCCTTATCTTTGGTGTGTAACAATGTCAATAGTGGATCAAACATGGATACATTCCCTGACCTCCTCCCTAAATGAATAAATTACAGTACTCCTATATCTAGAAAAATGGTAGTAACGGTGGTGGAGATTTAGATAGGGAAATGGTGCATGGCCATATTAGTAGAGAGCATGGTGGTGATCATTTGGTGGTAAGTGGCATGGTGGTGACATTATTTTGATCCACTGTTAGCTCAATAGTGGATCATTTTCTACAATTGGAACAATGGTATCTTGGACGGTGGTGATTAAAGGTGCTTAATAATGGTGGAGGAGTGTGGATGATCTCTTTAAAGTTGCCTTTTGTAGTTATTTATGCTCAAGATTGGGCTTCAGGTTGTAGTAGTTGGGTTCCCGGTGAGAAGGGAGGGTGATCAGCGGTGGCTCCTCCCGATTCTACTATAGGATTTAATGATGTATGTGATGAAGGAGGTCATGGAAATGATAAAAGAGAGAAGAAGTAGCATTCCCTATAGATCGTGGATGGTATGAATGGTGGTATTTGGCCTAGTAGTAGCACATGTGCTACCATTGGGATGGTGATAGAACAGGTTCTACAATTGTCCTGGCGGTAACACATATTCTACTATTGGTGCTAATGGTGGCATTTAATTTGATTTCCCATTGGAGTGTCTGGTGGTGTGTACTGGAAAAATGTTTTGATGTTTAATTATGTGGTAGTGTGGTATCATGGTGGTGGCTATAGCGCCATCATCTAGTATTTCATCCTTTATAGTGGCTAGAGGGAGCTTTAAAATGCACTCACTAAGGTCACCCAGGGTCCAGGAGGTAATACAAGGTGGTACCAAGCCTCATTGGTGACCTTTCTATCAATATCAAGATTTAACAATGGAAATCATGGAGTTCTCCATCATTACAATGGTTTTGGAGTTGTTGAGGGGTAGAGTAGTTGGTGGAGTTGGGTTTCCAAGGACTAGGAAATAAAGAGGGAGTGAGAGGACGTCATTTGAATTAAAAATGAACAATATCTAATAAACATTCATCCCACATAGGAAAAGTCTATTTTCCTTATGAGTGATTAAATAACATGACCCCCCCCCCCCCTGTAATGATATTGGATGGGAGTCCTAGGACCCCCACCCACCATTGTCGACCCCCCCCCCCCCCCCCCGATCCCAGCGAGACCTTAACCCCATCACTCTATGGGATTCACCACCATAGGTTGGTGTATCTCAACTTCGACCCAATAGTAATGCCTTAAGATTTAATCCCCACAGGCCCTACACGGAAATGATCCCCTGTATAGGATCTTCCACTAGTTTTCTATACTTCCCTTGGGCCTGTATGTCTAGATGGAACCTTGTATGAAACTTATGAGGTGTGCAAGCCTTTAGGTATAATTCAGGCCCAGTTGGCCAATTTTTTACATAAAAAATTGAAACTAAATTAAAAACACTTAATAAAACTTCAACATAATATTAAAATAATTAAAAACCACAAATCATAAATAAATTATCCCTTTAATATCATTTAATTCCACATTTGAAATTACCAATATTGTAGTAAAACATTTTAAGTTGAATGGAATTATTCATCAAAATCCTTCAACATCCTTTAAGTTTTTTTAAGATTATGCACAAATTATGTGTGTATAGAATACCCCCATACATATACCATGAATGTCCTCAAGAATAAAATCTCAACATTGAAAATCAGAGTGCACCTACATTTCTATCATTCAAATCTTAAATCTATAAAATAAAATGATTATCAATGTTAAATTAGACATTCAAAAATTTACATAAAATATCAATTCAATTTCTAAATTTTAAAAGAATAAATAAAATCGGGTATTTTAATTTTTCCCATTTGGAAATGATAGTACATATATTCCCATTCATTAAATATCCATAATTCATTATTATCAAACATTCCAAATCATGATTTACCATTCCATTGAATTTTTTCTATCATCAGCCATGATACAATTCAAGTAGTGTTATGATTATATCATGATTACATGATCTTTATCCATATGTTTTTAATGGAACTCTTTTCTCCACTTTTTTAAGATAAAAGGAACATAAAATCAAGAATAATTTTCCTTCATAGTTTATATGACTCTAAGGATTCGGGTTGGTGGTAATTGATTTTTTAAAATTAAGGATCAAAGAGGATGTTTTCTTCTTGAGGTACAGTGCATGACATCTAAATTAAAATCTTAATAACATTATCCCCTTAAAATATTGATAACTTGCACTTCCAGAAAATCAAGGTAAAGTTCATGATCAATGACAACATAATGAATGATGTGCACTTTCTTGATTTTTTTCTCCACTTTTATACTTTTTTTTAATGTGAATTTTTTCATTTTTTTGAAAGGTATGCTTATAAATAAATCTCACATCCACCACCTAACCACATATGATAAAAATCATAGGTCCAGTTGTGGTGATTTTTTATTATTCCAAGTCATAACCCATTCTTAGAGAGAAGGGAGGGTGATAAATGATGGCTCCTCTAGATGTTATTATTGGCTTCAATAGTGGAAGAAATGAAGGAAATTGTTGAAATGGTGGTGGATAGAAATAATAGTGGTTTCTATATATGGTGGATGAAAGGAATGGTGGTAATTGTCCCTACAATAGGTCAGGTGCTACTATTGGCCTTGAAGTAGCACATGTTCTACCGTTGGCTTGGTGGTAGTACAGATTCCACTATTGGCCTAGTTGTAACACAGGTTCAACCATTGTTGTCAACTGTGGCATGGAATTTGATCATGTATGGAAGTGTTTGGTTGTGTGCAGTGGTGTAGTAGTTTGGTGTTGAAGTATGTAGTATCATGGAAGCATGGTGGCGACAGTAGTGTTATCCTCCTTTCCTCCAGCCTTCACAATGGACATAGGGAGATTCAAAATGTTCTCTCCAAGGTCATATGGGATTCATGAGGTTATTAAAGGGGGTCTTGAGCTTCGGTGGTGACCTCTAGTTTGATATTAAGCTCAAGGAGTGGCGCTCATGGAATTCTCCAACATTGTAGTGGTTTTCAGAGTCGTTAAAGGGAATGGTAGGCAGTGGAGTTGGGTGTCTAAGGATGATTCAATGGAGTAGTAGTGAGATGACGTCATTTGGATTAAAATGAACAATATATGATAAACTCACATCCCACATAGAAAAATGCAATGATCTCCATGAGCACTTGAATAATAAGATGCAGTCTCCCCCTCCCCAAATGAAGTAATATGGGGGTCAAAAGACCCCCTCCTGCCACCACAGACCACCCCATCCTGGTGAAACCTTCCACCTACCACTCCATGGGGTTCACCACCGTGGGACAATGAATCTATGCTTCATCCAAGTAGCTATGGCTATGGATTTGACCTCCTTCATCCATGTATGGGATTGATCCCCTATACGGGCTCTACTGCTAGTTTTTTGGCCTTCCCTTGGGCCAGCATGGCTAGGTTGATCCTTGTGTGTTGTCTATGAGGTGTGTGGGACCTTAGGTAGAGGGATTACCCAGTTAGCCAATTTTTTATATAAACACCTGAAAATCATTACAACACTCTTAATAAAATTTCAGAAGAATGTTAAAATAAATAACAACCTCAAATAATTAACAAATTATCCATTTGAGATCATTTTAATTGCACATTTTAAATTTTATATATTTTAGTAAAAATATTATGTTAAATGGAATGTTTCATTAAAATCCATCGACATACTTTAAAAATATTTAAAATTATGCATAAATAATGAGTGTGTCATATACTCATGCATATAATTTCCTGTACACATATGTATATATATATATATGTATGTATGTATGTATGCACATATAAACTTGAATAAATATATATATAGACACATATACTCTTCAATTTTCTAAAAAAATTATATGTATGAATTTTCTTAATATATATTTTTTTTTATCCAAATAACAAATAATAATTTTAAAAAATATATAATGTAAATTTATGGTGAAAATTGGAATCTTCATATAAAAAATTAAAATTAAAAAATACGTATCATATATGGGTATAGAATTATTCATATTCAAAAACATGTATCGTATAAGGAACCCGTGGGGAAATAATTTAATGCCTCAATGACATAATAATTCATATGAATGCTTACTTTTTTATATAATACCTTTATCATGATATCTTTAATCATGTAGGTTTCATACCGGTGCCATCAACCTATGTGTTTGATGTCACTTTATTTATCTTTTTGGAAATCAGACCTACCTATAAAACACCATGGACATGGATTTATTTAGTCTATATAATTTCCATCAAAGGGAAAAATATATCAAATTCTGTTAAAGAGTATATGTGGAAAATCCTTTCTCTCATTATTCATTAATGAAATACTTCTCATGATACACCCAACGTATCCTACCTCACTGCAAACATATGTCATCATAGTTTTCATCAATAAATCAAAGTACATGACTTATAATACTCATTAATAACAATATTAAAGTAAAATGATAAATACAAAAGTCTACAGATAAGAACATCCAATGACACATATAAATTTGTATTTTCTACTAGCGGGTCTCATTATTATAATTCCCCACATTGGAAATTACTAATGGTGTAAAACATGAGAATGTTCTGAAAAGTCCTATGAGTATTCACCCATGATATATTATATAATATTTTTCTCAGAAATAATTTATTCCGGCTATAAAAAATATATCAATGAATACATTCCTATCACTTCTGGGTTTTTATCATAGTGGGGAACTACTATGACCTTTCAGTGAGACAGCTACTCTTTAGGACATTATCACGTACTATTTCACACAGAAGAACAATCATGATCTTATAAGAACTTTATTAATACTCAAAAAATTGAATAAAAGTTATCATAAAATATATAGAAGTTGGTTTTGGGAGACAAATTCCAAAAAACTCCCACTTGCACTGGAGCCAACTACTAAAAATCTTTAGTCTCTTAGCTCTCACATGATACTCATACTCCTGTTGAGATAGACCTTTAGTCAAGGGGTCCACCAAATTTTCTTGGGTTGTAAATATTATTACTGCAACATCATCCCTATGAGAAAAATTTCTCAAGAGGTGATACTTCAAAAATGTAAGCTTTTTCTGTTTGTGTCACCTTGACTCTTTTGAAAGATTCACTATTGTAATATGATCACAGTACAATGTGATAGAGTCTTTAATGATTGACACCACATAAAGATCCTAGAAAAAAATTTGTATCCAATGTATTCCTTGGCTGTATCAGAAGCTACTATATACTCTAACTTCACTGTAGAATCAGAAAAAACTTATTACTTTGAACTCTTATAGATCAAAAATCCTCTATTGATAACCTTAACAGTATATGAATGATGTTCTCCTAGATCATATTGATATATTTTTATATTTTTGAATGCACAGGTAACATCAAGTCTAGTACATAAAATGATAATCATGATTGATCCTATCACTAAATCGTATGAAATATTACACATTAACTCTTCCTCCTATTTTATTTAATGATAAATTTTCTTATAACGATGTATACCATGTGGAATTGGAAGTAATCCTCTCTTAGATTGATCCATAATAACCCTATTTAGTATCTTTTCAATGTATGCACTTTTACTTAGTCCAATATGCCTCTTGGGTCTATTATGAATGATCTTGATCACTATAATATAGGATACATCATCTAAGTCCTCCATGGAGAAACACTTGTTTAACCGGTCCATTGTAGACAGTGAGATAGGTATGTCATTTCCAATAAGTAACATGTTATCAACATATAAAACTAAGATAATGACCACATTCCCACTAAACCTCTTATAAACACATGACTCACAATCGTTCTTAATGAAACAAAATTATTTTATTGCTTCATCAAATCAATGTTTCCTTGACCAAAATGCTTTCTTCAATCCATAAATGAAACTCTACAACTTTCATATCCTTTTGGGATCACTTGAAGTCAAAAAACCTTATGGATGCGTCATGTAGCCATCTTTTTTAAGGTTCCCATTAAAGAAATATGTTTTTAAATATATCTAGAAATTTTCAAAATCATCATAAGTTGTTATAACAAGTTGAATTTTGATGGATTTAAACATGGAAGTTGGTAAAAAAATTCATCATATTCAATTCATTGATATTTTTTAAACCCTTTATACACTAGACTTATTTTTTAGGTAATTGGTTTACCTTCCATGTCAATCTGCCTCTTAAATACACATTTTCACCCTATAAGGTTTACAAAAATTGGCGCATCAAATAGGATCCAAACATAGTTATGATACACGGAATTCATTTTAGAAGTCATGGATTCTTGAAATATTCACTTTATGAGATCTTTACTCCTTCTTTTTAGGAGATAGGTTATTCATTTTCAACCAATAGAGAGTCTACATATCCTATAAATATAAAACCATATCTTTGGTTATCTTACATCTCTGGTGCTCTTACACAGAACATGTGTTTTAGGAATAACATCTACCTCAGGGACCTATGAAATGTGTTATTATATTAAGCACAAACTTCATCAAAGTAAATAATACTATCACTGTCCTTTTTTATGATGTTATTCCTCTCAAGACAAATGGCTTGTGTGGTGATAATCACTTTCTTGTTTTAGAGTTTTTATAGGTAGTATCCCTTTGTTTTCTTATTATACCCTATAAATATACACTTTGTGTTTTGGGGTGATAGTTTTTTTCATGAGAATACCTTAATAAATTCATCACAACCCCATGTACATGTATTCGAAAAAAAAGGGTTTCTTTCCACTCCATAACATGAAGTAAATTTCATTTTCTTCTTTTTTGGGTACTCATTTTAATATATATTCTGCATTTTTTAATGCATATTACCAAAAGGATAATTGAATATCTTCATGACTCATCATCGACCTTACTATGTATAACCAGGTATGGTTCCTCCTTTTACTAGCACTATTCTACTATGGTGTGTAAGTTGGAGTGAGTTGATATAGAATTTCAAACACCCCTAGAAAGTTAATAAACTCTTGGCTAATATATTCATTACCTTGACCTAATCTAATCTTCATTAACTTTTTTCCGAGTTGATACTCTATTTCATTCCTAAATTCAATGAATTTATAAAAGGACTCGTATTGATTCCTCGTTAATAAGACATTGAAATATATTCTCAAGTCATCATTAAGATTATACTAGAAATGTTCCACAAACATCAATGTGTACCAATTCTAAAATATTTGTGGCCCTTTAACCCTATCCACTAAATAGTGGTTTGGTCATTTTTTCTTCTATACAAGCATGACATATTTCAAGTGGGTTTTGATCAAAAGAGTCTAAATAAACATATTGATAGAACTTTGTAAAATGCTTATCATTTACATGAACAATAAGGTGATGTCATGGTTGGGTGTTATATAAGTCATGAGAACATGATTCATTATCTATTTCCAAAACATGGCTTTCATAATTTAATACATAAACCCTTATTTGAATGTGTCATACCATAATATATGATGTATTTATAAAAGAAACAATTTTTACTTTAAAATTTGAAATCAAAACCATCTATATCTATGAAGGATACAAAAATTATGTTCTTGGTGATTGTTTGTACATAATAACAATATCTTGAAACGAATATCATTTATATTGACAATAAATGGTGGTAGTCTCCAATGGATAGAGTATCCAACCTCACACCATTGGTATCTCGCATATCCACCTATCCTCTAGAAATATTTTAGAATATAATTTTTTTCTATATTTGTATACAGATGTGATCACCAAAAGCTGTATCTAATACCCAATGTGTAAATATTGATAGAATACACCCAATAACAAACTCAACATTAGATTCCTCTTTCTTATTTGTGAAATTCTTCTTCCAATGAACTTGATTTCCACATGAAAAACATATTTCTTCTTTTTCCTTATACTATCTATATATTTTCCTCTTCTTGGAAGGAAAATGCTTGGGTGACTTAGACTTGTTATGAGTCTTATACCCCTTCAGTTTGTTCTTAATTTTCTTATTAACCATAAAGACTACGAGTTTATCATACCCCATGTCCTTATCTACTTTTAAAATTAGAGTAAGTTGTTCTGAAAGAAACTTCTCATTATTGATCATGTTATAACTAATAATAAAACTGGAAGAATTAGGTAGTCTAGAAAGTATGAGATCTATGTACAAACCATCTAGGAATTTAATCCGTAAGATGTCTAAGTGTTTGGTGTATCAAATAAGAATGAATACATGAGGATGAGCTAGTGTAGACACTCTAAGCTTAGTTATAAAAAAATCACTACAGATCTCATATCTCTCTTGCCTTACCATCTCTTAATAGAGATCCTAAAGGTGAGAAATCATATTATACACATTCATTTCCACATGTTGCTTCATAATCACATTATTCCTGGATTATATCATGAAACATAAAACATATATGGGATAATTAAAAAAAAAATTCATAGATATATAACTCTTCTTCACTAGCCTTTTTACCCAGTGCTTCAAGAATCAGTTCTTCAAGCACATATAATTGTCTTTCATGGCATAGGGTAACGCGTTAGCACCTTTGTTGCTATTGGAAATTTTTTCCAATGGGAAGGTTATTCCTATAAAGTATGGATCATAGTGATATGTTTGAATTCATGTTTATTTACATTTCTACAAATAAAATAAGTTTATTTTTTGTACTTTAACTGATAAAATTTAGACAAACAAATAAATATTATATTTATTAATCTCTCGCTATTTTATCGATACCCAATATCTATCACCATTGGTTTTGGAATAACCCATTTTTCAAAAATTCTAATGGTAAGGATTCATATTCCCCTCCTAATCTCCCCGACTTTGGCTGGTTAAGCAATAAGAAGGGTTTTAGATAAGCATTCCAAATTCCAACTACATTAACTCATGGTTCCTTAATCTGTTGAGTGGACTCCCTAATACTAAAATCCTTAAAATTTATTTCTCAACCTTTGAATCTCAGTTACAAAATGTATTACTTTGATAGTCGACTCTTGATGTGAATTAAGTTATTTTAACCCAAAACTTCAACTTATAATTCCTTGGTAATTGAACACACTGTAACATTGGGTGATCAAGAACTTTGAACTATGGTTCAATTTTAGCTAAAGTAATAGATGGATACATTGAATTAATAAATATGGTTGCGTAATTTTATCATTTATGTTTTATTTTGAATTATTATCTTTGTTACATTATTTTTAATATTAACTGGATTTACATTAGTGATTAACCATGCCTTAGATAATGTTTGTGCATAAGTCAGTTTATTTTGGTTCTATATTGCATGCTTGTTAATTAATTAATTAATTCATGTGTTCATGAAAAAAATAATGAAATGACCATTCAACTTGATAGAAATTAAATAATAAATTGGTATGATCATGGTATTTTACTACTGCTTAGTTTGTCACTTTGATGATAAACAAACCGCCAGCCTAGGGGGAAACACATTTAACCATTTATTGTTCATTTTTCATCTTTCCACCTATCTACCTTTCTTTCTCTCTTGGATTGGTTTCTCCTCAGTTCTAAACATGAGCTGCCTTCACTAGATTTAGAGCTCCATCCATTACATAATATTTTAATCACACATAGGTCAGGGAAACAAAAGGATTGGTTAAGGGGTTTACATAAAAGAAAACATGGGCACACATACCTCTACATAATGAGAGAAGGGAAGAAACACATGCCAATAATTTAATTTAATAATAAATTAAAATAAAAAAATCACATAAAAAGGTCTGGTCTATTCTCATGATAATCCACATGCATGTAACTAATTATGCATTTAAAAAAATTATCATTCAATTATAATCATTCTTATTTAAGATAAATCTCACTCAAATATATTAATTATCTTCTTTAATTAATCAATTATTTTATCATAAATATCATATAAATTTTCTTGAGATTCCCATCAATCATAATTTAAAGAAATTAAATAATTTTATTTTAAAATTAAATGTGTATAAAAAAATCCTTTTAGGAAACAAGATGAGTACTTGTTTGAACTACCCAACTTGTATTTTACTTGTATACTATTTACTCTTGAGACATTTAGAATACACGACTTATCATCTAATTTCATGGTGTGTGCTATCAACTTAATAACCACATGGAAGAAATCATATTTATGTATCATGTTATACTTTAAGGCACCTAGAGTATTATCTATAATACAATTTATATACGATATGCAGATCCAAACGTTACAAAGAAAATAATTAGAAATATATATATATATATAACCTTTCACATGGAATGTACTATCAACTTAATGACCACATGGAAAACATGGTGAGAAGGTTTAAATGGTATAATAAATTAATTTTTAATTCTATGTAATTTGGTAAAAGTCCATTGGGTGTATATTATAGCTACATGTTGTGTATTATTCTCTCTATCTATCTGCAAAACATACCTAGGGACTCGACGTGTAACTATGGATTGAAAAATATTGGATTACACATTGTATAACTAGGCTACATGGCATGTGGTCTCTGAGTTGCATGGTCACCAATCATGTATGCCATGTATGAAGATACATGACTTGTGTATGACCAAAATACTACACGTTGTGTATTGAAGTTACACGATGTGTATTTAGGCTGATCATGTTCTAGGTTGGCCCGATCAACATGTGGTTTGTAATTAAATTAATTATCTATAATAAATTCACGCAACTTGAATTAATTCTGAATTAATTTAGGGTAAATTAAACTCTAGTATATGGGGTGTACCAATTGGTTACACAGTGTGTACTCTTTTGTTGTCTGGAAAGACTCCTCGACAACTTCATATGAGATCTTTGAATTTATTTCATTCATAAATATAATCAATTATATTATATTTGTGAGAAGTGAATATAAATAAAGAATATATCACAATTAAAATTAAAAAAACTATTAAACTATAATTCAAAACTATTAATATACATAAATAAATAAACTATTTTTAAATAATTATATATAATAATGTGACTCCTTTGATACAACTTGATGCTTTTGGGTGTAGTAGAATCATTGGATGGGGTATTCCAAATTCATCATCTTCCATGATTGATTAGTACAAGATTTACACAATGATAAATGTTTTTATCAGTAAAATTGAATCAAAGAATATAGACAATAGGAAAAAACTTGAACAAAAGAATGGGATCATCACATATTATTTATAATTAATTTAAGAAATTAAATAATTAACTTGTGAGAATTATTTCATCGTTGATGAATCTAAAAACATCTCTACATAGTACCATTATTCAGTTGTAGGAATCAAGAATGTATTCCCTTCAATGGTGATCCACACATGTTCCACAAACCGCCAAACGTTACTCTAGGAATCTTCAAGTGGTAGCATGGTAGATTCTAAAACTTGTGTCATTTGACTTTGATTACCCTAAGAATCAAATCAAGGAAGGGTTCTCTTTAATATCTTGAGAATTGAGAGTGGTGGTGCTGAAGGATTGATATTTGTTCTTAATATTGTTCTTAGAGAGGCAGCTCTCTAGGACTTTGAGATGATTCTCTCTGGATCTCATTGTGTGCAATACAAAATGAATTGGCTCTATTAAGAAAAAATAATATAATTGATTTTATATACCGCTAGGGTTAGAAAATAATAATTGTGCAGGATCCCTTATTATTTCTATAAATCCTATAGAATCCCATTTCTATAACAATAATAAAAATAATAATATTTCTTACCATGTGATAAACATATGAAATAAATTTAATATTCTATATTCAAATAATATTCAATACATATTATTTGTTAAAGGACCATTAAACTCGGTCTTCCATTCATCCACAATATTTATCTGGCCTTTAATAATGACTATTCATTTAATAGATCAATATCATTTAATTATTTGTGAATAAATAAATAAATATTATATTCACTAAACAGAAAAAAAATATTTATTAAATATTCTTCTCACATAATATTCTCTTCAATAACTCATGATGGAATATATGTGATCAAGAAAAGAAGAATAATTATTAAACCATGTGACATAATAATATTTATTAAACTTGTTAAGTAATAAATAATATATTATTATATTACTAAGATTAGGGATACACTTAGTGTGTGACCCTCTTGGTCTTTTTCTTAGTGGCATTAAGCGAAATAGACTATATTCTAAGGCTAGCATCTAGAAACATGCTAATATACCTATAGAGAAATAATATAATGTTGTTATGATATAATACCTCATATAGATTTTTGATATGAAATATAATCCCTTTATCATGATATCTATAATTAAGAAAGTTACATGTTGGTGCCATTAACCAATGTGATTAATCTCTCTTTATTTGACTTTCTTAAAATTGAACTTGACTATAGAAAGCCATGACCATGGATTTGTTCAGGATATATAATTTTCATAAAGGGGAATGAGATATGAACTTCCTTTAAAGAAAATAAGAGAAAAATCCTTTCTTTCATTATTCATTAATGATATATTATTCCTAATCCACCCAAAATATCCTTCCTCAATGTGAACATATATCATTATATATTTCATTAATAAAAAAAGTACATGAATTATAATAATAATTAATAATAATCATAAAGTATATGGATCAATACACACATCCATGGATAAGAACATCTAATGACACATATAAATATGGATTTACTACTGGTGGGTCTCATTCTCATAATTTCTTACACTAAATATTACCAAGGGCATACACCATGAGAAGCTGTCTCAAAGTCCTATGAACCTCCACCCCAGATAGCTTATATCCATTGTGTCCATCAAATGATTTCATCTGGCTATAGAAAATATATTTAAGAATAATTTTGTGACACTTCAGGGTTCTCATCATAGTGGTGAACTACTATAACCTTTCAGTGTGAAAACTAATCTTATGAAATAATCACATACTATGTCACACAGAAGAACAATCATGAAGTGATAATGAATTTATTAATGTTCAAAGTAATCAATACAGATTATAATAAAGTATACAAAAGTTGGTTATAGGGTACCAACTCCAACATCTTTTATATGATAAGTTTGGAAAGGCATCTATGGGGGAATGCACTGAAGATAACCACATTCTCTTTCACCTATCATTGAAAGATAAACCTAAGGGATTAAAGGGATTCAAAGGAGAGCCACACCATTGGTTTTGAAAATAAAATAATTCCATTTTTCTAGACTTTATCCCCACTCTTTTCATTTTTTATGACTTTATGTAGTTTAGAAAGTAATTATTTGTTGTTTCATTGGAAAAACTATAGCATGAACTTGATCCTGACATAAAATAATTGGAAATGAGATGAGTGAGAGAATAAATATTAGCTTCTATTGATTCCAATAATAGTTTCATATAAGAATTTTAGTATAAGTAAGAATAAGGAAAAATAACTCCCCTCGGTATGCTGCCTCTAGGTTCTAGCTGCTACCACCTATCCAGCGTAGATGAAACCAAGGAAAAATATCACTAACCCCTCCCCTATAATTAATACCCTACCTACAGCCCAAAAGATGCAACCCCCCCCCCATCTATATAATAATACTACCACTTGTAGTTTATTACCCATCCCACCCTTACAAGACCAAAATCCTAGCCCATGTATGACTATGTATAAACACCCTAAGCCCCTTATATAGTCCACACATAGACATAAGATGAATCCAAACATGTTCTTATCATTTATTCCCTCCAAAAATTTTACCTTGTATTCTAGGTTAGAACCCCACATGGAGGATCCACACATCATTCCAATAATAATTCCCTACATGAACCAATTAAAATTGGCTAATGAATATGAAAATATAGTATCATGCTCATGATCTATTCTAGAATGTTAATTGTAATGATTATTGGGGGTTCTAACCCCTTAATGAATGAGAAAAAAATGACACCAAATTATCTTAGAAGAAATTTTTAGTGATATTTGCACAAAACCCTGATGCGGAATTTTCATATCAATCATGCCCTTATGATAAATGGGAGAAAATTAAGGAAAATATTCTCTAGAAAAAAATCCATTAACTGTGTCTAAGACTTAGTAGTGTTTATAAAAATAAAAAATCCATCCATCAATATTTATTCATAGTCATGTGGGTCACAATAATAGAGATCCATAATTCCATTCCCAACTTCAAAAGTAGAAGCCCAATTTTGATATCCTTATGCCGGAGCCAACACATCTAGCACCCAAAAATTTTAGCAGAACCATAACACTTTCAAAAAGAATATGAGGAAATAATGTAAATACCCATAAGATCTTTTTCCTGGAAGAATCAACCACACCAATTCTAGGAGAACCAAAATAAAACAACATATTATTTCTTAATATATAATAACCTAATCCATTTACTAAAAGATGCCTTCCCTTGGACAATATTTTTGTCCAAATAGGATCAAAGTCACTAAAAGGATGGCATGTTTATCATTTGTTTGGGCCTCACAAGAGTGATGGTGGATAATATACTTGACTAGAAACCAATGTTCTTTGAAAATTGTCCTTCTAAATATCCAAAAAAATGTCCAAGGTTGATCACATCTTTCATCAAATTTTGTTTTTTCTTCACAAAATAATTCTCTCCACTTTATGTAGTTTTAAAATATAAGCATCGTATCAACACTAATAGCAGCATTATCTTTGTTTGAATGGAAAATTTTTCATTATTCATCATAGAAATAGTGTTTATATTATCATATGATTATTTTTTATCATATTTTCTATCCTTCCATGCAGTAATAATAGTGTTTTCTATATAATGTAACACTTTCTAATGTGGTGGTTCTGAGAAAATAAGTTATCACTATGAGAATAGCTTCAAGGAAGGGTTATCATCAATCACCCTAGACTTGAGAGTAGTGGAGGAGTAGGATTAGACATTTTTATTGAAACTGTTCTTGAAGAGGGATCTCTCTAGGTATTTGAGAGGATTCTTTACGGATCTCATTGTGCACAACACAAAATTAGTTGGCTCTGTTGAGAAAATAATATAATTGGGTTTATATACCACTAGTGTTAGAAAATAATAATTTCACATGTTCCATTATTCATTCAGTAATCCCTGAAAAACCACATGACTATAATAATATTATTATTATTATTTCTTGACATTTGTTAAAGCCACGAATTAAATTAAATATAATTTATTCAAATAATATTCAATATATATTATTTCTTATCGGACCATTAAACTCAGTCTTCCATTCGTACACAATATTTATCGGGCCTTGAATAATGACTATTTAATTAATTAATAAATACCAGTGTATTATTCGTCAACAAATAAATAAATATTATATTCACTAAATAGAAAATAAATATTTATTAAATATTCTGCTCACATAATATTCTATAGAATAACTACTGGAAGAATATATGTGTTCAAACATACATGAATAATTATTAAACTACAAATGGTAATAATTTTTATTCAACTTGTTAAATAATAAATAGTAATATATTGTTTAATTGAGGTTCTAGATACACATAATGAGTGACCCTTTAGGCCTCTTTCTCACTAGCATAAGGAAAAATAGCCTTAAGTCCAATTTATCATCTAGGAACATGCCAAGGAACCCATAGGAAAAGAAGTTAATGCCTCAAAGAAATAATTCCATGTGGAGTTTCTTACTGTTTAATATAATCAATTTCTTGTGATATTTATAATCAACCTGGTTGTGTGTTGGTTCCATCAACCTATGTGTTCGATGTCTCTTTCTTTGAATTTTCAGAATTTGAACTTTCCTATAGAACACCATGTCCATGGATTTATTTAGGCTATATATTTTCCATCAAAGTGTTTGAGATATCAACTTCTGTTAAAGAATAAAAGGGATAAATCATTTTCTGCATTATTCATTAATGAAATATCACTCATTACACACCCAATATATCATATCTCAATGAAAACTTATGTTTTCATGGTTTTTATCAATACTTAAAAGTAAAAAACATATAATACATAATAATAATATTAATTTATATAGATCAATACACATTCCCACATATAGGAAGATCCAATGAAACATATAAATGTGGATTTCCTACCTATGGGTTTCGTTCTCAAAATTTCCTATACTAGAAATTACCAAGGGCTTACATCATGAGAAATTTACTCAAAGTATTATGAGTCTCCACCCATGATATCATATATCACTTTTTTCCCTTAAACTATTTCATCTGACTATATAAAATATATTTTAAAATACTATTGTGAAACTTCTAGGTTTATCATCATAGTAGGGGACTGCTATGACCATTCAATGTGACAGTAAATATTAGGATATTATCACATACTATGTCACACAGAAAAACAATTATGATGTGATAAGAAGTTTATTAATATTTAAAAATAATAATAATTGTTATTATAAAGTACACAGAATCTGGTTCTAGGGAACCAACTCTAACATCTTTCATATGATAAGTTTGGCAAGGAACCATCGGCGGAATGCGCTTAAGCTCAACATCTTCACCTTAAACTATAATTTGAAGATACACCTGAGAGATTAAATGGATTAAAAAGAGATCCACACTAATGGTCTTGAAAACAAATAAATTCCATTTTTCTAGACTCTGGCCACTTTCTTTTCATTGTTGATGACTTCATGTAGGTCAGAAAATTATCATTTGACATTTTATTGAAAATGTATAGCATGAACCAGATCCTGAAATCAATTAATAGGAACTCAGATGAGTGAGATAAGAATCAGTAGATTCTATTTATGCCAACAATTTTTTTGAACAATAATTTCAAAAGAAGTAAGAAGAAGAAGGAAGAAGGCCTCCACTACCTCTAAGTTCTGCCTGCTATGACTAATCCAAACTTTTTGAAACTAGGGGAAAATATTAATAACCCATATCCACAACATTAACCTATAATTAATACCCCATATACAACCCTAAATACCCAATCACTCCCCCATCCAAATAATAATACATCCCCTTGCAGTTTAATACCCATCCCACCCTTATATGACCCACCCCCTAGGCCAAGCATAGGTAGTAGTTGAATCAAACAACTTTATTATAAATTATTCCATCTTGAATGTCCATCTTTTTTTCAAGGTGGGAACTATTCTTCGAGTCTCCACACTTCTATTCTAAATCAATTCCTTCAATGGACCTTTTTACAATGGTTAATGAATCTTAAAATCTTGTATCATGATTTCAATATGTTCCTTCAAGTGAATTTTGAAAGTTTTTTATGGTTACATCCCCTTAACGAATGAGGAAAAATAGTCTTTTAGTTCTATTAGAAGAACATTACAATGATCTTTCCATGAATCCCTACTTCCAACATTCCATATCAAATATGCCCTTATGAGAAAAGAGAGAAAATGGAGGAAAATAGTCTATATAAAATGAATACCTTAGCCGTGTCTTACTCTTAATAGTGTTTCCAAAAATTGGAGATCCATCCATAAATATTTATTTTCATCCAAGCAGATCATAATAATAGGGACCCATAATTTCATTCCCAACTGAAGAAGAAGAATCCCAGAGTTGATATTCCTCTACAAGAGCCAACACATCGTCCACAAAAAATTACCTTGAAACCGAAACACTCTCAAGAAGAATATGAGAAAAAAATTGATACCCATAAGAGCTTGTTCATCAGAGAATCATCCACCCTTCATCCATTTGGACCAGAATAAAACAACCTAGTAGTTCTCAAAATAACCTCACCTCTTATATTTAATAAAATAATCTTTCCCTTGGATAGAAATTTTTTCCAAACAAGATCGAAGTCACTAGAAGGATGGCATGTTTTTTTATATTGGCCTTAGAAGAAATTATGTTGGACAATAAACATAAGAATATATAAAAGTTCTTTGAAAATGTTCTCTCTGGAAAGCCAATAAATCTACAAGGTTAACATCTTTTCACAGAAAATTCTGTTTTGTCCTAGAAAAAATAATTCTCTCCACTTTGTGAAGTTTTAGAGGATAATAATTGGGTATCTACAATAATAGAAGCATTCTCTAGGTGTGAATGGAACATTTGGAATTGTTACATCATATAAATATTGTTTATCTTAGCATATGATGATTTTTTATCCTGCAGTCTAGCCTACTGTGTAGTAATTAAAGTTTTTGGAATATGATGGAACACTTTACAATGTGGTGATTTTGAGAAAATATGTTATCACCCCCCCCCATCTATTAGTACCTTTCTTGGTCTGATAATGAATAGAAGGTGTGATTTCCAAAGCTCGCCTCCAATAATACTTGGGTTGATGACTAGAATCGATGATATAAAACACATAATGAGATACATTAACCTTATAAAAATAAGTTATGGATAATAGATAAGTGGAAAAACATTGATCAATACCATATCATATAAAGTAAACCATGATTCAAACAATGAGTACAAAAATTCATGTCTTTTCATAAATAGTATATCTCTAGAATAAAAATTAAAAAAGACTCGTATGAATTATCTCTAATAGAAACTCTATCACTAAGCTAGTATGATCCATCTCGATCACCAAAACCCTCATGATTTCTTGAAAACTATTTATATTTTCATAGGGTGATCATAACATGTATACTTAGTAGGATCCTCCACAAGGCCTTTCATGAAAATGTTAGAAAAACATACTAATCATTCAGTTAGTAGAGAAAAGAACCAACATGAACCTATTAAATAAACTACCCATTACCAGCTTCACCAAATCTCACTCACCTAGTATAACATCCAAATATAATAATATAATATCAAAATAATATGATGATAGGCTCCCTACAACTACTTCCCCAATGGTTTTCCTCTCTCACACCCTAAAATCAAACATCTTGTGACTCCGTCCCTTTCTGTATGATGAGGTTTAGGTCATAACCATACCTACTCCAACACTCACAAGGTCCAAAAAATCATGTTGGAATTATAGAAATATACATACCACATCACATCCACATCCATCACCTTAGAACCAATGTGGCAAGGTATCGTGAACATGATGAACATAAACCTCATGATCTCCTCCCACCATTCATGACCCTGCACCACACAACCATTATCCCATAATCACCACCTCATAAGGTACATCACATGCCCCTCCCATAACTTACATTATCATTACATATTTGGGCAATCAAAATTATTCTACTACTAAACAGAGAGATGGGAAGAGGAAGAATTCAACCATCCACCCTCACCATCTTGGATGATAGGGAGACACACACACACACATATATGCACACACACACACATATATATATATACATACTTGTACACAGCTTGAGAAAAAGGTTTTAGATAAATAGTTTATCATCTCTATCTACCATTAACACCACACTAACGATACCACATACATCCACTATTAAATTCAACTCACTAGTAAAATGACCACAAACTATCCACTGTTCACATTCATAAATTTAACGATTCCACCATTTTCAATATTATCAAATTACCAACCACTATTCATTAATGAATCCATTCTAATCCCATATTTAATAAAAACAATTACTCTAACCGTCCCCCACATGTATTTCCATTAATTTCCAAACCATTTATCCAAATTTTCAACATTAATTCAATTATGTCACATTATTTTTTAGAACACATTATTCGATTCTAGCCCAAATCACTTAACCAAATTCTAATTAATAGCCCACCATTTACATATTCTAGCCTCTTTCCTCACTACTCAGAATCTAAAAAACCTTCACATTATTAATCCCATCCAAATATACAAAATATATAAGAAATAAACATATTTCCATAAATCTATATAATGGTGGATAATATCAACATCGTTCAAGTCCCAATTATTCAAACTCATTTAATTACTGAAATTAATTATTATTTTTTAATGAAAAGTGATTCCAAGAAACAAACATAAAAAGTCATATTTTTAGTGGAAATAAATTTCACAACAATCAAGGGCCTCTCACAAACAAAAAGACACATAATAAAAGTTATTCAAATTTTTGATGGCTAAAAACAATATAGAGATCACAGGGTTCGTATGCCACTTCATTCTCATAATTAATTTCAACTCCTTTATTTCAAAAATTTCCTATTTTAGTTATTCATACTATTTTATTTTAGATAAAATGATAAAAGTAGAATCACATAAAATAGAATAGACATTTATAGGAAAAAATAATGTGCAACACTTCCCTTTTCTTATTTCCATCTTCCATTTTTTCCTTCTTTAAGTTGATTCATACTAATTACTTAGTGAATAAAAAATCATGATAAACTCATAGTTTACACAAAAATAAGAGAAAATTTATTGAATCTGTGACATGTGCAAGGATCTTCACAATTTTATGCTTCAAAACAGAGAAGGTGGATAAGTAATAATCACCTTGGAAGTTGAAGAAGGGGCTCAAACTAAT
This sequence comes from Viscum album, assembly GCA_963277665.1. Lineage (NCBI taxonomy): Eukaryota > Viridiplantae > Streptophyta > Magnoliopsida > Santalales > Viscaceae > Viscum > Viscum album. The sequence continues at coordinate 1,679,468,779 of OY728119.1, read as the reverse complement.
CTCATAAGGGTAATATATCATGAATAGAAATTTTTTATCATATAGAATCAAAGTTAAGATAATGAATATTAGAAAAATGGAAAAGAATATATTTTTTAGATAAATAATTCACTACAATATCTCTCAAGGATATTTCCACAATATTCAACCAATATTTCCATTTTAATTCGGATTAATTCTAGTTTTATTTTAATTTTACTCACACAACCCATTTAAAACTCCTCTAATTATGAAAGGAATATGATTTAATTTAAAAATATTAATATATTTAAAACCCACCAATTTCCATTCATTATTTCCCTTTATTTATGTTGAATCGAATTTTGAATTGAAATCTATTGAAAATCATTTTTTTGAGTGAAATATCTTACCCTTACACTAGAATGGAATGGTTTGTATGGGTAAGATTGATGGATATGATATGAGATGGTGAAAACGAGTACCCTCACACAAGTCATGAGAATAGTGGATTACTTAAACATGAAAAAGGAGATGACTTGTCATGACCATCCTTCCTTAAGATGAGGGAAGGGGTGTTAAAGTGTCATGACCTTCCTTATTCAAGATGAAAAAGAGATAATGACCCCTGAGTCCCGCATCCAGTAGGCCCCAGGGTGGAAACCAACACCAAGGGTATACAAATATCACAAAAATGGGAGGCATTACCCTTTTTATAGTAACCAATATTGGGATATAAGATGTATCGACCTCAAAAAACTACAAGAAACATATATAAAAGAATCCAAAATATATCCTGCATGCATGTTTAAAGTTAAACTACAAGAAATATAATGAAAAATTCCAAAGTAATACCAAAATAAAACTAAGAAGCGACATAGAAAATTTCCCAAATTTCTGAGCTAGTAAGGTCCATCACTTTTCATGTAATCTTGATGGAGACTTTAAAATAGTTTTATATACGTAGGGAGAGCATACAAGTATACTTAGTAATAAATTCCAATGTCACTCATGCATAAGTGGAGAGGCATACTAATTCCCCTAATAGGAAAAAAATAGAAACTCAAAAGGACCTAACAAGGTATACTGTCCACCCCAACCTCACCAAGGCATGCTCACCAAATAATTCAAGTCAAGTAATGTAAATAGTAATCATATCGATGATAGGGTACCCCGAACCACTTCCCACTGGTTAACTTCTCATACCTAACAGAGAACATTATGATGCTACCACACTCTTCCACAAGCCCCATTTTCACAACCTTCACATACACACCTGGGCCACATACCACATCACATACCACCCATAGACACCTAGGCCACAACCACATGATATCCCACCCGCAAACACTTTTGCTGCAAAACCAAAACCCCAACTCAAAGACACCTGGGAAACACACCTCACCCACAGGCACATGACCCTCACCACTACACCACAACATACCAGAAGATTATAGGGATACCAATACCTAGAATAGAGAGTAGAGAATATCCAGTAACTATATATCCATCATCCCACCAGGATTTTGGGAAAGGAAACCCATCCCCATAATAATGGGGTGTTCAGAATGTAGTGCTCAACATGGGTGTGGTGACTATAGAAATTAGAAGGACCTAAAAGTGTATATATATATATATATAGGTACACAACACTCAGCACAGCCTATGGGTTTTCAAAACAAACAACCAGCCCACACAAAAATGCCCTTGCTGCTAACTCTACATGCATATACCACCACAAACGACGGTCACTTCTGTAATGATAAGAGAAAACCACATAATATTTAATCTCTTTGACACTATTAATAATTTTCTAGTTATTCCATCCCTACCTGGGAAACTACCAAACAAAACACACTATAAGTAACATTATAACCCAGACACACTTCATAAGGTCCCTTGAAACTCCAGGTGAAAGGCCCACATAAGGTAACACCATCCTTCTTTAAAATCATCCCTCTTAAACCATCATCGGAAACCCCACTGAGTAAAAATCTCCACATACATAAAAACAAAAAAACTCTACCGTCTTGTAGTCCCACTACACACTTTTTATTTCTTGAACACCCGTTCAACCACTGCCACTTTCATTCGTCAAAGTCATGCCACCCTATCCTTCCTCTCAATAAGTAAACCCCCATCATATATCATCATAACCATACTCGGTATCCCTGCTGTATAATAGCACCACACACAACACACCCAGTAACATAAACATAACACAACTTGAACCTGTATCCCCACTACCCAACCATATCCCATATGTAGTCCCAGGTCATAACAAGTTTATCCATTCCATAATAAATCAATCTCCTAACCTGAGATACCATCACACCACCCATACCACATCATTCACATAGCCACCCTCCCATCCACAACATCTCACGTCCATCACAATCACAAGGTCAAACAGGACCCTACATAGCACACAACCACACCAAACAACAATGTGTATCCAGATTTGATAACCCTCTTTCTTTTATTGCAATTTCATTATTCAGGGGTGATCACAGAACAGGTGTGATCCTTGGGAAACTATATATTTATTTGGGTGTACATATTTAATAATTTTCATAATTTTATCCATTAGAAAAGGAAATAACAATAAATATTCACATACAGGTGCGCAAACAGATACCACCAACAACCATTATTTTCCGAAGGCATACAACCCTTAAAAAACACGACATGGATCAAGGATAACATATAAAGTAGAGTGATTATCATAATCATCTTCACGGACCCTCATTTATTACTTATTATTTTCTTCATTAAATTGGTTTCAACCAAAACCACAAGAAGATATCACTACACCCACCTTGCATGAAACACAAATAAAAGGGAGGTGAAGGGAACCCTACCTCAAAGAATAGACGATCAACAAGTCCTCCTTGCACAAAAAACAAGGGGTCTTGCAATTAGTAGGAAAGAATCCATGGAAAAATCAATCCACAATTACAACATAGGTGGGACTCCTTATGTAAGAAATGTTATGGGTGCACAAAGAGGAAACAAAAGGGTTAAAAGGAAGAGAGGATATCAGCTTTAGAAAACTCAAATCCTATATCAATGGATGTAAACAGTTTTAGGGGCCTTTAAAGTCATGTCATGGTCAAGACCATGCAGTTTGACTAATTTAAAGTCTAGGGAGAATTAGGATATTAAATTTATAATTATTTTCTTTTGAAATACCTTTAGAAACACTCCAACAAGAATTTAAACTCGATTTACGTCAAGTAAAATGTAAGAGGGTGAAACTGTAAAAACTAGGAAAAACGGAAATGACTGACCGACGGGTGAGTCATCGACACGAGTCGCCAAAAGTGAGTCACTGACGCCCGACCTACAGATTCCTCGACCTATCGATGCCCTGACTAACTGACACCCTGACTCACCAACACCCTGACCTGCCGATGCCTTGACCTACCGATTCCTCGACCCACAAATTCCCTAACCAACTGATGCCTCAACCTACCGATGCCCTGACATACCGACGTTGAGTCACAGATGCATCCTATCTTGAAAAATTGGAAATTTTTGGAAACTATTGAAATGAGATACCATTGCCTCCCAGAACACCAAAAACATGGGAGTTTGACAAATTAATGGACCAGGGAGGTATGATCCATTACATCATATACCTCTCAAACTATTCTCTCCATCAAGAATTAAAAACCAAACCCAAAATAAAGAGGGATCAGAATAACCTCCATGTAAGATACCTCTCAAGGATAAACCATCCTATATTGTTATAAAGATGGAGTGAAACCTCAACATCCATGAACACATCCTCCCATATCTGCTAACCCAAACATCCACAATATACCCCACACAGGAACCAACCTTCTGGACACAGTATTTTGGGAATTCCTTCCTCTATGTCAAGATATTATCTTCTCTAGGTATCACTAACTCGCCCTCATGGGTTTAATCTCATCTCAATTAATGTGTCTTGATTATGAATCTAGTCTCCCCCTTTTCACATGATAGGAATTCTTCACACACTATGGAATAAGAAAGAAACACACCTTATAACAAAAAAGGTTCAAAAACTATATCACAAATCAAAACACACTAGAAAAAACTAAAAACAACTATGGGTACTGGGTACGTATCTGTATCTATCGGTCCTAAGTACTCTCTTCTAGGCCACCATGCCTCTACAACACATGAACCAAAGGAATGGTCTATCCATGTTGAACCTTCTTCCGATGATCCTAGATCTACACTTGCCTCTCCACGAATGTTGTGTCTTCCTTGATATCCAACTCTCCCCAATAAATGACATGAGAGTCATTGTGAAGATACTGACAAAGCTAGGATACATGAGAGATATTGGGGATCCTTCCTAACGGTGATGGAAAATCTAACTGGTATGCCACCTCACAAAATCACCCCAACATCTTGAAAGGTTCGACAAACCTAGGAGAAAGTTTCCTCCCTCTACCTAACTTCTACTTCCCACATCAAGGGGAAACATTCAAGAACATGTGGTCCCCAACCTCAAACTCCAAGGGCCTTCTCATTCAATCCACATACGACTTATACTAGTCTTGTGCTACCTTCATCCTCTCACAAAAAATCTTTACCTTCCCTATCATAATTTGCACCATGTTTGGACAAATAAAACCTAACTCCCCAACTTATATCTAGCACAAAGGTGAACAACACATCATTTGGTATAAATCCTTGAATAGATCTATGCCAATGGAAGTGTGATATATGTTATTTTAAGAGAAATATACCAAGGAAAAGTGTCATACCCATGATCTACAAAAGTATAGAACACATTTTTTCAACATGTACTCTAATGTTTGGATGGTCCTCTCTATCATCCCATCTTTTTTAGGGTGGAAAGAAGTGTTGAGGTGTAACTGAGTGCCAAAATCATGATACAATCCCATCCAGAATCAGGAGGCAAAACATTTATCCCAATCTAAGATGATGAATCTTAGAACCCCATGAAACCACACCACCTCATCCATATACCTTATCACTAATTCATCCACTGCTGTTAACTCCTTAATCACTAAGGAGTGATCCAGTTTCATCATCTGATCCACTACTACCCATATTGCATCACATCCTCCCTAAGCCCTAGGTAATCATGTGAAGAATCTATGGAGATTTCATCCCACTTCAACTCGGGGACATATAGGGGCTACAACAAGCTATAAAGAACACAATTCTCTTCCTTCACCTTTTGTAACACCAAGTACTTTGACACAAACTCCTCCATAGCATGCATCATCTTGGGCCACCAAAACTATTCCCTCAAGACACGGTACATCATTGAAAATCTTGGGTGTACTACTAGGGGTGGTCTATGAAAATAATGGAGAACTCCCTTGTGCATCACCGTTAGAGGAAAACATCTTTCCATGGAACAAAATTTGATTTTTTTCATCCTCTAACCATCCCTCCAGAGCATCACTTGAGCCAATTCAATCAAGAATTACCTTTGCCTCTATATCTTCACACTCAGACTCCTCCACCTACTTCCTTAGAGATGACTACACTTTAAACTAAAATAGATTTCCTCAAATACCATCTATTCTTGTATCTAAGTGAAAGGCATCTAATTCCTCCATTTCCTTCAAAGCATCCACAGATCCTCGAACGACCTCCTTTTGTGACTTCCTATTCAAAAAATTGGCCAAAACATTCACCTTTCCTGAGGTGTTGGAGATCTCAAAATCATAGCCCTGAAGAAACTCCATCCACCTATGCTATCGCAAGTTCATATCTCACTAATAAAAGATATACGTCGAGCTCTTTTGATCTATGAAGACCAAAAAGCACCCCCCCCCCCCCAATGAGGTATTGTCGCCAAAACTTTATTGAGAACATGACTATTACTAGCTCAAAATCAAGGTTGGAATATTTAAGTTCATGGGGACGTAACTATCTAGACCCATAAGAGATCACTCCCCATTTTTGCATCATCACACACCCCAAAACAAGAAGGGAAGCATAAAAAATTCTCTCAAACATCACCACTTCATCTAGAAACCTGAACTATGGAGCACTGAACAACTTCCCCTTCAGATAGATGAAATCTTCCTAACAGTACTCACTACAGATAAAGTCATAGTCTTTTCTGGTCAGATCCATAAACGGAGATGCTACTCGAGAGAAATCAGGTATAAATCTCTAGTAATAGCTTACCTGGATGAGAAAACTATGAACCTTTACCACATTCTTGGGTTCTACCCAAGAAACAACTTCATCGACCTTTTACGGGTCCACTTATACACCCTTTTGAGACACCAAATGTCCAAGAAATTGGACCTCCCATGTCCAAAACTTACCATGGGATAACTTTCTGTAGAGATGGTGGCATTGAAGTACTTCCAAGATAGTTTTGAGATGATTGATATTTTCCTCCTCTAACATAGAGTAGATCATAATGTCACTCATGAATACGATAATGAATCGGTCTATGAAATCATGAAAGACAGAGTTCATATGTCCCATGAACACAGCCGGTGTGTTCGTAACACTGAATGGAATAACCACGAATTAGAAGTTCCCATACCTGCATATGAAAATAGTCCTCGGGATGTCACCCTCTTTCACCCTCAATTGGTGATACTCAGATCATAGATCGATCTTAGAAAACCAAATTGCTTCCCTCAGTTAGTTAAAAAGATTATCTATCATTGGGAGAGGGTAACAGTTCATGATTTTAACACAATTCAACCTCTTATAATATATGCATAGCCTCAGACAACCATCTTCCTTATTTACGAACAAGACTGAAGCACCCCATAGAGACACATTGGGCTAGATAAATCCCTTCTTTATCAGATCAACAATATATATCCACAACTCTCATAACTTAGAAGGCTACATCCGATAAGGATCCATCAAAATCGTACTAGCACTGGGTTGTAATTCTATTCCAAACACAATGTCACACTGATGGGGTAGAGTCACAACCTCCTTAGGGAAAACATCCAAGAGCTCCCTGACAAATTTGGGTACCCCCACCATCCCAGCATCCACTAATTCTACTAAAAAATCAGCCAACAAGGAAATAAAATGATCCACATGTTGACTACCCATCAAGCAACTCTGCTTTCCAACGAAAGCTACAAGTTGTCCATTCACATCTAAAAACACAACTCTTCTCCCGAATTAGTAAATAAAATCCATGCATAGATTACAAACAGTCAATGCCAAGGATAAAAATGTATGTCTACATCTGTAGTAGAAATAGATCCCTACTAGACTGATGCAGCCCCAACATCAGACTACATCCCCAGCAAAAATCAAAAAAAAATTGTATGACCTCCGACTAGTGTACTTAACACCAAGGGCATCGAAAATCTCTCTATGTCCAGTCCCAGTGCATGGGAGAGACTGGGTGAAACAAAGGAGGGTTAATATCCTGAATCAAAAAAGTCAATAATAGGAGTACTAAACAAGTTGATCATGCCTCGAATGATCTTTGGCCCTAATGGAATTGATGCCTTTGTGGCATGAAATTGACTATGACCATCTCCTCTTCTCCTCTACTATCAACCTCCTCCCTGGCCACACCCAAGTTGAGGTACCTAAGGAACACTCTAATTTTGACCTCCACCTGCTGTGTCTCCCCTTGGTAGAGAAGGAGCATATTATCCCTATTGTAGAAATGGACTAGCTAGGAACTACTGCTGAGGCAGGAACTTGACCTTCCCAACTCCACTATACTGAGATCGAATTGGGCACTAACTCTAAAGGTGACTGAGTCCTCTACAATAGAAACATCTCAATCCCAAGACTACGGAAAAAGGACGGGGATTGGGAGGTCAGAACAGAAACTGTTGAGGTTGAATCCCCCCAGGACGAAACCACAAAGGCCCCAGAGCCTGAGACCTACTGCTAGAAGCCTATCCCTTCGTATCACCATATTATCTCTCCTCTCGCAGTAGACCTCCTCATGAGTGCATCCTCTCAACTAATTTCCCCTTATTCCGGACCTCTAGATATATCGATAAGGTGAAGGGAGTAACTACGTACTTGAGGGGAGGACAAAGTGCATCCTCTAAGTGTCTCGCCCAAGACTTCTCGTTCGAAAAGAGATCTGGAGAAAATCAAAGTAGATCCTTGAACTTGATCCCCAGTTCCCATACAAACATTCTACCCTTATCGATTGAGAGTATCTCATGTCACTTCTCAGCCTTCATGGTTGATGAAAGGAATTCTATCCAGAACTCCTTCTCAAAATCAATCCACAAAACATCACCTCATTTCTCTCCCCTAGGTACAGCATCCACGACTAATGTGAAACTCCCCTCATCTTACTAACCACTAATAGAACCTAGTACTCCATAAGAGCCTAGAACATGTTGAAGGTGATCTCATGCTCCGCAATCCTTCTCTTTGTCTCTATGTCTAAAATAATTCCTTCATACTTTACCAAAGTTTGTTTCTATAAAGAACAAAGTGTATTATACCAATGGTTGTCCTCCTCCTATCGATGAACCATCCACCAATCAGCCAGATCGGCCTGCTGAGCCTCCACTGCTCGAACCACACATGGAAGAAAACCAGGTTCCATAGTTGAAAATTAAACAGAGAACTCCTAAGCCTGAGTAGTATATAATTTTATTTGGGATTCATTTTAACTCATTATTTATTTTAATTTCCCAAAAATTCTCAAAACAAAAAAGAATACAAGTCATCATGATTCATGTACCATCCCTAGGGTATATACACTAAAAATGGTGTAGCCTCACTTGGTCATTCGGTAAGCTCAGAGTCCTCGCATAGGATCATGGGGGGCCCATAAATCCCATGTCTTAGCCAGTATTCCCTGGCCTATGTCATGAACCAAGAACACCTAACATTATTACCATACCATCCCATGAAATCCTCACTATGCCTAAATCCAAAATCCATCCTATCTCTCAACTATCACTACTCTGATACCATTCTGTCATGACCCTCCTTCAATATGAGGGAAGTTATATAAAAGTGTCTTGAGCTTCCTTCTTCAAGATGAAAAAGAGATAATAACCCATGAGTCCCACCTCTAGTAGGCCCTAGGGTGGCAGCCAACACCAAGGGTATACAAATCTCTCAAAAATGGGAGGAATTACCCTTTTTATAGTAACCAAGATCATGATATAATATGTGTCAAACTCAAAACAACTCCAGGACATATATATAACAGAATCCAAAGTCTATTCAACATGCATGTTTAAAGTAAAACTGCTAGAAATAAAATGAAAAACTCCAAAGTAATACCAAAATAAAACTAGGCAGAAACACAACACCTTTCCCCAATGTCTGAGCTAGTAAGGTCTAGAACAGTCTATGTAATCTCCCTAGAAACTTGAAAATAGTTTTATATATGTAGGGTGAGCATACAAGTATACTCAGTAAGAAAAGCCAAAGTTACTCGTGCACAATTGGATAAGAATACTAATGCCCCTACGAGAAAACAACAAAAACTCAAAAGCACATAACAGGGTATACTATCCACCCAAACCTCACCAAGGCACACTCACCAATAACAGAAGTCAATTTATATAAATATTTATCAAATAGATGATAGGGTACCCTGCACCACTTCACACTGGTAAACTGCTCATCTCTAATGGTGAATGTCTTGATGCTACCACACTCTTCCACAATCCCCATTATCATAACCTTCCCACACACACCTGGGCCACATACCATATCACATCTCACCCAAAAACACTTGGGACACAACCACACCACATCCCGTCCGCAGAAACCTAGGCCACAAAACCACAACCTCATCCTGAAGAAACCTAGTAAACAAACCTCACCCACAGACACATGTTCATCACCATTGCATGAAAACCTACCTGAAGACTCTAGGGATACCAATTCCTAGAAGAGGAAGTAGAGAAGAACCAATAATAATCCATCCATCCTCCCACCGGTATGTTGGGAAATGACACCCTCCCCCATAACAATGGGGGTGTTTGGAACATAGTGCTCAACATAGGTGGGGTGCATATAGAAATCACAAGGAACTATAAGTATATATATATAGGTACCCAACACTCATACCAACCTATGGGTTTTCAAAAAAATAACCAACCCACACAAATCTACCGTTGCTACCAACCCTACATGCATGTACCACCACGAACGATGGTCACTTCCGTAATGATAATAGAAAACTGCCTAACAGCTAATCACTTTGATTTTGTTAAGAATTTTAAATTTATTCCATCCCTACACAAAAAACTACCAGACACAGCACACCACAAGTAACATCATAACCCACACAAGCTTCATATGGTTCCTGGAAACTCTGGGTGAAAGGCCCACATAAGGTAACACCATTATTCTTAAAAATCATCCCTCTTAAACCATCCTCAGCAAACCAACTACACAAAAAGCACCAAATCTAGAAAAAAACAAAACACAACCAGCATGAACACCCACTACACACTTACCCTTTCTTGAACATGCATTCAACCAAATCTACCATCATTATTCAAATTCATGTTTCCCTATCCTTCCTCTTAATAAGTCACCCCCCATAACACCTCATCCCAACAATACTTGGTAGCCTCACTACATAACAGCACCACACCCATAACACCGAGTATCATAAACATAACACAACCCGAACCTGCAACCCCACTACCCAACCACTACCCTGATTTAGTCCTAATACATAACAAGTTCATCCATTATATAATCAATCAATCTCTCAACATGAGATTCCATCACACCACCCATAAAAACCCAAAAAATAGCCACACTCCTAGATATAGCATCACACGAACAACACTAACACAAGGTCGAACGGGATCATACATAGCACACAGCCACACCAAATAGAAAGGTGTGTCTAGATTTGACAACCCTCATTATTTAATTCCACTTTCATTATTCTAGAGTGATCACAGAGCATGTTTGATCCTGGGGCATCCATATATTTAACTAGGTTTACATGGTTAATAAATTTCATAATTTTACCTGTTCAATAAGGAAACAACAACAAATATTCAAATATATGTGCACAAGAAAAGGCCACCAATGGCCCCGATTTTCATAAGGCATACATCCCTTAAAAACACAACATGGATCTAGGATAACATGTAAAACTAAGTGATCATCATTATCATCTTCCCATACCCTCATTTATTACTTCATATTATCTTAGTTAAACTGGTTTCAAATGTAACCACAAGAAGAAATCAGTACACCCACCCCACATGATACAAAAATAAAAGAGAGATGAAGGGATCCCTACCTTGAAGAACAGATGATCAATAACTCCTCCTTGCACCAAAAATAGGGGTCACACAAGTAGTAGGAAAGACTCTAAGGAAAACTCAATCCACGACTACAAAATTGGTGAGATAACTTGGGGAAGAAAGTTTATGGGCGCATGGAGAGAAAACAGAAGGATTCTAAGGAAGATATGCTCTCAGCTTTAGAAAATCCAGATCCTATATCAATGGAAGGAAACACTTTCAAGGTCCATTAAAGTCAGATCATGATCAAGACCATATGATTTGACTATTTAAAATTTTGGGGAGAATTATTATAGTAAATATACAATTATATCCTTTGAAACACCTTTAGAAACACTCATAAAAGACTTTAAACTTCATTTACATCAAACAAAATGTAAGAGAGGAAAAACTAGAAAGACTAGGAAAAACTAGAAATGACTCACTGATGGGTGAGTCACCAACACGAATCACTGATAGTGAGTCACCAATGCCTGACTCGCTGATTGATGAGCCGCCAATGCTGATCCACCATCGTGACTCACCAACAATGAGTCATTTATGAGACTCATAGACACCTAACTCATTAACGCCCGACCTACCAACACCTTGACCTACTGACGCCCTAACTCACTAACACACTAACTCAATAATGCCCCAACCCACCGACACCTCAACCTACTGATTCCATGACCTATTGATGCCTTGACTTACTGATTCCCTAACCTACCGACATTGAGTCAGTGATGCATCCTACTATTGGAAAAACTAGAAATTTTAGAAATCTCTTAACATGATCTATTGTTTCCTCCCAAAACACCCCAAACATTGGATTTTGACAATGTAATGGACTGGGAAGGTTTGGTCTATTATGTGAACCTTACATGAGATTCAATTGAAGTTAATATCATTACATGAAATGGAACACCCTTATGTGATAGAATACAAGATATTTACCTTTGTAAAGGTAATAATAAACAACTGTTGACCCCTACATGAATCTACTTTACCCCCCCCCCCCACATCTTTAGAAACTACACTCAACCACCACCATGGACTCTACCATGGTGTGGGGATTAATACCTTATTGTTTTGACCCTCCATTATAAAGACCATAATGTTGGGACCCATTACTTTTTGTTTTGGCCCTTTCTTGCACACTCCACCTCCCTACGCCCTAACCCACTAACATGATCAATTCCTTGGACGTTTACCCTTACTTTTTATACATATGTGGGAATACCCCTCTCCCCACAAGAAAATCCAAAATTCCCCCCCCCCCATAATTATTAAATAAACTTACCTTGGGAAGTAATTTTGTCCAATTAGGATCAACGTCACTAGAAGGATGGAATTTTTTTCATTTTTTGGGCCTAGGAGGAATGATGTTGGATAAAAAACATCAACAGACACTAAATTAATTTTAATGTGTTCCATCTTCATTGCCAAAAGATCTCCAAGGCTGATCATATTTCACATCAACTTTTGTTTTTTCCTTGAAAAATAAATCTCTCCACTTTGATTAGTATCAATATATAAGAATATGGTATCAACACTAATATATACATTCATTATTTTTGAATGGATAAATTTTCATTGTTGCATCGTAGAAATAGTATTTATCTAAGCACAGGATGATTTGTATCCTATATTCTAGCCTTCTATGCAGTAAAAATAGTGTTTGAAATGTGATGGAATGCTTTCTGATGTGGTTGTTCTGAGAAAATATGTTATGACTCCCCCCCCCCCACCCCCACCCTCCACTCGTAACTTTATTAAGCCGACAATTAAATGGTGTGACTCCCAAATCTTGGTTCTAATAAGTCTTTGGTTGATGACTTAACCCAATGATATAAAACACACAATGAGAGACATTAAACTTGTAAAATAAGTTAAGGAAAATAGATAATATTAAAAAACTAATCAGTACCATAAAATATAAATTAAACCAAGATTCAGAAAATGAACACAACAATGAATGTCTTGTCCTGAAAAATATATCTTTAGAATAAAAAGTAAAAAAGTATCTTATGAAGTATCTCTAATAGAAAATCAATCTCCAAGAATGTTTGATCCATGTTGGTCACCAAATCCCTCATTATCACTTGGAAAAAAATTATATATTCATAGGGTGAGCATTACATGTGTACTCAATATGATCCTCCTCAGGTCCTTTCAATCAAATTTTAGAAAAAAAAACTAATTCTTTAGTGAGTAAAGAGAATAACCAACATAAAGCTATTAGAGAAAATAACCATTCCCCACCTCACCAAAGCTCACTAACCCAGTATCACATCCAAATATAATAAGATAATAATAGAAGAATATAATCATAATCACCCCACAACTACTTCCCCACCGGTTTTCCACTATTACACCCTAAATTCAAAAATCCTATGATCTCATCCCTTTATTTATGATAAGGGTTAGGTCGCAACCCTGAATACCCTAATGCTCACAAGTTACAACATCTCATGTTCACATCATATAAATATACAAGCCACATAAAATCCTCATCCATTACCTTAGAACCAATGTAGTAAGGTATCATGGACTTGATGATCAGCAAGCTTGTTTCCTCCTCCTACCATACATGATCCCCACCGCATAACCATTTTCCCATCATCACCACCTCATCAGGTACATCACATGACAATTTTATACCTTACATGATCATCCCATCCTTGGTCCATCACAACTAGTCTACTGATAAACAATGAGCAGGGAAGAGGAATCCACCAACCATCTTCCCTCGCCCACTTCGATGTTAGGGAGAACACCTGAAACTAAAAAATTTGGCACCAATATAAAATAATCGACTCAAGTGGGGTGAATTTATAAATCAAAAGGGAAATACAACACAAAAACTCACACATACAAACACATACACACATGTACACACACACATACATGAACACAAGCCTGTCCAAAAGGTATCACATCAATAGATCATCATCAACACCATACTAATGGTACCACATACTTCCACCACAAAATGAAACTCACTAGTAAAATTACCACACACAGTCCATTGTTCACATTGTCCATCATTCATATTCTTAAATTTAATGATTCCACCATTTTTTAGATTATCGCATTACTAGCCACTATTCATTGATGAATCAATTTTAATCCCATTTTTAATGAAAACCCACTCTAAATTTAATTATTATTTGATTATGAAAAATGATTCTAGAAAACAAACATAGTTATAACTCATATTTTTAGTGGAAAAAATATCACAAAAATCAAGGGGCTCATAAAATAAAATAAGACACATAGTGGAAGTTCCTTAAAACTTAGAAGGCTAAAAACAACATAGAGATCCTAGGGTTCATATTCCAATTCACTGTCATAATTAGTTCTATCTTATTTTATTTCCCAAATTTCCTCTTTTATTTATTCATAATATTTTATTTTAGATAAAATTATAATCATAGAAACACATAAAATAACACATCGATTTATAGGGAAAAAACAAGTGTAACAATTCCCTTTTCTTATTTTCGTCTTCTAGTTTTTATCTTCATTAAGTTCATTCATAATAATTACTCAATGAAAAATAAATAATGGAAAAATAAAAAATTCTAAAAAAATAAGAGAGAATTTATTGAATCGCCAACATTTGCAAGGATCTTCAAAATTCACTGTAGAAAAATAAAGAAGAGAGAGAAGGAATAATAACCTTGAAATGTGAGGAAGGGGCTCAAACAAATCTTGGAAGGCTAATATATCTTGAATGGCAATGTATTTATCATCTAAAGTCAAGTGAATCAACTTGGGATACTGCATTTGAGGCCTAATTTATACCACATTTTCAACATAGCTGAAATCTTGGTAAATTATTAGTAACACCTTCCCACAACATTAAACTAAATTTAATATCCCACCTATAGCTTAAAAAACCCAACCACTCCCCCATACAGATTATAATACTACCCCTTGAAGTTTGTTACCCATCCCACCCTTACAAGACCAACCACCTAACATTGATATGCCTACATAGCAACACCCATTTCCCCTTACATAATAATTTTGGGGGTTTCATCCCCTTAACAAATGACAAATAATAGTCCCATAGTTCTTTTAGAATAACATTGTAGTGCTCTTACCATGAATATCTGCTTCTAAATTTCCATATAAAACATTTTCTTGTGAGAAATAGTGGAAACTAAAGGAAAAATTTATACATAAAAAATAATTTATTAGTATTTAATATGGCCTTGTAGTATTTTCAAAAATCAAAAATCCATTCATAAGTATTTATTCGTAGTCGTGTAGTTCAAAAAAATAGTGACCCATATATTTGTTCCCAACTAAAAAAGAGAAATCCCAGACTTGAAAGTTCTCTGTAGGATCCAACACATCTACCACACATAATTATAGCAAAACCACAACACATTCAAGAAGATATAGAAACAAATGTATATACCCATAAGATCTTCATAATCAGATAATCAACCACCCCAAGTCTAGGAAGGGCCAAATTAAATGAGATAATAGTGATCCAAATAGAATCACCTCCTCTATTTACTAAAAGAATCTTGTCCTCGAGTTGTAATTTTTTCTAAAAAGGATCAAAGTGAATAGAAGGATGGATTGTTTGTCATTTCTTGGGTCTGGTAGGAATGATGTTGGATAATAAATGTCACCAAAAACCAAATTATTTTTAAATCATTCCCTTTTCATCGAAAAAAATATCCAAGTTTGGTCACAGTTCACATCAACTTTTTTTCCATGAAAACAAATTCTTTCAATATTTTTTAGTGTCGACAAATAAGAATTGGGTATCAACACAAATTGAAGCATTATATATTTTTGAATGGAACAAATCTAATTTTTTCTTCATGGAAATATGGTTTAGATCAGAATATGATTCTTTTTATCAGGTTTTATAACTTTTCATGCAGTAATAATAGTGTTTGGAATATAAGGGAAGACTTTCTGATTTGGTGATTCTGAGAAAATATGTTATCACTCTAAGAATCACTTTAATGAAAGGTTCTAATCAATATCACTAAAATTGATAGTGGTGGGGGAGGATCTCTCTTCATTATTGAGATAATCCTTAGAGAGGGATCACTCTAGGTATTTGAGAGGATTCTCTCTGGACCCTATTATGCACAACACAAAATGAATTAGTTTTATTAAGAAAATAATATAATTGGGTTTATATACCACTAGGGTTAGAAAATAATAATTGAACGTGCTCCCTTATTATTTATATAATCCTTGTAAATACACATATCTGTAACAATAATAATATTATTATTACTATTTATTAAGATGTGCTAAACCCATTAATTAAATTAAATAATATTGATTCAATATATATTATTTCTCATCAGAAAAATTAAACATAGTTTTTCATTCCCCCATAATATTTATCAGGACTATAATAATGAATATTTATTTAGTAAATAAATATCACTTCATTATTAACCAATAAATAAATAAATATAATATTCACAAAATAGAAAATAAATATTTATTAAATATTCTGCTCACATAATATTCTCTTGAATAGCTGGTGTTATAATATTGGCGATCAAGCAGACATGAATAATTATGAAACCATGTGTGGGAATAATATTCATTCAAATTATTAACTAATAAATAAAAATATATTATTTAACTGATATTATGGATACACTTAGTGTGTAACCCTCTAGGTATCTTTCTTAGTGGCATTAGGCAAAGCAACCTAAAGTCCAAGGATGACATCTAGTAACATGCCAAGACACCCATTGATAAATAATTTAATGCTGAAAAAACATAATGCCTCATATGGATTCATATTGAATAATATAATCCATTTACTGTGATATCTCTAATCAATTTGGTTTCATTATGGTTCCATCAACTTATGTGTTATATTTCCCTTTCTTTAACTTTTCAGAAATTGAACATTCCTATAGAACACTATGACCATCGATCTATTTAAGTTATATCATTTCCATCAAAGGGCCTAAGATATCAAACTATGTTAAACAACTTCATAGATTAAATTCATATGAGTCTACACCACTAATAAACTATATCATTTGTGTCCCTAAAATGATTTCATTCGGATATAGAATATATATTTAAGAATATTGTTGTGGCACTTTTGGGTTCTCATAATAGCAAGGAACTTCTATGGCCTTTTAGTGTGATAGGATCTCTTAAGATTTTATCACATACTATGTCATGTAGAAGAACAATAATTATTTGATAAAAATTTTATTAATATTCAAAAAATGAATATAGGTTATCATAAAGTAAAATGAGTGGGTTCTAGGGAACCAACTCCATAATATTTCATAAGATAATTTTGGAAATGCATATCTTGAGAAATTATCCAAATATCATCACATTATCCTTCATTTATTATTAAAAGATAATCCTTAGGGATACAATGGATTTAATGGGGAGACACAATAATGGTCTTCCAAACAACTGAATTCCATTTTTGTACACTCTAGCCCCATGTTTTTCATTGGTGATGACTTTATAAAGGTTAAATTATTTTATATTTGATGTTTCATTGGAAAACAAATAGCATGAAATCCATCCAGAAATCAATGAATATGAAATTAGAAGATTGAGATGAGAATAAATAGCTTTTATTGATTCCAAAAATAGTTTTATACAGGAATTTCAGTAAATTTGGTAGAAGGAAAATTGGCTCCCCTCAGGACATCACCTCCAATTCCTGGATTCTACCACCTATCCAAAATTGTTGAAAACAAGGGAAAATATTAGTATCTCATACTGACAATATTCACCTCTAATTAATACCTTGCCTATATTCAACCATACCCAACCACACCCACATCTATATTATAATACTACCCCTTGTAGTTTATTACCCATCTTCCATTACAAGACCAACCCCCTAGCCTAGGTATTCCTATGTAGCATTACCATATACCCCTTACATAGTCCGCACAAACACAATAGATAAATATAACCATGTTCTTATAATTTATAATCTCTCAAAATTAAACCTTTTCTGAAAATTGAGAACCATTTTTAGAAGTTCCATACTTTTTTCTACAATACTTACCTTCATGAACCTATCAAATTATGTTATGTATCTTGAAATATGTTATCATGCATATGATTTGTTCATATAGATGAATTATAATATTTTTGGGGGTTACAACCCCTTAATGAATGTGTAATAAAATTCCATTTGTTCCCTTATAAGATCATTGAAGTGATATTACCATGAATCCCTACTGGAAACATTCCATATTAAACAAGCCTTTATGAGAAATGGGAGAAAAATAAAGAAAAAAGTACGCAAAGAAATAATTACTAAAAATTGACAAAGTCCTAGTAGTATTTAAAAAAATTAATAATCCATTCATCGATATTTCTTTATATACATGTGGTTCACAATAATAGGGTCCCATAATTGAATTCCTAACTATAAAATCAAAAACCCAGAGTTTATAGACCTCTGAAGGAGGCAACACATCTGTCACACAAAATTGCAGTGGAACAACAAAACATTCATGAAAAATATGATAAAACAATGTATATACCCATATGATCATGTTCATCAAATAATAAACCACCAAAGTTTCAGGTGGACAGGAATCAAATGACCTAGTTGTGCTAAAAATAGCATCACCTCCTCTATTTACTAATAGAATCATTCCCTTGGGTAGTAAATGTTTTCCACATGAGATCAAATTCACTCAAAGGATGGAATTTTTTCATTTTTTGGTCATAGAAGGAATGATTTTGGATAATAAACTTCATCAGACACAAATGTTCTTTGAAAACATTCCATCTTCATAACCAAAAAATATCAAAGTTTGTTCATAGTTCACATCAACTTTTTTGTCCTAGAAAAATAATTCTCTCTAGATTGTGTAGTTTCAAAAGATGAGAACCGGGTATAAATAGTAATAGAATCATTATATATGTGTGAATAGAACATTTTGGAATTTTTTAATCATATAATTAATGTTTATCTTAGAATAGGATGCTTTTTTAGCATGATTTCTAACCATCTAGGTAGTAACAATAGTGTTTGGAATATGATTGAACAATTTTTTATGTGGTGGTTCTGATAAAATATGTTATCGCTCTGAGAATATCATCAGGGAAAGGTTCTTTTAGATCATTCTAGAATTGAGAGTGGTGGTTTAGGAGGATATCTCTCTATTTTTGAGAGCATTCTTGGAGAGGGATATCTCTAGGGTTTTTATAGGATTCTCTCCCAATCTCATTCTTCACAACACAAAATGAATTATCTCCATTGATAATATAATAAAATTGGGTTTATATACCGCTAGGGTTAGAAAATAATAATTTCACATGTGCCCTTGTTATTTTCATAATCCCTACAGAACCCCATGTCTATAATAATAATAACATTATTATTATTTCCTAACATCTGCTAAACCCACAAGTTAAATTAAATATTATTTATTCAAATAATATTCTATATATATTGTTTCTCACCCGACCATTAAACTCAGTCTTTAATTCCTCCACAAAATTTATCATACCTTAATAATGATGATTTATTTAATAAATAAATATCACTACATTATTCACCAATAAATAAAGGAATATTATATTCACAAAAAAGAAAATAAATATTAATTAAATATAATGATCACATAATATTCTCTCAAATAATTTGTGGAAGAATATATCTGGTCCAAAAATATGAATAACTATACAACCACATGTGTGAATAATATTTATTCAACTTTTTAAATAATATATAATTATATATTATTTAACTTAGATTTTGGATAAACTTAGTGTGTGAACCTCTTGGCCTCTTTCTCAGTCGAATTAGGCAAAGTAGACTAATGTTCAAGGTTTACATCTGGAAACTCACCAATGCACCCATAGAGAAATATTTTAATGTCACAATAATATAATACCTCAGATGGATACTTACTGTGTAACATAATCCCTTTATCGTGATATCTCAAATCAAGCTAGTTTCATGCCAGCGCCATTAACCTATGTGCCCAACATCTCTTTCTTTGACTTTATGAAAATTGAAATTTCCTATAGAACATCATGACCATGGATTTATTTAGGATATATCATTTACATCAAAGGTCATGAGATGAAAACTTATATTAAATAATATAAGTGAAAAATCCATTCTCTAATTATTCATTAATGAAATATTACTCGTGACGCACCTAACGTATCCTACCTTAACACGAACATATATCATCATGGTTATCATTAATATGTAAAATTATGTGACCTATAATTCTCATAAATAATAATATTAATTTATAAGGATTAATTCACATTTCTGTAGATAGGAACATCCAATGATACATATAAATGTGGATTTCCTATCACCAGATCTCATTTTCATAATTTCCTACTCTTTAAATTACCAAGGGTGTACACCATGAGAAGGTTCCTCAATGTCCGTTGAGTATCCAGAACTAATTTCATATATCATTTGTTTCCCTAAAATTATTTCATCCATCTATAGAACATATAATTAAGAATATTTTCATGAAACTTCTAGTTTCTTATCATAGTGGGGAACTATTATGACATTTTAGTGTGACAACTACTCTTAGGAAATTATCACATACTATGTCATATAGTAGAACAATCATGATGTGTTAAGGTTTCAAAGGTATATTTGGAGGAATGATTCAAAGTTTAGTACATATACTTTCACCAATCATTGGAAGATACTCCTTAGATATTAAATGGATTCAATGGAGATCTGCACTAATTTTCTTCAAAACAATCAAATGAATTTTTTATAGACTCTAACACCATGCTTTTAATGGAAGATGATTTATGTGAGTTACAAAGTTCTTATTAGATATTTATTTAGAAAAATTTTAGCTTGAACCTGGTCCTAACATCAATTAATAGGTACTTAGATGAGTGGGATAATAATTGATAGATTATATTTATTCCAACAATAGTTACATATAGAAATTTTAGAAGAAGTATGAATAAGGAAAAGAGACTCTCTATAGGATGAACCTTTGAGGCATGACCACTACCACTTATCCAACCTAGCTAAAACCAAGTGAAAATATTAGAAACCCCTCTCAAAAAAACCACTTATAATCAACACCCCACCTATATCCAAATAGACCCAACCACTTTCCCTTCAATATTATAATACTTCCCCTTGCAGTTTATTATCCCTCCCACCCTTACAAGGCTATCCCCTTGCCCAGGTATGTCTACATAGTAGCACCACATTCCCCTTACATAGTCTACACACAAATAATAGATGAAGTCAAACATGTTCTTATCAGTTCTTCCCTCTTGAAATTAAACTTTTTATAAAATGTGAAAACCATTCATGGAGGATTCACAGTTCTATGCTCCAACAATTACTCACATGATCCTATTCACAATGGGAAATGAATATGAAAATCTGGTATCATGCACTCGATCTGTTCTTATAGGTGAATTTTAAATATTGTTGGGTATTTCAACCCCTTAACAAATGAGGAGTAATAGTCCATCAGTTCTCTCAAAAAAACTTAGAAGTGCTCTTACCATGAATCCCTACTACCAACCTTCCATATCAAACATTCCCTTATGAGAAATGGGATCAACTGATGGAATTTTTTTTTTGAAAAATAATCCCTTAGTTGGGTATAAGTC
Organism: Viscum album; assembly: GCA_963277665.1. Lineage (NCBI taxonomy): Eukaryota > Viridiplantae > Streptophyta > Magnoliopsida > Santalales > Viscaceae > Viscum > Viscum album. The sequence continues at coordinate 1,679,446,988 of OY728119.1, read as the reverse complement.
TCAGTAGTCTTTCCAAAAATGGTAATAAATCTATGAATATTCCATCATATCCATGCAGGTCGTAATAATAGAGACCGATAATTGCATTCCCAACATCAAAAGTGGAATCATATAGTTGAAAGGCCTTTGTACGGTTGAATACATCTTCCACAAACAAAACTGCATTGGAACCACAACACATTCAAGTAGAATATGATCAAACATTATATATACCCATAATATTTTGTTAATCAGATATTCAACCATGCCAATTCCAAGAAAACTAGAATAAAAAAACCTACTAGTGATCAAAATTTCCTCACCTTCTTCATTTACTAAAAGAAATCCTCTCTTGGGAAGTAATTGTGTCAAAAAGGATCAAAGTAACTAGAAATATGGCTTGTTTGTCACTTTTTTAGCCATAGAAGGAATGATGTTGGACAATAAAATTCACAAGAAACCAATTTTCGTTGAAAAAAATCCATTTGCATCACCATAAAATCTCCAAGGATGATCACAGTTCACTTCAAATTTTGTTTTTCCCTAAAAAATAATTCTCTCCACTTTGTATAGTGTCTATGGATTAACATCATGTATTAAAACAAATAACATAATCCTTTATGTTTTAATGGGACATTTATAATTTTTTTTCTGTATAAATAGTTCTTATCTTATCATAGGATTATTTTTTATCATTTTTCTAGCCTGTCATGCAGTAACTGGTGTTTGGAATATAATGGAACATTATCAGAAGTTGTGGTTTTGAGAAAAATTGTTATTACCCCCCCCCCCCCCCACTAGTATTTTTCTTGGATGACTATGAAGAGAAGGAGTTACTACCAAATACTACCTCCAATAATACTTGGGTTGACAATTAGTTTCAAGTGTATATAACAAAAAAATGAGAGACATCAACCTCATTACATAAGTTAAGGATAAGAGATAAGAGGAAAATATTGATCAAAAACATATCATATAAAGTAAACAAAAATCAAAAAAATTAATAAAATAATTAATGTCATGTAATAAATAATATATCACTAGAATAAAAGTACAAAATAATATTATGCAGTATCTTCAATATAAACTCCATCTCTAACTAGTCTGATCCAGATCATTTACAAAATTCCTCATGATCACCTGAAAAAAAGATTATATATTAATAGTGTGATCATAACATATATAATCAGTAGAGTCATACTCATGACCTCTCATGAAAATGTGAGAAAATCATACTAATTCTCTAGTGACTAAGGAGAATAACCAACATGAACCTATTAGGTAAACTACCCATTCCTAGCCTCACCAAACCACACCCACCAAGTATCACATACAAATATAATAAGATAATATCATAATAATACAATCATAGGAACCACATAACTATTTCCCCACCAGTTTTCTCTCTCATGCCCTAAAATTAAACATCCTGATATCCAATCCCATTTTGTTTGATGAGGGTTAGAATGCAACCCTATGTACTCCAACGCGAACAAGTTCCAACATCTCATGTTGGAACCAATAAAATCTATGTACCACATCACATACACACACATCACCTCATAATAAACATAGTAGGATATCATGAACATGATGGACATCAACCTCGTTCCCTCCTCCTACAATGAATGACCCCCACCACATAACCATTGTCCCGTCATCACCACTTTATTAGGTACATCACATGCAACTACAATTACATGATCATTCCATTCTTAGGACATCACAACTAGTCTAGTGATAAATGGAGAGTTGTCACGACCCCCTCCCACCAAAGATGCCCCTCCTGAGCTGGAAATGGTGAAAGAAAGATAATGACCCCCGAGTCCCGCCTCCAGTAGGCCCCGGGTTGGCGACTAGCACCAAGGGTATGAGTTTTCACAAATATGGGAGGCATTACCCTTTTTATTATTTTGGATCGGGAAATAGGACAAGTCAACCACCAAAAAGGGAAAGGAACAAGTGTACATAAATACACCCAAAACAAGCCCACATGTATGTTTAAACAATTTTTATAACAAGGTACAAGTACAAGGAAGCTCAAAAGTACAAGTGAGTACAGTACCAAAAGGAAAACAAGAAAACAACAACTGCACAACTCCCACTGCCTGACTAGTAGGGTCCCGTACGGCCTTGGTAGTCCTCCTGAAAACCTGAAACAATGTAGGGTGAGCATACAAGTATACTCAGTAGAGAACCTAAAGCTCTCGTGCACAAGTGGGGAGACACCCTAAGGTCCCGTGAGAAAACAGAAGAACCAGAAACTAACAAGGAAAAACTATCCACCCAGCCTCACTGGTCACACTCACCAAGTAACACAAACAAGTTTAGTATATATATAGAACAAAAGTATTGGGTACCCCGCACCATTTCCCACTTAATTAGATGCTGCTCTTCCTAACGGCAAACGTCCTGACGCTACCACACTCTTCCCGCCCGCACACACCTGGGCCAAACCATGCATCCCGCCCGCACACACCTGGGCCTCACAACCTTGCATCTCACCCGCACACACCTGGGCCACAACCACTAACCCGCCCACAGACACCTGGGCCTCATCCCGAAGGTTCTTGGGAACGGTAAGCCTGCCCGAAGAGTCTTGGGCTAAAGGTCGCCTCAAGCCATCACAGCCTCTGAGACCTACCCGAAGAGTCTTGGGTGTATGGTCACCTCAAGCCATCATAGCCTATGGAAGAAGGAGCAGGAAGGAGCTAGTAACTAAGGGGGAACACCCTCTCCCATAAAATGGGAGTGTTCGGAACTAGGTTCTTGACATGGGTGTGGTGCGACAAAACACAAAGATATAATTATATATATACATATACCAAACACACAGCCCAACCTATGACTTCTTAAAAAGAGAAACTGAGCATGTGCCTCGGCACTGCTACCACGAAGCATGCATCAACAACCAAACAATCATCCCCCAACCCCATTTAGGTTTTCATGTTTCATGCAATGGTTTAACAAATTATTACTACTGGGAAACTATCATCCAGAAAAAACCTTTCACAAACATATCCCTGCCATCCACAACCAAGGTTAGGTAAAACGCAAGCAACCACATGCCATTTCATTTACAAAAGATTATCACAACCATACAACATTCCATCATTCATTTATTTCAAAGTTCCACACATAAAACCCTTTCCACACACAAAGCATTTCCGCATTTGAAAACACCTTTTACTTCAAAAAACATTTCATAATCAAAACACTTTTCATAAATAAAGGCATTTTCCACAAAACAACCAAACCACCAACATGTTCATTATTCCAACTTTGTTCAACCGGGGTGATCACACAAGGTTTTCATTCTCATTTAATCAGCCAGTCTTTACGTGCTTATCCATTTTCCATGTTTTAACAAAACCAACCACAAACAATTCAGATATCAATTGTGCACGCAAAGGCCACCAACGGCCTTGATTTTCAGTAGGCAAAGGCCTTTCAATCCAAAATCACAATCAGAAGATAAAGAAACTGGAAGGTAATAGAAACAGCACAAAACCCCAAACCCTTCTTTATCCGGTTATTATCTTTATTTAAAGTTCAACTGCATCCCATGGAACAAAAGAAAAATATCCCACCCCGCATGTTGCCCCAAAAAGAGAGACGAAGGTAAACCCCTACCTCAAAAGGTCCCGATCACGTCGCTTCCGACGACGTCCTTCGGTGTCCTCCTCCTTCCCCAAACCCGACAAACGCCTACTAGGATGGAAGCTGTAGAAGGAAGGAAGGAAGGAAATGTGACAAGTCTGGGCTTAGAAGCTTCGTCTCATCGCTACGATCCTGTGGCCGCTGACAGATCGTAATTCGGAGCTCGGACAAAGAATTTAGAGGAGGAATACTTCTCGATCGTCCAAGAGATTCGTCGTGCGACAAAGATGCGATCGATATGGAAGATAAAACATGACCTCGTTCTTATATAGGCAACGAATAGGTAAATCCGTATTCATCATGCATTAATGAATACACGATGTGACCGTACATACGTTACATGTTTTGATTGGTTAACACACAACACGTCACGCGGTTTCCACGCGTTTTAATAATAATGATAATTCTATCAATATGTGGTGTTTCTTTGACCCGAGGCATGAATCATAAAAGTAGCTCATTAATGGTCTTAAAATGACTGTCATAATTTTAGGGTTACGCTGTCGCTGACGGATCGTCAATCCGACACCGTATGAGGGAGATACGTTGGATACAAGATCCCGTAACAATAACAATATTAAATCTATTAATTCATGAGTGTTTCGGGTACCCAATCCGAAAACCCGAAAAAGAAATCCAATATTGGACTCATAATTTTCGTCTCGTAGTCAGGGTCGCACTTCCACTAACGGTTCGTGAAACCGAGGTCGCACGAAGAAGTTACGGACAAAAAAGTGTTTTATCAACAAAATTAATAATAACAATATTTTATTATTATTATTAATCAATTATTTATTTATTTTTCATAACTCCAAAAGCAATCACGTTTTGGAGTCTTCATGGGCGCTATAATTAAGCACCAATTCCTCCTTTTTCATTTATTTGTCTTTTAATTTTATTTCTCTTATTATTATTTTTTTGTTTCTCTCTCCAATCTATTTTTTTTTCTTTCATGATTCTCTCCCACCACCAAAAGTGGCGCCTCCCATTTCTTTTACTCCATGTGGAACGCCCCAAACTCCATTCTCACTTAAACTTTATTATTTAATAAAATTAATAATAATAACACCCATAATTAATGTACTAATTTAATCCCATTAAATTAGTTTACCATGGTTATTAAGTTAAAACCATTCCATTTAATTAAATTCAAATAATTTAATTTACTAACCAAAAATTAAACCCATTTAATTTAATTTACCAATCACACACATATTTCTGTCACATTTATCATTATTATTTAATTCAATAGTAATAAATCCTCTTTCAATTTCATCAACGGGTCCCCATCATTAACATTAATAATTATTATTATTGACGCCCATTATTTTCATATAATTACTCCATATATCCCATAACATTATATTCACGCATGGTTGGGAACCCCATTCACATGCCTCTTCGTGTTATTATTATTATAACAAATTATTATATAATAATACCCTTTTAATGTTATTAACACAATTCCAACTTTAATTGTGGAGAACCGCACAACGCCTCCTGTACAAGGTCACACCCATGCACCCCATGCATTTCATTCCTTTATAATTTATTACATGAGCCTCATTTATTGTAATTTATTCCTTTATAACTTATTCCATGCTCCTCCCATCATTTTATTAAATATATTCGATTTTATTTCTTATATTTTACAATGATTAAATTAAAACCATTTTATCTAATTAACACCAAATATTTTCACGCCACCATTATCAATTATTATTATAAAAAATTATTATTACAACACGTGTCGTGTTTGACCACATCAAATTTTTTACAAAGAAATGGACCGGAGAGGTCCGGGCCATTACACCAGATACCTCTCAAAACATTCTCATCCTCGAGAATTAAAACCAACCCATAAAAGGGGGAAAGGTCCGAACAACCACCCCTCAAGATACCTCTCAGGCCTCTTGTCATAACAAGAAACAACCGACAACCCTAATTATGTGAGTTAGGAATTCCCTCTCCTATGTCGAGATATTATCCGCTTTAGGCGGCACTGACTCGCCTGCATGGGTTTAATCGCATCTGCCTTAATGCCTCTCGATTAAGGACTGAGCCTTCCCACATCCATATATTAGGATTTTCCAACTTACACTGCCCCCCAACACCATACAAAACATCAATAAATTTCCCGAACACATGGCTTGAGGAATTCCTTCTCCCATGTCGAGATATTATCCACTTTAGGCGGCACTGACTCTCCTGCACGGGTTTAATCGCATCCACATTAATGCGTCTTGATTAGGGATTAGGTCCTCCTCCCCCCACATGTTATGACTCTTAACACACATTTAAAGGAAAGAGGGAAACAACTTAGCATTATAAATTCATGAAAAATAAAGTTCCAGGCCCAAAGCATGGGCGAGAATGAGTTTCAACAAAGGAGTGTGATGATCTTGAATTTAAACAAAACATAAATGAGAGCATTTAAGTAAAACCGGAAACATCTCTCTTGATCCATGGCCTTGCTAGGGTTGCCACTTCTATTGCAAGAAACTGTCTGTGTCCCACTCCTCTGCCGTTCTGTTGACGTCCAGGTGCCATAGTTGTTCGGTAAACAGGGAACGCCTAAGCCCAAGTAGTAATGAAAAACTCAAAGTTTTAATTATCATTTTATTTCAATTTATTTCCCAGAACACCCAAATCAAGTAAAACACAAACATGATGATGCATGTACCTTCCCTAGGGTCTCTACCCTGCAATCAATATAGTCTCACTTGGTCGTTCGGTAGGCTCAGAGTCCTTGCATCAGATCACGGGGGGCCCTAAAATCCCGTGTCCTAGCCGGTCTTCTCTGGCCTATGTCACGCACAAAGATTAACGAACACTTTTTCCCTACCATCCCATGCAATCTTCACTGTGCCTAACTCTAGACTCCATCCTATCTCTCAACCATCACCTCTGATACCATTCTGTCAGGACCCCCTCCCACTAAAGATGCCCCTCCTGAGCTGGCAATGGTGAAAGGAATATAATGACCCCCGAGTCCCGCCTCCAGTAGGCCCTGGGTTGGCGACTAGCACCAAGGGTATGAGTTTTCACAAATATTGGAGTCATTACCCTTTTTATTATTTTGGATCAGGAAATAGGACAAGTCAACCACCAAAAAGGGAAAGGAACAAGTGTACATAAATAAACCCAAAACAAGCCCACATGCATGTTTAAATAATTTTTATAACAAGGTACAAGTACAAGGAAGCTCAAAAGTACAAGTGAGTACAGTACCAAAAGGAAAACAAGAAAACAGCAACTGCACAACTCCCACTGCCTGACTAGTAGGGTCCCGCACGGCCCTGGTAGTCCTCCTGAAAACCTGAAACAACGTAGGGTGAGCATACAAGTATACTCAGTAGAGAACCTAAAGCTCTCGTGCACAAGTGGGGAGACACCCTAAGGTCCCGTGAGAAAATAGAAGAACCAGAAACTAACAAGGAAAAACTATCCACCCAGCCTCACTGGTCACACTCACCAAGTAACACAAACAAGTTTAGTATATATATAGAACAAAATTATTGGGTACCCTGCACCATTTCCCACTTAATTAGATGCTGCTCTTCCTAACGGCAAACGTCCTGACGCTACCACACTCTTCCCGCCCGCACACACCTAGGCCAATCCACGCATCCCGCCCGCACACACCTGGGCCTCACAACCACGCATCTCTCCCGCACACACCTGGGCCACAACCACTAACCCACCCGCAGACACCTGGGCCTCATCCCGAAGGTTCTTGGGAACGGTAATCCTGCCCGAAGAGTCTTGGGCTAAAGGTCGCCTCAAGCCATCACAGCCTCCGAGACCTACCCGAAGAGTCTTGGGTGTATGGTCACCTCAAGCCATCATAGCCTATGGAAGAAGGAGCAGGAATGAGCTAGTAACTAAGGGGGAACACCCTCTCCCATAAAATGGGAGTGTTCGGCACTAGGTGCTTGACATGGGTGTGGTGCGACAAAACACAAAGATATAATTATATATATACATATACCAAACACACAGCCCAACCTATGGCTTCTTAAAAAGAGAAAATGAGCATGTGCCTCGGCACTGCTACCACGAAGCATGCATCAACAACCAAACAATCATCCCCCAACCCCATTTAGGTTTTCATGTTTCATGCAATGGTTTAAAAAATTATTACTACTGGGAAACTATCATCCAGACAAAACCTTTCACAAACATATCCCTGCCATCCACAACCAAGGTTAGGTAAAACGCAAGAAACCACATGCCATTTCATTTACAAAAGATTATCACAACCATACAACATTCCATCATTCATTTATTTCAAAGTTCCACACATAAAACCCTTTCCACACACAAAACATTTCCGCATTTGAAAACACCTTTTACTTCAAAACACATTTCATAATCAAAACACTTTTCATAAATAAAGGCATTTTCCACAAAACAACCAAACCACCAACATGTTCATTATTCCAACTTTGTTCAACCGGGGTGATCACACAAGGTTTTCATTCTCATTTAATCAGACAGTCTTTACATGCTTATCCATTTTCCATGTTTTAACAAAACCAACCACAAACAATTCAGATATCAATTGCGCACGCAAAGGCCACCAACGGCCTTGATTTTCAGTAGGCAAAGGCCTTTCAATCCAAAATCACAATCAGAAGATAACGAAACTGGAAGGTAATAGAAACAGCACAAAACCCCAAACCCTTCTTTATCCAGTTATTAACTTTATTTAAAGTTCAACTGCATCCCATGGAACAAAAGAAAAATATCCCACCCCGCATGTTTCAACCAAAAGAGAGACGAAGGTAAACCCCTACCTCAAAAGGTCCCGATCACGTCGCTTCCGACAACGTCCTTCAGTGTCCTCCGCCTTCGCCAAACCCGACAAACGCCTCCTAGGATGGAATCTGTAGAAGGAAGGAAGGAAGTAAAGGTGACAAGTCCGGGCTTAGAAGCTTCGTCTCGTCGCTACGATCCTGTGGCCGCTGACGGATCGTAATTCGGAGCTCGGACAAAGAAGTTAGAGGAGGAATACTTCTCGATCGTCCAAGAGCGTCGTCGTGCGACAAAGAAGCGATCGATATGGAAGATAAAACATGACCTCGTTCTTATATAGGCAACGAATAGGTAAATCCGTATTCAGCGTGCATTAATGAATACACGATGTGACTGTACATACGTTGCATGTTTTGATTGGTTAACACACAACACGTCACGCGGTTTTCATGCGTTTTAATAATAATGATAATTATATCAATATGTGGTGTTTCGTTGACCCGAGGCATGAGTCATAAAAGTATCTCATTAATGGTCTTAAAATGTCCGTCATAATTTTAGGGTTACACTATCGCTGACGGATCGTCAATCTGATACCGTATGAGGGAGATACGTTGGATACAAGATCCCGTAATAATAATAATATTAAATCTATTAATTCATGAGCGTTTCGGGTACCCCATCCGAAAACCCGAAAAAGACATCCAATATTGGACTCATAATTTTCGTCTTGTAGTCAGGGTCGCACTGCCACTGACGGTTCGTGAAACCGATGTCGCACGAAGAAGTTACGGACAAAAAAGTGTTTTATCAACAAAATTAATAATAACAATATTTTATTATTATTATTAATCAATTATTTATTTATTTTTCATAACTCCAAAAGTAATCACGTTTTGGAGTCTTCATGGGCGCTATAATTAAGCACCAATTCCTCCTTTTTCATTTATTTGTCTTTTAATTTTATTTATCTTATTATTATTTTTTTGTTTCTCTCTCCAATCTATTTTTTTTTCTTTCATGATTCTCTCCCACCACCAAAAGTGGCGCCTCCCATTTCTTTTACTCCATGTGGAACGCCCCAAACTCCATTCTCACTTCAACTTTATTATTTAATAAAATTAATAATAATAACACCCATAATTAATGTACTAATTTAATCCCATTAAATTAGTTTACCATGGTTATTAAGTTAAAACCATTCCATTTAATTAAATTCAAATAATTTAATTTACTAACCAAAAATTAAACCCATTTTATTTAATTTACCAATCACACACATATTTCTGTCACCTTTATCATTATTATTTAATTCAATAGTAATAAATCCTCTTTCAATTTCATCAACGGGTCCCCATCATTAACATTAACAATTATTATTATTGACGCCCATTATTTTCATATAATTACTCCAAATATCCCATAACATTATATTCACGCATGCTTGGGAACCCCATTCACGTGCCTCTTCATGTTATTATTATTATAACAAATTATTATATAATAATACCCTTTTAATGTTATTAACACAATTCCAACTTTAATTGTGGAGAACCGCACAACGCCTCCTGTACAAGGTCACACCCATGAACCCCAAGCATTTCATTCCTTTATAATTTATTACATGAGCCTCATTTATTGTAATTTATTCCTTTATAACTTATACCATGCGCCTCCCATCATTTTATTAAATATATTCGATTTTATTTCTTATATTTTACAATGATTAAATTAAAACCATTTTATCTAATTAACACCAAATATTTTCACGCCACCATCATCAATTATTATTATAAAAAATTATTATTACAACACGTGTCGTGTTTGACCACATCAAATTTTTTACAACGAAATGGACCGGAGAGGTCCGGGCCATTACAAGAGTACGGAAGAGGAGGCAACCAACCATCTACCCTCATCAACATGGATGTTAGGGGGAACACCTAGAACTAAAAAAAATTGGCACTTATATAAAATAATCGACTCAAGTGGGGTGAATTTAGAAATAACAAGGAAAATACAATAAACACACACACACACACACACACACACATATATATATATATACACACAAACACATACATTCACACAATCCCTAACAAAAGGTTTCACATGAATACTTCAACATATCTATCTACCATTAACACCATACTAACGGTACCACATACTACCACCACTAAATGAAACTCACCATTAAAATGACCATACAAAGTCCATAGCTCACATTCTTACATTTATCAATTCTGCCATTTTCTAGATTATAACATTACCGACCACTATCCATTAAGGAATCCATTATAATCCCATATTTAATGACAAAAAACTCTAATGATCCCCCACAAGTGATTTCATTAAGGTCCAAAAAATTCATCAACATTTATAACATTGATCCAATTATATCACATTAATTTACAGCCCACATTATTATATTCTAGCCCATATCGCTTGACCATATTTTAATTAGCAGCCCACTATTTCTTTATTCCAACCTCAATCTACACTAACATGCATTTAAAACACCTTCATATCATTTATCATAACTATATCTACATAAAAATAAGAAACAAACACATTCCCATACATTTATATTAGGGTGGATAATATCATAATTATTTAAGTTCTGATTATTTAAACTGAATTAATTAATGAGTTTAAATATTATTTAATTATGAAAAGTGATTCCAAAAAAATAACAAAAAATCCTATTTTTAGCGGAAACATACATCAAAACAATCAATGGGATCCCAAAAAACAAGACATTAATTGGATGTTAATTAAAATTTTTAAGGCTAAAAATAACATAGTTATCATAGAATTTATATGCCACTTCATTCTCATAATTAATTTCATCTCCTTTATTTCCCAAATTTCATATTTTAGTTATTCAATTTGTTTTATTTTAGATAAAATTATAAGAGAAATATAAAATAAAATAACACATATATTTAGAGGGAAAACAGGTGTAACACTTCCCTTTTCTTATTTTCATCTTTCAGTTTTTATCTTCTTTAATATGATTCATATTAATTACTCAATAAAGAAAAAAGAATGATAAAATCACAATTTGCACCAAAATAAGACAGAAGTTATTGAATCCTCTACATGGTAAAGGATATTCACAATTCACTCATTAAAAAAAATAAGGGAGATAAGGAATAAACACCTTGGAATGCAAGGAAGGGTCTTGGACTGATCTCAGAAGACTATTAGTTCTTTAATGTTGATGCTTTGATCCTATAGACTCAAAGGGAATATCGTGAAGATTTGAAAAAGGGAAAAGAATATAATTTTCAAAGAAATAAATGACTACAATATCTATCAATGATATTTCCATAATACTCGACTAATATTTTTAGTTTAATTCACATTAATTACAGTTTGATTTTAATCGGACTCAAACAACCCATTCAGAACTCCTATAATTATGAAAGTCGAAATATTTCATTTAAAACTCTTAATAGATTTCACTACCAGAGAATAACAATATACAAAGATAACCTTGTCAAACTAATCCTGATTAAAATTATGCCTCTCCACATTTCTACTCTGGACCCAATGAAACGCGAAAACTATCAAGATGAAATCACAAGTGTGGAGTCATTTAGCTTTCACCTGCACCATAGGAACCTCTAAAGGAAGAGGTTTCAAATAATTGGTAGCAGTATTCTACTCTTTTGCATGTGATAAGATCAGTTAAATTTAGTGTCACTATCGTAATCTTTCCCTACAAAAATAAAATTTTCAAATAAAGAGACGGATTTTTTTGTATATACTCAGGCCATAAAAACTCTTATGCCTGCCACTCACTCTCAGTTGATCGATCTTGATCCAAAAATATTTCCATCAACTTAGACATATCCTCTGTCTGAAAAGAGAAAATTTAGTTTTCATTTCACATGTACCATGTAACTCCCCGACCCTAGTTACCTAGAGTTAGTGAATTATTACATAACATTAGCATGATCATAAGGAATCAAATTCTGAAAGACTGATCATTTTAGTAGCCTTGGAAGTACTAGATAAATACATAAGTTTTACATTACATTATGAAATTAAAAACAACATTGTGTCTCCTTTTAACACGCACATATACCTTATCATATCCCTACAAGTAAGTCATAATATACTTCTTCACATCCTGGAAAAAATAAAACATAGAAAGGAGTGACCTCATATGCTCAGTAAGGATAACAATATAGAAGAAACTTTTATTAATAATAATAAACATTTAAGTCAACATATAAGATTAAAACACAATCCTTTTAAACTTAAACTTTAGCATAATATAGAAAATATAAATCAATTAATTCCATTTATCTATTTACATAGATATTATACTATTTGAATAATCACATATAATATCAATAAACAATTTCATAATTATGGAATGCATAATTTCGAACATCATAACCACATAGTCAAGGCCTCGTACCCAGATTACAAATAAGATTTTTCAAGGCATTGTGTCAAGACACTAGTTTGTCTCATGAGACCTACCAATGCATTGAGGAGCTATAGCAGGCTCCACCCGTCACTTACTGAGTCCAATGCATTCCTCATATGAAAAGGTTAAAACATAACATAAACATTCGTATTAAAACTAGGAAAAAAATGTTAATATTTTAACTATAAACCATGAATGGTATAAAAATAACACATCCACAGTCAAAAATATCACAAAACCTTCAAACAATATAGAATATTGTATCATAATAATTTAACTTCAAACAAGTTTAAAATCCATCAAAATATTTTGACATAGATGAAATCAAAACTATTTGAGATAAATATCTCTTTCTATTTTGAAATAATTTAAAAGATACGTAATTATGAAATAAAACATTTATTTTGAATATATTCTTATAGGCTTGTAAGGGAAGCTTTGAAGGTGTTATAACGATAAAAAATAGCCACACCCTCTATATAAGTTTAAAAAAATTTACCTTAATTTTTTGAAAAGTTTATAAAGTACCTTGTTTAGAAAACAGTGGAAATATTCCTTTCAAAACATTTTATAAAAATTCAAACAAGGGTATAAAGGACTTTAACCTATATTCTAAGAAATGGTAAAAATGTTTTGAAATACATTTTTAAGAAACACGGATGAGACTGATAAAGAATTTCCAGTACATTCTTATGTATGAAAAACCTTGGATAATAAATAGATTGTAAAATTAACCTTTACCTTATACTTTTACTTAGTTGAGGGTGTGTTAACCTCCTCTTCTTCAGGTGCTTCCTTTTTATTTGATCAAAAGGGATCTTTAGGTTAGCTTTCTGGTCAAATTAAGGCCTCTAAGTTGAAGTGAGGGTAGTTGGGAGGATATTTGAGTAAGGTTTGGCTGAACCAAATGGATTTGGAGGTGTAATTTTGGGAGAAGGGTAAGTACCCTTTTATAAGAGAGGTGAGGGTCACTTTAGAAAAATCTTAAAATATTATTTTATTATAAAATAATTTTCTGTTTATAATTGATCCAAATGGATTTATTTCAAGGATAAGGGTGGGGTGGATCTAAATCCTCTAAAACAATAGGTTTTAGACATGTTTAGGTCACCATATTAACCTTATCTTTTATATTTAACTCTTAGTTAAATAGTTTAACTTTTAAAATTCCTTCTTGTATTTTTTATATTACATGGTTAATAAATTTACTATAAAATGTCAAGAGAACCCCAAGTTGTTCATTAAGGACATATATATCATTGTATAAGTCCTTTGGCCAAAATATAGACTTTTAAAAATGTTATATCATTTAATAATATAGTATTTCTTTTAAAAACTCATTTATGTTGATTTTGACACTATTTATTATTTGGTTTTTGTGAAAGTCAACAAAACTTTATTACTGCATCATCATTGTGTCATAAATAAATTTAATTATTTAATATCTAAAAATTATAAATAAAATATCATGATGTAGAAAATATTTTTATCTTTATAACAAATATTTATAGTCGAATTTATCTTATGTATAACCATATATTAAAAATGGTTTAGTTATTAAAATTTGAATTTAACACTTTTAACTCTTCTTTAAATAAAATAATAATAAATGTCCTAATATAATCCAAGTGGATCAAAAAGTGTCAAATTTTATTCCTAAGGATTATTTTGGTTGAAAAAAACTTATCCAATAGAATTAGAACATGTGTTAGGGTAATTATAATATCATTTTTACCTTTAATTACCCTATTTACTTTTAACCATGGTAAATAAAATTCAAAAGTTACTATTCACAAAATATTATTTTCATACATTTGAACCACATTTTACTCACTGGTGTCAACCTTGTCTCTCATATTTGTTGAAATTCAATTCACAAAAGCGATGAAATTACGTTTTATGCAAACTTTCTAACGTTCCTAGAAGGTGGGTAAAAGATGTTAAAACGTTCAATAAAATTTTGTACAAATAATCTTATTATAAAATGACTCTAATGAATTAAATTATACTAGTATAGGTATTACGTATCTATTTTTACATTAAATAAATTTAAATAAAATAAATATTATTTAAATAAAAATTCTGTTTTAAACAATAACGTAGTGTTTTTCACTATTCATCAAAAATTGAATTTTTTAGAAAAATACCAAAAATTCATCCTAAGTTTATTTTGATAATATGAATTAAAAAATGAAGTTCATTTTGAAAAATAAAATTTCTAAAATTTTAAAAAGTGGGTATTACTATTCATAATGGCTAGTTTGATTGGTCGTGGTGTGCTAGAACTCGAATTTGCGTACAACGCAAGATATTATATTATTCAAAGAGAAATGTATCATGGAAGATTGGGGTGTTACATACCACATAATATAATGCTTGGTTGATCCTATTTCATTACTGGTTCTCCATGCTTCACATTCATCTAGATGAACTTGCTCAAAAATCTATGGCAGCATAGTCTGAAGGTCAAGGTGTTACTTTAAAATATCCAAAATCTCTTAATTCATCTTTGTGAGAGGAAATTAATTTTTTTATAGAAAATCATCTATTACTGCCATCCATAATAGTAATAATATATCCACAATCAACCTATTGAGAACCCAATGATAATAACACTTCTTAAGCACCAAATTGATAGGAACTAAGATGAGTGAGACAATAATAAAAATGTTTTATTGATTCTAGCAGTAGTTTCATAAAGTAATTTCATTAGAAGAAGTAATAAGGAGAAAGGATCCCCTGGGGACACAGGCCCTGATATGTGTCCACTGCCACCTATCTAACCTACCTGAAAGCAAGGAAAGATATTTGTAACCTCTCCCCACAACATTCTATTATATATTCACAAAAAAATATATAATATATGATATTATATATTTATTTATTTATTTATTTATAAAGTGTATATCCAATTATATGCCTTTGATGCATGTATTATATTACATGTATTAAATACATGTAATAATAAACTTATATATATTTTATTTATATTTATTTCTCCAAGATGGTTTAATTGTCAGTTACTATACGTTATAAACGAATTATTTGGAGTTATTTCTCATTGAATAGGATTCAATTAATTATGATAATAAATTTATATGGATACATTAATATGGGTGATGTTTTTTCATTTAATGAGACACTTCATGGATGGCTACAGAATGTATGTGATGCCTCTTATTTAAATAAAGTAATTATGTTCAAGCCACCCATTTCGCTCTTCCCCCCATACTATTATTCATCATCTATGAAAAATGTGCTATCACCATTTTATCATTTGAGTATCTTTGCAATATGATTGTGGATCCATTGGTCAGTGTACCCCCCTCGGAGGTAGAGTGATTTTTTTCACTAATTTATGATCTTCATTAATCATTCTCCTTCACCAAGAAATGATAATCAAAATTCTACAATTAGTGATTTTTAGGTACACTGTTTATAATGTTTATTTATTCATTGATTGTTCAAGATAGATCTATATGTGTTTGGGTTATCTTTCATTGCATATGGTCATATGATGATAATACAAAACCCATCAGTTGTATCATATAGTAGTTTTCTTTGATTAATCAACACGATTATTATTTTTTGAAAAAATATGTTTTAATAGTAAAATAAGATTTTCCAAGACTGGAAATAAATATGAAATGTTCATATATATTTATCTTATTTAAAGAAAAAAATAAAGTATTTATTTTAATTAAAATATTTCAATTTTTAATTGAATTATTTTATTTATAAATTATTTATAAATAATGGAAAAGGTATTTCAAAATATTTATATAAATTTATAA
The DNA here is from genome assembly GCA_963277665.1 of Viscum album. Lineage (NCBI taxonomy): Eukaryota > Viridiplantae > Streptophyta > Magnoliopsida > Santalales > Viscaceae > Viscum > Viscum album. The sequence goes on along the minus strand of OY728119.1, from coordinate 1,679,430,353 downwards.
AAGTTTTTTATAAATTAATTAACTATAAAATTTTTATGGTTAATTGATAATTTTCTTTAAATACCTTTTGAAAAATTAAATGGCATGATATATGATATAAAAAGAAATGGTTTATTTATAAATCCTAAAGGGTGATTTATAAATAGTTTATAAATTCCAACATATATGATATTTAGATTATATAAAAAAGTTTATATAATAGATATTGAAATATAAAATGTTTATAATTCATGAAATATCATATAAAATCCATTTAATATATAACATTAAAGTGTTTATATTGATAAGAATATAAAATTTTTAAATTCTTTCTAATTTATAAAATGTTTATAATTAGTATTTATTTATGAATAGTTCATAAATGTCACATATTTTGAAAAATAAATAATTTATTTATTTATTAAATTTTCTTAATATTCATGTTTATTTCATAATTAACTAATTTTAAATTTTTCAAATTAATGGGGTGGTATTTAGATATTATTTAAGACACATCAAAAGGTTTTTTGATAATTATTACGTTAAAGGTTTAAATAATAATTGGTCAGAATGGCCCAAAGGCCATCATTTTTTTATTATTTTGATAATCCACCATTAAAGGGGTGAGGTGGAACCCTTACAAGGCCCGAAGGCATAGAGACAATTACATGACCCATAGGTCTTAGAGGGAATCACCCAGACAAGACAAATTAGAACTGTTTCTCCCTAGTATATGTCATAATATTAACACCCCACCTTCGAAGGGGTGGTCGGCTAGATGTCCTATGCAAGGTTGCACATTCCTGGTACCGATGGAAAATCCATACCCACTCTTTCTTCCAATTCCGGTTAGCTCTGATCTAGTGAATGTGCCTGCCCTGATCCTCATTTGAAGCATTATCCCTTGTAATCTAACTGGTACATCTGCATCATGTGCCCCAAAGGCCTTAGGGTGGCCCAAAGGCCTTAAAGTGGCCCGAAGGCCTTGAGAAACAACTAGCCCGAAGTCCATGGGTGGCCTAAAATCCTTATAGGACCTAAGGAAGAAACTGGTGGCCTAGAGGCCGAGATCGATGAATAGTTTCGGCTACTAAAGTACTAAACAGTGCCTGCTACAGTACTGCTACAATACCCAGAAATATGTTAAAGGTGAAATTATATAAGGGTTTATATTCAAAATTATGTAATTCCCATAATGTTAAAGGTGAAATTATATAAGGTTTTATAATTAACTTTTATTTAAAAAATTATTCATAAATGTTTTTCTTATGTTTAAATATTTGAATTATTCATTTATTTAATGAATATTCCCTATTTTATTCATAGTTATAAATAGTTTATATTATGAATAACTATATAAAAAAAATAATAAGATAAATTTCTTCTTGGATAGATCCTTTCATATCATGTTTGGTTTGATATAATAAAATTTAGTTTACATCAACCATGACCTCGGTTTGTAAATTTATTTATGAGCTTGCAAGTAGTTGTTGGGAACATTTTGTTCATATTAGATGTTAGTGTTTTCATGAATTTAATTCTCTCTTGAGTAAATCATTCCTAGGTAGAGGGAATTGGGGTCGTACCACCTATATTCAAGGAGGCTTTCCTTAGGTAAGAAAGTGAATGGGGTTGGCCATTTGTCACTCTAGGATTACTCATGTAGATTTTTCCAATCTCATATAACTATATTAATTTAAATTAAGTGTTCATGTACCTTATGAATATGATTCATTTGAATATGTATTAATATACATAACTTTTGTTTTTTGTGATTAACATGAACTAGTGGGTTGTGTGAAGAGTTACACATCAATGTGGGGTGAACAAATTAATTTGGTGGTTGGAATAATGATTCCAAAACTAAATCACTAGAAACATTATTACATAGAAAGTTAATAATGAATGAGAATATAATTATTATATATAATGTAATATTTATGAAAATACAATGCATATGTTGTATATTAAATTGGTGATACCTAAAAAGAAATCCCTACAACTACTAAGTTTGATATTCCTTCCAAAGAGATACTTGTCAAGTCCTTGATCGTCCAACCAAGTAGGTCATGCTAAAGTTGGGTGCCCTTGGGTTTTCTTGTGTTAGGCCAGAAAGTAATGAGTGTCTCTATATTATTATATGGGTGGGTCATTCTTAAATATGGTTTTCCTAGAACTATTATTTTTTCGCTTATTTTTGTAATTTTCATTAGGTTACACTATATGAGAGGCCCTAATAATATTATGTTGTTATAAGAATAGAGTTGAGTGAATCCATGTGATTGATTTGGATAAAGGGGTATCCACTCAACTATCTAGGTGTCATAACTATTTTTATTGGGGTGATTTCATACCTAAATATCTAAGTAATGGGAGAAATGCTAAGTAGACCTAGAGATTAGTGAAATATGCATCTTGGATCCCTAAATTAATATGATGTATGGGTTCATCAATATTAGTTGAAGAACTATCATTAAAAGTCATTAACAAAAATATATAAGACATTATTTACATCCAATAAAAATTTATGTTTTAAATTAATTCATTTTCATCATCAAACTTATCATTAATTTAATATGTCAAATAAGGATATTAATGGAAGAAACTCCTAAGACTAGTTTCGTAATAAAATTTCATGAGAAAGAGAGATATTTTATGTGTTATAACAGTTCCTTCTAGAGTAACCATGTGTCAAAGTTGTTCAAAGAGAAAAATTAATATTCTTATGGAAGCATGGAATGATTTGTTTAGGTTTCAATGGAATTCAATACCAAATGAATAAAGGAATATTAGTCTCCACTCATGTAATCAATATGATAGGATACATTAATGCTTTTAGTCTCATATAATCAATATGATTGGGTATGTCAAATGATATTCAATATGATTAATTATATTAATGACTTGGTGAGAATAAAAATTTCCTTAAAGTTTCATCAATTTTAAAAATCATTTCTATTATTCTGATAGATATATGATATCAACTGTATGTTTTACAAAGTGTCGTAGATATAAAAAATGTTAGAATGATAAAAATAATTAAATATTGAATTTTTTTTTCAAGTAATGGAGAAAATGAGATCCATAATTGATAAATTGTATGCTTAAAGATTGGATAAAATCATCATAATATGTCTATAATACCTCATTTACCTCTTGAGAAACGATTTTAAACATTGGATGATTAAATAAAATTATATGGGTGTTTTTACACATGGTTTAGGATTATTTTAATTCTATAACATACTTTAAAGTGGAAAATAAAATTTATTTTTCTTGTTAGAAAATTTATCCTATTCCCATTTATATAAATGTTCTAATAATATGATTGAATTCAATGAAATTTTTACCCAATATTCTCAAAGTATTGAGAATGGATGAACTGGGAATATGATGTCTGGATTCTAGAACTATATAGATAGTACATGTCCGTAAAATTTCAAAACAAATATGGGAAATTTGTTGAAAAGTTAAAAATTTTATTTTAAGAAGAAAATAGTTTTCATTGAAACCTAGGGCTATCAAGAAACTAATGTTAATAATTCAATATGATTGGATTGTTGAAGATATACCTGATGAAGTTTTTAAAACTCCATGGAATTTCCATATCAAGTAAGGATGTTATAAAATTAATTTCTCAATTTTTGAAGGGTATTTGATACCAAATTCATATTTTACAATGAATTTTAAACATACAAGAGTTAATAATCAAAATAATAATTGATCGATATTGTATTTTATATTAATGAGATGAAGTAAAAAAGCTACTACATCGAGAATTTGAATGTAATGGAATGTGTCAAACTTGGATGAATCTAAGTAAAATATGTGTATATTTATATCAATTCTCTTATATGAAATATAGGATATTAGATAACAAAGGGTTGATATATGATTAAATTAAAACATACGGTTTATGATTCATTGGATTTCTATAAAATGTTTTGAGAAGAAGATTTGTTCAAAAGTGATTATCTTGGATAAAAGTGTTTATCCAGACATTTGTTAAAATATAATGGAATTTGTTCTAGCCATCTATCAATGAGGTATTTTAATAAATCTTATTTGTGAAAGTAAAGGATCCAAACACATAGAATACCATGTATGATATGGAAACAATTGTTTATTTGTTAAATATTTCAACTGAAATGAAATAAATGTTATTTCCTAAAACACAAAGTAGTTTATGTTGATTCTTAGAATGATATTCCAAATTAAATATAATGTCTAAGAGACCATTGGATGTATTTTTGGACTTAGAGAAGTTCAAATTATAAAAGTAAAAGATTGTTCCTCTCTGAGATTCAGTGATTTTTCACTTTATATCTTAAATAGTTGGGATGTGAGATAGTAATTAAAAATGAAAATAATTATATTTAGTTTCTGTGATAAATTAAATATCACTATTATTCCAACTTACTTACAATTTTAAATTCACATTATTTCGTAAAAGTTTTAAGAAATACTGGTAAAGAGAAATGTAAATAATGTAAATAGTTTCATTATTTATAGAATATTTCAAGGAATAAGTTTGATGTAAAAGGTTCCAATGATAATGATGATGCACAAAGAATGATTTCTAAGTAGACAATAGAATATAACATTATAACATTTGATGTTATGAATTTAAATAGTTTTGAATATAATTTTAAAGATTTGGACTTAAGTCATATGATTCCAACATCTCTACATTATTCAAAATTGCCTTCTTTATAAATGTTACTCACTAAGAGCTTAGTGGGAGTATTTTATCATATGGTCACATAGGGATGTGATAGGAATTACATTTGGATGTAATTTTCAAAATTCATTACTGAAAAAAAATCATGAGGTTCATGTTATATATGTATGTGTTTGAAACTTAAGAGATTGGTTGTGATGGTTTTAAATGTATCATGTCATTATAATAAAGTAAATATCCATTTATCATCAATTCATGTGTACTAAAATTTATTTTACAAGACCGGTTTAATGATAAATATCACATCAAAGTAAAAACTTTGATTTGTCCCTAACTGAGAATCATAATGACGTTTAATTTGTTGTGATGATATGTAAAAGTTATCTTGAATAGATTATTGTATTTATTACAAATTTTTGTATATGTTATATTTAATAATATATTATTGAGGCAATAATTATAGACTTATTACATGGACTGATCTGCTAAAGTTAATCTCATAGAATTTCATACGGTCATAGATATACATAGGGATGTATGATTATAACAAGTCCTTTTTACTTGAGGTTGGTGATGTACCTAGCATGATAACCTTCATACTTTGATACCCTACTTACACAAGCCACAATATGAAATTAGCTAATCAGTTGGTGGGTGGGTATGTTACTGATCATGTTGTCGGTTGGAGGGAAACCAAGAAGGTATTTATCCACTAGTATGATAATGAAATAAATTTGGACCTTGATTGAATTAGACGGAGGAAATTCATGGCCATGCTTAGTTGTTTCACATAATATCTGCTCAACTACTTGGATAAGTGACATTGGATGTGCTTATCAGATAGATGAATGACATGTGTTGTATTCATCCACATGGTTATTCTTTTTCATAAAATCAATAAAATGATGAGAGGCTTATAGTAGATTGAAATATTCCACATCTAGTGGTCACTCGATGTCATGGAAAATGGATTATATAAGATAAATATGTTGTATGTGATACATATTGGGTTGAATATATTCATATAGTGATATGAGTATGTTTGATAGAGATCACACAACACCCCTTAGTAGCTTGAGAAGCACAAATAATTTTCTAGAGGATGCTCTTTTCTTACATATATGAAATAGATATTTCATAGTTGTTTTTAACACTACTAATTCATGTTGGGTAACACAATTAGGACCTTGGATAAGGATAAAATTTTAGACAAAGTATTTTTTAAAAATTAAGAGATTTTAATTAAAAAATATTATCCATAATATTTTGGATGGATTCGCAATTATTTTTAAATTTTTTCATAAAGATTTTATGGGATTTTATTACAAGTGTGAGATTGTTAGATATTCACTATATATATATATCCCAACTTGTTTAATTGTTAGGTATAATCTTTTATGAATTGAATGATTGTCTTGACCACTCATTGATTAGGATTTAATGAATTATAGTAATAAATGCATATGGATACATTAATATGGCTGATGTGTTTTCATTTAATGAAATGATCCATGGATGGATATATAAATGGAATCTTTTTAAAGAAAGAAATTGTTACAAAGCCCCTAATTTCTATCTTCCTCCCATACTAATTTTCATCATCAATGACGAAGGATCCAAAACCCCTTTAGCATTCTGGTAGCCTTGTGATACGATCGTGGATCCATTGGTCAATGTACCCCCTTAGTGGAAGAGTGATTTTGATCATTTCTTTTTTATCTTTATCAAGAATTATCCTTCACTAGGAAATAAGAAGAATAAAATATCCATTGATGATTTCCATGTAAACTATTTCTATAGTTTATTTACACGTTGATTTTCAAAGATAGTTTTTCCAATGTTCGAGTTGTTTTCCACTGCATATGACCATGTGAAGATCATAAAAAACCCATCACATTCACCTATAATTAATACCCTAGATAAAACCCAAAAATTACAACCCCTCCTCCATCAAAATTAAAATACTACCCCCTAGACATTTATTACTCACTCTACCCTTAAAAAACCAACCTCACAGCCTAGGTATGCCTACACAGTAGCACCGTAGGGCCCTTATGCATTCCATGTTGGGTCAGAAGTGGATCGACCCTGGGATAATAACATATTTTTAACACTAATAATTGTGAGAATCACCAACATAAATCAATCAAAAAATAAAATATAAATAATTTATTGTGGAAATAAATTTTAATGTGGAAAACACCTCTAATTTAGAGGATTAAAAAGACCAACAGGAATCATTGAGAAAATTCACTAAAAATTAGTGAGTATATATAGATCCAAGTAAAGACTGAAACTTGAATTATAGATCTATCATAGAAAATCAATGTAAAAAAACTACCACTCGATATGCCCATCTTCTCTCTAAAAATCATCCATGAAAAAACTTCACCCTATAGAGAACAAACCGAACATGCGGAATCACTACAGAACCTTGTAAAACTTTCTAATTTTATAATTCTCGTTACTACCCACACTCAAAAACCACTAAAAATATGTATGAACAAATCAAACAGTCATATCATGCTGCATGACATGCCTTGATGAGATCTGAACATATATATCTCTATTGGTTGAAAAATATTGACTTTATTTTATATACCCTCATGAATCCCAAATAAAAAACAATGATAAGGATATTTGATTTTAAAAAAACTAATAAGGAAATGCTCCTCGCCTGAGAAATCCAAACCAGACATCCTTTTCTATGTTTAAAAAAATATTATCTTTAAATTTAAAATAAATCCCCATAATATGGATGAACCCAAAAAAATATCTCCCTTTAGAAAATTAAATAAGGATATGAAAATCCAACAAACTCAATTGGAATCTAAACTAGTTGGTATCACACTAACCGTCATCCTCTATAGAAAATATGACATCCCTCTTTTTCATCTCTGAAGAAAATCTGAAAGATCCCCCTACAAAGAAAATTGAAAATTTTAAGCCTTTATTATACATATTTCTACATAGACAATACCATATTCAATAATATATATCTCCACCATAATTGTGATCACCGCATAATCAAGAGCACCTATAAGAATTAATTACTCCCTCTACTCATCATCCTCAGAGCATTATGAAACTCTCAATGCATCACCTTGATATTTAATCTTAATTCTTTATTCACTAGTGTTACTCTATGAATAAAAATAATTATGTGTAAGACCTAAAACACATAACTTGGAATTATTTGTCTTCCAAACCTTATCCATCTTAGTCGATGGTATTTGACTCATGTTTGATGATTGCATGTTCAAAAAATATGATGAATTCATCTTCAAAACCAGATTCATCACATTACTGCATGCCATTACATTCATCCTTCAAAGTGTGTCATCCATTTTTCCTCACACATAATCCATCAATCTTCTAGAAAAGGTCCATCTTCTATTTCCAAAAGTACTCATGGATCTATCAGTATCAAGAGTATAGTCATATAATAAATTATGGCATATACATAGAACATGTTGCACATACCTCGGCATCAGCATACAACCTATGTTTGTAGTGATACAAATATCACCAAAACCACTTACATCAGTCGAATATTTGTTTCTCATCATTAATATACCAAATAAAACTTCTTCATATAAATAAAATAATTACCTCTTCGGTGTAATATGGAACCATATTACTGAATCAACCATGCATTCAGTGTTCATATCTAACCTACGATAATCAATTCCAACTAAAATTAATTCAACCTTGCCATTTATAAGAATTAAACTAGAGTCCTTTGAACTAGTGTTGTGTCTCTTCTTTTCCTCCATAATCTTTTTCAATTTATAGAAGTTTCTCTATAAATGACAGTCTTTGTCACAATAGAAGAACTTGACCTTTCATCTTGTCCTCAATAGACCTTTCTGATTACTGTGTCCATCTTCCATATCCTGAATACAACTATTTCTTAAAGATTTATCATCATTGTAATTTCTTTGAGTCTCATTCATCCACAATGATGAAATCAAATCATCCAAATTCAGTGTTTCGTTCCCGAAAAAAATATGGTGATGATATTATCATATGAATTAGGTAATGAACCCAAGAGAAGAAAAGCTTTATATTCTTATTATATTTAAATAGGTACCACATTACCTTTACCATCATGCTTGGCCTCTAACGAAGATAAATCCATCGAAAGCTTGGTGAACTCATCCAAATGGTTACCTAAATTTCCATTCTCTGTAATTTTCAAACTATACAATTGTTTTTTAGATATAACTTTTTTGTGAGAGATTTTGATTTATACCTGATTTCAATATTCACCTTATCTCCTCTACATCTGTCAAATTCATCACTTCCCATGGATTATTATCAGCTAAATATATCTAAATCTTTCTCATCTCCAACTCTCTCATATCCAACCAATCAACTTTTCTTATCATCACCAACTTCTCTAATTTTTTCTTCAGTTCCTTTGTTGTATTCTCACATAAAAAAAATTTAACTCATTACTACCATAGTTTATAATCATTTTTTCATTAAACAGTACAATGTAGGAATAAATCTCTAGTATGAATCGCCCATATCTAATCAACAAGAAACATAGATAACCTCCTCTGATACCTGTTTTTGTTTTAGAAGAGGATCTGACCTTGGATAATAAATAAGTTGTGATAACAATAATTATGATAATCTCCAATGTAAATGATTCACAAAACCAAATAGTATAAAATAAATGCGGACACATATTTTGACATGGAAAAACCCTCTAATGTGAATGATTAAAATACCATGGAGAAACTCTGAGAAAATATAGTGATAATCATAGATTACACAAAAATCCAATTAAATCATGAAACTTTAATTAAAGATATAGCATAGAAAACTTGTGTAAAAAACTAAACCCTTATAAACCTATCTTCACTCTGAAAAACATCTATGACAAAACATCACCCCTCAGAGATCAAACTGAAAATGTAGTTTCTTTTCTGAATGTAGTTCTACAACTTTATTTTTGGATGATTTCTACTAACCACACTCAAAAACCACCGTAGATATATCTGTATGAGTTTCACTTCCATATCACGTCACACTCCACACCTTGTTGTGCTCTGATCGTGTATATCTCAGTTAGTTGATTCCCCTTTCCTTTCTTTTATTGGACCTTGTGAATCCCAAATGAAAAAAAAAGATAGAGCTATTTGAAATTTAAAAAATGAATAAGGAAATGATCCTCATGTGATAAATCCAAATCATACATAATTTTTTAAATTTAAAAACAAAGATATTATCTTTATATCTGAAATAAATTGCATGAATCGGGTTGAGATCCAACATTCCACACACAGATAGCCACTGAAGACATGTTCCCATCATCAAGGAATTTCATGGAAATACTGTGCAGAGAGGGAACCTTAGACTGTTGGATATTTGGGTTCAAAGCATGTTTTTGGATATACTCATTTTTTTTTCTTTTATAGTGGTGGTTTTTATTTTGATCTAGATTTTTGTGCTAAATGTCCATCCTATCTTAGATTATAGATCTTCATGCCTGAAATATCCCCTAGAATCATGGTCATTTATCTCTTTCATTTTTCTTATTCCCCATGTGCATTTTCTTTTGAAAAATTTGTGTTCCCTTTTTCAATTTCCCCCTACAAATATGCAAATGAAATTACCCTTGACATAAAACCCTATCTATCATTTGATCACTTCATTTACATGCGTAAAAATCCTATTAAATAGAATTTCTTCTCCAAGAAACCCCCAACATAGATAACATAATTATTCTTGATATGTACTTTTTTTTAAGTTGTATTTTTTAAAATCATGGGACTCATTAAAGGAGATACTAATATCATCTTAGGCTAGGGCCCTCAAATTGAGCGTCGAAACCCATTTATAGACCATAATACCCCTTATTTTTATTATGATTTTTATGTTGCTTCTCACTTATCCTATATATATTTATATAATATTGTATGTGTGCGTGATATGTGTGTATTTATTTATGTATATAAACATACATACATACACTACACCAACATATTTTTTCATTACATCACATTTATTTTTCAATGTAAATTTGAAATCTAAATTTTCTAAAAAACATAACTACATTTCTAAGAAAACATAATTAACCTTTAAACACATTTATGAGTTCATATTTTTAAAATAAATTTAATTTTCAATGAAAAAATTAAAAATATCAATATAAATTATCAATGAAAATTCACAGTGAACATTTTCAGTTAGCTGTATAAATTTATACTTGAAATTTAATTTATAAAGAAAACATGAAAATCACAAACAAAATTATTCAGTGAAAATTCATAATAAAAATATTAAACTATCAGGGGAAATTTATATAAAGATACATAAATATTAAAATATGATGCAAAATTCTAGTGAAAATTTAATGATAAAAATTTCAGGTGGTTTCAAGTGTATGTTTGCACTTGAAATTTCCAATGGAATTTTTCACAGGAAATTTGATAATTAATATAATAAAATAATTTAATTTTAAAATTTTCTATCCAAATAAATATAAAAAATGTAAATTTTTTGTGAAACTTTTCGGTGAAAATTTCCACTTAAAATTTTCATCACAAATTTCCAATGTATATTTTCATTGGAAATTTGCAATGAAAATTCACATTAAAATTTTCAAGTGAAAGTGTACATGTATATTTGAATGAATATACAAATACATACGTATATATATATGAAAAAATATAATTATGCAATTTAATTTTTACATAGAAAAATAACTCCAAAAATATCAGTGTATACGTAAAATTACTTTGGAATTTGGTGCAAGAAATTTATATTTGGAAGGAATAAGGAAAATTGACACTGCAAACTTTTCATGTAATTTTTTGAAATTCACAAAAATTTATTACACATCATAAAAAAGTAAATTTTTACTTAAAATCACACATCCACAAACTTTCACCAAATTTCACTCCACCAATCAGAATTTTCTCTAGTTTAAAGGCCTAATAATTTTTAATGGTTTGGAGGTCCTAATTCGTGGCTAGAAATCTCATATGTGATAAACAGTATCATTGCTACCATATCTATTCTATTATACCAGCTACAATACATTCCCCACTAAACTGTTTTAGTATCGGTATAACACCATGAAAATTCATCACAACTTTGGTATGATGCTGGATCAGATGGAGACTTTAACTATCAGGAAATGCTCAACTGATCACGCACACACAAATGTATAAATATTTGTATAAAACATGTATTTGTATTTGAGTATATAAATAATTTATATGTAAATGTTTATAAAAACTACAAGTATTCATCATATATTTATTTCAGAGTATAAATATAAAACATTTCTATAATTATAATAATTATTAGTAATTATTATATATTTATAAATATCTATACTAATTATTATTATTATTATACATTTAATTTTATTTGAAATTATTATATATTTATTATTTTTTTATTATATTCTTATTTCTCTTTATCTTTAATGTTTTATATTTTTTATTGATTACTTATTTTTATTAAACATTTATCTTTTATTATTTGTAATATATATATACTAATTATAAATTATTATTATAAATTATGTTTTTATTTTACATTTCTAGGTTAATTTTTATTTTTATTTTCTAATTTGTTTAGAACAAGGTCACTTCGCTATTTCTTCTTGGGGATAATCATTCACCCTTATGGTTGGTTCTCCCACATGATCAAAACTTTTTTATTAAATAGGGTCTTTTATCCTTCCAAAACTATCACAACAAAAAACGATGATTGTGGAACACATGCCACATATCCCAAGCCTAATATAGATATCATATCCTTCCTCTCTGAGCATCCCAATAAATGGTATTTTAGTCGAAACCTTCTCCGCACTCTTCTCCCTCACCCCAATAATATGCATTCAGGCACATTCATTTCTTGTCTCCTTGCCAATCTATTCTTCTTGTTTGTGTTGGATAAAATACCGAATTCCATCACCAATAAATCTGCTCCTAGGTTGCCTCCAGGACCACCCAATTTTCCCCTCCTCAAAAACCTCCATCAACTTCTAAGGGCATTTTCTCATCGTTCTTTAAGAGATTTGGCCCTAAAATATGGACCATTGATTCATCAGCAGCTGGGAGAGGTTCTCATTGGTGTTGTTTCTTCGTCTGAAGCTGCCATGGAAGTGCTTAAATACCACGAATCTAACTTTTCAGATCAACCTCACCTTGTAGATTCTGATATTTACATATAATAAACCAACTATACAAATAAATATTTAAACATGTTTACATAAGAATTTATTTTTAAAAATATAAACCATATGGAAATAAATATTTATTATTCATTTTGTTTAAAATAACAAAATTTCAATTTATTTACCTTATAAAAATGTATTGTTCTATATATATATATATATTAATATACAAATAATGTTTATATATAAATATGTGTGTGTCAATAAACAAATATATATTTATTTGTATATTATAAAATATGTAAAAATATTTATATATTTAAATATTTTTGTGTGTATGTGTGAAATATAAATATGTAGATATGATTTTAAATATGTGTGTTTGTGTGTGTGTCAATATTGTGTAAATAGATCACATATAAATTTATTTTTATTAATATATCATTATCATAAAATATAGTATATAAATGTATTTATAATACATATATCTAAATATATTATAAAAAATTTATTTCTAAATATAAAATTATATGTAAATATTTATAAATATATATATAAATATATAGACATATAAATATATATTTAATGTATGAAATTTATATCTAAATATAAAATATATAAAAATATTTTAAAAATGTATTTAGAAATAATTATATAAATCATAAGAAAATAATTATTATCCATTTTATTAAAAACATTATCTAACCAAGCATTTTATATTATAAAAATATATAATTATATATATACTTATACAAATGTATATATAATTTTTATGTATACATATATTTTTGTCTTAATAAAGGGATATATATTTATATTTATATTCTAATATAAATAAATTAATATATAATATATAATATATTTAAATAAATAAAACTGTATATATATATATTATTTGAGTTGTTGTGCTTAGACCAAATGTTTGTACTTTGATTATATGTATATTGGATGATTTAAATATTAATAAAATATTTTATTACATATTGTTCATTGTTCTATATAACTATAATTTAATAATGTCATATAGTATCTATCGCATTGATAAGGTCGCAGTAGTTCAATCTTATGATGAGAACCAAGTACCATGACAATATTCTTAAATATAGTTCTACAGTTATATAATGTTCTATGATGGGACACATAGAACATGAAAATCTGGTCAGATAACTCGTAAGAAAATGACGCTTCCTCTCATGAAGTTCGTACATGGTAATCCCCAAGATAAGAGATAGAATAGACCCACCAATAGGAATTCTTCATATTTTGGTGTCATCAAATATTCATATCTGCAAGAATTTATAGTATTCCTTAGAATTAATGATTATAATTGAGGCATGTCCTGACTCGCACACCTAGATTTACTGATGAAAATATTCACACCATATGTTTTCAGGAAGTAGGGTACATTTTGTGCATCGTGAATGAAATGTTATTAATGGATAAGTTAAGGAAGGATTATTCCCATCAATCTTTATGGAAGTTGATATCTCATCCATTTTACTACAACAAAACCATAGCATTAAATTACATGGCCATGGTGTAATGATGTGTTTATTTTATATAGTCAAAGAAAGATGTATCAATCATATTGGTTGGTGACATAGATGTGCAACCTTCTTGATGAGATAGTGTGAAAAAAGGATTATATTATGAAAAAACCATTCGTATGTTATCATCATCATTACGACATTATGTTCTTTCTCTTAGAGGCCTTCACCCATTTCTATATAGTAATCTATAACTTTATGCAAGTCCAAAAAAATTCCAATGAGAAAGAATCTTAGAGGGTCACACATTAAGTATTTTCATTAACCTTGATTAAATTCTATTTTAATTTAATTAATGGAATAAATATTATTTTCAAGGTTGAGGAATAATTTTATTCACATTTTATTGAAAAAAATATTTATTGATAAATTAAATATTTAATCTAAATATTTATTTGTGTGTTCAATAAATGCTATAGGAGTTCAAATGGACCAAAATCATGTATGGTGAAAAATATTAAGTTACAATCCAGTTAAATAATATTTTTTATTGCACAAATCAACACGTGCATGACATAAAATAATAATAATGGTATTATTATTTGGGAATGGGGTTTAATATAGTTTGTTATATTATTTAAGGGATAACATTAAATTAAATAATATTTTAACCTAGACCTTAGATCTATAAATGGATGATTATATCTATTGTTTAGGGTTAATGAAGAAACAAATAATCGGTGTTCACAAAATATTTCACTCTCAAATTCCTTTATCTCTCTCCCTCTCTAGAATGAGAAAATCAAGAGATATTCCTTCAAGAACAAAGTGTGACCAATCAATATGAATGACACAAGACAATTGATTCACCATGCTAGCACATGGAAATCAATTTGAATTGCATGGATACCAAAGGATCACATATGGATCACCACTAGAGTGATTCTACATTTGAATCCTTATGGTGCAACAAAGGTAATCCGGGAAAGGTTTTTTGGATGATCAACATCTACATTGAAGAATGGATCCTAAGACAAAGTAAATCATTTATTCAGGTTTAAATAAAACAATTATAACTTTCCATGAAATATCCTCTATTAAGGTTTCATCCAACTCTAAATTAAAAGAAATTTTAATTTAACACCCAAGCTTCTTTCTCTATGTATGAAACCTATAAGTAGTATCAGAGAAGTCACATTCAAATTTATAATTATTTATTTTATTGTTGATTGTTATGAATTTAAATGTCATGATTCATTTCATGTTTTAATTTTTTATTGATATATCATTTAAATATCTTCTAGTTATTTATTTCTAGAAAATATTACCAAGATGAGTTAAGAATTAAGGAAATTTACATATGAATATCCCATATAGAAGTGCCAAGGATCTAGGATGAATGACCCAAGAAT
Source organism: Viscum album (assembly GCA_963277665.1). NCBI lineage: Eukaryota > Viridiplantae > Streptophyta > Magnoliopsida > Santalales > Viscaceae > Viscum > Viscum album. Next base: position 1,679,414,651 of record OY728119.1, on the reverse strand, counting down.
ACACAGTGTGTACACCTTTGTTACATGTTGTGTATCCATGTTCATTACAAAAGAATTATCATGTAGATTTTGGGTCATAATGTAATAAGTGAACACCACATGCAATAAATACACCATGTGTAGATCAGCCTGGGTGGCACCTGGCTTCGCTGGAGAATAATTCGTTTATTTTGACTACATTCTGTGTACTCTACACATCTTCAAGATGAAAACAAGGGGTCAAACTATAGGAAATTGGCCTTAAACATCAAATATTCAAGTTATTGTAACTATAATTAACATTATTACAATATTTAGGATTTTTTAGTTTATATTTTTATAGAATTAGGACAAACTCTTACATAGTAAACCCATATTTTACAAATAGGACACCTCAACCCGATATCCATTTTTCCACGAAAAAAAATAAAACAAAGTTTCTTTTAATGGTTGATCTTCATAATTTTTATATTGACCTCATCCTTAGCCTAACACTTATTTATACCCTATAAAAACCATTTTAAAACTTGGAATAAGCTTGAAAAGCTCAGTAAGGGACATAAAAAAGAGGGAATATGTTAGTCTAATGAAAAACATGTTATCCCATGAAATATTTACCTTTTTCTCAATGTTCTTTCATAAAATGAAATAATTCATTTTTACTAGAAAACATAGACACTCTTAGTTCAATGAAAATCATTAAAACCCACAGAAATCAAAAGAAACCCTTTTTGTAAATAAAGAGAATCACATTTATAAAACCCTTTTAAAACCCATTTAATTAGAATAATCATATGGCCTAGTTCTAATATAATCATTAACTAATGTATTAGACAGTTATAATATGGATCACTCTCAGTATAAGTTATATCGGTTTCTCTCATGAGCCATTATAGGGATCAAACCTTCATATAAGCTTTATCTAGCTCACCCATTTTTCATAAGCTATAATGGGGATCAACCATTTATATAAGCTATATTGGGCTCACATATTTTTCATGATCAATAATGGGGAAAAACCCTTTATATAAATGTAATAAACAATATGGTAAAATTCCTTCTTCAAAGTGCCCAATGCATTCGAGGTTATAACGTAACCAATCATCCTTGGTTTATCACAGAACCACCCATCATTGGTTAATAACAAAACCATCCATACTTTGTTTATCATGGAACCACCCCTCATTGATTAGTGATGTAACCATGCATTCCTTAGTATATAAAAAAACCACTCATCATTGGTTTATAATAGAACCACTTATTATCATAATTAATTCCCAAGAACTATAACATAAACATAAATCATGAAATATTTCCTCATAAAAAAAATCTTTGAAAAAAAATCATTTTGAAATCATTCATTTTGAAAAACTGCACACATACAATGGAAAAAAATTTCTTTGAATGTGTCCACATAAAATTGTAAAGTAATATTCAAAATATTAACGTGACCCGAAAACAGAAAATTATTTTCATGCTATATATAATAATTAAAAATATTCCTTTTGTCTTTTTTTTAAAGAAACTTTAAAAGAAGATTTATTTAAAAGAAAGTCCATTACCTAAATTCTTAAAAGGAAAATTTTTTAAAAACTTTTGTGAGAAATTATAAAATTTTATTTTTTAATAAATTCATGAACATATAAACACATTCAAAAAATTAATTTTTAACTAATATTAAATGAAATAGAAATATTTTTAAAATAAATTTTTATAACATTTAAAACAAGTTTTTTTAGTTAATGATTCCCTTACACTATTTCTGAAAGTTATGCACTTTATCTTAATGTCCTAGATAATAAAATTATGTTAATTAATAACTTAATTAATAACCTTTTAAATATATATTACATTTATTATAATTTTATTAATTTAATTTACGGACATTTAGATGAGTTATAATGATCAATTTTATCATTACAGAAGCGTTTTTTTTTCAAGGATTCATGGTCAATTCACTAGAGTATAATTATGGATGTTCTTGTAAAATGGGAATAAAACTAAAATAGTGGAATAAAATGGTACTAATTCACTTATATAATTAAAAATGGTCTTATGTATAATTTTTCTATTTTGTATGAGGATGGTTAATTTGATAAAAATGTTTTTGAAAACTAGTTAGTTTATTTTGGCTATTTTTATGACCACCACATGCTAGATTCATTTTAGTTAATATTATGTTTATATATTAGTTCCATAACATGAAATAAGTTTTAATATACATATTATAATCCTATTTACCCAAAATAATTGTTTTATGACTATCCTGGAAGGTGTTAATGGGAAAAAACTCATTATCCACGGAGACGGTTAACTACTATAATTTGGACAGTGGTTTCATTTTTTTGAATAAGAGGAGATAAAAAAGGGATGGATAAAATATTTTAAATTATAAATATAAAATTAAGATATATATATATATTATTCTATATTTATTATTAATTTATTGATGAAGTAGGTGAGGAGAAGGTATAAGGAGAAAAGAAATTAAGAGAGGTGGTTTGAAAAAGTTTCCTCTTTAGTATCACCACCTTGAAAGACCCCTTAAGGATCATGGAATTGGTATTTTTGTGATCCCATAATCACTTGTATTTGGGGATAGTGGGGATGGGATTGTTTTGTATATATTTGATGATATTCAAGTCTTTTGAGTAGATAGGGGTGGGGAGGAGTGGAATTTACACATGAGGAGGGATGGTTTTATGTTATTAAATTATTATTATTTTCTATTTAAGGCCAACCTCATTTGAATGAAATTAATTAAAAAGAAATATTTTTATAATAAATGTTTTTAAGGTTGGTTAAGATCGAAAAGAACATTAACCACCCATTTAATGTTGTGTTTTTTTATGTATTTGAAGCCTTTACATTTTAACTGTAACTAGTTTCATTATTTTACCTATACAATGGTAAATCTATTTTTACCATGATAAATTTTTTATGAATAAAAATTAAAATTAACATACTATGTAATTTATAACTTCATATTGGAAAAATTAAATTTAAAACAAAACCCACAGACAAGATGAAAAAGAGGGTTTTAAATGAGTATATTTTTCAAGAAAAAGATGATTTTATATTAAATCTGTGAATAATAATAATCATTGTATGAAAATAAATTAACATTTAATGATATATAATCAATAAATTTAATTTAAAACATTCCCCATTAGTGGTTATTTTAATTTATTAAAAAGGAGAAACATTATATACTTCAAATAAGTTTTAAAAAAATCCCATTTTCAAACCTAAGAATAAACTTACTCTAAAATAAAATATAAAGTTTATTAAAAATATTTTAAGTGGATTAAATATAAATAAATAATAATTATGTTACTTTAAATCAAACTTTAAACATAAAGGGTCTTTAAAATTGTTTAATTTATTGAAATAAAATGTAATTTTTATAAAAAAATTGATATTTTCACAATTCATTAAAAACCCAATATTTTCTGAAAAATCCCAAACTTTCAGCCTAAGAATAACATTATATTATTACTTAAAAATCTAATTTTGTTTTAGGAAATTGACTTTCTAAAAGTTTAAAATATTAATTATAATATTCACTCATAAAATGCATGAAAAATCCATTTTTTGAAGAAAATGTATTTTTTGAAAACTAAAATGACTACTAAAAATATAGTGCTTATTTAAAAAAATTATTTAATAAATTATCAATTATTATAAACATTATAAATTTCATAATGTTTTGAATAATATTAATTTTTTTCAATTTAATGGCTAGGATATAGTAGTCACATTTAAATTATAACATTATATAGTTCATTTAATCTCAGTGTTACAAATATTCCAAATTATCAAAAATAGTCTATCCTTTTTAAATTATTAGGATGTTACATTATCCAAAAAAATTATAAATTGTGTTTCTATAATTTGAAGATACGAATTGAAAACTAAGAGTTTGATTTTTCAAAATACCTTTTTTGAAACCCCGCATCATAAAAAAAGGTCAATAATACATTCACTTGAAAAGTGATAAAGGAATGTAATATGGTCATATATAATAACACATACTTTGTTTCCATGTAGAAAAATATGTACATGGAAGAGGAAATATAACGATCAAGGGAAAATAGAATGTAATAGAGAACATGGTCATGAGAAACTTAACAATCAGAAAATTGTAAGTCTGTGATAGTTTAAATGGGAATTGATTTCTCGATAATCAAATTAAATGAATAATGTTTTTGTTTCAAAAAAATATTTTCCTAGAGTTGAAGAATTATTTTTCTACCTAGATTATGAACATAATAAAATATACTTACTTTACTAGTATAATTTTAACCTCATTTTTCTCTAAACAATGAGTATTTATGATGAAATTTTCGTACTAGAAGCATCAGAATCATCTTCTACAGATCAAGAAATCCATAAAAGTGTAATTTTATATTCCTTCTGTATTTAGTTATTTATGGAAACCAAAATTTTTATTAAAATATAATGTAATTATCCAAAAATAAAAAACCATTATATGACTAAAAACTACTTTAATCTCCAAAATTCAACAATAATATCCAAAGTTCAACATATATTATTCAACAAATAACTATACTTAAAATTCCTCAAAATATTCTAGACTAAAATTGAATCCCAATAATCATAAGGATTTGATTACATAGTATTCCAAGCTAAATATAATATTCATGTTCAAATAATATCAATAACTCTTAAAGGAAAATTTCAAAATATAATTTCCATAATCATGTTATCTTTAAGATAAACTAATCATTTCTATAAATAACCTAAATCATCATAAATCATATATGTTTCTGAAATATAATTCATCCTTTATTTCTCACATAAAATCCAATAGTATTCTATTTACCTTAATAATATAAGGTTCTCAAATAGTTAACATCTTCTCAAATAACTTTAATCACTTAATCACAAAATCATTTTTTCAATCCCATGGTTATCTATAGTATAAAACTTATATTACAAAAATAAAATTATTTTTCAATTATAAAATAATTTAACTAAAAATAAAAATATCATACTAACAAGTAATTTACATAGGCTAGTGGAAGGCGATTCACCCTTGATGCACTTCGATTGTGGGTTTGATCCCCATGGCCTTACCAGACATGATGAGTCGTCACATGGTATGCAGGATGCACATTTCTAGAGTATATTAATATAATATTTATAAAATTCTAGAGATGTCACAAGCATCTTCAAAAATAACATTAATACATTTAACCATAATGGTAATCTCATACCTTTCATTTTTCATCCTAAAAAAGTAAGAACCCATAATTACCACAAATTCAGAGATCATATTAACCAATAATATTTACAATAAATTAAATTTATGTCCACCAAAATTAAAGGCATTATTTCTCAAATATCAATATTAATATCATAAAATTAGGGGTTACATATACCATAAAACTATCACCTTTTTACTACTTTTAAAGGGTATAAATTCCATCTAACATATGTTTCAAAATTTATGAAAAAAAACCTATAGTGGAAAAATCCGTAAGAGTTCCATGATTCCTAAAATATTTAAAAAATAACATTATATCATAAATTTGAAAACTCAATACATGAACGCATCCACCATTTAATATCCTTCTTAATCCATTAACTAGGATTTATCATTTTATTTCTTAATACTTCATTAATATAGCCAAAAATGTAAATTATATCCTTATGATTCATCAATATCAACCCAGAAATACTGTGTACATTAAAAATTTGAAAATAATTTATATCTTAAATCTATACATTTGAATTTCATAGATATCCCCTTTATATTCTGACATGATTCCCAACTTCTAAAAAGTAAATATTCATTTCCTTTATGGAATTTCCCTTTTTTTGAGATTTGGTAAAGTTTGGATTTTGAAATAAAATGAAAAAGTTACCATGACCCATATAATTTTTGGGGAAAAGAAAATGTGTTAGATAATTTTAACACTTTCTTGTAGGTTATTTGAATATTCATAAAGATTTCAAAATCATTTTAACAGGCTTTTACAATAATAGTGAGAATCAAAATCATCTAGAAGGGATAAGAATATTTCCATACATATTGAAAAAATATCCTTAATCTATAGAGAAGAACATTGTTAAAAAATGAAATTAATTATTGCATGTTAAAATGAAAATGGTACTTTTAAAGATGATACCCATATAAACTCTATAATAATTTAACCTTAAATTTATTTACACTAAAATATATTACTTTTATAAATCCAATCTACAAAATTATCATTATTCTCTTTGAAATCCATTACTTTAGACCACTAAAGGGGTGTCTAATACTTTGAACATATAATCGTCATTAAACTTGTAAACCCATGATTATATCTATAACTCTTAAAAAAACCTTACAAGGAAACTTCCTAATCTCCAAAGTTGTCTAAATCCTCATTTCATACCAACTATAAGGACTTAGCCTTAAATTTAACATATTATAGTTACTGTAACTAGAATTCACATTATTAAAATCATGAGGATCTTTTCGGTTTATATTTTTAGAGATTTATAAAAAACAATTATATAGTAAACCCATATTTTATAAATAGGACACCTCAAACCAGTATCCATTTTTTCACCCCAAAAAAATAAAACATGGTTTCTTTTCATGATTAATCTTTAAAAATTTTATCTTAACAACATCCTTATCCCTAATCTTCTTTAAAACATATGAAATATATTTTAAAACTTTATATGAGTGAAAAAAAGCTCAATAAGTTACATAAAAAAGAGGAAATCCATTATTCTAGTGAAAAAATATAACCCATGATATATTTACCTTTATTTGAGTTTTCTTTGAAAAAATGAACTAATTCATTTTTATATGATAAAAAATAATTTTAACTCAAGGAAAATCATTGAATACCATATAAATAAATAGGAAACACCTTTTTTAAATATAGAGAATCACATTTATAAAACCCATTCCAAACCCCTATTATTGGAATAACTATATGTTTGACTCCTCATGTGTTAATAATGTTTTAATGATCACAAATCTTATTACTGTTAATTAATCTCAATATTCATTGCACATATTGCTAATTCTCTTCAATATCAATAATATCTACACATCATGTTTTAATGATAACAAATCTTATGGATGTTAATTACTCTTTTTATTATTTACAAGTCTTATGCATGATCACGATTCTCACATATATTATCACACCTTTATATTTATGATTCAAGCTCTTTTACTCTCTAGTGATTAAACTTAATCCATGTTCTGCATATTACTGTCTAAGTCCAAATACAGATATTTGTCTAAGTATGGAGACACCGTGAAGGAATCACCATGACCCAGACACCATGAAGGACTCACCGTGACCCAGACACCGTGAAGGACTCACCTTGACCCAGACACCGTGAAGGACTCACCGTGAACCAAACACCATGAAGAACTCACCATGACCCAGACACCGTGAAGGACTCACCGTGACCCAGACACCGTGAAGGACACACCGTGAAGGACAAACCGTGAACCGCACACCGTGAAGAAGACACCGTTTACTTAATCACTGTGACACTGTTTCTTATGTTTTTTTGTCAATATTATTTAAATAATTCTAACAGTCATATTTGTTGTTTTTAATGCATTTAATGTTGTTTAATGTTAGTTGTTGGCATGTCAGGAAACCGTATCTCGTACCTATGAAAAGTGAATCATTCCTACTGCCAGAACTTGTGGAATATAAGAAAGACTGAGATGCAGTACACAAAAAAACGTGCAAGTGGAAAAGCAAGAGAAGTGTGATGATACAACAAGAATAACATACATACATCAGAGAAAAATCCTGAACAAGAAGGAGATTGCAAGACCTTCAGAGAACTCGCATGAGTGAAATCCAATACTGCTGAAGAACACACGACGAATCAAGAGACCTTTCTCACTCCTGAAGAAGACAAGCTGAACTACGACACTCTGTTTTTTAACAGAAAAACCACAGAATGACTCAGAAGCATTCCTGCTAAATCCAACGAGTCCAGAGCTACATTTATAATCACAAGAGCTTTCTAAACTCTAATCTATCTTCTCTACGTGATTTATTTATTAACTTTTGAGCAGTGTGGTGTACTCTGTATATCTTTTACACACACTATCTCCTGCACTGAACTGGAGGATATCAAAATCCTCACTCAAATTCTCTTAACTCCTATTTACCCATGTCAACTGTGGAAGAGTTCCTTGTGTGACCTGGTCTTTGTTTTGTTTCCCACGAAGAACTGTGGTAGAGATCCCTACGTGGCCTGGACAGTTTTGTAAACTGTTGTTAACCCTGATCCAGGGTGTGGATCAAATTTATATAAATTTGAGAGGACTAAGTCTCGGCTTGAGACTAAACCTCTTGTTATATCTGTTGTGCATCTTTAATTTAACTTTAAATTATACTATATATATCTTATTTATTCTGTTGCTTTTACTTTGAAATACAAAACTATTTTGAAGCTACATTGATAGTTAAATTAGCAAGTGTTTACACTTATTTTAAATCAATAGGTTAGCTTAAAAAGTTAGTTTGACCTTGTGTTTAAATTAACTGAGACATAATCAATCTTTGGGAAGCTAAGTGAACATTTACAATCTGTATAAATTCACTATAGTTTAACTTATTTTATAAATCGGGGGATTTTAACTAGACAATATTTTAACAAAAAAAATTATTGGAACTCAATTCACCCCCCCCCCCTCTTGAGTGTCCACTCCGACCAACATTTGGTATCAGAGGTTTAGTTTTTGTTTAAGGATTTTCAAGATACTCTATTTTTCAACTATGATTTTAGTTGCATCTTTAAAGATCTTAAATTTTTGTTAGTTCTAAATTTTTTTATCTCTTTAAATTATCTTTCAAAAATCTTGTTATGGATAATAGACTATAGGGTGCTACTACTAACATGCCACCTTTCTTCAATGGTACAAACTATGCTCAGTGGAAACTGAAAATGAAAATTCATTTAGAGAGAATGGGTTTGGATATTTGGACTGCCATAGGTATAGAATATAAACTTCCCACTACTGTTAGATCCACTTTGGATGAACCTACAAAGACTGCTTACAATAATAATTGTAAAGCTATTAATGCCTTGTACTGTGCTTTAGGAGATGAAGAGTTTAACAGAATTTCTGCTTGTAAAACTGCTTTTGAAATTTGGGATACTTTGGTTGTTTCTCATGAAGGAACAACCAATGTTAAAGAAATGAGATTAAATACATATACTATTAAATATGATAATTTTAAAATGAAGACTAATGAACCTATTTCTGATATGTATCTCAGGTTTAATGAGATAGTCAATACAATGAGTTCACTTGGTAAAGCTGTTCTAGAAAAGGAACAAATTATGAGGATTCTGAGATGTTTACCAGAACAATGGAGAGGCACCTCTGTCTCAATTAGAGAGTCATGTGACATTGCTACTCTACCTGTCAAAAAACTCATTGGTAAGCTTATGATGTATGAGGAAGAACTCAAGGTGAATAAAGAGGAAGATTATGAACCTAAGATAAAATCAGTGGATTTCAAGACTACTGCTTGAAAGAGCATGGACAAAGATAAAGCTCAACTACCTACTGACAGTTCAACCAATGAAAATTCAGACTCTGATAGTGATGCTGAAATGGATCAGATAGCCATAAGGTTTAAGAAATTTTATAGGAAGAAGAAATTCTTCAGAAAATCAAATTACAAAGGAAAGTATGACAATAAGGGACATTGGAAGAAGGATTGGAAAAATCCAGATAAAAGTGATGAAGTTGTCTGTTATGAGTGCAAAAGAAAAGGACATATTAGAGCAGACTGCCCAAAGCTCAAATTCAAGAATAAATATGATTATAAGGACAGTAAGTACAAAAAGCCAATGAAGGATACTTGGAGAACTTATGAGGATAGCTCCAATGAATCTGAAGCTTCTGAGACTGAAACCAGAAATAAGGAAAACATGTGTTTTATGACAAACACATCTAAGGTAACCCTAGATACTCCTGCTTTAAATTCTTATTATTCTGAAGATAGTGCAGAATCTGATTCTGATTCTAAAAACATGACTAGTGAGGAATTGTTTGAATATTGTAATATGTTGGAAGAGACATGCAATGAACTTAAGGATAAATACAAATCATTAAAGAAACAGCATGATCTCACTACTACTGTTAAAACTGAACTTACTATTGAAAAATAGAAAAATGCTCAACTGTTAAGGGAGAACACTGAACTGAAACTGTCTAATGAGAAACTTAGAAAGGATTTTGAGAAGTTTACAAATGGAAAGTATACACTAACTCAAATTCTAGGAAAGAACGTTGCACCAAAATACACTACTGGAATAGGCTACAAACCTGGACAGAGACAGATTACTAAGAATAGATTTATTCCTAAATCTGGACAGAATACTGCTAGTTCTAGTTCTGGAAATTTATATGCTTTAACTAGTTATATTCATAGTTATGGATCTAATGAGGTTTGTCTTTCAAAATTTGTTGATTCTACAAATTTTATGAGACCCATAAGAAAAATTTGGGTACCTAAAGTTTTGTTAGCTAACCTGTCTGGACCCAAGAAAATCTAGGTACCAAAATCATTTCCTATCTAAATCTGTTTTGTAGGGAACCTACTCAAAGAGCTCCTGTAAGAAGACTTGGTACTTGGAAATTGGATTTTCAAGACATATGTCAGGATATTTCTCATGATTTAAAATCTTAGTTAGAATTGATGGAGGCTTTGTCACCTTTGGTGATAATTCTAAAGGGAAAATCATCAGCTTAGGCCAGATTGGTAACACTGACTCAGTATTAATTTCTAAAGTTTTATTTGTTGATGGACTTAAATATAATCTGTTAAGTATTTCTCAGTTATGTGATGATGGTTTTAATGTTAAATTTGAAAATTATTCTTGCAATGTTTTTAATTCTAAAAATTCTTTAGTATTTTCTGCCCTGTGAAATGAAAATGTTTATGTTGTTGATTTAAATTCTTTAGCCATGAAAAATATTACTTGTTTAAATTATTTTCATAAAGAGTCTTGGCTTTGGAACATAAGATTAGGAAACTGCAATATACTTTCACTTAGAAAAAATACTAGGAAGAACTTAGTGAGAGACCTACCCAAACTTGAGTTTCCAAATGAAAAAGTGTGTACTCCCTATCAAAAGGGAAAGCAACACAAAATCTCTTTCAAACAAAAGAATGAAGTCTCAACTTCTCAACCTCTTGAGTTGGTTCACATGGATTTGTTTGGACCATCTAGATTTTCTAGCTTAAATGGGGAGCACTATGTCTATGTCCTAGTAGATGACTTTTCTAGATATACTTGGGTATACTTCTCAGCTCACAAAAGTGAAGCTTGTTCTTACTTTGTTAAATACTCCAAATCTATAGAGAACCTTAGTGGACTTAAAATTAAAACACTAAGAAGTGATCATGGCCGTGAGTTTGAGAATCATTAATTTGAATCCTATTGCTCACACAATGGCTATAGTCATAACATTTCTGCCCCTATGATACCTCAGCAAAATGGTGTAGTAGAAAGGAGGAATAGAACCCCGCAAGAAATTTCCAGAACCATGCTAAATGAGTATGACCTGCCTATTTACTTTTGGGTTGAAGCTGTAAATACAGCTTGTTATATTATCAATAGAGTCTTGATCAGACCTATTCTTAAGAAGACCCCTTATGAGTTGTGTAACCATAGGAAACCTAAGGTTAACTATTTCAGAGTCTTTGGTTGCAAAGTCTTTATTCTTAATACCAAAGATAATCTTGACAAATTTGCATCCAAGAGTGATGAAAGAATTTTCCTAGGCTATTCTATTTCTAGTAAATCCTATAGAGTTTTCAATAAAAGAACCAAGTGTGTGGAAGAATATGTTCACATCAAGTTTGATGAAACTGATCCACATGAGCCTAAAATCTCTCTTGAAAATCGTGAAGAAGATTTATCTGTTCTGGACCTTAATGAAAAATCAAATGAACCTGCTATAAAGACAACCAGTTTTGGAAATTTTCCAGAACCTGCTTCTGCTAATTCCCAACCTGTTGATGAACCTGAAGTTTCTAGTCCTACCTTTACTATATCAACTATAATTCTAAAGAATCGTCCTTTAGATACTGTTGTAGGAAATCTTGATAGAGGGACACAGACTAGAGATTCTCTTTGAAATCAGGTTGAACATCAAGACTTCTTGTTACATCTTGAACTTAAAAACATTGATGATGCTATTAAAGATGAATTTTGGGTAATTTCTATGCAAGAATATCTCAATCAGTTTGAAAGAAATAAAGTTTGGAATCTTGTTGAAAGACCTAATGACACTTTCACAATAGGCACTAAATGGGTGTTTAGAAATAAAGTAGATGAATCCAGAAACATAGTTAGAAATAAATCTAGGCTAGTTTCACATGGCTATAGTAAAGAAGAAGGTATTGACTATGAGGAGACTTTTCCTCCAGTATCCAGATTAGAAGCTATTAGGATTTTACTTGCTTATGTTGCACATCTAAATTTTAAACTATATCAAATGGATGTCAAGAGTGCATTCTTAAATGGATATATTGCTGAGGATGTTTTTGTTGAAAAACCACCTGGATTTTCAAACCCTCATTTTCCAAATCATATTTTCAAACTATCAAAAGATTTATATGGTTTAAAGCAAGCTCCAAGAGCTTGGTATGATAGATTAAGTAATTTTCTAATTTCTAAAAGTTTTACAAAAGGAATATCTAATCCTACTCTATTTATAAAATGAATTTCTAAACATGTTTTAGTTGTACAAATTTATGTAGATGATATTATTTTTGGATCTTCAAAAACTACATTATGTACTAATTTTTCTAAAATGATGCTGTAGACGCCGGAAAAGTCCGTTGTTCCCAAACGAAACTCCGGATGCGGAAAGCGAAGTGATATTTGGAGTCGGAAGAACGTTTCGGAGGGCCCGGAGGCCTTGCGCGGAATTTCAGAGGCCCGCGCGCAAAGGTGATGTTCCGCGCGCAAACCCCCCGGGATGCGCGCAATGCGCCGGTCCGGCGCGCAATTTTGCGCGCCGCGGGTCCGCGCGACTCCCTTGCGCGCCGCGCCCGATTCCGCGCCCGCGAGGAGAATTTCGCGCTCGCACCCTGGATTCCGCGCCTGGGGTTGCCTATAAATACAAGGCGACCCCCAACATTTCAAAGGTTGCTGGAAGTCGAAACGTCTCTCGTGCGCGCAATTCAACCCCTTCCGCGCGCAATGACGAACTTCAGGTAACCTCCTTTCTTTCGCGCAAGAAAGCCTCGGGGTCCGCCTTCGCGCGCAATCCCCGCTGGCTCCTTTCATTTGAATAAACACTCACCCTAAGGTCTTTGCGCGCAAAAGGACCCGCTTGCGCGCAATTGCCCCCGGGGTGCGCGCAATCCGGCCCGATTGCGCGCACCCCCCCTTCTTTCAAGTGGCCATTCGTTAAAGAATGAGCCGTTGCCCCCGCGCGCTATCCGAAGCCCGGTGTGAGCATTCTCAAGCATCCGCGCGCAAGGCGCTGGCCCAATTGCGCGCCAGCCGCCCCGATTGCGCGCTGGCCCGCAGTATTGCGCGCAAAGCTTCCTTTTTGCGCGCAATCTGCCAGGGTCGTCCCCGTTGACCTCCTAAGGGTACCTGCCCGCGTGGCGCCCGATGCTCCTCATCCTGGGTGCCCGCACCGTGCGTTGTCTTCCCGTGCGGCCCTCCGGGTTCGTGCGAAGTGACATACACCCATCGTCCGGCAACCTCTGCCCTGCATGACGTTAAACTGCGCATACGTCCGAGCTACAAGACGTTAAACTGTTCAGCATTCGTCCCGCATGACGTTAAACTGCGCATACGTCCAGTATGACGTTAAACTGCATATGCGTCCAGCATGACGTTAAACTGCACATCCGTCCAAGCTGCACGACGTTAAACTGCCTAGCCCCCATCGTCCGCGCTGCAAGACGTTAAACTGCCAAGTGCTTCGTCCTCAACACATGACGTTAAACTGTACTTCGTCCGGCAAGACGTTAAACCGTCCGCTTCGTCCTCAACACACGACGTTAAACTGTACTTCGTCCGGCAAGACGTTAAACTGTCCGCTTCATCCGATCCCGTGCTCTGCACGCAGGATCTCCCCCGGTTTGGATGTGGCCCCCACCCGCTCGTCTCTGCAGGGATGTCGGGATTGTCCCGCTTTCGGGGCGATTTAATGGGAGTGGCTTTTCCCTACGGGGGCAGGGTATTACAAACCCCTAATTTCTCGTGGGAGGCTGCACATGTGTATCTCCATTGCGCCTCCCCACTGCCGAAGCCAGTAGAGGGTCTGACTGGGATCGAGGTGTCTTCTGCTTTCGGTCCAAGTCCCTTCCAACTGAGTTTTGCAGCATCCGGGCTGCCCCAAGTGCGTAAGTCCTGACAGAATGAACTACGTGGACTTTGATCCCTGTCTCCTATACAGGGTACGTAGGAAGCCTCCCTGAGGTCCAAGCCCACCACCTGGTCGTCCCGGTCGTATTTACGTCGGTTCGTCCATCAGTGGACCCCTCCAGGGTTCACGCTTGCGTTGATTCACCTATGAATCCGCCCCTGTGGAAGACTGCCCGTGTGTATCTCCACGGTGCCTCCCCACAGCCCCCCTTTTCCATTTCCCCTTTTATCGTCCAGCATGACGTGAAACTGTGATCCACCCGGCCGTTCCATCCCCCTCTGTGCGAGGTGGTTCGGTTCAATCCTCCGCCCGGCGGCCTAGACCTCTTCGTGAGTCGGCTTGCCGACGTCCAGCATGACGTTAAACTGTATGCCCGAACTACGTTGACTTTGATCCGTGTTAACGCGCGGTACGTAGGAAGCCCCTCTGGGGTCCAAGCTCTTCACTTCATCATCCATCCTGATCCTTACCCGGGCCGCCACATCCCGGTGGGGTCATGCCACTTCACTCCACTCCACATCATTTGGGAAGCCGCCCATGTGCTGGCCCCAGCGTCGGAGGTTCCCCGCAAGGGGTTCTGTCATCTGATCCGCTTTTCGTGTTGATCGGTCCGATGCCGTCCCCGCTGGACGTTAAACTCGCGGCATACCCCGTGTTAAACATGGGAAGCTGAGGAAAACCTCAGGTGACACAGTTCCCCGCACCTAGTACGGGATGCCTCAGGCCATCATGCCTTCGAGAAGCCCTATTAGGGACGGAAGACAGATGTGCAGAGCCGCAGTGTTACGACATGCCCCCAGCACCCAGAGCCACCCGGCCTTCTCACCGCAGGTTGCTGCCCCGCCCAGACTCCTTGGAGCGTCCGGGCGGAAGCAGCGTAATTAACCGGTGTCCATGAAGATATGGCGCCGGGAACGAGATTCACGAACATTCTTAAGTCTATGAGGGAGACCCGGATTAGGCGACGAGTTCCAAGGAGACGTCCAAGGAAGGAGGAGCCGACATCCCATCATCCCGGTTTCGATCAAGGAGCAGACGCCCCTGAATAAGGGACGAATGCCGCCCGCCCTTGGAAAGCGGGACTGCGGGACCACAAGCCGCGCGCCCATCCCCTCGGGTTGACGGGTGCACGCGCGAACGCGTCCTGGCGGAACAGCGTAACCCGACGCACATCCGCACCGAAACAGAAAAATGGTGAACCCGACGTGAATCTCTTCTCCTCAATACGAAGACCGATGGCTTTCAGAGGTGTTGGAAGACCGGCGTGTTGCCCGGCCAAGCATTCAGTCTTACCCGCCAGGGGCTGGGGAAGTGAAATCGGGCACTCCGTCTCGCAACGTCGAGGGCCTGGGTTCCCCCCACGGAAGGCGTCGTGGCGCTAATGGTTGGTTGTCGATTCCTTTTTCCTGTCAGTATTAATGGGTCATTCTCCCTGCTTTCAGAAATCAGGTCGCCCGATCCAGTGCCCGATCGCCACCCGCCCACTGGCGCAGGGACAGGGGAAACACCGACGCGGCTACTCCGCGCGGTCCCGCCCGTTCCGCAGCCGTCCCAGCAGCCGCAATTGCGGGACGACCACGCCCTCTCTCCCCCTCGGAGGTCATCCAGAGAAGGGTGATCAACACCCTGGTGCGGAGATACGAGGAAGAGGGAGTCATCCCCACTAGGGAAATGGCTCGCCTAGACCTTGAGGAGGCTGCGCCTCGCCACCACCGCCGCCCCCGAGGGCCGCGCAGGGAGGCACCGCTGCCTACCTCAACGTCCAACCGCTTCGGGAGCTTATCCCCGGAGCGCTCTGACAGTTCCCTTCCCTACGCGGATGAGGTGGAAGAGGCCCGGGATCACCCTATCCGGGATTCGCTCCAGGGATCTTCGGTAAGGACTCCCGCCAGGCCACGGCGACACCGCCGCCAGGCCTCTCCAGTCGAAGAGCGGGCTCTCCACCTGCCCGCGCCGCTCATCCCGGCTCGTCTGTCTCGACGCCAACGTCGGGCACGAGCGGAAGAGGATGCCCACCTTGGGGCTCTGGCAACAGCGGCCGCATTGGCCCAAGCCACTGCTGGCTCCAGTCGCCAGGCCTCTGCGCATCCTGAGCGGGGGAACTCCTATGCCCGACCTGGATCGAGGCCCCGACCGCCCCAAAGGCAGGTTGGGTCGACTCTCCCGGTTGCTGGCACTGGCAGTAGCCACCGCGGACCACCTCGCGGTAGCGCTATTCACCGGCATGATCTACTCTGTGTGGCCGATCCAGGAGGCATGGGTCATCCCACCTTCCGATCCCGGCCCGGAGTCCTGCCCGGAATCATCTCTCCCCGCGTCCCCTTCGATATCTGTCCCGGTGCCCTTCGCACCTCGGTTCTCAGTCCTCTCGGCCCCAGCACCAGTGCGGCCGGAGGACGCCAGGACAGAGATCAGCCCTGCCCCGAAGAACCACCCAGGGGCAGGAAGGCAAGGCGTCGACGCCGAGGGAAGAATGTTGCGGAGTTCCGGACAGAGATCTGACCGGTTTGCTTCTCTGACTCAGAGGCGGAGTACGATTCGGCGACAGAGCCCCTTCCCCAATCCCGCCAGTCAAGGGCAGGGATAGGAATGCGGCACGTCAGCCTCGTGCTCCCCGAGAGCGAGATCGATGTCATCCCCGCGTCTCTCCGAAGGTATATCCGGAGTAACGAGGGCCTGGTAGACCCCCAGGGATCAAACTTGCGGTTGGTACCGGCCCCTCCGGAAGTGCCTTCCGTCTCGGTCGGAGAAGCCGGAGACTTTTTCTGGGGACCGACGGTCGAACCACGATCTGGTGCGCCCTCGGCGAGCACCGATGCTACGGCAGGATGTTCGCTCGCCGGCCCGTCCTATCGTGATGTGGTAGCCAGGCCACCGCCACCCTCAGGGGGAGGTCCGGGATATGGAGGCCAATCGGCCTGCTCGCCGTATTCACCGCCGGCCAGCCCGTCGGCCCGGCGGCCCGCCTCGGCACCACTACCAGTTCCTCGTCCGTTCCCAGCCATTGAAGAGGACCAAGGAGATCTGAGTCCCGAGTTTGAGTCGTGGAGCTTCTGGACCGTCCTTGCAGAGGGCCACTTCCCTGAGAAGTTTTGGCCAGTCGCAGGACTGGGCTTTGATGCACCCGAATCGCTCACCCCGGATGAGTTCGAGTGCTTCCGCCGAACTCTCCGGGGGACTCACTCCCGTCTTCATTGCCTACAAATGCCATACCCCGGGAGTCAAGCGCACCTGGAGGATATTGGTGAGCAGTGCCGTCAAATTGACCTGGCCATGCTCCCCGCGGTTCGGCACCCCGGGTCATTTGGGCACCACGAGGCCCTCCAACAACGATGCGTTGAGTGTTTTCAAGTACTCCGCAAAGTTATCGAGGAAGCCACTCCCCACGTGTATATCCGTGGATGGGGGCAGTACGCTGCCCTACGCTTCAGTGTGATCCGCCGACAGCCCGATTCGCTGGGTGGCCCTGAGGGTATATCCCCAGGGACAGGAACGGTCAATATGGCTGACCTGTCGGGAGAGGGGAACGACTTGGAACTTCTCGACGGGGGCTTCCCCCCCGAAGACAAGCCGTCGTCAGATCCATCAGTGAGAGTTACTCGTCATCAGAGAAACCTCCTGGGGCTCCCCGCACCCACTGAAGCACTGACGTTGAGCCGGAACGTCAGCAAAGGAAAAGAGCACAGCGAGGCTATAAGGCCCGCCGACCCATCTGCCTCCATGCAGAGGGCAGAGGAGGATCCCGAGAAGGCTACGCTACGTCAGCAGCTCGCCGAACAGAAGAGGCTGGTTGACCAGCTCCTCGCCGAGCGCGCTGCAGAACGGCGGCCTGACTATGGTGATCCTAGGCCAGGACAGCAGGGACCGGAACAACCGCTCCTTGATGAGACTCTCCCGGGCAACCGTGATCATGCCGTGTTCGCCGACAGGAGAGAGGCCATTGCCTATGGCAAGAGGGCGCGGTATGTTTCGCCACACCCTCCCGAGCGGCGGGACTACTTGAGGGACCCCGCTCGGATTCCTCCCGCTGCCCCAAGGGCCGCTCCGCCAGCCATCCCACGAGCTGCCGAGTTCGACGACCCGGTCGACGACCCGGTTGAAGGGCCGTGAAATGCGCTCGTGGTTAGAGATCCTCGCCAGGACTGGAACCCATGTCCGGACGATCCGATGGCGGCGCTCATTGCCCGCTTGGAAGCCTTGGAGACTCGGCAGGTGGCGATCCCACCGGACGGCAAGCCCTACCCAGCATGGGTGGATGACATGCCGGCGCCTCCGGGATTCGGGAATCCCACTTTCTCCCCCTTCAATGGGACTGGAGATCCGCCACAGCATTTGGCCCACTTCAACTCGAGGTGCGGGCCTATGTTGGGGACTCCGGCGCAGCAGGAGGCCGCTAAGCTTCGCTGCTTTGTCCAGACACTGGAAGGGCCAGCATTTGTCTGGTACAGCCAGCTTCCCGTCGGGTCGATAACTAGCTGGGAGGACCTTCGTAGACAATTCCTCTACCAGTTCAGTTCCACGACCCGGAAGACGAGTATCGCAGACCTCTTCAAGTGCAAGCAGAGGCCTGATGAGCGAGTCGCGGACTTCGTCGCCCGATGGAAGGGTCTCACGTATTCCCTTGACATGCCATTGACTCAGGAGCAGTTGCTGACAATGTGCGTCGGGAACGTCAAGACCGAGCTGGTCCCTTCCCTGATCACTCAGAATTACCCCGGAGGGTTCAGGGACTTCTCAGACAAAGCTCAACGTCTTGAGGAAGCCCTGCAACAGGCCAGCTAGGCACACCCGCTGCCTCCTATGATTCCTGCAAGGAGAGTCAGCAGGGCTGAGCCCGCTGCTGTGGCCCAGATAGAGGCTCCCAGGCCGTTGGAGCTGCTGCCGGTGAGGCCAGCTCCACCGCCTCACAGGAATCCGCCTCCACGGGCTCAGTTCCCGGCCCAGCAGCGGCAGCCTCAGAACCGGCCGGCCCCTCCGCGTAATGTACCGCCACAACCCAGGCGAGATAATCAGGGTCCACCTCCTCGGCAGGCCCCTCCAGCCCCTCGTCAAGACCGCGCTCCCAGGGGCCCGCGACACCTGACGTACTCATTCCATGAGGATCAGGTCCCCGGTTATTTCCGGAGCGCCCTGGAGCAGAGGATTGTGCGACTGCCTGAGTGTTGGAAGCCAGAGGAGGCACATCTCACGGATAACCCCCGCTACTGCCCTTACCATCGAGCCCTGGGACACACCATCCAGCGGTGCTATGTGTTCAAGGACTGGCTCCAAGACCAGATTAACAACAATGTAATCAGGTTGGGCCCAGCTCCAGCACAAGTGGCGGCCGTATTCGTGGGATCAGATGACGATAGTGGCAACGAGGACGAATGGCAGCTGGTCTCCGACCGCGGGTCCCAGAAGTATAATAACTGGATGGCCCGCAAGACGACCATTCGCGCCCGGGGAATCATCCGTGCGCGCTTGAATCAGCCTGAGCCCCCAGAATCTGCGGGTGCTGCTTCGGCGTCGTCGTCCCAGCCTGCCTCTTCCAAAAAGAGCAAACGGCGGCAGCGCAAGAAGGAAGAGCGCGCCCCGCCAGTTCCGCCACTATCCCGTACTCTCGGCGATTTCATGCCCCCGGAGATGGGGGTCCCTCCTCGGATCCGCCCGGTGGTGGATGATTCGTCCGATGAAAGTGTTGGGTACGCTTCGGTTAATACCGTCGAGCTGGTAAATCCCTTTTCGGTTCCTGACATTGAAGAACACCAGGTGGACCTCCCTAGTGTCCCCGGTCGTCGCCACCGTCGGAAGAACCGCAGCAGCAGGAGTCGCCGGGGCACAGCCGTCGGTACCTCCGGCCAGGCCGTGCACGCCACTGAGACTAGGCAGCAGGCTCAAGATCGAGCTCAACGTGCGCAGGCTCCCCATCCGGGGATGACGGATTCGCCTCCGCCACTGTTTGTGGTGTGGGACCAGGCAGAACCGCCTCAGCCGCGTCGCGACCAGCTCCGCCCTGCCACAAGTCCATCCCGGCCTCCTGACTCCAGTACGGTGACCATTTCCCGGACTGCGACCAGTGAACAGCGAGATGCGCCAAGTACCAGTCGGCCGCCGATCCAACCGGCAAGGCCCGTCATGCCACCAACCGCAGAGCAACCTCCTGCAACCAGGAACTCGCGCTTGGCCAAAAAGTATGATGTCCTGAAGCACTTGGCCGACATCCCAGCAAGGCTCTCCATCCTTGAGGCTCTGCGCATGTCATCTGAGATGCGCGAGGCACTCGCTGAAGCCCTGAAGAGCCCCCTCCAGTTTGAGACAGAGGTTGCGGCTGCAGAGGCCTTTCACGCCGAAACGATCGAGGACGCCGAATGTCAGGCAGTTATCTCGTTCTCTGGTAAGGATGAAGACCCTCCTATACAGGGACACATTCGTCCGCTGTATGTCACTGGCCAGTTCAACGGCCTTGAAGTCCGGCGTTGTCTTGTCGACACGGGGTCCGGGATTAACCTGATTCCAACTCGGACGCTCCGGAGATTGGGGATGTCTGAGGATGACTTGATTCCCTCCGACCTCAGGATCCAGGGGTACGACCGCACCGAGCAAACCCCGGTCGGCAAGATACGTTTGAAGACCCAGTTCGGTGACTTGGTTGCCAACACCGAATTCATGGTAGTCTCTCAGGACACTGCGTATAACGCATTGATGGGCAGGCCATGGCTTCACCTTCACGCGGCGGTTCCCTCGTCATACCACCAATGCCTCAAATACTCCCTTAATGGTCGAGTAGGCGTGCTTTTTCCAGGACCTGGTAGCCCCAATGCAGTTGCCAACGCAGTCTCTCCCGTGGACGATCCCTCCCCGAGTGGAGAGGACGTGGAAGATGCACCCCCAGCCTTTGAGGAGGGCGTCCCCGCCACAGTCGATGAGTTAATACAGGTGAACCTTGGAACCGAAGCCGATCCAAGACCCACGTTGGTCAGTGCCGCCATGCCCTCTGAGGAGCGGCAGCAGTACGTGGACTTTCTCAGGCAGCACCGTGATGTATTCGCTTGGGGCTATGACGAGATGCCGGGGCTAGATCCTCAGGTAGCCGTCCACCGCCTTGGTCTCCCGGCGAACCATCGCGGGTTCAAGCAGCCTCCCAGGAAGATGCACCCATCCCATGGTGCCATGGTTGAGGCCGAAGTTGACAAGCTTATCAAAGCCAACTTCGTGAGGGAAGTTCAGTACCCCAAATGGCTGGCCAACATTGTGCCGGTCAGGAAGAAGAACGGGCAGATTAGAGTCTGCATCGACTTCCGCGATCTCAACCGCCACTGTCCGAAGGATGATTTTCCCCTTCCAGTGACAGAGCTGTTGATTGATGCCACGGCAGGGTTCCAAGCCCTCTCCTTCATGGATGGATACTCCGGATACAACCAAATTCGGATGGCCCCTGAGGATGAGGAGTTCACTGCCTTCAGGGCCCCCCAAGGTACCTTTTGCTACCGGGTCATGCCCTTCGGCCTGAAGAATGCAGGTGCCACCTACCAACGGGCGATGCACCGCATATTCAAGCCAATCCTCGGCACACTGGTGGAATGCTACGTCGACGACTTGGTTGTCAAATCGCGCCAGCGTCAGGACCATCTCAAAGATCTTGAGAAAGTGTTCAGCTTCCTCCGGTCTCGCTGCCTGAAGATGAACCCGTTGAAGTGTGCCTTTGGGGTCACCTCCGGAAAGTTCCTTGGATTTGTGGTAAGATACCGGGGTATTGAGATCGACCCAGAGAAAATCAGGGCGATTAGCCAGATGCCTCCCCCGGGTACCGTCCGGGAACTGCAAGGGTTCCAAGGCCACTTAGCCTATATACGCCGATTCATTGCGAATCTGGCCGGCAAGTGTAAGCCCTTTTCTCGGCTTATGAAGAAAGGTGCCACCTATGTATGGGATAAAGAGTGTCAGACCGCTTTCGAGGAAATCAAGTAGTACCTGCTTCAACCTCCGGTCCTGATGCCGCCCGTATCCGGAAAGCCGCTGGTCCTTTATGTGACCGCCCTGGAACGGTCCCTGGGTGCCCTTCTCGCCCAGAAGAACAACGAGGGAACAGAGAATAGCCTCTATTACCTCAGTCGCATGCTCCTCGATGCGGAGGTTAGGTATTCCCCCATCGAGAAGAGCTGCCTGGCGCTCGTATTTGCCGTACAGAAATTACGGCACTACTTGCAGCACCATGAGGTACAGTTGGTTTCTCGGGTAGACCCGTTGAAATATATCCTGAGCCGACCTATGTTGACTGGCCGTCTAGCGCGGTGGGCTGTGATTCTCCAGCAGTTCGACATCAGGTATGTGTCTCAGAAGGCCATCAAAGGGCAGGCATTGGCAGACTTTCTGGCCGCTCACCCGACCTCCGCGGATCAGCCGCTGGATCTAGGCTTTCCTGATGAGACCATTCTCTCGGTTGATCGAGCCGATCCATGCTGGCAGATGCACTTTGACGGTGCCTCCCGGAGCCCCACCGGTAGAAGACTCGATAATCCTAAGCTCAATAGAGTGGGCTTGGGCATCGTCTTCATTACCCCGGAGCGAGCCGTGCTGCCATACTCTTTCCTGTTGTCAGAGGGCTGTACCAACAATGAGGCGGAATACCATGCCCTCATCACCGGCCTCGAGTTGGCTCTCGAGATCGACGTGCCCCGTCTGTGCGTGAAAGGGGACTCCGAGCTGGTCGTTAAGCAGATCAATGGCGACTACGTTGTCAGGAAGCCGGAACTTGTGCCATTGTTGGAGTGCACCCTTCTTCTGATGGCCCGGTTCCCTTCTCGGCCGGAAATTGTCCATGTTCCCCGGTCGCAGAACGGTCGAGCAGATGCTTTGGCCAGCCTGGCTGCGTCACTTGCGGAACCTGAACAGGACAACCTGATCGTCCGCGTGACGCGCCGCAGGCTCATCGCTCCCGTTGTCCCGGAAGAAGATCGCGGCCCGTTGGTAAGTAACCTCACCACGGTTGCCCCTATGCCCGGAGCCCCGAGTACCCCAGATATAGCAGTCGAATCAGCCCGTGATTGGAGGGAGCCTTTGGTTGAGTACCTCCAACATGGCATTCTTCCGTCAGATCGAGCTGAGCGCGAGCGAGTTCGACGCCGCGCATCGCAGTTCGTCCTCCAGAGCAGTCCCGGCCTGGAGCAGATCCTCTACAAATGCGGATTTGATGGTGTTCTCCTCCGTTGCCTTCAGGGAGTTGAGATCCCACGAGTCATGCAAGAGGTTCATGCTGGTTCATGCGGCGCCCACCAGACTGGGCCGAAGCTGTCCCACCAGATTCGGAGGTTGGGATACTTCTGGCCCTCTATGATCCATGACTGCATCGAGTACGCCAGGAGGTGCCATGCGTGCCAGGTTCATGCGAACTTTGTGCATCGGCCGCCGGAGCCTCTCCATACCACAAGGTATTCCTGGCCCTTTGCAGTCTGGGGACTGGACGTTGTGGGACCTTACCCGCCGGCGACAGCTCGCCAGTGCCGGTTCATTCTGACCGCCACGGACTTCTTCTCCAAATGGGCAGAAGCGATTCCGCTCAGAGAGGTCAAATCCTGTTCGATCGCTGACTTCGTGACCTCCAACATCATCTATCGATTTGGAGTGCCTCACGCTATCCTCACGGATAACGGAACCAATTTCCGAGCAGCCGAGTTGAAGAAGTTGTACGCCAAGTATAACATCCGCTCGAACCATACATCTCGCTATCATGCGCAGGCGAATGGACAGATCGAGGCGTTTAACAAAACCCTCTCTAACATTCTGCAAAAGATGGTTGGTCAGAACAAGAAGAGTTGGCCGGACAAGCTCCCCAACGCCCTCTGGGCTTATCGGACAACGACTCGCAATTCCACCCAGATGACCCCTTATTCCCTGGTGTATGGAGCTGAGGCCGTCCTGCCCATCGAGATCCAGTTACCGTCCTTGCGCACTGCGGTCTACGACCAGCAAGCGCCGGACAGAGTTGCTGAAGCCCGTCTAGTCGAGTTGGAAGCACTGGATGAGAATAGACTTCGCGCTTTGCACAACTTGGAGAGGCATCAAAGCAGAATGGCTCGAGCTTTCAATAAGAAGGTTCGCCTCCGCTCCTTCCTGCAGGGTGAGCTAGTGCTAGCCCTAAGAGCACCGATGATCCCCGGCAGGAAGCCGCCCAAGTTGGAGCCCAAGTGGGAGGGACCTTTTGTTGTCCACAAGGTCTATCCCAATGGCGCGTACTCCCTAGCGACTATGGATGGTGAGCGTGTCACTCCTCCCACCAACGCTAGGTTCCTCAAGCAATACTTTGCCTGAGTGTGCGCTTCGTCCTGCATGACGCTAAACTGCGCTTCGTCCTGCATGACGCTAAACTGCGCTTCGTCCTGCATGACGCTAAACTGCGCTTCGTCCTGCATGACGCTAAACTGCGCTTCGTCCTGCATGACGCTAAACTGCGCTTCGTCCTGCATGACGCTAAACTGCGCTTCGTCCTGCATGACGCTAAACTGCGCTTCGTCCTGCATGACGCTAAACTGCGCTTCGTCCTGCATGACGCTAAACTGCGCTTCGTCCTGCATGACGCTAAACTGCGCTTCGTCCTGCATGACGCTAAACTGCGCTTCGTCCCGCATGACGCTAAACTGCACTACGTCCGAGCTACAAGACGTTAAACTGTTCAGCATTCGTCCTGCATGACGTAAAACTGCCACTCAAGAACTACGTATGGCTTGATTCCCATCCTTATGGGATACGTAGGACCGCCTGAACCCTCGTGTTTCAGGCCCAGCCCCATCCTTCGGGAATTTCCATCCCATCTCGGGCCCTTGGCCCAGTTGCCCCCGGGTGTGCGGCGTATGGTGTGAGTGCGGGGCTATGCCCTCATTCACGTCGGTTTGCTCGTCACGCTGTACGCCCCCCCACGTTTGGAGATGCCTTCTGCTCCCCCCTTCTTTTTTCCTTATCGTCCTGCATGACGTTAAACTGCACTTCAAGAACTACGTATGGCTTGATTCCCATCCTTATGGGATACGTAGGACCGCCTAGACATTCATGTTTCAGGCCCAGCCCCATTTCCTGGGAATCTCTATCCCGCGTTGGGCCTCTGGCCCCCAGTTCCCCTCCTTTTTGTGCGAGGCGTATCGCGTGAGCGGGGGATTACGTCCTCATTCACGTCGGTCTACTGGTCGCGCCGTACGCCTCCCCCGTGTGTGGGACTACCTCACACCCCTCATCGTCCTGCATGACGTTAAACTGCCTTTCCAGAACTACGTATGGCTTGATTCCCATCCTTATGGGATACGTAGGACCGCCTGGACGCTTGTGTCTCAGGTCCAGCCCCGTCTCTTGGTTGATCACGGGGATCTGCCCCCCTTCGGTTGCTCTCAGGGTGAGTCCTCCGACCCTTTCCGGAGATCTGTTAACATGTTTTGGGTGCTTCGGTCTATGACTCGTAGTGTCAGATTCAATCCCGACAAGTTTTGTGTTGCTTGTCAGGCCCCGCGCTTCCTCTTGTTCGAGCCTTCACTCAAAGGGATCCTCGTTAGCGGTTTGGGTACGATGCCTCAGTGCTCTCCCACCGCTCCGGGTCGATTTACCGGCGGGTTTTGGGCCGCAATTCGATATGAATCCTGCGATTGAGCGGTTGATGCTCGTTTTGCTTGCCCCGTCTTAGGATGACGCGATCGGATGTTGTGTTGCGAATGCGTCAGCAACGTCCTTGATCGCCATGTCAGCTCTCTCAGGCTCTGAACATTGGTTGCGCAGTCCTCATCACACTCCGCCTTTGTGCGTTGTAGTGGAATCTTGACACTCTCTTCATACTGACCTCCGGTACGCCTCTACACGTTAGGCAGACCAACCAAGGTAATGATGTCGTTCGAGGCTCCCATGATCTGAGCACCAAGGATATATGCGGATGTTCTCCCCAAGGGCCATGCGTAGCTGGACCCTCGTCCCCATAAGGAGGAGGGAGTCGCCCGAACAATTGCGTTCTGGGCCCAGTATATCCGGAGGCTAGCATCTCTGCCCCTCGGGTGATGGACATATGCAGACCCCTATCCCAAGACTCTTCTCCTGGAATCGTGCGTGACCGCAGGGCTGGGTATGTTCCCACCTCCGCCGTGTCCGCCGTACCGCAATAAGCGGATTCCTCCATGGTCCGAACCACACGACCTTAAACTGTGTTATCTGGTCCTACCACACGACCGTAAACTGTGATCGTCTTGGCCGCCCGACGAGAAACGGCACTGCATCGTGATGTCCTCCTCAGGGGACACTCATGTTGGGCGCTGGTTAATGACCACGCCATTCATCAATGCCTTCCGTGGCTTGATTATTGTGGCGACGCCAGAGATTTCTCAATCACGGGCATGTCGCCGCACAAAGAAAAACCATTCATCTTTAAGGACAAACAAGAAATATCAAATGCCGCTCCTTTTGTGTGCGAGGGTCAGACCCGCACTCTTCCCCGCGCTGGTGCCCGATTGTGTTGCACCGCGCTTCAAGAACTACGTGCGGCTTGATTCCCATCCTTATGGGATACGTAGGAACGCCCGGATGTTTGAAACTTCGGGTCCAGCCCCCACCTCTTAGAGATTCCCCCTTCTCTGGGGAATCCGCCGCCTTCAGGTCACCCTCAAGGCGTGTTCCCCGACCCCTTGTCGTGGTCCACCGGTGTCGAGAGTACTCTGGTTTATTGCCAGGAGGGTCAGGATCCGCTTGGTCAGGTTTCCTCCACTTTTCAGGCTTCGTGCTCCCTTTCATTCGGACCCATCGTCTACGCCCTGGGTGGAGCCCCCGTGAACGGTTCGGACACAATGCCTCAGTGCTCTCCCACCGACTCGGGCCGGTACCCCCAATGGCCTCGGGCAGCAAATCGATATGAATCCTGCGATTGAGCGGTCGATGCTCGTTTGCTGCCTCATTCCACCAACGGTTAGTGCGATATTGATGCTGCTTTTCCGCCACGGTCGGCAGTACTCCCATATCGTTGCGCCGGTGCCCCCAGTCCTTGAGTGAATGGCCGCATGATTCACATTTTCCACCTCCCATTCTAACCAGGAGAAACCTCGACACTCTTGACACTATCCCTCAGTGCATCTTCGCATATCCAGGGGATATGACCACGATGTGGCGTGCTTTGAGTCTTTCTGGTCCGAGCTCTAAGACCTTAAACTAAGATCCCCCCTTATGGTCCGAGCTCTAAGACCTTAAACTAAGATCCCTCCTTATGGTCCGAGCTCTAAGACCTTAAACTAAGATCCCTCCTTATGGTCCGAGCTCTAAGACCTTAAACTAAGATCCCTCCTTATGGTCCGAGCTCTAAGACCTTAAACTAAGATCCCCCCTTATGGTCCGAGCTCTAAGACCTTAAACTAAGATCTCTCCTTATGGTCCGAGCTCTAAGACCTTAAACTAAGATCTCTCCTTATGGTCCGAGCTCTAAGACCTTAAACTAAGATCCCCCCTTATGGTCCGAGCTCTAAGACCTTAAACTAAGATCTCTCCTTATGGTCCGAGCTCTAAGACCTTAAACTAAGATCTCTCCTTATGGTCCGAGCTCTAAGACCTTAAACTAAGATCTCTCCTTATGGTCCGAGCTCTAAGACCTTAAACTAAGATCTCCCCTTATGGTCCGAGTTCTAAGACCTTAAACTAAGATCCTCTAGCCCTTATGGTCCGAGCTCTAAGACCTTAAACTAAGATCCTCTAGCCCATATGGTCCGAGCTCTAAGACCTTAAACTAAGATCCTCTAGCCCTATGGTCCGAGCTCTAAGACCTTAAACTAAGATCCTCCACCTTTATGGTCCGATCTCTAAGACCTTAAACTAAGATCCAGCCCTTATGGTCCGAGCTCTAAGACCCTAAACTAAGATCTACCCTAAACGGGATTCTACGTCCTGCATGACGTTAAACTGCACTCACAGAACTACGTGTGGCTTGATCTCCAGCCTGATGGAGTACGTAGGAACGCCCGGGCATTTCGACTCGGGTCCAGCCTCAGGGATCGTTAAGTCCCGCCCCTCCTCGTCGCCGGCCGTCTGGCCTGACTTCGGGTAGAGTGGTACAGTTGTGATATTCTCCCCGATTCAGCTCGGGATGCCCCATCGCAAGGATGGGAAGCGACGGTTTCCTCGTCAGAGAGGTGCTGTCTGAGAATTGAGGTGACTCACGGCCAGATTAGTGCATCCGCCTAATACGCTTCCCCCACGGTGGCGCAATTTTGAGAGCGTTGGATTCTGTCCGAACAAATCGTCACTTCGCCCCACGCTTCGCATGCCCTGTTGATCTGGATTTTCCACCCTTGTGTCTGAAGGAACCCCAAAGCGGTATTCATGATGACATGTGGTCCGCCTCCTGCAATATGAATGATGGCCTTTTTCGGTCCGTCTATTGCAGTTGTTATGGTCGATCCACTGTCCGCCTACCGTCTTGGGCATTTCCTGGAAGGCCGACCGTTGTGGATGTCTGGATTCGGGACACGCGATTCACCCTTTCTCGTTTCCCTATGTTCGGATAAAATCTCAACGCCCCTAGCGTTGTCCCGCTCGTGTGTTGGAACAAGTTGGGGGATGATACATTGGTTAGGTCTGAGGTCTCGTTTCCTAGGAATGACCTCCCTCTTTTCTCCAGAAACCCAGCGCCCCTATTTATAGGCGAGGCCGGGGCCGCGCTGCGCGGAAAGCGCTTTGCGCGACCGCAGCGGCGAATTTCGCGACCGGCGCCCCTTGTTTGCGCGCCTAAGTCCCGCGCCGCCCAGGACTTCGGCATTCCGGCGTCTCCCTCGGAACCCGATCGTTGCGACCTCTCGCCGATCAGATTCCGAGGGGGGGCTTTTGTAGACGCCGGAAAAGTCCGTTGTTCCCAAACGAAACTCCGGATGCGGAAAGCGAAGTGATATTTGGAGTCGGAAGAACGTTTCGGAGGGCCCGGAGGCCTTGCGCGGAATTTCAGAGGCCCGCGCGCAAAGGTGATGTTCCGCGCGCAAACCCCCCGGGATGCGCGCAATGCGCCGGTCCGGCGCGCAATTTTGCGCGCCGCGGGTCCGCGCGACTCCCTTGCGCGCCGCGCCCGATTCCGCGCCCGCGAGGAGAATTTCGCGCTCGCACCCTGGATTCCGCGCCCGGGGTTGCCTATAAATACAAGGCGACCCCCAACATTTCAAAGGTTGCTGGAAGTCGAAACGTCTCTCGTGCGCGCAATTCAACCCCTTCCGCGCGCAATGACGAACTTCAGGTAACCTCCTTTCTTTCGCGCAAGAAAGCCTCGGGGTCCGCCTTCGCGCGCAATCCCCGCTGGCTCCTTTCATTTGAATAAACACTCACCCTAAGGTCTTTGCGCGCAAAAGGACCCGCTTGCGCGCAATTGCCCCCGGGGTGCGCGCAATCCGGCCCGATTGCGCGCACCCCCCCTTCTTTCAAGTGGCCATTCGTTAAAGAATGAGCCGTTGCCCCCGCGCGCTATCCGAAGCCCGGTGTGAGCATTCTCAAGCATCCGCGCGCAAGGCGCTGGCCCAATTGCGCGCCAGCCGCCCCGATTGCGCGCTGGCCCGCAGTATTGCGCGCAAAGCTTCCTTTTTGCGCGCAATCTGCCAGGGTCGTCCCCGTTGACCTCCTAAGGGTACCTGCCCACGTGGCGCCCGATGCTCCTCATCCTGGGTGCCCGCACCGTGCGTTGTCTTCCCGTGCGGCCATCCGGGTTCGTGCGAAGTGACATACACCCATCGTCCGGCAACCTCTGCCCTGCATGACGTTAAACTGCGCATACGTCCGAGCTACAAGACGTTAAACTGTTCAGCATTCGTCCCGCATGACGTTAAACTGCGCATACGTCCAGTATGACGTTAAACTGCATATGCGTCCAGCATGACGTTAAACTGCACATCCGTCCAAGCTGCACGACGTTAAACTGCCTAGCCCCCATCGTCCGCGCTGCAAGACGTTAAACTGCCAAGTGCTTCGTCCTCAACACATGACGTTAAACTGTACTTCGTCCGGCAAGACGTTAAACCGTCCGCTTCGTCCTCAACACACGACGTTAAACTGTACTTCGTCCGGCAAGACGTTAAACCGTCCGCTTCATCCGATCCCGTGCTCTGCACGCAGGATCTCCCCCGGTTTGGATGTGGCCCCCACCCGCTCGTCTCTGCAGGGATGTCGGGATTGTCCCGCTTTCGGGGCGATTTAATGGGAGTGGCTTTTCCCTACGGGGGCAGGGTATTACAAACCCCTAATTTCTCGTGGGAGGCTGCACATGTGTATCTCCATTGCGCCTCCCCACTGCCGAAGCCAGTAGAGGGTCTGACTGGGATCGAGGTGTCTTCTGCTTTCGGTCCAAGTCCCTTCCAACTGAGTTTTGCAGCATCCGGGCTGCCCCAAGTGCGTAAGTCCTGACAGAATGAACTACGTGGACTTTGATCCCTGTCTCCTATACAGGGTACGTAGGAAGCCTCCCTGAGGTCCAAGCCCACCACCTGGTCGTCCCGGTCGTATTTACGTCGGTTCGTCCATCAGTGGACCCCTCCAGGGTTCACGCTTGCGTTGATTCACCTATGAATCCGCCCCTGTGGAAGACTGCCCGTGTGTATCTCCACGGTGCCTCCCCACAGCCCCCCTTTTCCATTTCCCCTTTTATCGTCCAGCATGACGTGAAACTGTGATCCACCCGGCCGTTCCATCCCCCTCTGTGCGAGGTGGTTCGGTTCAATCCTCCGCCCGGCGGCCTAGACCTCTTCGTGAGTCGGCTTGCCGACGTCCAGCATGACGTTAAACTGTATGCCCGAACTACGTTGACTTTGATCCGTGTTAACGCGCGGTACGTAGGAAGCCCCTCTGGGGTCCAAGCTCTTCACTTCATCATCCATCCTGATCCTTACCCGGGCCGCCACATCCCGGTGGGGTCATGCCACTTAACTCCACTCCACATCATTTGGGAAGCCGCCCATGTGCTGGCCCCAGCGTCGGAGGTTCCCCGCAAGGGGTTCTGTCATCTGATCCGCTTTTCGTGTTGATCGGTCCGATGTCGTCCCCGCTGGACGTTAAACTCGCGGCATACCCCGTGTTAAACATGGGAAGCTGAGGAAAACCTCAGGTGACACAGTTCCCCACACCTAGTACGGGATGCCTCAGGCCATCATGCCTTCGAGAAGCCCTATTAGGGACGGAAGACAGATGTGCAGAGCCGCAGTGTTACGACATGCCCCCAGCACCCAGAGCCACCCGGCCTTCTCACCGCAGGTTGCTGCCCCGCCCAGACTCCTTGGAGCGTCCGGGCGGAAGCAGCGTAATTAACCGGTGTCCATGAAGATATGGCGCCGGGAACGAGATTCACGAACATTCTTAAGTCTATGAGGGAGACCCGGATTAGGCGACGAGTTCCAAGGAGACGTCCAAGGAAGGAGGAGCTGACATCCCATCATCTCGGTTTCGATCAAGGAGCAGACGCCCCTGAATAAGGGACGAATGCCGCCCGCCCTTGGAAAGCGGGACTGCGGGACCACAAGCCGCGCGCCCATCCCCTCGGGTTGACGGGTGCACGCGCGAACGCGTCCTGGCGGAACAGCGTAACCCGACGCACATCCGCACCGAAACAGATGCAAAATGAATTTGAAATGAGTTTAATGGGTGAACTTAAATTCTTTCTTGGTTTTCAAATATTTCAAAATGATGATGGAATTATTTTAACTCAAAGTAAATATACTAGAGATATTTTAAAACATTTTGGATTGGATAAAACAAAAAGTAGTGACACTCCCATGAGTACCACCTGTAAGATGGATCTTGATGAAAATGGTAAATTTATTGATCAAACCACTTATAGAGGAATGATTGGAAGTATACTCTACCTGACTACTAGTCATCCTGATATTATGTTTAGTGTGTGTATGTGTGATCATTTTCAAGAAAAACCTAAAGAGTCACATTTAAATGATGTAAAGAGAATTTTCAAATACCTCAAGCATACTCCCAATTTAGGATTGTTCTATCCCAAAGGACAATCATTTGAATTAGTGAGTTATTCTGATGCTGATTTTTCTGGATGTAAGTTAGATAGAAAAATCACCTTTGGAACATGTCATATTTTAGGAAAGTCACTAGTATCATGGTGTAGTAAGAAACAAAATTTTGTTGCATTATCAACTGCAGAAGCTGAATACATAGCTGCTGGAAGTTGTTGTGCACAAATTTTGTGGATGAAACACACATTACTAGACTATGGATATCAATTCAGACATGTACCAATAAATTGTGACAACACAAGTGCTATTAATATTTCTAAGAATCCTGTTTCTCATTCTAGGAAAAAACATATTGATGTAAGACATTACTTTTGGAGGGATCATTGTCAAAAAGGTGATATCACTTTGGAATTCATTGGTACTGAATATCAATTTGCTGATATATTCACTAAACCATTAAATTCTGAAAGATTAGACTACATCATACATGATCTTGGTATGATTAACCATAAGTAAATTTCCTACTGATCTTAACGTTTAATAATTTACTGTACTTTACATTACGGTTTCATACTTACTGTTTCTAAGTTACTGTTTTATGCTCACGGTCTGACAACTCACTATCTCACCGTGACTATATAAAATGCCCACTGTCTCACCGTGATGACTATAAACTGTCTCACCATGATGAGTAGTTTTTTGTCTCACTGTAATACCTACTCACGGTCTCACCGTGAGAATTATGTTTATTCTTATTTTAACCCGTATCGCGGTAATTTTTATTTCACGGCTATTTGATTTCCCGCGTTTTTGTTTTTATGACGTTTGACATTCCCAAATGATAAAACTTAAGGGTTTCATTCAATTCCTTACCTGAACTCTCTCCTAATCCTTCTCTTCCCTCTCTCCCGAACCTTCAGTGAATGCCAAGGATGAAGCATCCATCTTCACCCTCGTCTGAGAAGCGCCGCTCTAGGAAACAAAAGAGGATACCGAGGATTGCTCTTGAAGGACCTCTAAACCCAAACCTAGTAAGTCGTACAGTTGTACCTGAAAAAGAGGTTTTCCCTGAATGGTTGTTGTCTAGAAGATCTTTAGTTTTTAAAGTTTTAAGAGAACAAGTATGGCTTGAATGGTTCACTGGACAGAATAGACCAATTTACTCGAGGCTTGTATCTCAATTCTATCAGTATGTGAATTTCTATTTTGAGTTTGGAGAAAGCTTTATGGTGACCAGCTGGATCGATGTTCAGAAGTGCTCTTTCTCTTCAAGTTTGTGGGCTGCATGCCTAAGAATTCCACATGAAGGAGTTTGTGAAGATTACCAGAGAGACGCTCCTCTAACAATCGACATCTTTGACCTAGATAATTCTTTGGAAAGTCTAACTGGAAATGGCACCAAGCGAAGGTTCATAGCTGCTGAACTAGATGGGGAGACAAGACTTCTGGTCAAGTTTGTTCATAATTTGGTTAGTCCATGAAAAGGGGATTTTGCTGTGATGAAGTATCAGGATGTGTTCCTGATTCACCTATTGAAGAATAGCCATAAGATCAATCTGTGTAAGTATGTTATCAACCATATCTGTGAGATAATTAAAGTAACTTCCAAATCCACCTCCCTATTTTATTCAAGGATGATTTTAGCTATGTTAGTTGCAAAAGGGATGGTTGGACCTAATGAAGAAAAATTAGAGAACCTTGATTACTACCTATCCATGCCTATCATCAGAAGGATAAAGATTAGCTGGAATCCCTGGAAAAATCAGTGGGTTGAGGATAGTGATCAACTATATAAAAAGTTTAATCATGTTGACTATCCAAGAAGGCCTAAGAACCGAGCTGATCCTGGTTTGGAACCAGATGAAGTGGCTGAGTATTCAGAAGAAGAGGAACAAGAAGATGTAACAGCTGAAGTATCACCTAGATAAGAACCTGAAATACCTCAAGGAGAGGAAGTTGTTGTTGAAAAGGAAAGGACTATGGATCCTTCATTTGTTATTCATGAGGAAGAAGCTCATCCTAATGCTGCAAGGAAATTGGTTTTTCATATTTCAGAACAGCAAGAAACCTTAGAGGCCGATCTTGTTGAAGAGAATATTTCTATTGATAAAGAAGCAAGTCTGGAAGCTCATCCAGTGGAACAATCGGTTCCTGAGATTATTCCATCTACTGAAGAAAGGATGGAAATTTCCTTTCATCTGGCAAGGCAAGAGTTTTCTGAAGAGATTAAGGATGATCCATTGGATCTTGTCCATGTTCCTGAACCTCAAGAATCTAGAAGGGAAGCACAATTTGAGGGTGAGGAACCTCAGAACCTTGATATTGTGGAAGCTGGATCTGTTGAAGCTTCTCAACCTTATATCACTTTTTCTGTGTACTCTCGGTATGAGTTCCCAAGATTTTATGATGTGAATGAGTCATAGAAAGTGACTGCAACTGGAATGGATCTTTCTTCTCTGTTTCAACTGAAGTCCATAGCTCATCCAGAACCAGAACCAGATCCCCAACCTCAATCTGAATCAGAATCTGAGTCTAAATATGACTCTGAAACTCAACCATAATCTGAACCACTACCTTTACCTGCATCCTTACCTGATCATCACTCCTTTGTGAACAAAGATGATCTGAAAGTTTTTGGAGAGACTTTGTTAGCTGGAGTTGAGAAAATTGTCTCCACTAAACCTCACCTAGTGACTCAGTTAAGTCAAGAAGATGCATAAATTCTCTTGGAAAATATTATCTTTCATATTCAACCAAGGATGATCCGTGAATTTCAAGAAGTTAGAGTAGAGAATAAGCTACTGAGTGCTGATGTTTCAAATCTGAAAATTATGGTAGCAAGTCTGCAGAATGAATTATCTTTGAGATCAGAGCTTGCTCCTGTTTCTGCCCCTGCACGTGTTGTTATTTCTCCTGAGTCTTCTAATTCCCTCCTTGCTTGGGAGATTGTGTCTCATGTTCATCCATACCTACTATATTTTGATGAAAATATTGGAAAAAGACAAACCAAAATGATGGAATGCATGAGAGAGCTTGTAGAAAATCTGAATAAGCTTACAGATGAATACACTGGATGCCTACAAAAAGTTCTGAAACAGCTCAAAGTTCTAACTGAAACCGTCAAGGATTCATCTACTTTTGGTCAGACCTTCACACCTTCTTTGGATGATTTTATGCTGAGATCCATAATAAAGGAAGAACTTCAGAATGCCTTCAGTGGCTTGGATCTATCTTCTTTATCAGAAGTAATTAAGAATAGTGATAGAGCATTGGACTTGGTTAGAATTCATTCTAAGATAGCCAATGATTCTCAACAAGATATCACCAAGAAAATAGATTTGTATCTCTCCCGAATTTTCTCTAAATGTGATATGACAGATCACTTTAGATATCTTTTGGAAAATTTGAGAATCCCTTCGGTGACTCAAGCTTTTAAGGCTCAAGTTCAGAAACTTACAGAGTTCACCAGATTGTTGGACAGATTTCTGGAGAATAAGGTTGATTTTGAAAAGGCTATGAAATATAGTGGTGAAATCATTACTGATTTCATCAATATTTTGAAGTTGTATCTTCATGTGTGGAGTACTGATATAGTTGCTCCAGCTGCTGAACCCCTTAGACCTAGTTTACCTACCTTAGCCTCAACTGCCATGACAGTTAGCCAAGCTCTTTCTCAAATCCGGCCAGTCATTCTTGACCAACCACAACCCAGATCTTCTACTACTCCAACTTTGTCTCCATCTGTTTTTGAAGGTCTACCCTTACCCTCGTTGTCTACCACATTTATGCCTTCTTCTACTTCAGCACCAGCTCCTACTGCTGATAAAGGCAAAGACAGAGTGGATCCCTGAAGATTCCGAGGACTGTTTTTCTTTTTGATGGGATGTCTTTTGTTGTTTCATGTTGTATTGTATTCTGAACCCTTTTTTAATGCCAAATGCAGTGTTTCATTTCATTATCTCTACTTTTTGATAATACAAAAAGGGGGAGAAAAACTACAATTGTGAAAAGGGGAGAAAACCTATAATTTCAGTTCTCTAATGATTTTTTCTATTCTAATATGATAGTTTCTTTTATGTTACATTTCATTTATATTATGACTATATCTGATTTGTGATCATCAAAAAGGGGGAGATTGTTGGACTCCTCATGTGTTAATCATGTTTTAATGATCACAAATCCTATTACTGTTAATTAATCTCAATCTTCATTTCACATCTTGCTAATTCTATTCAATCTCAATAATAGCTACACATCATGTTTTAATGATAACAAATCTTATGGATGTTAATTACTCTTTTTATTATTTACAAGTCTTATGCATGATCACAATTCTCACATATATTATCACACCTTTATATTTATGATTCAATCTCTTTTACTATCTAGTGATTAAACTTAATCCATGTTCTGTATATTACTGTCTAAATACAAATAACGATATTTGTCTAAGCATGGAGACACCGTGAAAGAATCACCATGACCTAGACACCATGAAGGACTCATCGTGACCCAGACACTGTGAAGGACTCACCGTGACCCAGACACAGTGAAGGACTCATCGTGACCCAGAAACCGTGAAGGACTCACTGTGACCCAGACACCGTGAAGGACTCACCGTGACCCAGACACCGTGAAGGACACACCGTGAAGGACAAACCGTGAACCACACACCGTGAAGAAGAAACCGTTTACTTAATCACTGTGACAACGTTTCTTGAGTTTTTTTGTCAATATTATTTAAATATTGCTAATAGTCATATTTGTTGTTTTTAATGCATTTAATGTTGTTTAATGTTAGTTGTTGGCATGTCAGGAAACCGTATCTCGTGCCTATGAAAAGTGAATCATTCCTACTGCCAGAACTCATGGAATATAAGAAAGACTGAGATGCATTACACAAAAAAAATGTGCAAGTGGAAAAGAAAGAGAAGTGTGACGATACAACGAGAAGAACATACATACATCAGAGAACAATCCTGAACAAGAATCAGATTACAAGACCTTAAGAGAACTCTCATGAGTGCAATCCAATAGTGCGGAAGAACACACGACGAATCAAGAGACCTTTCTCACTCCTGAAGAAGACAAGCTGAACTACAACACTCTTTTTTTCAACAGAAAAACCACATAAGGACTCAGAAGCATTCCTGGTAAATCCAACGAGTCCAAAGCTACATTGATAATCACTAGATATTTCTAAACTCTCATCTATCTTCTCTATGTGATTTATTTATTAACTTTCGAACAGTGTGGTGTACTCTGTATATCTTTTACACACACTGTCTCCTGCACTGAACTGGAGGATATCAAAATCCTCACTCAAATTCTCTTAACTCCTGTTTACCCACATCAACTGTGAAAGAGGTCCTTGTGTGACCTGGTATTTGTTTTTTTTTCAAGAAGAAATGTGGTAGAGGTCCCTGCGTGGCCTAGACAGTTTTGTAAATTATTGTTAACCCCGATCCAGGGTGTGGATCAAATTTATATAAATTTGAGAGGACTAATTCTCGGCTTGAGACTGAACCTCTTGTTATATATGTTGTGCATCTTTAATTTAAGTTTAAAGATACTACATATATCTTATTTATTTCGCTGCTATTACATTGAAATACAAAACTATTTTGAAGCTACTTTGATAGTTAAATTAGCAAGTGTTTACACTTATTGTAAATCAATAGGTTATCTTCAAAAGTTAGTTTGACCTTGTGGTTAAATTAACTGAGACCTAATAAATATTTGAGAAGCTAATTGAACATTTACAATCTGTATAAATTCACTACAGTTTAACTTATTTTATAAATCGGGGGATTTTAACTAGACAATATTTTATCAGAAATTTTAATTGGAACTCAATTCACCCCCCCCCCTCTTGAGTGTCCACTCCGACCAACACTATATATAAGAATACCAATATAATCATTACCTAAGGTATTGGAGATCTATAATGGGATCACACTTCATATAATCTATATCATCCTCACCAGTGAGCTATAATGTGGCTCAAAACATCATATAATCTATATCGGGCTCATTCGTTATTCATTAGCTATAATGTGGCTCAACCCTTCATATATTCTATATCGGGATCACCTATTTTTTATAAGATATCATGGGGGTTAACCCATCATATAAATAGAATAATAAATATGGTCAACTTCCATCTTCGGAGTACCCATTTCATTAAAGGTTATAATATAGACACTCATCCTTGGTTTATCATTGAACCTCCCATCATTGGCTAATAAAATAACTACATGTCCCTAGATTTTCACAAAATCACCAGTTATTGGTTGAAAATTTAACTACCCATCCTTGGTTTATCACGAAACCACACATCATTGTTTTATAACAAAACCACCCATTATCCAAAATAATGACCAATAGCCATAACATAAAGATAAATCATTAAATCTTGCATCATAAAAACATTCTTTGAAAAAAAACATTACATTTTCAAATCACTAATTTTGAAAAACTATGCACATACAATTGAAATAAATTGAAAGTAACCATATAAAAATATAATGTATGCTAAAAAATATTAAGAAGAAATGAAATCAGAAAATTTCATTCATTCCATAAATATAATAATAAAATATTCTTTTTACATTTTTAAAAATAATATTTTAAAAATCCTTTTTTAAAAGAAAATCCCATATGTAACACCATAAAAAGATCCATTTTTTGAAAACATTTGAGAGAAATTGGAAAATAATCCTTCCTAAAAATTATATGTACATATAAATAAATTATTAAAAATTATTTTAAAAACATGGACATGAAAGAGAAATATTTATAAAATAAACCTTTATAACATTTAAAATGAGGCTTTTTAGTTAAATAGGCCCTTACCTTCTGTCTGAAATTTATGAAATTGCTCTAAATATCCTACAGGATCAAATTGTATTAATTAATTAATTAATTTAAAAAATATATAAATCTATATTTGATTTATTATAATTTTTTTATGTTTATTTATTGAAATTTCAATGTGTTATAAAGATCAATTTCATCATTTTAGAAGCTTTAGTTTCAAGGATTCATGGTCGGTTCACTTGAGTATAATTATGGTTATTATTGTAAAATGGAAATATAACTCTATAAGCAGAATGAAGTGGTATTAATGAACTTCCAAAAGTATAAATGGTCCCATATATCATTTTAATTTCTTGTTTGAGTATGATTCATTCGATAATAATGTTAATGATAAATGGTTAGTTTATTTTGGTGGTTATTCTAACCATCACAAACTAGTTTCATTTTATTTAATATTATGTCTATATATTAGTTCCAAAACATGAAATAAGTTATTATATACTTATTAATATCTGATTTAACAAAAATAATAGTTTTATGACCAACCTTGAAGGTGGTAATGGAAAACAAAAACCAATGACAATAACTCATCCTAAGCACCAATAATCAGTTATATTAGGAGAAGCAGGTTAAAGTACAAGGTTAGTGTTTAGAAACATGCCAAGAAACCCATAAAGAAATAATATAATACCACAATGACATCATATCTCATACGGATTATTACTATGTAATAT
The DNA here is from genome assembly GCA_963277665.1 of Viscum album. Taxonomy (NCBI): domain Eukaryota; kingdom Viridiplantae; phylum Streptophyta; class Magnoliopsida; order Santalales; family Viscaceae; genus Viscum; species Viscum album. Next base: position 1,679,374,773 of record OY728119.1, on the reverse strand, counting down.
AATCCCTTTATCATGATATCTCTAATCAAGCTGTTTGAATGCTAGCACCATCAACCTATGTGCTCCATGTCTCTTACTTTGACTTTTTGGAAATCAAACTTGGTTGTAAAACACCATGCCCATTGATTTATTTAGTACATATATTTTCTATAAAATTTCATGAGATATCAAATTCCATTAAATAACATAATGGAAAATTCTTTCTCACATTATCAATTAAATAAATATTATACGTGACACACCCAATATATCCTACCTCGCAGTGAACATATGTTGTCATGGATTTCATCAATACATAAATGTACATGAGTTATGACTATAATTATTAATAATATTAAATTATATAGATAAATACACACTTTTGTAGATAGGAACATCTAATAACACATATAAATGTGGATTTTCTACTAGCAGGTATCGTTCTCATAAATTTCTACACTTGAAATTACCAAGGGAATACACTATGAGAAGGTACCACAATGTCCTATGAGTATCCACCCCTAAGAGACTATTCTTGAAATATCCAAACTCTATGATACAATAATTCACTACATGAACCTATTCATATTGGGTAATTAATCTAAAAATGCTCTATCATGGTGACAGTCTATTCTTATATATGAATTTTAAGGATTTTTAAGGGTTCCAAATCATTAACGATGGGAAATAACATTCCCTCGGTTCTTTAAGAAGAAATTTTTAGTTCTCTTACCATGAAGACCAACTAGTAACATTCCAAATCAAACATTTCCTTATGAGAAATGGGACAAACTGATTGAAAAAGTAAATAGAAAACGAATCAATTAACTGTGTCTAGGTCCTAGTACTCTTTCTAAAAATCAACAAATCATCCATCAATATTTATTCATATCCATTTTGGACACAATAAAAGAGACACATTATTACATTCCCAACTGAAAAAGTGGAATCCCAGAGTTTTGTAATGTCTAAGATTTTTCCATGTATTGTTTTTTAATATTATATGGAATGATTTCGTGATCAAGCACTGATATGGCATGAGATTCTAAGGAAAAGTGTGCCCATAAAAATTTTTACAAAAATATTAAAATATTTAATAACATGAACATGTGGTTTTTCTAAAAATGTGGAATAACTCTTAAATGGTTTCCTGGATTAGAAATTCTTGAGGGTATCGTTGAGTTTAGAATGGGGAATTTACCCTAGGCGCGACTTAACATTCATCGACATGGTTTATTTGTGAAAAATATGTCATGTAAGTAAAAGGAATAAAATAATTTAACAAAAAAATTAGAAAAATAATTAAAAATATTATTATGTTCGAATTCTAGGGTTAGCAGCATAACCCTAGAATCCTCTAGAGAGTCGTTAGAGGGACATCTAAAGAATCCTTCCTGTGGAATGATGATGGATCAAGGATCAGTGAATGAAGATGACACAACAATCATCCTCCATCAATGATTCATACAAACTAAAGTATGTTTTATCTTGTGATTTTTATCCTTTTCTCAATCTCCGATGAACACAACTCAATTTAATGAACAATAATTGATCCACGCATCATTGGTAGATTTCAATTAGATAGTTTTAATTATTTTCTAGTTCATTGATTATACATATTTTATTATCCTTCTATGATAACTAATCGAGGCCAAATGAACAACGGATAAGGTTTGTTCCTCAATTTTATGATTTTTTAATTCCTCACTATGTTCTTCTCATTCTTTTCCATTGGAACCTTGCAATTCTTAGCTCGGCATTATTGGGTGGTTTCCAACTTGATCGGAGCCCCGGATTTGAGAAGAATTGACAAAATAGGTTTCATTTATGTAGATAGTGACCCAAAGAGCTTGGATCTATGAACATTTTGATTTTCGGGTATCAGAGGAGGCATAGTGGTCTGCAAAAGGGACCACCAGTGCACAGCAATGGAAATCGGTGAACGGTAGGGGTGCGATGTGGTGGAGCATGTGTGGGTAGCAGAGCCACGGGTGGCCGGTAATGGTGGTGGTGGATATATCATACACATTGGTGATGGAGGTGGATGTAGAGTGGTGGTGTAATACATTGAGCAGGTTGTGTCAGTTCGGGTCAGACGGGTCGGGTCGCACCAGCGGGTCGGGTCAAGCCGGTGGGACAAGCAAAAATTGGGTCGAATCTATGGTAACTAGGGTGGATACCAGTTTTGTTTCACCGTTGAGGTCTACCATGTGGTTTGGTTGATTGAAAGTTTCTCAACAGGGGTGTTCGACTATGCTGACAGTCGACCACGAGGCGTGCGGTAGAAGGAGTTGTTGCGGATGTAACGACTGTTTGGAATGATTGATCACATCAGTCAGCCATAATCCATGGTATAATGAGAAACTATGGGTACAATGACCACATGGTCAGAACATGGGTGGTCAACCGCGGTGGTTGGTCTACACGGTAGGTGGATCAACCGAAGCGGTTGGTCCATGGGTACAATGACCTCTACAATATTTCAAATGACCATAAATCCTAAATAGAAAATCCAATCGATGATTTTTCTATGTAATTGAGACCCTAACATTGAGATGGTTATTATAAGACCAATGCTGGGTTTTTTAGTTTGGACCAGTATGGGTTGAGTGTGTTCCACTGGTCTTTTCCTCGAGGGTGAAGTGTGGTATTACATCCACATCACTCAATTGTAATCCCCTCTAAAGGATGGGTCTCATATTGAGTATGGTATCCCTCCATGAGATTGGAGTGTGATCCTCTCTCAACCCTTGTGAAGTTTTTTAGAATTGGTGCAATCTCCCTGAGAATGTTGTTGATCCTCCATCTGGTGGGCTACATCGACAAGGTTTGTGGAATCATTGGCATATATCCCCCACATAGCGGGTTGATCCAAATTGGGTTCATGGTGTCCCATAGTGGTTCTAGGTGTGATCCCCTCTCTGTGTATCATAGTATTCCTTGAAGAATTCATTCTATTTTGGTGGGTCCCAAATGAGATATACCTCTTCATTGAGTTTATCTGATAATATCATGGCTCGAGGAGTGAGTTCTCCTAGAACGGGCATGCTTTGAGCCGAATTCTATAGCTGGCAGTTGGTTATGATTTCCTGATGGCATCGTGTCACTCTTGAGTATATCTAAGTTTTTATCTAATTATTGTATTTTTTATACAATTTTGAATAATCTATTGAGATGAATATACATGGTTATTTGTGTTTATGGTTTTAGGGGTGTCTTACTGAGTATTTGTATACTCATCCTTGCATGAGTTTTCTTGCACGTGTCGTGTCTTGTGTAGACAAGTGACCTTTCAAAAGAGTCCTAGGAGGACTAGAAGTGGGTGGGGTATAGATGGATCTGGGAAAACTGAGCTGTTTTCTAAGATTGTACCTTTAACATAGTCCTCTCCCTTGGAGTAGGTTGGACTCCTTACAGTTTTAGTAAGACTTGTGTACAGACTCTTTATGGTGGGCTTGTTCTTGGCCATGTTTACTTTCCAGTACCTTCACTATCATGCACTATTGTGGGATCATAGATTTATGCATGCATTATTTGTTTTACCTTTATGAATTGTGTTTCTTGGACATTTGTGTGTCTGTGCGCATACTTTAGTCTAATTACTCCCATTTGTGGGATATGCCTACTTGGTGCTAGTCACCAGCCCCTGGCCTATTGGAGGCGGGCATGGGGTATTCATTGCATGGGCCCCTCTAGGATAGGTCATGATAGAGTGGTATCAGAGTAGGTTCTACTTTAGGATCGAGAGTCTGTGAGATTGGTTTGGGTAAATAATTTTAAATGTTTTGAGTTCATAGTTTAGGTCAAGGAATCTAGTGTTGGTGCGGTGGACAATGTATCCATACACCACAACTCTGATTACCTACTTTTAATCATGGTACATGAAACCACTAGTTATAGGAAAAAATGGTACATGCATCATATAGAAATGGTTGTGTATTTCATGTCTTTCTTGAGTCATCTCCCCATATATACTCTATTGGTTATGGTATATATTGTTTTATTTTAGGATGCCTCCATGTAGACAACCAGCTATAATTTCATCACATGATCATGATGATGATCTGCCTAGTGACGAGGCATCAGTATAGGGGCTTGTATCAGAGATAGTACCTCCATGTGGTTTACCATCAATAAAATCACTCGTCGTGAAGAAACTACTATCTGTATTAGATGTTGAGGATGCACAGAGGCTAAGTGAATTGCAAGAGTTTCAAAGGAAAAGACCTCTCAGGTTATAGGGTGATCCAGACCCTCAGGTGGCTAAGGATTGGCTAGAGGCAGTCACCCATTTTTTCCACCTTTTTTAGGACGCCTTCCATCTAGATGGAAGTCCTTGTTGTGGGTCTTCTTCAGGGCTCCATAGGGTGATGGTGGATATTGGTGACTCAGTCACATGACGAGACAAATCTCTCCTAGATAGACTTTGAGCGTCTCTTCATAGAAAGGTTCTATCCATCCACGTTGTGATATTTACTCATATAGGAGCTTCAACTTCTACAGCAGGGCAGTATGACCATGGAGAAGTATTCAGTTAATTTTACTCATCTTTCGTGCTACTCCTTGTACATGGTAAGAGACCAGTTATTCAGAGCTCATACCTTCTAGTAGGGATTATGTTGGGAAATTAGTGCATCATGGGTATCCCTTTTAATTTCTACTTATTCTAGGGTACTTGAGAAATCCCTACTAGTTGAGAGTTTTCTGGTAGAGAAAAAACCAATACTAAGAGCTAACAGTGGGAACTAGGTAGCTGAGACCTCGGTAGAAGGTGGTCTATGGAATTCATAGGGATCCAAGAGGGTCAGGTTCTTCAAGAGGGGATCCCAGGACTCAGGTTCAGTGGTTTAGGAATCCCAGGGTGGCTCAAATTAGTCAATATAAATACGTTGTTACTCATGTGGTGGTCAGGGACATCTGGCATGAGATTTCCCAACCCATCGCATAGTTGATCGAAAGACGGTCGAGGGACCATCAAGGAAAAGACGAAGATAGGATCATGGTAGGTAAGAGGATGTGGAAGAAGAGATGACAGAGAAGCAGTAGGTGGTCAAAATTTTGACATGTTACCACCACTACCCCTAGGTGGTCCCCGCCAAGCTTAGAGAGCTAGTGGACATGGATGAGGACAACTACAGGTTATGTAGTCTTATGATACTGAGGTTCTAGGGATGATACGCGGTATTATCTATGTTTTTTCCACCTAATCTTAATTTTTTATAGACACATGTTCTAGTCATTTTTTTCTTTCCATTAATCTTGTTCGAGTCTCAAATATTTCTGTTGAACTGTTGAGTCGACCCTTATGCTTAGATACTCCTTCTATAGGAGACTCGATGATCACACATAGGTGCTGAAAGTGTAACCTGAATCTTGGAGGTGATATTTTAGATTAGGATCTCTTGGTAGCAGCGCTAAGGACTTATGATATCATTCTTGGAATGGACAAGTTATCCACAGTTCACGATCCTATTGACTATTTTAGGAAAATACTATGGTTTGCTCATAGTGATGGAACTATGTTTTCTGTTGTTGGTGAAAAGGAAACATGGGAAGCATATGATGGACTCAGGAATATGAGGGTGTATCTGATTACTCATCAGCTAGCTAGACCCACCCTCAGTGTATCAAATGATATGAGTCATCAGTTTCCTATAGTGGCGGTGGATTATGAGGACATTTTTCCTAATGATGTTTCAGGTTTACCTCCCCTCAGGGATATGGAATTCAACATTGATCTACACTTTATAATGGCACTGATGTCTAAGCCTTCATATTGGATGGATCCCGTTGAGCTTCATGCTCTAAGGATACAATTGGAGGACTTGTAGAGGAAGGGCTTTGTGAGACCCAATGTTTCACCCTAGTCAGTCATAGTTTTGTTTTCCAAGAAGGCATACAAGTGATTGAGGTTGAGGTTATGTGTGGATTAACATCACTTAAACTAGGTGACCATGAAGAACATCTATCCACTACCGAGGATCGATGACCTCTTTGATCAGTTAAGAGGATCATGATGGTTCTCAAAGATAGACCTCAGATCATGTTATCACTAGTTGTGAGTACGAGATGAGGATATAATGAAGACGGCCTTTAGATGTTTTTATGGTCACTATGAGTACTTGGTGATGCCATTTGGAATGATGAACACCCCAACAGTGTTTTTTGGACTCATGAACCTAATCTTTCAGCATTAATTAGACTGATTCATGGTGGTTTACATTGATGACATCCTAGTGTATTTGGTGTTCGAGTAAGAGAATGAGAGACACTTGAGGATGGTCATGGGCCCACTCCAAGAGAAAAAACTTTATCAGAATCTTTCTAAGTGCCAGTTTTAGTTTCAAAAGGTCCATTTTTTTGAAATTTATTCTCAGAGTTTGAAGTTGTAGTGGATCCAAAAAAGGTTGAGGTAGTTCTTACTTGGGGTCCACCGAATAGCGTTACCAAGGTATGGAGTCTCCTTGGATTGTCATGGTACTATCGGAGGTTTTTACTATACTTATCTTTAGTGGTTGAACCCATGACATCTTTGACATGAAAGGGGAAGCCTTACGTGTGGACAAAAAAGTACCATCAGTTTATTCAGGAGCTGAGGTAGAAGTTGATGAGCACTCCCATCCTGAAGTTACTGGAGGATGGAATCGAGTGTGTCGTGTTCTATGATGCATCAAGGATCAGGATTGGTTGTGTCCAAATGTAGAATCAAGTAGTGATTTCATATGGTTCATGCCCATTGAGACAGCATGAGCAGAGCTATGCAACCCATGATCTTGAGTTAGCAGCAGTAGTATTCACATTGAAGATGTGGTGACACTACCTGATGGGTGAGTGGTTTATCATCTACTTTGATCACAAGAGCCTCATGTATATTTTCTCTCAGAAAGATCTAAAACTCAGATAGAGTCGATGGAAAGAGTTCCTTCTGGACCATGACTTTGAGATTGTCTATACTCCTAGGAAGGAAAACATGGTGGAATATGCTCTTAGTAGGAGATTGAGTTTGTAGTTGCTGAACAAGGCATCCGATATGTTGGCCTCATTTTTGATACACATTATAGATAGAGATAGAGTATCTTACCTCTAGTTTATGGTTGTCACCCCTATACTCTTACAGCAAGTTAGGGAGGCACAGCTTGGAGATACTAACTACTAGACCCTGCATACTCAGATATTCGTAGGTCATGCTCTTGATGGATACTCAAAAGGTGGGGAGCAAATTGTTCATTTCATAGGGTTCATATTAGTACTAGTGGTTTTGTAGGATAAGGTTCTGAAAGAGTTTCATACATCCCCTTTGGTAGTACATCCAAGTGTGGAGAAGTTGTTCCAAGACCTCCAATGTCAGTTTTTGTGGCCATGGATGAATAAACAATTTATAGAGTTTGATTCTTTATTCCTTACTTGTCCACAAGTTATGTCTCGGCACTGGGTTCCATCGGGTTTATCTCAACCACTTGAGGTGATAGAATGGAAGTGGGATATGATATCGATGGACTTCGTGATGGGTTTACCATGTACTTCCAGGGGACATGATTCAATCTGGGTGATCGTTGAGGGACTCACCAAGTCATCCCACTTCCTAGATATCCGAGATTAGATTTAAGTAGAGAGCTTGGGATGTATCGACATGTAGGAGATAGTTCTACTCCAAGTAGTTCCATCTCTAATTGTTTCTGATCATGATTCCCATTTTACATCCAGGTTGTGTAAGGGATTACAAGAGACCTTTGGGACCTAGTTATGCTTAAGAACATCATTTCACCCTCATAAAAATGGGAAGACTAAGCAGACCATTCAGGTTTTGGATGACATGTCACGGGCTTGCATGTTAAACTTTGGTTGTAGTTGGAAGAATCACCTACCACTGGTGGAGATTCCATAAAACAATAGTTAAAAGTCCACTATTGGTATGGAACCGTTTGAGGCTTTATACGGGTGACCTTGGAGGTCCCCACTTGGTTGGACTAACCCAAGAGAGTCATCACTCATGGTCCTATAGTTGGTGTAATATAATACAGAGAAGGTACATATCATCTAGTAGAGGATGAAGACTTCACAGATCCATCATAAGTCTTGTTCTGATATTCAACTAATGCCTTTGCAGTTTGAGGAAAGATACCATGTGTTCCTTCGGGTTTCACCTCGATGGAGATTACATAGATTTTACCAGGTCAATAAGCTATCTATGGGGTTCATTGTCCCTTTCCTAATATAGTTTATAATTAGAAAGGTGGTGTACTACTTGGATCTATCACTGAAATTATATTATATACACAATATCTTCCATGTGTCATATCTCAGGAGGTACATGCATGACCCATCACATGTCTTCGATTGGGGTGAGCTGGACATCAAGGATCGAGTGACATTTGTTGAGTACCTAGTATAGATTGAAGATCATCATGATAGGATCCTTCATGGGTGATTGATTCCTCTTAAGTACGTCTATTGGCAGTATGAGAATCTCTAAGAGAGCACATGGGAGCAGGATACTTAGATTCGTGCATAGTACCTTCATCGGTTTGAGTATCCCTTATTTTGGATTTTAAGGGATGTAAAGCCCCAATGTAGGGAGAATGTAACCTCTCATATTTTTCAATGTATTATTTTTTGATATTATATGGATTGATTTTGAGACTAGGTGCTGAGATAGCGTACAATTCCAAGGCATGGTGTGCCCAGAACAAATGTTTGAAAAAAATTAAAATATTTAATAATACACAGTTGAGGTTTTCCGAAATAAGTATAATAACTCTTAAACGGGTTCCCAAATCAGAAATATGAGGGAACTATTGAGTTTAATGTTTGGATTTAGCCTACGTATGACTTAACATTAGTCGGCGTGGAAAAAATTTGTCGCAAACGTAAAAGGAATAAAATAAATTCATAAAAAATTATTTTTTTGAATATCTTTAAAAATATTGTTATGTCAGAATTATAGGGTTATCCGCATAACCCTATAATCCTCTAGAGATCCATTGGAGGGAGATCTGTAGAATCCTTCCCAGTGAATGATGACAGATGAAGGATCGGCGAAAGACAGTGACACAACGACCGTTCTTAGTCAATGATTGATCCAAACATGAGGTAGGATGTTTTATCTTGTGATTTAATCATTTTCTTAATCCTTAATGAACACACATAAATTAATTGAATAAGAATTTATCTGTTCATAATCGTTATATTTCAATTGGATAGATTTAATTATTTTCTAGTTCATTGATTATCCCTCTTTGATTACCCTTCTACAGTAACAAATGTATGCCAAACAAACAATTTTTGATGTTCATTACTCACTTTTATTATTTGTTCATTCCCCCCTCTATTTTTCGCATTATTCATTGTCGGAACCTCATGGTTCTTGTATTGACATTTCCAGGTGGTTCTAAACTTGATCGGATGCCCGGATTTGACGCGAATTAACTACCGAGGATGGATATATGTAGATCGGAAACCAACGAGCTTAGATCTATGATCATTTTTATTTTCATGCATCGGAGGAGGTGTGGTGGTCTACATAAGGGACTACTGGCGCACAACGATGGTGGCTTGTGGTGGTTGAGGATGTGTGGGAAACTAAACTATGGGCACCTAGGAACGGTGGCGGCAGACGTAGTGGTAAAGACAAGAATAGTGGTGGGCATGACAATGGTAGAGGATGTGGAGTGGGCCAGGTCAGGATTGACCAGAGTCGGATCTAGGGAAAATGAGGTGGATCTGGGTTGCAATCAACCATGGAAGTCAATCGTACAGTGTGGTCGACCGCAAGCCACACGGTAGGTAGAGCTATCATGGGCGCAACGACTACACGACATGGGTGGCTGTGGTGGTCGACTATGAGTTGCAGTAATTTAAGCTACCACAGGTGCAATGATCACAAGGCCAGACCATAGGCAGTCGACCATGGAGGTCGATCAGCAATGTAGGTAGATCAACCATGGTGGTCGGTCGATGTGGTAGGTGGATCAATCATGGCAATCAGTCCACGGGCACTCTGACCTCTCTATTTTTCAGATCGACATAACTCGTAATTGAAGCATCCAATTGATGAGTCATCTACGGTGTTATGACACTAACTGTCATGAACCGTCCCCTGGTTCCCGTTCTGTGACTACCCCAAGCCCGCCTTCCATAGGCCAGGGGCTGGTGACTAGCACTGAAAGGCGTAATCCCTAAAACTAGGAAGGCATTGCCTTTATAAACTTTAAGCACTTGAAACCAAGAACAAAGAAAGATACGAACTCAATTAAACTGAAGAGTAAACAGAGTGAGTACAGTAAGTAAAAGGGGCCATAATACAATCCCAAATGGAAAGTACAAGAAACTGAAGGTATAAATAAACTGGAGCAAAAAGGAATACAGTTGTTGGATCGTCCTCTGAGGTTCCTCCCTGAAGGTTAGGTTCAAATCACCTCCTCAGCACTCCACATCCGTCTGCCTCCTCCATGTATCGACTCGTCGTATGGTCCACCTCCGGGCACTGTTCAGTCCAGGTACCCTCAGTCTCAATCAACGCTATCCTTCTTCTACACCAAACACAACAAGGTGTGGGCATAGCCTGTGTAGGGGTGAGTAAAACGATACTCAGTAGGGACACTGAGACCCTAAATTTCTCACAAAATCCAAAAGGATATACCACAAATCATGAAGTCAACTATCAACCCTACTTAGGTATATGCTCATACATATACCCAAGTTATCAGGTATACCTATCTCAATCATGAGGAAACACATGGTCCAACCCAAAATCTCAATGCTCAACTGTTCCACAAAGGAATGAATACCACAAAGGAAATTACCACACACGTATGCCACATAGAAGAATACCACCAAGGTATTATCATGAAGTAACCTACCACATAGGTACGAACTCAGCTCACACCAGATATAACTTTAGTACAGTAGTAGAGATGATTAGATGCAACTAATGAATCATCTTACTCTGTTAAGAGGCAGGCCCACATAGGATCGCTCGGTGCTGACCCACATAGTATCTCTAGATGCTAACCCACAAAGGATCTCTAGGTGATGACCCACATAGGATCGTTGGGTGCTGACCCACACAGGATCACTCGGTGCTGACCCACACAGGATCACTCTTCTTTATTCACGTCACATCCAGCTACTGGGTTCCCACACTACGCTCGCTTTTCTTTGGGAGGGTCTGCTCCAAAATCCATTGTTTGATACTCCAACTGCCATGAAGTCTCATGAAGAAGTATCTCAAAGGACCACCACATCATAGGGGTCTCAACGCAACAGATAGTGTGTCAATCAGACGCTCAATCTGTGAGTTATTAGCCTTTTAGTCCCAAGGGACCAGTTGAATTCGTTTTCAATCCAACCCGACCGTATCCCGAATTTATCCAAATCTCTAGTGGGGTATACCAAAGGGATAATTTCGCTCCAAGGTTTCTGGGGATGTAGATAGTTCATCCAACAGATGCATGTTTCCAAAGTTATGGCCGAAAATGCCTAAATGGGTCGAAGTGGGTCAGGGTCCGATCTGACCAGGTTCGACCAACCCATCCCAACTCGGCCTCATCCAACCCGGTTCGGGTCAACCCAGCCCAGCCCTCTAGTTCAGGCTCGGCCCGTGCTGTGCGGCCCGGCCCGTGAGGGCCGTGGGGGGACTGCGGGAGTCACGGAGGCCGCGGAGGCCGCAAGGGGCGCAGAGGCAACGAGGGGCCGCATGGGCCGTGGGTGGCTGCAGGACAGTGTGGCAGGCCATGGGTAGTGGAGCTCATTGGGGCACAGAGGTCGCAGGTAGCAGAGCGTCACGGGGTGCGGAGGCTGCAGGGTGGCAGTGGTCGTAGAGCGGTGGGGCGTCGTTCCTTCATTGGTGGCCAGCTTGACTGGACGCCCTTCATTGTCACCTTCGTCATGGTCGGCCATGGTATCGGATGCCATTCTCATGTTCCACTAGTGCTAAATGTCGGCACCGGTTATAGTCACCATCGCGATGAACACACAAATAATATGAAGAATGGAAGAGGGGTTGGTCCATGTTTGTTTTTTCCGCACCCTATGCATTAGAGCAGTAACATTCGGCTCAAGGAGGATGATTCAATGTGTGAGGAAAAAATAACATTGATCAAATTTAAACACACCCCTACAATCCCCCAGAAATGATAATTCCCATGATACAGAAAAAGAAAACATCTTCTCTTTGTTTAGAAGGGAGGAACATGGGAAAAAGATCATACACAATTAAAATCCCTACCTCGTTTGATTGTTGGAAGAGATCAAAAATAAGGAGATGATGTTGTTGGGGATAGACGGACATTGGTGACGTCGTTGTTTCCTCGATCATTAGTTCTTTGATTTGAATAAGTTCATTGTCAACAATTGTCCCAAGGAAGAAGTCGAAGTCGAAGTCGGCATTCTTCATTGGCATTCTTCGTTGGAGAGCTTTCTACCAATTCTCCAAGTTTCTCCCTTTTTCCAAGAGTTTCCCCTAATTCCACAAAAATGAGGAATATCCAACTTAATAGATTACGTTGGCATACTTTCAAATTGGTTTAATTAATTAATTGATGGGTTGGCATAATTAATTAAAGGGGAGAGTTGGCATAATTAAGTGGGGGAGCTCAAGAGGTTTACCCCCACTTAATAGGGAGTTCAAGAGGTTTCAAGCCTCGGGTGGTCCCCACCACCATATCCCACATGGGGGTTATGCTTGGGTGGTCCTTACCACTATATACTATGTTGAGAGGTTTTAGTTCAGGTGGTCCCCACCTCTCAACATCCACATGGGAGTTCCAAAGAAAAATAAAATAAAAAGTTACTCAAATTTTATTTTATTTTATTCTTTCACAAAAAACCCAAAAATTAACATTCACCCTTGACCAAATGTCATCAAGGTGAAAGTCTCCTTAAGTGAATATCGATGTTGGATGTTCAACGGTGACCTCGGGTTTCAATTCTGAGCACCTGTTCAAAAGTTACAAAATCTCGATCACACGTTCACTGAACGTACCCAAAAAAAAGTTCATAAATTCATTCCAGACACTCCAAGCCACGGAATCATGCGCTGTAAATTTTCACGGACTCGTAAAATTCCCATTTAATAAAAAAATTACATGGAAATTCCAGGTCTTTACATTATCCCCACCTTAGGGCTTTACGTCCCTTTAATCCACATCAAAAAACTAGAAAAACAAGTGGGGGTACTGAGCACGCATCTGAGCCTCCCGCTCCCATGTGATCTCCTGGAGGTTCATGTGCTGCCATCAAATGAGAACTAGAGGTATCAACCACCCATGAAGGACCTGCTCCTGTCGATCCTCAATCTCAACTAGAACTTTCAAAAAAGTCGCCCCATCGTCGACGTCCAACTCTCTATAGTCGATGATGTGAGATGAGTCATGCACGTATCTCCTCAGCTGGGATACGTGGAAGAATTTGTGGACCCGGTGCAACTGGGGTGGAAGAACTAAGTGGTATGACACCTCGTTAACTCTGCTAAGGACCTGAAAAGGTCCGATGAACCTCGGAGATAACTTGTCGCCTCATCCAATTCTTCATAAACCTCATCGGGGTGAGACCCATAGAAAGACGTGGTCTCCATCCTCGAACTCTATATGTCTTCGTCTCCTGTTGGAATATGAATTATACCTTCTATGTGCAGTCTTCATCCGCTCTTGGATGATCTATACTTTCTCTGTGGTATCCCATACCATCTCAGGTCCCATGAGTGCTGACTCCCCTGGGTCAATCTAGCACAAAGGTGATCTGCAAGGTCTCCTGTACAATGCCTTGAAAGGTGTCATCCTAATGGTGGAGTGATAACTGTTGTTGTATGCAAACTCTGCCAAAGGCAAGTGATCCTCCCAGTTGCGACCGAAGTCGAGGACGCATGCACATAGCATGTCCTCGAGTGTCTGAATGGTCCGCTCAGTCTGACCATCTGTCTGAGGATGGAAGGCGGTGCTCAAATGAAGCTTTCTCCGAAAATCCTCCTACAACCCCTCCATAGCCAGGAAGTATAATGTGCATCAAAATTGGAGACAATAGTCTAGGGTACTCCATGCAGTCGCACAATCTCCTTCACATAGAGGTGTCCCATGCTCTATACTGAACCCTACTCTCTGATTGGTAGGAAGTGGTCCGACTTGGTGATTCGGTCGACAATCACCCAAATCGATTCATATCACCTGGATGTACGTGGATGTCTTGTCATGAAGTCCATGGATATCCTGTCCCACTTCCACTCTAGGACCTCTAAAGGCTGAACCAAGCCTGCTGGTACCTGATGCTCTGCCTTCACTTGTTGACAAGTGAGGCACCGAGAGACAAATTTTTCTACTGCTTTCTTCATTCCCAGCCACCAATGTTGTCTTCGGAGATCTTGGTACATCTTCTCCACACCTTTATGTACCGCTAGAGAGGATGTGTGAAATTCCCTCATCACTTCCTCCCGAAGCGACACTGGTACCATGGTACGTCCTCTGAAGAGGATGACGTGCTCCCCACCTTTAGAAAATCCATCAAGCATCTATCCTATGGATATATGAGCATGTCGTGTCTCGCAGTCAGCATCCCCATGCTGCGCCTCCCTGACTCACTGAAGAAGTGGGGGAGTGACTATAAGAGACTGAAGAAAAGCTTCTCTATCCCGATCCATAAATGATATCTTCAAAGTGGCCAGCTACTCTATCGCCTCACCTAGTAGTTATATACCAGACCTCCTGAAAAGTGCATCTGCTACAACATTCCCCTTCCCAGAAGTATAGACTATCTCAAAGTCATAGTCCTGGAGGAACTCAAGCCAACATCGTTGTCTCAGGTTCAGGTCCTTCTGAGAGAAGATATACCTGAGACTCTTGTGATCCAAGTAGACTATAAAATGTACACCCATTAGATATTGTCTCCACATCTTCAAGGTGAAGACCACTACTGCTGACTCTAGGTCATGGGTAGCATAGTTCTTTCTCATGCCATCTCAACTATCGAGAACCATATGTGATCACTGCTCACTCCTGCATCCGGACACATCCAAGTCTGGTCCCTGATGTGTCACAGTAAACTACATACCCTATGCCCTCCTCTGAAATCCTCAAGATGGGGGCACTAGTCAGCCTCTGCTTCTGCTCTTGGAAACTCTGTTGGCATCTCTCCGACCACATGAAGGGTTGCCCCTTCTTCATCAACACTGAAAGTGGTGCTGCAACTCTAGAGAAGTCTGGTACAAATCTCCAGTAGTATCCATCCAAACCTAGGAAACTTTGTACTTTTCTCACACTCCTAGGTGGCTCACAAGAAAGCACCACCTCAATATTTGCTCGATCTACTGCAACTCCAGCCTATGATATGACATATCCCATAAAGTGAACATCTCAGATCCAGAACTGGCAATTCGAGAGCTTACCATAAAGCTGGTGCTCTCAGAGTGTGTCTAGTACTACCTACAAATGATAGGAATGATCCTCCTTAGTAACTGAGTATATCAGAATGTCTTCTATGAAGACTACTACAAATAGATCAAGTTATGGATGAAATATCTTGTTCATGAGTCGCATGAACACTATTGGAATGTTGGTTACACTGAATGGAATAACCAAGAACTCGTAATTGGTGTACCGATATCTGAAATCCGTCTTCTGCACATCCTCATCTCGTACTCTGAGCTGGTGATAGCCTGATCTGAGGTCTATCTTTGAGAACCACCATGGTCTATTCAGTTGATCAAAGAGTTAATCAATCCTTGGAAGTGGGTACTTGTTCTTTACGGTCACCTGGTTCATGCGCCGATAATCGACACAAAGTCTCAAGCTCCCATATGCCTTCTTGGAAAACAAAATTAGGGCTGCCCAAGGTAAAACACTGGGATGAATGAATCTCTTCCCCTGTATGTCCTCTAGCTATACCCGGAGCTCACGAAGCTCCATTGGAGCCATCCGATATGCTGGTGTAGATATCGGTGTCATCCCAGGGTACAAGTCAATGTAAAATTCCACCTCTCTGTGAGGAGGTAGACCCGAGACCTCATCAGAAAAGACATCCGCATATTGTTCCACCACTACAGGATAATTCGGGCTCTCCACATCAACCGCTCCGAGGGTAAGGCTATCCAAATGATTTGTAATTGGATGCCCCCTCCTCCGAGTAAGTCCATATTTTGCTGTAAAGGCTCTCTTCTTGCCGGTGAAGGTAAACCTGGTTCCATACATGCAGACACACCACACTTTGCACCTAATATAGTCAATCTAAGCATGGACTATAGAAAACCAGTCCATACCCAAGATGACATCTTAAGGCCTCAACGCCACTACTAGGAGATCTCAACTGAAGATCTCGCCTCCTAGAGTAAGCTCGCACTACCGGTACCAGTGCATAATCATCAAATCTTCTCTCATAGGAGTCTCTAGTCGTAAGTATTGAGCCAAAGGCTCTGTTGGAATTTCCGAGATCTGAACGAGGGTAGTGGTAATAAAATAATAGTTGGCACCTGTGTCTATAAGTACTACATATAAGGTAGAGTAGACACATATTGTACCTTGTATCATCTCTGGAATACCGTGATCATAAGCCTCAGCTGCCTGGAGCTGAGCTCACCCCTATCCACCTACTACTTGTGGTCAGGTTGGACCTCCCGGTGGTGGTGGCGGTAATATCTCGAATCATTTCCCACTGCTAGATATACAGTCATCTCCTATACCACATCCTCCTGCCCCCTGCAGACCTCCTCGGTCGAACCTATGTCTCTACTTGGGAGTTCCCTTGACTGTCTGCTGATCATTCGTATGGCGGTTTGGAAAGTCATGAGCCATGTGACCCTACCTGCCGCATGTGTAACACTGGCTGCTCCTAGAATGACTAGTTTTGCCTCGGGTACCCCGCACAACCGATCATGGATCCTACGGTCATCTACCTATAAGTATGGTCCTCTTGGACTCTATGTCATTTGTCTACTGCCAGATGTATAAGACTCCGCTACATGGAGACTGGTGGTCGATCTCACTGTTTTCGACTGCTCAGTAAAGAAACTCTCAACTAAGAGGGCTCTCTCTAACACCTCATCCTGCGTCGGGATGCTGTGTGAGATCATTGAAGCCCTGATCTCTCATCTTAGTCCCTGCTCAAAGGTTTGGGCCCTGAATAATGGGTCATGTACCATATCAGTGGAGTAGCGTGAGAGGTCAGTGAACCTCGCTGAGTACTGAGCCATAGTCATGATTCCCTACTGCATATGAAGTATCTCCTGTATGCGCATTGCACGAAGGGTCATTGGGAAAAACTCTTCCCAAAATAGGCTCTTGAAGTCTGCCTAGAGAAGCGTCACCTTGTCGTGAGCCTGTAGCATCAAGATCCACCATCTGCCTACTTCTTCCTATAGAAGGCTGGTGGCAAGGATCACCATGAAATCAGTTGGTGTCCCTACCAGTTGGAAAACTCTCATCACAGCCTCCAGCCAATCCTCAGCCGCCTATGGGTCCATCTCTCCCCTGAACCTGGGTGGCCTCTGGCACTGGAACTTGTGCAATGTGATCAAGTGGTGTGCACTCTCTACTGATAGAGATGGTGGCATCGATGGACCAACGGTTAATGGTACCACGGGTGCCTCCGCTGGTGCATCTACTGAAAGAGGTCCCTACACCGAGGCCTCTTCACTTAGTGGGCTATCAGTGCGTACAACTCTCAGATCCCTAGCTCGCTGTCTGTGTGGAGTCATACTGAAAAGAAACAGGTATGCCACAGTCAATAAGTTGTACTTGGTGAGGTGACTCAAGGAGTTCACAAAGAAGTCTCTTGAAAACACACACATGCAATCAGTGCTTTCATGCACTTATTAGAAATCAAAAGTCAGGGTACTGGTGTATGGATATGTCGGTCGTCGCACCAATAATGGATTCCCTAAACTGATAACCACACTCACTACACTTAACAGTATTTCTGTTAAAAAGATAAGCGTCATATGTTCTATGGTAGAACCAACTCCTCTGATACCAATTTGTCACGACCCGTCCCTCGGGGCCCGTGCTGTGACTACCCCAAACCAGCCTTCCATAGGACAGGGGATGGTGACTAGCACCGAAAGGCATAATCCCTAAAACTAGAAAGGCATTAACTTTATAACCTGTAAGCACACGCAACCAAGCACACAGTAAGATATGAATTCAAGTAAAATGAATAGTAAATAGAGTGAGTATAGTAAGTAAAAGGGGCCAGAATACAATACCAACTGAAAAGTAAAAGAAAATAAAAGTATAAGTAAATTGTAGAAAAAAGGAATACAGTTTTTGGGTCGTCCTCCGAGGTTCCTACCTGAAGGGTAGGTACAGATCACCTCCTTAGCACTCCACATTCATCCGCCTCCTCCGTGT
Organism: Viscum album; assembly: GCA_963277665.1. Taxonomy (NCBI): domain Eukaryota; kingdom Viridiplantae; phylum Streptophyta; class Magnoliopsida; order Santalales; family Viscaceae; genus Viscum; species Viscum album. Next base: position 1,679,356,465 of record OY728119.1, on the reverse strand, counting down.
ACCGACTCATTTTATGGTATACCTCTGGGCACTGTCCAGTCCAGGTACCCTCAGTCTCAATCAACGTTGTTCCTCATCTACGCCAAACACATCAAGGTTTGGGCATAGCCCATGCGGGGGTGAGTAAAAAGATACTCATTAGGGACCCCAAGACCCTCAAGGTCACACAAAATCCACAAGGATATACCACAAAGCATGAATTCAACTATCAACCCTACTTAGGTTTATTCTCATACATATACCTAAGTTATCAAGTATACCCATCTCAATCATGATTAAACACAGGGTACAACCCAAAATCTCAAAGCTCAACTGTTCCACAAAGGAAAGTACCACACAGGTATGCCACACAGAAGAATACCACCAAGGTATTATCATGAAGGAAAGTACCACACAGGTACGAACTCATCTCACACCAGGTATAACTTAAGTATAGTAGTAGAGATGATTAGATGAAACTACTGAATCATCTTACTTTGTTAATAGGTAGACCCACACAGTATTGCTCGGTGCTGACCCACACAGGATCGCTCATTGCAGACCCACACAGGATCGCTTGGTGCGGACCCACACAGGATCTCTTGGTGCTGACCCACACAAGATCGCTAGGTGCTGATCCACACAGGATCCCTAGCTGTTGACCCACATAGGATTGCTTCGTGCTAACCCACATAAGATTGCTCAGTGCTAACCCACACAAGATCGCTCATCATTCTTCATGTCACAACCAGCTATTGGTTTCCCGCACTATACTCGCTTGTCTCCGATAGGGTCCTCTCCACAAGCCACTGGTGGAAACTCCAACTGCCACAAAGTCTCACGAAGAAGTATCTCAAAGGACCTCCACGTCATAGGGGTTTCAACTTAATAGATGGTGCATCAATCGGACGCTCGGTCTATGCGTTATTAGCCTTTTAGTCCCAAGGGCCCAGTTGAATTCGTGTTTGATCCAACCCAATCATATCCTGAATTTATCCAAATATCTAGTGGGGTATACTAAACGGACCTTCTTGCTCCAAGGTTTCCATCTCTATAGACTATTCGTCAAACGGATTCTCGATGCCAAAGTTATGACCAAAAATGTATAAATGGGTCGAAGTGGGTTTGGGTCCCGTCCGACCCAGTAGGACCGACCCGGCCCGACCCATCCTGGACCGACCTAGTTCGGGTCGACCTAGCCCAACATGCTGGGTTTGTCCCGGCCGGTGAGGGCCGTGAGGGGCCGCGAGAGTCACGGAGGTCGTGAGGGGCGCGGAGGCCACGAGGGGGGTCACGGGGGCCGCGGGGGGCCGCGGGGTGGCGCGGCAGGCCGAGAGGTGGTGCGGCTGGCCGCAGACGGTGCGAAAGGCCGCGGGAAGCAGAGCTCCATGGGGCACGGAGGCCGCGGGCGGTAGAGCACCATGGGGCACGGAGGTCACGGGGCGGCGGTGGCCGCGGAGCAGTGGGGCATTGTGCCTTCTCTGGCGGCCGGCTTGACCGGTCGACCTTTGTTGTCACCTTCATCGCAGCCAGTCGTGGTGCTGGCCATCGTTCTCATGTTCCACCGGTGCTAAACGTCAGCACCGGTCACCGTCACCATCGCGATGAACAAACAAATAAAATGAAGAATGGCGGAGGGGTTGGGTCATGTTTTTTTGGCCCGCACCCTCCATGTTAGAGCAGTAACATGCGGCTCAAGGAAGATGATTCAATGTGTGAGGGAAAAATAACATTGATCAAATTTAATCACACCCCTAAAATCCCCCGACAATGATAATTCCCATCCCATAGAAAAATAAAACATCCACTCTTTGTTTAGAAGGGAATAACATGGGAAAACGATCATACACAATTAAAATCCTTACCTCGTTTGATTGTTGACGGAGGTCACAAATAAGGAGACGATGTCGTTGGGGATAGATAGACATTGGTGACGTTGGATTTTCCTCAATCGTTGGTTCATTGACATTGAAGATGTTCCTCATCAATGATTTTCATGAAGAATAAGTTGAAGTTGAAGTCGGCGTTCTTCATTGGCGTTCTTCGTTGGAGATCATTCTCCCAATTCTCCAAGTTTCTCCCTTTTTGCCAAGAGTTTCCCCCAATTCCACCAAAATGAGGAATATCCAACTTAATAAATTATGTTGGGATAATTTCAAATTGGTTTAATTAATTAATTCATGGTTTGGCTTAATTAATTAAAGGGGAGAGTTGGCATAATTAAGTGGGGAACTCAAGAGGTTTCTCCCCCACTTAATAGGGAGTTCAAGAGGTTTCAAGCCCCTGGTGGTCCCCACCACCATAACCCACATGGGAGGTTAGGCTTGGGTGGTCCCCACCACCATATCCTATGTTGAGAGGTTTTAGTTTAGGTGGTCCCCACCTCTCAACATCTACTTGGGAGTTCCAAAGAAAAATAAAATAAAAAGTTACTCAAATTTTATTTTATTTTATTCCTTCACAAAAAACCCAAAAATTAACTTTCACCCTCGACCAACTACCGTTGAGGTGAAAGTCTCCTTAAGAGAATACTGGTGCTGTGAGTTCAACAGTGTCCTTGGATTTTAATTCTGAGCATCGGTTCAAAAGTTAAAAAATTCCACTCACACATTCACTAAAAGTACCCAAAAAAAGTTCAGAAATTATTTTTGGGCACTCCAGGCCTCAAAATCGTGCACCATAAATTTTCTCGGACTCGTAAAATTATCATTTAATAAAAAAAATTACATAGAAATTCCGGGTCTTTTTACTAACATTGCGACAATTATTTTGAGACTAATGGTGGGTTTTTTTAGTTTGGACCAGTATTGGTTGAGTACATTTCCTTGGTCCTTTCCTCAAGGGTGCAGTGTGGCATTACATCAACATCACTAGATTGTAATCCCCTCTAGAGGATAAGTCTCATATAGAGTATGGTATCCCTCCATAATACTGGAGTGAAATCCTCTATCACCCCTAGTGGAGTTTGTAGAATTGGCGTACCATCCACCAAAAAGTCGTGGATCTTCCATGTAGTGGTCTGCATTGTTAGTGCTTGTGGAATCATTGGCATATGATCCCCTACGTTGCAGTTTATCAAAATTGGGTTCGTGGTGTCCCTTATTGGTTATAGGTGTCATCCCCTCTCTGTGTATCATATTCTTCCTTGACCAATGTGTTCTCTTTAGGTGGGGCCCAAATGACCTAGACCTCTTCATCAAATGTCTCTGATGATATCATGGCTTGAGGAGTGAATTCTCCCAGAACAATCATGCTTCAAGAAAAATTATGTATCTAGTAGTTAGTTATGACCGTCTGATGTCATGGTATCACTCCTGATTATATCTATGTTTTTTTCTACATCTTTTATCTTTTATATAGTGTTACATATTTTATTGAGCTTACTATACTTGTTACTTCATGTTTAGTGTTTTCGGGGTGTCTTACAAATTATTTCCATACTCACCCTTGCACGGGCTTTTCCCGCACGTTTTGTGTCTTGTGCAAATGATAAACCTTTCAACATAGTCTTAGAAGGACTTGGAGTGTGTGGATCATAGATGGAGTTGGGAAGACTGAGTTTTTTGGATCATAACTTTGACATAGTTCTCTCTCTTGGGGCAGGTTGGACTCCTTACAGTTTTAATTAGACTTGTGTACAAACCAATTGTGGTGGTCTTGTTCTTAGCCCTGTTTACTTTCCAGTACTTTCACTATCATACACTGTTGTGGTATCTTAGATTCATGCATACATTCCTTAAGTTATTTTACCTTTCAGTGTTGTGTGGCTAGGAGATGTGTGTGTTTGTGAAGTTACTTTAGGCTAATGCCTCCCATTTGTGGGATATTCCTTCTCAATTAAAGTCACCATCCCTTGGCCTATTGGAGGTGAGATTGGGGTAATCGTGACACGGGCCCCTCTGGGATGATTTGTGACAAGTTGACAGTCCTCTACAGAATCCAACACATATACCACACAAAATTGTAGCAGAACCACAACACATACAATCAAAATATGAGTAAATAGTGTAGATAACCATAACAACTTTTTCATCAGAGAATAAACCACCCCATGTCTAGGTGAACCAGGATCAAATGATCTATTAGTGCTCAAAATAGCATCACCTCTTCCATTTAGTAAAATAATCCTTCCCATGGATAGTAATTTTTCCCAATTGTATCGAAGACACTAGAAGGATGGCATGTTTTTCATTTTTTTGGGCTTGATAAGAATGATGTTGGATAATAAAATTCACCAAAAATTAATGTTTTTTGAATATTTTCCCTCTATATAGACAAAAAATCTCCAACGATGATCATAGTTTGGATAATCTTATGATTTATCCTAGAAAAATCATTTTCACCATTTTGTTTAGTGTTGATGGATAAGCATTGAGTATCAACACTAATAGAAAAATTATCCATGTGTGAATGGAACATTTGGAATTGTTTTGTTGTGGAAATAGTGTTTAGAATAACATAGGATTATTTTTTATCATGCTGTCTAACTTTTTGTGCAGTAACAATAGTGTTTCGAATATCATGAAACACGTTCTAATATGGTTTTTCTGAAAAAATATGTTATCGCTCCGAGAATCACATCATGGAAATGTTCTCTTTGAACTATATAGACATGAGAGTGGTGGTGGTGAAGAATCATTATCTGTTCTTGAGTTAATTCTTGGATTGGGAGTACTCTAGGGATTTGAGAGGTTTCTCTCTAGATCTAGTTGTGCACAACATAAAATGAATTACCTCTATTAAGAAAATAATATAATTGGGTTAATATGCTACTAGGGTAAGAAAATAATAATTACACATGTTCTCTAATTTTTTTTGGAATCCCTATGGAACCCCATGTTAATAATAATAATAATAATAATAACAATAATAATAATAATAATAATTCTTAACATGTGCTAAACCTACAAATTAAATTAAATATTATTTATTCAGATAAAATTCGATATATATTATTTCTCATCGGACCATTAAACTCAGTCTGCTATTCATCCACATTATTTATCAGGGATTGAATAATGACTATTTATTTAATAAATAAATATAACTACATTATTCTCCAATAAATAAATAAATATTATATTCACTAAATGGAAAATATTTATTTATTAAACATTCTACTCCAAAATATTCTCTTGAATAACTAGTGGAAGAATATATGAGATCAAGAAAACAAGAATAATTATGAAACCATGTGTGGGAATAATATTTATTCAAGTTGTTAAATAATAAATAATATTATATTACATAACTAAGATTCTGGGTATACTTTGTGTGTGACCCTCTAGGCCTCTTTTCTAGTGGCATTAGGTGAAACAACCTTATTTATAGGGTTAGTATCTAGAAACATACCAAGTAACCCATAGAGAAAGAATTTGATGTCTCAATGACATAATACCTCATATGGATTCTAACTATATAATATAATCCCTTTATCGTGATATCTCCAATCAAGCTGGTTTCTTACAGTCACCATCAGCCTAGGTGTTCAATGTCTCTTTCTTTAAATTTTTGGAAATCATACTTTCCTATAGAACACCATGACCATGGATTTATTTAGGCTATATCAATTTCATAAAAGGGCCTGAGATACCAATTTTTGTTAAAGTACAAAAGGGAAAATAATTTCTCATGTTATTCATTAATGTAACATTACACATGATCCACCCAATATATCTTACCTCATCGCAAACATATGTAAACACGGTTTTCATCAATACATAAAAGTAAGAGACTTATAATAATCATTAATAATAATATTAAAATCTAAAGATCAACACACATGTTTGAAGATAGGAACATCCAATGACACATATAAATTGTGATTTCCTACTGGTGGGTCTCATTCTCGTAATTTCCTACATTGGAAATTACCAAGGGAATACACCATGAGAAGGTTCCTCAAAGTCCTATGAGTCTCCACCCATGATAGCCTATATTATTTGTGTTCCTCAAGTGATTTACATGAGTTATAAAAAATATTTATGACTAATTTCATGGAACTTTTTGGTTTTCATCATAGTGTGGAATTGTAATGATCTCTTAGTACGATAAATAGTTTTAGTTAATTATCCCAAACTATGTCACACAGAAGAATAATAATGTTGTGATAATAATTTTATCAATATTAAAAACAATGAATATATTTTATCATAAAGTACATAGATGTTGGTTCTCGGGAACCAACTACAACATATTTCATATGATAACTTTGTTAAGGAATCTCTAGCCCCATAACTTTCATTGTTGACGACATTATGCAAGTTAGAAAGTTCTTATTTGACATTTCATTAGAAACTTTGTACTTTAAACCTGATCCTAACCTCTAGTAATATGAAATTAGATAATTGATAGAAGAATTGGTCGCTCTTATTGATTCCAACAATACTTTTTACAGAAATTTCCATATAAATAAGAAAAAGGAAAAATGACTCCCCTTGCGACACTGCCTCCAAGGAATGGCCGCTACCTCATATCCAACCTAGCTGAAACCAAAGAATAATATTAGAAACCCCTCTCCATAATGTTCAACTCTAATCAATACCCCACCTATAGCTGAAAGACCCAACCACTCCCCCGTCCATATTACAATACTACCCCTTTATATTTATTACCCATACCACCCTTAGAAGACCAACCCCATAGACTAGGTATGCCTATATAGTGGCACCCCATGCCCCTTACATAGTCCACACATAGACATCAACAGAATAAAATGATGATCTTATCAATTCTTACCTCTTAAAATTCCACCTTTTCTTCAAGGTGAGAACCATTCTTGGAGCCTCCATACTTATATAACACAAAAATTATTAGCATGAACACATTCATATTCGGTAATAAATATAAAAATCTTGTATCATGCTCCCAATCTGTTTCTACATGTGAAATGTAAATATTTTTTGGGGTTCCAACCCCTTAAAGAATGAGTAAAATAGTCCCTCAATTATCTAAAAAGAACTTAGTAGTGATATTACCATGAAGCCCTACTTCCAACTTTCCATATCAAACATGGCCTTATGAGAAATGGGAGAAACTGAATGAAAAAGTTATATAAATAATAATCCCTTAACCATGTCTAAGGCCTTGTAGTATTACCAAAAATCTGCAATCCATCCTTCTATATTTCTTCATATCCATGCATGTTATAATAATAGGGACCTATAATTTCATCACCGACTACAAAATTGTAAGCCTAAAGTTGGAAGCCCTCTACAAGAGCCAACACATATGCCATAAAAAAATTGCAGCACAAACACAACACTTTCAAGAAAAATATGAGCAAATAATATAGATACACATAAAATCTTTTTCATAAGATAATAAACAACCCCAATTCCAAGAGGACCAGAATAAATTAACCTAGTAGTGCTAAAATATCATGACCTCCTATATTTACTAAAATAATCCTTCCCTTGGGAAGTAATTTTGTCCAAATAGGATCGAAGTCACTTAAAGGATAGAATTTTTTTATTTTATTGGGCCTTGAAGTAATGATTATAGAGAATAAACTTTACCATACAATAAATTTATTTGAAAACATTCCCTCTATATAACAAATAAATATAATACTGATCACAGTTCTTATCAAAAAAAAATTTCTTAAAAAATCAATCTCTCGACTTTGTGAAGTTTCAATGGATAACTATCAAGAATCATCACTAATAACAAAATTCTCTATGATTGAATGGGAAATTTGGCATTATTACATCATATAAATAGTGTTTATCTTAACATGGGATTCTTTTTTATCATATTGTATTTCCTTTAAATTAGTAAAAAGTGTTTCGAATATAATGGAACACTTTATTATGTGAAAGTTATGATAATATATATTCTAACCCTCTACCCCCCCCCCCTCCACTAGTACAATTTTTTATATGACAATGAAGAGAATGAGTGAATCCTAAAGCGCTCCTCTAATAAGACTTGGGTTGATGACTAACACTGAGGGTATACAAAGAACAAAGAGAGGCATTAACCTCATAACATAAGTTAAAGACAAGAGATAAGAGGAAAAACACATATCAACACAATATCATATAAAGGAAACCAATATCCAAAAAATGAATACAACAATGCATGTCAAGTAATAAATAATATATCACTTGAATAAAAGTACAAAAGACTCCTATGCAGTATCTCCAATAGAAACTTCATCTCTAAGCTAGTATGATCCAGCTCAGTCACTAAAGCCCTCATGATCACCTAAAAATAGTTTATATATTCATAGGGTAATCATAACATGTATACTCAGTAGGATCCTCCTTATGACCTCTCATGAAAATGTGATTAAATAATGCTAATGCTCTGGTGAGTAAATAAAATAACCATCATGCACCTATTAGGGAAACTATACATTCCCAAAATCACTAAATCTCACTCACCAGGTATTGAATCCAAATTTAATAAAATAATATCATAATAATATAATCATAGGTTCCCCACAACTATTTCCCCATTGATTTTCCACTCTCACACCCAAAAATCAAACATCCTTTGATCCCATCCCTTTTAGTTTGATGAGGTTTGGGTCACAACCCTCCCTACTCCAATGTTCACAAGGTTCATCATCTCATATTGGCAGTACATAAAATTACATACCACATCACATCTATATCCATCACCTCATAAGCAATGTAGTACGGAATCATGAACATGATGGACATCAACCTCATGCCCTCCTCCTACCAGGCATAACCCCCACCACATAACCATTGCCACATCATCACCACCTTATCAAGTACATCACATGCCACTCCCATACCTTACATAATCATTCTATCCTTGGAAATCATATCTATTCTACAACTAATGGGAGATCAGGGGATAGGAGGTGATCAATTATCTATCCTCACCAACTTAGATGTTAGAGAGGACACCAGGAACTAAAAATAATGGTATTGGTATAAAATACTCGACTCAGGTGGGGTACCTTTAGAAATCACAAGGAAAATACAACATATAGACACACACACACACACATACACACAAACACATATATAGACACACCCACACACACATACACACACATGCTTTCACACAACATTGACCAAAAGGTTTCACATCAATAGTTCATCATCTCTATCTATCATCAACACCATATTAATGGTACCACATGCTTCCACCACTAAATGAAAATCAACAGTTAAAAGACCACTCATACTCCACCGTTCATATTCTTACATTTGTGAATTCCACCATTTTTCAAACTATCACATTACCACCCACCACTCATTAATGAAGTCATTTTAATCCCACATTTAATTAAAATCTACTCTATCCATCACCCACATGTGATTCCATTAAGGTCCAAATCATTAAAAAACATTTAAAACATTAATTCAATTATTTAACTTTAATTTTCCACTCAACCCATATTTATTAACAAAATATTAATTAATAGCCCACCATTTATTTATTTCAGCCTCATTCCACACTGTCAGGTATCTACAACACCTTTACATCATTTATCACAGGAATAACTACACAATAATAAGAAACAAAAATATTTCAATGCATCTATATCATGGTGGATAATATCATCATTCACTACACCAAATTCATAATTTAACAATAGTTTAATAAACCGTTGCTAAAAAATGAAATAATTTAGTGGATGTTTTTCAATAACTGCTACTAAATTTTATCTATTTGATACAAAAAGAATCTTTCCCCATTATCCCCTTGTCTCCCCAAGCACCACCCTACACATATCCCCTAAGAAACCCTACCAAAATCCCTCACCACCATTGTATTTCCCCCCTCATCGGTGCTCCGGTTTACCATGAGACCCCCCATCCCTCACCACTACTATGGTTTCCCTCAATCCCCCTGATCCTGAGCCTTAATTGGTGCTCTGATTTCCCTTGATCCCCCCAAAACCTCTCCCTTTCCCTCGTTGGAACTTCAGTTTCTCCTGATCCACCTTCTCCCTCACCCCCTCCAGCTTTCTAGTTTCCCCTAAGCCCCCCGAGCCCTTTCCCTATTCCTCTCCACCCGTAGACTCTTATCCCATGTTTCATCCCTAACAGAAGGTAATAATGGTTGATATAATCTTCTAATCACTTGGATCCCTTACAATAGAACAACTACAAAGGCTTCACTTAGGTTAATATAAGGAAATCATTGGTTTTTACTTTCTATATTTATTTTCCCCAAGTTCCAATAGTGTTTACCTAATTCAGTCACTTGATAGGTGGTTGAGATATTATTTAAGGTGAAATATATCTTCTTTCTAATTCCTCAAAGATATATTCTATAATTAAATTTGTAGGTTCCCCCCTTATTCCTCTTATATCTAGAGAGAGATAACCTGTAAATAAAATAGGGTTGGGCGAACCATATTGAGACTAAGAGTTTAAAACTAGTAAATGTTTTCACTAAAACCTTCATGGTTAAATGATTTGTTTTTATGAATCTTTCATGGGTTTTACATGTTTATCATTCTATGTTAATTGAATTAAAATTTTACATTTCTATCATATACTTTCCCATCATGATTTCTTCTTTGTTATGCATAGTGAAGTATGAAACAATAGATATTCATCATTTTTTCAATTGTTCATCATTTAAAAAAGTGATCTCGTAGTTTTCTTCCATGCCATATATCAATTTTATCATGAAACATTCTATTTGACTTATTGGACAAGTTGAGAATGTTGAATACATATATGTTGTTGTTTATAAAACCATAACCTATTGTATTCATATTCTTTATAACATGTCTTATAAAATTTTTATCATGATATTAGTGTATATTTTTAAGGTTTAATACCATATCTTAGACTTTTTTTGTTTCCTAAAAGTGTGAATTGGTTGTTTCCTAATCAATATCTTATGATTCATTTAGAATTCTACTAGTATGAATTAGACATTGCCTATGAGATATCCTATCCATTTTTTAGTTTTATAATAGTATGTTAATTTGTCTCATTACCCATATCATATATCCTTTTTTCATACTACTAATTTAAATTAGTTTCTTCATATTATGTCTCTTATACTTATTTTAGTTTATTATTAATGTGAATTAGTTGTTCCCTATTTCACCACTTTTACTTTTCTTTGCTTACTATAAGTACGACCTGGATTTTTTTTATTCAATTCCATCTGTATTTTTTTTATTAAAATTAATATTCCACAGTGGATAGTTATATCATGCCTTGGGAATTGTTTATATTTCTCATATTATTCCATTTCTTTTAGTTTTCACATAACTTATACTTATCATGAACCTAAGAATATGCATCAATTCCCATTTTGGACTTTAAATGGTTTCAAATGGTTTAATGACTTGGCATAGAACTAGGTCTCATGGATATTGGTTGTTGAAATTCCCTATGGATTTTCTAACTATAATTAACTATTTAAAAGTATGCTCAACACCGGTTTTGTCTTTAAAATGCATGTGTGTTGTTTTAGAGGAATGTTTTAGGAATTGAAGGTAGTTGACTTTAATCTTTTTTAGAATGGTTTTGATACCATAAGTCTCATAGTGGAATGAAATGTTTTTAAAAGGTGAATGTTTGGTCTTAAAAATTGGGTGCTTGACACCAGTTGACTTCCTTTAAAGAGGTGTGTCTTTACTTCAAAAGTGATTTTATGGAAATATTTAGATTTATAAATTAGTTTTCAATGTGTGGTTTTATAAATGATTTTAAAATTACATTTGAAATGTTTTTTTATGAATTATTTAATGATTTTTACCTTGATTTTATTTTACATAATACTATCCATGATTGATTTAATTTTTTTACTTTGAGTTTTTTAGTACTTATATGACTCTTCTTATAACTATTTGGTTTGTGTTTTTTTCACTTCCATTTACCTCTCTTCCTAATTGTTTATACTTATGTGTTATAATTTTTTTAATAAAGTCTTTGCACATTGTGGTATATATGGATAAAAGCTGGATCAAATTACTAAGGAACACACCTTTGTATGCTAAGGGTTTGGAGGAATTTTTAGATTTTTCAATTTATAATCGATATGTTGATGGGAAAATAATATGTCCATATCCTAAAGAAAAAATTAGAAGATGGTTTAAGAGACATAAAGTTTATGAACACTTGAAATTGAAGAAATTACTTTATTAATACTTTTATTGGATTTTTCATGGGGAATTGAACATTGTGTACTATTTGATCACTAATGTCAATCAACAAAATGAGCACCCAAAATCTTCAACAATGGAAAATGAAATGAAAAATTGTATAAACAATGATTTCAACATTTCAAGACAAAAACAACAATAACAATGAATATCATAACAACCAATTTAGGGTGCTACAAATAGTAACTTGACAATTTACATTTTGGGACTATACGGAGAATGTTTTAAATATTCAAAAACATTCTTTTCTATTGAAGCTGTACAATATCAAATTCCTATGAGGAATTTCAAATAAAGTGATTTCAATGATATTTGAATTTTTTCATGATGCTTTTTTGATGATAATATCCCTAATTCTTTTTATGATATGAAAAAATTTGTTAACAATATTTCTCTAAATTATATAAAAACACATGTTCATCCCAATGATTGTATGCTTTATTGGGGAGAGGATTCAAGGATACATGATTAAAATAAATGTTCTTCTTCTAGATAGAATTCAATGGGTGATGTTGGATGTATGAATTAACATACTACTATGAATAATAAGAAAAATAACACACCTGCAAAGGTTTTCTATTACTTCCATTTAAAGACTCTATTATAAAGATTATTCATGTCATTGAAAATTGTTGAGCACATGAAGTGGAATTCTGTAGATAATAACAATGATGGGTTAACACGACATCCATGATATCCACAATCATTGATGTAATTTGCTTCATTGCATCTAGATTTCTCATATAATCCTAGGATTATTCAATTTGGATTGGATGTTGATGGATTCGATCCATTTGGGACTTTGAGTACCTGTTATAACATTTGGCCTATTATTTTGATCTGATATAATCTACCTCAGTGGATTTGTATGAAACAAATGTCTTTTATCATTTTAATGATTATTCCTAGAAAACAAGTTTATAGAAATTATATTGATGTATACTTACAGTCTCTAATTGATGAATTATAGGAGTTATGGAGAAATAGTGTTGATACATATGATGCATCTTTTATATTAATGTTAAAAATACACACTTCTCTAATATAGTGATTCAAATACCATGTTTTGGTTTTTGGTAGGGATATCATTATTTCCCTTATATTTATGCTTGGTTCATTTTCGATGATTTTTCTAAATTTTACCTTATACTAATCATTCATAGGCTCTTAAAGTTTTTTTGTTTTATTACTCTTTGAAATTACACCTCTTATTGTTCTTTCCAAAATATATAGTCTCTTTCAACCATTTATGAACTTTATTCTATTCTAACTTCAACTTGGTAATTTACCAAGTACTACCTGGATAATTAAACATGTTGGTCAACTTTCATCTGGACATCCTGCTAAAATTTTTCTTGTTTGTGCAATATATTGACTTTTAGATTCACTTTCCTCTTAGATAGCAGACCATAAAACATTTTATTCAAATTGATAAAATGTGCATCAACCTATACACTCCAAAAAACTCTTCCCTAATTGTTATGTTACCTTAAAACTTAATTAATGTAGTAATGCATCACAATAATTCTACATAATGATTATCTTGAATATCTTCATGCTACAAGATAAAACATCTACATCATCTTTAACCATCTTTCCAAAATGATTGTTCTTCATATACTATTAGTAATGTTAGAAACTTATTCCATCATATTAACTATTATTTAGTATGTATAAACCCTAAGAGAACATGAGACTCTATTATCATCAAAATGATTGGGAACATCATGCAAATTCATAGATTTAATCCACAATACATATTGAGTTTATCCATGTTACCTTCATATTTATGGATGAAAAATACAAGAAAAACCAAATGGTTTAAATATTTATACTAGATGAATCACTACCCTTAAATATAATTTTTTTTATCCCACCCTTAGATCTTATGTGAATGTATTTTGGGGGTTTTCACATACAATTTAAGATGTTATCGATATTTAAATTTTAATATGATAAATTCTACTTAAAATATATTCAAACTTTTTCACATGAGTGTTTGGGTAAAGGAATCCATGGACTTTCATTATTATTTGTCTCTTTTTGTGTCACTTTCCCTATAAAATTATAATCCTTATAGATTAAATAATGGGAAAAGGGACCTTCTTCTACCTATTGCAAGACAAATCTAATGTTTGGTTGTTTAGAAGTGCATTGTCTATATTCCAACCCAAAAAATAAAATCTCATGTTTGGAATCTCCTTATTTTAAGAAGAAATTGTAATTCCCCTAAATAAGGAAGGTTTGGACGTGGGAGCTTAAAGTTCTTCTTTATATATAATAAATCATTTTCATTATTTTTATTTAATTTTCACATCCTCTTTCATATTGGATATAATTTAGATATTCTATAACATCTAAATAAAATCATTATACATATATAACAATGTAATTATAATAAAATCGCATCATATTCATTTACATCCACTATAAATGTGCGTCCTCATATTACATGATATATAACTCACATCTTTGGTTAGCCTTCTTTCTCCACTCTCTTCATATAACACAGTCCATCACAATGTTCATATCAATAGTTGGAATGAATTCCAGAACCAAAACACATAATATTTTTGATAACTTCTCACATGTCCATGGTTTACATGGACACCCAACCCACATTTCCATCACAACTTCCAATATTCTTGGGATCATTATCCAACCCAATCCACATTACAATTTTATAAAATCACATTCCAATGGTTGGCATGCTCACCCAACTCATGTCACAAGGAACCGATATAAAATCCAATAATATATAATATTGGTCGGAGTGGATACTCAAGTGGGGGGTGAATTGAGTTCCAATTTAAAAATTTCTGTTAAAAAGATTTCTATTAAAATCCCCCAGTTTAAATACTAAGTTAAAATTTAGTGAATTTGTAAAACTATAAAGGGTCAGTTAGGTTCTCAAGAGATTGATTAGTTCTCAGTTAATTTAATCTGAAGATTAGATTAGCTTTTGAAACAAACCTAATGTTTTACAATAAATACAAACAATTTCTAGTTTAACTATTAGAGTTACTTTAAAACAGATTAGTATTTAAAGTACTTAGCAGAAGAATATAAGATATAGTTTAAAACCAACTAAACAAGCACAACAGTTTTAAAACAAGAGGTTCATTCTCAAGATGAGACTTATTCCTCTCAAACAGTTTATATAAACTTGATCCACACCCTAGATCTGGGTTTTACAACAGTGCTCAAACTGTCCAGGTCCTCTGACCTCTACCACAGTTCTTTGTGAGAAAACAAAAACAACAACACACATGATTTCTAGGTCCTACTGGAACTCTACCACTATCCACAGTGGGATACAAGAGAGTTATATAAGTTTTGTGTGAGAATTTAGAAATTCTCCAGTTTAGAATAGGAGTCAGTGTGTATATAGAATATACAGAGTACACACACTGCTCAAAAAGTAAGTAAACGAATCACTGAGAGAGAGTAGATATAATTTTAGAATGATCTAGTGATTTGAAGTGCAGCTATGGACTACTTTTGATTAAACACAAATTCTTCTAAGTCCTTCTCTGGTTTTTGTCTTGAAAACAGAGTGTCATCTCCTTCATTGATTTTTAGGTCCAGTTTGATCAGTTTGAGTGCATGAAGGGATTGTTGTAGTTCTTCACTCCTTGAATAAGCTTCATCTTGTGTTCTCTTCTTGTATGAATGGACTCGTGTATGTACAGTGTTCTTCAAGTAAGCAGGTGTATGGATGTTTCCTCTCTCTTGTATATATTCCTCACTGTAGCTCGATCTTCCTTATATTCCTTTAGATCTAGTAAAGGGAATGATTACTTTAAGGAAGGTACGAGGTACGGTTCCCTAACATCCCAACAACCATCATTAATTAATATAATTTGCATTAAATTAACCAAATATGACCGTTAGTATAATTTAAATAAAGCATAAAAGTTCAAGAAGAAGAATTCTTGTAATGGTCAACTTGTATCGGTAGCTGTTTTCCTCTGTAACGGTATCTCCTTGTACCGGTCGCTTTATGTAGCGGTAGGTCTCTGTGTAGTGGTGAGCTCTTATCGGTAGCTCTTTTCTCTTTTACCAGTAGCTCCTTGTATCGGTCGACTTGCATACCGGTAGACTTACTCTAATGGTAACCTTTCGGTGTACCGATAGTCTCACTCTAACGGTAACCTTTCGGTGTACCAATAGAGTTACATACTGGCCGGCTTAACACTTATATTTTCTATGAAAAACACATCCAAATTGAGTTATAATTATTTCAAAGTATGTATAAACATAGATAAACATTGATTAACATATTCCAATGATTATTTTGATATTATTGTCAACATAATTTAACATATATATATATATGATTATAAACACATATTAAAGCATGATTGGGATTATCAAAACATATTAAAGCATAATTGGGATTATCAAAACATGTGAGGTCAATAATCTCCTCCTTTTTGATAATCACAACTTATGGTATTATAATCCAAAATAATCATTAATTTATGAGAGGATATAGAATTAAATGCAATTTTATCAGAGTTAATAATAAAAACAATGAACTAGAATTATAAAACAAATGTATCAGAGGCAAAATAGAATGGTTCTTCATATCATAGTTCCCCCCCTTTGTCATTTTCATTTCTTATGCTCTTATTTCTCATGTTTCCCCTGTTTCTCCCATGTGATTATCTTTCTCCCATTTTATTATATTTCTCCCCTTTTCTTATATTTCTCCCCTTTTATTATATTTCTCACCCTTTGTGATTAGAAAAAAGTAGGAAACAAAGAAAGATAGAAGTAACAGAAGGTAAGAGAGAATGAAAGCATTTATATATTTCTTGAGGCAAAAATACATAGAAATACAGAATTGAACCAAAAAGAATACAAGTGATTCCTATCAAAGGTCCTAGACAATAATCAATCCACCTCTTGAATGTCCACTTTGGATTTGGATTTGGGTTCGGAGGTAGACTCAGGCTGGGTAGTTTCAGAAGAAGGCTTGGGAATTAAAAAAAGCACTACTGGTGGTTGAGCAACATAGACTAATCTTGGCCTGTAGTGGGTACTCCTCAGAGTAATCAGAGGTGTCAAGATTATGATGGCTTGAGCTGGTGTCATCTAAGGAATGGAGGTAGAATAAGAAGAGGAAGGTAGAGCTAAAGGTAAAATGATAGGAGTACTATCTACATGCAAAAAAGGCAGCAATAGATTCATGAAGTCCATAATGATCCCTCCTCCTCTTTCCATGGCAGAAATAAATTCATCCTTTTTTTCCATAAACTTGTATAGAGAAGGAGTCAACTCCCTGATCTTGCTCACTTTTTCTCTAAAAGATTGATTTACTGGAGGTAGTTTCATGTTCTCTAACATAAGTTTGAAATGGTTGTTCAACTGATGTTTGGTGTAGACCCTATGGAAATATAAATCCACTTTATCTTTTATCTATTTCTGAGAAGAAGTGGCCTCTCTCATAAAATTATGAACAATTTTCCTTATATCCCTAGTGGTAGTCACCACTTGGGTCAATCAGCAGAGTCTGTAGAGCCACTAGTAGAAGACTGTCCAATCTCCTCTCTCATCACTGTTCGAATCTGATCAATATCCAAGGAAGCAGTAAAGGCTATTGTTTCCTTAAAATATTTAGTCAAGCCACTTATTAGATTTTTCACAAGAGATTCCTGGGTGGTGACATGATGTTCCATGGATTTCTTAAACCCCTCAAAAACTAATACCATCTGTCCAACTACACTCTTCACAAAAGCCAAGTCTTTGTCTTCTTGAGATTTAGATCTCATATAAGACTCCATAGAAACAAATGATTTCTTTAGAGATTCATCATCCTCTACCAATCTTGAAAATTGATTCTGGAAGGTCTTGACTTCATTCACCATCTCTTCCACAGTGGTTGACACAACACATCCAAGAGAGAGTTCAAAAGATTTTTCCATTTTTCTCTTCTCTTCAACAAGATATCTCTTTAAGTCTGCAACAGATGCAGTCCAAGTCTCCTTCAGCTCATCCTTTAAAGATAAAAGATCAACATTAGTAACCATATTTTTAGGAATAGATACATGTGCTCTGTCTGACACAATACTAGCCATAGAGTCATTCATAACAGATTGAATGGATGATATTAAAGAGGTTTCCATTCTTATTATCTATTCCAGAAATGAGGTTTTAATATCAGATTTCAACTAGTCTAGATCTGATTTTCTTATCACATCCTCAGGTAAAAACTCAGAAGAGATGTTATAGTTAACTTGTGGTCTATTTATAGGTGTCTCATCTTCAGAATCGGGGTAGTCCAACCCACAAACCACAAAAAATGGGTATTATGCCCAGTCTTCAATCTCATGAGCAACTGAAACATATCAAGTCTGGTAGGATGATCCCCCTCAACTGGTGCATTCTCCTGTATATGTACAACAACATCACCCTTAGCAGCGAGGTCTTACTTAGAAGAATCTTCCACAACCATCTCCATTTTTTCAACAGCAGGAGGCTCTTCAGAAATAGGTGCAGGTCTATCTACTTCAACAATTTCCTCAGTAGGCATTTAGGAGTGTCCAATCAGTGGACTAAG
This sequence comes from Viscum album, assembly GCA_963277665.1. Taxonomy (NCBI): domain Eukaryota; kingdom Viridiplantae; phylum Streptophyta; class Magnoliopsida; order Santalales; family Viscaceae; genus Viscum; species Viscum album. Next base: position 1,679,337,806 of record OY728119.1, on the reverse strand, counting down.
ACTTAAGAAAGAAGAAGCAAATGCTTTAGTTTCAGATTCTCTTTCTTCTTCATTCTCTGGGGTAGTCTCCTCATGATTTGAATTAGCTTGGTCTTACTCATCAACAGGTGCTTCTTCATTGATTTCTTTCAGGACTGTTACCTTTCTAGATGACACAACTTCAGCAACAGGACTTGGAGGCAATTTCGGATCCCTTCCATCAGCTACAGAGGTATCCTCTTAATTAGTATCATCATTATACTAAGGTTCCTCTTCATCAGGGCCTAGACCTGGATCCCTCACATCCTTAGGCCTAGAAGGATGATCCACAGGATTAAACTTATCATATAGATTCTCATCATCACTGACCCATTCTCTTCTCCATGGATTCCAATTGATCTTCATGTACTTACAGATAGTTTTGGTAACACAAAAGTAGTCTTTCATAACCATTGTCTCATCCTAAGACTTAGCAACACCTCTTACCTTGATCATCACAGAGATCAGCTTTGTAAAGAACAGAGCATTAATTTTTTACATTGGCCTGGTCATATCTTCAATTTGAATCATTAACAGTCTACACAGATTCACCTTAACACCATGCCTTAATAGATGCAGCAAATAAATATCTTGGTACATCAGATTTGCAACGTCCCCTCTTCTTGGACTTAGCACATGTTGATTGAACTTGAACAGTAACCGGTTATCTCCATCCATTTCTATAGAAACTACCTTTATTATTGTACCATCTCATGTTAATTCTTCCAAATTAGATTCATACTCAAAGATGTTACTTGTAGTAGGTACTGATTTTGTGAAATATCCAAAAATTCCTTCATGTGGGACTTTCAGACACTTAGCCCACTCAACGGAGGAAAAAGATATTTCCTTTCCATTCACAAATGAAACCATTCTATTCTCAGCTTCTGATTTTTCAAAACGAACAAACTCATATAATTCTTTTACCAGCTTTAGATAGTAAGGATCATTATTATTTGAGAATCACCCTACCCATTTCTGATCTTCCAACACCTCTAGAACTAACGATTTACTATACATCAACCATTTTGTTCATAGCTCTTTCTCAACTACTATATCTCGTTGAACAAGATGTGGATTTGTAGTTTTTTTCACTTCAATTCCACCACTAGACTCTCCTTTGAGTCTCTTGGCATTCGGATCATCATCCCTTTTGCTGACTGATGGTCTCTTCACTTTTTCCATTCTGCAAATCACGAGGCTTAGGGTTCGAGGATTTAGAAGCTAAGGCTTGAAGGTAAAGGGTTTGAGGTGGATCGAGATGAGGTCAAGACTTATTTTCTATCATCTAGGAATCATAAAATAAATAAACAAAACATAATAAGTATAACATAAACGATACATATTCCGATGGATAAAGATACAAAAGTTTAAAAACAGCGCAACCTAACGGTAACACATACCGGTGAGGATTTCTAATGGTGAGGTATTTTTATCAGTGAGGTCCACTAACAGTGAGTTATAATAGTGAGGTTCATACCAGTGAGGTATAACAGTGAGGTTCATACCAGTGAGGTATAATAGTGAGGCTCATACTGATGAGGTATAACAGTGAGGTTCATACCAGTGAGGTATAACAGTGAGGTTCATACCGGTGAGGTATAACAATGAGGTCCATACAGGTGAGGTATAATAGTGAGGTTCATAACATACAAAGTCTATAATTCCTAACTCATGTATAATGTAACTTAACCCCTCTGAACTTAAAGGCTTTGTGAAAATGTTAGCTAATTGATGCTCAGTACCTATAAATTCAAGAGTAATATCACCCTTTTGGTAATTATCTCTCAAAAAGTGGTGCCTTACATAAATGTGCTTGATCCTAGAGTGAGACACGGGATTCTTAGAGATGGTAATCACACTAGTGTTATCACAGTTTATAGATACATGTCTGAACTGATATCCATAGTCCATTAAATTATGTTTCATCCACAGAATTTGTGCACAACAACTACCAGCAGCAATGTATTCTGCTTCAGCAATAGACAATGCAATAGAAGTCTACTTTTTACTACACCATGATACTAAGGACTTTCCTAGTATATGACATGTTCCAGAAGTGCTCTTTCTATCAAAATTTCAACCAGAAAAGTCATCATCTGAATAACATATTAAATCGAATGATTTTCCTTTTGGATAAAATAATCCTAAGTTAGTAGTATGTTTAAGATATTTGAAAATTCTTTTAATAGCAAGAAAGTGTGACTCTTTTGGATTAGATTGAAATATTTCACACATATACACACTAAACATAATATCTTGTAGACTAGAAGTAAGGTAAAGTAGACTCTCTATCATACCTCTGTAGTTGGTTTGATCCACTGGTTTTCCAGTTTCATCAGCATAAAACTTACAAATAGTACTCATAGGTGTATCACTTTACTTAATACTATCTAAACCAATATGTTTTAAAATATCCTTTTTATATTTATTTTTATTTAAAATAATACCATTTTCATTTCGAAAAAATTGAAATCTAAGAAAATATTTGAGTTCTCCCATTAAACTCATTTCAAATTCCTTTAGCATACTCTTTCAAAAATCAATAAAAAAGTTATTTTTAGAAGATCCAAAAATAATATCATCAACATAGATTTGTACAATCAAAACATCTTTGGAAATTCTTTTGATAAAGAGAGTTGGATCAGCAATCCTTTTAGAAAAGCCTTTTGAAATACGAAATCTACTAAGTCTATCATACCAAGCTCGTGGAGCTTGTTTTACACTATATAAAGCTTTAGAAAGTTTAAAAACTCGATTTGAAAATTGAGGATTAGTAAATCCAGGTGGTTTTTCAACAAAAACATCTTTAATTATAAAACCATTTAGAAAATCACTTTTAACATCCATTTGATATAACATGAAATTCAGATGAGCAGCATAGGCAAGTAGAATCCTAATTGATTCTAATCTAGCTACAGGTGCAAAGGTTTCCTCATAGTCTATTCCTTCCTCTTGATTATACCATTTTGTAACTATCCTTGCTTTGTTTCTAATGATATTTCCTGATTCATCAACTTTGTTTCTAAAAACCCATTTAGTACCTATGGTCAAAGTGTCCTTAGGTCTATCAACTAATTCCCAGACATTGTTTCTTTCAAATTGATTTAATTATTCTTGCATAGACATTACCCAAAATTCATCATTGATTGCATCATTGATATTTTTAGGTTCTAACTATGAAAGAAAGTATTGATATTCAACTTGATTCCTTAGAGAAGCTCTAGTCTGTGTCCCTCTATCAAGATTACCTACAACAACATCCAAATGATGATTCTTTAGAATCCTAGTGATCTGGTAAAGGTAGGACTAGAAATTTCAGGTTCTTCTCTATGTTCGGGTTCACCAGGAGCAGATTTTGGAAAATTTCCCAAATTTCTTGGTTTTACAGTAGGTTCACTGTTTTTATCATTAAGGTCCAGAATAGACAGATCTTCTTCAAGATTTTCAAGAGAAGACTTAGGTTCATGCAGATCAGTTTCATCAAATTTGATGTGAACAGATTCTTCCACACATTTGTCCTTTTGTTAAAGACTCTATAAGATTTACTAGTTATAGAGTACCCTAGAAAGATTCCCTCATAACTTTTAGAATAAAACTTGTCAAAATTATCCTTAGTATTGAGAATAAAGACTTTGCAACCAAAAACTCTGATGTAACTAACTTTAGGATTCCTATTATTCCACACTTCATAAGGGGTCTTCTTAAGAACAGGTCTAATCAAGACTCTATTTATAATATAACAAGTTGTATTTATATCTTCTTCCCAGAAGTAAACAGGTAGGTCATACTCATTGAGCATAGTTCTTACAATTTCTTGAAGGGTTCTATTTCTTCTTTCTACTACACCATTCTGTTGAGGTGTCTTAGGGGCAGAAAAGTTGTGAATAGACATTGTGTGAGAAATAAGATTCAAATTCATTATTTTAAATCTCACGACCATGGTCACTTCTCAAGGTCTTAATTTTAAGTCCACTAAGGTCCTCTACAAACTTGGAATATTTCATAAAATGGGAACAAGCTTCACTTTTGTGAGAAATAAATTATACCCAAGTGTATCTAGAAAATTCATCTACTAAGACATAGACATAGTGCTTCCCATTTAAACTAGAAACTCTATAAGGTCCAAATAAATCCATGTGAACCAACTCGAGAGGTTAAGAAGTTGAAACTTCTTTCATTGATTTAAAAGAAACTTTATGTTGCTTTCCCTTTTGACAGGGTGTACAAACTTTGTCTGATTGGAATTTTAGTTATGGTAGGTCTCTAACTAAATTTTTCCTAGTCAGTTTCCTAAGTGAATGAATTTTATAGTGTCCTAATCTTATGTTCCATAGCCAAGAATCTTTATGAAAATAAATTTAGCAAGTAATGTTTTTTTTATCTAAATAATTCAAATCAACTGCATAAACATTTTCATTTCTCAAAGTAGAAAATACTAAAATATTTTTAGAATTAAAAACATTACAAGAATCATTTTCAAATTTAACATTGAAACCATCATCACACAAATGAGAAATGCTTAATAGGTTGTATTTTAATCCATTTACAAATAGTACTTTAGAAATTAAAACTGAGTCAGTGTTACCAATCTGGGCTAGGCTGATGATTTTTACTTTTGAATTATCACCAAATGTGACATGGCCTCCATCAACATTGAATAAGATTTTAAAACATGAAAAGTATCTTGTCATATGCCTTGAACATCCACTATCCAAATACCATGTCTTCTTATAGTAACTCTTTAAGCAAATCTCTTATAAAACATGTTTAAACAGAAAATGATTTTGGTACCCATATTTTCTTGGGTCTAGACAGGTTAGCAAGAAAAACTTTTGGTACCCAGATTTTCCTAATGGGTCTCATACAATCAATAGATTCAAAATATTTTGAAAGATAAACTTTGTTTGATCTATAATCATGTGAATAACTAGTTTAATCATATGAATTTCCAGAACTATAACTAGCAGCATTCTGTCTAGATTTAGGAATAAATCTATTTTTAGTAATCTGTCTCAGTCCAGGCTAATAGCCTATTCCAGTGGTATATTTTGGTGCCACTTGTTTTCCTAGAATTTGATTTAGAGTATTCTTTCCATTGGTGAACTTTTCTAAATCTTTTCTAAGATTCTCATTGGACAATTTAATTTGGGTATTTTCCTTTAATAGTTTAGCATTCTTTTCCTTTTCTGATTCTAATGTGGATTGTACAGTGCTAGTTAAATCATGTTGTTTCTTTAAGGTCATATACTTGTCCATCAATTCATTACAGGTTTCTTCTAGCATGTTACAGTATTCAAATAACTCTTCACTAGTCATATTTTCAGATTCAGAATTAGAATCAACTCCAGAATAATAAGAATTTGAAGCAGGAGTATCCAATGTTACCTCAGATGTGTTTTTCATGAAACACATATTAGATTTTTGTGATTTTTCATCCTGAGAAGAATTAGAATCACATGAACTATCTTCTGAAGCACTCGAGGTTTCTTTCATTGATTTTTCATATTTGTTGTCCTTGTTGTCATATTTATTCTTGAATTTAAACTTTGGACAATCTACTTTTACATGTCCTTTCCTCTTGCATTCATAACACACTATCTCATCACTTTTATCCACTTTCTTCCAATCTTTATTCAAATTACCTCATTGGTCATACTTACCCTTATAATTTGGTTTTCTGAAAAATTTCTTCTTCCTATAGAATTTCTTGAATCATCTGGCTATCTGAGCCATCTCTTCGTCACTATCAAAATCTGAACCTTCACTTGTTGAGCTTTCAGTTGGTATGTGAAATTTTTACTTGTCCTTGATCTTTGAGGTAGTAGATTTAAATGCCACTGACTTCCTCTTTGGTTAATCATCTTCTTCCGTGTTTACCTTCAGTTCTTCTTCATACATCATTAACTTACAAATAATCTCTTTGACATGGAGTGAACTTATGTCACACGATTCTCTTATTGAAACTGATGTTCCTCTCCATCATTCTAGCAGACATCTTAGTATTCTCATAATCTGCTCCTTTGTAAGAACAGCCTTTCACAGTGATCTCATTGTATTAACTATCTCATTGAACCTGAGATACAAGTCAGAAATAGGTTCATCGGGCTTCATTTTAAAATTATCATACTTAATAGTGTAGGTATTCAATCTCATTTTTTTAACATTGGTTGTTCCCTTATAGGAAATAGCCAAAATATCCCAAATTTCATAAGCAGTTTTGCAAGCAGATATTCGATTAAATTATTCATCTCCTAAAGCACAATGTAGAGCATTCATTTCTTTACAATTATTATTGTAAGCTATTTTAGTAGGTTCATCCCAAGTAGTTATTTCAATTTATGGAATCTTATATTGAGTCTTTATAGAAGTCCAGATGTCAAATCCCATACTTTCTAAATGAATTTTTATTTTCAGTTTCCATTGGGTATAATTAACACCATTAAAGAAAGTCATCCTATTGGTAGAATTACCTTATATTCTATTATGAATAATTAGATTTTAGCAAATATTTTTAAAGAGATAAAATTTAGAACTAACAGAAAATTAAGATCTTTAAGATACAACTAAAATCACAGTTGAAAACAGAGTATTTTGAAATCCTTTATTAATAACAAACCTCTAAAACCAAATTTTGGTCAGAGTGGATACACAATAGGGGGTGAATTGAGTTCCAATTTAAACATTTCTATTGAAAATATTTCTATTAAAACCCCCCAGTTTAAATACTAAGTTAAACTGTAGTGAATTTGTAAAACTGTAAAGGGTCGGTTAGGTTCTCAAGAGATTGATTGGTTCTCAGTTAATTTAATCTGAAGATTAAATTTGCTTTCAAAACTAACCTAATGCTTTACAATAAATACAAACACCTACTAGTTTAACTATTAGAGTTACTTTAAAACATATTTCTATTTAAAGTACTTAGAAGCGGAATATAAGATATATTTTAAAACCAAATAAACAAGCACATCAGTTTTAAAACAAGAGGTTCAGTCTCAAGCCGAGACTTAGTCCTCTCAAACAGTTTATATAAACTTGATCCACACCCTAGATCTGGGTTTTACAACAGTGCTCAGACTATCCAGGTCCTCTAACCTCTACCTCAGTTCTTTGTGGGAAAAAAACAACAGCACACAGGCTTTCCAGGTCCTACTTGACCTCTACCACTATCCACAGTGGGATACAAAAGAGTTATAGAAGTTTTTTGTGAGAATTTAGAAATCCTTCAGTTTAGCACAGGAGTCGGTGTGTATATAAAATATACAGAGTACACACACTTCTCAAAAAGTAATAAAAATAATCACTAAGAGAGAGTATTTATTATTTTAGAATGCTCTAGTGATTTGAAGTGCAGCTCTGGACCCCTTTTGATTAAACAGAAATGCTTCTAAGCCCTTCTTTGGTTTTTGTCTTGAAAACAGAGTGTCGTCTTCTTCCTTGATTTTTAGGTCTAGTTTGATCATCTTGAGTGCATGAAGGGATTGTTTTAGTTCTTCACTCCTTGACTAAGGTTCATCTTGTGTTCTCTTCTTATATGAAATGCCTCGTGTATGTCCAATGTTCTTCAAGTAATTGGGTGTATGGATTTCGCCTCTCTCTTGTATATATTCCTTACTACAGCTCGATCTTCCTTATATTCCTTCAGATCTAGTAAAGTTAATGATTACTTTATGGCGGGTATGAGGTACGATTCCCTGAAATCTCAATAACCATCATTAATTAATAGAAGTTGCAATAAATTAACCAAATATGACCATTAGTATAATTTAAATAAAGCATAAAAGTTCAAGCAGCAGAATTCTTGTAACGGTCAACTTGTATTGGTAGTTGTTTACCTCTATAACGGTAGCTCCTTGTACCGGTCGCTTTATGTAGCGGTAGGTCTCTGTGTATTGGCGATCTCCTATCGGTAGATATTTACTCTTGTACTAGTAGCTCCTTGTATCAGTAGACTTGCATACTGGTAGACTTACTCTAACGATAACCTTTCGGTGTACCGGTAGTCTTACTCTAACGGTAACCTTTCAGTGTACCGGTAGACTTACATACCGGTAGACTTAACACTTATCTGTTCTATGAAAAACACATCAATATTGAGTTATAATTATTTCAAAGTATGTATAAACATAGATAAACATTTATTAACATATTCCAATGATTATTTTGTTATTTTTTTCAACATAATTTAACACATATATATATAGGATTATAAACACATATTAATGAATGGTTGGGATTATCAAAATATATTAAAGCATAATTGGGATTATAAAAACAAGCGAGGTCAACAGATAATCTTAAGACACAATTCATAAATCACTATTCAAAATTATAATATTAAATATACAAAGAACAAAAAAAATCCATGGGTTCACTCAGGTTAGAAAAACACCCAACACTAAATGCTACACAAGATAGGGTAGGTATAGTCACACCCCCGGCCTCTTTTGAATTCCAACTAATTCATAAGGACAAAACCACATTTTTCTTACCTTAACATTCAATAATTTATCATGGAGGGATCCATGTTTTATAACATAGTTCACTATTAAATGACATGCTTTAAAACACCCTACTTGTGTTCCTCTATATCATTTATGTATCATGAGGGTCAAATGAATGGTAATCTGTGACCTAGTCATCAAAATATACTCAATAGGAACATCAAATATTATTATTCATGTTAATTAATTTCTCTTTATTATAATTTTTATATTAGTTATTTTTTTATTATGTTTTTGTATAAATTGATCTTGACATGTTCGAATTATGTTATTATTATAATGGAATTGTTTTTTTACTTTTTTATATTTAAATATCTATGTTTTTGTTCTAAAGTTGTAGTTTCTTCATCTGTATTTATATTTTGAAAAGCAATATATAACGGAGGTGTAAACCACTGCTATATATTCCAAATTATTGTTTAGCGGCTGCTTAAACTGACACTATATAAGGCCAAAAAAATTAGAGGCAATATTTTTATTTTAGTGGTGGTTTCCCCTCATAAAAAATGTCGTTGGGATAACAGTGGTTTAAAAAGATTATATCCCAACAACATTTTTTGGGAGGGGAAATCACTACTAAAAAAAATTCTATTACAGTTCCCAAAAATAGCCACTAAATGGGCGGAACTAACAAGAGTTGGATGTCGATACCAACTTTATTTACGGTTTTTGGAAACATGTGCAAAACCATATGGTGGCGTTTTATACCATTTCTATCGATCGTTTGAATTTTAATTCATTTATTTTATTTTGTTAATTAAATTTTATTTTTTTAATATTTTTTTTAATAGTCTCTTACACGGTTGGAATGTGGGAACCGTCCACTGATCCTCCACCATACGCGTATCTACTTAGCTTGGATTTCAGTTCCTTTTACACATCTTCTATTTTAGGGATTGCAGAGTGCTGATTCACTGAGAGATAGAAAATGAAGAGAGTTCTCTCAAGCGGTGTGATCCTTGTTCATTGAAGAATTCGTGAATAAGGTAGTTTGCATCATCTTCTATTTCATGGAATGAGGTGTGGTGATCCCTTGGCGTCAAAGTAAGAGGAGAAGGAGTTGAGCACAGGGGTTCTGATTCTTGAACTCAGAGGTTAACAAATCTAGTATGCACCAGATAAGGATGTAGATTGTAGTTATTAGACCATGATGGCTCATCTGAAAGGTGGCATCAAGCCTAGGCAATAGTGGCACTGAATTTTGACAATGGAATTGAACCTCAAACAGCAGTAGATGCTTGAAGAGCAGTGTAGTGCGTGGATAGTGAGTAGTGGAAGAGTGGTGATTATTTTCATCCTGGATACAACTATATATCTGGACATTGGTTTTGATCATAAGGATGTTGGTCTTGGAGGATTCAACCAAGGCTACGACAGAATGAAGGATTCGAACATGTAAATTTGAGCCCTTGGTAAAGGGGTATTGGCCTAGTATTTATTCTTTTTTGATTGATTATCAATCATTATACATGTTGTTTCTTTGCTGATCCTTGTTCTCTTCTTTATTATTTCATAGTGAAACCCATGGTGACTCTGAACTATGCACGTAGGCCAATTGGATGAAGCATGTTACATCATTGTTTCTTCTTTACTTCTTTTTTCATTTTATTCTTAGACCTGTAAATTGTTGAACACCCATCTTCTTTTTAAATTTAATTAAAATTGATTTTGTATTTATTTGTTAAATTAGAATCTCTTGATCATTTTTCTACATAGTCCATCACTACATGTTGTTGTTGTTACTTTTATTGATTTTTGGAATGGTTCTTTATATGTATTGGAATTTGTTTTCAGTTCTGGAAATACGCATGTGAATCTGGAAAATTGTATTCTCAGGGTTGTTGGTTCTGGTTATTAGAATCATTTTGGATGGATTGGTTTTTTTTATGAGAAGAAATTACTAGTTTTGAATTGATATAATAGCCACTTCTGGTTTGTGATATATTCACTATTAAATCATATTACAACCATTCGGGGAGGGGGAATTACAAAGCTACAATAAACATGCAAACACATACATGAAGGATGTTGGGAAGACTTGAACCCGAGACCTCCATGACACCCCAATAGAACCCATTACCTCTAAGTTATACCCAATGGGCATGCTAACTATTAAATCATTTTCATTTTCATTTTGATTTATGGAATATTTTTAGATGAATTATATTTTTTTTATCTTATGTGTTTTAAGACTGAAAAATAAACATTAGTTTTAAATTATGTATTTTGATTTTGTGAACCCATTTTATACATAATGGATCCTCACTATTCGAATGGGGACTGCCTTGTATAGTGCACCCCCAACAAGTGGTATCTAACCCAAATTAGGCATGATTTTGTGTCATCAAAATGTTTAATAGAATTATTTGTTGCTCCAAATTAGTTTGTTATTGGATTTTACTTTTCATCATGATTTGCTGATTTGTTCAGCTAGGTTGTGTTCCCTCTTTGACATTAATTTTGAAATATCTTATTGATAGTTTTTTTCTTTTTATTTTTCTGTTCTCTATGCCTATCAGAGCACTAAATATGACTTTTGGTATTTTCTCCCCATGTGTGTCTCTTGTTCTGAGGTTAGGAAGGGATTAGTGTGAGGTTGGGATGGGTGAGAGTGTATCGGCTAGCAGTGATGTGTGTGGTAGGGTCGGTAAGTTTGTTTGTTCTCATAGTTATGCTATTTGTATTAGGAGATTGAGATGGTAATTAACTCATGTGTGTTCCTCTTGTTTGTCCTGTTTTGGGTTGTGTATTTGGGTTATTTCTTGTTGTGAGTCGTGATAGGGCTTGGGCAGTGTTTAGAGTGGTAGTGTCATTTGAATAGGATTAGTGATGATTGGGCTTCATGACAGTTCTTTCGGGATCTCTTTAGCAGTGTTAGGTAGTTCCTAGAAATTGTTAGGAAGCTAGACTAAGATGATATTTCTTAGTCGGTAGATGGATTCCCTTGGATCACTAGTGTTCTCATGGGTTTAGAGTTTGTTCTTAGGACTCTTGGGGTTGTATGGGATTTGCAGTGGTATCCAGTTATTGAGGAACTTCTCATATTGGTTAGGTTCTAGGCAGTGTCTTCCCTTTAGGTGGAGAGTTTTCTAAGTCTGTGATGGGTTTAGGTGGAGACCAGTTTTTCTTTTTTCAAGCTTGATTTCTTAGTGTTTATTTTATTGCAGTTATTTTTATTATTTTACTATTGTTTCTGAGTTATATTCCTTCTGAATTTTATGAGCCTTGTTTTTCCATGGTTTGAAGATTGGTGTTACATTGTTTGTTTCTTGTGTTGCGGGTACTGGTTAGCTATGAGGGGCTTCCTCAATGACATGATCTCAAAGGTCAAATCAGTAAGTTCATGTATGTGTTCAATTTATGTTTAGAATTGTTTAAATTATGATCATGTTTAGCATCTTTAGAATTCCATTAATTAGGGTAGTGCGTGTTAAGTTGATATATGATAGGGGTCCATTTGGGTCATACCCTATAGGTATTTCCTGTATAGGATGTGATTCCTGAATCAATGGTTGTAGGTGGTGCATAATCGTCATGTAGTTAAAGTTATACTTTTTCAAGGTGTAGATTTCGTAACATTTTTACATATTAACTTCTATTTATTTATTTATTTATCAAGGTGGAGAATTGTGAATTTTAATTCATTTTTTCATTTATTAATTAAATTATATTTTATTTAATATGTTGTTTTAATAGTATGTTACACATCTAGAAAGTGGGGACCACCCACTGCTCCTCCACCATACATGTGTCCACTCCCGTATGATTTTCAGTTTTATTTTATGAATTTCAGAGCACTGCTGCTTCACTAAGAGAGAGACAATGAGGTGAGGGATCTCAGGAGGCGTGACCCTTATTCTCTAAAGGATTCACGACAGAGGCGGTTCTCATCATCTTCCGTTGTCGGGAATGAGGTGTATCTATCATTTATCATTGAAGCAGGAGGAGGAGACGAGATGGGGGTTCTGATTCTTGAAATGGGTTGTCAGAGAATCTGGTATGCACCATATCAGGATGACGATGGTGATCCTTAGACCGTAACGGCTCATCTGGAAGGATGTTGTAAGCTTGGAGAGCAGCGATGCCGAATTTTGATAGTGGCGTCGAACCTTGGACAGTAGTAGCAACTCAAAGAGCGACCTAGTGTGCGGACAGTGAGCAGCGGCAGAATTGTGGTTGTTTTCATCCTAGAAAACAATGACTAATCTGGATTGTGGTGTCAATCATAAGGAAGATGGTCTTGGATTATTTGACTAGGGATACAATAGTATGAAGGATATGACCAGGTAAAGTCAATCCCCTGGTAAGGGGGTCTAGGCCTGGTATTTATGCTCTTTTGATTGATTATCAGTCATTGTATGTGTTGTTTCTTTGCTTCTCCTTGTGATCTTATTTATTATTGTATAGTGAAAACCATGGTGACTCTACACCATGCATGTAGTCCAAATGATCGAATCATGTTACATCGTTTTGTCCTCCTTAGTGCTTTCATCATTTTATTCTTGTACCTGTAAATTATTGAACACCCATCTACTTCTGGAATTTAATTCAATTTTTTTTAAATTTATTTGTTTAATTAAAATCTATTGAGCATTGTTTTGCTTAGTCTGATGATGTTTTTACTTTTCTTTCTTGTTGGAATGGTTCTTTATATGTATTAGAATATGTTTTTAGTTCTGGAAATACATATTTGAATTTGGAGAAGTTTCATCTCATGGTTGTTGGTTTTGGTTATTAGAATCGGTTTGGATAGATTGGTTTTTCTATTATTTACAAGAAGAAATTTCTAGTTTTTAATTGATTTAATAGCCACCGATAGTTTGTCATATGTTCACTATTAAATCATGTTAATATAAGAGTTTGTGTCCAAGAACCAACTGGTTTTACTTTGATTACATTAATATTTAATATATTTAAATATTAAACATCTTATTGCATATTGTTCATTATTTTTCATGAATATAGTGTAATAATGTTCTGGGGTATTTTTCGCTTTGACAAGGTCATAGTAGTTCCCTGCAATGTTGAGAACCTTGAAGTGCTATGAAAATATTCTTAAATATAGTTTTGCGGTTGTATGACGTACTATAATGGGACACATAGTATACTGACCGTCAGGTGCAAGTACTCTTAAGAAGATGAGACTTCCTCTCATGAATTTTGTACTTGGTAATCTCAAAGACGAGAGATTACACTACTACAAAAATGGGTTTTATCAGCGCTCAAAACGGGCTTTAACAGCACTAAAAAAGTGCTGTAAAGCTCAGCGCTAATAAAGGGAAACTTTATCAGCACTGAAAAAGTGCTGATAAATGTATCCTTTATCAGCGCTAAAAATGCACTGACATATTTTCATAAATTTTATTTCTATCCTTACTACCAGAAACATGTATCGCTTCAACCACAAGTGTAACTCCACTATTTTTCATGGTAATATCTTCATCATGTTCATCTTTATATAATGTATAACCATTAATTATATAACCATTGTAAGATAATACATACACACTTGGTCTCACGGCTAGCCATCGAAGTCATTCTGAAATTGAATTCGGATTTCCATCCAACTCTTTAAAAATATGGTCCTGAAACCATCCTATAAACTGGTGATTATGTGTATTTGATATCCATTTTTCATCCCTTGATGGATTCAACTTCCAAAGAATTTCTTTGTGAGTTTCAATATATGGAGAAACCTCCCAACTATTATGAAAAACATAAAGGTGGGTCTGCTCCCGATCTGTAATACTGATTGTCAAAACATCTCCTCCAAAAATTCCCACACCCTTAATGTGTCCAGTGTGACAAGATTTCGGGAGACCAATGCTTTCCACATCAGATAGGTATTCGGTACAAAATTCAATGGCTTCCTCAACAATATATCCCTCCACTATACAACCCTCTAGATGACTTAGATTTTTGACATACCCTTCCAAAATCTTCATATACCATTCAATGGGGTACATCCATCTATAGTACACAGGACCATAAAGTCTACTCTCTCTCACCAAGTGAATCATCAAATGTACCATCATGTCAAAGAATTTTGGCAGGAAGAACTTTTATAATTCACATAATATGATGAGAATTTCTTTTTCCGTAGCTGGAAATTTCGCTGAGTCTAAAACATTGATATATATATCTTTGAAAAAGAAACAAAGTTTGGTTAACGTATGAAAAACATTCTTGGGAAAAATGCAACGTAAAGCTATAGGAATTAGATATTGCATCAAAATATGGAAGTCATGGGATTACAAACCTTTTAACTTCAAATCATTCATTGACACAATGTTCTTGATATTTTATTAATACCTCTATGAAACCTTTACATCATTGAAGAAGTTGCAAAACTGATATATCTCCTCCCTAGAAAAAGTGTAAGCAGATGGAAGAAGAAAAATTCAATTTTCACCCATCACGGGAGCCAACTCTTCTCATATTCCCATGTCAAACATGTCCACCTTGCCTTAATTCCATACTTTGTTTTTCCAAGAGCACTTAGCAACATTCTGAAAACATTATCACATAGATATTTTCCAACATGCATCACATCAATAAAATTTCTGACGTACAAACAATTCTAGTATGGTAATTCAAAAAAAATCGATCTCTTTTTCCAACCAATTTTCGTAAGGTTTTTTGAAAATGGTTTACCAAAAATAGTGTTCACATCTTTTACTTTCTCAAACAGATGATCACCTATTTTTGGAGACGGTGTTGCGCGTTGTTCTAAACTTCCATTGAATGATGTCATCCAAGATCAGTACTTATGCCGACAAGGTAGAAATCTATGATGTCCTAGAAACACAGATTTCGATGAATGTTTCAACCTAATTGATTTTGTATCTTATTTGCACATGGTACACCCTTGAGTTCCTTTAATGCTATATCCTGACAAATTTCCATAATCAAGGAAATAATTTATTGTGCCATACAACATCACTCTCAATGTGAAGTATTCACTTTTATAAGCATCATACAACATAACACCTGAATACCACAGTAACTTCAAATCCTCGATCAAAAGAGCCAGATAAACTTCAATATTGTTACCTGGTTGGTTTGGTCCTGATATAAGCATAGATAACATGATGAATTTTCTTCTTCAAGCCTAACCACGGTGACAAGTTATAATTTACCAACATAAAATGCCATGTACTGTGTGTGCTGGTTTGAAAACCAAAAGGATTCACTCCATTTGTAGATAATGCAAGGAGAATGTTTCTCAAATCTTTTCCAAATTCAGGATACTCATGATCAATTTTCTTCCATTGAGGAGAGTCAGCTGGATGACATAATTTCCCATCTTTATTTCTTTTATCTACATGCCACGACAATTGTCTTGCAGTTTCTTCACTTCCATATAGACGCCTAAACATTGGAATGATTGGAAAGCACCATACAACTTTAGAAGGACTAGATTCATCTTTCTTGTATTGAGAAGCACCACACGTTGGGCATTCTTTAAGTGATTTTTTTCCTTGAGAAACAATATACAGTCTTTCGGGCAGGCATGTATTCTTTCAGAAATCATACCTATTGAGCGTAGCATTAGTTTAGCTTCATATGTCTGGCTTGGGAGCTCATTATCTTTCTGGATCATGTAATTCAAGAGAGAAAGTAGTTCCATAAAACTGACATCACTCTATCTATTGCCTGCTTTCAATTTATACAACTTCAGTACAATTTACAATGATGTATATTTAGTGCAACCATCATACAGTGGCATCTTTTCACAACTCTTTAACTTCTCGAACAATTTTGGGTAATCACAGAGTTCATATTCAATTGTCCTTTCCATTTACTCAATATGATCTTCATCATCATTGACATCTGTAATCACATCCTCCATATGGTATTCCTCATTATCCATATTTTTATTTATATCTGATGATCCATAAAATGCAGTTTTATCCCGGCCAGTAGCTACATTCTCTTTTTCTCCGTGTTTATTCCAACATTTATAACTCTGGTCTATTCCGTGACATATCAAATGTTCTTCCAACATCTCTAGAGTAATTTTTCTAGAATAAAAACAACGTAAACACAAACAAAGGATTTGAGAAGGATCCTTTGCATGATCATTTGGAAACTTGATGAACTCTTTCACTCTGTTCTCATACTCTATTGTCAAACGATTAGTATCCATCCAATATTTATTCATCTTCATCTTATTTGAATCTCAAATATTAGTATTTATGGTTCAAATACAAAAAACAAGACTTCTAAATATAGTAGAATAGAACCAATTCCTTATAAAAAATAGATATTAATAGAGCCTAACCATTTCCAATAAATATTTGGAAATCAAAAGAACCAAGATAGACCCCCCCCCCCCATCAAAATCAACATAGTTTCCAAACACAAAGGGGTTCGTGGGGATAATCACTTGTGTCATAGATGGTAAAACTCACACGACATCATCCTCTATGGCTCATCCTCCTCTATCGGTTCAACCCTTCTATGGTCAACTAGTCCATCCTTTTATACCTCACCAACCTAAAATACATATGGATGAAAACCTGTAGCCATCTCTATAATTAAAGAAAGGATTATCATAATCTCTACAATATGGAATTCATTAAATATAATTACTTTAGATTTATTATGGTTTCCTCAAATCACCCCAGTCCAAACACAAGAATTATCAACTATGATACATCTACCACTCATATGTCTCTGCCCAACATTGAATATCATCATACCTAATTTTTTTGGTAAGCTCGAGTTACTTTAAATAATAGAGGGGATAATCACTTGTGTCATAGATGTTCTCCCATGTTATTCCATATGAAAATTTAAACAAATATTATTGACCTATCATCCCATTCAATCCTCATGAGTGTCTAATTCCAAACTCCATCTTATGTGTAATATCAAAAATAATATATATTAATAAATTACCCCACATCCACTTCCCCACTAATCTGGTCATTCTCACACACTAATGGTATATTTCTTATGCTTCAACCCCTTCTATATGATCTCATAACCATATATCCACACATACACATGTCACAAACACATAGAAAACTATATCCACATCACAACCACACATCTCATCCTCATCACAGTATGATATCGTGAACATGAAGGACATAAACATCATACTCACCTCCTACAATGCACAACCACCACTATGTATCCACACCAAATACACATAATCATTTCAACAAGAATATATATACACCAAAACCTAAAATCGTTATAGGTCATATATATACACCCACTGTGAGCCATTAAAACTCATACTAAGTGTGAAGGGGGAGAAGGGAAGAGGGAGTGGTTCTATATGTGTTCCCTCTATAACCCAGATACTGAGAAAAACACTCAGAACCAAAGTACCCATATGGATTTCAATCAGGTTACTCAACTCAAATGGTGGTGCGTAAGAAATAATAAGAAAATATAATAAGTATATAGTCACACATAAATCTTTCCTAAGGGTTTACACCAAACTAACACTGAAAACACCCTCGTCAACCATTGCCTTGTTACTACCATCCTCTAATAACCACTTCCATTATAATGCCACAAATAATCCCCAACAAATCACATAAGAATCCATATCAACATTACTAACTTCTCATTTCATATAACATTATAATTTCTTGAATTTTTATTACCATATACATTTCAATTGTTAACCATTTTAATGTAAAACCAATCATTAAATCACTACCCACTATAATCCATTCATTAATCATTAATAACATTTATTCTATATTTAACCATTTATTAAACATAATTGTTACAATCATTATCATTAATAATTTAACAAACCATAATTTATAATTTCCAACCCATCACCCATTACTATTTTCATTTATTCCAACCATATTCCATGCCAAAATGAAACTATAACTCCACCCAATAACAACTAAATTTTCATGACATAAAATACCACTAAACACATTCTAAAATCCATAAAACCACTTATTTTTTTCCTAAATATCCATATCATTTCTATCATAACCACACAATAATTCATCCATCACTACTGTATTAATTACCACACTACATGCTCCCAACCACATCAATCAACCATCACCCGTATAATCATAGTGATAAATACCTCATACATAGTAGCATGAAAGAGAAAAAATATAAACAATTCACACTAAAAACTCCCCCTTAAACATTCTTTCATATTAAAGTAGGATTTATAGTTTAAATATAACACTTTAATTAAAAAATTTCATACAACCATTTCATTACCTACCTTAAGTGACTAGAAAATAATGAAAGGTGATTATAACATATTATTAGTAGTAAGAAATTTCTTTCACAACATTAAGAATAAATCACTTAGAAACAACACCAATATGTCCAGAAATATATAAGAAATATTATGTATCTTCATAAATCACATGAAAAACTCCCACTTCACTTTAACTTCCTTTAGTGTAATTCATTGTAGTATTTAGGTTAATCAGTACTATCCATCCAATGGAAACAAAATAACATGATAATTCTACAATATACACATAATAAAGAACGAGAGATTTCATATCCCCAACCTCAACTAAAGATTTAACAAATATTTCATAATAATGAGAAGAATAGTCAAATAAAACTTGACTTAACACATGAGGGTAATATAAAAGTCCTATGTATGACCATTAAACATTAAAACCATAACAAATAAATGAAAAAACCTAATCAGCATTGTTGTCACATCCTTCCTAAGAAGAAAGTTCAAGAAGGGAATCAAGAAGAAGGGAAAAGAAATTCACCTTATAGGAGGAGAAGTAGGGAGCCTTATGCGCTACATCGGGAGGGGAAGGCGTGACTTCCATAGGGGGAGGTGCACGGGAGGATCCGCCAACCGTTGAGAAATAGAGGAGTAGGGTTTGTGGGGAGTAGGTTCGAGCGGAGAGGAGCAGAAGTATGGTTTACGAGGAGGAGGATATGCGGAAGGGGTTTGAGGGGGAGGATACAAAGTAGGGCTAGCGGTGGAGGTCTAGAAACATGAAGATCAGGGGGGAGGTCTAGCAATGTGAAGATAAGGGGGGAATGGAGTTGTCGCAGGGGTACCATATCGCGAGAGCTTTAGGGTGAAATAAACAGAGGACACTATACGACCGATTTTATGAAATATGGGACTATGGTTTTATCAGCGCTAAAAAAACGATGATAAAGGTTACCCTTTATAAGTGCTAAAATTTTAGCATTGATATAGGGATTCTTTATCAGCACTTTTCTAGCGCTGATAAAGGGCTTCTTTATCAGCACAAAAAAATTTAGCACTGATAGAGGAATTCTTTATCAACACTTTTTACATAGCGCTGATAAAATGTGGCGCTTCCCTTGCCTGTTTTTATAGTAGTTTTATGATAATAGACCTACCATTAGAAATTCTTCATGTTTTGGTGTCATCATATATTTATATTTATGAGCGTGTGTAATGATCCATAGACTTTGATATTATTGTTAATATGTGTCACGACTTGATCACTTTGATTTACTAACAAAAACTGTCACACAGACAGTTGGCGGGAAGTATGGTACATTGGGTGCATCATGAGTGGAATTTTATTAATGGATAAGTTGAGAAAGGATTTTTCCCTTCCATTTATGGATGTTGATATCTTGTCCCTTTGATTGAAATAGAACTGTCCCACAAAATTCATTGGTCATGTTGTAATAACGAGTTTATTTCAGGTAGTTAAAGAATGGTGTATCAGGCATAAAGGTTGATCACACTATCATGAAACCTTTTAGATGAGATATTGAGACAAAGGATTATATTACACAATGAGAGTATTTATGTGGATTTCATTGTTGTGACTTTAAGTTCTTTCTATTGGGTGTCTTGACTTGTTGCTAGACAGTACTTTTGGACTATAGGCAAATCCGTCTAATGCTAATGGGAAAAAATCTTAGAGGGTCACACACTAAGTGTTATCAGTTAAATTCTATTAGAATTTAATTAATGAAATAAATATTATTCTAAAAATAGTGGAATAATTTTATTCAAGTTAAATTGATTTTATAAATTAAATAAATATTTATTCACTTGATTGTGGGTAAAATTTATTTATTTATTTTATTGAACATTTAATGAATATTTATTTACTAGTTTGTAAAAGTAAAATATTTATTTAAGAGAATAAATTATTTATTTATTTAGTCAAGTGTTCAATAAATGGAATTGGAGTTTGAGAAGACCAAGGCCGGTCCGGTAGTAAAAAAATTATTTGCAAGAAGGTAAATAATTATTTAACTGGTTGACACAAATGAAAATAATAATAACGTAGCTATTATTTTGTGATTCGTAATTTTATTTATAATTCTGTTATACACAAGATGGCACACCATAAATAATGATGTGATATTATTATTAAAATCATAGGTTTTCTATAAGGTTATGAATGTATTTAATTATTGTTATGCAATTAAATATGGTAACTGAAACCCCATGTCGATAAATAGACATGTACGACTATTGTGCCAGGTATCGAACTGCACGCCTGGGGAATAAAGAATTGTTGAGCAAAACAATTTCTCTCTCAAATCTTCTTCACACCCCCCTTAAGAAGGATAGATGTTCTTCAAGGCCTAAGAACAAGTGATCAAGAACAACCAACACAAGACACTCGCTTCACCGTGCTAGCTCCCGGAGAACGAGTGGTGTCAATCGGAGGCCATCAGAGCGTGTGTGGATCACCGCTAGAAGGATTATAGTTTGGATCTTCGCAAACGCAACGAGATAATCCGTAATGCTTATTATGGACGATCAACATCATCAAAAAAGAAAATTCTGAAGATCTAGATATTCTTTTCTTTATGAAATTAATTCAATTAATTATAAACATGATTTGAAAGATCATCTCTAAAGGTTTCGGGCCTCTTTATCTAAATTTTGATTTCATTCCATGGAGACTAGCATTTATCGTCGTATTGATCCCGGAATAATAATCGATCATGGTAAAAATTAAAATTGGGCCCCAGCACAACTGTGCTTCTGTTGCTCCCGAAACCTTCAATTAATTCCAGTTTGTGGAAGATTGTTATATAAATTATATTTTTTTGTTTATAGGATTATGTGTTTTAAGGGTCTCACACAAAGAAACAAGACACACACCAGAAGTTCATTAGTGTAATATCTCTATGTGATATTTCCATAACACCACCTACCTTTTCATTTTAATTCATGTTCATTCTGGTTTGATTTTAGTCAACCTCACACAACCCCAAACTCCTATAATTACGAATGTCCAAAGATTGCATTTAAAACTATTGATAGATTTCAGTACCAAAGAAGGAAAATATTGAGAGATAAACTTGTCATTTCTGATTAAAATCATGCTCCTCCAATATTGATGCTCCAAACCCATCCCAACCCGAAAACTAATAAGCTGACTTCTCAAGTGTGGAGACATGAAACCTTCGTCTACACCATAGGAACATATAAAGACAGAGGTTTAAAAGTATGGGTAATTGTTCTTATGAGGAAACATCTATAAAACGAGTGGTGTTGTCACAGTTGTGCCCTCCTGTTGACCACATTAATTGGAGATATGGGATGGGTGTCTATATAAGAGGATGCAGTAGCATGTTTTGAAGTTGGGATGTCAAAGATGTAGACACCCAAAGAGAATGGAGAAGGGGTTTCCGCATTTGTGGTAACCGATGCGAATGTGTGTTGGTAAAGATGTAGCCACCAAGAGATAGCAGCGAAGGGGTTGTCGCATTTGCGGTAACCGGTACGAAGCGAAGATGATGAAGACGAATGAAGCAGAGGTGATGACGCCGACGATGATGACGTGTCAATGACAGCGATGATTGAAGATGACGACAATGACGGTGCCATGTATCAAAAGTCCTCTTGGTTGTATAGATCAAGCGGCATGTCCTGGTTGTGATGATCGGTGGTACAATCAAAATTGTATGTTCATGGGTGTGGGTGCGTTGTAAAAATGCCTTCGGGTGTGGTGTGAAAATCATTTAGGTGATGTGTAAAATTCTTTCGGGTGATAAAATGCCTTCGGGTGATGTAAAAAGCCTTCAGGTGGAATCTCCTTCTCTTCTATGTTTTCTGCAATGATGACTTCCATGCGGTGCCGGGCTCTGCACCTGAACAGTGGTATCAGAGGGATTGGTTGAAGTGCTCGGTTGCAGAACACGGTGGAAATCATCTGGTGGAGCAGCTTATCAAGGACTCGGATGTCATCAGAAATGATGGTGGTATCAGTGGTGTTGATGGAATATCGAAAGTCTTCTTGGCTGCATGTGTCATGCGGTGTGTTTCATTCATTGGGTGACATCCCGATCTTGGTGGAGTTGATGATCAAATTGGCCCAGATGGTGGAGATGAATTTGGATTATTTGAATTTTTAATCAAGGTGGAGATTGTTGAGATTTATTGATTTAAAATTTCAATAATGAGTTGAGAGAAAATATTAATGGAGGGGTTTTCTCAACATTAATGGAGGATTTGCTCCCAAAATTAATGAATAATTATTCCCAATTTTAATTGATGCAATAATGAATGTTGACCACATTAATTGGAGATATGGGCTGGGTGTCTATATAAGAGGATGCAGTAGAATGTTTTGAATGTGGGCTGGCAAAGATGTATCCACCAAGAGAGAGCGGCGAAGGGGTTTCCGCGTTTGCGGTAACCGATGCGAAGCGAAGATGGTGATCACAACAATAATGGTGTGTCAGCGGTGATGATTGAAGATGACGATGATGATGGTTCCATCTATCGAAAGTCCTCTTGGTTGCAGAGATCAAGTGGTGTGTCCTAGTTGTGATGATCGGCGGTACGAACAAAAATGGTACATTCATGGGTGTCGTGTGTTGAGTGAAAAATCATTCAGGTGCGTTGTAAAAGGCCTTCGGGTGTTGTTAAAAATCCTTCGGGTGATGTGTATAAATTATATTCGAGTGATAAAAAGCCTTCGGTTGAAATATTCTCCTCTTGTGTGTTTCTGCAACAATGACTACTTCCGTTGTGGTGCTGGGCTACGTGCCCCAACACCTCCATTGATGAAAGTGCCAAAGAAAGAGAAGGATGTTTTTGTATCTTCTCGGACCATAACAACTCTTGAGGCTGCAGCTCAAACTCAGTTGACTGATCTTAGACCAGAAATATTACCATCACTTGAGACAGCTCATATGTCTGAACAAGAGAAAATTAAATCGGCGCTTAACCTGTACCACACACTATAATACTTGTTTAATCCTATTTCATCACTGGTTCTACATGCTACAATGTCTCACATGGCAGTTGATGGTGTTCTTATGGCTGAACCTGGTCTGGAATCCATGGCAGCACAGTCAGAAGCTCATGGTGCGACTTTAGCATCGCCATAATCTCTTGCTTCATCTGTGGAAGATGAGTATTCCTTCCACTCTGAGCGTCCCAATAACTAGTATTATACGCTAAACCTTCTCCACATCCAATAATGGGCATTCAACTTCCTTCATTCTCTTCCCTCCTTGCCTTGGCCAAATTACTGAAATCCATCGCAAATAAGTCCACTCCCAGGTTGCCTCCAGGACCACCCAAGATGCCCCTCGGAAAAATCCATCAACTTTTGGGGCATTGCCATAGCATTATTTAAGAGATTTGGCACTGAAATCTGAACCATTGATGCATCTGCAACATAGAAAGGCTTCCACTTTAGTTGTTTCTGTTGGGCGCCTTCCTGGTTGGTGCACCGGGTAACACCTCCTCAAATGGTGCCCATGCAGTTTCTGTTTTAATGTGGTGTTTTAATGAGGGCCAAGAACATGTGAATTAATTCACACGGTGACACTCTTTTGACGTGGCGACATTATTTGACGCTGATTCTTTTCCTATATAAGGAGGCAGAGGCAAGTAATTTCAATATCACCAATAGCAACAACACTGAGAGAAAATCCCATTTGGTGATCACCTTTCTTTGATGATCATCTTTACTGCTCTCCATATTTTGATCCAAACTTTTATTCTTGAGTATTACTTTTGAGATCCCTTCCATTTTTGTGGAGTCTCTACTGTGTACCTCTTGATTTTAGTGGATCCCTCTTTCTGGACTAGGTCCTATGGTTTTTCCCTTTTGGGTTTTCCACATAAAAATTTCCGGTATCAAATTTATTTTCTGTACATTTAATTTTGTCGTTGCGCATCTGGTTCTATTTGGGGGGAATGATTCAATTTCCACTGCGCGTTCTCTTTTTCTATTGTTTGCGCATTTGTCACTTTACCATCTTTCACAACATCTGGTATCAGAGGGTTTGGTTCTTTTCTTTTCATATTTATTATGGAGGCCAATTACAGTCGGATGATTTTGTTGAATGGTACTGACTACCATATGTGGCGACTTAAAATGAAGGATCTACTTCTTGTCAAGTGAATGCATCTTCCAGTGTTTAGTACCCAGAATCTAGAGAGAATGTCAGATGAAGAATGGGCATTCGAGAATGATATTTTTTGTGGCTTCATTCACCAATGGGTTGAAGACAACATGATGAACCACATTGTCAACATCTCTCATGCTAGAACTTTTTGGGAGAATCTTGAGACGAACTACGCTTCAAAGACGGTAAAGAATAAACTGTTTCTTCTCAAGAAAATGATGAACTTGAGGTACAGAGAAGTTAAATCTATTTTAGATTACTTAATTGAATATCAAGGATGTTTTGATCATTTTTCTGGCATGGGTATCAATTTGGAAGATGTGTTTTTAACTCTTTTGCTGCTTAACACTTTACCCAATTCATGGGAAAATTTACGTGTTACTCTAACCGGTTTTGCTCATAATGGTGTTGTGACATTTAGTTTTTTCAAGTATTCTATTTTAAATGAAGAGGTTAGGAGATGCACTCAGGTGAAATATTCTTCCGAGCTTTTGGTCACAGAGAACAGGGGGAGAAGCTAGGACCAAGGGGAAAGCAGTCGAGATAAGAGTAGAGGTAGAAGCAAATCCAGACTGAAGTAGAGAGATTTTGAATGTCATCATTATGGTAATAAGGGGCATGTTAAGAAATTTTCTTATCAGCTGAAAAGAGAGAATGGAATGAAGGAAAATCCACATAAGAAAAATGGCGATGGAGATGATCATGTCACCGCCGCTACAGGGGGTGATCTTGTTATTTTTTATGACTCCATTAACATTGCTTCTGATGATTCTTGCTAGGTTGTTGACAGTGGTTCCTGTTTTCACGTGACATTGAAGAAGGAGTTCTTTACAACTTATAGCCCAGGTAATTTTGGGATTTTGAAGATGGTCAATGATGTTCATGCTAACGTTGTAGGCATCGGGACTGTTTGTTTAAAGACTAGTACAGGAAGTAATCTGATTTTGAAGAATGTCTGACATGCACCCGAGGTTCGTTTGAATCTTATATCTACCAAAGTTATTGATGATGAAGGGTTCATCAACAATTTTGGTGATTTCCAAAGGAAGCTTTACAAGGGCTCTTTGATTGTGGCTCGAGGGAAGAATCAATCAGGTTTGCACTAGACTAGAGCTTCTATTTCTTGTGATACTGCTTGCATTGTTGAGTGCATTGTTTCGTCCAAGTTGTGGCATAAGAGGCTTAGTCACATCAGTGAGAAAGGTATTGGTTGTTTTTTCAAGAGAAATATTCTTCCATATTTGAAGAGTGTCAGATTGGACACATGTGATCATTGCATGGCTGGGAAACAATGCAGAGTGAGTTTCAGCAGTCATCATTCACACAGGAAGTCACAGGTACTTGAATCGATACATTATGACATTTTTTGTCCTTTGAAATTTAAGACCTTTAGTGGCGGTCTTTATTTTGTTACATTTATTTATGAATACTCAGGAAATCTCTAGGTTTATCTTTTGAAATCCAAAAGTCAGGTGCTCAGTGTTTTTAAGAAATTTCATGTTTCTGCTGAGAGAGAATCAGGCAATAAATTGAAATGTATTCGCACTAAAAATGGGGGAGAGTATTGTGGTCCATTTGATCATTACTATAGGCAGGAAGGTATTCGGCATCATAAGATTCCACTCAAGACACCTCAACTGAATGGTGTTGCTGAGAGGATGAACAAGACTTTGCTGGAAATAGTTCGTCGTTTGCTTTCGGAAGCAAAGTTTCCTGGACATTTTTGGGGTGATGCTTTACTTACTGCTGCTTATATTATCAATTTATCACCTACGGTTTCTATAAAGAAAGACAATCCCGAAAAATTTTGGTATGGAAAAAAGATCAGGTACGATCACTTGTGTGTCTTTGGTTGCAAGGCCTTTGTTCATGTGCCTAGAGATGAGAGATCCAAACAGGATGGTAAGACACGCCATTGTATTTTTATTGGCTATGGACATGATGAGTTCTGGTAAAAGTTCTATGATCCTGTTTTGAAGAAACTTTTCAGAAGCCGCGATTCAACGTTTAAGGAGAATCAGACTATTGAAGACATTGATAAGGGAGAAAAAGATGCTTCTCCAACTTCTAATGGTTTTGTCAGTCTTGATCCAGGTTATGATTCACATTTACCTCATATTGTTGATTATGATGATCATGTTGATGTACAGAATGATGATCAAGGTGAACAAGTTGGAGTTGAAGTTTCTGATGAACCTTTTGTTTCTGATGATCTGGTTCCAGGGGTTATTAATGAATCCGCAGTTCCACTCCGAAGGTCATCTCGGCATTGCACCATTTCTACTCTATATTCACCTGATGAGTATGTGCTTCTCGCTGAAAGGGGATAACCAGAATATTTTGATGAGGAAATGGAGAGTGAACAGGAGGAAAGATGGGTTGTAGAAATGGATGATGAGATGACATCATTGCACGACAACCACACTTTTGAGCTGGTGAAGTTACCGTTAGAGAAGAGAGCTTTGCAAAATCGGTGGATTTATCGGATTAAGAATGAAGAATCCAATTCTGTTCCATGATACAAGGCAAGGTTAGTTGTCAACGGCTTCCATCATTAGAAAAGTATTGATTTTGATGTGATTTTCTCACCTGTTGTCAAAATGTCTTCTATTCGGGTTTTCTTGGTTTGGCTGCAAGTTTAGATCTGCTGATTGAGCAGATGGATGTGAAGACAGCTTTCCTACATAGAGATTTATAGGAGGAGATTTATATGGAGCAACCAAAGGGTTTTGTTGAAACAGGTAAACAAAATCATGTCTGCAGGTTGAAAAAGAGATTTTATGGTTTGAATCAAGCTCTGAGGCAATGGTAAAAGAAGTTTGAATCTGTCATTTCTCATCAGGGTTTTAGGAAGACATCTTCTGATCATTGTGTTTTTTTCATAGATTTACTGATGATGATTTTATTATACTATTACTTTATGTTGATGATATGCTAATTGTTGGCCATGATACTTATAGAATTGACAGATTGAATAAGGATCTTTGTCAGTCTTTTGCGATGAAAGACTTGGGGCCAACACGACAGATTCTTGGCATGACGATCTCCCGTGACAGGAAGGCCAAGAAGTTTTGGTTATCTTAGGAGAGATACATTGATAAGATTCTTCAAAGATTTTCTATGGATAGAGAGAAAGTGTTTAGTACTCCTATTGCTTTACATTTTAAGCTCAGTACCAGTCAGTCACCTTTTACTGATGAATAGAGAGAGGAGATGCATCACATACCTTATTCATCTGTCATTGTTTGTTTGATTTATGCAATGGTATGTACTAGACCTGATATAGCTCATGAAGTTGGTGTGGTCAGTCGTTTTCTATCAAATATAGGTAGAGAGCATTGGAGAGCAGTGAAGTACATTTTTCGTTATCTTCGTGGTACTTCTGATCTGAGATTGTGTTTTGGATAAGTGGAACCCATGCTTTGTGGCTTTACAGATTCAGATATGGAAGGAGATATCGATTCGAGGAAGTCTACTTCAGGCTATTTGATCACTTTACAGGGGGAGTTGTATCTTGGCAGTCTAGATTGTAGAGATGTGTTGCTTTATCTACCACAATGTGAGAGATTATTGTAGCTACTAAGGCATGCAAAGAATTGTTGTGGATGAAAAAGTTTATTTGAGAGCTAAATTTAAATCAGGATAGGTATGTTTTATTTTGTGATAGTCAGAGTGGTATTTGTTTGGGAAATAATTCCACCTTTCATGGCAGGTCAAAACATACCGATGTTCGATATCATTGGATCTGCAACGTCCTTGATTCGAGATAGTTAGAGCTTGATAATATCCACACTGATGACAACGGGTCAGACATGTTGACCAAGAGTTTACCCAGAGGAAAATTTGAGACATGCCGACAGATTGCAGGGTTGGCGGTGATCCCCACTTGAGTCGGAGGGGGAGTTTGTTGGGCACCTTCCTAGTTGGCGCACCGGGTAACGCCTCTTCCAATGGTGCCCACGCGGTTTTTTTTAATGTGGCGTTTTAATGCGGGCCAAGACCGCGTGAATTAATTCACGCGGTGAACCTCTTTTGACGCGGCGAAATTATTTGACACTGATTATTTTTCTATATAAGGAGGCAGAGGCATGACATTTCAATATCACCGGTAGCAACAACACTGAGAGAAAATCCCATTTGGTGATCGTCTTTCTTCGACGATCATCTTTACTACTCTCCATCTTTTGATCCACACTTTTATTCTTGAGTATTACTTTTGAGATCCCTTCCATTTTTGGGGTGTCTCTACCCTGTACCTCTTGTTTTTAGTGGATACCTCTTTCTGGACTAGGTCCCGTGGTTTTTCCCTTTCCGGTTTTCCATGTAAAACTTTCCGGTGTCAAATTTATTTTCTGCACATTTAATCTTGTCACTGTGCATCTGCTTCTATTTGGGGGGAAAGATTCAATTTCTACTGCGCATTCGCTTTTTCTATTGTTTGTGTGTTTGACACTTTCCGTCTATCCCAATAGTTTCTTCCTCTGAAGCTGTCATGGAATCGCTTAAACAATGCGACTGCAACATTGCAGATTGGCCTCGCCTTGTGGCTGCTGATCTGCCCACTTATGGGTACACAAAAATCTCTTTTTCACCATATGGTCATTAAATTTCGTTTAATACATGCTACCTTTTTTATTTTATTACTCGTGTTTATTTTCACAACACTTTATTCCCACTGGATATATGTTGCATTTGGTCCGGTATAGGGCGGCCTATTTATGTCCTGTTTTTCTATCCCACATGTTACTAGCTGGAATTTTGTGTTTGTTGGATGCCATATTCTCCACCATCGATCACCGCTGTCACCCCTTCTCATCTGGCTATCCATGGGTGTTGGTTTGTTCAGCTATGTTGTTACGCACTGCTTCATGGAACCCCCTGATTCGGCATTTTTTTTGAAGGGTCAGCCGGTGACAGGGTGTTTTGAGCGACAATGGAAAACAACCCTTAACAATGTAATTCCAAGACCACTGTTCAAAATTAATATTCTCAACAGTGAGGACAAAAAATATTACTCGAACCCGTCCAGATCAGTAATCATATAATTATTTCAAATTTAATTTTATTATATATATATATATATATATATATTTATATATATAATTATATAAAGATATTTATAATTATATATTTATAATTATATAAATATTTTTTAAAAAAATTGTGTATTTATAATTTAATATATATATTTAAATATATTTTTAAATATATATTTAACATATTAAAATAAATATATATATATAATATTTTATAATATATATTTATGAAATAATGTTTATATAATTATATAATTATTTTAAAATATATTTATTTATTTATAATAAATATATATATTTAATTAAAAATCAAAAAATACAATTTAAGATTATAATAATTTTTTATTTGGAACAATTGAATATTGAAAAACCATATTTTTTAATAAGAGATTTTTTTGTCATGTTATCAAAACATTTCTTTCATTTTCTTTTAAAAATTGTCACCAAATAAGATGGAGAAAAATTACAATTATTTCTTTCTCTTTACTAAATTTCACATCCAAACAAATGAAGAGAAATCAAAATCATTTCTTTTTTTTTCTTTTATGAATTAGGAAATCATTTCTTTTCTTTTACTAAAACATGAAAAAACACAGTGATAGTGAATGAGAAATAATGAATTTTCTATCTCACCTCTACGTCTCACCGAAAGTCTTCTATAGGGGAATGAAGAAAACCCAAACCAAAACCTAATCAGGATAACCAATTCGGTCGAGGAGAGCATACTAAGAACACATGAATGAACAACTTTCCCTAGCACACCCAACAACAGTGCAGCGTGAAATCGCTCACAAGATCAGACAACCTAGGTGAAAAGGCACTACTAAAAAAACGGGTTTTATCAGCGCTCAAAAAGTGTTGTAAAGCTCAGCACTGATAAAGGGGGGTCCCCTTTATCGGCACTCAATAAGTGCTAATAAAGGTGTACTTTATCAGCGCTAAAAATGCACTGATAAAGGAAACCTTATCAGCGCTAAAAAGGCACTGATAAAGGACCCCTTTATCAGCGCTAAAAAGGAACTGATAAAGGACCCCTTTATCAGCACTAAAAAAGTGCTGATAAATGTGTTTTTATCAGCCCTCTTTTAGCACTGATAAATTCCATGTCTGCTGCAACAAAAAATTCGGCAGCAGCACACCCAAACAACACCTGCAAAAAATTTAGTATCTCAACAAGTATAACCATACAAAATTAACACATGAATCATAAGGTAATTACACTAAGTATACCCATACACCATTAACCCATAATTCATAATTTAATTAAATACATAAAGAATTCAATTCAGAATTTAAGGGGTTGGGGGGTTGTTCAGGGGTTTGGGGTGGCTGTCCAAGTGGGGGTAGGGATGTCCTTGGGGGTGTCCAGGTGAGGGGGGAGATCTCCATGGGGGTGTCCAGGGGGGTGGGCTGGTGTCCAGGGTGTCGTGGGGGGGGGGGCTTTCTTGGGGGTGGGGGTGTTCGGGGGGTTGGGGTTGGTCCAGGGGGTTGGTGGGGTTGTCCAAGGTGGGTGGGGTGGTGTCTAGGAGGGTGGTATGGGGGTGTCTGGGGGGATCGGGGTGTCCAGGGGGTGGGGGTTCCAGGAGGTTGGGGGCTATCCATGGGGGGTGGGGTGGTGTCCAAGGAGGGGGGGTCCAGGTGGGGGGGTTGTCTAAGGGTTGTCCAAGGGGGTGGGCTGGTGTCCAGGGTGTCGGGGGGTCTTTCCAAGGGGTGGGGGTGTCTAGGGGATAGGGGTTTCCAGGGGGTGGGGGTTTATGGGGGGCATTCTTGGAGGTTGGGGTATGTCCAAGGTGTTGGGGTGGTGTCCAAGGGGGGTGGGGTGTCCAGGTGGGGGGGGGGGGGGGCTGTCTATGGGGTTTCCAGGAGGTGGGATGGTTTCCAGGGTGTCGGGGCGGGGGGGGGGGGGGGGGGGGGGTTCCAGAGGGTGGGGGTGTCCTGGGGTGGGGGCGGTCTAGGGGGTTGGTGGGGTGGTGTCTAGGAGGGTGGGGGTGGCCGTCCATGGGTGGGGGTGTCCAGGGGGTGGGGATGGGGGCGTCCAGGGGTTGGGGGGTCACACCGTACCTTGGATTGAGATGGGGTTGACTCGTACATGTCACAAAGGACCCATGGATCGTTATCCTAATGGATCAACAAAATCCAAATGCATTTGGTCAGATTTGTGTACGTCAGTTGTTGTTTTCACTTAAATTTATGTCCATTTTAAACAAAAGAGAGACCCTTTGAGTGATACCGGCCACACTGTGCCTCAGATTGAGGCGGGGTTGACACATTCACGTCAAAAAAGGACCATGGATCATTATATTAAAGTATCAACATAATCCTGATGTGTTTGGTTGGATTTTCGTACGTCAGTTGTTGTTTTCACTTAAAATTATGTCCATTTTAAACAAAAGAGAGACCCTTAGAGTGATACCGGCCAGACTGTGCCTCAGATTGAGGCGGGGTTGACTCATACACGTCACAAAGGACCCATGGATTGTTCTCTTAATGGATCAACACAATCCGAATGAATTTGGTCAGATTTGCGTACGTTAGTTGTTGTTTTCACTTAAAATTTTGTCCATTTTAAACAAAAGAGAGACCCTTTGAGTGATACCGGTCACACCGTGCCTCGGATTGACTTTTACATTTCCAAAAGGACCCATGGACCATTCTCCTAAAGTATAAATACAATCAAAATGTGTTTGGTCAGATTTACGTACGTCAGTTGTTGTTTTAACTTAAAATTTTGTCCATTTTAAACAAAAGAGAGACCCTTTGAGTGATACCGGACACACCGTGCCTAGGATTTAGGCGGGGTTGACTTGTACACATCCCCAATGCACCCATGGATCATTATCCTAAAGGATCAACACAATATTAATGTTTTTGGTCTAATTTTCATACGTCAGTTGTTGTTTTCACTTAAAATTATATCCATTTTGAACAAAAGAGAGACCCTTTGAGTGATACCGGCCACACTGTACCTCGGATTGAGGAGGGGTTGACTCTTACACGTCAAAAAGTACCCATGTATATTTATAATAAAGTATCAACATAATAAAAATGAATTTGGTTGGATTTTCATATGTCAGTTGTTGTTTTCACTTAAAATTCTGCCCATTTTAAACAAAAGAGAGACCATTTGAGTGATACCGGCCACACCGTGCCTCGGATTGAGGCAGGGTTGACTTATACACATCAAAAAATACCCATGGATCATTCTCTTATTATATCAACACAATTTTAATTCATTTGGTCATATTTTCTTAGGTCAGTTTTTGTTTTCACTTAAAATTATGTCCATTTTAAACAAAAGATAGACACTTTGAGTGATATTGGCCACACTGTGCCTCATATTGAGGCGGGGTTAACTCATACACATCACAATGGATCCATGGATCTTTATCATAAAGTATCAACACAATATGAATGTTTTTGGTTGGATTTGGGTACGTTAGTTGTTGTTTTCACTTAAAATTCTGTCCATTTTAAACAAAAGACAGACAGATTGAGTGATACCGGCCACACCGTGCCTCGTATTGATTCGGGTTTGACTCGTACCCATCACTAATGCACCCATGGATTTTTCTCCTAAAGTATCAACACAATAAAAATTTATTTGGTTGGATTTTCATACATCATTTTTTGTTTTCACTTAAAATTCTGTCCAATTTAAACAAAAGAGAGACCCTTTGAGTGATACCGGCCACATCATGCCTTGGATTGAGGTGGAGTTGACTCATACACATCAAAAAGGACCAATGGATCGTTCTCCTAATGGATCAACACAATCCTAATGCATTTAGTCAGATTTGTGTGCGTATGTTGTTGTTTTCACTTAAAATTCTGTCCATTTTAAACAAAAGAGAGACCCTTTGAGTGATATCGTCCACATCGTGCCTCGTATTGAGGCGGGGTTGACTTGTACACATACCCAAAGCACCCATGGATCATTCTCCTAAAGGATCAACACAATAAGAATGTGTTTGGTCAGATTTCCTTTTGTTAGTTGTTGTTTTCATTTAAAAATCTATCCATTTTAAACAAAAGAGAAACACTTTGACTGGTTCATCATTATTGCATGTTGCTGGTGCATATCATCTGTTAAAATGGAAAAATTAATCATTGAAGAAAGGATGTTTTATTTAATAACAATTAAAATTTTCCTACGAACATTTACATAGAACAATGTTTGATCTTTTGATCCCCTTAACCCCTCTCAAAAATGACCTCCAATTATACACGTCCCCAAGTCAGATCTTTATGCTATTTATGTACAATCTTCCATCAGGTATGCGGCCCACTAATTTTTTAACAAATCAATATCATCTTGTGAGTATGAGGCTTTGTGGAAGTCATATTAGTATTGTAAAATATAAAAATAAATAATAAATTAATTAATTAAATGAAATAGTAGTTATTTTTGAAGATACCTCTTTAGGGATGCTATTTTATTGATGAAAAATGATCTCTTTCATAATTTTACAAACATAATAACCAAAATCATTATCGTTTGTTTATTTTTGACAATGCAAAAAAATTGATCATTAGGAGAATAAGTAACTTGTGTTAAGATGTGATTGGATAGTGAAATTTTATTATATATACCCTGATATTTGTCCAGATGCAGTACTTTCTCACCTCCTTATGCTTAGCCCCTATCCTCATTACTTTTTTTAGATGATAATGATACACCACCCTATCATAACATAATCCTCAGTAAAAGTTAATATAAATTACATTACATGATTTTTAGACCTAAAACGTTGGATGTAGTGTCTTACAGATTCACAAACTCCATCATGTGTGGTCGGTTTGATGGATATCCTTTCTTTGAATCCATAAAATAAATCTTTGGAGTATCCAAGTTCATCACAATTAGCATCCAATGTTTCCTAAAACACAAAATGGAATAAGTAATAAAATAATTGAAAATATAATTGATATTCTTTAATCATAGAGTTTTACCCCTGCATGGTTGGTATTAGGAAGATTCTGTCATCTGTAATCTTGCTTTCAAATATTTTCTGCAAGTCATTCACTATTTCATTCTTTTTTTATGGCTCTAATTTCGTCAGATGAGTTGATGTGGTATGAGGACTAATGAGTCCGAATTTTGGCTCATGGGAAAATTCCTTCAACTGTTTTTCATATATACATCTTTCAACAATATAAAATGAATTTAGTCATAATTTTCACATTAGATCAGATTTTAAAAAATCAATTCATGAAAACATACCTCATATATATATTTACAATTGTGATGCCTAGCCAACTGTTTTCAAGGATCTCATTTACATTTTCAACAACAACGAAATCTTGACTTTCCTATCTGTATATATTCTTTTCAAAAACAACTATATGACTACTACCACCTCTTAGCTTCTTATCCACATGAGTCTACAATGCTAGTAAATGTGGATAGAGAACAGGTGGTTTTATTTTGCTTTCAGTAGCTCCTTGGGATCGATTGTTCGATACTTTAGATGGTTTTGAGCTGATGTTTGTCACCCCCTTCCCTTTCTATATCTATAATAACATTCATTGGTTTAGACAATTTTTTCATTAATTGTTAAAAGTTTAGATTAAAAAAGGAAATAAATACCTCTTTGTCTGCATGTACTCTTAAAAGTTGTGATGGCCATGCAATGAATTCCCTAATAGACTTTTCTACCATATGAATATCATTGTAATCAAGTGGAATAGGTAGATCTGCATTCGAATCATGAGCTACAGTAATCGTCACTTTCAGATGATCTTTCAGAAGTGTTCTATTATGAAGCGTGTCATCTGGGATGTTGAACACTGTAGGCCTCACTACAAGGTGATAGGTGGGTGTTGATAGATATAAATCACAATCATTATCACCCTGTAGAAGATCGGTACATGAGAAGTATCAGTGTTTGTCTGATTCACATTTCATGGAAACAATTATTAGAATATTTATTACCACAGCTAAGACAGCTCTTTGAGGGGAATGGTTCGCCTCAAATCTGGTGGGGGTGGGGCGGGATCCTCACGCACTAGTTTTTCTTGAGTTGTGTCTTCTCCTTGCTTCCCACCCATAAAAGTTGCTAGCAACTCTCCCTGCCATTACAATCGTTCTTCAAGAGTTTCTAGTCTTCCGCTCATTTGTTTCAATTTTTCATCTCTATCATCCGTTTTTTCTTCTCAAAATATACTCGGGGTGTCACCCCAAACCCCGCACCTCTGACATGACTGTATTGTTCTGGATACTTCAAAGCCGTCAATAATAGGTCTGCATTCTCTATAGGAGTAGTTGATTCCTATGACTGTAAGATATAGGAAAATAACTAATTATTTTTATGTAATAGCAATTTAAAACAAATATTTTTATCGTCGTGTCATACTTACACATATTTCCCACACTTTTTGTGTGTTCTCATCTTCTAGCTTCCCTTTCTTATTCACACGTTCCTCCTTCCATAGCACATGATGTGGGATGGAACTGTCTTTGGTTTTAGACTCATCAATCTACATATAAATATATAAAGATAATTATGATGTTGTTTATTGGCACTTAACAATATTACTGTAAATTTAAAATACGTACCATTTTCTTTTCTAGTGAAGCGTACCCCATCCTTACTTTATGATAGGGGTATTTTGATTTTGATTCACGTTCCATATATTCAGTACAGAGTTGCTGTTTCATAAATGAAATATTTAAAATCAACGTGATGAATACACGTATCCTCAAACAACGTATTGTCACCCATAATGTACCTGAAATTTCCCATCCCCACGGTGGCCAATAAATGCATCCCATGCTTCTTGGGATATCAGGTGAGCGTAGAAAATGGGTGGGTGCAGGTTTATTTTACCTTTGGAATGTTTCAGGTGACATCTGGTTAAAATAGTGTGAAAACCTCGATGAATCCTTACTGCAAGCCTTAGTACATAATCCTTGTGTGAATGGTCTACTATAAATGTACTCTGCAAGAGATTTAGAAGAGTAAGACATTTTTTCATTATTTTATTTTCTAGTAAATTAAATAAATAATATCATAATGTTACTATAACTTCTTCCCAGATCATAGACTTCAGCCCAGACACAACATGGTGCCATGAATCTATGTCAATCGGCATGCGTTGCCGAGTGACAAATCCAATGTAACTACTAAACATAGCCTTGTTGGGATTCACATGTTGGCCTCGTTCATTCCATCCGACATCAAATTTGATGCCTTTGCTTTTCGCCTTAAGAACATTGGCTAACACTGTCAAACTACGACACACCTGTGTTTTCTGTGACGTTGGTCCTTCATTCTGGACCATTTCATCGATATCAACATCATATATATGTTCATCTGAAATGGTAGCAATGACGTGTGTTGATGGTTGTTGGACCTCAACACTAGGAGCAATAGCATGTTTAGAAACTTGTTGTTGCTCTGCACTGTGACCAGCCATAGTAGGAGAAGCAGCAGCTTGAGGGACTTGTTCAGCCTCAAGGTTAGTAACACTAGAATATGTAGAATTCATTATCTGTGAAAGTGGTTGAACAGTTAAATTAGATTACATAAATTTAGTATTGATAAGATAATAACATGAGATAACAAGGACTATATTACAAACAAAATATAACCTGTTTATTGAACTCTCTTTCTTTTTTTCAAAGGCTGAAGGGATTTGACACCTCTATCAATTATCCAAATCCTTTCATTGTGGTCTCCTCCAACATACAAAACATCATCTACATTGGGACTTCTGCGAAATGATTGCGGCATACCACTGAAAGAATCGTCCTCAACTGAATTTTCATCAGAACCTTCAGTAGTTTTGGACGATAACAGAACAATCGACCACTTTCGGTTTGTGGGATATGGAACATAAAAAACTTGTACCGCTTGTGATGCCATTATAAATTGTTCGTCTTTGTACCCTTATTTACTAAAATCAACTTTCATAAATCCCCATTCATCTATTTTAACACCACTGTTGTTATCAACCCATTTGCATTGAAAAATCGGCAATTGGAATGTCGTATAATCCAACTCTCATATTTTTTTGATAATGCCAAAGTATGACATATTTGCATAAATTTGATTTCGATCCATACTACCAAAAACATGCATCGCCTCAGTCACTAGTGTAACTCCACTATTTTTCATGGTATTATTTTCATCATGTTCATCTATATAGAATGTATAACCATTAACTACATAACCATTGTAAGATAATACATACACACTTGGTCCGGCGGCTAGCCATTGAAGTTGTTCTAAAATTGAATTCGGATTTTTATCCAACTCCTTAAAAATATGGTCCTGAAACCATCTTATAAACTAGTTATTATGTGTATTTGATAACCATTTTTCCGGCCTTGATGGATTCAACTGCCTAAGAATTTATTTGTGAGTTTCAATATATGGAGCAACCTCCCAACTGTTATGCAAAACATAAAGGTGGGTCTGCTCCCGATCTATAATACTGATTGTCACAACATCTCCTCCAGAAATTCCCTCACCCTCAATGCATCCAGTGTGATGAGATTTCGGGAGACCAATGCTTTCCACATCAGATAGGTATTCGGTAAAAAATTAAATGGCTTCCTCGACAATATATCGCTCCACTATACAACCCTCTGGATGACTTTGATTTTTGACATACCCTTTCAAAATCTTCATATACCCTTCAATGGGTTACATCCATCTATAGTGCACAGGAACACAAAGTATAATCTCTCTCACAATGTGAATCATCAAATGAACCATCATATCAAAGAATATTGGCAGGAAGAACATTTCTAATTCACATAATATGATGACAATTTCTTTTTCCATAGCTGGAAATTTCGACGAATCTAAAACTTTGCTACATATAGCTTTGAAAAAGAAACAAAGTTTTGTTAACATATGGAAAACATTATTGGGAAAAATGTAACATAAAGCTATAGAAATTAGATCTTACATCAAAACATGGCAGTCATGTGATTTCAAACCTTTTAACTTCAAATCATTCATTGACACAATGTTCTTGATATTTGATGAATACCCCTATAGAACCTTTACATCATTGAAGAAGTTTTAAAACTAATATCTCTCCTCCCTAGAAAGATTATAAGCATCTGGAGGAAGAAACATTTGATTTTCACCCTTCATGGGAGACAACTCTTCTCGTATTCCCATGTCAACCATGTCCAACCTTGCCTTAATTCCATCCTTTGTTTTGCCAGGGGCATTTAGCAATGTTCCGATAACACTATCACATACATTTTTTCCACATGCATCACATCAAGAAAATGTCTGACATAAAAACAATTCTAGTATGGTAATTCAAAAAAATGATCTCTTTTACCAACCAATTTTCGTAAGGTTTTTCAAAAAAGGTTTACCAAAAACAGTGTTCACATATTTTACTTTCTCAAATAGCTGATCACCTGTTAGTGGAGACGGGGATGCACATTGTTCTGAACTTCTATTGAATGATTTTATCCAAGATCG
Organism: Viscum album; assembly: GCA_963277665.1. Lineage (NCBI taxonomy): Eukaryota > Viridiplantae > Streptophyta > Magnoliopsida > Santalales > Viscaceae > Viscum > Viscum album. The sequence goes on along the minus strand of OY728119.1, from coordinate 1,679,298,446 downwards.
GTACTTATGCCGATGAGGTAGAAATCTACGATGTCCTAGAAACACAGATTTTGATGAATGTTTCAACCTAATTGATTCTGTATCTTCTTCGCACATAGGACACCCTTGAGTTCTTTTAATACTATAGCCTGAAAAAATTTCATAAGTAGGGAAATCATTTATTTCCCCATACAACATCGCTCTCAACGTGAATTATTCACTTTTATAATAATCATAAAACATAACACATGAATCCCACAATAACTTCAAATATTCGATCAAAGGAGCCAGATAAACATCAATATCATTACCTGGTTGTTTTGGTCCTGATATAAGCAAATATAACATTATGAATTTCTAATTCATGCATAACCAGGGTGGCAAGTTAAAATTTACCAACATAATAGGCCATGTACTATGAGTGCTGGTTTGAAAACCAAAAGGATTCACTCCATCTATAGATAATGCAAGATGAAGGTTTCTCGGCACTTTTCTAAATTTAGGATACACAGGATCAATTTTCTTCCATTGAGGAGAGTCGGTTGGATGACGTAATTTCCCATCTTTATTTCTTTTATTTGCATGCCACGACAATTTTCTTGCAGTTTCCTCACTTCCATATAGACGCCTAAACCATGGAATGATTGGAAAGTACCATACAACTTTATTAGGATTGGATTCATCTTTCTTTAATCTAGAAGAACCACACTATGGGCATTCTGTAAGTGATTTTTTCTCCTTGAGAAACAATATACAACCTTTTGGGTAGGCATGTATTCTTTTAGAAATCATACCCATTGAGTGTATCATTCATTTAGCTTCATATGTCCGGCTTGGGAGCTCATTATCTTCTGGTATCATGTCATTCAAGAGAGCAAGTAGATCTGTAAAACTAACATCACTCCATCCATTGTCTTCTTTCAATTTATACAACATCAGTATGGCTAACAATGCTGTATATTTAGTGCAACCAACCTACAATGGAATCTTTGCACAACTCTTTAACTTCTCAAACAATTTTGGGCAATCACGGATTTCATCTTCAATTGTCTTTGTCATTTCCTCAATACGATCTTCTTCATCATTTACATCTTTAATCACATCCTCCATATGGTCTTCTTCGTTATCTATATTTTTATTCATATCTGATGATCCATAAAATGCAGTTTTATCCCTACCAGAAGCTACATTCACTTTTTCTCCATGTTTATTCCAACATTTATAACTACGATCTATTCCGTGAAATATCAAATGTTCTTCCAACTCCTCTAGAGTAATTAGTCCTGAATAATAACAATATAAACATGGACAAAGGATTTGAGAAGGATCCTTTACATGATCCTTTGCAAACTTGATGAACCCTTTCACTCTGTTGTCATACTCTATTGTCAAACAATTAGCATCCATCCAATCTTTATTCATCTCCATCCTATTTGAATCTCAAATATTAGTATTTATGGTTCAAGTAAACAAAACAAGAATTCCAAATACAGTAGAAGAGAACCACTTCCTTATAAAAATATAGATTAATAGAGCCTAACCATTTCCAATAAATATTTAGAAATCAACAGAACTAGGATAAACCCCCCATCAAAATCAACACAATTTTCAAACACAAAGGGGTTCAGGGGGATAATCACTTGTGTCGTAGATAGTAAAAATCACACGGCATCATCCTCTATGGCTCATCCTCCTCTATCGGGTCAACCCTTCTATGGTCAACTAGTCCATCCTTTTATACCTCACATACCTAAAATACATATGGATAAAAACTAGTATCCAGCTATATAAATAAAGAAAGGATTCTCATAATCTCTACAATATGGAATTCATTAAATATAATTACTTTAGATTCATTATAGTTTCCTCAAATAACCCCAGTCCAAACACAAGAATAATCAAGAATGATACATCTACCAATCCTTGGTCTCTGCCCTACATTCAGTATCATCACGCCTAATATTTTTGGTAAGCTCAAGTTACTTACTTTAAATCATAGGGGGGATAATCACTTGTGTCATAGATGGTCTCCCATGTTATTCCATATGAAAATTTTAGCAAATATTATTTACCTATCATCCCATTCAATCCCCATGAATGTCTAATTCCAAACTTCATCTTTAGTGTAATATCAAAATAATATATATTAATAAATTACCCCACATCCACTTCCCCACTAATATGGTCATTCTCACACTCTAATGGAATATTTATTATGATTCAGCCCCTTCTATATAATCTCATAACCATATATCTACACATACACTTGACACAAACACATAAAAACCCATATACACATCACAACCACACATCACATCCTCATCACAGTATGATATCGTGAACATAAAGGACATAAACATCATACTCTCCTCCTACAATGCACAACCCCCACTATGTATCCACACCAAATACACATAATCCTGTCCAAAAGAATATATATACACCAAAACCTAAAATCGTTATAGGTCGTATATATACACCCACTGTGAGCCATTACAACTCATACGAAGTGTGAAGTGTGAGAATGGAAGAGGGAGTGGTTCTATATGTGTTCCCTCTATAACCTAGTTATTGAGAAAAACACTCAGAAACAAAGTATCCATATCGATTTAAATCAGGTTACTCGACTCAAGTGGTGGTGTGTAAGAAATAATAAGAAAATATAACAAGTATATAGTCACACATAAATCTAAAACTGGTGATAATAATCCAATAAACCCAAGAATTACTAAATATCAAAGACATTATATGGTTCCTCCCATGATATGATAGCATTAACCTTTTCAGATCAACAGGGATACCATGTTCCAAGACCACATGACCAAAGAAATTCACCTCCCGAATCTAGAATTGGAACTTTGACAACTTGGCATAAAATTGGTGATTCCTCAAGATGTCCAAAACTATTATCAAATTAGGTATATGGTCATCCATATTTTTAGAATAAACCATTATGTCATCCATAAATACCATAACAAAATTGTTGAGATACTAGTGGAAAATCCTATTCATCATCACCATAAATATATATGGAGTGTTGGTTCAGCTGAATGGCATAAAAAATACTCATAGTGGCTATACCTACTCCTAAATGAGGTATTTAGAATATAAAACTCCTTGATCCTGAGCTAGTGTAAACCAAAATAAAGATCGATCTTAGAGAAACACCCCCACCCTTTAGAAGATCTAATAAATCATAAATATAGGTCAACAGATACTTTTTATTGATCATAACCCAATTGAGATTCTGGTAATAAACACACAAGCGAAGGGTTCCAATGACCTTCTTGGTGAAATCACCAGTTCTTCCCAAGGAAACACACTAGGTTAAATAATGAATTTGGAAACCAATTCATCCCACTGATTATTTAGTTTCTTTAATTTAACTAGTTCTATATGGTAAGATATAATAGATATTGGTTTTGTACCCATCACCAGGTTGATAGAGAACTCCACCTCCCTCTCTAGTGGTAGACCAAAAAAGACTAAAGGAAACATTATTGGAAATTCAATAGATACTAGGAGAAGTTAACTATAATAGGCTTCCTACTCCAGTTCAATAACATAAAATGATATCATCCCACTCCACTCTAGAAGAAGAGGTCCAGCTCGACTAGACGTTTGGTCTGATTCTCTATGGAAAACATGGAATTCCCCATCGAGGGCAGTGAAGGACACCCACCGATGATAATATTAAATCCAATATTTATTAGAAACTAGCCATTCCATTCTGAGAATAACATATAGGGGAATCATTTTAAGAACCAAATAATATCATATGATCTAAATCTCTAAAAAATAGAAAACATGAGAGGAGATTTAGAGACCTTACTCTCTCTTTATCCAGAGATATGTTACAATCTCTATCACATAAACCATGAGCTCTATTATAAGTTTCAATAGTTCTATATTGAGGTTTGATGTAAAATAATGATGGGAACCAATATAAAATAAAACATGCACTAAAGAAAAATAAATGGAAATGGTTCCTTTCACTATCGCATGACCAACATCAGTTCCTACTGGAGATTAATCCATATCATAAAGTTGTTTCGTTCCTAATACATGTTTCTAGGATCCCATTTTTATTGAATAATATTACTATGATTTGGTAACTCTCAATATTTATGATTCCATTCCACTACACAGGGTAGTAAAAACATGTAAAACCCTCTTCAAGTGGGTTTAATGTTTGTACGATATGTAAATCTTCAATGCTTCCATGCAATAATGCTTTGAGTGATCAATATTTCCACATTGTAAAAAGTAATTTGGCCTTTACTAGACACTACAGATGATCTGGAGGAAGTTTTCTATAAAATAACACCACCACTATTTTCACTATGAGGCTCATCCTACTTTCTATTCCACTTATAGGAACCCCTAAAACTACCACTGGGAATATAAGTAACTCTAGTTAACCCTGAAATAATAGTCATGCCAATTTCTTCCATCACATCCCTATCTAGAACATCAAAATTTTAGGTAAACTTTAGCATAAATACTTGATATTGGATATCTAATCAAAGACCCATATAAAACCTCTGGGACTTAAGATTCTTGTTTGAAACCACTTCAAGTGAAAATTGAGTGAGTTTAGAAAAATTATTAGTATATTTAGTTCATGTATAATAACCTTAGATGATGTTGAGAAACTCCATGGACTTACCTGATACCATCGAATCTAGATATAATTGCTCCGTAAAAACTTTCTTGAAGTATTTTCAATATACGACCCCATTTAGCTTAACTATAACTATATAATCCCATCATATCCTTCTAGACCCCCAAGATTGAATATGGAGCACTTTACATTAGTGTAATATGACATCTCCAAAAACTCAAATAGCCTTTAAATATTTCACAACCAATACGCTTCCTCCAAAGGATCATTTTTTCCTTATAAGTATGGTTATTTCAGATGAATAAAATCCTAGGCCTGATCTCCAATATTTTCTCTTTGAGGTGCCACCACTTTAGCCTAAATGGGGGTAGGTGAGGCTCCCTAGACCATAGCTCTAACTATGTGCACTACTTCCTCTACGAGGTTCTAGTTGATAGGAGGATTCTCTTTTTTTGGTTCATTATTAGATCCCTCATAAATCTTGATTATAAGACTTATTAGGGGCACGGTATTGTACAATATTAACAGAAAACAAGGAAAAATTATTCAAGAGACACAAAAACATCAACTATATCAATTATAACAAAAACTGAGGAACACAAAACTCATATTAGGAATTGGGAAAATTCTAGAATTAGATTAATTAATTCCTCAAAGACACCTTTTTTAACCACCCATGGTAACTTAAAGATCAATACAATAATATTTATTCAAACACTCACTCATAAACTATTAGTTAAGTCCCGAAAATCATATCTCGTACCTACCATGTCATATCCAACCACATTAATAAACCATCACCCTTATAATAATAGTGATAAATACAACATACATAGTAGCATGAAAGGGAAAACATATAAGAAATTCACACAAAAAGTCCTATGTATGACCATTAACCATTAAAACCATAACAGAAAAACATAAAAACCGAATCAACATTATTTTCACATCCTTCCTAAGAAGAAAGTTCAAGAAGAGAATCAAGAACAATAGAAAATAAATTCACCTTATAAGAGGAGAAGTAGGGAACATTCTGCGCTACGTCAGGAGGGGAAGGCGCGACGACCAGAGGTGGAGGTGTATGGGAGGAGCAGCCAACCGAAGAGAAATAAAGTAGTAGGGTTTGCAGGGAGTAGGGTCGAGCGAAGAGGATAAGTAGGGTTTGTGGGGAGGAGGATCTGCCAAAGGGGTTCAAGTGGGAGGATTAGGAGAAGGGATAGCAGCAAAGGTCCGGAAACGCGGAGATCGGGGGTGGCGGAGGTCCAGAAACGTGAAGATCGGGGGCGGTGGAGGGGAGTCGTAGGGTTACAGTACCACGAGAGCTTTAGGTTGTAATAAACCAAGGACACTGTGCAACCAATTTTATAAAATATGGGACTACAGTATTATCAGCGCTTTTTTAGCGCTGATAAAGAGGCCCTTTATCAGTGCTAAAAAAGCACTGATAAATCCTTCCTGTATCAGCGCTAACATTTTAGCGCTGATACATGTCTTATTTATTAGAGCTTTTCTAGTGCTGATAAAGGGTCTCTTTATCAGTGCTTGTTTAGTGCTGATAAAGTTTTCCCTGTATCAGCGCTAAAATTTTAGCGCTGATACAGGAGTTCTTTATCAGCGGTTTTTTATTAGCGCTGATATAAGGTGACGCTTCCCTTGCTTGTTTTTTGTAGTAGTGAAGGAAGAAGTGGGGATCTACGACCAATAAGAAAAGATTTGAAATAAGAAGGGATTAACACGATGTATAATTGAGCAATTAAATTCTGCTAAAAAAACATTGATCATAATAATAATAAATAAACAATAAAAAAATTATATGGAAAATGAAATTAAAAAATATCCACCATTATCATATAAAATTGGTGATGATTTGATCCTGATATTATTCAAGATGAGCTACGTTCAAGATGTCGAAGCAATGCTTGAATTTGAATAAAGTCACAGCCTTAGTCAAACTATCGGCTGGATTTTGATTAGTGTGTATCATAGTGACACACACTGCTCTACTTTCAATAACTTCTCTAACAAAATGAAGCATAATGTCTATGTACTTAGACCTACACGACATACTAAATTTTTATACATATAAAGGGTATATAGAGAATTAAAAATATACAGTAACAACATAATTACTAATACAAAACTCAAAAATCAAACTCATAATCCATATGTCTTCTTTGACGACTTCTATCAGGGCAATGTACTCAGCTTCAGTGGTCGAGAGGGCCACCACTGATTTCATATTTCGCGTCCATGATATAGGTATTCTACAAGCAGTAAAAACATAACCAGTCAGTGATTTCTTAGTATCAACATTTCTAGCATAGTCTGAATCAACATAGCTGGTCAATAAGTTAGTTGAATTAACATTCTTACCATAGCAAATTGAAAGAGACGAAGTAGAAGAAATGTATCTCAACAACCATTTAAGAGCATGACAGTGTGGATTTCCTGGACTATCCATAATCCTTCTCAAATTACTGATAGAAAAAGAAAAATCTGGTCAAGTATAAATAATTGCATACATAACACTACCCACTACATTAGCATACGTGATTCTACTCATATATTCAATATCAAAAGTTGTGGTAGCTGATTGAGATAAAGAAAATTTAAAATTTTTACCTAAAGGAACACTAACTAGTTTCAAAGAATCAAACAAATATCTCTTAAGCACTTTAAGGATATAGGAACATTGAGATATATACAAAAGTCTATGCTTCCAATACCTAATTACTTCCATGCCCATAATTTTATAGCACAACCTAGATCTTTCATTTCAAAAGATGAATTCAATTTCATTTTAACATGGGTGATTAATTTCTTGTCACTACACATTAGTAACATTTCATCTACATAAAGAAGTAAGTTAACATGGATTTTTCAATAGATTTAAAATAAACACATGTGTCAAACTGACTCCTGCTGAAACCATTTTCTAACATAAACAAATCAAACCCAGATCCTAGCTCAGGCTAAGAAAGGGGCACCTGAGAGGTAGAGGGAGTCTCAATGAGAGACTCACTAACATTGGGACGATCAACCTCAAGATCCCTCTTCTAAGAATAATCTGAAGGTCCCAGGTGCAGTAGAATCTCGTGGGTGGATGTGGCCACTTGACCTTTTATCATTAGCAATGATCAATCCGGGATCAATACGGCGATAAATTCTAGACTCCATGGATTGAATCACAAAAATATACAAAGAAGAATAATATTCTTGGAACCAAAAAGGAGGATCATCACATGTTGATTATAATTAATTTAATTAAGTGAAAAGAAGTACCTTTTATGGCATTCTTTATTCATTGATGTTTCTGATCATGTTCCAATGTGATTCATCGTTGCGTCACAGAAGCCAAGTGTAGACTTCCTCTAGTGGTGATCCACATGTGCACCACGTATCTCTGGACATCGCTAAAGGAATCTATGGGTGTTGGCGTGGATAAGCCTTTTCTTGCATTATCTGACTTAGATCACCTTGATCTGATGGAGGAGGATCTCTCTCAGTCTTGAGAGCGTTCTTCAAGGAAGGAGTTCTTTTGGCATTGAGAGAATTATCTATAATTGTTGTGAACAACGATTAGGAAAAAGTGTTGGGGTTGTGATGATATTTATAGTCAGGTTTCTGGTTATAGAGTTATGACAATAAATAAACACGTTACGCATTTTATTTATTTCATTCACTCTTATTGAAAACCCCCATGTCGAATCATTAATTCCTTGACATATGCCCACGCTGATTATAATAAATATCATTTAGTAAAATGATATTATCTCCTCAAAATCCTGACTGTAAAAACTATACGGTGTGTAATCATTAATACACGGCGTGTACTCATTTTTCATTTCCATTCCAAAATGAAAACTACACGGTGTGTACATTCAATGTATACGACGTGTATATCTTGTTTTCATTTTATTCTTCCTCCAACATTAAAAGGATTTAGGATTCCTTGAATAATTATTAAACCACATACATGAATAATATTTATTCTACTTGATATTTTTGGATACAATTAGTCATTGATCCTCTAGGCCTCTTTCTCATTGGCATTAGGTGGACTTGCCTAAAGTCCAAGATTACTGTCTAGAAACGAGTCGAGACACCCAAGAGAAAGAAGTTGACACCGAATTGAATTGTCACCTCATACGAATGCTTACCATGTAATTTAATCACTTTGTCTCAATATCTCATCAAGAAGGTTTCATGGAAGTTTCATAAACCTATATGCTTGATCCGCTATTCTTTGACTTTCAGAAATAAACTTGTCATGACACCATGACCATGGAATTTGGGAGACAGTTATATTTCAATCAAAGGGCCTGAGATATCTACTTCTATAAATATGGAAGGTACAAATCCTTCCTTGACTTATCTATTAACAATATGTCATTCATGATGCACCCAACGTACCCTACTTCCCGCCAACTGTCTTCCTGACGGTTTTCGTCAGCAAATCTAAGTGTGCGAGTCATGACATGAGTTAATAATAATCTTATAATATAAGGACCATTACACACACTCATATATAGCAATGTCTGATGACACCAATAAATGTGAATTACTACTAGCGGGTTTGTTCTCATAATCTCCCATCTTAGAGATTACCAAGTGCAAACTCCATGAGAGAGAGTCTCGTCTTCTTACGAGTACTCACACATGATGGTCTGTATACTATGTTTCCTATCATAGTATTTCATCTAACCATAGAACTTTATTTAAGAATATTGATATATCATTTCAAGGTTATCATCATAGTAGGGATCTGTCATGACCTTATTAATGCAACAAATATTCAAGGACATTATTATATTATAGTCATGCAGAACAATGAATAATATATAATAAGTGTACATTCATGTAATCAAATTATAAATAGTTGGTTCTCAGGACACCAACTCTAACAATTTATCACTTGCACTAGAGCCAACTGCCTACGAATTTTAGTCCTCTAGACCTCACATGATGATCATGTTTCTTCTTAGTCAAAGCTTTAGTCAAGGGGTATGTCACGTTGTCTTCTGTGGAAATACTGCTCACTGCAAATTCACCTCTCTGAGAAAAATCCCTCAAAAGATGATACTTATAAAGTATGTGCTTTATCTACTGATATGACCTTGGCTCTTTTGAATGTTCCACCACTGCAGTATTATCACAATAGAGTGTGATAGGATCTTTACTGCTAGGTACTACATCTAGCACTTAGATGAAGCTTAACATCCATACTGCTTATGTAGCTTCCTCAGAAGTTGTGATATACTCGGACTCTGCTATAGAATCTACGACCACACCTTGCTTTGAGCTCTTATAGCTCACTGCACCTCCATTAAAACTAAAGATGTATCCAGTCTGCGAGTTCATGTCATCTTGATCAGTCTGGAAACTAGTATCTACATGTCCTCTAATGACTAGTTTCTCATCTCCTCCATAAACCAGGAACACATCCTTTGTAAGCCTCAAATACTTAAGGATTTTCTTGATTTCCATCCAATGGTGGTCTCCTTGATCTGCTTGATATATGCCTACCACATTTAATGTGTAATAAACATCTAGACTTATACATAGAATAGCATACATGACTGACCCAATCGCGGATGCGTATGTGACCCTTGCTATTTTATCTTTTTCCTCATGTGTCTGAGGACACATTTTCTTGGAAAGATGAATTCCATGTGACACTGGAAACAATCTCTTCTTGGACTGTTCCATACTGAATATCTTCAGTATCTTGTCAATGTATGTACTTTGACTCCAACCCAACATTCTCTTGTATATATCATGATGGATCTTTATCCCAATAATATATGTCGCCTCATCCAAGTATTTCATAGAGAAGCATTTATCCAACCACGACTTAACTGACTGTAAGACAGGTACTTCATTTCCAATTATTAATATGTCATCAAAATATACTATTAGGAAAACAACTTCACTTCCTCTAAACATTTTGTAGACACAGGGCTCATATTCTTTCTTAACAAACCCAAATTCTGTTACGGCTTCATCAAAACGAATGTTTTATGACTTGGATGCTTTCTTTAATCCATAAATGGATTTGTACAACTTGAATACCTATTTGGAGTCCATTGGAGTCACAAACCCTTCAGGTTGTGTCATGTAGACATATTTCCGGAGGTTCCTGTTAAGGAATGCTGTTTTTACATCCATTTGCCAAGTTTTATAGTCTGGGTAAGCGAAAATGTCCAATAGGATTCTGATGGATTTCAGCATTACAACCGGTGAAAAGGTTTCATCATAGTCAATTCCTTGACGATGTCTAAAACCTTTTGAAACCAGTCATGCCTTATATGTTCTAACTTGTCCTTTTATGTCCTATTTCTTCTTGAATACCCATTTATTACCAACAATATTTACATCAACTAGAGGATATACAAAAATCTAGACTTGGATTTGATACATGGAATATATTTCAGAATTCATGGAATCTTGCAACTTGGCAACATCTATGCCTTCAACTGCTTCCTTGTAGGTAAGAGGATCATCATTGTCAACCAATAATGAGTCACCATCCTCAGTGACAAGAAAACCATATGGTTCTAGTTCTCTCACCTCTCTCGTGCTCCTATGTAGTTCTTGTGTCTCTGGAACAGATTATTCTTCCATGGGGCTCTGTGGAATCTGTTCTTGTACCAACTCCTGTGTATCTTGAGCCTCGACTTCATCGAAGTCTATCTCGCTCCCACTATCTCTTTTGGAGATGTGCTCCCTCTCAAAGAATATGTCATGTCTTGAAACTGTAACCTTTTTATCTGAGGGTTTGTATAGGTAGTATCCCCTTATTTCCTTGGGATATCCTATAAAGTTACACTTTGTGCCTCGGGGAGAATGTTTTTTACCTGAAGAAGCCTTAAAAAATGCTTCTCTACCCCACACATGTAAATTTGATAACATGGCTTTGCATCCACTCTATAAATCATATGTAATACCATTTATCAGTTTAGTTGGTAATTGGTTTAGTATGTGCGATGCTTTTTGTAATGCATATCCCCAAAAGGATAATGGAAGACTCGCATGACTCATCATTGATCTCACCATGTCCAACAGGGTACGGTTCCTCCTTTCACTTACACCATTCCACTAAGGCATGTAGGGAGGAGTGAGTTGATATTGAATCCCAAACTCCTGTAAGAAATCAATGAAGTGCTGATTAAGTTATTTTCCTCCTCTGTCTGAGCGGAGTTTCTTAATCTTCTTACCAATATGGTTCTCAACTTCATTATTGTATTCTTTGAACTGATCAAAAGGATTTGTCTTATACCTCATTAAGTAAATATATCCATATCTACTAAAATCATCAGTAAAAGTTATGAAGTACAAGAACCCACCCCTTGATTCAACAAGAAATGGTCCACACACATTTGTGTGAACTAATTCTAGAATCTCTTTAGCCCTTTCACCTTTCCCACTAAATGGGGCTTTGGAAATTTTGCCTTGTAGACATGCATGACATACACCAAGTGGTTTTAGTTTGAAAGAATCTAAATACCCATCTTGATGTAATTTTGTCAAATGTTTCTCATTGACATGACCTAGCTGGTGATTCCAAAGTTGGGTGTGGAATGAGTCATGTTTATTAACTTTGTCATCGATTGTCATTACTTGGTTTGTGTGGTCTAACACATAAAGGTCATTATATACCAAAACAAATGTTGTCTTTATAAAAGTAGCAACATTCATTTCCAAACTTGAAGATGAATCCATTAGTATCTAATCTGGATACTGAAATAATGTTTTTGGTTATAGAGCGTACATAATAACATCTTTTTAATACCAAGACCATCCCATTAGGCAATGTGAGGTGGTAGTCTCTAACAACTACAACAGCGAGTCTGGCTCCGTTGGCTACTCATAGATCCACCTCACCTCAGTCAATCTTTCTGAATCTACTTGGTTCCTATATTTGGATACAAATGTGAGCACCACAAGCATTATCTAATACCCAATTGGTAGAAATAGATAGATTTAATTCGATAACAAACTCACTTGAAGCTTCCCCTTACTTCTTTGGCTGGGTGCAGTTTTTCTTCCATTGGCCCTTCTTGTCACATGCGAAACAAAAAGCCTCTTGTTCTCTTGCCTCCCCTTTGATCTTCCTTTTCTTGGAAGGCCTTGAAGAATCTTTGTCTTAAAGATCTTTTCCTTCCCTTTACTTTTATTCACCATAAGGACATAAATATTTCCACGCTTCATATCATTGTCCACTTGGAGAATGAGGATAAAACGATCAGATAGAGACCTCTCAATGTTATTCATGTTGAAATTTACAACAAAGTTAGAGAAGCTCTAGGGGAGTGATGCAAGAATGATATCAGTACCCAGTTCTTCGAGGAGTTTAAACCCTAGAACCTCCAATCTCTCAATGTAGCCAATTTTCTTGACTTCATGAGGACCAGTTGGGGAACCCTCTCCAAACTTGCTCTAAAATTGATCCTTGGAGATCTCAAACCTTTCCTATCTTGCTCTCTCCTGGTATAGACCATGGATGTGCTCGATTATGCTATAGGCATCCATGTCTTCATAAGACTTCATGATATCACTAGACATTGATGATAGCATCTAACATTTAACATCAATTTCATCGTTCAAATGTTGATCATAGACCAGGAAATTTTCATCACTCACCCCTTGGGCAGGTGAATCAGGAAGTGATGACTCCAGCACGTAAAACTTTGGTTCATGGCGTAGGATAACCCAAATGCGGCTAAACCATTCCTGAAAGTTACTATCGGTGAGGATATTTTCTTTATCTAGAATTGATCATAGAGAAAATGTGGTTGAAGAGTTTGTCATATTGATTCTACAAATTAAAAGAGAAGATTTATCAGTTCCTTTTGATTACATTTTATGAAAAATAATAAATGAATTTATTAATTCTCCCACTATTTTTTCATGTCCCAATGACCCCCACCATTTCACTTGGAATGCCTAGTTGCTATGACATTCTAGTGGCAAGGATCCACATTCCCCTTCGCATAACCCCAACAAGGGTTGGTCAAGCTATTTAAAGTTATTTAGGTAGGCAGGTCTTTGCCAACTGTGAGCTTACAGTTCCTTGATCTGTTGAGTGGACTCCCCAATCCTGAAATCCTGACTTGGATTTCCTCAACACTTGCCTCTATTTTACAAAAAGTATAGCAAGGGCTAATCCTATTGATGTAAAATGTTTAAGTCAACCCAAAACCTTCATAAGAGCATCCTTTATAAAATTAAGTGTCCCAACAAGGGTTGGTCAAACACATAGTTTTATTGATTCTTGCCCTTAATCAAGTAACGGAATACATGGTCTAACATAATATGATATTTGAGGGATTTCAATCTTTTATGCGTAGTTTCGCATTATCACATTCTTGATAATATTAAGTGATGCTTGCTTAAGTGATTAACTATATTCTAATAATGTTTACGCATAGTCTGGTTTTTATTTTATTCCATCATTGCATGCTTGTTTATTTCATTAACTATGTGATTGCGACAACACATACATAATAAATAAACCATGAAATCAGACAAAAATAAAATAAGATGGAATGATCACAAGCCTCTATTGGTTATCTTATCTAGCGGTTTTGATAATATAACCCTGAACTAGGGAAAAACACCTTGAACCCGATGGTTCATTTTTTTGCAGCTCCCACCTGTCCACCTTTATATCTTCTTGGGTTGGTTTCACCTCAACTTCAGATTTTGAACCATCTCCTCTGGCTTGGGAGATCCTCCATTGCATGGGGTTTACATTAAAGAAACCATGGGCATGCAAGCCCTACATTTTATTATAAGAAGGCTCACAGGCCAACGAATTTAAATTAAATAAATTTAAATGAAACCATACACACACAAAGGGTCTTTGGTCTAGCTCATGATCATCCATAGCATGCAACAACATTTATACATATTTAGTATTCAAATTCTTTTAATCGTTATTATATTCAAGATAAGTTGAACTTGAATTCAATTAATTATGATCTTATAATTAATCAATTCTTCATCTTAAATTCATTTCTGAATTTCCTTGAGATTCTTCTCATCCATATTCCTTGTATGGGTCTCTGTACTTTGGAGTAAACCTGGTGAAATCCCATTTCTGGAAAGTACACGAATTCTCCTTGTACACGGGTTCACCTGGGCCGGATCAGACTACACGATGTGTTGATTCAACATACACACTGTGTATTATGGATTCCACATGCCGTTCAGTTCTGGTCAACATGGTGTATTAAAAAACATAGGTATGCTCAATTCACATGACATGGTTTGGTGAACCAGTACCGGTTTTTTGAACCTAAGCACAGGGTGTGTAGATTTCACTACATGATGTGTATTCCTGTGTTATACAGATAGAATGAGAGGCTCCTCTGGTTGAGTTCCTTGTTTTTATTTTAATCAAAATTAAAATTAAAAGTTCATTTCTGTGATGTGAATCTAGAAACGAAGGAGGAAGAACGGATCTCATTCATTCAGTTTTATAGAACTATTTATCTTGAATTGAATCAAATATAAATGTATAAATTATCAATGAAAATTAAATAACAATAATCAATGATGTGACCCCTCTGATACCACTTTAAGGTCCTAGGTGCAGCGAAAGCTCGTGGGTGGATGTGCTCACTTGACCTTTTGTCATTAGCAATGATCAATCCGGGATCAATACGATGATAAACGCCAGACTCCACAGATTGAATCACAGAAATAGACAAAGAATAAGAATATTCTTGAAACCACAAAGGAGGATCATCATAGGTTGATTATAATTAATTTAATTAATTGATAATAAGTACCTTTTATAGCGTTCTTTCTTCGTTGATATTTCTTATCAGGTTCCGATGTGATTCGTTGTTGTGTCTCAGAATCCAAGTGTAGACTTCCTCTAATGGTAATCCACACGCGCACCACGTATATATAGAAGTCGCCAAAGGAATATTCAAGTGCTAGCGTGGAGAATCCTTTGCTTGCATTGCCCGTCTTAGATTGCGTTGATTCAATGGAGGATGATCTCTCTCGGTCTTGAGAGAATTCTTGGAGGAATGAGTTCTTTCAGGCTTGAGAGAATTCTCCAAAATTGTTGTGCACAACGATTAGGGAAATTTTTTGGGGTTGTGAGGATATTTATAATCAGGTTTGAGGTTATAGAGTTATGATAATAAATAAATGTGTTACACGTTTTATTTACTGCATTAACTCTTATTGAAAACCCCCATGTCGAATCATTAATTCCTTGAAATGAACCCACACTAATTATAATAAATATCATTTAATAAAATTATTATTTCATCAAAATCCCAATTGGAAAAACTACACGGCATGTAATCATTAATACACGGCGTGTACTCGTTTTTCATTTCCTTTCCAAAATGAAAACTACACGACGTGTACATTCAATGTACACGGCGTGTATATCTTGTTTTCATTTTATTCTTCCTCCAACATTAAAATGACTTAGGCTTCCTTGAATAATTATTAAACCATATAGAGGAATAATCTTTATTCTAATTGAGATACTTGGATACACTTAGTGTGTAACCCTCTATGCCTCTTTCTCGTTGGCATTAGGCAGGCTTGCCTAAAGTCCAAGATTACTATCTAGCAACGAGTCAAGGCACCCAAGATAAATAAGATAACACCGCATTGACGTGTCACCTCATACAAATTCTTACTATGTAATTTAATCACTTTTTCTCAATATCTCATCAAGAAGGTTTCATGGTAGTGTCATAAACCTATATGCTTGATCCATCATTCTTTGACTTCCAGAAGTAAACTCGTCGTGACACCATGACCATGGAATTTGGGCGAAAGTTCTATTTCAATCAAAGGGTCTGAGATATCTACTTCCATAAATATGGAAGGGACAAATCCTTCCTCTACTTATCTATTAACAACATGTCATTTGTGACGCACCCAACGTACCCTACTTCCCACCAACTATCTTCATGATAGTTTTCATTAGAAAATCTAAGTGCGTGATTCATGACATGAGTGAATGATAATATTCCAGTCTAAGGACCATTACACACGCTCATAGATAGGAATGTCTGATGACACCAAGACATGTGGAACTACTACTAACGGGTCTGTTCTCATAATCTCACATCTTAGAGATTACCAATTGCGAACTCCATGAGAGAGAGTCTTGTCTTCTTATGAGTACTCACACATGACAGTCGATATACTATGTGTCCTGTCATAGTATGTCATCCAACCGTAGAACCTTGTTTAAGAATATTGTTATATCATTTCAAGGTTCTCATCATAGCGGGGATCTTCCATGACCCTATTAATGAAACAAATATTCCAAGACATTATTATATTATAGTCATGCAGAACAATGAACAATATATAATAACTGTACATTCATGTAATCAAAGTATAAATAGTTGGTTCTTAGGACACTAACTCTAACAGGATCATCACTATCACGAGTGGGAGGCTGGAATCTAGTAGGAATAGACTCTTGAAACACCACATCCTAATTAATTATGCACTTTTGAATACCGGGTTCATCTACCCAATGTTTGTATCCCTTCACTCCTTCAGGATACCCTATGAAGATACACTTGACAGCTCGAGGCTCAAGTTTATCATCCTTAACATGATCATAGGTAGTGAACCCAAATGCTCTAAGATGTTCTTAGGATGAGGTTGATCGCTCCATAACTCAACAGGAGTCCTAAAAGCATTAAAAGAAGAGGGAAACCTATTTATTAAGTAAATTTTCATAGTGCAAATTTCTACCCAAAATGATTTGGATAGGCCCAAGCATGTAAACATGATACGAACCCACTCAATAATGGTACGGTTCATACGCTCAGCTGGACCATTCTGCTGAGGAGTATGACTCACAGTTTGGTGTCTTTAAATTCCCTCATGTTCACAATACTTAATAAACTCAGTATACATGTATTCAAGACCAATATCAGTCCTCAAAGACTTTAAATTCTAACTAGATTGATTTTCCATGTTTCAAACACCTCAGGACATTAGATTTAGTTTCCAAAATATAAACCCAAACTTTCCTTGAAAATACATCTATAGTAGTGAAAAATTAGGATCCTCTACCATGAGGGGTAGTCCTAGAAGGTCCCCAAAAATCTGAGTGAACATACATAGGTGTGTGACCAGATTTAAAGTTGGATCTATGAAAACTGACTCTTTTAGACTTAACCTTGACATAGTCTTCACAAAAGGGTAAGTTACTTGGTGTAACTTGAGTGAGCATCTCTTACTTGCTCAATTACTCTAAGACTTTAGCACTCATATGTCTCAACCGCCTATGTCAAATTATAGTGTTGTCATTATTAGTGACATAGGTGTTTCCCAAATACTTGAGGTGTGTTATTCCATCCAAGGCATATAACCCATTTTATAAGGAGCCTTTGAGAACCGTACAAGCCCCCTTGAATATTCTTAGACAACCAAAATCAGACTAGGAAAACCCCCTGATCTAGCACACATAGTGAGATGATTTTCCTATATAAATTCGGAACCCATCTCACATCCAATTAGGTGACAAGAGAATGTTCTGAGATCTCTAGCATAACAGAACCTCTTCCCATGATGGAAAACCTATTTTTGTTTCATCGAACAACCACTCCTTAAACTCCTTCAGTTAGACTAGAAAAAGAACTCCTATCCGGGCACATATGGAAAGAACATCCCGAGTCTAAGATCCACTCGGCATAAAGAGTATCATGGGACACACACAGCACCTCGTCACTTTCATATCCTTGGTCGAAAAAGAGTGAATGATCAGTAGACTATTAATAAGGTTTTCCAAACTTCCAATCAGGGCATTGGGTTTAATATGGCTAGGTTTTCCACAGCAGTAGTAGGTAACCGCCTTCAACTTGGGCTTAAACCAATGTTCATGCGAATGTCTACAAATCTTGCTTCCATTTATTCGTTTACCTTTAGTTTTTCTCTTGAAACTCCGAATGAAACCTCATATTCAGACCCTCATCTTTAGGTTTAAGCTTAACCTTACAACACAACTCACATGAAATCAAGGCACAATTGACTTCCTATGGTCAAGGAATCTCTTCCATACATCAAAACATCAATTAGGTGTTAATATAAACTATCTAAATAAATTAAAAGTATGGTGGCTTGGTCCTTATCATCAATATTGACATTTATATTGGCTAACTCTAATAAGATTTTACTAAACACATAGGAGTGTCTCTGGATGGACATTCCAGGATGCATCTTGAAGATATAAAATTTATGAATCTTATGTAGACGGTTAATCAATGATGTTTTCATATATAAATTTTCAATTTTAGAACAAATCCAGGCTGCGGAAGTTTCATACACAACCTCCTGTAGGACTTTATCACCAAAAGACAAGTTTAAAGAGCTGTGTTCTTTTATAAAATTGTTGGGAGGGACATCTGAATAGGCCTTGACTTTCTGACCATACTAACTTGGGGATTCATAGGCCCACAAAGGGCAACTCACAACCCTTGATGGACTAACATGACTTGCATTTTTAAACTCCAAAAATTAAAATCATTTGTTCCATCAATTTTTTCAATTTCAAATTTCGCAAATGTCATCATTTCGTCAAGTGGATCTGATACCACTTTGTAGTGGGGGACATCAGAAAATAACCCCTAGCAATGTAATTCCAAGACCAACGAATAAAAAAATGGTTCAAAAATAATATTGTCAACAGAAAATTACGATTGAATATACTAAAAACATACAAATAGAATTGTAAGTGGGAAATAAAAAAGAAACAATGGAGTGAAATGAAAGAAAAAATAAAGTAGAGGATAAAAAATACCAGGATTTATGTGGTTCAGAAAACTTTTGGACCCTACTCAATAACAAGAACACCACCCTACACTCTTTTATTATTAATGCTCAAAGGAAACTAGATTACAATATACAAGATTAAAAATTAACAACAAACAACTGACATCATATAGCTTTGGGAATTAATAGATAAATAAACTATGAAATGGTATGGAAAGAAAACCTACAACGCTGGACACATAAGTTTCCAGCAGTCCAGATCAATTCAAGTAGTGGATCTATAGCAGATTTATGCCCCTCAGTGCGTAATAGAACTGTGACCTACAACAGGTATTCGGAGTGAAACACTAGATCCACGTCGTCCAGTAGGTCGACGTCAAGAAGCATACCCTTATCTCTCATCAGATCTTCATCACGCAACAGATCCTAAACACGCATAAGATCTTTTTTGTGCAGCAGACCCTCCACGTGAAGAAAATTTTTGGGGTGTAGCAGAGGTTTGTGGTACAAAAACACACAAAAAATAGGAATCAAATAGAGAAACACAATATTTTACGTGGTTCGGCAGTATGCCTACATCCACGGGAGAAAATGTTTCTATATTTCTTCTCTCCGGTTCTCGTTGGAGGATAACAACACACACAGATTACACCACATATTTCTTCCCTTGCAAATGATGGGATTTTCATCCCGTTTAAATAGAGGAACCAAAACCAGGTTGTTGGAGGGTAGCTCATCTACCCTTGAAACTTCCTTCCCGCCGGTTGCTTCAATATTGGCAGCTTCAATGATGGCTTCTCACTACGTCGGCTGACCTGATGCTCGTCTACAGAGTCGGCTACTGACAGATGTTTCTTCTCCCACTGAAAAGTTCCACCCCATATTGGGAGTGGCCCCTACAAATCTCCCCATCATGACCAATTTGGGGTAGAATATTAAGTTGAAATCTCCTTGCAGGTGTTGAAAACATCATCAGCAAATCGAACACGCTTCTTCACGCCAGATGACATGGCACTTCCACTTTCTTCAATCGATCTCGGACTAACTGCGGTCCCCATAAAATGATACAACCCTTGGGACTCCTTCCCAGTAAACATCACTGCATCCCCACATGAGACTTCCAACACTCCACCTGCTATGGAAATCTTGAACCCTTTTCCATAGAACCTACTTAATGATACCAAGTTCTGTCTCATCCTCGGAACAAATTTCACATCAGCCAGTTTTCGAATTCCTCCATTGGGTGTCTTTAATTTCACTGTCCCGACTCCTTGAACCTCGCATGTTGACCCATAACCATGTCTCACCGAATCCTGCACCTGTTGAAAAGTATGAAACGCACCTTTCGTCGTACAAATATGTGTCGAGCTCCCCGAATCCAGAACACATCCGTCTTCCTTTGGATTTTGAGCCCGATCATTCTTCCTCTTTAGAAATCGGCATTCCCGCTTCATGTGCCCGTATCTTTTGCAGTAATGACACTATACTTCTTCCCAAAAAACTCTCTCATCTGAGTGAAAACTTCTCGTTGTCACACAGACTTCATCATCTACCGATAGTTCTATGATGTTTGCATCATCCTCTTCAACTTTATTCTTCCCAACAATGTACCGTTTGCGCTCTCCACAATCACTTTTATAGTGACCCTTCTTTTCGCACCAGAAACAGGTGATTTCTCTAGGATCATGCCCCCTGTGTTTTGGCTTCCATTCTTTACCTCCCGATTGTCGATGTCGGCTCCTTCCACGTTGATAATCTCGCATCACCATGTTTTTCTCGTCTGAATGCATCACGGGTCTTCGGAATGCCTCTGAATCTTGATGTTATGTCATCACCTCGTCCAACTTCAATGTCTCCTTCCCCACGAGCAATGAAATCACAAGCTCATCCAATGAGCTTGGTAGGGATGACAAAATAAAAAGTGCTTTGTCTTCCTCTCCAACCATCACACCGAGCCCCAATAACTGTGTCAGGATTTTTTTGAATTCGTTGGTGTGATCCAACAAATTAATTCCCTCATCCATGCGCAACTGGTACAATTTCTTCTTCGGGAATAATTTTTTGGTGAGCGACTTCGCCATATATCGCTGCTCCAACTTCTTCCAGATCTCCTTCAATGATGTCTCATCCAACACCAAGTACTTTACCTCATTCGCCAGACATAGTCGAATTGTGCTGACGACCCGCATCTCGAGCTCTTCCCAATCATCGACACTAGTTGTCTCGGGCTTTTCTCTGATCAATGGTCTGATCATGCCCTGCTTCACCAAAATATCTTTCACCGTGCTTTTCCATAAGCAGAAATTTTTTCAACCATCGAACTTCTCATTCTCAAATCTTGGTAGTGCTCCGCCACCGGCCATCGTCGATATCGCAAAACGTGATCACCACCGTCGATGTCGCATCTCTTAGTAACCACCTGATGAAGTGCGAATTTTGAAAATCTAACCATACAAATGCGTTTGAAAAGGTCAAAATAGTCGGAATACCGTCTCGTCGTGAGGTCCACCTCTGGGTACCGTCCAGTCCTCGTACACTCCGCCTCAATCAGCATCGACTCCTGGATCGCTGAAATCGGAAACCAATTGACTGAGATATGGTCAAAACTCGTTCAACGGTCCAGATCGCTCGCTGACATGGCGCTGACGTGGCATGCCGGAGTTCCTGCCAGAATCTCGCCGGAATTTTCGCCGGTGGCGTGAACAGCGTCGTCTTCTCCGGCACGGGGTACTGTTCACCCGTGGGTTTGACCAAACTTTGACCGAGCTTACCGAACTCGTTTCAACTATGTTTTCATCGCCTCTTGCGCTGTTGGAATCGTCTTGTCGTCCTCTTCACGAATCTGGCCTCAGAAAAATTTTCCAACCACTTTCAAGTTTCTGACCACTGGAAAATTCATCGTCGCTTCGCCGGTTCAACTCTGTTCGCTCCGACTCGCCTCTGATACCACTTGTTAGGGCGCAGCAGAGGTGTGTGGTACAAAAACACACAAAAAACAGGAATCAAACGGAGCAACACAATATTTAACGTGGTTCGGTCGGATGACCTACGTCCATGGGAGAAAGGAGGCTCTTCTCTATTATCACTCTCTCCAAATAATCACGGAGGATCACAACACACACAGATTACACCATGGATTTATTCTCTTACAAATGATGCGATTTTCAACCCATTTAAATAGAGGAACCAAAACCATGTTGTTTGAGGGTAGCTCATCTACCCTTGAAACTTCCTTCCCGTCGGCTGCTTCAATACTGACAGCTTCAATGATGGCTGCCCACCGCGTAGGCTGGCCTGCTGCTCGTCTACGGAGTCGGCTGCCGACAGATGTTTCTTCTCCCGCTGAAAAGTTCCACCCCAAATTGGGAGTGACCCCCACACAAATTGAGATCGTTTATGCAGGTCCAGAACACTGATGTGAGTTCTCATTGCAAATAACACAAGATCTGATTTAGCATAAAACGGGAGAAGATCTTAGGGAAATCGAGAGGGATTTTAAATGCGATGTCAATGTCCAAATCACACACATCGAACGGGAAAGAATGACTCTTCGACCAGACCTCTGTGTCTCACCCAAAGTCACCTGCAATGGAATGAAGAAAACCAAAACCAAAACCAAAACCAAAACCCAACCAGATAACCACTCCGACCAAGGAGATCATTCCATGAACACATGACCGAATGGCCTTCCCTAGAAGACCCAATTGCAGCGTGAAACCACTCACAAGATCAGACGACCTAGACGAAAAGGGTGGCAACATGGATCTATGAGCAAAAACGAATGATCTAAGAGAAGCAAGGACTGCCATAGTGTATAATTGAGAAATTAAATCCTATAGAAAAAAATAACATTGAGAATAATAATAATAAATCAAAAATAAACAAATTTATTGGGAAATTGAAATTAATAGGGGGTTTTATCGCCGCTACACGGTGTCTCTTCGGTGTGATCATTCGGTTCTATCGGATCCCTCTCGGTGGCGTTGTGATCTCAGTTTCATAGGTGAAACCCTAGTGTGCCTCCATCGTTTTGCTTCCTCTATAGCGATTCTTCTTGGCATGTCGCACTTCCTCAGCTTTATCTCATGGCCGGTGTTTGGTGGAGGCAAAGACATTCCCCGAAGGAAGAAGTATGGCCCTCTTTTTCTCGACGATCTAGGAACGATGAAGAAAGAGTTTATAGATGATACACCAGATCCAGGGGATCTCAGATCCAGACCTAGCTTGAAGAGATCAGGACCGCCAGACAACCTATTGTCCGAATATAAATTTCTTGTTTCATTTTCGTTTTGAAAATTTTAATCTTGCTGAACTGCCTCCATTATAGAAATTCTTGCTTGTTTCCTATTTAGTTGGATTGAATCGCGTTAAATAATTGAGTTCATTTACTACTTTATTTACCTTTTTTATTCTGGTATTTGGTTCTGGTATTAGCATTATTGAATTCCATAGTTCTAGATTTCATCCTTTGTTATTATGTGGTTGCTTGGTTCTATTTTCACTATCCATCGACCACAACAGATCTATCAGAGAATATGAGGTATCTAATTTCATTAGGATGATTTCAATGATAGCTAAAACATCGTCTTCATTTAATTTTATCAGATATTTTTATTCTTTGAATTATGGTGTTACAGTAAGAATAACTTTCCCTAAAAACATCAGGGATCAAGAAACATATAAATCAGTTATAAGTGAGATTTTCCAATAACTAATTGGTTTCAATATGGCTAATTTATATCCTTCAATGAAATGGTCCCCCCATATTAATGGTTTGGACAATGCCTTCTCCAAAAAAATCTTTAAATAAGGCACTTTTTTAAATTAAATAGTATTTAACTATTTTTATATTTAGTGTTACTTTAAATGAAGTATTCCAAAGATATTACGTAAAATCTCAACCAACCTCCACTTTTATAAGGGTGAAGTACTCGACATCTTTTCGAAATATTCGATATTGGATTCAGACATCACTTTTCCACCATTTAATGAATAATATATTAATTATAAAAACACATTATTGATAATAAATTATAAATCATAACATATTTTCAAAAAATATTTATTATTTGATAATGTAATAAATAATGACTAATAAAGTCATAACAATGATTACAAATAATGTTGTTGTTGTTGTTGTTAAATCTATAATTAATATTTAATTTTTTTAAATGATGTCATCAGTAATGTAATTATCAACAATAATAATAATAATAATAATGAATATAAATAATGTAATTAATAATATATTTAATTTGATTTTTAAAAATAATTATTAATAATTAACAATCTAGTCAATATTAACTATGATCTTATTAGTTTAGTTAATAATAATACTATTATTATTGTTATTATATTTATTATTATTTACTATTACTAAATAAATATCTTTTGTGTCAGGTAAATTATTTTGTGTTTATTATATTTATAACTTATAATACTATTAATAATGATGATGATGATAATGTAAATAATAGAATTATTATTAAATATTATTATTATTAAATAATATATTAATTACTATAACTTTATAAAAAAATTATTAATTATCATTAATTTATTAATTATAACTATAAATTATGATTTTATTTTTATCATTTATAATGGAATTATTAATTATTAATAATAATAAATAATATTGTAGTAATAAGAACTATTTCCAATAATATAAATAAAAAATATAAAATTAATAATATAATTATTAATGTAGCTAAAAATTAATATATTAAATTATTTATACAATAAGATATAAAAAATATGAAATTATTAATAATTAAAAAAATATGTAATTAATAATGCAATTCTTGATAAAAGTTAGGCACATAAATTTTTTATAGTGTAAATGTTGTGTTTTTAATCAATAATTTTTGTGTCATAAACATTATTTTTTATTTATTAAAATTTTAATTAATAATAATAATATTATTAATTAATTAAGAGAGTTACAAAGAATATACTCACATCCAAGAACTTGACCACGAATAATAAGGTACGGAGAATAAATTTATGATAATAAGAAATTAAATATAATGAAGACCCTATAATGAAGACCCTATAATAAAGTCATGATATTATTAATAGAGAGAATAATAAAGTCATGATAATTATATTTTATAAAATTCATTATAATAGTAATAATGTTACTATTTACGAATAATAGTAATACTAATTCAATTTTTAATAATGATGCAAATAATCAAATTATTATTAAATAATATTAATTACTAATATAATATTAAAAATTATCACATCAATAATAATATTTTTATTAATAATAATATTTTTTATTATTAATAAGCAGAAAATATTAATTTTTTTATTTAATTAATTATATTTTTATTATTTCTTCGTGTATTATTTTTAAAAATGTAATTCATAATATTTCACAATAAAAACACAATTAATAAATATTATTTATTATTTTATTGATGTTCCTTTTACTTTTAATTAATTTTCATTTTCATAGTCAATGATTTAAATTTCATACAAATTTTATTTATACTATATTTTCTACGCATAAATTTTTTGAACTGTAAATGTTTTATTTTTAATCAATAATTTTTTTCTCATGTGAATTATTTTTGGTTTGTTATATCTATTTTTTGTTTTCAACTATTTCTTATATGTTTAATCCATATTTTATGTTTCATTCAGATTGGTCTTATAGTTTATATTTTAGAGGCTTGTAAAGTCACCTACTTGAAACGTAATATTGTTTCAAGTATGTGACTTTGAAAACTTATAAAATATAAACTATAAGACCAATATAAATGAATCCTAAAGCATGAATTAAACCTATAAGAAATAGATTAAAATAAAAAGAATTTCATAACAAATGTTGATGAAAAATAATTTCAATGGACAATTTCATGGATGGTTTGGTCAAGAAAAATGAGTACATATTCCAAAAGAAGATGACTCAAGATTGCATATGAGTTGAGAGGGCCTCGAAATTGATGAATTGTTGGAAGTAAAATGATATGGTGTCCTATTTGGTTAGCTCTCGATAGGACTCATCTTTTTCAGACCCCTCCCCTAGGGGGTTTTGTCAAAATTAAAATAGATGCGGCTGTCTTTGTTGATTCGAGGGTGGGTGTTGGGTTCATTGCCCATAAAAGCAATGGTCAAGTGGTGGATGCTCATTGCATGGTTGTTCAAGCCTCTTGGAAACTTGTGGTGGTGGAGGCATCTACCATCCTCTATAGAATCCTTGTTTCTCATTCAAATTATTGGAACAAAGTTTTGGTGGAATCTAATTTCCTTGAATTGATTACCGCCTTATCTAAGAAGGGGGAGGACTCGAAGCCTTTTGGTCTTATTTTGAGAAATATTTGGTATCTGTTTAATAGTTTCCCCACCATAACATTTTCATTCATCAAGAAATAGGTAATCTTGAAGCTCATCATTTGGCGTGCTATAGAAAGTCTTGGGCGACCATTATTGGGTTGATTCTTTTCTCGATTGGATTTGTAAGTCTGTTTTGATTGATCAGTAATATATTGTCTTCTTTTTAAAATAAAACTATATGAAATTTGAAGCACTGACTATGCATATAAAAATTAATAGAAAATAAAAGGATTTTCAAAAAAAATTAAAAGTAAAAAATAAAAAATAATAATACTTTTATCATTATTAAATATCATTAATTTCATTTTAATAAATAATACAAAAAAGGTCTATACAGAAGCCAAAGCTCATTACCATTTATTAATGGTGGAAGAAAAATATAATAGGAAATCAATAAAGTGGATGATGCCTTATAATCAGGCATGACCTCATCCAAATAAGAAAATTAACGAAGAAGAAAAGCAGGATCATTTCTATAATCAGAATCAGAATTAGAATCATCATCATCAGCAGTTTCCAACTCTGACTATGAATTTCCTTGATTGAGGATACCAATGATCCTCTCCTTGGACCTTTCCTACTTCAAAGTGATCTTGATATTTGACGCCATGGAAGATGGCCTAGTAGACACATTCCTAGTCAGATTGGAATAATCCTTCTAGGGCCTTCTTTTTGGAGGAACCAGAGAAAATCCTTCACTACTGACCATATTTACCTTTCCATTTGAAACAACATCCATAAAAGAAATAGGGTCACTACTACCAATAGAACAGAGATGAGTGGTGTCCAGCAGAACTATCCACTTCTCCCTGTCACTTCCATTATTTGAAACATTTCCCCATTTACGAGTCATTCCTAAAAAACTGAAGACATTCATAATCTATTGAAGATAATCCATGATTTGATGAACATCGAATTGCCTAGACCCTTATTACTATAGAACATTACTTTAAAAGTCTACAGGCAGTGACTGTACAATACAGCCTTGCTCATCAGTTGGTGAAGGAGAACACCCTAGAACAACACAAATAGCCTCATCAACAGACTGTCTCACCTCACCAGTGTGCTTCCCATTCTGACTAGTGAATTGCATGACAATAAAATTATATTTTTCAACCTATTGAAAAGGTTCATATAGAACTCCATGAAAAATCAATTTAACACCCACAGAAACACCATCATTTTTCCTGTAATCCAGCTCCTCATTTATAACAGCAAGCTCACTGATAAAATTTTCAACCTAATTCTGCTCTGCAGGAGTGGCATGCTTGAGCATTGAAGCATAGGAGATATCACCCCAATACCTATAGCGACTATTTAAGACCCATTAATATTCCCATCCTTCTATTCAATAATGGAGAATGAACAAGTAACATCCAATAAAGTCCTTTCCTTCTCCCGATTCACTACCAGAGATTTATTCTTGTATGTTGTAGCCCCTTGATTTTGAGACTGCTTATCTAGAAATTCCCCCAACTACATCCTAGGATACCTAGGTAATGACTTCCCATATGGCCAAGATGAATTTATTTTACCATTACCATCAAAATCCTTTGAATAACTCCCCTTCAAACCACAAAAATCACAAACATTCCTCTTGAATTTCTCATCCAAATGACCATTTTTATTTTGACAGAACTAAAGACTGTTATCATACTCAATCTTGATTTTTTTTATCATCAGTGGGATTAGTAAGAGTCACATTTCCAATAAGAGTGGAACTCAAATCAATTTCAACCATCATTATCATAAAGTGTCCATACCTAATGTGTTCATTTTATTTATCTCGGTGAATCAGAATGCCAATGGTAGTAGAAATATCATGCAATATTTTTGGATGCCATAAAATATAGTTGAGGTCATGTAACCTGATCCATACCTATGAAAAATAATTATTGACCCTTGAAAAATTAAAATCCATTGTTCATTCATGGATATGGAGCATTCCTAGCTTTAAAAGTAACAAACCAAAGGACCACACATGGATTCTAGTTTCATCCGCTTGAAACAAGCAATGAAAGAAACCACTACCTAACTAAATACACTTCCAATACAAAAAACCCCATAGAAAGGAAATCCTACGAACAAGATCTTCAAGCCTCCATGGCTTCTGACCTTTGTGGAGAACAACCCTAGCAATTGGCTAGTTTTTTTTCAAAGCCATATGTTCTGAGAAGGCTTCATGATTAGCTTTAACCTAAGCTGAAGATCCTATCTTGAGTATCCTACCAGTGGAGGAACCCATAAATACTTCCATCACACATCGATTAAGAACATCCCTTTGATCATGGATTTCACATGATTTTCCTCCTACGGCTGAGGCCCCTTCAATCCCACACCAAGAGACATTAAGAATCAAAAGTGACGCCTAAAATACCATAGATCTATGTGCATCATCCTCTCTGTTCATCAACATAAAAAAACTATCTACCACTTCCATAAATCAATGTGTGCCACCCATTACAGATCAACAATAAATCTCCTCAATCACCCTAGTCACATTGGGACCAGCCTATCGAGCTCCACGATTGTTCACCACAACCTTATGATCACCTCCAATATCCTCTCGTTAGGCTAATAAAACAGATCATTGAAAATAAGGGATCAACATTATCGATTTATGCTAAATCTAAGCAGTAAAATAGCCATTGGAATGTATCCCCCAAACCATCACCATTCTTTATTAAATAATAATTATATTTTAAAATATTTACAATAATTATATATATAATTATGAATAATTATGCAAATAATGCAGTTCTTAATGAAACTAATAAATTAGTTAATAATATAAATTTAAATAAATATTAATTAAAAATTTAATATAAAAAATATAGTTGTTCATAATAATGTAATTATTAATAATTTTTCATACAATTATTAATAATTTATAATAACCATAATAGAAATATATTTAATATTTTAATAATAAAAAACAAAAAAATTATAATTTTAAAGATTATATAATCTAATTATTTATTTATGTATTTAATAATACAAAAAAATAATATAATTTAAAAAGTTATTAATTATAAATAATCATTAAACCAAAATGTTTCTATGTCCATAATTATTATTTAATAATAATAATATTTGATGATAATATGATTTTAATTTATTTTACTATAAAAAATATTAATTATTGTAATAAATAAAAATCTATTTTTTATATTTAATAATAATTCTTTATTTTTATTTTAATATTTTTTATATTTAATAATAATACTATTATTGTATTTATATTTTTTAGTTATATATATCATTATTATTATTAATTATTGAAGATGTGTCATATTATATATATATATATATATAAACATAAAAAAATTAAAAAAAGAATATAGGGGAGGGCACTATTTTAAACAGCGCCCTCTTAAAAACATTTATGAATAATGTGATATCTGATACGTGCCTTCTATAGAAAAATTCTGAATAAGGTTCTTTTTGGGATAAATCCTTCTTCAGAGTAGTTGTGAAGAAGGTGATGTGTCAAAAAAAACCTTTTTCATAAATGTTTTATAGAGGGCACTGTTTCAAACAATGCCCACCCATATACCTGATCGACCTTCAGTTTCATCGGTACATTGGAAATAATTTTCCAAAAAACCATATTTTTGGAAATAGTTTTCAATTTTCTTTTATATGTTGAATTTTTCAGGATCTCGTTGTTTCCCTTATAGAAGTTCAACATCAAGATGAGGAGTTGAAATTAAATGATGACGACATGAAAGAGACTATCAATGTAAGTTATACTCTATACTTGGGTTCTCGGTCTAGCTATAATTTCCTCATATACCCCTAATCATTCTATTAGAGGAAATATTTAGTGTCGGGAGTGATACATCGTCCATGATAATAAAATGGGAAATATCATAATTTGAAATTGTCAATTTTTATTTCAACATAATTTTTTTAATTCCTTATGAAGTTTATATTTGCTCAATTTTTTTCATGGATTTCTTTGTTCCCTCCTACACTATGTCTTTGTGTTGGGATACTTATTTTCTTAAGGGGCTCATATAACCAATCCATTGTATGTGTTGGCTCTTCTCATTTTTTTGGTGGTTCCTCGCGAATCCTACTCATTTTCTTGATCTATTTCTTGGTTGCCTCATTTGTTTTATCCTTTGGCAGCACATTTATACTTCTATAGGTTTTCAGTTTGGAAAAAAAAATTCCTTTCTTTTTTATTTGCATTTCCCCAGGAAATATTCTCCATAATTTTATAATTCTCATGAAGAAAATATAAATAAGAAGAAGATTAGTCTTACACAAGCTGCCATTTCTGTTTGTTGTCCCACTGCCTACTCATATGATACATGATTATTAACTAGTGTCACACTACTCTTGAGTTTTGGAGGATCCCAAACTCAATCTTGACATCTTTCTTGGTGTTTTCTGGATTACTTCCAGCCTTGCACTATTTCCTTGACGGTGAATTAACCTTGGTGTGGATCTATGGTGTAGATTCAAATTGTGATATCACCAAGGGGTGTTGGTGTGGAAGTGTTTACTGATCTAGATCAAATCTCTCATGTCGCGAAGCAAGAATAAAGGACCGCTGGATATTGTTAACCTCTTTGCTGTGTATGTTTTCTTTTTTTCATCCTTTAACTGCTTTTTTTCATGCTTACATTCCACAACTATTCTTCATTTCTGGTTTTGTAATTTTTTTACATTGAGATTTAATAAAAGAATAGCATAGGGTGGTGTTATTTCCATGGATTACGGCCAAATTGGGACAAAATCACGTTAAATTTTTATGTCATTTATTCTATATATTTTCATTTCTTCTTCTATCCTTTTGCAATTGTTTCTTAGTTTCTGGTTTCATTATTTTCCATAACATATTTGTATTTGGGTTTTTTTGAAGTGTTATCACATTTTATTTTCTTCTTCAAATACTATTTTGAACCCAATTGAATATTTAATGGTCCATGGAAATTTATTAGGGGCTTACCATTTATCCTAGCCCCTAACAAAGTGGTATTAGTGCGACCCAAATAAACAATGGCTTCTGAGAAGTATGAAATAGAAAACTTCGATGGTAGAAATGACTTTAATTTGTAGAGATTAAATATATGAGACTTGTTTTTTCAACAAGGGATGTAATATAACTTTTTTGAACCTAATAAACCCCAAATTAGTCAATCCCCTAATGGTCAAATAGTGACATCCAATTCATACATTCTTATTAACATTTTGATGAAAGAACATTTCTCTTTAACCTTGTATTTAGGTGATAAAGTCCTATGAGAGGCTGCTTATGAAACTTCTGTAGTTGGTATTTGGTCTAAACATGAAAAAAATTATTTGAAAACATCTTCATTTGGTCTTCTATATAGGAATAAAAAATTACATACCTTCAATATGTGTGATGTAACTTCCATCAAGACACACCTTGATGAGTTTAATAAAATCTTACTAGAGTTACCCAATATAAAAGTTAATTTTGAATATGAGGACCAAGCCATAATACTTTTAATTTCCTTATATAGTTTGTATAAACATATTATCGATGCTATGATATATGGAATAGATTCATTGACCTTAGAGGAAGTCAGGTCTGCCTTACATTATCATGAGTTACGTGGCAATGCTAAGATTAAACCTAAAGCTGCAGGTCTGAATGTGAGGAGTCGTTTGGATTTTTGAGGGAAGAATAAAGGTAAAAGTAAAAAAGGGAAGAAAGAGTCATAGCCAATACCAAAAATATATGTCTAAACCCAAACAAAAGGATTTTACCTGCTAACATTGTGTGAAACCTTTTTATATTAAAGCCAAATTCCCTGAATTGAAATTTGATGAATCTTATATGGAATATAGTGATAATTCTCTCTATGTCAGCCACGTTAATGAAAGTGATGATGTTTCGTGTGTGTCCCAAGATACTCTCTATGATGATTGGGTCTTAGACTCAGGATGTGCTTTCCATATATTATTGGATAAGATTTAGTTTTCTAGTTTGACTGAGGGATTTAAAGGAGATGTAGTTTTAGGTAGCAACAAGAGATGTCTTATCATGGGTATAGGTTTTGTTATTCTATATCTCTCATATCATTATCTTTTCACCTTATTGGATGTGATATGGCTTCCATATTTACAAAGGAATATCATCTCATTAGGTGTCTTGGATTAGAGATGTTTCACCTTTAAATGTGATTCTGGTTATCTTAGAATCTCCAGGGGAGCTCATAGAGTTATTAAATCTTATTTGATGAATAGGTTATATGTTTTGGATTGAAGAATACATGTCAATTAGTTGGGAAACACCTATTTTACTTACAATGACAACACTATATATGCTTTGGAATATGTGGATGGGACACGTGAGTGGAAAAGGTCTATAAGATTTGATAAAGTAACAGATGATCACTCAAGTTAAACAGAATAACTTACCCTTTTGTGAGGATTGTGTCATGGGTAAGTCTAAAAGAGCCAATTTCCATAAATCCAACTTTAAAACTGGTCTCCCACTTGAGTATGTTCATTATGAACTGTGGGGACCTACTAGGACTACCTCCCATGGTGGAGGCTCCTAATTTTTCACTTTTATAGATGAATTTTCAAGGAATGTATGGGTTTATATTTTTTAGAAATAAATATAATGTTTTTAGGTGATTAAAACATAGAAAGACTCTATAGAAAATCAATTTTGGAATAAATTAAAGGCCTTGAGGATTAATAATGTCCTTGAATATCTATATACTGAATTCATCAAGTTTTGTGAAAATGTGAGAATTATGAGGCACCAAACTATGATCCATACTCCTCAATAGAATGGTCTAGCTTGGAATATGAACCATACCATTCTTGAGTGGGTTGGTAGCATTCATTCATTCTCAGGCTTTCCCAAATGATTTTGGGTGGAATATTTCACCATAAAAGTTTACATAATAAATAAGTGTCCCTTATCTATCAATAGAATTAAGACTCTTATTCAATTATGAAGATATCCCCCCCCCCATCCTATGAACATCTTAGTGTTTTTTATGCACTGTCTATGCTCATGTTAAGGCTGATAAACTTGATCCTAGAGTCATCATGTTCATTTTCATAGGTTATCCTGAGGGGGTGAAGGGGTATAATATTAGGGTAGATAAACTTGGTTTTTAGAATTGTATTCCTAGTTGAGATGTTGTATTTCAAGAGTCTATTCCTACTATATTCCAGGCTCTCATTGATGAAATTGATTATACTTCTCATAAGAGGGATCTTGAGTTTGATCCTCCTAGTGTTAGTGAATCTCTTATTGAGACTCCTTCTACCTCTCAAGTGCCTCTTTCTCATCCTGTGCTAGAATCTGGGTCTGATTCTGATGATAATCCTAATTATTGAGTTCCTAGTGACGTTAGAGGTTATTAATAACTTGGGATACGAATAGGAGAGTCATTAGACCTCCTCCTAGGTACATCCATGCTTATATGGTTTCCTTTGGCTTACATGTGGCAATGTATCTCGATAGAGAGGATCCACACATCTATAATCAAGCTTTCAACGACTGTAACTCTAAAAATTTTATTATTTTCTATGTAAGATGAGATGAAATCCTTTATAAATAACCATACCTAGTCTATAGTAAATAAACCACCTACTTCCATGGTGATTGGATATAAATGGATCTATAAAAAAATAAAATGATGTTTCATGGAACAAAATTAAGTTTAAATCCAGACTTGTTTCCAAAGGATTCCTTAAAAGAGAAGGGATTGATTACTATGAAATTTTTTCTCTT
Source organism: Viscum album (assembly GCA_963277665.1). Taxonomy (NCBI): domain Eukaryota; kingdom Viridiplantae; phylum Streptophyta; class Magnoliopsida; order Santalales; family Viscaceae; genus Viscum; species Viscum album. The sequence goes on along the minus strand of OY728119.1, from coordinate 1,679,263,989 downwards.
GTATTTAAACATTTTTCCATAATAAATATCCTTTCGTATTCTGTTAATTTAAAATTTCATATAGAATAGATAAATGTCAAAACTTATTTTTTTCATGGTCATTAAACTGAAAAATTATAAATGAAGCCCCATGCCGGTTTTGAGCATGAATTTAAATCTAATCATGTTTCTTATTAATAAATAATTATATGGATTAAAAAAGCTTCAAGCTGATGGTTCAGGAATTTTTATTCATTTATGTTGGAAAATGGTTTCTTCCAGATTAAGATTGATGCATGTGTATATTTTAAATCTATTAAAAAACCAATGATTTATTTACTGCTTTATATTGATGACATGTTACTCATATGTAGTGATATAAAATTAATCACCCATATCAAAATGTAATTAAATTAATCTTTTGATATGAAGGATCTAGGTTTTGCTAAGAAAATTTTGGGAATTGAAATTATTAGTGATAGGAAGTTTTATCTTCTTTATGTATCTCAATGTTTTTATGTCCTTAAAGTGATTAAGAGGTATTTTTTTGATGCCTTGAAGCCTGTTAGTGTTCCTCTAGGTCAAAAATTTAAATTTTATTTATCTCAGCCACCTACCATATATTTTGATATTAAATATAATAGTATAATGCCATATACTAATGTAGTGGGATGTATTATGTATTCTATGAATTTTACTCAACCTAATGACTCCATTTATATCTATACTTTGAGTAGGTTTATAGAAATTCTAGTAAAGACACGTTGGCATGATCTTAAATGGGTTTTAAGGTACATTTATTCTACTTCATTTCTTGTAATTTTCTATGGTAAGAATGTTAATGAATCTAAATTATTGACTGGTTATATGGATTCTAACTATGATGGAAATGTCGATACTAGGAAATCACTAACTAGTTATATATTTACTGTATGTGTAGGACCTATATCATGGAAGTGCAATATGAAATTAGTGGTGGACCTCTCAACCATTGAAGTCGAGTACATATCATCGATAGAAGATATCGAAGATGCCATATGGATCAAGGGTTTGATTTCTAAGCTCAGTATAAGTAATTATGCCATTACTGTACATTGTGATTCTTAGTATTCCCTTTATCTATCTAAAAATATATTGTTATTTGGTATGTTTAAACACATATATATTAGGATTAATTTTATTAGAGAAGTTATAGAAAGAGGATTAGTGTTTGTCACTAAGATATACATAGATGAAAACCCAGCTGATAGATTGACTAACACTATAAATTTATCCAAGTTCAAGCATTTCTTAGGTATCGTGAACTTTATTCCACTTGAATAACATTTAGGTGCGTGAACATCACCAATTTTTATATGAATGTAATTGATATTTGTAAATTCTTATTTCTATATAAAATTGGTTGTAATTCCTTATTCATTTTATATTTTCTCATTTTGTTGTCACTTTTTTTGTTCCCTCGTACAAATTGTGTTTTTGATAGGACACTTTTTTACTTAAGGGGATTATATAAGTTTTCCACCAAATATGCTTGTTCTTCTCATTCTGTTCGGTGGTGCCACACAACTCCTTCTTATTTGTGTGAGTTGTTTCTCAATTGCATCATTGGTTTTGTCCTCTGGTAGTACATTTATGCTTCTACAATTTTTCAGTTTGTAAAACTTTATTTTCTTTATTTTCTTCTATTTTCTCCTTTAAAATTTCGCCACAATTTCGGAGTGAAACCCTCGATAAGGAAATATGGATAAGAATAATCTCAGACCATCATGAGCCTCCAATATCATTCTCTATCTCATCACTAGCTCTGCCAATATTTTATTTCTAGGAGGCTTCTTGTTACCCTTCAATTTTTGATAACCCTAACTTGATATTGATATCTTGATCGAAATTTTTGGATTACATATTACCTTTCACTATTTCCCTGAAATAGAATTGACTTTGGTTTAGATCTTTGGTGGATATTTATATACTTATTTCATCAAGGGGAATTGGAATGGAAGTGTTTTCAAATCCATATCATGTTTTTCATATTGTGAAGCATGAAAAAAGGACCACTATAAAGTGGTAACATGTCTATTATGTATTCTTTCTTTTTTTTTCATCCTCTAAATGATTCGTTTCATGCATCAATTCCACCATTTTTCTAGCTATTTTGGTTTTGTAATTTTATTACATTGAGCTTTAATAAAATAATTGCATAGTGTGGTGTTCTTTCTGGGAAGTAATGACAAATTGGTTATGAACCATGTTAAATTTTTGTGTCATTTCTTCTTTCTATTTTAATTTATTCTTCTTCCATTTTTGTTGTTGTTTCTTAGTTTTTTGGTTTCATTATTCGCCACAATAGATTTTTATTTTGGTTTTTTGCAGTGTTATCATATTTTATTTTTGGCTAAAAATACTATTTTGAACCCAATTTTATATTCAGTGGTCCTTGGAAATTAATTGGGGGCATACCTTTTATCTTATCCCCTAATATTAATAAATCTTAGCATGATGGGAGGAGCCTACAAAGAGGTGATATGGGTCTTTTAAGGTAAGTGAAATGAAGAAAAGGAAAGGATTAATGAACTAAAATACAGAAAATATATAATCAAATATCCATTGAGGCTACACCCACCGGTTACACTTCTACTTCTAATAGAATTCAAGGAGAGATGGAAGATCAATAGGTATGGGGTTCTATCAAAGACAAGGCTGGTTGTGAATACATAGGCAATCGGTCATGACCCCAAATGTTGAAAAAATATAGAGATGTTTGAGCCAAATCTATTTTTAATATTCACTTATATTACAAGGGAACCCATATTGACTTGATACCATTTGGGTTGGGGAGGAGGATGTGTCCTGATATTGGGTTTTCCATGGTTAGTATGGAGTTTTTGTTGGTGTAACTATTGTTTCATTTTGTCTGGAAGATCCCTAATGGAAAGATACCTTAAGAACTAGATATAATAGTAAATATTCATTTACACTTAATATGTAAGATATTTAGTGAAAAATGGATTATAAAATAATTATAAAATAATTTTAATTAATAATTTTCTTATTATTAATGATTAATTTTCATTTAATATCAATTAGATTACATAAAAATTCAATAAATTAATGAATAATCTAAGATAAGTTGATAACATGAATTAAACTTTAAAAGTTAATAACTTTTGATATGGGTGTCTATTGGGACTCTAAGATACATTAAATTAAATCATGTGAAGAGATCTACACCATGTTGAATGAGGACACCCCGATCTGTATTTTTTCAAGGTAAAAAGGTCTGAAAGGCCTAAAAAATGAGTTTTTAGTTGTGATATCCTAATTTATTAATTTTCAATGAGATTTCACCTTCATTTAAGTGGGTATTATTATCTTTTCTTAGTAGAGACTGAATTTATTCACATTCCTTACATTCATATAGACATTATGGTTTTGAAATTTTATCATTTTTCATATTGTGATTTTATTTACAACTAAAAAAATACATATTTTATTATATTTACATATAATAAATAAATTTTACAAATAAATATTTAATCTTGTTTACATAACAATGTATTTTTAAATATATTAACTATTTGTAATTAAATATGTATTTTTATTTTTATTTAAAATAAAAAATTATTCATTTATTTAACTTATAAAAATTCACACATATATATATATTCATACAAAAGTAATTTTTATATATACATATGTGCGTGTTAACCAAAAATATATATTTATGTGTATATTCTAATATATTTAAATTAATTCAAATTTATAAATATTTGTGTGTGTATGTGTGAAATATAAATATATGCGTTTACATGTAAATATGTGCTTATGTGTGTGTCAATATTATGTAAATACATAATATACAAATTTATTTTTATAAATATATTATTATCATTAAATTTATAATACAAATTTATTTACAATAAAAATTTATAAACACATTATAAAAAAATTATATCTAAATATACAACTATATGTAGATATGCATAAACATATATATGTAAATATATACACATATAAATATATATGTAATGTATAAAATGTATATCTAAATATAAAATATATAAAAATATTTGAAAAATGTATTTAAAAATAATTATTTAAATCATATGAAAATAATAATTATCCATTTTATTTAAAACAATATCTAGCTATTTTTTAATTTTTTTTTTAAAATAGACGAATACATATATACTTATAAAAATGTATAGATAATGTTTATATATACATATGTGTGTGTCTTAATAAATAGATATATATTTATATTTATATTCTAATATATATAAATGAATATTAATATATAATTTATTTAAATAAATATAATTGTGTGTGACTATATATATTATCGAAGTTGGTGTCCTAGGACCAACAGTTTGTACTTTGATTATTTTATGACTCGTCCCCCAGGGTCTGTGCCGTGACTACCCCAATACCGCCTTCTATAGGCCAGAGGCTGACGACTTGCACCAAGTAGGCATATCCCAAAATGGAGGACATTTTCCTTTAAACCTATACACACGCACAAAGCTCAAATTGAGGAAATTAAACACAAGGTAAACCACAACTATCATTGAGTGAACTATGGAGAGTAAAATACAAAATAAAAGTACAAAGGGGCTAGAATACAAGCCCAAAACCATAGAGGAAAGTACAACTGTCTCATTCCATCCACTTGAGACCCTACCTGAAGGGTAGGTGGAGGGTAGCTACCTGTATCTATAGAAGTACACCCATTCATCCCATCTCACTAAGCACCACCTGGTCCCATACCACCAAGGTCTTCGTCAAAGTGTCGATCACTTGCATGAGACATGACATGTGCGGGAAAAGCCCATGCAGGGGTGAGTAACACAATACTTAGTAGGGACCCCAAACCACAATGTAAAGACCACAAAGCAAGACTAAAAGGAAAGACCACAAAGCAAAGACAACATAGAAAACCCCCACGAAAAGACAACTCACGCCAGGTATAACTCAAAATATAGAATGTCAGATTTATCAATCGTAGAGCTGAATCATCTTGTACTGCTGAGGGACTCATCCCTAATGAGCCACTGAGGTTTTCTTATCTACTGGACCACTAAGGTTTTCTCGTTTTCTGAACCACTAAGGTATGCTCGTATGATGAACCACTGAGGTACGCTCTTATGTTGAACCACTAATGCACACTTGTATGAAAAACCACTAAGGTACGAACGAGGTACTTTTATTTCATGCAGTTATAATCTAAATTATGGAAAGAAAGATGATTAGTCATAACACTAAACACCTTAGACTACTTAGGTACTCATCCCTGAGGAGTAACGTGGGTCTGATAGGTCACACAGAGCCGGTCCCCACCGTGGGTTTGCCAGGCCACACAGAGCTGCTCCCCACTTAGGCCATCATAGCTGGTGCACACAGGGCCTCTTATAGATGGTCCACATAGGGTCGCTTATAGCAGGTTCACATAGAACTTCTTATAGCTCGTTAAAATAGAGCTTCTTGTAGCTGGTCCACATAGGGCCTCTTATCATCTAGGCTGATATGGTCACTTAGAACCGCTCCTCAGCAGTCTTCGGGTCTCATCCAGTCATAGGATTCCCACACATAGTGCGCTTGATTGTGGGAGAATCCACTCCTCAATCCATTCTTCAAATTTCAACTTCCATGAAAGCCTCCTTAGAGCATTCCAAAATAACCGCCTCTTCATGAGGGTTCCAACGCTGCAAATGGATCATTAATCGAATTTCTAGTCTAAAAGATATTGGAGTTTTCGTAAACTGGGGCCGGTTGCATCTGGGTCTGGTCCGACTTGGTCGGACCGACCCAACCAACCCGCCCCGGGGGTCCCGCATGGCCCAACCCTATTGGGTATAGGATGACCCAGTCCGGTCGGGCCCATTGGCTAGGCCCATTGGGCTTTGCTAGAACTGGCCTAGTTCAGCTGTAGGTGCATCCCACTAGGTCTCCCAGCAACTTGATCTAATAATTCTAGCCAGTCCCAACTTGGTTAGACTGGTATTGCCCCACCGAGCCGCCAAACAACCCAGTTTTCCAATCCGGCCTAACCTGCATTGGTGGGCTAGTTTTTTCTCTAGCTGGGCCTCCTAAATGGCCTGGTTCTATATCAGCCATGCCAAGTTGGCGGGCTATCTTGGAACCAGCCCAAACGCCCGTACTGGCGTCTGGTTCGGTAGCACGTGGTTGGCCAATCCTCCACATGCGGTCCCCACCCACATGCCACGTCATCCCCTCGGTCAGCCCACAGGTTGACTGGTCTGATGGGACACCCCTATGGTGTCGCTTGCCTCCTCCACCGTGGCCTAGGATGATGCAACCTCTACTGCCTCGATGCGTCATCGAGGCACGCCACCTCCCGCCTGCTGCCGCTGTGGCCTGGGTGCCACAGCCTGGTGTCGCCACCGCAGTCAGGTGTTTCTATCTCTTTCTACTATCATAGCCTTGTGATGTGGTCTCTTACCTCCACCGCAACCTCCTGCTACTGCCTCTTACCGATGTCACAACCCACCTAGCTGTGACCCTTTTCGCTTGGCGCCACAGGCCAATGTGCCACCGATCATTGTGCTACAAAGAATGGGGAGAATGCAAGGAGAGGAGAGGGGAAGGAGTCACACATAAGAACAACCAAATAATGATCTGAGTCTTTGTTCATATAGACCCAAATATGTTCTTATTAGCAGGATCATGAAGAACCATAAAGGGCAGAATAATGACTAAAAATAGATATCCCTTTTTTTCTCACATCATTAACCATCCTGCATGAACGTTCAATTTGCGGGTTAAATTATTTGTGAGTTAACCCACATTAGTAATTTAAAATAGAGAACAGGGAAAAAAATTCACATAGAAAAGAATCAATCCCCTACCTAGGAAAAGATATTGCTCTAGGATGATCGTTCGTCATCGTCCATCGATCCGCGGTTCCAAAACTGCTTTCCAAGGGTGTCGTCGCCATCATCCGATTTGCTGTCATTAATAATTGGATAGGTTATCCTTCTTCATTCATCATCACCACCCACAAAAGCCTTAGAGTAATTCCAGGATTGTTCCCACTATCCTACATTGATTGTTAGGCTATTAATTGATGAAACATGAATCAGTGTTTCTGTTATGTTGCGTTGCAGCATTGTTACGCCTCCTCATTAGTGAGGTTCATTAATGAGATTCACTGATGCCTCATCATTGCACCATAGTGCTGACATGCCACTACTCAATAATGAAGAAAACAATTAAAATACCTTTTTATGTAATTTTATTTTTATTCTGAAATGTCCTATAACCAACTTTTTTTCCTCCACCCGCGTTAGTCAAGGTTAAGTCTTTCTTAAGGAGAACATCTCATTACGAACTCAACGGTGGTCTCAAATTTTTAATCCGAGTTAGCATTTGTGAGTTATGAGGATTAAAAAATAAAATAAGTTTTATTTAAATTATTTTATTTAAGGTTACGTACCAAAAACCAACTTTCACAGCCGGCTGGTTTTAGGCTCCACCTAAGGGAAGCATACCCTCATAAACTCAACGGTACTCTCATATTTCCAATATGAGTTTCCATTTATGAGTTATAAGGATTTGAAAATAAAATAACTTTATTCAATTATTTTATTTACAACCAAAAACTACTTTCCACTATTGACCCGTACCGGCCAATGTTAGGCTCCGCCTAAGGAAATCATACCCTCATGAGCTCAACGACAGTCTCCGATTTTCAATCTGAGTCACCATTTTTAAGTAATAAAGATTTAAAAATAAAATAGTTTTATTTAATTATTTTATTTATGGTTATTCCATTTTTGGGTTTTCTCATTGGAGGCCCACGTTGAACAAAATTTAGTCATGCTTCGGGTAATCCTGCCATCTTGACTGAAATGGTGCCCTCATATTTCTGATCCCGACACTCGTTTAAGAGTTATTCCACTTTTTTAGGAAAACCCATCACACATGCTATTTAAAACATAACATTTTTAGATGGCCCATTCCCAGAACTCTGAGACTCAAAATTGCACACCTTCTCAGTGCTGATTCTTGAAATATTCCCATATAAAAAAATTACAAGGAATTACAGGACATTACATTACCCCCCAACTTTTGGGATTTACATCCTCATAATCCAAAACAAGGGCTAAACAAACAAATGCAGGCTTTGACCATGAATCTAATCCTCCCGCTCCCATATTCTCTCATGGAGATTTTCATACTTCCAATGAACACACACTAGAGGGATCGACCGTCCATGAAGGATCCTCTCCTTTCGATCCTCTATCTCCACCAGTACTCCTCGAATGTCTCCCCATCGTCAATCTAAAGCTCTCCATGGTCAATGATGTGAGAAGGGTCGTGCGCGTATTTCCTCAACTGGGATACAGGGAAGACTTCATGCAACCTCTCTAAATGCGGTTGTAGAGTCAAGTGGTATGACACCTCGCCCACTCTATGCAGTATCAGGAAAGGTCTGACAAACCTCAAATATAACTTGCTTCCCCATACAAATCTCTATATTCCTCATCGAGGAGAGACCCATAGGAATACGTGGCCCCCCTCATTGAACTCCAATGGTCTCCTTCACCATCAGAAAAGGATTTTTTTGGCTCTGTGTAGTCTTCATCCTCTCTCGGATGACCTGCACCTTCTCAGTGGAAGCTTGTACCATCTATGGACCCATGAGTGCTGAATCCCCTGGATATATCTAGCATAACGGTGACCTACATGGTCATCTGTACAATGCATTGAAGGATCTGTAGTTGTATGCAAACTACACCAGTGTTAGGTGGTTCTCCCAACTACAACCTAAATCAAGAACACAAACACGAAGCATGTCCTCCAAGGTCTGTATGGTCTGCTTTGTCTGACCATCTGTTTGTGGGTGAAAGGTTGTTCTCAAGAGTAGTTGAGTCCCAAACACCTCCACCTTGACACCCACACACATACCTCAATGCATCTCACCAATCTAGTAGTCACTGCTACAACTGCACATCCTCTGAAAAGAACAACGTGCTCCCCACATTGTGAATTTCCATCAAGGGTATTCCTTGTGGAAAACTGAGCACGTAAAGACTCATAGTCAGTTTCACAGAGTTGTTTCTTCCTGACTCATTTAAAAGTGGAGGGGTAACAACTGATGATTGGAGATAAGCTACTTCATCCCCATCCATGAAGGATAATTGTAATGAGGCCAACTACTCAGTTTCCTCATTCTGTAACTATGAACTAGATCTCCTACTAAGATGACTTGCCACCATGTTCCCCTTCCCAGGAGTATATACTATCTCAAAGTCAGAGTCCTCAAAGAACTCTAGACAATATTTCTATCTTAGATACATTTTTTTTGAGAAAAGATATACTTAAGACTATGATGGCCAGAGAAGACAATGAATCATTCGCCCATAAGGTAGTGTCTCCACATCTTTAGTGCGGAGACTACCACTACCAACTCAAGATTAGAGTGCTCATAAAACTCTGTCTTAACTACTGAAAAGCCTACGACCACATTTCTATCCACACTAAAGGCCACCCCTTTCAACTGATTGATTGCATTCATCGTCCCTTTGGTAGTGGGTACTCATTCTCCATGGCCTTTGGTTAAAGGGGCCGGTAATCCACACATGACCTCGAACACTGGTCCTTACTAAGACCTTCCTCTATAAGGATTCCACATATACCCATATCTCAAAAATCTCTACAAAATAAATTTTATATACTGATGTTGATATCAGTTCCATCTCGGGGTGCAGAATGATGCAGAATTCCAAATCCATGTGGGGACGTAATCCTAGAAATATATTCTGGAAAGACATCCTCATGCTCTACCAATAATGATGGGAACGGAAAACTAAAAACATCCACTTCCATGTGGGTAAGGATGGCCTCATGCAGCTAACCCCTTCCCATATCCTCAAGATCTCTGAGCTTTGTGTAGACCACATTGGGTGGTGGTTGTAACATGTAGAAATGTATACCACCTCCTGCTACTCTCCTAGCTCCTCTGCCATGTCTTCCACCCTACAGATTGATTTTTCCCTATCACTGTCTATGCCCTGGTGGCCCTTCAACCATTTCACTGTCAACACGATGGGATGGATATCTATCAAGATGTCCCCTTCCATCTCTTGAAAATCATTACCTCTTTCTACGATGTTTGGAATCACCCTACGAGCCTAGATCTGTAGATCCCCTATCTTAGGACCTCTTCTCAGAATGTATCACACTTCCAAGTCTCTGAGACTGCCTTTGGATTCCTTCTTTCCCACTGCTGACATCCACTGGCTGTATCTGCTTAGCCAAAGGACTTTCAACCACAAAGGTTCTCTCTAGAACCATAGCATAAGTAGGAATGCATAAAGGAATAGTGCTGGCTCGAATGTCCCTAAACACATCTCACTCAGAGGTCTGAGCCCTGAATCAATGGTCATGCCGTATTTATCGAGTACCTGGATAGGTTGGTATGCCTCGATGAATACTCAGCTACCAACATGTCATCCTGATGTAGTTGTAGAAGCTCTTGGGAATGCATAGCCCTTAGATTTTATGGAAATATCCCCTTCTCGGAGGAAGTTTCTCAAGATATGACTATGAAAATGTCACCTCATTATAAGATCAGGTAATATAAACCATTATATCACCCTACTGAGCCACATAGAAGGATAACTGATGGGACCTCCATCTAATCAATGGTTCCCTAACTAGACGGAAAACTTGGTCACCACCTCAAGCTAATCCTTAGACACCTGTTATTGAGGCTCGCCTTGGAACCTAAGGGGTCTCGGTTGCTGAAACTTGTGTAAGGCACTGAGCCTACGTGCATCCTCAACCGGTAGCACCTGCAGTAATTGCTGACCAACAGGTGGTGGTATCGCTGGGGCACCACTTGAAGGTACCATCTTGGGAAACAGTCTCTATACTGAATCCTTGTCACTATGTGGACCATCCTCATTGTCATCCACTGGGATCCGGGCAGGCAGTCGGCATGGAGGCATCATAAAGGGTATCAAGATGAATCACAATTAATAGATTATACCTGGTGAGATGAATCTAACTCAGAAATATCATGATAAAACATTTAAAGATGCATTCAACCATTGTTTTCATGTACCGAGTCAGAAAGCAGAATTCAGGGTCCTGGTGTACAGATACATTAGCTGCCACACAAATACTGGACTCCCAAGCCTGGAAGCCAAACCCAAAATACTTAACACTATTTCCCCATCAAAATTTTTATCAACTCTTAGTTATTCTGGTAGAGCTGACCTCCTTTGATACCACTTGGTCATGACCCGTCTCCCAGGGCCCATGCCTTTACTAAACCAAGCCCACATTCTATAGGCCATGGGTTGATGACTATCACCGAGCAGGCATATCAAAAAATGGAAGGAATTTTCCATTAAACCTGTAAACACACACAAATCTTAAACTATAGAAATTAAACACAAGGTAAACCACAACAATCATTGAGACTACTATAGAGAGTACAATACAAACTAAAAGTACAAAGGGGCCCTAATACTAGTGCAAAATCAAAAAGGAATGTACAACTAGCATGATCTGTCCGCTCGAGACCCTACCTCAAGGGTAAGTGAAGGGTAGATATCTATAGTAGTAAAAGTACACCCATTTGTCCCATATCACTAAAAACCACCTGGTCCCGGACAACCATGGTCATCATCAAAGCGTCAATCACCTGCATGAGACATGACATGTGTAGGAGAAGCCTGTGTAGGGGTGAGTAACATAATACTTAGTAGGGACCCCAACCCACAAAGGAAAGAATAAAAAGCAATACCACAATGAAAGACAACAAAGAAAAGACCACACAACAAAACCACCATGCAATGACAGCTCGCACCAGGTATAACTCAAAATGTAGAAAGTAAGATTTATCAGTCGTAGAGATGAGCCATCTTGAACTATTGAGGGACTCATCCCTGATGAACCACTAAGGTATTTTTTTTCTATTGGACCACTGAGGTAAGCTCGTATGTTGAACCATAGAGCTTTTCTCATATGCCGAACCACTAATGCACACTCATATGATGAACCACTAAGGTATGCACAAGATACTATCTGTTCATACAGGTATAATCTAAAGTTTGGAAAGAAATACTGTTAGTTGTAACACTGAACACCTTGGACTGCTGAGGTACTAATCCCTGATGAGTACTATGAATCTGTTGGGTCACATAGATTTTCTCCCCATCATGGGTTTTCCAGTCACACTGAGTTTCTCCCCACTTAGGCCATCATAGCTGGTCAACATAGGGTCACTTATAGCAGGTCCACAAAGGGCTCCTTATAGCTGGTTCACATAGAGCCGCTTGTAGCTGGTGCACATTATGCCTCTTGTAGCTTCTCTACACAAGTAAACTTAACATCTAGGCATGCAGGGTCACTTAGACCCTCTCATTAGCAGCATTCAGGTCTCAACCAACCGTAGGATTCCCACATGTAGTGCGCTTGATTCCAAGAGAATCCACTCCTCAAGCCATTCATCTAATTTCAACTTCTATGAAAGCCTCCTTAGAGAATTCCAAAATAACAACCTCATCATGAGGGTCCTAAAGATACAAATGACTCATCAATCAGACACCCATTTTGAAAGATATTGGGGTTTTAGTAAATAGGGGCTGGTTGCATTTGGACCCTGTTCGACTTGGTTAGACCGACCTGACCAACCCGGCATGGGGGTCATGCATGGTCTAACCTGGTCTGTCTGGGCCCATTGTCCAGGCCCATTGGGATTTTCTATACCCGGCATAGTTTGGCCATGGGTCTAGCCCGACGGGTTTCCCTGCTACCCAGTCCAATTCCTCTAGCTCGGTCTGACTTGGTCGGACTGGTACTGCCCCACCGGGCCACCCAGCAGACTAGTTTTCCCATCCGGACCTTCCCGCATTGGTGGGTTGTTTTTTCCTCCACCCAGGTTGTCCTAACGACCGAGTTCTATCTCAGCACAAACCTATTGGTGGGCTGTCTTGGAACCAACCCAGACGCCCACACTGGTCTCCAGTTCGGTAGCACGCGACCGGAATGCAGCCCGCTGCTCCTCCGCACGCAGTCCCCAACTGCGTGCCACGTCATCCCCGCAATAAATCCACGGGTTGACTGGTTTGACACGGAACCCTACTGGTGCTGCGTGCCTCCTTTTATGTGTCCCAGGATGGTCATGGCCTCTATCGCCTTAGTGCGCCACCTCCCGCCTGCTGCCACCACGACCCGGGTGCCACATTCGGGTGCCATAGTATCTTTCCACCTCAACAACATTGTATTGCAGTCTATTTCTACCCCCCATGGCCTCTTTATTCCTCCTCTTGGCAATGTCACAGCCTGCCTATCTGCGGCCCTGCTCGCATGGCACTGCGGGTTGATGCACCACCAATTGTTACGCCTTGAAGAATGGGAATAAATAAAAGAGAGGAGAGGGGAAGGATTCACACATAAAACACCCAAATAATTATCTAGGTCTTTGTTCGTATAGACCCGGATACATTCTTGTTAGCAAGATCACGAAGAACCATAAAGGGTTGAATAATCACTAAAAATAGATATCCCCATTTTTCCCGCATCATTAACCATCCCACGTGAATGATTGATCCACGAGTTAATTTTTTTGTGAGTTAACCCACATTTTTCATTTAAAAGAGATAACTGGGAAAATAAATTCACAAAGAAAAGTTTCAAACCCCTACCTGGGAAAGGAGTTTTCTCAAGGATGATCATTCATTGTTGTCTGTCAATCTCTGGTTCCGAAAACACTCTCCAAGGGTGTCCTCGTTGTCGTCTGATTAACCTATGTTCATCATTGGAGAGGTTTTCCATTTTCATTCTTCATCACCACCCACCAAAGCCTCAAAAAAATTCCAGGATTGTGCCCACCATTCTGCATTTCTTGTTATGATATTAATTGATGAAACGCGAATCAACATTTCTGTTATGCTGCATTGCAGTGTCGTTACACTGACTCATTAATAAACTTCATTAATAAGATCCATCATTTCCACATCTCTGCATCACAGTGCTGATGTACCACTGCTCAACAAAGAAGAAAACAATTAAAATAACTTTTTAAGTTATTTTATTTTTTCCAAAAAGTCAGAAAATTAACTATTTCCCTTGACCCGTGCCGGTTAAGGTGAAGTCCTGCTTAAAGAGAACATATCATTAAAAACTCAATGGTGGTCTCATATTTTTAATCATAGTTATCATTTGTGAGTTATGAGGATTCAAAAATAAAATAACTTTTATTTAAATTTTGTTATTTAAGGTTACGTCCCAAAAATCAACTTTCACAGCTAGCCCGCACCGACTAATATTAGGTTTCACCTAAGGGAAGAATACCCTCATGAACTCAATGGTACTATCATATTTCCAATCCAAGATACCATTTATGAGTTATAAGTATTTGAAAATAAAATAACTTCATTAAATTATTTTATTTTTGGCCAAAAATGACATTCCACTATTGACTCACATTGTCCAATGTTAGGGTATGCCTAAGGAAAACATACCCTCACGAGCTCAACTGTGGTCTTGGATTTTCAATCTAAGTCACCGTTTCTGAGTTATTAGGATTTTAAAAATAAAATAATTTTATTTAATTTTTTTATTTAAGGTTATGCCATATTCAGGTTTTCTCACTAGAGGCTCATGCTGACTAAACTTAAGTCGCACCTAGGGTAAGCCTGCCATCCTGACCGCAATGCTGCACTTATATTTCTGATCTTTTCACCCATTTAATAGTTATTCTATTTTTTTCAGGAAAACCACTCACTAGTGCTATTTAAAACCTAACATTTTCAACGGACCATTCCAAGCACTCCGGGCCTCGGAATCGCACACCGTCTTAGCGCCTGGTCTCAAAATAATCCCATATAATAAAACAAAAATACATGTAATTCCGAGACATTATAGATGAAAAGTATATTTGATGACTTGAATATTAATTAAATATCTTATTACATATTGTTCATTGTTCTACCTGAATTTAATGGAATAACATCCTATAGTATCTTTTCACATTGATAAGGTCATATCAATTCAATGTTATAATGAGAACCTTAAAATGAAATAAAGATATTATTAAATATAGTTCTACATTTAGATAACATTCTATGATGGGAAACATAGAATTTTACTGTCAGGTGTGAGTACTCATAAGTGGATGAGGCTTCTTCTTATGAAGTTCTCAAATAGAAATCTCCAAGATTAGAGATTTTGATAAAAAAACTTGTCAATATGAATTTCACTTATTTTTATTTCATATAATATTCCAATATACAAGTGTGTTTAATGGTCCTTAGACTTTAATGTTATCATTGATACATGTCACGACCCGCACACTTAGATTTACTAATGAACATTTTCATGCCATATGTTGGTGGGAAGTTAGGTACATTGGGTGCGTCACGAATGACATGTTATTAATGGATATGTCAAGGAAGGGTTTATCCCTTCCATATTTATGTAAGTAAACATATTAGACCTTTTATTGGAATAAAACCATCACATTAAATTCCATGTCCATGGTATAATTACGTGTTTATTTTAGATAGTTGAAGAAATACATATCGAGCATATAAGTTGGTGACATGGATGTACAACCACTACTAAAAAATAGGACTTTAACAACACTGGTATTTATCAGTGCTACAAAAAAATGCTTGTAAATGGAATATTTATCAGTGCTAAAGAAAGCACTGATAAATTTAACCTTTTACCAACACTTTTTTTATCACTGACAAAGGGAACCTTTATCAGCACTTTATTTTTATCACTGATAAAGGTATCCTTTATCAACACTTTCTTTTTAGCACTGATAAGGGGTATCTTTTATCAGCGCTTTATTTTTAGTGATGATAATGGTTACCCTTTATAAGTGCTTTATTTTTAGCACTGATAAATATTTATTTCATCAGCGCATTTTTAGAACTGATAAAGGTCTAAATAAATAAAATGAAATAATTAAATAAATAAATAAATAAATAATGCGTTTATTAAAAAAATATTACAAATTTTTCTAAATAAATAATTATTGATAAAAATGAATACATTGATCATACAATATTAATTATGGACTATAAATTATGGACTATACACAGGAAAAAACTGAATGTCGACATTGATTGGGATGATATTAAGGTTTATGAATCGTATGATATGAATACCTTTGTAATAGATGTTGGAGATCACATGGAACAAATGAAAATGGTAATTTAATATGAACTTTGAGATTGTCTAAATTTTTTTCAGGAGTTAAATAGGTGTTTCTAGAAACCATTTTATACCAATTATACCAAATACACAACATTGTCAGCTGTATTGAAGTTATATAATTTTAAAACTCACAGCATATAGAGTGACACCATCTTTTCAGAACTACTTGGTCTTCGAACAGATATAATACCATAATAAAATGATCTACCATGCAGATCATATGACACTAAATGTATGTTATGTTCAATGGGAACGATCTCTAAAAAATACATTCTTGTCCAAACGATTCCATATTGTATCACAATGACCATGAATCATTCATAAAATTCCTTAAGTGTGGTGTAGATTGATACAAGAAAAATGAATCAAGTCCTTAAAAATATTTATGGTAATTTCCTCTCATTCCTTGGTTTAGAAGACTATATGGAAGTCAAGGAACCACAAGAAAATAAACATGGCATATTGATACAATAATTAAATATGGGAAGCTATGTCATCTAGAATATTCTCCTCAGTGGAAGAAAATTTATTATGAGTTTCTTGAATTTGAAGATGAGCTCAGAAACATTCATCTTGTGTTATCTAAAAATAGAATAAATCCTTTTGTTATATAGATTGGTACTCATAGTACATGGCCTGTAATTTTGGTAAATTATAACTTGCCTCTATGGTGATGCATGAAATGCAAATATATTATGTTGTATCTGGTTATATCTAGAACAAATAAACCCAATAATGATATTGATGTCTATTTGGCTCCACTGATTAAAGATTCGAAATTGCTTTGGGATACAACTATTACAATGTATGAGGATCCTAGAAGTGAATAATTCACATTGAGTTCCATATTGTACGGAATGATAAATGAATTCCCCTCTTATGGAAATTTATCAGGCTACACTACTAGAACTTAAGGTTATAGCCAGAGTTTGGAACCATGTCTCTATGCCCAAAAAACCATGGATATAGGTTATATCCACAGTTCATTGAATCTTTATAGGTATTGGCATGGCTATAAGATGAACCCTATAGCCACGGTTTAAAACCGTGGCTATAGACCTTCTCATTTCATTAAAAAATCACCCCACAAACAGTCCCCATACCCTCCCCCCTGAAGACCCCGGTGCACCCCTGGACAGACCCCCCGTTCACCCCTCCTCTAGACCCACATGCACCCTTAGACATACCTCCCATGCACCCTTGGACAGACCCCACTTTCCCCATATGAACCCCCTTTCACCCCTGGACAGACTACCCCTGTGCACCCCTAGACAGACCCCCTTGCACCTTAGACAGACCCCCATTGCACCACTACAGAACCCCCTTGAACCACCAGACAGCCCCCCCCCCCTTGAACCCCTGGATAGAACCCCCCATCCCTGGACAGACCCCCCTCCCCTGGGACAGACCCCCTGCCCCCCGAGACAGACCCCTTGTGCACCCTTGGACAGACCCCCTTGCACCCCCTCCACACCCACCCCTACACATCCCCCCTTGCACACCTGAACACCCCTGTTGGACACCCCCACTACACCACCCCTCCTATAAACCCCCCTGGAAAGACCCCCCCCCCCCCCCAGGACAGACAGCCCCTAGAGAACACCCCCCGAACAGACACCCCCCATCATGGACAACCCCCCTAGACACCCCCTGGATAGACCCCCCCCCCCATCCTATACAGACCCCCCTGGACAGAAACCCCCTTTCACCCCTTAAACATCCCTTGCACCCCCCGATCCCCTTGCACACCCCCACTTCACACCCCTTAACCTACCCCCTATTTGACCCCCCTACACCACCCCTTCTAGATAGACCCCCACCCCCCAGGACAGATACCCACCTGGACAGCACCCCCTCGGATAGACCCCCCCGGACAGACCCCCCCTCCCCCCTCCAGGATAGACCCCCTCCCCCCTGGATAGACACCCCCTCCCCCTACACATCCCTTTCACCCCCCGTCCCCTTGCACACCCCCACTGCACACCCCTTCTCCCCCTACTGGACCCCCTTGCACAACCTCTATTGGACACCCCCCTTGCACCCCCTGCACACCCATTCCCCCATTCCCTCCACCACCCCCCTAGACAGACACCCCCTAGACAGCACCCCCTCCTAGATAATCCCCTGGAAAGACCCCCCTCCCCCCGGGATAACCCCCACCCCCTGAATAAACACCCCCCTTTCACCCCCACACACATCCTTTGCACCCCCAAATCCCCTTTCACACCACTCCCCCCCCATGTTGGACCCCCTTGGACCACCCCTATTGGACACCCCCCTTCACCCCCCTGCACACCCATTCCCCCTTTCCCCTCTAGACAGACCCGCCATGGACATCACCCCCTTAGACAACAGCCCCCCAAAAAAACACCCCCTGGAAGAACCCCCACCCCCTGGACAACATCCCCCCCCCCCACACACTGGAAAACAACCCCCCCCCCACACACAAACATATCCCCACTTGCACCCCCTATCCCCTTACACACACACCCTGCACATCACTACTAGACACCCCTTGCACCACCCCTAGAACCACCCCTCTTGAAAACCCCTTTCACAACCCCTTCTAGACACACCCCTACACACCCATGCCCCCTTGCACCCCCCTACACACCCATTATCCCATGCCCCCCCCCCCCCGCACAGCCCCACTTTCACCCCCTATCCCTTTGCACACACACCCCTATTGGACACCCCTTGCACCACCACCGTTGGACACCCCCCGCACACCCATGCCCTCCTGCACAACCCCCCTTGCATCCCCCCTGCATAGCGCCCTTTCACCCCCTTAAATATCCCTTGCACCCCCTGTCCCATTGCAGACACAACATGTATGTTCAGGTGCAAAATCATGGTTTTTACACCCATAAATGTCGAGTTATGTGGTTCAAGAAACACAGTATGTGTCCCCTAGGTACGCACCATTTAATATTAATAATAAATTTCTTCAAGAATGATTAGTATAAATTGATTCAAAAAAAATAAAAATTACCATAAATAAGAACAAAAGATTTAGTATTATTTTGTCCCTTTAGGGCCTATGTGCTTGGGAAGAACACCTCCCAAAAGGAACCCATTTATTATGCTCAAGAAAATTGTTACAAGTAACAAACCAGAAGTATGAACAATTATAAAACAAAAATGTTAAAAATCCTCTATTTTCAACTCATACATTCACATATTTAAACATACACTTATGTTTGAGGGTTATTTTCATATACCCATAGAAGACAATAAAACCCTCTTAATATATCAAAACATAGAGTAGCACCAGAAACAAAAAAATAGTGTTGGTACATAATGAATACAAGAAATTTGTTGCATTATCTTA
Organism: Viscum album; assembly: GCA_963277665.1. Classification (NCBI taxonomy): domain Eukaryota; kingdom Viridiplantae; phylum Streptophyta; class Magnoliopsida; order Santalales; family Viscaceae; genus Viscum; species Viscum album. The sequence continues at coordinate 1,679,244,479 of OY728119.1, read as the reverse complement.
GCCTTCCAGAGAAAGTTTTTTAGAAATTCAGGACCCGTACACTAATAGTGTAGGTTTTCACCAACAAGGTACCAGGTAATGAAAATTTACTTCAATGAATGAACTAAAAATACCTGAAGGTCACCATCACTAGACACATCAGATTCCACTTGATTAACTGTATCAAGCATAAGAGGTCATCCAATAAATTTCCAGGTTGATTTTAAATTTTTCAGAGCATGTGTGATGGGATATATCCCATGTCATTAATTTCAGTTGTCTTTCATGAAAAACACCATATTCAAAGAAGAATGATCAAAAGATCAAAGGAATTATTAGAAGTTTTCTCCACAAACTTGATCAGCTTAATTATTTAATCCTACCAAATTGTACTTGAGATGTTTTAAGAAATATGTCTAACGACCACTAATAAAGCATATATAGAAGATAAGAACCATAATATTCTTTGAATGAAGTTTTGCTGTAAAATGCATTGAAATGATGGAAGAACTGGCATAACTACAACATCTGGGATTTTCAGACCTGTTAACCCTCCCCAAGTTGGGTTGAAGAAGCAGTTCTTAGGACCCTAAATTTAAGCTGAAAATGACAATTTTTACAAATCCATTGCCTAAAAGATAAATTATTAAGCTACAAGAGAACATAATGATACATGCTCTATAAATGGACACAATTATATCAATAGAATGAAATGATAAGACGATCTATCGATAAATTACTATTTTTTACATGAGAGTATAAAACTCTGGTTATACGGTTGGATAACAAAATCCCAACGATCAATGTCTGTAAAACAAACATTAATGGATTGGGTGACCCTAGATGTCAAATAGACCTACATTTTTTGAAAATAAATCAAAAGTGTTGAACAATCAGGTTAGACCTTAACCTAGAGCCATTTATATATTCGATTTATGAATCTCACATTCATTTTCTACTGTGATGTAATTTTAAAAACACCCCTTTATCTGCCTCGAGCCTAAACATCCAATAATCCTAACCCATCAGGCTTCAGGATGCCTTTAGCCACCAAACTCCAATATCAGCCTCCCATGCCACAGCCTAGTCAAGTGACCACTTCCTCCTCACCCCCTCCTGTAGCTGTGCGACCTCTTTCAGGAAAGACCCTTCCCCTAACCCCTACACCATCCCCCCTAACCCCCACCCCTGTACCAGCCCCCCTAACCCCCTCTACACCCCCACCACTCCCTGTACTAGCCTCCCCCCAAAACCAGTCCCCTCCCCCACAACCATCCCCTAACCCCCCACACCCCAAACCCCTAGCCTACACCAGCCCCAAACCCCTACACCATCCCCCCTAACCCCCCATACACCACCCCACCCCTTCCCTCATACTAACCTCCCCCCAAAACCAGTCCTCTCCCCCCAGAACCAGTCCCCCCCTACGCCACCCCCAGCCCCCTAGCCTACACTAGCCCCCAACCCCCTAGCATGCACCAGCCCCCCCTAAACCAGTCCCCTTCCCCACAAACATCCCCTACCCCTCCCCCCGCACCACCCCCAAGCCTACACCACCAACCCCCATGCACCCCCTCGACACCACCCCCCAGCCCCCCCCCTAATTAAAAGGAGTTTTAATATTCATATCCTTTTATCCTTATTTCAGTAGTAGTGTATCGATAAATTATCATTAACCCCACATCCCTAAAAAGTCTACAAATGATAAAGTGACCAATTTATATAATGTAATCAATTACTAAAGGATAGGCATGGAATTAAATTTTCTTCTAAAATTTTCAAAACAATAGTTCAACACATGTATTATTCTATAAATAGAATATAGAACCATGAATACCTAAATAATATAAATTATAAAATTTATTTAAATAAAATGAATGATATACATATTAATTCAAAAATATAAACTCACAAGAACAAGACATTACAAGGAATAGATCTACGAAACAATTATAGAAGCTTAACATGCTGGACATAAAGTAAAATAACCATTTTGATTAACACAAAATCAAAAATCATGATTAGTATGAGAAAATAATATCAAATAGAAGTGATCGCCCACAACACCAATCAATATAAATCAGTAAATAAATCATAAAAAAGGATACTGATATTTTTATGTGCTTTACATAATTGGAAAGAAAGAATCACTATGACCAGGATTCTCTAAACATAGTAGAAGAAAATATGTTAACCACATGGACCCTCAACGGTGTTATAGTTCCTCTTCATCTCCTATTTTTCATCATCAATAACTCATCATTTTTTATCAAGCCTGTCTTATGTCTAACAACATATCAATTAAAAAGTTTAATTGGTATAAGTAGACAATCAGAAGTCAAAATTCCCCTTTTGAATCCAGCATTGAAAACTGTAGACCACAGGCGGCACAACACCCATTTTAAGATCACTATTTATGATAAGTAAATACTCAATGAAAAATGAATGAACTAAAACAGTGAAAAAATGAATTATTTGGTTTTCCAAACCATACCCCAGGAAAAAAATTAAAGGCTCAAGATACAGTGAAAACATGAAGCGCAATGAGCATGCACCATCAAGTAATTGAAAGATGATAAAAACATGTCTTATAATAAAAATTATTATAATGAAGAAAATGAGTCATCATATGAGCTAGAAAGTGCAGAAAAACTCCATACAGAAAATCCTGTTGCAAAATCCACTTTTTCTGCTCTTCCATAATTAGAAGCATTTCACTTCATAAACAAAAAGTATACATATTCCACTCAGACCAACCTGACAATCAAGTAAATAAGCATTGTTCAACCCTCTATCCAAGTTAATCAAATTAAGATTCATCTAAGCATGATTATATGAAATAGAAATTTAAATCATTCTATCAGATATGCATTAACAGATTGTCTTCAATAAGAATGTCCTAGAACAAAATAATTATTCCAAAAGGATGATAAAAGTGAAGCATGAAAAACACCAATGATTTATAATTCAATAGGTATATCTAATTAAGAACTCAAAACACGATTTCCACTAATTTTCAACTCTAATATGGAAATTTAATATAATAGAAAATTAAAAATACTACATTGTATGGTGAGAAAAAATAGGGAACCACAAGTGCATGGAAGGATATAATCATTCATTCTCCTCACACCTACACTAATATGACACTATTAATTTTAAAATAATGAAATAATGAAGGAGTGGAACCACAAGTTCCTGGAAGAAATAAAATAAAAGTGAAAAATGTAGAATATAATGAAGGATTCCCTTATATAATTCTATCATTAATTATATAATAATCTCATAAAATAAATTCACCCCCTAAATAATACCCTGGAATGACCCAAGATCTCAATCCATTCACTCTCTCTTTAGTGTGTTAGGTTAGGTAGTGAAAAAATGATTTTTGATACAGTAATTTCACCTACCCATGGTAATTAAGAATACTTAATCACTCCTTTATCACCCCTCACTCCCTTGAATCATATTAGAAATGAATGAAAATTGTGGTAGTATTATGTGTAAACCAAATTAATAGATAAAACCATGATAAAATTTAAAGACGCATGGATAATAATCAACTACTCATATGAAAACAATCTGATTTCATGAAAATCACACTAGGGAAATGAAACTACAAATTTATTTAAATCTGTGGATTTTTATGGGGGAACTTCTCCTCAACCACACCATAGTAGTATAAACATCATCAACATATAAAACAATTAACTAATAAAAATCCATTATGATATATTATAATTTTGTTTAAGATCAATCTATTTATAAGTGGGAATGAATTTATTTATCTAATGGCCACATCAAGGACATATTCCACCTATCATATCAGTATAGATAGATCAATCTCATTATTCATTGGATGGGTTACATGTGTCTATCTTTGAGGGTTGTTATGTCTTAATCTAAAGTCTTGAGTCTCCTATATTTTTTTGACACTCTCCCATAAATAATACAATAATATTTAGGAAAAAATTTCCAATATGTAAATTTTATATCTTTTGAATATATAAAATCACTTTTATCTAGATTTTAACACCCATAAACAATTTCCCCATGTTCCTTTGGTTTAATTTCAACATTCCCTAACCAATTCACTCATTATCCAACTCTAATTTTTCAGTTTCTAATGTTGGTTATTCGGTTTTTCCTATGATTTTGAAGACACTAATGGTTTAGGAATCAATGTTTTAGGTTTTAAAATAGTTTTCCCACTCTTGGAAATAGTCACAACTTTGAGTTATTTATGAGAGGTTTGTGTTTAACAAGATTATTCTACGATATTGAGGAAGGGTAAAACTGAGTGGGAATGGGTTCTATAACCATTTAAATGTTTTATATATCTAATCTCAATGATGAAAATTGATAATCCATTTTCAGTATTTTTTTAAAAATTTATTCTAATAACTTATAGGGAAAATATTGGATTCGATGTTGAGATGGTTGGGATTGAAATTGGTCATGGGTTGGAAAATTTTCTAGATGGTTAGGATATGGACCATGTAGTTGATTGGATAATTGAGTATCCAACCAATTGAATTTAGTATTTTCTTTGTACATGTGGTGAAAATTGTTTTATTCATAAATCTATTGAGTATTCATATCATTCACCTCCATTAATGGTATCCCTAGAAGAACTTCCTTGATTGATGTAATAGTTGGGAAATTATCAGTCACTCAAGAAGAACCTTTTATTGGAAAATATTGCACTTTTAGAGTCTAAAGTAGTGAATACTGAGGGTTTCACTAATAAAAATAATTTCATAGTAATTTGGAAGATCCCCTGTAATATGATAGATAACAAGAATCTAATAAGGTATCTCTTTACTAGATAGATGTTATGCAGAAAAGTTCTCCTCCATCCAAGTATGAATGATATTTTTGCCTTGATCGAGGGGGGACCTACACTTACTAATATTATAAACTAAATACCATGGAGCACTTGAATCATTATGTAGGAATATTAAAAGAATATTGTAGTTCTACTCAACCATGCAAATATTGAGGTTATCTATCCTCCAAATTTAAAGGCCGATGAGTAACAATATTTTCTCCACCCAAATAGAATTACCTAAAACATAAAAGGAACTATATTTAATAACCATAGATCCCCTAGAATCATGCACAATACCTCCTCATAACTCTTTATTTACAGGACCCATTCACATTATGTTTTAGTCTAACATTGGGGGTATCCACTTAATCCACCACCCTAGAGGAGCTCTATCATTTGTAGTCACATCCCTAGGGAGTATCCCCTTACTAGTAGCCATTCTATTTTCAATAGGAAGAAGGGAACCTAGTTTGTCTATGATAGAGAGCACATGAACTTGAATGAATAGAGGGAGTTATTATTTCCTTCACAAACCTTGTTCCTTGTCTCCTAAATTCCCCAAAACACCACTAAAAACACTATTACATGAAGATTAACCATATTTTAATTTTTCTCAACACTTTGAAATAATATAAAAAAATATTAATAGATTTATCTCCCCTAAAATTGAAATCCCATAAGTTTCCCAACAAGGGACAAAGCAAAGAAGGCCCATTCTACATAAAAAAATATGTTCTAGACTAACTCAAAATTTAGCCTCTCACAACACAAACATGGTGAGGGTTTCTAAATTACTTTTCAATGGATATTAATTTTAGTTGGTATGCCCTTATTACAGAACCTCTAGAAATGTATGTTCAACTTAACTGGGATTTATTTGGATTAGACTTTTTTCACCCAATCATCATTCTTCTGGTTGGATCTTAATAACAAGTGAAACTCCAAAGAATTGAATTATCCTAAGGTAAACTTTGAGAATGTGCACATATCCAGTTCATAGAGCATATAAATCCTATAATAAAAAATATCATTATCCTAATCAAGGGATGATAATATAAACCCATGATTTATTCTCACATTCTTAAAGTAAATTTCAGCGATTGGGAATCCAGGGATGAAGTGAAAATGAACTAACAAGTTTTCATTCTAGTAATTGATGTCACTCCACCCACAAACCAAAACACCAAGTGTGGGATCCTCTCCACAATTTTTTTGAATAGAAGGAATGGGTATTTATTTTAGGATGTCTATTTCAATTTTTGGGTATTCTATATTTAAATTCCCATGATCAACCATACCTAGAAACTTTTCTAAGTGTAGGATCAAACCTAGATAGGGTACTAATGAAATCTACACTAGATAAATGTACCTTATTCATGGATCCATCACATGTATGATGAGGATCCTGAGAGTTGGGGTGGCCACGTCTAAGGAGGAGGATCCTGGGAGGTGGGGTGGTTGCGTCATAACCATGCCGAAGCCACGTTAGAACTGTACCAGAGCTGTATCGGAGAATGAGGGTCACGTGAAGGGGGGTGGCCACGTCGAAGACTTCAGGATTGGTTCTGTTTTCTAGTGATGAATAAATCATGATCTAACAACTACTTTTTAAAATAAATCAAAGAGTTCAAATAAGGTACAAACCAAGTTAGGAAAATAATCAAACAAAGGGGAAGACAAAAAAATCTCACACCTAGAATTACGCTAGCCTGTAATGGTGAAGATCTGGAGCATCTATGATGACAATCTTTTCCCCCTCCCCTGTAAGTGATCTGAGACCTGTGAATAGAGTAAGATCTTATTCATAATTCACCTTTGAACCTAGAAAGTCCACCACTGTGTTCCTTTCATGCCAAGCAGGAAGAGCCTGCAGGTTATTTTTCATAAACATTTTGCTTCTAAACATGGTTTATTAAATAGTTTGTGGTGTGAGACCTCATCTAATAAGGGAATTGAAGACCATTATAGAATCAGTCTCAATGGAATTGAGAGCGATATGCTTCTTCCTGCAAATAGTGAGACCGCTGAGCAGAGCATTAGCCTTGGATTGTAGTGAATCATGAGTTCCTAACTGAATTGGGAATTCCAACATAACTGATCCCCAAGGATTCTTGATGACACCCCCCTCTCATGTAACCCAAAATACAAGAACCATCTATGTTTATCTTCAAACCCAAATTGTGCAGAATCCATTTGATCCATCTGACCATATTTTCATTGCCTGCACTAATGGGGATATGAGTGACATTGATAAATAGTATCACAGAAGGGGAAGTAGTGTTATCCTTAAATAATCACATCAGATCGATCAAAATGATCCTGTTATAGAGATATATGCTTGTTTTTTGATCTGTGTTTCTATTAAAAGACAATAGTGTGATTGAAATCATGATTGTTTAGCCTATAGTGATCTATTGTGACAACAAGTGTGTGGGAACCACGGTGACAGAGGTCATCAGGGAGGAGGGTGCCACTATGAGAGAGGTCTTCGAGGAGGAGGGTACTAATGTGAAAGAGGCCATCAGGGGGAGGGATCCACTCTGAGATAGTTCGTCAGGGGGGAGGGTGCCACTGTGAGAGAGGTCATTGGGGAGAAGGGCGCCCCTGTGAGAGAGGTCGTCAGGGAGGAGGGCACAACTATGAGAGAGATCATTGGGGAGTATGAGACTTTGTCTGGGAGGTGGGATGCGCGGTGATAGGGATGCGGATCGGGGGAGGAGGAGGAGCTCAATATGGATTGAAAAAAATCTACAACCATGATATAGAATAGATTAATCTATGGAGGTTTAATTAAACTGTGGTAATAAAGAATTTATAGCCATAGAACTATAAAACTGTAGCTATAGGTTATGTCTATATATTAAATTTCAAGTAGTGCTATAACATTAATGGAATGATGGGGTATCCCATTCATGAAAAACACACATGCTCAGTTCAGTTGAAACATTCCTTAATGACTATGTTTTTAGGACATCATAATTTTTTACCTCGATGACATAAATACTGATGCTAGATGATAGCATTCTATGGGAATATCGAATAAGGTACAACACCATCTCCAACAATGGGTGGTCAACTGTACAAAAAAGTTAAAAATATTGACACTGTTTTTGGTAAACCATTTTCAAACAACTTTAAAAAATATGATTGGAATAAGAGATCAATTTTCTTTGAATTACCTTTTTAGAATTGATTGTCCATCAACAATTTTATTGTTGTCATGCATGTAGAAAAAAATTTATTTGATAGTGTTTTTGGTACATTACTAAATTTTCCTTAGAAAACAAAATATGGCATCAAGGCTATGTTAGAATTGATTGAAATGTGCATAAGGGAAGAGTTGTAATTGGTTAAGGGTAAAAGGTGGATTTTTCTTCCTCCAAGAGCTTACACTCTATCCAGACAGGAAAATTTTCAATTTTTCCTTTTCCTTACTAGTATAAAAGTTCCATATGGGTATTAATCAAATATCAAGAGTGTCATTTCAATGACTAATTTGAAGATACAAGGACTAAAATAACACGACTGTCATGTTTTGATGTAATATTTAATGTATGTTTTTTTTCATTTCATTCTGCTTCAAAATGTACGACATACTTTAACTAGGCTCTGATTTATTTTAAATCCATATGCAGTAAAGTGGTAGAACCAATGATGTTTCCCATCACGAATAAGATATTTCAGTCATATTAAGTGAATTAGAGATGTTCTTACCACCATAATTCTTTGATATAATGCTCCAGCTGATGATTAACTTGGTCAGATAGGTTCAACTATATAGTCCTAACCATTATAGATGGATATACCCCATTGAATGATATATGAAGATTTTGAAAGGGTATGTCAAGAATCAAAGTCAGCTAGAAGGTTGTATTACAAAAAAATATATTGTTGAAAAAGAAATTTAATTATGTACTGATTACCTATTAGGCATTGAAATCATCGGTCTCCCAAAGTCTCGTAATAGCAAACGCCTTATGAGAAAAGGGATTTCTGGAAGGGATATTGTTATAATTACCTTGACAGGGTGGAAGCAAGCACATCTTTACATATTACATAATAGTGAAGATGTTTATCCATACATTGAATCCAAAAAATAAATTCTTAAATATTTGAATCCATCAAGGGATGAAGGATGGATATCAAGTACACATAATCAATAGTTTATAGGATGGTTTAGAGATCAAATTTATAAGTAGTTATCTAAAAGTCAAAATTCGATTGACGAATGAATTCAATGGCTAGCCAAAGGAACAAATGAAAATGTTATATCTTATAATGATTTTGTAATCAATGGTTATACATTCTATACAAAAGAACATGATTAATTAATTACGATGAAAAAAAGTGGTGTTAGGATTTTGGATGAAGTGATTCACGTATCTGGTTCCATGGATAGAAATCAAATTTTTGAAAATATGTCATATTTTGGAATTATCGAACATATATACGATTTGGATGATACAGAATTTCAAATGTTGTTTCCCCATTGCAAATGGGTTGACAATATCAATGAAGTTAAAGTTGATTAAATGATCTTTCTGAAGGTGAATTTCAGTATAGAAGGGGAAAAAGATGAGCTGTTTATAATGACATCACAAGTAATGCAAGTATTTTATGTCTCAGGTCCAATAAACAACAATTGATTGGTTTTACAGCTGGAGACTAAAGAAAATGATGATTTAGAGGAAAATTAAATCAAGGATGACCCTTTTGTTGGGACATCATAATTAGTTCATGCCAGTACCAATGTAGAAAATGTCTTGTATGTTAGAGGGGATAACAAAGATGGGAATTGGATTCTCGAAAGAGGAACTAAATCCTTGAAACCTTTAAAAAAATAAATAGTGTTCAATGATAAGGTAAAAGTTTTCTTCTATATATTATGTTTTCGTCATAATATTATAAGTTCTATACTTTATTAACATAATCTTAATTAAAAATTTGACTACTCATGTAGACAATACCTTCTACAAATGATGATTTTACCAATCCATTAGAAGAACAAACTATAATGAAGTAAACCCATTGGATAGATTCAAAGAAAATGTTATGATATAGTTTCTCTATTTTACCATAAAATTATATAATGAAACATTGATTTAATTTTTATTATTCTTTATAGAGTTCATTTATTTTAGAATCTTTCTTTCCATGTTTCATGCCCTTGCAAGAAGGGAAATGATGTTGTCTCTTCTCAATCACAGAGGTAATCTTGATTTTTTCATATTAAAATTATTTTCCATAGAATTAATGTATTATTTCATATTTATATTTAATTTATTTATTTTTAGTATTCCCTACATAATAATTGTTTACTTATAAAGTTGGATTCTTTTGTTCGAGTTAGGGTGCTCTGTCCAACTTTCATGATCCTTCTCCCTTAAAACCTTTTCTCTCCTACAATGGTGGATTTATCACTTTCTTTTAATTTACCTCCAATACCTTTGCAGGAAGAGAAATGACGCTGCCTCTGCTCAATTACAATGTTAATCTTGATGTTTTCATAGTAAAATCATTGTCCCTAGAATTAATATATTGTTTCATATGTATGTTTAATTTATTTACTTTTAGTATTAATCACATAATAAAATTTTTATTATAAAATTTCATTATTTTATTTGAGTTTGGGTTCTCTATCCAACTTTCATACCCATTCTCCCTTAAAAACCTTTTCACCCCTATAGTGGTGCATTTATCACTTTCTTTAAAGTCACCTCCACTTACTTTATAGGAAGAGAAAGGATGTTGCCTCTGCTTAATTACAGTGGTAATCTTGATGTTTGAACAATAAAATCATTGTCCATAGAATTAATGTATTGTTTCATATGTATGTTTAATTTATTTATTTTTATTATTACTCAAATAATAATTGTTTTTTTATACATGTGGATTCTTTTGTTCGAGTTTGGTTTCTCTGTTCATCTTTCATCCCTTTCTAAACAGAAACTTCCATAAACTTATTATCTCATAAAACCTTTCATTCCTTTCGTGTTTCCATTTATCACTTACTTTTATGTTCCCACTACTACTCAATCATAGAGGTATTCTTGATATTTTCACATTAAAATTATTTTCCATAGAATTAGTGTATTATTTTATGTTTATGTTTAATTTATTTATTTTTAGTATTACTCATAATTATTGTTTTCTTATAAAGATGGATTCTTTTTTTCATATTGAGGTGGTTTGTTTGAAATTACACATGTAATGTTGGCAGCTCGACAAAGAAATTCAATGGAAATCATGGTAACATTGACATTTAGGATTTTTTTGAATGTATGTAATGTTTTTTATTTATGTAACTGTATAAACCAATGTTTGAAATGTCTATAATATAGTTTTTTTTCGGTATTAATGATGTAAAAATTATTTTATTTAAATTATATATTGGGACTTATTTTTTTTAATATCTGATGTGTTTCTGTTCTTGTAGTGTCATGCTACAACATACTGCAGTAGTTATATAGTGTGTTGTAACAACATAATATAGTATGTCCCTTTATTAGTGATTTTAAAAGTGCTAATAAAGGAAACAATTATTAGTTCTTTTAATAGAACTAACAGAAGGAATTTATAATCACTTAGGGACGATAAAGGATTCCTTTCGCGGAACTAAAATAAATCAATTATAAATGGGTCCCTTATCATCACTTTTAAAAGTGCTACTAAAGGTCCTATTTATCAGCACCTTTTTAGCGCTGATAAGTGACCCCATTATCAAATATTTTTTAGCACTGATAAATGACCCCTTTATCCTCACTTTTTCAGCCCTGGTAAAAGTCTTGGGCTTTTAACATTACTCACATAGTCAGTACTTTTCTATCACTCATAAAGGCCATTTCTAGTTCTATTAAAGGCTAGTTTTTTATTAGTGAACTTGCTTGATGAGATATATTGTCCAAAGGATTATATTACATAGTGAGAGTTTGTATGTGTTCATCATCATTGTGACATTAAGTTCTTTCTCTTAGAGGGCTTGAACAGTTTCTATACAATCCTGGTCTTTAAAAAAGCATGAATAATACTAGTGAGAAATAATTCTAGAGGGTCACACACTACATGTTTCTATTGACGTTGATTAAATTTTATTTGAATTAAATTAATAGAATAAATATTATTCTCAAGACCGAGTAATAATTTTATTTATGTTTTATTACTTGAAAATATTTATTAATGAATAAAATATTTATTTTTAATATTTATTTGGGTATTCAGTAATGGTTAAAGGAGTTCCAATGGACCAAGATCACATTCAGTGAAAAATATTAATTTACAACCTGGTTAAATAATATTTGTTATTATACAAGTTGTCATGCACATCATAATATAATAATATTGTTATTATTATTTTGGAATGGGGTTTAATAAAGGTTATTATATTATTTAAGGGATTTCATGAAATTAAATAATATTGTAAACTAAACCTTAGTTCTATAAATGGATGGCTATGTCTATTATATAGGGTTAATCAAGAAACAAATGTTGCATAAAAGAGACTTATCTCTCAAATTACTTTATCTCTATCCATCTCAATAATAAGAGACTCAAGAGATATTTATTCAATATCGAAGGAAGAATGATCATCCTAAATGACACAAGATAATTGATTCACCAAACTACCACCTAGAAATCAAATCGTGTTTCTCAGAGATCAAAGGATCATGTGTGGATCACCTCTAGGGAGATTCTACACTTTAATCCTTATGTTGCAATGAAGGTAATCCAGAAAAGTGTTTTTGGATGATGGAAATCTACATCGAAGAAACAATCCCAAGGCAAGGTAAATAATTACTTCATATCTGAATAAATAAATTATACATTTTCATGAAATATCCTATATTGGGGTTTCAAAAAACACTAAATTAAAATTAATTTTAATTTAATTCCCACCAAAGGTGCTTCTACTGTGTTAGGAACCTACAAGTGGTATTAGAGCGATCATATTCAAATTTATAATTATTTATTTTATTGTTTATTGTTTCACATTTAAAATTTAAGATTCATTTATTGTTTTAATTTTTTCTTGATCTATTGTCCAAATTTATTCCTAACCTTCTTTATTTATCAAAAACCTTATCAATATCAATTAATAATTAATTACATTCACATATAAATATCACATATAGAAGTTCCAATAATCCTAGATGGATAACTCCGGAATACACTATGTGTACTCCTTTATTATACACCGTTTATACTGGTCATTACATAAGGACACTCATGTAGATTTTCTGTCATTGTGTTATAAGTGAACACTATGTGAAATAAATGCACCATATGTAGATTGGCTAGGGTGGAACATGGATTTTCCAGAGTACACATCCTGTAGTTTGACTACACACCATGTAATATATGTGTTTCCAATACAAAAACATGTTGTCGAACCACGTCATGTAATTAATGCATTGTGTGTATTTAATATGTTTCATGTACAAATTGGAAAAGTATGTAACTAGAAGTACATGTTGTGTATCCTCTATAAACAATCTATATTTTATAAATATTTGTGATAAGTACTTGTTGAGTTTCTAGGCCTATACTGTTGATATTCCTTGAAGATAAGTTCATGAATTATAGATAGCTCGTACATTCCATGAGCTTTACCTATTTACATAGAAATATTAAAATTAATTAATTTCTCCTTAAACCTTGTAGACTTGAGTTTCATGGCCCATTAAGTTGATATTACACGTCATTCATTAGGTTTTATATTATATCAAATGTTAACTTAATTCTACATAATATTCGAGACTATAAATCATGTATGATTATTGTATCTCAAAGACTCAATGCATTAAATTATACCATCTACATAATTTTCATGTGTTCCATGGGTCATTAAGCTGATAACACATGCTGTGAAATTATGAAACATGTCGTGTACATAATATTTCATATAACTGCATTGTTTACAATAAAACTATACTAAATAGTTCAGATAGGTAATCACTGGGTTTCTTTCAAGTACAAAGTTGTGTACCATTTTATTGAGTTTTTTAAATAAAATAAACTTATCTTTATTTAAAATCATATATGTTTTAAATTTTTTGGATGATTGGATGAAATAAGATAACTTTAATTGATTGATTAATAAGAAAATTAATCATATTAATTCATGCATGTTTTATCTTATTAAAGAACAAATAGAAATGAATGCTAGATAATTATTTTAAATGCATACTAATTTAATTTTAATGAATAATCGTGATCTTAACCATGACCAGTGTATGTGTTGGAATTATTTAATTTAATTTATTCCATGGGTTTACAATTATTTTTTATTAAATTAAATTCGATGGCCTAAGAGTCATCATTCCCAACATTATTAGGTAGGACCTGCATGTCCAAGATTATTTATATAATTCCCCTTAACCAATCAATTGGTTCTCCTCACCTGCATGTGTGTTATAAATACATTTAATTAATTGAGTGTCTCAAGATGAAAGGAGGCAGTTCAAGAAGGAACCATAATGATGCCAGTCCAGGTGATACATATCTGGATAGGTGCAATACTACAACTCATGCCAAGACAAGAACAAGGAGTTATTATCCTAGGTCATAGGTTGATTTATTTTCCACTCAATAATTAATCCATTAGATAATCTCATGATCAGGTTATTTTTTTATTTATTTCTATTCAATATTTAATTTATAGATGCAAGACTACGATCACATTAATAAATGAATTTATGTGAAAAGATGGAATTTAAGTAAATTGATTATGCATAAATGATTTATCCAACATTGTTAATTAATTATGTAAAATCTACTTAATATTAAAAGTTCATATAAATAATAAATCAAGATAAAATTTATTTGTATTAAATTAAAATACCTTTATCAAATATTAAGTTAGGTTTTTCATTCCATTGCATGATTTGGATTGAAACTAACAGGACTAAGTGTTTGACCAACCATTATTGTGACACTTACTTTTAAAAGGGGAGTTATTATAAAGATTTTTTGTTAACTTAAAAATTATACATCAATTAGAGTATCCCTTATGAGACTTGGTTTAAGTTGGAGTCATGTTTTGAGGAAATATGAGTCAATATTTTTGTATTGGGGAATCCACTCAATGGATAAAGGAGTTGCAAGCCTGAATTTGGCAATGTATTTTCTACCTAAATACCTTCAATTAGCTTGAAGAATTTTTATTATGGTTATTCAAAGGGTTATATGGATCCTTTCTAGTATAATGATTAATAAACTATACATTCCGAGTGCAATGGTGAGGGATATTGCGACTTGATAAAATAGTGCAATATTTAATAAAATTTTAATTATTATAATTTCTCACATAATTTTTAATCAAGAAAACTAATAATAATATGATCCTTTCAAGTTGAAAAATAAATGGAATGTTTATCATCCACACTATCCCCATGATCTATATTAGAGAAATACCATATCCTCACTGGAAGTAAATTCCAAGAGTGGTTTAAACACCTTCTGGTTGTGTAGCACCATGAACGTAAATCTTATATGCTACAATGCTTTATGAACAATCTTAATTCTAAGGATTTGAATGATAAAGAGTTCATTATCTATGAAAAAATTTGAACAATGTAGTCAACACTCAATTTTTTTGGATATCATCTATTTCAAGTGAACTTATGATGTCTCATGTAAACATTTATTCCTATTTCTTGCTTGAGAATCTATGTGGTCTATACGAGGTGAGAAATAGACAAGAATGGTTCAATATCTCTGAGGCTACTTTTAGGAGCATGATTGGAGAGGGTTCTCCAATTAGGCCCCATTTTGTCAATATAATTGGATAATTTGACCATATATAGGTTATGGGGTTTAAACTTCTTGAATATTTACACACCGATCTCATTCTTGCATCACACACTCAAATATTCTCCAGTTTTGTTGTCAATTTTAATATGAAAAACATTGAAAAATATCTCCCATATAATCTTTCTATTATTTACTGAGTAGATATGCAAATGAATCAAAAATATCCTTTAATCCTTATGGTAAAAAAATACAAGTGAATAGCTCTAAGCCCATAGCTTCTTCATGCCCTTCCAAGAAGTTAAAGATCAAGGGGAAATAAAGGGAGAAATATGTTGTTTGCTTTTCATATGGAAAGAAGGGACACTGGAAGAAAAAATCCACCCATATAAAGAAGAAATTGGATGATTAAAGTTCATTTATAATCAAGTGTAATTTATCTCTTTCTAAAAATTTAGTATTATATACAACTTGTGGTGCTTGCATATTTATTCAAATATGAGAACCATGTACATTTCGAAATACTGACCAAGGGGAAGTTGATCTACACAAATCCAATAAAGATAAAAAAATTATATCTATTAGTGGCTACTAGATCATATTTCCAATCAAAATGATATTGGTTCTAAAGGATTTTCATTTTATGTCATCAATTACCAAAAAAATTATTTCTATATCTAGACTTGATACAAATGGTTTTTTAATATTCAGAAATAAATGTTGCTAATTTTATAAAGATAAATTTTTTTATAGAAAGGAACATTTAAATAATGCTCTTTATTTGTTGGAATACACAAACAAAGTAATGGAAATCGATAATGAAACTTCTTCACATGACTCATACAACACCCAACTTTGGCATCACCAGCTATGTCATGTAAATAAAAAACATTTGAAAAAATTTCACCAAGATGGACATTTAGATTCTTTTGATCTAAAACTACTTGGTGCATGTCATGTATGTTTACAAGGTAAAATTACTAAATCCCCATTTAGTGGGAATGGTGAAAGGGCCAAAGATATTCTTGAATTAGTTCATACTGATGTGTGTAGACCATTTCCTATTGAAGAAAGGGGTGGGTAATCATACTTTATAACTTTTTATGGTCATTTTAATAGATATAGATATGTCTACATAATTAAGTTTAATTCATTTTACTTTGATAAATTCAAGGAATAAAATAACGAAGTTGAGAACTATCTTGGTGAGAAGATTAAGAAATTCCACTCTGATAATGGTGGAGAATATCTTAATCCAGACTTCATTGATTATTTATAGAAGTTTGAGATCATATATCAAATCAATCATCCTAACACACCTAAATTGAATGGTGTAAGTTAATAGAGGAACCACACCATGTTAGACAAGGTAAGATCAATGATGAGTCATGCAAGTTTCGATTATCCTTTTGGGGATACACATAAAAAATAGTAGAACACGTACTAAACCAAATACCAAATAAATTAATAAATGATATTATATTAAAACTTTTGAGTGGAAGAAAAACTATTTTTTCAAATTTACATGTGTGGGTTAGTGAAGAGTTTTTTGAGGCCTCTTTAGGTAACAAAATTTCACCCCATGGCACAAAGTGTACCTTTATTGAATAACCTAAGAAAACAAGGGGATATTACCTATTCGAACCCTTAGAAAAAAAGTAATATTAGTAAGACATTCCATATTATTTGAGAGGGATCAAACCTTTAAAAGAGATAGTGGAAGTGAGATAAGATTCTATGAACTCCAGGATCAAGATACACAAGAGATAATATAAGAATAGATTCCCCAAAGCCTCATGGAAGTAGAATTTGTTGTAGAATCACAAGTTCTACATAAGAGTATAATAGAGGTTGGATAAACATAATAATATGCTTTCTAGTCATTGAGGATGGTGACACATTATTAGCTGATAATAATGATCCCCTAACATAAAAGGAAGTAGTAAGTGGCCCAAATTCCATCAAGTGAAAATAATCCATGAATTATAAAATGGATTCCATGTACCAAAAAAAGTTTGGATTTTGGTAGATCATCTATTGGATGTAAATATAGATTTTTGTAAATGTTTATTCATGAATAAAATGGACATGTAAGGACAATTTAGTTCTTATAGGGCATGACTAGTTTCAAAAGGGTTTAAACAGTGTCACGATATTATGTAACGACCTAGGTATTTATAGAATAATACATTTTCATATCTATTAATATTTATGAATATGATATTAATTTTATGTTAAATAGTAAAATTTTTTCGATAGCGTTCTCAACACGCAACAACGGGTTTCTTTAAAATCTTACATTGCACACAACTTTGAGTTATACCAAAAAATAATATAATAATATTGTTATTTTAAATGGTAGTTAATGCATAGCCATTGTATTTTCAGTAATGAACATAAATAAATACATTATGATTACACATGTTGGTTAAATATTTTTAATTTTTTCAAATAAATTTTAGTGGCTTAAAATAAGAATGAATCTGATTTTAAGCACAAGAAACCCTAATATTTTTAAAAGGTTGTTTTACCGCCTTTTGAAGGCGAACCATTTTTTAAATCTATTTTTCTTACTTTTATATGTTCTATTTGAAAAAAATAAACTTATTATTTATAATATTAACATAAAAATTTACTTTGGATTAAAGTTTGGTATTTTTCTGATAAAATTCATATTTTTATTAATAGTGAAAAATACTGCATTTTAATTCAAAACTACATTTTCATCTAATTTATTTATATAGTTAGATTATCATTTTTATTGGTTTTAAAGTATAATTGGATTATATTTTTATTATTTATTCCAATTATGGTCATTTAATGTAATTTTACATTTTAATTGGACATAAACACATGTCAATCTTTTGATAGTTATAACATCTTAAAAACTCACTTTTTGGTTTTGAAAATGGGAATTAATTTTAAATTAATTACTAAAAATTTTGTGTTCTGAATTTGGAAAAATTAATTCCATATTTTGAATCAGGAGGTCAAAATTTTTTAAATAGATAACGTTTATTTTTATACATCATGAATAGTAAATTCTGTAAATATTTTATTTACTATGGTTAAAGGGTAAATCTGGTAAATAAGGGTAAAAAATAATGTTATAATAATATTAAATTACTCTAAAACGTGTCCTAATAATATTGGATGATATATGTCGGACCATGGGAATTATTATTTCTATTTTGGGACCCCATGGTGCCCCCTGTGTGTGAAAATTACATTTAATTACTTTTAATTTAAAGTTAAGAAAAATATAACATAAACATATATCTTTTACTAAAACAATTTTTATATGGGGTAATATAAGTGATATCTTTGTCTATAAATAGTCATTAGAAATATAAAAAAACTTCCTAAATCATGTTATATATTTATAATTTTTAGAGATTAAATAAAAAAATTTATTTCTGACACAATGGTGATGTAGTGATTACCTTGTTAACGAATGTTTTAAATAAATGAGATTATGAAAATAAAAATAAATTTATTTTGAAACTTTTTATGCCATAAAATAATTTAAGGGATTATTATGACTTTTTATATTTTAATTTATCATTTTTGAAAGAATCAAGTTGTTATGGGTTTTTAAAAAGTCATTATATGAATAGTATAAAAATTGAAAAAAATGAGTTTCTAAAAAAATACTATTTTATTAAATGATATAATAGTCCTAAAAATATAAGATTCGGAAAAATGACTTAGATATATTTTAAATGTCATTAATGAACCAATTGAGGTTATATTTTCATTTTAGGTAACTTTATTAACCATATAGTATGAATATTCAAGAAGACATGGTAATCGTTAAATTAGTTAACTAAGGGTTAAAGGTAAATGATATGGTTAAATATGAAACCAAAACCTGTCTAAAACCTATTGGTTGAGTGGATTTTGAACAAAAATCATCTTATCTTTGAATTAAATGAGTTTTTTACTTTTTGAAAATCAAAATTCAGTTTAAAATAAAATAATCTTTCAAGACATTCCTAAAGTACCCATCCTCTCTCTTATAAAAGGCCACCACCTGTAACCCCTTACACACACCTCTCAAACCCATTGGATCATCCAACATATTCCAAAATAAGCTCCAAAAATACCTATATTCCTCTTAGAAGCCTTACCATGGGTTGAAAAAAATTCAAGAAATCCTTTTAGTTTAAATCAAAAGGAGTTACTCGATTTGAGGTAATGTATTCTCTCATGATTCTTTCATTTATTTTCCTTCTCCAACCCCCTAAACTATCATTATTATATTATTTTATAACAAAACGAGTATATTCAATATAATAGTATGTTTTTATGAGAATTATTTTAACTACACTTACACGTACCTCAATCTAATGGATATGAACATACTGTTTCTGTGTACGACGGACTACGACCTCATAAAACGATGACTGTTCGATTTTACCCTACCACCTCTCATGGTGGCCATTATGATATCATTTTATTTATATTTATATTTTCTCTATGATACTGCAATTTTTTTACAAACATTCCTTTTTGATTTTCATGTTGTGTAAATATGATAATTTCATTTGAGGAAGTGCGAACTACTGCCCCCTCAAAGTGATATGACTTGTTCATGCCATACATGGAACGTAAAAGGATGGAATTAATGAAATTACATAACATATATAAAATATGATATTATAGTATAATTATAATATACCTATGTATCATTAAGTCTTCATTCCATTAAATATAAAATAGAAATGAAAGTAGCATTCATGCGTACGTAAGACTTACCGTCTCCATGAACGGTGCATTTCATTTCTTATCTCCAAATGTTATGGAATATTATAAATACATATATACTAGATATATACTACATATATATTAATAATATTATGGATATAATTAAATTTTTACCACATGGACAAATTGTAATTATAACAAGATCATTTTCGACTCAAGTACCTAATATCGACAAAACAAATGATATTAACTTAAATAATTATTGAATTTTTATAACATGGTAAGAATTTATATAAAAATAATAATAAAATTGAAAAAGGTTCTGAATTAATTTTAAATTAACTTAAGTTTATTATTTAGGAAATTAAAGAATGAATGAGTCAAGTTTGACATGAGGTAAGGGAACCTTTCACCTTTCTCTTTTAGTCAAAGACTTATTTTATGTTATGTCTTTTAATTTACGCATTATTATGTTGGGATATGTTCTTATATATCATTATTACTGTAAATTTTATGACCAAGTGATGAGATACCGTTTTCACTATTGTCAACTCATTTTCTGGATTTTTATGTAACGCCGTTAGGCTGCCAAATTTTTGTAAGAGATTTCATCTCAATCTCCTTTAATTGAGGCATATTTCAATAATATATACCTACTTAATTTATATGGTGTATAATAAAACCCTTTAAATTTTACTTTCATTCAAATGGAATCTTTTTTCTATGAAGCATTTTACTAAATGAAAAAAGGATTGTTTTTAACGTATGCGACGACAATGACCTCTCCACCGCCGTAATCATTATTTGGATTCCTCTATAAGTCTTAATTTTTTTAAAAGGAAAATAAATATCTTATTCCATTTTTGGGTGTTTTGGTATTAAAAGTGGTTTTTGAAATGGATTGAGTATTTCAATATCTTGAAATGATATCTTTTGATTGCAAATTAATTGTTTTTACAGAAATGTTGATATTTACAATATTTTATGTGTTATGATTATGTAATGGTACTTGGACATTTTACATGTGGTTATGTGATAAACCAATGATGGATGGTTACATGATAAACCAAATGATGGGTGGTTTCTTGATAAACCAATGAGGGGTGGATAAATTATAACCTCAAATGCCTTGGGTATGGAAGTCGGCCGTATGGCTATTCCATTTAGTGATATGTGTGGAATTCAACTGTATGGTTATTCCATTTAAGTATGTTTATGTACCAAGTTATCTTTATATGCTATACGTTGTTTTCTATGGGATTTATGTTAATATTTTGGTTACAAAAAGGGTAAGCAATGAGATTATATTCAGTAAAGTGTTTTTGCTACTTCTTAAAGGTGAAAAGTATTAATTTATGATAAAGTTTTCATGGTTTACATTTTTATTCAAGACTAATAGTTTTCTTTAATTATGTATCCCTCACTGAGCTTTTTATTATCATCCCAAGTTTGGAAATATTTTTCAGAGGACATAATGTAGAGTAGAGTGAAGGATGGGATCAAGGAAAAGTTATTCTGTTAAAACATGAAACGGTGTCATATTTTGTTTTAAATAGTTTTGTTTTTTGAAAAAAAAATGATAGTGAGTACATATGTCTACTTATAATATTAAAAATGTTATGTATAAGTTATGACCTAATTATCTAAATCTATAAACCTGAAAAGATCCTCAATTTTAATTATTATCTTAATTCATGATTATGTAATGTTTAAGGCAGGGGACTTATAGTTGGTATCAAAGTTCAGTTTATATAACTTTATTGGTTAGGGTGTTATTTAAGAATAAGTGACATAACCATAATGTTTATCATTTTAGAAAGATTCATAGTTATTTTAGATAAATTTAAAGAGATTAAGATAACATGAATAAATATATTTTAGTGTTTAACCTCCTCATAAGATAGAATATGATGATTTTAAATATATAACCACACTAACCATTTTAGTTTTAGCAAATGGCTAGATCTAGAAGGCACCAAAGTAACAATGGATGTGAAGGAAAATGTGGTGGTTTTATGAATGAGAAACCGTATGAAATGGGAGCTACAATGAGAACTCTGGTGGTTATTCTTAACCAACTATCTGGATTCATGATTAACCACTTGAACCTTGGTGATTTTTCTATGGAATCATATATGTGAGAAATGAACCCAAATAGAAGTTCAGGTAATAATTATAAAGGTTAGTATATTCAAAAACCTATGTATTAAGGATTTGAAAATAAACACCTAGGAAAATGCTTCAAAGGGATGAGAAGATATTTCAGATGTGGTAATGAAGTTCATAAAGCAATAACCTACCATATAAAAAGGAAACTTCCAGTCGACTCTAGGAAAGCGAAAGAAGTTATTTCCGAAGGATCAATTGAATGTGTTAAATGTGGTGTGCATGGTCATTATACAAATAGATGTCCTATGAAAAAGGTCTAAGAATGGGATCATCAGGATCATACAAATATATGTTTACCAATTTTAAATGTCTTTCCAATTGAAGATGAGGAAATTGAAAATGACCCATGAAAGGTATGGATATTTCTTAGACCATGTTTTGGCATTACTAAAATCTTAGGAAATTAAGAATTTTTTTTATGAAATAAGTATAAATAATAATATAGAAAAAACTTGGATAAAGGATCATGAAGAATGTTCTATGATTAAGATGTCTACATTTTAGGAATTGAAGAGTTATATTGGATATATGGATGATGAATGTTTAAATGTATTAATAATAGGATTAATTTGGAAGAATTTTTATAATATGTGTAAACATGATGTTTGATATGTGAAAATATTAAGGAAGAATTACCTTTTATTATGTGGATATAATGGATAACCTTAGGGGTTCATATGTTCTTTTTTTAGGTGATTAATGGTTATTAAATTTTGGGATGCAAAATGTAATGTATTAGATAAACTTTGAGGAAATTATCTTATTTTTGAGAATGTTATAAGAATTATATGGTTTTATAAAAAGGACAACCCGCAGGATGAGTGGAAACCTGTCACATCCGGAAAGGCCATGGGAATCGAACCCACAGCCGAAGGGCGACAAGGGCGCATCACCTACCACAAACTTATAATAAGTCCCTAGTTAGTATGGCTTATTCTTTTTAGTTAAATGGTTTTATGGATCAAGAATAAGTTGATTTTGGAACTTATTTTTTTTCAAATGGATATCATTAATATAGGATAATGATTTTGTGATTAAGTGATAAATGTTATTTTGGAAGACATTCCCTATTTTGGGAACACTATATTCTTAAGGAAAATAGAATACTATGGGATTTAATTTTAGGAGTAATGGTGGAATTTTATTTTGTAAGAATCTATGTTTTTATTGTGGACTTATAGGAATTCAGGTTATTTATAGAAATAATTATCCTATCTTTGAGAATATGTGATTAGGTTAATTACTTTTTAGTATTAGAATTTAAGATTAGTCGATGTTATTTGGAGATAAATGTTATGATTTATTGTGGAAGACTATGTGATCAAATCCTTATGAATTTTGGGGTTCAAAATTATTTTGGATTATTTTGAGAAATTTTAAAGTCTTTTTTATATTTAAGGGTCTTTATTGAACTTTGGGAATTGTTTGTTAAATTTTGGAGACTAAGAGTAGTATTTGTTTTTATAAAGGATTATCCTTTTTGGGGATTATCTGATCTTGTAATAACCATTTTGTTTTTGGTTAATGTCTAAAGATAGGGGAAATATATAGTTTATCTTTTTTGGATTATGGGATTCTTGATAAGTTTATTCTAGCTCAGAAGATGTGATCAAGTCATCTTGAATACTCATCATTTGGAGAAAAGATGAGTTTGTGGTAGAAATTTATTAAAGGATGAAACTCTACTAGAAAGGTAAGTATATTTCGTTATGTTCTTAGTAAATTTCATAAATAAATTCCTCAAAATTATGAAAAGGATATTAAAACAAAAACTTTGTTTATTTAATTATCCTTATATGAAATCTAAGACTGTTTAACCCATCATAAGTTTGTGGTTTTCTGGTGGTTAACTTTCTCCTGATCATGTTTTCGATCACTCTCCATCAGAACTTTACACTTAGTTTCTTTTCTATATCCATGTTTTCATACATGGAATCCCAGTATGTTTTATACCAGGTTACCATTTTACTTATCTTTATTTATTTTAAATTGATAGTTTTATTGACTCTTTTTCTGATATTGGGATTTCAATGAAGTTTCCAAGCCCAATTTTGAAATTGCAAGGATGCAATTTCTAAAAGGAGGGAAGGATGTAATGACCAAGGTATTTATAGAAAAAATACATTTTCATATCTATTAATATTTATGAATATGATATTAATTTTATGTTAAGTAGGAAACTTTTTCCAATAGCATACTCAAAACGCAACAACGGTTTTCTTTGAAATCTTACGTTGCACACAACTTTGAGTTATACTGAAAACTAATATAATAAAATTATTATTTTAAATGGTAGTAAACACATAACCATTGTATTTTCAAGAATGAACATAACCAACTAAATTATGATTACACATGTTTCTTAAATATTTTTACATTTATCCAATAAATTTTAGAGGCTTAAAATAAGAATAAATCTGATTTTAAGCATGAAAAACTCTAATATTTTTAAAATGTAATTTTACCGCTTTTTTAAGGAGAACCCTTTTTTAAATCTAGTTTTTGTCACCTTTATATGTTCTATTTGACAAAATAAACTTATTAGTTAGAATTAGAACATAAAAATTTACTTTGGATGAAATTTTGGTATTTTTCTGATAAAATTCATATTTTTATGAATAGTGGAGAATACTACATTTTAATTCAAAACTACCTTTTCATCTGATTTATTTATATAGTAAGATTATAATTTTTATTGGTTTTAAAGTATAATTGGATAATATTTTTATCATTTAATCCAATAATGGTAATTGGAAGTAATTTCACATTTTAATTGGACATAAACACATGTCAATCTTTTGATAGTTATTACTTCCTAAAAACCTGCTTTTTGGTTTTGACAATGAGAATTAATTTTAAATTAATTATTGCAACTTCTATGTTTTGAATTTGGAAAAATTAATTCCATATTTGAAATCAGGATGTCCAAATTGTGTAAATAGGTAACTTTTATTTTTATACATTATGAATAGTAAATGTGGTAAATATTTTATTTACTATGGTCAAAGGGTAAATCTGGTAAATAAGGGTAAAAAATAATATTATAATAATATTAAATTACCCTAACACATGTCCTACTCCTATTTTATTATATATATTCTACCTTGGGTATCCTTGGGTAGATTTTGGGATCCCATGGGTCTACTTGTGTGTGAAAACTACATTTAATTACGTTTAATTTAAAGTTAAGGAAAATATAACATAAACATATATCTTTTACTAAAACAATTTTTATATGGGGTTATGTATTCTTTATAATAGAATATAAATAGTCATTATAAATATAAAAACATTTCCTACATCATGGTATTTTATTTATAATTTTTACAGATTAAATAAATAAATTTATTTATGACACAATGGTAATGTAGTGATTACTTTATTAATGAATGTTTTAAATAAATGAGATTATACAAATTAAAATAAATTTATTTTGAAATTTTTTATGCCATTAAATAATTTTAGGGATGATTATGACTTTTTATCTTCTAATTTATGAAATTTTTCTGAAATAATAAAGTTGTTATGGATTTTTAAAAAGTCATGATATGAATAGTATAAAAATTGACATAAATGGTTTAAAAAATATTATTTTATTAAATGATATGACAGTACTAAAAATCTTATATTCATCCAAATGACAGATAATTTTATAAATTTTATTAATGAACCCCTTGAGTTTGTATTGGCATTTTATGTTAACTATATTAACCATATAGTATGAATATAAAAGAAGACATGGTAATAGTTAAATGTGTTAACTAAGGTTTAAAGCCAAATTATAAGATTAAATTTGAAACCAAAACTTGTTTAAAACCTATTAGTTGAGATGATTTTGAACAATAATCATCTTATCTTTGAATTAAATGAGTTTTGGACCTTTTTAAAGTCGTAATTCTATTTATAATAAAATAATATTTCAAGACATTCCTAAAGTACCCCTCCTCCCTCTTATAAAAGGCCACCAGCTCTAACCCCTTAAACGCACCTCTCAAGACCCTTGGATCATCCAAACTATACCCAAATAATCTCATAACATCCCTATATTCCTCCAATAATCCTTAAATTTGGAATAAGGAAATTCAATATATTATTTTAATTTAAATCCAAAAGAGTTACCTGATTTGTGTTATTGTCTTCTCTCAAGCTTCTTTCATTTATTTTCCTTCTCCAATCCAATAAACTCTACCTATTCCATTATTATATAAAAAACAGTTTATTTAATATACTAGGATGTTTTTATGAGATGTATTCAAACTACACTTACTCACACCTCCATCTAATGGATACAAATATACTATTTCTGTGTACGGCAGTCTACTGCCTCACAGAACAATGATTGTTTGATTTTCCCTTACCACCTCTCTTGGTGGCCATTATGATGACACTGTATTTATATTTATATTTTATCTATGATACTGTAATTTTTATTTACAGACATACCTTTATAATTTTCATGATTTTTAAATATGATAATTTCATTTGAGGCAGTGCGGACTACCGCCCCCTCAAAGTGATATGACTTGTTCATTCCATACATGGAACATATAAAGGACGAAATTAATGAAATTATATAACATATATAAAATATGATATTATACTGTAATTATAATATAACTATGTATAATTATTCTTTCATTCTATAAAATATGAAATATAAATGAAAGTAGCGTTCATGGGTACGTACAGCATACCGTCTCCATGAACGGTGTATTTTATTTCATGTCTCTAAATGTTATGGAATATTATAAATACATATATACTAGATATATATGATATATATATGAATAATACTATTTAGATAATTGACTTTTTACCACATGGACAAATTTTAATTACAACAAGATCATTTTTGACTCAAGTACCCAATATCGGCAAAACAACCGTTATTAACTTAAATAATCATGTAATTTTTATAACATGGTAATAAGTGATATAAAATAAATAATAAACTGGAAAAAGGTTCTTAAGAATGTAGAAATTAACTTAACTTTATTATTAAGTAAATTAAAGAATGAACAAGTCAAGTGAGACACATGGTAAGGTAACCTTTCACATTCCACTTTTAGTCAAAGACATATTTTATGTTATGTATTTTCATTTTGATTTTATTATGTAGGGATATGTTCTTATATATCCTTATTTAGGTAAATATTATGCCCAAGTTATTAGACACCCTTTTTTCACTCATCAATTCATTTTATGAATTTTTAAGTAACGTCGTAAGGCTACCAAATATTTGTAAGGGATTTCATCCCAATCTCCTTTCATTGAGTAATATTTCGATAATATATACATCATTATTTTATATGGTGCATAATAAAACCCTATGAATTTTACTTTCATTCAAAGGGGATCTTTCTTCTATGAAGTGTTTTACGAAATGAAAAAAGTAATGTTTTTAACATATGCGGTGACAATAACCTCTCTACCACAGTAATCGTTATTTGGCTTCCTCTATAAGCCTTAATGTTTTTGAAAGGAAAAGAAATCACTTATTAAATTTTTGGGTATTTTGGTATTGAAAATGGTTTTTGAAATGGATTGAGTATTTCAATATCTTTTAATAATATCTTCTGATTGCAAATTAAATTTTATTACTGATGTAAGAACCTGAGTTTTTAAACGGGTCAAAATGCCGACCCTGTTTGAATTTTTGACTTGTTTCCAAGGAAACTAGAGAAAATGGGTAGTTTCTAGAAATTTCCAGACTACACGCCATGTACTTTAAGTACACACAGGGTATATATTAAGTGAGTACTGGTCGTGTGCTCACCGAGTACATGTCGTGTGATGACCGTGTAGAAATTTCTTACTACACAGCATGTAGTTTGAGACACGCCTTGTACCCATGACTATGTGGAGGCTATACATGGCGTGTAGGCATGTTGGCCAGGTATATTTGTTTAACCAATTACACGTCGTGTCCCTCCTGGACACACCGTGTAGTCTCGATGTGAATGAGAGAAATACATGGTGCCTAGGTAAGTTAATGAAGGAAAACCAAGTACACATCATGTATCCCTAGGTACACGCTATGTACCCATGTTGGAAGGTTCTGTAAAGTAAGTCGGCGAAATTCCAGGCGCCAAATGAACAGTTAAATGATATACACAGTGTGTAGTCCAAAAGTACATGCTGTGTAGTTTCTTTTTTTACATTAAAACGGGAAGTAGCCTCGTTTTGAGGCAGGACTCACTTCTTTCACCGTTTTTTGTGAACCATGCTAGTCGGACCTTGTTTCCTCTCCCGGGTCTTCATCCGAGACCCATTTCAATCGTCGACAGATGCGTTAGAACCCCTCAGTAAGGACTCGATTCCGCTTGAGCTGTTTTGTTTGATTTTTGTTCTAGAACGCATTATAGGGGTTTGAGTGGTTTTGACTCTTTTGTAGATCTACCACATTTTAGACCTAATTGGATATTGTTACCAGAGTTATCATCGTATGAGTCTTAGGTAGGTGGTGCATACCTTCTTTTGTGTTTTCGTTGATTGTTGGGTGGTGCGGCCTTCAGCGTTTTTTTTAGGTTTTTTGAGAGGGACCCATTTTTATCAAATATTGCATTTTACATTGGTTATGGACCTATGAGATGCCTTTGGGTATGCCCTGTTACCTATTTTACTTGAGCGGGGCTGGGTGAGAGGTCGTTTCTCATCAGGGCATTTTGGCCAGGGAATTCCAAAATGGTTATATTTGATTTAAATTGTTATAAACTATTGAGTTTAACTTCTTAATCCTGATATAAATTGTTAAAGGCATTCAATACCTCAGTGCTGGTATGGGACTACACCTTTTGTTGGGAAATTCAACTGTTTAGAATGTTTTTCCTGTTTATGTTGTCTATTTAAATATGTTATATATGCAATTGATAAATTTCATATGATGGACCCTTTGGGTGGTGTTGGGAATGGCCCGGATATTGCTGACTGATGCCGATCACGGGTTGGGTTTTCCCCGGGTTACTTTGGGTGGTTTTGACCACAGGATTGGGCATCATGGACGTTGGATTGAGGTATTACGACTATCAGATTGGGCATGGCCTGGGTTACTTGGATGTCGAGGCCATCATACTTGAGCAGCATGGTCGCAACGACATGAGGTGTTAGTTGGGTGGTGGCTTAGGTACTATTTTAGTGATTACCGCTCACCTGGAACTTTGAGTAGTGTTCACACAGAGATACTCCGTGATGAGGTGGTTTTGACAACTTGTGTGGGTAGAGGCCCCCGTTAGTTGCGGTTTAGGTACTTTGGTTGGGGGTGCTTGCCGTAGAAAGCCACGTGAGGGGTGAGGAGACTTCAGGGGATAACATTGAGGCTATCGGGTTGGGGGCTGAGGCTCGCCGTCATTTTAGGGCAGATATCATTGTCCCTCCAGACATGTTATTTGAGGGAAGACATTGCTATTTCTCCGGGTTACTTCTTGTGCGTGCCTTCGGGACTTCAGTACTTGAGGCACGAGGTGTCAGGAGGCACAAGGTGCCAGGTTACTATTCTTGGGCGTGCCTTCAGAACGTCGGTACTTGAGACACGCGGTGTCAGGTGGAACATGGTGTCGGGTTACACGATAGAGATTCCGATGTTGGCCGAAGCAGGTGACACTCCATGGTGGTTTTTGAGCACTAGTGGAGTTTGTGTTTATTTGTGCATCATTCTGTTTACTTTTTTTCTTATAAGTGCATGCCTACTTAAACACTTATATTAGGTATGCACCGTTGGGTGGTATCCTACTAAGATTTGTCTCACACCCTACACGGGCCCTTCGGGATGTGTGTAGACTTTATGAATTTTCATGTAGGAAAGATGCCATCCTCAGGAGCTGGGCTACGTTAGTTGTTGCATGGAGATGGTATGGACCTGGAGGTCTTACCTAGCTGGAGTTATTCTGTTTTGTTTTCTTTTCTGTATTAGCATGCTTATTTTTTGTAGCTATAGTTGGTTAGCCATGGGAGCCCTTTTATATTCAGATATGTATGACCTTCTTTGGATGTATGTTTTATTTTTTAGTAGTAGTTACATGTTATCATCATGCTGTTGTGTT
Source organism: Viscum album (assembly GCA_963277665.1). Classification (NCBI taxonomy): domain Eukaryota; kingdom Viridiplantae; phylum Streptophyta; class Magnoliopsida; order Santalales; family Viscaceae; genus Viscum; species Viscum album. Next base: position 1,679,214,008 of record OY728119.1, on the reverse strand, counting down.
TATTTCCGCTGTTGTTAATATATTTATTTCTTCCGCTGTTTATTGAGATTGAATGTGCTTCCGCTCTGCGAGGCTGGTAAGAGTCTTCTAAGTCATTTATTCCGCTGTATCTCTACTGTTATACTTGGACCAGTATCATTATTATTATCCTCCGAGAGGGTATAGCCTCCCCACTATACCTATCATACCCTCACTGCTAGTCAATATCCTTTGGAATTCGGGGAGGTGCACCTAAGGTAGTAGCACCCAACCTGTTTAGCACTGTTCGGGTGGCTATTCGGGTCTGGGTTGTTACAAAGTGGTATCAGAGGAGTTCTTGACAGGGATTTAGTAACAATGTTTTACTGGATACTAATGATATTGAGACTTCTCTTTTTATTTCTGCTGGTTTTACTATTTGAGATATGGTAGACTAGAGATAGGTTGTTACTGGAACTGGGTTCTAGCTTGTGCTTGGGTGCCTATTGCCCCAGGTATGAGGGATGGACCAAGTTACCTTGGGTGGGAATTGCTGTTTTCTTTTTTTCTCGGATTACAGTTTATATGATTTCCACCTTGGTGGATCACTCGGTGTGTGAGGTTATTGATTGTGATGTATAACCATTAACCCGGTGCAGTAAGGAAGAACTGGACCTCGACCCGGTATGGAAATGCTTTTTTTCTTGGCTTTTGATAGGAACATTTTTAGGGTATTTCAATTTCATAACTACACGTTTGCTTTGTGAGTGATAATTTCATGTGAATAAAAAAAATCAAATACCATGCTTTGTATATTTTTAGAATTTCATGTGGCTAGATATTTGGGTCTAGCTCTTATGAGAGAAGGTAGGTACTATCGGTTGAGGTGATTTTGATCACTATGATTGGGTGACTCGGTCGTCGGTTTGAGGCAATGTTAGTTGTCAGGACGAGCATGGCCTGAGGTACTTTTGATACTTGGATCTGTTAGGGGTGGGTAAGGAGTCCATGAGGCTGAGATGTCGTGGGGCATGGGTTGCGGTGGACATCCAGGGCATGTTCGAACTCAGTGTGACAGGCCTCCAAAGGAGTGTTGAGGATGTGGACAGGTCGGGCATCTGGAGAGGTTTTGCAGGCTGCCTTCTCAGAGCTGGCAGGCAGGGACAAGGACAGACAGTGGCATTTGGAGTTGGTTTGGGTTTGGTACCAGGAGAGGGTAGCCAAGGTTCATCTGCACACGGAGGACGTGACAGAGACAGCGATATCCAGTTGAGGGATCAGTTGTCGGTGGCTGGAGCAGCACTACAGGGGGGGTCAGGCATTAGGCAGTCGTACATTAGGCTAGGTGCACACCATGAAGCTGCCAGAGGCTGAGCAGGCTGGTGAGCCAATGACTGTTAGAGGTACACTGCAGTGTGGTCGTGATTCCCATGTTTCCTTTTTGGCATGACCTCTAGAGGCATGTCCGTTTTGAGTGCACAGGGTGCACATGATCTATGTGAACTGACTAGATTCTAGTCAGTGGGATTGTCACCATATCGTGTGCGTGATATATATATATATTTATGAGATGCATAGCATCGGGGAATCGAGGATGCGTGTTACATGAGGTGTCGTGGGCATCGGGGCATTGAGGATGTGGGTTACTTGAGGTGCAAGGCACCAGGTTCGTTTTTGAGCATCCATGGAATGCATGACCTCGTGGAAGTGGACATTGGTGCAGTGCGAGATACGTTGGGTGTCGGGGACAACACAAGAGCGCCAATGAGGCGCAGGAGTTACGATGCATCACGGAAGGACCATATGTCTAGAAAACAGGTTAGTAAACCTTGTTTTCTTTGAGTTTTGTTGGGTTGAGACCAGGTTAGGTGATTCCTAAGGTGGGGAGCCCACCTTGAGGAATTTAGCCGGGACCTTTGAGACCGGGGAAGTCCGGGTTACTTTGATCGGGGTGGTGTGTTTGGTTCCATCTATGGGTTTCATTTGATAGCTCGAGGATGAGCTATATTTAGGTGGAGAGATTGTAAGAACCCTAGTTTTTAGAACAGGTCAAAATTCCTACCCTGTTTGAATTTTTGACTTGTTTCCGAGGAAACTGGAGAAAATGTGTGGTTTTGAGAAATTTCCAAACTACACGTCGTGTACTTTAAGTACACGCCGTGTATATATTATGCGAGTACTGGCCTTGTGCTCACCAGGTACATGTCGTGTGATGACCATGTAGAAATTTCTTACTACACGGCGTGTAGTTTGAGACACACCGTGTACCCGTGACTGTGTGGAGGCCATACATGGTGTGTAGGCCTATTGGCCAGGGAGATTTGTTTAACCAAGTACATGTCGTGTCCCTCCTGGACACGCTGTGTAGTCTAGTTGTGTATGAGATAAATACATGGCATGTGGGTAAGTCGACGAAGGAAAACCAAGTACACACTGTGTACCCCTAGGTACACGCCGTGTACCCATGTCGGCAGGTTCTGAAAATTAAGTTGGCGGAATTCCAGACGCCAAATGAACAATTAAATGACATACACAACGTGAAATCCTAAAGTACACGCTGTGTAGTTTCTTTTTTTGCACTAAAACAGTCAGTAGCCTCTTTTTGAGGTAGAACTCACTTCTTTTTTTGGGTTTTGTGAACCAAGCCAGCCGGACCTTATTTCCTCTCATAGGTCTTCATCCGAGACCCGTTTCGATCACTGATGGATGTGTTGTAACCCCCTCAGTAATGCCTCGATTCTACTTGAGCCGTTTTGTTTGATTTCTATTCTAGAATGTGTTATAGGGGTTTGAGTGGTTTTGACTCTTTTGTTGATCTACCACGTTTTAGAACTAATTAGAGGCTGTTATCGGTGGAGTAGCATCGTACAAGTCTCAGGTAGGTGGTGCATACCTTCTTTTGAGTTTTCGTAGACTGTTGGGTGGCACGGCCTTCGGCGCGTTTTGGGGTATTTTGAGCGGGACCCATTTTTATCTGATATTGCATATTACATTGGTTATAGACCTATGGGATGCATTTGGGTATGCCATGTTACCTGTTTTTCTTGAGCGGGGCCGGGTGAGAGGTCGATGCTCATCGGGAAATTTTGGATGGGGAATTCCAAAATGGTTATATTTTATTTAAATTGTTATAAACTGTTGAGTTTAAATTCTTAAGCCTCATATAAATTGTTTAAGGCATTCAAGACCTCAGCGCTGGTATGGGGCAACACCTTGTATAGGGAAATTCAACCATTTAGAATTTTTTTTTCTGTTTATGTTTTTTTTAAATATGTTATATATGCAATTGCTGAATTGCATATGCTGGACCCTTTGGGTGGTGTTGGGCATGACCCAGATATTTCTGAGTGATGCCGATCACGGGTTGTGCTTGGCCCAGGTTACTTTGGGTGGTTTTGCCAATGGGATTGGGCATCATGGATGTCGTCTTGAGGCAGTATGACTGTCAGGTTGGGAATGGACCGGGTTACTTGGATGGCGAGGCCATCAGACTTGAGCGGCATGGTCGCAGGGACACGAGGTGTCAGTTGTGTGGTGGCTTAGGTACTATTTTGGTGGTTACCTCTCACCCATTACCTTGATTAGTGTGCAAACAAATATACTCCGTGATGAGGTGGGTTTGACCACTCGTGTGGGTAGAGGCCCCCATTAGTTGCGGTTTATGTACATTGGTTGGGGGTGCTTGCCGTAGAAAGCCACATGAGAGGTGAGGAGCATTTAAGGGATATCATTGAGGCTATCGGGATGTGGGATGAGGCTTTCCATCATTTGAGGGCAGATATCACTGTCCCTCTAGATACATTATTTGAGGGCAGACATCGCTGTTTCTCCAGGTTACTTCTTGGGCGTGCCTTCGGGACATCAGTACTTGAGGCACGAGGTGTCAGGAGGCACAAGGTGTCAGGGTACTATTCTTGGGTGTGCCTTTGGGACGTCGGTACTTGAGACACACGGTGTCAGGTGGAACATGGTGCCGGGTTACAGGATAGAGATTCCAACATTGGCCGAAACAGGTGACACTCCATGATGGTTGTTGAGCACCAGTGGAGTTTTTGTTTATTTGTGCATCATTTTGTTTACTATTTTTCTTATAAATTCATGCATGCTTAAATATATATATTAGGTGCACACCGTTGGTTGGTATCCTACTGAGATTTGTCTTAGACCCTGCATGGGCCCTTCGGGACGCGTGTAGACTTTATGGATTTGCGTTTAGGAAAAAGGTCAACCTCCGGAGCTGGGCTGTGTTAGTTGTTGCATGGAGATGGTATGGACATTGAGGTCTTACCTAGCTGGAGTTATTCTATTTTGTTTTATTTTCTGTATCAGCATTATTATTTGTTTTAGCTACAGTTAGTTATCCATGGATTCCTTTTTATATTCAGATATATATGACCTACTTTGGATGAATTTTTTATTGTTCAATAGTAGTTACATGTTATCAGCATGCTGTTGTGTTTATTTCTACTGTTGTTGATATATTTATTGCTTCCTCTGTTTATTGAGATTGAATGTGTTTCTGCTCTGTGGGTTTGGTTCGAGTCTTCTAAGTCATTTATTCCACTGCATCTCTACTGTTATACTTGGACCGGTACCATTATTATTATCCTCTGAGAGGGTATAGCCTCCCCACTATACCTATTAAACCCTCTCTACTAGTCGGCAGCCTATGGCATTCGCGGAGGTGCGCCTAAGGTAGTAGCACCCGACCCGTTTAGCATTGTTCGGGTGGTTGTTTGGGTCTGGGTTATTACAACTGAAATATTGATATTTTTAATATTTAATGTGTTATGATTATGTAATGGTACTTGGACATTTGATGTGTGGTTACTTGATAAACCAATGATAGGTGGTTTTGTGATAAACCAAATTATGGGTGGTTCTATGATAAACCAACGATGGGTGGTTACGTTATAACCTCCAATGCATTGGTTATGGAATTCAGTGGTATGGCTATTCTATTTAGTGATATGTGTGGAAGTCAACTATATATTTATTACATTTAAGTATGTTTATGTACCAAATTACCTTTATATGAAATACGATGTTCTTTATGGGCTTTATGGTAATATTTTGGTCAAAAAAAGGGTAAGAAATGATCTTATATTCAGTGAGGTGTTTTTGATACTTCTTAATGGTTAAAAGTATTACTTTATGATAAAATTTTCATGGTTTACATGTTTTGGACAGACTGACAGTTTCATTTCCTTATATATCCCTTACTGCTCTTTTCTTTATCATCCCATGTTTTGAAATGTTTTTCACATGACATAATTAATAGTAGAGTCAAGGATGATATTAGGGAAAAGTTATGCTTTTAAAACATGAAATGATTTCATATTTTGTTTTAAAGAGTTTTGTTTCATGAAAAAAAATGATAGTGAGTAGAAGTGTCTACTTGTAATATTAAATATGTTATTGAAAAGTTATGACCTAACTATTTAAATATCTAAACCTGAAAATATCCTCAATGTTAACTATTAACTTAATTCAAGATTATTTTATGTTTAAGGTTGGGGCCTTATAACGTGGCCAACCAGGTTTGGTAACTCAGGAGTGAACCGGGTCCAAGATGTCACACAACATCCTGATGGGAGTCCTTTTTCCTTATTATTCATACTTATACTGAAATTACTATATGAAACTATGTTTGGAATAAATAGAATCTACCAATTCTTATCTCACTCTTCTAAGTTCCTATTATTTGATGTTAGGATCGGGTTCACACTATAAATTTTTCAATGAAAGGTTAAATAATAACTTTTTGACCTTCATAAAGTCATCGAAAATGAAAACTGTGGTGAAAGAGTCTAAAAATAGAATTCAGATGTTTGAAAGACCATTAGTTTAGCTCTCCTTTTAAACCCTTTAATACTTTATGTGTATTATCAAATGATATGTGAAGGTAAATGTGTTGAGCTTCAGAGAATTCCTCTTGAGATTCCTTTCAAAACTTATCATATGAAATATTTTGGATTTGGTGCCTTTGAACCAACTTATATATTCTTTATGATAACATGTATTCATTGTTTTTAATGTTAATAAAATCTTTATCACAAAATTATTGTTGTTCTATATGACATAGTATGTGATAATGTATTAAGAGTAGGTTTCACACAAAACGGTCATAACTGTTCCCCACTATGATGAGAACCTAGAGGTTCCACAAAAATATTAATAAATATATGTTTTATAGACATATGAAAACATTTGATGGGAAAAATGATATTGGATATTTGGGGTGGATACTCATGGGACATTGAGATACCTTTTAATGGTTTACGCCCTTGATATTTCCAATGTAGGAAATTATGAGAATGAGACCCGCCAATAGGAAATAAAAATTTATAGGTGTCATTGGATGTTACTATCTTTATAATTGTGTATTTACCCTTATAATTTATTATTTTTATTATTAATATTGTTATAATTCGTGTACTTTGATGTTTTGACAAAAACTGTGATGACATATGTTTGCGGTGAGATGGGATACGTTGGGTGCATCATGAGTAATATTTCATTAATGAATAATGCGAGAAAGGATTTTACCCTTATGTTATTTAACATAAGTTTATATCTTATACCATTTGATGGAAATTATATAACATAAATATATCCATGGACATGGTTTTCTATAGGAAAAATCAATTTTCAGAAATTCAAAGAAAGATGCATCAATCACATAGGTTTATGGAACCAACATGAAACCTGGTTGATTAAATATATCATGATATAGAGATTTATTATATAGTAAGTATGTATATGAGTTATTATATCATTTCACTATTAAATTATTTCTTTATGGATTCCTTTTCTTGTTGCTAGATGACAGCCTTCACCTATAGGATCATGACATTGAAAGAGGTCTAGTAGCACATGAGCCTCAGCCCAGTTGGTGAGGAATCCTGAAGTGAATCCAGGAAACCTGAGATCAAATCATAGCAGAGGCTAATTTCTGGGTACTGTAGAAGGTACTGTAGTAGGAACTGTGCACTACTATAGTGGGAGCTGTAGCAGGCACTGTTTGGCACTGTAGTAGCCAAGAATATTCCTTTGTTTGGGCCTTTAGGCCACCGATTTCGTCCCCGAGTCCTTTAAGGCCTTCAAGCCACCCAGACCTTTAAGTAAGTAAGGACTTTGGGCCACCTCAAGGCCTTCGGGACACCTTTAGTGCAAATGAAAACCAGACAACCTACATGGAACAAGATTCAGAAGAAGGATGAGTTAAGAGATTTCACCATAGTAGAAGCTAAACAGATTGCAAGAATGAGAGGGTATGGAACCAGCCATCGGGATAAGCCTGTGCATGCACGGGAAAGCCTAGACAAATATCTATGAAAAGGTGGAGAGATGGTTTCACGATGAAGATGCTGTGGAGGAGTAGTTCCATGTAGTTAGTCTGGGGTTTATGTAATGTTTGAAGCCTATGGGCAATGAATTCCTCTAAGTCCTACGGGCCATGTAATACTTACTCTTAGGGGTCTTGTAAGGTTTCCACCTCACCCCTTGAAAGGTGTATTATCAAAAATCAATAAAAATGAAGGCCTTTGGGACATTGGGGGAAGGAGGTCTAGTAATAATGACATCAAACTTAAATATATTTTTAAGAAATTTGGAGTCCCTTTAGAAGGGGAACATTCAAAATGTTTCCAATAACTCCAAAAATAAAAAAACACAAAGGAAATTCATTAAAAAGGTATTTTAGAAAGGTGGATATCATTTTAAAATATATTTTGAGCCATCACATAAAATAAAAAAAATCAAATCATAGAAAACAATTACTCCAACTACAATGACAATAGTATGATCCATTAATTTTTTATCATCAATATTTTTTTAGAAATATCTTCTTGTATTATATAATATATAATAAAATTTGTACATGTTTTTTGTTATAGATAAATCTAAAATCTCAATGATATCCATTAATTAAAGGGATTTGTTGGTACAATCATTTATTTATTTTTTTGATGTTTAAAAATATTAATTTTTATATATTGATGCTTTTTTGTTAATGTATGTTCCTTTGAATTTTACTTTCATTCAAAGGGAATCTTTTTTCTACAAAGCATTTTACTAAATGAAAAAAGGAATGTTTTTAATGTATGTGGTGATAATAAACTCTCCACCACCATAATAATTATTTGTCTTCCTATATAAGCCTTAATGTTTTTAAAAGTAAAAAAACACTTATTCAATTATTGGGTGTTTTGGTACTGAAAATGGGTTTTTAAATGGATTGAGTATTTAAATATCTTGAAATGATATCTTGTGACTGAAAATTAAATGTTGTTACTGAAATTTTGATATTTGAAATGTTTTATGTGTTATGATTATGTTATGGTAATTGAACATTTGAAGGATGGTTACATGATAAACCAATGAGGGTTGGTTACCTAATAAACCAAATGACGGGTGGTTCTTTGATAAACCAATGATGGGTGGTTAAATTATAACCTCCAATGCATTGGTTATGGAAGTCGGTCATATGGATATTCCATTTAGTGATATGTGTGGAAGTCAACCATATTGTTATTCCATGTAAGTATGTTTATGTACCATGTTACCTTTATATGCTACACAATGTATTCTATGAGCTATATGGTAATCTTTTGGTTACAACAAGGGTAAGTAATGAGCTTATATTTAGTGACGTATTTTTGTTACATCTTAAAGGTGAAAAGTATTACTTTATGATAAATTTTTCATGGTTTACATGTGTTTACAAGACTAATAGTTTTATTTAATTATGTATCCCTTATTGAGATTTTTATGCTCATATTAAGTTTTAAAATGTTTTTCATAGGATATAATGAAGAGTAGAGTCAAGGATGGTATCAAGGAAAAGTTATGCTGTTAAAACATGAAACGATGTCATATTTTGTTCTAAAGTGTTTTTTTATGAAAAAAAGGATTGTGAGTAGAAGTGTCTACTTGTAATATTCAAGATTTTATGTATAAGTTATGACCTGATTCTCTAAATATCTAAACCTAAAAATATCCTCAATGTGAATTATTAACTTAATTCAAGATTATGTAATGTTTATGGCTGGGGCCTTACATATTAATTATGATGAAACCATTTCACTATTTGTAATGATGAATTCCATCAAGATTATACTTGAAATTGTTTCCTTCCACGAATATGATATTTGGAAAATGGATATCAAAATAGCCTTTGTTAATGGGAATCATCAAGAAATTATCTATATGACACAACTCAATGGGTTTGTGACTACAAAGAATGATAACAAGAAATTAAAATTTTAAAACAACATTTATGAATTAAAGTAATCATTTCGGCCATTGAACATTCAATTTGATGAATCTATAAAGGAATTTGGTTTCATAAAAAAGGAATGTGATCATTGTGTCTATAATTGGTTTAGTGGGAGTGATGTCATTATCTTAATTTTATATCTTGATGACATATTACTTATTGGAAATGTGACACCATCCATACAATCCATTAAGGCTTAGTTGAAAAAATGATTCTCCCTAAAGGACTTAGGTGGGGAAGTATATATTCGTTGGATCATGGTCTATCATGATAGATCCAAGAGGATGCACAACCCAAGTCAAAGTACATATATTGACATGATACCAAAGAGGTTTGGTATAGAACAATACAAATAGGGATTATTTCTAGTGTCACATGGAATTCATCTTTCTAATAAAATGTGTCCTCAGACACATGAGCAAAGACAAAAAATGGAAAGGATTTTATATGAATCAACAATTGGGTTATTCATATATGATATGCTATTTACTAGGATAGATGAAACTTATGCATTAAGTTTGGAAGTAAGATATCAAGTAGACCAGGGTGACTGCCATTAGATGAAAGACAAGAATATCCTTAAGTACCCAAGAAATATTAAGGATATGTTATCAGTCTATGGAGGAGATGAGGAACTAGTCATAAAAGGATATACATATTATAGTATCCAAACAGGTCAAGATGATATGAAATTGCAAACATGATACATCTTCACTTTGAATGGAGATGTATGGTTGCGAACTCTACAGTATAGTCCAAGTATATTTTTGCTTATAATATAACAAAATAATTATAATGGATACACAATTTATTCCAAGATATTGACAAGGTACCGAGTATTAATGATCATATCACACTCTATTGTGATATTACTACAGATCCAACCCTTACTAAGGATATAAGGTCACATCGTTGGATTAATAATATACTTTAAAAGTATCATCTATTGAAGGATTTTTCTCCGAGTGGTGAGGTTATAGTGAGTAGTTTTTCCAAGGAAGAAAATATTGTGGACACCGTGACTAAAACCTCATCTCAGCATAAAGATGATTATACTGTGAGGTCTGGTAGAATGAAAGTCGTAGGAGTTATCTCTAGTCTGTGTGGGTGTTTTTTAGAGCTGGTGTCCTATAAAATAATGTTTATACTTTGATTTCATGTATATATGATGAATTGAATATTAATAAAATATATTTTTTAAAATTATTCAATTTTCAGCATGACTTTAATGTAATAATGTCATATAGTATCTATCATAATGATAAGGTCATATAAATTCTTTCTTATGATTATAAAACTGAAATGAAATAAAAATATTCATAAATATATTTCTAACGTAAATAAAATTATATTTTTTGATTCATATAACATGAATATATGGTGTGAGTACTTATAAGAGAATGATTCTTCCCCTCAAGAAGTTATTACTTGGTAATTTCTAATATGGGAGATTATGAGAACATACCCACCAATAGAAATTTTGTATGTCTTAGTTTCACCGGATATTCTTATCTATGAGTGTGTGTAATGGTTTTAAGACTTTATAATTATCATTGATGCATGTCATGAATTACACACTTAGATTTACTAATGAAAAACATCACGCCATATGTTGGTGAGAAGTAGGGTATGTTGGTTGCAACACGAATGAAATGTTATAAATGGATATGTTGAGAAAGGATTTGTCGCTTCCATCTTTATGGATGTTGATATCACATCCATTTAATTATAATAGAACCATCACATTAAATTCCATGGACATGCTGTAACAATGTGTCTATTTTATATAGTCAAATAAAAACATATTGAGCATATAGGTTAGTGACACGGATGTGAAACCTACTTAATTAGATATTGTGATAAAGGGATTACATTACATGGTGAGTGTTCATATGTGGTTGTCATTGTTGTGGCATTAAGTTATTTTCTTTGGGGACCATGACCCATTAATTGATAGAATTATTGTACTTTAGGTAAGATCGCCTAATTATAAAAATAAAGAAAAATATAGGGTCACAGACTAAGTTTTTCTATTGATTAAAATTAAATTATACTTGAATTTAATCAATTGAACAAATATTATTCTCAAGACCGAGGAATAATTTTATTCACGCTTTATCGATCGAAAATATTTATTGATGAGTTAAATATTTAATATAAATATTTATTTGGGTGTTCAATAAATGTAAAAGGATTTAAAACAGACCAAGACCATGTCTAGTGAAAAATATTAATTTAAAATCCAATTAAATCATATTTTTTATTGTGCATGTTAGCACACATATGCCATAAAATAATAATAATATTATTATTATTTTGTAATGTATTTTAATAAAGGTCATTATATTATTTAAGGGATGACATGAAATTAAATAATATTTTAACCTAAACCCTAACTCTATAAATAGATGCTTATGTCAATTGTGTAGTTTTAATCAAGAAATAGATAATCATTCTATAAAAATAGATTTCTCTCGCAAATTACTTTATCTTATTTCCTCTCAATATTGATAAACCCAAGAGAGGTTCCTTCAAGATTGAAGGATGAGAGATAAACATGAATGATGAAAGACAATTGGTTCTCCATGTTAGCACCCAAAAATCAATTTAAATTTATCGAATATAAAAGGATCATGTGTGGATCAAAACTATAGGGATTCTACACTTGGATCCATGTGGCGAAACAAAGGTAATCTCAAAAATGGGTTTTGGGTGATCAATATATGCATCAAATAAAAGATCCCAATATAAGGTAAATCATTTCTTCAGATCTAGATAAATTAATTATAAATTCACATGAAATATCCTATATTGGGGTTTTGGTAAACTCTAAATTAAAATAAATTTTAATTTAATTCCCACCAAGGTTTCTTCCACTGTTCCCAGAAACTACATATATTACACACATAGAGAAACAAATATTTAATAAATGTGTTTAAAAATAATTATATAAATATATAGATAAAAAAATTTATTTAAATATATAAATAAAAATAAATATGATATAATATATTACAAAACAATCTTAGGGAAGTGGTAAAGGGGTTCAAAATACACAAGGGATGTCAAAGGATCAGGTCCAGAAATGCATGCTGGTGAAAAATTAGATAGGAAAGGGAAAAGCACTAACAAAGGGGAATTGTGATTGCTAATACAAGGGGGTTCATGAGAGTGGGAGTGGGGGTATAAGGAATGACGAGGTGGATGAGCTCTCAATAAATAATATTTTTTCCCAATTTTATTAGTGCTAAAAAAGTGCTGATAATGGGTGTCTTTATCGATTCTAAAACAAAAGCATTAGTAAAGGTTTACTTTAATGAAGATTTTCTTTTAACACTTATACATGAAAAATTTAATAGTTTTGTTTTATAGCACTAATAAAGGGGGACTTTATCAGTGTTAAGACAAAAGTTCTGATAAAGGATCCCTTTGCCGTCACTTTTTTAGCACTGATAAAGGCAAGGACTTGTAATGACTCTTAGCACAACAATGCTTTTTTAGCACTGATAAATACCATTTTTAGTGATTTTAAATGTTCTATATATATTAATTCCTCCCATAACAAGTGGTATCATATCTAAGTTCATTGAGTCTAAAGATGTATTTGGCTAGATTAGAGGTTGAGAAGTTTTATGGGGAGACTGATTTCAATTTATAGATGGAAAATGCATGATATTTTTGTCCAAAATGGGATTTATGAATATTTGGAAGGATCTAAGAAGAATATCACTACTATCTCTACTATATGAGACACCTTGAACTCTTTTGAGGATATTTACCTTAATTTTTTAAATAAAGATCATTATCTGTTGTTGTTGACCATAACTGACAAGGTTTTGAGAGAAGTGGTCTATGAGTCTTCTACCTATGTGATCTATCTATATACTGAGCATCTTTACATACCTAAATGTCTTTTAGGAAGGTCACAAAAATAAAATGAATCTTTATAATTTTAAAAATTTCCTAGACACCTCTTTGAAAACTCATTTAAATAGTTTTAATAAGATAATGTTATATTTAGTAAATGTAGCTATCAAAATTGATAATGAGGACCATGATTACTTATTTTTGAATTCCTTAAAAAATATTTTAAACTAGTTATATATGCTAGGATGTATGGTAGAGATTATATAATTTTTGTGGAAATAAATTATGTTGTCTTGTCTAGGGATCTTTATATTCATGGTTTGAAGATAGAGGGAAGCCAGGTGAAATTTGGACCCAATTTTATTAGCCTTAAATGTCAACCCAAAGGTAAAAGAAAATAAAATAAAGATATTAGTTGGTTTAAAAAGTTAAATTTATATCAATGTGAAAATACGAGCCTCAATAAGAGATATTGTCATGATATTTTTTCCTATGAAAACAAGGCTCAAAACAATGTGGTATACCCCAATTTTGATAATTTCAAGGTTCTTTGAGTTTATTTAGTAGTGTAGTTATAAGTTTAATTTTTTGTATATTCCTAAGACTCGATCTGCATGTGATTTTTAGGGGCCCTCAGTTAGAAGAGAGGGTGTGGTTGTGGTAGATTTTCTGAGCTATTTGGGTTCAAGTAGAGACTTGTATCCTATCAGATTACTAGGTTTTTCTATTTTATTTATTAATTCATTTATAACCATATCAATTTTGAGTTTTTTTATACTTATCATTTTTTCCATATTTATTTTCTATTTTAGGAATTTAGTAGTCCTCTGGTTTCTTTGGATTTCATTCAGGCATGAGAGAGATGACTGAGACATCTAATGGAATGTGTGCAGATGGTTGTAGGTATGTAATGTGGAATCTTGGGTAATTGAAGGTATGCTAATTGATTAATGTAGTTGCTTATAATATTTTTTATCAACATGTTTTAGTAGTTTCTATAGTATATGTTTTGGTGAGGGTATACATGTGTCGTTGTGGTACACACTAGGTAGTTGTTCAGTCTCGGTTGATTATGTTTGAGATTCAGATCTTTTGTTAGTGAAGTATGTCTCAACTAGATGATAGGCTAGGCCAGTATAGGCCTGTAAAAACATCAATCGTGTTTTTTTAAAATTTATTTTATAAGGTATAGATTTGTTAAATTTGAAATGTTTTTTTGTTAGAAATTAAAATATTTAGTTTTTGATTTTTTTAAATCCATTAATAATCTCTAATTGTATATTTTAACCTCATTTTAGTTTTATTAAACATAGATTTTGTGTGTAAGTTTAATGGTTTTGGATAACCTTACACAAGCATTGAATTATCATTATGGATTGGCCGATTTACCCTTAAATGGGTCGAGTGTTGGAGTCGCTTACATTTACCTGAGATGGGGTACCATTTTTGGATATGGTTTTATTCATATCACCCTCACACATGGGTCAATAGAACTTTATGTAGTGGTCAACCAACCATCAAATAGCTGGGTAGTGGGACCACTTACCTTTATGTAGCGTGATGAGGACCCTTACACAGTTTTAGACATTCAAGATCAATTGCATCGACTTATTCCCAAAGATCCTCGACTGACCATGTTTCCTGATTCCATTAATTTTGTTCTAGGAATTTGTTTCTTTATTTTTTTAAGTTCACGATATCCCTAGTTGTGTCAAGTGAGACAAGATTCAAAGCTCAAAGAAGGTTGAATCCAAGAGAGATTGAGTGATAGCGAAAGAAGATAATCTAGTGTAAGGGATTTTTCTGAGGTTTTTTGGTGAAAAAACTCACGACTTAATTTGAAAATTTATTTCCAATGGAGAGATCAAAACTATGTGAGTTTTGAGGAGGAAAGTATCCACAATTTTTTGGAGGGTTTCTTTGACAAGTAATTTCAAATCATTGTAAGGGGGTTTTGACATGGACTTTATCTTTTCTGGTTGATCATTTTTCACTACTGTGTTTCTTAAGCTTATTTATTCCTTCCTAGGAAAGTGTAATTTAATTTTATTCCTCTGGTTTTATATGTTATCATTGTGTTATCCCTTTTCTCGTATTTCTATTTTATGCTTCTATTTTTTTTCTTAATAATAATAAAGTTCTGTGGATGGTGTTCCTACTATGGAGTGGGACAAAAATGTCGGGACCACATAAATTCTATGTTCTCTTTTCTTTCTAGTATTTTATTATTCTCATTGTGGTTTATTATATACTATTGTTCCAATTTACTTGCCTATGTTTTTATTAAATATATATTTCTTATCGAATCATATTTTGTCTTAGATCATATTTTTTTATTATGTGGTGTGTCCTGTGATACTACCTCCTACTATGGAGTTTGTATCTATAGTGTTGTACTCCCTATAAAACTATGATTATAAAAATTTTAATAAATATTTAAAGTATTAATATCATTTGAGACTCAATTAAGGAAGTGAGAAGAGGAGAGAATGTGGATCCCAATGTGAGTGTTACCTGATACCTTGTAAAATCCAACAATGGGTACCAGGTTGTGGAATCAATAGATGTAATTCCACCCATGGGATATATTAGGTACTTATTATCCTACCAATATGTATCTGATGGTAGTTAATTTATCTCAATAATTTATTTATTTCACTATCAGGAACCCAATGATTGTACAGTGTACATCCAATGGTTTTAGATATGCAATCTTGAGAAATTGCTATATTTTTTTTATACCTAAGTGATATTGATTTATATTAAAGAATGAAATATTTTATATCATTATAAATTTATTATGATTCACATAATATGATTATAACACTCATATTAGTTATGGGTAAGTGATTGATTATTGTTTGGTTGGGTGAGATTAAAGGAATATGGAAAAGGCGTTGAAGAAATATATTGATTTTAAAATTGAAATGTGGAAATTAAATATTTTTTAATGGTATTAGTTTAATAAGGTGTGTTTGAGGATATTTTATTGTTAGTTATACTCTCAAATAAGAGAGTTATTTTAACAAATTATCAGTGAAAATTTAAATAATTTTTTAAGTGTTGAATTAAATATTAGTGTGCACAAGTTCAAGAAAAAATTAAAACATCCATCTTGAATATTTTTATTCTAAAAGATTTTATTTCATTTTAACAACTTTATTTTATCTTTTTAAAATCTAAAATAATTAATGAAAATTGAATTTTTATATTATATAATTTTTAGGGAATTAATATTATAAAATTTCAAGTACCAAAGATGAATATAAATATTTTTTACGAGATGTATAAATTTCTTTATATACTTTGATGAAGTTCATCGTTATGTTAATGAAATATATTCTTTTATTTTTTATGAAAAAACAACTGTATTTTTTATTCTTATTTTTTTTTGTTTTTTTCATCTAGTTGTAATATTCTAATATCATGTTAATCTTTATCAGCATAAATCTATAGGGTTTTGATAGACTAGTTTTTGAACAAAAATATAAATACCCTTTTTTATCACTCCAAAAGTAATTTCTCCACACTAAAAAGTATTGAGAAATTCAGTGCTCAAAGGGAGGGTTCCTCAAAGATAAAAAAACAATAAAAAAGGGTCCCATTCTAATATATACATAAGAACTGATGAATGAAGTTTTACTATCACTCTTTGGGAACTAAGAAAGGACACCCATTTTCTAGTTCCTTTATTATGCTATTAAAGGCCATACTAGATTGTCACAATAAATTTTTAGTGCATCAACGACCCAATAAAAACAAGAACACAAATATATAATGAAATAAATAAAAAAAATAAACCTAATAAATTTGAAAGTTCCTATAATTAAATAAATAAATAAATCTCATTATTGGAAAACATATTTGTATGTTCGTTTATAGTTACAAAATTAATAAATACAATATTTTTAAACCCACTTTATTTTAGTATTTTTTTTCAATATGTGTTAATGAGATAAGTGAACATGATGTCAATATGTGATAGAGGTGAAGATCTTGGATGATTGGAGTTCCCAATATTTTTTAGAAAAGAATATGATTTCCCAAGTAAGGTGCTGTAAAGAGAAGTGAATTGTGAATATTATATATCATTTAATTATTTACCTTGAGGCTTGGAAGTTTTTTGAGGTTATTTCATTATTTGTATGGAAAATACATATGAGGAAGTTGTTAGGAACTGATGTTTATAATCATTTTGAGTAGTTTCATTAGTTGAAGGTGGTGTTTCCATGTTATTTAATGGTATTCACTCAATTGATTGAAAAGGTTATTTAAAGATTCATATTCTTGGTATTTATTTTGTATATATGGATCAATAATAATTAGAGAATATTAATATAGTTATATCCTTATTTTTATAGGTTATCGATCTTATATGGAGACACACATGGATGATGTTATAAGATTTATTTAACAATAAGACATCCAAAAAAAATCTAAGAATTGAGGTTACTATGATTAGTTGACTGTGACTTCTTGTGATGATAAATTGTGATGATTGATGTGGTAATATTAAATATAAATACTATTACTAATTTTGAGAACAAATTATACAAAATTTTATGGAAGTTGGAAGGCCTAATTATTTATTAAGGCCTAGAAAGGTTTTGAATTAAAATCGATTCCCATGTAAAGGTAAATCATAGTTAATGTATGATGCATGAGGATAATTACACCTTGTATAAATGTCTGACAAAAATTCTATGAGTTTTATAAAGGTACATAATGAATAAGTTGATGTATCAAGGTAAAGTGAGAATTATACTATTTTTGTAATTGTATTCTCTAACCTATGTAAAGGTTAAACAGAGATTTGGTTTCCATAAAAAGGTTAGTCAAACTTTGTGTAAAGATATGCCAAACATTTCATGAGTTATTTAAAGGAATTCCAAATATTTAATGAATATTCTTAAAGGTACTGAGGATAATTGAAAATATGTATAAAGTTATATAGAAATATAAAATGTTTCATAACTATGAACTCAAACTATAGTAGATTCTCATGACAGATCTTTATCTTTGATGATTGATTCACATGATTGATCTTCACAGTCAGATGTTTTTACACGTGGTTGATCCACATGGTTGATCATCATTTTCCATAATCACTTTACTAGTTGATCTCGACATACAGAAGGTTATATACGTGGTTTATCCATTGTGTTAAAAAACCTATACAGTCTCTTTTCTACCGTATAGTTGATCATAAGAACTTGGATAATTATCAAAGCTACTAATGTGTGAAAATTTGAGATTCTAGAATTTATATTTATATAAAATAAAATGATAATTTACTAAGATGATGAAAGTGTGATTTTATCCATGGATAAAACATAATTATAAAACACATGATCATGATCCTAGCTAAGATGAAAGGGGATATACCAAATGAGAGAGAAAAAGATAATGTTGAAAGAGTTACATGCCACAAAATGAGATTCCATGTCACCAAGATTACATGGAATTATCAAGTGAACTTATAGAGTAAATTTTTTAGAAGAAATAATTAAATAGGTGATGGTGGTAATTCAAATATAATGTTAAGGAAACATGTTGATCCTTTATCCATATTAGTAAGAAGACTTTGAATGAAATATTTAACTCAATGATTATGAGTTTAAATGATTTAATCTAAGATATTGAGGTCCAAGAATATTTATATAATTATTGTGGAAATAATATTTGTGAAAATATGTGTGAATACATAATTATAGGAGCTTGAGAAAACGATGATAGTACATATGATTCTATACATCCTTTACATTCTCTTTATTGAAGAATAAGAGTGAGTTCCAATGTTGTCCTTTCACACTTAATAAGAATATGGAGGAGAAAGACAATTAATCCTAGCCTACTGATCACACTCGCATTGAGATATTGAGAGATAATGTCTATAGTCACCATTTTATATAAAATTATAAAGAGTAGTGAGATTGGATGTACTAATATAGATCATATCTCAATCTGTATAGTTGATAAAAATAACATATAATCAACTATTTTAGAAGTCCAATGAATCTTGAGGTAGCCCATCTGATTTCTGCAAGGGAGGAAGAAGATCATTCATACAGTCCACGAGGGACTTTATCCATTATTGGTGTTCTTTATTAAAGAAGGTTCTAGTCTATTCTCATGTACAAAGGTATATTAATCCCTCACTTTATTTATACTCAATTGGTTCTAGGATATAAAATTAAAGTTCATACCATTTCTTATGAGTTCTTTGATAATAATAAGAAAGTTGTCCACATTGGATAATAACCATGATACAATGGGGATGTAGTCATTCTTAGAGAGGAAAACCCTGTTAACAAAACCTTGTGTTATCTTGTGTTGATTTCCTATTTTATACCTACATAATGACCATATATGAGAAAGGGATAAGGATATCCCCTCAATAAAAATAGAATAGGTGATAAAGGGATAAAAGTAAAATTTTAATAAAAGTATACCAACACAAATTCACCCCCGCCCGGTGTTATACACATCCCAAGGTGATCTTAATAAAATTTATAAAAACAACATGTTTAGAATAATATGTCAAGGAAGAGATATTCCTTGTAATTATAATAAAACTATAAATTATAACAACAATTTAAATGAGTAATGCATAATAATTAATAAACAACAAGTGATTTTATAATAACACTTAATAAAATTTAAATTAATTAGAAATGAAAAATAAATACAATTTTGGTTATTATTACCACACTAAGAGTTGAAATGACATGCGGTTCATTCCTACATGCCATAAATTAATAATCTATTGTTTTCCAACAGTTTCATGAAAGTATGATTTTATTTTCATGAAACTGTTTTTTATGTATGTTTTGAACTAACATGTTACTTTTAGATTTAAAACACACATTTTATATCCTTTAGACCACAAAACATGTCATAATGATGTGAGGCTCATTATTATATATTAAAAATGAATAAAATTACATTGGTTTATAGTTTCATGATATTTTATGTACATTTGATTAGTTTTGAGTATGTTATGTGCACTTTTACCTCATTAAAGCTAAAAATAGAAAAATATAGTATGGGTCATTCTGAACACAATGCATGCTAGAATGATGCATGGTTAATTATTTCAATACCAAAATTAATCAATTGATATTTTAATATAATTTCACAACAATATGAGCACATTTTATTATAATTGATCATGTGACACATGTTTTCTACAAAAATTTCACTTTTAAATTGAAAAAGATACACTTTTCATTATTCTGACTACATAGAGAGTCAGAATGTTTTGAGGTTCATTCCTACATTGCATAAATGAATCAATTATTCATTCCACGAGTTTTATGATATTATGATATCATTTTATTATAATTAATCATGTGATGCATATTTTGAACTAAAATGACACTTTTAAATTAAACACACATGTTTTCAGTCATTATAAACACACCGTATGTCAGAATTATTTGCACTTCATTCTTACATTACAAAAAGGAATCAGTAGTAAATATCCAATAGTTTCATGAAAATATGATAGTTTTTTATTATAACTGAGCATTTGATGCACATTTTGAACATAAATTTCACCTTTAAATTATAAAATACAGACATTTGGTCATTCCAACCACACCGAGAATTAGAATGGAATGTGTTTCATTCCTATATTTCAAAAATTAATCAATGATTATTATATTAAAGTTTTATGATAATTAAATATCATTTTATTGGAATTGTGCATCCAATTCATGTGATTTTCAGTCATTTTCATACAATTTACAAACAATACGAGTGTGTTTTCTTGGAATTGATCATGTGATGAATGTTTTTAACTAATATGTCAATTTTAAATGGAAAAAGACACACTTTTGGTCTTTATAAACACACCAAGAGTTAGAATAATGTGTGGTTCATTTGTATATGCTACAAATAAATAAAATATTGTTACCATATAGTGTTATGATTGTACAATCTCATTTTCTCATAATTGATAATGTGATGAATAATTTGAAATAAAATGTCACCTTTGAAATAAAATCATGAATTCCTAGTCATTCTGACCCCACCACACATTAGAATGAAATGTGTTTCATTTCTACATGTCTCAAATGAATAAAAGGATATTTAAGAATATTTTCAGGATAACTTGATCCCATTTTCTTAGTGTTGAGTATGTGACATGTGATATTCACCTCTTGAAATATTAAAATAGAAATATATTCTTTTGGTAATTTCAACCACAACACATGTATTAATTATGTGAGATTCACTCATACATGATAAAAATTAAACAAAAAACATTATGTAACACCCTATATTTTAGTAAATGTTTACCTTTTATAACCTACATGACTATTACCCTTAATTATGTTTTTATATAGTTTTTATGGAAATAAATTTGATTATAAAATAAGTCTTACAAGATATAAATAAATCTAAAAAAATTATTTATTCATAATGAAACATTGAAAAAAAGTACATACTATGAATTATTACTTACCATAAATTATTACATACAATGGTTGATTACATATATTAAATTTTCATAAACTAAAATGGGATAATAAATTGAAAAGAATAATATATTTACAACTAGATAACCCTCAGAATCATTATCATCCTTAAGAACCAAAAATAGTTGAACTAAAAATATAATGAGAAAGAAAATCATGAATAGATAAAGCATCATCATCAATATGAAATGACTGACATTATTTTAATGTGAGAATAAAATTAATGGATGATTTTAGTAAGGCAATACATAATAAAAAATATGATTATTATAAATACGGTCATGGAAAATATGGTCATTGGAAATATAGTTGTTAGAGATATAGTTATTAGATATATAGATAGACAATAAGTATACTAAAGTTGTGTATTTTTAGTAACAAATTTAAAATAATATATCTCAAAAATAATAAATAATGAAAAAATATTTTATTTAATTAATATATTTCATTATAAAATCAATTTTATATGTTATATATTATTATTAAAGAATGAATTTAATTAAATAATGAAAGTTGTATTTAATATAAATGTATTTATAATATATATACTAAAATAAATTAAATATTATCTCATATATATTACTTGGCAAGTAGTAATAATAAATTTCTTTTATGCATAAAAATATTTTTTCCTAAAAAATCATCATTTTAGGCGTTATGTGCTCCTATATTAAAATTTATCAACATTTGATATGGATTTTAATAAAATTGTTTTCATAATTTAATAATTACAACCAATTTGGTAATAAGTTTATCTTTTTTTAACATATAATTGAGTTACGAAAGTATATATTATTTACTATGGTAAAAACACTATTTTTCAAAGAATTGTTTTTTCTAAAAAATTATGTAATTTTTATATAAATAAATTAAATTTATAAAATTTAGAAGATGAATCTAATATTATTAAAAAATATTAAGACTCATTTAATTATTAATTGATATAAAATTGGGTTAAGAAATCTTAATTATTAAAAATGCATTTTTCTACAAAAATAATTTTCTATATTTTCTATATTTTAATTAAAAAGTTTATTTTATCATATTTGGACATCTAAATAGATTAAATAGAGTAAAAATTGTGATTTATAATGTAAAAATTATATATTATTGTTCATATTATATTCTTAGGAAAAAAATAAGTTCCATGGTTTATTTTTATTCAGGTTAATAAGGGTAAAAATGTGTAACATAATGTGGATAAAATTATAAAAAATTAAATTGAAACAAAAACCTTATAGAAGAAATTTTTTAGGTTTTAAATTTATACGAACATGTCTCAACAAAATTTATTCTCCTAACTCACCTAAATATCATGAAATTTCATTCTCACCCCTCACTAATCATTCAATTCTAAGGGAAGGTCCCTCTTTTTCACCTATAAAAAGATATCAATTCTACCCTATTCAAGACACACATAGTCTTCTAATTTTTCTTGATACCATAACCATTTTTATTCTCCTATAATCATTTTATATTTATATAAGACTTTATTCAAAATAATTTAACATAATCCATCTATTTCTAAAAAGCCTCCAAGAGAAGGTTCAAGTTCTCAATGTGAGTATTAATCACTCACTAAAATTTTTTCTTCTTTATTTTCCTTCTCTAAAAACATTATAACCATTCTAATATAATTAAATAATTGTCATTTATATACATAAATTTTATTATATTGATAGAATAATCACTTCTTACCTTCTTCTAACTATTTAGAAAATGAAAACACCATTCGTGTGTACATGCAGACTACCATCTCCCTGGATGACATGTTTAGTTTTTCATCAATTTTGTAGTGTATATTTAAATATATATATATACATACAAACAATTTTATAGTGTATATTTTTAAAATACTACATGAAATTTAATTTTCAAGGTAAACATTCATTATTTCAATAGAAATTTTCAATGATAATTCTCAATGAAAATTTATAATGAAATTTTACACTGAAAATTTATAATGTGAATTTCCAATGTATAAATCCAAAAAATGGTATATAAATTTCAATTTACCAGTGAAAATATCTACTTGATATTTAATTTTTAATAGAGTATTCCAAAAATAAAAAAGAAATTTTCAATGAAAATTTTTAGTGAAAAATTCTAGTTACTAATGTAAAATTTTACATTGTAAAAATCTTGTGTATTTTTATAATAAAAATTTTGAGTGAAAATTTTATATATAAATAATATATATATATATATATATAATTTATATAAATAAGAAATGTATATATTTATTCACTCATATATATATATATATATCATTTCGTTTTTTTGTATTTATTTGTTTACATTATTTATAAAAATACATGCACGCACACACACACATATATATATGAATTCATCTATACATGAAAATTTACACTGAACATAAATAAAAATTTTCTTATTTTAATTTATATATTCATTTTTTTATTTATATACTATTATTAATATAGAATTATATCAATATATAACCAATGTTAGTATTCCTAAAAATATATATGCACAACCTCAAAATTATATACATATAAATGTACATTATTGATAGTTATACATTATTTAATTCTTTATTTTTATATATTATTTATCACTATATATGGGTATATGAACATTTTTTTTTAATTTGGGGTTATTAATTTTTACTTTAATACATAAAAAACATATATAATTGAAAAAATATAAAAATTATTATTATTATTATTATAAATATAATGTAAATATACTTATAATAAATATATAATAAATAAAAAATCTATAAGCTTAGCGATACACTAAAATGAGAAAAGGTATATTTTTGGTAATCAATTAATACTCTTATAATACATTTTTTAAAATATGAAAAGAAACTTTAAATAATCTACCACCACGTAAAATTTTCAATCTATATTTTATTCATAACATGTATACTATTTAAATTCATGTATATATATACACAAACATATAAACACATAGTGAATAATTTTTTTAAATTATTAAAAATCGTGTGTGTGTGTGTGTAATACTTAAATTTTAAAACAAACATACACATGTGTATGTTTTAATGTATGTAACAACACCTGAAAATAATATTAATACTTTGTAAACTATTTAAATTATATATATATATACCTACAATTCCATTTTTATCAAATTTTCTAGATAAACCCACATTTTAACTCTGTTAAAAGAGAACCCTTACATGAATTGAAGGCCCTAGAATACATGTCCCAAAGGCCTAAAGGCACATGCCCCAAACTACAACAACCCCTCTTGACTTCCTTCTGTCCACTCACACCAGTCTCCTCCCTGAATTATTATCAGCATCCTTCCTTTTATCATATTTTCATCTTGTTTCTAGCCACATTGTGGGTGACTTCCCTTGAACCATCTTCCACTCCATCAGTCAGAATTTTATTGAGTACCAGTCTAGAGGCCCAATAATTGTTTTGGCCTAGAGGTACTAATTCATGCCCTAGAAACAAATATTTGATAAATATTACCTGTGCTAAAATACTTGCACTTCCATAGTACTAAAATACCAAAATAATTCACCACCCATCTAATTTTAAAATGGATATGATATAATATTTTAAGGAGAATTTACTACTCAGGTTATCCTCCACTGCATATATACAGGCATGTATAAAACATGTATATGTAATTGAGTATATAAATTATTGATATAAAAATATTTATAATAATTATAAGTATTCATCATGTATTTATTTTTAAAGTGTCTAAATATGAAAAATGCCTATATTTATAATAATTATTGGAAATTGATACATATTTATAAATATATATACTAACTATCTTAAATGAATCAAATTTATTTTAAAAATATTATTTAATTAAAAATATTAGATCTAGGTTGCTTAATTATTTTTTCTTGGGGACAATCATTCACCTTGAAGGATGTTTTCCATTTTCTAATTTAAATTCATGCATCTACCATGTGTAAGGTTTCTTTTTTTCTTTAATTACAGGGGTTTAATGGGAATAAATTAATTCCAATACATTGAATATGGTTGGTGTGTTTTTATTAAATAAAAAACATCATGCATGAATATATGTAGAGTCATTATGGTGCTTCCTTGGATCATCCAATTCAGTGCTAGAGAACTCATTTTTATTTTGAGAGCCTTGGGAGCTCTAAGCCAAAGAAAAGAATATGATGAATAGGAGTGGTTGGTCATTATAATCCTTTTTATTTATGAAATAGAATTCATTTAACTTCCCATTCTACTTTCTTATTGATCTTTGAATCCCAACAAGTGTTATCAAAGATATGTTGGTGATGAACCTAAAAAAATTATAGGAGAATATGACATTGTTCTGGTGACAATGACTTTTCTAGCATGCCACACCATAACCACATCATCAATAAATATCAATTATTGACTCATTTTTATTATATATTGATCAATAAATGTTCATATTCGACATTCTAAGAGTTTTACATGATTTTCAACTGTTATTTTCGACCATTCCAATCACAAGGATACACCCCATTTTTGAAAATTCTTCTCCCTTTTCATAAATTTTAAATTCAATGGAGGGACCATCAACAAGAGGGATGGTCATGTTGAATTCCAAAAACTAATCCATTTGGAAGTATCTAATGGAATATTTCCATAATGAAAATAATCTATTTGATCCCTTTGAGGATAAGGTATTCAACCCCGATTCCACTAAGTATATCGAGTGGAAGTAGTTGAATAAGAAAATAATTGGTAAAATCCTCTAATTGATTGATCACAGTATCTACTACCACATTTCTTAAGAGACTAATTCTTACAAACTTTACATGAAGTTGGATAATAAGTACCAACCAAATACCACTTAAAATCAGATTATATTCTTAAATTGGTTGGTGAATCATTCATTATAGAATGGACACAATATAGCTGAACATACCAGCGAGTTCTATAGTATATTAAATTAGTTGGTGGTTTCAGTTAAGACTCTGAATAATGAAGGTCAAGTAACCCATATAATGTTTTCTATTTACTATTGTTATGATAAAATTTTAGTTTCCCTTAGAAACTCATCACTCATAGAAAACATTCCATGGAAATGGTAAAAGATTCACTATTCAATGGGGAGGCCTTAGGGAAGGATGCAACAATTAGATGCAAGATCTCATCCTTGAGGAGCAAGGGATACAACAAGGAGGTGGTTTAGGGGTAGGAATCATAGGTAAAACAAAGAGAAGAGGAAGTTCTAAAAATAGAATAAGAATAATATAAAAATTATACCATTATGGAATGAAGGGATACTTGAAGAAGAATTTTGGGAAGTTATTAAAACTGACAGGCCAAGGTAGTGACTATCAAAGAAAAAAATAGAGATGCACACACAAATTTCACTAGAGAAGTTAAATTTTTCTCCAAATATAAGGAACAAATTTTTTCTCACCAATCAAGATAATAAACATAATATATGGTCAATACTGCAGTATTGTACCACATCACTTCATATCATGAGTATTTTTTAACTTATCAAGCTGGTGACTTTATTGTAGTCAAGATGGGGAATACAAATTTAGTATAGATCATTGGAATGGATGATATACAAGTTAAGACAAACATTGGATATACAATCACCATGAAGGATGTTTGACATGTTTCAAGCCTAATGTCAACATGATATCAGGGATAAACTTTGATAGACAAGGATATGACAACATCTTTAGTAACATGGCATGGAATATTATGAAAGGAGTTATATTCATCAACCAAGGACACATATAGAGAAAATTGTACAAAACTCATGTAAGGATATGTGTATATAGACTCAACATGGTGGAATGAGAGGAATCATCTAATCTATGACATAAGAGACTCAACAACATGAGTAAAAGAGGTATATCAACCTTGATAAAGAATAATTGAATCAATATTGACAAGGTTGAATCACTAGATCCCTATAAATACTATTTTTTTAAGAAAAATAAAATATTATCATTCATTACTACTTCATCAAAGTGACTAGATTTATTCTATTTGTTTCACTCTAACATATGTGATCCCAGGGTGGTGGATTCAATGGGTGGTAACAAATATTTATTAACCTTTATTGATGATGCATCTCAAAAGTTGTGTGTATTTTTTTAATGAACAAAGGAATAAGTATTATATTACTTCAAAAATCCTCATGTTATGGTGGAGTGTAGAACTAGAATGATGCTGATATATCTTTGGTCAAATAAGGAAAGATATTACACATCCAGGGAGTTTGATACCTACTACTAGAATTAGGGAATTTGAAAAGAGAAAATACTCCCACATACCTGAAAACACAATGAAGTAATATAATTAATGAACATATCCATACTGGATAAGGTTAATAACATTATGAGTTTACCTAAACAACCTAATCCATAATGGGGAGAAGCTACGTATGTTACAATTCTATCTCATCAATAAATCACCATTAATCCCACTAAATTTCAATATTCCATGGAAGAGATGGTCCAATAAACATCTATATTAATCTAATTTATGAGTGTTTAGATGTTTATATTTTTTAAATGTATCTAAATAGATCAAGTAGAGTTATATGGGATATTTATGCCATAAATCTTAATAGGATATGTAGAAAAGTATTTGATATGCATGCTTTTGGATTAATAATAGAATAAGGTGATCAAAAGTAGAGATTTAATGTTTCTTAATAACTAAATGATCATTGAAATTCAAAATCACAAATTGTATCAAATATAAAGTGAGGAAGAATCAATTACTGATACCAAACATATAATTGAACCACATACCACTAAAGTGTAGGATTTGTAATAAGACTCATCAATATTATACCATGAATTGGTGGTGGATATTTAACAGGGGGAACTCAATCCTCTCCAAAATACATAAAAAATAACTACCAAATCTGGGTGATAATGTACCTCTATAACCTAATAATTTAAAACTTTTAAGATGTTTATAAGTAAGGACTCCATAAAAAAGATATATAGAACTATAGTACCTATTTTTAACTGATGAGGGGGGTCTTGAAGGATATTAGGAATAAATATCAAATACAATACAAATCAAGTGGAGGCATTCAAGAAAGGTTGATATGAAGTAATTGATGAAGAATCAGATATATAATTTGATAAAACTTTCCAAAGGTAAGAAATAATTAAAAAATGTGTGTTCATGGTGAATAAGGATAAAAGAGGAAAGGGGGTCAAGTATAACCTATTGTTAGTTTTAAAATTATTAATTCATAATAAATTATTAAACGTTTATGGGATATTTTTACCCATTTTTAAGATAGATTTAATCGTATACATTTTTATATTGGTTGTCATCTTTGATCTAGAGATTGGTAAAATGGATGCAAAGAAATATTTTCTTCGTAACGACCTCACCAAAGAGATATATGTGAAGTAACTTGATGTTTACAAGGTTTATAGATAAGAAAACCTCATGTAAAAATTTAATAAGATCTTGTAAGAACTAAAAAATCTTCTAGATAGTGGTAAAAAATGCTTGACTCAGTCATGGTGAGTCTTAGCTATAAGAGAACATATAAAGACCAGTGTGGTTACTTCTATATATTTAAGGATGGTGAATTTGTTTCTCTCCTAATTTATTTTAATGATATACTGATAATTGGGAAGGATTAAATGAATATCATATGGTTAAAGGAGTTATCTAAGTAATTTATATGAAATACTTGGGAGCAGTTCAATAGATTTTGGGGATGTAGTACACTCATGATAGAAAGAGGAGGTTATGATTTCTATGTAAAGATAAGTAGGTTGAATGTATTCTAAAACTTTTTTAATATGGATAAATCCAAATAGGTGATTATTCCTATACTTAGTCATATGAATTTGATCATGATTTTTTTTTCATTATCCAAGTAAGAAATCTTGGTAATGGAGATGTTGTTATTTTTCTCAGTGGTTATAAGCCTGATATATGATATGATGTGTATGAGGCCATAAATTTCCCATGTATTGGAAAATTTTATCCATTTTCTCCCCAATCTCAGTAAGTAGTACCAGGATGCATACAAGTGGATTTTTTGGTATCTTAGAGGTATAATAAAACTATACTTGTGCCACAGGGGAGCTAATCCACTATTGAAGCACTATAAAAATTCTTATATAGTAGGAGATACTAATAGTAATAATTATACATTAGGATACATCCATACTTTTATAGGGGGATCTATATCAT
The DNA here is from genome assembly GCA_963277665.1 of Viscum album. NCBI lineage: Eukaryota > Viridiplantae > Streptophyta > Magnoliopsida > Santalales > Viscaceae > Viscum > Viscum album. The sequence continues at coordinate 1,679,184,261 of OY728119.1, read as the reverse complement.
GTATATTAAGGTTTTAGAAGTGAATCACCTAATCCATGACTAGATCATAGAACATTTCTATTGTGGAGACTGGAAAAGGAATTCTTTGGTTAAAGAATTTGTTCTAAGAGGTTAGATTTATCCAGAATAATTAAATTATTTATTGTGATATTAAAATTTATTTTAACTTGAGAAATAACTCTATGAATCAATCTAGAATGACTAAAAATTATTTTTTTATTAACCTAAACCCCTTTTAAGGGTTGATGGGGAACCCAACATGACATTGGAGACTTAAAATGACCATTATTCCCCCATGATCCAAAATCCTAAGTCGAAAAATCCTAGTTTAATACTAAAAAGAGAAGACCCTCCCCAGAATTAATCTCGTTAAGACCATCTTCCACCTTTACATAACTGCTCTTCTAACTATCCCATGTAGGACTACATATGTCTGGTACTAATGGAAATTTTCATACCCTCACAAACATCCATGTTCGAATAGTAATGGACAGTGAAAATCCCCTCTATGAACCTCTTCTATAGTATCCCCTATAGGTGAACTAGTTGCAATTCTCCCTTAACTGTAGGCCGCAGTCCCTCAATGTAGAAACCCCAAAAAATTCATTACAAATAATCAAAAATTTCATCACCAATACACTGAAAAATATTAAAAAAAACAAACCCACATTCAAAATAGAGCCTTCATGCCAAGGCCCTGCCCTCCACCTCTGTCAGCATCTCAGTCACCGGAATCATAGCCAGAAGAGCACCCTAAAGCAATCCATGCAACATCTTCCGACACCACAGCCACAGAATCAACTTGAAGAGTAATACTTTCCAAGGAGCGTGAAGATGATACATCGTCACCCAGGACTGGATGGCCCAATACCACACCAAGGGAACATTTCTAATGAGGGGTTCTGACCTGGTATGAACTAGAAACACTACTCTGGAATGGAACCGGTAAGATCTAAACCCTAAAAAACGCTCACCGGAGTCCAAATTGAGAAATGCATAGGTGGAAGAGATGATAGAGGAGAGTTAGGGGGACACCGAAAATGTCAATACTACAAAAATACCCTCATATCCTCCAACATGAAGGGCATCAAACCACAATAAAAACCTTGAGTTGTGATAGCCGATGAATTCTAAACCTGAGAGAGAGAGATAAACATGAACACAGGGAAGGGGTAGGTGATGTTAAGGACCCTCCCGCGCAACGATGAAGAAATCTTGCGAGCCTCCCCCCTATGGATCGACGCCGATGGAATCCCTAGATCTGCGAGGGGAGGGGGATCCACCGCCACTCAGAGGCACCTTTACCATTCTATAATGAAGCACATTGAATTTTTTTATCATTAAATACACAAGGTGATGGATAGAAAAGTTATAATAGTTGTAAAGTTCCACATGATGGATAACCTAAAATTCATATTGAAAAATAATTATCTCAAGAGAATATATAATTTTTTAGATGATCTATTGGATTTCATTTAGTGTGGTAGAATATAAAGAGTTTTTACAATTGCTAATTTCAGTTCATGAATCCTTCAAATGCATGTTTTATATAGAATTCATTAAATGTGTTCAATATGAATAAATTCAATACAATACACTGAATATGGTTGATTCATTATGATTAAATAAAATCTATCAAACTTGAATATATAAGGAGTTCATGAGGATATTCCTTATATCAACCGATTTAGTGATAGAAAGGTCATTTTTGTTGTGAGATCCTTGAGAGATAAAGGTGAGAGAATGAAAGGGATTATAAGGAGGGGTGGTTCTTATAATCCTTGTTCTTCATGAAATAAAATTTTATGATCTTCCCATTCAACTTTCTTAGTGATCAGGGAATCAAAAAACTCTAATCATGTTGGTTCCCCAACTTGAGATGATTTTTTCTAATAAAGGATGATCTTGATATTAAATTAACGTTATGGACCAGTGTTTTAAAATTTTGGATATTAATATTTCTCATAAATTTGAGTATACTCTATGATTTCTTTTGTGGTTAATCTATTCCATCAGAAAAAATTCATTGAGGTTAATTAAAAACATATTTATGAAATATAGGAGGTTATTTACTGATGACATGTCTAGATGGAGGTAAAATTTGAGATAGAAAAAATAGAAGGGAATAATTTTAAATTATTGAAAATTAATTTGTAATTAGTACTATGAAATATTAATTTCATACTAGAGATTGAAAAAAATACCGGTGGTTGTGATAGATAAGAAATGGAACAACATGGATGATAATGTCATTACCAACATCAATTTGGGTTTAATAGATGGAATCCTTTCAATAATAACAAAAAAAATATAGTTAAAGAAATTATGGGATAATCTAATAAAGATGTATGGTGAAAAGTCAATATAAAAAAAATTATCTTGAAGAGATAATTATAGACTTTTTAATAGAAGAGTCATGTTTGGTGACTGATCGCATTAATAACCTCAATACTATGTTCACTCGGCTTATGGCATTGGGATACGAAATTGGGGATACTAAATGTGTGAATATTCTTCTTAAAAGTTTTATATATTCATATGATCGAATCATTATAAATATCACCAACATTGTATTTATGGATATATTACTCTTCAATGAAATTGTAGCTACAGTTCTTGAAGAATAAACTTAGAACATGAAAAAATAGGATATCAAAATAACTTCACACCTAGTGGAGGATATATCAATGGAGAGAGGTAGGATTTTGAAGCATGGTCCCAATGGGAGGAAAATTCATGGAAGGTCTAAATCAAGGATCAAGAATAAAATATTCACATATTACAATTGTGGAAAAAATCAGCATATCAATAAGAACTATTAGATTAAGAAGAGTGGTGGAAATAACTATCAATGAAATATGTTGAGTAATTATATAAATAGATACATCATAGTCCATAAAATGATGATGTCATTTAAAGGTATAAAACATCTCAATGATGCATGGATAATTAACTCCGGGGAAACATTGAACTTGAATTAATTAAGGGAATGATTTGATTAGTATAGACCAATATTGGAAGGACTTTTTTACTTGTGGAATGATCATACCTTGAAAATCAATCGATTGGGTACAATCATACTGAAGATTCATGATGGTACTGCTCAAATAATCCAAGGAGTATGCCATTTGAAGGGACTAAAGAAGAACATGCTGAATTTGTGATAATTTGATGACATTGGGTGAAATAATTACATCAATAAATAAGTGATAAATATTGTTAAGGGTGTGTTTATAGTGATGAAGGTAGATAATATATTCTAGTAAAGAGAACTGATCCTTTTACACATATTCTTAAATGATATTTAAATATAAATATCCAATTATTACAACCCAAAGATTGCATATCCTAGTACCATTGGAATACTAGGTTCAAAATACATCAAAAGAGAACTAAAACATGATATACTTATTTAATTTTCTATAATGAGATCCTAAATCCATTTAATCTCCTAAAGCTACATAGAATAACCAAGAGAATACATAAAATAAAGGGTGGACATATAACATGACATAATCACAAGTCAAGTCTAACTACAAAGAAAAATTCACATGGTGGAAAAAGTTCTATAATGGATTAAGTTTACTCCATAATCGCATACATAATTTCTCATGCGAAAAAATCATTACCCACTTAATTGAAGTGATATCATGAGTCAAGTCTAATTGCTAATAAAATATCACATAGTGGAAACATTCCCATAATGGATTAGGATTACTCCCTAATCCCAAACATAATATCTCATGAGAAACAATAATTACTCAATGCATTGGAGTGATATCTAAGCACTCTCATCATAACATATTCATGATTTATATGTGCAAAAAAGGAAATCAATAATAAGGCATAAATAAAAGAATTACCCATGGAAAGAAAATGGGTTGCATAATCATGCATTATATCATAATCAAAGGAAATTTAATAATAAAAGAAATTCATGAATGAGCATAAGGCATGTATTACCCCCATAAAAGGAAGGGAGAATAATTTAGTTATACTTGTGATATTTATACGTACTGAATTTATAATAATTCCCTTACTTTAAAGGGAGATATTAAGTGGGTTTGAGAGATAATAGTCATAACCTAAAGAAAATGGTGGTTTAGAGAGATCCCTTAACTTTAGTTAGATTCATCATGTATACCCATTATCTTTATGAATAATAAAAATATGTTAATACTTTTATTTATTAATAATACTTTTCATGTTTATTAATCTTTTTATTTCATTTATTTTCATGTTATATCTAATTACTTCTTCTTTTATTTTCATGTCGGATGTTTTGATGATATTCGGTTCATATGTCCAAAATCACTATGGTAAGTTGAATAAGGTCAAAGATATTAGTATTTCATTATCTATATAATAATATTCATGAAATAGTTATCATTTCTATAAAAAAATTATAATTTTAAAACAAACCATTAAATATTTTTATGAAAAATGAATTATGCTACCATCATTGAGACGGTGGGTCTTATGTATGCATGAGTAAATTTTCCATTTTTTAAAGATCATGATGGAAAAAACATAAGAGTTAATTTATTTATCCAGAATTACAATTATATTATAAATATAATATTATTTCTTTAATTACACTTATATATACCATATATGTGATTAGATAATAAAAAAATAATCACATCACTTTGTAGAGGTGGTAATCTACACGTGCACACAAATGAAATGATCATATTTTAATGAATGGAAAAGAAATAAAATATATACTATATTAGTTTTTCAAAAATGATAATTATTTCATGAATATATTATATATAAATTAAATCCATCATCATAAACAGTTGTGAGAGGCGATGATGGAAAACAAATTAAAATGGTTCGCAAGGCGGTAGTCTATCATACACACAAATGATGGTTTATTTTTCCATTTGATGAAAGAGAATATTAATGGAGGTTAAATAATTAATATAAAAAAATATAAGTATATGGTATATATTTATGTTACATTATCACAATGGTTTAATAATATTCAAATGAGGTGGAAGAAGAAATAAAACAAAAATTATTGGTTAAGAATTATTCCTCTTCTTCGGACAACCTCTAGGTTTTCACCAAAAGCCTTCCAAGAAGGGGATTATAGTCAAACAAAGGCTTGTTGGATGTGAGAAAGGAATTAAGTAGGGATTTTTTATAAGTATTGTGATAATAAAAATTATTTTTATGTATAGAGAGGATAGGATAGAAGGTTCCATTTTATAAGTAGGAAGGAGTGATATTCTTATAAATACCCAAAACTATTCAATAATGGGAAGTCACTCTCAAGAAATGTTCATCAAAAATTGATAAATAATGGGGAGTATGGAAGATAAGTTCAATATTACCATAAACAATAAACATATTTTAAACAATTTATTCACTTTAACTTTATGGTTTCTCTCTTACCATTTTAGTTTTCACCACGGTAACTTGTTTTTACTTAGGTAATTTATCATTTAAATATAAAAAATGAGACTTATTATATAATTTGGACATAATTATTGTAAATATAAAGTAAAATTTATAAAATAAAAATCATATTTGGTGGTAAAATTAATTTTAACATAATCACATGTAACACACAAAATCTCATTTTATCCATAACCATGATAGTTAATTTTTACTATTTTTACTATTCATTGTGATAAAAAATTAATCTTATATTATTAAATAATAGTAATTATTATGATTATAAATATGTAATCCATTTTATCAAATTCAATTTATATAAGTGGAATAACTTAATTTAAAATTAAACTTGTAAAACACGATGAAAAGTAGTTTCTCAAGAAAATGCATTTTCAGGAAATATATGATCTTATATTAACTCTATGATTAGAAATAATACTTATAAGAACTTAAATTTATATTAATATGTATATAATATAAAAAATTCATTTAAGTTTTCCCTTTCAAGATGTTATATAAATTAATTAAAAATGGATAAACTTTATGCACTTAAAAATAGTTTGTAGAACACCATTTTTAGAATAAAAATAAAATTATACCAAAATCATGATAATTGATGATTAAAATGAATTTAATTTGAATATTATAAATAAAATGTTTCATATTTCACGTTAATTTCAAATAAAAAATATAATGTGACTTTTAAATTACTTTATTTAATGTAAAGAAATGACAATATTTGAAAAATCAGTAATTTTCACTATTTACTAAAAATCAAAAATTTCATAAAATTACCAAAATTTTACCCTATGTTAAATTTAATTTTATAATTTCAAAAATTATATAATTTTTTAAAACTTATCATATTATTTTCTAAAAAATCAATAAAATTCATTTTTTAAGAAATTTTTTTTAAGAATATAATGTCTTATTAAAAAAATATGTGTGATTATTTCTTGAGAATTTATCCATAAATTTATACAGAGTTAGAAATTTATATATATTTCATAAATTGTTAAATAATATTAATACCCACCAATTTAATGGCTAGGTTATAACAGTCATATTTAAATAATCATGATTTGTTTAAGCTCAATATTTTTTTTCATATATGCTATCGAACATAGTTTTTTTAAAAACTTAGAGTGTTACATTATTCCCACCTTAAAAAATTTAACCCTTAAATTTTCATATTAAATACTAAGGTGAAAATATGTGAGGGTACATCTACATCATGGATTCCTCTAGTTTCTAGGTTTTCTCTTCATATTTATGGTTCTTCCCTAACACTTTAGCCAAGTGAGTAGTTTTTTTGGGGTAGAACATTATCTCTATAGTCCAAGACCATCATCAGATTCTCCTCATAAGATATATCATTTTCCTATTTTACCACCTATTAATTTAGTACTTTTTATGGATCAGGTATGTACTGCCTCAAGAGGGATACATGGAATATTCCATGTACTTGAGAAATGGTAGGTGGGAGTGCCAGTTAATAAGCCATAACTCTGATGCGATCAAGAATATCAAAGGGGATAATGTACATGGGGCTTAGCTTTACCTTCTTATAAAATATCATGACTCTATTTCAAGGATATATGTGGATAAAGACTTTACCATAGTATCAAACTCTAGGTCTTGTTGATGATTTTAAACATAGATATTTAGTCAACTCTGAGTAGTCCTAATGTGTTGTAGAATGGTCTGGAACATTTCTAGAATTTCCTCATCCATTTAAGGTATTAAAAATATGTGTGCACCATCATAATCCAAAAATAGGTGTTATAAATCTCTTCCCATAAAGGGATTCATAAAGAGATATTTGGATTCATGAGTCAAAGCTATTATTATATGAAAAATAAACTATAGGAAGATGTTTATCCCATCCTCCTTTGAAGTACATAAAGAATGCTCTCAATATGTCTTGCAGTGTCTGAACAGTCTACTTAGTTTGGATAGAATTTTAATGGTGATAAACTATACTAAAGTTCAAGTCAATATTTAGAACATGTGGGAGACTATTCTAGAACATGGAATTAAATCTCAAATCTCCATCAGATACAATGAATAGTGTTATTCCATGTATACTCACCACCTCTTTAATGTATATCCTTTCAGTTTGATTTATTGGGAAGTTCTATTGAATTTTAATGAAGTGATCAGTCTTTGTAAGATGACTAACCACAGCCCATGTGGAATTATTTCCTCTTGATGTAATTAGAATACCAGTGATAAAGTCTATGGTGTTGTTTTACTATTTTCATGTAGGTATGGGTAATGGTTGCATCATCCCATTATAGTTTTTCCTTTTATCCTTTACATATTGACATACCAAGAACCTTGATATATATTCTGCAATCTCTTTCTTCATATTGTCCCACCAATAGTGATCTTAGAGATCTTGATATGTGATTGTGCTCCCTGGGTGGATGGAGAATGTTAATCTGTGTGAATCATTCAAAATCTCTTTCTTTATCTCATGATTTTATAGAACAAATAGTCAGTACCCAAATCGTACAAATCATTCTTCATCAATTTTTAATTTTTTGGATTTACCATTTCCTGTAGCTTCAACCTTATTCTAAATTTATACATCATATCTTTGAGAATCCATCATCTTCTCTAGAGGGGATGTTTGAGACAAATTTTAAGAAAGGAGTGATTATATTCCTTCCTGTATGATTCCCATGTCTATTATTTTATAGTGTAAGAATATTGGATCCTTCTCAATTCCCAATAGAAATAAGGTTTCGGAATCCTTTCTACATATAATATATTCCACTTTGTTTTCTTTCCCAGGATGGTAGTGGATTAGGATTTCACAGTCCTTGATTAGATATATCTATATTTACTGGTGCACATTAATATTCTTATTTATAAATCTATATTTGAGTTTATTATAATCCTTAGATATTTCATAGATCTCCCCATAGAAATAATCTCACCATATTTTCAATGAAAATATCACTAAAGCCGACTTCAGATTCAATGTTAGATAGTTCTTTTCATAAAACCTCAATTACCATAAAGAATATGATATAACATTATCATTTTTATTATTACATAGAAAAAACCCTTATATGTTTCATCATAATATACCATAAAAATTTCCCTAATTTAGGGCAGCATGAGGACCAGTGTAGTCATAAGCCTCTTTTTCTACTCCTTAAATCTCTCTTCGCATTCATTGGTCCATAAGAACTTTACTCTCTTCCAATTTTTCTTGGTTAGTGGGTTTTAAAATCATGAGAAGTTTCTCACAAATATTTGGTAATACCCATCTAGTCCAAGGAAACTATATAACTCTGTTATAAATGTTGGTATGTTCCACTTTTCATTTGACTTTATCTTATAAGGATCAACATATATCACTTTACAGGTGATAATATGTCCTGAGAATATTACTTCATTCATCAAAAACTCACATTTACTATACATTTCATATAGATTCTCTTTTCTCAAAGTCTTTATAACATTATTCAAATTTTTCCCATGATTCTCCTTACTTTTGTAGTATATAAAAATATCATATATAAGGACTACCACAAATTTATCAATGTAATGACTTAATAATCTATTCATTTAGTTTATAAATATTTATATAAAATCAGTGACCCTAAAAGGAATCACTATGAACTTATAGTGTCTATACCCTATTCAAAAGTCAGTTTTGGGAATATCTTCCTTTTCACCTTTATTTGGTGATATCTTAACCGAAGGTCTACCATAGAGAAATACTATACCCTATGTTATTGATCAAACAAGTAATCTATCCATGGAAGGGGTTATTATTATTTATCATTTTTTTTTTGAGTTCATGATAATAAATATAGAGGTGAAATGACCAATCCTTATTAACAAAGAGGACTGGAAAACCCCACAGTGAAGCACTTAGGAGTATAAAACCCTTTTCTAGATTCTCCTATAACTTATTTTTCAAATCATCCAACTAAATGATGTCCATTCTATATGTATTATTCAATATGGTATGGTATCAATGTATAAGTTTTATTGAGAACTCAACATATCGGTCAAGAGTAAGACCAGAAAACTATTTGGGGGAATACGTCATTATAATTCCTCATAATGGGTATGTCTTTAAGCATGATTATATCATTTTTCTTGATCATTTGATCTAGATATTTTTTATCATAAGTAAATAATATCAAATATTTAACATAATATTCCAGGGGAGATTCATCCTCCTCCTTACACTTATACATAATCAAAGGATGACATGGGATGTGAAGAGTGATCTCCCTCTCTCAACAGTTGATGTTGTCTTTATATAAGGATGGTAAATACATTCCCAATATGGAATCAAACTCTACTAAAAGAAGTAATATTAGATGTTTTGGATGATTCATTCTACAAATAATGATTGGGGAGGATTTATATACTTGGATGAAAAAATTCCCCCATTTATTGTTCTCACAGATTGCTTAACCCCATGTTTTTAGGTGGTGTTCCAATAATCCTACTAAACTTAAAAGATATAAAAGAATGTGTAGAAACTAAAACAAAAAGTATGTTTAATATTCTCTAATTAATAACTATAATACCTATTGATACATTTTTTTTAGGATCCACCTCAGTATTAGTGATATCATATACCCTTAATTTCACTCTAGCCATAGAAGTTTTTATTGTTAATTTTCATTGATAACCCTTAGCTCAGGGAATTGGCTTGCACAATGCCTGTGTTACTTTTTGTTGAAAAATTTTAGTGTATGTTGATTATTTATCTAGTAATTATTTTATTCTTCCATGTTAGTGAGATTATTCATTTCTCTTTGGAATTGATTAGCTTGATTCCTCTCTTTTCCACATTTAAAACATCCCCTGGTTCCCTTTAGATAGTTTCTATGATTCTTCTTACCACACCTTTGAACAATCTCTTCATAGATATCAAATTAATAATTCTCTAATTATTTTCATAGACTCAAGTTTAACCCACTAATGAAATGGTCTACCATACATTCAATGTGTATGAAAAATCTGAAGTTGTATCATTAAATCCTTGTAAAGTTTTCCTCATAAGCCTCAATAGAATCATATTACTTTTACTTCATTTCTTGGAGATAACTACTTATTTTAATATAGAGATTTCAGGGAAAATATTTATCAAAAAATATTTTCACAAAGTCTTCAAATTCCATGGAATCAATATTATCTTTGGACTTTGTGTTATTGATTTTTGTCCACCACTAATCGACTTGCCCCACATTGTGATTAATGGAAAGAACAAATATCTCTAGATCTAGGAATTATAGTCTAGATAATATCTTCTCAATTGGGTTAAACCATTGTTCTACGATGAATGGATTATAAGTTACACTAAATTTAGGAGGCCTTTATCACCTAAAATACTCGGCTAGAACTTTCCCTTTCTTTGGAGAAGGATATAATTTCATAGGATTCATGTTATTATTCATAAATTTGTCCAGTTGAGGTAGAACTACCATGAAATTCTCATATGACACTCCCATAAGGTTAGGAATATAATTGGGGAAAATATGAAATTTCCTATCACATTATTTGTTGGAATGATTTATCTTATTTCCCCGTGGTAACTTAAAAAACATGATGAGAATACATTAAATAATAAAAATACAAAACGGAAACATATAATATTAAAAATAATAACATATAAATGATATGTATATCCTAAATTATGATTCCCTTATTTTCAATCTAGGTTAACCATGGTAATGTTTCCTATTATGTTTTCCAACCTAACAATTTTATCAAGTCCTTTGTAATGGTGTATAAAGAGTTTGTTCATTTCTAAATTATATCAACTAGGACTGTCAAGATAGGTGTGTATCAAGGCCTATTGTCATGAACTAGGTAATTATCAAGTCAAATCCTTATGTTCCCATTTCAGTGTTTTTACCCCAAGGTACAAATATAACACTTATAATATCCATTCTGAGATATAATTTCTTGGAAACCACTTTATCTAAACTTCAACAAAATTTTAGGATATTTTCCTATATTTAGACTTATCCCTTAGGTTCTCAGTAAATAATTCTATTCATAATCCCAAAAAATAACTATACCTTTATCTGATATAAACTATAGTGACCTAATCTTTTTATATGTATTATTAAATGATTTTTAAACATAAATATCCAATGAGTAAAACTAAAAGATCATGAGGCCTAGTGTCTTTGTAAGGATAAGTTCATAATACATCAAAATGGAAATAAATCATGAAATCTCTAGTTATTCTGTATAATGAGCTATTAAATACATTTGATATCCTAAGTCCATTAGACCTCATAAAACTTAAAAGGATAACTTGGGTATTTCATAAAATAAAGGGGTGAGCTAAAAAAACCCAAGGAATATGAATGAAAAGGAAACATAACATGTTATTAAAATATATATGGTGATATCATAAAAGAGAAGGCACATGAGTAATATCGTAGAAGAATAACATAAATAAAAGGGTATTATAAGATCATAGAATCATATTAAATATGGGAGAAACATATAAAATGAAATAAACATGAGTCAAGGAAAAATTTATAGACAAAATAACCCCGTTGACAAAGTCCCATAATGGATTATGTTTACTCCCTAATCCCATACATAATATCTTATAACACAAAATCTTTACCCAACACATTAAAGTGAAATATGGGCACACACATCAAAAAATATATTTATTTATGTGTTCCATAAAAATTAAATAAATAACAATGAATAAACATAAGATTTTCCAATTGAAATAAAATGGTTTTCATCATGTTATCTAATATCATAATCATAGGAAATTTCATAATAAAGGAATTGAAAAATGAACATAAGTAACATATTACCCCATAAAATAAAGGTAGAATAAGAAATATATATATTTGAGAGAAATATATTCTTAATTTATAATAATTATATAACATTAAAGGGATAGAGTAAGTGGGTTAGAGAGAGAATGGTCATAACCCGAATAAGGTGGTGGTTTACAGAGACCCCTTACCCTGAGTCGGATTCATCATGTACATCCTTTTTCATTGTAAATAATAAAATTAGGTTAATTATTTAATATATTAATAATACTTTTCAAGTTTATTATTATTATTATTTTATTTATTATCATGTTATATTCAATTACTTAATCATTGGTTCACGATGTGGCAGTCTCTTATACACACAAATGATGGTAAAATTTCCTATTTGATGGAAGAGGAGATGAATGTATGATATTTAATTCAAATAATATAATATTAGCATATAATATATAATCATTTTATTATATAATCATGTTGGAATAAGAATTTAAGTAGGTGGAATAATAAATAAAACAAAAACGCTCAGTTAAGAATGGAACCTCTTCTTCGGACAACCTCTTTAGGTTTGCACCAAAATCCTCCCTTGGAGGGTTTTCTAACAAAAAAGGATTCTTGTACATGTAAAGTAAAGAAATTATTTTACTTAGTAAGCTATTATATTAATAAAAATGTTTTTAATTTTAAATAGGAGAGGATTTGAGGTTCCCTTTTATAAGTGAGGTGACATTTTTGTAAATACTCAAAACTATTCAATAACGGGAAGTCACACTCAAGAAAAATACCTCAAAAATCAATAAATAATGGATTGGATGGAATATAACATAAATAAACATATCCAACATAATATATAAACATTATTTAAACATTTTATTACCTTTATTATTGTGGTTACTCTCTTTTACCATTTTAGTTTTCACTACGGTAGCAAGTTTTTCCCAAGGTAATTTATATTTAAGCCTAAACATAAAATGAGAATTTTTATATAATCTGGTAAAAATTATTATAATTATGAATTAATAATTTTAAAATAAAAATAATATGTGTGTGGAAAATTAATTTTAACACAAGTACATTTAATTTTCAAAACTCTGTTTTAACCTTAACTGTGGTAATTAATTTTTACTATTTTTACAACTCCTTATGAAAAACATTAAGTTGAACTAATTAACTAATATTATTTATTATAATTAAAAATATTGAATCCATTTTATCAAATTAAATTAATAGTTTTTGATAATTTAATTTAGAATTAAACCCACAAAACGCGATGAAAATTGGTTTTTTAGGAAAAGGCATATTCAAGCGATATATGATCCTATATTTACTATGTGAATAGAAATCATAATTATATGAATTTAAATTAATATAAATATATATATATATATAATATATAAATTTAACATAAATATTTTCTTACTAGTGGTTATTTTAATTACATTAAAATGGTTAAACATTATGCACTTAAAAATAGTTTCCAAAAAACGACGTTTCTAAGCATAAAAATAAACCTACACCAAAATCATAACAATTACCAATTAAATTGAAGTTAATGTGATTATTAAAATTAAAATCATTAATATTTAACTTTAATACCAAATATAAATTATAATTTTACTTTTAAATTACTTTATTTAATGAGAATAAATGACAGTATTTGAAAAAACAGCAATTTTTACTATTCACTAAAAAATAAATCATTTCAGAAAATCCCAAAATATCACATTAAGTTAATTTTAATATTATATATAATAAAATGACACAATTTTTATAAAATAAATTATATTATTTTCTTTAAATTAAATAAAAATCAATTTTGAAGAAAACATTTTTTTAAGAATAAAATATCTTTTTAAAAAAATGGATGCTTATTTATTAACAATTTAACAATAATTTTATATTAATTTGAAATTTTATATATATTTCATAAGGAAGTTATTCCTATCAATACCTTATAATTTAATAAATATTTTATAATATTCATATTTAAATAGTCACGGTTCGTTTAGGCTCATTGTTGTTTGTTGTGTACACTATCAAACATAGTTTTTTTAACTCAGGGTATTAAAAAGTGAACCTATAAATGATTATGGCTGAGAAGTAAAAGGGGAAAGATATGGTTATTTCATAAATTACTTTTATAAAATCATTATCAATGTCATGGAATCATAACCTTGTCCATATATTCAAATGAGGCTTAAAGATTCTTGACATTCCAATGTTTCATATTGGGATTACACTGGTATCCTTTACATTTTTTGAGTATTGCGTATTAATTAAAAAAATAGGTTGAAGTTCTGGAAATTAATGATGAGGAGCTAAGGAATCATATAATTGATATATTATATTGTTTTTAAAACGCTAATTATATCCCTAGGATGATCAAGGAAATTTTTATCATTCATTAATGATCATTCTAGGAGATTTTTGGTGTACCTAATCTAGAGGAATACATGTGTTTTTAAATTATTTAAAATATAAAAATCATGGAAGGAGGTTGAATTTGGAATGAAGATCAATTATTTGAGGAAAATAAATAGTGGATACTATATAATAAATGATTTTGATACTTTTTTCAACAATAAGGCTTCAAAAGATAGTTCATGGTGCCATACACTCTTCAACAGAATGAATTAGAAGAATGGATGAACAGAAGCCTATTAGACATAATAATTACAATATTAAAGACTATAAGTATTTCCATGACACTACTAGAATAAGTGATTAGGAGCACCCATTCTATAATCAATCGATCTCCTTTAGTGGTGACTGATTTGAAGACACTGATGAATATATATATGGGTAAACCTAGAGAAAATTCTCAATTATATAATTTTAAAAGTATTGTATGTAAGGACTGAGTCTTATGCATTACATATTCAATAAATTATGAACTAGAATTCATTTCCTTAAAATTTAAAATATCTTTTTGGTTTATAATTTTATAGTGTTAGAAAAAAATCTTAAAAATTGAACTCATACATTGAAAGTGGGATCTTATACTAAGTATACATTTTTCTCACAAAAAAAAATACTTTTTAAAATAAAACATGGTTTATTTTCAAGAAAATTATTCATAATTTTTATCTTGAAATCATTATTATTTCTAATCTTACTTAAACCCTATGAAAAACATTTTAAAACATGGGATGAGAATATAAATATTAATAAGGTAGATAAAAAGAAAGAAATAAACCATTAGATAATAATTTATTATAAAAAATTTGTTTTTTCAAAATAAAATTTGGGATAAAATTAAACATTTTCTTACTAAATAAATCACATTTTCTTCCCAAATAGTTTCATAAAACATTTCATAATAAATCTTCAAGGAAAAATAAAACCCATACAGGTTTCTTTGAAAATAGGATAAACTCCTGATTTTTTTTCACAAATTAATACTTTTCACCTTTAAGAAGTAAACTATGTTTTCCTTTGAACGTAAACTCAATAACGTATCTTGTCAAAAACATGAGATATATATAAAAACATAGTAATAAAAAAATAAATATTATAGGTAACTTAGGGAGTCATTTTATTATCATACAAACTTATAATGTGAACCTAAAGGATACCATAAAATAAACCTCATGGTTATAATTAACATAATGATCAAGGTTATACTTTGAGTAAACATCACATTTATAATTTGAATAATCATCACATTCTACTTCAAACATACCCAATGTCTTTCGTATGAATGTACAACATTATAATTTTTCTATAAATGAAAAGGTAAGAACATAAATGATATATTATATTTTGATAATGATAAATATTTAATTAATATAATATATAGACATTAATTCCATAATTATAATTTATCTATGAGAAAAGGTGATGGAAGATGAATTAAATCAATTCATGAGATAATAGTCCATTGTATACATGAATAATGAATTATTTTCCCATTTCTTGGAATTGGTAATGAATTATAGTGATGAGATAGGCATACTAACACTTATGTATATGGAGAATAATGTAGTTATTGTTTCATCATGTTTGATGGAATTTTTATGTATATGGAAGAAGAAACAAAACTAAGACATGCAGATAAAAACTATTTCTCTTATTTCTAAATCATCTTTTCATTAACACCTTAATACCACTAAGGTTGGTATTATGCCTATGACAATAACTCCATAATGTTGGTAGGGATTATAATAAGGGATTTTTTTAGGTATTTCTTGAACAAAAAGTGGTTTCAAATGTGTAGGATTGAGAAGAATATGTTCCCTTTTATAAGAGAGGGGAGGTTCACTCTTGGAATTTCTCAAAATATTAAAATATAATAAGACTATTCTTGAACCAAATGATTCTAAATTTTTTGTAAATACACAAAGGATGAAATTTTAGACTATATATTATCCCCATTTTATTGTTAACTATTTTTATGATTTTTAAATAATTTAATAAAATATTAATTCCATAAAATATCATTATTGTCAAATTTGATAATATCCATTACATTGACATTAAAAACCACAAGAAAACAAATCGAATCTAAAAAAATAATTATTTCCAAAAATATCAAGATTAACTATAAAATTCATTAAAACATTATTTATATAAAATTTTATATATTTTAATGTTTTTAATATCACTTATTTGATTTATATAACAATTAAATAATTACTGTATAAGCATTGTGCAAGCATTTAAGGTAATTATTTATTACCTAAAAATTAAATATAAATTACCATGATAAATATTAATCCCTTATATTTAAAATTAATATTTATAGTCGAACATATTCTTTATATAACAATATAATAAAAATATATTACTTATTAAAAATAAGAGTGTCACATCTTTAACTTTTCATTAAATAAAATATTATAAAGGTTATAATCATATAAAAATGTAATAAAATTTTCATATAATAAAAAAATGAATATTTATGGAAGAAAATTACTTATAAAATTATATTGGTTCAAGTGTTAGGGTAATATTCTAGTCCTTATTATTTTATTTTCACACTTAATTACTCTATTTACCCTTTACCATGGTAATAAAAATCACTATGTTTACTATTCATATTATAAAAAAACAAAAAGGGGATTATTTAATAAATTTTAACCTAATGATTCAAAATATTAAATCTTTTTTTCAAAATTCAAAACACATAAGATCTAGAATCTAATTTAAAATTAAATTAGAAGATGCAATGAAAAACAGTTTTTTCCTAATAATTCCATTATAAATTATAAAATGTGTTTATACTAAATTAATGTATAAAATCGATTTAAAAAAATTATTAATATTAATTTAAATAAAAATTAACTATTTTTTTAAATATAATGAAAATCATAATTTTAGCTTGTAAATACTACATAGTTTTCAATAAAAAACTAGTATTTTCACTATTCATTGAAAAATCAACATTTTTAGAAAATTATCAAAAATTAATCATAAAATAATTTTAACATGATGAATTTAAAAATTAAATCCATTTTTTCAAATAAATTTTCCATAACATCTATGAATTATAATATTCCTTCATAAAAAGGTGAAAACTCATTTTTAATGAAAACCTATTTTTTTTATGAATAAAATGACTTTACTAAAAATTATTTGATTATTTTATAAGAACATATCGATAAATTCATATTGAGTAAAACATTATATTTATTTTATAAATCAGTTTTTATTATTAATACCCTTAATTTTAACAACTATGTTATAACATTCAATTTTAAATAATAATATTTAGTCTTTTATTTAAGTTTGATGGGGCGTATCTAGTATGGTATCGAACATAGTGTTTCCTTTTAAAATATTGGGATTTTACATTCTCAACCCTTGTGAAAATTTAATCCTAAATTTTTTTAACTTGGGTTTGGATACTAGATTTAGACTTTCAAAAATAGCTTTTTAAAATCCCAAATTGTAAAAATCATTAATAAAACATCATCTTGAAAAGAGAGAAATGAAATTGTGAAGGTAACCCATGATAACACATAAAAGGTTTCCATATAATAAAACCTAGAAAAATAAAATATAATATAATTCCTAATTAATTATAGAGAGTGATAGAGAATATTTTCATAAGAAAGTTAACCACCACTAAATCGTAAATTTGTGATGTTTTAAAAGGCCATTTATTTCTCGGTAAGAAAAGTTACCGAATAACATTTTAGTTTCAGAATAATTTTCCTAAAATTAAGGAATTATGTTAATATATAAACTAATAACATAAGAAAATATACTAACTTGACATTTATAATTTCATCATTTAATCAATCCCTATGACAATCTCATCTTTTTTCCCAAACAATGAGTCTTTATGATGAATTCTCTATGTCTGAAAAAATAGAATCAACATTTAAAAATCACAAAATTCATAAAATAATAACTATTTATTCCTTTTAAATTTATAAAATAACCAATACCAAAATTTTTAATACTAGATAATATATTTTTCTAAATATAATAAACCTTTATTTTATGACAAACTTCTTTTATATGAAAAAATCAATAGTAAAACCAAAACTCATCTTTGAACATTAAACAAGTAGCTATCATTAAAATTCCTTAAGAATATTATACACTATAATTTAAAAAAATAATAATCATAATTTGATCACATAATCTTCCAAGATAAATTTAACATTTATCTCCAAATCATATCAATGAATCATAAAGTCTCATATCAAAAATGTAATTGCCCAAGTCATATAATCTTTCAGATATATTAATCATTTCCATAAATCACTTGAATCACTATAAATCCACATTATAATCATATTTTATTCCAAAATATAATTCAACATTTATTTCTAAAATTAAATCCCATAGTATTCTATTTACCTTAATCATATAGGGTTCCCGAAATTATAATCATCTATTAAAATAACATTAATCACTTAACACCACATGAATTTCCAATCCCATGGTTAAATTTTCAATAAAAAATATACTCCAAACATGAACTTAACCTTTATCCATTATATAGATTAAATAAAAAATCATACTAACCAAGACATCATGTAGGCAGTGGTAGGTGATGCAACCTTATCACCCTTTGGTTGTGGGTTCAATTCCTATTGCCTTTCCAAACGCGACGGGTTGTCACCCATCATATCAGTTGTTCTTTTTATAAAATTATATTAATAAATCTGTATGAAATTGTAGAAATGTTAGAAAAATACTCAAAAATTACATTAATATATTCAAAATTAAATAAATCTTTTAACCTAAAAGTTTATTTCATGCCCTTCATTTTTCATCCCAAAATTTAATACCTCATAATTACCTCAAAGATAAATGTCTCCAAAAATATCATTTGTCTCTTCAATATTTCATAACTTAATGCCTCAAAAGGGGTTTCCATGACATTGAACTTATTATTAACATTAAAATTATACTCCCATGACTATATCCATAAATCATAAGTAAACATCATAATCTCTAATGTTTTATAAACCCTGTTCCAAAACCAATAGTAAGGATTTGGCCTTATGCAATACATATTCTAATATTTTTGAACTAGAATTCACTTCCTTAAAATTTATAGAATCTTTTAAGTTTATAGTTTTATATAATAAGGAAAAACACTTACAAAGTAAACCTATACATTACTAGTGTACACTTATATTCAGTATCCATTTTTCCTACCAAATAAAACATTTTAAAATAAAACAGGATTTCTTTTCCAGAAAATTCTTCATAATTTTCATCTTTACCTCATATTTTTCCATAATATTAATTAAACACTATAAAAAATATTTTAAAACTTTGGATCAACACAAAAATCTCTGTAAGGACATAAAAACTAAATAAATAAATCATTATTCCATAAATACTTATAAAAATTTTCCTTCTTCAAAATAAACTTTGGTATGAAAATAAAAATTTTCATATTAAATAAATCACATTTTCTGCCCAAATATCATTATCAAATTTTTCATAAGAAATCATAAAGTAAAAAAATAAAACCAATATATATTTCTTTGAAAACATGATAAACTCATAAAAACCTTTTCAAAATGTTATACTTTTCACCCTTAAAAAGTAACGTATAATTTCTTTTGAACACAAGATCAATAACATACCTTGTAGAAACATGAGATGTATGTAAAAACATAATGAGAAAAAAAATCATATAGTTAACTTGGGGAAGCATTTTCTTATCATAATTACTTATTATTTAACCCTCACTCCTACTATGAAATAACCCTGATGGTTATACTTTACATAAAACTCATGGTAATACTTGGAGTAACCATCGCAGTTACACTTAGAATAACCATTATGGTCATATTCCAACATACCCAATGCATTGGAGAGAAATAACATGCTTAATCAACTTTGTTTTATAATGGAACCACATATCATCATGAAAAATTTCCAATAACCATAACATAATCATAAAACATGAAATCTTGCATCATAAAAACATTCTTTGACAAAGATAAGTTATTTTAAAATAATAATACTCACATAAAATGAAAAAATTGAAAATAACCATGTATTCTTGTAAAGAATGATTTAAATCATTATGGAATTATGAAGGTGGGAAAATATAATCATTCTATAAAAGTTAATAAAACATTATTTTTTTTCATACTAGTCATAAAGTATCTTATTTGGAAAATGACAAAAATATTAATTTCAAACCATATTGTAAAAATTAAACGATGGTTAAAAACTACTTTAAAAATTCATATTAGAATAGTAAAAAAAATTAAAAACATTTTTTGTAAAACATTGACATGGAAAAAAATATAGTTTTAAGGGAAAATTTAAAAACATTATTTTTTAAATAATTCTCTTACCACTTTGTAATTAGCCAAAATTATTCCACATGAATGAATAAGATTTAATAAATATGTAAATATCATGATAATAAATAAATTCATGATATAACATGTCAAAGGGGTGTTATATACACCTCATTAAATAATACAACGAAAGAAAATTGATACAAAGTACCTTATAAATATCATGTCATTGAAGTAAGTGTTAATAAAATGAATCAATTATGTGTATCAGCTGTAAATACACATAAATAGAGTGAAAATACACCATAATATAATATAAATTCAATTCACAAGCAATCATAGCATGAAATAATCAATGTAGTATAAGTTTAACTCAAAAAATGGAAATTGAGTTAAGAATTACCTTAGCTCAAGTCTAACACCTCATGTATGTTATATTTCTTCCTAAATAATAGAATTAGGTTAATTTTATAATTTTTTAAGAACCATTTTAAAGTTAATTATTCATTTTATTTAAATTATTTCAAAGTTATATATAATTAGTTAATTAATTAAGTTCAATTCACATATTTTGATGATATATTGTACTTAAGTCTAAAATTAATATGGTCAAAAGGTCATAATTCCATAATCTATAGAATAATAATGAGTTTTTTATATGATTTATGAATTTTTGAAATGTTTAGGTTAATTTATTTCAAAATGTGTACTAAAGTTGGTATGGCCACTTCCACTTTTCCACAAAAACAAAATTATTTGTGTTTTTTATGTTTATTAATATATTGGTTTGTATATTATGATTTATATGTATATTGTTATAAATCCCCTATATAGGGTATTATTGTTCATTTAATTTTTTTAAATACAATTTTTTTCATTATTAGATAACTGAAATATTATTATAATTTATAAATATATACATTATGATGACATCCGTTATGTTTGTTCCACACTTTATGCTCCCTTATATTTACTATGCTCTTATGATATTTAACTCTTATGAAATGTTTGTAAGTGTTGTCTTATAATCATTCCATTATTGTTTCCATTATATGTCTCCAAGATATTCCATGTAGTAAGAGTAAGGTGAGGTCTAGGAGAAAGTATATATATGGGAATAGAATACTATGTTATTTTTTTATCATGTACCCAATTCCCAATGATGTTAGACCTCTAGATTTTTTGGAGTATTTATAGATTTTTATGATAAATATGATGTAATTAAATGTATATTAGATCTAGGTAGTTAAAGAAATATTTGAACAGACATTATTTATTATATTTTTGAAATTAATTTAATTTTCAACTACTTTTTAGATGTTTAGGATATGTTTTAAATTATATTTATATTGTTTTTATAGTGTATATTTTATAATCTTTTAAAGTTTCCAACTTCCAATTAAATAAGTTTTCCTATGTTTCAAGTATTAAAATTTGAAAGATTATAAAATATAAAATGTGACTAAAATATTAATGAAAACTGAAACCCTGGCTAAACATGTAAAAATTATTGATAGTAATAACAATATCATCATTTCAATAGAAATAAGTCATATACATAAACAAGTACACTCAATTCTTATGGGGAGGAGATTCCATCCAACCTAGTGGTCTGTGAAGGGTACGCTCGTATCGAGATCGCCAAGTGCCATGCTGGGGTGAATTATGATGACCTAGGGAGGGTATATCCTCAGCCACTAGAATTTCAACTGTCCCATACCCCACCTATGTGTTAGTAGGAGGATATGTCAATTGAATTTCATACTATTCTCCTGATCCTTCTCCCACTAGACTAGTAGATAGAACTTCCGTCATCACAGCGGGGAACCAAGTCTGTGATGGATCTAGACCCCAAGAACACAATGGATCTAGACACAAAACAAGAGGGAACTACAAATATCATTTCAAGAAAGATGGATCTCATGCTGCCTGATTCACATCCACAATTGGATGAGGATGGACTACCAGAGGGTCAACCTCTTCCTACAGAATAGGTGAGGGCTCACATACAGGATGATGTGGTTTACATCATCATTGTTGTGGCTCCTCAACTTCAACAAATTCTAGAGGAGGTACTGCTGGAGGAGGTTCTTGAGTAGGAACCTCCACTCTGAGGGGTGCCTGATTGAATATTCTCTTGTGAATCTCCTCATTATATGGCCTCAGTGCTAGTGTTGTGGCATGAATTGCTGCCAGTATAGCGACCCACTTCTCATCGGTATTAGTCATGTGAATAATTTGATCTAAACGGGAATGTTGGAAATAGATTCAAAATGAATTATAAAAGAGTTTAAAAAACAAAATAATGAAAATTTATTGACTTATGTTATCATGAAGTTCTTTTCTGTGCTGGGTGAGATAAAATATAGACTTCAGTATGTACCATCACTCATACTGTAACTACTACAAAATATTGAATCACGTCGTAGGTATACCCTAGATACGACACTCTACTCAACTTCCCGAGAGGCCAAGAAAGTGGGCATGTTGTTGGCATCAGTCCCCGTTCTGCCTCCCTGTCAGCTTTAACTCATGAAGATTTTTTATCTGTGGTGATGGAAATGGAATGGGATAAACATAGCCAAACTAGAACATGACTCTATCATGGTGGTTCCACACAATAATATGAATGTGAATGAGCGATAATATAGCTCTAACATCATGAATTCCAACAGTACAATATACTGGAAACTGGTCCAATATAGCCCAATATTTCATCCATGAAATCTAAAATGAAATGTCATATTTTTCAAAAAGTTTCTGACTAAAAATAAAAATTGATTATATTATTAATTTTTTTAGAAAATTCTAGATTGTATATACTTACCTGGTTGGGTAGCATATTATCCAACTTGAGATGGTATTCACCCAAATGGTGTGTCAGAATCCTGTCAAAGTTGTGTCTCTAAGTCCACCTACAAAATAAAACATAAAAAATGATAAATAATAATAAATTAAATTCAATAACTCTTACTAGAATCATAAACCAATATTGATGAGTGATCATACTAGCATCCACGTGGAGCGTCATGTAACACCTCTATAGTCACCGACCCTCTAGGAAGATCAGGGAAGACTATGGGGACATTCTCCCAAGACAACATACAAATAAGGATGACATATCCCTCAAGATCCATGTAGTCTGTGTGTCATTCCAGGCATAATTCCTTATATGTGTAAACCAAGCAGGAAGATCCCTAGATATACATCCCAGC
This sequence comes from Viscum album, assembly GCA_963277665.1. Lineage (NCBI taxonomy): Eukaryota > Viridiplantae > Streptophyta > Magnoliopsida > Santalales > Viscaceae > Viscum > Viscum album. Next base: position 1,679,160,126 of record OY728119.1, on the reverse strand, counting down.
CCGATCAAAGTCCTCCAGTAGGGCTAGATACATCATGTGCGCATGATTCCTCTAGTGATCAACACACAGGGTCCCTCCAATGATCCATATTATGTATGCATAGGCATGGAACATGATATTTTGCTCATCAACATCATTGGGTAAATGATGGATGTTCATCTCAATCTAGGGAATATATATCGACCCTCCATCTGTAGCCCTAGGTTCGATAAAAATGTCAATGACTAGAAATATCTAAACAAGTTCAGGCCTGTATGCATGGGTGGGTCTAATAACACCTTCCCTTGGATATAAAGACTTAGAAAGACTACCATATCCTTGAGATTGATGGTCATCTCTCCCTCATGCAGGTGGAATGTGTGTATCTCTGGTATCCACCTCTTTAGGAGGGTAGCCAGTATGTGATGGTCAACAAATGTGAAATCAGATACTGTAATACCCTAGAAGCCAGCATGATGAAGGTATGTTATACTGGCATGTGGAGGAATCCTGTGATGAAAAATGCATACTCGATGCACCCTGATCTGTTGAACCACTCCACCCTATATCATGAACTAATAAATATGCTCTGCCTGGTCAATGAGTAGTACAATATCCTACATTAATATGTAAAAAATTGAAATTAGTCGTAAGTGTAAAATAAAAATATAATGTTATGGTCAGTATAATGTTATGACTTTTATAATTTAATCCATTAAATGTTTATGAAATTTATTTTATGATGTTATTTTTTTATCAAAAGAAAAGGTCATTTCTTCATGTTTCTCAAAGCATAGTTGTAATGTGTTTTTGTGATATGTTTTTACCTAAAAAGGGTGTTTTGTAAGATATGGATTTATATATTTATATATATATAAACATTTTTCCTTTTTTATCTAAAATATTATTATTAAATGGATTTCTTTGTAATTTATGTATCATTTCCCACATGAGGGTATGTTTCATGATTATTTTCTCACATGCCTCTCAAAAATGTTTTCTATTCATGATTATGATAGTGTAACTAATATTTACAATGATGGTTGACCACATAATATTTATTATACTAAAATTTGATAACTTCTTTTTATACCCTAAAATATGATACTAATGTTTCATCATGTAATTTTTTATTATTATATAATTCACAAAAAGTTTTTCCTATGTTTATTGTTATGGGGATGTTATTCAAACTAAGAAAGGAGGTTCTTATAGTACACAACCAACAACCGTGGTTAGTACAATTGATTCTATAACACTAAGTGGATTTCAAGACAAAATTCATGGGAAATAAACCACACCATAGGAGGAATGGTGAAAATGATGATGATGTAAACCCATTTCATAACAGAGAAGACTAAGAAAGTGAAGAAAGTGAATAAATATGTTGAAAAGTGAGGTAAAAAGAAGATAACACAAAATCAATTTAATTATCATTCATAAAATAAAAATTATGATCATATAAAGTGAAATGGATAAAAAATAGACACATTAAATAAAACATAGATGATTTATAAAATAAAATAAATAAATTGACATTTTTCAATAGAATATGGTTTGGATGAGACGATCCTCACTTCAAATGTGAGGTCAAATCTGAATTATGTTTAGTTGGTAGCTTAATAACATATTAGAAAGATTTGTAATTGACTTTGGAATTTATAAAAAAAAATCAGCATTCTAATAACATATCTTATATTTTATCTTAGATGTTATTATAAGGAAAAAATATTTTCAGAATTTTAAAGATAAGTACATATATTTCGAAGATGTTATTATGCTATCAACTAAACATAATCCATATTTTACCTCACACCCGAAGTGAGGCTCATCTCATCCAAAACACATTCTGTTGAAAAATTTCAATGTATTTCTTGTATTTTTTAAATAATCCATGTGTTATTTAATGTCTTTTTTCTTATCCATTTCACTTTGTATGATCATAATTGTCATTTTATCAATGATACTTAAATTGATTTGGTGTTATCTTATTTTTACCTCACTTTTGAATGTATTTCTTAACTTTATTTTCTTTCATCCTCATCTCTATTATGGAATGGTTTTAAATCATCATCGTCATCATAGTCACTGCTCCTCCAATGTCATGGTTCATTTCCCACAAATTATGTCTTTAAGTACACTTAATGTTACAAAATAAATTGTACTAACCACTGTTGTTGGTTGTTTACTATAATAAACCCCTTACTCTGTATGAATAAACTCCCTGTAACAGTACACATGGGAAAACACTACTCTCTACATCAAAAATTTATTCTGATCATGATTCAAATAGTGTAACTAATATTGAAAATGATGGTTGATCATATAATCTTTATTATAATGAAATTTAATAATGTATTTTTATACCCTAATATATGATACTATTGTTTTGTTATATAAAAGTTTATTAGAATATCAATCAGAGAATGTTTTGTAAAATGAGGTAAATAGAAGAGAAAACACCAAACAAGTTCAATTATCATTGATGAAATGAAATTTATGATCATATAAAGTGAAATATAGAAGAAAAAACACATTAAATAACACCATATAATTTACAATATGAGGATATCACAATACAAACAATACATCATTGTGGCTGAGAGTGTGAACTCAACCAAAAAATTCTTGGGCATCCGTTCCCATTATAACCTTCTTTATGACATATGGTGTATATCAAACTTTTCTCTTTTTTAAGGCTAGTCCATCTCATTATGCATCCTACTGGCCTTCAGTATACCATGTTTATGCAACTGATTGATGTTAGGTATCACTATCGACTAACCATCACACATTGGGAAATAACGAAACTCCCCAATAAGTTTCCACAGTGAAGAATAACAGTTTTAAATGGTGTCCATCTAGAAGAGTGGATCAACATATTTTTCCCATGATTTGTTCACAGAGTAACATGTTGTGATGGCATGAATTCATGGAAACAGCAAGGCCTGAAAGTTTTCACATTGATATTTCCTCACTTATAGTAATACCACAATTTTTTCACCGATGCTATTTGTGATGGGATCCGAATGCTCTCGAACATAAAATAAAGAGTCTTCTCAGCAAAAAATTCATACATGATATCTTGAATATTCTTCAATGTAATTTTCAATATCACATTAAAATTTCCTTCCATACCTTATCCATTATTGTATCTTGTATGAGGCTAGTTTTTCTTCTATCAATGAAGTACATCAAGTAATGATACAATTTATCCTGAACTACGGAAGTTATAGGTAACTTTTGAAGCCCCATGAAGACACCATTTATGCACTCCATACCTCTCCCCCCCGTCACATGCCAATGACCTTTTTTCTTTTGGAATCTATATCATTTAATCATACAATTCTTGATTATCATTGAGGATTTGTTCAAAAATTCTTCAAATCTGTGTTGATCTAGATCATATTCTACATAGAAGAGATTAAATTTTATAGAAATTGATTTTATCTTTATGTTGAAATAGTAAAAAATAACAAAGACAATGTGTACCAAGCCTTGTGATTTCTTTCTTCATCAGTTTGTTATGGAATGTTTTCTGTATGTTTCTAGAAAGGTGTCTAATGTAGTACTGTTGATGTACATTTGGGGGTGTCCATGTATTAGGGTCCACATTGATTTCCTCAATGATTTCCCGATTCTAATCAGATATCAAACAAAGACCCCAAATTACGGTGAAATGGTTGCTAATACATGCCAAAAACCAACTCCATGATTTGTAGTTTTCCTTCTCCACAATGGATAATGAAAGTGAAAGAGGTGAATAGTTTCCATCTTGAGTTTCTGTAATCAACAATACACCCTTGTATTTTTTGTATAGAAAATTTCCATTAATCTGTTTGAATGGTTTTCTAAAAGAAAATGTGGAGATTCAGGGGAGTAATTCCTAAAACAAATGGTGAAATTTAACACAAGATGGATCAAGTCTATTATCTTGAGACACATGTTCATTCATATGAAGATATAAGAAAACTTTTTTGTTGTGTCTCAGTAAGGATATCAATTGAGGCAACACCCGATACGAGTCATCCCAATCACAATAGACCTTCATAATTGCCTTCTGTTTTTCCATCCATGCCTTATTGTAAGAAATATTATATCTAAAATTTTGTTGTATCATCTCTAGAACAAGGGATATAAGAAGATATTGGCATGTCAAAATTATCTCGATGATAATGGATGATGCAAATTCATCATCCAATGTGGTATGATCTTGTGCCAGGTTTGGTTGAACGCAAGAATGAGATTACTCAATCTTCAAGATTCTCTAACCTCAAAATTCAATGTATAGAATCACCCTCAAGCAGAATCTACAATCATACCCATACTTGTCACAACACATGAGGTATTTCTTATAACCATATTCTTAAACTTTATATCTACAGTTCTTCTCAACGTGAAATCTCTTTAGTATGTTTTTAATGCATCTTTTCTCGAAAAATACCTTCCCACATATATGGTTTTGTCCAACTCACTAAACATATTTGGTACAACTATAGGAAACTCATTTTTGGGTTTGAGAACATTGTATTCAAATTTAGGAACACAAGCCATTGCTTCTGACCAAGATGCAAAGAGTGGTGGACGATTTATTGTGGGTCAAGGCTTCTTTACAACTAGTGCATATCTATAAACTTCATCCCCAACTTCTGCTACTCCCACCTCACCAGCACCGTTTTCACCATCCATTCCATCATTATGAAAATCCTCATCGGAATTCGGATTGACATATATATCTAGGAGATTACCTAATCCTTCCCCTTCTAAATAATTTAGAATATACTCAATTTCATGGGGTAGATCTTCAACCACTCTTGTAATTATATGTCTTCATACAACTAGACATTGTTGTTGTATAGTAGAAACATAAACATATAACTCCATCATGGTACCATCTGACCATTGGGAAAATTAATTTATTACTTGGAGGCATTGTGCATTAGCAACCAATGGACAAGCTAGATTCCATAGAGTAGCCAAGAATTGAAATGTCTATAACTCATAGACATGATCTCTATATCTAGTCCCAAATTTAAGTAACCATGAATTCTATCTTGAAGTTCACTTAGGGTTACCCAATTAGCTATAATACCCACTATTGTTGGTTGTGCACTATAATAAACACTTTGCTCAGTTTGAATAACCTCCCCATAGTAGCAAACACTAGAAAACATTAAGAGTTTTTTATATGTTTTCTAATTTTTTTTAAAAGTGTACGTTAATTATTTTAAAATAAAAATTTGTACTAAAAGAGGTAGGGCCGCTACCACCTTTAGAATGAACTGAAAGGTGGCAGCGCACCTATAACCTTTTCGCAAAAAAAAAAATCATGTTTTTTATATTTATTAATATATTGGGTTGTATATTATGATTTATATGTATATTGTTATAAATAACATATATAGGGTATTATTGTTCATTTAATTTAGTTAAGTAATAATTTTTTCATTATTCAATAACTATAGTGTTATTATACTTCATAAATATATATATTATGATGACATATCTTATGTTTGTGCCACACTTTATTCTCTATTATGTTTACCATGCTCTTATGATATTTGACTCTTACGCCATATTTGTAAGTGATTTCTTATAATCATTCAATTTTTTTTCATTATATGTACCCAAGATATTCTATGCAGTAATAGTAAGGTGAGGTCAAGGAGAAAGTATTGAGATGGGAATAAAAGGCTATGTTATTTTTTTTACCATGTACCCAATTCCCAAAGATGATAGACCCTGATATTTTTGGGAGTATTATATAGATGTTTATGAAAACGATGATGTAATTAAATGTATATGATATCTTTTTCATTAAAAAATATTTTAATAGAAAATATTTATTTTATTTGTGAAATTTATTTTACTTTCAACTACTTTAGATGTTTAGGTTATGTTTTAAATTATATTTAGATTGTTTTTATAGTGTATATTTTAAAATCATTTAAAGTTACCAACTTGAAATTTAATAATTTTTTCTATGTTTCAAATAGTCAAATTTTATATATTATAAAATATAAACTATGAAAAAAATATTAATGAAAACTAAAACACGGTCTAAACATGTAAAAATTACTGATAGTAATAACAATATATTAATTTAAATAGTCCTAAAACATATACATGAAAAGGTACAATCAATGTCTATTTTGAGGAGATTTCATCCCACATGGTGGTCTATGGAGGGTACACCCATATCGAAATCACTGATCTCCGTACTAGGTTAGAGTCTAACAACCTAGAGAGGGATGATCCTCAACGACTGGAATATCGATTATTTCATGCTCCACCTATGTGTTAGTGGGAGGGGGTTTCAACTAAATTTCATTATGTGCTCCTGATCCTTCTCCCACTAGAGTAGTAGAAGGAACTTCCATCATCGTAGTGGGGAACCAAGACTACCATGGATCTAGACCCCAAGTATGTGATGGATCTGGACCCCATGATTGAGAGAACTGAAGATATACTATCAAGAAAGATGGATCCCATGTTTCATGATTCACATACAGAATTAGCAGAGGATGGAATGCTAGGGGGCCGATCTCTTCCTGTAGAATAAGTGAGGGCTCACATGAAGGATAATGTTTTCTACTTTGTCATCGTCATGCATCCTCGGGATCAGAAGATTCCAGAGGAGGTGCTATTGGAGGAGGTTATGGAGCAAGAACCTCCACTCTCTAGGGTGTCCGATTGAAGATGCTCTCATAAATCACCTCATAAGATGGCCTCAGTGCCAGTGTTGTGGAATGGATCACTACTAGGTTAGAAATATACTCCTCCTTGAGATCATTCATGTGAATAAGTTTCTATGAATGGAAAAAATGGAAATATATTCAAAACTAATTAGAAAAGATTTTAACAAAAAACTAATAGAAATTTATTAACTTATGATATCATGAAGTTCTTTTCCATGTAGGGTGAGATACAATATATATTTCAGTCTATACCATCTATCATACTTAAAATTCTCTAAAATATAGAATCAAATCATAATAATACCTTAGATACAACACTCTAATCATCTACCCCATAGGTAGAGAAAGTCAACTTTTCGTCGGCTCTAGCCCTTGTTCTGCCTCCCTGTTAGATTCAACTAATGAAGATTTCATATCTATCGCATTGGAGATGGAATGTGCTAAACACATCCAAATAGGCACATGAATCTATCTGGGTGGTTCCATTTAATAATATGAAAGTGAATGAGTGGAACTACAACCCTAGCATCATGAAGTACAACAATGAAATATGCTAGGAAATGATCTAATATAGCTTAATATGGAATCCATGCAATCTGAAATGAAATGTTATATTTGTCAAATTTTTTGAATAAAAATGAAAATTAATGCTATTATTAATTTTTTTTAGAAAATGATAGATTTTATATACTTACATGGTTAGGTTGCAGACTGTCCAAATTGTGACATTATACCCCAAATGGTGTGTTAAAATATTGTCGAAGTTGAGTCTCTGTGTCTACCTATAAAATAAATCATCAAAAGTGATAAATAATAATAAAGTAAATTCAATAAATCCTATTAGCATAAAAAACTAATAGGGATGAGTGATTATACCATCATCCACATGGAGCATCATGCAACACCTCTATAGGCACTGGATCTCGAGAAAGATGAGGGAAGACTATGAGGATGCGCTCACATGCCCACATCGGAAGAAGGATGACACATCCCCTGAGATCTGTGTGGTTTGTGAGGCATACCACACATAATGTATTGTATGTGTAAGCCAGTCAGATAGATCCCCATATATATATCCCTACCTAATCAAAGTCCTCTATTAGGACTAGGTACATCATGTGGACATGCTTCCTCGAGTGATAAACACATAGGGTCCCCCAATGATCTATAATATATATGCACGAGCATGACACATGATAGTATTCTCATCAGTGTCATAGGGTAAATGTTGAATGGGTGTCTCAATCTAGGTCATAGATTTCAACCCTCCATCTGTAGCTCTAGGGTTGGCCAAAAAGTTGATACCTAGAAATTTGTGAACAGGGTTAGGAAAATATGAATGAGTGGTTCTAATAATGGGTTCCCCTAGATAGGAAGACTAATAAGAACTATAACATCCCTGAGAATGATGGTCATCTCTCCCTCAAGTAGGTGGAATGTGTGTGTCTCCGGTCTCCACCTATTTAAGAGGGAAATAAGCTAGTGATGGTAAAAAAATGTGAAATCAGATATTGCAACATCATAGAATCTAGAATAGAAGAGGTATGGTATAATGGTGTGTGTATGTAGCTTATGATGAAAACAATGCACTTGACGCACCCTGGTCTTTTGAACCACACCACCCTGTAACACGATTTGGGAAATATGTTCAGTGTGCTTAGTGAGTAGAACAATATCTTCCATCTATATGTAAAAAATGAAATGAGTCATGAGTGTAAATTATGAATATAAAATTATGGTCATCAGAATTGTATGAATTGTAGAATGTAATACATTCCATGTTTATGAATTTTTCTTATGAAGTTGTTTTTATCAAAAGAAAAGGGAATGTCTTCATGTTTCTCAAGTAATAGTTTTAAAGTGTTTTTGAGATATGATTTTACCTAGAAAATGGTTTTTTTAAGATATGGTTTTATATATTTATATATATAAACATTTTTTATTTTTTATTTAAATGTTTATTAGAAAATTATGTGCTTTCTAATTTATGTATAATTTCCCACATGATGGTATGTTTCATGATTATTTGATCACATTCTTCTCAAAAATGTTTTTTGATCATGATTCAGATAGTGTAACTAATATTGACAATGATGTTTGACCATATAATATTTATTATACTAAAATTTGAGAATTCCTTTTTATACTATAAAATATGATACTAATGTTTTGTTATATAAAATTTCATTAGAATATAATTCACAAAATGTTTTTCATATTTTTACTATTATGGGTAGGTTATTCAAACTGATCAAGGAGCTTCTTATAGTACATAACCAACAAAAAATGGTTAGTAAAACTGATTCTGTAACCTTAAGTGGAATTCAAGACAGAATTCATTGGAAACAAACCATGGTTTATGAGGAACGGTGACAACGACAATGGTGTAAAACCATTCCATAACAGAGAAGAGGAAGAAAGAAAAGAAATCAAAGAAATACATTGAAAAGTAAGGTAAAAAATAAGATAACACCAAATCAATTTAATTATCATTGATAAAATGACAATTATGATCATATAAAATAAAATGGATAAGAACAAACACATTAAATAACACTTTTATGATTTACAAAATTCAAGAAATACATTGAAATTTTCTAATAAAATGTGGTTTGGATGAGATGATCCTCACTTCAGATGTGAGGTAAAACACCGCTTATGTTTAATTGGTATCTTAATAAAATCTTTGAAAGATATTTACTTAACTTTAGAATTTTGAAAACCTTTCTGCCTTCTAATAACATATCTTAGATGTTATCTTATATATTATTAGAAGGCTGAAAGATTTTAAAAATTACAAAGTTAAGTATATATCTTTCAAAGACATTATTAAGATACTAACTAAACATAAGATATATTTTACCACACATCTGAAGTGAGTCTCATCTTATCCAAACCATATTATATCAGAAAATTTCAATGTATTTCTTTTATTTTTTAAATCATCCATATGTAATTTAATGTGTTTGTTCTTATAAATTTCACTTTATATGATCATAATTTTCATTTTATCAATGGTAATTAAATTGATTTTGTTTTCTATTATTTTTACCTCACATTTCAATGTATTTACTCACTCATGTCACTTTCTTCCTCTTCTCTATTATGAAATGGGTATATGTCATCACCATTCCTCCTGATCCATGGTTTATTTCCCAAAAATTCTATCTTGAAGTACACATCATCTGTAATAACCACTACAGTTGGTTGTGTAATATAAGAAGATCCTTTCTCAGTTTGAATAACCTCCATATAATAGTACACACAGGAAAACATGAGTCTTTACATCAAAAATTATTTCTAATCATGAATCTGATAGTGTAACTAATATTGAAAATGATGGTTGATCATATATTCTTATTATACTAAAATTTTATAACTTCTTTTTACACCCTAATATATGATACCATTGTTTCATAATATAAAATTATAGTTGAATATCAGTTAAATAATGTTTTGGAAACCAAGGTTAAAAGAAGAGAAAACACTAAATAAGTTCAATTATCATTGATAAAATGAAAATTATGATCATATAAAGTGAAATGGAGAAAAAAACATTAGATAACACCATATAATTTATAATATGAGAATATCACAATGGAGACAATACATTATTGTGGATGAGAGTGTGAACTTGACCCAACAATGTTAGGGAATCATTTTCATTTATGACCTTCTTTATCACATATGGTGTTTCTCAAACATTTACATTGTTCTTGAGGACATTCCATATCGTTCTGCATCCTTCTAGCCTTCAGTCTCCCACGGTTACGCAATTGTTTTATGTCATTTATCACTATCTAATAGCCGTCAGGCATTAGGAAATAACAAAACTCTCTAATAGGCTTCCATGGTGCATCATAATAGTTTTCAATGGTATCCATACAGTACACTAGATCAATATATGCTTCCTATGATATTTTTATAGAGGCACATGCTACAAAGGCATGTGCGCATGGAAACCGTAAGGACTAAAAGTTTCCACATTGACATTTCCTTCCAGTAATATCACCAGTTTTTAACGGATGCTATTTGTGATGGGGTAAAAATTCTCTTGAACTTAAAATTAAGAGTCTTATTGAAGAAAAATTCATACATGATAACCATATTCTTCTTTAATTTTATTTTCAATTTCACATTGAAAGAGACTTCTATACCATATCTCCTACAGAATCTTGTCTGAGGATATTTTTTTCTATAAACGAAGTACTTCATGAAATAATAAAATGTCACCAGAACTAGGGAAGTTATAGGTAACTTGAGAATCCACTTGAATACACCATTGATGAACTCCGCAATGTTTGTGGCCATATTTACATACCTCTTCCCCCTTCATATTTCAATGTCTATTTTTCTTTTGGCATCCACATCATAAAATCATACACATCATGATTATCCTTGTGGATTTGTTCGAAATGTTCTTCCGAACTCCAATGATCTATCACATATGATACATTTAAGAGATTATATTTTAAAAAATTGATTTTATCTTTACATTGAAATAGTAAAAAATAAAAAAGACAATGTGTACCAAGCCTCGTGATTTATTTCTTCATTAGTTCGTTATGGAATGTTTTCTGTATGTTTCTAGGAATGTCTCTGATGCAATACCAATGATGTAAATGTGGGGGTTTCCATGTATTAGGGTCTATATTGATTTCCTCATTGATTTCTTGATGCCTATCAGATATCAAATAGACACCCCAAATGTCAGTGAAATGGTTACTAATAAATTCCAAAAACCAACTTCATGATTCATAGTTTTCATTCTCCATAATGGAAATGGAAAGTAGTAGAGGTGAACGATTTCTATCTTGGGGTTTCTCAACCAACAATATTCCCTTGTATTTTCCATATATATGTGTTCCATTAATATGTATGAACAATTTTTTGAAATGAAATATGGAGATGCATGGGATAAAAGCCCAAAAAAACCAATTAAATTGAACACGAAATGGATCAAATCGATTATCTTGATACACATGTTCATTTATATGAAGATGGGAGAAAACTTGGTTGTTGTGTCTCAGTGGGGCTAGAAATTTTGGAAACACCCAATACGAGTCATCCCAATCACTAAAGACCTTCATAATGGATTTCTATTTCACCATCCATGACTTATTATAAGAAATATTATATCTAAAATTTTGTTGTATATTCTATTGAAAAAGGGCTATAAGAACATATTATAATGTCCTAATAATCTCAAAAACAGTAGATGACACAAAATCATCATCCAATGAGGTATGATATTTGGTCAGGTTTGCATGAATGCAAGTATGAGCTGCCTCAATCTTCGAGATTCTCCAACCTCCAAATGCAATGTCTGAAATCACCCTCAAGAAAAATCTATAATCATCCCAATACATGTAACAAAATATGTGTTATTTCTTACAACATGATTCCTAAAATATATATCTATACTTCCATTCAATGTTAAATCTATTTAGTTTGTTTTTACTGCCTCTTTACTTGGAAAATTCCTACCAACATATAAAGTTTTTTCCAACTCACAAAACCTATCTGATATATCTCTGGGAAAATTATTTGAGGGTGTAAAAACATTGCAGTCAAATTCAAGAACACGTGTCATTGATTCTGACCAAGACACAAAGAGTGGTGGATGATTTATTATGGGTTGAGTCTAGTGTACAACTAATGAATTTCTAGAAACTTCCTCCCCAACTTCCACCGCTCCCTCCTCATCAACAATTTTTTCACAATCTATTAAATTATATGAAAATCCTCATTGGAAGTTAGATTAACATATATATCTATGAGATCATCTAGTATATCCTCTTCTGCATCATTTAGAATAGGCTCAATTTTATGGGTCATATCTTCAACCACTAGTGTAAGTCTACGTCTTCATACAACTGGACATTGTTGTTGTATGGTAAATACATCCACATATAACTCCATCATGGTACCATCTGATATTTGGGAAAATAAATTTATTACATGGACCCACTGTGCAACAACATCCATTGGACAAGCTAGATGCCACAGTGTAGCCTGAAATTGAAAATATATATAACTCATATACATGATCTCTTGATCAGGTCCCAGATTTAAGGAACCATGCAATCTATATTGAAGTTCACTTATATTTACAAAATGAGTAGTACTAACCACTTTTTTTGGTTGTGTACTATAAGAATATCATTTCTCAGTTTGAATAACCTCCCCATAGCATTATACATAGGCAAACATGACTCTCTATGTCAAAAATGTTTCTTGATCAAGATTATGAAAATATAACTAATATTGAAAATTATCGATGACCATATAATATTTATTATACTAAAATTTTAGAATGTATTTTTATATCCTAAAATATGATACTAATGTTTATTAGAATATAATCCATAGAAAGTTTTGGAAATTGGGGTAAAAAAGAAGAGAAAGCATCAATTCACTTTACTTATCATTGATTAAATGAAAATTATGATCATATGAAGTAAAATAGAGAAGAAAAAACACATTAAAAACACCTTAATGTTTTACAGCATATAAGAAATACCAAAATTTTTCAATTGAACATTGTTTGGATGAGATGAGTCTGACTTCAGAAGTGAGGTAAAATCCAACAGATTTTTATTTTGTATATTAATAACATCTTCTAAAGATATATACTTAATAAGTTAAGTACATACCTTTAAAAGATGTTATTAAACTACCAAATAAAAATAACCTAGATTTTACCTGACTTCCAAATTTAGGCTCGTCTCATTCAAATCATGTTAAATTGAAAAATGTCAAGGTGTTTCTCATATGTTGTAAAACATTCATGTGTTATTTAATGTGTTTGTTCTTCTTCATTTCACTTTATATGATCATAATTTTCATTTTATCAATGATAAGTATTATTAGAAAATCATTATATGTATTCATATTTTAATCCTAATTTATTCATTAATTAATCTATACTTAATAATTACTAATAATAACTTTTATTTCTAAACAATTTAATCTTTATGATACTCAAATTTTAGAACATCTTGTTATATCCTAAACAATAATACTAATGTTTTTTAGTATATTTTATAATTATTTAATCATTCATTAATTACTAGTTAATCATTACTAAGTTATTTTTTATTTAGTCATTCTTTAATATATTTATAATAATCCCTTATTCAATCATTAATCATATGATATTCATTAGTTAATGATTTTTAGATAATCACTTCATGAATTCATTTTTTAATCCTAAGTTATTAATTAATTAATCTATACATAATAATTACTAATAATAACTATTATTTCTAAAATATGCTACTAATCTTTATTAGTACAATTTTTAATTAGTGAATCATTATTTAATCAGTAGTTAATCATTACTAAGTTACTCATTATTTAATATATTTTTCTGTATTCATTTAATTTTATATGATCATTGATAAATATACTAATTTGATTTTTTTTCTTTTCTTAGGTATTTTAGTAGTTTATAAAGAAAATATGAATTAAATAAATCATATCTCATGGGAGGGTCAGAAAAAGGATGAAACAAGGCCCGTTGTCATGTACCAGGTTACCCTGAGTTAGGCATGAGACACCTTGTCAGAGTTTTTACTTCTAGGTATATCTATTCTAGAGCCACATCCACTTGTTTTTATCAATACAATTATTTTATAACTTAGATAACCACATAATCTTTATGCTACCAAAATTTTAGAATGTTTAAGCCTAATTTATTCATTAGTTATTCTACACTAAATCATTTCTAATTATAACTACTATTTCAAACTATATATAACAAAATAAACTAATTAATAAATAAAATATTTAGAACTAATTAAAATAATTAATAAATAAAATATTTACAAATAACTAAAAATAAATCAAATAAATAAATAAATAACTTTAAATTAAATAAAAAATTACCTCTAAATGATGCTTCTCGAAAAAACGAGACATCTTTTAGACCACTTAATCCACCACACACAAAAAGGAATTATTTTAGATAGAGAATATATAAAACGTATATAGAAGAGTGGAATTGGATGTGAGGATAAGGTGGGGTTGGGTTCCCTTTTATAGGGTGTTAAGGCATAGATGATAGGGGGTACCACCTTTCGCCTTTACATCAGGTGAAATACAACACCCCTGATGTCGCCTTTTGGTTTTTCTTTAGGAGAAATACAGAAACCCAAAAAACACCTTTTTCATGTCATCAATCCTGGCCAAAAGAAAGTGGGTGGGTGGAAAGGCGATAGCTACGCTGTCACCTTTTGACCGAACCAGAAGGCAACAACAGGGTCGCCTCCTTTAATACACATTAAAAAAATAACCTAAGAGTTTTTATTTTTTATTTCAGAAAAAAATATAAAAAAACTAAATAATAATCAGAAATAATTATATTTTTATTCATAAATTATACATTTAAATTCAACCATTACATATTGTTATAAAAAATTAACTACGTTATAATCATGGAGATAGTTGGTCATACGTTTGAATGAGTAACATTTCCAATTTTCAACGATCATTATGTAAATAAGATAAGTATTATTTTATCTTTCCATAATGATCATAATATCATATATATCATATTAATTCTTTGAATTTACTTTAATATATAATTCATTTGATGTGGTGAAGAAAAAAAATCACATCACTTTGTGGAGTTGGTAGTCCACACGTACACACAAACAACGTTATCATTTTTCTGTAAATGAAAAGGTAAGAAAGTAAATGATATATTATATTTTAATAATGGTAAATATTTTATTAGTATAATATATAAAAATTAATTTCATCATTTTAATCCATCCATGAGTGATGGTGATGGAAAAAAAGTTATAGTGGTTCGCGATGCTGTAGTCCACTATACACAAGAACGATGAATTATTTTCCCATTTGGCGAAAGTGTAAATGAAGTTAGGTGATACCATTAACATAATAACATATATGTATATTTAGTACAATTATTTTTTTATTTAAAAATGTTTTATTAAATTTTTATGTATGTGTAAAAATAAAAAAAACTAATACATACTGATAAAAACTATATCGCTTCTTTGGAAATCCTCCCTTCCTAAACACCTTCAGACCACTATGGTTGGTATTATGCCAACACCAATACCTCTAGAATGTGGGTAATGATTATAGGTATGGATTTGGATAGGTTTTAGCTAAATAAAAAGGTGTTTTAATTATGTAGTATTGAGAAGAAGACATTCCCTTTATAAGAGAGGGGAGCGACACTCTAGGATTTTCTCAAAATATTAAAATATAATAAGACCATTCTAGAACCAAATTCTTCCCAATAGACTATTAATTCACATTGTATGAAATCATAGACCATATATTATCCACCTTAGAATTATTTAATATTTACATGTTTTTTAAATAATTTAATAAAATTTTAATTCCATAAAATATTATTTTTTGTCAATTGATACTATTCATTACTTTGAGTTTAAAAATGTCAAGACAACAAATAAAATTCAAAAAAAATTATTTTATTATATTCTAAAAATTTCAAGGTAATCTCTAAAATTCTTGGATCATATTAATTATATCAAATAATAATTATTTTAATATATTTAATATCATTTATTTGATTTTTCCAATATTTTAAAAATTACTCCATAAGCATTGGGCAAACATGTATGTCAATTATTTATTCACTAAAATTTAAAAATAAATTTCCATGAAAAATATAAAACTTTTGCCTTTGAAATTTATATTTATAGTTGAAAATATCCCCAATATAAAAACATAATAAAAATATAACACATATATAAAACAAGAGTGTGACATCTTTGACTATTCTTTAAATAAAATTTTATAAAGGTTATAATTATATAAAATTGAAATGAAATGGTCATATAACAGAACCTTTAATGATTATTGATGAAAATTACTAATCCAATTATATTGGTAAAAGTTTTAGGGTTGTTTTTTAGTCTTTATTATTTTATTTTTATCCTTAATTACATGATTTTCCCTTTACTGTTGTAATAAAAATTACAATATTTACTATTCATATTATCCAAAAATAAAAGGCCATTTCTTAATAAATTTGAATCCATTAATTTAAAATATTAAATATAATTTTAAAAATTATAAACATATAATATAAATTATTTAATATTAAATTAAAACAAAAAAACGAAAAAAAAAACATTTTTTTTGGAAAAAATGACATTTTAAAATTTAAAAATGTATTTTTTCTATATTAAATAATAAAATACATTTAAAAATAATAATTGGTTTAATTTATTGAAAATGATCTAATAAAATTTTAAAACTAATCCAAATCATAATTTTACCCTGTAAATAAAATACTTTTTTCAATAAAAAAAATGTATTTTTCACTATTTATTGAAAAATCAACATTTTATGAAAATTATCAAAAATTCATCCTAAGATAATTTTTACATAAAAAATTTAAAAATTCAATAAAATTTATCTAACTTCTTGAAATTATAATATTCACTCATTAAAAGAAGAAAAACTTATTTTGGAAGAAATCATATTTTTTGATGAATAAAATGACTTTAATAAAAATTATGAGATTATTTTATATACACTTATAAATAAAATAATATTGAGACATACCATTATATTTATTTCATAAATCAGTTATTCATATTCATACTCACCAATTTAATGGTTAGGCTATAACAACCTCATTTAAATAATAATATTTAGTGGGTTGTTTAAGATCAATGTGGTGTATGTTTTACACTATCAAAAACAATGTTCCTTTTAAGATATTGGGATGATACATAGTATATGAATTTTTTTATGACCAAGAAAAATCAAATTTTTATTTGAGACCCAGAGAATTTATCTTCTTGGGATGCCCTGATGGTGTAAAAGGATATCATTTGTGGGACCCCATTTCCTACAAAATTATCATCAATAGAGATGTTATATTTGTAGAAGACAAGGTGAAAATTACTATTGATATAGATATGGTGGAATATAACAAAAAAAATATAATATTCACAATATTGGATGTATCAAAGGAATAATAATTTTCCTCTAAATCATTACTAGAGTATGATAATCTAGTACCAGTTGATTTTGGATCATGATGGTTAAGTCAAGAGAAAATTACAGCAATATAGAATTAATTTTTTTTAATCAAGAGCAATATTGTGTACTGATTATTGGAAAATGATGAAGAGTCGTCTTCTTTTATGAAAGAAACCCATATATCAAATGTATCCTCTTGAATGATGGTTATATGGGAGGAACATTAAGCCTTACATAGTATCGCAACCTGGGATCTTGTTTCATTATTTGACAGAAGAAAAGATATAAAAAACAAATGGATCTTTAAGATAAAGAATGATGGAAAGGATTATGTGGATAAATATTGTAACGCCCCGACCCCAGCTACCCAGAGTCGGTGCATTACTTCGTAACATTGGCATGATCACAAAAGATCAAGTCTCGAAAGACCGATTAGTTTAGTAGCCTTGGAAACACTAGATACATTCATAAGTCTTTCATTACATCAAAAAGTAAACAAACTACAATAACATGGTCTTCATAGTCCACAATCATATCCCTTTCTGACTACCCCTGTAGGTCATTCATAAAATACTTCTTCACATCCTGGAAAAATATTAAAACATTGAAAGGGGTGAGCTCAGATGCTCAGTAAGGTTAACAATATAGCGGAAGCTTTCATAAATAAACATTAACATTTAAGGCAATGTATAACTAAAACAAAAGCCTTTTAAACATGAACTTCAACATAATATGGCAAAAGTAAAATGAGATAATTCCATTCACTTCTTCACATGGATATTCTACTGGTCGAATAATCACATGCAATATCAATAACCACTTTCATAATGATGGAATGCATAATGCCAGACTATCATAACCACGTAGTCAAGGCCTCGTTCCAAGACCACAAATAAGATTTTGTCAAGGCCTCGTGCCAAGACACTAGTTTGTCTCATGAGACTTGCCGATGCATCGAGGAGCTATAGCGGGCTCCACCCGTCACTTATTAAGTCCAATGCATTCCTCATATGAATAGGTTTAAACATACCATAAACCATAACATAATTGTATCACATAAAACATACATAAAGGAAACATAACATTTCCACATTTCAATCACAAGATATCAATACAGCACATTGATATAATAAAAACGTTTTCAAAACCATTTTCAATACCAAAATAAAAGAAAGTTAAAACTTTGTATTTATTTTTCATTAAAAAAAAGATGGCTTATAGAGGAAGCCGAAACTCAAATAATGGTCACGTCGGCGGAGAAGTCGTTGTCGCCGCATAAGTACAGAAAGAAAAACATTCCCTTTTGTCGTTTAGCAAAACGCTTTGTATAAAAAGATTCCTTTTGAATAACCGTAAAAGTCAAAGGGGTTTATACACCGTATAAAAGAAAATTGTGTATAAAACCAAATATGCCTCAATGAAAGGGGATTGAGACGAAGTCCTTAAAAAGATCATTTTTAAAATAAAATAGATCTATTATGTGTATTCACTATAGGTACACATGAAGAAAGTAAAAATAAAAGATAGGACATAATAATATCATGACATAATTTGAAAGTAGGAGATTAACCCAAAGAATAGAAATTGGGTTAAGAATTTCCCTTACCTCGTGTCCGACTTGACTCAACCGTTCTTTAACCTCCTCAAAATCGGGTAACTATTTTTGATTTGAGCCAAAGGCTTCCTTGGAAAGAGTTCTGCCCAAAGTAAGGCTTCTAGGAGTAAGAGGGGGAAGTTGGGAGAGTATTTGGGCAGAGGTTGGCCGATCCAAATGGCTTGTAAGTGTAAATGAGGTGGGAGATGTGGGGGCCTTTTATAAGTGGAGAGGAGGGGCACTTTTGGAATGATTGAAATGTTATATTATTTCACAATGATTTTCGGATTCTAAAGGTCCCAAACTTATATAATTCAAGGCTATGGTGATAAGGTTTCTAAATCTCCTCATCCAATAGGCTTTGGACAAGTGTAAGCCTTGGATTTTTCATTATCTTCTCATTTTATTTAAATCGTTAAATAATGAGGTCATCGCTGCATCATAATGATGTCATAAATAATTAACTTTATTTAATGTCTAAAAATTATAAAAAAAATACTATGATGTAGGAAATCTTTTTATATTTCTAATGAATATTTATAGTCAAAATCTGGACTTGTGTAACCCCACTTAAAAACTGTTTTAGTAAAATAACTCATGTTTGTGTCAATTTAATTTTAACATTAAATAAATATATATTAATGTCATTTTCCAACTGAAGTGGCTCCATGGGGTCCCCAAGTTGACCCATGGGTTGTCTTGGTTGGCCATGACTCATCCAATAGGAGTAGGACAAGTGTCAAGCTCATATCATATTATTAAAACATTGTTTTTACCTTAAACTACACTAATTACCTCTAATCGCGATTAAGAACTTAAAAGTTACTATTCACCAAAAAATTATTTTAATCTCATTGAACCACATTTTACTTCTTAATGACAACCATGTATGTCGGATTTTTGAAAATCAAATCACAGAAGTGGTAATATTTCATTTAAACGAAAAATCAGTTATTTAACTACCACTTAGTGGTTTCACTATTCATCAAAAATTGAAGTTTTTCAGAACAAGGCCAAAATTTCACCCTAAGCTATAATTGATATTCCGAATTCAAAAATGATGTCTATTTTACAAAATTACAAACATATAAGTTGCATTAATTAATTTTATAATTAATTCCCACTGTTACGACAAATAGCGTGTTTTTAAGAAACAATTTATATCAAAAGATTGGCAGTTGTTTATGTCCAATTTCAATGTTAAATTAATTCTAATGACCACCATTGGATAAAATGGTAAAAATATATTCTAATTATACCTTAAAACCACTAAATAGTATAATTTATCACAATAAATTATTTTGATTAAAAAAGTTGTTTTAAGTATTTATCACTATTCATAAAATATTGGAAGTTCTCAGAAAGTTACAAAAAATTAAACTTAGGATAATTTTGATATTACGAATACAAAAATGAAGTCCATTTTGAAATATAAAATTTCTATAGTTTTAAAAAGTGGTTATTACTATTCATAATGGCTACTTTGATTAGTCGCGGTGTGTTAGAACTCGAACTTGTGTACCATACAAGCTATTGCATTATTAAATGAGAAGCGTATCATGGAAGATCGGGGTGTTACATTCTCCCCTCCTTCAATAAATTGCATCCTCGCAATATGAAATTTTTCTTTGAAAATAAAAGGTTGAAAAGATAAAATACCTTTGTGGAAAACCCACATCAGAAATAAGGTTAATAAAATTTATCCTTAATAAGAGGGAAATGGAAATAATAAAGTCACCACCAAATTATGATCTCGATAAGGAGAACATTGGTGGCAATTAGAGACATATAATTGGAGGAAAAACGTAAATATTTGTAGGGAGTGATTGAGGTCATCAATCACAATCAACTGTCAAATTGAGGTCCTCAAAGCCTTCAATCTATGTTGATTTAAAATATCATCAGTTCAACAAGACATAAGGTATTAGGGTAACACATTTTTTTGTTTTAATATCCCTTTACTAAAGTTTAAGAATTAATTTATTCATTTAATAACAGATAGGTATATATATATATATTTATTCTTGACAATTAGAGTTTCAACCTTCAACTCACCTTTCACTCAAAAAGATAATAGAACCCAAAAATATTATACTTATCCTAATTGTATAAGGTTCCAAATGTTAACACATACCATTTAGATTAGTAAAATTATTTTTTAATAACCAGGGACTTACTGTAGGCTAGTGGTAGGAAATAAAGGCCTGTCGCACTATGGTTGTGGGTTCGATTCCTGCAGCTTTGTCCGACGCGTCAGGTTATGCCCCACCCTGCAGGTTGTCCTTTTCCTAAAACTATAGTATTATAATATTCCAAAAATAATCTTCATAATTTTTTTTAACCTTAAACAATACTATACAAAGATCAACTTAATCCATTCCAACCTTTATAGTTATCCAAAATACTTTTGTCCAACTCACAGTCCAAATTTTATAAGGAAGGTAAACATAATGAAGATCCTTTTTTCCATGTAACAACATGTGAACACCTTCATCATGTATTATTTTTAAACATACTGAATTACCATGATCCCTTATTCCTTATAGAATACTAGATATACTCCTCTTATAAAAAAAATGTATACAAATCATCAATCAGTTTCAACGAAGTTAAGAATATCCAATATAATTTATCCAAATCAATGACGTCTTATTCCAAAATCACTATCTCGGTATCAGAACCATATTATGGTTTATCTTTCTCTCAACCATATATTTTCCAAAAATTTAACCTACTGTGGAGTCACTTTTCTTGGTTCCACACAATCTCAAGTCCTTGATGAAATAGTACTGCAGTACAATCCTTATATACTCCATAATTATTATAACCAGTACATCATTGATACAACACTCAAATTACAAAATTCATTAATAGCAACATAAGAACTCTAATCATTACTCCTCATCTGTGGTAGTATCATAACTTGATTATTATCCAATAACATCATTTGGGGCATACTCTGATGATGTGGACATCGGTTTGCGTAGTGTCCCCAATCCTTGCAGAAGAAGCATTGTACATTTGAAACCATTTTCTTACCCTTGCAGTCACTCACTTTGTGTCCTTTTTCTCTACACTTATAACAAACTCTCATTCCCTTTAGGCAAGTTCCATGATGTTTCTTCCCACAATTACCACATATTGGAAAATTCTTCTTTCCCCTCATCCCTTTATCCATCATTCTCTCTTCCATCCCTTTCATCACTTGCTTCGCTTCAAAGCCATAGGACTCAAAGAATTCTTTACTTATCTTATTAACACATGATACTATTTCTTCATATGTTGAGAACACATGGGAGACTATTTCCCTTCGAAATGTTGGCTTAATACCGTGAAAGATACGATCCTTCTTACTCTTTGGATCATACATATTGCTGGAGTTCACATTCCTTCTACTGGGCACCATTTCTATACAATGGCATAAACTAGGTTAGTTTATGAATCAAAATACATAATCCCATACTTATAAAACACTTAACATAAATTGAACTATTTATGGATATAATCCATAATCATAAAAAGGTTTTCTTTGAGAAAGTATATACTCATAACCGTTCATAGTGGTTTGTAAAGAAAACGAGAATTACCCTAAGTATATCCCCCGGGAGTGTCGTAACCAAGAGTGCAGCAAGGCCCGTTGTCGTGCACCAGTTCCCGTTCGAGTCTAGCTCAAAGCGGTGTTTTCGGGTTTTACCCCTAGGTACATCTGTGCCAGAGCCGCCTCTACCTGCTCGTATCCAGACAGGGATGTATTTCTCGGAAAACTCATAACATCTCTATAATACCAAAATTCTAGGAAGTTCTTCTATACTAATCCTCAAAGTCTATCTTTGGGCTATGTTCTCTAATCAGAGTTTATCTAAATCTAGCTTCCAAGGTTAGTACTAAACTACCTCTGATACCAAATGTAACGCCCCGACCCCAGCTACCCAGAGTCGGTGCATTACTTCGTAACATTGGTATAATCACAAAAGATCAAGTCTCGAAAGACCGATTAGTTTAGTAGCCTTGGAAACACTAGATACATTCATAAGTCTTTCATTACATCAAAAAGTAAACAAACTACAATAACATGGTCTTCATAGTCCACAATCATATCCCTTTCTGACTACCCCTGTAGGTCATTCATAAAATACTTCTTCACATCCTGGAAAAATATTAAAACATTGAAAGGGGTGAGCTCAGATGCTCAGTAAGGTTAACAATATAGCGGAAGCTTTCATAAATAAACATTAACATTTAAGGCAATGTATAACTAAAACAAAAGCCTTTTAAACATGAACTTCAACATAATATGGAAAAAGTAAAATGAGATAATTCCATTCACTTCTTCACATGGATATTCTACTGTTCGAATAATCACATGCAATATCAATAACCACTTTCATAATGATGGAATGAATAATGCCAGACTATCATAACCACGTAGTCAAGGCCTCGTGCCAAGACCACAAATAAGATTTTGTCAAGGCCTCGTGCCAAGACACTAGTTTGTCTCATGAGACCTGTCGATGCATCGAGGAGCTATAGCGGGCTCCACCCGTCACTTATTAAGTCCAATGCATTCCTCATATGAATAGGTTTAAACATATCATAAACCATAACATAATTGTATCAAATAAAACATACATAAAGGAAACATAACATTTCCACATTTCAATCACAAGATATCAATACAGCACATTGATATAATAAAAACGTTTTCAAAACCATTTTCAATACCAAAATAAAAGAAAGTTAAAACTTTGTATTTATTTTTCATTAAAAAAAGATGGTTTATAGAGGAAGCCGAAACTCAAATAATGGTCACGGCGGCGGAGAAGTCGTTGTCGCCGCATAAGTACGGAAAGAAAAACATTCCCTTTTGTCGTTTAGCAAAATGCTTTGTATAAAAATATTCCTTTTGAATAACCGTAAAAGTCAAAGGGGTTTATACATCGTATAAAAGAAAATTGTATATAAAACCAAATATGCCTCAATGAAAGGGGATTGAGACGAAGTCCTTAAAAAGATCATTTTTAAAATAAAATAGATCTATTATGTGTATTCACTATAGGTACACATGAAGAAATTAAAAATACAAGATAGGACATAATAATATCATGACATAATTTGAAAGTAGGAGATTAACCCAAAGAACAGAAATTGGGTTAAGAATTTCCCTTACCTCGTGTCCGACTTGACTCAACCGTTCTTTAACCCCCTCAAAATCGGGTAACTCTTTTTGATTTGAGCCAAAGGCTTCCTTGGGAAGAGTTCTGCCCAAAGTAAGGCTTCTAGGAGTAAGAGGGGGAAGTTGTGAGAGTATTTGGGTAGATTTTGCCCGAGCCAAATGGCTTGAAAGTGTAAATGAGGTGGGAGAGGTGGGGGCCTTTTATAAGTGGAGAGGAGGGGCACTTTTGGAATGATTGAAATGTTATATTATTTCACAATGATTTTCGGATTCTAAAGGTCCCAAACTTATATAATTCGAGGCTAAGGTGATAAGGTTTCGAAATCTCCTCATCCAATAGGCTTTGGACAAGTTTAAGCCTTGTATTTTGCATTATCTTCTCATTTTATTTAAATCGTTAAATAATGAGGTCATCGTTGCATCATAATGATGTCATAAATAATTAACTTTATTTAATGTCTAAAAATTATAAAAAAAATACTATGATATAGGAAATCTTTTTAGCTTTCTAATGAATATTTATAGTCAAAATCTGGACTTGTGTAACCCCACTTAAAAACTATTTTCGTAAAATAACTCATGTTTGTGTCAATTTAATTTTAACATTAAATAAATATATATTAATGTCATTTTCCAACTAAAGTGGCTCCATGGGGTCCCCAAGTTGACCCATGGGTTGTCTTGGTCGGCCATGACTCATCCAATAGGAGTAGGAAAAGTGTCAAGCTCATATCATATTATTAAAACATTGTTTTTACCTTAAACTACACTAATTACCTCTAATCGCGATTAAGAACTTAAAAGTTACTATTCACCAAAAAATTATTTTAATCTCGTTGAACCACATTTTACTTCTTAATGAAAACCATTTATGTAGGATTTTTGAAAATCAAATCACAGAAGTGGTAATATTTCATTTAAACGAAAAATCAGTTATTTAACTACCACTTAGTGGTTTCACTATTCATCAAAAATTGAAGTTTTTCAGAACAAGGCCAAAATTTCACCCTAAGCTATAATTGATATTCCGAATTCAAAAATGATGTCTATTTTACAAAATTCCAAACATATAAGTTGCATTAATTAATTTTATAATTAATTCCCACTGTTATGACAAATAGCGTGTTTTTAAGAAACAATTTATATCAAAAGATTGGCAGTTGTTTATGTCCAATTTCAATGTTAAATTAATTCTAATGACCACCATTGGATAAAATGGTAAAAATATATTCTAATTATACCTTAAAACCACTAAATAGTATAATTTATCACAATAAATTATTTTGATTAAAAAAGTTGTTTTAAGTATTTATCACTATTCATAAAATATTGGAAGTTCTCAGAAAGTTACAAAAAATTAAACTTAGGATAATTTTGATATTACGAATACAAAAATGAAGTCCATTTTGAAATTTAAAATTTCTATAGTTTTAAAAAGTGGTTATTACTATTCATAACGGCTACTTTGATTAGTCGCGGTGTGTTAGAACTCGAACTTGCGTACCATGCAAGCTATTACATTATTAAATGAGAAGCGTATCATGGAAGCTCGGGGTGTTACAAATATCATGTGAGATTGGTGGTTATATTATATACTCAAAATGAAGACATTGATTTCAATGAAATATTTTCCCTCATTATTATATTGATGACTATTTTGGTGTTCTAACAATGTTTGTTATATAAATTTTACATTTTAGAGAAACTATATATGAAGACACATTTTCTCAATGTTTATCTTGATGAATAAATCCATATTATCCAACTATAAGGTTTTATAGAATAAAAAAAATAGAACTCATATTTTAGATTGAAAAAATATCTATATGGTCCCAAGAATGAACAAGGGTGTTGGTATAAGATATTTGAGTCCTATATCATGATCCTTGGATAAAAAAACTTCATTCAAATACTTTGGAATATTTTAGGACGTATAATGGAAAATATATTATAATTAATCTATTGTATGGGGATGACATGATGGTTGTCGGACTCAAAAATGATCATATCTAGGAAATGAAGGAACAATTGGCTGAGGTGTTTTATATGAAGGAGTTTGTACTAGGAATAAATATTCTTGGGATGTAGATTTTATATGATATAAATAATGTAATGATTTGGTTAACCTTGAATAATTACTTGATGAATCACTTAAAAGTGAATTATTGTAAACTAATATCTACCCTTATTCATGTTAATTTTAAATTATCCAAATATTATTAGCAGTGAGACAAAGAGGGTAGAGATGTATCAAGTACCATATGATTTAGCACTAGAGAGTCTGATGTTCACTATGGTTTATACTAGAACAATTATTTAACATGAAACAAGATTAGTTAGTCGGTACATAAAGAATCTAGGATGAGATAATTGAAGCATAGTTTATAGGATTTTTAGATGCATCAAGGTGACTACAGATGCTGTATTATGTTACAGAGGATCAAAGTTTAATATCAGAGGCTATGTTGATTTAGATTTTATATGAGATTTTGACTGTAGGAAATCCATTAATAGTTATTTGTTTACTCTTATAGGAGGAGTTATTATCTATATTTACAATTTATAGTTAGTTTTGACTTTATATATGATATAGGTGGAGTACATAGAATCCATGAAGGCTTGTAAAGAGGTGATTTGGATGTGAAGGTTATTGGAGGATCTTAGGCATGGATAGAAAGACATTCCATTTTTTTCAAATGTTAGATCACATTGAACATATTAAATAATCCATATTTCTATTCTATGATAAAGAAAATTATGGGTAAAATATCACTTTGTTTGAGATGTGGTGATGGAAGTAATTGTGAACATGAAAAAAATCACACTAAAGAAAATATGGTAGATTTCCAAATAAAAGAGATTGAATCTAATAAGTTCATATAGTGAAAATGCTTTGGCGGTCTTACAGAGATATGAGCATAATTTTAAGTAGATATAAAGTATGTTTGGAGATTTTATTAGTTCCCAATAGGATATCTAGGTGGGTGATATTTTGGAAATGCTTAGATTTCCAAAAATAGACATCCCCCATTTGTTAGGGGTAATGGGGGTTTTTGAGGTGTGTGGAAAACCCAACCCACTTGGCTATAAGAGTGTAGGATAAGGTCTTGAGTCGCCCTATAAAGGGATCCACCCTAGTGGTTTTCAACAACCATCTCCTCCTCAAGAAACTTCACTTCTCCCTTTGATATTTGAGCATGTGGTATTTTTGAGGTATATTTCACCATTATTAAAGAGAGATAAATTATGAGGGTATTCTCCTTGTAATAGTGAGAGTGTGTATACCTATATTTTACTATAATGAGATCTTTTCTATTTTTCTATAGTTTTCTACCTCTTTAATTTTGGGGGATCTTCCATGTTACGTATGGTATTTTTATATATATATTTTTACCTTTTTTTATCTCGTAATTATCACCTCACCAAAAGAAAAACTATTTTGTGAGATACAGATGTAGATATGGATGAATATCCCGAAAAAACAAATTTCACATCAGGATATATATATATATACTTTTTTAGGAGGATTTGTATAATGAGATTCAATTTCACACAAGTGTGTATCTTTATCTATGATCAAAAAAGTGTAAATTGCTATTGTGGAGGTTATAAAGTTGATGTTGTTGTTAAATAATTATTTAAAGGATCTTAGATTCATCTAGAAGGAGTACAATGTCTATTATGATATTCAATGTGGTTTTTTACTTGATAAATAACTTTGTATCATTCTTGAATGAAGCACATTGATATTTGATATCATTGGATATGAAAAGTGATGGATTGAAAACTATTGAAACTTGTGAAGATCCATATTGAGGATAACCTAATGTACATGCTAAAAAAGGTTTTATCTCAAGATAAGAAAGAACTTTACAGAATATGTGATGGATTTCATCTGAAGGGGACAAATTGAATAATTTTTACTAACTATGAATTTCCATGCATAAATTTTCTACACGTAAGGTTTTTTATGCCCTACATTTAATGGATTTAAAGGGAATAAATTCACTCCAATACATTTAATATGGTTGATTAATTTTAATTAAATAAAAGGCATCAATAATTACTATACATTGAGTCCTTAAGTATATTCCTTAAATCATCTACTTCAGATTCAGATAGCTCATTTTTATTGTGAGATCCTTAAGAGCTCCAACTGAGAGAAAGAAAGGTAGGAGTGGGATGTGGTGGTTCTTGTAATCCATATTGTCTATGAAATAAGAATTTATTCTCTTCCCATTCCACTTTTTTAGTGATTAATGAATCACAACACACCCATCAGGTGGCTGCCCCAACCTAATATTATTGTTTCTAATAAAGGAGGAGCCTCAACACCACTACCCTTCTAAAATATTCAAAAAAATGAAAACTTTGTAATGTAAGAAAAATATCCCAAACCAAATATGGATCATAAGTCCCTCCACTCTATGTGTCCCAATAAATGGTTTTATTCTAGAAACCTTTTCAAAATTTTCACCATATTAATCTCCCCCACCTCAATAATGGAAATATAATTCTAGTTATTCAATTACATCCTTTAATTTATACTCATCTGGTTGGTGTTTTCCAAAAAACTAAAATCCAACACCAATAACTATGATCCTAGGTTACCTTCAGGACCATCCAAGCTTCCCCTCTTCAGAAACCTCCACCAACTTTTAGGGACACTACCTTATCATTCATTAAGTGTTTTTTGCTAGAAATATAGACCATTGATTATTTTATAGCTAGGATAGTTTACACTGGTCTTTTTTCATCTCCAAAATCTTTTATGTATGTTCTTAAAAAACAAAACCCCTACTTTGAAGATAGGCCTTGTAATTTTTTGGTGAAAAAATTTAGTTATGTGTGTACTGATATTTCTTTTCAACCATAAAGTGATTATTATATGTGAATGCATAAATTATATCAATCTAATCATTTAATTATTAAATGTGTTTAGTAGTTTTGATCAAATAGGGAATATGATGTATTTAATTTCATTGAGATGATTTTAATGATATCTAAAATATCATCTTCATTTAATTTTAGCAGAAACCTTTATTCTTTGAATTATGGAATTACAACAAGAATAGATGTTGGTAAAATATCAAAGATCAATAAGAATATATATATTGGTTATAAATAATTTTTTTCAATACCAAAATGGTTTCAATGTGAATGATTTATATCCTTTAATGAAATGATTCTACCATATTAATGGTTTGATGTCTAAGATGGGTAGGTTTCATTATACAATATATATGTGATCTTATAAAACATTATTTCAAAAAATAAACAAATTAAAATTACTAAGATAAATTTTAGGGTGTAATAATACCTTGTTGATTACCTTCTATAAGTTTAACAAAAAATCAAGGACTTTAAATTATGCGATGACAATAAAAAATATAAAATAAATATAAGTTATAATTTATACTTGTTTCCTCAGAAAAGTAATCATTTCCTCATGTAGACTAAATCATTATTCTACATAATATATTTAATATATAGTTGTTTAATTTTCCACTATAATATAGTGGACAATATAGTAATTGAAAAGAAATCCTAAAATGATAAAAAGATCATAGATAGTGGTGAGATGGGTTTTTAAAGGGAATATTAATATAGGAGAGGTAGGGATTCGTGAACTAAAATACTCAAAATCTATAATAAAGGATTTTTTGAGGCCATATCTAGTAAGTCCACTATAAGTTCCAAGAGAATCACAAAGAGATGAGATAAAAATGGGTATTGGATTCCTCCAAATACAAGGTTGCTTGTGAAGGTGAGGAGTATTAGGTAAGAATCTGTGTGTTAGGATGATAAAGAGAGGTTTGTTCCAAAATTATTTCTAAATAATAGTATATATTGAAAAGGAAAATATATTGAGTTCAAACTATTTGAAGTAGAGAAGAGGATGTATCGTAGGATTGTTTTTTCTATGGACAATATATAGTTATTGTTGGTGTAACTTTTTTTTCATTTTGACAAGAATCTCCCTGATGAAATGAAACCCAAAGAAGTAGATATGATTGGTGTTGAATATTGACCAAATTACCACCTCTATAAATCAATTTACATCCAAAAATGGCTTGAAAAACAATAAACATAAATATTGTAAGGTCAATTTAATTATTCTTCTTCCCCAATGCTATTAATGTGGGTGTCATTCGTGGGAAAATTTTGTAATGAGTGGTCTTATGTTTAAATAATGAAAAAGGGATGGTGAGTATGTTTTCTAATTAAACCACATAGAATTTTTTTCTCTATGTTATTTTATTTCCCTACATGTTTTTTTGATTTATAGAGATATAATGATTGGAATCAAGAGTGATATTCCACACACAAAAAACTGGTATCAAAGTAAGGTTGGTTACTTGAGTAAGAAATCATAGTATCATTGTTACTATCCATGATTCTAGATCAAATTTGTTATAAATACCCATTTATGATATACTATTTAGCCCTATAGACCCTTCACATTGTTATTCGCAACTTAACCTCCTTTTTCATCTCTTTTTTGAGTTTTTATCATTCATTTATTGTGATATTGAAGTAATTAAATAGTTAATTTTATCATTCATTATTAATCTGGATTCATCAATACTAACTATTTTTTGTAATTATAAATTTTTTAGATTTTATGGAGAATCCTCAAACTAAAAATGGCACAGTTCCACACAATGAGTCAATTTTATCAAAACATATAGGGATAACAATCACTTCCATCTATATAAATATGGTTTCCAACACAATATTTGAGGTTGAGAAATTTAAAGGGAAGAATAACTTTAACATGTTGTAATGAAAAGTTCTTGATGTTCTTACTCAGTAAGAGATAGATATTACCCTTGAGGAAATAATAACTAATATCTTAAATGATTATTTGAGGAGATACAACCACCAATCATGTATCTTATTTCAATTTTTTTTGGAAAAAAATTATAAAAATATTGTAATGAGATAGACCTCTATGACGTGATTGTGAAATATTTTAATGAAAAGATAAATGGGAAAAAGCATTGAAAACCATATATACTTGAAAAATAAATTATTTTTATTTCAATACAAGAAATTTATGTCTATTATTTTTCACTTATATTGTTTTAATGAAATTATAATATATTTTAATATTTATAAGTAATAACCACAGATGAAGATAACATCCTCTTATTTCAGAACTCTCTACCGGATAGTTATAATCATATAACCACTATATTTATATATGTTATGGATGAGGTGAATTTTTTTATGTATATAATTTCTTGACTAAAAATGATTAAAAAAGAAGTAAAAGTATGACTATAGAGATTCTACATCAAAGTAATTTATAGAAACTAATGTAACATAATCTAATAGGAAGACAAAAGGTTTTAAAAGATATAAATTGAGGTTCAAATCAAGAGGTGATTCCATCTACATGTGACCAAATAAATACAAGTGTGCTAATTGTCACCATAATGGGAACTAGAATATGGATTTCCATAATATTTGGAAACCAATGGATAATTTTGTAAAAAAATTGAAAATGTTAATAACACAATTTTCCATGTTTCCTTGATGATCAACTATTAAAAAGGTTGGATTTTTTATTCTGGTTGGTGATTCCACATGTGCAAGAATCAATATTGGTTTTCAATCCTCAAAGAGTCAAATGGAGGTGTGGTGCTTATAGAAAATAACCTCACCTAACATATAATAGGTATAGGAACAACTTAGTAAAGGATGCATGATGGTATAATTCAATTCCTTATAGATGTGAGATACATATTGGAATTAGAGAAGAACCTCATATCCCTAGGAGTTTTGGATGTTCTTGGTTATAAAATAATCATTGAATATAGAGTTATGAGAGTATAATGTGATGATTTCCTTGCAATGTAAGATACTATAAGTGGTGTTTTTTTATTTTAATGTGGAGACTATTATATATGGATCAATGGTATTATAGGTAATTGATCTGGACACTTCTCGATTGTGGCATATGAGACTTGAACATACTTGAGAAACGTATTTTTAGAGCTTGGTCAAGAGTGGTGTTTTTTAAAGGCACTAAGATGAGAAAAATAAACATAATTGAGCATTATGTAATGATTAGAAAAACTAGAATCAGTTTCAACACTATAACCCATCACATGAAAGGAACGATTTACTACATTCATATTGATGTTTGGTCACTATTAATTAATGCTTAATTGGGGGAAATAATTATTTTGTCACATTTATTAATGATTAATCATGATATTTTTGGGTTTATACAATGATGAAAAAAAATGAAATTTTATATCTCTTACTTAAATGGAAGAAGATGATTGAATATTAAAAATAAAGAAAAATCAATTGACTGAGATCATATAATGGTGAAGAATACACATCAGTTCCCTTCAAAAACGTTTTTAAAGATAAATGTATTGTGAAGAACTTTAAAGTTCCTAAAATGATGAAAAATAATGGAGTATCAGAATGAATGAGTCATACACTCATTGAAAATTTATGGTGTATATTATCTTATTATGGTTTTTAAAAATATTTTTGGCCAGAATACTTAATGCATGCAACACATATTATGAACTGATTACATGCATCTATGATTTTTGGTATAATTCATATAGATATTTGATTTGATGAGAATGTTTTTTATTAGGATAGATTTCATATCTATGGTTTCACCACTTATTTTCATTTCACATATTCAAAATTAGATCCTAAAGAAAATAATTATATTTCTTTATTTAGTGATGGTGTGAAAACTTCCTAACTATGGTATCTAGAAGAAACAATGCCATTTAGAGTTATGATGTTACATTTGATGAATCAGTAATGGAAAATTCAAATGAAATAATCTCTTCATGGATAATTAGACAAGGATATATATATATATATATTTATTTATTTATATATATGAAATGACCTAATTGGTTATGTTTACCTGGATATGATAATTGGTTTTTTAGATTAATAAAATCACTATATGGAAGGAAATTGATACTAAGATAGTGGTAAAAACGGTTTGATACTTTTATGTTGAATTAGAAATATGTTCATAGTTATTTTGATAATTATGTTTATATTAGGAAACTTCATTGTGATGTATTTATCTACCTATTTTTATATGTTGTAGATATATTGATTGTGGGTAAAAACATAGAGGAGAATTACTGGTTGAAAACTTGAGTCAAATTAGAGTTTGAGATAAAGGATCATGAAGAATTCATTTACATTATCGGGATGGAGACCATAATAGGATTCTTGGGATGGACATTGGATGAGAAAAAATATGGGTATTGTTACCCTCATCTCTATATAATAGCTGAATAAATTGATTTATAATTTTTCAATTGATAATAAATCCAAACCAGTAAGCACCCTATTAGAACCTCATTTCAAAATTAGTACATAATTACCTCTAATGATAAAATAATAAATGAAAAAAATGGAGCATATTTCATATGCAAGAGAGGTAGGATCCTTGATATATTCGATGGTGTATACCAGACATGATATTTCACGTGTAGTGAGAATGGTAAGTCGGTACATGAATGACCCTAGTAAAGGTCATTGGAATGAATTTAGATGGATTATATGGTATATAAAATGAACCATAGATGTTGGTTTTAGGTTTATGAGAGATAAAAGTCTTGGGAGTTATATTTTTAGATTTTGTTATTAAAATTATGATGTAAATTTGTACAAGTGAATATTTAATGCTGGTTGTGTTTTCACTATGTAAGGATGACCAATGAGTTGTAGATTTACTCTATAGTCAATAGTTTTTTTATCGACTACAGAGGAAGAGTATATGGGAGTGATATAAGATTTAAATGAATCTATTTTGTTTTATGCCCTGATTAGAGACATAGGGGTCATTCCATAAAAATTCAATGTTTTTTTGTCATATCTAGAGTGATATTTTCCTTTTAAAGAATCCAATTTAGCATAGTTAAACCAAATATATTGATGTATGGTACCATTTAATCCAAGATATTATTAATGATAAGTGAATCTCACTTCAGAGGATCATGACAATATAAAACTCAATAGTCACATTAATGAGTCTGATTACAAAGATCATGTTCTAACACTCCTTCTACTTGATCAATATCTCGTGTACTTAATATTCCAATAGACGTCGGGAAGGAAATGGGAAAACTATTTTAGTAGAATTATATTGTTATTTTTTCATTAAGTTGGAGATTGTTTAATATAGAACAAAATAATCACCTCCATAAATCACTTGATCACTATAAATGGTTTAACTGACCATAGAATTAAATATATTAATATGCATTTAATTCTTTTTCCCCCATGCTATATATATGGGTGATAATCATGGGGAAAATTTATAATGGGTGGTATTTTATTTCAATAACAATAAAGTTTTGAATTCCCCTTGGAGTAGGTCATCCGATCAAACCATGTGTGTGTGAGTGAAATCAAGAGATCAGGATTGGAATTAAGAGTAAAATTTTACACAACAACTGAGATTTTAAACATTGATTCTAAATGAAAATATAGACTTTACTTAATTCCCATCCTCCATTAGCATGAATAACCTATATGAATGAGTGAAGTTTATAGTGGTGGAAGTAGTAAGGCTCCACCATGAATATTTTGTTAAAGGTAATGTTTCGTTTTGAATGGACTAACTATGATTTTTTTCTCATTCATAGGTTAGTAGTGTAAAAATAAAATTATATATTTATATGAAGTGATTGAGACCCTCAGA
This sequence comes from Viscum album, assembly GCA_963277665.1. Lineage (NCBI taxonomy): Eukaryota > Viridiplantae > Streptophyta > Magnoliopsida > Santalales > Viscaceae > Viscum > Viscum album. The sequence continues at coordinate 1,679,124,979 of OY728119.1, read as the reverse complement.
TAAATTATAGAGTGATCAATCATTGATTCGTCTAATGAAAAGGGTTGAATTGTCCAGTTCAATTTGGAAAACATATTTTCTTATAATCATGGTTCACTATCATTGATTTTTTTTGTGAACTAATCATTGATATAACATTTATAAGATTATAAAAATTTTAATAATTTTTTTTGGAATTTTTGAAATCATTAACACTTTATTAATTAAATAAGAAGATAAGATAATGTGGATATCAATGTAAATGTTACCGGGTCCCCGATAAAATCTAACAATGGGTACTATGTTTTAGAATCAATAGTTGGGAATCCACTAATTGGATCCACTAGGTAATTAGTAGCCTACCAACATATACTCGATGGTAGCTAAAGTATCTTGTTATTTCACTAGTGGGTACCCAATGATTGTGCAATGTGTACCGAGTGGTTCTAAATATGAATTCTTCAGAACTTACTATACTTTAGTATATCCAAGTGAGAATTTTTTTTATTACAAATAAAATATTTTATATCATTATAACATTAATAATATCAATATAATAAGATTTTAACACTCATATTACTAATGGGTAAGTGATCAATTATAATTTTTTTGGATGACATTAAAGGAAGATGAAAAATAAGTCAAAGGAATGAATTTATTTTAAAATTAAAACATGGAAATTATTTATATTTTAATGTTATTATATTAAGAAATAATGTTAGATTTTTTTATGAGTTAGAACCCCAAAGAAGGGAGAAATTTAAAGGGATTATTTATGATAGTTTAAATAATATTTTTTAAGTGATGAATCACATATTAGGGTAGAAAATATATAGGAAGAATTTCACATTATGCATATAATATTTCAGTTCATGTTGTAAAGAAATGTTTTTTTTTGAAAATAGTAGTTTTTCGGTTGAAATTTTAAAATAATTAAGGAAAATTGAAGTTTTATCTTAGATAATTATAGTGGAATTTATATTAAAAAAATTTGAGTACTAAAGTTTAATATTAACTTTACTTATAGTATGTGAAAATTTAATTATAGATATTTATGAAGTTCATCATTATGTTGAAGAAAGATATTCTTGTACATGTTACAAAAAATCATCCATATTATGTATATATATTTTTTTATTTTTTAATATAATTATAATATTCTAATAGAATTTTAATCTTTATCAATATAAATCTATAGGATTTTTATAGACTATTTGTTCACTAAAATATAAATACAATTTGTTAATACATAAAAATGGATTTCTCAATATTAAATAAGAATTGAGAAATCTAGTGCTATGTGGGGGAGGGGAATTTATCATTGAAAAAAAGTCTCTTTGAAAGGGTATTTTTCACATTACTAACTAAGAGTTGAGAAAGGGAGATTTTCTGTGAATTGTTAGCATTGAGAAAGGTTACCCCTTTCTCAGTATGTTTTTAGTGTTAAGGAAGGTCACATTGGACCATTACCATAACTTTTTAGTGCCTCAGTATCCAACTAAAAATTACAACAACAATATAAAATGTAATAAGTAGAAAAAAAACTTTATAAATATAAAATTCCTTATAATTAAATTAATAAATAAATATCATTATTTCACAACACTATTGTACATTTAGTTATTGTTACAATATTACCAAATCCAATATTTAAAAAAATAGATTAGTATATCAATGAATTAATAATAATTTTACTTCTAATAAACCTAATAATTGTACCTAAAATTGAAGTGTGTGGTATATAATCATAAATTGAAGGAAAAATAACACTGAATAAATTTAAAAGTAATTATAAAGGCAAAAAATACACTTTTGTTCAATATGGACACACTGAGAGTCAAAATGATGTGAAATTAATTCCTATATGCCAAGAATTAATAAAATATTTCTTCATATAGATTCATGACAATAAAATATCATTTTCATGGGATTAGTCTCATGTGACACATTTTAAACTAATATACCACTTTTAAATTGAATACACATGTTTTTTTCATTCTATACACACCATGTGTCATAATGATGTGAGGATCATTTATGTAAGCCATAAATGAATCAAATACAATTGATTTAGAGTTTCATAACAATTAAAGAAATTTTTCTAAATTTTGAGTATGTTGAAGGTGTTTGTACCCCGTGAAAGATAAAAATGAATCAAATATAGTTTAGGTCATTCTGACTATACCCCACATCAAAATGATGTGAGGTTAATTCTTTCATGACACAAATGAATCTATAAAAATATTAATATAGTTTCACTATAATACAAGAATGTTTTCTTTGAATTGAATATGTAAATCATGTTTTGAGATTTAATGTCACTTTTAAATTATAAAAGATAAACTTTTTATTATTATTACCACATTAGTAGTTTAAATATTGTGAGGTTCATTCCAACATTCCATAAATAAATAAATTATTATTTTCCTAGAATTTAATGATAATAACGTATTAATTTTTTAAAATTTAGCATGTGATTCAAGTTTTAAACTAAAATTTTACGTATAAATAAAACACTAGAATTTTCAATCATTCCGACCACACTATGTGTAAAAATGATGCATGGTTCATTTTTACATGCCACAAATGAATCAATACTTGTTCTCCTATAGTTTCATGACAATCCAAGCATGTTTTCATATAATTGAGTCTAAAACATGTGTTTTGAACTGAATTGTCACTTTTAAATTTTAAAAGACATACTATTGGTCATTATAACAACAATGATAATTAAAATGATATTTTTTCTAGTCATACATGATAAATATGATTAATTATTATTATAATAAAATTTAATGATAATCAGATCTCATTTTCTTGGAATTTATCATTTGATGCATGTTTTGAACTAAAATGAAACTTTTAAAATAAAAACATGTATTTTCATTCATTTTGACCACATTGAATTTTATAATTATGTGAGGTCCATTACTACATTCCAAACAAGAATGAATAGTCATTATCGTAAAATTTCACAATAATATGATCATGTTTTATTATAATTAACATTTAAATAGAAGAAGACACGCTTTTGGTTATTCTAAACAAAACAAGAGTTACAATGAAATTAATTTCATTTCTATATGACAAAAAATAAATAAATGATCATTTTTTTGGAATTTGGAATTTGATTCCTAATTTGAACTATAATTTCACTTTTAAAATAAAAAAACACGTGTTTTCATTCATTATTTTAACACTACACATTAGAATAACCTATGGTTTATTTCAAAATTTAAAAAATGAATGATAGAATATTAGAGTATTGTTTCATGATAATTTAAGTATATTTTATTAGTTTGTAGTATGTGACATATGTTTCGTACCTCTTGAATGCTTAAAATAGAAAAATACACTTTTGTTTATTCTGAGCACACTGCATGTTGAAATGATGGGTTCGTACATGAAAAAGATTAATCACAAGTATTTATATTATATTTTAATGATAATTTAATCACATTTTCTCATAATTGATCATGCATCACATGTTTTTAACTGAAATGTCACATTTAAATTGAAAAAACACCTTTTAGGGCATCATAACAACACCAAGATTGGAAATTTTGTGAAATTTATTGCAACGTGAAAAAAAATTAATCAATTGTTATTCTCCTAGAGTTTCCAGATAATATAATTTCATTTTCTTAAAATTGAGAATATGAAAGGAATTATGAACTAAAATGTCACCTTTAAATTATAAACATGATTTTTAGTGTTTCTAACTACACCCCATGTTTAAATGTTTCAAGGTTAATTACAACATACCAAAAAAGAATCAATATTTATTTTACTATATTTTAATGAAAATACAATAATTTTTTTTAGAATTCATAATGTGATAAATTTTTTGAATAAAAATGTCACTTTTAAATTACGAAAAATACACTTTTGGTCACTTTAACCACACTGAGAGTCGAAATGGTGTGAGATTCATTCATACATGCCATAATTTAATCAAAGATAATTGTCTAATATTTTTATGAAAATCCAATATAATTGGATTAAAATTGATCGCATTAAGTACCTTTTCAACTAAAATATAACTTTTAAAATAAACCACATATTTTTAGTCATTTAGACCACAGTCTATGTTATAATGTGGTGAAGTTCATTCATATATGCCATAAATGAATCAAATACCATGGAAGTAGAATTTCATGAAAATTTTATCATGTTTTCTCAGTTTTGAGTATGTGATGCATGTTATATACCTCTTGAAATCTTAAAATGGAAAAGTACACATTTGTTTATTCTGAAAACACCACATTTTAGAATGATGTGTGGTTCATTCCTATACAAAAAAATGATTCAACAATTTTTATCCCTGATTTTCATGACAATTTGATCTTCTTTTTTTCAGAATTGATCATGTAACACATTTCTTAATTGAAATGACACTTTTAAATTAGTAAGTCATTAATAAATTCCTTTTAAATAATTATCTAAAATTAATGAAATAACAATACCTAACCATTTATCCCTAAGTTAATATATTTGATCATCTCAATATATATGATAATAATATTATGTATAATACCTAAGAATCATAAATAAATTAAATGATAATATTGATTTCAAAATACAGTGTATATATTTATAAATAGACACTTATAATTTATACCCATAATGTGATTTGAGATATTTTATGGGCTAAGACATACTTCAAAAATTTACAGATGTAGCAACCTTAATCATTTCAATTTGTCTATTTTGGACATTATGAGAAAAATGGAATCTATAATAAATTTGTTATGACATATGTTTTAATAGTAAATTGTTAGTATATATACCAAAAAAAATTTCATATATATTATCCCATCAGTTTATTATTATTATTCATTTTTATTTAACCTCTTATCATTTAATACATTATCACCACACTACTAAATAAAACCTGAATGTTAATACATATTATATAACATATAACTGAAATAATATAAAATGTTAAAAATATATGGTTTACTTATTTAAAAGAGAACTCATGTGTAGCTGTTTTTCCAATAATCCAAACATGGATCTATAAAATATATCATAATTTTAATAATATTTATCATAACTAGAATCTATTGAATCCTAAAAAATTAATTTAAACATTTATTAGTACTGCATACTAAGAATGTAAAATTATCATCACAATGACTAGTGTATGGAACATTACCCTTTAATAATATGTATTAAGAAAAACATATCATCTTTTTCATTTTCTTAAAACAATTTTATAATTTTTTTCTTATTTATCTAGGATTTTATCTTCATCAATTGGTATTGATTTTGATGAATTAATTTAGGGGATTTCAAATCTAAAATATTTTTTTAATAACAAGTTAATAATAATTTTTTTATATAAATATCTAGGAAAAACACTCCATTAAAATTATAATATAAATCATACATAAACAAATAGAAACTATAATCTTATCAATGTACCACATATATACATGTATGATTAATTCTCCTAACCATTCACACTTTATAATTTCATTTATATTTACAAGAGTGGTAAAATCAAAAGTCTCTTCTACATATATGTAAACTTATAAATTAATTTTTATACAATTATCCTATTTAAAAAATTAATTAAAAAAGTTATTGAAAGTTTTTAACTATCTATTGAATGATGCTGAAACAAAATTAGGGCCAGTTTACATTCATGATTTAGTAGATGATCCCTTTTACTTCCTTGATAAAGATGGTTGTTTCCCCTTCTACTATTACATATAGTAGTTTACAATTTTTTTATTTATCATAAAATTTATTACGTATAATATAATGTGGAAATATAATACCCATTTATTATTAGGGGTGTTGATAAGACTGAAATGTTCAAATAGATTTTTCATCAGTTCGAACATCAAATTAATTTATGGGAAAAGGTATCTTGGCTCTTAGATCATGATCAAGTAGAATATGAACTCTCATATGACCTACTAATAATGGTGTATAATGAATAGAATTTTCTTGAATATTTTACAGCACAACTCTAGCAACAATTTGGTGGTTAGGTTCCGATAGATATAATCCACATATAGTTTTACTAGGAAATATTTCCACACAACTAATAAATCAATACTTGGTTTATATTAAAATATTAGAAAATATTGTTAAATTAATCACTACCTTGTGTATGTTGAAATAATGGGGGTAATAACGGCAATAAAAACATGGTGTTTGTGGGTCTATTTATACTAGTTATGGTGGTTGTTTCACTGATTAGTTCACTTCCATTGGTTTCATGAATATTTTTTTTCTTAAAATAGTAATTCATCATGTTTTTCATACCTTTTCTATACATATTCATATTTCTAGTCATTATACTTCCTTATTTCATTTATTAATAATTCTATTGTCGAGACTCAAAAACCATACCCTCTAACCCATCCATACTTCTCAGGATGATGCAAAACCATCAAAAATAGTTCTTTTTATTCATTTAGAGATGAATCATCTTATTTCTAGAAGAGATCAAGAAAACCCTAGTATATCTTATTATGATTTAAAATATAACTAAACAATACGTTTCGCATATTTCATACATACAATGTCATCCCATGAATTTTGATTATTTTAATCTACTAGTTGGCCCTTCTTATTAATAAAAGCCTTCTTCCATGCCACATGACGTGGGATTGAGGTAGTGGGGGATTTGATTTATCAATATATATATCAACACTAATATGAAAATAAGTTTTTATAATAAATTTTTTAAATTAATTTTTAGTAATTTTTCAATTGTTTTTTAAGTATAACATACCACATCCTTATTTTGTAGTACAAGTATTGAAACTTTATTACATATTACATATTATATGCACTCATATTTTATTTTTATAAAGAAACATATATGTAAATTAATTGATCATACATTTCATTATAGATATTATAAAATCCCTAAATCCAAACTCATAGATCTGATGTTAAAAACACAGTCTTTCCATTTGTGGCTTTGAAACCAATTAGTGTGACCCAATTTCAATCATCTGAAACATGAAAATAAAAGTAAATTTTGAATCACTTACATTCCCAATGGACTTTTAGGTTTAGAGTTTTATATAATTATGAAAAACACTTACATAACAATACCCATGTCTTCAAATGAGTATTTTCTCCACTATACCATACTTTTCCTTTTCTATATTAAGTCTTCAACATCTCCCATAAAATACTCCACACATAAAACATTTCTATTCATAATTCATTCAAAATAATTCTTCACAACCTGGTAAAAATGAAATCATAAGAAAGGTGAGATCAAAATATTAGTAAGGGTAAACATAGACATTAACAATTCAATGTCAATAGTGAGTATGAGATGAGTATAAGGGTATCAGGAAATAATAAACTTACATGTTCATGACATAAGATAATTCATACCAATTAAAACTTAGATCATTAAATATGTGGCATGGAATAAAGATATGATAAAGGTAATATTTATAGGGATAAATAATCATGATCCATATGATGTCGATCTTGATCAAACGAAACATTAAAAACTCATAGGAAGCATAAATAAAATGTGTTGGTATATTAGAACATTATCTTCATAAAACCCATACAAGGAAAATTACAAGTGGAATAACTAATACAGTCAAATTTATACATAATTCTCTCAAGAACATAATCATTACCCAATGAATTAGAGTGCTCTAATAGGCCCACCCATCCTTGGTTTACATCATAACAACCTATCCATGGTTTATAGTGGAACCACACATCCTAGTTTTATAATGGAACTATATTTCATCATAAATAAGTTCTATTAACCATAACCTGAATAAAGTATATAGATCTTTCATTTCATTATGAAACTCATAAAAATTATCATTATTCTTTTAATAACTTGATTAACATAGGGAAAAGAATGAGTTCTATGTTAATCCCATTGAAACAACCATAATATATTTTGATAAATAATAAATATGGTATCGATACAATATATCTTCAGTGGGGAATAATTGACATCAAAGGTTATTATCATTAATGAATATTAATACCATTAAAAGATCATTAAAAACATTTTTGAAAAAAAATATCCGACACACATTGAAAATACCTTTTTAAAACAAAAAAACTTTGAAAATAACCATAGAAACTTGTATATAAATATTCTAAGGACTGAACATTCATGATTGTGGTAAATAATTTTCATTTCAAAATTGTTAGAATAAATATATTTTTTACACCTTCAGTAAAAAGTACATTGTTTAGAAAATGACAATAAGATTATTTTTAATCCTTTGGTAAAACTTCAAATAAGATAAAAATTAATTTAAATGATCATTTAAGTATATTAAAAAATACTCTTGAATTTTATTTTTGGAAAACATGGATATGGAAATGATGTTTTTCTGATAAAAAGTTAATAAATAAGGTTGTATTTTCATAAAAACATTCAATAAACCATTTTGAGTACCAAAGAGAGATAAATGGTACTAAAATGTCAAAAGTTGAGAAATTTATAGACAAGAAGAAAAATGAAATGGGTTTATCAAATAAGGATTATATAATGTAATTCCCCAAAATTATAAAATAAAAAATTGTATTCAATAACATGTATGAAACACAACACCAAGCGCGTAAGGGAATATAATATCCCAAAAATTTATAATATATTTTATTTTTTAAATAAATTCAATCTATGATATATCTTGAAATCAAAATGATACTTAGTTATCTTATGTCGTATGCAACAATGACTTTCTTCAATGGATTGTGTTACACGCAAGACTGAGTTTTACTGAACAACAATATATTATTATTATATTATTATTTAAAATAATAAAACTCACCCTAGATGTTAAATTAGAGATTATGAATAATATTAAATAAATTATGAAAATATATTATTTACACAAATATAAGTTGAATAATTGGTTAATTATAAATTAGAAATGACAATAAAATCCAATTGAATATAAAGGAAATGGTTTAATGCTCAGAAAGATGTTTTATCCTAATAAATTGTATTAATTACAATTATTGAATGATATTAATAAATTATATATGTTATTTATTCAATAAAATATTTTTTTATATTAATCCAATATATTTTATAGTCATAAGATAAGAATAAATCCTCTTTTACGCTTAATAATGTATTTATCTAAAAAGGTAATTTTATCGTCATTTAATGGAGAACCAATTTTAAATTAAATTTTTGGAAATTTTATAAATTTAATATGATGAAATAAACTTAATTTTTCAAATAAAAAAATCAAAATTATTTTAGGGATAATTTTTGGTATTTTTTAGTCAGGTTTCATTTTTTGATGAATTATAAAAAATAATGAATTTTAATTCAAACCCGCTTTTTCATCTAATTTATTTATAAGGTTAAATTATAGTTTTAATTGTTTATAGAGTTAAAATATATAAATTTTACATTATATAATCCAATTTAGGTTATTGTAATCAATTTCAATTTGAAATTGGATATAAAAACATCTCAAACTTTTGAACATTTTTACTTTAAAAACATGCTTTGTCGTCTAATCTTCCGGATTAAATTTAAATTAATTTATTTATATTTTTTTATTGGAATTAAGAAAATTTTATTCATTATTTTTAATATAAATAATTTATAATTTATAATAAGTATAAATTATATTTTTTTTTCAAAAATATAAGTGAAAATGAAAAAAATTAATTACGACGATTAAAAAGAGAAAATAGCTTAATAGGGGACTACACCTTAAACTTAAGGTCCAAAATAATGTAGAAACTTGTAAAAAATATATTTTATCTCTATATTTTGACCCTATAATCCATTTTATTTTATTTTTACTAATATTTTAGCCACTTTTCATAGGAAAACATTGGTGGAATTCCTTTTTCAAAAATTTACAAGAATGTCACTCCTCCTCCACTATAAAAAGGCACTTAGCCTCCCAATTCCTCACGACTTTAAAGCCATTTGGATCCATAAAAATCAGGAAAAATAATCTCCCAAAATACCTACCATAAACATAGAAACCTCTAATTGAGAATAAATCCAACCAAAATAAGTCTTTTTCTATAAACCAAAAAATGCTACCTGAAAACGAGGTAACATTCTTCAATGATAACTTTAATTTTGTTTCCTTATCTGATAATTAATTTATTTTTATATCATGATTATATAATTAAATAAGTATAATAAATATAATAAGAAGTTTTTATTCTAATATTTTTACTGACACTTACACACACTTTCATATAATGGGTAAAAAAAATTAACATTTATGTGCACGGTGAACTACCACCTCGCAAAATGATGTCGTTTGTTTTTCCTTTACTGGCTATCATGATTGAGAATTATGATGGAAATCCTGTTTATATATTATATATATGATATATATAATATATTTATTATTATATAATTTTTATAAAACACATTCTTTTATGAAATCCATTTTTTTGGAATACAATAATATGGTTTGTGGAAGTATGGAGTACCACCTCCTCAAAGTTATGCGATTCATTCATGATATAAATGTAATGTATAATGGATGATTTAAATAAAACTATGTAACATATATGATATATATATATATGATAATTTAATTATAATACAAATATATATCATTTACATTCCATTTTTTTAAATATGGTAAAGAAATCAAAGTAGCGTTCATGTGTACGTATGGGCTACCATCTCCATGAGCGGTGAATTTAATTTCTTATTTCCAAAATTTATGGATTATTTTAAATACATATATACTAGATATATATGATATTTAATTTCTGCTATAAATTATATATATTATTTAATAATTATCTAATTAATAGGAACACCAAGTAACACGTAAAAACATACTTGAAAAAATATTCCATTAACACCCAAAATAGTGAAAATGATGAAATATTGTTAAAAAATTGATAATAAAATATTATAATAAGATTATATATGATATTATAAAAATAATTATTATTATTTTATAAGTTATTTACATGTTTAAAATCATTATATATGAAGTTAAATGACGTTCATCCTAAAGGAAATGCAAGGTAATGGATTCTTGTCTCACTTTTCTTTTTATGAGGCAAACACCATTAACAACACTTACTTATTTTGTGTGTTGTACCTACTACCCCTTTTTATATAATATATCATGAATTATTTTATATTAAGGTTATATAAATTTTCTATTGATGATTATTACTTTTGGTTCTTCCAATTCATATGCTTCCACACTGGTAAGGAACTTCATCACAATTTTCATTCTTTGAGATATATTTTATTATTGTGCACCAAATGTCTTATATATAGTGTAAATACTACCAATTTTATATATAATATCATGAATAATTAATTATTCATGATATTCTGAGATTCAATTTGAAGTGTTTCATCAAATGGGAATTGAATTAAGTAATACGAATTGGAAAATAATTTCATAACCCAGTTTCTTTTCATTGGGTTCTATTACTTCATAATTGTCATTAATATTTAAGGATTATGTGTGTAATAAAATTTTATAATCTATTTTTTTATTTCCAATTTTTATCTAGATTTAAATTTCACGCACATAATTTATTTATTTATTGATTCTCACATCAATATTATTATATTTTCAAGGGTTTACTTCACAATTCCATTTTTTCAGGATTGTTTATACTTGAATTTCCATTAAAGTAAATTTTTGAATAATTGTTAAATTAACCCTTTAATTAACTTCTCCTCAGTTTACTAATGAAATTTTCAATTAATAGTACAATTTTTCCATTCATTGGTACTCAAAATGTTCTAGATAATGTTTTTAAGAAAACTCAACTTCATTTAACTCTTCAGTTAAAGATCTGTTTCCATCTAAAAACCTTGTTTTCTATAAAGGTTTTCAATTTTTTTAACATTTCCAAAATTATTTATAAAATTAATTTTCACCCTTTAAAAAGTATTTTATGTTTTTAAAATTTATTTTCAAAGATGTTTTTTCAAAAGGTTTTTTAAAACAAAGGATATTTTCCTCAAGAATGATTATAAAGTTATTCTATTTTATCAATGATAAAAACCCTTGTTTTTACTCCACTTTGAATATTTTGTATTTATAAAAACAATATTCTTCCTATGGATAGTTTTTTATTTATTTTTTCCAAGGATAGTATGGAATTCACTTGATTCGTTTTTTTTAATCCCCTTAAAATAATCAATTTCTTATGGTCATTAGACATTGAATTTCCCTTAATTATCTATATCATTTATCATGGATAGGTTCATTGCCTAAACCATATATCATTTTTACATATGGTGTTTACTTTCAATGTTATTTGATTTACTTGGGAAAAGTTGATAAATCTATATCCTTTACTCAAAATAGATATTTGATAAGGAATTATGTTTATAAATTAAATATACTATTATATATATAAATAATTATTTGGACTGGTATGAAACCGGTTGGGGACCATTTAGAGAAATACCCACAATTCATCGGTCTTCTCATGGAACGAAATCAAGTTAGAGAAACCATTCGTGTGTTTAACCAGAATGTTATAAACTGTCTTGTGAAAGGTCTTGACTATAACAATACTATTATTTTTATAACATTTATACATGATATAATGACATAAAATTACAATTAACACAACCCTAAATATCTATAATTACAGTGTCTTGGGAAATTATTAACATTACATAATAACTTAAAACATGAAATACAACATCATTATTGAAAAATTCATTTATATGACTACAACATTCCTTCATACTTAACATTACATGGGATAACCTAAGGAAATACATAAGAAAGGGGTGAGCTATAAAGTTTAGTAAGGGAATAAACATGGAATAACATGAATAATAAAACACATGTTAGAAAATAGTAATATAAATGGATCATAAAAGAAACATGAACATAAAGGTATGATATAACAAGATAATCATAACATGGAATTGTGGCAACAACTTAAAACATTACATCATAGGTTAAGGCTAAACGGTCAAGACATCATAGTGGAAAAAGTACCAAAAATTAATCATGTAAACCCCTATCCAAAAATGTAATTTCTTGATACTAAACAATACACAATTCATTGGAGTGTTATATAATTTCGGGTGCACCCGGCACATTCATTTCATTATCATGCTTAAGTGTTCCACATAAGTCATAAAGCATGGATTAATTCATAATCAGAACTTATTCCATGATCAAGTGATGTGGAATAAATAAATTTGAGTCCCAAATAAAAAGGTATATGTGTATAAAATTGAACACCCTTGATAAGGAATGGGTATGGTATTCACTTACATAATTGTTTTGGAATAGAGATTCACAGTTCAATTTCAACAGCCTAAGGGAGTGACATAAAAATTCATAAAAACGGTTTTTGAGAGTAAAAGTGGTCTATAATCATATATAAATGAAATTTACAGTAATATGGTCATATAAATACATGTCCCAATATAAGGAATTTTGAAATATAAGGAATAACATAATAAAGAAACTTAAAGAAAGAGGGAAAATGGAATAACTGTTATGAAATATTATCATGGTAACGGGTGTACATTGGAAGAATTAATGAGAAAAAAGGAGTATATGATCATTAAAAAATAATAAGTACAATATGGTGGAGCTGTTAAAATATACCTGTTACTTTTAAATGAAAATAAAATGGTGTAACAATATAAGGAAACTTAGATAAATATGAGAATAGAAGGAACCCTTACTTGAGTGTGTGACTTCAAAAACTTGAAAAGGGGCTTATTGAGAGCTTGGGGAACCTTGGGAGGATTATAGAGAAGTAAGGACAGAATAAGAACATGATAAAAGTATTTTTAGTGAAGATAAGTGGGAGACTGGGTGGGTTTATATAGGAAATGAGAGGTGAAATCTTTAATATTTCACAAACCTAGGTTTTAGAATCTATATAATTAAATATTCAAAAACACAAACCTTCCTATGTTTTTTTCCAACGGTTTTTTCCAAATAGGAGTGTAAAATATTATTTTATAATTCCATGGTACAAATATATTAAAATATTATCTTTTCTTATGTTGAGGTGAGTCACATAATTAAATAAATGAACATGAAATCATAAAATAATTATACATTTTGGAGGACTCACTAATGCTTTATAGAATAAATAAAACAAATCTAAAATAAAATTATTTTAAGTGAAAAAATTATATTTTTCCAAATGTCCCTTTTATAGTGTTTATTATATCACTATTAGTCTATTATGATGTTATAAAATACACTATATTTATATAGTATTTAATTTTTACTCAAAAATTTGACTGTCTCAAAAAATTATGAAAAAGTCATCATTGGATAATTTTTACATCCTAATTCCAAAAATAATATTTGTTTTATCCAAAATATTTTCTAAATATTACAATTTTTACTTTTAAAATAATAACCAACATTTATTGAAAATTGACGGGTTTTTGACACAAATAGTTTTTAAACCTAAAAAAAAATATTTGGAATCATAAAAATTATATTATCATTTATATTTAGTAAAATTAATTGAAAAATAATATTTTATTAAAATATTATTTATTAATTCATCAAAATATATTTCTTAATTCAATTTTAATATAAACCAAAAATTCTATTTTTTTAAAAAACAATAATAAAATAAAAGTATATTCATTATTCTATACAAAAATAATGTACATAATAATAATTCTAAGGTCTTGATACATATACCTTTCTTACTCCATCCTACTCCCTAAGAGTAAGGCGTGCGATGGTGGGGCTTTCATGGGGCTGTTTAGTGAATATAGTTTTGACTGTGATATCAATGAGCTTGAACTTCTACCATAAATGGTTTAACTGATGATTAAGTTGTTAGATCTCGGCTTGGTCATGGTCTAGGGAAAACCCAAAACAGTTTTCTCCCTCAAAATCTCTGATAAATGGGATTTATAGGGAATAATTCTAATGGTTGAGTTCATCACCTTTTTTTGTCAAATAGATTTGTTAAAATTGTATATTTATTATAGTCACATGATAAATGTTCAATGTCTATATTATCAATGGTAATGATACTTAACATTCATTTAAATCTAATTAGATATAATAATAAAAATGGAGTGCATGTGTTTTCTATATTCTTTTTTCAAAATAATACATTTAATTAAATCAAAAGGTAAATTTCACTTATAATAGTTCAGGTCATTACAATCTTCCACTCTAAAGAAATTTCACCCTAAAAATTTTCATTTCCCACATTAAAATAGACGATGATAACTTTGCTTCATCGCCTCCTCTGGTTTGCATGTTGCTTCATTAAATATGCCGTTTTTTCACGACACATTGACCTGGTGAATTGTCTTATTTCATAGAACTGTGTCTCTATAATCAAATATCTTCACTGTCTTCTCCTCATAAGAGAGGTCATTCTCCAATGGTACCAACTCAAGATTGAGTACATGTGAGAGGTCTGGTATGTAATTTCTCAAGAGGTATACATGGAATACATCATGTACTTGATATAGGTTAGGTGGGAGTGTTAGTTGGTAGGTCACCGCTCCAATGAGATCAATGATATCAAAAGGGAAAATGTACCTTGGAATAAGATTTCCCTTCTTCCCAAATCTCATTACTCTCTTACATGGAGATATACAGAGGAATACCATGTCTCCAACATCAAAATTTAAGTCTTTTCGATGATTGTCAGAAAAATTTTTCTGTCGGATCTGAGTAGCCTTGATATTCTATAGAATGTTCTTAACCTTCTCCCCCATTTCCTCAACCATTTTAGGGCCTAGAAGTTTTCATTCCCTAAATTCATACTAGCATGCATGTGTTATGCACCTCTTACCATAAAGGGATTAATATGGAGACATTTGGATGCTTGAGTGGAAATTGTTGTTGTAAGAGAACTCAACGAGAAGAATATGTTGAGCCCATCCTCCTTTAAAGTCCATTGAGCATTCTATCAACATGTCCTCAAGTATCTGGATAGTCCACTCAGATTGGCCATCAGTTTAAGGGTGATAGGTTATTCTTAAGTTTAACTCAGTATGTAGAGCATGTTGGAGGCTCTTCCAGAACATAGGGGTGAATCTTGGATTTGGATCAGATATAATTGATAGTGGTACACCATGAAGCCTCACTACTTATCTGATATATATCCATGTACATTGATCCAATGATAAATCCTCTCGAATTACAATGAAGTGTGAAATATTTGTAAGAACATATCCCACAACCCAGATATAATTGCTTCCTCTAGATGTCTTAGGAAGCCCAATGAAAATTTTCATGGTGATGTTTTCCCTTTTCCATGTAGGTATGGGTAATGGTTTTATCATCCCCTTAGATTTTTTCCTTTTCTCCTTTAGTTGATGATATATAAGACATCTTGATGTATATTATGTGATTTCATTCTTCATATTGTCTGACCAATAGTGTTCTCGGAGATCTCGATACATCTTTATTCCTCCAGGGTGGACAGAGAAGGTTGAGCTATGTGCATCATCCAACAGCTCCTTCCTTAACTCCGGATTTGATGGTACACATATTGTTGACCCAAATCTTACATCACCTTCTTTATTAACATTTAATTCTGAGTATTTCCATTTTCTAATTGTTTCTATTTTCTTCTGAATTCCCAAATCATTTATTTTAGCATACTTTAACCTCCCCAAAAGAGACAGTTAAGCAATAATTTGTGAAAGGATTGATAATGTTTCTTCCTTTATTATTCCCACATATATCTTCTTCAAGTCCAAGATGATCAGATCCTTTTTAATTCTCATCAATGAAAGAGTTTATGGATCCTTTCTACTTAGAGCATTTTCCACTTCATTCGCTTTCCCCAGATGATAGTTAATTTAGTAGTCATAGTCTTTGATAAGCTCTAATCATCTTCATTAGTGAATATTCAACTCTTTATGTGTGAATATATACTTAAGGATTTTGTGTTCATTGTATATTTCACACTTCTCCCTAAAGAGGTAATTTCTTAAAATTTTCAAAGCGAAGATCACTACAGCTAACTCCAGATCATGTTTTGGATAGTTTTTCTCATGGAATTTCAACTTTCTTGAAGCATGGTAAATAAAATTTTCATTTTTCATCAACACATATCCTAGTCCCTTCTTTGAAGCATCACTGAATACCATGAAAATATCTCCAATAGTGGGTAGTGTGAGCACAAGCATAGGGATAAGCCTCCTTTTCAACTCCTTGAAGCTAACTTCACATTCATCATTCCAATTAAACTTGACTCCCTTCTAAGTTATCTTGGTTAGAGGGTTTTAAAATCATGATAAATTTCTCAAAAATCGTTGATAACACCCATATAATCCATGGAAACTACAAATATTTGTCATAGATGTTATCATGAACCATCATTCAATTTCTTCGAGATTTAATGGGTCCACATATATACCATTTCTTATGATGATATACACCAAGAAAGATATTTCCTTCAACCGAAACTCACTTTTTTTGTACTTGGCATAAAGATTTTCTTTTTACAATGTCTTTAGCATAGTACTTAAATGTTCCTCATTCTCTTCTTAAATTTGGAGTATATTATAATATCATCAATAAAGACTACTACAAACTTTTCAAGGTAATATCTATTGACTCTATTCCTCAAGTCCATGAGTATTTATAGAGCCTTAGTGGGTCTGAATAACATCATTATGAACTCATAATTATCGTACCTTGTATAAAAATTAGCCTTGGGGATATCCTCCTTCACCATTACTAGGTAATATCTTAACTGAATATCCAACTTAGAGAATTATTTTTCACCAAGTAGTTGATCAAAAAAGTTATCAATTTGTGAAAAATTATACTTTTTCTTTATCTTGATTTTTTGATCACACAATAATCAATGAAAAGGTGCATTGACCCATCCGTACTTTTGATTAATAGGACCGGTGCACCCCATAGTGAAGCACTTGGATGTATAAACCCTTTATCTAGATTCTCCTATATTTGTTTCTTTATCTCCTGAAGTTCCAAAAAACCATTCTATAAGGATTCATGGATATTGTAAATTTCCTAGGTATAATATCAATTAAGAATTTGATATCTCATCTAGGATGAAGGACATGAAATTCCTATGGAAAAAAATCAGTGAATTCCCTCACAATATTCATGTCTTCTAGGATGGTTCCTTCCTTATACTCGATCATTTGAGTAAGATACGCATGCTCATATGGCGGTAATATCCAGGATTGGGATGATGGTGCTAAATAAGATTCATACTCATTGCACTTTTATAGAATCATGGGATGATTTTCCATATGGAGAGTGACTTACCTCTCATGAATTTTTTTGCCTCAATATAGGAAAAGCCAATCCATTCCAAGAATTGCATCAAATTACACTAAGGGAAGTATGATATGGTTTTTTCTGGAATTTCAATCAACAAATTA
Source organism: Viscum album (assembly GCA_963277665.1). Classification (NCBI taxonomy): domain Eukaryota; kingdom Viridiplantae; phylum Streptophyta; class Magnoliopsida; order Santalales; family Viscaceae; genus Viscum; species Viscum album. The sequence goes on along the minus strand of OY728119.1, from coordinate 1,679,106,678 downwards.
TGATAGGGGAGGAGTTATATACATAGGATTCTATAATTTCCCCATTTTACATTTTTACCAACATCTCTACTTCTATGATTTTTGGTGGTGTTTGGATTGTTATAATAAACGTTTAGGATATAAAATAATGCGTAGAATCGGAATCAAAAAGTATGTTCACTATTATTGTATAAATAACTAACATATATATCACCACTATGTTTTCGAGATTCAATTCGGTGGTAGTGATGGAAAAATATCACCCTTGTTGCCTTGGAGGTTGTTGGTTGCCTAAAAAACCCTTGGATTAGTGCATTGTTTTGATAACTTCCATGGTTCCTTGAAGTTTTAGTAATTAACAATGCACTGAGGTTTTATCAGAGAATTCCTTTCCTTCATCACAGTATATCATTTTTCTTATTGGAAATTGCTTGCAAGTCACCCTTCTTTCCCACACCTAAATAATTTCCTCGTCCCTTCAAGAAATTTTCAGGGTGCTTCTTTCCACACCTTTTGAAAGTGGGGTGTTTGAAATTTATTGGCACCATTAGATCTCTCTAACGGACCACCATAATTTGACTCCACCTTCCACTTCTTATCCCTATTATACCCCTTAGATTCACTGATCTCCATTTCATCTTTGCGGGCACAACGTAAAATTTTCTCATGGAAATCAAAGTCATGAATTGCTAGGGATTTCTATAGGATAGGTTTTATCCCACTAAATAAGTGGAAAGCCTTGAATTCGTGGGTAGAGAAAAATATAGAGGTGTATCGTGCAAGCCTTATGATGTTTACCTCATAATTTCTGATGGATTCTTCATCTTTGTGCTTCAGGTCAAGTAAGTTCTTTTCCATCTTAAGTCGGGGGGTGCGAGGAAAATATTTATTGATTTTTTTTTTCGGAAATCCTTTCATGATATCACCATGATCTCTCCCTTAGGAATAGTATTTTTTATCAATTTCCACCATTGATAAGATTAACCCTCCATATGATAAGTATACAAAATAATTTTCTCTTTTCCAGATCAATGAAGGATGGAGAATATCTTCTCAACGGATTTGATCCATTGTTCAGTGATTGAGGGATTATATGATCCATTGAAAGTATGAGGTCTTTATCTCATAAATCTATTGAATGTAAATTTTTATTTATTGGGAGGGGGAGGGTTGGATATTCCAATTGATTAAGGTTTTTTTTCAAAACATGGGTTAACTGAGACCATATCGTGACAATTTTTTCAATTATATCTCTCATAGGATTGGGAATCTCATTAGACAAGTCGTTACATTAATCTTCCTATCAGTTATTATCCCGATTACACATATTATTGGTCATTGGATAGAATAAAAGGAAAATTAGGGATATGTATTTTAAACTATTAAACACATAATGGGGAATCCAATTACATTAAGGGGATAAATTATAAATTACATTTATTTCCTTAACTTGGGAATTTCTCAGCTTCAATCTAAGTTATCCATGATCTATTTCATAATGTATATTCTTATGGGATTTTATTGTTACCTTAATAATGGTTCATACTAATATTATGAATTTATCAAATAATATCCCTTGGGAGTGTCAAAACCAAAGTTAAGCAAGGCTCATTGTTGTGCACTAGTTCCCGTTTGGTTCTAGCTCAGGATTGTGTTTTTGGGTTTTACCCCTAGATACATCTGTGCCAGAGAAACATCCACTTGTTCATATTTAGAAAGGGATGTATTTTCATGATAAACTACATACTCTATTCTAAAAAATATTTAGGTATTCTTTTATTATACTTAGTTTTATACCTAAGGCTTTCACTAGAGTTTTCTAATCATAATCCCAAAAATAACTAAACTTTCCTCAAGTACCAAATATAACAACCCTGTTCTTTTTATTACATTTATACATGATTTAATGACATAAAATTTAACTTAATACAACCCAAAATATTGATAAGTCTAGTTTATTTTTAAATTAGTAACATTACATAACAACTTAAAACATGAATTACAATATCATTATTGAAAACTTTATTTACATGACCACAGCATTCCTTCATACTTAACATTTCATGGGATAACCTAAAGACATACATAAGAAAGGGATGAGAAATAAAGTCCATTAAGTGAATAAATATGGAATAACATGATTAATTCAAAAAAAATTAGACAATAGTAATATTAATAAAGCATAAAAGAAATATGAACATAAAGGAATGATATAGCATGATAATCATAACATGGAAATGCGGCAATAACTTAAAACATTACATCATAGGTAAAGGTTAAACTACCAATACATCATAGTGGATAAAGTCCCATAAAGGAATCAGTTAAACCCTTTTCCAACATGTCATATCTTGATACTAAATATTACCCAATGCATTGGAGTGATATATAATTCTAGGTGCACCCGTCAATTTCATTTCATTTTTATGCTTAAGTGTTCCACATAGGTCATAAAACATAGATTCATTCAACATCATAACTTATTACACAATAAAGGGGTGAAGAATACATACATGTAAGTCCTAAATAAAAAGGTATATGTGTATAAAAGTGAACATACTTGATACGTAATGGGTATGGTATTCACTTACACAATTTTTTTGGAATGGAGATTCATAGTGCAATTTCGGCAGCCTAATGACGTGACATAAAAATTCATAAAAGGGTTGATGATAGAGAAAGAGGTCTCTCATCATATATACATGAAATGGAAAGTAATAGGGTCATATAAATACATGTACCAACATAAGGAATTTGTGAATAGAAGGCATAACATAATAAAGATACTTGAAGAAAGAGGACAAATGGAATAACTCTTAAGAAATTTTTGCATGGTAACAGGTGTACATGGGAGGGATTAATGATAGATAAAGGGGTATATAATCATTAAAAAATAATAAGATAATTATGGGGGAGTTTGTAAAACAAACCCCTTCATTTATAAATGAAAATAAAATGTTGTCACAGTATAAGGAAACTTGGATAAAAATTAGAATAGAAAGCACCCTTACGTGAGTGTGTGACTTCAAATGCTTGAAGAAGGGCTTCTTGAGAGATTAGGGTACCTTGGGAGGATTATAGAGATGGTATGATAGAGTAAGGACGTGATCCAAGTATTTTTAGTGAATATAAGTTGGAAATTGGGTGGGTTTATATAGGAAATAAGAGGGGAATTCTTTAATATTTCTCAATCTTTGGTTTTAGAATCTATATGATTAAATATTCAAAAAAATACCTTACCATGGTTTTTGCCTATTATTTCTTCCAGATAAGAGAAGACGAAATTATTTTTTAAGGCCATGGGCCAAAGATATTAAAATATTATCTTTTATTATGTGGAGGTGAGTCACATTATTAAAGAAATCAACATAAAATCATAAAATCTATTATATATTTTGGAGGATTAACTAAGGATTTATAAAAAAAGTCAAAAAAATTTAAAATCAAATTATTTTAAATATAAAACTTATATTTTCTTTAATATATATTTTATAGTGTTTATTACATCACTATTGTGTCGTTATGATGTCATAAAATACACTATATTTATATGGTATTTAATTGTTACCCAAAATTTCGACTCTCTCAGAAAATTATGAAAAAATCACTATTGGATAATTTTGAAGTATTCATTCCAAAAATAATATTCCTTTTATCCAAATAATTTTCTAAATATTTAAATTTTCACTTTTAAAATAAAAACTAACATTTATTAAAAATTAATGGGTTTTGACAAAAACTTTTTTTAAACCTTAATATAAATTACATTTGGCCTCATAAAAATTATATGATCATTTATATTTAATAAAAGTAATTTAATAATAATATTTTATTAAAATATTATTTATTAATTCATAAAAATAGATTTTTTAATTCAATTTGAATATTAACCAAAAATACTATTTGGGATTTAAAAATAGTAATAAAATAAAACTATATTCATTATTCTATACAAAAATAATATACATAATGATAATTCTAGGGTCTCTATACATATCCATTTATTACAACAGCATATGGCCTAAGAGTATGGTGTGTGATTGTGGGGATTTCATGAGGTCATTCGCTGAACATGGTTTGGGTCGTGATCTCGATGAGCTTGAAATTCTTCTATAAATAGTTTCACTCATGATTAAGTGGTTGGATCTCAAATTGGGCTTGGTATAGGGAAAATAAAAAAATGTTATCTCCCACAAAATCTCTAATAAATGGGACCCATAGGGAACTATCCTACTAGTTGAGGCCATCACCTCTTTTGTCTATGTCGAAATAGTTTGTTAAAAACCTATATTTATACTAGTCATGTGATCACTATTCATTAGCTATATTATTAATGGTAATGATACTTAACGGTCATTTAAATCCAATTTTATATAATAATAAAATGGAGTGCATGTGATTTTTATATCCTATTTTCCAAATAATACATTTAATTAAATCAAAATGGAAATTTCACTTATAATAGTTCGGGTCATTACATTAACATAAGTAATAAGGTTGGGAAAACAAAATCAGTTTATATTTTGTATATTATAAACCATCTTGTAAATTCAATTTATATTAAAGGTTCCATGTACCTAAGAAATATGGCATCCCATAATTAAGCATTTCCTTTATTGAGAATTAATTTATTATTGTTATCCCTGAGATTATTACATTGACATTATCTATAGGATGCACTTTCATTCTTAGTTTATTGATTAAATGGAATGTGTTTTCAATTTTTACCTTTACATAATTTTCATCTATTTAGTTTATTGATTATTTGTCTTGTGTGTAAAATTATTACCTTACCATATTTATTATTATCACTAATTCATTATTTCTTCTACTATAATTTACCATTGTTGATCATATGAGCTTGCCCTTATTTCTTTTCATTTATCCAAGAATCTAGTAAGTGTACTAGGAAATATATGCAATGATATCATATATGGAATTAAGTTATTAACCTCAAAATAATTTTTTTTGTAATTGGTGTATTAATTTGTAATACAAGACTCATTTATGTATTTGGTTTACCAACACTACTAAACTCGTTGGTCCTTTGGGATTTGATTCCTTGTAATCATGGAAATGTAACTGTAGTAGGCACTAGATTCATGTTTCTGGGTTTTGCGTGCTATATTTGGTATGAGAAGAAGTTTACTAGTGATATTGGAAACTAGATTTGGGAAAACATAGATTATAGAAAATAACCCTGAGGTGGACTTTAAGGATTAGTATAGAATAACATCCTAAAGTTTCATTTAAATAGAGATCATGTGGTTTTTCTAGAAATACGTCCCTATCTAGATACTAAAAGTGGAAATGGTTCTAGTATAGATGCACCTAGAGGTAATTTTTTTTGAAAGGTGTGTTAGTCCTGACTCGAGCGTAACCTGTTAAACAACAATGAGACTTATTTCACACCTAGTTTGACACTCCAAGGGTATATTCTTAGTATAATTTACATTTTCTTTAAAAAATATTATAAAATATTTTAATAGATAATGAAATTTAATCACCTAGGTTAAAACTTATACCAAGTAACAATTTATGTTGAAAAAAATGGTTGAAGTTTTTTTTAATTCTAGAATTAAATTGTATAAGTATTTTTACCCATAGTATTTTAGTTATAATAGTCTTGAAACTTCCAAGGATTGTTTAAAATTTTAAAAGCACATAAGTCTTCTTTATCTTAAGAATTGTGGATTCCATAATAGGATTACGATTTTAAGGTTAATCATAACTTCTAAGTCTTTAACACCTATTTTTAGGTTTTATGTGATGATACTCCACCAAGATTAAGTATTTTTTAGACAAATTTATATAAAGTGTAAGTTTTAGTGGAAAAACTATTGGGGGGAATAATTCATTCTCATTTTATAGGTATAATTTTAAAGGTATTTATAAACTGAAGGGTTTATATACAAATAATATTGATAGACTCTATAAAAATAAGTTACGTTGAAAACCCTAGTAAAAAGGTTATTTTATGATTAATATCATTTTAGGATATCCATATCATGGAGTAAGGGTTGAATTATAATTTGATCAAAGTACAACCAAAATATTAAATTGTTCTTATGAAATAGAAACATATCAAGTAAGTAATTTTCTTTATATTCTTGGTCAATTAATGAATTCCTCAACATTAAGAATTATATATTAAAAAAATGTTTTCTTAATACCTTAATTTTTGTTGAACTATTGGTATTTTAATCATCACAGATTAATGGTTTTGAGGCCCTAAATTTTCCATTGATCATTTAATTTTTTGGTTGATAACCTCAATCACTCCTTATAAATATTTACACTTTTCCTCTAAGTTCATATTTTCACTTTCCACTAATATTCTCCTACTTAGATACCTAGTTATATGTTAGTCCATGAGAAATTCAGACTTCCCATTCACTATTTTATAGAGGATGTTTTACAAAAATTTCTCATGATTTTGGATTTAACAATAGGAATAATCAAACAATATATCACCAATATTGAGTTTAAATTGCGAGGATGAAATTTAATTAAGGCGGGGAGAATATAACGCCCTGAAATTATAAAGTAAGAACATTGTATTCAATAGCGTGTATGATGCACAAAACCAAATTCATAAGGGAATATAATATCCCAAGACTTTATAATATATTTACTATTTTAAATAAATTCAATATATGATGTAGCTTGAAATGAATGTGATACTGAGTTAGTGTGTGTTTCATGCAACAATGAGTTTCTTAAATGGCTTGCATTACATGCAAGACCGAGTTTTACTAAACAAAAATATATTATTATTATATTATTATTATATTATTATTTAATACAATAATACTTAACCTAGAAATTAAATTATAGATTATTAATAGTATTTAAAAACATATTAAAATATATTATTTACTAGAATATAATATTAATTCGTTGGTTAATAATAAATTAGAAACAAAAATAAAAAACCAATTGAATATAAAGGAATTGTTTTTATGATCACAAAGGTGTTTTATCATAAAAAATTAAATAAAATAAAATTAGTTAATGATATTAATTAAATATATATGTTATATATTTAATAAAATATTATTTATATTAACCCAATATATTTGATAGGCATAAGATAAGAAAAAATCCTGTTTTATGCTTAAAAATGGTATTTTTCTAAAAAGGAAATTTGTAACACCCCTGGTTTCGATTAAGTAGCCCTTATTTTAGGATTTTTATGTATATAGAGCGTTTATGTGAAGTTGGGAGGGTTTGTAAGAAGTTATAAGTGTTTTGGGTCTTTTCTAAAGGTGAAAGGTTGGTGCACAGTTAGTGGAGACCATACAAATTGCCCATGAAATTGTGCACAATGAGACAGAGGGCTCTGGGTAAGCACGCAGATAAGAAGCACAGTTTGGAAAAATTTTGTGACAACCCAAAAGAAACCATGATACCTGAGAGTATGATTTTTAATGGTTGAATAAAGTTTTTTTATCATGAAATCCAACCATGCAAAGTTTACATGAGGTAGTAGCTGGCACACAGTTAGTACATGGTTTTCTTAACCATGCATAGTTTAAAAACTAGTTCCCCAAAAAGTGGATCTGGGTATATATCTTGTTTTAACACATTTTTTCCCCAAACCAACCCAAACTTTGTATTCATTCCTCTATAATTACAAATAGTATTATCCCATAGATCCGGATGGAATTTTAAGGCTTCTCATAGTGCGTTGAAGCCATATTCTCATCGTAAGTCTTCATTCTTTATAGTTTCCCTTGGTTTTCTATAGATCTAATTATCCTTCTATCTCATTTTCTTAGATCTATGTATTATATATATAAGGTTTTTTATTAAAAATATTTTTATATTTTTATATTTTTTTGTTAGGAGAAGATATCTAAGGAGGGTTATTAAAGATTTATCCCATTTTTGTGGATATTTTCACATTGTTTTCCATTTTCTGCGAACCTTTCTAGGTAAGTGAATTCAAACACAACTCCTATATTTATAATATGAAGTATTAGTTTCAAATTAAATATTTTTCATTGAATTGGTTGTGAAATTGATGGGAATTTATTGTTATAAACCCTATTTATGGGTGGTTTATAGAGTTATGGGATTTGGAAATTTTTATAGAAAGTGAAATTGGTAACATGGTTTTAAAATGATTTTTTGTTTTTTTTATGAAATAGGGTTTTTTATTGAAATTAGTTTTTATTTAAATGATTTTTTTTAAATTTTTTCAATAAAAGAACAGTTTTATTGAAATGGTTGTTTTAGTATTGGTTTTTGGAATAATGGTTGTGTGTGTTCATGTGAATTTGGGATGGATGGTGGTAATAAGTCTCCCCCATAATTAATGAGATGCATAATGTTTAGGGATATCACCTATAAAATGGTTCATTAAGTGATGTATTAGTGAAAGGAATACTCACCCCTCATGAGTACAGGGAGGTCTAGGTTGCATGCATGTTTGGATGTGTGGATATGTATAAATGAATGGGTTATGTCAAAATGGAGTTTATGTAATATTTTTAGATCATTATTGATTAATTTCCTTGTAACTCTATATTGTTTCATGGAAACTATTTTATTATATCACTTGTATATATTATGATATAAACTATTATAGAAATTTTTTTATATAAACTATTTTATATAAATGTGAAAACATGTTTTATCCTAGTAGTGTGAGTAGGGAAGTCATTTAGGGAAAACCTAATGAGTTTCATTACTCACCCATACTTTAAAACTTTGATTATTTTTTATATGTTTTTTTATCAAGACATGGGAAAAGTTAATTTATCAAACTTTTCTATTGGTTCTTAATGATATTTGTGTTGTCTTGTGGAGTGGAGAATGGAGCTAGTTGGATCTTTGGATTTGTGTTTGTCTTTGAGTTTTGTTGGTTTTATAGTCTTCTACTATGTACTTGGTTGTTTTGTATTCTTCCTCTATGGTACACTTATGTGTTCTAATTTTCATATATATGGTGTTATTTTACTTTTATATCATTAATATTATGCATCAAGTAGTGGTTTATTTGGTTTTGGGATGTTTAGATGGTTATTTTATTTTCAAATAGAAAATTTTCTCCCAACTATTAATGAATCCCTTGGAATTTATTACCCGCCTTTGGAATCTTAGGGGTGTCACTTGAGGAAAATTAATGTTCCTATACCTTTTTAATACAATGATAATAAGAGGGATGTTACAATTGGTACCATCTTGGTCGTTCTAAATATCTTTCTAGAATAAGTAGACTTCAGTACTGTCAGACTTAGAGTTGAAATTCATTTTGGTATGTTTTATGTGTCAGGTTATTAGATAGTAGTAGGAGTTTTGTAACTTTAAATGTAGAGAATAAAAAGATTTAGCTAAAATTTTTTATGTTGAACTTGAAGTTACCAGGGAGTTAGGTACATAAGCATTTAGGAGACACTTATATGTTTTGGAATCTCATTGTAATGGGTTTAGCCAATGAGAAGGAAAAGGCATGAATTATAGAAATGAATTCCCACTAAGAGGGAATATCTCATTTTTAGTGATAATTTGATTAAATTTTTTGATTTTTTAAAATTTTTAAAGATTTTATTCAAATGAAATATTTTCAAAAATAGAATCGTTGGGGTATTTTGAAAATGGTAGGATTTTCAAAATCAAATAGAGATTTTTCAAAAATGTATGAACATGTAAAATGATTGATTTTGGAAAGCGCTATTATGATAGTAAGATGTGTAAGAATTTGAAATGTTAAGCCTCCAGTTAATAGAGAGTGAGACTTATGGTTCTTGTTGTATTTCTAAAAATGGAACCTAGTAGGCATTGTAGATTCCAACCAGAGGAAGTTACTGAGAATTTGGTTTCACTTGAGCCATAGGTGAACCAACTACAGGTTTAGAGTATTGTACAAGAATTTCAGGATGAGGACAGTGTGAAAAGGTGGGATGAGTCTAGGAAATTGAATCATTCCATCCAATTCTAGAATCATAATCCACCCATATTTCAGGGTAATTCTAAACCAAAAAAGAAATAAGTGTGGTTAAGTAGGATGAATCGTATCTTCGATTTCATCAACACACCAGTAGAGTTGAATGTAAAGGTAGAGACATATTTGTTGGAAGATTGTGCATCCCAATGGTGGGATTTAGTTGTTCAGGATAAATTAGATTATGAAATTTTATGTGAGGATTTTTAGTACTTATTTTAAAAATAATTATATCCTCATATATTCAGAATTAAAAGAATTATGGAATTCTTTATCTTGAAGTTGGAAAATCTTTCCATCATGGAGTATGTAGCTAAATTAATGAATTTAGTGTTATTTTCACTTGAATTTTATGAAAGTGCGTCATTGAAGGAATTAATCTTTGAGTCAGGGATGAGGTAGAAGATTCGCTCAAATATTGTCATGCTATGTATAACAGATTATACATAGATGGAAAATAGAGCGACAGTCGTAGAAAGGGATAGCTCAGGTGTTGTGGGAGGAAGAATTATGTTTATACTTATAGAAAATGGAGGTAACTCTCATGCCAAGAGAAAGAAGTAGAGAGACACATATTTCCAAGGTGGGAGAGTGGCTCAGAATCAAATGGATGGATTGGTTAATCTTCCTCTAGATCCAAATATCTAGACTAGATTTTTTCAACATGGCTCATTAAACCACATTATTATAAGTGTATAGAACCACCTTTATCAGCCCATAATTTCAATCAGATGAGTAATCCTCAGCACTATCATCACAGTGCTCCGAGGTTGGCCGTTCAGGACACTTTTGAGGTGTCATTGGTCTCATATGGTTTGATTAAATTAGGGTATAAGAATCAATATCATTAGTATAATAGAGCTATCCATGGTGATTCCAGGAATAATATGACTCCTTAATAGGGTCAATCTCAACAGATAAATAAAGAAAAAAAATTGGTGAGAAATAAATTATACAGAGATAGAAAAGTTATAGTGCATGATCAGTTTGGACCATCTACGGTATGAGGTATGGTTATTTTTAATTATACCCTTATGAAAGATGTTTTCTATATAGGTGTATCCCACTCCTTTATTTCTTCTCGTGCTATTGATTTTCTTGGTTTAAAAGTTGAGATGATTCCTTCTGTTATTAAACTCAAAAATCCTCTTCGTCAAATAGATTGTCAAGATTTTGTTTGTAGATAATGTTCTATAATTATTGATAGAGATAAGTTGTAATGGGGTTTATCTATGTTTGAGATAGATGTTTATTCCATAATATTGGGTATGGATTGGTTTACATCGTTTAAGGATTACATTAACTGTTATACATGTTGGTCAGTTTCACAACTAAAGATAGTGTCAGGCATATCTTTTAAGGTTACTGGAATGTAAAGGCAGGTGCAATTGGCTTGTTGAAACCTATAGTTTGAATGATCTCATACCTATTGGAAGTTTTATCTTTGGAATCGATGGACATGATCGAGACAAATAGTTACCCAATAGTGTTTTATTAGTTTCCATAAGTATTTCACAAAACAATTATTGGATCCCACCTATAAGATAAGAGGAATTTATGATTTATCTCTATATGAGAATTATTCCTATTTCCCTTATGTTTTAAAAAATGGAACCTACTAAATTAAGGGATTTGAAAGTATAGTTGGAAGATTTAGAAAGAAAATTTTTCATTTAGTCGAGAATGTATCAATGGGCATCACGGGTCTTGTTTGTCAAAAAGTTGGATGAAACTCTTCAACTATGTGTGGATTGTTTTAAGTTAAACCATGTTATGATAAATAATAGGTATCCAATTCCACGAATTGATGATATAATCAATCTATTTAGGTGGGATCAATGGTTCTCTAATATTAACTTTCCTTTAGGATATCACTAATTGTGGGTTAGGAAGGCAGATATTACAAAGATAGCATTAAGAAGAAGATATGGACTTTATGACTATGTGGTAATGCCTTTCAGTATTTCAAATTCACCTGTGGTATTTATGGAATTTAAGAATCAGGTATTTCAAAGGTATCCGGGTTCTTTTATGGTGGTTTTTATATTGGTGTATTCAAGGACAAGGGATGATCATGAGAACCACTTGGATAATGTGTTAGGAATCATGAGGGATCATCATCGATATTCCAAATTATCAATGTGTGGTTTTTTTATATAAGGGGTATGTTTCCATGGCCATATAATTTATGAAATAGTTGTTTCTATGGATCCATAATAGATAGAGGTCGTTATCTCTTAACAAACACCAAAGAATGTTTTCTAGATACAGATTTTACTTGGTCTATCTAGTTATTACTGATGCTTTATTCATGACTTCTCATGACTAGCTTCGACTATGATAGCTTTTAAAAATAATAATGTTACATTAAAATGTGATGTGGAATGCTATAATTATTTTAAATAACTAAAGGTTTTCCTTACATCGACACCAATATTGAATTTTTTGGAATCAGGACAAGGGTACGCAGTGTATTGTGATGCTTTGAGATCTGGGTTGGGATGTGTTCTCATATAGGGAGATCGGGTTATTGCAAATGGATCAAGGAATTTATTATTTCATGAGAATAACTACCCAACATAGTATTTTTAGTTAGCTTTTATAGTCCATTATTTTAAGACTTGGTATCATTATCCATTTGGTGATAAATTTACTATGTTCACAAATCATAAGAGCTTGAAGCGTATTTTCTCACAATATGATTTGAATCGTATATAAATAATATGGATGGAGTATCTTAAAGTGTTTGAATTTGAATTGATTTATACAATATGAAAAGAAAATTTAGTGGTAGATTAAATAATCATAAATTTTCATTATTAGTTTTAAAAATAAGCATCAGATGAGTGGAATTTGATGTCATTCCTAGTAGACATGCACTTGGAATTTGAAGACCGAGGTGATGTTGCAGTTTCCTTTAGAATTTCATTTTTCCTGATCTAATAAATATGGTTAAAGTGGAATAGTTATCCCATGTATAATGTGTGGATTTTAGGTTTAAACTCAATAGTGGGGAGACTATGGAGGGATGGAAACTGTATGAGAGTTTAGTGTTTTGGTTTAAAATTTGGATGGTTGTAACTATAGCATGATAGGAAAACTTCTTCATGCTTACCACAATTTGAGATGGGTTGTTCATCCCATAATAAAAAAATATGTATAAAGAGTTTAATTAATTTTTTTGTTGTTTGTAATGAAAAGTAATATGGATGATTATGTTTCAAGATGCTTAACTTTTTAAGAAGTTAAGGAAGAGCGTCAACAATCGATAGGTATGTTGCAGTATTTACCTATTCCGGTGTGGAAATGTGATTAGATATATATGAATTTTTTAATAGGTCTCCCAATAATGGTTCAGAAACATGATTCCTAATGGGTGATAGTGGATCAATTCACAATGATAGTTCATTTCATTCCTATTCATATATCACATACATTGAAAGATTTGTAAAAAATATATATATGAGAAGTGATAAAGAGGAATGAAATATTGGTTTCAATGGTGTCAGATATAGATCGAAGGTTTATGTCTCATTTATGGAAATCCTTATAGAAATCCTTGGTACTCAGTTGACTATGAGTACAATGTATCATCCTCAGATGGATGGGCAATCAGAAAGGATGATACAAATATTGAAAGATATGTTTTAGGATTGTGTAATGGATTTTGGAGGCTCATTGGAAGGGAAAATGAAATTAATGGAGTTATATTATAAAAAAATTATCTAACCTTAATATATATGTCTCCTTTTTAAGAATTTTACTGGTTTCCTTATCATTCTCCACTTTTTTGGGTCGAAACAAGTGATACTTCATTGGTTGGGACGAGCCTTGTCCAAGAAAGAATAGAGAATATTTAGTTAATTAGAAAATTGTTGGAGATGACTAAAATTCATCAAAAGAATATGTGTATCTTCATTTATGGACTTTATCCTCTGATGTGAGTGATCATGTGTTCTTAAGGATCACTCCAAGTCTTGGAAATAAATGTTTTGGGAAACATGTCAAGTTATCACCTCGATACATAGGACCTTTTGAGACATTTGAATGGGTTGGAGAGGTGGCATATCAGTTTTCATTTACACCAAGGATAAATATAGTGTATAATTTGTTTCATTTATCTTATTTAAAGAAGTATCATCCTAATCCCAACCATGTGATTTAGTGGGATCATGTTGACCTAGATATGGATGCTTCATTGGTGCACATGATAGTGTGGGTTATAGATAGGAAAGAGAAATTATTGTGTGGAAAAAGAATTAGTCTAGTGAAGGTTATTTGAAAAAATGTTCAGATTTAGGAAGATACTTGGGAATGCGAGAAGGATATGATCGAGAAATGTCCCAAAAATCTATTAGGATAATGATGTTTTCTACTTTCTAAGGATAGAAATTCTAATGGTGTGGATAATGTAGCACCCCCAGTTTCAAGTAAGTAACCATTATTTTACACTTTTTAAGTATATAAAATTTTTTGGTGAAGTTTGGAAGGGTTTGGAATAATTTTAATGACATTTATAGATTGTATAAAGGTGCACCATTAGTGGAAACAATGGAACTTCCCTAAGAAACTAGGCATAATGAGACAAAGGGCTTTGGGTATGTGAACAATTAAGGATCGAATTTTGGCCAAACTGTGTGGCCACCAACAAGAAACTGTGAAAATTGAGATAGTGTGATTTTTCATAGTTGGTGCATAGTTTGGATATCATGTGATCTAAATGTGTGAGGTTCTATATTGGGTGGTATCTGGTGAATTCTTAGTACATTATTTTTCTAACTGTGTGACTAATCCTGCACAGTTTTAAAACAAGATCAAAAAGTGGATATAGATCATGATCATATTTTAAAACCGATTTTTTTACCCCAAATAGAACCTATATTAGGATTTCTTCCTCTTTAATCCAAAGGAATCTCCTCCCATTGATCTGGAGGATATCATAAGGCTTCTCTTGGTGCGTTGAATCTGGATTCTCATGGCAGGTCTTCGTTCCTGGTAGTTTTTTTCCTTAGATCTATTTATCCCTATATCTCGGTTTCCTATATATATGTATGTTGTGAATATATATAGGGTATTTTATGCTAAATATGATTATATTTGGATTTTTTTCTAGGGGAAGAAATCTAATGTGTTTTTCTGAAGATTCGACCAGTTTTCATAGATTTTTTCATGATATTTTCCATTTCGACAAACCATTCGAGGTAGGTGGCTTCACTCTTGACTCATCTATTTAGAATATGAAGGATTAGCTTAAAATTAAATTTTTCTCTTATAATTGGTTGTTAATTGAAGTGAATTTTTTCTGGAAACCCTCTTTTGTGATGGTTTATAGAATTGTGGAAATTGGGAATTTTTGTGGAAAGAGAAATTGGTAACATGATTTTAAAATGATGATTTTAAAATGATTGTTTAGTTTTGATGAATGAAATATGGTTTTCAATAAATTTTGGTTTTATTGAAATGGTGTGTTTGAAAGGTTTCCAAATAAAAGCATCATTTTATTGAAATGGTTGAAATAGTTTTTTTGGTATTGGTGTTTGGAATAATTTTTGTGTGTGTTCATGTGTATTAGAGATAGATAATGGTAAGGAGTCTCCCCCGTCATTAGTGGTATGGATAAGGGTCAGGGCTTTCCCCATAAAATGCTTCATTAAATGATGTCTTAGTGAAATGATGACTCACCACTCGCAATTATAGGGAGGTATAGGTTGCATGCATGGTTGGATGTGTACATATGTGGAAAGGAATGGGTTATGCCAAAATGGAATTTATGAAATGGTTTTAGAGAATTTTTTATTTAATTTCCTTGGAACTTGATATTGTCTTGTGGAAACTATTTTATTATGGAATGTTTTTATATTCTGATATAAACTATTTTATAAATTGTTTTAAATAAACTAGTTTATATAAATGTGCTAACGTATTCAGTCCTAGTGGAGTGAGTAGGGAACTAATTTTGGGAAAACATACTGAGTTTGATTACTCATCCCTTCTTTAGAACATTAGTGCTTTTTAAGATGTTGTTTATTAGATCATGGGAAAATGGAAATTTGTCACACTTCTCTAGTGGTTCTTAGAAATACATGGGTTGTCTTGTGAAGTGGATCTTGGAGAAGGATGAAGCTTTGTATTTTTGTTTGTCTTTTAGTTTTTTTGGATTTGTAGTCTTACACTATGTAATTTTTTGTTTTTTATTCTTTCACTATGGTACTCCTGTGTGGTTTTATTTTGATATGAATGGAATGCTTTGAGTTTCCTTTTATTGATTTCACCCATCATGTAGTTATTTATTTGGTTGTGGAATATTTTTATGGTTGTTTATTTTAAAATAGAAAATTATTCCCCAACTTTTAATGTATACCTTGGACTTTATTTCCTGCCTTTGGAATCTTATGGATGTTACTTAAGGCTAAGTAATGTTCCTCTACCTTCTCAAGCCAATGAGAAGAAGAGGGATGATACATAATTTTATAACCTTTTAATGGAGAACCCATTTTAATTATTATTTTTTCAACTTTTATAAATTTAATATAAAAAAATAAAATTAATTTTTTAAATTGAAACATCAAAATTAGGTTAGGGTGAATTTTTGGTATTTTTCCGTCAGTTTTGATTTTTAAATGAATAGTGAAAATTAATGAATTTTAATTCCAAATAGATTTTTTATCTAATTTATTTATATTATAAATTATATTTTTAATTATTTATAGAGTTAAATGAGAAAACTTATATATCAATAAATCCAATTTATTTTCTTATAATCAATTTCACTTTGAAATTTGATATAAAAACATCACAAATGTTTGAACATTTTTACTTTAAAACCCATCATTATCATCCTGTATGTGGGATTAAATTTAAATTAATTTTTTCCACTTATATGATTAAAATTTAGAAAAATTGATTCCTTATTTTTAATTGAAAATAATATAAATTTTTTAATAAGTTAAACTTTGTTTTTGATTGAAAATATTAGTGAATGTGGTTAATATTAATTACAATGATTAAGAGGAAAATTAGCTTAACAAGGGACAAAACATTAAAATTATGGGCCAAAATGACCTAGAAACTGGAAAAAAAGATATTGTATTGACATATTTCGACCATATATTACCTTTTATCAAATAGTTATCATTACTGGATCCACTCTTCAAAGGAAAAACTTGGGTAGAATTCCCTTTTCAAAAATTTACAAGAATATCACTCCTCCTCCACTATAAAAAGGAACTCAGCCCTCCCACATCCTCACACCATTCAAGATATTTGGATCGCATGTAATCTGATAAAATAAGATAAAAAACTTCATAAAATCAACTTATAAGACTCAAATTCATAATAAATCCAACCGAGGAAGAATTTTTGTGTAAACCAAAAGGAGTTACTCAAAAACTAGGTATTATTCTTCAATAATCACTTTCATTTTATTTCCTTTTATACTCATTAATTTATTTTTATATCATGATTATATAATGAAATAATTATCTTAAATATAATTATATGTTATTATTATAATTTTTATACCTACACTTACATGCACTTCTATATAATGCATAAAAAATATACCATTTATGTGTTCGGTGAACTACCGCCTCGCAAAACGATGTCGTTCGTTTTTCCTTTACTACCTCTCATGGTTTGGAATTATGATGGACATGATATTTATATATGATATATATGATATTTATAATTTCTTTATTCTTCTATAATTTTTATATAACACATACCTTGATGAAATCCATTTTTTAGGAATTGGATAATATCATTTGTAGAAGTGTGGATTACTGCCTCCTTAAAGCGATGAGATTCGTTCACGCTATACATGGAATGTATAAAGGACGGTTTTAATAAACCTATATAAAATATATGACATATATATGATATTATGACAATAATATATATATATATCATTTACTTGTCATTATTTTAAATATGGTAAAGAAATGAAAGTAGCGTTCATGCGTACGTACGACCTACCGTCTCCAAGAATGGTACATTTCATTTCCTATATCCAAATTTTATGGATTATTATAAATACATATATACTTGATATATATGATATTTACATCATGGTTTAAATACTGTAGATGATTAAATCATGATTTAATAAAACGGAACAAAATTTAATAAGTCAAAGATACAAAAAAAACTCGGCCATTAACATTCAAAATAGGGAAAACAATGAAAGATTATTGAAAAAGGGATTATAATATATTATAATACCATTATATATAATATTATAAATATTTTTATGATTATGGTATAATTTATTGATATTTTTAAAACCATTATATAGGATGATAAAGGATGTTCACCTGAAATTAAACGTAAGGTAAGGGATTCTTGTCTCATTTTTCTTTCGGTGATGCATACACCATTAACACCACTTACTTATTTTAATTAGTGCACCTACTTCCCCTTTTGATATAATATATCCTGAATTATTTTATCTTCTTGGTATTTAAATGTTTTATTTTTATTATTATAAATTTTGGGTCATCTAATTCATCTATATCCACAGTGGTGAGGGACTTCATCTGATTTTTCATTGATTGAGATATATTTTATTATTATGGACATAATTTCTTGTATATGATTTAAATAATTCCAATTAGACATATTATACCCTGAATAATTCATTATTCATGATATTTTGAGTTTAAAGTTTAATTATTTCATTTAAGGGGATTTGAATTAAGCATTACCAAGTGGGAAATAATTTCATAACCCAATTTATTTTCATTGGGTTATATTACTTCCTCGTTGTCATTAATATTATAAGATTATGTGTGTAACAATTTTTACTATCTATTTATGTATTTATAATTTTTTATGTGGATTTAAATTTTACACACATTATTTATTTATTTATTTATTCTCACATCAATGTTATAGTTTTTTTAAGGGTTAACTTCACAATCTCACTTTGTTTGTAATTGTTTATACATGAATTTATATCAGAGAAAATTATTGGATATTTGTTAAATAAACCCTTTAATTGTATTTTACTCAATTTATTCATGAAATTTTCAAGTAATAGTACCATTTTTTCTATTCTTCGATACTCAAAATGTTTTAGACAGTGCTTTTAAGAAAACCAGACTTTATTTCTCTCTTTAGTTGAATATTTTTTTTATTTTGAAAACTATGTTTCTTATAAAGGTTTTCAAAAATGTTTATAAACTTTTCAAAATTATTTACCAATATAATTTACACCCTTTAAAAATTATGTTTTTAAAATTGAGTTTCAGTGAAAATGTTTTTTCAAAAGGATTTTCAAAATAAAGTATATTTTCCCCAAGAATGTTTTTAAAGTTTTTCTTCTATTTCATCAATGAAAAAACAAATATTTTAACTCTAATTGGGATATTCTATATTTATACCATCCTTATTCTTCCTCTGGATGTTTTTTTATTTATTTTTCCAAGTATTGTACTGATATTCACTTCCTTGATTGATTATCATAGTCCCCTTGAAATATTCAATTTCCTAGGATCATTGAACATTGATTCTACCCTAATTATCCATATTATTTATCATGGATAGATTTATTTCCTAAATTTTATATTATTTTTACACATAGTTTTTTCTTTGAAAGTTATTTGATTTACTAGGGAAATATTGATAAATCAGTATCCTTTACCCAATACGAATATTTGATATGACATTATGTTTACATAAAAACTATTTATTCGATATATAAGGAATGATTTGGACTAGTATGAAATGGGTTGGGAACCATTTAAAGTAATCCACTCTATGCATCGGTAGTCTCATGGTGCGAGATTGGGAAGGATAAGCCCCTCGCATTTGTAACCAGTATGTTATAAACTCTCTTGTAAAGGGTCTTGATAGTATAGATAAGGTTTTAAAACCCAAATAGGTTTATACCCAGTATTTTATAAACAATCTTCTGAAAGGTTTTTTTAATAAAGGTACCATGTTCCTAGGAAATATAGCATTCAATAATTAAGCATTTCCTTTATTGAGAATTCAATTATTATTGTTATCTATGAGATTTTTTCTTTAAAATTATATATGGATGAACTTTCATTCTTAGTTTATTTATTAAATGTAATGTGCTTTCAATTATTACCATTCCCTGTTTTTTATCCATTTAGTTTCTTGATTATATGTCATGTGTGTTCAGTTATTACCTTTCCATATTAATTATTCTCATTGATTAATTATTGTTTCCTCTATACTTTACCCTTATTGAGAATTTAAGCCCAACCTTATTTTTTCCTCTCCCTAGGAATCTAGGAAGTTTAATAAGAAATATATTCAATTATAACATAGATTTAATAAAGTTATTATCCTCAAAAGAAAAAAATTATGTTTTAATTAGTGTATTAATTTGTAATATTATACTCATGTATGTATCTGGTTTACCAGGGCTACTAAACTATTTGGACCTTTGGGATTTTATTACTTGTAATAATGAAAATGTAATGGTATTATACACCATATTTGAGTTTCTATGCTTGGGGAACTACATATAATTTCATTAAATTAAATTCAATCATAAAATTTTGATTAAAAAGATATTGAAACATAAATCCATTAAGGCTTTTGTAACTTTTGAATCATAAGACCTCTAGAAGAATAAATTAAAATGAATATTTAAATATAATGAACATAAATAGATTCATGATATAAAATTTTAAAATGGAAGTATATACACCTCATAAGATAAAATAGGTCCATAACATAAACACATGTCCCAAAGAAGGAAATTTTGATATGAATAACCCTTACAAGATCGTATCATTGAATTAAGAATTAATAAATGAATATATTATGTGTAATAAATGTAAATAAAAAAATTAAATATAGAAAAAATAATTCAAAGTTCATTTCACATATAATCATTCCATAATATATTCAATGAATAAGTGATATGACCTAATGAAAGGAAATTGAATTAATAAATCTCACACCGCTTTGGTAACTGCGTAATAAAAATCACTTGGATAGAGTAATATAAATTTTAACTTACAATAATAATAAATATGAAGGATTAATTATGTAACATTTAATAGTTCAGTGTATATACTATATAAATTAAATTTGGTCTGAAACATTAAAAATTCCATAATGAAGGGAAATTAACATGGAATCCCTTACCTCAAGTCCACACATGTCATGTGTGTCCTTCAAATCCCATGTAATGAAATTATATCAATTATTTAACTATATCAGAAACTTTACAAGTTTATTAATTTAACGTTAAACTATATTTATTATTTATTACCATCATATATTTAATTACATAAGAGTTTATGTCCACATCGGGTGCTTTAGGGATGTTCGATTCATAATTTAAAAATGACTTTGGCATGTTGACCATGACCAAAGAGGTATTTATTACATCATCCTAAGAATAATAATCATGAAATAATTATCATATTTACATATCAATTATACTTTTAAAACATACCATGAAATATGGTTATGAAACATTAACTACATTATAATCATGGAGATGATAGGTATTACATACCCATGAATAATGTTTTCATTTTTCTAAGTGGATGAAAAAATAAGGTAAGTGTAATTTTATATTTATAGGACTATTATTGTATCCTAAATATCATATTATTTCTATAAATATATTTATATAAAGTATTTATGTGATTTGATCAGGAAAAATAAATCACATCGCTTCATAGAGACGGCAATCCATACGTGCACACGAACGGAGTTATCATTTTACAATGGATGCAAAGGTAATAAATTAGATGATATATTTTATTAAAATAATAATAAATATGGTATTTATGTAATATATGAACATTAAATCCATCATTATAAACAATCATGAGAGGTGATTATGGAAAATTAATGACATCAGTTCATGCGGTGGTAGTTTGCTATACACACGAACGATGGTTTCATTTCCCATTTGATGGAAAATGAGATTGATATAAGTTATGAAATAAAAATAATAACATATCATTATATTTAATACATTTATGTTTTTATTTTATAATGGTTTAATAATATTTTAATGAGGTTAAAGAATAAATAAAACTAAAATATTTGATTAAAAGCTACACATCTTCTTCCGACAACCTCCTATTATTTACACCTTAATCCCTTTAAGGTTGGTATTATTACAAAAATAAGAACTATATAATGTGGTTTGGGATTTTAGGAAATTATTTGGGTAATTATATACCAAAATAAATGGATCTTTAAGTGTGTAGATAATAGAATATGTGGTTCCCTTTTACAAGTAAAGGAAGGGATATTATTTGAATTTCTTAAAGTATTGAATTAATAAAAAATTATTTTATTGATAAAATGGAACCAAACAGATAAAAATAAAATAAAATATGATTATGAGTCTAAATAAACTAATAAAAAAACTACTACAGTTTTGGTTAATTTTTTACCCTCATCACTTAGTTTTAACTCCCATTAACTCTTTTGACAATTGCCATGATATAAATGTTGTTTACTCTTTAGGGGTAAAGAAAGGTAATATAATAGGAAAATTGACCCATAAATGGAACATGATTGAAATATTAAACCATATCCCTCTATATTGGATGAATATATCATTTTTATGAATTTTAAATCATTTAATAAAAAAAATTATTATGAAAGATCACTAAAGTCATTTTTTAAAATACACAAAATATTATAGTATAATATATATCTAACTCATGTAAAGTGGAACCAAAATAAAATTTATGATAATAAAATTAGTATATTGTTTTAATAAAATCACAAAATTAAATTTATATAGGTTTAGATATCATTTTAAACCTTATATTTTGGTTTAACCCCTTGTTTAACCAATTTTATTTTTAACTATGGTAATGAATTTTTCAGTATTAAAGGGTTATTATTTTACTTATAAGGTAAAAATTGGATCATAAATGTCCAAGTTATGATTTTTAAACAATTTAATAAAATATTATTTTACTTAATGTTTTATGATTTTTAAACAATTTCATAAAATATTATTTAATATAAATTTTAAAGGAATAATTTTTAATTAATTTAATAAATTATTATTTTACTTAATGTTTTATGATTTTTAAACAATTTAATAAAATATTATTTAATACAAAATATGATTATTTCCATTTTGACACTATTCATTTAGTTTGAATTTTAAGATAAGAATATTATAATTCATTTCAAATATAAACTTTAAAAGCATCCCTAATAGGTTATAGGGATCTATTAAATTCCTTTTACAGAACAAAAAAATCAAAATATATTACTTTTATAGTTTATTAAATTATTTACTTAATTTTTCTACTACTTGCACATGAACTAAGTGAGTGTTGCATACACATTTAAGGTAATTATTTCATCAATAAAAATACAAAAAATATAATGAAAGGAAAATATATTTTATTTCAAATAAACATTTATAAAAAAATAATTTGTTTTTATCCATTTCAAAAAAATTATAACTACTTAAATCAAGAAAGTGAAATTTTTGGCTTTACCTTTACTTAAAATATTATAAAGGTCAATAACAAATCTAAATGACAAAAACTATCATATTTTATAATTTTTGATGATTATGGTGGAGAAATAATCATTCAATAAAATTAATTCATGTTATTTAATTAATTTTAAGCCTTATCACATTATTTTTAACCTTAATTAACTTATTTTACCTTTATTGTGGAAATATAAATTTATTATGGTTAATATTCATATTGAATAAAACTAAAAGGGTATTAATTATAAAATTTGGAAATCTTAATTCCAAATATGAAATAACTTTTTTAGGTTTCAATTTCCCAATGTGGAATAAATTATTTTTTAATAAAAACACAAAACACAATAAAAGATAGTTTTTTAAGAAAAATGCATTTTTAAGCCCAAAAATAAATTTATAACGAAACATGGTATAATGATTATTAAAATGTAATTAATTATATTATATATGAATAAATAATAATTATGTTATTTTGTGATAAATTTCAATATATAGTGGTACTTTTAAATTACTTTAGTTAATGAAAAAAAATGATAGTTTTATAAAAATATTTATTTTTCACTATTCACTAACATATTAACCTTTTCAAAAAAAATAACCTTAGGAAAATTTTTACATTATGAATTAAATTATTATGTAATTTTTATCAAATAATATTTATAAAATTTATATAAATTAATTATGATATTTTCTCACAAAAAGCAATAAATATTCTTCCAAGAAAAAAAGTTTTTGAAGAATAAAATGAATTCACTATAAAATGGGTGATTTTTTCATAATAATTTATCAATAAATTTTGATTTATTTGGACCTTTATATATATATATATATATCATAATTCAGTTACTATTAGTCATACCTTCAAATTCAATGAGTAGGTTATAACGGTCATAAGATAATAATATTTCATGGTTTGTTTATGCTTGGTGTTTCATATGGTATAAACTATTGAATATTATGTTATTTTGAAAAATTGTTATATTAAAATATCCACAAACCTTTAACAAACTTCACCCTTTCAATTTAATATTGAGATCAATAATTAAGGGTTTGATTTTTGAAAATTATTTTTTTGAATACCCACATCATAAAATGGGTTAATAAAACATCATATTCAAAAGAGGGAAAGAGAAATATGAAGGTATTTCAGAATAACTCATAACTAGGTTTCCAAATAAGATAACATTAGTGATAAGTGAAAATATGGACACAGATGAAAAATTAATGTCTAAATAATGACGGGGAGTGGAAAAGAACATTAATCATAAAAAAGTGATTGATCTTGAGATAGTTAATGACCACAAAATCATAAATCAATAAGGTGAAAAATAACATAGATTCCTCATAAATTTATGTTACAGGATAACATTTTTGTTCTAAAATCCTTTTAATAGATTTAAGGAATTCATTTACCATCTAGAACAAAAAAATAAAGAAATATACTTACTTGAAAATTATAATTCCATCCTTTAATAAATTTCCACTACAATATCATATTTTTCTCCAAATGATGATTATTGAAGGTGGATTTTTAATTCCTGAAGAAATAAAATCAACTTTTATTGAATCAAATAATCCAAAAAATGATAATAATTTACTCCTACTATCTTTATATATTAACCAAAACTAAAATGGTTATAATAAGGTAAGATAAGATCAGAAATATATAAACCTTCGTATGAATAAATAATACATTAATCTCCGTAATTTCATAATAACACAAAAGTTTAAACTTAGATAATTCCATAAATAAATAACCATATTTTCTAATTAACATCAATAAACTCAAAATTAAATAATTTTTTAACTACAATGGTTGTCTCATACCTTTCAACTTACATCCCCAAAAATGTAATTGTATTCTTCTAAAATAATACTTCATGTTAAATCACATGTTAAACCTAAGGGTTAAATATACCTCAACCCAATGAAACATCTCCCAAAGTATCATTTAATCACCATGATAAATTATAATATAATATTATAATGTATTTAAATTCAATAAAATATCATGAATCAAATTTAGATATTAACTTGAAAAGAAATCTTTATATTGACCATAAATATATTTGAAAATATCACATTATCAATGAATCACTATTAAACCATCGAGATTGTATATATCCCACTATTCAATAGACCATAATTAACATAAAATAAAACTATATACTTACTTTAAGGGTTATTTAAAACCCAATAGCTTTTTCTTCTTAAAACCCAGTAAAACTTTCAAATCACCTCAAAATCCCTTCACTTAAAACCTCAAAAGGGATGTCTATGACTTTGAAATTATGATAAAAATTAAACTTATAAACCCATGATGTTATCCATAACTCTTAAGGTAATATCATATTAAAAGATAATAATCTCCAAAGCTATTTAAACCCTAATATGATACCAACTATAACAACCCCAAATTCGCACTCTCAGAACCGATGCTAAAAACATAGACTTTACATTTTGAGATTTTATGCTGATAAATGTGACCCAATTTCATCCATAAAAAACATACAATATGAAACCAAATATTTAATCACTTACATACCCAAGGATATTTTAGGTTTGTAGTTTTATATTTTTATGAAAAAATAAAATATAAAAATACCCATGTCTTTAAATGAGTATTTTCCCCACTATAACCAAATTTTTCTATTCCAAATTAAGTTTTCAATATCTCCCATAAAATTCCTGACACATGAAACATTTATGGTGATAATTCATATAAAATAATTCACCATAAACTTGGATAAAGGAAAATATAAGAAGGTTGATCTCAAAAACTCAGTAAGGGTAAACATAAGCATTAATAATTAAATTCCATCTGTGATCATAAGATGATCATAAGGGTATGGTGAAATAATAAAATTGCATGAGCATAACATAAGATAATTCATAAACATAAATTCCTAGATCATTACACATGTGACATGAAATAAATCTTTTAAAAAGGAAATATTCATAGGAATCAATAATCATGAGCCATGTGATATCAATATTGATCAAAGGAAACCTTAAAACTCATATAAATCATAAATAAAATGTGTTGGTATCTTAGAAAATTATCTTTATATAACCCTTACAAAAATACTTACAACTGGTATGTTTCCTCTGGAATTGGGGATTACCTCGTTAATTGAAGGTTCAAACATTCCAATCGGTTTCTAACGGGTTTGTTCGTAGAACCGGAAACATCCAATGATTCCATATCCATTTGGACCTAATTTACAAAGGTAGGCACTCACTAGTTGTGGACTGATGAGGCTTAGGAATTTGCATTGGTCAATAGGATGGGAGTTTGAACTCATCACACCTTTTTTAGGGGAATTATTGTCTACTCCGAGAATCTCTTTATAGATTTAAGTTATATTCATGAATACCTATTACATTACCAAGTATAAAATGATCTTTCCTTTAGATCTGACAATCAATGATTGATATGTAGGAAATTTAGAGAATCTTTTATATGTATTCGAGGTTCTTCATCGATAGAGAATCATCTGTATTTGTTATAGATTCTTAGTCAATGGTATCCTTCAATACATAAAAGTATCTTGGTCATTATGATGACCATACTAGTGGGCACTTGAAGTTTATTATCATTCATAAGGACATGGATTATTTCAGAGTTGGGATCGTACCCGCAGATGGGATACCTACGTAACCTTTATTTAGAAAAGGAATCAGAACCCATGTAGTTTGAGTAAGGGAGTATGATTTTTATATATGATTGATGGCTCAAAGAAAGATGTCATAATTAATTTTACACTCTAAGCTCACGTGAGTCATGATTGGTGTGAGAAACAAGAGGTATGGGTAAAACCAGACAATTGTGCCATGAAAGATGCAATCATAAGAAATGATGTGGGGCTTATGTATGTATGACTGCCCAAATAGATGAAGATTAAGATTTACTTCAGGGAAGAAATCCAGGAATAGGTTCCATAAAGGTATATGTACTTTATGGAGATTTGGAAACTCTAATATTGGGGTTTACTCCTAAGGAAGATTCCCAAGTTAGGAGGGGACTTATTACTGGGTTTTACTCTTGAGAAGGAAGCCCAGAACAAAAGTAAATTAGGACTGGTTAAGAAAAATTAAGACTGGGGCTTACTCCTAAGGATGAGGCCCAGGTTAAAGGGATTTGAAAATTGGGGATTACTCCTGAAGATGAGGCCCAGGTTAAGGGAATTTTAGAATTAAGGGGCTTGGGGATCACTCTTAAAGAGGATGCCCACGTTTTTAGATTTGAAACTGGGGCTTACTCCTAAAAAGGAAGCCCAGGTTAAGGGAATTATGTTTGGGGCTTACTCCTGAGGAGGATGCCCAAATTTTGTGAACTTTGAGACTGGGGCTTACTCCTATGGAGGATTCCCAAATTAGGGGACTTGGGGATTACTCCTAAGGAGGATTCCCATATTAATGAGGAATTGGGGATTACTCTTAAGGGGGATGCCCAAATTAAGGAATTATGGTTGGGGCTTACCCCTGAAAAGGAAGCCCATATTTGGGAAATTATAACTGGGGCTTACTCCTAATGAGGATGCCTAGGTTATGGGACTTGGACTGGGGATTACTCCTAAAAAGGAGGTCCATGTTAAGGATTCTCTCACCTTAAAGGATGAGGTTAAAATGAATGAAATCTCTAACCTTGGTGACATAAAGATATGTAAATCACTAGGTTTTGAGAGATGTTCCACAGAATTCCTTTCAGATAAGGAATCCAACAAGGAAATCATGAAATAAATGGCTTTGAGGAGAGTTCTGAGGGCTTAATCTTGAGGAGGATAGGTGGATAGGTATAAGAGAGGTGGAATAAGTAGGAGGGGTACCCAAAAAAGGGCGTGCAAGTCCTGGTGGGCACGCAAGTACTGTGTGGGCACGCAAGTACTAGCCGCGCAGGTGTACCTGCATGGCACATAGGTACTTGCGTGAATTTTGACCCTTGGGGTAATACTTGGGCGAGAGCTAGATCAAGGCCTTAGTACAACCCATATGGGTTTCCAGAAGGGTGGAACACAAGTTCTGTTGAAGGAGCAAAGCGGCGAGCAAGTGTGGCCATTCCCCTTAAGTGTTGGCTACTCAGGCGCGCAAGTGTTGATGAGTTTAAATACTTAGGCCTTCTTATCACTCTTTATATCTTCCGTTCTAGGTAAGAAATTACCTTAGAAGTGTTCGGAAGATTTGAGAAGAGACTAGGGTGCAGGGAGCTCAAATTTTTGGTTCTTGAATTTTTCATCCTCTAATTGGGGGGGCACTGGGGTATTTATAGGCTAGAGTGACCCTGGGCGAAATTTGAAAGAGGGAACGCAAGTCACCTATGCGACCACTGGGAGGCACGTAAGTGTACTTGCGTGACCTTGATAGAACTTGCGCAACCCATGTGTAAATGACTCTTTGTTCATGCCTTTGTTGATTTTTGATGTTTTATTCAAAGGATGAATCACTTTATTCTAAGTCATTTCCCTTTCCATTCGTTTAGAATATGTGATGAAAAGGAGTAATAACAAAAGTCCCCCCTCAGAGTTGGATCCGAAAAAAATGAGGATGTGACTCTGAGGAAAAGAAGACAATCAAAGGGAAAGCAGCATGCAAGTGTTCTGCACGCAACTATCATCACGCAGGTGAGATTCACGCAGGGTTTGAGCACGCTGGATTTAGGTGCGCCGGGATGCGGCCTGGCCTATATATATGCGGTAATTTGTCGTGCATAGCACCGAATTTCAAACTTTCTATCTCTCACCTTGTCGGTTGCTTCCATCGTGCAAGTCACCCTATTTTTCGGTCTTTATTTGCTGTCGCACTGCTATCAAGGTATTTGGACTTGCGCGGTGACACTTGCGTGCCAAAAACTTGCACGACACATCCATACTTGTGTGCCAAAATTATACTTGTGCGCCTTAATGACTTAGCCATTTTTTCGAAATCCTTCACAAATATTATGAAAAATAAACTTACATAAGAGTTAATTATTAAACTTTTGTGTAGAATCAATGGCTCCCAAGAGAATCGGAATGGTTGATGAACTGAAAAGCAAGTGAATTGATGATATGATGACCATCATTGGCCAGGATTACTATACTGTATGTGACAACACTCTCCTAGATTTGGCTAAGTATTTGAAGAAGTATCATCGTGACTTACCCTAGAGCATTTATCTGCCTTTGTATGGCTATGGTCATCTGTGAGAAGTTACCATTCCAGAGGCAAATAACTATCTTCCAATTTCTTGGTTTCAGAATTACACTAACATTTCTGCCGTAAATATCTCATGTGGAGGAGTATTTCTAAGCGCTAGAACAGTGGAGAAGGCCTATATGATGCATCATAGCCCTTGTATACCAGATTTGAAACCTCATAAGCCTGAGCTTCACCCAAATTATTATCCCTCAATTTTCTAAAACTCTCAAATGGATCAATCCAAATGCTGGAAGAGAAGTTGGGATTTCCGTCCTAGAGGAGGTGTGAAGCCAACCTGGATGTGGGCATACTGGGTGCGACAAACTTGTGCAGAGTTTTTTGAGGATTTGAAAGTAGTTGCGATATATGAAGCCTTCTGGGTTGGGAAAACATATGTTTATAGGAATGATAACTTCGTGCCGGAGATACTCAGCCATTGGATCCCAAAAACCAATTCTTTCCATCTGAATCATATAGAAGTAGAAATCAGTCTGTGGGATGTCCACAAAATATCAGGGGCTCCAATTTTGGGTGATATGTATGATGAATTCATCCCTCCCAAGGTGAATTGGAATGATTCGGAGAAGACTCCGGCCTTAGCTCGGGAATTATTTAAAATCTTCCATAAGATCAAGAGTTCAGAGACCTCCTTAACTCATTCTAGAAAGGATATTCATCCATAGGAGTGGATGAATATGTTTCTTATCGAGAAGAAAGAGAAGGAGCCAAAGGAGAAGGGATCGAAGGAGAAGGGATCCAAGAAGAAGAAGAAGCCCACTCGTCCTACCACATGCCCCAAAACAGAGAAGAGGGGTGCTCCTGGAACATTCTGGCCGACTCTGGAAGCGGGAAAATTTGAGAAGTAGGGATATGAGGTGAATCAGAGGATCCCAAAGAAGACTTGTCTGGTGGGATTCTTGGCCTTGTGGCTCAGTGTTTATCTCTTTACAGCCAAGGACTCGAAGGGAGGCGTCAGTCCAGGGACCTTCGTTATTGCGGCCAAGTTGGCTTAGGGAAAAATGGTTGGGTTGGCTACCCCCATTTTAGCAAAGATTCACAGGATCTTACTCCATGTCTTCATGGGTAAGTATCCTTTGAGAATAGTGGGACCATTCTATGTTTTGTGGGGATGGATCGCCACTCACTTCAGGACGTATAATGTACATAATGGAGTACAGATTACTGGAAGTTCTTTCAGGCCATCAGTGCAGGTATTCTCTGGAGTTACTCCATTAGTTCTCAATGCTTATGACATGAAGGTGAGGCTGAGAATGTATAAGGAATTAAACTTCTTTCCTTATGGAAATCCGCCAACCAGGCGGTTCGTTGACAATGGAACAACCATCCTGTATTTGAGGGCATACATGCTGGCCTGCAGAGATGGTGTGTTGGTCTCCAGGATTGACAGAGAGATTATATGTGAGGCCTATGATCCATATAGATTTGCATGTCAATTCAAGTGTTTGCAACAGACTATTGTATCTCCCCCTGTACATGTCAGGTTAGAGAAACATCTTATGGTTTCCCGAAAACTATGGTTGATGACCTCTAGGGAGAAGACTGGGGAAGTGTTTGATCTTCCAGTTGAAAAAGCATCATATAACTTGACTACATGGTATGTCGAGCACTGGATGGCATCATACCCTAAAGGGGTGCTGAATCATCCAGTTTCTCAGGTGGGGAAAAGAAAGAGGACTGTAGAGAAAGAAACTCTTCCTCGTGAAGGTGATGCTTCCCCACCTGAAGATGATTCACCAGATTCCTCATCTAGGACTAGCTCACCAGATTCCCAAGATGGGGATGATGAGGCATAACAAGCGGCAAAGTGGCCTCGTGCCCGATATAATCCTCCGGTCAGAATCAAAAGACCCACTCCATCAACTCCTTGTGAGTTACTTCATTGTGGAAATTTAATCACCATTACTTTATAGAGCAACAAGTTTTATTTTCTTATTCTCTATCAGTAGTTGCAGAAGCCTGGAAGAAGCTAAAGTCGAAGATTTTAGGACCTTACTCACATCATTATAGTACACATACTGAATATCTATGACCAGAGGCTGTCCAGACATGATAGAGTCTATATTGTGGTACTGAGACTGCATGGCTGGATTTGTGCAAGGGGCTACACCTCCCTGGAATAGGGAATCTTGTGGCTTCTATAGATATCCATTATGAGGATAACCCTAATGAAGTGCGGGCTTATATCAGAGAGATGGAAATTCTCATATATACCACTAATGATTCCATTTCTATCACCAATCGGGTGAAGCAAATTATAGATCGTGGCACCGCTGAGGGGACTGGTGAGGAGTGGCATGATTTCCTGGCCCCTGAAGATGTAAGTTTTCTTTCCTTATTTTCCTTGCAACTTGATTTCAGTCAAAGATTTTTTACTCAAGGAAATTATTTTCTTTATCCTACAGCTTGAAAAGAAAGGAACTATTGAGGTTCCTTCGCCACAATATAGCCCTGGTGGTACTTCCATTGGGGCTGCTGCCGAATCTGCTCGTGAATCGGGTGAGATATCTCCAAGCCAACTGGCCATGAATGAACAATTGGATATGGCCTTTCATTCTCCAATTCAACTGCCTGTAAGGGGGACTGTCAATACTCCCAAAAAACCAAATAATCAAAGGCAACGAAGGAGGAATTCCACAGCTAAACGCTTCATTAGTAGCAGTAAGTCCTTTGGTTAATCATGAGTCTTAAACCATGAGAAATATTGCTCATTTTCCTTGGGATTGTAGGGGATTATTAAATTTCCCCTCTGAGGGAGAGGACTGATCCACCTTTGAGGACCATGGAGGGTGCTGTGGAACAATCGAAAATTCAGGCTGACTTGGCTGCTCCTGGAGAAGAGTCAGCATCTGTTCCCAGTATCCCTCCTGCTACTGTTGCAAGAAGAGAAGAACCTGCTTCTGGTAAGTTAAGAATTCTTCATAAAATGTTGAATGAAGTACCGACTGACTTCCATTATATGATACTTTAGGTTCAACCCCTGCATTAGAGCTTTTGGCGGCTATTTCAACTGATGCCGCGATTTTATCTAAAGATGTTGTCCAGGGTTAGGGACCGCAGGATGAAGGTCGCCAAGAAGACACATAAAATGCTCCCACTAGTGAGACTAACTAGGATTCTAAGATGAAATTAGATGAAATTATGGAACTTGGTGTATCTTTCAATGATTTTATAAATCATGTTAAATTACCATGTAATTTAGAAGATTATGGGCGTGAGTGTTATCCTTCATCCTATTAAAAACAACTTCTTATTACATGTCTAATCATGATTGGTTCAAAATGTGTAGTTCTATCTGATCAAGATACTGAACTACCCATGATTGAAGGGGGTACAGAAAACCCTACTATTGCAGAGACATTAGCACAAGTGGAGCTGAACCCAGTGGAGCTTCCTCAAACTCATCCTGAAAATCCTGTCGAAGGTAGGAAAGATGGGGAGAAGCCTTCTCAGGTTGCTGATCTACCATTTCGTAAGGGATAACAATATTTTTGACTGTACTTAATTTACAAGACAGTCAACTAACTTTTGTTATCCTTTGAAACTAACCAAATCTTTAAATTGATTATGCAAGGCCATCAATTTAAGTGGCTAGATCTGAAGGTGAGGCCTCAGCCTCTGACCCAACGGGAATTGAAAGTGAAGAAGAACAGGTCAGGGGGAAAGGAGCAGAACATGGAATTTCATTAAGTGAATTAATCCCAGATTACATCCCCCCTGTGACAGTGATGCTGAGTTGCATCTAGAAATACAGAAGTCATTCCAATTTTCACGACGCAAGGCATGGAAAAACATATGGAAGATCATATTGGAAGTGCTTTTAGAATATCTTTCATCGAATATCCCTCGACTGTCATCCCTATTTGTCATACTGGGACTTGGCGGTTTTGGATATCAAATGATCCATGCTGCGGTAAAACAAGTTATCTTAAGGAGGGTGCAGGAGAAAAAGTGCCGTGAAGATCTAACTAGGGTGAATTTTTCAGCCAATATTAGTGAATTTGAGGCTGCAATATCCCGAGCTGAGGCTGACTATTCTTCCAAGATGAAGGATCTGAAGCATAAGATCAAAGATAAAGTCGTCCAGCAAATTCAACTTCAGCAACAGTTAGATGTCATTACTGGAGAACTTGACCAACTCAATAATTCATTGAAGGGAGCTCAAACGAGTGGTATGAAATCCATCGCAGATTCCAAGAAAGCACTCCATCAGGCTAAAAAGAGTGAAGTTGGTCTAGTGCATGAGCTTCAAGTAACTGCTGATGAAGCTCGGGATGTTGTACATCAAGTGAAGACTTATTTTGACAATATTTTGTAATTTCTTGGAAAAGAGAAGAGACTCCAATCAGTGGACGTCCTTCTAATTCTTGTGCATCAAATGAAAAACATTCTCATCTTCAATCATTTTTGCACGCATTTTCCTTTGCTACCTGGTTTAGATTTTTAGTTAAGCCAATGGACCTAGTAAGCATAGTTTGATTTTTACTAGGATTATTATAAATAACCCTACAAACTTTGAAACTTTTAATTTCTCAATATTACCTAAATCATACAAAATATGTGTTTAGTGTGATGGAACTTGACTTTTATTCAGAGTTCCCTTGTCTATTGTAGGCAGTTTAAAGTCATGCACGTCGGACATAAAAAGGATAATGTTTAAGGTCGAAATAGCTTTGACTGAATGGGTTAAAATTGACTCAATTCCTTGAAAATTTATCTGAAAACATATTACCATACTCAAGTATGAAGAAAAACAAGTAAACTATGACTTATGAAATTTTTAATCTGAGGAATGATACGAAAAAGAGCTAAAAGGAATTAGAACAAGTATTTCCCAAGAATGAAGTTACCATTATTTAAAAAACCCGTTAGGGGGTTGAATTATGCAGGGCCACCTAAGGGCATTGGATGCATAGTCAAATAATAGTATCTTTTGGATGACAAGTCTGTTATGTAGACTGTTTATACAAGGCCGCCTAAGGGCACATACTGCGTAGTCAGGAAAAAGAACCCTCAGAAATTTACTATTCTACTGCTAAAAAGCTAGTGGAAGTTTATAGAGATTCAAATTTTCCAAAGCATAGAGTTTGCTGTATGGAGAGATATACTTGAATATGGAGAAGATATTTTCAAGCAAGATCTTCCAAGAACTGGATGAATGTTACTCCTACGAAGGTCTGACCCAAATGTAGGGAATATAAATATAAACCATAGACTTGAATACTTTCAGATCATAAAAAATAACATGAAATAAATATGTTAAGGATGGCTATTTTTTTGTGGATCCTTAAATATTTTTGATAAGACCAATAAAGACAAAAGAGGCTTTCTTCCCAAGAATGAAGTTACCATTATCTAACAAACCCATTAGTGGGTTTAATTATACAGAGCCGCCTAAGGGCATTGGCTACATAGTCAAATAATAGTATCTTTTGTCTGACAAGTCTGTTATGTAGACTGTTTATGTAAGGCCGCCTAAGGGCATGTGATGCATAGTCAGGCAAAAGAACTCTAAAAAATTTGACATTTATGTGAATAGAAGTCAAGAAAAGGGTTATGAAGATCTGAAAATATTTAAGGTTAGGATTATGACACACAAAGATGGGTATTGTCCAATGTATGCAGAGATACACAGATCAATGCTAACCATAATCATGTTGTGGCTGGGTCCTAAATTGAAATATTGGACTTCACTACGTATCCCATAAGAATGGGAATCATGTCATACATAGTTCTTGAAATATAGTTTAACGTCGTGTGGGACGAGATTATAAGAGATATTAGTTTAGAGTCATAGAACTCGGACCTTTATAAGAAATACACAGTGTGTGTTTTCACGGGGACTTTTTAGCGAGAGGAATGAAAGTGGAATTTGGGGTTAGGCCCAAAAGACTTGGGGCTGGATTCGTGGGAAAATTGAACGTTTCTACATATCCCATAAGGATGGGAATCAAGCCCATGTAGTTCTAGAAATACCCTCTGTACAAATTTGGTTCATACATGTGAAGGGTGAAGGGGGATTTTAATGCAATGATGGTTTGACCCAAGATAAAAGGTTCAGGCATTTCCATGTATGCACGTAGTCTTTGGAATATAACATGATTGGAAATCAATGTAAATAATGATTCCCTCTCAGGTGAGGGTATCAAATAATATTGTAGTTTATTGTCGTACAGGAAAAAAGTACTGTACATTTTAATGTCGTATAGCAAGGACGAAGGTGAACCAATGTAAAGATATTGATTCTGGGGGCGGTTTCACGAATCAACATCGTATGAGATGGAGGTGAACTGATGTGAAGAGATTGGTTTTGGGCTTGAAACTTTGGAGGCTTCCTGCATACCCAGCCTAGAAGGAGAGGATCAAAGTCCGCGTAGTTCAATTAAAGAATGAATTAGTGATCAAGTTATTCTTGGGGACAACGACCTAAAAAATGGTGTTGGGACTTACGCGTGGTTAGCGGCATAGAGAGGGTGTTATGGTTTGAAGTTTTCTCTAAGCTCACGTGATTCATACTCGGTGTGAGAAACAAGAGGTAGCAACAACCTTAACGATGCACAGTTTAATGTCATGTAGGACATATGAAGGGACTATGAAGTTTAAAGTGTTGCAGTTAGGACTATTGGTGCTGCACAATTTAGTGTCATGTAGCAGAGACAAAATACAGTTTAACATCATGTGGGACATATTAAGGTATTTTTGTACAGTTTAGCATCATGTGGTTATGACGATGGGGAAAATACAATTTAATGTCATGTTGGACAAAATAGAGGGACTGTGCAGTTTAATGTCATGCAGTAAAGACAAAAGAGGACACATTTTAACGTCCTGTTGGATGTATTAGGGACTTTTTTGCAGTTTAACATCTTGTTGGACGTAAGGGACTTCTGTACAGTTTAGCATAATGTAGTTAGGACGTCACAGTTTAACGTCATGTTTGACGTAAGTGCCAATAGTTTAAAGTAATATTCATGGACCCTTGGTTATGCAGTTTAACGCCTTTCTGGACGTAAGGGACTATACAGTTTAGCATCATGTTGGATGAAAGTGTGAATAGTTTAAGGTTGTATTCATGGACTGTTGGTTATGCAGTTTAACGTCTTGCTGGAAGAAAGTGACAAATAGTTTAAGGTCATATTCATGGACCGTAGATGTATTTTGTGTTTATACAAAATATTTCTTCATAAATCTGGCATTGGTTGGAGTAGTGATGAGTTCTCCATCCATTGAGATTAAAGAATAAGCTCCATTGGAGTAGACCTTATGTATTGAATAAGGTCCTTCCCATTTTGGATCAAGCTTGGGAGGTTTCTTTCCTGGTATCATTGGAGTTCTGAGAACTAATACCAATTCTCCCTGAACAAATGAACTAAGATAAACTTTTTTGTTTAAAGCTCATGCTATTCGATTGTGATAGACTTCCAGGTGGTGCAGGGTGTACAATCTTTTCTCATCTAACCGTTCCAATTCATTCAATCGGTTTTCAGATTTTTCATCTGTAGATGACTGATCACAAATGTCTACTC
Source organism: Viscum album (assembly GCA_963277665.1). Classification (NCBI taxonomy): domain Eukaryota; kingdom Viridiplantae; phylum Streptophyta; class Magnoliopsida; order Santalales; family Viscaceae; genus Viscum; species Viscum album. The sequence continues at coordinate 1,679,069,564 of OY728119.1, read as the reverse complement.
TGAGCGAAGGTAATTTAATATCAATTATAAAGACTTCTTCTATTCTATATACCAGAAAATATGGAGTTGACCACGTTGCAGTGCGGGTTGTGGTCTGATAAGCCCACAAAGCATGAAAGAGTTTATCAGGCCATGACATCTTATCTTTATCTACCATCTTTTGCAGTATGTTTGAAAGAGTCTTGTTAAAGGATTATATTTGGCCATTGGTCGTTGCATGATACCGACATGAATGATTGGATCTGATGTTGTATTCTTGATACAACTTCTTCACCTCGGATGAACAGAAGTTGGTTCCATTGTCTGTCAATATGGTATGAGGGACACCAAATCTGGTAATTATGTTAGACTTGATGAAGCTAACAAAGCATTTAGAACTGAATTCCTTGAGAGGTATTTCCTCTGCCTATTTGGAAAAGAAGTCAGTAGCAGTAAAAATATACCTAAACTTCTTTGTTGTGGCTGAAGGATAAGGTCCCACCACAACCATTCCCCATGTGGAAAATGGCCACGAGTATTTAGCAGTATGAAGCAACTCTGGGGGCTGATGAATGAAGTTGGCTTGTACTTGGCATGAATGACACTTCTTTGTGAAATCAATACAATCTTGTATCATTGAAGGCCAAAAGTATCCAAGCCTTCGAATTTGATCAGACAGTTTGTGTACAGACTGGTGGGCACCAAAAACTCATACATGCACTTCTTTCATGGCAGACATTGTCTCTTCACCATCAATGCATTTGAAGATAACTCCATCAAAACCACGCTTGTAGAGAATTTTATCTACGCGATCTGGGCTATCATAAAGAGTAAAATTGACCACACGTCGCCGGATTTGTTCTTTCCTGGCTCTATCAGGTGGAAGTATTCCATTTTGAAGGTATTCCTAGATAGGTGTCATACATCCTGTAGTATGACCATATGTTTCAGGAATGGGACTAATTTCATTGATTTCCTCTGTTCTGATTTGAGCATTAGGAGAAATTGTATGATGGTGGGCAATACTGATGGTTGTCTCATCCTGATCTGAATCTACCAGAGTTGTGGCTATATTATCCAATGCATTATCTTGGGCATTTTGTGATCTTGGGACATAAGAAAATGTCAGTTCCGAAGGGAATTCCACCATTAAATATCTGACGTAATCATACAAAAGTATTAGTGCTTCTTTTCTGATGGCATAATCCCCATTGACTTGTTTGATTACCAGGTCTGAATCACCTTTCACCTTTAAGTGATTCACTTGTGCTTGAAGTGCTAACTCTAAGCCTGCGATGAGAGCTTGGTATTCTGCTTCATTATTTGTACCGCCTCCCAACAATGAGAAAGAATAAGGTAACAATGCCTTTTCTCGAGAAATGAGTACAATTCCTAAGCCAACTTTGTTGAATTTAGGATTTTCCATTTTCCTCCCTGTTGGACTTTTGGAAGCACCATCAAAGTACATTTCCCATCATTGAAGACTTTCTTGAATAGAGAAGACTTCCTCATCAGGTAGTTCAATATCTGAAGATGTGTCTTCCACTGAAGGGTGCTCAACCAAGAAATTAGCCAGAGCTTGGCCCTTTATTGCCTTTTGAGACACATATTGAATATCAAATTACTGCAAGATAACCGCCCACCTTGCTAGACGTACTGTAAGCATTGGACGAATAAGGATGAATTTGAGTGGGTTATTGCGAGATACCAATTGGACCTCATGATGTTGCAGGCAGTGTCTCAACTTCTGAACTGTAAATATTAATGCTAGGAAACACTTCTCAATACTTGAATATTGGGTTTTTGCTTCAAGCATAGTCCGACTGAGATAGTAAAGGATATTTTCATTCCCAGCATCATTCTTTTGAGCAAGAAAGGCACCCAATGATCACTCTAAAGCTTTAACATAGAGGATAAGTGGTCTCCTTTCAACATGTTGCATTAAAACCAGTGGACTCAAGAGATACTTCTTAAGAATATTGAATGCTTCTTGAAATTCTTCAGTCCACTTGTAAGTGACTCCCTTCTTCATCAATTTGGTGAAGGGTAAACTTTTGCCCGCCAAATTGGCAATGAAACGCTGAATATAGGATAACTGTCCATGAATTCCTATCAATTATTTCAAATTTCGAGGAGGTGACATACCAAGGATTGACTTTTTATTCTCAGGATTGACTTCGATACCATGATGGAGTACAAAAAATACAATAAATTTCCCTGAGGTTACCCCAAAAACACATTTTAAGGGGTTCATCTTCGAATTTTGTTGCCAAAGTTTGTGGAATATGATTTTCAAATCAGCCAAGTGATTAGAATGTTGCCTGGATTTGACAACCAAATCACCCACATAACATTCAACGAACTTCCCTAAAAAGCGTTTGAAGATACAATGCATGGAACGTTGATATGTTGCGCCTGCATTCTTTAGGCCAAAGGGCATTACCCGATAGCAAAACACACCCTGAGGGGCTCTGAAGGCCGTAGATTACTCATCTTCTAGAGCCATTTGGATTTTATTATACCCGGAATATCCATACATGAAGGATATTGTTTCATAGCCATCTGTTTCATCAATTAATAGTTCTGTAATCGGTACTGGAAAATCATCCTTAGGACAATGTCGATTAAGATCTCTGAAATCAATGCAAACTCTAATTTTCCCATTCTTCTTTTTTACTGGGACCATATTATCCAACCACTTGGGATATTGAACTTCTCTGAAGAAGTTAGATTTGATGAGATTATCCACTTCAGCTTCAATTTTGGAAGCACAGGTTGGGTGTGTTCTTCTAGAAGCTTGTTTGAATCCTCGATGTTCTTCTAGAAAACCCAAACAATGAGTGGAAACATTAAGATCAATCCCTGGCATCTCTGTATAGTTCCAAGAAAATATATCTCGATTTTTCTTTAGAAAAGAAATATACATCTCTTGCTCTTCAAGAGTCATAGCCGCACTAATTAAAGTGAGGCGTGGATCTTCTTTTGTACCCAGATTTATTTCCCTGAGTTCATCCACGGTGGTAGAGATACCCTCTTCAAATTCTGGAGGAGCATCCCTGAGATCATTCTCTTCTTCTTTAACACGTGTTATTTCTTCTGTTTCTACTTTCATGATAAATGATGAAGTAAAATTTTCATGATCAGAAGAGACGCTAAAATTTTCACATCTTGAAGAAAAAGCTCCCATTTCCGACCCGATTGATGAGGAAGGGTCTTCTTTGGGAAATATAGAGGAGATGATGGATTGAGAATCAACATCATCATTCACTTCTAATATTTCTATAACTTCTTTTGGCCTGGTTGGAAAAGTATAGACTTGTTGGATTTCAGCAGATGAAATGAAGACATCTCCATTTGAGTTTTCATCATTTCTTGGTGGATCACCACTTTCTCCCATGTTGTTTGGATTGATTGTCATAATTGACATTATGAAAGTTTCCATAAGAGTATTTTGATTTGGGTATATCCTGTCAATTTTACTGATAGGCAACACATAATCTGTACTCACATGTGCTAATGGGTTTACTAGAATCTTTTCTAAACCATATGGAGCATTAAATTTGGTAATCTTCTTTGTTGTGGATTCCTCTTTTCCCTTCATGTGGAAGAATTCCGCCTTAATGTATTGAGATTCACATGTCTTGAACGGGGATTTATCACCATACAATGTCTCAACTTTACCATCAAAAAAATATTTGAGACATTGATGGTATGATGAAGGGATAGTCGCATGTTGATGTAGCCATGGTCTTCCAAGCGAGATGTTGGAGGCTGAGTCTTGATCAACAACCATGAAATCTGAATTGGATACAATATCTCCAAACTGAGTTCTGAGTGTAATCTCGCCCATTTTTTCTTGTTCATTTTTATCATATCCTTGTAAAATTATAGTAGAAGGAGATAAATCAGATTCTGTGAGGCCCAATTTACGAAGTGTACAAATGGGCATGAGGTTGACTCCTGAACCATTATCAATGAAATCTCTTCATATGTATACACCATTGACCTTGCCAGATAAGTACAAATGCCTAATATGTCCATGCACGACATCATCTTTATCTTTATCTGTGAAAGATATCACTGCATGGAATTCTGTAAGATTATTCTCTACATGGTAGACTTCAGCTGCAACAATTTCAGTTTCAAACTCTTGAGGACTTTATAAAGCCTCAGTGAGTGCCTCACGAAGATCCTTTGATAAATTAAAGACATCCAGAATTGATAACTTGGCTGGTACTTGGGCCAGGTGTTTCAATACATCATACTTTTGATCCAAAGGTCTGCATTTCCCAGTAAGAACATGTGGTTTAGCAGGTGCCTTAGAAGTTGATGCTTTGGAAGTTGATGCATCTTGTACCGTGATAGGAGTTGGTAATACTTCTGGATTTGGAAGATTAGACCGATTAGGTCTATTTACTTGTTGAGAATAAGAAGGTGGAACCTCCAACTGATCTTTCAGAATAACTGTGCTAGGACTGAATCTGCCTTGTGTATAAGAACTTTCTTGTTCTTGTTCAGCTTGTTGAAGGGCTCTACCATGAGTTTCTGCTGCATACACAGTTCTAGCAGGGGTAGAATTGGAATAGTGGCCTCTAAAAGATCCATGTCTTCCCCTATACCCTGAGCCTCTGGAACTTCCTCTGATTCCTCTATTTGATACAGGGAATTCAGGCTCATAGAATTTGAAATTGTGATTGGCATAAGGATTTTTTAATTTAATCATATTAACAGAACCAAATATCAACTCTTCATCCGATGAAGACTCTGCCTAACTAGCCAATTTAGGCTGTTCCGTTTGATGGGGCGGTTCCCGTTGCTTTGAAGTAGATGGAATAAAATCTTCCAGATTCAAAGACAACTTGGGCTTTGGCACATACTCATCTTCTTATGATTATTTTTCATTCTTTGAATTATGTCGTTTCTTTGAGGATTTTCCCTTAGATGAAGAAGGTTTTGCTGCATAATTCATGGCAGAAGGCACAATTGGTTTCTTTAATTGTGTTAACAAAATATCATGAGTTCGGTTGATCATTTTTCTGACCATCCAATCATCATATTTTTTTGGCATTTTTGTTCTTGACTTCCTACCACTCACCTTCCTCCTTTGGAACTGTAGTAGTAACACATGCTACCTGAGCTGAAGAATCTTTCAGTTTGACTTGTCCCAAGTCGACCATTTTTTGCAGTAGGTCCTTGAAAACAAAACACTCCTAAATGGGATGCCCCAACATTTGATGAAATAGGAAATAGTTGGGATGGTCTTCATCTCGTTCCTTGTTTGGCCTCTTGGGACTTGGCAATTGAACGAAATTATTTTCCAGAGATGAAATGAAGTAACTAGGAACTTGTTCATTTTGTAAAGAGTAAACTTTGCTTTTCAAATCCTCAAATTGTTTTTGTATTTGATCTCTTTGATCATCTTGACGAAACGGCCTCTGTTGCTGACACTCAGGAGGTGGAGACCTTCGAGAAGATGAAGGTTTTGAAGTAGAAGCAGGTACAGGTTCTTGTTTAAGCATAACTATAGCAGTCTCTACTTTACCCATTTTCCTTCCTGGAGCTGATGGAATTACACGAGCTTTATCCCTAGTATTTATAAGAGAATCTTCAATCTGTTGAGCGATTGAAGTAAGGTCTCGAAACCCTCTTGTGTATTTCACAGGGATCAGTGGTGTACGCAACTCATCACTTAAATTTGCCACACAGATTGGTAACAATTCCTCTTGAGGGAGTGCTAAACTTAGGGAATATGTTAATCCCTTCCAGCGAGCAATGAAATCTGAGACCCTTTCATTCTCCCTTTTCTTACAATTTTTAAGATAAAAAACTATTGTCTTTGTCAACATTGAGCTAAATTGAAGAAGAAATTTTTTACGAAGATCCTCCCATCCGGTAATTGACCGAGATTGCAAGCTTGTGTACCAAACAAAAGATGGTCCTTGTAATGACTATACAAAACACCTGAGATTAACTGCTTCTTGTTGCTGAAGGGTTCCCATCATAGTATCGCAATGAGAAACAAAATTTGTTAAGTGTTACTCTGGTTCTCCCGAACCATTAATTATTGGGAATTTGGTACTTGCAAAATTTGATGGGGGAGGAATTACATCAACCCATTCAGGGTAAGCTCTCTTTTCTGGTTGAATTTGAGCACTCTTTCCCTCCATAGCTTCCAACCAAGATGTTAATGACTCAATAGTAGTTATTAACTTTTGAGAAACATCCAATTGAGCTTGGACCTGAATAGGTGCAATGACTGGAGCTGGTACAGATGTGGTGGCTGATACTGCAACTGATGGTTGCATCGCCAATTGTTGTTGCACTTGACCCATAGGATTAGACCTGTGAGGGTGTACTGATAAAGGAGGATATTCTTGATCCATCTCAGTAGCCACAAAAAAATCCTTTGACTTACTGACTCCATCATGCTTAGGAGGAAGACTACCCTGAAGTAGTTTTGCATTCATCCTCCTCAATTCCATCATTTCTTCCTCTTGTTGTGCAAATCTTTGCTCTAGTGAGAGCGATTGGCCTTCTCCAAAGGAAGGGTATGTAACCTAATTCTTTCCTTTGCCCTTGTTGGATCCCTTTAGGAGAGGGGGAAGTGGATTACTTGAAGGATTACCTAGGTTCTGAGTAATCCTTTGATTTTGTGTATGCACACCTTCTTCATTTGTGTCTTTGCATACAACTTCTTGAGCAGGAACCTCTTCATCTGATCCCTATGAGTGAACCTCATCTGGTGGATCAGCAACAACGGAATTGATGAAATTAATTGATGCATAGTGCATTGTATCCCTTCTATCGACATTTCTGCTATATTGTCTTCTTCAATGTCTTTGATGAGACATTGTCTTTTGTTGATTTGATCCCTCATGAACTTCTTGATGAACCGTAATTTAGAGGGAATCTCCTGATAATTTGGCTCTTCATTCCTCTTGAGCATTCTTCCCTAATCGATAGAAGACTGAATTTCTCTGAGGGAGGGATTGAGGATTTGAAAACGTCCTCAGTCCGGTGGACTGGGGTTGTTCCCGCTCAACTCCTCGAATCCTATTTATTGACTCTGGGGGTTGAGTTAAAAGAGTCCCCAGTCTGGAAAGCTGGGGTGGCTCTTAAGATGCTATATCTGAGACCTTCTTGAAATCCCTCCTGATCTTGTGGACCTTAGTCTGGAAATTAGTTGGATGCATCAACCTGCATCCACTTTCATCACCCAGATCAAAAGACCGTTGGATGATTTCTGACACTTCTGTCACTTGGTGATGTTCTTTATCCAAACAAGAGGCTTATTCAATATTATCATTTTCTTGATGCAGGAGTAATTCAACAAATTTTTCTCTGTATGCTTGATTTTTAGAGGAACTAGTTGAAGCCTGTTCTTGGGAAAGCTTTTGAATACAAACAAAACCCATTGACTGTGGCTGGCCATGGGAAATAACATTGCATGAAACCATTTTCGGCGGGCTTTTCTGACTGGAGAGCACAATGAAATGTAGTGCTCCATGAACACCCCATCCCCTAATATTAATACCATATGGGGCATTGGAAATTAACTAGCACAATCTTCTTAGTGTCCCAAGGCATGAACGCTGAAGGGATCTCTGCTGCTTTTCAGCCTTTGGATATCAAGAAACTGAGAGAGATGCCAAGTCAATTTGGCATTGTAACCCTTCTATTATATTGATATGATTTTCATATTCATCATAAGATAATATTTTATTTTTCAACTAACAAAGAGTTTTCCCTATGTTGAGATGAATATCATGAATTCCATCTTCCGTCAACATCTCTGGAATATCATACTGAGAGTTGGCCGAAGGACAAAACATGACTGGCACTTCACCTTTTGCCGGTTGTTTTCTCATATTCAATACTTCCTCTTTATCATTCAATGAATATTATTCTACCTGATTAGACTAGAGTCGGTGCTTCCATGTTGCTTCATTGGATTCAACAAGATCGGTAGATAATTCACTGATCAAACTAAAAGATGAACGACCCAGGGGTGGTTAGGAGAATGACCTACACCCCGAGATATCTTCTGATTGAGAAATTATTTCACTTGTAAGTGGTAAAGCATCAGACATGACTGCCTTCACATTTGAAAGTGACTCAAGATAAGAGGGCTTTCTCGTTACTACATTGTCTTCTAAAATTTTTTCCATAAAATGTGAATTACTACTATGGAGAGGACTTTAATAGCTAAATTCATCATCATGGGGAGGACCACCATGGTGGGTTACAGAAAAAGATGAGACTTTTTGTTCCTTGGTCTTCTGACCACATAGAGGGTTCTTGTGGTTCTCATCTGAAGATTAAACTTTGAGATTGACCGAATTGTCGTAAAGAAAGCCTTCATGAGGAAGTATCTAATGCAGAACTTCATAATTAATGTTCCCACTAGTGGGAACTGAGAGAGTAGAATCTTGAATTCCAATAGATAATTGTTTAAGGGCTTCAAGTACACCAGCATAGAGTAAGGCCTTGTTACAGATCGGCCTTTGATTTCTTGACTGTGTTAGTCGGGTCTTCTTCTTAGATGCCTTCATACTCAATTTGGCAGGTGTATGTGCCTGCTCAGGAGAAATGATCAGGTTAGGCTGATTATCTCCGCTCAAACAAGGTGTATGTTCCTGACTTGGTTGTCCGTATGATATGGGGGAGTACGCCCCACAACCCTCTTGGACTGGAAAAGAGGTGTGTGTCTGTTCCGGAGTGAACTGTTGATGTGTCACTCCACTGGTAGGGATAGATTTATGTGTCTTTACCTGAGATTCTGCTAAAGCTGTTATAATATCCTGGCAGGCATCCAGAATATGAGCAGGGATTTGCTTCTGCTCTTTCACTATTGATAGAATATGCTTGGTGACTTTAGCTGCCAGAACAGGGATATACGTCCATTTTGTGCTTGGAGTAGGTGTGTGTTCCTGCTCCTGTTCTCCTTTTCCTGTCAGTGAATCCTGACTGTACTCAAGTGTGGGGGCAGAGAGTTGAGTATGCCTCCTGTTCGTTGTCGGAGCTTTCTGACTGAATTCTATGAATGCTAAAAAACAAGACTCTTGGTAGGCTTGATCAATATTAGAAGGTGTATGTGCCTACTGATTACACTCTGCTGAACGTGGTTGATGAGCCTCCTTTAATACTGACAGACGAGGCTGCTGGTAGGATTGATGTGTGTAAGCAGGTGTATGTGCCTGTTTACCAGTTCTCAACACATTGTGTTGGCGGGCTTCATCGTATGTAGTCAGACGAGCCTGTTGACTAGATGATGGTTTATAAACAGGTGTATGTTCCTATCTATAGTACTTCGCTGGAATTTTCTGGCGGGATTGGCGTGATGCAGCCAGATGAGTCTGTTGGACAGCGGAATTCAAACGGACGGGTGTATGTTCCAGTTCGTTACTTTCCAATAAGTTAATTTTGTGGGATTCTCTGGAGATGGAAGAGATGAGAACTTGCTCACTATTGACCATATTTCGCCTTTGGTGGTTCGTCTGGCCTGCTCGGGTTCGAGGAACCCGAGCCGAACGCCTAGAGTCGGTACCCTCATCATGTTGAGGGTTCAATTCCGCATGAGTATAGCAGCAATTATTGGTGGGATCCCTCGAGAAGGACTCATGTTTCCTTGAATTAAGGCCCTGAGCGGCCTTCTCATTCACCTCCTCAGAATACGGGAGTGGATGGTGATTGCGTTCTGGGGATAGCGACCCAAAACGGTTGGAGACGGTGGTTAGCACCGCCTGTTTCTTGATCACTGTTCGTCGCTGTCCGGACGACCAAGGTGAGTTGTTCACTTGGAGGGTTTTTCTAGCAGCCTCCAGAGTTGGAATGGTACCATGTTGACGGTACTCCTTAACCAGTGAATTAGAAACCCAGTGTTGAAGAAGATGAGTAGGTGATGTCATCCTCAGAGCGGACGACGATCCAGCAGGAGCAGCAGCATATGCATTCACAATAGATTTTTTCATAGTAGAGGTATTCACAGACGTGAGCTTAGAAAAATCCATTCTCGTAATGTAGAAGTTCTTGGAAAAAAGGTTCCTGTTTGATATAACAGACGTATTCAAGATAAGTCTGACCACTACATCTTTTGGATAATCACATTTTTTATTGATTGTTTTTTCCCTCTCATTGAGTTTAAATATGGTCCTAACAAATAAGTAAAACATCATTTTAACTTTGGTTAAGGATTCAGGTCGGGTTCACCATTTTTTGTTTCCTCTAGAATTGGGGATGACCTCGTTAATTGAAGTTTCAAACATTCCAATCAGTTTCTAATGGGTTTGTTCGTAGAACCGGATACATCCAATGGTTCCATATCCATTTGGACCTACTTTCCAAAGGTAGGCGCTCACTAGTTGTGGACTAATGAGGCTTAAGAATTTGCATTGGTCAAGAGGATGGGAGGTCGGACTCATTACAACTTTTAGAGGGGAATTATTATCTACTCCATGACTCTCTTTATATATTTAAGTTATGTTCGTGAATCCTTATTACATTACCAACTATAAAATGAGCTTTCATTTAGATCTGACAATCGATGATTTATATGTAGGAAATTTAGAGAATCTTTTATATGTATTCGAGGTTCTTCATCGATAGAGAATCATCTGTATTTGTTACAGATTCTTATTCAATGCTATACTTCAATACATAAAATTATCTTGGTCATTATGATGACCATACTGGTTTTAAAGCCACTCAGTGGGGCACTTGAAGTTTATTGTCATTTAGAAGGACATGGATTATTTCAGAGTTGGGATCGTACCCGCAGTGTAACATCCCAAGTAAGTAATGAATAATAGATATTTTTGTCTATGTCTATTAATGAATTATATAGTGTTTTAGAGGCTTAAAATGAAAATAAATCCAATCTTAAGCATGGAATACACTAATATTCTTAAAAGATTGTTTTACTGCCTTTTGAGGGAAAACCCTTTTTAAATCAATATTTTGACAATTTTATAATCTATATTTGTCAAAATAAACATATTAATTATGATTGGGACATTTAATTTTACATGGGATAAATTTTTGGTATTTTTCTGACAATGTTCATTTTTTAATGAATAGTGAAAAATACTGCATTTTACATCAAAACTGCTTTTTCACTTAATTTAATTATATGGTTATATTATATTTTTAATTGGTCTTAAAGTGTAATCTGAATATAATTTTACCATTTAATACAATGGTGGTCATTAGGATTAATTTCACTTTGGAATTGGTCATAAACTAATGCCAAACTTTTCATAGATATTGTTTCAAAAAACCCGCTATTTGTCATGGCAGTGGGAATTAATTATTAAATTAATTAATGTAACTTATATGATTTGAATTTTGTAAAATAGACGTCATTTTTGAATTCAGAATATCAAATATAGCTTAGGGTGATGTTTTGGTATCTTTCTGAAAAACTTCAATTTTTGATGAATAGTGAAACCACTAAGTGGTACTTATAAAAACTGATTTTTCCGTTTAAATGAAATTTTTCCATAATTGGGTTTTGAATTTCAAAAATCCGACATACATTATTGTCATTAAGAAGTAAAATGTGGTTCAATGGGATTAAAATAATTTTTTAGTGAATAGTAACTTATTAAGTTCTTAATCGCGATTAGTGGTAATTAGTGTTGTTTAAGATAAAAATAATGTTTTAATAGTATGAGATGAGCTTGAAACATGTCCTACCCTCATTGGATGTGTCATGGCCGACCAAGACAAGCCATGGGTCAACTTGGGGACCCCATGGAGCCACTTTGGTTGGGAAATGACATAAATAACTTTTTATTTAATGTTAAAGTAAAAATGACACAAACATGAGTTATGTTACTAAAACAATTTTTATATGGGGTTATACAAGTCAGATTTTTGACTATAAATACTCATTATAAAGATAAAAAGATTTCCTACATCATAGTATTTTTTTTATAATTTTTAGACATTAAATAAATTAACTTATTTGTGACATCATGATGATGCAGCGATGACCTCATTATTTAACGATTTAAATAAAATGGAAAGATAATGTAAAATCTAAAACCTACACATGGACAAAACCAATTTTATGAGTGGATTTATAACCCTTATAACCTTATACTAGAATTATATCAATGTGGGACCTTTTGAATCTGAAACTCATTTTAAAATAAAGTAACTTATCTTTACTTTCCAAGAGTGCCCCTCCTCTCCTCTTATAAAAGGCCCCCACCTCTACCTCCTTACCCACACTCCCAAAGCCTTTGTCTCGGCCCACCCCTGCCCATTTTGTCTCTACACTTCCCTCTCTTACTCCTTGAAGCCTAAATTTTGTCAGAAGTCTTCCCAAGGAAGCCTTTGAGCTCAAACCAAAGGGAGTTACCTGATTTTAAGGTAATGTCTTCTTTTGAGTCCTTTTGTTTTATTTTGCTTCTCCAACCCCTAAACTATTTTTATTCTTTTATTTTGTAACAACTACAGTATCCTAAATATACTAGGATGTTTTTATAATAATTATTTGAGCTACACTTACACACACCTACATCTAATGGTTAACGAACATATTGTTTCCATGGATGGCGAATTTATGCCTCCCGAAACGATGATTGTTCAACATTCTTTTAACACCTTCAAATGTGGCCATTAAGATTTAACTATATTTATATATGATATATAATATGTTTATGTTTTCCTTAAGCTTCTGTTTTTTCTTTTTGGTCATACCTTTATGGTTTCCATTATGGGTAAACGCGATATCTTCATTTAAGGAAGTGGGGACTACCGCCCCCTCAAAGTGATTTGATTTGTTAAATACCATATGTGGGGTGTATAAAGGATGGAACTATGATATTATTTATGATATTATACTGGAATTATAATATACCTTTATATCATTATGATTCCATTCTATAAAATACGAAATAGAAATTAAAGTAGCGTTCATGCGTACGTACGGCTTACCGTTTCCATGAACGGTGCATTTCATTTCTTACCTCTAAATGATTATGTAATATTATAAATGCATGTATATACTGGATATATATGATATATAAATAATTATTATAATTTTGGATATAATGGATACATGAACAACATGTAATTATAAAGGGTTTATTTTTTACTCAAGTACCAATGATCGTTAAAACGACCGTTATTAACTTAAATAGTTACATAGTGTTCATGACATGGCAATAAGTGATATAAAAGGAATAATGAACTTGAAAAAGGTTCTTAAATAAGTAGAAATTAACTCAAGTTTATTATTCAGGAGATTAAAGAACGACCGAGTCAAGTCGGACCCGAGGTATGGGACTTCGTCTCAATCACCTTTCATTGAGGCATATTTTGTTTTATACACAACCTTCTTTTATAAGGTGTATAAACCCCTTTTACTTTTACATTTATCCAAAAGGAATCTTTTTTATACGAAGTGTTTTACTAAATGACAAAAGGGAATGTTTTTGTCATACGTATGCGGCGACAACGACTTCTCCACCGCCGTGACCGTTATTTGAGTTTCGGATTCCTCTACAAGCTATACCTTCTTTTTAAAAGAAAAATAAATACCATGTTTTAATTTTCATTTATTTTGGTATTGAAAATGGTTTTCATAATGTTTTTATATCAATGTGTCGTATTGATATCTTGTGATTGAAAGGTGGAAATGTTATGTTTTCTTTATGCATGTTTTATGTGATATGATTATGTTGAGGTTCTTGGGCATTATTATGAAGACGGGTGGTTTTGTGATAAACTAATGGCGGGTGAGCCCGATATAGCTCTCCAATGCATTGGGTAACGTGAAGGAGTGAAACGTTAAGGTTTCTCTGAAGAGATTTAGGGAATATACTGTGATGGGTATTCCAAACGTAACCAAGAGGGTTACTCCCTACGTAAGTATGTTATGAATGCCTCAAGTTACCTTTATGTCTTATGATTTCTATGATTTATTCATGATTTGATGAGGTATGTTAAAGTGCTTATGTTTTATGGGTAAATTATGATTCCATTCTTATGTATATATGTACCCATGTTTCCTTTCCATATTTTTATATCCCTTACTGAGCTTTTTATGCTCATCCCAAGTTTTTTTGAAATGTTTTTCACATGTAAAGGGAAAGGTACATGATATGATGATAGTATTAAGGAAGTGTCAAGAAAGAATCCATGTTTTATTTTAAATATGTTTCCATTGATGGGAAAGAAGAATACTATCTTTATGTAACCACTTTGTTTTTACGTGGAATGTAATGCAAGTTTTATGATCTAATTTTCTAAAACTCTAAACCCGAAAAGATCCTCAATGTGTAATCTTGTAATAACTCAAGATTAAGTAAGGTTTAAGGCTGGGGCCTTATAGTTGGTATCAGAGGTCGGTTTAGATAACATTAGGAGTTAGAATTTTATTAAATGATTATCCAAAAATATTTTTTTTGAAATGATATACTATTTGAAGATTACCATGTTGCTTCATCTAAGACATGTTTGTTCAGAATGGTTTTCCGCAGAGGAAACAGGGAAGCAGTGCTAGGAAGGCATACAGAAGGAAATAACCTTCTGAATCAGCATCCTGAGATGGTCGGAATTGGAACTGAACAGTTTGTTGCAGTAATGGCGCAGTTGACTCAAGCGATAAATGGCGGTGGTATCCATACACGAGATCAGCCAGATCAACGGCAGAGGAACATGTCAGTGCTGAACATTTCATGAGGCAACATCCCCCATCATTCAGAGGATCATCTGACCATGTGCTAGCTGAAGGGTGGATTAATGCACTGGAGAAGATTTTTGATGTCATGGGGTGTTCAGACAATCAAAAGGTTAGTCTTTCTATTTACCATTTGGAGGGTGAGGCAGATCAGTGGTGGTCTATGGTTAAAAATATCAGGGACGCCGATGAGATTGATGCTCTTGACTGGGATGAATTCAAAGGTATGTTTCTTGAGAAGTATTTTCCTAAGGTTGTTCGACTTAGGATGGAAAAGAAATTCTTGGAATTGAGGCAAGAGGAAGACTCAGTGGATACCTATGAAGAAAGGTTCACTCAATTGGCAAGGTATGCTCCAAATTTTATCTGAGACCTTGATAGAAAAATCAATCGTTTTTACTCAAGATTAAAGCCAAAATATTGAAGGGCATTAGCTTCTCGTGAGTTTAAAAGTTATGAAAAGCTTGTTCGATGTGCTGAGAAGGTGGAAATGGAGTTTTCCGATGATCAAGTGTTCTATAACAACCAACAGAAGAAGAGACCAAGGTGGCAGTAGAAAGGTAAGAATTCTTCAAAAAAGTCTGATGGTAAGAAAACTAAGTTTCCAGTTTGTGATAAATGTGGCAAAAGGCATGCTAGGGAATGTCTTCTGAATTCTGGAAAGTGCTACTGATGTGGTAAGATGGGACATAAGGATCGTGATTTCACTGAAAAGGATCAAGGTGAAGGTAAGACCAAATTTTATTTACAGTTAGTGAAATGTTATAAGTGCAATGAGATGGGTCACTATGCAAACGAGTGTCTGACAAAGAGATTGAGTGATGGGAAGCAGTTAGACTACAAGCAGAAAGGGGTCGTGAAATCCTTTGTAACTACTTCAGCAGATGTCGGTCCATCAAATGAAGTTGTATCAGGTACTTTGTTTGTTTTTTCAGATTATGCCAGTGTGTTGTTTGATTCAGGGTCTACACATTCTTTCATCTCTGAAACCTTTTATAGTAAAATGAGAATACCATCTCAAGAAATGACTTCTGAACTTTTGGTAAAAACACCTGGGGGGAATGTTGAGGCAAAAAGAATTTATAAGAATCTTCCTATCCTTATCTGTGGAAAGAACCTACTTGCAAACCTTATTGTTCTACCTCTAGTAGAGTTTGATGTTATCCTGGGTATGGATTGGCTCTCTATTTACTATTCTAAGATTGAATGTAGAGCTAAAGAAGTTTCTTTTCAGAAAGACTTTCAGTTTGTGTACAAGAATGAACCCTTACTGTTGATAACTTATCAAGAGGACGAGAAACTTGTAAAATATGGAAATGAATGTTACCTTGCACACATCGTTGAAAATAAAGGAACTATTTAGATTAATGATGTGCCAGTGGTAAATGAGTATCCTGATGTTTTTCCTGATGAGTTTCCTAGAATAATACCAGACCGGGAAGTTGAATTTACTATTGACTTAGTTCCGGATGCTAAGCCAATTTCAAAACCCCCTTATCGAATGGCTCAAATTGAACTTTTAGAGTTGAAGGAGAAATTACAAGATTTATTAGAGAAAGGTTTCATTCGACCTAGCACATCACCATGGGGTGCTCCTGTCTTGTTTGTTAAAAAGAAAGATGGTTCAATGAGACTTTGCATTGATTATAGAGCCTTGAATAATATCACTGTTAAGAACAAATATCCTTTGCCTCATATCGACGATTTGTTTGATCAGCTCCAGGGAGCTCATTTTTTTCAAAGATTGACCTGAGATCGGGGTACCATCAGATGAAGGTAAAGGAGGCAGATATTCCGAAGACTGTGTTCCATACAAGATATGGCCACTATGAATTTGTAGTAATGCCTTTTGGGCTAACCAATGCACCTGTTGTATTCTTGGACTTAATGAATAGAATTTTCCATGAGTTCTTTGGATAAGTTTGTGGTGGTTTTTATTGATGATATTTTGGTGTTTTCTAAAAGTAAAGAGGAGCATGAAAGACATTTAAGGGTTATATTGCAAGACTTAAAAGAAAAAGAACTGTATGGAAAATTCATCAAGTGTGAGTTTTGGTTGCAACAAATTTCTTTCCTTGGTCACATTGTTTCTAAAGATGGGATAACTTTTGATCCTGCAAAAACAAAAGTTGTGGAAGACTGGGAAAGACCCACAAATGTAACTGAGATTCGTAGCTTCCTTGGTTTGGTAGGCTATTACCGAAGGTTTGTTAGAAATTTTTCACAGTTATCTAGTCCAATGACTAAGCTAACTCGGAAGGGTGTTAAGTTTATCTGGGCAAAAGAATGTGATGATTGTTTTCAGGAATTGAAAAGAAGATTGGTGAATGCTCCAGTTTTGGCACTACCTTCTAGGAATGGTGAGTTTGTTATATACAGTGATTCTTCATTGAAAGGACATGGTTGCGTCCTAATGCAGAATGATTAGGTAATTGCTTATGCTTCACGACAGTTGAAAACTCATGAGGTAAATTACCCTACACATGATTTGGAATTAGCTTCTGTTGTTTTTGCTTTAAGAAATTGAAGGCATCATTTGTATGGAGTAAAGTGTGAAATATATACCGATCACAAAAGTTTAAAGTATATATTCACTCAGAAAGAATTGAACATGAGGCAAAGGAGATGGCTAGAATTAATCAAGGATTATGATTGTACAATTCATTACCATCCGGGAAAATCAAATAAAGTGGCTGATGCTTTGAGTCGAAAAAGTAATGCTTCATTATCAATGTTGCGTTTGGAATGTGATCCTTTGGTTAAGGATTTGATGAAATTTGGCATAGAAGTTGTTGGTGCAGGAAGTTCTTCTGTTTTGTTTTAGGTATCAGTGAGATCATCTCTATCAGATAGAGTCAAGAAAGCACAGAAGCAAGACAGTGAGTTGCAAAAAAAGGTAGAGCTGGTTCAGAAAGGTAAGTTTCCTGAATTCAACATTGATAATGATTGAGTTTTGAGATTTGGGAAAGATTATGTGTGCCTTGTGATTCACAGTTGAAGAGAGAGTTGTTATGTGAAGCTCATAGTTCTCCGTTTTCAGTTCATCCTGGAATTACTAAGATGTACAGAGATCTGCGGGAGTATTACTGGTGGGATGGAATGAAAAGAGATGTTGCTGATTTTACTGTAAAGTGTTTGACATGTCAACAGGTTAAAGCAAAGCGACAGTTACTGAAAGGGATGCTTCAGCCTTTACCAGTGCCAGAGTGGAAATGGGAGAATATATCCATGGACTTTGTTGTGGGATTACCGAAGACATCTCGAGGTAATAATGCAATCTGGGTTATTATTGATCGCTTGACTAAATATGCTCATTTCCTTGCTATACGAGATACTTTTCCCTAGATAAACTTTCTCGTTTGTATCTTAAAGAGATAGTCAGGTTACATGGAGTTCCTCTCTCCATTGTATCTGATCGCGATCCCAGGTTCACTTTTAACTTTTGGAAAGGCCTTCAGAAGTCGTTGGGTACTGAATTAAATTTTAGTACAGCTTTTCATCCTCAATCAGATGGGCAGTCAGAACGAAAAATTCAGACATTGGAGGATATTCTACGTTCTTGCTCAATGGATTATCAGGGAAGTTTGGACCAACATCTTTCTTTGGTTGAATTTTCATATAATAACAGTTTTCATTCCAGTATACAGATGGCACAATTTCAGGCATTATATGGGAAGCAGTGTCGAACTCCAGATTTCTGGGATGAAGTGGGTGAAAGGAAGTTGATGGGACCAGAATTGGTAGAAGAGATGGCAGAAAAAGTTCAGCTGATTCAGAAGCACATGAGAACAGCTCAGAGCTGGCAGATGAGTTATGCGGATAACCGGAGGAAGGATCTATCTTTCGAGGTAGGTGATCATGTCTTTCTCAAGGTTTCTCCTTGGAAAAGTGTGATGAGATTTGGTGAGAAAGGAAAGCTGAGTCCAAGGTTTATTGGACCATATGAAATTCTGGAGAGATTTGGATCAGTTGCATACCGAGTGGCTTTACCTCCGAGTTTATCTCAGGTACACAATGTTTTTCACGTTTCGATGTTGAGAAAGTATATGCCAGATCCATCTCATGTTTTGAGTCCAGAGGTAGTTCAGCAGGAAGAGAACCTATCTTATGAGGAACAACCGGTCCAGATTCTTGACCACAGGGAGCAAGTGTTACGGAATAAGGTGATTAAGCAGGTAAAGGTTTTTTGAAAAAACCACATGATGGAAGAGGCAACATGAGAATCTAAAAATGCAATGAGGGATAAGTACCCCCATTTATTTGATAAGTAAATAAATTGCGGGGATGCAATTTTCTAAAGGGGGGAAGGATGTAACATCCCAAGTAAGTAATGAATAATAGATATTTTTTTATATGTCTATTAATGAATTATATAGTGTTTTAGAGGCTTAAAATGAAAATAAATCCAATCTTAAGCATGGAATACACTAATATTCTTAAAAGATTGTTTTACTGACTTTCGTTGGAAAACCCTTTTAAATCAATATTTTGAAAATTTTATAATCTATATTTTTCAAAATAAACATATTCATTATGATTGGGACATTGAATTTTACATTGGATAAATTTTTGGTATTTTTCTAACAATGTTCATTTTTTAATGAATATTGAAAAATACTGCATTTTACAAAAAAACTTCTTTTTCATTTAATTTAATTATATGGTTATATTATGTTTTTAATTGGTCTTAAAGTGTAATCTGAATATAATTTTACCATTTAATCCAATGGTGGTTATTAGGATTAATTTCACTTTGGAATTGGTCATAAACTAATGCCAAACCTTTCATAGATATTGTTTCAAAAAACCCGCTATTTGTCATGACATCGGGAAATAATTATTAAATTAATTAATGTAACTTATATGATTTTAATTTTTTAAAATAGACATCATTTTTGAATTCATAATATCAAATATAGCTTAGGGTGAAGTTTTGGTATCTTTCTGAAAAACTTCAATTTTTTGATGAATAGTGAAACCACTAAGTGGTACTTATAAAAACTGATTTTTCCGTTTAAATGAAATTTTGCCATCATTGTGTTTTGAATTTCAAAAATCCGACAGAAATGGTTGTCATTAAGAAGTAAAATGTGGTTCAATGGGATTAAAATAATTTTTTGGTGAATAGTAACTTATTAAGTTCTTAATCGCGATTAGTGGTAATTAGTGTAGTTTAAGGTAAAAATAATGTTTTAATAGTATGAGATGAGCTTTACACATGTCCTACCCTCATTGTATGTGTCATGGCCGACCAATACAATCCATGGGTCAACTTGGGGACCCCATGGAGCCACTTTGGTTGGGAAATAATATAAATAACTTTTTATTTAATGTTAAAGTAAAAATGACTCAAACATGAGTTATGTTACTAAAACAATTTTTATATGGGGTTATACAAGTAATATTTTTGACTATAAATATTAATTAGAAAGATAAATAGATTTCCTACATCATAGTATTTTTCTTTATAATTTTTAGACATTAAATAAATTAAATTATTTATGACATCATGATGATGTAGCGATGACCTCATTATTTAACGATTTAAATAAAATGGAAAGATAATGTTTAATCTAAAACCTACACATGGCCAAAACAAATTGGATGAGTGGATTTAGAACCCTTATCACCTTATCCTCTAATTATATCAATTTGGGACCTTTTGAATCCGAAACTCATTTTAAAATAAAGTAACTTATCTTTACTTTCCAAGAGTGCCCATCCTCTCCTCTTATAAAAGGCTCCCACCTCTACCTCCTTACACACACTCTCAAAGACTTTGGATCGGCCAACCCCTGCCCATTTTGTCTCTCCACTTCCCTCTCTTACTTCTTGAAGCCTCACTTTGGGTAGAAGTCTTCCCAAGGAATCCTTTGAGCTCAAATCAAAGGGAGTTACCCGATTTTAAGGTAATGTCTTCTTTTGAGTCCTTTTGTTTTATTTTGCTTCTCCAACCCCCTAAACTCTTTTTATTCTTTTATTTTGTAACAACTCCAGTATTCTAAATATACTAGGATGTTGTTATAATAATTATTCGAGCTACACTTACACACACCTACATCTAATGGTTAACGGACATACTGTTTCAGTGGATGGCGAATTTATGCCTCCCGAAACGATGATTGTTCAACATTATTTTTACACCTTCAAAGGTGGCCATTAAGATGTCACTATATTTATATATGATATATAATATATTTATGTTTTCATTAAGCTTCTGTTTTTTCTTTTTGGTCATAACTTTATGGTTTCCATTATGGGTAAACGTGATATCTTCATTTAAGGAAGTGCGGACTACCGCCTCCTCAAAGTGATTTGATTCGTTAAATACCATATGTGGGACGTATAAAGGATGGATCTATGATATTATATATGATATTATACTGGAATTATAATATATCTCTATATCATTATGATTCCATTCTATAAAATACGAAATAGAAATGAAAGTGGCGTTCATGCGTACGTACGGCTTACCGTCTCCATGAACAGTGCATTTCATTTCTTACCTCTAAATTATTATGTAATATTATAAATGCATGCATATACTGGATATATATGATATATATATAATGATTATAATTCTGGATATAATGGATACATGAACAACATGTAATTATAAAGGGTTTATTTTTTACTCAAGTACCAATGATCGTTAAAACGACCGTTATTAACTTAAATAGTTACATATTGTTCATGACATGGAAATAAGTGATATAAAAGGAATAATGAAATTGAAAAAGGTTCTTAAAGAAGTAGAAATTAACTCAAGTTTATTATTCAGGAGAGTAAAAAACGACTGAGTCAAGTCAGACCCGAGGTATGGGACTTCGTCTCAATCTCCTTTCATTGAGGCATATTTTGTTTCATACACAACCTTCTTTTATACGGTGTACAAACCCCTTTGACTTTTATGTTTATCCAAAAAGAATCTTTTTTATACGAAGCGTTTTACTAAATGACAAAAGGGAATGTTTTTGTCAAACGTATGTGGCGACAACGACTTCTCTGCCGCCGTGACCGTTATTTGAGTTTCAGCTTCCTCTACAAGCCATACCTTCTTTTTAAAAGAAAAATAAATACCATGTTTTAATTTTATTTTATTTTGGTATTGAAAATGGTTTTCATAATGTTTTTATATCAATTTTTTTTATTGAAATCTTGTGATTGAAATGTGGAAATGTTATGTTTCTTTTATGAATGTTTTATGTGATACGATTATGTTGAGGTTATTGGGAATTATTATGAAGACGGGTGGTTCCGTGATAAACTAAGGGAGGGTGAGCCCGATATAGCTCTCCAATGCATTGGGTAATGTGAAGGAGTGAAACGTTAAGGTTTCTCCGAAGAGATTTAGGGAATATACTGTGATAGGTATTCCAAACGTAACCAAGAGGGTTACTCCCTATGTAAGGATGTTATGAATGCCTCAAGTTACCTTTATGTCTTATGATTTCTATGATTTATTCATGATTTTATGAGGTATATTAAAGTGCTTATGTTTTATGGGTAAATTATGATTTCATTATTATGTATATATGTACCCATGTTTCCTTTCCATATTTTTATATCCCTTACTGAGCTTTTTATGCTCATCCCAAGTTTTTTTGAAATGTTTTTCATAGGTCAAGGGAAAGGTACATGATATGATGATAGTTTCAAGGAAGTGTCATGAAAGAATCCATGTTTTATTTTAAATATGTTTCCATTGATGGGAAAGAAGAATACTATCTTTATGTAACCACTTTGTTTTTACGTGGAATGTAATGCAAGTTTTATGATCTAATTCTCTAAAACTCTAAACCCGAAAAGATCCTCAATGTGTAATCTTGTAATAACTCAAGATTAAGTAAGGTTTAAGGCTGGGTCCTTATACGCAGATGGGATACCTACATATCCTTTATTTAGAAAAGGAATCATAACCCACGTTGTTTGAGTAAGGGAGTATGATTTTTATGTATGATTGATGGCTCAAAGAAAGATTTCATAATTACTTTTACACTCTAAGCTCATGTGAGTCATGCTCGGTGTGAGAAACAAGAGGTATTGGTAAAACCAGAAAATTGTACCATGAAAGATGCAATCATAAGAAATGATGTGGGGCTTATGTATGTATGATTTCCCAAATAGATGAATATTAATATTTACTTCAGGAAAGAAATCCAAGAATAGGGTCCATAAAGGTATATGTATTTTATGGAGATTTGGATACTCTAATCTTGGGGTTTACTCATAAAGAATATGCCCAAGTTAGGAGGGGACTTATGACTGGGTTTTACTCCTAAGAAGGAATCCCAAATCAAAAGTAAATTAGGATTGGTTAAGAAAAATTAAGACTGGGGCTTACTCCTAAGGAGGAGGCCCAGGTTAAAGGGATTTGAAAACTAGGGCTTACTCCTGAAGAGGGGGCCCAGGTTAAGGGAATTTAAAATTAAAGGGATTGGGGCTCACACATAAAGAGGATTCCCACATTTGTAGATTTGAAACTGGGGCTTACTCATGAAAAGGAAGCCCAGGTTAAGAGAATTATGGTTGGGGATTACTCTTGAAGAGGATGCCTAGATTTTGGGAACTTTGAGACTCGGGATTACTCCTGAGGAGGATGCCCAGATTATGGGACTTGGGGCTTACTCCTAATGAGTATGACCAAATTAATGAGGACTTGGGGCTTACTCCTAAGGAGGATGCCCAGATTAAGGAATTATGGTTGGGGATTACTCCTGAAAAGGAAGCCCATATTTGGGAAAATATAACTAGGGCTTACACCTAAAGAGGATGCCCATGTTAGGGGACTTGGACTGGGGATTACTCCTAAAAAGGAGGCCCAGGTTAAGGATTCTCTCACCTTAAAGGATGCGGTTAAAATGAATGAAATATCTAACCTTGGTGACATAAATACATGTAAATTACTATCTTTTGGGAGATGTTCCACAGAATTCCTTTTAGATAAGGAAGCTAACAAGGAAATCATGCCATAAATGGCGTTAAAGAGAGTCCCGAGGGCTTAATCTTGAAGAGGATATGTGTATAGGTATAATAGAGGTGGAATAAGCAGGAGGGGAACCTAAAAAAAGGGGTGCGCAAGTCCTGGTGGGCGCGCAAGTACTGTGTGGGCGCGCAAGTACTGGCCGCGCAGGTGTACCTGCGCGGCACATAGGTACTTGTGCGAATTTTGACCCTTGGGGTAATACTTGGGCAAGAGTTGGCTCAAGCCCTTAGTACTACCCCTATGGGTTTCCAGAAGGGTTGTGTGCAAGTTCTGGTGAAGGAGCAAGCAACACGCAAGTGTGGTCATTCCCCTTAAGGGTTGGCCACTCAGGCGCGCAAGTGTTGATGAGTTTCAACACTTAGGCCTTCCTCTCACTCTTTAGATCTTCTGTTCTAGGTAAGAAATTACCTTAGAAGCATTTGGAATCATTGACAAGAGCCTAGGGCACTGGGAGCTCAAATTTGAGGTTCTAGAATTTTTCATCCTTGAAATGGGGTGGCCCCCAGGGGTATTTATAGGCTGGAGTGACCCTGGGCGAAATTTCAAAGAGGGCGCGCAAGTCACCTGTGCGACCACTGGGCGGTGCACAAGTGTACTTGCATGACCTTGATGGAACATGCGCGACCCATGTGTAAATGACTCCTTGTTCATGCCTTTGTCGATTTTTGATGTTTTCTTCAAAGGATGAATCACTATATGCTAAGTCATTTCCCTTTCCATTCATTTAGACTCTTTTATGAAAAGGAGTGTCAACATGGTATAACCAATATGTTCAACTTCTAAAATAATTCTTCAAAGAACATAATCATTACCCAATGCATTGGAAGGATATAAAATACCTAACCATCTATATTTTATTATGTAACCATTCATCCTTTGCTTTATATCATAACCACCCATACATAGTTTATAATGGATCCACCCATCGTCATAAAAAATTTACAATAATTATAACATAAATAAATTATATAGATCTTTAATTTTATCATAAAAATCAAAGAAACAATCATTATTCATTTCATAACATTATTCACCCACAAAAAAGAATGGTTTCCATGAAAATATCATTGAAAAATCATAATCCATATAAATAAATAATAAGGAAGGTACATTACAACATATCCTTAGTTTATTATAATTAAAATAAAGTTTTATTATCATTGATGAATATAAATACCATTAAAATATCATTAAAATAATCCTTGTAGAAAATACCCTTTCCCCTTTGAAAATAAATTTTAAATGCTATAAATTCCCAGAATATTAGTAAAAACATTTACATTGAAAGTAAAAATAAAAAATTTTAAGGGAAGATTAAAATAATTGAGCATTCATGATAGTGGTAATATTTTTTCATGTCATAATTGTTAAAGAAAATATTTTACCACACCATCTGTAAAAAGTACCTTATTCAGAAAATGACAACAAGATTATTTTTAATCCATTTTTTAAAATTTCAAAAATGGTAAACAGGAAATTAAAAAATAATAATAATATTAAAAAATACTATTTAAATAATTTTATAAAACATGGATATGGGAGAAAAAATATTTTTTGACCGAAAGAGGAGAAATAAGATCATCGTTTCTTAAAACAATTCTGAACCATTTTGAGTACCAAAGAGAGAAAAATGATACTTAAACATAAAAATTAAAATAATATAAAAATGAAAATAAAAATTAATTTTTTTTATCAAATAATCATCATATAATTTTCTAAAAGTAAATTCATGATAAAAAATCCTAATTAAAATGAGAATGAAACAAAAATCCCTTATGGATTTGGTAACTTTTGAATTATAATCCCCTAAAAACCTAACTATAAATGAATATTTAAATATACAAAACATAATTATATTAATGATATAATATGTAAAAGGAAAAATATATTCACATTATAAAATAAGATCGGTATATAACATAAATGTATGTCCCAAAGCAGGAAAATTTGAGACGAATAACCCTTACATTATCATATCATTGAATTAAGAATTAATTAATAGACAGATTATGTTTAATAAGTGTAAATACATATAAAACAAGTTTTAATAAAATATAAATAAATCATAGGTCATTTAACACATATTATTTGGATAATATAATCACTGAAGAAGTGATATAACCCAATGAAAAGAAATTTAGTTATGAAATCCCACAACTTTTTTGGTAACTTTCAAATCAAATTCCTTGGATGGAGTAAGAAAAATTGAAACATAGAATATGATGAATTATGAAGGATTCCTGATATATCTTTTAAAATGTAATTATATTAACCATATAAAATAAATTAGGCATACAATATTAAAACATGCCTCAATAAAGAGAAATTGATATGAAGTCCCTTACCTCAAGTCTAGATTTTCCATGCATGTACTTTAACTCCTATATAAAATTATTATATAAATGATGTAATTTTATATAGACCTTTTATAGTTTTATTAATTTATTAATTTATTAATAATTTATTTAGTTCATTTATTACAATTAAATATTTAATTACATAATCTGATTTTTCAATTTTTTAACTTGTATTTGTCAATACTTTGTTAATATATGTACTTTGAAAAGATTTAAAAAAAACCTTGAGTCTATTCAGTAGATATTTTTTCCTAAATAAATTTGTTACTTTAAGTCATATTTAGATAAATTTAATTCCCAGGCCTTAAGAAAGTAGAAATATACATCATTTTCTTCATATGTTTCCAACATATCTAACTTGAAAACTTATATCACTCCCACTAACCAGTTCAAAACACATGCCACTCATTCATTTGAAAATGAACTATTTGTGATCATTATGCATGATTTATTAAAAAATGATTTTTTATTATAAATATCTCATTGTAATTTATTTATGTCATCAAAATTTTATTCCTTGTAGACATATACCACAAGGTCTAATTTTTGATGCATCATATAAACATCTTCTATAAGGATTCATCCAAAAGAGGTGTCCTTGACTATAAATAGCTTTGTATGATAATCATATAAGTATGATTTGACATGTATAATTAAAAATTATTTTATTCAAGATTATTTATGTTTATATCTTGTCAAATACTAGGTTTTTTAATAATCAATCATGCTTTATTGGTAGAATCTTATACCATACATGTCCAGTTTCTCTCGAATACTCACCAACATATGAAAGTATTAGAAAAAATTAAAATATGGAATCTTTTAATCTTGATACATGGATTCCATTACCTGATTTTATACATAATTTTAAACATTATCATATTAACATTTATTTTTTATTTTTTGGAATCTTTATTTATAAATAATAAAATATGTATCACCCACTGCAGTGAATATAAACCTCTTATTTGGTGATAATTTTATACAAAGTATGTTACTCTATAACTATTTCTCCCACTAAGCTTAGTGGAGTCCAATATTCTTTTTACAAACTTATGTGAATCTAAAGCCTTAACCAATAAAATTTATGTATTATCCTACTATATTCAAAGATATGTGATTCCCTTATGGAAATATAATTGGTCTTGACTAGACAATAATATCCTTACTAGCTATAGGAGTATTAACTCAGATGCATTTTAGTGTTTGATTATTGGTTTTTGGCTAAAACCAACCTTTAATAAATGGATTTTAACATACAGTTAAGGTAGTTTCCTAATATATTTTTATCATATAGAAGTTTATATGATATCCATTGGATAATATATTTGTTGTATAGTTATTTATTTCAATTATAGTTTCAAAACATGTATTGAATAAATAATAGAAGATTTGAAATATATTTAGGACTCATCATTGATCTTCCTTTTACTACCATTATGAAATTTATTCATATATGAAAATTTAATATTGGGATTACCTATACACCATTTGTATGATAAATTTTTACTTGGTTAATATTTTTACCAATAATACACGTTAGATATTCCTCAATATTTACTAAGTATACTCATTTACATTATTGAGTATTTCTAAAATTTCTTAAAGTAAACACATGAAGTATATATAATTACCTATAGATTTTAAAATAGTTTGTGTGACCATGTTCAACTAACTCTAAAAATCATTGTGACTAAAATTCATTTATAAAGATTTCAATATTTAAAAATTGATAATTAGTTTGTTTTTATATTTAGTATCTTATCTCAATTGAGGATAAACCAACTTTATGGGTATAAATAGGTCAACTTCTTTTAGTTTTTTTAAACAAAAATTATCTTTCTACCATAGGGTAAGATTATTATATTTTTTACTCATTATTCATTACAATGGATTAATTTTATTCAACAGTTACTGAACCAATAATTTAGTATTTAAAGTACCAGAATAACATTTATTCCAAATATGAAATAATTTCTTGTTGTGTTTAGCTAGACACTAGGATAAATTATTTGGTAATACTTACTAAAAACATGAACCAATTCATTATGGTAATTATAAGTATTGGGATCTTCTTGGTAGGTTTAGGAATATCTTTTTCTTAAATATTTTTGAGTTCACTCTATATCCTTTCTATTATTTCTCATTTCCTTTATTTAAATACATGTATGTTGTTATCATATTTTATTGAATACACAAGTTCTAAATAGAAACTTGATGAATATACCTGAAGTGGATGCAACTGATTTCTTCTTTAATTCATTACAATTTCTTTTCTAGTGTCCATTCATTCCACATAAGAATAAAATAATCTCTTATTAATTCTCCTACCTTTAAATCATTAGTCTCATTGAAGTATATTGTAAAATATCTTTTGGATATAGTTTATTTATGAGATATTAAACCTTGTATTTCAAAATTTTCACCATAAGGGTTGGAGAAATAGGTTTCAACCAATCCTTATCTGCTTTGTGGAGTATAGAAAAAGTTTACTGAGCGATTTATCCATTTTTTTATCCAGGATTTATAAAATTAGGATAAACATGGTGGTAAGTATAATAATAAAATATTAATGGATAGTTTATTATCCAAGGGGAATCCCAATTTCTCTATCTAGTAAATATAACCTAGTATTTTGAAAGCATGGTCAGTACTTAGATCGCCTTCTTCTAGTTTACACTGATATAATACATTGATAATCTAATTTATTTCAATAATTTACTTCTTTTTTCTCAAGAAAAATAAGAAGAAATATTATAGTTTAAGAATCCATGTTTTATGTTGTATCAACAAATCTCCAAACATAGTTTATAATATAATACCACAGACATTAGAAGCATCCTAAATATATCTCTATAAGGAATTTGTTTCACATTCTCTCACCTATTAGGGTGACAGAATATGAATAAAGTATTATATCACATAATAAAATATTTTTTTTATAATAATTAATCACATAAACAATTATACCATATCTGAAAATTTTTATTCGAAATTACATACCCAGAGTTAAAAAATTATTGTACTATTTTTATGTTTTTTCCTTTCATTTTCTATAATAATTAAAATATATGATTAGTAATTAACTTGATTGAAATTTATGTGATGAATTATGAAATTAATTTTATTTAGTATCCCACTATTTTTTCAAGTCTCAGTAGCCCTCTCCATTAAAATTAGATTGTCCCATTTCTTAATACATTCTTGTGGAAATGATATATATTTATTTTCTTATAATTCAAACTTAGGCCATGAAAATTATAAGAAAGTATTTATATAGGTGGTATTTCCAACTTTGGGTCTGCAGTTCCTTGATCTTTTGAGTGGACTCCCCAATACAGAAATCTTAACTGGGATTTCCTCAACACATGTGTCTAAATTTGTATTGGATATACATAGGCTATTAAACAAAATAAAAATTCAGTTAATTCATCCCACAGTGTTAGTTAGGATTTTATTATAATTAAAATTTCCCTTAACATAGACCGAGACAACACCTTAACAAGGGGTTCATCTTAATCTAGATTATAGAAGGATTAATGACTTAATATTATCCTAATCGGTTTTATTTATTATGTGTATAATTTTTCTTACTTTATCTTTTACATGTCATGTAAATTTTAAGTGGATTTTACTTAAATGATTGAAAATGTTTTGATATAACATTTACACATAATCCATTTATTAATATTCTAATATTGAACATTGGTTATTTATGTGATTACAGTCTTTCATCCATAAAATAACACTGAAATATTAATTCTTATTCAAAAAAAACTTTTAAGGGGTAACGATAACATAAAAAAATCAACCTATCCCAGACTCATCCGTATAGGAAATAAAAATTCCATTCTGGAAAAATTTAAAGGAGGATGTATATTTTACCTAGTATAAACTCCAATCGATGAAGATTCTCTCCATATTTAGATCCTATTTTATAATATCCTTGAAGAGATAGTCTATCTTTTATAAATTATAAATATATTCCTTTGGATTTATTTTTCCACTCATTAATTCTAAGAGAGAGGATCTAATCCTATTTGTCGATCTGGAATTTTTCCTCATCATTGAGATCAACTTGGAGATGCCTCTCAAACATCTTATCTTCCTCCTCCTTTAGAACTTTAATGTTAAATTTCCCCCACAAACATCTATTATTTGGAGTGTATAAGAAGCATCAAGTCTATATTTATCAACTAACTCCTTTATTCTATCCTCTTGGACAAAATTAGTTAACTTATTTTCAAGTGACTATCTAGGATCCACCCTCCTACCACATTCAGTCTCTATTACCCCAACATGAGGAGTTGGAAATTGTTCTTCATGCCTAACCAACTCATGGGAAACTCCTCCGTCAAGTGAAAATTACACTGACCTTATCTTTTCCTCAGTTTTCTTATAATTTCCTTCTGATCAGGTGTCTATGGGTTTTGGTAGGTTTGAGTAGCCTTTTCATTGGATTTTTTCACCTTATTCACTAGAAGATTTCAAGAAACATAGTTACTTTTCTTCCCATATCTCAAACTATACCTCACATTCAATATCACCTAGTTGTCATGCTCATAGTCTAAATATGATTAGGAGTTGTTTTTTGTCTCTCATCTCATAATCCACCTTGGTCTTTGACCCAGTATACTTGTTTTTTTATCTTAGAATAACTGTTTTCTAGCCTTAAATACCTGCATCATTCACTTCATTCCCATTTAGATTAGTATATCAGTTTTCTAACTAGATAGATCTTTGGAGAAACCATTTTCTAGAAGACCCCCACACCTAAAAAAATATTGAACTCAAAATAGGGAAATCCTTTAACAAAGAAATAATCTTTGAATTAGCTCATGTTCCAGGAGGCAGCGCAACCACTATCACCATAATCAACAACCTACCCTATTCCCTCACCACTAACCTTTATAGTATCCCCATTCTGAGAATCCATAGTTTATGAAAAGGAAAAGATAGATTATGATTATATTATACCTCCTATCCCATTATATGGTCAGCCATCTTGGAACAATCAAGGTTACACCTCATGCTGATAAAAACATTTCTAACCCTCAATTCTGGTTGCTGAGGTATCTCATTTTTTCCCTGATAACCAGTTGTCTCAAAGACTTCAAAACTAAAGATGGTTGTAGTAATATCCATTCTCACCCATTTATATCATTTTGAAGAATCATGGGCTGGATTTACACATGTTGAATATAAATAGACCCAATATTCAATTAGTACTAGCTTCTTCCAATATAGTTATCCTTTAATCTCAATGAAAATTAAATCGAGTGGAGGATTGTGTTGGGACTAAGTTGGATAGAATTTGTTTTTGGATGTTGAAATAAGTTTTTACTGATTTTTTTTTATTTTTTTATCATGAAAATGAAATCACATTACATTGTATGTTTTTTTATTAATGGATGGAATGAAAGGAATCATAGTAATCATAGTAATCATAAGATCAAATAAAGTTTTGATAAGAAAGTTCATAAGTTGTGGTTTTCTTTTATGAAATTTTTTTGTAAGTGAATAAATTTTTTGGATTCATATTATCTTTTTAATGGAAGTCTCCATTGGAATGAGAAAATTTATTGGATTCTTAATGTATCTATAATAAATCTGATGACTCTTTTTTGTTCAATAAATTCAAAAATATCATAATTTTTCTAAGAAACTTGTGATTCAAGCCTTATGAAAGAAAGAGGGATAATATGGGTTTGGTACCATATGTAAGATGATGTTATATAAATCCTAAATTTCTCAAATTCATTAATAATTCATGATACAAGAAACAACATTTGGAGTAAGAAAGTCTGGAAAAAAAGAAGTTGATACTCACATCGGTCCATCGGATGCGGTATACCAGTGATCAATCAGAGGTGGGAAAGTTTGAATATGTAGATTAGAAAGTGGAGTTTATTTAGAATGATTCATATAATAAATTCATTGAATTATCAACTTAAGGATAATAAAAAATTTAGTTAACCATTTTCATAATGATGAATAGTATTAAAATTGGGATAAGAGAAAAAAGAAACTATAATTTTTTTAAGTCGGTCAAGAGTTATCAGACAAGAAGTGGGGTCAATTCATCAGACTGGCATTGAAACTAATATATATAAGTAAGACATATACTGATCCAATAAAATTATACTAACACCAATACTTCAGCGGATGTAGGATCATCAGTCTAAGGAAGTTTTTGGACTTTTGATGAAAAGTTTAAATGTTTAGAAACTATTGTTGAAGAGTTTTTCAAATGGGGTCTTCAAAGTTGATGATGATTTTTTTCCAAAGGGTACTGATATATTTAGAAGTTTAAATGATGATTATTGAAAAATAAAAGCGATAGAAGTCTAATGAGGTTGCAACATTTTTTTTGGAATAATGTTTTCAATGTTTTTAATAGGTGGTTTTTTAGTTGGTATAAAAATTTGTATGAAGAAGAATTATTTATAAAAGTGGTCATCATAATGAGAAATATTAAGCCTTACATATGTTTTCATCATAATGACCTTGGTATCAAATAGATTAATGGTTATAAATTTTGAAGAATGATAAAGTATGGGGAATATTCGAGAAAGTTTGAGAAGATTATAGAAGAGTTGAGAAGCACTAAAAGAGTCAAAGATGAAGTCGAAATAAATGTGAAATTTTATTTTTGGGAAATTTGGATGAGTAAGAAAAAAATTTATATTCCTTACCATACTTATTTTGGTTCACTAATAAATATAATATGTACATTTTACTTTTTAACAATGTTGTTTTGTATACATGAGAAGAAAGTGAGAGTGCTCAAGAAGAGAGAAGAAGGTTTCCCAAAAACATTTTCTTGAGAAATATCTTTGAACCAAAGAAACATAAAGAAGGATTGTAATCAGAGGTTATCAGATCAGACCAATTAATCAGGTGCAAATTTTCAAGGAAAGTATGAAGTGGATTGGAACTATTTCTAAGGTGTTATTTCATTATATATTTTGGTAATGCGGTATCAAACTAAGGAATCATACTTACTTTTCATAAAATATGTCCAAAAACATTTTTTCTACTAAATTTTATGTAGAAAATTGAAGAATTGTTTTCGATGTTATTTAAGTGTAATTTCATAAGGAAGCATAGTAAATTGTTTTGAACTATCTTGGGAATGTTTCATTACTTGTTACATAAACGTTTTTGGCATAATTTTTTCTAGAAGAATCACATTCACTATTGTATTGATCATTCTTCTTCAAAAGTGTAAGGTTATATCATACTTTTTGTATCAAAAAAAAGGATTGTATTCTAGTGGATTTTATGGTATTAGATTTTTTTTAAACCATGCCCTTGATGTAGCCACTCTTATTGAATAGTGAACCTTGTAAATTCTTGTGTTTTTGTGGAGGTGTGATTGTTTTGTTTTCATCAATGTAATAAAAATTTATCAAGAGGAAAAGTTGGTATCAAAATAAAGGAAACATAAAAGAAAAGTATATCACTGATTCAACCCTCCCCATCTCTATGATACATTAATCCTACATGAGCATTTTTAATAGGTATCAAAGTGAAGTTTCCCTTCATTTACTCTTTTCTGAAGTGTTAAATGATAAGTTCTTATGGAAAATATGAATTGTGTGAACAGTAAGGGGATTTTGGTCTTTGATAAAAATAACTATCATATATAGAAAGTTATAATATTTCCATATCTTATGTATCTTTGGTATAAAGTTTTTGAAGATTATATAGATTTATTTTCTCATATTGAAGAAAAAGTTCATATTTCATATGTGGATAAGAAGAATCATTATAATGAAGGAAAAGATAAGAATTATTTAATCCTATCACTTTTTTAAAGTGAGTTTCTAAGAGTGAAGGGTGTTTCTACTACCATAGGTACATAAGAAAAGTTGAAGAAAATTTACAAAGGTAATACATAGGTGAATAAATCCAAGTAAAAAATCTTGTGGCTAAAATATAAAGATCTTAAAATGGGTGAGTACAAATCTATTGGTGATTTTTTTACAAGAGTGAATGATATTGTTAGCACCAAAATATATCTTTGTAAAAATTTGGATGACTTAGATATTGTTAAAAATATATTGAGAATTATTCCTAATATTTTTGATGTCAATGTTTCATCTTCATAATATAGAAATCCTAAAAATATATCTCTAAATGACCATCGTAGTACTCTTATTACTTATGAAATGAGAAGGGAGAAAGTTATGAAAGGAAAAAAAGATAATATAGAATTTTCCTTCAAGAATACCAAGAAAGAAAATTATAATATTTTTCTTGAATATGAAAATTATGGTGACTCTAAATCTAAAAATTTGGTATTTAACAATCTTGATGAATTTTTATCCTTGTTTTCTTAAAATGTGAAGATGGGTACAGGAAATTATAAAAGGAAACTTCCCTTGAAATGTTTAGAATGTGGATTTATTGGGAACATTGGGGTGAATTTCTCTCAAAGAAAGAATGAGTAAGATGGTGATGAAGATTATTAAAGGCTAAAAAGATCTTGGAATAAATATAGTGATAATACAAAATATTATTCCAAGGTAAAAGATAATAAGTTCTCTAAATCCAAAAGAAGAATATTTTTTTTCTAAAGATAGTGAGGCTAAGGAATTGTTTTTACTAAATATCTTGGAGAAATTAATTTCATTTTAATAGTTAATTATGCATAGTTTGGAAGTGTTAGTTCTAAATATTAATATAATGAGTTATAATTTCATATGAAAAGATAACTAAAATAATTCTTGAGAAATATTTTTATACTTGAAAGAGAGATCAGAAAGTTGAAGAAGGAAAATACTACATTAAAAATCAAAAATATCTTCCTAAAGTAAAAGATAAGTTACTTAAGTAGATTTATTATCTGAATAAGTATCTTGAGAAATAAAATAATCAGAATGAATATCTTGAAGTTAAGTTGAAAGCTAAGTTGGAGGAGTTATAACTTGTTCAAAAAAGGTTTTCTAAAGTTGAGCAGGGAGTTACAAGTTTCAATAACTCTATATCTACATTTTGTGAATGTCTTAGAAAATTTGAATATTATAAGGATCAAAATATACCTTCAAATGTTGACAAGAAATTTTATGTTTCTCCTAGGAAGAATAATGTTGATAAAATCATGTATGTGGCAAAAACCAACAAAGTTGGAAATTTAGAAGTTTCAAAAATTTCTATGTTAGAAACAAAAGTTTTTACCACATCTTATTCTGATAAGGTTGGAAAGAAATATGAATTGAATAAGAATATTATTCCATATGATAGAAATTTTGGGACTAAATAATGTTCTATTTTTAAAATATAATAAAGTTTCTTAGAAAAAGTTTCACAATTTCGAGAAGTATGAAAGTTACAGAGGAAAGTATTATTTATATGATTACTTTTAGTATTGTGGTGAATTTGGGAATATATAAATTATTTTTTTATTTAATCAACAATATTAAAAAAATTCTCTGAGTTATAGAAGGAAAATACCAATATAGATTCAATACTCACAAATGAATAAATCTGTGAATAATTTTTTATGAAATATAAAAAGGATTTTCTAAAAGTTGAAAATAGATTCCATCCTTTAGAAACTATTTATGAAATATTTGAACAACCTGTACATCTTGAAAAATGATGTCTTGTTTTGGTATCATCATAACAACATGTTTATAATAATTATCTATATTTTTATGCGATGAAATATAAAGGGAAAGAAAAATATCTTGTTTTATAAATCTCTCTAAAATATATAAAAGAAGAATGAACCTGGATCTTGGATCATGGGTGTTATTATCAAATGATTGGATATTTGAAACATTTTAATAATTTGAAATATTTCAAAGAATGAATAGTAAAGTTTGGGAATTATAAATCCCTCAAAATAAAAGGTGTTGAATCTAGTATTATTGGGAAACAAATTGAAATTAAAGAAGGATTTGTTTGTTGATGTATTGAAATACAACTTGTTGAGTGTTTCACAACTTTTTAATGATGTCTATAAAGTTGTTTTTTCAGAAAATATGTTTTTTTGTAAAAATATAGGAATATGGAAAATTTATTACAAAAGGAAATTCACAAAAGGAAACTTGTTTCAAGTTAGTGAAGTTAAAAACTCATGTTACTTAATCATGAATAAACCAATTAAGTTGACTCATAAAAGGTTGGGAAACATGTGTTAGTGAAACATGAGAAAATTATCAAAGTATGACAGTGTCTGAGATATTCTTTTTATGTTAAGAAAAAGATATTGATGTTGTTTTATTTTTCATAAGGGTAAGATAACAAACCTTATGCATAAAAAAAGTTGATATACATTCAACTCAACCCCTAGAACATAATCATTCTAATATCTATTAGAAGAAGAGAAAACATTCAACATTACGAGATAAGTACTTCATTTATTTTATTGATTATTTTACTTTCCTTATTTATGTTATCTATTTGAAACATAAATCAGAATCTATAAATATATTTAAGAGTTTCAGGAGAATATATGAGTAGTAATGTGGGTATTCTCTAAATAATTTGAGAATTGACAATAGTTGTGAGTATAATAATGAAGAGTTAAAAAGTTATCTTGAAAAACATGGAATTTAGCATGAGTTTAGTACACCCTACACACCTAAAAATGGTGTTTCTGAGAGGAAGAATATAATTTTAGTTGAAATGGGATGTACTCAATTACTTTAACATAGTATTTCTCATTAATTTTGAAGGAAATACATGAGAACATCTATTTATATTCAAACCCAATGTTTCTATACGCCAAATTATGATATGACTCATTATGAAATATTTTATGAAAAAAACCATGTTTGAAACACTTAAGAGATTTTAGGAGTCCATGTATCATAATGAAAAAGGTGAAAACCTTGTAAAGTTTTATTAGTGAGGTAAATATGGAGTATTTATTGTCTATTGTCCAAATGGAAGAGTATATAGATATCTCAACAATGATATGGGAGGATTGGTTGAATCTACTAGTGTAAAAGTTATTTAAAAAGTGAGGAATATGTTTCATAATCACATGTAGATGAGGAAGATAAAGACGATGAAATAATTGTTGCAATGAAACCTAATAAGGATGAAAACAATTGTGATACTAGGTGGGTGGTAGATTGGAATCATCTATTTCTAATGATGAGGAAGAATTTGAAACATCTCATCCTAGGATGAGGAAGAAATTTTAGGCTCAAAAACTATTGGTGATTGATATATAATGGTTCATACAATAATAACATCAAAAATTGTTACACATACTTCTTTATACTAAAATTTTGATTTGAATTATGTTAGTGAAGCCTTTTAGTATCCATAGTGGATTCAATCCATGAATGAATAGTTGGATCAAATTGAGAAGAATGATACTTGGGAACTCATACCAAAACCAAATGAAAAATAATGTTATAGGTACAATGTGGGTGTTATGAAACAAGTTAAATGAATATGGTTAAGTGATAAGAAACAAATAAAGGTTAGTGTGAAATGGTTACTCAAAAATTGAAGGTATTTCTTTTGATGAGACTTATACTCCAGTGTAATGGTTAGAAATAATAAGAATATTTATTTTAATTTTTGACCAATGAATTTATAATTTTTTTCATATGGATGTAAAATCAGAATTCTTGATTGGAGAACTTGATAAAGAAGTGTATGTTGAGAGACCTTTTGTATTTATTACTAGTAAGGATGAAAGTTATGTGTTCAAGTTGAATAAATCCTTATATGGGATAAAAGAAGCTCTAAAAGCATGGTATTCCAATTTTGATGCATTATTAAGAGATTTTATTTTTAAGAAGGGAAGGGTTTATAGTACTATTTATATCAACTAATATAAGTAGATTTCCATAATTTTAATTGTGTATGTTGATGATATTATCTTTACTCGGAATGATGAAAGAATAAATTAAAGGTTTGATGAAGAAATAAAAAAGTTGTTTATAATGCCCATGCCATGATAAAGAAGATACTTTCTTGGGTTAAAAGTCTAAAAAAAGAATAAATATATATTTATTTATCAAGGAAATTATGCTAAGGAACTTATTAATAAATTTGGTATGGAAAATTTGAAGCCTATTTCCACACCAATTTCATTGGAATCCAAGTCAACTAAATATAGATATAGTATGAAAGTGGACTCCAAAGAGTTTCAAAATTTGATTGGAATATTGATATATTTTAATTCCTCAAGTTGAGGAATTTTTATATTGATTACCTTATGTGAAGTATTCCAAAGTTCTAAAAAATAATCACATTTATTGGTTTGAAAAAGGATTATTAGTTATATAAAATGAATAATATATTTTATAATCAGGTATGATAGATTATAAAGTTTTGATTTGTTTTGCTATACAAATGTTGATTGGGTAGAAAGTATTGATGATAAAAGATCCAGATCTGGTGGATTTTTATTTCTGGGGAAATTTGTGTAATTTGGAATACTAAGAAACAAAATTCAGTAAGTATTTGCATAGTTGAAGATGAGTATTTTGTTGGAACTCAAGCTACAACCCAACTTATGTGGATGAAGACTCCATTGGAATTATTACTTGTTGAAGTAGAGTTACCCTTGATCATGGGTTGTGATAATTAGAGTGCCATCAACCTTACAATAAATCTAGTATAACATTATCATTCAAAACAAATTGATATCGAATATCATTTCACCAAAGATAATGTGGAGAAGAATGAACTCATTCTAGAGTATGGTCCAACATAGGAATAAGTTTTTAACATATTTGAAAAACCATTACCGAAGGAATCATTTTTCATTTTGAGGTTGAACATGGGATTCCAACCTATTTCTATAAAATGTTGAGGTATGTCTTTCTATAGCCTCTCTAATATTGTCTTTGGATAGTGTTTTCATGAAGGATATTTTTTTCATATATCTATCCATTTATATGTGCTAAACCTTTTAAGAAATCATGTATGTAGAGGGGGTTGTAGGTAAGGTATGAATTCTAAATTTTTTTTATATGGTTGTAAGAACCTTTATTTTATAGGTATAATGAATGTAAGAAGTTGTGAAGAGGTGAAATACTTGAAATTTTTCAGTGCTAGGAACTTTTGAAAACAGATGAAGTTGTTTAAGTCACTACTTTTGGAAAACATGGTTGTTTTGTCAATGATTCTTGTTTCCTACAATGAGTTAGATCATGTAGGATTAGAATTGTTTAGAATTGATCTATATCTTGAGGTTACAAAGTTCGGTAATTTTTTATCCATAGTTGAAATAAAAATCCAAATTGGGAGATTATTGGGACCAAGTTAAATAGAAGTTGTTTATGGATGTTGAAATAAGTTTGTACTGATTTTTTCCTTTTGTTTTAAAGAAAATTAAATAACATTAATTTTTAAATTTTGGTGAATAGATGATATAATTAATGGAATCATAGTAATCCGAATATCATACATAGTTTTGATAATAAATTTTATAAGTTTTAGTTTTCTGTTCTGGAAATGTTTTGTGGGTGAAGAATTTTTTAGACTCACATTATGTCTAAAATAAAATTTTCAATGATTATGAGAAAATTTATTAGAGTATGAATATATCAATAATAAATATGATGATAATTTATTGTTCGATCAATTAAAAAATATCATAAGTTGTCTCAGAAAATTTTGATTCAAGCCTTATGAAAGAAAGGGGGAGATGGTGTGTTTGTTACCCTAAGTCAGATGATTCCATGACAATAATAAAGTTCTAAAAGTCATAAAGAATTAATGATACAAGATAATGCTTATAAATTATGAAATTCTAGAAAAAAAAGAAGTTGATACTAACACCAGTCCATTAGACGTGGTATTCCACTGATCAATTGGAGGAAGGAATGTTTTTGGATGCAAATAAAAAACTGGGGTTTATTGGGACCAATGCGTGTAATAAAGTCATAGAGTGATCAATTAGATGATAATAAAAAATGTTGTCAACTACTTATATCATGTTAAATTGTATTTACATTAGTTCAAGATAAAAAAAAAGAAACTCTGGTTTTTTTTCAAGTGGGTCAAGAGTTATTAGAAAAGAAGTGGGGTGGATTCATCGAACATGCATTGGTATTGATACATTGGATTAATACAGAGAATTCTCCATAAGATTCATGTTAAATTTGATAATTCAATAGATGAAGGATATTCAGTATGATTAATTTGTTGAACTTTTGATGAAAATGAGAAATGTTGAGAAACTACAGTTGAAGTGTTTTTTAAAGGATTTTTTAAAGTTCCTTCTAAAGTTTTTACAAGAGTTTTTATATATTTATAAGTCTAAATTATGTTTATATAAAAATAAAAGTGAAAAAAATATAATGAATTTGAAACAATTTTTATTGAATAATGTTTTCAATGTTTTTAATAGGTTATTTTAATTTGTATGAAGCATTATTATGAGGAAGCAATCATTTTACAAGTGGTCATCGTAATGAGAAATCTTCGGTCTTGCATTTGTTTTGATGGTAATGACATTGGTATTGAACTGAAGAATGGTTAGAAAGTTCCAATAAGGGTAAAGTTTAGATAACATTCAATAAGTTTTGAGAAGAATCTATATGAGTTGAGAATAATTGAAAGTGTTGAAGATTAAGTCAAAATAAATGTGAAATTTGAGTTTCAAGAAATTTAGTTGAGTGGGAAAAAATTTCAGATTCCCACCCATACTTCTTTTGGTGTGCATATAAATTAAATAAATATATTTTACATTCTAAAAAGTAAGTATGCTTCACGTGTGAAGAAAGTGAGAGAGTTGAAGAAGAGATAAGAAGGTTTCTAGACTAGTATTTTTTGAGCAACATCTCTAGACAGAAGAACCATAGGGAAGGATAGTAATAAGAAGTTATCGGATTAGACGAAGCCATTAGATATAGATATCTGGGGAAAGATTGAAGTGGTTCATAATTATTTCTAGTGTATTACTTTTTTATCTATTTTTTTACTAAGGTATCACAAAAAGGAATCAGACTGATCCATCAGACTTATTTTTCATAACAAAATTCAGAAAATTTGATTCTACCTACTACTGGGTAGGAATGTAAAGAATTTTTTTTAAAGTTATTCAAGTGGAATTTCATAAGGAAGCACAATAAATTATTTAATATAACTGTTGAAGGTATCATTAATTCTTACACAAACATGTTTTACATCATTTTTTTCTAGAATAATCACATGCACTATTTTATTGATCATATTATTTCACAATTGTAAGAGTATGTCCTACTTATTTTATCCACAAAAGTATTTTTTTTTCTAGTTGATTGTGTGGTATTGAATTATTCTCATACCATTCCAAGGATATATCTACTCTTTTTGAGTTTTAAACCTTGTAAATACTTGTGTTTCTATGGATGTGTGATTTTTTTGTTTTAAAAAACGTGATAAATAATTAATAAGAGTGAAAGGTTGTTTCAAAAGAAAGGAAACATAAAAGAAAAAGATATCACTAATTCACCCTCCCCCTCTCAATGATACATTAATCCCAGTTATGTATTATCAGCTTTGATATGCCAAATTCTATATAGATTTGAAGAGAAATTGGATGAAATAAAGTAACATGTACAATCATCAGCACACAGAAAATTCCCCACCATGTTACCAATCAGCCAATGAATCATTGTGTTCTGAAATGGAAGTAGAATTATGGAAAGGGGTATTCAGACAGTGAAGAAGGTAAGATCCCATTTCAAGTGGATATAAAATGACCATCTGAAAAGTGAGAAGTGGAATCCCTAAATGGAGCATTTATAATACAAACAGGATATCGAAGGCATCCACCGAGGGAATACTCTTGCCGAAGAGATCTACCAAGGATAGATTCAGTAGTGAAGAGGAAGTAGTGAATTCCAGGGGGTAGATAAGAATAAAAGGAATGTCCTCTTCTCTGGACTAAACATTGGGTAAGACCTTTATTTTAAAGAATCTAGTTAGATGACTTGGGTTTATTTATCGAGCGTATAATAAATCATCTTATAGCCTAGGGTCAAACTCATTGTTCCAGTCTTAGAATGAGTTGTGGCATTCCACCTATCCACTTTTTTATATCTCAAGTTGGTGTCATCTTGTTTATATCTTTAACCCCCGCCATACTCCTTGGGATAATCCTTTTGTTATATATATTTATAAATCACATTCATGTGAGGGGAACTAAAGTATTGGTTAAGGGGGAT
The DNA here is from genome assembly GCA_963277665.1 of Viscum album. NCBI lineage: Eukaryota > Viridiplantae > Streptophyta > Magnoliopsida > Santalales > Viscaceae > Viscum > Viscum album. The sequence goes on along the minus strand of OY728119.1, from coordinate 1,679,027,417 downwards.
TTCATAAATAACCTTGGACACGTAGGTCCTATATAATAAAGGAGAAAGGGATAAAACATAGGATATAATATTTAATTTAACAATTTATAACCGCAAAAGTATAGTGGATAAAAAACATTTACATTCATTCTTAATTATTATGATAAACATGATTTCATTAATTATTTATTTAATTAATTAATTCTATTTTATCTTAAGGAACATTCGAATTCTCTTAGAGATATCCATCATAAATGAACTTATAACAAATATATAGAATGAAAAATAATTACAAATAATTACAATAAATTAATTGAGTTTTTTTTAATTCCTTGAAACTATAATTAAATTTTCAAACACATTAGGTGTCAATAATGTAATAATTTTTTAATTCTACAATTATTAATTTAATGGAATTTAATTTTTTTTCACTTTATTGGGAGACTACTAAACATGAACTTATGAGATACACATCATGTTCCTTGATTTCCTTATACCTAGGATACATTCCTGAGGCTTCATCATGTACCTAGGCTGGAAAACATAGAATGTAATAACTAGATACAAATTGTGTATCATGATTTTCATGTGTCTTTATAACCCACAGAAGGAATCAACATGTTCTTTGGATGTGAGACCCCATGATTTGTACTCCAGATACACATTTTGTGATCCACTATTTGGGTACCCACTTAACCTGTCAAATGAATCAATGTGTATTTTGGATATGGGAAATAATGAATTACATGTCATGTACACTGGTTACATGTTTTTTATTTCATTAATGCTCTAAGAATTCATCCTCATGTGATATTTAATCATGTGTTTGACCATATGGTTTGTGTGAATTTCACTTCTAAACTATATAGACTACATGACGTGTATGTTAGCCAAAAGCCATTTAATCCAACAAGTTGTGTTCCAGGTTTGACTGGTCTATACATGTGTGCAATAAATTCACCATGTGTAGTTGCTTTTTGGCATGTAATGTATCCCATGTTACTAGGTACACGACGTATACTCCGGCTACAAGTCGTGTAATATAATATTACCATCCAAAATCTTTGGCACTTAAAAATGGAATCTACATTCATTATTCATCTTTTATAATTCCTTTAAGAAGATATAAACCACGAATGAAGTAATTAAAATATTTAAATCATGTTAATTAAAAAATGGATTAAGGGATGAATATTCCTGAAATGAAACATCTAACCACTATTACACATAATATATCAACAATCAAATAAATAAATATAAATTTGAAACATGACCCATTTGATACCACTTATATGCTCCGAGTGTAGCAAAATATCCTTAGTGGGAATTTAACATAAAGGATTTTTAAATTCAATGGATCACTTGCAACATTGTAAAAGATGTAAATGTCAAGTCCTAAAAAATGTTCCACCAGATATTGACATACGAGAACACAAAACCCGAAGACATGATCTTTCCATTTTAAATTTATAATTAAATTAAATCTGATAAAAATAAATGATTACCTCATCTTAGGATATTTCTTCAATGATTTTTTTGATCTTATAAAAAATTATGATTAAATGTTTTTCATAGGAAGGATTCAAGTTTAGATTCCTTCTAATAATGATCCATACATACTCCCTTGATCTATGAACAATGTTGATTGATATTCATGTGCTAGCATGATGAATCATTCATCTTATGTTATTCTTCTTGATCACTATTAGATCCTCTAGGCTTAAATGATCACTTCTCGTTCTTGAGAGGATGAGAGAAAGAAGAATTTGAGAGTGAATTTCATTATATGTAATGATTCTCAATTATCGATTAACCCTACACAATAGACATAACCATCTATTTATAGAGTTAGATTTTAGGTAAAAATATTATTTAATTGTGTATCGGGCCTTAAATAATATTATAGTCTTTATCAAACCCCATTCCATATAATAATATTATTTTTTATGTTGTTGTTTTATGGTGCATGCTAACTGGTGTAATGATAAATATTTTTTTACCATCTTGAAAATTAATATTTATCACTAAAAATGATCATGGACTACTAAAAATCCTCAAAATTCATTTAATACCTAAATAAATATATTATTCATAAATAAATATTTCATTAACCATCTTGGGGATAAATATTTATTAAATATTTAATAAATTAATATTTTTATTCACAATCTAGTGAATAAATATTTATAAAAATATTCATGTAATCAAATAAATTATTTATTAGTTAATAAAAAATTATTTATCACCTTGTGAATATTAGCGATCAATAAAACTAGAATAAAATTATTCCTTAGTATTGAGGATGATATTTATTCCAATAATTAAATTCAAGTAGAATTTAATCAAGATCAATGGAAACACTTTGTATGGGACCCTCTAAAATTCTTTCTAATTTATATTAGGCGGGATTTCCTAAATCCCAAGATTAGTATCTAGAAATTAGTCAAGGAACCCATGAGAAAGAACTTAATGTCACAAAATCAACAACCACATATGAATGATTACTATGTAATATAATCTATTTATCATAATATCACATTAATTAGGTTTCACATTTGTGTCATCAACCTATATGCTTGATATTGTTAAAGTTGGTGTCCTATAACTAACTGGTTTTACTTTTATTAAAGGGATATTTAATGTATTATTACAAATTGTTCATTGTTCTGCATGATTATGATGTAATAATGTCCTAGATTATTTTTTTCATTGATAAGGTCATGGTGGTTCCCCGCTATGATGAGAACCTTGAAATGATATAACAATATTCTTAAATATAGTTCCGTGATTGGATGACATGATATGATGGGACACATAGCATACAAACCATCAAGTGTGATTACTCGTAAGAAGATGAGACTTCCTCTCACGAAATTCACACTTGGTAATCTCCAAGATAGGAGATTATGAGAATAGACGCACTAGTAATAATTTTGTATGTTTTGGTGTCATCATATATTTCTATTGGTGAGTGTGTGTAATGATCCTTAGACATTAAGATTGTCATCAATAGGTGTCATGACTTACGCACCTTGATTTACGGATGAAAATCGTCATGTAGATAGTTGGTGGGAAGTAGGGTACATTGGGTGCATCACGAGTGGCATGTTATTAATTTATAAGTCAAGGAAGGATTTGTCCCTTCCATTTATAGAAGTTGATATCTCATACATTTGATTGAAATAGAACCTTCACGCAAAATTCCATGGCCATGGTGCAATGATGAGTTTATTTCAGGCAGTCAAAGAATGACGTATCAAACATAAAAGATGATGACACAGTCGTGAAACCTGCATGATGAGACATTGTGACAAAGTTATTATATTACACAGTGATTGTTCGTATGTGTATTTCATTGTTACGAATTTACATTCTTTCTCTTGGGTGCATTGAACCCTTGCTAGACAGTACTCTTGGACTTTAGGCAAGCCCACCTAATGCCAATGAGAAAGAATCCTAGAGGGTCACACACTAAGTGTTTTTGGTGGTCTTAGTTAAATTCTATTGGAATTTAATTAATGAAATAAATATTATTCTCAAGGCCATGGAATAATTTTATTCAAGTTAAAATGATCGTATAAATTAAATAAAATATATTTATTTATTTTATTGAACATTTAATAAATATTTATTTACTAGTTTGTAAATAAAATATTTATTTAAGAGAATAATTTATTTATTTTTTTATTTGGGTGTTCAATAAATGGAAGTGGAGTTCGAGCAGACAAAGGTCGTTCCAGTAGTAAAATAATTATTTGCAAGATGGTAAATAATTATATAACTAGTTGGCACAAATTAAAATAACGATGTTATTATTTTGTGATGCATAATTTTATTTATAATTATGTTTTGCGCAAGTTGGCACACCATAAATAATGATGCGGTATTATTATTGAATGCATGGGTTTTCTATAACTTCATGAATGTATTTAATTATTGTAATGCAATTAAATATTGTAACTGAAATTCCATGTATATAAATAGGTAAGTACGCCTATTGTGCAATACACCACACCACACACCTGGTGAATTGAGAATTGTTGAGCCAAAAAATTTCTCTCTCAAATCCTCTTATCTCCCCTCTCAAGAATGAGAGACGTTCTTCATGTCCAAAGAACAAACGATCAAGAAAGACCGACACAAGACACTCAATTCGCCGCACTAGCACCTAGAGAACGAGCGGTGTCGATCAAAGACCATCGGAGCACGTGTGGATCACCGCTAGATGGATTCTAGTTTGGATCCTTACAAGTGCAATGAGATCATCCAGAAGGGTTATTCCGGATGATCAACATCATCAATGAATAAAAATACCAAAGATCCTGGTATTATTTTTCTTTGTGAAATTAATTATAAACATGATGTGCAAGATCCTATATAATGGTTTTGGGCCTCTTTCTTATTTATCTAAATATTTGATTATATTCCGTGGAGACTGGTGTTCATCATCATATTGATCCCAGAATAATCATTGATCAAAGTCAAAAATAAAAATTGGGTGTTGTCCCAACCATGGTTCTGCTGTGCCCGGAACCTTCAAGTGGTATCAGAGGGGTTACATAATAGTTTATAATTATTTAAATATTTCATTGATGAATTACGCATTTAATAATTTAGTTTTTTCAATTCAAGTTAATCGTTATGAAAATCTGAATCTCAATATCTATTCCTCCTCTTTCATTTCTCATTCACCTTACAGAAATGAGATTTTCTTTTAATTTTGATTAAAATAAAATAGAGGATCTCATCCAGAGGTACCTAAGCTTCCTAAATATGTATTCAAGATTCAATGAATCGGACCGGTCCGCCAAACCAAGCTGTGTGTTGGAGTCTTTCTAAGTCTTAAATGACTTCATGTGTTGAGTAGGAATAGGTGGCATGTGGTTTATGGATTACATTTTGTCTGGCCCAATGGAAATGGTGTGTAGTCCCTTCGAGTTAGGTTTGGACCGTGTACCCCATACATAGTTTTCCGGGATAGAGACCATGTAACGAGGAACTACATTGCATGTGGCCCACTATACACACCATGTACTCTGAGGATTTCCGAAATATACTCACATATTTTTTCCCCGGGCGTGTACTTCAAATAGATATAAAAAAATAACACACGTCATGTAGTTGGAACTACATGTCGTGTACTCATCCAAATTACGTAGATTTATTAAAATTTATTATTATATTATACAAACCCTTGAGATGTGTACCATCGTGTGACCATAAATATGAGGCACAACACATGATAGGTGTTATATATATGTGTGTTTAATTTAACATCTGTGTAATGTTCATTTCTAATCATTGGGTAGTTATGGATTGGAATTCACCGGGTTTCCTCCAAGGTTCAAGTTACATATAAAGATAATTTTAAATGAATTTATTTCTTTAAAGTTATGATGTATGATAATCTCAAGGAAATTCAGAAAAGGGTTTAAGATAAAAGTATTGATTAATTAAATATGATAATTAATTGATTCAAGATTGATTTACCTTAAACAATAATGATTAAAGAATTGATTTCTAGTTTTATTTATGCGTAAATATCATTGCATGTATGAATGATCATGATCTAGACCAATACCTTTTTATGTGGATTGTTTCATTTAATTTATTTATTTGAATTAAATCTATTGGCCTGCGAGCCTTCTCCTCATTAATATGTAGGGCCTACATGCCCAAGTTTTATTTCATGTAAAACCTTTTTTTACCCCTCACCTACATGTGAGTTAAAAAAGGTATATGTAATGGATAGAACTCCCAAGATAGTGGAGGCGGTTCAAGCTAGAGCTAAGATGAAACCAATCTCAAGAGATATAGAGGTGGATAGGTGGAAGCTGTAAACATGAAAGGTTCAAGGCCTTTCTCCCCTAGGTTAGGGTTAGTTTATCAACCACTAGATAAACTAACCATTAGAAAATCTCATGATCATTCCATTTACTTTATTTTATTTCTGTCAGTTGCATGGTTTATCATTAATGATGTGTTGTCATGATCACATAAACAGGCATGATAGATGGAACTAAAATAAACTAGACTTATGCGTAAATATTATCAAGACATGTTTAATCACTTAAGTAAGTTCCACATAATATTAAAAAGCATGTGATAATGATAATAAGTAATTCCTTCATAAGAGATAAAAAATCCCTCAAATAAAATATTAAGTCAGAACAAGCCTTTCGTTACTTGATTAAGGGAAAAAACTCAATAAAACTATGTGTTTGACCAACCCTTGTTGGGACACATACTTTTATATAGGAAGCCCTTATGAAAGGTTTCAGGTTGACTTAACCGTATTACATCAAGAGGAGTATCCCTTTCTAGACTTGTTGTAATATTGGAGGTAAGAGTTGAGGAAATCCAAAGTCATGATTTCAGGATTAGAGAGTCCACTCAACATATCAAGGAGCTTCAAGCCTGTAGTTGGGAAATACATGGCTACCTAAATACCTTATAATAGCTTGACCAACCCTTTTTGGGGTTATGTGAAGTGGAATATGGATCCTTGCCACTAGAATGTCATGGCAACTGGACATTCCGAGTTCAATGGTGAGGTCTATTGGGACTTGAGAAAATATTGGGAGACTTAATAAAATTTATTATTTCTTATAAAATGTAATCAATAAAGTACTAATGATCAGCTCTTTTAATTGTAGAATAAAAATGGAAAACTCATCAACCACACTATAACTACAATAAATTTTTGATAAAGATAACATCCTCACTGATAGTAACTTCTAGGAATGGTTTAGACTCCTTCAGGTTATCCTATTCCATGAACATAAGTCTTACGTGCTGGAGTCAGCATTACCTGATCCGCCTACTAAAGAGGCGAGGGATGAGGATTTCTTGACCTATGAGAAAAATATAAATGATGTGGTCGACGATCAATGTTTGATGCTATCATCAATGTCTAGTGGGCTCATGAATTCTCATGAAAACATGGATGCTTATAGCATGATCTTGCACCTCCATGGTCTTTAATAGGAGAGAGAAAGACAGGAATGGTTTGAGATCTCTAAGGCACTCTTTTAGAGTAATCTTGGAAAAGGTTACCTAGTTGGGCCTCATATAGTCAAGATCATTGTCTACATTGAGATCCTGGAGGTTATAAGGTTTAAACTCCCCAAAGAACTGGGAAATGATCTCATTCTCGCATCACTGTCAGAGAGCTTTTCTAACTTTGTTGTCAATTCCAATATGAACAACATTGAGAAGTCTCTATCTGATCTTCTTATCCTCATTCTCCAAGTGGAAAAATATATGAAGCGTGAAAATCCTTCTATCCTTATGGTGAATAAGAGGAAAGGGAAGGTGAAGATATTTAATCCAAAAGCCTCTTCACGGCCTTCCAAGAAAAGGAATATCAAAGGGGAGGCAAACGAACAAGAGGTTGTTTGTTTCACAAGTAGTAAGAAGGGCCACTGGAAGAGGAACTGTACCTAGCCTAATAAGTAAGGTGAAGCTTCATGTGAGTTTTATATCGAATGAAATATATCTATTTCTACAAATTGGGTATTAGGTACTACTTTTGGTGCTCACATATGTATCCAAATATTGGAACCAATTAGATTCAAGAAGATTGATTGAGTGGAGGTAGATCTACGAGCAGCCAATAGAGCCAGACTTGTTGTTGTAGCTATCGGGGACTACCACCTCACGTTACCAACTGGGATGTTCTTGGTGTTAAAGGGTTGTTATTATGTGCCTTATGTTACTAAAAACATTATTTCTATATCCATATTAGATACAGATGGATTTTTTTTCAAGTTTGGAAATGAATTTTTCTTATTTTACAAAGATAGCATTTGTTATGGTATGGCACATGTATACAATGGAATTTACATGTTGGATTACACAAACCAAGTAATGGTAATCGATAACAAAGATACATCACATGACTCAAACCACACCCAATTTTGGCATCACCGGCTAGGTCATGTAAACGAGAAACGCTTGAAAAAGTTACATCAAGATGGATATTTAGATTTTTTTCGAACTAAAACCACTTGGAGTATGTCATGAAAGATTACAAGGAAAAATGACCAAATCCCTATTTAGTGGTAAAGGTGAAAGGGCTAACTAAATTCTTGAATTGGTTCATACCGATGTGTGTGGACCATTTCTAGTTTAAGCAAGGGGAGGTTACTCATACTTCATAACTTTTACTGATGATTTTATTAGATATGGATATATATACTTAATGGGGTATAAGTTGGGATTTTTTTGATAAGTTAAAAGAATACAAGAATGAAGTTGAGAACCATCTTGTTATGAAGATTAAGAAACTCCGCTCAGACCAAGGTGGAGAATATCTTAATCAAGACATAATTGATTACTTACGGGGGTTTGGGATCCTATCCCAACTCACTCCTATAAACACGCCCCAATGGAATGGTGTGAGCGAAAGGAGAAACCACACCCTTTTGGAAATGGAGAGATCAATGATGAGTCATGCGAGTCTTCCATTATCCTTTTGGGGATATTCGTTGCAAACAACGGCATGCATACAAAACCAAGTACCAACTAAATTGATAAATGGAATTCAATATGAGTTATGGAGTCGAAAAAAATCCATGTTATCTAATTTACATGTCTAAATTCTAATAAGAATTGAAAGGAAAATATTTTATCAAAGGTTATCAGTGGGGGGAAATTTTGAATGGATGTGAAAGAATATGAGTTTGGGGTTAGGCCTAGGGAATACATGTGAGGGTATTAGGAAAATTAAATTTATTTCCATTTTAAAAAAGGTATACCTGAGGAGATTTCTCTACATGATTTTTATCCGTGTGTCACCATATGAAACCCCAAATTTATCAACCATTTTAGGTGGGTAATTAAGATGAAAAAAATCCATTCAAATCAAATTTTTTATAGTATTTTCATTTGATTTTCATCATCTCAATTACCCATCTGAAATGATGGGTAAATTTGGACATGAGGGTTATAATGCATAGAAGAGAAACATGTGGTGTGATCTCCTCTATCCTTCATTTTTTTTCTTAAATTACTATAAATTTATTTACCCTAATACCCCCAGGTGTAGCATCATCCCCAATTTATCAACTCTCTCATCCACTTAATTATTTTTTGCACTCATAATCATTGATCTAATATATTATTTTCAAATGGTATTATAATTTTAATATATCTCCATCAATGCGATCATTACATAAATATGAATAATTATAGACCCATATATAATACATTTTTTTGAATTTTAATTTTTTATATGCATGTGCATATTTTCACCATAGATTTAAAATATATATATTTTTAAAATCTTAATCATTATTGGTTTATAAAAATAAAATACATTAAAAAATTACATATAGATAATTTTTTTTGAAAATTAATGAGTACATGTGCATATATACATTTATTCAAGAATATATATATACATATAAATTATTATAATTACATACATACATATTGATATAATTATTTAAAAATACACCTATAGGTTCATGAGACTATATATATGTACATGCATGCACCCATTAAAATATAAAAGTATTTACAAATATAATTATTTATAAGTAAATATAAATAGAATTATATACACACTTACATACATATATCACATAACTGTATGCATATGTACATAAAAATATATATAATTATGCATGAAACATATTTTTTTGTATAAAATTTAGAATGTATTCTTTATACACTTTATGTACTAATTAAATTTTTTATACCAATATACCAATAAATATCTTTAAAAATTACTAATAACATGCACACACATATATATAAATCAGTGAATAACTTTTAAAATAATAAATGAATATGTAAATATATATTGTATTCTAACATAATTACGTACACACAGTGTAAATATATATAAATAAATTATTTATCTTTCAAGAAAAGGTACATACATAAAAATATACAATATATATATATTAAAATGGATACATAAATATATATTATTAAAAATATATGTAAATATAATTAATGTAATTACTTACAAATATAAGTGCATGCATAAATACATATAAAAACACATACGAATATACAATTGAAAATATTTTTAGGTATATTTTAACACATGTAAACACATGCATCTAAATAGTATCATACATACATACATACATAAACATACAATCATACATAGAAATAAATATCAATATATACATACATGCATGCATGAATATATATATATTAATGTAATTATTTACAAATATATATAAGTATATGTATAATATTATATACATGTATACGTATATATATAAGTGTATACAAACACATACAATAAACATACATACAAATAAATATAAGTACCCACTTACATTCATACAGGAATATATATTAATGAAATTATATATAAATTAAATATATAAATATAAGAATGAAAAAATCTCCCAAAAATATTTTCCCAATTCAAATTGGCACTATGAATATCCGAGGAGATATTTCTCAATACACATTTATAGTATGAATCCCATATGGGATATTTCCCAGTAGAGATTTACACTATAAATCTTTCATGTGTGTGTACCAATACATATAGACTTATACACATATTCAAATATCAGTACGTGAATGGATACATACATGAATATATATTTATATATGTACATAAATATATATTAAAACATTTTTATAAAAATAAACATATATAAAATTATGAAAAATTAAATATAAGTACACGAAGAAAATAGTATAAATATGTATATGTACATGCATATAAAGTGGTATGTATGAAAATATTATTAAAATTAGCTACATGCATAAAAGTTTATTAGTGTATTTAATTACAACTATACATCTGCATATTTACACACAAAAACAAATACACACATGAATTCATACATATATATCACTAATACACATAAGGTTTTTAACAATGCTATAATAGGGATTTGTTAGTGAAAAAAAGCATTGAGAATCAGAGAACCCTTAAGATCCTTAGGCCTTTATCAACACTTGAAAATTAGTGATAGAGTTACCCTTTAACAGTGCTAAAAATAGAGCTGATAAAGAGGATCCTTTTCAGTGCTAGTTTAGTGCTAGTATAGGGGAATAATGCTGCTATGTTCCATTAAAATTACAGCACACTACATCAGAAAAAACAAGAAGAAAATATAGGTAGGAAATACATAATTTAATTGAAATAAAATTTAAGACACAAATACATGAAAAAACACTATATGATAAAATTTTCAAACATTGGTTTGTATAATTACATGAGTAAGTAAAAGTTATCACATACATTCAAAAACATCAAGGTTCCTTTGTATTTATCCTCCAATCCATAATCATGCTATTAGTTTCCGAAAAAACACCCCAACTCTTGAAAAATAAATCACCAGTATAAGAAAACAATTATTATGTTAGTAATAAGATATAGAAATAAATTAAACCCAAAGTTCCAATTTTAAACTAAAAATATTTACTTTGATTCATACTAGGAATATTGTGTATATAATTGAGTTACAGTTGATTCGTACATGTCACTCCATTTCTTTATATTTTCAAAAGAAGGTGCTATTAAATTGGCTCACATCTATGGTGATTAAAAACATACTACATATGTGATTCAAATCAAGATCACTTTCTTTTTTAGAACAATTCAATAACTATCACACCATTTCTTATTTTTCTACAAGAATTATATCTATGAAAAGTAACTAAACATGTATCATATAAAAATAATAAGAATATTAATTAAGTAATAGTAGATAAAATGATGAGAAAACAATATGATCTGGTTATGATCAGCTTTTTCCAGTGTGATGCACATTTTAAACTAAAATGGAACTTATATATAAAAACATGCACTTCAAGTCATACTAACCACATCATGTGTCATATTTTTGGGTCATAAATTTTTACATGTCACAAATGAATCATGGATCATTTTACTAATTTTTGAAAACAATATGAAAATTTTTACTTGGTTTTTTCTAGTGACATGCATTTTAATCTAAAATGACACATTTATATTGAAAATATACTCTTTGAGTCATATTAGTCACATCATGTGTCAGATTGATGTGAGTTCGATTCTTACATGTCATAAATTAATTATGTAATATTTTCCTAAAGTTTGAAAACAATTTGAGTTGATTTTATCAATTTTGGCTATTTGATGTGTGTTATAAACTGAAATGGAACTTTTGTATTGAAAACACAAACTTCGAGTCATACAACCACATCATGCATCAGATTTATGAACGGTCAATTCACACATATAAAAAATTAATTATGGATCATTTTTTAAAATTTTGAAACAAATAAGGGATCATTTTTTAATTTTGGGGGATTTGATATGTGTTTTAAACTAAAATTTCACTTTTGTATTGGAAACATTCACTTCAATTCATACCAAAAACATCAATTGTTGTATTGACTTACTGTCGCAACCTCCACATCAAAAATGAATTATTGATCATTTTTTGAAAGTTTGAAGAAAATATTATATAGTTTTCTTGGTTTTCGATATTTTAATCATGTTTTAAATTAAAATGACACTTTTGTATTAAAAATACATAGATTAATATTGACCACATTGGTTTTTGGATTTATATGTGGTAGATTACTACACATTACAAATGATTTTTGGATCATTTTTTTAAAAGTTTCAAAATAATACAATATCATTTTCTTAGTTTTTTCTATGTGATGAGTTTAAAACTAAAATGTCACTTTTATACTAAAAACACATACTTCAAGTTGTACTGGCCACATCATGTGTTGGATTAGGGTGTGGTCAATTCTTACATGTGATAAATGAATTATGGATCATTTTTCTAATATTTGAAAACAACCCAATATCGCTTTCTTGGTTTTGGTGATATGAATTTATTTTTAAATTAAAATGGCACTTTTATATTTAAAACATGAACTTTGAGTCACATAAACCATATCAGGTGTCAGATTGATATTCAATCGATTTTTATATGTCACAAATGAATTATTTGTCATTTTCCTAAAGTTTAAAAATAATACGAGCTTGTTTTCATAGTTTTTTCTATGTGACATATGTTTTAAACTAAAATGACACTTTTGTATTAAAAAAACATACTTGTATTAATATAGACCACATCATGTGTCAGATTGTCATGTGGTTAGTTCCTATACATGTAAAATGAATTATGGGTTGTTGTCCTAATGTTTGAAAACAATATTTGATCATTTTCTCAGTTTTGGTTATGTGGCATGTGTTTTAAACTAAAAAGACACTTTTATATTGAAAACGCATACTTAGAGTTGTAATGACCACATTAGGTTTCAAATTGACATGTGGTTGATTCCTATACATCAAAAATGATTTATGGATCATTTTCCTAAATTTTGAAAATAATCCAAGATCATTTGCTCAGTTTTGGCTATGTGATATGTGTTTTAAACTAAAATGACACTTTTTTATTGAAAACATGAACTTAGAGTTATACCAATTACATCTCATGTCACATTGATGTAAGATAAATTTCTACACATCAAAAAGGACTTATGGATCACTGTCCTAAAGTATCAAAACAATATGAATTTTTTCCTTCATTTTGGATATGTGACGTGTGTTTTGAACTAATGTGTAAATTTTAAAAAATAAGTATCAGATAAAAATGATATGAAAATTAACTAAAAAATTAGATAAAGTAATGTGAAAATTAAATAAATAAGTAGAAAGAAGTCACCTCTTCATGATTTCTTTATACATTCTAACACCATGTATTCTTCCCATTAATTTCTAATCAAATCAATTTTATCCATTATAATTCTCCTAGAGAAATAGATAAAAAAATAATATATAAGCATTATGATATTAATTATCCACATAACATGTAAATATATAAGGTTATAGATTATACTAGATCACATTCAAAATAGATAATCACCTAAAATTGATGTCAGCAAATATTATGACACCATGTAATCCGCCCACTCATCTCTAAAAAAATTACTTCTCCTTTTTAAGTATGAAGATTTTTGTAAATCTAGGTAATACATGGAAAATATAGAAAAACAAAAAATTAAGAAATATTTTTAATGAAATTTATATTACCTCCAAAAATTACTTGTTCGAGAATTCTATTCTATTTATGGTATATGATATATTTCATAAATGTAAAAACATATTATCCACAATCTTTGTTGTTATCTTACTTTAGACACTATAATTGTTTTTACCAAAATGATTTTTTTTTAATTTGTTTTTATAGTTGAATATTTCTATATATACCTTAATCTTTTTCTATTTGAATAAATCCATAGGCTTATTATGTTCATTCACCAACCTCATGCCATGATATATCCTATATTTATAGATAACCCTATCATAACTAAATTATCATTAAAAAATAAAATAAAATATATAATTTGAATTTTATTTATAAAATATTGATTGTAGTGCATTATAAGTCCACAATACACATCATGTGTGGTTGGTTGAATGGAAATCCATGAATTGGATTAAAAACATAAATATTTGGGTTATCTTAATTGATTTCAATCATCATTCAATTGTTCTTCAAAAATAAAAAAATAATAAATAATGAAAAAATAAAAATATATTTTATATGATTATATTTAAAATATATACCCCTGCATTGTAGGCATCAAAAAGAGTCTGTCATCTGTTAGTTTCTTATCAAATGACATGATTTTTTCATCTTTTTTCTTATTAATTTCTTCCAAACCAAAATAAATATCTTCTGTAGAAATTATATAGGTATTAGTGAATCGAAATGATGCTTCATAGGGATTTCTATTTATATAATATTAATATAAAATCCTATAGAAAATATGATTTTTTTAACTTTAATGAACATTGTTAAACATTTTTTTGGATATACAGATTATGAAAATGTACTACATGTATATATTCACAACTGAGACTCCTAGCCATTCAAACTTGACAGTATCATACATAATATCTAGAACAACCGGATATTTAATGACATTCCAAATATCTATTATCCATATTGAATGTAGGAAACATTGCCTACTTTGAATGTGGTGTCTGTATGAAGTTGTAATGTTAATATATATTACAGTGGAACTTACAGGGAAAAGGTACTCTCAGAATGTCATTTTGTTTTCTTGGCCATTTCACTGGATTGTCTTGATCCAAAATTCTATTTCCCTGTCATTTTATCCATTTATAAAACCATTCTACACTTCAGGAATTTTTCATCAATTTTTACATGTTTTTAATTTGAAAAAAATGGTAATGACTTATCTCATGTATCTTTATAATATTAGACAATTATGCTATGAAAGTTTAAATATCATCTTTGACCTTTTTAATATATTGATCATCAATTTGAATAGGAAACTCCATTCTCAGCTCTTGATCTACTTCAATCCTCACTCTCATGTGATATTTTGGGTGTTATTTTTTTTTGTATCATGTATCTCTGGATATTATACACCATATCCCCTTCAATAAGGAATTGTATGGGTGTTGATAGATTGAAATCACATACAACTTCACCCTGTAAACTTTTAGTAATATAAAGTTATCTAAAGTTATATTATTCACATTTAGGAGAAAATTTAATGACAAAAATGATTACCTTGGGTAAGGTATACAGTTGAGGGTAATTATTATGCTCAAATCTAGTGGGATTATTTGGATCTTCATGTACTGACCTTTATTCCACTATCAATTCTCTTTGATCATTTTTCATATATTATTCTTCCAAACAAGTATGAACAATAATATATTGAAATTAATATAGTTTCACCTATAATTGTTTCATCATATTATATGTATCATCTTATGGCTCTATCTTCTTGAAATATATTCGAGGTGACACTCCAAAACCTACACATCTAACATGACCATATTTTTTCAACTAATTCAAAGCTACTAAAAGTAGGTTTTCTTTAGGTATGGTAATTTACAATTCTTGTGTCTAAAAAATATAAAAAACATATGAACATAAATAGATATTTTTATTTAATGTTATTACAAAAAACAGATTAATATTATTTAAGACGTACACATGTTTCCCATTCTACTTATATGTTTTCATCAACTAGTTTACCCTCTTTATTTATGTTGGCCTCCTTCCATAGCACATGTGGTGGGATGGAAGTGGCCTCATATTTGGATTAATTAATCTACATATAAACAAAGGAACCTATGTTGCTTCATATCACATAAAATTTTTATTTTATATTTAAAATACATATCATTTTCATCTCTAGTGAAGAGTACCATATCCTTGCTTTGTGATAGTGATACTTTGGTTTTTATGCACATTTTTTATTTTCAGTACTCCTTTTCTATTTCATAAATTAATAATTTTTTATCAAATTAGATAAAATAAATAATTTCAAATATTATATTATCAACTACAATTCACTTGAAATTATTTATCAATGCAACGAATAATGAAATTATTCCATGTTTCCTTCTTTATAATGTGTGTATACGTAATTGGTGGGTGGGGATTTACTTTCCCCTCAACATCCATGAGATGAAGCTTGGTAAGAAGTTTCTGAAATACTCTATAGGATTTTTTAGTGACCAATAAGAAACATTTATTATAGAAATCATCTAAAATAAATTACCTCTATAGGGGATAATGAAAAGTAAACCAACATTTCATTATATAATTTTTTGGTAAAATAGAGAATGTATATCATAACATTACCATAATATCTACCTAAATTGTTTCCTTCATTATAGGATGTACTTGGAACCATAAATCTATATCAATTGGAAAATTCATTCTCATTGTGACCCCAACATTATTAATGAACATTGACTTATTGGGGTCAACAAGTTTCCCATGTTGATTCCAACCAACATCATTTTTATTCTCTTTATTCTTTTCTTTATAATTATTGTCAATATAGTGATGTTACATCATTCTTGTTTTTTGTCAACATGTTGTTGATCTCCTAATAATTCTTTAGATTCATTACCAACTATCTATTATTACCTAATATTGGTAACATCATCTTGTGAAGAAGTCATTTAATGGTTGAGTAGACAAAAATTTAATTTATATTATGATAATATAGTATATAACACATAATATTATGAGGATAATCAATGTATATTAAAAAACACTTTAACATACTCATTGAACTCTATTTATTTTCTTTAAAGGTTGAAGGTATTTAGCTCCTATATCAAGAATAAAAATCCCATATTTGTGTTCCCCTATAATTCACAAGAAATTTTTGACATTATGATTACAAAAACCCAATAAAAGGGTCATCCTTGATTGAATTTTTATTTAACCCTATTGTAACACCCCGACCCCTCAAGACCGAAGCTGGTGCATTACTTGTTACATTGGAAAGGTAAAAAGTGTTCTTGTGAGGGATTAATGAGAGGTAAAGGGGTATCCCATTATTTATATATCATAAGGGAAGTATGGGGGAGGTACAAAAACATACCCCGTCATTAGTAATTAAAAATAAAAGGACACAACATAGGGGGGATTCTTGAATAAAAGTGAGAGAGAGGATCCCTTACCAAGAACATATCATTAGATTGAGGACAAATCAATGACATAATTATGTGTGACAAACATAAACCCACAAAATAAAATTGGATATACAGAATAAAACAATAATAGACTATTCATAGATATTCTAGGAAAATACAAAACCAATGACATTGATGTTTGACTCAATGAATGGAAACTGAGTTAAGATTTCCCTTACCAAGAACATATCATTAGATTAAGGACAAATAAATGACATAATTATGTGTGAAAGACATAAACCCACACAATAAAAGTGGATATACAGAATAAAACAATCATATATCATTCACTCATATTCTGGGAAAATACAAAACCAATGACATTGATGTTTAACTCAACGAATGGAAATTGAGTTAAGATATCCCTTACCTTATACTCGAAGGTGTTCTTGATTGTTCTTAACGACCTGAATAATAAAATTAATATTCATTAATTAATAATTCCATAACCTCATCAACATTTAATTGATATGGTATAACCTTATTAGTTCATTAATTTCCTTTTTAATGGGTTGAAGAGGTTCGATTTTATTGTTTTTGAAGAATTTTCTTGCTTGGTTTTTATGATATGTTTACTTATATTAATGAATGTAAGTTCATTTGAAATGTGATTAAACATACATAATTTTTAATATGTAAAATTAGTGAAATTAAAGAGATATAAATGATCTTATAATGATTCTGGTTATATACCATGAGGATGACTCATTCGATGAGTTAATGATAAAATCATGGATTTGGCTTGGTGGTTTTGTGCAAAATGAACTTGTTTTGTATTATTATTCCATATTATTAGTGTTTAAGGATTAAAGAGCATTAAAAAAGATAAAATACATATATTATGATCTGTTTCAACCATTGAAAAAATTTCATGACCAATCTTGAAGATAGTAATGAAAATTGAAAACTTGTCTTCCTTGAGTGTGATAAATTAACACATTTCGGACGATGTTTGCATTTATAATATAAAAGGAAGGGAAAATAGAGATTATGATGAAATATTAAACTAGAATAATGAAATTTAAGTACATTTAAGGTACTATAATTATCATGGCATTTGGATGAGGTGAGGTGAGGAGAGAGCATCAAAAGAATGGAACTTGTGAAAGAAATTGAAAGAAAAGAGAAGAGTGGTTCACCTCTTGAGTACTCCTCATTGAGAAACTTCTTAAGACCTTTTGTTTTAGTCTTTTGGTGATAAAAGAAGGTCTTGGACTTGGGGGAGGAGGTTAGGGAGGTATTTTAGCAGAATTTATGAAAGTATTTAAGCATTAGTGGTGTGGGGGGAAGAGGGGGTGATGGGTGGTTTATATAGTGGAGGGGAGGAGGGATTTTACATTAATTTAATTTTTATTTTAATATTTTTTCTCAAGAATATGAATATCCTTGATTAATGTGATCTCAAATAGTAAAAATGGAGTGTGAGTTCAAACCAAGAGGGCTTACATCATCCTTGCATCACCTATGATGTAGTAAATCAAATATTTAGCATTTATCGTAATTTATCGTATATTACCATTCATCAACAATTCATGTATTTCAAAAAATCCCAAAAATTCACCCTAACCATTTTTCGACGTTTAGAATCCAAAAATAAACTCCATTTTTCAAAAATAATTTTCTATATATGATAAATTAAATTTTTAATTAAAATCATTATTTAATCAAAAAGTACAAACACTTAAAATATTCATCTTCATTTTTAAGGTGCCTAAATTTATTTATACATTCAAGGGTATGGAAAACATTCATAAGAGTCATATTACTATTCATAAGGGTAAGTTACTATTCAAAAGGATATGTTACTATTTATAAGGGTAGGTTACTATTCATCAAAAATTAAGGTAATTCTATCAGACTCAAAATATCATCCTGAACACAACCGTGTATGTCAGATTTTCAAAATTCAAATCACAGAACTAGAAAATTTAAGTTTAATGGCTAGGTTATTACTACTCATATAAATAACCAAGTTTTATTCCATAGAGGCTCATTGATTCATGAAATATAGTCTATCTAATGAATATAGTGTATTAAGATAAACATACCATAAAATGTTTGGGGTGATACATTATTCCCTCCTTCGGAAATTTTGTCATTGAAATTTTTCATTTATAAATCCCTTCAAAATGATGTGGGTGGTTCTTCTTCATAACATCCTCAGGTTTCCACATTGCTTCCTCCATATTATGGTTTCTCCAAAGAACCTTTACCAGACGAGTTGTCTGATTTCTCAATACCTACTCCCTTGTGTCAAGATTCTTGATAGGCTCTTCACAGTATGAGAAATTATGTTCGAGCTCTATTTCTTCATAGGGGAGTACATGCGTTGGGTCTAGCATGTCTTTCTTTAATAATGACATGTGGAACACATCATGAAATTTGGATATAATTGGTGGCATTTCTAAATAGTAAGTTATAGCTCTAATTATTTCCATAATTTCAAATGGTCTATATACCTGGGACTCAGTTTCCATTTCTTACCGAACCTAAAGACACCTTTACATGGAGATACTTTAAGAAAGACATGATCTCGCACTTGGAATTCCAAATCATTTCACATGCTGTCAGCATAAATCTTCTTCCTACTTTGGGCTACTTTAATATGGGTCTAAATTGTCTTTACCATTTCCATTTTCTCTTTAATAAGTTATGGGACTATAAGTTTCCTCTCACCAACTTCATCCCAACAAGTTGGAGTTCGACATCTTTTTTCATATAATGCTTCATATGGAGCCATTTAAATACTATAATGGAATCTATTGTTTTAGGAAAATTAAAAAAAAATGTAATTATTGATCCCACATACCTTGAAATTCAAGAGATAATGATATCAACATGTCTTCCAGTGTTTGAATAGTCCTTTCAGACTATCCATCATTTTGGGGGTGATAAGCAGTACTCATACAAATCTTAGTATTCAAAGCCTTCTGGGGACTTTTCCAAAATTTTGATATAAATCAGAAGTCTCGATTAGACACAATCGATAGAGTTACACCATGAAGTCTTACAACCTCATTAATATAAAGTATTTCCAAGAGCTCAAGTGGTAAATCCTCCCTTATTGTAAGAGAATGTGTAGATTTTGTGAGACGACCAACAATTACCCATATTGCATCATTCCTTCTAGGTGTCCTTGGTAGTCCAGTGAAAAAATCCATCATAATGTCATCCCACTTCCACATAGAAATAGGTATATTTTGCATCACCCCTCTAGGATGTTGTCTCTCTACCTTCAATTGTTGACAAACTAGGAACCTTGACACATAGTCAGCAATCTATCGCTTCATATTATCCCACCAAGAATATTGTTTCAAATCTCTATACATCTTTGTTCTACCTGAGTTTATAGTGAAATTTGAGCTGTGATCATCATCTAATAGTTCCCTTTTTAGCTCAGGTACTAATGGAACACATAACCTCTTCCAAAATTTAAGAACTTATTCTTCATACATGTAGTCTTCCAATCTCCCATCCTTGAAAACATTAATTTTCTTATGCAGATTTTTATCATCAGATTGAGATATTTTATCTTCTCTAGTAAATATGGTTTAGCAATAATTTTAAAGAGGAAATATGTTTCCCCTTTCTTAAAAATTACCATATCAATCTTCTGTAAATCCATGAATATAGGATCTCTTTCAATTCTCATTTGGGTTAGGATTTTGTGATATTTCCTGCTTAATGAAACTTCCACCTTAGTTGCCTTTCCTTGGTGGTAGTGTATTGAATAATCATAATATTTGAGTAACTTGAGCCATATTATATGCCTCATTTTGAGTTCTTTTTGTGTGAAAATGTATTTCAAACTCTTATGGTCTCTGTATATCTCATATTTTTCACCGTAAAGATAATGCCTCCGTATTTTTAGAGAAAAGATTATAGCTTCTAACTCAAGATCATGAGTTGGATAATTTTTCTCATGATTCTTCAACTTCCTTGATGCATAAGCAATAACTTTATCAATTTTAATAAGGATGCAACCTAGACCATTATTTTATGTATTAGTATATATTACAAATCCATCACTTCCAGATAGATTAGGCAAAATTGGATCATTGAACAATATTCTTTTCAATTATTCAAAGAATTATGTACATTCTTTCGTCCATAAAAACTTAACCACTTTACGTGTGAGCTTGGTTAGTGGGTTAGCCAGTCAGGACAAATTCTGAATGAAACACTGATAGTAACCTGCTAAGCCAATAAAACTGCATACCTCAATTATATTCATCGGCTCAGGCCATTCTTGGGTTGCCTTTGTCTTCATAGAGTCAATGAGGATTACATCCTTAGATATAATGTGTCCAAGAAAAGAAACTAATTTAATCTAGAATTTACACTTTCTAAACATCCCATATAATTCATTTCTTTTAAGGGTTCTCAGAATAATCTGCAAGTGATTCTCATGGTCTTCACAGCTTTTTGAGTATACCAGGATGTCATCGATGAATACCACAACAAAGTTATTAATATATTCATTGAAAAATATATTCATTAAATACATGAAAACATATAGTGAATTATTCATTCCAAAAGGAATCACTGTAAAATCATAATGCCCATACCTGGTTCGAAATACTGTTTTTGAAATATCTTCCTTCCTCACACATAGCTGATGATATCCAGATCCAAGGATAATATTTGAAAATTATTGTGCTACATGAATTTGATCAAATAAATAAATAATTTGTGGAATAAGATACTTATTCTTTATAGTAATACCATTAATTTCCCTGTAATCAATGCATATCCTCATGGATCCATCTTTCTTTTTAACAAAGATGACGGGGGATCCCCATGGAGAAACACTAGGTAGAATAAATCCTTTGTCACTCAATTACTCTATTTATTTATTTATCTCCACTAAATTCAAAGTGGCCATTCTATCGAGATTCTTTGATATAGATCTTCCACCATGAATTAAATCTATAGGGAACTCAACTTCACGTTCTGGAGGATTTCCAGGTAAATCCTTTGGAAATACATCAATGTAATCTTGAAAAATATATACATATTCAATTTGAAAATTTATTTCCTCACCCATAGATATTGGGTTCTCTTCCTCTCCAAAAATTGCAATCAGTAGGGCTACTAGGGGTGGATCTAGATAATAATTAGATGGAGATGTTTCTGCTCTAAAGATAATGTATTATACACCATTTTCAAAAATTGTAACTTCCTTCTTCTTTCAATAAATCTTTTCATTATAATTTGACATCAAATTAATACTGAGTATTATATTAAAGTCAATCATTGGTATGATTATAAGGTTAGAAACTAAATAATTTTTATGTAACCTGAGGGGGACTAATCGATATGCCATTGTTGCAATGACACATCCCGTAGGAGTTTTGACTGACAAATCCTTTATTAAATCTAATTGGACATGTCTAATTTTCTTGTAAAATTGGAAATATATAAATTAATGCGATGATCCAGAATCAAATAAAGTGTTGGATAAGTTTGATGAAATAATTAAAGCACATGCCACCACATAATTAGGATCTTCAACCTTTGCGGTTGTAATTAAAAAAGATTTCCCTTGATCTCATGGCATTTTTTTAGGCAAGTTTCCTTGGTGCTTTGGACACTCATTTTCATAGTGTCCCAAATCTCTACAATTGTAGCAATGAACATCATTTACTTGTTTCTTCCCCTTGCATTCATTAGATCGATGACCCTTTTCTCCACACTTATATTATACTCCCATGAATTTCAAGCATTTCTCGAGATGATTCTTTCCACAGATCTCGGATAATAGGAATTGCTTCGTTTACCTTTTCTTCTTTATTGCTTCAATGTTTCCTTGGTTATAAGAGTACCACTTCTTATCTTGATTTCCCTTGAAAATTTTTTATCTAGCAAATTCCTTCTCTATTTTGATGTCACTTGATACAATTTCAACATATGATGAAAATGTTTGAGAAGTTGGTTCCCTTCGAAGCCTTGTCTTAAGACCTTAAAATAAATGATCGATCTTGTCTTCTGAGTCACATACGTAATCTATGGCATACCTGGCTAGCCCTGGGAAGGTATCCTCATACTCTACAACACTGTATTCTTCCCTCTGTCTTAATCCAAGAAATTTCCTCTTTATTTCAGTTCGTTGCTCACGAGGGAAATATTTTTTGATAATATTTCTTTAAAAGTACTCTATTCCATATCTTATATTTCTTCTTCCTCTATGGTATTCTGGATCAAAGACCACCATTGATCTGCTTCACCCTTGAGACAATATACTTTTATCACTACCTTCTCATTTTCATTGCATCTTAATGCCATGAATATCTTTTCAAGGGACTTGATCCACTACTCAGCTACCATCGGATTAGTTGTACCACTAAAATATTGGGTATTCTTCTGCATGAAATGATCCAACACAGGTGTAGCATGGTTATTCATCATGAACTGAGTAAGTTTTCCTAATATGGTCATAATCTGATTTTCTCCAACATTGACTGTGTTGACTTTCTCAATGGGGAAATCCCAACATTGTCCACCAGTATTGATTCCCCTTATTCCATTAGGTTCCATTTAAAAATAATGGCATACACTAGATTATTTTATGAATCTAAAATATAAAATCACTTAACATAGATTGAAATTCTATGCATAGGTAATCTCAAAAACATGGTTTCTCTGATGAAAAATTTACGTTAAAATCCTTCATAATGTCTAGTCAATAAAATGTAAATTATCCTAAGAAGATCCCCTGGGAGATTCAATTCCAAGAGTGCAGAAAGTTCCATTGTCATGTACCAGGATACCCCGGGTCAAGCCCGAAACTCCTTGTCAGTGCTTTCACTCCTAGGTACAACTGTGTCAGGGCCACCTCTACCTATTTGTATACAAACAGGGATGTACTTTCTAGAAAGATCCACATAATCTATTCCTTACCAAAATAATAGGACATTATTGTATGTTTCCCCTCAAATAATACCATAGAGATTTGTTCCCAAATCGACATTTTACAATCTAGTTTTCAAGTTTGCTACTAAACTTCCTCTAATACCAACTGTAACACCCCGACCCCACTAGACTGGATTCAGTGCATTACTTATTACATTGGCATGGTAACGGGTGTTCTTGTGAGGGATTAATGTGAGGTAAAGGGGTATACCATTATTTATATATCATAAGGGAAATATGGGGGAGGTTTGAAAACATACCCCATCATTAGGAATTAAAAATAAAAGGACACAACTTAGGTGGAATTCTTGAATAAAAGTGAGAGAGATGATCCCTTAGCAAGAATGTATCATTAGATTGAGGACAAATAAATGACATAATTATGTGTGAAAAACATATACCCACACAATAAAAGTGGATATACAGAATAAATAAATCATAGATCATTCACACGTATTCTTGGAAAAATTCAAAACCAAGGACATTGATGTTTAACTCAATGAATGGAAATTGAGTTAATATATCCCTTACCAAGAACGTATTATTACATTGAGGAAAAATAAATGACATAATTATGTGTAACAAAAAAAAACCAACACAATAAAAGTGTATATAAAGAATAAAAAAATCATAGATCGTTCACACATATTCTGGGAAAATACAAAACCAATGAAATTGATGTTTAACTCAACGAATGGAAATTGAGTTAAGATATCCCTTACCTTATGCTCTAAGGTGTTGTTGATTGTTCTTATTGACCTGAATAATAAAATTAAAATTCATTAATTAATAATTAAATAACATCATAAACATGTAATTGATATGGTATAACCTTATTAGGTTCATTAATTCCCTTTTGATGGGTTTAAGAGGTTTGATTTTAATGTTTTGGAAGAATTTTATTCCTGAGTTTTCATGATCCATTTACTTGTATTCATGAATGGATGTTCATTGGAAATGTGGTTAAATATACATAATTGGTAATATATAAAATTATTGAAATTAAATAGATATAAATGATATTATAATGATTCTGGTTATATACCATGAGTATGACTCATTCGATGAGTTAATGATAAACACTTGGATTTGGCTTGGCGGTTTTGTGCAAAATGAACTTGTTTTGTGTTATTATTCCTTATTATGAGTGTGTAAGGATTACAGAACATTAAAAAAGATAAAATGAATATATTATGATCAGATTCAACCATTGAAAAGGTTTCATGACCTATCTTGAAGATATTAATTCAAATTGAAAACCCGCCTTTGTTGAGTGTGATAAATTAACACATCTCGGATGATGTTTGCATTTATAGTATAAAAGGAAGGGAAAAGAGAGATTATGATGAAATATTCCATTAGCATAATAAAAATACATTAAATTTAAGGTACTATAATTATCATGAAATTTTTATGAGGGGAGGTGAGGATATAGCATCAAAATAATGGAACTTGTAAAAGAAATTAAAAGAAAAGAGAAGAGAGGTTCACCTCTTGAGTACTCCTCCTTGAGAAACTCTTCAAGGCCTTTGTTTTTGGAATTTTGGTGAGACCAGAAGGTATTGGACGTGGGGGATGAGGTTAGGGAGCTATTTCATTATAATTTAGGCAATTATTAAAGCTTGAGTGGTGTGGGAGGAAGAGGGGGCGAGGGGTGGTTTATATAGTTGAGGGGAGGAGGGATTTTACATTATTTTATTTTTTATTTTCATATCTTTTCTCAAGATTATGAATAGTATTGATTAATATGATCTAAAATAGTAATAATGGCATGTTCATTCGAACCAAGTGGTCTTACATCACCCTTGAATCACCTATGATGTAGTAAATCAAATATTTAGCATTCATCGTAATTTATCGTATTTTACTATTAATCAAAAATTAAAGTATTTCATAAAAATCCAAAAAAAATTACCCTATCCATTTTTTGATGTTTAGAATCCAAAAATGAACTCCATTTTTCAAAAATAATTTTATAAATATGATAAACTAAAATTTTAATTAAAATCATTATTTAATCGAAAAGTACCAACACTTAAAATATTCATCTTCATTTTTAAGGTGCCTAAATTTATTTATACATTCCAGGGTATAGATACCATTCATAAGAGTCGTGTTACTATTCATAATGGTATGTTACTACTCATAAGGGTAGGTTACTATTCATAAGGGTAGGTTACTATTCATAAGGGTAGGTTACTATTCACCAAAAATTAAGTTAATTCTATCAGACTCTAAATATCATCCTGAACACAACTGTGTATGTCAAATTTTAAAAATTCAAATCAAAGAACTAGAAAATTTATGTTTAATGACTAGGTTATGACTATCTCATATAAATAACCAATTTTCGTTCCATATAGGCTCAGTTATTCTTGAAATATATTCAATCTAATGAATACAGTGTATTATGAGAAACATACCATAAAATGTTTGGGGTGCTACACTTATAGCAGTTTTAGTTTTCATAAGGACAATTGACCAATTCTTATTTGTTGGATTTGAGACATAAAATACCTAGACTTCTTATGTTTCCATTATAAATGGCTCTCCCTTATACCCTTCCACACAGAAATTCACCTTTAAAAATCCCATTTCATCAATTTTCACCAAAATCCAATTGTCAATCCATTTGTAATGGAAAATTGGAACTTGAAATGTTTTATAATCAAACTCATATATATGTTAATGATTTCTTAATATGAAATATTATCATAAATTGGATTTATATATTTGGAACAAAATATGTGCATTGCTTCTTCCTCAAGCGTAACTCCACTATTTTGCATCATACTATTTCTATCATGTTCTTTTGTATGTAATGTTTGAACATTAATTAAAATATTAGTGTAAGATATAACATTTTCATTTGGTCCCTTGGATAGCCATCGAATTTTTTTTAAAATTGAATTCATATTTTCGTATAACTCCTTATAAAAATGATTGTGTAAGCATACTATAAACTATTGATTGTGTGTATTTAATATAAATCTTTCAAACCTTGATGGATTCAAATTTCAAATAATTTATTCACGACCTTAAATTCATGGATCAATATCTTAACTATTATTTAAACATGTGGTTGTTGGTCCAAGTTCTTGATTTGATGTTGTGGGTTAAGAAATGCATCAATTTAAAGACGGTTTATATAACCTTTCTAGGTGGGAGTTGAGTAAGTGATAGGAGTTGAGGTTTTTTCATTTCATCACTTGGTATGTGGTGGTACATGTGGTGTTTGATTGAAAAACTGAGTAGAGCATTAAAGGAGTGGGAAATTTCAGGTCACTATCACATATCAGTGGCCAAATGGGTGTCCTATTATCTCAATATATAAAATAAAGCAACCAATTCTTATATGAAATTCATTATAACCTTCATTGACACCATATGTAATTTTCAATTTATATAAAAACACATAATTAGTTACAAGGTCACATAAAAAATATATAACAAAAAATAAATAAAATTACAGATTTAATCCCAACATAAAACCTTCTATTGAATCCACCACTACAATGACATAGATAACTATAAGCTATCTCCCACATCCAGTAGTAAAAAACATCATAGGTACATCCAAAAGAGTATATTCATTCTTAATAAAATTGATACAACGTGTATAGTTAGGGGAGAGTATAATAAACATTATAAAATTCATCCACTATCTTCTAATCTTATATGTGTCCAAGATAAATGTGTTTTAAATTATAAATTTTTATAGGTTACACTCAAACAAGTCCTAATGATACACAATAGATAAAAATAATAATATTATGTACATTACTTAATCAAAATAAATAATGTTATAAATAAGAATATGAAACTTATACATACCCACACACCTCGAACCATGACTAAATTTTTCCTTGTCCACCCCTCATATTTAAGGCAACTTGATATGAAAATGAATCTAAAAAATCATTTTCTCAATATCTATATTAAACAAGTAAAAGTCATACCACCTTAAATCCTTGGAGTCCTATATAATAAAAAATAAATAGAACACTCTAAAACACTTTAAAATCTCCCTAGGAATTGATAGGTCCAATAAATAACTATTTACCAGAGTGTAATGTGAAAATAGGTTGAATCAAAGAAAATTTGTTTTATTCCTCACAAAATGGGAAAACCTCAATACTCTTTTAAATCTATCTGAACATGATGTAAACCTTATAGTATAATATAATAAATTATATACCTCAAAACTAATATTTTAACATGATTATATCCTAAATACCTAAAATAGAACACACGCTAAACCCCTATAATAAACCCATTTAATAGGTCTCTCAAATCATATTTAAGATTAATCAAAACAATGTGTTTACATTTAAAACAATATATTCTTAAATTGACTCTAAAAAATTTAATTCAATGTTTATCTTCACAAAAAATGTTCATTTATCCATTTAATCCTGTAATCCATTTACAAATCAATTTTATAAAATCCTTTCCCATTCCTATAAATTTTCAAAACCAATTAACTAAATAGAAGACAAAACTATGTCATTAAAATCACTATAAAAAATAAAATTTAAATACCAACATGTTTTTGAATTTAAAATCCCCCAAAATCCATTCTTATATTTTCAATATTTTCAAAATAAATAGCAAAAAACTATGTTATGTTCTGAATAAAAATAAACCAAATCTAAGAATAATATTTACCTTTACATAATATATATATATATATAACTCCCTAAAAAATAAAAAATTAGTAGTTCCTTTAATTAAAATCACACAAATTCTCATTAATTTTTTGGAATAACTGGCAAATTAACACATCACTGAAATGAAAATTATCAGTTTTATTATTTGATTATAAATGGATTATAACTAGAAAATTTAAATTTAATTAATTAGTATCTAATATATAAATAATTAAAATAATTTTACATAAAATAGTAGTTAAATCAATAAAATTTCTATTTATCACACATTTATCCCAAATCATTAAGAAGGGTAATGGAAACACACTTCATATCACATCTATTAATCGATTTAATTATAATTTTTCTATCATAATCATCACAAGATTTAAACCTTATAAAAAACCTTAAATCATATAATAATAATTTATAGAAAAATATATATTAAATGGTAAAATATTAAATCCAATACTTAATGTTAAATGGTAAAATATTGAATCCAATCTCCTATTGGCCTGAATTACAAAACAAGCCATTCAAAAAAAATTGAGCCAGTGATGGTGATGAGGTGGTTGGTAAGGGAGAGGGGGAGGATTACTGTGTCGGTCTGGGTTGGTCACCGAAGGGTTTCTTCATGATGATGGGTGGTCGGACCATGATGAATATAGTGATGGTAAGGAGGTGGTTGATAGAAAGAATGAAATAAAGGACACAAAAATATAACATAATTTGGACTCGGTGTTCATGATATAGGTGATCAATGATTGTGATAAACAAGAGAGGAGGAGAAATAATAACATACCGTAGATTGGAGAGAGTTTATTTTTTCTAGAGAATTTCAAGGGTGAGTGGAGGTAGAGTTGAACTCCTACAAGAGCTTGAATGGGATGTGGGAAATCGATTCGGTTTGGGTTCTATTTAAAATATTGGGAATGTTTTTATCATTGTTTTCAAAAAAAACTACTAATGAAGAGGTGTTTTATCAGTGCTAAAATAATAAGTGCTTATAAAATACCTCTTTATCATCACTTTTTAGCACTGATAAATAACTATATAATTAATTTTGATAATATAAATATTATAATTAAAAAATATAATTGTATATAATTATATATAAATATATATAATTATAAATATTATAAAATAATTGTAAATATGTATCCATAAATATAATTATATATATATATTTATAATTTTGATTATAAATAAATATATTTTTAGATATATTTATAAATATTTGTATATAATTGTAAATATATTTGTATTATTATATATATATAATTATATATATATATATATTGAACAGGTCTAGGATAAGGCGCTAAGTCCCTGTCCCATTCATTAAAATAAAAAGGAAAAACTAGGATAAGGGGTCAGATATGGAAGAACAACCATCAATAACAAAACTAAGAGTTGATAGAAAACATAATCATCAAAATATCCAAAGAAGCACTAAAAGTAAAAGTCAACGGATTGGGATAGATTAAGACCCCACCAACCCTTACCATGAGGGGCTATTTTATGCATTTTTCAACCACACATCCAAATATTTTCTCTCTACCAAAGATCATGGTCTTCATTTGAAGATGGTTTGGTGGTTTCTATTTCACAAATATCACGGGATACCTCCCTATGAAGCTTCCCTTTCATCTGATGATTGGTCATAAATCCCATATCCCACACTATGATAGCTGCCTCTATAGGAACATCTATGGTGATTACATCACCTAAATAATCATCAGTTGTAGAAAAAGAAAATGTATCCTTATTCTTCCTTTCCGGAGTAGTTAGAGCATGTTTTGTCACCGTATCACTACCCTCAATAGGGGAGTTAGTCATTTCCACATAAGGAATCCTCAAATGGGAAGATTCATTAATGTGAATATTAGAGGGGATATTATCTTCCCTGACATGAAGACTATTTCGAATTCCCACACTACCAACCCCTTCCATTGAATACAAGGGGACCTCCTCAGATGACTTGATAACTCCAAAAGTATTGGAAGTGTAAACTTGATCCTTGATCAGAATTCCTTTTTTAGAAGGGATTTCATCTTCATTGACTAAAGTTTCAGTCCTAAGTCCCATATCACTTCAAAAAATCCATTTCTATATTCAACGCATCCAAGGTAACATCCTTAGCTGAGTATATTACTCCAAAAGTAATGGAAATGGAGACCATATCCTTATTTAGGTTTTCAATTTTAGAAGCCTAGATACTCAAAGAATCGTTTTTCATTAGAATGTGGGTCTTCTAAGATTCAATCTAAGCTTCATCATTAAGGGAAGCCTTGATCCCCTAATTTTCAGTAGCATCCTTAAGTTATCCTTGATATAGTTCTTTAACCGACACTAAAGCCATAAGTGTGGCCATTTTAGGGCTGCCAATCATGTATAGATAATTCGCACCACTATCTTAGATCCTATAAGTCTTATCACTGATTTTGGAAAACCCAATAGAGTTAGCTTCAATTGATTCCTTAATAATGTAAGAAACATAAATTCCACTTCCTTTAGTTTGATCCATCTTAGGATAAGTAACCAACTAATTAGAATGAGGGGAGAAGAACATGCCACTTTAAGGGTGATCTTACCCTCTAAACTATACAATAAACCTAACCTCAGAGATTCAGAATCTTTGAAAAAACTTTTCATCAATGAAGTGACAATTAATCCCTAGTTTTGAATGGAAATTATATATTTTGATTTCTTAGTGGCCTCAACATCAATTTTTTCTTGTATTTTATTTCTCTTGAAGAATTCATCTTCTATTGTAAAAGATATTGATTAGAAAAAATTTTAAGAACTTAATTTTTATATGATGTATGGATCCATTAATTTATGATTTGATTCCTTGGTTTTGACCTAATATGAATTAATAAAGAGGATTTAAAGGATATGATGGTGTTCGAGGCATGTTCAGAGCCTGTAACCCTGTCCTATAGAAGAAACCATTGGGCCGCACGGTTAGTAGAAACTATGCCTCCCAGTATACACAGTTTCTTCTAAATGTGTGGGGCCTCCCAGTGAGAATAATAGGACACATAGTTTTCCCTAACCATGTGACTAGGGTCACATTCCCGTGAGGATCCTATATAGTTTTTAATAGATCCATATAGCATGTTTTTTTCATGGTTTCTCACACCATGTGTCCAAACCATGTGGATTACCTCTTTGTAAAGTGAGATAATCACGATTGGTGCACAGTTTTTCCAATCGTGTGTCCAAACTGTGTGACCCATTTAAAGTGGGGTAAAATGTCCATTTTCCCCTTAATTATCTTATAATCTTACCCCTTGTATTATTTTCCTATTATTTGAAAAGTTATCTCACTTTTTCTTCTATGGAAATATCATAAGCTATATCTATTGATATATTTGTCATCAAAACTTGAAATCAAGATATGATAATCTCCTTGGATTCCTCCAAGAGAAATCTTCAATCCATAGTCTCATTTATTTTTCTTCATCTTATTGGATATTCTATTTTTTGTGAAATCTATTATTCCCTTTTTTGAAAGTGATTGATTTTTATTTTGTTTTATTCTAATACAGAACAAAATAAGGACAAATACTAGATGAGGAGAGTACTAAAGGAATAAGGTAGGTGGTTTACGATGTTTCCATAAAAGTTTCATCATTTATAAGTTTTCATCTTTATGTGCATGTTAGTTTCATCAGGTGATGATTCTTAAATTCATATTACTTCATTAAAATTGTTAAACTCACATTCTAAATACCTTATTAAAAATTTAATTTATTATGTTGGAGGTTGGGACCTCAACACCATCCACCCCAAGTAGGGTGCAGTTTATAATTATGCCTTGGTAACCTATGTTGGGTTTATTTATGACACTATTTGGGTGTACTGAAATTGACCTCAAGAAGGTATGTTTTTCAAATTAATAAATGAATTTTAATTTTTAAATGGAAAGTATATATGTTTAGATATAACTTGGAATATAATTTTATAATGAATTGATATTGGTTTCATGTACATAGAACACATTTTCATGAATAATGAAAGGTAAGGGAATTACACTAATATAATATAATATAATTAAAGTGATAATTTTTTTCACGTCCTTGATTAACCATGTAATGAAGAAGAAAGTTATTGAAACGAACCTAATGAATTATTATATGGAATGTGTAATAAATGGAATAAATTGAATAATGAAATTTGTAAAAGGTGCCTATTGCATATGGAATTTTTTATCTTTATTGGAATGGTCATACTTGGTCCATCCTTGGATTCTAGATGGAATAAATTGATCAGTGAGAGGATTCCATCTTGATTTGACGAGTCGGTTACCAATTAAGATACCCACATTGGAACATGTTACTTTTTTATTAGTGGATTCTTATCATGATGATGTAGTATCCCATCATCATATTTCTACATATTAGAATCACTTAGATACACACCTTGTTTTCATATTGTTGTCTTCAGACATGCAGAGTTATGGATTTACCCCATTGGTCCCATTCACGATTAGCCCAATATCACTATGTATGAGATCCATGGACTCAATTAGAATATTTTATAGTGAAATTCCTTGGGAGTTCCCCTTGGATTACACTAAGACCCCTTATAGCCTGACTTCATCAGGTATTACAATCTGTTTTCTGACCCCTAAGGTCAAGAATTCCATGGTTACACCTTGGATCCTCTGTCATTATTATTATTATGATCTGTCTTAGTACTGTTGAAACCTTTAAATGATTTATCTATATGAATTAAAACCCAAATTAAATAATTAAATGATCTCATGTTCGGAGACATTACCAGCTAGTGTTGAATTTGGAATGAGTAATTTATTTTAAAATTTCTTTACATTTATATACTTGTACACTGTAAAATTTATATTCACATACTATATTTGTATAGAAAGCATTGTTGGTGGCCTAATGAGATTTATCTCACACCCTATCTGGGTCACCATTGGTACCTAGGAAGATTATATAAACACAGACATGGAAAATGGGAAGGGTCTCTCTTTATACGCCTAACATTATTGCTTTCTTAGGATAGAACTTGGTATAAGTTGATTGGGCCAATACACGGGATACCTAGATAGTTTTGGTCTTTTGATTATTTTTTATATCATGTAATGTACTGATTTTATACTTCTATGCATACCTATTTTCTTGTTTTGTAGAGACATGAAATTACATCACCATCTTTTATATATGATTCTCGTTATAGTTCTTGTTGGTTAGTTAGTTCTAGGATGCTTATGTTAGTTTTTTGTTTTTCATTTCATTGATATAATGCTTATACTATTTATCCTTTTATTATACCATTGTGATACACTCTAACTAGATGGAATAGTCTCCCCACATTCACACCCTAGGCCCTCATTACTAGTCTAAAACCTCTGGTGTATGGGGAGGTGCGCTTGAGTCCATGTGGCCAACTGAGTTTGGGGAACCTTTGAGTAGAACCCGAGTAGGGATATCCCAAAGAGGTATCAAAGGTTTTTATTTCTTATAACACTATTTAAGAAAATTATAAAGGAGATTAAAAACAATTTTTAACTTGGTTATAAGTCATGCTTGGGAGTATCGTACCCACATTTCGGGTAAATACCAAGTTACTGGGGAAATTGGAAATTGTTTTTCTATTTTTATCTTATTATAGTCAATATAATTTGATGCACATGAATTGAGATATTTTATATAATTTATAGATATTTTATATAGTCATGGTACAATAAGGATAATTGTTACATTCATTATTATAGGCACCTAGGATTCACATACCATGACATATAGGTTCATTTTGTTACTTTTATTTCCTATGTTTCCTATGATTATTGAGTGATCCATGGTTATTATATATTCTTGTGATGATAACACATTTTTTTTTGAAAAGGAAATTGGTTTTTTATAGTTTTATCATCAATATAAATAGTGTTTCCTATATAGATTGATGGTGGTATCTTAAATAAATAGTTTCTACCCATGTTAGCTATGTACCCCTAGTTACATGAGCTAAGATTTGGCTATGATCACATGATAACCAATTTCAATTATAAGGTGTATGAGACCTTATGAATCCGAAAGCATAATTTAATGATTTGATCCATCATACTTTTTACCTATTATAATCTAAGACCTAATGTAAGGTATTTGGTTGTAATTAAATGGGTGTCAATTTCATTTATAATGTGAATGGGCCTTTATTAATTTGTAATTACGATCCATTTAATCAAATTGATTTATATGTATATAAGCACATACAAATTTAATATTTAAAATATAACTTGTCAATAAAATAGTTTCCAATAAATGGGTGATCCAAATGTAATTTAAAGAGTTTTTTTCTCATTAAATTTCAATTAACCATTCCATAAGATAGAACCCTGGTAAATAAGATCTTGAACACTTAATAATACCCTAGAATTTTAAACTGGTATTTGGGATAGTAACTTGTGTAGTGGAACCTTATTATTGTGATCTCCTTACACTAGTGCTTCTATCATCTTCAAACCATATTCTGAGGCATTTTCTTGTCATTTATAGAGTTATTCCCCTCATTAAATCCTCTAGTTGTGTTTTTAGAGGGTGGTTATGATCACACTTAGGAGGTGGTTGGCCCTAAGCTACCAGTGACACCTCCAGTAGTGACTCCTAAGGAAGCACATTTTATTTCCAATATAGACACTAACACTCAGCTTCAAGAGAGTGCCTTATATCTGATAAACTCTATATATGTTTCTCCACATCCTAATCCTACATTGTTTGATTTGAATCTTGATTTATAGTAGTATCAGCCTCCTGTCTTCTTGGGGGATGGTGGTTCATGGGTTGTTGAGTCTTGGATAGAGTCAATTATTTCTATCTTTGACCATTTGGAGACACCTCTAGAGAGGAGGTAAAATATCACCACTTACATGTTTTGTGATTCCACCTGGTGCTGGTGGGATGTGATTACTCAGACTGGTCTTCATTAGGGAATGTTCTGTGTGGAGTTCCAAACTACCTTCTATGATTATGCTTCAATCAGATGCTGAGATCTAACAAAAATAGATATTTCATGCACCTAGAGTAGGGTATTATAGCTATCATGGACTATTCAATGTGTTTTATTGAGCTACAACACTTTGTAATGCTTCTGGCCTATGATGAGTTATCATGAGCGATACATTTTGAGGATGGTATCATGTATTCCATCCCATCATATGTGAATGTATTTCACCTACTTACTTTTTATGAGATCATTAATTAGGATTTTATCACTAACACGGTCTGAATGAAGCTGATAGTATTAGCCACATAGGATTAGTGACGAGATGGGGAAATAGTTATTCTAGTAGTAAGAAAAATAGCCTTGAGGTTTCTCATAAAAGAAATAGAGGATAGAGTATCTAAACTAGAAGCTCCATTATATTCCATCAGTGTGGATATAAGGGGTATATGAAGCCTCTGTGTGATGATAAAGACCTGATGGGGTGTCATTTTTATGCATATATGGATCATATTTAGAGGTTCTATTAGACCTTTCCACTTACTTCTTGTGGAAGAGGATCTTCACCATCTCCACCTTTAGAAGTGGGATCAATTCTTCCATGTCAAGCAGGAATCTAGAGTATCACCTGCAGTACAAGATTAGGAGACGGTCATGGTTATGGTATCTAGACTTTTTATTATGATCACCTGCGGAGTGGGCCTACTCTAGGTAGTCTTATTATAGGTCAGGTTCATAGATCAATTCAATTGAAAGATTTATAGCTGATACCTAAGCATCAGAGTGAAATACCATCTACAGTGTGAGGTATTGTTCTATTATCCTTTATTTTCATGTCATCTTTATTCAATACAGATGATTCTCACTCCTCTATATCTTATTCATCCATTTAAAGTATTAGGCTAGAAATACAGTACTTTTGTGGTTGATGACCCTAGACACAACATTAGGTGCGTGGTTAGGGGTATTTTTCAATGTAGGTATTGCCCCCTTGTGATTCGCATTTATTCCTTCTTATGGGATCTTTTTTTCCTCGAGATGATGGTATTAAATTTCATTCTCAGGATGAATTGTTTGGTCCCCTATCACACCTATGTGAACTTCTATCTTTAGAGGGGTCATTTACATCACTATAGGGTAGCAGTTATCTAGACAAGGTTGAGTGGAATGTCAGGGTTGGTAGAGCTAGACCGGTGCATCATGGG
Source organism: Viscum album (assembly GCA_963277665.1). Lineage (NCBI taxonomy): Eukaryota > Viridiplantae > Streptophyta > Magnoliopsida > Santalales > Viscaceae > Viscum > Viscum album. The sequence continues at coordinate 1,678,990,239 of OY728119.1, read as the reverse complement.
ATAGGTCGAGTGACTTCCCATATTTCGAGTATTTATCTAAAGGAGTGGGTTCTACATCAGGATAACTTTCCTTTGATAGTAGATCATTTCAGGGACATCTTTCTTAATGATTTTTTAAGCTTACCTCCTGAGTGATAGATAGAGTTTACGATCAATTTTATTCTATGAGTAGCTCCAGTATCTATCCCTCCATACAGGATGGCACCTATTGAGCTCCAAGATCTCAAGAGATAATTGGAGGACTTAGAATCAAAGTGTTTTATCCATCCCAGTACTTCATCTTGTGGTTCACTCATGCTTTTCTCTAAGAAGTGGGATGTTACCCTTAGGCTATTCATGGGATACCGATGGTTGAACCATATTATGGTTAAGAACTGATTTCCATTACCTCAAATAGATGATCTTTTCAACTGTATTTTAGGAGATATGGTGTTTTCTAAGATTAACCTGAGACTGGTCTATCATCATGTGTGAGTTAGGCCTTCAGATATACCACATACAATTTTCTGATGTCAGTCCAGTTTATATGAGTATCTATTTATGTCCTTTGTTCTTATGAAAACACCCTCTATTTTCCTATCTTTTGTGAATAGGGTTTTTCACTCCTATATGGATTATTTTTCCATGGTTTTTTTGGATGAAATCTTGGTTAATTATAATAGTCATATAGACCATGCTAAACATCATGAGATAATTTTGAGGAAACTTAGAGAGAACTAGATATATTTTAATCTCTCTAAAATCCACTTTTGGATTGAAATTTTTTCACTTTTTGGGTCATATTTAGAGGTGTTACTGTGGTGGGTTGGGTTAGACCAATGGGAAGATCATGCGGGATGTGGATTTTATTGAGCAGTCCATCCCAGTTGATAAATAATGCAGGTTTAAAAAATAAAATCCCAACACTATATATGTGGTACCCATGGACTAACAGGATAGCCCATGGGATTAATGAAAATAATTTATAAAAATATTTTTCTTATTGGTGAACCATGATAAAGTGGAGTGGGAAAATAAAAAAAAATTTGAGATTCGTAGAAAATATTTAGTTTTCAATTAAAAAAAACCCAACGACAACAATAACCATTAAAAATTTATATATTTTTTAATTTGTGGGATTAATATCATCTCAGGTGGTCTATTTAACCTGACCGTCCAAACTAGTTTATGGACAACAATACCCTTGCGACTCTTGTTAATGTTGTAACTAATACATAATATTTATTATATATACATATAATAATAAATATTATTTATTATATAGATTTAAATAATACATATAATATATTTATTAAATATACAAATAATATACATTATTTATTATTTTTATATAGGAAAAATTCTAATGAAAATTTCTAATGGAAATTTGGTGTGCAAGTTTCTATTAGAAATTTCATGGGTAAATTTTCATAGAAATTTTACACCTAAAATTATAACATAAAATTACAAGGAAAATATATTAATTCATAAATAAAAAATTCAAATTTTCAGAGAAAAACTTTTGATGCCCACATTCACTAAAAATTTAATTTGAATCCACACTTAAATTTTTATATGAAAAATTCCATTTGATTTTATTGGAATTATACTGAAAATTTAATTAAAATATTCTAAAATAAATATAGTCTTAAATTTTAAATTGAAATATATTAACACAAAAACAAAAAATTAAAATTTTCTCTAAAAATTTGAGCAAAAAATATTCTATTTAATTTTTTAGTACAAACTTTTACAGGAAATTTGTGTTGAAATTTTTCACTGGAAATTAACAGTTCAATTTCTTATATAAAATTAAAATGTATATATATTAAAAAATAAATTAAAATTTTCAATTTTCAATAATAAAAACTTAAATAAAAATATATTAATACATATATAAAAAATTATACATTTTAACTAGAAGATTTTATTGAAAATTTTCATGAAAAACTTTTAGTACAGATTTTCACTAGAAAAGTTTAGTTCAAATCACCACTTATATTTTCAGTGAAAATTTCCATTTGATTTTTATTATAATAATAATGAATATTTGATTAAAAATATTATAAAATAAACTCAAGATCAAATTTTCCTTTCAAATATATTAACACGTAAATAATGTGACTTTACACTAAAAATTTGAACCATAAATTTCCAATGGAATTTTCCAATGAAAACTACCACAGTAAATTCATACGGAAATTTCTACTAGAAAACCACAGTTTAATTTTTATCTTAAAATTACAATGTTGATACTTTAAAAAATGAAAAATTTAAATTTTCACTGGAAAATTACATTTAAAATTTTCATTAGAAACATTTACTATAAACTTTCACTGTAAACGTCCACTTAATACTTTAACAAAAATATATTTATATGTAAATAAAAAATAAAAAAATTTATCAGAAATTTACATTGAAAATTTTCACTAAAAACTCTTAGTGGAAATTTTCATTGGAAAATTATAGTTTAAATTTTCATTTAAATTTCTAATTTACATGACCAAATTATATTTTCTATACACTATAATTTTATTATTATCAGTGTAAATCTATACTCCAAATTTTCAATGAAATTTTACACTGAAAATTTTTATTGGATACTTGATTATCAAAATTTTGAAATAAATATGCTTTTTTAAATGAAAATATATAAATACATAATATTATTATATATTTATTATTATCATTTTTCATTTTTATTTATCCTATTTATAAATTTTTTCTAAGTTAACTTTAAAAACTCAAAGTAATATACATATTTTTTGTTAAAATGAAATAATAGACATTGTATTTTTTTATTGTATGATTTTATCAAAAATTATAAAAATAAAAAAAATATGTTAACATTTATTCTATTTTAAAATAAAAAACTAGACATTATATTATTTTTTTAAATACTACAAAAAATACATAAATATTAATATATAAAAATTTATAATAATAAATTCAAAATACATAAATAAAAATATCATTAAAGCGTTGTATTATAAACAAAAGGGTAATATTTTAAATCCATTTTCTGAATTATTACATAAATATTTTAATAAATTAATCCTATTAATTAATCTAGTGCAACACTCCAAATAAACACACATGTCATCTATCTTGTGTCCAATCAGACTGCCAAGTTCAAAACCCAAAATCAGACGTTATTTCCCTGATTTATGTATAGTTTTATTAAACTTGAACTATTTTCCCCACTCAAGTTAATTTATTGTATTAAATTATTTTATTATATTTTTCAAAAATAACTATTTGGAATACTACTTATAATTGCAGGTCAAATGGGTCCCACATACACTAGTCGGGCTTGTCCGTGCGGGTTGTAGGTTTTGCGGGTTGGAAGAAATGCGGTCCAAATTTTTATGGGCCTAAATATTCAAACCCCTAACCCATATAAATAAATGGTCTAATGGATCATCCCACGGTCTTAAGTTTTTTTTCATATATAGTCATATTATCTCAGAATCTAGAGTATTATTTGACCTATAGAATGTGAGTGTCATGGTTTCCTGGGAGCAGTGCAAGAATGTGTTTAATATACGATGTTTCTTGGGGGTATATGGATATTAAATTAATTTCAAAAATGACTTATTAAACCTCATTACACCTCTTAATGGTCTTACTAATAAGGGTGTGAAGTTCTTGTGCTCTGAAGTGTGTGAGAAGGCCTTTCAGAAGATGAAATGAAGGAATACTTCTATGAAATTTGTAATTCTTCCAGATCCTATTAGAGACTATACCATGTTCTATGATGTATCAAAAATTAATATGGGTGAATTTATGATGCATTAAGATATATTCATTACATTCAAGTATTTTTAGTTGATACATCATGATCTTAATTACCTACTTCATGACCTTGAGCTAGCAGAATTTGTCTATGCTTTGCGTTGCTGGAGACACTATCTGGTGGGTGGGTACTTTGTGGTGTATATCGACTAAAATATCCTCAAATATATCTTTAAAAAGAGTGAATTGAATATCATACAACTAATATGGGTATAATAACTTAATTCTCTTTATTTTGATCTTGACTATATGCCTTGAATTTTTAATGCAGTAACTGATGCACTAAGCCATAAAACTCAGGAAAAATCCATACAAGAATCCAGTGATGAATATAAATTAATCTCCCTATTTTCTAAGCTAGATTTGTAGGTTCATGAGAGTCATGAGAAACCTTTTCATACAACCTTATTTTTTACCACTTCACTCCCAGAGAGAGTGAAAATAATGAAATTCTCATATACTTAAAAGTCTTGGTTCTCTCTGAGAGTATCTCTAGTGATGACCACCCTGGTTGGTATGTTGATGGAGATAATATCCAATATAAAAATGGGAATGTCTTGGTTCCTAAAAACATGAGATAGGAACTGATGCGAGAGTCCAACACTTATAGGTGGGTAGTTAATCCAATATTCTTTAATATGTTTCAGGATATGTGTTTCCAGTATTTGTGCTTAGGTATGAAATGTTAGATAGTAGGTTTTATCACTAGGTGTTCCACCTATCAACGGGTGAGGGCGAAGCACTAGTGGCTTGCTGGATTTTTTCAACCATTACTATTCCCATAATGGAAATGAGAAGATATCGAGATATATTCTATTGTTGACTTACCAATGTCACCTCAAAGTAGTTATGTGGTTTGGGTAGCTGTGGATCAAATGATGAAAGTATCCTCCTTTTTCCTATCTAGGAGACTTTATCAGTAGGTGAGTTGGAAAGATTTTATGTTTGTGAGGTTATAAAGCTTTATGGATTCCCACTTATTAACATTTCAAGTAGGGATACTCATTTCACATTGAGGTTATAATAGGGGTTACAGATATATTTGGGTACACGGGTGATTCTGGGTACAACTTTTGACCCTCATATCGATGGAAAGTTGGAATAGATTATATAAGTGTTGGAGGACATGCTCTGAGCAGGTGTCCTTAATTTCAGTGGTTCATGGGAGAAGAATATACCTCTCATAAAATTATCATACAATAATAGGTATAAATAAATGATTCAGATGGATCATTATGATTCTTGTAGGATAGGTCGTGTCATTCACCCCTATTCTAGTTAGAGGAAAGAGAGGCAGTGCTACATGGTCCTTGTATCGTGTAAGAGAATTTGGAGTAGGTGTAGTTGATCAAAAATGTATGTCTATTGCTCAGTATAGATAGAAATCTTATGTCGATCATCATCAATGAACTCTAGAGTATGATCATGAGGATCAAGTTTTCTTATGGGTATCACCCACACTTAGGAATAGAAGGATACAAAGGAAAGGGAATATGTCACCTCGTTATGTCGAGCTATTTGAGATTTTTGATAGAGTAAGGTTTGTAGCCTATATTTTGTTATTACAGTATATATATTGTTCCATGAATGATGTCTTCCAAATTTCATAGTTTCACCCTTATCATGTAGAACCATCTCATACTTTTTATCACAAGAATGTGGAGTTATATGTTGATGATTCTTTTGAGGGGTATCCCATAAGCATCTTTAACTAGAGAATTAAGGTTCTATGAGGCCCGTATGTCCATGTAGTATAGTTTTTATTGTATCATATCTATTTATAGGATGAGACTAGGGAGAAGGAGGATAACATACATGATCAGTGGCTATATTTGTTCTCAAACAACGTTCTACCACCCTTATAAAGGAAACTTTGGGATGAGTTCCTTTAAGGGGGAAGACTGTAAGAACCATGTATTCCTATAAGGTATGGATCCTTTAATTTTTGGTTTAATTCCTTGGTTTTGACCAAACATGAATGCCTAGTGAGGAAATGGAGGATACAAGTGTTTTTGGGGATTGTTCGAAGCCTAGACCCCTGACCGGTGGAAGAAAACACTAGGATTGATGTCACGACCCGTCCTCGGGGCCCGTGTCGTGACTACCCCAAGACCACCTTCCATAGGCCAGGGGATGGCGACAAGCACCAAGGTGTAAATCCCGGTAAAAAGGGAAGGCATTGCATTTTTAAAGTAAACAAGAACCACAGAGTAAGCAAGCGGAAGAAGTAAACACTAAGTAAATGCTGGTAAAACAGTAATCACAAAGAAAACTTGAAACACACATGCAATCAATGTTTCTGTGCATTAAGTCAGAAATCAGAAGTCAGGATCCTAGTGTACGGATACGTCGGCCGCCGCACCAACACTGGACTCCCTGGACTGATAACCACACCCAATACGCTAAACACTATTGCTTCACATAGAAAAAGATCAGAGTCCCAAGTTATGTGGTAGAACCGAACTCCTCTAATACCAATTTGTCACGACCCGTCCTCGGGGCCTATGTCATGACTACCCCAATCCTGTCTTCCATAGGCCAGGGGCTGGAGACTAGCACCAAATGCGTAAATCCCGATAACAGGGAATGCATTGCCTTTATAAAAGTAAACATACACCACAGAGTACAAGAGGAAGTAAAAAACTAAAGTAAAACTGAAACAAGTTGTGCTGAAAGTAAGTGGGCCAATATACAAACTCAAACTAAAAGTAAAGTACAACTGGAAAGGGAAAACAACAACTGAAAAGTAAAGCCACAACGTCGAGCTGTCCACTGGAAATCCCACCTGAAGGGTGGGTACAGAAATCCTACACTGCTCCTCGGGTCCATCCTACCACTCCGAGTACGTCCCACATAGTGGTCCACCTCCAGGTACCGTCCTTCTCCACAAGCCTCAACCACGATCAGCTCTATCGTCTTTCGAAGAAGTATACCTGTGTGATCCTCACAGCGAGCCTACTACATGCAGCAGCAGGCCGATGGTGGATCTTGATGCTCTAGGTGCACGATGAGGCATCTCTTCTCTGTACGGACTTTGAGAGCCTCTTCCACTCGGAGTTCGTCCCAGCCACCCTCCGTACGGTGTGCATCCAGGAGCTTCTTCAGCTGCGGCAGGGCAGCATGACGGTCACCCAGTACTCGGCGAGATTTACTGATCTCTCGCGCTACTCTAAAAACATGGTACGGGACCCATTCTTCTGGGCCTGGACCTTTGATCAGGGATTGAGACATGAGATCAGGGCATCACTGATCTCCCTCAGCATTCCGACTCAGACGGGAGTAGTGGAGCGATCCCTTTTGATCGAGAGCTTTCTTGCTGAGTCTACACCAGCGCCGAGACCCACCGCAGGGCGGCACGTAGCAGAGTCTTCTGCAGCAGGCAGTCGATGGATGACTCATGGGTCCAAGCAGACCAGACCCTTAGGCAGACGACCTCAGGACACTGGCTCAGTAGTGCAGGGCACACAGCGCGGAGCCAGTCTTTCGAGAGGCAGGCAGTGGTACTCGTGCGGCGGGCAGGGCCACATGGCTCATGATTGCCCGACCCGTCGTGCGAGGAGCAGCAGACGGTTGAGGGACCACCGAGGCAGAGGCAGAGGGTCGACCGTGGCGGTCCGCAGGGAGCAGGCGGACGAGGTAGAGGAGATGGCCGAGCAGCAGGTGGTGGGCGACGCTTTGAGACCCTACCACCACCACCACCAGGAGGTCCACCCCGACCTCAGGGGAGAGCACAGCTTCAGGCAGCTGAAGCTTATGATCATGGAGCTCTGGAAGCGGGTGGACTAGTGCAGGACTAGCTCCAGGCATAGAGGCCTTTGCCCATAATGCATCTAGCTTTGTAGTTTGTGTTTCCTTGTGTCCTTGTACTTTGAGTTGAGGTAATAAAAGACACTTGCAATGATGACGTTTGCTTTCTTGTCTTTTGTTTGTTATTACAAAGAGGTTCCGGTTAAAAAAACTGTTGACTTGACCCTCACTTGCGAGATTCTTACTGGAGGAGACCCAGTGACCACACACTGATGCCGATAGTGTGACTCAACCCTTGAGGCGAGAGTAACGGTTGGATCTCTTGGTTGCAGCATCGAGGCCTTACGACGTCATCTGTGCCATGAATTAAATAATCATGATGGGATTGACTGTATTAGGAAAGGAACGTGGTTCATCCAGGGGATGAGACCGGATTTCCCTTTTCGGAAAAGGAGAAATCTTTGCAGCTTTTCAGAACATTAAGGAGGAAGGGGAAACCCTTTGTGTGGTCAGACAGATGTCAGCAGAGCTTCCAGGAGCTGAGACAGAGATTGACCAGCACACCTATCTTGAGGTTGCATGAGGATGGAGTAGGGTACGTAGTCTACTACAATGCATCAGGGACCGGACTCAGATGTGTCCTGATGCAGGAGCGGGCTGTGATCGCCTATGGATCACATCAGTTGAGGCCGCATGAGAAGAACTACGCTACCCATGACCTAGAGTTAGCAGCAGTGGTCTTCGCTCTGAAGACATGGCGACCCTACCTGATGGGCGAGCGCTTTAAAGTCTTTTCTAACCATCAGAGCCTCTGATACCAATTTGTCACGACCCTTCCACGGGGCTCGTTCCATGACTACCCCAAGCCCGCCTTCCATAGGCCAGGGGCTGGCGACTAGCACCAAGGCGTAAATCTTGGTAAAAAGGGAAGGAATTGCCTTTGTAAAGTAAACAAGCACCACAGAGTAAGCAAGCGGAAGAATTAAACACTAAGTAAAAGCTGGTACAACAGTAATCACAAAGAAAAATTGAAACACACATGCAATCAATGTTTTTGTGCATTAAGTCGGAAATCAGAAGTCAGGGTGCTAGTGTACGGATACGTCGGTCTCCGCACCAACACTGGACTCCCTGGACTGATAACCACACCCAATATGCTAAACACTATTACTTCACATAGAAAAATATCAGAGTCCCAAGTTCTGCGGTAGAACTGAACTCCTTTAATACCAATTTGTCATGACCCGTCCTCGGGGCCCGTGCCGTGACTACCCCAAGCCCGCCTTCCATAGGCCAGGGGCTGGCGACTAGCACCAAAGGCGTAAATCCCGATAACAGGGAATTCATTTCCTTTATAAAAGTAAACATACACCATAGAGTACAAGCGTAAGTAAAACACTAAAGTAAAACTGAAACAAGCTGTGCTGAAAGTAAGTGGGCCAGTATACAAATCCAAACTGAAAGTAAAGTACAACTGTAAAGGGAAAACAGCAACTGAAAAGTAAAGCCGCAACGTCAAGCTATCCACTAGAAATACCACCTGAAGGGTGGGTACAGAAAGCCTCCACTGCTCCTCGGGTCCAGCCTACCGCACCGAGTATGTCCCACCTAGTGGTCCACCTCCAGGTATTGTCCTGCTCCGCAAGCCTCAACCACGATCAGCGCTATCTGTCGTCTGCAACCAACACAACGTAGTGCGGGCATAGCCCGTGAAGGGGTTAGTATAAGCTACTCAGTAGGGATCCCGAGACCCCTGAAGGTCTCCTAGAATCCACAAAGGATAAACCACAAAGGAAAGATACAATCACGAAGTAACATCTGACACGGCTTAGGTATATTCCCATACATATACATAAGTCATCAATTCTCATTCGGATCCAACATCCAAGCCCAAGTACAACCCAGTCCACACAGGAAAGAAAAACGTCAATCCACACAGGATAGCTCAACACAATCCACATAGGAAAGAAAAACAGCTTGTTTGACGTTTTGCTTTCCTGTGTAGCTCAACACAATCCACACAGGATAGCTCAACACAATCCACATAAGCCCGTGCAGGGGTGAGTATAAGCTACTCTATAGGGACCTCGATACCCCCGAAGGTCTCCCAGAATCCACAAAGGATAAATATAAGCTACTCAGTAGGGACCCCATGCAAGGGTCTCGGGGTCCCTACTGAGTAGCTCAACACAATCCACAGAGGATATCTCAACATCTGACATGGCTTATGTAGATTGTGTAGAGCTATCATGTGTGGATTGACGTTTTGATTTCCTGTGTGGAATGGGTTGTACTTGGGCTCGGATGTTGGAGCCGAACGAGAATTGATGACTTAAGTATATGTATGGGCATATACCTAAGTCGTGTCGGATGTTACTTCGTGATTGTATCTTTCTTTTGTGGTTTATCATTTTTGGATTCTGGGAGACCTTCGGGGGTCTCGGGGTCCCTACTGAGTAGCTTATACTCACCCCTGCATGGGCTATTCCCTCACTACATTGTGTTGGTTGCAGACGACAGACAGTGCTGATCGTGGTTGAGGCTTGTGGAGCAGGACGATACCTGGAGGTGGACCACTAGGTGGGACATACTCAGAGTGGTAGGCTGGACCCGAGGAGCAGTGGAGGCTTTCTGTACCCACCCTTCAGGTGGGATTTCCAGTGGACAGCTCGACGTTGCGGATTTACTTTTTAGTTGATGTTTTTCCTTTCCAGTTGTACTTTACTTTCAGTTTGGGTTTGTATACTGGCCCACTTACTTTCAGCACATCTTGTTTCAGTTTTACTTTAGTGTTTTACTTCCGCTTGTACTCTGTGGTGTATGTTTACTTTTATAAAGGCAATACCTTCCCTGTTATCGGGATTTACGCCTTTGGTGCTAGTTTCCAGCCCCTGGCCTATGGAAGGCGGGCTTGGGGTAGTCACGACACGGGCCCCTAGGATGGGTCGTGATAATTGATGATTAGTAGAAACTATTCCACCCAGTCTATATAGTTTCTTCTAACCATGTGGGGCCTTCCATTAAGTAGACTAGGGTGTATGGTTTTCCCTGACCAAGAACCCTAGGTCTTATTCCCTTAAATATCCTCTTTATTTTTTAACAGATCCATATATCATGGTTAGAACATGGTTTCTCAAACCATGAGGCCAAACTATTCATATTCTTTCATTAGGTAGTGACCTATACAATATTGGTGCACGGTTTGGCCAACTGTGTATCCAAACCATGTGAAACCTTTAAAGTGGGGTAAAATGACCATTTTTCCTCTAACTTTCTTATAATATTTCCCCTCCTTTTTTCCCTCCTACACACACAGGGAACTCCCTTTTTCTTTTGTAGAAAACTCGTATGCTAGGTTTTTTTTATATATTCATCGTCCAAACTCAAAATAGAGATATGATCGTCTTTTTTGGATTCTTCTAGGTATGATCTTCAATACTTAGAATCATTTATATATTGTTCATCCTATAAGATGTGCTATTTTATTGTGATCTCTTATGCCCTATTTTCAGGATGATCGACCACTATTCTGTTTTCTTCCAATACAGGCCATACTAAGGGTTGATACTGTATGAGGATAGTACTATAGGCATAAGGTAAATGTCCTATAACTTTTACCTAAAAGTCTCATCATTTTTAGATGTTCATCATTGATTGAATGCAGATTTCACTAGGTGATGCTTCTTAAATTCATATTCCTTCATCATAATCATAAAACCTATATTCTAAAGCTCTTATTAAACATGTCCTTCATACCATTAGAGGTTGGGTCCTCAGTTTAATCCACCCCAAGTAGGGTGTAGTGACTAATTATTCCTTGGTAACCCATGTTAGGTTTATTTTCAACACCATTCATATGGGACAAACTTGACCTCAAAAAGGTAAGTGTTTAAAATTAATAAATGTATCTTAATTGTCAAATGGAAAGAATATATGTTTAGATATATCTTTTTCTAGAATTTTATATTGAATAGATATTGGTTTCATGTCCTTAGAACACATTTTCATGAATAATGAATGGTATGGGAATGAACCTAATAAAATATTATATAATTAAAGTGATAAATGATTTCATGTCCTTAATTAACTATGTCATGATGATAAAAGGTAATGGAATGATCCTAATGACTTATTTAATGGAATGAGTAATACATGCCCTAAATTGAATAATGAAATATTTAAAAGGTTCATATTGAATATGGACCTTTTTATCTTTTCAGAAATGGTCATACTTGATCCAGCCTTGGATTCTTGAGGGAATGCCTTGGGCACTCAAAGGACGCCATTATGATTTGAGGATTCGGTTTCCAAGGGAGATACCCAAATTGGATCATGGTCCTTTTCTATTAGTTAATTCTTAGAATCATATCATAGGATCCCTTTACCTTATTTTCATATATTATAATGCCTTGGATACACTCATTGGATTCATCTTGATGTCTTCAGACACGTAGTGCCATGGATTCACCCCATTGGGCCCTGTCATCATTAGCCAGGGATTACAATGGATGAGATCCATGGACTTGGTTAGACTCATTTATAGTGAAATTAATAGGGCATTCTCTTGGGATTAAACTCAAAGCCCATATAGTCAGACTGTAATAATTATTACTATAAGTTGTATGACCTTTGAGGTCAAGGATGACTTGGTTACACCTTGGATCCTCTTTCATTAATTTTATGATATGTCTCAATGTTATTGAAACATTCACATGATTTATCTATAGGAACTGAAACTGAAGTTAATTAATTAAATGATCTCAGGTTAATAGTCATTACTTTTTGAGGATGAACCAAGTATGAGTTATTTATTTTGAAATTTCTTTACATTTATATACCTACACATTATACAGTTTATATTAAAATAATGGATTTTTATATACGCCATTGGTGGTGGCCTACTGAGATTTATCTCACACCCTATCTAGGCTGTCTTTGGTACCTGGGTAGAATATATGATCATAAGAATGGAAAAGAGTAAGTTTCCCGCATTAGAATTTTGACTTTCTTGCTTTCAGAGGATAGATCTTGGTAGAAGATGACTGAACCAGTGCCCAAGATTCTGGGATAGTTTTGGTCTTTTTTTATTCTTTATTATAGCATGTATTGAACTAATTTCCTACTACCATGCATACCTATTTTCTTTTTTTAGAGACATGAAATTACATCATTATATTTTTATATATGATTCATATTATATCTCTTGTTGATTATTTAGTACTTGAATGATTATGCTTGTTTCCAATGTTTATTTCATTGATATCATACTTCCATTGTTTATCATTTTATTACACATATGTGCTATAATCTGAAAAGATGGAATTGTCTCCCCACAAACATAACATTGGACCTCACTACTAGTTATTAGCCTCGGGCATATAGGGAGGCGTGCTTGAGGCCATGTGTACAACAGAGTTTGGGGAACCTTTGAGTGGCACTCGAGTTGAGGCATCAAAAAATCTTGTTCAACTACTTCATTAGATGAATGTTCCTCACTAGACATTCCTTCTTACACAATCTCCAACCATGACCTGATTCCTTGATTCCCATTAAGTTTCATTGCATGCACTCCAGCAGAGGCATACTGACCATGAGGTTCGAAAGTAGCCATAACATCAACACACTCCCTCGGATAAGGGTGGTCCCAACTGGTGTTGACCCATCATCAAAAAGTACATCTACAATAGAAGGTTCAAGAGGTCCAGCTTTGGAGAGATCATCCAGACAAACTAAATTTACCCCCTAACCAGGCTCACAACCATGCCCCTTTCACTCCAAGACAACTTGATTACACACTCCTCCATCTTGAGGTTAAGCATGAACATAATTTTCAAGAAAACCTTGATCATTGGATTTCAATCATCTAATGTTTTTAAAGCATGAATTTTCATTATTCCCTCACACAGAGAAAAAAAATATATAGATCTCTTTAAATTCAAATTTTCATGTCATATGACCTTACAATCCATAAAAAACCTAGGAACATTTTCATATTCAATTATCATATTAATCTCATCATCAAAAGTTGAAAAAAAAACTCTATCAACTAAAGTAGAACAAAAATACAATTCCACAAAAAAATAACATAGTGCTCAAACCTGGCCACCTTAGTTTTTATTTCTATTTTAATAGGACCCTTGATAGGAATTGCAATATCATAAAGGATCATAGGGTAACAAAGTATTGAGTTTAAACGATATACCTTTACCCACAACTAAACACAGAAATTTCCAACCACCAAAGGATTGAACTTTTGATCCCATTCCCAGATATGTAGAAAACCATGACTGAGAAATATCGATCCAAATCCCCTAACCCTCATCTTCAATTCTTCATAAGGGAAGATAATTTGGAAAAACCATGGCCCAATGAGATGCATTTACAATTTCAAAATCCATAAATTTATAAAAGACGCTTGACAAGATCCTGGATTCTCCATGGCTTAGATCCCCTTGAAAAAATAAGACAAGCAATGATGGAATGATCACCAATATCCAGGTGTTCCAAGACACCAATCATGTCAGCCTTTACATGGGAAATTTTTCCCTTCTGATGAATTCCACCCGCAAATCAACCCTTGAAGAGAGAGAGGAGTGGGAACTATTATCAAGTGAAGCAGCTACAACAGTCCCTCTACAAATTGATTTTCAACGTTCCATTCTAACACCCACATGTTTGTGGGAGTTGAATCATCCTTATATGAGGAAGATATCATCCAAAGTTTGAAGAGATGAAGATTCCATGAGCTTCGAGCCTTAATCTCCATTGAAGTTTAGAGAGAGATGCTCTCAGAGACCCAAACCCATCCACATCAATTATATATATTTATATAATTATATATATATATAATAAATATATATAAATATAAATATAAATATAGTAAATATATTTATTATAATTTTATAGTTATTTAAATATATAATTTTTTATTTATAATTATATAAATACTTTTAATATATATATATATATTAAATTATTAATAATTATAAATATATAATTTTATAAATATAATAAATATACATTTGTAAATATATTTATTTATAAATATTTATTTATAAATATATTTTTAACATTATTAATGAATACATAATCTTAAATGCATGGATGTTAAAAATGAGGGAAATTGAATAATTAAAACTGAGTAGACTTTAAAAATATTAAGAAATGGATAAGTTTTATTAATTATACAAATTATTAAAAAAACTTAATATGGATATATATTGAAATAAATATGAATACATATTGAAAATATTAAAACATAATAAATAAATAATATAAATAAATATTAGAAAATGATTAATTTCAAAAAAATGAAAAATATTAAAAATGAATAAATAAATGTTACTAATTAAAAACATAATATATTAAATATATTATCTTACTAAATGAAATTCAAAAATGAATATTAAAATTTTAATAAATTTCATAAATATTTGGTGTGTATGTTTTTATATAAGATTTCATTAATTTTGTAAATATTTGTGTGTGTTGGATTTAATGTGTATGTATATATATATATATAGACAAGTTTGATATATGTTAAATTGAATAATGATATTATATTATATTTAATGTCTGTTAATGAAATAAATAATAAAAATAATGAATAAATTTAAAAATGAACAACTGTTAATAATTTTATGGATAATTTTTAAAAAAAATAAAAATGAGTATTTATATATGTTAAAATGAAAATGAATACATATTAATTATTTAAATTACAACCATATTAAAAACATTTAATGTTAATAAAAAAATTATAAATAAATATTAGAAAATGGATAAAATTACAAAAAAATTGAACAATGAAAAATTGTAAATGAATAAATTATAAAAATATTAAATATATTAATGAATAATTATGTATTAAAATATTGAAAATGAATAAATTAAAATAATATTAAATGAATAAATATATAAATTATAAAAAAACAACACACTTAACATTATTAGTGAATAAACTATATTAAATAAATACATGTTAAAAATTATTGAAAAATGATTATATATATATAATTAAATAATTAATATATTATTTATTACTATATATATATTAAATTTATTATTTTTTAATAATTTTATTCATTTTTAGGAATGTTAAAAATTAAATTAATTATTTAATTATATATAGTATACTATTTATTAATATAAATATATTAAATTTAAAAAAATAATTATAATAAATTTGGGGGTTGGGCCGATCTAGACCGTAAAACCAAATTAATATATGTTTAAATAAACTGAATATATATTAATTATGTAACTTACAAGAGTATTAAATACCTTAAATGTTTAAAAAAATATTAAAAATTTGATTGATGAAATATTTATTAATAAAAATGAATAAATTTAGTATATATATACAGTAATAAATAATATATTAATTATTTAATTTTATTATTAATTATTTAATAAATTTATTCGTTTTTATTAAATATAAACAGTGAATCAATTATTTAATTATATATATAGTGTTTTTTTAATTTTTTTAATTTTTAGTTAAATAAATAATATACTATTTGTTACTATATATATATTAAATTTAATAAATTATATATATATAATTAAATAATTAATATATTATTCATTAATATTTGTCAATATATATATAGATGAATATATATCAATATTTAATACATATCATTATATTTTAAATATATCTATATATATTTTTATATATTAACATTTAATGTATCAATATATATTTTAAAATATGAAATAAACATTTAATTATTTAAAAATTAATAAATATATGTAAATATTAAAAGTAAATAAATTTTAAAAAAATTGAACAAATAATAATAAAAAACAAAAAAATTTAAGATATATATTTATTAATATTTAATAAATTTATATGTATCAATATATATTTTTGTGTATGAAATAAGAATTAAATTATAAAAAAATTGAGTAACTCAACTACCTCTCTACCTGAAGAGCCATCTATTTAGGCAACCCAACCGAGAATACCTACTAAGTGAGTGGACCACGGTGAGTAGAGGGTGGGCCAAGGCACATGTGTGTAGGCACGAACCCATTTAGGTATGTGGAGAGTGCATGCAAGATCCTATTCATGCAATAATCTTCAGGTGTGGTGATTCTATAAAATAGTATTAAAATAAGTGTCTGAACATCCATAAGTTTGATATATGACTCATGCGTGCAATCACTTTAGTTATATCAATGCTTTAACTAGCAATGATAAAGACAACCTTTATCATTGCTATAAAATGTGTTGAAAAAGGGTACCCCTTTTGAGTGCTACAAAAAAAGAATTAATAAAATGAACACTTTATGAGTGCTGAAAAAGTGCTAATAAAGGTTTTATTTTATCAGTGCTTTTTAGCACTGATAAAAATTACCTTTATGAGTTCTTTTTTAGTAGTGATAAAGGAAACATTTACCAACACTTTTTTCTATTGATAAATAAACCCAAATCTATTGTAGTGTATAACTATATACAAATCTCCACTGAGAAATCTCTCATGGGAGATTCATCCTACAAATCTGCACTGGGGAATCTCCCATGGGAGATTCACAGTGCCAATATGCACTGGGAAATCTTCACTAGGAAATTTGTACATTATTATATTTATATATTATATTGGTAAATAATTTTATTAATATATATTCATGCATGCATGCATGTGGGTACTTATATTTATATGTATGTATGTTTTTATTTATGTGTTTGTATACACTTATATATATGTATGTATGAATGTATATAATATTATATATATTCTTATATATTTTTAAATAATTGCATTAATATATATATATATATATTCATGCATTCATGCATGTCTGTATATACCGATATTTACTTGTATGTATGATTATATGTATGTGTTTGTGCTCATATTTAAATATAGGTATTTAAGTATATATGCATGTCTATAACTGTATTAATTTTCATGTAAAAATATTTCAATGTATTTATATATATATATATATATATATATATTAATGTATTTAACACATACAAATATGTATTTACGCAAACATACAATGATTTTTATTATATATATGTGTGTGTCTGTGATTAATGATTTTTATATGTGTGTAAGTAATTATGTAAGAATATATTGTATATATTCATATTCATTAATTTATATATATATATATATGAGTGTGTGCGTGTGTGTACGTGATTAGTGATTTTTAGATATAATTATTGATATGTTGGTATAAAAAAATTAATTACTACTTAAATTGTATAAAAAATACATTCTAAATTTTATGGAAAAAAAAATTATGTTGTATGTATAATTATATATATGTTTTTATATATCTTGATATGTTATGTGAAATATGTATGTAAGCATGTATATATTTATTTTTATAAATACATTTACATAATTATATTTTTAAATACAATGCGGAAAAACCGCTTAGTTGCGATGGTCCCTTTGATCATCGCAAATAGTCCCTATGGGAACCATTATTTGTGAGTGGTATTTACTCTCATCATAATAATATTCGTTATAATAGTTATTTTTAATGGTCATTTATAACCTGTCATAAATACTATATCGGTAGAAGATTATTTGCGAGGGGACCTATCACCAATTACTTTTTATTCTCTCACAAATATATTTATGGTGGGTACTATTTGTGATGGGCCCCATCATAAATAATACTATTTGCGATGAATTACCCATCACAAATATCCCTATCACTATTAATCTAACCTATATATATATATATTCCCTTAACTAAATTTTCCTTTCCCATTCACCTTTTGAGATCTCTTATCTCCCCTCCCCTACTTTCTTCACCTCCTCTAAATTTCTTCATTTAAAAGTTGTAAATTTTATAGAGAAGAAAACTTTCATATTTTCATCTGATAAAAGTTTTAATTTTTTGGAATTTATTTAATTATTTCACTACTACAAAACATTCCTTTAATAGTTCCAAAATTGGCCATTGTTAGTGAAAAAAATGGTTGACTGTCAAAGCATGATTAAAATCCCTAGGCCTTTATTAGTTCTATAAAATCATTGATAAAGGACTCCTTTATCTGTTCTTCTAAAAACATTGATAAAGGGTCCCTTTATCAGTGATTTTTGTAGCATTGATAAAGGACCCCTTTTATCACCACTATTTTTAGTACTAATCAAGTACCCCATTTATCAGTGCTATTAAAAATGATGATAAAGGGGTAATATAGTAGTGTGATGTTAAATTTATAACACACTATAACAGAAGAAACATCAACAAAAAAATAGATGAAAAAACATATTTTAAATGAAATAAAATTTACAACTCAAATACAATAAAAACACTATATTATATACATTTCAAACAATGAAATTTAGAATTACATGAGCAAGTAATAAATATCACATACATTAAAAAACATCATTGTTTCTTTATCTTTGGGCCCCGACAACCACTCATGTTATTGACAAAAAACCCACCCCATATCGAGTAAAATAATGCACCTATATAAGAAAAAAAATCATGTTAGTAATACTATAAATAAAAAAATTAAATAGAAAGTTTCAAATTTAAACTACACTTTGTGTCATACAAGGAACACCATATATTAGATTGGGTTACTGTTGATTCTTGCACTTCACACCATTTCTTTTTTTTTCTTCAAGCATTATCTCTATAAAATTTAACATAATATGCATAAGATAAAAATTATAAAGAAATTAATTAACTCATAGATGATAAAATGATTAGAAAAAAATATAATCTTGTGTGATCGGTTTTGGTGATGTGACACACATTTTAAAATAAAATGGCACTTATATATTGAAAACACGCACGTTGAGTCATAGTGACCACATCGTGTATCCGATTCACATGTGATTAATTTTTATATGTCACAAATGAATTATGGATCATTATTTTAATGTATAAAAACAATAAAAATGTGTTTTCTAGGTTTTGAGTATGTCACTTGTGTTTTTTACTAAAATTTAATTTTAAATTGGAAACACACACTTTGAGTCATACCAGTCACATTTTGTTCCAGTTCAACATGAGGCTTATTGATAAACATAAAAATGAATTATGAATAATTTCCCTAAATTATCAAGACAATCTAAGTGTGTTATATTTTTTTCTATGAGTGACACTTTTGGAACTAAAATGTCAATTTTAAACTGATAACAAGAACTTTGAATCATACCAGGCATATCATGTATTTTATTGAGGTGAGGATGATTCCAAGACATAAAAATGACTTATGGATTGTTTTCATGAAGTATAAAAACAATATGAATGTGTTTTCTTTGTTCTGGGTATTTAAGTTGTCTTTTTTACTAAAATTAATTTCAATTTTAAATAAAAAACACACTTTGAGTCCTACCGATCACATCGTGCATCAGATTTAGGTGTGGATAATTCCTACACATTATAGATAACTTATAGATCATTTTACTGATGTATCAAAACAATATTAATGTGTTTTCTTAGTTTTGAGTATCTCACTTGTCTTTTATAATAAAATCTCATTCAAAATTGGAAACATGCACTTTGAGTCATACCATTCACATCATGTGTTAGTTTTATGTGAGACAGATTTCTATACATAAAAAATCAATTATGAATCATTTTACTAAAATATGACGACAATATGAGTGTTTTTTCTTAGATTTCAATGCATGATAATCTTTTTGAACTAAAATGTCAATTTTAAACAGATAATGGACACTTTGAGTTATACTGGGAATAATATGCATAAAATTGAGGTGAGGCTAATTCCTACACATAAAAATGACTTATAGATCATTTTATTAAAGTATCAAAACAATTTTAATACGTTTTATTGGTTTTGAGTATGTAACTTATTTTTTTACTAACATTAATATCAATTTTAAATAAAAGGACACACTTGGAGTGATACTAGGAACATTGTTCATTGGATTGAGGTGAGAATGATTTATACACATAAAAAATGACTTATGGATAATTTTTCAAAATTATCAAAAAAATATGATTACGTTTGATCATTTTTGAGTATGTCACTTATGTTTCTTACTGAAATTAATGATAATTTTAAATAAAAAGAAACACTTACAGTCATACCAATCACACTATGCATTTTATTGAGGTGAATATGATTCCTACACATCAAAAATGACATATGGAGTTTTTTTCCAAACGTATCAAAACAATCCAGATTCATCTTATTGATTTTGAGTATGTCACTTGTCTTTTTTACTAAAATTAGTGTTAATTTTAAATAAACATACACACTTGGAGTCATACCGGTCACATGGTGCTTCAATTTGATGTGTGGTTGATTCCTATAAATCCCAAATGACTTCTGAATCGTTTTCAAAAGGTATTGAAAAAATAAAAACATTTTTTTCATGTTTTTTAGTTTTTCTCTTTTCTTTTTTACTAAAATGTCTTTTTAATAGAAACACGCACTTTGAGTCATACCAGTCACATCATGTGTCATTTTTATGCGAGACTGATTCCTATATATAAAAATGACTTATGAATCAGTTTACTAAATTATCAAGACAATTCGAGAGAGTTTTCTTAGTTTTTAGTGAGTGGCATAGTTTTTAAACTAAAATTTTAATTTTAAACTGATAATGAAAACTTTGAGTTATATTGGGCACAACGTGCATCATATTAAGGTGTGGATGATTTATACATGTCCAAAATTACTTATGTATCATTTCATTAAAGTATAAAAACAATATGAATATGTTTTCTTGGTTTTGAGTATGTCACTTATCTTTTTTATTAAAATTAATATCAATTTTAAATAAAAAGACACACTTGGAGTCATACTGGGCATGCCATGTATCATATTGATTTAAGTTTGATTCATAAATTTCAAAAATAACTTATGGATTGTTTTCCTGAAGTATCAAAATAATGTGAATGTGTTTGCTCAGTTTTAAGTATGTCACTATATTTTTCATTAAAATTAATGTTAATTATAAATAAAAAGGAACACTTGGAGTCATATCGGTAAAAGTGTTCATTATATTTAGGATAGGATGATTCCAACACATTAAAAATTAATTATGGGTCATTTTTATAATGTATCAAAACAATCCAAATGAATTTTTTTTTGTTTTTGAGTATGTCACTTATGTTTTTTAATAAAATTGCAATTTGAACCAAAAACACGCACTTTGATTCATATTGGTCACATCATGTTTCGGTTTGATGTGGGACGGATTTCTACACATCCCAAATGAATTTTGAGTCATTGTAATAAATTATTAATACAATATGTGTATGTTTTCTTAGTTTTCTATGAATGATAATTTTTTAACTAAAATGTTAATTTTAAAATGATAATAGACAATTTGAGTCATATCAGGCATAACATGTATCAGATTAAGGTGTGGATGATTCATACACATAAAAAATGATTATGGATCATTATAATAAACTATTAAAATAATTTTAATGCATTTAATTAGTTTTGAGTATGTAATATGTCTTTTTTACAAAAATTAATGTTGATTTTAAATAAAAAGACACACTTAAAGTCATACTAGTCACATCGTGTGTCTGGATGAGCTGTGGTTGATTACTACACATCAAAAAATTACTTGAAGATCATTTTCCTAAAGTATCAAAACAATATGAATGTGTTTGATCAATTTTTAGTATATGATGTGTGTTTTTAACAAAAGTGTAAATTATAAACTAAAAACATACAGTTCATGTATTACCGAGCACACATTGTATCAGATTGTGGTGTAGTTAATCGAGTATTTGATGTGTAATTTTCTTTCAACTATCATCAAAATTCTAGAAAATAAATAACATGTTCTCTATTTTATATCTTATTATAGACAGTTGAAAGAAAAATATGACTTCCCAAAATATCTGTGAAAAAATTAAATAATTAATCAATAAAAATGATAAAGAAATTAACATAAAAATAGTAGATAAAATCGATGAAAAATTAACTAAATAAGTTATAGGACTTCACCTTTTCATGATGTATGTATACATTATTGACCCATTTCTTATTTTCATTATATCAATTATAACCTTAAATTCCAATCACTCATGGGTACAAGTTACTTCGAACAAACCACCTCAACTCGAGAAAACTAATCCCCCTATATAACAAAAAAATTCTTCTATTAATAATTATATAATATAATATAAATATGAAACAATACAGTAATAAAATATCAATTTTAAAATTAAAATCAAATAATTTGAGTCATAATGAAAAAATTGTGTATTAGATTACAGTTTGGTTTTTTCTTATACGTCACAAATGACTGGGGGATCATTGTCCTAAAGTATCAAAACAATCCAAATCAGTTTTCTCAATTTTGAGTATGTCACTTCTCTTTTTTACTAAACTATCAATTTTATACCTAGTAGTATACCTTGATCTAAAATTAAAATTGTTCTAGTTATATGTCATTAAATTGTAATATAATTATTCTTGATCATATGAAATTGAAATACAAGGAATTTAGTGAATCTTACATGCCCCTAAAAGAAAATACATCGTACCATATAATATGAAATTAAACATCCTTCAGTGGTCCTTACTAATGACCTTAAAATATATGAAGTATTATACTACATAGATGATGATTAGCTATATGATTTTTCATTATTAAAGTCTCTAAATTATAAATCTCATAATAAAAGGTTGTTTTTTCACACTACATTTTCTACATTAATTTTTTTCTTCATCACAGCTTGAAATTATAACACTCATTTTTAAAAGAAGATTGGCATTCTGAGTTCCATTGTTTTAAACTAGGATTCAAAACTATAATATTTTATATTCACCCACTATGGATATATATGAGATATTTTAGAAGCTCAATCCCAACAACATGATATATTTAACTGCTTTAAAATAACATAACATTCACATATTACACAAAATTCCCATAAAAACATTTATTCTTTTGGGTTGGTGTAAAACTCATATATAAACATTTTCCTTCTTATTTTCTACAAAAAAACTAGCATAACACTTTATATATTTCTAGATTATACTAAAAATTAGTGTATCCATTTATTTATTCCTAGAAAACATTAACCATTAGTGTAAACCTATTAGAGTTCATTCATTTAACTAAAATAAATATTTTCATTCTAGTTTTTATGGAACATAATAAAATCTATATTTCCCCTTCACCGTCATAGACAGTTAAAAATTCATGATAAACTATTTAAATTATTTGGTGGGAAAAACTTTTGTGTGACCCATTATGTATTTTAAAAAGACACTATACTCCATTATAAATTGTTTACCCATTCTTACCAGTATTAACCATCTTTATATTTCTTTATAGCATCCAAATGACACTAAAATATAGTGCATCCATTAATCCTTCCTAGATTTTTCTATGAATTAGTATATCGTTTTCAATATTCTTGGTGATGATAAACTCTAAAACAACATCATCATTATTTTTTAATCAAAATGGGAACATCCCTATTCTCATGTATTTTTTATTAAGAGTGTTGATGTGTTTTTTATTAATGATATTGTGAAAAAGGCTCATTTTACATAATGAATGTGAATATTCATATTAGTGACTAAACAATTGAAACATTTCTTGATGGTGATATGATGAAAATGTATCTATATGGATAATAAGGATAGTTTAAACACCTCAACCTATGTAATTATTGTGAGATTATATGTGATATAGTGGTGGGATGATTTAATATTATATCATGTAATTTTAAAATAATCTGATTTAGTCAATCCATTTCACTAATTTAAATATTATGTGTTAGTTGTATAGATTTCACTATAATTTTTTGAACCTATCAAAGAGTGTGATCCTAGACAATAAAAAAAATTCAGGATGATGCAAAATTCCAAACTCTCAATAAAATATAGATTAATTAAACTATGATATACTCTATAAGAAGGATAATAATGGAAGCGGAGAAAACATTAGTAATAAAATCTTAAAAAGATAATGTGCAATATTCTAGTGAATTTTACATCTCCATTTATTATATTTTCACACTAAACTCATAATTTGTTACTACGAATTATGAAATAAAATTTTTTATAATTATAATTAGATTTCTTGAATCCAATCTAATTAATATCATCATAGGAATCTTTTTAAATAAGATAGATATCTTTAAAATTTATAGATAGCCTTGACAACATCACCATAAATATTTTGCTAACATTTAGTAAAATAACTAGTCATCATGAACCCAATAGTCATCATTAATGAAAAATAGTAAACTATTACTACCATATGTCAATAAAATGATCTAAATGTGTTTAATCACCTACTAGTAGATAAAACGAATTCTAAAATCTTTTAAAATTTCAAAAAGGAAACTTTATGAACTCTATAGTTTATTATCTAATAATGATATAAAATTTAAAACCCCAATGCATCTACAATTTCATTCCCACTCATGATTTATTTCTTTCCCTCTACTTCATGACATGGTCATCCAATAATATGACAGAATGGGAAAGGTATCCACAGGTTCCACCCCAACACATCACTCCTCCCCATTACCATGGATGTGTTATTCCTTAATTGAATAGTTTAGTTACTCATTTACCATGAATCATGTGCACCCACACTATATTAAAATAGAAGGGCCGCTTAGATATTATATCATTATATAATTTATTATTAGATAGACTAAATAATTCCACCACCCACAAAAGTGAAACCACTGTATTGTTATTTTCTTCTATCATTTACAATCACCCATGATGGAACCCTTGAGAAGAAATTAGTCTAATTTTATTCTAAAAATGATAATAAAATTAACTTAAAAATAGATAAAATGGTGAGAGAATTATCTATATATGTATTAAGAAGTAACCTATTTATGATTCTTGTACACATTCTAACACCATGTATTTTTCTCATTCATTTCGATAAAAATTTATTTCCTCCATTAAACTTCTCCTTGATAAATAGTTCAAAAATAATATATAATCATTATGATACTAATTATTCATACCCTAAATGTATTTCTAAGGTCATATCCCATACTAGATCACAAACATGGTAGGTAATCACCTAAATTTGATGTTGGTAAACATTATGGCACCATGTATGATTCCCACTCATATCTAAATGAATTTAATTATTCTTTTGAGTATGATTTTTTTTGGAAATCTTGGCAGTACTAAGAAAATATTGAGAAAAAAATGATTAAGAAATATTTTTAATGAAATTTTAATTACCATTAGAAATTACCTATTCAATGATGCTATTTTTTTCATGGTTTATGATCTCTCTCATAATTTTTGAAAAATAATATCCACAATCATTTCCATTATATTTCTTCATAAATTTCATAGAAATTGACCAAAACAAGTAAATTGGTTTGAAATATTTTTTTATATTTAAATATTTCTATATATGCCATAATTTATTTTCATTTCAAGTAATCTACAGGATTTAATATTTAGTCACTTACTTCATTCCATTTTCCTATATTTAGAGACTTCCCTATCATAAAAAAATATTTTTAAAACATAGAATGAAACAAATAATTTGAATTTTATCTATAAAATGTTGACTTTAGTATATTAAAAATTCACAATACATATCATGTGTGGTCGGTTTGTTGTATATCCATGAATTAGATACAAAAAATAAATATTTAGGGTATCTAAATTGAGTGCGATCAGCATCCAGTGCTTCCTTAAAAACAAAAACAAATAATTAATGAAAAAAATAAAAAATATATTTCATATGTTTAGATTGTAGTGTTTTACCCCTGATTTTAGGCATCAAAAAGAGTCTATTATCTATTGTTTGTTTTCTCAAATTCATTGTATATCTCATCTTTCTTCTTGTCAATTTCTTTCTTCTCCAAAGAAGTTTCTTGTGCAGAATTGATACAGGGGTTAATGAATCCAAATCATGATTCGCACGTTTTTCCATTTATATGTTAAGAATATAAATTCCTATAGAAAATATGAATAGTTTTTAACTTTAATTAATATATTAGATCATTATTTTTAAATAAGTATTATGAAAATTTATGTTATGTATGTGTTCACAACTGAGTCTCCTAGGCATTCAAACTTGAGAATCTCATTTATACTATTGAGACCAATGAGGTCTATAAAGAATGTTAAAAATATTTATTCTTCATATGTGATGTAAGAAATATTTTCATCTTTAAATGTGGTCTCTGTATGAATTTTTAATGATAATAATTGTTGTAGTGGAACTAGCGAGGATAAGGTACCCCTAAAAGG
This sequence comes from Viscum album, assembly GCA_963277665.1. Taxonomy (NCBI): domain Eukaryota; kingdom Viridiplantae; phylum Streptophyta; class Magnoliopsida; order Santalales; family Viscaceae; genus Viscum; species Viscum album. The sequence goes on along the minus strand of OY728119.1, from coordinate 1,678,963,538 downwards.
TCCTTTTGATTTATTGGTTGATTCACTATATTGTCTTGATCTGGCATTCCATTTCCCCATTTATTTTTCCATATTTAATGACATAACTCACTTTAGACATGTTCTCATCAATTGTTAACTATTTTTCATGAGAAAATATATGTTAAATAAATACCTGATATCCCTGTGGTTCGTTGTTAATTCCCTACAGTACCATGCACAGACAAATTTGTAAGACTCAAACTATGTTACTCAATTAATTAAAATGTAGTAAAAATTCAGTTCGAGGTCAAACCCACGGTGACAGTGAAATTAGATTGATTATATTTTCAAAACATTTAATTCTATTAAGTTTAAGAAAGTGGTGAGAATATATTGGTTTATTTTATTTTGAGAAAACAGAAGAATAATAAAAATGAAGCAGTAGATTGATTGGGTTGTGATCAAATTCAAAAAGCAGGCCTGGGTTTTGTAATTTTAGGGTTCAGGTGAAATTGGAATTTATAAAATAGGTTTTTTATTTATTGATTTGGGTCGGATTTGAGATTAGTAAGATCAAATTATCATGGTATCCCCTCCTTGATGCAACAATTTCATATTTCCCTTGATTCGATAATTTAGGGAATTTTCGAATCAAGTTTGTCTCGATACCATTATTAAACCTAATTTCCCATTAATTTGAAAATGGTCATTCCTTGTTTAGGGTATTAAATTACACAATTTTAAATTTCTTTCTAAATTAAATTATTAATGGTCATCATAAAATAAAAATAAATGGATTAGAGGATGAATAATAAATTGCATAAACCAAACACATGAATAGTTAAAATAACTAAATCTAATGCGCCTTCCCCCTTAAATTAGATCACCTTATCACATGGTGGGATTACCCACTCATCCTATCAATGAGAGTTTTAGAGGTAAGGATAAAAGAAAATAAATGTATAATGAAAATATAGAGGACTGGGGGAGGTCTATGTGCAATGCAGCTTCTCGTTCCAAGTTTAGTCTTCGATGGAATTCCCCACAGCAATTGGAAAATCCTCTATTTATAGTATTTGGATTGGCTCTTCCTGGAACATTAGACGATGTGTAATAGTGTTTCACTATGTGTAATCCTGATCTGAGGTTGCCTCCATGATTTTTGAATCTGTTTGAATCTCATGTGAATATCATTCAAAGATTTGGAACTTTGACTCCTCTCAAGATGTGTAATGGGAACTCATGATGTGTGACCTTTAAATTTTCAGATCCCATGAATCTTAGTTTATTTTTTCCTTAAAAATAAATATTGAAAATTTTTACGTCATGTAATGTAGTTACATGACGTGTAATGGTCTTTCATAGCATGTTTTGACTTCACAACTTGTTATGTGCGGCTCTACTTCACTTGATGAGGTCACGGTGTGTAATGAAATAACAGGATATATAATCATGTTTTGTTCATTTTTCTAGCTTCAAAATTCCTAAAAAATATGGTGTCGTGCCACTTCACTTCGCTCGTGGTGCGAAGTTTTTTTTTGATCCAATTTCCACCTATTTTCATTCCATTTTCAAAAATTTATTATTTCCTTCCATAAGATATAAAACAAATCAAAACATTCTAAAATTATCAATATTATTCAATTAGATACAACATCATAACATTAAAACACTATAAAAATTATGCATGAAATACACTAATCAAAACCTCATGTATCTTTTTCAGGTCTATAATATCTATAATTCACATAATATGACTATAACCTCCTTATTCATGATTGGAAACTTTTCAGGTCTATAGCTTTACAACATATGGATTTGAAAAATAAGAAGATTCTGGTGAGTATAATTCATACATTTTTTAGAAGAATGAAATGAAAATCCAAAAGCATCAAATATCACATCAAAACATGACATTTGTGTGACCTTATTTTCTATAACTTCAAATTAGTAATTTCCACAACATTATTGATATTTGATGAATACCCCTATGGAACTTTTACGTCATTGAGGAAAATGAAAAATTGTAATTTTTACTTTCTACAAAGAGTGTAATCTACTTGAGTAAGAAAATCCAACCTTTTACCCTTCATTGGTTCCAACTCTTCCCTTATCCCCATGTCAATCATGTCCAACCTAGACTTGATTCCATTTTTTCAAGAACATTTTTAACATGCCAATAACACTCTCAAATATATTTTATTCTATATGCATGGAAACAAGAAAATGTTGAACGTATAAATAATTCCAATATATTAATTAAAAGAGAATTGATCTCATTTTACAACCTTATTTTATATGGTTTTTCAAACATGGTTTACTAAAAACTATGTCAATATATTTCACTTTATCGAAAAATTGACCGCCCATTAGTGGACATGATGTTATACCTTGTTTGGTATTCCCATCTAATGATGTCATCATGTATTGGTATTTATTTCATTGAGGTAAAAAAATCTATATCCTAAAAACAAAGTATTTAAGGAATGTTTGAACTATATTGAGTGTGTTCATTATTCAAAAATGGGACACCACAATGTTCCTTTAATGCTCAAACCTAAAAAATCATAATTAGGGAATTCATTAATTATCCCATACAACAAGGACCATAATGTGAATTATTCACTTCTATGAGAGCCATAAATTGTAACACGTGTATCCCATATCAATTTAGGATATTTAATCAATGGAGAAAAATAGACATCAACATCATTACCAATTTTTTTGGTCATGATATAAGCAAAGAAAACATAATGTATTCTTTCTTTATATGTAACCATGGAAGAAAGTTATATTTTATCAACATGACAGGACATGTACTATGATTACTACTATTTAAAACAAAATTATTTATTCCATATGTAGATAATGCAAGAAAAAAGTTTCTTAGATAATTTCCGAATTCAGGATACTCATAATCAATTTCATTCCACTGAGTTGAGTCTAATGAATGACATAAGTTACCATCTTTAATTCTTATATTTGAATTCCATGTTAATTTTCTCACTATTTCCTAAAATCCATATAGTATTCTAAACTATGGAATGATGGGAAATTACCAAAAATCATTCGATGTACTTGATTCATCTTTCTTGTATCGATTCACTCCATACTCAGGGCATTTTATGAGTGATCCATGGTCCTTACGAAACAATATGAAATCATTTGGAAAAGCATATATTTTTTTAGAGATCATTTCCATTGAATGTATCAATCCTTTAACATCATATTTTCAATAAGGAAGTTTATTTTCATCTGGTAGCATATCATTGAAGAGACTAAGTAGTTTTGTAAAGTTGGTGTCACTCCATTAGCATCCATATTTAAAATTATATAACTTTAATAAAACTGACAATGTTGTGTATTTAGTACAATCAATCTACAATAGTATCTTAGCCCAATAATTTAACTTCTCAAAAAGGTTTGGACAATCATGAAGGCCATATTCAATTTCAATTAACATTTCTTCCATGAAATATCCATCATAATTTTCACTAGTATTCATATCAAATGATCCACAAACCATAGTATCATCCCGATTGGGGTGCACATTTAGTTTTTTCCCAGGTTTAGTCCAACATTTATAGATCTGATATATTCTATGTAAAATAAAATGTTCTTCTAACTATTCTAGGATATTTTTTCTTGAATAAAAAAATTGTAAACATGTATAAAGTATTTGAGAAGGTTTGTATGCACGCTCTATTTTAAAATTGATAAACTATTTAACTCTCTCCTCATACTATTTTATCATACAATTAGAATGCATCTATTTCTAATTCATATCTATCCTATTAGGTTTATTAAATATTAATTTTTTATAAAAAATAAATAAATACACAAAATATATTCATAATAAAAGGTTAAATTTATAGATATTTCTGATAAGAGGAAACCAAAATGATCATTGGTACCCGATATGGGATGAATAATGCTCGGAGTACTTCATGAAACATATGTGATTTTCCAAAATAGATGGGGGATCAATCTCAAGGAAAAAATAAAATAATAAATTTTTGGGATATAAAACTTATGAGGATGATAGTTGTCTCGTTAAATCTAAATGTCCATAGGCTGGGAGTTGGAAAAGCATCGGACCACGTTTCTTAGTTTGTTACCTAAATATGATAATTTTCTTAGGCACACCATGGTTTGATAGATGAGATGATAATAAAATAGATGTACATATTTCCCTTACTCTTTTATACCCCTTTCCCCATTCCTGATGGGTTGAGATACATGATCACCTTGGTTTGAGTAGACATGAACCGCAATACCTTGAATAAAAATATTATTGCATCAAGACTGCAATACGCTCTCTTAGTGGAAAAGGATGCATGATTTCCCAATCCCTCTTATTTTAGACACTATGTAAAGGCTCCTAGTTATTGGGTCATGTCAATTTGACTACATATCTAAATGAATGAGTTAGATCTAGGGTAAAGGGAATCTATGGATTGAAAATAAAATAGTTGATAGGTGAACCTGTCATGACCCACCTTCACCAGGATGAGATAAGGGACAGCAGATTGCGAGAACCTTCCTTCTTCAAGTTGAAGGAGAGATAATGACCCCCGAGACCCGCCTTCAATAGGTCTTGGGGTGGCGACTGGCACTAAGGGTATATAATCACACACAAGATGGAAGGAATTACCCTTTTTCTTTAATAGGATCAGGAGATAAGATAGTAAAACCCAACAACACCAAAACTGAGGGTAAAAGTAAAGCCAATGAAAACCATTCCCATATGAATGTTACAAAAGTAAAAGCCACAAGGTACAAGGAGACTATAAAGGTGAAATACCAAAGAAATAAAAACAGCAACTGCAATTGTCCCAATGCCTGTGCTAGTATAGCCCTGCATGATCCCTGAAGTCCTCCTGGAAACCTGAAAGCAGTTTTATATACGTAGGGTGAGCATACAAGTATACTCAGTAGGGAAAACCAAATACTCTCGTACACAAGTGACGAGGAATTCTAATGCATGTGGGAAAAGAGATAACCAAAAACCTAGCAAGAAAAACTATCCACCCATGCCTCACCAAGGCACACTCCCCAAATAATGCAAGTCAAGTAATGTATAATAATAGCACATCAATATTTGGGTACCCCGCGCCACTTTCCCACTGTTTATTGAAGATATCCTATGCATCAAACCAATCCTTCCATTCTCACTACAGTCCCACTACCACACCCCGCCCGCACACACCTGGGCCGCAACCACACATTCCGCCTGCAAACACCTGGGTCACAACCACCATCCTGGCCACAAACACCTAGTCCAAAACCACCATGTGTAACCACACCCGCAAACACCTAGGCCTGAACAACTACTGCCATGCCCGAAGACACTTGGGCCTCATCCCGAATACTCTTGGGAAATAACCTTCCCGCATACACCTGGGCCAACCACCACAACTACCCTGCCCGAATAATCTTGGGCTATAATGGACCTCAGGCCGTCACAGCCTTCCCAAAGAGTCGTGGGTTATTTGGGAAAGGGGCAGAAAAGGAGCTAATAACCAGCCACTCATAGGAGTGTTGGGAAAAACACCCTCCCCCATGAAATGGGCGTGTTCGGCACTAAGTGCTCAACTTGGGTGGGGCGCGAATAAGAAACATAAAAAATATAGATATATGTATAGGTAATAAGCACTCATCCCAACCTAGGGTTTCCAAAGCCAACATAAGCACAACACCCTTGTTACTATTCATTCATAAAATAGGGAACAGTACTCACGGCCAAGTCAGAACTCATTCGCAAAACCAATTCCCCATTTAAACCATTCTTATTTTCATGTTCAAGTGATCCCATTTAGGTGAATTACACACTACTGGGAAACTAAACGGCATAACCACAAGCCAAAGAAAAAGAAACATCCAAACAGCAATTTAAGCATTCACACCCGGTTCTCTTGTGAATTCACAACAACAAAGGGATCAGTGAGATCCCTCAAAGTACTGAAACTAAACCAAGACTCGAGATACAGCCCCACACACCTTCAGATTCACAACCAATAACCATGCCTCAATAGAGGATCACATCCCCATCCACATCACCCCATAATCATCAAACAGAACAACACACTTACTACCAAAACAGAGTAGGGAAACTTCCAGGTTCAAGCACAGCATTCATTATGTTCTTCTTTCTGTTAGTTAACCTGGGTGACCACATAAGGATTGATGTTCACTGGGCATCCATTTAACCAACTGAGTTAGGTGATTAACCAATTTCCATGTTATAGTAATTTAATCATCATAGAATACATGGGTTTATTAGTGCTCAAGGAAAGACCACCAAAGACCATGATTTTTAGTGAGCATACACCCATACAGTTCACAACATGTAACAATTATAAAAGAGTACAACAGAATTGTCAAACTCACCCCATCAATATTTAACAGTCAGTTTATTATCTTTGTTAAGGTTTGGTTTCATCCATCCCCATAGAAATAGTATTGTACCCACCCCGCATGATACACGGTAAAGAGAGACGAAGGAAAATCCCTACTTGGTTGATCAAAGATCGAAGTTCTTCTCCACGCACCGAGAACTGGGGATACATGACTTGTAGGGGAGGAACGTCAAGGACTCCAAGGTGAGAAGAAAGGCTCTGGCACAGGTTCACCACTTGCCTCAGGAAGGGGAAATCCAAATGCACCAGGAAGAAAAGGATACTAGCATAGAGGAAGAAGAAGAAGGAATTCCTGTGCGATATAAGGATGAGATCCCGTTGTTACGGGATATGGGAATTTGAACAGCTTTAAAGTTGGATCATTGTTCCCCATGCGGTTGGGAAGTTACACACGACGGAATTAATTGTCATTTAACAATTCTCCTTTGAGGGGTGGTCATAACGGCTATGCATTAAACAGTTTTCTTTAATCATAAGGAAACACATAACAGGGGCGGATCTGGAAGGTACAGGGAAGGGTGTGACACCGAGAAAAAACCACACGTTTTTGTAAGTTAAGGGTTTTCCGACTCTTAGGAGATTTTAGATATTATTTGTGGGCTTTAAATGGCTTGGAAAGGGGGCATTAAATCATATTTACGTCAAAAGATATGTTGCGGGAGCGGAAAAAGTCGGAACTGGAAAAAGGGACGAAGACGCGGTGAGGACACGGTGCCACTGTCACGGTGTCACCCTCACAGTGACACTTTCACGGTGTCACCCTCACGGTGCAACCATCACGGTGTCACCCTTATAGTTCCACCGTCAAAGGTGCCACCGTGACCGGTGTGCAACCATCACGGTGCCACCGTATCCGGTGACACCTTCACGGTGCCACCGTGACCGGTGTCCTCGTGACCGGTACCACCATTTCGGTGGAGCTGTGTTTTGGAAAAGTAATGGACTAGGTTGGTCCAGGCCATTACATCAGATACCTCTTAAACTATTCTTTCCCTCGAGAATCAAAACTAGACCCGAATAAAAGATGGGTTCTGAACAACCACCTCAAAAGATACCTCTCAAAAGTGAACCTCATTGACATCTAGGAACACCTCTTCCTCAAGTAACTAGGCAACACTCGAGGGTCAAACTGTATAGTCACATGGGTTAGGGATTTTCTTCCTCCATGTCAAGATACTATCCACTTTGGGTGGCACTAACTCTCCCACACAGGTTTAATCGCGTCCACCTTAATGCATCTTGATTAGGAATCGGATCCTCCCCTCCCCATAGTCAGGACTCTTCACACACATCCATAGAACAAGGAAAACCGAACATTCCATAGTTAACAAAGTAAAGTGTTCCACCACAAACAAGTACAAAAAAAAACAGAACAAAACTCAAAATAGCTCTGGGTATTGGACGCACATCTGCGTCTCCTGTTCCCAGGTACTTTCATTGAGCCCTCCATGCCTCCACAACACACGAACCAAAGGAATGGTCCATCCACGGAGAACCTTCTCCTCATGATCTTTGATCCTCACTGGTCTTTCCTCAAAATTCATGCCATCCTTGATATCCATCTTTCCCCAGTCGAGGACGTTTGAATCATCATGTAGATATCGTCGGAGCTGAGACACATGGAAGACATCGTGCAGTCTCAGTAGCGGCGGTGGTAGTGCTTACTGATAATCCACTTCACCGACCCACCGCAGCACTTCAAATGTTCTGACAAACCTGGGAGAAAACTTACTCCTCCTACCGAACCTCCATTGCCCATGCCGATGGGAGACCTTCAAGAACACGTGGTCCCTGACCTCGAACTCCAAGTGTCTCCTCCTATTATCAGCATATGAATTTTTCCAATCCTGGGCCACCTTCATCCTCTCTCGTATAAGTTGAACCTTCTCCATTGTGCTCTGCACCACCTCCGGGCCAAGAACACCTGCCTCCCCGACCTCTGTCCAGCACACGGGTGAGCGACACGGCCTCCCGTACAAAGCTTTGAATGGAGCCATGCCAATGGTAAAGTGATATCTATTGTTGTAGGCAAACTCCACCAAAAGAAAGTGTCATTCCCACGATCCCCCAGAGTCCATAATACATGCTCGTAGCATATCCTCCAATGTCTGGATGGTGCGCTCTGTCTGTCCATCTGTCTGGGGATGGAAAGCAGTGCTAAGACGTAGCCATATGCCAAAAGCATGATGCAATCCTCTCCAGATTCGTGAGGTAAACCGTGCATCCCTATCCAAAACTATGGACCTCGGAACTCCATGAAACCACACCATATCATCCACATACTTCCGTGCTAAGGCATCCACTGCTCCCGACTCCTTGATCGCTAGAAAGTGATCTGATTTCATCAACTGTTCCACCACTACCCAGATAGTATCGTAGCCTCCTTGAAACTTGGGTATCCCTGTGACAAAGTCCATAGAGATGTCATTCCACTTCCACTCGGGGACGTCTAAAGGCTACAACAAACCACCTGGAACACGGTGTTCAGCCTTCACCTGCTGACACACTAGGAACCTGGCCACAAACTCTGCCACCGCCCGCTTTACCTCGGACCACCAAAACTGACCTCTCAAGCCCTGGTACATTTTGGAAGCTCACGGGTGTACTTCCAGGGGTGAGTTGTGGAACTCACCAAGAACTCTCTCGCACATCGCCTTTAAGACAAACATCTTCCCTCGGAAAAGAATCTGATTCTGACCATCCTCCAACCATCCTTCCGGAGCATTGCCTTGGTTAGCCCGATCGCGCACCACTTCACTCTCTAAGTCTCCCCACTGGGACTCCTCCACCTACCACAGTAGAGAGGACTGCACTATCATATGAAACAGACAACCTCTACCACCATCCTCCCTTACATCCAGGTGTAGGGACGCAAACTCCTCCATCGCCTCCTAGGCATCTACCGATTCTCAAAGCACATCCTTCTGCAACTTCCTGCTCAAGGCATCGGCCACCACATTCCCTTTTACTAAGTTGTTGGAAATCTCAAAGTCGTAGTCCTGAAGGAACTCCATCCGCCTTCACTGTCATAAGTTCAGGTCTCGCTGGGAGAAGATATACTTCAAGCTTTTTTTATCAGTGAAGACCGCGAAGCACTCCCCAATAAGGTAATGTCGCCACAACTTTAGTGAAAACACGACCACCGCAAGCTCCAGATTGTGGGTGGCATAATTACGCTCATGGGGACGTAACAATCTAGACCCATAAGAGATCAACCCTTGTCGTTGCATCAGCACACACCCGAGACCTTGTCCTAAAGAATCACATAACACCTCATACGCCACCCCTTATTCTAGAAACCTCAGCACTATGGCACTTACCAACTTATCCTTCAGATAGCTAAAGGCTGCCTGGCACTGCCCATTCCACACGAAAGCCTGGTCCTTCTTGGTCAAAGCTGTCAAAGGTGATGCAACTTGGGAGAAGTTGGGTACGAACCTCTTGTAGTAACCTACCAGTCCAAGGAAACTACGAACCTCTACCACGTTCTTGGGTGCTTTCCAAGAAACAACCACCTCAACCTTTGATGGGTCCACCGCTATTCCCTGTTCGGACACCACGTGCCCAAGGAAGTTCACTTCTCGCGTCCAGAACTTGCACTGGGACAAATTCCCATAGAGTCGGTGCTATCGGAGGACCTCTAAAACTGTTCCCAGGTGCTCAGCATGGTCCTCCTCTGATCTTGAGTAGATCAGGATATCGTCAATAAACACGACTACGAACCGATCCAGGTATTACCAGAAGACGGAGTTCATGAGTCCCATGAACACAGCTGGTGCATTTGTAACGCCGAATGACATGACCACAAACTCAAAGTTCCCATATCTACACCTAAAGGTAGTCTTAGAGATGTCACCCTCTTTCACCCTCAACTGGTGATATCCAGACCACAGATTGATCTTATAGAACCAACCTTCTCCCCTAAGCTGGTCAAAGAGATCGTCTATCCTCGGTAGGGGGTAACGGTTCTTGACGGTTACCTGGTTCAGTCTCTGGTAGTCTATGCATTGCCTGATACCACCATCTTCCTTCTTTGCGAATAAGACTGGAGAACCCCATGGTGACGCACTTGGTCAAACAAAACCCTTCTTTATCAGATCATCAATCTGAATCCACAACTCCCACAACTCGAAAGGTTCCATCTGGTAGGGATCCATTGAAATCGGACGGGCACCAGGTTGCAAGTCTATCCCAAACTCAACATCATGTCGAGGGGGTAGAGTCTCCACCTTCTCAGGGAAGACGTCCATAAATTCACTAACGATACCTAGGACTTCCACCATCTCTACATCCACCGGATCCACTGATAAATTAGCCAACAAGGAAAGGAGGGGCTCCTCTCACCTATTGCTTTTCTGGCAACCCCGCTCACTGATGAAAGTTACACATCGGACGCCCAAATATGAAAACACGACCCTTCCTCAGAAGCAGTCAATGACGGTACATATAGAGAACAACCATTAAATGCATAGGATGACATCGTATGGATGTATCTACAAAAGTATAAAAAATCCTTGATCGACTGATGTGGCCCTACCATCAGTCTACACCCTCGGCAAACAAAAAACAAGTCGGTCTAACCTTCGACTGGTGTACTCAGCACCAGGGGCACTGGAAGTCTCGCAGCGTCTAAACCCAGAGCGTGGGCTAGACTGGGTGTAACAAAGGAGTGTGAAGATCCTTTATCAAACAAGGAATGGGAAAGAGTACTGAAAAATCAAATCGTACCTCGAATGACTTCTGACCCTGCTGGAACCGCTACCTCTACGGCGTGTAACTATCCACGCCCAACTACCTTGCCCCTCAGATATCAGCCACCTCCCCGACCGTGAACTGGTTGAGTTCCCTGAGGAGCGCCCTGAGGTTGGCCCCCTCCTTCAACGCCTACCCTTGGAGGAGTGGGAGCTTATTTCCCCTGCTGCTTCTGCTAAAAGGGCCTAGCTGGAAACTGCTGCTGCTGAGGTGGGAGTTGAACCTGCCCACCCCCGCCGTACTGTACTCTATCCGGGCACTGATTCTGAATCTGCCCATGGCTTCCACATATTAAGCATCTCAGGCCTGGTCCTGAAAGAAAAGGTTGAGGACCGGGATATCAGAACTAGAACTATTGAGGCCTACTTCCTACTGGTTGAAACCTAGTGGGCCCTGATGCTGGAGGCCTGCTGCTGAGGGCCTTCCCCTTCAATGATCCCAACTGGATTCCCCCTCATGATACACCTCCCAGCATGTGCATCCTCTCTACTACTTAAGCCTTTATCTGGACCTCTAAGTACATCAGTAGGGTGAAGGGAGTAACAACATACTGGAGAGAAGGTCGAAGTGTCTCCTCCAAACGTCTCGCCTGAGACTCCTCATCTAGAAAGAGGTCCGGAGCAAAGCGGATGAGATCCTTGAACTTGATCCCCAACTCTCTCACTGACATGCTCCCCTGCTGGAGGGAGAGTAGCTCCTACCTCTTCTCAGCCTTCATCGTGGAAGAGAGGAATTCTGCCCAGAACTCCCTCTTGAAGTCAGCCCACATCACCTCAGCCTCCCACTTCTCCCTAAGATAAAGCATCCACCATTGACGTGTTGCTCCCTGAATCTGGATTACATCCAAAGGAACCCAGTACTCCGTCAGATCCTAGATCAAGCTGAAATCTATCACCAGCTCCTCTAGCCAGCTTTCTTTCTCCACGTCAGAGATGTTTCCCTCATACTTCTCGAGGGTCTGCCACTGAAAGTCACGAAGCATCTTCTTCCACTGATCATCATCCTCTCGGTTAGCCCTCTGTAGATCAGCCAAGTCAACCTCCTGGGCCTCGATTTCCCACACTACTCGTGGTTGTCTCGTAGGAGCCATATCTGCAAGGTAAAGAAGGAATGCCTAAGCCCGAGTAGTGTAGAATATTGTTCTTAAATTATCTTATACTTCTTATTCATTTTAAATCCCCAAAATACCCATGAAAAAAATAAAACAAGTCATTATGATGCATGTACCTACCCTAGGGTATCTACCTTGCAACCAGTGTAGCCTCACTTGGTCGTTCGGTAGGCCCAGAGTCCTTGCATCGGATCACGAGTGGCCCTAAAATCCTGTGTCCTAGCCAGTCTTCCCTGGCCTATTTCACACAACAAGATCACCCAACACTGTTGTCCTACCATCCCATTAAATCATCATTGTGCCTAACCGTAGACTCTATCCTATCTCTCAACCTCACTCCTCTGATACCATTCTGTCACGACCCACCTTCACCAGGATGAGAGAAGGGACAACAGATTTCCAGACCCTTCCTTCTTCAAGTTGAAGGAGAGATAATGACCCCCAAGACCCGCCTTCAATAGGTCCCGGAGTGGCGACTAGCACCAAGGGTATAGAATCACACACAAGATGGAAGGCATTACCCTTTTTCTTTAATAGGATTAGGAGATAAGATAGTAAAACCCAACAACACCAAAACTGGTGGTAAAAGTAAAGCCAAAGAAAACCATTCCCATGTGCATGTTACAAAAGTAAAATCCACAAGGTACAAGGAGACTACAAAGGTGAAATACCAAAGAAAGAAAAATACAAACTGCAACTGTCCCAACGCCCGTGCTAGTACGACCCTACACGATCCCTGAAGTCCTCCTGGAAACCTGAAAGTAGTTTTATATATGTTGGGTGAGCATACAAGTATACTCAGTAGGGAAAACCAAATACTCTCGTGCAAAAATGAGGAGGCATTCTAATGCATGTGGGAAAAGAGAAAACCAAACACCTAGCAAGGAAAACTATCCACTCAAGCCTCACCAAGGCACACTCCCCAAACAACGCAAATCAAGTAATGTATAGTAATACCATATTGATATTTGGGTACCCTGCGCCACTTTCCCACTGGATATTGAAGACATACTGTGCATCGAACCAATCCTGCCATTCTCACTGTAGTCCCACTACCACACCCCGCCCGCATACACCTGGGCCGCAACCACACATCCCGCCTGCAAACACCTGAGACACAATCACCATCCCACCCGCAAACACCTGGGCCACAACCACCACGCGTAACCACGCCAGCAAACACCTAGGCCAGAACAACTACTTCCACGCCCGAAGACACCTGGGCCTCATCCCGAAAACTCTTGGGAAACAACCTGCCCGCACACACCTAGTCCAACCACCACAACTACCCTGACCAAATAATCTTGAGATATAATGGACCTCAGGCCGTCACAGCCTATCCAAAGAGTCTTGGGATATTCGGGAAAGGGAGTAGAAAAGGAGATAATAACCATCCACTCATAGGAGTGTTGGGAAAACACCCTCCCCCATGAAATGGGGGTGTTCGGCACTAAGTGCTCAACTTGGGTGGGGTGGGAATAAGAAACATAAAAACTACAGATATATGTATAGGTAACAAGCACTCATCCCAACCTAGGGTTTCCAAAGCCAACCTAAGCACAACACCCTTGTTACTATTCATTCATAAAAGAAGGCACAACACTCACGGCCAAGCCACAACTCATTCCCAAAACCAATTCCCCAATTAAACCATTATAATTTTCATGTTCAAGTGATCCCATTTATGTGAATTCCGCACTACTGGGAAACTAACCAGCATAACCACAAGCCAAAGAAAAAGAAACAGCCAAACAACAATTTAAGCATGCACACCCAGTTCTATTGTGAAGTCGCAACAACAAAGGGATCGGTGAGATCCCTCAAAGTACTGGAACCAAACCAAGCCTTGAGATACAGCCTCACATAGCTTCAGATTCACAACCAACAATTTTGCCTCAACAGAGGATCCCATCCCCATCCACATCACTCCATAAGCATCAAACATATCAACACACCTAATACCAAAATAGAGTAGGGAAACTTCCAGGTTCAAGCACATCATTCATTAGGTTCTTCTTTATATTGGTTAACTGGGGTGACCACACAAGGATTGATGTTCATTGGGCATCCATTTAACCAAATGAGTTTATGTGATTAACCAATTTCCATGTTACAGTCATTTAATTATCACAGAAGGCAAGGGTTCATTAGTGAGCAAGGAAATACCACCAACGGACATGATTTTCAGTGAGCATAAGCCCATACAGTTCACAACATATAACAATTATAAAAGAGTACAGCAGAATTGTCAAACTCACCCCATCATTCTTTAACAATCCGTTTATTATCTTTGTTAAGGTTTGGTTTCATCCATCCTCACAGAAACAGTAGTGTACCCACCCCGCATGATACACGGTAAGGAGAGACGAAAGAAAATATCTACTTGGTTGATCAAGGATCGAAGTTCTCCTCCACGTGCTGAGAACTGGGGATGCGGGACTTGCAGGGGAGGAATGTAGAGGACTCCAAGGGTGATCAGAAAGGCTCTGGCACAGGCACACCACTTACCTCGGGAAGGGGAACTCCAAACGCACCAGGAAGAAAAGGAGACTAGACAAGATAAAGAAGAAGAAGGAATTCCCTTGCGATATAAGGATGAGATCCCATTGTTACGGGATATTTAAATTTGAATGACTTTAAAGTCGGATCATGGTTCCCCACGCAGTTGGGCAGTTATGCACGATGGAATTAATTTTCATTTAACAATTCTCCTCAGAGGGGTGGTCATAACGGCTATATGTTAAACAGTTTTCTTTAATCATAAGGAAATGTGTAACAGGGGTGGATCTTGAAGGTAAGATGAAGGGCGTGACACTTAGGAAAAACCACACGTTTTGGTAAGTTATGGGTTTCCTGACTCTTGGGGGATTTTAGATATTATTTATGGGCTTTAAATGGATTTGAAAGGGGGAATTAAATCATCTTTACATTAAAAGATACATTGCGGGAGCAGAAAAAGTCGGAACTGGAAAAAGGGACAAGGACACGGTGAGGAAACGGTGCCACCGTCATGGTGTCACCCTCAGAGTGCCACCGTTAAGGTGTCACCCTCACGGTGCCACCGTCACGGTTTCACCCTCGCGGTGCCACCGTCACGGTGTCACCCTTACGGTGCCACCGTCACGGTGCCACCCTGACCAGTGTCTGACCTTCATGGTGCCACCATAACCAGTTCCACCGTCACGGTGCCACCGTGACCGGTGTCCCCGTGACCGGTGCCACCATTTCGATGGAGCCATGTTCTGGCAAAGTAATGGACCAGGTGGGTCCGGGCCATTATAGAACCAATAAAGAAGACAAATTTATACATCATTAATAACAAATATTACACTCAATCATATATAAAATCACATATTAATTTTTTAAAATTACATTATTTGAGGAATAATGATATGTGTGTACTGAATGAGTATTAAAAAAATTACATGGTTTAAATAGATCATTCATCTTATATCAGATGCGTCAGAAACATTGAGATGGTTAATGGGTGACCCAATTTTAAATTTAACAACATGGTCTGAGTATGAAATTAATGGATATACATTTTATACCAATTAATATGAAAATAGAACTATAATTTAGAATATCACTGTATTGGTGTTTGATGAAGCAATGAATTATTTTAGTGAAAAAGCTAAAAACTCAATCCCTATTTCAAGTGTATACTATAGAGTTATTGAATAAATATGAGATATTTATTATATTAAATTTTGAGTTCTTGTTTTCAAGTGTAAATGGGTTATTTGTAAAAATAATGCTAAATATCATGAATTCATTATGAAACATAAAAATAAGAATATATTGAAATACATAGATACCCCTTTTATCATGGAAACACATAAGAAAAAAAATTATATGTTCTTGATCGATCAAATGTATAGTGGTCTATCATTTTTCAAGGAGAAAAATATTATTTTAGTGGTGAAAAACATGATGATAATGATGAATTATACGAGATACAGAAATCCATGAAAATATTATCATAGGATATTGATAACTAGGGAGTGGACATGGTTTGTGTCATATAAAACGATCACGAAGAAGTATGAGAAAAAAATCCTTTAGTGATCTCTTAATTTTATAGGTACTATGTTTTTTTTCCTAATAAACATTTCAAATTTTTGAAAATGTTGGATATACTATTTCGAATTTTAATTTTTATTTTAGTTGCATATTTTAAAAAATATGAAAAAAATGATTAGTTTTGTTTTGTTTTGTTTATATCATTTTCCAATTATTCAATTTTATATGTAACTATTTTATTTATATAAATTTTTACTAATTTTATTTTCTTTTATCTATATCATTTCAAATATCATAAATAACTACAAAAAATAATGTGATTAAATGGGTTTATTTTTTCATTTAGAGGGGGTTATAACTCCTTCTAAATACTTTAACAACGGTTATGATAAATTTCTGCTAAAGTGGTCAACCACTCTTATTAGTGGTGATGTTACGTAAGCGTTGGTAATGTTTTGAAAATTAGAGGTTGTTATTTTATAGGGTAATTTAACCCTTTCTAAATTAATAAAACACTGGTTGAAGAAATTATAATATGTAAAAATTTATTAAAATAAAAAGCATACCCAATTTGGGGTGGTTGTAAACTTTCCCAAATTGTTTTTTAATAAAAATTAGAAATTTGGAAACACCTGTTATGGCCACCAACCCCCTAGATTCCCACCTCACCCTATGTACGAAGCACGATAGCCCTACCCACCACACACGTACTCCCCTCATGAAAAAAAATCCACGGTCGCCCCACCATGTGCACAAGTACCCCACAAACCCATCTCTGCCCCCGTGATAAATTCTCTTTTGCCAGGTTTTGAACCCATGCTTCCCCGAAACAAACTACGGGACTACACAACTACGATGAATTGAATTTCTGGAACTTATATACTAAATCATGTTTATATTTATATATATGTGTGTTAAAATATTTATACAAAGGAATTTTATTTTTATAATATATTTAAATGCATTTAAATATAAAACCTTATATATACATTAATATATTCATATTTAAATTATGGATATATTTTTATTATATAAATTTTTAATATATATTGTAAAAATACATATATATTTATATATTATATTATACAGATACATATTATATTATACAAATATATATATATATATATCATATTATATTTATATAATATACAAATATTTCATTCATATATATATATATATATATATATGTGTGTGTGTGTGCGTGTGTGTGCATATAAAAATATATATTATATTATACAAGAAATATAAAATACAAATATATATCATATAAAATATATATATTATATCATACCAATTAATACAAATATATATATTTATATTTATGCAATTCAAAAATAAAAATACATATACATCAAATATATTTTATAATTAAATATATATTATTTATTATATTTATATGTCTACAAATATATATATATTTATATTTATATATTCAACCAATAAACTGTTGATATATGTGTGTGTATATATATATTATATTTATATGTAAATAGTTTTAAAAAATATTAATAAATATATTACATATTTATATGAATACAAATATATATTCTATATTTATAAGTACATATATATATATATATAATTTAAATATGAATACAATTATATATATTTATAATATATTATATATAATATATATACAATTAATATAATATATATTTAATTTAATTATAATATATATAATATATTTTAATATATATACATATAATATAATATTTATATAGAAATAAAATTTTATGTATATTTATATATAAATATATTTTACATATATATATGTATATTTACATATATTAATATTTATAAACATAGTTATATTACGTATACAAATATATATTTAATATATTAATTTAAATACTTTTCTGTATATTAATTTATATTTATATGTATGTATGTATGTATGTATAATATAACATAATATTATATTTATTTATTTATACACACTTCCTCAAAATTATATATTTACATATATTTATATATATATATATATATATACCTTTATTTTATGTATACTTACACACATGTTTATATATACTAATACATATATTTATAAATACATTTATATCGAACTTTCATAATTCGTAGATATATTTATATATACATTTACACACACGCGAATGTGAATTTATATATTTGTTTGTAAATATTTATTTATATACTTTTTTTTATATAATGAAATGAGGTTCAGAGGTCCCTTTTATTAAGGAAGAAAAAAATGAAGGAATAAGAGAAATGGAAACATGACAGAATCTGCTCACAACCAAAACAATTATACAATGAAAAACAAGTTAGAAAGCTCGAAATTGTGTCCTCGTTCTATGATGAGGGAATACCCCACCATGACTATGAGAGTATCACCCCCTCCTTTGTGTCTTTACTCACTATAATTTCCCACCTCCATCATCCATAGGTTCATCAAAATACATCATTATAAGTGTGGCCATTTCAGCATGACCACCACTCCTATGTCCATCCTCATCGTTGTTCTATAATGCAAGAAACTCAAAGGAGTATTGAAACCTCATTCCCCTTGGGGAATATCTCTTGCCAAATTTTTCAGATATGTTAACAACAATATCATTGCATAGTTCTCCAAAAGATCTTGCATCATAATTGGTAATCTCTACAAGGATATTCATGAAAGCACCAACAACTTCCCTAATTTCCACTACTACAGAGTCATTATCTGCTTCTTTATAGGGACTGATGGTTCCTCACTCTGCTGAAGCACCATCAAGATCCCTTCTAGAGGTCGCTGAAATCTCATCACCAGAGAGAGGATCGACCACAACATCCTTAGGACTCTTTCCAGTAGAAGCAAAATCTTTTTGATGGATGGGGGTCTTCTTGGATTTCCATGAAGATGCAACTGCTAATTACTTTTTCCCTTTGGTTTTGGAAGATGCCAAAATGTGTTCCTACCAGAGCTCCATGTCCACTATAACCTATGTAGAAAACTCACAATCTGATTGATCATTATAGGATTCAACCACAACCTTTTCATCTCATAAAACCTTAGAGAGAAAATCCCTAAATTTGGCTCTAGAATGAATCAACCTATCCTCAACCTCCTCATAATCTGTAATATAATCCCATAATAGATTTAGTTGAGGTTGAGGTAACAATTCAATACCTTAGAAAAATCCAAGTTTTGATGGTATAGTAACATCATGAGGGGGTCTTCTTTCATAAAAATCCCTTAAGATTCATTATAGCCTTGTTCCCAATGAGGTTCAACAGGGTGAGTATCTTAAGCTCTGGAACCTTTATTTTTTCAAGGTCAATTACAATAAGTAAATAAGAGACCATTTGATCCAAAATTCCCATAAATAATTATAATATTATAGATCAATTTCAAATTTACAACCAAATGACACTCCTCATATAATTTAGGGATATTTTTATAAAAAAAATGTAAATTAATTTCATCGTGAGGAGAGGATAGAATTACCTTGTTGATGAACACCTCACTAAGGTCCACTTCCACCAAAATTATTCCAATGTAACAAAACCTCCCATTTTTAGTATCTCTATAAATATATATAAGGATTCCAACCAAGGTGTAAATTTCATTATATACATTGAAATTCATGTGTTACGGGAGATGTTGAGGAAGTCACAGCCAGTTCAAAGAAAATTCAATCCAAAATGGACCAAAAATCTACGTAAGGGCCTAGATTGTAAAGGTGAAAATCTTCATGAATGGATAGAGTTAATGGAGGTTCCCATCCACATATATATTTGAATATTATCTCTTCACAGTGTAATTTTGGTATTTAGAGATCCATTTCATTGAATTCACTGACAGCATAGAGATTTTATGGTATCCTTCGTGCATTGTAACTCTAGTTCACGAAACCTCACCAAATTTAGAAGCTCGTAATATTTCACTAAAAACTCCATCATTCATGAAACCAATTCTCTTTCCTCCACTAGGCCAATAAATACCCATTATGTCTGAATTTTTATGGGGATGTGACATTTTAGCTTCTAAGAAAAGCTATGAATTTTTGATACTCATAAGCTTCACAAGTGAAAAAAAGAGATGGACTTCTAAAGGAAATTATATTTCATGAAACTACCTCCCATGGGTTTTTGAGAACCAAAAAACTTGGTGGAGATGCCTTTCATGAAGTTATATCACCTTCTCAATAGATAAAATCCCTTTGGGGATCTTGGTGTTTCATGAGATAATTATCCTTTGTGAAACCAACCTTATAAGAACCAAGATTTTACTCCAAAGTAGGGCCACCATGTTACCTGAAACATATTATTTCACAAGACCCATGACCTCCATGAGACCCCCTAGCCATCATGATGCCCCAAACATTCAAGAAATAATAACATTCATGAAACCCATCCACCAATCCTCCTTATGGTCCCTCCTTTCATCCAATATCCTTTCATGAAAGTTGAGTCCCATGGCTCCCATACCAAACCTGGACCAGTTCAAACACACCCCAAATCTATGTATGAACATACCACCAAATATTCCTTTTTATCTTAATCATAGGTACCCTAATGCCTTTTTCTACTAAGTATAGGAACACTAACATTTGGCCTCCTGATTTTTACTTCTCAACAATAGTGTTTACACCATGCCCCACCTAGAGCTGCATGCACATGGGTAGTGGACACATAATCCTTAAAGGTGACAGAACCGAGGGGAACAAATTACATATCTTTGTAGAGATCCATTTTCTAGATCTTACTATCCCCATAACATTATCCTTCTTAGGATGAAATCCCCATCCACATCATTGTTTCATGATATGAAACTATCCAACATCCCATCCTAGTCATATGATGTTAAACTGCCTGAAAACGTCCTCACCACATGATGTAAAACTATAGCTTTACCCTTTGTGATGAACACAGGATTCCCCATGTATGAATGGCATAGGATGACTACACACAACTTACCTAGTTTTATGAACATATTATTCCCTTTATATGATCATCATGGGATGACACCTCCTCCCCTTCCATGGGATGAAACTCCTAAAATGTACAATTTCCTTGTGTAATCCCCACACCATCCCTTGTAGTCACTTCTTTTGGAAAATGAGTGTCCTTACCACATGACATTAAACTACATAGACCAGTCTTATCACACAACCTTAAACTATATAATCAAACTATGTGGGTGTTGATCCCTGCTTACTGATAGGGTATGTTGAAAACCTCCATGAGTTTCAATCCCAATAAATACAATGTGAAATCATCCCCACTAGGTGGAACACGCTCCAAAAAATCTAAGTTTGAAATAAATCCCCAAGGGGGACACACTACACTAAATCCAGGTGTGAAATCTTCCCACTTGGGGGGAGACACTCCACCAAATTCAAGTGTGAACTATTAACCCTTGGGGGACACACTCTACTAAATCCAATGGTGAAATATTTCCCCTTTGTGGGGCCCACTCCACCATATCCAAGTGTGAAATCTTCCCCCTTGGGGGGGTACCCACTCCACCAACCCCAAGTGTAAAATCCCCCCCTGAAGATACACTTAACAAAATACCAAGTGTGAAATCTTCCCCCAGGGGGAAAACATAACCACCAACCTATCTCTGTAATATGTTAAACCTACTCCCAATCTATCCTCGCAAGATGTTAAATCTGTGAACCAACCTTCCTTCACAAGATGTTAAACATATTCCCAATATATCCTTGTAAGACATTAATTTTACTCCAAATGTTTCTCTACTATATGTTAAACCTTTTTCCGACCCATCTCCATAAGATGTTAAACTTGTTACCTGATCTAAAAATCATACCCCATACAATAAACCTTGCATATATGAGGTAAAAATTCTTATATTACATAAAAAAATGGTTTTAACTACCCTGTGAATGAAATGGAATGTCTTGAGTTTCATGTCTAAGATGCCTCACAAATGATATATCCTCCAAAAGTGGTAGAATTTACATATTTCCAACCTACCCAATTTCCAAACATTCCAAACATGCCCAATTTTACCACCTCCTCTAACAAAAGGTTATTTAATTGTTAAGATAGAAGCAGTGTAATTAACATGTATCCACATCAAGATGGAACTAGGAATAAGTGTCAAAAACATGAATTAAATCTATGGGGGAGACCCGAACTAGGTGATGAGCTCCAAGGAGGAATCCATGGAATTAGGAACCAATATCCCATCATCTTGTTTCGATCAAGGAGATGACATCATCGATTAAAGTGATGGAAGACACCTACCTTTGGAAAGTGGGAATATAGGGAAACAATTATATCATGATTCATTGTCCCTAGTGAATTAATCAGAAATAAAAAATGTGCACCCGACATGAATCTATTCTCCTGAAACTATGGGGACTAGTAGTGTTAGGCCACTATCAAATTTTCATGTCACTAGATCTAGATATTTGTCTCTAGGTCCAACCAACAATTTGGTGGGCCTAACATGAGACTCTCATATAACTTTAGGTAGATAGTGTTGGGTATCTTCAGTTTGAAACATCATCAATGAGGATGCCTCCCTTGTTATAGGAAGAATGGATGATGTTGGGGAATTGGGCATCACTTTCATAGTATCTATAATGATAGCTAAATATGCATGACCTACAAGACTCAAGCTATAAGAATTGATGATCTAACACTAATAGGTGTTGCATTATGGGAAGTTTTGGTGAGTAAATCCTTCACAGCCATACTCCCACCACAAAAACTACTACGTCTTTAGTTACTATGAACCCACACTCTATTTAACCTTTTGAACTCATTTATAGGAGGGTGATCGATGATCTTGTTAACCAGTATGAGTTGGAAGCGGTCATTTCTCACTAGGGATATGTCCCTCTAAGATATTGAGGAATAAACAGCTCACCAACACCATCGCCCCTAAGGTCTGTGCTAGGGGAAACTACCCCTTGTTCCAATGTAGAATCGCTTAAAGAGCCTATCCCTAGAGAACTCCAATAGCTCACTACCCTATTCTTAGGATGTAGGTTAAGTTCTTTTCCTTCCTTCAATGACCACCGCCTAGGATCTATCTAGGAGGGCTCCGACTAAGCCTCATCAATTCCAACATCGAATCCTCCCATGGATTGATGAGAAGATTGACTTCATCCATGCTCTATTGACCCTATTTCAGAATTCCTAATGCCAATTTCAGTGGAATACCTAGAACATTTCCTGACAAGTGGAATCTTTTACAGCTCTAGTGGACCCTCCCACCACTGGCATATCCCACCACATACCCACGATAGGTGAACAGGGGTATGCCTTCACCTGCCTAGGATCGAGACCTTAGACACATCTTAGGCAGGATGAGTTGGCTCTATCAGTTTTTGGAACCATTGAAAGATATCAAAGACCATATTTTGATGATGAAAACAAATGTTAAGGTCCTCCCTGACCCCATCATCAACCAATGTGGAGGTCCTCCTTACACCATCACCAACTAATATAGACTTCCTCACCAAACCATCATCAACCAATTCGTAGGACCACCCTTCACCATCATCAACCAATGTGGAGGGATTCCTGGAACCATAAAAAATTAGTGAGGAGGTATTCCCAATGATAAAAACATTCCCTACTCTAAAAAAATGTCATGGTGTAGGAGGACGAACACCCATCATGGGGGTCATGCCCATGATGCAATTCGTAACCCACATAAGGGGAACCCAAGTAAATCTCAAAAGTTATCTCTTGGGATATTCCCATACCATCATAAGTGGGACCCTAGGAAGCATCATTTCACCATCAACCTCTTATACTCCGAAGTGACAGATAAACCAATGGGGTAACATCCCCCCAGCTATTAGAGTCTGGGAAGAATCCCATTGACTAAGACTTATAATCCCATAATTTGGGTTCTATAAGTTCACAAGTTCCCTTAATAGATACCTACAAGTTGAGGATCTTATAGTCTCCTTCCAAGGAATCATAGTGAAACCATCTCCGACACTATTAGTTTCCCTCCTCTCCACCACCACCCTATAAGTTAGAGAAATTTTAGAGTCTATATTGACACCCTTAGATGATTGAGAGCACACTTTTGTGCCTCAAAGGGATGTTTCTACATTCACACAAAATTAAGTGGTAAACACCCCATCCTATATGGAAATGACCTTGAAGTTGGATTCATCTCCAAGATACATTTTGGAATGTATCAAAAATTTGACCCACGTGGAACCCCATCTCCTAGTAGATCAATGACAAAGAAGGTCTATATCATTTTCATCACCCTTAACAAAACTTGTGACAGTTGGTACTTGGGCCAAATCAGAGAATGAATATCCCCCTGTTAGTGAAAAAGATGACTTATGAGATCCTATGGCCTTCGAGTATCTATCAGTAATTTTTTGGCCACCTAAAAATTTATATTTCATTATCCCAGAGTCTATTGTTGAGGAATAGGTAGTTTACATTCTCCGTATTATCTTGCAAATGATTCACCACCTTTAGGAGTATCATTTTACTTATTTATGGAGTCATGAGCACCTCGATGTCATTCACCCATAGTGAAAGTTTCACAATTCATCCCATAGGGGGTCATTTTGTGACTCTCCAAGATCACCTTCAATAGGTCTGGGGCTAGCTACTAGCACTGAGTACACATATCATTGACATGAGAGGCCTTGTGCTAATTACATGTACGCAATCATGCATATCTAATCCTATATAATATTGAAATGTAAAAAACACTAAAAAACATTCATGAATGCATCTAAATCCCACCACCAGAGTATGATAGGAAGTAAATAAAGGTAAATCGGGCCAAATAAAATCCCACCAAAAATTCTGAAAATAAGACCAACTTGAAAGTAAAACCAGGACTACTTTCAAGGTAACATAGGAAGACACCTTGGTCTATACAGTCTCACTAAGAACCATATGATCCTGGTATGTCTAGAACTCTATGAAAGGGTCGATCATCTGCACAAGACACTACACGTGCAGGAAAATCCCATGCATGGGTGAGTATAAAAATACTTAGTCAAATAGCCAAAAACCACAAATAATACAGTAAAGTAAATACAGTCAGCTCTACATGGTTATATGTCAACATCACATATAACAAGAATATCTAGATATACTCAATTAATACAGAGAGTCTAAAGGTAATTCCCAACCATAATATATCATCCTAGGATTCCAACTCAATGATTCCACAAAGCACTTTCCTAAGAGAACACACTCTTGAGTCTAATAACATTGATGAAATACATTTTAGATGTAATGCTCGTTGGGACTCTCCATTATAAGTATATGATGAAGGTATTAAGAGATGAAATACATAGATGAGGATCACTCCTAAGGCCATGGGATGATACCAACAACTCAATATATATTAACCCGCTAAGTGGAGGATCAACGCTCGTGTAGTGTTGGTTACAACGATACCAAGAACTCCACCTAGGGAATGAATATGGATAGAGATCTCACTTTGTGCCTCACGTAAGGATTCTAACAACTCTATCCAATAAGTCTTTCTGAAGGGATAATATTCCTAAGAGAAAAAGAATATTCCATACTAACCCTCAGGGAATGGATATGGGGAACACAACCTAATGAAACTTTTCCAAGATACATAGAACAAGGGAACCAATCCATTTATAATAAAGTACACAACATGTATAAGGGGTCACATGTTGTGTCCTTTGACCCTAGGTCCTACCCATGTAAATGAACAATGTCCTAATCCATGTCTATGTAGAAGTACACGGCATGCCAGCTGCCCATATACTCTACCCATGTGCCAGTACATGGATTTAACTGATGTACTTGTTCCTGTGTACCAGTACATGGCCTATCCTGTGTACTATGGTCTAGGTTGTGTCCATGTAGGGGAGTCCACGGCTTTCTATGACCCATGTTTGTATATCCTATGAGGTACAAATCGAGTTTTTTAAGAGAGACCACACACTATGTGACAGGGGTCACACATTGTGTGATGCTTAAATTTCTCTGAAACTCTATCCACCGAAGAACAAAAACTTTCATCCCTTTGATCCATTCAAAAAAATATTTTAATAGTGTTCTTTTCTTTACGTCTAATAACATGAAAAATCGAGAATCTACGCAATCTAATATTCTTCATATACCACACCTTCATTGCATCATGATGATCCTAGATCTATAATACCAGATTTTTGTTCTATGAAATGGGTGTGCAATGATCGATCCATGAGGATTTGTTAAACCATGGGCCAAACAAAGAATTCCCACAATGAATGAATAATTAGGGGAGAAAAGAACAAGAAAAATAAAGAGGAATAGACCTCGATTTATTTTCATGCCAATGTCAATTAGTTTCCATTATAAAGATAATTGAATAATCAAAATTTTAATTGTGAATAAATTATCCTAAAATAACCCTGAAAATATATGTAATATATGGATAAATATATTATTCGATTGATCAGTTTTCATCGTAGAAATTAATAAAGGGAAATAAATCCAAATAAATCATTTCCCTACCTTGATTTGGATTGATTACTAATGAATAACATGGTTTTTCCATGATCATTAGTGAGATCTTTTGAATCCATTGCATATCAATCATTGATCCATGATCTCATCACCGTTCATCTTAGAGAATCCTTCCAAAACTCTCTCCAATGGATCTCCAATAGTTCTAGGGTTATTAGGCTAAACCTGGATTTCCAATATAATAATCTATTTAAATAATATCCAATTTTTTCATCAGTGAAAAAAATTAAAAATAATTTATTTAATTATTTTACTCATTTGTGTTTCTACGATGAATTTTCTACAAAAAAAACCCACACAGAACAAGGTATAGTCATTCATAGAGTAAAACCCATATCATAAACTTAGTTATGGCATTAGATTTTTGATTAATGAACCCATTTAGAAGTTATTCCACTTTCTTAGGAAAACTATGTGCATGTGCAATTTAATAAATTTCATATATTTCAAACATTTATTATGGGTGCATCGGGCCTCAGAATCACATGTTGTCTCTATTACTTGTCTTGAAAATAATCCATACAATATAAAAAAATAATACATTGAAAATATGAGTCATTACATTCTCCCCGCCCTGGGGTTTTATGTCCTAAAAATCTAAAACAAGAGTTATACAAAGAGATGTGGGTACTGAGAATGAATTTGAGCCTCCCGCTCCCATGTGCTCGCTTATAGATTCTCATGCTCCCACTAGAAATGAACTAAAGGAATCAATCACTCAGAAAGGATCCTATCATGCTGATCATTGATCTCTATTGGCTACTCAGCAACAGTATATTCATCCTTGATTTCAATCTCACCCCAATCGATAACGTGTGATGGTTTATGCACGTACCTCCTCAGTTACAACATGTGGAAGACATCGTGTACCCAGTCTAACTATGGAGGTAGATCTAAGTGGTATTCCACATCACCAACTCTATGTAGTATCTGTAATGTTCCAATTAATTTCAAAGATAGCTTTCCACCCTAGAAAAATATTCACAATCCACGTTGTGGAGAAACTCATAGGAACATGTGGTATCCTTCCTCAAACTCTAAATACCTCTATCATTTTTCATCATAAGACTTATGATGGATATGTGCAGTATTAACCCACTCCTAGACCGTCTAAACCTTATTAATAGTTTATCACACTAACTTGGGGCCCATAAGTGATGACTCTCCTAGGTAAATCCAACAAAGTGGTGACCTAAAGGGTCTCCCATACAAAGCCTCAAATGGTTCCATACTAATGTTGGAATGATATATTTGGTTGTATGAAAACTCCACCAGTGGTAGGTGATCATCCAAACTATGTAAAAAGTCCAACATACAAGCTCGCAACATGTCCTTTAGAACCTAAATGGTATGCTCAGTCTATCCATCAATTTGGAGGATAAATGTTGGGATAAAGTGTAACTAAGTCCCAAATGTATCTTTCAATCCCTTTCTCATCTGAGATGTGAATAAATCATAATGTTCATAAATGATCCTTTTTGGAACTCCCTGGAGTTAGACTATCTACTAAATGTAGAGGTGTCCCAATACCACTATTGAACTCTCGTCTCATATAACTAATAAGTGGACCAACTTGGTGAGTTGGTCCATGATCACCCATATGGAATCATTTCCACTAGAAGTACATGGTAATCCCATTAAAAATTCCATGGATATCCCATCCCACTTCCATTATGGAACCTCATGGGGTTGAGCTAAACCTACTGGAACTTGGTGCTCAGCCTTCACTTGCTAACAAGGAAGGAATCAAGATACAAACTTTATAACTCCCTTCTTCATCCCTAGCCACCAAAACTGATGTTAGAGGTTCTGTTACCTCTTTTCCACAACTGGATATACCAATAAATAAGATGTATGAAACTCTCTCAAAAAATACTCCTGTAAATTTACTATTACCATCATGAATTATCTTAAAATAATGACATGCTCCCACTTTTTAAAAATCCATTAGGAGCATGTTTAGTGGATATTTTAGTGTGTTGGGTCTCACAATCGATATCCCCAAGCTATGCCTCTCTGACTCATTTCAATATAGGATGGGTGAAGACCATTGAATGGAGGTAAGATTCTCTATATCTATACACAAAGGATAACTACAATGAGGCCAACTACTATGACACCTCATTAAACTAATGCAAATAAGATCTCATGCTGAGAGCATCTGCTACCACATTCCCCTTCCTATTATTATAGAAAAATTTAAAGTCATAATCTTGTAGGAACTCTATCCATCTCTTCTGTCTCAAGTTAAGATCTCTATGAGAGAAGATGTACTTATGACTCTTGTGATCATAATAGATTAAAAATCATTCACCCATCAGATAGTGTCTCCACATCTTTAATGAAAATACTACTCCCACTAACTTAATATCATGGGTTGTTTAGTTCTGCTCATGTGTTTTGAATTAACATGAATCATAGGAAATCATCACTTACCTATGCATCATATTATAATCAATCTTGGTTCTTGATGCATCACATAATACTACATGAATGACACCCTCCTTTGGAAAGATCAAGATGGGATAGATCATAGAACTCTACCTTAACTACTAAAAACCCTATTGGAACCTCTCTGACCACATGAAAGGCTATCCCTTTTTGGTAAAATTTGTCATGGGTGCTGATATTATAGGGAAATAAGTATGAATCTTCATTAATAGCCTTCAAACCCAAGGAAGATCCAATACTCCATCATTCTCTTGGGTGGCTCCCAAGATAACACTACCTCAACCTTGGCTAGGTCCATTTCTACACCATCTACTAAGATAACATGTCCCAGAAAGTGGATCACCTAAATCTAGAACTAGAACTTTGAGAGATTTAAATAAATTTGGTTCCCTGATAGTATGTCCATAACCATCCTTAGGTGTCTCATGTGCTCCTCCTCAGATGGTAGGTACATAAGGAAATCATCAATGAAGACTACCATGAACAGGTCTAAGAAGGGATAAAATATCCAATCCATGAGTCCCATGAACACTATTGTGGTTTTCATTACACTAAAGGGCATCACCAAGTAATCATAGTGAATATAGCGACATCTAAATGTCACCTTCGGTATATCCTCATCTCGTACTAGTAGATGGTGATATCATGACCTGGGTTCAACCTTTGAGAACTATCGAGCCCATATCACCTGATAAAATAGGTCATCGATCCTTGGTAGTGGATAATTGTCCTTCATGGTCACTTAGTTTAAGATTTAGTGGTCCACACACAACCTCAATCTATCGTATACCATCTTAGAGAACAAAACTACGGTTTCCTCAAGTGAAACATTGTGTCTTAAAAATTCCTTCCTCTATAAGTCCTCTAACTTCACCCTTATCTCTCAAATATCTTCTAGATCCATCTGATATGCTAGTGCAGATATTGGTTCCACCTCATAGTGTAGATCAATATAGTAGTCTATCTCTCAGTAGAGAGGTAAACCTGGAACATCCTCATGGAAGATGTCCTTGTACTCCACCATCACTGTAGGAAACTGGGAACTCATAAAATCCACTAAAACAAGGGTTAGGATAGACAAATGATGGGTAATCGACTTCACCCTCTTATGCATGAGTCTATCCTACGCTGTCTGGGTTTTCTTTTCATTGAAAAAGGATAACCTAGTTCCATCACTTCTAACACAATGCATCCTATGTATAAATAAGTCAATCAAGGAATGAACTGTAGATAACCAATCTATACCTAAGATGATTTCATAAGGCCTCATTAATTCCACAAAGAGATACCTACCTAAAATATTTCCTCTAAGAGTCAGGTCACACTATCGGCACAAGTGTGCGATTCTTTAGTCTTCTCCAGTAGGAGTCTCCAAGAGTAAGGGTCGAGCCAGGGGATCAACCAGAATCTTTAAGTCACTTTAAAGGAAAATGGAAAAGAAATGATTTACTAGAAATTATGTCTATCAGTACTGTAGCTAATGTATAAAAGACACAGATCATACCTCAAATCATTCCCAGAGCCTCTGGGTTATAAGCTTTGACTGATTGCAGCTATCCATGGCCCGGTCCTCCAGCTCTCTAAGTCTGGTGTTGACCGCCTAGGGGTGGTGTTGGTAACAAGTCAAAGTGTCAACCACCTCCCACTACTTTCCCTGATCCTCTACCACATCCACTAACTTTTGAACCTATCTGTTCTTACCACTACCTCTACCTTAGTGGTCCATCCACTATCTCTCTATCAATTGTATGATGGGTAAAAAAATATCATGCAATATGTCTTATACTGTCATGTGAGTAGAACCACATCTCCCTATGATTAATGGACCCACTAAAGAGCCATGAACCATAGAACCTCTATCCAGAGACCTCCTCTAGAAACATATCATACATTTAGGTCCCTAATACTGACATCGACTCCCTACTGCAGAGGTCTCTACTTATATATGCCTACTACTAGAAACCATTAATTGTATCTTATCATCCAAGAAACTCTCTACTAACAAAACTCTCTCTAGACCCCTTAGCATAAATAGGAATTAATAGAGGGTTAACGATATACCATATGTATCTATACAAACCTCTCCTGAAAGTTTGAGCCCTGAATAAATGATCATGAGCCACATCCATTGAGTACCTGGGGATGTTGGTAAACCTCAATGAATACCAAGATAATATCGTACTACCTTGTTGAACCTATAGAATCTACTAGATACATACATCCCTCAGTGTAGCTGGTGAGAACTCATCTCTAAAAATGTGATCAGACTCTGACCATACTAGAGTCACCTCATCGTAAAACTTGGTCACCAAAACCCACCATCGTCATGATGAGATGTGAAGAAGGCTCATTGCTAGGACCACTATATGATCTACTAGTATCATGACTAGATGCAAAAATTGGGTCACCACCTCAATCTAGAATTTATCCGCCTTTGTGTGGGGCTCACCTCAAAAGCTGAGGGGTCTGTGTCACTAAAACTTTTGAAGTGCGCTCATTCTGCGCACCTCATCCACCGGTATTGCAAGTACCATGTACTAATCTATGGGTGGTGGTATAGCTATTTCACCACCTGGATTAATGTCTTGGTAAATTGTCCCTATATCAACACCTTATCACATAGGTGTTCATCCTCATGATAATGATGTTGAATCCTAGCTAGCATACATCATCGAG
Organism: Viscum album; assembly: GCA_963277665.1. Lineage (NCBI taxonomy): Eukaryota > Viridiplantae > Streptophyta > Magnoliopsida > Santalales > Viscaceae > Viscum > Viscum album. The sequence continues at coordinate 1,678,931,690 of OY728119.1, read as the reverse complement.
TCATTATGAAATAAATAGGACATACCACGGCCAATGAGTATATCTAAAGAGATGACTCAAGAAGGAAATGGATACCACAACTCATTCCTATATGATTCATGTAACATTATTTTACCTCAAACAAATGTTCTCATGTACTGAGTTAAAAATTAGATGATCAAAGTGATGGTGTATGGATATGTCAGCTGCCACACCAAAACTGGAGTCCTTGGAATGAAATACAAACTCAAAAAACTTAACATTTTTTTCCCCAACAAATATCACTAACTTAAATCCTAAAATAGAGTTTACTCCTCTAACGCCACTCTGTCATGACCCATCATAGAAGGGGCCAAGATGGAACTCTCCAAACTAGCCTCCAATTAGCTAGGGGATGGCGACTAATGTCAAGATGGCATATCACTAACACGGGAGGCCTTATTATAAGTACTTATACACATGCACCCATCTCTAAGCCTATTCATCACTTAAATGTAAAAACAGTTGAAAAATCATGCATTCATACATCTAAATCCCAATACAAGAGTACGATAGGAAATAATGGAAATTAAACAGGTCAAAATACAATCCCACCACAAAGAGTCTAAAAACAATTCTAACATAAAAGTAAATCTGGGACTACTATCAAAGTACCACAAGAACACGCCTCAGTCTGTCAGATCCCACTAATCACCATTTGATCCTGGTGCATCTAGGACTCTTTTAAAGGGATGATCATCTAAAAAACACATGACATGTGTGGGAAAATCTCATGTAGGGGTGAGTATAAAAATACTCAATAGGACACCTTGATACCACAAAGCATACAACAAAGTAAATACAATTATCTCTACATAGGTATATGTCTACAACACATATAACAATAATATATAGATATACTCAAAAAAATATACATATTTTAAAGGTATTTCACCACCATAGTATATAATCCTAGTATTCCAGGTTGAAGATTCAAAAAGACACTCACCCAGTAGAACACGCTCCTGAGTCTGATAATATTGATGACGTACATCTGATAGGTAATTCTCCTCTGGTATCTCCATTAGAAGTACATGATGAAATTATAAATAGATATGATACACAGATTAGGATCACTCCCAAGGAAATGGGGTGATACCAATAACTCAATCTAGATTAATCCTCTAAGTAGAAGATTGGAGCCCGTGTAGTGTTGGTCACGAAGATACCAAGAACTCCACCTAGGGCACAAAGAGGAATAGATGATCTCACTATGGGCCTCACAGAAGGATTCCAACTACTCTATACAAGAATTCCTACTGAAGAGATCATATTCTGAGGAGTAAGAGACAATTTCATACTAACCCTCAGGGAATGGATATGGGGAATTAAACGTAACAAAAAATTTCCAAGATACAGAGGAAAAGGGACCCAATCCATGTATAATATAGTATACGACATGTAGAAGGGGTCACAAGCTGTGTCCCTTGAACTTGGGTCCTACCAGTGTAAATGATTTATGTCTCAAGATATGTCCATGTAGAAGCACACAGTGTGTTGGCTGCCCATGTACTCTACACGTGTTCTAGTAAATGGATTTATCACATTTACTTTTTCCCATGTACCACATGGCTTATCCCATGTACTCTGGTCTATATCATTTCTGTGTAGTGGAATACACAGTGTGCTCTAACCTATGTACTCCAACCCATGTATGTGCACCCTCTAAGGTACACACTGAGTCACTGGGGAGAGACCACACACTGTGTGATAGGGGCCACACACCATGTGATACATAATCATGAATAAATTCTCCTAAAATAACCCTGCAAATAAACCCATCCCAAATATTCACATGATCTATGGATCAATCCATTGGTCGATTGATCTATTTTCATCATAGGAATTAATAATGTAGAAATAACTTAAGATAAAACAATTTTGTACCTCAATTTGTATTGATCACTAATGAGGAATGGGGTTGTTCTATGATTGATGGAGAGATCCTTTAAATCCCTTGTGTTTCAATTGTTGATCCATGATCTGGTCATCGTTCATCTGAGAGAGGTACTCCAACACTCTCTCCAATGGATCTCCAATGATTTCAGGGTTACGTGGTTAACCATAGAATTCCAACATAATAGTCTATTTAAATACTCTCCAATCTCTATGTCAATGAAAAAAATTAAAAATAATTTATTTAATTATTTTACTCATTTTCATGCTCGTGATGAATTTTATACAAACGACCCATGCCAACCAAGGTTAAGTCATTCATAGAGTAAAACACACATTCTGAACTCAACGGTGCCCTCCGATTTCTAATTTAGGAACCCACATTCAAACTTTATTCCACTTTTTAAAGAAAAATACATGCCCGTGAAATTTAATATATTTAATATATTTCATTCATTTATTTTAGGCTAAATGATCCTCAGAATCCCACATCATCTCTACAACTGGTCTAAAAATAATCTATAAAATATCAAAAAAATATTACATATAAAATATGATTCATTACATCAAGAGAGTTGAGATCGTATCACTCTTGGTAGCTCAACATCTTAAGTCATATGGATACCATTAGAATCTTTGGAAAACCTGTGTTAAGAGCATTATTTTTCTTAGTCGGGTCATGATAGGAGTATCTCAACACATGAAGATTAGAGTTTGGGTAGTATGTTACCCTCCACTTTAGTCATATCCAATGGTAGCAATGATAACTTCAATACATCCCATCCTCATACAATGAAAGTTTCCCTCCAACTACTACCACGATCAATGTTGTTACTACTAACCCTCCATAGTATCACAGAATAGAGCTTCCAACATAGATAATGATAGGGAAAACTCACCACAAGGGGTGACATAGTACCATGAAGACCCCCCAATAGGCATCCACACTCATCATAAGAGATAGGAATTAATCCTTAGGAGTCCCAAAAATGATACGTTACTGCCTAACCATTAGTACATTGACAATGGAAATGGACATGTCGAGCCCGCTAACCCATCCGAGGTTTCACTTAAAGTTGAGTATGACCCCATGATAACCACATTGCTTTTGGAGATTGATGAAGACAAAAATCACACCAATTAGAACATTGTTGAGTGGTGACCAGGCCCTGGAAACTTTGTAAGATACCTTGAATCTCCTCTAGTGGGTATCCTAGCCCTCCTTGGTCAAACACCCCAATTTGAACTTGGTGGCACCACATGCTCAGTTAGGGAACAAGACAAGGGATACAAAAATGATTGAGATAAAATTCACCTACCCCACATGAGTAGCATGATTACCCATATTAGGATCAATTTCATGCTTATCCCTGAGTTGATGAGCCTTTCAACACATTTTTTTCCACATATACTCACCAAGATGACATGATACCTCCTTTTGTTTCCCATATCAAGGCTTTGGAAGTGCGATAGGTGGAAATTTTACCAAAAGTAAATCCATATCCAGAATGGGTGGACCATGTTAGAGCACCCATAGAGGTTAGTAATCATATATTCATCCTATTTATTGGTATGTGTGATCTTTTACATCATTTGGATCACTTCACCTCAATTTGTGCTCTAATTTTGGGGACTCTAAAATAGTAGGAAGCTGTTAAACTTTGAAGATTCATCCAGACACTGGAATCACATGCATTCATCTAGTATAGTCAGTTGTCCATAGGGCCTTTTTCTAGTTCATAGGAACTTTTTAGATAGTTCCTCTACCATTTGAGATCCACCTTGCACAATATAAGCATTTATGACCTCTTTAAATGAAAGAAGAGGACTGATGGGTGAGTCACCGACTTTATTGCCCGATGGAAGGGACTCACTTACCTACTTGATATTCTTTTTTCTCATAAACATATACTTATGATGTGTGTGGAGAATTTTTGGAATGATTTAGTCCATACCATCACCTCTCTAATCTAACCAACTATATTTAAAGATTTATCCAAAAAGGATTAGTGTCAGTAAGAATACATACATTGTAATGAACAACAGTCGAGCCCATTACCCCTTCTATTTCCCATGAGAAGTCTCATAAAAGCAAAGATATTAGCCACTGTACATCTAGTATACCCTATTGAACCTTTACCAAATGATCCTTGCCTATTTTATCCCTACCAAGTATATTCTCTCCTGGAAAAACCCTGTTAGGCATAACCTCACCAAGTATAACTACCTCGATAAGGGAATATGGCCCAGACCCCCTGTCAAGTCTAGGCTCCCAAGGTGCATTTCATAGAAATAATGAACAATAAATATTATTTTAGGTATTCCCAAGTCCTAGGATATTTAATATGCACCCAAGAAAATGGAATCCTAAAGTTTCTAGAATGCAAGAGACCTCAGGAGGCAGAACTCATCGGTCATTCTTACAACACCCCCCGATTTCGATTAAGTAACCCTTTATTTATGTATTTTAAGTATGTAAAGTGTTTGGGTGATTTTTTGGAGATTTTTTAGGAATTTATTAATTTATTTTGGTTTTTTTAAAGGTAAATGTTTTGAGCACGGTTAGTGGAAACTATGAAACTCCTATAGGAAACTGTGACAATGAGACAGGGGATTCTAGGAAGGTGCATGTTTAGGAGCATGAGTTTTTCAAACTATATGGCCACCCAGGAGTAACCATGTGATGTGGGATAGAGGGATTATTCATGTTTGGCACACATTTTTTCTAACCATGTGGGACAATAGTGTGAGTTTCTCCTTGATACAGAGGCTAGTTCATGGTTAGCACACGATTTTCCTAACCGTCTGACTAATAATGAACGGTTTAAATGTGAGATCCTAAAAAATGTTATATCACTCATATCTACCTTTAAGCCTCTATTTTTCCTCCATTTAAACCTTAATTATATTTTTATTCCTACCAAAGGTTGTTGGGTCTCTCCCCTTCAAACCGAAAGTAATCTGAAGGCAATACTTGGTGCATTGAAGCCTAATTCCCTTGGTAAGTCATCATTTGTGGTTTTTTTCTTAGATTTACATTCCTTAACTCTCTAAAAATACTATATATAGTCCATTAGGGATATATATATGATTTTTTAAGCCTATATTTATGATATATGGTTTTTTATGTTAGTGAAATATATCTAAGGTTGTTTTTTTGAGTTTCAACCTGATTTTGTTGAATAATTAATGTCATTATTCATTTTCACCATAATTCTTGATGTAGGGGGATTCAATCTCGAATACTCTTATTATAACATGAAGTTTTAGTTTAAAATTGATTTAATATAATGAAATTGGTTATGATATTAATGTGAAAAGTTTTGTAGAAACCCTTTTTAGTGATGGATTTTGGTTTTGTGGAAATTGGTTGTTGGAAAAGTGTTTTGTTATTAATTTTAAAATGATGATTTTAAACAAGTGTATTTTTTTAATTCATGGAAAAGGTTTTATTGAAAGTTTTTTCAAAAATAATTATGTTTTATTGAAATGTATTGAAATGGTTTTTTGGAATTATTTTTTCATACATGGGTTTGTGTTTGTGTGAGTTCATGCTTTCAATGTGATACTTTATGATACTTGGTCATTGATTATGGAGTCAGATCATGTGAATAATGTTGGGATCTATGGAGTTATGTATTTTTTTCCTTTAAGAATTGTGGTTTAGTATTCTTCTTTGGTACTCTGATTTTGGCCATGGTTTAGTTTTTGTTTTTTTTTGTTTTTTGGTATTTCTTTGAGTTGTATTATATTGTTATCATCTATCATAGAGTGGTCCTTTGGTTATGGTATGATTGGTTGTTTTTTTATTCAATGGTAAAATCATCTCAAAACTATATTGAATCCCTTGGAATTTTTTCTATCCTTTGGCTTCTTGGGTATGTCTCTTAATGCCTAGTAACATTGCATTGCCTTCTCAAGCCAATGAGGGGTATGTTATAATGGAGACCATTTCTCATATCATAGGATCCTTAGACATAGCCTCAAAGAATTATTATTTTTTCCAATATTATATCCATGACCAAGTAAATTGTGACCTAGTCAAATTAGAAAACATTCTAGCATAGGTGGAACATATTTCTTTTAACCTCAACAGTGACAAAAAAGGCTTTGGTGAGTGGAAATAGGTTCCCATCTACAAGGTGTAAAAATATGGTGACTGGTTGGATCACAAAGTAGTCTCTCATACCCATGGTATCATTCATGCCCACTTCAGAAAACCAAAACCACCTATGGTTGTCACCCCTCCATCAACCGCTACCTCCACATATGCATCACAACCTCCCACATACCCGAAGAATAATCACCAACAATGAAAGGGAAATCAGAGTCCTCCACCAGTGTTGAAGCCGACTCACACCCTTGGTGACTTCATGTCTCTTGAGTTGGGAGAAATTACTAGGGTTCACCCAATGATAAACTATTCCATTTATGAGAAGAAATAGTACACCTCCGTTAATTTTGTTGATCTAGTGGAACACTTCACATTACCCAATAATGGGGAACGCCATACAGACACCTCTGTATCCTCTGAACGATGTCATTGAAGGAGAGGTAGAGGAAGTGTGATCAATTAGAATACTCAGGCTAGTGCTTCAAACCAGGATTTTCATGCTATTAATTCCATACAGTAATCCTTGTAGAGAACTCATCAAACTCATCCCATATGGTACTCCCAGTGAGGTATTCCCCTGCAACCAACTATATTGGTTGACTGCATAGCTCATCCATGAGCATGTCGCGATAATCCATGTCCATCCAAGGACCATCCTTAGCAAAGTAACACCTAGAAATTAGTTTTTCAGTGCAATCTAGATAGACAGTAGAAGAATGTATCTAGTATTAGATAGGCCCTGACTGTTTATCCAATATCATCTTCTATATCCCCTTTCAATGATTAACCCTCTAAAGGTAGAAATATTCCCTTCACATGGAAGTATGATGTGATAAATCACCTAAATGGAATACCCAAGAGGTGTTTTATTCTCAAGGAAATCAATATATTAATAGAAATGTGTGAGTCCCTCATTGAGGCCTTGAAAATACACATTCAGTTCTAGGATGAGGTAGTTGTCGTTGAGGCCTACTAAGTAAATGAGTTCGATCAAGATTAAAGTCAATTAATTATCTCATTTTTTGGAGAATACAATGGTATTACCATTCAGGTGCACATACACCCACTCTATATCACTATCTAGTTTAATGGAATGGAAATTTTCCGCTACTTAGTGGATACTGGCTCTAGGATCAACCACATCCAGATAATGATGATCTATAAGATGGGACATACAGAAGCATAATTGACTCACTATGGCCTGATAATTCATGGCTATGATAAGATTGAGTGTAATCCACATAAAAAAATTTGACTGAAGTCTCAGTTTGGTGGTGTGATATCAAGAATTTAATTTATGGTTGTATTATAGGATTCTTCCTACAACGCACTGCTGATAAGGCCCTAGCTTCATTTTTATGTGTAGGTCCCCTATTCATACCACTAGTGCCCCATGTACTCCCTTCATGGTAGAGTATGGGTACTCTAAGGTGATGTATCCCCCTTTTACTCATGTAATACCCACTATCTATATGAAGGGTATTATAAAAGGGAATAAAATCAAGTCCAACCCGATGGGGTTGAACGCATCAATTCCCCTAAGGATCTAATGTCCACCACAATTGATCCATGGGTATACTTTTTTTTAAGGTTGGTGTCAAAGCCTTAATTTATTATTTAAATAAAATACCTCTTTAGTGTGGGTAGAGGGATACCCATTACATAGCCTGAAGGCCCAAGGCCAAGTGGGTAGAGGTATAATTGAATGGTATATTCATTCTCTTGATTCAATAGTTAGATATCATGGTTCTAGAGTTGGTGGGTAGTTTTTCCATTTCTAGGAAAAAGGAGTGCTCACATATTACCTTGTACTACTACACCGGACAATCCTAGATGATTCTGAAAGATCCCACTCTTGTGGAATAATGAGAATTTCACCCCATAGACACTGATCCATGAAATTCTTGCATGTTCCAAAAAGTATATATAACTCGAAAAAGGTGAAATCATCACCATTACTTTGATTTCAATAGTGTAACTCACAACTAAAAACTAAATGGAATTGGTTTAAAAAAATTCGCCACAATCTCTGCAAAATAGAAATGCCTAACTGAGGATTATATATCTTCTAAATAAGACACTATCACTCCCCTTAGGTTGGATAGACTAGATGAGACACTTTATCCCTCTGATTAACCTATCTTAGATGATGAATAGGACTTACAAGATTCCCCTCTTAAATTTGTAGTGGGTGTATCTTCTACTATTGATGAGTTAACCTAGGATTACCTTGGTACTGAGGAAGATCTGAGGCTGACACTGATCAGAGAAGCCATGTCCCATGAGGAGAAGCAACAGTATGTGTCCTTACTGAAATAGTGCTGTGATGTATTTACCTAGATCCATGATGAGATTCTAGGACTATACCCTTAGGTCACTGTTCATCATCTTGACCTCCAAGTGGGTCATTCCTAGTTCGAACAGCCTCTAGAAAAGATAAACCCCTATCACGTTGTCAGGGTTGAGGCCAAAGCTGACATGACTATTAAATATAACTTTTTTAGAGAGTTCTAGTGCCCCATATGACTAGCCAACATTGTCTCAATCAGAAGAAATAATGGGAAGATCAGAGTCTACATCAACTTTTGAGACCTCAATAGCCATTGTCCAAAGGAATATTTTCCCCTTCTAGTGATAGATATGTTGATTGATACTATGGATGGGTTATATTCCTTATCCTTCATGGATGGATACTCTAGATATAATTAGATCCAAATTTCCCCCAATGATGAAGAGTCCACCGCCTTCAGGGCGCCCCAAGTAACTTTCTTCTATCTGGTGATTCCATTTGGCATGAATAATGTCAGATCCACTAACTAGTGGGCCATATACAACATATTTAAGATAATTCTATAGAAATTGGTGGAATTATATTTGGATGATCTAGTGGTCAAATCCCTCCATAATTATGACCATCTTGTAACGTCTCGAGTTTTTGAGTGGGTCAAATTTACTCAACCATTTTGAATTTTTAGTTTGGTGACAAGGAAAATTTTATTTCTTGGGATTGAGAACCAAGTTTAAAGGGTTTTATGGACCTAAGGCCCTATTTTTATATGGGGATTAATTCATGGAAAGTGCCTTGGTGTTTCAGATGAGTTTTTGGTGCACTAGGCCCCAAAAACTCAGTTTCAGGAAAGCGAGGACAGAGGCGCATGGTTTGATCAAACTCTGTGGCTTGCAAGGGGGAACAGTGCGGCCCACTTTTGAACTGGACATAGTTTTTCAAACCTTGTGGGTGGTTTTACACATCCGTGTCAGTCTCTAAAACTTTTTGACAGTGGGGATATTCATGGGTTGTGCATGGTTTGGAAAACCATGCCCCTAACAGTGTGAGGTGTGGAGTTTGGGCAATAAGCACCACATGATTGGCGCACAATTATCCAAAATGTGTGGAAAAACTGTTTAAGTCATTAAAAAGTGTGAAATAAAGGGTTTTACCCTCCCTTATATTTATCCTTTTCTCCTTTTATCCTCCTTTTCACATGCATAGTTTCATGGGAGCTCACATTTTTCTCCTCCCGCTAGGCTTTGGCCTCCTCTCCATATCTGAGCTCTGATTCGAGCTCCTTTTATCTTGTTGGAAGATATTATTAAGGATTTGAATCCCCTTAATTCTCTTTGTCATTTATATCTTCATATAGAATTATAAATCTATGTGATATCTTTTACTTGTTTTTAGGGCATTTGTCTAAAACTTCAATTTCTATTTTTTCAGATCGAGTTAGAGGCTGATATCATATGAGTGATTTCATACAAGAATAAGGTAGGTGGTGCCTAGATTTAGCCTTAATTTTATGGATGTTTTGGGTTGATTTCCTAAATATGCACATTGTTTTGTTTGAGTGACATCCCTAATTAGTCAATGCTTGTCTTTAAATTGATGAATTGATGTTATGGGACATTGTTGGGTATTCCATAACCTAATTATACATGATAAGATAGGTAAGGGTATTTTAACCAAATGGGAATGTTAATATGGTTATATATATTAAATTAATTAAATTTTTATATGAATATTATGTTTCCATGGGAACGTGACAGGCATGGCCCAAGGTAATTGAGGTGATGTTGATCGCTGGGACTAAAGAGACGCATTGGTCAGGTTGGAATTGGCCCAAGACACATGGGGTGATGATGAAAATCATGTTGAGGTGACATGATTTTTAGTTTTATGTGACAAGGTCATCAAGAATGAGGTCATGGATCTCGGGGTTTTGAGATGGTGTTTTCCATCAGGACTTAGCGACATGGTCGTAGGGGCATGAGGTTACGAATAATGTGTCTTAGGTATTGTTTGTGATTTCCACTCACCATTGTTAGTTGATGCTTCGCTGGAGTCATGTTCACATGGATAGGACGGATTTGAGGTTGTGTCTTCCACTCATTGTGGATGGAGGCCTCTGTATATATTGTGGATTAGGGGGTGGTGTTGACCATCACTTGTGTTTGAGGTTCTCACCATATAAATCCATGGTGGATGGTGATGGACCATCAGAAGATGGTGTTGGGACCATCGGTTGGGAGATGAGGCTCATTGTTATAATTGAGGTCGATGGTCCAGGATTAATGTAGGAAGGATATAATAATTCCATGGGATTTTGGGATTTTGAGACGATGGTGATTCTTTATTTATTTGAGGATGGAATTCACTATGCCTCCTGATGTTGGCATGTTGAGCCGATGTTGATTTTTTTGATCAGGGTTCTGAGGTACTAGGGACATATTGATGGGTGTAGCATTTGGAATCCATTTACATGATTGATTGAATGATGTGTCAGTGGTATATTTATGGGTTGAACCTAAGGGTTTACCTGGTATGATATTCTTTAGGGGATGGATGGGCACTAAGCCATGGTTCCTCACCACTAAAAATATATATTTTTAGAAATGTATTGTATGATAAATATATATTTGTGAGAATGCATTCAAGAATATACCAGCATTGGATGAAGCAATTAAACACTTACATATGGTTATTAAGAACAAGTGAAGTGGGTTATTATTATTACATGTGAGTTTTTTCTTTTTATTAACATATGCATACACTGTAAAATTATGGATATAATATAGGAACATTTTGGTGGTAGCCTATGGATTTTATACTCACACCCAACATAGTCCCTATAAGAAATGTGTAGAATTTATGTTTTTTAGATCAAGTAAGGATTCAGGATCGGGAGATGGACCTTAGTGATCAGGTTTTACTATTTTCTTGGGGTGGATGGTTGTTGACTAGGTGGTTCCTCCACATCGATATGGAGTTCCTTTTTTATCCTTTTGTATAATTATTACATGTACTTGCATGGTCAGACATAGGAGACCTTCCTTATTTGTTTTTTATGACCTTTCATTCTTTATCATCAATAAATGGTACTATGGATTTTGACTTATTATTACTGATGTTGTTTATTCTGCTTCTGTTGTGTTGATATTATTTCTATGGATATGTTATATATGTATGGACCATTATATTACCACCACATGAGGGTATAGTCTCCCCAAAATCATCTAAGTAGACCCTCACTACCAATTGACATCCTTGGGTGTATGGGTAGTCACTCATAAGCCTTAATGGACAACCATCCTAGAGCATTGTTTGTGTGGAAATTGGGAAACTAGGTATAGAGATCATGTTTGGATTCCTATATCCACATGCATGGGGGACAGACTAAGTTTCCAAGGGTGGGAATTTTTTTTTCTATTGTGTTCATTTATATTTTATTTGATTTCCACCTCGAGTGGTTCACTTGGGTGTGATGGTTATCTATTATGTTGATTTTGAACCTTGGCTCAGTATGGTAAGGAAGGATTGTTTATGCATCATGGTAGGCACATAAGGTGAATTGATATATTTATATATATGTGTGTGTGTGTGTGTGTGTGTTCTTTTAAATAATTTATTGGGTCCTAGAATATACTAAGATGGGTTGGGTATTTTTAAGTTTGAACAAAAATCTAAATAGTGTTGTCCTACTTAGCTCTTTTGGTGGCATTATACTCATCCAGCCCAAGTATGTGGTTCCTGATGAGACTGAAGTGTGATATATGGGCCTAAATCTATTATTAATATGCAGGGATGTAAAAAATGGGGTGAATTTTTTAAAGTTACAATAAAGAATCTAAATTGTGTCTTCCAATATAGACTTTTTGGGGTCATTCTACTCAACTACCACAGATTGATATGCATCATATGTGATGTGTAACTCTGTTATGGATAGGAAAATACCTATGAGGTTGGATTATGTGTGATTTATGACTCTATCATGGGAAGTAAAGGGGCCATAAGGCTATATGATATATGATACATGACTCTGATATGGGAAGGTAAGGGGACACAAGGTCGGATGTCATGTGACATGGGTTCAGTAGGGGAGTGTAAGGGTGGTGAGATGTGCTACCTATTACATATTTCCATATATGTGATATTTTTTTATGGATATGTGACCATGGTATTTGTTATTCAGTGTGATTCCACCTAGACGGCTTCTGATGAAGTTTCAAGAGGGTGGAGATATGGTGTTTCAGGAGTGTGCATGGGATGAGACCCCTAAGGGTCGACATGAGGCACTTGAGGGTCTGGTTGATAATGATCAATAGATACAAGATTTGGTACATGCAAGTTAGCCGAAGAATATGGAAGACATTGGGAAATGGATAGATGAGAAGCTCATGGTGATATAGGTTCATGGAATATAGGTTATCGATGGGGGAGCTCAAGGAACTGAGCCATCCAAGCCTTATCTGACTCGTGAGTTCTATTCTTAGCACCCACCATTATTCTAGGGTGAGGGTGGACTGCTGGCAGTATAGAATTGGATCAAGTTAGTGAATAATATCTTTGACCATCTTGAGACACCCTCATGTCATAGGGTAATGTTGGAGGATTATATGCTCATAGAACTGGAAAAGAACTGGTGAGAAATATAGGTATAGGCTAGAAGATATTAGGGACTAGCTTGGAAGGATTTTGAGATGAGGTTCTTCAATAACTTCTTCCCAAAGATGTTAAGGGTGGATAGATATTGTGATTTCATAAACCTCTAGTATAAAGACACATTCTACATGGATTATGTATCCAATTTCATGGACCTGTCTTGATTTTAACTTGCTATGGTGGGCAACGACATCGCTAAGGTGAGCCGGATCGAGGATGGTTTGAAGAACTCCATCAGGGTGGATGTGAACATATTTTGTCTGAAATAATTATATAATGTGGTGAATTAGGAACTAATATTTGAGTGAAACATGATGGACTAGTTGTATTCAAAATGGGTGATGAATTCATGTGAGTTGAGCGGTGATGCTTCGGGTAACCAAAAGCGAGACCATGAGGTGTTTCAACAAGGTAGTTAGGCTAAAGACTCGGGTATGCCAATGAGGATTGGTTATTAGATATTGTGCTTTTAATATGGGTAATTAAGTCATGTTTGAACTCAATGTGAGCAAGATCTAAAGGAGTTCCATGCATATGGTCAGATGGGACATCTGGAGAGGTTCTATCGAAAGTCTTCTCAAATAGCTGGGAGTTAGGGATCGAGTCAAACTCAGGGATATGAGGTAGGACCAGTATTGGTACCATGAGTTGTTATCTAATATTATACTACATGTAGAGATCATGGAATAAATAGAGAGAGCTAGTAATCGGGTCAGTGGACATTATCTGGTGCAGCTCTACAGGGAGTCCAGGCCTTGGGTAGTCGGGCTTCAGTCCAGTTGCATGTTATTGAGATGCCAAGGTTAGAGTAGGTTGGTGATCTGATGATAGTTAGAGGTACACCTTGATCATGTCATGACCTTTTGTGTTATCATGGATAGTTCTGGTGCATGAGGTGCAAGTGTGTTTTTTTGGAATAACCAGGAGTTGGTTAGTATGTTGTCATTAGTTAAGATTTGTGATACATATATATATGAGGTGTATAAGAATTGGGATTTATTGTGCTAATTGGTATGATGTGTGTTTTGTATGAGGTATGTAGGTGTCAGGACTATTGTGGTCATGAATCTACACACACACACACACACATATATATATATATATATGCAGGATTATTTTAGAGAATCTATTGAGGTACAAGACTTATGGGTATCTGATGAGATGCAGGACTTGATGGGTTTCATGTATGAAACAAGTATAATTGATAACCTAATGAGGTAAAGGAATTATTTTATGTAATGGGAGGACATGCATGTCTAGGGATGGTTGGTGGAACCATTAGAGTGTCTGATTTTTTGTTCGAGAAGCGACTGGGTAGGTAATTCCTAAAGTGGGGAGTGCCACAAGGAGAATTATCCTATGAAATAATAAACATGTTAGACTGGGTTAATGTTAATGAGATGGGTATATTTGTTACCATATTTAGTTAAATACTAATAGCTCAAGTATGATCTATTATAAGATGGGTAGACTATAACGCCCTGGGTTTTGGTACAGGTCAAATTTCCTCAACCTTTTTGAATTTTTAGTTTAGTGAGCAGGACAAATTTCTTTTTTTGACATAGGAACCTAATTTTGAGAGTTCGATTGACCCCGTTCCTTTTTTAGGTGGTCTTTAAGTGTAGTAATGTTTCTATAGATTTATTATGAGTTTCGAGCACATCATGCCCTAGAAAACTATGTTTTGGGAAAGTGTAGATAGATGTACATGGTTTGATCAAACTGTGTGGCCTGAAAGGGTAAATCATGCGGACCACTTTTATACTGGACATGGTTTTTCATACTATGAGGGTGGAGGATCACATCCATGTGGGTATCTAAATATTTTTGACATAGCGGATATGCACGATCTATGAATGGTGTTGGAAAATTGTATGCCTAGTCATGAGAGGTGTGGTGCTTGGGCAGTAAGCACTGCATGGTTGGCGTACGGTTAGACAAACTATGAGTCCAAACCATAATGGTCATTAAAAAGTGTGAAAGGATGGATTTTACCCTCTATTTTATTTATCCTTTTCTCCTCATTTCTCCTCCTTTCTTCTCCTTTATCCTCTTTTCTCCTCCTTTTCTCATGCATAGCAATATGGGATCTCCCATTATTCTCTTCCCCCTAGGATTTCATCTCCTATATTTGTCTGAGATCTGATTTAAGCTTTGAATATCTCATTAGAAGTGTATTATAAGGATTTTAATCCTCTTTCTTCTCTTTTTCATTTATCTATCCATGCAGAATGCTAAATCTATGCAACCCTTTTCACCTATTTTTAGGGAGATTATCTAAAACATTTATTTCTATCTTTTTGGTACAATTTAGAGGTTGATATCAGATGAGAAAGAGCCATTGAGTAAAATTTAGGTGGTGCTAAGATTTATAATTATCTTTATGGGTGTTTTTGTTGTATACCTAAATATGCATGTTGGTTTATCTTATTGAGACCCCTAATTAATTAATTTTTTTCCTTTAAATTGATGAATTGATGTTATTGGATGTCATTGGGTATTCACTATCCTAATTATACATGATAATCCATGTGAGGGTATTTTTACCAACTAGGATGGTTATGCCAGTTTTATATTTTAAATTAATTAAATTGTTATAGGACTATGATGGTTTCATGGGAATGTGATAGGCATGTCCTAAGGTAATTGAGGTGATTTTTATCACCAAGAATGAGGTGAAAAATTATTCAAGTTCGGTTCATCCTAATACACATGGGGTGATGATGATCATTGGGTTGAGATGACATGGACATCGGTTTGACGTGATGAGATTTTCAAGAATGAGGGCATGGCTCTCGGGGTTTTGAGATGGTGTTGACCATTAGGAATTAGTAACATGGTCATAGGGGAAAGAGTTTTTAGATAATTTGGATTAGGTATTGTTGGTTATTTCCAATCACCATTGTTGATTGACGTGCCATTGGAGATGTGTGCACATAGATATGACTCAGTTGAGGTGGTGTTGATAACTCGTTGTGGGTGGAGGACTCTATAGATATTTCCTCTTAGGGGATAGTGTTGAGTATAAGTTGTGTTGGAGTTTTTCACCATATAAATTCACAATGGATAGTGATGGACCATATAGAGATGGTGTTGGGACCATCAGTTGGAGGCTTAGGCTCACCATTTTACTTGAGGCTGATGGGCTAGGATTTTTGTAGGACATATATCATTGTGCCTTAGGACGTTGACATGTTGAGCGTATGTTGATTCATTATTTATTTTAGGATGTACATAATCATTCCTTGGGGAATTAGAATGTTGATACGATGATGATTTTTTTAGTGGAGTTTTGAGAGACCAAGGACATATTTATGGGTGTGCCATTTGGATGCCAGTTACGTGATATATGGTACGAGGTGTCAATGGAGTATTTATGGGGGGGCTAAGGGTTCACCTGGTATGATATTCTTTAGGGGATTCCTAAAAAATAATACATGGGTCCTCAACACTACTAATATATATTTTTAGACATGTATTTTATGACAAATATATATTTGGGGCATGAATTCATAGATATATCAGCATTGGATGAAGTAGGTAAATGCTCACTTGTGGCTATTAAGAACAAGTGGAGTGGGTTATTTATTATTATTATATGTGACTTATTGTTGTTTATTTACATATGCATACACTTTAGAATTATAGATGTAAGATAGGAACACGTTGGTGGTTTCCTACTGAGTTCATACTCACACTCTGCATGGGCCCCTCATGACACGTGTACTTTATGGTTATGAGATCAAGTAAGGATTCAATTTTGGGAGCTGGATCTTAGTGATCAGGTTGTACCATTTTTATGGGATAGATGGTTGTGGGCTAGGTGTTTCCTCTACATTTATTTGGATTTCCTTTTTGATCTTTTTATACTTATTATATGTACTTGCATAGTTTCCCATGGGAGACCTTCCTTATCTATTTTGTATGAACTAGCATGATTTATCATCTAAAAATGGTATTATGGATTTAGAATTATTATTACTGGTGATATTTATTCTTCTTCCACTATGTTAATATTGTTTCTTCCACTATGTTATATATGTATAGACCACTATTATTATCACCAACTAATGTAATAGTCTCCCCATTATCATCTAATCATACCCTTGCTCCTAGTTGGAAGCCTTTGGTGTATGAGGAGGTGAGCCTATGGACCAGTGGCCACTGACCCAGAGCACTATTTGATTAGAAAATTAGGTTGGGATGTTACACATACCAAGGATCATTAGAAAATGTCTTTCTTCCTCCACTCTCGACACTTGATGATGCACCCCTTGAAGTGCACATTCAGGGCTACCTTTGAAATTTTTCTCATCTTTTTTATAATATATATAAGCATCATAGTTGATCTAGATAAAATCAATTCCATTAGTCAAATGTCTTCCCCGAGCAATCTATATGAGTTTCAAGGCCTCCAAGGACACATAACCTACATATGCTAATTTATAGAAAATCTAGTCGGTAAGTGTAAGACCTTATCAAGGTTCATGAAAAAGGAATCATTTACCAGTGGATTTAGAACTACTATATCACCTTTGAGTATATTAATAAGTACATGAAAAAACCTCAATTTATGATGTAACCCATCTTAAGAAATCCCTTTTCCTTTACATGACCACTTTGGAATGGTCACTCAACACCCTTATAGACTAGAAAAATAATGAGGGTATAGAAAATATTTAATACTATCTCAACTTCATGCTCCTCAATATGGATACCTGATACTCCCCCATCGAGAAGAGTTTCCTCATGTTGGTCTTTCTAGTGCAGAAGCTATGACATTATTTGAAACATCATGAGATATAGCTGGTGTACTAGGTAGACCCACTAAAATATATCCTTAATTGGCCCATTTTAATGGGATGATTGGCATTCTAGGAAGTAATCCTATAGTATTTCGACATCAAATTTGTCCTGTAAAAGGGAATCAAAGGCTAGGAACTAGAAAACTTATTGGTCATGCATCCAACCCCCAAATAATTGCCTCTAGATATTGATTTTTTGGATGAAGATATTCTCTCAATGGATAAAGTTATACCATATTGATAGATTCACTTTGATAGCACCCCTGGGAGACTAATCGGTTGAAGTATCAATGACCACAAGCTCAATAGGGTAAGCCTGTATATTTTCTTCATCACTCACAGGTTGTCTTTCCATACTCCTTCCAATTTTTAAAAGGATACACCAACAATGAGGTAGAGTATCATTCTCTTATCACTATTATTGAGCTAGCCCTTGATATTGAAGTCATGTATTTACATGTCAAGGGAGGATTCAAGTTAGTCATCAAAAAAATAAAGGGTGCCAGCATTTTCATAAATAATGAACTAGTTCCCCTGATAAAATGTACCCATCAGCTGATAGCCAAGTTCCCTTCTCATTTGAAGGAGACCCATGTTCCTCAGTCATAGATTGGTTTATCCAATTCTTTTTAAATTATGGTTATGTCTCTTGTATATCCCGGTCATGATGATTAGTTCATTCATGTGGAATGTTAGAGGGTCATCACCCCTACCACATCAGATGATGGAAACCAATAGGTAAATTAATTGAATATTGGTAACTCTATTCTAGGATCTTTAAATCCCCCATAGATGAGGAAACACTCGATTGGATGACTCCTTTTTTTAGTATCTCCAACATGACATTCTCCCGCCAGACCGAGCTAAGTGTGACACAATCTACAATCATGCTTCTTAGTTTACCCTACATAGTGGTCCTAAACTTGAGAAAATATTCTATAGGAATAGGTTTTATGGAATTTTCCTCTTTTTCATTCTATTTAATGAGATACCTCATGTTATTTAAGAGTTCCATGCTGGATATTGTGGTTTCTATTAATCAATATTGAAGCTCGCCCCCCAAATTTAGAGGTTGGAAAACTTTTGGACCACCATGGTTCATAAATACATTGACTTCACCAAAAGGTTTCAAATGTTTTGAAATCCATGATAAATTTATGAATTAACCACTATATATTCTTAAAACTACCAAGTATTTTTGTCCCTTTACAGTATGGGGACTCGCTGTTGTGAGACCATACCTTCCAGTAATGAATCGATAGTTCGGGTCTATCTTGACTTCAAGAGAATTATTTTACAAATGGGAAGAATTTTTACCCCTCAAGAAGGTCAAAACCCAATGATTGATTTCATGGGATCCCACATAATCTATTGGTTTGGAGTACCTCATGCTATTCTCATAAATAATGAAACCAATATATAGAATTTCAAGATGAAGAAGTTGTTGGTCATGTACAACATTAGGTCCAACCATAATTATCAATACCATACATAGGAAAATGTGTAGATTTAGGAATTAAATAACACCTTATCTAACATAATGAAGAAAATGTTGTGCTAAAACAAAAATATTTTTCCTGAAAAGATTCCCAATTACCTTTGGTCTTATCAGATAACAACTCAAAATTCCACACAGGTGACCTCGTATTCCTTGGTGTATGGAACAAAGGCGGTATTACCCAATGATGTTTAGTTTCCCTAAATTAAAATGGTTGTTCATGGCTAGAAGGATCTAGAAATAATGGGATAATTCTTCCTAACTAAGATGTAATCCCTTTAGGAAAATATTCTTCATGCCTTGCATAACTTAGAGAGGCACCAAAACATGATAATGATAGAATTCAACAAAAATGTTCATCTCTAATCCTTTATTTTTGGTGACATGGTGCGAGCTCTCAAAAGGTTGATGATGCCCAAAAAATGATTCCAAAGTTGGAGTCAAAATGGGATGTACCTTACTTTATCCATAAGATCTATTATAATGGATAATACTCTTTAATCACCATGGATGGAGAGCATATCACACCTCCCACCAACGTCAAATTTATCAAGTAGTAATTCACATGAAACCTATTATCCATTCTCTATGAAATTAAACTAGAAACTACCACTATGTTATGAGATCTATGACCTTAAAATAGTATCAACCATAGTCTAAGTTGTATGAATTTAAATTTTCAAGGCCAACATCCTTAGCACACAATGTAAAATTGTATACTTAACCCATATGAATCTGGGATTCCTCATACGAAGAGTATGGGATAACCAAAAATACATCCTTGGCACACGAAGTTAAACTATAGCCTTACCCTACATAAAATTGATATGCCTCATACGAAAAGTATGTGATGACCAAAAAATAATGAATTCGTAACACAAAATTAAACTATATCTTTACCCCATATAAAACCAAGAGTCTCATATGACAAGTATGGGATAACCAAAATGAATGTACTTAGTAAATGATGATAAACTTTAGACTTACCCTATATAAATTTGGAATGCCTTATATCACACGTATGAGATGATTTAGTGTCCTTCCCAAATAGGACACTGCCCCTTTGGTGCTGATCTCCTATCATGTTGTGTCCCACAACTCTGAGTGTCTTGATTCTCATTACCTATAGAATATGTAGAAATGCCTAAACCTGATTTATTTGGGCCTACCCTTAGATCCAAACTATTTCAAGGATTCCCCCAGTCCAAACCTTATGACATTAGACTGTGTGTAACTAGTTTCAAGATTTATTTGTGTAGGGTAGAGCCTCCTTGGATTCATCATTTCAAGTTTCAACCCTTTAGAACCACCCAAACATCCTTGAAGTGCATACTCCTAGTATAAGAATTATGACCTTAAACTATGTTCATCTTGCCTCCTTAGACCCACATTTGCACAGTTTTCTTCACTCGGATTCTTCAGTAAGCCAATTTCACCTTCTCTTTTTCATTAAATCCTTGATCAAGAGGATTTCCCCTCCAGAATTAGTCTCCTACCACACCATGATCCAGAACTATATGTATCTTGATTCCCATTCCCATGGGATATGAAGTGATTCACATATATGATAAATTGGATACAGACCACCTTCATTGACTCATTGTAGAGACTTTATTTCTCTAGTATCATGACATCAAATTGGGTACAGTTTGTCAAGTTTTTTGTATAAAAGGGTCTCTTTATCCCTCCTTTTTCACTAATTTATCACTCCTTCATGAAACACAATCCTCCTTAGGAAACCCACCCACTATGGTACAAGATCTACGATAATGAACTAGTAACTTCCCATATGGTCTGAGCTCTATGAAATTAAACTAGTAGCACTTGTAGTCTGATTTGTATTACTTTAAACTGTCAAGCCCAATGTCCTCAATACATAATTTTAAACTATATCCTTACCCCGTATAGAACATGGATTCCCTATATTAAAATTATGGGATGACAAATACCAACATCCACAGTGCATGTTGTTAAACTATATCTTTACCCTGTATAAATTCAGGATGCTTTATATGTCCAATATGAGATGATTCTATGTTCTTATTGATGCTTTAGGGTGTATCAAAATCGTGCATAGGTGAGAGAGATATTAAAAAAAATTAATAATCATTTCCTAAAACCAAGAGTGAGGATATTTCATGTCAAATTTATAATTAATTTATTTAATATTTGAAGAAATAAATACATGGCCTTAGGAACATTCTTCATTGGTGAATGTTGATCATCCAAAAATACCCTTTAGGATTACCCTTATAGTTCTATGAGGATCCAAGGATAGAATCCCTCTAGCAGTGATCCACACATTCTCATATTATCTCTGAGAAACACCACTCGATCTTTAGATTCTTATGAGGTGAGTCCAGTGTATTGCATTGTTAATTCTTGATTTCTCATTATTTGGTCTTGAATAAATATCTCTTCCACTTATTGTTATTTATAGGCATAGATAATGAGTATTTTATATAGAAATTTTTGTGCACAAAAATTATCTATTCTCATTTTTGGATTCTCTACCCAATAGACATAGTTTCCTATTTATAGATTTGGGATTTAAGTTAAATTATTAATTAATTTTATATTGGAAATTAAATAAAATTTATTACATTTAATAAACCCCATATCATATAGTAATAATTATATAATTATTATTTTTTGGCATGCACCAACTTGTGCAAGAAACAATATTATGTAACGGTCTTGTTAATTAATATTTTCATATGGACTCGGTCTTGTCCCATTCGAACTCCTATATCATTTATTCAAAAATTGAATAAATATTTTATTTATAAATAAATATTTCATTCAAAATATATAGAATATATAAAATAAATATTTTATTCACATGGTAGAGAATAAATATTCATTTAATTTATGAGTTTGATATAACTTGCATAAAATTATTTCTTGGACAACAGAATAATATTTTTCCATTAATTAAAATCTAATTGAATTTAATTAAGATAAAAATAATAATTAGTGTGTTCCCATCTAGGATTATTTCTCAGTGTCATTAGGCGGGCTTGCCTAATGTAAATACCCAAGCTTGATGTACATAGACATTACATTACTTTTGTGGAATACTTAACACATAACATGAATAGTCTCCCAATGACCATATTATTTTAGTGTCTTTGGAAATAGAGAAAACATTCTTCTAACTTCATAAAATATCTTAAAAATATCCAATAATTATAATCCCCTTTAGTTTTCCTACCTAAAAAATTTCTTTATATCCTATGGAAAAGAAAACATAAAAAGGGTGAGCTCAGATGCTCAGTAAGGGTAAACAAGGAAAATATAAAATAAAACATGAACATAATAATTTAAAAACATGAACATAACTTTTTAAAATCATACCATGTATAACATATATCAAAATCCTAAGACATGAAATAAATCTTGGAAGTTCATAAGAAATAAATCATAAATGAACATAAGCCTTGAGAAAATAACTTTGGCATAAAACATGGAATTGTAAAAAACACGTAATTATAAAGAAAATAATTTCCATATTAGCAAAGTCACATTTCCAATACCATAATAGTAGAAAATGTCCATTACTGAACTGAGGTCACTCCTCATTCCATCCATGTATTACTGATCCAGATTTACTTATCCTTCCAGCCCAGTATTACAGAACCAGATTTACTTTCCCTTCCAGTCTTATCAATGTCATGAGATATAAATATTTACCCAATGAATTTGAGGGATATATAGGTCCCACCCATCTCATAATTAAATCCTTCTTTCATTTACCACTAAAACATAAATCATTCATAATATCATAATATAAGGAATAAAATAGGTTTCTTAAACAACATTCCATCATAAAATAATCCATGTAAAACAAATGGATTTCATAAATAACATTCCATAAAAATATAATATAACCATAATAATAATAGTTATAGTATACATGAAATGTAACCATATTAAATAATTCCATCTTATATGGAAAATAATTTTTATTTAACACTTGAAATTAATTCTTGGGGAAAATATCATTTATTCTACAAAAACATTTTATATTCTCAAAATGACACACAATTTTAAAATAAAACAATTTCTTTGAAAAATAACCTTCAAATATTGTAAAGTAAGCTTTATGGAAATAAGGTGTTATGAAAACATAAAAATATGTTCATGTCGTATAACTTAAAATAAAACATTCTTCTCATACTTTTTTCAAAATGTCAAAAAGTGCCTCGTATCGAAAATGGAAATATATTCATCTCATATAGTTTATTAAAAACTCACCAATGGGTTAATTTTAATTTCAATAATTTCATAAGAATATAAATAATATTTTATAATAAATATTTTGGAAATATGGACATGGATTATAAATATACCCCAGTAAATACTTATGTATAAAAAATCTTAGATAATAATGAGATTGAGAAATTATCCATTACCAATTTATAATCAGTCAAATCATATGCCTCATAAAATAAGTAAATTTATATTCATATTTTAATATCATAACCTTCATAATAATAATTATAAAAAACATATATGGGTAGCATGAATGCCACACAAAAGAAATAGGTGGTGTATACGGCATGTGTCCCACAGAAATAAATGCGAGACAAAATAATCCATTACCTTAGGTATGGGTTCCTTATTACATTTCCAAACCTCATGTATAAGGGTTTAAATAATTTTATTAAATTTTATAATATCACAAGTGATAATATTATTACACATTTGTTAATAACATTATTACTCATCCATCAAGTATTAACAACTTTATTTTCTTACGCATGTTTCATCGGATAAGTTCTTGTTCCTATTCTTAGATTATAGTTTTATAATTTCCGTAATGATATTAATATAATATATATAATTTTTTTCATTCTATGTATTAATATAATCATTCTTTAAATGGATATCATGTAGAATGAATTACATCGCCTCATGGAGATGGTAGGTCGTACGTACGCACTAGGGATGATATCATTCTCATAATTGTGAAACGGTATAGGAGTGGATGGTATATATTTTGTTCCATAATACATATAATTTTATAATAATAATATATATTTATTATTTCCATCATTATACCCATAAAATTAATATGGTGGGGAAAAACATATTACACAGGGGTGTGAAGATGGTAAATCATACATATGCACGCGTTGTGATTTCATTTTTCATAGGATGGATATAAGGTAGAATGTGGTTGTTACATAATTATAATTAAATATAAATATATAATTTATAATGGATTTATTACTTTTTATTGTAAACAAATCATGAATGTTATGTAGAATAAGAAAGATGTTTGGTAGAACTGGTAGAGAAGATTACATCTTCTTCGACACGCTCCCTATAGGCCTCCTCTTAAAGGTACTAGAGTTGGTCTTTTGAGAAGACCAAAACATCTAGAATGTTACTAGGAATGTTTCAAAGGAAAATGGGTAGGTATATATAATATTTAAGTATAAAAGTGAAGTGAATAGGTGAGATAGGAGGTTCCCTTTTATAATTGAGGTGAGGGGCAGTTTTGTAATATTCCAAAATGATAATTTATAATAATATTAAAACCCATAAAAAACATCCAAAATTTCCTTATTTATCATATGAGATGAGATAAGGTTGTAATATAATCAAAAAATAATTTTTAGACATGTTTTTATTTCATTTTAAACCTTATCATTTCGTTTTACCCTTAATTATTCTCTTTTAATTTTAAATAAGGTAACAAATTCTTCAATATTAAAATAGTTTAAATTTTACTTATATGATGTCAATTATACCATAAATGAAAAATATATAACATTTTATATTAATCCATATTTATTTTATATTTTTGGAAATATTTTATTATTTTTAAATAATTTAATAAAAAATTATTTTGACAAAATATCAATCATGTCAATTTTGACACTATTCAATTAATGGATTTTAAAAAATATCAAGATAAAATGATAACCTTTAAAACAATATTTTATTATATATATAAGAGGTCAAGTTCATCTAGAAAACATGTTGGATATATTAATTATCCAAAATTATATTTATTTTAGTATTTTTAATAACATTAATTTGATATTTCAATTAATAATATAATTACTAGATCAGTTTTGTGTAATTATTTAATATACTTATTTGTTGGGTAAAAATTAAAAATAGAATACTATGAAGAAGATAAATCTACTAGATTTAAGAATAATACTTTTAGTCAAATATATCTTCTATAAAATTCATCATTAAAAATGTTATACTTATTAAAAATTGAATGTGATAAGTTTAACATCACTTTAAATAAAATAATATAAGTGTCATAATCTCTTCTATAAGGCTAAAAATGGTCACTAACTCTACCCTTTGATGGTTTTGGTCGATATATACTTTCCCAATAAGATTTTTTAATGTTTTTGTGTCTTTTATGGTTATTATCATTTTAATAAAAATTAGTTTACTGATTTTTCATCAATTAAATAATTCCCGCATCATCAATTTATAAATCTTTAAAGTAATTATTTATTTCCCAAATATTGAAAATAAATTTTTAGGATAAATAAAAAATATACATATTTAAAATGAGAATTTATATTCGAATTTATATTATATATAATATAATTTTAAAAATGATAAAGTTATTAAAATTTGAGTATGATATATATAACTTTTCTTTAAATAAAATATATTAAATGTCCTAATCTCATCCTAGTGGATTCCAAAGGGTATCATTTCACCCCAAATATGGTTTAGGTCAAAAAAAACTCATCCAATATTATTAGTATAAGTGTTAAGATAATTTTATAATATTATATTTACCCTTAATTACATGATCTACCTTTTTACCGAATTAATAAAAATTATTGAAATTACTATTCATAATTACCAAAAAATAAAATAATTCTATTTAAATATTTTTTATGTAATTATTAAAAACATATAATCCATTTTTAAAATTCAAAACAAATAATCTATAGTAATTAACTTAAAATTGATCTTGTTTTCATAATGAAAAATGGGTTTTTAAAACATAAAACATTCCAAAAGATTGAAATGTTTCTACATAATAATTCATGGTAAAGTTAATTCCAATGACCAAAATTATATTAAATTATTAAAATATATTCTATTTTTACTTTTAACCCATAATATAATATAATTTATCTACAAAAAATATTTCAATGAAAAAAGGTTGTTTTTAATTAAAATTTGGTATATTTTTACTGTTTATCAAAATATAAAACTTATCAGGAAAATATCAAAAAAACATCCAAAGTAAATTTTTATATCCAGTTTCCAAATAAGAATATTATTTTGTTAAATATAATATATAAAAGTGCCAAAACTTGATTAAAAATTGATGCACCATCAAAAGGCGTGGAAATTGCATTTTTTGAAAAATACTAATTTTATCCAAAAAAATGAATATGTTCTTATATCATGTCTAAAAAATATATAATATGAATTTTAAACATTATATTGAATATATTACATATATATTACATTAATAAAATTCATTAAGAGTGATTTTATTATTTTATAAACACACTTATTTTCATTTAAATAGTTATTTAGAAGAAATTCAGTATTGTTCATACCCGTCATTATAATGACTAGGTTACAAGGTAACATAAAAATATTTAGTTGTTCACTTAGTCTATGTGTTTCATGAAATTAATTCTATCAAAAGAACTTGAAATTGTGTTTAACACAAGCCAAGCATATTATTGTGTAAACCACAAGCTAAGCCGGTGTTGCGTATAGTAGAAACTTTTCTTGGTATAGCGTACAACACAAGACATCAAAGAAATTAAAAAAAATATACCTCATAAAAATATCGAGGTGTTACATTCTATGACCCTTAAAATGAATTTTTTCCTCAAAATTCGTCTGGGTTATAAAAGGATTAATAGTTAAAAGTTTCTTTCATAGAAACTCACATTGTAAAAACAAAGACTAGAACTTCCTTTTAAAAAAGAATAGTTGGAGAAATAATAGTTGCACAAAGTAAATCATAACTAGGTCTCTATGTATAAGAACATAGGTAAATATATGGGCATAGAGGAAAAGCATAAATAATAAAAGATATTGATAAAGATCACTGATAATAAGAAAGTGGGTGATCCAGAGAAAGTTTACAATCACAAAATCATAAAATAAAGAATTGTGAAAGAGGTCATTGATATTATAAAAAATAATGATAATAATACACCCTTTTACGTGACAATCCATTTTCCTAATGTTGAAGAATTTTCATGAGATGATATACTTACTTGATTTAAGTATAATCTCACCATTGTTCGTACCTTGAAGAATTTTCCACTTCATCTCTTATTAAAAGAAATAAAGTTGAATTTATCATTTCTAAAGCATTAGTAGATCATGAGAATGATGGTTTATTCCATCTATATTTATCACAAAAAAAAATTTAAGACAAGTTATTAAATATGCATAAGTCCACCTATAGTGACGTAATACTTTAATCTAGCAAAATTCATCCAAAGTTTAACTTATACTATCCATAAATGGATAATATTAAAATCCTTCCTAAAGATGAAAATAAAAAACATTAGAAATAGGTTCCCTAAATCGACATAACATTTATCCCCCATATATCATAAGGTATCTCTTATTGGTCATATTCCCAACATGTGAACACCTTCATCATGTATTCTCTTTAGTCATGGTAATAACCTGAATTACCATATATCCTTATTTAAAACATGCATGTCTCCTTATTCCAAATCTTATTGGATATATTCCTCAATTCCCAGAAAGTCGTATATGTCATCCATAATAACATAACCTACTTGAAAACAAATCCATAATTAGTTCCCAAAAAACTAGAATCATCCAGTTTACTTATTCAAATCCAACATATCTTTATCTAAACATTATTATCTTAACATAAGGGACATATTAAGGGAAATATTTCCTTTAATCATGTGTTCTCCAAGTATATCACCTTACCCTTAAATCACATTTTTATGTCATCATCATCATTCAACATGTCCTTTACAATCCTTAATGAAAAACATATACTAAAAATTATTATAAATTTCATGATTCGTAAAACGTGATATTTTAATTTCGAAACATATACAACTCAATCATCCAACTTTATTATTAAAACATTAATCCGGATCCATCATCTTAGTCTCTCCTATAATATGAATCATGTATTAAGGTTCCTCAACCTTAATCTAACCAATCTTCTTAGGTTCAAAGTTAATAATGATACTAGAAAATCCTATACCTTTCACATGTCATTTTAAATCTCTTTAACCTCAGCAGTATAACAAATACTCATACCACATTTATGATTTTCTTTATGAGATTCCCATTTAGGAAATTGGTTTTCATAATTCCCATACTTTCCACATCTGAAACATTCATTATTAACCAATTTCTATCAAGTTGCGACTGTTGGTTAAGACTATAAAAAAAGTGTGAGAAATATATATCATAGATTAAAAACACATAAGTAAGTTAAATTTCTCATAATATTTCAACCCATGATATATTAGGTTTAATCCTAGGTAATTTCTGATTATCAAGAAAACTCTAGGATTGTAACTAATAGTTAGACTTATATTTAGGACATCCCAAGCCATGTCTTTAGAAATATCTCTAGGGACATCCCTAGAGTTTTCACATCGACTAAACCTTTAATTTTATACCAACTATAAAGAACCAAGATTGACATACGTGGACATTAGATTAATTTTGAGGAATACTTAATACATGACACAAACAGTTTCTCAATGACCGTATTAGTTTAGCGTCTTTGGAAATAGGGAACCCATTATCCTAACTTGGTAAAAGATCTTCAACATCTCCCATTAATATCTTACCCTTTATTTTTCCTACCCAAAACATTTATTTATATTCTAGGGAAAAGGAAACATAAAAAGGGTGAGCTCAGATGCTCAGTAAAGGTAAAAAAAGAAAAATATCAAATAAAACATGAAAATAAGAATTTAAAAAGTTGAACATAACTTTTTAAAATCATAACATGTATAACATATATAAAAATCATGAGACATGAAATAAATCGTGGTAGTTCATAAGAAATAAATCATAAAGAAACATGATCCATGAGAAAATAAATTTTTCATAAAACATGGAATTGTGGAGAAAACATAGGTATAAAAAATAATTTCCATATTATAATAGGCTCATTTCTAAGATCATAATAGTTTAAAAGGTCTATTACTAAACTGAGGTCACTTCTTATTCTAGCCCTATATTAATGAACCAGATTTACTTGTGGTTCCAGCCCTGTATTACTGAACTGGATTTACTTGTCATTCCAGTCTTGTCTATATCATGAGATATAAATATTTATCCAATGCATTGGAGGTAGATATTGGTCTCACCCATCTCATAATTAAATTATTATTACTTTTTCCACAAAAACATAAATTATTCATCATAGCATAACCTAAGGAATAAAATGGGTTTCTTAAACATCCTTCCATAATAACATAATCCATGTAAAATAAATGGATTTCATAAATATAATCCCATAAAAAACATAATAAAACCATAATAAAAATAGGGATAGTATACTTGAAACATAACCCTACTAAATAATTCCATATTAAATAGAACATAATTTTGATTGAACACTTGAAATTAATTCTTGAAGAAAATATACTTTCTTCTACAAAAACATTTTATTTTCTCAAAATGACAAACAATTTTAAAATAAAATAATTTATTTGATAATAACCATGAAATATTTTAAAGTAAGGTTCCCAGAAATATGTTGTTATGAAAATTTAAAAATACATTCATGCCATATAAGTTAAAAGAAAACATTTTTCTCATACTTTTGTCAGAAAGTCAAAAAGTACCTCATATCGAAAATGATAAAATATTCCTTTCATAAAATTTAGTAAAAAAAAACCAATGGGTACAATTTACTTTAAATAATTGTATTATAATAGAAATAATATTTTATAATAAATATTTTGGAAACATGGACATATATGATAAATATACCCCAGTAAATATTGGCGTATAAATAATCTCAGATAATAATGAGACTGCAAAATTATTCATTACCAATTTATAATCATTAAAATTATTTGAATCATAAAATAAATAAAATTATATGCATATTTAAAAACCATAACCGTCATAATAATAATCATAAAAACATATATGGGAATCATAAACACCGCACAAAAATAAATAGGTGGTGTATAAGGCATATATCTCAAAGACATTAAAGAGAGAAAAAATAATCCATTACATTAGGCTTGGCTTCCTTATAACATGTCTGAGAATCCTGTATAAGGGTTTAAATAATTTTATTAACTTATATAATATCATAAGTGATCATATTATTACCTGTTTGTTAATAACATTATAACTCAGCCATCAGGTAATAACTGCTTTATTTTGTTACGCATGTTTCATCAGATAAGTTCTTATTCCACTTCTTATATTATAGTTATATCATTTCTAGAATGATATTAATATAATATATATCATATGTTTTCATTCAATACATTTATATAATCATTATTTAATGGATATCATGTAGAATGAATCACATCACATCGTGGAGATGGTAGGTCGTATGTATGTATGAGCAATGATATCATTCCCATAATTGTGAAATGGTATGAAAGTGGATAGTATATATTTTGTTCTAGAATCCATATAATGTTATAATAATAATATATAGTTATTATTTACATCATTATACCCATCCAAGTAATATGGTCGTGAAACACATATTACACTACGACATGGAGATAGTAAGTTGTACGTACGCCCATGTGGTGATTTTGTTTTTCTTAGGATGGATAGAAGGTGAAATATGGTAGTTACATAATGATAATAAAATCTCAGTATATAATTTATACTATATTTATTATTTTATAATGGAAACAAATCATGAAGATAAAGCATAAAAGTAAATAATTTTGAAAGAATCGGTAGAGGAGATTACCTCTTCTTCGATGCGCTCCCTCTAGACCTCCTCTTAAAGGTACTAGAGTAAGTCTTTTGAGAAGACCATAACCTATAGAATGTAACTAGGGAATTTTTTAAGGGAAATGGTTATGGTATGGATGATATTTAAAGCTCAAAGTGAAGTAAAGAGGTGAGTGAGGAGGTGCCCTTTTATAATTGAGGTGAGGGGCACTTTTGGAATCTTTAAAAATATTAATTTATAATAAAATAAAAAAAACCATCCAAAAAACTTCAAAATATTCTTATTTTAAATATGATATTAGATAAGGTTTTAATATCATAAACCAATAATTTTTAAACATTTTTTATTTCATTTTAAACCTTATCATTTCGTTTTACCGTTAATTATTCTCTTTTAATTTTAACTAGGGTAACAAATTGTTCAATATTAAAATAGTATAATATTTACTTATTTGATTTCAATTAGAACATAAATGAAAAATATAGAACATTTTAGAGTAAACCATAATTATTTTATATTTTTTAAAGTATTTTATGATTTTTAAATAATTTGATAAAACATTATTTTGAAAAAATATCAATAGTGTCAATTTTGTCACTATTAATTTAATGGATTTTTAAAATATCAAGATAAGATGTTAAGCTCGAAAAAAATATTTTATTATATATAATGGGTCAAGTTCATATTTAAAGGTTTTTGGATATATTAATTATCCAAAATTATTTTGATTTTAGTATTTCTAATAACATCAATTTGATATTTTGATTAATAAAATAATTATTACATAAGTTTTGTGTAATTATTTAACATACTTATTTGTTTGGTAAAAATTAAAATTAAAATACTATAAGGAGTATAAAAATACTATATTTCTGAATAATACTTTTATTCAAATATATATTCTATAAAATCCATCATTAAAGATGTTATACTTATTAAAACCTGAATGTGACAAGTTTAACATCACTTTAAATAAAATAATATAAATGTCATAATATCTTTTATAATGCTCCAAATTGTCAATAACTAGACACTTGGATGATTATGGTCGATATATACTCGAAAAATAATATTTGTTCATGTTTTTGTATATTTTAATGGTTATTATCATTTTAATAAAAATTAGTTTATTGATTTTTTATCAATTAAATAATTATCGCATCATCAATATATAAACCTTTAAGGTAATTATTTATTTCCAAAATATTGAAAATAAATTATCATGATAAATTAAAACATTTTATATTTAAAATGAGTATTTATAGTCGAATTTAACTTTTGTGTAATCTTATTTTAAAAATTATAAAGTTAATAAAATTTGAGTACGACATATTTAACTTTTCTTCAAATAAAATATATTAAATGTTCTAATATCATATAAGTGGCTTCCAAAGGGAATAATTTCTACCCAGGGATGGTTTAGGTCAAAAATAACTCATAAAATCATATTATGAAAAGTGTTAATATAATTTCATAACATTATATTAACCCTTCATTACCCAATTTACCTTTTTGCTGAATTAATAAAAATTACTGAAGTTACTATTCATAATGCCCAAAAAATAAAAGAATTCTATTTAAAAAATGTGTACCTACTTATTCCAAATATGGAATCCATTTTTAAAAATTCAAAACACAGAATAAGTAGTAATTAGTTTAAAAATAATCTCGTTGTCGGAATGAAAAATGGGTTTTTTAAAGTTAAAACATTGTAAAAGATTGAAATGTTTTTACATCAAAATTCATGGTAAAATTAATGCCAATTACCAAAATTATATTAAATGATAAAAATATATTATATTTTTACTTTAAAACCATTCTATAATGTAATTTATTCACATAAATTATTTCAATGAAAAAAATTGTTTTCAATTAAAATTTAGTGTATTTTACTATTCATCAAAACGTAAATCTTATCAGAAAAATATCAAAAAATCATCCAAAGTAAATTTTTATATCCCTTTTTCAAATAAGAATTTTATTTTATTAAATATAATATATAAAAGTTTTAAAAACTAGATATTAAATGGGTGCACCATCAAAAGGAAGAAAAGTGATTTTTTTTTAAATACTTCTTTTATCTGAAAAAGTTGAATTTGTTCTTATATCATATCTAGAAAACATATAAGATGAATTTTAAACATTATATTTAATATATTAAATATATATTACATTAAAAAATACATAAAAAGTAATTTTATTATTTAATAAACTCACTTATTTTCATTTAAATAGTTTTTCAGACGAAAGTTAATATTGTTCATACCCGTCATTATAATAACTAGGTTATAAGATAACATAATAATATTTATTTTTTCACTTAAACTTGATATTGTGTGAAATTAAATATATCAAAATAACTTGAAATTATGTGTAACACAAGCCAAGCATAGTGTTTTGTATACCACATTTAATCTAGTGTTGTGTATAGTGCAAGCTTATCTTGGTGTAGTGTACAACACAAGACATCAAAGAGATTAAAAAATATATCTCTCTCATAAAAATACTTGGTTGTTACACCTAAATACCAAGATTAATATCTTGAAATGGTTAAAGTCACCCAAGAGAAATAACTTAATGTCATAATTTCGACATCCACATACGAATGCTCACTCTATAATATAATCTTTTTATCACAATATCTAATCAAGTAGGTTTCACATCCATGTCACCAATCTATTTTCTTGATATTTATTTCTTGGACTATCTAAAATAAAAATGTCTTTAAAACATGTCCATATAATTTAATGTGAAAATTTTATTCCAATCAAAGGGTTCAGATATCATCTTCCATAAAGACGAAAGTAACAAATCCTTCCTTTCCTTATTCATTAATGACATGTCACTCATGACGTACCCAATGTATCAAACATACCTATGAACTATTATTTTCATGGTTTATGAAATACATATAAGTAAGTGAGTTGAAACATGCATTAATAATAATTTTAAATTATAAGAACCATCACACATGCTCGTAGATAGGAATATTTGATGACACCAAAATATGCAGAATTCCTATTAGTGGGTCTATTCTCAGAATCTCCCATCTTGGATATTACCAAGTTCAAACTTCATGAGAAGAAGACTCATCGTCTTAAAATTTTTCTCACCTAAAAATTTATGTACTATGTATCCCATCATAGTACGTTACCCAAATGCAGAATATTATTTGATAATATCATCATAGCACATCAAGGTTCTCATTATAGTAGGTAACAGCAATGACTCTTTCAATGAAATCTATACTCTAGGACATTATTACATTAGAGTCATGAATAACAACAAAAAATATTTAATAATAATTTTTATTAATATTCAATACTTTGAATATACATGTATTCAAAGTAAAATTAGTTGGTCCTAGGACAAAAACTCTAAGAAACTCACACTAGGGCTAGAGCCAACTACCTACAACCTTTAGTTTACTAGAACTCGCATGATATTCATGTTTCTACTGAGTCAAGACATTAGTCAATGGGTCTTCCAAATTTTATTTTATAGAAATAATGTTCACTGCAACTTCACCTCTCTCTAAGAAATATCCCTTAAGAGATTATAATTCCTATGTATGTGCTTCGTTTGTTGATGTGACCTTGACTCTTTTACAAGATCCACTGCTCTAGTATTATCACAATAGAGTGTGATGGGATCTTTACTACTATATACCAAATCAAGATCTTGGATGAATTTGTACATCCATACTGCTTCTTTTGAAACCTCACTAGGTGTAATATACTCAAACTCTACTTTAGAATCGGTAACCACATCTTTCTTTGAGATCTTCCATATTATAGTACCTCCATTAAAAGGGAATATGTATCTCATTTGTGACTTTATGTCATCTTGATTGGTTTGGAAACTAGAATCTTTATATCCTCTGATGAATAGTTCCTCATATTCCTTATAAATTAGGAAGATATCCTTAGTATGAACCAGATACTTAAGGATAGTCTTGACTTCCATCTAATAGAGGTCACCTGGATCAACTTGATATCTTCCTAACACACTTAATACATAGGAGACATATATCCTAGTACATAGAATAGCATACATGACTGACTCAGTTACTAATGTGTATGGAATCCTAGTCATTCTCTTTATTTCCTCATGTGTCTGAGGAAACATTGTCCTAGAAAGATGAATTCCATGTGACATTGGCAACATTCCCCTCTTGGATTGTTCCATACAGAATCTATTTAGTATCTTGTCAATGTATGTACTTTTACTTAGGCAGAGAAACCTATTGGATCTATCACAGTGGATCTTGATCCCAAGAATATATGATACTACACCCAAGTCCTTCATAGAAAAACATTTATTCAACAACTCGTTAACAGACTGTATGAAAAGTATTTCATTACCAATGATTAATGTGTCATCAACATATACTATTAAGAAAATTAATTCACTCTCACTAAACTATTTATAAACACATGGATCTCATTCTTTCTTTATGAATCCAAATACCATTATGGACTCATCAAAATTAATGTTCCATGATATAAATGCTTTATTTAATCCATAAATGGGTCTTGAAACTTGCATAACTTGTTGGAATACATTAGAGTCACATACCCTTTGGGCTATGTCATATAGAAATATTATTGAATATTCTGATTAAGGAAGGATGTTTTGAAATCCATTTTCCAAATCTCATAATCATGGAAAGCCGCAATGGAAATTATAATTCTGATGGATTTCATCATTTTAACTGGTGGAAAGGTTTTTTCATATTCAATTCATTGATGCTGTTTAAAACCTTTTACAACCATTCTCACCTTATAGTTATTGACTTGTCCTTCCATGTCCATTTTATTCTTGAATACCCATTTTTAACCAATGGTGTTTACATCTACTGGTGGGTCAACCAAAATATACACTTGGTTTTGGTACATGAAATCAATTTCAAAATTCATGGCTTCATTTCAATTGGAAACATCTATGACACTTACAGATTCATTATAGGGTATAGGATCATTATTATCAACTAATAATGATTCATCATCCTCAGTGACTAGAAAATCATACCATTCTCATTCTCTAACCTATCTAGTACTCCTACATAATAATTGTGTCTATGGAACAATTTTGTTCTTTCATAGGTATTTTTATAATTTGTTACAATTCCAAATCTTGTGTATCTTAAGCCTAGACTTCATCAAAGTCTATCCCAATACCACTATTTATTTTAGATATAAGCTTCTCCTCAAGAAATGTGGGACCACTATCAACCACAACCATTTTTTCTGAAGGATTGTATAGGTAGTATCCATTTATTTTGTTGGGATATCCTATAAAAATACATTTTGTGCCTCAGGGTGAAATCTTGTTACCTTAAGAGGCCTTAAAAATTTCCTTTCAACCCCAAATATGTAATTAAGACAACATGGGTTTCTTTTTATTCCATAGTAAGTATGGTATATCATATGTTTATTTAGTTGGAACTTGGTTTAGTATGTATGATGTTGTTTTTAATTCATATCCCCAAAAGGATAATGGAAGACTCACACGACTCAACATTTATATCTCCATGTCCAACAAGGTGTGGTTCCTTCTTTAACTTACACCATTACATTAAGGTGTATAAGGAGGGGTGAGTTGAGATAAAATCCCAAACTCTCATAAATAATCAATGAAGTCTGGATTAAGAAATTCTCCACCATGGTCTAATTGAAGTTTATTAATCTTCATACCAAGATGGTTCTCAACTTTATTCATGTATTCCTTGAATTTATCAAAAGAGTATGGTGTATACCTCATTATGTATGCATATCCATATCTAATAAAATCGTCAGTAAAAGTTATGAAGTATGATTACCCACCCCTTGCTTTATCAAGAAATGGTCCACAGACATCGGTATAAACTAATTCAAGAAGCTCTGTATCCCTTTCACCTTTCCCACTAAATGGGGGTTTGTTAATTTTCCCTTTTAAACATGTGTGACATACACCAAGTGGTTTTAGTTAAAAAGAATCTAAATATCCATCTTTTTTAAATTTATTCAAGCACTTTTCATTTATATGAACTAACCAGTGAAGCCAAAGTTGGGTGTGGTGTGACTCATGTGAAGTAAATTCATTATCAATTTCAATTATTTAGTTCGTGTAATCCAAAACATAAACACCATTATTAAAATTTTCCATACCATAACAAATTCTATATTTATAAAACAATCTAAATTTATTAATACTTTTGAAAATAAATCCATCTATATCAATTCTGGATACAAAAATAATGTTTCAGTAACTAGAGACACATAATAACAACCCTTTAAACCCAATGTCATTCTAGTAATCAATCTTAGGTGGTGGTCCCCAATAGATACAACAGAAATTTTAGCTCTGTTGGTTTCTTGAAGATCTACCCCTCCTCGTTCAATATTTTTTAATCTACATTGTTCCTATATTTTTATATAAATTTGAGCACCACAAGAATTATCTAATGCCAAATTTATAGAAATAGATAAATTTTATTCAATAACAAACACACCTGAAGCTTCCCCTAGATTTGTTGGCTGGGTGAATGTTTTCTTTAAGTTTCACTTCTTACCACATGTGAAATAGAAAACATCATGTTCCCTTGTTTTCACCTTGATCTTACTCTTTTTGTAAGGGTGTGTAGAAGCTTTGTTATTAAAGATATTTTATTTACCTTTATGTTTGTTCACCATAAGGACAGAAGGTTTTTCATGCTCTGTATCCTTATCTACTTGGTGAAGAAGAGTAAGAATATCTGGCAGAGACTTATCAATGTTGTTAATATTAAAATTATCAATAAATATGGATAAGTTCTGAGGGATGGATTTTATAATGAGCTCGGTTCCCATTTATTCAAGGAGTTTAACCCCTAGAACCTATAAGCACTCAATGTAGACAATGATATTGACTACATGAGGCCCAGCTGGGGCCCCCTCTCCAAGATTTCTCTAAAATAGTGCCTTGGAAATGTTAAATTGTTCCTATCTAGATATCTCTTATTAAAGACCACAGAGTTTTTCAAGTATTCTATATGCATCCATGTTTTTTTGAGACTTAATTAGTTCACTATACATTGATGAAAGCGTCAAATATTTAATGTTGGCCACTCCGCTCAAATTTTTTTCATAGAAAAGGAACTCTTCATCACCCGCCTATTTATTAATGCAAGGCTTAGTCTTTATTAATATTTAATTGAGATATTTTAATTTATTATGCATGAATTTTATCTTTTTTTCCTTTACATGTCTAGTTAATATTGATTTAATGTTAATTAATTAACCATGTTGGATAAAACATTTTCACATAATTAGTTTGTTTATGTGATTGTGTACTTTCATCCATAAATTAAATAATTTCAAAGAAATAAATAAATAATCAATTAATTGTCATGTTCATGAGCTTTATCTGATGGTTGATTTAATGAGAGGACATTAAATAAACCTTTGAGATAGGGGAAATAACTCTTATTTATAGTCTTTCCATGAGTTACAGCATTCCAATTTTCCACCTATGTATCATCTGGGTTGGAATCATAATGGTTTCATCTTGAACTGCCTCCATGTTCCTTGGGATTCACCATTAATTACAAATATTTATTACCCACGCGCAGGTGAGGGGAACCAAAGAATTGGTTAAAGGGGATTACATAAATATCCTTGGACATGTAGGTCCTACATAATATTGGAGGGAGGGATGACTTGGAGGCCTTTATTTAATTTAATATTAAATAATTACAAATTCATGTAATAAATTAAATTAAAACATCCAACATATACATAACTCTTATTCAATATCATGAATGGTCATACATGCAATTAATACACAAAAGTAAATGGATAGCATTCATTCATTTATTTATTTCTTTAATTATTTAAGAAAAACATTCTTGCATTAATTAATTAATTAATTAATTAATTCCATTTCATCAATAATGATCATCTGATCTTATTTTTGGATACTCGTCATTAATTTAATTCATGGAAAATAAATGGAAGAACAAATAATGACATATTTATTACAATAAATTAGTTTATCATTTAAAATTCTTTAAAAGTATTATTAAACTGTCAAACACATAATGATGTGTCAATCAATAAAATAAGTTTTTAATGCTGCAATTTTAAATTTTAATTTAATTTTAATTTTTTTTCATTAATGGGAGACTATACGGCATGTACATGTAGCTATACACCATGTACCTCGAATGTCTTATATCCAAGTTACATGCCTGGGGCTTCGGTGTGTTAACTCATTCGGACTACATGGTGTGTAAATGTCAGCTACACGCCTTATATCTACTTCTCATGTGCCAAGTTGGCTCGGTCAACACATGGTGTTCCATAAAAGTACCACATGTAATTAATTTCATGGTGCATCAAGAGACAATGTGCATTGGTATACGGCATGTGCTCTATCTTCACTCCATGTAACCTAGTTTTACCAGCCAAAGATTAGGCCCTTACTAATGGAATCTCCAGTCATTCTTTATTTTTTCTTAAACCTTTAAGAAAATGAAACACTGAACAAACATGATTAGCATGATGATAACATGTTAATTAAAATGGTTTTAAATAAATAATAAATTTAAATAAAAATCTAATCACAATTGTGCATATATCAACAATCAAATAAATAATCATAAATTTAAATGTGACCGCAATAACACCACTTGATGGTTCTAGGTGTAACATCCTAGTTAATGTTAGAATAATTATTTTTCATATTTATTAATATTTATGAATAATATAGCAATTTTAACTTAAATGGGAAACTATCTCTAATATCATACATGACACAAAAAAATTAGTTTCTTCGAAATCTTACATTTCATGCAAGACTGAGTTATACCAAACAATAATATACTATTAATATTATTATTTTGAGTGGTACTTATCTCTTTGTTTTTGAATCATCAATGAATAGGGATAACTATATTATTTTTACACATGTTTATAATATGTTTTACATTCATCCAATGAATTTTATAGGCATAAAATAAGAATCGATATAATTTTAAGCATAAAAAGCTATATATTTTTAAAATGTAGTTTTACCACCTTTTAATGGGAAACCCTTTTTAAATATAATTTTTTAAAATTTCATAATTTTTATATGACAAAAAAACTTATTTTTTTAAAGATAAAAATAAAAATTTACTTTGGGTAAATTTTTGGTATTTTTCTGAGAACTTTCATATTTTGATGAATATTGAATAATATTGAATTTTACATCAAAATTTATTTTTCATCCAATATACTTTTATGGTTAATTAATTTTTTTAATTTTTTTTAAATTATAATTAGATAATTTTTATATAATTTAAACCAATTTAGGACATTGGAATCAATTTTACTTTGAAATTAGAAATAAAAACATAGCAAAATTTTAAAAATTTTAACTTTAAAAATTCACATTATCATCCCATCTACAAGATTTAATTTAATTTAATTTATGCCAATTATGTTATTTAATTTCGTAAAAATGAATTAAATATTTTTAATAATCATTATTTATAATTTCAAATATCTTTAACTTAGTTTTTAACCAAAAATATTAGTGAAAGTGATTAAAATTAATTACAACGATTAAGAGAAAAATTAGTTTAACAAGGGACTAAATTTTAAACCTAAGAACCCCAAATGACCTAGAAAATTTAAAATAAGAAATTTTTTGGCAATATTTGGAAACTATACTCCATTTTATCTAATTTTTACCACTATTATATCCACTTGACATGGTAAAAATGTGGGTGGAATTCCCATTTCAAAAAATTTCAAGAGTGTCACTCCTCCACCACTATAAAAAGACATTCACCCCTCCAACTTCCTCACACACCTAAAACCACATTTTATCAACTAATATCAACTTAAATAGATGCTAAAAATACCTACCATCATCCTAGAATCCTCACATTTGGTATAAATCCATTCAAGAAAGCCCTTTGGTTCAAAACAAAAGGAGTTACCAAAATAAGAGGTAACACCCTTTCTCAAGCTCTTTTTTTTATTTTCATTAAACACATCATAAAATATTATTATTACATGAATAAAAAAAACATCAGTGAACTAAATATACTATAATATTTTTATGATATTATTTCAACCTACACTTACACACACATCCATCTAATGGGTAACAAACTTAACATTCTTGTGTATGGTGAACTTCCTCCTTATGAAACAATGTTATTTTTTTCACTTTACCACCTTTTATGGTTTGAAATTATGATGGAAACGAAGTTTATATATGAAATATATGATATTTATTATGTCTGAATTCTTATTTAATTCTTTTATAACACATACCTTTAAACATTCTATTTTGTGTAAATACTACAATATCGTTTGTGGAAGTGTGCACTATTACCTCCTCAAAGTGATGTGATATGTTCACACACTATATAGAACATATTAAGGATGGATTTAATTAAATATATGTGACATAAATAAAGTATATATTATATTAATTTCATAATTAAATTTCTTTAAATATAAAACATCATTTTCTTTAACACTTTTCCACACACTGAAAAAGTGATAACATCGTTTGTGGATGTGTGGACTACAGCCTTCTTGAAGCGATGTGAGTCATTTTAAATCACCATAATTATATATATAAGTATATATTATTAAATAATATTGCATATGTGATATAATTATCATTATTTAAAGATAAATCATTTCTTACCTTCTTTCCATAATAATCATTGAAAAATGAGAATGTTACTCATGCGTACATATAGCATACCATCTTCATGATTGTAACATGGGTTTATTTTTCATAACCATATTTCATGAGTGGTTTAAAAATTTTAATTTATGGATAGATATGATAATTATTTCCGAATAATTATTTTTTATATGTTCATATAATAACCCCTTTGACCATAGTTGACCTACCAAAGTCGTTTCGACACATAAAATGAATATGGTTAAAACACCCGACGTAAACATAACTATTTCATTAGTTATATAAAACATTGTAAAAAGTGAAATAAAAGTAAAAATAAAATTATAAAATGTTATAAAACAAGTAGAAAATTAATAAAAGTGTATTTTTAAGGAAGGTAAATACACATAAGATAATTTGGACCCAAGGTAAGGGATTTTGTCTCAATCTCCATTCATTGAGGCATTTCCTGATTATATGCACATTTATTATTTTATAAGGTGTATATATAGACCCTTTTAAATTATATATATATATATTATCTTTTATAATGTTATTTAATTTTTTTAAAATGTTAATATTTCATGGGGATTATGATTTAAATGTTTAAAATGGTATGGGACACTTTTACTATTTAAAGACATAATTCATAATATTTTATCCATGGAAATATTCTTGATATTATTTTGAATATCTATTTATATGGATATAAAAGTGTTATAAATGCAATTTTATGTTAATTTTTAGTTTCATTCAAATATTTTTAAAAAGGAATATTTTTACGTCCTTAATACGGAATGTTTTGATAAATAACAAAAGGAATGTTCTATTCTTAATATACATGATGACAATGATTTTTCCTCCACTGTGGGAGTTATTTTATTTTTGGATTCCATTATAATATTTCATGTTTTATTAAATAAAAAACATTATTTTTCTTTTTTGAATATTTTTTAATTCAAAATGGGTATTTTAAATGGATTT
Organism: Viscum album; assembly: GCA_963277665.1. Taxonomy (NCBI): domain Eukaryota; kingdom Viridiplantae; phylum Streptophyta; class Magnoliopsida; order Santalales; family Viscaceae; genus Viscum; species Viscum album. Next base: position 1,678,888,874 of record OY728119.1, on the reverse strand, counting down.
ATTATTTCAATATCTTGAAATATTTTCTTTTGATTTCAAATAAAATTTTATGAGTGGAATGTTGAAAATTACAAAAAATTATGCGTTATGATTATATAAATTTTACTTAGACATTTGATAGGTGGTTTTGTAATAAACCAATGACGGGTGGTTCTGTGATAAACCAACAATGGGTGGGTCTATGATAGCCCTACAATGCAATGGGTATGGATGTCGGTCATATGGATATTCCATTTGTAAGAGTTAAAAGTATGTAAGTTGACCATATGGTTATTCCATTTATAATAGAGAAAAATATAATGATATTCCAAGTTACCTTTATGTATTTTATATGATTTTTATGGGTTTTATGGTAATCTTGTGAATATAAAAAAAGTATAAAATGTGATTATTATCAAAGGAAATAATTTACTACATATAAAGATTAAAATTATTGCTTCATGTTAAATTTTTCATAAGTTTTTAATGTATATAAATGGATTAACAGTTTCTTTATTTTTATATCCCTTACTAATATTTTTATGATCATACCATGTTTTTTTAGGTTTTTCATAGGACTTAAGTATGCGTAAGGTATTAGAAGAATTCATGTTGATATTCATAAAAAGTTGTTATAAAATAGATCATGTTTTATTTTTCTTAAGATTTTATATGGTGAAAAAAATTGTTACAGATTGAAAGTTTCCACTTTATAATTTATGGTATTGTCATTTATGAGTTGTGGCCTAATTCTCTAAAACTCTAAACATGAAAATTTCCTCAATGTGATATAAAGTAAAATTCTGGAATTAACTCAAGACTATGTAATGTTTTAATGTTTTTTCCTTATAGTTGGTATCATAGAAAAGGTTTAGATAACTTTAGAGTTTAGTTTACTATTATTATCATTCATGTCACACCCAAATTTTCATCTTCATCCTTCGTTTCAAAATATCTTTTGGTTATCGGTTTTTCTCAAATATTTCTAGTGTTCCCGATTTAAAGTTTGAGGCATTGAAGTTTTTGGGTGGTTTTGGCCTTTTTCTTTGTTAGTGTGAACGTTATGGGGTGGAAATGGCTTGGTGAAGAGTTTGTGAAACTCAAAGTTTCACTTCTCTATGGGTTTTGTTTGATGTATGGTTTATCCCCTAGAGTTAAAAGAGTTTGAGGATAAAAATGGTGATTTTAGAGAGATTTTTTCCAAGTTTCATGGCTAAGGTTCATGTTTAGTTTAACTATGAAGAAAGTGTGTAAAGGGGTTGCATGTTTTGGTTTCATGGTTTACCTAACCATGTAGCCTAAGTGTTCATCCCATGAAGCACTAGATAGTTTCTAATTGCATTATTTACACACAATTTGTTAAATTGTGTGAGCTAACTGTGCAACCCACTCAGGAAAGTTTATTTTGGGATTTTCCCTTTTTTAAATTTGGGTTTCTTCCTTTATACTACCACATTCTAACCCTTCATCGAAAATACCTACCATGGTGATTTTTGGCTTCTCCAAGCCCGTCCAAGTGGTATTCAAGGTGATTTCTTAGTGATTCTTCACACATATTAAAAGGTTAGGGATCCTCTATCTTTATCAATTGGTTTTCTTCTCTTTTCCCTTCCTCCTCTAACCCTAGTGTCTATGTTTGGATGATTTGGGTAACTAGGGTGGTGTGAAAATGGGGTTTTTCCTTCTTAAGTTTTTCTTTGGATGTTCTTGCACCTTTGGACCTTTGTGGGGTTGTTTCAGGTGTGCGTTATTGAAGCACCATGAGTTTGAGGTGGGTTTCCCTTTGTGATCTCCTTTTTAATTTAAGATTAATTGGTTTCATTTTTTATGCACCTAACTTATATGATAACTAGTTATTTGTGATCTTTGGATAAATTATTTTTCTTGAAAAGTGGGTATTTCTTTCTTGTTGTGTGATAAATATCATTGTTTGGTTAAATATTTCACACCAAGTGTTTTATAAAATGTCAGATTGGATATTGTGAGTTTTTTTTATATTTAAATCATATTTTTTCTTTGTAGACATATTTTTGATATGATAAATGATGATTTGGGTTCTTCAAAAGGGTTCTTAAAGTGGTTTTGGATTTAAAGAAAGTATGTGATTGGCATTTAAAAATTGTTTGACATGTGGTAGAAATTAATGGAAAATTTGGCACTTTAATGAAAATTTATTTAGCTTGAAAATGCGATGTAAAGTGTTTAAATGGTATTTCATTATAAATGATTTTGAAATGGTAAATGTTGTATTTTTACCTTTTTGGAAAGGTGATTTTGGTTCTTTAAAAGTGATGATTCTGTGAAGTGTGTTAAAGGACTATTTGGAACTTTTGTAAAAGTGGTGAAGATTTTTATTATGAAAACCCACATTGAACACTATCTTACCTTATTTATGTTAATGGATGGGATTTCTTCATTGTGGAATCCTCGTGACCCATTTCCTTTTATGCGTTTAAGGAAAGGGGTTGATCCTTAGTGTAATTTGGGTGACGCATGTTGCGGATTATTATTATATGTGTATGTGATTGGATGCTTGGTTGGAATCTGTTAGATCACCCTTTTTAGATGATGACATATGAACATGGAATAGTGAGAAAATTTTATAATAAATATTGTTGCACTAGTTGGTGACCCATAGCATGGGGATATTGGGTTTTATTACTATAGGATAATTCCCATTGGTTTATACCTTATGATGATGTGGTCAGGCATGTTATGTAATTTTTGATGTCATTAGGTGAGGCATGATTTACGATATGAGTCAACAAGTATTTGTATGATATATATTATTCACGATCTCTTAGATACACCCATGTCTTTTGGTACCTAGTTGTATCCTATGAATGATTGTGATACATTATTGGTTGGTTACTCTTGTGTGATATTTTCTATTTCCTTTGTTGTAATTTTTTTGTTATTTGTTCCTTGTGAATTATAACTTCTTTCTAAAAGTGGTGAAATGGTTTTCAAAAGGATTATAGAAAACAATTTAGAAATATTTTACACTCCTTCTCTCCCTCATAAACTAAATTTCACATTTATCTTTAAAATTCATGTGGTTCCTCTTTGGAAAGATTGTGTTTTCAAATAGTAAAAATGGAAATGGACCGTGTTTGGTTTTCTTTGGAAAATGTTGGAAAAATATTACTTTTATATATTGTATTTAAAACCTGAAGTTTATGTTTCTTTTATTCTAAAGGATGTGCATTGAGAAGTAATTTTTTGGGAATTCCTACTGAGTTTTAATAATCATGTCTATAGTTATTTCTTTTTTTAGTTTTTTGTGTAGGTTTTTATCTTGGTATTGATTATCATGGGTGATGGTTGGTTTTGGTATTGGAGAGTCACCCTCAAGGTCACATGGATAAATCTTGGTTATTAGGTTTAGTTTGGTCATTTTTTTAGTTATGTTTCATTTTTAATTTTGTTATGCAATTTTTTTATTTTAATATTCTTGTGTAAAAAAATTTCCAATTTTGGAAATTTATATTATTTTTGTAGTTCCATTTATTTTCAATATTCCGTTTGTTTATTAATTTTTGTAGAAATCATTCTCTTCTTGTACTCGGTTGATGTCTGGAACTAGTTTCTATCCTATACGGATCAGGAATGCCCTTCAGGCCTTGTTTTTGATCGTCTTAGGTGACCGGTTCAGGATAAAACTGAGATGGTTCGCGAAAAAATGGTATCATAAGAGGTCATTAATTAAAGGAACTTTCTTTCAAATCACCCTACATTATTTAGTAATGTCAAGGTAGATCGGAAATAGGACTATAGTGAATCAAGTGGTGTGAATTGGAAATATTTCATGAACCCTTTCTCGTTCTTATCATCAAGTTTCCATGGGATGTCCAGTTTTGTTTGGTATTTTTTGTTCTTATTTTTCGTTTGGTGTTTGGGATACAAAAATGGAGTCAATTTAATAGTCTCCATGATCTTTTAGGTCCTGAAAATTCATGTGGAGTAGGGAACATAGTCCTAGAATGCTCTCTATGATAGTGGTGTGATTGGCATGTGGCCTCCAATCATGTGGACAGGTGACCCATCTACACTAGTTCCCTTTTTATTTTCTTTTAAGTTCCTCATGATTATGAAAAAAATTTAGGAAATCTTGTTCTAAAATTTTGAAAATAGTGTTTTGAAATGGAAATGGTTTGGTTTTGGTAAAAATATAAAATAAGTATTTAGTTTTGTTTTTAGAACAGTCTTGGAGAAATGGATTTTTTTTAAAATTCTTTGAATGAGGTGAATTGGTTTTATTATTATTTATGCTTTTGTTCTCATTTTATCTCATTAGTTTCGGGTAACTAAGATTTGAATTTTGAGTTTGGAGATGTTTATCTCTAGTTTCATGGTTAGCACATGGTTAGGTAAAACCATGTGGTGTCCTCTAGAAAACTATGAATCTTGAGGATTGTTTGTAGTAGAAAGGAACACAGATTGTGCATGGTTTTTCAAATTGTGCAGAAATTGTGTGGGAAGGTTCTGTCTCAGGAAAGAACCATTTCATACATTTGGAGCACGGTTTACCAAACTGTGCATTCAAACTGTGCAGAACCCTGTGTGCCCAATGACATGCACATAGTTTGGTAGATGGTGTGTAATAACCTTGCACAGTTCCCATGTTTTTTAAAAATGTAAAAACTTGGGTTGAGTGATCTGTTTTTAAAGTGGAAAAGAATTTTTTATAGAACTTTGGTATTCGTGTGAGTGCCCACGTGTGTGGATGTGTGTAAAAGGGTGGATGGTTGATGGAATTAGTGTATAGGTACCCATATTGGAATGGGAATGTAAATCTGTGAGGATATAAGTAATACCATTGGTTATTGTTAAACCTTTTAATTTTTTCTTGATTTTCAAATAGTGTTTTAAATTGAAAATGAAATTGTCATGTCTTGGTGATCAGTGGTGGTGTAGTTTGTTTTCTTGTGTTTTGGGAATGATGTTTCCTATGTAGTATTTTTTATATTTATAATTCTTGTTTATGGATTGGTTTTGATTGATTTCTTGGTTTTCTTATTTCTTAGTGTCCTCCCCCATAAAGATTTGATGGATGTTCATAGTGCAGTTGCGGGTGATTCCCTGTTAGTAAGCCTTCCAGTTGATCAACCTAAGGATTTCGTTCTTGAGTTTTTGAAGTTAAATTCACCTCCCTTTTATGATCAACCAGATCATATTGAAGTAGAATATTGGATGCTTAAAATAGAAGGGATATTTCATCTCTTTGAGTTTCTTGAAGTGTTAAAGGTGAAGTTTGCTACCTTTTTTCATGAGGGTTCTACCTAGAAGTAGTGGAACGTGATGTCTTGAAACAAGCCTTGGGGAGATCTTTATTGGGATTTCTTCATGGAATCATTCATCTAACAATTATTTTATAAGATGAAAAAGGTGAGAAAGTGGAAGGAGTTGTGTTTTCTATAACAGGGCGATGGATCAGTGTTGGAATTTTAGCATCTCTTTGTGGATGTAATTCCATATGAGCTAGCATATGTTGCAGACAATTCTTTAAAGGCTTGGAATTTTATGGGATTTTTCCTGGTCTATAGTTTAAGGTGTCAAAGTTAAATTTAACTTCTTTTTTCAAAGTGATAAAGCAAGATATTTTTGCTGAAGCTATGCTAGCAGGAGTGCCTAATGTTTCCAACCTACATATAGTCCCTGTAAGTGGTGATGAGGACTCTAATAAGGTAGTGGTGAAGTGACTGGAAGCTGTTAGTGCTAGTTGTGGAATCAAAAATCCTTGAGATATTTTTTCTTCTTCTTCTGAACGTTTCATCCCAGTGTGTCATCGGTGTGGAAATCCATATCATAAGAAGTCATCATGTCTGATAGCACTGAATACCTATCATTATTATGGGTGTCTAGTCCACTTACAACGATTCTATAGGGGTGTTTCCAAGAAGTGATGTGGATCTAGTTCATAGGAGTAGGGCATTGTTTGGGCTTGGTTTGAAGTACCTTTCTATTGTGATGTTTTTTTATACTATGACGATTGTTCCAAGTGGTGTTCTCTTTGTTTGGAATATAAGTGGATGTTGTGGATCTCCTAGGAACTATTATTTTAATTAAAGTGTGTCTTTCATTGGAAAATTTTGAATCTTCTGTTCTAAGTGGTGTGTTGTGTTATTGGCTCCTGACTATGGGGCAGCATATGCTTCAATCATCAAGGCTGCAATCATAGGTCTCAGAGTGAATCTGTTCACATAGTTAAGAAACTTTTGGGGGTTTAGGGAACCTTGTTGCATCTTTTTTCCCCATATTCTAGGTGTGGTAGGTTTAAAGGTTTTCATTGGGGGACCTCATTCTTGTTTTAATTATTTCCCTTGGGGTGGGGGTTATTGGCATGTGTTGGTTGGCTTAATCCATTTGATATTTAATGGTGGGGAGACCCACCATGGGTCTTGTTGATATTTATTCTAGAGTAAATCAATTTTTTTTCTATGTGTGGGGAGTCCATTCCAGCCTCCTTTTTCTATAATACAGTTTAGTTTCTAGTATTTTATTGGTAAGTAGTTTTGTTTGAGATTGTGGTTTTGATTCTTTCCTTCCAAGTGAACGTTGGTATATTTGAGAGTATTCACAATGGTCATGTTTGTACCATGGTTGTAGAGTTTGTGGCTCAAGTTTTCCATCATTTCCTGAGAAATGGTTTCAATTGTTGTTTTGTTTCAGGAAAGAGGTGTGATATCTATTTTTTGTGGTTGAGATGTTCTTGGTTTGAGAGGTTAGATTATAAGGGTGTAGAAATAATTGGTCTTTGATCAATCAACTAAAAATTTTATGGCTTTATGGGGCAGAAATTATAATGGTGGGGATAATTTTCACACCCATATTTTCATTTTCATCCATTGTTTTGAAATATTTTTGGTTCTTGGTTTTTCTCTAATGTTTTGGGTGTTTCAGATTTACATTTTGAGTTATGGAAGTTTTATGTAGTTTTTGGCCCTATTCTTTGTTGGTGTGAATGGTATGAGGAGGAAATGGCTTGGTAAAGAGTTTTTTAAACCCCTAGTGTCACTTATCTATGGGGTGTTTTTTATGGACGGTTTATCCCCTTTAATTAGAAGAGTTTTAGGATGAAAATGATGATTTTTGGGGGATTTTTTCCAAGTCTCATGGTTAAGGTGCATGGTTAGTTTAACCATGTAGACAATGTGTGCAGGGGTCATTCAGTTTGGTTGCATGGTTTAACTAACTATACAACCTAAGTGTGAAACCGTTGTAGTAGTAGATTGTGTCTAATTGAATGATTTACACAAGGTTTGATAAATCGTGCAAGCTAAATGTGCAACCCACTTGGGAAAGGGTATTTTGGGATTTTTTTCCTTATTTTTAATTCGGTTTCTTACCCTGTACTCCCTCATTAAAAACCTTCTTCGAAAACACCTCCCATGAAGATTTTTGGCCTCTCTAATCCCATGTATGTTGGATTAAAGGTATTTTCTTGGTGATTCTTTACCCATATTGGAAGGTTAGGAATCATCTCTCTTTATCCTTTGGTTGTCTTCTCATTTCCCTTCCTCCTCTAACCCTAGTGGCCATGTTTGGCCAATTTAGGTAACTAGGGTGGTGTGAAAATAGGTGTTTTCCATATTAAGGTTTCCCTTGGATGTTCTTTCTCCTTCAGACCTTTTAGAGTTGTTTTGGGTGTGTATTGTTTAATCACCATGAGTTTGAGGTAGCTTTCCCTTTATTCTTGCCTTTTTAATTTATCGTTAATTGGTTTCATGTTTTTCAAACCTCTCTTATATGATAAATAGTGATGTGTGATCATTGGAGAAATTATTTGGTGTCAAAATTATTTATTTCTTAACTATTTTGTGATAAATATCATTGTTTTGTTAAATATTATTCACCAAGTGTTTGATAAAATGTCCGGTTGGATTTTTTGAGTGATTTGTGATATTTAAATCATATTTTTTCTTTAAATATGAAAAATAATTATTTTTTTCTTGTAATGGATTCTTAAAGTGTTTTTGGATTTAAAGGAAGTGTGTTATTAGCTTTTAAAAATGGTTTGACATGTGGTAGTAGTTAATGGCATGTTTAGAACTTTAATGAAAATGTATTTTTCTTGAAAATGTTATGTGAAGTTTTTAAATGGTATTTCTTTCCAAATAATTTTTAAATGGTAAATGGTGTATTTTCACCTTTTTAGAAAGGTGGTGTTTGGTCTTTAAAAGTGATGATTCTATGAAGTGGGCTAAAGTCTCATTTAGAACTTTTGTAAAAGTAGTGACCATGTTTCTTATGAAACCTCTAATTAGACACTCTCTTTCCTTGTTTACATTAATGGATGGGATATCCTTGTTGTGGAATCCTTGTAGACAATTTACTTTGATGAGTTTAAGGAAAGGGTTTGATCCTTGGGGTGGTTTGGGTTATGCCTGTTGTGGATTATTATTATATGTGTATGTGATTTTATACTTGGTTGGCATCGGTTGGATAACCATTTTTACATGTTGACATCATAACCTAGAATAGAGATAGAATTTTCTCAGAACAATTACTATAATGGCTAGATTATGAACTAGCTAGTGGCCCATAGCACAGGGATATATTGACTTTTATTTCTATAGGATAGTGCCCCCCGGTTTTTACCTTGTGATGGTGTGGTTGGAAATGTTATGGAATTTTTGATGTAATCAAGTGAGGAATTATTTATAGGATGATTCAACATGTATTAGTATGTTCTATATTATTCATGATCTCTTAGGCACACCCATGTCTTTTGGAACATAGTTTTCTCCTATGAATGATTGTGATACATTGTTGGTTGGTTACTCTTGTGTGATATTTTCCATTACCCTTGTTGTATATTTTTTGTTCTCTATTCCTTGTATAATATAAATTCTTGATAAAAGTGGTGAAATAATTTTACAAAGGTTTATAGAAAAAGTTTTTGGAAATGTTTTACACTCCTTTTCTCCCTCATAAATGAAATGCCACATCTCTTTAAAATGCATATGGTTCCTCTTTAGAAAGAGTTTGTTTTCAAATGGTAAAAATGGAAATGGAACGTGTTTGGTTTTCATTAGAAAATGTAGTAAAAATATTAATTTAATATATTTTAATTCAAAAATAATGTTTATGTTTCTTTTATTCTAAAGGAAGTGCATTCAGAATAGATTGTTTGGGCATGCCTACTGAGTTTTAATACTCTTGCCTATAGTTCTTTCTTGTTTTTAGTTTTTGGTGTAGGATCTTAGCATGGTATTTATCATCATGGGAGATGGTTTTTTTGGTATCAAAGAGTGACCCTCGGGGTCACATGGACATGTCTTATTTTTTTGGTTTATTTTGGTCCTGTTTTTTAGTTTTGTTTCATTTTCTATTTTGTTATGAAATTTATGTATTTTCAGATTCTTGTGTAAAAAATTATACAGTTTTAGAAATGTATATTATTTGGGTTGTTACATTTATTTCCACTATTAATATTGTTTATTTATTTTGGGATAAATAATTCCCTTATGATACTCTATTGATGCCCGACACTAGTTTCCTGCCCGTGGGAATCAGGAATGCCCTTCAGGCCTTATCGCGGATTGGCTTGGGTGACCAGTTTGGGGTCGACCCATGTTGGTTCATGATAATTTCCTTAAAATATTTTAATTTATGGTTAATTTAAAATGACATATAATTTGAATATTACCATGTTACTTCATCTATTTTTTTAATAATGGATTTTCATATAGGAAATAAGGAAACTATAGTGGGAAGGAAGTTAGAGGAAAATATCCTTCCGAATCAGCATACCAAGATGGTTGTAATCAAAACTAAGGAGTGTATTATAGTGATGTCTAGTTTGAATCAAGCTATAGATGGTGGTGGTGTCCATGAAATAGAGAAAATAGATCTATAATAGATGAACATAGAGATAGAGGATCATTTTATGCAATAGAATCCCTTATCATTCAGAGGATCATCTGACCCTGTGATAGCTAAAGGATGGATTAAATCCCTAGAAAAGATATTTTATTTCATGGGTTGTTCATATCACTAAAATTTAACTCTTAAAATTTATTGTTTTTTAGGTGAATCCGATCAGTGGTGGTTAGTGGTTAATAATATTAGGGAAAGTGAAGATAATGATCCCTTAGAATGGGATAAATTTAAGAATATTTTCTTTGATAAATATTTTACTAAGGCTATTCAACATAGGGTGGAAAAACAATTCTTGGAATTGAGTCAAAAGGGGTAAAGATTCAATGGATGTATGTAAAAAAAATTCACTCAACTGGTGAGGTATATCCCAAATTTTATATGAGATATTAATATCAAGATAAACCAGTTTCACTCCAAATTGATGGAAAGATATAGAACATAATTTTATTCTCATGTGTTCAAGAGATATAAGAAAAAAGAAATGTATGCACTAAGAATTTAGAAATGGATTTTTTTCGATGATCATGTGTCCCATGACAACAAGAAAAAGAAGATCTCTATTTGGTAGGAAATTGTAAAGTATTCATAAAAAAAGTTTAGAGGTAAGAAAACTAAATTCCCATCTTGTGAGAAGTGTGGTAAAAACATTTTTTAGAATGTCTTTTAATGTCTTGGAAGTGATTTCGATGTGGTAATATTTTTTATATAATTCATTACTACAAGGAAGATGATCATACAATAAATGAAATACCAATGGTAAGAGTTTTTAGTTTTAATGAGTTTGTCCATTATGATAATGTGTGTCTAAAGTTGATTAACCATGGTGGAAACCATAAAGATAGAATGAAAAAGGGTTTGTAAAAATATTTGGCTACTACTGTAGTTGATGTTGAGTCATAAAATAAAGTGGTGACTGGTATGTTACTGGTTTACTCAAATCATGCCAATACTCTGTTTGATTTTGGACCTTTTCATTCTTTTATTTCTAACAAATTTTCTAGAAAATTGGGAATATAACATCATGAAAGTAAGATGGAACTTTTGGTAAAAAATTTGGGTGGAAGTATTTTAGAATACAAAATATATAAGAATGTTCCTATTATAATTAGTGGGATGGTATTTCCTGAAAATCATATTGAACTTCCCATAGTGGAGTTCGATATCATTTTGGGTATGGATTGGATTTCAGTTTATCATGATAAAATAGATTGTAAAGAAAATAATTTTTTATTAAATAATTTTATACCTTTGATAACATACCAAGAAGATAAGAAATTGATGAAATATGTAAGTGAAAGTTATCTTGCTCATATTTTTGAAAATAAAGAAACAGTTCTGACTAGTGTCATATCGGTAGTGAATGAATTTATGGATGCTTTTCCTAATGATTTTTTTGGTGTTACTCTTAATAAGTAATTTAAATTTACTATTGATTTAGGTATAAATGTTAAGTATATTGTTAAACCTCATTATATAATGGATAAAGTACAACTTGTGGAATTGAAAAACTAATTGAAATAATTTCTTGATAAATGTTTCATTTGATTTAAAACTTCACCATGGGGTGCTTCTATTTTATTTGTGAAAAATAAAGATGGTTCCATGAGATTTTGAATTTATTATAGAGCCTTGAATAACATCACTATTAAGATAAAGTATCATTTTACTCATATCGATGATTTGTTTGATCAGGCCTAGGGAGATCAGTGTTTTTCAAAGATTGATATGCGGTTTAGGTACCATCAGCTGAAGGTGAATGAGGATGAAATTATGAAGACATTATTTTGAATGAGATATGGGTATTATGAGTTTTTTAGTTATTCCCTTTCGGTTATATAATCCACTTGATGCATTTATGAATATTATGAATAGAGTCTTCCATCAGTTTTTGGTTGTGTTCATAGATGATATTTTGGTATATTCTAAAAACCAAGAGGAATATGAAAGATACTTAAGTATTGTTCTGTAAACTTTAGAATAAAATAATATATATGGAAAGTTTAATAAGAGTTAATTTTGGATTCAACAAATTTCATTCCTTGGACTTGTCATTGCTAAAGATGGAATAACTGTGGACCCTTATAGAAAAAATTTATCGAAGAGTTTTCAAGACCAACCAATGTCATTGGGATTCCTAGTTTTATTGGATTAGTTGGTTATTACCAAAGGTTTTTTGAAAAACTTGTTCAGTTATCTATAACACTAACTAAGTTAACACGAAAGGGAGTTAGGTTTATCTAGATAGAAGAATGTAATGTTTGCTTTTAGGAACTGAAAAGAATATTGTTCAACACTCTAGTTTTGGACCTACCTTATAGGAATGGTGAATTCTTCATCTATAGTGATGCTTAATTAAAAGGACTTGGTTGTGTCCTGATGCAGAATGACATGGTAATTTCTTATGCTTCACATCAGTTGAAAACTCATGAGTTAAATTACCCTACACAAGATTTGGAATTATATTCTTTTGTTTTTTCACTAAAAATTTGGAGGCATCATTTTTATGGTGTGAAGTGTAAAATATATACCAATCAAAAAATTTTAAAGTATATATTCACCCATAAATAGTTGAAAATGGGACACATACGATGGTTGGAACTAATCAAGGATTATGATTGAAAGATTTATTTTCACCCTAAAAAAGAAAACAAGGTGGCGATGCTTTGATAAAAAAAAGAAATGCTACATTGACCATGTTATGTTTGGATCATTACACTCTGGTTAAACATTTGATGAATTTTTTCATAGAAGTTGTGGATGTAGATACATCCCTAGTTTTTTTTCATGTTTTAGTCTAATAGACTTTGTGAGAAAGAACTAAGAGGGATAAAAAGGTGGATCAATCTTTTTAAGAAAAGGTAGAATCCATTAAGAATGGAAAGTTTCTTGATTTTAATATCAAAGAATAATTTGTTTTATGATTTGGGAAAATATTATGTGTTCCTTGTGATTCACAGTTTAGTAAAGAGTTGTAACACCCCAAGATTTCATATTACGTTATCTCTTTAAAGTAATTTAATAGCTTGCACCACACGCAACACCGAGTTCGAGCGCACCACGACTTACAAAACTAGCCCTTCAAAAAGTATTTATGAATAGTATTAACTGCATTTTAAATTTTTTATACTCCATATAATTTTAACATGCATATTATTTGTTTTTTAGACATAATATAAGAACAAATTCAATTTTTCAAATAAAAGAAGTACTTTTCAAAAAATACAGTTTTCCACCTTTTAATGGAGAATAATTTTTAAATCAAATATTTGACACTTTTATATATTCAATTTGATGAAATAAAATTTTTCTTTATAATTGGTACATAAAAAATTTAATTTGGATAAATTTTTGGTACTTTTCTGATAACTTTCATATTTTGATGAATAGTGAAAAAATACTAAATTTTTATTGAAAACAACTTTTTTAATCAAAACTAATTTATAGTGTTAAATTAAAAAATTTAGTATTTTTAAAGTATAATTAAATTCTATTTTTACCATTTAATCCAATTTTTGTCATTGGATGTAATTTCACTTTTTAATTAGACATAAACACATGTCAAGCTTTTGATAGTTTTTACTTCTTAAAAACCCGCTTTCTGGTTTTGACAACGGGAATTAATTTTAAATTAATTAATGCAACTTCTATGTTTTTAATTTTCTAAAATTGACATAATTTTTGAATTTGGATTATCAAAATTATATTTGGGTGAATTTTTGGTATTTTTCTGAAAACATTCAATTTTTGATGAATAGTGAAAAGCATTGCGTTATAGATAAAAACCAACATTTTCATTTAAATAATTATTTTAATCAAAAATTTATCTTATAGTCAATATAGATACATAATAAATATATTATTCCAAAGTAATTCATTGGAGCCATTTTATAATAAGATTAGACATATAAAATTTTATTGAACTTTTTTAACATCTTTTGTCTGCCTTCTAGGCACATTTGAAAATTTGCATAAAACGTAATTTTACCACTCCTATGAATTGAATTTAAAAAATCTGAGATAAAAGGTTGAAATCAGTAAGTAAAATGTGGTTCAATAAGGTGAAAATATTTTTTGGTGAATAATAACTTTTGAATTTTATTTAACACAGTTAAAATGTAAATATGGTAATTAAAGGTAAAATGATATTATAATTATCGTAATACATGTCCTAATTCTATTGGATAAGTGTATTTTGACCAAAATAAACCTTATGAAAAAAATATGATATTTTTTATCCACTTGGATTAGGTTAGGACATTTATTATATTTTATTTAAAGAAGAGTTAAAAGTGTTAAATTCAAATTTTAATAACTAAAACATTTTTAATATATGGTTATATAGAGGATAAATTCTATTATAAATATTAATTGGAAATCTAAAACTATTTCCTATATCATGGTATTTTATTTATAATTTTTAGAAATTAAATAATTAAATTTATTTATGACACAATGATGATGGAGTAATTACCTTATTAATGAAAGATTAAAATAATTAATATTATAAATATTAAAATAAATGTAAATTAATATTTTTTATGAATTAAAAGAATTTATAGGTTAATATGACATGTTAGGGTTGATTAAATTAATTGTTTTTGAATTAATTATGTTTTTATGGCTTTCACAAAAACAAAATACTAAATATTGTCAAAATTGACATAAATGATTTTTTAAAACAACTACTATTTTATTAAATTATATATTGGTCATATTAATCTAAGGTTCAGAAAAAGGACCTATATAATGATATATATGTCATTAATGAAACTTTTTAGGTTCTTTTGTCATTTTATAGTATGTTTATTAATAATGTATTATAATAATACAACAAGACATGGTAAAAGTTATACTATTTAACTAAGGCTTAAACCTAAAATCTAAGGTTAATATGGTGACCTAAACCTGTCTAAAACCTATTGGTTGAGATGAATTCGACCCATCCCCACCTTAAACTTGAAATAAATTAATTTTAAGCTATTAGAATCTGAAAATGATTTTAAAATAAATTAATATTTCAAGCTTTTCCTAAAGTGCCCCTCACCTCTCTTATAAAAGGGTACTTACCCTTCTCTTAACTTCACACCTCAAAATCCATTTGGATCGTCCAAAACCTGCTCAAATATTCTCTCAACTACCCCAATTTATCCTAGATTCCTTACTTTGATCATAACTCTAACCTAAGGAGCCATTTTGGTCAAATCCAAAGGAAGCATCCGAATAAGAGGTAATTATTTCATCACCTCTTTTAAAGTTCTTTTCTTCTTCCACTTCCTATTTATTTGTTATTTCCATAATAAAATAATAATTCCAGTAACTTATAAATATTGAGATGTTATTATAAATATGGTAAAACCATATTCATTATTATATCCATCCTATGAATGATAAAGTCACCATACGTGTGTATGTACTGCTTACCGTCTCCACGTCGTGGTGTAGTTTGTTATACAACACTACATTATTTGGATGGGTATAATAATGAGTATAATTAATTTAAATAATGAATATAACATGGTAATGATTCTGTATATATAATATACCATACAATTAAACATTGTTTTACCATCGATAGACTGATATTGTTGCTCATACGTACGTACGGCTTACCGTCTCCACGACGCGATGAGATTCATCTTCAATGATCACCATTCAAGAATTTTTACAAAACTATATATATTGATTAAGTGAGAGATATATGAAATAATATTTCAAATTGAATAATATATATTTATTTAGATAAATATATTTCATTTACATACTTCCATACAATACGATAAGAAAACAGAAACAACATTCATGCGTACATACGGACAGTCGTCTCCATGAATAGTGTTTCCATTTCATATATCTATATATTATAAATATTTATATTCTGAATATATATGATATATAAATCATGTTTTATATTTTTTAAGTATGTAAATCATGATCTAAGTGATACGATCAAGAATAACATGTTAAAACACATACGATAAAGAAAACGATTATTACCCAAAATTTTACTTTAACATGGAAATTATTATTAAATGGGTAGTATAAAGTCATAAATGAATCAAGTATGATATAATAAATATTAATATGGTTCTGTTATAATTTAATAACATATTATTTTTATTATACAAGAGGTTAAACGTACCCTCAACTAAAGGAAATTACAAGGTAAGGGTTATTTCCTCAATCTCATTATTATCCGAGATTGTTTATCTTTAAGTATCTACAGGGAAGTATTTATCATCAATGACCATGTTTCATAAAAATATTTTCAAAAGAAATATTTAAAGGTTTTATGTAAGGTTCCCTTTAACTATATCATCATTTTAAATGTTTTAAAGATTTATTTTTCTAAATCTATTTAATCAATGTCCATGTTTTCAAAATGATTTTAAGGATTTATTTATATAGACATTATTGTGTTAAAATGTTAATTACTTTCAAAAGTTTCAAATTGTTATGGGACACTTTAATTAAAAAATATATTTTAAATTAATTCCTTTATAAATTATGTAACTTTTAAATGATTTCATGCAAAAGGAATATTTCTCTCAAAGAGATTTCACTAATCATTTTCAACTATGTCAACATTTGTTAATAGATATTATTCTTGATTGAGGTTGATTTATTAAAATACAATCTTCCATATTGTATTGAATTAGTTATGATATGTTTGAATGTAGATGTTCTATTTTTATACCATTCATAGTTTATGGTTAAAGTACTAACATTTTATATTCTATTTTTAGTACAAATGTTTATATTATGTTTCGCCTTTTTTCGTATGAGGAATGCATTGGACTTGGTAAGTGATGGGTGGGGGAATCTATAGCCCCTTGATGTATCGGTAGGTCTCATGAGACAAATTGGTATCTTGGCACAAGGCCTTGACAAAAAATTTATTTGTAGTCATGGAACGAGGCCTTAATTATGTGGTTATGGTTTCTGACATTATGCATTTCCTCGTTATGAAATTAGTTATTACATGTGATTATTTGACTAGAAGAATATCCATGTGCATGTTATATGGTAATGTTTGATTTATTTTTTCCATATTATGTTCAAGTTTATGTTTGAAAATGTTTTTGTTTTTATTACACATCTTTCCTTAAAATTTTATATCTTCTACTAAATTATTTACCCTTATTAAGAATCTAAGTTCACCCATTTCTTATGTTTTGTTTTCCCAGGATTCCAAGAAGTGTATTATTATTGATATGTAGGGTTAATCTAGGGGAATACTGGAATTATCAAAAGATTGTTTATTTTGTGTTTTATGTTTGAATGTGTAATGTAATGTTCATGTATGTAATCTATTTTACAAGATTGCTAAACTAATCAGTCCTTCGGGACTTCATTCCTTGCAATCATGCCAATGTATTAAAATAATGAATCAGCTACAAGCTTCTAGGGTCAGGGCGTTACAGTTGGTATTATAGAAAGTTTAGCAATAACTTTAGAAATTATATTTAGATAAACTATGATTAGGAAACATTACCCTAATATATACTTTGAGGATTAGTATAGAAGAACATCCAAAAATTTTGGTAATGTAAATATTATGTGGGTTTCTCAAGAAATGCATCCATGTGTGGATACTACAAGTGGACATGGTTCTGGCACAAATGTACCTAGGAGTGAAAACTTTGACAAAGAGTTTCAGGCTTGACCCAGGGTATCCTGGTACATGAAAATGGGCCTTATTGCGCACCTGGTTTGACACTCCTGGGGGATATTCTTAGGATAATTCACATTTTCTTTAAAAACCATTATAAAGTATTTATGAGTAAATATGACGGCAAAGAAACCATTTTTATGATTATGAGACTAGATGTGTGAAAATATTCAATTAATATTGAGAATTTTTCTAGTTTTTGGATTCAACATTATGATATGATCTAACCTAGTGTATGTCATCATTTAGATATGGATCCCAGTAGAAGGAATGAGAACTCTATAAATATGCATGATCCAAAGAGTAAGAAGGATTATATCATTCATGGTCTTGAGCCAAGATTTAGAAGTAAAATAGTCTCCTGTGTATTCTCATCATATGAATAAATAGTATCATGTGTTAATAGGATAAGTAATGAATTCTATGAGTCATA
Organism: Viscum album; assembly: GCA_963277665.1. Taxonomy (NCBI): domain Eukaryota; kingdom Viridiplantae; phylum Streptophyta; class Magnoliopsida; order Santalales; family Viscaceae; genus Viscum; species Viscum album. The sequence continues at coordinate 1,678,870,908 of OY728119.1, read as the reverse complement.
TGGCTTTGAAGTGAAGAAAGAGAAGAAGAGGATGGAAGAGAAAAATATGGATAAATGGAATAAGGGAAAGAAGGATTTTCCCACATGTGATAACTATGGAAAGATTCACCTTGATAAATGCTCAAAGGAAATGGGAGTTTGTTATAAATGTGGAGAAAAATAACACCAAGTACGTGATTTCAAGGGTAAGAAAATAATTTCAAATGTAAAATGCTTTACCTGCAAGGAGTTGGGACACTATGTGAATTAATGTCCCAATCATCAGAGTATACCCCAAATGATGCTATTGGATAACAATTAAGTTATGATACTACCGCAAATAAAGAGGAATAATTAGTGTTCTTATATTTTTATTAATGAATTTTGTAATTTGAGTATTTTATTAATGATGTAAAATTTAAAATAATTATAGAATATATAAGTATTGTACTACAGTACTATTTCATTAAGGATTTGAGATTGTGTGGTACCAAGAAAAGTGACTCAATAGCTGGTTAAACTTTTTGGAAAATATATGGTAGAGATAAAAATAACCCTTAATATGTTCCTAATAGTGAGGTAGTGATTTTGGATTAAGAGATAATTGAGTTGGATAAAGTATATTGGATATTATTGACTACCTTGTAACTAATTAATGGCTTTTTTACTCCATCATTGTTGGAGATTACAACTTTTTTGGATTTAAGGAGTATATATAGTATTCAATGTTTTACAAAAGGAATAAGGAAGTACATACCTATTCAAAATAATGTTTTATGGTAATTCATGTTGTTACCATGTTTTAATACAATAAATTATTAAGTTATTTACATGTTGTTATGTGATAAAAGAGATCTTCATTATGTTATGTTGACCCTCCTTATAAATTTTTGGACTGTGAGTTTGGACATAAATATTTTGGAAAATTATAAAAGTTGGAATGGATTAAGTTGTAAATTGGATACTATTGTTCATGGTTAAAAAATTTATTAATATTTTTTTTGTATTGTTATAAAAAGGATAACCCAGAGGTCGGACGATAACTCATCGCGTCTGGTAAGGCTGTGAGACTTGAACCCGCAATTGAAGGGCGACAAGGGCACATCACCTACCACTGGCCTACGTGATGTCTTGGTTTGTATAATGTATTTTTTTTAAATTGTATGACATATGAATTATAAATTCATTTTTTTGAAACCTTCTGTCATTAGGTTTAATATAATATTTTTGATTTCTATTATCTTTTGGAGAGAAAGATGAGTTTATAGTAGAAATTAGTTAATGTATTGAGCTCTACTTATCAAGTATTATTTTTTTCTTATTATATGAAGAAATTAATTCCTAAACATTAGGGAAAGGATCTTAAAACCAAAAATGTGTTACACTAATACCATATGTTTTGTTGAACCGATGATATTTTAAATCATCATAGATTTATGACTTTTAGGCCCTCAATTTTCCATTTATTGTTCACTTGTTTGTGATGGATGACCTCAATCACTCCCTATAAATATTTATTTTTTTCCTCCAATTATGTCTCTATAATTTTCACCAATGTTCTTTTATTCAAAACCCAACTTTTGTGGTGACTTTTTCACTTCCATTTCCCTCTTATTAAGACTAAATTTTACTAACACTATTTCCAATGTGGGTTTTCAACAAAGGTATTTTCTATTTTCAAACTTTTATTTTTGGAGAATAATTTCAAATTGCGAGGACTCAATTTATCAAAGTATGTGATAATGTAACACCCCAATATTTCATAGTACATTATCTCTTTAAAGTAATTCAATAGCTTGCACCACACGCAACACCGAGTTCGAGCGCACCACGACTTACAAAACTAGCCGTTCAAAAAGCAGTTATGAATAATATTAACTTCATTTTGAATTTTATATACTCCATATAATTTTAACATGAATATTATGTTTTTTTAGACATAATATAAGAACAAATTCAATTTTTCAGATAAAAGAAGTATTTTTCAAAAAAAATTAGTTTTCTGCCTTTTAATGGAAAACCCTTTTTAAATCCAATATTTGACACTTTTATATTTTAAATTTGATTAAATTAAATTCCTCTTTAGAATTGGGACATAAAAATTTAGTTTGGATAGATTTTTGGTACTTTTCTAATAACTTTCATATTTTGATGAATAGTGAAAAAAAATACTAAATTTTAATTGAAAACAAATTTTTTAATCAAAATAATACATAGCCTATATCGGGCTTTACAACAGTTTTCACAAACTGTCCAGGTTTGGAAACCTCTACCACTGTTCTATGTGGGAAAATAAATTTAAAGAGATTTTGGTATGGGGATTTTATATATCCCTCAGTTCAAGCACAAGAGTCAGTGTGTGTAAAATGGACACACTGCTCACAAATGTAAAATACTAAACATAGTAGAGCTAAAGATATTAGGAAGCATTTTAGATTGCTCTATGTGTTGTCAGATCAGCTCTGGATTCCTTGAAATAAAGGAAATGAAGCTCTGGTTCTTCTCTGAAAGTTGCCTCTAAAACAGAGTATTGCAACTTCTAGGTTCTGAATTCCAGATGTAGAGATGATCAGATTCTTGGGTCAGAATCTCTTTGTAGCACACCACCACAGCTTTGAAAATGTTCTTCCTACAGATCTTGTTTAAGCTCTGAGTGATCAAGTTCTCTTCTTCTTGCTTGGTATATTGAGTACTATATGTGTCTCCCTTATGTGTGTATCTCAATATCTTGATGTCACTATTCTTCTCTTCTTTAGGTCTATATATATATATATATCCTTTTTCATCTCATTTTTTCCCTTCTTTAATTCAGCAAGGGCAGATAAGAGGAATGATCTACCCATGTGTGGTCTTCCTCGTACATCATACAGTTTCCTGATATGCCTGCAAATATCATTAAATAATTTCAGGAGCATTAAATTGTCCATACATGACCATTATGATAATATTAAGAAAATTGGTAAAGTAAAGAATAGGTTATCATTAGACTGGTAACAGATGCATGTCACACGGTAGACTTCAACAGTAAGCTCTTCAATAGTGGACTTCATCGGTAGGCTCAATAGTAGATCTTCAACGGTAGGCTTCAGTCAGTAAGCTTCTAACAGTAGATCTATAATGGCAGACTACTACAATAGTGAACTTTTCCAGCGGTAGACTGTCTCAACAGTTAACTTCATCAATGGTGGAGTTTGTCTATCAGCAGACTTCTATTAACGGTAGACTTGAACAAAAGTGGACTTCATCAACAGTAGGATTTGTCTAGCAGTAGCCTTATACTAGCGGTAGACATGTCCAGCGGTAGACTTGAAATGTGAATCTCTTAACAGAAGACTTGAGAAAGAGTCTGACAGTGGACTTCTAACAAAATCCTTATCATAGCAGTGACCTATAACGGTGACTCTTTTTCTGTAAGCTTTTACAAGCATATCAACAGTAGACTTGTAAGAGTGACCTTGTACCTGTAGCTTCCAACATTGACTGTAGATATTCAACAGTGACCTTTTAGCAACAGTGACCTAGAGTAATAGTGAGCTATAATGGTGAACTTTAATGGCAGGCTCTTATCAGCAGCCTTTAATAGTGAACTTATAATTAGAGAAATGTAAATTGAACACTTGATTTATAAAAGCCATGAGATTGAAAAAAAATATAGATTTATGCAAGATAAACATTATGAGACAGGTTAAAGAAGATTGAAAAATGACTAATACATTATAATCATAGAATTAAACATGATTTTGGATTATCAAAATAGGTGAGTCCAACACATCCAATTAATTTTATAAGCTTAAAATAAGAATCGATCCAATTTTAAGCATAAAAATTTGTATATTACTAAAATGTAGTTTTACCACCTTTTAATGAAGAATCAATTTTAAATCTAATTTTTGAAACATTTATAAATTTTATAATACAAAATAAAATTATTTTTGGAAATGAAAATAAAATTTTTTACTTTGGATTAATTTTTTTTATTTTTCTAAGAACATTCAAATTTCAATGAATAGTAAATAATATTGAATTTTAGTTCAAAACTGATTTTTTCAACTTAATTGTATAGTTAAATAATTTTTTTAATTGGTTTAAAATTATAATTATATCTTATTTATATCTACTAAACCAATTTAAGTCATTGTAATAAATTTTACTTTGAAATTGGATATAAAAACTTATCAAACTTTTGAATATTTTTAATTTAAAAACCTGCATTGGCATCATGTCTGTGGGATTAAATTTAAATTAATTTCTATCACTTATGTGATTTTAATTTAGAAAAATAGATTAAATATTTGGTATCAGAATAATTTATAATTTTTAATAATTTCAACTTAGTTTTTGACCAAACATATTAATGAATGTGATTAAAATTAATTATAATTATTAAGAGAAAAAATAACTTAACAAGGAACTAAAACTTAAAATTAAAGGACCAAATGACCTAGAAAATTTTCAAGGATCCATTGTATGGCCATATTTATACCCTATATTCCATTTTCACACATATTTACCATTATTTTGTTCACTTTACCTGGGGAAAATGTGGATAGAATTCCCTTTTCAAAAATTTACAAGAGTGCCACTCCTCCTCATACTATAAAAAGGCACTAACCCCTCCCACTTCCTCACACATCTCAGGACACTTTTTCTTGACCAATATCTTAAAAAATAGACTCTTATAATACCTAAAAGCATCCTATAAGCCTCACCTTGGGCATAAATCCATCCAAGGAATCCCTTTGGTGCAGACCAAAAGGAGTTACCTGAATAAGAGGTAGCACCCTTCCTATAATCTTATTATTTTATGAATACTTAATGAAATAATTATCCTAAATATACTAGAATGTTTTTAATATAACATTTATACCTACACTTACACACACATCCATCTAATGGGTAACTAACTGAATGTTCTTTTGTAAGGAAAACTACCGCCTCATGAAAGGATGTTGTTCATTTTTTCTTTACCACCTTTAATGGCTAGTAATTATTATGTACATGATGTTTATATATAAAATTTATTATTTCTTTATCATTATTAAATTATTTTATAAAACATACCTTTATACATTAAATTTTGTGTAAATATGATAACATCATTTGTGAAAGTGTGGAATAACGCCTCCTCAAAGTGATGTGATAGGTTCACACACGACATGGAGCATATTAAGGATGAGTTTCATTAAATATATGTGACATACATAAATTATATATGATATTCATGACATAGTTACCTTTCTATAAATATGACACATCATTTTCTTTAACACTGTTCCACACACTAAAAAAGTTATAAGGTCGTTCGTGGGCGTGTGGACTACTGCCTCCTCGAAGCAATGTGATTCCTTTCACATAAAAAGAATTATATATACAATTATATATGATTAAAAAATATAGTATATATGATATAAATATCAATATTTAAATATAAATTGTTACTTACCTTCTTTTCATAATGGTCATTTAAAAATGAGAATGTTACTCATGCGTACGTATGGCATGCCGCCTCCATGATTGTAATGTTGGTTCATTTTTCATAACCATATTTCATGATTGGTTTTAAAATTTTAATTGATATATAGATATTATAATTATTTAATGATTATTATTCTCTATATGTTCATATAATAACCCCTTTGACCATAGTTGACCTACCAATGTTATTTTGACACATAAATAAAATATGGTCAAACCACCTGATATAAACTTAATTTTTTAAGTAGTTATATAAATAATTTTAATAAGTGAAATAAAAGTAAAAATAAACTTGAAAAGGGTTATAAATAAAGCATATAATTAATATAATTTTATTATTCATGAATTTAAATACACACAAGACATGTCAGACCCAAGGTAATGGATTTTTTCTCAATCTCTTTTCATTGTGTAATTTTCTGAATATATGCACCATTATTATTTTATAAGGTGTATATATAGTCCCTTTGACATTTTATATCCATGTTTTATCTTTTATCATTTTATTTAATTGTTTTTAAAATTTTAATCTTTCATGGGACTTATTATTTAAATTTTCAAAGTGGTATAGGACACTTTTAATGTTTAAAGACTTAATTTCTTAATCTTTTCTCCATGGAAATATTCTTTATATTATTTTAAATATTTATTTATATGGATAAAAAAGGGTTATAAATGTAATTTTATGTCTATTTTTAATTCCCTTCAAAAAAATTTAAAATGAATATGTGTATGTTCTTTATACAAAAACTTTTGAAAAATGACCAAAGGAATGTTCTATTATTAATGTACATAGAAACAATGATTTTTCCACCATCTTAGGAATTATTTTCTTTTTGGATTATATTAAAGGATCCATGTTTTATTAAATGAAAAACCTTATTTTTATTTTTTGGGTATTTTTTAATCAAAATGGGTTCTTAAAATGGATTGATTATTATAATATCCTGAAATGTTTTCATGTGATTAAAAATGAAATTTTATGAGTGAAATATTGAAAATTAAATTATTTTATATGTTATGATTATATAAATTGTACATGTAAATTTGATATGTGGTTCCATAATAAACCCCTGATGGGTGGTTTTGTGATAAACCAATGATGGGTGGGTCTGTGAAAGACCTCAAATGCATTGGGTATGGAATTTGACTGTATGGATATTCTATTTGTAAGAATTAAATTTATAGAAGTTGACCATATAGTTATTCCATTATTAAGAGTGACAAGTATAATTATGTTCCAAGTTACCTATATGTATTTTATATACTTGTTATGGGTTTTATGGTAATCTTGTGACTATAAAAAATTAAAAAATGAGCTTATTATTAATGGAAATTATTTCCTACTTATAAAGGTGAAAAGTATTACTTCATGTTAATAATTCCATAGGTTTTTAATGTTTATAAATAGGCTAATAGTTTCTTACTTTTTATATCCCTTGCTGAGCTTTTTATGCTCATACCACGTTTTTTCATGTTTTTCATAGGACTTAAGGATGAGTAAGGGATTGGAATAATTCATGTTTATAGTTATAAAGAGTTGTTATAAAATATATCATGTTTTATTTTTTAAGGTTTTATATGGTGAAAAATGGATACTAATCATAAGTGTCCACTTTTTATTTTATTGTATTTTATGTATGATTTATTGCCTAATTCTCTAACACTCTAGACTTGAAAATATCCTCAATGAGAGATAAAGTAAAAATGTTGACTTAACTCAAGATTATGTAATTTTTAAAGGTTGGTTACTTATAGTTGGTATTAGAGAAAATGTTTAGATAAATTTAAAGTTTAGGTTAATATTAGTTTCATGTATTTAGAAGATTTTAATTTATGGTTAAGTTAAAATGATATAGAATTTGAATATTACAATGTTTCTTCATCTAAATTATTTCTGTTAATAATGGTTTTTCGTAGAGGAAATAAGGAAGCTATAGTGGGAAGGCACTAAGAGGAAAATATCCTTCAAAATTAGCATCTCAAGATGGTTGGAATTGTAAATAAGTAGTTTTTTGTGGTGATAGATCAATTGAATCTAGACATAAATTGTAGTGGTGTCCATGAAAGTGAGAAACCATATCTTATACAAAGGAATATAATGATAGTTTATCATTTTATGAGACACCATCCCCCATAATTTATATTATTATCTAATATTGTGATAACTAAAGTATGGATTAAAGACCTAGAAAAGATATTTGATGTCATGGGTTGTTCAGATCACCAAAAGGTAACTCTTTCAATTTATTGTTTTGAAGGAGAATCTGACCAGTGGTGGTCAATGGTTAAGAATATTCAGGAAAGTGAAGATATTGGTACCTTGGAATAGGATGAATTTAAGAATATTTTATTTGAGAAATATTTTCCTAAGGATATTTGACTTAGGATAGAAAAAAATTTCTTGTAATTGAGACAAAATGAGGAAGATTTAGTGGTTTTGTATGAAGAATACTTCACATGACTAGAAAGGTATGTCCCAAATTTTATCTAATATATAGATAGAAAGATAAATAGGTTTTACTCAGGATAGAATCCAAGATATATAAGTTAATTGTCTCTTTGTTTGTTCATGAGCTATGAGAAACTTGTTTGATGCATAGAGAAGGTAAAAATAGAGTTTTCCAATGATAATGTGTCCTATGATAACAAGAAAAATAAGTGGTCCAGTTGGTAGGAAATGGGAAAGCATTAATCAATGAAGTTTAGAGGTAAGAAAAACAAATTCCCATCTTATGAGAATTGTGGTAAAAATCATCACAGATAATGTATTTTAAAGTATGGGAAGTGATTTTTATATGGTAATATTGGTCAAATAGTTCATGACTACAAGTAATATAGTCTTACAAGAAATAAAAGGATAGTGGTAAGATGTTTTAGTTACAATTAGTTAGGTTATTATTCCAATGTGTGTCCAAATTTGATTAACCAGGGTGGAAACCAGCATGATCAAAAGAAACAAGTGGTTTGGAAAAATATTTTTCTACTATTATAGTTAATGTTTGGTCATTAAATAAAGTGGTGATAGGTATGTTACTGGTTTATTCGAATCATTCCAATACTCTGTTTGATTCTATATCTTCACATTCTTTTATTTCTGAGAAATTTTCTAGAAAATTGAATATATCACCTCATTAAATTAACATAGAACTTTTGGTAAAAACTATGGGTGGGAGTATTATAGAAACCAAGATTTATAATAATCTTCTTATTTTCATTAGTGGGATGGCATTTTCTACAAATCATATTGAGCATCCCATAGTGGAGTTTGATATCATTTTATGTATGGATTGTCTTTCCATTTTTCAAGCTAAAATAGATTGTAAAGGGAAGAATTTTTTATTCAATGATTTCATACCTTTGATAAAAAACCAAATAGATGATAAATTGCTGAAATATGGTAGTGACACATGAGGAAATATTGGATCTAGAAGAAGAGTTATGTGGTTATCTAGAGAAAGTATCTTTCTTTCGAGGTAGGTGATCGTGTCTTTTTAAAATTTTCTCTTTGGAAAAATGTGATGTGTTTTGGTAATAAGGGGAAGCTAGATCCACGGTGTTGAGAAAGTGTGGTTTTCAACAATACTCTATACTATTATTATTAGGGGATATTGTTGAACATGTATTGTTTCAACAATACTCTATCTTTTTATGATAATTTTGATGCTCACAAATACCCTTGTTTGTTATTCTAATGATTTTACATTGATTATATTTTAGGAAATTAATATTGTTTATATTTCTATTTTGTAATAATATTAAAGTGTTTAATCCATGTGGAATATTTTACAAAGTGTTCGAAAATCATTTTAGCGTATTCTGGAAACATTGTTCATACCCAACGTTGAAGAGCATAACGTAAGGATAACATTCTACATTTACTTTATGGGAGTTCAGAAAAGTATGGTTAATCAATCATACGCTATCAGAAAAGTATCCAAGAAGAACCTTACATAAGTATGGAACCTTACGTTTACTTCAAAAAAGTATAGATCATCAAACTTACTTTTATAATGGACCTTATGTTCTATCAAAAAATATGGATCTTGTATCTTACATTTTTCTAAAGAAGAAATTATAGATAATATACCATATATTTTAAAGATGAAGAGAAAAGTATGGATGATCAACCTTAAATTTGAGATCAACCTTACATTTGAAGAATAGATCATCAGCCCTACGTTTAACATCGGAGATTTAAAATACAACTTTAACATGCAATGGTATTTATACAGAATATCAAGCTGATTTCAAGATAAATTCAAAGCCCGATATTAAAGCACATATTTGACTGATGTAAATGTATTTATGTTTTATTCAAAGGGTTGATTTAAGTGGAGGATTTCATACTGATTATTAAGGGAAGTTACAACTTCTCTGTTATTCAAACATTTGAATATCACGATTCTTAAGGCGACATTTATGGATCTAAATTTAAATGTAAAATTATCATATTTATTCTTTATATATCTGTGTTACTTTGAATTATAAGTAGAGAGATGAATCATCGTGAAAAATATCATAAGAACAAGCTCTCATGTTTTTCATGACTACGATTCTTACAGAGATATACAAGTCACACAGATCTGCTGCTACCAAGATCTATCAGACTCCTGAAGAAAAGTAAAAGCGTTAAAGATTCGTATTCTGCATAAATGATCTATCATGAATATATTGTTGTTAAAGTTACTGATTTTATTTCAAGATTTATTTGCAACTAGATTGACTCAGAACTGATCTTACTTGAAGAAAATATTTTCTAAAGACAAAGATCCATCTACTGTCAGTTGTATGCTTCTGAAACTCTGAAGAACAACTGGAAAGTATTTTTAGACAAATACTCTTTTCATTTTGAGTAAAAAATTTATCGTACTAAGATGTGTATTCAGTTCTGTGTATGAACCAGAAGACTCTATTTTATCCTTAACTCGTAAAGTTGTCAACTTTCTACACTCAGTTGTGGATGGTCTATTGATAAGAGGACCAGATAGTGAAAATCACCAAGCTCATGGAATATAGCACTGGTAGAGTGGACTAGGGGCCTTCTGTTCCCCAAACCACTATACATCTGTGCATTATTCAATCTATTTATTTTCCACTACATAAACACTCTTATAAAGTTAAAGGATAGATTTTAAAATCACTACTATTATCTATGAAATTGAAAAAGACACAATTCACCCCCCCCCCTCTTTTTCATATTTGGTATAACTCGATCCAAGAATTGGTATCTGAGGTAGGGATTTCTTTTTATAAAGCTATAACAAGCTGAATGTTTTAAATGATTATACTCATAGCACAATGGATGATACAAGAGAGGTAATGTCAATGGTTCGAGCTCTATACTTCAATGGTGAAAACTATGGATGTTGGAAGTCAAGGGCAATCATTTATCTGAAAAATCATGGATACAGAGTCTACTCAAAAATTCTTACTCCTTATGAAATTCCTGAGAAACTTGAAACATGGAGTGAAGCTATTGAATCAAAGTGTGACATAAATTCAAAAGAAATAAATTCTATCATTTGTGGTCTAGGACCAGATGAATTCAATTTATTATCCCAATGTCATACTGTATATGAGATGTGGCAGACAATTGCAGTTTCCTATGAAGGAACTGACAATGTTAGACAAATGAGGTATGCCACAGAAAAATTAAAATTTGATACATTCATAATGTTTGAGGGTGAAAGCATCACTCAAATTAATGGAAGGATCATAGAGATTTTCAACAACATCATTGCCTTGGGATATCCTATCAAACAAGTAGATCAAGTCTTAAAAGTAATATGAGTACTACTACCCAGATGGAATGGAATATTGACTACCATTAGGAAATCATCACCAGTAAAATATCTAACTATGAGAGAATTAATTGTAACCTTGATGATGTATGAATCTGATATGCAAGATGAATAAAATGAGAATAAATTCTTGATCAAGAGATAAAATACTACTTTGAAAGTAACATCCTAAAAGAAGATAATAAATATGAAGCAAGAGATCAAGAGAAAACCAGAAATTTTTTGATTCATCTGATTTAGATGTGGAACTGGCTCAGTTGGCCTAGAAATTCAGTAAATTCTACATAAAGAAGAAGGGATTTAGAAAATCCTACAAGAAAGATTAAAAATAACCAAAGGAATTCAGATGCTTTGAATGCAAAAAAGTTGGGTCACATAAGACCTGATTGTCCTCAATTAAAAGGAGAAAAGAAAAAGAATTTTTTCAAAAACAATGATTATGAACATAAAGACAAAAGAGAAATGAAATCTACTTGGGGTGTTTTTGAAGACTCCAGTAGCTCATAAAAGTATGACTCAAAAAAGGAAGAATCGAATCTAAAATCAATTATATACTTTATAGCAGAAGATGATGATGTACACTTTTATTACTCATCTGATTTGGATTCTAGTTCTAGTTTATCAAATGATAAACTTGCAGCCTACTACAAAATTATGGAAGATAAATATGATTCCTTATTTAAGAAACATAAATCACTGAAAAATATTCACACTTTTGTTTTTGGAGAAATAGAAACTCTGCTAAAACAACATCAAGAGTTAATTGAAAAATATAACTCATCAAACACAAACTGTAAAGATAATGAAACTAAAATAAAAACACTCTAAACAGAAGTAGAGACATACAAAAATGTAGCTCTTGTTTTTACAAAAGGATAAAATTCATTAAATGAAATAATTGAAAATAATATGATTAAAAAGGAAAGATATTGAATAGTAAGTAAAGGTGAGAAACCCAAAATGTATAAAAACTATTTTTTTCAAAGTAAAAAAGGTGTAATTTTCAACTACTGTGGAAAAAAGGTCACATATCTAAAAATTGTTATTTAAGGCAACCTCAAATAAGTGGGATTAAGATAGCCTTCATTTCAAGTAGTTTATATGATTCTATTGATTATAGAAAAACAAATAAAGTCTGGATTCCCATATATTTTCTAGCTAACACTGCTGGACCCAATAGAATATGGGTACTAAAACAAACTTTTGTTTAAATACCTTTGCAGGAAGAAGGTCATAGAAGACGAACTGAAATATGGTATATGGATAGTGGTTGCTCCAGGAATATGAGTGGGAACTCATCAAACTTTAAAACATTAACTCAAAATGATGGAGGATTAGTGACATTTGGTGACAATATCAAAGGTAAAATAATTGGAATTGGAACTGTTGGAGATCCAGAAGTTGTCTCAATCAATAAAGTACTTTATGTACAAGGATTGAAACCCAACCTGATAAGTATCTCTCAACTATTTGATGATGGTTATTTTTTGGATTTTTTTAACAACTATTTTTTTGTTTTTAAAGATAAATTTATTAAATTTAAAGCACCCAAAACTAATAATGTTTATAATCTGGACTTAAACTCCTTATGTAAAAAAAAGTAAATTGTTTAACTTATAAGATAAATGAATCTTGGATCTAGCATAGAAGACTTGGACATTTAAATATATATTATTTAGATAAATTATCTAAGAAACTACTATTTTCTGATTTACCTAGTCTTAAATTTGATAGTGACAGATTTTGTGAAGCATGTCAACTTGAAAAGCATCACAAATCATCCTTCAAATCTGTTAACAAAATTACTACATCTAAACCTGTAGAACTTATCCACATGGATTTGTTCGGACCTTCAATAATACAAAGTTTTTCTGGTAAATTATATTTATATTTTTTAGTTGATGACTATTCTAGATTTAGTTGGATTTATTTTCTAAAATATAAAAATGGAGCTTTTACTATATTTGAAAGTTTTTGCTAAGCTATTCAAAATAAAAAAGGTATTAAAATAATTTCATTAAGAAGTGATCATGGTTGAGAATTTGGGAATTTGGAATTCAATTCCTTTTTCTCAAATGTAGGTATTAAATACACCTTCTCTGCACCAATAATACCTCAACAAAATGGGATTGTTGAAAGAAGAAATAGAACTATTCAGGAAATGCCTAGGACTGTGCTAAATGAATATAGTCTTCCTACCTATTTCTTGGAAAAGGTTGTAAGTACAGCCTTCTATATAATGAATATAATTTTAATTAGACCTATTTTAAAAAATACACCCTATGAACTCTGGAATAACAGAAAACTAAAAGTAAAGTACTTTAAAGTTTTTGGATACAAGGTTTCCACCTTGAACACCAAGGAAAATCTTGGTAAATTAGATCCAAAATATGATGAAGTCATTTTCTTAGGATATTCTAAAACTTCCAAATCTTATAGAATTTTTAATAAAAAATCAAGGATTGTTGAAGAATCGATCCATGTGAAATTTGATGAATCTGATCCCTTTGAGAAAAGGAAAGATCAAATTAATGAATCTGACTCTAATGATAACATGAGACTTGATAACTTGAAAGATGATTTTGAAAAAAGATATAAATAAAATTCAGTCTAATTCATAAGAACATGAAACTCATGAACCTAATAGTGTATTACCTAGACTATCTAGAATGCTAAATAATCACCCTTTAGAAACTATTACAGGATACCTGGACACAGGAATAAAGACTATAATAAATATAGAAAATCTAGTTGAGTTAATTTCCTTTCAATCCCAATTAGAACCTAAGACATTAGAAGAATCCTTATTTTTTGAAATTTGGATGATAGAAATGTAAGAATAACTAAACCAGTTCAAGAGAAATGAAATTTGGAATTTAGTTGAAAGACCACAGAACTGTCCATTTATAGGATCTAAATGGGTCTTTAGCAATAAACAAGATGATTAAAGAATAATAACAAGAAATAAAGAAAGACTAGTAGATAAAAGATATAATCAGGAAGAAGATATAGATTATGATGAGACCATTTCACATGTATCTAGATTAGAATCCTTTTAGCCTATTCATATTATATGAATATTAAATTATTTTAGATTCATGTTAAATCTTTCTTTTTAAATGGTTATTTAATGGAGGAAGTTTATGTTGAGCAACCTCCTGGTTTTGAAAATTCTCAAAAACCAGATTCTGCTTTTAAACTTACTAGAGCTCTTTTTGGCCTTAAACAAGCACCTATAGCTTAGTATGAAAGATTAAGTTCTTCTCTTTTGAAAAACTATTTTACTGATATAATGGTAGATCCAACATTATTTAAGAAAACTGTAAACTCTAATATTTTATTGGTTCAAATTTATGTTGATGATGTAATTTTTGGATCAACAAACAAAAAATTTTGTCATGAGTTTTCAAATTTAATGCAAAAAATAATTTTAAATGAGTATGATAGGAAAATTAAATTTATTTTTAGGACTTCAAATTTATAAAAAAAAATTGGAAATGTTTTGAATCAAAGAAAATACATTACTAATTTACTGAATAAATTTAGACTTGAAAACAGAAAGACATATACAACTCCTATGTGTACTAATATAAAACTTGATTTAGATGAAACTAGAAAATCAGTTGAAAAAAAGTTATATATCGTTATGATTGGTAGTTTATTATATATTACTACTAGTAGGCCAAATATAATGTACTCAGTATTTCTTAGTGAAATATTTCAATAAAAAACTAAAGAATCTCACTTAAGTGTTGTCAAAATAATTTTTAGATATTTAAAAGGAACTATTTGTTAATCTCTTCTCTATCCAAAAACTTCTAATTTTAATTTAATTTCATATTCAGATGCTAACTTTGGAAGTTGTATATTAGTAAAAAAAATAACCTCAGGAACCAGTCACTTTTTAGAAAAATATTTAGTTTTATGGTCTAGTAAGAAACAACACTCAATTGACTTATCAACAGCTGAGACAGAATATGTGTCTGCTGGTAGTTATTGTGCACGAGTTTTGTGGATGAAAAACACTCTTATAGACTTTGGACTAAATTTTAATAGTAAACCTATTTTATGTGATAATAAAATCACAATAAATATTTCAAAAAATCTTATTAATCATTCTAAGACTAAGCAGATTGATATCAAACATCATTTTCTAAGATATCATGTTCTTAAAAAGGATATATTCTTTGAATTTGTAAGTAATGAAATTCAATTAGATGATATTTTTACTAAACCACTTCCCACTGCAAGGTTAAATTTTATTAAGGGAGAGATAGGTTTGTTTAATTTGAAATATAATTTTAATTTTAATTTTAATTTTACTTATTTTATTATATTAATTCTTATTTTAATCTTCACTGTTTTAAATAATTAAATTATTTGTTTTTAGAATAATTTAAAATTTCTTCGGTACTGCTATAAAAATTTTTTCCACATACATTTTTTTTCTTTATTATAAATAATATAATGATTATTATGTACATAATTACATGGAAATCAAGGTTGTCAAAACCCGTTTCAAATTCTAAACCCATTAATTTTCTTAAAACCTTTCGAAACACCGAAACCCTTACTGCCTCTATCTACCTTTGACTAGACCTTCGAAACCATAATCCTTCGAGCCTTCAGAACTTTGAGACAGAAATGGGAAAGACAAAGAGAATTGAGGAAGGATAAGCGAGTAATTCCTAGCATCAACGTTCAGCAGGAAGGAATATCTTACATGGCAAAGTAACTGATTTGGAATGGTTTTACCATACCAATCTAATGCAGAAGAAAGATTTGGATTTTCATAATCTTGAACAAACGTTCAGTGATGAAAACAAAGAATTTATATATGAGGTGGAGTTGTGAAATTCCTTTAAATATGTTAAGTTCTGTCTTAGAGATACAAAGGAATCTATAGTCACAAAAATTGAAGATCAGGATTTTTCTATTTCGTCTATGGAAATAGATAGAATCTTAAACTGACCTCATGGGGGAGTTTATCACTTTGATTTGAAATTCATTATAGATAATGAACATAAGTCAGAGGACATTATGTCATTTTTATTTGAATCTATATATATCATAAATATGTTAATCAAGGATTTGGATCCAAATCAGAAAATTATTGTAAAATTTGATCAAATAGGGATTTCCCCAAGGATGTATGAAATGGATAAGATTTTGTATCCTGATATGTATTTGATGTTTCTATTTCTGAGTGGCATAAAGTTAAATTTTCCTCATTATATGATAAGGTATTTGAACTACTACTATCAACCAGAGGCTAGAATGAGCTTCTATCCCTATGGGAGGTTCATTTAAAAATTATTGTTTAAGTCTGATGTGGTGAGATTAGTAGATTACAGAGTGGAATGCCATCATAGTAACTTGTTCAATGTTGGAACTTTAAGAAAAATAGGATTTTTCTCGAACACTATGAAAGGAAATATTATTCCTTTTACTGCTGATGAAGATTGGGAGTCTTCTTAGGGAGAGAAAACTAGGAAAACCAAAGAAGGAATAGCAGAATCAAGGACCAGTGATATTTCAAAAACATTAAGAAGAAATAGATTTGAAGCACTCGTTGCACCTGCTGATGAGAGAATTCAAGAGGTACTTCATAGGAAAAGACATAGAGTGACTCAAGTTGGTGAAGATCATGGTCAAACAAATGTTGTTAAAACTAGAGACATTTTAAGATATAGATTTGTAAGAGAAGTTGTTTCTCATATTGAAGTGGTACCTCAAATTGAAGAGGAAGTTGTACCTCAAGTAGAGGCAGAACCTGGAGAAGTGGAAGTGGATCGAACTGAATTTTTTAAAGAATAGTCTTCACTGCCTACTGAAGTTATTCAAGAAGAAACATTTCAAGAATAACCTATTTTAGAGGAAGTAAATAAATATCATCATGAAGAGAAACAACCTAGTAAAAATGTGAACAGAGGAGAGAATCCTTCTGAAGTTCATACTGAGGTTTTAAATGACAATTTTTCCCTCAATGATTCAGTTCATGACTCTGAGGAAAAATTAGTTGAGAAACCAGTGAAGAAGGATATAGATTAGATATCTAATGCTCAATCATTGCCTTTAATTTTGATAAATCAAGTTTCGAATCAAGAACATGGTGCCTCTGATTCTAATAATACTCATGTGGAGGAGATAATCAGAAAATTTTATATAATTCAAGATGAAAATGCATCTTTAAGAAGAGCATTAGAGAAGGATAGATATAAGTTTCAGAACATGAAAAAAAGTTCATTTTCAAAAGGAGAATTGGATGTTTTTAAGAAATATATGTTAGCCGAAGTTGGAATATTAAAATATGAATTTGTACTAAAATCAGATTTGGCAGAATTAAAAACATTCATGGAACAACAGATCGCAACTGTCAAGGGCAGTCAAGAATGTACATCAGGTACTTCGCCTGATCTGATCAAGATATTCCAAGCCATTGAAATTGTAATGAGAAATATAAATGACAATTTTCTAGACTTACAATGTAATAGTGCTCCATTTTCTGTTATGTTGGATAATCAAAAGCATCTTGTTGAGTAGCTTACATCAGATGAACCAGGAGTAAGAGAGTTACTGAACAAGTTCACTGAAAAGATAAATCAGTTCATGGAAAAGGAAGAAATATTGCACGATTTTTTCATAGTCAATCTGATTGAAGATATTCATTTGACTGAGGAAGGAAGAGATCTGATAATTCAGTTAGGAGACGGACTGGTGAAGAGGTTGATAATGTAGTTAGTAGAGCTAAAGATAGTTTTTTAGAGGGGATAAAACCTATTTTCAACCCTTTTAGACCAACCTTGATTCATGTATAAATTATTTACTTGTACATATATTTTCAATAAAATATTTGTGAATCTCATTTTTATGTGTTTTTAATTTGTTTTAATATTCTGTCTATATTGGAATTCTAGAATCTAGAATTAAATATTGATAAACATTTTAGGATGGAATTTAATCAAGTTTAGTGCTACATTAAAGGTGTTATATTTCTTATTCTATCATTCTTTTTGATATCTCAAAAAGGGGGAGAAATTGGATAAACACAAAATTTTATTTTAAGAAAATGGATAAATATTTTTCTTAGGGGGAGAAATTTGGATATAATATAACATTTTATATTGTTTTTAGGTTTTACCTTTATGGGAGAAATTTGGATAAACAAAAAATATATTTTTTCTTTATTTTACTTTATAAAGGGGGGAGAAATTTCTAAAATAAATTTTAAATAAATTTTAAAAAAAATATTTTCTTATATATGGGAGAACTATGGATAACACTTTATTAATTTATTAATGAAATAATTCTGTTAAAATAAAATATTATTTTATCCTTGAAAAATTCTAAATTATATGAAATTAATTTCATGGGTTATTTCATGGGTTTTGTGATCATCAAAAATGGGGATATTGTTAATAAATTGTTGTTTTCAACAATACTCTATACTTTTATGATTAGGGGAGATTGTTGAGCATGTATTGTTTCAACAATACTCTATCTTTTTATGATGATTTTGATTCTCACAAATACCCTTGTTTTTTATTATAATTATTTTACTTTGAGCATATTTTAGGAAACTAATATTATTTATATTTATATTTTGGAATAATATTAAAGTGTTTAATTTGTGTGTAATATTTGACAAAGTATTCGGAAATCATTTTAGTGTGTTCTGGAAACACTATTCATACCCTACGTTGAAGAGAATAGCGTATAGATAGCATTCTATGTTTACTTTATGGGAGTTCAGAAAAGTATGGTTAATCAACCATAAGCTATCAGAAAATTATGGAAGAAGAACCTTATGTAAGTATGGAACCTTATGTTTGCTTCACAAAAGTATGGATCATCAACCTTACTTTTATAATAAACCTTATGTTTTATCAAACAGTATGGATCATGTATCTTACATTTTACTAAAGAGGAAATTATGGATAATATATCATATGTTTGAAAGATGAAGAGAAAATTATGTATGATCAAACTTATGTTTGAGATCAACCATATGTTTGAAGAATAGATCATCAACCCTATGTTTAACATCGGAGATTTAGAATACGACTTTATCGTGCAACTGTCTTTACGCAGAATATCAGGCTGATTTCAAGACAGATTCAAAGACCGATATTAAAGAACATATTTGACTGATTTAAATCCATTTATTTGTGATTCAAAGGATTGATTTAAGAGGAGGATTTCATGTTGATTATTAAGGGATGTTACGACTGCTTTGTTATTCAAACATTTGAATATCACGATTCTTAAAGTGACATTTGTAGATCTAAATTTAAAAGGATAACACTCATATTTATTATTTATATATCTGTGTTATTTTTAATTACAAATAGAGATATGAATCATCATGAAAAATATCATAATAACAAGATCTTGAGTTTTTCATGACTATAATTTTTACAGAGATATACAAGTCACACAGATATGATGCTACCAAGATCTATCATACTCTATTTTTCTGAAGAAAAGAAAAAACATTAAAGATTCTTATTCTAAATCTAAGATCTATCATGAATATATTATTATTAAATTTTCTGATTTTATTTCAAGATTTATTTTCAACTAGATCGACTTAGAACTGATCTTACCTGAAGAATATTATTTCTGATAAAGATGATCCATCTACTATCAGTTGTGTGCTACTGCAACTTTGAAGAACAATTGGAAAGTATTTTTAGACAAATACTATTTTCATTTTGAGTAACTGGATTCTCATACTAATTTTGTTATTCGGTTCTGTGTATGAACCAGAAGGCTCTGTTTTAGCCTTAACTTGTAAAGGTGTCAACTTCCTGCACTCAGTTGTGGACGGTCTGTTGATAAGAGGACCAGATAGTGAAAATCACCAAGCTCATGAAATACAACATTGGTGGAGTGGACTAGGGGACTTATATTCTCTGAAACACTATACATATGTGTGTCCTTCAATCTATTTATTTTCCACTACATAAACACTCTGATAAAGATAAAGGATAGATTTGGAAATCATCACGATTTTAGAAGAAATTGTAAAAGACACAATTCACCCCCCCCCTCTTGTGCATATTTGGTATAACCTGATCCCACACATGGTTCATTGGATCATATTAAATCCTAGATAAATTTGGAACATTTTATTACCAAGTGGCCATACCTCCAAGGTTATCCCAGGTACACAATGTATTCCATGTTTCAATGTTAAGGAAATATGTACCAGACTCATCTCATGTTTTTGATCCCTTGAGTGGTTCATCTAGAAGAGAATCGTTATTATGAGGAACAACCAGTTTAGATTCTTGACCACAAAGAGAAAGTGTTGTTGAATAACGTAATTCTCCAGGTTAAAGTTTTATGTAAAAACCATATTGTTGAATAGGAAACATGGGAATATGAAAATTATATGAGGTAAAAATATCCCCACTTATTTGATAAGTGAATAAAATTGCGAGGACATAATTTCCAAATGGGGGGAAGGATGTAACATCCCAGGTAATGGTAAAATAAAACCTTTTCATACTTATTAATATTTATGAATTAAATAGTAATTTTACCTTAAAAGTGAAGATACCTCCAATAGCGTGCATAACATGAAATAATGAGCTTCTTATGAATCATTTTTTGCACACAAGACATAGTTATAATGAACAATAATATACTATTAATATTATTATTTTAAGTGGTAGTTATCACCTAGTCGTTCTATTGAAGGGAATGAAAAGGGATAAATATATTATGTTTACACATTTTTATAAAATGTTTTTGACATTCATCTAATGAATTTTATAGGATAAAAATAATAATTGATCAAATTTTAAGCATAAAAAGCTGTATATTTTCAAAAGGTAGTTTTATCGCCTTTTTATGGACAACCCATTTTAAATATAATTTTTGACACTTTTATAATTTTTATATGACAAAATAAATTTATTTTTTGAAATCTAAATATCAAAATTTACTTTGAGTGAATTTTTTGTATTTTTCTGAGAACTTTCATATTTTGATGAATAGTGAATAATACTGAATTTTAGTTCAAAAATACTTTTTCTTCCAATTTACTTATATATTTAAATAATTTTTTGAGTTGGTTATAATGTATAATTATTTTATTTTTATATTATTTAAAATAATTTATTTCATTAGAATCATTTTCCCATTGAAATTGGATATAAATACTTAGCAATCTTTTGAACGTTTTTACATTAAACACCTGCATTATCGGCTTGTCTGTGAGATTAAATTTAAACTAATTTCTTACAATTATATGATTTTAATTTGTCAAAATGTATCCCATATTTAAGATCAGAATAATTTATAATTTATAATAATCTCAACTTAGTTTTTTTCTAAAAATATTGGTAAATGTGATTAGAATTAATTACAACGATTGAGAGAAAAATTATCTTAACAAGGGACAAAACCTTAAACTTAAGGGACAAAATGACCTATACATGTAATTTCATGACCCCAGTTACCTAGATTCGGTGCATTATTACATAACATTGGCATGATACAAGGAAATCATGTCTCGAAGGACGGATCAGTTTAGTAGCCTTAGAAATAATAGATGCATTTATAAGTTTTACATTACATTATAAAATGAAAAACTACAACAACATTGTTTCCATAGAACACACTCATATCCCCTCAGCCTATCCCTGCAGGTCAGTCATAAAATACTTCTTTGCATCCTGGGAAAAATAAAACATAGAAAGGGGTGTGCTCAGATGCTCATTAAGGATAACAATATAGCGAAAACTTTCATAAGTAAGCATAAACATTTAAGTCAATGTATAAGACTAAAACAAAATCCTTTTAAACTTTAACTTCATCATAATATGGAAAAGATAAAATCAAATAATGTCATTTACTTATTCACGTGGATATTCTACTATTCGAATAATCACATGCAATATCAATAGACACTTTCATAATTATGGAATTCATAATACCAGACTTCATAACCACATAGTCAAGGCCTTGTGCCAAGAATAAAAATAAGATTTTGTCAAGGCCTTGTTCCAAGACACTAGTTTATCTCATGAGACTTACTGATGAAATATTTACCTCTTCTTCGGGTTCTTTCTTTTGATTCGATTAAAAGGGTTCTTTAGGTTGGATTTCTGACTAAAGAAAGGTCTCTAAGATTAAGGGAGGATAGTTTAGAGGATATTTGGGCATGGGTTGGCCGAGCCAAATGTCTTTGAAGTTGTGGATTTGAGAGAAGGGGAAGTTCCCTTTTATAATAGGGGTGAGGGGCACCTTAGGAAAAGATTGAAATATTATTTTATAATAAAATCATTTTTGGTTTATAATGGCACCAAAATGATTTATTTCGAGGATAAGGTGGGTATGGGTCTAAAAATACTCAACCAATAGGTTTTAGATAGGTTTGGGTCACTATATTAACCTTATCTTCTAGATTTAACTCTTAGTTAATTAGTTTGACATTTACCATGTCTCTTTGTATTTTATATTATATGGTTAATAAACTTACTATAAACTTCCAAGAGAAACTAAAGTGGTTTATTAATGACATATATAATATTATTTAAGACCTTTGGCCGAACCTTAGATTTTTAGGAATAGAATATCAATTAATAATACAATATTTCTTTTAAAAACTCTTTTATGTAAATTTTGACACTATTTCCTATTTTGTTTTTGTTAAATTCTTAAAAGCATTATTACTTCGAAAAAAATTTATTTAATCAATACTAACATGTAAAATTAATCTAGAAAACTCATTTATGGCATAAAAACTTTTAAATTGTATTTATTTTAACATCTATAATACCATTTATTTGATTCTTTCATTAATAAGAAAAATACTGCATCATCATTGTGTCATAAATAAATTTAATTATTCAATGTCTAAAAATTATAAATAGAATACCATTATGTATGAAATCTTTTCATCTTTATAATTAATATTTATAGTCTAAGCGATAACATATATAACCCTATATAAAAATTGTTTTACTAAAAGATATATGCTTATGTCATTTTTGTATTTACTTTAACTTAATTAAAATAAAGTGTCATTATCACTTACAAGTGGATCCATGGGGTCCAAAAATCGACCCAAGGATTCCCATGGTTGGAAATGTATCATCCAATAGGGTTAGAACACGTGTTAGGGTAATTTAATATTATTATAATATTATTTTTTTTACCCTTATTTATCGGATTTACCCTTTAACCGTGGTAAATAAAATATTTACGGAAGTAATTATTCAAAATGTCTAAAAATAAAAGTTACCTATATACACAATTTGGACCTCCTGATTCTAAATAAATAATCCATTTTTCTAAATTCAAAACATAGAAGTTGAAGAAATTAATTTAAAATTAATTCCCGTTGTCAAAACAAAGTGTGTTTTTAAGAAATAATAACTATCAAAAGATTGGCACTTACTTATGTCCAGTTTAAATGTGAAATTACATCCAATGACCAATATTGGATTAAATGGTAAAAATATAATCTAATTATACTTAAAAACCACTCAATATTATAATTTACCACTATAAATTATTTTGATTAAAAAAGTTGTTTTTAATTAAAATTTAGTATTTTTCACTATTCATCAAAAACTAAATGTTTTCAGAAAAATACCAAAAATTCACCCTAAGATAATTTAGATATTCCAAATCCAAACATTAAGTCCATTTTGAAAGATAAAATTTATAAAATTTCAAAAAGTGGGTATTACTAATCAGAATGACTAGTTTGATTGGTTGTGGTGTGTTTGAACTCGAAGTTGCGTACAACACAAGCTCCTATATTATTCAAAGGGAAACGTATCATGGAATCTTGGGGTGTTACAATACAAATGTTCAAAATACATTTTTTTCATATATATACCCTATATTACCTTTTATCAAATTTGTACCATTATTGGATCCACCTGATATAGGAAAACTGTATTTTGGACATGTGTATTATAAGATCCATGAGATTAGGTCCCTTGGAAACCCCCTCTAATATCTTAAATTAGAGGGGATTCAAAACCCCCTCTAATGTATTTAAATTAGAGGGGGTTAAAACCCCCTCTAATTTAAGAGATTTGATGGGTTGTAAACCCCCACTATTTAAAAAAACAAATTCCATAATATATATATATAATTAAAACACAATATATAAATGTATTTAAATACATTATATGATCGTATTATATAAAATATTTATATGATTTTATTTAATTATATTTATATGTACACATAAATATAATTTTACAATATTATGTACATTAATGTATATTTATTTTTATAAATTGTATTTCATATAATATTAATTATATATAATATAAAAGCATAAACATATTATATAAATATATACATAAATATAATTTATTTAAAAAATATATCATATAAAAACCCAAGCTTGTAGTTTTTAAAATTTATATAATTATTATTAATATTATATCTTTAATTAATACGTTTAGGCTTTTATATTATATATAATTAATATTATATGAAATATAATTTATATAAATAAATATATATTAATATTTATAATATTATATAATTATATTTATTGAAATACATATATATTATCTACATGATAATAAATATTGAAATAAATGATATAAATATTTTCATAAATTGTATTTCATATAATATTGATTATATATAATATAAAATTATATTTCATATAATATCAATTATATATTTTTATAAATTGTAATATATATAATATTAATTATATATAATATACATATTAATTATATATAATATACATATTAATTATATATAATATACATATTAATTATATATAATATACATATTAATTATATATAATATACATATTAATTATATATAATATAAAATTGCCTTTCATATAACATTATACAAATATTTGAAAAAATTGCATTTCATATAAAATATTTGTATAAATTCTATTTCATATAATTTTAATTATTTATAATATAAATATCTGCATAAATTATATTTCATAGATATGTATTTCATATAATATCAAATATATATTAAATAAATGTAATATTACACAATTTATACAAATAAATATATATTAATGTACATAATCATAAATATATGTATTGAAATACAATATATTAATATATTTATAAAGACATTATATAAATAAATTAAATAAATACTTATATATATATTATATAAATAAACATGTATATAATATATAAATATGTATTTAAGTATATAAATAATTTACATAAATATATAAAGATATGTGTATATACATAACATAAGTAGAATTATAAATATATGTAAAATATATATTTACTCAAATGTATGTAAATACACATATAAAATATGTAGTTTATATAAATGTATAAACTAAATACAATACAAATTTATTATAATATAAATACATATATAGATAATATAAACAAGTATATATTAATTTATATAAATATATATATATGTAAGTATTTAAATATTTATTCAAATAATATTTATTTTAATAACCTAAAAAATATCTATAAATATAATAATGTGTATTTATTATCATAAAATTGAGTTTCAATGGTGTTTAAGGCACTACCCATGTTATCTAAAGAGGCATATTCAAAACCATTGTTACCCGTATTTTACATGGTCGGTGATTTGGTGCACGCGTGGAGACCTAGGTGGAGGAGGGGCCTATGTTGACATTTCTTAAAGGATAAGCCTTAAGGAGAATGGGAGGTCATGCGCTAGCACTTGGGAATCGGAGGGACCAGGTCCAACTGATGAGGAAGAACCGCGCTTGGGAATAAAAGGGGTCAAGGCTATGGCCATAGAGGGGAGAGAACGGGGGTCAGGCTAGTGAAGGGGGGAGAATGGGAGATCTGATAGTTGGGTGTGTGGGTAGTGAGTTTATAAAAAAAATATTGGAGGTAGTTTTCAAAACCACCTCTAATATGTGACTCAATTATAGGGGGTTAAAACCCACTCTAATTCAACATCAAATAGGAGTGGTTGAAAACCTCCCCTATTATATTACTTGCCACTAAATTAGAGGATGTTTTCAACCTCCTCTAATTTGGAAAATAAATTAGAGGGGGTTTTAACCCCCTATAAAGTGTATGTGTCTAGATATTTCATGGTGAAATTAAATAGGGTTTAACCCCCTCTAATTTAATCTCATCTAATTGGGTTTTACCTTACTAGTGGTTCACAAAAACCACCTATAATAGAAGTAGGCAGGAACATTATCAACGATTATCCATAACTGTTGCTAGTGTACTTAAAGGGGGTTATAACCCCCTTTAAAATCAAAAATAACCCCTTCTAATTAGGAAATTTTTTGTAGTGACGTCCATTGGAGGTTGATTATATCTACATGAAGTATATAGAAACTGTGATCTAGTTCAAGGGTAGCACTTCTCTTTGGGAGACTTCCTATGTTTATGGATACATCCATATGACATCATCGTTGGTGTGGATTATCTATATTTGGTGTAGGCCATCATGGATTATTTAGGAGACAGGTTGTGTTGTATGATGTTGATGGAGAGCCAGAAGTGTTTTTTGGTGATCAAGGCCCTTGGATGGGTTAGAACTATGTTCTATCCTTATTTTCCTTGATGTCGAGTTGATGATGATTTCATTAGAGGTTCATCCGTCAGTGTTTCCTAGGGCTGTGGAAGAGTATCTTGATTTCATTCCTGAGTAGGTTATAGTTTTACCCACTCGATGATAGATTGAGTTTGGGATCAAGCTACAATTGGGTTGGTCTCCTATTTTGATGTCTCCATATTGGATAGTGCCTTCTGAGTTTCAAGAGCTATGAGTATAGCTAGATGATCTATTGTAGTGAGGTTTTTTCAGCCAAGTGTGTAACTTTTGGATGCACCAGTTTTGTTCATGAAGAGTGCTGATGGAATTGTTTGGATTTGTATCAAATATCATCACTTGAATTAGATGGCAATGAAAAGATATTATCCTCGTCTATGTATTGATTATTTATTCAATCAACTAAAGGGAGAAATTTTGTTCTTGAAGATCGATTTGTGGTCAGGATATCATCAAATATGGGTGAAGGATGAGGATATTCCCAAAACTTCTTTTCATTTTCTTCATGGGAATTATGAGTTCATTGTGATGTTGTTCAGGATGAAGAATTCCTCAACTGTGTTCATGGTATAGATAAATGTAGTGTATAGGGAGTTCTTGGATAAGTTTATTGCGGTTTTAATCGACAGTATCCTTGTGTACTTTGTATTAGAGGATGAGAATAAATAGCTTTTTCATGTCATTTAGGGAGTTCTTTGTCAAGATCAATTGTTCGAGAACATATTGAAGTGTGAGTTATAGGATCATGAATTTAATTTCTTGGGGAATTTCATATCCCAACAAGAAGTTGATATGGACCCTTTGAAGATAATGATAGTTGTTTCTTTTGTATCCCCCAAGACTGTTGGATAGGTGAGAAGTTACCTTAGTCTCACAAGCTATTACAGGTAGTTCATATCCAATTTATCTCGATTTGTGACTCCTATAATAGTCTTAACTAAAAAGGATCAGGAATTCTTGTGGACTAACTAATTTCAGACATCTTTTGATTACTTGAAGGAGTAGTCAGCCAGTGCACCCATCCTTTATTTTTTAGTAGGAGTTCAATTTAAGGTTTTTTATAACTCTTCGCGTCTTGGGTTTTTTTTATTCTAATTCAACAAAGAATGGTGGTTTCTTATGGGTCATGACAGTTATGTTCCCATGAGCATAACTATACCACCCATGATCTCGAGTTGGCAATATTTTTTTTCCTTGAAGTTGTGGATAAATTACCTCATCAATAAGCATTTTTTGGTTTTTATTGATCATAAGATCCTGAGGTATGTTTTATCCTATTGTTAATTGAACTTGTGGAAACATTTGTGGATGTAATTCTTATAGGATTACGACTTTGTGATTTTGTATACATCGGGCAATGGATGTCACAAACCATCCTAGGTTGACCCTGAATCAGTCACCCGAGCCGGTCTACGACAAGTCCCAAGGGGTGTTCCCAATCACCCCGGGATGGAAACTAGTGATAGGCATCAAAACATATAATAGGGAATGATTTGACCCATAAATAAAATACAAGTAAATAAATAAATACTGATTGTAAAAATTAAAACTAGTAGTATAAATAAATTAAACTACACATGCCTTCGTGTGGCCTCCTAGTTCACCTCACCACCCAACACAGAACCAAGCTGACTCTGAGAGTGATCCAATACTAATGGAACCTAAAACTAAAATGATATATTAGGATTGAGCACCAAAATGCTCAGTAATAAATCATAAAAGAGTCCATGACATTCTTTTCCCAAAAATATTCCATTGATACTATTTTGAAATACATTTATAAAAATAGATTTCTATACATACCTTACATTTTAAAAACAAACAAGAAACATGATCCATTTCCCTCATATTTTAAAATAATGAAAAAGAAGGAAAATGGGGAATTGTGCTTTATTTTTCAAACATCCACTTAGAAATATTTTTAAACAAACCAAAAATTCATAGTTTTCCAAATAAAAACTAAAACCAGGTACAAGGAATGGGAATCTACATGACGAGGGAAACAACACTAGTAATACTCATAATGGGGGAAAATGGGAAATCCTAGGAACTCAGAGGAAGACCAGAACATACTAATGCATGTGAATCATCTTGAATGCATGCCCTATCTGATGACGTCATAATGCCCAAACACCCTGCCGCCCTAACCTAGGATAGACTGAGGGGCCCAATCCCATAACAATAAACCCAAGTATCCACCTACTATGGGCCACTAGAAGTGTGCAATATAACTAGTGTAGCAATCATTCTTAGTAAACCTCTTTGGTATGCTAGGTTCCCATGTATATTTCATAAGGGGTGTGCCATGAAATTCAAACAACAAGCCACATATATATAATCAAACATGCCAAACAATCCAGCACTTCCCCAGCCACCTCAAGTTTTTTCCCTTGCCTTACAATCCGGAACTCAAAAAAGTCTCATACTGAGGACCCTTCCATCTCACGATAAACCAATGAGGCAAAAGACCTAACTCAAGAGGGGTTTTCCAAAAATCATTTCAAATATTCCAAATAGGACTTATATAGTTTTTACACATCAAACCCTTTCCAAGTAACCATACCAAAAGTGCCAATAAGTCCTTTAGCTTTAAACATTAAAAATACATTTACTAAAACATTTTAAGAGAAATATTTTCAAAAAATAGAGAACCTATTTTCACTAAGAATTTTCCAAACAATATTTTAGTTTCAAAACCACACTCAAACATGACACTATGACCAAACGGAACCTGATCTCAACTCCACTTTACCTTAAAACCATTTTGAAAACGAACACAATGAATTTTAAAGGTTTCAAATAGGTATTCATCCATGTAAAGAAACAATAGCCTTTTTCATCAACACCAATCATTTCATAACTCTCTGCACTTTTTGAACCACATAAAGTTATTTTAAAAACCATGGGACAACTTATCAAAAGAAGAAAGTAAAGGGTGAGGAATAAATTCTTTTTAGAAAACCATGGTTCGAGGAAAGGACCTCTCCAAATGTCATCTTCATTTGAAGGCCCATCCATGGGTGCACTCCGTGCATCCATGGATGCGCCACATCTAATGGCATAGTAAGAGACCCTTTCTCATTAATTTTTAAGAAACTACACATGAACACATCATCCACTAACACATTAAAATGTTTCATCAAGTGCCAAGTCTCATAAATCCACCCAACACAAAACAAATAGTTTCCATAAAAAATATATCAATAAACACCACCCAAAATATCCAACAATACCATTTATAAGACACAGACAATTACTCAAACCCAAATGTCAAGGCATTTACATGTTCATAAATAGAAAAGTATCCAAAAACCTAACTTTAATCAATCTAACCAATAAAAATTCACTACCACAAATTAATAAGTATATAATATAGACGAGAGACATGTTTTAGGAATTAAATTCTAAAATAAAAGTATCACATGGAATGAAATTGGAAGAAAGGGGCATGAAGACACCTACCTCAAGGAATGGACAAGCCAAAACTTTCTAACTCAAGCCACAGCCTTCTCTCATGCACACACTTTCATAAACATATATATACACCTTTAAACTGATGCACATTTCCCCCACGTCATTAAGGAATATGCACTCATAATATATATATATATATATATATATATATATATATATATATCCATACCTGGGAAAAATGTGTGTGCGCACTTGGAATCGATCTCAACACCCTACAACAATTCTCAGCATCCAAAATTAGTGCAGTGAAGACCAACACACATCCAATTAAACACTAGGGACTCGCATAAACCATAAGACCCTAAATTAAGTAGCTAAAAATGAAACAGTGGGTTTAGAATCTTACAGGAAACAACGACAACATAACGAAACGAGTTTATCCACCTCACCCTTGGAAGCGGATGTCAGAACATGAACCAATGGGTCTCAATACATCAATCTCATATCCTAAACACCATGAAAAAAGTGTGAAACACAAACCAAGACATCAAGGTTTTTTTAAATTAAAGAAAACACCAAAAATAAATAAAATATACTGGAAGAGAAGATGGTTGTCGACAAAGGGAAATGTAGTCATACCGGAGCAGTGCGGACACGCTGCGTAGAGGATTCAGGCCGCACCAGATCCAGGAAAGGAGTTTGGGCCATGCAGGACCTGGATAGTCAGACACCTGAGCAGGATGGTGCACATGGGGGTGTCTGGGTTGCACACGAACTAGAACAACCCGGGGGAGAATCGTTGCAGGCTGTCAGAGAAAGGTAGAGCAGCGAGGTCAGGCTGGTCGACGCAGGGCTGGGTTGGCTAGAGGTACACTAGGAAGGGAGTAGGGAACATGGAATGAGACCACTGCGTGATAGGGTAGGGGAGCAGGGGGTCACCGCTAGCTGGGTAGAGGGAGCAACAGGGGTCGCCGCTAGCTGGGTAGGAAGAGCAGGTCGTACGGGAGAAGGGGGGGAGGAGACACCCCCTAGGGTTTCAACCTATTTTATTTTATTTTTTTCTCTTATAATAATAATAATAATACCCATTTTAAAAATAATAATAACAATAATTTTTAATGGAAATATTTATAATAATATTAATAATTATAAAATCATAGCAATGTAATTTTTTTTCTTAATGATAATAATAATAATAAATTAATTTTAAAGATAACTCTTAATAATAATAATAATAATAATAATAATACTTTTATGAATTTCATTTTAAATCATGATGATAATAATAACCCTTTAATAATAATTATATTAATAGCAATTTTAATGAAAATAATATTGTTAACAATTCTCTTAATAATAAAAAATATGTTTTTATGTACACAATAATATTACTACCACGATTTAAACATTTAAATTATTTTATTTACATAAAATTTTATTTATTTTAAACATTATACATCTATATGACACCTGGGCCAACCGTGTGGTTACTGTCGATCGTGCGGTTCCCGCACACTGGTCTAAAACCCACCAAAATTATTAAACGTCAATTTTTTTTTACCAACGCTCATCCTGCACCTTGGTGAGGGTAACCAAAGCCAAGAGATAATAAAATAAATAATTTAAAAAGGTCAGGTGTGAAAATTCTCCCCACCACAAAACTTTCTTCCCCGAGAAAGTCACCAAGCTAGTAGTTAACACAACTCAAGTCCATGCCCAGAAAAAACCAACAGAAACTGAGAGCCTCGGGGAGACCATTTCCAACACACATCACACTCAAACAATTCAAGAAAAACCACTACCAGATATTGAGGGGAGAATATGAGAGGGTTTTCCCCACTATAAGAATTCCACTAACACGGAAACCCTGAATCCCGAACACACCACCCCTAAGGGGGGAACGTGGGAACTCCCAAACGGAACTCATTCAATTTTCCCACATGGACCAAAAAACACACCAGATACTTAAATGGAAAGCGTTTTATGAGACAACCCATCAAATTGGGGATAATGAATTAACTCAACACCTCCCACACCGACCAAATGAAATCTTCACCGTGACTGGAGACTAGAGAATTCCTAACCCGAACTCAATCCACTTTCTCAACACTAACTGAACAACTCTACTACTATGATTAAAAACATTATAGGAAAAACTAGAAAACCAGGACACTAGGATGGCGGAATCCCCTAAAAAACTGAAACAAACTAGAGGAAAACCCATAGAGAGGTACCCGAACAAAGAAAGGTCCCAGAAACACCACCATAACAAGGATGATATTACAATGATGATAAGAATATAACATAGAAACATTGGATATTTCCATCCCAAGGCTAAAAACATGATCTGAAATGAGGTTCCACACACCCTCAACTACTCTTGATTGTGCGCAAACTTCACCTTGAGACCTGTGACTGGGGACCTAATGGTTGAACCATATCATTCCTCGTAGTCATGAATTTGCATCCTTCGGTCCCTAACTCTACCCCGAATGATGATTCTTTCAGAACTCTCCCTGGTGGCCCGAACAGTCACATAGTAGTAAGACTTCGAAGGGATGTGAAAAGGAAGATTTGAATGTCTGAACCAGCCACACTAGTGAAATGCAAGAGAACGGTCCGATGAACTAGAAACTGGCACCAAAGAACGGTATTCTTCAAAACCATATTCTTAGGGTGCACCCCACTCACCAAATAGGGAACCTTCATGAAAACTGACTACCCTTTAACCACACCCCAAATCCTAATGACGGTGAGGAACCCAACCTCCATTAGTCCAAAACTGGACCCTCCATTAAACCCAAAACAATACGAACTCTAACAAATTCAGTAATTGCCAACCTCCCGAACAAAAGATCTGCTCCTATCAAACCACTTCGCTACTTCTAACAGACTTCAAACTCCTTGAAGGACAAGCAACACCTAAGAGGAACCGAAAACTGGGTAGGAATCACTAGCAACATTAGCGACCTTTTGAGGCAGCATACTCTGAACAACATGAAAAACCCAACTAAAATCGGCATCAGGCCATAACTCAATCAAAGAAACAACCCAATCCAAGGGTAACAGGCTCACAAGAAAAACATATATAAACTCAATCAATGATTACTTTTCCAAAAACTACCATTTCTTTTAAATTTTAAAACTCACCTATGGAACCTTACGAACCATCACATGTGCATTCATCCAATTGCGCTAACATCATTCATGTACAAGTTCCCCCATTCACTCTTCGTACATACCCATGCATATGTGATCCTTCTTAAGGAGTGCCAAGGTTAAAAAATCTATTTTCCTCATCAAACAAACAAATAACAAATTTTTCAAATCAAAACACTTCATTTTTAAAAACCCACTTCACCAATTTTAAAAAAAAATTGAAAGAAACCTTTTTCAATTTCAAAACCATATTCATTTTTAACACACACTCGCATCAACTGAAATAAAAAAGAAAACATATCCAAAAACTGACTATTGGAATGTGGAACTAGTTTCTATGCCTAACCCAGATACATGGTGGTGATCCATGACCTAAGTAAGGCATAACACTAATAGGACTTTGAACTGGACACATAGACTCCACATGGGTCACCACCCCATGTAAGGCCGCAACATAACCCGATTCACCTCCATTGTCATCCCTCAATCCAAAAGAACCCAAGACAAAAGACTCAAATCCCGAACTACCCCTGGTAGCTCGGGTCTCATCATGAGCGATGGTGATTAGGCATCGACCCGTAACCTACCTCCTGAGCCCTGACAGTCCTAATCTCCTTCTACCAGACACCCCAAATAACAAGGGCCTCCTCTGATACCATTTTTTTTCACGAACCATCCCGGTCGACTCTGAATCGATCACCTGATCCAGTATGTGGAAATTCTTGAGGGGCATTCTTGATCCCCTGGGGATGGAAACTAGTGTCAGGCATCAAAACATATATGAGGGAATGATTTGGACCATAAATAAAACACAAGTAAATAAATAAATACTGATAGTAAAAATGAAAACTAGTAGAATAAAGAAACTAAACAACACATACCTTAGTATGACCTCCTAGGTAACCACCCAACACATAACCAAGCTCACTCTGAGAGCAATCCAGCACTAAAATAACCTAAAATTGAAATGATATAGTAGGAGTGAGCACCAAAATGCTCAGTAATAAATTAGCATAGATTACATACCATTATTTTCCCAAAAACATTCCATTGATACTAGTTTTAAATACATTTATAAAAATAGATTTCTATACATACCTTTCATTTTTTTTTAAAAATAAGTAACATGATCTATTGCCCTCATATTTTAAAACAAGGCATAGGAAGGAAATGGGGAATTGTTCTTTCTTTTTCAAACATCCACTTAGAAATATTTTTAAACAAACCAAACATTCATAGTTTTCCAAATAAAAATCAAAACCAGGTACAAGGAACAAGACTCTACACGATGAGGGAAATGAAACTAGTAATACTCGTAATGGGGAAACACGAGAAATCATAAGAACTTAGAGGAAGACCAGAATATACTAATACATGTCACTCATCCTGAAGTAATTCCCTAAATAATGATGTCATAACACCCAAATTCCTAGACACCCTAACTCAGGACATACCAAGGGGCCCAATCCTATAGCAATAAACCCAAGTATCCACCTGGTATGGGCCACTAGCAATGCTCAATCTAACTAGTGCATCAATCATTCTCGGTAAACCACTTTGCTATGCTAGATTCCCATGTATATTTCATAAGGGGGTGTGCCATGAATTTCAAACAACAACCCACATATATATAATCAAACACACCACACAATTCGGCACCGCCCTGACCATCTCAAGGGTTTGTCCCTTGCCTAAAAATAATTACCAATCAAAGAAGTCACATATCGAGGACCCTTCCATCTCATGATTAACCAATGAGGCAAAAGACCCAAATCAAGCAGGGTTTTCCAAAAACCATTTCAAAGATTCCAAACGGTCCACATGTAGTTTTCACACATCAACCCATTCCAAGTATCCATACCAAAAGTGCCAATAGGGCCTTTATATTTAACCATTCAAGGTACATTTACCAACATATTTTAAGAGAAACATTTCCAACAAGTAGAGAACCCATTTTCACTAAGAATTTTCCAAACAATATTTTAATTTCAAACCCACACTCAAACATGACACTATGACCAAACAAGCCCTTATCTCAAATCCACTTTATCTTAAAACCATTTTGAAATCGAACACTATTCATTTTAAAGGTTCCAAACGGGCATTCAGCCATTTAAAGGAACAATTTTCTTTGTAATCAACACCAAGCATGTCATAACTCTTCACACTTTTTGAACCACCTTTTTGCATTTTAAAAACCACAGGACCACTTATCAAAAGAAGAAATAAAGGGTGAAGAAGAAAATATTTTTAGAAAACCAAGGTTCGAGGAAAGGACCTCTCTAAATTTCATCATCATTTGAAGGTCCATCCATGGGTGCAATCCGTGCATCCATGGATATGCCACATCCAATGGAATAGAAAGAGACCCTTTCCCATTCATTTTGATCAAACTAGACACACACACATCATCCAATGACACATTAAAATGTTTCATCAAGTTCCAAGTATCATAATGCCACCAAACCCAAATGAGACAGTTTCCATAAAAAATCTATCAACAAAAACCACCCAAAATATCCAAGAATACCATTTGGAAGAACTAGACAATTGCTCAAACCCAAATGGAAAGGCATTTACATATGAATAAATAGAAAATTATCCAAAAACCTAACTTTAATCAATATAACCAACAATAAGGCAGTACCACAAATTAATTAAGTATGTAATATAGGTGTGAAACATGTTTTAGGAATTAAATACTAAAATTCATGCATCACATGGAATGAAATTAAAGAATGGGGGATGGAGACACCTACCTCAAGGGATGGCCAAGTCAAAACCTTCTAACTCAAGCCACATCCCGCTCATACACATGCACTTCCATATATATATATATATATATATATAAACCTTTAAACTGATGAATGTGTTCTATATACCAAGAGGTAACACGCACTCAATATATATATATATATATATCCATACCTGGGAAAATGTGTGTGCACACTTGTAATCGATCTCAACACCCTGCAACAATTCTCAGCACCCAAAATTAGCGCAGCGAAGACCAACACACATCCAATTAAACACTAGGTACTCACATAAACCATAAGACCCTAAATTAAGCAGTTCAAAACCAAACAGTGGGTTTAAATTCTTACCTGAAACAATGGAGGCGTAGTGTAACGAGTTCATCTGCCCCGTCCTTGGCAGTGGATGCCGGAACATAGACCAATGGGTCCTAATACATCAATATCATATCCTAGACACCATGAAAAAAGTGAGAAACACAAACTGAGATGTCATGGTTTGGTTAAATTGAAGAAAACACCAAAAAGAAATTAAATATTCCAGAAGAGAAGATGGTTGTTAGCAGGGGAAATATAGTCATGATGGAGCAGTGCGGACGCACTGCGCAGAGGGTTCGGGCCGTGCCAGAGCTAGGCAGGTAGGTCGGGCCACGTCAGACCTAGCTGGTTGAACCGCTAAGCAGAACGATGCACATGGGGGTGCCTAGGTCACACGCAAACTGAGACAACCTGAGGGAGAAGCACAGCAAGCCGTCGGAGCAAGGAGGAGCAGTGATGTTGGGCTGGCTGATATAGGGCTCAGTTGGCTCAAGGCATGCTGGGAAGGGAGTAAGGCGGTCGAAGTGAGGCCCCCGTATGAGAGGGTAGGGGGAGCAGGGGGCCACCGCTAACTGGGTAGAGGGAGCAACATGGGTCATCGTGAGCTGGGTAGGGGGAGCAGGCCGAATGGGAGAAGGGGGGGTCGCGCCTGTGTTGCGCCACAAGGGATAATAGGGGGAGACGCCCCCTAGGATTCCAACCTTGGTTATTTATTTATTTTTTATCTTATAATAATATTAATAATATTAATAATAATAATAATAACCATTTTAATAATAATAATAACAATAATTTTTAATAAAAAAATTTATAATAATATTAATAATTATAATCATAAAAACTTCATTAATTTTTCTTGATGATAATAATAATAATAAATTAATTGTAAAGATAAACTTTAATAATAATAATAATAATACTTTCATGCATTTAATTTTAAATCATGATAATATAAATAAACCTTTAATAATAATTATATTAACAGCAATTTTAATGAAAATAATATTGTTATAATAATTCTCTTAATAATAAAAATATATATATTTATGTACACAACAATATTATTATAACGATTTAAGCATTTAAATTATTTTATTTACATAAAATTTTATTTATTTTAAATGTTAAACATCTACACGGTACTTGGGCCGACCGTGCGGTTACCTCCAACCGTGCGGTGCCCGCGCACTTGTCTGAAGCCCACCAAAATTATTAAACGTCAAATTTTTTTGACCAGTGCTCAACCTGCACCTTGGAGAGGCTAACAAAATCCAAGAGATAATAAAATAAATAATTTAAAAATCTTAGGTTGTGACAATGGAAATGTTATAGTCGATGCATAGATCAGGTAGTCACTAAGTGATATTGTGCATGAATCTAGATATTCCTATAGATTGATAGAAGAACTCTCGAAAAATAAATCTAGATTTTGGAGAGGTCATAGGTAGAGGTTGTATTTTACAAATGATGGTGCAATAATATTTAGTTCATCAGGTGGTGGAGTCTCAGCTAGGGGATTATGAGGTGGAGGTCTAGAGGGGCCGAGTTATTTTTGGAGATGCCTATAATGGTTGGTCTAAGGATGAACAACATTGAGTGTTGTTCCAGGGGTGGATTTTTATCCCTTTAGTGATGCATGAGATGGTTCTCTATGAGTTCCATATCTCAACATTGGTGGTACATCCTGGCGTGAAAAATATGTACCAAGCTTTGAGAGGTCAGTTTTGGTGGCCAGGGTTGAACCATGTAGTTGCAAATCCTATTTCTCAATTGTCTTCCAAAAAGTGAAGGTTGAGCACCATCTTCCTAATTGTTTGATCCAACCATTATATGATCCCTAGTGGAAGTGGAAGGATGTATTGATAGACTTCATTACTATTTTACCTCCAGATCAGGGAGACTTTGATGCTATATGGGTGATAGTGGATCATATGACAAAATAAACACACTTCATAGAAATCAAAGAGTCAAGATTAGTTGAGGGTTTGATGAGATAGTATCTGGAATAGATGTTGGGACTCCACGAAGTCTTGAGGATGATCATCTCTAATTGATATCCTTATTTTACCTCCAAGGTGTGAAAATTTCTCCAGAATGATTTTGTCTCTTAGTTATGTCTAAACTTTACTTTTCATCCACAGATGGATGGTCAGACAGAGTGAACCATCCAAACTCTTGAATAAATATTGTGTTCTTGTGTCCTATATTTTGTAGGTTCATGGATGATGAACCTTCCCATGGTTTAGTTTTATTATAAAATTATTTTTTACTCCACTATTGTTATGGATTTTTTTAAAGCTTTGTACCATCAAATTTTCATTCTCCATTTTGTTGGACAGGGGTCAGAGAGGTACAAATTCTCAGGCCAAATCTAGTATAGAATATGATAGAGATGGTTTAGGTGATTCATGAAAGGGTGAAGGTTTCACAGATCATCAAAAATCCTATGTCATCCATAGGATAAGACCTATGAAGTTCAATGTTGTAGATCATGTGTTTTTGAAGGTGAATCCACATCATGAGCAGTGAAGGTTTGGTAGTAGGAGTAAGATTTCTCCCTATTTTGTTAGACCTTTTATGGAGTTGGCTCACATTGGAGCTATGGAGTATCAGATAAAACTTCTCTTATAGATGATTCTAATACATGATGTTTTCCATATGTTTTAGCCATGTCATTACCTATATGATGAATATCACATCATTGATTGGGGTAAGATCAATGTTGACAATAATGATACATTTGAGGAGCGACTTGTGGAGATCTAGGACTGTTGGGAGAAGATGTTTTGTGGGAATTATATTCCCTTCGTTCATGTCTTATAGTGATACAGTGGAATTGAGTATAGTACCTAGGAATGTGAGTCATAGATATGCACTCGATGCCCTAATCTATTTATTATTTATCTATTCTCTTATTGTAATTATTTTTTTGGTTGTTGAAACTTTTACTGGTTTATGTGATGGTTCCCTCTTTTTTTATTGTTCCCTTACTCTCATTTTAGAGGAATATCCCCTTGAGAGTGTTTAATAGCTGGTTGTTATTGTTTCGTGGTTTTATACTTGTTCTTCTAATGAGGTGGTTGAGCTCTTGTGATAGTGATATCCTTGAGAGGTTTCTCATGAGGTGGCTATTCAGATGACCCATTTCTCTTTCTTTCTCTTCAGTTTGATTTTTAATTCTCAAGGACAAGAATAGTTTGATAGGTATTTGATGTAAGGGCATAGATCCTAGTATCCCTTCCCTTTTCGATTTTTGGGAGTTGGAGGAACCTAAAGGAAGTTCCAAGGTTTTTTTAGGATGTTTGGAATAAAATGAGAGTGTCACTACCAAAAATGGCATGGTTATGATGTAGACATAGGAATTGTGGCATATTTTTTGTGGTTATATCATTTTAGACCTTGACTATGACGTAGGGGAGCTCGGGAGGAGAAATATGCTACTACAATTTTAGGGATAGTTGTGTTAGGGGTAGTAGGCTATGATGTGGTCCCTTTCTTGGTGAAGGGGTCCCTATAGCATTGTGCCTTTGGCTGCATTGTATCCCCTAGATCTACTTTTATAGGATCTTCCCCTGGATCCTCAGACATGCCTACATTCTTTTCATGGCCACTCCCATGGGTCCATGGAAATTTACTATTTCTAAGAAGTGAATACAATTTTTGAGCCAACTCTTATTTCTCTCTTTCTATATTCTGATTGGAATGATTATACTAACTCACATTAGTGTACATATTTTTTTCAAAATTTGATTTGACTAGGGTAGATTGTGATGTGGATCATTTTGGTTCACTGTAGAACTCCCCAACTCATCCAGTGTTGCGGTGTGGTCAATAAGGTTGCACCATGGCCTTATAATTTTTTAGGATGCCTATAAATACATGTAGCCCATCCAGACCGTATTCTTTTCCACTTCTCTTCCTCGAACCCTAGGTGACCAAGATAGTTTTTTTAAGCCCTTCGAATTCCCTTTCAATATGGATTGATCCCAACTTTCTTAGATTGATCTAAGGTGATCCAAGGTGAGTTCCACCTCTTCTCTCTAGCGTGTTATCTCTGTTTGGTTTGGTTTTCCTATCATTTCTTATTTACATGCTATGGTGATGGATATATGCTATTCTAATGAGTTTTCTTTGTTATTTTTTAGTGCATTCATGGAATGAAATATTTGTTAGATCACAATTTTCTCTTGGGAGAGGTGATCAGAAACCTACAATGTTGGTATATTCTTGTGCAAATAATGTATAATATTTTGAGCTAGGGGATTAATTACTTCTCCTTTATTTTACATGTAATCATAAATTTAGAATTTTTTATCCATCTGTATAGAAGTGAAATTAATCTAATAAATATTGAACCAGATTAAATAAATTGGATAGTGATACATGTCGATGTTGCTTCTTTATACTGTGATAACAGTTTTCCTATTATTTTTCTAGATAGTGTGATATCTATTCAATGGTTTTATATAATGTTTTTATGCTTCGTTTAACATTTTTATTTCATTGGAAAATGGTAAAGAATGTGAATCCTAAATTAATTTATTAATTGGCTTAAGAATTTAGGAATATGCATGTTTTTAATTCGGTGATTCTTGTAACTAGATGGTATTTCAAATTGATGCACCTTGAATGTTTAATTTAATATTTTCTTCCATGTATTAATGGAATTGATAAATAATTTGAATCATGTTAATTATTATTTATGACAATATTAAAAGGCATGTTAAATGAAAATTATACTTCTTTAAGTTTGTTGAAACTGGAATTTATTGTAAGATCATGTTAAAATTGTATTAACTTTTTATAGATGATGCCTTAGGTTACCTATAGTTAGAACCTATGAATAATGAATTAGTTAATTCAAGATGTAATAATAATTGGTTTTTTTAAAAAGATAAATTTTTGGGGCCACGAGTGTCTATTTTCTTAAAGTTTGAACGCCTTGTGTTGTGATTTGTGAGAGCTCGTTTTTGTGTGAAGGATAAATGAATTTTTATGGCCAAGTTTCCTTGTTGAATATGTTGTTTTTTTTCACCTTATGATGTTCTATGGACATGATCTTGCGATGTGATATGATCCTAGGATGGCTAATTCTAGGAAGGATGATGTGGCTGTAGTTGACGACTGTGATGGCGAGATGCATCAGGATATGAATGTGGGTTTAGGGGGTGACAATAGAGATGATGGAACATGTTATAGTGGGTATTACACATTTATGTGATAAATTTGAATTATTTATTTAAATGAATATGTTTAATGGTTAATGTTCAGGTTTCTTATTTTATTTTCATTCCTTTTCTCGCTTCTTGAGGTATCTAGATGTGTTTGGTTTCATGTGTCCTCTTGGTGGTAACTTAGGATGGTTTCTCCAAAGGTACCTAGATTATGAAAAATAATAATGTTTAAAAATGACTTAACCCATGGGATTGGTGTTGATAGAATTAAAATAAGATGTATTTTTTGAGAAACCATGGACTCAATTTGGATTATTTCTAAAGGGGATATACTTAACTTTGATGGATAATAATGTTTAATGTGTAATAATGCTTATGGTTAATTAATGTAGGGTGAATTAGTTAACTTAATGTAAATGATAAAAAATAAAATAATTAATTTAATGAAGCTCTTTAAAATGTGTGTGTCCTTATATGATATCTTGTTTTAGTAGTGGTATTCGGGAGTCTGAGTGATATTAGATGAAATTGAGTCTAAGACTAGGTTATGTTCATAGTGTGGTTTTGATATATGTTATATCATGTATATTAAGTGATTTTATATATTACCCCACCCATCTCGTTTAGGGAGACTAACACTGAGTGGTCTATGGGAGTGTGTTTCCCCAACATCCCAATGGGAGGATGGATGACTGACTACCCCCTCTAGTCTCGCTCTCTTCTATTGATAGTTATATGTGTTGGTATACATGGTGGTTAGTTTCCCCATATATGTGTGTAGAATTTTTTGATGTATTATGGTAATTTCACACACATGCATATCTGAATATAGTATCAAAATGGTTATTATAAGCATGGCGTGTATAGGTTGTGATGGTTTGAGGTACCTTACTCGATGTATGTGTTGTGATGGAATGAGGTATAATACCTTATGTGTGATACATGTTATACGGGTTATGGTGGATCCCAAAAACTCCTTAGTTACTATATATGGATATGTGTATGGGATGATGTGATGATGTGATGCACAGGAATCATGTTGTGATACTTAGACCAGGTGGTTGTGAGTTGTCTTATTTTGGAGAGAGATGGATAATGGCGTATGATGTTGGGGAAGAGCAGTAAACCATTGGGGAAGAGGTAGTGGGGTGCCCATTATGTTTCATTATTATATTATAATATCCCTTATATGAAATAATTGGGGAGATATATTCATGGTGGGGTTGGTAACCTAGTATACCATTTAGGTGAAAAGTTAGTTTCACTTTTTCACTATGGTTTAGCATGTTTTCTTATCTTTTTCACAAGAGGCTCTGGGGAGGATCCTACTGAGTATACTATTATGCTCTCCCTAAGAATATATATGAACTATTTTCAGTTCAGTAGTAGTAGGTTGGATATCGGGCTAGATATTACTTGTTTGTGGTTTGGCAGGAGATGTTTTGTATTTGTGGTCACTATATTATTTACCTTTTTGGTACTTGTAGTTTTCCTTTTAGTTGTTTGAGTATTGTATGACATTACATGTATGCACTTGGGATTCCTTTATATATCTAATAATTTGTTGATTGAAGTATCCTTCTTATCTTTCTCTTATGAATGTTCTCTTAGAGGTTAATGTTCCCCTTTGTATGATTACTATACCATTGGTGCTAATCTCAAACCTAGGGTGTAACATCCTAATATTTTAAAAGAACACTATGTTCTATAGCTTATGTTTCACAGAACACTGAGCTTAAAGGAACTCCAAAATATCATTATTTTAACAAGAACATTATAAACAAGTCGTTAAATTGGTGGGTGTGAATAGAGTTGACTATATTATAAAATAAATATGAAGTTCATATTCAATAAAAATTTAATTATGCTTAGTAAATGAACACATAATTTTTAGTAAAGTCATTTTATTCTTCAAATATATATTCTCTTCAAAAAGTGATTTTAATTCATTTATATGATAAAATAAATAAAATTATTTTTTAAAACTTTTAAAAAAATTATTTGAAAAAATAAAACTTCATTTTTGGAATCATCAATTCATAATTTTCTTATGGTTTTTTTGGGGAACCATCTAAAAAAGTTGATTTTTTGGTTAAAAAAGTGAAAATATTGTTTTTATGAAATACCATAACTCTTATGAAATAATTGTTATATGATCATGATTTAAAATTTATTAACCCTTATTCTTTATTAAAACTTATTTAATCAATGGTTTAATACATAAGGTGTTACATTTAGAAACACATTCTTAGCAATTTTGAAAATAATTATTTTAACCTTAAAAAATTGTTTTATGAGTTATATGCATAACATATTTAGAATTGATTTTTATCATTTTTATAAATTCAATCAATTAAAATTTATTCCATATTTTAAATTAAGAGTTCCAAATTATTTTATAAGGCTGCTTTAATTTTTAGATATAAAAATTTTACCATGGTAAAAAAAAGATTTATCGCGATATATGTAAAATAATATAGTTGTTTAAAGTTAAAAGGTAAAGGCTTAATATACCTAAAAACTACAACATTAAATGGGTTTTTAATGTGTTTATCGACCTTAACCAGCCTTCACAACATTAATTATAAACCAAATTCATTGTAATTAATGTCACCCAAATGTGGTTGGTTTTAAATATAAAA
Organism: Viscum album; assembly: GCA_963277665.1. NCBI lineage: Eukaryota > Viridiplantae > Streptophyta > Magnoliopsida > Santalales > Viscaceae > Viscum > Viscum album. The sequence goes on along the minus strand of OY728119.1, from coordinate 1,678,826,659 downwards.
TAGTCATTATTTAATCACTTAAAACCACACCTCTTTAAGTATAAATATCACTCTTCGCCAATTAATTTATTATCAAAAATATTGTACCAATTAAAATATCTTAAAAAACCTATCCTCTACACTCTCCCCACATCCAAGTGCTTCTATTATCTTCCAAAGACCAATTCCAAGCTCCATAAGTGGTCTTTCAAGGAGGTGATGTTCAAGAGGTAACTTTCTCAAACAACCTCTCTTAATTTCTTTTCTTCTTATACCTTATATTCAACTACTTCATACATTAAATCAAAATAACTATAGTATAATTTATATACTATAATTTTATATTTATAATGGAATATATTATATCAACCCCTTTTCTCATCTCCTCTTATTCAAAGAAATGAAACCATTGTCCAAATTATGGCGGTTAACCGTCTCTATGGATAATTTTTTTTCATTTTCCATTACTGCATTCAGGTCTAGTCATAAAGGTATTATTCTGATTAAATAAAATCTAATAGTTATATTATAACATATTTTCTATTATGAAACTAATATATATAAATAATATTAAATAAAATGACACTAGCTTGTGATGGTTGGAAAAAGCGCCAAAATGAACTAAACATTTATCATTAAATTTTTATCAAATGAATCATCCTCTTGTTAGAAAGAAAATTGAAATATGAGACCATATAAAATTAAGGTTGTGCATTAATACCATTTCATTTCAATTATGTAGTTTTATTTTCATTTGAAAATAACATCCAAAATTATACACAAGTGAACTGACCATGAAACCATAAAACGAACGCACCTGAAATAATGAAAATAATGAAATATTATTAATGAATGGGTGGTAAGATATTATAAAAGGATCATATAAGGTAATATAAATATTAATATAGATTTGGATAAAATTATAACATTATTTAAACCATTATATGGGAATTTTAATTATGAAAAACTATAGGGAAGCGCGAGGTAAGGGACCTTTTAACTCAATTTCCATTCATTAGGTTAAACCTCTACTTAATTAATTATGTCATGATAATATTATGTGTGAAATTACTTTTGATTATATTTTATTTTATTTTTACTTTTTATGCATATGTACAGATGATACACATAATCGATTCATTTTATTAATGATCACTTCAATGACATTATATTTGTAAGGGACTTCATCTCAATTTTATTTCATTGAGGCATATTTTAATGTTATGAACCTATAATATTTTATGAGGTGTATATAATGAATCTTTGACATTTATATCATTAATTTATTTTTTCTCATGATATTTTAAGTCTTGTTAAATATTATTCTTTCTTGGGTCATATGATTCTACTGATTACAAAATGGTAAGGGTTTATTTCACAATCTCATCATTATTCGGGATTGTTTAGGTTTAAGTCTCTATTGGGGAATATTTCAATTCCATATCCATGTTTCTTAAAAATATTTTCAAAAATATTTTTAATATTATCCTATGATTATTTAAATTCAATTTTACACATGTTTTACTTATTACAAAATGGTTTGAAAGGAATATTTTTTTCATCTTCCAAACGAGGTACTTTTTGACTTTTTTGACAAAAATATGGAAGTATTATTTTTTTATCTTATATGGCATGAGTGGATTTTTCCACCATCATGATTCCTCAATGTTTTGAATCTTATTTTAAAAGTTTATATGGTTATTTTTAAAGAATTTTTTTTCTCTTATAATTTCACATCTTTTTAAAAATAAATGATTTTGAAACTGAGAAGGGGTATTTTCTTTAAGAATTTTTCAGTGGTCATATTAAAGTACTTTCATCTACGCCAACATCCTTTATTGAATATTATTATTAATTGAGGATTTATCTCTAATGATACCATCTACCATATTTTATTGAATTCTTTATAATTAGTTTGACTATGAATGTAATATTTAGATATCATTCACCATATTACTCTGGATGGTCTGTGACTATGTTTACTGATTGGGAAAAGTTATTTACATTTTGTATGATAGTCTTGATACAAATGTATATGTTGATTATATTTCACCCCTTTAATATGAGGGATGAATTGGACTTAGTAATAGATGTATGAGGCCTACTATATCCCTTTGATTCCTCGGTTGGTCTCATGAGAAAAACTAGTTTGGGTATTGGATGATTTCTTACCCGTTTATGAGTTGTGTCTTGGAAGAACCCTTGACATTATATTTATGATATCTGGAATTATGAATTACCTCATTATGAGATTATTTATTTATTTTCATGTGATTATTATATTATTATAATATCCATGGTTATGTTTTCTTTCTCATGTGATTATTTATATGGAATTATTTGATCATCTTTTATTCTGACCATATTATGCCCAAGTTATTGAATAAATGGAATTTGTTTTAGTTATTTACCTTTCCATAATTGTTATTTATTATTTATGATAGCTTTGGTTACATACATACCCTTACTAAAGTGTGTGAGAATTCCTTTCAGAAAATTAAAGTGAGGATTACTTATGTACCAATTATGATTCTTCCAGATCCCGGTAGAGGTTATACCATGTTCTATGATGCATCAGGAATCGAGATGGGTGTAGTGATGATGTAGAAGGATAGATACATTGCATGAAATTATTTCTAATTGATACCTCATGATCATAATTACCTAATGCACGACCTTGATCTAGCATAAGTTTTCCATGCTTTTTGTTGCTAGAGATACTATCTGATGGGTGGGTACTTTGTGGTGTATACAGAATACAAGATCTGAAAATATATCTATACAAAGTGTGAATTGAATCTCATACAGGGAATATGGGTAGAATAATTTCAGAATTTTGATTTGGATATTTCCTACATGCCTAGAAAGGTAAATGAGGTAGTTGATGCACTAATCCATATAACTCAAGAACAATCCATACGACAATCCAGTGATGAATAGAAATTGATGGCCCTCTTTTCTAAGCTGTATCTGGAGGTTCCTGAGATTCATGATCAGCCTCTTCTTACAGCCTTATCTGTTATCTCTTCACTCCTAGATAGTGTGAAAAGAGGTAAATTATAAGATCCTGAAGTATTGTTTCTCTAGGATAGTATTTCTGATGAGGACCCCCCTCTAGATTGGTCTGTTTATGGAGACGACATCTAACATATACATGGTCATGTATGGGTTACTACAGACATGATAGAGGAATTGATGTGAGATTCCCATTCTTCTCAATGGATAGTTCATCCAAGAATCTCTAAGATGTATCATGATATGTGTCACCACTATTGGTGTTTAGGGGTGAAATGTCATATAGTAGGTTTTATCACTAAGCATTCCTCCTGTCAGCAGGTGAGGGCAGAGCACCACTATCCTGATGGCTTGTTACAACCATTATCAGTCCCGAAATGGAAATAGGAAGATGTTGAGATGGATTTTATGGTTGAGTTGCTAAGTTCACATCAAGGTAGTGGTGTAGTTTTGGTATTTTGGATCAATTGAATAAATTATCCCACTTTCTTTCTATCCAAGAGACTTTCTCAATAGATGAGATGGATATATTGAATGTCTATGATGTTATACAACTGCATGGATTCCCTCATACTATCATTTTATATAGGGATGCTCATTTAAAAACGAGTTTATGGTAGGGGTTACAGAGAGATTTGGGTTCACAGGTGATTCTAAGCATAGCTTTTCACCGTCAGATTGATTTCCAGTCAGAATAGATGATACAGGTGTTGGAGGATATGTTCTGACCATGTGTCCTTAATTTTGGTAGTTCTTAGAAGAAGCATATCCATCTCATAAAATTATCCAAAAATAATATCTATCAAGCGACGATTCATATGGATCTATATGATGCTTTTATGGTAGGTCATTTCATTCACCCATGTGCTAGTTAGAGGCAAGAGAGGCAGTGCTACTTGGTCTTTGTCTCATATATGAGACTTTGGAGTATGTGTATTTGATAAAAAAAATGTATGTCTACTTCTCATTTTAGATATAAATATTATATCGATTGTCATCGATGACCTATAGATTCCTAGGTTGAGTATTATGTTTTCTTATGGGTATCACCCAAACATAGGCATATACAGATACAGAGACAAGGGAATTTGTCACCTCATTATGTAAAAATGTTTGAGATTTTGGGAAGAGTTGGGATGATAGCCTATCGGTTTTTATTAAATCGTATATATCATGCCCTACACAAATTATTCCATATTTCTTAGCTTCTCTATTATCATGTAGAACTATCTCATTCCTTTTATCCTGAGGATGTGAAGTTAGATGTTAATTCTTCTTTTGAGTAGTATCTCATATGCATCATTCGTTAGAGAATGAAGGTTCTATGAGACCTATATGTCCCTTTAGTATAGGTTCAATGGTATCACAACTATGTACAGAATGAGACTAGGGATCATGAGGTCAACATACATACTAAGTGTCTAGAGTTGTTCTTAGAAAATGTTCTACCACCCTTGGAAGGGGAACTTGGGGATGAGTTCCTTTAAGGGGGGAATACTGTAAGAACCATGTATTTCTATGAGGTATGGATCCTTTAATTTTATTTAATTCGTTATTTTTTACCTAATATGAATTCCTAGTGAGGATATAGAGGATATAAGGGTGTTTGGGGATTTTCCGGATCCTAGAACACTAGCTGGCGGGAGAAAACACTAGGACGCGTGATTAGTAAAAACTGTGCATCCTATTCCGTGTGGTTTCTTCTAACCATATGGTGCCTTCCAGTGAGTAGAATAGGTTGCACAATTTTCCTTAAACATGCACTTAGGTATGTATTCCCATGATGATTCTCTATAGTTTTTAACATATCTATATAGCATGTTTAGTGAATGGTTTCTCAAACCATGCATCCAAACTATGAGGATTCCATCCTTAGATAGTGACTTATGCATGGTTTTCCTAACCATGCATCCAAAGCATGAAAACCCTTTAAAGTAGGGTAAAATGACCATTGATCCTTTGATTTTCTTATAATATTATCCCTCTTTTTCTTTTCCTCATATACACATAGGGAGATCCCTTTTTCTTTTGTGTAAAACTCCTAAGCTATGTTTGTTGATATATTCACTATTCGAACTCATAATTGAGATTTTATCATCTTGTTGGATTCCTCTAGGTAATATCTTCAATAATTAGTCTCATTTCATTTTTCTTCATCCTATCACCTGTGCTATTTTGGTGTGATCTCTTATGCCCTATTTTCAGGATGATCGACCATTATACTATTTTATCTTGATATAGGCCAAGCTAAGGGTCAATACTGGACAAGGAGAGTATTATAGGAATAAGGTAGGTGTTCTATAACTTTTCCTTAAAAGTATTATCATTTATATATTTTCATCATTGTGTAAATAATGGTTTCACTGGGAAATGCTTATTAAATTAATATTCCTTCATCATAATCGTTGAAATTGTATTCTAAATACCTTATTAAACATGTCCTTCATGCCATTAGAGGTTGGGACCTCAATGAATAACACCCCAAGTAGGGTATAGTTACTAATTATGCTTTGTAACCCATGTTGGGTTTATTTTCAACACTGTTTTGGTGGGCCTAACTTGACATCGAGAAGGTAAGTGTTTCAAATTAATAAATGAATCTTAATTGTTAAATGGAAAGTATATATGTTTAGATATCATTTTTTCTATACTTTTATAATTAATAGATATTGGTTGCATGTCCCTAGGACACCTTTTCATTCATAGTTAAAGGTATTATAATGAACCTAATAAAAGATTGTAAAATTAAAGTGATAAATGATTTCATGTCCTTAATTAACCATTCCATGATGATGAAAGGTAATGGAAAGAACCTAATGACTTATTTAATGGAAAGAGTAATACATGTCCTAAATTAAATAATGAAATAGGTATAAGGTTTATACTGAATATGGACCTTTTTATCTTTATAAGAATGGTAAGACTTAATCCAGCCTTGGATCCCCGAGGGAATTCTTTGAGCACTCAAAGGACACCATTTCGATTTGAGGAATTGGTTTACAAGGGAGATACCCACCTTGGAACATGGTCCTTTTCTATTATATAATTCCTAAAATGATTTCATAGGATCCCTTCATCATATTTCTAAATATTATAATTCCTTAGATAAAGTCATTGGATTCACCTTGATGTATTTAGACACATAGTGCCATAGATTCACCCCATTGGTCCCTATCATGCTTAGCCCAGGATTACAATGGATGAGCTGCATGGACTCTGTTAGAATCATTTATAGTGAAATTACTGGGGTATTCCCCTTGGATTACACTCAGACCCATTATAGTTAGACTGCATGAGTTATTACTATGAGTTGGACGACCCCTGAGGTCAAGGATGACTTGGTTACACCTTGGATCCACTTTCATTATTATTGAGATTCGTCTCAGTGTTGTTGAAACCTTCACATGATTTATCTATATGAACTAAAATCTGAGTTAATTAATTAAATGATATCTTGTTTAGATACATTACCTTTTGAGGTTGAAGTAGGTATGAGTTATTTATTTTGGAATTTATTTACATTTATATACATTCACATTGTACAGTTTATATTCACAAAATGGATTTGTATAGACGTCATTGGTGGTGGCCTACTATATTTATCTCACACCCTATCTAGGACATCATTGGTACCTGGGTAGAATATATGATCATAGGAATGGAAAAGGGGAAGTGTCCCACTTTGGACTCCTAAATTTCTTGCTTGCTAAGGATGGAGCTTGGTAGAAGATCATCGGACTAGTGACCAAGATTCTTGGATAGTTTTTGGTCTTTTTTATTCTTTCATAGATCATGTACTCTACTAATTTATTGCATCCATGCATACCTATTTTCTTGTTTTGTAGATATATGAAATTACATAATAAAATTTTTATATATGATTTGGATTACATTTATTTTCAACTATTTAGTGCTTAGATTCTTATACTAGTTTCCACTATTTATTTCATTGATATCATACTTCTACTATTTATACTTTTATTATACCAATGTGTTACACTTTGACAAGAGGGAATAGTCTCCCCATGAACACAACCTAGGACCTCACTTCTAGTTGGTAGCCTCTTGAATACAGGGAGGTGTTCTTGAGGCCATGTGGACAACTAGGTTTGGGGCAACTTTGAATGGCACTCAGGTTGTGGCATCACAAAATCTTGTGCCACTGCTTCATCAGCTGAATGTTCCTCACCGAGCATACCTTCTTCCACAATCTCCACCCATGACCTGATTTCTTGCTTCCCATTAAGTTTAATTGCATGCACTCCAACATATCCATATTGACCATGATGTTCTAAAGTAGCCATAGCATCAGAAAACTCCCTCAAATAAGGGGCGGCCCTACTGGTGTTGACCCATCCCTGATAAGTACATCTATAGTAGAAGGTTCAAAAGGTCCATCTTTGAAGAGATCACCCAAATAAAACGAATGCACACTCAGACCAAGCTCGCAACCATGCCCTTTTCCCTCCAAGACAACTTGAATATGCACTCCATCTTGAGGCTGGTCATGAACATCATTTTTAGGACCACCTTAATCATTGGATTTAAAATGTCTAATATTTTTAAATCATGAATTTTCATTATTCCCTCACACAGAGAAAAAACACAAAAAATAGATGTCTTTCAATTCAAAATGTTATATCATATGACCTTAAAATCCATAAAAAACATGGGAAAATTTTCATAATAAATTATCAGATCAATCACATCATCAACAGTTGAAATAAAAAATATATCAACTAAATTAGAACACAAATCCACTTCCACTAAAAAATGAGCATAGTGGATGAACCTGGCCACCATAGTTTCTATTTCCATTTTAATAGGATCCTCGATAGGCATTCCAATGTCATAAAAAATCTTAGGGTACCAAAGTATCTAGTTTAATCCATATACCTTTATCTACAACTGAATAGAGTAATTTCCAACCACCAAAGGAATGAAATTTTGATCCCATTCATGGATGTGTAGAAAATCAGGATTGACATGGATCAATCCAAATCCCTAAGCCCTCATCTTAAATCCCTCTTAAGGGAAGAGAATGTGGAAAAAACCATGCCCAAAAAGACAGATTTCCAATTTGTAAAGCCCCATATTTCCCAAATATTCTTGACAAGATCCCCGAGTTTCCATGGCTTAGATCCCCTTGACAAAATAATACAAGCAATGATGGAATACTAACCAATTTCCAGGTGTTGCAAGACACCAATTGGGTGAACCTTTACATGGGAAACGTTTCCCTTCTAATGAATACCACCCAAAACTAAATGCTTGAAGAGAGAGAAGGAGAACATGCTATCATCAAGTGAAGCATCCAAAATCGTCCCTCTACAAATGGACTTTCTACTTTCCATTCCAACACCCAGATGCTTGTGGGAGTCGAATCATCCTTGTATAAGGAAGATACCATCTAGAGGTTGAAGAGATGAAGATGCCATGAGCTTGGATCCCTAATTACCATTGATGTTTAGAGAGAGATGGTCTTGCGGACCTAGACCCATCCACATCATTTATATATATATATACAGTAAATATATTTATTATTTAAATATATTTATTATAATTTCATAACTATTTAAATATATAATTATTTATTTATAATTATATAAATACTTTTAAAAAATATATTAAATTATTTATAATTATAAATATATAAATTTATAAATACAATAAATATACATTTATGAATATATTTATTTATAAATATTATTTACAAATATATTTTTAACATTATTAATGAATTTATAATATTAAATTCATGAATGTTAAAAATGGGGGAAATTGAATAATTAAAAATCATTAGAATTTAAAAATATAAAAAAATGGATAAGTTTTATTAATTATACAAATTATTAAAAAAAATATAGATATATATTGAAATGATGATGAATACATATTGAAAATATTAAAACATAGTAAATAAATATTAAAAAATGATTAATTCCCAAAAAATTAAAAAATATTAAAAATGAATAAATAATAATAACTAAAATAATATTATAAATAAATAAATAAAAGTTACCAATTAAAAACTTAATATATTAAATATATAATGTTACTAAATGAAATTAAAAAATTGATACTAAATTTTAATAAATTGCATAAATATTAGGTGTGTATGTTTCTATATAAGATTTCATTAATTACAAAAATATTTGTGTGTATAGGATTTGATGTGTCTGTGTGTGTGTGTTTGTAACTTTGATATATGTTAAATTGAGTAATGAATTTATATAATATGTAATGTATATTAATGAAATAAATAAGAAGAAGAATGAATAAATTTAAAAAATGAAAATTTATTATTAATTATGTAGATAATTTAAAAAAAATTAAATTTGAGTATTTATATATGTTAAAATGAAAATAAATACATATTATTATATAAATTACAACCATATTAAAAACATTAAGTTTTAGTAAACAATTATTTATAAATAAATATTAGAAAATGGATAAAATTACAAAAATATTGAATAATGTAAAATTGAAAATGAATAAATTATAAAAATATTAAATATATTATTGAATAATTATGTATTAATACATTAAAAATGAATAAATTAGAAAATTATTAAATTATAAATCTTTAAAATATATAAATTATTAAAAAAAACACACTTAACATTATAAATGAATAAAATATATTAAATGAATGCATGTTAAAAATTAGTGAAATTTAATTATATATATATAATTAAATAATTAATATATTATTTATTACTTTATATATATATATATTAAATTTATTTATTTTTTCTAAAAAATTTATTAATTTTTATGAATTTTAAATAGTATATTAATTATTTAATTATATATAATATACTATTTATTACTATATATATATATATATTAAATTTAGAAAAATAATTATAATAAATTTGGGGGTTGACCCGGTCCAACCCATGAACCCACGTGAATATATGTTTAAATAAAAATGAATATATATTAATTATGTAAATTATAACAGTATTAAATACCTTAAATGTTAAAAAAATATTAAAAAATCTATTGATGAAATGTTTATTAAAAAAATGAATAAATTTAATATATATATACACACATAGTAATAAATAATTAATTAATTAATTAATTTTTATATTAAGTATTTAATAAATTTATTTATTTTTATTAAATATAAATAGTGCATTAATTATTTAATTAATATATAGTATTTTTTAATTTTTTAATTTTTAATTAAATAATTAATATATTATTTATTACTATATATATATATATTATTAAATAATTAATATATTATTCATTAATATATGTTAATATATATATGAATATATATGAATATTTAATACATATCATTATATTTTAAATATTTTTATATATTTTTATATTTTAACATTTAATGGATCAATATATATTTTTAAAAACAAAATAATAATTTAATTATAAAAAATGAATAAATATAAATAAATATTAAAAACAGATAATTTTAAAAAAATACTGAACAATTTAAAATTAAAAAAAAAAATTAATATATATATATATATATATATATATTAATATTTAATATATTCATATGTATCAATATATATATTTTATATATGAAATAAGAATTTAATTTTAAAAAAAATGTGTAACTCAACTACCTCTCAACCTGAAGAGCCATCCATTTAAGCAACCCAATAGGGAAGACCTACTAAGTGAGTGGTTCACAACAAGCAGAGGGTGGGCCAATACCCGTGCACGTAGGCATGAACCCATTTAGGTGTGTGGAGATTATATGTGGGAGCCTATCCTCATAGTAGTCTTCTAGTGTGGTGATGTTATAGAATAATATTAAAAGAAGCGGCTGAACATCAACAAGTTCGATATGGGACTCATGCGTACAATCGCTTTAGTTTTATCAGTGCTTTAACTATGATTGATAAAGATGGCCCTTATTAGTGCTAGAAAATGTGATGATAAAGGGTACCCTTTTTCAATGATACAAAAAAAAGCATTGATAAAGGGAACTCTTTATCAGTGCTAAAAAAGTGCTAATAAAGGTGTTATTTTATCAATGATTATTTTAGCACTAATAACAAGTACCCTTTATCAGTGCTTTTGTAGCGCTAATAAAGGAAACTTTTATCAACACTTTTTATGCTACTAAATAAACCCAAATCTATAGTAGAGTATAACTATGTACAAATATCAACTTAGAAATCTTCCATGGGAGATTCATACTACAAATCTACATTGGGAAATTTTCACTGGGAAATTTGTACATTCTTATATTTATATATTAAATTTTTAAATAATTGTTTTGATATATATGCATGCATGTGGGTACTTATATTTATTTTTATGTATGTTTTTATTTATGTGTTTGTATACTCTTATATATGTATGTATGTATGTATGTATGCATGTATATAAGATTATGTATATAATTATATATATTTTTAAATAATTACATTAATATATTTTCATGCATGCATGTCTGTATATATTGGTATTTATATGTGGGTATGATTGTATGTATGTGAAAGTGCTCATATTTAAATATATTTATATATGCATGTCTATGACTATATTAATTTTCATGTACAAATGTACCAATGTGTTTATATATATATATATATATATTAATATTGATGTATGTAACATATACATATATGTATATATGCAAACATACATAGATTTTTATTATATATGTGTATGTGCATGTGATCAATAATTTTTATATGTGTGTACGTGATTATATAAATATACATTATATATATTCATATTCATTGATTTATATATGTGTGTGTGTGTACATGATCCGTGATTTTTAGATATATTTATTTAGATATTGGTGTAAAAAAATTATTTACTACATAAAGTGAATAAAAAATACATTCTAAATTTTATGCAACAAAATTTATGTTGTATGTATAATTATATCTATGTTTATGCATATATACATATTTTATGTGATATATGTATGTAAGTATGTATATATTTATTTTTACATGTACATACACCTAATTATATTTGTAAATAAACTATGGGGAAAATACGTATTTGTGACAGGCTATTTGTGACAGGCCCATCGACCCTCATAATTAGTCTTTATGGTGGGAATATTTGTGACTAAAGAAGAATCCTGTCACAAATAATACTAAATAAATAATTATTTGCGATGGGAAAATTTCGCAACATAAATACCTTTGGCACACATGCATTCCAAACCACAAGAACCGTTATTTGTGATGAGTATTTACTCATGTCACAAATAATATTCGTTATAATAGTTATTTTACGATGGGAATTTATAACCCATCATGAATACTATGTATACAGAATATTATTTTCGATGGGACCAATCGACAATTACTTTTTCTTCACAGACAACTGTATTAATGTGGGTACTATTTGCGATGGTCCCCATCATAAATAATACTATTTGTGATGAATAACCCATCACAAATAGCCCCATCACAACTAATATAACCTATATATGTGCCCTATGTAAAAAATTTCCCTCCCATTCCCCTTATAAGATCTCTTCTCTCCTCTCATCTGCTTTCTTCACCTCCGCTAAATTTCTTCCTTTAAATGTTTTAAATTTTATAGGGAAGCAAACTATCATGTTTTCATCTAATAAAATCTTCAATTCTGAGGTATTTATTTAATTTTTTCACTACTACAAAACAGACCTTTAACAATGCTAAAATTGTCCATTGTTAGTGAAAAAAAGTATTGACTACCATAGTGTAATTAACATTTCTTTGAATTTATCATTGCTAGAAAATCATTGATAAAGGACTCCTTTATCAATTATTTTTATATCATAGATAAAGGACCCCTTTTATCAGCACTTTTTATATAAATGATCAAGAACCCCCTTTATCATCATTATTAAAAGCACTGATAAAGGGGGCATACAACAGTGTGCTATTAAATTTATAGAACACTACAGCAGAAAAAAAATAGGTGCCAATACAGATTTTAAATGAAATAAAATTTACAATGAAAATAAAATAAAAAACATTGTATTATATATATTTCAAACATTGGAATGTAAAATTACATGAGCAAGTTAAAAATATCACATAAATTAAAAAACATAAGTGTTCCTTCTTTGGGCCCTGACCCCCACTCATGTTATTTCTGAACAAACCACTTGATCTAGAGAAAAAGAATGCACCTGTATAAGAAAACAATTTTTATGTTATTAATACTACAAATAAATAAATTAAACATAAAGTGCCAATTTTATTCTAAACTTTGATTCATACCTAGAACACCATATATCAGATTGAGTTACGGTTGATTATTACACGTTACTCCATTTATTCTTCATCTTCAAGAAATATATCTATGAAAATTAATGAAATAATTATAAGATAAAAATGATAGGTAAATTAATTAAGTAACATAAGATAAAATGATGAGAAAATAATCTTATCTTGTTTCTCAATTTTGGTGGTGTTATGCACGTTTTAAAATAAAATGGAACTTATATATTGAAAACATGTACTTCGAGTCATACCGACCACATCATGTATTGGATTGACATGTAGTTAATTTTTATATATCATAAATGACTTATGTATAGTTTTCCTAAAGTATAAAAATAATACAAATGTGTTTTCTTGGTTTTGAGTATGTCACTTTTTTTTACTAAAATTTAATTTTAAACTGTAAACACACACTTTGAGTCATATCGGTCACATCATGTCTTAGTTTTATGTGATACTAATTGATACACATCAAAAAAGTCTTATGAATCATTTTATTAAATTACCAAGATATTCTGATTGTGTTTGCTTGGTTTTGTATGAGTGAAACTTTTTGAACTAAAATATCTATTTTAAACTGATAACGGACACTTTGAATCATACATGGCACATCATGTATTGGATTGAGGTTAGGATGATTTCCAAACATAAAATATTATTTATGGATCGTTTTAATAAAGTATAAAAACAATATAAATGTGTTTTCATGGTTTTGGGTATGTCAATTGTCTTTTTTACTAAAATTAATTTCAATTTTAAATAAAAAACACACTTGGAGTCATATCGGTCACACTGTGAATTTGATTGAGGTTTGGATAATTTCTACATGCTAAAAATGACTTATATATAATTTTACTAAATTATCAAAATAATATAAATTTGTCTTCTCAGTTTTGAGTATCTCACTTGTCTTTTTTACTAAAATGTAATTTGAAAATATAAACATACACTTTGTGTCATACCAGTCACATCATGTGTTGGTTTTATGTGAGGCTTATTTATACACATCAAAAATTACCTATGAATAATTTTACTAAATTATAAATACAATATGAGTGTGTTTTCTTGGTTATTAGTGCATCACACACTTTTTGAACTAAAATGTTAATTTTAAACTGATAATAGACACTTTGAGATATATCGGGAACATTGTGCATTAAATTGAGGTGAGGCTGATTTATACACATAAAAATAACTTATTGATCATTTCCGTAAAGTATAAAAACAATTTTAATTCATTTTATTGGTTTTACGTATGTCACTTGTGTTTTTTACTAAAATTAATATCAATTTTAAATAAAAGGACATAATTTGTGTGATACTAGGAACATTATGCATTTGATTGAGGTGTGAATGATTAATACACATAAAAATGACTTATGGATCATTTTCCAAAAGTATCAAAACAATCGTAATGCATTTTATCTTTTTTAGTATGTCACTTGTGTTTTTTACTAAAATTAATGTCAATTTTATATAAAAAGACACACTTAGATTCATTCCAGTCACACCATGCATTGTATTGAGGTGAAGATGATTCCTGCACATCACAAATGACATTTGGATTGTTTTATTAAAGTATCAAAATAATATAAATTCATTTTCTTGATTTCCAGTATGTCACTTGTCTTTTTTACTAAAATCAATGTCAATTTTAAATAAAAAAACACGCTTAGAGCCATATCGGTCACACCGTGCTTTAGATTGAGGTGTGATTGATTCCTACACATCAAAAATGAATTCTAGATGGTTTTCTTAAAGTATAAACAAAATAAAAATATTTTTTCTTGGTTTTGAGTATGTCACTTTTCTTTTTTACTAAAATTTCATTTTAAACTAGAAACATGCAGTTTGATTCAAACAAGTCACATCATGTGTCGATTTCATATGAGAATAATTCTTACATGTTACAAATGACATATGAATCTTTATACTAAATTAGTAATAAAATCTGATAGTGTTTTCTTAGTTTTTAGTGAGTGACATGGTTTTGAACTAAAATTTCAATTTTAAACTAATAATGAACATTTTGAGTTATATTGGTCACAACGTGCATTGGATTGAGGTACAGATGATTTATACATGTCAAAAATGACTTATGGATCGTTTTCCTAATGTATAAAAACAATCTAAATATCTTTTCTTGGTTTTGAATATGTCACTTTTATTTTTTATTAAAATAACGTCAATTTTAAATAAAAAGACACACTTTGAGTCATACCAGGAATGCCTTGTATCATATTGATTTAAATTTGATTCATAAATTTCACAAATAACTTATGGATTGTTTTACTAAAGTCTCAAAACAATGTCAATGTCTTTTCTTGGTTTTGATTATGTCACTAGTCTTTTTTATTAAAATTAATGTCAATTTTAAATAAAAAATAACACTTTGAGTCATACCGGCAACAACGTGCATCAGATTGAAGAGTGGTTGATTCCTACACATCAAAAATGAATTATGGATCATTTTTATAAATTATCAAAACAATCTTCATGGGTTTTCTTAGTTTTGAGTATGTCACTTGTGTTTTTTGTTAAATTTTCATTTTAAACTAGAAACATACACTTTGAGTCATACTGGTCACATCGTGTGTCGGTTTGACATGAGACTGGTTATTACACATAAAAAATGACTTGTAAATAATTTTAATAAATTATAAAGAAAATACAAGAATGTTTTCTCAGTTTTCAGTGAATGACACTTTTTAACTAAAATTCCAATTTTAAAATGATAACGGACACTTTGAGTTATATTGATCCATCATGTATCAAATTAAGGATTGGTTGATTCCAACACATCAAGAATGATTATGGATCATTATACTAAATTATCAAAACAATTTGAATGAATTTAATCAGTTTTGAGTATCTTAGTTGTCTTCTTTACTAAAATTAATGTCGATTTTAAATAAAAAAGACACATTTGGAGTCATATCAGTCACACTATGTATCCAGTTGAGGTGTGGTTAATTCCTACACATTAGAAATGACATATAGATAATTTTCCTATAGTATCAAAAAAATATGAATGTTTTAGATTAGTTTTGAGTATATGATATTTTTTTGAACTAAAATGTAAATTATAAACTAAAAGCATACAATTCATGTCTACTAAGCACACTTTTTATCAGATTTAGGTGTATATAATTGATTATATGATGAGTATTTTGATTTGATCTATCAGTGAAAAGCCATAAAATAAATAACATGTTCTCTATTTTGTATCTAGTTGTAAAAAATTGAAAGAAAATATGAATTTTCAAAATATTTTTGAAAAAAATTAAATAATTATTCAATAAAAATGATAAAGAAATTAACTTAAAAATATTAGATAAAATGGTGACAAAATTAATTAAATAAGTAGTTGTAATTAACCTTTTCATGATGTATGTATACATTCTTGATCCATTTCCTTATTTTCATTATCTCAGTTACAGACTCAATGTTCAATCTCTCACAGGCACAAGTAGCCTTGAATAAACCACCTCAACTCGAGTAAAAGAATACACCTATATAACAAAAAAATCTTCTCTTAATAATAATATAAGAAATGAATTAAACATAAATATGAAATAATAAATTGATAAAATTTTAATTTTAAACTAAAACCACATAATTTGAGTTACATTGGAAACATTTTGTATCATATTGAGGTGTGTTTGATTCCTACATGTCATAAATGATTGGGGGATCATTGTCCTAAAGTATAAAAATAATCCAAATGTGTTTTCTCAGATTTGAGTATGTCACTTGTCTTTGTTACTAAACTATAAATCTTAAACCTGGTAGTATGACTCAATATAAAAGAAACTTTTTTTCTAGTTATATATCATTAAACTATAATATAATTATTCTTGATCATATGAAACTAAAATACAAGTAATTTATTCTATCTTACATAACCCTAAAATAAAATACATTGTACCATATAATATGAAATTAAACTTCCTTCTGTGGTCCTTACCACATGACCTTAAACTATATGAAATACCATCCTACATAGATGATGATTACCTATATGATATTTCATTATTAATGTCTCTAAATTATAAATATCATCATAAAGTATTTTTTTCACACTACATTTTATACATTAAAATATTTTTCCTTCATCATATCTTGAAATTATAACACTCGTTTTTCAAAGATAATTGGCATTCCCAATCCCATTATTTTAAACTATGGTTCTAAACTATAATATTTTCTATTCACCCACTATGGATACATATGAGATATTTTAGAATATCAATCCCAACAAAATGATATATTTAATCACTTTAAAATAACATAACATTCATATATTACACAAAATTACCATAAAAACTTTTATCCTTTTGGGTTGGTGTAAAACTCATATATAATCATTTTCCTTATTATATACTACAAAAAACTATCATAACACATTATATATTCTTTGATTATACTAAGCATTAGTGTATCTATTTATTTATTCCTAGAAAAAATTAACCATTAGTGTAAACCTATTAGATTTCATTGATTTAACTAAAATAAATATTTCCATTTGAGTTTTTATGGAACATAATAAAATCTATCTTTCCCCTTCACCATCATAGAGAGTAAAAAATCCATGATAAACCATTTAAATTGTTTGGGGGGAAAAATTTTGTGACCCATTATGTATTTTTAAAATACACTAACCTCCATTATAAATTTTTTACCCCTTTTGGAAGTATTAAACATCAGTATAACCCTTTATAGAATCCAAATGACGCTAAAATCTAGCACATCCATTAAGTCTTCCAATATTTTGAAATAGATTAGTATATCATTTTCAATATTCTGGGTGATAATAAATTCTAACATAACAACATCATTATTTGTTCATAAAAATGGGAACATCCTTATTCTCATGTATTTTTATTGAGAGTGATGATGAGTTTTTTACTAATGAGCTTGTGAACATGGATCATTTTACATAATGAATTCACACATGCATAGTAGTGACTAATAAGTGGACACATTTTTTTATGGGGATCTGATGAATGGGTATCTATTTTCATAATAAGGATAGTTTAAACACCTCTACTCATGTAATGATTGTGAGATTAGATGTGATATAAGGGTGGGATGATTTAATTTTACATCATGTGCTTTCAAAATAATCAGTTTTAGTCAATCCATCTCACTAATGTAAACTTTATGTGTTACTTGTATAGATTTCACAAACATTTTTTGAACTATAGCAGAGTGTGATCCTGGAAAATAAGAACATTTTTGGGATGATACAAAATTCTATCCTCTCATTTAAAAAAACAGATTAATTAAACTATGATCTCCCCTACACGAATGATAATAATGGAAGAGGAGAAAACATCAGTAATAAAATATTTAAAATAGAATACATAATATTCTTGTGAATTTTACATCTCCTTTTATTGTATTTTCACACTAAACTCATAATATGTTACTATGACTTCTTAAATAAATTTTATTATAATTATAATTAAATTATTTCAATCTGATTTAATTAATATCATCATAGTACTATTGTTCCATAAAATAGAAATCTACAAAAATTATAGATAGCCTCGACAACATCACTACAAATATTTTGTTAATGTTTAGTAAAATAGTCATCATGATCTTAATAGTCATCATTATTGAAAAATAATAAAATATTACTACCATACATCAATAAATGATCTAAAAATGTTCCATCACCTGGTAGAGGATAAAAGTAATTCAACTAAGTTTTAAAAATTTATAAAGGACACTTTATGCACCCTATAGTTTATAAGATAATAATGACATAAAATTTAAAACCCCATTGTATCTATACTTGCATTCCCACTCATTATTTATTTCTTGACCTCTACTTTAAGACACGATAATCTAGTCATATGATAGAATGGAAAAGGTCTCTATATGTTTCACCCCAATACATCACTCCTCCCCATTACCATGGATGTTTTATTCCTCAATAAAATAGTTGAATTCCTCATTTAACATGCATCATGTGCACCCACACTACAAAAAAATAGAAGGTCCACTTAGATATTATATAACCATCCAATTGATTATCAGATAGACTAAATAATTCCACCACCCACCAAAGTGAAACCATTGTATTGTTATTTTCTTTTATCATTTATGACCACCCATGATAGAACCCTAGAGAGGGAATTAGTCTAATTTTATTCAAAAAAATGATAAGGAAATTAACTAAAAAAGTAGCTAAAATGGTGAGAAAATTATCTATATAAGTAGTAGTAATTAACCTCTTCATGATTCTTGTATACATTCTGACACCATGTATTTTTCTCATTCATTTCTAAAAAAATGATTTCCACCATTATAATTATCCTTGAAAAACAGTTCAAAAATAATATATAAGCATTATAATACTAATGAATCATGACACAAATATATTTCTAAAGTCATATCCCATAATTGATCACTAACATAGCAGGTAATCACCTAAATTTGATTTCATCAAACATTATGGCACCATGTACACATCCCACTCATCTGTAAATGAATTTACTTCTTCTTTTGAGTATGAATGTTGTCAAAAATCATGGTATTTCTAAGAAAATATACACAAAAATGATTAAAAAATATTTTTAATGAAATTTTAATTACTATTGAAAATTACCTATTAGGTGATGTGAGTTTTTTCATGGTTTATGATCTCTCTCATAAATTTTCAAACATAATATCCACAATCGTTGTCATTATCTTACTTCGTAAACTATATAAACATTGACCAAAATAAGTAAATTATTTCAAAATATGTTTTGATATTTAAATATTTCTATATATACCTTAATTTATTTTCATTTGAAGTAATCCATTGGATTTACTATTGAATCACCAACTTCATGCAATGATTAAGCCTATATTTAGATACTACCCTGTTATGAAAATTTATTTTTAAAACATAGAATAAAACACATAATTCAAATTTTATCTATAAAATTTTGATTTTAGTGTATTATAAATTCACAATACACATCATGTGTGGTTATTTTGTTGGATATCCATACATTGTATCCAAAAAATAAATATTCAGGGTATCTAGATTGAGTGCGGTCAACATCCAATGCTTCCTAAAAAACAAAAAAAAATAAGTAATGAAAAAAATAAAAATACATTTTATATGATTATATTGAATAGTTTTACCCCTTCATTGTAGGAATCAAAAATATTATGTCATCTATTGTTTTTTTCTTAAACACACTATATATCTCATCTTTCTTATTATTAATTTCTTTCTTCTCCAAATAAGTTTCTTTCACAGAAATGATATAGTGGTTAATTAATCTAAATCATGCTTTTCATGTTTTTCCCTTTATATGTTAGTAATATAAAAACCTAAAGAAAATATGAATAGTTATTAACTTTAATGAACATATTAGATCATTATTTGGAAATAAGTATTATGAAAATGTACATTATGTATGTATTCACAACTAAGACTCCCAACCATTAAAACTTGAGAATATCATTTATACTATCGAGACCAAATATGTATATAATGAAAGTTACAAATATTTATTCTTCATATGGAATATAAAAAATATTTTAATCATTAAATGTTGTCTTTTTAGGAATTTTTAATGATAATAAATGTTGAAATGGAACTAGAGGGGAGAAGGTACTCCTAAAAGTTCATTTTAATTTCTTGGTTGATTCACTAGATTTTCTTGATCTAACCTTACATTTCCCATTTATTTGTCCATATCTAATACCATAACTCACTTAAAACATTTTTTTCATCAACTTTTATCTATTTTCCATAAGAATTTTTTTTAAAATACATACCTCATGTATCCTTATAAGTTTGGATTGTCATTCTATGAAAGTTCCAATTGCATCATTGACTATTTTAATATCTAGATCATCAAGTGGAAAATGAAACTTAGTAGTTGGCTCTTGAGATACCTCAATCCCTACTCTTATGTGATCTTTCGGTAGTTATTTATTATGTATCTTTTCTCTCAAGATTTTATACACCATACCCCTCACAACAAGGTGGTGTGTGGGTGTTGATAAATAGAAATCACATACAAAATTATCCACAAAATTTTCATAATTTAATGTTATCGAAAGTTATTTGAATTGCATTTAGGATAAATAGTAATTACAAAATTTATTACCTCATTTATGGTATGTGATTGAGGGGAATGAATAGCCTTAAAGATAGCGGGTTCATTTAGTTCTTCATGTGCGGATCTTTGTTCCATCGTCGGTTCGCTTTGATCCTTTCTCATATATTGGTCTACAAAACTAGATGGGAAAATAATATATTGTATATAATATATTTTTGCATTAAATCCTTTAACCATATTATATGTATCTTTTTATGGTTTTTTCTTCTTGAAATATGTTCTATGAGACACTCTAAAACCTACTCCCCTAAAATGGCCATATTTTTTTGGCCACTTAAAAGCTATTGCGAGTTGTTTTTAATATGGTATGGTCTCTTTATATTCTTACATATAAAATTTATAAAAAATATGAACATTAATATATATTTTAGGTAATAATATTATAAATCATAACAAATTACTTTTATGTTAGACTTACACATGTTTCACATACTGCTTTTTTTATAAACTAGTTTACCCTTTTTATTTACACAATCCTTCTTCCATAGCACATGATTTCGAATGGAAGTGCCTTTGGATTTTGATTAATCAATCTAAATATAAAAAAAGAAGCATATATTGTTTTATATCACATAAAAATTTTATTATTGATTTAAAATACATACCAATTTCTTCTCTAATGAAGAATAACCCATCCTTACTTTGCGATAGGTGTATATTAGTTTTGATGCACATTATTTGTTTTCATAACTCCTTTACTATTTCATAAATAAATAATTTTTAATAAAATTGGATAAAATAAATAACTTTAAATAATATATTATCGACTACAATTCACCTAAAATGAACTATCATTATGACGATTGTTCAAAGCATTTCGTATTTTCTGTTTTATAATTTTGACATAAATAACTGGTGGGTAGGGCTTTACATTCCCCTTAGCATCCCTCATAATAAATTTGGTAATAATATTTCAAAAATCCTCTATGATATTTTCTAGAAACTATTAAGAAATATTTCTTATGAAAATCATCTAAAATAAATTAAATCTATAAGGAATAATGAAAATCAAATCAAATTTCATTATATAATTTTTCATTAAAATAAATAATTGTTATCATAACATTACCTTTACATATTCCTAAAGGGTTTCCATCATTATAAGTTATACATGGAATAATGAATATATATCAATCAACACATTCATCCTTATTGTTACCACAAAATTACTAATGAACATTGAATTTTTGGGGTCAATAGGTTGGTTGTGTTGATTCCATCCAAACTCAAATTTTATTCCCCTACATATTTCCTTGGTAATTTTATTCAACACTATGATATTGCATCATTATTGTTTTTTTCATCAAAATGTTGTTTATCCCCTAATAATTTTCCAGATTCATCATCAATATTCTTTTCTTCCCTAGGATTGGTAACATCATCATGTGAAGAATACATTGTCTTCATGATTAGTCAGACATTTAATTTAGATTATCTTAATACAGTAGAGAACACATAATATTATGAGTAAAATCATAGTATATTAAGAAAAATTAACCTCCACATTGAACTCTATTTCTTATTGTTAAAGGTTGATGGGATTTGGATCCTCTATTAAGAATCCAAATCCCCTATTTGTGGTCCCCTATAATGTACATGACATTGTCTACATTGGGACTACCATGAACTGATTGTGATCTCCCAATAAAAGGGACATCCTCAATTAAATTTTCATCTTAACCTATAGTAGTTTTAGTCAATAGCAGGATAATCAACCAATTCTTTTTTCTGGATCTGAGACATAAAATACTTTCACTGCTTGTGATTCCATTATGAACTACTCATCTTTTTTCCCTTCCACACTGAAATTGACCTTCACAAAGCCCATTTCATCAACTTTCACCACACTCCTATTTTCAACCCATTTTCAAAAGAAAATTATCACTTGAAATGTTGTATAATCCAACTCATATATCTAATCAATAATGCCAAAATATGACATATTCGCATAAATTGGATTTTTATCCTTGGAACCAAATATGTGCATCACTTCCACAATAAGTGTAACTCCATTATTTTTCATCATAATATAGTCATAATGTTCTTTTTTATAGAATATATAACCATTGATTACAAAACTAGTGTAAAATATAAAAATTTATTTGGTCCCCTAGATATCCATTGAATTCATTCATCAATTAAATTCATATTTTCATATAACTCCTTATGAATATAATCTCAGAAACATCCTATAAACTATTGATTATGTTTATTTGATATCTATCCTTCATCCCTTGATGGATTCAAATATCTAAGAATTTCTTTTGTGGATTCAACATATGGATCAACATCTTCACTATTATATAAAATTTAAAGATTTTCTTTCTTTCAATTTGTTATATTATTTGTAACAACATATCTTTTGGAAATACATTCTCCCATAAGGTTTCCATTATGATGAGACTTTGGGAGAATAATGCTATCAAATTTGGATAGGTAATTTGTATAAAATTCATCAACTTCTTCAGCAACATATCATTCTATAATACAACCTTCTTCCTGACTTTGATTCTTGACATACCCTTTCAAAATCTTCATATATCATTAAATGGGGTACATTTATCTGTAATAGATAGGGCCACATAGTTGAACCTCTTCAACCAAGTAAACCACTAGGTAGACCATTATATCAAAGAATTATGGTGGGAAGAATATCTCTAATTCACCAAATATGAATTCAATATCCTTATTCATGATTTGAAACTTCATCAAGTATATAACTTTACTATACATGGCTTTGAAAAGAAGAAGAGTTTAGTTAATATAAGTCATAGATTTTAAGAAGAATGAAATGTAAATCCATGAGCATCAAATCTTGCATCAAAACATGACAGTCGTGTGATTTTATTCCATGTAACTTCAAATTAGTCATTGACACAACATTATTGATATTTAATGAATACCCCTATGTAACATTCACACCATTGAGTAAAATGAAAAATTGTAATTTTTCATTTCTGGATAGAGTTTAAGCTACTGGAGGAAGAAAATTCCACCATTTACCCTTCACTGGTTCCAACTCTTCCCTTACCCCATGTCAATCATGTCCAACCTAGACTTGATACCATTTTTTCAGGAACATTTAGTAACATCCCAATAACACTCTCAAATACATTTTTTTCAACATGCATGGAAATAAGAAAATGTTGAACGTAAATATAATTCCAATATAGTAATTCAAAGATAATTGATCTCATTTTACAACCTGATTTCATAAGTTTTTTCAAAAATAGTTTACTAAAATCATTGTCAATGTATTTCACTTTATCGAATAGTTCATCGTCCATTAGTGGAAATGTTGTTATGCCCTATTTGGTATTCCCATTGAATGTTGTCATCTATTATTGGTATTTATGACATTGAGGTAAAAAAAAATTGATGCCCTAAAAACAAATTCTTCAACGAATGTTTCAATCTATCTAAGTGTGTACATTCTTCACAAATGGGACACCCTAACATTCCTTTAATTATATAGCCTAAAAAAATTCCATAAGTAGGAAAGTCATTTATTATCTCATACAATATAGACCTTAATATGAATTATTTACTTCTATGAGCATCATATATTATAACACTTGTATCCCACATCAATTTTATACATTAAATCAATGGAGACAAATAAAAATCAATATCATTATTGGGTTTTTTTGTCTTGATATAAGCAGAGAAAACATAATGTATTTGTGCTTCATACATAACTTTGGTGGAAAGTTATAATTTACCAACATGATAGGCCATGTAATGTAAGTAATACTCTATACACAAAAATTATTTATTCCTTCTGTATTTAATGAAAGAATGAAGTTTCTCAGCTCATTTACAAATTAAAGATACTCATAACCAATTTTCTTATAGTGAGGGGAGTCTACTAGATAGTGTAGGTTACCATATTTAATTATTATATCTAAATTCCATGTCAATTGTCTCAGTATTTCTATCACAAACCAGCTCGGGTACCCTGGTAACCTGATAACCGAGTCGGAACTCACATAGCCCAAAGGGCGTTCCCGATCCCCGTGGGTCAGTGACTAGCACCTGACATCACAAAACATGTAAGTGGTAACGATTTTGCCACCAAAAATGTGGAAGAAAAGAAACAAGACAGTATGCATGACAAAAAGAAACTCCACTGGGAGTAATGTACTAGAAAACAAAGAGGCATAAAAAGCCCAAATTATTACAACCCAAGTACTAAAAATGGGAAAACATCCCCAAGGTCCCTAAGGACACAACTTACCAAGACCAAAACTCAACAGCTAGATCCACCTCTAAGAGATCCCTTCCCTTTGCTCGAACCTGGAAGAAGAAAGTCTACAAACACCTGAAGGAAAAAGTAGGGTGTGAGCCTAAGCCCAATAGGATACCACCAAAGATTCTGTAAAAGATTCCAAATATATATTATCCAATTAAAAGCTTTCAATTTTCAAATAAACAGGTTTGGAAATTCAAAAGCATATTTTAACAAAACATGCTATACATTTTCAAATGATGGAAATAAATATTTTAAGCAATGATTTTACAAATGATGGAATATTTATAAAAAAATGGCTTAAAAAAATTTATATAAAATAGTTTATATAAATTCAGCAGGCATGTAAAGTAGTTCAAAAGCATTGGAATACATTTATATCTCAAATATAAATAAAAAAGCGAGCAACATGTTCATCTACCAAAAGGTACGATAGTATTAACCAATTATAGGATTCCACACTCTCTATGTGAACTTAGAAAAATGTGTATACACACGTCCCTATGACACTAGCCAAAGGAGACTCGTCACCATCCCGTCAGGGATGTGACTCGCCAAAAGTATGTTTTAGAATGTTGTTGTAGCATGGAGTGTATCCAAATAACTCACTAACTACCAAAGTCTTGCATGCGCTCTTACATGATGGGCGAACTATTTTAAGAATGCTTAAAAATACGATCAATCCCATTCTTCCATTTCAAATGTTCCAATTTCTTTCCATTTAAAACCAAAATAGGTTTTATTCAAAAACATTCCTTTTTTAAAAGATAAAACCAATGGGTTTCTATCAAATCGTTCTATTCCATTTTCACCAGTTTGAAATCCAATCAAAACAAATTCCATCATCACACAATTTATTTCCACAATTAAATTCAAAAATTTAATTGAAATCATTTCCATAAAATCCACAATTCAAATTAAACAATTTAAATCAAAAAATTTCCATAAACACACCCAATTCAATGGAATTGGGGGTTTACCAAATTTTCATGCCAAAACCATTTCAAATACCTCGATTCACAAGAATCGAATTTTTATCAATTTAATTGAAAGAAAATTTTGAGAAATTGAATTTAAATAAACAATTGAAATAAATCAAGAAATACAAGGATGATCAATTTGGAAAGTCGGGAAGGAACCACCTACCTAGATTTATTGATGGGAGTTAGCCAAACAAGAAACCCCAAAACCCGAGTAGCACAACATCATCGATCAAGTTCAGGATCTAAATCCTTAAAACCAAAAAAAATAAGATCAATGGCATCAAGATCTTATAAAACTAGATCTAGATCCACAATCCTAGATCTAGATCTAAAATCATAGGTTTAAATCCACATAAAATGGTGGAAATATCCCATGAAAAGATCAAGGAAAGATAGAGGAAAGAATGGGAGAAGTAACAGGTTGAAATCCACTTACCTGGAGGAGAGAGGATCCTCAATACGAGCCTTCAATCTCAAAGGAAGAAGTTTAGATCACCTTGGAATCTCTATGGGAGGCTTTGGAAACACCTAGAGTGTTTCAAGCCCAATCCAAGGTTGGAAATATGGAAGTTCTAGGGGTTTAGGTGGTTTTAAGAAGGATTTTAGGAATTAAAAAACCGCGTGCACGGTTATCTGGACAAAGGCGCACGGTCTGTCAAACCATGCACAAACTGTGCGGACCTCTCTGTCCAATTCTGCATGGTTGGCACGGTTTGGTCACACAGTTTGTCAAACCGTGCGCAAACCATTCACAACTCATTGTCCATTAGATTTCCTTAAAAGTTCACCCAAACTCACCCCAAGTCACTAATCCAAAATAGAGGTACTTAGAAACATAAAAAGTACCTGAAAACATAACGTGATGTTACAACCTCCCCACAATAAGATCTTTCTATCCCCAGAAAGCCTATGAAGAAACCTCCACGTCAAAAATATGAGTCCACTGCTCTCTCATTAGTGCCTCCCTTTCCCACGTCTCATAAGAATAAGAACCATGCTGCCATAGTACACTGACCAGAGGTATCGTTCTCCCGTAAAGTACCTTGGTCTCATAATCAACAACCCTAACTGTTCATTCAGTCATAGATAAATCTAGTTCAATCTCAATATCACTCCAGCTCAAAACATGAGATGGATCAGAGAGATACTTTCGCAGCTACGATACATGGAACACGTTATGTATCGACGTCAGCTGTGGTGGTAGAGCAATATGGTAAGAAACTTTCCCTACATGACCAACAACCTCAAAAGGTCCCACAAAACGAGGAGAAAGATTCCCTTTCCTCCCTAGTTGTCGATGACCTAATCGGGGTGAAACTGTCAAGAACACCTGGTCACCAACTGAGAACTCTAAAGGTATATAGTGACGATCAGCATAAGACTTGTACCGACTCTGTGCTGTCAACATTCTCTAACGAATCAACTGGATCTTAGTTGTCGTCTCTTGGACCAAACTCAGTCCTACTAAGGAACTTTCACCAATCTCCGAACAACATAAAGGAGATTTACAAGGACATCCATACAATGCCTCAAAAGGAGCCATTTTGATCGCAGACTGATAACTGTTGTTATAAGAAAACTCAACTAGTCTCATATGGTCATCCAAAACCCCACCAAAGTTGAGAACACATGCGCGGAGCATATCCTCAAGGATCTGAATATCTCTCTCTATCTGGCCATCTGACTGTGGATGGTAGGCCATGATCAAACAGACCTAAGATCCCAGTGCCTCCTGAAGGCCTCTCCAAAAGTGAGAAGTAAACTGAAGATCCCTATCAGAGACTATAGCAGACGGAAATCCATGCAAACGAACAATTTCTTTCACATAGATATTTCCCAACTTCTCAACTTTGGTTGTATCTCGAATAGGTATAAAGTGATCCGACTTGGTCAGCCTATCAATCACAACCCATATCGTGTTCTTCTTCCTCTAGTTTTGAGGTAACCCAACCACAAAGTCCATAGAGATTTCATCCCACTTCCATGTAGGTACTGGAAGTGGTTGAAGCAAACCCGAAGGTTTCTGGTGCTTGGCTTTCACCTGCTGACATGTATAGCAATGAGATACAAACTCAGCAATGTCTTGTCTCATACCTAGCCACCAAAACTATCACGGAAAGTCATAGAACATCTTCATGATTCTTGGGTGCACAGCCCATTGAGAGTTATGGAAATCCCCCATCTCATCCTTTCTTGATGCTAACGGAACAACGTAATGGTTTCGATAACACAAAACACCCTATTTGGAGAACGACCACTGGGTGTTGGTATCCCCACCATAAAGAGAGTCCCTAATGCTATGGAATTCATCATCCAGTTTTTTTTCCTGAATAATTAACTCGAGAAGAGAATATTTCAATTGGACATCGGCTAAAGAAGCTTCATTCCCGTTCCACTAAACTCCAATATGAAACTGAGAAAAAAGAGCCATCAAACTCCACTCTTCTGAAAATTCTTTCACAGCCTGTGATAGAAGTTTCCTACTTAACGCATCTGCAACTACATTCCCTTTCCCCAGGTTATAGGAAATGTCAAATTCAAAAGATTGCAGGTACTCCACCCAACGTCTTTGGCATAGATTCAAATCTTTTTGAGAGAAGATATAACTCAAGATCTTGTGGTATGAATACACAGTAAACCTTTCTCCATAAAGGTAATGTCTCCAACACTTAAGTGTGTTCATTACAGCTGCAAGTTCAAGTTCATGGGTAGGATAGTTCTTCTCATGAGGCTTAAGATGACGAGATCCATAGGCAACAACATGATTACCTTGTATAAGGATACATTCCAAACCTGAACCCGATGCATCACAGAAGACCACGTAACTTATCCCAGACTCAAGAAGAGTTAACACCGACGTAGTAGTCAAAATATTCTTTAGCTCAACAAAATAACTTTGACATTTATCATTCTAGGAAAAATTAACTCCCTTTCAAGTTAGAGCAGACATTGGAGAAGCTAACTTTGAGAAGTCTTTAACAAATCAGTGATAATATCCTACTAATCCCAAGAATATATGAATCTCAAAAACATTTCATGTTTGTTCCCAAGTCATAACATCCTTCACCTTCTCAGGATCAACTGATATTCCTTGTTCCGACACAACATTTCCCAAGAATTTTTCACTTCCTGAATCCAGAAATAGCACTTTGAAAGCTTGGCATAAAGTCGGTGATTCCTTAGAAGACTCAGAACTGTTCTCAAATGATTCACATGATCCTCCTCAGACTTGGAGTAGACAAGAATTTCATTCACAAAGACTACCAAAAAATTATCTAGATACTCATGGAAAACTTTGTTCATCAAATCCATGAAAACTTCAGTAGCATTTGTTAGGCCGAAGGGCATAACAAGGTACTCATAATGGCCATACCTACTTCGAAAAGCGTTCTTATGAATGTCAGATTCATTTATCCTCAATTGATGGTAACCATATCAAAGATCAATTTTTGAAAACCACTTTTCCCCTTTCAATTGATCAAATAAATCATCAATTCGTGGTAACGGATATTTGTTCTTCATCGTAACTTGATTGAGATTTCGATAATCAACACATAAGTGAAGAGAACCATCAGCCTTCTTGGCGAAGAGAATAGGTGCTACCCAAGGTGACACACTTGGGCGTATAAAACCTTTCTCAAGAAGATTGTTTAACTGAGACTTCAGTTCTTTTAGTTCTGCTAGAGTCATTCGGTAAGAGGGAATAGAAACCGGTTGAATACCAGGCATTAAGTCAATAGAAAAAACAACCTCCCTTACTGGTGTCAAACCAGAGAAGTCAGAAGGAAACACGTCGAGAAACTCAGTGATGACTAAAGGAATATCACCACACATTGAATCTCTATCTAGATCAAAAGAAAACACCGATATAACTTTCCCCAACTCTGGATAAGAGGGTCCAGCTCTTCTTGACCTTGGGTCCCATTCTCCTTGAAAAACAATAGGCACACCATTGGGTGTAGTAAGGTAGACCCGTCGAAGATAACAATCGATCTGGGCTTTGTTGTTAATGAGCCTATCCATCCCAAATATGAAGTCAAAAGATTTCATGTCGAGAACCAGAAAACTCCAATAATGATCAACATATGATAGAGAGAAGACACAAGCAAGAATATGGAGACCCTTCTCTCTCATTGTACCAAGGGTTGTAGTAATATCCATCGCACAAGATAAAAGCTACATAGGTAGATTAAGAAGATTAACAATATGGGTTGAAATAAATGATTTAGATGCACCAGTATCAAAAAGGGCAGTCACTAAAGATGAAGTTATAGTAATGGTACCTCTCACAGTTGCAGGACCTTTATCAACTACCTCTGGAAACTCTTCCACTGTGTGAAGAAGCTTCGTTCCGGATACCTGTGGCTGAAACCCTTTTGTACGTGAATCATTTGATTGCCTCGTAGTTTTTGGAGGTGCTAATGATCTTGCTCCACTGCGTGGAGTAGATAAGTGATGGAAGAATCTTTGTAAGTGCCCTAAACATCCGCAAGAGCTATAGTTCTTGGGTGCCTCAGCACAAACCCTCTTAGAATGTCATGGCTTTCCACACTGATAGAAAGTCAATGAATCCCCTCCTGGTGTTACCAGAGGTCTGGAATGACTATGTTGTCGAGAACTACCATGAGAAATGTCGCGCTTCCGTTTTCCTTTAAAGGAACCAACACTGCCACTAGGAGGGAAAGGAACTTCCTTCAACCCTGACTTTCCTACCAGGTCCATCTCAACCATCATCGCCCTATCCATCACATCAGCATAAGTGGGTATATTCAGTAAGAAAACCTAAGAACAGATATATGATTGAATTTCCAACTCCAATTGTCGAGCCTTCATCTTCTCATTAGATACAATCTCATCAGCAAACTATAACAACTCAGAAAAGAAATTTGAGTACTCAGTCATGGTTTTGTTGGCCTGCTCAAGCTTGAAGAACTCCACAGCCTTGGCCAACACCATTGATTCTGGATAGAACTGGTTAGTGAAAAGAACCATAAATTATTTACACTCCAAACCCTCATTTTTTCCAGTCGTCACCATCGTGTCCCACCATCTCCTACTTGGTCCCTCCAGCACGAAGGTGGAACACTTCACCTTGATTACACAAGGTGTCTCCAAGAACCCAAACAGATGTTCAATCTTACTCAACCATTCCTCGGCATGTTGAGGGTCAGTGGAGCCTTTGAAACCGGTGGCTTCTAGTGTAGGAACTCTTGAGAATGATTTCGGAGAATATCACTATGAGGATATATAGCTAGAGCCTGAACAGGAATTGTAGGTGGTGCCTGTCCTAGAGCATGGACAGTGCGAAAAATCACCTCAACCAGACTCGGATTCACAATAGGACTCACTTGTTGAGATTCAGCAGCAGCCTATTTTTGGATCTGATTCCCACGTCTTCTCAGAGTCATGATGCTACACAACATAAAAATACATTAGATTAACACTCAAACTGAGTAATAAGGAAAACTATTCTTAATAGAAGGGATAAAAAAGATTTGGATTCTACTATATCTAAATCAAAACAAGGAAAATACTAGAACTAATCCAAAATTTGTATTTCCCTAACCAACCCTGGTGACTTAAGTTTTATTGCAGTGAGATCTGGCCAGGTACTCAATCAAAACTACCTCCTAAGTCCTGACAAAAATACTCAAATGCATACTATCATCAAGGCAAGATGCTTAACCTCCCTCTAATACCAAATGTGACAATTGGGTCCTAGTGACAGCACAAACACCCCGCCTTAACATGGATGTCGAGTCTTGACCCACCAGGTACCACCAGTTTCCCCACAGACAAGTGGTCCCCACCCTGGGGCCCACCCATGTTCCTAAATGAGTCATCTGACTAATGATTGTCCCCACTGGCTAACACATGTCCTTTCTGGTGTGCTTTTTCCTCACTCACACACACCCTAGGAAACTTCCCAGAAGGTCACCCATCCTAATCACTACTCCAGGCCAAGCACGCTTAAATGTGGAGCCTAATCACTACTTCAGGACAAGCACGCTTAACTGTGGAGTTCTAATCAAGAAGGCTCCCAAAACAGAAGGTGCACCTTGTTGACATGAGTCATATCATTTAGTCATTTAACCCTTTATCATTTGGGGATGTTAAATTTCCTAACATAAATATAGTCTTCTAAACTATGGAATGATGGGAAATTGCCATACAGATTTTGAAATACATTATTCATCTTTCTTGTATCAATTCACACCAAATTTAAGGCATTTTATGAGTGATCCATGGTCCTTGCAAAACAATATGCAATCATTTGGAAAAGCATGTATTTTTTATTGATAATTCCCATTGAATGCAACATTCGTTTAGCATCATATGTTTGAAAACCAAGTTTATTTTCATCTGTTATCATATCATTGAGGATACTAAGTAGTTTTTTAAATTTGTTGATGCTCCATCAGCTTCCAATTTTAAAATTATATAACTTTAATACAACTAAAAATTTTGTGTATTTAGTACAATCGATCTACAATAGTCTCTTCACCTAGTTATTTAACTTCTCAAACAACTTTGTAGAATCATGAAGGTCATATTAAATTTCCATTATCATTTCTTTAATGTTATCTCCATCATCATTTACACTGGTATTCATATCCAATGATCCATAAACAGTAGTATCATCCCAATCATTGTGTACATTTAGTTTTTTCCTATGTTTAGTCTAACATTTATAGATCTAATCTATTCTGTGAAAAATAAAATGTTCTTAAAACTATTCTAGGATAATTTTTCTTGAATAACAACAATGTAAACACATACAAATTATTTGAGAAGGGTTTTATGCATTCTCTATTACAAATTTGATAAACTCTTTAACTCTATCTTCATACTCTTTTTTCATATGATTAGCATGCATCCATTTGTGATTCATATTCATCCTATTAGGTTTATTAAATTTTCATTTTATATAAAAATTAAATAAATATACATAATATATTCATAATAAAAGGTTAAAGTTATAGATATTTCTAATAAGGGGAACCCAAAATGATCACGAGTTCCCGGTATGGGATGACTACTGCTCAGATTATTTCAAGAAAAATAAGGTCATGTCCGGAAGAGATGGGGGATGTGTCTTAAGGAAAAAATGTAATAATAAATTTTTAGGAGATGAATCTAATTAGGATGATATTTTTCTCCTTAAATATAAATGTCCCTAGGCTGGGAGTTAGTAAAGCACTGGACTACATTTCTTAGTTTGTTACCTAAATATGAAAATTTTCTCATGCACACCATGGTTTGACATATGAGAAGATCATACAATACATGATCATAGTTCCCTTACTCATTTATTCCCCTTTCCCCATTTCCTATGGGTTGAGATACATGATCACCTTGGCTCAATTATACATGAACCACTCCCTTGAATAGAAAAATTATTGCACCAAAATACAATATGCTCTCCTAGTGGAAATGGATGCATAATTTCCTAGTCCTATTGTTTTAGACATTATGGAAAGGATCCTAGTTTTTGGAGCATGTTAATTTGACTAAATATCTCTATGAACGATTCATTTTTATAGGAAAGTTTATATGTGTCTTGAAAATAAAATAGTTTATAGGTGAACCAATAAAGAAGGCACATTTATACATCTTTAACAACATATATGACACCCAGCCGTATATAACATCATGTATTAATGTGTTAAAATGATATTGTTTGAATAAGAATGATATGTGTGTATTTAATAAGTATTAAAAAACTTTTTTAATATGTTTTAAAGAGATCATTCATAATAGATCATATGTATCAGAAACATTGAGATGGTTAATCAGTGACCTAATTTTAAATGCAATAACATGGTATATGTATGACATTAATGGATATACAATTTATACCAATGACCAGGACAATAGAATTACAGTTTTTAATATCATTTTATTGGTTATTTATGAATCAATTCATTTTTTGATTGAAAAATCTCAAAAATTAATCCCAAATTCAAGTGCATATTATAGAGTTATTGAAGAAATGTGATAGATTTATTACATTAAATTTCGAGTTCTTGTGTTCAACTGTAAATGTATTATTGGTAACAATAATTCTAAACAGGATTAATTCAATATGAAACTTAAAAATATGAATAGATTGAAATACATAGATGACCCTTTTATCCTAGAAACACATACGAAACAAATTTTATATGTTCTTGAACCAACAAATGTGTAGTGTTCTATCATTTTTCGAGAAAAATATTATTTTGTTGGTGAAAACATTCATGATAAGGATGAATTATATGAGATACCAATTTCCATGAAAATATTATCATAGGATATTAATAAACATGGATTATACATGGTTGGTGCCATACAAAATGATCATGAAGGTGTGTGAGAAAACAATCTTTCAGTGATCTTCGAATATTACAGGTATCATATTTTTTCCCTAATTAACTTTTCAAATTTTTCAAAATTTTAGAAATACTATTTCCATTTTTATTTTTTATTTAAGTCAAATATTATAAAAAATATGAAAAAAATGATTAATTTAGTTTAGTTTTGTTCATATCATTTTCCTATTATTCAATTTTTTATGTAACTATTGGATTTATATAAATTTTTACTTAAATTTTGTTTTATTTTTTATATATCATTTCACATCTCATAAATCACTACAAAAAAATAATGTGATTAGAGGGGTTTATTTTTACATTTAGAGGGAATTATAACCCCCTCTAAATACTTTAGCAATGGTTATGAAAAATTGATGCTAAAGTGGTTGGCCACTCTTATTAGTGGTGGTTTTACGTAAGTGCTGGTAATGTTTTAAAAATTATAGGTGTTTATTTTAGACGTTTTTAACCCCTTATAAATTAATAAAATTCTGGTGGAAGACATGATACTATACAACAAATTATTAAAATAAATAACATACCCAATTTGGGGTGGTTGTAAACTTTCCCAAATTGTTTTTATTTTTTAATAAAAACTTGAAAAGTAGCAGCACCTATTGTAGCCACAAACCCCCTAGATTCCTACCTCATCCTGCTTAAAAAGAACCATATCCCTCCCCACCACATGTGAACACCCCTCTAGCACACAAAGTCACTACCTCCCCACCACATGCATAAGTACCCCACAAACCCGTCTCGCCCACCTCAACCGCGAGGGTGTCATCCCCTTCTCTGTGTCTTTATTCACTTCCATGGACCACCTCCATAATCAATAGGTTCATAAAAATACATAATCACAGGCATGACCAATTCAATTTTATCACCACTCCTATGTCCATCCACATCATTGCTCTCGAATGAAAACAACTCAAAGGAGTTATGAAACCTCCTTCCCCTTGAGGAATAGCTCTTGTTAACTTTTCCAGATATGTTAATGACAACATCATTGCACACTTCATCAATATATCCTACATTATCCTTCGTAATCTCTTCAAGTATATTCATTAAATCATCCACAACTTCCTTTATTTCTACTACTACAAATTCATTATCAGCTTCTTTATAGGGAATGATGGTTTCTTACTCCACTAAAGCATTAGAAAGATCCCTTCCATAGGTTGCTAAAACCTCATCAATAGAGAGAGGTTCCACAACAAAAGCCTCAGGAATCTTTCTAGTAGAAGCATAATGTTTTTTATGGATATGGGTCTTCTTGAGTTTCCCTGAAGATGAATTTATTAATTACCTTTTCCCTTTAGTTTCAAAAGTGGCCAAAAAAATTTCCTTCCAAATCTTCATGTCCACTGCATCCTATGAATAAAACTCAAAATCTTATTGATCATAATAGGATTCAAATACAACCTTTTCATATCATAAACCCTTTGAGATAACATCCCTAAATGAGGCTCTATATTGAATCAACCTATCCTCAACCTCCTCATAATCTGTAATATCATCCCATAATAGCTTTAGTTTAGGCTGAGGTAACATTTTAGTACCCTAGAAAAAGTCAGTATTTGATGTTCTAGGAACATTATGAGGTTTTTTGGTTTCCTGGAAATCCCTTAGAGTCCTTAAATCCTTGTATCCAATGAGGTTCAATTGGGTGAGTATATTGAGCCCCAGAACCATTATTTTTTCAAGGTCAATTACAAGAAGTAACTACGTTCCCATTCAATCCACAATTCCCATAAATAATTAGAATATGATAGATATCTTTCAAATTTCCAACCAAATTACAATAATCATATTATTGAGGGATATTTTCATAAAAATAGGTAAATTAATTTCATCGTCAGGAGTGGAGAGAATGACCTTGTTGATGAACACCTCACTAAGTTCTACTTGAACCAAAATTCTTGTAATGTGACAAAGCATCCCATTTTTAGTCTCTATATCAAGATATATAAGGATTCCAATAGATTCATATATGTAATTTTTGACACTAAAATACACGTTTCATGGGAGATATTGAGAAAGGAATGGCTAGTTCGAAGAAAATTTGATACAAAACGGCCAAAAAATATACTTAAGGTCCTATATTATGAAGGTAAAAATCTTGGTGAAAGGATATAGTTAATAGAGGTTCCCATATGCATGGATATTTTATAGTAATATCTTTTCAATGTAAGTTTGATTTGAGGAGATTCATTTTTCATAAGTCACTAGCGGCGTGGATATTTGATAGTAACCTTTGTGTGGTGTAACTCTAGTTGACATAACCTCATCAGATTTTGAATCTCATAATCTATTGTGAAAGCCTCCATAATTCATGAAACCAATTCCATTTCCTCTACTAGGATAATAAATACCCCTTATGTATGACTTTTTAGGAGTACATGACCTTTCTACTTCTAATAAAAGATATGATTTTTTTATAATCAGAAGTTTCACAAGATAAAGAGTACATGGACATACAATGGTAGTTAACCTTCATGAAATCACCTCACATGGGTTTTTGAGAACCTCATCCCATGGTGGAGATTCCTTTCATGAAGTTCCATAACCTTATCATAATAATAAATCCAATTTTGGATCTTGGTGTTTCACGGGATAATTATCCTTCGCAAAACCAACCTTATGAGAACCAAAACTTTACTCTAAGATAGTTCCACATTGTTTCATGAAACATATTATTTTACGATGCCCCTGACCTCTATGAGACCCCCTAGCCTTCATGAACCCACAAACATTCATGAAACACTAACTTTCATGAAACCCATCCACAAATTCTCTTTATGGTTCCTCCTTTCATCCAATACCCTTTCATGAAATTTGATTCCCATGGCTCCCATACCAACCCAGTACTAGTTAAACTGCACCCCAAATATCTGTATGACCAGTACCACCAACTCTACCTTTTTATCTTAATCAGAGGTACCCTAATTCATTTTTCTACTAAGCATAGGCACCCAAACATTAGGCCTCCTTACTGTCACTCCTCCATGATAGTGTCTACAGAATGCCCCACCCAGAGGTGTATGCACATGGGTAGTGGAAATGTAAGCCCTAAAGGTGGCATAACCTATGGGAATTAACTACCTATATTTGTATAGATCCCTTTTATGGATCTTCCTCTTCCCTTAACATGTCCTTCTCATGATGTAAACTCTATCCACATCTAATTTTCATGAAATGAAATTGTCCAGCTTCCCATCCTAGTCATACAATGTTAAACTATAAGAAAACATCCTCAACACATGTTGTAAAATTGTGGCCTTACCTTGTGTGATGAACATAGGATTATCCATATAGAAATGGTATGGTATGGCCCCACACCTCTTACCCTGTGTGATAAACACAGGATGCCTTGTGTATGATCATCATGGGATGCCACCTCCTCCCCTCCCATGGGACGAAACTCATACACTAGGCATCATTTATGTGTAATACCCACACCATCCCTCATAGTAACTCCTTTTACAACATGAGTGTTCTTACAGCATGACGTTAAACTACATGGAACGATTCTATAACACGACCTTAAACTACGGCATCAACCTATGTGGGTTTTAATCCCTACTTACCGACAGGGTACGTAGGACACCTCCATGAGGTTCAATCCTGAATAATACAAGTGTTAAATTACCCCCCCCCCCCCTAATGGGACACACTAAAAAAATCAAATTGTGAAATAATACCCCTTGGGGGGATATACTCCACTAAATACAAGTGTGAAATCTTCCCTCTTGGGGGTACACACTCCACCAAATCCAAGTGTGAAATCTTATCCCTTGGGGAACACACTCCACTAAATCCAAGTGTGAAATATTCCCCCTTTTTGGGACACACTCCACCAAATCCAAGTGTTAAATATTCCCCATGGGGGACACACTCCACTGACCCCAGTGTGAAATCTCCCACATCCCCCCTTAGCATACACTTAACCAAATACCAAGTGTGAAATCTTATCCCTAGGGGACACACTTAACCACCCAACTATATCTGAAAGATGTTAAACCTACTCCCAATATATCCCTGCAATATGTTAAATCAATTAGCCAAGCTATCTCCGAAATATGTTAAACATATTCCCAATCTACCCCCATAAGATGTTAAAACTACTCCCAATATATATCTTCTAGAAGTTAAACCTTTTCCCGGCTCATATCCATAAGATTTTAAACTTGTGACTTGATCCAAAAACCCTACCCCATACAATAAACATGGAATGTGTGAGGTAAAAGTCTTATAATACTTAAAACTTTGGAAATAACTTACCTCATAACCAATATTGGATTCTTAAATTTCATCCCTAAGATACCCGACACATGAGATACCCTCCAAAATAGTTAGACTTTACATATGTCCAACCTACCCAATGTCCAGACATTCTCAATGTGCCCAATGTTACTACCTCTTATGACCAAAGGTTACTGACCTTTCGAGATAGAAGTGGTATAATTAATTGGTATCCTCCTAGAGATGGCACTAGGAACTAGTTTCAAAAACATGACTTAAAACTATGAGGGATAACCTGACAAGGAAATGATCTCCAAGGAGGAATCAGTGGAAGGAAGAACCAATATTTCATCATCCTATTTCGATCATGGAGCTGACATCATTGATTAAAGTGATGGAAGCTACCCACCTTTGGAAAGTGGGAATGTAGAGAAACAAAAGCAGCACGACGTATTGTCCCTGGTGAAAGAATGAGAAACAAAAATGGTTAACCCAAGGTGAATCAATTCTCCTTAAACTATGGGGACTAGTAGTATTAAGGAACCATAAAATTTTCATGTCACTGAATCCAGATATTTGGCACTAGGTTCTACCAGGAAAGTGTTGGGACCAACATGAGACTCTCCTATAACTTGAGGTAGATGGTGTTGGGTATCCTAGGTTTGAAACATCTTCAGTGTAGATCCTTCCTCTATTCTAGGAATAATTAATGATTTTGGGGAATTGGCCATCACTTTCACTATATCTATACTGATGACTAAATCAACATTACCTCTATGACTCAAGCTATAGGAATCAACAATCTAACACTAAAATGCATAGGGGTATGGGAAACGTTGGTGCAGAAATCCCGCACGACCATACTCCCACCATCAAAACCACTGTATCTTTAGCTACTAGGAACCCACGCTATGTTTCACCCACTAGACTCATTCAGATGAGGTTGATCGATGCTCTTGTTCACTAGTACAAGTAGGAAGGGTCCATTTCTCACTTGGGATATTTCCCTACAAGATATTGAGGCATGGAAACCTCATCGATGCCATATCCCCTAAGGGATATGTAGGGAAAAACCAACCTCGTGTTTTAATGGTGAACTGCTTCAAGAGCCTCTCCCTAGATCACTCCAAAAGATCACTCTCATATTCCAAGTAGGTAGGGTATGTTTGAGTAATACTGGTAGTGAACACCACCTAGGAGATACCCAAGAGGTATCCCATCGAGCCTCATTAGTGTCAACACTGAATGCTCCCATTGGTCGATGAGAATATTGACTTTATCCCTACTCCATCGACCCTGGTTCAGAATGTTTGGTGCCAATTTTGGTGACAGACCTAGAACATTTCCTAATAAGTATAATATTTTACATCTCTAGTGGCACCTTCCACTTCTAGCATATCCAACCACATCCCTATGACATGTGAACATGGATATGTCTTTACCCACCTGGGATTGAGATGATAGTTTCCAAGGATGACTCTTTTAGTTGTTGGAACCACCAAAATTTTTCATAGGCCATCTTGTGATGAGGAAAACCAATGACGAGGTCCTCTCTACACCATCATTAACCAATGTGGAGGTCCTCCTCGCACCATCACCAACCAATTCAAAGGTCCTCACCACACCATCATCAACCAATGCAGAGGACCTCCACACAACATCATCAATCAATTCATAGGTCTTCCCCACACCGTCACCAACTATTGAGGAGGTCCTCCCCATGATAAAAATGTCCCCTACTCTGAAAAACCATCCAAGCATATGAGTACGAACACCCATCATGGGGGTTATTCCCATGGAAAAGTTTGTAACATGCATTGGGGGAACCCAAATGACTCTTAGTAGTTCTCTCTTGGGTAATTATGATGCCATCATAGGTGGGAAACTGGTAAGTTCCATGTCACCATTGACCTATCGTACTCTGGAGAAAAATATGACTCAATGAGGTAACATTCACCCCCACTATCAGAGTCTGGGGAGAATCCCATTGGCTGAGACATACGATCCCAGAAGTTTAGGTCCATAATTTCCCTATATCCCTC
Source organism: Viscum album (assembly GCA_963277665.1). NCBI lineage: Eukaryota > Viridiplantae > Streptophyta > Magnoliopsida > Santalales > Viscaceae > Viscum > Viscum album. The sequence goes on along the minus strand of OY728119.1, from coordinate 1,678,785,434 downwards.
TATAAATACCTACAAGTGGAGCATGTTCTATTCTTTTTCCAAGTAATTACAGTGCAACCATATTTTTCACTTTCATTTTCCCTCCTCTCCACCTCTACACTGAAAGTTGGAGAAATTTTAGAGTCCAGATTGACACCCTTAGATGATGCAGAGCACTCTATTGAGACTCAATGGGATGTTTCCACACTCACACATAAGTAAGTGGTAAACACCCCATCCTACATAGATATGTTATTGAATTTGGATTGTCCTCCAAGAGAAATTCTAGCATGTAGTGAATATTTGACCCATGAGGTACCCCCTCTCCTGGTACATTAGCAGAAAAAAGGCATGCATCAGTGTTGTCGGCCTGATCACAACTAGAACCAATTGGGACATGAGCTAACTAATAGAATGATTATCCCTCTGTTAGTGAACAATAGGACTTATGAGATCTTATGTCCACTGAGAAACTATCATTAATGTTTTGGACACCTGAAAATACATATTTCATTATCTCGAAGTCCCTCACTGAGGAATGTGTAGTTTACTTTCTCCATGTTATCTATTAAATACTTCACCACATTTGGAACTATCATATGACCTAAGGACTCATGATCACCTCGATGTTGTTCACTAATAGTGCCAGTTTCACAACTCATTCCATAAGGGTCTGTGTCGCAACTCCCCAAGCCTGCCTCCAATAGGCTAGGGGCTAGCGACTAGCACTGAGTAGGCTTATCACTGACATGGGAGGCCTTATCCTAAGTACTTGTATACATGCATGCATCTCTAATACTATACAATATTTAAATTTAAAAACAACTAAACAAACATACATGCATACATCTAGATCCCAACATCAGAGTACGATAGGAAGTAAATGAAGGTAAACAAGGCCAAATACAAGCCCACCACAAAGAGTCTAAAAACAATTCCAACCTAAAAGTAAAATTTGGATAGCTATAAAAGTACCATATAAACACACCTCAGTATATTTAGTTTCACTTAGCACCGTTTGGTCCTGTACCATCTAGGATTCTTTCAAAGGGTTGATCATCTTCACAAGACACGACATGTGAGGGAAAATCTCGTGCAAGGGTGAGTGTAACAATACTCAGTAGGACACCTCAAAACCATAAAGCATACAACAAAGGAAATATAGTAATATCTATATAGGTATATGTATATAGAAAATATAAAAATAATATCCATATATACTCAATAAATACACAGTCTAAAGGTAATTCACAACTGTAGTATATCAGGCTAGGATTCTAGCTCAAAGATTCCCTAAAGTACTCACCCAGTAGAACACATTGTTCGCCATTTCTTATCTTCTATTTTAATTGTAGTATTTTTGTGGTTCATATTGGTCAATTGAAATATTATAAAAATTATCAAGGCCATGTACATTTATTCCATGGTATCATAAATAAATAACATATAAACCTGGATAGCACTGGTGAAACATTTTGTGATTTCAAATGAACACTAGGAGGTATCCTAGTACAAAATCAGTAACATTATGGTTATAAGTGTTAAAACCAAGGATTAAGAGATATATACCCTTTATCTTGAAGTGATGAATGATGAGAATCATGGTAATTCCCTAGGTTGATCATGCTTAATTAGTTTTGTTAATTTCCACTTTGTTTTATTAATTTTCTTTTTCTGTTAGATTATTAAATCATAAAACCCAAAGTTTTACAAAATACCATTACCATTTTAATTACATAATCAAAAATTTATTTTTTAATTAATGATATGTGGCTCTATCAAGAGAGGACCTAGGTTTATTTTTATACTACATAAATTCTAGTGAAATATAAACATTTAATTTGATGCACTTAACAACATGATCAAATTTTGGCATCGTTTTTGTGTAGCCAAGATCATTTTTTATTTCTTTATTTCCTTTTATTTATTCATTTTATTTTTTATTTATTACTCCTTTCTATATCCCCCTTACCTTTTAGCTGTTTTTGTATTTTTTTTCTTCTTCTCTCTTTCTCTCTCTCTCTTCCCCTCTCTATAATTTTGTAATGTAACAATATATTTTCTTTTCCCCTTTAATTATTCTTAAGTTATTTTATTTTATCCATGTTCTATCATAAAAAATAATATAAAAATCATAACTTATTTGTATGTCCTGATCATAAAAATAAAAATTTCTTGAATTTGACCCATAAATTAAAAAGAAACTTCACTCACAAATCAGGTAATCTATGGTAAGAAAATAAATTAACACTGAGGAACCCATTGTGGAACCTAAATTGGTCCCAAAAAAATCAAAAATTTAACCAAACCAAACCCCATAAATCATGGATACAAATAATTGAACCTTATAATAACTAACCCCCCCCCCCCCGGATGTGCAGTACCAACCTACATACATCCAATATCTTGAAGAAGTAGCCAACATTGAGCTGAGATCAGGCCTCATTCACCTACTTCCTAAATTATCTTGTCTTCCTGGTGAGGACCCTCACAAACATCTTAAGGATTTTCACATAGTGTGCTCCACTATGAAACCCCAAAATGTGTTTGAGGACCTCATTAAGTTTAGGGACTTTCCTTTCTCTAATGATTGTGTAGCCAAATACTGTATATACTATATGCCTACCACAATTGAGGGATAAAATGACCTTAAATGAATCTTTCTAGAGAATTTTTTCCCTACCTCCCAAACTGTATCAATTAGAAAATAAATTTGTGTAATTAGGAAATCACAAGGAGGGACCCTTCATGAATATTGGGAGAGATTCAAGATACTTTTTCCAAGTTACCCCCACCCCAAAATTAGTGAACAATTTATAATTCAATACTTTTATGAGGTACTTGTCCCCATGGATTTTGGAATGATATATGCTACAACTGGTGGTTCCCTAGTTGATAAAACTCATTATTTTTCTCATGACTTAATATCCAACATGGCTCAAAATTCACAACAATTTGGTACACAATCAATTACACCAACCAGAGGAGTTAATGTGGTAATTCATTAAACCCTAGAACAAAAGGCTGATAATAAACTTGATGAAATGAATACCCTTCTAAGGAAATTATCTCAATCACAAGGTAACTCACACTCTTCTTCTGTTCCATTGCATTGTGGTATTTTTTATGATAACACTCATTTCTCTGACAAGTTCCCACAACTTTAGGATTTATCTGAGTATTGTGCATTAGTATTCCCTAGTCATCCATTCCAATAAGAATCTCCCTTCAATAAAGAACCATTCAGGCCAAATCCAAACCCTGGTTGAAAATCACAACCATAGTACCAACAAAGAGGTAACTCGAGATACCCTAAAAAGAACTGGTATCAACAAGGCCAAGTTATGAAACCTTCTTATCCTTTATCATCTCAAAAAAATCCTCCTCCTCTCAAATTTAAACCAATCCTCAGAGAAATGGTGAAGAAAATGGAAAACCAAAACCACCAGTTCCAATATACCATGCAAGCAGTTATTCAAGACCTACAAACTCAAGTGGGACAATTGGGAAACACCATCAATGAGATTAATATGTAAGGTTTTAGACAATTACCATACCAACCCATTGATAATACTAAGGAAAAAGGTAATGTATGTGAAATTACACTTCATAGTGGTAAATAAGTTTAACCTTATAATGATTCTATACAATAGGTAAGTCCCTCACTTGAAAAATATATTTCCATTCCCTCAAAATATTAAAGTAAAGAAAAACAAGAAAAAAAGGGTAAATAGATATCATTGAGGATTCCACTAAACAATCCATTCCTCTTCCTTTCCCCTAAAGACTCTATAAATCTATGAAAAATTTTGATAATGAGATTGATAAAGGAATAATTTATACATTTAAAATATTGAAAGTTAATATTACTTTATTGTATATAGAAAAAGAAATACCCCACTACACCAAATTTCTTAAAGAGATTTGCACCCATAGATGATGACTAAAAGGGAATGAAAGAGTAAACCTTAGAATAAATGTATCAGATTTTATCCAATTATCAATGCCAGCCAAATGAAAGGATCCAAGAACTTTCACTATACCTTGTACCATAGGAGAAACCATATTTTCTCCCGCCATGCTAGATTTGGGTGCTTCTATTAATGAAATGTCTCACTATGTGTATACTTTTATACATGTTATATATATTCAATTGATGGGACATATTGTGCGAATTTCCAACCATATCACAACACACCCATCAGGAGTGGTCAAGGACATCCTCGTAAAATTGAAGAATATCATTTTCCCCATATAATTATAAATTATTAATATGGAAGATACCCAAACCCAAGGAAATGCCTCTCTCATACTGGAAAGGCCATTCCTTAAAACAGAAAAGACAATCATCAATGATCATAATGGTACACTATCCATGGATTTAGGTGGAGAAAAGGTATGTTTTAACATCCTTGAGGCAATAAAATTCCCTATTTAAGAGCACTACACTCTTCATATCTATTCAATGTAATTTCTCTCAAATGATACACACACACACAATTCTCTCCTTGACCCATACTCTGATTCATTTTCCTCTTCTTAACCCTTGGATGATATGATTTTTTATTCATGTTTTCAGTGTTTTGTGGGTTCATAAAAGTGTAAATTTTTTATTTAATTGATTATTGTGTTCATTCTTAGGTACCCATGACCATTGATGATTATGCAAATATCATTTTTACCGATTCTCTTTCCTTATAGAATAAACATGAACAGATGGACAGTTTCATGGACCTCACTCCCCCTAAATCCCCTCCCTAAATACAAAAACAACCAGTGTTGGAACTAAAATCACTTCCATATAATTTAAAATATGCCTATGTTTAGGGTATTGACCAATTTCCCATCATTATTTCCAATAACCTCTCTATATGGCAGGAATCAAAATTTCTCGACCTTTTGAGAGAGTGTAAAAAGAAAATTCGATTGACATTGGCTGATATTACTAGGATTAGCCCATATATTTGTATTCACTATATACTTCTATATAATGAGGCTAAGCCCATAAGTTAAGGTCAACGCCGGTTGAATCCCACTCTCCTCAAAGTGGTAAAATTGGAAGTCGTTAAATTACTTACTACTGGGATCATTTATCCTATATCTGATAGTAAATGGGTTAGCCCAGTATAAATTGGGCCTAAAAAATTGGAATAATAATAGTGTCAAATGAATGGAATGAATTGGTTCTAAAATATGTTCAAAATAGTTGGAGAGTCTTTATTTACTATCATCGACTGAATCGATCCACATTAAAGGAACACTTTCCTCTACCTTTAATTGACCAAATATTAGAAAGACTGGCTGGTAAGTCCCATTATTATTTCCTTGTTGGATATTTGGGTTATTTTCAAATCAATATAGAACTTGAGGATTAAAAAAAGATAACATTTACCTATCCATTAGGAACATTTTCATACATAAGGATCCCTTGTGGTCTCTGTAATTCTCTTGGTATTTTTCATTATTTTATGTTGAGTATATTTTCAGAGTACCCAGATGATTACATGGAAGTTTTTATGGATTATTTCACAGTTTATGGAACTTCATTTGATGATTTTTTGGCACACATAGGTTCTATATTCAACCATTGCATAGAAAATGATCATATATTAAATTATTATAAATATTATTTCATTGTTGAATAGGAGATAGTTCTTTGGAATGTTATTATAAATGAGGTAATTCAAGTGGATAAATCAAAAATAGAATTAATTTCAACCCTTCCGTATTCAAAATGTGTTAATTAGGTCTAATATTTCTTGGTTCATGCTGTTTTTACCACCAATTCATTAAATAATTTTGTAAGATTTCACTTTCCCAATCTCAATTGTTGAAAAAGGATTTTGAATTTGTTTTTTATAAAAATTGTAAGGATGATTTTAATTCACTAAAAAGAAGTCTCACATCACCTATCATCATCCAACCACCAAGGTAGGATCTCCCCTTCAAACGTATGTGTGATGTATCTAACTTTGTAGTTAGGGAAGTTTTATCATAAAGGGTTGAGAAGTCTCCTCATGTCATTGTGTATGCCTCACGTACCCTTGACCCTACCCAGGAAAACTACATGACCACTGAAAAATAACTTATTTCTATTATGTTTTCCTTGTAAAAATTGTGTTCATATCTTATTGGGCCAAAAATCATTGTCTTTTCTGATCAAGTTTCCCTTTATTTTTTTTTCTAAAGAAACCTACAGTTAATACCCACCTCATTCGGCAGATTCTCCTCCTCCAAGATTTTAACCTTGATATTTGAGATAAGAGAGGATTTTAAAATGTCATAGCTGACCACATTAGAAGGATTTACCCACCAATAGACCATCATATTGACTCACCCATACCCATTGGATAATTCTTCACTTATGAGAACCTTTTGGATCTTTTGGACCTTACCCCCTAGTATGTGGACATTTTGAGTTTTCTATCAAAATCTAGGGTCCCCACTGATTTCATAACATCTTAATACCAAATACTTAAGCATGATTATCTATGGTACATTTGGTATGACCCATATTTGTATAGAATTTTTTGTGACCAAGTTTTCTGTCGGTGTGTCCTTGGCCATGAGTTAACCTCTATTTTAACCTTCTTCCACACTTTGGCTTGTAGGGGGAACTTTGGCTCTCAATGAACAACTATAAAGGTCCTTGACTTGGTACTTTATTGGAAAAAATTGTATATAGATTCCCATCAGTTTTTTTAAGTCATACATACTATGTCAATTCACTGGGAATATCTCCCAGAGGGATGAAATTCCCCAACAACCCATGTTATTCTGTGAAATATTTGATGCATGGGGCATTGAATTCATGGGATCTTTTCCAAATTCATTTGGCTTTGGGTACATCTTACTTAATATTGACTACATATCTAAATGGGTGGAAGCAAAGGCTACTAGTGCTGATGACTCTTGAGTGGTTATTGATTTTGTGAGGTCCCATATTTTTAGTAGGTTTGGTTTTCCAAGATTCTTCATTAGTGATCAGGGTTCACATTTTTGCAATCACAACATGAAAAACTTGATTTGTAAGTATGGGGTTTTTCATAAAGTCTCCACTACATATCACCCCTAGACTAACAAACAAAAAAATCTCAAATCGGGAATTTGGAAAAAATGATATAATCCAATATGGAAGATTAGAGTTTGTGCTTGGATGATGAACTTTGGGCATACTAAATAGATTTTAAAACACTGATTATAATTTTACCATATAGGGTTATGTTTAGAAAGGCTTGTCACCTCCCTATAGAGGTAGAAAACAGTGAATATTGGGGTGTTAAACAATGCAATATAAATCTTTCAGATGCAGGTGAGCATAGGAAACTACAAATTCAAGAGTTGCAATAAATTCAGCATGATGAAAATGAGAACTCCCAAATCTATAAAGAGAAGATGAAGTAAATCCATGGATAGATGATTCATCAGTAGAAGTATCATATTTTTTAGAAAGTGATCATGTATAATTATAGGATAAAGCTCCACCTAGGTAAACTTCATTCCTGATGGAATGGTCCTTATACAATTATTGATGTTTACCCATTTGGTGTTATAAAGGTTCTTTATGAGAAGAGTGGATAGAGTTTTACTGTCAATGGGTAGTGGCTCAAGCACTTCTATGAGGATCTTACAAATAATCTCATAGGGGAAATCCAATTGATGGATGCCACATATGAAACCACTTATTGGGTTATCCCTTCTCTCTACCTTTATTTACTTATCTATTTATTTAAAATACTTCCATTAAGGATAATATAATTTTTAGGTGTGGGGGAGGGTGACATTTCATAGTTAGGATTATAAAAAAACAAAAAAAATCATTTTCATTTTTGATTTATTTTTATTTATTTTGTGTTTTTAGATAAATATTGATCTTAAAAATAATATCCAAATCATTTTTCATGATTGAGTTGATTGTGTGGAAAATTCCATTTTTTTTGGGAAAAAAATTCAAATGAATATTGATATGAGATCTTTTTCTAGAATTTGTATTTTCAAATCGTTCTTTGGTGTTTAATAGATTTTTGAAACCCACACCTCATTAGAATTGACCAATATTTTATTCCCTTACCCAATATACATTATAGGCCCTTTACTACATATTCTTCCTTTTAATCACTTTCTAGAGATTCTTGGGTCATGTAGAGAAACTATAACTTTCCTTGATTCTATTTGAATATGTATGATTCAAGTGTGTTACATTCATGATAGAAGACATCTTTCATTGAAAATTTCTTTCTATAATTAAGCTCTATTTTTTCCAACTTTACATTTTACCCTTATTAATCCTTAGAGACCATGAAATTCATTTTAGGTAGCCAAATTACAAGATATTTTATCCCTACCTACCAATATCTTATGTACATTCTTGTTTTAATTTAAGAAATTTTGGGGGAGAAGGTGTTTCCATGGGAATTATCATGAAAGAATCATTGTTATGGGTTGATATAAAGGGTTCCTACATTTTCCTTGGGAAGTGGGTTCACAAGACATATTGTATCATTGTTTTACAAAAGTTTCCTTCTTTATCTCCAATGAAAATTGTAAAAAATATAGTTCTTTACATTGAAAAAAAACAAAATAGAATAAAAAAATTTAGAAAAGAGAAAGTTTACTCATTATTATTCACTAATCAGTTGTGACCCACACAAATAGACAATGGGGATAGTGATTTTTAAGTGATACACTTTGTGAGGGGTTGATTTTGTACATTAATTATGAACACTTGATGAATTTTGACTTTTTTTTACTTAATAGATTAATCACTCATATTCTACCTCATAATTTTATACATTAAATCCTACCAAACCTTAAACCTCAGAATAACTTGTGGGAAGTCCTCTTTAGTAGCACACTAGCTTCTACTGGTAGAGAATACAGAATCTTAGCCATCATATTATAAGATCACATGAAATTTGGGAAAATATAATAACTCCATTTTCATATGTTTCTTTAGTGAAGAGGTAAATTTTATAAGTTAGGTAGGTTGCGACATGTTCCATGGGTGAAAAATGAAGTCAAACAAATTTGAATGTGATAGAAGAAAAATGATAGAAATTTTTATTTTATAAATGAGACATGATTAATTTCTTTTCAAAAGAATCTTGGAATTTTTATCACCTTTTATTTAGTAATGGTACTTTCTTAGGATATAAGACTTTACCTAAGAGTTAAAATGTTTAGGTGTGGGGTTGTGATCACACCATGATTTCCTATTCATTTTTTCCCTTACATCACTATGTTAAACTGATTTTGTATGGTAAATTTCAATTATTATAATAAATTTTACTTCATTATTTATTCAATAATTTTATATTTATCACTTTTAAAAAGTTCAATTTCACTTGATTTGATATTTTCATTGTAGGTGGAGGTGATTTGGAGGATCCACAATGAAGTTCAAGAAATGTGTCCCAAACTACGCATGAATCCAAGTATAACACTGGACTCAACTGAACACTTATACTAATAAATGCATCCCTTTGGGATTATATTTTTTTTATCTTATCCAAAAAATTTTGGGATACAACTTTCATGAAGTAACCCAATCCCAATTCTTCCATTAAGAGGCCCAACCAAACCAATCTGTCCAATAAAATGAATCTGCACGAAGTCAAAAGTCTGCCTCTGTATTTTGGAAATATATCTTATTATATACATTATCTGGACACCAAATTTTATATAGAGATATAAATGATGTAGTAAAATATTTTTTTAGTTTTTTGAAAAGTGAGATAATATTTTCTAGTATCCTAAAACCATGTTCCAAGTTATTTCTTGAAATTAGGGTGCCCAAAACCACCACCCATTTTGGCTATAAAAGAAAACCTCAGGAACCACATTTAGAAGTTCTATAAGAAGGAAAGGTTCTTCCATTTTGGAGTCCAAAAGAAGTACTATACTAAATAATAGAAGTTATGGAGGCCATGGGAAGTTCAAATTCATCATCATTGTCTTTTTATCCTCCCATGGAGTTCTAAACACCTTATGATCACCCAGGGGAACATGATGTAAATCCTGAGATTCATGTTTGTAATATTTGAATGATATTTTTAATTCAAAGTTTTTATGTTTTTTCTATCATCCTATATTATTATTTAATATATTTATATACTGGTATTTCATGATCAACTCATATGATCATGTTTTGGGGTACCCTTTCATGTTATGTTTCACACACCATTCACTATTTCTTCTTCCCTATTTTAATTATGGTGTTTGTGTGGTTTATATTGGTCAATTGAACTCTAATAAATACTGTCAAGTCTATGTCCATTTTTTTCATGGTATCATAAATATATAACATATAAACTTGGACAGTGCATCAAGTTATTCATGTGTTTCCTTGGTGAGTTTCAGTTATGAAGTTGAACACAAGTCACCCAATAATCGACGGTAGCCGGTGAAACATTTTATGATTTTGACTGAACCCTGGGAGGTATCCTTGTATAAAATAAGTACTATTATAGTTCTAGGTGTTAAAAACTAGGTATTAAAATATCTTTAACCTTTATCTTGAATCGATGAAGGATGAGCATCATGATAATTCCCCAGTTTGACCACGCTTAATTAATTTTGTTAATTTCCTCTCTCTTTTTATTGCTTTACTTTTTCTATTATCTTATTAAATTATATAACCCAAATTTTTCCAAAATTATATTACCATTTTCATTACATAATAAAAACCTTCTTTATAAATTAATGATCTAAGGCTTCATCGAGAGATGACCTAGGGTTCCTACTATACTGTAGAAATTTTAGTAAAAATTAACCATTTAATTTGACATGCTCAACAAAGAGACTAGCTCTCTTGGAGATTCCTATACTCCCACCAAACATGAACTAAATGAATCAATCACCCACAAATTATCCTCTCCTACTTATCCTTGATCTCTACTGGGCACTCAGAAAAGGTAGCTTCATCCTTGATTTCAAGCTCGCCTCGGTCGATAATGTGTGATGGTTCATGAACATACCTCCTCAACTGCGACGCGTGGAAGATATCATGTACCCAGTATAACTACAGAGATAGAGATAAGTGGTGTACCACCTCACCAACTCTATTTAGTATCTAGAAAGTTCCAATGAATCTTGAAGATATATTTCCACCTTAGCCAAATCTCTATAATCCACATCGAGATGTAACCCATAGGAACACATGGTATCCTTTCTCAAACTCCAAAGACCTTCATCATTTTTCATCATAAGACTTCTGATGGGTATATGAAGTCTTAATATACTCATGGATGATCTAAACCATCTTGGTATTTTCTCACACCAACTATGGGTCCATAAGTGTTGAATCTCCTAGGTAATTCTAGAAAAGTGGTGACATGTAGGGTCTCCCATACAAAGCCATGAATGGTGCCATATTGATGGTGGAATGGTAGCTGTTTTTGTATGAAAAAATCCACCAGTGGTAAGTGATCCTCCCAACTATGAGAAAAGTCCATATTACAAGCTTGCATCATGTCCTCTAGAACCTAAATGGTCCACTTAGTCTGGCCATTAGTTTGGAGGTGAAATGTTATTCCCATGCATAACTAAGTCCCAAATGCTTCTTGAAATCTCGTCCATAGTTGGGATGTAAATAAAGCATAATGTTTAGAAAAAATCATCGATAGAAGACCATGGATCTAGAATATATCTTGAACATATAGGTGTCCCAATCCCTTTACTGAACTATATGCTTTTATAACTAATAAGTGGACCAACTTGGTGATTCTGTCCATGATCACCCAGATGGCATATTTTCCCCTGGATATACATGGTAATACCATCACAAAGTACATGGATATCCCATACCACTTCCATTATGTCACCTAAAGGGGTTGATCTAAACTCACTGGAACTTGGTTCTCATCCTTCACTTTCTAACAAGTAAGGAACCGAGATACAATCTCTGTAACACCCTTATTCATCCCTAACCATCAAAACTAACGTTATAGGTCTTGGTATATCTTTTACAGACCTATATGTACCACCAAAAAGATTTAGGAAAATCTCTCAAGACCTCCACCTACAATATTACTAGTACCATCATGCATCCTCTTAAAATAAGTACACGCTCTCCACCTTTATAGAATTTATGAGGAGCATATCCAGTGTATATATGAGTGTGTGGGGTCTCACAGTCGGTATCTCTAAGATACTCCTCCCTAAATCATTGCAATATTGGAGGGATGACAACCATATAATGGAGGAAATATTCTCCATATCCATCCACAAAGGTTAACTGTAACAAGGACAACTACTTTGAAACCTCATTCAAAAACAGAAAAGAATATCTCCTGATAAGAGAATATTCTACCACATTCCCCATACCAGGAGTATAGACAATTTTGATGTCATAATCCAGGAGGAACTCTAGCCATCACCTCTTTCTCAAGTTAAGATCTTTATGATAGAAGATGTACTTAAGACTCTTTTGATCAAAATAGAAGACAAATCACTCACCTATCAAATAGTGTCACCACATCATTAGTGTGAAGACTACCACTGATAAATCAATATTTTGGGTTGCGTAGTTCTTCTCATGTAGTCTCAACTAACATGAACCATAAAAAATCACTGCTTACATTTTCATTAGAACACAACCAACCCTAATTGCTGATGCATCATATAATATTTTATACTCAACACCCACCTTTGGCAATCTCAAGATGGGAGCACTCGTCAAACTCTACCTCAACTGATGAAAAGCCTACTATAACCTCTCTCTCCACATGAAAGTATTTCCCTTTCAATTAAAATCTATCATTGGTGATGATATTCTATGGAAATAAATAATTAATCTCTAGTAATATCCTATCAACCCAAGGAAACTATGCACCTCTAGCACTCTCTTGGGTGGATCCCAAGATAACATTACCTCAACCTTGGTCGGGTTCACTGCCACACCATATACTAAGATAACATCTCCCAGAATGTGGACCTCCTAAATATAGAACTGGAACTTCAAGAGCTTTCCATAAATTTGGTGCCCTCAGAGTATGTCCAGAACCATCCTTAGTTGTCTCGCATGCTCCTCCTCAGATGCTAGGTACATAAGGAAATAATCGATGAAGACTACCATGAACCAGTCCAAGAAGAGATAAAAGATACAATTCATGAGTCTCATGAACTCTTCTAGGGTTTTAATCACACCAAAGTTCATCACCAAGTAATCATAGTGATCATAACAACATACAAATGTCGTCTTTGGTATATCCTCATCCCATAATTATAGATGGTGATAGATTGGCCTGAGTTTAACCTTTGGGAACCATAGATCCCCTTTCAACTAATCAAAGAGGTCATAAATCCTTGGTAGTGGATACTTTTTCTTAATGGTCACCAAGTTCATGATTCGGTAGTCCAAACACAACCTCAACCTCTCATCTACCTTCTGGGTGAAAAAAACTGGGGTTTCCTAGGGGAAACACTAGGTATAACAAATACCTTCCTCCTTAAGTCTTCCAACTACACCATCATATTGAAAAGATCTTCTAGAGCCATCTGATATGATGGCGCAGATATTGCCACCATCTCAGGGTGTATATCAATGTATAATTCTATCTCTTAGTGGGGAGGTAAACCTGAAACATCCTTAGGGAATTCATTATTATACTCCACCACCATTTTAGGAAACTAGGAACTCATAAAATCCACTACACCAAGGGGTAGGATATCCAAATGATTGGTAATATACTATACCCTCCTATTCATGAGTTCATCCTATGATTCTTGGGTATCCTTTTCACCAAAAAATGAGAACCTAGTTCATTCACTATAGACACACCACATACACCACCTAAAACAGTCAATCTAGGCATGAATAGTATATAACCAGTCCATACCTAAGATGATATCATAAGGAATCATTACTTCTATAAAGATATACCTATATAAACTCTTTCCTCCAAGAGTCAGGTCACACCATCAACACAAGTGTGTGATTTCTGAGTCTTCTCTAGTAGGAGTCTCCAAGTGTAAGGGTTGATCCAAGGGATCAATTGGAATCTCTATATCTCTTACAAGGTATGTGGCTAGAAATGAATGAATAGAACCAATGTCTATCAGTACTTCAGCTAAAGTATAAAATACATAGATCATACCTTGAATCATTCTTGAAGCCTCTAGGTCATAATATTTGACCTCCTGTAGTTATCCCCACCTCGGTTCTCTAACTCTCTAAGCTAGGTGTGGACCACATGGGGGTGGTGGTGGTAACAATTAAAATCTTAGACCACCTCATGATACTTTCCTAGATCCTTTTCCTCATCCACAACCTTGTGAACCTTTTTGATCTTGCTGCTACCTCTTCATCATTGGCCCATCCATGGTCTCTCTATCAGTTGTACAGCAGGTCAAACAATCTCATGAAAGATGTTACCTATTGTCACATGAGTAGCACCACCTCTCCCTAGGATGACTGGACCCACCCTAAGAGCCCTGAACCGTAGACCCTCTATCCTGAGACCTCCTCCTAAAAATTCTTGTTCATCTGGGTCCCTAATATATACATCAACTCCCTTCTACAGAGGTCTCTTCTTCTGTATGTCTGCAACCGTCAACCACTAGTTTTATCTACTCATCCAAGAAACTCTTTACTACCAAAGATCACTCTAGAATCCCCAGAATAAGTAGGAATTCATAGAGGGATAAAACTAAACTAGATGTCTCTACACCTACATTGCTAAAAATTCTTATCCCTAAAGAACTTATCACGATCCATATCCATCGAGTACCTAGAGAGGTTAGTAAACCTCGATGAATACTCAGTTATTGTCGTGATGCCCTTCTGGAGCAATAGAATCTCCTAGATATGTACATACCTTAGAATAGCTGGTGAAAACTCCTCTCTAAAAAGGAACTCAAACTCTGACCATTCTAGATTCACCTCATCATCACCAAACCCCACCATCGTTCTACTAATCTGTGATGAAGGATCACTACTAGGACCACCATATGATCTTCTGGTGTCCTAACTAGATGAAAAACTCGGGTCACCGCCTCAAGATAGTACTCAACCACCCATGGGTTTGTCACATATTAGAACCCGAGGGGTCTCTGTCACTAAAACTTTTGAATTGTGCTCAGCATAGGCACCTCATCTGTTGGTATTGTGGGTACCATGTTCTACACTATAGGTGGCAGTATAGATGGTGCACCACCCAGAGGTAACATCTCAAGAATTGGTCCTTGTATCAACACCTCATCACTAATGGGATCATCCTCATGATCATGATTTTGAATCCTAGTTGTAATATGTCGCGGAGGCATCCTAAAATAAACAATATGTACCATGGTCAATGAATATATCTGGAGATATTACTCAAGAAGGACATGGAAAACCACAACTTATTCGTATATGATGCATGTACCATTATTTTACTGACAACCAATGTTCTCATGTACTGAGTTGAAAAACTAGTGATCAAAGTCTTGGTGTATTGATACATCAGTCGCCACACTAACACTGGTGTCCTTGGCATGAAATCCAAACTCAAGACACTTAAAACTATTACCCCAAACCAATCTCACTATATTCAGTCCTAAATTAGAACTGACTCCTCTGATACCACTCTGTCACAAACCATCCCAAAGGGGAACATGTGGTAACACCCCAAGCCTGCCTCTAATTGTCCAGTTGCAGGAGACTAGTGTTGAGTCGGCATGTCACTCACATTGGAGGCCTTAGTCTAAGTACCTACACACACACACACATCTACAAGCCTATACAATGCTTAAATGTAAAAAAACCTAAATAACCATGAATGAATACATCCAAATCCCACCACTAGAGTATGATAGGAAGTAAAAAAAGTAAAAAGGTCTAAATACAATCCCACCACAAAGAGTATAGAAACAATTCTGACCTAAAAGTAAAATTAGGATTGTTATCAAAGTACCACAAGAATACACCTCAGTCTATCCGGTATCACTAATCACATTATGGTCTTGGTCTATCTAGGACCCTTTAAAAGGGTTGATCATATAAACAAGACATGGCACATGTGATAAAATACTGTGTAGGTGTGATTATAACAATACTCAGTGGGATGGCCCCAGACTTTCTTGACGCTCCTTGCGCTCTCACCTCCTCCTCACTTTCCCCTTCCCATTCCTTCTAGGGTTTCATGGATCCATCTAGTGGCGATGGCGCTCCTTGCCTCACCTGGTTCCATTCCCTCTTTTCGATCTTGTATCTTCTTTCCTCCTTCTTTCTTGGAGCTTATGGTGGTGTGTATTTCTTTAGTCTCTCACAACCACCCTTTCTGCCTATCCCTTGTGCTTCAGACCTTTATCTTGGGTCTGGGTATAGGATCCTCTGATAAATTGGGTTGGTCTCAATGGTGGGGTCCTGGATATTCCTCCTCCTCTACTCTTGTTGGTCAACCCCTTGATCTTGACCCCATCTTGGTCGGTCTCGATGTAGGTTTTTAGCCCAGCTTGGGATGGTGTTGGAGGAGGACTGTTAGCAGCCTCAGGCTTTTATGTCTCCACATTGGCTTCATTTCTTCCACGGATTTTTCTTTTCGGTTTGGGGCTTTCTTCCCAGTATATTTTCATTGTTTTTGGCTCTGTTGGGATTCTTCTGGTCAAAATTATCAACCCTCTATGGAGACCTTTAATCGCTCATCTCTACCCTAGTTTTGTGGTCCATCTCACCTTACCAAGTCAGTTTGGTGTGGTGGTGTCCTGGAGCTTTGGGATGTGGTGATCAAGTGACCAACCATTTCCAAGAGGCGCGATCCTCGTTTTCTAGCTTGGTGTTATGGTGATTTTTATGGAAGGTATGTTCTGATTTTGATGGTTTTTAGTTGTTTCTTTGGTGGTATATTAGTGGTGGGGGTGTTGGACTCTGGAACATATTCTCTAGCGATCTGGTGCGATGATGATTCGGTGATGACAATGGCGGTGAGGAATGTCACTGTGGATGGTGGGGTTTCATGATGATGGTGGGGGGTGTGATACGACTTAGACTACTGTGGGTTCTTGTGGCTCGAGGTATCCTCAGGTTCTTTGGAATTTTTGAATTTTGTATCTCAATGTTTGACTCTTTGATTTTGGTTCCCGCATTTGGTGTATGGTGTTTTGGGTATGGTGCTTCGTGAGTTGGTATGTAGTATGATACAGTGATGACTTTTATTTTGAAATGCTTAAAGTTTGTAATTTGAAATTTGAAATGATGGTGAAGGTTTTTATAAGGTTCCCACTTTTCGTTAAAGTGAAAATTTCAATAAAATAAAAAATTTATTGTGGTAATGATACTGAGTAGGATACCCTAATACAAAAAATCATATAATGAAGGAAATACAGTCAACTCTACATAAGTATATGTCTATAGCACATTTAAAAATAATATCTAGATATATTCAACAAAGACACACAATTTAAAGATAATTCACAAACATAGTATATCATCCTAGAATTCCAAGTAGAAGATTACATAAAACACTCACCTAGGAGAACACACTCCTGAGTCCGATAATATTGATGACATCTGTCTGAGAGGTAATGCTCCTCAGGTCCTACCATTATAAGTACATTATGAAGGTCTAAAGATATATGATAAACATATGAGGACCACTCCCAAGGCCATGGTGTGATACCAACAACTCAATCTATATGAACCCTCTAAGTGAAGGATCGGCACCCATGTTGTGTTGGTCACTATAATACCAAGAACTCCACCTAGGGCATGAAGATGAATAGAGGATCTCACTTTGGGCCTCACGGAAGGATTCCAACAACTATATCTAAGAATTAATGCTAAAGGGATCATATTCCTAAGAGTAGGAGATGATTCAATAATAACCCTCAAGGAATGGATATGGGTAATGAACCCTGAAAAAACTTTTCCAAGATATAGATGACAAGGGACCCAAGTCATGTCTAATATAGTACATGGAATATAGAAGGGGTCACACACCGTTTCCCTTGACTCTGGGTCCTAACCATGTAAACGAATCATGTCTCAAGCCATTTCCATGTATAATTATATAGATTTTCGGATGCTCGTGTACTCTACCCATGTTCTAGTAAACGACTTTAGACCGCGTACTTGTTCTCGTGTACTAGTACACAGCTTAGACCATGTACTTCAGTCCATGTCATGTTCATGTAAGGGAGTACACAGCATGCTCCAACCCATATACTTCAACCCATTTCTATGTACCCTATGAGTTACATGATAAGTTACTAGGGAGAGACCACACACCATGTGACAGGTGTCACACACCATGTGATAGTTAATCATGAAAAAAATATCTCAAAATAACCCCACAAATATGCATGATCCATGGATCAATCCATTGGTCGATTGATCTATTTCTATCATAGGAATTAATAATGGGGAAATAAATCCAAATAAACCAACCCCCTACCTCAATTAGTATAGATTGATGATGAAGAATGGGTTTCTGTTGTGATCATTGGTTATATCCTTTGAATTTGTTTCATGTCGACCATCGATCAATGATCTGGTCATCGTTCATTTGAGATAAGTCCTCTAATTCTATCTTTAAATAAACTTCAATTATTCCAAGGTTATGTGGATAACCATTGAATTCCAACATGATAGTCTATTTAAAGACACTCTAATAGTTATGTCAAAGAAAATAATTAAAAAGAATTTATTTAATTATTTTACTCATTTTCATGCCCAAGATGTATTCTCTATAGATGACCCATGCTGACCAAGGTTAAGTCACACCTAGGGTAAAACCCATATTCTAAACTCAATGGTTCCCTCAGATTTCTAATTTGGGCACCCATTTATAATTTATTCTACTTTTTCAAGAAAACTGCATGTGTGTACTATTTAATATATTTCAAACATTTTTTATTGGCACACTGGGCCTCTGAATTTCATGTCGTCTCTATGCTTAGTCTTGAAAATAATCCATAAAATATGTAAAAATAATACATAGAAAATATGATTCATTATAGAAAGAGGGTTGAGATTGCAACACTCCTGGTAGCTCGACATCCTGAGTCATATGTCTACCATCAAACTCTCTAGAAAATCTGTGTTAAGATCATTATCGTGCTCCATCATGTCATGCTATAAGTATGTCAACACATTTAGATCATAGATTGGGTTAGTAATTTTACCTCAACTTTAATCATATCCTACGGTAGTCGTGAGTCCTTCAATATATCCCATCCTTAAACAATTAAATTTTCCATCTAAATACCACCATGTTCAATGTTGTTACTACTGACCCTCCAAAGGATCATAGAAATAGATCTATTGACATAGGGAACGATAGGGAAAACTCACCTCAAGGGGTGAAAAAGTACCAAGAAGGCCCCCTACAGGCATCTACACTCATCTATAGAGATAGGTATTGAGCCTTAGGAGTCCCCTAAATGAGATGTGACTGCCTAACCATCAGTATTTTGACAAAGGAAAGGGAAATATTGAGCATGATGACCCATATAAGGTTTCACTTAAAATTGAGTCAGTCCCCAGGACAACCACATTACTTCAAGAGCTCGAGGAATACAAAAATCCCACCACTAAGCATATTGTTGAGTGGAACCCAGGACTTAAAAACTTCATAAGAGACCTCATCTATCCTCCAGTGGAGAACCTAGCCCCCTTTAGTCAGACACCCCAATTTGAACTTAGTGGCATTGCATGAACAGTTAGGGCACAAACCGAGGAGTACAAAAAAATATTGAGATGCAAATCACCTACCCCACCTGAGTAGCATGATTACCCATATTTGGATCAAGTTTTTGTTGCTCCCTGAGTTAATGAGCATCTAAAAACATTGTCCATGTCACAATATCCTCATACATAGACTCAAATAATTCTTTGTATTCCAATATTTTATCCATGACCAAGTAAATTTTGGATTAGTCAAATTGGGAAACATTCCAGTGTAGGTGGAACTTGTTTCTACTAACCTCGATAGTGAAAATAAAGATTCTAGTGAGTGGAAATAGTTTCCCTGCCACAATATGTATAAATATGATGACTGGTTGGTTCACAAGGTATTCATTCATTCCCATGGTATCATCCATGGCCTCTTGAGAAAATCAAAACCCCTTGTGGTTGTCACGCCACCTCCAACCGATATTTCCACATATGCATTGCAATCTCACAAGTATCAAAATAATAGAAACCAACAACAAAATGGAAATCATAGTCATCCACCGGAATTGAATCCAACTCGCACCCCTGGTGACTTCATGATTCCTAAGTTGGGAGACATTCCTAGGGTCTGCCTAACCCTAGACTATTCCACTGATGAAGAGAAAGAGTACACCTCTGTTAATTTTGTTGAGCTAGTGGACCACTTCACATTACCCAACAATGAGGAATTACATGAAAACACCTTGAGATCCTTTGAACTAAATCATTAAAGGATATTCAAAGGACATGTGAGTCGTCATCATGTTCAGGCTAGTGCTTTAAACTAGTATATTCATGATACTAATGCTGGATAGTAATCCTTGAGTAGAACTCGTCAAGCCCATCCCATCTGGCCACCCTATTAGTTATACCCCTACAACCGACTGTATTGATTAACTTCATAGCTCATCCATGAGAATTCCATGATCATCCATGTCCATCCAAGGACCATACTAATCCAACTAATACCCATGAATCAGTTTTTTAGTGAAATCCAACTAACTTGTAGAAGAATGTTTCTAGTACTACACAGGCCCTGATTGTTCATCCAACATCATCTATCACATCCCCTTAAAAGGATTGACCCTCTGTAAGAAAACATATTCCCTTCACATGGAAGTATGTTGTGCTAAAGAACCTCACTTTAATACCCATGAGGATTTTGATTCTCAAGTCACTTCGTATATCAAAGGAAATGTGTGAGGCCCTCAATGAGCCTTGAAAAGACCCCTTCAATATAAGGATGAGGTAGTTATCACTAAGACCTACTATGTAGAAAAGTTCGAGCAAGAGGAAGGTCAAGTAATTGTCTCATTTTCTAAATAATACAATGGTGTCACCATTTAGGAGAACATACACCCACTATAAATCACTATATAGTTTAATGTCATGGAAATTAAATGCTACCTAGTGGATACTAGATCTAGGATAACCAAATAAAAATATAGATGATCCATAATCTGGGACTTATAGAAGCATAAATGACTCCCTACGACCTAATAATTTAGAGGTATGATAAGAGTGAGCAAAAGCACATATGAAAATTTGACTGAAGACTCAGTTTGGTGGTATGATATAAAGCATTGAATTTATGGTAGTATCATAGGATACTTCCTACAATGCACTACTGGGAAGTCCCTAGATACATTTTCATGCGGCGGTCCCCTATTCATACAACCAGTGCCTCAAGTAGTCCTTTCATGGTTGAGTATGGGTATTGTAAGGTTATGAGTCACCCTTTGAATCTTTTGAGGCTCGCTATCTGTATAATGGGTATTATAAAAGGGAATAAAATCATGTCCAAACCGATGGGGTTGAACACATAAATTCCACTTATAATATAATGGACACCACAGTCGATCCATGGGTAGACATGAAAGATAGATTTATTCTCCTGATTTACTAGTTATATCCCATGATGCTAGATTTGGGAGGTTGTTTTTTCATTTCTATGAAAAATGAGTGTTCATAGATTAACTTGTACTCCTACACTGGATAGTCCTAGCTAATACCAGAAGATCCTACTCCTATAGAGTACTGATAAGTTCAACCCTTGTCCACTGATCCATGAAATTCCCACATGTTCCACAAAGTAGAGAAAACTCAACAAAGGTTAACTCATCACCGTTGATTTGATGTCAAGAGAGGACCTCATAGCTGAAAACTGAATGGAATTGGATTAGAATCTTTTTCCACCATAGTCTTAGCAAAATGGGAATGCCTCACCAAGGATTTTGTATCTACTAGAGAAGACACTAGCACTCCCCTTAGGTCAAATATCTCAGAATATCCACTTCCACCATCTGATTCCCCTATATCAGATGTTGAATAGTACTTAGAATATTCCCCTCCTACATTTGAAGTGGGTGTCTCTACCACTATTAATGAGTTAACCCAGGAGAACCTTGGTATTGAGGAAGATATGAGGCTGACACTGATTAGTGAATCTATGTCCCAAGAAGAGGAGAAATAGTATGTGCCCTTTCTAAAATAGTACCATGATGTATTTACCTAAATCCATGATAATATTCTAGGACTAGAATCTCGAGTCATTGTTCATCATCTTGACCTACAAGTGGGTCATTACGTGTTCAAATAGCCTCTAAAAAAGATAAACCCCTCTCACGATGTCATGGTTGTGGCCAAATTTGACAAGAATATTAAATCTAACTTTTCCAGGGAGGTCTAATACCCCATATGGCTAGCCAAAATTATCCCAATTGGGAAGAAGAATGGGTAGATCAGAGTCTTCATCAACTTCTGGGACCTCAACCTCCATTTTACAAAGGATAAGTTTCCCCTTCTAGTGATAGATATGTTGGTTAATGCTATAGATGGATTCCAGGACCTCTCCTTCATGGATAAATACTTCAGATATAATCATATTTGGATGACCCACAAGGATGAGGAGTCCACCACCTTAAGGGTTCCCCAAGTAACTTTATGTTATTAGGTGATTCCATTTGTATTTAATAATGTTAGAGCTACTTACTAGTGGGCTATGTACCACATATTTAAGATTATTCACAAGAAATTGGTGGAATTATATGTGGATGATCTAGTGGTAAAATCCCACATTCATTATGGTCATCTTGTAACATCCCAGGTTTTTGAGCAAGTCAATTTTACTCAATCTTTTTGAATTGTTAGTTAGGTGAGCATGGAAACTTTATTTTTTTGGGATTATGAACCAAATTTCAAGAGGTTTATTAACCCATGGATTTGTTTTTAGATATTTATTAAATCTTGTAAAGTGTATTGGGGTTTTATATGATTTTATGGTGTGTCGGGCCCTGAAAACTCAGTTTTGAGGAAGTGCAGACAAAGGTTCATGGTTTGATCAAACTATTCGGATTGCAGGGGAAAATTGTGTGGCCCAAATTTGAACTAGACATAGTTTTTCAAATCATGTGGGTTGGTACACATAGCTGTGTGTGTATATATAGCTTTTGGATAGAGGGAATACACACAGGTTGTGCATGGTTTGGAAAACCATGCACCTAGCTATGTGAAGTGTGGTGTTTGGGAAATAAGGACCGCATGATTAGTGCACAGTTATCAAAACCATGTGTCCAAACTATGTGGGTCATTAAAAAGTGTGAAATGAAAAATTTTACCCTCCCTTATATTTATCCTTTTCTCTTCATTTCTATTCCTTTTCGTATGCACAGTAGTAGGGGAGATCCCATTCTTCTCCTCCCCCTAGACTTTAACCTCCTCTCCTCATCTGAGCTCCAATTGGAGCTATGTCTATCTTGTTGGAATTGTATCAGAAAGGCTTTGAATAATTTTGATTCTCTTTTTAATTTATATCACCATGTGGAATGATAAATTTATTCATGATATTTTTACTTATTTTTAGGGAATTTTTCTAAAACTCCAATTTCTCTTTTTTTGGCTTCAGTTAGTGGTCAATATCAGAAGAGTGAGTGCCTACAAGTATAAAGTAGGTGGTTCCTAGATTTCTTCTTAATTTTATAGATGTTTTGGGGTGAGTACCTAAATATTCACATTGGGTTTTCTAATTGATATCCTTAAATAATCAATGTTTGTCCTTAAATTGATGAATTGATGTTATGGGATGTCATTGGGTATTCCCTAGCCTAATTATACATGCTAAACTAGGTAAGGGTATTTTGATCAATTGGTCATGTTCGTCTAGTTTTTTTTTAAAAAAATTAATTAAAATTTTATATTATTATGATGGTTCCATGGGAACATGATAGGCATGGCCCGAGATAATTGAGGTGATGTTGATCACCGAGACTAAGGAAACATGGCGTTCAGGTTTGGATCAGTCCAAGACACATGGGTTTATGATGATTACTAGGTTGAAGTGACATGGTTTTTAGTTTGATGTGAAAAGGTCATCAAGAATGATGCCATAGATCTCATTGGTTTCAGATGGTATTGACCATCAAGACATAATGACATGGTCATAGGGGAATGAGGTGTCTCATGATGTGGATTAGGTATTGTTTGTGATTTCCACTCACCATTGTTAGCTAATGTGTCGCTAGAGTCATGTGCACACGGATAGGACTCAGTTGAGGTGTTGTTGGCCACTCATTGTGTGTGGTGGACTCTGTACAAATTTTGGATTAGGGGGTGGTGTTGACCATCAATTGTGTTGTAGGTGGTCACCATAGAAATCCTTGGTGGATGGTGATGGACCATTGGTAGATGGTGTTGGGACCATCAGTTAGAAGATGAGGCTCTCTGTTATAGTTGTAGCTGATGGAACAAGATTATTAGAGGATGGATATCATAATGCCTTTGGATTTCAGGCTACTGAGACTATGGTGATTCATTATTTATTTGAATATGGATTTCACGATGCCTCTGAATGTTGGAATGTTGAGCTGATGGTGATTTTATGAGTAGAGTTTTGAGGTACCAGGGACATATTGATGGGTGTAACATTCTAACTCCAGTTACATGATTGATGGCATGAGGTTTTGGTGGTATATTTATGGGTGGAACCTGAGGGTATACCTGGTATAATATTCTTTAGGGGACGCCTGGGCACTAAACCATGGTTCCTCACCACTAAAAATATATTTTTTTATAAATTTATTGTATGCTAAATATATATTTGGGGGAATGCATTTGGAGACATACCAGCATTGGATGAACCAAATAAACACTCACATGTGTCTGTTAAGCACAAGTGGAGTGGGTTATTATTATTACATGTGAGTTGCTTCTTTTTATTAACATAAGCATACACTATAAAATTATGGATGTAATATAGAAACATATTGGTGGGGGGCTATTAATTTTATAATCACACCCTACAAAAACCCCTTAGGACATGTGTAGACTTTATGGTTTTGAGATCAAGTAAGGATTCTGGATTAGAAGTTGGACTTTAGTGATTATGTTGTACCTTTGGTATAGGATGGATGCTTGTGGACCAGGTGGTTCCTCCACATCGAGCCTGAGTTACTTTTTGATATTTTTTCATACTTATTATATGTACTATCATGGTCATCCATAAGAGACCTTACTTATCTATTTTTTATGACCTAAAATTATTTATCATCTAGAAATGGTATTATGCCTTTGGACTTATTATTACTGCTGTTATTTATTCTACTTATACTTTGTTGATATTATTTATTATGTTATTTTATATATGTATGGACCATTATTATTATCACCAACTAAGGTTATAGTATCCCCACTATCACCTAATCAAACCCTCACTACTGGTTGGCAGCCTTTGGCATACGGGTAGGTGCTCCTAAGTCCCAGTGGTGAACCATCCTGAAGCACTGTTTGTGTGGAAAATCAAGGAAATGGGTACAGAGATTGTGTTTAGGTTCCTGCATCCCCATGCATTGGGGATAGAACAAGTTTCCAAGGGTGGTAAAAAAATTTCTATTGTGTTCATTTATAGTTTATTTTATTTCCACCTCGAGTGGCGCACTTGGGTTTGATGATTACCTATTATATTGATTTTGACCCTTGGCCCAGTATGGTAAGGGAGGATTTTTTATGCATCATGGTAGGCACATAGGGTTACTTTATATATATATGTTTTTGTAAATAACTTCTTGGGACCTTGAATATGCTATGATGGGTTGGGTTTTTTAAAGTTTAAACAAAAGTTAAATAGTGTTTTCTTAATTAGCTCTTTTGGTGGCATTCTGCTCATACAGCCTATGTATGTGGTTCTTGATAAGACTAATATGTGATATATGGGCCTGAATATATTATAAGTAGGAAGGGATGTAAAAAATGGGTTGAATTTTCTAAAGTTTCAATAAATAATTTAAAAAATGTCTTCCTCTATAGACTTTTTAGGGGCATTATACTCAACAACCCCAGATTGATATACATGATATGTGATGCTTGAATCTATTATGAATAAAAAAGGGGCTATGAGACCATATTATTTGTGATTTATGACTCTTTAATGGGTATTAAAAGGTCCATGAGGATGAATGATATATGATACATGACTCTGATATGGGTAGGTAAGGGGCCATGAGGTCGGATGTCATGTGACATGGGTTCGGTAGGGGAGTGTAAGGGTGATGAGATGCACTGCCTATTACATATTTCCATGTCTATGATATATATATATATATGTATATGTATATATATATATTATGGATGTTTGACCGTGTTATTTGGTATTCAGTGTGATTCCACCTATATAACTTCTGATGAAGCTTCAGGAGGGTGGGATATGGTGCTGCATGAGTGTTCATGGGATGAGGCCCCTGAGGGTTGGGATGAGGCCCCTCAGGGTCAGGATGATGTCTCTAAGGGCTAGGATGAGCCTGTAAGGTTCGGGATAAGGCCTCTGAGGTTTGGGTTGATTATGAGACATAGGTACAAGCTTCGGTACATGTAGGGTAGTTGTAGAAGATGGAAGACATTGGGCCATGTCTAGATGAGTAGCTCAGGGAAATATTGGTTCGTGGAATATAGGGTATTGATAGGGGGCTTAGGTAACTAAGCCATCCATGGCTTATTTGATTCGTGAGTTCTGGTCTTAGCACCCACCATTATTCTATAGTGAGGGTAGACCGCAGATAGTAGAGAACTGAATCAAGTTAGTGAATACTATATTTTATTATCTTGAGACACCCCCAGTTCATAGGGTAAAGTTAGAGGTTTATATTCTTAGATAACTAGAAAATAATTGGTGGGAAATATAGGTATAGGCTAGAAAACAGTATGGACTAGCTTAGAAGGATTTTGAGATGAGGTTATTCAAGAACTTATTCCTAGAGACATTGAGGTTGGATAGTGCTTGTGATATATTAAACCTCTAGTAGGGAGAGACATATAGTATGGGTTATGTTTTCAATTTCATGGACCATTCCTGATTTTCACCTGCTATGGTGGGTGACGGCATTACCAAGTTGAGGCGGTTTGAGGATGGTTTGCGGCTTGCCATCAGGGTGGAGGTGAACATCTTCGGGCTGACATCATTCATTGAGGTGGTGAATTAGTCACTAATAGCCGAGGAAAACCTAATGAACTGGTTGAATTCAAGTTGGGTGATGACATCAAGTGAGATGAGCAGTGATGCTTCAGGTAACCAGAAGTGAGACTGTGAGGAGTTTTATCAAGGCTGTCAAGTCAGAGACTCGGGTAGGCCACAAAGGAGTGATTCTTTGATAGTGTGCTTCTAGTACAGGTAGTCGGGGTATGTTCAGACTTAGTGTGAGTGGTATAGAAAGTATTTACATGCATATGGTCAAATGGGAAATCTATAGAGGTTTGTATGAAGTCTTCTCAGATAGCTAGGAGTCATGGATTGGGTCAGACTCAGGGATATGAGGTAGGATAGGGAGTGGTGCCAGGAGTTGTTATCTAGTATTCTACTATACATAAAGGTCATGGAAGATATAGAGATACCCAAAAAAGGGATTAGTGTCTAGTATATGGTGCATCTCTGTAGGGAGTCTAGGCCTTGGGTAGTTAGGCTCCAAGATGGTTTCATGTTGTTGAGATGCTAGGGTCAAAGAAGGTCGGTGAACTGATGAAAATTAGAGGTACTCCTTTATAGTGGCATGAATTTTTGTTTTATCATGTCCAGTTATAGTGCATGAGGTGCATGTGTGTGTTTTTTTATTAACCAGGAATTGGTTAGTATGTTGGCATCGATTAAGATGTGATATATATATATATATATGATGTGTATAAACACCGGGATTTATTGTGGGCATCAGTTTAATGCGTGTTTTTTATGTGGTGCATAGGAATCGAGACTATAGTAATCATAAATATGTGTGTGTGTGTGTGTGTGTGTGATACAGGATTATTTTTTAGCATCTTTTGAGGTACAATACTTATGGGAATCTGGTGAGATGTGGGACTTGATGGGTGTCATGCATGAAATAGGTATAATTGATCACCTGATGAGGTAAAGGAATTATGTTATGTCATGTGAGGACATGCATGTCTATGGATAGTTTGTGGAACCATCAAATCGTTTGATTTTTGGTTCATGAATTGACTGGGTAGATAATTCCTAATGTGGGGAATGCCACAGGGGGAATTAGCCTCTAACATAATAACCATGTTATACCAGGTTAATTTGAATGATATGGGTATGTTTAGTACCATATCCTGGTAAATACTAATAGCTTAGGGATGATATATTATAATGCGGGTATGCTGTAATGCCTTGGGTTTTGGTGTGGGTCAAATTTCCTCAACCTTTTTGAATTTTTAGTTTGGTGGGTAGGACAAATTTTTTTTAGGATTAAGAACCTAATTTAGAGAGTTTTATTGGACCCGTGAATTTTTTTAGGTGTGGTTTAATTCTCCCAAAGTGTCTATGGATTTAGGATGATTTTTGAGAACATCGGGCCCTAGAAACTCAGTTTTTGTAAAATGCTGACAGAGGTTCATGGTTTGATCAAACCGTGTGGCCTGCAAGGGGAAATGGTGCCACCCACATTTTCACTAGACATAGTTTTTCATACTATGAGGGTGGATTAGCACATCCATGTGAGTCTCTATAGATTTTTTATAGAGGGTATACACATGAACTACACACGTTTTGTAAAATCATGCGCCTAGTGGTGAGAGGTGTGGTGCTTGGGAAGTAAGCACTACATGGTTGGTGTACAGTTAGCCAAACTATGTGGCCAAACCATGAAGGTCATTAAAAAGTATGAAATGATGGTTTTTCTGATCCATTATATTTATCATTTTCCCCTCATTTATCCTCCTTTTCTCATGAATAGTAATAAATGAGATCCCATTATTCTCCTCCCCCTAGGATTTGGACTCCTCTCCTAATCTGAGCTCCAATTTGAGCTCTATCTGCCTCATTGGAAGAATATGTGTAAGGATTTAAATCCTGCTGCTTTTGTTTCTTGTTTATATCTCTATACATAATGCTAAATCTATTCAAGATATTTTCCCCTATTTTTAGGGAGTTTTTCTAAAACTCTTATTTCTCACTTTTCAGCTCAAGTTAGAGGTCAATGTTAGATTAGAGAGTACCTATGAGTATAAGGTAGGTGGTGCCTCAATTTCTACTTAAATTTACAAGTGTTTTTAGTTTCATACCTAAATACTCATGTTGGGTTGTCTGAGTGATACCCCTAATTAATTAATGTTTTCATTTGAATTAATTAATTGATGTTATTGGATTTCTTTGGGTATTCCCTAGCCTAATTATACATGCTAATTCAGGTAAGGGGATTTTAACCAAATGTGAAGGTTAGGATAGTTTCCTGTTTTAAATTAATTAAATTATTATATGACTACGATGGTTCCATGGGAACGTGATGGGAATGGCCTGAGGTAATTAAGGTGATGTTGATCACCAGGATTTAGGTGACATGGTCTTCGGGTTGGGCTCAGCCTGAGACACGTGGAGTGATGATGATCACCAGGTTGAGATTACATGGTTGTTGGTTTGAGGCGACAAGGTCATCAGGAATGAGGGCATGGCTCTCAAGGTTCTGATATAATGTTGAAAATCGGTAATTCGCAACATGTTCACAGGGGAACAAGGTGTCAGATGACGTGTCTTAGTTATTTTTGGTGATTTATTCTTGCAATTGTTGGTCAACATTCCATTGTAGATGTGTGCATGCAGATAAGACTCAGTTGAGGTGGTGTAGACCACTCATTATGGGTGGAGGCCTTTGTAGATATTTCATTTTAGGTGATGGTGTTGATCATCAGTTATGTTGTAGGTTTTCACCATAGAAATCCATAGTGGATGGTGATGGACCATATGGAGATGGTGTTGGGACCATCAGTTGGAGTCTTAGGATCACCATTATACTTGAGGCCTATGGGCTAGGATTTTTGGAGGACGGACATCACTGTGCCTCGGGATGTCAACATGTTGAGCCTGTGGTGATTCATTATTTATTTGAGGATGGGCATTGTCATTCTTTGGGACATTAGAATGTTGAGACGATGGTTGTTTTTTGAGTGGAGGTTTGAAGGACCAAGGACGTATTTATGGGTGTTCTGTTTGGATGTCAATTACATGATTGATGACATGAGGTGTTAGTGGTATATTTATGGGTGGAACCTAAGGGTTTACCTGGTATGATATTCTTTAGTGGATTCTTGGGAAATAATCCATGGTTCTTTAACACTATAAATATATATTTGTAGACATGTATTTTATGCCAAATATATATTTGGGTCATGAATTAAGAGATACATCAACATTGGCCGAAGTAGGTAAATACTCACTTGTGGAATTAAGAACAAGTGGACAGAGTTATTTATTATTATTACATGTGAATTGTTTTTGTTTATTTATGTATTCATACACTATAAAATTATGGATGTAAGATAGACACACATAGGTGGTGACCTACTGAGTTCATACTCACACCCTACATGGGCCCCATGAGACACATGTATACTTTATGGTTTTGAAATCAGGTAAGTATTTAGGCTTAGGAGCTAGACCTTAGTGATCATATTGTACCTTTTTCATGGGATAAATGGTTGTGAACCAGGTGGTTCATCCACATTGAGTTGGAGTTTCTTTTTTATCTTTTTTCATACTTATTATATATACTTACATGGATTTACATGGGCGTCCTTTCTTATATATTTTGTATTACCTAACATGCTTTATCATCTACAAATGGTATTATGGATTTGGACTTATTATTATTGTTAATATTTATTCTTCTTTGGTTGTATTAATACTATTTCTTCCATTGTGTTATATATGTATAGACCACTATTATTATCACCACTTGAGGATATTTTCTCCCCATTATCACCTAATCATACCCTTGCTGCTAGTTGGAAGCCTTTGGTGTATGAGGAGGCGAGTCTAAGGCCCAATGGACAACCATCCCGAAGCACTATTTGAGTAGAAAATTGGGTTGGGATGTTACAAATCTCACAGATCTTTAGAAAATGTTTTTCTTCCTCCACTCCTAACACTTATAGATGCACCACTGAAAGTTAAAATTCAAGGTTACCTTTGGAAAATTTCTCATATTTTTCATAAGATATAGAATCATCGAAGTTGGTCTAGAGAAAATCCAGTTCGTCAGTCAAATGCCTCCCCCAAGAAATCTCTAGGTGGTGCAAGGCCTCCAAGGCCACTAAGCCTAAATACTCTTATTTATTGAAAATTTGGTTGGAAAGTGTAATCCCTTCTCAAGGCTCATGAAAAAGGAATATTTTACTACTAGGATAATAACTACCATATCGCCTTTGAGTATATCAAGAAGTACATGCTACATCCTCCATTTCTAATGTCACTCATATCAAAAAATCCTTTAGACTTTACATGAACACTCTGGAATGGTCACTCAATACCCTTATATCTTATAAAAACAAGAGGGTATGGAAAATAGTCTATACTATCTCAACTACATGCTCCTCGACACAGAGATCATATAATCCCCCATCGAGAAGAGTTTCCCCACATTGATCTTTGTAGTGCAGAAGTTGTGATGTTAATTGAAACATCGTGAGATATAGGTGGTGTGTCAAGTAGACCCACTAAAGTATATCCACAATCTCCCCATGCTGACATGATGATTAGAATGCAAGTCAGTAATCCTACAATAGTTAGACATCAGGTTTTTTCCCAAAAAAGGTCACCAAAGGCCACGCATTGGCAGACTTCCTGGTCACACATCCATCCCCTGAATAATTACCTCTAGATTTTGATTTTCTAGATAAATATATTCTCTCAATGGATCAAGCTATACCATGTTGACAGATTCACTTAGATGGCACCCCCAAGAGCTTGACCATTTGAAGGATCAATAACCCTAAGCTCAATAGGGTATTCCTAGGGATTATCTTCATCACTCCAGCACATGATGTCTTTCCATGATCCTTCCTATTGTAAAAAGGTTTCACCAACAATGAGGTAGATTATCATGCTATTATCACTAGTCTCAAGATAGCCCTTGAGATTAAATTTCCCTGTTTACATGTGAAGGGAAGCTCCAAGTTAGTCGTGAAACAAATCGAGGGTGACTACATCGTCAGAAAGCATGAGAAAGTTACCCTACTAGAATGTAACCATCAGATGATGGACTAGTTCCATTCTTATCCAAAGGTGAACCATGTTCCTCAGTAATAGAGTGGTTGATTTAATACTTTGTAAATTCTAGTTTTATCTCTTATAGAACCTAATCATTATGAATTGTTCATTCAGGTGGTACGTCAGAGGGTTATCACCCCTACCACCTCAGACGATGGTAACCGACAGGTAAATCAATTGGTTGTTGGTACCTATATACGAGGATCTTTAAATCCCCCTATAGATGAGGAAATTCCTAATTGGACGACTCCCTTTTTTGAGTATCTCAAGCATGGAATTATCCCACCAGACCTAGCTGAACGTGAGAGAATCTGCTAGCGTGCATCTTAGTTTACCCTCCATAGTGATCCTAAACTTGAGAAAACCCTCTATAGGAATAGGTTTGATTTAATTATCCTCCTTTTCATCTAAGTTAATGATACAAATCAAGTTATTCATGAGGTCTATGCTAGATCTTGTGGTGCCCATTAAGCAGGATTTAATCCCTCCCCCCAAATTTAGAGGTTGGGAAATTTTTGGCCCACCATGGTCCATGACTACATTGACTTCACCAAGAGGTTTCACATGTGTTAGATAAATGATAAATTTATGCATTAAATGCCATAGACTATTTAAACCACAAAGTATTCTTATCTCCTTATAGTATTGAGACTCGACATCGTGGTTCCATACCTTCCAGTAATGACTCAATAGTTCAGGTTTATTTTTACTGTAACAAAATTATTTTCCAAATGGGAAGAAGTGGTTCCACTCAACAAGGTCAAAACCCAATACTTGATTGATTTCATGATCTCCCACGTGATCCATTGGTTTGAAGTGCCTCATGTTATTCTCATATACAATGGAACCAACTTTTAGGCAACCAATATGAAGAAGTTGTATGTCATGTACAACATTAGATCCAACCATACTTATCACTATCATGAATAGGAAAATGGGAAGATTGAGGCATTCAATAAGACCATATATAACATCTTGAAGAAAATGGTGGGCCAGAACAAAAAAAGTTGGCCTAAAAAGCTTCCCAATTACCTTTGGTCTTATCAGATGACAACTCAAAATTTCACCCGGGTGACCCCGTATTCCTTGGGGTATGGAATAGAGGTAGTATTACCCAATGATGTTCAATTGAATTCACTTAAAATGGTTGTTCATGACTAGAAGGTTCTAGATATAATGGAATAATTACACCTAGATGAGTTAGAATCCCTTGAGGAAAATAGGATTCAGGCCTTCCATAACTTAGAGAGGCACCGGGATAGGATAGAGAGAGCATTAAACAAGAAGGTTTGTCTCTTCTCCTTCATCTAGGGTGACAGAGTACTGGCTCTTAGAATGTTGATGATACTTGAAAAATGCCACCAAATTTGGACCAAAATGGGAGGGATCTTACTTTATCCATAAGGTCTATTCCAATGGATCATACTCTTTAATTACCATAGATGGAGAGCACATCACACCTCCCACCAATGCTAAATTTCTCAAGCAATACTTCACATGAAACATATGGTCCAAGATTTATGAACTAAAAATAGAAGCTAACCTAATGTTCTGATCTCTATGACCTTAAACTAGTAGCAACCATAGTTCGAGTTGTATGAATTTAAATTGTCAAGCCCAACAGCCTCATCACATGATGTTAAATTCTATCCTTTCCCCATACAAAATTAGTATGCCTCATACGACAAATATGGGATAACCAAAAAAACATCCTCAGCACACAATGTTAAAATGTAGCCTTACCCTGCATAAAACTGAGATTCCTCATAAAAAAAGTATGAGATGGCCAAAAAAACATCCTCGACACACAACATTAAACTTTATTCTTACCCTATATAAAACCAAGAGTCTCATATGAAAAGTATGAGATGACCAAAAGGAATGTCCTCAACACATGATGTTAAACTGTATCCTTAGCTTATATGAATTCAGGATGCCTCATATCACAAGTATGATATGATTCAGTTTCCTTTCTAGAGAGGAAACTAACCCTATAGTGTCGGTATCCTACCACTCCAGGTCCCAAAACTACGAGTGGATTGATTTCAATTCCCTGTGGAATACATAGTGATTCCTAGACCTACTTTCTTTAAGTCCAACCTCAGCACCAAACTATTTTATGAATTCAACCTACTCCAAACCTTATGACCTTAAATTGTGTGTAGCTAGTTTTAGGATTACTTTGTGTGGTGCAGAGCCTCCCAAGCTTCATCACATCAAGTTTCTACCCTTTGGAACCACCTAAAAATCCTTGAAGTGCCTACTCCTATTCTAAGCATTATGACCATAAACTATGTGCATCTGGCCTCCTTGGAACCACCTCCACATATTTTTCTTCACCTTGATGCTTCAGCAATCCAATTCACCCCTTCTCTTTTTCATCGCATCCTTGATCAAGAGGATTGACCCTCTATTATTAATCTCCTACCACGTCATGATCCAGAACTATGTGCATCTTGATTACCATTCCCATGAGATATGCAGTGATTCATAGATCTCGTATCCTAGGTACAGACCACCTTCATTGACTCATTATGGGGCCTTTCCTTCCCTAGTATCATGACATCGACTTGGGTATAGTTTTTCAAGTTTTGTGTACCAAAGGGTCTCTTTTCCCCTCCTTTAACATCAATTTATCACTCTTTCATGCCACACAAGCCTCCTTAAGACACCCATACCCTATGGTCTAAGCTCTATGACCATAAACTAGTAACTATCCCTATGGTCTGAGCTCTATGACCTTAAACTAGTATTAGTCATAGTTTAAGTTATATTACTTTAAACTGTCAAACCCAACATCCTTAGGACATGACATTAAACTATATCCATACCCCATATAAAACTAGGATGCCTCATATTAAAATTATGGGATGACAAAAACCAACATCCTCAGCGCATGATGTTAAATGGTATCCTTACCCTGTATAAATTTGGGATTCTTTGTATGGACAATATGAGATGATTCAATGTCCTCATTAATGGTTTCAGTTGTAGAAGAAGCATGTGAAGGTGGGAGATATATTAAAATTTCTTTAAATAATCATTTCCTGAAACCAAGAGCGTGGATCTTTCACGTTAAATTTATAATTAATTTATTTAATATTTAAAGAAATAAATACATGGGATTAGGAACTTTCTTTATTGGTGAATGTTGATCATCTGGAAAGACCCTTTTGGATTACCTTTGTTGCGATGTGAGGATCCAAGGATAGAATCCCTCTAGCGGTGATCCACACGTTCTCATATGATCTCTGAGAAACACCACTCGATCTTCAAGTGCTAGCGCGACAATTACAATGTCTTTCATTGTTCATTCTTGATTTATCATTCTTCAGTCTTTAATAAATATCTCTTGCACTTCTTGATCTTGAGAGGGAGAGAGAATGGGAAGTTTATAGAGAATTCATTGTGCGCAGAAATTCTCTATTCTCAATTTTGGATGCTCTACATAATAGACATAGTCGCATATTTATGGAGTTATGATTTAAGTTAAAATATTATTTAATTGCATATAAATCATTAAATAAAATTTATTACCTTTAATAAATCACATGTCATATAATAATAATTATATAATTATTATTTTGTGGTGAACACCAACTTACGCAATAACAAATATTATATAATGGTCTTGTTAATTTATATTTTTCTTCTTACTCACTCTTGGTCCATTCAAACTCCTATAGAATTTATTGAACAACCAAATAAATATTTTATTTATAAATGAATATTTTATTCAAAATTTAACTCATAAATAAAATAAAATTTTATTCACAAGCTAGAGAATAAATATTTATTTAATTTATGCGATCAATATAACATGAATAAAATTATTCCTTAGACTTGAGAATAATATTTATTCCATTAATTAAACTCAAATAGAATTTAATTGAGATCAATGGAAATAATTAGTGTGTGGCCCTCTAGGATTATTTCTCATTAGCATTAGTCGAGCTTACCTAAAGTCCAAGATTATTGTCTAGCAATGGGTCAAGGCACCCAAGAGAAAGAACTTAATGTTGCAACATTGGAATCCACATATGAATGCTCACTATGTATTATAATCACTTTATCATAATATCTCATCAATTAGGTTTCACATCCATGTCACCAACCTATATGCTCGATATGTCTTTCTTTGACTATCTAAAATAAACATGTCATTGCACCATATCCATTGAATTTAATGAGACGATTCTATTCTAATAAAAGGTTCGAGATATCATCTTCCATAAAGATGGAAGGGACAAATCCTTCCTCGATTTATTCATTAATGACATGTCACTCATGTTGTACCCAACGTATCCAAATTCACTATAAACTATTATCGTCATGGTTTACAAAATAAATCTAATTATGCGAGTTGTAACATGCATTAATAACAATCTTAAAGTCTATGGACCATCACACATGCACGTAGATAGGAATATCTAATGACACCAAAACATGTGGAATTCCTACTAGTGGGTCTGTTCTCATAATCTTTCATCTTGGATATTACCAAGTGCAAACTTCATGAGAAGAAGAATCATATGCTTTTGAGTACTCTCACCTGACAGTCTATGTACTATGTGTCCCATCATAGTATGTTGTCCAACCACAGAACATTATTTGAGAATATCGTCATAGCACATCAAGGTTATCCACATATCAGGGAACTACAATGACCTTATCAATGTGACATATACTCTAAGAAATTATTACATTAGAGTGATGCAGAATGATAAAAAAATTGTAATAAAAAGTTTTATTAATATTCAATACATTGAATATACATGTAATCAAAGTAAAAAATAGTTGGTCCTAGGACACCAACTCCAACAAACTCCCACTTGGACAAGAGCTAACTACCTTCAACCATCAGTTCCCTAGACCTCACATGATAGTCATGTTTCTGCTGAGTTAAGGATTTAGTCAATGGGTCTGCCACATTGTCTTCCATACAAATACTACTCACTACAACTTCACCTCTCTAAGAAAAATCCCTCAAGAGATGATACTTTTGAAGTATGTTCTCCATTCATTGATGTGACCTTGAATATTTTCCAAGAGACACCACTGCAGTATTACCACAATAGAGTGTGATATGATCTTTACTACTAGATAACACATCAAACTCTTGGATGAAGTTGCACAACCATACTGCTTCTTTAGCTACTTCACAAGGCATAATATACTCATACTCTACTTTAGAATCTGCAAGCACATCCTGCTTTGAGGTCTTCCAGCTCACAGCACCTCCATTCAAAGTGATGATGTGTCCCATTTGTGACTTCATGTCATCTTGATCAGTTTGGAAACTAGAATCTATATGTCCTATGATGAATAGTTCCTCATCTCCTCTATAAACCAAGAACATATCCTTAGTATGCCTCAAATACTTAAGGATAGTCCCGACTGCCATGGTGGTCTCCCAGATCATCTTGATAACTTTCTACCACACTTAATGCGTAGGCAACATCTAGCCTAGTACATAGCATAGCATACATTAATGACTCAATCACTGATGTGTATGGAATCTTAGAAATTCTCTTTCTTTCCTCATGTATCTGAGGACATATTTTCCTAGAAGGATGAATGTCGTGTGAAATTGGAAATAATCCCCTATTGGATTGTTCCATACTGAATCTCTTCAGTATCATGTCAATGTATGTACTTTGACTTAGGTTGAGAAATCTCTTGGATCTATCATGATGGATCTTGATCCTAAGAATATATGCTACTTCACCCAAGTCCTTCATAGAAAAGCATTTATTCAACAATTCCTTAACAAACTGTAAGACCAGTATTTCATTTCCAATTTGTAATATGTCATCAACGTATACTATTAAGAAAACAAATTCACTCCCTCTAAACTCACTACGGGAAAAATGGGTATTTGCGACGGGTTATTTGCGATGTGGCGTTTACCCTGTCGCAAATAATGGTTATTTGCGATGGGGTCTTTCCGCCCGTCGCAAAAGGTTTGGCGCTCAATACGCGCCAAACCGCGGGTAAGGCTATTTGCAATGGATCCCTATTCCCGTCGCAAATAGCTGGCGACTGTATTTAGTATTTGCGACGGGGAAAGTGATCAGTCGCAAATACTTTGTCGGTAGGTGGTATTTGCGACGGGGGTCGTCGCAAATACCTTTTTACCTGCCCGATGAAATTAATGCGGGCAAAAGTATTTGCGACGAGTTACCCGTCGCTAATACCCCCGTCGCAAATAATCTAACCTATATATACCTACATTCGGTTTTCTTCTCATTTCACTCTTTACTCAACTTCTCTCTCTATCTCTACAGAAAAATTTTCTTCTAAAATTTTTCATAGTTTAAACTTTCAAATCAGAACATTATTTGCGATTGTAATACTCAGAAAGCTTTAGTTTTAAGGTATTTATCAATTTTTTTATTGTTTAATTAATTTATTTTATTTTTAGTTATTTATAATTTTTGTAAATTAGATGTAAATTAATTAAATTAGAATTACATATATTTTTTAAGTATTTATTTTTATTAATAGTTATATCTAATTGTTAATTAGGAATAAATTATAACAAATAGAAATGATTAGTAATGATTAGTAATAATTAGTAATAAATTTTAATAATTAGAACTAAATTGTAATAATTAATAATAAATTATAGTAATTACTAATAAATTGTAATAATTACAAATAAATTGTAATAATTACTAATTAATTGTAATAATTACAAATAAATAGTAATAAATTATAATAAATTGTAATAATTTGTAATAATTTGTAATAAATTTTAATAATTAGAATTAAATTTTAATAAATTTTAATAATTAGTAATAAATTTTAATAAATTTTAATAATTAGAACTAAATTATAATAACTAGTAATAAATTATAGTTTTTACTAATAAATTGTAATAAATTGCAATAAATTGTAATAATTACTAATAAATTGTAATAAATTGTAATAATTAGTAATAATTATTAATAAATTTTAATAATTAGAAATAAATTTTAATAAATTTTAATAATTAGTAATAAATTGTAATAAATTTTAATAATTAGAAATAAATTTTAATAAATTTTAATAATTAGAAATAAATTGTAATAATTAGTAATTATTAGTAATAATTAGTAATAATTAGTAATAATTAGTAAAAATTACTAATAATTAGTAATAATTACTAATAATTATTTACAATTAGTAATAAATTGTAATAAATTGTAATAAATTGTAATAAAGTGTAATAAATTGTAATAAATTGTAATAAATAATAATAATTAGTAATAATTATTAATAATTAGTCATAAATAGAAATAAATAGGATTAATTAGGATTAATTATGAATAAATAGCAATAAATAGGAATAAATAGCAATAAATAGTAATAAATAGTAATAATTAGCAATAAATAGCAATAAATAGAAATAAATTGCAATAAATTGCAATAATTAAGAATAGTTGCAATAATTATGAATAATTAGTAATAATTATAAATAAATTGTAATAAATTGTAATAATTAGAAATAATTAGAAATAATTAGCAATAATTAGCAATAATTAGCAATAATTAACAATAATTAGCAATAAATATCAATAATTAGCAATAAATAGAAATAAATAGGAATAAATAGAAACAATTAGGAATAATTAGGAATAATTAGTAATAATTAGAAATAATTAGTAATAAATAGTAATAATTGGTAATAATTAGTAATAATTAGTAATAATTATGAATAATTATGAATAACTAGTAATAAATAGTAATATTTAGCAATAATTATTAATAATTAGCAATAATTAGTAATAATTAGTAATAAATTTTAATAATTAGAAATAGTAAGCAATAATTAGCAATAAATAGAAATAATTAGCAATAAATAGGAATAAATAGCAATAAATAGGAATAATTAGCAATAAATAGAAATAAACAGCAATAAATAGGAATAAATAGGAATAAATAGGCATAATTAGTAATGATTAGTAATTATTAGTAATAATTAGTAATAATTCGTAATAATTCGTAATAATTAGTAATAATTAGGAATAATTAGAAATAATTAGCAATAATTAGCAATAATTAGCGATAAATTTTAATAATTAGCAATAATTAGTAATAAATTTTAATAATTAGCAATAATTAGCAATAATTAGCAATAATTAGTAATAAATAGCAATAAATAGGAATAAATATAAATAAATAATGATAAATATGAATAATTAGGAATAATTAGTAATAATTAGTAATTAATAGTAATTAATATTAATTAATAGTAATAAATAGTAATAATTAGAAATAATTAGTAATAAATAGCAATAATTAGAAATAATTAGCAATAATTAGCAATAATTAGCAATAAATATGAATAATTAGAAATAATTAGTAATAATTCGTAATAAATAGTAATAATTAGTAATAAATAGTAATAATTAGTAATAATTACTGATAATTAGTAATAATTACTAATAATTAGTAATAAATAGTAATAAACAGTAATAAATAGTAATAAACAATAATAAACTTTAATTAGCATCAATAATTAACAATAATTAGCAATAATTAGTAATAATTAGCAATAATTAGCAATAATTAGTAATAAATAAGAATAAATAGGATAATTAGGAATAATTAGGAATAATTAGTAATAATTAGTAACAATTAGTAATAATTAGGAATAATTATCAATAATTAGCAATAATTAGTAATAATTAGCAATAAGAGGAACAATTAGGAATAAATAGCAATAAATATTAATAAATAGCAATAAATTAGCAATAAATTGGCAATAAATTAGCAATAAATTAGCAATAATTAGTAATAATTAGTAATAATTAGTAATAATTAGTAATAATTAGTAAATAACATTAAACAATATTAATAATTAGAAATAATTGGGAATAATTGGGAATAATTAGTAATAATTTGCAATAAATAGGAATAATTAGAAATAAATAAGAATAAATAGGAATAAATTATTAATAATTAGTAATAATTATTAATAATTAGTAATAATTAGTAATAATTAGTAATAAATAGTAATAAATTGTAGTAATTAGTAACAATTTGTAATAACTAGTAATAATTTGTAATAAATAGTAATAAATAGAAATAATTAGAAATAATTAGCAATAATTAGCAATAATTAGTAATAAATAGCAATAATTAGCAATAAATAGAAATAATTAGCAATAATTAGTAATAATTAGCAATAATTTGAAATAATTGGTAATAATTAACAATAATTAGAAATAATTAGAAATAATTAGTCATAAATAAGAATAAATGGGAATAAATCATAATAAATTCGAGTACATTGATAAACTGGAAAAATTTTCAACAGATCGACGACACTCCTTTTGATCGACGTCTCAGCTCCTTGTATCTTTCTTTTACTAAAATCAATATAAAAAATATTCTTGGACATACGTCAGAGAAGATTTTTCATAGTGATTTAAGTTAGAAAATCTTGCAATGAGGTGATCTATTAGATAAAAGAGGCTCTTTTTTCCGATGACTCATCCCCTTGTAACTTTCTACGACTAAAATTACTATGAATAGTCTGCTCCAATGTACGAATATTCATTTTCATATGCACGAGAGCATGGGTAGCAGCGTGGAAAGGTCTACCTGCTCTCCATCCTCATGCATACGGAAATGGATATTCGTACGTCAGAGTAGACTTTTCATAGTGCTTTTAGTCATAGAAAGTTGCAAGGGGATGAGTCATCAGGAAAAAGTTCTGTCACCAATCCATTGGAAATTGTGCTGCCAGTAATTAACAATAATTAGTACAAAATGCCTGAAATTAATAATAATTAGTGGTAATTAGTATAAATTTTTATAAATGAGTGTAGATTAGTATAAAATATTAAAAAATAGTATAAATAACTATAAAAAAAATATTTTAAATTGATAGAAAAGTTAATTTAATTGTCTTCTCTTTTTTGGATAGTGTTTATATTATATTTAATTATACAAAATAAATAATTACTTCATATTTTTTAGAAAAATATGGAACGAGGAAGTTGTCAATAGTCCTTATTAGATGATCGTTCTTGGATAACTCAGTGTAAGAATCCAAATAGTTCTGGTTTAAATCATGTATATATTGAGGGTGTTCAAGTTTTCTTATCATTTTCATCATTGAAACCAAAATTTGTTTCAGAAGGGACAATTAAGTGTCCTTGTAAAAAATGTGCTCTGAGGACGTATGATACATTTTACAATGTTGGAAGTCATTTATTGCGTTTTGGTTTTCAACCAGATTATGTTTTTTGGTATCAACATGGTGAACACAGTTCTAGAGAAGATATTAATAATTTGGTTCCAGATCCAGCACAGTTTCAAAATTTAGTACATGATGTGGCAGTTCTGTCTATTCAACAAACTAAAACTTAGGATTATATTGATTTAACTCCTAAGTTAGAACTATCTCATTTATATTAGTTGTTGAGGTCTGCTGAGGATGCCTTATATCATGGTTGCAAGATAAGAAAGTTTTAATCAATTGCTAAATTTATGGCCATTAAATCATATAATGGAATTTAAAATAGTTGTTTTGATCAGATATTCTATTTGTTAAAAACACCACTACCCGAAGGAAATGTTTTACCTTCAAATTTATATGAGAGTAAGATATTGGTTCGTTATTTAGGTCTTGGTTATCAAAATATTTATGCATGTTCAAATGAATGTATCTTATATTATGGTGAAAATGAGTTGTTGGATAGATGTCCTACATGAAGACAATAAAGGTATAAAGAAGCTCAACCAGGGAAGTATGGATTTTTTCTTGTAAAACAAATGAGATATTTCCCGCTCACACCCATATTGCAGCATTTATTTATGTCTCAAAACACAACATCATTGATGTCATGGAACAAAACCAAAATTTTAACTTGTAAAAGCTTAAATCTTCCCTCTGATGGTGATTTATGGAAACATTTTAACCAATTTCATCCGTCGTTTTCTTTAGAAGCCCAAAAAGTGTGATTGGGTCTTTCTACTGATGGTTTATATTTGTTTGGTTCTTACGGTAGTCAGTATTCATATTGGCCTATCTTTATAATTCCATATAATTTACCTCCATGGATGTTGATAAAGGAGACATATATATTTTTGACCTTATTAATTCAAGTTCATCCAAAAAATAATATCAATGTTTATTTAAAGTCATTGATTGATGAGTTAAATTCACTGTGGAGTAATGGTGTCAGTACATAAGATGTTGCTGTGAAGCAAAACTTCCTACTAGAAGCTGCATTGATGTGGACAATTAGTGACTTCCTAGCATGTGTAATGTTATCTAACTAGATTACACATGGTCCAAAATCATGTTCGTATTGTATGAGAGATAGAAAAGTGTTTATGCTCATCAATGGTATAAAACCCTATTTTTTCAATTTTCATCACAGATTTCTTTCAGATGATCATCCTTTTCAAAGAAACAAATATCATTTCATAAAAGTAACAGTTGTAAAAGATGGGCCTCCAATAATGATCTCAGGTACAGAGTTAAAATCAATTGTATCTTAATTACCTCCCATCATATTTGGACCAATAATAAACCAATATAAAATTGATGGGTTTGGAAAAGAGCACAATTGGATAAAACAGATCATTTTTTTGGATTATTCATATTGGTCTTATTTGTTGATTCTTCACATGTTGTATGTGATGAATATTGAGAAGAATTGTTTTGATAATTTTTTTCATACAGTTTTGGATACACTAGGTAAAATCAAAGACAATGTGAAGGCATTATTAGATCTTGCCCAAATTTGCAAGCAACCAGAACTTGAACTATTTGAAAATGTTAGATTGCAGAAGTTAATGAATCCAAAATCACCTTATACACGGTCCAAAGAGAGTCATTTATTTTTTTTCAGTGGATTGAAGAATTGAGAATTCCGGATGGTTATGCTTCCAATTGGGAATATGTGTCAGAAATGGTAATATTACCAGATTGAAAAGTCATTATTTTCAAGTTTTAATAGAAATACTTCTGCTAATTGAATTAAGAGGTTTGTTAAATCCAATAATTTGGTATTTTCTAATAGAAATGTCATATTTTTTGATACATTTGTGTGTCGACAATAGATTATGATGTCGTAAGTAAACTGCAAGAAGATGTCATTTTAATTTTATGTAAACTGGAAAAAATCTTACCGCTGGGTTTTTTTGATTTAATAAAACATTTGATATTAAATTTTCTGCATGAAACAAAATGTGGAGGTTCAATTCAGTTCTGATGGATGTACCCATCTGAGAGATTCATGCAGAAATTGAAAGAAAAGGTACTTAACAAAGCATCAGTTGAAGGCTCAATTGCAGAAGCTTATTTGTAAGAGGAAATTTCTTTTTTCTTATCTCATTACATTCAATTTGAATATCCCTCAAATCACAACCGCATGAGTCGTAATAAGGGAAATTTTTATTTCACATAAAAAATCAATTTAATACTTGTTATATTGATAATTGTTTCAAAACGTTTTAGGTATCTCAACATGGTGATGAAATTGATAATCGATTATCTTTATTGAGTAACCCACCATCCAAAATGGTTAAATATTATAA
Source organism: Viscum album (assembly GCA_963277665.1). NCBI lineage: Eukaryota > Viridiplantae > Streptophyta > Magnoliopsida > Santalales > Viscaceae > Viscum > Viscum album. Next base: position 1,678,740,762 of record OY728119.1, on the reverse strand, counting down.
TGCATATGTGGTGAATGGTTATCGATTTCATACATGTGCATATGGGGAATAAAAAAAAACAATTAATAGTGGTGTTTTCTTGAGAGTATCTCATCATAGAGAAACTAAAGTTGACTTTTATAGCATACTGGAAGAAATCATTGAAGTATGCTATGTAGGACAACATTACGTAACAATATTTAAATATAAGTGGTTGGATACTGAGAGAGGATTATGTGTTCATCTGATCCATGGAATCATTAATATTAAATATAAAAGTCTTCTTGAAGTAAATGAACCATTTTTACTGGCTCATCAGGCACATCATATTTATTATGAAAATTACTATTCTAATTCAAAGGAGTTGGGTGATTGGTGAAGTATAATAAAAATTAAGTCTCGAGAGAATCAATTTACTAAAAGTGAATGTGGTTCCACTGAAGTTCAAGGAATTGAAATTTTTCAAGAAACTTATCTGAATCCATCTTTTACACGAAGAGACATGAATATCATTGATGACACCCCACAATTAAGGGTCGATGGTGATGATGATGTTAATGATGTGACAACTGAATTTAGAATGACAAGAGATGATGAAACTAAAACTAATATGGAAATTGATTATGCTGAGGTAGAAGATAAAGACATTGACATCAACAACTATGTATATGAGGATGAATATGAACATTGACACGGTTAAATGATGGTTATAATCATATATAATATATATCTATATATAATAGTTATTTTCAATTGTTTTCTAACAATAATGATTTCATGTTTCAGATGGTCGATGATCTATTTCATATGTTGCAGGAGGGTGATATACCTTTGGATGAGTAAGAGGTTGGATCAGCCGACCCTCAGACTGTTGGTAGTTCAGGGGGTACCTGGAGGGGGTGTGGTCTTGCATGACTGATGATTCCTGACCCTATACCTGAGCGACATCCACATCTTGGGTTTGATCCATGCACACAGAGGTATGTTTACCTGTGAATTTTAGTTAGTTTTAATTAATTTATTTTTATTCTAATTGTTTAATTAATTATTCTTTTCTCACAGCTTTACGCATATAGCGGTTGGACAAGGGAGCGCTATATTGCGTAATTATTTTTCTGATGCATGAGTGTCATGGGATTAGATTCTCGTTAGTGTTCAGCATCTCATGTTCGAGCATTGGTTGGTAAATAAATAAATAATATTTATTTTGAAATTAATTTAATTAATAATTTGATATAATAAATTATTTGTAGGGTTTATGGTATCCCATTGAGGAGAGCATGCGTGAGCCTGTTTAGAAGGCATGGCAGGGAGCTATGTGTACGTGTTGCACTCAGTTTTTGCCAAATTTAAAAAGGAAATCAATGGAAAAAGCAATAGTGTAGGAGTTTGATGAGACATGTCACGTCCACCGACCTGATTATATTTCAACTCAAGTTAGGGATGGATTATGTACATACTGGTTGAGTAGGTGATTTAAAAGTAGATCATCAGTAGGTCGACAAAATCGGGGGAGACAGGAGGTGACACATCGAGCTAGCAGTCATACGTTCAGTACGCATAGGGAGCATATGGTAAGTACATTTTTTAAATAATGTATATAGCTTTAAATATAAATTGTTTATTTTATATTCATATAGGCAGACGCACAGCCCGATATTACGGAGTACGATGTTTATAGGAGGATGTATAGTGATCCAGCCACTAGGGAGATTAGAGGTGTTTGCTAGCATCATATTTTGGTCAGTATAAGTTTTTTTGAGTATTAAATTTAACTATAAATAATATTTTAACTATTTTAATTTTAAATTACAATTGAAGGAGTCATATAAGGCCTCGACGTCTTAGACAGATGTTGAGAGTCGGGCTGAGACCGATGGTCAGACTAGTGCCCCCTAATTTGACAAGTCAGTATGGATGCAGGAAACCCAATATGGATTTAAGAAAGGCCGATTTGTTGGTATCGGCTCTTAAGTGACCCTTGAGGGTTTTATGGCACCTCTGCGATGTTAGAGTCTAGCTAGAGAGGAGCTCGCGGAGAGTCTTCATTATCTCATGCATAGTATTAGGAGCAGTTGCGAGCTCAGAGTGAGCTTATAGAGACTATGCGTAGGCAGTAGGAGGAGATGCGTCAGTGGTATCAATAGCAGCAAGAAGAGTTACTTCAACAGTAGCAACAACAACAACAGCAGCAGATACATGATGAGATGTGTCAATGGTGGTAGGAGTAGGAGCAGGAGTAGATGGAGTACATTTGATGTCTAACTTGTAGTTTAGGAAAGGATTTCCCTCCACCATCTCCTTCAACTCCTCCAGATGACCCTCCCCCTGATCAGTGATGTATTTTTTTATTATGAAATAGTTAAATGTATTTTTCTGTAATATTAACAGATTTAAATAGTGTGTGTTTTATATTTTTTGTGAATACTTTGATTTTTATTATATTAATAATATTATTATTTCATTAATATTAATAATATTATTATTATATTAATTAATTTTTTTATAATTAATTTTTTTATGAATATTTATATTATTATTTTATTTATAATAATATTATATTATATTTATTATTTTATAGATAATTTTATTCCAATAATAATATTATTATTATTTTATTTATATTAATATCATATTATTATTAATATTATTTTATTTTTTAATTTATTTTTTTTTAAATTTACTCACTATTTGCGAAGGCCCATAACAAAAGGATTTTTTTACTTTTTTCGAGGGATTATTGTGATGGACCATCGCGATTACTAATTGCGATGGACCGTCGCAATAGAGTAAAAAATAGGGAGGCTATTTTTGATGGGTCACTTGCCTATCAAAAATAGTTTCTTAAAAATATGCTGATTTTTTTTTGCAATGAACCAGCAACCTGTCGCTACAAATTATTTTTTGTGACGGACTGCCGCAAAAAATAATATTTGTGATGTCGTTTATCGCGACAAGTCATTTGCTACGGGACCCCATTGAAAAATAGTATTTACAACGGGGTCCTATCCCAAATGACCCATCGCAAAAATCCATTTTCCCAATAGTGATTGTTTATAGACACATAGCTCACATTCATTCTTTATGAAACCAAATACCGTTATGGCATTGTCAAAATGAATTTTACATGACCAAAATTCTTTATTTAATCTATAAATGGGTCTTTGAAACTTTTGTACCTTTTTGGAATCCTTTGGAGTCACAAATCCTTTAGGCTATGTCATATATACATCTTCCTGAAAGTTCCTATTAAGGAAGCTTGTTTTGACATCCATTTTCCAAATCTCATATTCATGAAAAGCTGTAATGGAAAGTAGAATTATGATGAATTTTAGCATTTCAACTGGTGAAAAGTTTTTGGCATATTCAATGCCTTGATGCTATTTAAACCCTTTTGCAACCAGTTGTTCCTTATAGGTATTGACTTGTCCTTGATTGTCCAATTTATTCTTGAATACCCATTTTCAACCAATGGGATTTACATCTACTAGAGGGTCTACCAAAATCTAGACTTGGTTTTGGTACATGGAATCAATTTCAAAATTCATGGCTTTTTTCCACTTGCCAACATTTGTGCCACTTGCTGCTTCATTTTAGGTTAGAGGATCATTATTATCAACTAATAATGAGTCACCATATTCAATGACTAGAAAATCATACTCTTATGGTTCTCTAACCTATCTAGTACTCCTATATAGTAATTGTGTCTCTGGAACAATTTCTTCTTCCATAGGGATTTGTAGAATTTGTTCCTATGGAAACTCTTATGTATATTGAGCATGGACCTCATCGATTTCTATCTTGCTCATACTATCTCTTTTATAGATAAGATCCTTCTCAAAAATGTGGGACATCTATCAACCAAAACTGTTTTTTCTGAAGGATTTCATCGGTAGTATCCATTTGTTTCTCTAGGATATCCTATAAATATAAATTTTATGCCTCGAGGTGCGGTATTTTTACCATAATAGGCCTTAACAAATGATTTTCAACCCCACACATGTAAGTAATACAACACGAGTTTTTTTTCATTTCATAGTTGGTAAGGTATACCATCTGTGGCTTTAGTTAGAACTTGGTTTAGTACATATATTTTTCTTGTAATGTGTATCCCCAAAAGGATAATAGAAGACTTGCATGACTCAACATTGATATCATCTATCCAACAAGGTGTGGTCCCTCCTTTATCTTACCCCGTTCCATTGAGGTGTATAAGGAGTATTGAGTTGGGATAGAATTCCAAATTCCTATAAATAATCAATGAACGCTTATTAAGATATTTTCCACCATGGTCTAAGAAAGGTTTCTTAATCTTCTTACCAAGATGGTTCTCAACTTCATTCTTGTATTCCTTTAATTTATCAAAAGAGTTTGACTTATACCTCATTAGGTAGACATATCCATATCTACTAAAATCATCAGTAAAAGTTATGAAGTATGATTACCCACCCTTTTCTTCATCAGGAAATGGTCCACACACATTGGTATGAACTAATTCAAGAAGCTCTATAGCCCTTTCACCTTTCCCACTAAATGGGGTTTGTTCATTTTTCCTTGTAAACATGTGTGACATACACCAAGTGGTTTTAGTTCAAAAGAACCTAAATATCCATCTTGATGTAATTTATTCAAGTGATTTTCATTTACATGACATATCTAGTGATGACAAAGTTGGGTGTGGTGTGATTCATGTGAAGTAACTTTGTTATCTATTTCCGTTATTTGGTTCATGTAATCCAAATCATAAATACCATTATTTAAATGTGCCTTACCATAACAAATTCTATCTTTATAAAAGAAGCAACATTTATTCCCAAATTTGAAAATAAATCCACCCATATCAAGTCTGGATACATAAATAATGTTTTTGGTAGCTGAAGTCACGTAATAAAAACCCTTTAAAATGAATATCATTCTAGTCAGCAATGTGAGGTGGTAGTTCCTGATAGCTACAATAGCAAGTTCATCTCTATTGGATGCTCAAAGATCTACCTCTCCTCAGTCAATATTTTTGAATCAACTTGGTTCCAATATTTGAATACAAATGTGAGCACTAAAAGCTTTATATAATACCTAATTTGTAGAAACAGATAAATTGAACTCAATAAAAATGCACCTAAAGATTCCCCTTACTTCATTGGCTGGGTGTAGGTTTTCTTTCAGTGTCCCTTCTTGACACGTGTGAAATATATATCATCATGTTTCCTTCCTTGCCCATTGATCTTCCTCTTATTAAAATGGCATGAAGAAGCTTTAGGATTAAATCTATTTGCTTGACCTTTTCATTTTTTCACCATAAGGATGGAAAGTTTTTCACACTTCGTATCCTTATCTACTTGGCAAAGATGAGTAAGAAGATCTGGTAGATAATTCTCAATGTTGTTCATATTAAAATTCAAAATAAATCTAAAGAATATCTGCGGGAGTGATGAAATAATGAGTTCAGTTCCCATTTATCTAAGGAGTTTAAACCCTAGAACCTCTAAGAGCTCAATATATCCAATGATATTGACTATATGAGGCCAATATGGGGCACCCTCTCTAAGATTTTTCTGAAAGAGTGCCTTGAAAATCTCAAATTGTTCATTTCTATCTCTCTCCTGGTAAAGACTACAGAGGTTCCCAAGCATGTTATATGCATCCATACTTTTTTGAGACTTCATTAGTTCACTAGAAATTGATGAAAGTATCAAAAATTGAATTTTGGCCACTTTACACAAATTTGTTTCATAGAAAAGTAACTCTTCATCACTCACCTCTTTAACTGGTGGATTAGGCATTAAGGATTATAGTATATAAGATTTATATTCATGGTGTTGCACAACCCAAAGGTGTCTAAACCACTCCTAGATGTTACTACGAGTTAGGAGGTTATCTTTATCTAATATTGATTGTAGGGATAGTGTGGATGATGAACTTTTAATTTTATTCTACAATTAAAAATTTCATATTATTAATACTTTTCTTGATTAAAAATGAGGTATAATAAATTAAATTTTATTTATTTATTTATTAAATCTCTTGCTATTTTATAAAGTCTCAATAGACCTCACCATTGAACTCGGAATGTCTAGTTGATTTAAAATTCTAGTGGAAAGGATCCCCATTAATTTTCTTAATGATACAAACTTTTTCCATGAAAAACATAATAAAGTAATTATGTAGGAGGTATTTCCAACTGTGGACTTGCATCTCCTTGATCTGTTGAGTGGATTCCCCTATCCTAAAATCCTAAATTAGATTTTCTCAACACTTTCCTCCAAATTTTTATTGAACAAACTTTTGTCATTAAACTCAATACAATTTTGGTTAAGTTATCCCAAAACTCTCATGAGAACTCCCTGATAAAAGTAAGTGTCCATACTTTGGTCATATACTAAACTTAGTTATATGGTTTAATTTCCGATAAATTAATGTAATTCTTAGTCTTTATTAATATTTAATTGAGGAATTTTAATTTATTTTGCATAAATTTTATCTTTTTTATCCTTTACATGTCTTGTTAACATTAAGTGGATGTTAATTAATTAACCATGTTGGATAAAATATTTACACATAATTTATTTATTTAATTTCCATCTTTTCACATTAATTCATTTATTTATGTGATCACGGCCTTGCATCCATAAAATAAATAATTTCATAGATAGAAATAATTAATTAATTAAATGAAATATTCATGATCTTTATATAACAGTTGATTTAATGAGCATACATTAAATCAACCTTTGACCTAGGGAAAATAACTCTTATTTTTTGTCTTGGCATGAGTTATAGCATTCCAATTTTCCACCTGTGTATCACCAAGGTTGGAATAATTATGGTTCTATCTTGAACTACCTACATTCAGCTCCATTAATTACAAATATTTATTACCCACACACCGGTGAGGGGGGCCAAAGGATTGGTTAAAGGGGTTTACATAAATATCCTTGGACACATAAGTCCTATATAATAATGGAGAGAGGAATGACTAGCAGTCCATCATTTAATTTAATATTAAATAATTGTAAACTCATGTAATAAATTAAATTAAAACATCCAACACATACACAGGTCTTGGTCAAGCTTATGAATGGTCATGCATGCAATGAATACGCAAAAGTAAATGGCTAGTATTCATTTCTTTATTTGTTCTTTTATTATTTAAGATAAATGATCTTTCATTAATCAATTAATTAATTAATCCTTTTCATATTTAATGATCATCCGGTCTTATTTGAAGATACACATCATTAATGGAATTCATAGAAAATAAACAGAAGAACCAATAATAACATATTAATTATAAATTAATTGATCATTTAAAATTATTTAAAAACATCATTAAATTGTCAAACACACAATGGTGTGTCAATAAATAAAATAAGTTTTTAATGTTATGGTTTTCAAATTTAATGTAATTTTAATTTTTTTCCATTAATGGGAGACTACACGGTGTGTACATGCAGCTACATTCCATATAACCTGGTTTTTGTATATCAAAGTTACATGTCTGGAGCTTTGGTGTGTTAACTTGGTTGGACTACAAAGTGTGTACATGTCAGCTGCACACCTTGTATCCACTTGTGATGTATCAGGTTGGCCTGATCAACACGTGGTGCACAATAAAATCACCACATGTAATTAATTTCTTGTAACATCTAGATACAATGTTCATGGGTATACGATGTGTGCTCTAACTTCACACAATGTAACCCAATTTTACTAGCCAAATATTTGGCACTTCCCAATGGCATTTTCAGTCATTCTTCATTTTTTCTTAAACCTTTAAGAAAATGAAACACTAAATGAAAATAATTAATATGATGACAAAATGTTAATTAAAATTGTATTAAATAAATAATAACTTGAAATGAAAATATAAACAAAATCATGCATATATCAACAATCAAATAAATAATTATAAATTTAAATGTGATCGCTCTAATAGCACTTGATGGTTCGGGATGTAACAGTCTAAGTAATGGTAGAATAATTATATTTCATATTATTAATATTTATGAATTAGATAGTAATTTTACCTTAAAAGGGATGAAATCTCCAAAATAATACACAACACGCAACAATGAGTTTCTTCGGAATCTTATGTTGCATGCAAGACTAAGTTATACTGAACAATAATATACTGTTAATATTATTATTTTAAGTGGTATTTATCACCTAGTTGTTCTATCAGAGATAATGAATAGGTTTAACTATATTATGTTTAAAAAAATTTATAAAATATTTTTTCATTCATCCAATAAATTTGATAGGCTTAAAATAAGAATCGATCCAATTTTAAGCATTAAAATTTTTATATTTTTAAAAGGTATTTTTACCATTTTTTAATGGATAATCTATTTTAAATCTAATTTTTTAAAATTTTATAATTTTTATATGAAAAAATAAAATTCTATTTTTAAATATAAATATAAAAATTTACTTTGGGTGAATTTTTGGTATTTTTCTGAGAACTTTCATATTTTGATGAATAGTGAATAATACTGAATTTTAGTTCAAAAATACTTTTTCATCCAATTTACTTGTATAGTTAAATAATATTTTTAATTGATTTTAAAGAATAATTAGATCATTTATATATCATTTAAACCAATTTATTTCATTGGAATCAATTTCACTTTGAAATTAGATATAAAAACGTAGCAAACTTTTAAACGCTTTTACTTTAAAAACTCACATTGTCGTCCCGTCTGCTGGATTAAATTTAAATTAATTTTTTCCATAATTGTGATTTAAATTTTTAAAAATGGATTAAATATTTGTAATAATAATAATTTATAATGAATAATAAGTTTAACTTATTTTTTACCAAAAATATAAGTGAAAGTGATTAAAATTAATTACAACGATTAAGAGAAAAATTAACTTAACAAGGGACTAAACCTTAAACGTAAGGACCCAAATAACCTATAAAATTGTAAAAAAGAAATTTTATGGACATATTTAGACCCTATAATACCTTTTATATAATTTTTACCATTATTTTATCTACTTGACAGGGGAAAATGTGGGTGGAATTCCCTTTTCAAAAATTTACAAGAGTGTCACTTCTCCTCCACTACAAAAAGGCATTCACCACTCCCACTTCCTCATACCTATAAAGACACTTTTTATCAACCAATATCTATCCAAATAGATCCTAAAACTTCCTCACCTAATCCTATAATACTCACCTTTTTTATAAATCCATCCAAGGAATCCCTTTGGTGCAAAACAAAAGGAATTACCCGAATAAGAGGTAACACCCTTCCTCAAGCTCTTTTATTTTATTTTCATTATCCACTTACTAAAATATTCTTATTACATGGATAAATAATAAAATCAGTATAATAAATATAATATAACTTTTTTATGATAATATTTTAATATAAAATTACAAACACATCCATCTAATGGGTAACAAACTTAACGTTCTTGTGTACGACGAACTACCGCCTCACGAATTGATATTGTTTGTTTTTCCTTTACCACATTTCCTGGTTTGTAATTATGAAGGTAATGATATTTATATATGAAATATATGATATTTATTATTTATTTATTCTTATGTAATTATTTTATAACACATACCTTTATACATTCCATTTTATGTAAATACAATAACATCATTTGTGGAAGTGTGGATTACTACCTCCTCAAAGTGATGTGATGCGTTCACGCACTACATGGAACATATTAAGGATGGATTTATTTAAATATATGTTAAATTCATAACATATATATTATATTCATGAAATAATTAAATTTTTTTAAATATAACGCACTATTTTCTTTAACACTTCTCTACAAACTGAAAAAATTGATAACATCGTTCATGGACGTGTTGACTACCGCCTCCTCAAAGCGACGTGATTCCTTTTACGTAACCATAATTATATATATAATTATATATGATTAAATAATATGTTATATTTGATATAATTATTATTCTATAAATATAAATTGTTACTTACCTTTTTTCTATAATGATCATTGAAAAATGAAAATGTTACTCATGCGTACGTATGGCCTACTGTCTCCATGATTGTAACGTTGGTTCATTTTTCATAACCATATTTAATGATTAGTTTAAAAAGTTTAATTTATGTATATATATGATAATTATTTCATGATTATTATTTTATATATGTTTATATAATAACCCCTTTGACCATAGTTGACCAACCAAAGTCATTTTGACACATAAACACAATATAGTCAAAACACCTGAAGTAAATTTAATTGTTTTAGTAGTTGTATACAACATTGTAATAAGTGAAGTAAAAGAGAAAATAATCTTTAAAATGGTTCTATATCAAGTATATAATTAATATAAGTTTTCTATTCAGGAATGTAAAGACACACAAGACAAGTCGAACCCAAGGTAAGGTATTTTGTCTCAATCTCCTTTCATTGAGGGATTTTTTGATTATATGCACCTTTATTATTTTATAAGGTGTTTATACAGACCCTTTGACATTATATATCAATATTTTATATGTTATCATGTTAATAATGGTAAGTTTCCTAATTTTAATATCAATGAAGAATGTGTTTTACAATTTGTGAAAAGATTATTCATTACTTTGATTCATAGTTGAGGAAAGAGTTGTTGACTAAAGCTCATAGTTCTTCATTTTTCGTTCATTCGGGAAACACTAATATGTATAGAGACCTTAAGGAGTATTACTGGTGGGATGGAATGAAAATAGATATTGAATAATTTACCATTAAGTGTTTTACTTTTCAACGGGTTAAAGTAGAGTGATAGTTACTGAAGTGGATGCTACAACATTTTTCAATTCTGGAGTCAAAATGGGAGAATGTATCAATGGATTATGTGGTGGGATTTCCAAATACTTCTCAATGTAATAATTTTATTTGTTTTATTGTTTATCAATTAACTAAATATGAACATTTCCTTCACATTTGAGATATAATGTCTTTAGATTATCTTTCTAGCCTATATCCAAAAGAGATTATGATGTTACATGGAGTGCCTCCCTCTATTTTTTCAGACCATAATCCTAGTTTCACATATATTTTTTTAAAAGTACATTATAATTAATTGGGTATTGAATTAAATTTTTGTACATATTTTCATTCTCAATCCGATATATAGTTCAAGTAGATGGTTCAGACCTTGGAATATATGCTTTGTTCTTGCTTAAGGTATTACCAGGGAAGTTGGGATCTACATATTTATTTGGTTGAGTTTTCTTACAATAATAGTTTTCATTCTAGTATATAGATGGAACATTTTGAGGTATTATATGGAAATTAGTGTCAAACACTGACTTTTTTGGATTATTTAGGAGAAAGGATGTTAATGGGACCAGATTTGGTAGAGGAAACAAAAGAAAAAGTTCAATTGATTCAGTGACATGTGAGGATAGCTCGTAACAGGAAGAAGAGTTTTGTAGATAACCGAATAAAAGATATTTCTTTATAGTTAGGTGGTCATGTATTTTTAAAATTTTCACCATGGAAAAGTGTGATGGATTTTGTAAATAAGGGGAAGTTGAGTCTATGGTTCATTAGACCTTATGAAATCTAAGATAAAGTTGGAACATTTTCTTACCAAGTGGCCTTACCTCCGAGTTTATCCTAAGTATGAAACGTATTTCATGTTTCAATGCTATGTAAATATGCACATGACTCATCTCATGTTTTGATCCCTAGAGTGGTTTATCTAGAAGAGAATATTTCTTAAAAGGATCAATCAGTTCAGATTCTTAACCACAAAGAGAAAGTGTTTCAAAATAAGGTAATTCACCTGGTTAAGGTTTTCTGGAAAACCCATATGGTTGAGGAGGAAACATGAGAATTTGAAAATTCTATGAGGTAAAAATATCCCCACATATTTGATAAGTGAATAAAATTATGAGGATGAAATTTCCAAAAGGGGGAAGGCTGTAACATCTCAGGTAATGGTAGAATAAGTATTTCTCATATTTATTAATATTTATGAATTAGATATTAATTTTATCTTAAAAGGGATGTTATCTACAATAGTATACATGACATATAATGATGATTTTATTTGGAATCTTACATTTCACGCAAGATTGAGTTATACTGAGTAATAATATACAGTCAATATTATTATTTTAAGTGGTATTTTTTGCCTAGATATTGTATTGGTAGGAATGAATAGGGATAAATATATTATTTTTGAACATGTTTATAAAAAAATTACATTCATCCAATGAATTTTATAATCTTAAAATAAGAATCGATCCAATTTTAAGCATAAAAAGTTGTATATTTTTAAAAGGTAGTTTTACCACATTTTAATGGAGAACCCATTTTAAATATAATTTTTGAAACTTTTATAATTTTTATATAACAAAATAAAATTATTTTTTAAAATAAAAATATATATATTTAATTTTTATGGTTTTTTGGTATTTTTTTTGAGAACTTTCATATTTTGATGAATAGTGAATAATAGAGAATTTTAGTTCAAAACTGCTTTTTCATCCAATTTAATTGTATAGTTAAATAATTTTTTAATTAGTTTTAAAGTATAATTAGATAATTTTTATATCATTTAAAACAATTTAGGTCATTGGAATCAATTTGAATATGAAATTGGATATAAAAACTTAGCAAAATTTTGAAAATTTTTACTTTAAAAAACCCACATTGTCGTCCTGTTTGCGAGATTAAATTTAAGTTAATTTATACCACTTATGCGATTGGAATTAATAAAAATGGATTCTATATTTGGAATCATAATAATTTATAATTAATAATAATTTTAACTTAGTTTTTCACAAAAAATATTATTAAAAGTGATTAAAATTAATTATAATGATTAAGAGAAAAATTAGCTTAATAAGCGACTAAACATTAAACTTTAGGGCCCAAATGACCTATAAACTTATAAAAAGGACATTTTATGGCCATATGTAGACCCTATATTTACGTTTCTATAATTTTTACCTTTATTGGATCCACTTGACATGGGAAAAATGTGGATGGAATTCCCTTTTCAAAAATTTACAAGAGTGTCACTCCTCCTCCTACTATAAAAAGGAACTCGCCCCTCCCACTTCCTCACACATATCATGCCCCTTTGTATTGATCAATATCTACCAAAATAGCTTCTAAAAATATCTAACCTCATCCTAGAAGCCTCTAATTGGGCATAAATCTATCCAAGTAATCCTTTTGGTGCAAACCAAAAGGAGTTACCCGAATAAGAGGTAACACCCTTCCTCAAGCTCTTTTATTTTATTTTCATTCTCCACTTCCTAAAATATTATTATTCCATGAATAATTAATGAAATAATTATACTAAATATACTTTAATTTTTTTATGATAATATTTCAACCTACACTTACACACACATCATTTAATGGGTAACAAACTTAACATTCTTGTGTACGAAAAAACTATCACCTCATGAAAGTATGATGTTCGTTTTTACTTTACCACCTTTAATGGTTGGTAATTATGATGGAAATGATGTTTATATATGATATATATGATATTTACTGTGTTTTTATCATTTTTTAATTCTTTTATAACACATACCTTTATACATTCCATTTTATGTAAATATAATAGCATCGTTTGTGGAAGTGTAGACTACCACCTCCTCAAAGCGATATGATACTTTCACACACTACATGGAACATATTAAGGATGATTTTAACTAAATATATGTAAAATAAATAACTTATATATGATATTAATGACATAATTACATTTATTTAATTATAACACATCATTTTCTTTATCACTTTCCACACACTGAAAAAGTGATAACGTTGTTTGTGGATGTGGGGACTACCGCCTCCTAAAAGTGATGTGATTCCTTTTACATCACCAAAATTATATATAAAAGTATATATGATTAAATAATATGATATATATTATATAATTATTATTTTTTTAAGGATAAATTGTTAATTACTTTTTTCTACAATGATCATTGAAAAATGAGAATATTACTCATGCGTATATACGGCCTACCGTCTCCATGATTGTAACGTTGGTTCATTTTTCATAACCATATTTCATGATTGGTTTTAAAATTGTAATTTATGTATATATATGATAATTATTTAATTATAATTATTCTATATATGTTCATATAATAACCTCATTGACCATAGTTGACCTACCAAATTCATTTTGACACATAAACCTAATATGGTCAAAACACCTGATGTAAACTTAATTGTTTAAGTAATTGTATAAAACATTGAAATAAGTGAAATAAAATTAAAAATAAACTTAAAAAAGGTTCTTAAGAAAGTTTATAATTAATATAAGTTTATTATTCAAGAAGGAAAATACACACAATACAAGTCCTACCTAAGGTAAGTGATTTTGTCTAAATCTCCTTTTATTGAGGCGTATCTTGATTATATGCACCTTTATTATTTTATAAGTTGTATATATAGACACTTTGAAATTATATATAAAAATTTTATTTGTTCTCATTTTATTTAATGTTTTTTAAAATTTTAATCTTTTATGGGGATTATTATTTAAATGTTCAAAGAGGTATGGGACACTTTGAATGTTCAAAGACTTAATTTCATAATCTTTTCTCCATGGAAATATTCTTGATATTATTTTAAATATTTAATTATATATATATAAAATGGTTATAAAGGTAATTTTATGTATATTTTAAATTTCATTCGAACTTTTTCAAAAAGGAATCTTTTTACATGATTTATATAGAATATTTTGAAAAATAATAAAAGTAATGTTCTTTTCTTAACATACATGGAGAAAATGCTTTTTCCACCACTGTGGGAATTGTTTATTTTTGGTTTACATTACAATATTTCATGTTTTCTTAAATGAGAAACATTGTTTTTCTTTTTTGGGTATTTTTTTATTTAAAAGTAGTTCTTAAAATGGATTGATTATTCCAATATCTTGAAATATTTTATTGTGATTTCAAATAAAATTTTATGAGTGAAATGTTGAAAATTATAATCTTTTATGTATTATGTTTATATAAATTGTACTTGTACAATTGATATGTGGTTATATAATAAACCAATTATGGGTGGTTTCATGATAAACCAACGATGGGTGGGTCTGTTATGGACCTCCAATGCATTGCGTATGGGAATTGATTATATTGCTATTCCATTTGTAAGAATGAAATTTATGGACTTCGACTGTATAGTTATTCCATTTATAAGAGTAAAAATTATAATGATGTTCCAAGTTACATTTATTTATTTTCTATAATTTTTACATGTTTTATGTTAATATTGTGACTATAAAAAGTATGAAATGAGATTATTATCAAAGGAAAGTATTTAATACTTATCAAGGCGAAAATTATTACTTCATGTTAAAGTTTTTATTTGTTTTTAATGTTTATAAATGGAATAACTTTTTCCTTCTTTTTATATCCTTTACTAATATTTTTTTTCTCATCCCATGTTTTTTCATTTTTTTCACAGGACTTAAAGGATGATTAAGGGATTGGAAGAATTCATGTTGATAGTCATAAATAGTTATCATAAAAGAGATAATGATTTATTTTTTTAAGGTTTTATATGGTGAAAAAATGGATACTAATTAGAAATGTACAAATTTTATTTTATGGTATTTTTATGTATGAGTTATAGCCTAATTATCTAAAACTCTAAACCTAAAAGGATCCTCATTTTGAGATAAATTAAAAATCTTTACTTAACTGAAGATTATGTAATTTTTTAAGGTTGGGTCCTTATAGTTGGTATCATATGAAAGGTTTATATAACTTTAGAGTTTAGGTTAATATTAGTAGCATGCCCTTAGAATATTTTACTTTATGGTTAAGTTAAAATGATATGGCATTTGAAAATTACAATGTTTCTTTATCTAGAGTATATCAGTTAATAATTGTTTTTTGTAGAGGAAATAAGGAAGCTAGAGTGAGAAGGAACTGAGAGGAAAATATCCTTTCAAGTCAGCATCTGAAGATGGTTGTAATACAAACTAAGTAGTTTGTTATAGTGATGGATCAGTTTAACCTGGCTATAAATAGTAGTAGTGTCTATGCAAGAGAGAAACCAGATCTACCATAGAGTAAAATGAAGATAGTGGATCATTTTATGAGATATAATCCCCAATTATTTAGAGGATTATATATGTAATGCCCCGACCCCAGTTACCCATAGTCGGTGCATTATTACATAACATTGGTATGATCACAAAAGATCAATTATCGAAAGACCTATTAGTTTAGTAGCCTTGTAAACACTAGATATATTCATAAAGTTTACATTACATCATAAAGTAAAAAAACTACAACAACATATTATCTTCATATCCCCTCATACTATCCCTGCAGGTCATTCATAAATTACTTCTTCACATCTTGGGAAAAATAAAACACTGAAAGGGGTGAGCTCAGATGCTCAGTAAGGATAACAATATAGTGGAAACTTTTATAATTAAGCATAAACATTTAAGGCAATGTATAACTAAAACAAAAGCCTTTTAAACTTGAACTTCAGAATAATATAGAAAAAATAAAATGAAATAATTCCATTTACTTATTCACATGGATATTCTACTAATATAATAATCACATGCAATATCAATAACCACTTTCATAATGATGGAATTCATAATTCCAGACTATCATAACCACATAGCCAAGTCCTCGTGCCAAGACTACAAATAAGATTTTTTTCAAGGCCTTATGCCAAGACACTAGTTTGTCTCATGAGACCTACT
Source organism: Viscum album (assembly GCA_963277665.1). NCBI lineage: Eukaryota > Viridiplantae > Streptophyta > Magnoliopsida > Santalales > Viscaceae > Viscum > Viscum album. The sequence goes on along the minus strand of OY728119.1, from coordinate 1,678,724,090 downwards.
GATGCATCGAGGAGCTATAGTGGTCTCCACCCGTCACATGTTAAGTCCAATTCATTCCTCATATGAACAGGTTTAAACATAACATAAACATTTGTATTAAAATTGGTATATGAAATGTCAATACTTTCTCCATAAACCATGAATGGTATAAAAATAACACATACACAGTCAAACATATCACAAAACCTTCAATACAATATGGAAGTTTTGTATTATAATAATAAACTTCAAATAAGCTTAAAATCCATCAAAGGATGTTGACATAGATTAAATCAAAACTATTTGAGAGAAATATCTCTTTTTTGAAATCATTTAAAAGTCACATAATTATAAAATAAAACATTTAATTTGAAAATATTCTTATAAGCTTTTAAGTTAAGCTTCGACAATTTTATAATGGAAAAAAATAGCCACACCCGCCGTATAAGTTAAAAAAATACACTCTTACCTTAATTCTGTAGAAAAGGTTAAAAAGGACCTTGTTTGGAAAACGACAGAAAGATTCCTTTATAAACTTCTTATAAAAAGTCAACAAGGGTATAAATGACTTTATACCATAGTCTTTAAAATAGTAAGAATGATTTGAAATACATTTTTAAGAAACATGGATGTGGATGATAAAGAGGTCCCCGTAGATAAGAAACATGGATGTGGATGATAAAGAGGTCCCCGTAGATAATTACGTATAAACAACCTCGGATAATGAAGAGATTGTGAAATAAACTCTTACCTTGTACTTTTCCTTAGTCGATGGTTTGTTAACCTCCTGTATAATAGTTAAAACATTTTTATTAAATTATAAAATAACCATATACATAATTATGATATCATATATGATCTTCTAATAATGCTTTGTTAATAATATTTTAGTATTATCATCGTTTTGGGTGTTAACTTACTCGTTTTCTTTTATATGTTTTGTTACATAAGTCGTGTTTGTTATGGATAGGTTGTATCTTATTCATATCCATAATGATATAAAGTTCTTAAAAATTACTTTTAATCATAAAATGAGAATTATTCTTGAATGGATACGATGGAGAATGAATCTCATCGCGTTCATGGAGACGGTATTCTGTACGTACGCACGAGCGACAATATCATTCTTTTGATATTAAAATAATATACAATTGGATGGTATATCATATATACAGAATCATTATCATGTTATATTTATTATTTACATGAATTACACATCATTATTATACTCATCCAAATAATAATATATTGAATAACAATTATACCACGACATGGAGACGGTAAGCTGTACGTACGCACCTAGGGTGACATGTCATTCAAAGGATGGATAGAATACTGAATATGGTTGTACAATATTTATAATAACATCATAGTATATATAAGATACTATATTTATTATTTTAGAATGGGAATAACAAATAAAGAAGAAGTTGAAGAAGAAAGGAACATGAAAGAGGGTGGTGAAAACATTACCTCTTCTTCGGGTTCTTCCTTTTGATTTGATCAAAAGGGCTCCTTAGGTTGGCTTTCTGATCAAACTAAGGCCTCTAGGTAGAAGTTAGGGAAGTTGAGAGAATATTTGGGCAGGGTTTGTCCGAGCCAAAAGGCTTTGAGGGTGTGAAATTGAGATAAGGGGGAGTGCCCTTTTATAAGAGGGGTGAGGGGCACCTTAGGAAAAGCTAGAAATATTATTTTATAATAAATTTATATTTGGTTTCTAATGGCTCCAAAGTGGATTATTTAAATTTTAAGGTGGGGATAGGTCGCAAACCACTCAACCGATAAGTTTTAGATAGTTTTGGGTCACTTTATTAACCTTATCTTTTAGTTTTAACTCTAAGTTAATTAGTTTGACACTTACCATGTCTCTTTGTATTTTTATATTATATAGTCAATAAACTTACTATAAACTTATAAGAGACTCCCAAGTGGTCCATTAATGATACACCTATCATTATATAAGTCTCTTGGCCAAACATTAGATTTTTAGGAATAGAATATAAATTAATAATATAATATTTTTTTTAAAAACTCTTTTATGTCAATTTTGACACTATTGGGTATTTTGTTTTTGATAATTTCATAACAGCATTATTACTTCAAAAAAAATTATATAATCAGTACTAATATTTCATATTAACCTATAAAATTAGTGTAATTTATAAAAAGTCTCAAATTGCATTTATTTTTATATTTATAATATCAATTATTTTAATATTTCATTAATTAGGTAATTATTGCATCACCATTGTGTCATAAATAAATTAAATTATTTAGTGTCTAAAAATTATAAATAAAATACCATTATGTAGGAAATATTTTTATATTTATAATGAATATTTATAATTGAATTTATCTTATGTATAACCCTATATTAAAAAAAATTAGTTATTAAACTTTGATTTTAACTCTTTTAACTCTTCTTGGAATTAAATAATAATAAATGCCCTAATATAATCCAAGTGGACCTAAATGGTAATATGTTATTCCTAATGTTGTTTTTAGTCGAGATACACTTGTCTAATAGAATTAGGACATGTGTTAGGGTAATATTAATATCATTTTTACCCTTAATTGCCCTATTTACTTTTAACCGTGGTAAATAAAACTAAAAAGTTACTATTCACCAAAAATTATTTTCATTTCATTGAACCACATTTTACTCCTTGATATTAACTGTGTCTCTCAGATTTTTTAAATTCCACTCACAGAAGCGGTAAAATTAAGTTTTATGTGAATTTGCAAATTCTCCTAGGAGATGGGTAAAATACGGTGAAAAGTTCAATAAAATTTTTATATGTCTAAAATTATTATAAACTGACTCCAATGAATTACATTGAACTTATATAGGTATTACATATCGATTTTGACCTAAAATAAATTTAAATAAAATAAAAAATTATTTAAATAAAAAGTCAGTTTTAACCAATAACTCAGTGTTTTTCACTATTCATCAAAAATTGAAAGTTTTCAGAAAAATACCAAAAATTCACCCTAGCATAATTTCAATATTCCGAATCCAAAAATGAATTCCATTTTGAAAGATAAAATTTATAAAATTTAAAAAATTGGGTATTACTATTCATAACGGCTAGTTTGATTGGTTGTGGTGTGTGTTAGAACTCGAAGTTGCGTACAACACACGCTACTATATTATTTAAAGAGAAGTGTATCGTAGAAGCTTGGGGTGTTAAATTATCCCCTCCTTCAAATAATTTCGTCCTCGAAATTTCTAGAATACTACCGCATGAAAAGACTCGGGTGGTTCTTCATCATAATTTCCTCGGGTTCCCACATTGCCTCTTCCATCTTATGGTTTCTCCATAGAAATTTTATCAGACAAGTCGTCTAGTTTCTCAGAACTTGTTCTCTTGTATCAAGAATACTGATGGGTTCTTCGCAATAAGACAGATTGGGTTCCTGTTCTAATTTCTCGTAAGTGAGTACATGTGTTGGGTCAGGCATGTATTTTCTCAACAGTGATACGTGGAACACATCGTGAACTTCGGAGAGATTTGGTGGCATTGCCAAATGGTAAGCTACAGCCCCAATTCATTCTAAAATTTCGAAAGGTCCGATGTACCTGGGACTTAATTTACCTTTCTTACCAAAATGTATAACTCCCTTCCATGGAGATACCTTCAAGAAAACATGATCTCCTACCTGAAATTCCAAATCCTTCCTTCAGTTATCGGCATAGCTCTTCTTCCTACTTTGAGTTGCTTTGATGTGGTTTTGTATTACCTTCACCTTTTCCATCGTTTCCTCCACCAGTTCTAGACCTACGAGTTTTCTTTCACCAACGTCATCCCAACAGGTTGGTGTGCGACATCTCTTTCTGTATAACACTTCATATGGTGTCATCCGAATACTTGAATGGAAGCTATTGTTATAGGAAAATTCCACCAGAGGTAAATATTGATCCCATGTACCCTGAAAGTCAAGTGAGAATGATCTCAACATGTCTTCTAAGGTTTGAATAGTCCGTTCTGATTTTCCATCTGTTTGAGGGTGGTAGGCAGTGCTCAAACAAAGTTTAGTATCCAAGGCCTTTTGAAGACTCTTCCAAAATCTTGAAGTAAAAAGGGGATCACGATCAGAAACAATAGATAAGGGTACTCCATGAAGTCTCACAAATTCATTAATATATATTCTTGCTAGGATTTCAAGTGGTAAATCCTCCCTTATAGCAATAAAATGTGCTGACTGGGTAAGACGATCAACAATAACCCATATTTCATCGTTCCTTCTAGGGGTCTTTGGTAGCCCCATGACAAAGTCCATCGTAATATTATCCCATTTCCACTCCAGTATGGGAAGAGGTTGCATGACTCCTCCAGGTTGTTGCCTTACATCTTTCACTTGTTGACAAACCATACATCTTGACACAAAATCATAAATCTCCCTCTTCATGTTGTCCCACAAAAAATGTTCCTTCAAATATTTATACATTTTGGTGCTCCCAGGGTGTATATAGAAATTGGAGCTATGAGCATCATCTAACAATTCCCTTTTTAGATCAGGTATATTGGGAACACAAAGTCTCTTCCCGAATTTCAAAATTCATTCTTCATAAACAAAGTCTCTCAATCTCCCATCATTCACAGCTTTAATCTTCTTTTGAAATTCTTAATCATCGGTCTGAGAACTCTTAATCCTTTCTAGTAAGGATGGTTTGTCAACCATTTGAAAAATCATTTATGTTTCACCTTCCATGGTGATACCCATATCCAACTTTACTAGATCCATGAAAATAGGATCCCTTTCAATTCTCATCATGTTAAAAACTCCATGATATTTTCTGCTCAAAGCATCTGCCACCTTATTTTCCTTCCCTGGGTGGTAGTGTATCGTGCAATCATAATCCTTGAGTAGTTCAAGCCATCGTCTTTGCCTCATGTTGAGTTCTTTCTGTGAGAAAATGTACTTTAAACTCTTGTGATCAGTATATATCTCACATTTTTCCCCATAGAGATAATGCCTCCATATCTTCAAAGCAAAGATTACAGAAACTAACTCAAGATCATGAGTAGGATAGTTTTTCTCATGAATTTTTAGCTGTCGTGATGCATAGGCAATAACCCTATCATTCTGCATAAGGACACAACCAAGTCCTTTCTTCGATGCATCACTATAAATAATGAACCCATCATTCCCCAATGGTAGAGTCAATATAGGAGCAATGAATAATATTCTCCTCAATTCTTCAAAAAATTCTTCACACTCTTTTGTCCAAACAAATTTAACCCCTTTTCATGTAAGCTTTGTTAATGGGTTATCCAATCGGGCAAAATTCTGGACGAAACGCCGATAATAACCTGCTAAACCAATAAAACTGCGCACCTCAGTTATACTCGTCGGGGCTGGACATTCATGGATTGCCTTGGTCTTAGAAGGATCAATAGAGATTCCATCCTTAGAGACAATATGGCCAAGAAAATAAATCTCTTGAAGCCAGAATTCACACTTGCTAAACTTCCCATATAATTCATGTCTTCTTAGAGTCTTCAGGATAATGCGCAGGTGATTTTCATGATCTTTTTAGCTTTTGGAGTATACCAAGATATCATCAATTAATACCACTGCAAATTCATCAAGATATTCCTTGAAAACTCTGTTCATTAGATCCATGAAAACAGAGGGTACATTAGTCATCCCAAAAGGCATTATTGTAAACTCATAATGCCTGTACCTGGTTCAAAATGTTGTCTTCAGAATGTCTTCCTTCTTCATGCACAACTGATGGTATCCAGATCGAAGTTCAATATTTGAAAAGTATTGAGCTCCATGCATTTGATCAAATAAATCATCAATGTGAGGTAGGGGATACTTTTTCTTTATTGTTATAGCATTGATTTCCCTATAGTCGATACATAACCTCATAGATCCATCTTTCTTCTTAACAAAAAGGACAGGGGATCCCCATGGAGAAACACTAGGGTGAATAAATCCCTTATTACTTAATTCCTCTAGTTGTTTCTTTAGTTCTACTAATTCTACAGTGGTCATTCTATAAGGGGTCTTCGATATAGGCCTTGATCCAGGAATTAAATCAATGGAAAACTCAACTTCTCGTTTTGGAGGACATCCAGGTAAATCTTCCGAAAACACATCTATATATTCTTTCACAATAGGTACATCCTCTATTTGAACATTTCTTTCCTTACCCATAGTCATTTCATTCTCTTACTCCCCAATAATTGAATTTAGTTGAGCTACTGGGGGTGGATCTAGATAAGAATTAGGTGGTGATGATTCTACTCTAACGATAAGGTGTTCCTTATCATCATCATCAAAAATTGTTACCTCCTTCTTCTTATAATAAATCTCCGCATCATGGTCTGAAATCCAATCCATACCGAGGATTATATCAAACTCAATCATAGGTATGACGATGAGATCAGCGGATAAAGAACATTTATGTGCTCTAATGGGGGCTGATTCACACAACTTTGTTGCAATGATACTTCCCTTAGAAGTTTTAACTGACAACTCCCTTGTTAAATCAAATTGGAAATATCTAATTTTCTTAGAAAACTGGGAAGATATGAAACAATGCAATGATTCAGAATCAAATAATTCATTTTCTAAACTTGAGGAAACCATTAAATTACCTACCACCACGTCTTTCGGAACTTCTACCTCAGTAGTAGTGATAGCATAAGCTTGGCCTTTATCCCTTGGCCTTTTTTGTGGTAAGTTCCCCTAACTCTTAGAAAATTCATTTGCATAATGTCCCATCTCCCTGCAATTGTAGCATTGGACATCTGTAGATTCCTTATTCCCCTTACAATCACGATCTTGGTGGCCTTTTTCACCACACTTGTAACAGACTCCCATTCCCTTCAAGAAAGTACCAGGGTGTTTCTTCTCACATTTACTATAGGAATGATATTCAACTTTTCCCTTCTTTCCCTTATTTCCATTCCCAGATTGATCAGTATATCTCTTCTTCTATTTCTTTTCTTTAAAGTCATAAGACTTAGATAATTCCTTTTCTGTCTTGATAGCACATGAGACAATGTCTTCATACGACGAGAAGGATTGTGAGACTAATTCTCAACGGAGAAATGGTTTTAACACATCAAAGAAACTATCAAACTTACTTATTGGGTTACGTATATAATCTCCATAATACCTTGCTAACCTCGTAAAGTTAGCCTCATACTTTGCGACATTATCATCCTCCTTTTGTCTCAGACTCAGAAATTGCCTTTCCATATCTGCTCGATGGTCACGAGGAAAGTATTTTTCTAAAAATAGATCTTTGAACTCCCTCCATTCCATATTTTATACTTCATCATCTTCCTTTGTGTTTTGAATCAATGACCACCATTGATCAGAATCTCCAGTGAGGCGGTAAACTGCCATGATAACTTTTTCCCTTTCACTAATCCCCAAAGCCTAAAATATTTTCTCTAGGAAACTTATCCATTGCTCAGCTACCAATGGATTTGTAATCCCATTGAATGTTGGTGTTTTTTGCCTCATGAAGCAATCTAACATTGATCCTCCATGTTGCGTATCAGGGTGCTCCATATGGGTAAGGTTTTTATTCATAACCTGAGTGAGTTGTCCCAGTATAGTGATTAGTTGATCAGCACCAGTTGCATCACCAGCTCCACTATAATTATCTTGAGTAGCAGGGAAATCCTTACATGGTGTGTGTGCATTGATACGGTTTCCATTTCTTCCACTAGGCTCCATTTCTAAAAAATGGTATAAACTAGATTAGTTTATGAATCAAAATACATAATTACATACTTGTAAAACACTTAACATAAATTGAACAGTTTATGGATATAATCCATAATCATAAAAATGTTTTATTTGAGGAAGTATATACTCATAAACCCTTCATAATGGTTTGTAATGAAAATGATAATTATCCTAAGCATATCCCTCGGGAGTGTCGTAACCAAGAGTGCAGCAAGGCCCGTTGTCGTGCACCAGTTCTCATTCGAGTCTAGCTCAAAGCGGTGTTTTCAGGTTTTACCCCTAGGTACTTCTATGCCAGAGCCACCTCTACCTGCTCGTATCCAGAAATGGATGTATTGCTCAGAAAAATCACAAAATCCCTACAATACCAAAATTCTAGGAAGTTCTGCTATACTAATCCTCAAAGTCCATCTTAGGTCTATGTGCTCTAATCAGAGTTTATCTAAATCTAGCTTCTAAGGTTTGTACTAAAATTCCTCTGATACCAATTGTAACGCCCTGACCCCAGTTACCCAGAGTCGGTGCATTATTACATAATATTGGAATGATCACAAAAGATCAATTCTCTAAAGACTTATTAGTTTAGTAGCCTTAGAAACACTATATACATTCATAAAGTTTACATTACATCATAAAGTAAAAAAACTACAACAACATCTTGTCTTCATATACCCTCATACAATCCCTACAGGTCATTCATAAATTACTTCTTCACATCCTGGGAAAAATAAAACATTGAAAGGGGTGAGCTCAGATGCTCAGTAAGGATAACAATATAGCGGAAACTTTCATAATTAAGTATAAACATTTAAGGCAATGTATAACTAAAACAAAAGACTTTTAAACTTGAACTTCAGAATAATATGGAAAAAATAAAATTAAATGATGTCATTTACTTATTCACATTGATATTCTACTAATCGAATAATCACATGCAATATCAATAACCACTTTCATAATGATGGAATGCATAATGCCAGACTATCATAACCATGTAGCCATGGCCTCGTGCCAAGACTACAAATAATATTTTGTCAAGGCCTTGTTCCAAGACACTAGTTTGTCTCATGAGACCTACCTATGCATCGAGGAGCTATAGAGGGCTCCACCCGTCACATATTAAGTCCAATTCATTCCTCATATGAACAGGTTTAAACATAACATAAACATTCGTATTAAAACTAGCATACGAAATGTCAATACTTTCTCCATAAACCATGAATGGTATAAAAATAAAACATCCACAGTAAAACATATCACAAAACCTTCAATAAAATATGGAAGTTTTGTATCATAATAATAAACTTTAAATAAGATTAAAATCCATCAAAGGATGTTGACATAGATGAAATCAAAACAATTTGAGAGAAATATCTCTTTTTTTGAAATCATTTAAAAGTCAAATAATTATAAAATAAAACATTTACTTTGAAAATATTATTATAAGATTTTAAGGGAAGCTTCAACGATTTTATAACGATGGAAAATATCCACATCCGCCGTATAAGTTAAAAAAAGACATTCTTACCTTAATTCTGTCAAAAAGGTTAAAAAAGACCTTGTTTGGAAAACGACAGAAAGATTCCTTTATAAACTTCTTATAAAAAGTCAAAAAGGGTATAAATGACTTTATTCCATAGTCTTTAAAATAGTAATAATGATTTGAAATACATTTTTAAGAAACATGGATGGGGATGATAAAGTGGTCCCAGTAGATAATTACGTATAAACAACCTCGGATAATGAAGAGATTGTGAAATAAACTTTTACCTTGTACTTTTCCTTCATATATGGTATGTTAAACTCCTGTATAATAGTTAAAACATTGTTATTAAATTATAAAAGAACCATATACATAATTATGATATCATATATGATCTTCTAATAATGTTTTGTTAATAATATTTTAGTATTATCGTCGTTTCGGGTGTTAACTAACTCGTTTTATTTTATATGTTTTGTTACATAAGTCATGTTTGTTATGGATAGGTTGTATCTTATTCATATCCAGAATAATATAAAGTTATTAAACATTACTTTTAATCATCAAATGAGAATTAGTCTTGAATGGATACGATGGGGAATGAATCTCATCACGTTCGTGGAGACGGTAGTCCGTACTTACGCACGAGCGATAATATCATTCTTTTGAAATTAAAATAATATATAATTGGATGTTATATCACATATACAGAATAATTATCATGTTATATTTATTATTTACATGAATTACACATCATTATTATACCCATCCAAATAATAATATATTGAATAACAATTACACCATGACATGGAGACTGTAATTTGTACATACGCACGTATGCTGACATGTCATTCAAAGGATGGATAGAATACTGAATATGGTTGTACCATATTTATAATAACATCACAGTATATATAATATACTGTATTTATTATTTTAGAATGGTAATAACAAAGAAAGAAGAAGTTGAAGAAGAAAGGAACTTGAAAGGGGGTGGTGAAAACATTACCACTTCTTCGGGTTCTTCCTTTTGATTTGATCAAAAGGGATCCTTAGATTGGCTCTCTGATCAAACTAAGGCCTCTAGGTATAAGTTAGGGAAGTTGATAGAATATTTGGGCAGGGTTTGGCTGAGCCAAAAGGCTTTTAATGTGTAAAATTGATAGAATGTGGAGTGCCCTTTTATAAGAGGGGTGAGGGGCACCTTAGGAAAAGATAGAAATATTATTTTATAATAAAGTAATATTCAGTTTATAATGGCTCCAAAGTGTATTATTTAAATTTTAAGGTGGGGATAGGTAGAAAACCACTCAACCAATAGGTTTTAGAAAGTTTTGTGTCACTTTATTAACCTTATCTTTTAGTTTTAACTCTTAGTTAATTAGTTTGACACTTACCATGTCTCTTTGTATTTTTATATTATATAGTCAATAAACTTACTATAAACTTCCAAGAGACCCCCAAGTGGTCCATTAATGATAAAAATATCATTATATAAGTCTCTTTGCCAATCCTTATATTTTTAGGAATATAATATAAATTAATAATATAATATTTGTTTTAAAAACTGTTTTATGTCAATTTTGACACTATTGGGTATTTTGTTTTTGATAATTTCATAACAGCATTATTACTTCAAAAAAAATTATATAATCAGTCCTAATATGTCTTATTAAACTATAAAATTAATGGAATTTATAAAAAGTCTCAAATTACATTTATTTTGATATTTATAATATCAATTATTTTAATATTTCATTAATTAGGTAATTACTGCATCACCATTGTGTCATAAATAAATTAAATTATTTAGTGTCTAAAAATTATAAATAAAATACCATTATGTATTAAATATTTTAATATTTCTAATGAATATTTATAATCGAATTTATCTTATGTATAACCCTATATTACAAATGTTTTAGTTATTAAACTTTGATTTTAACTCTTTTAACTCTTCTTTGAATTAAATAATAATAAATGTCCTAATATAATCCAAGTGGACCTAAATGATAATATTTTATTCCTAAGTTTGTTTTTGGTCAAGATAAACTTGTCCAATAGAATTAGGACATGTGTTAGGGTAATATTAATATCATCTTTACCCTCAATTACCCTATTTACTTTTAACCGTGGTAAATAAAAGTAAAAAGTTACTATTCACCAAAAATTATTTTCATCTCATTGAACCACATTTTACTCCTTGATATTAACCGTGTCTCTCATATTTTTTAAATTCCACTCACAAAAGCGGTAAAATTAAGTTTTATGTGAATTTGCAAATTCTCCTAGGAGATGGGTAAAATACGGTGAAAAGTTCAATAAAATTTTTATATGTCTAAAATTATTATAAACTGACTCCAATGAATTACATTGAACTTATATAGGTATTACGTATCTATTTTGACCTAAAATAAATTTAAATAAAATGAATAATTATTTAAATAAAAAGTCAGTTTTAACCAATAACTCAGGGTTTTTCACTATTCATCAAAAATTGAAAGTTTTCATAAAAATACCAAAAATTAACCCTAGCCTAATTTCGATATTCTAAATCCAAAAATGAAGTCTGTTTTGAAAGATAAAATTTATAAAATTTCAAAAAGTGGGTATTACCATTCATAACGGCTAGTTTGATTGATTGTGGTGTGTGTTAGAACTCGAAGTTGCGTACAACACACGCTACTGTATTATTCAAAGAGAAGCGTACCGTAGAAGCTTGGGGTGTTACAATATAACCCCTTGATGGATTAAGTATGGATTAAAGTCATAAAAAATATATTTTATGTCATGGGTTATTTGGATTACTAAAATTTAACTCTTTCAATTTATTATTTTGAAGGTGAAGTTGATCAGTAGTGGTCAATGTTTAAGAATATTAGGGAAATTGAAGATATAGATTCCTTGGAATGGGATGAATTTAAGAATATTTTCTTTAATAAATATTTTCCTAAGGCTATTTGATTTAGGATGGAAAAAAATTCTTGGAATTGAGATAGAAGGAGGAATATTCGGTTGCTATGTATGAACAAAACTTCACTTGACTAGCAAGGTATGTCCCAAATTTTATCCGAGATATTGATATAAAGATAAATAGGTTTTACTAAGGATAGAATCCAAGATATAGAAGGTCATTGGATTCTTGTTAGCTTATAGGCTATGAGAAACTTATTTTATGCACTTATAAGGTTCAAATAGAGTTTTTAAATGAACATGTGTCCCATGAAAGTAAGAAAAAAAAGAGGTATAGTTGGAAGTTAATGGGAAATAATTATGTAAAGAAGTTTTGAGGTAAGAAAAAAAATCCAATCTTGTGATAAGTTTGGTAAAAATAATCCAAGATCATGTATTTAAAAGTATGGGAAGTGTTTCTGATGTGGTAAGATCGGTCATATGGTTCAGGGCTACAAGGAAGATAATCAGACAAGAAATGAATGGATAGTGGTAAGTTGTTTTAGTTGCAATGAGTTTGGTCATTATGCCAATTTATTTCCAAAGTTTATTAAACGGGGTGGAAACTATCAATATCTAAAGAAAAAGGGTTTGGAAAAATCTTTTTTTACTACTGCAGTTAATTTTGGGGCATCAAATTAAATGGTGACATGTATGTTACTGGATTATTTGAATCATTCCAATACTCTGTTTGATTATAGATCTTTGCATTATTTCATTTATGAGAAATTTTTTAAAAAATTGGAAATATCACCTCATGAAATTAAGATATAAATTTTGGTAAAAACTATGGTTGGAAGTATTAGAGAAACCAAGATTTTATAAGAATCTCCCTATTGTCATTAGTGGGATGGTATTTCCTGAAAATCTTATTGAACTACCCATAGTGGAGTTTGATATCCTTTTAGGTATCAATTGGATTTCAGTTTATCATGATAAACTAGATTATAAAGCCAATAAAATTTTATTCAATGATTTCATACCTTTGATAATATACCAGGAATCTAATAAATTGATGAAATATAGTGGTGAAAGTTATCTTTATCATGTTATTGATGATAAAGAAACAGTTTCGATTAGCGACATCATAGAAGTGAATGAATTTAAGAAATATTTTTCTGATGAATTTCCTAATATTGTTCTAGATCAAAAAATTGAATTTACTATTGATTTAGTGCCTGATGCTAATTCTATTTCTAAAATACCTCATATAATGGTTCAAGTATAACTTTTTCAATTGAAAAAACAGTTAAAATAATTTATTGATAAATGTTTCATTCGACCTAGAACTTCAACATGGGGTGATCCTGATTTATTTGTGATAAATAAATATGGTTCCATGAGATTTTTCATTGATTATAGAGCCTTGAATAACATCAATATTAAGAACAAGTATCTTTGGATTCATATCGATGATTTTTTTATCATCTCAAGGGAGCTCAGTGTTTTTCAAAGATTGGTCTGAGGTTTGGGTAACATCAAATGAAGGTGAATGAGGATGAAATTCATAAGACAACATTTCGAACGACATATGGGCATTATGAGTTTTTAGTTATACCCTTTGGGTTATCTAATGCACCTACTATATTTATGAATCTTATGAATAGAGTCTTTTATTAGTTTTTGAATTAGCTTGTGGTTGTGTTCATAGATTATATTTTGGTATATTCTAAAAATCATTAGGAAGATCAAAGGTACTTAAGGATTGTTTTGAAAACATTAAAATAAAATAAACTATATGGAAAGTTTAATAAGAGGCAATTTTGGTTGCAAAAAAAATCATTCCTTGGACATATTGTTTCTAAATATGGCATAATTGTTGACCCTTCTAAAACAAAAAATAATGAAGAGTGAAAAATACCTAGCAATGTCAATGATATTTTTAGTTTTCTTGGATTAGCGGCTTATTAGTTAAGGTTTTTTGAAAATATTTCTCAATTATATATCTCACTAACTAAGTTAACATGAAATGGAGATAGGTTTATCTAGATAGAAGAATGCAATGTTTTTTTCAGGAATTGAAATGAACATTGATTAATGCTTTAGTTTTGACCCTACCTTACAGAAATGGTTAATTCATCATATATACTGATGATTCATTAAAAGTAATTGGTTGTGTCCTAATGAATAATAACAAGGTAATTTCTTATGCTTCATGTTAGTTAAAAACTCATGAATTAAATTACCATACACATGATTTGGAGTTAACTTCTATTTTTTTGCATTAAAAATTTGGAGGCATCATTTTTATGGAGTGAAGTGTTAAATATATACCTATCATAAAAGTTTTAAGTATATATTCACTCATAAATAGTTGAAAATGAGGTAGATAATATGGATTTAACTCATCAAGGATTATGATTGCATGATTCATTATCATCCTAGAAAATAAAACAAGGCGAAAGATGATTTATTCAAAAAAGTAATGCTACATTGACCATGTTATGTTTTTAGAATGACCGTTTGGTTAATGAGTTGATGAATTTTTTCCTAAAAGTTGTGGATATAGATACATCTCATGCTTTGTTTCAAGTTTTAGTGTAGTTTAATTTGTCATAAATAATTAAGAGGTATTAGAGTGTGGATAAATCTTTTCAAGAAAAGGTAGAATCCATTAAGAATGGTAATTAACCTAATTTTAATATATATGAAGAATGTGTTTTATGATTTGGGAAAAGATTATGTGTGCCTTGTGATTCACATTTGAGAAAATAATTTTGGACTGAAGCTAATAGTTCTCCATTTTCCATTCATCCAGGAAGCACTAAGATGTACAGAGACCTTCGGTAGTATTACTAGTGGGATGGAATGAAAAGAGATATTTCTGAATTTACCATGAAGTGTTTGAATTTTCAATAGGTTAAATTATAGTTACAGTTACTGAAGGGAATTCTATAACCTTTTCCAGTTCTAGAGTGGAAATGGGAGAATATATCAATTGATTTCATGGTGGGATTTCCAAATACTTCTCAAGGTAATAATGTGATTTGGTTTATTATTGATTGATTAACTAAATCTACATATTTCCTTACCATTCAAGAAATTATGTACTTAGATCATATTTATATACTATATCTAAATGAGATTATGAGGTTACATGGAGTGCCTCTCTATATTGTATCAGACCTTGATCCCAGGTTCGTATCCAATTTTGGAAAGGAATTTAGAATCCATTGGGTAATAAATAAAATTTGAGTAAATCTTTTCACCCTCAATCTGATGGACTATTTGAGTGGATGATTTAGACCTTGGAAGATATGATTCATTCTTAATCAATGGATTATCAAGAAATTTGGGATCAAAATCTTTATTTGGTTGAGTTTCCTTAAAATAACATTTTTCATTCCAGTATGCAGATGGAACCTTTTGAGGCATTATATAGAAAGTGATTTCGAACATTGTATTTTTTGGATGATATATGAGAAATTAAGTTAATGGGACCAGGGTTGGTAGAGGAAAAGTTAGATAAATTTCTGTTGATTCATCGACACATGAGGACAGTTCGGAGTAGGTAGAAGAGTTATGAGGTTAACCGGAGAAAAGATATTTCTTTCAAGGTAGGTGATCAAGTATTTTTAAAAATTTATCCATGGAAAAGTGTGATGCCTTTTGGTAATAAGGGGAAGCTGAGTCGAGGGTTCATTGGACCATATGAAATCCTAGATAAAGTTTTAATAGTTGCCTATCGAATTGCCTTACCTCCAAGTTTATCCCAGGTACATAATGCATTTCATGTTTCAATGTTAAGGAAATATGTATCGGACTCATCTCTATTTTGATCCCTTGAGTGGTTTAGTTGAAGGAGAATCTTTCTTATGAGGAACAACCAGTTTAGATTCTTGACCACAAAGAGAAAATTTTGTAGAATAAGGTAATTCACCAGGTTAAGGTTTTATGGAAAAACCATATGGTTTAAGATTAAAAATGGGAATCTGAAAATTCTATGAGGTAAAAAATATCCCCACTTATCTGATAAGTGAATAAAATTATGAGGATGCAATTTCAAAATGCGGGGAAGGATGTAACATCTCAATTAATGGTAGAATAATTTTTTTTCATATTTATTAATATTTATGAATTATATAGTAATTTTACCTTAAAAGGGATGTTATCTCAAATAGTGTAGATAACACACAACAGTGAGTTTCTTTGGAATCTTACGTTTCACGAAAGACTGAGTTATACCGAACAATAATATACTATTAATATTATTATTTTAAGTGGTAGTTATCGCCTAGTCATTGTATTGGAGAGAATGAAAATGGATAACTATATTATGTTTACACAGGTTTATAAGATGTTTTTATATTCATCCAATGAATTTTATAGGATTAAAATAAGAATCGATCCAATTTTAAACATAAAAAAAGATGTATATTTTTAAAAGGTAGTTTTACCGCCTTTTAATGGAGAACCCAATTTAATTATAATTTTTGAAAATTTTAAATTTTTATATAAGATAATAAAATTATTTTTTGAAATTGAAATATAAAATTTTACTTTGGGTGAATTTTTGGTATTTTTCTACAAACTTTCATATTTTGATGAATAGTTAATAATACTGAATTTTAGTTCAAAATTGTTTTTCATCCAATTTACTTGTATAGTTAAATAATATTTTTAATTGGTTTTAAAGTATAATTAGATCATTATTATATAATTTAAACAAATTTATATCATCTGAATCAATTTTACTTTGAAATTGGATATAAAAACTTAACAAGCTTTTGAACATTTTTACTTTAAAAACCCACATTGTCGGCCCATCTACGGGATTAAATTTATATTAATTTCTACCACTTATATGATTTATATTTGTAAAAATAGATTCCATATTTTTAATAATAATAATTTATAATTTATAATAATTTAAATTTATTTTTTGACCAAAAATATTAGTGAAAGTGATTAAAATTAATTACAATGATTAAGAGAAAAAATAGCTTAACAAAGGACTAAACCTTAAACTTAAGAGCCTAAATGACCTATAAAATTGTCCAAAAGAAATTTTGTGTCCATATTTTGACCCTATCCTCCATTTTATATAATTTTTACCAATATTAGATCCACTTGACATGGGAAAAACATTGTTGGAATTCCCTTTTCAAAAATTTACAAGAGTGTCACTCCTCCTCCACTATAAAAAGGCACTCAACCCTCCCACTTCCTCACACCTCTCAAGAAAATTTGGATCGAAAAATATATAATAAATTGATCTTAAAAATTATTCCCCTAATACTAGAATCCTAACATTTGGAATAAATCCATCCAAGGAATCCCTTTGGTGCAAACCAAAAGGAGTTACCCGAATAAGAGGCAACACCATTCCTCAAGCTATTTTATTTTATTTTCATTCTCCACTTCCTTAAATATTATTATTACATGTATACATAATAAAATATGTATCCTAAATATACTATAATGTTTTTATGATAACTTTTATACCTAAATATACACACACATCCATTTAATGGGTATCAAACTTACCGTTATTGTGTACAACAAACTAGCACCTCACAAAATGATGTAGTTCATTTTTCCTTTACCACCTTTAATGGTTGGGAATTATGATAGAAACACTATTTATATATGATATATATTATATTTATTATGTCATTATTATTATTTAATTATTTTATAACAAATACCTTTATACATTTCATTTTGTGTAAATATGATAACATCATTTGTGGAAATATGGACTATCACCCCCTCAAAGCGATGTGATACGTTCACAAACTACATGGAACATATTAAGGATGGGTTTAATTAAATATATGTAACATACATAATTTCTATATTATATTCATGAAATAATTACATTTCTTTAAATATTACACATCATTTTCTTTATCACTTTTCCACACATTAAAAAATTGATAACATCGTTCGTGGACGTGTGGACTACCGCCTCCTCAAAGCAATGTGATTACTTTTACATCACCCAAATTATATATATAAGTATATATGATTAAATAATATGGTATATATGATATAATTATCATTCTGTAAAGTTAAATTGTTGCTTACCTTCTTTCCATAACGATCATTGAAAAATGAGAGTGTTCCTCATGTGTATGTACGACCTACCGTCTCCATGATTGTAACGTTTGTTAATTTTTCATAACCATATTTCTTGATTGGTTTTAAAATTTTAATTTATGTATAGTTATAATAATTATTTCATGATTATTATTTTATATATGTTCATATAATAACCCATTTGTCCATAGTTGACCTACCAAAGTCATTTTGACACATAAACCCAATATAGTCAAAACACCCAACATAAACTTAATTTTTTAAGTAGTTGCATGAAACATTATAATAATTCAAATAAAAGTAAAAATAAACTTAAAAAAATTTCTCAAGAAATTATATAATTAATATAATTTTATTATTCAATAATTTAAAGTCACATAAGAAAATTTGGACCCAAGGTAAGGGATTTTGTCTCAATCGCCTTTCGTTGAGGTATTTCCTAATTATATTCACCTTTATTACTTTATAAGGTGTATATACAGACCCTTTGAAATTATATATCCATATTTTATCTTTTATCATGTTATTTAATGTTTTTTAAAATATTAATATTTCATGTGACTTATGATTTAAATGTTCAAAGTGGTATGGGACACTTTGAATGTTTAAAGAATTAATTTCATAATATTTTCTCCATGTAAATATTCTTGATATTATTTTACATATTTATTTATATTAATATAAAAGGGTTATAAAGGTAATTTTATGTCTATTTTTAATTAAATCCAAATATTTTAGAAAATTAATCTTTTTATGTGCTTTATATGGAACGTTTTTACAAACGACAAAAGGAATGTTCTATTATTAACATACACAATGACAGTGATTTTTCCGCTGTCATGGGAATTATTTTATTTTTGACTTACATTGAAAGATTTCATGTTTTCTTAAATGAAAACCCTTATTTTTATTTTTTGGGTATTTTTTATTCAAAATGGGTTTTTAAAATGGATTTATTATTCCAATATATTGAAATGTTTTCTTATGATTGAAAATGAAATTTGATGAGTGAAATGTTAAAAATTGAAATCTTTTATGTTTTATTATTATATAAATTTTACTTGGACATTTGATGGGTGGTTCTGTAATAAAACAATTATGGGTGGTTCCTTGATAAACCAATGATTTGTGGGTCTGTGATAGCCCTCTAATGCATTGGATAAGAAATTCGATCGTATGGATATTCTATTTGTAAGAGTGACATATATGGAAGTCGGTCATATGGTAATTCCATTTATAAAAGTTGCAAATATAATGATGTTACAAGTTACCTTTATGTATTTTATATGTTTTTATGGGTTTTATGGTAATATTTTGATTATAAAAAAGTATTAAGTGAGCTTATTATCAAAGGAAAGTATTTATTACTTATCTAGATGAAACTTATTGCTTTATGTTAAAGTTTTCACAAGTTTTTAATGTTTATAAATGGTCTAATGGTTTCCTTCTTTTTATATTCATTACTGATATTTTTATTATCATCCCATTTTTTCATGTTTTTCATAGGACTTAAGTATGATTAAGGGATTGGAAGAATTCATGTTGATAGTCATAAATAGTTTTTATAAAAGAGATCCTGTTTTTATTTTTTCAGGTTTTATATGGTGGAAAAAATTAATACTAATTAGAACTGTACACTTTGTATTTTATGGTATTTTTATGTATGATTTATGGCCGAATTCTCTAAAACTCTAAACTTAAAAAGATCCTCAATTTTAGATAAAGTAAAATTCTTGACTTCACTTAAGATTGTAATTTTTTAAGGCCAGGTCCTTATACCAGGTGCAGTAGAGGAATGTGGAGGTGAGAGATATAATAAAATTTATTTTAATAATTGATGCTTGAAAATAAGATAAAGGATATTTCACATCAAATTTATAATTAATTTATTTAACATTTCAATAAATAAATACATGGGCTTAGGAACTTTCTTTGTTAGTGAATGTTGATCATCTGGAAATACCCTTTTAGATTACCTTCATTGCACTATGAGGATCCAAGGATATAATCTCTCTAGCAGTGATCCACACGTGCTCATATGATCTCTAAGAAACACCACTAAATCTTTGGGTGCTAGAATAGTGATTCGAATATCTTTCTTTGTTTTTTCTTAATTGTTCATTCTTCAGTCTTGAAGAAATCTCTCTTGCACTTATCATTATTGAGAGGGAGAGAGGAGGAGTTAAGAGAGAATTCGTTGTGAGAAAAAATTCTCTATTCTCAATTTTAGATGCTCTACATAATATACATAGCCTCTTATTTATAGACTTTGGATTTAAGATAAAATATTATTTAATTTCATACCATCCATTAAATAATATTTATTACCTTTCATAAATCTCATGTCGCGTAATAATAATTATATAATTATTATTTTGTGGAGGGGGAGAACTTGTGAAATAAAAAATATTATATAACGGACTTACTAATTAATATTTGTCACCGGAATCAGTCTTGGTCCATTAGAACTCCTCTTGCATTTATTGAACAAACGAATAAATATTTTATTCATAAATAAATATTTTATTCAAAATCTAGTGAATAAATAAAATAAATATTTTATTCACAAGCTAGAGAATAAATATTCATTTAATTTATGTGATCAATATAACTTGAATAAAATTATTCCTCTAAGTTGAGAATAATATTTATTCCATTAATTAAACTCAAATATAATTTAATTGTGATTAACTAAAACACTTAGTGTGTGACCCTCTAAGATTCTTTCTCATTGGCATTAGGTGGGCTTGCCTAAATTCTAAGATACTATCAAGAAATGGGTAAAGGAGCCCAAGAGAAATAAATTAATGTCACAATGTCGACAATAATATACAAATGCTCACTATGTAATATAATCCATTTGTCACAATATCTCATCAATAAGGTTTCATATTCATGACACCAACCTATATGCTCGATATGTCTTTCTTTGACTATTTGAAATAAACATGTTGTTACATCATGGTCATAGAATTTAAAGAGATGGTTCTATTCTAATAAAAGGGTTGAGATATCAGCTTCTATAAATATGGAATTGACAAATCCTTCCTCAACTTATTCATTAATGTCATGTCAATCGTGATGCACCCAAAGTATCCAACTTCTCCATGAAATGTTATCATCGTGGTTTACTAAATACATCTAAGTACATGAGTTGTAACATGAATTAATAATAATATTAAATTATAATTACCATCACACATTATCATAGATAGGAATATTCAAATGCACCAAAACATGAAAAATTTCTACTGGTGGGTCTATTCTCATAATCCCCCATCTTAGAGATTACCAAGAGTGAACTTCATGAGAAGAAGTCTCATATACTTATGAGTACTCACACTTGAAACTCTATGTACTATTTTTCCCATCATAGTAAGGTATCCAACCACAGAACATTATTTTATAATATCTTCATAGCACATCAAGATTCTCATCATAGCGGGTAACTGCTATGACATTATTAATGAAACGTATACTCTAGAACATTATTACATTAGAGTCATGAAAAACAAAAAATATATATATAATAAGAAGTTTTATTAATATTCAATACATCGAATATACATGTAATTAAGTACAAACAGTTGGTCCTAGGATACCAACTCCAACAATCACTAGAGAGGAAACTACCCCTTCGATGTTAGTATTCTACCACAATGAATTTCAGAACTACGTTTGTCTTGATTCTCATTCACAAAGGATACATAGTGTCATCAAAATATCACATCCTATGTTCATCCCTACCATAAACTTATTTTAGGGACTTTCCCATCCAAGTCGGTCTTGATTCTTTCCTAACATCATGTTCATCCAACACATGTGAGTGCATGGAAGAGTAGTTCCAAGGGCACTCAATATTACCTCTAGGACATTACCCACTTCCACTTTCATGATTCATGCTTTCTTATATTTGGGTAATCATCATCCTCTTGATCTTAATGGGATCCCTAATGGAACCGGTGCCTAGACACACTATCTTACCTACCATCTTAGGTGCATTCCTCGAATGTTACTCAATAATAAATATCAACTCCAATGTTTATAACTCAATAAATGGTCAATCCTATATTTTTTCACCCCATCCTTGATTGGTGTGGGTCTAGAACATGTGTTTCGAACATGATCGACAATTTTTCCCTTCTAATCGGTCATTCCCATTTTATTATCCACATTTTGAAAGCCACGATCTACCCTCATGGGACTTCCTTAAGTCAATCACGTATTTCCCTTGTTGTGTTCTACCCTGTAAATAGCGGGAACTCTATACCACTCATCATTTCTCACATCAAGAACAAATCACATATGTTTTGGATTTGAGAGGGATTTTTCCTCAAGAAAGGTTAAGACACATGATTCCCCCCCCCCCATCAGTCCGAACTCTATGACCTTAAACTAGGATTCCATGTCCAAGAATCATGATCTTAAACTGTATGAAATTTGTCTCATAGATTTTATGTGTGGAATCGGATGGACTCATGGGGCCTCCTTTCGCATCAAGTAACTTTTCTCCAATACCGTGCATATTCCTTTAAGACACACAACCTACAGTCCAAGTATTATGACCCTAAACTATTTGAAATCGTCCTGAACTCTATGACCTTAAATTAAGATATTGCGTCCAAGAATCACAACATTAAACTATGTGAAAGTTGTCTAGGATATTCTCCATGTGGCAAGGCATCCTAGGCTCCTCATTCAATCAAGTTTACCTCTACCCTATTCTATATGTATTCCTTTGAGACACACAACTTGTGGTCCAAGCATCACATCCTTAAATAGTGTGTGACTCACCCTAGATTATTTTTCTTTGTGAAAGGCCTTCTAGTCATAAAATATCCATCTATTTTGAACCCTCCAACATCATAATAACATTTTAAAGGATGAGCCCCTTCGGGTCCAAGCATTATGACCTTAAACAATTTGTAGCACCATGGTCCAAACTTTATGTCCTTAAACTAGGATCCCAAGTCTAAGAATCGTGACCATAAACTATGTTGAAGTTTTCTTAGAGATTATTCATATGGAAGGGGATTTTAGGCTCCTAATTTATGTCAGGATACCTCTCCCTTATGTCACATAAGTTCATTTGAGACACACAAACTTTGGTCCCATCATCATGACCTTAAACTGTGTATAACTCAACCTAAATCCTTTTTATTGATTCAGGGTCTACTAGGCATTCCATAACCATCAGTTTTGAATCCTACAATATCATAAGAACCTTTTTTGGGATGTTCCCCTTCAAGTCCAAGCATTATGACCTTAAAATATTTGTAGCACCATAGCCCAATCTCCATGACCTTAAACAAGAAGTCTTGGTTTGAGCATTATGACCAAAAACTATTTGCAACATCTTGGTCCAACCATTATGACCTTAAACTATTTTAAAATTTATTATCTAATCATTATGACCATAAATTATTTGTAACCCCATATTCTGAGTATTATGAACTTAAAATATTTGTAAGATGCACAAACATCTTTCTGGTTGAAAACCCATAAGGGAAACCTAATCAAGAGTTAGACTCCACCTTCCAGGTCACTACCATGATTTGGGAAAAAATAAGGGGATAAAAGGGAAGAGGTACAATTCCAACGGGGACCCACTATGAACCCCAGTAAAAAAACATAGTTTTTCTTACTGAAATTCTCATATCAGAAAAAATTTAGAGCCAAATCTCAATCCCCATTTTCCTCTTGAGCTCCCCTAGAAGGTGACCCATTATGTTACCCACTTACACCCCCATCACCTTGGTTATATGGGTGTTAATTTTTTCAGTTCACACATCCTCACCATATGATATTAAACTACATGTCTATCATCATCCTTGTAGGATGTTAAACTATGTGTCTATCATCCCCATTACATGGTGTAAAACTGTTAAGAATCTTAGAACCTTTCCTGAGGATCCCCTTCCCCCTTTGGTGTTGGTCACCTACCACATCATTTACATTACTTGACCATCGCTTGGAATTTGAGATGATGCTCCCCTTGGAAGATGAGTTTAACATTTTTTTAGACTGATATGCCTAACCAATGTTCTCAAAGCCACAGTGGCATAATTATGAGAGTGTTAAACCATATTCTAACATTACATCAGGTCACCCCCATGCTTTTCATCTCCCTTGATTTGGATACCCATCATCTTTCATGTCTGAATGGTCCCCCTAACGGTAATGGTACTTCAAAAAAATATCTCACCTATTATCCTGGGCACAAGCCAAGAAAGACTTTTGGTGACATTTTGATATAGGTCTCATGTTTTGAACATGGTCATTGATAGAACCTCGTTTTTTTGTCCCCATCCTTGGAAAAATGATAACGAATTATATGTTTCGAATATGTTCAGTAGTTATCCTCCATCATTTTTCCACCCCCCCTATTCCAGATCTTGGGAATCTTGATTCACACTCTCCATCCCCCCTTTGTTTGGGTATAATTCAATTCCATTGGAATTGCCCCATTTGTGCACTAGTGCACTAGTGCAGAGAGTCTCATGCTCCAGCCAAAACTTTCTCGATCATAACACCCCCTGGTGGTCAATAAGTGAGTCCAAACCTGAGTGTTCATCCCTTTTATGGTGCTCTCATATAAATCAGCAATCTTCTATTTATCCCTTATTTCCCACACTAATCATGAATCATGTGGTCTTAGGGATTTATTGTTGGTTTCCTTATTATTATGATTAGATATGCATTGAAAAGAAATCATTTTTAAAGTGTATGGGAATTTAAAACAAACCATCCAAAGTTTGGGAGGGTCATACACATTTTGGAGCCTCTATTTTATTATGAGATAAGGTAAATTTTTCCTAAGGTTCATCCCCATTGATCGAGAACTCAAGCTCAGCTAGCCTCTGTTGAGGTTCCTCTAGAGTTTTCTACCACTCTTCTAGATTGACCACCTCCTCCTTTGTGATAGGATGAACTTCTTTATCCCAAATTCTCACTTAATCCTACTCATATTAGCACTTATCCACTATAGATTCTGCCTCCTTCTCCTGCTCCTAATATGTTTTCAGTTGATCCCTCAGTTGGCTGATGATCTCTACATGAATAGTGACAATGGTTGTGTGCAATTGTGCCTACTCTTTTAGATGAGAAATATCTTCCTCCACCACCTGTATATCTTGAGTGACC
This sequence comes from Viscum album, assembly GCA_963277665.1. Classification (NCBI taxonomy): domain Eukaryota; kingdom Viridiplantae; phylum Streptophyta; class Magnoliopsida; order Santalales; family Viscaceae; genus Viscum; species Viscum album. Next base: position 1,678,698,772 of record OY728119.1, on the reverse strand, counting down.
ACAATATTCTACTTGCACTAGGAAATTTCAAACTCCTATAACTCAACATAATCCTAATTAATGAGGAAGTCCCAATATAATGTGTGGAGGCATCTAGAGTCCACCCCATCAATCCTTGGACTAACTAGCCAACAGTGTAGAGATCCCACCCTATTTAGAAGATCAACCAATGGAGTGTGAGTGATGAAATTCTACACTCCTCCATGCCTTATGTCGAACAACTCGATTATCCTTAGAAATGTCTAAGTCGAAATCCTCAAAGTCCTTAGGTAGAACAGGCTTGTACTGGGGAAATACCGCCAACACGTCAATGGTCGGGTCATCTTCAATCAATTCCTTGGGTGGGTTGAGCCCCAGTTCCAGGGGAAACGCATCCTTTCTGGACCCATCATCCATAGTGGGGTCCCCAACTACCTCATATGGAACCCCCAAGGAATGATCGTCCATCATAGCCTCTTCTTCCACCTCCTTCGGTGGAACAATCTCTACCACCTTCACTAAGGACTCAACTTCAGCAAATTCAACCGATGGTGCTTCTGGGATAGGTGCAGCCATCATAGCCTCCCCAAATTGCCTTGGTTGTCGGCACGATGTTCTCCGGCTCCATTGAGGTTTCAAATCTAGTAGAAACTGCCTGTGACACTTTTATTATAGGTTCAGCTACCAAATCCCCCCCAACCACCTTCATTGAAGTCATAGACGTATCCTCCACTACTTACCCAGGCTCAATCGTTTCCATAGAAGGTTGAGAACTGAATACGGTTGAACTGCTATTTAAATCTTAAGGTTAGTTAAACGTGAATTATGAGAGGAAAAAAATGAAAGAAAATGTGTAAAGGGGGGAAGAACTACAAGAATTGTATATCCTGATGAGTAGCTTAGAAAGTTTCATGGTTAATCCCCCTAGAAAGGGAATTTCCCTAGTAATTGTCACCTTAGTTGCAGGAACTACTTCAGCCGACGGCTAACCGCTTGTGGTTGCAACACTAGGGGGAAGACTCATGCTCATACCCTCAAGGGGAGGGGCTCCCTCATACTCTATAGGAGGTTCATCATGAACCTCCCCCTCCTTCATGCTTGTTGATTCCTACATAACTGAAGAAAAAGTTGGGAAATAATTATAAAGGATGGGTTATATTCAAGGCACACCAGATTAGAGGATTTACCTAGTCAACAACAAAAACTCAATCCCCAAGAGAGTCTCGATAATCATCACTTCCCCAAGAACCTCCTTCGACCCCTCTTATAGAGTTGTGCATATTCTAGTTCACTTTATGATATATTTTGAAAATATTTCATGCCTAGAAAAACCTTCACTTGGCTAGTAAGGGGAAGCATAATGCCCTGAGAGTGGACCAAGTCCTTGAGCTCTTTCATGTACTACACTACTTTAGCTCGAGGGACATGGAGTTATTCCCTTGAATGACCCACCCCAGTGAGGTATATCCCTCCAATATTGATGAACTTCCACATCCCATGGAGAGTGGTGATTTTTCTGCAAATTCCCCAACTCTCCCAAGTGTCAAGAAAGATAGCGCCACTAAGAACATTTGGGCAGTGTAGTAACTTCCCTAGACCTTAGATGTGCACCCTTGAGATTTCCCCAGAGGGTCCAACTTACTCCCTAATCCACTTGACCATGAGCATTGATCATGTTTTTTCTCCCCTCCTTGTGGTTCTCACTGGTGCAGGACCAAGAATTATTGGCTCTACAGTCACTACTCTATCCACTGAGCCAACTCTGCCTCTAGGGTGTTCCCTACCCGCCGCTTTCCCTCAACCCCACGACCATGGGACCCCTCCTTCCTCATTAGCCTTAGTGGTTTGCTGCCTCAGCATATCCCCTAGGTATGCACTCTCCTAGATCAATACAAAATCATGGGTAAACCCATAAGAAATAGTGGGTGATGGAAACTCGTTTAGACCCCTACCATATTTACATGTAAAAGTGTTCTAGATATGTTTGAGTACTGAGGGTTGAAATTGGTTGCGTACTCCCATGTATACCCTCGGGGTCAGTTTTTGGAGGAATAAAAACTACCTCATGAAGTGGTGTGGGGTTTATGGCTTGCAGATCACCTTGCATTCCACCCTCTCCGCCAGTACCCCGTCTTGAAAGGCCATGAGGTATGACCATTGTTTGATGATCCTCATATCATTTTCGGTCATTGTTCCCATGAGAATGGGATATGGATGGAAGATGAATCAGTCTTCCAACCCAATCCTTTATAGCACTTCCAATGAGCCCAAGTTGAGAGGGAAACTCCTCATGATGTTCAAGATTTATGGTTGGAAGTTTGTGATGGGAGGTGATATTGAGTTTGGATATTCATATCCCCCCATATGTGCAGAAACATGATCTTACAGGAAGTGGAAGGGCCCACATACATGAAGGGGGGTTTTCCCTTAGTTGATGTGACTTAATACTTTGTATGGATTTGATAGCATTGACAAAGATAGGTTTAGAAATTTCCCCATCACCAGTACTATCTCCGTGATAAAGGTTCTTGGTCGCACCCCCATGTGTGCATCCCTCACCAGGAGCATCCATTCACAAATTAGTGTGGTGATAAACCCTGCTAGTCTAACCATATATGCCTTAGGATTTTTGTTGTAGCCCCACATATTCCACTGGATCACCTCTAAAATAATCCAATACGAGTGCTCCTTACCTTGCTATAATTATTTTAGACATTGATGCGACCTCCTGGGTAGTATGTCCCTCAGTTCATTCAAGAAACACCTGAACCATTGTTTGTAAGGGACGTCCTTCATCCATGGTTTATGGTTAATTTTCACCTACACCCAGTATAGAAAAACCCTTGATGTGGTTGGAAGCTTTTCCTAGTCCTCCTAGACATTCTCTACGGGGAAGAATTCATCGTACATGGCCCCTTGGATCAGGATCCCCACAATCTGTTAGAGACCCCAAACCTAATGTTGACCTTCCCATGGTGCAGATAGAATGTGTTGGTCTCTTGAGACCACCTTCTCAATAGCATCGACATGATGTCCAGATGATGGTAGACGTGGAACTGTGAGTCCCATGTCACCTCATAATGTCCAATCTATTTTGACTCTTCTTGTAACGTCCCGGTTCTGGAAGCTACTCAACGGGTGCCCCAGACCCGGTTGGTCACATGACCTCAAGCGCATTTCCCCAAACACCATAGGCTGCCGACTAGCAGCGAGGGCCCAGGTCTGATAGTGGGTAAACTATGCCCTCGTTTGTCAAAGTGTAGCGCAACGGAAAAATAAAAATAGCATACAACAACAGCGGAAGCAATAAACCATACACAACTGATATGAACAAATGAAGTAAAAGATAACCAACATCTATATAGATAATGATGAAACATGTCTCTTGTTCTAAGAAAACAGCCAGAACAAGTTACACAATAGTAAAATATGATACAATGGAAAGTACAGGTACAGTAGAATAAAACAGAACAGGCGGAAGCATAGCGAGCCTGAGCTCGGTCCCATGCTCCCCTATACCTCAGCAACACTCAAGTACATGTATAGGGACCCTTGCCCTTATCCAAACCTACAGCACTATAGTCTGTTTGGTCCGAAGACATGACTCAAATAGGGTGTGAGAAATAAATCCTAGTAGGCACTCACCAAAGGCCCGTGCCCAACTGTCAGTGAAAAATGTGCAACAATAGTGTGAAATAAATGCAGTAAACTAGTAAGCACTAAAAAGTAACTATCATTACCAGTTTCATTACCATTTAAATATTAATTTAGCAGTTCAATTTAATAACATTCAATGTTCCTCATAACTAAGCCCTTGGGCTAATCAGAACCTTGCCCTCAGGCTAATATAACCATGCCCTCAGGCTTAACGAATTGTGCCCTCGGGCGTATGGAATCTCGCCCTCAGCAATACCGAATATTTCCCTCAGGCACAGAAGCTACTTCCCTCAGGCATAAGAAACGTTGCCCTCGGGCTAAATAACTACTATCCTCAGGCTAAGAAAACAACGGTCTCAGGCTAAAGTAAAATACTGCCCTTAGGTGCAAGTAACCAGGTCGAGCCCAAAGCATAACAAGAAATTTTATATACAATTCCTTTCAAGTAAAAATTAATGCTCAATATAAACATGGCATACCCTCAGGTATCCGGACCAAACGGCTAAACAGAGGAACACACCCCCGGGGTGGTCCCAAATCCAAGCAGTGATCTCAAATAGCAGTTCTACACTTACATTAAATTACCTATGCAATTATAGGTATTTAAACATTCAATTCCTCATCCATACGGCACCCCAACGTGGGTTCGTAGCACAATGGTACACAAAAACACACGGCAATTAGAATTTAAACACCAGACCACCTACCTAAATCGCCCTGATCGATATACGTGAAAGATGCTCCTCGAAACGCCCGAGAACGACGTAGATATGAGGTAAAAATAACCTTTTTCAAACTCAAATAACTTCTTTTAGAGGAATAATTTGAAAGATCTACGCAAATAGAAGGAATAACTCACCCGTACGGTTCCAAGGAGATCGACGATGCAGAAAACGGGTTCCCGGTGTGCGGTCGGGAGGTCCTCCAAGCTCCGGTCATCTATCCCAAGATCTCCTCTGGTTCTAAGCTTCCTCTGTGAACAGAGGAGGATAATTACCATTTGAAGTGAAAAAACAGACTACACGGCGTGTACTATTGGGTACACGACGTGTATTTTTCATTTTTAACTATTCCGTTGGCGGCTTCTCGCCAGTGCGGCACTGTTTATCTATCGACATGAGTACATGGCATGTAATACCTGAGTACACAGCGTGTAATTTCGCTCAGCTGGACACCGCCTTACTATTTTCCAGTCGACTGACTACACTGCATGTAATACCCACTACACATCTTGTAGTCAGTTTTTACACCTTTCATTGCCAGCATGGCTACACGCCTTGTGTACTCATCCCACACGGACAAAGTACATGGCGTGCGGACAAGTACACGGCGTGTACCCACAAAGTTTGGTATTTTTCCCTGTTTTCCTTACTTTCTCAAAAATGCTTAAGCAAAAAGGAAAAGAAGAAACTCGTACCTCAAGAACAAGAATCAGGTTCTTACAAACTTCCTCCCTTAAAGAAATTTGTCCCTGAATTGCCCTTCCAAAGGTGGTAAAGATAAATCTCAGAACAACTCTGGACACTGAGCACGTACGTCGGTCTCCCACTCCTTGGTTTCGTCCTGCACTCGGCCATACTGCCATAGCACCCGTACGAGAGGAACTGACTGGCCTCGGAGAACCTTCATGCTTCTATCAGCGATACGAATCGGATGCTCCTCAAAGGATGCATCGACATGAAGCTCAACCTCCTCAGGCTGAAAGACGTGAGATGGGTCTGAATGATAATGGCGCAACTGAGATACATGGAAGATGTCGTGCATGGCCTAGTACCTCTGTGGTAACTGCAACCGATATGCAACCGGTCCAACTCTCTCCAGAATCTTGAATGGCCCCACATACCTCGGTGAAAGTTTACCCTGTATCCTGATTCGTCTGTGTCCCAACCTCGGTGAAACATGCAAGAACACCTGATCCCCAACCACAAACTCCAAGGGTCATTTTCGGCGATCAGCATAAGATTTCTGAAGAGACTGTGCGGTATCCATCCGCTTCTGAATCAACTAGACCTGCTCAAAAGTCTCTTATATGAGGCGTGGTCCCAGTAAACCTGCCTCACCTGCCTCCATCTAGCACAAGGTTGATCGACATGGCCTATAATATAAAGCCTCCTAAGGTGTCATCTCAATAGTCTCCTGAAAACTTTTATTGTAGGAAAAGTCGACTAGGGGTATATGCTTCTCCCAAGAGCCCCCAAAGTTCAGGACGCATGCACGCAGCATGTCCTCTAGCACCTGTATCATACGCTCTGACTGGACATCGGTCTGAGGGTGGTAAGCTGTGCTCAAAAGCACCTGTGTACCCAGTGCCATCTAAAAACTCTTCCAGAAACGAGACATGAAATGGGAATCCCTATCTGAAACGATATAACGAGGAACCCCATGAAGACATACAACCTCTCGGATATATAGCTTTCCGAGATCATCAACACCGAAGGTCTCGTTGATCAGAAAAAAGTGATCTACCTTCGTGAGTTTGTCCACAACAACCCACACAACATCATTGCCTCGAGGTGACCTCGGCAACTCAGTCACGAAGTCCATCATGACATCATCCCATTTCCACTCTGGAATGGGTAACTGTTGTAACAGTTTGGCTAGCCTCTGATGATCTGCCTTCACCTAGTGACAGGTGGAATATCTCGTAACAAAACCAGTTACATCGCTCTTTATACCCGGCCACCAATACTGACGTCTCAAGTCATGGTACATCTTGGTCACTCCGAGATGAACTACCCAAGCTGAAGCATGAAACTCCCACATCATCTCTCCATGTACATCCCCTGGAACCCACACTCATCCATGGAAACGTAGTACCTCATCATCACCTATCGTCCACCCAGGAGGAGGGTCCTCACTTTCCACCGACTCCCGGAGAACTAGGCCTTCTGAATCAAATAGTTGTCTCATCCTCACTCTATCCAGGAGGGTAAAAAGTCACAGCTAAAGATGAAAGATAGGTTTTCCCCTGACTGTTGTGCACCTCCATATGAATCTTAGAGAACAAATCCATAAGTTGCCACTCACCACTGGCCTCATGAACCGCATGTATCTAAGTCTTTCTGCTCAGTGCATCAGCAACTGCGTTACCCTTACCAGGTGTATAGGAAAGCTCAAAATCAAAGGACTATAGGTACTCAACCCACCTTCGCTGTCTTAGATTCGAGTCACGCTGAGTAAAGATATATTTGAGAATTTTTTGGTTTGTGAAAACCAAAAAATTCTCTCCCAAGAGATAATGTCTCCAACAGTGCAACGCATGCACAATTGCAGCCAACTCGAGGTCATGCGTCGGGTAATTCCTCTCATGTGGCCTCAATTGTCGAGACCCGTACGCAACAACTCTATCATCCTGCATCAACACAGCTTCCAGCCCAATACCTGATGCATCACAGTAAACTCTATAGCTCTTCCCCTGCTCTGGGAGTATCAGGATTAGTACTGATGTCAACCTTTCCTTCAGCTCTTGAAAGTCTGTCTCACAAACTTCGGTCCAAACAAACTTCACACCCTTCTTATTCAAATCTATCAATGGCGCTGCTAAGTGGAAGAATTCCTGGATGAAGCGCCTGTAGTAACCATCCATCCCTAAGAAACTTCATATCTCAAACACATTCTTAGGTTGCTCCCAGGAAACTACTGCTCTCACCTTCTCTAGGTCTACTGTAACTCCTGCCTCTGAGATAATATGACCCAGGAAGTGAATCTGGTCCATCCAAAAGTGGCACTTTGAGAGCTTAGAATATAGCTTATGCTCTCTAAGTGTACTCAATATGATCTCAATATGGGTGGCATGGTCATGTCAAGTGTGAGAGTACACCAAGATGTCATCCACGAAGACTACCACAAAAGAATCCAGATAAGGATGGAACACACGATTCATCAGAGCCATGAAAACTTCTGGTGTGTTCGTGAGTCCGAACAGTATAACCAAGTACTCATATAGACCATACCTACTCCTGAAGGATGTGAAAGGTATAGCAGATGGTCTAACGCGCAACTGATGATATCTGTATCTCAAGTCAATCTTCTAGAACACTCGTGCACCACAAAGTTAATCAAAAAGATCATCAATCCTCAGCAAGGGATATCGGTTCTTTACCATCAACTGGTTCAGCTTCCAATAAATCACACAGAGTCTGAGGGTACCATTCACCTTCTTCGCAAAAAGGACCAGAGAACCCCAAGGAGAAGTACTGGGTTGGATGAAACCTTTTGCCTATAATTCCTCCAACTACCTCTTGAGCTCCTGCAACTCAGGTGTAGCCATCTTATAAGGAGGAATGGACACTGGTGCCACTCCTGGAACAAGATCAATTGATAAATCTACCTCACGCTCTAGAGTTAGACCTGAAAAGTCGTTCGGAAAGACATCCTTGAAACAATCAACTACAAGCGGGAAATCCTTCTGGCAAGTTCCCTGGTCATTTAGATATAAACTCGCAATCTGGGTTGTGACTCCACCTCGCCCACGATGCTCTGGTCCAGCTCGAATCGCCTGAACATCCCACTCTCCCTTGTATAGAAACTCTCAGCCCTCTGGTGATGTGAAACGAACCCTGCGACGATAGCAGTCTACAAAGTCTTAAAAGGGTACCAACCAGTCCATCCCAAGAATGACATCATAGCTCGTCGTCCCCAAGACATAGAGGTCCCAAAGAAAGTGACACCCACCAACCTCAAGGGGGAACTCCTTACACTGACGCACACCAGCCGTTCTAGTCCCCAACGGAGTGTCTAGCGTCATAAAATCAGGAGAAGAAGAAACACAGATCCCAAGGCTCTCCACAATAGGCACAGATATAAAGTTGTGTGTAACACCCGTATCGAAAAGTACTAAAGATAAAATAGAAGCTACTAGAATAGTACCTCTGACAGTAGAAGGTCTGGGATCATGCTCCTGTTGGGTTTGTTGCACTGCATATGCCTACCCAGTGCCACGGACCTGCTACACAGCCTGGCTACCCTGAGTTGTCCCACCCTACTGCCTCTGAGATCCTGGTGTCTGGCTACCACGGCCACGACCACCATCTCGGCCTGCATGCCCTAACATATTCTCATTTCCCAACTGGTAAGAAGTTGTTGGTCCTTCTCCTGCACACAGAGTCTACATAGAACCCCTCTCACTAGACACTGGTGGAAACTCTCTACAATAACGCTGGAGATGAACTATCTTGCCACAAGCTCGACACTCCACCAGGTCATGTGGACACTGCGGTCTCTTGTACCCCTCTCTACCACACTGGTAGTACATGATCGGGCCACCCGAAGCATTCCTATGGCTGGTACTACCACCATGAGAGAACTCCATCTGTCTCTTCCTCTTACCGGTAGAAATAGTACCAGAAACTGGTGTCAAACCGCCCTGTCCCACACCACTAGCTTCCCACAGGTTCCTCTCAGTAATCAGTGTCTGGTTTAAAATAGCATGCACAGTAGGCAACCTGAAAACATTTACCAGTTCTCGAATGTCATATCGAAGACCATCCTCAAAGATTCTGGCCCTCAATGTCTCATAACCCACCAGAACAGGTGTAAAATGCTAAAGCTCGGTAAATCAAGCAAAATAATCCATCACCGACATAGCGCCCTACTGCAGATTCATGAACTCTCGAGCTCGATCTGCCCTCAGCATCTCTGGGAAGAAGAATTCATAGAAATTTGTCTGAAAATATTCCCATGTCATGTCTATGTGATGCTCAGACTGAGTGGTAACATCCCACCACCTCTTGGCGGAATCACGCATCATGTATGTAGTGAGATTGACCCTCCGCCCTAGAGGCATCTCAAGGTGCTCAAAAATAGTCTGCAATGAATCCAGCCAAGACTCTGCAGCCTGTGGTCTGCCATCCCCTAAAAACATAGGCGGATGCTGCTGCTGGAATATACGAGTCAGCTCGGCCATATATGTGGTAGCCGGTAGTGCTCCCTGAAAGGTCTGCATGAACTGCATAAAGCCCTCACGGAATTGTGCATCCGCGTCTGTGTCCGGTATAACGGTTGGTGCTGCATCTGGCTCTGCTGGAGGATCCATCGGTAGCCCATGGCCTACCGTCTTTGGAGTATAATCATTTCCACTCTCTTGGCGAACAACGCATGGTCGTCTCGGCGGCATGACTCTACAAGGTCAAACGCACACCTTAGATCAAGATTATAAAAAACCAAAACAAGGGGACAGGGGAAATAAAGCCTTAAAGATTTACAAAACTTGACTACATGGTGTGTATAAATACTAAACGGCATGTTCTTGAATCCTTCTTCCATTCCTAAGTCCTTCTACATGGCTAAGCTGCATGGCTCACTTTGAACAAGACTACACGGCGTGTATAACATCTACACGGCGTGCATGGTTTAATTTCCAACTTCTCGTGTCGTTTGTGACACGGCCTGAATACCCAGGCCACACTACATGGAGTGTTTTCAAAAAGACACGGTGTGTAAAAAGAAGCCCCAGACCGACCCGTGTTGCTCGCTACACGGCCAGCTACACGGCGTGTTCCAGGAGGACACAGCGTGTACTAGGAAGGATAACACTGACCTGTGTTGTTAGTTACATAGTCGGGTACCGGGGTCAGACTACACTGCGTGTTCAAGGAAGACACGGCATGTATGTCTTAAGGTTTCCTCTGTCCGTGTAGTTCGCTACATGGGTGGACACCGGGTCACTACTACACGGCGTGTACAACCGGTACATGGCGTGTTTGTCCCAAAACCATTCCCTACCTCGTGTCCCCGCCCACACGGTTTATGACACGGGAAGAGACTACACGGTGTGTACTAAGGATACACGACGTGTACTTAAAATTTTTTCATTTCTTCCTGAACATAAGAATACACGGCCTGTGTCCATAGAACTACACAGCGTGAATCATGGGTTTTCCAGATAGTAAGCCTCAGATACAACTCTGGAACCCAGAAAATACTAAAAAACAACACCTAAGTGCCAAATTCCGATCCGTGAGGGCCCATACTCCCCGCGAATCAAAGTTTGGCATCTTACCCATGTTATAACCAAATAAACAAGTCAATGATCCACCAAATTCTGGTCATTGAGGGCCCATACTCCTCAAGAACCAAGTTTGGCGTTCATTTTTTATTAGCAGGCTCACACAAAAAAAATACCCTATCACATAGCAGGTATTTATCAAAGCATCTATCACAACAGCATGCCCTTCTAACACAACATCTGTCACAACAACATGAAAATTTCTAATACACCTACATGGAATGGAACTATGCATGGCATGTGATTTCTAGCATATTCCCAAATGATGCATGAGATGGCATACCCTCATCTCATCGGGTTGCAACTAAATAGAACCCAAATATAACATATAAATAGCACACCACATGTGTGTCACCCAATGGTGAAAATCAGATCAACTATAAATTGAAAAATCAATAAAATTTAAACACGAGGTAAATTGGATTTTCCCTGTACACAGGTTAGCTACTCCCGGACACAGCTTATTACCAACTAACATTTCCGTCCTATCCCTGACTAAAGCTTCAAACAGTAAGTCAAAGAAAATAATACCCTATGATACCACTTTGTAATGTCCCGGTTCCGGAAGCTACTCAATGGGTGCCCCAGACCCGGTTGGTCACATGACCTCAAGCACATTTCCCCAAACACCAGAGGCTGCTAACTAGTAGCGAGGACCCAGGTCTGATAGTGGCGAAACTATGCCCTCATTTTTTAAAGTGTATCGCAGTGGAAAAATAAAAATAGCATACAAAAATAGCGGAAGCAATAAACCATACACAACTGAAATGAACAACTGCAGTAAAAGATAACCAATAGCTATATAGATAATGATGAAACATGTCTCTCGTCCTAAGAAAACATCCAGAACATGTTACACAACAGTAAAATATGATAGAATGGAAAGTACACGTACAACAGAACAAAATAGAACAGGCGGCAGCATTGCGAGCCTGAGCTCGGTCCCATGCTCCTATACACCTCAACAACACTCAAGTACCTGTATAGGGGCCCTTTCCCTTATCCACACCTACAGAAATATATTCTATTTGGGCTGAAGACATGACCCAAACAGGGTGTGAGAAATAAATCCCAATAGGCACCCACCAAAGGCCCATGCCCAACTGTCAATGAAAAATGTGCAACAATAGTGTGCAATAAATGCAGTAAACTAGTAAGCACTCAAAAGTAACTATCATTACCAGTTTCATTGCCATTTAAATATTCATTTAGCAGTTCAATTTAATAACATTCAATGTTCCTCATAACTAAGCCCTCGGGATAATCAGAACCTTTCCCTCAGGCTAATATAACCACGCCCTTAGGCTTAATGAATAGTGCCCTTAGGTGTATAGAATCTCACCCTCAGGAATACCGAATATTACCCTTAGGCATGGAAGCTACTGCCCTCAGGCATAAGAAACGTTGCCCTCAGGCTAAACAACTACTGCCCTCGGGCCAAGAAAACAACGCCCTCAGGCTAAAGTAAAGCACTTCCCTCAGGTGCAAGTAACCAGGCCGAGCCCAAAGCATAACAAGTAATTTTATATACAATTCCTTTCAAGGCAAAAGTAATTCTCAATATAAACATGGAATTCCCACGGGTATCCGGGCCAAACGGCTAAATAGAGGAATGCACCCCTGGGGTGGTCCTGAATCCAAGCAGTGATCTCAAACAGCAGTTCTAAAGTTACATTAAATTACCTATGAAATTCTAGGTATTTAAATAGTCAAGGCCTCAGCCATACGACACCCCAATGTGGGGTCATAGCACAATGGTACACAAAAACACAAAGCAGTTGGAATTTAAACACCAGACCACCTACCTCGATCGCCCTGATCGATATACGTGAACGACGCTCCTCAAAACGCCCGAGAATGATGTAGATCTGAGGTGAACATAACCTCATTCAAACTCAAATAACTTCCTTTAGAGGAAGAATTAGTAAGAGCTACGCAAGGAGAAGGAAGAACTCACCCGTGCGGTTCCAAGGAGATTGACGGTGCAGAAAACGGGTTCCTGGTGTGCAGTCAGGAGTTCCTCCAATCTCTGGCTGTCTCTCCCAAGCTCTCCTTCGGTTCTAAGCTTCCTCTATGAACAGAGGAGGCTACTGCCCATTTTAAGCAAAAAAAACAGACTACACGGCATGTACTATTGGGTACACGGCGTGTACTTTTCATTTTTAATTGTTCCGTTGACAGCTTCTCGCCAGTGCGGCACTGTTCATCTGTCGACATGATTACACAGCATGTAATACATGAGTACACGGCATGTACTATCACTCAACTGGTCACCACCTTACTATTTGCTTGGCGACTGACTACTCGGTGTGTAATACCCACTACATGGCGTGTAGTCAGTTTTTACACCTTTCATCACTAGCATGGCTACACGCCTTGTGTACTCATCCCACACGGCCAAAGTACACAGTGTGTGGACAAGTACACTGCGTGTACCCACAAAGTTTGGGATTTTTCCCCGTTTTCTTTACTTTCTCAAAAACACTTAAGGAAAAGGGAAAATAAGAAACTCGTACCTCAAGAACAAGAACCGGGTTCTTACACTTCTTCATATTTTTTACAGGACTAGAATATGCACTATTCCCAGGCCCATTTGCCCATTATATTTTCACCCTAGCGTAGGTATGATTCCTCAGTCCAAAACTTGTGATGGTCTATCAGACCTTCCTTGAGAACATTATCATACTGAGGGGGGATGACTCCACCTCCAACGCCTTCTTGTTGGCATTGTTCACATGGTTCCAGAGGGTGTGAGAAATAAGAGAAGTGTGACCCTCTATAATCACTACAGGAAAAAGGGTTTTTTGCAATGGTCTATTTGTGATGGGTACATCACCCATTACAAATAGTACTTACCATGTGACTATTTGTGATGGGATTTATTTCTCATCGTGAATTCTTTTGGTGCGCCTATGAACCAAACCATGGGAAAAGGTATTTCTGATGGGTATTTACTCCCTTCAAAAATACATTTCATCATTATTATTATTTGCGATGAGTATTTATGAACTATCGTAAATAATGCTTCGGTAAAAGAATATTTGTGACGGGCCTGTCGCAAATAACTTTTTATCATTAACACGCTTATTTATGGTGGGTATTGTAACATCCCAAGTAAATAAAGAATTATGTATTTTCATATCTATGTCTATTTATGAATTATATAGTGTTTTAGAGCCTTAAAATGAGAATAAATCCAATCTTAAGCATTGAATTCTCTAATATTTTTAAAAGATTGTTTTACCACCTTTTGATGGCGAACCATTTTTAAATATATCTTTTGAAAAGTTTATAAGCTATATTTGTCAAAATAAACTTATTCTTTAGTATTGGTACATTGAAATTTACTTTGGATAATTTTTTGGTATTTTTCTGACAATGTTCATTTTTTAATGAATAGTGAAAAATACTGCATTTTACTCCAAAACTACTTTTTCATCTAATTTAATTATATGGATAGATTATCTTTTTAATTAGTTTTAAAGTGTAAATAGAATATATTTTTACCATTTAATACAATGGTGGTCATTGTAATTAATTTCAATTTGAAATTGGACATAAACAGTTGTCAAACTTTTGATATATATTGTTTCTAAAAAACTCGCTATTTGTTTTGACAACGGGAATTATTTTTAAATTAATTACTACAATTTATGTGTTTGAAATTTGGTAAAATGGATTCCATATTTGAATTCAGAATGTCCAAATTTTTTAATTAAGACTCTTTTGTTTTTGGACATTATGAATAGTAACGATGGTAATTATCTTTAATTATCGCAATTAATTAGTAATCAGGTAATTAAGGGTAATAAAATAATAACATAATAATATAAAATGACCCCAACATGTGTTCTAATGCTACTGGTTGTGTCATGGCCGACCATGGTATGCCTTGTGCCAAACTTTGGGACCCCATGGAATCACGTTTGGGTGATAGTGACATTTTATTATATTATTTTTTTAAAGGGAAAGTATAACCAAAGTATGTATCACCCAAGTAAAACAATTTTAATTTTGTATAAATAAATGATATATTAGACTATAAATATTTATTGGAAAGCTAAAAATATTTTCTACATCATAGTATTTTTTTATAATTTTTAGACATTAAATAAATTAAAATTTTTTATGACACCATGATGATGCAGCGATTACCTCATTAATGAACGATTTAAATAAAATGAAAAGATAATGTAAAATGTAAGACTTACACTTGTCAAAGACCTATTGGATGGGTATATTTAGAACCCTTATCACCTTATTATCGAAATATATAATTGTGGGACCTTTAAAATCTGAAACTCATTATATAATAAAGTAACATTTCTTGAATTTCCAAGAGTGCCCCTCCTCCCTCTTATAAAAGGCCCCCACCTCTACCACCTTACCCACACCTCTCAAGCCATTGGCTCGGAAAATCTCTACTCATTTTATCTCTCTACATCCCTCTATTCATCATAGAAGTCTTACCTTAGGCAGAAAGCTCTTCAAGAAACCCTTTTGGTTCAAACCAAGAGGAGTTACCTGATTTAAAGGTAATGTCTTCACTTGTGTTCTTTTGTTTTATTTTGCTTCTCCAACCCCCTAAACTATTTTTATTCCTTTATTTTGTAACAAAACCAGTATTTTAAATATACTAGTATGTTGTTATGATAATTATTTGATTTACACTTACACACACCTCCGTATAATGGTTAAAGAACATACTGTTTCTGTGGTTGGTGAATTTCTTCCTCACGAAATGATGATTGTTCAATCTTCTTTTAACACCTTTCATGGTGGCCATTAAGATGTAACTATATTTACATGTGATATATATATTATATTTATGTTTTCCATATGCTTCTGTATTTTTGTTTTATGGCATACCTTTATGGTTTCCATTATGGGTAAACACGATATTTTCATTTTAGGAAGTGTGGACTACCACCCCCTCAAAGTGATTTGATTCGTTAATGACATATGTGGGACATATAAAGGATGGAGTTTATGATTTTATATATGATATTATACTGGAATTATAATATACCTTTGTATCATTATGATTTCATTCCATTAAATATGAAATATAAATGAAAGTAGCGTTCATGCGTACGTACGGCTTACCGTCTCCATGAACGGTGCATTTCATTTCTTACCTCTAAATGTTATGTAATATTATAAATGCATGTATATACTGGATATATATGATATATATGATACCTACATCATGAATATAATTATGGAAATAATTGATATTTTATCACTTGAACAACTTATAATTATAAGAAGTTTATTTTTGGCTCAAGTACCAAAGATCGACAAAACGACCGTTATTAACTTAAATAATTACATAATGTTCATAACATGGTAATAAGTGATATAAAAGGGATAATGAAATTGAAAAATGTTCTTAAGAAAGTATAAATTAACTCTAGTTTATTATTCAGGAGAATAAAGAACGATCGAGTCAAATTAGACAAGAGGTATGAGACTTCATCTCAATCTCCTTTCATTGAGGCATATTTTATTTTATACACAACTTTATTTTATATAGTGTATACACACCTTTTACTTTTACTTTTTTTCAAAAGGAATGTTTTTTATACGAAGCATTTTACTAAATGAAAAAAGGGAATGTTTTTGTCGTACGTATGCGGCGACAACAACTTCTCCGCCGCCGTGGCCATTATTTGAGTTTCAGATTCCTCTACAAGCCATAAATTTTTTTTAAATGAAAAATAAATACCATGTTTTAATTTTATTTTATTTTGGTATTGAAAATGGTTTTGATAATGTTTTGATTATATCAATGTGTTTTTGATATCTTGTGATTGAAATATGGAAATGTTATGTTTCCTTTATGCATGTTTTATGTGTTATGATTATGTTATGGTTCTTGGGAATTGTTTATGAATACGGGTGGTTCTGTGATAAACTAAGGGAAGGTGAGCCCGATATAGCTCTTCAATGCATTGGGTAACGTGAAGGAGTTAAATGTTAAGGTTTCTCCGACGAGATTTAGGGAATATACTGTGATGGGTATTCCAAACGTAACCATGATGGTTACTCCCTACGTAAGAATGTTATGAATACCTCAAGTTACCTTTATGTATTATGTTTTCTATGAGTTATTCATAAATCTTATGATTTCATGAGGTATGATAAAGTGCTTATGTTTTGATTAGTGAAGTATGATTTAATTGATTCTTATGTATACATGGACTAAGGTTTTATTTCCGTATTTTTATATCCCTTACTGAGCTTTTTATGCTCATCCCAAGTTTTTGAAATGTTTTTCACATGTCAAGGGAAAGTTACATGATGCGATGATAGTGTCGAGGAAGTGTCAAGAAAGAATCCATGTTTTATTTTAAATATGTTTCCTTTGATGGGAAAAGTGAATATTGTATTTTATGTAACCACCTTGTTTAAATGTGGAACGTAATGCATGTTTTATGTTCTAATTCTCTAAAACTCTAAACCTGAAAATATCCTCAATGTGTATTCTTGTAATAACTCAAGATTAAGTAATGTTTAAGGTTGGGGCCTTATAGTTGGTATCAGAGGTCAGTTTAGATAACTTTAGGAGTTATAATTCTATTAAATGATTATCCAAAAATATTTTTTTATGGTCAAATTGAAATTATATAGCATTTGAAGATTACCATGTTGCTTTATCTAAGACATGTTTGTTCAGAATGATTTTCCGTAGAGGAAACAGGGAAGCAGTGCTAGGAAGGCATAAAAGAGGAAATGACCTTCTGAATCAGCATCCTGAGATGGTTGGAATTGGAACTGAACAGTTTTTTGCAGTAATGGCGCAGTTGACTCAAGAGATAAATGGTAGTGGTATCCATGCACGAGATTATCCAGATCAACCGTAGAGGAACATGTTAGTGGTGGAACATTTCATGAGGCAACATCCCCCATAATTCAGAGGGTCATCTGACCCTGTGCTAGCTGAAGGGTGGATTAAAGCACTTGAGAAGATTTTCGATGTCATGGGGTGTTCAGAAAATCAAAAGGTTAGTCTTTTTGTTTACCGTTTGGAGGGTGAAGCAGATCAGTGGTGGTCGATGGTTAAAAATATCAGGGATGCTGATGAGATTGATGCTCTTGACTGGGATGAATTCAAAGGTATGTTTCTTGTGAAATATTTTCCTAAGTCTGTTTGACTTAGGATGGAAAAACTATTCTTGGAATTGAGGCAAGAAGACGACTCAGTGGCTACTTATGAAGAAAGTTTCACTCGATTGGCAAGGTATGCTCCAAATTTTATCTTAGACATTGATAGTAAAATTAATCATTTTTACTAAGGATTAAAGCCAAAATATCAAAGGTAATTAGCTTCTTGTGAGTTCAAAAGTTATGAAAAGCTTGTTCGATGTGCTGAGAAGGTGGAAATGGAGTTTTCTGATGATCAAGTGTTCTATAACAACCAACAGAATAAGAGACTGAGGTGGCAGGAGAAAGGGAAGAATCCTTCAAAGAGGTCTAATGGTAAGAAAACTAAGTTTTCAGTTTGTGATAAATGTGGTAAAAGGCATGCTGGGGAATGTCTTCTGAATTCTAGAAAGTGCTACCGATGTGGTAAGATGAGACATAAGGCTCGTGATTGCACTGAAAAAGATCAGGGTGATGGTAAGACCAAATTTTATTTACAGTTAGTGAAATGTTTCAAGTGCAATGAGATGGGTCATTATGCAAACGAGTGTTCGACAAAGAGCTCAAATGATGGGAAACAGTCAAACTACAAGCAGAAATGTGTGGTGAAATTCTTTGAAACTACTTCAGCAGATGTTGGGCCATCAAATGAAGTGGTATCAGGTACTTTTTTTGTTTTTTCAGATTATGACAGTGTGTTGTTTGATTCAGGGTCTACACATTCTTTCATCTCTGAAAATTTTTCTAGTAAATTGGGAATACCATCTCAAGAAATGACTCCTGAACTTGTGGTAAAAACACTTGGGGGAAATGTTGAGGTAAAAAGAATTTATAATAATCTTCCTATCCTTATCCGTGGAAAGAAACTACTTGCAAACCTTATTGTTTTAACTCTAGTAGAGTTTGATGTTATCCTGGGTATGGATTGGCTCTCTGTTTACCATGCTAAGATTGATTGTAGAGCTAAAGAAGTTTCTTTTCAGAAATACTTTCAGTTTGTGTACAAGAATGAACCCTTAATGTTGATAACATATCAAGAGGATGAGAAACTTTTAAAAGATGTAAATGAATTTTACATTGAACATATTGTTGAAAACAAAGGAACCATTCAGATTAATGATGTTCCAGTGGTAAATGAGTATCCTGATGTTTTTCCTGATGATTTTCCTAGAATAATACCATATCGGGAAGTTGAATTTACTGTTGACTTAGTTCCTGATGCTAATTCAATTTCAAAACCCCCTTATCGAATGGCTCAAATTGAACCTTTAGAGTTGAAGGAGCAATTGCAAGATTTATTAGAGAAAGGTTTCATTCGACCTAGCACATCACCATGGGGTGCTCCTGTCTTATTTGTTAAAAAGAAAGATGGTTCTATGAGACTTTGAATTGATTATAGAGCCTTGAATAACATCACTATTAAGAATAAATATCCTTTGCCTCATATCGATGATTTGTTTGATCAGCTCCAGGGAGCTTAGTATTTTTCAGATATTGACCTGAGATTGGGGTACCATCAGTTGAAGGTAAAGGAAGCAGATGTTTCAAAGACTGTGTTTCGTACAAGATATGGCCATTATGAATTTGTAGTAATGCCTTTTGGGTTAACCAATGCACCTGTTGTATTCATGGACCTTATTAATAGAATTTTCCATGAGTTCTTGGATAATTTTGTGGTTGTTTTCATTGATGATATTTTGGTGTTTTCTAAAAGTAAAGAGGAGCATGAAAGTCATTTAAGGGTTATTTTTCAAACCTTAAAAGAAAATAAATTGTATCATAAATTCATCAAGTGTGAGTTTTGGTTGCAACAAATTTCTTTCCTTGGTCACATTGTTTCTAAAGATGGAATAACTGTTGATCCTGCAAAAACAAAGGTTGTTGAAGAATGGCCAAGACCCACAAATGTAACTGAGATTCGTAGTTTTCTTGGTTTGGCAGGCTATTACTGAAGTTTTGTTAGAAATTTTTCATAGTTATCTAATCCAATGACTAAGATAACTCGGAAGGGTGTTAAGTTTATCTGGACAAAAGAATTTGATGATTGTTTTCAGGAGTTGAAAAGAAGATTGGTGAATGCTCCAGTTTTGGCACTACCTTCCAGGAATGGTGAGTTTGTTATCTATAATGATACTTCATTGAAAGGACTTGGTTGTGTCCTAATGCAGAATGATCAAGTAATTGCTTATGCTTCACGATAGTTGAAAACTCCTGAGGTAAATTACCCTACACATGATTTGGAATTAACTAATGTTGTTTTTTCTTTAAAAATTTGGAGGCATAATTTTTATGGTGTAAAGTGTGAAATATACACTGATCACAAAATTTTAAATTATATATTCACTCAGAAAGAATTGAACATGAGATAGAGAAGATGGCTATAATTAATCAAGGATTATGATTGTACAATTCATTACCATCTGGGAAAATCAAATAAAGTGGTTGATGCTTTGAGTCGAAAAAGTAATGCTTCATTAACCATGTTACATTTGGAACGTGATCCTTTGGTTAAGGATTTGATGAACTTTATCATAGAAGTTGTTGGTGTAGGATGTTCTTCTGTTTTTTTTCAGGTATCAGTGAAATCTTCTCTATTAGACGGAATTAAGCAAGCTCAGAAGCAAGACAGTGGGTTGCAGAAAAAGGTAGAGCTGTTTCAAAAGGGTAAGTTTCCTGAATTCAACATTGATAATGATTGTGTTTTGAGATTTGGGAAGATATTGTGTGTTCTGTGTGATTCACATTTGAATAGAGAGTTGTTATGTGAAGCTCATAGTTCTCCATTTTCAGTTCATCCAGGCAGTACTAAGATGTATAGAGATCTTCGAGAGTATTACTGGTGGGATGGAATGAAAAGAGATATTGCTGCTTTTACTGTGAAGTGTTTGACTTTTTAACAGGTTAAAGCAGAGCAGCAGTAACCGAAAGGGATGCTTCATCCTTTCCCAATGCCAGAGTGGAAATGGTAGAATATATCCATGGACTTCGTTGTGGGGTTTCCAAAGACACCTCGAGGTAATAATGTGATCTGAGTTATTTTTGATCGCTTGACTAAATCTTCTCATTTCCTTGCTATATGAGATACTTTCTCCCTAGATCAACTTTCTCATTTGTATATTAAAGAGATAGTCAGGTTACATGGAGTTCCCCTCTCCATTGTATCTGATCGTGATCCCAGGTTTACTTCTAACTTTTGGAAAGGCCTTCAGAAGTCGTTGGGTACTGAATTAAATTTTAGTACAGCTTTTCATCCTCAATCAGATGAGCAGTCAGAACGAACAATTCAGACATTGTAGGATATGCTATGTGCTTGTTCGATGGATTATCAGGGAAGTTGGGACCAACATCTTTCTTTGGTTGAGTTTTCTTATAATAACAGTTTCCATTCCAGTATACAGATGGAACCATTTGAGGCATTATATTGGAAGCGGTGTCGAACTCCAGCTTTTTGGGATGAAGTGGGTGAAAGGAAGTTTATGGGACCAGAGTTGGGTGAAAAAGTTCAGTTGATACAGAAACACATGAGAACAGCTCAGAGCGGGCAGAAAAGTTATGCGGACAATAGGAGGAAGGATCTCTCTTTTGAGGTAGGTGATCGTGTCTTCCTCAAAGTTTCACCATGGAAAAGTGTGATGTGATTTGGTAAGAAAGGAAAGCTGAGTCCAAGGTTCATTGGACCATATGAAATTCTAGAGAGATTTGGATCAGTTGCATACTGAGTGGCTTTACCTCCAAGTTTTTCTCAGGTACACAATGTTCTTCATGTTTCAATGTTAAGTAAGTACATTCCAGATCCATCTCATGTTTTGAGTCCAAAGGTAGTTCAGTTGGAAGAGAACCTATCTTATGAGGAACAACCGGTCCATATTCTTGACCACAGGGATCAAGTATTGCGGAATAAGGTGATTCATCAAGTAAAGGTTTTCTGGAAAAAAAAAACATGATTGAAGAGGCAACATAGGAATCTGAAAATGCAATGAGGGATAAATACCCCCACTTATTCGATAAGTAAATAAATTGCGGGGACACAATTTTCTAAAGGGGGAAGGATTTAACATCCCAAGTAAGTAAAGAATTATGGATTTTTATATCTATGTCTAATTATGAATTAGATAGAGTTTTAGAGTCTTAAAATGAGGATAAATCCAATCTTAAGCATTGAATTCTCTAATATTTTTAAAAGATTGTTTTAGCACCTTTTGATGGAGAACCATTTTTAAATCTATATTTTGACAATTTTATAATATATATTTTTCAAAATAAACTTATTATTTAGTATTGGTACATTGAAATTTACTTTGGATAAATTTTTGGTATTTTTCTGACAATGTTCATTTTTTAATGAATAGTGAAAAATACTGTATTTTACTTCAAAACTACTTTTTCATCTAATTTAATTATATGGATAGATTATATTTTTAATTGGTTTTAAAGTGTAAATATAATATATTTTTACCATTTAATCCAATGGTGGTCATTGTAATTAATTTCACATTTAAATTGGATATAAACAATTGTCAAACTTTTGATAGATATTGTTTCTAAAAAACCCGCTATTTGTTTTGACAACGGGAATTATTTTTAAATTAATTACTACAATTTATATGTTTTGAATTTGGTAAAATTAATTTCATATTTGGAATCATAAGGTCCAAATTGTGTAATTAATACTCTTTTGTTTTTGGACATTATGAATAGTAACGATGGTAATTATCTTTAATTATCACGATTAATTAGTAATCGGGTAGTTAAGGGTAATAAAATAATAACATAATAATATAAAATGACCCCAACATGTGTCCTAATGCTACTGGTTGTGTCATGGAAGACCATGGGATTCCTTGTTCCAAACTTTGGGACCCCATGGAATCACTTTTGGGTGATAGTAACATTTTATTATATTATTTTTTTAAAGGGAAAGTATAACCAAAGTATGATCACCCAAGTAAAACAATTTTAATTTTGTCTACATAAATGATATATTATAATATAAATAGTAATTGGAAATTTAAAAATATTTCCTACATCATAGTATATTTTTTATAATTTTTAGACATTAAATAAATTAAATTTTTTTTATGACGTCATGATGATGCAGTGATTACCTCATTAATGAACGATTTAAATAAAATGAAAAGATAATGTAAAATCTAAGACTTACACTTGTCAAAGACCTATTGTATGTGTGAATTTCTAACCCTTATCACCTTATCCTAGAAATATATAATTGTGGGACCTTTAAAATCCGAAACTCATTATATAATAAAGTAACATTTCTTGAATTTCCAAGAGTGCCCCTGCTCCCTCTTATAAAAGGCCCCCACCTCTACCACCTTACCCACACCTCTCAAGCCATTGGCTCGGCCAAGCTCTGCTCATTTTATCTCTAAAAATCCCTATCTTCATCATAGAATCCTTACCTTAGGTAGAAATCTCTTCAAGAAACCCTTTTGGTTCAAACCAAGAGGAGTTACCCGATTTAAAGGTAATGTCTTCACTTGTGTTCTTTTGTTTTATTTTGCTTCTCCAACCCCCTAAACTATTTTTATTCCTTTATTTTGTAACAAAACCATTATATTTAATATACTAGTATGTTTTTATCAGAATTATTTGATTTAAACTTACACACACCTCTGTCTAATGGTTAAAGAACATATTGTTTCTGTGGTTGGCGAATTTCTGCCTCACGAAACGATGATTGTTCAATATTCTTTTAACACCTTTCATGGTGGCCATTAAGATGTCACTATATTTATATTTGATATATATATTATTTTTATGTTTTCCATATGCTTTTTTATTTTTATTTTATGGCATACCTTTATGGTTTCCATTATGGGTAAACACAATATCTTCATTTTAGGAAGTGCGGACTACCGCCCCCTCAAAGTGATTTGATTCGTTAATTCCATATTCGGGACATATAAAGGATGGAGTTTATGGTTTTATATATGATATTATACTGGAATTATAATATAACTTTATATAATTATGATTTCATTCCATTAAATATGAAATATAAATGAAAGTAGTGTTCATGCGTGCGTACGGCTTACCGTCTCCATGAACGGTGCATTTCATTTTTTACCTCTAAATGTTATGTAATATTATAAATAAATGTATATACTGGATATATATGATATATATGATACCTAAATCATGAATATAATTCTGGAAATAATGGATATTTTACCACATGAACAACTTGTAATTATAAGAAGTTTATTTTTGGCTCAAGTACCAAAGATCGACAAAACGACCGTTATTAACTTAAATAATTACATGATGTTCATAACATAGTAATAACTGATATAAAAGGGATAATGAACTTGAAAGGTTATTAAGAAATTAGAAATTAACTCTAGTTTATTATTTAGGAGATTAAATAACGATCGAGTCAAGTCGGACACGAGGTATGGGACTTCGTCTCAATCTCCTTTCATTGAGGCATATTTTGTTTTATACACAACTTTATTTTATACGGTGTATACACACCTTTGACTTTTACTTTTATTCAAAAGGAATATTTTTTATATGAAGTGTTTTACTAAATGATAAAAGTGAATGTTTTTGTCATACGTATGCGGTGACAACGACTTCTTCGTCGCTATGGCCATTATTTGAGTTTCGGCTTGCTCTACAAGCCATAACTTTTTTTTAAATGAAAAATAAATACCATGTTTTACTTTTTTTTATTTTGGTATTGAAAATGGTTTTGATAATGTTTTGATTATATCAATGTGTTTTTGATATCTTGTGATTGAAATATGGAAATGTTATGTTTCCTTTATGCATGTTTTATGTGATACGATTATGTTATGGTTCTTGGGCATTATTTATGAAGATGGGTGGTTTTGTGATAAACTAAGGGCGGGTGAGCCTGATATATCTCTCCAATGCATTGGGTAATGTGAAGGAGTTAAATTCTAAGGTTTCTCCGAAGATATTTAGGTAATATACTGTGATGGGTATTCCAAACGTAACCATGAGGGTTACTCCCTACGTAAGAATGTTATGAATGCCTCAAGTTACCTTTATGTCTTATGTTTTCTATGAGTTATTCATAAATATTATGATTTCATGAGGTATGATAAAGTGATTATGTTTTGATGAGTGAAGTATGATTTCATTGATTCTTATGTATACATGGACTAAGGTTTTCTTTCCGTATTTTTATATCCCTTACTGAGCTTTTTATGCTCATCCCAAGTTTTTGAAATGTTTTTCACAGATCAAGGGAAAGGTACATGATGTGATGATAGTATCGAGGAAGTGTCAAGAAAGAATCCATGTTTTATTTTAAATATGTTTCCTTTGATGGGAAAAGTGAATATTGTCTTTTATGTAACCACCTTGTTTAAATGTGGAACATAATGCATGTTTTATGATCTAATTCTCTAAAACTCTAAACCTGAAAAGATTCTCAATGTGTATTCCTGTAATAACTCAAGATTAAGTAATGTTTAAGGCTGGGGCCTTATAGGTACTATTTGTGATGGGATTCCAATCACAAATAGTCTCATCATTACTATTTAACCTATATATATGGCCCCCTAATTTTTGGCAATTTATTCTTCATCTAAGCTTTTCTCTCCTCCTCTTCTCTCCTCCCCTCTTATTCATTTCTTTGTTTAAAAGTTTAAATTTTTATAGGGAAGCAAATTTTCATATTTTCATCCGATAAAAGCTTCATTTTTTAGGTATTTATTTAATTTTTTTAATTTTTAATTCTCTTATATTATTTCATATTAGAAATTAGTATTATTAATTAGCAATAATTAGTTTTAATTAGAAGTAATTAATTTTATTTAGCAATAATTTTTTTAATTAGAAATATTTATTTTTAATTAGATTAATTATTTTTAATTAGAAATAATTAGTTTTAATTTTTAGTAATTAGTTTTAATTAACAATAAGTAGTTTTGATTAATAATAATTACTAATAATTGATAAATAAATTTTTCTAATTAACAGAACTCGGTAATAAATTATAGATCTTGGTAATAAGTAATAATAATTTATAGTAATTTCTAATAATTAACAGTAATTAGTCACTAGTAATAATTAACACTAATTTTAATAATTAATGCTAAATATTAATAATTTAAAAATAATTTGTAAAAATTAATGGTAATCAGTAAAAATTAGTGAGAATCAGTAAAATTAGCGGTAATTCTTAATAATTAGCGATAATTTTTAGAAATTAGCGATAATTGGTAAGAATTATTAAAAATTAGTGGTAATGAGTGGGGATTATTAAAAATTAGCGGAAATTAGCGTTAATTAGTTAAAATTAGTGGAAATGAGCCTTAATTGTTTAAAATTAGAGGAAATGAGTGGTAATTAGTAAAAATTGTCAGTAATAAGTGGTAATTATTAAAAATTAGCAGTAGTGAGAATAAATTATTAAAAAATAGCAGAAATTGGTTTTAATTAGTTAAAATTAGTGGAAATGAGCATTAATTGGTTAAAATTGACAAAAATGAATGTTAATTAGTAAAATAATATTGGAAATGAGTGATAATCGGTAAAAAAAATATCGATACTGAGAAGTAATGAGTAAAAAATACCGGTAATGAGAGGTAATTATTAAAAATTAGATTTAATGAGCTTGAATTATTAAAAATAAATATAAATGAGTGCTAATTAGTTTAAATTAGAAAAAATGACCATAAATTATTAAAAATTAGCCTTAATGAGTGGCAATTATTAAAATTAGAGGTAATGAGTAGAAATTATTAAAATTTAGTATAAATTAGTGTTAATTAGTTTAAATTAGAAGAAATGAGCGTTAATTAGTTAAAATTAATGAAAATAAGAGTTAATTAGTAAAAAACCAGAAATGAGAGGTAATTAGTAAAAAATACCAATAATGAGCAGTAATGAGTAGAAAATACTGATAATGAGCGGTGATTATTAAAAATCAGTGGCAATGAGTAGGAATTGTTAAAAATTAGCAAAAATGGGAATTAAATAGTTAAAATTGGTAGAAATAAGCGTTAATTAGTAAAAAATAATGGAAATGAGTGGTAATTAGTAAAAAAATATTGGCAATGGGTGTTAATTAGTTAAAATTAGTAAAAATGAGTGTTAATTAGTAAAAAAACATAAATGAGTGGTAATTAGTAAAAACATACCAACAATGAGTGGTATTTAGTAAAAAAATACCAGTAATGAGTGTTAATTAGTAAAAAATATCAGCAATGCCTGGTAATTAGTAAAATATATCAGCAATGAGCGATATTTAGTAAAAAATACAGGCAATGAGTGGTAATTAGTAAAAAATACAATCAATGAGCAGTAATTAGTAAAAAATACTAGCAATGAATGTTAATTAGTAAAAAAATATTGACAATGATTGATAAGTAGTAAAAAATACTGACAATGAGTGGTAATTAGTAAAAAAATACTAGTAATGAGAATTATTTAATAAAAAATACTGGTAACAAGTAGTAATTAGTAAAAAATACTGGCAATGAGCAGTAATTATTAAAAAAATATTGTTAATGAGCGGTATTTAGTAAAAAATACTAGTAATGATCAGTGATTAGTAAAAAATATCAGAAATGAGTAGCAATTAGTAAAAAATATTGGCAATGAGCAGTGATTAGTAAACAATACTAGGAATGAGCGGTAATTAGTAAAAAATACTGGTGATGAGTGGTAATTAGTAAAAAATACTGGTATTGAGTGATAATTGGTAAAAAATATTGATAATGAGGTAATGAATGATATTTAGTAAAAAATGACATAATTAACCATAATTAACTATAATTAACCAAAATTAACCACAATTAACAATAATTAACCATAATTAACCACGATTAACCACAATTAACCACAATTATAAATAAAAATTCAACTAAGTGGTGTGAGAGAAGCATGAAGCATAGGGGGTGAAGGGGACGGAAGAGTGAAAGAATTATGGTACCAAAATTTTTTATCTATGGTCACTTCCATCCCCTTCACTCCCTGATTCCCTCGAGGGAAGTATGGAGTGGAGAGGATAAATGCAAATATGGGGTGAAAGAATTATATTTCCCCTATGTTCAGACCATTTGGAGGAGAGTTGGTCATGGGTAAACTTATAGGTTTACCCATGATTGTGTCTCCTCCAAACGGTCTGAATGTAGGGGCACTGAAATTATTTCACTTTGTCATCACCTTCATCCCCTCCACTCTATGCTTCCATCACACCCCTAGATCATCCCTTTATTTCCATTAATGATAATTAATGTTAATTAAAAAAAATTAGTGGTAATTAGAAAAAATTAGTGGTTATTTGTGAAATTAGAAAAATATAGCGGTAATAAGATAGAATTGATACTTTTACAAGTTTTCATTTTTTTGATTTTCAATTTTTTTTATAGTCTCTTACTTATATTAGATTAATTATAAACAATATTTTTATTTTCTATTTTTTAGAAAAATATGAAACAAGGAATTATATAGAAATCTTATTGAAAGATCGTGATTGGATAAATCATAACTAGAATCCAAACAGTTCTGTTATAAATCCTGTATATATTGAGGGTGTTAAAACTTTTTCATCATTTTCATCATCTAAACCAGAGTTTGGTTTAGAAGTAAAAATTAAGTGTCCATGTAAGAAATGTTATCTGAGGATATTTTAAACATTTGACAATGTTGGGGGTTAACTATTGCGTTTTGGTTTTCAGAAATATTATGTTTTTTTATATCAACATGGTAAACAAAGTTCCTGAGATAATACTAATAATTTAATTATAGATCCATCAGTGTTTAAAAATTTAGTGCATGAGGTTAATGTTCTATATTTTCAAAAAATAGATACTAAGAATGATATTTATTTAACTCCTGAGTTAAAACCATCTCTATTTTATGAGTTGTTAAATTTTACTGAAGATTTCTTATATCATGGTTGCAAGATAAGAAAATTTTAAGTTGTTACAAAATTTATGGCTATTAAGTAAAATAATGGAAATTCAAATAGATTTTTTGATTAGATATTCTATTTGGTTAAATCATTGTTACCTGAAGGAAATGTGTTTCCTACCAATTTCTCTAAGAGAATGAGGTTGGTTCATAATTTGGGTCTTCGTTATCAGAAGATTCATGCATGTTCAAATGATTGCATCTTATATAATAGTGAAAATAATTCATTACTTAATTGTCCTAAATTTGGAAAATCGAGGTATAAGGAGGATCAAAAAGGGAATTCTGGATTGGTTTCTATTAAAAAATTGAGGTATTTCCCACTTACACCTGAATTGTAGCATTTATTTATGTCTCAAAACACAGTGTCATTGACGTCATGGCACAAATCCAATATTTAAATTGGTAAAATATTAAATCATCCTTATGGTGGTGATTCATGTAAATATTTTCACCATGTATATCCTTTTTTTTAGAATCCCATAACATGTGATTAGGTATTTATACTAATGGTTTTTATCCATTTAGTTTATATGGTAGTCAATATTCTTGTCGGCCTATCTTTATAACTCTGTATATATTACCTCCTTGGATTTTTATGAATGAACCATATATCTTTTTAACATTATTAATTATAGGACAGCCAAAAAATAATATCGATGTTTATTTTAA
The DNA here is from genome assembly GCA_963277665.1 of Viscum album. NCBI lineage: Eukaryota > Viridiplantae > Streptophyta > Magnoliopsida > Santalales > Viscaceae > Viscum > Viscum album. The sequence goes on along the minus strand of OY728119.1, from coordinate 1,678,669,398 downwards.
GTCATTGATTGATGAGTTAAATTTATTGTGGAGTAATGGTGTTAGTACATATGATGTTATTGAGAAATCGAATTTCTTAATAAAAGATACATTAATGTGGACAATTAGTGACTTCCCATCATATGTCATGTTATCTGGCTAGAGTACACATGGTCAAAAATATTATCTATACTATATGAGTGACAGAAAAGTTTTTATTCTCATCAGTAGGATAAAAAGTTATTTTTTCAATTGTTATCACATATTTATTTCTATTGATCATCCTTTCCAAAGGAATAGAAATTATTTTAGAAAAGATACAATTGAAAAAGATGGAACTCCAGTAATGATATCAAGTATTGATTTAAAATCTATTGTCTCTTTATTAACTCCCATTACCTTTAGACCAACTATAAACCAATAAAAATAGATGGTTTTGTGAAATATCACAATTGGATTAAGCGAAGTATTTTTTGGGATCTCTAATATTGGTATGATTTATTGGTATTCACATGTTGAATTTCATGCATATTGAGAAGAACTATTTTGATGATATCTTTTTTACAGTTTTAGACTAAAATAGTTAAACCAAAGAAAATTTAAATGTGTGATTAGATTTTCCCCAAATTTTCAGGTGACCAGAACTTGAGTTGTTTGAAGATGAAATATCACAAAAGTTAATGAATTCAAATGCGACTTATATACTTTCCAAACAAAATCATTTATTATTTTGTAATTGGATTGCAGCTTTGATTCTATTGGATGGTTATTTTTCCAATTTGGAAATATGTGTCAAAAATAGTCATTTTACTGGATTAAAATATCATGATTATCATGTTATATTGGAAATACTTCTACTGATTGGATTTATAGGTTTGTTGAATTCTTCTATTTGGGATTCACTAATAGAAATATCATGTTTTTTTAGACAAAAATTGTGTGGAGACAACAAACTGTGATGCACTTAGTATACTGTAAGAAGATTTTGTTTTAATTTGATGTAAATTAGAAATAATTCCTCCATATTTCTTTGATTCAATGGAACATTTGATATTACATTTGCTGCATTAAGTAAAATGTGGAGGGTCAGTATAGTTCCGATGGATGTATCCATATGATATATTCATTCTAAAATTGAAGAAAAATGTAAATGATAAATCATAAATTGAAGGTTCAATTATAAAATCTTATTTACAAGAGGAAATATTTTTTTCTTCTCCCATTATTTCCAACCTGAATATCCTTCAAAACATAACCAAATGGGTCATAATGAGGGAAATATTGACAATGCATTGAACATTAAATTATTATTTTTTAATCATCCTAAACTTGGATTTGGGATAGTTCATGAATGGTAGATTTTAGATGATGAACATCACAGGGCTAATACATATGTTCCGCTCAATTGTGAAAAAATGAAATGATTTGTGCAATGAGATCTACTATCACCTATTATTTATTTATTTTAAGTGTAAATTAATATAATTTTATTTGTATACAATGCATTGAACATTCAATTATCAGTTTTTAATTATCCTAAACTTGGATTTAGTGGATTTTATGATTGATGGATTTTGGATGATGAACATTATAGGGCTAATCCATATGTTCCGCTCAACTGTGAAGAAATGAAATGATTTTTACAATGATATATACTATCACCTATTATTTATTTATTTTAAATTTAAATTAATATTATTTTATTTTTAGATTATATGATAACTATATGAAGAAATGGTTTCTACAAATTACACCAGCTACCCTTGAAAAATGTTAGCAATATAATTTTTTCTACTGGTTTCAATGAATGGTAAAGTAAATTATTTATTGTTTAACATATGCAATCAATTTATTATTTATTGTATTGCTAATTGTTTTTCAATTTTTTAGGTATCAAAACATGCTAATAAAATTGATAATATATTGTGTGTATTGAGTAACCCACCATCCAAAATGGTTAAATCTTATAATGTATATGTGGTGAATGGTCTTAAATTCATACACATGCGTATGGTGAATAAAAAACAATTAATAGTGGTGTTTTCTTGAGAGTATCTCATCATAAAGAAAGTGAAGTTGAATTTTATGGCATCTTGGATGAAATAATTGAAACATGTTATCTGAGATAGAATTATTTAATGATGTTTAAATGCTAATGGTTTGATACTAAGAGAGGATTCCATGTTCATCCACGCCATGGAATCATCAGCCTTAAATATAAAACCCTTATTACACTAAATGAACAGTTTTTATTGGATCATTAAGCACATAAAATTTATTATTCAAATTATTGTGCTACTTCAAGAGAGTTAATTGATTGGTGGAGCATTATAAAAATGAAATCCCATGAAAATAAGTTAATGAAAAGTGAATATGGTTCTATTGAAGTGTAATAAATTGAAAATTTTCAAACGAAATCTATAAATGCATCTTTTCAATAGAGAGACACGAATATCAATGATGAAACCCCACAGTTACGGGACAATGGTGATGATGATGTTGATGAAGTAAAAAATGAATTTGATTTAACAAGAGATGATGAAGGTGAAACTTCTATGGAAATTTATGATACTAAGAAGGAAAATGAATATATTGACATCTTCATATATGAACATGAGTATGAATATGAAGAATGGAACAATTACATGTTGGTTATAGTCATAATAAATATATATATATATATATAATACTCATCTTTAATTATTTACTGACAACATTATTTTTGTGTTTTAGATGGATAATGAGATTTATGATGAGATGTTTCATAGCCTCAAGGATGCTATAATTCCTGGTGATGAGCCTGATGGTACATCATCTGACCCTCAGGTTGTTTGCAGTGCATTGAATCAGAGGGGTTATGGTCTTGCGAGATTGATGATTACCAACCCTATTCCTAAGAAATATCTACATATTGATTTTGATCCAAGCATGTGAAGGTATGTTCAGTTGTGTAATTTTGTTAATTTTCATTATCATTAATTTTCATTAGTTTAGTTATGTACTGATTGATTTATTTATTTTTCCCATAGTTTTTTGCATATAGCTATTGGATAAGGGATTTCTATTTTTCAGAATTAATTTTCTGGAGTATGGGTGATGTGGTATCATATTCTCATTAATGTCCAGTAGTGCATGATTGATCATAGTTGGTATATAAATATATAATATTTATTTAAAAAAAATTAATTATTAACTTTTTGTTATTAATTATTTTTAGGATTTATGGTATCTCATCGATGATAGCATGAGGACTACTATCTGGGAGGCCTGAATGTGTGAGTGTTATCGTCAAGTTTTTCACAATCTGAGTAGGATAGCCCTGAAGAAAGATGAAGTCATGGTTTTTATTCAATCTTACTATACCCATCAAACTAATTACATATCCTCTCAGATTTGGTATGGATTGTACACATACTGGATGAAATATAGTTTTCTGAGGAGATCATCATTAGGTTGGTAGAACCGTGGGATACAAGAGGTCACTCATAGAGCTGGTGGTCATACATTCAGTTCTCATAGATAACATCTGGTAAGAACTTTTATTTAATAATTTATATAACTATACATGTAAAATATTTAATTTATTATTCATATAGGTAGTTGAGAAACCCGATATTATAGATTTTGATGTTTATAAAAGGATATACACTAACCCTATCACTGTAGATATTACTGTTAGTCGACAACATCATATTGTGGTCAGAGTAATTTTTTGAGTTTTAAAATTAATTGAAAAAAATATTTTAACTATTTTAATTTCAAATTGCATTTTAAGGAGTCATATAAGTCCAAAACTTCTCACATACATGATGAGAGTCGGGACGAGGCTTAGGATCGGGCCACCAGTGTGGTAGGATTTGATAATGTAGCATGGATGCATGAGACTAATTATACCTTCAAGAAAGTCCTAGTTATTGGTATCGGTTCTCGATTGACTCTAGGTAGTTATTATGGTACTATTGCATTTTTTCTCATCAAACTTGAGGGGAACTCATGGAGATTCATCATCATCAGTTGTAGAGTATGAGGAGAAGCTGCGAGCTCAGGATGAGGTTATAGATACCATACATAGAGAGTAGGAACAGTTTTTTCGATAGCATGAGTAGCAACAGGAGCAGCAGCATCAAACACATGAGAAGCACCAATAGTAGATGATAGAGTACATGTGGCATTTGGCGTAGGGTAAAGGGATGGATTTCCCTCCACCACCTCCTCTAGATGAACCTCCCCCTCCTTGATTATTTATGTATTTTTTAGATATATTTATTATGATAAACATTTTAATGAACATTTTTTTGTAAATATTGTAATTAATTTAGAAATTTAAAGTTTTATATATTTAATTTTTTTATATTATTGTAGTGTTATTTATTTTTCATTTTTTATTTTTTATTATTATATTTTTATATATTACTGTGATGTTTTTTTAATATATTTTTTATTTTTTTAGTTTTATTTTTTATTTTTTTATTATTTATGATGGTATTGATCTCCCGTCACAAATAAAATTTGTAAATTTTTTATTTGAAATGAGAGACCATTCCCGCAAAAAATAGTAAAATATATATATATATATAACTATTTATTTTTTTATGATGTACTATCACAAAAAATATTTTTTGCAACATGTTTTTCAGCTACAGGCAATTTGTGATAGGATCTCATCACAAATGACTATTTGTGATAGGATCCCATCGTAATTAATTCATAATATAGTGGTGAATGTGTCCTACAATAACCCTATGCCACTGATGATTTCCAGGAATTCTCCTAAACTAGTAGGTGGGCTCATCCTGATTGGCACTAGGGATGAACACATCATCCTCTAGCCCAAAACCATACCGTGGTAGCCTCTTGCATAGTGGTTATTCCTATTGAGCCTTTGTCAGAAGTACAATGAGTGTATCATAATCTGACACACTACGGATGCTCTCTCCAATCATAAGGTTTCTAGACATCTCCTTTCAACAATATGAAGTAGCATTTTCACCCTTACCGGCCATTTTTCAAGACTTTTAAAGTTTTTAGAATCTGGATTGTGGAAGTTGTTTCACGAAGGTTTGATCATGAAGGTCGGGTTCAGAGAAGGTGCAGGTTTGCAGAAGTCTATTCATAGAACCATGGTTTGTAGAAGAGGTGAGTTTCACAAGTGGTGAGTAATGAGATCACAAAACACTTGTTATGGTCTTGAGTTTTGAAAAAATAGAGCATCAGTCTATCTTTCACAAAAAAAATATTGTAGTCCCATAAGGGACCCCCACCCCTATTTATAGGTGTATGGTCAGACCAAGTTTCACAAATAGGGATTTCCAATCACCAATTTTTTTCAATTTACCCTTATAATCCAACCCCCATATATCTCTTCAGATCCAATTTTGAGGGGGGAATTTAATGTCATGGGATTGGTTGAGGAAGCCATGGTTGGTTTGAAGCAAATTTGAGCGAAAATGGACCAAAAATCTACTTCAGGGCTTAGCTCATGAAGGTCAAAATATTCATGAACATATCCAGTTCATAGAATTCTCCATCCATGTGTGAAGCTTTGATGGTAATATCCACACATAATAAGTCTAGTTTGTGGAGATCCATTTTACAAAAGTCGCCGATGGCGTAGAGCTTTGATGGTAACCTTCGCGCAGCGTAACTCTATTTCACGGAACCCTGTCAGTTCACAAAGCTCATAATCTTAAACAAAATCCTTTGTATTTTTTAAAACCAATGCCCTTGTCTCTAATGGGCCTATAAATACCCCCAATGTATGACTTTTAATGGGGTCACAACCTTTCAGCCTCTGAGAAAAGATATGAATTCACAACACTCAAAATCTTTGTGAGCAAAATATGATATGGATTTACAAAGATATAAAACTTTCATGAAACATCCTCCCATGGGTTTTTGAGAACCTCAAACCATAGTGGATATACCTTTCATGAAGTTATATTTCCTTCACTTAAAAATAAATCTCTTTGTGGCTATTGTGGTTTCACATGATAATTGTCCTTCATGAAACTAACGCTATGGGAACCAAGACTTTACTCCAAGGTAGGGTCACCCTATTTCATGAAACTTATTGTTTCATGAGACCCCTAATCTCTACGAGACCCCATAGCCTTTGGTAAACCCCAAAAAATCACAAAAACTTAACTTTTTTTAAACCCATCCACCAATCCTCCTTATGGTTCCTCTCTTCAACCAATACCCTTTTATGAAAGTTGAGTTCTCGGGGCCTCCATACCAACCCAGGATCAGTTCAATCACACCCTAAATATCCATGCAACTAGTACCATCAACTCTAATTTTTTTCTTAAGCATAGGTACCCTAATGAATTTTTATCATAATCATAGGAAACCCAATGTCGGTTCTCCTAATTTCCACTACTCCACGTTAGTTTCTACACCATGCTCCACATAGGGGTGAATGCACATGGGTAGTGGAAACTTAATCCCTAAAGGTGGAATCACTAAGGAAAATTAATTAATTATCTTGGTAGATATCCATTTTTTTCATATCTTCTCCTCTCCTTGACATGGTCCCCCTGAGGATATAATCCCATTTATGTCTAAGTTGCATGATGTGAAACTACATAGCTCCACATCCTAGTCATATGATGTTAAACTCTACAACAAAATTCTTAGCACATGACGTAAAACTATAGCCTTACCCTCTGTTTCCCCATATATTACTTTCATGGGATGACCCTACACCTCTCCTTGTGTGATGAACATAGGATTCCCCATGTACAATCATGATGGGATACCACCTCATCCCTTACCATGGGACGAAAATCCTACACCTGGTAGATTTCATGTGTAATCCCCCAACCATGCCTCGTTGGAACTCCTTTTGTGACACGAGTATCCTTACCACACAATGTTAAACTACATGGGTTGGTCCTATCACACGACCATAAACTGTAACATCAAACTACGTGAGTTTTTATCCCTAGTTACCGACAAGGTATGTAAGACACCTCCATGAGGTTCAATCCCGACAAATCCATGTGTGAAATAATCCCCCCTAGGGGGATATACTCTGAAAAATACAAGTATGAAATCATCCCCCATGGGGGGACACACTGCACCAAATCCACGTGTGAAATATTCTCCCTTTGGGGGACACACACCACCAAATCAAGATGTGAAATTTTTCCCTTTGGGGGGAAACACTCTACCAAATAAAAGTGTTAAATATTCCCCCTTGTGGGGATACACTCCACCAAATCCAAGTTTTAAATCTCCCCCCCTGGGGGGGATACACTCCACCAACCCCAAGATTAAAATCTCACCAATAGGGATACACTTAACTAAACCCCAAGTGTGAAATCTTCCCCTCAGGGGGAACACTTAACCACCCAACTATAACGAATAGAACCGGGTTACCCTCAAACTCGGTACCTGACCTGATCCATCACATACCCGAAGGGCGTTCCCAATCCCCATGGGCTGGTGACAAGCACCTGGGCATCAAATGAAAAAACTGAGGGAATGATTTCTCCCAACCTGAACAACCACATGGAATACATATACAAGGAAAGAAAGGAATAACATAAGACTAACAAAATATATATTCCATAATTTTAAGAAAACAGCGGAAACAAAACAACTAAAACAGCAGCTAAAAACTCCAAAAGACAAGTCCAATTGTAAGGGACTCAAAACCAATAGCTACTCCAACTATGGAATGGATGAATTCCAACCATATCACCATCAGCTACCCATCCCAGTTGACACGAACCTCGCCACCTCACTACGGCACCTTACCTTTCCCTACACTAGAATACAAATAAAGGTTTATGAATCACTAAAGCAGTGTACAAGGTGTAATCTAACATGATCAGTAGGATCACACCCAAGTGTTCCATAACAAGTCTCTGTATAAAAAATCCTATATGATCATTTTTAAATAAAATAAGGCATGATAATTAGTAAATCATTTTTATAGAAAACATGGTAAACATTCCCATATTTATAGTTCTAAACAAGAGCAGGTATATCAGTTTCAAAGAACATTTTCCATGTCATTTTCCACAAGCATAAAAATGCATATCAAGGCTAACATAGAAATCCAAGAAATAAAAAACAAAATAATAGGTATCACAACACCAAGGAATACTATAGGTCTAGGAAGTAGACTACTCATACCATAATAATAAAGTGCATAAAAACTAATCCTATAACAACAATCCTACGAATCAGAGGAACACCCCATGGGTAAACCCCCAAAATTGTCAATATTAGTCCCCGAGAATAATAGGACTAGGAAACAGAGTGAAGCCTCAAGAAAAACCTCCTTGATAATCACAAAGTAATGGACAATGTCCTCAATCTAAACCTTCCACCTAAGTACCCAAGTTAACCCATGTGCTCTTTTTCACAAACCCATTTCAATGTCTTGAAAACAATTCCAAACCATTTATAATCCATTTATCAAAATCCAGAGAAAACCATTTTTATTTCCAAACCTTTTTTCAAAAAACATAAAAAATATTCCAATTTTATAAATCAATTTATAAAGAAATTTTCAAAGCAAAACAATTAGGTTTATTATCATAGGCTAGAGACAGAACCACCTACCTCAAATTTCGGGTCACACATGCCCGAAACAGAATCCAAAACCAAGAACGAAACCCAACAACACCAACGAAGACCCTAGGATCTAATCCACAATAAGATTGATTCAAATATAAACACAAAAGGTCATCGGAATAGAGGAAAATAACATACCTTGAAGAAGGATTCCCATCGCACCACAACCAACGAAGGAAAAAGGCCTCCAGAATGAGATCTCACAATGGATATAGAAGAAGATGAAAAGAAACATCCAACTTGGATCAGTGGATCTGATAACGCAAGGTTAGTGCACTATTGCAATCAATCACAAGGAAGAATCATAGAGAACACTTACCCAAAGAAACGCACTGTAGAAACAATGATGAACCAGAGCCGATCAGATCAATTCGGAAGGTGAGACACCTCTAAAAAATTCATTGGGAGATTATAGGGTTTAGATCCATGAAGTTTGAAGAGAAAAGGACTAACTAAAACTCCTAAATGCGTTATGTTAAACTGGGTGTGGGATAGGTCACGATGCGTATCCCTTGGTCATGACATGAAGGCCATGTTGGATAAGTTACACTGAAAAACTTGTTGACTCAGATTAAAAACTGACATTTTCACCATACATGATGTGTAACCATTATTCACAATGTGTAAAAGATCAAAACATGGCCTCCCCCTTCACGACATGGTCTCCTAGGCCATGACATGCAACCAGCACCAAGTATACGATGTGTACTTTAGGTACACAGAGTGTACCTATTCTGCAGTCTGTAGTAAACCCAAAAAAATTACATAAAATGATTTTAAAACTAGAAGGGAACTTAGAATGAGGGAAAACTAACTCAATCAAGGTAACGGGATGTTACAAACTCCCCACCATAAAGATTTTACGTCCCCAGGAATTCATGTAGAAGATGTATCCTCTGGAAAGAGATGAGGCCACTGCTCCCTCATCAATGACTCACGTTCCCAAGTCTCATGAGAATATGATCCTTGTTTCCATATAACTTTGACCAATGGAATCAACTTACCCTGCAAGACTTTCATATGAGAATCAAAAATCTCAACTGGTTCCTCCAAAATAGAAGCATATGGTTCTAACTTAATTTCTTCCCAACTCAGAATGTGAGCGGGATCAGGGTGATACTTCCTGAGTAGAGATATGTGGAAAACATCATGAATGTTTGTCAACTGAATAACCGATAAGAAACTTTACCAATCCGTTCAGTGATCTAAAATGGTCCAACATATCTCAGAGCCAACTTTCCTTATTTTCCAAGTCGATGGTGACCAAACTGAGTAGAAACTTTCAAGAAAACCTAATCACCAATGGAAAACTCCAAAGAATGATGTCATTGATCTAAATATGATTTCTGTCAACTCTTGGTTATAATCAAACTTTGTCACACCTCCTGAATCTTTGTTGACATCTCCAAAACTAGACTTCGTCCAACCAAATCTACTTCGCCCACCTCTACCCAAAAAATAAGTGACCTGCATGGGCGACCATACGATGATTCAAAAGAAGCCATCCTGGTCAATGACTAGTAACTGTTGTTGTAAAAAACTCAACCAGTCCTAGATGGATTTCTCATGATCCACTAAAATCCAAGATGCAGGCACGAAGCATATCATCAAGGATCTGAATTACATGCTCTGTCTGGACATCTATTTGTGGTTGGTAAGTTGTGCTCAACTTTACCTGATTCCCCATTTCCTCTTAAATACTCCTACAGAACCTTGAGGTAAACCTAGGATCCCTATTTGAAATAATGGCATAAGGACTCCCATGTAACCTCATGATCTCATTCACAAATATCTTACCCAAATCTTCAACTTTAGTGGTGTCTTTGATTGGAATGAAATGATAATACTTCGTCAACCGATCAACAACCACCCAGATAGAATTTTTCCCTTAGGGCATACATGGAAACCCAAAAAAAATCCATGAACACTTCATCCCACTTCCAAACCAGCACCGGGAGAGGCTAAAGCAATCCAAAGGGCTTCAAATGCCCTGCCTTTATCTGTTGGCAGGTGTAACAATGAGACACATAATCTGCAATATCATGCTTCATACCCAGCCACCAGAATCGTCTTCTCATGTCATAATACATATTTGTAGTGCCTGGATGAACGGACCATGAAGAGATATGACAATTAAACAAGACTAAAATTCTCACAGATGTTGGGATGACAACTCGCTTTTTGAAGAGAAGTATTCCATCTAAAGAAAGAGACCAACCTAGAACTGTCTCCCCACCATAAATGTTTTCCCAAAACTTTTGAAACTCATCATCTTATTGTTGACTTTGCAAGATAGAATCCAGGAGAGATGATGAAAAATGAACACTGGTTAGAACCATACCTAAGACATTCTTCTGAGCATCCAAGTGAAACTGAGTAAAAATCCTCATAAGATTACACTCTTCCTTCGATTCCAGAACAGCATGTGATGGTACCTTCCTGCTTAAAGCATCTGCAAATACATTCCATTTCCCCAAAGTGTAGGAAATGTCAACATCAAACGTCTGAAGGTATTCTACCCATTATCTCTATTTTAGATTCAAGTCCTTATGGGAAAAGATATAGCTTAGACTCTTATGATCAGAGAAGACTGTGAACTTCTCCCCAAATAGATAGTTCTACCAACATTTAAGCGCATGCATCACAACAGAAACCTATAAATCATGAGTGGGGTAGTTCTTCTCATGTGGTCAGAACTGACGAGATCTATAAGCTAACACGTGATCATCTTGCATCAGTACGCATCCCAAAACAGCACCTGATGCATCACAGAACACCATGTACCCCTTACCAGGCTCAGGTAAGATCGGAAAAAGTGTGGATTTCAAAAGTCATTTCAGTCCATCGAAAGAAGACTGACACTTTGCATCCCATGATAATTTCACCTCTTTTTTTGTAAGAGAATTCAAAGTTGATGATATCTTAGATAAATCCTTGAAGAATCATCAGTATTATCTAGCAAGACCAAGGAAGATTCGAATTTCAAATACATTTTGTGGTTCCTTCCATGATAAAATAGCTTTTACCTTCTCTAGATCAACTAACAAGCCATGATCAGAAATTTTATGCCCCAATAACCTCACTTCTCGAACCTAGAAATTTCATTTTGAAAGCTTTCCATACATATGGTGATTTATCAGGATCTCTAAAACCAAACTTGGATGGTGCTCGTGCTCAAGCTCAGACTTTAAATAAACCATAATATCATCCATGAACACTACCACAAAAGTGTCAAGATATTGGTGGAATATCCAATTCATCAAGGCCATAAAAACTATAGGAGTGTTAGTCAGGACAAAAGGCATCACAAGGTATTCATAATGTCCATACCTACTCTTGAAGGATGTCTTTGGTATATCAGACTCCCAGACTCTGAGCTGATGATAACTCAACTGAATATCAATCTTTAAAACCCACTTTTATCCCTTAAACTAATCAAACAGATCATCCACATGAGACAAAGAATATTTTTTTCTTAACTGTTACCCGGTTTAACTTCTGATAGTCCACACATAATCGAAGTTAACAATCCGCTTTCTTGGAAAAGAGCACAGGGGATTCCCAAGGTGAAACACTAGGGTGAAAAAAACCTTTCTCTAATAGGTCGTCCAACTGAATCTTGAGTTCTTTAAAATCCGTTGGTGCCATTTGATAAGAAGGCATCGATATTGGTTGTGTACTTGGAACCAGGTCAATCATGAACTCTACCTCTCTCTCTCTCTCTCTGGAGGAAGACCAGATAAGTATTCTGGGAAAATGTCCAAAAAGTCTCAGACAACAATAGGAAGACCCTCAATAGAAGAAAAGTCATCAGGCTCAAATGTAACAACAGCCAACAAACTTCTGAGCTCTGGGCGGGACGGTCCTGCATGACCTGACCTCTGGTCCCACTCTCCCTAAAATACACAAGATCTCCCCTTGGCATCAAGAAATGAAACGCGTCGATGATAACAATCAACCTCCACTCGATGAGCTACAAGCTAATCCATACCGATGATAACGTTAAACAAATCCAAATCAAGAACGAGAAAATACCAGACCAAATCTATGTCAGCTTTTGTGAACGAACAAGAAGGACACCTGAACCCCTGCTCTTTCCTCTTACCAAGAGGTGTTTCTAACTCCACTATAAAGGTCATAAGTTCTGTTGTAAGTTTAATCATATCAATAAAACATGCAGATATAAATGAGTGGGAGGTACTAGTATCAAACAAGGAAGTATCTACTAAAGCTAAAATAAGGAGTGTACCTCTCACTATTGTTGGACCTGCATCAACTTCCATTAGAAACTCATATACTGTGTATAAATGCTTAACTATTGAGGCCTGTAGATGGATCCATGTAGTCTTTGAAGATTCTAAATGCACCGCAGTAGCCTTTGGAGCCGACAAACCCTGACCATAACAAGGCATATTCATAGCCTAACAGAAATGTTGTATATGACCAACACATCCATAGTTATTGCATGTCTCCATAGGCATAGGACAAGAACGTCTGGTGTGACCCACCTTGTTGCACTGGTATCAAGTCAGAGGCACACTTCCAGCTACAACGAATGGTGTGGAGGAGGCTCGATGTTGAGACCCACCTCCACCACTTCTGCGATGATCAGGCCACTTCCTTTTCTTCCCATCCACGCCTCTAAAGCTATCACCAGTTATAAGAGAAGAGGCAGTAGCACTGACCTTGACTTCCATGTCCATATCTTCCATCATTTCTCTGTCTACTATCTTCGCATAGGTAGAATTCTTCAACATGAACACTTGCGATCTAAAGTTCGGTTTCAAACCCTGTAGGTACTTCTACACCTTTAACTAGTCATTCTTTACCACTTCTGGAGTAAAACGGACAAGTTTAGTAAAACGGTTGGTGTGGGATGACACCAAAAACTCTCCCTACTACAATGATAGGAACTCAAAATATTTTTCTAACATCAGAGACTCTGGAAAAAACTGCTAAAAGAATAGGGTTTTGAAACCCTTCCAATCCAAGACCACATGTCTGTCTTCCTAGACCATAGAGTCCCACCAATGTTTTCTAGAACCCTTGAGTCTGAATGCTACACACTTCACCCTAATAATCTTAGGTGTATCCAGGAAATTTAATATTTCATCGATCATTTCCAACCAATCCTCCGCCTCTTGAGTTTTGGTCGTCCCTTTAAAGGATGGTGGCTTCTTGCACAAGAACTCCCATGATCGATCTCTTTCTCCTCTAGCTCCTAGTTGTACTTCAACTATTGTGTTCTGAACTCGTGGCACATCCTGATCAACATCACAGACTTCTCATATGATGGTCTCAATGAGATTCTGATCCATAGGTGGATTTTTTTGAGAAGCATCAACTGCACCTTCCTAAGGAACCTGTGGAAGACATCTTGGGGGCATACTATTACACACCGAAACATAAGAATGATCAGAAATAGAACAAATCTCAGTTCAAACTAGAAAAACCCATAAGAAAAAACTAAGATTTCAAAAGTAAAAACCAACACTAGATACACATATCCAAACATCCCATGGTAACTTTAGTCTCATTATAACAAGAGCTGGCCATGAACTCATCGCAACATACCTCTCAATTCCCAACAATCCTATCTCCAGTCTAATAGACATCCCAAGAAAATATTATTGAGGATAGACCTCCTCTGATACCAAACTGTAATGAACTGACCCAAGTTACCCTCAAACCCGGCACCCGACCCGATTTGTCACATACCTGAAGGGCATTCCTGATCCCCACGGGCTGGCAACAATCACCCAGGCATTTAACAACAAAACTGAGGGAATTATTTATCCCAACCTGAACAACCACATGGAATACATATATAAGGAAATAAAGGAATATAAGAAGACTTAAAAAATATATATGTTGTAATTATAAGAAAATGGCCTAAAAACTCCAAAATACAAGTCTGACTGTAAGGGACTCAAAACCAAAAACTACTCCAATGATGTCATAGATGAAGTCCAACCATCTCACCCTCAGCTACCCATCCCAACTGACAAAAGCCTCACTACCTCATTGCAACACCTTGCCTTTCCCTGCACTGATGACAAATAAAGGTCTACACACCACCGAAAAAGTGCGCAGGGTGTGAGATAACAGGCTCAATAGGATCCCACCCAAGTGTTCCATAACAATTCTCTATATAACAAATCATGTATGATCATTTTTAAATAAAACAAGGCATGATAAGTGGTAAATCAGTTTTATAGAAATCATGGTAAACATTTCCTTGTTCATAGTTCTAAACATGAGCAGGTATATCAGTTTCAAAGAACATTTTCTGTGTCATTTTCCACAAGCATAAACATGCATATCAAGGCTAACTCAGAAATCCAAGAAATAAAAAATAGAATCATAGGTATCACAGCACCAAGGAATACTATAGATCTAGGTATCAGAATACTCATACCACAATAATCAAGTGCACAAAAACCGATCCTAGAACAATGGGCCTAGGAAGAATAGGAATACCCTATGGGTAACCCCCCAAAATGTCAATATTGATCCCCTAGAACAATAGGCCTAGGAATCATAGTAAATCCCCAAGAAAAACTTCCTTGATAATAAAAAAGCAATGGACAATGACCTCAAGCTAAACCTTCCACCTAAGTACCCAAGGTAACCCATGTGCTCTTTTTCACAAACCCATTTCGTTGTCTTGAAAACCATTTATAATCCATTTATCAAAATCTAGGGAAAACCATTTTTCTTTCAAAACCCTTTTTCAACACACAAAAAAATCATACTAATTTCATAAATAAATTTATACAGCAATTTTCATAGAAAAACAAGCATGTTTATTATCATAGGATAGAGATAGAACCACCTACCTCAAAGTTTGGGTCACACACGCCCATAATAGAATCCAAAACCAAGAACAAAACCCAACAACCCCAACGGATGCCCTAGGGTCCAATCCACGACAATATTGATTAAAAAATAAATACAAAAGGTTGAAATAAGAGAGGAAAACCACATACCTCGAATAAGGATGCCCGCTGCACCACAACCAACGAAGGAAAAAGGCCTCCGAAATGAGATCTCACAAGGATCTAGAAGAATGTGACAAGAAACATCCAACTTGGATCAGTGGATATGATAATGCAAGGCTAGGTCACTATCATGATCAATCACAAGGAAGAATTGAAGAGAACACTTACCCAAAGAAACACATCGTAGAAACAATGATGAACTGGAGTCGATCAGATCGATCTAGAAGGTGAGACACCTCTGAAAAATGCCTAGGGAGCGTCTAGGGTTGAGAGTCATGAAGTTT
The DNA here is from genome assembly GCA_963277665.1 of Viscum album. Classification (NCBI taxonomy): domain Eukaryota; kingdom Viridiplantae; phylum Streptophyta; class Magnoliopsida; order Santalales; family Viscaceae; genus Viscum; species Viscum album. The sequence goes on along the minus strand of OY728119.1, from coordinate 1,678,653,548 downwards.
GGAGAGAAAATGACTAACCAAAACTCTCAAATGCATGACTTTAAATTGGGAATGGGATGATTCATGATGTGTATCCCTTGGTCACGATGTGAAGGCCATGTTGGATAAGTTACACCAAAAAACCTATCACCTTAGATTAAAAACTGACATTTTCACCCTACACGATGTGTACCCATCATTCACGATGTGTACAAGCTCACAACGTGACCTCCCCCTTCATGACATGGTCTCTCAGTCCACGACATGAAACCATCACCAAGTACACGATGTGTACTTCAGGCACACAACATGTAGCTGTTATGCAGTCTACAGTAAACCCAAAAAAATCAAATAAAAGGATTTTAAAACCAGAAGGGAACTTAGAATGAGGGAAAACTAACTGAATCAAGGTAACGGGATGTTACACCAACTGTCTCCATAGGATGTTAAACCTGTGCTCAAATTTTTCCCATAATATGTTAAACCTATGAACCAACTTGTATCTGCAAGGCATTAAAATTGTGCATAATCTATCCTCACAAAATATTAAACTTGTGCCCAATATCTCTATGAAATACATTAAACCTTTTCCTGACCCATCACCACAAGATGTTAAACTTGTGAACTAATCCAAAAACCCTACCCCATACAATAAATATGGGATTCCTGAGGTAAAAATCCTTGGAAGACTTACGCCTATAGCATCAACTACCCCTTGACTGATGTTGGATGCCTTGGGTTCCATGCCTAATATGCCTCACACATGAAATTCCCTCTAAAATAGGAATACTTTACAGATTCCCAACCTACCCAACATCCATACATTCCCAACATTCTCAGTGTTATTAACTCCTCTAACTGAAGGTTGCTTCCCTGTTGAGACCGAAGCAGTGCAATTAACTAACATCCACCTTGAGATGGCACCAGAAATGAGTTTCACGAACATGACTTAAATATATGATGGATACCTAAACTAGGTAATGAGATCTAAGGAGGAATCCATGGAGGGATTAATATAAATACCATCATCCCATTTCAATCAAGGGGATTACATCACCGATTAAAGTGATGGAATCTAACTTTGGAAAGTGGGAATGTGGGGAAACAAAATTAGCATGATGTGTTGGCCCTATAGAAAGCATCGAAAATAGTCATATAGTATTTTCGGATATCATAATATCCAATATAGACTATACAAATAAATACATACATAAGAAAAATATTTTGTAATATATAATGGCTAAAAATTAACTGGCCATTTATGGACTTGAAGAACCCCAAGTTTAAGGAAAAGAGACCCAAAACTCTAGGCACATTGCTTAAATTATTCTAAAGAAAATGAGAATTGGTAAAAACATCTACCAATTGATACACAATTAAAATTATAAAAAACCCCCAAAAAGTAAACAAGATGTATCAGGTTATCCAAACATCACAACTTCTCCCCTTAGGAAGGACAAGTCTAGCAGCAAGGGAGTTCTTATATATCCCAAATCTTTCAAAAATAACATCCGGATTCACCACGATATGATATATAGATCTCTTCTTGATGGTCCTCCTAATAGTTTAATTCCTAAATGAGACAATGGTTTGATATGAATTCTCGACCACTACATTCTGATCATCTATCATCGGCTACTTTGGAATCCCATTCAAAGGTTTTATAACAATTTTTAAATCAGAGACCTTCGATGTTGTGGAGAAATTCTGAGTTGCAGCTTCAATCAAAAGAAACCCATACTGAGAGCTCACATAGATTCCTTGGATCCAAACTAAAGCATTATCTAATAGATTCATGTATGAGGAACCACCCTAGAGTTCGAGGCTGAATCCCAAGAAATGAAAAATATCTATGGCCACAGAGAAAACCTAGGAACTTCACAGATCTCCATTGCGGTGCTCCTGAGCTTCCATCCACATTTGTATAAATATACATATAGTCTTATTTATATATATTTATATATTTACTAATAGGATATATATATATATATATAATATATAAATAATAAAATAGTTATATATATGTGTAATATAATATAATATTTATATTTATATAATTATTTGTATATTCTTGCATTTTTTATATATATAAGTATTTATTTAATATATTTATATAATTTATTTATAAAATATGTTTATAATGTATTTAAACACACTTATATAAGGTATTTATATAATACACACATGGACACATGCATGTATATATATTATAAATTTTGATATTTAAAAAAAATAGTGGGGCTTAAAACCCCCTCTAATATAATGGTATGGATCTTGGTATCCATTCCCTTTGTGAGTTTTAAGTGTTAGAGGAACCCATGGGAAGTTCCAATGTTTTTAGATGATGTTTGGAGGAAAATGGGTGTGTCATTGACAAAAATGGAATGGATGTGGCGTAGAGGTGGGTGTTGTGTTATATTTATGGTGGCTATATCGTAGTGGAACTCAGTTATGGTGTAGGGAATATTAGAAGGAGAAACAGGGCTACTGCCTTTTTAGGGGTAGTTTTGGTGTGGGAAGTAGGTTGTGGTGTGGTGCCTTTCTTAGCGAAGGGTTTCTTATGGTTGTGTTGTAGCCCCTAGATCCACTTTTATAGGATATGTCCCTAGATCATTAGACAAATTGTTGACCTGGGTAGGCTGTGATGTGGTCCCTCATGTTGCACCATAAAATTCCCCATGTCATCCAGTGTTGTGGCATGGTTCATATGGTTGTGTCGTGGCCTTATAATTTTTAGGCTATTTATAAATACCTGCAGCTCATCTGAACCCTATTCTTTTTCACTTATCTCCTTTTAACCCTAGGAAACCAATATAGTTTTTAGAATCCCATTTCAATAGGGAATGATCCTGACTTCCAGAGATCGATCCAAGGTAATCCAAGGTGAGTTTTACCACTTCTCTATAATAGTTTCCCACCATTTGGTTTTTTTCCTAATGTTTCTTCTTTCTATGCTATGGACTTGGATCTCCACTATTATAATTAGGATTATTATTTTTTTGAAAATGATTTTTTAGCATGAAGTCTTTGGGAGATCATAGTTTATTACAAGATGGGTGATTAGAGATCCACAACATTGGTCTGTTCTCATGCGAAGAACATTAATGCTTTTGAGGTAGGGTATTAATTAATTCTCTTGTATTTTACGTGTAATAATAAATTTTTCATGTTTTAACCCTTTTGATGGTAGTGAAATTAATATAATAAATATTTAACTATATTAAAGAAATTGGATAGTTATATCATGTCTATAGTGTTTCTTTATACTATGATAATGGTTCACCTCATGTTTTTCTAGATAGTGTGATATCTATTCGATTATTGTATAGCATGTTGTTATTCTTGGTTTAAAATGTTTCTTTCATTGTAAAATGGTAAAGAAAGTAAACTTGAAATTAATTTATTAATTCGCTTAAGAATTTAAAAAGAGGCATGTTTTTTATCCAGTGATTCTTATAATTGGATAGTAATTCAAATTAATGCACTATGCATGTTTAATTGAACATTATCTTAAATGTGTTAATGGAATTGATAAAGAATGTAAATAATTTTAATTCTTATTTATGATAATAATAAAAGGAATGTTAAATGATAATGATACTTATTGAAGTTTTTTGAAACTAGAATTCATGTTGAGATCATGTTAAACTTTTGATAGCTTATTATAGCTGATGCCTTAGGTTACCCATAGTTAGAACCCATTAATAATGAATCAGTTAATTCAATATGGAATAAGAAATAGTTTTTTATAAAGATAAATATTTGGGGTTGTGAATGACTATTTTATTAAAGGTTGAATGCCTTGTGTTGAAAGCTATGAGAGATTGTTTATATATAAAGTTTTAATGCCTTGTTTTAGGGATAAGTTTCCCTATTGACTATGATTGTTTTCTTGTTGATTTATGATGTGATATGGGAATGATCTTGCAATGTGATTGATCCTAGGATGGATGATGTGATATGGGGAGGGGAGTCCTAGAAGATGTGGCAACATTTTATGCCTAGGATGGCGAGATGCAACGGAATATACATGTGGGTATTGGAGATGACACTAGAGATTATGGAATGAGTTAAATCTAGAATTACCCATTGATGTGGTAAATTTGAATGCTTTCTGGAACTGAATTCGTTTAATGGTTGATAGTTGGGTTTCTTGTTTTATCAACATTCCTTTACCCACTTATTGAGACAATTGGATGTGGTTGGTTGCATGTTTCTTCTTGGTGATAGCTTAGGATGGTTTTTCCTAGGGTTCCTATATTATGGAAAGTAATAATGATTAAAAATAACTTAAAACATGGGGTTTTTGTTGCTGGAATGAAAATTAGATGTTACTTTTGAGAAACTATGGACTCGATTTGGATTATTCCTAGTGGGAATGGACTTAACTTTGATGAATAATAATGTTTTGTGTGGAATAATGATGATGATTAATTAATATTTAATGAATTAATTAACAAAAATGAAATAATGAAAAATGAAAGAAGTAATTTAATTTATCTCATTAAAATTCTTGTGTGCTTATAGGATATCTAGTCTTAGTAATGGAAGCAAGGATTTTGAGTGACATTAGTTGTGGTTGATCCTAAGATTAAGTTATTCACATAGTGTGGTTGTGTGCTATGTTATATCCTATATATTTTTTGATTTAATATACTACTCCACTCATGTCAATTAGAGTGACTAAAACCTAGTGGACTCTGATAGGGTGGTTTCCCCAATATCTTGGTGGGAGGATGGATGGCTGACTACCCCATATAGCCCCGCTCTCTTCTCTTGGTAGTTATTTGTGTTGGTATGCATGATAGTTAATTTCTCTATATATGTGTGTAGAGGTATGTGATGTCTTGTGATTATTTCACAAAAATTAATCTCTATATATAGTATCCAAATATATATTATAGGTATGACATGTATAGGTTGTGATAGCTCGAGGTACCTTACTTGGTTTATGGGTTGTGATGGCTTGAGGAATAATACCCAATGTATGATACACATTATACAAGATGTGGTGGATCCTAGAAACTACTCAGTTAATATATATGGATATGTGTATGGGATGATGTGATGATGTGATGCATGAGATGCATGTTGTGATACATAGACTAGGTGTCTATAGGCTGGATTATTTTAGAGAAATATGGATCTGTACATATGACGTTGAGGCAGAGCGGAAAACTAGTGGTGGAGTGGTAGCAGGGTACCCTTGATATTTCATTATTATATTATATAATCCCTTATATTTGATACTTGGGAGAGAGATAGTCATGGTGAGGCTGAGAACTTAGTATACCTATTTAGGTGACATGTTTGTTTCTCTTGTTGTTCACTATACTTTAGGCATGATTTCTTTATCTTTTGCATGAGAGACTCCAGGGAGGATCCTACTGAGTATATTGCTATGATCACCCCATATATATATAGATATATATATATATATATATATTCAAGTTGGTAGGAGTAGGTTGGATATCGGGATGGATATTACTAGCTCATGATTTGGTAGGAGTTGTTTGGGCTTTGTGTTCACTGTCATATTTACCTTTTTGGTACTTGTAGTTTTCCTTTCAGTTGTTTTAGTATTGTATTACATTGCATGTATACACTTGGGATTCCTTTTATATATGTGAGAAAGTGTTGATTGTTGTATTTGTATTATTTATCTCTTACACATGCTTTCTTATAGGGTAATGCCGCCCATTTTTATGCTTATTATACCCTCACTACTAGTTTCCAACCCAGGACCTACTAGAGGCGATACTCAGGCAGTCACCATCTCCCTTATCTTATTGTTGTCCCATTAGGGGTACTCTTTGGGGGGGTCATAATAGAGTGGTATCAAAGGTTCATATTGAGGGATGGGATGGACTTCGGAGTTAGGAACGTGTGAGATTTCATGGGTTGGTTGGGCAATGGTGTTATTTAAGTTTAGTAGTCTATGTAAAAATGGGAGATTGAATAACACGTGGGTATTTAGGGCCACCTGTGATCTAATGCATAGACCTTTAATTTTACTGAGCCTACTAAATGAAGTGATACTGTTTGTGGGGTAGAGGCCTAAGAAAGGACGATGCATCATTCTTTTTTACATGTGTGTTTGAAATGGGTATACCTTAGGATAGGTTAAACCTTAATGAATAAAATTAAATAATTCATTAATTAATGTTAAGTATTTCATACTCCAAGTTTAAAATCTATAACTATTTTTTATTTTTAAAGTCATGACTCAAGGTCAACGTCCTCATCGGATTCACACCAAAGAAGTGTAGTAGGACATGTCAGTAGATCATCATAGAGTAAAGGTTGGTGATGATGATACTTGAAGGAGTAAAATTATTGAGTTTCAAATCCATAGTTTATAGAAGTATGAGGGATCTATTTCAAACTTAGTCATAGAATATTGGTTCGAGCAGGTGGATATAGCTTTCAATTTCATTTTTTCTCATAAGGATCACTGGGTTTTGTTGGTTTTGAAGATAAAGCATGGGGAAGCAAGGAAGTGGTGGATCTTATTCCTCAGAGATCACGAGGAGACAACAGTCTCATGGGAGACGTTTAGATACCAGTTCTAAGAAAAGTTTCTTTCTTCAATCATGAAGGTAGAAAATTTTTAGGAGATTCTTACCCTTTGATAGGGGAGTTCTAGTGTGTAGGAGTTTGGGATCCATTTGAGGAACCTTTTTTGATATGATTCAGACCTATTGATAGATGAGGAGGCTAGGGTGAGGCATTTTGAGGAGGCTCTATGTCCATAGATCTAGCACCAGGTCACCCATTCATGTTTTCGACATATCTCAAGGTGATTGTGAAAGCATAGGTTATTGAGAGGATGTTGTAAATATTTGGATCATCGCGGGAGGGGAGTATTTATGCTTCCTCATGAATAAAGGCTATGGTCTAGGGTTCCCATTTTCCGGGACAAAAGAGTTTTCAATCAGTTGGGGGTAAGTTACATCCCTCTTCATCTCATTTCCCTAGGAATTTCAAATCTCAGACCTATGAAAAGGAATCATATGCATGTTTTTCTTGTAAAGGTTGAGGTCATTAATGGTGAGAGTGACCGATATTTCTAAGTAATTAATATTTGTTAGGTGTTCTAATTCAGGTTCCTCAGTTGAGGTAATTTCAGTCAAGGTAGTAGCAATAGGGTTTTCCAATTTGGGATCAGCGTAGAGGAGATGGAGTGTGCAGAGGATAGACCTGAGATGCTTCTCATCCTCAGAGAGTAGAGCGCGATCATGGGGGTGGTCATCAGTAGGTTCAGAGAGGTGGTGGATCGGGTCATGGTCAACTTCATGCTCTAGCATTACTAGCATTGGGTGAGTTAGATGTCATTTGAGTTAACCTTTGCTTATTTTCTATATGGGTGCATTCGTTATTCGATTCATGAGAGACGCACTCCTTCATATCACCTACCCCCATCCATGCTTTAGGACTTGAGGTGGATAGGTTTCTAATACCCTTTGTGTTTACTTTGCACTACAAAAAAACAATATATTAGAGGGGGTTATGCACAACTCCCTCTAAATTCATTTTTGGTATAATTAGAGGGGGTTATGTACAACCCCCTCTAATCATAGAATTTATAAGAGGTTATGAACCCCTTAAAAATTCATTTTCTATATAAATTTGAGAGGGTTGTGTACAACTCTCTCTAAACATCAATTTTTTAGGGGGTTATGAACCCCCTCTAAATTATTTAACATTATTTTTTTTAATATCTAGTTGGATTTTAGAGGGGGTTTTGAACCTGATCTAATTTAAGAATTAGAAGGGGTTGATGACCGATGCTAATCAATAAGATTAGAGACGCTTCACAACTCCCTCTAATATCTTAAATTAGTGGGGGTTGAAAACCCCCTCTAATGTCATAAATTATAGGGGGGTTTCAACCCCCTCTAATATCTTAAATTGGAGGGGATTCAAAACCCCCTCTAATGTCTTTAAATAAGAGGGGGTTCAAAACCCCCTCTAATTTAAGATATTTGAGGGGGTTGTAGCCCCCCACTATTTTAAAAAAAATCCAAAATATATATATATATATATATGTAATTAAAACATAATATATAAATGTATTTAAATACATTATATGATCATATTATATAAAATATTTATATGATTTTATTTAATTATATTTATATGTATACATAAATATAATTGTATAATATTATGTACATTAATAAATATTTATTTGTATAAATTATATTTTATATAATATTTATTATATATAATATAAAAGCATAAAAATATTATATAAATATATACATAAATATAATTTATTTAAAAAATATATCATATAAAAACTCAAGCTTGTAGTTTTTATAATTTATATTATAATAACTATTATTATTTTTTAAAATAATATGTTTATGCTTTTACATTATATATATTTAATATTATATGAAATATAATTTATACAAATAAATATATATTAATATACACAATATTATACAATTATATTTATTGAAATACATTATTCTATATAATAATAAATATTTAAATAAATTATATAAATATTTTCATAAATTTTATTTCATATAATATTGATTATATATAAAATAAAATGGTATTACATATAATATTAACTATATATTTGTATAAATTTTATTTCATATAATATTAGTTATTTGTAATATACAAATTAATTATATATAATATACATATTGATTATATATAATATACATATTAATTATATATAATATAAAATTGTATTTCATATAACATTATATATATTTGTATAAATTTCATTTCATATAAAATATTTATATAAATTATATTTCATATAATATTAATTATATATAATATAAATATTTTTATAAATTGTATTTCATACATATGTATTTTATATATATGTATTTCATATACTATTAATTATATATTAATTATATATAATAATATACAATTTATACAAATAAATATATATCAATGTACATAATAATAAATATATGTATTGAAATACATTATATAAATATATTTATAAAGAGATTATATAAATATATTAAATAAATACTTATATATATTATAAATAAAAATGTATATAATATATAAATATGTATTTAAGTATATAAATGATTTACATAAATATATTTATAAATATATGTGTATATACATAACATAAGTAGAATTATAAATATACATAAAATATATTTTTCCACAAATATATGTAAATACACATATAAAATATGTAGTTTATATAAATGTATAAACTAAATATAATATAAATTTATTATAATATAAATACATAAATAGATAATATAAACATGTATATGTTAATTTATATAAATATTTATATATATTATATATTTATATGTATTTAAATATTTATTCAAATAATATTTATTTCAATAGCCTAAAAAATATATATAAACATAATATTGTGTATTTATTATCATGAAATTGACTTTCAATGGTATTTAAGGCACTACCCGTGTTATCTGAAGAGGCGGGTTTAAAACCCACAGTCGCCCGTATTTTATAAGGTTGGTGATTCAGTGCACACGTGGAGACCTAGGTGGGGGAGGGTCTCACGTTGACATTTCTTAAAGGGCCAATGTTGAGGGGAGAATGGGAGGTCAGGTGCTAGCACTTGGGAATCAGAGGGACCAGGGCCAGCTGAGGGGGCAGAACCACACTTGGGAATCAGAGGGGTTGGGGCCAGGTCCACTGAGGGGAGAGAAGGGGGTCGGGCCAGTGAAGGGGATAGAATGAGAGGCTGGGTAGTTGGGTGTGTGGGCAGTGAGTTTATAAAAAAAATTAGAGGCGATTTTCAAAACTACCTCTAATATGTGACTCAATTAGATAGGGTTAAAACATCCTCTAATTCAGTTTCAAGTAGGGGTGGTTGAAAACCACGCCTATTATACCACTTACATCTTAATTATAGGCGGGTTTCAACCTTCTATAAATTAAAAAATAAATTAGAGGGGGTTTAACTCCCTCTAAAATGTATGTGGTTAGGGATTTTGTGGTGCAATTAGATGGGGTTTTAACCCCCCCCCCCTCTAATTTAATCACCTCTAGTTAAGTTGTACCTTACCAGTGGTTCAGGAAAACCTCCTATAATAGGAGTAGGTAGGCACATTAGCAGCAGTTGTCCATAATTGTCATTAATGTATTTAGAGGGGGTTATAACCCCCTCTAAACTCAAAAATAACCCCTTATAATTGGGGCATTTTTTGTAGTGACACCAGTTGGAAGTCGTGTATATCTGTATAAAGTATATAGAAATTATGATCTAGTGATAGGGAAGCACCTCTCTTTGGGATACTTTCTATGTTTATAGATACATCCATATGAAATCATCCTCAGTATGGATTAGTTGTATTTGGTGCAGGATATTGTGGATTTCCTTAGGTGATAGGTTGTGTTCTATGATGTTTATGGAGTTCTATAAGTTTTTGTTGGTGAGCAATACCCTTGGATGGGTTAGAACCATATTCTATCCTTATGGACCCTTTGAAGATAAAATATAGTTGTTTCTTTTGTATCCCCCGAGATTGTTGCATAGGTGACAAATTGACTTAGTCTCACAAGCTATTATAGGTGGTTTATAGCTGATTTATCTTGTGTTGTGACTCCTATGACAATCTTCACTAGAAAGAAACAGGAATTCTTGTGGACTGACTAGTTTCAGATAGCTTTTGATTACCTGAAGGAGAATTTGGTCAGTGCTCTCATCCTTTGTTTTTTAGTAGAAGGAGTTTAGTTTGAGGTTTTCTGTGATGCTTCATATCTTGGGTTCTATTGTGTTCTGATGCAACAAATATTATGGGTTTATTATAGGTCTCAGTAGTTATTTTCTCATGAGAAAAACTATACCACCCATGATCTCAAGTTGGTAGTAGTTGTGTTTTCCTCGAATTTATGGTGAAATTACCTCATTGAAGATCATTTTGTGGTTTTTATTGATCATAAGATCTTGAGGTATATCTTCTCCTAGTGTGACTTGAACTTGAATCACAATTAGTGGATGGAATTCTTATAGGATTACGACTTTGTGATTTTTTATACACAAGGAAATAGAAATGTTATAGCTGATGCATTAAGAAGGACATTTCTAAGTGATATCGTTCATGAATATGGATATTCCTATAGAGTGATAGAATAACTCTTGACAATGAATCTAGATGTGGGAGAGTTCATAAGTAGATGTTGTCTTTTCCAAATGATAGTGCAGTTATCTTTAGTACATCGGGTGGAGGAGTCTCACCTGGGGGATTCTGAGGTGGAGGTCTGGAGGGACCGAGTTGTTTTTGTAGATGCCTTTTATGGTTATTCTAAAGATGAAAAACATGGAATTTTATTCCAATGGAGGATTGTCATCCCTTCTGTGATGTGTGAGATGGTTCACTGTGAGTTTCAAATGTCAACCTTGTTGGTATATCCTAGTGTGAAAAATATGTACCAAGCTTTCATAGGTCATTTTTGGTGGCTTGGGTTGAAGCATGCAATTTAAAATCTTATTTCTCATTGGTCTGGAAGAAAGTGAAGGTTGAGAACTGTGTTCCAGATGGTTTTCTCCAGCCATTAGATATTCCCTAGTGGAAGTGGAAGGAAATATTTATGGACTTCATTACTACTTTACCTCGATATCATGGATTTTTTGATGCTATATGGGCGATAGTGGATCATGTAACAAAATAAACCCACTTCATAGCGATTAAGGAGTCAAGCTCAGTGGAGGTTTTGTTGAGACAGTATCTGGAGAAGTTGGTGGGAATCCACAGAGTCCTAAGGATGATCATATCTGATTAAGATCCTCATTTTACCTCCAGGGTGTGGAAAGGTCTACAGCATGATTTTCTCTCTTAGTTATGCCTAAGAATTACTTTTCATCCACATACGGACAGGTAGACAGAGCAGACAATCCACACTCTTAAAGAAATGTTGTGTTCTTGTGTCCTAAATTTTAAAGGTTGGAAGATAAGGAACTTTACCTTGGTTTAGTTAACTTACATCAATATTTTTTACTCCACCATTGTTATGGTTCCATTTTAAGATTTGTACAGTCAAATTTTTATTCTTTATTGTGTTGGACTAGGGTCGGAGAGGCATCAATTCTCAGGACAAATCTAGTACAGAATATGACAGAGATGGTTCAGTGATTCATGAAAGGGTGAAGGCATCACATATCATTAGAAATCCTATCCCAGTCATAGGAGGATACTTCTAAAGTTTGAGATTTTAGATCACGTGTTCCTAAAGGTGAATCCTTGTTATAATTAGTGAAGGTTTGGTTGTGGGAGTAATCTTTCTCCCTAGTTTGTTAGAACTTTTGTAGTGTTGGATCGTGTTAGATCTATAGAATATAAGATAACACTTATCTTATATATGATCCAAATATATGATTTTTTCCACGTGTTTTATCCCCTCCATTAACTTCATGATGAATCTCACATCATTGATTGGGGGTGAGATCGATGTTGATAATAATGTGACCTTCAAGGAGCGGCCTGTGAAGATCTAGTACCACCAGGAGAAGGTGTTGTGGGGGCATGCTATTCCCTTGTTTTATGTCTTTTAGTGATATAGTGGCATGGAGTATAGTACCTAGGAATATGAGTCATAGATATTCACTTGGTTCCCTAAGCTATTTTTTATTTAGATCTTTTCTTGTTGTAATGATTTTTATAGTTGTTAAACATTTTACTAGTTTATGATATGGTTCCCTCTTGTTGCTTGTTGTGTCCTTTCTCTCATTTGATAGGAATCTTCCCTAGAGAGTGTTTAGGATATGGTTTTTTTTTGTATTGTTTTGTACTTGTTCCTATGATGAGGTTATTGAGCTCCTGTAATAGTGAGATCCTTGAGAGGTATCTCATGAGGTGGATATTCGGATGACCCCTTTCTCTTTATTTCTATCCATTTGGTTTTGAATTCTCAAGGATGATTATAGTTTGATAGGTGTCTGATTTAAGGTATCAGATCCCAGTATCCCTTCCCTTTGTGATTTTTGGGTGTTGGAGGCACCTGAAGGAAGTTCTAAGGTGTTTAGAGGATGTTTGAAAGAAAATGGGAGTATTACGGCCAAAAATGGCATGGTTGCAGTGTGGAGGTAGGAATTGTGCCATATTTATAGTGGTTGTGGTTTAGTGGACCTCAACTATGACATAGGGGATATTGGAAGGAGAAATTGGGATACTACCTTTTTAGGGGTAGTTGCATCATGGGTAGTAGGCTATGATGTGGTCCCTTTCTTAGCGAAGGGGGCCCTTCAGCATGGTGCCTATAGTTTCATTGTAGACCCCAAATCTACTTTTATAGGATCTTCCCCTAGATCCTTAAATATTCCTACATCCTTTTCATAGACACTCCCATGGGTCCATGGAAATTCACTATTTCCAAGAAGTTAATACAAATTTTGAGTCAACTCTTATTTGTCTCCTCATATCTCTTGATAGGAATGATTATACTAACTCTCCTCAGTGTAAAAATTTTTCTTACAAAATTTGAGTTTACTAGGGTAGGTTGCGATATTATGTTGCACCATAGAACTCCCCATGTTAGCCAGTGGTGTGTTGTGGTCCATACATTGCACCATAGTCTTCTAATTTTCTACAATACCTATAAATAAATATACCCTATCCATACCCCATTATTTTCCACTTCTATCCCTTTAACCCTAGGTGACCAATAGTGGTTTTTAAATCCCTTTAAAGACCCTTTCAATAGGTATTGATCCCGATTTCATTAGATCAATCCAAGGTGATCCAAGGTGAGTTTAACCTCTTCTTTCTAGCATTTTCTCTCTGTTTTTTCCTCCCATTTATTATTTCCATGTTATGGTGATGGATCTTCATTGTTATAATGAGGTTTCATTGTTTTTTTTGTGTATTCATGGAATGAAATATTTGTGAGATCATATTTTTCTCATGGGAGAGGTGATCGGAGATCCACAATATTTGTCTATTTTCATGAAAAGAAAAATGAATCTTTTGAGGTAGGGGATTCATTACTTCTCCTTTATTTTAAATTTAATTATAAATTTATCATGTTTTATCCCTTTATATGGAAGTTAAATTAATCTAATAAATATTTAACCAGATTAAATAAAATTGATAGTGATCGCATGTCAATGTTGTTATTTTATACCGTGATAAAGGTTTGCCTATTATTTTTCTAGATAGTGTGTTATCTACTCAATGGTTTTATAGCATTTTTTTATGCTTGGTTCAAAAATTTTATTTCTTTATAAAATGGTAAATAATTTAGATCCTAAATTAATTGATTGATTGGATTTATAATTTAATAATAGGCATGTTTTTAATCTGATGATTCTTGTAACTAGATGGTAATTCAAATTGAGGCACTATGCATCTTTAATTTAATATGTTATTAAATGTATTAATGGAATTTATAAATAATTTGAATCATTTTTATTATTATTTATGATGATAATAAAAGTTATATTAAATGAGAATGATACTTCTCTAAGTTTTTTGAAATTGGAATTGATTCTAAGAGCATGTTAAACTTTTGATATATTTTTATATATGATGCCTTAGGTTACCTATATTTGGAACCTATGAATAATGAATTGGTTAATTCAAGATGGAATAATAATCATTTTTTTGATAAAGATAAATAGTTGGGGCTGTGAGTGTCTTTTTTTAAAAGGATGAATGCCTTATGTTGGGATTTGTGAGAGCTAGTTTGTGTGTGAAGGATAAATGCCTTATTTTAGGTCTAAGTTTTATTGTTGATTATGTTTTTTTACTTGTCACCTTCTAATGTTCTCTGGACATGATCTCATAATGTGATATGATATTGGTATGGATGGTCCTAGGATGGATTATGTGGTATGGGGTGGGGAGGCCCAGATGATGTGGTTGTAGTTGAGGCCTATGATAGAAAGATGCATCAGGATATGCATGTGGGTGTCATGGATGACAATGGATATGATGGAATAGGTTGAAGTTTTGATTACCCATTGATGTGATAAAGTTGAATTCTTTCTTAAAATGAATCTATTTAATAGTTTATGGTCATGTTTCTTATTTTATCTACATTCTTTTCCTCACTGCTTGAGGTAGTTAGATGTGTTTGGTTTCATGTTTCCTCTTGGTGGTAGATTAGGATGGTTTTTCCTAAGGTAACTAGATTATGAAAAGTAATGATATTTAAAAATGACTTAACCCATGGTATTGGTGTTTCTATAATGAAAATGATATGTTACTCTTGAGAAACCATAGAATCAGTTTGGATTGTGCCTAGAGGGAATGGACTTAACTTTTATGGATAATAATGTTTAATGTGTAATAATTTTGATGGTTAATTAATGGATAATGAATTATTTGACACAAATTAAATGATGAAAGGAAAGAATTAATTTAATTCATCTCTTTAAAATGTTTGTGTGCTTAGAGGATATCTAGTTTTTGTAGTGGTAGTCAGGAGTCTAAGTGATATTAGTTGCAGTTGAGTCTAAGACTAGGTTATCCTCATAGTGTGGTTGTGAGATATGTTATATCATGTATATTATATTATTTCATATGTTACAACCACCCATGTCTATTAGGGAGACTAACACCGAGTGGACTCTGGAAGGGTGTTTTCCCCAACATCTCTGTGGGAGGATGGATGACTGACTACCCCCTCTAGTCCCACTCTCTTCTCTTGATAGTTATATGTGTTGGTATTCATGGAGATTAGTTTCCCCATATATGTGTGTACAGGGTTGTTATGGATTATGGTTATTTCACACATATTCATTTCTGGATATGGTATCCAAATGGTTATTATAGGCAGGATGTGTATAGGTTGTGATGGCTTGAGGTACCTTACTCAATGTATGGGTTGTGATGGTGTGGGGTATAATACTTGATGTATGATACATGTTATGTAGGTTATGGTGGATCCTAGAAACTACTCATTTACTATATATGGATATGTGGATGGGATGATGTGATGATGTGATTCATGGGATACATGTTGTGATACTTAGCCCAGGTGTATGTGGGTTGTCTTATTTTGGAGAGATATGGATCATGATGTATGATGTTGGGGAAGAGTGGTAAACTAGTGGGGAAGTGGTAGTGGGGTACCCTATATGTTTCATTATTATATCATATGATCCCTTATATGTAATACTTGGGGAGAGATAGTCATTGTAAAGTTGGGAACTTAGTATGCCTATTTAGGAAACAGGTTAGTTTCACGTATTGCTCACTGTACTTTAACATGTTTTCTTTATCTTTTGAACAAGAGGCTCCAGGTAGGATCCTACTAAGTATACTATTATTCTCTCCTTATGCATATATATAAACTATTTTCAGGTCAATAGGAGTAAGTTAGAGATCGGGCTAGATATTACTAGTTTTTGGTTTGGTGGGAGTTGTTTTGGCTTTGTGGTCACTATCTTATTTACCTTTTCGATACTTGTAGTTTTCCTTTTAGTTGTTTTAGTACTGTATGACATTACATGTATGCACTTGGTATTCATTTTATATATTTAAAAGGTGTTGATTGGTGTATCCTTTTTATATCTATCTTCTGCATGTTCTCTTAGAGGGAAATTCTCCCCATTTGTATGCTTACTATACCCTTGTGCTAGTCTCCAACCCAAGGTGTAACACCCTGAGATTTTAAAAGAATGCTATATTCTATAGCTTATGTTACACAGAACACTGAGCTTAAAGGAACTCCAAAATATCATTATTTTAACAAGAACATTATAAAATAGTTGTTAAATTGGTGGGTGTTAATAGGGTTAATTGTATTATTAAATAAATATTAATTTCATATTCAATACAAATTTAATTATTCTTAGGAACTGAACACATAATTTTTAGTAAAATACTTTTATTCTTTAAATATGTGTTCTCTTTAAAAATTTATTTTTATTCATTTCTATGATAAAATAAATAAAATTATTTTTTGAAACTTTTATAAATTTTATTTGAAAAAATAAACTTCATTTTTGGAATTATCATGTCAAAATTTTCTTATGGTTATTTTTGTGGAATCTTCTAAAAAAGTTGATTTTTGAGTTAAAAAGTGAGAATATTGTTTTTATGAAATACCATAACTCTTATGAAATAATTATTATATGATCATGATTTCAAATTTATTAACCATTATTCTTGATCAAAATATATTTAATGAGTGACATAATACATAAGGTGTTACATTTAGAAACACATGCTTCCATGATTTTAACCTTAAAAAACTATTTTTATGAGTTATGTGCATAACATATTTAGAATTGATTTTTATAATTTTTATAAATTGAATCAAATAAAGTGGATTCTGTATTTGGAATTAAGAGTTATAAATTAGGTTATAAGGTCACTTTAATTTTTATACATAAAAAATTTACCTTGGTAAAAAAATATTTATCATGATATATGTAAAATAATGTAGCTAGTTAAAGTTAAAAGGCAAAGGCTTAAAATACCTAAAAACTACAAAATTAAATGGGTATTTTATGTGTTTATCAACCTTAACCAGACTTCAAAACATTAATTATCAACCAAATTCATTTTAATTAATTCTACCCAAATTTTTTTGTCTTTAAATATAAAATAATCATTATTTAATCACTTAAAACCACCCTTCCTAAAGTATAAATATCACTCCTCACCAATCCCTTTCTACTAAAAAGTATTATATAAATTAAAATATCTAAAAAACCCTCTCCTACCCACTCCCCCAATGTACAAGTGCTTCTGTTCTCACCCAATTACCAATTCAAATCTCCATAAGGGGTCCTTCAAGGAGGTGATATTCAAGAGGTAACTTTCTCAAACAACCTCTCTTAATTTCTTTTCTTCTTTTACCTTCTATTCAACTCCTTAATCCATTGAGTAAAAATAACTATAGTATAATTTATATACTATAATTTTATATTTCTAATGTAATATCTTCTACTAACCCCTTTTCTCATCTCCTCTTATTCAAAGAAATGAAACCATTGTCCAAATTATGGCGGTTAACCATCTCTATGGATAATGATTTTTCGTTTTCCATTACTTCCTTCAAGGATAGTCATAAAATTATTATTCTAGTTAAATAAAATTTTAATAGGTATATTATAACATATTTACCATTCCTAAACTAACATATATAAATAATATTAAATAAAATGAAACTAGATTGTGATGGTTGAAAAAACTGCCAAAATAAACAAAACATTTATCATTAACTTTTTATCAAATGAATTATCCTCATGTCAGAACAAAAAATGATATATGAGACCATTAAAACTTATGTATTTTCATTAATACCATTTAATTTTACTTATATAGTTTTATTTCAATTTGTCAAGAATATCCATAATTATACACAAGTGAACCGACCATGAAACCATGAAACGAACGCACCCAAAATAATGAAAATAATGAAATATTATTAATGAACAAGTGGTAATATGTTATAAAAGAATAATATAAGGTAATATAAATATTAATATAGTTTTGGAATAAATTTATAACATTCTTTAAACCATTATATAGGAGTTTTAAGTATGCAAAACTAAAGGGAAGCGTGAAGTAAGGTACCTTTTAACTCAATTTCCATTCCTTAGGTTAAACTTCTACTTCATTGATTATGTCATGCTAAGATTATGTGTAAAATTACTTTTGATTATATTATATTGTATTTATAATTTTTTTATGTGGATTTATATCTGATACACATGAACAATTCATTTGATTAATGATCACTTCAATGATATTATATTTGTAAGGGACTTCGTCTCAATTTTCTTTCGTTGATGCATATTTTGATGTTATGCACCTATAATATTTTATGAGGTGTATATAATGACCCTTTGACATGTTATATCATAAATTTATTTCTTATAATGAAATTTTAAGTCTTTTTAAATTTTATTCTTTCATGGGGTATACAATTTGACTAATTAAAAAGTGGTAAGGGTTTATTTCACAATCTCATCATTATTCAGGATTGTTTATGTTTAAGTCTCCGCTGGGAAATATTTCTCTTCCATATCCATGTTTCTTAAAAATGTTTTCAAAAATGTTTTTACTATTATCCTATGATTGTTTAAATTAATTTTTACACATGTTTTACTTATTACAAAATGGTTTGAAATGAATATTTTTTTCATTTTCCAAACGAGGTACATTGTGACTTTTCTGACAAAAATATGGAAGGACTATTTTTTTAACTTATACAAAATTAGTGTATTTTCCCACCATCGTAATGGATTAATGTTTTGAATATTATTTTATAATTTTATGTGGTTATTTTCAAAAAAAATTGTTCTCTTATAACTACACATCTTTTTAAAAATAAGTGATTTTCAAACTGAAAATGGGTATTTTCCTCAAGAATTTTTTAGAAGTATTATTAAAGTACTTTCATCTATGTAAACATAATTTATTTATTATTTTAATTAATTGATGATAAATATATAATGATATCATATTCCATATTTTATTGAATGGTTTATGATCAGTTTGACTATGAATGTAATATTTAGATATCATTCATCATATTACTCTAGATGGTTTTTTATTATGTTTACTGATTAGTGAAAGTTATTTACATTATGTATTCTAGTTTTGATACAAATGTATATGTTGATTATGTTTCACCCCTTTAATATTAGGGATTAATTGGACTTAGTAAGTTATGGATGGGGCTCTCTATAGCCCTTTGATGCATTGGTAGGTCTCATGAGACAAACTAGTTTGGGTATTGGATGATGTATTACTTGTTTGTGTATTGTGTCTTGGAAGAAGCCTTGATGGTATGTTTATGATATATTTCATTATGAATTCCATAATTATGAGATTATTTATTGATTTTCATGTAATTATTCGATTATTATAATATCCATGCTTAATTTTTCCAACTCATGTGATTGTTTATATGGTATTATTTGATCATATTTTATTCCAACCATATTATGCTCAAGTTATTGATTAAATGGAATTTTTTTTAGTTATTTGACTTACCATAATTGTTATTGATTATTTATGGTATATTTGGATACATACATACCCTTATTGATCACCTGATCTGACCCCTTTCTTATGGTTTATTTTTCCCCAGAATGCTAAGAAGCTTATTATAATTGATATGTAGAGTTAAGATAGAATAATAATGGTGTTCTTAAAGGATTCGCTATGTTTTATTTTATATTTTAAATTTTAATTTAAGTTTCAGGAATGTATCTAGTTTTCCAAAACAACTAAATTTTTTGGTCCTTTATGATGCAATTCCTTTTATATTATGCCAATATAATAAAGTAACCACCGACTCTAGGATTACAGGGCCAGGGTCTTTATAGTTGGTATCAAAGAAATTTTAGTAGAAACCGTGGAAACAAGATTTAGGAAAAAATAGATTAGAGAAAAAAAACCCTATGATAGAATTTTGAAAATACACCTAAAGAAGCCAAACTTATGATTTAGATATTAGTTATACCTAAATTTTCAATTTACGTTAAGTAGTTTTGAGATTATATATTATGGTTCATAATGTTATGATCTAATATAGTGTATTAAATTATTTAGAAATGGAACCTAGCAGAAGAAATGAGAACCATATCAATTCATATAATCCATGTAGGTATTTTCCTCCTCGTAAAGATAATGAAGCTAGAGCTATGGCTAGATCTGGAGCTGGAGCTAAACAACTTATAACTATACTGGTACAGTTGACTCGAGTTATGAAAAATAACTTTACCCATATGGAGTGGCTTGATCCTCTTATACCACTTCATGAGACAAAAAACATATGTCATTTAGTGGGACTAAAAATCCATTTATAGATGAGCAATGGATAAGTTCCTTATATAAAATATTTCTCACTTTGGGAAGTAATAAAAGGGAGAAGGTTATCATGGTAGTTTATCGTCTCTTGGGATATGCGGATCAATGGTGTCCATTGGTTAAAAACACTAAGAAGGATGAGGAAATAGAAAACATGGAATGAGAGGATTTTAAGAAATTTTTCTTATAAAAATATTTTCCATGCGAATAGTGAGAATATATGGAGAGATAATTATTGAGTCTAAGATAAAAGGAGGATGAGAATATTTCTAAGTATGAAGCCAACTTTACGAGATTAGTAAGGCATTCCATAGACTATGTACATAATCTAAAGAGTAATATTTTCTATTTATTTGATGGGCTTAAACCAATACTTCTAACAACACTAGTCTACCATACATTCTCATCATATGAGGATATAGTATCATGTGCCATCAATATTGAGAAGGAATGTTCCAAGTATTTTGGCTACGAATGAAAGAAATAAAATAAGAGTATGGTAGAGAAAAAGACTGATAAAGGTAATAAGGGAAAGAAGGATTTTCCCACATGTGATAATTTTGGAAAGAAACACCTCAATGCTTTCCTGAAGGGAATGGGAGTTAGTTATAAGTGTGGAGATAAAGGATATCAGGCTTGAGATTTCAAGGGAAAGAAAGAAGCTATAAATGTGAAATTTTTCAATTGTAAGTAGATAGGGAACTACAAAAATGAATTCCCAAATTTTCAAGAGAATATACCTTAGAAGAAGATAAGGTATCAGGGTTAAGATTATACTATTGATATAGACAAAATTGAGTGATTATTGTGCTTGTGTTTTTAGATACAAGAAATATGTTGTATGAAATTATTGTTATAAGAATTTTACTATGATACTTTTTCTTTAAGTATTTTAGAGCATATGTTGAATGGTACCAATGACCAGGAAAAGTGATTCATTAGAAAGTTGAACTTTTTGAAAACACACGTTTGAAGGAAAGATAACCCTTGATAAGTTCCTAGTGTTGAGATAATGATGTTGGGATAAAGATATGATATACCTTGGATCTGATTAATGATTTGTTTACAAAGTGGTTTATTCTACCATTGATGGAGTTGACAACATTTTTTGATTTAAGGAAAATATCCAATAATCTATTTTTTACTTAAAGAATAAGTAAGCATGCATATTTTCAATAAGTATTTATGGTAATATATATTATTACCATATTTCAAGAGAATACATTATGAAGGTATTCACATGTTTTGTATATGACGATTAAGATCTAATTCATGTTTTTTGAGAGATTAATGGTAAGTTAATTTTGAAAATACAGTAACCTTCTTTCTAAATTTTTAGATCTTGATCTTTTGGAAGAGTCGTAAGGTTAAACATTTATGAAATTGTTTAAGTTGAACTTTGGATGAGGTTTTAAAGATTAATGTATTTATGCATATTGGATAACTTGTTCCAACCATGTTGGTTTTGTCAAATAGTTTGAGATAGATAGAACAAATTTCTGCTCCTTATGGATCTTACAATCAGTTAAAAGTGGATTTTAGTGCTTCAAGCATAAAAATACATTTTTGGATATTCATTTCTTAGAGTAATGGATGACATTACTATGGAATTTTCCACTGTATTACAAAAGACTCCAAGAAATAATGATTCTATATGGGTTATTATATATTTTTGGGGAATTAAAAATGAAACGTATAAGATAACACTAGTGGAAATCCATCCTATACCAACACTTTTTTCCCAACAGTTTGTAAAAACCGTTGGGAAAAAGAACCTATACCAACGGTTCTAGTAAAACATTGGCATAGGCTATTATATGTTGGGTTTTCCCAACGGTTTAACAAAATCGTTGGGAAAGAAAACTATTAATCACGGTTTTTATTAACTGTTGGGAAAAAATACACCCAATTTAGGGCTCCATCCCGACATTTCATCCCCGTGTGAACCCTCCCTCCACCTCCTAACCCCCTCCTCCCCTCCCTGACCTCAACCTCCTCCTGGCCTCCACCTCCACCTCCTGGCCTCTGCCTCTACCTCTCATCCCCCCTCCCTCTCCTCCGGCGACGTTCCCCCTTCCCCTCTCGGCTCCCTCTCCGATGACGACGTCCCCCTCCCCTCTCAGCTCCCGGAAACGTTCCCCCCTCCCCTATCATCTCCCTATCTTGGAGACATCCCCCTCTCCTCTTGGCTCACTCTCCTCCTCCAACGTCCCCCGGCCCCTTCTCTAGTCGTGCGTGAGACCCCCCATGGACGAACACCCTGCACCACGTCCCCCTCTCTCGACTCTCTCTCCTCCTACTAGGGTTCTTGATCGGTACTTCCAGGTAAGAATTAGTCTTCTTTTTTAAAAAAAATGAGGCAATAGAGAATTCATTATTAGGTTCATATTTAGGATAACCATTCATATTAATCGTGCATTTTCTAGAGTTTTGGGTAGTAACCAACTCATGGTGTGGTGAATTATTGGGTAAATTGTGAATTTTTTCAAAATAGAGTCTTCCAGAAATGTAGGGTTAGATTCACAGGTTGTATTCCATTCATTATAACAATGAATTCAATAAAAAGTTCATGATTTTTTAAAAACCTCATATTTTCCTCTATAGACCCCTATTAGACCTGATAATGTGTTGGATTTTTTTTGTTAATCATGATATATATATGATGAGGTTGTATCTTCATTAAGATGTGCAATGATGTGGGTTAATTGGAGGTGAGTGATGCTATATGATATTTTATGGGTTATTGTGAGGATTTTATTTCCCTTTAATTGATTGGTTCATAAAACATAATTTGGTGATGCATATATTATGTAATTGGAATTGGTAAGGTAAAATGTTGGTCTCAGATTTCTGAGTTGGTTATTTGGATAGTATTCTCTATCAAAAGTGGGTATATCTCTATTGACTATGGGTGTATTTTCCAATTGACCAATGTATTTATTAAACTGGCCATGCAATACATATTTCCTATAATACGGAAGCACCACAGAAATCATAGATAAACACTACACACCACAAGACACCCATGGGAGACACCCTTTGACATCTATGGATAGTTAAGGGGCCATTAACTTAGGAACTGAATTCGATTGACACTCAAGCCTTGAGAAATTCCCATTTCTAGTAGAAAATATACCAACACCTTTATTCTTATTATAGTATAATGAAATGGTTTACACCCTCATGACCAAGTAAACCATCTGGTTCATAGACTGGTGCCCAACCAGGTTCAAGAACATGATCAACTACTAAAAATTGATTGTGGTCCCTGTGAGGTTCTTTCCATAGTGAAGAGGGTTATGTGCACAATCTTCAACTCAAATAATGTAGCATAGGTGCATATTCATTGGATAAGTGTACTATTATGGTGTTTCCAACAACGTGCTATATAAACAACATAATGAAAAATGAAGAGATTATTAAATGGAAATATTTCCCCCTTCACTGCAGGAACATGATTTGACCCATGGGGCGTTGTGGTTCTTATATATTGGGCAGTGACATGAATAGTCATAGGATACAGGTATGTTTTTTTTTAGTTTTATTTTATTTTCTTTATCGCATTGGCCACTTAGGTCTTTTACTGCTTTCTACGGATGAAGGGTAGTGATGTTATCCTGACTAGTTGACATAGATCACTTGTATACTGTAATACCATGAGGTGTGAGTGTGAGGAAACATTAGAAGCTAGAGGATCCTTGAGATCTTCCATGAGATGGAATTTTTTTTCTAAAACATTGTATGGGAACATTTATGGAGTATGTTGGAGTCATTAAATAACCCCAAGTGTCTCCATGAGATAGAATAAATAACCCCAAGTGTCTCTATACATCGTATCATCCTTGCATGGGTTGTTCACTCACCCAATCCTATCAAACATATCCTAGTCTATCCTCTCATTCACGTAGTATAGACTCATCTCTCGAGGATTATCTCATGCCTCAATGCACATCTCATCATCCAACTAGACAAAAAGAATTATTCACATCATGATTGTCCTAGTCACAAAATCACACCATGTTGAACCCATCTATATTCTTATCACATCCACATGGGAATCCTATAGGGTCCCTCAAACCCATCCTAGTCGCTACTCACTAACCATAATCCTCATCCCATGCTATAGTCTTCTCTCGTCATGTCGACCATTCCTTAATTATATTCTCAATGATCTGGTCAAGAACCTTATCAAAATCATGTATTATAACCCAACCCCACTAACCAAGTTCCATCCTAAGATAAATCACACTAAGACTCTTGGAATTATAATGCCAATATGTCCGACAATACCCAATACCCACACTATCATCTCATCCTTCATCTCTTTAGTTGAACTCTTGAATCATTAAATGGAGTAAAACTTTTCATAATACTTTTTATAGACTCGGAGGGACCATCCCACTCTAAGAACCTACCAAGATTCCAATCCATCCTCATAAGTATTTCCTCATCAAACGCTAGATGTACAATTGCCACACCCATCACTACAAGGCCCAATACTCTTAGGAATATTTTACTTGATCTAAATCCTCATCTAGTCCATACACATATCATCCTAATTTTAAGACATATGTTAGACCACTAATATCCCTATCAATGTCTTATCCACTTGGAGACTTAGTGACAGGGTGATTTCATTTCCATAAAATCACTAAATAACCTTCTCTAAACCTAGGTGGCTTGTGAACACCATATATATAGGTCTACTATGTTAATCTATTTCCTTTAATTTACCATCCTTAGAGTCCATGACTCCCATGGAACATAGTTATAATCAATCCATTTGCAATCAATGACCGAATAATTGTGTTAGTGTTTAAGGGTCTATAGAGGCTCTTAATACTTTCTTTATATAGGAAGAGATACTTAAGAAATTTGATGATTAAAGTCATAAAACACACTACTTACTTGATGACTTTGGGTGAGGTTTATTAGCTGACTACCTCAAACATTTCCTCTTGTAAGTATTATTTGAGGGAAGTCCTTCAGAAGGGGATGGAATTTGATGTGTTGGAGGTGGCACCAGTGAAGGTATACATCCCTCGCATGGTGAGACCACATATCGGATTCATATTAACAACATGCATAAACCATATAGAGATGTTCAAGGATTTCCTATATTATATAGTAATAATCTAGCCATCAATCTTGACCTACTTAGATCATTAATATATAGATAACTCATTGAATCTTATCTTGTAATATCAAATGATTTTTGGCTTTGTAACTATAAACACCAATGCCCAGTATTCATTAAACATCAAAATCTCTACTCATCGCTATAGTTAATATCGAGATAGCATGGAACTGCACCCATCTATCCCAAGACAACATTGTATCATAACCAGTTCCTGTACAGACCCACCAAGGGTCAATATACATCCCTTTCATGGAGAGACTATGTAGTCTTCATCAAGGAAAATATCACCATATGATCCATAATACCATTAATTATAAGTAATATTGTGGTTCAACTATGTAGAATACTTCCAATAAGTTATATAGGAAAACACCATATAGGGTTTTTTTTAATTTAAATAGTTGATTCCTCATCGTTAGTGACATCAATCACATTAAAGCACAAAAATGTCAACTGAACCCTACATTCCAAGAATTATTCATGTGGACAGGACCCATGCCAACAGGCTAAGAACTAAAACCATAAATAATAATGGAAAATACATGTATCATTTTTAAATAAATATCTCAACTTTAAACATAAAAACCAAGAATAATAAGACCCCATACCTTATATTGAACAAAACCAATCTAAGTTGAAACTCATTCCAAATTGATTATATACCATTAATAGGAAGAGTAATTGTTAATTAATAGGAATGTACTATTTGATAGTATCATTTTGAAACATTGATTTGTTTCCCCCTTGCTTGCAGGAACATGATTTGACCCATGGGGCATTGTGGTTCTTATATGTTGGGCGGTGACATGTATAGTCATAAGATACAGGTATGTTTTAGTTTAGTTTTTATTTTATTTTCTTTATCGCATTGGAAACTTAGATCTTTGACTGCTTTATATGGACAGAGGGTAGTTATATTCTGTGAAGGGGGGCAAAAGGGTTTCAGATTGATTCAGTCCACCAGCTTTGATCCGAGGTAAGATTTTATGGTTACTACTTGTCTCGCACCTCATGTATTTGGGGATTTTAGTGTTTTTTACTTCGTATTATGTTTTCAGTAGGGTGTTGGATCATTTCATGTTGGTTCGGGTGGATTCAGTTCTCCACTGCCAATCTAGGAAAGGATTTAATGTCGTTGGTTGGTTTCTCACTGGTTATGTAGTTTCCTTCATGTGTTTTAAGGTTCCTAATATCCTTTGTGTAGTGTGTTGATCCCTGTTCGTTGGTTTCGAGTTGCCAAGTCAAGGGCGCTCGCCTGCATGTGCATAGGTAAGTAAGTATATGTATGTGGGTTCCCCCGTTATGTGTATAGTCACCCATGGAAGTGATTATGCATGTATGGGGCTATGTGTACCCATGTATATATATATAAATGCATACGTAGGTGAGTGGAGACTGGTATATGCATATAAGCATATGTGCAAGGATCCCCTTGCACATGCTCATGGCCATATGGGTGTGTGAATAGGGGTTAGGTATCCTTGCATGTGTGTGAAGGTGTGTATACCCAGTGGAGGAGCAATAACTTTTAGTTAGAAAGCTCCAAGAGCCGAAGTGGATGGCTTGGTTCCACCTTGAGTTAGATTCCCTCTCCTAGCCTCTTTAATTCAAAAAGGCTTTAAATTAAATTTAGCTTCTTTCTTAATTCTGCTTAATTATATTGAATTGCATATCTTGAATATCTGTTCTTTAATACAATTGTTTCATTTGATAAATAAAGCCATGTTTTTATAATAAAACCCCTCCAACGGAGGTGCGCTGTCTTCGAAAACTCACAGTGATAGTTATGTTGATCTAGTTGCTTAACTTATTGCATTTGATTTGTGTTTAATGAGTTTTAGAATAAATGTTAAATATAATTAAATGAATTGTGTGATAAAGCAATGCCATGATTTTATAATAAAATCCCTCCAATGGAGGTGTTTTGTCTTCTAAACCAAAGAATAGTGATGGTTATTTGTATCATGTTTAGATTTGGTTTGAGTTTTACATATGTCTCTTGTTGGTATTTATTTTTTGGCTAGTTAGTTTTTGTTTTCTTTGAATAATATAAATTGTCTTATCATACCCGTTTAGCTCAAATGACATTGATCGAGTAGGCATATTCCTTGACTGTGAACTTATCTTATGGAGAAACCCATTTGGGGTGTTTTCTTGGCCTCTTGGTTGCCCCTTTGGGTGTTTACCTGAGCCCATATATCTAAAAACACGGATGGTGTCATTTTTTAACATCTGTCAGGATGATGGTGCTCCCCACCATAAGTTTCATCTTTCCACCACCAATTCATATGATTTAGTGCCTCCTTTGAATATTTATATTGAAACATTTCCCCCATGTTCTAATGAGAAGAATTATTGTGGGGACACTCATTAAATCCATTCTGCTCACTGTGGTAGACCTGTGTATAGTAAAGTATAAAAAGATGCTGGAGAGATCCCTATGTCATTTCCCAGAGCATTTTTGGAAAGATGGGTGTTTTGGTGTATCGGGATTTTTTAGTGGAGAAAAATGGCCAAGTGGTCATGGTGTCCGACGTTTTGAAGGGAATATTGCATAAAGAAGTGTTGTTTCATGCCTTGGTGTTAAGGTCAAAGACATTTTGTTTAGAAACACAATTCAAAAATGAGTTTCTATGTCATGAGGTTCAGGATTTTAAAAGTAAAGTTTGAATGGTTTTTTTATGCCACGGATATTTAGTTGGAGGTTTAAAATCTTTCCAAAGTTATGGACAATGTGTAGAATTAAAATGGAGGTATTCTCGAAAGATATTTGAATATTTTAAGTGGTGGATTTAAAAGGATATATCTACAGACTATGTGGATGGATAGTTAATAGTTTTCAATGGATGATGATTCAAAACATGAAGAAGTTAATAGAAAACTACAGTGAATGTGACCAAATATCTTGGAGTCTTATTTAGTATATTTATTTGAATTCAAAAACATGTTCTTTTGAATGAACACTTTGGGAAGAAAGAGAAGATTATAGAAGCCTGGTGTAATCCACACTATTCATAGTTGTGCATGAAAATAGTTATCATATATATATATATATATATATATATTTCATGAGTCTGTTGTGATAAGGGGAGATACCTACACAACATTGAAACATATATTTCTTCAATAAATAATAAGGGAAGGACAGACCTGGGCTATATTGATATATTTGTTTCAAAGAGAAAAAAAAAGGTAAGAAAAAGAGGGTGAACATGGGAACAGTTTTTCCAGTGAATAGATCCGGGTAGCCTTTTAATATAGAAGCTTACCATTATTTCATTTCAAGTGAATATAAAGACTTAACCCTCACACATGAGGTGTTGGTATCATCTGGTTTAAAGGAAGGGGCAGCAATCATTTAAGATCAGTGATCATCTATTCGGAATAAAAGGTGAAAGGTTTGTCAGTGACCCATGCTAATTTAAAGAAGACTGTCATGTCTATAAAATACATCTTTCATCCCTTGAATCTCATGCCAAATGTGGTTTCCAACCAACTAAATCTGATTCCAATTCTGATTCTGATTCTGATTCTGATTCCGATAGGCACTCAATAGTCTTATACTTTTTGATAATCATAAAAAATGGAATGAAAAGTAACAAATAAGTAAATTTAAATTAAATTAAATAAAGTAGAAAAATCTCTTTAACTTTTGTAAAATTTCGTCTCCCTTGAGATATACAATAAATTCTTAGAAAAATTTTCTCACCTTACATTCTTTTAACAGTATCCCCCTAGCTAAGACATCTTCTAAACTTAATAATCCCCCCTATGATGTGATTTATTCTTCTTTTTGAATCAATTAGAAACACAAAATCATTCTCCACTTGGAAAAATTTATTCCCCATTTGGGATGAAATAATTTCTCTTCCCTTTACCCCCTTAGTGAAACAACAAAAACACATACAACCAATCTCCCCTTTGGTATTATTAAAAAGAAACACCAAAGAAAAAAAGTATGACTACAAAATAAACAAAAGAGGCCACACATGGACCTCTTCCACAATTTCAATTGGTATACAAATAATAGGAAATAAAAGACAATATTGAGTATTCTCCTATTCAAGCATGGGAATTAGTGTGTTAATAGAGTAATTGTTGGATTTTGTATCCCACATCGGACTTGAGGTCTGATGTGGAGTTTAATATTCATTATAAAATAACCCCAAGGGCTCCTTTAGAGAGTACACCTTGGGGGTTTAGAGTCTCTCCTATTTTATCATTCTACATGTCACAGTGTGTATGTGGGGAACATTCATACTCAGGTTACTGAACCACTTCTTCAGGAGGTATTTTCAAGCACCGACCTTGTAGAGGGTTGCAAACTTATCCGGAAGGAGAAGTCATCATATGGATTTGTCCATTATTATGATCACAGATCAGCTGCTCTTTCCATCTTGTCTCTCAATGGAAGGTATTTGTTTGGACAACCCATCAAAGTTAACTAGGCATATGCCAATGGCCAGAGAGAGGATACTTCAAGTCACTTCAACATTTTTGTTGGTGATCTCAGTCCTGAGGTGACTGATACCACATTGTTTGCCTATTTTTCTGTATATTCCACTTGCTCAGATGCAAGGGTTATGTGGGATCAGAAGACAAGACAATCAAGAGTATTTGGATTCATATCATTCCGAAACCAATAGAAATCCCAGAGAGCTATCAATGACTTATCTGGGAAGTGGCTTGGTAGTAGGAAAATCCACTGTAACTGGGCAACAAAAGGTGCTGGTTCTAGTGAAGATAAGCAGAATTCAGATTCCAAAAGTGTGGTGGAACTAACAAATGGATTATCTGAATATGGTAAGGAGATGATGGTAAACAATGAGGCCCCTGAGAAAAATCCTCAATATACAATAAGAAGATATGGAAAAGGAAGGATCTCGAATAGTTTCTTTATATGTTAGAGAAAAGAAGTTCTATTTTCTATTCATAAGAAAGGATCTTGATCTTCAATGTACTCTACTCTTCCACAGTCAAATGTATCAGCATGTAATATCTCACGTGATGATCACTTTCATCATTCTACACTCTCCACCTTCTAATCGCATGTGCATGAGGGAGATCCTTTAAAATAAATATAGCACTACATGCACCCATTGAAGGATAATCATCAAGATTTTTTGGATCCTCGTACTGAATCTAACATTGTCTTCAATGCATCTATGCAAGGTTTAGGGATAATCATTAATTAATCCCTTTGCATTAACTCTCATAAAATGGCCATTGGAAGTATTTAATTCAAATAAATAACAATAATGGTGGAAAAATATGATGGTGAATCAAATATGATGGTAGCATAGATCAACAGTAGAAAACAGATGGTTGCACCCTTGGAGGTTGTTGGATTGGTGTAGCCCGATCCGGTTGGGTCGAATGCTTGTGGCCTGCAACTATCATGGGACGAGATCCATAGTGAGCTCATTGGGGGTTGTAGGGGGAAAAGCACCCCTACTCCAGGAGTCCAGGGGTCCGGGGGCCAAAGGTCCCCTGCCCAAATTCTGTGGAACTGTAGCAACTCTAACACTGTAGTAGAGCTGACCGACCAACACCGACAGGCACTGTAGCAGTGTGGACTTTGGAGTCCACTTTACTGTTGCACTTTTGACTTCCAGCTGACAGCCACTAGAGTATTGGATAAATATAGGAAAGGATTCATAAGATTTAAAAAGTCTATAATAATATTTTCTCATCTCTCTATACTACTAAAGAAGTATTTCTTATCCTCTACGAATAGCTTGAGTAGAGTTGTCATCACTTTCAACTGGTCAACCTATTCCTTGAAAATCCATTCTACAGAATCTTCTCAATTAATCCTAATGAGATGAATGCACATCACTTATAACAACATGGAGATACTATTTGACTATAGACTAGATCGAATCAGCATCAACTAAAGTCGAGGGAGGTGGATCACTAGATGCATATTCAACAATAGGAACATTCTCCAATCTCTTCCATAAGGAATCATGACTGGAAACAAAGGAGGTCCTTATTTCCTCCATAACAGATCAAATGGTTTCTATCTCACTGACCAACCTTCAATTTTAAATCTTAACTTCCTGAATATGGAAACTCATCTTGGGATGAATATGACATACAACCATCTCAAAAAGGTGTCTAGCATCAGCTTCACTAAGTTGAGTGACAGGAGGTTCCTGATAACTCAAAATTCCACTGAAATCTAAAAGAAGTCTTTCTCTGAAATATTATAAATATACTATGGGTACAAAATCTAAAGGCACTGGGGAAACAACTCTCTCAACACTAGGTAAAGCAGCCTCTATAAGTTATGATTTGGTAGGTACATATAAGGGAAAAGCTTGAAGCTCACCCGCTTGGTAAATATGATTAACTAAGGATCCCTTATAATATGTCCCAACTCCAAATGAAACAGTAGGTCCACCATGCTCTGGTGGAATACTATGGTCATCACCATCACTATCTCCATACGAGTCTGGATATGATAGTCCAGGCAATTTGGAACTAGAGGAGGGATCCCCCTTACATGATACCTCATCCTCTACCAAGGTAAAACCACCCTGAGCATCTCTATGCTCTCTAGAATCTTCTTCAACATTTTTAGACTTTGAATAGTCTTAAACCAAGATGTAAAAAACCTAGTGACTTTTCCCACTCATCATGTGAAGCTACTTCCATATGAGGTGCATGATGGTGCAGGTTTACAGGTGCTTTGGAAGACTGTTAGAGGTGCAGGTTTATAGTTAAAGGTGCAGGTTTATAGGTGTATAGTGTGCTTTGGAAGACTGTTAGAGGTGCAGGTTTACAGGTGCAAGTTTTACAAGTGTAGAGGTGCAGGTTTTACAGGTCTAGAGGTGCAGGTTCTGCAGGTTTAAAGGTGCAGGTTTAATGCTCGAAGTGGGTTTACAAGTTTGGTTTATGTTTGCTGGGGAGTAGAGGATATAACAACGGTTCATAAAATCGTTGGTATTCAATATCCTGGACAACATATGCCAATGGTTCACAGAATGGTTGGTATTCAAATGCTAGACAACATATACCAACGGTTCACAGAACTGTTGGTATTTAGTCTGGACAACATATATCCCAACGATTTCATTGTAACCATTGGGATAGAATATATACCAATGGTTCAAAAACCGTTGGTATTTATGCTGGATGGTATGTATACCAACGGTTCTTGAACTGTTGGTACACATATATACCAACGATTTTACTTAAACTGTTGGGACAGATTAATTTCCGACCACCTATACCAACGGTTCTCCAGAAACCGTTGGTATAGAGCTACTGCAATGCCCAGCATACCAATGTTTCCTGAAACCGTTGGGATAGCCTATCCCAACGGTTTTAGGTGCTTTTCCAACGGTTTTAAACTGTTGGAATAGGTGAAATTTACAGTAGTGTAACCTTTAATGTTGTTTTTTTAATTTTTTAAGGATTATATTAATACAGTTTTAGAAAAAGGACAAACCGTAGGTCGGGCGACAACCCATCACATCCAGCAAAGCCATGAGGCTTAAACCCACAACTGAAGGGAGATAAGGTTGCTTCACCAACCATTGGCCTACATGATGTCATGGTTGGTATAACATAGTTTTATTTATTTAAACGATATGATAGATAAAGTATAAGTTCATTATAGGAACCCTATATGATTAAGATAAATATAATATTTTGAAATTTTATTGACTTTTGGAGAAAAATATTAGTTTGTGGTGGAAATTGTTTAATGGATGAAAATGTACATGTCAATTAAGTATATTTCATTATGTTATTACTCTAGTAAGTAAGAGAATTCCTCAACTCTAGGAAAAGGATTTTGGAACAAAAACATTCTTTGTTTAATTTTTATAACGAGAAATCAATGGCCTTTTAACCCATCACAGATTTACGGTTTTGTGATAGTAAAATTTCTAAGTACCATGTTCTCTATCACTCACCACACTACAAAAAACTGTAATTTAGTGAAATTTTTCAGGAAACGTCGCTAATTTAATGACATCTCCTGAAAACATCACTAATTTAGCAATGTTTCCTAAAAACGCCGCTAATTTAGTGTTGTTTCCTTCAAAGCATTGCTAATTTAGCAATGTTTCCTCTAAAATGTTGCTAATTTAGAGACATTTTCTGAAAACGTCACTAATTTAGCAACGTTTCCTCAGAAGCATCACTAAAAAATTTATACTTATATGCCCATTTCCCCACATCAATTTAAATATATATTTATACATATTAATATATATATATATATATATTAATATGTATAAACACAGACACATACATATATAATATATATACCTAAACACACACACAAATATAATTATATATATACATACATTTATATATATAAACACATTTATATTTTAAATTTAGATATGTTTTTAAGAAAACATGTTTGTTTTAGTGCTAATTTTACTAGTGTTTTAAAACGTGGCTAATTATATATGTGTGTGTGTAAATTTATAATTATAATTATGTGTGTGTGTGTGTTCATACACATATATATTCACACACACATGCATATATATATATATAAACATATAACATATATATATTAATATATATATATAATATATACAAATAATATAAACATGTATATAAATATCATATATTATAAACACACACATATATATATAATATATATAAACATAAAATATAAACATATATATATAATATAAAACATAAACATATAATATATATATATATATATAAACATATATATATTAATATATGTATATTAATATATAAATATATTTATATTTATATATATATATTATATTAATTTTTTAATACTGAAATCTATTTATATATATATATAACATAATACAATATATATATATATATAATATAAACACGCACACACACATATATATAATTTAAACATATAGATAAACATAAAATAAAACCATATATATATAATATAAACATATAATAAATATAAACAAATATATGTATTTAAACATAAAATATAAATTTAAAATCTAAACATATATTTATATATTAATATATATATATATATAATACAATTAGCAAACAAAAAAGAATATCAGTAGAGTTGGTTAGGGCTTCGGCTAGGGTAACTGCGCGATCGCGCTTTGATTCTCACGGGACCCTCTTTTTAATAAGACATTTCACGTGCACAAGTGCGTTACAGTATAGGGTTAGTGTGGAGAGAGAGGTAGCAGGTATGACTGGGGTGCGGGGGAGAGAGAGGTATTGTGGAGTGGGGTGCGGGAGAGAGAGGTAGCGGGGATTTGGGTATGGGTGGGGGTAATGGGAGGGGAAGCGAATGGGAAGGGGCAGTGACCTAGGTGCGGGAGAGGGACGGGATGGGGGTAGCGGGAATTGGAGAGGGGGAAATGGAGTAGGGTACTAGTGGGGGTAGTGGGAATTGGAGAGTCACGTGAGTGGTATTTACAAAAACAAATATACATCATTTAAAGAGAAAAAAATTACCAGCAAAAATTTGATTTTTTAAAAAAAATGACGTGGTTTGATTTAATGGCATTTTTAAAAAACATCGGTAAATAAAGAAAAAATTTCCGATGTTTTTTTATCAACATTTCTATAAATCGTCGGTAAATGAAGTGTAGATAAATAATGACGTTTATAAACATCACTACTTTAGTGACGTTTATTTACCAACATTTCTTAGAAACGTTGATAAATGAGGTGTCGCTACATAATGATATTTATAAACATATATAATTTAGAAACACTTATGAACGTCATTAATTGGAGATGTTTACAAACATCTCTAATTTCATGAAATTTATAAACGTCGCTAAATTAATGATACCTCATTTACCGACATTTCCATTAACTATAATAAAGCATGTCCCTCTCTTGTTCATGTTTCGTCACCTCCTCTTTTTTACTACCGTGGCTTGCTCCCCACGATTCCCAAACATCTCCCGACTCCCCATCTCACTCCCTCCCCTCTCTATTTCTCATCTCCTTCCCTACCCAACTCCCCTCTCCTCCGCCTACGCCTTCGCCTTCCTCTGCACTTCATCCCTACCTCCACCTCCCTGATGCCAGATACCTCCTCTCTCCATGCATCTGATTCCTCAAATCGCCCCCTCCCCTCAAATTGGTTAGGGTTCCGCCTCCACCTCCTCTGACTGCGCCTACGCCTCCTCCATGTCGAGAAACCCTATCTGGGTTAATTCCTCAAGTCGTCACATTCATATTTTACCAAATCTCCCTTTTCCCATCCTTCCTACCCCACTATCGAGAAACCCTAATTGGGTCGATATCATCGCTCAACCCATGTAGATCCGGGTTGAAGACTGCACATCGGCAGAATTCCCATCATAGATCGTAGATCGGTCTTTGCAGAAGTGGCAGGGAGCAGTACATGAGTTGGGGGTTGTAGACGGTTAAGTCTGACAAGAAACCGGAAAGGGGAATACTTCATCGTCCTTCAGCGCACACACCAGAAAGACTAGTGGTGTGGGTTGGGAAGAGTCCTAGAAACTCGTGATACTCGTCGGTGACTGTACGCGAATACAGTTATGTGCATGGTGGCAATCCTGATCATATGAAGCCCACCTATCTCTTGGTGAAAATTTCCTTTTCTTCGCGCATCTTTTCTTGATTCATCTTCCCAACTGCTCAAAGCGCCATTTTCTCTAGGGTATCAATGATGTCCTTCGTGCTCTAATACCCCAAAAACCAGGTTCATATGGTATTTCAATTTATGTAGTTCTAACCATTTTACCAAAGCACAAGCTGATCTAAGCTCTCAATCAATGTAAATTTTCACTTCAGTAGTGGTACCTACTTTGGATATTGGTGGACTAGTGAAGCAGTTATTTATGATGTGGGGTGTCCGAGTTCCAACAAGGGTATGAAATATCATGATTCATTATTGAGACGCATAAGTTGGATCTGGGTGGCTGAATAATTTGGAGAACTTACTAGAAACAAGAAACTATGGTTCAAAGATGATCACACCACTCTGTGCAGCTAGTTTCTTATTAGGGACTCTGCCATAAAGGGGCCACAAATTCTTGAAGTCTAGGTAAATTATCCCACAACTGCAACGTCTGGTAAATATTGTTATTTGAATTGAAGTTCTTTTCAACCTAGCAAAGAATTCTCGTAAGAGCTATGCTGAATAATGTAGTTTATGCATAACAATGTATTCTTGGAGTGTTTCTGAATGGATTTTTTGTGGGGGCCAGCTACAAAGTCCCAGTGGGCATCCTCAACAACTAAATTTTTTTATTAAATGCATGTCTGTATCCATATCATGTTTTTTTTCTTAATCAATTTTTAATTTGATGTAGTTTTCATATATTTGCGATGCTAATGTTTCTACAAGTTTAAATCGCTAATTACAGATCACGAGTACAGTAATCATGGTAAATACCCCATCAATCTCTAATTATCATGATTTTTGACATGTTTTCAGATACAGGGCTTTTAATCGACTCATAAAACTCAGTGAAGGGGTTAATGTGTGCATGTATAGGTGCATTTTCTCCATGAGGTACAACATTGTATTTGATCTCGCTTTTTCATTCCTAGGGAGTTTTAGTAGATAAATCATTGGACAAAAATATTCATGTGCTCCCCCACTCCCCCTGCTCTACTACTCCCTGTTCTTGGGATCCTTGTTCCCTTCTCTGCCTCCACCTCTCCGCGGTCTTCCCATGTTCTAGGCGTTTGATCGGCACTCCATGACTCATGAATTCTAATTCGCATACGGTAGGGTTTATTTGGATGACGGTTGTTCTATTTCCTCAAATCATGATTAAATTTATGTTGTTTGGGTTTTGATTCACTCCAATTTTCTCTAGTATGTGATGAGTGGGGAATTAGTATGTGAGTTTAGGTTTGTTTCATGATATATTTTTGCGTAATCAATTCTCTGGTTTCTTCCATTTTTGTAGGTGAAGAAGTTTCTAGCCTCAGGAAGCACAAGAAAGCATGGGCACAAGGCCATCATCATTGAGCGTTAGGAGATATTGGAAACTTGATTACTCAGGAAGGAACTAATGGAAATCCCATTGCTTGGGTATCTCACCCAACCACGAGATCAGTTTTTATTCTCCTCTACCTTCTATTTCTCTATGTTTCTTGTCATTGCCACTGATTGTTGTTAGTAGGAGTTTTTGTGACCAATTACATGCCAAATCACAAACTCCAAACATCAAGAAAAAGTTCTATTGTTTAAATCTCCTCACAACTTCTTTTTCCCCTTTAAATAGTGTTTGATTATCAGGGTTATATTTCTTCAAGAAGGCGTGGGAAGATACCTGACTGGGAAATGCAATCATTCAAAGATTTATCCTTTCATGAGGCAGAGTACATGGCCCCTTGACCCTTATATATACAAGGTGATGTAATTTATCATTCATTCAAGTCTTATCCTTTAGTATTCATCTCATGTATTTAAATTAAGCTGCTATTAATTCAAAATTATCCTCAATTGCTAACTGCTCACAACAGACACCTTATTCGACTTGATGTCATATAGTTTACAGGTTTAAAGTTGTTAGTGACATTATTTTTTAGGGGATTATGGAATAAAGGAAAATTTTGTTGATATTCTAATGCGGAAACATTGATCCTTTCATAAAATTGGAAAATTGTCACATGTTTGTCTTTCAACATTAACTGCAACCAGTATACTTTATAATATTTTATTTTTAGTTTTCGGAGCTAATTTTATTTTTGGATATTTGTTTTTCTTGACTAATCATTGAGTTTCCTATTAGTTCACTCTTGGCCAAGAGGACCAGAAAAAAGTTCATATTGGTTGGCCTATCCAATATCATTTACGCCCTTTTCAGGTTTGATATCACTCAAAACATTTTGTCTCCATCTATCCATTGTCATCTCATTCTTTGTATCATCCCAATTTTTATTTTTGGTACATATTTATAGACCCATTTATGGTCATGTATGATGGAAATGTTCTTATATTAATTAGTTTTCATTCTGAATTTTATATTTTATTAATTATACTCTTAAATTTTAAGATGAGATTCTTTAACATTGAAATATGAATTGACAAATACCTCCAAAATTAATTTTATTATTTTTTAATATGTTTCAAAATAATTTAAAATTATTACTTGATTAATTATCTTACATGATCATTTCCAGGAAACAAAAATTCAATCAACGAATCCTAGCTGATGACTCGATGAGTATATATCAATTATTCATGTTGTTTTAGGAAACATTCACTACCACAAAACTGGACAAGTCCAGCGCCAGCCTTTATCAGTGCTAACGAAAAACACTGATAAATGTACCCCCTTTAACAGCGCTTTTTTTAGCGCCGTTAAAGGGTACCCCTTTATTAGCGCTTTTTTAGTAGCGCTGATAAAGAGGGGTCTTTATCAGCGCTTTTTTTAAAAGTGCTGATAAAGGGTCTACTTCCAAAAAAAATTCATTAAAAATATATGTTAATATTTGAATATATAGATATAGATATATTGATATAAATATAATATATATTTTTTAAATATAATTTTAAATATATTTTAGATAAGTATAAATATACAGTTACACTTAATATATAAGATATTTAGTGAAAATGGCTTATAAAAAAATTAAAAAAATATTTTTAATAAATAATTTTCTAATTATTATGGAGTAATATACATTTAATAACAATTTGAAGACTAAAAAAAATTAAAAAAAATAAAAAAGATCCAAAATATGTTGAAAATGCAACTCAAACTTCAAACGACAATAACTTTTGATCCGGGTGTCCGTTTGAGCTCTACAGCATATCAAATTGAAGCCTGCGACGAGCTCTACATGCTTATAACCCAAGAAAAGTTTTTGTCACATTTCTCAAGGCCAAAAAAGGCCCAGAATTCCTCCAAAACTAAGTTTTTAGTCGGGATACCCCAATTTTTTAACATTTTGTGGATTTTCAGCCTCGTTTAAGGGGGTATTATTGGATTTTTTTGTGGGGACTGAATTTATTCCAAGGTATTACATTCATATTGATATTATGTCGTTGAAATTTTATTATTTTTTATAATTCACTGCTATTTTTAATCAAATATATAACAATATATACATATTTTTTATATATTCACACATAAAAATTTAATTATAAATATAAATAAAAATATATATTTACATATAAAATATATTAGCTTTATCTAAATAATAACTAATATCCATTTTATTCAAAATAAAAATATATGAATATTGATATACCTATATATTAATCTAACTATATATATATTAATATAACTATATATATATTAATATAAATATATATTACTATACGAATAAATATAACTAAATATATATATATATATATATAGATATCATGAAATGGAAAACAAATCAAAATAGAGGAGTGGTAAGAGCTTAGGCGCACAGGGGGTAGGTCTCGAGTTCAAAACCTGGTGGAGGTAGGGGCGCGCGCAGGGAGGAGGATTTGGGGGGCTAGCGCTGATAAAGGGTGGAGGGGGTGTGTGCGGGCGCTCTTGGGGCTGGAAAGCACTGAAAGCCCCCCCCCCCCGATTGGCAGGATTTTTTTAATTTTTTTAATTTTTTTTTACTTTTATCGGTGCTAAAAAAAGCGCTGATAAAATGCGTATTTGTAGTAGTGATTTTACATCAATTTTATATTGCCATCAATGATGATAATCTTTTACCCAATAAACTATTCAATAAGCTTTGAGAATTTCATCATACATGGTTTAGCTCTAATTATCTCTTTACAATATCCATTATATATACTATTTCATGTACTCCACCCTTCCACGTGTCTCTCTCTCATTCACTCTCACCCTCCTATGCCTTCTTGTCGCAGTCTCCTCCAAAATCACTACCCATTCCGCATAGATGTGTAGAGCTATCTGCCAATTTTCCTCGATAAGGGATTGAACCCGAAGAAATCTATTCTTCTTTGGTTCATGGAAATCTAATCGCAAATCCCTCTTCAATGCAATCGCCCCACGTAATCCATGTTAAGAAATCTTCCAGTTTTCCTCATAATGGATTTTACCTGAAGAAATTTATTATTCTTTAGTTCCAGGAAATCTTTTCAACTCTCCCTTCAATGTGATGACTCTGCGTAATCTCATCTTCCTCACCCACACCCTGCAAAAGAATTCTCAAAATCTCATCTCCCTTGACCTTCATCCTCAACTATATATCTCCTATCATTCGGAAGTTGAGCTCATCGTTCTCATACCATTTCGGCTAAAAATCGATTGTGTCTACTGATGCAGGATCGTCCACCGATGTAGAATCATCCACCGATGCAAAATTTTCCAATGATGTTGAATCATCCACCGACCATGGATTTCCAAGGTATACAGATGCTAAATCATCCACCGAAGCTGAATTGTCCACCAACGCTTGAATTCCAAGGTATCTTTCTAATACTAATTTCAGTACGTCACCTAACTTCAGGATGAAGGTTGTCTCCAAATAATCTTTAACCCACAGCTGGAATTCCAAGGTATTTTTCTATTAATGCTTTCTTCTCCTTGATTAACAAGGATTAATGACCCAATTCATTCAAATTCATTCTTTGACTTCTATGTCTATCCAAGGTATTGTCCAAGTCATCATGGAAATACTATTGGATTTCCAACGCATCGTCAAGAGAGCGTCGTATTTTCAAGGTAACAACTTAACATAATTTTTAAACCGTAAGCATACCTCTTATACTATGTTCTCTGATCATTTTCCATAATGCAAAGCTGGAAGGCTGGGGGGCTAAGCGGGGCAGGCGGTACAAGAAGTAAGGTTTCTATTTGTCTCTCCCATTATTCACATTATATTTTTTTGACATTCCGTTCTTATGAATCCTATGTATGCATTCCTATTCATCAGGTTTGTTGAATGAAAAGTTCATGTTTATCATCCATGAAAAACTAACAATTTCAAGGGCATGGTTTTCAATTCAAAAAATTGATGGGTTTTTGATGCATTTGTAGTAATGTGAATAAGTAACTGTAATCGTCAATTGATAATTTATCACATGCACACCACAATTAACACAACTGAAAAGATAATGTTATTAACAGGAAGGATATTTTGTTACTAAATCAAGGAGCTAAAATGAGAAAGTTTGTATGGGTTGGTGAATCGCCTATTTCATAGGAGTTCCAGCTTGTATGCATTATCATTTATGTTAATAATCTGAAAAGGGTCATCATCTTGGTGTATAAGCTTTGATTTTCCCTCACATGGGAATCTTTTTTGCCAAAGATGCACCCATACAAAATCTCCAAGTTTAGTGTAAACTTATCTTCTTCCTTTGTTGTCTTATGATTTGCTGCATTTTTCTTCTCCATTTTCTCTTTTACTTCATGCAAATTCATCACATGTTCTTCTTTCTTTTACCCGTACAATTAAATTATTTCACCTGTAGGCAAGGGAACCATTTCAAGAGGTTTTTTTGTATTGAATCCATAAAATACTTAAGGTGAATGTAAGAAAAATTCACATAATACATGTATTTATCCAAAGACACCATTTTTTTTAATCATAGTTCTAAACAAGGATGTGAGAGTACAATATACTACCTCAGTTTAACTATCAGTTTTTGGAGAAAAAGTTATACTCCAAAAATACTTAGATAATGGGATGGTTACCATAGCATTTATCATATCCCTCATAACTATATTTCTATAAATTGAAAGATCATAAAATTTATTATGTGGTAGCTGATCATGTCAACACTACCCCGCCTCTCCTCAGCTACTCAAGCCTTCTCAATTTCTTCTACAATGATCTAGGGATCTCTTAGGTACGTTCATTTTCTCAAACATTATCACAATAGTGATAGATAAGATTAATATAAAATGTGTATGAACATGTATAAGGAACAAATTTATCCTTTTTGATGAGTATAGACTATACATTGAACATGTTTCCCAGTTTTGTTTTTCTTAGCTATTATCCACTACTACCGGGAATGAAATTACTGTCACCCAACATCCAGAAGTGCTGGTCCACTACAGCAAAGAAGAACAACAATCCTGGCTGGCTATTACTAACACCAAATGATTAATAGAGTTTGAGTCCACAGGGCACAACAGACTCTATTAAAAACTATTGCTATTTGTTATAGTTTTCACCCTTATTTTTTCTAATTAAAGCATGTGTGTAAACATATTGTCATGTTTCTTTTATAAAAACAATATCTATTAGGTTACATTCACAATTTCAATTTTCATATTTCAATGTTTTTATTACATTTTTAATTTTCATGTTTCAGTCTCTATTCTCTATTCAATTACATTCACAATTTTAATTTTCATGTTTCAATCTCTATTGTATCTCAGGATTGTTATAATACTCCTAATACTCGATGTACAGATTTGGAGGCGTTGATACACCCATTTTTTTATGAGATTTGGGACCCAAATAGACAGTTTCCAAAAATACATTTTTGATGTTGTTCAACTTCAAGCCTCACGAGTTGAAGGGTGTACCAACAGTGTTGGGATTCTCGATACTGTTCAACTTCAAGCCTCATGAGCTGAAGGGTGTACCGGTAGTGCTGGTGAATTTGATTCCATAACATGCAAGGATTCAATGTGCTGTCTGGAAATTTTAGGAGTGGTTTGGTCGCTGATATTTGTATCACAATCGACAATATGTAAAAAAAATGACATGATATACTTTGTATTATAAACTACACTAACAATTCTAGAATAAATTTATTATATAAAATAAGTGTTTTATATTAGTGTTTTATAATCTTCTATCCATGTATAACCAGTGTTTTATAGTTTTCTCTAATATGCAATTACAGTATAATAAAAAATATATGTTTAACATTTTTAAATATCTTGAATATGGATGAAATTTTATAATTTGTATTGTAATCAATATTATGGAATCTAAAATCTTTGTCTATGCATTATATAAATTTTTATGTGTAATATTTGGTTATAATTTGTCTAAAATATGAAATCTATGTGACAAAATTCACACAAATAACACATTATAAAATCCATAAACTTTTTATAATTATCTATTATGTAATTTTAAATCTTTGTCTATAATGTGTCTATAACACAAGATCATTGTAAAATCTGAAATCTTTGTGTGTTAACACTGTGACCATTAATTTGGAATATTTTTATGTATTTTTCATGACAAATATAATTGTTCATCATGATTTAGATATTTCCTTAAACTTATTTATAATAACTTTTACTGCATAATAGATTCTATTTATTATTATTTCTCAATTAATGGGTCACACATCATTTCTTATTTTCATTTTTTATGCTACATAACTTTATTTTTTATTCATTCCATTTACATTCACATCAATTTCTTTACACTGACTTCATGTGTTTTCCAAGATGTTGGGAGAGTTGGAAAATATTGTCACAATGATGAATATATTACTACATGACGAAAATCCATTTTGGTGTTTTTCACATTCAATACAATTTATATTGCAAATGGACATGGAGTAGGAATTATAAATCTACAAATAAAACATGCAACACACGTATGCAAGAATATGGGGAGACTTGAACTAAAGAGTTTCCTGACACCTCACAGGGCATCA
Source organism: Viscum album (assembly GCA_963277665.1). Classification (NCBI taxonomy): domain Eukaryota; kingdom Viridiplantae; phylum Streptophyta; class Magnoliopsida; order Santalales; family Viscaceae; genus Viscum; species Viscum album. The sequence continues at coordinate 1,678,609,174 of OY728119.1, read as the reverse complement.
ATCACTAATCCAGGCCATGGGGGATTCAATACAATGTATATTATGCATTATTTATAAATATTCAATTTATATAATCAAATATTTCTATAGGTGTTGCTATTAACTTCATACTATGAAATGATCGTTGATTGATCAACTATATTATTTTAAAAAACATTGTATCACTTTAAATTCATATTCAATGTAAAAATTTATTTTTGTGAAACTATATCCTCTATTAATATTTACTTTATCGTATATGATATATTCATTGTATATTACTCATATGGAATAATTTTCATGACATGAAAAGTTACTAAAATACATGAACGAGATTTCTCAACATCTGTTTAGTATACTGGAACAAACTTAACCTTCAATAATTATTCAATTTTTATAATAATGTATAAAAAGAGTACTCAAACTTTCTGTATTTTTAAAATTAAAATGAGTGGCAATAAATTAGTATTGAAATCATTTAAACTTTATTTGGGAAAAAACATGATTTAATCATTGTCTCACTTTTCCCCTTTATTTTCATATAAGAAGTTTGTTTTGATGAAAATTCACTGATAAATAGCCTCCCCAATATATCTTCATCATCACTTTATCCTACAAAACATGACTCTTTTATTTTATAGTAAAATTAATTTTTAATACACTATGCATAAATGATTTATTTCAATCATACACTTTCACATAATAACAATGCCTCTACAATAAAAATTAGATACCATTTTCCCAGTGTGACATTTTCTATATATTATTATGCATATAGCATGCATGCATTGTTTGAAATCACATAAACCTATATACATACTTTATACATACATTGATTTAATATATATACACCCGTGTACATAAATTCAAATCTATATTTATATAGAATGGTTCCAACTACACATGTCACCATCATCCTTCACTCTATTTACATGTGTCACGAGCAGCCCACTCACTTCATTTATTCTTTCAATTTCCTCACACTCTCCCAACAAGTGAAACAAATTTCATAGATCATCACCACAATTTTTTGATCATGTGTATGAAAAATTGTAATTAAATGATCATGTCGTGCAAATGCATGGGTTGGGTACTAGTTTAAGAAACATCACAAATGCAAAAAAAATGTCACTAATTCGTGTTTTTTTTGTAGCGACATCATAAATTGATAGTTATATTTATTTTCCATATTCATTTTTTCACTTCCTACAAATGTTATCCTATTCATAAACCTAGTTTTGTGATGACCTTTTAATTTTCCTTTCCCTCTTTTTAAGAAGACATTTTATTAACCCTTCTTACGATGTGCATTTCCCACAAAGGAATTTTAAAATATCAACCTTTTTTTCATAGTGCAATTTCAAATTGTGAGGATTCAATTTACTTAAGGAGGGGGTAATGTAATACCCTAAGATTTTAAACGAACACTATGTTCGATAGCTTACATTGCACAAAACACTGAACTTAAATAAACTCAAAAATATTATTATTTTAACATAACTGTTATAAACTAGCCATTAAATTGGTGGTTGTGAATAGTATTAAATATATTTTGAAATAAATATGAATTTTATATTCAATAAAAATTCAATTATTCTTAGTAAATGAACACATAATTTTTAGTAAAGTCATTTTATTCTTCAAATATATATTTTCTTCAAAAAGAAATTTTCATTCCTTTATATGATAAAATAAATAAAATTAATTTTTGATACTTTTAGAAAATATATTTAATAAAATAAACTTCATTTTTGGAATCATCGCGTCAAAAAAAATTTAGGGTATTTTTTAGGGAATCTTCTAAAAAAGTTGATTTTTTGGTTAAAAAGTAAATATATTATTTTTACGAATTACCATAACTCTTATGAAATAATTATTATATGATCATGATTTCAAATTTATTAACCCTTATTATTGATCAAAATTTATTTAATCAATGACATAATACATAAGGTGTTACATTTAGAAATAGATGCTTAGCAATTTTGAAAACCGTGATTTTAACCATAAAAAAAATTGTTTTTATGAGTTATACGCATAACATATTTAGAATTTATTTTTATCACTTTTATAAACAAAATCATGAAAATTGATTCCATATTTGGAATAAATAAGTCCAAATTAGTTTATAAGTTCATTTTAATTTTTAGGCACAAAAAATCTACCGTGGTAAAAATAATATTTGTCGCAGTATAAGTAAAATAATGTAGTGGGTTAAAGTTAAAAGGTAAAAGATTAAAATATCTAAAAACTACAATATTAAATGGGTGGTTTATTTGTTACTAAACCTTAAAAATATTTTAAAAAATTAATTATAAACCTAATTCATTGGAATTAATTCCACTCAAATGTGGTTGGCTTTAAATATAAAATAATTATTATTTAATAACTTAAAACCACATTTCCTAAAGTATAAATATCACTCCTCACCACCCCCTTTCTTCTCACAATCCTTGAAGAAAATAAAATATCTTTTAAAACCTATCCTACCCACTCTCCCCACATTAAGTGTTGTTGGTACCACCCAATAACCAATTCAAAGTTCCTTAATGGGTCCTTCAAGGAGGTGATATTCAAGAGGTGACTTTCTCAAACAACTTCTCTTAATTTCTTTTCTTCTTATACCTTCTCTTAACCTACTTCATAAATCAAATAAAAATAAATCCAGTATAATTTATATAATTTAATTTTTTATTTTTTATGGAATATATTCTACCAACCCCTTTTCTCATCTCCTCTTATTCAAAGAAACGAAACCATTGTCCAAAGCATGGATATTAATCGTCTCTATGGATAATGATTTTTCATTTTCCATTACCGCCTTCAAGGATGATCATAAAAAGTATTATTATGGTTATATAAGAATTTAATAGGTATATTATTACTAATTTAATATTTTGTAACTAATATAGATACATATTATTAAATAAAACGAAACTAGTTTTTGATGGTCAGAAAAAACGCCAAAATAAACTAAACATTTATCATTAACTTTTTATCAAATGAATCATTCTCATGTCAGAAATAAAAATGAAATATGGGCCCATTTAAACTTATGAATTTTTATTAATACCATTTCATTTAAATTCTGAAGTTTTATTACCATTTGAAAAGAACATTCATAATTATACACAAGTGAACCGACCATGAAACCATGAAATAAACACACTTGAAATAATGAAAATAATGAAATATTATTAATGAACATGTGGTAAGATATTATAAAAGGATCATATAAGGTATTATAAATATTAATATAGTTATGGAATAAATTAATAACATTCCTTAAACCATTATATATGATGTTTAAGTATGCACAACTAAAGGGAAGCATGAAGTAAGGAACCTTTTAACTCAATTTACATTCATTGGTTTAAACTTATATTGCATTGATTATGTCATTCTAAGATTATGTGTGAAATGAATTTTGATTATCTTATATTGTATTTCCAATTGTATTATATGTATTTAAATATAATACACATAATCGATTCATTTGATTAATGATCACTTCAATTATATGATATTTGTAAGGGATTTCGTATCAATTTTATTTCATTGAGACATATTTTGATGTTATGTACCTATAATATTTTATGGGGTGTATATAACACCCATTTGACATGTTATATAAATAATTTATTTATTTTCATGATATTTTAAGTCTTTTTAAATGTTATATTTCATAGTGCATATGATTCATCTGATTATAAAGTGGTAAGAGTTTAGTTCACAATCTCATCATTATTCGGGATTATTTATATTTAAGTCTCTATTGGGAAATATTTTTATTCCATATCCATTTTTATTATAAATATTTTCATTTTTTTATTATCCTATTATTTTAAATTCATTTTTATATATGTTTTACTTATTATAAAATGGTTTTAAAGGAATATTTTTTTCATTTTCTAGACAAGGTACTTTGTGACTTTTTTGACAAAAATATATAAGAAATATTTTTTTAACTTATACAGAATTAGTGGATTTTATCACTATCATAATGTATTAATGTTTTGAAGCTTTCTTTACAAGTTTACATGGTTATTTTCAAATAAAATTTTTTCTCTTATAATTTCATATCTTTTTAAAAATAAGTGATTTTCAAATTGAAAAGGAGTATTTTCCTCCATAATTTTTCAGTGATCTTATTAAAGTACTTTCATCTACGTCAACATCATTTTTTGAATCTTATTCTTCTTTGAGGATTAATATCTTTTGATATCATCTACCATATTTTATTGAATGGTTTATGATCTATTTTACTAGGAATGTAATATTTAGATACCATTCACCATATTACTCTCGATGGTTTGTGATTATGTTTACTTATTAGGGAAAATTATTTACATTTCATATGATAGTTTTAGTATAAATGTATATGTTGATTATATTTCACCCCTTTCATATGAGGAATTCATTAGACTTGGTAAGGGATGGGTGGGGCCTGTTATAACCTCTCGATGTATTAGTTGGTCTCATGAGACAAACTAGTTTGGGTATTGGTTGATGTCTTACCCATTTATATATGTTGTATTGGTAGAATCCTTGGCGGTATGTTTATGATGTCCAACATTAATAATTCCCTCATTATGAGATTAGTTATTGATTTCCATGTGATTATTCTATTAGTAGAATATTCATTATTAAGTTTTCTTACTCATGTGATTCACTACTACAAAATTGGCATTTAATAGTGCTTGTATTTATCAGCGCTACAAAAAAACATTGATAAATGGAATCTTTATCAATGCTAAATAAAGAGTTGATAAATTTAACCTATTATCAATGATTTTTTAGCACTGATAAATCTAACCTTTATCAGCACTTTATTTTTAGCGCTGATAAAGATAAATTTTATCATCGCTTTTTTAGCATTGATAAAGGTCCAAATAAATAAAAAGAAATAAATTAATCAATTAAAAATTAAAAAAAATGAGTTAATTAAAAAAAATATTAAAAATTTTATTAATTAAATAATTAATGATAAAAATTAATAAATTGATTATACATGATTAAATAGTAAACATTTCCTTAATTATATAATTATGATAATTAATATTAATAAATTGTATATATTAAATATATAAAAATATATATTAATGTATATAAATATGATTTATATATTATAATATATTTATGCTCTTTATATTAAATAATCATATATTTAGTGAATAATGGTTTATAATTAAAAATTAATATGAATTAAAAATGTTAACTAATTACATAATGTAATGGACATATAATAGAATGTGTCGTTTGATTTTTTAGTTTAACATAGATCAAATGTGTGTTATATTGATTTCATATATACGTAATTAATGCATTTTTATATACAATGCACACACAAAAAACTTATCCATTTTTTTAATATTGTTAAAGTGTACTTATTTTTAATTTATTTAATTTCACTCATTTTTAATATATATGCATATGCATGCACTTAAAATTAGATATAAATATTATTTTTCAAAAATATTTCTATAATTATAAATAAATAATTATAAAACTGTAATAAATATATTTAAAAAATAATATATTTACTATATTTATATTTATATATATTTATTAAGTATATATATATTTATAATGTTTTTTATAACTATAATTATAAATCCTTTATCAATGCTTTTTTCACACTGATAAAGATTAGGATTTATCAGTGCTAAAACTTTAGCACTGGTAAATATTCCTTTTATCAGCACTTATCACTTAAGCGCTGATAAAAGTATCCTGATCTATTTAAAAAAATCCTACCCATTTGTGAACCCATCGTAATATCAAAATATTTCTATGGAATCCACCCACTGTCGGTGCTCCTCGGTTAATCGAAGCTCAAATCACACCACTCAACTACCTCCAGTTACTCGAACATCATTGGAAATCTGGTGTTCAGTTGCAATTAGGGTTTCCAAAATGGATTTTCTTCAACTTAGCGAGGTAGGCCTTGCGATTTTCTTTGTGTATTTTTCGTTTTGTTTTTTATTTCTTGTTCAATAATGTTGTGAGTTATTTTTGGTCTAGTCCTTGTATACTATTTCACTATCTACATCTATACCCCAACTTGTTCCCTAAGCTTAATTCTTAGTTTTTAATTTATATTGATCATTGGTTGATAATAGTTCCAATTATTCCTTATCTATTTCAATATAGAGATCTTGGTCATTGACCCCCATTTAAGATTTCATCTTCTTATTAATATTAAAGGTATTATAATTACAGTTCCATTGTGAGTTAATATGTTCCATGTTCATTTCATGGAAATTTTAGAAATGGTTCCCTAACACGAAATCTATAACATGCTTATTTTAGTAATTTTTGAAAAACTTAAGGTGGTTTATGATGAATGGGTTAAATTGTCATGTTACCTTTATAGAACCATAAACAAAAATACTTTCATTATAAATATCAAATAAAAAATTAATTATTTTTTCATAACAATCCATGATATCATTTTATATCATCCTTCATGTTGGTGGTTAAATTGAACCAAAAAATAACATGTAATAATCAATGGATGGTAATTAATATGAAGTTAATTTTATTGTAATATATTTATTATAGAATTATAATGTCATGACCCCCTCCATCCAAAGATTCCCCTCCTAGATTGGCAGTAAAGTAAGAGAGATAAAGACACCCGAGTCCCACCTCCAGTAGGCCCTGGGGTGGAGACTATCACCAAGGGTACAAAGATCTCTCAATATGGGAGGCATTATCCTTTATAAGAAAACAAGATCAGGAGATAATATTGTTCATCCCAAAACAAATCTAAGACATAATATATATATAAAAGAAATCCAAAACCATCCCACATGCATGTTCAAAATAAAACTACTACAACTATAATAAAAACTCCAAAGTAAATACCAAAAACAAGGCTAAGAAGAAACACGACAATTATCCCAACATTCAATCTAGTAAGGTCCAGCACGGTCCACTTAATCCTCCCGGAAACCTAAAAATAGTTTTATATATGTAGAATGAACATATAAGTATACTCAATAGGACAAATCAAAGTCTCTCGTGCATAAGTGGGAGAATCATACTAATGATCCCGTAAGAAAACAATAGAACCAACAACACCTAACAGGGCATACTAACCATCTCCACCTCACCAAGGCATACTCACCAAATAAAACAAGTCAAGTAAAGTGATATAGTAATCACATCAATGATAGGGTACCTTGCACCACTTTCCCACTGATTAGACTCTCTCACACCCTGATGTAAAATGTCTTGGATATCCCACCTCTTCTGAAAGTACCACATCACAACCCGCTCGCTCACACCTGGTCCTCACAGCTAGTCTTGTCACCTATGAAAACAAATCTCATCACATCCCACCCGCACACAACTGGGCCTCACAACCAAAACCTGCCCACAGACACCTAGGCCACATACCACGTCACATCTTGAAAACACCGAGGAAAGCACAACACATCTCATCCCAAAGAAACTTGGGAAAACACAACACATCTCATCCTGAGGATACCTAGAAAAACACAACTCACCTGCATACACCTAATCCCCACAAACCACAACCTGCTCGAGGAATCTTGGGCTATCACGGCCTGGAAGAGGGAGCAGGGAAGATCGGGTGGTCATTCATCCATCCTCCCACCAGGATGTTTAGGAAAGACACCCTCCTCTGTGATGATGGGGGTGTTCAGCACATAGTGCTCAACTAGGGTGGGGTTTGTATAGAAATCACAAAGAAAATACATGTATATATATATATATATATGTTACTAAACACTCAAGCCCAACCTATAGGTTTTCAACCAACAACCAACTCACAAACCCACCTTTTTTGCTACCTCTAAATGTATAACCACACAAAAAGACACGAACTCAATTCATACCCCCATCCAATTCATTTAACCAGTTCTAATTATTTATTAAAAATCATTTATTCATTCCATATCTATTTAGGAAACTACTAGGAATAACACACAACAAACCACACAAAAAAGGTCATATAGAGGAAGAAGAACTATGGTAAATTAACCCGCTTCATATTCCTCTCTATTTAACACCCATTCATGATAAAACATAAAATGATCTCGAGACGGTGGTAAATTTTCCTGCATGATACTCATAGAGAAACTCCAGACGAATTACCCATACCAATCATTGTCATAATCATTATTCAAAGTCATTTAGCCCAATCCATCCTCTCAACAGAGCAAACCCCTAACCCACACCCACACCCAACAACACATCTCATCACAACTACAACATGCCCATCACAACCATTCTCGGAAGCCCTATTGCATAACCACACCACACCCATCACATCCAGCAACACAAACATAGTAAAACTCTATCACGACCTCACTGCACAACACTACCCCATCCATTCCACAATTAATCAATCTCTCAACTTGATATTCCAACACACCTTCTGAACCACCCATACACAACCATCGTCCCAACTGCAACATGGAACAATTTCCATATTTAATAAGGCATCCCTTATTTAAGTCCAATTGTTAATACTAGGGTTATCACAGAAGGTTTGATCCTGTGGAATCCAATTATTAGCCAGGTATACGTCGTTAACAATTTTCATATATAATTTGTGTTCAAGGAAAGAAACAACATACATTCCATAACTACCCTATACGTAAACAAGCACCACCAACGACCACATTTTTTAGTGGGTTTCTAGCCCATATAGATCATAATATCATCAGAAGAAACAAAGACACAGTAAAACATATGTTACTTTACCAAACCCCTATTTTATTATTTAAAACAGATTCAATTATCTTCGTTAATCTTGGATCAACTATTTTCATAGAAGACCCATTCATATATCCACCCTGCATGATGCATAATGAATAGGGATAAAGGAAACCTATTTGGAAGAAGAAACTATCAGCACTTCCTTATTGCACCAAAGCAGGGGGCGTGCATGCAACAGAAAAAGCCTCTAGGGAAAAAAGCTAGATCCAAAAGCCACAACACAATTCATGATTCCTCAGGGGAGAAAGGTTTTGGGCACCTTGCAACAAGAGAAAGGGAAGTGCATAAGGAATATAATATCTCATCTTTATAATGTACAAATCCTAAATTAATGATAGAAGTGATTTTTAAAATCCATTAAAGGTGAATACTGACCAAGACCATATGATTTGGAAGTCAAGAGAAGATTCGGGTTTTTAGAAGATAGATATGATTTGAAATAGCTCAAAAAACCATTAAATATAGTATTAAAATCATTTTGTATCAAAGAAAATTTTAAAGGGGAGAAATTGGAAAAAAACTGTAGAAACTAGAAATTTTAAAAAACTGTTGGAAATGACTCATCATTAGGTGATTACCACTATGAGTCACCGGTGTGAGTCACCAGTTTGAGCTACCGGTGGATGAATCACTATTATAAGATACCATTGGATGACCCATCGTTCTGAGCTACCGTCGTTACCTACCACTGTGATTCACTATTATGACTCATTGTCGGCGACCTACCAATGGAATACTCGCCATTGAGAGATAATGGTGGACGACTCACCATCGAGAGTCACCGTAACGACTCACCACCACAACTCACCACTGGCGACCTACCGGTGGATGACTCACCATTGCGAGTTATAGGTGGACGACTCACCATTCTAAGTTACCTATGGAGGACTCACCATTCTAAGATATCGGTGTACAACACATCGTCCCGAGCTACATGTGGACAACTCACCGTTCTGAACTACCGGTGTATGACTCGTCGTTCCAAGCTACCAGAGGATGACTCACCATTCCGAGATACCATTGGATGACTCACTGTTTCAATCTACTGGTGGAAGACTCACTATTCCAAGCTACCAGTGGATGATTTATCGTCATGAGTCACCATCACGACTCACAGTCGCAACTCACCCCTGGCGACCTACTGATACCAGTCACTTTTGTGACTCACTGTCGCAACCTACTGTTGGGGAACTTGAAAAACTGAAAATTTCTAAAACTCTTGAAATGAGTCATCATGACCTCCCACAACACTTAAACCACTGGATTTCCACAGAGTAATGGGCCGAAGAAGTCTGGGTCATTACATCAGATAACTATCAGACTATTCTCACCCTGAGAATTCAAAACCAAGTCCAAAAGAAAGATGGGTTCGAACAACAACCTCACAAGATATATCTCAAGGATCCCGCTACACTTGATATATCACTACTGAAATCAAATTTCAATGATAAACCACCCTACATTGTTCAAAAACTAGAGTGGAAACCTCCTTATCCCAGAAAACCTCCTTTGATATCTGCTAACCCAACCATCCAGAAGGCACACCACACAAGCACAATAACCATGCCATCACGAACACACAAATTAGGGAATTCCATTCTCTATGTAAAGATATTATCCACTCTGGGTAGCACAGACTCACCCACGTGGGTTTAATCGCATCACAATCAATGCATCTTGATTAGGAATTAAGTTCTTCCCTATTCACATGTCAGGACTTTATCAAACATTACAGAACAAGGAAACAAATCATTTCATAACAAACAAGGTTCAAATATTACATTTCAAAGAAAAACAGAACAGGGAAAACTCAAAACAACTATGGGTACTGGGAATTCATCTTCACTTCTCTCTCCCAAGTACTCTTCTCCAAGCCACCATGCCTCCACAACACACAATCCAAAGGAATGGTCCACCTACACAACACCTTCTCCTAACAATCTTGGATATCTACTAGCTACTCCACGTATGTCGCATCATCTTCGATATCCAACTCTCCCCAGTCAATGATGTGGGAGTCATCATGTATATACTGACGGAGTTGATAAACATGAAAGATGTCGTGAATCCTCTCCAACTGTAGTGATAGTTCCAACTGGTATGCCACCTTTCCAACTCACCCCAAAACCTCGAAAGGTCCAATGAAATTGGGAGAAAGCTTACTACCCCAACCAAACCTTCACTGCCCACATTGAGGGAAAACCTTCAGGAACATGTTGTTTCTTACCTAGAAATCCAAAGGACTTCTCCTGTGATAAGAATATGAATTTTTCTAGTCCTTTGCTACTTTTATCCTCTCATGAACAAGCTGAACCTTCTCTGTCATGCTCTGCACAACCTCAGAACCAATGACAGTTGTCTCCCCAACCTCTATCCAGTACAAAAGTGAATGAAATAGTCTTCTATATAATGATTCAAATGGATTAATGTCAATGGAGGAGTGATATCTATTATTATAAGCGAACTCTAACAATGGAAGATGTTGTACCCAAGATCCTCCAAAGTCTAAGATGCATGCTCGAAGCATATCTTACAGCATTTGGATAGTCTGTTTTGTCTTCCCATCTGTCTAAGGGTGGAAAGTAGTGTTGAGGTGTAACTGGGTTCCAAAAGCATGTTGCAATCCCATCCATAATTTCGAGGTAGAACGTGTATCCCGCTATGATACAATGGATCTCGAAACTCCATGCAACCGCACTACCTCGTCCATATACCTCCTTTCCAAGGAATCCACCATGCCCGATTCCTTGATCACTAAAAAGTGGGAAGATTTCGTTAGTTGATCCATTATCACCCAGATAACATCATAGCCTCCCTAATCTCTGGGAAACCCTATGATAAAATCCATTGAGACATAATCCCACTTCCACTTGAGGATATCTAAGGGATGAAAAAAACCACCAAGACCATAGTTCTCAACCTTCACCTTTTGGCACACTAAGCATTTTTTTACACAAACTTTTCCACTTCATGTTTCATCCCAATCCACCAAAACTGCATTCTCAAGCCAAGGTACATCTTGGAAACTCCTAGGTGTACCTCTAAGGGTGATCTATGAAACTCATGGAGGACTCCCTCACACATCACCACTGGAAAAAACATCATTCCACAGAACAGCATCTAATTATGACCATCCTCCGACCATCCCTCTGGAGCATCACTATGGTCAACGTGATTGTGCATCACCTATACCTCTAAGTCTCCCTACTGATAATCCTATACTTGCTACATTAGAGAACATTTCACTGTCATCTGAAACAAATATCCTCTACCATTGTCCACCCTTGCATCTAAGTGTTAGGTTGCCAACTCCTCCATTGCCTTCCAAGAATCTGTAGATTCCCAAACAACCTCCTTATATGAATTTTTTATCAAGGAATCATTCATGACGTTCCCCTTTCCTGAGATGTATGAGATCTCAAAATCATAGTCCTAAATAATCTCTATCCACCTTCACTATCGCAAGTTCAGATCTCACTGACTCTTGTGATTTTTGAATACCACAAAGTGCTCCCCAATGAGGTAATGTATCTACAAATTTAGCACAAACATGATCATTGCTGGATCTAGATCATGGGTAGCATAGTTACGTTAGTGAGGACATAAATGACTAGACCCATAAGAGATCATTTCCCATTGTTGCATCAAGACGCATCTCAAGCCCATACATGAAGCATCAAAAAACACCTCGAACATCACCCCTTATTATAACAACCAGAGAACTGGATCACTAACTAACTTCCCCTTCATATATTTGAATACTTCTTGGCACTGATTTCTCTACACAAAAGCTTGGTCTTTTCTAGTCAGAGCTATCAATGAATTTGCAACTCGATAGAAATTGAGTACAAACCTCCAGTAATATCCTTCCAGACCAAGAAAACTATGAACCTCTACCTTATTCTAGGGTGCTTCCTAAGAAACAACTTCCTCAACCTTCGACGGGTCCACTACTACACCCTACTAAGACACCACATTCCCAAGGAAATGTACATCTCATGTCTAGAACTTACACTTGGAAAACTTTCCATAGATTTGGTGGCGTTGAAGAACCTGTAAGATGGTTCTAAGATGGTCAGTATGCTCCTCCTATAACTTCAAGTAGATCAAGATGTCATCGATGAATGTTATAATGAACTGGTCTAGGAACTCATGAAATATGAAGTTTATAAGCCCCATGAACATGGCTGGTGCATTCATAACACCAAACGACATGACCATGAACTTGAAGTGCCTATACCAGCACCTAAAAGCAGTCTTTAGGATATCACCCTCCTTCACCCTAAACTAGTGATATCTAGACCTTAGATAAAACTTAGAGAACCAACTTGCTACTCTCATATATTAAAAAATATATTCTATCCTCGGGAGAGGGTAACAGTTCTTGATCGTCACCTAGTTAAATCTCTGGTAGTCTATGCACAACCTTAGACCATCATTAACCTTCTTCGCAAACAACACCAGAGCACCCCATGGTGACACACTGGGTTGGATAAAACCATTATTCATCAGATCATCAATCTAAATCCTCAACTACCACAACTCATAAGATGTCATCCGATAAGGATCCATAAAAATCAGAGAATCACAAGGCTATAGGTCTATCCCAAACTCAACATAACGTCGATGGGGTAGCATCACAACCTCATCGGGAAAAAGATCTTGGAACTCCCCAAAAACTCTGGTAATATCCACCATCCCAACATCTACTGATTCCATTGACAGCTCATCCAATAAGGAAAGGTGGGGCTTCACATGCCGACTGCCCACCTGACAACTCTACCCACCAATGAAAACCACATGATGGTCATCCGTGTCTAAAAGCATGACTCTTTTCTAGAAGCAGATGATAACAGCACATACGGAATGACAAGACTGACATCGTATGGTTGTATCTATAGCAAGAAGAGATCTCCATGAGACTGATATGGTCTCATCATCAGTCTATATCCCCAACACATATCAAACAAGTTGGTCTGACCTCCGACTGGCGTACTCAACACTAGGGGCATGGGAAGCCTCTCTACATCTATTCATAGATCATGGGATATATTAGGTTCAACAATGGAGTGAAAATCTCCTAAATCAAACAAAGAACATGCAAGGGTACTAAATAAGTTTATCGTACCTCTAAAAATCTCTGGCCCTGATGGAATTACTATCTCTGTGGCATGAAACTAACCACACCTAGCTTTTTTGCCCCTATTCTAATGACTAGCTCCATGACCACACCCGAGTTGAGGTCCCTGAGGAACTCCTTGAGGTCATCCTATACCTTCTACATCTCCCCTTGGTGGAGCATGATCCTATTTTCCCTACTATTGAAATGGCCTAACTAGATTCTACTACTGAGGCTGGTGAGAAACATGCCCACCTCCACTATACTGAGCTCAAAGAGCTACTGGTCACTGGTTCTGAAGATGGATGCAAACTCCATAGAAGAAACACATTGGCCCCAAGCCCATAGGAGGGGCACGAGAACCACTAGCACCATAAGTCCAGAAGGGAAAATGTTGAAGTTTCTTCCCTACTAGTAGAAAACTCGAAGGTCCTAGTGCCTGAGATTTTCCATTAACGGCCCTGCCTCTCGAAGAACTCTGCTGGCTACCCTCACGTGGTAGACCTCCTTGCGAGTGAATCCACTCGATTACTTATGTCTTCTTCTGAACTTCCAAGTATTTCGGAAATGTAAAGGGAGTAACCGCATATTGGATAGAAGGACGAAGTGCCTCCTCTAGGCGTATCACATGAGAATCCTCATCTGGAAAGAGGTCGAGGGGAAAATGAAGGATATCCTTGAACTTAATCCCTAGATCCCACACCAAAATACTCCCATACTGGAGGTAGAGTAACTCCTAACTCTTCTTATCCTTCATGGTCGATGAAAGGAATTATTCTTGGAACTCCTTCTCGAAATCAACCCATAGAATGTCAGCCTCTCTCCTCTCCCCTAGGTACAACGTCCACCATTGATGTGCAGCTCCCCGCATCTGACTAATTGCTAAAGGAACCCAGTACTCCTCTGGAGATCGGATCAAACTGAAGGTTATCTCAAGCTCCTTGATCCAACTCTCTATCTCCATGTCTGAAACATTACCCTCATACTTTTCCAAGTTCTGCCGCTGGAAATTGTGTAATGTTATCTGCCACTGTTCATCCTTCTTCACTGGATCAGCCCTCCACCGATCAACCGGATTGGCCTATTGAGCCTCAACTGCCCAAGCCACATGAGGAGGATGATTGGGTTCCATAACTAAAAGGTAAACAAAGAATTCCTAAGCCCGAGTAGTATGGAGTTTTATTTAAGATTTATTTTAATTCATTTCACTCATTTAGTTATTCATCTCAAATTCCCCAAAACAACCCAAATTCAAATAGGAACAAGTCATTATGATGCATTTACCTTTCCTATGGTCACTACCCTACAAATGGTGTAGCCTCACTTAGTTGTTTTGTAGGCTTAGAGTAATTGCATCAAATCATAGGGGTCCCAAAAATATCGTGTCCTAGTCAGTATTCCCTAACCTATGTCACACACCAAGATCACCTAACACAGTTTCCCTACTAACCCATGAAATCCTCACTATTCTTAACTTCAAATTTCATCCTATCTCTTAACCATCACCTATGATACCATTCTGTCATGACCCCCTCCCTCCAAATATGCCCCTCCCAGACTGGCAATAAAGTAAGAGAGATAATGACCCCTGAGTCCCACCTCCAATAGGCCCCGGGGTGGCAACTAGAACCAAGGGTATAGAGATCTCACAATATGGGAGGCATTACCCTTTATATGAAAACAAGATCAAGAGATCAGACATAATATATATAAAATAAAGACAAAACCATCCCACATGCATTTTCAAAACAAAACTGCTACAGATACAATAAAAAATCCAAAGTAAATACCAAAAATAAGGCTAAGCATCAACACAACAACTATCCCAATGTCTGAGCTAGTAAGGTCCAACATGGTCCATGTAATCCTCCTAGAAACCTGAAAATAGTTTTATATATGTGGGATGAGAATATGAGTATAATCAGTAAGAAAAACCATTGTCTCATGAAAAATTTGGAGAATCATACTAAATATCCCATGAGAAAACAACAAAACCAACAATGCCTAACAGGGCATACTAACCATCCCCGCATCACCAAGGTATGCTCACTAAGTAATTCAAGTCAAGTAAAGTAATATAGTAAGAAAATAAATGATAGGGTACCCCACACCACTTTCCCATTGATTAGCTACTCTCAAACCCTGAATACAAACATCCTAGCACTCCCAACTCTTCTGAAAGTACCACGTCACAATCCACTAGCACACACCTGGGCCTCACAGTTAGTCCCCTCACTTGGGAAAATGAATCTCATCATATCCCACCCACACACACCTAGGCCACATAGCCACATCCTGCCCATAGAAACCTGGTCAACATACCACATCACATCCTGAAAACACATGGGAAAGTACAACACATCTCATCCTGAATACACCTGGGAAAACACAACACATCTCACCCCAAATACAATTGGGAAAACACAACTCACCCGCACACACCTAGGCACCACAAACCACAACCTGGCCAAATAATCTTGGGTTATCGCTGCCTGGAAGAGGTAGCAGGGAAGAGTGGGTGGCCATTCATTCATCCTCCCACTAAGATGTTTGGGAAAGACACCCTCCCCCATGAAAATAGGGGTGTTTGTCACATAGTTATCAAATAGGGTGGAGTGCATATATAATTCGCAAAGAAAATACATACATACATATATATATATATATGTGATACTAAACACTCGATCCCAACCTATGGGTTTTCAACCAACAACCAACTCACAAAACTACCTTTGTTTCTACCTTTAAACGCACAACCACACAACAAGACAAAAACCCAATTCATACCCCCATCCAATTCATTTAACATATTATCATTCTTTATTAACAATAATTTATTCATTACATCTCTATTCAGGAAACTACAAGGCATATCACACAACAAGACACATAGAAAAAGTCACACCGAGGAAGAAGAACTATGGTAAATTAAACCACTTCACATTTCTCTACATTTAACACCCATTCGTGATAAAACATAAAATGATCATGAGATAGGGGTAAAGATTCTTGAATGCTACTCATTAAGAAACACTAGATGAATTACCCATACCAATCATTTTCATCACCATTCTTCAAAGTCATTCCACCCAATCCATCCTCTCAATAGAGAAAACCCCTAACTCATAGCCACACCCAACAACACATCTCATCACAACTACAACACACCCATCACAACCATTCTTGGAAGCCCTGCTGCATAACCACACCACACCCATCACATCTAGAAACACAACATATCACAACTTGATTGTAGTCCCACTTCACAACACTGCCCATCCATTCCTCAATCAATCAATCTCTCAACCTGAGATTCCAACACACCTTCTGAACCACCCATACACAGTCATGTTCCCAACCACAGCACCACACAAACCACACAAGGCACAACTTCCATATTTAATAATGCATAACTTATTTAATTTCAATTGATAATACTAGGGTTATCATAGAAGGTTTGATCCTGGGGCATCCAATTATTAGTTGGGTATACGTTGTTAACAATTTTCATATATAATTTGTATTCAAAGGAAAGAAACAACATGAATTGAATAACTACCCCATGTAAAAACAAGGACCACCAACGACCAAGATTTTTATTGGGTCGCTAGCCCATATATATCATAATATCATCAGAAGAAATAATGACATGGTAAAACATACGTTGCTTTCCCAACCCCATGTTTTCTTATTTAAAACGAATTCAATTATCTTCGTTAATACTGGATCAACTATTTTCACAGACGAGACATTCATATACCCACCCCCACATGATTCAAAATGAAGAGTGTTGAAGGAAACCTACTTGGAAGAAGAAACGATCAGCACTTTCTTATTGCACCAAAGCAGGGGGCACACATGCAGCAGAAAAATCCACTAAGGGAAAAACTAGATCCAAAAGCCATAGCACAATGCATGATTCCTTGAGGAAGAAAGGTTCTAGGAGCCTCACACTAAGAGAAAGGTAAGCACACAAGGAATAGAAGATATTATCCTTAGAAAGTTAAAATCCTAAATCAATAGGAGAAACGGTTTTAAAAATCCATTAAAGGAAGATCTTGACCAAGACCGCGTAGTTTTGAAGTCAAGGGAAGATTAAGGTTTTTAGAAGATACATATGATTTTAAATGGCTCAAAAAACCATTAAATATGGTATTAAACTTATTTTAAGTAAAAGAAAATGTTAAAGGGGTGAAACTGGAAAAAACTGGAGAAACCTAGAATTTTGAAAAACTGTTAGGAATGACTCACCATTAGGTGAGTCACCGGTGTGAGCTACCGGTGGATGAATCTCCATTCCAAGATACCAGGGGAAGGCTCACCGTTCTACACTATCGTCACGACCTACCACTATGAGTCATAGCTAGTGACCTACTGGTGGATGACTCACCATTACGAGCTACCAGTGGATGACTCATTGTCGCGAGTCACCATTGCAACTCACCATCACGACTCACCACTGGTGACCAACCGATGGACGACTCACTGTTGTGAGCTACCAGTGGATGAATCATCGTTCCAAGCTACTGATGGATGACTCACCATTCTGAGATACCGGTGGATGACTCGTCATTCTGAGCTACCGGTGGATGACTCACATTTTCGAGCTACCGGTGGATGACTCACCTTTTCGAGCTACCAGTGGACGACTTGCCGTTCTGATCTACTAGTGGATGACTCACCATTATGAGTCATCATCGCAACTCACCTTCACGAATCACCATTGGTGACCACCCGGTGTGAGTCACCATTGTGACTCACTGTTGCGACCTACCATTGGGGAACCTGAAAAACTAGAAATTTTGAAAACTCTTGAAATGAGTCATTGTGACCTCTCAAAACACTTCGACCATTGGATTTTTACAAATTAATGGGCCGGAGAGATATGGTCCATTATATATAATTATTTTATTTTGATTTTATTAAAGTGGTAAATTGGTATTAGGAATAGGTAGTTGAAGAAGCTAAATGGAAAAGAAATATAAGAAATTGTTAATTACATAAATGAAATCATAACTTCTGTTGAAATATTTTTTCATATTGAATAATTTAGGACATCCTATTGAGACTAGGACCTCTAAAAAGTGTAATGAATGAAAATTTTAAAGATTGTTTCTAGCTTATATCAAGGGATCATAATTTTAGTTGTTGTTCTGAAAGAGTGGTGGAGGGGTTCCTATATAATTAAGAAGGAGTATCATTTTCTCAAATACTCATTCCTTAATGTGTGATAAATAAAAATATATATCTCATGTGGATACAATGTGAAGAAATAATAGATATGTTTTTGCATTACCTATAAATATTTAAGGTGGGTATGCATCATAGAGAATGAAATGAGGATGAGTTATCTATAACTTTCACCTTTGAATGAATTCATAGGATAACATCTGACATAGTGGAGTAATTATTTTATTAAATCCAATTACCCATTTTTTTCAACATACTGAAATTATTTAAAATAATCAAATGTTGAGTTTCCGTTAATAGAATTGTCTATAACTTTCATCCTTGATAATGAATATCTTATGTGTAATTATTTATATATTGTGAAAAATTAATCTTTTATGAACCCAATAGGATGGATATGAATAAAAAATGGATGCACGCTAATCATTTGACAAACAAGTATGAAGATGGAGTTAAAGAGTTCATCAAGTTTGCAAGATAGAATGCAGAAGACCCTTCAAAAATCCTCTGTCTGTGTTTACATTGTTGTTATTCAAGACAAATTAGTCTGAAAAAGTTGAAAGAATATTTTATTTTTCACGGAATAGATCAAAGCTATAAATGTTGGACTAAACATGGGGAAAAACTGAATGAGGACACTGATTGGGATGATACTACGATTTATGAATCATTTCATATGAATACCTTTGTAAATAATGATGGAGATCACATGGAATAATTGACAATGGAAATTGAAGATGACCTTCATGATTGTCCAAAGGTGTTTGAGGAGTTAAATAGTTATTCTAAGAAACCATTTTATATAGATTCACTACCACAAAACTGGGCAAGGCCAGTGCCAGCCTTTATCAGTGCTAACGAAAAAGCGCTGATAAAGGGGGGTACTTTTATCAGCACTAAAAAAAGCACTGATAAAGGGTACCTTTATCAGCGCTAAAAAAATGCTGATAAACGTACCCCTTTATCAGCGCTTTTTTTAGCACTGATAAAGGTACCCCCTTTAACAACGCTTTTTTTAGTGCTGTTAAAGGGTACCCCTTTATCAGTGCTTTTTTAGTAGCGCTGATAAAGGAGGGTCTTTATCAGTGATTTTTTTAAAAACGCTGATAAAGGGTCTGCTTCCAAAAAAATCATTAAAAAATATATATTAATATTTAAATATATAGATATAGTTATATTGATATAAATATAATATATATTTTTTAAATATAATTTTAAATATATTTTAGATAAGTGTAAATATACAGTTACACTTAATATATAAAATATTTAGTGAAAATGGCTTATAAAAAAATTAAAAAAATATTTTTAATTAATAATTTTCTAATTATTATGGAGTAATTTTCATTTAATAACAATTTGAAGACTAAATAAATAAATAAATAAAAGATCCAAAATATGTTGAAAACGCAACTCAAACTTCAAACGGCCATAACTTTTGATCCGGGTGTTCGTTTGAGCTCTACATCATATCAAATCAAAGCCTACGACGAGATCTATGCGCTAGTAATAGAGGAAAAGCCTCTTTCACATTTTTCAAGGCCAAAAAAGGCCCAAAAGGCCTCCAAAACTGAGTTTTTAGTTTGGATACCCCGATTTTTTTACATTTTGTGGATTTTCAGCCTCGCTTAAGGGGGGTATTATTGGCTTTTTTTGGTGGGGACTGAATTTATTCCAAGGTATTACATTCATATTGATATTATGTCTTTGAAATTTTATCGTTTTTTATAATGCACTGCTATTTATAATCAAATATATAATAATATATATATATATTTTTTTATATATTCACACATAAAAATTAATTTTTTAAATAATTAATTAAACATATTTACATATAAAATGTATTAGCTTTATCTAAATAATAAATAATATCCATTTTATTTAAAATACCAATATATTAATATTTATTTACCTATATATTAATCTAACTATATATGTACCTATATAATGTGTGTGTGTCTATTTGTGTGGGTCTATATATTAACAAACTAATATAATATATATATATATATATTATAACATATGTATATTCATATATATTTATATATATATATATATATGTATAATTATACTTATAGAAACACACACACATATGTGTGTGTGTGTGTGTGTTTGTGTGTGTTTGTTGTATATATGTATTTATTTACACACACACAAAACAAAACATATTTTATAATTGTATTGAAAACTAATCTTATAAATATATATTAATATATGAATAAATATATGGATAAAAAAATATAACTAAATATATATAAATAAATAGATATAACTTAATATTAATATACAAATAAATATATAAATACATACATATATAAATATAAATAACTATATATATATATTAATATACAAATAAATATATAAATATATAAATATAACTATATATGTATATATATATATATTAATACAACTATATAAATTTATATTAATACATGAATAAATATAACTATATATATATATATATCACTAGTTTCAGAACAAATCAAATTAGAGAAGTGGTAAAGCCTTAGCACGCATGGGGGGAGGTCTTGAGTTCAAACCCTCGTAGAGGCAGGCAGGGGCGCGCGCATGGGTGAATTTGGGGGGGGGGGATATAGCGCTGTTAAAGGGGTCTACAAAGCGCTGATAAAACGTGGGGCGTTGTGGCTGGGGCTTGCAGGGGAGTGGTTGGGGCGGGGCGCTGATAAATGGGGGGAAAGCACTGTTAAAAGCGCCCTCCGATTTACAGATTTTTTTAAATTTTTTTTAATTTTTTTTAATTTTTTTAATTTTTTTAACTTTTATCAGCGCCGATAAAAGGGGTCTTTATCAGCGCTTTTTGGAGCGCTGATAAAGCCCCCCCCCCTATCTTCGCGGCATTAACAGTGCTTTTTTAGCGCTGTTAAAGGCCTTTTTAGCGCTGATAAAAGCCATAGTTATAGTAGTGATTGTACTAAATACACAACATTTTCAGCTGTATTGAAGTTAATATAATTTTAAAGCTGATAGCAGATGGAGTTACACTAGAATTACATAACTACTTGGTATCCTGAATGATATGATACTAGAAGAAAATAAAATACCAGGCCAATCATATGAAACGAAACAAATGTTATGTTCAATGGGCATGATCTCTAAAAAACAAGTTCTTGTCTAAATGCTTGCATATTGTTTCACAATGACCATGAATCACTCCTAAAATTCCCTAAGTCTGATGCAAATCGATATAAGAAAAATGAATCAAATCCTTCGAAATTTTTATGGTACTTCCCTATAATTCCATGGTTTAGAAGACTATATGGATTTCAGGAAACCATGAGATAATTAACATGGCATGCGGATATAAGAATTAAATATGGGAACCTATGTTATCTGAAAAATTCTCCTTAGTGGAAGAAAATTGATTATGAGTTTCCTAGATTTGGAAATGAGCAGAGAAACTTGTGTCTTGCGTTATCTACAGATGGAATAAATCCTTTTGGTGTATAGAGTAGTACTCATAGTACATGGACCATCATGTTGGTGAATTATAACTTTCCACCATGGTTATTCATGAAACACAAATACATTATGTTGTCTCTACTTATATCTGGACCAAAGTAACTTGGTAATGATATTGATGTCTATTTGAAACCATTGATCAAAGATCTGAAATTTATGTGGGATATAGGTGTTATAATTTATGATATGCTCATAGAAGTGAAGAATTCACATTGAGGGACATGTTGTATATAATAATAAATGAATTCTCCACTTATGTAAATTTATCAGGTTATAGCATTAAAGTAATTTCGGGGTGTCCCATTTGTGAAAAACACACACACTCATTTGAGTTGAAACAATCCTTGAAGACTGTGTTTTTAGGACATTGAAATTTTTTACCTTGATAACAAAAATACGGATCCTAGACGACAACATTCAGTGGGAATATAAAACAAGGTACAACACCGTCTCCATTAACGGGCGATCAACTGTATAATAAAATAAAAAATATTGACACTATTTTTGGTAAACCATTTTTGAAAAACCTTACAAAATTAGGTTGGAAGAAGAGATAAATTTTCTTTGAATTTCCGCATTGAAATTGTTTGTATGTTGTAAATTTTCTTTATGTCATGCATGTATAAAAAATGTATTTGATAGTGTTATTGGAGCATTAGTAAATGTTCCTAGAAAAATGAAATATGACATCAAGACTAGGTTGGACTTGATTGAAATGGGGATAAGGGGAGAGTTGGCACTGGTGAAGGGTAAAAGGTGAACTTTTCTTCCACTAGCAGCTTACACTCTATCCTGACAAGAAAAATTTAAATTTTTACTTTTCATTACTAGTGTAAAAGCTCCACAAGGGTATTCATCAAATATCAATAATGTCATTTCAATGACTAATTTTAAGCTACAAGGACTAAAATAACACGAATGTCATGTTTTGATGAAATATTTAATTCTTGTTGCTTTCTGTTGCATTCTACCTCAAAATGTAAGACATACATTAACCAGACTCTACCTTTTTCAAATACATATGCAGGAAATTTGTATACCCGATTAACTTTCCCATCATGAATAAGGATATTTTAGTCATATTATGTGAATTAGAGATATTCTTCCCACCACCATTCTTTGATATAATGGTCTGCCTGATGGTTCACTTGGTTAGAGAGGTTCAACTGTGTGGTCCTATCCATTATAGATGGATAAACCCCATTGAATGGTATATAATGATTTTGAAAGGGTATGTCAAGAATTGAAGTTAGCTAGAAGGTTGTTTTGAAAAATGATATATTGTTGAAGAAGTTATTGAATTCTGTACAGATTACCTATCAGATGTTGAAAGCATTGGTCTCCCAAAATCTCATCACAATGAACGCCTTCTTGTTGAAGGGATTTCCAGAAGATATGTTGTTACAATTACCTTAATAGATCAGGAGAAAGCACACCTTTACATATTACATAATAGTGAAGATGTTGATCCATATATTGAATCCCACAAAGAAATTCTTAGAGATTTGAATCCATCAAAGGTTGAAGGATGGATATCAAATACACATAATCAATAGTTTATAGGATGGTTCAGAGATCAAATTTATAAGGAGTTATCTGAAAATATAAATTCAATTTTCAAATGGCTTCAATGGTTAGCCAGAGGACCAAATGTAAATGTTATATCTTACACTAGTTTTGTAATCAATGGTTATATGTTCTATACAAAAGAACATGATGACTTCAGTACGATACAAAATAGTGGTGTTACGCTTATGGATAAAGTGATGCACATATCTGGTTCCAAGGATAGAAACCCAATTTATGAAAATATGTCATATTTTGGCATTATTGAATAGATATACGAGTTGGATTATACAACATTTCAAGTGTCGCTTTTCTATTGCAAATGGGTTGACAATATTAATGGAGTGAAAGTTTATGAAATGGGCTTTGTGAAGGTGAATTTTAGTGTGGAAGGGGAAAAGGACAATCCATTCATAATGAAATCATAATAAGTTCAATTATTTTATGTATCTAATCCAAAAAATAAGAATTAGTCGATTGTCATACTAGTGACTAAAACTAATGTTGAGTCAGATGAAAATTCAATCGAGGATGGCCCTTTCATTGGGACATCACAATCAGGTCATGCTAGTCCTAATGTAGATAATGTATTATATGTTAGAGGGGACCAAAAATAGGGGATTTTGATTCTTGATAAAGGAACCAAATCCTTGAAACCTTTAAAAAAATAAAGAGAGTTCAATGAGAAGGTAAAAGTGTTTTTTAATATATTATGTTTTTCCTCATAATATTATATGTTATCTACTAAATTAACATAATCTAAATTAAATGTTTGACTACTCATGCAGACAATGTCTTCTACACATGTTTATGTTACCAATACCTCATAAGAACAAACTATAATTAAGGAAACCCTTTGGAAATATGTAAAGGTAATGTTACGATATACTTTCTCTATTTTATAAAAAAATTGTATAATGAAATGTTGATTTAATTTCCATTATTACTTTTAGATTCCATTTATTTTAGAATATTTCTATCCATGTGTCATGCCTTTGCAAGAAGAGCAATGACATTGTCTCTACTCAATCACAAAGGTAATATGGAGGTTTTCGTAATAAAATTGATGTCTATAGAATTAATGTAGTGTTTCATATTTATGTTTAATTTATTTATTTTTAGTATTACTCACATAATAATTGTTTTCTTATAAATTTGGATTCTTTTTTTTTCTAGTAACAACTCAAGATTTCATAGTATGTTATCTCTTTAAAGTAATTCAATAGTTTACGCTACACACAACTCCAAGTTCAAGCGCATCACGACCAATCAAACTAGTTGTTTAAAAAGCGGTTATGAATAGTATTAACCACATTTTGAATTTTATATATATCCTATATAATTTTAAAATTCATCTTTTGTGTTTCTTAGACATAATATAAGGACAAATTCAATTTTTCAGATAAAAGAAGTATTTTTCAAAAATGCAGTTTTTCACCTTTTAATGGAAAACCCTTTTAAAATCCAATATTTGACACTTTTATATATTAAATTTAATGAAAATAAATTCTTCTTTGTAATCGGGGCATAAAAATTTATTTTGGATAAATTTTTGGTACTTTTCTGATAACTTTTATATTTTGATGAATAGTCAAAAATACTAAATTTTAATTGAAAACTTTTTTAATCGAAATAATTTATAGTGTTAAATTATGAATTTGAGTGGTTTTAAAGTATAATTAGATTTTATTTTTATCATTTAATATAATTTAGGTCATTGTAAGTAATTTCACATTTAAATTGGACATAAACACATGTCAATCATTTAATAGTTTTTACTTCTTAAAAACCCGCTTTCTGGTTTTGACAATGGGAATTAATTTTAAATTAATTAATGAAACTTATATGTTTTAAATTTGGTAAAATAGACATCATTTTTTAATTTTGAATATCAAAATTATCTTATGGTTAATTTTTGGTATTTTTCTAAAAACATTCAATTTTTTATGAATAGTGAAAAACACTACATTGTTGTTTAAAACTGACTTTTTATTTAAATAATTAATATTTTTATTTTAAAGTCAAAATAGATACATAATAATTATATTATTATAATTTAATTAATTGAATTCATTTTATAATAATATCAGATATATAAAATTTTATTGAACTATTTAATGCCTTTTACCCACCTTCTAGGCACATTTGCAAATCTACATGAAGCGTAATTTTACCGCTTCTGTGAATTGAATTTCAAAAATCTAAGAGTCACGGTTGAAATCAATAAGTATAATGTGTTTCAATATGATGAAAATAATTTTTGGTAAATAGTAACTTTTGAATTTTATTTACCACGGTTAAAAGTAAATAGGGTAATTAAAGGTAAAAATGATATTATAATTACCCAAACACGTCTTAATTCTATTGGATAAGTGTATTTCGACCAAAATCAACCTTAGGACAAAAATATGATCCTTTTTTTATCCACTTGGATTAGATTAGGAAATTTATTATATTTTATTTAAAGAAGAGTTAAAAGTGTTAAATTCAAATTTTAATAACTAAAACATTTTTAATATTGGGTTATACATAAGATAAATTAGACTATAAATATTAATTAGAAAGATAAAACGATTTCCTACATCATGGTAATTTATTTATAATTTTTAGATATTAAATAATTAAATTTACTTATAACACAATGATGATGTAGTAATTTCCATATTAATAAAAGATTAAAATAATTGATATTATAAATATTAAAATAAATGTAAATTGAGACTTTTGATGCATTAAAATAATTTTCTGGGATAATATGGAATGTTTTTATTGATTCAATGTATTTTTTTTTTAAGAAATCAGACTGTTATGAATTTTTACAAAAACCAAATACTAAATAGTGTCAAAATTGACATAAATGAGTTTTTAAAACAAATACTATTTTATTAAATTATAAATAGTTCTAAAAATCTAATTTTCAGTCAAAAGACTTATATAATGATAGATATTTCATTAATGGGCCACTTTAGGTTCTCTTGTCATTTTATATTAATTTTATTAACCATGTATTATAATAATACAAGAGAACGTGGTAAAAGTTAAACTATTTAACTAAGGGTTAAATCTAAACGATAAGGTTAATATGGGGGCCTAAACTTGTCCAAAACCTATTGGTTGAGATTATTTCGACCCATACACACCTTATCCTAGAAATAAATTTATTTGGAGCTATTATAAACCAAAAATGATTTTATAATAAATTAATATTTCAATCTTTTCTTAAAGTTCCCATCACCTCTCTTATAAAAGGGCACCTTCCCTTCTCTTAAATTCACACCTCCAAAGCCTTTTGGATTGACCAAACCATGATCAAATATTCTTCCAACTACCCCCACTTCAACATATAGGACTTAATTTGATCATAAATCCAACCTAAGTATCCCTTTTTTAAATCAAAAGGAAGCACCCGAAGAAGAGGTAATTATTTCATCACCTCTTTCAGTGTACTTTTCTTCTTCCACTTCCTCTTTCTTTGTTGTTTCCATACCAAAATAATAAATCCAATACCTTCTACATACTGTGATTTTATTATAAATATGTTACAACCATATTCATTATTCTATCCATCCTATGAATGACAAAGTCACCATACGTGCATATGTACAGCTTACCATCTCCACGTCGTGGTGTAGTTTGTTATTCAACACTTAATTATTTGGATGGGTATAGAAATGATGTATAATTGATGTAAATAATAAATATAACATGTTAATGATTCTTTATATATAATATACCATCCAATTACATATAATTTCACCATCAATAGAATGAAATTGTCGCTCGTGTGTACATACGGCTTACCGTCTCCACGACGCGATGAGATTCATTTCCACGTTCACCATTCAACGATGATTATAAAAATATATATTATTAATAAGTATGTGATATATAACATAATAATGATAGTATAAATATATATAAATATATATATATATATATATGTATGTATGTATGTATGTATGTATGTATGTATGTATGTATGTATATATGTATGTATGTATTTACATATATCTCATCCGTTTACTTCCGTTCAATATGATATGAAAACAGAAACAGCTTTTATGCATACGTACGGCCTACCGTATCCATAAACGGTGTTTTCCATTTCATATATCTATCTATTATACATATTTATATTCTGAATATATATGATAAATAAATAATTTTTTATATTCTGAAGGCAATTAAATCAGGATATAAGTGATACGATCAAGAATAACATGTTAAAACACGTACGATAAAGAAAGTGATTATTACCTGAAATGTTATTTTAACATGGAAATTATTATTAAATAAGTAGTATAAAGTCACAAATGAATCAAGTATTAAATCATAAATATGAATAGGGTTCTTGTATAATTTAATAACATACTATGGTCATTATACAGGAGGTTAAACATACCCTCGACCAAAGGAAAGTACAAGGTAAGGGTTATTTCCTCAATCTCATTATTATTCGATATTGTTTATATATAAGTATATACTGGGAAATATTTATCATATGTGTCCATGTTTCATTAAAAAAAATTATAAAAGAATATTTTAAGGTTTTATGGAAGGTACTCTTTAACTAGAACGTCATTTTAAATGTTTTTAAAGATTTATTTTTCTGAATATTTTTAATTAATTTCCATGTTTTCAAAATGATTTTAAGGATTTATTTACATGGAAATGATTGTTTTAAAGTGTTAATTTCTTTTAAAAGTTTCAAAATGGTATGTGACACTTTGATTCAAAAATATCTTTTAAATGACTTCCTTTATAAATTGTGTGACTTTTAAATTATTTCATGAAAAGGGGTATTTCTCTCAAAGAGTTTAATTGATTATTTTCAACTATATCAACATCCTTTGTTGGATATTATTCTTGATTGAGGTTGATTTACTATAATAAAATCTTCCATATTGTATTGAATGAGTTGCGATATGTTTGAATATGGATGTGATGTTTTTATATCATTCATGGTTTATGGTTAAAGTATTGACATTTTGTATTTTAGTTTTAGTATGAACGTTTATGTTATGTTTCACCCTTTTTTATATGAGGAATGCATTGGACTTAGTAAGTGATGGGAAAGGCCCGCTATAGCCCATCGATGCGTCGATAGGTCTCATGTGACAAATTAGTGTCTTATCACAAGGCCTTGATAAAATTTTTATTTTTAGTCTTAGCACGAGGCCTTGACTATATTGTTATGATGTATATCATTATGCATTCCCTCATTATGAAATTAGTTATTGCATGTGATTATTTGACTAGTAGAATATCCATGTGCATGTTTATATGGTAATGTTTGATTTATTTTTGCCATATTATGTTCAAGTTTATGTTTAAAAGGCTGTTGTTTTTATTACACATCTTGCCTTAAAATTTTATACCTTTTACTAAATTATTTACCTTTACTGAGCATTTGAACTCACCTATTTCTTATGTTGTGTCTTCCCAAGATTCCAAGAAGTGTATTATAATTGATATGCAGGGTTAATCTAGGGTAATAATGGTGCTCTCAAAAGATTATTTATGTTATATTTTATGTTTTAATGTGTAATGTAACATTCTTATATGTAATCTATTTTCCAAGACTACTAAACTGATCGGTCATTCGGGACTTTATTCCTTGTAATCATGCCAATGTATTAAAATAATGCACCGACTCTGTGCTTCTGGGGTCAGGGCATTACAGTTCGAGTTGGGGTGTTCTAACCTTATTTTATACCTTTCTGCACCAAAACTTCCACAAACTTCTTCTCCCTCAAAACCTTTTCATCCTTATAGTGTTGTATTTATCACTTTCTTTCAAGTTATCTCCATTATCTTTACAACAAGGGAAACAATGCTGCCTATACTCAATTACAAAGGTAGTGTTGATGTTTTCATAGTAAAATCATTTTCCGTAGAATTAATGTATTATTTCACATTTATGTTTAATTTATTTATTTTTAGTATTACTCACATAATTATTGTTTTTTTATACAGTTGGATTCTTTTGTTTGAGTTAGGGCGTTTTATCTATATTTTATGCCTTTAGACACCAAAACTTCCACAAACTTCTTCTCCCTCAAAACCACTTCACCCCTATAGTATTGCATTTACCACTTTCTTTAAAGTTATCTCCACTACCTTTTCAAGAAGACCAATGATGTTGTCGATGCTCAATTTTAAAGGTAATCTTGATGTTTTCACAGTAAAATAGTTATCCATAGAAATAATGTATTGTTTCATATTTATGTTTAAATTATTTATTTTTATTATTACTCAAATAATAATTGTTTTCTTATACAGGTGGATTATTTTGTTTGAGTTGGGGTGATTTTTCCATCTTTTATGTCTTTCTACACCAAAACTTCCACATACTTCTTCTCCCTCAAAACCTTTCACCCCTACAGTGTTGACGTTTATCAATTTCCTTCAAGTTCCCTCCACAACTCAATCACAGAGGTAATCTTGATATTTGAACAGTAAAATCATTGTCCATAAAATTAATGTATTATTTAATATTTATGTTTAATTTATTTCTTTTTATTATTACTCATAATAATTTTTTTCTTATATAGGTGGATTCTTTTTTTCGAGTTAATGTGGTTTGTTCAAAGCTACTCATGAAATGTTGGAAGTTCGACAAATAAAGTCAATGTAAATCATGGTAACATTTATAGTTAGGATTTTTTTGAGACTTTGTGACATGTAGGAATCAGTCACACTTCAATCTGACACACGATGTGATTGGTATGACTCCAAGTATTTCTTTCTATTTAAAATTGACATTAATTTTAGTAAAAAATACTACTGACATACTCAAAACTGATCAAAAATATTCATATTGATTTAATACTTTAATAAAACAATCCATAAGTCATTTTTGATGTGTAAGAATCAGCTGAACCTCAATCTGATACACGATGTGCCCGATATGACTCAATATGTTCGTTATCAGTTTAAAATCGATATTTGACTTTAAAAAGTGTCACCCACTGAAAACCAAGAAAACGCACTCACATTTTCTAAATAATTTAGGTCATAGATTCATAAATCATTTGTGACATGTAGGAATTAGTCTCATTTCAAACTAATACACGATGTGGTCCATATGAGTCAAAGTGTGTGTTTCAAGTTTAAAATGATATTTTAATAAAAAAATAAAATTGATGTACTCAGAACTGATCAAACACATTCATATTGTTTTGATAATTTAATAAAATAGTATATATGTGATTTGGAATATGTATGAATCAGCCGCACCTCAATCTGATACCCAGTGTGATCAGTATGACTGTAAGTGCGTCTTTATTTAAAATCGACATCGATTTTTGTAAAAAAACAAACTGACCTACTCAAAACCGAAAAAAAAAACACATTTAGATTATGTTGATACTTTAGTAAAATTATCCATAAATGATTTGAGACATTCATGAATCATTTGTGCCACAATCCAACGCACAGTGTGACCGCTATGACTCCAAATGCGTGTTTTTATTTAAAATTGACATCAATTTTAGTAAAAAGGCTAACCGGCCCACTCAAAACCAAGAAAACACATTCAATTTGTTTAAATATTTTATAAAAATTATCCATAAGTTATTTTTGATATGTATTAATCATCTTCACCTCAATCTGATACACAATGTGATCAGAATGAGTCAAAAGTGCGTGTTTTAAGTGTAAAATGACATTTTAGTACAAAAAACAAGTGAATTACTCAAAACCAAGAAAATTCATTCTTATTGTCTTGATACTTTATTAAAATGGTCCGTAAGTCATTTGGGATGTGTAGAAATCATCTACACCTCAATCTAACACACGGTGTGACCGGTATAACTCAAAGTGTGTCCTTTTTATTTAAAATTCTCATCAATTTTAGTAAAATGGACAAGTGTCCTACTCAAAACTGAGAAAATAAATTTAGATTGTTTTTATACTTTACTAAAATGATACCTAATTCATTTTTGATGTTTATTAATCATCCACACCTCAATAAAATACACAATGTGTCTGGTATGACTCTAAGTGTATGTTATCAATTTAAAATTGACATTTTAGTTCAAAAAGCATCACTCACTGAAAACTGATCAAACACCCACTAATTTTCATGATAATTTATAAAAATAATTCATAATTAATTTTTGATGTGCATGAATCTTTTTCACATCAAACTGATACACTATGTGATCAGAATGAATCAAAAGTGTGTGTTTCTAGTTTAAAATAACGTTCTAGTAAAAAAGAAAAATGATTTAATCAAAACTAAGAAAACACATTCATATTTTTTTGATAATTTAGTAAAATGATCCATAAGTCATTTGGGATGTGTAGGAATTATCTGCATCTCAATCTGATACATGGTGTGACTGGTATGTCTCAAAGTGCATCCTTTTTATATAAAATTGTCAACATTTTTTGTAAAATAGACAAATTTCCTACTCAAAACCGAGAAAAAACATCCAGATTGTTTTGATACTTTACTAAAATGATCCATAATTCATTTTTTATGTGTAGAAATTATCCTCACCTCAATATAATACATGATGTTCTCAGTATGACTCAAAGTGTTCGTTATCAGTTTAAAATTGAGATTTTAGTTCAAAAAGTGTCACTCACTGAAAACTGATCAAACGCTCTTGTATTTTATTAATAATTTTGTAAAATGATTCATAATTCATTTTTTGATGTGTAGGAATCTGTTTCACATAAAACCGATACATGATGTGATCTAAATGAGTCAAAAGTGTGTGTTTCCAATTTAAAATGATGTTTTAGTAAAAAAGACAACTAACATACTCAAAACCAAGAAAACACATTCAGATTGTTTTGATACTTTATAAAATGATCCACATGTCATTTGAGATGTTTGGGAATCATTCATACCTCAATCTGATTCACGGTGTGACTATTATGACTCCAAATGTGTCTTTTTATTTAAAATTGACATCAATTTTATTAAAATTAACACTTTCTGTTAATTTATTTCTTTATATTACTACTAACATAAAAAAAATTTCTTATACAGGTGCATTATTTTGCTTGACCAGGGGTGGTTTTTTCGACAATAGCATGAGTTGGGTCAGGATTAAAAGATAAAGGAACATTTATTTTTTTTGACTGTATGTAATAATTTCTATTTATGTAGTTGTATAAACCAATTTTTTAAATGTCTATAATATAGTATTTTTCTCTTTTGTTTGTTTTGTAAATTTCATTTCATTTAAATCCTGTATTGGGACTTGTTTTTTTATATCTGGTGTGTTTTTGGTGCTACGGTGTGTTTTTATAGTAAATTGTAGTGGTGTTGCAGTGTACTGTTACAACATACTCTAACTCCAATGGCCCGAAGGCCTTCATTTTTTATTGATTTTGATAATTCACCTTTCAAGGGGTGAGGTGGAACCCTTACAAGGCCCGTAGGCGTAAGTATTACATGGCTCGTAGGCCTTAGAGGAATTCAATGCCCATAGGCTTCAAACATTACATACAACCCAGACTAACTACTTGGAACTGCTCCTCCCCAGCATCTTCATCATGAAATCAGATCTCTACCTTCGCATGGCTGTTCGGCTAGGAATTCTCGTGCATACACAGGCTTGTCCCGATGGCAGGTGTCATACCCTCTCATTCTTGCAATCCGTTTAGCTTTTGTTGTGGTGAAAGCTCCTTGCTCATCCTCCTTGTAGAGATTGTTCCTTGTAGGTTTTCCGGTTTGCATCTGCACTTAAGGTGGACCAAAGGCCTTGAGGTGGCCCAAAGGCCTTACTGACCTGAAGGCCTGGGTGACCCAAAGGCCTTACAGGACTCAGGGACCAAATCGGTGGCCCGAAGGCCCAAACGGGGGCATATTCCCGGCTGCTACAGTGCCAAACAGTGCCTGCTACAGTGCTCTTATAGTGCTGCTACAGTACCCGGAAATTCTGCCTCCACCTGGATTTGATCCCTGGTCACTTGGATGCACTTACGGAGTCCTTACCAACTGGGCTAAGGCTCATGTGTTGTTACAACATACTCTAGTATGGCCCTTTATCAGCACTTTTAAAAGCACTGTTAAAAGTACTGATAAATTTATACTTTATCATCACTTCTATGAGTGCTGATAAACGGTCCTTTATCAGTTCTTCTATAAGCGATGATAAAGGAATACTTTATCAGTGCTTCTATAAGCACTGATAAACTACCATTTATCGGCGATTTTATAAGCACTGATAAAAGACCAGGGCTTTTAACCTTTCTCATGAAATCAGTGCTTTTCTAGCGCTGATAAAGGCCATTTCTAGCACTATTAAAGGCTTATTCTGTAGTAGTGATTATTTATATAGAATTATTTGATCATATTTTCTTCCATCCATATTATGCTCAAGTTATTGATTTAATGACATGTGTTTTAGTTATTTACCTTTTTATACTTTTTATTTCTTATTTATGATAGCTTCCGTTGTATACATACCCTTACTGGGAATCTGATATCACCCCTTATGTTTTATTTTTTTCCCAAGATGCTAAGAAGTTTATTAGGATTGATATATAGTGTTAAGATAATAGAATAATGGTGTTCTCAAAAGATTCACTATGTTGTATTTTATATTTTCAATTGTAATGTAAGGTTCAAGCATGTATCTAGTATTCCAAAACTACTAAATTGTTTGGTCCTTTGGGATGTGATTACTTATATATTATACCAATATAATAAAGTAACCACTGACTCTGGGCTACTAGGGTTGGGGTATTTAAACAGGGCCTACTAGAGGTGGGACTTGGACAGTCTCTATCTCCCTTCTCTCATTTGTGGCCTAGGATGCATACTCTTTTGGGGGAGGGGTTCATGGTGATGGTTATTAATCGTTGCCAATATCTTAAATTATAGGGTGTTTAAACCCTTTTTAAACCTTTTTTTAAATAAATCTTTTGTATTTTTTCGGTGATTTTGACAAAAGTGCCACTAATTTATTTGAAAGTTTAATTTAGAGGGGGTTGTGCACAACCCCCTCTAAATAACCACTGCTAACTACATTTCTTTTTTATATTGAATGTTTTCCGTATTTTTTTAGTGATGTTGTAACTTAATATAATGGATATGATACATAGTTTATTTAGTTTTGTTTTGTTTTATTTGAATAATTTTCCAATTGTTAGTCAATTTTATATGTAATACTTGGATTTGTATAATCTTTTACTTAAGTTTTGTTTTATTCTATCTATATTATTTAATATCTCATAAATGTTGTTAGCATTTTTTATCATTTTAGTTAACTACTTTAATGAATATAAATAAAAAAAAGTGTTTAGTTTAGCTTAGTTTTTATTGTATCATTTTTCATTTTTCATTCAATTTTATATGTAACTGTTGGATTTGTATAATCGTTTAATTTTTTTTATTAATTTAATTCCTAGGATAATGTCAGATCAAATAGTCGAGTCACCTCAATCGTCTAGGGAGGACCCTACACATAATTCTATTGGGAATCCTCCTCATTCCTATGCATAATATCCTTATACTTATGTAGGGAAAGAGAGGGATTCTAGGGTTGGTAAACGTGGTGGCACACATTTACCTAAATTATCAATTACTTATAGACGAGTCCATAGGATATCTATTGAGTCTAATGGTAATGGTAATCCTAGGGGTCCAAATTCGAAATAATTTAGAAGTTTTGTAGCTATTAAAGCTTGAGAGAAAGTAATTATTTTGATCTTTTATTAGATAAGTGTTGACATTACGACACTGAGTTAGCTATGGAAGACCACTTTGGTAAGCTTATTTATTATTATTTTATTTATCGTGACATTTTTTTACTAATATAGTTTAATTTTTCCTTCTAATCAGATAAAATATGCTTTACCTAGCACTAAAGAAGCCAGGAGGAGATTTTTATCATTTTTTTTAGGTGATGGAGGGATTTTAAATCAACACTAACTTTGGATTTCATTTCTAGTAGAATATAAAATAAAAATCCATGTGATATATAATCTTTTATAGATGAAGATAAATGGAATATGTTTATTTAAAGTAGACAACAAGAATCATTTTTGGTTAGTGAAATGTCATATTTTTTATGTTTTTTTATATAATCACTAAAAATAATTATATTAATCATTTGTTTGTCCTTAATTAACAAGAATCGAGGAGATATCATCAAGAGATCCAATTGAAAAACAAATACCATCATGATTTGTCTCATGGAGGGTATACCTTATTAGAAGAACAAATGATGGCTGAAAATTTTGAAAAATTGAGAGTTGAGTCTTCAAGCTCCTCAGATATTTCCCTCCCCCATCTAGACATGAAAAGTGGAAATGGCTTAAGATGATGAAAAAGGGAACATATCTTACAGAATACTTGAATTCTATAACTAAATATATTATAAGAATATATTTAAGTTATTTTAAAAACTCTAGATTTTTCAATTCACTAATAAATTGTACATATATTCTATATAGGAAGAACTTGAGTATCAGAGCACACAAGGGACATTCAGACCTGAGGTTGGGAAAGATATTTTGAATACTTCAATAGTAAATCTCAAACACTTGGGTCACATATGAGGATACAAGGTGAGTGTATCAATTAAAAAAAAAATTGGCCTCTTGGATCTTCTTAAAGGGGGGACGTATATAAAGAAAAAATAGATACTTTAGAATCTAAAATTTAGGAGATGGATGAGATGGTGGAGGAGAGGATTAAATCATTAGTATAATCGACGTTTGAAAACATATAGAGATATATTTGACCTACATATCCCACTCCTCCACCTCTGCCTTCATATCTTAGTCCCCATTTTCCTATATATCCCACTCTTACACCTCCTCCTCCGTAGTTTCCCGTATATTGAAAGTTATATGTTAAGGATCCCTAGTATTATATTGTAACATATGAGATAATATATACCCAATATCATCACCATATGTAGATGGATCATCTTGGGGTAACAATACATGATATTATAGATGCATCGACTAGAGTATCATACCCTACTAATGAGGTTTCTACAATTGGACACATTGTTGAACATTTTTTATTTTGGCCATCTATAATTGTCTGACAACTTACCATTGATGTATGAATAGATTATATCCTTTGTTTCATATTTTTGTTAAATTTGTATAAATATTTTAATGTGTGTGTTACATGAATACAGTAAAGGAAAAGGCATGTTGTATAGAAATAAAAAACATGTTAAGGACCCTTCAACTTCACATACAACTTTTTTTGAAGAACTTTCTGAATTATCACCCTATACATGTTACGGGTTATGCTCTATACATGATGATATGTAAGAAAGCTTATAAGAAATATTAGAGTTATAAGTTTTAATATTTTATTACTTATATATTATAAAAAAATTATCTTATTTCATACTTATCATCTTCAAATAGGCAATGGAAGTATTGCAACCAGTCAATTGGAGAGAGGGAAAAAAGGTCAAATATATGTGTATAAGGGTGACTTCATTTATTAGTACTACAATTTAGAATATATTTAAAAAGTTATTTTCAATTGGAAAATTCTTTTTAAACAGAAATATCATCATCAAGAATGAGTAATTGAATGTGGATATTATGTTCTGAGATTAGGTTAAATTTTATTATAATATTTTCTTTAATTTATCTTATAATTATACTAAGAATACATGTTTAATAATTCCCTTTAAATTTATTGTTTTTTGATGACCCCCCCTTATAATGGAAATAAGATAAATCGTTTACAAGGAGCATGAGAGGATTATTTTACAATTTTGATATGATCGTAGTTCATCTGTATATGTATATAGATTTTGAAGTTTAAATTTCAAATTGTAAAGTTACCGTAATTTTAACAAAGTTGTGATGTAAATATTTTTTTATAGAATTGAACTCACTACTAGAAAAATATCGTATACCAACGGTTTGGAGAACCGTTGTCTAATAATCTATGGGGATAGGTCTATACCAACGGTACGGTATAAGTAATATGAAAAATCTGTACCAACGGTTCCATAAAACCGTTGGTATATGTATTTCAAAAAAGAAGCATTCTGTTGGTTTGGATCCCAGTACCTTCGGTTTATGATTGAACGACTTAACCACTATCCTAACTTGATTTTTGTGAACATAATTTCATCAATATATATATTAATTATCATAAATATTTTAAATTTTTAATTATTTAATGTTCTATGTAAGAATATTCCATAAAAAATACATGTAACTATACCAACAGTTCTCAAAACCGTTGGTATAGACCTATACCAACGGTTTTGAGAACCGTTGGTATAGATTCTTTGATTTTGGGACCTATACCAACGGTTTTGGACAAACCATTGGTATAGGGGTGACCTATGCCAACGGTTTGTCCAAAACCGTTAGGGGTGTTATAGTGACGATCACAAAAAAAATGTCGCACAATACAGTTTAAAATATCCTCAACCTCTGTTATTGTTATTTGCATTGTTTCTGTCGAACTCTATATATTGTGTTCCTTCATGCGCAACTACCTTCCATAATTGTAAATGCATGCATAACCGTGTGCACAAATATTCTAGTCGCTGCATTTATTCTTTTCCCGAAGCAACATACGAACATGTGAATCTAACGCACTTCTTCAGAGTTGTTCAGGCTCATTTTCTAGATAATACTTCACATGTATTCTCTATTTAATGTCCATGAAACACAATTAACCTTCTTGAAAATTGATCCTGCATTGCAGTAAACAAAAAAATACATTTCAAAGTGCACCACAAAAGTATTTATACATGCTCCTATCCACGTGATCTTAATTTAGCATACAACACTTGCAAATTAATTTTCATATGATGGAAATGATTAATAAATAATTATGAAATAATTAAATCAAAAAAAACATGTAACGAGAATATGTAGTAAATCGGAATATAGAAAGATAAATAAAACATAGCATATTTTAAGTTTTAGAAAAACAAACGGATAAGACATTCGAATCACGTATGGCTTTCAAATTTCGTATGACTTTCAAATTTCATACAAATTTTTGTTTCTGTAAGACTTTCAGACCACGTACGACTTTGATTCAGCCATTTCTGAAGACTTTTATAGTTTCGTATGACTTTAGATTTTTTGTATGACATTATACATCATAAAATAGTCAAAATTGTATGACTTTCCTAAGCGCGTATGACTTTGCACAGAGCATATGACTTCTCAAAACAGATCTTAAGACTTTCAAAACCCAGTGAGTCGGGTTTTGTTCATCCGTAAGACTTTCAACACACGACTTTAATTAAAAAAACACGCCACTATGTTAGGTGTGACTAAGAGAGTTAAGTTACCTGACTTTACTCGAGAGGATCCTCTTGGTTGGATCATTAAAACAGAAGCTTATTTTTTGATCAACAGGACGTCGGAAGACATGAAAGTACATTAGTCACAGCTTTGTATGGTGAACTCCCCCCCACCCCCCCAAGTTGTGTAGTCTTCCCCCACCAATTAATTCCAAAAGCACTTTAAACATCATTTCCCCCCTCCCCAACTGTACAGTTATCACCAATACGCTCCTACAACACCTTTCTTTTTTGTTTTTGGTTTGATTCTGTACTGTTTCAGTTACTTAAAATTTCACTCTGATCCCGCAAAATCGACATTCATGGAACTCCTAACATGGATAAGCAGCATATAAACTTTATATATGTCAAATATATCATGGTGCTATAAGTTAAAATTCAACACATAAGAGAAAACTTAATGTTTAAATCAGCAAAACTGAATTTACATAACCATAGTTCTCGGGGTTGTTTGTCACTTGAGCGTATTTCCGTGCATATCACAAAAGCCTAAAAAAAGTCAAAAAGCAACACAAAAATGAAATATTAAATTCTACAAAATGGCCACTCAGTCTTACCCCAGACAACTTTACCACCTGGAGTCACAAGACCAAGCTCGCTCACATTAACCTGAAATTCACAACTAGTTATCGAAGGGCAGCCACGATTTTTATTCCAGGCATCATCTGATCACTGGAGATGTCGAAAAAACATATTACCTCTATGATTGTTCCCTTGGTCAAAAAACCAAGTGAGGTATACATTGAACCATTAGGGTTTTTCTTCACTCCAATAATATCAAGATTGAAAGTGCACTTCAGCTCCGGATGGGTCACATGGGACTTGGTGAACCGCAGTCCGGAAGGACGGATGAACCGCCCATACTTGGGAGGCTTCCTTGTGAAACCTTGCCCCACAAATGTCGCTTTCGTCACCATTATTTTCCATTGTTTGGATGCAAATATAAACAAACAAATAAATAAATAATAGATCAGCCTCCATAGAAATCAACTTCAGAAATCTTTAATCATGTGGCTAGATATTACTACCTCCAGATCTAAATACAAGGAAAAAAGTAGAGAATTTCCATGGTCCGAATATGAAAAAAAAAATGCATCAACAAAAGAACTTACGTACTTTTCCTTTTACCAGATCTCATAACTTTAAACATTTCATCTTCAGCCACAGGACTTACCTAGAAAAATGAAGAAAGATAGTTAGTTGCAGATTATCTAATCATTGAAGATGGCCCACTTCAAAACTTAGGGACCAGACATCTAAGGCTATGTTTGACATCACTTGTTGGGTGTTTCTTCTCTCCCTCTTATTTAAGCGGTTTACTTACGGAATTTAATAGCAAGTGTTTTTTCAGAAATAGAACAAACACCAGTTAATTTTTCAAACTGCTTATCATAAGTGAAAACAGTTATAATCTGTTTTCAGTAAGTGCTGAAAAACAGACCCTAATAGAGAAACAACCCAAAGACGCTTGATAAACACAAATTGCAGAGACCAATTTTACCTTAGGTAGAGTAACCTCCCATTTCCCAGCTTTCTCTTTCCGTTTCTGCTTTATGGAATTGCTGAGAGCCTGGAAGAGAAGGGTAAAAAGTCAACTCGGCATAACACAGTGAATACATGTGACCCAGATAGCCAACCCAAAAAATGAACAAATAACATACTTTTTCCCATGTAGTTGTTTCACGGTCCATGAGATAAGCAGGGATGGAACCTTCACAAACATCATCATCTACCTTTCGTCTATTTGATGATTCCTCATGCATAGCCAGTCTGTTGAGACAGCAGAACATTGTTTGTTAAACAAATTTAACACAACCAAAAAATCTCAAATTATCAAGAGCACCAAATATTATGTTTTTAGAAAGAGTAATGAACAATTTGTTCAGAAATAAAATGGAAACTAGAAATACACTTGACAGGACAATATCTATAAATAGATTTTTTTACTTGACTTCACATACCCAACAAAAATATTTAGAGATAAGAACGATTCAAATGATAAAAGATGCTCAGAATTACACATTTGGTCAAATCTTATGATGGTGGCAATTTGGCTATTTGTTTCTTAATTCAAAAAAAACACATATACTCTTATAGGATCATTCTAGATTGAACTATGACTACATGATAAAAGGGTAAAACAGGCTAGCAAATAATCATTAAATCAGAGAACACACAAAGCATAAAAATTAAAATTTGAAAAATGAACTAAAGAACAAGGTTTTATTAGGCATTCAACATGCACAATAATCTTGCCGCATTACTTCTAACTGGATCTCCCAATTGGAAAGATGAACTCCGCCTATGAAGCCATATGCAACCAAAAAGAATCTTTATGGGTCCAGAAGTCGGGGCCTAACTGGATTTACAAAGGAAACTGAAACACCTCATACTTCGATATGAAAGCTCTCATTCAATGTCAACATAACAACATTTAAATGCTTCAGAATGACAAAGGGAAATGGATTTCTGATCCATGTAAGCTTTCTATTATGATGCAGTAGTTCCTATCCATGTAATCTTTGTCTTAGGGTGCATCACTTATTTTTCCATCTCTATAATGTTGACCAGGAAGGGTGGTTGCTTCCCCCTCCCATAATCTCAGGCTGTTTTCCATAGTTTGTGGACTCATAGATGTAGGCCTTACACAGGGATCCCTCCCTGGAAGAGATCTGGTTGTCCCTCTTTAAGATGAATCCCCTCAAATCCAAAAGGGTTGATAGCCATCACACCCACTTCTAAAAAGTCAATGGCATTGGATTGGCTCAACTCTCCTCAAATTTGTTCTTCGCCTCCTGCTGCAAGGGAAGCTTGACCCTTTTATTAACCAAACTCTCATTGCTCTTACATCTAAACTCCATCATCCTACCTTTGTCAGGGATTTCAGCCCAATCAGTGTCTGCATTGTTGCATACGAGGTGGCCACTAATCAGCACATTCCATCAAGGTTTGACAGAGAAGCTCGTTCATATTTTCCAGTCTAACTTCAACATGTTGGAATTGCAAACCAAAACATGAGTCAAAGCTGCCTGCGGCGTCATTTATTACTTGCACATTTTTTTCTTCCATGGGTCAACCTCCATTTATTTTCTTTGAATGAATTTAAATGATCTACATTTAAATATTTGGTAAATCTATGTACCGTCATAAATGATCTGCATTTAATATTTTGGTCTTTCCTTGTACCGTCATAGATTCTCTGTATTTAATGTTTTGGTCTTTATTTGTACCAACATAAATGCTATGTATTTAATTTTGTGGGTCTATAAATTGATGTAATTGTAGTCTGAAATTTCAATTGTGAAAAATTGTGAAATTGTGTGAAAAATATTGAAAACTCCTTTGTGTTGTGTGCCAATATTCTACCTCTTCCATTCTTCCTCTCATATTCCTCGGCTTGTATAACCAACAAACTGGTACCAGAGCCAAGTTCCCAAGATTCTCCAATTTTTTTAAGATGGCCGCAATCCAGCCGCAAGTTCCGAAGTTGTCCAAGGAAAACTACGAAATATGGTGCATCCAGATGAAGGAGTTATTCAGGTCGCAAGAATTGTGGGAGATCATTACCGATGGGTATGTTGTACCCACTACGGAGGAAGAAGTTGCCTTCACGAATGAAGAAAATACGGCCCTCAAAAATCAAAGAAAGAAAGATAACAAGGCGTTGTTCCTCCTCTATCAAGGGTTGGATGAATCAACGTTCGAAAATATCACCGAAGCAACATCAAGCAAGCAAGCTTGGGATACCCTTGCCACCGTCTTCAAAGGTTTTGATCGAGTGAAGCGGGTACGTCTTCAAACATTAAGATCGGAATTTGAAGCGGCACACATGAAAGAAGGTGAGAGCATCTCTGATTATTTCTCAAGATTAATTGTTATTTTTAACAATTTTAAAAGGAATGGTGAAAAAGTGGAGGACATTCGAGTTATCAAAAAATCACTTCGATCTCTCACAACCAAGTTTGAGCATGTGGTTGTGGAAATCGAAGAATCAAAGTATTTGGAGAAAATGTCCATTGAAGAACTGATGGGGTCGTTGAAAG
This sequence comes from Viscum album, assembly GCA_963277665.1. Lineage (NCBI taxonomy): Eukaryota > Viridiplantae > Streptophyta > Magnoliopsida > Santalales > Viscaceae > Viscum > Viscum album. The sequence goes on along the minus strand of OY728119.1, from coordinate 1,678,565,768 downwards.
TGCATGAGAAATGGATGCAAAAGAATATTGGTTCAACAATAGAGCATGCCTTGGAGTCTAAGTTGACTCTACAAGAACAAAAGAATGGCCACACGCAACAAGGTGGTCATTGTGGAAGAGGAAGAGGGCGTGGATATTATCCAATCCATCAACAAAAGCAACAAAATCCTACCATCTTTAGTGGAAGAGGGAATGGTGGAGGATGATTCACGCGTGGTTGTGGAAACGCAAAGAACATTCAATGCCACAACTGTAAGAAATTTGGCCATTATGCGTCTGATTGTTGGAGCAAAGTGGGTCATGATGAACGATCCAACTATGCTGAAGCATCTCATCATGAAGAAGAAGGTACCACACTCCTCCTCGCACAAGAAAAGGCATGTGAACGCCCCGATGTGTGGTATCTCGACACGGGTGCAAGCAACCACATGAGTGGTAACAAACAACTGTTCGAGGAACTCACCGAAGAAGTTCGTGGTGACGTGAGTTTTGGCGACTCATCCAAGGTACCTGTGAGAGGCAAAGGTAAGATAAAAATCTATCTGAAGAATAGAGAGTCTAATTACATTTCTAATGTATATTACGTACCAAGTATGAAAAATAATATCATCAGTCTCGGACAACTTCTTTAGAAGGGGTATGTCATACACTTGGAAAATTATTCTTTGTCTATAAGGGATGCTCACAGGAGACTTGTTTCTCAAGTACAAATGGCGAAGAATCGCATTTTTCCACTGCGAATCAACACAAAGTCTGAGGAGTGTCTCTTGGGACTCATGAAGAATGACTCATGGAGATGGCATCTGCGATTTGGAAATCTACATTTTAGCGGGCTTAAACTTCTATCCTCATCAAGCATGGTGCGCGGATTGCCGGAAATTGAAGTTCCAAATCATGTGTGTGAGGCATGTACACTCGGAAAACAACAAAGGAACTCCTTCCCAAGTGGAGTGTCTAGAAGAGAAAATGAACCACTTCAGTTAGTTCACACTGATATCTGTGGACTGCTTGAAACACCCTCACTTGGAGGTAATAGGTATTTTATTACCTTCATTGATGAGTTTAGCAGGAAACTCTGGGTGTATTGCATCAAAGAAAAATCTTCTACATTTGCGATCTTTAAAATGTTTAAAGCTCGTGTTGAAGCTGAAAGTGGTTATAGAATCAAAGTTATCAGATCTGAAAGAGGTGTAGAATACACTTAAAATGTTTTTCAAGATTTTTGCAGGGAACAAGGCATCAAGAAACAATATACTGCTGCTTACACGCCACAGCAGAATGGCATTGCAGAAAGGAAGAACCACACCATCCTCAACATGACGAGGACCATGCTGAAGGAGAAAGGCTTTCCAAAGAACTACTGGGCAGAAGTAGTGGCATGTACTTCCTATCTGCTCAATCGGTGTCCAACCAAGAGCGTTAGAAACATGACACCACAAGAGGCATGGAGTGGCTACAAACCGAGCGTATCACACCTAAGAATCTTCGGGTGTGTTTCCTATGCTCAAGTTCCAGAAGCGAGAAGAAGGAATCTTGATGATCGTGGTGAAAAGTGAATCTTCATCGGCTACAGTGAAGAGTCTAAAGCCTATAAGCTCTACAATACACTAACCAATAAATTAGTGGTGAGTAGAGATGTGGTCTTTAGAGAGTAAGAAGCTTGGAAATGGAATGATGAAGAACCAAACAAAGAGATTCCAGTCGAAACAGAAGATCCTGAAGAAAGGCGTGATCATCAGGAGCAAATGCCAGCAACACCTTCCCTGGGAACATCATCAGTACACAGGAGTCCAGGAGGACATTCCATCACTCCTGAAAGGACTCCATAAAGTCAAAATTTGGTGAGCTCATCCTCACCCATGGCGCCCATAAAGATGAAAAGCTTAAGCGACATTTATGAACGAACTGAAGAGGTAAATCTTTTTTTCCTGTATGAAGATAATGTTCCTCTGACGTTTCAAGAAGCCACAAGGGTAGAATTTTGGAGAATGGATATGGGAGAAGAAATTCACGCCATAGAGAAAAATGACACATGGGAGCTGACCACACTTCCTAATAGCCAAAAATCCATTGGTGTCAAATGGGTGTACAAGATCAAGCGAAATGCTGATGGTGAAATCGATCACTACAAGGCAAGGATCATAGCAAAGGGGTACAAACAGAATTATGGGGTGGACTATGAAGAAGTATTCACTCCTGTTGCTCGCCTTGACACGGTGAGAATGATTATCTATCTTGTTGTTCATCACAGTTGGATGATCTACCAATTGGATGTGAAGTCTGCATTCCTGAATGGAATTCTAGAGGAAGAGGTCTATGTAGACCAGCCTGAAGGCTTTGTTATGCAAGGGGAGGAAGACAAAGTGTATCGACTGAAGAAAGCTCTTTATGGGTTGAAGCAGGCTCCTCGTGCTTGGAATGCACACATTGACAGCTATCTTCAAGAGAACGGCTTCACCAAATGTCCATATGAGCATGCAGTTTACATCAAGAAGAATTATCGTGGCGATATAATCATTGCATGCTTGTATGTTGATGATTTGATGTTTACAGGGAATAGTCGACAGATGTTCGATGATTTCAAGAAGGCTATGTTCAAGGAGTTCGAGATGACCGACAGAGGTCTCATGTCCTTATTTCTGGGCATAGAAGTAAAGCAACAACATGGAGGCATCTATATTTCTCAGAAGAGGTATGATAAGGAGTTGCTTGAAAAATTCAAGATGGCTAATTGCAATGCTGTAAACACACTTGTGGCAATGAGCTTAAAACTGACAAAAGATGGAGAAGGAAGAAGTGTTGACTCGACTCTGTTCAAGAGTATAATTGGAAGCCTGAGGTATCTCACAATCACAAGGCCTGATATTGTCTATAGTGTTGGTCTTCTAAGAAGGTACATGGAATCACCAAAAGAGTCCCACTGGTTAGCGGAAAAACGTATCCTCAGGTACGTTAAAGGAACGGTGGATTTTGGTCTTTTTTATCCATACAATGAAGAAGCAAATCTGCATGGATACTCAGACAGTGACTGGGGAGGCGACCAAGATGAAAGAAAAAGCACCACTAGGTATTTATTTTTTCTTGGATCGACTGCTTTCATGTGTAATTCAAGGAAGAAAAGTGTGGTCGCCTTGTCTACATGTGAAGCAGAGTACGTGGCGGCATCATCCACTGTTTGTGAAGGAATCTGGTTGAGAAATATGCTAAAGGATTTGAAGCATCCGCGGGATGGATCCACAGTGATATATGTGGATAACAAGTCGGCAATTGAACTTGCCAAAAATCTGGTGCAACATGGAAGAAGCAAACACATTGATACCCGATTACATTTTTTGCGAGATCATGTGAAGCATAAAACGATAAAATTGGAATATTGTCATACTACGGAGTAGGTGGCTGATATTTTCACAAAGGAATTACCGACAGATGTATTCAAAAGACTCAGAATGATGCTTGGAATGAAGCCAGTTTTTGTTTGAAGGGGAGTGTTGGAATTGCAAACCAAAACATGAGTCAAAGCTGCCTGCGGTGTCATTTATTACTTGAAAAAAAATTTATTCCATGGGTCCACCTCCATTTATTTTCTTTGAATGAATTTAAATGCTCTGCATTTAAAGATTTGGTAAATCTATGTACTGTCATAAATTCTCTACATTTAATATTTTGGTCTTTCCTTGTACCGTCATAGATTCTCTGTATTTAATGTTTTAGTCTTTCTTTGTACTAACATAAATGCTATGCATTTAATGTTGTGGGTCTATAAATTGATGTAATTGTAGTATGAAATTTCAATTGTGAAAAATTGTGAAATTGTGTGAAAAAACTTGAAAGCTCCTTTGTGTTGTGTGCCAATATTCTACCTCTTCCATTCTTCCTCTCATATTTCTCGGCTTGTATAGCCAACACAACAAAGGCCACTCCATCAATGAAAACATCATCATTGCATAGGAGATGGACCATTCTATGTGTAAAAAACAGAGAACATGGGGTGGATTGTAGTCAAAGTGGATCTCAAGAAGGTTGTTGATAGACTAGGATTGGAGTTTATTGTTGATTCTCTTCACAATGTTGGCCTCCCCGCATCTTCAATTTGTGTCACATCAATGAAAATCTTCTGAAATGGGTCTCTCTCCATGCCCTTAAAGCCAGGTCGGGGACTTATCCAAGAGTAACCGCTTTCCCATTACCTTTTTTCTCTCTGCATGAAGAGTCTATCCCATTTTCTAAGAGGTTTTGTGTTGTCATTAGGAGTTGATTCGGTCCCAATTCTTCTTTGTCGATAACCTTGTAATCTTTAGCACTGCCACAACCGACAAGGTTGCTAGCATCAAAGAGAGTCACACTAACTTCTATAGTAGTCCGGGCTTGTAGGTAAGAATTTAAAAAACTCATGTTGTTTTCTTTGCAAACATCTCACGGAGCTTAGACACCAATATTTGATCCTCCCTTGGTTTTGAACACTAGGACAATTTCTGAAAATGCCTCGATGTCCTATTGTTTCAAGGGCAGGTCACGCCCAAAAAAAATTCCTATTTAGAAGGTTGCATCAAGAAAAAGCTCTCTAGATGGAAGGCTCAATCCCTCTCTTTGGTTGGTTGTGTCGCCCAAACAAGATCTATTATTGAAGTTACTCCTTAACCCATGAAATCTAGCATTTTGTCACAATCAAAATGCAATAGAACTAAGGTCCTTTTGTCTTGGATTCATATGAAGGCGGGAGTCTTTCAACCGTGGTGGCATGAACCTTGTCCGATGGGATGGGATTTTCCTTCTACACATCAATGGCGACACTAGTCTCAAAGGCATCAATTTTCAAAACCATGCTTTTATCATGATGTTGGATTTTCACCTTGCCGCTAGGTAGAAGAAATTGTGGGTATGTGATAAATTACATTTGGTCCCTAATACACCCTGGTATCACAAAGAAGGCCTTAATGTTGTGTTTGGGAGTTTTTATGGGATGGGATTAAATGGGCATTGGTGGGATATAATTGAATGGAACAGTATGGAATAGAATGAAATTAAATGTTCTATTGTTTGGAAGTTTCATAGTGGAATGGAATGTACAAACCCTGCCATTATTTAATTTTTTATAAAATAAATACAATAAAATAATTTTTTATTTATAATTTTAAAAATTATCATTATAATTTTTATCTAATTTATTTTTTAAATATTATAATGGATTACTATCTGACCATGCCATCATTGACCCTCTGATTTGGTGGTTTAAAAAAAGGGGATTTAGAAGAGTAAGGAATGGCTTAGAAGACAAACATTCAAATGATGGACCTCTATCTCAAGCCACTGCATTATATTCCATGCCACTCAAAAATAAACTCTCAAACACACCCTAACTCACACACTTAGAGAAACATATCGGAGTGCTACCCAACCCAAAATCTCTTGGAGCATGGGTAATGGTGAGAATATCTAATTTTGGAGCAACATTTGGGTGGGTTCTCGAGGACCACAGCATCTAATTTCCCTCTTACCAGTTCCACGTGACAATATCGGCATCACTCTAAATGCCTATGTTGACTTTTCCGAACAATGAAATTGGAGTCTTTTAAAGCACAAGCTTACTTTGGTCTCACACTTGGATATTGGAGGAACTCAACCCTATCGAGGCAGCGGAAACTACAAGTTGGATTCCACTCATGGTCTCGTCATGGGAGGGGCAATCTCCTCTTCTACACAATGCCTTTGGGATATTGCCTAGTAATAGTCAACTCCCCATGTGGGGCAGCCTCCTCACCAACAAGAAGAATCAAGGAAGACATCTTACAGAGGACAGTAGTTGTGCCTCATGTTCCTTTGCTACTGAGGACATTGAGCATGACTTAAGAAAGTGACCATTCACAAACCAAGTATGTCAACCCCTTCACCCTTCATCCTTGAGGGTTCACTCCTCTAAGTAATCCTTCTCATATTGGTTGTAGGTTAACCTTCGTTTGATACTATCAAATTGGAATAAGGATTTTAGACTTAACTATTGGATGTTGTGGGGGAATAGGAATAAGTGAATCTTCACCAACAAACCAACCACACTAAGAGCCCTTTTTCCAAGGTCTGCTGATTGAGCTAGTAGATTGTATGTGCTCATCAATTCCCAACTGCTTTCCCTATATTTTCTTCTGGTTACCCCATTTCTTGCATTGGGTATGAGAAGCCTCAAACAAACATTGTTAAGTGTAACTATGATTGCTCCCTTACAAGCATTCGGGATATTACAACAACCGGCCTGGGGGCACCTGCAAGAATATCATACGAGGGTCGGCACTCTGTACACAACTCTAGAATGCCATCAACATTCTCACTCTTTCTCGTCGCATTGGATGTCATTCCATCATCCTAGAATCTAGCTATTGGTCATTCATCTAATTAATCAAGGAGGTTGCGCCAAGAAATTCAAACATTGGTATTTTTGGTTCCAAATCAAGAGGTTTCTCAACAGGAACTATTGTGTTCAGATCTCCCCAATCCACTGTGAGATCAATCAATACGTCGACCACTTGTCCTCCTTGGCAACAACCCTCCCCTTAAGCATTCATCCCACTTGTTGAGTCCTCATTTGTGATCCTTCACCCTGCACTCTGGAAACACTCATGGTCTGTCCTCTTTGAGGGCTACTACGTTGTAAATTCATAGTGTTTTCTTCAAATGTGACCAGAAAAATAATAGGCTTTTATCATTATCAAAATTTAGAACTACTAAAAATTTGTGTGACCCTTGCTAATAAAGCTTATAAAGCTTACAGTACCAAGTAATAAGCATTCAAAACGTTTTAAATGAAAAGTTGAGAGTAGTGAAAGATCAAACAAGATAAAAAGAGCAACTTGATTTTGCATTAGATATTAGTGAGGGAGATCACAATGATAAAGTACATAAGGAAAACAATAACCATTTTGGGGTATGAAAGAGTAAGTAGATAATAAAGAAAATGAAGAGGATTATAAGATTGTGTTTCATAAGAGTTGCATTTATGTTTATTCTTATCTTGTATTGTATTAGTATGATTTTATTCGAAGTTTTAGTGTCTTTTGTAACTAGGTAACTGGTTACGTGTAATAAATTTTTGGTTTAAAAACACTTTTTGAATATCTTGTGTAACACGTATAAACTGCTATGCACATTCTATTGGCATACATAGTCATGTTAATGATGACCTCTGCACTGGTTGGTATTCACTCATGGAAAATTTTGACTACCCTGTTATTTTCCATTATTCATCGTTTATAACATTGATGAAGATCCACAGTTCAAGTAGTGATGTCTGATAACAAATGCTTGGAAAGATCTCATGAATAAGTAAAGTTTCTAGAGCATTTTTTATTTTGATTATGGAACATTCATAAATACCCTAATTATACCCCTATTGCAATCATATCAGCCTCAGACTCGAATGCGTACACCAACATAGTCAAATGATGACACGTCAAATCAAACATTAGTAACATAGTTGATCACTCATCATGTTGTGAAACTGAAATGATAATAGAACTTATTATGTTATGCCAGTGAGTAAAATATATTTCTTTCGTTCTATTTCAATGTACGCTTGTTGTGTTTAAGGTCTGCATTTGAACTTCAGGGGGGAGGTCTCGAGTTCAAAACCTGGTGGAGGTAAGGACGTGCACGGGGGGGGGGGGGGGGGGGATTTGGTGGGATAGCACTGATAAAGGGTGGAGGGGGTGTGTGAGGGTGCTCTTGGGGTTGGAAAGTGCTGAAATCCCTCCTAAATGGAAGGATTTTTTTTAATTTTTTTTAATTTTTTTTAATTTTTTTTAATTTTGTTTACTTTTATCAGTGCTAAAAAAATCACTAAAGGAGTTTTATCAGCACTTTTTGGAGCGCTGATAAAGGGGACCCCCCTTTATCTTCTCCGGCTTTAACAGCGCTTTTCTAGCGCTGTTAAAGGCCATTTTTAGTGCTGATAAAAGGCGTATTTGTATTAGTGATTTTACATCAATTTCATATTACCGTCAATAATGACAATCTTTTACCCAATCAACTATTCAATAAGCTTTGAGAATTTCATCATACATGGTTTATCTCTAATTATATATTTACAATATCCATTATATATACTATTTCATGTACTCCACCCTTCCACGTGTCTCTCTCTAATTCACTCTCACCCTCCTATGCCTTCTTGTCGTAGTCTCCTCCAAAATCGTTACCCATTCCACATCGACGCGTAGAGCTATCTGCCAGTTTTCCTCGATAAGGGATTGAACCTGAAGAAATCTATTCTTCTTTGGTTCATGGAAATCTACTCACATATCTCTATTCAATGCAATCGCCCCATGTAATCTGTGTTAAGAAATCTTCCATTTTTCCACATAAGGGATTCCACCTGAAGAAATCTATTATTCTTCAGTTCCAGGAAATCTTGTTAACTCTCCCTTCAATGTGATGACTCAGTGTAATCTCATCTTCCTCACCCACACCCTGCAAAAGAATTCCCGAAATATCATCTTCCTTGACCTCCATCCTCAACTATATATCTCCTATCATCTAGAAGTAGAGCTCATCATTCTCATACCATTTCGGCTAAACATCGATTGTTCCCACCGATGTAGGATCGTCCACCGACGTAGAATCATCCACCGACGCAAAATTGTCCAATGATGTTGAATCATCCACCGAAGCTGAATTGTCCACCAACACTTGAATTCCAAGGTATTTTTCTAATACTGATTTCAGTACGTTACCTAACTTCAGGATGAAGGTTGTCTCCAAATCATCTTCAACCCACAACTGGGATTCCAAGGTATTTTTCTATTAATGCTTTATTCTCCTTGATAAACAAGGATTAATGAACCAATTCATTCAAATTTATGCTTTGACTTCTATGTCTATCCAAGGTATTGTCCAAGTCATCGTGGAAATACTATTGGATTTCCAACGCATCGTCAAGAGAGTGTCGAATTTTCAAGGTAACATCTAAACATAATTTTTAAACCGTAAGCATACCTCTTATACTATGTTCTCTGATCATTTTCCATAATGCAAAGCTGGAAGGCTGGGGGGATAAACAGGGTAGGTGGTACAAGAAGTAAGGTTTCTATTTGTCTCTCCCATTATTCACATTAGATTTGTTTGAAATTCCGTTCTTATTAATCCTATGTATGAATGCATGTTCATCAGGTTTGTTGAATGAAAAGTTCATGTTTATCATCCATGACAAACTAAAAATTTCAAGGGCATGGTTTTCAATTCAAAAATTTGATGGGTTTTTTATGGGTTTGTAGTAATGTGAAGAAGTAATTGTAATATTAAATTGATAATTTATCACATGCACACCACAATTAAGACAACTGGAAAGATAATGTTATTAACAGGAAGGATATTTTGTTACTAAATCAAGGAGCTAAAATGAGAAAATTCGTATGGGTTGGTGAATCGCCTATTTCATAGGAGTTCCAGCTTGTATGCATTATCATTTATGTTAATAATCTGAAAAGGGTCATCATCTTGGTGCATAAACTTTGATTTTCCCTCACATGGGAATCTTTTTTTCCAAAGCTATACCCATACAAGATCTCCAAGCTTAGTGTACACTTGTCTTCTTCCTTTGTTGTCTTATGATTTTCTGCATTTTTCTTCTCCATTTTCTCTTTTACTTCATGCAAATTCATCACATGTTCTGCTTTCTTTTACCCATACAATTAAATTCTTTCACCTGTAGGAAAGGGAACCATTTCAAGAGGTTTTTTTTGTATTGAATCCATAAAATACTTAAGGTGAATGTAAGAAAAATTCACATAAGACATGTATTCATCTGAAGACACCATTTTTTTTAATCACAGTTCTAAACAAGGATGTGATAGTACAATATACTACCTCAGTTTAACTGTCAGTTTTTGGAGAACAAGTTATACTGCACAAATACTTAGAGAATGGGCTGATTTCTGTAACATTTATCATCTCCCTCGTAACTACTTTTCTATAAAATGAAAGATCAGAAAATTTATTATGTGGTAGCTGATCATGTCAACACTACCCCGCCTCTCCTTAACTACTCAAGCCTTCTCAATTTCCTCTACAATGATCAAGGGATCTCTTAGGTACGTTCATTTTCTCAAACATTATCACAATAGTGATAGATAAGATTAATATAAAATGTGTATGAACACGTATAAGGAACAAATTTATCCTTTTTGATGAGTATAGACTGTACATTGAACATGTTTCCCAGTTTTGTTTTTCTTAGCTATTATTCACTACAACTGGGAAAGAAATTACTGTCATCCAACATCCAGAAGTGGTGGTCCACTAAAACAAAGAAGCACAACAATTCTGGCTGGCTATTACTAACACTGAATGATGGATAGAGTTTGAGTCCACATGGCACAATAGACTCTGTTAAAAACTGTTGCTATTTGTTATAGTTTTCACCCTTATTTTTTCTAATTAAACCATGTGTGTAAACATATTGTTATGTTTCTTGTATCAAAACAATATCTATTATGTTACATTCACAATTTCAATTTTCATATTTCAATGTTTTTTATTACATTTTCAATTTTCATGTTTCAGTCTCTATTCTCTATTCAGTTGCATTCACAATTTTAATTTGCATGTTTCAGTCTCTATTGTATCTCAGGATTGTTGTAATAATCCTAATACTCGATGTACATATATGGAGACATTGATCCACCCATTTTTTTATGATATTTGGGACCCAAATAGATGGTTTCCAAAAATGCATATTTTATGTTGTTCAACTTCAAGCCTCACGAGCTGAAGGGTGTACCAACGGTGCTGGGATTCTCGATACTGTTCAACTTTAAGCCTCACGAGTTGAAGGGTGTACCGGCAGTGCTGGGGAATTTGATTCCATAACATTCAAGGAGTCAATGTGTTCGCTGATATTTGTATCACAATCGACAATATGTAAAAACAATGACATGATATACTTTGTATTATAAACTACACTAACAATTCTAGAGTAAATGTATTATATAAAATAAGTGTTTTATATTAGTGTTTTATAATCTTCTATCCATGTATAACCAGTGTTTTATAGTTTTCTCTAATATGCAATTATAGTATAATACAAAATATATGTTTAACATTTTGAAATATCTTGAATATGGATGAAATTATATAATTTGTATTGTAATCAATATTATGGAATCTAAAATCTTTTTCTATGCATTATATACATTTGTATGTGTAACCTTTGGTTATAATGTGTCTCAAATATGAAATCTATGTGAAAAAATTCACACAAATAACACGTTATAAAATCTGTAAACTTTTTATAATTATCTATTATGTAATTTGAAATCTTTGTCTATAATGTGTCTATAACACAAGATCATTGTAAAATCTTAAATCTTTGTTTGTTAACAGTGTGACCATTAATTTGGAATATTTTTATGTATTTCTCATGACAAATATAATTATTCAACACGATTTTGATATTTCCTTAAACTTATTTATAATAACTTTTACTGCATAATAGATTCTATTTATTATTATTTCTCAATTAATGGGTCACACATCATTTCTTATTTTCATTTTTTATGCTACATAACTTGATTTTTTATTCATTCCATTTACATTCACATCAATTTCTTTACACCGACTTCATGTGTTTTCCAATATGTTGGGTGAGTTGGAAAATAGTGGCATAATGATGAATATATTACTACAAGATGAAAATCCATTTTGGTGTTTTTCACATTCAATACAATTTATATTGCAAATGGACATGGAGTAGGAATTATAAAGCTACAAATAAAACATGCAACACACATATGCAAGAAGATGGGGAGACTTGAACTAAAGACTTTCCTGACACCTCACAGGGCATCAATCACTAATCCAAACCATGGGGGATTCAATATAATGTATATTATGCATTATTTATAAATATTCAATTTATATAATCAAATATTTCTATAGGTGTTGTTATTAACTGCATGCTATGAAATGACCATTGATTGATCAACTATATTATTTTACAAAACATTGAATTACTTTAAATTCATATTCAATGTAAAAATTTATTTATGTGAAACTATATCCTCTATTAATATTTACTTTATAATATATGATATATTCATTGTATATTACTCATATGGAACAATTTTCATGACATGAAAAGTTACTAAAATACCTGAGAGAGATTTCTCAACATCTGTTTAGTATACTGGTAGAAACTTGACCTTCAATAATTATTCAATTTTTATAATAATGTATAAAAAGAGTACTCAAACTTTCTATATTTTTAAAATTAAAATGAGTGGAAATCAATTAGTATTGAAATCATTTAAACTTTCTTTGGGCAAAAACATGATTTACTCATTGTCTCACTTTTCCCCTTTATTTTCATATAAGAAGTTTGTTTTGATAAAAATTCACTGATAAATAGATTCCCCAATATATCTTCATCATTAGTTTATCCTACAAAACATGACTCTTTTATTTTATAGTAAAATTAATTTTTAATACACTATGCATAAATTATTTATTGCAATCATACACTTTCACATAATAAAAATGTCTCTACAATAAAAATTAGATACCATTTTCCCAGTGTGACATTTTCTATATATTATTATGAATATAGCATGCATGAATTGTTTGAAATCACATAAACCAATATACATACTTTATATATACATTGATTTAATATATACACACCCGTGTACATAAATGCAAATCTATATTTATATAGAATGGTTCCAACTACACATGTCACCATCATCCTTCACTGTATTTACATGTGTCACGAGCAACCCACTCACTTCATTTCTTCTTTCAATTTTGTCCCACTCTCCCAACAAGTGAAACAAATTTCATAGATCATCACCACAATTTTTTGAGCATGTGTATGAAAAATTGTAATTAAATGATCATGTCGTGCAAATGCACTGGTTGGGTACTAGTTTAAGAAACATCACTAATGCAAAAAAAACGTCACTAATTCATGTTTTTTTGTAGTGACATCATAAATTGATAGTTATATTTATTTTCAATATTCATGTTTTCACTTCCTACTAATGTTCTCCTATTCATAAACCTAGTTTTGTGATGACCTTTTCATTTTCTTTTCCCTCTTTTTAAGAGGGAATTTTATTAACCCTTCTTATGATGTGGGTTTCCCACAAAGGAATTTTAAAATATCAACTTTTTTTCATAGTGAAATTTAAAATTGTGAGGATGCAATTTACTTAAGGAGGGGGAAATGTAACACCGTGAGATTTTAAAAGAACACTATATTCAATAGCTTACATTGCACAAAACACTGAACTTAAATAAACTCTAAAATATTGTTATTTTAATATAACTGTTATAAACTAGCCATTAAATTGGTGGTTGTGAATAGTATTAACTATATTTTGAAATAAATATGAATTTTATATTCAATAAAAATTTAATTATTCTTAGTAAATGAACACATAATTTTTAGTAAAGTCATTTTATTCTTCAAATATATATTTTCTTCAAAAAGAGATTTTCATTCCTTTATATGATAAACTAAATAAAATTAATTTTTGATACTTTTAGAAAATATATTTAACAAAATAAACTTTATTTTTGGAATCATCGCGTCAAAATTGGTTTAGGGTATTTTTTAGGGAATCTTCTAAAAAAGTTGATTTTTTGGTTAAAAAGTAAATATATTATTTTTTACGAAATACCATAACTCTTATGAAATAATTATTATATGATCATGATTTCAAATTTATTAACCCTTATTATTGATCAAAATATATTTAATCAATGACATAATACATAAGGTGTTGCATTTAGAAATAGATGCTTAGCAATTTTGAAAACCATGATTTTAACCATAAAAAAATTGTTTTTATGAGTTATACGCATAACATATTTAGAATTGATTTTTATCACTTTTATAAACAAAATCATGAAAATGGATTCCATATTTGGAATCAATAAGTCCAAATTAGTTTATAAGTTCATTTTAATTTTTAGGCATAAAAAAACTACTGTGGTAAAAATAAGATTTGTCGCAGTATAAGTAAAATAATGTAGTGGGTTAAAGTTAAAAGGTAAAAGATTAAAATATCTAAAAACTAAAATATTAAATGGGTGGTTTATTTGTTACTAAAGATTAAAAATATTTTAAAAAATTAATTATAAACCTAATTAATTTGAATTAATTCCACTCAAATGTGGTTGGCTTTAAATATAAAATAATTATTATTTAATCACTTAAAACCACCTTTCCTAAAGTATAAATATCACTCCTCACCACCCCCTTTCTTCTCACAATCCTTGAAGAAATTAAAATATCTTTTAAAACCTATCCTACCCACTCTCCCCACAATAAGTGTTGTTGGTACCACCCAATAACCAATTCAAAGTTTCTTAATGGGTCCTTCAAGGAGGTGATATTCAAGAGGTGACTTTCTCAAACAACTTCTCTTAATTTCTTTTCTTCTTATACCTTCTATTAACATACTTCATACATCAAAGAAAAATAAATCCAGTATAATTTATATAATTTAATTTTTTATTTTTAATGTAATATCTTCTACCAACCCCTTTTCTCATCTCCTCTTATTCAAAGAAACGAAACCATTGTCCAAAGCATGGCTATTAATCGTCTCTATGGATAATGATTTTTCATTTTCCATTACCGCCTTCAAGGATAATTATAAAAAGTATTATTATGGTTAAATAATAATTTAATATGTATATTATTACCAATTTAATATTCTGTAACTAATATAGATACATATTATTAAATAAAACGAAACTAGTTTTTGATGGTCGGAAAAACCGCCAAAATAAACTAAACATTTATCATTAAATTTTTATCAAATGAATCATTGTCATGTCAGAAAAAAAAAATGACATATTGGCCCATTTAAACTTATGAATTTTTATTAATACCATTTCATTTCAATTATGAAGTTTTATTACTATTTGAAAAGAACATTCATAATTATACACAAGTGAACCGACCATGAAACCGTGAAATAAACACACTTGAAACAATGAAAATAATGAAATATTATTAATGAACATCTGGTAATATATTATAAAATGATCATATAAGGTATTGTGAATATTAATATAGTTATGGAATAAATTAATAACATTCCTTAAACCATTATATGGGATGTTTATATACGCACAACTAAAGGGAAGCATGAAGTAAGGAACCTTTTAACTCAATTTACATTCATTGGTTTAAACTTATATTGCATTGATTATGTCATGCTAAGATTATGTGTGAAATGAATTTTGATTATCTTATGTTGTATTTCAAATTTTATTATGTGTATTTACATATTATACACATAATCGATTCATTTGATTAATGATCACTTCAACTATATGATATTTGTAAGGGACTTCGTATCAATTTTATTTCATTGAGACATATTTTGATGTTATGTACCTATAATATTTTATGGGGTGTATATAACACCCATTTGACATGTTATATAACGAATTTATTTATTTTCATGATATTTTAAGTCTTGTTAAATGTTATATTTCATAGTGCATATGATTCATCTGATTATAAAGTGGTAAGAGTTTATTTCACAATCTCGTCATTATTCAGGATTATTTATATTTAAGTATCTATTGGGGAATATTTCTATTCCATATCCATTTTTATTATAAGTATTTTCATTTTTTTATTATCCTATGATTTTAAATTCATTTTTACACATGTTTTACTTATTAAAAAATGGTTTGAAAGGAATATTTTTTTCATTTTCAAAACAAGGTACTTTGTGACTTTTTTAAAAAAAATATATAAGAAACATTTTGTTAACTTATAAGGAATTAGTGGATTTTCTCACTATCATAATGTATTAATGTTTTGAAGATTTATTTACAAGTTTACATGGTTATTTTCAAATAAAATTTTTTCTCTTATAATTTCATATCTTTTTAAAAATAAGTGATTTTCAAATTGAAAAGGAGTATTTTCCTCCATAATTTTTTAGTGATCTTATTAAAGTACTTTCATCTATGTCAACATAATTTTTTGAATCTTATTCTTCTTTGGGGATTAATATATTTTTATATCATCTACCATATTTTATTGAATGGTTTATGATCTATTTGACTAGGAATGTAATATTTAGATACCATTCACCATATTACTCTAGATGGTTTGTGATTATGTTTACTTATTGGGGAAAATTATTTACATTTCATATGGTAGTTTTAGTATAAATGTATATGTTGATTATATTTCACCCCTTTTATATGAGGAATTCATTGGACTTGGTGAGTGATGGGTGGGGACTGTTATAACCTCTCAATGCATCGGTAGGTCTCATGAGACAAACTAGTTTGGGTATTGGCTGATGTCTTACCCGTTTATATATGTTGTATTGGTTGAATCCTTGGAGGTATGTTTATGATGTCCAACATTAATAATTCCCTTATTTAAGTCCAATTGTTAATTCTAGGGTTATTACAGAAGGTTTGATCCTGTGGAATCTAATTATTAGCCGGGTATACATCGTTAACAATTTTCATATATAATTTGTGTTCAAGGAAAGAAACAACATACATTCCATAACTACCCTGTGTGTAAACAAGCACCACCAACGGCCACATTTTTTAGTGGGTTTCTAGCCTATATAGATCATAATATCATCAGAAGAAACAAAGACACAGTAAAACATATGTTACTTTCCCAACCCCCTATTTTATTATTTAAAATGGATTCAATTATCTTCGTTAATATTGGATCAACTATTTTAATAGAAGATCCATTCATATATCCACCCTGCATGATGCATAATGAATAGGGATAAAGGAAACCTACTTGGAAGAAGAAACTATCAGCACTTCCTTATTGCACCAAATCAGGGGGCGTGCATGCAACAGAAAAATCCTCCAGGGAAAAAAGATAGATCCAAAAGCCACAACACAATTCATGATTCCTCAGGGGAGAAAGGTTTTGGGTACCTTGCAACAAGAGAAAGGGAATTGCATAAGGAATAGAATATCTCATATTTATAATGTACAAATCCTAAATTAGTGATAGAAGTGATTTTTAAAATCCATTAAAGGTGAATCCTGACCAAGACCATACGATTTGAAAGTCAAGGGAAGATTCGGGTTTTTAGAAGATAGATACGATTTGAAATAGCTCAAAAACCATTAAATATAGTATTAAACTCATTTTGTATCAAAGAAATTTTTAAAGGGGAGAAATTGGAAAAAACCGGAGAAACTAGAAATTTTAAAAAACTATTGGAAATGACTCGTCGTTAGGTGATTACCACTATGAGTCATCAGTGTGAGTCACTAGTTTGAGCTACCGGTGGATGAATTAATATTCTAAGCTACCATTGGATGACTCATCATTCTAAGCTACCGTCGTGACCTACCACTGTGACTCACTTTTATGACTCATTGTCGACGACCTACCAATGGAAGACTCTCCATTGAGAGATACTGGTGGACGACTCACCATCGCGAGTCACCGTAACAACTCACCGCCACAACTCACCACTCGTGACCTACCAGTGGATGACTCACCATTTCGAGTTATAGGTGGACGACTCGCCATTCTGAGTTACTGATGGACGACTCACCGTTCTAAGCTATCGGTGTACAATACATCGTTCCGAGCTACATGTGGATGACTCACCGTTCTGAACTACCAGTGTATGACTCGTCGTTCCATGCTACCGGAGGACGACTCACCATTCCGAGCTACCATTGGATGACTCACTGTTTCGAGCTACTGGTGGAAGACTCACTATTCCAAGCTACCAGTGGATGATTTATCGTCATGATTCACCATCATGACTCACCGTCGCAACTCACCCCTGGAGACCTACCGATACCAGTCACTTTTGTGACGCACTGTCGCAACCTACCATTGGGGAACTTGAAAAACTGAAAAATTTTAAAACTCTTGAAATGAGTCATCGTGACCTCCCACAACACTTCAACCACTGGATTTCCATAGAGTAATGGGCCGAAGAGGTCTGGGTCATTACATCAGATACCTATCAGACTATTCTCACCCTGAGAATTAAAAACCAAGTCCAAAATAAATATGGGTTCGAACAAAAACCTCACAAGATACATCTCAAGGATCCCGCTACACTTGATACATTGCTACCGAAATCAAATTTCAACAATAAACCACCCTACATTGTTCAAAAACTAGAGTGGAAACCTCCTTATCCCAGAAAACCACCTTTGATATCTGCTAACCCAACTATCTAGAAGGCACACCACACAAGCACAATAATCATGCCATCACGAACACACAAATTGGGGAATTCCATTCTCCATGTAAAGATATTATCCACTCTGGGTAGCACAGACTCACCCACATGGGTTTAATCGCATCACAATCAATGCATCTTGATTAGGAATTAGGTCCTTCTCTCTTCACATGTTAGGACTTTATCACACATTAAATAACAAGGAAACAACTCATTTCATAACAAATTAAGGTTCAAATATTACATTTCAAAGAAAACAGAACAGTGAAAACTAAAAACAACTATGGGTACTGGGAAAGCATCTTTACTTATCTCTCCCAAGTACTCTTCTCCAGGCCACCATGCCTCCACGAAACACAATCCAAAGGAATGGTCCACCTACACAACACCTTCTCCTGACAATCTTGGATATCTACTAGCTGCTCCATGTATGTCGTGTCATCTTCGATATCCAACTCTCCTCAGACAATGATATGGGAGTCATCATGTAGATACTGATAGAGTTGAGAGACATGAAAGATGTCGTGAATCCTCTCTAATTGTAGTGATAGTTCCAACTGGTATGCCACCTTTCCAACTCACCCCAACACCTCGAAAGGTCCAAAGAAATTGGGAGAAATCTTACTACCCCAACAAAATATTCAATGCCCACGTTGAGGGGAAACCTTCACGAACATGTTGTTTCTTACCTAGAACTCCAAAGGACTTCTCCTGTGATAAGAATATGAATTTTTCTAGTCCTTTGCTACTTTCATCCTCTCATGAACAAGTTGAACCTTCTTTGTCATGCTCTGCACAACCTCAGAACCAAGGACAGTTGTCTTTTTTTTATAAGGGTTGAGGGTCAAGCCCTCTTTATTGAACCAGAAAGAAACAACCTCTTAAATGGACTGGGAGAAGAGGCAACCCATTACATGACAAGGGAAAAGATGCCCAAAAAGAAAAGCCCGAAGGAAAAACAAAAAACATAAAAGACAAAAAGGAAGCAGATAGAAAAAAAAACAAGCATTGGAAAGAACCTCATCACCCCCTCTGTCAGCCCAAGCAAGGTGTGATCCGTCGAAGGAGTTGTCTCTCCCCCCCTACCAAGAAGTTGTGTCGTGCTGGCAACACAACGCGGCAGATCACTCTCCCAATCCACACCGAAATGTAGATGGAAGACCGGATGATAGGTTCCAGCACACCTATCTCTCTTTCGAGCCGCCCACCCGATAGTGCATGCGAAAAAACACAGCACTATCAACCTGATGCAAGACAAAACCAGACAGAAACACAGTGCAGAAGATCCAACAAAGTGTCCATCCATCCAAGTGGACAAATGGTCGATGATGAGTGACAACACACCCATCCTTCTTTCTAGGTCACCCACCCGACGTCAAACTACAAGATGCAGAAACGCCTGCCAAATGCAATGAGGAAAAATCCAATGCTCGCAAATCCACCAGTAACCAAAATGGAAAACACTGAACCAAACATAGCTGAAGTCATAGCTCACTGCATCAAGCAATCCATATCCCTCGGCCTCCACCTGAGACCTCCAAAACCGAAATACACCATACGTAGATCATAAGTAGTAAAAATCCAGGGGAAAAGCTCAAAAAAATCCAAGCAAGTACAGCCGAGCTCGTTGCAAATTGGCCCTCCAATCCAATTCGCAACTCCCTTCAATAGTAAATCCACAAATGGAAACCGGTATGAGGCATCAGGGGGGGCAGCCCGATCATCGCATGTCTCTACAAAAGCAACAAAAACAACCAATTTCGGGGTGGCCCTAATCTACAGTCCGATCAGAGCCTGAGGGAGAGACAAAGCAGAATACAGGGGAACCAAAACACCAACCAGAGAAACCCACACTCAACCATTGAATAAAATCCGTCAAAAGCACAAACACAGACCAAACATCACTCAAATCATCAACAAACAGCATCGTCGTCCGTCAACCAGAACCAAATTGCCAGTGAAGACGAAGCAGACCAACCAAGGTTAGTCAATCTCCAACTATAGAAGAGCCAAATGATCACCAATGTGTCCGACAACCACACAATGAAATTTAGCCACTGCCACAGAGGAGTCCCCGCCGCCGCCAGAAACTCCAACATTGCCATTCAGAGGAAAAATTGGACGAAACTTACAGTGAATGGCCTCCGCCTAAAGCCAGATCTTCATCATGTACAGATCATAATCCACACAAAAATATCGAGTAGACCAGGGGGTCCGGATCAAGAGAACCGGGGAAGTGGAGTTCCAGTGAAGCATCATCAGCAGCCCTCTCCATCGCCTCGCTTGCAAAATCCCAGGAAAAACCCGTGACCTTCGAATCGTGCCGGAGGATTCAGATCTGGGAAGATCTGAAAAACGGAGTCCAAAGGACCACCAAACCATCGAACCGCAACAAAGACAAAGAGAAAACCACCATGAAATGACACCAAGAGGCAAAGCGGAAGGGAGAGGCTTGGAAGAACCCGATGCAGAAAGTGAATGAGATGAGCAGAAGGAGAAATGAGAACGGTATAAAAAATATCTGATGCGAAGGAGAATCACGCTCGGGGAAAGGAAACCCTAAGCGAGGTCTTACCTCACTCGGGAGAGAGAACCCGGCGAGAACGGCACCATCTTCACCAAGGACAGTTGTCTCCCCAACCTATGTCCAGTACTAAAGTGAATGAAATAGTCTTCTATATAATGATTCAAATGGAGTCATGTCAATGGAAGAGTGATATTTATTATTATAATTGAACTCTAAAAATGGAAGACATTGTACCCAAGATCCTCCAAAGTCTAAGATGCATTCTCACAACATATCTTCCAGCATTTGGATAGTCTGTTTTGTCTTCCCATCTGTCTAAGGGTGGAAAGTAGTGCTGAGGTGTAATTGGGTTCCAAAAGCATGTTGCAATCCCATCCAGACTTTCGAGGTAAAACGTGTATCCCGATATGATACAATGGATCTCAAAACTCCATGAAACCGCACTACCTCATCCACATACCTCCTTTCTAAGGAATCCACCATGCCCGATTCCTTGATCACTAAAAAGTGGGAAGATTTCGTCAGTTGATCCATTATCACCCAGATAGCATCATAGCCTCCCTAATCTCTGGGTAACCCTGTGATAAAATCCATTGAGACGTAATCCCACTTTGACTTGTGGGTATCTAAGGGATGAAAAAAAAACCACCGAGAACATGGTTCTCAACCTTCACCTTTTGGCACACTATGCATTTTTTTCCACAAACTCTTCCACTTCACGTTTCATCCCAAGCCACCAAAACTGCATTCTCAAGCCAAGGTACATCTTGGAAACTCCTAGGTGTACCTCTAAGGGTGATCTATGAAACTCATGGAGGACTCCCTCACACATCACCATTGGAACAAACATCATTCCATAGAACAACATCTAATTATGACCATCCTCCGACCATCCCTCTGGAGCATCACCATGGTCAACGTGATTGTGCATCACCTCTACCTATAAGTCTCCCTAATGAGAATCTTATACTTGCTGTATTAGAGAAGATTTCACTGTTATCATAAACAAATATCCTCTACCACTGTCCACCCTTGCATCTAAGTGTTAGGTTGCCAACTCCTCCTTTGCCTTCCAATAATCCGTAGATTCCCAAACAACCTCCTTCTATGAATTTTTTCTCAAGGAATCAACCACGACGTTCCCATTTCCTGAGGTGTATGAGATCTCAAAATCATAGTCCTAAATAATCTCTATCCACCTTCACTATCGCAAGTTCAGATCTCATTGGGAAAATATATACCTCAAACACTTGTGATTTTTGAATACCACAAAGTGCTCCCCAATGAGGTAATGTCTCTACAAATTTAGCACAAACATGATCGTTGTTAGATCTAGATCATGGGTATCATAGTTATGTTCGTGAAGACATAAATGACTAGACTCATAAGATATCATTTCCCATTGTTGCATCAAGACGCATCTCAAGCCCATACATGAAGCATCAAAAAACACCTCGAACATCACCCCTTCTTATAACAACCAGAGCACTGGATCACTAACTAACTTCCCCTTAATATATTTGAACGCTTATTGGCACTGATTTCTCAACACAAAATCTTGGACTTTTCTGGTCAGAGTTATCAACGAAGTTGCAACTTGATAGAAATCGAGTAAAAACCTCCAGTAATAGCCTTCCAGACCGAGAAAACTATGAACCTCTGCCTTATTATTGGGTGCTTCTTAAGAAACAACTTCCTCAACCTTCAACGGGTCCACTGATACACCCTAACGAGACACCACGTTCCTAAGGAAATGTACATCTCGTGTCTAGAACTTATACTTGGACAACTTTCCATAGATTTGGCGGCGTCGAAGAACTTGTAAGACGGTTATGAGATGGTCAGTATGCTCCTCCTCTAACTTCAAGTAGATTAAGATGTCATCGATGAATATGATAATGAACTGGTCTAGGAACTCATGAAAGACGAAGTTTATAAGACCCATGAACATGACTAGTGCATTCGTAACACCAAACGACATGACCATGAACTTGAAGTTCCTATACCTGCACCTAAAAGCATTCTTTAGGATATCACCCTCCTTCACCCTAAACTAGTGATATCTAGACCTTAGATCAAACTTAGATAACCAACTTGCTCCTCTCAGATATTCAAAAATATATTCTATCCTCAAGAGAGGGTAACAGTTCTTGATCGTCACCTAGTTCAATCTCTGGTAGTCTATGCACAACCTTAGACTATCATTCGCCTTCTTCGCAAACAACACCAGAGCACCCCATGGTGACACACTGGGTTGGATAAAACCAGTATTCATCAGGTCATCAATCTAAATTCTCAACTCCCGTAACTCATAAGATGTCATCCGATAAGGATCCATCAAAATCAGAGAATCACAAGGCTATAGGTCTATCCCAAACTCAACATCACGTCGATGGGGTAGAATCACAACCTCCTCGGGAAAAACATCCTGGAACTCCCCAACAACTCTGGTAATATCCACCATCCCAAAATCTACTGATTCCATTGACATCTCATCCAATAAGGAAAGGTGAGGCTTCACATACCGACTGCCCACCTGACAACTCCGCCCACTAATGAAAACCACATGATGGTCATTCGCATCTAAAAACATGACTCTTTTCTAGAAGCAGATGATAACAGCACGTACGGAATGACAAGACTGACATCGTATGGCTACATCTATAGCAAGAATAGATCCCCATGAGACTGATATGGTCTCATTATCAGTCTACATCCCCAACACATATCAAACAAGTTGGTCTGACCTCCGACTGGCATACTCAACACCAGGGGCATGGGAAGCCTCTCCACATCTATTCATAGAGCATGGGATATATTAAGTTAAACAATGGAGTTAAAATCTCCTAAATCAAACAAAGAACATGCAAGGGTACTAAAAACATTAATCGTACCTCTAAAAATCCCTGGCCCTGATGGAATTATTGCCTATGTGGCATGAAACTAACCACACCTAGCTCCTCTTCCCCTCTTCTGATGACTAGCTCCATGACCACAACCGAGTTGAGGTCCCTGAGGAACTCCTTGAGGTCGTCCTATACCTTCTACATCTCCCCTTGGTGGAGCATGATCATATTTTCCCTACTATTGAAATGGCCTAACTAGAAACTACTACTGAGGCTGGTGAGAAACATGTCCACCTCCACTATACTGAGCTCAAACAGCTACTGGTCACTGGTTCTGAAGATGGCTGCAAACTCCATAGAATAAACACATTGTCCCCAATCCCATAAGAGGGGCATGAGAACCACTAGCACCATAAGTCCAGAAGGGAAACTGTTGAAGTTGCTTCCCTACTAGTCGAAAACTCGAAGGTCCTAGTGCCTGAGATTTTCCACTGACAGACCTACCTCTTGAAGAACTTTGTTGGCTCCCCTCACGCGGTATACCTCCTTGCGAGTGCATCCACTCGATTACTTATGTCTTCTTCTGAACTTCCAAGTACGTCAGAAATGTAAAGGGAGTAACTACATATTGGATAGAAGGATGAATTTCCTCCTTTAGGTGTATCACATGAGAATCCTCATCCGGAAAGAGGTAGGGGAAAATGAAGGATATCCTTGAACTTAATCCCTAGATCCCACACCGATATACTCCAATACTAGAGGGAGAGTAACTCCTACCTCTTTTTATTCTTCATGGTCGATGAAAGGAATTATTCTTGGAACTCCTTCTCGAAATCAACCCACAGAATGTCAGCCTCCCTCCTCTCCCCTAGGTACATCTTCCACCATTGATGTGCAGCTCCCCACATCTGAATCATTGCTAAAGGAACCCAATACTCCTTTGGAGCTCGGATCAAACTGAAGGTTATCTCAAGCTCCTTGAGCCATCTCTCTATCTCCATGTCCGAAACATTACCCTCATACTTTTCCAAGTTCTGCCGCTAGAAATCACGTAATGTTCTCTGCCACTGGTCATCCTTCTTCACTGGATCAGCCCTCCGCCGATCAACCGGATCGGCCTGCTGAGCCTCAACTGCCCAAGCCACATGAGGACGATGACTGGGTTTCATAACTAAAAGTTAAACAAGGAATTACTAAGCCCGATTAGTATGGAATTTTATTTAAGATTCATTTTAATTCATTTCACTCATTTAGTTATTCATTTCAAATTCCCCAAAACAACCCAAATTCAAATAGGAACAAGTCATTATGATGCATTTACCTTTCCTACGGTCACTACCCTACAAATGGTGTAGCCTCAATTAGTTGTTTTTTAAGCTTAGAGTAATTGCATAAAATCACGGGGGTCCCTAAAATCTCATGTCCTAGCCAGTATTCACTGACCTATGTCATGCACCAAGATCACCTAACATAGTTTCCCTACTAACCCATGAAATCCTCACTATTATTAACACCAAATTTCATCCTATCTCTTAACCATCACCTATGATACCATTCTGTCATGACCCCCTCCCTCCAAAGATGCCCCTCCCAGACTGGCAATGAAGTAAGAGAGATAATGACCCCTGAGTCCCACCTCCAATAGGCCCCGTGGTGGAAACTAGAACCAAGGGTATAGAGATCTTGCAATATGGGAGGCATTACCCTTTATATGAAAACAAGATCAAGAGATAAGACATAATATATATATAATAAAGACAAAACCATCTCACATGAATTTTCAAAACAAAACTACTACAAATACAATAAAAACTCCAAAGTAAATACCAAAAAAAATTCTAAGCATCAACACAACAACTATCCCAGTGTTTGAGCTAGTAAGGTTCAACACGGTACATTTAATCCTCCTGGAAACCTGAAAATAGTTTTACATATGTGGGATGAGCATATGAGTATACTCAGTAGGAAAAACCATTGTATCTCATGAAAAATTTGGAGAAGCATACTAAAGCTCCCATGAGAAAACAACAAAACCAACAATGCCTAACAGGGCATACTAACCATCCCCACATCACCAAGGTATGCTCACTAAGTAATTCAAGTCAAGTAAAGTAATATAGTAAGAACATCAATGATAGGGTACCCCACACCACTTTCCCATTGATTAGCTACTCTCAAACCCTGAATACAAATATCCTAGAACTCCCACCTCTTCTGAAAGTACCACATCACAATCCACTAGCACACACCTGAGCCTCACAGCTAGTCCCGTCACCTGGGAAAATGAATCTCATCATATCCCGCCCACACACACCTAGGCCACATAGCCACATCCTACCCATAGACACCTGGTCCACATACCACATCACATCCTGAAAACACATGGGAAAGTAAAACACATCTCATCCCGAATACACCTAGGAAAACACAACACATATCACCCAGAAGACAATTGGGAAAACACAACTCACTCGCACACACCTAGGCACCACAAACCACAACCTGGAAAAAGAATCTTGGACTATGGCTGCCTGGAAGAGGGAGCAGGGAAGAGCGGATGGCCATCCATTCATCCTCCCACTAATATGTTTGGGAAAGACACCCTCCCCCATGAAAATAGGGGTGTTTGTCACATAGTTCTCAAATAGGGTGGAGTGCATATATAATTCGCAAAGAAAATACATACATACATATATATATATGATACTAAACACTCGATCCCAACCTATGGGTTTTCAACCAACAACCAACTCATAAAACTACCTTTGTTTCTACCTCTAAATGTACAACCACACAACAAGACAAAAACTCAATTCATACCCCCATCCAATTCATTTAACATATTATCATTCTTTATTAACAATAATTTATTCATTAAATCTCTATTCAGGAAACTAATAGGCATATCACACAACAAGATACATAGAAAAAGTCAAACCAAGGAAGAAGAACTCTGGTAAATTAAACCACTTCACATTTCTCTACATTTAACACCCATTCTTGATAAAACATAAAATGATCCTAAGATAGGGGTAAAGATTCTTGCATGCTACTCATTAAGAAACACTAGATGAATTACCCATACTAATCACTATAATCACCATTCTTCAAAGTAATTCCACCCAATCCATCCTCTCAATAGAGAAAACCCCTAACTCATAGCCACACCTAACAACACATCTCATCACAACTACAACACACCCATCAAAACCATCATTGGCATCCCTGCTGCATAACCACACCACACCCATCACATCTAGAAACACAACATATCACAACTCAATTGTAGTCCCACTGCACACACTGCCCATCCATTCCTCAATCAATCAATCTCTCAACCTGAGATTCCAACACACCTTCTGAACCACCCATACACAGTTGTGATCCCAACCACAGCACCACACAAACCACACAAGGCACAACTTCCAGATTTAATAATGCATCCCTTATTTAATTTCGATTGTTAATACTAGGGTTATCATGGAAGGTTTGATCCTGGGGCATCCAGTTATTAGCTGGGTATATGTTGTTAAAAATTTTCATATATAATTTGTATTCAAAGGAAAGAAACAACATGAATTGAATAACTACCCCATGTAAAAACAAGGACCACCAACGACCAAGATTTTTAGTGGGTCGCTGGCCCATATAGATTAGAATATCATCATAAGAAATAATGACATGGTAAAACATATGTTGCTTTACCAACCCCCTGTTTTCTTATTTAAAACAAATTAAATTGTCTTCATTAATCCTGGATCAACTATTTTCACAGATGAGACATTCATATACCCACCCCGCATGATTCACAATGAAGAGGGTTTAAGGAAACCTACTTGGAAGAATAAATGATCAGCACTTTCTTATTACACCAAAGCAGGGGGCGCACATGTAGCAGAAAAAGCCACTAAGGAAAAAAACTAGATCCAAAAGCCATAGCACAATGCATGATTCCTAGAGGAAGAAAGGTTCTAGGAGCCTCACACCAAGAGAAAGGTAAGCACACAAGGAATATAAGATCTCATCCTTAGAAAGGTCAGATCCTAAATCAATAGGAGAAACGGTTTTAAAAATCCATTAAAGGCAGATCTTGACCAAGACCGCGTAGTTTGGAAGTCAAGGGAAGATTAAGGTTTTTAGAAGATACATATGATTTTAAACAGCTCAAAAAACCATTAAATATGGTATTAAAATTATTTTAATTCAAAGAAAATGTTAAAGGGGTGAAACTGGAAAAAACTGGAGAAACCTAGAATTTTGAAAAACTGTTAGAAATGACTCACCATTAGGTGAGTCACCAGTGTGAGCTACCGATGGATGAATCGCCATTCCAAGCTACCAAGGGACGACTCACCGTTCTGCACTATCGTCGCAACCTACCACTATAACTCGTCGCTAGTGACCTACTAGTGGATGACTCACCATTACGAGCTACCAGTGGATGACTCATTCTTGTGAGTCACCATTGCGACTCACCATCGCGACTCACCACTGCTGACCAACCAATGGACGACTCACTATTGTGAGCTACCAATGTATGAATCATTGTTCCAAGCTATCGATGGATGACTCACCATTCTGAGATACCGGTGGACGACTCGTCGTTCTGAACTACCGGTGGACGACTCACATTTTCAAGCTACCGGTGGACTACTCACCTTTTCGAGCTACCGGTGGATGATTCACCGTTCCGATCTACCAGTGGATGAATCACCATCATGAGTCATCATCACAACTCACCTTCACGACTCACCGTTGGTGACCACCCGGTGTGAGTCACCATTGTGACTCACTGTCGGGACCTACCATTAGGGAACCTGAAAAACTAGAAATTTTGAAAACTCTTGAAATGAGTCGTTGTGACCTCCCAAAACACTTCGACCATTGGATTTTTACAAAGTAATGGGTAGGAGAGATATGTTCCATTACATATATTTATTTTATTTTGATTTTATTAAAGTGGTAAATTAGTATTAGGAATAGGTAGTTGAAGAAGCTAAATGGAAAAGAAATATAAGAAATTGTTAATTACATAAATGAAATCATAACTTCTGTTGAAATATTTTTTCATATTGAAAAATTTTGGACATCCTATTGAGACTAGGACCTATAAAAATTGTAATGAATGAAAATTTTAAAGATTGTTTCTAACTTATATCAAGGGATCATAATTTTAGTTTTTATTATGAAAGAGTGGTGGAGGGGTTCCTATATAATTAAGAAGGAGTGTCATTTTCTCAAATACTCATTCCTTAATGTGTGATAAATAAAAATATATATCTCATGTGGATCCAATGTTAAGAAATACTAGATATGTTTTTGCATTACTTATAAATATTAAAGGTGGGTATGCATCATGGAGAATGAAATGAGGATGAGTTATCTATAACTTTCACCTTTGAATTAACTAAAAAGATAACATCTGTTATAGTGGAGTAATTATTTTCTTAAATCCAATTACCCATTTTTTCAACATACTAAAATTCTTTAAAATAATCAAATGTTGAGTTTCCCTTAATAGAATTGTCTATAACTTTCACCCTTGATAATGAATATCTTATGTGTAATTATTTATATATGGTGAAAAATTAATCTTTCGTGAACCCAATAGGATGGATATGAATAAAAAATGGATGCACACTAATCGTTTGACAAACAAGTATGAAGATGGAGTTAAAGAGTTCATCAAGTTTGCAAGATAGAATGCAGACGACCCTTCAAAAATCCTTTGTCTGTGTTTACATTGTTGTTATTCAAGACAAATTAGTCCGAAAAAGTTGAAAGAATATTTTATTTTTCACAGAATAGATCAAAGCTATAAATTTTGGACTAAACATGGCGGAAAAATGAATTAGGTCACTGATTGGGATGATACTATGATTTATGAATCATTTCATATGAATACCTTTGTAAATGATGATGGAGATCACATGGAAGAAATGACAATGGAAATTGAAGATGACCTTCATGATTGTCCAAAGGTGTTTGAGGAGTTAAATAGTTATTCAAAGAAATCATTTTATATATATTATACTAAATACACAACATTTTCAGCTGTATTAAAGTTATATAATTTTAAAGCTGACAGCAGATGGAGTTACACTAGCATTACATAACTACTTGGTCTCCTGAATGATATGATACTAGAAGAAAATAAAATACCAGTCCAATCATATGAAACTAAATGAATGTTATGTTCAATGGGCATGATCTCTAAAAAACAAGTTCTTGTCTAAATGCTTGCATATTGTTTCACAAGGACCATGAATCACTCCTAAAATGCCCTAAGTCTGACGCAAATCGATATAAGAAAAATGAATCAAATCCTTAGAAATTTGTATGGTACTTCCCTATCATTCCATGGTTTAGAAGACTATATGGATGTCAGGAAACCATGAGATAATTAACATGGCATGCAGATATAATAATTAAATATGGGAAGCTACGTTATCTGAAAAATTCTCCTCATTGGAATAAAATTTATTACGAGTTTCCTATATTTGGAAATGAGCAGAGAAACTTGTGTCTTGTGTTATCTACAGATGGAATAAATCCTTTTGTTGTATAGAGTAGTACTCATAGTACATGGCCCATCATGTTGGTAAATTATAACTTTCTACCATGGTTATTCATGAAACACAAATACATTATGTTGTCTCTACTTATATCTAGACCAAAGCAACTTGGTAATGATATTGATGTCTATTTGACTCCATTGATCAAAGATCTGAAATTGAAGTGCGATATAGGTGTTACAATTTATGATTATCATAGAAGTGAAGAACTCACATTGAGGGCCATGTTGTACATAATAATAAATGAATTCTCCACTTATGGAAATTTATCATGTTATAGCATTAAAGTAATTTTTGGGTGTCCCATTTGTGAAAAACACACACACTCATTTCAGTTGAAACATTCCTTAAAGACTATGTTTTTAGGACATTGAATTTTTTTACCTTGATGACAAAAATATTGATCCTAGACGACAGCATTCAGTGGTAATATAAAACAAGGTACAACACCGTCTCCATTAACGGGCGATCAACTGTACAATAAAATAAAAAATATTGACACTATTTTTGGTAAACCATTTTTGAAAAACCTTACAAAATTAGGTTGGAAAAAGAGATCAATTTTCTTTGAATTACCGCATTGAAATTGTTTGTATGTCGTAAATTTTTTTTATGTCATGCATGTATAAAAAATGTATTTGATAGTGTTATTGGAACATCACTAAATGTTCCTAGAAAAATGAAAGATGACATCAAGGCTAGGTTGGACTTGATTGAAATGGGGATAAGGGGAGAGTTGGCACTGGTGAAGGGTAAAAGGCGAACTTTTCTTCCTCTAGGAGCTTACACTCTATCCTGACAAGAAAAATTGAAATTTTTACTTTTCATTACTAGTGTAAAAGCTCCACAAGGGTATTCATCAAATATCAATAATGTCATTTCAATGACTAATTTTAAGCTACAAGGACTAAAATCACATGATTGTCATGTTTTGGTGCAATATTTAATTCATGTTGCTTTACGTTGCATTCTACCTCAAAATTTATGACATACATTAACCAGACTCTACTTTTTTCAAATCCATATGTAGTAAATTTGTATACCCGATGAACTTTCCCATTATGAATAAGGAGATTGCAGTCATATTATGTGAATTAGAGATATTATTCCCACCACCATTATTTGATATAATGGTTCGCCTGATGATTCACTTGGTTAGAGAGGTTCATCTATGTGGTCATATCCATTATAGATGGATGAACCCCATTGAACGGTATATAATAATTTTGAAAGGGTATGTCAAGAATTTAAGTTATCTAGAAGGTTGTTTTGCAAAATGATATATTGTTGAAGAAGTTATTGAATTCTATACTGATTACCTATTAGATGTTGAAAGCATTGGTCTCCCAAAATCTCATCACAATGAACCCCTTCTTGTTGAAGGGATTTCTAGAAGATATGTTGTTACAATTACCTTGATAGGTCAGGAGAAATCACACCTTTACATATTACATAATAGTTAAGATGTTGATCCATACATTGAATCCCACAAAGAAATTCTTAGAGATTTTAATCCATCAAAGGCTGAAGGATGGATATCAAATACACATAATCAATAATTTATAGGATGGTTCAGAGATCAAATTTATAAGGAGTTATCTGAAAATCTAAATTCAATTTTCAAACGACTTCAATGGTTAGCCAGAGCACCAAATGCAAATGTTATATCTTACACTAGTTTTGTAATCAATGGTTATATGTTATATACAAAAGAACATGATGACTTCAATACGATACAAAATAGTAGTGTTACACTTATGGATAAAGCGATGCACATATCCGGTTCCAAGGATAGAAATCCAATTTATGAAAATATGTCATATTTTTTCATTATCGAATAGATATACGAGTTGGATTATACAACATTTCAAGTGTCACTTTTCTATTGCAAATGGGTTGAAAATATTAATGAAGTGAAAGTTGATGAAATGGGATTTGTGAAGGTGAATTTTAGTGTGAAAGGGGAAAAGGACAATTCATTCATAATGTAATCAAAATAAGTTCAAGTATTTTATATATCTAATCCAAAAAATAAGAATTAGTCAATTGTCATACTAGTGACTAAAACTAATGTTGAGTCAGATGAAAATTCAATCGAGGATGACCCTTTCATTGGGACATCACAATCAGTTCATGTTGGTCCTAATATAGATAATGTCTTGTATGTTAGAGGGGACCACAAAGAGGGGATTTGGATTCTTGATAAAGGAACCAAATCCTTGAAACCTTTAAAAAAAGAAAGAGAGTTCAATGATAAGGTAAAAGTGTTTTTTAATATATTATGTTTTTCCTCATAATATTATATGTTATATACTATATTAACATAACCTAAATTAAATGTTTGACTACTCATGCAGACAATGTCTTCTACACATTATTATGTTACCAATCCCTCATAATAACAAACTATAATTAAGGAAACTCTTTGGAAATATGTAAAGGTAATGTTACGATATACTTTCTCTATTTTATCGAAAAATTATATAATGAAATGTTGATTTAATTTCCATTATTCCTTTTAGATTCCATTTATTTTAGAATATTTCTATCCATGTGTCATGCCTTTGCAAGAAGATCAATGACGTTGTCTCTGCTCAATCATAGAGGTAATATGGAGGTTTTCGTAGTAAAATCTGTGTCCATAGAATTAATGTAGTGTTTCATATTTATGTTCAATTTATTTATTTTTAGTATTACTCACATAGTTTTTGTTTTATTATAAAGGTGGATTATTTTTCTTTCTAGTAACACCTCAAGATTTCATAGTATGCTATCTCTTTAAAGTAATTCAATAGTTTACGCTACACACAACACCAAGTTCAAGCGCATCACGACCAATCAAACTAGTCATTTAAAAAGAGGTTATTAATATTATTAACAACATTTTGAATTTTATATATATACTATATAATTTTAACATTCATCTTTTGTGTTTCTTAGACATAATATAAGGACAAATTCAATTTTTCATATAAAAGAAGTATTTTTCAAAAATGTAGTTTTCCGCCCTTTAATGGAAAACCCTTTTTAAATTCAATATTTGACACTTTTATATATTAAATTTAATGAAATTAAATTCTTCTTTGTAATCGGGACATAAAAATTTATTTTGGATAAATTTTTGGTACTTTTCTGATAACTTTTATATTTTGATGAATAGTGAAAAATACTAAATTTTAATTGAAAACAACTTTTTTAATCAAAATAATTTATAGTGTTAAATTATGAATTTGAGTGGTTTTAAAGTATAATTAGATTATATTTTTATCATTTAATATAATTTAGGTCATTTTATGTAATTTCACATTTAAATTGGACATAAACACATGTCAATCTTTTAATAGTTTTTACTTCTTAAAAACCCGCTTTCTGGTTTTGACAATGAGAATTAATTTTAAATTAATTAATGAAACTTATATGTTTTAAATTTGGTAAAATATACATCATTTTTGAATTTTGAATATCAAAATTATCTTATGGTGAATTTTTGGTATTTTTCTGAAAACATTCAATTTTTGATGAATAATGAAAAACACTACGTTGTTGTTTAAAACCGACTTTTTATTTAAATAATTAATATTTTAATTTTAAAGTAAAAATATATACATAATACCTATATTAGTCTAATTTAATTCATTGAATTCATTTTATAATAATATTAGATATATAAAATTTTATTGAACCATTTAATGTCTTTTACCCACCTTCTAGGCACATTTGCAGATCTGCATGAAGCGTAATTTTACCGCTTCTGTGAATTGAATTTAAAAAATCTGAGAGTCACGGTTGAAATCAATAAGTAAAATGTGGTTCAATATGATGAAAATAATTTTTGGTGAATAGTAACTTTTGAATTTTATTTACCACGGTTAAAAGTAAATAGGGTAATTAAAGGTAAAAATGATATTATAATTACCCAAACACATGTCTTAATTCTATTGGATAAGTGTATTTAGACTAAAATCAATCTTAGGACAAAAATATGATCCTTTTTTCCACATGTATTAGATTAGGACATTTATTATATTTTATTTAAAGGAGAGTTAAAAGTGTTAAATTCAAATTTTAATAACTAAAATATTTTTAATATAGGGTTATACATAAGATAAATTTGACTGTAAATATTAATTATAAAGATAAAAAGATTTCATACATCATGGTATTTTTTTTATAATTTTTATATATTAAATAATTAAATTTACTTATGACACAATGATGATGTAGTAATTGCCTTATTAATAAAAGATTAAAATAATTGATATTATAAATATTAAAATAAATGTAAATTGAGACTTTTGATGCATTAAAATAATTTTCTCGGATAATAGGGAATTTTAGTATTTATTAGATGTATTTTTTTTTGAATAAATCAGATTGTTATGACTTTTTACAAAAACCAAATACTAAATAGTGTCAAAATTGACATAAATGAGTTTTTAAAACAAATACTATTTTATTAAATTATAAATAGTTCTAAAAATCTAAGGTTTGGTCAAAGGACTTATATAATTATAGATAATTCATTAATGGACCAATTTATGTTCTCTTGGTGTTTTATATTAAGTTTATTAACTATGTATTATAATAATACAAGAAGACATGGTAAAAGTTAAACTATTTAACTAAGGGTTAAATCTAAACGATAAGGTTAATATGGTGACCTAAACTTATCCAAAACCTATTAGATAAGATTATTTCGACCCATCCACACCTTATAATCAAAATAAATTTATTTTTAGATATTATAAATCGAAAATTATTTTATAATAAATTAATATTTCAATCTTTTCCTAAAGTTCCCATCACCTCTCTTATAAAAGGGCATCTCCCATTATCTTAAATTCACACCTCCAAAGCCTTTTGGATTGACAAACCCATGCTCAAATATCCTCCCAACTACCCCCAATTCAAAATATATGACTTAATTTGATCAAAAATCCAACCTAAGTATCCCTTTTTTTAAATCAAAAGGAAGCACCTGAAGAAGAGGTAATTATTTCATCACCTCTTTCAGTGTACTTTTCTTCTTCCACTTCATATTTCTTTGTTGTTTCCATACCAAAATAATAAATCCAATACCTTCTACATACTGTGATTTTATTATGAATATAGTACAACCATATTCATTATTCTATTCATCCTATGAATGACAAAGTCACCATACGTGCATATATACGGTTTACCGTCTCCACGTCGTGGTGTATTTGTTATTCAACACTTAATTATTTGGATGGGTATAGAAATGATGTATAATTGATTTAAATAATAAGTATAACATGTTAATGATGTTTTATATATAATATACCATCCAATTACATATAATTTTACCATCAATAGAATGAAATTTTTCGCTCGTTTGTACATACGGCTTACCATCTCCACGACGCGATGAGATTCATTTCCACGTTCACCATTCAACGATGATTATAAAAATATATATTATGATGGGAAGTGAGATTTTTGATGGGAGAGAAAAAATCTCTCTTTAACGGAGAGCTTCTCTCTCGTGAGAATTGCTCTTCCGATGGCAATTTTGTTCAGCGCGTTCCAAACGAAGAAATTGTTGGGCATTTCCAGATGTTTGCAGCCTGTGGTGTGGGGAAATCTCAGGGGAAATCTAGTGATATGGAGGGGTTTCTCCCTAATGGGGAGGTTTCACCTGTTAAAGAGGATCTGGTTCCAGCGAACCCAGATATCAAAGTTGAGGCCAACCATGCAGATGATGGCGGCATGGATCAGCGGATGTTGTATGGAAGGTTTCCAGTGACGTACGTCGTGATTAAATTTGGTGGTAAGATGGCAAATCGATAGGTAGATGATGATGGCTGCAAGATGCATGGATGGAGGTCGAGTGTGCTCCCAACCGATAAGGGTGATGATGGTCGTTTTTGGGGTGCTGGTGGAGGTGATGCATCCCCGTTGCAGCGACTATTAACATCGGTGTTATCCTGGTGGGTTTGGGACCCCGGCGGTGCCTTTGGGGTTATCGATCTCGCGGGGGCAACGACGATTGAGGCTGACCAGCGAAGGGAGGCTGCTACGATGGGATGACGTTTTGCGCAGGCCGGTGATGAAATCGGTGACGGATAAAAGGCAACTGATGCGGTATATCTGGAGACGATGCGGCGTTCTTGGGAGAGACCTAGGTGGACATACACAAGAGGGATGGTTTTTGTCGGTCTTCTCTGGTAGAGGTGCTGACGACACTCCGGCGAGATGATGGTAACGATCTTGGGTTGGCGATGGAGCAAGACGGGGCGACCTTAGGAGTTTGTATGGGCGGGACTGGCCTCCACGACGTGAGCAGCGCTGCCAGAGCGGTCAGTTCCGGGATGACGGTGAGGATGGCCGGTTTCGGATCGGTCACCATCTTGACATGGATAGGCGAGATGATTTCTGGTCAAGGGCATGATTGACGGTGCAGAACGTGCTGGGTGAGATTCTCGGGATGCGGGTATTAGCTGGGTTTTTTCTCAGACGGCTTTCGGTCGCATGTGATGACATTGGGATGAGGGTTTGTGATGACCTCGGGATGCGGGTATGCATTGACGGTCAGTGCATGCTGGATAGCCACGACTTGCAAGGCCGGCTGGCACTTAAATTATGGCCTTTTATGGTTTTTTTTTTTGGAGTCACGTGACCGATATTTAGGATTTCTGTATTTTATTTTGTGTGGGTCTTTGGATCATGTTTGGCTTGGATGACAATGACCTGTCATTTTTCTGTTTGGTGGTAATTTTGTACCACACGTCTTATTGTATATTATGCATTTTTATTTTTAATAAAATTTTTAGGATCGAGTACGCTCGGTCCTGAACTTTCCTGGTAAAAATATATATTATTAATAAGTATGTTATATATTAAATAATAATAATACTATAAATATATATATATATATGTGTGTGTGTGTGTATGTATGTATGTATTTACATATATCTCATTCGTTTACTTCCGTTCAATATGATATGAAAACAGAAACAGCTTTTATGCGTACGTACGGCCTACCGTCTCCATAAATGGTGTTTTACATTTCATATATCTATCTATTATACATATTTATATTCTGAATATATATGATACATAAATAATTTTTTATATTCTGGAAGCAATTAAATCATGATATAAGTGATACGATCAAGAATAACAAGTTAAAACATGTACGATAAAGAAAGTGATTATTACCTGAAATGTTATTTTAACATGGAAATTATTAGTAAATAAGTAGTATAAAGTCACAAATAAATCAGGTATTAAATAATAAATATGAATATGGTTCTGGTATAATTTAATAACATACTATAGTGATTATACAGGAGGTTAAACGTACCCTCGACCAAAGGAAAGTACAAGGTAAGGGTTATTTCCTCAATCTCATTATTATTCGAGATTGTTTATATGTAAGTATCTACTGGTAAATATTTATCATGTATGTCCATGTTTCATTAAAATGTTTTATAAAAGAATATTTTAAGGTTTTATGGAAGGGACTCTTTAACTAGAATGTCATTTTAAATGTTTTTAAAGATTTATTTTTCTAAATCTTTTTAATTAATTTCCATGTTTTCAAAATGATTTTAAGGATTTATTTACATAGACATGATTGTTTTAAGTGTTAATTTCTTTCAAAAGTTTCAAAATGGTATGTGACACTTTGATTCAAAAATCTCTTTTAAATGACTTCCTTTATAAATTGTGTGACTTTTAAATGATTTCATGAAAAGGGGTATTTCTCTAAAAAAGTTTAATTAATTATTTTCAACTATGTCAACATCCTTTGTTGGATATTATTATTGATTGAGGTTAATTTACTATAATAAAATCTTCCATATTGTATTGAATGAGCTGCGATATATTTGACTATAGATGTGTTTTTTTATACCATTCATGGTTTATGGTTAAAGTATTGACATTTTGTATGCTAGTTTTAGTACGAATGTTTATGTTGTGTTTCACCCTTTTTTATATGAGGAGTGCATTGAACTTAGTAAGCGATGGGTGAGGCCCACTATAGCTCCTTGATGCGTCGATAGGTCTCATGTGACAAATTAGTGTCTTAACACAAGGCCTTGACAAAAAATTTATTTTTAGTCTTAGCACGAGGCCTTGACTATATAGTTATGATGTCTAGCATTATGCATTCCCTTGTTATGAAATTAGTTATTGCATGTGATCATTCGACTTGTAGAATATCCATGTGCATGTTTATATGGTAATGTTTGATTTATTTTTTCCATATTATGTTCAAGTTTATGTTTAAAAGGTTGTTGTTTTTATTACACATCTTGCCTTAAAATTTTATAGCTTTTGCTAAATTATTTACCTTTACTGAGCATTTGAACTCACTTATTTCTTATGTTGTGTATTCCCAAGATTCCAAGAAGTGTATTATAATTGATATGCAGGGTTAATCTAGGGGAATAATGGTGCTCTCATAAGATTATTTATGTTATGTTTTATGTTTTAATGTGTAATGCAACATTCTTGTATGTAATCTATTTTCCAAGACTACTAAACTGATCGGTCATTTGAGACTTTATTCCTTATAATCATGCCAATGTATTAAAATAATGCATCGGCTCTGGGATTCTAGGGTCAGGGAATTACAGTTCGAGTTGGGGTGTTCTATCCATCTTTTATGCCTTTCTGCACCAAAACTTCCACAAACTTCTTCTCCCTCAAAACTTTTTCATCCTTATAGCATTGCATTTATCACTTTCTTTAACGTTATATCCATTACCTTTACAAGAAGGGAAACAATGCTGCCTCTACTCAATTACAAAGGTAATGTTGATGTTTTCATAGTAAAATCATTGTCTGTAGAATTAATTTATTGTTTCATATTTATGTTTAATTTATTTATTTTTAGTATTACTCACATAATAATTGTTTTCTTATACAGTTGGATTCTTTTGTTCGAGTTAGGGTGTTTTATCAATCTTTTATGCCTTTCAACACTAAAAATTCCACAAACTTCTTCTCCCTAAAAACCTTTTCACCCCTACATTGTTTCATTTACCAATTTCTTTAAAGTTATCTGCACTACCTTTTCAAGAAGAGAAATGATGTTTTCGATGCTCAATTTTAAAGGTAATATTAATGTTTTCACAGTAAAATAGTTATCTATAGAATTAATGTATTGTTTCATATTTATGTTTAATTTATTTATTTTTATTATTACTCACATAATAATTGTTTTCTTATACAGGTGGATTCTTTTGTTCGATTTGGGGTGATTTTTCCATCTTTTATGCCTTTCTACACCAAAACTTTCGCATACTTCTTCTCCCTCAAAACCTTTCACCCCTACAGTGTTGACGTTTATCAATTTCCTTCAAGTTCCCTACACAACTCAATCACAGAGGTAATCTTGATATTTGAACAGTAAAATCATTGTCCATAAAATTAATGTATTATTTCATATTTATGTTTAATTTATTTCTTTTTAGTATTACTCATAATAATTGTTTTCTTATATAGGTGGATTCTTTTTTTGAGTTAATGTGGTTTGTTCAAAGATACTCATGAAATGTTGGAAGTTCGACAAATAAATTCAATGGAAATCATGGTAACATTGATAGTTAGGATTTTTTTGAGACTTTGTGACATGTAGGAATCAGCCACACCTCAATCTGACACAATATGTGATTGGTATGACTCCAAGTACTTATTTTTATTTAAAATTGACATTAATTTTAGTAAAAAAGACTACTGACATACTCAAAACTGATAAAAAATATTCATATTGATTTAATACTTTAATAAAACAATCCATAAGTCATTTTTGATGTCTAATAATCAACTGAACCTCAATCTGATACACGATGTACCCGATATGACTCAATATGTTCATTATCGGTTTAAAATCGATATTTGACTTTAAAAAGTGGCACTCACTAAAAACCAAGAAAATGCACTCGGATTTTCTTAATAATTCATTCTATTGATTCATAAATCATTTGTGACATGTATGAATCAGTCTCATTTCAAACTGATACATGATGTGATCCATATGAGTCAAAGTGTGTTTTTCAAGTTTAAAATGATATTTTAATAAAAAAATAAAATTTATGTACTCAGAACTGATCAAACACATTCATATTATTTTGATACTTTAATAAAATAGTATATATGTGATTTGGAATATGTATTAATTATCCGCACCTCAATCTGATACACAGTGTGATCAGTATGACTATAAGTGCATCTTTATTTAAAATCGACATCAATTTTAGTAAAAAAACAAACTGACCTACTCAAAACTGAAAAAAAACACATTTAGATTATTTTGATACTTTAGTAAAATGATCCATAAATGATTTTAGACATGCATGAATCATTTGTGCCTCAATCCAACACACAGTGTGACCGATATGACTCTAAGTGCGTGTTTTTATTTAAAATTGACATCAATTTTAGTAAAAAGGCTAACCGGCCCACTCAAAACCAAGAAAACACATTCAATTTGTTTAAATAATTTATCACAATTATCCATCAGTTATTTTTGATATGTAGTAATCATCTTTACCTCAATACAATACACAATGTGATCAGAATGAGTCAAAAGTGCATGTTTTCAGTTTAAAATGACATTTTACTACAAAAAACAAGTGAATTACTCAAAACCAGGAAAAATCATTAGTATTGTCTTGATAAATTATTACAATAGTCCATAAGTCATTTTGGATGTGTATAAATCATCTACATCTCAATCTGACACACGGTGTGACTGGTATGACTCAAAGTGTGTCCTTTTTATTTAAAATTGTCATCAATTTTAGTAAAATGGATAAGTGTCCTACTCAAAACTGAGAAAATAAATTTAGATTGTTTTTATACTTTACTAAAATGATCCCTAAGTAATTTTTGATGTGTATTAATCATTCACACATAAATAAAATACACAATGTGTCTGGTATGACTCTAAGTGTGTGTTATCGATTTAAAATTGACATTTTAGTTCAAAAAGCATCACTCACTGAAAACTAATCAAACACCCACTAATTTTCATGATAATTTAGAAAAATAATTCATAATTCATTTTCAATGTTTATGAATCTTTTTCACATCAAACTGATACACTATGTGATCGGAATGAGTCAAAAGTGTGTGTTTCTAGTATAAAATAACATTTTAGTAAAAAAGAAAGATGATTTAATCAAAACTAAGAAAACACATTCATATTTTTTTGATAATTTAGGAAAATGATCCATAAGTAATTTGGGATGTGTAGGAATCATATACACCTCAATCTGATACATGGTGTGACCGGTATGACTCAAAGTGCGTCCTTTTTATTTAAAATTGTCAACGTTTTTTGTAAAATAGACAAATTTCCTACTCAAAACCAAGGAAAAACATCCAGATTGTTTTGATACTTTACTAAAATGATCCATAATTCATTTTTTATGTGTAGAAATTATCCTCACCTCAATCTAATACATGATGTTCTCGGTATGACTCAAAGTGTTCATTATCAGTTTAAAATTGAGATTTTAGTTCAAAAAGTGTCACTCACTGAAAACTGATCAAACGCTCTTGTATTTTCTTAATAATTTTAGAAAATGATTCATAATTCATTTTTTGATGTGTAGGAATCCGTTTCACATCAAACCGATACATGATGTGATCGAAATGAGTCAAAAGTGTGTGTTTTCAATTTAAAATGATGTTTTAGTAAAAAAGACAACTAACATACTCAAAACCAATAAAAGACATTCAGATTGTTTTGATACTTTAGGAAAACGATCCAGATGTCATTTGAGATGTTTGGGAATCATTCATACCTCAATCTGATTCACGGTGTGACTGTTATGACTCCAAGTGCGTCTTTTTATTTAAAATTGACATCAATTTTAGTAAAATTAACACTTTCTGTTAATTTATTTCTTTATATTACTACTAACATAAGAATTGTTTTCTTATACAGGTGCATTATTTTTCTTGACCAGGGGTGGTTTTTTTGACAATAGCATGAGTTGGGTCAGGATTAAAAGATAAAGGAACATTTATGTTTTTGAGTGTATGTAATAATTTCTATTTATGTAATTGTATAAACCAATTTTTTAAATGTCTATAATATAGTATTTTTCTTTTTTGTTTGTGTTGTAAATTTCATTTCATTTAAATCCTGTATTGGGACCTTTTTTTATATCTGGTGTGTTTTTGGTGCTATGGTGTGTTTTTATAGTAAATTGTAGTGGTGTTGCAGTGTATTGTTACAATATACTCTAGTATGGCCATTTATCAACACTTTTAAAAG
Source organism: Viscum album (assembly GCA_963277665.1). Lineage (NCBI taxonomy): Eukaryota > Viridiplantae > Streptophyta > Magnoliopsida > Santalales > Viscaceae > Viscum > Viscum album. Next base: position 1,678,523,358 of record OY728119.1, on the reverse strand, counting down.
CACTGTTAAAAGTATCGATAAATTTATACTTTATCATCACTTCTATGAGTTCTGATAAACAATCCTTTATCAGTGCTTCTATAAGCACTGATAAAGGAATAATTTATCTGTGCTTCCATAAGCACTGATAAACTACCCTTAATCAGCGATTTTATAAGCATTGATAAAAGACCAGGGCTTTTAACCTCGCTCATGAAATCAGTGCTTTTCTAGCACTGATAAAGGCCATTTCTAGCACTATTAAAGGCCTATTTTGTAGTAGTGATTATTTATATAGAATTATTTGATCATCTTTTCTTCCAGCCATATTATGCTCAAGTTATTGATTTAATGACATGTGTTTCAGTTATTTACCTTTTTATACTTTTTATTTCTTATTTATGATAGCTTCCGCTGTATACATACCCTTACTGGGAATCTGATATCACCCCTTATGTTTTATTTTTTCCCAAGATTCTAAGAAGTTTATTAGGATTGATATATAGTGTTAAGCTAAAAGAATAATGGTGTTCTCAAAGAATTCACTATGTTGTATTTTATATTTTCAATTGTAATGTAAGGTTTAAGCATGTATCTAGTATTCCAAAACTACTAAATTGTTTGGTCCTTTGGGATGTGATTCCTTACATATTATACCAATATAATAAAGTAACCACTAACTCTCGGCTACTAGGGTTGGGGTCTTTAAAGAGGTCCTACTGAAGGTGGGACTTGGACAGTCTCCATCTCCCTTCTCTCATTTGTGGCCTAGGATGGGTAATCTTTTGGGGGAGGGGATCATGGTGATGGTTATTATTCGTTGCCAATATCTTATATTATAGGGTTTTTAAACCCTTTTTAAACCTTTTTTAAATAAATCTTTTGTATTTTTGCGGTGATTTTGACATAAGTGCCACTAATTTATTTGAAAGCTTAATTTAGAGGGGGTTGTGCACAACCCCCTCTAAATAACCACTGATAACTACATTTCTTTTTTATATTGAATGTTTTCAGTATTTTTTTAGTGTTGTTGTAACCTAATATAATGGATATGATACATAGTTTATTTAGTTTTTTTTGTTTTTTTTGTATAATTTTCCAATTTTTATTCAATTTTATATGTAATACTTGGATTTGTATAATCTTTTACTTAAGTTTTGTTTTCATCTATCTATATTATTTAATATCTCATAAACGTTGTTAGCATTTTTTAGCATTTTAGTTAACTACTTTAATGAATATAAATAAAAAAAGTGTTTAGTTTAGCTTAGTTTTTATTGTATCATTTTTCATTTTTCATTCAATTTTATATGTAACTATTGGATTTGTATAATCATTTAATATTTTTTTATTAATTTAATTCCTAGGATAATGTCAGATCAAACAGTCGAGTCACCTCAATCATCTAGGGAGGACCCTACACATAATTCTATTGAGGATCCTCCTTATTCCTATGCATAATATCCTTATACTTATGTAGGGAAAGAGAGGGATTCTAGGGTTGGTAAACGTGGTAGCACACATTTACCTAAATTATCACTTACTTATAGACGAGTCCATAGGATATCTATTGAGTCTAATGGTAATGGTAATCCTAGGGGTCCAAATTCGAAATAATTTAGAAGTTTTGTAGCTATGAAAAATCGAGAGAAAGTAATTATTTTGATCTTTTATTAGATAAGTGTTGACATTACGACACTGAGTTAGCTATGGGAGACCACTTTGGTAAGCTTATTTGTTATTATTTTATTTATCGTGACATTTTTTTACTAATATAGTTTACATTTTCCTTCTAATCAGATAAAATATGATTTACCAAGCACTAAAGAATCTAGGAGGAGATTTTTATCATTTTTTGTGAGGTGGTGGAGGGATTTTAAATCAACACTAACTTTGGATTTCATTTCTAGTAGAATATAAAATAAAAATCCATGTGATATATAATTTTTTATAGATGAAGATAAATGGAATATTTTTATTGAAAGTAGACAACAAGAATCATTTTTGGTTAGTGAAATGTCATCTTTTTTATGTTTTTTTATATAATCACTAAAAATAATTATATTAATCATTTGTTTGTCCTTAATTAACAATAATCGAGGAGATATCATCAAGATATCCCATTGAAAAACATATACCATCATGATTTGTCTCATGGAGGGTATACCTTATTAGAATAACAAATGATGGCTGAAAATTTTGAAAAATTGAGAGTTGAGTCTTCAAGCTCCTCAGATATTTCCCTCCCCCATCTAGACATGAAAAGTGGAAATGGCTTAGATGATGAAAAGGGGAACATATCTTACAAAATGGTTGAATTCTATAACTAAATATATTATAAGAATATATTTAAGTTATTTTAAAAACTCTAGATTTTTCAATTCACTAATAAATTGTACATATATTCTATACAGAAAGAACTTGAGTATCAGAGCACACAAGGGACATCTATACCTGAGGTTGGGAAAGATATTTTGAATACTTCAATAGGAAATCCCAAACACTTGGGTCACATATGAGGATACAAGGTGAGTGTATCAAATAAAAAAAAATTGGCCTCCTGGATCTTCTTAAAGGGAGGATGTATATAAATAAAAAATAGATACTTTAGAATTTAAAATTTAGGAGTTGGGTGAGATGGTGGAGGAGAGGATTAAATCATTAGTATAATCTATGTTTGAAAACATATAGAGATATATTTGACCTACATATCCCACTCCTCCACCTCTGCCTTCATATCTCAGTCCTCATTTTCCTATATATCTCACTCTTACACCTCCTCCTCTACAGTTTCCCATATATTGAAAGTTATATGTTAAGGATCCCTAGTATTATATTGTAACATATGAGATAATATATACCCTATATCATCACCATATGTATATGGATCATCTTGGGGTAACAATACATGATATTATAGATGCATAGACTAGAGTATCATTCCATACTAATGAGGTTTCTACAATTGGACATAGTGTTGAACATTTTTTATTTTAGCCATCTATAATTGTCTGACAACTTACCATTGGGGTATGAATAGATTATATCCTTTGTTTCATATTTTTGTTAAATTTGTATAAATATTTTAATGTGTGTGTTATATGAATACAGTAAAGTCAAAGACATGTTGTACAAAAATAAAAAACATGTTAAGGACCCTTCAACTTCACATATAACTTTTTTTGAAGAACTTTCTGAATTATCACCATATACATGTTACGGGTTATTCTCTAGACATGACGATATGTGAGAAATCTTTCAAGAAATATTAGAGATATAAGTTTGAATATTTTATTACTTATATATTATAATAACTTTTTATCTTATTTCATACTTATCATCTTCAAATAGGCAATGGAAGTATTGCAACCAGTCAATTGGAGAGAGGGAAAAAGGTCAAATATATGTGTATAAGGGTGACTTCATTTATTAGTACTACAATTTAGAATATATTTTAAAAGTTATTTTCAATTGGAAACTTCTTTTTAAACATAAATATCATCATCAAGAATGAGTAATTGAATGTGGATATTATGTTATGAGATTTATATATGAAATAATTATAATTGGGATAGTTATAAAATTTGATAAGGTTAGATTTTATTATAATATTTTCTTTTATTTATCTTATAATTATATTGAGAATACGTGTTTAACACTTCCCTTTAAATTTATTGTTTTTTGATAACCCTCTCCCTTATAATGGAAATAAGATAAATCATTTACAAGGAGCATGAGAGGATTATTTTACAATTTTGATATGATCTTAGTTCATCTATATTTGTATATAGATTTTGAATCTTAAATTTCAAATTGTAAAGTTATTGTAATTTTAACAAAGTTGTGGTGTAAATATTTTTTTATAGAATTGAACTCACTACTAGAAAAACACTCTATACCAATGGTTTGAAACGTTGGTATATCCTATACCAACGGTTTGGAGAACCGTTGTCTAGTAAGCTGTGGGGATAGGTCTATACCAACAGTTTTGGAAAAACCGTTGGTATAAGTAGTATGAAAAATCTGTACCAACGATTCCATAAAATTGTTGGTATATGTATTTCAAAAAAGAAGCATTCTGTTGGTTTTGATCCCAGTACCTCTGGTTTATGATTGAATGACCTAACCACTAACCTAACTTGACTTTTGTGAACATAATTTCATAAATATATATGTGTATTATCATAAATATTTTAAATTTTGATTTATTTAATGTTCTATGTAAGAATATTTCATAAAAAATACATGGAACTATACCAAAAGTTCTCAAAACCGTTGGTATAGACCTATACCAATAGTTTTGAGAACCGTTGGTATAGATTCTTTGATTTTGGGACCTATACCAACGGTTTTGGACAAACCAAACCGTTTGTATAGGGTCTATATTATGGACCTATACCAACAGTTTGGTTTGTCCAAAACCGTTGGGATAGGTCCCAAAATCAAAGAATATATACCAATGGTTTTGGAAAAACCGTTGGGATGGGTCCATATAAGTGACCTATACCAATAGTTTTGGGAAAACCATTGGTATATGTCCAAATTAGTGATCTATACTAACGGTTTTGGCCAAACCGTTGGTATAGGTCCATATAAGTGAACTATACCAACGGTTTGCCCAAAATCGTTGGTATAGTTCTTATTTCCAGTAGTGATTGTATTGTTTCTTGCTGATGGTTTTCCCATTATTTTTATTTTTCATCTATTATAGGTTTGGTAAACTATATTTTGAAAATATTTTTTTTAAAATAATTTTTTATAAGCGACATAAAAAGTCGGTCGATTTTACATTATGTGAGGGTTTTCTTTGACAGTTGTTGTTGTAATTGATATGAAAGATTATTTTTATATTGGTTAAAATAACTGATGTAAAAAACATATTTATAATGTTGCTTGAAATGGCATCACTAATTAACCAATGTTTAAAAAAATTGACATGGAAGACCATTTTATATACTAGTGTGTTTGTTTAATATTTAACTATTCTCTAATCTTTGTTGAAGTTTGTTTTCATTTTATTGTACCTTGATTTTGCTATGAATACGTTTTCAAGGACTGGATTGAAGAACCTACATGTGGATACTTGTCCTAATTTTCTTTATCAAGGTTGATATTCATTAATAATCAAATATTAATTAATAGATTGTGTTTAGATGAATGTTAGCAGAGTCAAGTTTGTGTACCAAACAACAGTGAGATCCCATGAACAACATTCAATCACCTATTTCCTTACTGAATTAATTTTTTGACTAGATAGGAAAAGAGAGCTAATCTATAAAATCAGTTAGTTTCCTCAATGGATAATTTCTCTTCACATTATGATCTATTGCATTTCATGTTGAATCCATTCAAGAGTTGATCTATTTTGCAATAGGTAGTGACAAATCCAGTCTATATCATTGATTTGTTGTTATGTTGATCTCTAGTGCACTCTTGTTCCTCTGAACTACTTCTGTTTTGATAATCTATCACTATTGTAATATATTTTCATACATCCATCTTTGAAACTTGTGTTTTGTGTTGCTTGCTTGTTTATTTTATAAAAAAAAATCCACCTTCCTCGTGGTTCGAGCCTTGCTCTACTATATTATTAGTATTTGGTGTAGGAAAATATTAATTTGTTAGTAATAACTCTATCAATGATCATGATTAGGAAAAAAATCTATAAATTATACCAACACTAAAAGATATTGGAACAGACACTACAAAAAAATGGTGTTTCCCAGCGGTTTTTTTGGCATTTAATAGCAGTTTAAATCGCCGCTAAATGATGTGCGGCGCTTTCTAAAAGCACCATGTATTTACATGTTGATAATCATTTTGTGGTGCTTTTTGTGCAATGAGTTTTTATTTCGCAACGCTTTGATTGGCGGACGTTTTTTTATTTTTTTATTTTTTTATTTATGTAATTAATTAATTTATTATTATTATTATTTATTAGTAGTATTGTTATTATTTATTTATTCATATTTATTATTTATTTATTATTATTACTTATTATTTATTCTACCATGCAAGCATATTCCATGTGGTGAGAGACATTTGAACCCCTTAACTTTTGGATATATTGCAAAGACTTTACCACTCTAGTAAGCTCTTCATCTAGTGAGTAAACAGTTTGTAATATACTCATACATATATAAATAAAAAACAAATAATGACATTAAATAATAATATATAATGAGTATATGATAGAGAAGTGATAAATAAATAATAAATTAATAGATAATAGATAATAGATAAATAATAAATATATTATAAATAATTATTAAATAAATAATAAATACGTAATAAATAAATAATAATTACATATTAAATAAATAATAATAATAAATAAATAATAATAAATTATAAATAAATAATACATAAATAATATATAATATATAATATATAAATATTAAATGAATAATAAATAATAAAATTAAATAATAAATATTAAATAAATACTAAATACATAATAAATAAATATTAATTAAATATTAATTAAATAATAAATAAATAAATATTTAAAAAATAAATAATAAATAAATAGTCAATAAATAATATAAATAAATGAATGATAAATGAATGATAAATGATAATAAATGATAAATAATAAATAAATAATAAATAATTTATCAATAATAAATCAATAATAAATAATAAATAATAAATAAATATTTAGCAGTCATTTAAAAGTATATTAATAATAAAAATAAATCAATAAATAATAAATCAATAATAGATAGATATTAAAATAATAAATAACAAAAAATAAAATAATAAAATAATAAAATAATAAATGGATATAAATATCTATAACTATATATACATATAAAAAATTTTACATAAATATATATAAACATTTATTTATGTTACATAAATATATATAAACACACTCAGATATATAATTTTATATTAATATAAATATATACATAAACACAGGTAAATAAAAATATCTATACATATATATCTACACATATATGATACAAGAATACATAAACATAAATGTGTATAAATATTTACAAATGTATGTAAATATATACAAATACTTAAATATATATGTATTTATTTACATATATTAGAATATACACATAAACATATATATTTTTATTAACATGCACATGTTTATATATAAACATTACTTGTATAGGTATATATATATAAATTAATGCTTTTTTATAAGGTAAATAAAATCAATAATTATTTATTTAAGATGAAATGAACAAAAAATATTTATTTCCATATGGTTTATATGTTTAAAAATACATTTTTATGTAAATATGTATTTATACAAGTGATTCATTATAAGTAAATATAAAAAAAATATGCATATATTTAATTATAAATAAAACTGCATTGTGAAAAACCAATAAAACTTCAAAACCTTAATATCAATATAAATGTAATCCCTAAGAATAAACTCAGTCCCCACCGAAAAAATATAGTAAAATTCCTTTAAACGATGATGAAATTCCATCGAATGTTAAAAAATTGGGATAGCCCGACTAAAAAATTAGCTTTGGAAGCCTTCAAGGACTTTTTTGACCTTAAAAAAATGACCGAGGATTTCTCTAGTCATCATGGCTTAGGTCTCATCATAGACTTTGATTTAATATGTGGTAGAGCTTAAATGGACACCCGAATCCAAAGTTATGGTTGTTTGAAGTTCAAGTTTGATTTCTTAATTTTCTTGAAACTATAATAAATATTATTATTTTAATTATTATAAAATTTAAATCTAATGTGGTTTTAGTTAATTTCATAATATTTAATTTGACTGGTTGTGGATCTCAAACAGACTCTCAAGTCAAAAGTTATGGTCAATTGATGTCGAAGTCTGATTTTCAACTTATTGAACATTTGTTTTAAGTTTCAAATTACTATTAACTAATAATTATAAATATTTATTAATTAACCCATTATAATTAATTAAAATTATTAAGAATAAACTATATATAATATTAAATAATAAATCATAAAACATAATTATTTTTTAAAAAAAAATTCCTTTAATTTAGTGGTGATTTTTTAAAACTAACATTATTTCTCGGCGGTTTTTTAAAAAAAAACCTGCTAAAAACATTAAAAAAATTGAAAAAAATATATTTAAAAAAAGGTAGCAGCGGTTTTAATAACCACCGCTAAAAAACCATTGGTATTTTTTTCAAGAAAACATTTAGGGGTGGTTTTCAAACTGCCACGAAAAAACCACCACTAAATGTCTATTTTTGCATAGTGAGTGCGTAGATCATTGAGTTGTCTATTGTTAAATTTAATTATTTATACCTTCACCAACTATATTGGAAGTAGATTTCTAATATCTATATAACATGTCAATTGTGAACCCATATATATATATGTGTGTGGGTTCATTCACCTACCACGTAAACCATGTGAATGTTTTATAAAATATAAATCTAAGAAAACCGGTGGATATATATTTCATGTTTTTAATGTTGATTAAAATAAACATTAGGCATCACAAACCTTATGTAAAATGGTCCAACAAAGCTATTTATAAGAAACTCACCACACTTGTATGAATAATTCAACTATTAAGTGTTGAAAATCAATAGTATGGTATACTTATTATATATACCAACAAGGTGGTTAAACTGATTATATAAAATCATTGTTCGTTGTGAGTATAGAGCAATAAATAGCATGCTCCCCTAAAGTAAAAAATGAATATATCAACCAAAAATACCTTTTAAAATATTGGCATTAGTACTAGACAAATTATTCAATCTCATTAACTGTTATTGGTAATTTATTTCATTTTTTGAATACCTTCAAAACTCATTGATAACAATGAATTTCTATAGATGTCGACATCAAAGTAAATGACCAAAATGAATTGAATCAATATGTGTTGTGTTTAACTTATGGAATTTTGGACTGGTTATCCAAGTTGCTAGAACTATTGAATACATATGAGATTATTATAAAATGTTTCTTCCTTGTGAGTTTGGCTATATATAGATTTGGATCGTGTCTAATCGATGTTATAATTATTTATCAGTATGGTGACATTGATTGCAGCATTTAAATATGAATCCCTAAATGGCTCAAAATGCATGAAGCATATTCAAATTTATGAAAGCTTCACTAAATTTGATAAATTACTATATGGATTAAACTGAATAAGACATTTATAATATAACCATCTTGATAAATATTCACTAAATTAAGGATGTGAATTTTATTTTATTATCTCATGGTTTGTATAAATTATTGTATTTGTATTAATTTATCATATTTATCTATATGTTTTTTGATAACCTCAAAACTTATGTAGTGTCTCTAATAGTAGTAGAATGTTTGATTATAAAAATACATGGGATGTCACTGTATATTTAATTTAACATCCAAAAGATGAAACCTTAAACTCTACAATGATTTTATCCTTAATGAATAATTAAATTCTTTGCTCCCAAGAGTGATATGTTTTATAGCACAGGGGGATAATAAATAACTTATTTATCCCTTGAGGATTAAATATAAATGCATGTTTTATTTATCCATGGATGATATACATATAAATATGTATATGTACATTGTAGATGATAGTATGTCTTATTATAATAAATTAGAGGAAAGGTGTTTCCCATCTCCTACTCAATAATATTTAAAGGGTATAAGTGATTACTTGTGTTGGGATTCATCACATTTATTGATAAAAGAGAAAATTATTAATTAAAAGATTTATATCACCATTAATTGAGGATTTTCTCCCAACATTAATGGATATTTAATTCTCAATATTACTAGATGGAATAATGGATGTTGACTACATTAATTGGTGATTATGGACTTGGTGTCTATATAAGGAGGATGCGACAACATATTTTTTTCAGGGGTGTGCCGGCAAGATGTAGCTGACAAGGGAGACCCGGGAAGGGGTTTCCGTGTTTTCGGTGGCCTATGTGACACGACGAAGACTGCACAATTATATTGTATGTGTGGCGATGTTCTTGGTAGGGTGTTCAAGATGTAGTCCACTAAGAGCAAGAAGGGGGTTGTTGCGCCAGCGGTAGCATGTGCAACACGTCGGCGTTTTATCGGTGCAGAGCAACGACGACGCAATTGATGATCGGGACCACGTATTGAAAGTCTTCCTGATAGCGGTGATCAGGTGGCGTGTCCCGATTGAAGATCGGCGATACATCATGATGGCGAGATCATTCAGGTGTCGCAAGCTAGTGCGTGGCTGACACATGTTCGGGTGAAGATCTCTGAGGTGAGGTCATTAGTGGCGATTTTTTAAAACTAACGCAATTTCTCTGCGGTTTTTAAAAAATACCCTGCTAAAAACATTAAAAAAATTGAAAAAAATTGAAAAAATGAAAAAAACATGTTTAAAAAAAGTTAGCAGTGGTTTTAACAACCACTGCTAAAAAAGCATTGGTATTTTTTTAGAAAAACATTTATCGGCGGTTTTCAAACTACCGTGAAAAAACCACTGCTAAATGTCTATTTTTTGCATAGTGAGCGCGTAGATCATTGAGTTTTCTATTGTTAAATTTAATTATTTATACCTTCACCAACTATATTGGAAGTAAATTTTTGATATTTATATAACATGTCAATTGTGAACCCATATATATATATATATATGGGTTCATTCACCTACCACGTAAACCATGTGAATGTTTTATAAAATATGCATCTAAGAAAACCAGTGGATATATATTGCATGTTTTTAATGTTGATTAAAATAAACATTAGGCATCACAAACCTTATGTAAAATGGTCCAACAAAGCTATTTATAAGAAACTCGCCACACTTGTATGAATAATTCAACTATTAAGTGTTGAAAATCAATAGTATGGTATACTTATTATATATACCAGTAAGGTGGTTAAACTGATTATATAAAATCATTGTTCACTATGAGTATAGAGCAATAAATAGCATGCCCCCCTAAAGTAAAAAAAATGAATATATCAACCAAAAAATGCCTTTTTAAATATTGGTATTGGTACTAGACAAATTATGCAATCTCATTAATTGCTATTGATAATTTATTTCATTTTTTGAATACTTTCAAAACTCATTGATAACAATGAATTTCTATAGATGTCGACATCAAAGTAAATGACCAAAATGAATTGAATCAATATGTGTTGTGTTTAACTTATGGAATTTTGGACTGGTTATCCAATTTGCTAAAACTATTGAATACATATGAGATTATTATAAAATGTTTCTTCCTTGTGAGTTTGGCTATATATAGATTTGGATCATGTCTAATCGATGTTGTAATTATTTATCCGTATAGTGACATTGATTGCAGCATTTAAATATGAATATCTAAATGGCTCAGAATGCACGAAGCATATTCAAAATTATGAAAGTTTCACTCAATTTGATAAATTACTATATGGATTAAACTGAATAAGACATGTATAATATAACCATCTTGATAAATATTCACCAAAGTAAGGATGTAAATTTGATTTTATTATCTCATGGTTTGTATAAATTATTGTATTTGTATTAATTTATCATATTTATCTATATGTTTTTTGATAAGCTCAAAACTTATGTAGTGTCTCTAATAGTAGTAGAATGTTTGATTATAAAAATACATGGGATATCATTGTATATTGAATTTAACATCCAAAAGATGAAACCTTAAACTCTACAATGATTTTATCCTTAATGAATAATTAAATTATTTTCTCCCAAGAGTTATATGTTTTATAGCACAGGGGGGTAATAAATAACTTATTTATCCCTTAAGGATAAAATATAAATGCATGTTTTATTTATCCATGAATGATATACATATAAATATGTATATGTACATTGTAGATGATACTATGTCTTATTATAATAAATTAGAGGCAAGGTGTTTCCCATGTCCTACTCAATAATATTTAAAGGATACAAGTGATTACTTGTGTTGGGATTCATCACATTTATTGATGAGAGAGAAAAATTATTAATTGAGAGATTTATATCACCATTAATTGAGTATTTTCTCCCAACATTAATGGATATTTAATTCTCAATATTACTGGATGAAATAATTGATGTTGACTGCATTAATTGGTGATTATGGGCTTGGTGTCTATATAAGGAGGATGCGACAACATATTTTTTTCAGGGGTGTGCCAGCAAGATGTAGCCGACAAGGGAGACCCGGGAAGGAGTTTCTACATTTGTGGTGGCTCGTGTGACACGAAGAAGACTGTACAATTATATTGTATGTGTGGCTATGTTCTTGGTAGGGTGTTCAAGATGTAGTCCACTGGGAGCAAGAAGGGGTTGTCGCGTCAGCAGTAGCATGTGAGGCACGTGGGCGTTTTACCGATGCGGAGCAACGACAACACAATTGATGATCGGGACCACGTATTGAAAGTCTTCCTGATAGCAGTGATTAGGTGGTGTGTCCCGATTGAAGATCGACGGTACATCATGATGGTGAGATCATTCGGGTGTCGCAAGCTGGTGCGAGGCTGACATATGTTCGGGTGAAGATCTTTGTGGTAGTGACGTTTTATCGACAGAAGGGTGGCGTTTTGTCATAGATTGATCTTCCGATACATGGCGTTAGCGGGGTGTTTATCCGAGAGATGGTAGAGGTGTGTCGGGGTGTGGTTTTTACATAGGTTTTCTACGCTCTCTCATTTGTAATTCAAGTTCGGGCATTACTTGGATTCTTTGTATTCTCTGATTCATAGTGGATATTTGGAAATTGCCCCATGGTTTTTTAATCCTCCGCATGGGAGGGTTTTTCCACGTTAAAAATCATGCATGCTGATTTCTTTAATCTGCTTATATCGTTTCCATATTTCGATGGATTTCTCACGATATTTTTTGGCAAACAATTTTTTGCCCGGAATTGGGATTCTCCCCGACAAGTGGTATTATAGGAGGTTGGTTCGTACTTACAGTTTAATATGAGAATAATGGAAGCTTCGAAGAGGATCACAGATGCGTGCATGGAGTAGAATAAAGTTTAAAAATTAAAGCAGGCTGAGAGAGGTGATGTGCATGTTGACTCAGGGGATGTCGAGCAGGGGGAGCAAGTTTTTCCTGCAGGTGCTCCAAATTATGTGGGGATGACAATTATGGGGGAGCTAGATGTTTCTGGTTCTGGTCTTGTTCAGCAGGATGGTGTAGATACAAATGTGACGAAGATTTTGACGTTTGTTTTTTTTACAGGGGGAGCTGATATTTTTTTTATCAGAAGTGCAAAAGGACGTCGTCATATTTTCTGCAGATGATGATGGTTGGTGTGATACCGACCTATTTTTTCCAACTGGGTTGGTTGGATGGTTTCATTCATTAATGTGATGAAGGGAGAGATTTTTGAGATTCATTACATTTATTGATGAGAGAATGAAATTTTTAATGGAGAGATTAATATCACCATTAATTGAGGATTTTCTCCCAACATTAATGGATATTTAATTCTCAATATTAATGGATTGAATGATGGATGTTGACTGCATTAATTGGTGATTATGGACTTGGTGTCTATTTTTTTTTAAGGAAAAAATAAATTACTGATCAAGGAAACCAGGATTACAAAGCCAATCAGGGAACGACAACATATTTTTGTCAGGGGTGTGCCGACAAGATGTAACCGGCAAGGGAGACCAGGGAAGGGGTTTCCGCGTTTGCGATGGCCCGTGTGACACGATGAAGACTTCACAATTATCTTGTACGTATGGCGATGTTATTGGCAGGGTGTTCAAGATGCAGTCCACTTGGATCAAGAAGGGGGTTGTCGCGTTAGCGGTAGCATGTGCGGCACGTCGGCGTTTTACCGGTGCGGAGCAGTGACGATGCAATTGATGACCAGGACCACGTATCGAAAGTCTTCCTGATAGCGGTGATCAGGTGGCGTGTCCCGATTGAAGATCAGCGGTACACCGTGATGACGAGATCATTCAGGTGTCGCAAGTTGGTGCGAGGTTGACGCATGTTTGGGTGAAGATCTCTGAGGTAGTGATGTTTCGTCGACAGAAGGGTGGTGTTTTGTCACAAATTGATATTCCGATACACGGCGTCAGTGGGATATTTATTAGAGAGATGACATGGGTGTATCAGGATGTGGTTTTCACACAGCTTTTCTACACTCTCCCATCTGTAATTCAAGTTCGGGCATTACTTGGATTCTTTGTATTCTCTGATTCGTAGTGGATATTTGGGAATTGCCCCGTGGTTTTTTAATCCTCCGCATGGGAGGGTTTTTCCACGTTAAAAATTCTACGTGCTGATTTCTTTATTCTGCTTATATCGCTTCCATGTTTCGATGGGTTTCTCACGATATTTTTTGGCAAACAATTTTCAACCCGGAATCGGGATTCTCCCCAACAACTTGTTCCAAAATTCAGAAAAAAAATTGATTGGTTATATTAATATTGCATATTTTTCCTAATCCAAATAAAGCTACATATCAAATTGGACATTTATTTATATATGGGGGAACAGCCATTTCATGTTATTCTACAGAACAAACAATTTTTGCGACTCCCTCAAAGCATTAAAGGTTGATTGCAATTCGTGAGCCAGGTCGAGAATGTATTTGGCTGAGATCAGTCAATCATCGTATCATAAACAATTGTGGTCTAAAGAATAATAATATTCTCACTACTTTATATGAGGATTATGTGGCTTAGTCTAATTGAAAAGTGTGCATATCAAGGTTGATATTGTAAAACATCTCACTGGTTTTTTGTTTACCCTTGAATTTCAATAGCAGCGAGATGAACATCTAGCCAATTAAATCATGTGATAATCTTGCAGATTTATTGATAATGTCATTATAAACTACATCTTTGGAGAAATTGAATTATAAAATTAGAATACGAAAAATACAATGCTTATCATGATTTAATTAAGGTAACCTGCGAATGTTGTACCTCCCCCCCTTCATTTCTTTTCTCACCCAGCTTTTTTAATCAAATTGAGAATGAGACAACTTAAAATAGAACTCAAAATTCAATTATTTTGGATTTACTTGTTTCTCTTCGTGAGTTTTTTTTAAGTGAAGATTAAATAACATTCCATGAAATTGATAACATAAGTGAATGGTGTTGTGAAATAATATGATTATTATGGATGCTACAATTTCCTCCGGTGTTGATTCTCATAAGTATCGATCCAATGGGTGGAAATTTCTCTGAGTATCAGTCACCAAACTCTTCCCACGTCATCAATTGCATGGAAAATAATGATCGATATTGCAACCTATATACATGTCAACATAAGAATTGAAATCTAGATTTTTGTGACATTGTTCTTCTTTATTGTGTGCCTCTCCTTCTGTTTGATATTAACGTTGTATTGTGTTTGTTTTTGCTGGTTATATTCTTCATGTTCTACCTACAGTTGACATCACAAGTTCAATACATATATAGGAAAATACTCGGCGAAACTCGAACTCAAGACCCCACCCTTACAAACACAACTACCATTGTATCGTGAGAGCCTTACATGTATATATGTATATGTATAAATCTATTTTTTAAAACGATGGATGGATAGGTTGTCCATGCGTGGGTTACAAAAGCAGTCACTGAATTGGGCCGGGACTACTGCATCCAACCCATCCCAGCCAGGTCGGGCGGGCTCAATTTCCACCGCGAGAGGCGGCCATCCCTCAACCCAACCGGAGTATTTCATGCCATCACATCGCACCGTGGCGGTCTTTGATTTGGGGTGGGTACCGGGACCTGCGTTTCGGGCTGCCGTGATTTGCGACGGCTCCTAGGCGGGGAAGGACTGCTCTCTTCTCCGGGGAGCTCTCCGCCATGGCGAAGAACAGGAGCAAGAAGAAGCGGAATGGCGTCGCATCGATGGACGTAACCGAGCATTCCGTCTCACGTAACCAAGCATTCTGTCTCAGTTCTTCGCCAAGGTAATTTTTCGTTCGGTTCAACCGGAAAACCTCTTCTCAAGGTTTATTTCCCCCCCTTCTTTCGAGTTGGCGTATTGTTTTTCTACTTGCAGCCATGGAAATGTCTTACTGTGCACCTTCATTCCCAGCCCCGGTTACTTCCCATAGGCCAGTGGCAATTGATCACTTAACTTAGAAGCTGGTGAGAGCAAGGGAACAGAAAGTGAATCCGATTGTTTGCTCTTCCTTTCTGTTTAATATTTCATTTCTTAGAAGCCATGTTTGTGCTTCTCTACTGGTTTATGGTTTTCAAGTTTCATGCTCCTGCTTTTACTGGGAATCATTGAAATGGGTAGTCTGCCCTTGGCGTCTAATGGCCCAAAATCGTGAGCATCGAATCTTCTGAAGCCTTCCTTTTTTCATTATGTTTTTAGCTGATGACTGCAGGTGAACTTTTTGTGAGAAGTCTCAGATGATGACTGCGGTAATTTATGATTTCCAATTTGAGTGAAACCCTAATTAATGTCCTGAACATTGAATTTATTAATGTTTGATTTTGGAGGTGAGAAAGCTTGAAAGGGTTTTCCCTAGCATATCCATTTTTAGGACAGCTTTGTCTTTATATTTTATTGTGAACTCTCTGTTGGGACTGCAAAGAGTTGCAAGGAGAAATAAAGCTCATAAGGAGCTGAAACCTATACAAGTTTTGAATGGGAATGCAAGTGATAGGATAATAATGAATTGGTCACTCTTTGAGCGCATCACTGCCATACTCAATATTTTTCCACTCCGATTTCTACATATTCTTGATCTTTAGTTTTCAGAATTTCAGTTTTTCTATTGAAGTCCTGCACTATTTTAAAACTCCCAGTTGAAAATTGAAATAAAAATCAAAGTTTTTTGAAAAAAAACTTGGGCTGCGTTTGGTTCTGTTTTCATTTTCCTAAAGCGTTTTAGAAAATGTGTTCAATTATGTAAATGCAAAACTTTTTTTTGAAATTGAAATTGAAAATGCTAGATTCTTGGGGGAAAAGCTTGTTTTTATGTTAATAAAAAAATGTAATTGCTGAGATATGTAACTCCCATACTTCTATATTTTCCTCCACTTTGGAAAACATTTTCTCACATATTTTCTTATATATATTTGGAAAATGAAAATAGGAAATATTTTCCAGAAATGAAACTCATCCTTATTTTCATTTTTCTTGGAAAATGAAAGGAGGTAAACCACATACTTTCTTATTGTTTGCCCAGTAGGCGAGATGGTCAAATGATCAAGAGGGGGTGAATTGATCTTTTTATGAAATTTCAATAACTTATCAGTGTTAAGTTAATTTAGCATCGGAAAATAAAAATACAAACACAAATATTTTTATAGTACTTTGGGTCAAAGTGATCCTATGTCTACTCTTCACACATAACGTGAGAGTATGACACACACTATATAGTGACCTGGTTTTGAAGTTTGAAGGGATTGAAGGGAGTTACAACCCTTTACAGTTGCCTTTTCAACCCTTGGAGGCACAACCTAAACCCTGCCTTTTGCATACCCGGAGGCACAACCCAGAACCTTCCTTTTGAAGTGGAGGAAGAACCAACGTTGCCTCTATTCGGATCAAGACAGTACCGAAACCCATACATTTTACTAGATATGGCACAACCAAGAAACTTCCTTTTTCACTTGGAGGCACAACCCAACATTCCTTTTGTAGGGGTAGTATAACCCAGACACTAGGTCCTACTTTTGCATGCACTAGTATAAGCCCCAAATAATGTACACAGAAAGGATAGAAAGAATTTAAAACCTCACAAACCAGTTATACAAGAGAGCTGGAGTGTGGAGGCAACAATGATCTCTTTGGTAGCTACGGACTAGTACGTTGTAGTCCAGTTGGGGGTGTTGTAGTGATGATCACAAAAAAATGTCGCACAATACAGTTTAAAATATCCTCAACCTCTGTTATTGTTATTTGCATTGTTTCTGTCGAACTCTATATATTGCGTTCCTTCATGCGCAACTGCCTTCCATAATTGTAAATGCATGCATAACCGTATGCACAACTCAAATATTCTAGTCGCTGCATTTCTTCTTTTCCCGAAGCAACATACGAACATGTGAATCTAACGCACTTTTTCAGAGTTGTTCAGGCTCATTTTCTAGATAATACTTCACGTGTATTCTCTATTTAATGTCCATGCAACACAATTTACCTTCTTGAAAATTGATCCTGCATTGCAGTAAACAAAAAAATACATTTCAAAGTGCACCACAAAAGTATTTATACATGCTCCTATCCACGTGATCTTAATTTAGCATACAGCACTTGCAAATTAATTTTCATATGATGGAAATTGTAGAAGGAGAAAATAGGAGAGACCGGAACCCCCAAGGTATTTCTCCAAAGGAGCCCTTGGGGTGTATTTATAACAAATAAGAAAGACCACACCGGACCTCAAGTCCGATGTGGGATGCAGACTCCAACAGAAATGATTAATAAATAATTATGAAATAATTAAATCAACAAAAACATGTAACGAGAATATGCAGTAAATCGGAATATAGAAAGATAAATAAAACATAGCATATTTTGAGTTTTAGAAAAACAAACTGATAAGACATGCGAATCACGTATGGCTTTCAAATTTCGTATGACTTTCAAATTTCATACAACTTTTCGTTTCTGTAAGACTTTCACAGACCACGTACGACTTTGATTCAGCCGTTTCCTAAGACTTTTTATAGTTGCGTATGACTTTAGATTTTTTGTATGACATTATACATCATAAAACAGTCAAAATCGTATGACTTTCCTATAGCGCGTATGACTTTGCACAGAGCGTATGACTTCTCAAAACAGATCTTAAGACTTTCAAAACCCAGTGAGTCAGGTTTTGTTCATCCGTAAGACTTACAACACATGACTTTAATTAAAAAACACGCCACTATGAAATCTGAATGATTTTCAGTTAAGCCGCAAGACTTCACACGATGTATGACTTTCATGTATGACTTTATGCTTAGCAAATTTTTTATTTCGTAAGACTTTAAAACCAGAAATTATGACTCCAGGCTTAGACAAAAAATCAAAAACTAAGAACTTTATAATTATTTAATTATAGAAGCTTCATTGTATGAGTCATAACCCAACTCGTACTAATGTGGTTTTTTCTCCGAAATCAGTTCATAAGACACATAATGGACGGGAAGAAACCAATTTTCAGCAAACATAGAACTTAAATAATTCAAATCAGTCTAATCCATACACACAAAAATAATAAAAACATTTTAAACATTCTCTTTGTTTCGGCATGCATCAAAGTAGATTTTAACGAACTTTAAATTTAACATATTTAAATAGAAATTAACTCCCCCTAAATTTATGTATTCTAAAATAGGTACAACTGAATAAATTAAGCAATAAGCATTAAAATAAGGAGATAAAAAGCCGAAACACTCCCCCTTAATTGAAGCCTTTTCTCCTCTAAACTATGTGTCGATTTTAAATCTGCTGTGCAGGATTTAAAAACTGCTCGAATAAAGAATTAATATCTCTGTAGAATGATATGGAGGTGGACTGAATACTCAAGATACCTCTTTAAGGGAGGTCTTGAGGTTATTTTATATTGAATAATATAGACCACATAAGACCATAAGTCCGATGTGGGACGCAGACTCCAACACTTCCCCTAAAGCTAGATCTACCTAGCTTGAACCCATAATTAAAGAAAGCAAAACAAAGCAAAACAAAGCAAAGCAAAGCAAAAACACTTTCAACAATCAACAAATACCGCAAACACTTCCTCTCAAGCTGGATATACCCAACTTGATTACAGAACAAGACCAAACATAAGAAAAGATAAACCGCTATGACTGCTGCTCCCCCTCAAGAAAGCACTTTTACTGAATGTGCTCCACCTGTTGCGCTCCTACCCATGACTGTGAAAGAAATGATGACCACCATAGAACTCTCATGCTCCCTTGCTAAGGACGACCCTTGCTTTAAGTGCCGGATGAAACAACGATCGAAAAACGGCCTCAAAACGGCTGGGTGATACGACGCCTGACTAGCGGACCCAAAAGGTCGGGTGATACGACACCCGACTGGTGGTCCCAAAAGGTCGGGTGAGCGGACTCAAAAGGCCGGGTGACACGGCGCCCGACCAGCGGTCCCAGATTGCCTTGGTGAACGACGCCTGATTTTGCGAACCCTAAATTATGGATGAGAGCAAAGGGCTGATGAATAGCAGAGAGCAACGAAGAACCTGATAGAGGCAAAAAATCCATTGTGCCGCGGACACAAAGAAAAGTGTAGAGGGTGAATTCCCCCTTGCCTCCTTGCCTCAAAGTGAGGCGGAGACATTCTTTTATAATGAATGATAAACTCCACATCGGACCACAAGTTCGATGTGGGATACAGACTCCAACACTCCCCCTCAAGCTAGGTGTATCTAGTTTGGACACATAATGAAAAGAAAGCAACAAAATAGACGCTAACACTCCCCCTCAAGCTGGACATGCCCAGCTTGATGACAAAGACAAGACAAAAAATAGAAGAAACGAAAATAATAAAAAATTGTTGTTGATGTTGCTCCCTCTCAAGATAGTAATGTGATGCCGCTGAAAAGGATGGGTCATCGCCGGAAAAGTGCGGGGCCGGACATTAGAGCGCCAGGAAATTCATACTGGGGGGTCGGTTGTCAGAGCATTGGGGAAATCCGCACTACGGGCCGGTTGTCAGAGCGCCGGGAAATCCGTAATGTCGGGCCGATCGTCAAAGCGCCGAGAATTCCGCTCGGGAGGGCTGGTCGTCAAAGTGCCGAGGAAGCCGCAATGGCAGTGCCGATCATCAAAGCGCCGGGAAATCCGCAGTGGCGGTGCCGGTCGTCGAAGCGCCGAGAAATCCGCAGGAGGAGGTCGGCGATTGAGGCGGGAATGCTGCGGGAAGCAGGAAGAGGCCGACATGGAGGGAGCAGTTGAGCAGAGGCGGCACGGGAGGCCGGCAGGGCTGGAGGCCGGCTGCTGGAGGAGTCGGCAGGAATGGACGCCGGCTGTCGAAGGGAGGCCGCCGGTGAAGGGAGGCCGCCAGTGAAGGGAGGCCGCTGGTGAAGGGAGGTCGTCGGTGAAGGGAGGCCGTCGGTGAAGGGAGGTCGCCGGGAGAGAGAGCCGTGCCGGGAGAGGAGGGGCCGCCGGGAAGGGGAGCTGCGCCTGGACGAGTGCGCCGGGAGCCAGGAGCCGGGGCGAGGGCACCGCTGGGAGAGGGCTCCGCTGGGGCGAGGGATGGATGTCCGCACAGGAGCAGCGGGCCGCGCGCAGGGAGCCGCGATCGCGGGAGAGGGACCTGCCGTAGGAGGAGCCGGGGCCGTGGGACGTCGCAGCAGCTCTGGATCGGGAGGGAGACGACGCCTGGGTCGGGAGCGGGAGGAGCGCCGGAGATCATGGCCGACAGTCGGGATCGCGGGAGTGCGTCGCCGGAATGGAGTCGTTGGGCTGGCGCGAGGGAAGCCGCGGCGAAGGCGGGGCCTGGCGCCGGGAGAGAAGACGGGAGGAGGCGCTGCGGGATCTGGCGGCGATGAGCGGGCCGGCGCCGGGACTGAGGAGCCGCGCCAGGAGAGAGGGCCGCCGGGAGAGAGGGCCGCAGGAAGGAAATCCGCCGGGAAGGGATCGCCGACAGGGCTGGCACACTGGATCTGGACGGGAGGCGCGTCACGACGGGATGCTGCCGCGTCAGTAGGGAGAGGAGACCCGCCGGGGGAGCCGCGCAGGGCAGAGGCGGAGGGGCGGCGACGGTAACCCTACGGGGCTTTGAGGCCGCCGCCCCCCACGGGGGAATTGCAAAGAACCCTAGATCGGAAAAAAAAATATGTGAGGGAGGGATCAAACCTCCTCTGATACCATGTAGAGGGTGAATTCCCCCTTGCCTCCTTGCCTCAAAGTGAGGCGGAGGCATTCTTTTATAATGAATGATAAACTCCACATCGGACCACAAGTCTGATGTGGGATACAGACTCCAACAAAAAGTAACACAGCAGACAAATCAAATTGATCGGATATCAAAGAGGCCATCAGATCGGGGTAGATTCGATCTCATCTCAGCTATTGCGCAGAGGCTCACGGGCGGAAGGGTGGTCGCGACACGGTCGCGCACTGGGGGGGTGTTGCGTCCGACATAAGATGCGCCTGGAGATGCCTTCGCGGTGGGGGTTTTCCCGCGGGAGGAGGGCGAGCAGGGGCAAACCCTCCGGATCTCGACAGCGCAGCAGTGGGAGAGGTGGGAGATGCCTTCGCACGGGAGGCGGAGGACTAGATCCGGCCGTGGGTCTGCGCACTGCCGGGGGGAGATGCCGAGCGGGTGGGGTTCAACCAAGAAGGGCCCGCCGACGTTGGTTTGCCTAAGCTCGCTGATCCGAGCGGAGTGACTGGATGGGTGCGCTATAGCTAGCGAGGTTGCCACGGAACAGGCGGGGGGCGAATCGGGGGAGAGCTGTCGCGGAAGAGGTGTGCGGCCGACGACCGTCTGGTGCGCGCGGCGGTGGTGAGCTGCGAGCGGACGACACCTGGTGAGCACAAGTCTCCCGAGCGGCTCGTGCGAAGGGGGGCGGCGTCCGCCTGGAGACGACCTCTCATGAGAGGGCGACAGGAAGCGGGCGACGTCGCGGTGGGGCTTTTCCCACATGGGCGACGCAACCGTCGGGAGGGGGGAAGGCCGGGACGAGTGGAGGACTGGCGGGGCTCGATCTGCCGGGAGGGAGGAAAGCCGGCAGGGGGGCGGCCGATTAATTCGATTGGGAGCCCCCCTCCCCCCCCACTGGGGGAATATGGTTTTGCCCAAATTTAACCAAGTTTTAAGGGTCAAGCGGTCGCTTGTAGTGTAGCTTGGGTTGTCGAATCCTCAGAGACCTAAGAAGAACCTTTAAACACTCAATAAAAAGAGATGGATTTTTGGCTATGAAGTGGCCAACTTGGGTTGATTTTAGATGGTTTTGAAAGAGCACTAAAAGATCTATGTGAATTCAAATTATGAGAAAATGAGTTGATTCTAGGTTATTGCTCGGGGTGGATTGAATGAATTCCTTTTTTTTACGATCATAATTTCATTGACTCGAGAAGGATTCATGCAATGAATTCAAACTAACATCATCACTTACTGATTAAACACCTTCAAAACACATGATAATCACCTATACACTTGTAGGATCATTTTCATTAGCACTCCAAGGTAAAGGATGTAATTAGCACATGAAAGTGGGGTGAATAAATTCAATAAGGAAGAGGAAGAATAAAAATCATTGAATGAAAGAAACTCAATTAAAAGAAATTAATAACATTTAGGGAATGAGAAATAACATTCAATCCAGCCCCTTGCTACTCCCTTGGATCAACCCATAAAAGAGCTAGCCCTCCATTGATGACAAGTTCTCAACGGAAGTGGAAAGTAGACTTACGAGGGTGGAATTGAAGAAGTAAAAACAACAAAAATAACGATCACTCCACTGTTGTGTGAACAAAATCACAAGGTTTGATGTGAATAAATTCACACCTTGAGGCAACGATATCAAGGTGATAAGAGGAAGAATAAAACAAGAGAAGAAGAAGAACTTTTATTAAAAACTAAGGTGATTCGAACAACTTACATGGGAAGAAAAAATGCTATAAAGACAATTTGGCATAATAACATTACAATCAAAACAAAGCTCCAAGATCCCTAAATCCTCCACCACTGCTGCCTTAAATAGGAAAAAATGAAGTCTTGGCCCAGCCCCCAACATCCCATGTGCCTTTAATTAATTGTGTTGGGGAAAGGTGGGTGGAACATTAATGTTGAGAGACTTTTCCACTTCTTGCCCTGAAGTTGCAGCCAGCTTGCATCCACCTGAAAGACGCGCCTAAAGGACATTCTAGAAGGCCGAATTGGAGTGGGCCCTAGAAGACTTAAATGAAGCCCCGGATGTCCCCTAACAGTCTGTAAAATTTCAGCCCAAAATAATAAACCTTTCGCGAGATATGATATAAATAGTGGGCTGTTTTTCTGGGCTGTAGAATCTGGCCCAGAATTGAATCTTCAACTTGGGCCGCCTTAATCACCACCATTTAGGACGAATTAGCACTGGCTCCAGAAGAATTATTTGTTCCTCTATATGTCTTCTAGTCTCCCATGAATTTTGGGCTTCATTGGGCCTGTATTGTGGGCCCTACATTCCCATCAGTGGGATGATATCCAATCTGCCTTCTCCAGAATTGTTTCCTTTCATCGCCAAATATCATCATCATCCTTTATGAATCCTCCATTGATCCCTGAATGAAAAATGTTCATATTTATGTTTATATACATTTCACAAAATATCAAATTAAAATATGGATAATTACATTCTTTAAAATCAGATGAAACATTGGGCCTAAATTGGTGCATATTAGGCATGAAGTGCACAAATGATGAGAATGGATGTTCAAAATTAAAATCCACTAACTCAGGCCCATAAGATCAAAAATGAACATTTAATACCCTTAAAATGTTATCAAAATATGTGTTTTTATTGGCTAATCAGAATATCACTGAAAAACCTAGACGGAAAAAAAATATGCGAGAGAGTATTTTGTTAAACCTCCTCTGATACCATGTAGAATGATATAGAGGTGGACTTAATACTCAAGATACCTCTCTAAGGGAGGCCTTTAGCTTATTTTATAATGAATAATATAGATCACATAAGACCACAAGGCTGATGTGAGATGCAAACTTCAACAGGCTCCTTCTAAAAAAGACTTTTAGTGCAACAATGAGCCACAAAATCATGTCAATATATTCAAGGAATAATAAAAGTAATTAACAATGTTTAAACATGTCAATGAATCAAAGAATGAAGCAGATTTTCATGCTACCCGTACCAAAACAGATTCAAAAAAATTAAAACTGATTTAGTTTAAACTTTAGTTCATATTTAGTTTTCTCAAACTTAGTTGAATCAAGTGGTTTAGTAAAGGTATGTGCATGTTGATCATCAGTTGGATTATAATCCAAACAGATTTCGCCTTTTTGAGCGTTATCTCTAATAAAATGATATCTAACTTCAGTGTGTTTAGTCCTTGAGTGATGTAAAGGGTTCTTTGAAATTGCAATAGATGATCGTTGCTTGAAGGGATTGAGGCTAGATCTCTCTATATCATCCACATGCTCTTTGAAAGTCTGCGGGAACGTCAATCGTCAAAATCCGGGTGCTAACGTGAAGATTCGTCGTTGCGATGATCACCACTATGTCGATTCTTTGATCCGTGAAATAGAACTCACATAGGTTGCTTGGATAAACAACTTTTCTCTCTAGGATGCGATAGAGATGAGCGAGAGGCTCTCAAATTCGTGCAATGAATAGTGTCCCAAATGAGAGCGTTCTTTCACTTATATAACAAGGTATAAAATACTCGGAAATGATCACCACTATGTCGATTCTTTGATCCGTGAAATAGAACTTACATAGGTTGCTTGGATCAATAACTTTTCTCTCTAGGATGCGACAGAGATAAGAGAGACTCTCAAATTCGTGCAATGAATAGTGTCCCAAACGAGAGCGTCCTTTCACTTATATAGCAAGGTATAAAATACTCGGAAATGGCTCTCCGGTCCCTGGATTTGTATTACCCACTAAATAAGGCATAAACAACATGTTATGACCAACTATGTCATAAATATCATTTATATTTTTATCATTTGTAATATAATAAAATATATTACATGATAAAATCGAGGCATTAACTTTTGACTGCCCTGCAAATTTTAAACGAACATTGAATATTAAAATAATATTCGTTCGTTAAATATTTTTTCTTATATTCACTTAATATATGTTGGATTGATGTAGCCTGATTTGTTCTGGATGATGGTTGAACCGAATGCTTCCGGCCCATACCGCGCACCAGGTCGCAACTTTGCGAGTTGAGCTCCGCAGTGAGCTCGTTGGGTGTTGCAGGGGGTAATGTGCCCTTGCTTCGGGGGCCGAAGGCCCCCGACCCAATTGTTTTGGGGCATTGTAGCAACTCCGACCACTGTAGCAGAGCTGACCGTTCGACACCGACAAGACACTGTAGCAATGCAGATTTTTGGCATGACTACTGTAACAGATCAGATTTTGGAGTCAACACTACTGTAGCTACGGGACTTCCAGGCGCCGACCACCGTAGCATCTTGGACTTGGATGACCGCGACACTGAAGCGATGCAGACTTCTTGCCACCTTTCACTGTAGCACAACGAACTTCCTGTGCGGTTGGTGGAATAGTACTTCGTCCTCCTTATTAGCCCATTTCAGACTAGGGTTTTGGATGTGCTTGAGTACCCTATAATTTTGTGCTTTCGAAACTAGTGAAACTTCTGCCTCTTCATGGACGTAGAGACCATTTCCCGAACCACGTAAATCTCTGTGTTCTGTGTGATTTTTCTTCTTTTGTTTTCGACTTTTCTTCATCTGCAAATCTATTCCGTTGTTGCGACTTTTGATGTTTTCGCATCAATATATTGTGAATACTTTTAATAAATAAATTCAATACCAATTATTCTAAGCTCGAATAATATGAATTTATTTATTTCATGGCGATCGTTAAAACTCAGACATCTCTTGGACCCCGTGGTGCGGCTCACCATGTCCTATACTCCTATTCATTTAGAATAGACCAGACTTTTGTTTACGCTAAATGTGTGACCCTTTAAGCCTTTATGTTGATAGAAGTGAATACTATTCACAGATCAGGAGCGGAGTGTAGCAACCCATCAAAGCCCCCAAGGAGATAATGAATAGTTATAGCAACAACAACCTCCTACGAACACATGCCGTGTAAATATAATCTCTTTGTCTCGCGATATCTCATAAAGCAGGATACACACTTTGTGTTATCATCTTTTCTTTATTATTCGCTGACCTTACTGGACGGACTTATTATCTTCTACCATGACCATGAATTTAGTGAAGGTACTTCTATTCTGATCAAATAGGCCCGAGCTATCATTTCCTTTCGGATGCGACAAAATTTATCCTGACCATTCAATCAATGCCACCCACCAATAATGCACCCAACGCAAGCTACCTCGCCACGACATAAATGCCATGGTTTTCGTCTTGTATTAAAGTATATAATCAAATAGTATGCGCTGATAATAATCTCAAGTTAGAAGACCATTACATGTGTTCACAGATAGGAATTACGAATGACACGTGAAACATGTGATGTTCCTATTGATGGGTCAATCCTCATGATCTCATCAACTTAAGATTAATAAGTGTGGAATTCCTGAGAAGAAGTCTCAATGCTTATGAGTCCCCAACACCTGATGGTCACTGTCACGACCCGTCCCCCGGGGCCTGTGCTGTGACTACCCCAAGCCCGCCTCCCATAGGCCAGGGGCTGACGACTAGCGCCGAGTAGACATTTTCCACAAAGGGGGGAGGCATTTGCCTATAACCTGCACACATACTCCTGTCCCCAAGAAAAGTAATGAAACTAAAGATACTGAGTAAACAAATATGCAACCCACTAAGACAACCACTGAGAGTAACAATTCAAACTGAAAAGTAAACGGGCTAGAATATAAGCCCAACTGAAATAGAAAAGTGCAAGCTCCTGGGTCTCGTCCACAGAAAACCCTACCTGAAGGGTAGGTACTGTAAGATGTCTAAATGTTGCTGAAGCGTACCACGTCCGTCGGGTCACCCTGAAGCACCCCCTGTCTCCAGCCCACCAAGGACTCCGTTAAAGCTGTCGATTGTCTGCACAAGGCACGACACGTGCGGGCGAAACCCGTTTATGGGTGAGTAAAACAATACTCAGTAGGGACCCTAAACCATAAATGAATTACACAAAGTAAACCACAAGGAATCACACGAAGTATACAACAAAGAAGAGCACAAAGCAAGACACAAGGCATACTACCGAAGAGGTACAAGGAGTGTAGCCTCTAAAAAGTACAATCAAGAGAGTCACTAGAGTTGGCTCACACCAAATATAGGTTTATGGTATGTAAACATGATTGTCGTATGAATCCACAGTACCCTCAAGTAGTAACACGTGGAGTGTTGGTAACACACGGAGTGTCGGTAACACACAGAGTGTCATCAAAGACTAGAGGACCCGCACCCTGGTGGGACAAGGGAGTGCCGACTCAGTCTTGGTAAGACACAAAGTCTAGATAAGACACAGTCTAGGTAATCACATAGCTTCTAGGTTACAACATGTCATAGGATTCTGTCCTTAGCATGCTTGTTCTGGGAGCATCTACTCTTCAAGCCAATAGGTCGTACGCCAACTTTTACGGAAACTCACTTAGAATATCTCAAAAGGACCGCCTTGTCGTGAGGGTCCCAACGACGCAAACGACTAGTTAAACAGACACAGTTTGAGAGTTATGAGCATTTAAGTAAAAATGAGTTGGTTGGTTTCAGGCCCGTTCTGACCTGACCCGGGTCTCGCCTGACCCGACCCACTGGGTTCGGCCCGCCCCGGTTGGGCCCGACTCGTTGCCGGTCCGGCACGCCGACTCCAGCTTGGCCCGCTCGAGCGGGCCGGTTCGTCCGCCTAGACGCGGCGACTGTCGCGCCCTCACCTGGTCAACGCAACCGACTGTCGTGTTCAACGCGGTCGACCGCCGCGTGAACCGCCCTGCGGCGGTCCCGCTGGATCACGGCTCTGCGCCGCGCGACACAACTTTGTGCTTCGTGATGTGGCTTCGTGCCGCGTCTGGTTGAGCCCGCCGCCGGCCATGAAGTTGGCGGTCTTGTCCGCCACTCGCGGCCACCTAGCCGTGAGGTTCTCTGCTGGCGACTGTCGAGCCGGCGACCGTCTGCTGCCGGGCGGCAGCGCCACCGCCGACGCCGTTGTGCGCCACCGCCGCCGGCGGCCCTCTTTCCGCGGGTTGCTGGTCTCACTCTGATGCTCCGTTTTTTCGAAACGGGGCCATCTATGTGATCCTCAGATCGTGTTTTTCAGCGTCTTAGCATTCGTTTCTTCTCGCCATCCCTTCGGGGGTCCGACCGTGTTTGGAACCTCCCGACAAATCGCGCCGCGACCATGGGGGTCTATCGGCGACGCCAAGATCGGGGATAAGAGAATCACAAAGAACGCCCGAAGGACGAACGACAACCTTGTTAGTTTCGGCCTTCCTTTGTCTCATTAGAAAAAGAGAGCGAAACAATAATCACATAGATTAATCTCCCTTTAATCCCGCAGTTAAGATTACCCATCTTGCATGCATGATCGAATCGCAGATCAACCTGTTCGTGGGTTGGTCCGTGTTTTTCGTTGGAAATAAGAATGGGGAAAGAAATCACGAAGAAAAAATAAACCCCCTACCTCGAGAATTGGATCGATCGTTGACGAAGCGCGAGTCCTACGTTTGTCATTCGTCAAGCCACCGACGTTTGTTTTGAATTCGATCGTCGATCCGCCATTGTTCGTCGTTCGTTGACGAGAGGATTTGCCAACGCGTTTCCTTTCTTTTTCCAGAGCCTCCAGGGATCGTGAATCTGATCTCGCATCCTTGCCAAGCTATTAAATGAAGAAACGCGTTTCAGCGTCGCTGTTTCACTGAGTTGCAGCGTTGCCACGCCATTTCATTTATGAAAGGAAAAAACTGCTGAGTCGTGGCGTCGCAGTGCTGCTGCGTCGCTGTTAAACGTTAAAATAAACTTTTTCTAAGTTTATTTCATTTTCTTTTAAAACGTAAAAAAAATATTTCCCATAGTTGACTCGCGCCGGTCGAAGTTAGGTCCTGTTTAAGCAAAACCCGTTGCTTTGAACTCAACGGTGCCCTCGAATTTCAAATTTGAGCACTCATTTGAAAGTTACTAAAACCGCATACAAGCGCTATTTTTAATAAATTTAAAAAATAGTTTGAATATTTATTCCGGGCACCCCGGGTCTCAAAATCACGTGCCGTTTCAGCGCTTGGTTTTGAAATAATCCCATATAATTTTCAAAAATTTTACATGGAAAATCCGGGACATTACATTCTCTATACCTTAGGGCTTTACGTCCCCGAAAGCCAAAATAAGAGCTAAACAAACAAATTGGGATACTTAGCACGAATCTGAGCCTCCTGCTCTCCCGCGCTCTCCTGAAGATTCCCGTGTTGCTACCAAACGCGTACTAGAGGAATCGATTGCCCACGGAAGGTCCTCTCCTGTCGATCCTCGATCTCTACCGGGTACTCCGTGAAAGTCGCCCTGTCATCAACGTCCAGCTCGCCCCAGTCAATGACGTGCGAAAGGTCGTGTACATATCTGCTCAGCTGAGATACGTGAAAGACGTCATGCATCCGCTCTAACTGCAGAGGTAGAGCCAAGCGATACGTCACCTCGCCTACTCTACGCAGTATCAGAAAATGTTCGATGAATCTCAGAGATAACTTGCCGCCCCAGCCAAATCTCCGTATCCCACGTCGAGGAGAGACCCGAAGGAACACATGGTCTCCCTCCTCGAACTCCAAGGGTCTCCGTCGCCTATCGACTTATGACTTTTGACGACTCTGTGCAGTCTTCATTCGCTCCTGGATGACCTGCACCTTCTCTGTAGTGGCCTGTACCAACTCCGGGCCCATGAGTGCTGACTCTCTGGGGTCAGTCCAGCAAAGTGGCGACCTGCTGGGTCGCCCGTACAAGGCCTCGAACGGTGCCATACCGATGGTGGAGTGGTAGCTGTTGTTGTACGGAATCTCCACTAGGGGTAGCTGATCCTCCCAACTACAACCAAAATTGAAGATGCAAACACGTAACATATCCTTTAGGACCTGAATGGTCCGCTCCGTCTGATTGTCTTTCTGCGGGTGGAAAGCTGTGCTCAAGCGCAGCTGAGTTTCAAACGCCTCTTGCAATCCCTTCCACAATCGGGATGTAAAGTGTGCATCTCGATCTGAGACTATCGTCGATGAGACTCCATGACGTCAAACTATCTCCCGTACGTAGAGGCGTTCCAAGCTCTCGACTGAACCCTGTTCCCGAATCGTTAGGAAGTGGACTGACTTGGTGAGTCGGTCAACGATCACCCAGATGATATCGTGCCCCCTGGACGTACGTGGTAAACCCGTCACGAAGTCCATCGATATTCCATTCCACTTTCACTCTGGCACCTCAAGGGGTTGAGTCAAACCCGCTGGAACCTGGTGCTCAGCCTTCACTTGCTGACAAGTGAGACATATAGAGATACTCTGCCACTGCCTTCTTCATCCCAGACCACCAAAACTGACGTTGGAGGTCCTGATACATCTTTGCCACACTTGGATGTACCGCTAAGGGGATGTATGGAACTCCCTCAACACCTCCTCCCGCAACGTCGCCAGTACAACTGTGCGTCCTCTGAAAAGGATGATGTGCTTCCCACCTTTCAAATATCCATTAGGGGCATGCCCTGTGGACATCTGAGCACGTGTAGCCCCGCAGTTGACATCTCCGTGCTGCGCCTCCCGCACGCGCTGTAAGAGTGAATGGGTAACCACCATCAACTGGAAATGAGCTGCTTCATCTCCATCCACGAAGGATATCTGAAGCGAGGTCAACTGCTCCGAGGCCTCGTTCAGTAGTTGTGAACTCGATCTCCGACTTAGAGCATCTGCCATCACGTTCTTCTTCTCAGGATTATAGATTTCTGCCATCACGTTTTCCTTCTCAGGAGTATAGACTATCTCGAAGTCATAGTCCTGGAGGAACTCTAGCCAACGCCGTTGTTTCAGGTTTAGATCCTTCTGAGAAAAGATATACCTGAGACTTTTGTGGTTTGAGTAGATAATAAACCGCTCGCCCATAAGGTAGTGTCGCCACATCTTCAATGCGAAGACTACCGCCGCCAACTCCATGTCGTGGGTCGCGTTGTTATGCTCGTGTGGTCTCAACTAGCGAGAACCATAGACAATCACCGCTTGCCCCTGCATCAGGACACAACCAAGCACCGTCCCTGATGCGTCGTAGAACACCACGTACTCGACACCTTCCCCTGGTAATCTCATGATGGGAGTGCTTGTCAAACTCTGTCTCAGCTGCTGAAATCTCTGCTGGCACCCTTATGTCCACATGGATGGTTTCCCTTTCTTCGTCAAAGCGGTCATGAGTGCTACTACTCTGGAGAAGTCGGGTACAAACTTCCGATAGTACCCAACAAATCTAAGGAAACTCCGCATCTCGGTAACGCTCTTGGGTGACTCCCAAGCAAGCACCGCCTCAATCTTCGCTGGATCCACTGTAACTCTAGCCTCTGAGATGACATGTCCCATAAAGTTGACCTCTCGTATCTAGAATTGACACTTCGAGAGCTTCCCGTAAAGCTGGTGCTCTTGGAGTAAGACCAGGACCAACCTTAAGTGTATCGCGTACTCCTCTTTGGACGCCGAGTACACCGGGATGTCATCAATAAAGACCACTATAAACCGGTCTAGGTAGGGCTGAAAGATCCTGTTCACGAGTCCCATGAACACTGCTGGAGCGTTCGTTATGCCAAACGACATCACTAAGTACTCGTAGTGGCCGTAGCGACATTTGAAAGCCGTCTTTGGAATGTCCTCATCCCGCACCCGAAGCTGATGATAACTTGATCTGAGGTCTATCTTCGAGAACCATCTTGCTCCCTTCAGCTGATTGAAGAGGTTATCAATCCTTGGTAGAGGATACTTGTTTTTCACGGTCACCTGGTTTAGGTGCCGGAAGTCCACACATAAGCTCAAGCTCCTGTTTGCCTTCTTGGCAAAAAATACTGGGGCTGCCCATGGTGAAACACTGGGTCTCACGAAGCCCTTCCTATGCAAGTCCTCCAACTGTACCCTCAATTCACGAAGTTCTGCGGGAGCCATTCGATATGCCGATGTAGATATCGGTGCCGTCCCGGGGTACAGGTCAATGCAAAAGTTTACCTCCCTGTGAGGAGGTAGTCTCGAAACATCTTTCGGAAAGATGCCCTCATACTCGTCCACCATTGCATGAAACTGAGGACTCGTCTCATCCACTGCACCGAGGGTCATGCTAGCAAATTGATGTGTGATCGGGTGCACCCTCCTTGCGAGCCCATCCTGCGCTGCTTGTATCTCCCTTTCGCCGACAAAGGAAAACCTGGTCCTATCTTCGCAGACACATCGTACTGTGCGCCTAAAACAGTCGATCTGAGCATGAATTGCGAATAACCAGTCCATACCCAGAATGACGTCGTAAGGTCTTGACGCTGCCACCAAGAGATCCCAACCGAAACTCTCGCCCTCAAGAGTAAGGGCACACTGTCGACATCAGTGTGCGATCATCAAATCTCCTCCCGTAGGAGTCTCTAAGCGTAGGGATCGAGTCAACGATTTCACTGGAATCTCCGTGTCTCGAACAAGGGTCGTGGCGAGAAAGGAGTGTCTGTCTATCAAAACTGCAACTAGGGTGGAAAAGACACAGATCGTACCTCTAATCATCCCGGGAGTCTCGGGATTGTAAGCCTCCATTGCCTGGAGCTGGCCTCCATTGCCTGGAGCTGGCCTCGCCCCTGTCTACCAGCTCCCTGAGCTCGGGGTGGACCACCTGGGGGTGGTGATGGTAGTGCCTCGAATCTCTGTCCACCTCCTGTCGCTCGTCTCGCTCCTTTGCCACGTCCGTTGCCTGGCGGACTGCCCTGTTCCTGCCTCCGCTGCTGCCTCGACGGTCCCTCAACCGTCTCCTGGTCGGTTGTACGGGTCGGGCAATCTCTTGCCAAATGCCCCCGACTGTCGCACGAGTAGCATAGTCTGTCCTAAAGCTGACTCGCTCTGCCCTGGAAGACTCTCACTGCTGACCCCATGTCTTGGGGTCATCCCCTGGATTGCTTGATCCGCTTGGGTCTCTGCGTCATCTGTCGTCTACCAGCTGTCGAAGACTGCGCTACCTGTCGCCCAGTGGTAGCTCCCACTGCCGGTGCCTACTCCGCAAGAAAGCTCTCTACCAGTAGAGCTCGCTCTAGCACCCCAACATGCGTAGGGATGCTAAAGGATATCATCGACGCCCTAATCTCCCGGCGTAGTCTCTGCTCGAAGGTACGGGTCCCGAAGAACGGGTCCCGCACCATGTTGGTAGAGTAGCGAGAAAGATCTGTGAATCTCGCCGAGTACTCTGCCACTGACTGGCTTCCCTACTGCAGGTGCAGTAGTTCCTGTATACGCACAGAGCGTAACGTCGCTGGAAAGAACTCCTTCTTGAAGAGGCGTTCGAAGTCTGTCCAGGATAGCGTCGCCTCCTCATGCGTTTGAGTCATCAGACTTCACCATCTCTTCACCGAGCCCTGAATAATGCTCACTGCTAGGATTGCTATCTGGTCGAGAGGCGTCCTCACTAAGCGGAAGACTCGCGTCACTGACTCCAACCAGTGCTCAGCTATATGAGGATCCGTCTCACCTCGGAACTTGGGAGGTCGCTGCCTCTGGAACTCATGCAATGCACTAAGCCTGCGTGCATCCTCTACCGATAACATCGGTAGGAACTGCTGTTCTCCGGGTGGTGGTATCGCTGGTACACCACCGGAAGGTGCTATCTCTGGCAACGATTCTTGCACCGATGCCTCATCGCTCAGCGGACCATCCTCGTGGTCACGTTCCAGAATCTTGGCTGGCTACCTGTGTGGAAGAATCCTGAAATAGAACAAGATGTACCACGATCAATAAAGTATATCTGGTGAGCTGACTCTGACTCAAGGACATGAGAGCACACTCAATTCCTATATGATGCATGGACCATTAAATTTTCATGCAACTAGCGTTTTCATGTACCGAGCCGGAAAACAGAATTCAAGGTCCTGGTGTATGGATACGTCGGCCGCCACACCAACACTGGGTTCCCTGGCTTGAAAGCTGAACTCGAAACACTTAAAACTGTTGTCCCAAAACAAGACTAAAACCAACATCCCTCTATCACGACCCGTCCCCTAGGGCCCGTGTCGTGACTACTCCAATCCCGCCTCCCATAGGCACCCGTCCCCAAGAAAAGTACTAAAACTAAAGACATTGAGTAAACAGATATGCAACCCACTAAGACAACCACTGAGAGTAACAGTTCAATCTGAAAAGTAAACGGGCCAGAATACAAGCCCAACTGAAATAGAAAAGTGCAAGCTCTTGGGTCTCGTCCGCAGAAAACCCTACCTGAAGGGTAGGTACAGTAAGCTGTCTGAATGCCGCTGAAGCGTACCACGTCCGTCGGGTCACCCTGAAGCACCCTCTGTCTCCAGCCCAGCAAGGACTCCTTCAAAGCTGCTGATCGTTTGCACAAGACACGACATGTGCGGGCGAAACTCGTGGAGGGGTGAGTAAAACAATACTCAATAGGGACCCCAAATCACAAATGAATTACATAAATTAAACCACAAGGAATCGCATGAAGTATACCATGAAGAAGAGCACAAAGCAAGACACAAGGAAGACTACCAAAAAGGTACACGAAGCGTAGCCTCTAAGAAGTACAATCAAGAGTCACTAGAGTCAGCTCACACCAAGTATAGGTTTATGGTACGTAAACAAGATTGTCTTAAGAATCCACAATACCCTCAAGTAGTAACACATGGAATGTAGGTAACACACAGAGTGTAGGTAACACACGGAGTGTCGTCAAAGACTAGAGAATTCGCACCCTGGTGGGACAAGGGAGTACCGACTCAGTTTTGGTAAGACACAAAGTCTAGATAAGACACATAGTCTAGGTAAGACACGCAGTCTAGGTAATCACATAGCTTCTAGGTCGCAGGCAATTGCAGGATTCCATCCTTAGCACGCTCGTTTTGGGAGCACCTATTCCTCGAGCCAATAGGCCGTACACCAACTTCCACAGAAACTCACTTAGAGTATCTCAAAAGGACCGCCTCGTCGCGGGGGTTCCAACGCCGCAAACGGCTCGTCAAACGGACATACAGTTTGAGATTTATGAGCATTTAAGTAAAAATGAGCCGGTTGGGCCTGGCTCCGGGCCGACCAGTGTGGGCTGTGACCCGACCTGACCCGGGCTGGTTCGTCCGCCCGGACGCGGCGGATGCCGCGTTCCCGCCTGGTCAATCCGTTCGACCGCCGTGTTCAACGGGGTCGGCCGCTGTGTTAACCGACCTGTGGTCCCGTTGGACCGCGGCTTCGTGCTGCGTTTGGTCAAGCCCGTCGCTGGCCATCGAGTCGGCGACCTTGTCTGCCACCCGCGACCACCGAGCCGCGAGGTTCTTCGAATGTCGGCCTTCATTCGTCCCATTAGAAAAAGAGAGCGAAACAATAATCACACAGATTGATCTCCCTTCAATCCTGTAGTAAAGATTACGTATCCCGCATGCACGATCGAACTGCGGATCAACCTATTCGTGGGCTGGTCCGCGTTTGTCATTGAAAATAAGAACGGGGAAAGAAATCACGAAGAAAAAATAAACCCCCTACACTTGAGGATTGGATCGATCGTTGACGAAGCGTGAGTCCTGCGTTCGTCGTTCGTCATTCGTCATTCGTCAAGCCGCCGATGCCTGTTCCGAATCCGTCCGTTGATCCGCCACTGTTCGTCGTTCGTCGACGAGAGGGTTTGCCAACACGTTTCCTTTCGTTTTTCCAGAGCCTTCAGGGATTGTGAATCTGATCTCGCATCCCTGCTAAGCTATTAAATGAAGAAACGCGTTTCAGCGTCGCTGTTTCGCTGAGTTGCAGCGTTGCCACATTGTTTCATTTATGAAAGGAAACAACTGCTTAGTCGTGGTGTCGCAGTGCCGCTGCGTCGCTGTTAAACATGAAAATAAACTTTTTCTAAGTTTATTTCATTTTCCTTTAAAACGTCAAAAAAAGATTTTCCGTAGTCGACTTGTGCCGGTTGAAGTTAGGTTCTGCCTAAATAAAACCCGCTGTTCTGAACACAACGGTGCCCTCAGATTTCAAATTCGAGCATTCGTTTAAAAGTTACTAAAACCGCACACGAGCGCTATTTTTAATAAACTTAAAAAATAGTTCGAACATTTATTCCGGGCACCCCGGGCCTTGGAATCACGTGCTTGCACTGGCAAAATCTGCAGCATCTGTTGAAGTCTGCCAACTTCCTGCCCCTTGACTATCCAGTCCTGAACGATCTGGTTACTCCTCAAGCCCACTGTCGTCTCTTCCACGCTAAAACTCAATTCCGATATTACCACTTCCGACCGATCTGGATAAAAAACATTCTGCTCCTGTTCTTCCATGTTCATTTCGGGGAGTTTTCAGGTCTACTGCTGCATTTCCAAAACTCCGGAGCAACTCTTCTTTGAGTTGCATTCAAGTGAACTTAGTCTTAAATCCTTTAGCCACTAAAAACCAAAGTTCTAGCAAACTTGACATACACAATAGTGCCATTGGTACTGTTGAACCCAATTTATTATGTTTTCGGGTAAAAGGTATTTTCGAGCCCCACATCAGATTATTCCACATTGTAATCCTTTTAATGTATCTATAAAAGAATGTCTCCACATCACTTTGAGGTATGGGGAATTCACCCCCTACATGGTATTAGAGGAGGTTCTATCCTAACCCTAGCCCTCCCGTCCCTTTTTTTTTCCGGCGAACATCTATGTATTTCCCCCGCTAGGGGGCGGCGACCTCCATGGTAGGTAGCCATAAGTCCTCCCGTCGTCCCCTGTCGGCGAGTTCGAGGCGTGCCTGATCGTGACGACCGACGATCCTCCTTCCCGCGCGTCGCCCTGTGCGACGGCTCCGCTGCGCCCCGTCGTCGGCCTAGAATCCCTCTTCTCCAGGGATTTCCGATCGTCTTCTCCGCCTCTGCGCCCATTCCCAATGGATGAGCCCCATCACAGTCACCTCGTCATCGCGCGTCCTATCCCTGCGATGACCCCCTCCTGCGTCGGCTCCGTCCCGCGTCGGCACCTCCCTGATTCGCGACTCCTCCATGCTGGAAAACTCAATTATCTCAACATGACGCGTCCGGACATTGCCTGCGCTATTGACAAAGTTAGTCAATTCATGGAGCATTTGACCAAATCTCAGTGGGATGCTGCCGTCCACATTGCCAAATACATCAAGAAAGACCCTGCCCGTGGTCTTCGGTACTCGCATCACGATCATCTGAATGTTGAGGTCTTCTGTGATGGTGACTATGCTTGTTGCCTTGCTACCTGAAAGTCTACTTCTTTGTTTGCCGTTTTCCTGGCAAGTAACCTCATTTCCTGGCGCAACAAGAAATAGATTGTCGTCTTCAGATTTAGCGCGAAGTCTGAATATCGTGTGATGACCACGGTCACTACTGAGATCCTTCGGCTTCGTCATCTCCTCCATGAGTTTGGCTTCTCGTCGCAGACATCTTCTTACAGTTGGTGCGATAATCAAACAGTTACAAAGATTGCTTCTAATTTCGTCTTCCATGAAC
Source organism: Viscum album (assembly GCA_963277665.1). Lineage (NCBI taxonomy): Eukaryota > Viridiplantae > Streptophyta > Magnoliopsida > Santalales > Viscaceae > Viscum > Viscum album. The sequence continues at coordinate 1,678,485,209 of OY728119.1, read as the reverse complement.
GAACGAAGCATATCGAGGTGGACTGCCACTTTCTTCGCCATCACCTCCAGTAGCACCATGTCAGTTTCGGCCACATACCGACGGCAGATCAGCGACCCAGTTTTAGGGGGTGTGTGTATGGTTTTGTTCCATGTCGTCTTTTTTTTTTGTGGGACTCTTGGTCTAAGCTGGGCATGTCCGGCTTGAGGGGAAGTGTTGAACTCAGTTTATTATGTTTTTGGGTAAATGGTATTTCCGAGTCCCATATCGGATTACTCCACCTTGTAATCCTTTTAATCTATTTATAAAAGAATGTTTCCACCTCACTCATCTTTTTTGTGGTTTGGCGGATCGAGAATTAAGCCTAAGCTTTCCTGATACAAGCTTCAGGATCTTTTCCAGAAAATTCCGGCATCATCACTTGTTCCAAACGTTCCTCCCGACTTTTGTCCAGTTTGGCCCGTGACACCCACATCTGTTCCATCGGAATCTCTGTCTTCAGCTCCATGTTGGATGTCTCCGAGGCTGGTTGTCGAATCTCTCTGCATGTGGGATTCACCAATATCGTATGATCCAGCTGTTTTAGAAACGCTGCGCCAGTAGACTCTAGAGAGCGTTCACCTCTCTCATGCTCCTGTTCCAGCAGGTTCGTGTCTTCCGGAAATAGTTCAATAGTCCCCACTCCTCGTCAACTAATCAGAGATCGACAAACAGCTCCCGAGTTCTCTGCACATCAGTCGTCTAGGTGCCACATCTTCCTCCAACACTTCTCGAACCAGGAAGGGCTGCGTATGCTTTGTCCAATCGAGAACTGCTGTGAGTTGTACTCCACTGCATTGAGGCGTTTTTTCCCACTGCTGCTTCAAACACGTCCGCCTGAGCCACTGCGTTTGTCTTGTCTGCTTCAATCAAAATTTTCTCTCTAGATTCTCTCTCCCCATCCGATTCCAAGCTCTCAATGAAAGCACCAATTGATTGGTGCGAGAGGGTAACAATGAAATTTTATTGATATCAACAGAGAAAGTACAGTGTACAACAACATGTGACGAAGAATAAGAGGTAAGAAGAAGAAAGTAGAAGAAGAAATTGGTGAGGAATAAGAACTCCCTACGCTGCTCCCAAGGCCGAGGCCTAACCCTCCGATCGGCTGAGCTGAAGACTTCCCAAAATCAAAACTGTGCCCCCTCCTAACAACTATCCCCTCTTAATAATTCCCCAACCAATTCCCCCAACAAACCCAACCAACTACAGCTAACATCTATCTACGCATTTACAATTATATCCCTGGCAGTTATTACTCGCTTCTGACCTACTCCCTTACACAGCAACCTGCCAGCCTCCCTGCGACCCTCACATTCTTATCATAGCGTACGACTTTAAATAAAAAACGTATGGCTTTATGAAATATGATAAAACCCCCACACTGGGAGTAAACTGGAACAGGCTTCTTCGTTTATAACCAGAGAAATCCAGGAGTAGAATTACAGGTGGGTGGATGAGGTAGTAGTAGGAGAAGAGTAGAGAAAAGAAGTGATACTCTAGAGTCCCCCAGGAAGCTCTCTCCCAAGCCTTCAGCTGAACTCCAAACAGAATAATTACCCCCCTGCTGTGCGGTTCCCGTTTTCCCCTTTTATAACTTCTTTCCATTCCCTTCACTTCCCCCCGGGCCCCACAAAATATTCTTCCTTTAACCACTTCCCTAACTCCCCATGGCCCACAGCCAGCTGCCCTCCTAGCAAAAGCCCCGTTTTGCCCCTTCTGGAAAGTGCTTTCCAGGCTCTCGCCTGTCCTTGAAAATCAATTTTGTCCTCAAGACTGAAGGAATGAAACTCATTACGGTTGGTGAATGCCTCTTCACTGAGCTGTCTGTGGAAGTCTTCTTTAGACCGGATCAGAGCACTAAACCACTCAATGGCAAACACGCGGACAGTTTTTGTGAGGGCATCCATGGCAGTGTGTATTGCGGCAACCTGGAGCGATCCCATTTTGTCTTCTCCGGCGGGATTGTTGGTGGCGACGGGATCTGGTGTTGGCTCGGTTTGATCTAGGGCGTCCTCCTTCCAGCGTTGCTGGCATTTGGGAGGCCGATCTTGCGGTGATGTTTCTTGGATCTAGGTTTTTACGTATGGTGCATTTGATTTCTTCTGTGATTCTTCTGGTTGCGTTATGGGTTGTTCTGCTTGCTGTGATGGTATGAATTGGTTCTGTTGAGATGTTGTGCTGTGCTTTTGAATCGCGGATGGTGAAAGTTTTTGAAGGAATTCAATTTGAGCATGGTGGAGTTTTTGTTTGGTTGGTTTGTTTCTGAAGATGAGAAGTCTGTGCAACCGGTCTCGACCACATAGAACAAGCTCCAGAGCGCTTTTCGGATTTGGTTGTTTGAGAGGGTATGGCGTCAACCATCGGACCGGGCCTGTGCTCTGACACAAGACACTTGCTGGCCGAACAGCCTTGTAACGGTGGAGCGCTTCATCATGATCAAATGCTGGGGAGGGGCAGCTCTGTGTTGTCAGTCTGGTTTTACTCCTTTTGTCATTCGGATGTGATTTGTCCTATGTCTTTGAAGTCTGTTTGGGTTTTCCTCTTCTTCCCTTAAAAGGGGGCTTTATCATATAATAAAAAAATTTGAAGGCCTTCGGGCCGTTGGATGGGAAGACCATTATTTGTAGGACAATCACAAGAATCCAGCATCCATGCATGCTTTAGAAGTAACCTGAGCTGTGATCACCAGCTTCCTTTCTTCCCGATGATGGCTTTTTGTTCATGCACCTTCCCACCCTTCTCGTCCCGCCTCTCAATAAATGGATTTGAGTGGATTACTGGAGATTCTTGTAACAGAAATGACCTCACTAGATGGTCTATCCTCTCCTGGGACGAGGAGACACTTCCAGCTGGACAATAGTAAACTAAAATGAGGTTAGCTTAATCTCCAGCAGGGTTCACATGATCTGGACAGTGATGCCCAAATTCTGAGAAGTAGGCCAGTGGTTCCTCATGTGCATGACCAGCATAGATGAGTGCATCATCCTTGAGTAACAAAATTTCATCAAACTTAGCATAAACTGAACTTCTGGGCTGTGGCATGGCACATATCGCAATGAGCCTGTCTTGGGCGAGTTGCTGTAAGGTTTCCATTACTTTTCCCCCTCACTGCATTCTTTGCCTTGGGCAGAACAGGACGACAGTGTTGATTGAGAGTAGTAATGTTGTGATTCTTTATAATGTGCCACCTCAACATATGCACGCCAGCTTCGGAAAGAAATTGTGAGGGGTTGCTCCACGGGTAAACTGGCTGGGCAGCAAAGAATTTTGGGTCACAACTGGCATCTGGCCAGCTTGTGCTTTTGGCAGTAGCCCGGCCTGTAAACTGTCCTGTGAAGTTGAGGGCAGCCTTGAAAGAGTTTGGTCCAGTTGTGGGACTTCTTGGATCAATGGCAGTGAAAGCCTACTTGAAGCATGACAGGCATTTGGCATCGCTTGTGGGGAAACCATTTGAAGCATTATCTCTGTCTGCAAGTTCAGCTCCCTCACCAGAAACGGCAATCACTTCATCCTTTGCCAATGAAAAGAAAGGCGTGGCAGAAATGGAAGCCTTGGTTGTTGGATTGGTGTAGCCTGATCTGGTTGGGTCGAATGCTTGTGGCCTGCAACTGTCGCTGGTCGAGCTCCGTGGTGAGCACGTTGGGGGTTGCAGGGGGCAACGCGCCCCTGCTCCGGGGGCCCGGGGACATTTTTTCGGTACTGTAGCATCTCTGACCACTGTAGCAGAGTTGACCGACCGACACCGACAGACACTGTAGCAGTGTGGACTTCCGAGTCAACTGTACTGTAGCACTTTTGACAAAGCTGGCCGTCTTTCATTGTAGCGACGCGACTTCCTGTGCAAACAGTGGATCGTCTTCTCCATTTTATTGCCCATTTTTCAGGCTAGGGTTACTACTGAAAAACTTTGTAATTTGTGCTCCCGATTCTAGTGAGAATTCTGCCTCTCCGTGGACGTAGGGATTATTCCCGAACCACGTAAATCGTTGTGTTCCTTGTGTTTTCTTTTCTTCTGCATTTTATCTCGTTTCTCGTTTCTGTCGTTGCGACTCCCGACGATTCCGCAACATCGGTTGCTTCCGGAACAACTCCAGCGGAGACGGATCCTGGACAGAGTGTTGTGTTTTCCAGCTCTGTGTATTCCTGAGATGTTCCCTGTGGTTCCAAGACCAGCTCTGTGTATTCCTGAGATGTTCCCTGTGGTTCCAAGACTGCCATCGCAGCAGCATATGGTTCCTGAACTTCCAAGCTGCTAAATCTCTCCACAAATTCGTCCAAGACTGACTACGATCATTTTGTCTGGACCTTTGGTATAATATTAAACCAATTTATAGCGTTTCCTGCCATACTTACCTTTGCTAGAGGCACTTTTAATCCTTCTGGAGTCTGCTGGATGCGGAAATACAGTTCCGCCCGTGCAATCCAGCAGTGAGGATTACTTTCATCAAACACGGGCAGAAAAACCCGGCGTGCGGCAGAGGACTGGTCGGGGATGAGGCCGGCCAATGGTGCGGCCTCAACTGTGGTGCACTGCAGCGCCTCCAAAACATTAGGCACGACAGATTGATTGTCTGGAAGGTCTGATGGGAATGAAAACCCCGGCGCCTCCTTCATTTGGCGTGCCAGATTCCGGAAGTATTTCCGGAATTCAGCTTGCTCCTTCATTTCCTGATCCATCAACAGTTGGTACCGCTTTATATTATCCATTGCGGACGCCAGTTTAGAAAGAGTTTCTTTAGCACGATTCTTGTGCTGCCTCCATCACCGGCGTTCTTTTCTCTCAAAAGTTTCCAACAGTGCCCTCCTTCGCAAGGAGAGGGCCAACTTCTTGTATATGGAGAAATACAGGAACAGAATTACAGGTGGGAGGATGAGGTAGTAGTAGGGGAAGAGTAGAGAAAGGAAGAGATACTCGAGAGTCCCCCAAGAAGCTCTCGCCCAAGCCTTCAGCCGAACTCCAAACAGACCCCCTTTATAACTTCTTTCCATTCCCTCCACTTTTCCCCAGGCCTCCACATAATATTTCTCCTTTAACCACTTCCCCAACTCCTCATGGCCCACAGCCCACAGCCAGCTGCCCTCCCAACAAAAGCCCTGTTTTGCCCCTTCTGGAAATTGCCTTTCAGGCTGTCCAGCTGGTGCTCATGATCTCTATCAAAATCCTTATGACTTTCCGTTGAGCCGCAAGACTTTACGTATGACTTTATGCTTTGCAAATTTTTTATTTTTCAAGTCTTTAAAATCAGAATGTATGACTTCAGACTTAGTGCAAGCTTAAAGCACATTTCTTCACTCATGTTAGAGGAAATAAAATATATATATTTTAATTATCAAAACACAATTGAGTAAAGTGGCAAGGAGCCGCTCAACATTTGTTTTTTCCTATTATTTAAAAGATTCTTTTAACAAAATCTGTAATATAATTTCAGCAGATGGAAACAAAAAACTTCTCCCAAAACCAAACCCGACCTTAGTGTTTTTCTATGAAGGCACCTGATGTTCAAATTTCCTTCCCACCCTTGGTCAAATTAAAATCCCTTGACCAGACTCATAGCCATGGCCTTCAGTCATGATATAAGAATCAGAGGGAAGCAAGCAATATAATTACCCATTCATGATGTTTTTTGTTTCCAAGCATTTCGATAATATTTTAAATCTGGGCTTGTCCGTCTTCCTCATGCTTCTGCTCTGGATCATTTTTAATGGTAGTGGTGTGAAGAAAGGAGTGCAAATGAAAAGATCCAAGAATGCCCGGAAGAAGAAAGCTAAAGAGAAGGCCATAATCAAGAACCAGATGTGTCTCGAGAAGATTCAGAAGAGTGAAAGCAAGAAATTAAGAATTCAATCTGCTAAAGCGCTTTATGATTGAGAGCTGGTAATCTTCTAGTATATAGTCCAATAACGCATTCTCTGTTTTTTATGAGCATGGCACATCCCCATGAGGGGCTTTTTTTTTTTGCCCCTGAAAGTTTTGGTTTGAATTTAATTACTCTGTACAATTTATATATGTGTGTGTGGTATCACATTGGTTTCATTGATTTTTATTATGATTTATTATTTCAAAATAAGATCTTGAATTTAAATTTTGTAACATAGGAAGGTATGCACTAAGGGTGTGGTGAGATTTACCCACATATTCAAGGAAGTTGTAACCACTATAAGAGAATTACAACAAGAAGTTTTGGATCCAAGAACACATATAGTAGATGACGGTATAAGGTAGACATTACATCTCCCCAAGACAATTAAGGAGTTTAAAAGTAGGTAGTTCATTTCAGAAGTAGAAGATCCACAAGAGGATACAAGATTAAGGACATCTAAATTAAAATGATCTTGGTCAAAGGTCTTAGTCGACAACCCACACTTGTCAGCAGCAAGGAAAGATCACTTGGGAGAAAACTCAAGATTGCCGGTAAGTAAAAGGATAGATTGACAAAAGACTGTTTGAATATCAATCTATGATTGTCAATAAGGTTAACCCTCCATGCAGTACATTTTAAGTGGCCGTGAACTGAATAAACCTTTGTAATCTGTTTTATGATATTAGTGGATTAATCTATGACATGGATGGTACTAGTCATAACAAGGACGCATCAACTCATATTGAGTGGCGAACCTTCTAAATTTTGTGTGCCTACCATTCTCATTTAATTTCTTTCACACAGGATATAGTGAAAATTTAAGTGAGTGGATTCGTACTTTAACAAGTAACATAGGTTAATTTGAAGAAATTGTAAAAATTGGTTATTGATTTTACCCTCCTCGGGTCGCATCTATATTCATTCATAGGCACTTTATGTGTAATTAGAATTTCCTCTCTTGGATGTACAAGAATTGATATAAAAATTCTTGAGTTTACAATATATTTTTGTTGCTAATTCTTTTGGTGAAATGTGGAAAGTTTGAATTCTATTGGTAACAGGGGAATTCCTACATTTGATGACAAAAACTACCATGTATAGAAAAAAACTGGATGATTCCTTATTGATTGTCATTGGGACTAGAAGTACTTGATACTGTTGTTGTTGGTTTTTCTCTTGATAAAGGAGTTGCTATGACTCCTACTCATAAAAAGAATACTAAGATCAATGAAAATGTAATGATTGTCATCCGATCTCTTTAATAGAGAAAGAATTCACACAAGTGATGGGCCTCAAAATTTCCATAGAAATTTGGGGCAAATTAGAAAAATATTATGAAGGCAACCAAAAGATAAGAGGAAAAGCTGCCGATTTGGAGAGCTAAATTTGAACTTGTAAGAATGAAGCATGTTGAGACCGTGGATGACCTTTTCACCATAACAAATGAAAATTTCCGCATAATTAGAGACTAGTGAAAAATTAGAAGACCCCTATAGTGAAAAAGCTCATGAGAGTGTTACCTAACATGTTTGCCTATTAAAAAATAAGATTAAGGAGGAAAAGGATATTGCTTTCAAGGCTACAAAGAAGGTGATGTTAATAGAAAATGAATAACTCTTTTGAATCTGAAGAAGACAAAAATGAAGATATTAAACAAATTATTTCTTTGATATCAATGAATTTTAGAAGAGAAAAATCCAGTTAGGATGGTATAATTTATTTGAAATGTTTTAATTATGGGGTCATATGACTTTTTTCCATTAATTGTCCTCAGTGAATAGATTTTGGAATTGAAGAAGATGATCACGAGGTTCCAGTGCCAAGAAGAAAATCCAACAAAAGTTTCAACTATAAGAAAAACAAGAAAATATGAGGAGAAAAGGTGGTTCTCTACAAACAAAAGGGGAAATCGTAAGAGCAAGGATAATGAAGATAGTTTTACAAAAGTTGGTGAATCCGATGATAAAGAATTTAGTGGAAAACATTATCTACTAGTGAAGAGAAATGCGAAGAAAGCTACGTAGAACACATGCTGAAGGTTGACTTGGATGCATGTATTGATAAAAATTCTGGACTTAAAGAAACCAAGATGCTTAAAGTACGGTTGACGCATGGTTAAAGCTAACCGTGCGACATCCTTCAGGAAACTGTGTAACTCGAAATAGAGGCAAAAGTACGGTTGACGCATGGTTTACCAAATCGTGCGAGTGTCCTGAAGAGGTAGTGAGCCTCGCATGGTTGGCACACGGTTTGGTAAATTGTGTGACCAAATCGTGTGCACGGTTTTAATTAATCTGAAAATTGAGATTTTAACCCGAGTCCTCCCTTAATTCCTTCATTTTCCTCCTACACCTAGGACTCGAACATAGGGACTCTAGTGGTTGTTCTTGGCGATTCCTCTCCCCCCAAACTCAAATTTCGGTGGATCTAGAAGCCTTGGCCCATGAGAATTCAAGATAAGAGGTCGTTCTTCCCATGTTCTCCACGTTTCTTCTTGATCTCATCTCCTCGTCTTGGAAAGATTCATAGATCCAGACTGTCATGACTAGATCTATGAATTCTATTGTGATCTAATAAGGGATTCTCTATTTATCAATGGATAGACGATCAGATCTAGAGATTTGTCATCTTCTCCTTAAGCAGATCTAGATCTACTGTTGGCGGTAAATCTCGTTGGGTATGTTGATCTACCTGTAAGCCCATGTTATGTTCTTGAATCTTGATTCTAGAATTCTGGTTACAATGAATTGGGATTGGTTTTAGGGATTATTGGTGCTCAAGCGTGGTTCAATGAAAGATCTTGACAATTAACATTAGCACACTAGAGGTAGGAAGTCCTTACCATATAGGGCCTTTGTATAAAACTTATTGGCATGATTGACATGTATGTGTGTGTAGCCGTGAGATCCATTGTGTAATATTGTATGTTTGTCGTTTGCATATGATGTTGTGTGTGAGTGACCTGTGAGACCTATGCATCATGTGTTATGATTGTGCCTTTCGGTGCTATGCCCTGTTGTGTGTGAATGCTTGACATATGGAGGTTTGTGTTTGATATCAAAGTGACAAGTGGGATCGTCTTGGCCTGGTTAGCCCCTAGAGGGGGAGCATGTGCTCGTGTGATGTGCGATGATGACGACGATGGAACCTAGAGACATGGTAGAGGTACGATGACCTTGTGGCCTAACCTGAGACAAAGGACGTGGTACGATGACTTTGTGGCTTGACCCGAGACTGAGTATGAGGTATGGCGGTCTTGTGGCCCGACCCAGTAGTGGCAAAGGCACAGTGATCTTGTGGCCTGACTTGAGACAGAGTATGGGGTGCGACGGTCTTGTGGCCCGACCTAGTAGGTAGGGGCACGATGGCCTTGTGGACTGACCCGGAGCTGAGCCATGGGTGTGATGTCCTTGTGGGCTGACCCAGGGTTTGATTGGGTGCGACCTTTATCCGAGACATGTGTTGGCCTTGTGGCCCGATCCAATATATGATGATGTATGGGACTTTCCTTCCGTCATGGAGCCAAAGCAGGTACGGTCGGAGCTTGTGGTAGCCTGGTTAGCGCACGATCGCTCGACATATGATTGGTTGCTTGTTTGTGCATTTACCTTCCATCATGACATACCCCTTTTTATACATGTGCACTTTATGTTAAGGTCGCATTAGTAGTGCCCTACTAGGTTTATACTCACACCTTGCATGAACATCTCGATGCATGTGTAGATTTCATGGTTAGAGATCCAACCAAGGGCAAGGGCCCTACGTCGGGAAGCTGAGCAAGTGGAGCTTGGAGGACATAGACAATGCCGGAACGGACTCTGTACCGTTGCTGCAATGTTTTTAGTTTATTTTCTTCGGTTATCGTACATTAGTTGGCCTACTACATTGGGGGTTTTTTGGTTTATATTGTATGACTTGGATGCCATTTATTGTCAATTTTCTTTTGGTTTTTGTTGCGCTGTTATGGGATGTTTATCCACACTTTGTTGTGATTCTGGAATAAGACTATTGTTACCGAGGGTAGAGTTTCCCCACGACACCGTTCAGACTCTCATCGTTAGTCGACACCCTCTCGCGTGTAAGGAGATATGTGCATGAGTTCATGTGACACTTTGACCTGGACCAGTTGATTCAGGCCAGGGCTCCAGGCCAGGGCCTATAGTGAAAGCAAGCGAATATGAATTCCTAGAGAAATAATATGGCTTTGTGGAATAATTAAGAATATTAAAATTACACGTTGATGGACTTGAAAAGACAAGAGCTTGAATATGAGGCCACTGCTCAAGAGAAAGAATTGTGGGAAGTTAAAGAAACCCAGAAGAAAATGAAAATTGATTTTGACAAAGCTATTGATATACAAGCTGAATCATAAAAAACTATCGAGAAAAAAGTTACTGCTATCAAAAAGTTGCATGATTGTATTAACTTTTAGAAACCTCATTCCATGTGAAAACACGGATTGGGATTTTTTGAAGATAGATTTGCTTGAAATCAAAAGCAGAATGAGTTAAAATTTAAATAAGAAATTTCACAAAGTTCTAAACTACTTTCAGTAACAATACCTGTTCAAGATCAAATTCTGGGAAAATTTTGACTAAAAAGCGTAGAGGAAAACCCACTTATAGATCAAAGCAAATCAAAAATATTCTTAGGAAGAATATTGTTTCAAAATAAGTGGAACACGTGACTTGTTTGATTAAAAAATAGGAAAATAGTGCAATTGGTTTAAATACACAGAATGGAGGAAACTCAAGATTTAATGGGTATTGTTTGTGTTATGGTGTCTGGTCATAAAACCTATATCTATTGGTGCACATGTTATTTTCAAGAATTTAGAGAAGGAAGAAATTTAGGGGGAGACCTGAGAATATAAATAACATGAAGATGAAACAAGCTACAAAGAGGGAGAAGAAATCAATTTTGAATACTAAAAAATTTGAATGTTTTGAAGAGATGTGGCATATGTGATTTTTTTTTGCAAAATTCAAGCAATCAAATTATGAAATTACAATTGTTGTTATTAACTTATGTAACATTTATCATAATAAAAGTTTCAGGCATCCTAAGGCTTACCTGTCATCGTCATTTTCACCATACTGGGTGGAGTTGCCGTTCCAGTAGGAATTTCTATCATTGAAGCGCTCATCGTCTTCATCGAGCTTCAAGGTGTGAACAATGCCCCCAAATCGTGGCTGGGTATCTCTCCTGCTCCTGTTGCTGCGGCTGTTTCCCCTGCCTTCCCGAGTCTCGCTATGGCCACCCTGTACTCTTGAGGTGGGATCATGTTGCCAGCCACTATTCTGAGACCCTTGACTAGAGCCTGATGAACCCGAACTATAACCAAGATAGGAAAAATGATTCATGAAAGAAAGAACCTTCTTCACATATGCAAAATACCCTCCATTACTTTCCATCAGGGAATCACCACCAGTGTTGCAGTTTGTTTGGCCACGGGACGAAGCTCCCGCATCATCCTGACCACCTTGCCGATGCGGAACCACTACCAATGCTTGCCTATCAAAGAGCCCCAATTCTGTAAGCGATTTCCTCAAATCTTGGTCATTAAATACCTTCCGAGGGTACGGGATGGCGAGATCATAAGAATAAAATTCGCTCAATTGCAGTTCATCCACATGGTTCTTGACCATCCTTAAGGTATCGGTTGCAAAAAGCTTCTTTTTCAGAGTGGAGCCGTCAGGCATTCTGATGTTGAGATGGACATCATTCGATTTACGGACACTAGAATTCAATACTACAGTCTTTGTATTCCCCGGCTCGGTCATCTTATTGCACACCGATTCAACTGCTTCTTCAGCATTCAGCGGTGAAGTTGTTTCTGAAACTGCCAATCCATCATCATTTTTACCGTTTCTTTCTTCAAGATCTGCTGCTGCAGGATTAAGTGATTGCTCGGAAGATAAAGATTTAGAATATGTCTCCACTCCCTTGATGACGCTTTCACAATTTCCATTATCTTCCAATATCTTAGGATTAACCATGTTTTGGGCATGTTCATGCGATGAAGATTGAGAGGCATCCATGCCTGAAGAACTTCTTCGTCAGATGAATCTGGTTTATGTGTCCCAAGAGAAGGCGTTCCAGATTCCTTTGAAGAAAGAGCAGCAGTCAGAAAAGTTGTTGTAGCTTCCTGGATTTGAAGGCCCAGCCAAGCCTTTTCAAGACTGGGTGCCAAAATTTCTGCACCAACGAGCTCCTCAGTTTGCCAAAGTAGTACACCGTTGTATCCAACAACGGTCAGACATGGGACAGATTTCTGTGGATATATGGCAGTTAAGTGTGCAGCTTCAGCAGTTCCTTCTAAAATGTGCATCAAAATGCAGTATTTTGATAGTGCGTCAGCCACATTTGACTCTGCCCAGGTGGATTTTTCCCATTGAACTGTTTCAGAATTTCCCCCTGAATCAGAAAGGTAGATCACAAAAAGTTTCTTCTGGGCCTTGGCTTCAACAATTGCTTCTGAAATAGGCCCCTTAAAAGAAAGGGAGGATATTGGGTGTTCCATCCGATTAAGCTCTCAGAAGATTGGATGGGGGTAGGGAATCGAAGCGACCAGCTCCCGCGATTCAAAAATGGGACGAATTAAGTGCCTGGCTGGCGACTCCACAACTAGCGGCGTCCATCAGCGTCTCCAAAGCACCGCCATTCCGGAACGTCTCCCACGGCTATGTGGCATATGTGATTATTAGGCTGGTCACTTCGTTGAATAATGCTTGAGCATTCTACCATAATAATTACAAAAGAAATGTTGTTTCCAAAATCATGAAAGAGAAGAATTGAGAAGTCATATGTTGTGGAAGTTGCTTTGAAGCTGGGAAAAGATGACAAGTCATGAATTCTTTATGAGGGATGTTCTTCTCAAATGATTAGAGATACAAAGATGGTGAAGAACATAGAAAGTCACAGTGGATGCTCTATTACTTTTTTCAATGATAGTGTCTTGAAGATTAAAGGTATATGTATTGCTGAGATTGAAATGCATAAACTAAAATAAAAAGTTTTGTTTTTTGATGGGTTTGAACATAAACTGTCGTTTCAGTCAACATTTTGATGACATGAATGAACGAACAATTGCATCTTCAGAAATTTAAAAGTTTGAAATTTTTTCACTAAAGGTGAAAGAATCACCAGAAACCTATTTCAAATTGGAAGCAATTAATGCTCTTGTTATTTTAGCGCTAAAGATGAAAATAAATTCTAACATATAAGACTTGCTCATCTTGATCAAAGGAGGATGAACAAGATCACAAAAGAAGACTCCATGAGACATCTTCCCTAACCGAAAAAAGAACAAATGTTATTTGTGAAACATGTGAGCAAACATTGGAAATACTGTCAAAGAGGTCACTGAAATTAATATACATATATTGGCGAAGTCTAAAAAAAATGAGATTTGTATATCATCACATTCATTGATGATTTTATAAGAATGAATAATGCGATGTTCATGACGTACAAATCATATATACAGTTGAGATGTTCAAGATTTTCAGAAGGGATGTTGAAAGGGAACTTGGTTTGCTTATTAAGAAACTAAGGACAAATAATGGAAAATGAATTCACATATAATACTTTTGAGACTTATATTACAAATGATGAAACAAAGCATGAATATAGTGGTTCATATATTCTATAAAGGAATAGAGTTGATGGGAGAGAAAATAGTGTTCTTGTTGAGATGAGAAAAACCATGTTGGCTGAGTGTGTGACCACCAGATAGACATGTACACAAATCTTGCGAAGGATGGAGAGACTAAAGACCTAAAGGTGTAATGTGTATTTTCCATCAAGAATTAATTATGATACTCAAAGTACCATTAATTTGTCGAAGAATCCAATGCAACATTGCAAATCAAAACACATTGATATCAAATATTAATTTATCAAAGTCAAAGTTGCAAACATAATTGTGAATCTTGGATTTATATCAACACAAAAACAAGTTTATAATATCTTTACAAAAGCATTAACAAATGAAATGTTTCATGAGTTAAGGTTGAATATGCACGCTCAAACTTCCCCTCATAATACTTAAGATATGTGTAAACCCCCCCCTCTACATTACTTTGGATTATGTTGTCAAGAGGGGAGAAATAACATAAATCATGAGTAGTTTTTAAGTGGAATCCAAAAATGTTTTTGTTGAAAACAAGAGGAGTTAAATTAGATATTTAGTTGGGCAACATAAATGAAAGGGGTAGAAGACAACGAGTTTGAATTTTATATGATAAGATTGAAGGGAATATGCCACTTGCGATATCGCATGACACGATATAGTATGCCGTAGAGTATGACATACACATGGAAAATGATTATATTTAAGCCTTTAGGGTATATCATATTATGTGATATAGGGATATCTTATGTTGGTTTCGTGAGCATATCATATTTTATGATATGATTGAGTCGTAGTGCCATGAATCAAACGGTTCGATTCATTTGGCACTACCTCAATTCAACTAGCCATTCTAACGTTAATGAGTTAATGTTCGAATCTCATATGCATTGGCTATCATTGATTAGCCGTCTCATAAGATGAAACAGATGAAAGAGTTATTGTCTCAGGGTTACATGAAATGTAACTGGAGGCATTTACCCGTACGTTTATGAAACGTATGAGTAAATGCATGGACTCAGGGAACATCTATAGCGACCCACCCTTATTATACATGATTTTAAACATTATTCCTTGACAAAATATTACACAAATAACTCCGAAGGTTCTTTAGTGTCTTGGAAACTATGTATATAGTACAAGACATACATGGTACATAAAAGAAAACATAAAAAATTTTCAACTCTCTTGAAATGCTTCTTTATTATCCCATCGTAGATCTTCTCACTGCATAGGATTTCATGGGGACATTTATCAAATGAAAGGGGTGAGCATAAAACCCAGTAAGGGATAAACGATGCAATAGAACATCAGATGTGAAACCTGAAGCATAAGATAAGATCATGTACATAAGAACTTGAGACATACATGAACATAAGAACATGATGTATAACCTGGAAATGTGGCTACAACATAAACATGAAACATTTATAAACATATCACCAAAGTTCATCACTAAGGTTTCATAAAACATATCACCAAGACTTTTGACCAAGGTATCATAAAACATTACTAAGACATGCTGCCAAGGTATCATGAACATGTCATCTCTAGTGATTAATTCTTTACCCAATGCATTAGAGTGCTATCAGGGCACAACCTTTATATGTTTAACATAACATGTGCGACATCGATAAAAAATCATAAGTACATATCATTTCTATCCCACGAGTAGGGAATGTGGGTTTCATACATGGATGTCCCCAATCAATAGTTCAATGATACATTTAAATGAATACCCATGAATGAAAATAGGGTTGAGTATTCATGACATGAAAATATGGCATGGAAAATCAAGGGTTGATTTCGTCAACATAATGAGTATACAAAAGGGATCTTGGAACAAGTATAATGAGATGGAA
This sequence comes from Viscum album, assembly GCA_963277665.1. Classification (NCBI taxonomy): domain Eukaryota; kingdom Viridiplantae; phylum Streptophyta; class Magnoliopsida; order Santalales; family Viscaceae; genus Viscum; species Viscum album. The sequence continues at coordinate 1,678,469,832 of OY728119.1, read as the reverse complement.
ATGTAGTCTCTCATTAACAAGTCATCATATATACAATAATGGGGGTGTTTATCAACACTTGAAAACATAATAAATTGGGAACCAAAAGCCTTATACAAAAGAAGTACTTGAATTAAAAAAGCGGAGGAAGAGATCCCTTACCTTGAGAGGATGTTTCTTAGAGTTAGACAGAAACTCCTTAAAACCTTAGAACCACATTGGAGAGACTCTTGAGAGGGGAATTGAGAGAGGATTCATGCTCAATGATTTGGAGTGGAGATTGAGGTGAGAATGAGCGGGTATTTATATTTGAGGAGAGATGATTTTAAGGGATAAAATAATGATTATTTTGTTATTAAGGCTAACCACTTTTGAATGACATTAATTTCAACGAATTTGGTTGATAATTAATATTGAGAAGTTTGGTTAAGGACTTCTAATACCTCCACCACCCATTTAAAGTTGTCATTTTTAGTTATCTTTAAGTCTTTACCTTTTAATTTTAACATTTTACATTATTTTGCCTTTACTACGATAACTCTTTTTTTACCTTAATAACTTTTTTGTGCCTAAAAAATGAAATTGTACTTAATACCTAATTTGGACATTCTAATTGTAGATATGCAATCCATTTTACCTGATTCAATTTATAAAAGTGATTAAAATTAATTCTAATATGATACACATATAACACATAAAAACAATTTTTTTAGAAAGGAAAATACCGTGGTTCCATTTTGCTAAGCATGTGTTTCTAAATGTAACACATTATGTATTATGTTGTTCCTTACATAAATTTTTGACCAAGAAAAATGATTATGAAATTTGAAATCATGACAATATCATGGTTATAACATAAGAGTAACAGTATTTCGTAAGAATAATGTTTTTTTTACTTTTTACCCCAAAAATAAACTTTTTTAGAAAATTACCATAAATTCATTCTAAGCTAATTTTGATATGATGATTCCAAAAATGATATTTATTTAATCAAAATAATTATCAAAATATGACAATTTTAACTTTTAAATAAAAAACATTATTTATTGAAAATTAACAGTTTTTATGACATTGTAAACCATTTGAGTTATAAAAAATTACTAAAGACTTCATTAATTTATTTTATCATTTAAAAAATGTTCTATAAGATTATTTCATGAAAATAAATTTTATTTAAAACTTCTAAATTTATCATAAAAAATGCTTTTAACAGAATTTAAATATTTTTATAGTTTCCCAAAATACAATCATAAAATAGTCCCAATGGTAACTTTATTGTGCCAAAAATAATAACGATGATTTGTCTTATTGATTAATTTCCATCACCTGTATTGGTCAATAGTCATAACGCCGGATGATCATATTTCCCTATAAATACACTGTCATTCTCACTTCATCATTCCCTACTTCACTTACAAAGGTTCTTACACATCCTTTGATAATGTTTATCATTTTCCTAATGATTCTCTTTCTTTTTTACAGTCATTATGGAAAAGGCGATATTTGTGGGAGGATTCAATCCTATGGAGTTTCTTTTAGTGTTCCCATTCACCATTGGAAAATTACTATATACCCACGATATTTATCTGAGCTATAGCCACAGTTTGAAAATGCTATACCCACAGTTATGAATCGTGGGAATAGGTGCACGAGAAAGAGTCTATCGTGTCAATAACCCTATACCCACAGTTCTGAAATCGTGGCTATAGGATTTTAAAAAATACCACCCGCTGTATTTAAACCTCAGATCGTCTCTATACAGTCCAAGTGCTTAACCACTACACCACATACAATTATCGGTATATAAATAAATATTTATTTATATATATATATTTCCAAACCGTGGCTATAGTTGGAAAACCGTGGAAAAAGGTTTTCTCGTGGGATTTTTTTCCCGCGTTTACGCGGGAAAGCTATACCCATGGTTTACCGAAACTGTGGCTATAAGGATGACCTATACCCATAGTTTTTGGAGAATCATGGGTATAGGTTTTGAAAAAAACCCTATACCCACAGTTTGACCTATACCCACGGTTTTTTGGAGAACCGTGGGTATAGGTCTTGAACCAAACCCTATACCCATGATTTTTGGAAAACCATGGGTAGTGGAGTTACCTATTCCCACGATTTTTGAAAAAATGTGGGTATAGGTTATAAATTCCCACCTATAGCCACAGTTTTCAAAAATCGTGGCTATAGGTTCTGAACCAATCCCTATACCCACAGTTTTTGGAAAATCATGGGTATAGGGGTGACCTATACCCATGATTTTTTTCCAAAACTGTGGGTATAACCTTGTTTTCCAGTAGTGATTATTCTTTTTCATTTATCTCCAAGTACTGTTCTTAGTTATTTTTGTAGTAAATATTCTTTCATAATGTGTAATGAAGTGTAATAGTATTTCTATGTTGTCATTATCAAATAGTCATTATAAAATAATAGTTCTTCTATTAATAACATAAAGGAATTTATGGGTCGTTACATTCTCCCCCTTTTACAAAATTTCATCCTTGAAATTTATGTCTAACCTCAAATGGTCCAATGTACCTTGGACTCAGTTTCCCTCTATCACCTTCATATTTCTTCACTTGTTATCAAAGTTCCCAAACTCTCCACACTTGAACCAATGCACCGCAGGATGTTCTTGCACTATCTTTCCATTATCATCAGCATTAAGGGGTTGAGGCTTCGTGTCTTAATGACAGTTTCGAGCAATATGGCCAACCTTTCAACATTTGTTGCACTTACCACTTCCTTGAAGATAATTCCTTGAGTGGATTTTTGCATAGTTGTCGCAAAAGGGAAGTTGTAGTTTCTTCCCTTCCTTTTAACGGTTATGATTTATCCCAAAGTTTTGCTCTATCCTATTTTTATCATTATGTTCACGAGACCACTTGGCATCTCCGAACTCCATTTCAACTTTGAGAGCACATCTTACTATCTCCCCGTAACTCCTTAAGTCATAGATTACAATGATTTTCATATATGAGGTCTCAACCCTCCGAACAATCGACTGATTTTCTTGTAATAATCGATGACAAAGCATGAAGCATAATGCACAAGCCTTGTGAGGTTCATCTCATATCTTCCCACAAATTCACCCTCCTTTTTCTCCAACTTAAGGAATTCCCTTTCCATATTTGTTCGCAGGGTTCAAGGAAAATATTTATTGAAAAAGACCCTTTTAAAGTATTCCCACTTCATAACGTCAATTTCATCTTTAGGATTCATATTTTTGATCAACTCCCACCATTGATGTGATTCTCCCTCTTAGCGATATACTTCTAGGGTGATCTTCTCTTGCTCAGAACAATAGAGTATAGAAAATAACTTTTCTATAACATTGATCCATTGTTCCACGATCAACGGGATAAAGGGTCTACTAAAAGTTGGTGGGTGTTGGCGCATGAAGGATTTAACAACTAGTTGTTCCATACTAGGTGAAGTTGGATGCTCTGCACAATTCATGTTATTATTCATAACATGGGATAACATCATCATGAAATTTTCAACCTCGACTTCCATCATATCAGGAAGACCATTACTGCTTTACCCATTGCTTCTGTTGTTCACACAAGACCTTCTATTTCCAACCATTTTCTAAAAAGAAAAACTTAAATAAGAATAAATATAATTTTAAGAACCATTAAGATAATAAATTTCAAAGGAGAGTTTAATCCTAATGTTTTTCTAACAATGGCATTTTAGGAACATATACTTTAATCTTTTCTTTAATTTAAAAAAAGAAAAAGTTACACTTTCTATACATCCTTTCATGATGGTTCATAAAAAGAATATGATAACCAAAACATATCCCCCAGGAGTGTCAAACCAGGTATGCGACAAGTCCTCTTTGTTGTGCACCAGGTGACGATTTAGTTAAAACCCAATTTTCTATTTTTAGGCTTATTACCCCTAGGTACAACTATACCAGAGCCACATCCACTTATAGTATCTAGACAAATATTTCATTTATTGAAAACCATTCACTTTATATCTCACCAAAAGTTCAGGAAGTTTTCTTATATTTAGACTTATTCCTAGGATTCTTACTAATATTTTTTAGTCAAAATTTCCATAAATAACTAAATCATCATTTGATACCCACTATAGAGACCCACCTTTTTTTATACATGATTTTAAACATTATTCCTTGATAAAATATTACATAAATAACTCCAAAGGACCTTTTTAGGTTTAGTGCCATGGAAAAAAGGTACATATTATAAGAAATACATTTTACATAAAAGAACACATAATTTTTTTTTTCAATTATCTTGAAAAGATTCTTTACTATCCCATTCTAGATCATCTCACTCCATAAGATTTCTCAGGGACATTTATCAAATGAAAGGGGCGAGCATAAAGCCCAGTAAGGGATAAAAAATGTAATAGAACATAATAGGTGAAACATAAAACATAACATAAGATCATGTAAATAAGAACTTGATGCATAACATAAGTATATGAACATAAGAACAAGAGGCATAACATGGAAATGTGTCTACAACATAAACATGCGACATTCATAAACATATCACCAAAGCTCATCACTAAGGTGTCATAAAACATATTATCAAGGATTTTGACCAAGGTATCATAAAACATTACCAAGGCATGCTATCATGGTATCATGAACACATCATCTCTAGAGATTAATTCTTTACCTAATACATTGGAGTGCTATCAGGTTACACCCTTCACATGTCTAACATCATGCGTGCCACATCGATCAACAATCATAAGTACATACAATTTCTAATCCATGAGTAGGTAATGTGGGTTGCATACATGGATGTTAAATTAATAACCTTGAATGAAAATAGGGTTGGATATTCATGACATGAAAATATGGCATGGAAAACCAAGGGTTGATTTCGACAGCATAACAGGTATACAAAAGGGATCTTGGTATGGGTATAATGAGAGGGAAAGGAAGTATCTCATTAACAATACATCATATATACAATAATGGGGGTGTTTATAAACACTTGAAAACATAATAAATTGGTAATCAAAATCCTTATACAAAATAAGTACTTGAATTGAAAAAGTGGAGGAAGAGACCCCTTACATTGAGAGGATGCTTCTTAGAGCTAGTGAGAGGCTCCTTAAAACCTTAGAACCACCTTGGAGAGACTCTTGAAAGGCTAATTGAGAGAGGATTAATTCTTAATTATTTTTAGTGGCAAGTGAGGAGATAATGAGTGGGTATTTATTTGAGGAGAGGTGGTTTTAAAGGATAAAATAATGATTATCTTGTTATTAATGTTAACCACTTTTGGATGACATTAATTTTAATGAATTTGGTTGATAAGTAATGTTGATATGTTTGGTTAAGGACGTACAATACCTCAACCACCCATTTAAAATTTTCATTTTTATTTATCTTAAGTATTTACCTTTTAATGTCAACCTTTTACATTATTTTGACTTTAATACGGTAACTCTTTTTTTACCTTGGTAATTTTTTATGCCTAAAAAAATGAAATTTCCCTTATCACCCAATTTAGAAATTTTTAATTCCAAATATGCATTCCATTTTACTTGATTCAATTTATAAAATTGATAAAAAATAATTCTAATATGATACACTTATAACACATAAAAAGAAATTTTTTAGAAATGATAAAATCGTGGTTCCAAAATGCAAAGCATGCGTTTCTAAATGTAACACATTATGTATTATGTTGTTCCTTATATAAAATTTTTATCAATAAAAATTATTATGAAATTTGAATTCATGATCATATCATGATTATATCATAAGAGTTATGGTATTTCATAAAAACAATATTTTTTATTTTTAACCAAAAAATTAACTTTTTTAGAAAATTACCAGAAATTCATCCTAAGATAATTTTGATAGTCTTATTTCAAAAATGATATTTACTTAATCAAAATAATTATCTAAATATGATAATTTTATCTTTTAAATAAAAATCCTTATTTATTGAAAATTAACAGTTTTTATGACACCGTGAACTGTTTGATCGTTATAAAAAATTACTTAGGACTTCATTAATTTATTCTATCATATAGAAAGTGTTTATAAGATTATTTCATGAAAATAAAATTTATTTAAAACTTGTAAATTTATCATAAAACATACTTTTAATGGAATTTAAATATTTTTTTATAGTTTCAAAAAATATAATCATAAAATAATCCCAACAGTCACTTTATTTTGTAAAAAATAATAATAACCGACTGACTTATTGATTAATGGTCATAATTCCCAGTGACCATATTTCTCAATAGTCATAACACCGAATGACCATATTTCCATATAAATACACCATCATTATTGCTTCATAATTCACTACTTCACTTACAATGGTTCTTACACTTCTTTTGATAATGTCTATCGTTTTCCTGATGCTTCTCTTTCTTTTTACAGTCATTATGGACGAAATGATCTTTATGATGGAATTCAAGCCTATGGAGTTTCTTTTAGTGTGCACATTATTCTTTTTCGTTTTCTTCTTATATTGTTCTTTGCTATTGTAGTAAATATTCTTTCATGATGTGTAATGAAATATAATAGTCTTTATATGTGCTCATTATCAAACGATCATAATAAAATAAGAGTTCTTATATTAATAAAACAAAGGAATTTATGGGTTGTTACAACATCCCTGTAGCCTATTTAAAGGAGGTCGGTCCATGGGTCTCATATACATGCGTGTACGATTCACAGATAGTCTTTGGCCGAATCTCTCCCCCTGAATCTCTCTTCCTCCTTCACTTATAAGATACTAGCATATCATGAAGGATAAAAAGGTCCTTCCCAAAGCGTTTGGATGATTTAGTGATGCTTGTGGATACACCTCAGTGGGAAGAACCATTATGTTGTTCCGTAGTGATCTTCATCAAGCACAAAAAGAAAGAAAATGTTTTTACATACTACGGCGTAAGGTACACATTCTTCATTTTCAATTTACACAATTTTAGTTTTAAAGGAACGATTTTCTTGGGTTTTAATATTTATATAAGTTTTTAATGCCTTGATTAATCACCAATCACTCCTTAAAAATCTCTTAGTGGTATCAGAGCTTTACCATGCCTTTTGATTCTTGAAATCATGCTGAAAAATGAAGGTTTTTCAAATCATAATGCCTGTCATGATCTCTGTCATAAAATATGATTGAGAATTTTGTTTTACCTAATTTATTCATGGATTAAGATATAAGATATCGTAGCCAACATATTAGAATAAATACCTCAGTTTTTATAAGACATAACATACAAGTTATCTAATAAAATAAACATACTCTAAAAGTGGGATTATCTAATAAATAAAAACTCCAAGGCCTTCAGGTCAAATAACAAGATACTAACTCCCAATTTGAGTCAATCTCATATATCAAGAGACTTTATTTGATATTAAGGGCTGGTCCCAAAAGGTGTGGATATGAAACTACAAAATAGGGGTGAATTATAGTCTAAAATGCGATTAACAATTTTGATCCCACTCAAGTGTAAGTTGATTAGATGATGTAATCATCTGATCAATGTAGAATATATCAGACTAAAGAAAGTTTATACATAGTTGAATAAAGTCTATCAGTAGTTATAATACTATTTGATAAATAAAATAAGAACAACAAAAATTAAACTAACAATGCAATGTAAAGAAACCAAAGTTAAAACAACGAAAAAAGTATTGAGTAAGTACTCAAATACCCCTAATGGATATCAATTACCAAAACAAATTCCAATGATGGAACCCTTCAACTTTTTACTAAAATGGTAGGTGATTCGTAACCTGAACCAAGGTATCCCTCCTCCAAGACCTAAACATATTTGACTAAAACCCATCGGTAGGTATTAGTGTCCTATCCACAGACACTCCATCCTATCCTCAAAATCCCTCAATCAACAGGATCAGACAAAGGCAAGATCAAGCACCCTAAGATTTGTTGACTATAACCCTTTCAAAAGGTATTTGTCATCCTATCCCCGAAATCCCATGATCACAAAAGATTAGACAAAGAACAATTGCAACATGAAAAACTAAGATCTTTATAATCAGACCTCACAGACGATATCTTTTAGCACACTTGAAAAAATGTTACAGGCAATAGAACTCAGAAGTAATGAGATGTCAACATGAATTCACTGGAAATCAACTTTCCACCACTTGTAAATCACTACTGACCCTCAAATATTCAAGTTCAATTTATAAATGCTCACATAAAAAACTCTAACGATCAGATTCAAAGTTCTTTGGGTTTAGTTTCAACAACATTAGATGTTTTAATCCATCGTATGATAGATATAACCCATCTTATATCATCTAATGTGTTCAATGCCATAAAAACACTTTCATCATCTATTGAAAACACTTCAATGCCTATCATTTTGTGGACTTATCAGTACATCATAACATGTAATTGGACAATACATTCTGCATATGAAAAACCCAAACAATAATATTTTGAACAATTAGTTTTAAATAAGAGTGTAACATGAGTGTATTATAATTTTCAAAACCAAGGATAAAGCTGAGTCACTGACTCAATAAGGATCATCCTTGAAGACATGCCCATTATAAGATAATAATTCTATATGAGTTTTAGTGGATCATCTTATAAACATTTCTCACTTCATCACCATTCAAGAGGAATTTTTACTTGATCATCTTATAAATATATACATTAGAGATGTATTGAGGCTACACGGAACAACACTATCAATTGTTTACGATCAAGATTTGAGGTTCACCTTAAAGTCATGGAAAAGCCTTAAACTTTACTTTAACATAGAGATGAACTTTAATACAACATATCATCCCCAAATAGATAGTAATTTTGAAACGTCCATTAAAAATATAGAAGAAATTATCAGAGATTTCTCTATGGACTTCAAAGGAGGGTGGGTAAAACATCCTAATTTGAATGAGTTCTCATATAACAATATCTTCCACTCAAGAATTAAAATGTCTCCTTTTGAAGCCCTAAATGAGAAGAAAATGTAGAAATCCAAAATGTTGGGATGAAGTTCGAGAACGTAAGCTATTGGAGCCTGAATTAGTTAAAGAAATGACATATACGGTCAAAGCCATCCAACAACACATTGAAGCAACAAAAAGTCAACGAAAGAGCTACATCAACAATCATTAAGGATACTTGGAGTTTGAAGCTAGAGATGAATTGTTCCTTTGCATATATCTATAGAAGAGAGTTATGAAGTTTGATAAAAAGGGAAATCTAAGTCCCTGATGCATCGATCCCTTTGATATTATTATTCTCATCAAAGATGTGGCCTATCAGCTAGCACTCCCACCAAACCTGTCTCAAGTACATGATGTATTCTTTATATCCCTCTTGAGGAAGTACATACAAGATCCCTTAAATATAACACTCCACAATGCTTCTATATGAATTACATGAATTAAAAAAAATATTGAATTACATACATTCCCAAGACCTTTTAGGTTTAGAGTTTTAGATAACTTAGACAAAAAAATTAACTACAAAACCCATGTTTTTTTAACTAACAAACATTTTTCACACTATATAATCACCTACTTAATCCTCAACAAGTATTCAACATCTCCCAAAAATTCTGCACACACAATACTCTTCTAGACACATCATACATGTTACTTTTCCTCATAACCTAGGGAAAAAACATAAGAAATGAGTGAGCATAGATACCTAGTGTGAGGATAAACAATAAAATTGAAATATAATATAGGTATAACTTGGGGAATAACATAATAATATGAATATAAGAACATGAAGATAAGTACATGAGGCATAACATGATTATAAGTACATGAAGCATAAGAACTCTTTTGAATATGAAGAAAAAGACAAAGATAAAGATATTAAAAAAATTATTTCTTTGATATCAATGAATTTTAGAAGAGAAAAATCCAGATATAATGGTATAATTTATTTTAAACATTTTAATTATGGGGTGATATAAATTTTTTTTCATTAATTGTCCAAAGTGCAGAGAGTTTGAAATTGAAGAATATGACCACGAAGTTCTAGTGCTAAGAAGAAAATCCAACAAAATCTTCAACTATGAGAAAGATAAGAAAATATCTGAGGAGAAAATAAGGTTCTCTAGAAACAAAAGGTGAAACCTTATGGTCAAGGATAATGAAGATAGTTTTACAAAATTTAGTGAATATGATGATAAAAAATAATTTAGTGGAAAACATTCATCTACTAGTGAAGATAAATAAGAAGAAAGCTATGTAGAACACATGCTTAAGGTTCACTTGGATGCATGTATTGATAAAAATTCTAAACTTAAAAAAACTAGGATGTGTAAAAGGAAATTTGAAAAGGTGATTTTCATGGCCTCGAATTTTTAGGTACATTATGCCATGATTTTGGACCTTCTCTAAGTATTTTTAAGTTATGATTTTCTTGCATGAACTCTCAGGTAACTTCTGGATGATTTCAGAGGGTTTTAGAGGCTTTTAAGGGGGTGCATGATTTGAGAAAACCGTGCGGTTCTTCCTAGGAAACTGTGAGGACTGTGGTAGAGGGGAAGTATATGGAGCATGATTAGATCCAACCATGCGACATCACTCATGAAACTTTGTAACTTAGATTAGAGGAAAAAACATGGTTGACCTACAATTTACCAAACTATGCGGGTGCCCCAAAGAGTTAGTGAGCCTCGCATGATTGGCACATAGTTTGGTAAACTGTGCAACAAAAATCATGCATGCGGTTTTAATTAATATAAAAATTGGGATTTTAACATGAATACTCCATAAAACCCTTCATTTCCCTCCTACACATAGGTATCTAGAACTTAGGGACTCCAGTGGGTGTTCTTGGTGATTCCTCTCCCTCCAAACTCAAATTTCAGTGGATCTAGAAACCTTGTACCGTGAGAATTCAAGGTAAGAGGTCGTTCTTCCTATGTTCTCCACATTTCATCTAGATCTACTCTCCTCTTTTTGGAAGTAATCATAGATCCAAGCTATCATGGATAGATCTATGAATTATATTATGATATAATAATGGATTCTCAATCTATCAATGGACAGGTGGATGGATAAAGAAAGTTGTCATCTTCTCCTTGAACGGATCTAGATCTACCATTGGAGATGGATCTCATTGGTTAGGTTGATCTACCACTAGGCCCATGTTATATTTTTATTATTGAATCTTGATTCTAGAATCTTGATTATGATGAATTGATATTGGGTCTAGGGATCATTGGTTCTCAGGTGTGGTTCGATGACATATATTTACAATTAATATTGACACACCACAGGTAGGAAGTCTATACCATATAGGGAATTTGTATAAAGTTGGTTGACATGATTGACATTTGTGTGTGTGCATGCATAGTCGTGAGAACCATTGTGTGATATTATATGATTATGGGTTGTATATGGTGTGCCTAAGAGGCCTGTGATACCTAAAAATTATGTTCTATGATTGTAACTTTGTATGTTATGATCTGTTGTATGTTAATGCTTGGAATATGGAGGTTTATACTTGATATCAAAGTGACAAGTGGGATTTTAATGGATTTTTTATCCCCTAGAGGGGGAGCATGTGATAGTGTGATGTGCGCTAATGACACCAATGAAACCTGGAGACAAGGTAGGGGTAAAATGGCCTCGTGACCTTATGGTCTGACCTGAGATAGAGTATGAGGTGTGACGTTCTTGTGGTCCAAACTAGTATAGGAAGGGGAATGATGACCTTATGTCCTGACTTGGGATAGATTATGGGGTGGGAAAGTCTTATGGACTGAACTAGTAGAGTAAGGGTCATGATGGCCTTGTGGCATGACCTGAGGCTAAGCTTAGGGTGTAACAACATTGCGGCCTGACCCATGGCTCGATTAGCTGTGGGCCTTGATCCAAGACATGTGTTGACCTTGTGTAATGATCTAACATATAATGAAATATGAGACTTTCCATATCGCATGGGTCTGAATAAGCTACAATCAGGGCTCATGGAAACCTGGTTATCACTTGATCACACGACATATGATTAGTTTTTGGTTTGTGTATTTACCTTCCATCATGATATACAATTTTTTATACATGTGAAATTTATATTAAGGATGAATTGGTGGTGGACCACCAGGTTTATACTCACACCCCGCATGAAGATCTTGATGTGTGTATAGATTTCATGGTCAGAGATCCAGCTAAGGGAAAGGTCCCTATACCGAGAAGCCGAACAGGTGGAGCTTGTAGGATAGAGATAATGCCAGAACGCACTCCAAACTATTGCTACAATGATTTTAGTTTATTTTTTCAGTTAACAAACAATGTTTGACCTACCACATTGGGGGTATTTTGGTTTATATCATATGACTTGGATTCCATTTATTGGTGATTTTATTTTGGTTTCTATTATGCAGTTCTTGGATATTTATTTTCACTTTTTTGTGATTCTGGTGTCTGACTATTGTTACCGAGGGTAAAGTCTCCCCACGACATTGTTCGTAACCCCATTATTAGTCAGAAGCCTCTTGTGTATGGAGAGATGTGCATGAGGTCATGTGAAACTTTAGTCCGAACCGGGTGATTTAGGTCAGGGTGTTATAGTGAAATCCAACGAATCCAAATTCCAAGAGAAAGAATATTAAAATTACATGTTGATGGGATTGAAAAGATAAGGGATGATCTTGAATATTATGAAACCTATTAAGAGAAAGAATTGTGAGAGGCTCAACCAATTAATCTTGAATTTAAATAAACCCAGAAGAAAATGAAAATTGATTTTGACAAAGCTATTTATATAAAATATGAATAATCAAAAGATATTGAGAAGAAATATACCACCATAAAAAAGTTACATGATTGTATTAACTTTTAGAGACCTCATTCCATGGGAAAAAATGGGTTGGGATTTTATGAAGATATATTTTCTTCAAATAAAAAGCATAATGAGTTAAAATTTAAATAATAAATTTCACAAAGTTCTCAAACTACATTCACTAATAATGCAGGTTCAAAGTAAAATTATGGGAAAATTCAAGCTAATAAACATAGAGGAAAACCCACTTATAGTTCAAAGAAAATAAAAAACATTCACAAGAATAATATAATCTCAAAATAAGCACAAAAAGTGATTTTTTTGATTCCAAAATAGTAACATAGTGCAATTGGTTTAAATACATAGAATGTAAAAAACTCAAGATTTAATGGGTATTGTTGGTGTTATGGTGTTTATGGTTATAAAACCTATATCTTTCAGTATAACATGTTATTTTGAAGAAGTTAGAGAAGGGGGATACCTGAGAAGAATATAAATAATATGGAGATAAAACAATCTATGGAGAAGAAGAAAAAAATCAATTTTTAATACTAAAAAATTTGAATGTTTGGAAGAGATATGTGGAAGATGTGATCAGGGTGGTCACCTTGATGAAGAATGCTTGACCATTATACCAGAATAATTATAACAAGAATGTGGTTCCAAAATGATCAAAGAGAATAATTTAGAAGTCATATGTTGTGGAAGTTACTTTGAAATTGGGTAAAGATGAAAAGTCATGGATTTTTATAGGGGATGTTCTTCTCACATGATTAAAGATACAAAGACACTAAAGAACATGGAAGTCCACAGTGGAGGATATGTTACTTTTTTCAATGATAGTGCCTTGAAGATTATAGGTATAAGTACTTTTGAGATTGAAACACATAAATTAAATTTTTTTTTTATTTTTTAATGGGTTTGAGCATAAACTGTTGTTTCATTCAAAAGTTTGATAATGTGAATTAATGAAAAATTGCATCTTAAGAAGTTTAAAAGTTCAAAAAAAATCACTAAATTTGAAAGAACCATTGAAAACCTATTTCAAATTGGAAGTAGTCAATTATATTTTTATTTTAACAGTAAAGATGAAAATAAATTCTAGCATATAAGAATTAGTCATCTTGATTAAAGGAGCACGAACAAGATCAAAAAATAAGAATCCATGAGACATCTTACCTAACAGAAGAAGAAAAAATATTATCTATGAATTATGTCAGAAGGGAATAATGGTACAAGTTGGCCATAAAAGATTGCAAATCCTATCAAATAGGTCACTGAAATTAATACACATATATTGGCATAGTTTAAAAAAATGATATTTGTATTTCATCACATTCATTGATGATTTTATAAGAATGAATAATGTGTTGTTCAAGAAGTAAAAATCATATATACAGTTGAGATGTTCAATATTTTCAAAAGGGTTGTTTTAAGGGAACTAGGTCTTCTCATCAAGAAATCGAGGAAAATTAATGGAAAACAAATTTACATATAATATTTTTGAGTCTTATATTAAAAACGATGAAATAAATCATGAGTATAGTGGATCATATTATTCATAAAAGAATATACTTTATGAGAGATAAAATAGAATTCTTCTTATGATAAGAAGAACCATGTTGGTTTAGCATGTGATTGCCACATAAACATGTACACAAATCTTGCGAAGGATATAGAAACTGAAAGACCTAAAATTATAACTTTCTAATATTTTTACAAAATCATTAACAAATGAAAGGTTTCATGAGTTAAGGTTGAATATATGTTTTAAAACTTCCCCTCATAATACTTAATATATATGTAAAACCCCTTCCCTCTACATTGGTTTGTATTATGTTATCAAGGGGGGATAAATAACATAAATATTATGTAGTTTTAAAGTGGGATCCAAAGATATTTTTGTTGAAAATAAGAGGAGATAAATGAGATATTTAGTTGGGAAGTATAAATGAAAGGGGGAGAAGAAAATGAGTTTGAATTTTATATGATAATACTGAAGGTAATATGCTCTAAATCCTTACGATATCATATGACATGATATAGTATGTCGTAGAGTATGGAATATGCATGGAAAATGATTATATTTAAGCCTTTAGGGTATATCATATTCCATGATATAGGGATATATTATGCTGGTTTCTTGAGAATATCATATTTTATGATATGGTTGAGCCATAGTGCCATGAATCTAATGATTCAATTCATTTTTTACCACCTCAACTCAACTAGCCATTATAAAATTAATGAGCTAATGTTCGAATTTCATATGCATTGGATACTATTGATTAGTCGTTTCATAATATAAAACAAAATAGAGAGTTATTGGTTGAGGGTTACATGAAATGAAACCTAAGGCATTTACCTGTATGTTTATGAAAAGTACGAGTAAATGCATGGACTCAAGGAGCATCTAGATATTAGTTCTTTACCCAATACATTGGAACACTATTAGAGCTAACCCTTCATGTATAAAATTTTATGTGCCACATTGATAAAAAATTGTAAGTACATATAATTTATAACCCATGGGAAGGGAATGAGGGTTTCATACATGGATTTCCCCAATCAATAGTTCAATTATACATCTAAGTGAATACCCTTGAATGAAAATAGGGTTGAGTATTCATGACATGAAAATATGGAATGGAAAATCAAGGGTTTATTTCTGCAACATAATGGGGATAAAAAAGGATCTTGGAACAATTCTAATGAGAGGGAAATTAAGTCTCTCATTAATAATAAATCATATTTACAATAATGGGGGTGTTTATAAACACATAAAAACATGATGAATTGGGAATAAAAACCCTTATACAAAATAAGCACTTGAATTGAAAAAGTGTAGGAAGAGACCCCTTACCTTGAGAGGATGATTATTAGAGCTAGAGAGAGACTCCTTAGAACCTTAGAACCACCTTGGAGAGACTCTTTATAGGAAAATTGAGAGATGATTCATGTTCAATTATTTGGATTGGATAGTGAGGGGATAATGAGTGAGTATTTATACTTGAGGAGTGATGGTTTTAAGGGATAAAATAATGATTATTTTGTTATCAAGGGTTACCACCATTGGGTGACATTAATTTCAATGAATTTGGTTGATAATTAATGTTGAAAAGTTTTTTTAAGGACTTAAAATATAAAAAAAACATTTAAAGTTTTCATTTTTTAGTCATCTTAAGTCTTTACCTTTTAAATTTAACCTTTTACATTATTTTTCCTTGACCGTGGTAACTATTTTTTTACCTTGATAAATTTTTTGTGCCTAAAAAATGAAATTGACCTTATTACCTAATTTGGAACTTTTAATTACAAATATTAAATAAATTTTACTTGATTCAATTTATGAAATTGATAAAAATTAATTGTAATATGATACACATATAACACATAAAAACAGATTTTTTTAAAAAGGATAAAATCATGGTTCCAAAAATCTAAACACATGCTTCTAAATACAACAAATTATGTATTATGTTATTCCTTACATAAATTTTTGATCAAGAAAAAGTATTATGAAATATAAAATCATGATCATATCATGATTATATCATAAAAGTTAGGGTATTTCGTAAAAATAGTATTTTTTTCTTTTTATCCCAAAAATTAACTTTTTTAGCAAATTATCATAAATTCAGCCTAATCTAATTTCGATATGTTGATTCCAAAAATGAAATTTACTTAATTAAAATAATTCTCTAAATATAGTAATTTTTTTTAAATAAAAATCCTTATTTATTGAAAATTTTATTGTTTTTATGACATTGTGAACCATATGACCTTTATAAAAAATTACTTAGGGCTTAATTAAATTATTTTATCATTTAAAAAGTACTTTATAAGATTATTTAATGAAAATAAAATTTATTTAAAATTTTTAAATCTATCATAAAACATAATTTTAATGAAATTTAAATATTTTTATAGTTTTCAAAAATACAATTATAAAATAACCCCAATGATCACTTTATTACACCAATTATAATAATGACAATTTTTTTTATTGATTAATGGTAATAATTCCCATCAACCATATTAGTCAATATTCATAAGATCAAACAAAAATATTTCCCTATAAATACACCATCATTCTCACTTCATTATTCACTACACTTACAAAGGTTCTTACACATATTTTGATAATTTATATCATTTTTCTAATGATTATCTTTATTTTTACACTCATTATGGAAAGGGTGATTTTTTTTTGAAAACTCAAACCTATCGAGTTTCTTTTAGTGTGCACGTTATTTTTTTTATCTCCATGTATTTTCCTTAACTATTGTAGTAAATATTCTTTCATGATGTGTAATAAAATTCAATAGTATTTTTTATGTTCTCATTATTGAATAGTCATTATAAAATAAGAGTTATTCTATTAATAACATAAAAAAATTTATGGTTCGTTACATTCTTCCCCCTTAAGAAATTTCATCATCGAAATTTGCATCCAACCTCAAATGGTCCAATGTACCTTGGATTTACTTTTCCTTTATCACCTTCATATTTTGGCACTTGTTAGAAAAGTGACCAAGCTCTCCACACTTAAAGTAATGCACTGTATGATGCGATTTCACTACATTATCATCAGCGTTAAGGGATTGAGGCTTTGAATCTCCCTGATACTTTTGAGTAATTTTTCTAGACTTTCCACATTTTTAGCACTTCCCACTTCTTTGAAGATAATTATTTGAGTTTTTTTCCACAGTTGTCACATAAGGGAAGTTATAGTGTCTTCCATTGCTTTTCATGGTCAGGATTTATCCCAATTTTTTCTTCACTCTTCTCTTTTTACCATTCTATTCATGGGACTACTTGGAATCTCTGAACTCCATTTCAAATTTGGGAGAGAATCTTACTATCTTCTTATAATTCCCAAAGTCATGGATTTCCAATTATTTTCATAGATGGGGTCTTGACCCTCTATAGAATTGATCATTATTCCTATTAGAACTGATGAAAAATCATAAAGCGTAATGCACAATCCTTGTAAAGTTCATCTCATAACTTCTCACTAATTCACCTTCCTTTTTATTCAACTCAAGAAATTCCCTTTCAATATTTTTTCTCAGGGTGTGAGGAAAATACTTATTGAAAATGACATTTTTGAAGTCTTTCCACTTAATAACATCAATTTCATCCTTAGGCTACATATTTTTATTAACTCCCACCATTGATATAGTTATCCCTTGAAGAAATATAATTTATGGGTGACCTTATCTTTCTCAGAAAAATAGAGTACATAAAATATATTTTCTATAGCATTAATCCATTGTCCCATGATTTACATGTCAGAGGGTCTACTAAAAGTTGGTGGGTGTTGGTTCAAGAAGGATTCAATTGCTATTTGTTCGTACCTAGGTGAAGATAGACACACTATATGGTTCATGTTATTATTAATAACATGGGATAATATTTTATTGAAAATTTATACCCCTTCTTCCATTATATTAGGAAGGCCATCATTGCCTTTCCTATTGCTTTCGATGTTCACACAGACCCATCTATTTCTAGCCCTTTTCAAAAAATAAAAACTTAAATATGAAGAAGGATACTTTTAATAATCATTAGAATAATAAATTCCATGGGAGATTTTAATCCTAATGTTTTTTTGACATAGGGATTTTAGGATCATATACTTTAATCTTTTCTTTCCTTAAAAAAAGAAACATTTATAATTTCTATACATCCTTTCATGATGGTTGTTAAAAATAATATGATAACCAAAGAGTATCCCTTGTGAGTGTCAATCTAGGTTTATAGTAATGCCTCTTTATCGTTCACCAGGTGATCATCAAGTTAATACCAAATCCTCCCTTTTCAGGGTTATTACCCATAGTTACAACTATGCCTGAGCCACATCCTCTTGTAGTATCCAGACAAAGATTTCATTGTTTGGAAACCATTCTATTAATAATTCACCAACATTTTAGGAAGTTTTCTTATATTTATACTTATCCCTAGAGTTATTACTAATTTTTTCTAGTCCTAATATCCATAAATAACTAAATAAACCTTTGATACCAACTATAGAGACCCTCCCTTTTTATACATGATTTTAAACATTATTCCTTGAAAAATTATTATATAAATAAATTAGAAGGACCATTTTAGGTTTATTGTCTTGGAAACTAGATACATAGTAAAATACATACATGGTACATAAAAGAAAAAAAAAAATTAAAATATCTTGAAAGGATTCTCTACCATCCCATCCTAGACCATATCATTGCATAGGATTTCCTGGGGACATTTATCAAATGAAAGGGGTGAGCATACATGATAACAAGGGATAGGAAATGCAATTGAACATCATAGATGAAACATGAAACATAACATAAGATCATGTACATAATAAATTTAGGCATAACATAAGTACATGAACATAATAACATGAGGCATAACATGGAAATTTGGCTATAACATAAACATGAGAAATTCATAAACATATCACCAATTCTCATCACTAAGGTTTCATAAAACATATTTCCAATTATTTTGACCCAGTTATCATAAAAAATTACCAAGGAACAATTCCAAGGTATCTTGAACATGTCATCTCTAAAGATTAATTCTTTACCCAATGCGTTGGAGCGCTATCAGAGCACACCCTTTAGATGTCTAACATTATACATGTCACATCGATTAGAAATCATAAGCACATATAATTTCTAACCCATGATATGGTAATGGAGGTTTAATACATGGATGTTCCCAATAAATAGTTTAATGATATATCTAAATGAATACCCTTGAATGAAAATAGGGCTGCGTATTCATGGCATGGAAATATGGTATGGAAAATCAATGGTTGATTTTAGCAGCATAACAGGTATACAAAAGGGATCTTGGAATAGATCCAATGAGATGGAAATGGAGTATATTATTAAAAATAAATCATATATAAAATAATGGGAGTGTTAATAAACAATTGAAAATATAATAAATTGGGAATCAAAATCCTTATACAAAAGAAGCACTTGAATTGAAAAAGTGAGAGGATGCTTATTAGAGCCAGAGAGAGACTCCTTAGAACCTTATAACCACCTTTTAGAGACTATTGAGAGTGTAATTGAGATAGGATTCATGATAAATTATTCACAGTGGAGAGCTAGGATAGAATTTGTGGGTATTTATACTTGAGGAGAGGTGGGTTTAAGGGATAAAATAATGATTATTTTATTATTAAGGATAACCAATTTTGGGTGACATGAATTTCATAAAAATTTGTTGATAATTAATGTCAAAAAGTATTTTAGGGATGTAAAATTACTAAACCACCCATTTAATTTTTTAGTCATCTTAAGTCTCTACATTTTAATTTTTACCTTTTACATTATTTTTCCTTTACCGTGGTAACTCTTTTTTTACCTCGATAAATTTTTTATGCCTAAAAAAATTAAATTACCCTTATTGATTAATTTGGAACTTCTAATTACAAATATTTAGTCCATTTTACTTGATAGAATTATTAAATGTGATAATAATTAATTCTAATATGATACACATATAACACAGAAAAACATATTAAAAAAAGGATAAAATCTTGGTTCCAAAATGAATTATGTATTATGTTATTAATTATATAAATTTTCGATCAAGAAAAAGGATTATAAAATTTGAAATCATGATTATATCATAAGAGTTACAATATTTCATAAAAACAATATTTTTTATGTTTTACCCCAAAATTCATTTTTTTTAGAAAATTACCATAAATTCATACAAAGAAAATTTTGATATGATAATTCCAAAAGTGATATTTATTTAATTAAAATAATTATCCAAATATAATAATTCTAAATTTCAAATAAAAAAACTTATTTATTAAAAATTTTACAGTTTTTATGACACCGTAAACCATATGAAAATTATGAAAAATTACTTAGGACTTCATTAATTTATTTTATCATTTAAAAAGTGTTTCATAATATTATTTCATGAAAATAAAATTTATTTAAAACTTATAAATTTATCATAAAACATACTTTTAATGACTATAAGGAACCGACCTTATTACATACATAATCTTGAATTTAGTAAAGAAAACACTTCCTTTTACATTGAGGATCTTTTCAAGTTTAGATCTTTAGAGAATTGAGACATAATTCATTCATTACACATTGTTATAGAGTGGATACCATAGAAACAATTTCCATTTTTTTCAAAATATAAAACATTAAAACTTAAAACACGATTCCTTGAAAATTATTCAACATTTAACATGGATTCCTTCTTTGTATTATACATCCATTAACCTATGAAAATCATTTAAAAATCGGGATAAGAATAAAAAAATCAGCAAGGGATATACAAAGAAGGAAAGAACACATTAGTCGATGAATACTTGCAACGTATGGAATCACTTTCAAAAGACATACTTATCACTTGTATATATACATACACTTACTTTTTGAAACATGATATCTACAAAATACATAAGAACATTAGTATAACTATAAATGTATATTGGGGAATTAATTACATAATCTTGTAACCCTCTCAGCTACCTTATAATTTGTAACCCTCACAACTGCCTTACAATTTGTGTAACCATCGCAGTTACACTTGGAGTAACCATACGAACGACATCCAACTTACACATACCCAATTCATTGGAGGGAGATATAGGTCCCACAATTCATCATAAACAATGCCCAAGAACCATAACATAATCACACAACATGAATAATAGCATAAAAACATTGCTTTTGAATTTTGTAAAACATAATTTTAAAAGTGGATTTTAAAAGAAAATCCCCTTATAAATATCATACAATTGAAGAGAGACTTAATAGAGTGGATGAAATATGTATATAAACTGTAATTAGACATAATTAAACATAATATAATAAAAACCCATCACACAATCAATTTTAATACCACATAAATAATGAAGTAGATGGTTAACCCAAAGAATGGAAATCAGGTTAAGAATTCCCTTACCTCAGGGTTGTCTTACTTAAAACTTGTTTAAAATTCATGTATAATGGTTAAAAGAGTGTTATTAGTATTTTATATAAACATGTTCATGTTTATAACATCTTACGCGATCATTTCATAACCTCATCTTACCCCTTAATTGTTAGTATTTTGTTCCTTGCACTGTTTTGGGTGAGTTCTTTACATGATTTTCATGATCGGTTCATGATGGATGTTCTTGTCGATTGGAAGTGAAACTCAAAAATTGGAATGGAAAGGTATTTAAAAATTTATATTACCATAATTTATACCATTTATCATTTTGATGTTTTATATGGGTATGATTCATAAGTTAAAATATTAATAATGTTTGTTTAGGTCATTTTAGTGGTTCTTTGATAATAACAACCTCATTTTGTCTTATAAATTAAAACCATGAGTAAAAAAGAATTCCAAAACCATGGATGAGACATAATAAATTTATTATAACCTGGTTCAACCATATAAATGGTTTCATGACCATACTTGAAAGAATTAATGAAAATTTAAATCACATCGTCCACGATGTCGGTAATTCGACACATCTCGGACAATGTTTTTATTACTTGAATAAGTTGGAGAGGAGAAGAATAATGATGATGAATTTTCCATGAACATGAGAAAATCCAGAATATACATTATTTCTGGAGATTTGATGCCTCTTGGGTTAGAAGAGATGAAGAAAGAATAAGAAAATAAAGGAACTCAAAATAAAAGAATAATTGAGAAATCCCTTAAAAAAATTTGTCAGCCTAACGACTATGCAACATGGTTTTAGAAAATATTAAAAAGAGAGGGGACAAGGGTCACCCATCCAGAAATGAATAATAATACAGAATATATCAAGAATAATAAGGAAATAAGAACATGGTATGGAATCTTGAAAGTTATACAACATAAAAGAGAACTTGAATGGAAAAAGAAAGAAATTGAGAATTTTCTTACCTTGAAGAGTAACTCCTAGAAATTGAAGGTTGGGACCTTGGGGGCTTGAAGAAACCTTAGGAGGACTATTAGGGAGGTAAGGAGGATA
This sequence comes from Viscum album, assembly GCA_963277665.1. NCBI lineage: Eukaryota > Viridiplantae > Streptophyta > Magnoliopsida > Santalales > Viscaceae > Viscum > Viscum album. The sequence goes on along the minus strand of OY728119.1, from coordinate 1,678,447,101 downwards.
AATATTCATTGATGTGGAATTTGGAATGAAGTTAATGAAGGAATGAGTTGGTATTTATATCAAAAGTGAGGGATTATTTTAATAATTTCCAAGGGACACCTCATTAGTGGTATTTGCAAAACAATGGGTTTTACCATGGTATTTGACCATGGTATAAGCCACTTGGGACACATCATAACTTATTTTACTGTACTCAGTACCAGATTTATTACATCATTATTACATCATTAATGATGTCATTAACACACTGAAACTCAAAACTGTATTTTTTACTATTCACCGAAAAATCAAATGTTTCAGAAAAATCCCCAAAATTCACCCTAGCCATTTATCAATGTGTAGAATTCAAAAATGAAGTCATTTTTTTGAAAAGAATTTTCTAAATATTTTTAATTTAATTTTTAAATAAAATCATACTTAATTTAAAAATTAATAATTTAAAAAGTATAATTGCTTTTATATCACATTTAAAAATTAATCAAGATGTCATTATCTTAAATCCTTAAGAAAGTAAAATAATAATACAATTTACTATTTATTAGGGTCATATTACTATTCATATTACTATTCATAAGGGTATGTTACTATTCACAAAAAAAAGTTGGTTTTAATAGACTCCAAATAACATGATGAACACAATTGTAGATGACCATTTTTCAAAATTCAAAACATAGAAGCAGTAAAATTATGTTTAAAGGCTACTTATAAATATCTACATTAAACAAAATTTCTAGCATTTCAACTTATTTTTAGAAAACCTTGGGGTGTTACATTATCCCCACCTTCTGAAAATTGCATCCTCGTAATTTTATTTACTTATTAAACAAGTGAGGGCACCTTTCCCTCATAGCATTTTCAGACTCCCATGTTGCTTCTTCAACCATGTGGTTTCTCCACAAAACCTTTACCTGGTGGATTACCTTATTCCGAAATACCTGTTCCCTTTGATCAAGAATCTAAATTGGTTTCTCTTCATATGAAAGGTTCTCCTCCAACTGAACTGCTTCTGGGCTCAAAACATGAGTCGAATCTAGTACATACTTCCTCAACATCGAAACATGAAAAAAATTGTGTACCCGAGACAAACTTAGAGACAGAGCTACTCCGTATGCAATTGGTCCAACTTTTTCCAAGATTTCAAAAGGACCGCTGAATTGTGGACTTAACTTTCCTTTCTTACCAAAACGCATCACACTCTTCCAAGGAGAGATTTTAAGGAAAATATGGTCACCTACCTCGAAAGAGAAGTCTCTCTTTCTGTTATCTGCATAACTTTTCTGCCTGCTCTAAGCTGTCCTCATGTGCTCCTGGATCATATTCACTTTATCAGCCACTTCTTCTACTAATTCTGGCCCCATCAACTTTCTTTCACCGACTTCATACCAAAACGCTGGAGTCCGACACCGCTTCCCATACAAAGCCTCAAAAGGTTCCATCTGAATACTGGAATGAAAACTGTTATTATAAGAAAACTCAACTAAAGAAAGATTCTGATCTCAACTTCCCAGGTAGTCCATTGAACAAGCTCAAAGCATATCCTCCAATGTCTGAATCGTTCATTATGTCTTCCCATCTGATTGAGGATGAAAAGCTGTAATGAAATTTAATTATGTGCCCAATGACTTCTAAAGTCCCTTCCAAAAGTTAGAAGTGAACCTGGGATCCCAGTCAGATACAATGGAAAGAGGAACTCTATGTAACCTAGAAATGTCCTTGAGGTACAATCGATAAAGCTGATCCAAATACATTGTATCTCGAATAAAAAGAAAATGTGTAGAGTTTTTCAACTGATTCACAATAACCCAAGTTTCATTATTACCTCAAGATGTATTAGGTAGTCTCACCACAAAGTCCATGGATACATTCTCCCACTTCCACTCTGGCACTGGAAAAGGCTGAAACATCCCCTTTGGTAACTGCCTCTCTACTTTAACCTGCTGACATGTAATACATTTCATGGTAAAATCAGCAATATCGTTTTTAATTCCATCCCACCAGTAATACTCCCGAAGTTCTCTATACATCTTATTACTGCCAGGATGAATAAAAAATGGAGAACTATGAGCTTCACACAACAATTCTTTCTTTAAATGGGAATCACAAGGCACACACAACCTTTTACCCAATCTTAAAATACAATCTTTATCAAGGTTTAATTCTGACAACTTACTCACTTTAACCAATTATACCTTTTTTTGTAGCTCATGGTCTTCCTTATGCACTTGCTTAATCTTGTCTGATAATGATGACTACACTAAAACCTAAGAAAAAATAGAGGTATTTCCTACACCAACAACTTCTAAGACAAAATTCATCAAATAATTAATCAAGGGATCATGTTCTAAATGTAACATGGTTAATGATGCATAATGTTTTTGACTCAAGGAATCCACCACTTTGTTTGATTTTCTAGGATGGTAATTGATCGTGCAATCATAATCCTTTATTAGTTCAATCCATCTTCTCTACCTCATGTTTAATTCCTTCTGAGTGAATATATACTTCATACTTTTATGGTCAGTATATATTTGACATTTGGCTCCGTATAAATGATGCCTCCAAAATTTCAAAGAAAAAACCACAACTGCCAATTCCAAATCATGTGCAGGATAATTTAACTCATGTGATTTTAGTTGTCTTGAAGCATAAGCAATTACCTGATCATTCTGCATTAAAACACAACCAAGTCCCTTCAAAGAAGCATCACTATAGATGACAAACTCACCATTTCGGGAAGGCAGGGCCAAAACTGGAGCATTCACCAATCTCTTCTTCAGTTCCTAAAAACAAACATCACATTCTTTTGTCCAAACAAATTTAACCCCTTTTTGTGTTAACTTAGTTATTGGGCTAGATAGCCGTGCAAATTTCTTAAGAAACCGTCAGTAATAACCCACTAATCCAAGAAAACTATGAATCTCTATAACATTTTTAGGTCTTTTCCATTCATCAACCACTCTTATTTTGGCTGGATCAACTGTTATTCCATCCTTATTTAAAATGTGGCCAAGAAAAGAAATCTATTGCAACTAAAAATCACACTTTCTAAATTTTCCATACAGTTTCTTTTATTTTAGGATTTGTAAAAAACCCTTAAATGTTTTTCAGGATCCTATTTATTTTTATAAAATACCAGAATGTCATCAATAAATACAACCACAAACTTATTCAAGAGCTCATGAAATAATCTATTCATAAGATTCATGAATACATCAGGTGAATTAGTTAACCCAAAGGGCATAACAACAAATTCATAATGCCCATATCTAGTACGAAAGGATGTTTTTGGGATGTCACCCTCCTTTATCTTTAGCTGATGGTATCCAAATCTCAAGTCAATCTTGGAAAAGTACTGAGCTCCCTAGAGATGATCAAACAAGTAATCGATATGAGGCAAAGGATACTTGTTTTTAACAGTGATGTTACTCAAAGCTCTATAATCAATGAAATGTCTCATGGAACCATATTTCTTTTTAACAAACAAAACATGAGCTCCCCATAGTGAAGTTCTAGGATGAATGAAGCCTTTATCAAGCAAATCCTACAACTGATTTTTCAATTCAAGAAGTTATATTTGAGCCATATGATACGGGGATTTCGAAATTGTCTTAGCATCATGAAATAAGTCAATTGTGAATTTGACTTCCCGATTAGGTATGACACTAGGTAACTCATTATAAAAAACATCAAGGTATTCATTTACCATAGGCACATCATCAATCTGAATAGTTCCCTTGTTTTCAACAATATGAGCAAGATAAATTTCATTTCTATTTTTAAATAGTTTCTCATATTCCTGATATGTTATCAATTGTATGGGTTCATTCTTATATGCAAACTGAAACTCTTTCTGAAAAACAACTTCTTTATCTCTACATTCAATCTTAGCATGATAAACAGAAAGCCAATCCATTCCTATAATAACATCAAAATCGAATAAGGGTAAAAAAACAAGGTTTACAGGTAAAGTCTTTCCACAGACCACAATAGAAATATTATTATAATTCCTCTTTTCTATAATAATTCCCCCTGGTGTTTTAACAACAAGTTCAGGTCTCATTTGTTGAGGTGATATTTCCAATTTACCCAAAAATTTCTCAGAGATGAAGGAATGTGTAAACCCCATATCAAACAAAACTTTAGTAAAATTTGAGTGAACAAACAAAGTACCTGATACAACTTCATTGGATGGCCTGGAATCTGCTGACGTAGTCGCAAAGGATCTCACTACACCTTTCTGCTTATAGTCTGGCTTCTTTGCTCTCTCTTTGGGCAGACATTTGTATAATGACCCATGTCACCACATTTAAAACACTTTATAGTTTGCTTATCAGGATTAGTCTTAGGATCATTTTCATTTCAATCTTGGTCCATATGTCCAAACTCACCACATTTAAAACACTTCCTAGTTTTTCTAAGACATTCCCTAGGGTGTTTCTTGCCACACTTTTCACAAATTAGAAATTGGATTTTCTTACCACCAGATTTCTTTGGTTGGTTCTTACCCATCGCTTGACACCTGGACCTCTTCTTCTCCTTGTTGAAAAATGCATGTAATCATCAACAAACTCCATCTCTACCCTCTCAGTACATCATAAAAGTTTCTCCTAATTTTTAAATTCACGGGAGGCCAACTCCCTTCGATACCTTCGCTTCAGTTCTGAGTAAAAGTGGTTGATTTTGCTATCAATATCTAGAATAAGATTTGGAACATACCTCTCCAGTCGGGTGAAGTTCATTTCATACATAGCCACTGAATCCTTATGCTTTTTGTTTTATTCAAGGAATTTCTTTTTCATCCTAAGTCGCACCACCTTAGGAAAATATTTTTCAAGGAAAAGACTTAAATTCATCCCACTCAAAGGCATCAATATCCTCTCTATCCCTGATATTCTTTACCACTGAACACCATTGATCAACTTCACCTTCCAAACGATAAATGGAAAGACATACCATTTGATTATCTGAACAACCCATTATATCAAATAACTTTTCAAGGGCTTTAATCCATCCTTCAGCCGCTACTAGGTCAGAATATCAATGGAAAGCAAGAGAGAGTTGTCTTATAAAATGTTCCACAATTGTCACGTTCCGTTGTGGTACCTCTATTTGTTCTCTTTCATGGATTCCACCACCATTTATTGCCTACGTTAGCTAATCCATTACTGTCACAAACTACTCGGTTCCAATCCATACCATTCTAGGCTGTAGATCCAGAAGGATATCATTCTGTCGGTGCCTCTCCTCTTCAGAATCCATGTTTCTTTTGCGGACAACCATTCTAAAGAAACATATCTTAGATGAAGCGACATGGTCATCTTTAAATGCTATAATATTTCAAATTAATCATAGATTAAAAATCATATATGGTATTCTTTTAACATCATATGAACCCCTAAAGTTATCTAAACCATCCTCTGATACCAACTATAAGGACCCGACCTTATTACATACATAATCTTGAATTTAGTCAATAAAACACTTCCTTTTACATTGAGTATCATTTAAAGTTTGGAGCTTTAGATAATTGGTACATAATACATTCATTTCACATTGTTACAGAGTGGATACCATAAAAACATTTTCCATTTTTTTTAAAATATAAAACATTAAAACTTAAAACATGATTCCTTGAAAATTCTTCAACATTTAACATGGATTAATTCTTTGTCTTACACATCCATTAACCTGTGAAAATAATTTAAAACTTAGGATGAGCATAAAAACACTCAGTAAGGGATATAAAAATAAGGAAAAAACACATTAGACCATGAATACTTGTAACGTATGAAATCACTTTCAAAAGACATACTTATCACCTATATATATATAATTACTTTGTGAAACATGATATTTTTATAATACATAAGAACATAAGTATAACCATAAAGGTATCTTGGGGAATTACTTACATAATCTTGTAACCCTCTCAGCTACCTTATAATTTGTAACCCTCACGACTACCTTACAATTTGTGTAACCATTGCAGTTACACTTGGAGTAACCATACTACTGACCTCCAACTTACACATAAATAATGCATTGGAGGGAGATATAGGTCCCAAATTTCATCATAAACAATGACCAAGAACCATAACATAATCATACAATATGAATAATATCATAAAAACATTACTTTTGAATTTTTTAAAACATAATTTTAAAAGAGGATTTTAAAAGAAAACCCCCTTATAAATATCATACAATTGAAGAGAGACTTAATAGAGTTGATGGAATATGTATATACACTATAATTAGACATAATTAAACATAATATAATCAAAACCCATCACACAATCAATTTTAATACCACATAAATAAAGAAGTAGAAGGTTAACCCAAAGAATGGAAATTGGGTTAAGAATTCCCTTACCTCAGGATTGTCTTACTTACAAACTTGTTTTAAACTTCCTATATAATGGTTAAAAGAGTGTTATTATTATTTTAAAGAAACATGTTCATGTTTATAACATCTTATGTGATCATTTCATAACCTAATTTTACCCCTTAATTGTTAGTATTTTGTTCCTTGCGCTGTTTTGGGTGAGTTCTTTACATGATTTTCATGATAGGTTCATGATGGATGTTCTTGTCGATTGGAAGTGAAAATATAGAATTTGAATGGAAAGGTATTTAAATATTTCTAGTACCATAATTTATAGCATTTATTATTTTGATTTTTTATATTAGGATGATTCATAACTTAAAATATTAATGAAGTTCATTTAGTCATTTTAGTGGTTCTTTGATAATAACAACCTCATTTTGTCTTATAAATTAAAACCATGAGTACAAAAGAATTACAGAACCAAGGATGAGTCATAATAAATTTATTATAATCTGGTTTAACTATTAAAATGGTTTAATGACAAGACTTTATAGAATTAATGAAAATTGAAATCACATAGTCCCCGATGTCGGTAATTCGACACATCACAGACAATGTTTTTATTCCTTGAATAAGTGGGAGAGGATAAGAAGAATGATGATGAATTTTCCAAGAACATGAGAAAATACAGAATATACATTATTTATGGACATTTCATGCCTCTTGGGTAAGAATAGATGAAGAAATAATAATAAAAGAAAGGAACTCAAAATAAAATAATAATTGAGAAATCTCTTACTAAAATTCGACAGCCTAACGACTATGCAACATGGTTTTAGAAAATATTAAAAAGAGAGAGTACAAGGGTAAACCATCAAAAAATGAATCATAATACAGAATAGATCAATAATAAGAATGAATTAAGAACATGGTATAGAAACTTGAAAGTTATACCACATAAAAGAGAACTTGAATCGAAAAAGAAAGAAATCGAGAATTTTCTTACCTTGTAGAGTAACTCCTAGAACTTGAAGGTTGGGACCTTGGGGGATTGAGGAAACCTTGGGAGGAAAAATAGGGAGGTAAGGAGTCCAGATTTTTGTTGATGAGAAATTTGGAATGAATTTAATGAAATAATGGGTTGGTATTTATAGAAAAAGTGAGGAATTATTTTAATAATTTCCAAGGGAAACCTCATTAGTGGTATTTTTAAAACCATGGGTTTTCCCATGGTATTTTCACATGGTATAATCCACTTGGGACACATCATAACTTATTTTACTATACACAAGTCGAACATATTTATTACATCATTATTACATCATTAATGATTTCATTAACACACCGAAACTCAAAACTGAATTTTTTACTATTCATTGAAAAATCATCTATTTCAGAAAACTCCACAAAATTCACCCTAACCATTTATCGACGTGTAGAATTCAAAAATGAAGTCCTTTTTTTGAAAACAATTTTCTAAATATTTTTAATTTAATTTTTAAATAAAATCATACTTAATTCAAAAATTAATAATTTAAAAACTATAACTTCTTTTATATCACATTTAAAAATTAATCAAGATGTAATTATCTTAAATCCTTAAGAAAATAAAATAATAATACAATTTTCTATTCATTAGGGTCATATTACTATTCATAAGGGTATGCTACTATTCACCAAAAAAACAAGTTGGTTCTAATAGACTCCAAATAATATACTGAACACAATAGTAGATGACCATTTTTCGAAATTCAAAACATAGAAGCAGTAAAATTATGTTTAAAGGATACTTATAAATATCTACATTAAAAAAAATTTCAATCATTTTAACTTATTTTTAGAAAACCTTGGGTTGTTACATTATTCCCACCTTCTGGAAATTGCATCCTCGCAATTTTATTTACTTATTAAACAAGTGAGGGTACTTTTCCCTCAAAGAATTTTTAGACTCCCATGTTGCTTCTTCAACCATGTGGTTTCTCCAAAAAATCTTTACATGGTGGATTACCTTATTCTACAATACCTATTTCCTTAGATCAAGAATCTGAACTGGTTTCTCTTCATATGAAAGGTTATCCTCCAGCTAAACTTCTTCTGGGCTCAAAACATGAGTTGAATCTGGTACATACTTCCTCAACATCGAAACATGAAAAACATTGTGTACCTGAGACAAAATTGGAGGCAAAGCTACTTGGTATGCAACTGGTCCAACTTTTTCCAAGATTTCAAAGGGACTGATGAATCGTGGACTTAGATTTCCTTTCTTACCAAAACACATCGCACTCTTACAAGGAGAGATTTTAAGGAAAATATAGTCACCTACCTCAAAAGAGAAGTCTTTCCTTCTATCATCTACGTAACTTTTCTGCCTGCTCTGAGCTATCCTCATGTGCTGCTAGATCATATTCACTTTATCAGCCACTTCTTCTACTAATTCTGGCCCCATCAACTTTCTTTCACTGACTTCATCCCAAAACGCTGGAGTCTGACACTGCTTCCCATACAAAGCCTAAAAAGGTACCATATGAATACTGAAATGAAAATAATTATTATAAGAAAACTCAACTAAATAAATATGCTGATCCCAACTTCCTAGGTAGTCCATTGAACAAGATCAAAGAATATCCTCCAATGTCTGAATCGTTCGTTCTGTCTACCCATATGATTAAGGATGAAAATCTGTACTGAAATTTAATTATGTGCCCAACGACTTCTGAAGTCCCTTCTAAAAGTTAAAAGTGAACCTAGGATCCCCGTCAGATACAATGGAAAGAGGAACTCCATGTAACTTGACAATATCCTTGAGGTACAATTGAGAAAGCTAATCCAAATACATCGTATCTCGAATATAAAGAAAATGTGCAGATTTTGTCAACCAATCCACAATAACCCAAATTTCATTGTTACCTTGAGATGTATTAGGTAGTCCCACCACAAAGTCCATGGATACATTCTCCCACTTTCACTCTGGCACTATAAAAGGCTAAAGCATCCCCTTCAGTAACTGTCGATCTGCTTTAACCTGCTGAAATGTCAAACATTTCATGATAAAATCAGCAATATCCCTTTTCATTCTATCCCACTAGTAATACTCCCAAAGGTCTCTATGCATCTTAGTACTACCAGGATGAACCAAAAATGGAGAACTATGAGATTCACATAATAATTATTTCTTCAACTGGGAATCACAAGGCATACACAACCTTTTACCCAATCTTAAAACACAATCTTTATCAAGGTTAAATTCTAGCAACTTACCCACTTTAACCAATTCTACATTTTTTTTGTAGCTCATGGTCTTCCTTCTGCGCTTGCTTAATATTGTCTGATAATGATGAATGCACTAAAACCTGAGACAAAACAGAGGTATTTCCTACACCAACAACTCCAAATCCAAAATTCATCAAATCATTAATCAAGGGATCATGTTCCAAACATAACATGGTTAATGATGCATGATGTTTTCGATTCAAGGAATCCTCTACTTTGTTTGATTTTCCAGGATGGTAATTGATTGTGCAATCATAATCCTTTATCAGTTCAATCCATCTTCTCCACCTTATGTTTAATTCCTTCTAAGTGAATATATACTTCAGACTTTTATGGTCAGTATATATTTGACATTTGGATCCGTATAAATGATGCCTCCAAATTTTCAAAGAAAAAACCACAGATACTAATTCCAAATCACATGTGAGATAATTTAACTCATGAGGTTTTAGTTGTCTTTAATCATAATCAATTACCTAATCATTCTGTATCAAAACACAATCAAGTCCCTTAAAAGAAGCATCACTGTAGATGACAAACTCACCATTTCGGGAAGGCAAGTCCAAAATTGGAGCATTCACCAATATCTTCTTCAGTTTCTGAAAACAAACATCACATTCTTTTGTCCAAACAAATTTAACCCCTTTTCATGTTAACTTAGTTATTGGGATAGATAACTATGCAAAGTTCCTAACAAACTATCAGTAATAACCCGCTAATCCAAGAAAACTACGAATCTCTGTAACATTTGTAGGACTTGTCCATTCATCAACCACTCTTGTTTTGGATGGATCAACTGTTATTCCATCCTTATTTACAATGTTCCCAAGAAAAGAAATATGTTGCAACAAAAAATCATACTTGATGAATTTTCCATACAGTTTCTTTTCTTTTAAGGTTTGTAAAACAACCCTTAGATGTTTTTCATGCTCCTCTTTATTTTTAGAAAATACCAGAATATTATCAATAAATACAACCAAAAACTTATCCAAGAACTCATGAAATACTCTATTCATAAGATTCATGAATACAACAGGTGCATTAATTAACCCAAAGGGCATAAAAAAAATTCATAATGCCCATATCTAGTACGAAAGGCTATTTTTGGGATGTCTTCCTTCTTCACCTTCAGCTGATGGTATCTGGATCTCAAGTCAATCTTGGAAAAGTACTGAGATCCCTGGAGCTAATCAAACAAGTCATCGATACAAGGCAAAGGATACTTGTTTTTAACGGTGATGCTATTAAAATATCTATAATCAATGCAAAGTCTCATGGAAACATCTTTCCTTTTAACAAACAAAACAGAAGCTCCTCATAGTGAAGTGCTAGGACGAATGAAGCCTTTATCAATCAAATCCTGCAACTGATTTTTCAATTCAAGAAGTTTTATTTGAGCCATAAGATATTGGGGTTTTGAAATTGGATTAACATCAGGAACTAAGTCAATTGTGAATTCCACTTCCCGATTAGGTATGACACTAGGCAATTCATCAGGAAAAACATCAAGGTATTCATTCACCATAGGCACATCATCAATCTGAACAGTTCCCTTGTTTTCAAAAATACGAGCAAGATAGATTTCATTTCCATCTTTTAACAGTTTCTCATCTTCCTGATATTTTATCAATTGTATGGGTTAATTCTTGTATACAAACTGAAACTATTTCTGAAAAACAACTTCTTTAGCTCTACAGTCAATCTTAGCATGATAAATAGAAATCCAATCCATTCCCAGAATAACATCAAACTCAAAAAAGGGTAAAACATCAAGGTTTTCTGGTAAAGTATTTCCACATACCACAATAGAAAGATTCTTATAATTCCTCTTTGCTATAATATTTCCCCCTAGTGTTTTAACAACAAGTTCATGTCTCATTTGTTGAGGTAATATTTCCAATTTACCTGAAAATTTCTCAAAGATGAAGGAATGTGTAGACCCCATATCAAACAAAACTTTAGAAAAATCTAAATGAGTACCTAATACAACTTCATTGGATAGCCCGAAATCTGCTAATATAGTCGCAAAGGATCTCACTACACCTTTCTGCTTATAGTTTGGATTCTTTGCATCATTTGGATCTCTCTTTGGGCAGACATTTGCATAATGACCCATCTCACCACATTTAAAACACTTTACAGTTTTCTTATCAGGATTAGTCTTAGGATCATTTTCATTGCAATCTCAGGACATATGTCCAAACTTACCACATTTAAAACACTTCCTAGTTTTTATAAGACATTCCCCAGGGTGTTTCTTGCCACACTTTTCACAAACTGGAAACTGGATTTTCTTACCATCATATTTCTTTGGTTGGTTCTTACCCATCACTTGACACATGGACCTATTCTTCTCCTTGTTTCCAAAATGCATGTAATAATTAGAAAACTCTATCTCTACCCTCTCAACACATTAAACAAGTTTCTCATAACTTTTAAATTCATGGGAGGCCAACACCCTTCGATACCTTGGATTCAGTCCTAAGTAAAAGTGGTTGATTTTTCTATCAAGATCCAAAATAAGATTTGGAGCATACCTTGCTAGTCGGGTGAAGTTCACTTCATACACAACCACTTAATCCTCCTCCTTTTGCTTCAATTTAAGGAATTGATTCTCCATCCTAATTTACACCACCTTAGGAAAATATTTTTTAAGGAAAATACTTTTAAATTCATCCCACTTAAAGGAATCAATATCCTCTATATCCTTGATATTCTTTACCATTGACCACCACTGATCAAATTCAAATTCAAAATGATAAATGTAAAGTCATACATTTTGATTATGTGAACAACCCATTACATCAAATATATTTTCAAGGGCTTTAATCCATCCTTCACCTGCTACTGGTTCTGAAGATCCATTGAAAGCATGAGGGTGTTGTCTCATAAAATGTTCCACTATTGTCATGTTTTGTTGTGGTACCTCTATTTGTTCTCTTGCATGGATTCCACCACTATTTATTTCCTGTGTTAGCTGAGAAATTACTATCACAAACTTCTCAGTTCCAATCCCTACCATTCCAGGCTGTAGATCCGGAAGGATATCATTTTGTCGGTGCCTCTCCTCTTTAGAATCCCTATTCCTTCTGCGGACAACCATTCTAAACAAACATATCTTAGATGAAGCAACATGGTCATCTTTAAATGCTATAATATTTTAAATTAATCATAGAGTAAAAATCATTTATGGTATTCTTTTAACATCATCCTAACCCCTAAATTTGTCTAAACCATCCTCTGATACCAACTATAAGTACCCGACCTTATTATATACATAATCTTGAAATTAGTCAAGAAAAAAATTCCTTTTACATTGAGGATCATTTCAAGTTTATAGCTTTAGAGAATTGGGACATAATACATTCATTACACATTGTTACATAGTGGATACCATAAAAAAAGTTTCCATTTTTTTTCAAAATATAAAACATTAAAACTTAAAACATGATTCCTTGAAAATTATTCAACATTTAACATGGATTCCTTCTTTGTCTTACACATCCATTAACCTATGAAAATCATTTAAAACTCAGGATGAGCATAAAAAACTCAGTAAGGGATATAAAAAGAAGGAAAGAACACTTTAGTCCAGGAATACTTGTAACGTATGAAATCACTTTTAAAAGACATACTTATCACATGTATATATATACTTACTTTGTGAAACATGAGATTTCCACAATAAATAATAACATAAGTAGAACCATAAAGGTATCTTGGGGCATTACTTACATAATCTTGTAACCCTATCAACTACCTTATAATTTGTAACCCTCATGACTACCTTACAATTTGTGTAACCATCACATTTATACTTGGAGTAACCATATGACCAAACTCCAACTTACACATAACCAATGAATTGGAGGGAGATATAGGTCCCAAAATTCATCATAAACAATTCCCAAGAACCGGAACATAATCATACAACATGAATAATAGCATAAAAACATTGCTTTTGAATTTTGTAAAACATAATTTTAAAAGAGGATTTTAAAAGAAAATCCCCTTATAAATTTCATACAATTGAAGATAGAATTAATAGAGTGGATGGAATATGTATATTTTAAATACCCAGAAATTTCATGGATTTTTTTTCTTAATTCTTTGGAATTTTATGAGTACGCAGTTTCTGATGGCGCCTGATTCCGAGGCCTGGTGTACTCGGAATCAATTTCAGAAGTTTTGTTTGGGTACGTTCAGTAAACGTACGTGCGAGTTTTCCTATATTTTGAACCGGTGCTCGGAATTGAAATTAGAGGGCACCGATGAACTCGCAACGCCGGTATTTTCTTAAGGGGACCTTTACCACAGTTTCGTTTTATGCAGGTTGAAAGTTATATTTTGAGGAATTCTTACTAAATTAATAAAATTGTTGGTACACAATTTTATTATTTAGTGGCACTTATTTACTCCCAAGGGGAATTAGAGGTGGGTCCCACACCCACATAACCTCCCATGAGAGGATTTAGTGTGGTGGGGCCCACATGAATCCAAACCCTTCACCTTCCCTTAACTCCCCATTAACACCCCCTTATTAATTTAACAACTCCCCCTCAATTATTATGGTGGAGTCTCTCCACCTCCTTCTTATTAATATTTCCAACACAATTAGATTAATGACTTCGTTAATTAATTGGCACATCTCATTTTGAAACAATTTTAATCGCATGGAAAATATTAAAATGAGGAAGATTTATTAAAATATTTGGCCTTGGAAAATATTTTGGGTGGGAAAAACCTCTGGAGAATTTGGAGGAGAGCTTCCTCCCTCACCAACGAAGAACACGAGGAATGATATCCTCTCGTCGAATGGAACAAGATTGTGAGGAACTCCTTCATCCTTTCTTATTCTTCACGTCAAGGGAGAAGACACCACTCATAAGGAACACCATCTGCGACAACGTTCCGTGACACCCGACCTCCGTGACGCTTATCTTCCGTGACTTGTTGACGTGCTCCGCTCTTGAATTTGAGGTAGGGCGTTTGTATAATTTAATTCGAATAAATTATACCTTCACTCTTGTTGAATGCGAATGATTGTCTATGACTGATTGTTACCGCCTAACATGGAGGGCGCGGGCCGAACAAACACGGCCCGACGACCCTCTGTTGTTTTCTTGATTTTTAATTCAAAAAGGGAGGCAGTGGTGAACGGAGGTGGCGGCGAGCAAAGGCGGCGACTGAACGCCGGCCGCGTGTGGAAGAACCAGGGCCTGCAACCGCAGGCCGCATGACCGAAGAAGAACCGGCCGGTCGTAGCTGGCCGGGCTGGTGAAACCGCGGCACCCCACGTCGCCGCGCTGCGTAGAACCGCGACCCGCATAGGGAGGGCCGCTCCGGCGGAAGAATCAGCCGGCTCGTCGGCCGACCGAGCGAAAGGAGCCACGACGCTCATAGGTTCTGCGGTGGAGGGATCGCGGCCTGTAACCGCGGGCCGCTCACACCGGGAAGACCCGCCGGACAGGAGGGCGCCGGCGCCGCCGGTTTGAGAAGTCGGGGGGGGGGGGGGGGGGGGCACGCCCCCCGCACCGGCTTGACCAGCTGGCCGAGACGCAAATAGCCACGGGCCGCGCCAACCGGGCCGTGCCTAGCCAGGCCGGGCCATGCCTAGCTGGGCCGTGCCGCGCCCCACCGGGCCAGGCTGCGCCCTTGCGCGGGCCGAGATGCCTGGCACAGGCCGGGCCGAGCCCTACCGGGCTGGGTTGCGCATCATCGGGCTGGGACGAACCCTTAGACAGGTCGGACCCACCGAGCTAGGACAGGCCGACCCGCTAGCCCACCGGGCTTGACGGGCCGGGCCCGTTTCACTTAAATGTGAATAACTTCACGACCATGCATCCGATCGATGCTCCATCTACAGCACTGGGACCCTTACGACGAGGCGGTCCTTTTGCGATACTCTAAGTGAGTTTTGGATGACTTTGGAAAATGGCTGGGTCTGGAATGAGCGTATTTCCAACCAGGCCCCTAGGATGAAAATGCTAATAACTCTCAGACCGGGCGTCCGATTGACACACCGTCTTCCGCGTTGGGTTTCTTTTGATGAGACGGAACTTCGAGATACATCGACTCTGGACTTCGTGATAGTTGATGTATTTAACCCTTTGCTCGAGGAATGAGACCCTTTCGGAATCGAGCGTGCTGTGTGCAGAAACCTTAGAGCTGGCTGCGACTACGACGACAACTGTAGTGGAATCCTCCGTGGGTTCGGCAACGACGACAAATGTACTGGAATCCTCCGTGGGTTCGGCAGCGACGACAACTGTACTAGAATCCTCTGTGGGTTCGGAAGCGACGAAAATTGTACTGGAATCCTCTGTGGGTTTGGCAGTGACCACAACTGTACTGGAATCCTCTGTGGGTTTGGCAACGACGACAACTTTATTGGAATCCTCCATGGGTTCGGCATCGACGAAAACTGTACTGGAATCCTCTGTGAGTTTGGCAGCAATGAAAACTGTACTGGAATCCTCCGTGGGTTTGGCAGCAATGACAATTGGACTGAATCCTCCATGGGTTCGACAACAATGAGACTGGACTGAATCCACTGTGGGTTCAACAACAATGAGTTACTGCTATTTTAGGTTTCTGCGGGTATCTACCGTTCGACAGTGATAGATGATTCAATGGCTACAACTAATCATATCTTCTTCTCTTTAAGTTTTGTATACCTTTGTGAGTTGAGTCTTGACTTTCAATCATTAACATCGGTGTGATTGAATTGCTTTCCTGTGTGGACTGGGTTGTTCTTGGGCTCGAGAGTTGGAGCCGAACTGTGATTTTTAACTTAGGTATATGTATGGGCATATACCTAAGTAGAGTTGGTTGATACTTTGTGATTGTATCTTTCCTTTTGTGTTTTATCCTCATGGATTCTAGGAGACCTTCAGGGGTCTCGGAGCCCCTACTGAGTATCTTATACTCACCCCTGCACTAGCTACACCTGCACTACGTTGTGTTGGATGCAGACGACAGACAACACTGATTGAGGTAGAGACTGGTAGAGCTAGATGGTACTCGAAGGTGGATTACTTGGCGAGATGTACACAGAGATGGCAGACGGACCCGAGGTGCTGAGGTGGCCATCTGTACCCACCCTTCAGGTGGAATTCCTGGAGGATGGCACAGTAGTGTCTGTTTTACTTTTCTGCAGTTGTACTAGCTTTTCAGTTGTACTGTACTTAGAGTTGGGCTTGTATTTCCGGCCCCCTTTCCTTTCAACACTTACTTTTTGTATACAATATTTACTTAGTGTTTACTACTGTTGCGTACTCTGTTATGTTTGTTTAATTTCATAAAAGAAATTATTTCCCAGCTTAGGGATTTATGCCTTTGGTTCTAGTCACCATCCCTTGGCCTAAGGAAGGTGGGCTTGGGGTAGTCACGACACGAGCCTCGAGGACGGGTCGTGACAAATTGGTATCAGAGGAGTCGGTTATACCAAAAAACTTAGGACTCTGATCATTATTTTCTATGAAAAAATAGTGTTAAGTGTATTGAGTGTGGTTTTTAGTCCAGGGAGTCCAGTGTTGGTGTGGCGGCCGACGTATCCATACACCAGGACCCTGACCTATGATTTCCGAATCAGTGCATGAAAATACTGATTGCATATGTGTTTCAAAAGTTTTCTTTATGATTAATTTGAGTCAGCTCACCAGGTATACTATTTTGACTGTGGAGCACCTATTTCTTTACAGGATGGCCCCACGAAGGCTACCAGCTAGGGTTCCAAGTTACGTACGAGATGGAAACTCACCGAGCGACGAGGCCTCGGTGCATGGCCCCATCATAGCGGAGGTAACAATGGAACATCTACCCGCTGGACCACCGATACCACCAGCTCAAGCAGCAAAGAGTGTACGCCGCCTGAGTGCGTTGCACGAGTTCCAGCAACAGAGGCCTCCGAAGTTTCTAGGTGAGACAAATTTTCAGACAGCCGGGTGATGGATGGAGGTTGTAGCATGAGTTTTCCACACAGTTGGGACACTCACCGACTTGATGGTGCACCTAGATATTAGTCTCTTTCAGGGAGTAGTTGAGAGGTGGTGGATTCTGATGCTCCAGTTTTATGATGATGCGACTCTCACCTGGGGATACTTCGAGGGTCTTTTCGAGGCAGAGTTTGTACCAGCAACTCTACGCTCTATGCGGGCTCAGGAGCTACTGCTCTATCCGCAGGGCTTTCTGACCATAGCGGAGTCTTCTACAGCTAGAAGTAGATAGATGAAACAGAAGTCCAAGCGGACTAGGCTGATAGGTGGGCGACCCCAGGATACAGGTATGGTTGTGCGGGGCACACGAATTAGAGCCAGACATACGAGGAGTAGGCAATGCTATGCATGCAGTGAGCAGGGTCACTTGGCTCGAGACTACCCGAACCGTCCTGCAGATGAGCAGCAGGAAGTAGAGGGACCTTCCAGGTAGAGGCATAGGTTCGACCATGGAGGTCCGTCGGGAGCAGGTGGATGTGGTAGAGGATCTGGTCGAGCAGCAAGCGGACAGGAGCGGGACTAGCTCTAGACTTGGGGGCCTTTGTTTATGATGATTCTAGCTTCGTTGATGTCATTGTTTGTGGATGCTTTGTGTCTTTGTACTTTGAGCTGCAGTAATAAAAGACACTTGTTTTTGTGAAATTTTCTTCCCTGTCCTTTTTATGTGGTTGATACTGAGAGGTTCCGGTTAAAACCGTTGACTTGACCCTCACATTCAAGATTCCTACTGGAGGAGACCCAGTGACCACACACTGCTACCGATAGTGTGACTCGACCCTTGGAGGCGAGAGTAACAGTTGGATATTTTGGTAGTAGCGTTGAGGCCTTACGACGTCGTCCATGGCATGAAATAGTACCGTTCGTGTCAAGATTCACTGTATTAGGCAATGAATATGGTTCATCCAGGGGATGAGACCAGATTTCTGTTTTCGGCAAAGGAGAAATCTTAGCAACTCTTGTAGGGAATAAGCAAAAAGTGTGTAGTCGATTTCTTTACAAATGGATATTCACACCCATAGTTCATTGAACGAATGGTTTACGGGTTACTCTAATCTCAAAAGTCTCAGGTGTGTCTTCTCATAGAAGGACCTGGACCTGAGACAGTGACGTTGGCTCGAGTTCCTCCGGACTATAACTTCGAGAGAATCTATACTACTGGGAAGGGGAAATGTTGTAGAAGATATCCTTTGTGTATAGAGATGGATCAGACTTTCTTCAGTCTCTCGCAGTCACTCCTTCACTTCTTCAGCGAGTCTAGGAGGATCAGCGTGGGGACGTTTACTGTGAGACGCGACATGCTCAGATATCCACAGGGTAGGCGCTTGATGGATTTTCTAAAGGAGGGGAGCACGTCTTTCTCTTCAAGGGACGTACCATGGTACCAGTTTCATTACATGAGTAGGTGCTGAAGGAGTTTCACACTTCACCTCTAGCGGTATATCCAGGTGTGGTGAAGATGTACTAGGACCTCAGACGACATCACTAGTGGCCGGGTATGAAGAAGGTTATAGCAGAGTTCGTTTCACGATACCACACTTGTCATCAAGTGAAGGCGAAGCACCAGGTACCAGTAGGCTTGGTACAACCCTTAGAGGTCCCAGAGTGGAAGTGGGACAGGATATCCATGGGTTTTGTGACGAGACTTCCACGTACATCCAGAGGACACGACTCTATTTGGGTGATCGTAGACCGACTCACCAAGTTGGCCCACTTCCTACCAATCAGAGAGTAGGGCTCATTGGAGAGATTGAGAAGCCTCTAAGTTCAGGAGATCATATGGCTTCATGGTTTTCCATCAACTATCATCTCCGATCGAGAAGCTCGTTTCACTTCCCAGCTATGGAAAGGGTTATAGGAGGCTTTTGGCACGTAACTTCACTTGAGCACCACCTTCCATCCTCAGACGGAAGGTCAGACTGATAGGACCACTCAGACTCTCGAGGACATGCTCCGTGCATGTGTCCTCTACTTTGGTCATAGTTGGGAGGATCACCTACCCTTGGTGGAGTTTGCGTACAACAACAGCTACCACTCCACCATCAGGATGGACCCTTACGAGGCATTGTACGACCGACCTTGTAGGTCACCTCTGTGCTGGAATGACCCTGGGGAGTCAGCACTTGTAGGACTAGAGATGGTTCAGGCTATGACGGAGAAGGTGCAGATCATCCAGGAGCGGATGAAGACTGCACAGAGCAGACAAAAGTCCTATGATGTTAGGAGACAGAGACCACTGGAGTTTGAGGATGGTGACCATGTTTTCCTACGGGTCTCACCTCGATGAGGTCTACGGAGATTTGGATGGGGAGGCAAGTTATCTCCGCGCTTCATCGGACCTTTCTAGGTCCTCAGTAGAGTATCCTAGGTGGCTTATCGCCTAACCCTTCCACCTCAGTTGCACCAGGTGCATGATGACTTCCATGTATCTCAGCTGAGGAGATACGTGCACGACCCATCCACATCGTCGACCACAGGGAGCTGGACATCAATGATAGGACGACATTCACGGAGGTCCCGATGGAGTTCAAGGATCGATAGGAGAGGGTCCTACATGGATGGTCGATTCCTCTAGTGTGCATTTGCTGGCAACACGAGAACCTCCAAGAGATCACTTGGGAGTGGGAGGCTCAGATGCGAGCTCAGTATCCCCATTTGTTTCCCTAGTGTGTGTTGTAGCTTTATGGGGACGTAAATCCTTGAGGTGGGAGTAATGTAAAGACCCGTAAATTTCAAGGAATTTTTTTCTTAATTATTTGGAATTTTATGAGTACGCAGTTTTTGACGACGCCTGATTCTGAGGCCCGGTGTGCTTGGAATCAATTTCTGAAGTTTTGTTCGGGTACGTTCAGTAAACGTACATGCGGGTTTTTCTATCTTTTGAACCGGTGCTCAGAATTGAAATCCGAGGGCACCGAAGAACTCCCAACGCCGATGTTCTCTTAAGGGGACCTTTACCACAGTTGCATTTTATGCGGGTTGAAAGTTATATTTTGAGGAATTCTTACTAAATTAATAAAATTGTTGGTACACAATTTTATTATTTAGTGGCAGTTATTTCCTCCCAAGGGGAGTTAGAGGTGGGTCCCACACCCACATAACCTGCCATGAGAGGATTTAGTGTGGTGGGGACCACACGAATCCAAACCCTTAACCTTCCCTTAACTCCCCATTAACACCCCCTTATTAATTTGACAACTCCCCCTCATTTATTATGGTGGAGTCTCTCCACCTCCCTCTCATTAAGTTTGCAACACAATTAGATTAATGACTTCATTAATTAATTGGCACATCTCATTTTGAAACAATTTGAATTGCATGAAAAATATTAAAATGAGGAAGCTTTATTAAAATATTTGGCCTTGGAAAATATTTTGGGTGGGAAAAACCTCTAGAAAATTTGGAGGAGAGCTTCCTCCCTCACCAACTAAGAACACAAGGAACGATATCCTCTTGTCGACCGGAACAAGATTGTGAGGAAAGCCTTCATCCTTTCTTCTTCTTCACGTCAAGGGAGAAGACACCACTCACAAGGAATGCCGTTTACAACAATGTTCCGCGATGCCTGACCTCCACGACGCTTGTCTTCCGCGACTCGTTGACGTGCTCCGCTCTTGAATTCGAGGTAGGGTGTTTGTATAATTTAATTCGAATAAATTGTAACTTCGTTCTTATTGAATGAGAATGATTGTCTATGGCCGATTGTTACCGCCTAACGCGGAGGGCGCGGGCCAAACAAACATGGACCGACGACCCTCTGTTGTTTTCTTGATTTTTAATTCGCAAAGGGAGGCGGTGGCGAACGGAGGTGGCAGCGATCGAAGGCAGCGACCGCGCGCTGGCCACATGCAAAAGAACCATGGCCCGCAATAGCGGGCCGCACGAACAAAGAAGAACCGGTCGGTCATAGCTGACCGGGATGTTGAAACCACGGCGCCCCACGGCGCCGCGTTGCGTAGAACCACGGCCCGCACAGGGCGGGCCGCTCCGGCGGAAGAATCGTTCGGCTAGTCGGCCGGCCGGGCGGAAGGAGCCGTGACACTCATAGGCGCCGCATTGGAGGGATCACGGCCCACAATTGCGGGCCGTTCGCACCGGGAAGACCGGCCAGCTTTGGCCGGCCGGACAGGAGGGAGACACCGCCGTTCGAGAAGTCGGGGGGGCCGCGTCCCCCCGAACCAGCTCGGCCAGCTGGCCGAGCCGTGGCCCGCCGTGGGCTGCGCTAGCCAGGATGTGCCCGGCCGGGCCGCGCCTAGCTGGACTGGCCCGCACACCACCAAGCAGGGCCGCACATTTACGCGGGCCGAGCCGCCTGCCACGGGCCGGGCCGAGCCATACCGGGCCAGACCGCGCATCATCGGGCCAGGCCAACCCCTTAGACAGGTTGGACCTGCTGAGCCAGGACAAGCCGACTCGGCAGCCCACCAGTATTGACGGGCCGAACCTGTTTCACTTAAATGTGAATAACTTCATGACTGTGCGTCCGATCAACGCGCTGTTTGCGGGACTGGGACCCTTACGACGAGCCGGTCCTTTTGAGATACTCTAAGTGAGTTTTGGATGAATTTGGAAAATAGACGGGTTTGGAATGAGCGTATTTCCAACCGGGCTCCTAGGACGAAAATGCTAATAACTCTTAAACCAGGCGTCCGATTGGCCCGCCGTCTGTCGCGTTGGTTTCTTTTGATGAGACGAAACTTCGGGATACATCAAATCTAGACTTCGTGATAGTTGATGTATCGACCCCTTTGCTCGAGGAACGAGACCCTTCTAGAATCGAGCGTGCTATGTGCGGAAGCCCTAGAGCTGGCTGCGACTGCGATGACAACTGTACTGGAATCCTCCGTGGGTTCGGCAGTGACGACAACTATACTGGAATCCTCCATGGGTTCGACAGCGAAGAAAACTGTATTGGAATCCTCCATGGGTTCCGCAGCGACGACAACTGTACTGGAATCCTCCGTGGGTTCGGCAGCGACGACAACTATACTGGAATCCTCTGTGGGTTCAGAAGCGATGACAACTGTACTGGAATCCTCTATGGGTTTGACAACAATGACAACTGTACTGGAATCCTCCGTGGGTTCGGCAATGATGACAACTAGACTGAATCCTCCGTGTGTTTGACAACAATGAGATTGGACAGAATCCTCTGTGGGTTCGACAGCAACAAGTTACTGCTGTTTTAGGTTTCTGCGGGTATCTTCCGTTTGATAGTGATAGATTATTCAGTGGCTACAACTAATCATCTCTTACTCTCTTTATGTTGTGTATACCTGTGTGAGATGAGTCTTGACTTTAAATCATTAACATCGATTTGATTGACTTGCTTTCCTGTGTGGACTGGGTTGTGCTTGGGCTCAAGAGTTGGAGACGAACTGTGATTGTTAACTTAGGTATATGTATGGGCATATACCTAAGTAGAGTTGGTTGATACTTTGTGATTGTATCTTTCCTTTTTTGGTTTATCCTCGTGGATTCTGGTAGACCTTCGGGGGTCTTGGGGTCGCTACTAAGTATCGTATACTCACCCCTGCACGATCTACGCCTGCACTACGTTGTGTTTGATGCAGACGGCGGACAACACTGATCGAGGTAGAGACTGGTAGAGCTGGACGATACCCGGAGGTGGATTACTTGGTGAGACGTACACGGAGCAGGCGGAAAGACCTGAGGTGCTGAGGTAGCCATATGTACCCACCCTTCAGGTGGGATTCCCGGAGGACGACTCAGTAGTGGCTATTTTACTTTTCTGCAGTTGTACTAGATTTTCAGTTGTACTGTACTTACTGTTGGGCTTGTATTTCCAGCCCCCTTTCCTTTCAGCACTTACTTTTTGTATACAGTATTTACTTTGTGTTTACTACTGTTGCGTACTCTGTTGTGTTTTTTTACTTTCATAAAGGCAATGCCTTCCCAACTTAGGGATTTACGCCTTTGGTGCTAGTCGCCAGCCCCTGGCCTAAGGAAGGCGGGCTTGGGGTAGTCACGGCACAGGCTCCGAGGACGGGTCGTGACATATATACAATGTAATTAGACATAATTCAACATAATATAAGCAAAAACCATCACACAATCAATTTTAATACCACATAAATAATGAAGTAGAAGGTTAACCCAAATAATAGAAATCGGGTTAAGAATTCTCTTACCTCAGGCTTGTCTTACTTAAAAATTGTTCAAATATCCTGTATAATGGTTAAAAAAGTGTTATTAGTATTTTACAGAAACATTTTCATGTTTGTAACATCTTATGTGATGATTTCATAACCTCATTTCACCCCTTAATTTTTAGTATTTTGTTCCTTGCACTATTTTGGGTGAGTTCTTTACATGATTTTCATGATCGGTTCATGATGGATGTTCTTGTCGATTGGAAGTGAAAATCTAGAATTGGAATGGAAATATATTTACATATTTATAGTACCATAATTTATACCATTTATAATTTTGATGTTTTATATGAGGATGATTCATAAGTTAAAACATTAATGATGTTTGTTTAGGCCATTTTAGTGGTTCTTTGATAATAACAACCTCATTTTGTCTTATAAATTAAAACCATGAGTACAAAAGAATTCCAGAACCATGGATGAGACATAATACATTTATTACAACCTGGTTCAACCATAGAAATGGTTTCATGACCATACTTGAAAGAATTAATGAAAATTGAAATCACATCATCCACGATGTCGGTAATTCAACACATCACGGACAATGTTTTTATTCCTTAAATAAGTGGGAGAGGAGAAGAAGAATGTTGATGGATTTTACATGAACATGAGAACATCCAGAATATAAATGATTTCTGGATATTTCATGCCTCTTGGGTAATAATAGATGAATAAAGAATAATAAAATAAAGGAACTCAATATAAAAGAATAATTGAGAAATCCCTTACAAAAATTCGGCAGCCTAACGACTATTCAACATGGTTTTAGAAAATATTAAAAAGAGAGGGGACAGGGGTCAACCATACAAAAATGAATCATAATACAGAATAGATCAAGAATAAGAAAAAAATAAGAACATGGTATGGAAACTTGAAAGTTATACCACATAAAAGCGAACTTGAATGGAAAAAGAAAGAAATTGAGAATTTTCTTACCAGAGTAACTCTTAGAACTTGAAGGTTAGGAACTTTAGGGCTTGAGGAAACCTTGGGAGGAATACTTGGGAGGTAAGGAGCCCAGAACTTCATTGATGAGAAATTTGGAATGAAGTTAATGAAGGAATGGGTTGGTATTTATAGGAAAAGTGAGGGATTATTTTAATAATTTCCAAGGGACACCTCATTAGTGGTATTTGAAAAACTATGGGATTTCCCATGGTATTTTCCCATGGTATAATCCACTTGGGACACCTCATAACTTATTTTACTGTACACGAGTTGATCAGATTTATTACATCATTATTACATCATTAATGATGTCATTAACACACCAAAACTCAAAACTGTATTTTTTACTATTCACCGAAAAATCAATCGTTTCAGAAAAATCCCAAAAATTCAACCTAACCATTTATCGGCATGTAGAATTAAAAAATGAATTCCTTTTTTTGAAAATAATTTACTAAATTTTTTTAATTTAATTTTTAAATAAAATCATACTTAATTCAAAAATTAATAATTTTAAAACTATAACTGCTTTTATATCACATTTAAAAATTAATCAAGATGTCATTATCTTAAAACCTTAAGAAAATAAAATAATAATACAATTTACTATTCATTAGGGTCATATTACTATTCATATTACTATTCATAAGGGTATGTTACTATTCATCAAAAAAACAAGTTGGTTCCAATAGACTCCAAATAACATACTGAACACAATTTTATATGAGTATTTTTCGAAATTCAAAACATAAAAGTAGTAAAATTATGTTTAAAGGATACTTATAAATATCTACATTAAACAAAATTTAAATCATTTCAACTTATTTTTAGAAAAACTTGGGGTGTTACAATGACATTTAAATATTTTTATAGTTTCCAAAAATACAATCATAAAATAACCTCAATGATCACTTTATTATAAAAAAATAAAATGACTAACATTCTTATTGATTAATGGTCATAATACCCACTGACCATATTAGCGAATAATTATAACTCAGAATGACCATATTTCCTTATAAATACACCATCATTCTCACTTCATCATTCACAAATTCACTTATAAAGGTTCTTACACATCTTTTGATAATGTCTATCAAATTTCCTAATGTTTCTATTTCTTTTTACATTCATTATAGCAGGGGAGATATTTATGGGGGAATTCAAGCCTATGAAGTTTCTTTTAGTGTGTGAATTATTCATTTTCATTTATTTCCATGTAATGTTCTTAGCTGTTGTAGTGAATATTCTTTCACGATGGGTAATAAAATGTAATAGTCTTTCTATGTGCTCATTATCAAATAGTCATTATAAAATAAGAGTTTTTTTATTAATTACATAAAATAATGTACATGTAATTACATTCTACCATTTTAAAAAATGTGTCCTTTAATTTTTTCCCACATCAAATGGTCCAATTTACCTTGGACTCAGTTTCCCTCTACCACCTTCATATTTTGGCACTTGTTAGAAAAGTTCCCAAGCTCTCCACACTTGAAGTAATAAACTAAAGGATGTGCTTTCAATATCTTTCCATTACCATCAACATTATGGGTTTGAGTATTTATATCTCCATGATAGTTTTAAGCTATGTGTCCAACCTTTCCAAATTTATAGCACTTCCCCCTTCCTTGAAGACAATTACCCAAGTTCCTTTTTCCATAGTTGTTGAACAAGTGAAGTTGTAGTTTCTCCCCTTCCTTTTCATGGTCAGGATTTATCCCAAAGTTTTGCTCCACCCTTATCTTTTTACCATTCTGTTCATGGGACTGCTTGGAATCTTTTAACTTTATTTCAATATTGAGATCACATATTACTATCTCTTCAAAACTCCCAAAGTCACGGATTAATAATGATTTCCATATATGGGGTCTCAACCCTCTAATGAATCGATCGATATGCCTATCAGAATTGATGAAAAAGCATAAATATTGATGCGTAATCCTTATAAAGTTTATCTCATAACTTCCCAAAAATTTAACTTACTTTTACTTAAACTCATGGAATTCTATTTCCATCTATATTATCTGGGTGGGAGAAAAATACTTATTAAAAAAGAAATTTTTAAAGTCTTACCAATTCATATCATCAATTTCATCCTCAAGATTAATATTTTTGATTAACTCCCACCATCGATCTTCTTCTCCCTTTAAGAGATATACTACCAACATGAACTTCTCTTTCCCAGAAAAATAGAGCACATAAAATATATTTTCTATAACATTAATCCATTGTTCCATGATCAATGGGTCAAAGGGTCTACTAAAAGTTGTTGGGTGTTGGTTCATGAGGGATTCAATTTCTAGTTTTTTCCTCCTAAGTGAATCTACATGCTCCACATGGTTTATGTTATTATTCATAACACGAGATAACATCATCATGAAATTTTATACACCTTATTCCATCATATTAGTAAGGATATCACTATCTTTCCCATTGCTTTCATTGTTTACACGGGCCCTTCTATTTCCAATAATTTTATAAAAAGAAAAAATTAAATAAGAAAAAGGATAATTTTAAGAATCATTAAGATAATAAATTATAAAGGAGCGTTTCATCCTATTTTTCTTCTAGTATAGGGATTTTAGGATCATATACTTTAATCTTTTATTTCCTTAAAAAATGAAAAGGTTACACTTTATATACATCTTTTTATGATGGTTCATAAAAAGAATATTACAACCAAAGCATATCTCCTAGGAGTTTGAATCCAGGTGTATAGTTAGGACTCTTTTTCATGCACCAGGTGATGATCAAGTTAATACCCAATCTTCCCTTTTCATGGTTATTACCCCTAGGTACAACTATGTTAGAGACACATCCACTTGTAGTATCTAGACAAATATTTCATTTCTTGGAAACTATTCTCTTTATACTTTACCAAAATTTCAGGCTTTTTTTCTATATTTAGACTTATCCCTAGGGTTCTTAATAATGTTTTATAGTTATAATTTCAACAAATAACTAAATCATATTTTGATACCAACTATAGTGACCAACTATTTTTCTATATGATTTTAAACATTATACCTTGAAAAAATATTACATAAATAACTATAAAGGACCTTTTTAGGATTGGTTCCGTACATAGTACTAGATATAAATGGTATATAAAAGAAAACATAAACAAAATTTTAACTCTCTTGAAAGGCTTCTTTACTCTCCCATATTAGATCATCTCAGTACATATGATTTCCTGGGGACATTTATAAAATGAAAGGGGTGAGAATAAAGACTAGTAAGGGATAAAAATGTAATAGAACATCATATGTAAAACATGAAACATAACATAAGATCATGTACACAAGAACTTGAGGCATAACGTAAGTACATGAACATAAGAACATGAGACATAACATGGAAATGTGGCTACAACATAAACATACTACATTCATAAACATATCATCAAATATCATCACTAAGGTGTCATAAAACATATTACCAAGGATTTTGACCAAGTTATCATAAAACATTACCAAGTATTACTTCCAAGTTATCATGAAAATTTTATCTATAGAGATTAATTTTTTACCCATTGCATTGGAGTGATATTAGAGCACACCCTTCATATGTCTAACATTAAGTGTGCTACATCAATCAAAAATCATAAGTACATATTATTTATAACACATGAGTAGGGAATGAGAGTTTTACACATGGATTTTAAATATCAATATTTCAATGATAAATTTAAATAAATACCGTTGAATGAAAATAGGGTTGGGTATTCATGACATGAAATATGGCATGGAAAATCAATGGTTGATTTTGACAGTATATCAGGTATACAAAAGGGATATTTGAATGGGAATAATGAGAGAGAAATGGAGTCTATAAATAATAATACATCATATATAAAATAATGGGGGGTTTTTATAAACAATTGACAACATAATAAATTGGGAATCAAAAAGCCTTATACAAAAGAAGTACTTGAATTGAAAAAGAGGAGGAAGAGATCCCTTACCTTGAGTGGATGCTTATTAGAACCATAGAGAGACTCTTTAGAACCTTATAACCACATTTGTTATAATATTTAGAGGGTAATTGAGATATTATTAATTCTCAATTATTTGGATTGGATAGAGAGGAGATTTTTGGTGTATATTTATACTTGAGAAGGGGTGGTTTTAAGGTATAAAATAATGATTATTTTGTCATTGAGGCTAATAACTTTTGGGTGATATTAATTTCAAAGAATTTGGTTGATAATTAATGTTTAAAATTTTGGTTAAGGAATTAAAATAACTAAAACACACATTTAAAGTTGTTTTTAGTTATATTAAGTCTTTACCTTTTAATTTTAACTATTTATATTTTTTTGCCTTTACTGTGATAACTCTTTTTTTACCTCGGTAACTTTTTTGTGCCTAAAAAATGAAATTTAGCTTATTAAATAATTTAGATATTATAATTACAAACATTTAGTCTATCTTAATCAACTCAATTCATAAAATTGGTAAAAATTAATTCTAATATGATACACATATACATATAAAAACAGATTTTTTTAGAAAGGATAAATTGTGGTTCCAAAATGATAAACAAGTGTTTATAAATGTAAATAATTATGTATTATGTTATTACTTACATAATTTTTTGATCCAGAAAAATTATTATGAAGTTTTAAATCATGATAATATCATGATAATATCATAAGAGTTATGGTATTCCGTAAAAAAATTATTTTTACTTTTTTCCAAAAAAAAACAATTTTTTTATAAAATTACCATAAATTCATCATAAGATAATTTAGATATGTTGATTACAAAAAATGAAATTTATTCAATCAAAATAATTTTACAAATATGATAATTTTTAATTTTAAATAAAAATCCTTATTTATTGAAAATGTTATAGTTTTATGACATTGTAAACCGTTTGACTGTTAGAAAAATTTTCTTAGGTATTCATTAATTTATTTTATCATATAAAAAGTATTTTATAGGATTATTTCATAAAAATAAAATTTATTTAAATCTTATAAATTTATCATAAAACATAATTTTAATGAAATTTAAATATTTTTATAGTTTCCAAAAATACAACCATAAAATAACCACGAAGTTCACTTTATTTTGATAACAATAATAATTACCAATTGTCTTATTAATTAATGTTCATAATGAAATCTGATATTATTCAATCATGATTATGAATTTGGAAAGTTTTTCTTATTGGTTGTTGATCTGTATAGTGGAATATTTGTTTATATTTTTAAATTTGGGAATGTTCTATTGCTTGTATGTTGTTTTCATACCTGGTGATATTTATGAGGGTTCCCATTAAACCCCTAAAATTAGATTTAATTGAAAATTAAAAAAATTGATTTGGAGTGATTAATGGTCATAATCCCCATAGATCATATCCATCAATATTCATAACGTCAAATGACCATATTTCCCTATAAATACACCACCATTCCCACTTCATCACTCACTACATCACCTAGAAAGCTTCTTACAGATCTTTTGATAATGTTTATCATTTTCTTAATGATACTCTTTATTTTTACACTCATTATGGAATGGGTGATCTTTAAGGGGGAATTCAAGCTAATGGAGTTTCTTTTTTGTGTGCACATTATTATTTTTCATTTATCTCTATGTATTTTTCTTAGATATAGTAGTAAATATTATTTCATGATGTGTAATAAAATGTAATAGTATTTCTATGCACTCATTATAAAATTTTAATTATAAAATAAGAGTTATTAAATTAATAACATAATATAATTTTTGGGTTGTTACAACATCCCAGTAGCCTATATAAATTAGGTCAGGCCATGAGTCTCATATACATGTGTGTACGATTCACATATAGTCTTTGGATGGAACTCTACCCCTGAAGCTACCTTCCTCCTTACCTATTTTCTTCTAAGATACTAGCATGACGTGAAATATAAAAAGGTTCTTCCCAAAGTTTTTGGATGATTCAGTGAAACCTGTGGATACAACTTGGAGGGAATAACCATTCAGTTTTTCCATAGTGATTTTCATAAATCATAGAAATAAAGAAAAGGCTATTACGTACTATGTTGTAAGGTACACATTCTTCATTTATAGTTTACACAATTTTTGTTTCCAAGACATTATGTTCTTAGGTTTTAAGGTTTCTATACATTTTATCCACCTTTATTAATCATTATTCACTCCTTAGAAACTTCTCAGTAGTATCAGAGCCTTACCATGCTAATTGATTCTTGAAATCATGTTGAAAAATGAAGGTTTTTCAAATTTTAATACCTGTCGTGTTCTTTTTCATAAAATACGATTGAGATTTTTTGCCTAATTGATCCATGGATTATGATATAGAATATTGCATCCAACGACTTAGAAAAAATCCCTTGACTTTGTATTAGAAATAGCATACGAAATTGATAAATTGTATTAAATGATAACACTATTCCTTAGGTTCTAAAATAGAGCATCATATCTCCTTAGAAAAATTTATGTGAATCATAAAATATGATTAAAACATAAATGCAGAAATTTGTATATGTAAATGTTGAATTTTGACATGTAAGGGTTGCACTGCAGATGACCTGAATATGTAAAGGTATTTTCCTTTTCTTCTAAAAGTAAAACACTTATACATAAGGGTTATACTATATGCATAATGGTTAGATGGGAAAGGTTTACCTACATAAGAGTAACTACCTTTGCATTATACTTTGTGTGTAAGGGTTTTCTTGTTACCACCCAGTATATGTACAGGTCCCTGCTTTTTCTGCAGGAGTGTGATCCACTTATTGTAAGCGGTGATAGGACTATAAATCATAAAATACAATTGATAGTTCTTAAAAGGTTTAAGTTTTATAGTCTATTAGTTTTATTTTATGATTCAACTTATATGATTGAAAATGACTTGAAGAGATTTTTTTAAAATTCAATTATGGATTGAATTATATAATTTATAAATTGTTTATAAATTAAAATAAAAGGTATCTTGGAATATTTATTAATTTATAAAGGTGTTTATAAATTAATTAATATATAAATTATTTATAATTAATTAATTAAATGTTTATGAAACATTTATTAATAAATATTCCCTAATATTAAGTATTAATATTAAAATAAAATTTTCAAATTATAAACACTTTTGAGGTTTTGAATTGTTCGATTTCATGTTCTTTCCAAATATCACAATTTGTTTTGCATGAGGAAAATAGACTATAGATATTACATTAAATCACACAAATCAAAGTATTTCAAACATAAAAAATAAGTTGGAACTCTACTCTTTCGTCTCTTGTGAAAGAAGAAACATATTTCAATGAAATTTTGTAAGTTTTGATAAGTATTATGTAATTTTCAACACCGATATTAATAACTTATGCCTCTATATGAGATATCCAATACTCATAGTCTCCACCATATGGTTTGTTGGGATTTATATTATCAATAGATCCAATTTGAATCCCTTTAATATCTTAAAACAAAAGGATCTTTTATCTTGTATATATTAGTGCAAGGAAAAATTTGAGCAATGATAAAACAAACATATATTAAAAGGGGTTTGTCTAATAAATAAAAATTCAAAGGCCTTTGAGCTAGAGAGTAAGATACTAACTCACAAGTAGATTCAAGATGAGATATCAAGAGAATTTCTATAACACCAAGGGTTGGTCCCAAAATATGTGGATATGGAACTAAAATAGGGGGGTTGAATTATAGTCTAAAACGTGACTACCAATTTTCATCCCACTCAAGTGTAAGTTGATCAAATGATATAATATTCTGATCAATTCCAAATATGTTAGAGTAAAGAAAGTTTATACATAGCAGAATAAATTCTATCTATAGTTACAATACTATTTGATAAATGAAATAATAACAAAAAAATTAAACAAAAAATGCAATGTAAAAAAAATAAAATTTATAACAATGCACAAAGTATTGAGTAACAACTCAAATACACCTAAAGGATATCAATTACCAAAAAAAATTCTAATGATAGAACCCTTTTCTTTTAGACTAAAGTGGTAGGTGGTTTTTAACTTGAACTAAGGTATCACCACTCAAAGATTGGAACATACTTGACTAAAAACCATCGGTAGGTATTAGTGTCCTATCCATAGAAACTCTATCTTCTTATCTCTAGAACCCCTAGATCAACTAGACTAGGCAAAGGAAAACTCAAGCACCCTGAGCCTTATTAACTATAACCCTTTAAAAATGGATTTTTCATCCTATCCCCCAAATACCATGATCACAAAAGACCAGAAAAATAATAATTACAACAATAAAAACTAATAGCTTTAAAATCAAACCTCAAATATGATAACTCTTAGCATACTCAAAAAAATATTACAGGTGAGAGAACTCAGAAGCAATGAGATATTAACATGACTTCACTATAAATCAAATTTCTGCCACTTGTAAATAACTATTGAACCTCGAAGCCTTAGTTTAAATTTATATACATCTACATAGAAAAATATAGTGGTCAAATATGAGTTCTTCAGGTTTTTTTGCAACAACATCAGATGTTTTACTCCATCATCTGATGGATCTATCTCAACTTCTATCATCTAATGTGTTGAATTCCATAAAAATTCTTGCATAATCCATTGAAAAAATTTCAATTCTTATTATTCAGTGGAAATATTATTACATCATAACATGTAATTGGAAAATAAATTTTTCACATGAAAAACTCAAACAATAATCTTTCAAGAAATTAGTATTAAATAAGAGTGTAAAATGAGTGTATTTCTATTTTCAAAACCAAGGATAAGGATGAGTCACTAAATCAATAAGGATCATCCTTGAGGACATTTCTATTATAAGGGAATAATTATATATGAGTTGTAGTGGATCATATTACAAATATTTATCACTTCATCTCCATTCAAGAGGACTTTTCACTTAATTATCTTGCAAAGATATAGACTAGAGATGTAGTGAGGGTGGATAAAACACCACTATTGATTGTATATGATCGATATCTGAGGTTCACCTCAAAGTCTTGGAAAATCCTTCAAATTTACTTGAACATATATATGAAATTTACTACAATAGACCATCCTCAATTAGATGGTAAATTTTGAAGGACCATTCAAACTCTAGAAGACATACTTAGATCCTATACTATGGAATTCAAAGGAGGGTGGATCAATTATCATACAATAATAACTTCCACTCAAGCATTCAAATGGATCATTTTGAAGCAATATATGGGAAAAAATATAAAAATAAAACATATTAGGATGAATTTGGAGAATGTAAGCTATTAGGACCTGAACTATTTGAAGAAATGGAAGATAAAGTCAAATCCATTTAACAACACATCAGAGAAACACAAAGCCAATATAAGATCTACGCCAAAAATCTAAAATGATACATGGAGTTAAAAGTTAGAGATGAAGTGTTCCTTCTCATATATATATGAAAGAGAGTCACGAGGTTTGAGAAAAATGGAAAGATAATCCCCATATACATCGATCCCTTTGATATTATTATTCTCAGTAGAGTTGTGGCCCATTGGATATCACTCCCAACAAACCTATCTCTAGTGCATGATGTCTTTCATGTATATATCTTAAGGAAGTACATGCCAAATATCTCACATATATCACCCCACAACATGACCGTATCAACTACAAGAATTAAAGAAAATATTATATTACATACATTCCCATGACCTTTTAGGTTTAGAGTTTTAGAGAATTAGTAAAAAAATTAACTAGTAAAACCCATTCCTTTTTTCTACCAACATAAATTTTCCCCAATATATAAGCTACTACTTAATGTATAATAAGTATTAACAATCTCCTAAAAATTCTCCATACATGATAGTCTTTTAGAAACATCATGTGTTAATTTTCTTCATAACCTAGGGAAATGAAAACATAAGAAAGGGGTGAGATTAGATGCTCAGTAAGGGGATAAACAATGAAATTGAAATATAAAATAGGTAAATATTTGGGAATAACATAAGAATATGAACATAATAACATGAATTTAAGTATATGAGGCATAACATGATTATAAGTACATTAATTATAACTTGGAAATGTGGCAACACCATAAATATGGGGCATTCATAAGCATATCACCAAAGTTCATCACTAAGGTGTAGTAAAATAATATTGCCGATGTTATTTACCAAGGTATCATACAACATTACCAATACATACTTCCAAGGTATCATGAACATGTCAAATCTAAAGATTAATTTTTTACTAATTTATTGGAGTGCTATCAGGGCACACCCTTTATATGTTTAACATTACGTGTGCCACATAAGGAAATTACACATAATTCCATATAAGAATAATTAACCTAATAAGGAAATAAGTTACATGATAATAAAAAATATGATAATAACACATCTAGAGATATAATATGGATTATATCATAAGATAATATCATAATAATGAATAGATAATGTTGACATAGATGGAAAATACCTTTTCAAGATCATTGAGTAAATCACTTTAAAAAATAAGTGGAAATACCCCTTTTTATTTTAAAATCATTTAAAATTAGGATTATTTTTAAAACCATTTTAAAATATGGAAAATAAGCTTCATTGAAAGGAATAGTTATAATGATAAAAGGATGTGTTCATATAGTGTCTAAAATATGCAAGACTAGGAAATCATGAATCCGTTTCCACTATGAGAGCATATTATAGCCTTGGTGAAATAATTTTTCTATTCAAGGGATAATAGTTCATGTTTACTTGATCCAAGGTGATCATGTATCAAAACCCATTGGGAATGGGGAAAGGGGTATAAAAGAGTAAGGGTACTGTGAACATGTATTGTATGATCAACTCATCTGTCAAACCACAGTGTACCTGAGAAACTTTTCAGCTTTAGGAAACAAACTAAGAAATTTTGTTTGGTTCTTCACCAAATCCCAGCCTAGAAACATTTAGATTTAATGAGGAAACTATCATCCTCACTATCTTCATCTCTCGAACAATTATTATTTCATTTTTCCCTTGAGAATCAACCCTATATCTTTTGAACATGAATCTATGTTGCTTGAACTACTCAGAGTAGTATTCATCCCATACCGGGTACCAATGATCATTTTGGGTTTCTATTATTAGAATTATCTCCAACTTTAACCTTTGATTATGAATATATTTTGTGTATTTATTTATTTCTTGTACAAAATGAAAATTTAATGAACCTAATAGGATGGATATGAATCAGAAATGGATGCAAGCTAATCATATGAAAAAAGAGTATGAATATGGAGTTAAAGAGTTTATCAATTTTTCAATAGAGAATGCATACAACCCTTCTCAAATCATTTTTCCGTGTTTACATTATTTTAATTCAAGAAAAAATAGTCTAGAATAGTCATAAGAACATTTGATTTGTCATGAAATAGATCATAACTATAAATTTTGGGCTAAAAACGTGGAAAAATTGAATGTGCACACCAATTGAGATGATACTGTGGTTTATGGATCATTTCATATGAATAGCAGTAAAAATGACGATGAAGATTACATGGAATAAATGAAAATGGAAATTAAAGACGACATTCATGATTTTCTAAAGTTGTTTAAGAAGTTAAATAGCTGAGTTAAGAGACTATTGTAGACCGATTGTACTAAATACACAACATTGTCAGTTGTATTGAAGTTATATAATTTTAAAGCTGGCTTCTGATGGAGTGGCACCAAATTTACAAAACTACTTAGTATCCTCAATGATATGACAACAGAAGAAAAAAAACTTCCTTGTAGAACATATGATGCTAAACGAATGATACATTTAATGGGAATTATCACTAAAAAAATACATTCTTGTCCAAATGATTTTATATTGTTTTGAAAGGACCATGGATCACTCATAAAATTTCCTTACTGTGGTATGAATCGATACAAGAAAGGTGAATCACTTATTTGCGCTTCATACATAACCATGGAAGAAAGTTATAATTTACCAGTATGACATGCCATGTAATGTGAGTACTAATCTATACCGCAAAATTATTTATTCCATCTATAGATAACATAAGATGGAAGTTTCTCAGCTCATTTCCAAATTCAAGATACTCATAATCAATTTTCTTCCACCGAGCAGAGTCATCTGGATGATGTATCTTCCCATCTTTGATTATTGTATCTATATGCCATGTCAATTTTATTTCTATTTCTTGACATCCATATAGTCTTATAATACATGGAATGATGGGAAATCTCCATCAACATGACTAACCTATATGAATGAGAAAGGATACTGAATGTATGTTGTGTTTAAGGTAATGTTAGGTTTTTAATGACTTAACTAAGTTTGTTTTCTCTTTATTATGTGGTAAACCTATTTTCTTATAATGAAAACTCACTATTATTGGATATGTTGTCAAGATATCATTGATATATCATTTATATGATTACAAAAATTTTAATAAATATTTAAACTTTTAAATTCATTGAATCAATTGAATAAGTGATGAGAGAATGTGACTCTCAGTGCGAGTGTTACCTGGTACCCGATAAAATCCAACAATGGGTACCAAGTTGTGGAATCAATAGTTTTATATATTTCCATGGGATCCAATAGGTACCTATAAACCTATCAATATATACCTGATGATAGTTAAAGTATCTCAACAATTTAGTTATTTTTCTAGAGGGTACCCATTGATTTTTTAGTGTGTATGTAGTGGTTTTAGATATGAATTACCTAGAAATTACTATATTTTGGTATATCTAAGTGATATTTTTTTAAAGTGTGAAATATTTTATATCATTATAACTTTATTAAGATTAACATAATATGATTTTAACACTCATATTAGTGATGGGTAATTGATCGTTTATGATTTGGATGGGTGAGATTAAAGGAAGATGAAAAGGAAGTTGAAGAAATAAATTGATTTTAAAATTAAAATGTTGAAATTATTTATATTTGAATGGTATTAGTTTAAGAAGGTGTGTTGGATGATTTTTTTTCGAGCTACACTCCCAAAGAAGTGAAAAATTTGAAGGGATTCTCTCTAATAATTTTAAAAATATGTCTCAAGTGTTGAATTGAATATTCATGTGTTTATGTTTGAGGATGAATTCTACTTTCTGCATGGAATATTTTTTTTTCATGCATGTGAACAAGATTTTATTTTAACAAATAAAGTTTCTCTTTTAAAAAACTAAAATAATTAATGAGCACACCACATGATTTAATGATGTGAGGTTAATTTATTCTTGTCACAAATGAATCAAAATATGTTTTCCTACTGTTTCACAATAATTTAAGAATGTTTTCTCTAATTTGATCATGTGACATATGATTTGAATTGAAATGTCAATTTCAAATTAAAAAAATACACTTTTGGTCATTCCAATCACATTGAGAGTCAGAATGTATTATTTTTTATTCCTACAAGCCAAAAAATAATCAATGATTGTTTTCTTAGAGTTTCATGATAACCAGATCTAATTTTCTTAGAATTGAGAATTTGACACACATTTTGAACTAACTTGTCACTTCTAAATTAAAAACATGTATTTTAAGTCTCACCAACCACATCATACATCAAAATGATGCAAGGATCATTCTTACATACCAAAAATGAATCAATAGTCCTTCTCCTTTAGTTTAAAAATATTTTAAGCATGTTTACTTAGAATTGAGCATGAAACACATGTTTTGAACCGAAATGTCACTTTTAAATTGTAAAATATGTTATTTTAGTCATTATTTTTTTTGAATTATAATGATGTTAAATTTTCATGATAATCCAATCTCATTTTCTTATAATTTATCCTGTAATGTTTTTTAACTGAAATGTCACTTTTAAATAAAAAACACGCATTTTCAGTCATTCTGACAACATTATGTAGCAGAATGACATGAAGTTCATTCCTACATGCCAAAAAAAATCAAAATTCAATGTCATAGAATTTCATGAAAATATGAGCTTTTATTATTGAAATTGATGATGTGATACCCATTTTGAACTAAGATTTCACTTTTAAATTACATAACACACACTTTTGGTCATTTCAATCACCCTCAAAGTAAAAATGACATGAAATTCATTCCTAAATGATAAATTATTGTTTCCATTTTTTAATTATAATACAATATCATTTACATGGAATTGATCATGTGGTGCATGTTTTGAACAAAAATGTTACTTGTAAAATAAAAAACATGCATTTTGAATCATTCTTAGCACACCACATGCTAGAATATCATGTTGTTCATTTCAAATGTAATAAATGAATGAAACACTATTGGAATAGAGTTTCATGATAATTTGAGTGTATTTCTTAAGTTTTGAGTATGAGAAATGCGTTTTCACCTCTAGAAAGCTTAAAATGGAAAAATTTATTTTTGTCATTTTGACCACATCACATGTTGAAATGGTGTGAGATTCATACTACATGTCAAAAATTAATAATTTTTTTCTCTTATAGTTTCATGATAATATGAGTGTGTTTTCTTATAATTGAATACGTGACACAGATTTGAAACTAAAAATGTCACTTTTAAATCGCAAAAGACACAATTTTTGTCATTTTGAACATATCAAGAATCAAAATGACATATAGTTTATTCCTATACACAATAAATAAATAAAATATTATTTTCCTAGATTATAATGATAATAAAATATCATTTTATTATAGTATATCATGCGGCACACATTTTTAACTAAAAATGTCACTTTAAAATTTAAAACACACATTTTCTGTCATTCTAACCACACCTCACATTAGAATGACATGTTATTCATTCATACACACCAAAAAAGAATCAATAGTTGTTTTTATTTAATTTCATGATAATAAAATTTAGTTTTCTTAGAATTGATCATGTGATGTATGTTTTGAACTCAAATTCCACTTTAGAATTATAGAAGATACACTTTTATTCATTTTGACCACACCAAGAGTCATAAAAATGTGTGATTCATTCCAACATGAAAAAATCAATCAATGATTGTTTTCTTGAAGTTTCATGATAATTTGATCTCATTTGATTTAAATTGAGAGTATGACTCACATTTTCTACTAAAATGTAACCATTAAAATAAAACACACATTTTCAACCATTTTGAGTACACCATGCATAAAAAATATGTGCAGTTTATTCCTACATATCAAATATGAATTAAATACCATCAACTTAGAATTTCTTGACAAATTAAAGCATGTTTTCTCAATTTTGAGTTTATGACAAGTGTTTTTTACAATTTGAAACCTTAAAATGAAAAAATTACACTTTTGTCCATCTTGAACACACTACATGTTAGAATGACATGCATTTTATTCCGATATAACACAAACGAATCAATGATTTTTCTCTAAAATTGTTATGAAAATTCGATCTCATTTTCTAAAAAATTAAGCACGATCACAAGTTTTAAACTAAAATGTTACTTTTAAATTAAAAATCTATAAAAAAAATTCCTTTTCAAGAATCCTCTAAAAATGATGACACAACAACACCTTCCCATACATCCCTAAATTCATCTATTTAATCTTAAGAACATGTATAATAAAAAAAGTATGCATAATAATGAAAAACATAAATAAAGTAACTATTAATAAGGATGTCAAAATAAATTGTATTTATTCAAAAAATACACATATAATAGATTCCATTAATGAGATTTAAATTATTCCATGGGATAAGTCATCATTCATAAATTTACTAAGGTAGTAACTCTAGTCATTGCTATTTAGATATTTTGGAAACTATGAGAACAATAAAAACTATAATAAATTTGTGATGACATAAGATTCATTACTAAACTATTATTATATATACCAAAACATGTTTCCATATGTAGTATTACATCGATTTATTATTATTGATCATTTTAATTAAGTATGTCATCGATCGATACATTAACACCACATTAGTAATGAAAACATGAATGTTAATACATATTATATAACATATAATTTAAAGACTATATAATATAAAAAAATAATATTTACTAGTTAAAAAGGGAGATCATGTTTGCCTAATTTGTTGAGGATCCAAGCATGGGATCAAAAACTATATCACCTGATCAAAAAGATTTATCATAATTAGCATCCAATGTATCATAAAAAAATAATTTAAAAATTTATTAGTACTATATACTAAGAACATAAAATTATCATCAC
Organism: Viscum album; assembly: GCA_963277665.1. NCBI lineage: Eukaryota > Viridiplantae > Streptophyta > Magnoliopsida > Santalales > Viscaceae > Viscum > Viscum album. The sequence goes on along the minus strand of OY728119.1, from coordinate 1,678,406,290 downwards.
AGTAACTAGTTTATATAGATTTACCCTTGAATACTAGATATTAAGAATTGATTATCCTTTGTTTCATTTAATTGATTTTTTCCAGTTTTCTTCATCATCATCTACAATTTCATGTTCATTAATTGATATTGATTTTGATTAATGAATATAAGCACATGAAAATCCAAAATTTTGTTCTAATAATATGTTGATAATAAATTTTTAATATAAATATCTAGATAAAAAATACACCATTAAAATTGTAATAAAAATAATACATCAATAAATAGAAATATTAATTTTATCAATATACCTCATATATACATATATGATAGAATTTTCTAACCATTCATGCTTTATAATTTCATTTACATTGGAAAGAGTGATAAAATCAACAGACCATTGGCCGTAAATTTCCATCTTTGAAATTAAATTGTATAAAATTATCCTCTTTAAAGTGTTCCAATAATTTAGTTATTTCACTAGTGAGTATATAGTGATTGTGTAGTGTGAATATGCTAGTTTTAGGTATGCAATCTCAAGATATTACTATATTTTGGTATATCCAAGAGATATATTTTTTATATTGAAGTATGAAATATTTTATATCAAAATAACTTTATTAATCTTAACATAATATTCTTATAACAATCATATTAGTTATAGTTAAGTGATTAAGTATGATTTGGCAAGATGAGATAAAAGGAATATGAAAAATAAATATGAAGAAATAGATTGATTTTAAAATTAAAATGTGAAAATTATTTATATATTAATGAAATTAGTTTAAGAGGGTGTGTTGGACGATTTTTCTGCAAGTTATACTCCCAAATAAGTGAGAAATTTGATGGTCCTCTCTATGAGAATTTCAAGACTATGCTTAAAGTGTTGAATTGAATATTAGTGTGAAAAATTTCATGGATGAATTATACTTTTCACATAGAATATTTTTCTACATGCGGTGTGAAAAATAATTTATTTCAACAACTAAAGTTTCTCTTCTAAAAATCTAAAATAGTTAATGAACATTGAATTTTTATCTTAGATAATTATGATGTAATTCATAGTAGAAAAATTTAATCACCAAAGTTTAATATGAACATCATTTCTATGTTGTAAAAATTTCTTTATAGACTATCATAAAGTTCATCATTTTTTTAAAGAAATAGATTCTTGTACTTTTTATGGAAAATATACCATATTGTTTATATTATTTGTTTTTTATTTTATATTCTATTTATAATCTTATAGGAGCATGATAATCTTTATCAGGATAAATTTGAAGGGTTTTTAAGGACTAATTTTTACACTACAATAGAAATAACCTTTGTCAGTGCTCAAAAAGGGATTTCTCTAAATCAAGTGAAAAAGAACAAACATTAAAAAAACATCAAGATATAAAAATTAATATTGTTAAACATAAAAAGCATAAATAAATTATTATACTAACAACTCCCTTTCATTAATGAATATTATCAAGCTTTGAGATTTTTCTATGATATCCAACATGTATAAGTTTTATTATATATTATATAATAAAAGTAGATATTTATAAAACAATATTTTTCATAAAAATTTAATAGATGATATTGTTGTCGTTGCAGTAGGAGTAAATGTTTTTCTATGCATTGATTATTTTATTTTATGTGACATCTCTAGAGAGATTTTCAAATGATCTCCACATTTTCAAAATATTTTTTTTTAATTAAGTACCTTTTAATTTTTTATTTTTGGAGTTATTGAAAACATTTGACACGTTCCTCTTCTGAAGGGAATCCAAATTTATAGAAAATATCTTGAAGTTTGATTCCATTATCACTAGACCTCCTTCAATGTCACGATCATGTAGGAGAAACAAAATAAAGTCCAAGGATAGATTCTAGAAACACACCAAGGAACCCATAGAGAAAGAAGATAATTCCACAATGACATAATACCTTATAAAAATTCTTACTATGTAATATAATTCCTTTATCGTGATATCTCTAATCAATCAGGTCGTATGCTGGTTCCATTAACCTATATGCTCGATGTCTCTTTCTTTGATTTTTTTGAAATAAAACTTTCCTATAAAAATAAATTTCCATGGATTAATATAGGATATATCATTTCCATCAAAGTGTTTGAGATATAAACTTCCGTTAAATAATAGAAGGGGAAATTTTTTTCTCGCATTATTCAGTAATGAAATATTACTCGTGATGCACCCACCATATCCTACCTCACCATGAACATATGTCATCATAGTTTTTATCAAAAACATAAAAGTACATGACTTATAATAATTATTAAAAATAATATTAAAAGTCAAAGGATCAATACACATTTCCATATATAGGAACGCCCAATGACACTTATAAATGTGAATTTCCTACTCGTGGGTCTCATTCTCATAATTTTATACACTATAAATTTAAAGGGTGTAAACCATGAGATGGTGTCTCAAAGTCATATGAGTCCCCACACATGATATCCTTTATCATTTTTTTCCCTCAAATTATTTCATCCAACTATAAAACATATATTTAAGAATATTATCATGAAACTTCTAGGTTCTCATCCTAGCGGGGAACTGTAATGAACTTTCAGTGTGATTGAAACTCTTAGGAAATTATCACATAATAATTCACATATAAGAAAAATAATTATATCATAAAGTTTTAATAATATTCAAAAAGATGAAAAAAGTTATCATAAAGTAAACAAAAGTTGGTTCTAAGGCACCAACTCCAAAATCTTTCATATGATAAGTTTGGAAAGGAATATCTAGAGGAATGCTCCAAAACTCAGCACATTTGAATTCACTTATCATTGAAATATACACATTATGGATTCAAGGTATTCAAAGGATATCCACACTAATGGTCTTTCAAACAACCAAATGCCATTTTTCTTGAATTTGGCCTCATAATTTTCATTTTTGATGACTTTATATAGGTCAGAGAGTTTATATTTTATGTTTTATTAGAACCCTATAGATTAAACCCAATCCTCAAATTAAGTAATATAAACTTATATTAGTGAGATAATAATTAGTATCTTATATTTATTCCAAAAATAGTTTTATATAAGAATTTTTGTAGAAGTAAAAAGAAGGGAAAATACTCTTAAAAAACAACCTTTTATGCCTAGTAAATACCATCTATTCAACCTATCTTAAACTAAGGGAAAATATTAGTAACCCCTCTCCACAAAATTCAACTCAAATTAACCTATTCACATTTGGTAATGAATCCAAAAATCTTGTATCATGCTCCTCATATATTTATGTAGGTGAATTGTAAAGATTTTGGGGGGTTCCATCCCCTTAATGAATGAGGAATAATAGTCCCTAAGTTCTCTTAGAAGAATATTATAGTGCTATTACCATGAAGACCTGATTCCAACTTTATATATCAAACATGCACTTATGAGAAATGGGAGAAACTGAAGGAAAATATTATACAGAAAAAGAATACCTTAGTCACGACTAAGTCCTAGTAGTATTTCCAAAAATCGACAAGCCATTCATCAATATTTCTTCATAGTCATATAGGTCACAATAACAGGGACCCATAATTTCATTCCCAATTGTAAAAGTGAAATCACAGAGTTGAAAATACTCTACAGGAGCCAACACATCTGCCATGCAAAATTGCAGCAGAACCATAACACTTTTAATAAAATATGATTAAATAATGTAGATACCCATAAAATATTTATAATAGAAGAATAAACCACCCCAATTACAATAGGTATAAAATAAAATGACCTAATAGTGATCAAAATAGCATTACCTCCTCAATTTACTAAAATAATCCTCCCCTTGGGTAGTAATTTTATCCAAACTGGATCGAAGTCACTAGAAGGTTGGCCTCCTTTTCATTTTGTTGGGCCTAGAAGGAATTATGTTAGAAAATAAACTTCACCAGACATCTAATTTAATTAAATCATTCCCTCTTCATAGCCAACAAATTTCAAAGGTTGATCACATTTTACATCAATTTTTTTTCTAATAAAAATAATTCTCTCCACTTTTTGTAGTGTTGAAAAATTAGCACCAGGTATCAACATAGATAACATCATTCTCTATGTGAGAATGAAACACTTGGTATTGTTGCATCATATAAATAATGTTTATTTTAGTGTATGATGACTTTTATCATTCTTTCCAACCTTTCGTATAGTAAAAATAGTCTTAGGAATATGATGGAATACTTTCTAATGTGGTGGTTCTGAGAAAATATGTTATCGCTATGAGAATCACTTCAAGGAAAGGTTTTCTTCGATCTATTAAGAGTTAAGAGTGGTGGTGGAGGGGGATATCTCTCTATTCTTGAGATAATTCTTGGGGAGGGAGCTCTCTAGGGACTTGAGATGATTATCTTTGGATCTTGTTGTGAACAACACAAAATTAATTGGTTCTATTAAGAAAATAATATAATTGGGTTTATATTCCCACTAGGGTTATAAAATAATAATTGCACATGTTCCCTTATTATTTCTGTAATCCCTGTAGAACCAAATGTCTATAATAATAATAATATTATTACTATTTCTTAACATGCTCTAAACCCACAAATTAAATTAAATATCATTTATTCAAATAATATTCAATATATATTATTTCTCACCGGACCATTAAACTCAGTTCTTCATTCATCCAAAATATTTATCTGGACTTCAATAATGAATATTTATTTAATAAATAAATATCAATTAATTATTTTATAATAAATAAATATATATTATATTCACTAAATAGAAAATAAAAATTTATTAAATATTATGCTCACATAATATTCTCTCGAATAAATGGTAGCAAAATATATGCGATCAAGAAAATATGAATAATTATGAAACAATGTGCATGAATAATATTTATCCACCTTGTTAAATAATAAATTATAATAAATTATTTATTGAATATTCTGAATACACTTAGTGTGTGACCCTCTAGGCCACTTTCTTAGTAGCATTAGGAGAAGTAGCCTAAAGTCCAACTTTAACATCTAGCAACATGCCAAGACACCCATAGATAAGGAAATTAATGATGCAATGACATAATAACTTATACAGATACTTACCATGTAATATAATACCTTTATTGGGATATCTATAATCAAGTTGGTTGCATGATGGCTTCATCAACCTATGGGTTCGATGTCTCTTTCTTTAAATTTCTATAAAATGAGCTTGCTTATAGAACACCATGACCATGGATTTATTTTATTAATATAATTTTCATCGAAGTACTTGAGATATCAAATTTTGTTAAAGAACTCCATGAACAAAAGTCCTTTGAGTATCCACCTCTGATAACCTATATCATCTATGTCCCTAAAATGATTTCATTCGGATATAGATTATATATTTAAGAATATTGCCGTGGCATTTCTGGGTTCTCATCATAGCGGGGAACTGCTATGACCTTTCTGTGCGATAAATACTCTTAGGACATTATCACATACTATGTCACATAAAATAACAATAATTATGTGATAAAGAGTTTATTAATATTCAAAACAATGAATAAAGGTTATCATAAAGTACACATAAGTGGGTTCTAGGGCACCAACCACAACATCTTTCATATGATATGTTTGGAAATGAATCTCTAGAGGAATTATCCAAATCTCATCACATTCTCCTTCACCTATGATTAGAAGATAATCCTCAAGGATTAAAGGGATTAAAAGGGGATCCCACTAATGGTATTTCAAACAAAAAAAATGCTATTTTTCTATACTCTGGCCCCACACTTTTCATTATTGCTGACTTTATACTGGTCAGAAAGTTATTATTTGACATTTCATTAGAAAAACTGTAGCATGAACCCGATCCCGACATAAAGTAATAGGAACTTAGATGAGTGAAATAAGAATCAGTATCTTCTATTGATTCCAACAATAGTTTCATAAAGAAATTTTAGTATAAGTAGGAAGAAGGAAAAAAGACTCTCGTAGGGATGCCGCCTGCAACACCTAGATGATACCACCTTTTCAACCTAGCTGAAACCAAGGGAAAATATTAGTAACACCTCCACAAAATATTCAACTCTAATTAATACCCCACCTATAGATGAAAATACACAACCACCCCACTATACAGTTTATAATACTTCCCCTTATAGTTTATTACCCATCCCACCCTTACAAGACTAACCCCCTAGCCTGGGTATGCCTACGTAGCAGCACCTAGACCCCTTACATAGTCCACAAAAAGACAAAAACTAAATAAAAACATGTTATTATCAATTCTATGATCCCAAAAGTCCACATTTTCTAAATGTTGAGAAATATTCTTGGAGGATCCACACTTATGTGATACAAAAATGACCTATATGAACCAATTCAAATTGGGTAATGTATCTAAAAATCTAGTATCATGATCCTGATTTGTTCATTCAGGTGAATTGTAAATACTTTTGGGGTTCTAAACCCTTAAAAAATGAGAAAAAATAGTCCCTAAGTTCCCTTAGAATATATTTGAAGTGATCTTACCAATAATACCTACTAGAAACATTCCATATCAAACATCCCCTTATGAGAAATGGGAGAAACTGAAGGAAAAATTCTACAGAAAAACAATTCCTTTGCCATGAATAAGTCCTAGAGGTATTTCCAAAAATAGGAAAACCATCCATCAATAATTATTCATATACATTCATGTCACAATAAGAGGGACCCATAATTTCATTCCCAACTACAAAATTTGAAGCCCAGAGTTGAAAGTCCTCTTCAGGAGCCGACACATTCATCACAAAAAAATTACTGTGGAACCATAACACTTTCAAGCATAATATGAGAAAACAATATAGATACCAAAAATAGAATGTTCATCAGAGAATAAACCACCCCATGTCCAAGTGGACCAAATCAAATGACCTAGGTGTGCTCAAAATAACATCACCGCTGCCATTTAATAAAATAAGCCTTCCCTTGTGAAGTAATTTTTTCTATACAGAATCAAAGTCACCAGAAGGATGGCCAATTTGAATTTTTTTTGGGCCTTAAAGGAATGAATTTGGATAATAAAATTTACTAGAAACTAAAGTTATTTGAAAAAAAATTCTCTCTTCATAGATAAAAAATCTCCAAGTTCAATCACAGTTCACATCAAGTTTTGTTTTGGCCTAGAAAAATCATTCTTTCCACGTTGTGTAGTATCGAAGGATAAGAATAGGGTATCAAAAACTTATAGAAACATTCTCTATGCGTGAATGGAACATTTGTAATTTTCGCATCATAGAAATAGTGTTTATCTAGGAATATGATACTTTTTTATCATGCTTTCTAACCAGCCGTGTAGTAACAGTAGTGTTTGGAATATGATGCAACACTTTCTAATGTTGTGGTTTTGAGAAAACATGTTATCACTAAGATAATCATTTCAAGGAAAATTTACCTTCGATCTCTCTGGACTTGAGAGTGGTGGTGGTGGAGGATCTCTATACATTCTTGAGAGTGTTCTTAGAGAGTGATATATCTAGGTATTTGAGAGGATTCTATCCCGATCTCGCTATGAACAAAAAAAATGAATTATCTCTATTAAGAAAATAAGATAATTGAGTTTATATACTGCTAGGGTTAGAAAATAATAATTAAACACGTTCTCTTATTATTTTTATAATTCCTATGGAACCCCATGTCTATAATAATAATAATAATAATATTATTATTATTATTATTATTATTATTATTTCTTGACATGAAGTAAACCTATGAATTAAATAAAAAATTATTTAATCAAATAATATTCAATATATATTATTTCTCACCAGACCATTAAACTCAGTTTGCTATTTCTCCACAATATTTACCAGGCCTTAAATAATGACTATTTATTTAATAAATAAATATCACTTCATTATTCACCAATAAATAAAGAAATATTATATTCACTAAATAGAAACTAAATATTTATTAAATATTATGATCACATAATATTATCTCGAATAACTGGTGGCAGAATATATGAAATCAAGAAAATATGAATAATTATGAAACCATTTATGAGAATAATATTTATTAAACTTGTAAATAATAAATTATAATATATTATTTAACTAAGATTTTGGATAAAATTAGTGTGTGACCCTCTAGGTCTCTTTCTCAATGGCATTAGGTGAAGTAGCCTAAAGTCCAATGTTAGCATCTAGAAACACACCAATGCACCCATAGAGAAATAATTTAATGTCACAATAAAATAATACCTCATACAGATGTTTACTGTGTAATATAATCCCTTTTTCACGATATCTCTAATCAATATAGTTTCATACTGGTGCCATCAACCTATGTTCTTGACGTATCCTTCTTTGAATTTCTGAAAATTGAACTTTCCTATAGAACACCATGACCATGGATCTATTTAGGATATATCATTTCCATCAAAGGGCATGATATATCAACATCCATTAAAAAATATAAGGAAAAAAAAAAAAAATCCTTTCTCGCATTATTCATTAATGAAATATTATTCGTGATGCACCCAACGTATCCTACCTAACCATGAACATATGTCATCATGGTTTTCATCAATATATAAAAGTATGCAACTTATAATTCTAATTAATAATAATATTAATGTATAAGGATCAATAAAAACATTTTTAGATAGTAACATCCAATGATACATATACATGTGAATTTCCTATTGGTGGGTCTCATTCTCATAATTTCATACTCTGTAAATTACCAAGGGTGTACACCCTGTGAAGGTGTATCAATGTCCTATGAGTATCCATCCTTGATAACTTATATCATTTGTGTCCATCAAATGATTTCATCTAGATATAGAACATATATTTAAGAATACCATCATGGAACTTCTAGGTTCTCATCATAGCGAGGAACTACTATGATCTTTCAATGAAATAACTACACTTAGGGCATTATCACACACTATTTCTTGTATAAGAACAATCATGATGTGATAATAAGTTTATTAATATTCAATGGAATGGATAAAATTTATCATAAAGTATATAGAAGTTGGTTCTAGGTAACCAAATCCAACATATTTTATATGATAAGTTTGGAAAGGCATTTTTGGAGGAATGATTTGAATCTTAACAAATTTTACTTTACCTATCAGTGGAAGATACTCCTCAGGGATTCAAAGGATTCAAAGGAGAGATGAACTAATGATATTTCAAACAACCAAATTCCATTTTCTAGACTCTAACCCCATACTTTTCATTGTTGATGAATTTATACAGGTGATAAAGTTTTTATTTTACATTTCATTAGAAAACCTGCAGTGTGAACCTGATCCTGAAATTAAGTAATAGGAACTTTGAAAAGTGATAGAATAATAAATGGATTCTATTCATTACAATAATAGTTTCATACATAAATTTCATAAGAAGTATAAATAAGGAAAAATTAATCCCCTCAGGACACGTCTTAGATGCTTAGCATCTACCACCTATCCAACCTAGTTGAAACCAAGGGAAAATATTAGTAAACCCTCCCCAAAACGTTCACCTCTAATTAACACCCCAAAAATAACAAAACATACCCAAAAACTCACCCATAAAGATTATAATACCACCCCTTGAAGTATATTACCCATCCCATCCATACATGGCCATCCCCCTAGTCCAGGTATGCCTACGTTGTAGCACCCCAAGCCCCTTACATAGTCTACACACAAATAGTATCTTAATCTAACCATGTTATTTTTAATTCTTACCTATGAAAAGTCCAAATTTTATATAAGGTGAGAACTATTCTTGGAGGCTCCACACTTCTATGCTACAACAACTCCTTGTATTAACCTATTCACATTGGGTAATGAATATGAAAATCTGGTATCATGATCCTAATCTACCCCTATAGGTGAATTGTAAAGATTTTTGGGGGTTAAAACACCTTAACAAACAAGGAAAAATAGTCCCTCAGTTATCTCAGAATAAATTTGTAGTTCTCATACCATGAATCCCTACTACAAACTTTCCATATAAAACATGAACTTATGAGAAATGGGATCAAATGATGGAAAAATTCTATAGAAAAATAATCTTATAGCCGTGTCTAAGTCCTAGAAGTATTTCCAAAAATCATAAATCTATCCATCAATATTTATTCGTAGCTATGCGGGTCACAATAACAGGGACCCATAATTTCATTACCAACTGCAAAAGTGGAATCTTAGAGTTGATATACCTTTGTAGGAGCCAACACATCTGCTGTAAAAAACTATAGTAAAACCACAAAACATTTAAGAAGAATATGAGAAAACAATATAGATACCCATAATATGTTTTTCATCATGGAATCAACCACCCAAGTCTATTAAGACTATAATTAAACAACATAAAAGTTCTCAAAATAGAATCACCACCTCTATTTACTAAAATAAACCTTCCCTTGGGTAGTGATTGTGTCCAAATAGGATCAAATTCACTAGAAATATAGCCTATTTTTCATTTTATAGGGATTGGCAGGAATGATGTTGGATAATAAAATTCACCATACACCAAATTTATCTGAAAAACACCCCCTGAGTCACCATAAAATCTCTAAGGTTGATCACAGTTCACATTAACTTTTGTTTTGTTCTAATAAAATCATTCTCTCCACTTTGTGTAGTGTCGATATATTAATACCAAGTATCAAAATTATTAGCAACATTCTATATGTGTGAATGCAACATTTGGGATTGTTTCATTGTAGAAATAGTGTTTAGATTAGCATAAGATTATTTTTTATCATGTTTTCTAGCCTGTAGTGCAGTAACTAGTGTTTGGAATATAATGGAACACTTTTTGATGTGGTGGTTCTTAGAAAATTTGTTATGACCCCCTCCACTAGTACCTTTCTTGGATAATAATGAAGAGAAAGAGCGACTCCCGAATCCCACCTCTAATAAGACTTGGGTTAACAACTAGCACTGAGGGTATATAGCACACAATGAGAGACATTAACTTCATAACATAAGTTAAGGATAAGAGATAAGAGGAAAAATACAGATCAACACCATATCATATAAAGTGAACCAAGATCCAAAAAGTGAATAAAACAATGCATTCCATGTCATAAATAATATATTTCTAGAATAAAAGTACAAAATACTCCTATGAAATATCTCCAATAGAAACTCCATCTCCAAGGTAGTCTGATCTAGCATGGTCACCAAATACATCATGATCACATGAAAAACAGTTTATATATTAATACAATAATCATAACATGTATACTCAGTAGGATCCTCCTTAAGATCTCTCATGAAAATGTGATAAAAGAATAATAATGCTCTAGTTATTAAAGATAAGAACAAACATGAACCTATTAGTGAAAATAACCATTCCCAACCTCACATAATATAACTCACCAAGTATCGCATCCAAATATAATAAGATAATATTATAATAATATAATAATAGGTTCCCCACAACTATTTCCTTACATGTTTTCTGATATCACACCCTAAAATTAAACATCCTGTGATCCCATCCCATTTTTTTTGATGAGGGTTGGGTCACAACCCTACCTACTCCAACACTCACAAGGTCCAACATCTCATGTTGTTATTTGAGAGAAATATATATCTCATCACATCCACATCAATCACCTTAGAACCAACATTGTAGGGTATCATGAACATGATGAAAATCAACATCGTTCCCTCCTCCTACCATGATTGACCCCCACAACATAACCATTTTTTCCATCATCACCACCTCATCAGGTACATCACATGCCACTATAATTACATGATCATTCCATCCTTGGGACATTAAAACTAGTCTAGTGATAAATTGAGAGTAGGGAAGAGGAGGTAATCAACCATACACCCTCATCAAATTGGATGTTAGGGAAAACACCTAGAACTAAAAAATTTGGAACTAATATAAAATAATCAACTCTAGTGGGGTGAATTTAGAAACCACAAGAAAAATACAACACACACACACATGTATATACCGACACATACTTTCACACAATCTTGAACAAAAGGTTTCACATCAAAAGTTCATCATCTCCATCTACCATCAACACCATAATAATGGTACCACATACTTCTACCACTAAATGTAACTCACCAGTAAAACGACCAAACACCTTACACCGTTTACATTCTTACATTTACCAATTCCACTATTTTCCATATTATAACATTCATAACCACCATTCATTAATGAATCCATTTTAATCCAATATTTAATGATAAACTGCTCTAATGATCCCCCACATGTGATTTTATTAAGGTCCAAAACATTCATCAACATTTATAACATTAACTCAATTAGTTCAAATTAATTTATATCCCACATTATTCAATTCAATCCCAGATAATTTAACCAAATTTTAATTACCATCTTACTATTTATTTATTCCAGACTTATTCCACACTACTAGGCATATATAACACCTTCCAATCATTTTTAACAGCTGTAGCTACACAACAACAAGAAAAAAACATATTTCCAGACATCTACATCATGGTCTCTAATATCAACATTATTTAAGTATTGATTATTAAAAATTAATTAATTAATGTATTTAATTATTATTTAATTATTCCAAGTGATTCCAGCAAAAAAACACAACAAAAAATCATATTTTTAGTGTAAACAAATATCAAAACCATCAAGGTGATTTCACAAAAAATCAAAACATGCATAAGAAGTTCATTAAAATTTGGATGGATAAAAACAACATAGAGATCACAAAGTTCATATGCTACTTCATTCTCATAATTAATTTCATCACCTTTATTTCCAAAATTTATTCTTTTAGTTATTCATATTATTTTATTTTAGATAAAATGATAAGAGTAGTATCAAATAAAATAAAAGAGATTTATAAGGAAGAAATAGGTATAGTACTTCCCTTTTCTTGTTTTCATATTCTAGTTTTTATCTTCTTTAATTTGATTTATACTAATTAATCAGTGAATAAAAAATCATGACAAAATAACAATTTACACCAAAATAAGAGAGAATTTCTTGAATCCCCTACATGTGAAAGTATCTTCACAATTCATTATATAAAAACAGAAAAGGGAGAAAAGGAATAATCACCTTGGAATGCGAGGAAGGGGCTCAAACTGATCTCAAAAGGCTGCTAGTTATTGAATGGTGATGTTTTGATCATGCAAACTAAAAGGGAAGATCAAGAAGATTTGAAAAAGGGAACATAATCTAGTTTTTAGAGAAATAACTGACTGTACTATCTCTCAGTGATATTTCTATAATACTCAACCAAGTTTTCTATTTTAATTCATATTAATTTCATTTTGATTTTAATCGGCCTCACATAACCCATTAAAAACTCTTATAATTATGAAATTATAAAGATTTAATTTAAATCTCTTAATATATTTTAGTACTAGATAATATAGTGATCCAGAGATAACCTTTTCAAACCAATCCTGATTAAAATCATGCTCCTCTAACTTACTTCTCTTGACCCATCCAAACTGGAAAACTCTCAATATGACTTCACAAATGTGGAGACATGTAACCTTTATCTACAAAATAGAAACATCTAGAGATATAGTTTTCAAATAATTAGTAGTCATATATTCCTTTTTTTCATGAGGAAACATTTGAAAAATGAGTGGCAGAGTCACAATAGTTTCCTCTAATGATGAAAGTTTCAATGAAAGAGATAGATGTTTTTATACCAGCTTGACCATAATAACTCTTATTGTTTCCACCCACTCTAATTTGATCAATATTGTAAATGAAATATTTCTATCATATTAAAAAATTCCTCTATCTAAATAAGAGAAAATTCAATCGGCATTTCATTAGTACCATACACTATAACACACTTTTGACCCTATTTCATCACTAGTTCCACATACTTCATGTTCATATGGTCAAACTTGGTATGAAATCCACGATAGCATAGTCTAAAGATCATGGTGTGACTTTAGCATCACCAAAATATCTTATTTGATATGGGTGAGATGAAAATTAATTTATTCTATAAAATCATCGATTAACACCATCTAGAACAGTCACCATCGATCCACAATCAACCTATTGAGAACTTAGTGAGAAGAACTCATCATAAGCACCAAATTGATAGGAACTTAGATGAGTGAGAGAAGAATCAAAAACTTTTATTCATTCCAGCAATAGTTTCATATAGAAATTTTAGTAGAATAAGTAAGCTGAAAAATAAATCCCCTAGGGATGCAGGCCATGAGGCCCGGCCATTACCACCTATCCAGCCTAGCCGAAAGCATGGAAAAATATCCGTAACCACTCACCAAAAAATTCTATTAGATATGAAAATAATATATAATATATGATATTATATATATAAAGTGTATATTTAATTACATGAATTTGATTCATGTATTATAATGCATATATTAAACACTTGTGGTAATAAATAAATAAATAAATAAATAAATTATATATATATTTATTTCTCCCAAATGATTTAATTATAGTTACAAAATTCTATTAACATATTAATTGGAATGAATGGTCATTGAATACGATTCAATGAATTATGGGAATAAATGTATATGAACACATTAATATGGTCGATCTGTTTCCATTTAATTAAATTCTTCATGGATGGATATATAAAGGGATACAATCCCTCCTCTTGAAAGGAAACAGTTGCGAGTAAGTTTCTCATTTCTCTCTTCCTCCCAAATTTTTGTTCATCGTCTGAGATGAAGGTGCTATAACCCCTTTAGAATTTAGGTATCCTCGTGATATGATCACAGATATATTGGTCAATGTACCCCCCTTATAGGAAGAGTGATTTTGTTCACTACTTCGTGATCTTCATCAAGCATTCTCCTTCATCGAGAAAAAAAGAAAAAGACCGCTTCTATTGGAAATTTTCAGTTACACTGTTTATACAGTTTATTTGTATATTGATTCTAAAAGATAGATCTACCTATGTTTGGTTTTTCTTCTACTGAATATGATCATATGATTATCATAAAAAACTCATTATTGGTATCAGAGGTTATAATTCTTTAAAAAATCAACATGATTATTATTTTATGAAAAAATAAGTTTTAATAGTAAAATGAGTTTTTTCAACCCTATAAATAAATATAAAATGTATATATATATATATATTAATATTATTTATGAAAATAAATAAATAATTTATTTTAATCAAGAGAGGTCAATTTGAATTGAATTATATTATTGATAAATTGTTTATAAATAATGGAAAAGTTATTTTGAAATATTTATATAAATTTCTAAAAGTTTTTTATAAATTAATTAACTATAAAATGTTTATGGTTAATTTATATTTTTTTAAATAACTTTTGAAAAATTAAATGGATTTATTTATGATATAGAAATAAATGGTTTATTTATAAATAATAAAAGTTGATTTATAACAGGTTTATAAATTCCAACATATATTTTATTTGGATGATATAAAAAAGTTTATATAATATAAATTTAATTATAAAATGTTTATAATTCATTAAATATCATATAAATTCCCTTTAATATAAAATGTGAAAGGTTTTATATTCATAAGAATAATTTTTTTATATTCTTTCTAATTTATAAAATTTTTATAATCAACATTTATTTATGAACAATTCATAAATGGATCATATTTTGAAAAATAAATAAATAATTTATTTATTAAATTTCATTAATATTCATGTTTAGTTCATAATTAATTAACTTAAAATTATTCAAATTAAAGGGGATTTATCTGGATATTATTTATTCAAGATTGTATGTGTCTTGCTTCGAAGTGTACCGGCTCTTTAAACAAATCCAATAGAGGGGGAAATATTGTTATTAAACTTGATATCATGAAATACTTAGATACCATTGATTGTAGCTTAATTTTCAAAGTCCTCTTGTCTTTTTATTTTAATGAAACTTTCATCAGTAGGATCAACTCCTTATTTAAATCAGTATTCCTCTCCATCCTTATCAATGGTTCCCCTAAGGGTTATTTTAAATGCACCAAGGGAGTTAGACAAGGTGATCCCTTATCTGCCATCCTTTTTTCTATTACAGAAGATTACTTAAGTAGATTGATCACTCATCTTGTTGACCAAAATAAACTTAAACCCATTCAGGCTGCCAAAAACTTAATTGTTCCCACTCATCTATTATATGATGATGAAATCATTTTGTTTTTACACGGTGATAAAAGGAACATTCAAAATTTAAAAGATGCTTTGTCTCATTATGAAGAAATCTTTGGTCAAGCTATAAGCTAGAACAAATCTTTTGTTTTCTTTGGTAAAAATTTCTCTTATACTAGAAAAAACAATATTATCAATAATCTAGGTATCAAAGAAAGTTTTTTCCCTTTCACCTATCTTGGAGTACCTTTTTCTGGGGAAGACCTAAATCCATTTACTTTTCTAATGTGGTTGATTAGGTCATCAATCAATTGTCCTCCTGGAAGGGTAAATCCCTCTCTATGGCTGGTAGAATCTATCTAGTGAATTCTACTATCATCTCCAAAATGGTCTATTCCTTGATGGTTTACAAATGGCCTCTTGGTATTCTTAAAAAAATTAATGTTTACATCAAAAACTTTATTTGTATTGGAAGTATTCTTGAAAGTAAACTTGTTACCATCCCCTTGGACACTTTCTACAAACCTTTAGAGAAGGGTGGTCTTGGTATCAAAAATCTAAAGCTTTTCAATGATGCCCTTCAAGGTAGACTCGCTTAAAGGTTGATCCATAACAACCATAACTCTATTTATTTCTTTAAAAAGATACTCCTCATAAAATTGAATAAGGGAAATCTAAACTATATTAATTCCTACATCTAGCCTTCCATTATGAAATCTTTCAATAATAGCATGAAAAAATCTATACGGATGGTTTTTACTGATTCCTCAATGAATTTTTGGTTGGAAAATTGGACCAGTGACCCTCTAATATTTTTGATTCCTCCTGATTCTCTTCCTAAAAACACTTATTTCACTATTAAAGACATTATTCAATCTCATAGCTTTAATCTTCCTGATAAAATCACTCAGATTATATAAAATTATTCATACTCTAACGCTGATGATTTTTTTTATTTGGGATCCTACTCACAATGGTGTACTTGATTCCAAAAGTTTCTATAGGTACAAATTTTCAAATTCTAATCTCAACTTCTGGTGGTTTAAATCCTTTGAAAAATCTTGGATTAAACCTTCAAGACTTACTCTTGTATGGCGTATTGACCACAACCACGTCCCCACAAAGGTTTATCTTCATACTTTTGGGATCCACATTTTATTTAAGTTTCATTTTTGTCACCAACATAAAAAAGATACTAACCATCTGTTTTTTTCTTGTGCTACGACGTCTGCCCTTTGGAATTATATTACTAACATTTTTTTACTGTAGATGGATACTCCTTGATACTATCAACTCTCAATTAAAAAGTTGTGTGGATCTCAAAACCTTGCAACAAATCAAGAACCTCTTTTTAGCTGCTGTTACTGAGCTTCTCCATGTGATCTGGTATGATAGAAATGCTATTATACACAACAATTACTCACTCAATATTAATACATGTTGGACCCAATTTCTCATCACTATTAGGGTTTCTGCCTTGTTTCAGAAATATTATTGTGACAACACCATTGGAGACTTTGAGATCCTTTGCCTACATAGGATTGATGATCATTACAAACAACCGAGTTGCACTTTTGAGGTGTTCTAGAAATCCCTTCACCCAGTATGGATCAAATTGAATTTTGATGGTGCCTCTAAAGGCAACCTTGGTCCTGCGGGATGTGGTTCCATTTTTAGAGACTATCTTGGTCAGTGTCACAGATGCTTTTATGGTAGCTGTGGTACCGCCTCATCTCTGGAAGAGAAAATAACGGGTGTGATTCATGCTATTTAATTTTACAAGAAAAAGGGATGGTAAATATTTGGATTGAAAGTGATTTGACCACTATTTTCCATTCCATATGGAATAAGGTGGTGCATCTTGCCTGGATTCTTACTACCCATTGGATGAGCTGCCTAGCTTCGCTTCTGGAGATCAACCACATTACCACTCATGCCTTTCATAAATCCAATATGGTTGCTTATGGTCTCTCTAATAAGGGGGTCAACTAGGATATTACTTGGAAGGATGATTTTCCTGGTTATTTTCTCCCTTTTTATGATAAATACTGTAATAATATTCTATATTTCAGACTCATGTAATATACATTTTTATATCCAATAAATTATGCCTTGGTATTTGACCGAGGAACCACCTTAAAAAAAGAGTTTATATTATGAATAACTACATTCTAAAAGTTATATGGTAAATTGCTTCTAGGATAAAGACTTTTATATCATATTAGGTTTGATATAATAAAATTTAGTTTTCATCTACCTTGAACCCAGTTTTTAAATTTAGTTATGAGTTTGAGAGTAGTTTTTGGAAATAGTTGGTTCATATTAGATGTTAGAGTTTTTGTACATCAAATTCTCTCTTGAGTAAAGTATCCCTAGGTAGAGAGACTTGTGGTTGGACCACCTAATTTACTAGAGGATTTCCTTGGCTAGGAAAGTTAATGGGGTTGGCTATTTATCACTCTAGGATTACTCATGTGGAGTTTTCCAATCTCATATAACTCTATGACTTTACATGAAGTATTCATGTACCTTATTCTTATGATGAATTTGGATATGTATGAATATAATTAACTTCTATTTTTGTGTGATGAACACAAAATTGTGGATTGTGTAAATATTTACACATTAATGTGGTGTGAACACATTAATTTGGTGGTTGAAATAAGGATTCCAAAACTAAATCACTAGAAGAATGTATAAATAGAAAGGGAATAATATATGAGAATATAATGATTAAATATTATGTAATAGTTATGAATTTAATATGAATATGATGTATATTAAATTTGCGAGACCTTAAAATAAATCCCCACAAATACTTATTATGATATTCCTTCCAAATAGATACTTTTTAAGACCTCGATCATCCAACTAGGTAGGTCATGATAAATATGGGTGCCTCCAAGTTATCTTTTGTAATGAAAGAAAGTATTGAGTGACTCTGGATTATTCTATGGGTGGTTAATTCTAAATTTGGGTTCCCCTATATCATATTTTGTTAGCTTATTTTTGGTGTTTTTTTGGTTACACTATATGGGAGTCTCTAATAGGATTAGGTTACCAGAGGAATATAGTTGAGTGAATCCATGTGATGGATTTGGATAATGGTTTATCTACTCAAACATCCAAGAGTCACATATATTGTGATTTGGATGATGCCCTACATAAATAGCTAAGTAATGGGAGAAACACTAAAGTGACCTGGAGCTTAGTGAAATATGGATCTTTTCTCACTAAATGGGTATGATGTCTGGGGACATCAATTTTAGTGGGAGAACTATCATTAAAAGTTATTAATGAAAATATATAATACATTATTTATATCTTATAAAAAGTTATATTATAGATTAATTCATCATCATCATCAAAATAAAGTTTAAATTAATCCTTGAAATAAGGAGATTAAAGTAAGCAACTCCTAATATTGGTTTCTTAAAAAAAATTCTCAAGCAAGAGAGATACTCTATGTGTTAGAACAATTTCTTCCTGAGTAACCATGTGTTGAAGTTTTTAAAAAAGAAAAATAAATATGATTTTGAAATCATGAAATTATTATTTTTAGGTTTCAATGACATTAAATACAAAATGAGTAAATGAATCTTTGTCTCCAATCATGTACTCAACATGATTGGCTATATCAATGATTTTAGTCTGATATACTCAATATTATTGGGTATGTCAAATGATATTAAATATGAATGAATATATTAATGACATGGTGAGAATAAAAGATTCCTTAAAGCTTTATTATTTATAAAAATCAATTCTATTGTTCTGATAGATATATTATATCAATTTTATGTTTTAAAAAGTGTTGTAAATATAAAAAACATTAGAATGCTGAAAATATTTGAAGCTTGAATTTTTTTTCAAGTAATGAAGAAAATAAGTTGCTACATTTATAACTTGGATGGCTCAAGCTTGGATAAACTCATCATAATATGTGTATAATATATCATTTAGATCTTGATAAGATCTTTTAAAAAATGGTTGTTTAAATAAAATTATATAGGTGTTTTTACACATGGTTTATGAATAGATTAATTTTACAACATTATTTAAATAGGAGACTAAAATGGATTGTTCCAATTAGAAAATTTATCCTATTTTAATTTATGGAAATGTTCTAATAATATGATTTAATTCAAAGAAAATTTTACCTAATATTCTCAAAGTGTTGAAAATGGATGAACTGGGCATATGATATCCGGATTCTAGTACTATATAGATAATACATGTTGGTAAAATTTCAAACCAGAAGAAGAAAAGTTAGTTGAAATGTTCAACAATGTTTCTTTAAGAAGAAAATCATGGTCATTGAAACCTAGGGCTATCAAGAAAGGAATGATAATAATTCATTATGATTGGATTGTCTAAGATACACCTGATGGAGTTTTTGAAACTCCATGGAATGTCCATATCAGGTGAGGATGTTATTGAAAATAATTCTTTGATTTTTTAGAGTTATGTGATACTGAATGAATATTTTACAAAGTTTTGTAAATATAAATGAGTTAAAAAAAGTAATAATTGATCAAGCTTGTATTTTATATTCATGAGATGAAGTAAAAAGTTACTATATCGAGAATTTGAATGTAAAGGAATATGTTAATATTGGATGAATCTAAGTAAAATATGTGTATCTTAATATCACTTATCATATATAATAAGAGAGGATTTTCGATAACAAAGGGTTTCTATATGATTAAATGAATACACATGGTTTATGATTTATTGGATTTCTATAACATGCTTTGAGAAGAAGATTTGGATAAGAGTGTTTATCCAGGATAAAAGTGTTTATCCAGGATAAAAGTGTTTATCTAGGATAAAAATGTTTATCCAGATATTTGTTAAAATATGAGGGAATGTGTTCCCTCTATTTATAAATGAAATATTTTAATAAAATATTATTTACAAAAGGAAAAGTTACAAAGACATAGAATACCATATATGATATGGAAATAATTGTTTATTTGTTAAATATTCATACCACAAGGAAATAAAAGTTATTTCCTAAAACACAAATTAGTTTTTTTGAGTCTTATAAAGATATTTTCAAGTGAATATAATGTCTAAGAGACTAGTGGGAGTATGTTTGGACTTAGATAAGTTCAAAGTTAAAAAAATGAAAGATTATTCCAATCTACGTTTGGGAAATACTGGTAAAGATAAATTTAAATAATTAAACATTTAAATTATTTATATAATATTTCAAGGAATAATATTGATAGAAAAGGTTCCTATGATGATTATGTACTTAAAAAGAGTTCTAAGTAGACAACATAATATAACATTATAACATTTGATGTTATGAAGTTAAGTAGTTTTGAATATAATTTCAAATATTTGAACTTAAGGAATATTATTACTACATATCACCATTATTAAAACTAGTTTTCTTCATAAATGTTACCCACTAATAGGTTAGTGGGAGTATTTTATTAGATGGTCACATAAGGATGTGATTGTAATTACATTTGGATATAATGTTCAAAATTCATTGCTGCAATAACCATATGAGGGTCATATTATATCTCTCTATGTTTGAAACTTAAGATATTTTTTGTAATGGTTATAAATTTATCATGTCATTATAATAAAGGAAATATAAACTTATAATTCATTCATATGTGCTACAATTTATTTTACATGAATGGTTGAATGATAAATATCCACTCAAAGTAAAAGTTTGAGTTGTCCCTAACCAATGATCATCGTGGAGTTTAATTGGTTGTGATTATATATAAAGTTTATCTTGAATAGATTCTTATATCCATTAAAAAGGGTTGCGTATGAGATATTGAGGAATATATTATTAAGGTAATAAGTAGAGACTTATTACTTTAACTAATATGCTAAAGTATATCTCATGGAATGTCATACAATCATAGATATACTTAAGTATGTATGCTTATTATTAGTCCTTATTACCTGAGGTTGGTGAAATACCTATCATGAGAACCTTCATACTTTGATACCCTACTTACGAAAGTCACCATATGAACTTAGATTATCAGGGGGTGGTTGGGTATGTTGTTGATCATGTCATCAGTTAAAGTACAACCATGAAGGGATTTATCCACTTGTATGATAAGGAAATACATCTGGACCTTGATTGAATTATATTGTGGAAATGCATGGACATGATT
The DNA here is from genome assembly GCA_963277665.1 of Viscum album. Taxonomy (NCBI): domain Eukaryota; kingdom Viridiplantae; phylum Streptophyta; class Magnoliopsida; order Santalales; family Viscaceae; genus Viscum; species Viscum album. Next base: position 1,678,384,127 of record OY728119.1, on the reverse strand, counting down.
AGTTGTTTCACATAAGGTGTGCTCAACTACTTGGATAAGTGACATGTGATGTTCTCATTAGATAGATAAATTACATGTGATGCATTCATCCATATTTTCATTATTTTTCATAGAATAAATAAAATAATGAGAGGCCTATACTAGATTGACATGTTTCACATATAGTGGTCACTCGATGTTAGGGAAAAATAGATTATATAAGATACATATGATGTATATGATACATCTTGTGGTGAACGTGTTCGTATAGAGATATGAGTATGTTTGATGGAGATCACACCAGAACCCTTAGTAGCTTGAGTATCACTGATGATTTTCTAGAGGATTTTATTTTCTTACATCTATGAAATAGAGATTTCATAGTTGTTTTCAACACTACTAAGGCCCGCAGGGTTACACAATTAGGACCTTGGATACGGATAATATTTTTTACAAAGTTTTTTTTTTTCAAAATTAAGAGATTTTAATGAAAAACCATATCCAAAAGAGTTTGTATGGATTCAAAAAGAGTTTTAAATTTATGCATAAAGTCCTCATGTAATTTTAGTGAAAGTGGGAGATTTTTAGATATGATATATATATATATAAAATATATGATATTATATATATAAATTTCATATTTAATTACATGAATTTGATGCATGTATTATAATGCTTGTATTAAATACATGTAATAATAAATATATATATTTGATATATATTTTCCCCCAAATGGTTTAATTATTAGTTACAATCTATTATTAATGGATTAATTCTCTTGACTTATCATTGAATATGTAATGTTCCATGCCTTCACGGTTTGTTACTTATTCCAATTTTGAGGGATGGAGGTGTTCTAGGGAAGTTCTGGGAGTTTTTAGTGGAAGCTAGATGTATATAAGAACTGTTGTAGGAAATACATGTCGTGTAAGTGTATTAAATGATGTGAAAGTTGGTTTCACAACTTGTATAGGTATTCTTCAAGATGCGTGAATTTTTTATGTTTAAATAATAAAAAGTCAATGTGTTTTTTAGTGAAACTAAACCCTGAAGATTATGTGACGTGAAAGGAAATCACACGTTGCGTAAACCCCTGATGCAATGTAGTTTTAAAGTTATTTATGGCCAAATTTTCATTTATTTAGCTATGGATTCTTATTCCTATCGTTTTGGGTGAACCTTAGGTGACCCAAGGAGTTTTTCAAGCTCTCTTATACCCTATTTGATATGTTAGTCCAAGTGGTTGTTTGTTGGAAATCCACAGTTGATCTGTGGTAGGTTCTTCTCCCTTCTTGGTGTTTTTTCTTCCATTCTTATCTTAGGGATTCACTATAGTGATGTTATTATGGTTTGGTTTGTGTGTTTGGTTGAATTTTGATGGTATTTGGTTATGGTGTTGGTAGAACCATGGTTATCATGGTGCGCTTGTGGTTTGCAAGCATTCTTCTTTTCCCTGCATTGTGCAGCGAGTCAGTAAGCTTCTTTGAGGTAGGGATTCTCTCATTTCTCCTTATTGTGTATCATGTGGGAGGGGTTTAATTTTGTTTAGATATGGGTTATGGTTGTTACAGAATAATAAAAGATAAATAATTTGTTAATTGAATTGAAATAGGTAAATTGGATTTGATTCTCATTTTTTATAGCTTTATTTATTATTGTGACATTATAGATTGTATGGGTTTGATGCCCCACTGAAAATTATGACCGCTATGGTATTTGTTTGATCTGGATATATGTGCTGTGATTTGTTCTTTGGTTGTGATTGTTGTGATATCACCTAAAAATGGAAATTGATTAACCACTTATATTTGGCCAATGAAATGGTTTCCCTAGGATTTTGGCTTATGTGATAATGCCCCTAAAATAAATTATAATGTGATAAAATCCCCTTTTTAAATTTGTGAAATCATCTTGATGTGTTGTGATGTGTGGCCATGTGTGTGGGGTGACGATGTATAGTTAGGGAATTTAGGGATTATAGTTTGTTTGGATGTGTTTTTAGGGAGGTAGGGAGGTATTCTATTTTGTCGTGATTTTGGGGCAATGAGGTGGTGGTTTCTTTGTTCTAGATGCTTGAGTAGTGATATAATAAATAAATAATTATTCAATAATGTTTAGAATGGATTGGGTTGGTTTGGTTAATAGAATTGAAATGTTTAATAGATAATTAAATAGTGGTATTTGAGATTAAATTTTGTTTATGATAAATAATGAAATGAACAGGGTGATTAAATTAAATTAGTTGGAAATGTGAAATGAGTTCTTTGTGTTGTTGTGGGATGTTTTTCATTTAGAGGTGGCAGTAAAAGTGACGATGCTATGAGTTGGTTCATTTGTTTGTGAACCTATATGTTGAGATTGAGTGTTTGATATTATATATATATATATAAACTTGTACATTATTGTGATATCTATATGCACCCCACCCAAATCAAGCACTATGTGATGACACTCGCATAGTCACGCTGGGGGTGTTTTTTCCAACATCTAGTGAGGAGTATAGATGGTTGGGTACCCACTATTTCCCACTCTCTATTCCAATAAAGGTAGGTATTGCAAAGGATATGATCACTAGAGACCTGTTAGTGAATTAGATGGTGGTTGTTATAGCCCATGTGTCTTCGAGCGAGATGTGGTAGCCTAGGTGTTTATGGGTGATATGTAATGTCCCAGGTGTTTTCGGGTGACATGCGACAGTTCTTGTGGGTCAGCTTCTGGTGGGGTCATTATAATAGGAGGGAATGGGGTTGATGTCCTACATGTTCATGATACCCTAATACTTTATTTATAGTGGTGGTTGTGTTGGACCCAAGTGTTTTTGGGTGAGATGTGTTTTGGATGTGCTTGTGGGGAGACGAGCCCCGGTGTTTGCAGGCGAGGTGTGTTGTGACCGTGCTTGTGGGGCGGTGTGATTTACAGAAGGGATAAGAGCACCAGGACATACAACGTTGGGTATGAGAGATACATACTAGTGGGAAAGTGATGAAGGGTACCCTTATCGATGTGATTCCTATTATACTATATTACTTGGTTTGTGTTATTTGGTGATCATGCATTGGTGAGATTTGGATGGTTAGTATACCTTGATAGGTGTTGTTTGGTTCTGTTATTTTCTCACAGGTGCATTAGTATGCTTCTTTCACATGTGAATGAGAGACTTGAGTTTTTCTTACTAGGTATACTTGTATGATCACCCTACGTATATAAAAATATTTTCAGGTTTCCAGGAGGATTACGTGGACCGTGCTGGGCATTGCTAGATCAGAACTTTGGATATCTACTATATCACTACTTTAGATTTACTTTGGGTATTTCTTTGGAGGTTTTATTGTATCTGTATCAGTTCTATTTATATATGCTTGTGGGATGATTTTTGGTTTTATTTTTATATTGTGTCTTGGAGTTGTTTGTGGATGATTCGTCTTATCTCCCAATCCTATTTATATTATAGAGGGAAATGCCTACCATATATGAGATTTTCATACCCTCAGTGCTAGTTTCCAACTCGGGGCCTACTGGAGATGGGATTCATGAGTCATTATCTCTCTCCCTTCATTACAATATATTTGGAGGGAGGGGGTCATGATAGAATAGGATTCAATGAATTATAGGAATAAATGTATATGGATACATTAATATGGTAAACACATTTTCATTTGATGAAATTATTCATGGATGGATCTATAAAGGTATGTGATCCCTCTGGTTGAAAAAAAGAAATTGTGGCTAATCCCCTCATTTCTCTCTTCCTCCCATACTACTATTCATCATCTGATATGAAGGCTCTAGCACCCCTTTATCATTCAGGTATCCTAATGATATGATCACAGATCCATTTTCTAGTGTAACCATCTCATAATGCTTTTGTTCACTACTTCGTGATCTTCATCAAGAATTCTCCTTCATCGAGAAATAAGAAAAAGAATGCGGTCATTGACAATTTCCGTGCACACTGTTTATATAGTTTATTTACATGTTGATTCTAGAAGATAGATATGCCAATGTTTGGGTTGTCTTCCACTGTATATGATCATATGATGATCATAAAAAAACCCATCACATTCACCTCTAATTAATACCCAACTACAACTCGACAATTCCAACCACTCTACTATCCAGATTAAAATACCACCCCCTGGTAGTTTATTTCCCATTTCATCCTTACAAAACCAACCTCCCATCCCAAGTATGCCTAAAAAGAAGTACCCCATAGCCCTTATGTAGTCCATGGTAGGTTGGAAGTAGATCAACCCTAGGATAATAAATTATTTGAGAAAAAAATAATTGTGAGAATTTATAATATAAATAAAGGGAAAATTAAAATAGGAAAAAATAAATGGGAAACATATTTTAATTTGGAAAAAAACAAAAAATGTATAGGATTAAAAAAACCACAAGGAAAATCCATGAAAATTCACTAATAATTAAAGAGTTCATATAAATCCAATTAAATCCTGAAACTTGAATTGTAGATATATCATAGAAACCTATGTGAAAACAATACACTGATATGACCATATTCTCTCTAAAAATTATTTGTGAAAAAGCATCACCCCTCAAACAACAAACCAAACATGCAGTTTCATTGTAGCACCTCTTTGTACAACTTAATTTTCCATTGCTCGCTACTTCCATCACTCAAAAACCATTATAGATATATCTTTATGAGTCACACTTATGTAACACACTACACGCCACACCTTACTGTGATTTGATCATGTGTATCTCTATTGGTTGATGCCTATTACCTTTATTTTATAAGCCCTTGTGAATCCTAGATAAAAACCAAGATAAGATATTTATTTTAAAAAAAGAGAGTAAATGCTCCTCACATGAGAAATCCAAATCAGACTTCCTTTTTCAAATTAAAAAACAAAGATATTATCGTTATATCTAAAATAAATCCAATAAATTGGGTTGAACTCTAAAAATATCTCCCTTCATCCCATTAAAGAAGGATATGAAAATCTAACAAACTCTATTGGAATATAAACCAGTTGGTATTGCACCAACTGTCATCCTATGTAGAAAATATGACATCCCTATTTTGCATATCTAATGAAAACATAAAACCTCCCACTGTAAAGGAAATCCAAATGCTTAAGTCTTCACCAAACCCATGTCCACATAGTAAATACTAGAATCAACAATATATGGATCCACCATAATTGTAATCTCCACATAATATAGAATACCTATAGGAATTAATTGATCCCTCTAATGAACATAATTTAAGCAGTCTAAAACTCTCAGTGTATCACCCCCCCAATATTTAATTTTAATTATTTATTCACTAGTGACACTCTTTGAAGAAAACGAATTTAGTATAAGACTTGAAACACCTAAACTGTCCTTCTTCAGCTTCCAAAGATTCTTCATCTTATTCAATGGTTTTCTCCTCATGTGCGATGATCGCCTATGACACAAATATGACGAAGTCCTCTTCACAACTGGATTCATCACATCATCTTATGCCTTTACATCTATCTTTTAAAGCATTTCATCCATTATGCCTCATAAATAAACCATTGATCCTATAAAAAAGTTCAACCTTACATTTCTTAATGAACTCCTGAATCCATTAGTATCAAAAGTACAATCAGATAACAAATTATGGCATATACCTAAAACCTATCGCACATCCATTTCAGTATACAACCTACATTCATAGTGATATAAATATCACCAAAACCAATAAAATTAGTCAAATATCTATTTACCATATTCAATATAATAAAGTATCCTTCTTCATATAAAGAAAAATAATTCCATCTTCAGTGTAATATGACATGATGCTATTGAATCAACCACCCATTTGATGTACAGATCTAACCTATAATAATCAAGGGAAACTAAAAGTAAATCAACCTCACCATGTATAAGGATTACACCGGTATCCTATGAATCAGTTTCATGTGCCTTATTCTCATCCTTAAGTTTTTTTCAATGCACAACAGTTTATCTGCACATGATCCTCTTTGTCACAAAATAATCACTTGACCTTTCTTATTATCTTCATCTGACCTCTCTAATTACTACATCCATTTTACACAGCCAAAATACCACTATAACCTAAAGATTCACCATCATTGGAATTTATCCGATTCTCATTCAATAATAATGATGAAATAACATCATCCAACTTAAGTTTTTCTTTCCCAGATAACAATGTGGTGGTGATATTGTCATATGAATTAGGTAACAAACCCATGAGAAGAAAATATTTGTCTTATTATTCCATTTCAATAGGTACCACATTATCTTTATCATTGATCTTGACCGCCACCAAAGACAGCTCCGTTAAACGTTTGGTGAACTCATCCAGATGGTTACCTAGATCTCCATTCTCTAGAATTTTTAAATGATGAAATATTTTTTCCAGATATAAATGATTTTTTATGGATTTTTATTTACACTTTCTTTCATGATTTTCCCAGTTATCCTCTGAATCTATCAGATTCATCACTTCCCATAGAGTATTATTATCTAAATACATATGAATCATGCTTGTCTCCAAATCTCTTATATCCTTCCAACCACTACGTCTCATTATCTTCAGCTTCTTTTATTTTTTTTTTCAATTCCTTCACTGTCTTCTCACAGACCAAAATATTTTAAACTCATTTATACCATATAGTAAAATAATTTTTCCCATTAAATAGTTCAATTTGGGTAGAAATATCTCGGTGTGAACCACCCATATATAATAAATAATAAACATAGATAACCTCCATTGATACCAATTATTGGGTCAGAAGTGGATCAACCCTAGGCTAATAACTCAGTTTCAATAATAATAATTGTGTGAATCACAAATGTAAACTAAGTGCAAAACCAAATAGAATAAAATAAATAGGGACACAAATTTTAACATGGAAAAACCCTCCAATGTGGAGGATGAAAAAATAGATGGGGAAACTCTAAGAAAATACACTAATAATCAGAGAGTAAAAAAAAATCCAAGTAAATCCTAAAACATGAATTGTATATATAGAATATAAAACCTATGGAAAAACCACACCCTGATACGATGATCTTATCTCTAAAAATCATTCGAGACAAAACGTCACCTCTTAGAGATCAATCCTAACATGCAATGTCATTGTAGTACCTAATTTTAAAACTTGATTTTCCACTACTAATTGATTCCCATGGTCAAAAACCACTGCAGATATATCTACACAATTTGAAATTCCATATCACACTACACACCACAAATTTCCACACTCTGATCATGTATATCTCAGTTGGTTGATTGATCTTTCCTTTCTTTTATAGTCCCTCATGAATCACATATAAAAACCAAGATAAGGATATTTGATTTTTTAAAAAAGAATAAGTAAATTATCCTTATGTGGGAAATCCAAATCATACTTCCTTTTTCAAATTTAAAAACAAATATGTTATCTTTAAATCTAAAACAAATCCCATGAATCAGGACGAACTCCAATATTCCACACATAGAAAGCCACTATAGCCACATTCCTATCATCAAGGACTTGAATGGAAATACCATGCAAAGTGGGAAACTTAGACTATCGGAGCTTCAAGTTTATTGTTTTTTTATAGCTACACTCATTTTTTGTTTTTTTCTTCTATGGTGGTGGTTTACATTTGGATCTAGTTGTTTTTTCTAAATGTCCATCCTATATAAGATTATAGATCCTCTGGCCCTAAATATCCTCTGGAATCATGGTCATTTATCCCAATCATCTCTCCCCTTTCCATTATTTATTTTCTCTTGAAAAATATTTGTTTCTTTTTTTCCATTTCCCACTACAAGTATTTAGATGAAATTACCCTTGACATAAAACCCTATTAGTCATTTGATTAGTTCATTTACATGTGTCAAAATCATATTAAATGAAATTTACTCTCCATGGAACCCCCAACATAGAGACCATAATTACCCTTCATGAGGACAATTTTGAAAAATTCTATTTCTTAAATCATGAAATTTATTAAAGTAGAGAATAATATCGTGTTAGGTTGGGGCCCTCAACTTGAGCGTCCAAACCCATTTATGGACTAGAATACCCCTGATTTTTCTTTATGTTTTTTTGATGTTGCTACTCACTTATCCTATATATATATAAATATAATAGTATATATCTGTGTGTATATATATATATAATATGTATGTATTTATTTATTTATATACATATACATACATACACTACACCAACATATTTTATTATTAAATCACATTAATTTTTCAATGTAAATTTACAACACAAATTTTCTAAACAACACGAATATGTTTCTGAGAAAACATATTTAACCTCTAAACATGTTTATGAGTGCATATTTTTAAAATAAATTTAATTTTCAATGTAAACATTAAGAATTTCAATATAAATTATCAATGAAAATTCATAGTGAACATTTTTAGTCAGATTTATAAATTTCTACTTGAAATTTAATTTCTAATGAAATCTTGAAAATCAAAAATAAAAATATCCAATGAAAATTTAAAATGAAAATCTTCAATTATCAGTGGAAATTTATTCAAATAAATATAAATATAAATATATGATTCAAATTTATAGTGAATATTTAATGATAAAAAATTCATGTGGTTTCAAGTGTATGTTCGCACTTGAAATTTCCAGTGGAAATCTTCACTAGAAATTTGGTCAAAAAAATTATAAAAAAAATTAAATTTTAAATTTTCTATCCAAATAAATAAATAAAAAATGTATTTTTTTTTAAAATTTTTAGTGCAAATTTACTCTTGAAATTTTCATCGCAAATTCCCAATGTAAAGTTTTTTTGGAAATTTGTATTGAAAATCCACATTAGAATTTTCAAGTGGAAGTGTACATAAATATTTGAATGAATATACACATACATACATATATGTATATATACAAATATAATTATACAATGCAATTTTTAGAGAGAAAATTTACACCAAAATCCTCAATGCATATATACATAGATACATATAAAATTACATTGGAATTTTGCACTAGAAATTTATATTAGGAAGTTGTAATGAAAATTGACACTGAAAACTTTTCATGTAATTTTTTGAAATTCACACCAATTTACTACACATCATAAACATAGAAAATTTTCACTTAAAATCACACATCAACACACTTGTACCATCTTTCACTCCACTATTTAGAATCTTCTCCAATACTAGTTTAGAGGCCCAATAATATTTAATGGTTTAGAGGTCCTAATTCATGGTTAGAAAGCTCATATGTGATAAATAGTACCAATACTACAATATATTTACTACTGTACCAGCTACAATACTTGCACAACTACATTGTTTTAGTACTGCTATAGTACCATGAAAATTATTCACCACTTGGGTATGATACTGAATTAGATGGAGCCTTTACCACTTAAGAAAAACCTCAACTACTGATGAACACACACAAATGTATAAATACTTGTATAAAACATGTATTTGTAATTGAGTATGAAAATTACTCATATATAAATATTTATAAAAATTATAAGTAATCATCATATATTTATTTCAGTATATAAATATAAAACATGTCTATATTATATATTTATAAATATGTATACTAATTATTATTTACTATTATACGTTTAGTTTTATTTATAATTATCGTATTTTTTTATTGTTGTTTTCTATTATTATTTATCTGCATGTTTAATGTTTTATATTTATTATTAATGTTTTATATTTATTATACATTTACCTTTTATGATATTTATTATATATATACTAATTATTAATTATTATTATTATATATAAAGTTTTTATTTAACATTCATGGGTTAAAATTTGTTTTTTATTTTTGAATTTCTAATTTTGTTAGAGAAGGGCCACTTCACTATTTTTTCTTATGGATAATCATTCATCCATATGGTTGGTTCTCCCACATGAGATTTTTTTTGATTAAAGAGGAGCCACTATCCTTCCAAAACCAACACAATGAAAATGGATGAATATGGAACGCATAACACACATCCTAGGCCTAATATAGATAACACGTCCTTTTACTATGAGTGTCCCAATAAATGGTATTCTGCTCGAAACCTTCTCTGCACTCATTTTATTTACCTGAATAATGGGAATTAAATTTCCTTCATTCTTTTCCCTCCTTTTGTTTATTCTATTCTTGTTTGTATTGGATAAAACATTGAAATCCATCACTAATAAATTTTCTCCCAGGTTCCCTCTAGGACTACCCAAGCTGCCCATCCTCATAAACCTCTATTAACTTGTGAGGATGTTTCCTCATCATTCTTTAAGATATTTGGCATTGAAATATAGACAATTAATTCATATGTAGCCAGGTTAGGTTTCTATTATTATTGTTTCTTCCACCTAAGCTTCCATGGAAGCACTTAAATACCACGACTCCAACTTTGCATATCAGCCTCACCTTGCAGCTACTAATATTTACATATAATAAATAAATTATAAAAATAAATATTTAAACATGTTTACATAATAATGTATTTTTAAATATATAAACCATATGGAAATAAATATTTATTATTCATTTTTTTAAAATAAAAAATTCTCCATTTATTTACCTTATTAAAATGTATTAATATATATATATATATATATATATATTCATATACAAGTAATGTTTATATATAAATATGTGTGTGCCAATAAAAAAATATATTTATGTGTATATTATAATATATGTAAATAAATTCATATATTTAAATATTTGTGCGTGTATGTGTGAAATATAAATATGTACATATGAGCATAAATATGTGCGTATGTGTGTGTCAATATTTTGTAAATAAATCATATATAAATTTATTTTTAAAAATATATAATTATCATTAAATATAGTATATAAATGTATTTACAATAAATATTTCAAAATATATTATAAAAAATTTATTTCTAAATATACAATTATATGTAAATATTTATAAATATATATGTAAATATATAGATATATAAATATATATGTAATGTATAAAATTTATATACAAATATAAAATATATAAACATATTTTAAAAATGTATTTAAAAATAATTAGATAAATCATATAAAAATAATTATTATCCATTTTATTTAAAACATTATCTAGCCATTATTTTTTACATTATAAAAATATATGAATATATATACTTATAAAAATGTACATATAATGTTTATATATACATTTGTGCGTGTCTTAATAAATGGATATATATTTATATTTATATTCTAATATATATAAATGAATATTAAAATATAATATATTTAAATAAATAAAAGTGTATATATATATTGTTGGAGTAGGTGTCCTAAGAACAAATGTTTTTACTTTGATTACATGTATATTTGATGATTTGAATATTAATAAAATATCTTATTACATATTGTTCATTATTCTGTATGACTTTAATGTATAATTTCCTAGAGTATCTGTTGCATTGATAAGATCGTAGTAGTTATCTGCTATGATGAGAACCTTGAAGTACCATAAAAAATTTATTTAATATAGTTAAATAGTTAGATAAAATTTTGTTATGGGACATATAGAATGTAACTGTTAGGTGAAATTACTCGAAAGTGGATGAGGCTTCCTCTCATAAAGTTCACACATGGCAATCTCTAAGATGAGAGATAGAACAAACCTTCCAGTATGAATTTTTCATATTTTGGTTTCATTGGATATTCATATCTTCAAGCATGTATAATGGTCCTTAGACTTTAATATTATCATTTTTGCATGTCATGACCCTCACACTTAGATTTACTAATGAAAACCATCACACAATATATTGGTGGGAAGTATGGCATGTTTGGTGCATCATGAATGACATGTTATTAGTGGATAATTTAAGGAAGGATTTTTCCCTTACATATTTATGGAAGTTGATATCTTGGACATTTTATTGGAATAAAACCATCACATTAAATTCCATGGCCATGGTGTAATGATGTATTTATTTTAGATAGTCAAAGAAAGACGTATTGAGCATATTGGTTGGTGACATAGATGTGTAACCTGCTTGATGAGATAGTGTAAAAAATGGATTATATTACACAATGAGAATTTGTATGTGGCCTTCATCATTGTGACATTAAGTTATTTCTCTTGGAGTCCTCGACCCATTTCTAGACATTAATCTTGGACTTTATGCAAGCCCGCCTAACACCAAAGAGAAAGAATCCTAGAGGGTCACACACTAAGTGTTTTTGTTGATATCGATTGAATTATATTTGAAATTAATTAATAGAATAAATATTATTCTCAAGACTAAGGAATAATTTTATTCATGTTTTATTAGGCACAAATATTTATGGATGAGTTAAATATTTAATCTAAATATTTATTTTTTTATTCTATAAATGATAGAGGACTTCAAATGGACCAAGACCGAGTCCAGTAATAAATATTAATTTAAAAGATGATTAAATAATATTTGTTATTGCACAAATTAGTATAAACACCTCATAAAATAATAAAAATAATATTATTATTTTGGCATGGGGTTTAATAAAGGCTATTATATTATTTAAGGGACAATATGTAATTAAATAATATTTTAACCTAAACCTTAGATCTATAAATGTATGGTTATTTTTATTGTTTAAGGATAATAGAGAAATAAAGAATCATTGTGCACAACATATTTTTCCATAAAATTCCTTTATCTAGCTCCCTCTCTATAATTAGAAACCCAAGAGATATTTCTTCAATGTCAAAGGACGATAGATCAACACGAATGGCACAATAAAATTGATTCACCACACTAGAACTTGGAAATTAATTGGAATTTCTTAGATATCAAAGGAGAACATGTGGGTTGCCATTAGAGGGATTATATATTTGGATCCTTATGGTGCAATGAAAGTAATCCGAAAAAGAGTTTTTGGATGATCAACATCTACATCAATGAAGGGATTATAAGATAAGGTAAATCATTTCTTTAGATCTAAATAAATAAATTATTATTTTATGTGAAATATCCTTTATTGGGATTTTGAGAAACTCTAAATTAAAATAATTTTTAATTTAACACCCACCAAAGGTACTTTTGTTGTGTTCGTAACCTACAAGTGGTATCAAAGTGGTCACATTAAAAATTATAATTATTTATTTGATTTTTGATGATTGTGAATTTAAAATTTAAGATACACTTCATGTTTTATTTTTTTCTTGATATATTATCTAAATATATTCCTATTATTCATTTCTCTAAATTATTACCAAGATTAGTAAAAAATTAATGAAGTTTACATATGAAGAACCCATCTAGAAGTTCCAAGGATCCTAGTTGGATAACACAAGAATACAAAGTGTGTACTACTTTATTACATAATGTGTATCCCTGTTCATTACAAAATGATTACCATGTGGATTATGGATCACCATATAATAAGGGAACACTACATGCTATAAATTCACCATGTGAAGACTAACCAAGGTGGCCCATGGTTTTTCTTGAGTACAATCCATTTAGTTTTTTGCACACTGTATAGTCCACGCATTTTCAAGAAAGAAAACATGGGGTCAAACTGTAAGGTACCACCTTTAAACATATCATATTCTAGTTATTGTAACTAGAATTCACATTATTACAATACCAAGTATCTTTCCAGTTTAGAGTTTTAGAGAATTAGGACATAATCTTACATAATAAACTCATGTTTTACAATAGGACACCTCAACCCAATATTCATTTTTCCCACAAAAATAAAATAAAACATAGTTTCTTTTCATGATCAATCTTCAGAATTTTCATCTTGACCTCATCCTTATCCCTATTATTCCTTAAACCTCGTGAAAATCATTTTGAAACTTGGGATGAGAATAAAAATCTCAATAAGGTACATAAAAAGAGGAATTCTATTAGTTTAGTGAAAAAAAGATAGACCATTAAATATTTACATTTATCTAAATGTTCTTTGAGAAAATGAAATAATTAATTTTTACATGAAAGAAAACAAAATTTTATCTCAAATAAAATAATTAAAACCCATAACAATCAAAAGAAAACCTTTTTTTGGAAATATAGAGAATCACATTCATAAATACCTTTCAAAACCTTTTTAATTAGAACAACCATACAGACAAATTCCAATATAATAATTAACCAATATATTAGAGATCTATAATGGGTATCACCCTTAATATAAGCTATATTAGGCTCAATAATGAGCTATAATGGGGCTCAAACCTTCATATAAGCTATACTCACCCATTTTTATGATATATAATATGGATAAACCCTTCATATAAGTTATATTGGGATCACCCATTTTTTATGATCTATAATGGAACTCAACCCTTCATATAAATGGAATAAACAATATGATCAAATTCCTTCTCTGAGGTAACCAATTATTAGAGGTTATAACATAACCACCTATCCTTAGTTTATCATGGAACCACCTGTCATTAGTTAATAATATAACCACCAATTCTTGTTTTATCATGGAACCACCCATAATTGGTTAGTAACATAACCACCCATCCTTGTTTTATCATGGAACCACCTATCATTGGTTTATAACGGAACCACCTTTAATCATAAATAATTATAAATAACCATAATATAAACCTAAATCATGAAATATTGGACCATAAAAACATTATTTAAAAAATTAAAGTGTTCATTTTGAAATCAATCATTTTGAAAAACTACACACATACAATGGAAAATATTTTCTTTGAAGGTAACCATATAAAATTGCAAAGTAAGATTCAAAATTTTAAGGTGAAATGATAGTGGTAAATTATATTCATGACATATATATAATAAAAAACATTAATTTTTTTTACTTTAGTTAATAGAAACCTCAAAATAATAGTTTTTTAAAAGAAATCCCCTTATGTAAAACCTTAAAATATCCCTTTTTGATTTTTTTTGAGAGAAATTAGAAAATTATATTTTAAAAAAAATTAATGTCCATATAAATACATTCATAAAATTAATTTTAAAAACATCTACATAAAAGATAAATATTTCAAAAATATATATTTATAACATTTAAAATGATGTTTTTTAGTAAATGAGTCCCTTACCTTGTGTCTGAAAGTTATACACTTACTTTTAATGTCCTGAATAACCAAATTATATTCATTAATTACTGAATTTAAAACCTTTTAAATCTATATTTTATTTATTATAATTTTATTAATTTAATTTATGGAAATTTTGATGAGTTTTAAAGATCATTTTCACCATTCTGGAAGCGTTTGTTTCAAGGTTTCATGGACGGTTCAGTTGAGTATAATTATGGATGTTCTTATAAAATGGGAATACAACTCCAAAAGTGGAATGAAATGGTGCTAATGAAATTTTAAAAGTATAAATGGTCCCATATATCATTTTTATTTCTTGTATGATAATGATTCATTTGATAAAAAAGTTAATGACAAAGGTTAGTTTATTTTGGCGGTTTTTCAGCCATCACAAACTAGTTTCATTTTATTTAATATTATGTCTATATATTAGTTCCATAACATGAAATAAGTTATAATATAGCTATTAAAATCTTATTTAACCAAAATAATTATTTTATGACCAGGATTTAAGGTGTTAAAAACAAAATAAAACTGATTATCCATGAAGAAGGTTAACCGCCATAATTTGGACAATGGTTTTGTTTCTTTGAATATCAGGAGATAAAAAAATAAATGGATATAAGATATTCCATTAGTAGTATAAAATTACAATATATAATCTATATTGGAGTTATTATTCCTTAATGTATGAAGTAGGTTAGTAGAAGGTAGAATAAGAAAATAAATTAATATAGGTGGTTTGAGAAAGTTACCTCTTAAACATCACCTCCATGAAGGACCCCTTAAGGATCATGGAATTGGTATTTTTGGGAGACCATAAACACTTGGAAATGGGTATAGTTGTTAGGAAAGGGTTTTTAGATAATTTAATAGCTTAAAGTCTCATGAGAAGATAGGGTGTGGTGAGGAGAGGTATTTATACATGAGGAGGGGTGGTTTTAAGTGATTAAATAATGATTATTTTATATTTAAAGACAATCACATTTGGATTTCATTAATTACAATGAATTTAGTTGATAATTAATGTTTAAAGTCTTTTTCAGGTTTAAAAGAACATAAAAAACCTATTTAATATTTTATTTTTTGGCATTTTAATCCTTTACCTTTTAACTTTAACCCGTTTAATTATTTTTGCTATACTGTGGTAAATATCCTTTTTTACCACAACAATTTTTTTATGAATAAAAATGAAAATGAACTTAATACCTAATTTTTACCTTATTATTAAAAATATGGAATAAATATTAACAAATTCAATTCAAATAATTGTAAAAATTAAATTTAAAACAAAACCCGCATACGTGATGAAAAAGTGGGTTTTCAAGAAGTATATTTTTTTTAAGAAAAATATGATTTTATATTAAATCTATGAATAATAATAATCATTTTATGAAAATAAATTAATATTTAATATATATAATCTATAAATTTCATTTAAAACATTCCTCAATTTGGATTATTTTAATTAATTATAAAGGAGAAACAATATTTACTTTAAAAACAGTTTCAGAAAAATCCCGTTTTTAAACCCAAAAATAAACTTATTATTAAATACAATATAAAGTTGATTAAAAATAATTTAAGTGGAATAAATATAGATAAATAATACTTATGTTACTTAAAATAAAATTCAAAACATATTGGAACTTTTAAATTGTTTAATTTATTGAAAATAAATGAAATTTTTACAAAAATCAATATTTTCAATATTCATTGAAAACCCAATATTTTATAAAAAATTTAAAAAATTCCAAAAAAGTAAAATTTGGTATTATTATTTAAAAAATTATTTTAATTTTATAAAATTAATTTTCTAATATTTCTAAAAGTGAATTATAATATTCACTCATAAAATGAATGAAAAAAACCATTTTTTGAAGAAAATGTATTTTTTTAAATAAAACGACTTTACTAAAAATATATTAATTATTTAAAAATAATTAATTAATACATTATCAATGATTATAAACATTTTATGTTTAATAATGTTTTTAATACTATTCATTCTCTCCAATTTAATGGCTAGGTTATAATGGTGACATTTAAATAATAAGATTTTGTAGTTCATTTAACCGTAGTGTTACGTATCTTACAGAATATCAAACATAGTATATACTTATTAAAATCTCAATATGTTATGTTATTCAACCTTTAATAATTTTTGTCATATCAATTTAAACTTAGGATCAAAAACTTGGGGTTTAAATTCTTAAAATACCTTTTTTGAAATCTCACATCGTAAAAAAAGATCAATAAGACTTTCACTAGAAAAGTGAAAAAGGAATAATAGATGTTAATCTAGAATAAACCATACTAGGTTTCTATAAAGGAAAACATGGAAACTAAAGATAAAAAATAACTCTCTAGGACTGATAGAGAGTTATAGAGAACATGATCATGAGAAATATAACCATTCAAAAATCGTAAGTTTGTGATAGGTTAAAAGGTCATTGATTTCTCAATAAGAAAAGTAAATAAATAACATTTTTTTTTCAAAATTTTTTCCTAGAGTTGAGTAATATTTTACTACCTAATATACAAACATAAGGAAATATATTTACTTTAAATATAGAATTTTATCTTCATATTTTCTCTATACAATGCGTATTCAATATGAATTCTTCATACCAAAAGTATCCGAATCAACTTCCATGGATCAAAAAATACAAAAAAGTATTACTATATATTCCTCCTATATTTAGTAATTAATGAAAAATGAAATGGTTAGTACAAGATAATGTAATTATCCAAAAATAATAAACCTTTATATGATAAAAAACTACTTTAATCTCTAAAATTCAATACTAATACCCAAAGTTCGACATATATTATCCAAAAAATAACTATCCTTAAAATTCCTCAAAATATTCCAAACTAAAATTGAAACAAAAAAATATGAATTATTTTATCACATAGTCTTGAGAGAAAAATTTAAAATTCATCTTCAAACAATATCAATCACTCTTAAAGTCACATTTCAAAATGTAATTTCCATAATCACATAATATTCAAGATATACTAATAATTTACATAAATAACCTGAATCACCATAAATCATATATGTTTCTAAAAGATCATTAATCCTTTATTTATCACATAAAATCCATTATCAAATACCTTTATTATTTCATCCAAAAAAAGTAAGAACCCATAATTCCCTCAAATTAAGAGATCATATAAACCAAAAATACTAGCAATAAATTTAAACTTATGTCCACAAAAAATAAAGGAATTATTCCTCAAATAACCCTTTTCATATCATAAAATGAAGGGTTATATGCACCTTAATAATTATTACGTTTTTGTCACATTTTAAAGGTATTTATTCCATCTAACATTTATTCCCAAATTTTTGAAAAAAATCATACTATATAAAAATCATTAGGAATTCCATGATTCTTGTAATATTTATAAAATACCACTATATCATAAATTTAAAAACTCGATACATAAAAAAATCCTTCATTAAACTCTCTTATGAAACCATTAACCATTCTTATTCCTTAATAATCTATTCCTACAATCAAAGATGTAAATTATATCCTTATGATTCATCAATATCAACCCAAAAATTATGAATACTTTGAAAATAAAAAAAAATTCATACCTTAAATCCATACATCAATATTTCATTGATATCCCCTTTATCACTTGACATGATGCCCAACTTCCAGAAAGTTAATGACCATGTCCTTTGTGGAATTTCCCTTTTTGAGAGAGTTGGTAAAGTTTTAATTTTTAAAATAAAATGAAAAAGATACCATGAACCATATAATTTTTAGAGAACATAAAAGGTGTTAGATAAGTCAAATAGTTTCTTTTAGGTGATTTTAATACTCACAAAATGTCAAAATAATTTGAGCAAAATTTTATAATAATAGTGATAATAAAATAACCTTGAAGGGATAATAAGCTTTCCTTCCATATTAATAAATGATCCTTAATATGTATAAAAGAACACCATTAAAACATGAAATGAATTATTAAATATTAAAATAATAATGGTCCTTTTAAATATGATACCCATATAAAATCTTTAATACTTTAAACTTTAAATACTTTATAACAAAATCAATTACCTTTATAAATACAATATCTAAAAATATCATTAATCTCCTATAAATACATCAATTTAAACCACTAAAGGGGTTTATAAGACTTTGAATAAATAATCATCCTTAAACTTGTAAAACCATTATTATATCTATAACTCTTAAGAAAACCTTACAAGGAAACTTACTAATATCTAAAGTTGTTTAAACCCACCTTTGATACAAACTATAAAGACCCAAACTTAAAAATTACATATTCTAGTGATTGTAACTATAATTAACATTATTAAAATCCTAAGGATCTTTACAGTTTACTGTTTTAGAGAATTAGGATAAACTCTTACATAGTAAACCCATATTTTACAAATAGGACACCTCAAACCAGTATCCATTTTTTTCACTAAAAAAAATAAAACATGGTTTATTTTAATGATAAATGTTTATAATTTTCATCTTTAACTCATCCCTATCCCTACTATTCCATAAACCATGTGATTTTTTTAAAACTTGTGATGAGCACAAAAATCTTAGTAAGGGTAATAAAAAGGAAAAATCCATCAGTCTAGTTAAAATCAGGATAGCCTGTGAAATATTTTCCTTAATATAAATGTTATTTTAGAGAACTAAATAATTCATTTTACATGTAAACAAACACAGTTTTAGATTATAGAAAATCATTAAATCTCATAGAAATAAAAATAAAACCCTTTTTGGAAACATAGAGCATCACATTCGGAAAAACCTGGATGACTTACAATATAATCATTACATAATGTATTAGAGAGCTATAATGGGGCTCACCCTTTATATAAGATATATCAGTCTCACCTATGATCCATAATGGTGATCAACCCTTCATATAATCTATATAGGGGTCATCTATTTTTTGTGAGATATAATGGGGCTCAACCCTTCATATAAGCTATATCATGATCACCCTTTTTTCATAAGATATAATGGGGATCAAACCTTCATATAAATGGAATAACCAATATGGTAAAATTACATCTCCTAATTACCCAATGCATTGGAGGTTATAACGTAACCACCCATCCTTGGTTTATCACAAAATCAACCATCATCAGATAATAATGTAACCACTTATCCTTAGTTTTCATAGAACCACCCATCATTGTTTAATAACATAACCACCTATCCTTGGTTTATCAAGAAACAACCCATCATTAGTTTATAATGAAACCAATATTAATTATATATAATTTCCAAGAACTATAACATAAACATAAATCATTAAATCTTGTATCATAAAAACATTCTTCGAAAAAGAATTCATTTTGAAATCACTCATTTTGAAAAATTGCGCACATATAATGGGAAATATATTCTTATAAAGTAACCATATAAACTTGTAAATTAAGTATAAAAATATTAAGGAAATATGATGGAAGGTCTATTCATTCCATATATATAATAAAAAATAGTCTTTTAAAATTTTTAAAAAGAAACTTAAAAATTATTTTTTAAAAGAAATCCCCTTACACAAACCCTTAAAAATATCCATTTTTGAAAAATTTTAAGATAAATTAGAAAATTAAATTTTTTAAAACATTCATTTAAATATAAATAAATTAGAAAAATTTATTTTAAAAACATGGACATGAAATAAATTTTTTTATAAATTAAATCTTTATAACATTTAAAATGACGCCTTTTAGTTAAAGAGTCCCTTACCTTATATCCAAAAGTTATTTTATTTCTATTAATGTACTGGATAATAAAATTATATTAATTAATTAATTAATTAATTCAAAAACTTTTACATCTATATTTGATTCATTATAATTTTATTAAGTTCATTTATGCCAATTTTGATGAGTTATAAAGATCAATTTCATCGTTTAAGAAGCATTCGTTTTAAGGTTTCATTGTCAGTTCACTTGAGTATAATTACTGATGTTCTTGTAAAAAGGGAATGCAACACCATAATTAGTATGAAATGGTATTAATTAACTTCCATAAGTATAAATGGTCCCATATATTATTTTTATTTCTTATATGATGATGAGTCATTTTATAGAAATGTTAACGACAAATGGTTAGATTATTTTGGCGGGTTTTCCAACCATCAAGAACTAGTTTAATTTTATTTAATATTATATCTATATATTAGTTTTATAACATGAAATGATTTATAATATACCTATTAAAATTTTATTTAACCACAATAATAGTTTTATGATCATCCTTTAAGTCTGTAATGGAAAATAAAAACCAATGAGAAGAAATTATCCTAAGCACCAACAATCAGTGGCATTAGGAGAAGCAACCTAAAGTAAAAGTTTAGCATTTAGAAACATGACAAGACACCCATAGAGAAATAAGTTAATGATTAAATGACATAATACCTTATATGGACACTTACTATGTAATATAATCACTTTGTCATGATATCTTTAATCAAACTGGTTGAATGCTGGCACCCTCAACCTATGCGCTCCATGTATCTTTATTAGAATTTATAGAAATTATAATTCCCCGAACCTAGAATCTCAAACATGGTGCATTATTTTAATACATTGGAATGATAAAAAGTAATCAAGTCCAAAGGACTGATCGATTTAGCAGTCTTGGAAAATAGATTACATACATGAACGTTACATTACACTTTCTAACATAAAACACAACATAAATAATCATTTGAGAATGAAATTATTACCCTAGTTTAAACCTGCATATCAATCATAATAAACTTCTTGAAATCCTGGGAAAATAAAACATAAGAAATGGGTGATATCAGTTGCTCAGTAATGGTAAATAATTCAGCATAAGCTCTAAAATTTAAAGGCAAGATGTATAATAAAAACAAAAACATTTTAAACATAAAACCTGAACATAATATGGTAAAATTAAATCAAACATTACCATATAAACATGCAAATGGATATTATAATAGTCTAATAATCACATGTAATGGCTAATTTCATAATGAGGGAATGCTTAATGCCATACATAATAACTACTACGTCAAGGCCTTGTGCCCAGACCATTCACAAATATTCTGTCAAGGCCTTGTGCCAAGCCACTAATTTGTCGCATGAGACCTACCGATGCATCGAGAGGCTATAGCGGTCCCTTACCATCACTTACTAAGTCCATCTAATTCCTTATATGAAAAGGGTGAAACATAACATAAACATTCGTATTAAAACTAGCATACGAAATTAAAATACTTTAACCATAAACCATGGATGGTATAAAAATAGAACATACATAATAAAACATATCATAGCTCATTAAAAACAATATAGAAGATTTTATTTATAATAAATCATCCTCAATAAAGATAATATCCAAAAAAGGATGTTGACAGTTGAAAATAATCAATAAAACTCTTTGAGAAATATCCCTTTTTCATGAAATCATTTAAAAGTCTCACAATTTATAAAGGAATTAATTTAAAAGATATTTTAGAATCAAAGTGTCCCATACCACTTTTAAACATTTTAAATAATTCTACATTTTAAAAAAATCATGTCTATATAAATAAATCCTTAAAATCATTTTGAAAACATGGAAATTAATTAAATAGATTTAGAATAATAAATCTTTAAAAAATTTAAAATGATGATCTAGTTAAAGAGTACCTTCCATAAAACCTTAAAAGATTTATTTTGAAAACATTTTTATGGAACATGGACAAGGATGATAAATATGTCCCAGTAAATACTTACACATAAACAATCTCAGATAATAATGAGATTGAGGAATTAACCCTTACCTTAGGTCTGATACTCTTTGTACATGTTTGAAACTCCTATATAATGTTTTTAAAAATATTATTAACTTATATAAAAATTATAATAATATTTATGATATCATATATTATTTTTTATGACTTTATATTACCCGTTTATTAACAATTCCAAGTTAATGCAATATTTCGGGTAATAATCGATTTGTTTATTGTATGTGTTTTGACTTGTGATTATTGATCATATTACTTAGATAATGATTTAATTAATTTCATAATTTATAATATGATTTATATATCACATATAAATATAGATAGATATATGAAATGGAATACACCATTCATGGAGATGGTAGGTCTTACGTACGCATGAACGCTGTTTCTGTTTTCGTATCGTATGGAAGTAAGTGAAAGAAAAATATGTATATATATATATCATCCAAGTATCATTGTTATTTCATATATTTCATAATTATTAATAATATTTCTTCTTAAAATCATTCTTGGATGGTGAACATGGAAGATGAGTTTCATCGCATCATGGAGACGGTAAGTTGTTCGTACACATGAGCGACGATATCATTTTCTTAATGGTTAAATGGTATAGAATTGGAGGGAATATGAATTTTAAATAAACAATACCATGTTATATTTATTATTTAAATCCATTATATTCATCTTTATACCCATATAAATAAAGTGTACATGAAAAACAATTTACACCAGGGCGTGGAGACGGTAAGCCGTACACACACACGCATGGTCGTATTGTTTTTTATAGGATGCGTACAAAGAGGAATATGGTTGTACCATAATATTAACAACATATAATAATATATTATATTCTAGATTTATTATTTTATTATGGAAAAAACTTAGTAATAGGAAGTAGAAGAATAAATTAACTTTGAAAGAGGGGATACAACGATTACCTCTTCTTCGTGTGTCTCATTTTGATTTGGAAAAAAGGACTCCTTAAGCTGGATTTATGCCCAAAGTTTTGACTCTAGGATGAAGGTAGGGAAGTTGGGAAGATATTTGGGTAGGTATTGGCTGAGCCAAAGGACTTTGGAGGTGTGAATTAAAGAGAAAGGGAGGTTCCCTTTTATAAGAGAGGTGAGGGGCACTTTAGGAAATACTTGAAATATTAATTTATTATAATTTTTTTTGGATTATAATAGCTCCAAATTGATTTATTTATAGTATAATATGAGTATGGGTTTAAATAATATCAACCAATAGGTTTTAGATGTCATGACCTATCCTTGGGGCCCGTGCCGTGACTACCCCAAGCCCGCCTTCCATAGGCCAGGGGCTGGTGACTAGCACCAAAGGCGAATCCCTGATAAAAAGGGAAGGCATTGCCTTTTAACCTGTAACACACACACACAGTCTGAAGACAAGAAGTAGAGGCAACAAGTACTAAAATAGAAAAAGTAAGGTGTGCTGAAAGTAAGTTGGCCAGTATACAAACCCAACTGAACAACAAGTACAAGTAAAAAGGTAAAAACAGCTCCTGGATTATCCGCTGGAAAATCCTATATGAAGGGTAGGTACAGAACTCAAAAAACTCATCCCTACGGTATGTCCTGTCTAGTCCAGCTCCGAGCAGCCTCCGTCCGTCACCCTCAGCCTCGATCACTACTGTTTGTCATCTGCACAGAACACAACAAGGTGCGGGCGAAGCCTGTGCAGGGGTGAGTACAACAATATTCAGTAGGGGACCCCGAGACCCCCGAAGGTCTCCCAGAATCCAAAAAGGATAAACCACAGTATAAAGATACAATCATGAAGTATCAACCAACCCTACTTAGGTATATGCCTATACATATACCTAAGTTACCATTCACAGTCCGACTCCAACTCTCGAGCCCAAACACAACCCAGTCTACAAAGGAAGTAAAGTCAATCACCACGATGATAATGGGTAAAAAACATGACTCATCTCACACAGGTATACATATTTCCTAGAGTGATAGAGATGATTAGATGTAGTCACTGATTCATCTAAGCTGTCAGACCCACACATGATATAGGACCAGCTAAGCTGTCAGACCCACACAGGATATAAGATCATCTACTCTGTCGGAACCACACAGGATACAAGAACAGAATTCAGAACTGTCGAACCCATAGAGGATCCCGGTACAGTAGTCATTTCTATCGAACCCACGTAGGATTTCGGTACAATAGTCATCGCTGTCGAACCCCCGTAGGATTCCGGTACAGTAGTCATCGCAGCCAACTCTAGGGTTCCGGAATATAGCGCGCTCGATTCTGGGAGGGTCTGCTCCTCGAGTCAAGTGTCGATAAATCAACTATCACGAAGTCCTGAGTTGATGTATCCTGTAGTTCCGTCTCATCATAAGTAACTCAACGCGAGAGACGATGCATCAATTAGACGCCCGGTCTGAGAGTTATTGGCATTTCCATTCCAGGGGCCCGGTTGGATTTACGCTCGATCCAAACCCAGACGTTTTCCAAAGTTGTCCAAAAATCACTTAGAGTATCAAAAAAGGACCTCCTCGTCGTGAGGGTCCCAGTACCGCAGACGGCATGTCAATCGGACACGCAGTCTAGGAGATATTCGTATTTAAGCGAAGTCGGGCCCGACCTGTCAAGCCCAATGGGCTGGCGGGTTGGCCTGACCTGACTCGACGGGTCCGACTTAGCTAGGGGGTCAGCCCGGACCGGTGGGGCGCGACCCACCTGCGGACCCAGCCCGCGCTGCGGGCCGGTCCGGTTCGCCCGACGGCGCCAAGCGGCACCGCCTCCTCCCCTGCTCGGCCGGCCGTAGCCGGCCGGTTCTGCCTGGCGCACACGGCTCGTGCTGTGGGCCGCAGTTCTTCCCACACGGAGCCTACGGGCACCGCGGTTCTTCAGCCTGGTTGGCAGACGACCGACTGGTTCGCCCAACCGAGCGGCCCGCGGTTGCGGACCACGGTCTCCTCCGCGCGGCGCCTGCAGGCACCGCAGTTTTCCAGCCCGACCGGCAGGCGGCTAGACGGTTCTTCCAGCCTGACCAGAAGGTGACCAACTGGTTCTTCTAGCTGAGTGGCCAGCGGTTGCGGGCCGCATCCTCCTCCACTCGTCTGGTGCGACGGCGCCAGCCACCACCGCCGCGACTATGGCATGGCCGCGTCCTTCGGCTCCACCATGCGGTGCGATGACGCCACGCTTCTTCATCCCTCGTAGCCCTCCCGACCGCAGTTCCTCTTTCATCCGCCATGGTTATTCTCCGGCGTGGTGCAACAACACCGCGCCCTTCTGGCTCCTCCTCTGACGTTATCAAATGGAAACAACAAAGGGGAGGGTCGGGCTGTGTTCGTGCGGTCCGAGACCTCCTTGTCCTTTTATATCATTTGGTTTTCCAAACCAGAATTTTATATGACGAAGAAAGAAGGTGTAATATTATATTTAAAATTAATAAAAAATTCCCCTACCTCACAACCGGTGATCTCTTGACGGTGTTACGGGAAGATGGAGTCATTCCGTTGACATCGGAAGAGGAATAGAGGTACTCGTCATTGGCGGACGAGCATTCGAAGGTGACGATGTCGAAGATGACATCGACGTTCCTCACGGGCCTCACTTCCCTTTCCTTGCCTTGGTTGAAGAAGGAAGAATACGACGTTGATTATCAGTGGAAGAAGCGTTCTTTGCGTTTTTTCACGGAGAGGATGAAGTTCTCCAAATGTTTTCTAGGCTCCACCAAAAGAATGCTCGACCAAAATAATAGAGGAAATCTCTATTATTTTTATGGAACCACAACACATAAGTTGCCCTTAATTAAACGAGGAAACTCATTTAATTAAATGGGGTGGAAAGGATTCAAAAATATCTGAATTAAATTGAATTAATTCTCTTCATTAATGGTGGAGAGTTGGCAAGAATTAAACCATGGAAGTTTAAAGGTTAAAGGGGGTTCAAGGGGAGTTGAGGGGTTTGAGCTCGTGTGGGACCCACCACATAATATCCTCCCATGGGAGGTTATGTGAGGGTGGGCGCCACCTCCAACTTCCCTTTGGAGGATTAAACTTCCATCCAAATAAAAATTATGTCACACATAATTTTTATTTATTTTATTAAGAATCCCCAAAAATTAACTTCTGCTCTCGATAAAAAGAAACTGCGGTAAAGGCCTCCTTAAGCAAATATCGGCGCTGAGAGTTCATCGATGTCCTCAGATTTCAATTCCGAGCACTAGTTCAAAAGATATAAAAACCCGCACATACATTTATTGAACGTACCCGGACAAAACTTTAGAAATTGATTCCGGGCACACCGGGCCTCGGAATCAAGTGCCGTTAGAAACTGCGGACTCGTAAAATTCCTATGTATTTAAGAAAAAATTTTCCATAGGATTTCTGGGTCTTTACGTTCTCCCCACCTTATGGATTTACGTCCCTGATTCACGCTCAAATTTACCCAAGAGAGGAAGGTAGGACGGTCCTTGTAGTTTAGATTGGGTTGTCGAATCCTCAGAGACCTAAGAAGAAACCTATAGACACGTACATTATATGGACTATTTTTGGCTATGAAGTGTCCAACTTGGGTTGGTTTTAGATGGGTATAAAGTAACTCTAAGAGACTTAAGTGAATTCATTTTAAAAGAATGAGTTGATCCTAGGTTATCACTTGGGGTGGATTGGACGTATTCCCTTCTCAATTAGTTCAATTTCTTATATTTTAGTTGAGTTTATTTAAGGAGATCAAACAACTTCATAACTTACTGATTTAATACCAACAAACCATAATACTAATCATATATACACTTTAAGGATCAATGTTTTGATCACTTCAAGGTAAAGGTTCATATTAGAACTTGAATTGTGTGGCCTTAAATTCAACAAGGACGATGAAGTTTAAAAATCATCAAATAAAAATCTCAATTAAAGAAGTGACTAGACATTAATGGGGTGATAAATATCATCCAATACAGCCCCTTACTACTCCCTTTGATCAACCCATAAGTGGTTTATCCCTCCATTGATTCTATGGTTTCAATGGAAACAGAGAGTAGACTCATGAGGGAAGAAATGGAGAAGTAAAAAAAACATAATAAAATAACGATCACTCCACCGTTGTGTGATAATTTCACAAGGTTTGGGGTGAATAAATTCACACCATGATCCAACGATATCAAATTGATATGAAGAACAACAGAATAATAGGAGAAGAAGAACTTTTATTAAGAAATTAAAGTGAATTGAACAACTTACATGTGAAAGACAAATTTGAGACAACAAAATCGCAGCATAACATTACAATTGAAAAAAGCACCAAAGATCATAAAACTAATCCACCACCACTTCCTTAAATAGTAATTTTGGAAGGATTGGGTAGATCCTACAACAGTACAAATCATCCCACTTGATTATGGTAGGCCTAGGGTAGTGGAAAGCTTGTGGAACTTAGACTTTTCCACATTTGACCCGAGGTGGCAGCCAACTTTCATCCATCGAACAGACTCGCTTGGAAGAACTTTTAGATGGAAGAATAAGAGTAGTACATAGAAGAAAAAAATGGATACCCTGATGTCTCCTAACTCTCTGTAAAAGTTGGGCCCAGTTTTAGTTTTAGATTCGGAGATATGATCATATTAGTGGGCTGTTTTTCTGGGCCGCAGAATCTGGCCCAGAATTTTATCTCTAACTTGGGTTGCCTAAATGACCACAATGGAGGCCGAACTAGCACTAGATATTGAATAATTATTTGTTACTATATATGTCTTATGTAATCCCACAAAATTTGGGCTTCATTGGGTTTGTATGTTGGACCCCACATTCTCATAAGTGGGCTGATGTCCAATCTGCCTTCTCTAAAATTTCTTCCTTTAATCACAAAATATCCCCATCTTCTTCCATGAATTCTCCATTGATACCTAAATGAAACATGTTCATATTGAAGTGTAGATAAATTTACTAAAATATAAAATTAAAATATGGATAATTAAATTCTTTAAAATCAGATGAATCATTGGGTACTTTAAATGATGTTAAAAAATGTACCACATAATAGTGCTTTTTAAGAAGGTATTACAATCATAATGTGGAATGATGTTAAAAGTGTAAAATTCACTAAAATGGTGTTTATGAATAATAAATCACATGAATATTATATATATTAACAATTAATATTAGCCTCATTTAGTGGCTAATCACACCCCCCAACTTGATTTTTTCTAGTCTCAAGCAAAATATATCTCATCAAAATGAAATTTGAATTCCCCTTTTCAAAAACATTTTAATACAAAATGATCACCAAAAACCCTTATACCAAAAAATCATGAAACAAATCAAAATAATTTAATAAAAGATAGTTTCATAAGCATATCCCAATCCCAAGCCCATTCCTTTGTTCAAATTCATTGTCATATTTCATCCAATATCAATTAAGTATTAGGATGTGTTGTGCATCACAATAGACATGGGGGTTCATATTTATTCAAGGGGGAAATGACGGAAGCGCTAGGTGGAATCACATTTCAATATTAAGATGAGTATTCAATTTTTTTATTGTATTATTTTTTTGTTTTTTGTTTTGGTTTTTTTTTGCAATTTTGCCATGGTAATTGAAATTGCACTCAAAAGAGTCAAACCCTGTAGCGAGACTTTGCTGATGACTCCCAGGCTCAAAGGCCTTAGGGCACCAAGTGAAGCCCACAAAATTAGACATCATCTCAAGTTAACTCAGTCAAAAACAAATTCAAATTACCAAAAATAGAGATAAAATTACTAACTCTAGGCCAGACAACTATGGAGTCACGATCCCCAAGTGCCGAAAGCCACTCATTAGGTCATTTCATTGCTCTACACGCAAATTTATTGTTTTTTTATTTTTTTATTGAATAATCATATTAAAACTAAAATGATCACCAAACCTATGCTATTTATTTGGGGGACCCCATGAACTTAAACTAATACCCCACTATCTAAAGGACGTGCATTGTGATCTTTTTTTTTGGATGAAAATATAAACAATGAAATATCACATTGGACAACCACACTTTCCAAAATCTATGCTCATGAAATTGTAAAAGGATTAAAATCAGAATCAGGGCATGCTAAATTATTTGATATTCAGTTTCAAAGTGTGCAATGTGTATTACCATGTTCAAAGTTAAAGGAATTTTTCCTTCCATTTACACATTTTTTTCTTCAAATCATTCATTTTTTTACACAAAATCATTTTTTATTTTATCTCCCCCCCAACTTAAAATAACACTGTTCCCAGTGTTTAAAGAAAAGAAATTTTAGAAGGGGTAGAGGTAGAGAATGAAAGTTCAAAAAGGAAATTGAAAATGAGGGTCATGGAATGAAGTCACCTGGTGGTTGAAGTTGAAATTATTACTGCTTCATTTTAATCCTTTGATCTATTGGGGGATGTAGGTACCTCCTTGATTGAACATGTATAACCCAAAATAGTTCCTGAACCATACAAAGAAGAACAAACCAGACAAAACAAACAACACAATGACTTATTTAATTCCAAGTATCATCATTTTTATGGTTTTCCCTGTTTTTTTTTGTTTTTTTTAAATCAAACTAATGATACATTGTATTATTTTAAATTTCTGGGTAAGGTATTACTCAGGGATCACACCATGTGACACAGATGAATATGATTCTCCCCTTTCATACCCATCCATACTCATAAAAGAAGAACATGTCAATAGTCTAATTTTTTTTATTAAATATCAAAATGATTAATTAATCCTATTTAAAGTATAAAGTTGATTAAAACAACAAAATGATAGGAAACTTGAAAACCATGGGTTGCCTCCCATGTAGCGCTTTTTTTAATGTTGTTAGCCCGACATGGATCCTAAATATATCAATTTTTTTCCATGTTCATAGATTGGCTCAATTAACTCAACCTCTATTTCCTGTTTATTGAATGATTCAATGAATGGTTTTAACCTTTGACCATTGACCTTGAAAATGTAACCAATTGTTGGATCTTGAATATCTACTTCCCCATGGGGGTACACATGATGCACTATGAAAGGTCCTGACCATCTAGACCTTAATTTTCCCGAGTGTAAATGAAGTTTTGAACTATACAAGAGCATAAGTTTTCCCAGTTCAAAATGTTTGACCTTGATATTACTAGATTGGTAGGATTGAAATATAGCTTTATTGATCCTTGAA
Organism: Viscum album; assembly: GCA_963277665.1. Classification (NCBI taxonomy): domain Eukaryota; kingdom Viridiplantae; phylum Streptophyta; class Magnoliopsida; order Santalales; family Viscaceae; genus Viscum; species Viscum album. The sequence goes on along the minus strand of OY728119.1, from coordinate 1,678,353,246 downwards.
TTTTCATAATCCTCCATATTTAGTTCGTCTAGTTCATTGAGATCTAATTTCCTTTTTGTTTCGGCCAATGAGAGGTCATAATCCATTTTCTTAATTTCCCAAAAGGCCTTATGCTCAATTTCAACAGTTAAATGGAATGCTTTTCCATAAACCAACCTATATGGTGACATTCCCAGGATGGTTTTGTATGCTGTATGATATTCCCAAAGAGCATCCAAGAGTTTCTTGGACCAATCTTTCCTAGAAGGATTGACATTTTTCTCAAGAATTTGTTTGATTTCATGATTGGCTAACTCAGCTTGACCATTGGTCTACGGGTGGTAAGCAGTGGTCACTTTGTGAGAAATTCCATATTTTTCCAAGAGTGATGAGAATGGACGATTGAAAAAATGAGTTCCACGATCACTAATGATAGCCCTAGGAATTCCAAATCTAGAGAATATGTTTTCCTTGAGAAATATAATCATAGTTTGATGATCATTGGATTTTGTAGGAATGGCCTCAACCCATTTAGAGACATAATCGATAGCTAAGAGAATTTAAAGATATCCCCTAGTGTTTGGGAAGGGACCCATGAAATCAATTCCCCAACAGTCAAAGATTTCAACCAATAATATGGGAGTGAGTGGCATTTGATTCCTTTTTGTGATGGACCCTACTTGTTGACACCTAGGACAACTTTGACAAAATGTGTAGGAGTCCCTTAAGAGGGTAGGCCAGAAGAGACCACATTGAAGAATCTTAGCATATTTTTTCTTAGAGGAAAAATGACCTCCACATGCCTCACTATGACAAAATTTAAGGATGGACTCTTGTTCAGATTCTGGAACACACCTTCTAATGACTTGGTTAGGGAAGAACTTATAGAGGTATGGATCATCAAACACATAGTTTCTAACATCATAAAGGAATTTCCTTCAAGCTTGAGTCCCTAAGAATTTTGGAATGACTCCTGTAACTAAGAAATTGGCTATGTCGGCATACCAAGGGCAGTCACTCATAGAGTATAGGTGTTCATTAGGAAATGAACCATACACAGAAAGGTGATTTGAGTTGTCTTTTAATTCCATCCTAGAGAGGTGATCAGCTACAAAATTTTCAACGCATTTTTATCCTTGATTGTGAGGTCAAATTATTGTAAGATAAGGACCCACCTAATTAGTCTAGCCTTAGCATCTTGTTTTTGGAAAATGTATTTTAGTGCAGAATGGTCAGTGAACACAATGATGGGGGATCCTAAGAGGTAGGACCTAAAATTCTCTAAGGAAAACACAATAACAAGTAACTCCTTTTTAGTAGTGGTGTAGTTGATTTGGGCATCATTTAAGGATTTTATTGCATAAGAAATTACATAAGGAGTTTTATCACAATGTTGTCCTAACATAGATCCTACAGCAAAGTCACTGGCATCACACATAAGTTCGAAAGGAAGGTTCCAATTTGGATATTTCATAATGGGAGGAGAGGTGAGAGAGGATTTGAGGGTTGAGAATGAACCCTCACAGCTTTCTGTCGAAACAAACAGATCATCCTTTACTAGGAGAGAACAAAGGGGACGAGAGATTGAACTAAAGTCCTTGATGAATCTTCTATAGAAACAAGCATGTCCTAAGAAATACCTCACTTCTTTGACAGTTTTGGGTGATGGAAGGTGACGAATGATGTCAAACTTGGCTTTATCAACTTCAATCCCCCTACCTGAGACCAGATGGCCTAGAACTAGTCCCTCTTTAACCCTGAAATGACATTTTTCCCAATTTAGGACCAGATTTTTTTCTTCACATCTTGACAAGACTCTCTCAACATTTTGTAAACATCCCTCAAATGTATCCCCAAACACAGATAATTCATCCATGAAGACCTCTAGAAAATTCCCTACCATGTCTGAGAAGATTCCCATCATGCACCGCTGGAAGGTTCCAGGATCATTGTATAAACCAAAGGGCATGCGTTTGAAGGAAAAGGTGCCGAATGGACATGTGAATGTAGTATTCCCTTGATCCTATAGAGAGACCTCAATTTGATTATACCCTGAGTACCCATCTAAGAAACAGTAGAAGGCATGACTTTCCACTCTCTCAAGGACTTGGTCAATGAATGGTAAGGGGAAATGGTCCTTATTGGTGAATGAGTTTAGCTTCCTATAATCAATGTAGACCCTCCATCCACTACTCACCCTTATTGGAAGACTCTCTCCATCCTCATTGGTTATCACTGTGATTCCAGCCTTTTTTTGGAACCACTTGGATTGGGATCACCCATTCACTCTCAGCTATGGGATATATGATACCAGCTTTTAACAATTTCAGAAGTTCTTTCCTTACAAACTCCATGAGATTAAGATTTATTCGATGTTGAGGTTGATGACATGGCTTTGAATCGGATTCTAGAACAATCATATGAGTCCCAATAAGTGGTCTAATCCTGGGAATATCAGATAGGGTCCAACCAATGTCTTTATTATGTTTCCTAAGGAAATCTAGAATCATCCTCTCATGATTGGATTCAAGAGAAGAATAAATGACAATAGGATGTGTTTGGTTGTCCCCTAGGAAATCATACTTGAGTGCAGCGGGAAGTTCCTTTAATTCAAGATTAGGTTGGTTCAGAATTTCAGCAGAAGACTGGGACATTGGATCAAGATCAATTTTGTTTCCTAGAGTTTTAGATAGGATTGATTCCCCACATGTAGAAGTTTTAGCTACTAGATTGGCTTGATCAGATTTAGGGAAGGAAGTTGGAGTGGTCTCCATGAAAGTGGTTTCTTGAAAGGTTTCACTAATTGTTGGACCTAAGACTTCATCATAAGAGAAATTTGAAAATGATTCAAGCCAAGGAGATAAACTTCCTTTATATGAACAAAGGAAATCAATCTCATCCTGACTTAAACATCCATAAAATATTCCTTGATGTTCTATGGATTTATTATCAATGCTTCCTATCATGTTTACTTCATGAATTTCCTCGTCATCCCCTATTTGTGAGCTTTCATTATAGATGTTCAAGTCTAGACTCATGTTCCCAAAGTTGATGTTCATGTTCCCATTTCAGACTCGGATAACAGAGTTGATTGTTACAAGGAAGGGACGACCAAGGATGATTGGGGTTTGTTCCTTATTTCCTAAGTTTGGATGGTGGTCAAGGATAATGAAGTCAGTAGGGTAGATGAAGTTTTCAACCTTTACCAGAACGTCCTTTAAAATACCCTTTGGAACCCTAATGCTACGATCAGCAAGTTGAAGTGTGAAAGATGTGGGTTGGAGTTCTTCTAGTCCTAACTGGAAGTACACACCATAAGGGATGAGATTGACACTATCACCTAGGTCACACAAGGCCTTGACAACTTTTCTCTCTCCTAGTTCAACATTTATGTAAGGGAAACCCGGGTCTTTCAACTTAGGAGGAATGGTCCCTTGAATGGTGGTACTCACATTAGCAGCCAAAAGGACTTGGTTTTTATGTGAAAATTTTCTTTTAAAAGTGCACAAGTCCTTAAGGTACTTTGAGTAGGCAGGTATGGTTTTGATGGAATCAAGAAGGGGAATGTTCAACTTGACTTTTGAAAAGATTTCCCTCAATGTTTCACTCAATTCAGGCTTGGTTTTCCCACTCATGCGCTGAGGAAATAGTGCAGGTTGTGGGGTTGTTTTTCGAAGAGTCGTTTCTTTGACAATGTTATCATGTTTTTCAGTTTGATCATTTGGTTCATTTGAATTTTCATCCATGTTTGAATCTTCAGGTGGGTTCTAAATTAGTTGTTCAGGTTTCTCAATTGATTTCCCACTTCTTAAAATAGTCACAACCTTTAGTTGTTCATGAGTTGTTTGAGTGCAACTTGACTCTCCCCTTGAATTTGAGGATGGCACCGCCTGAGTAGGCATGGGTGACTTTCCAGTTTTTATGGTTTGAAGTTCTTGTTTAAGGAAAGAGACTTTTGAGTTGATCCTTTCCATTTGTTTGCACAATTGTTCTAGTAGGCTTTGTGGAACAGTTTGGGTTAGTGCTTGAGAAGATTGGTTTATCCCGGGGGGATATTTTGGAGGTGGGATGGGTTGTTAAAAATGGACCTATGGCTGTTGGTATTGGATAGGTTGGGTTTGGAACTGGTTATGGGTTTGGTAGTTCTAATGGGGGTAAGGATTTTGTCCCTGTGGTTGTCTAGGTTGTTGGTTATCTTTCCAGCGGAAGCCTAGGTGGTCATTATACCTTGGGTTGAAGTTGTTTTGGTATTGAGGCTTTTGAAAGTTCAAAGAATTTACTTTCGCTGGGGGTCCTTCTAAAAGAACATCTTTGATGTATTTAATGGTTGGGCAGTTGTCTGTCTTATGGTCATGTTTGTCACAAATTGTGCAAACAAGGTCTACAGTTTGGATTTCATAGACTTTCCTAAGGTCTATCTCTTCAACCTTCTTAGAGAGTGATGTGAGTTTATCCCTAAGGCTTTCCTATTCTCTAAGTGTATTAATTACTTTAGTTCTTTGTGGCTTTTCAAAATAAGGTGAAGTTCCCCATGTTTTGTTTTGTTCAGAAAGGCTTTCTAGATACTTGTAAGCATCATTTGGGGCTTTGTTTTTATAGGTTCCATTACACATCATGTCAATGAATTGTTTATTCCCTGGACCCAACCCTTCATAGAAAATTATCACTTGTTCAGGTATAAAAAAACCATGTTGTGGAACCATGTTTAGAGTGTCTTATAACCTCTCCCATGTTTCATAGAATGACTCTCCCTCTTTTTCAAAAAAGTTTTGGATACTCTTTTTAAGTGCAATTTTTTTGTGGTGGGGCAAGTATTTTTTGTTGAATTCTCTTTATAGTTGGTCCCAAGAGTTTATGAATGATGGTCTCAAATTGTTTAGCCAATTTTTAGCTCAATCCTTTAAAGAAAAAGGAAATACCCTCATCTTAGCTGATTCTAGTTGATGTGGGGGACACATGGTTTCTACAATGTCATTGAATTTCTTAATGTGAAGGTAGGGCATCTCAGACTCCATTCCATGGAATGTGGGAAGGTGGTTTAGGAAATGGGGTTTAAATATGTAGTTGGAATCTCCTAGGGAATTGTGTCTAATGAATGAGGGGGCATTGGTCCAGGAAGGTGTGAGGTAGTCATTCATGGTTTGATCAATTGCATTCCCCAAGTTTGGGGCTGCCTCATTTGGGTTTCCATTTTGGTTCCCACTCGGGTTTATGAGTTGATTTCTTTGAATACATTCCATTGAAATGGGCTCAATTTTTTACTCAGGGGTTTTAGGAAGATTAAGATCTAATGGAAAGAGTTCCCTTGGTGTACTTGAATCCCCAACCCCAGAACTATCCACCCTAACTAGACTGTTTGATTGATCGCGGGTGTAGGCGGACATGCGCCAAAAGAAAAAAAAACGAGAAAGGGACAAGATAAGAGAATTTGGACGAGAAAAGAAGAAATGGGGGATAATAGAATGGGTGTTTATATGACTTACTTGGGTCCCCAGAAACGTCACCAAAATTTGATTCACTCTCAAATTTACCCAAGAGAAGAAGGTAGGACGGTCCATGTAGTTTAGCTTGGGTTGTCGAATCCTCAGAGACCTAAGAAGAATACTATAGAAACGTACATTATATGGAATGTTTTTTGGATATGAAGTGGCCAACTTGGTTTGGTTTTAGATGGGTTTAAAGGAACTCTAAGATACTTAAGTGAATTCAATTTAAAAGAATGAGTTGATCCTAGGTTATCACTTGGGATGGATTGGACTTATTCCCTTTTCAATTAGTTCAATTTCTTATATTTGAGTTGAGTTTATTTAAGGAGATAAAAAAAATTCATCACTTACTGATTTAATACCAACTCACCATAATAATAATCACCTATACACTTGAAGGATCAAAGTTTTGAGAACTTCAAGGTAAATGTTCGTATTAGCACTTGAATTGTGTGGCCTTAAATTCAACAAGGACGATGGAGTTTAAAAATCATCAAATAAAAATCTCAATTAAAGAAGTGATTATACATTAATGGGGCGATAAATAACATCCAATCCATCCCCTTTATACTCCCTTGGATCAACCCATAAGTGAGTTATCCCTCCACTGATTCTATGGTTTCAATGGAAGCAGAAAGTAGACTCACGAGGGAAGAAATGGAGAAGTAAAAAAAAACACAATAAAATAACGATCACTCCACCGTTGTGTGATAATTTCACAAGGTTTGGTGTGAATAAATTCAAACCTTGATCCAACGGTATCAAAGTGATATGAATAACAACATAATAATAGGATAATAAGAACTTTTATTAAGATACTAAAGTGAATTGAACAACTTATAAGTGAAAGACAAATTTGAGACAACAAAATTGCAGCATAACATTACAATTGAACAAAGCACCAAATATCATAAAACTACTCCACCAACACTGCCTTAAATAGTAATTTTTAAGCCTTGGGTATATCTTCAAATATTACAAAGCATCCCACTTGATTATGGTAGGCCTAGGGTGGTGGAAATCTTGTGGAACTTAGACTTTTCCACATTTGACCCGAGGTGGCCTCCAACTTTCATCCATCGAACAGACGTACTTGTAAGACCTTGTATATGGACTAATCAGAGTGGTCCATAGAATACGAAAATGGATACCAGGATGTATCCTAACCGCCTGTAAAATTTGGGACCATTTGGAGTTTTATATTAGGAGATATGATCAGATTAGTGGGATATTTTTCTAGGACATAGAATCTGGCCCAGAATTTTATCTCTAACTTGGGTCGCCTAAATGACTAACATGGAGGCCGAATTAGCACTATATCCTGAATAATTATTTGTTAATATACATTTATTATAGCATACCACTAAATTTGTGCTTCATTGGGTTTGTATGTTGGGCCCCACATTCTCATAAGTGGGCTGGTGTCCAATCTTCCTTCTCTAAAATTGCTTCCTTTCATCAAAAAATATCCCCATTTTCTTCCATGATTTCTCCATTGATCCCTGAATGAAACATGTTCATATTGAAGTTTAGATAAATTCACCAAAATATAAAATTAAAATATGGATAATTACATTCTTTAAAATCAGATGAATCATTGGGTACTTTAAATGATGTTAAAAAATGTACCACATAATAGTGCATTTTAAGAAGGTATTACAATCATAATGTGGAATGATGTTCAAAGTGTAAAATGAACTAAAATGGTGTTTATGAATAATAAATCACATGAATATTATATATATTAACAATGAATATTATCCTCATTTAGTGGATAATCAGTCCCTGTAAGCTACATCACACACTAAGGGAGAAAATGGGGGTACTGAGCACGCATCTGAGCCTGCCGCTCCCATGTGCTCTCCTGGAGGTTTCAGTGCTGCCAAAGAACGCGCACTAGAGGAATCGACAGTCCATGCAGGACCCAATCCTTTCGATCCTCAATCTCTACTAGAACCTTCGTGAAAGTCACCCCGTCATTGATGTCTATCTCCCTGTGGTCGATGATGTGGGATGGGTCGTGCACGTATCTCCTCAGCTGAGATACGTGGAAGATGTCGTGAACCCAGTCTAAATGAGGCGGAAGGTCTAGGTGGTAAGCCACCTCACCTACTCTTATGACGACCTGAAAAGGTCTGATGAATCGCGGAGATAACTTGCCGCCTCAGCCAAATCTCCGTAGACCTCATCGAGGTGAGACCCGTAGAAAGATGTGGTCACCATCCTCGAACTCCAGTGGTCTCCGTCTCCTATTAGCATAGGATTTATGTATGATCTGTGCAGTCTTTATCCGCTCCTGGATGATCTACACCTTCTCCGTCGTATCCTGTACCATCTATGGTCCTACAAGTGTTAACTCCCCTGGGCCAGTCTAGCACAGTGGTGATCTGCAAGGTCGGCCATACAGTACCTTATAAGGTTCCATCCTGATGGTGGAGTGGTAGCTGTTGTTGTACGAAAACTCCACCAAGGGTAAGTGATCCTCCTAACTGCGACCAAAGTCAAGGACACATGCACGGAGAATGTCCTTGAGAGTCTTAATGGTCCTCTCAGTCTGACCATCCTTCTGAGGATGGAAGGCGGTGCTCAAGTGAAGCTGCATCCCGAAAGCCTCCTACGACCCCTTCCATAGCCGGGAAGTGAAATAGGCATCTCGATCGGAGATGATCGTTGATGGCACACCATGAAGCCATACGATCTTCTGTACGTAGAGGCATTCCAAGATCTCTACCGAGCCCTGCTCTTTGATCGGTAGGAAGTGGGATGACTTGGTGAGTCGGTCGACAATCACCCAGATAGAGTCATGTCCTCTGGATGTACGTGGAAGTCCCGTCATGAAATCCATGGATATCTCATCCCACTTCTACTCTGGGACCTCTAAGGGTTGAACCAAGCCTGCTGGAACCTGGTGCTCCGCCTTCACTTGCTGAAAAGTGAGGCATTGCGAGACAAACTCTGCTACCACCTTCTTCATACCCGGACACCAGTGCTGTCATATAAGGTCCTGATACATCTTCACCACTCATGGATATACCTCTAGAGGGGAAGTGTGTAAATCCCTCAACACCTCCTCCTGTAGTGCAACTGGTACCATGGTATATCCTATAAAGAGGATGACGTGCTCCTCACCTTTAGAAAACCCATCAGGTGCCTGCCCTAAGGATATCTGAGCACGTCATGTCTCACAGTCAACTTCCCCATGCTGTGCCTCTCTAACTCGCTGAAGAAGTGGAGGAGTGACTGTGAGAGACTATAGAAAGGATGCTCCATCACTATCCACAAAGGATATCTACAACGCGGCCAGTTGCTCCATCGCCTCACCTAGCAGTTGAACGCCTGATCTCCTAATGAGAGCATCAGCTACAACGTTCCCCTTCCTAGAAGTATAGACTATCTTGAAGTCATAGTCCTGGAGGAACTCAAGCCATTATTACTGTCTCAGGTTCAGGTCCTTCTGTAAGAAGATATACCTGAGACTCTGGTGGTCAGAGTAGTATGTAAAGTGTTCGCCCATAAGATAGTGCCGCCACATCTTCAAGGAGAAGACCACTGATGCTAACTCCAGGTCATGGGCAGCGTAGTTCTGCTCATGATGTCTCAACTACTAAGAACCATACGCGATCACTGTTCGCTCCTACATCAGGATACACCTGAGTTTGGTCCTTGATGTGTCGCAGTAAACTACATACCCAACGCCCTCCTCTGGCAGCCTCAAGATGGGCGCACTAGTCAACCTCTTCCTCATCTCTTGAAAGCTATGCTGACATCTCTCTGACCATACAAAGGGTTTCCCCTTCTTTGTCAACGCTAAAAGCGGTGCTGCAACTTTGGAGAAGTCTGGGATAAAGGTAAGTCTGGCCGACTCATGAGTGATCGACTGCACCCTGTTATGCATGATTCCATCTTGTGCTGCCTGCGATTTCCTTTTTGTCGACCAGGGAAAACCCCATCCCAACGTTGTAGATAAACCACAACCTTTTTTCCTAATACTGTAAATCTGTGTATGAACTGTGGTTGCCCAGTCCATACCCAAACTAACGTCGTAAGGCCTCGACGTTGCCACCAAGAGGTTCCAACCGAAACTCTCGCCTCAAGGGTCAGATCACACCGTCAGCATATGTGTGATTATCGAGTCTCCTCCCAAAGGTATCTCTAGACTTGAGGGTCAAGTCAACTGTTTAACCGGAAACTCTAGGCCTGGGACAAGATTCGTGGAAGGAAGGAATGATTGATACCTATGTCTATTGATACAACAGCTAGTAGTAGACACATACAGTACCTAAAATCATTTTTAGAGCCCTTGGGTCACACTCTTTGACCGCATGCAGCTACTCTCTTCCCTAGAACTCCAGCTTCCTGAGCCTAGGAGGGACTACATAGGCGGGTGGTTGAAACATGTCAAAATGTTCACCACCTCATGCTTCTCTCCTAGATCTGCTTCCACGTCTGCTGCCCTGCAGATTCACCCATCCTTAACACTTCCTCTTCCTGAAACATCTCACATGCCCAAGTCTCTGAGACTAGCACCAGTTCACAGATTCCCACTTCTAACATTCACTGGATGTATCCGCTCAGCCAAAGAACATTCAATCACAAAGGTTCTCTCTATCACCCTAACATAATTAGGAATGCATAGAGGAAGAAGTGATGGCTTAGATGTCCTTAAACACACCTCGATCAGAGGTCTGAGCTCTAAAGCACTGTTCGCATCGTATTCATCGAGTACCAGGAATGGTCGATACACCTTGATGAATAATCAACTACCGAAATGTCATCCTGACGAAACTGTATAAGCTCTAGAAAACTCTCAGCCATCTTCTCAATCCAGTCCTCAGCCACCTGTGGGTCGGGCTCACCTCAGAACTTGAGGGATATCTGGTGATGAAACACATGTAAGACACTAAGCCTATACGTGTCCTCTACCGGTACCGCCGATAGTGTCTACTGACCAATGGGTAGTGATATAGTTGGCACACTCCCTGAAGGTTCCATCTCGGAAAACGGTCCAAGTACCAAAACCTCATCATTATGCGGACCATCCTCATGGTCACTCACTGAAAAAGATTAGTTGCTAAGATCAACATCTTCTCTACTAGTCTCAACTAGGTGGAAAACTCTAGTAATCGCCTCCATCCATTCCTCTACTTCCTGGGAATCTGTCTCACCTCGTAACCTCAAATGCCTCTGCCACTGGAACTCGTGCAACACGCTCAGTCGACGTACACTGTCCTCTAATGCGGCTGGTGGAATCTTCTTCCCAACAGGTGGTGGTAATGCTGGTACACCATCCGAAGGTTCCAACATAGTAAGAGGGACCTGCACTGGAGCCTTGCCGCTTGGTGGGATACTATCTCGTACAAAACTTGGAAACCCTAGCTGGAGGTCTACGTAGAGGCATCCTGATAAGGAACAGGTGCGCCACACTCAAAACAGTATACCTGGTGAGTTGACATAAATTAATCACGAAGAAAACTTTTCAAAAGAAACACAAATGCAATCTGTGTTTTCGTGTACTGAGTCGGAAATCAAAAGTCAGAGTCCTAGTGTATGGATACATCGACCGCCGCACCAACACCGATTTCCATAAACTGATAACCACACCCAAAAAACTTAACACTATTGCTGTTAAAAGAATCAGAGTCCAAGTTCTGTGGTAGAACCGACTCCTCTGATACCAATTTGTGAGGAATCATCCTCGGGGCCTGTGTTGTGACTACCCCAAGCCCGCATTCCATAGGCAAGGGGCTGACGACTAGCACCAAAGGCGAATCCCTGATAAAAAGGGAAGGAATTGCCTTTTAACCTGTAACACACACACAGTATGAACACAAGAAGTAGAGGAAACAATTACTAAAATAGAAAAGTAAGGTGTACTGAAAGTAAGTGGGCTAGTATACAAACCCAACTGAACAACAAGTACAAGTAAAAAGGGAAAAACAACTCCTGGATCGTCTGCCGGAAAATCCTACCTGAATGGTAGGTACAGAACTTGAACAACTCGTCCCTGTGGTACGTCCTGTCTAGTCCAGCTCTGAGCAGCCTCCGTCCGTCACCCTCAGCCTCGATCACTGCTGTCCGTCATCTACACAGAACACAACAAGGTGCGGGTGAAGCCCGTGCAGGGGTGACTACAACAATACTCAGTAGGGGACCCCGAGACCCCCGAAGGTATCCCAGAATCCACAAAGGATAAACCACAGTAGAAATATACAATCACAAAGTATCAACCAAACCTACTTATGTATATGCCCATACATATACCTAAGTTACCAGTCACAGTCCGACTCCAACTCTCGATCCTAAACACAACCCAGTCCACAAAGGAAGTAAAGTCAATCACCACGATGATAATGGTTGAAAGACATGACTCAGATCACACAGGTATAAATCTTTCATTGAGTGATATAGATGATCAGATGTTGTCACTGATTCATCTAAGCTATCAGACCCACATAGGATACAGGACCAGCTAAGCTATCAGACCCACACAGGATACAAGATCAGCTACTCTGTCGGATCCACACAGGATACAGGAATAGAAGTCAAAACTATCGAACCCACGGAGGATCCCGAGTAGTCATCGATGTCTAACCCACTTATGATTCCGGTACAATAGTAATCACTGTTGAACCCACGCATGATTTCGGTATAGTAGTCATCGCAACCAGCTCTAGGGTTCCCGCACACAACACGCTCGATCCCGGGAGGGTCGGCTCCTTGAGTCAAGTTTCGATAAATCATATATCGTGAATTCCTGAGTTTATGTATCCCGTAGTTCCTTCTCATCATAAGAAACCCAACGCGACAGACGGCGTGTCAATCAGACGCTCGGTCTAAGAGTTATTGACATTTCTGTTCTAGGGGCCCTCTTGGATTTATGCTCAATCCAAACCCGGCCGTTTTGCAAAGTTGTCCAAAACTCACTTAGAGTATCGTAAAAGGACCACCTGGTCGTGAGAGTCCTAGTGCCGTAGATGGGGCATCGATCAGATGCACGGTCTAGGATATATTTGTATTTAAGCGAAGTCGGGCCCAACCCGTCAATCCCAGTGGGCTGGCGGGTTGACCCGACCCAGCTCGGTGGGTCCGACCCGACTGGGGGGTCGGCCCGGCCCAGTGGTACACGACCCTCATGTGGACCCGGCCCATGATGCGGGCCGGTACGGTTCACCCGGCGGTGCCAAGCGGCGCCGCCTCCTCCCCTGGCCGGCCGGCCGTAGCCGGCCGGTTCTGCCCGGCGCACGCGACCCGCGGTTCTTCCCATGCGGTGCCTACGAGCATCGCGGTTCTTCATCCCAGCCAGCAGGCGTCTGGCCGGTTCGCCCAGCTGACCGGCCCGCAGTTGTGGGCCGCGGTCTCCTCCGCACTGTGCCTGCAGGCCCCGCGGTTTTCTAGCCCGACCGGCAGGCGGCCGACCGGTTCTTCCAGCCCGGCCAGCAAGTGGCTGGCTGGTTCTTCTAGCTGAGTGGCCTGTGGTTGCGGGCCGCGTCCACCTCCACTCGGCCGGTGCGACGGTGCCAACCACCATCACTGCGGCCCGGCCTGGCCGCGACCTTCGACTCCACCCCACGATGCGACGACGCCACGCTTCTTCATCCGCCACGGCCCTCCCAACAGTGGTTCCTCTTTCGTCTGCCGCGGTGCAACGACACCGCACCCTTCTGGATCTACCTCTGACGTCATCAAATGGAAACAAAAAAGGGGAGGATCGGGCCGTGTTCGTGTGGTCATATCCCTCCTTGTTATTTGATATCATTTGGTTTTCCAAACCAGAATTTTATACGATGAAGAACGAAGGTGTAATATCATATTTAAAATTAATACAAAATTCCTCTACCTCGCAACCGGTGATTGCTTGATGGTGTCGCGGGAAGACGACGTCATTCCATTGATGTCGGAAGAGGAAGAGAGGTACTCGTCATTGGCAGATGGGCGTTCGAAGGTGAAAAAGTCGAAGACGACGTCGGTGTTCCTCGTAGGCATCACTTCCTTTTCCTTACCTTGGTTGAAGAAGGAATAAGATGACGTTGATTATCAGTGGAAGAAGCGTTTTTCGCATTCTTCGCGGAGAGGATGAAGTTATCCAAAGGTTTTCCAGGCTCCACTAAAAGAATGCTCACCCAAAATAATAGAGGAAGTCTCTTTTATTTTTATGGCACCACAACACATAAGTTGCGCTTAATTAAATGAGGCAACTCATTTAATTAAATGGGGTGGAAAGGATTTAAAAATATTTGAATTAAATTGAATTAATTCTCTTAATTAATGGTGGAGAGTTGTCAAGAATTAAACCATGGAAGTTTAAAGGTTAAAAGGGGTTCAAGGGGAGTTGAGGGGTTTGAGATCATGTGGGCCCCACCACATAATATCCTCCCATGGGAGGTTATGTGGGTGTGATACCCACCTCCAAATTCCCTTTGGAGGATTAAACCTCAATCCAAATAAAAATTATGTCACACATAATTTTTATTTAATTTATTAAGAATACCCAAAAATTAACTTATGCTCTCAATAAAACACAACTGTGGTAATGGTCTCCTTAAGAGAATACCGGCGCTGCGAGTTCATCGGTGTCCTAAGATTTCAATTCCAAGCACTGGTTCAAAAGATATAAAAACTCACACGTATGTTTACTGAACATACCCGAACAAAACTTCAGAAATTGATTCTGGGCACACCGGGCCTCAGAATTAAGCGCTGTCAGAAACTAAGGACTCGTAAAATTCCCATGTATTTAAGAAAAAACATTTCACAGGATTTCCGATTATTTACATTAGACATGTTTAGTTTATAAAATTAATCATATCTTTTAGATTTAACCCTTTTTAAAATAAGTTAACTCTTGCCATGTCCTCTTGTATTTTTATACTACATGGTTAATATCTTTACTATAAAATTTAAAGAGAACCTAAATTGGACCTATTATGAAATTTTTATCACTATAAAATTTATATTTAAGAAATATAAATTTTTAGTATTTTTATATCATTTAATAAAATAGTATTTATTTTAAAAAATCATTTATATCAATTTTGACACAATTTACTAATTGATTTTTGTTAAAGTCATAACAACTTGATTCCTTAGAACCAAAGGAATTATCTGATACCTCATATGTAAATTCCATCCATAAGATTTGTGTATATCATAAAAACTTTTAAATTATATTTATTTTATTCTTTCATTAATAAGGAAAATACTGCATCATTATTGTTTCATAAATAAATTTGATTATTTAATGTCTAAAAATTACAAATAAAATACCATGATGTAGTAAATATTTTAATATTTATAAAAGATATTTATATTTGAATTTATCTTATGTATAACCCTATATTAAAAATGTTTTATTTATTAAAATTTTAATTTGACACTTTTAACTCTTCTTTAAATAAAATATAATAAATATCATAATCTAACACAAGTGGATTAAAAAGGATCCTATTTTTTTCCTAAGGTTTATTTTGGTCAAAATACACTTATCCAATAGAATTGGGAAATGTGTTAGGGTAATTTTTTATTATTATAATTTTATTTTTACCTTTAATTACCCTATTTACCTTTAAACACGATAAATAAAATTCAAAAGTTACTATTCAAAAAAAAATATTTTGATTATATTGAACCACATTTTACTTACTGATAAAAACCATGTATGTTGTATTTTAAAAATTAATTTCATAGAATTGGTAAAATTCTGTTTTATGGTAATTTGCAAATGTGCTTAGAAGGTGGGTAAATGTTCTTAGAAGGTGGGTAAAAAGATGTTAAAAAAGTTCAATGAATTTTTATATATAATTCAATTATAAAATGACTCAAATGAATTAAATTGGGATAATATATGCATTATATATCTATTTTTAATTTAAGATAAATTTTAATTAAATATAATTATTTAAATGAAAAAGTTGATTTTTATGTACTATGCAGTATTTTTCACTATTCATAAAAAATTTAATGTTTTCAGAAAAATACCGAAAATTTACCCTAAGATAATTTTGATATTTTGAATTCAAAAAATATTTTTATTTTACCAAATTCAAATTTTAGGAGTGTCTAAAATGAATTTTATTTTTGTTCACAAAAGGACATAAAAAGTAGTTCTTTTAAGAAAATAGTTTTTCTAAATATATAACTATTTTAACAAAACTTATACATTTCATTATAAATATGTTTTATTTATGTGAAAAATTATAAATAATATTTAAAATTTATTTTTTTATTCATATTACAATATTTAATTAATAAATAAATATATCATTTAAATAATTATAATACTGATGTGTTGTTTTTCAGAAACTCAATCGTGCATATAACGCAAGACAAGTCGGTGTTACATGCAATATAAGCTATTAAATTACTTTAAAGAGATAAAGTACTATAAAATATTGGGATGTTACATTCTCCCCTCCTTCAATAAATTGAGTCCTCTCAATTTGAAATTGTTCTTCAAAAATAAAAGGTTGAAAATAGAAAATACCTATGTAGAAAACCCACATCGAAAATAGGGTTTATAAAATTTAGTTTTAATAAGAGGGAAAGAGAAATGAAAAAGTCACCAACAAATTAGGATTTTGAATAGGAGAACATTGGTGTCAATTAGAGACACATAATTGGAGGCAAAATTCAAATATTTATAGGGAGTGATTGAGGTCATCAATCACAAAAAAGTGAACAATAAATAGAAAATTTAGGGCCTCAAAGCAATAAATATATGATGATTTAAAGTATCATCGGTTCAAAAAAACATAAGGTATTAGGATACCATATTTTTTTAGATATTTTTTTTGAAGAGGAGGGATTAATTTACTATCAAGATAAGAAATCAAGAAAACATACTTGATTTGATTACCTTTCATAATCATAATCTCATCATTTGGTTGTGCTTGGATATATTTTCACTTCATCCCTTACACTAGGAAATGAAGGTTCAAAAATAATTTTTTACGCCTGAAGCTCATTTGATAAATCATAAGGTCCAAAATTATTCTTTTAATACTCTAAATGTTTACTAAAAACCAAAAGGTTAGGTCAAAGTATCCAATAAATCATACTTTAGCCTGAAACAAAATATTAAGTGTTTAACTTACCCCATTCCAACCTTTAGAATTATCCAAAATATTTGTGTCCAAACTCACACTCCAAAAATTTATAAGGAAGGTAAAAATAACATAATGAAGATCTTTTTTTTCACATAACAACATGTGAATACCTTCATCATGTATTCTATTAAAACATGGTAACAACCTGAATTACCATAAAACCTTATTTGAATATGTATGTACTTATTTATTCCTTCTGTAAAACATATAATATTGGATATACTCCTTAAATCCAAAAATGTTTTATTCCCTAACAATGATGGAATAAACAAACAATTAATTAGTTCCAAGCTAGTCAATAATATCCAATATACTTTATCCAAATCAATTATCTCTTATTCCAAAATCTTTACCTTAGCCTCAGAACTATTTTAGGGTTTATATTTCTGCCAACCATATATTTTACTAAAAGTTTAACTTGCTATTGAGTCACTTTTCTTGGTACCACACAATCTCAAATCCTTAATAAAATGGTATTGCAGTACAATCCTTATTTATTTCCATAATTCATATAACTAGTACATCATTGATACAATACTCAAATGACATAAATCTTCAATACAGAAACATAAATACATTAATTATTCCACATCGACTATTGTAACAACATAAGATTGAACTTGATCCATTTTATTATTCTGAGCTATATTTCCTTGACACTTTGGACAATCGTTTGCATAATGTCCCAAATTTTTAGAATTATAACATTGAAAAACTTCTTTCTTTCCCTTATAATCACGATCTTGTTTCCCTTTTTCTCCAAATTTGTAGCAAACTACTATTCCTTTTAGGCAAGTACCAGGGTGTTTATTCCCACAATTATCACATAAGGGAAAATACTTATTGCCTTTTTTCCCTTTATCTATCTCTTGCTCCACTATTCTCTTATTCTCTTGCTTTACTTTAATGTCATAAGACTTGTAGAATTCCTCTTCTGTCTTGATAGAACATGAGACTTCATCTTCATACAATGAGAAAGATTATAAGACCAATTTCCGTCAGAGGAAAGGTTTTAACCCATCAAAGAATCGATCAATATTACTTATTAGGTTATGTATGTAGTTTGTATGATGCATTTATAACCTTGTGAAGTTAGACTCATACTTTTCCACATTTTCATCCTTATTTTTCCTTAGGCTCAGAAATTGTCTTTCCATATCATCTCTCTATTCACGAGGAAAGTATTTATCTATAAAAAGTTATTTAAACTCCCTCCATTCCATATTTACAACTTATTCATCCTCCTTTTTGTTTTGAATTAATGAAAACCATTGATCCACATCTCACGAGAGATGATAAAATTCCATGACAACCTTTTCCCTTTCATTACTTCCCAAAGAAAGAAATATTTTCTCTATGGAACTTATCCATTTATCATCCAAAAATGGATTTTTAGTCCCATTGAATGTTGGAGGTTGTTGTCTCGTGAAGCGGTCTAACATTGATCCTCCGTGTTGTGGATCAAGGTGCTCCATATGGGTAAGGTTATTATTCATAACCTGAGTAAACTATCCCAGTATGGTTATAAGCAGTTCAGTACCAGTTATGTCCCCAGCCCCACTATCATTATCTTTTATAGGAGGGAAAACCCTACATGGATTATGTGAATTGATACGATTCCCCTTCCTTCCACTAGGAACCATTTATAAACAATGGTATACACTATATTAGGTTATAAATCATAATTCATAAATCCAAACTAGTAAAATACTTAACAGAAGTTTAAAATTTTATGCATATCTAATCTATAATCATAAATATGGTTCCTTTGAGGACAGATTTACTCATAAATCCTTTATAATGGTTTGTAAAGAAAATATGAATTATCCTAAGCATATCCCCTGGTAGAGTCAAACCAGGTGCACAATAAGGCCCGTTGTTGTGTTCCAAGATACCCTGGGTCAAGCCCGAAACTCATTATCATAGTTTTCACTCTTAGTTACATCTGTGCAAGAACCATGTCCACTTGTATTATCCAGAAAGGGGTGTATTTCTTTGAAAAACCACATAATATCTACATTACCAATTTTTTGGATGTTCTTCTATACTAATCCTCAAAGTCTATCTTAGGGTAATGTTCTCTAATTAGAGTTTTTTTAAATATAGTTCCCTAGGTTTGTGCTAAACTTCCTCTGATACCAACTGTAATGCCCTAACCCCATAATCATGGAGATGGTGCATTATTTTAATATATTGACATGATTATAAGGAATCAAGTCCCGAAGGACTGATCAGTTTATCAGTCTTGGAAAATAGATTACATACATGAATGTTACATTACACTTTATAACATAAAACACAACATAAATAATCCTTTGAAAATTACTTTATTCCCCTAGATTAACCCTACATATTAATCATAATACACTTCTAGGAATCCTTGGAAAATATAACATAAGAAATGGGTGAGCTCAGATGCTCGGTACGGGTAAATAATTCAGCGTAAGCTATAAAATTTAAAGGCAAGATGTATAATAAAAACAAAAACATTTTAAACATAAAATTTGAACATAATATAGTAAAATTAAATTAAACATTACCATATAAACATGCACACGGATATTCTAATAGTCGAATAATCACATGTAATAACTAGTTTCATAATGAGGGAATGCATAATGCCAGACATAATTACTACTATGTCAAGGCCTTGTGCCCAGACCATTCACACATATTCTATCAAGGACTTATTCCAAGACACTGTTTTGCATCATGAGACCTACCAATGCATCGAGGGGATATATTGGGCCCCACCCATCACTTAATAAGTCCAATGCATTCCTCATATGAAAAGGGTGAAATATAACATAAACATTCGTATTAAAACTAGAATATGAAATTACAATACTTTAACTATAAACCATGAATGGTATAAAAATAGAACATCCATAGACAAACATATCATAACTCATTCAATACAATATGTAAGATTTTATTTATAATAAATCAACCTCAATCAAGAATAGTATCTAAAAAATGGATGTTTACATATTTGAAAATAATCAGTAAAACTCTTTGAGAGAAATATTCATTTTTCATGAAATCATTTAAAAGCATCAAAATTTATAAAGAAAATCATTTAAAATAGATTTCTGAATCAAAGTGTCCCATACCACTTTGAAAAATTTTAACAAATTTTTCATTTTAAAATAGTCATGTCCATATAAATAAATCCTTAAAATCATTTTGAAAACATGGACATTAATTAAATAGATTTAGAATATTAAATCTTTAGAACATTTAAAATGGTGATCTAGTTAAATAGTAACTTCCATAAAACCTTAAAATATTCCTTTTGAAAAAATTCTTATGTAACATGGAAAAGGATGATAAATATTTCCCAGTAAATACTTACACATAAACAATCTCAGATAATAATGAGATTGAGGAATTAACCCTTACCTTAGGTCTAATACTCTTCGTACATGTCCAAAACTCATGTATAATGTTTTTAAAAATATTATTAACTTATATCATAATCATAATAATATTTATGATATTATATATGATTCTTTTGTGACTTTATATTACCTGTTTATTAACAATTCCAAGTTAATGCAACATTTCGGGTAATAATCGCTTTGTTTATCGTACGTGTTTTGACTTGTTTTTCTTGATCATATTACTTAGATCATGATTTAATTACTTAAAAAAATGTATAATATTATTTATATATTATATATAAATATAAATAGATATATGAAATGGAATAAACCATTCCTGGAGACGGTAGGCTGTACGTACGCATGAACACTGTTTTCATTTTCTTATCGTATGGAAGTAACTGAATGAAATATATGTGTATATATATATATTATACCAATATCATTATTATGTAATATATTTCATAATTATTAATAATATTTATTCTTAAAATTATTCTGCGATGGTGAACATGGAAGATGAGTCTCATCGCATCGTGGATACGGTAAGCCGTACGTACGTACGAGCAACATAATCATTTCATTAATGGTTAAATGGTGTGAAATCAGAGGGAATATGAATTTTAAATAAAAAATATTATGTTATATTTATTATTTAAATCCATTATATTCATCTTTATACCCATATAATTAAGGTGTACATGAAAAATAATTTACACCACAACGTGGAGACGGTAAGCAGTACGTACGCACACATGGTGGTATTGTTTTTCTTAGGATGAGTAAAAAGAGGAATATGGTTGTCCCATAATCTTAAAAACATCTTAGAATATATAATATGATGGAGTTATTATTTTATTATGGTAACAACTTAGTAAGAGGAAGTAGAAGAATAAATTAACTTTGAAAGAAGGGATAAAACGATTACCTCTTCTTCGTGCGTCTCCTTTAAATTTTCACAAAAGGACTCCTTAGGATGAAGGTAGGGAAGTTGGGAGGATATTTGGTCATGTTTTGTGATTTTACACTGAATGAGGATAATATTAATTGTTAATATATATAATATTCATGTGATTTATTATTCATAAACACCATTTTAGTGAATTTTAAACTTTGAACATTATTTCATATTATAATTGTAATTACTTCTTAAAATTCACTATTACATGGTATGATTTTGAACATAATTTAAAGTACCCAATGATCTTGATTTTATTTTCATATTTAATTTTTAGGTTTCTCATTACATTGGTAACAATTCATACTTTTGGAGTACTTTAAGATTCATATTGGAAGACCACCAAAGTTGGCCATGAACAAACAACATTCTAGGTAAAGTGAACTGGACAACAACCCAATAAAAATACTTTATCAGACAATATCCATGCCCAATAATTCTGAAAATTGAACTAAAGATAGAGTTCATCATGGGAAATATTTCATTAAATAGTTTCCAAAGC
Organism: Viscum album; assembly: GCA_963277665.1. Taxonomy (NCBI): domain Eukaryota; kingdom Viridiplantae; phylum Streptophyta; class Magnoliopsida; order Santalales; family Viscaceae; genus Viscum; species Viscum album. The sequence goes on along the minus strand of OY728119.1, from coordinate 1,678,331,836 downwards.
TAATTCTTATTTTTGAATGGAGTTTCAACAGCCCGAGTTGGAGATAAAATTCTAGGCCAGATTCTCCGGCCCAGATTAACAGACCACCAATTTAATCATATATTGAAAACCAAAAATTAATTTGGGATTAAGTTTTATAGATAGATTATAGAAATCTATATCTTCATGTTTTTATTCCATGTACCACTCAAATTTGGCCATATAGAAGGACATTTAGGCACCTCTGTTTCGTGGATGAGAGTTGGCTGCCACTTCAGGTCTAGAATAAAGATGTCCACTCTCCCTTAAATTCCACCACCCTAGGCATACCATAATCAAGTGGGATAATTTGTACTATTGGGATCTCTAACCAAGACTCTTTAAATTCCTATTTAAGGTAGTGGTGGTGGAGAAGTTTATCATCTTTGGATGCTTTCTTTTATTGTAATGTTATGCTTTCACTTTTACTTTGTAATGTTCTTCCTCAATTATAAGTTGTTTTAATTCATCCTAGTTTCTTAATAAAAGTTATTCTTCTCCTATTATTCTGTTCTTCTACAACTCACTTTGATACCTTTTCCTCAAGGTGTGAATTTATTCACACCAAACCTTGTGAAATTATTCACACAACAGTGGAGTGATCATTTTCTTTTTATTGTTTTCTTTACTTCTTCAATTCCTCCCTCATGAGTCTACTTCCTGCTTCCATTGAAACCATAGAATCAATGGTGGGATAACCCAATCATGGGTTGATCCAAGGGAGTATCAAGGGTCTGTATTAGATTTTATTTATAACCCCATTGATGTCTAATCACTTCTTTTAATTGCGATTTTTATTTAATTATTTTAAAGATTCTTTGTCCTTATTGAATTTTAAGGACACATACTTCAAGTGATAATATGAAATTTTACCTTGGAGTGATCATAAATTTAATTCTCCAAGTGTATAGGTGATTAGTATTATAGTGTATTGGAATTAAACTAGTAAGTGATGAAGTTGTTTGATCTTCTTGAATAAACCCATCTTGAATAAAAGAAATTGAAATTGTTAAAAAATAATTTCATCAAATGAAACCCTTGTAATAACCTAGGATCAACCCTTATCATAATTCGAATCCACTTAAGTCATGTAGTATTCGCTTAAAATTATCTAAAATCAACCCAAATTTGTCCACTTAATATCCAAAATCAGTCCATAGAATGTGTGTGTCTATAGGTTTCTTCTTAGGTCTCTGAGGAATTGACAACCCAAGCTACTCTACAATTGACTGCTTAACCCTAAAAACTTGGTTAAATTTGGCTGAGACCAGGTTGGTTGAGATAAAGGGCTTTTTTGGTGTGAATTAAATAGAAAGGGAGGTGCCCTTTTATAAGAGAGGTGAGGGGTACTTTAGGAAAATATTGAAATATTAATTTATTATAAAATTATTTTCTGATTCTAATAGATGAAAATTGATATTTTTGAGGATAAGATAAGTATGGGTCGAAATAATCTCAACCAATAGGTTTTAGACATGTTTAGGTCATAAAATTAACCTTCTCTTTTATATTTAACCCTTTGTAAAATATGTTAACTCTTACCACGTCCACTTGTATTTTTATACTACATGGTTAATATCTTTACTATAAAATACCAAGAGAAACTAAAGTGGATCATTTATGAAATTTTTATCACTATTCAAGTTATTTTTCAGAAATATATATTTTTAGGATTTTTATATCATCTAATAAAATAGTATTTGTTTTAAAAACTCATTTATATCAATTTTGACACTATTTAGTAATCGATTCCTGTTAAAGTCATAACAACTTGATTCCTTTGAAACAAAGGAATTAAATTATACCAAATATGTCAATGTCTTCTATAAGATTCTTGGATGGAATAAAAACTTTAAAATTATATTTATTTTAGTATTTATAATATCATTCATTTCTTTCTTTCATTAATAAGGAAAATACTGCATCATTCTTGTGTCCAAAATAAATTTAATTATTTAATGTCTAAAAATTACAAATAAAATACCATGATGTAGGAAAGAATTTAATATTTCTAATGAATATTTATAGTCGAATTTATCTTATGTATAACCCTATATTAAAAATTCTTTAATTATTAAAATTTGAATTTGACCCTTTTAACTCTTCTTTAAATAAAATATAATAATTGTCCTAATCTTACACAAGTGGATTAAAAATGATCATATTTTTGTACTAAGGTTGATTTTGGTCTAAATAAACTTATACAATAGAATTAGGACATGTTTTAGGGTAATTTTATATTATTATAATGTTATTTTTACCTTTAATTACCCTATTCACCTTTAACTGTGGTAAATAAAATTAAAAAGTTAATATTCACCAAAAATTATTTTGATCCTATTAAACCACATTTTACTTATTGATGATAACCATGTATATAATATTTTTGAAATCCATTTCACAAAAGCAGTAAAATTACCTTTTATGCTAATTTGCAAATGTGCCTAGAAAGTGAGTAAATGTGCCTAGAAGGTGGGTAAAAAGATGTTAAAAAAGTTCAATAAATTTTTATAACTAATTCTATTATAAAATGACTCAAATTAATTAAATTGGGATAATATATGTATTATGTATCTAGTTTTACTTTAAGCTAAATTTTAATTAAAAATAATTATTTAAATTAAAAAGTCGGTTTTTATGTACTATGCAGTACTTTTCACTATTCATAAAAAATTTAATATTTTCAGAAAAATACCAAAAAATAACCCGAAGATAATTTTGATATTCTGAATTCAAAAATTAAGTTTATTTTAACAAATTCAATTTTTAGAAGTGTCTAAAATTAATTTTATTTTTGTTCACAAAAGGACATAAAAAGTAGTTCTTTTAAGAAAATAGTTTTTCTAAATATATAACTATTTTAACAAAAATTATACATTTCAGTATAAATATGTTTTATATATGTGAAAAAATTATAAATAACAATAAAATTTATTTTTTACTATTCATATTACAATATTTAATTGATAAATAAATACATCATTTAAATAATTATAATAATAATGTGTTGTTTCATAGAAACTCAATCTTGCATATAACGCAATCCAAGTCAGTTTTGCGTGCAATATAAGCTATTAAATTAATTTAAAGAGATAATTTACTATTAAATCTTGGGGTGTTACATTCTCCCCTCCTTCAATAAATTGCGTCCTCGTAATTTGAAATTGTTCTTTGAAAATAAAATGTTGAAAATAGAAAATACCTTTGTGGAAAACCCAAATCAGAAATAAGGTTAATAAAATTTAGTCTTAATAAGAGGGAAAGGGAAATGAAAAAGTCACCACCAAATTAGGATTTTGAATAAGATAACATTGGTAGAAATTAGATACACATAATTGGAGGGAAAAAGTAAATATTTACAGGGATTGATTGAGGTCATCAATCACAAACAGGTGAAAAATAAATGGATAATTAAGGGCCTCAAAGCCATAAATCTATGATGATTTAAAGTATCACCGGTTCAAAAAAATATAAGGTATTAGGATAACACATTTTTTAGATACTTTTTTTTGAATAGGAGGGATTAATTTAATATCAAGATAAGAACTCAAGAAAACATAATTGATTTCATTACCTGTCATAATCATAATCTCATCATTTGATTGTGCTTCGATCTATTTTCACTTCATCCCTTACACTAGGAAGTGAATGTTCAAATATGATTTTTCTACGCCTAAAGTTCATTTGATAAATCACAAGGTCCACAAGTATTCTCTTAATCCTCTAAATGTTTTCTAAAAACCAAAATGTTAGGTAAAAGTATTCAAAAAAATCATACTTTAACCACAAACAAAATATCAAGTGTTCAACTTACTCCATTACAACCTTTAGACTTATCCAAAATACTTGTGTCTAAACTCACAGTCCAAAAATTTATAAGGAATGTCAATATAACATAATGAACATCTCTTTTGTCACATAACAACATGTGAATACCTTCATCATGTATTCTATTCAAACATGGTAAAAACCTAAATTACCATAAGACCTTATTTGAATATGTATATACTTCATTATTCCTTCTATAAAACATAGAATACTGGATATAATCCTTAAATCCAAAAATGTTGTAATCTCCAATAATGATGGAATAAAAAAATGATTAATTAGTTCCAAGGTAGTTAATAATATCCAATATATTTTATCCAACTCAATTATCTCTTATTCAAAAATCATTACCTCAGACTCATGACTATTTTAAGGTTTATATTTCTCTCAACCATATATTTTCCAATAAGTTTAACTTACTATTGAGTCACTTTTCTTGGTAACACACAATCTCAAATCCATAATCAAATAGTACTGCAATAAAATCCATATTTATTTCCATAATTCATATAACCTATACATCATTGATACAACACTCAAATGACATAATTCTTCAATTAATAAACATAAATACATTAATTATTCCACATCAACTGTAGTAAAAACATGAGATTTAACTTGATCCATTTTCTTCTTCTAAGCTATATTTCCTTGACTCTTTGGAAAATTGTTTGCATAATGTCCCATATTTTTAGAATTATAACATTTCGCAGATTCTTTATTTCCCTTATAATCACAAGATTGGTTCCCTTTTTCTCCACATTTGTAACAAACTACCATTCCTTTTATGAAATTGTTAGGGTGTTTTTCCCACAATTATCACATAATGTAAAATCATTCTATCCTTTTTTACCTTTATCTATCTATTTCTCCACCATTCTATTCTTATCTTACTTTACTTTAATGTCATAAGACTTAGAGAATTCCTTTTCTATCTTGATAGCACATGAGACTATATATTCGTATGATGTGAAAGATTGTGAGACCAATACCCATCAGAGGAAAGGTTTTAAACCATCAAAGAATCGATCAATCTTACTCTTGGGTTATGTATGTATTCTATAGAATACCTTTCTAACCTTGTGAATTTAGACTCATACTTTGAAACATTTTCAACCTCCTTTTACCTTAGGCTCAGAAATTATCTTTCCATATCAGCTCACTATTCAGGAGGAAAGTATTTCTCTAGAAAAAGTTATTTAAACTCCCTCCATTCTATATTTCCCACTTCTTCATCCTTCTTTGTGTTTTGAATTAAGGACAACCATTGATCCGCATCTCATGAGAGATGATAAAATTCCATGACAACCTTTTCCCTTTCATTACTTCCCGAAGAAAGAAATATTTTCTCTATGGAACTTATCCATTTCTTAGCCACAAATGGATTTGTAGTCCTATTGAATGTTGGAGGTTGTTGTCTCGTGAATCGGTCTAACATTGATCCTCCACATTATGGATCAAGCTGCTCCATATGGGTAGGGTTATTATTCATAACCCGAGACATCTATACCAGTATGGTTATAAGATATTTAGTGCCAGTCATGTCACCATCCCCACTATCATTATCTTTCATAGGAGGGAAATCTCTACATAGATTATGTGAATTGATAAAATTCCCATTACTTCCACTAGGAGTCATTTCTAAACAATGTTATACACTAGATTTGGTTATAAATCATAATTCATAAATCCAAACTAGTAAAATAATTAAAATAAATTGAAAATTTTATGCATATCTAATCCATAATCATAAATATGGTTCCTTTGATGACATATTTACTCATAAATCCTTCATAATTGTTTGTAAATAAAATATGAACTATCATAAGCATATCCCCAAGAGAGTCAAACTAGGTGCACAGTAAGACCCGTTGTAGTATACCAGGATACCCCAGGTCAATCCCAAAACTCATTGGATGAGTTTTCAATCATAGGTACATCTGTGCTAGAACCACACCCACTTGTATTATCCAGACAGGGATGTATTACTTGGAAAACCCACATAATATCTACATTACCATTTTTTTAGATATTCTTCTATACTAATCCCCAAATTATATCTTAGGGTAATGTTCTCTAATCAAAGTTTTTCTAAATCAAGTTCCCAAGGTTTGTATTAAACTTCCTCTAATACCAACTATAATTCCACGACTCGAGAAGCCCAGAGCTGGTGCATTATTTTAATACATTTTCATGATTACAAGGAATCAAGTCCTGAAGGACTGATCAGTTTAGCAGTATTGGAAAATAGTTTACATACATGAACATTACATTACACTTTCTAACATAAAAAAAACATAAATAATACTTTAATAATTCCATTTTCCTCTAGCTTAATCCTATATATCAATCATAATAGACTTCATGGAATCCCGAGAAAATAAAATATAAGAAAGGGGTGAGATCAGATGGTTAGTAAGGGTAAGTAATTCAACGTAAGCTATAAACTTTTAAGGAAATATGTATAATAAAAACAATAGCCTTTTAAACATAAAAATTGAACATAATTTGGTACAAATAAATCAAACATTACTATATAAACATTCACACGAATATTCTACTAGTCGGATAGTCACATGTAATAACTAATTTCATAACGAGGGAATGTATAATTTCAGACATAATAACTACTACGTCAAGGACTTGTGCTCAGACCATTCACAAATATTCTATCAAGGCCTTGTTCCAAGACACTAGTTTGTCTCATGAGACCTACCTATGCATCGAGGGGCTATAGAGGGCCCTGCCCATCACTTACTAATTCCAATGCATTCTTCATATGAAAAGGGTGAAACATAACATAAACATTCACATTAAAACTAGCATATGAAATTTCAATACTTTAACCATAAACCATGAATGGTATAAAAATAGAACATCCACAGTCAAACATACCCTAACTCATTCAATACAATATGAAAGATTTTATTTATAATAAATCAACCTTAATCAAGAATAATTTCCAAAAAAGGATGTTGACATAGTTGAAAATAATAAGTAAAAATCTTTAAGAGAAATATCCCTTTTTCATGAAATAATTTAAAAGTATCACAATTTATAAAGGAATTCATTTAAAGAGATTTTTAAATCAAAGTGTCCCATACCACATTGAAATTTTTTAAATAATTTGGAATTTTAATACAATCATGTTCATATAAATAAATCCTTAAAACCATTTTGAAAACATGGACATTAATTAAATAGATTTAAAATAATAAATATTTAAAACATTTAAATTGATGATATAGTTAAAGAGTACCTTCCATAAAACCTTAAAATATTCCTTTTGAAAACATTTTTATGGAACATGGACAAGGATGATAAATATGTCCCAGTAAATACTTACACATAAACAATCTCAGATAATAATGAGATTGAAGAATTAACCCTTACCTTAGGTCCGATACTCTTTGTACATGTCTGAAACTCCTTTATAATGTTTTTAAACATATTATTAACTTATATCAGAATCATAATAATATTTATTATATCATATATTATTTTTTTATGACTTTATATTACCCATTTATTAACAATTCCAAGTTAATGCAACATTTCGGGTAATAATCGCTTTGTTTATCATACATGTTTTGACTTGTTATTACTGATCATATTAATTAGACCATGATTTAATTAATTCTAGAGTGTATAATATGATTTATATATCATATATAAATATAAATAGATATATGAAATAGAATACACCGTTTATGGAGGTGGTAGACCGTACGTACACATGAATGTTGTTTCCATTTTCGTATCGTATGGAAGTAAGTGAATGAAATATATGTATATATATATCATACTAGTAGAATTATTATTCCATATATTTAATAATTATTAATAATATTTATTCTTAAAATCATTCTGGGATGGTGAACAAGGAAGATGAGTCTCATCGCATCGTGAAGATGGTAAGCCATACGTACGCACCAGTGACGATATCATTTCCTTAATGGTTAAATGGTATGGAATTGGAGGAAATATGAATTTTATAGAAACAATATCATGTTATATTTATTATTTAAATCCATTATATTCATCTTTATACCCATATAAATAAAGTGTACATGAAAAACAATTTACACCACGGTGTGGAGACGGTAAGCCATACGCACGCACACATGGTGCTATTGTTTTTCTTAGGATGGGTCAAAAAAGGAATATGGTTGTCCCATAATATTAAAAAAATATCATAATATATTATATTATGGATTTATTATTTTATTATGGTAACAAATTTTTAAGATGAAGTAGAATAAGAAATGAACTTTAAAAGTAGGGATAAAATGATTACCTCTTCTCTATGTATCTCCTTTTGATTTGCACAAAAGGACTCCTTAAACTGGATTTTTTTCCAATGTTTTACCTCTAGGATGAAGGTATAGAAGTTGGGAGGATATTTTGGCAGGTTTTGGCCGAGAAAAAGGGATTTGGAGGTGTTAATTAAAGACAAAGGGAGGTGCTCTTTTTTAAGAGAGGTGAGGGGAACTTTAGGAAAATCTTGAAATATTAATTTATTATAAAATTATTTTTGGATTCTAATTGTGAAAAATTGATTTATTTCTAGGATAAGATGATTATGGGTAGTTATAATATCAACCAATAGGTTTTATACATGTTTAGAGCATAAGATTAACCTTATATTTTATATTTAACCCTTTGTAAAATAACTTAACTCTTACCATGTCTTCTTGTATTTGTATACTACATGGTTAATATCTTTAGTATAAAATTTCAAGAGAACCTAAATTGGATAATTTATGAAATTTTTATCACTATAAAAGTTATTTGGATGAACTATATATTTTTATGATTTTTATATCATTTAATAAAATAGTATTTGTTTTAAAAACTCATTTATGTGAATTTTGACACAATTTAGTAATTGATTTTTGTTAAAGTCATAACAACTTGATTCATTACAACCAAAGGTATTAACTCATACCTAATATTTCAATGTCATATATAATATTCGTGGATGGCATAAAAAATTTCAAATTATATTTATTTTAATATTTATAATATCATTTATTTGATTCTTTCATTAATAAAGAAAATACTACGTCATTATTGTTTCATAAATAAATATAATTATTCAATGTCTAAAAATTAAAAATAAAATACCATTATGTAGGAAATAATTTTATATTTATAATTAATATTTATAGTCTAATTTATCTTATGTATAACCCTATATTAATTTTTTTTAGTTATTAAAATTTGAATTTGCCACTTTTAACTCTTCTTTAAATAAAATATAATAAATGTTCTAATCTAACAAAAGTGGATTAAAAATGATCATAATTTTTTAATAAGGTTTATTTTGTTCTAAATAAACTTATCCAATAGAATTATGAAATGTTTTAGGATAATTTTTTTGTTATTATAATATTATTTTTACCTTTAATTACCCTATTTACCTTTAACCGTGGTAAATAAAATTCAAGAGTTACTATTCACCAAAAATTATTTTGATCCTATTGAACCACATTTTACTTATTTATGAAAACCATGTACATCATATTTTTTAAATTCATTTCACAGAAGTGGTAAAATTATGTTTTATGCTAATTTGCAAATGTGCTTAGAAGGTGGGTAAATGTGCCTAGAAGGTGGGTAAAAAGATGTTAAAAAAGTTCAATGAATTTTTATATATAATTATATTATAAAATGACTCAAATGACTTAAATTGGTATAATATATGTATTATGTATCTATTTATGACTTTAAGATAAAATTTATTTAAATGAAAAAGTTAGTTTTTATGTACTGTGCAGTATTTTTCACTATTAATAAAAAATTTAATGTTTTCAGAAAAATACTAAAAATTAACCCTAAGCTAATTTTGATATTATAAATTAAATAATGAAGTTTATTTTACCAAATTAAATTTTTATGTGTGTTTAAAATTAATTTTATTATTTTTCACAAAAGGACATAAAAAGTAGTTCTTTTAAGAAAATAATTCTTCTAAATATATAACTATTTTAAAAAAACTTATACATTTAATTATAAATTTGTTTTATTTATGTGAAAAAATTATAAATAACATTTAAAATTTAATTTTTACTATTCATATTAAAATATTTAATTGATAAATAAATATATCGTTTAAATAATTATAATACTAATGTGTTGTTTTGTAGAAACTCAATCTTGCGTATAACGCAAGCCAAGTCGGTGTTGCGTGCAATATAAGATATTAAATTATTTTAAAGTGATAAAGTTCTATGAAATTTTGGGATGTTATAGAAATTGAACATGCCTATATAACACCATGAACATGGATTTATTTAGGCTATATATTTTCCATCAAAGGTTCTGAGATATCAACTTCTATTGAAGAACATAAGGAAAAATACTTTCTTACATTATTGATTAATGAAATATTATAGGTGATGTACCCAATGTATCCTACCTCACAACAAACATATATTTTCATGGTTATCATCAATACATAAATGTATGTGACTTATAATACTCATTATTAATAGTATTAAATTCTAAGTATTAATACACAAATTCTCAGATAGGAACATCCAGTAACACATATAAATGTGGATTTCCTAATGGTGGGCCTCGTTCTCATAATTTTCTATATTGGAAAATTACCAAGGGAATATACCATGCGAAAGTTCCTCAAAGTCCTAAGAGTATTCTCCCTAGTAGTAGATATCATTTTTTCCCTCAAATGATTTTACTCATCTATAGAACATATATTTAAGAATACTATTGTGGAACTTTTGGGTTCCCATACTAACAGGGAAGTTTTATGACCTTTTAGTGTGAAAAATACTCTTAGGACATTATCACATACTATATCATAGAATAGAACAATCATGATATGATAATAAGTTTATTAATATTCAGAATAATGAATAAATGTTAACATAAAGTGCATAGAAGTGGGTTATAGGGAACCAACTCTAACATATTTTATATGATATGTTTGGAAAGGAATATCTAGAGAATTCTCCTAAGTTCATCACATTATCCTTCAACTATAATTGAAGATACTCCTCAGGGATTCAAGTGATTCAAAAGAGATCTACACCAATGGTATTGACAAAAATATAATTCCATTTTTCTAGACTATGGCCCCACACTTTTCATTATTGATAAATTTATGCAAGTATAAAAGTTCTTATTTGATGTTTCAGTGAGAAATTTGTAGCATGAAACCGATTCTGACATAAAGTAATAGAAACTTAGATGAGTGAGAGAATAATTGGTAGATTCTATTGACTCCAATAATAGTTTCATACAATAATTTCAGTAAAAGTAATAAGGAAAAAAGGACTCCCCTTGGGATGCCACCTCTGATTTCTAGTCACTACCACCTATCTAACTAAGCAGAAACCAAGGAAAAATATTAATAACCCCTCCCCACAACAATCACCTCTAATTAATATCCCACATATATCCAAATAGACCCAACCCCTTCCCCATATATATTATAATACTTTACCTTCCAGTCTATTACCCATACCACCCATACAAGACTAACCCCTTAGCCTAGGTATGCCTAAATAGCAGCACCCCATTCCCCTTACATTGTCCACACACAAACAGTAGCTGAAGCCAACCAAATTATTATCAATTATTCCCTACTAAAAGTACACCTTTTCTTCAAGGTTAAAAATATGCTTGGAGGCTCCAAACTATATTCTACAATGATTCCCTACAAGAACCTTTTCACACAGGATAATGAATCTAAAAATATGGTATCATGCTTCTGATATGTTCATATAGGTGAATTGTAATGTTTTTTGGGGGTTATAACCCCTTAATGAATAAGGAATAATATTCACTTAGTTATCTTTGAATAACATTGTTGAGATCTTACCATGAATCCCTAATTTTAACTTTCCATATCAAACATACCCTTATGAGAATTGGTGAAAACTGAAGGAAATTTTTTTCAAAAAAAGAACACCTTAGCTGTGTAGTAATATTTACAAAAATAAAAAATATATCCATAAATATTTATTTGTAGCCATATGGGTTACAATAACAAGGACCCATAATTTCCCTCCCAACTAAAAAAGAGGAATCCCATAGTTGACAGTCCTTTATAGGATCCAACACATCTGCCACACTAAATTGAATAGAATCTATAACACTTTCAATCAAAATATGAGAAAATAATATAGATACCCATAAAATCTTGTCCATTGGAGAATAAAACACCCCATTTTGGGAGGAACATGATCAAATGACCTAATAATGCTCAAAATAGCATCACCTCCTCCATTTACCCAAAGAATCCTTCCCTTGGGTAGTAATTTTGTCCAAACAGAATCAAAGTTACTAGAAGGATGATCTGTTTGTCATTTTGTTGGGCCTGTCAGGAATGATTTTGGATGATAAACTTCACCAGACACCATTTTTTTGAAAATTTTTCCTCTATGTTGCTAATAAATCTCCAAGGATGATCACAGATCATATAAACTTTTGTTTTATCCTAGAAATATTATTCTCTCTACTTTGTGAAGTGTTGATAGATAATAACTATGTATCAACACTAATAGCAGCATTCCCTATGTATTAATGGAACATTTAGCATTGTTGTGTTGTAGAAACCATGTTTATATCAGAATAGTATGATTTATTATCATGTTTTCTAACCTATTGTGTAGTAAAAATAGTGTTTGGAATATGATGGAACACTTTCTAATATAGTGGTTCTGAGAAAATATGTTGTCACTTTGAGAATCAAATCAAGTAAAGGTTGTCATTAATCTTTCTAGACTTGAGAGTGGTATTAGAGGAGGATCGATCTTATTTCTTGAGATAATTCTCAGAGAGGGAGTGCTCTAGGTATTTTAGAGGATTCTCTCTAAATATCATTGTGCACAATACAAAATGAATTATCTTTATTAAGAGAATAATAAAATTGGGTTTATATACTGCTAGGGTTATAAAATAATAATTTTTCATGTGCCCTTATTATTTCTATAGTCCCTGTGGAAACCCATGTAAATAATAATAATAATACTCCTTAAAATGCACTAAACTTATGAATTAAATTAAATATTATGTATTAAAATAAACATCAATATATATTATTTCTCATCATACCAATAAACTTGGTCTACTATTCCTCCAAAATATTTTTCAAGACTAAAATAATTACTATTTATTTAATAATTAAATATAACTGCATTATTAACCAATAAATAAGTAAATATTCTATTCACTAAATAGTAAATAAATATTTATTAAATATTTTGATCACCTAACATTCTCTCGAATAACTGGTGGTGAAATATATGAGATCAAGAAAAAAAAGAATAATTATGAAACCACATATGAGATTAATATTTATTCAACTTGTTAAATAATAAATAATAATATATTACTTAACTAAGATTCTGGATACACTTAGTGTGTGACCCTCTAGGCCTCTTTTCTAGTGGTATTAGGTGAAACTGCCTAAAGTCCAAGGTTGGAATCTATAAACACACCAAGGAACCCCTAAAGGAATAAGTTAATTCCACAAAAACATAATAACTCATATGTATGCCTACTATGTAATATAATCCCTTTATCATGATATCTCTAATCAAGCTGGCTACATGCTGGCACTATCAACTTATGTACTTGATGTCTCTTTCTTTGAATTTTTGAATGTAGAACTTGACTATAGAACACCATGACCACATATTTATTTAGGATAGCTCAAATTCATCAAAGGGATTGAGATATTAACTTTTATTAAAGTACGGAAGGTAAATATCCTCTCTCTCATTATTCATTAATGTAATATTACTTGTGACACACCCAACATATCCTACTTCACCATGAACATATATCATCACAATTTTTTTTTCAATACATAAAACTACATGATTTATAATAATAATTAATAATAATATTAAAATATAAGGATTAATACACATGTCCAAAGAAAGGAACGTCCAATGACACATATAAATTGTGATTTTCTATCGGTGAGCCTCATTCTCATAATTTCCTATGTTGAAAATTACTAAGGGAGTACACCATGAGAAGGTGACTCAAAGTCCTATGAGCCTCCACCCCTAATATCCTATATCATCTGTGTCCCTAAAATGATTTAATATGGCTACAAAAAATATATTTATGACTAATGTCATGACACATCTGGTTTTTCATCATAGTGGGGAACTGCAATGACCTTTCAGTATGACAACTAGCCTTAGTGCATTATCACATACTATTTCACGTAGAATAACAATCATGATATGGTAATGATTTTATTAATATTCAAAAAAATGAATAAAAGTTATCATAAAGTACATAGAATTTGGTTCTAGGGAACCAAATCCAACATATTTCATATGATAAGTTTGGAAAGGCATCTCTAACCCCACACTTTTCATTGTTGATGACATTATATAGGTCATAAAGTTCTTATTTGATGATTCATTGGAAAAGATATAACATGAAACTAATATTGACATCAGGTAATAAGAACTTAGATGAGTGATAGGATAATCAGACACTTCTATTAATTCTAACAACATTTTCAAAGATGAATTTACTAATAATTAAGAATAAGGAAAAAGGACTCCCCTCGGGACGCCACCTCCAAGGCCTAACCACTACCACCTATCCAACCTAACTGAAACCAAGGGAAAATATTAGTAACCCCTCCCCAAAACATTCACCTCTAATTAATACCCCAACTAGAGTTAAATAGACCCAACCACTCCCCCATACAAATTAAAATACTATAACTTGATGTTAATTACCCATACCACCCTTACAATACCAACCCCAAGCCTAGGTATTCCTAAGTAGAATCACCCCATGCCCCTTACACATTCCACACACAGACAACAAATGAAGCCAACATAGTTATTATCAATTTTTCTCTTCTAAAATTCCATGTTTTTTTACAAGGCGAGAATCATGCTCGGAGCCTCCACCCTTCTATACTACAACAATGACAAGCATAAACCTATTAAAATTGGGTAATGAATATGAAAATATGGTATCATTCTCCCGATCTATTCCTAATGGTGAATTATAAATATTTTTGGGGGTTCTAACCCCTTAATGAACGAGGAACAAAAATCCCTTAGTTATCTTAGAATAAATTTTTAGTGTTCTTACCACAAATCCCTACTACCAACTTTCCATATCAAACATTCCCTTATGATAAATGATAGAAACTAAAGGAAAAAAGTCATCCTAAAAAGTATAAGGAACCGACCTTAAACATTACATAATCTAGTAAATTCCTTTAGAATTAAATTATTTACATTACCAAATATATTTTTAGTTTATAATTTTAGAAATTCAGGATATAATTCATACATATCAACCCATAAGCATACAAAAAGGATACTACTAAAAAATATTAATTTTTTTCATCATACAAAATCTTTTATTAAAAACATGAAATCTTTTCCTGAAATGTCTTCACAACATTCATCTTGGATTCTCATTTTCTCTTAACCATCACTTAAAACATGTGAAAAACATTTTAAAAATTGGTATGAGAAAAAAATCTCATTAAGGGATATAAAAATGAGGAGAGAGATCATTATTACATGAATACATATGAAATCATTTTCATAAAGATATACTTCTCACCCAATATGTATCATATAGTTACATTATGAAAACAAGATATTTAAATAGAACATAGAAAACATAAATAATACAATAATGATAAATTGGGGAATTAATTACTTAATATTGTAACCCTCATAGCTACCTTATGATTTTTAACCCTCATGGCTACCTTACAATGTAACCCTCACAACTACCTTATGGTGTAACCATTACAGTTACACTTGGAGTAACCATATGACCGACCTCCAACTTAAACATACCAAATGAATTAAAGGGATATATAAGTACCAAAATTAATAATAAAAAATTCCCAATAACTATAATAGAATCATAAAATAGGAATACTAACATCATATAAATCATTTCTTTTAAAAAAAATAAAAGAAATGAAAAGAGGTTTTTTATAGGAAAGTCCCTTACAAATATCATATGTTTGAAGTTGGAATTAATAAAATGAATGGAATATGTTTATACACTATAAATACACATAATAAAACATAATATAATCAAAATTAAATATAAAAAATAATCTTAGTACCATAGAATCAATAAAGTAGAAGGTTAACCCAAATGATAGAAATTGAGTTAAGAATTCTCTTACTCCAGGTTCGTCTTACTTAAAATGTATTCAAACATCCTGTATAATGGATAAAATAGTGTTATTAATATTTTAAATAAAAATATTTATTTTTATAACACCTTATATGACCATTTTATAAAATTATTCCACCAAATTATTAATTATATTTTGTTATTTCCAACATTTCAGGTGTGTTATTTACATGTTTTCCATGGTTGGTTCATAATGGATTTTCTTGTCGAAAGGAAGTGAAACCACAGAAGTGGAATTAAATGGTATTAATATGTTTAAAAAATATAAAATGATACCATACATATTTTTTTTTCATATATTATGATGAATCATTAGATAAAACATTAATGATATTCAATTAGATCATTTTGACAGTTCTTCGATAATCACAAAATAGTTTTGTTATATAATTTAATATTATATATATATGTTAAATACAGAACATAAAAGAGTTTATATCATATAATTTAAAATCTATTTTAACAATTAAAATGATTTTATGACCATCCATCAAGGTGGTAATGGAAATTGAAAACACATCGTCCATGATGTTGGTAAATCGACACATCAGAGACGATCTTTTTATTTTTAGAATAAATGGGAGAGGAGAAGAATTATAATGATGAATTTTTCCATAAACATGATAAAATTAAATTATATATAATATACTATAGTTTTAATTCCTATTGTATAAGGTTAGGTGAAGAGAGTATAAGAAAATAAAAATAATTGAAAAGGAAATAAAAGAAAATGAAAGCTTGATTTATCCACCTTGAGAACCTCTTTAAGGCCTTCAATTTTATCTTTTTGGTGAGACCAATAGGTCTTTAAATTGGGTAAGAGTATTGGGAAGAGTATAGGGAATAATTTTTACATTTATCAAAGTTTTATAAGTGTGATGAGAAGAGGTGGTGATGGGTGGTATTTATAGTAGAGGAGAGGGAGGTTTTTCCATAATTTAAATCATTATTTTATTATTTTTCAAAAGACAAGAAATAGTGTTAGTTCTTGTGAATAAATAAAGTAATTAGTGCATGTGAGTTTGTAACATTGGTGTATCCTTATCATAACATCATCCATGACTCAATAATTCATGTAATTAACTTATTTCGTAAATTATCGTATTTCGCTATTCACCAAAACATCAAGCATTTCAAAAAAATCCCAAAAATTTACCAAAACAATTTTTGAACACGTATAATTAAGAAATGAAATCCATTTTACTAAAATAATTTTATAAATTTGAAAAATTTAATTTCTAAATAAAATCACAATGTATTCAAAAAATAACATTTTTAAAACTATAACTGATTTTATAACACCTTGAAAAATTAATCAAGGTCTCATAAAATTATATTATAACCATAAGAAAAAAAATTTTATGATTACATTTTATGAAAATAAATTTTCATTTAAATTATTAAATTAAGCATAAAATTGTAATTACATATTTATGACTCACAAAAATACCAACACTTAATTTACAATTTTTAGAAAAATTATTTACTTGTTCAATGATATAAGTATATAATATTTTCAATTATAGGATGGATAAATTTTATTTATACTTTATTAGGTGAGGTTACTAATATATTGGCTAGATTACTATTCATAATGGTCATGTTACTATTCCTAAGGTCAAGTTACTATTTCATCAATATAAATTCCTTAATTTCTATAAATATCAATTATTTCATTATAAATTTTTATTAAATTTAAATATTTAATTTAAAAATGAAAAAAAATAATTTTATAAGTACTTGCGTTATTACATTCTCCCCACCTTCTAGAAACTACATCCTCGCAATTTTTTATTTTCTTATTAGATAAGTGAGGTTACCTTTCCCTCATAGCATTTTCAGACTCCCATATTACTTCTTCAACCATGTGGTTTCTCGAATTTTTTTTAACCTAGTGGATTACCTTATTCTGAAATACTTTCTTTCTTCGATCAATAATTTGAATAGGTTTTTATTCATAAGAATGGTTCTATTATAGCTAAAATACTTCTGGGATCAAAACATGAGATGAATCTTGTAACGACCCAAAATTTTGAATAAATCTTGTTTCCTAATTTTAGGTGTTATTTTATTTTTATACTCAACAAAAATGTTTCATTTGATAACATGAGTATAATTAAAATGAGACTGTTGGGTTTTGACTGTTATTTGACCATTGTTAAATATGACCGCTGGAAACTAAACGTTTTGACTATTGTCTCTAAATACAAGCAATCTTGGTTAATTAATATAGAAAGAAGATTTGATGGCCTCACCCAGTAGTCTTGGTCCAATCGAAGCCCATCTAACAGAACTTTGGAAGGAGGTAGCACCACTGGGCTTTGCTCTGGACCAAACCCAAGCTGAACTTCATCGTGTGAAGCTAGAACGGAATCGCCTTTGCGAGAAGTTCAAACTAATAGAAATTACTACTCGTGCGATGTTGGTCGAGCCTCCCTCGAATTCTCTCACCTTATCACACCTTACACTTAGGTCATATGCTGGTGTGATAAGGGGCTATGTAAGGAGACCGTAACTGCCTTGTGTAATCCTTTGTTTTAAATAAAAACTGGGATTTCTTCTTATGATGAAGTTTATGAATTTTCAAATGTCTGGATAAATATAGTATGCATATTTTTAATGAATTTTAGGAAAAGGATATTTTAAAAAATGTTTATGTAAACCTTAAATAAATAAAAATGTGTAATGATTTTCAAAAAATGGTCTTCTTCAATTATGTTCAGTACGAAATTTAGAGTCTAATAAGACCAACTTTATTTTTGATGAATAGTAAATTATGAATAGTGATTTTATGCTTAGGATTAGTAATGTGACCAAATGGATTAGTAATTTCACTCAAAGAAAATTTTAATATAATTTAGACACCTAGATTAAGTAATGAGATTCAATAAAATGGGTAAAAAAACAGTTTCATAAATTATTATTCAAGTATTAGTTTTTTCAGGTGAATAGTGTTTTTTAATTAAAAATTTAATTAAAAATATTTAGAAAATTATTTTTATAAAATGGATTTCATTTTTGAACTCAGAGCGTCGATATTATGTTATGCTAATTTTTGGGGATTTTTCTGAAAAAAATGAATTTTCGGTGAATAGTGTGTTTATTTAAAAATTAAATTAAAAATAATTAGAAAATTATTTTTATAAAATGGAGTTCATTTTTGAAATCAGAGCATTTATATTTGGTTAAGGTGAAATTTTGGGATCTTTATGAGAAAGTTGAATTTTCAGTGAATAGTAAAAATACAGTTTTAGGGTTTCGGTATGTTTAATGACATCATAACTGTGTCATGATGATGTCATGAGATATTTTAAGGGTTGGCCGGACAAGGGTGATGAATTATTGTTTTGGGGGCCCCATGGGGCCTAACTCCATGGTAAATGCCAAGAGAGAGCACATGGTTTTGAGAAAAGCACTTGTGAGGTGTCCTTTGGCCATTAATGCCATGTCCCCTCACTTTCCCTATAAATACCCACCCTTTCCTCCTTTATTTTTCACTCCCAACTCTCCGCCAATGATGTTATGGTCTCCTTACCTCCCAAGGAGTCCTCCCAAGGTGCCCCCAAGCCCTCAAGGTCCAAACCTTTGAGTTTTAAGAGTTACGTTTTAAGGTAAGGGATCTGATCTCTCTCTTTCTTTTCAAGTAATCTCTTTTATGTAATTTCTTTTATGCTCCATGTTCTTATGTTAAAGGATGTTCTTTTATACTCGTATTACTTCCCTTTTCATGTTCATATAATGAGAGATCCCCTCTTACTCTCATTATTTCGTTTTATGATGTTTTAAGTGGCGCCGTTAGGCTGCCGAATTTTTTGTAACGGATTCTTTCTCCCTTCTCATTTTTGAAGATCTATTTTCATGTAAAGTATTTCAAGTTCCTTTTTATTATGTTGGGGTATGATCTCTAAATTTATCATACTGATCTTTTATGATCATATTATGAGAGACCCCATTTTATCTCTTCAACTCAGTACTTTGAAGTTTTAAGTGGCGCCGTTAGGCTGCCGAATTTTTAAGTGGTTCTTTCACCTTTCTCCTTTTTCAAAGTTCTAATTTCATGTCAAGTATTTCAAGTTCCTTTTTATTTTGTTGGGGTATGATATCTAAATCTATCATACTGATCTTTTATGTTCATATGATGAGAGACCCTATTTGATCTCATCAATTCATTTTTGTTGAAGTTTAAGTTGCGCCGTTAGGCTGCCGAATTTCTAAGGGGTTCTTTCACCCTTCTCGATCTACTTTCATGTCAAGTCTTTCAAGTTACTTTTTATTATGTTGGGGTATGATATCTATATCTATCATACTTATCTTTTATGTTCATATGATTAGAGACCCTATTTTATCTCATCAATTAATTTTTGTTGAAGTTTAAGTGGCACCGTTAGGCTGCCGAATTTCTAAGGGGTTCTTTAATCCTTCTCATTTTCGAGATCTACTTTCATGTCAAGTCTATCAAGTTCATTTTTATTATTTTGGGGTATGATATATATATCTATAATACTGATCATTTATGTTCATATTATGAGAGACCCCATTTGATCTCGTCAATCCATTTTGGGAAGTTTTAAGTGACGCCGTTAGGCTGCCGAATTCTCATAAGAGAAATCTTATTTTTGTCTTCCTTTCAAGTTCTTCGTTTCATATGGCATATCATTCAAATTTCATTACCATGTTCTTAAATACTATATATTCTGTTCCCCTACTGTTTTATGTATCATTTTTGAGTGGGTTACCCATGTCCCCTCTCTTTTCAATGTTTTCTAAAACCATGTATCGTAGACGTTATGCTGCATAGTTTTCGTCTCAAAATGCCTCCCTCTTTATCTCAAAATTATTTTATGTTATTAAGTGAATACTAAAAGCTCTTATTTATATCAGGGTATTCACATATATATCAAAATGTCTTATTTTAAATTCTGGGAT
This sequence comes from Viscum album, assembly GCA_963277665.1. Classification (NCBI taxonomy): domain Eukaryota; kingdom Viridiplantae; phylum Streptophyta; class Magnoliopsida; order Santalales; family Viscaceae; genus Viscum; species Viscum album. The sequence continues at coordinate 1,678,310,884 of OY728119.1, read as the reverse complement.
TTACATACATGAAACCCGCTTTCCCTTTTCCTTGGGTTTAAAGTGACATAAAGATCATGTCTTTAAAGCAGTTTTTAAAACGTTATGATTATGAAATGAAACCCATTTATTTTATGCTATATGGGTTGTTTATGAAATTATTGATGATGATATATGTGGCTCACATGATAATAAAGACATGTCAAGGGTGCGCCCAGATATCACTCCAATGCATTGGGTAAAGACTTAATCTCTAGAGATGACCTTTTAGACTGATACCTTGGTGAATAACCTTGGTAATTTTTAATGACACCTTGGGGATGGACCTTGGTGAAACAAAATGATTGTCAATATTAAATGTTTTAGCCACATCTTCAAGTTATAAAAAAATGTTATTTTTATTATGATATTCCACATGATTCTTTCTCATTCCTTAAAGTTCTTTTTCATGACATAGTTGATGTATCTCAAGTTCACATGTTAAATGTTTCTCTTGTTTCCCTTACTGGGCCTTCTGCTCACCCTTTCTTTTGATGTATGTCCCCAGGTTATGATATGCAGTAATGAACCTAGGATGAACATGAGGAGAATCCTTTGAAGTGTTTAAGAAGAATGTTTTTTGTGGTTTTCATGTTTTATGTTCCTGGTTTCCAAGACAGTAAACCTTAAAGATCCTCAGTTTTGTGTAATGAAATGAAAATTTATGTTATAAAAAGGCGGGATACTATAGTTGGTATCAAAGGATGGTTTAGTTATTTGTGGAAATTAGGATATGAAAACTCTAGGAAGAACCCTATATAAAAGTTTAAATATAGGAAATCTTCCTAATATTTTGGTGAGTATTGAGTAAGGGGTTGCCAAGCAAATACATCCCTGTCTGGATACGAGCAGGTAGAGGTGGCTCTGGCACAGATGTACATAGGGGTAAAACCCGAAAACACCGCTTTGAGCTAGACTCGAACGGGAACTGGTACACGACAACGGGCCTTACTGCACTCTTGGTTACGACACTCCCAGGGGATATGCTTTGGTAAATTCATAGGCTTAGTATGAACCATTGTTAAAGGAACAAAGATACAATAAAATAAATATTCACATAAGAATATATGATCATGGATAACCTAGATGGGAACCTAGGGGATCACAAGTTAGGGTATACTTTTCTTCTACAAGTTATCCTTATATTCTTTCAGTTCCTTTTCATGATTATTGATTAAGTATTTAAGCCCCTATTTATACTTTCTCTTCCTAGTTAATGGTGGGAAATGGAATAACATGTCCCAACAACCAATGTGATAGAAAATGTGACGATTTCCGTATTAATATGACAGAGATGATTAGGGGACTAAAAGATGATTATTATTTTGGAAGATGTTTACTATTTTGGGAACCCTATATGATCGAGGTAAATAGATTACTATGGTATTTTCATTGAGGAGTAAGGTTGACTTATATTTTGAAGAATCGATGAATTTAAGGCGGACTTATAGTAATTTAGGTTACTTATGGAAATGATTAACCTATCTTGGGGTAAATATGTTTAGGTTAGTTACTTTTGTTATAGGATGTTAGGAGTGGTTGATGTTGTTTGAAGATGAATGATAAAGTTTACCTTGGAAGACTATGTTATCAAATCCTTCTTGTATTTGGGTTTCAATCTTAGTTTGGTTTATTTTGAGGATTTTTAAGGACAGTTATTTACGGAATGGTCTATGATGAACTCTGGGTAGTACCATGGAACTTTGAAGATTTAAAACTAGTTTCCATTCCTATGGGATTATTTCTTTTTGAAGAGTTGTTTTACCTTACCCTTTCTGTTTTTGGGATAATGTTTAAAGATAGATGAAATAGATGGTTAATCTTTTGTGGATTATGTGATTCTCTAGAAGATGATTCTTGTGTTTTGATGAGACCAAGTGTTTTTGAATGCTCATCGTTTGGAGAAAAGATTATTTTTGGGTAGAAACTTATTAAAGTATGAAACTCTACATGAAGGTAGGTTTATTTTCTTATGTTTCTGTTCTATGTAGTAAATTAATTCCTCAAAATTATGAAATGGAATGTAAAACAAAAACGTTGTTGGTTTACGTTTCCTAATAGGTAATCAAAGACCGTTTACACACATCATAAGTTTGGGATTTTCTTATGGTTAACTTTCTCCTAATCATGTTTTCTATCAATCTCCCCCAGAACTTGACCCTTTGTTTTTTTTATTCCATGCCCATGTTTTCTTACATGGGATCCTAGTATGGGTTAACTCGGGTGACCTTTTTACTTCCCTTTCTTTCTTTTAAAGTAATAATTTTACTGACTCCTTTTCCGATGTGGGTCTTTCAATGAAATTTCAAAACCCAATTTTAAAAATTGCGAGGAAGCAATTTCTTAAGGGGGGAAGATTGTAACGACCCGAAATTTTGAATAAATCATGTTTCCTAATTTTATGTGTTATTTTATTTTTATACTCCATAAAAATGTTTCATTTGATAACATGAGTATAATTAAAATGAGACTGTTGGGTTTTGACTGTTATTTGACCATTGGTCAATATGACCGCTGGAAACTAAAGGTTTTGACTATTGTCTCTAAATACAAGCAATCTTGGTTAATTAATATAGAAAGAAGATTCGATGGACTCAACCAGTAGTCTTGGACCGATCGAAGCCCATCTAATAGAACTTGGGAAGGAGGTAGCACCACTGGGCTTTGCTCTGGACCAAACCCAAGCCGAACTTCATCGTATGAAGCTAGAACGGAATCGCCTTTGCGAGAAGTTCAAACTAATAGAAATTAGTAATCGTGCGATGTTGGCCGAGCCTCCCTCAGATTCTCTCACCTTATCACACCTTACACTTAGGTCCTATGTTGGTGTGATAAGGGGCTATGTAAGGAGACCATAACTGCCTTGTGTAATCCTTTTTTTTAAATAAAAATTGGGATTTCTTCTTATGATGAAGTTTATGAATTTTCAAATGTCTGGATAAATATAGTATGCATATTTTTGATGAATTTTAGAAAAAGGATATTTTAAAAAATGTTTATGTAAACCTTAAATAAATAAAAATGTGTAATGATTTTCAAAAAATGTTCTTCTACAATTATGTTCATCACGAAATTTAGAGTCTAATAAGACCAACTTTATTTTTGATGAATAGTAAATTATGAATAGTGATTTTATGCTTAGGATTAATAATGTGACCAAATGGATTAGTAATTTCACTCAAAGAAAGTTTTAATATAATTTAGACACCTAGATTAAGTAATGAGATTCAATAAAATGGGTAAAAAAATATTTTCATAAATTATTATTCAGGTATTAGTTTTTTCGGGTGAATAGTGTTTTTTAATTAAAAATTTAATTAAAAATATTTAGAAAATTATTTTAATAAAATGGATTTCATTTTTGAACTCAGAGTGTCGATATTATGTTATGGTAATTTTTGGGGATTTTTCTTAAAAAAATGAATTTTCGGTGAATAGTGTGTTTATTTAAAAATTAAATTAAAAATAATTAGAAAATTATTTTTATAAAATGGAGTTCATTTTTGAAATCAGAGCATTGATATTTGGTTAAGGTGAAATTTTGGGATCTTTCTGAGAAAGTTGAATTTTTAGTGAATAGTAAAAATACAGTTTTAGGGTTTCGGTATGTTTAATGACATCATAACTGTGTCATGATGATGTCATGAGATATTTTAAGGGTTGGCTGGACAAGGGTGATAAATTATTGTTTTGGGGGCCCCATGTGGCCTAACTCCATGGTAAATGCCAAGGGAGAGCACATGGTTTTGAGAAAAGCACTTGTGAGGTGTCCTTTGGCCATTAATGCTTTGTCCCCTCACTTTCCCTATAAATACCCACCCTTTACTCCTTTAGTTTTCACTCCCAACTCTCCCCCAACGATGTTCTGGTCTCCTTACCTCCCAAGGAGTCCTCCCAAGGTGCCCCCAAGCCCTCAAGGTCCAAACCTTTGAGTTTTAAGAGTTACATTTTAAGGCAAGGGATCCGATCTCTCTCTTTCTTTTCAAGTAATCTCTTTTATGTAATTTCTTTTATGCTCCATGTTATTATGTTAAAGGATGTTCTTTTATACTCCTATTACTGCCCTTTTCATGTTCATATAATGAGATATCCCCTCTTTGTAAAGACCCGTAAATTTCAAGGATTTTTTTTAATTTTCTTTAGAATTTTACAAGAGCGCAGTTTCTGACGGCACCTGATTCCGAGGCCCGGTGTACCCGGAATCATTTTCCGAAGTTTGGCTTGGGTACGTTCAGTGAACGGACGAGCGAGTTTTTCTAACTTTTGAACCGGTGCCCGGAATCGAATTCTGAGGGCACCGATGAAATCGTAGCACCGATATTTTCTTAGAAACACCTCTTCCGGAGTTGCGTTTGCTCGGGTGTGGTTTTTAATTTTCGGGCTTAAAGTTAAGAAATAAAATAATTGTTCGACAAACTTTATTTTATTTCACTTAAGCCACTTGAAGCCACTTGAAAGCCACTTAAACTGAGTTGAAACAGATAGGGTACTATCCAAAAATATCCTACCCTCTTGGTAGGATATTTGCGAGGTGGGGCCCGCACGAGCCCCGCCGTTTCTTTTTCGCTAAGTAACGCACCTGCGAAAACCCGTCATTATGAAAGTCAACTGACGCGTTTTCTTAATTCTTAACACACCATTTAATTGGGCGGTTTATTTCGTGAATTAAATGGGCAGTTTCTTTTGTTGAATTAATTCTACGAATTAATGGGACGTTACTTAGCTCTTATTCATTTGTTGGCGTAATAATAAAATGAGACCAACACGACATTTGGAGGATTACTCGTTGAGAGGTTTTTGACAGAGGTTCTTGTGCCTTCACCCTTTTTCGTGAAGAATGCGAAGAACGCGAAGAACGCAAAGAACGCAAAGAACGCCGGCCTCCGACGAAGAACGCCGAACCCGCGGAAATCGACGACGCGACGCCGTGTGCCGCGACGCCGACGTTTCCTCTCCCGCGACGTTCTTCTGCGACGTTCCTTCCTCCATGACAAAAACCTTCGATCATCTGTTGAGTTCGTCGACGCGACGCCAGACACCGCGACGACGCGATGATCCCCAATTCCGCGAAGAACCCGCGAGCGACGACTTGACGAGGTAGGGATTTTTATTTTGGAAATACCCCTTTTTTTTTATATTCCCGTGAACGTTTCTTTAAAATTAAAGAACCGGATTCATATGAACAATTTTATTTTGTTAAAATTGTGGTTTCATGTGTTGAATATAATTCTCCCGTTGTTTTTATCTAACGTGGAGGGTGCGGGCCAAACGAACACGACCCGACAACCCTCCGCCGTTCTTCGTTGTTGTGCGAATTTGGCGGGCGACGACAAATCGTGACGCAAGGGCGTTTTGATGATCCCGTAGTGAAGAATGGGACCCGAGAGGAACAACGGCGCAGACGGGAAGGAAAACGGACCACCGGAGCAACTCCGGTGGCCCGCGGCGGCGGCGGCCAGCAAACCCGCGACTGCGCGGGTCCAGCTCGCCCGCACGGGACGCGGCTGAAGCCGCGTCCGTTTGTCCAGCGTGGCCCCTTCTAGGGCCGCGACACCTCCAAGCCGCGGGGGCGGCGCCCCGCGATATCCAGCTGCGCGGCCGAGCCGAGCCAGGCCGGTCCGACCGGCCGGGCCGCGCCCCGGCCAGGCCGCGCCCTGGCCGGGCCGTACCGGGTCCGGCTGGGTCAGACCGGGTCGGGTCGACCCAGTTCGGGTCGACCCGGTTCGGCTGACCCAAGGGGGGGGGGGGGGGGGGGTCGGGCCGGGTCTGCCCGGGCCCGGACCCCCCGTCTTCGGACTGTTTTCGGTCTTTCACCCGTAACTTGAGGTACAGGCTTCCGAACGATGCGCCGTCAGCGGAAACGCGATCCTTGGATCGAGACGGTCGTTTCGGTATATCGCACTCAAGGTTTCGGAATACTTTGAGTTTGGCCGGGTTGGTTCGTACACGAAACCAACCGGGCCCTCGGAGCGGAAACGCTCATATCTTGAGCTTCGGACGTCCGATCGACGTGCCGTTAACTTCATTGAATTCCTCTAAGTGAGACGGATCTTTTGGCATACTCCGCCCGAGGTTTGGACGCAGGTGGAGTACGGTCGGGTTGGTTTTTCCTTAAAAACCAACCGGGCCCCTGGGACGAAAAAGCCAATAACTCTCAGACTGGGCGTCCGATTGACGCGCCGTCTGCGACGTTGAGTTCCTATTGACGATACAGAACTTTTGGATACATCAACCTCGGACTTTGTGTCAGTTGATGTATCAGCCTCTCGGCTCGTGGAGCGGACCCTCCCGAACGAGCTTGCTGTGTGCGGGAACCCTAGAGCTGGCTGCGACTGCTACTTCGACAGCGACGACCGTGCAGAGATCCTCAGTGGACTGCGACGAGGACTGTGCAGAGATCCTCAGTGGACTGTGACGACGACTGTGCAGAGATCCTCAGTGGACTGCAACGAAGACTGTGCATAGATCCTCAGTGGACTGCGACGACTACTGCACTCAGCGATCCTACGTGGATCAACGCTACAGGTCCTGTGTGGGCCCGATCCTGTGTGGGTCCGATCCTGTGTGGGTCAGCGCTCAGCGGTTCTGTATGATCCAGCGCCTACAAGTCCTGTGTGGGCCCGATCCTGTGTGGGTCTTGCGGGGGTTAGTTACCTATCGATCCTTTGTGGGTCCGACGACTTAGATGGATCAGTGATCATCTTTATCGTCATTCGAAGAAGTATACCTGTGTGAGCTGAATCCTGTGTTACTCTCCTTTGTGGATTGTGTTGAGCTATCCTGTGTGGATTTACTGTTTACTCTCCTTTGTGGATTGTGTTGAGCTATCCTGTGTGGATTTACTGTTTACTCTCCTTTGTGGATTGTGTTGTGCTATCCTGTGTGGGTATACATTTTGCTTTCTTGTGTGGATTGGGTTGTGCTTGGGCTCGGATGTTGGAGCCGAACGAGAATTGATGACTTAGGTATATGTATGGGAATATACCTAAGCCATGTCGGATGTTACTTCGTGATTGTATCTCTCCTTTTTGGATTATCCTTTGTGGATTCTGGGAGACCTTTGGGGGTCTCGGGGTCCCTACTGAGTAGCTTATACTCACCCCTGCACGGGCTATGCCCGCACTTCATTGTGTTGGTTGCAGACGACGGACAACGCTGATCGTGGTGGAGGCGTGCGGAGCAGGATGGTACCTGAAGGTGGACCACTGGGCGGGACGTACTCGGAGCGGACAGCTGGACCGAGGAGCTGTGGAGGCTATCTGTACCCACCCTTCAGGTGGGACCTTCAGAGGACGGCTCGACGCTGTGGATTTTCTTTTCAGTTGCTGTTTTTCCCTTTTATTTGTACTTTACAGTTGGGCTTGTATTTCCGACCCCTTTTACTTTCAGCACAACTTGTTACAGTTTTTACTTAGTGTTTACTTTTCCGCTTTCTTACTCTATGGTGCTTGTTTACTTTTCAAAGGCAATGCCTTCCCTTTTTCCGGGATTTACGCCTTGGTGCTAGTCGCCAACCCCTGGCCTATGGAAGGCGGGCTTGGGGTAGTCACAGCATGGGCCCCGAGGACGGGTCGTGACACTCTTAATCTCATTATTTCGTTTTATGATGTTTTAAGTGGCGCCGTTAGGCTACCAAAATTTTTGTAATGGATTCTTTCTCCCTTATCATTTTTCAAGATCTATTTTCATGTAAAGTATTTAAAGTTCCTTTTTATTATGTTGGGGTATGATATCTAAATTTATCATATTGATATTTTATGATCATATAGTGAGAGACCCCATTTGATCTCTTCAACTCAGTACTTTGAAGTTTTAAGTGGTGCCGTTAGGCTGCCAAATTTTTAAGCGGTTCTTTCACCTTTCTCCTTTTTCAAAGTTCTAATTTCATGTCAAGTATTTCAAGTTCCTTTTTATTATGTTGGGGTATGATCTCTAAATCTATCATACTGATATTTTATGTTCATATGATGAGAGACCCTATTTGATATCATCAATTCATTTTTGTTGAAGTTTAAGTGGCGCCGTTAGGCTGCCGAATTTCTAAGGGGTTCTTTCACCCTTCTCGATCTACTTTCATGTCAAGTATTTCAAGTTCCTTTTTATTATGTTGGGGTATGATCTCTATATCTATCATACTGATCTTTTATGTTCATATGATGAGAGACCCTATTTGATCTCATCAATTAATTTTTGTTGAAGTTTAAGTGGCGCCGTTAGGCTGCCGAATTTCTAAGGGGTTCTTTAACCCTTCTCGTTTTTGAGATCTACTTTCATGTCAAGTCTCTCAAGTTCATTTTTATTATTTTGGGGTATGATATCTATATCTATCATACTGATCATTTATGTTCATATTATGAGAGACCCCATTTGATCTCGTCAATCCATTTTGGGAAGTTTTAAGTGACGCCGTTAGGCTGCCGAATTCTCATAAGAGAAATCTTATTTTTGTCTTCCTTTCAAGTTCTTCGTTTCATATGGTATATCATTCAAATTTCATTACCATGTTCTTAAATACTATATATTCTGTTCCTCTACTGTTTTATGTATCATTTTTGAGTGGGTGACCCATGTCCCCTCTCTTTTCAATGTTTTCTAAAACCATGTATCGTAGATGTTATGCTGCATAGTTTTCGTCTCAAAATGCCTCCCTCTTTATCTCAAAATTATTTTATGTTATTAAGTGAATACTCAAAGCTCTTATTTATATAGGGGTATTCACATATATATGAAAATGTTCTATTTTAAATTCTGGGATTTACATACATGAAACCCGCTTTCCCTTTTCCGTGGGTTTAAAGTGACATAAAGATCATGATTTTAAAGTAGTTTTTAAAATGTTATGATTATGAAATGAAACCCATTTATTTTATGAAATATGGGTTGTTTATGAAATTATTGATGATGATATATGAGGCTCACATGATAATAAAGACATGTCAAGGGTGCGCCCAGATATCACTCCAATGCATTGGGTAAAGACTTAATCTCTAGAGATGACCTTTTAGACTGATACCTTGGTGAATAACCTTGGTAATTTTTAATGACACCTTGGGGATGGACCTTGGTGAAACGAAATGATTTTCAATATTAAATGTTGTAGCCACATCTTAAAGTTATAAAAAAATGTTATTTTTATTATGATATTCCACATGATTCTTTCTCATGCCTTAAAGTTCTTTTTCATGACATAGTTGATGTATCTCAAGTTCACATGTTAAATGTTTCTCTTGTTTCCCTTACTGGGCCTTCTGCTCACCCTTTCTTTTGATGTGTGTCCCCAGGTTATGAGATGCAGTAATGAACCTAGGATGAACATGAGTAGAAGCCTTTCAAGTGTTTAAGAAGAATTTTTTATGTTGTTTTCATGTTTTATGTTCCTGGTTTCCAAGACACTAAACCTTAAAGATCCTCAGTTTTGTGTAATGAAATGAAAATTTATGTTATAAAAAGGCGGGATGCTATAAATCTAGCACATACTTTCTCAATATTGAAACATGGAAAAGATTGTGTAGCTGAGATAAACTTAGAGGAAAATCTACTCAGTAGGGGAATGGTCTAACTTTCTCCAGGATTACATAAGGTCCAATGAACTATGGACCTAACTTTCCTTTACTAACAAAATTCATAACAATTTTTCATGGTGATATTTTAAGAAAGACATGATCACCTAACTCAAAAGAAAATTCTTTCCTCCTGTTATATTCAAAAATTTTCCGCCTACTCAGAGTTTTCCTCATGTGTTGTTGGATTATCTTCACTTTCTCAACTATTTCCTCTACTAATTCTAGTCCCATTAACTTTATTTCGCTCATGTCATCCCAAAATGTTGGAGTTCGACATCGCTTCCCATATAATGCCTCAAAAGGTTCCATATGTATACTAGAATGAAAACTATTATTATAAGAAAACTCAAGTAAAGAAATATGTTGATACCAACTTCCCTGATAATTCATTGAACAATCTTGAAACATATCCTCCAATGTTTGAATTGTTATTTCGGTATGTCCATCAGATTGAGTATGAAAAGAACTTATGAATTTTAGTTCTGTGCCTAATGAATTCTGAAGGTCTTTCCAAAAGTTAAAAGTGAACCTAGGATCACGGTCAGATATAATGGAAAGAGGAAATATATGTAACCTAAAAATCACTTTGAGGTATATTCGAGAAAGTTGATCCAAATGCATAGTATCTTGAATAGGAAGAAAATGTGTAGATTTAGTCAGCCAATCAATAATAACCCAAATAACATTATTACATTAATAAGTCTATGATAGTTCCACCATGAAGTACATGGATATATTTTCCCATTTCCACTCTAGCACTAGAAAAGTTTGAAGTATCCCATTTGGTAGTTTTCACTTTTCTTTGACCCGTTGACTTGTAAAACATTTCATGGTAAAATTTTCAATATCTCTTTTCATTCCATCCCATCAGTAATACCCCTGAAGGTCCATAACTGGAAGAACATGCGAATACTATGGACTTATAAACAAGATTTTAAAACCATGGCTATAGGTCAATTTTCTATGGGCTATATCCATAGTTTTGAAAACCGTGGCTATAATCCACTTTTTTCAAGGGCTATAGCCATGGTTTTTCAAAACCATGACTATAGGTCTCCCGTGCTTCCATGGGAAAAAAATTTCCCACCCAAAAAATGGAGGGAAGATATATTTCCATGGGTTTAAGGCTATTTCCATGGTTTTTATTAATATATTTTTCATAATATATATATATACACTCAAAGTGTTCTGCGGTGTAGTGGTGAGGTCACTGATACAGAAAGGGGAGGTGCAGGGATCGAAACTTGCTGGACACATATTTTTTTATCCTATTTACACAGTTTACCAAGGCTATACCTACACTTTGAAACCTTGAAAATAACACCTATAGACACAGTTTAAACTGCAGCTATAGGTCAACTGCTGCAGTGGAAAATTTTGAGGCCTATTGCCACAGTTTGGAAAACCATGGTAATAGGTCATACCCTACTACTATGAAGATAACTTTATATAGGCTAAAACCACAATTTTCAGACCTATTACCATAGTTTTAAACCATATTAATACCCTTTTTTGTAGTTGTGGCCTATATACATCTTAGTACTACCAAGATAAATTGAAAATAGAGAACTATGAGCTTCACACAACAATTATTTCCTCAGTTGGGAATTATAAGAAACAAATAATCTATTCCCAAATCTCAAAACACAATTTTTTTTAACATTAAATTATAGAAACTTACACTTTTTCACCAATTGTACCTTTTTCTGTAACTTTTTGTCTTTCTTCTACACTTTCTTAATTATGTCTGATAGATACGATTACACTGACACCTAAAACAAAACCGAGGAATTTTCTGCACCAACAACTTCCAATCCAAAATTCATCAAATCATAAATAAAGGGGTCATGTTACAAATGTAAGATGGTTAATGTAGTTTTATGTTTTTGACTCAAGGAATCTTCCACTTTGTTTTATTTTCTAGGATGGTAATTGATCATGCAATCATAATCCTTTATCAGTTCAATCTATATTCTCTGCCTCATTTTCAATTCCTTCTAAGTAAATATTTACTTCAAACATTTATGGTTAGTATATATTTCAAATTTCACTCTGTATAAATGATGCCTCTAAATTTTTAAATAAAAAACCATAGTTTCTAATTCCATATCATGTGTGGGATAGTTTAACTCATGAGTTTTCAGTTTTCTTGAAGCACAAGAAACTACCTAGTCATTTTTCATAAGAACACAACCAATTCCCTTCAATGAAGCATCACTGTAGATGAAAAACTCACCATTTCTAGAAGATAAGGATAAAATTAGAGCATTGACTGATCTCTTATTTATTTCCTGAAAACAAAAATCAAATTCTTTTATCCAAATAAATTTAACCCCTTTTCACGTTAACTTAGTTTGTGGGATAGATAACTGTGAATTTTTTTAACAAACCTTCAGTAATAACCTACTAATCTAGGAAAACTACAAATCTCTATATCATTTTTAGGTATTTTACATTCATCAACCACTTTTGTTTTCTCCAGATCAATTGTTATTCCATCCTTACTTACTATGTTCCCAAAAAAATAAATCCATTGTAATCAAAAGTCACATTTTCTAAATTTACCATATAACTTCTTTTATTTTAGAGTTTACAAGACAATACTCAAATGATTTTCATGATCCTCATAACTTTTTAAAAGACCAAAATATCATCAATAAAAACAAAAAAAACTTATCCAAATATTCATGGAATATTCTATTAATAAGATCCATGAATACAACAGGGGAATTTTTAAAACCAAAGGGAATAATATAAATCTCATAATACCCATATCTAGTATGAAAAGTTATTTTCAGAATGTTATCCCCCTTCACCTTTAGTTGATGGTATCCAGATCTAAATTCAATCTTGAAAAAATACTAATATCCTTATAGATGATCAAAAGTCATTGATATAAGGAAATGGATAATTATTATTAATATTAATGTTATTCAAAGATATATAATCAATGAAAAGTCTCATGAAACCATATTTCTTTTTAATGAACAAATAGGATCACCCCATGGTGAAGTTCTAGGATGAATGAAGCCTTTATCAAGAAACTCTTGCAACTGATTTTTCAATTCAAGAAGTTCTATTTGATCCATTTGATAAGGGGGTTTTGAAATTGGATTAACATTAGGAACTAAGTCAATGGTAAATTTAACTTCCTAATTATGTATAATACTGGGAAACACATCAAGAAAAACATCCAGGTATTTATTTACCACCAACACATCATTATTATGAACAGTTCCCCTATTTTCAACAATATGAGAAAGATAACTTTCATTTACATCATTTAACAGTTTCTAAACTTTCATATATGTTACCAATTGTATGGTTTCATTCTTGTATACAAACTAAAACTATTTCTAAAAACAACTTATTTATATCTACAATCAATCTTAGAATGATAAACAGAAATCCAATCCATACCTAGAATTACATCAAACTCTACTAAAGGTAAAACAATAAGGTTTACAAGTAATGTTTTTCCAATGATAATATGAAGATTCTTATAGAATTTTTTTTGTAATATTTTACCCTGGTATTTTAACAATAAGTTCTAGTATCATTTCTTGATGTGAAATTTCTAATTAAAAAAACATTTCTCAGAAATCAAGGAATGTGTTGACCCCGTATCAAATAATACATTAGAAAAATATGAGTAAACAAACATAGTACTTGATACCACTTCATTGGATGGCCTAAAATTTGATAATGTAGTCATAAAGGATCTCAATGCACCTTTCTTCTTATAATCTTTCTATTTTCTATCATTTAGATATTTCTTTGGAAAATTATTTTCATAATGACCCATCTCACCACATTTAAAACAATTTATAGTTTTCTTATCAAAATTAGTATTAAGTTTATCTTCATTATAATCTCGATCCATATTTAAAAACTTACCACATCAAAAACACTTCCCAATTTTGTAAAGAAATTCCCCAGGGTGATTTTTACCACACATTTCAAAAACTAGAAACTGAACTTTCTTACCTTCAGATTTCTTTGATTGATTCTTACCCATCAATTTCCATTAGGACCACTTCTTATTTTTTTTCAAAGTACACATGATAATATTAAAACTACATTTCTACCCTCTCAGCACATCATATAATTTTCTCATATCTTTTGAATTAATGGGAAGCTAATTCTCTTTGATATCTTGGCTTCAATCCTGAGTAAAAGAAATTGGTTTTTCTATCAAGATCCTGAATAAGATTTGGAGTGTACCTTACAAATCGGGTGAAGTTTTCTTCATATATGACCAATAAATCATACTTTTTCTTCAATTCAAGGAATTTATTTTCCATCATAATTCGAACAACCTTAGGAAAATATTTTTCAAGGAAAATATTTTTAAATTCATCCCATTCCAAGTCATCAATCTCCTCACTATCCCTGATATTCTCGACCATTGACCACCACTGGTCAGCTTCACCTTAAAAATGAAAAATAGAAAGACTAAAATTTTGATTATCTGAAGAGCCCATGACATAAAATATCTTTTCAAGGGATTTAATCCATCCTTCAGCCACCACTGGGTCAGAAGATCCACTAAAAGTAGGATGGTGGTGCCTCATAAAATGGTCCACTATCGCCATGTTCCTTTGTGGTTGTTCTGGTTATTCTCTTGCATGGATTCCACCACCATTTATTGCTTATGTCATCTAATCCATTACTATAAAAAACTTATTAGTTCCAATACCTATCATTCTAGGTTACGGATTTGGAAAGATATCAACCTCTCAGTTCCTTCTAACTTCAGCTTCCCTATTTAATCTGCGGAAAACCATTTTGAACAAATATATCTTAGATGAATCAGCATGGTAATATTCAAATTACATATAATTTCAACATAAAAATAAGGTAAAAATATTTTATGGTATTCTATTAATATCATCCTAACTCGTAAAGTTATCTAAACCATGTTCTGATACCAACTATAAGGACCTAGCCTTAAATATTACATAATCTTGTGAATTACTTTAGAATTAAATTATTTACATTCCCAAAGATCTTTTTGGTTTATAGTTTTATAAATTTAGGACATAATTCATACATATCAACCCATAGTCATACAAAGTGGATACTAATAAAACAATATCCATTTCTTTCATAATACAAAATCTTTTATTAAAAACTAGAAATATTTTCATGAAAATTCTTCACAACATTCATCTTGGCCTCTCCTTTTATCTTACCCATCACTTAAACCCTATGAAAAACATTCTAAAACATGGGATGAGCACAAAAATCTTAGTAATGGATATATAAAAAATCCGATAGACTATTATTACATTAATACATATGAAATCATTTTCACAAAGACATAATTCTCACCCAATATGTATCATATAGTTATTTTTGTGAAAAAATGATATTTCAATAGAACATAGAAAAAATAAATAATACTATAAAGATAACTTCAGGAATTAATTACTTAATATTGTAACCTTTATGGATACCTTATTATTTGTAACCCATATGACTACCTTACAACGTAACCCTCATGACTACATTATGTGTAACCATTACACTTGCACTTGGAGTAACCATACGTCCGACCTCCAACTTAAACATACCCAATGCATTGGACAGAGATATAGGTCCCACCCTCAATCATAAAAAATTACTAAGAACCGGAAAAAAAATCATAAAACATGAAAAATTACATCATATAAATCGTTTCCTTTAAAAAAACAAATGAAATAAAAAGAGGTTTTTTAAAGAAAAGTCCCTTAAAAATATCATATATTTGAAGTGATAATTAATAAAATTAATAAAATATGAGTATATAATATAAATATACTTAATAAAAAATAATATAATCAAAATTACATTTCATAAATAATCTCAGTACCACATAATCAATAAAGTATAAGGTTAACCCAAAGAATGGATATTGGGTTAAGAATTCCCTTACCTAGGGTTCATCTTACTTAAAATGTGTTTAAAACTCATGTATAATGTTTAAAAGAGTGTTATTAATATTTTAAAGGAACATATTTATTTTTATAACACCTTATATGATCATTTTATAACATCATTCTACCCAATTATTAATTATATTTTGTTGTTTCCAATATTTCAGGTGCGTTCTTTACATGGTTTCCATGGTTGGTTCGTAATGGATTTTCTTGTTGAAAGGAAAAGAAACTCCAGAGTGGAATAAAATGGTATTAATATGTTTCCATAATATTAAATTATACCATAAATATTTTTTTTTCAAATATGATGATGAATCATTCGATAAAACATTAATGATATTTCTTTAGATCATTTTGGCGGTTCTTCGATAATCACAAACTAGTTTCGTTATATAATTTAATATTATGTATATATATTAAATCCATAACATAAAAGATGTTATATAATAAAATTTAAAATATTTTTCAACCATTAAAATGGTTTTATGACCCACCATGAAGGCAATAATGTAAATTTAAAACACATCGTCCATGATATTGGTAAATCGACACATCACAGACGGTGTTTTTATTTTTAGAATAAGTAGAAGAAGAGAATAAGTGTGATGATGAATTTTTCCATAAAAATGATAAACTTATAGTATATATATGATACTAGAGTTTTCATGCCTCTTGGACAAGGGTAGTTTAAGAGAGTACAAGAAAATAAAAATAATTGAAAAGGAAATAAAAGAAAATGAAAGAGGATTTATACCTCTTGAATTATCCTCTTTGAGAACCTCCTTAAGGCCTTTGGTTTTGGAATTTTGGTGATAATAATAGGTATTGTACGTGGATAAGAATCTTGGGAATAGTATTGGGCATAATTTGTACAATTATCAAAGTTTTATAGGTGTGAGGAGAAGAGGGGCTGAGGGGTGGTATTTATAGGGGTAGAGAGGGGGGTTTTCCATTATTTTAATCATTTTTTTTATTTTTCTCAAGAAAAGAAATAGTGTTGGTTATTGTGACTAAATACATTAACTAGTGCATTTTATTTTGAACCAAGGTTTCTTACCTCAGTAGAACATCATCCATGACTCAATAATTCATGTATTTAGCTTATTTCATAAATTATCGCATTTCACTATTCACTAAAAAATCAAGTATTTCAAAAAAATCCCAAAAATTCATCCCAATAATTTTTTTGACATGTAGAATTAAGAAATTAACTCTATTTTATCAGGATAAATTTCCAAATATGAGAAATTTGATTTTTAAATAAAATCACAATTTATTCGGAAAATAACAATTTTAAAACTATAACTGATTTTTAACACCTTGAAAAATCAACCAAGGTCTCATAAAATTATCTTATAACCATAAGAAAATAATAATAATTTATGATTACATTTTATGAAAATAAATTTTTATTTAAAATTTTAAAATAATCATAAAATTTTAATTAAATCTTTATAACCCACAAGAATACCAACACTTAATTTATAATTTCCAGAAAAATTATTTACTCGTTCAATGATACAAATATGTCATATTTTCACTTATAGGATGGATAAATTTTATTTATACTTTATTAGGTGAGGTTACTATTGTATTGGCCAGATTACTATTACTAATGGTCATGTTACTATTCATAAGGTCAAGTTACTATTCCATCAGTATAAATTCCTTAATTTATATAAATACCAATTATTTCTTTATAAATTTATAATGAATTTAAATATTTAATTTGAGAATGAAAAAAAATTATTTTATAAGAACCTGGGTTGTTACATCTATATATACAGTTTATATATTACATATATATTTATATGCCTATATGTTTACATATATATATTTATTCATGTTTATATAATTGTATATTTAGATATAAATTTTTTATAATGTATTTATAAATATTTATTGTAAATATATTTATATACTATATTTAATAATAATTATGTATTTATAAAAATACATTTATATATTATGTATTTACATAATATTGACACACACATACACACATATTTACATAGATACGTACATATTTATATTTCATACATACACACAAAAATATTTACATATATGAATTTATTTATTTATATTAAAATATACACATAAATATATATTTATTTATTAACACACACATTTTTATATATAAACATTAATTTTATAGGAATATATATGTATATATATATGCATTTTTATAAGGTAAATAAATGGATAATTTTTTATTTTAAATAAAATGAATAATAAATATTTATTTCTATATGGTTTATATATTTAAAAATAAATTGTTATGTAAACATGTTTAAATATTTATTTATACAATTGATTTATTATATGTAAATATAAGAAAATATATATATATTTAATAATAAATAAAAATACAATATGAAAAGTGATTAGATTTTAAAACTATAATGTCTATATGAATATAATCCTTGTGAATAAATTTAGTATCCACTAAAAAATATAATAATACCCACTTAAATAAAGGTTAAATCTCATTTAATATTAACAAATTAGGATATCACAACTAAAAACTCTGTTTTTGAGGCATTCTGAGCTTTTTTGATCTTGAAAAAACAGTGATCGGGGTGTCCTCATTGAACATAGTGTAGATATATTCATTGGATTTGATTTAATGTATGGTAGAGACCAAAAAAACACCCATATTAAATGTGCTTCTAGAGAATTAAAAAAATGAGACAACTGAGAAACCGCTCAAGAAAATGAGTAGGATCTGCATGGAACCCCTAAACATAATGTGAAGAAACAAAGTATAGGGTGGACAACTTATATGATCCCCTTAAGAAAATAATAAGCCCATCAAGAACAAATTGTGTGAGAGGGAGAAAAAAATCCCTTAAAAATTTGATAAAATATAAAATTCATAAGGAATTAAAACCAATTTTATATAAAAATAAAAATTCACAAATCCCAACCATTTTAATATAAAAATTGAGAAGTTCTTGCAACTAAATGTTATTCAAGTGAAACCAAGTTCAATATACCTAAGTATTTCTTGATCTTGGATAAAATTACAGCCTTAGTCAAACTATCAGATGAGTTTTCATCCATGTGTATCTTAGTGACACACAATACTCCACTTTATATAACTTATATAATAAAATGAATCCTAATATCTATATGTTTATACCTACCATGGAACACTAAATTTTTAGATAGATAAATGGAAGACTGAGAATCACAATGTACAGTAATAACATAATTACTTATACTAAGCTCAAAAATAAAACACTTAGTCTATATGGATTCTTTGGAAACTTCTATCAATGATATTTACTCAGATTCAGTGGTTGATAGCGACACCATAGATTTCATAGTGAAATTACATGATGTAGTTCCTCCACATATTTTAAAGATATAACTAATTAGTGATCTCCAAGTATTAACATTTCCAACATAGTCAAAAACCACATAACCAGTCACTAATTTAGAAGAATTAACATTCTTACCATAGAAAATTAGAAGAAATTAAGTAGAATAAATTTACCTTAAAAACCATTTAAGAGCATGCCAATGTGGATTGCCTATATTTTCTATAAAATTTCTAAAAGTACAGACAGAAAAGGAAACATCTGGTTAAGGACAAATCACAACATACATAATACTTCACACTACATTAGCAGATGAAAATTTACTCATATATTTAATATAAAAATATATGGTAGGTTAATAAGATAAATACAATTTAAAATTATGACCTAGAGGAACACTAATAGGATTAAAAGCATAAAAAATACCTCTTAATCACTTTAAGGTTATAATAATATTCAGATACATAAAGAATCTTATGCTTCATATCCTTAATAATTTCCATGCCCAATATTTTCTTAGTACCGCATAGATATTTCATTTCAAAAGAGGAATTCAATTTAATTTTAACATGGGTGATTAATTTCATATCACTACATATGAGTAACATGTCATCAACATAAAGCAATAAATAAATCATGGATTTTTAACTAGTTTAAAATATACACATGCATCAAACTGACTCTTTATGAAACCATTTCCCAACATAAATGAATCAAACTTATTATACCATTGTCTTGAATCTTTTTTAATCCATATATCTATTTATTAAGTAAAAAAACTTGATTAGATTTAAATTCATGCTAAAAAATAGTAAGATAATTTTTGTATAATTTTTCAATTAAATCACCATGGAAGAAAGAAGCTTTGACATCTAGTTATTCTATAAGAAAGTCTAAATGGGAAGAAAAAGAAAGAAGAATTCTTATAGAAGAAGAATTAACTATAAGAGGGAAAATTTCAAATTAATCAATTACTTGTATTTTAAGTAATCCTTTGGCTACATGTTTGGATTTAAAATGAATTTTCCTCATGACGAATGGGATTCCCAGATATGGTGTTAGGAGATTCCCACAAAAATAAACTTTCTCACTTGGAGAAGGCTCTCTCAATGGATGAGATCATCCAAAGGAAAGGGATCCTGTTGGTGTCTCACTGTTTTTTTTGAGAAACTGAAGGTCAAATCTACCCTCTATATATTCTTCTAGAGCAATTAGGCGTAGTATCTTTGGTCCTATTTTTCACCTTGTCCCTGCATCGTCTGGGAGATTCCTACAATGCATGGTTTCTTGGAGTCCTGGTTTCATGGTATGAAGGGAAGGAACGTGGAATATAAGGTCTGTGTGGTCATTCTCTCTTTGATATGCTAGACCATATGGGAAGTATAGAACAACATCTGGTTGGGTTTCAAGAGATTCTTCTTGTTCTTTAAAATGAGGTTGAAGTCCCTAATTTTCAAGATGGGTCCATTATTATAGGGGAGTCAAACCATGGTTATGGTGTGAAATTTGCTCAATCGACCCCACATGGTTTGCAGGATGGAGGGTAGGTGGATTAGGTGGATGCCTCCGCTTAGAGGATTTATCTAATTTGAATATGTAGGGTGGAGACTAACTTGGGGCACAATGTCCATCATATTTGGAGCGAGGAAAAATTCACGGCGGACTCACTCGCTCGTTTGGGAAGGTCAGAAGATGATATTATCATTTATGACAGCTTGGGTTCACTTCCTTCAGAGTGTAAGGATATAATCTAAGGATACTCCCTTGGTTTACACCATTTCCTCCCTCCTTGAGGGTCCATGTGGTTATTTCCTTTTTCTCCTACAATTTTATTAAAATAAATTTTCAGTCAAACTTAATTTTAGTCCCTGTATCATTGTCTTATTTTGTTTTATAGATCTATTTTCAAACAATCAACATGGAAGTAAGTGGTTTATTGACTATGGATCAGGTATGGTTATTTCTAAGATATGTCATATCATCTTCCATAGATGAAATCCAATACTTATAGTTATTTTCATTACTAGCTTTATTATAGATTTGGGGATCCTCTCCACCAAGATCCTCTACCACATGTAAGGAAAAGGAAACCATTTCAGCATGGTTGTACCTAGAAGGAGGTCTAATGACTCTCCTATTCCTATAACTAGTGATTTTATAACCTATAAGGTCAATAGGAGCTCTATCATTAGGAGTATAATCAAAATCAATCCCATATTCTAGCTTAGGAAGAGAAAGAGGAACCTGAGAGGTAGAAGGGATATCAGTAGGAGACTCACCAACACTTGGAGGATCAACCTCAAGATCCCTCTTCTGAGAAGGATTATCACTATCATCAGTGGGATTTTTGACTCTAGAAAAAACAAAATCTTGAAACACCACATCCCAACTAATAATACACTTATGAAAACTAGGTTTATATACCCAAATATTATACCCCTTCATCCCCTCAGGATACCATATGAGAAAGAACTTAATAACTCTAGGATCAAGTTTATTATACTTAACATGAGAATAAAAAATGCATCCAAAAACCCTAAGATATTTATAGGATAGGGGTGATTGCTCTAAAATTCTACATGAGTCTTAAAGTTATTGGCATATGAGGGATACCTATTTATTAAGTAAACTTTCATGGTGACATCTTCTACCCAAAATGATTTGGGAAATCCTATTCATCAAAGCATGATACAAAATTTCTCAAGAATGGTATGGTTTATACCCTTATCTAGTCTATTATAATGAGGAGTATGACTCACGGTTTGGTGACTCATAATTACTTCATTTTCACAAAACATGATGAATTTAGTAGATAGGTATTTGAGGCCATTATCAGTCCTCATGGCCTTTAATTTCTTCCCAGATTGATTTTCTACATAGTATTTCCAAGTTTTAAACACCTAAAATGCATTGGGTTTATTTCTAAAAATATAATCCCATATTTTTCTTGAAAATTAACCTATAAAAGCAACAAATTAAGAGAATCCACCATGGGAGGTAGTCCTAGAAGGTCCCCACAATTCAAAGTGAACATACTCAAGTGGGCGACCAGATTTAAAGCGAGATTTATAAAAACTAACTCTTTTAGACTTACCCATGGAATAATACTCACAAAATCATAAGTTAATTGGTGTAACTTGAGTAATAAGCCATTTATTTCCCAATTCCTATGGACCTTTATCACCCACGTGTCTCTGAAGACTATGTCTATGCATATTGTTGTCATTGTTATTGAAATAGGTGTGGACCAACTGCTTGAAATGTGTTCTTCCATCCAAAACATATAACCATTAAGAAATGATCCTTTAAGAACTACATGATCTCCCTTAGATATTCTAAGACAACCAGAGTCATATTTAAAGGTGAAACCTATCTGATCCAAGACCCCAAATGAGATCAGATTACTTTGTAAATCTTGAACCCATCTCACACCTAATAAGGTGACAAGGGAATGGTCTAAGATCTATAGAATGAAAAAATTGCTATCCATGACACGAAATCTATTATTGTTTCCTAAAATTACCTATCCTTTTACTCCCTTAGTCAAACTAGAAAAAGAACTCCTATATGGGAACATATGGAAAGAACATTCTGAGTCTAAGACCAACTTTACATGAAGAGTATCTTGGGACACACACAAACCCTCAGTACTTTCATATCCTTGGTTGAAAAAGAGTGAATGATCACTAGATTATTTAAAAGTTTTACAGGATTTAAAATTAGGGAATTTGGGTATATTATTCCTAGGTTTCCTACAATGGTAGTAGGTAACCTCATTCATCTTGGGATTAGACCAATATTATTTATATTGACTAAAAATATTTCTACCCTTATTACTTTTAACTTTCTTCTTCCCTCTAAGCTCTTAATTAACCCTCACATCCAGAACTTTGGTTTCAGGTTTAATCTTAGCCTTTCCACAAAACTCATGAGAAAGAAAGGTAGACATGACTTCCTCTATGGTCAAAGAATCTCTGCCATACACAATAACATTGATAAGATGTTCATATGAATTATCTAAGGAAATTAAAAGTATGATGGCTTGTTCCTCATCTTCAACATTAACATTTACATTGGATAACTATAATAATATTTTATTAAAATTGTCAAGATGTGTCTTGATGGTAGTTCCATGACACATCTTTAAGGTATATAATTTTTTCTTCTAATGTAGATGACTAATTAAGGATATTTTCATATAAAGTTTTTTAAGTTTAGACCAAATACCAACTATAGAAGTTTCATAAGAAACCTAATGTGGGAATTTATAACCTAAAGAAAAGGTTAAAGAGCTATGTTCTTTTATAAAATATTAGGAGGAACATTTGAATGTTTTTCATTGTATAACCATCAGTGGACTGAGTTATGTGGGGTTTCTTAGGTCCAAAAAGGAAATTTTGTAGCTGTTATTGGACTAACAAGGAATTCATATTTAATTACCACAAATTAAATTCATTAATGACATTAAAATTTTATATGTCATACTTCATAGAAGCCTTTGTTTATTCAAGTCACTTTGATACCACTTTGTTAGGGGATATGATAAAAGGTAATCCCCCAATAAATTTACAAGGACTACCAAATATAAAATTGGGTTCAAAAAAACATTAAAAGAAGAAAATAAAATGTGATAATGCTATAAATAAACCCTAATAAAAATATTTTGTAGAGAATAGAAAAACAAAAAATTTAGAAACAATAAAAAAATGCACAATAAGAAATGAAAAAAAAGTAGAAAGGACACTAAAATTTAACATTGTTCAGAACTAATTTGGCCCTACTCCACGACAAGACCACCACACTTTATTTAATTAAATATCAATGTAAAAAAATTACAAAACAAAAATAGGAAGAATAATGGTAGACTAGAAGTGTGAAACGAAGTAGTTAGAGGATGGAAAAAATAAAACATACACAAAAGATAGGTTAACACCATCTGGAATTCCTTCATTCATGCTTCACAAGATCAGATACTTGATCTGGATATATAAACACCCCTACTCCAATGCCGCTTGGTGAAATTAGAATTGGATCTCCACCAGAGATCCAAACCAAGGCCGATTATCTTTTAGGGTAATATTGAAAGGCTATAAGTAATCCAAGAATGCTAAGAAGACATTCAAGATCAAGTTAGGGATCCTACAAAACTCAATAGTATCATGACACATACTGGGAATCACATCTTAGAGGAGCTTGTGGTAGGAAAATGAACGACAATGGTGTCTCACATAGTTATGTGATTCTTATTCTTTGTATTTCCTTCTTAAGGGTTTAAATATAAAATTAAGGATAATATTTCCAGGGAAAACCTAAAGTAAAAAATAAAATAATGTTTTCCAAACTAAAAACCTACTGAAGTATAAATGCACTTCTAGAGGATAAAATAGACAATATGAATGAGCAATAGCTCAAGAAAATGAGTAGGAGTCATGTGACACCCCCCAAAAGAATGATAATAACTAGTGTATATAATGGAAAAATTATATGACCCACTTAAGAAATTAAGTGGCCCAGTAGAAACATGTAGTGAAGGAGAGAACAAAAAAAATCTAGGAAAAAATTGAGCAAATAAAAAATGCATAAGGAATTAATACCTATTTTATATGAAAATAAAAATTCACAGATACCAATTTTGACATTTTCCATTCTATTATCATGGATGATGTATCACTACCCACACTAAATATATCCTATAATAGAATGATTCAGGGTATATGATGAAATGGTAGTTGGATTGATAACATAAGTACAAAGTATAATTTACATTGATTGTTTCTTTGATGTTGTTTTTACTTAATTTTAAATCCTCATATTTTTGTTGAAATTCTAGAATGTCATCAACATGATCTTGAACCCCATCATTTCTATCATTAGTTTTAAGTTGTTTGTTTTCCAAAATAGTGTTTTCTAAGATCAAATCTCCCACATGGTGCAACTTTCCCATATTTGACATCACACCATTAATATGGTGGAACCATTTCATTGAAGGATATAAATCAGACAGATTGAAAATAATTAGGTATTGGAAAATATTACTTATAACCAATATATATGTTTCTTGATCCATTATTTTTTTACTAAAATATATTCTTGGTATATTTTTTACTGAATTCTATTCTTACTATAATTCCATAATTCAAAGAATAAACATATCTAATAAAATTAAATGAATATAATGTTTTAGCTATCGTTTAAATCATCCTGATGAAATTAGATACCTCACGTATAGTTTTGGATGAAGAAAAAACTACATTGGAATACTCTTCCAAATATAGATACATAAATGTTCTATATTTTAGGGCCAAATCTAATAAATAAATATAAGAAAATATCCCCAAAAGTTGATGGAGGTTTCCAAGGAGGGGCAGCTTGGGTGGTCCTAGAGGTAACTTGGGAGTATATTTATTTGTGATGTATTTTATTATTTTGGCCAACACAGACAATAAGAGTATAAAGGAAAGGAGGGAATAGAATTAAGGAACTTTAATAACCATTATTTTGGTGAAGAAAATGAGGTTGGATAAGGTTTTGAGAAGAATACCATTTATTGGGATGCTTAGAGCTGAAAGGCATGTTATTTGTATTAGGATTGGGATATGTGGATTGTGTTCCATAGTCATCCTTTTTCATTGTGATATTTTTAGAAGGACAGTGACCCCTCATCAATCAGAAAAAAAATCCCCTCATGTGGGGACACCAACCTAATGAGTGGATGATTGTCCCCAAGAAAAAATAGTGAAGTGGCCCTGATACAAAGCAATTCGAAAATAAAAAATAAAAAGTCAAATTTAACCCAGGAATGTTAAATAAAAACTTAATATATAATAATTAATAATTTTTATGTATATAATAACAATTATAAAATTTAAATGTGTAATAGTTATAAATCATTAATAATAAATATAAAAAATTAAAAATAAAGATAAATAAGAATAGAAAAAACAATAATAAAAATATAATAATTGTAAATAAAAATAAATGTATAATAATAAATAACAATTTATATATATATTTATAAATATATAATAATTAAAAATAATCACCCATACCAATGATCTCTACCGAACTGATATTCCCCATCTTGACTACTCTAAAGTCACCAACTTCATAAGTCAAGAAATAATCACGGTGTGAAGTAATGTGGTCCAATATTGCATTATCGACCACATATTATGTTTCTTGGATTGATGTGTGAAAATATGTCTCTTATTTATCTTTAGAGAAAAATAAAACTTTTCCAGTGACATTTGTGTGCATGTCTCTATTGTTTTCTTTGATAGTCACTACTTTGGCCTGTCTCCTATAATAACTTTCCACAATTCTTCTTCAAGTATCCCTCTATTCCATAATGTTAGAATTTTTATATTGGCCATATGACATCTATGGACATTCCTATGCTCTTTATTTGACCTCTTATTCCCACCCCTTTAACACCTCATTGTTGTATCCCTTACTTATTTAGGACAAGATCTTGAATCTAATTGTAAATCACATCCTTCCTTTAGGCCTCCGCATTGAACATCACATCTTTTACCATTACCCTAGAATGTTTTGTATGAACACAGAGTTACTGAGGAGGATCCTACTAAGTATACATGTTATTATCACCCTATGAGTATATAAATTATTTTTCATGTGATCATAGGGGCTTTAGTGACCGAGCTATAACAGACTAGATTGGAGATGGAATTTCTGTTGAAGATACAACATAAGAGTCTTTTGTACCTTTATTCTATAGATATATTATTTATGAAATTAAATGAATTATTTTATTCATTTTTTGGATATGGTTTTCCTTTTTATGATATTTTTTATCTTTGTTTTCCATCTTATCTCTTATCATTAACTTATGTTATGAGATTAATGTCTCTCATTGGGTTCTATATACCCTCGGTGCTAATCATTAACCTAAGTCTTATTGGAGGTGGGCTTCAGGAGCTTCTTCTTCTCTTCATTCTTAGACCAAGAAAGGTACCATTGGATGGGGGTCATAACATATTTTCTCAGAACAACCACACAAGAAAGTGTTCCATTATATTCCAAACACTTTTTACTGCACGAAAGACTCAACATTATAATAAAAAAGAATCCTATCCTAAGATAAAAACTATTTCTATGATGAAAAATGACAAATGTTACCTTCAAACATAGTGAAGGCTGCTATTAGTGTTAATGACTAATGATTATCTATAGACACTACACAAAGTGGAGAGATTGATTTTGTTAGAAAAAAATTGATGCAAACTATGATCATCCTTGGAGATTTGTTTTCTATATAGAGGGAATGTTTTCAAATAACTTTAGTGCCTAGTGAATTTATTCTCCTACTTCATTCCTACCAGGCCCAACAAAATGAAAAGAAGTCCTTCCTTAAAGTGACTTTTTGTAACAACCGATGTAATTATAAAATATATTTTTTTTCATTATAGAATTAAATATTTTTGTTCATTATAAATTTATAATTAAATAATTGATATTTACAGAAATTAAGGAATTTATATTGATGGAATAGTAACTTGACCTTAGGAATAGTAACAAGACCATTAGAAATATTAATATGGACAATAAAATAGTAAACTCACATAAAAAAGTATAAATAAAATTTATCCATCCTATAAGTGAAAATATGATATATTTATATCATTGAACAAGTAAATAATTTTTTTCTAAAAATTATCACTTAAGTATTGGTATTTTTGTGAGTCATAAATATTTAATTACAATTTTATGATTAATTTAATAATTTAAATGAAAATTTATTTTCATAAAATATAATAATAAATTATTATTTTGTTTTATTATGGTTATAAGATAATTTTATGTGACCTTGATTAAATTTTCAAGGTATTATAAAATCAGTTATATTTTTAAAATTTTTATTTTTCAAATAAATTGTGATTTTATTTAAAAATTAAATTTCTCATATTTAGAAAATTATTTTGATAAAATGGAATTAATTTTTGAATTCTAAACATCTAAAAATGGTTGGGTTGAAGTTTTGGTATTTTTTCTGAAATACTTGATTTTTGGGTGAATATTGAAATACGATAATTTACGAAATAAGCTAAATACATGAATTATTGAGTTATGGATGATGTTTTACTAAGGTAAGAACCCTTGGTTATAACTCACATGAATTTATTACTATATTTAGTAACAATAAATAACAATATTTTTTGTCTTCAGAAAAATTATAAAATAATGATTAAAATAATGGGAACCCCCCTCTCCTCCACTATAAATACCACTCATCACCCCTCTTCTCCTCACACCTCTAAATATTTGATAACTATTCAAATTATACCCAATCCTCTTCCCAATACTTTTATCCACATTCTATACCTTATGGTATCACCAAAAGGCCAAAACCAAATGCCTTAAGGAGGTTCTCAAAGAGGATAATTTAAGAGGTAAAAATCCTATCTCATTTTATTTTATTTCCTTTTCAATTATTTTTTATTTTCTTATAATATATTCACCTAACATTATCAAATATGAATTAAAACTCTATTATATTATATATACTATAATTTTATCATGTTTATGGAAAAATTCATCATCACACTTCTTCCTCTCCCGCTTATTCTAAAAAAACACCATCTGTGATGTGTCGACTTACCAACATCATAGATGATGAGTTTTCAATTTACATTACCACATTAATGGATGGTCATAAAACCATTTTAATGTTTGAAATATATTTTAAAGTGTATTATATAACCTCTTTTATGTTATGTATTTAACATATATACATAATATTAAATTATATAATGAAACTAGTTTGTGATTATCGAAGAACTGCCAAAATGATCTAAATTAATATCATTAATGTTTTATCTAATGATTCATCATAATATTAGAAAAAAAATGATTTATGGTATAATTTAATATTATAGAAACATATTAATACCATTTCATTCTACTTCTGGATTTTCTCTTCCTTTTGACAAAAAAATCCATTACGAATTGACCATGGAAACCATGTAAAGAACACACCTGAAATATTGGAAATAACAAAATATAATTAATAATTGGGTTGAATGATGTTATAAAATGGTAATATAAGGTGTTATAAAAATAAATATGTTTTTTATAATGTTAATAACACTATTTTAACAATTATAAATGAATTTTAAACACATTTTAAGTCAGACGAACCCGAAGTAAGAGAATTCTAAACCCAATTTCCATTCTTTGTGCTAACCTTATACTTTATTGATTATGTGGTACTAAGATTATTTTTGATTATATTATGTTTTATTATGTGGATTTATAGTGTATACACATATTCTATTCATTTTATTAATTATCACTTCAAATATATGATATTTGTAAGGGACTTTCCTTTAAAAACCCTTATTTCCTTTATTTTTGTTTTTTAAAGGAAATGATTTATATGATATAAGTATTCTTGTTTTGTGATTATAATCTAGTTTGTGGGAATCTTTTATGATGAATGGTGGGACCTATATCTCCCACCAATGAATTGGGTATGTTTAAGTTGGAGGCCATTCGTACAGTTACTCCAAGTGTAACTGCGATGAATACACCGTAAGGCAGTAATAAGGGATACATTGTAATGTATTTGTGAGGATTACAAATCATATTGTATCCTTGAGGGTTAAAATATTAAGTAATTAATTCCCCAATTTACCTTTATGTTATTATTTATGTTTTCTATATTATATTGAAATCTCATGTTTTCACAAAGTAACTATATAATACATATCTGCTGAGAAGTATGTCTTTGTGAAAATGATTTCATATATATTCATGTAGTAATAGTCTCTATCTTTCTTTTTATATCCCTTATTGAGATTTTTGTGATCATCCAGAGTTTTAAAAATTTTTTAACAGTGTTTAAGGGATGGTTAAGATAAATGGAGAAGATAAGATGAATGTTGTGAAGGATTTTCATGAAAAGATTTCATGTTTTTAATAAATGATTTTGTATTATGAAAAAATGGATATTATTTTATTAGTATCCACTTTTTATGATTATGAGTTGATATTTAGTAATTATTTCCTGAATTTAAAAAACTATAAACTGAAAATATATTTGGGAATGTAATGAAGTGAATTATAAATGAATTTACTAGATTATGTAATGTTTAAGGAAAGGTCCTTATAGTTGGTATCAGAGCACAGTTTAGATAAACTTAGGTGTTAGTATGATGTTAATATAATTCAATAAAATATTTTTACCTTATGTTTACGTTGAAATGATAAATAATTTGAATATTACCATGTTTCTTCATCTAGGACATGTTTGTTCAAAATGGTTTTCTGTAGAAGAAATAGGGAAGCTGCAGTTAGAAAGAACTGAGAGGATTATATCTTTCTGAATCTACAATATAGAATGTTAGAGATTGGAACCAAGTAGTTTGTGATATTAATGTCTCAGTTTATATAGGAAATAAATTTTAGTGGCATCCATTCAAGAGAAAAAATAGAACTACCACAAAGGAACATGATGATAGTGGAACATTTTATGAGGCAACACCCTTCTACTTTTAGTGGATCTTATGAACTAGTGGAAGCTAAAGGATGGATTACATCCCTCAAAATGAAGGCCTTCGGGCTATTGGAGGAAGGTGAAGCTTAAAAGTGGTGGGAAATGGTCAATAATATCAGGGATATTGAAAAGATTGATGCCTCAAAATGGGATGAATTTAAAAATATTTTCCTTGAAAAATATTTTCCTAAGGTTGTTCAACTTAGGATGGAAATAAATTCATTGAATTTAAGTAAAAGGAGGATAATTTAGTGGTTGTATATGAAGAAAACTTCACCCAATTGGAAAGGTATGATCCAAATCTTATTTGGGATCTTGATAGAAAAATCAAACGTTTTTACTCAGGATTAAAGATAATATATTGAATGGAATTAGCTTCCTGTGAATTCAAATGTTATAAGAAACTTTTCTGATATGATGAGAGGGTAGAAATGGAGTTTTTAGATGATCATGTGTACTTTGAAAACAAGCAAATGAAGAGGTCCAGATGGAAATCAATGGGTAAGAATCAATCAAATAAATCTGATGGTAAGAAAGTCAGGTTTCTAGTTTGCGAAAAGTGTGGTAAAAATAACCTTGGTTAATGTCTTAATAAAATTGGGAAGTGTTTTCAATGTGGTAATTTTAGATATATGACCCGAGATTGTAATGAAAATGATCTTAAGACTAATTCTAATAAGAAACCTATAAAGTGTTTTAAATGTGGTGAGATGAGTCATTATGAAAATACTTGCTCAAAGAAAGATCCAAATGATGGAAAACAACCATATTATAAGTAGAAAGGTGAAGTGAGATCCTTTGAGACTACATCATAAGATGTTGGACTATCCAATTAAGTGGTATCAAGTACTTTGTTTACTCATATTTTTCTAATGTCTTGTTTGATACGGGGTCAACACATTCTTTTATTTCTGATAATTTTTTTGGTAAATTAGAAATTTAACCTCAAGAATTGAGATCAGAACTTATGGTTAAAACACCAGGGGGAATATTACAGTAAAAAATCATTATAAGAATATTCCTATTGTCATTTTTGGAAAAACATTACCTAAAATCCTTGTTATTTTACCCTTAGTAGAGATTTATGTCATTCTGGGCAGGGATTGGATTTCTATTTATCATACTAAGATTGATTGTAGAGATAAAGAAGTTGTTTTGAAGAAAGAGATTCAGTTTGTATGAAAGAATGAACCCATAAAATTGATAACATATTAGGAAACCTAGAAACTATTAAAAGATGGAAATGAAATTTATCTTTCTTATATTTTTTAAAACAGGGGAACTTTTTAGATTAACTATGCACCAGTGGTAAATAAATAACTGAATGTTTTTCCTAATGAATTTCCCAGTTTTATACCTAATTAAAAAGTTGAATTTACTATTGACTTAGTTCTTGGTACTAAGATAATTTCAAAACTCCCTTATCGAATGGTTCAAATGGAACTTCTTGAATTGAAAAATCAGTTTCAAGAGTTTCTTGATAAAAGATTCATTCATCCTAGAACTTTAGCATGGGGTTATATTGTTTTGTTCTTTAAAAATAAATATGGTTACATGAGACTTTTCATTGATTATAGAGCTTTGAATAACATCACTATTAAGAATAAGTATCCATTGAATCCTATTGATGACTTGTTTGATCAGCTCTAGGGAGCTCAATATTTTTCCAAGATTGAATTGAGATCTAGGTACCATCAACTAAAGGTTAAGAAGGAAGGAATTCTAAAAACAAATTTTCATACTAGATACACGAATTATGAGTTTGTTGTTATGCCCTATGGTTTGAAAAATTCCCCTTCTGTATTCATGGATCTTATGAATATATTATTGTGAATATTTGGATAAGTTTTTTGTTTTTTTTATTGATGATATTTTGGTATTTTCAAAAAGTTATAAGGATCATGAAAAACAATTGGGGATTGTCTTACAAAATCTCAAAGAAATGAATTTATATAGGAAATTTAGAAAATTTGATATTTGGTTGCAATATATTTCTTTTCTCGGGGAAATTGTAAATAAGGATATAATAACATTTTATCCCACCAAAACAATAGTGGTTGATGAAAGGAAAATACCTTCAAATGTTATAGTGATTCATAGTTTTCTTATATTAACAGGTTATTACTAATGGTTTGTTAAAAAAATTTCATGGTTATCTATCCCACTAACTAAGTTAACACTAAAAGGGGTTAAATTTATTTGGACAGAAGAATGTGATTTTTGTTTTCAGGAACTGAAGAAGATATTGGTGAATGCTCTAGTTTTGGACCCACCTTCTATAAATGGTGAGTTTTTCATCTACAATGATGCTTCATTGAAGATACTTGGTTGTGTTTTGATGCAAAATGATTAGGTAATTGCGTATGATTGAAGACAACGAAAACCTCATGAGTTAAACTATCCCACTCATGATATAGAATTATAATCTATGATTTTTTTCTTTAAAAATTTAGAGGCATCATTTATACGGAGCCAAATATGAAATATACATTGACTATAAAAGTTTTAAGTATATATTTACTCAAAAGGAATTGAACACGAGGTAGAGAAGATGTCTTGAACTGATAAAGTAATATTATTACATGATCAATTACCATCTTGGAAATGAAAACAAAGTAGTAGATATATTGATTCAAAAACATCATGCAACATTAACCATGTTACTTTTGGAACATGACCCCTTGATTGATGAATTGATGAATGTTGGATTGGAAGTTGTTGATGAAAAAAAATACTTTTTTTTCATGTGTTGGTGTAGTAATCTCTATCATATAAAATTAAGCATCCAAAAAAGTAAGACAATGAGTAACAAGAAAAAAAGAATTGGTGAAAATGGATAAGTTTCTAGAATTGTTAATAAAGATTGTGTTTTGAGATTTTGGAATAGATTATGTGTTTTTTGTGATTCCTAGTTGAAGAAAAAATTGTTGTGTAAAGCTCATAGTTCTCTATTTTTAGTTCATCCTAGAAGTACTAAGATTTACAGAGACCTTCTGAAGTATTACTAGTTGGATGGAATGAAAAGAGATATTATTGATTTTGCCATGAAATGTTTGAAATTTCAGCAGGTTAAAGTAGAGAGAAAACTACCAAAGGGAATGATTCAATCTTTTCCAGCGCTAGAGTGGAAATGGAAAAATATATCCATGGACTTAATGGTGGTAGTACCAAATACTTCACAAGGAAACAATTCAATTTGGTTTATTATTGATTGGATGACTAAATCTGCACATTTCCTTCTTATTTGAGATACTATTCCTTTGGATTAGATTTCTCAACTATACCTCAAAGATATTTTAAGGTTATATGGAGTTACTCTTTCCATTATATTTAACCATTATCTGAGGTTCAATTCCAACTTTTGGAAATGTCACACCCAGGTTTTTAGTTTTCACTTCGTTCCGGTTCTTGTTCATTTCCTCGGGAGCTGGGTGTGACAGATTTGAAATTTTGGAACATAATTTTTCTTTTCCTTGACCTATCTTTCCCTACCTAGTTTCCCCTTGACCCCCCCAAGTTCCCCTTAAATTCCCTTTAGGTTCCCTTTGAATTTGGAGAAAAATGGAATGTTTTTGGGTGGATAGAACATGTATCATAGTTTACTAAACCATGCACCCAAACAATGCATAGTGTCCAACACATTACATTTTTTAATGTAATTCGAATTTTCCATTCCAATATTAAACCAAATGCACCCCTTTCTTCCCCCATTTGACCCTATAAGCCATGTGAGGTCTCCAAGCTTCCTCAATCTCCCATGTAACTCATTTTTGAAGGGGGATTTGGTGGGAAAAATTCAAAATCATGAATGTAAGTGAGTTTCTCTCAAGTTTCTTACTTACCCTTAGGGTTTCTCCCACTCTTTCTCGAAGTTATAAGTTTCTAGAACCTAGTATTTCATACTTAGGGTTTAACCTTGGGTTTTTGGGTGCAATATTCTTGGGTTAGGTTCATTTTTATTCCCTTGTGGTACGACGGTGGTGTGGTTGAAGTTTCTCACAATTATTTGAGGTTTTTGGAATCTAAGGTATGTGATTCCATGTGTAAGAATTTTTTGATGAGTTATATTGGGTTTTTAAATTTTTTTACCATGTTTCTCTTCTATTTTTTGTGGTGTGAAAACCATTTTTGGTATCCTTGGTGGAGCATTTAGTTTTAAAGTTACATTTTTTTCTTGAAAATGTGTGTTTTTCATGTGTAACTTTTTGGTATCATTTCAAGTCATTTTAAAACATATTCAAGTGGTTTATTAATAGTTTCTAGGGTTTACAATTCTAGTTTTGTAGGGTTTTAGTGTTCTTTTAGCCTTAAAATAGGGTTTTTGAATAGTTTTTATGTGCAAAACCTTGTTATACTTCTTGAAAGTGTTTTATGAAAATTATAAATGGTTTATTGAGTTACAAAAAGTGTGAAAAGGATGTCTAGGTACTGTTTTGGTGGGTGTGTGTTCTTAAAATGGGGGTTTGAAAGATAAAGTGATGATTGGTGTTGTCAAACATTTTGATAATGTTTTTTAAATGTTTGAAATGATTTATTAAATTGTGTGAAAGGTGCGAGGCATGTTTGTGGGCTGTTTTGGTGTGAGTATGATGTTAAAATGACTTTGAAGGTGAAAATGGAATTATATGACATGTGCGTGGGATTTTTGGTATGTGTATGATTTATAAATGGAATTTTCATGTAAAAATTATGTTTGATAACATTTGGAACTTTATTGAGCACTAAGAGGGAAACCCAAGTATATAGGTGGGTAGACTAGGACCAGTATTCTAGTGATCCGGAGTGGTATAGTCCCTATTTTACTAAGTAAGTTTGATGATGACAACACTAACTAAACTATGATAATGATGATTGGGGACCACTAGGCCATAGGGATTTCCCCTCCTATTGGATCGTGCACTAAACATATATTTGTTATGGATACTTTTACACCGAGATATGATTTACCTAGGGCCCCACAACTAGCTAGTGCCTAGGGGTGTTCCCATTACTAGTTCTCATTGACTATATGATAATAACTATCAGTATATGGTGTGTTTGGATGAAAAATTCAGTATCATGTACATTATCTTTAAAAGTTTTTATTTCTTAAAGTTTCTCCCTTAAAAACTGTTTTCATTTGAAGTTTCATCCTTTTAAAAATTATTACTAGCATTTCTGGTTTATAAAAAATTTCAAGTTTTTTGTGTCAAAATGTTTATCACATGAAATATATTTGTGTGGAATCATATTGGGATTAGTCTCACACCCTACTTACACCTTTTTGTGTAAGTACACTTGGTATGTTTTTCACAGGTTTGGGTAAATCTTTTAGAATCAGTGGTTCAGGTTACTAGCAGTTCTTCTTACCGCGGTGTCGTTAAGATGGATTGAGAGCATTTTCCCCTTGCCTTGAGGTAGTTCTTGGGATGTTTTTTTGGATTTATTCCCTTGTGGTAGTCTTTGGGATTTTTTATAAACCTTGTAATCCAATTCTTAATTTTATTTAAAGTTTTTTTGGTTGAAAATTTTTAGATTTAGTTTATCCATTATTGTTGGTTGTTTTGTGATTCTAAAATTGGGTAAATCATTCCCAATCCTTTATTTATAATACTTGGAAACTTTTTATAGTCTGTGGGGATAGGTAAATCCCTTCGAGTTATGTCACATACTGAGTCAAGTTCTGGTTTGGATGGTGACCATATATAGTTCATGACAAAATGGTATGAGAGGAGGTTCCCTCTTTTTGGGTCATGTTGTTTTCGGAAAGAGTATGTGTAGACCAAAGATAGGATTATCGGGACTTGAAATTTTTATTACAAGTAGTGTGCCTAGATATCACACCTTGTGATGTGATTCAATTCTACAGGGGAATTTGGGTTTTATCTGAGTCCTTTTTTTCTCATGGTTCTTCGATGATTGGGGGAATGAAAAGAAAGTTTGTTCAATGGTCTCAGTGAGCTCGTAGGGCCTGGAATGCCATGTGGAGATGAGGATATTGTCCTAGAACACTCTCCATTATGGTGAATTTATTGGCATATGGCCTCCAACCATATGTCCAATCCACCCACCAACACTAGTTTCCTCTTGCATTGTATTGTGTCTCTTTGTTTTGGAATCTTGGAAACTTGGTTTTAGAGTAAAAATGACTTGGTTTTAAGAAATTTGAATTTTATGAAATGATTTTTTAGTAAAGAAGAAATGGTTGAATTCTTAATGGGTGGGAATAAATTTTCATGAATTGTTTGGAAATGGTAAATAGTGTGTTTACACCTCTTTTAAAAGTATGATATATATTAAAGTGGGTTTTAAAAATCTATTTCAAATATAATTTTTTTAAATGATGAAAAGTGTTTTAAAGGGAATGAAGTGTTTTGGAATTTATGTCTGGGGTTTGAAGAAATATATTTATTTGGTAACTAGTGATCATTTTAAAAGTTTTATGACTTATTGAAACCTTGTTTTAAATAAGAAGAGATGAGCCTTAATTAAATGGGTGTTGATGAAATGGAGTTTTTCATAAAACCAGAAGTGTTTTAAAATGGGCTGAGATGTTTTGAAATTAGTGTGTATGACTTGAAAATGAGTTTTTATTTGAATGGTTGGTACTTTTTGGAAAAGTTTTGTAATATTTGAATTGGGTTTTGATATGTGGCTAGCGGTTCTGAGAAAATAAAGGAAGTGTCAGTTGGATGTCATGGTTTTGAAAAGTGGAAATATTTTTTGTTTTAACCTTTGTTATTTATGT
The DNA here is from genome assembly GCA_963277665.1 of Viscum album. NCBI lineage: Eukaryota > Viridiplantae > Streptophyta > Magnoliopsida > Santalales > Viscaceae > Viscum > Viscum album. Next base: position 1,678,273,817 of record OY728119.1, on the reverse strand, counting down.
GAGTGACCAAATGCATGGGTTTACATGGGATGATGGATGGTTAATGGAATGGTTGGTTGAGTGCTGGTATGGATATGAGGAGGGTTCCCAGTGTGGCATGAAAACATGAATGTTTGAGGCCCATGGGGTACCAATGGTAAATTCTATAACTGCCGACCCCATTTACTTTCAAAGAAATGATTTTTAAGGGAAATTTGATGTTTTAAAAAATTGTTGTTTGGTTGGTGTGTTTTATATTCTTTTGGGATTGTTTTTGTGGGATGTTTTGAGTTCCATAACCCCTCTTGTTTTAACGATGTTTTGGGTTTGTGTTTTGTCGGTAAGTCGAGTTGAATTGTTGGTTAGTGGTTTCTTTTGAGGAGTGTTTCAAGAAGCCTTTGTGGCAGTTCCCCTCATGTATTCAAATCTAGTTTGTGGTGCATTTTGACTGAAGGAACAAATTGGTCAGGTCCTTGGGTTTTCTTATTGGCTAAGGTACACCCCCATAAAGAGCTAATGCATGATTTAAGTGTGGCCATTGGTGGTTCGCATTTGGAAAGTCCTCTAGTTGATCAAAATACAAACTCTATTCTTGGATTTTAGGGTTGAGTTTATCTCTCTTATTTTTTGTATTACATAGATCCTCTTGCAGGAGAATAGTATATGCACAAGGAGTTGAAAAGAGTCATGGTTTCTTGAGTTTCTTGAATTATCAAAGGTGAAGTTTGAAACCATTGGGTCTATAGGTTTACTTTGGAAGTGGTGAAGGAAAATTCTAGTGAGGAAGGTGAAAGTATTCCAAGGTTTTTATTTTAGGATGAAATTTTAAAGGGCCTTTTGGTCTTTCGTTAGTCTCGTCGAAGAAAGGTTTCATGTTAGCCACCAGTGTGGAAAATCTGGTCGTTCGAGGCTATTATGGTTTCTAGCAGTAATCTCATGCTACTTGGAACTTTGTTCAAGGATCCACTCTTTGTAATGTCTCTTTCACTTTAAAGGATCATGTTCGGTGGGGTCTTGTTGTGTTGTGTTTCATTTTAAGGGAAAATGTGGATATTGCAGAACCTTTTGAGGGATTCGTCTTAAATGAAAGTGTGTATCTATTATGATAATATCTGAATTCATTGTTCTCAGTGAAGGTGTCTTCTGTGTCTTCTTAATTCTACTGTTTCTTATTCAGGGTGAAAGAGGTGATGCACGTGCATCTTCTAAGTCCCTATCTTGGTGAAGGTTCCACGAAAAGGTAAGAAGTTTTTGGTATGTTTTGTGTTCTATTTATGATATTGGATCATGGTGTAGTAGCTTTTGGCACCATAAGAAGAAGATCTGTTCGGGCGTTTTAGTACTTGACTATGAGGTAGGAGATGCTTCAATCATCTGGGCTCCAGCCGTAAGTCTTAGAGTGAAGTTGGTGCATATTCAGGAAAACCATGGGTGTAAGGGATCTTGGTTTAACTTTTGTCTCCAATGTGGGATGCAGAGATAGTTTTAGGTTTTGATGTGGTGGTTTTTTTCCAAGTGGTCTAGTGTGGTGGAATGGGACGTGCATGCCCTATACCTCAGGGTTGTAATCCATATTGGTGAAAAGTCCCTCCTTGGTAATAAGGTGGTGGGGTGGTTTTGTTTTCTCAAACCCAATGCTTGAACCCTTGTGGGTTCAACTCTCTGTATGGTAGTTCATGTATTAATAACCTTGTAGGCTCTTTTTTATATCGGTTTTGGTTGGACTCATCCAAAGATGGTAATGTTCATGGGAGTGGTGATCCGAATAATATCCCTATTGTTTTGGGTTTCATTGATTGATGCACCTTGTAATGGAGATTGAGTCTTATGGTTTTTGTATGTCGGCCCATGCTAGTTGGTTAAGAAGACTAGTTTGTATGGTGGGGAGACCCACCATGTGTATCATGTAAGTTCTTTTGAAAAAATTATAATTTTTGTCTATCCCTTATGATGGGGAGTCCATTCGGGTGTCACCTGTTGGCGTCTTGGTTCTTTCACAGGAAAATTAAGTTTTCTCTTATAGTGGGGAGTCCATCTGGACCTCCCCATATTGGTGTTCTGTATTAGTCTAGAGTGTTAGTTCATTTCTATGGTGGGAGATGCTTGGGTATCCCCATACTAGTAACTCAGTTTTGTCCTTAGTGTTGGCTTAGTGGTAGGTAGTCTTGTTCAGAGCTATCTTACCACCAACTTCATCCTTGGGTAAATGTTTCGATTGGAGAGTTCCCCACAGTTTCATTGAAGTAAGGTTGTGGTAATCTCATTCAAATTCATTGTTCGTTTCAGGTAAATTACTTTAGATTTGTTGGGTAGTGTTTAAGGTGTTTTTTCTTGGGATGTGGTTCGATTATGTTTTACCGTTTCTAGAAAGTGGTGTAATTTTTGGTTAGTAAGAGTATCTTTTACTTTTTTTGATAAATTGGATGTGTTTTAGCTTTTGGGGGTGGGTGACCCTTACATAGGGAGTCTGTCTTGGCCTCTTGAGTTAGCTCATAGCACTCTTTTCCTGTTGGTAGTATCCTTGTTGCCTTTTTGTTGGAAACCACCCTTTGAACTTGGAAATAGGATTGTTTTTTTTCATATGAACTTTATGTGGCTTTCTAGGGGTGGAAAGATTTATGGTGGGGATAATTGTCACTCCTAAGTTTTTAGTTTTCACTTATTTCTGGCTGTTATTCATTTCCTTGGGAGCCGGGTGTGATAGGTTTGAAATTTTAGAGCATCTTTATCTCCTTTACTTGGACTGTCATTCCCTCCATAGGTTCCCCTTGACCCCCCTGAGTTCCCCTTGAATTCCCCCTAGGTTCCCCTTGAATTTGGAGAAAAAATTCCAAGTTTTTGGGTGGACAGAATAGGCCGCACGATTTACTAAACCATGCCACCAAACCGTGTACAGTGTCCATCACATTAAATTTTTTAATTTAATTCCAATTTTTCCCTTCTAGGATTAAACTAAATGCACCCCTTTATTCCCCCATTCGAACCTATTAGCCATGGGAGGTCCCTAAGCTTCCTCAAGCTCCCATGGAACCCATTTTTGAAGGGGGATTTGGTGGAGAAAATTCAATATCATGCAGGTAACTGAGTTTCTACCTAGTTTCTTCCTTCCAATTAGGGTCTATACCACTCTTTCATGATTCTATAAGTTTCTATCACCTAGGGTTTAGTCCTTAGGTTTTAACCTTGTGTTTTTGGGTGCAATATTCTTGGATTAGGTTTGTTTTCATTCCCTTGTGGTGCGGCGATGGTGCATTTGAAGTTTCACACAAACATTTGAGGTTTTTGGAATATAAGGTAGGTGATTCCATGTGTAATCATTCATTTATGAGTTACCTTGGCTTTATTAACATTTTTATTATGTTCGTCTTTCATTGTGTTTGGTGTGAAAACCATTTTTGGTAGCATTGGTTGATTATTTAGTTTTAAAGTTTCATTTTTTCTTGAAAATGTGTGTTTTTCATGTGTAACTCTTGTGGTATCATTTGAGATCATTTTATAACATATTCAAGTGGTTTATTAATTGTTTATACTGCTTCCAATTCTAGTTTGGTAGGTTTTTAGTGTTATTTTGGACTTAAAAGAGGGTTTTTGAATATTATTTTTGGGAAAAACCTTGTTATACTTCTTGAAAGTGTTTTATGAAAATTATAAATGGTTTATTTAGTTACATAAAGTGTGAAAAGGAGGTATAGGTACTGTTTTAGGGTGTGTGTTCTTAAAATTGGGTTTTGAAAGAAAAAGTGATGATAGTTGATTTCAAACATTTTTGGAATGTTTTGTAAATGGTTGAAACGATTTATTAAATTGTGTGAAAGGTGCAAGACATGTTTGTGTGCTGTTTTGGTGTGAGTATGATGTTAAAATGACTTTGAAGGTGAATAGTGAATTATATGACATGTGTGTTAAATTTTTGGTGTGTGTATTATTTGGAAATGGAATTTTCATGTGAAAATTATGTTTTATAACATGTGGAACTTGATTTAGCATAAAGAGGGAAACTCAGGTATCTAGGTGGGCAGACTAGGACTGGTATGCTAGTGATCCAGAGTGGTATCGTCCTTGTTTCAATAAGTAAGTTTGAAGATGAAAACACTAACTAAACTATGATGAAGATGATTGGGGACCACTAGTACATTGGAGTTTCCCCTCATAGTGGCTCATGCACATGACAAATATTTGTTATAGATACTTTTACACCAAGATATAATGTACCTAGGGCACCACAACTAGCTAGTACCTAGGGGTATTCCCGTGACTAGTGATCATTGACTATATGATAATCATCATCGGTATATGGTGTGTTTGGAAGGAAAATTCAGTATCTTGTGCACTCTATTTAAAAGTGTTTGTTCCTTAAAGTTTCTCCCTTAAAAACTTTTTTCTTTTGAAGTTACATCCTCTGGAAAACTATTACTAGCATTTCTTGTTTATAAAAACTTGCAAGATTTTTGTCTTAAAATTTTTATCACATGGAATCTATTTGGGTGGAATACTAATGGGATTAGGCTTACACCCTAATTACACATTTGGGTGTAATTATACTTGGTATGTTTTTCATAGGTTTGGGTAAAGCTTTTAGAACTAGTGGTTCAGGTTTCTAGCGGTCCTTCTTGCTGCAGTGTTATGGAGATATCTTGAGGGCGTTGCCCCCTTGACATGAGTTGGTTCTTGGGATATTATTTTTTTCTTTATTCCATTGTGGAAATATTTGGGTTTTTGTATAAACCATGTAATCCAAATCTGAATTTTATTTAAAGTTTGTTTGGTTGTAAATTTTCAGATTCAGTTTACCTGTTATTGTTGGTTGTTTTGTGATTCTAAAATCAGGTAAATCATTCCCAAACCTTTATTTATCATACCTGGGAACTTGTTCTAGCTCGTGGGGATATGTAACACCCTTTGGGTTACTCCAAGGTCTGATTCATGTGTCATTTTGGATGGAGACCAGATCTGGATCGTGATAGGAAAGGCCTTCAGAAGTCATTGGGAACAGAATTAAAATTCATCACTACTTTTCATCATTAATATGATGGATAAACCAAAATAATAATTCAGACATTGGAGTATATGCTTCGAGATTGTTCAATGGACTATCAGGGAAGTTGATATCAACATATTTCTTTACTTGAGTTTTTTATAATATCACTTTTCATTAAAGTGTACATATGGCACCTTTTGAGGCATTTTATGGGAAGTGGTGTCAAACTCTAGCATTTTGAGATGAAGTTGGGGAAAGAAAGTTGATGGGACCAGAATTGGTAGAGAAAGCAGCTGAGAAATTGAAGATGATCCTATAACACATGAGGATAACTCAAAGCTGGTAGAAAATCTATGTAGATAATAGGAGGAAATAATTTTCTTTTGAGGTAGGTGATCGTGTTTTTCTTAGAATATCACCATGGAAAAGTGTTATGAATTTTGGTAAGAAAGGAAAGTAAATTCCATGGTTCATTGGAACTTATGTAATCCTAGAGTATGTTGGACCAGTTTCTTATCGAGTAGCTTTGCCTTTGTATTTATCTAAATTACACAATTTTTCCATGTTTTTATGCTGAGGAAGTATTTTCCAGATTCATCTCATATTTTGATCCTAGAAGAAGTTTAGCTGGAAGAGAACCTTTCTTATAAAGAGAAAACTGTTCAGATTCTTAATCATAGAGAGAAAGTATTGCATAAAAATGTTATCCACCAGGTTACGTTTTTGTAGATAAAACACATGGTTGAAGAAGCAACATGAGAATCTGAAAATTCTATAAGGGAAAGGTACCCTCACTTGTTTAATAAGTAAATAAAAAATTGCGAGGATGAAATTTTCAGAAGGTGGGGAGAATGTAACAAATCAGGTACGTATAAAATATATTTTTTTTTCATTCTGTAATTAAATATTTAAATTAATTATAAATTTATAATGAAATAATTTATATTTATAGAAATTAAGGAATTTATATTGATGAAATAGTAACTTGACCTTAGGAATAGTAACATGACCATTAAGAATAGTAATTTTTCCAATAGAATAGTTACCTCACCTAATAAAGTATAAATAAAATTTATCTATCCTATAAGTGAAAATATGATATATTTATATCATTTAACAAGTAAATATTTTTTCTAAAAATTATAAATTAAGTTTTGGTATTTTTGTGAGTTATAAATATTTAATTACAATTTTATGATTAATTTAATAATTTAAATGAAAATATATTTTCATAAAATGTAATAATTAATTATTATTATTTTTCTTATGGTTATAAGATAATTTTATGAGACCTTGATTATTTTTTCAAGGTGCTATAAAATTAGTTATATTTTAAAAATCGTTATTTTTTTAAAAAATTGTGATTTTATTTAAAAATTAAATTTATAATATTTATAAAATTATTTTGATAAAATTGAGTTCATTTTTTAATTCTATAGGTTTAAAAATTTATGGGGTGAATTATTTTTATTTTTATGAAATACCTGATTTTTGGGTGAATAGTGAAATACAATAATTTACAAAATAAGCTAAATACAAGAATTATTGAGTCATGGATGATGTTCCACTGTGGTAAGAACCATTTGTTCAAAATCACATGCAATAATTACTTTATTTATCATAATAACCAACACTATTTATTTTCTTGAGAAAAATAATGAAATAATGATTAAAATAATAGAAATCCACCTCTTCTCCACTGTAAATGCCACCCCTCACCCCCTATTCTCCTCACACCTCTAAATATTTTAGAATCTTAAAAATTATACCCAATCCTATTCCCAATCCTATTACACATGTTTAATACCTTTTAGTCTTACCAAAAGGCCAAAACTAAAGGCCATAAGGAGGTTCTCAAGGAGGATAATTCAAGGGTAAAAATCCTCTTTCATTTTCTTTTATTTCATTTTCAATTTTTTTTAATTTTCTTATAATATCTTCACATACCCTTATACAAGTGGAATTAAAACTATATTACCTTATATATAATTTAATTTTATCATGTTTATGAAAAAATTCATCATCACACTTCTTCTCTTCTCCCACTTATTCTAAAAATAAAAACATTGTATGTGATGTGTCGACTTACCGACATCATGGGCGATGTGTTTTCAATTTCCATTACCGCCTTCATGGATGGTCATAAAACCATTTTAATTATTGAAATATTTTTTTAAATTTTATGATACAAACTTTTTTATTTTATTTATTTAACATATATACATAATATTAAATTATATAATGAAACTATTTTGTGATTATCGAATAACCACCAAAAGGATCTTAATGAATATCATTAATGTTTTAACTAATGATTCATCATAATATCTAAAAAAATGATTTATGGTATCATTTAATATTATATAAACATATTAATACCACTTCATTCCACTTCTGGATTTTCACTTTCTTTCTACAAGAGAATTCATTATGAACCAACCATGGAAACCATGTAAAGAACACACCCGAAATATTGGAAATAACAAAATATAATTAATAATTTGGTGGAATGATGTTATAAAATGATCATATAAGGTGTTATAAAAATAAATATTTTTATTTAGAATATCATTAACAATATTTTAACCATTATATAGGTGGTTTAAACACATTTTAAGTAAGATGAACCCGAGGTAAGGGAAATCTTAACCCAATTTTCATTCTTTGGGTTAACCTTCTATATTATTGATTATGTAGTACTAATATTATTTTTGAAATATAATTTTAATTATATTATGTTTTATTATATTTATTTATAGTGTATACACATATTCCATTCATTTTATTAATTCTCACTTCAAATATATGATATTTTTAAGGGACTTTCCTTTACAAATCTTATTTTCATTTTTTTCTGTTCTTAAAGGAAATGATTTATACGATGTAAGTATTATTGTTTTATGATTATGTTATGGTTATTGGGAATTATTTATGATGAAGGGTGTTACCTATATCTACCTCTAATTCATTGGGTATGTTTATGTTGGAGGTTATCCATATGGTTACTCCAAGTGTAACTAATATGGTTACACTAAAAGGTAGCTTTGAGGGTTACATTATAAGGTAGTCTTGAGGGTTACAAATCATAAGGTAGCAGTGAGGGTTAAAATATTAAGTAAGTAATTACACAAGTTACTTGTATGGTATTATTTATGTATTCTATGTTCTATTGAAATCTCATGTTTTCACAAAGTAACTATATGATACATATTGGGTGAGAAGTATGTCTTTGTGAAAATTATTTATTATGTATTCATGTAATAACGTTCTATCTACTTTATTTTATATACCTTATTTATATTTTTTTACTCATAACAAGTTTTAAAATGTTTTTTCACAGGGTTTAAGCAATGGGTAAGAGAAAATTATAAGCCAAGATGAATGTTGTGAAGACTTTTCGTGAACATATTTCATGTTTTTCATAAAATATTTTTTATTATAAAAAAATGGATATTGTTTTAGTAGTATCAACTTTGTATGATTATGGGTGGATATGTATGAATTATTTCATGAATTTCTAAAAATATAAACTAAAAATATCTTTGGGAATGTAAAGAAGTGAATTCTAAAGGAATTTACTAGATTATGTAATGTTTAAGGATGGGTCCTTATACTAAATATAAAATATATAAACATATTTTAAAAATGTTTTTAAAAATAATTATATAAATCATATGGAAATAATAATTATCAATTTTATTTAAAACAATATTTAACCATTTTTTTACATTATAAAAATATATGAATATACATATGAACTTGTAAAAATGTATATATAATGTTTATATATACATATGTGTGTATCTTAATAAACATATATATATTTATATTTATATTAAAGAATATATAAATGAATATTAATATAAAATATATTTAAATACATGCAAGTGTTTATATATATATATATATATAAATTGTTGGAGTGGGTGTCCTAGGACTAGATATTTTTAATTTGATTACATGTATATTCGATGACTTGAATATTAATAAAATACCTTATTACATATTTTTCATTGTTCTGTAAGACTTTAATGTACTAACGTTCTAGAGTATCTATCACATTGATAAGGTCACAATAGTTCAACCCTATAATGGTAACCTTTAAATTTCATAACAATATTCTTAAATATAGTTCTATAGTTGGATAAGGTTCAATGATGGGAGATATAGAACATGACTGTTAGGTGAAATTACTCATAATCAGACGAGGCTTCTTCTTAGGAAGTTCTCACATGGTAATCTCTTAGATGAGAGATTATGAGAACAAACCAATCAGTAGAAATTTCACATATTTTGATGTCATTAGATATTATTATCTACAAGTATGTGTAATGGTCCTTATAATTTAAAATTATCATTGATGCATGTCATGACTCGCACACTTAAATTTACTAATGAAAACCGTCATGCCATATGTTGGTAGGAAATAGGGAACTTTTGGGGAGTGAAGAATGATATGTTATAAATGGATAAGTTTAAGAAGGATTTATCCATTCCATTTTTATGTAAGTTAATATCTTTTCCCTTTTATTATAATAGAACCATCACATTAAATTTCCTAGCCATGGTGTAATAACGTGTTTATTTTAGATAGTTGAAGAAAGTCGTATCGAGCATATAGGTTAGTGACAAAGATGTGCAACTTTCTTGATGATATATTGTGAAAAAAGGGATTATATTATAGAGTTATAATTCTTATGTGGTCATCATCATTGTAAAATTAAGTTCTTTATCTTGGAGTACTTGACCCATTTCGATACAATCTTGGATTTTAGGCAAGCACACTTAATTCCAATGAGAAAGAATCCTACACTACTAGAAAATTAGGCTATAGCCACGGTTTGGAACTGTTGATAAAAGCCCAAAAACTATGGCTATCGGTTATAGCCAGAGTTCATTAAACCGTGGCTGGTATTGGTGTGGCTATAGGGCCAAACCTATAGCCACCGTTTCAAACTATGGCTATAGCCCTATAGCCACGGTTTGAACCGTGGATATAGACCTATATCCACGATTTCAAACTATAACTATATCCTTATAGCTACGGTTTGAACCGTGGCTATAGGTTTGGTCTTATAACCACGCTAATACCAGTCACAGTTCAATGAATCATGGCTATAGGGTTTTATCTACAGTTTGAAACCATGGATAAAACCCTTCCCATTTCATAAAAAAACCACCCCCCTGCTGGACCCCCCTGGACAACAGCGCCAGCCCCCCTGGACAACAGCCCCCCCACTACTGGACCCCCCTGGACAGCAGCCCCCCCTACTAGAACCCCCTGCACAGTAGCCACCCCCCTGATGGACCCCCTGAACAACTGAACCCCCTACTGGACCCCCTGGACAACCCCCTTACACATCCCTTTCACACCCCTTTCCCCCTTGCACCCCTGGATAGCAACCACCCCCCACATCCCTTCCACCCATTGCACACACCCCCTTGCACCCCACTGACACCCCTTGCAAACCCCTTGCCCCCTGCTGGACCCCCCTGGACAGCCCCCCACCCCCTACTGGACCCCCTGGACAGCAGCCCCCCCCCGCACTGGACCCCCCTGGATAGCCCCACCTGCTGGACCCCCTGGACAACCCCCCCTGCTGGACCCCCCTGAACAGCAGCCCCCTGCTGGACCCCCCTGGATAGCAGCCCCCCCTGCTGGACCCCCCTGGACACCAGCCCCCCTGCTGGACCCCCCTGGACAACAGCCCCCTGCTGGACCCCCCCTGGACAGCCCCCCTACACATCCCTTGCACACCCCTTTCCCCCCTGCTGGACCCCCTTGCACCACCCCTGCTGAACACCCCCCCTTGCACCACCCTTGCTAGACACCCCCTTCAGAACCCCCTTGCACCCCTTGCCCCCACCCCCTCCCTCCTGGACATACCCCCTACTTCCTTAACGGACCCCCCACACACCCTGGACAGACCCCCCCTTCCTGCATACCCCCTTGCACCCCCTCCCCCGACCTGCAGACCCACCTTGCACCCCCTCCCCCCACCTGCAGACCCACCTTACACCCCCTCATGGACACCCCCTTGGACAGCCCCCCCACCCCACCCTCCTAGACAACCCCCACCCCCTCCTGGAAAGACCCCCCATCCTTCCTGTACAGACCCCCACCCCCCTGGACAGACCCCACTCCTTCCTGGACAGATTGTCAAAGCTATGAGGAGGTTTGGATTTAGGGAATGGTCTTATCAATTGTCAGTTGTATGTTACTATATGGTATTATAATATTTTCATTATCGATAAGGTTTCTGCAGGGAAAGAGAGTTGAGACATTCATGTATGAATGATCCAAATTGTTATCCTTGACTAGCAAAAAAAGACTTGGTCGATACATTGACAACCATATAGTACAACATAAACATAAATATGAACATAAATTAAAGTTATTGTATAACAAAATAAATTAGGAACATTTAATGTTGCAAGATACCGTAATATGTGACACGCTTTTCTTGATCAATATGCCCCCTTAGAAGTTGTTCCTACATTAAAAACATGACATCGTGTTATTTTTAGTAAAATAAGAATCACAAAAGTGGTTGTTTATTGTTCAGAGTTTACCTAAATATAGAAGAAAGAAATATCTATTTATAGAGTCTTGATGAAATTTGGTGTATTTGGATATATCTAATGTAATTTAAAATATCATATTTAATCTAGCAATGTAATGGTTATTCAACCTTATCTAAGATTAAATAAACCTATAGAGACTAACTACACACCCCTGCCCCACCCCCTTTGTAGAGGCCCAAAGATTGAAGTACATGGACATTACATTACTTTTGTGTAATACTTAATACATAACAAAAACAAACACTGAATGACCGTAATAGTTTAGTGTCTTTGGAAACTCAGAACGTAATCTTCTAATCGTGGTGAAAGATCTTCAACATCTCCCATAAAGATATTCCCCTTTTGGTTTTCTTACCTAAAACCTTTATTGAAATCCTGGGGAAAAGAAAACATATAAAGGGTGACCTCAAATGCTCAATAAGTGTAAGCATAGAGAACAGATAACAATCCATAAACATTTGAATGCAAAAACTTGAACATAAAATCTAAACATCAAAATCTTGAGCAATGACATAAATCTTGGAAGTACATAAGGCATATATCATAAAGGAACATCAATCATGATAAAATAGCATGGGAAAAAAACTTGTAATTTTGGAAAAATATTAAGCACATGATATGATTTTCATAGTATCCAAGGCATTGCTGCCAAGACCATCTTAGTGGACAAAGTCCCTTACTGAACCGGGTTTACTTGCCGTTCCATCCCTGTATTACTGAACCAGATTTACTTGCCGTTCCAGACATGTCTATCTAATGAGATATAAATCTTTACCCAATGAATTGTAGGGAGATATAGGTCCCACCCATCTCATATTGAAATCATTCTTATGTGTGCCACAAAATAATCATAAATCATTCATCAAAACCCAAAGAATAAATTGGGTTTCATAAACATCATCCCATCATAACATAATCCATATAAAAGAAATGGATATCATTTCATCATAAGAAAAGTGAAACCATATAAATCATAGATACATTATACTTGAAACATACACATATAAAATAATGTCATCTTAGATGGAAAAATGGTTTCGATAAAACACTTGAAATGAATTCTTGAGGAAAATATCATTTCTTCTTCAAAATCAATTTATTTTCACAAAATGTCATGCAATTTTAAAAGAAAGAGATTTTTTTTAAAATAGTCATGAAATATTTTGGAGGAAGATTCATGAAAATAAGGCTTTCTAAAACTGTAAAAAACCTTTCATGCCGTATAAGTTAAAAAAAACATTCTTCTCGTACTTTTGCCGGAAAAGTCAAAAAAGTACCTCGTAATGTAAACAAAAGAAAGATTCCTTAAATACCATGTAGTAAAAGTAAAAAATGGGTAAAAAGGACTTTAAAAATACATGAAAACATTTCTATAAAACATGGACATGGATGATAACAATAACCCCAGTAAATACTTACGAATAAACAATCTCGGATAAAAATGAGATTGGAAAAGATATCCCTTACCTTAGGTCCGATATGCTTCGTAAGTATTCGTAAATCCTGTATAATGATTTAAATAATGTCATTTACTTATTACATAATCATATTCATTGTTATTATATCATATATGGTTTACTTATGACTTTATATTACCCGTTCTTTTGTAAATCCCATGTTAAAGCAACGTTTTGGGTAAAATCATCTTATTTATCATACATGTTTGGACTTGTTGTTCTTGATGTTATTATTACTTATATCATGATTTACTTACTTCTAGAATGTAAATCATGATTTATATATCATATATATTCATTATATATCCATCATATACATGTATTTATAATAGTACATAACATATGGAGGTAAGAAATGAAATGCACCGTTCATGGAGACGGTAAGCCGTACGTACACATGAACGCTAATTTCTTTTCTATTTATTATTTTAATGGAATATTTATATTATAATTCCAGTATAATATCATATATAATATCATTAACTCTATACTTTATACATCCCACATAAGGCATTAACGAATCACATCACTTTGAGGGGGCGGTAGTCCGCACTTCCTCAAATGAGATCATCGTATTTACCCACTATGGAAACCATAAAGGCCTGATATAATTGGGAATTAAAGAATAATAAAGAAATAATTAACATAATATATATCATATATGAATACAGTTCCATCATAATGGCCACCATGAGAGGCGGTAGGATAAAATCGAACAATCATCGTTTCGTGAGGCGTTAGTTTTCCATCCACATAAACATTATGTTCTTCATCCATTAGATGGAGGTGTGTGTAAGTGTAGTTCTAATACTTCTCATAACAACATCCAAGTATTTTTCGGATACTGGTTTTGTCACAAAAGAAAGGATTAAAAATAGTTTAGGGGTTGGAGAAGTAGAATAAAAGAAAACAACTTAAGAGAAACTATTACCTTTAATTTGGGTAACTTCCTTTGGATTGAACCAAAAGGACTTCTTGGAGTGCCTTATTCCTAATTTAAGGCTTCAAAGGTGAGGATAGGGATGTAGAGAGATTAATTGGGCATATTTTAGATGATCCAAATGGCTTGAGAGGTGTGTGGAATTGCATAGAAGTGGTCTCCTTTTATAATGGAGAGGAGGGGCTCTTTAGGAAAGTGTGAAAACATTATTTTATTATAAACTTATCTTCGGTTTCAAGAAGTCCAAAATACATTAATGTCAAAGATAAGATGACTCATATTCGAAATAAAATCATACAATAGTAATTAGACAGGTTTTGGATAATATTTTAATCATTATAATCTTATTTATTTAAATCATTTATTAATGAGGTAAATACTACATCATTATTGTGTCATAAATAATTTAATTTATTTGATGTATAAAAATTATAAAAAAATACCAACATGTAGGAAATCCTTTTATCTTTCCAATGAATATTTATATTCGAAAAGATAATTTATATACCCCCTTATAAAAATTAATTACTAAAGGATTTTTGTTAATGCCAATTTTGTCTTTACATTAAATTAATTAATCTAATGTGTCATTGTCTTTCATAAGTGGCTCCATGGGGTCCCAAAATCGACCCAGGGATTTTCATGGTCGGACATTACTCATACAATAAGGTTTGGACAAGTGTTAAGGTAATTTTGAATTATTATAATATTCTTTTAACCTTGAATTACCATATTTACCTTTAACCGTGGTAAATAAAAGTAAAAAGTTACTATTCAACAAAAATTATTTTTATCTAATTGAACCACATTTTACTCATTGATATTAACCGTGTCTCTCAGATTTTCAAAATTCAACTCACAGAAGCGGTAAAAATAAGATTTATGAACAATTGCAAAAGCTCCTAGGAGGTGGGTAAAAGACGGTGAAAAGTTCAATACAATTTTTATAAATCTAAAATTATTATAAAATGATTCCAATGAATTTAATTGAACTTATATAATTATTATGTATCTATTTTGACCTGAAATAAATTTAAATCAAATAAATGACTATTTAAATAAAAAGTCGGTTTTAACCAAAAACTCAGTGTTTTCACTATTTATCAAAAATTGAAGTTTTTCAGAAAAATACCAAAAATTCAGCCTAAGATATATTTGATATTCCAAATTCAAAAATTATGTCTATTTTTCCAAATTAAAAACATATAAGTGGTATTAATTAATTTTAAAAGTAATTCCCGTTATCAAAACAAATAGCGTGTTTTTAAGAAACAATAACTATCAAAAGATCATCACTTGTTTATATCCAATTTCAAAGTGAAATTAATTCCAATGACCAACATTGGATTAAATGGTTAAAATATATTCTAATTAAACTTTAAAACCAATTAAAAAGATAATCTATCCATATAAATTATTGTGATGAAAAATGTTGTTTTCAATTAAAATATAGCGTGTTTTCACTATTCATCAAAATAAGAAAGTTATCAGAATAATGTGAAAAATTTATCCAAATTAAATTTTTATATCCTGATTCCAAGGAAGAATTTTATTTTTTCAAAATGAAATTATAAACATGTCAAAAACTAGATTTAAAGTGGGTGCACCATCAAAAGGCGGCAAAACTGCATTTTTTGAAAAATACTTATTTTACCCGAAAAATTTATTTTATTCTCATACCGTGTTCTAGAAAATATGTAAGATGAATAATAATGTTATAAAATTAAAAATTTAGTTAATACTATTCATAAAGTCTAGTCCATTATAATATTATAATAATATATCGTTGTTTAGTGAAACCCGGTATTGCGTACTACACACGCTATCGAGGAAGGTCGCGATTGCATGTAATGCAAGCCAAGTCAGGGTGACGTGTAGTGCAAGACTCATTTGTTGTTTTGTATAAAAGAATCCAACCATATTTCATTTATACATTGAATATATATATATACACTCAATGTTGCGTAGAATGACTATTATCAAACGAACTTGAAATTGTGTGTAACACAATTCAAGAATAGTGTTGCGTATACTTCAAGCTAATACGGTGTTGCGTATAGCAAAAGATAATATTGGTGTAGAATACAATAAAAGATATGAAAGAAATTAAAAACAATATATCTCATAAAATCTCGGGGTGTTATACCCTTGCCCCACTTCTCCACCCCCTTGAACCCCCTCCCCCCTCCCACCTACCTGAAGTCCCCCTGCAGACCACCCCCCTGCCCCTGCCCTGCAGACCTCCCCACTCCACCCTTCCACTCCACCCACCCACCTCTCCCCTGCCCTGTAGACCTCTCCCTTTCCCCCTGCTCTGTAGCCCTGCCCCTACCCCCACCCCCTTCCCTACAGACATCCCCCCTGCCCCCTGCCCCTGCCCCCTGCCCCAGACCCCCCGGACCCCTTCCCCCTGCCCCCGACCCCCTGACCCTTCCCTCCACCCTTCCCCCTTCCCCCCTCCACCCCTACCCCCCTCCACCCTGCCCCCTTCCCCTACCCCTGCCCCCCGCCCCCTACCCCCACAACCCTACCCCCTGCCCCTACCCTACAGACCTCCCCCTACCCCTACCCCGACCCACTCCACCCTCCCCCCTGCCTCTGCCCTGCAGACTTCCCCCTATCCCCTGCCCCCTGCCCCCTGCCCCCTGCCCCCTACCCCTGCCCCCTGCCCCCTTGCCCCCGACCCCCGCCCCCTGCCCCCCTCCACCTGCCCCTGCCCCCTGCCCCCTCCACCCTGGCCCCTACCCCCGACCCCTTCCCCCTGCCCCCGGCCCCTGCCCCCCTACAACATGCCCCCCTCCACCCTTCCCCCTACCCCTTCCCCCTGCCCCTCTCCCCCACCCCCGCCCCTGCCCCCTGCCCCCACCCCCACTCATGCAGTAGCCCACCACCCCCTCCCTGGACAGACCCCCAGCACACCCCCTTCCCCCTGAACACCCCCTATGAGTCAAAAAAATATTTGGAGATTCCCGTGGTGTCTCAAATGAGAGGAGTAAGTATTAAAATAGAAAACATAAATGCAATAATGTCAAACAAGATATATAAGAATAAACTACCACTGTGAGTTTTCGAAGACATCGCACCTTTGTTGGAGGGGTTTTATTATAAAACCATGACTTATTTATAAAACCAAACAATTATTTTAACTAACACTTGATCAAGATTTGAAATTTAATATAAACAAGCAGAATCAAGAAGGCAGTTAAATGCAATTTAAAAAATTCGTGAATTAAAGAGGCTGGGAGAGGGACTCTACCTTAAAGGTGTCAAGCCACGCACAAGAGGATCCTTATATATATGCTCACATGAATAATCATGGGCTATGTTGTATTGCTGGTTCTCTGCATAGCATGCATCCCTATCCACATACACAACCTATCATGCGAAAGCATACACACAAGAAATCCAGTTCTTGTGAAGACATTGAGACAAATAAAACCTCATAAAGATATATTTGGAATGAGTTATACTAATAAAAGGGATGAGAAAAATTCCCGGGGAGGAATCCGTTTCAAAAGGACCATCAACGTTTGAGAAATAATATTGGAAAAAACGAGGTCCAATGGCAATGTACTCCAAAAGCCAGTACTAAAAAGAACAACACAGTGGTTATCGAACGAAAGGACCAAAAGTAGTATTGCGTTGAAATTGATTATAATTACCTCTCAATGTCATGAAGGATTATGATGCTTAATTATGACTTATAGTCATCCTCAAATACCTGAAAAGAATAGGTGTAGAAAATTACTAAAAGTATTCAGTATAAAAGTTGCAAATTCAATAAGCATAAATAGATGGAAACCTAGTTGATTTTAAACCTTGAAAATTTGTGCACATTTACTGTATTCAATCACCCCAATCATTGATTCAGCTGAAACCTGGCTATATAGAACCCAACAAAAGTTGAGAACACAAATAGATTCAAGTGAATGCATGAAAGAATGAAAGGAAACAATGAGAATTATTAAAATTCACTTACAATCTTAACATATGTGGAATCACTTTCAATACCAATAGTGCCTGCACAGCCCCTGCCCCCTTGCACACCCCCTGGCCCCCACTGCCCCCTTGAACACCCCCCTCTCACCCCTTGGACAACACCCCTCTCCCTCTCCCCTACCTCCTTTCACACCCCCCCCTTCACACCCCCTGCCCCTCCACCCCCCGCCCCCCCGCCCCCACTACCCCCTTGCACACCCCCTGCCCCCCTGACCCCTTGTAATGGAATTGAGTATTTAGAACCCAAAAAAACAATTTATCACAGGATTTCCATGAAACAACAATAAAAACACAACAAATGGTTACTAATGTCTTGAAAAAAATGGTATAAAATAACCATTACCTCCTAAATTTTATATTCACGTCAATCCCGATTGCAAGTCGTGGGAGAAAATCAATTGCATCAGATATGTTTTGTTGTTGGTTCTCTGCATAGCATGCATCCCTATCCTTCACACCAATACAAGTCATCAAACTCACAATATGATCAGTGAAACTAATAGAGGGGCCGCATCAAGAAAAAAATGAAAAATTGGACTACATACCGTCGGAGGTATGCTAGAGGAGATAGAGGGGCTGCCTCAGAGCAGCGTCATCAAGGAGGTACAATGGTCACGTCAGAGGAGGATACAATTCAATATAATAATAATAAAACTTAACTACTACATAAAAAATATGTAAAAACAGTTAGAAACACTGAAATACAATTCAGTATTACAATAATAAAACCTCATTGCATAATAAAATTACACATATTAACAATCCAAAAATACAATTCACATCAATAGTGAGTCTCAATATCAGTATCAATAGATTCATGATAACCCTCATCCACGCCTCCTATAGAAACACCATTAGCACCTCTCATGACACCAACATCATCATCGACATCAGCATCGGTACCGGCACCGACACTGGGACCGGCTCTGGCTACAGCTCCGACTCCAGCTCCAGCTCCAGCTCCAGCTCCGGCTCCAGCTCCGGCTCCAGCTCCGGATCCACCGACAAAACTCATCGACATAAAACATGCGTCAATTACTGCAGCTGCTTCTGGTGAAAGTGTTGAAGAAATGACAGACATAACTTTCTTCATATTTTCAAATATCGCCTTTTCTACTTTTTGAGTTGCTTCTTTGATTGCGGAATTCATCTGTTCCACTATGACCAAACCAGAACTGGTAATCGAAGAAACATTGTTAGTAGACCAGTATTGAGATGGTACAATCTTGTTGTTGTAACAGGTCAATTACATAAAACACCTATCTAGCCTGTGACGCAAGAATATAAGGTTCATCAGTGTGAAGCTGGCGATTCATATCAATCACTCTAAATCCATAGTTATCAATATGCATTCCTTGTCGTGTCATTGAATCAAACCACTTACATTTCATCATTGAGATGCGACTATGTGCATAGTAATCTAATAAAATGATTATTTAAACAACACCATAATATGATATATTTTCTGACCGAGGTTGTCTATATGATGCACTCGCATAACAATCTGTTGTGGCACTTATCGTGACACCATCATGCTGTGTTGCCATTTTTTTTGCACAACTATTTATAACAAATTTAAATCCATTGAAAACCATTGCTTTACAATCACGAACCACATCATTTGTACCAAATGATAATACTCTTACTTCATCCGATACTTTATTCATTGGTAGAGTTAAAACCTAAAAGATACTAACATTGAATATTAAATAGAGACATGTGATTATGTTATGAGAAGAAGAAAAAATCTATTACCTTGGATTAACCAAGCGACAAATTATTTGATGTGCAGCAATTCCTTCTTCTTAATAGATAGAGAGCGATGTCTCTTTTTTATAATTTCTAAATGTTCTCTACAAATATGGAAGCTTAAAAATGTCAGAAGATATGAATAAATAACATAATGAAAAAAATGCATATTTATTAGTTTACTTACTTCATATAATCATCAAGTACACCACAGTTGAATAATACTGTACGATGATCCATTTCCCACTCTTCCTTGCTTAAAGTACACAACATGTATGATACAGATATCCCCCCTATTTGGGGAAGTGAAGGAAATTCAGGCTCAATGGGATCATATTGCTCATCTTTAGTTCTCATAAGTTGATTATACCTAGTGGTGACATTAGCCATGTACGATGAATAGAAATCCATGCATTATTGTGCTAAATAACATTTCAAAATAGAGCCTTTGGGGTGATATTTATTTCTCACATAAGATTTCATTGTAAACATCATTCTTTCTTTAGGATACATCCACCGACTCAAAACAGGACCACCAAAAAGAAATTCTATGGGAAGATGCACTGTCAGATGTAACATACATGTGAAAAATAATGGTGGGAAAATTTTATCCAAGTCCCAAAGAATAATCGGTGCATCTCTCTGCAATTTCTTAACAACACTTCTGCTCAATCTTTTGGCACAAAGGTCTCGATAAAAATGAAATAAATTAATCACAAAAACTCTAACATTATGTGAAAGTAAATGTCGAATGGAAATAGGAATCAACTCATGTAACAAGACATGGTAATCATGGGTTTTAAGAGATTTTAGTTTCACATCTTGTGTATTCACCCTTTTTGAAATATTACTTGAATAACCATCTGAAACCTTCAAACTTTCCAAGACCTAAAGAAATTTTTTCTTCTCCACATTTTCATCGAATAACAGGAAATAAGGACTTTCCACTTATTTTGACCAATTAACTCAGGATGATGTTTTACTCTTATACCCCAATCCATCAAATCACAATGAGACTTCAAATCATCTTTTGTTATGCCTTTGAAATTTAAAATAGTAGCAAGTAACATCTCACAAATTTTTTTCTCGATATTCATTACATCCAAACAATGATTCAATAAATTCGATGACCAATATGGAAACTCAAAGAATATGATTTTCTTTCTCC
Source organism: Viscum album (assembly GCA_963277665.1). Taxonomy (NCBI): domain Eukaryota; kingdom Viridiplantae; phylum Streptophyta; class Magnoliopsida; order Santalales; family Viscaceae; genus Viscum; species Viscum album. Next base: position 1,678,252,962 of record OY728119.1, on the reverse strand, counting down.
AATTTTTATTGGAATTTGAATTAACATGTTTTATCTTTCTGACATTTGATTGAATTTTTCCAAGAACATAATTCAAATCATCAAGTTCTTTAACAATATCATTCCCTAACATTCATTGAGGTGTCTCATCTGTCTCGATGGAATTATCAAACTATCTTCAAATTTTCCTATATGGATGATCCATCGGTATAAATCACCGATGCCCTATGAAGCTAAAAGTTCGTCAAAACTTTAATATTAGGAAACACATATTTTTCATACAAATAGGGCAGGATAATTTCCCTTTAGTACTCCAAAAAGACATCATTCTGTAGGTAGGGAAATCATTTATCGTCCATAATAAAGCTGCACGAAACATAAAGTACTCCTTCCTGAATGCATCGTACACCTGTGCACCAACAATCCAAAGCTCCTTTAACTCCTCTATTAATGGCTGCAAGTATATATCAATATCATTTACAGGATCACTAGGTCCATATATCAATATACTCATAATAGTAAACGACTTATTCATACACATCCATGAAGGAAAGTTATAAATGTGAATGAAAACAGGCCAAGTACTGTGTGCAATATGAATTTGGAGAAATGGGTTGAAACCATCACAGGATAATCCCAATATAACATTTCGTGGGTCAGCTGCAAAATCAAGATGTAACCTATAAAATTTCTTCCAAGACAACCCATCTGCAGGATGCACTATTTCATTATTATCTTTATTTATTTCATCTTCATGCCATATCATATTATTTTCCATTTGTTTTGACATAAAAAGTTTTTGAATAATGGGAATTAAAGGGAAGTGCCACATCACTTTCTTTGGTATGCGAGATTGCGTTCCGTCTTTATTATTCTTCCACCTTGATGTTCCACACTGTTTTCACTGAATTAACTCTGCATTTTCCTTCCAGAATAGACAATAATCTTTGGGGAAAGAATGAATCTTAATAGATGAAAATCCAAATTTTTCAACCAACTTTTATGCCATGTAATTATTTTCTAGAATACATGAATCATCAGGCAGTAAATCCTTAATAAATGTAAGGAGATAGTAGACTGCAGTATTACTAAATCCATACATTGCTTTTCCATGATATAATCGCATTAAAAACCCAAGTTTGCTCATCTTTCCACATGTCTGATATACTGGGGTATTTGAATCTTCCATCAGCTTTCTAACACTCTCAACTTCATCATCCTGATTAATAGACAAAAACTATGTTCCGGTGTTCATTTCCTATTGCATTGGTCTACATGGGGATCTGGATTCAGAAACAAAATGAAACCGATTGAAAATAAGATTTTTCATACCAATCCTTTCCACTGAATCGATGTCATTCACCAATTTCACTTTTTCTCCATTGTGATACCACACATGATAATTTTTTGGAAACCTTGTTTAGTGATATGATAACTGACTTCCTCGCGAGTTAACCATGGTCTTCCAACACAATCAAAACATGGGCATCGAATCAATCTTCCATCTAAATCATTAGTGAATACAAAGTTCAAGAAATGTCATAACTCCTTCTGAAATTCATCAGTGATCTGATCAACATTGTACATCCAATATCTATCCATTATGAGGCATATAAACATACATTAAATAAATAATCAAGAAAATGAATTAACATTATATGTATTTTTTCATAAGATAATAAGTAACCATCAATAACATGTCAATAAAAAAATCATAACAAATATTATGGTTAATGGAATTCATAAATGTTTCAAATTATAAAAAATCACGAATAGTCACACCTTTCTATGACCACATAAGATTATTTTGGTGTACCTCTAACACCCATATTAAAACCTAGATGTTTGAACATTGACCTATTATGTTTTTTATAGAATTATCTGATGGGAACCTCCCTTCCTGGACACCCTCTCCCTCCCTATTGGATGCCCGCTGGACACCCTCTTCCCTCCTAGACAGCCCCCAACCCCCCTGGACAACCCCTCTACCCCTACACCCCCACACCCCTTTCCCCCTACACACTGCTTCCCCAGACCCCTTCACCCCTCCTGGACAACCCCCTCCCCTTGCACCCCATGCCCCCTCCCTACACACTGCCCCCCAGAACCCCCCCTCCAGGACACCCCTCCCCCTGGACCCCACACCCCCTGAACCCCCTGCTTCTTTCCCCCACCTCCCCCTGGATAGCCCCCTCCCCCTGCACCCCCTTCCCCCCTCCCCACACACTTCCCCCTTGGACACCCCCCTTCACCCCCACACCCCTACCCCTACCCCTGCACACTACCCCCACCCCCACCCCGGACACCCATCTCCTAGACACTCCCCTCCCCCTGCAACCCCTGCACCCTCCCCCTTCACCCCACAACCCTGCTCCCTTCACACTGCCCCCACCTCCCACCCCCTGGACAGCCCCCACCCCCTGCACACTGCCCCCCTGGACAACCCCCCTCCCCCTGCACCCCCTGCCCTCCTCCCCCTACACCCCACACCCCTTGTGCCCTTTACACTTCCCCCCTCCCTACACACTGCCCCCTCCTAAACAACCCCCTCTAATACATGATCACATGTGTGTTTTTTAAAAAATTGGAAAAAACACAAAAACTAGGATGAATAGTTTATCAAAACACTTGGTGTTACAAAATGTTTTCAATAAATATGCAATCTGTATATGCTTACACAAAAACACTTGGTGTTACAATTTTTTTTCAATAAATACCATCAAACAGACTCTTATATAGAGGCAGTAATCTTAATCAGTTCACAATAAGTGATGTCAAGAAAAGCCTTCAGGTTCATTAAAAATAGGTGGCATTTTTTTGTCAAAGAAAAACAATTCCACTAAAATTAACTAAAATAAAACTTAAATAAGCAATATAGAAACTCGTATACCGAAGCATTTCTCACAGGTGATAAATTTTATAAGCAGTGCTGTAAAACAGAGCCTTAAAATAATTTCCCCTTATGATAAGTAGTTTGAAAAATAACTGGTGTGTTCTATTTCAGAAAAAACACTAGTGTGTAAATTTCAAGAACAAAACCAATTTAAAAAAATATTTCAATAAACAATCAGGAAACCCTAACACAAAAGAGATTATAAAATTTGACAAAAAGCTATATCTCTCGTCAAAGGGAGCTAAAAATTGATGCACCAGTGGATTGCTAAGAAATGATATCACATGTTAGAAAATAATATTGATTTATAAATAAGAAGCCACAGAATCAAGGTATATAGAAAAATAATGATAAATAATCATGAATAAATTAATAAAATCACCTAAGGAAAAGATCAAATATAACATAAAATCATGGTATAAAACCCACATATCCTGGCATATTCAATGCATTTGAATCTCTATATTCCTAGAATTATGACTAAAACAACATGTTCATTCCATGAAACCTGGGGATAAAATAACATAATATCATAAATGTATACGTAGAATAATTTAAATCAATCACTTAAGGTGAAATCATAATCAATTTTAATAACTATCAATAAGACTACAGTCTCATCCCTGAACACTTAGTATTTTCCCCTTGCATGGGTTGAACACTCCCAGACATGATTATTTTCCTTGAACTGAAACATTCTTAGAATCATATATAATATAAAAAAATTGCACGATAATATAAAAAGAAACCTCTTATACCACTTTGTAAATTCCCAACCCAAGAGCCACTAAACAGATCCCCAAGATAGTTGGTTACATGGATACAAGAGTGTCACCGCATATGTCAGAGGCAATCGACCAATAATGAGTGTATAATTATGGTACAATAGAGAGTATATAACCTTATAAAAATAGTATCATATCACTATACAATAACTACATCAAAAAGAATAATAAGTATATATGAATGACATAGAATCAAATGATAACAATAACAGAAAAAGAGAAAAATATCATCATCATAAAACAAATGTGATGGTGCAAAGAAATCCCTCCCGAACCCCAACTGTTGATAAAGCTCAATATTAACAAGATAAATAAGATACAAACTAAGATAATCCCCAGCTATAGGAAATAAAATATGAAATAAAGGATCTTCTTTCTAACTCCTCTTTAACATTAGAAGAAACCCCTTGGGGACACATTAACCAGAATAGAGATCCTAGCACTGAGCAGGTTAGAATAAATCAAATCAATGAACCTCTATGAAAATGCTTTCATTTTCAGAATAGTAAAAATGAAACTCCATTTTATTGTATAAAAAGATTTTGATATATCAATCTTCAAGGAAATATTACCATCCTTTACCTTCCTCTTCATGATATTCACACATTTAGAAGAATTTTAGAGGAAATTTTGAATGTTCCTCCCAGGGAAAAACCCAACCTGATTTTTCAAAATAAAACCCTTAGAAATCTCACCCATCCTGTGCGTCATGATTTTTCTAATGACCTTTGGTATAAAAAAACCAATAGAAATAGTCCTAAATCATTTATATATAGAGAATTATCTTTCTTTGGGATTAATACAACAATTTTGGACTTCACCCAAAAAGGCATTGATTAAAGAATAAAAAATTCCCTCACAGCATTTATTACCTCAAGATGAAGAATGTCCCATTAAAACATGAAAAAAGTTTTGTCAAGACATCTGGTCCAGCAACACCATCCATATTTAATTATAAGAGAGATGCATGAATCTTATTTTTCACTAGGGTCCTCAACTAGCCTTCTATCCTGAATATAATCAATTCTTGGTTAATTTCATTTGATCAGTTTTTCAGTTTTTCCTTCTCCAATATCTGAGTAAATCTCCTCAAAATAAAAAGTCATGACATTTTTCATTTCATTCTTAGAACTAAACATATTAATATTAATTTATATATAAGTGAGACTCCTCACATTTTCCTCCCTATGCATGCTATGAAAGAAAAGTGAATTTTGATCCCCCTACTTCATCCATCTAATATTAAATTTATTATGAGAAAGGTTCTCTTTTAGAGTTAGGATAATATAAATTTTGGATATGGATTTTATCTCCTCCTGAGAGGGCACATCCCGAGGCATGTTTTTTTGTTGGAAAATAATCATATGAGATTAAGCCTCCTTAATGTCACTATCAAGATTAAAAAAGGATGCTTTAATCTATTCTTTTAGTTTGGCCTTTAAAATCTTTATCTTTTAAGTTAGAATATGTAGAGGACTTCCCACAAAATTAATCTTCCAGGAATCCAAAATGATTTATCTATAGCCTGGCACAACAAGACAAGAATTTCTAAACTTGAAAGGAAGTGGGGTTGACCTTGATCTGTTAATACAGAATTAAATTAATAGAGGACTATGATCAGAATGAAATCTTTGAAGGGTGAGTCCAGATATCTCAACTGAACTATTCCTTTCATCCAATTATAAAAAGCACTTACACAATATACTTTCCAACCTCCCCTTTTAAGTATATCGACTCCATGTTTAATCCACTCCAGATATGGAAACTTTATCCAAGCCACATTTATCAATACAAGAAAAAAATTCACTAGCTGAGATTTTATAGAAATTACTACTAGTTTTTTAATCAAGCTTCAAAATAGAATTAATGTCACCAAGAAAAATCCAACTCCTAGAAATATTCTTTGAGATGGATTCCAGATTTATTCAAAGATATCTTTGTCTTGTATATAAATTGAAGGCATAAACAAAATTCACAGAAATAGTAGTGTTACCAATGCAATAAGATATAGTCCCTGACTGATGATCATTATGGAAGGAATTGATAGTGACACTATCATTATTATTAACCAAAAAAGACTATGTGGCAGCATCAAATTGATAATTAGAAAAAAATGAGTAACTGAAACATTTACAATTGAATTCCATCCAATTATCAAACTTCAATCTTGTCTTGGTAAGACTAATCAGTATAGGGTTTTTGTTCACAATAATGTGCCTAAGGGTCTTAACCATGGGAGAGTTCCCAAGCCCTTGGAATTTCCAAAAGATGACCTTAATTACATAGAAGAACAAAGCCTAGTACTAGGCCTATCATAACATTGTTTCCTTCATTTATAAAAACCAACAGTTTCCAAAACCTCTTCACCCATATCATCTATTGCATCAGTAGATGAGGGGTCACACAAGTCCTTTTCGGATGGGGAAAACTCCTTGTCATCTCCTGTAGAGGATTCAGTACTGAGGGAATTGAACCAGTTAGCTAATTAAATAGGGGTCAAAATAAGGCTTCCAAGTAGTTTCCTCCTTGAAATTTTGTATGAAGGAACTATTGATAAATCACTAGTGTGCTAATAACCATCCCTTTGCAATCCTGTAAGATAATTATCCTACTCAGTAGAGAATTCATTAAATCTAAAGGAACTAGAAACTAAGGCAATTCTGTTGATAATATCCTTATCAAAATCCAGATTAGGACAATAATAATCAGCTTGCTCTATAAGTAAAGTAGGTGCTAGTTCCTCATCATAGACAACACATGAAGCCTTCCCTGGTGGTAAAAAATGACCTTCTCAAGATCCATAACATTTAAATCCTTATTTGGTATTGAAGTATTGGCATTTTTTTTTATTTCCATCTCATTATAAACTTTATTGGTAGTGAAATAGTGACCTGACCGGGTTCCATAACAATGATATCCTTAACTGGTACTCAAGCATTAGTCAGCTCAGGTTCCATCTGATCGGAATACTTCACAAGTGCTGAAGTAGTGGCATATTCGGGTTCAATAATGACACCCTACATAAGATATGAAGTGGTGAGATACTCAGTGGAAAAAAACCTTGACTAAAGACTATGAAAATAGTATCGGTAGTAGCATGGATATGACCAGACTCATCAAAAATATGGACAACAATAGCATCATTAGAGGAATTCCCACATTAGTTCTCTTAGCAACATCCAGGATAGGATAACCCTTGTATCCACCCCCATGAGAAGGGGCTTCCATAGATGTGTCATGAATAGAGGGTGGGACCAAACCCTTATTATTCATTCTCCTACTGCTGGCATTAACATGTACCCTAATCTTTCAATTATTACATAGTTTGTTTCTATTGCAGTCTGAGGCCATATGCCCAAAAAATGACAATTTTAATATAATTATAGCTTCCTCTCAAGAAAAATATCAAGATTAATATCCTCATCTATGTTGGTTATAACCACTTATTTAACAAGGGTGGAAGCCATATCAACCTCAAAAAGAATCCATACATAATTCCTAAAAGATGGATTATCCATATACCTATCCATAAGGACTCTAAATCAACCATAGGGTTTAACTATTTCACAACATTCACAACATTCACATAATAAAACCTTCAAATTCAGAGAAAGACTCATCACTTAAAAATAATAATAAACTGGTAAAACATTTAAAAACACTAAATTAGTTAATAATTCCATCCATATAAAGAAAAACTGAAATATTCTAGTTGCACAGATGAAAAAAATAATAGAGAATAAGAATCCCATAACTGGAAGTAAGCTTCAAATCAAACTAAACCAAAAATAGGGGGATATATGAACAATTGTCAGTACCTAAAAATGCTGCAGAAAATAAAGGATTAATAGTGGATGTTAACATTCCTAGAATCATGAACAGGAAAGATTTTGGTAAAGAAGGAGACTATCGAAGTTCAGGAATGAATTTCACTTGGACATGTTTGAGAGGTTAGATGTTACCATGAAGGCGACCGAGTTGTCTCGTTCGGTGGCAGTGAAAAGCAGCATCGCAAGGGGGATGAGGATGGGGCAGTGTCGCGAAGGACATCTGGGAACTGTTGGGGGATGAGGATTGGAGAGAGGAGAGGTCACCAAGGCCATCAGGGAAGAAGGGTTGCTGCTGAGAGGAGAGGTCGCCGCCGAGAGTAGAGGCCGTCACCGGGAGAGGAAAAGTCACGAGGGTGGAGGAGGGAAATCGAGGGGAGAAGTCGCGCCGAGAAGAGAGGTATGCCAAGAGAAAAGAGGTCGCGAGTATAAGGTGGGTCACGAGGGGTCGAGGGAGGAGAGGAATCATGGACTGTGGGGAGGAGAAGCCCGATAGATGGTAAAAAAAACATTGATACAGATTTTTTAATCATGGCTATAAATAATGATTTAGCCATAATTTTAATAGATGTGTGGCTATAAACTAAGTTATTTCCACAGACTTATAAAACCATGGCAATAGGTCCGTGGCTATAGCCCTGTTTTCTAGTAGTGCTAGAGGTTCACACACTAAATGTTTCTATTGATCTCGATTAAATTCTATTTAAAGTTAATCAATGGAATAAATATTATTCTCAAGGATGAGGAATAATTTTTTTTCATTTTTTATTGATCAAAAATATTTATTGATGAATTAAATATTTACTCTAAATATTTATTCTGTTGTTCAATAAATGTTAAAGGAGTTCAAATGGACTAAGACATCATTCAGTGACAAATATGAATTTAAAAACTGATTAAATAATATTTGTTATTGTGCATGATAGTGTGTTGCATAGGATAATAATAAAAATATTATTATTTTTGGCATGGGGTTTAATAAATTTTATTATATTATTTAAGGCATGTCATGTAAATAAATAATATTTTTACCTAAACCTTAGCTATATAAATGGATGTTTATGTTTATTGTGTAGGGTTAATCATGAAACAAATATTGAACACAACATATTTCTCTCTAAAATTCATTTATTTATCTCCCTCTAAAGAACAATAAACTGAAGATATATTTATTCATGATTGAAGGGAGAACGATCAATACGAATGACACAAGATAATTGATTCGTCGTTCTAGCACCCATAAATCAATTTTCTTTGATCAGAGATCAAAGGAGCACATGTGGATCACCACTAGAGAGATTATACACTTGGATCCTTACATCACAATGAAGGTAATCTAGAAAAGGGGTTTTGTATGATGAACATCTATGTCGAATAAATGATCTTAAGAAACAGTAAATCATTTATTCTGATCTAAATAAATAAACTATAATTTTTCATGAATGATCCTATATTAGAGTTTCAAGAAACTCTAAATTAAAATAAATTTTAATTTAACACCCACCAAAGGTGCTTCTATTGCATCTATAACCTACAAGTTCTATCAGATAGTCCATGTTTAAATTTATAATTATTTATTTGATTGTTGATTACTTCACATTTAAAAGTTAAGATTCATTTCATGTTTTAATTTATTCATGATGTATCATATAAATATATTCCTAATATCCTTTTTTTTTTCTCACAAATATTATCAATATCAGTTAATAATTAATGATGTTTACATTTAAAGATCTCATCTATAAGTGACAATAATCCTAGATGGACAACACAAGAATACACTATATGTACTTTTTTATTACACACCATGTATCCTGTTTATTACACAAAGAATATTGTGTGGATTTTGGGTCATCATGTAATAAGTGAATACCGTGGGAAATAAATTCACCATATGTAGACCTTATAGGGTGGAACATGGATTTTCTGAAGTACATATCATGCACTTTGACTACACACCATGTAATACATACATTTTCAAGACAAAAAACATGGGGTAAAACCGCATTGTGCAATTAATTCATCACCCATATTTAATATGTAGCATGTACAGACTAGAAAACTATGTAAATATAAGTACATGTTATGGATCCTCTATACAAAATGTATAATTCATAAATATTTGTGATAAGTACATGTCAAGTCCCTAGATGTGTACTTCAGATATTCAATGAAGATAAGTACACATCGTTTAGATGGCTTGTACATGTTGTGAACTTTACCTATTTACATGGAAATATTAAAATTAATTAATTACTCCTTAAACCTCATAGAATAGAGTTTCATGGGTCATTAAGTTGAATTTAAAATCCATTCATTAGGTTTTATATTATATTAAATGTTTACTTAATTATTCATAATATTCAAGACTATGAATCCTGTATAGTTATTGTATCTTAAAGAATCAACATGTTAAATTGTACAAGATACATAATTCTCATGAATTTCATTGGTAATTAAGTTGACAATACATGCCATGAAATTATGACACATGTTGAATACACAATATGTCACATGAGTGTATTTTTTGCAATAAAATCATACTAAATAGTTAATACAGGTAATCATTGGGTTTCTTCCAAGTACAAAGTTGTGTACCATTTTATTGAATTTTTTAAATAAAATAAAATTATTTTTTATTTAAAATCACAGTGATTGTGATTTTTTTGGATAATTGGATGAAATAAGATAAAATGAATGAATGAATTAATAATATAATTAATTTGATTAATTCATGTGTGTTTTATCTTATTAAAGAGTGAATTAAAATTAATTCTATATAATTATTTTAAATGCATAATCATTTCATATTTATGACTGGTCATGAGATTAACCATGACTAGTGTATTTTTTGGAATTATTTAATTTAATTTATTGCATGTGTTTTCAATTATTTTTTATTAAATTAAATTTGATAGCCTATGAGTCATCCCTCCCTCTATTATTATGTAGGACCCGCATGTCCAAGATTATTTATGTAATTCCCCTTAACCAATTCTTTGGTTCTCCTCACCTATGTGTGATTTATAAATACAAGTAATTAATGTAGTATCCCAAGGAGTGTGGAGGTGGTTCAAGATGAAACCACAATGACGCCAACCCATGTGATACATAGGTGGACAAGTGGAATAATGTAACTCATGCCAAGACTTGAAAAATGAATTATTCCCCTAGGCCATAGGTTAATTTATTTTCTACTCAATAAATCAACCATTAGATAATCTCATGATCAAGTTATTTATTTATTTCTATCTATTCATTATTTAATTTATAGATATAATAAAATGATCACATAAATAAATAAATTAATGTGAAAAGATGGAATTTAAATAAATGGATTATGCATAAATTTTTTGTCCAGAAAGGTTAATTAATTTTGTAAAATACAATTAATATGAACAAGTCATGTAAATGATAAATCAAGATAAAATTTATGCATAATAAATAAAAACCCCTCAATTAAATATTAAGTCTGGTCTTTCCTCCCATTACTTGATTAGGATTGAAACCAATAGAACTAAGTGTTTGACCAAACCATGTTGCGATACTTACTTTTACAAGGGGATTTATTATTAAGGTTCTGGGTTGAATTAAAAATTATACATAAATAAGAGTATCCATTTCTATACTTTGTGTAATTTGGAGGAAATTATTGAGGAAATTAAGGTTAGGATTTCTAGATTAGGGAATCCACTCAACAGATCAAGGAGTTGCAAGCTCTCAGTTGACAAAGAATTTCCTACCTAAATACCTTCAAGTAGCTTGAACAACCCTTATTGGGGTTATGTAAAGGGTATTATGGATCCTTTCTTGTATAATTTTTAAGAAACCAGAAATTCCAAGTTCAATGGTGAGGTATATTGGGACATGATAAAATAGTGGAATATTTAATAAAATTTTAATTATTATTACTTATCACATAGTTTGTAGTCAAGAAAAGTAATAATAATATGCTCTTTTTTAAATTGTAAAATAAATTGAAATTTCATCATCCACATAATACCTATGATATATATTAAAGAAATTCTACATCTTCATTCATAGTAACTTCCCAGAGTAGTTCAGATTCCTTCTGGTTGTGCTGTGCCATGAACACAAATCTTACATGATACAGTCCTCTATGCCAAATCTTCTTTATAAGGTGGCGAGTGAGGAAGAGATCCTTACCTATGAAAATCATATGAAATATATAGTTTATGTTCAATGTTATATGATATCATCTATGTCTAGTAATCTTATGAATCCTAATGAAAACATGGATGCTTATTGCATGCTCGATCATCTCCGTGGTCTATACTAGGAGAGAATTAGACTATAATGGTCTGAGATATACAAGGATATTTTTTAAATAAATCTTAGATATGGTTCCCCATCTGGTCTACACATAGTCAAGATCATTGGATAAATTGAGCATCTAGTGGTTATAGGGTTTAAACTTCTTTAAGAGCTAGACACCTATCCGATTCTTGCATCACTCCCTTAGCAGTTATCTAGTTTTGTTTTGTCAATTTTAAAATGAAAAACATTGAGAAATAACTGCTAGATATTCTTGTTTTTATTTACCAAGTAGATAAGTAAATGAATATCGGGAATTATTTTGCCCTTATGGTGAAAAAATAGAAAGGAAAAGAGAATATCTCTAATCCCAAAGATTCTTTACACCCTTCCAAGAATATGAAGATCAGGGGGAAAGAAAGAGAGAATAATTCTATTTGTTTCACATTTGGAAAGATGGCCCATTGGAAGAAAAACTGCACCCAGCCAAAGAAGAAAGGGGAAGATTTAGGTACATTTTTTATCATGTGTAATTTATTTGTTTCTAAAAATTGGATATTAGATAAAACTTGTGGTTCTCACATATGTATCTGAATATGAGAACCAAGTAGATTAAAAAATATTGACTAAGGGGAGGTAATTATATGAGTAACCAACAGAGATAAACTTGTTATTATAGATATTAGTGACTAACACCTCATATTTCCAATTATAATGATACTAGTTCTCATGGATTTTTATTTTATTCCATCAGTTACCAAAAATATTATTTATGTATCCAAACTTGATACAAATGTTTTTATTTTCAAGTTTATAAATAAATTTTTCTACTTTAATAAAGATAATTTTTTTATGGTAACATTTAAATAATGATCTTTATGTGTTGGACTACACAAAAAAAGTAATGTAAATCGATAATGAAACTACTCCACATGACTAATACCACACCCAACTTTGGAATCCCTGGATATTTCATGTAAAAAAAACATTTTTTACTAAATTTCACCATTATTGATATTTATATTCTTTTAATTTAAAACCATTTGGTGTATTTCATTCATGTTTATAAGGTAAAATGACCAAATCCACATTTAGTGGGAATGGTGAAAGGTCCAAATAGCTTCTTGAATTAGTTCGTACCAATGTGTGTGGGTCATTTACTATTGAATCAAGGGGTGGGTAAACATACTTTATAAATTTTAATAATTATTTTAATAGATATGGATATGTATACTTGAGAGGTATAAGTCAGATTCCATTGATATATTCAAGGAATAAGATAATGAAGTTGAGAATCAGCTTAGTGAGAATATTAAGAAACTTCGCTCAGACCATGGTGGATAATATCTTAATCACAACTTCATTGATTATTTATGGGAGTTTGAGATCCTATATCAAATCAATCATCCTTATACACCTCAATGGAATGGTTTAAGTGAAAGGAGGAACCACACATTTTTTGACATGGTGAGATAAATGATGAGTCATGTGAGTTTTCTATTATCCTTTTGGGGATATACATTACAAAAAACAACACAAAAAATAATCCAAATACCAACTAAATTAATAAATGATATTCTATATGAACTTTTTAGTAGAATAAAAACCATGTTGTCGAATTTACTTTTGCGGGGTAGTGAAGCGTTTGTTAAGTCCTATTCAAGCAAAAAACTTTCATCCCAAAGAACAATGTGTACCTTTATAGGATACCATAATAAAATAAGGGTATATTACCTATATGAACCCTCAAAAAAAGTTAATAGTGGTAAGACACACCATATTATTTAAGAGGGAGCACATCTCTAAAAAAGATAGTGGGAGTGAGATAGACTTCAATGAAGTACAAGATCAAGATACACAAGAGTTGGTATAAGAAAAAATTTCATAAAGCCTCATAGAAGAAGATGTTGTAGAGACACAAGTACTACATAGGAGTAAAATAGAGCTTAGAGAACCATAATTATATGGGTTCTAGTCACCAAATATGGTGAATCATTATTAGTTGATAATAATGGTCCTTTAACCTATAAAAAAGTAGTAAGTGTCATGAATATTATCAGGTGGAAAGAAGACATGAATTGTGAAATGGATTCCATGTACCAAAAATAAAGTTTGGATTTTGGTAAACCCTCTAGTGGATATAAAGCACATTGGTTGTAAATGGGTATTCAAGAAGAAACTAGAGATGGAAAGAGAATTCATGACCTATAGGGACTGACTGGTTGCAAAAGGGTTCAAACATCTTTAAGACATTGACTATGATGAAACCTTTCCAATAGTTTCAATACAGAAGTCTATCAAGATTATAATTTTTATTATGAACTTCCATGACTATGAGATTTTAAAAATGGATAAAAAAAAATCCTTTTTTAATTTAAACCTTCCAAAATATGTCTATATAACACAGCCTAAAGGATTTATGACTCTAAAGGATGCTAATAGGATGTGAAAATTGAAAAAAAAATCCATTTATGGATTAAAGAAATAATTTAGGTAATGGAACATTCAAATTTGTGAATACATAAAATAATTTAGTTTCATAAATAATGAATGAGATCCTTATGTCTATAAGAAGTTTAGTGGGAGTACTGTCGTTTTCTTAATTGTATAAATTAATGACATGTTACTTATTGGAAATGAGATATCAGTCTTATAGTATGTTAAGGACTGGTTAAATAAATTATTCTCCATGAAGGAATTAGGCGAGAAAACATATTTTCTTGGGATCATGATCCATCATGATAGATAAAATAGTATTCTTGACCTAATTCAAAGTACATATATTGACAAGAAACCAAAGATGATTGGTATGAAATAATACAAGAGGGGATTGTTGCTAGTATCACATGGAATTCATCTTTCCAAGAAAATGTTTCCTCAGACACCTAAGGAAAGATAAAAATAGAAATTATTCTATATATATCAGCAATTGGGTTGGTCATATATGATATGCTATGAACTAGTCTAGATGTCACTTATGTATTTGGTATGATTGGAAGATATCAACCAGATTTGGGTGATTTCCATTAGATGGAATTCAAGACTTTACTTAAGTACCCAAGTTGTACTAAGGATATGTTCCAAATATATGGATGAGATGACGAAATATTCATCAAAGGATATAAACATTATAGTATCCAAATTGATCAAGATGATATGAAATCGAAAAAATAATACATATTCACTTTTAATGGAGGTTCTGTGAGCTGGAAGAGCTCAAAGAACGATGTGGTTGCATATTCCAAAGATGATCTTGAGTATATTACATATTCTAAGGTAGCTAAAGAAAAAGTATGGATACACATATTCCTCCAATACCTTGACATGGTACCTTTAGTAAAGATCCTATCACTCTCTATTGTGATAATACTGCAACACTAGCCTTTACTAAGGAGCCAAGGTCACATCAGCAGATTAAGCATATACTTCAAAAGTATCATCTACTGAGGGATTTTTCTCAGAGAGGTGAGGTTATAGTGAGAAGTATTTCCATGGAAGAAAATGTGGTGGAACCCTTGACTAAAAACATTACTCAACATAAATATGATTAAAATATGAGGTCTAGCATAATGAAATTCATAGGTAGTTTTCTTTAGCCCATGTGGGAGTTTGTTGGAGTTGGTGTCCTATGAATAACTTTTTTTACTTTAATTACATGTATATTCACTGATTTCAATATTAATAAAATATATTATTACATATTATTAATTTTTCTTCATGAATTCAATGTAATAATGTCATATAGTATCCATCACATTGATAAGGTCTTAGCAATTCCTTTCTATGATGAGAAAATTGAAATGTCATGAAAATATTCTAAAATATCGTTCTAACATCAAATAACATTATAATATAGGACACATAGAATGTGACCATTATGTACGAGTACTCATAAGAGAATAAGGATTCCTATTATAGAGTTCTCACTTAGTAATATCCAAGATGAGAGATTATGAGAACATACCCGCAAGTAGGAATTCTGCATGTCTTGGTATCATCATAGATTCCTATTCTTATGTGTGTTTAATAGTCTTTAGACTTTAAGATTATCATCAATGCATTTCATAACCCACACACTTAAATTTATTGATTAAAACATCATTCCATATGATATAGAAAATAAGGGTACATTGGTTTCATCACGAATGAAATGTTATCAATAGATAATTCAAGAAAGGATTTGTCACTTCTATATTTGTGGAAGTTGATATCTCAACCTTTTATCATAATATAACTATCACATTAAATTCTAGGAACATGGTGTAATAACATGTCTATTTCAGACAATCAAAGAAAAATGTATCAAGAATATATGTTGGTGACATGGATGTGAAAATTTCTTGATGAGATATCACGATAAAGAGATTATAACGAGTGTTCATATGTGGTTTTAATCATTATGACATTAAGTTCATTTCATTGAAGGACTTGATACATAATTACCTTGGAATTTAGGAAAGCCTACCAAATGAAAATTGGAAATAATCCTATAGGGTAATATAATATTTATATCTATTGATCTTGATTAAATTATGTTTGAATTTAATTAATGGAATAGATATTATTCTCAAGATTTAGGAAAAATTTTATTCATGTTTTATTGATCACAAATATTTATTGATGAATTAAATATTTAATCAAAATATTTATTTAGGTGTTTAATAAATTCTATAGGAGTTCTAATAGACCAATACTGTTTTTAGTAAAAATTATTAATTTGAAATATGATTAAATAATTTTTTTTATTATGCATGTTAGCTCAAACACGCCATAAAATAATAATAATATTTTTATTTTGTTATGGATTTTAATAGATGTTAATATATTATTTAAGGGCCGACATAAATTTAAATAATATTTTAACCCAAACCCTAACTCTATAAATAGATGGTTATGTCTATTTTTTAGTGTTAATCAAGAAATAAAGAATCATTTTGCAACAATAGTTTTATCTCTTGAATTCCTTCATCTCTCTACCTCCTAAGAACAAGAAACCCAAGAGATATTCTTTCAATATCTAAGGAAGCATGATCAATAAAAATGATGCAAGGCAATTGATCTTCCATGCTAGCACCCAGAAATTAATTGGCATTGATCAGAGATCAATGGAGCAGGTGTGGATCTCCACTAGGGGGATTATTTACTTGGATGCATGCAACAAAAAAAGGGTAATATGGAAAAGGGTTTTTAGAAAATCAACATCTACATAAAATAAAGGATCCCAATACGAGGTAAATCATTTATTTAGTTTTAGATAAATTAATAACAAATTTACATGAAAGATCTTATTTTATGGTTTTGGTAAACTCTAAATTAAAGTAAATTTTAATTTAATTCCCACCAACGGTGCTTCCACTATGACCGTAACCTAAATATATTACACACACAAAAACATAAATTTTATAAATGTATTTAAAATAATTATATAAATTTATATAAGTATATGAATAAAAAAATGTATGAAAATATTTAAATAAATATAAATATTATAAAATATATAACAAAACAATCTTGGGGAAGTGGTAAAGGGGTTCAAAATGCCCAAGGGATATCAAAGTATCGAGTCTAATAATGCACGCTGGAGAAAAAGTAGATGGGAAGTGGAAAAGTAGTAACAAAGGGGAATTTAGAGTGTTGAAAAAGGGGGGTTTGTGAGAGTGGGAGGGGGGGTATGATGTGGGGTGGGGTGGGTGAGAGCTAAAAATATATATATTTTTTAAAATTTATCTTTACTAAAAAAGTCCTATTAAAGGGTATCTTTATCAACACTAAAACTAAAGAATTTCAAAAGGTTTAATTTAATGGTAATTTTTAGTGCTGATAAAAGCATCCTTTATCATTGATTTTTTCTAGCACTGATAAAGGGGGCCTTTATTAGTGATAAAAGAAAAGTTTTGATAAAGGCACCCTTTATCATCAATTTTTTCCACGCTAATAAAGGATGGGACTTCTAATGATTCCTAGCATAAAAATGTTTTTTAGTGCTAATAAAGCCCATTTATAGTGCTTTTAAATGTGTGGTCTATAGTAGTTCCTCCCATAACAAGTGGTATTAGAGCTGAGTTCATCTAGTCTAAAGATGTCTTTGACTAGATTATAGGTTGAGAAGTTCGATGGAGAGAATGATTTCAATTTATGGAGAGTGAACATTCATGATCTTCTTGTCCATAATGGGATTAATGAAGCTTTGAAAGGAGTTATGAGAAAGATCACCAATCTATTTACTACATGAGATACCTTGAAATATTTTGAGTATATTAACCCTAATGTTTTAAAGAAATATCATTCTCTGTTGTTGTTCACTATAGGTGAAAAGGTTTTGAGAGAAGTGGTCCATGAGTCATAAACCAGAGTTATCTATCATAATCTTTAGAATCTTTACCTGACTAGATCTCTTTTAGGAAGGTTACAAAATAAAATGCATTTTTATAATTTCAAAATGATCCCAGAAACCTATTTTTAGACTCATTTATATATTTTTAATAAGATTATGTTAGATTTATATAATGTAGATGATGAAATTGATGATGAGGAGCATGCCTATTTATTATTGAATTAATTAGATGGGTATTTTAACATTGTTATAGATTCCATGATGTATGGTATATATTCCATCATTTAGAGGAATTAAAGTCAATTGGCTTGTCTAGGGATCTTCATATTCATGGTTGGAAGATATAGGGAAGTGGGGTGAAGTCTAGGTCCAAGTTGATCAGTGAGAAAGGTCAAATTAAAGGTAAAATAAAAGAAAATAAGGATGTTAGTTGGTTTAAAAAATTAATTTTCTACTAATTTTTAAATTCCATCCACATTAAGAGATATTATCCTAAGAGTTAATCCCAAGAAAACATGGCTCAAAACAGTGTGTTATACCCTGATTTTGATTATTTCATGGTCCTCTAAGTCTGTTTATTAGACTTTGGTATAGATTAGGTGGAGCTTTAAGTTTCATTTCTTCCACATTCCTACGACTGGCTCTACATGTGATTTCCTGGGGCCCTTATTAGGAAGAGAGGGTTTAATCATGGTAGATTTTCCGAGTTGTTTAGGTTTGAGTGGAGAATTATATCCTATCAGATTTATGTGTTCTACTATTTTATTTTATTTTCTTTCATTTAGACACATACTACTTTTGGGTTTTTATACTTATCATTATTGTTTTTCCATGTTTATTTTTTTTGAGGAATTGGGTAGTGCTCTGGTTTCTTTGGGTGGCATAAAGGTGTGAGAGAGATGACTGAGACCTTTGATGGCATGTGTGTAGATAGTTGTAGGTATAAAATTTTGAATATCAGGTAAGTGAAGTTACGAGTTTTTGTTAATTAATTTTCTTATATTATTTGTTTTTAGCAGCATGTTTTAGAAGTTTCCAGAAGTATATGTGTTGGTACGGGTAGGCATGTACTGTTGTAGTACATTCTAGGCACTTGGTTAGTCTGGGATGACCAGGTTTGAGTTTAGGATCTTTTTTTAGTGAAAACTATCCTAAATAGCTAATATTTTAGGCTAGTATAGGATTTCAATAACATCAGTCCTATGTTTTTTACAATTTATCTTTTAAGGTACAGATTTGTTAAATTTGGAATGTTTTGTTGCTAGAAATTAAAGTCTTTAGTTTTTGATTTTTTGATTCCATGAATAATCTCTAATTGCATGTTTTAACCTCAATTTTGTTTTATTAAACTTAGATTTGGTGTGGCAATTAAATGGTTCCAGCTACCCTTACATGAGCATCTACTTACCTTTATGCATCGGTGGATTGACCCTTACATCATTAGATTACCAGAGTCACTTACTTTACATGAGTTAGAGTACACTTTTTTGGATATGGTTTTGATCACAAGACCCTTACATAGTGGTCAAGTGATGTTTATCTAGTGTTTGATAAACCCTCACACAGCTAGGTAGTGGGTCCAATTACCTTTATGTAGCATGCTGAGGACCCTTACGAAGCACCAGGCATTCAAGACCAATTACAACGACTTCTTCCCAAAGATCCTCAACTGACCATGTGTCCTGATACTATTGAGTTAGTTTTTGGGATTTGTTTCATCATTTTCTAAGTGTATGATATCCCTGTTTGCAATGAGTGAGATAGAATTCAATGATTAATGAAGGATGGATCTGAGAGAGATTGAGAGAGAGGGGAAGGAGACAATACAATGTGAGGGATATTTTTGAGGATTGTTGGTGATGAAACTCATGATTGACTCTAAGAAGCTGGTTCTAGTGGAGATATCACAACTGTGTGAGTTTTGATGATGAGTAAAGTGACCACAATAGTTTTAAGGGTTTCTTTGATAGGTGTGGTCAAACCCTGGTAAGGGGGTTTCAACACGGCCTTTCTTTTTCTTGTTGATTGTTTTTCCCTAGTGTATTTATTGTGATTATTTATTACTTTATGGGAAAGTGTCATTAAATTTGATTCCTCTAGTTCAATCTTTTATCATTATGTTTTCCATTTTATTGTTTTTATTTTGTTAGTTTCTTTTTTTTATTTTCTTAATAATAATAAAGTGGTGTGGGTGGTGTTATTTCCGTGGAGAAGGACCAAAAGGGTATGAACCATGTGAATCCCATGTTTTATTTTCTTTCTAGAACTTTATTATTCTCAATTTGGTTTATTTTATACTATTTTTCCAATCAACCTACCACTTTTTTTGTTGAATATATCTTTCTTATTGAATGATATTTTGCCTCAGATCTTGTTTTTTTATTGTGGGGTGGGTCATTTGAACTACCTTCTATTGTGGAGTATTGTGTGTCACAAGTGATTTCCACCCCATAAAAAATGATTATGAAAATTTTAATAAATATATAATGTATTAATATCATTTGAGACTTCATTGAATAAGTGAGAAGAGGAGATAATGTGGATCCCAACGAGAGTGTTACTTGATACCTTGTGAAGGCCAAGAATGGGTACCGGGTTCTAGAATCAATAGTTGTAAATTTTATTATGGGATTCATTAGGTACTTAACATCATACCAATATGTATCTGATGGTAGTTGAATTATCTTTATAATTTAGTTATTTTACTAGTGGTTACCCAATGATTGTACAATTCACATCCAGTGGTTTTAGATATGAAATCTTGGAAAATTAATATATTTTGGTATATCTAAGTGGTATTTTTTTATATCAAAGAATGAAATATTTTATATCAGTATATATTTTTTAATATTCAAATAATATTCCTATAAAACTCATATTACTGATGGGTAGATGATTTATTATTATTTGGTTGGGTGAGATTAAAGGAACATGGAAAAGAATTTGAATAAATAGATTGATTTTAAAATTCAAAAGTGAAAATTATTTATATTTGAATCGTATTAGTTTAAGAAGGTGTGTTAGATGATTTTTTGTTGTGAGTTAGACTCCAAAAGAAGTGAGAAATGTTAAGGTATTCTCTATGATAATTTAAATAATATGTTTTAATTGTTGAATTAAATATTATTGTGCACAAGTTGGAGGAAAAATTATAATTTCCATTTAGAATATTTTTATTCTAAATGATTTTATTTCATTTTAAATACTAATGTTTCTCTTTTAAAAATCTAAAATAATTAAGGAACATTGAAGTTACATATTAGATAATTATGATGGAATTAATATTAGAAAAATTCAATTACCAAAGATGAATTCGAATATCATTTATGAGATGTATAGATTCTATTATAGACTTTGATGAAGTTTATCATTATGTTAAAGAAATATCTTCTTGTACTTGTTATAAAAAATAAACCATATTGTGTATATTTTTTTCATCTATTTATGATCTTTTAGAAGAATTTTAATCTTTATCATCGTGAATCTGTTGGGTTTTGATAGACTAGTTTTTTCACTACAACAAAAATACCTTTTTTTATCACTCCAAAAGGGATTTCTCAATGCTAAACAAGAATTGATAAATTAAATTCTTAGAGGAGGGGGGGTATCAATGAAAAAAATAGTAGAAAAATGGGTCCATTCTAATTTCTATATAAACAATAATAAATGAAGTATTCTTAGAACTTTTTTAGCACTGAGAAAGGACACCCCTTTTCAGTTCTTTTATTGTGCTTAGAAAGGTCACACTAGATTTTCAAAACAACTTTTTAGTGCTTCAATTAACCACTAAAAAAATAACTACAATATACAATGAAATAAGTAAAAAAATAAATATAATAAATTTTAAAGTCCATATAATTCAATAAATAAATAAATATCATTATTTTACAACATATTTGTACATGAATTTATTGTTACAACATTAATAAATACAATATTGTTGAACCCAATTTGTGTTAGTATTTTAATTTTTGTCAATATGTGTCAAGGAGATAAGTGAAATACATGATGTATATACGTGATAGAGGTAAAGAGCTTTGATGATTGGATTTCTCAACAATTTTGAGAAAATAAGAAGAGTTCTTAAGAAAGGTGCTATGACGATCAGTGACTTGTGCATATTATCTGTGGTTTAATGATTTACCTTGTGTCTTGGAAGTGTTCAGAGGATATGTAATTATTAATATAGAAAATATATACAAGGAAGATACTAGGAATTGATGTGTATAATTTTTTGAAGTAGTTTCATAAGTTTAAGGAGGTTCCTCCATGAGATTTAAGGAGATTAAGTCACTTGATGGAAAATGTTGTTTAAATATGCCACTTCTTGGTATTTCATATGCATATCTAGATCAAGCAGAATTGGTTAATATGAAGATAGTTCCATCCTTGTGTGTACATATTTCTATATTATATAGAGACACACATGGACAATGTTAATAGATTTCTATAATAATAAACCATCCAAAGAATTCTAGGATTTGAGGTTGTTGTGATTAGTTGAGAATGACTTCTTTTTATGATGAACTGTGATGATTGATGTGTTGATATTAAAGCTAAAGGGTAGTAATAATGTTAAGAGTAATGTCTATAACATTTTATGGAAGTTGGAAGTCCTCATGATTGATTAAGAACTAGGAATATTTTGAGTTAAAATGGTTTCCTATGTTAAGGTATATCTTAGTTTATGTATGATGCATGAGGGTAATTACATATAATATAATTGTCAGCCAAAAATTCCATCAGCTTTATAAAGGAACACAGTGAATAAGACACTATATGAAGGTAAAGTGATAATTATACTGTTTTTATAAAGTTATTCTCTGACTTATGTAAAGGTTACACTAAAATTTGGTTTCTATACAAATGTTGTTCAAACTCTATGTAAAGATAATCCAATCATTTGATGAGTTTTGTAAAGTAAAGACATACATTTTATAAATATTTTTAAAGTTAATAAGGATAATTGTGTATATTTATAATGTTATAGAGGAATATCAGACCCTCCATAACTGTGGACTCACTCTCTGGTCAATTCTCATGATTGATGTTCATCTGTGAGGTCGTTTCACATGATAGATATTCATGGTCAAATTTTTTTTTACATGCAATCGATTCTCATGGTTAATATTAATTTGAAATATTGAATTTACATGATTTATCTTCAAAATCATAAGGTTATATATGTGGTTGATTCATTGTGTTGAAAAACATATACGGTCTCTTATCAACCTTATGGATGTTTTTAAACACGTAGAAATTTTTTGAGGGCACTAATTCGTGAAAATTTGAGATTATAGAATTTAGATTTTGATGAAATAAAAGGAGAATTTACCCAAAAGATAAAAGTAAGACATTCTTCATGGACAAAATAACACGATAAAACACACGATCATGATCCTAGATAAGATCAAATGGTATAAACCATGAGAGAAAATAATCTAATTCTAAGAGAGTTCCTTGCCAAAACATGAGATGGAATGTCACCATGCTTATGTGGAAATATCAAGTGAACTTAAAGTGAAAATTTTGTAGAAGGTTTAATTGAATAGGAGATAGTGATAATTAAAATATCACATGAATGAAACATGTTGAGCCTTCAGCTATATTTATAGGAATAATTTTGAATGAAATATTTGAATCAAAGATTATGAGTTTGAATGTGTCAATCTAAGAAATAGAGATCTAATGATATTTCCATAAATATTATAAAAACAAAATTTGTGAAAATATGTGTGAATATATAATTATAGGATCTATAGAAAATGGGGAGCGTATATATGATTATGTGCATACTTTATATTCTCTGAGTCACAGAAGAAGAGACAGTTCTAGTGTTTTCCTTACAAAATGAAGAAGAAAATAGAGGAAAATGAGAAGTCAACCTAGTATAATGATCACACTAACAATGATTTATTGAGATATAAACCATATATTCACTATTTTATATAAAATTATGAAGAAGAGTGAGTTTGGATGTGCTAATATAGATTATATCTTAGTCTGTGTAGTTGAGAAAAATATCCTACAGTCATCTACTATAGAAGTACAAGGAAGCTTAAGGAATCCTATTTGATTGCTGCAAGTAGGGAGGATGATAATTCATATATTCCATGATGTACTTGAGCCATTATTAATGTTATTTCTTTAAGTAGGTGCTAGTATATTGTCTTGTACAAAGGGACTATAATCCCTCAGTTTATTTATACCCGGTTGGTTCTAGGTTAACATTTTTAACGTCAAACCATTTATCATGAATTATTTTATAATAAGAAAGAAGTTGTGCACATTGGATAATAAATATGATATATCAGGTATGTAGTCATTCTTAGGGAGACATACCTCATTAAAAAAACCTTGTGTTCTCTTCTGTTTCTTTCCTATTCTATTCTTATATACTGACCAAAGATGAGAAAGAGAAAGAAATCTACACTCACTAAAAAGTGAATAAGTGTTAAAGGGATAAAAGTAAAATTGGAATAAAAGTATACCAACACTGATTCACCCCTCTAAGTGTTGGACACATCACTATGTGATTTTAATAAAAATTTATGAAAATAACATGTTTAGAATAATATGCTGAGGAAGGAATAATCCTTTGACTTCTAATAAACCTATTAATTATACCTAAAATTTAAATGAGTAATGTATAAAAATAAATAAACTATAAGTGGTTTCTTAATAATACTTAATAAATTTAAAATTAAATAGAAAGATAAAATAAATACAATTTTAGTCATTCTGACCACACTAAGAGTTAAAATGACATGCAATTTATTCCTGCATTCCATAAATAAATAAGCTATTGTTTTCCAATAGTTTCAGGATAATATGATCTCGTTTTCATGAAATTGATTTTGTGATGTAGGTTTTAAACTAACATGTCACTTTTAAATTGAAAATGCACATTTTCTATCCTTTAGACCACACCACACATCATAATGATGTAAGGTTCATTATTATAGGTTACAAGTGATTCAAAGAAAATTTGTGTATAGTTTCATGGAAACTCATGCACATTTGATCAGTTTTGAGTATGTGACACATACTTTGTACCTCTTGAAAGCTAAAAATAGAAAAATATAGTAGGGGTCATTCTAACCACACTATATTCCAGAATGTTGCGAGGTTAATTATTTCAATCAAAAAATGAATAAAAATACTTTTTTCTATACTTTCAAAATAATCTAAGAATATTTTCTTATAATTGTTCATGTAACACATGTTTTCCAAAAAATGTCACTTTTAAATTAAAAATGATATAGTTTTGGTCCTTCTGACTAAACTAAGAGTTAAAATGTTGTGAGGTTCATTAATACATGCCATAAATGAATTACTGATTTTTTCCTAGAGTTTTATGATAATATAATATCATTTTATTAGAATTGATCATGAAATACATATTTTAAACTAAAAAAATAATTTTAATTTAAACACACATTTTTTCAGTCATTATGAACACACTGCATGTTATAATGATGTGTGTTTCATTCTTATATTACAAAATGAAATTAGTAGTTATTATCTTATAGTTTCATGAAAATATGAGAGTGTTTTCTTAGAATTGGGCCTGTGATGCATGTTTTGAACATAATTGTCACTTTAAAATTACAAATGATATACTTTTGGTCATTCCAACAACATCGAGAATTTGAATGGTGTTTGTTTCATTCCTATATTTAACAAACTAATAAATGATTGTTTTATTAAAGTTTTATCATAATTCTATATCTTTTTCTTGGAATTGAGCATGTGATTCATGTTTTGGACTAAAATATATTTTTTAAATTAAAAACATGAATTTTTATTCATTCTTACCACACCACATATCAAAATGATGTTTGAATTATTATTACATGACAATAAAGAATCAAAAGTAATTTTCATACAATTTCAAAACAATATGAGTGTGTTTTCTAGGAATTGATCACGTGATGCATATTTTAACTAAAATGTCAATTTTAAATTAAAAAAGATACACTTTTGATCATTACAACCACATTGAGAGTTAGAATGATGTGTGGTTCATTTGTATATGCCAAAAATAAATCAAATTTTTTCCCTATTGTTTCTTGATAGTACGATCTCATTTTCTCATAATAGAGCATGTGTTTCATAATTTGAAATAATATGTCACCTTTAAAATAGAATGATTCATTTTCAGTAATTCCAACCACACCACAAATTAAAATAACATGTGATTCATTTATAGATGTCTTAAATGAATGAAAGACCATTTAAGTTGAGTTTTAGGATAATTTGAGCACATTTAACCTGTGTTGAGTATATGACATTTTCTTTTCACCTCTTGAAAGCTTAAAATATAAAAATACACTTTTGGTAATTTTGACCACAACACATGTATAAATGGTGTGAGATTCACTTGTACATGGAAAAAATTAAACAAAATTTATTCAATAATGCCCCTATTTTAGGAAATGTTTACCTTACTTAATCTACATAACTATTATTCTTAAATAAGTATATTTATGTTTTTAAGGAAATAAATTTGATTATAAAATAAGTCTTACAAGATATAAATCAAACTAAAAATAATTTATTCATTCATAATGAAACATTATGAAAAATCATATACCATGAATTAATACATACCATGGTTGATTAAATTTGTTAAAATTTGATAAAATAAAAGGGGATAATAAATAGAAAAGAATAATATCTTTATAACTAGAAAACTCTCTAAACCATATTCAACCTTGAGAATCACCAATAGTTAAACTAAAAATAAAATGAGGAATAAAATCATAAATTAATATAGCATAATCATTAATATTGATTGAGTGGTGTTATTTTTTGAGTGATAATGGAATGAATAGATGATTTTAGTAAGGCTGTATATAGGAACAAAATCTGATTTTTATAAATATAGTCATAGAAAATATAGTCATTAGAAATATGGTTGTTAGAGATATGATCATTGGATACACATATCCAATATGTATACTGAAGTTTTTTATTTTTAGAAAAAAATTTAAAATAATATATATCAAAAATAATAAATAATGAAAAAATATTGTATTAAATTAATATATTTAAATATAAAAATATTTTTATATGTTATATATTATTATTGAAGAATGAATTTAATTAAATAATGAATGTAATATTTAATACAAATTTATTGATAATATACATAATAAAATAAATTAACAATCATATCATAGTTATTACCAGGGAAGTAGTAATAATAAATTCCTTTTAATCATAAAAATACTTTATTTTATAAACAATTTTTATTTTATGCATTTTGCGCTCTTATATTAAAATTAATCAAAATTTTATTGGGAGTTTAATAAAATGGTTTTAATATTTTAATTCGTATATCAAAATTTGGTAATAATTTCATCCTTATTCTTAACATATAAATGAGTAACCAAAGTAGATATTATTTATTATGGTAAAAAAGTTATTTTTCAAAGAATTATTTTTTACAAAAGTTTATGAAATTTTTCTATAAATAAATTAAATTGATAAATTTTAGAATATGAATATAATATGATAAAAAATATATTAACACTAATTTAATTAGTAATTGATATGAAATTAGGTTAACAACTATTAAAGATTAAAAAGAAATTTTTCTACAAAAACAATTTTTCTATTTATTGTATATTTTAATTTAAAAGATTATTTTCTCATATTTAAGCATTTAAATCGATTTAATAGAGTCTGAATTTGGATTTATAAAGTCAAAATTATATAAGAGGAGTCATATTATATTTTTAGTAAAAAAAATGTACCATGGTTAATTTTTAATCAGGTAAGTTAAGGTAAAAACAAGTAACATAAAGTGGATCATATTATAATAAATTAACCTGACACGAAAAAATTATAAAAAAACTTTATTAGGTTTTAAATTCATACCAACATTTCTCACCAATATTTCATCACCTAAATCACTGAAATATCATGCAATCCCATTCTCACCCCACACCCACCATTCAATTCCATAGGAAAGTCCCTCTTTTTCACCTATAAAAAGAGAAAGAGATTAATTCTACCCTCTTCAAGACACACTTAGTTTTATAATTCTTGTTGATATCATGACCAATTTTATTCTCCTATAATCCTCTTCTATTTTTTATAATCCTTTGGTCACAATAAGTTATGCTATGCCCTCTATTTCCATGAAACCTCCAAGAGAAGGTTCAAGATTTCCACATGAGTATTAATCACTCTCTAACCTTTTTATTCTTTATCTTCCCTATACAAACATATTATAAACACACCAATATAATGAACTAAATATCATTACTATATTTAAATTTCATTATAGTGATGTAATAATCACTTTATACCTTCCTCCAACTATTTGGAAAATGAAAACGTCGTTCGTACGTACATGTGGAGTACCACCTTCATAGACAAAATGTTTAGTTTTTCATCAATTTTCTAGAATATATTTGAATAAATATATACATATATACAATTTTCTAGTGTATATTTGAAAAATTATACATGAAATTTAATTTTCCAGGGAAACTTTCAATATTCCAAAAGAAAATTTCAATGATACTTCTCAATAAATTTTTTTAATGAAAATTTACATTGAAAATTTCTAATGAAAATTTCTAATGTATACTTCCTGCAAATGGTATGGAAATTTCAAGTTACCAATGAGAATATCTACGTGAAATTTAATTTCTAATATAGTCTTACAAAATTATAATAGAAATTTTCAATGAAAATCTATAGTGAAAAAATTCTAGTTACCAATGTAAAATTTTACACTGTAAAAATACTGTGTGTATTTATTATAAAAAATTTGAGTGTAAAGTTAGAGTGAAAATTTGATTTTTAAATAATATATATATATATATAAATAATTTATAAAAATAAGAAATTTATATATTTATTAACTCATATATATATACATATCATTTCAGTTTGTTTATATTTATGTATTTACACTATTTATATAAATACATGCACACACACACAAATATATGAATTCATGTATACATAGAAATTTACACTGAACATAAATAAAAAATTTCTTATTTTATTATATATATAAGTATTTTTTTAGTTAATATACTCTTATTAATATATAATTATATCATTATATAACCAATGTTAATATCCCTAACAATATATATGCACAATATTAAAATTATATATTTATAAATATACATTATTGATAGTTATAAATTATCTATTTCTTTATTTATATCTATTATTTATCAATATATATGTGTATATAAACATTTTTTTATAAATTTTGGGTTATCTATTTTTATTTTAATACTTAAAAAACATATAGAAATGAAGATATATAAAAATTATTATTATTATAAATAAAAAATAAATAAAATTATAATAAATATATAATAAATAAAAAATTTATAAGCCTAATGGTACACTAAAATGGGAAGAAACACATTTTTGGTAACCTATTAACACTCTTATAATGAATTTTTAAAAAGAGGAAAAGTGACTTTAAATATGATACCATCTCGTCAAATTTTCAGTGTATATTTCCTTCATAAAATGTGTAATATTTAAATTCATGTATATATATACAAAAAATATATAAACACATAGTGGATAAATGTTTTTAAATATTACAAATTGTGTGTGTTTGTATGTATATAATACTTAAATTTGAAAAAAAACATACATAAATGAATGTTTTCAGGTATGTAACAACACTTGAAAATATTCTTAATAATATATAAACTATGTAAATTATATATATACAACTAAAATTCCATTTTTTTTATTTTTTTAGATAAACCCAGTTTTTAACTTGGTTGAGTAAGAACCCTTACATGAATAAAAATCCCTAGAATACATGGCCCAAATGCCCAAAGGCACAGAACCCAAAAAATAGTATCTCCTTTTTCCTTCCTACTATCCACTCATTCCACTCTCATCCATAAAGTTTTGTTAGTATCCTAACACTTAGTATATGGTCGTCCTGTTTATAGCCACTTTGTGGGTGACTTCCCTTGAACCTTCTTACATTCCATCAGTCAGAATTTGATTGAGTACCAACCCATAGGCTCAATAACTTTTTATGGCCTAGAGGCCATAATTCATGGCATGGAAGCTCATATGTGATGAATAATACCAAATCTACATTTTATATTCTATAATACCTATATTTCCACACTGCTAAAGCACCAAAAAAATTCACCACCACCCGGATTTGAATACAGATCTAATGCAAGATTATAAGGAGACTTTATTAATTTGGAAATCCCCCAACTATATATATATGTATATCCATGCATAAAACATGTATATGTTATTGAGTATATAGATAATTTATATATAAATATTTATAATAATTATAAGTATTCCTCGTATATTTATTTCACAGTGTATAAATATAATAAATTTTTATATTTATAATAATTATTGGAAATTATTATATATTTATAAATGTATATACTAATTATTATTTTTTATTATACATTCAGTTTTATTTATAATTATTATTTTTATTTCTATTTACTATTATTATTTATCTTTATATTTAATGTTTTATATTTATTATTACTATTGTATATTTTTTTATAGATTTCATTTTTATTAATGTTATTATATATAATAATTATTTTTAATTGCTTTATAGGGGGGGAGAGAATTTCAGTTTAACTATTTTAAATGAATCAAATTTATTTTTAAAAAATTATTTTAATCAAAATCTAAGATCTAGGCTACTTCATTATTTTTTCCTGGGTATAATCATTCACCTTGAAGGTGGTTTTCCAGTTGCTAATTCAAGTGCATGCATCTACCATGCATAGGGTTTTTTGTGGTTTTCATTGCATCGGTTCTATGAGAATAAATGAATTCCAATACATTTAATATGTTGATGTATTTTTAATAAATGAAAAACATCATTCTTGACTATATACATAGGAATTAAGGTTCTTCCTTGAATCATCCAATTCAAATATAGAGAACTCATTTGTATTTTGAGAGTGTTAAGAGATCTAAGAGAGAGAAATAAAGGGAGGAGAAAGGGTGGTCGGTTCTTATAATCCTTGTTCTTTATGAAATAGAATTACATTCTCTTCCCATTCCACTTTATTAATGATCATAAAATAATAAAAAGTGTTATCAAGGGTATGTTGGTGAAGAAACTACAGTGATCATAGGAGAAGATGATGTTGTTCTAGTGCTAACAACTTTTAAAATGTTCTACATCATCACCACATCATCAATAAATATCAATTGTTAATAGCATTTTGATCATATATTGATAAATCAGAGTTCATTTTCAACATCCTAGGAGTTTTTCCATAATTTTCAACCGTTCCAAACACAATGATACACCCCCTTTCCAAAAATTCTGCTCCCTTTTCACAAAATTGAAATTCAATGGAGGGACCATCAATATTAGGGATGATCATGTTTAATTACTAAAACTAATACATTTGGAAGTATCAAATGGAAGATATCATTAATGACAATGATCTATTTGATCCCTTTGAGGATAATGGATTCAATGCCAATTCCACTAAGGAAGTTGAGTGGAAGAAGGAGAACAAGAAGGTGATTGGTCAAATCCACCAATGGATTGATCACAATATCTTTCACCATGTTCTTTAAGATACCAATGTATACAAAATTTGGATGAAGTTGGATAATAAGTACCAACCAAATTGTCACGACCCACCTCCTCGGGCCATGAACCTTGTCATCTGACCCCATGGGTCTCCTGTAATACCTTGGTTGCCTTCCCAGCACACCATAGGCATCACTAGGGTCTCTTATCAGACTAATGACTCTCCCCACTGGCCAACACATGTTCTTTTAGTGTGTTTTTTCCTCACTCACACACACCCTGGGAAACTTCCCAGAAGGTCACCCATCCTGATTACTACTCCAGGACAAACATGCTTAACTATGGAGTTCTAATTAGACAGACTCCCGAAAATAAAGGTGCACCTTATTGACATGGGTAGTAACATTTAGCCTTTTAAGTCTAACTTTTCCAGGGGTGTTACATTATCCACCCCTTTAAAGCAAAATGCCCTCGTTTTGGACCCCAAGCCTCAAACCCAGGAAGTACCTAATCAATTCTGGCTGGGTATTGGCTCTGATACCATTTGTCACGACCCGCCTCCTCGGGCCATGAACCTTGTCATCTGACCCCATGGGCCTCCTGTAATACCTTGGTTGCCTTCCCAGCACACCATAGACTATTACTCACTAGGGTCGCTTATCAAACTAATGACTGTCCACAGCACACCATAGACTATTACTCACTAGGGTCGCTTATTAGACTAATGACTATCCCCACAGTCCAACACATGTTCTTTCAGTGTGTTTTTTCCTCACTCACGCACACCCTGGGAAACTTCCCAGAAGGTCACCCATCCTGATTACTACTCTAGGCCAAGCATACTTATCTATGGAGTTCTAATCAGACAGACTCCCGAAAAGAAAGGTGCACCTTGTTTACATGAGTAGTAACATTTATCCTTTTAAGTATCACTTTTCCAGGGGTGTTACACAAATACTGATTGAAACATCATTATAGTCTTAAAGATATTGGAAATCTTTGATTATAGAATGGAAACTCTATAGCTGAACACACCAGTGAGTACTAGAGTCAATTAAATCAGTTAGTGGTTTCAGGTAAGAATTTGATTAATGAAGGTCAAGTGAACTATATACTTTTTTATCTTTCCAATTGTTAGGATACACTAGAGGTCTCCCTTAGAAACTCATTTTTCATTGAAAACTTTCCATGGAAATGATAAAATATGCACTGTTAAATGAGGAGTCCTGAAGGAAGGATGCGACTTACAATTAGATGCATCTTCTCATCTTAAAGAAGAAAGGTATACAATAAGGAGGTGGGTGAGGGGTTGGTATAAGTAGTAAAATAAATAGAATATGAAGGTCCATAGATGGAATAAGTCTAATATAAAAATTCTAACATTGTAGAATGGATGGATACTTAAAGAATAATTTTATAAATTCACTACAAGAGATAGGAAATGGTAGTTACTGGAAATGAAAAAAACAGCGATGCACACACAAATGTCACTAGAGAAGTTTCATTTTTCTCTAATTATAAATAAGAGATTTTTTTCACCTATAAATCAAATTAACATAATATGTGGTCGATACTATAGTATTGTATGACATCATGTCACATCATAAGTATTTATTGAATTATCAAGATGGTGACTTTAGTGCAGTTAAGATGGGGAATACCAGTTCGGTAGAGATTAATGGCACGAATGATATCTAAGTTAAGAAAAACATTGGATATATAATCACTGTGAAGTATGTTCAACATGTTTAAGTCCATCTTATCAACTTGTTATTAGTGATAACCTTTTATAGAAAAGGATATGAAAAAATCTTCAACAATGGAGCACAGAATATGATGAAAGGAGTTATCTTTATCACCCAAGGACATATATGATGTACATTGTACGAAACTAATGTAGATATATGTGCAGATAACCTCAACATGGTGAAAGGAGAGGTACTATCCAATATATGAAATAAGAGACTCAACAATATGAGTGAAAGAGGGATATCAACCTTGATAAAGAATAAGTACATCAATGCTGACAAGGACAAAGAAACATATCCTTGAAACTACTATTTATATGATAAGAATCATAGATTCTCATTAATCACTACATCATCAAGGAGATTAGAGTTATTAGATTTGGTGCACTCTGACGTATGTAGACCCACGAAGGTGGAATCACTGGGAGGTAACAAATAGTTCCTAACCTTTATTGAAAATGAATCTCAAAAGTTGTGGGTGTTTTTCTTATGAAAAAAGGACTAAGTATTGGATTACTTCAAGATTCCCCATGCCATGGTGGAGTGTGAAACTAGAAGGAAGTTGATCCATCTTCTGATAGACAATAAAAGAAAGTACACATCCATGGAGTTTTATTCATATTATAGGATTTAGAGAATTTGACATGTGAGTATGATCCCACATACCTAAAAACACAAAACATTTATAGAAATGACGAACAAATTCATCACAGATAAGGTTAAGAGCATGATGAGTTTATCTAAAATTCATAATCTATTTTTAGGAGAATATATTCAATTTACATGATATCTCATTAATAAATCACTTTAAGTCCCCATAAATTTTAATATTCCATGAAGATATGGTCCAATAAACATCCATATTACTCTCATTTATGATCATTTTGATGTTCATATTTTTTAAATGTATCCAAATTGATCAAGTAGAGATATATGGGAGATTTATTACATAAATATTTCTAGGATATGTTTATGATGAGTCCATATAAATTTTTTAGTATTCAAAGGAGAATAAAGTGATCAAAATTAGATATTTTATGTTTTATGAGAACATAATGATCAAAGAAATTAAAAATTCATAAATGTATCAAATAGAAAGTGAGGAAGAATCAATTCCTAATCCAACATCTTTACTAGAACCACTTGCCAATAAAGTGGAGGAGGTTCAAGAAGAATCATGAGAAGTAGAAAAAAAGGAAGAGGTGGAGAATATTTAGTAGGGGGAGACTCAATCCTCTCAAAAAGAAGTTAAAGAACCATCACCAAAGCTAAGTGATGGTGCACCTCTAGAACCTAATATTTTACAACTTTAAAGATCTTCACAAGAAAGGACAATGCTAATATGATATCTAGAATTAGAGTACCTATTTGAAACTAATGAGGGGGATCTAAAAGGATATTAGGAAGAAATATATCATCCAAGATAACTCAAGTGGAGACATTCAATAAAGGATGATATGATGTCATTGATGAAGAACCAAACATATAATTTTATAGAACTGCCCAAATGTAACAAGGAACTAACAAAAAATTGGTGTTAATGCAAAAGAAGGATGAATTTAGAAAGTAGGTAAAGTATAAAGTATGGTTAGTGGTCAAAGGATCCATTCATAATAAATGAGTTAAATTTTACAGGATCTCTTCACCCATGGTGAAGATAGACTTAATCGAATTCATTTTCATATTGGTGGCCAACAATGATCTAGAACTTGGGAATATGGATGTGAAGAAATATTTTATTCACAAAGACCTCAATAAAGAGATATATGTGAAGTAACTTGATGTTTTCAAGGGTTCTAGATAAGGAACCCTCATGTAATAATTGAATAAGATCTTGTATGAACTAAAACAAGCCCCTAGATAGTGATACATAATTTTTTACTCATTCTTAGTGAGTCATAAATACAAGAAAAAATAAAAATACCAGTGTGATTAATTAAATAGATTAAGGGATGGTGGATTTGTTTCTCTCCTACTTTATAGTTCTTATATTTTATTATTTTGAAGGATGCAATGAATATCATCTAGTTAAAAGAGTTATCCAAGTATTTTATATAAAATACTTGGGAACTTATCAATAGATTTTTGGGATGTAGTGAAATCATGATAGAAATAGGAGGTTATCTGGATATATCAAGAGAAGAAGGTTGAATGTATTCTGAAACGTTTTAATATGGATAAATACAAATAAGTGATTATTCCTCTACCTAGTCATATGAAGTTTATCCAGATTTCATGTTCATTATCCAAGTAAGAAATCTAGGTATGGAGATGTTACTATTCTCCTAGCTTATTATAATCCTGATATATACTATAATGTGTTTAAGGATATACATTTCCCATATAGTAGAAACTGTGATCTATTTTCCCCCAATATCAGGAAGTAGTATCAATATTGATTCAAGTGGATTATGAGGTATCTTAGAGGTATAATGAAACTGTGTTTGTTCCATGGGGGATATGATCCACTATTGAAGCAATATACAAATGAATATATATAAAGATATCCTAACTATATAAATTCAACATTTGGATACATATATACTTTTATAGGTGGATATATATCATAAATATTAATGTTGTAGAAGTGAATAACTTTATCCATGACTGAAGCATGGTACACTGTTGTTGTGGAGGTTGGAAAAGGGATGATGTGGTTAAAGAATTTTTTCTAAGATGTTGGATTTATATAGAAGAAGTATATTGTTTATTGTGATAGTAAATGTTCTTTATACTTGAGAAACAACTCTATACATCATCCTAGAAGGAATCACATTGACATTTTTATCATTGAATACACAAGGTGATGGATTGAAAAGTTCTAAGACTTGTAAAGTTCCACTTGAAGTAGAATCTAATCGACATGTTAAAAAATGTGGTATATTTAGAGAATCTATACTGTTTTAGATGATCTATTGGAATTAATTAGGAGTGGTGGAATATAAATAGTTTTTAAAATTGATAATTTAAGTGCATGAATCTTAAAAATTCATGTTTTTTTATATCTTTCATTGAATGTGTTCAATGGGAATAAATGAAATCGAATATGTTGAATATGGTTTATTCATTTTTATTAAATAAAATATATCAAAAATGAATATATATGGAGGAATTGAGGATCTTCCTTGGATTAACTAATTCAGATCCAGAAAGTTCATTTGCATTGTGAGAGTGTTGAGAGATCCAAGTGAGAAAATAAAAGGGAGGAGAAAGAGGGGGTGGTTCTTATAATCCTTGTACTTCATGAAATAAAATTGTATTCTCTTCCCATTCTACTTTCTTAGTGATCAATGAATAATTAAACACCCGTCAGGTTGGTTCTCCAACTTGAGATTATATTTTTAGATGAAGGAGGGGCTTGGTATTAAGGTAAGGTTATAGCCTAGTGTTATTCACCTTTTGTATATTAATATTTCTTATAAATTTGAGTATACTCTGTGATTGAGATTATGGTTTATATTTCACATCATAAAAAATTTATTGAGGTTTATTAAATACACTATTATGAAATAGAGGAGGTTATTTTCTGATGACATGTCTAGATGTAGATGAAATTTGAGATAGAAAAATTCAATGGGAATAATTTTCAATTATAGAAAATGAATATGTAAGAGGTTCTATGAAAGAATAATTGTATACGAGAGATTGGAAAGATACTGATGGGTGTAAAAGATAAGAAATGGGATAACAGGGATGAGAATGTTATTAGTAATATCCATTTGGATTTAATAGATAGGGTCCTATCAAGAATTGGAGATAAAAAGACGGTGAAGGAAAGTTTGGGCTAATATAATGAATTTATATGAGGCTAAGTCACTAAATAACAAAATTATATTAAATAAAAAATTATACACTTTTGGATGGAATAAAGGGTATTCTTTAGTGGCTGATTGCATCAATAATCTCAATACCATGTTCACTCAACTCATTGAGATATAAAATTGGGGATACTAAATGTGTGGAGATTTTTATTCAAAGTTTGATAGATTCATATGATCAAATCATCATAAATATCACCAATGTTATACAGATGGATATACTACTCTTTAATGAAATTTTAGTTACATTTCTTGACGAATAAACTCAAAACATGAACAAATTGGATATAAAAATAATTTCACACCTAGTGTAGTGTCTATCAATGGAGAGATTAAGGAAGGTCGAGCGTGGTTTTAGTATGAGGAAAAATCATGGCAGTTATAAACCAAGGATAAAGAATAAAAAATTCACATGTTTCAATTTTAGAAAAAGGGTAAAATCAAGAATAAATGTTAGAACAAGAAGCGTGGTGGAAAGAAATATCAAGGAAATGTTTTGATTACTTCTTGAAATAGAGTCATGCAAGTCAGTAAAATAATGAATACTTCTAAATGTAGACAACATCTCAATGTTTCATGAATAATCAACTCAGTTGAAACATATAACATGAATTCTTAAAGGAAATGATTTGATTAGTATGAATCAATCTTGGAAGGACTTATTTACATGGGTAATGATCATGTATTGAAAATAATTGGATTTGGTACCATCAAAATGAAGATGTATGATGGAATTGTTCAAACCATACAAGGATTATTCCATGTGATGTTACTAAGGAATAATATATTATATTTAGTATAATTTTATAATATCAGGTAAAAGACTTACATCAAGAAAGAAGTGAGAAAGATTATTAAAGATGAACTAATGTTGATGAAGGTAGATAATATATTAAATCATATAGAACCAATAATTTTAAACATATTTTTACATTATTTTTAAACATAAATATCAAATTATTACAACCCAAATATTGCGTGACCTAGTTTATTTGGAAGACTAGGTTCATAATACATCAAAAGGTTACTAAAACATGAAATATTTATTTTATTCTCCATAATGAGATCCTCAATCCATTTGATATCCTAAAACTTCATAGAATAATATGGGGAATACATAAAATAAAGGGGTGACATATAAAATGACATAAATAAGAGTCAAGGTTAAATGCTAATACAATATCACATGTTGGAAAAAGTACCATAATGGATTGGGTTTACTCCCCAATACCATATATAATGTCTCATGAGACAAAAGAATTACCCAATGAATTGGATTGATATATAGGAACAAACATCATAAAATGTTCATGATTTATGTGTGCGACAAAAAGGAAATCAATTATAAGGCATAAACAAAATAATTTCCCATAGAATGAAAATAGGTTGCATAATCTCACCTCATATCATAATCAAAGGAAATTTTAAAATGAAAGAAATTTCCAAATGAATATAAGGCATGTATTAACCCCATAAAAGGAAGGGAGAATAATATATATTTTATATAAATATATACTAAATTTTGAATATTTACATAACTTTAAAGGGGGAGAGAAAGCGAGTTAGAGAGAGAATGGTCATAACCTGAAGAAAAAGGTGGTTTAGAGAGATCCCTTACCTGGAGTTCGATTCATCAAGTACACCCATTATCCTCCAAAATAATAAACATATGTTAATTATTTACTTTATTAATAACATTTTTCAAGTTTATTATTCTTTTTTATTTTATTTATTTTCATGCTATATTCAATTACTTTGTCATTTAATCTCATGTTGGATGTTTTGATAGCATTCATTTGATATGTCCAAAATCACTTTGGTAAGTTGACCAAGGTCAAAAAGATTATTATTTTATCATATCTAGAATAATAATCATCAAATAATTATAATTTTTATACAAAAATTATTATTTTAAAACCAACCATGAAATATATTTATGAAAAATTAACTATGTTACCACCATGGAGATAATAGGTCATATGTACGCATGATTAACATTTCCATTTCTCAATGATCAGGATAGAAAAAATGTAAGAGTTATTTTATCTTTCCATAAAGATAATTATATTATAAAGATAATATTATTTCGTTAAATATACAAATATATACCATCTATGTGATATGGTAATAAAAAAATAATTACATTACTTTGTGTAGGTGGTAATCCACACCCGTGCACAAATGAAATTATCATATTTTAATGAATGGAAGGGAAAAAATATAATATATTATTTTTTCAAAAATAAAAAATATTTCATGAATATAATATATATACATTAAATAAATCATAAAAATAACTATGATAGGTGATGATGGGAAATGAATTACATCGATTTACGAGGTGATAGTCCATCACACACACAAATGATGGTTTCATTTTCCATTTGATGGAAGATAAAATTGATGTATGTTTTTAAATTAATACAATAAGATCTCATTTTGTGGGGGATAATTATGTTACTATATCATAATTGTTTAATAATATTTTAATGAGGAGGAAGAATAAATAAAACAAAAAACACTCGGTTAAGAATGACACCTATTCTTTGAACAACCACTTTTGGTTTGCACCAAAAGCCTTATAAGAAGGGTTTTATAATAAAAATGTATTCTTAGTTGTTATAAGGGAATAAAGAAAGGTATTTTTTTAGGTATTGGATAAACCAAAATTATTTTTAATTATTGATATGAGAGTATATTAGGTTCCTTTTTATAAGTTATAAGGAGTGACATTTTTATAAATACCAAAAACTATTCAATAATGGGAAGTCACTATCAAGAAAAGTTCCTAAAAAATTGATAAATAATGGGGTGAATATAATATAAGGTAAATAATCCCATAAAAAATAAAAAAAAAACATTTTTTAAACATTTTATTCACTTTACCTTTATGGTTACTCTCTTTTAACATTTTAGTTTTCACCACAATAACTTGTTTTTACTTAGGTAATTTATCCTTTAAGACTAAAAATAAAATGAGACTTATTATATAATTTGGAAAAAATTATTATAAAAATAAAATATTATTTAAAAAAAAATCATATGTTTGTGTAAAATTAATTTAAACATAAACACATGTAACGCGCCAAACCATGTTTTAGCCATAATTGCGATAATTAATTTTTACTGTTTTATATTCATTATCATAAAAAATTAAGTTAGAATTATTAAATAATATTAATTATTTTGATTCAAAATTTTAAATCCATTTTATAAAATTAAATTTAATGAAGTTGAAGAATTTAATTTCAAATTCAACCTGTAAAATATGATGACAAGCAGTTTTTTTTATGAAAATGAATTTTCAAGCAATAGACGATCTTATATTAACTATATGACTAAAAATAATACTTTTATGAATTTAAATTCATATAAATATATATAATATATAAATTTACTTTATTTTTTCATTTCTAAATGTTATTTAAATTAATTAAAAATGGATAAACTTTATGAACATAAAAAATATTTTACAGAAACATGTTTTTTCTAGTATAAAAATAAACTTATACCAAAATCATGAAAACTTATGATTAAAATGAAATTAATTATAATATTATAAATAATTTTTTTTTCAAATTTCTATTTAATTTTTAATCAAAAATATACTGAGACTTTTAAATTACTTTATTTAATGAAAATAAATGACATTATTTGAAAAATCGTCAATTTTCACTATAAATTGAAAAATAAATAATTTCAGAAAAATAGAAATATTTAACCCTAAGTTAAATTTAGTATGATAATTTTAAAAATTATATTCTTTTTATAAAAATAATTATATTATTTTCACTAAAATCAATAAAAATCATTTTTGAAGAAGATGTATTTTTTTTGAAGAATAAAATGCCTTATTAAGAAATATGAGTGCTTATTTCCATAGAATTTATCCATAAACTTATATTGAGTTGGGAATTTATATATATTTCATAAATTATTTAATAATTTTCATAAACACCAATTTAATGGATATTTTATAAGGATTATATTTTAATAATCATGGTTTGTTTGGCCTTAGTTTTGGTTTTCATATACGCTATCAAATATAGTTTTAAAAAAACTCGTAGTGTTAAATTCTTCCCACCATAAATAATTTCAAACTAAAAATTTAATATTAAATAATAATGTGAAAATATTTGAGGTTACTTCTACTTCATGGCTTCCTCTAGTTCCCAGGATACCTCTTTATATTTATGGTTTTTCCAAAGCACTTTGACCAGGTGAGTGGTTTTGTTGTGTAGAACTTTATCTCTACAGTCCAAGATCTTCTACATATTATCCTCATAAGAGAGATCATTTTACTATTGTAACAGATATTAATTTATTACTTGTGAGTGATCTGGTATGTACTTCCGTAAGATGGATATATGGAATACACCATATTGTTGAGAAAAGGTTGGTGGGAGTGCTAGTCAATAAGCCACAACTACAATGCAATTGAGAATACCAAAGGAGATAATATACTTGGGGATTAGATTTACCATATTACTAAATCTAACAACTCTCTTCCATGGTTATATGTGTATAAAAACTTTATCATAGCCTAAAACACTTGTTATCATTGATGATTCTCAACATAGCTCTTCTGTCAACTTTGAGTAGTACTAATGTGTTGCAGAATGGTATTGAACTTTTATACCATTTCCTCAATCATTTCAGGTCCCAACAACTTGTGTTCACTAAATTCATGCCAACACATAGGTGTTATCCATGTCTTACCATAAAGGGATTCATAAGGAGATATTTGGATTTATGAGTGAAACCTATTATTACAGGAGAACTCAACCAGAGTAAGATATTGATCCCATACTTCTATAAAGTCCATTGTGCATGCTCTCAATATATCTTATAGTGTTTAAATAGTTTACTAAGATTGCCTACTATTTTGAGGGTGATAATCCATACTGAAGTTCAAGTTAATATTTAGATCATGTGGGAGAGTCCTCTAGAACTTGAAGGTAAATCTTAGATCTTAGTCAGATAAAATCAATAGTGGTTTTCCATGAATCCTCACTACATATCTGATTTATATCCTTACAATTTGATTGATTGAGAAATACTCTTGAATTTCAATTTATTGAGTAGTATTTTTAAGATGATCCACCAAAACCCATATGAAATTATTTCCTCTTGATGTCATTATAAGTTGAGTTATAAATTACATGGTGATGTTTTCCCATTTCTATGTAGGTATGGGTAATGTTTTTATCACCCCCAAAGAATTTTTCCTTTTATCCTTCACTTACTAGCATACCGAACAACTTGATGTATATTATGAATTCTATTTCTTCATATTTCACCACCAATATCTCTCTCAAAGATCTCGATGCATCTTTGTGATCCCTAGGTGGATGGAGAAGGTGAGCAATGTAATTCATTAAAAATATCTTTCTTTATATTAGTATTTAATAATATATATATTCATGACCCAAATTTTACAACTCATTCTTCATCATTTTTCAACTTCAAGGATTTTCCTTTTCATATAGCTTCAACCTTCTTTGTAATTTCTACATCATCTCTTTGAACATCTTTTATCATCTCTAGAAGAGATGGTTGAGACATAATTTGAGATAGGAGTGATGATTTTACTTAATTTATTATTACCATGTCCATTATTTTCTAGTATAATAATATTATATCATTCTCAATTATCATCAACATTAAGGTTTTTGAATCCTTTTTACTTATAATATCTACCACTTTATTTTCTTTCCCAGGATAGTAGTGGATTGAGAAGTCATAGTCCTTGATAAGATCTATCTATAGTCACTGGTGAAAATTAATATTTTTTTGTGTAAATATATATTTGAGTTTCTTATGATCATTATATATTTCAAACTTCTCCCCATAGAGATAATAACACCAGATTTTCAATGCAAAGGTCACTGAAACCAAATTCAGATCATTTGTTGATTTTGTTTCATAAACTTTCAACTACCATAAGTATTAGGCTATAAATTTATCATTTTTCATTATTACATACCCTAAAACCTTCTTATTAGAATCAAAATATTCCCCAAAAAGTTCCCACTTGAGGGAAACATTAGGAATGTTGCAGTGATAAGACTCTTTTTTTACTCCTTAAAGATCTCTTTGCATTTACCGGTCTAAAAAAACTTTACTCTCTTCTGATTTATATTGGTTAGTGTGTTTTACAATCATGATAAGTTTCTCAAAAATTATTGGTAATACCCAGATATTATAAAGAATCTATAAATCTCTGTTATAGATGTTGGTATGAGACACTCCTCAATTTCCTTTATCTTAGAAGGGTCCATAGATATCCATTTTCTGGTGATAATATTCCCCAAGAATAATAATTACTTCATAAAAAACTCACATTTACTATAATATTTATATAGATTCTATTTTATTAAAGTATTTAGCAAAATATGAAAATTTTTCTCATGCCACGCCTTGCTTTTGGAGTATATCAAAATATCATTTATAAGAACTATCACAAATTTATTGAGGTAATATCTAAATACTCTATTCATTATGTCCATAAATATTTCTATAGAATTAGTAAGTTTGAAAGGCATCACTATGAACTTATAGTGTCTATACCTTGTTTGAAATGCAGTTTTGGGAATATATTCCCTTTTTACCTTTATTTGGTGATATCTTAACCAAAGGTCCACCATAGAGAAATATTGTACCCCATGTAGTTGATTGAATAAGTAATATATCCATGATAGGGGTAATTATTATTTATCATGATTTTTTTGAGTTCATGATAATAAATACAGTGTAATAATGTACCATCCTTCTTATTGATGAAGAGGATCGACACACCCCATAGTGAATCACTTGAACATATAAAAATATTTTCAATATTATTTTGTGACTAATCATTTAGATATTCCAACTCAAAGATGAACATTCTATAAGGAGTATTTGATATTGTAATGGATACATCTATAAGTTTTATTAATAAATTAACCTCTCAGTCAAGAGTAAGAATAAATAACTCTTTGGGGAATACATCAGTATAATCCCTCACAATGGGCATGTCTTCAAACATGGTTATCTACTTTGTCTCAATCATTTGAGCAAGATTTGTTTTCTCATAATGAAATAATATCCATGCTTGAACA
This sequence comes from Viscum album, assembly GCA_963277665.1. Classification (NCBI taxonomy): domain Eukaryota; kingdom Viridiplantae; phylum Streptophyta; class Magnoliopsida; order Santalales; family Viscaceae; genus Viscum; species Viscum album. Next base: position 1,678,208,663 of record OY728119.1, on the reverse strand, counting down.
CAATATTTTAGGGGAGATTCATCCTCCTCCTTACACTTGTACATAATTAGAGGATGACTTGGGACATGAAGAGTGATATCCCTCTCTTAATTGTTGATTTTGTATTTATATAAGGAAAACCAATCCATGCACAATATGGAATCAAAATCTACTAAATAAATTAATTTGAGATTTTTTAAATGATTCAGTCCATAAAAAATTACTGGGGAGGAGTTATATACTTGGATGAAACAATTTCTTCATTTACTATTATCACATATAGCTTAACCACATGTTTTTAGGTGGTTATCAAATAGTTCTACTAAACATACAAGTTATGAAAGAATGTATAGAACATAAATCAAATGGTATGTTTACTATTCTTTAATTAATAACTATAATACCTATCACCACATAATTTTCAGGATCCACCTCAGTATTAGTGATAGCATATGTCCTTAATTTATATCTAGGACTTAGATATTTTTTCATTTATTGTCTCTATAAACACTTGGTATAATGACCCAACCTTAAAACATTATATAATCTTGAGTTAAGTCAATACTTTTACTTTATTTCACATTGAGGATCTTTTTAGGTTTATAAGTTTAGATAATTAGTCCATAACCCAAACATAACAAAACCATTACAATACAAAGTGTAAATTTCCAAACAATATCTATTTTCTCATAATCTAAAACATTTAAAATAAATCATGACCACTTATATAAAAAATCTTCACGAAATTCAAAATGAAATCTCCAAAACCTTACTCATCCTTAAGTCTGATAAATAACATTAAAAAAAATATGATATGATTATAAAAATCTTAGTAAGGGATATAAAAATAAGGTAACTCTTATTCCATTGATAAACATTAAAACCCAAAAAAACTTTATTATAAAGTAATACTTTTTAACCTTAATAAGTAGTAAATACTTTCCTTTTAAAATATTCTCATTTTATACTTTTTAATTACAAGATTACCATAAAACCCATAGAAATCATAGAAAATACATAAAGATTTCTTGGGACATCATTATACTTACCACTCTTATAAATTGAATAATCATGTGGTTAACTTCCGTGCATATCACTCTTACAAATGGAATTGTCATATGACCAACTTCCATACCCATTGAATTGGAGATTATAATGTAACCACCTATCCTTGGTTTATTATAGAACCACCCATCCATGGTTTATCACATAACCACCCATAAAATATCCAAGTACCATTATATAATCATTACACATAAAAGATTTCAATTTTCATCATTTCACTCGTAAAATTTAATTTTGACTCATAAGAAAGCATTTCATGTTATAAAAATTATAAATCCATTTTAAAAACCCATTTTCAATAACAAAATACCCAAACAAAGGAAAAATGGGTTACTTTTTCTTTCAAAAAACATTAAGACTTGTATAGGATTCCAAATATCAAATAATTTTCATGGTGGAAGAGAAGTTGTAGTCACTGTATACATTAAAAAGAACATTCATTTTGTCATCTATAAAAAAAGTCAAACATTCCATACAAAAAAAAGAAAGATTCATTTTAGAAATCCATTAAATGAAATTCAAAATAGAAATAAAATTTGTTTTATAACAATTTTATTAAATAAAAATATAAAATAATATCAAGAGTATTGACATGGAGAAAAATATTTAATAATTAAATTTTTAAACATTAAAGGTGTCCCATACCACTTTGAAAATTTAAATCATAAGCCCCATGAAAGAATATAATTGAAAAAAACATTAAATAACATGAGAAAAAATAAATTCATGATATGATATGTCATCATGGATGTATACACACCTCATAAAACAAGGTGGGTGTATAAAATCTAGATATGTATCAATGAAAGGATATTAAGACGAATTCCCTTACCTTAAGTCTGATTTGTCATATTTGTTCTTTATATTATTGAATAATAAGATTTTTTTAATTATTTACTTTATTCATAACCTTTTTAACTTTATTATTCCTTTTATATCACTTAAAAGCATGTTATAAAAATTAATTAATTATATAAGTTCCCGTTGGACGTTTTGATGATATTCAGTACACAAGTCCAAAATGACTTTGGCTTAATGTCTATAGTCGAAATGGTATGAGTCCATCATATCCAAAATAATATTCATGAAATAGTAATTAATTTTATAAAAAATTATTCTTTTAATCAAAACATTTATTTATGGTTATAAATAATTAACAATGTTATAATCATGGAGACGGTAGGCCATACATATGCATGAGTAACGTTTCCATTTTTCAATGATCATTATAGAAAAAGGTAATTATTATTTTATATTTAAATAATGATCATAATATCATAAATATAATATTAATAATTAAAATATACTTAAATATGTATATATAATCCATGTGATGTGGTGATGAAAAACAAATCATATCGCTTCGTGTAGGTGATAGTTCACACGTACGCACAGATGACATTATCATTTTCATGTGCATGGAAAAGTAGGAAAATAAATGATATATTATTCTTTAATAATGAAAAATATTTCATTAATATCATATATAATCATTTATTTCATCATTATAACTGGTCTTGAGAGATGATGACAGAAAATGAATTATATCAATTCACGAGGCGGTAGTTTTCCGTACACACGAATGGTAATTCTTTTCCCATATGATGGAAGTGGAGATGGATTTAGGTGATGATATCATCATAATAAAATATAAATATATTTAGAATACTAAATTTATTATTTCATCATGGTTGAAGGATATTTTAAGGAAATGGAATAAGAAATAAAATAGAAGTACTTAATTAAAAATGATACCTCTTAATCATATGATCTCCTTTGATTAACACCTTAACACCTATAAGGATGATTTTTTGCATAAAATAAGGCATATATAATGATGGGAGGGATTATAAGAAGGTATTTTTGAAGATATCGATCCAAAATAATTGGTTTTGAAGTATGAAGAAAAGAGAAGAATGGGTACCCTTTTATAGGAGGGGAGGGACACTCTTGGAATTCTTCAAATTATTAAATTAATATAAATTAAATTTCTATTAGAAATGGATAAAAATTAATTATTTAATATATAGGATGATTATGGGTAAAAATAAATTCATCTAATGAAAATTAGACAAGTTTTGATTATTTTTTTAATCCTTATGTTTTTGTTTTAACCCTTATTTAACCCTTTAAAATCTTACCATGATATCATGTAATTTACATTTTTAGGGTTAATATAATTAATATAAAATTAAAAAAGTCCAATAAATTAGTAATTGATGAAATTTTAATAATTATAAAAATTATTTAAATGAAATTTATATTTTTATAAATTTTATATCATTTAATAAAATATTATTTATTTTAAAATATCAATAATTTCAATTTTGACACTATTCATTACTTTACTTTTTAAAAATATTATAATCACCAGATAAATTAGAAAAAATACTTCTAAAACATCAATAAAATGTTAAATTAATAAAACTTAGTTTATGACAATAATAATCTCAATGTATATTTATTTTATTATTATTAATATAATATATTTGATATTTTATTTAATTAAACAACTAATACATCATAATTATTTCACCATTTAAAATAATTATCTTATCACCAAAACTTATAAATAAATTACCATGATGTAGATAAATATTTTATATTTTAAAATACTATTTATATTCCAAAATATCTGTAATGACCCAAACCTTTATTAATGAAAATTCCTCTTGATATAATTAAATGTATTATTATGTAAAATGGTTTTATAACATATGCACTTCCTTAGTTTTATGTTTTTGGATTTTAAAATACCGTTAATAATTGTTACCATTTCTAATATAGCTGTTGAACAGTGATCAATTGATTAGCATAAATATAGGGCTTTAACAAATCCAATTTACTCAAAAAAAGGAAGTGATAGCCTCATCTAGTATACTTACTCCATACGAAGCCCATTTGTTAGAGCTTAGAAAGGAGGTGGCGTCATTTTTCTTTGCTCTTGACCAATCCCAAGCCTATCTTCAATATGTTAAGCTTGAATGGAACCGCCTACGTGAGAAGTAGAAGTTCATAAAAATTACCACCTAAGCGATGTTATCCGAGCCACCCCAAGAGTCTATCACCATCGCACACCTTAAGCTTAGGTCATATGCGAGTTTTATAAGGGGTTATGTAACAAGACCTTATCACTATGATTATGTGCATCATTTTTGTATATAATAAATAATATACATTCATTTTATTGTTGTTACCTTGTAAATGTTTTTTAAAGAAAATATAGCATTTTTAATAAATATTCAATTAAGAAATCTATTTTGATGAATTAATGGATTTTAAAATTAAATAATATTTTTTAAAAATATTATTAATAAATTACTTTTTAAATATAAATGATCTTATAATTTTTATGAATACAATTGAATCTTTAATTAAGGTTTGAAAGATAATTTTCTCAAAACCCATGAATTTTTGATAAATGTTGGTTTTTATTTTACAAGTAAAAATTCACATATTTATAAAATTATTTAGATAAAATGAATATTTTTTTGGTATCAAGATATCAAAATTATCCAATGGTTTTCATAATTTTCTGAGACAGTCGAATGTTTGGGTAAAAATTAAATACCGTTTAAATATATAATGTGTTTTATGACATCATAATGACCCAATAGTGATGTAATAAAATAATATAAACATTATGTTCAGAAAATATATGTTTTACCATTAAAATAATGTTATTTTAGGTTTATTTTATTTATTTTACAAAGCCTTAGTGGACCCTATGAGTCTTATAAAACATTTTATCTTTTTAAAATGATTTCTTTGAGAGTGTGACTCGTCTCCACATAAGAAAGCCTAATATTTTAAGAAGTTATGCCATTGTACTTAAAAAATATTTTTTTCCACTCCCATTTGGAAAAAATCATGTGAAAAAACCATGGGATGGTTTGTGGTTTTGATTAGTTTAATATGTAGGGTCCAAAACCAAAATAATAAAGAATCCCATCTCTTTTCCTATATAAACCCACCCAATATCCCACTTCATCTTCACTCAAATCCCTTAAAGCTAGACCAACCTCTACTATATTCTCTCTAGAATCCTCCTAATGTGCCCCATTCTCCCACTATGCCTCTCTCAATCCCCTCCCAAGCCTTTGGGATCACACTTCGATGTAAGGAATTTCTTCCTTTCTCATTTTTGTTCAAATTTCTTTATGTTGTTATACCCTTTTATTTTCAATTAAAAAAATTTGGGTATGATTTTTAATCTCCCCTATACTTCCCTCCTTATTTTTTAATGATTAGTGACCCCTTTATCTCTCATTAATGCCTCCCATGTACACCCGTTACCATGCCGAAATTCCATACATAATTTCTCTCTTCTCATTTACATTTAAAAATTATTTTGTATTATGAATCTAAATTACATTACATATATTGGGAAATGTATCTATATAACCCCTTAATATAAATTTCATGTAAATATTATGAGATACCCCTTTCCCTCTCATCAACCATTTTTATGAATTCTTATGTCACGCCGTTATGCTGTCAAAATTGCACCGCGATTTTCCAAGAAAAAAATCATTGTATAGTGAATACCATGCCCATTTCTATATCAAGGATATTCACCTTTATGCACATTTACTTATTTATTAAATAGTTTCATGTATTAATTCCACATTCCTATATTGTGGAATAAATTATTATGTCTAATGAATCCTTGTTGTATGATCTTGTGGCACACTTATGCATGAAATGAAATGATTAAGAAGGGTGCACCCTGATAGCGCTCCAATGCATTGAGTAAAGATTAGTATCATGATAAATCAAGTGAAATGAGGGTTTAATCATTCTAATTCAAGTAAAATGAGGGTTTAATCATGGTCCAAGTGAAATGATCCTTGGCTTATGCTAATACCATGTTAAGTGTTGTTGCCACATTTCCATGTTATGATAATCATACTATATCATGCCTTTATATTCATGTTTATTTTATGCTCCATTGATATGAATACTACCTAACATGTATTGTATTCCTCATGTTATTCCTTTTTTACTCCCTTAATGGGATTTATAGGTCACACTTTTCTTATGAATGTCCTCAGGTTATCCCATGCAATGCTAAGTACGAGGGAATAGTGGTCATGTAAAGGAAGTTTTCAATAAAGATGTTGTGTTTCACGTTTTAAGTCGTTATGTAATGTTATTAAGCCCCAAATAAACTATACATCTCGATATTCTATGTTTTATCAAGTGAAGGTTTTATGTAACAAATCATGTTTAAGTGTGTAATAAAAATTAGGGTTGTTATAGTTGGTATTAGATGATAGGTTTAGTTATTTTTGGGATTAGGATTAGAAAACCCTAGTGAAAGCCTTTGGAATAAGATTAAGTATAATAAAAACATCCCTAAATTTTGGTGAGTATTGAGTAAGTGGTTTGTCAATAAAATACATCCCTATCTGGATAAGAGCAGGTAGAGGTGGATCTGGGACAGATGTACCTAGGAGTGAAAACTCCAACAAGGAGTTTCAGGCTTGAACCATGGTATCCTGGTACACAACAATGGGCCTTGATACACTCTTGGTTATGAAAATCCCGGGGGATATGATTTGGTAATTTCACAAGCTTAGTATGAACCATTGTTAAGGGAATAAAAAAATTACCCTAATAATATATGTTGGGAAGTTGATCATGGATAACATATATTGAAGTCTATAGATTCACAAGTTAAGGAAATAGAAGTTATTTATAAGTAATCCATTTTTTTCCTTGGATTACCCTTTATGTGTTACACCTAAATTTCCTTTTATTCCAGCCAATTGCCAGTAATAAGAGGACTCGGGTTAACAATTGATGCAGAGATCAATGTGATGGCTATTCTAATGAGATACCCAATGCAATGGGGACAGGAATCATGATATTTGTCATGATAATCTCTCAGTTAACTCAATATTTGAATAGAAACATGGGTCAAGAGGGAAATTCACCCCCCCAAGAAAGAACAAGTCACAATCTATAGCTTCATGAGACAAAGGCCTCCTAATTTTAATGTATCATATGATCCCTCAATTTCTGAACAATAGATAAACTCCATTGAAAAGATCTTCTCCATCATTAAATGTTCTGAACAAGAGAAGGTTCTCCTAGATGCTTATCATATGGAGGGTGAAGCTAATCAATGGTGGACATTGATAAAAAATATGAAGCCTGAGGAGGAGATAGAGGCATTAGAATGGAAGGATTTATGGAAAATATTTTTCAAAAAATATTTTCCTCGCACCTTATGACTTAAGATGGAAAGGGAATTCCTTGACTTTTAAGAAAAAAGATGATGAATCTGTCATATCATATGAGGAAAACTTCACAAGACTTTCACGACATGCCTCTGGATTTGTCGTTACCCCTAAATTCAAGGTTGACCGCTTCTTTGGTGGGCTGAAACCTAGCCTAAGGAAATCCTTGATGATCCGTGACTTCGATAGTTATGAAGAAATTTTCTGATGTTCCCTCAAGGTTGAAATAGAGATCGGTGAATCATAGGGGTATCATGGGGATAAGAAGCATAAGGTGGACTTAAATTCTGGTGGTCTGATGGATAAATCCAATGGTGATAAGAAAATACAACACCCCACTTTCCAAAGGTGCGGAAAGAAGAACCCTGGAAATTTCCTGAAGGGGACGAGGAAATGCTTTAGGTATGGAAGAGAAGGGAACCTAGCCGTTAACTGCCGACAAGAAAAACCCACGGCTGTGACAGAGGAGATGAACACTCCATTCAAACCTCAACGTGTTGTTCATTGCTTCAATTGAAAAGAACTAGGGCACCTTGCAAATCAGTGACCTAAGCCAAGGGTTTTCAGAGGTAACCAACAACCTCCAAGGCAACAAGGGTGAGATTTTTCCATCACTACCACCAAAGTGTACCCCAACAACGAAGTGGTGACAAATACACTAGTTATTCATTCAATAATAGAGAATGTACATTTTGATTCTAGTTCTACACATTCTTTTATATCCCAAAAGTTTTTTAGAGAAATCCCAACACCACCAGAAATCATGGAAGTAAAGATGTCAGTGAGTATGGAAAATGGGGAAATCATTGCATCCCATTAATATAACTCCTACCCTATCATAATTTGTGGATTGAACTTCTCAGTTAACCTCTTCACACTCCCTATGGTGGAATTTTTTGCAATTCTCAACATGGATTGGCTTTCCTTATATAGAGATAACATAAATTTCCATGAGAGGGAAATCACTCTCTATATGGAGAATCAACCCCCGATTCTGTACAAGTGAAAGTAGGAGGATAAATCTTTCTTAGCACCATCATCTCAAGTGTGGATATTACTACCTTATGAACATGCATATCTGGCTTAGATGATTGATTCCAAGGAAGCAACCATCCTTGAATACATGCCTATTGTGAAGGAATTCACTAAATTGTTTCCTGAGGAATTTCCTAGTCTTCTTCCTAGAAGAGATATTGATTTATCAATTGACCTTATACCTGGGGTGTTGCTAATATCCAAGAATCCTTATAGAATGGATGTTTTGGAGATTAAGGAGCTTAAGAAACAACTACAAGAGAATATGGATAAAGGGTTTATACACCCAAGTGATTCACCATGGGGTGCACCAGTTCTCTTTGTCAAGAAGAAGGATGGGTCAATGCGCCTTTGCATTGATTATTGTGAGCTCAACAAAATCACGATAAAGAACAAGCATCCTCTACCCCGAATTGATGACTTGTTTGATCAGCTATGTGGATCCCAATACTTCTCTAAGGTAGATTTGCGGTTGAGATATTACCTTGTAAGGGTGAAGAAGGGGGATATCCCTAAGACTGATTTTTGTACAAGGTACAAGAACTATGAATTCATAGTATTTCCTTTCAAATTCACTAATTCTACAAAAATATTCATGGACATGAAGAATAGAGTCTTTAGAGATTACCTCGACAAAATTTTGGTAGTCTTTATAGATGATATTCTAATATACTCCAAAAATAAGGAGGATCATGAGGAGAATCTAAGAAATGTACTAGAGACCTTGAGAAAGGAGAAGATCTATGAAAAGTACATCAAGTGTGAGTTATAGTTGAAGGAGGTCTCATTATTGGGCCATATCATCACAAGCAATGAGATATCTATGGATCCCTCCAAGACAGGTGCAATTGAGGGATGGCCAAGACCAACATCAGTAATGGATATCTATAGATTCCTTGGGATACCTGGATATTATTGCCGATTTGTGAGAAATTTCTCACTATTTTCCAAACCTCTTACCAAGCTAAATCAGAAAGGAGTAAAGTTTTCTTGGAGTGATGAATGCGAAGAGAGCTTTAAAGGGTGGAAAATAAGGCTTATCACTGTGCCTGTTCTCACTTTACCCACAAATGGAGAACTTTTTGTGGTATTCAGTGACGCTTAGAAGAAGGTCATGGGCTGTGTGTTGAGGAAAAATGACAAAGTTATTGACTATGCTTCAAGGAAATTGAAAGTTCATGAGAAAAACTATCCAAAACATGATCTGAAGTTAGCTGCATTGATCTTCGCTTTAAAAATTTGGTGGAATTACCTCTTTAGGGAAAAGTGTGAAATATATATGGAACAAAAAAGCCTCAATTATATATTCACATATAAATAGTTAAAAATATGCCAACAAAGATGGTGAGATGTGATCAAATACTATGACTACTCAATCCATTACCACCCAAGGAAAGCAAACAAGGTGGCATATGCTCTAAGTATAAAGGACCCAGTGATTCTATCATTGATGAGAATTGAAAAGGATACAATCTTCTTAGATTTGATGAAGATGGACATGAGAATCATAAAGAAAGGAACATCATCAATATTTTCACAAATGATTTCTCAACCGTCTCTTTTGGAAAGGTTAAAGGATGCTTAAAAGGATGATGTGGGAATTCAGAAGAAGGTGGAAACTATTATAAAAGGGAAATCCTCAGAGTTCAATGTTAATGAAGAAAGGATTATGAGATTTTGTTCAAGACTATGTGTTCCATCGAATCTAGATTTAAAGAAGGAACTTTTAGATGTGCACATAGTTAAAATTTCTCTATTCACCAAAGAAACAAAAAGATGTATCGAGATATTTGAGATCATTATTGGTAGATTAACATGAAGAAGGAGATCACTGAGTATACATCAAAGTTCCTGGTATGCCAGCAAGTGAATGATGAGAGGTAGAAGTCTAAATTGATGATGAAACCATTACCCATAACAGCATGGAAATGGGAGAAAATCACCATGGACTTTGTCACTGGACTTCTGAAGACATCAAAAGGAAACAATGCTATCCAGGTTGTTGTGGATCATCTTACAAAGACTGCACACTTCGTTGCAATTCAGGAGGATTTCTCATTGGATCAAATGGCACAGATATACATTAGATATGTGGTAAGGATGCATGGAGTACAACTATATATTGTATCCAATAGAGATCTAAGATTCACATCTAAGTTTTGGAAGAGTCTTCAACATGCTCTGAATACTGAGATGAACTTTAGTACGACCTATCATCCTCAAAATGATGGAAAATATGGGTGGAAAATCCAAACACTTGAGGTCATGTTGAGAGCGTGCTCAATGAAATTCAAAGGAGGATGGGATCAACATATTTCTCTGGTTTATTTCTCTTACAATAACAGTTTCCAATAAATAATCCAAATGGATCCTTATGAAGACCTTTATGGGAAGAGGTGCAGAACACCGATATGTTGGGATGAAGTTGGGGAGAGAAAACTCCTAGGTCTAGAGATGGTTGAAGAAATGGTGGATAAGGTTAAGACCATCCAAAATCACATTAAAGATTCTCAGAGTCGAAAAAAGAGCTATGCTGATAATCGTCGATGAGACCTAGATTTTGATGTCAGAGAAATGATATTCCTCTGCATATCACCATGGAAGAGATTTATGATATTTTGGAAGAAGGGAAAGCTTAGTCCAAGGTATATTGGCCCTTTTGAGATCCTTGATCACATTGGAGCAGTGATCTATCGACTAGCACTCCCACCGAACCTATCTCAAGTATATGATGTATTCCATGTATCACTCTTGAGGAAGTAAATACCTGACCCATCACATGTACTTAATACATAGGTGGTACCATTGGAGAATGAACTCTTCTATGAAGAGAATCCAGTGAAGATCTTAATTGTAGGGAAAAAGTTCTAAAAAATAAGACAATGCCCCTTGTAAAGGTGTTGTGGAAAAACCAAAAGTTTGAAGAGGAAATGTAGGAGTTAGAGGAAGTGATGAAGTAGGGTTACCTGCATCTATTTTAGTGTGGGAAAAGAAAATTTCTAGGGTGGAATTTTTGAAGGGGGGAAGATTGTAACGACCCAAACCTTTATTAATGAAAATTCCTCTTCATCTAATTAAATGTCTTATTATGTAAAATGAATATATAAAATATGAAATTTCTTAGTTTTATGTTTTTGGATTTCAAAATACCATTAAGAATTGTTACCATTACTAATATAGCTATTTAACAATGATCAGTTGATTGGTATAAATATAGGGCTTTACCAAATCCAATTTACTCAAAGGAAGAAATGGCCTCATCTAGCAGACTTTCCCCATACGAAGCCCATTTTTCGGAGCTCAGAAACGAGGTGGCGTCATTAGGCTTCTCTCATGACCAATCCCAAGTCAAGCTTCAATATGTTAAGCTCGAACGGAACCGACTGCGGGAGAAGTAAAAGTTGATAGAGATTACCACCTGAGCAATGTTATCTAAGCCACCCTAAGAGTCTATCACTATTTCACACCTTACCCTTAAGTCATATGAGGGTTTTATATAGGGTTATGTAACAATACCTTATCACTATGATTATGTGCATCATTTTTGTATATAATAAAGAATATACATTAATTTTATTGTTGTTACCTTGTAATTTTTTAAAGAACATATAGTATTTTTAATTAATATTCAATTAAGAAATCTATTTTGATGAATTAATGGATTTTATAATTAAATAATATTTTAATAAAATATTATTAATAAATTAATTTTTAAATATAAATGATCGTATAATTTGTATGAATATAAATAAAATTTTTATTAAGGTTTGAAAGCGGTTTTTGTCAAAACCCATGAATTTTTGATAAGTGATAGTTTTATTTTAAAAGTAAAAATTCACATATTTAGAAAATTATTTAGATAAAATGAATATTATTTTTAGAATTAGGAAGTCGAAATTATCCAATGGTGAATTGTTCACAATTTTCTAAGACAGTTGAATTTTTGGGTAAAAATTAAATACCGTTTGAATATATAATGTATTTTATGACATCATAATGACCCAATAGTGATGTAATAAAATAGTATAAACAATATTTTAGGCCAATATATGTTTTAAAATTAAAATAATTTGATTTTAGGTTTATTTGATTTATTTTAAAAAGCCTTAGTGGACCCTCCAAGACTTATAAAACATTTTATATTTTTAAAATGATTTCCTTGAGAGTGTGACTCACCTCCACATAATAAAGCCTAATATTTTAAGATGTTAGGACATTGTTATTATAAAATATTATTTTACACTCCCCTTTGTAAAAAACCATGGTAAAAAACCATTGTATGGTTTGAGGTTTTGATTAGTTTAACGTATAGGATCCAAAACCTAAATAATAAAGATTTCTCTCTCTTTTCCTATATAAACCCACCCAAACTCCCACTCCCCCTTCACTAAAATCCCATGGATATACGAAAAAATCTGCCCTAATATCTCTATAATCCTACAAAGGTTCCCCAATCTCCCAATAATATTATCTTAATCCCCTCCCAAGCCTTTGGTATCACACTTCCAAGTAAGGGATTTCTTCCTTTCTCATTTTTGTCCAAATTTATTTATGTTGTTATGACCTTTTATTTTCAATTAAAAATGTTGGGGTATGATTTAGAACCTCCCCAGTAATTTCCTACTTATGTTTTAATGATTATAAACACATTTATCTCTCATTAATTCCTCCCATGTACACCCGTTACCATGCTAAAATTCTGTAAGGAATTTCTCTCTTCTCATTTACATTCAAGAAATTATTTTGTATTATGAATCTAAATTACATTACATATGTTGGGACATGAATCGATATGAACCACTTAATTTAAATTTAAAGCAAATATAATGAGGCAACCGTTTACCTCTCATCAACCATTTTTATGAATTCTTATGTCATGCCGTTATGCTGCCGAAATTGCACCGCGATTTTCCAAGCCAAAATCATTGTGTAGTGAATACCATGCCCATTTCTCTATCAAGGGTATTCACCTTTATGCACATTTACTTATTGATTTAATAGTTTCATGTATGAATTAAACATTCCTTTATCATGGAATATATTATGATGTTTAATGAATCCATGTTGTATGATCTTCTGGCACACTTATGCATGAAATGAAATGATTAAGAAGAGCACACCCTGATAGCGCTCCAATTCACTGGGTAAAGATTAGTATCATGATAAGTCAAGTGAAATGAGGGTTTACTCATGATAATTCAAGTTCAATGAGGGTTTAATAATTATCCATGTGCAATGATCCTTGGCTCATGATAATACCATGTTAAGTGTTGTTTCCACATTTCCATGTAATGATAATCCCGCTATATCATGACTTTATGTTCATGTTTATTTTATGCTCCATTGATATGCCTACTACCTAACATGTGTTGTATTCCTCATGTTATAAATTTTTTACTATCTTCCTGGGCTTTATAGATCACCCTTTTCTTATGCATGTCCTAAGGTTATCCCATATAATGCTATGTATGAGGGAATGTAGTGGTCATGTAAAGGAAGTTTTCAGTAAAGATGTCGGGTTTCACGTTTTAGGTAATTATGTAGTGTCCTTAAGCCCCAAAGACACTAGAAATATTGATATTCTATGTTGTATCAAGTGAATGTTTTTTTGTAAAAAATTATTTTTAAGTGTGTAATAAAAAGTAGGGTTTTTATAATATCCCTTATATAATCCCATATTAAAAATATTTCTCTTGTTAAAAAAAAATATGACAAAATTGGCTTTACTTTGAATATAATAGCATAAAGGTTATATGCTCATCCAAAAGACATAAATGGTACCATAACCGATCCTTTAATTATTAGGGATGAAAAATAACCATAAAATTAAATTATAATAAGTGTTAGGGTAAATTCAAAATATTTACCCTTAATTACTAGATTTACCCTTAAACGCGATATTATTTGTTTTACTAAAGTTACTATTCATATTGTCCAAAAATAAAATGATTCTATTTAATAAATTTTTAACTTATGATTCTAAAAATGAATTAAATTTTTCAAAATTTCAAACACATAAATTTCATAAATTAATTAAAAATTAATCCCATTGATGAAATGAGAAAACATGTTTTTAAAGTAAAAACGGTCAAAAGTTCACAAAGTTTTTATGTCCAATTTCAATGTGAAATTGTTTCCAATTACCTAAATTGGATTAACTGATATAAAATTTATCTAATTATACTTAAAAACCAATCAAAAATATAATTTATCATTATAAATTATATATAAAAAAATCTATTTTAAGTTAAAATGAAATATTATTTCACTATACATCAAAACATGAAACTTATCAAAAAAATACCAAATATTCAACCAAATAAATTTTTGATATTAATATTTAAAAGAAGAAGTTTATTTTTTCAAAAATAATTTATAAAACTGTCAAAAACTATATTTAAAATATGTGCACCATCAAAAGGTGCCAAAACTACATTTTTAGAAAAATACTTATTTTATGTGTAAAATTGGATTTGTTCATACATAATGTATAGAAAACACATAAGATGAATATTAAAAATTATATTGAATATATTATATATAAATTTAATTAAAATCATCCAAAAAGAGTGATTTTTTATTACACTTGTACACTTTTAAATAGTATTTTTAGAAAAACATATTATTTTTTTTAAAAAATATTTTATTTTCATTTATAATTAATTGATCGAAAAATAATTAATTATATATACATGTGTATACTATATTTTCATAATTTAGTTAATCCTATTCATTTCCACCATTATAACAGCTAGGTTATAATAGTAACATTTAAATAATAATATTCAATTTTTCTCTTAAGCTCGATGTGGCGTATGATGTATGCTATCGAACATCGTATTTATTTGTTAAAAAACTCAAAATGTTAAATTATCCCCAATTTGGGAAATTCCATCCTCATAATTTTGAATTCGCACTTTATAACTAAGGTATGAGTTTTCAAAATACCATTATAGAAATTCCACATCAGAAAAAGGATAAATGAAACTTCCACTTTAAAATAAGGGGAAGTACGAAGGTCACAAAAGATAACACATGCTATGTTTATATATAGAAAAATATTGACATGGAAGAGAAAAAACCTTAATGTTTGTATGTAGAGTGATAGATAACATGGTATTTATAAAGTTATTCATACAAAAATCGTAAATCTATGATGGGTTAAGAGGTCATTGATTTCTTAGTGAGAAA
Organism: Viscum album; assembly: GCA_963277665.1. Lineage (NCBI taxonomy): Eukaryota > Viridiplantae > Streptophyta > Magnoliopsida > Santalales > Viscaceae > Viscum > Viscum album. Next base: position 1,678,193,148 of record OY728119.1, on the reverse strand, counting down.
AGTAAATAGATAACATTTTTTAAGAACATTTTCATAGAGTTAAGGAATTATTTTACTATCTAATAATATAAGGAGATATACTTATTTTATATATTTACATTTCATAATCAAAATTGTTTCCTTAAGTGATGAGAATTCTTAAAAAAACAGCCTTAATAATCAAATATCATATAAACACTAAAGTTTATTAACACCTTAAAACTCAGGTACAAAAAGTAAAGGCATACTTATCATTAAACTAAAGGCTTATATAAACAGAAAACCAACTAAACAAATCCCAAAAGTTATTAATCACTTTATAATCACATCACTTAAAAATTCATAAGGAGTGTTTAAAACCATGAGCATATGGCTAACCTTTGAAAAATGTTAATCTACCCGGAGCTTCCATAACTTCACCAAATGTCTCAATATCTAATACAGTAGTAGAAAAATCTTTTCCCACAGATTTTTATTTCTGATCATGATTATTTCCACACTGAGTAAGTAAATTTGTACACACATTTTCATAATTTCTTAACTCATTATAACAAAAAAATCTTACTGATGATTTATCATTAGTTTCCTGATCATCTCCCTCACAGTCACAATCCATATGACCAAACTTTCCACACAAGAAGCATTTCACCATCTTTGAAATAAATTCTATAGGATGATTTTTAACACACTTCTTACAATATGAGAATTTTATTTTTTTTACCTTCAATATTCTTTGATTAATTCTTTCACATTCCCTTCCAACTGGACCTCTAATTTTTCTTATTTTCATGGGACACATGATCATCAAAAAAATCCATTTCTAACTTCTCAGTACATCAAATAAATTTCTCATAGATTTTAAACTCATGAGAATTTAATATTATTCAATATATTGGCTTAAATACTGAGTAAAACCAGTTGATTTTAATTTCAATATCCTAGATAAAATTTGGGATGTACCTTTCCAATTAGGTGAAGTTTTATTCATATGCAACCACCATATCTTCCTCCTTTTGTCTCAATTCTAAGATTTTTTTTTCTATCCTAATACAAAAAAAATTAGAAATTTTTTTCATAAGAAATATATTCTTAAATTCATCCCATTCCAAGGCATCAATATCTTTAATTTAACTAATATTCTTAATCATTGACCACTACTGGTCAACTTCAACTTCAAAATATTAAATTGAAGGAGTTAAATTTTGGGTATCTAAACAAACCATGACATCAAATATATTTTCTTGAGATTTAATACATCCTTTTTTAGCACAGGGTCATATATTCCTCTAGATGATGGGGAATGTTGCATCATGAAATGTTCCTATATAGACATATTCCTTCATGGTATATCGGGTTCCTCTCTAGCATGGATACCAGCACCATTTATAGCTTGTTTCAACTAATATATCAATGAAAAAAACTATTTTGTTCTAATTCTAACCATCTCGATATTCTTATTTGGAAGGATATTTTCCTCTCAGTGCCTTACACTATAGTTTCCTTGTTTCCTCTGTGGAAAACCATTCTTAACATGCATAATTTAGTTATTAAAACAAGGTAATCTTAAAATTTTACATCATTTCAAATTAACCACAAAATAAAAATCTTTAAAGTTCATGCTATTAAAAATATCCTAACCTCTAAAATTTTCTAAACCTTTCCTCTAATACCAACTATAAAGAATCAACCTTAAAACATTACATAATATTGATTTAAGTCAATAATTTTACTTTATTTTACATCGAGGATATTTTCAGGTTTTGAGATTTAGATAATTAGGCCATAACTCATAAATAACAATACCATAACAATAAAAAGTGTAAATTTTAGAATAATATCATTTTTACCATAATATAAAACATTTAAAATAAATCATGATCACTTTTATGAAAACACTTCATGACATTATACATCCCATATCTAAATACTTAATCATCCTTAAGTAATATGAACAATATTAAAAAAATGTGGGATGAGAATAAATATCAGTAAGGTATATAAAAAGGAGGAAACTATTATTCCATTGATAAATATTAAAACCCATGAAAGCTTTATCATAAAGTAATACCTTTCTCCCTTAATAATTAGTAAATACTTTACTTTGAAAATAATCTCATTTCATATTTTTTTAATAGAATATTACCATAAAACCCATAACAAGAATAGAAAATATAGAAAGGTATCCCAGAACATCATTATACTCCTCACTCTTATAAATGGAATAATCATGCAGTCAACTTTCATACATGTCACTCTTACAAATATAATAACTATACAACCACTTCCATACCCAATGCATTAAGGGTTATAATGTAACCACCCGTACTTGGTTTATCACATAACCACCTATACTTGGTTTATCACATAACCACCCATCGAATTTCTAATTACCATTATATAATAACAACACATAAAATCTTGAAATTTTTAAAATGTCACTATTAAAATTTAATTTTCACTCATAAGAAAAAATTTCATGTTATAGAAATAATCAATACATTTTCAAAACCCATTTTTAATAAAAAATCACCCAGAAAAGAAAAAAGGTTTCTTTTTATTTTAAAAACATAAATACTTGTTTAGGATTCTAAATATCAAATAATTTTCATGATTAATAAGAATTGTTTTTCACCATATACGTTAAAAAGAACATTCATTTTGTCATTTGTAAAGGAATTCAAATGTTCCATACATAAAACATAAAAAGATTCAATTTTAAAAACCTTTAAATGAAATTAAAAATAGATATAAAATCTATTTTATAATACTTTTATTAAACAAAAATATAAAATAATATCAAGAATATTGACATGGATAAAAATATTTTACAATCAAATCTTTAAACATTCAAGGTGTCCCATATCAGTTTGAAAATAAAAAACCCAATGAAAGAATAAAAATTAAAAAAATATTAAATAAAATGTGAATAAAAAAATTCATGATATGATATGTAAATGTGGCTATATATAGACCTCATAAAATAAGGTGGGTGTATAACATGATGATATGACTCAATGAAAGGAGATTGAGATGAAGTCCCAAATCTTGAGTCCGATTTGTTAAGTATGATCTTTATCTTTCTAAATAATAAAATTAGGTTAATTATTTATTTTCTTGATAAAAATTTTCAAGTTTAATATTAATTTTATATCACTTAATATCATGTTATAAAAATTATTTAATTATATAAGTTCACATTGTACATTTTTATGAAATTCAGTACACAAGTCCAAAATGACTTTGGTTTGATGTTTATAGTAAAAATGGATTTAGTCTATCATATCCAAAATAATATTCATGACATAATAATTACTTTTATACATAAATTATAATTTTAAATAATACCATTTATTTATGGTTATGAAAAATGAACAATGTTATAATCATGGAGACAATAGGTCGTACATACACATGCGTAACGTTTCCATTTTTCAAAGATCATTATGGAAGGAAGGTAACTATTATTTCATATTTATATAATGATAATTATATCATAAATATAATTTTAATAATTTAAATATACTGATATATATATATATATATATATATATATATATATATATATATCATCCATGTGATGTGATGATGAAAAATGAATCACATCGCTTCATGGAGGTGATAGTTCACATGTACGCACAAACAACGTTATCATTTTTATGTGCATGTAAAGGTAAGAAATTAAATGATATTTTGTTATTTAATAATTATAAATATGTCATTAATATCATATATAAACACAAATTCCATCATTATTTTTCAAATATCGTTATGTAAAACCAATTATATCAGTTCACTGGGGGGTAATTTCACCGTACACACGAACGATAATTATTTTCCAAGTTGATGGAAGTAGCGATGGATTTAGGTGATGATATTATAATAATAACATATCAGTATATTGAGGATACTAGAGTTGTTAATTTATCATAGTTTAATAATATTTGAAGTAAATGGAAGAAGAAATAATATAGAAATACTTAATTATAAAAACGACACCTTTTTTTCAAAAAATCTCCTTTGATTAACACTTTAACACCTCTAAGGAGGGTATTATTCATAAAATAATTCCTCTATAATACAAGGAGATATTATATTAATAAATTTGGGTAGATAACAGGCAAAAAAAATAGGTTTTAAGGTTTTAATAAAAGAGAATAATGAGATCTTTTTTATAGGAGTGGGGTGGATCACTCTTGGAATTCTTCAATTTATTAAATAAATATAAGTTAAATTTATATTTAAAATGGATAAAAATGATTTATTTTGTAGATAGTATGATTATGGATCAAAATAAATCCTTCCAATAAAAAATATACAAGTTTTTATTTTTTTAAATCCTTATCTTTTTGTTTTAACCCTTATTTGACCCTTTTAACTCTAACCTTGATATCATGTAATTTACAATTTGAGGGTTAATATAATTACTATAAAATGTAAAAAGAACAATAAATGAGTCATTGATGATTTTTTAATACTTATCCCAATTATTTGGAAAAAATTTAGTTTTTTATAAATTGTATATCATTTAATAAAATATTATTTATTTTAAAATATCAATAATGTCAATTTTGACACTATTCATTGCTTGACTTTTTAAAAATATCATAACCACAATATAAATTATACAAAATACTTATAAAACATAAATAAAATGTAAAATTAATTTAAAAATTTGTGTATTACATTAACCATCTAAAATTATATTTGTTTAATTATTTTTAATATCATTTATTTGATATTTCTTTTAATTAAACAATTACTACATCATCATTATGTCACCATTTAAGGTACTTTTTTTCACTAAAAATTATAAATAAATTACCATGATATATATAAACATTTTTTATTTCAAAATACTATTTATAGTCAAACATATCCATTGTATAATGCCATATTAAAAATATTTCTCTTGTTAAAAACAAAAGTATGAAAAATTTGACTTTCCTTTCAATATAATATTATAAAGGTTATATTCTCATCCAAAAGAGAAGAAATAGTCTCATAATCTATAATTTAATGTTTAGGGATAAAAAACAACCTTCTAATAAAATTATGACAAGTTTTAGGGTAATTGTCTAATATTTATAATATTATTTTTACACTTATTTATGTGATTTACCCTTAACCATGGTAATAAAAAAATTACTAAAGTTAATATTCACGTTGTAGTAATATAAAAGGGACATATTTAATAAATTTTTACCATATTATTCCAAATTTGGAATCCATTTTTCAAAATTTCAGGCAAATAAATTTCAAAAATTAATTACAAATTAATCTTGTTGACAGAATGAGAAAACATGTTTTTAAAGTAAAAACGTTCAAAAGTTCGCAAAGTTTTTATATTCAATTTCAATGTGAAATTTATTAAAATTACATAAATTAGATTAAATGATATAAAATTTATATGATTATACTTTAAAACCATAAAAAATATAATTTGAAACCATAAATTATTTAGACAAAAATGCTGCTTTCAATTAAACTACAATAATTTTTCACTATTCATCAAAACATGAAACTTATCAGAAAAATTTCAAAAAATTCAACAAAAGTAAATTTCGATATTTCTATTTCAAATAATAAGTTTATTTTCTTAAAAACAATTTATATAAGTTTCAAAAACTAGATCTAAAATAAGTGCACCATCAAAAGGTGGTAAAAGTGGCCTTCTAGAAAAATACTTTTTTATACGTAAAATTGGATTTTCTCTTAAATCATGTATAGAAAAAATATAAGATGAATCTTAAAAATTATATAGAGTATATTATATATAAATTTCATTAATATAATAAAACATGAGTGATTGGTTTATTATACTTTCGCACATTTAAATATTTTTTTAGAAAAAACTTCTTTTTATTTTAAAAAGGGGTTTATTTTAATTTATAATTAATTTATCATAAAATAATTATATATATATATGTAAAAAATATTTTAATAATTCATTTAATTCTATTAATTCCTTCCATTATAACATATAGTTTATAACGATAACATTTAAATAATAATATTCAGTTGTTCCCTTATGTTTGATGTGGCTTATCAGGTACACCATCAAACATTGAATTTATTTTTTTTAAAAAACTTAGGAAGTTATAATTGTATTAGGGAATTGGATTTCATAATTCCAGTGTTACTTTTAGTTTAAACACTATACCACCAGTTGAGTATTGATCTGAACTTTATTTTATTCTTCTATGTTAGTGGGCTTCTTCATTTCCCTTTGGTAATAATTATCCCGATGCCCTTGTTTTACACATTTAAAACATCTCATGTTTCCCTTCGTATATTTTAGAGGATTCTTCTTAACAAAACTTTGACAAATGGGGTGTTGTGTTTTTTTCCTCTATGGGATTTATCTATTGATCATTCTAAAGAAAACTCTATTTTATGATTTTTATCTCCAGGCCCATGAGACTATTGAGAGTCTCCAATATCCATCTAGACATTAAGGGAATAATGAAAAATATATTCGTATTTTTCAAAGTAACAAATCACTAATTATTTTCATAGACTCAGGTTTAATCCACTAAAGAAATGGTCCACCCTATATCCAGTTGTTATGAAAAAGCTGGAGGCGTACCACGAAAGCCTTGTGAAGTTTACCTTATACACTCTAATATAATTATCTTCATTTTGCTTCATTCTGAGGAGATCCCTATTTATTTTAATATGGATAGATCAGAGAAAATATTTTTTGAATTTTTTTTCTCTAAGTCTTCATATTCCATGGAATGAATATCCTCTTTGAACTTTGTGGTCTTAACTAGTGTCCACCATTGATCTACTTCCCCCATATTGAGATAAATGGCTAGAACAACCTTCTCATGCTTTAACCATTAGAGGATAGATAATATATTCTCGATGGGGTTAATATATTATTTTGGGATGAGGGTAATAGAAGATCCACTAATTTAGGATGTCTTTATCACAAAAAAGACTCGACTAAAACTTTATCTTTCTTAGGAGAAGGGGGAGGTCATTCCATATGATTCATGTTATTATTAATAACTTGATCTCATTGAGGAATAACTTCCATAAACTTCTTAGATCCAACTCCCATAAGGTTAGGAATATAATTGGGGCATTCATTACATTGCCTATCACATTGGTTGTTGGAATGAATTCTCTAATTTCTCCATGTTAACTAAAAAAAGATGAGAATACATTAACTAACAAACATATAAAAGAGATACTTATAATCTGAAAATGAATAAAATATAAATGATAATAATATTCTAAATTATGAGTCTATTAGTTTCAATCTATGTTATCCATGGTAATGTTTCTTATTATGTTTTCTAATCTAACAATCTTCTCAAGTCCTTCATAATGGTTTATATAGAGTTTATGAATTTCTAAAACATATCACCTGAGAGTGTTAAACCAAGTGTGTACAAGGACCATTTTCATGCACCATATGATGATCGAGTCAAGTCTTATTTTGAACTTTTCAAATTTATTACCCCTAGGTACAAATATACCAAATTCATATCCACTTATAATATCCAGTCAGGGATGTAATTTCTTGGAAACCACTCACTCTAAACCTTAACAAAATTCCAGGATATTTTCCAATATTTAGACTTATCCCTAGGGTTCTCACTAAAGTATTCTAATATCTATCCCCAAAAATAACAATAATTTTTTTGATACAAAATATAGTGAACCAATACTATTACACATATTATTACATGATTTTAAACATAAATATACAATGAACATAATTGAAATATAATGATGTCTAGTATCTTTTAAAGACTAAGTTCATAATACATCCAAAGAGAAATAAAACATGAGATCCATAGTTATTCTTCATAATGATATCCTAAATACATTTGAGATGTTAAATCCATTTGATCTTCTAAAACTACATAGGGTAACCTAGGGAATATATAAAATAAAGGGGTGAGCTAAAAAACCCAGTAAGGGAATAAACATGAAAAGGAAGAATAACATGCCAGTGAAAGGTATAAGATGATATCATAAAATATAAGGAACATGAGTAATCAAATATAAGAATAACATAAAGAACATGGAATTATAAGATCATATAATCATAATAAATGTGGTGGAAACATATAACATGACATAAAAATGAGTCAAAGATAACTTACTAGACAAAATAAAATGGTGGACAAAGTCCCATAATGGATTAGGTTTACTCCCTATTCCCATACATAACATCTCATGAGACAAAATATTTACACAATATATTAGAGTGATATTTGGGAACACCCATCAAAAAATGTTCTTGATTTATGTGTGACATAAATATAAAATCAATCATAATGAACAAACAAAATAATTTCCCATTGAAATAAAATGTGTTGCATAATCTTACCTCATATCATAATAAAAGGAAATTTCATAATGAAAGCATTGAGAAATGATCATAAGGAATGTATTAACCCATAAAATGAAGGGGGAATAAGCTAGGTATATATTTGAGAGACATATATACTGAATTTATAATAATTACATAACTTTAAAGGGAGATATTAAGTGGGTTAGAGAGAGAATGGTCATAACCTGAAGAAAATGACGGTTTAGAGAGACCCCTTACCTTGAGTCCGATTCGTCATGTACATCCTTTATCTTCCTGAATAATAAAAGTATGTTAATTATTTACTTTATTAATAAAACTTAATTTTTATTATTCTTTTAATTTTATTTATTGTCATGTTTTATTCAATTACTTAATGATTTAGGTTCATGTGAGGCGTTTTGATGATATTCATTTCATATGTCCAAAATCACTTTGGAAAGTCGAATGAGGTCAAATAGATTATTATTTTACAATATCCAAAATAATAAATGTGTAATAATTATAATTTTTATACATATATTATAATTTTAAAACTAATCATGATTTTTTTGAAAAATTAACCAAATTACCATCATGAAGATGGTAGACGGTATGTACATATGAGCAAAATTTCCATTTTTCAACAATCATGAAAGAAATACGGTAAGAGCTATTTTATCTTTAAAAAATTATAATATTATCATAAATATAATATTATTTCTTTAAATACATGTATTTATACCTTATATGTGATGTGACAATAAAAACAAATCATATCGCTTTGTAGAGGTGGTAATCCACACGTGCACATGAACATCATTATCATCTTTAAATGAATGAAAATAAAAGAAAATATATGATATAGTAATTTTTACCTAATGATATATATTTACATAGCATCATAAATATAAATTAAATCCATCATCATAATCAACCAGGAGAGGTAATTATGGAGAGAAAATTACCTTGGTTTATGAGGGAATAATCAATTGTACACATGAATGACAGTTTCATTTCATATTTTCTGAAAGAGAATATGGATGTAGGTTTTGAAATTAAAATAATATCATATTAGTATATGTTAAAAACTGATTTTATTATATCATCATGGTTGAATAAGATTTTAAGAAGGTGGAATAATAAATAAAACAAAAATTCTCAGTTAATAATGATACCTCTTCTTCAGACAACCTCTTTAGGTTTGCACCAAAATCTTTCATAGGAGGGGTTACTAATAAAAAAATATTCTTGTAAATGTTAAAGTAAGTAAGGAATTTATTTGGGTAGGTATATTATGAATACAAAATATTTTTATTTTTAAATAGGAGAGGAGAAGAGATGTCCTTCTATAAGTGAGAATGAGTGATATTTTTGTAAATATTCAAAATAATTCAATAATGGGAAGTAACTCTCAAGAAAAGTGCAAAAAAAATTGATAAATAATTTATTAGAGACAAGATAAGGTTAATACAAATTTCTTTTATAATTTTTTTAAACATGTTATTCTCCTTAGATTTGTGGTTACTCAGTTTTACAATTTTAGTTTTTACCACGGTAACTAGTTTTTAACTAGGTAATTTATCCTTCAAGACTAAAAATAAAATTATAATTATTATATAATTTGGTCCTAATGAATCTAAATATGAATTAAAATTTATCAAATAAAAATACTATATGTTTGGAAAATTAATTTTAATACAAGTGCTTGTAATATGCAAAACTCTATTTTAACCTTAACAACAATAATTATTTTTTACTATTGTTACTATTCATTATGAAAAAAATTAATTTGAAATTATTAAATAATATTATTTATTATAATTAAAAATATGGAATCCATTTTATAAAATTCAATTCATATTAGTAGAATAATTTACTTTAAAATAAAACCAGAAAAACATGATGAAAACAGTTTTTTAGGAAAATACATTTTGAAGAAATAGATGGTCTTATATTTAATCTATGAATATAAATAAAACTTAGATGAATTTAAATAAATAAAAATAGATATATAATATATAAATTCCATTTGAATCTTTTCTTACAAGTGGTTATTTTTAATTTATTAAAAATGGATAATCTTTATGCACTTAAAAATAGTTTCCAGAAAACAACATTTTTAAGCATAAGAATAAGTTTATTCCAAAATCCTAAAAATTAAAAATTAAAAAAAGTTAATTAGATAATTATAAATAAAGTGGTTAATAATTATTTTTAATACCAAATACTAAATATAATTTAACTTTTAAATTACTTGAATTGATAAAAATACATGATAGTATTTAAAAAATCAGTAATTTTTAGTATTCACTATAAAATAAATCATTTTAGAAAAATAAAAAAATTCAAATTTAATTAATTTTAATATTATAACTTAAAAAACGATATCCTTTTTATAGAACTAATTATATTATTTTCTCAAAAATCAATAATAATCATTTTTGAAGAAAATATTTTTTTTTGAAAAATAAAATATATTATTACAAAAATGTGTTATTATTTAATAAGAATTTATCAATAAAATTATATTGATTTGGAATTTTATATATATTTAATAAAGTAGATAATCCTATTAATTCCTTATAAATTAACTAATAGGCTAGATTTGATCATATTTAAAAAACTAGGGTTTTTTAGGCTCTGTGTTGCATGTCGTGTATGCTATCAAACATAGCTTTTTTAAACTCAAGGTATTAAACAAAGAAATTATTCATGATTATGTGGGAAAAGTACAAGGAGGATGATATGGTTATTGCATATTTTTTTTATGAAATCATTTTCAATGTTAGGGAATCAAAACCTTATCCATATATTCGAACAAGGGTTAATGATTTTTTCTAATCCAATGTTGCTTCTTGATATTACACAAGTATCCTTTCCATTTTATGTGAATTTTGTATTAATAAATAAACATAGGTTTAAGTTTAGGAAATCAATGATGGGGAGCTAGGATATCTTATACTTGATCTATTCTATTGTTTGGAAAAGTCTAATTATATCCATATGATGAGGAAGATACATTGTATCATTCAATTATGAACATTCTGGGAGATTTTTGGTGTACCTAATCTAGAGGAAGAAATGTATTTTTAATGTCTTAAAAAGATAAAAATCATGGAAGGAGCTTAAATCTGGAATGAAGATCAATTGTTTGAGGGCAGAAAATAATGGAGAATATAAAAGAAAGATGTTTAATAATTTTTATCAACAAATATGCTTCAAGTGACAGTTCACGGTGGCATACAATCCTCAGTAAAATAAATTAGAAGAGTTAATGAAAAGAAGATTGTTATATATAATAAGTACAATGATGATGATTTTAGGGGATTCCATGACATTCTGGAAAAAATTAGTGAAGAACACCCATTCTGTGATCAATTGATATAATTCAATGGGGATTGATCTGAAGACACTGATGAATATGTGGACTAGTAAACCCATAGACTATTCTAGATTACATAATTTTATAAGTATTATATGTAAGGAATTGACCTTATCCATTATATATTATAGAATTTTTGAACTAGAATTCACTTATATTAAATTTTGAAGATATTTTTTGTTTAGTGTTTTAGATAATTAGGACAAAATATTACAAATTGAACCCATATATTACAAGTGAAAAATTATACTCATTATCAATTTTTCCAAAAAAAAAAACTTTTAAAATAAAACATGGTTTATTTTCAAGATAATTCTTCATAATCTTCATCTTGACATCATTATTCTCCCTAGTCTTACTTAAAACTAGTTAAAAACTTTTTAAAACTTGGTATGATCATAAAAATCTCAGTATGGTGCATAAAAATAAAGAAAGAAACCATTAGACCATAAATACTTATAAAAATTTTCATTTTTCAGAAGAAACATTGAGTTATTTTTTTTAGTATAGAAATAACCCTTTCTACCAAAATATTTTCATTAAACATTTCATAATAAATATTAAAATAAAAACAAAACCCATATAATTTTATTTTAAAACATGATAAAATCATGTTTTTTTTCACAATGTTATAATTTTAACCCTTAAGTAGTAACATATTATTTGCTTTGAAAATAAACTCAATAACATACCTTGTGAAAACATGAGATATATATAGAAACATAAAATGAAAAAATAAATAATATAGGTAACTTGGGGCATCATTTTATTAACATACATACTTATAAATTTACCCTCACAACTACCCTGAAATAACTCTCATGGTTATACTCGACACAACTGTCATTGTTATACTTTGAGTAACCATCACAGTTACACTTTGAATAACTATTATGATCAACTTCAAACATACCCAATGCATTAGAGATCTATAACAGGCTCACCCAACTTTGGTTTATAATATAAACAACTATCATCATAAAAAATTTCCAAGAACCATAAAAAATCATAAAACATAAAATATTTCATCATAAAAACATTATTTGAGTAAAATAAATTAATTTAAAATAATAATAAACACATAAAAAGGAAAAATAATTTCTTTGAAAATAACCTGGCAAGCATGTAAAGTAAGCTTTAAATCATTAAGGTGTCATGAAAGCGGGAAAAGCCGCTCATACCGTATTAGTTAAAAAAACATTCTCTTTGTATTTTCATCATAAAATTTATAAAGTATATTAATTGGAAAACAAAAAAAATTCCTTTTATGTCACTTATTTAAATTTTATATGTTATTTCATAATTAATTGAGTTTTCCTTAGAAATTTTGATGATGTTTGGTACTAAAGTCCAAAATGTATATGGTAAAAAGGGTTATAATTCCATAATATCAAAAATAATAATAATGAAGTAATTATCTTTTTTATACATAAATTATACATTTAAATTAAACCATTATATATCGTTATGAAAAATGAATTACATTAAAATCATGGAGATGATAAGCCATACACACACATGGGTAACATTTCCATTTTTAAAAGATCATTATGAAAAGATAGTAAGAATTATTTTATCTTTAAAAAATAATTATAATATCACAAACATAATATTAATTCTTTAAATATACTTATATATATCATTAATGTGATGTGGTGATGAAAAATGAATCACATTGCTTTGCGGAGGTGGTTTTCCACATGTATGCATGAACAACATTATCATTTTTCTATGAATAGAGTGGTAAGAACATAAATGATATATTATATTTTCATAATGATAAATATTTAATTAATATAATATATAAGCATTAATTTTATCATTATAATACATCCATGATAGATGGTAATGGAAAATGAATTACATTGGTTTGTGAAGCAGTAGTCCACCGTACACGTGAATGATGGATTCTTTTCCTATTTGATGGTAGTGGAGATGAATTATTGTGATTAAATTAACATAATTAAATGTAATTATATGGATGATAATTTAATTATTATTTCATCATGGATGATGAAATTTTGAGGTATGTAGAAGAAGAAACAAAACTAAGACATGCAGATAAAGACAATACCTCTTCTTTTGAAATCCGTGTTTCTTTAACACCTTAAGACTATTAAGGTTGGTATTATTACTACACCAATACCTCTATAATGTGAGTAGAGATTATATGAAGGTATTTGGGTAGGTATTGTTCAAAAAAGGGGTTTTTAGTGTGTAGTATTGAGAAGAAGAGGTTCCCTTTTATAAGAGAGAGGAGGGGCACTCTTATAATTTCTCAAAATATTAAAATATAATAAGAATATTCCAGAGACAAATTCTTCCAAATGCCCTAAAAGTTCAAAAGGTATGAAATTTTAGACCATATTATATCCCATAATGATTATTTAATATTTTATGATTTTTAAATAATTTAATAAGAGATTAATTTTATAAAATATCATTATTTCTAAATTTGATACTTTTCATTACTTTGACTTTAAAAACATCAATACAAAAATAAAATTTAAAAAACGATTTTATTATTTCATAAATTTTTTAATGTTATTTATAAAATTCATGGATCACATTAATTATGTTAAATTATATTTATTTTAATATTTTTAATATCAATTAATTGATTTAGGCAATAATTTAATAATTACTGCATAAGCTTTGTGCAAGAATTTAACGTAATTATTTCTTCCCTAAAAACTAAAAATAAATTACCATGATAAATGTAAATATTTAATATTTAAAATTAATATTTATAGTCTAACATATATTCTAGATATAAAAATAATAAAAATATAACACTTATTAAAATTAAGAGAGTGACATCTTTGAATTTTATTTAAATAAAATATTATAATGGTTATAATCAATTAAAAATGGAATAAAATGGTCATATAACCAAAAATTGAATTATTATGGACTAAAATTACTCATTCAATTATATTAGGGAAAGTGTAATAGTCATTGTATAGTGCTTATAATTTTATTTTTACCCTTAATTACCTGATTTACCTTTTATTATGGTAATAAAAATTACTATGTTTATTATTCATATTGTATAAAAAATAAAAGAAAATTATTTAATAAATTTTAAACCAATAATTCCAAATATGAAATCAATTTTTTAAAATTCTGAACACAAAATTTGTAGAATTTAATTTAAAATTAATATGTTAAAAGGCAATGAAAAACAATTTTTTCAGAAAAATTCTATTTTAAAATATAAAATGTTTTTATACTAAATTAAAGTATAAAATCAAGTTAAAAAACCATAATTAGATAAATTTAAATCAAAATAAACTGAAAAAATTTAAAACTAATCAAAATAATAATTTTACCTTGTATATACAATACAATTTTCAATAAAACTTGTATTTTTCACTATTCAATAAAAAATATACATTTTATGAAAATTCTCAAAAAATAATCCTTAGATAATTTACCATGATTAATTTAAAAATGAAATCATTTTCTTTTCAGATAACATTTCTAGAACTTCTGGAAATTAGAATATTCACTCATAAAATGAATAAAAACTCATTTTTGAAGAAAACCTATTTTTTGAAGAATAAAATGACTTTACAAAAAACTATGTGATTATTTTCTAAGAACATACACATAAATTCATATTAGGTAAGCCATTATATTTATTTCATAAACAAATTATAACTATTAATACCCTCCAATTTAATGTCTAGGTTATAATAGTCACATTTAAATAATAATATTTAGTAGTTCATTTAAACATGATGGGGTGTATCTTTTATGCTATCGAACATAGTGTTTCCTTTTAAAATATTGGGATGTTAAATTCTCACCCATTTTTAAAATTTCATAATAAAAAATTTGAACTCGGTTTTGGTGACTATATTTTGAATTTTCAAAATACCTTTTTTGAAATCCCACATCGTAAAAAGGATTAATAAACCCCCCTCTTGAAAAGAGAGAAAGGAAAGCACAATGGTCACATGAGAAAATTGATATAAGTTTTCCAGGTAGGAAAATATGTTGAAGGAAGATAAAATATAATTCCCAAGGACTAATATATAATGATATAGAATATGTTCATGAGAAAGTTAACCACCACTAAACCGCAAAAATGTGATGGGTTAAAAGGCCATTGATTTCTCAGTTAGAAAAGAAAATGAATAAAATTTTTGTTTCAAAATAAATTTCCTAAAACTGAGGAATTATTTTAATACCTAAAATAATAAAATAAGAAAATATAATTACTTGAAAATTATAACTCCCTCCTTTAATCAATTTCCACTACAATCTCATCATTTTCTCCAAAAAATGAGTCTTTAAGATGAATTATTCATGCCTGAGGAACTATAATTAACTTGTATGGATCAAAAAATCCATAAAATTATAACTATTTCTTCCTCTTATCTTTAGAAATCAACCAAAACCAAAAATGGTTAGTACTAGAACATATAGTTCTACAAAAATAATAAACCTGTATGTGATAAAAAACGTATTTAATCTCCAAAATTCAATAGTGACACCCAAAGTTAAACTTAGATCATTAAAAAAACAATTATCATTAAAATTACTCAAAAATATTATAGACTAAGATTGAAACCCAAAAACCAGAAATTTTTTATCACAAAGTCTTCCAAGATAAATTTATCATTTGTCTCCAAATCATATAAATGAATCATAAAGTCTAATTCCAAAAATGTAATTGGCCAAATCACTTAATCTTTAAGATATACTAATAATTTAGATAAATAACATAAATCAATATAAATCCACATTGGGATCATATATGAATCTAAAAGATAATTTAGCCTTTATTTTTCAAATTAAATCCCATAGCATTCTATTTATCGAAATCGTATAGGGTTCCCAAAATAGAGAACATCTTCCAAAATAACATTATTCACTTAACACCAAATCAA
Organism: Viscum album; assembly: GCA_963277665.1. Taxonomy (NCBI): domain Eukaryota; kingdom Viridiplantae; phylum Streptophyta; class Magnoliopsida; order Santalales; family Viscaceae; genus Viscum; species Viscum album. The sequence continues at coordinate 1,678,176,578 of OY728119.1, read as the reverse complement.
TTTCAAATCCCATGGTTATATATTCAATAAAACATATATTCCAAAAATGAACTTAACCTTTATCCATCAAATAGATTAAATAAAAAAAAGTTTAATGCTAACCAGGACATCATGTAGGCTAGTTGTTTGTGATACACCCTTGTTTACATTTGGTTGTGGGTTTAATTACTACAACCTTTTCAGATGTGACAGATGGTCATCCATCCTGTGGGTTGTCCTTTTTATAAAAATATATTAATATAATTATTATAAAATTATAGAAATGTTATATTTTTTTTTAAAAAGTTAGTATATTCAATATTAAATAAAAATTTTAACCTTAAATATTATCTCATACCCTTCAATTTGCATCTGAAAATATAATAAACCATAATTACCTCAAAGGTAAATGTATCCAAAAATATAATTATTAACTTTAATAATTCATTACATAAATCCTAAAAATGGGTTTCTACTAAATTGAACTTATTATCAATCTTAAATATATAAACCCATCATTGTATCCATAAATCTTAAAGAAAACATCATAACATCCAAATTTTTATAATCCCTCCTCTGATACCAACTGTTAGTACCTAGCCTTATGCATTAGATATTCTAGTGTTTTTAAACTATAATTCACATCCATATTATTTCTAGAATCTTTTTGGTTTATAGTTTTATAGAATAAGGGAAAAATATTACAAAGAAAACCTATAAATTATAAGTGGACACTTATACTAAGTATTCATCTTACCCACCAAACAAAACTTTTTAAAATAAAACATGGTTTCTTTTAAAGATAATTCTTCATAATTTTTATTGTAAAATCATACTTTTCCCTAATATTCCTTAAACCCAATGATTAAAATTTTAAAACTTGGGATGAATAGAAAAATCTTAGTAAGGGACAGAAAAGGAAATAAATATACCATTATACTATACATACTTATAAAAAAATTCCCTTTTCAAAATAAACTTTTGGCTAAAAATAAATATTTTCATACTAAAGAAATCATCTTTTATGCCCAAATTCTTTTATAAAACATTTCATAAGAAATATTAAAGGACAACTAAAACCCATATAGGTTTCATTGAAAACATGATAAACTCATGAATTTTTTTTTCACAAAGTTAAAATTTTCACCCTTAATAAGTAACACATTATTTCCTATGAACATAATGTCAAATAATTACCTTGTGAAAACATGATATATCTATAAAAAAATAGAAAAGAAAAATAAATCATATAGGCAACTTGGGTAATTATTTTCTTTTCATAATTAATTATGATGTAACCCTCATGGATACTATGAAATAATCCTCACAATTGTAGTTGACTTAACCCTTAGGGTTATACATGGAGTAACCATCACAATTACACTTCGAATAACCATCATGGTCAAACTCCAAAATATATAATAAATTGGATAGAAATAACAGACTCACTTGACGTTGGTTTATAATTGAACTTCTCATCATCATAAACAATACCCAAAAGCCATAACGTAATCATAAAACATGAAATCTTGCATCATAATTTTTTTTGAGGAAAATAAATTATTTTAAAAGAATACTACACACATAAAATGAGAAATAATTTATTTGAACACAACCATATAATATTGTAAAGTAAGATTCAATTTATTGAGGTGTTATGAAGGTGGGAAAATACGCTCATTCTATATAAGTTAAAAAACATTATTTTTTCAAAAGTCAGAAAGTATGTTATTTAGAAAAAATATTATATTCAATTTTTTTTATAAAAACTCAAAAATGGGGGAAAATGAATTTAAAAAATCATAGTATAACAGTAAAAAAAATTTGAAAATATTTTTTAAAACATGGAAATAGAAGAAAAAGACAGTTTTAAGGGAAAATTTTAAATGATAATTTTTAAAATAAATTCTCTTACCACTTTGTAATTAGATGAATCATACAAAACACGAAGGAATAACATTTAAAAAAATATTAAATATCATGGTAATAAATAAATAAATTATATAAAATGTCAAAGGGGTGTTATATACACCTCATAAAATAATATAGGTTCATAACATCAAAATATACCTCAATGAAAGAAAATTGAGATGAAGTACCTTACAAATATCATATAATTGAAGTGAAAATTAATCAAATGAATAAATTATATGTATTAGATATAAATCCACATAAAAATAGTTTAAATACAACATAATATAATCAAAATTAATTTCACACATAATCTTAGCATGAAATAATCAATAAAGTATTAGTTGAACCCAAAGAATGGAAATTGAGTTAGGAATTACCTTACCTCGAGTTTGAAACGTCACATATGTTCTTTCTCTTATGGAATAATAGAATTTTGTTAATTTATAATTGTTTAATAACATTTTTTCATGTTAATTATTCCTTTTATATCAATTATTTCAATGTTATATATAATTACTTAATTAATTAATTTCACTTCATATATTTTGATGATATTTGGTACTTAAGTCCAAAATGACTATAGTAAAAAAGGTCAGTGTCCCATAATAAATAGAATAATAATAATGGAATAATTATATTTTTTGGTACATAAATTATACATTTAAATTAAACAATTAAATATCATTTTGAAAAATGAACTATGTTATAATCATGGAACCGGTTGGCCATATGTACGCATGTTTAACATTTCCATTTTTCAATGATCAAAATTGAAAAAGGTAAGTATTATTTAATATTTATAGAATTATAATAATATCATAAATATAATATTAATTATTTAAATAAACTTATATATATATATATATATCATTCTTGTGATGTGGTGATGAAAAATAAATCACATTTCTTCATGGAAGTGGTAGTCCAGACATACGCATGAACAACATTATCATTTTTCTGTGCATGGAAAAGTAAGAATGTAAATGATATATTTTATTTTCATAATTATCAACATTTCATTAATATCATATATGAAAATAGTTCCATCATTATAATCCATCCATGATATATGGTGATGGAAAAAAAATTACAACGGTTTGTGAGGCGGTAGTCCTCTATACACATGAATGATGAATTCTTTTCCCATTTGATAGAACTGGAGATGAATTTAGGTGATGGAATTAACATAATAACATATAAATATGTAAGATACTTTATTTATTATTTCATCATGGTTGAATAATTTTTTATGGATGTGGAAGAATAAACAAAACTAATACAAGGAGATAAAAACTTTACATCTTCTTTGGAAATCCTTATTTACTTAACACCTTAAGACCACTAATGATGCTATTATTACTAAACCAAGACCTCTATAAAGTGGGAAGTGATTCCAGTTAGGTATTTGGGAAGGAATTTTATGAACAAAATGGGTTTTATGTGTGTAGGATTGAGAATAAGATGTTCCCTTTTATAAGAGAGGGGAGGGGCACTCTTGGATTTTTTCAAAATATTAAAATATAATAATACTATTCTAGAAATAAATGATTAAAAATGTCTTATAAATGAAAATGGTATGAAATTATATACCATAAATTATCCCCTTGTTCTTATTTAATATTTTTATGTTTATTTAGGTAATTTAGCAAAATATTAATTCTATAAAATATCTTTTTTTGTCAAATTTGATACTATTCATTACTTTGACATTAAAAACATCAAGAAAACAAATAAAATCAAAAAAATATTTTATTATATCCTAAACATGTCGAGGTGATCTATAAAATTATTAGATCATATTAATTATATAAAAATATATTTATTTTAATATTTTTAATATCATTTATTTGATCTTTCCAATACTGCATAAGTGTTGTGAATGCATTTAAAGTAATTATTTATTACCGAGAAATTCAAAATAAATTTCCATGATAAAGATAAACAATTTATATTCGAAATTAATATTTATATTTTAACATATCCTCTAGATAATAAAATAATTAAAATATAACACTTTTTAAAAATAAGAGTGTGATATGTTTAACTTTTCTTTAAATAAAATATTATAAAGGTTATAATCATATCCAAATGGAATAAAATGGTCATATAACCGAAAATTGAATGATCATGGATAAAAATTAATTTTTAAATTATATTGGTGTAAGTTTTAGGATCGTTTTCTAGTCCTTATTATTTTATTTTTACCCTTAATTACTTGATTTACCGTTTATTGTGGTAATAAAAATTACTATGTTTAATATTCATATTTTCAAAAAATAAAAGGAATTATTTAATAAATTTGAACCCACTGATTCCAAATTTTAAATCCATTTTTCAAAATTAAAAACACATAATTTTTGGAATTTAATTTGAAATTAATCTGAAAAAATGCAATGAATTTTGTTTTTGGAAAAATGCCATAATAAAATATCATAATGTTTTTACACTAAATTCAAGTATAAAATCCATTTTAAAAACTATAATTGGGTTAATTTATATAAAAAATAATTAATAAAAATTAAAGATAATCCAAATAATAATTTTACCTTATTAAGAAAATAATTTTTTAATAAAAACCAGTGTTTTTCACTATTCATTAAAAAATCTATATTTTCTGAAAATTCTAAAAAATTCATCCTAAGATAAATTTTACATAATAAATTTAAAAATTAAATCTATTTTTTCAAATACATTATATATATATATATATTTTAAATTATAATATCCACTCATAAAAATTAGAAAAACTTATTTTTGAAGAAAACATGTTTTTTGAAGAATAAAATGACTTCAATAATTTGTGTGATTATTGTATAAGAACTTACCAATACCTTCATATTGAGTTATACCATTATATTTATTTCATAACTTTTTTATTCCTATTCATACCTAATAATTTAATGGATAGGTTATTATGGTCACATTTAAATAATAATATTTAGTTGTTCATTTAATTTCGATGTGACATATCTTGTATGTTATAGAATATAATGCTCCTTTTAAAATATTGGGATGTTACATAGTATATGATTTGTTTTATGACTAAGAAATATCAAAGTTGGATTTGTGATCTAGTAAATTTATCTTCTTGGTATGAAATTATGGTGTAAATTGGTATCATTTATAGGACCCCATTACCTACAAACTTATCATCAAGAGGGATACTGTATTTATAAAAGACAAGGTGAAAATGATGATTTATAAAGATTTAGATAAAGAGAATACAAAAAATATAATATTAACAATAGAGTATGTATCAAATGAAGAATATGTTTCCTATAAGGCATTACTATAATATGATGATCTAGTACCAGTTAAGTCTAGATCATGATGGTTAAGTTGATAAAAAATTGCACTGATATGGCACTCAAACTTTGTCATCAAGAGAAATATTGTGTAATGCTTATTATAAAATTATGAAAATACATCTTATTTTGTGGTGGAAACCTAGAGACCAAATTTATCCTCTTGTATGATGGTTATATAAGAGTAACATGAATCCTTATAGAATATCAAGACTTGGGATCTTATTTCATTACCTCATAAAAGGAAGGCTATCTAAAACAAATAGATTTTTAAGATAAAGAAGGATAGAAAATATTTTGTGGATAAATATCATGTGAGATTAGTGGTCAAAAAATATACTCAAAATTAAGGTATTTATTTCAAAGAAATATTTTCCCTCATTATTATACTAATAACTATTTAGGTAGTCTTAACAATGTGTACTATATAAATTTTAAATTTAGAGAAACTAGATATGAAGAAACCTTTTCTCCATGGTGATCTTGATGAATAAATATATATGATACAACCAAACGTTTTTATAGAAGGAAAATAGAACTTGATTTATATATTGAAAACATATCTATACAATCTCAAGAAGGAAATAGGGTGTTGGTATAATAGATTTGATTCCTATATCATGATAATTGGATGAAAAAAACTTTATTCAGATCATTTATCATATTTCATAGGGTATAATGGTAATGATATTTTCATTATTCTATTATATGAGGATGAAATTATGGTTTTAGGACTCAATAATGATCATATCTAGGAAACACAGGAACAATTAGCTAGGGAGTTTTATATGAAGGACTAGAAATAAAGATTCATGAGATAAAAATTTACGGATATAGAAATAATGGGTTGATTTAGTTATTATAAAAGATTTAATTTATTAAACCCTTGAATGTGAAAGACTTTAAGATAATATCTACCCTTATTCATGTTAATTTCAAGTTATCTAAAGAGCTTAGTAGTGAAATAGAGAGGTTGGAGATGTATTAAGTACCTTATGCTTCATTAATGGGGAGTCTGTTGTTCACTATGGTTTTTACTAGACTAAACATTGAACATGAAATAAGAATAGTTAGTTAGTACATGGATAATCTTGGATGAGTTAATTTATGCACAATGAATAGGATATTTAGATGCATCAAGGTGACCTTAGATGCAGTATTATGTTATATAGGATCAAATTTTACTATCAATGGTTATGTTAATTCATATTTTTTAGGAGATTCCAACCAAATAAAATCCATTATTAGTTATGTGTTCACTCTTATAGGAGGATCTATGAGCCATATTTACAATTTATAGTTTGTTAATAATTTATTTTAGATAGAGGTAGAGGATATAGAAGATACACAATATTGTAAAGAGGTTATTTGGATGTGACGGTTGTCAAAGGATCTCATTCATAGATAGTAAGAGATTCCATTTTTTTAAAGTTAGAGAAAATTAAATTTTTTATATAATACATATTTGTATTATAAGATAACTAAAATTAGGGGTATAATATCACATTTTTGATATGTGGTGAAAGAATAAATTGTGGACATGTAAAAAATTCACATGAAAGAAAATCTAGTAGATTTCATATTAAATGATATTAACTCTAATAAGTTTAGATAGTTTATATTCTTAAGAAGACTTATAAATATTAGAGAAGTATGTTTGGAAGAAAGAAAGGATGTTTGGATATGTGATTGGTTCCCAATAAAATCTTCATGTGGGTGATATTTTGGAAATGCCTATATTTCCATAGATAGGAACCCCCCATTTGTTAGGGGGTGGATGGATATTAGTGAGGTGGGTGGAAAACCCCACCCACTTAGCTGCAAGAGAGAAGGATAAGGGATAAAATCACCCTATAAAGGGATCCATCCTGGTGGTTTTCAACAATAAGTTTCTCATCAAGAAACTTCCCTTATCCCTTTGATATTTGAGTGTGTGGTATTTGTGAGGTGTATTTCTCCATTATTTAAGAGATAGATATTATGAGGTTATTCTCTTTATAATAATGAGAGAGTGTGTAGCCACATTTTACTATAATGATATATTTATATTTTTCTATAGTTTTTGCCTCTTTCATTTTGGGTGTTCTTCCATGTTACAAATGGTGTTTGTATAGTTTTTCATTTTTCACTTTATTTTTATCTTGTAGCTATAAATACACCAAAAGGCCAATAATTATATATATATATATATATGTAGATATGGATGAAGATCCTAAAAAAAAGTTAAAAATGACACATCTATACTTTTGTAGGAGGAGTTGTATCATGAGATTCAAGTTCATATAATTGTGTCACTTTATCCATGACTGAAGCAGAGTACATTGATATTGTGAAGGTTGGAAAGGATATGTTGTAGTGAAATAATATTCTTTAGGATCTTATATTGATCCAAATTAATTAAAATGTTTATTATGATAGTCAAAGTGGTTTTTTACTTGATTAAGAACTCCATGTATCTTTCTAGAATGAAGAACATCATTATTATCTATCAGTGGATATGAAACTTTATGGATTAAAAACTACCACAAACTTTTAAGATCCATATAAATGAGAAACTAATGGACTTGGTGAAAATGTGTTAGCTGATGATAAGATATAAATTTATAGAAGATCTAATAGATTTTAGCTGAAGGGAGAGAATTGAAGAAGTTTTTCGATATCCTAATTTAATGCATGAATATTTCACGCATATGATTTTTTATACCTTACACTGAATGAGATTAATGGTAATAAATTCATAACAATTCATTGAATATGATTGATTCGTTTTTATTAAATAAAATGTATCAAGCATTACTATATAAAGATACCTTGGGGAGATTTCTTAAATCATCTAATTGAGAACCATAGAGCTCAGTTGTATTGTGAGATCCTTAAGATATCCAACTAGGAGAAATAATTGGAGAAGTAGAAGGGGGTGGTTTTTTTAATCCATATTCATTATCAGATAAAATTTTATTCTCTTCCCATTCCACTTTCTTAGTGATCAATGAATCACAACATATCCATCAGGTTGTTAGCCCAACTTGAGATGTTTTTTTTCTAATGAAGGAGGATCCTTAACACCAATACCCTTACAAAACTATCAAAAAAAGAAAAACTGTGGAATTTAAGACACATATCCCAAACTAAATATGGATCATAAGTCCCTCTGCTCTACTTATAGCAATTACTGATTTTCTTCTTGAAACCATTACAAAACCTTCACCACATTCATATCCTTCACCTCAATAATGGAAATATCATTCTATTTATTCAATTAACTATTTTAATTTCAACTAATCTTGTTGGTGTTGTCCAAAATAATAATATACATCACCAATAACTCCGATCCAAGGGTACCTTCAGGACTACCCAAGCTGCTCCTCTTCAGAGACCTCCATTAACTTTTAGGGACATTGCCTCATTATTATTTAATATATTTTTTTTCTATAAATATAGACCATTAATTCTCATAAAAATATGATAGTTTCCAATGTTGTTTTTTCTTCTCGAAAATATTCCATAGATGTGATTAAAAATCACAACACCCACTTTGTAGATAGGCCTTGGGTTTGGGTCTGAAAATTTTTAGTTATGGGTGTATTGATATTTCCTTTTCACCATAAGGTGATTATTAGATTTGAATATATAAATTATATCAATATCAACTTAAAGTATTAAATTTTTTCAGTCATTTTTATCAATCATAGAATATGAGGTATTTATTTTCATCGAGATGATTTCAATGATATCTAAAACATCATCTTCATTTAATTTTAGCATATATTTTTATTCTTTGAATTTTGGAATTACAAAAATAATAGATGTTGGTAAAAGTTTAATGATCAAGAAGCATATATTTTTTTTATAAAAGAGTTTTTTCAATACCTAAATGGTTTCAATGTGTATGATTTATATCCTTTAATGAAATAATTTTACCATATTAATTGTTTTTTGTGAAAGATGGGTACATTACACTATATGAGTGATTTGATCTTAGAAAAAATTATTTTAGAATATAAAAAACTTGAAATTTATAAGAAAAATGATTGGTTAAAGAATATGTTTTTTATTCCCTTGTAGAAGTCCAATAATAAATCCAAAAACATTAAATTAAGAGACAAAAACATCAAAGTAACAATCAATGTAAGTTATACTTTATATCTGTGTTATTGGTACAATTATTATTTCCTCATATATATCAAATAATTCTTTTAAATAATATATTTAATGTAGGGGTTGATGAATTGTCCACTACAATATAATGGTAAATAGAGGAATTATAAAGAAATTATAAAATGATAAGATTATCCTAGAAAGTGGCGATATGGGGTTTTAAAGGGAATAGAAATATAGATGAGGTAGGTTTCATGAACTTAAGTACCCAAAATCTATAATCAATGATTCCTTGAGGCTATAACCAGTAGGTATATGACCATACCATGATCCACTATTCATTTTAACTCTTGTACTACTATGTTAAAATGATTTTGTATTTTAAATTCCACATTTAATAAAAACATTTACATCACATTTGATTAAATTATTTTGTTTTTATCACTATTAAAGAGGTAAATTTTAATTGTTTTGATAATTACATTGTAGGTGGAGGTGATTTTAAGGGACCATGATGAAGTTCAAGAAAAATGGGCCAAAATTCACAGGATCCAATAACACAAGTGGACTCAACCGTAGACTTATACTAAAACATGCATCAATATAAGATGAGATTTTTTATGCTAGTCCAAAATTAAATAGGAATAATTTAATATCTGGACACTCAAGCCCCATTAATCCATTAAGGGGACCATATGAACTGATCTGTCTAGGGGATCAAATATGCTCGAAGTCAAAAAATGGTTTTTGTTTTTAGTCTATATCTCCAGATGTGATTGTCCAAATGGTGAAACATTTTCAGTGAATATGTTAAATAGGTTGTGATAAAACCTTTTAGTTGTGTTAAAAGTGATATAATACTATCTATACATCTAAAACCAAGGTCCAATTGGTTTCTCAAAATTAGGGTGCCCAAAACCACCTTCCATATTTACTATAAATTGGAACCTTTAGTACCCCATTTTCAAGTTTGGAAAGTAGAAAAATATCTTGTATTTTGGATACACAAAGGATTATTATCCTCATATAATAACTTCTGACATCCCCTATCTTCATAGGGGGATCAAGGATGAAGTCGAAGTTATACTCGAGCCTCCTCCTCTCGATGGTGAGCTAAATGGTAGACGATCATTTTTAGGGAGATACACATACTTAAGAGGGAGTTATAACACTTTTTATTATAATGGTTTTGTTTAATTTTTGTGTTAAATAATTCACTTATGTTTAATATTTATGTGATTCTCCTCTGAATACATTTCTTTTGTTATAGTTCAGTGAAATACTTTTTATCTCAACATCGATTGGGTTGAGATTTCCAATGGGGATAATGGGTTGTTCCGATTGGACAACATAATAATCCTTCCTTTTTCACACAAAATCATGAGATTGCAGTATGCTTTGGTATACCTTGTTCTATTCTTGAGGTATAAACCTTGAAATCATGATTTTTGTGTCAAGGGTTGCTTCTTTTTGAATCATTTTAAGAGTCAAGAGGGGAATCAAGTTCTTTACAACCCTCAACCAAAGAATTATATTAAACCATATAAAATTTTCTGAAAAATGAATTATCCAAGATGTTTAGAGAAATTTAAATGACCTCCTTATCTCATAATTCTTAAAACAACACCTTTATTTATCAACTTTTAAACTCTATAAATTAAGTTATTTTCTCAAAACTATTTTCTAAACCACCCCCTTTTTAGTAATTTTTATTAAAAACACATACTCTAAACCTATCAACTCTTCTTGAGAGATGACCTAGGGTCTACCCTATATTATTCATTAACTTTAAAAACACAATAAATTTTATGTGTCATGAAAATGAATTCAAATTTTGGCACCGTTGTAGGGGAGTGCTTTGGTTTTTAGTGTGTGTTTTTTATAATTTTTTTTTTAATTTTGTAACTATTTATTTCTTTCTTTCATTACTTAATTTTTTAGGTTATTTCTAAATTTTTCCAATTTTGTAGGTTCTATGCATGTTTCATTATAATCAAGGAGATTTAATGCCTTTTGAACCTGAACTGAAGAGGATCTTATGTCAATGACACCGTGACACATAAGACAACCCTTTAAAGGAGGACATATCACATCTTGAAACTATTCTTGATCCTCATCCTCCTTCTTCTAGAACCAACATAAAAACAGAAATAAACACACATAACATGGATTAAAATAATATAACACTAATAGAAATAACCTCACTTGATATTGATATCCAACCCACATATATTCAAATACAAGGCGATGCACCCAATTGTTAACTTAAATTTGGTTTAATTCATTTATTACCATGATTCCATGGACTCACTAGAGAAGAACCACATAAGAATTTAAAATAATTTCACACTATGTGTTAAACCTTAAAACCTTCTAATGTGGATGAATAATATGTAAATCCTAAGGCATTACCTTTTTCATTAGAAGATGCAAAAAAATATTGACTATATTATGTTAATTCCCCAATTAGAGGTTGGGTGGAAATGAAATGCCTTTTTCTTGAAAAATACTTCCCACCTTATATAACTAAAACAATAAGAAAAGAAATATGTGTTATAAGGAAATATCAAGGGTAAATTCTTCATGAATACCAGGAAATATTTAAAATTCATTGTTCAAGTTTCCCACATCAACAAATAATTGATCAACTTTTAATATAGTATTTTTATGAAGGTTTAATTACTATTGATTATAATATTATTGATGATCATATAGGTGGTTTGATAGTTAATAGGACCCCAATTTCTATAAGAACCCTAATTGAGAACATGACATAGAACACTCAACAATTTGGTTCATGGTCTAGTGTACCCATTCGAGGTATCCATGAGGTGAAATCAACCAAATTCAAGAAGAAGGTGGACATGAAATTTAAAGAGGTAAGTACCCTTCTTCGACAACTTTCTCTTTCTCAAGGGGAATCCAAATCTCCTATTCTGATCCAATTTGGAATATTTTATTATGAAACCCATTATTCTGACCAATTTCCTCAACTGAGAGAAACATATAAGAGTTGTGAGGTAATATTCCTAGGATAACCCTTTAACCAACCCTTTAGGTAGGAACCATACTATCCATCCATCCATGGGTAGAAAGAAAACCAAGATTATAGGAAAGGGTTTATTCAAACCAACCTCAAAAGCTATGGAACCAATTGGGGCATAGTAGTCATCCACCACCACCTAGAAATCCTCAACCACAAAAAAGTCCTTTCCAACAACCCCCTCTAAAACTTGATCCTACTGTAGAAGAAATTATGAAACACATGTCTTACAATAATACCTAATTTCTAAAAACCACCCAAGCTACCATAAAATACCTAAAAACCCAATTAGGCCAACTAGCCAACTCAGTGGGGGAAATCCAAAGTCATGGGTTGGGTAAAATACCATCTTAACCTTTAGTTAAACCTAGGGATAAGGGAAATGTTAGCTCCATAACCCTTCAGAGTGGAACACATATTAAAATCCAAATCAATCCTCTATTAGAGTAATCCCATCCTAAGGAAATCACCATCCCAACTACTATAAATTCTCTAGATGTGGTAGAACCATGTATTGAGAGAGTCCCTTCGAAAAGAAAGAGGGTGTATGTTGATGAGTTTCCTAGCCTAACCATTCCTCTTCCATTTCCCCAAAGGGATAACCAACCTAGGAAGTAAAAGGAAAATGAACTTGATAAGAAAATTTTGGAAACTTTAAAAAAAGTACAGGTTTACATCCCCTTGATTGATGTCGTGAAGTAAATTACACATTAAACTAAGTTTTTGAAGGACATGTGTACATACTAATGGAGAATTTGTGGTGATAAAAAGAAGATCCTCGGAAAAAACACTTTATAATTGATAGAGCCATAACATCACACCAAATGAAATGATCTGAGAATATTCTCAATTCCATGCACTGAAGGTGAGTATTCATTTTCCAATTCTATGATTGATTTGTGTGCTTCTATATATGTGATAACTCACTCCATTTACTCTTCATTGATGGTTGAATAACTGAATCCCATAAGAATTTTTATTCATTTAGCTAATCAGAGTACTTCACACCCCTCTAGTGTGTTAGAGGATGTTCTTGTGAGGGTGAAAAATTTAATTTTTCCTACTGATTTTTATGTGATTAAAATAAAAGATGATAGGATAAATAGACATCCCCCAATTATATTGGTGATAAATTTCCTAAAAACTTCCAAAACCAAAATTAATCTAAACAACGGTACATTATCTGTAGAGTTTGGTAGTAAAATTTTCCACTTCAACATCCTTGATTCCCTGAAGCACCCCTCAGAAGAACATTCCCCTCTCTCTATTAAATCTATAGATGTACTCCCTTCCCAAAAAAACTTATTTCCATCCCCCTGACCCCATTTTTGAGTTTTATTCATTGATTTAAATTCTAGGAAATTAAATATGCATATAATGTTTTACCTGTCTAGAAAAATTTCATGCAGGTTTGTTAATTGATAATTTCTTGAACACAGAGGATCAAATGTCCATATATGATACTAATAAGATTCTAAAATCTCATTCCTCATATAAGGATGATACCATTGAGTATTTAGATGAGATTAGTGGCCTCTCATTTTCACAAAACCTCCCATAAATCCAAAATCCCCCTGAATTAGAACTAAAACAACTACCTCAAGTTTTAAAATATTCCTATATTGAGAATGGAAACAAGTTGTCTGTCATCATTGATAGTTCACTCACTCCTAACCATGAATTGCAACTTCATGAAATTTTGAGGGAGTATAAAAAAGCTTTAGGATGAACACTTTCAAGTGTTCCTATTATTATCCCATCAATTTACACACATCATATATTGTTAAATGATGAGGCTAAACCAGTGTTGCAGTCACAACATCGATTAAACCAAAACCTCCTTAATGTTGTTAAAAAAGAGGTAACCAAATTATTAGATTATGGAATCATTTACCCTATATTTTACATCCAATTGGTTAATCCATTTCAAGTAGTTCCTAAATAAACTGGTCTAACAGTAATTAAAAATGAAAAAAATGAACTCGTTATAACTCATGTGAAGAATAGTTTGTGTGTCTGTATAGACTATATCCTACTAAACCAACACACTTGTAAGAACCATTTCCCATTAATGTTCATTGAACAAATGCTTGAGATGATATTAGGGAAGTCCCATTAGTATTTTCTTGATGGTTATTCTAGATACTTTTAGATCCATATTTCCCTTGAGGATCAAGAAAAGACAACCATTACTTACCCCTTTGGTACATTTTCATATAAAAGAATTCTATTTGGTTTGTGCAATGCTGTACGTACTTTCCTACGATGCATATTAAGTATTTTTTCATATCCCCCAGATAATTTCATGGAAGTATTCATGGATGATTTCACTGTGTATGGATCCTCCTTAAATGAATGTTTGAGTAGTTTAGGTTCTATCCTACGTCGCTGTATTGAAAATAATATTATATTAAATTATAAGAAATTCCATTTCATGGTGTGAAAAGGTATAATATTTGTACATTTCATTTCTAGGGATGGTATCCAAGTTGATAAATCAAAAGTGGATGTCATTTATTCCCTACCATTCCCAAAAAATTTACAAGATGTGTAGTATTTCCTAGGTTATGCTGGATTTTACCATTGTTTCATTCATGAATTTCATAAGATTTAACTCCCCTCTCCTTATTTATCTATAAAGAAAAAGAATTTGTTTTTGATAAAAAATTTGAGGATGCTTTTAATAAACTGTAATGGATTCTAACATCGCCCCTATTAATAAAACCACCATGGTGGGATTTACCATTTGAGCTCATGTGTAACGCCTCTAACTATGTAGTTGGGGAAGTCTTATCATAAAGGGTCAACCGAGCTCCACATGTCATTACCTATGCCTCACGTACACTTTACCCAACCCAAGAAAACTACAAGATAACTAAAAAATAATTCCTTTACATTGTGTTTTCCTTGGATAAATTTTGGTCATACTTTTTAGGGTCCAAAGTCATTATGTTCTCAGACCATGCAACCCTTCAGTATCTCCTCAAGAAACCTGAAGCCAAATCATGTATCATTCATTGGATGCTACTAATTTAAGAATTTAAATTAGAAATTAAGGTTAAACAAGAGATAAGAATATGCTGGTTGACCATATCAGTAGGATTATTCCATCCTCAGACATTGACTCACCCCCCTGTATTCCTATAAATGAAATGTTTCCTGATGAACAATTGTACCAAGTGAAAGATGCTATTTCTTGGTATGCTGAAATTGTAAATTATTTAGTAGCATCTTACATTCTTGATAATTTCAATAAAAACCAGACATACTGTCTAAAACACAAGTCTTATTGGTACATTTTGGATGACCCCTACCTTTAGCGCATATGTAGTGATCAAGTGATCAGGTGTTGGGTTCCCAATAGTGATTTTTAGTATGTCCCTAGGTTCTTCCACACTCTTTCTTGTGTGGGCCGCTTTGGTCCCCAATATATTTCTCTTAAGGTCCTTGATCATGGTCTCATTTGGAAAACACTTTTTTGGTATTCCCATGATATCTATAAATCATTTCCTCACTATCAAATAATATGTAATGTCTCTAAAAGAAATAAAATGTCAAACCAAACCTTTCTCTTCCACGAAATGTTCAATTCTTGGGGCATTGAATTTATAATATTATTCCACAATTAATTTGGGAACCTTTACATTCTTATGTTAGTGGATTATGTTTTAAAATGGGTAGATCCATGAGCCACAGGGACTGATGATTCTAAGGAAGTTGGGTAATTTTTGAGAACCCAAATTTTTTATTGGTTTGGATTACCTAGGTTTATCATCAGTGACTAGGGTTCTAAATTCTACAACTGAACAATACAATAACTTTTGCATAGGTATGGGGTCGGACATTGAGTGTCTAATGAATATCACCTATAGGCCAATGGTCCAGCTGAGGTGTCAAATAGAGAGGTAAAAGAATTCTTAAAAAACCTTTCAAACCAAGAGAAAAGATTGGAGACTTAGACTCAATTATTAATTATGGGATTACTGTACTGCCTTTGAATATCCCATTAGAACGTCATCTTATAGGATTGTGTTTGGAAAGTGTTATCATATCCCTGTTGAGATAGATCACTAAGCCTACAAGGCCATTAAACAATGTAATTGTTGTCTTTAGGGTGTAGGTTCTCAAAAGAAGTTACAGATTCAAGAGATAGAGGAAATGAGAAGATATTCATATAAGAACTCCTGGATTTATAAGGAGAAAACCAAGGCTACCCACAACCGTATCATCCTTCATCATCAATTCAAGAATGGGTATAAGGTCCTCCTTTATAATTCCATAATGAATTTAAATCTAGGTTAGCTTCATTCCCACTGGTTTGTACCATACACCATTACTAATGTTTATAAATTTGGTGTTGTTCAGGTTTAAAATAAAGAAACCCAGAAAACCTTTACTACCAATGGGTTGCGACTGAATCACTTTCATGAAGCCATTCTGGAGTCCCTGATAGAGGAAATCCATGGTCAAGAAGCAATCTATGAATTAAAGTCACCAGGTTTTATCGTTAGTTCCCAATTTCTCTTTTATTATAGTGAGGACGCTGCACACTTTAGGTGTGGGGGGATGGATATATTCTTGGTTTCATTATAAATTTTCACCATCTTTCTTTATTTTTTTATTTTTTTATTACATTATAGTATTTTCACTATCCCCCCTCGCCCCCCGTCATAATTGTGCCAAAATGTTAATTTTTTATTCCCACTTTATCATGAAAAATGATGACCTCTTAATCATGTAAGTTATTGAAAATTCATGAGTAATTTATTTATTTCATGTTGTTCTAACATTTAAAAAAAAGAAAACAAAAAAAATATGAAAATTGATTCAATGATGGAATGTGTGTTTTAGCATGAATTTAACATAAAGGTTTGATTTTTTCTTGAATTTTGGTTGTTTGTCGCTGATATAAATGGTTGTATCACTTTTAAAACTTTGAAAAGAATGGTACCTATTTATTGAGTATTTTATGGAAAAATTATGTCACTTAATATCTCCACAAATCTTTTTAACCAACCATGAAGTGTTATTTTTCACCCAATATAAGGTAAATATAATTTAGGTTAATATTAATCTTCTTTAAAAAATGGGGTTTCCATACGTTTGTCTTTATCTGATATTTTTCATTACTATATTATATTGACCTATGCATGTGTACCTATTATTAAACTATTGTATTCCCTAAAAAAACAAAAAAAAACAAAAACAAAAAAATGGGTTGTTTCTTGGGTAGGTCCAAAACCACCCTTCACCGGCCTTTGATCTTATTATAATACAATTATTTTCACAAGGATATCATACAAGGGTTGAGAGAGGATTGTGAGATTTTTTTCAAGTGAAAGTTTTGAAGAAAAAAAATAAAATAATAACAATAATAAGTGAGGGGAGTGATGAAATATAAAAAATATGGGGATATTTAGGTCAAGATCTTAAGGTTTTAATTTAAGTAACGCCTAATTGAGTGGGTCTTGAAATTTTATTACAAAGGATGTAGGGAAGGTTCAGTGGAAATAATCATTAAATATGATGAATTTTAAAATAACAAATATTTACTGGATATAAAGTGGAAAGAATTGCATGGAATGGTTTTCAAACACACATATAGAGAATTAGTGACATGGTTAAATTGTGAATTATTTTCTCATATTATTATCATGCATTTATTAAAATTTTGTTTTGATACAATTTATAAGACATCTTTTCCCATGATCACTGATAGTAACTCTTTGGTGTGATTTTTTCTTTTTTCATATTTCAATCACATTTTATTTTAATGTTAAACCTTTATGAATTTTGGAATATCTCCATGATTTTTTTTTTGAAAATGTGATTTTTCCTAGGAGTTCAAATGTTTAGGTGTGAGGGTGTGATCACATCATGATTCACTATCTATCTTAACCCTTACCCAGCTATGTTAAAATCATTTTATATTTTAAATTACACATTCAATAACAAATTTTACTTCATTTTTGATTAAATTATTTTGTTTTTTATCAGTATTAAAGAGGCAAATTTTACTTTTTTTGATAATTACATTGTAGTTGGAGGTGATTTGGATGGCCCATGATGAAGTTCAAGAAAAATGGCCCAAACTGCACAATATCCAATCAAACCAATGAACTCAACCACACACTGCTAATAAACCGTGAATCCAAATGGGATAAGATTTTATGGGTTGGTCCAAAATTTAATGTTATACATTTTCTATGAAGACACCCAATCCTTATTCGTCCATTAATGGTCCAATCCAAACTGATCTATCTAGGGGGTCAAATCTGCTCCAAGTCAGAAAGTGGTTTCTGTATTTAGTCCATATCTCCAGATGTGATTTCCCGAATAGTTAAGAATTTAAGTTAAGATATTTAGGAGGTGGGGAAACAATGTTTTAGTTTTATTAAAATTGATATAATACTTTCTAGACATTGAAAACTATGGTCCAAGTGGTTTCTCGAAATCAGGGTTCCCAAAACCAACTTCCACATTTCCTATAAATTTGAACCTTGGGTACCCCATTTGAAAGTTCATCCAGGAGAAAAAGATATAGTATTTTGGAGACCTAAAGGAGTCATCTCCTCATCCAATAAAGTTATAGATTCCCCTATCTTCATAGGGGGATCAAGGATGAAGGAAAATTTCCACTCGAGTTCCCCCCTCTCGATGGCGAGATAAATGGTGGACGATCATTTTGATGGATATACACATACTTTGGAGGGAGTTACGACACCTATTATTGCACTAGTTTTTTATAATTTATGTGTTAAATATTTCACGTATGTTTAATCTTGATGTTATTTTCATCTGAATACATTTATTTTTTTTATAATTAAGCGAAACACTTTTTATCTCAACACTGATTGAGTTGAGATTTCAAGTGGGGATCTTGGGTTATTCTGATTGGACAACATAAGAGTCATTCTTTTTAACACGAAATCATGATATTTCAGTATGATTTGTTATCCCTTGTTCTATGATTGATTTAAAAACCTTTACATCATAATTTTTGTGTTAAGGGTTTCTTCTTTGTGCATCGTTTTAAGAGACAAGAAGGGAATCAAGAACTTGACAACCCTCAATAAAATAATTACATTAAACTATATAAAATTTTCATAACAATGAACTATGAAATATGTGTATTTAAATTTAAATGAACTCATTCTCTAGTATTTATTAAAACAACACCTTTATTTATCTACTATTAAACTCATTAAATTAACTTATTTACTTAAAACTATTTTCTAAACCACCCTCTTTTTAGTACTTTTTATTAAAAATGCATATTCTAAACCTATAAAAACTTCTTGAGAGATGACCTAGGGTATTCCCTATACAATTAATCAACTTTAAAAACATAATCAATTTGACATGTCATGAAAATGCATTCATTCCACTGCAAGTTACAAGAGAATATAGGGAGATATGAGAGATGAATGTGTATGAGATAACTCTAAAGACAAGGTTTCTTATGAATGTGAGGACTATTAGGTAAGGCCCCAAGTGTTGGGATGATACATAGAGGTTTGTTCTTAAATGATTTCTATATAGTAATATATATTTCAAAGGAAAATATTTTTGAGTTCATACCATTTTAGGAAGAGTGGAGGATGTGTCCTCGGATTGTGTTTTCCATAGAAAGTATAGAGTTATTGTTGGTGAAAATTTTGTTTCATTTTGACTATCATATCCCTAATGAAATGAAACCCAAATAACTAGATATGAATGGTGTTGAATATTGACCAAAATAATCACCATCATAAATAACGTGAAATATATAAATGGATTGACCACCTAGAGAATTAAATATTGTAAGTTCCATTTAATTCTTCTTCTTCCCCTATGCTATTAATGTAGGTTCTATTCATGGGAAAAGTTTGTAATGAGTGGTCTTCCACTTGAATAAAGATAAAGTACTTGAATACCTAGTGAGTATGTTGTCCGATTGAACCACATAAAATTTGTTTCTCTCTATTATTTTATTTAATTACATGTGTGTGTAGGTTTGATAGAGAGAGAATGATTGGAATATAGAGTGAGATTCCACACACAAAAATGGTATCAATGTAATGTTGGTTACATGTGTAAGAAATCGTAGAATCTCTGTTACTATCCATGATTTTGCTCAAAGTTGTTATCCATGCCCTTTTATACTATAATTATGGACCTACAGACCCTTGCAATTTCTATTTGCGACTTCACTTCCTTCCACATATTTGTTTTGATTTTGTATCATTAATTTTTGGTTATATTGAAATAATTAAATAGTTGATTATATCATTTTTTACTAATCTATATTCATCAACATTGAATATTTTTTGTAATAACAAAATTTTCAGATTTTATGGATCATCCTAAAAATAAATGTAGCATAGTTCCACCCAAGGAGTAAATCATAGCGGAACATACAGGGACACCAAGAACTTCCGACAATAGAAATAAGGATTCAAACACCAAATTTGAGATTGAAAGATTTAAATGGAAGAATAACTTAAACATGTTTTAATGAAAATTTATTAATATGATAACTCGTTAAGAGTTAGATATTAACCTTGAGTAAAAACCCTTTGACATCTCTAATGATAATTGGAGGAGACACAACTTGCATGCCTATGACATGTTTTAAATTTGTTTGAAAAAAAATCCTAAATACAGTGTAATGATATAGACATCTACAAAGTGCTTGTAAAATATTTTAATAAAAAAATAAAATCCAAAAGCATTGAAAACATGATCTACTTGAAAACTAAATTATTTTGAGTTTAGTAAAAGAAATGTATGTCTTTGATTGTTCACATAGATAGTTTTAATAAAATTTTGATAGATTTGAAAATTTAGAAGTAACAACTAGGGATGAACATAAGGCCCTATTATTTCTGAACTCTCTACTAGAGAGTTATAATCATATAACCACTATATTTCTAGATGGTAAGGATGAGGTATTTTTTTTGATGTATCACATGTATTGATTAAAAATGAGAAAAAGAATAATGAAAAGTATGACTATAGAGATTCTATATCAAAGTTATTGATAGAAACCAAAGGAACATCATATAGTAATAAAACATAAGGTTTAAAAAGAGATAAATGATGTTCAAAATAAAGAGGTGAGTCCACCTAAATGTGACAAAAAATATACAAGTGTGCTTATTTTCATCAGAAATGGAACTATAAGAAGGATTTACAAAATATTGGGAAACCAATGGATAATTTTATATAGAAAACTAAAGATTATAATAACTCATTTTTCAATTTTTCCTTAATGATAAACCATCCATAAGGTTGGATTCTTGATTATGGTTATTTATTTAGCATGTGCAATAATCAATATTGGTTTTCAAGCCTCGAAGAGTCAGATGGAGGTGTGGTGATTTTGGGAAATAACCATCCTTTCCATATAAGAGGTATTGGAACAATTTATTTGAGGATTAATTATGTCATAATTCAATTCCTTACTGATGTGAGATACATATTATAATTATAGAAGAACCTCATATCCCTAGGAGTTTTAGATATGCTTGGTTACAAAATAATCATTGAATACAAAGTTATGAGAGTAGTGTTTGATGATTTCCTTGTGATGAAAGATACTCAAATGGGTGTTTTTTATTATTTTATTGGAAAGACATTTATATATAGAGAAGTTATATCATAGGTAAGTGATATGGAAACTTGTAGATTGTGGCATATAAGACTTAAACATACTGGAGAGAAGGATTTTTAGATCTTGGTAAAGACTGGTGTTTTTAAAGGTACCAAGATAGGAAAACTGTTCTTATTTAATAATTTTGTGATGAATAAGAAAACTAGAATCAGTTTCAAAAATTCTACCCATCACATGAAGGGAACACTTTACTATATCCATATAGATGTTTGGTGACTATTAATGAATCCTTAATTTAGATGAAATCATTATTTTGGAAAATTTATTGATGATTACTCAAGATATGTTTGGGTGTATGTAATGAATAAAAGGAAGAAGTTTTATATGTCTTCCTTAAATGGAAGAAGATGATTGAAAATTATAAAGGAAGAAAAATCCAATGACTTAGATTAGTTAAAGGTGGAGAATATACGTCAGATCTATTAAAATATGTTTTTCAAGATAAAGGGATTGTGAGTAACTCTACAGTTCCTATAAATATACAAAATAATAGAGTGGTAGAATGGATGAATCATACACTCATTGAAAATTTATTGTGTATATAATCTTAGTATGGATTAAAAAAATATTTTTGGCTAGAATATGTGATGCATGAAACACATATTGTGAAACAATTACATGAATATAAAATTTATGGTAAAATTTTGATAGAGGATTAATTTAGTGAGAATGTTTCTGATTAGGATAGATTTCATATATATGGTTTCACTACTTATTTTCATGCCATTAAAAATTTGATCCTAGAGAAAATAAGTCTATATTTTTTTAAATTTATTGATGGTGTAAAATATTCTTGACTATGGGATCCAGAATAAAATAAGACCATATAGAGTTATAATGTTACATTTTATGAATCCGTAATGGAAAATTCAAATGATATAATTTCTTCATGGATCATTATATGAATATATAAATATGAAATAACCTAACGGGGTTTTTTACTAGGATGTGAGAGTTAGGTTTTTAGATTAATAAAATCACTCTATGTCATTAAATAGTCACCAATATAATGGTACAAAAGGGTTTATACTTTTATATTGAATTAAAATTATGTTTAAAGTCATTTTTATCCTTATGTTTACTTTATGAAAATTTATGGTAGTATTTTTATCTACCTATTTTTATATGTTACTAATATATTGATTGTGTGTAAAAGCATGGTGAAGATAGACCAGTGGAAAGATCCGCTCAACTTAGAGTTTGAGATAAAGGATCATGGATAATACAAGAATATTCTTAGTATAAAGATCAAAATAATATTCTTGGGATGGAGATCAGATAAGAAGAAAATATGGGTATTGTTACCCTCAACTCTATAGAATATTTGAAAAAATTTCTTTAGAAGTTTGAAATTTATGGTAAATACAATCCATTAAACACCCCATTAGCACCACATTTAAAACATTGTGCATTATTACCTATGAAGATAAAAAATAAAGGAAACAAATTTATCATATTCCATATTTAGGAGAAGTAGGAGCCTTGATGGATTCGATGGTTTGTACCAAACTTGATGTATAATATGTAGTGATAATGGTAAGTTGGTACATGAATGACCCATGTAAAGGTCATTGGAAGAAATTCATATAGATTCTATGGTATATCAAATGAACCATAGATTTCGGTTTTAGGTTTATGAGTAATAAAAAAGTTGGGAGTTTCCTTTTCAGATATTTTGATTCTAATTATGCTGGAGACCTTTACAAGTGGATTTATTGAATTCATAGGAAGAGTATATGAATGTGATAGAAGCTTTAAAGGAAGCTATCTTGGTACATGGCATGATTAGTGACTTAATCATTCTAGAAAATGCCAATGTTTTTTATGATATCCAGAGTGATATTTTCCTTTTAAATAATTATATTCATCACTTTTGAACCAAATATATTGATCTTTGGTTCCATTTCATCCAACAGATTATCAATGATAGGTTCATATCACTTTAGAAGATCATTACAATATAAAACCCATTAGTCATGTTCATGAAATTGATTATAGGGATCAAGTTCTAACAAAATTTGAAATTGATCAATATCTATAATAATTGAGATGCATATGGGAATCAAGAAGAGTTTAGGAAGAACTATTTGAGTATAATTAAATAGTTATTATTTTCATCATGTTGGATATTGTTGAATATTGACCAAAATAATTACCACTATAAATCACTTGACCGCCATAAATGGTTTAACAGTCCGAAGAATTAAATATTTTAACATTAATTTAATGATTCTCCCTAATGATATAGATATGGGTAATAATCATGGGAAAATTTTGTAATGGGTGGTATTTTATTTGAATAATGATAAAGTTATGCCATCCCCATGGAGTAGTACATCTGATCAAACCATGTGTGTGAGAGTGAAATCAAGAGAGCATTATTGGAATCAAGAGTGAAATTTCACATAAAAACTAAGAGTTTCAACCTTGATGTTAAACGAAAATAGGGACTTTCATTAATTCCCATCCTCTATCAGAATAATTAACCTATATGAATGAGTGAAGTTTATAGTGGTGGAATTTATAAGGTTGCACCATGAATATTGTGTTAAAGGTGATATTCAGTTTTGAATGGAATAACTATGTTTGTTTTCTAATTCATAGGTTAAATGATTAAAAATTCAATGATATATTTATATGAAGTTATTGATTCGATTATATCAATTTTAGAGTTATAAATTGATTATTATGATTAAAATGGTTGAATTATCTAGTTCAATTTGGAAAACATATTTTCTTATAATCATGGTTTACAATCATTGGATTTTTTGTGAAGATATAATTGATATTTAATTTATATTATTATGAAAATATTAATATATATTATTAATTTTTTTAAATAATTTGACACTTTATTAAAGAAATGAGAAGATGATATAATGTAGATCTCACTGTTAGTGTTACTTGGTCCCCTGTAAAATCCAAAAATGGGTACCATGCAATGGAATCAATAGTTGTACATCCACCTTGGGTATCCACTAGGTAATCAACAACCTACCGACATATAATGGATGTTAGTTAAAGTATCCTATTATTTCACTATTGGGTACCCAATGATTGTGAAATTTGTACCCAATGGTTTTAAATATGCTTTCTCCAAAAATTAATATACTTTGATACATCCAAGTGAGATTTTGTTTATATTAAGAATGAAATATTTTATATCATTATAACTTTATTAATATCAACATAATAACATTTTAAAACTCACATTAGTAATGGGAAAGTGACTGATGATGATTTGGGTGGATGATATTAAAGGAAGATACAAAAAAATCTGAAGGAGTACATTTATTTTGAAATTCAAGTGTGGAAATTATATATATTTGAATGTAATTATCTTAAGAAGGCATGTTAGATTATTTTTTATGAGTAAGAACCACAAAATAATTGATATATTTGAATGGATTATTTATAATAATTTAAATAATATGTTTTAAGTGATGAATTAAATATTAGGATGCAAAAGTTATAAAAAGAATTCTACATTCTATATATAATATATTTCTTCATGTGGTGTTGAAAAGGTTTTATTTTAACAAAAAAAATTTATCTTTTAAAAATATAAAATAATTAATGAACATTGAATTTAAATCTTAGATAGTTATGATGTAATTTATGTTTGAAAAATTTGAGTAATAAAGTTGAATATTGACATTAATTATTAGATGTGAAAATTTATTTATAGATTTTGATGAAGTTCATCATTATGTTGAAGAAATATATTCTTGTACTTGTTATAAAAAATCAACCATATTATGTATATTCATTATTTATTTATCTTTTCATCTAATTTTAATATTCTAGGAGAATGTTAATATTTATGAGGATGACTCTAGAGGGTTTTGATAGACTATTTTTTTCACTAAAATAGAAATAACCTTTGTTAATGCTGAAAAATGAATTTCTCAATACTAAACTAAAATTGAGAAATATAATGATAATAGGGGGAGGGGAATTTATCAGTGGTTAAATAGTTATAAGAAAGAGTCCCTTTAATATTACAAATTAAGATATAATATATGGATATTTTCTAAGCACTTTTTTAGCATTTATAAAGGTCACTACTTTCTTAGTGCATTTTTAGTACCGGGGAAGGCCACATTAGATGGTTGTAACCAATTTTTAGTGCTTCAGTAGCCCAATTAGAATAAAAAAATATGAAATATAATAAGTAAAAACTTAAATTGAAGAATATCAAAGTCCACAAAATTTAATTAATAAATAAATCTCATTATTTTACAACACATTTGTACATTAGTTTTATTAAAATATTACAAAATACAACATTTATAAAAATAACAAGTTTAGAATAGTATATCTATGAATTAATAATACTTTGAATTATAATAAACCTAATAATTGTACTTGAAATTTAAGGGAGTACTATATATTCATAAATAGAAAGAAAAATAACATTGAATAAATTTAAAAATAATTATAAAGGAAAAAAATACACTTTTGTTCATTCTAGACACACTTAGAGTCAAAATGATGTGAAATTCATTCCTACATTCCAAAAATTAATCAAATATCATTTTCTTATAGCTTCATTAAAATTTTCTCTTATTTTCATAGAATTAATCTCATGAAACACATTTCAAACCAATATTCACTTTAAAATTTAAAACACATGTTTTCTGTCATTCTAGCAACACCACATGTCATAATGATGTGAAGGTCATTTCTATAAGTAAAAAATGAATAAAATATCATTGAAATTGATTTTAATAACAATTAAAGACATTTATATCAATTTTTAGTATGTGGAAGGTGTTTGTACCCCATGAATGCAGAAAATGAAAAAAATATAGTTTAGGTCATTCTCACTACACTCCACATCAAAATGATGCGAGGTTATTTCTTTCAGGCCACAAATGAATATATATAAATATTACTATAGTTTAAAAATAATACAAGAATGTTTTTCTCTGAATTGAACATGTGATTCATGTTTTGAACTGAAATATCACTTTTAAATTATAAAAATACACTTTTGGTCATTCTCACCACACTAAGAGTTGAAATGCTTTGAGCTTCATTCCAAAATTAAATAAATGGATCAATGATTGTTTTACTAGAATTTAATTACAATAAGGTTTTAATTTATTATAATTGAGCATGTGGTTCATTTTTTTAATGAAAATGTTACTTATAAATTAAAAACATGCATTTTTAGTAATTCTGACCACACTATTTGTCAGAATGACGTGCAATTCATTTATACATGCCACAAATGAATCAATAATAGTTATCCTATAGTTTCATGATAATACAACCATGTTTAAAGTAATTGATCTTGAAACATAAGTTTTGAACTGAATTATCACTTTTAAATTGTGAAAGACATAATTTTGGTTATTCTAAACACATTGAGAATTAGAATAATTTTTTGTTTAGTCATTCATGAAAAAAATGAATCATTGATTACTATAATAATTTTTCATGATAATCTAACACATTTTCTAGGAATTGAGCATGTTATGAATGTTTTGAACTAGAATATCACTTTTCAATAAAAAATGTTCATATTTAGTCATTCTGACCACACTAAATTTTGGAATAATGTGAGGTTTATTCCTACATACCAAACAAGAATCAATAGTCATTATCATAAAATTTCACAATAATATGGGCATGTTTTCTTGGGATTGAATTTTAAATTGAATAATACACACTTTTTTCCTTCCAAAAAAATGAGAGTTATAATTACTCAAAGTTCATTACTATATTACACAAATAAAGCAATGATCATTTTTTTAGAATTGGGCATGTAATGTATGATTGGAAATAGAATACCACTTTTAAAATAAAAACACAAATTTTTAGTCTTTATTACCACACTACACATCAGAATACATGTGATTTATTTCTACATGTCATAAATGAATCAGATATTATTGATATAGATTTTCAAGATAATTTGAGAAAATTTTCTTAGTTTGGATTATGTGACACATGTTTCATACCTCTTGAATGCTTAAAATAGAAAAATTGAATTCTTGTTATTACAAGCACACTTCATGATAAAATTATGTGAGATTAACTCCTATATGAAAAAACTAATCAAAAGTATTTATATTATATATTCATGATAATATAAGAACAATTTCTTATAATTGGGCATGCATCACATGTTTTGAACTCAAATGTCACATTGAAATTTTAAAAAACCCACTTTTGGTTATTACAAACACACCAAGATTGGAAATTTTATGAAATTTGTTCCTAAATTTCAATAAATGAATCAAATATTATTTTCCTAGAGTTTCATGAAAATAAAATATTATTTTATTAGAATAGATAATGTGATACACATTTTGAACTAAAATGTCACTTTTAAATTAAAAATATGCCTTTTTAGTCATTCTAACTACACCTCACGTGGTAATGTTGTGTGGTTAATTACTACATACCAAAAAATAATTGATATTCAGCTTACTATAATTTCATGAAAATACGATCATATTTTCTTAGAATTGATCATGTGATGAATGTTTTGAACAAAAATGTAACTTTTAAATTACAGAAAACACACTTTTGTTCATTTTGACCACATCGAGAGTCAAAATGATGTGAGATTCATTACTACACACTTAAATTTAATAAAAGTTTATTTTATTATGGTTTCATTAAAATAATACATCATTTGATTAAAATTGTGCATATGATACAACTTCTCAACTAAAATATGACTTTTAAAATAAAAAACAAAATTTCAGTCATTTAGTCCACACTATGTGTTAGAATGAACCACACATCATTCCTATATGTCAAAAATAAATAAAATACCATTGAAGTAGACTTTCATGATAATTGGATCACATTTTCTCAGT
Organism: Viscum album; assembly: GCA_963277665.1. Taxonomy (NCBI): domain Eukaryota; kingdom Viridiplantae; phylum Streptophyta; class Magnoliopsida; order Santalales; family Viscaceae; genus Viscum; species Viscum album. Next base: position 1,678,147,748 of record OY728119.1, on the reverse strand, counting down.
TTTGAGTATGCGATGTGTGTTTTTTCCCTCTTGAAATATTAAAATGGAAATGTACACTTTTATTCATTGAAAAAACACCACATGTTAGAATGATGTGTGGTTCATTACTATAAAATAAAAACGATTCAAATTTTTTTCCCTATAATTTCATGAAAATTTGATATAATTTTCTCAAAATTGATCATGTTACACATTTTTTAACTAAAATGTCACTTTTAAATTAATAATTCATAAATAAATACCTTCTGAATAATTATCTAAGAATCATGAAAGAACAACACCTAACCATTCATCCTTGAGTTAATCTCATTGATCATCTCAATATGTTTGATAATCAAAGTTTGTATAATACTAAAGAAACATAAATAAAGTAATTAATAATAATGATGTAAAAAAGTTTATATATTTAAAAATAGACACTTATAATAGATACCCATAAAGGGATTTGAGTCATTCCATGGGAAAAGAAATACTTCATAAATTTACATATGTTTTAACCTTAATCATTGCAATTTTTCTATTTTATAAATTATGATAACAATAGAATCTATAAGAAATTTTTATTACATATGTTTCAATACTAAATTTTTAGTATATATACTAATACATTTTTTCATCTATAGTATCTCATAAGTTTATACTTGTTTTTAATTTTCCTTTAACCTCTTATCATTTAATACATTAGCATCAAACTACCAAATAAAACATGAATGTTAATAAATATTATATAAAATATAATTGAAATAATATAAAATGATAAAAATATAATTTTTACTTGTTATAAAGGGAAATCATGTATAGTTAATTTTTCAATAATCCAAACTTGGATTTATAATATATATCTTAAGTTTAACAATATTTATTATAACAAGCATGTAGTGTATCTTAAAATGGAATTTAAACATTTATTAGTACTACATAATAATAATATCAAATTATCATAATAATGACCAATGTATGAAGCTTTTCCCTTGCATAATTGGTATTAAGAATAAGATATCGTTTGTTTCCTTTACTTTAAACACTTTCAATTTTTTTGATTTATCTTTAATTTCATCTCCATCCATTGATATTGATTTTGATGAATGAATATGGGGGATTTCAAATCGAAAATATTTTTTTAATTGAAAGTGAACAATAATTTTGTATTATAAATATTTAGGAAAAAAAATCTATTAAAATTGTAATAGAAATCATACATAAATAAATAGAAACCATAATTTTATCAATGTAACACATATATACATGTATGATGGATGCTCCAAACCATTAAGACTTTATAATTTCATTTATATTTTCAAGAGAGATAAAATCAAAAGACTCTTGGCCATATATAAAATCATTGAAATTAATATTTTATATAATTATACTATTTAAAAAATTAATTCCCAGGCGTATTTATAATTATTAATCGTCTATTGAATGATGGTAAAAAAAATAATACCAACATACATTCATGATGAAATATCTTATCCCTTTGACTTCATTGACAAAGATGTCTATTTTCCCTTCTAAAATTACATATAGTATTTTTAAAATTTTATATTTATCATAAAAGTTATTGAGTATAATTTATGATGGAAATTTAATACCCCTTTCTTATTAGGGTTGTTGATAAGACTGATCATCCATGTGATGAATGTTCAAATATTTCATTAGTTCGAACATCAAAATCATTATTAGAAAAATTTATCTCATCTATTTAATCATGATAAAGTATAATCCAAACACTTAGATGACTTAATGATAATAGTGTATAATGAATATTTTTATCTGAACAATTTTACACCAAAAAACTAAAAACAATTTGGTGGGTGGGTTCCGATAGATATAGTCACAAATAATTTCACCTTGAAATATTTCCAAACAACTATGGAATCAATACTTGGTTTCTATTTCAATATTAAAAAACAATACTGTAATCACTAAATAATGTATGTTTAACTTTTTTGGGTTCAGTTATACTTTTATTTGCGGTTGGTTAACTAATTACCTCACTTCCTTTAGTTTCATGAGTAGTTTTTCTTCTTTAATTAGCAATTCTTCATGTTTCACAACCTTTGTTTCTACCTATTCATATTCCATGTCAGTATAATTCCTCATTTACTTTGTTAATAAGTCCCTTGAAAAGACTACAAAACCCTCTCTTCTAACCCATACATACTTCTATGGATGATACAAAACCATAAAAAATAGTAAATTTTCATTTTTAGATATGAATCATCTTGTGTCTAGAAAAAATCAAGAAAATACCTTTTTAAAACTAAAAAAATAGAAAATATTAGTAAAAAAAATTTCTTAGAAAATAACCATGTAAACTTATAAAGGTATCTTATAAGGATTGAGCAGTATTGAAAGTGGTATATTCTATTCATGTCGCAATTGTTAAAAATAATATTTTATTCACACCTTTGGTAAAAAGTACCTTGTTCAGAAAACGAAAAGAATATTATTTTTTATCATTTTAATAAAATTTCAACCATGGTAAAAATGAATTTAAATGATCATTTAAGAATATTTAAAAATATTGTTGAAATATTTTTTTTGTAAAACATGGATATGGAGAAAAGGGTTTCTAATCGAAAGTGGAGAAATATGGTCATATTTTCATAAAAAAATTCTATGAACCATTTTGAGTTCCAAAGAGAGAAAAATGGTACTCAAACATCAAAATTAAAAAAATATGCATAGGAGAAGAAAAATGAAATGGGTTTATCAAATAATTATCATATAATTTCCTTAAAGTAAACTTAAGAATAAACAAACCTAATTTAAAACAGATTGAAACATAAATCCCTTACAGATTTGGTAACTATTGAATCATAATCCCTGTGTAAAAATAAATTCAAATTAATATTTAAATATAATGAACATTAATATATTCATGATATAACATGTCAATGGGGCAGTATATAAACCTTATAAAATAAATTAGGTGCATAATAAAATTTCATATCCAAAAGAAGGAAAATTTGATATGAATAACCCTTACAAGTTCATAACATTGAATTAATAATTACTCAATGAATATATTATATTTAATAAAAAAAACAAAAAAACAAACATAAATACAAGAAAAATAATTCAAATTCCATTTCACACATAATATTGGAATAATATATTCAATGAATATGTGATATGACCCAATGAAAGAAAATTGAGTTATGAAATCCCACACTGCTTTAGTAACTTTTAAATAAAAATAAATTAGATAGAGTAACATAAATTATAACATTAAATACCAATAAGTATGAATTATTAATTTTATAACAATTTATAGGGCCTTATATATACTATAGAAAATAAATTGGGTGTGAAACATTAAAACATGCCTTAATGAAGGAAAATTAAGATGAAATCCCCTACCTTGAGTCCAGACATGTCATATATGTCCTTTAACTCCTATGTAATAAAATTATATCAATCATTTTTATATTTAAGAAACTTTAAAATATTATTAATTTAATATTAAACTATTTTTTTCATTTATTATATTAATATATTTAATTACTTAATCATTAATGTCCATGTCGGGTTCTTTGAGGGTGTTCTCTTCATAATTTAAAAATTATTTTGGTATGTTGACCATGGGAAAATAGGTATTTATTCCATCATACTAAGAATAATAATAATGAAATAATTATAATTTTTACACATTAGTTACACTTTTTAAAACTAACCCTCAAATGTGGTTATAAAATTTTAACTATGTTATAATCAGGGAGACGATATGTCATACATACTCAGGAGTAATGTTTTCATTTTTAAAAGTGGATAAAAGAAAGAATTTAATTTTAATTTTATATTATAGTAGTATTATTATATCATAAATATCATATTATTTCTTAAAATACATTTATATATAGTATCTATGTGATGTGGTCATGAAAAAGGAATCACATCGCTTCAGGGATGTGGTAATCTACACATGCACACGAACATAGTTATCATTTTACAATCAATGGAAAGTTAAGAAATTAGATGATATATTATATTAAAGGAATAAAAAATATGAAATTTATGACATATATGTACATTAAATCCATCATTATAACTGTCTGTGAGTGGAGATGATGAAAAATTAATTACATCGGTTCACGAGGTTGTAGTCCTCTATACACATGAATGATCTTTTCATTTACCATTTGATAGAAGATGGGATCTATATAAGTTATAAAATTAAGATAATAAAATATAATTATATGTAATATATTTATTTTATTATTTCATCATGTTTGAATAATATTTGAAGGAGTTAGAAGAAGAAATAAAATTAAAACATCTGGTTAAAAGCTATAAATCTTCATCAGAGAACCTCCTTTGCTTTACACCTTAATCTATCTAATGTTTGAATTATGAAAAAAATAAGAACTCTATAATTTTTATTGAGATGTTAGTATATGATTCATGTATTTATTGACCAAACTAAATGGATCTTGAAGTGTGTAGAGAAGAGAGCAGGGTGTTACCTTTCATAAGTGAGGGAAAAGACATTCTTGGAATTTACTAATGTATTAAATTAAATATATTAATTTTCAAGTTCAAATGGATAAAAAATGATAAAAATAAAATAAAATATTTTTATGATTCTAAATACACTCATAAAATAAACTTTTTAAAAGTTTGTTTATATTTTTACTCATATATATTAGTTTTAATCCCCGTCAACCCAGTTGACAATTACCATTATATTAATATTTTTTATTCTTTAGGGGTAATGAAAGTTAATATAAGAGGGAAATTGAACCATAAATATACCATGGTTAATATTTTAAACTAAATTCCATTAAATTGGATGAATAGATGTTTTTATGAATTCTAAATCATTTAATAAAATATTTTTTATTATAAAATATCATTATTGTCATTTTTGAAAATAAATGAAATATTATAATATTATATGTATCTAAATCATGTAAAACGGTTCCAAAATAAAATTTATTGTAATAAAATTAGTATATGGTATTAATATAATCAAGAAATAAAATTTATACAGGTTTAGATATCATTTTAAGCCTTATATTTCGGTTTAACCACTTAGTTAACTAATTTTAACCTTAACCATGGTAATGAATTTCAATATAAAAGTGTTATTATTTTACTTATAAGGTGAAAATTGGATAAAAAATGTCCAAGTTACGATATTTTAGATCATTTAACATCATAATTTTTCTCTTTAAAGATTTTATTATTTTTAAACAATTTTATAAATTATTATTTAATATATAATATCATTAATGACATTTTTACACTATTAATTTAGTTTGACTTTATTGGTAAGAATATTATAATGGATTTAAAATATAAACCTTAAAAACATCCCTAATATGGTATATAGATCAATTAAATTCTTAAGGAACTATAAAATATCAATTTTTTTTACTTTTATTGTTTTTAAAATCATTTACCTGATTTTTCCACTACTTGCACAAACACTATGTCCGTGTTGCCAAAGAATTAAAATAATTATTTCAAAAATAAAAATTAAAAATAAATTAGAATTATATTATATTTCAAATAATCATTTATAACCAAACATAATTTGTTTTTATCTATTTCAAAAAATTCTATAACTATTAAAAGAAAGAAAGTGACATTTTTGGATTTACCTTTACTTATAATATTATAAAGGTCAAAATAAAATATAAATGATAGAAATATCATATTTTAGTATTTTGGATGATTATGTATGAAATAGACTCAAACAATAAAATTAATTCAAGTAATTTAATGAATTTAAATCCTTATCACATTAGTTTTAACCCACATTAACGCACTTTACCTTTACTATGGAAACAAAAATTTATTATGATTACAATTCATAATGACTAAAAATAAAATGTTATTACTCATAAAATCTGTAAATAATAATTCAAAATATGAAATCCACTTTTAAGGATATAATTACTTGAATTTTCAAAAATTAATTTTATATAAAAATGCAATACATAATAAGAGATAGTTTTTTAGAAAAATGCATTTTTATGCCCAAAAATAAACTTATACCAAAATATGGGATGATGAGGATTAAAATGTAATTAATTAGAATATATATTAATAAAAAATAATTAGTTTTTTTAGCTAAATTTCAATATATAATGGTACTTATAAATTACTTCATTTAATGAAAAGAAATTATAGTTTAATAAAAATAATTATTTTTCACTATTCACTACCATAATAATATTTTCAAATTCGAATGGCCCGAAGGCCTTCATTTTTATTGATTTTTGATAACCCCCATTTCAAGGGATGAGGGGGAACCCTTACAAGGCCCGTAGGCTCTAAGATTACAAAGCCCGTAGGTTTAAGAGATTACATGACCCGAAGGTCTTAGGGAAATCAACCAGACTATCTACAAGGAACTACCCCTCCCCAGTGTCTGCGTCATGATAGTAGCTCTCCACCTTTGCATGTCCATCTGGACAGGCTTCCTGTGAAAACAAATGTTGGTCCCAATGGCATATCCATACCCTCTCATTCTGAAAAATCCATTTTTCTCTGCTCTGGTGAGTGCACCTGCTCTGAATCCTCTTCTGGGGCTGCTCCTTTTTTGTAGTGTGTCTGAGGAAACTGCATGTGGCCCGAAGGCCTTGAGTTAGCCCAAAATCCCTACTGACCTAAAGGCTTGGGTGGCCTTAAATCCCTACTAACCCAAAGACTAGGTTACAACGGTCATAATATAATAACATTTCATGGTTTTTTTAGGCTTGGTGTTACGTGTCGTATACGCTATAAAATATTATTTTATTTGAAAATATTAGGAAATTAAATTTTCCCTGACGTTTAATAAATTTCACCCTTGTAATTTAATCATGAGATCATTAATTAAGGGTTTGACATTTGATAATTCGTTTCATGAAAACCCACATCACAAAAGGGTATAATAAAACTTCATCTTGAGAAGAGGGAAAAGTAAATATGAAGGTCATATAGAATAACACAAAACTAGGTTTCCAAATAGGAGAACATTAGTGGTAAGTGAAAATATGGACATGGAGGAAAATTTAATATCTAAATAATGATGGGGAGTAACAGAGAACATTGATTATAATAAATTTAATGACCATGATAAAATTAATTACCATAAAACTGTAAATCAATATTGTGTAAAAAAACATGGATATGGAAGAAAAATGTTTTCTGGATGAAGGGGGAGAGATAAGTTCAATTTTTCTTAAAAAAATTTGGAACCATTTTTATTACCAAAGAGAGAAAAATTATACTTAAACATCAAAGTTAAAAAAAATATCCAAATGAGAAGAAAAATTAAATGGGTCTATCAAATAAGTATCATATAATTTTCTAAAAGTAAATTCAAGCATAAACAATCCTGATTAAAATAAAATCGAAACATAAAAACCTTATGGATTTGATAATTTTGGAATCATACTCCCCTGAAAACATAACTTCAAATGAATCTTTAAATATCACAAACATAAGGATATTAAAGATATAACATGTAAAAGGATAAATATATTCACTTCATAAAATAATATAGATATATAACATAAATGAATGTCTCAATGAAGGAAAATTTGTGACCAATAACCCATACAATATCATATCATTGAATTAAGAATTAATAAATTGAGATATTATGTTTAGTAAATTTAAATCCAAAAAATATGGGAAATAAAACAGAAATCAATCATAGGTCCTTTAAAACATAATATTGGGATAATATAATCACTAAAGAAGTGATAAAACCCAATGAAAATAAATTTAGTTCTGAAATCCCACACCTTTTTGGTAACTTTCAAATGAAACCCCATAGATTGAGTAATATTAATTGAAACTTAAAATACCATGAATTATAAAGGATTCATGATATAAAATGTAAAAGGGAAATATATAGACCATATAAAATAAATTAGATGTATACTTTTAACACATTCCTCAATGAAGTGAAATTGAGACAAAGTCCCTCACCTCAAGTCCAGAGTTTCCTTGTATGTCCTTTTACTCTTATATATTAAAATTTTATAAATTATTTAATTGTTTTTGAACTTTTTATAGTTTTATTAATTTATCATTAAACCATTTATTTCATTTATTATAATAAAATATTTAATTACATAATCCAGTCTTGAAATTTTCAACTTGTATTATTCAATAATTTGTTAATATATATACTATAAATATATTTAGTAAACCCATGGATCTATTTAGTAGATATTTTTTACCTAGAAAACATTTGATAATTCAAGTCATACTTAGAGAAATTTCATTCCTTGGTCTTCAGAAAGTGGTAAGATAAATCATTTTTTTCTATATGTTTCCAATATATCTACCTTGAAAACTTATAGTGCTCCAACTAACCAGTTCTAGACACATCCCACTCATTCTTTTCCAAATGAATATTTTTTTATCACTACACTTGAATTATTAAAAAATTATTTTTTGTAATATACATATCTCATTGGAATTTATTGATGTCATAGACCCTTTATATTTATTCCTTATAGAGATATACCATATAGAATCCTTTTGGCTACATCATATAAACATATTCCATAAGGATTACTCCGAATGAGGTGTCCTTGACTATCAATAGCCCAATATGATAATAATAGAAGTATTATTTGACATTTATAATACAAAATTATTTTAGTCATGCTGATTTATGTTCAGATCTTGTCATATACTAGACCTTTCAATAATTAATCAAGATTTTTTGGTATCATCTTATACCATACATGTGTAGTTTCTCTTGAATACTCACAATCAGTATCAAGTCTTAAAAAATTCAAAATATATAATCTTTGAATTTTGATACTTGGAGTCCATTACTTGAATTTATACATACTTTTCTTCCTTATAATATTACAATTTACTGATTCTTTAAAAGAAACTTTATTTTGAAATAATAAAATATGTATCACCCACCATGGTGAACATACACCTTATAAATTCCTAAAAAATATGTATTTATGGAACTATTTATCATAGTAATCTCAGTGGAGTCTAGAATTCTTATGCTAAATTATGTGTATCTAGAGCCTTAACACATAAAATTTAAGTATGATCCCAATATATTCAAAGAGATATGATTCCTTTGTGGGAATATGGTTGGTCTTGAATAGATGTTAATATACTTAGTGGCTATAGGATTATTAACTCAGTTTCATTTTAGTGTTTTATTGTTGGTTTTTGGCTAAACCCAACCTTTAAAAAATGGTTTTTAATAGACACTTGTGGTAGTGTCCTAATAGATTATTATCATATCACAATTGATTTGATATCCATTGGATCATATAGTTGGTATATAGTTAGTTATTTCACTTCTATTTTCAAATCATGTCTTGGAAGAAATAATGGAAGATTTGAAATATATATAAGACTCATCATTGATCTTCCTCTTACTACTATCATGACATTTATGTACATAAGGAAATTTAATATTGGGATTACCAATACTTCATTTATATGGTCAATTATTACTTGGTTAAGATGTTCACTAATAATCCACCATAGATATTACTCAAACTTTACCAAGTTCACTCATTTACATCACTGAGTATTTCTAATGTTTCTTAAAGGGATATCATGAAGTATATAAAGTTACCTTTATATTTTATAATAGTTTATGTGTCCATTTTTAACTAACTCTTAAAATATTTTTGACTTACATTTATTTATAAAGTCTTCATTATATAAAACATGATACTTAGTTTGTTTATATATTTAGTATCTTAGCTCAATTGATGTTGATTTTTCTTTTGTGATTATAAATAGGTAAACTACTTTTAGTTTTGTTTTACCAATAATAATATTTCTATAATAGGGTAAGAGTATTATATTTATTAATCATAATTATTTTTAATGGAAAAATTTGATTCAAGATTTACTAATCCAATAGTTTATTCTTTAAAGCACCATAACTACATTTATTACAAATATGGAATAATTTATCATTGTGTATAGCTAGTAATTATGTTAAATGTTTTGGTAACTCTTATTAAAAACATGAATCAATCCATTATGTTAATGAGAAGTAGTGGGATCCCGTTGGTTCTTGTAGGAATATTCCTTTCTTAGATCCTTTTGAGTTCACTCTATAACCTTTTTTTTTCTTTCTCATTTCATATATTTAAATATATGTATGTTGTTAGCATATTTTATTGAATACAAAAGTTGTGAATATAAACTAAATTAATATAACTGAAGTGGATAAAACTATTTTATTATTCAATTAATTGTAATTTCTTTTCCAGTGTCCATATTTCAACATAATAAGAAAATAACCTCTTTTTCACTATTCTACCTTTAAATCCTTTGTCTCTTTGATGGATTTTGTAAAAGATATTTTGGATTTCTTTTATCTATGGTATTTTTAAGGTTTAAAAAAATTACCATAACGGTTGTAGAAATAGGTTTCAACCAATACTTATCTTCTTGGTGGATTATGGAAAAAGGTTTACTGAGTGATTTATCCATTTCATTTATACAGGCTTGGAAAGATAAGGATAACCTTGGTGATAAGGATAATAATATACTATTAATGGATATTTTATTATCCAAGGGGAAGCTCAATTTATCTAACTAATCAATATACCCAAGTATTTTGAAATCGTGATCAGTAGCTAGATTACTTTCTTCCAGTTTACGCTGATATAGTGCGTTAAAAATATTATCTATTTCAAGAATTTCCTTATCTTTCTAATAAAAAAGATGAAGATATATTATGGTGTAAGAACCCATGAATTTATATTATATCATAAAATCAAAAATAGTAGTTGGTAATATAATACCTTGAAAATACGAATCATCCTCAACATATCTCTAGAAGACGTCATTTTCCCCTTCACTCACCAGCTGGGGTGGAAAAATAGGAATAGGGGATTCCAACACATAATAAAATATTTTTGATAATAATGCATCGAATAAAATATTGTACCATATATAAAAAAAATTATTTGAAATGACATAAACAAAGTTAGTGAATGATTGTACTATTTTTGTGATTTTTGTTGTCATTTTCTATAATAATTATAATAAATGATTAATACCTAACTCAATTACAATTTATGTTAAGAATTATGAAATTTATTTTTTTAAGTATCCCACTATTTTTTCAAGTCTCAATAGCCCTCTCCATTGAAATTATAATGTCCCATCACTCAAGAAATTTTAATGGAAAGGATCCCTATTCCCTTTCTTATAATCCATATATAGTCCATGAAAATTATAAGAAATAATTTATATAGGTTTTCTTTCCAAATATGGGATTCTTATTCCTTGATCTATTAAGTGGAATCCCCAATCCTGAAATCCTAATTAAGATTTCTTCAACACTTGTCTCAAATTTTTTATTGGTTAGATGTGGGATATTAAACGCAATAAAAATTTAGTTATGTCATCCCACTCTCTTAGTTAATATTTCATGATAATTAAATATTCCCTTGAAGTAGGATGAACCAACAACTTAACAAGGGGTTAATATTATTTCAAATGATGGAAGACTTAATGAAATAATATTATCCTGAGGGAATTTATTTATTATTTACAAAATGTATCTTACTTTATCTTATATAAGTTGTTTTAATATTATGTGGGTTTTACTTAAGTGATTAACCATGGTTTTATAAAAAATTTATGCATAATCCATTTATTTATATTCTAACTTTTCACATTGGTTTTTTATATGATCACGATCTTTCATGAAAAAAATAACATGACAATATAAATTTTTATTCAAAAAACTCATTTAAAGGGTAAATGAGAACTAAAATAAAAGTCAACCTATCCCAAACTCAACCGTATGGAAAATCCTAATTCTATTAAATAAAAATTTAAAGAGGATGAATCTTTTACCCAGTATAAACTCCAATCGATAGAGGTTCCCTCCATTTCTAGATCCTCCTTGATAATATCCTTGAAGTGATAGGTCATCTTGTACAAAGTATGAATATATTACTCTAGATTTATTTTCCCCTTGTTAATACTATAATCAAGGATCTAATCTTGTTTTCCAATCTAAATTTGTTTCTCATTATTAAGATCAACTTGGAGATGCCTCTAAAAAATCCTATCTTTTTCCTCTAGAACTTTGATGTTGAATAACCCCTCCAACATATATTCTTTGGAGTGTAGAAGAATAACCAAGTATTTTTATTTTTCAACTAACTACTTTCCTACATCCTCTTAAACACTATCCGTCAACTCCTTTTCAAGATATTGTCTTGGATCCACCCTCATACCACCTTGAGTATCCATTTCTCCAAGAGAAGGAGTTACAAACTACTCAGTCTACCTAACCAACCCATGGGTAACTCCCCATTTAAGTGAAAATTCTACTATCCTTACATTTTTATTAGTTTTATTAGATTTTACTACTGATCTAGTGACCATGGGTTTCAGTAGCATTTATTAGTCTTTGAATTTCCATGTCATTTTCCCCTTGTTCACTAAAAAATTTCCAGAAACATAGTTACTTTTCTTTCCATTTCTTGAGTAAGTCTTGACATTTAGTATCACCTGGTTATCATGATCATAGTCTACATATGCTAGGGAGTTTATTTATTTGTCTCTCATCTCAGAATCCACTAGAGTCATTGACCTAGTCTACTTATTTTTCTATATTTGAATTACTATTTCCAACCATTAGTATCTACATCCTCCACTTCATTCCCATTTAGATTAGATAATCAATTTTTAAATAGATAGAGATTATGATATCCTTCTATCTAGATGACCCCTGCACTTGAGAAACTATTCCACTCAAATGGGGGAAATCCTTTAATGAATAAAAAATATTTGAATTATCACTGGTGCCAGAGGTAGAACAACCACTAGTGACAAAATCAACCACCTACCCTATTCCCTCCCCATATACCATGAAAATATACCAATTATTAGTAGACATAGTATATGAAAAGTAATGGATAACATATGAGAATCTTATCCCTCCATCTCTTATTATATGGCCAATTTTCTTGGAAGAATCAAGGTCACGCCTCAAGATGGAAAAAAATTATGAAACCCTCGGTCCCAGTTGCTGAGGTCTCTCATTTCACCCTAATAACTATAAGTTTCAAAACATTAAAAACCTGAGATGGATTAAAGGAGTCCCACAATTACCCATTTTTTGAATTTTTAAAGATCATAAACTATGAAACCATATTTTGAATAGAAAGAGGGATAAAATTCATATAGTACTAGTTTCTTTCAACATAGTTTTCTATCAATCTCAACAATAATTAAATAGAGTAGAGGATTGTGTTGGGACCAAGTTAGATGGATATTGTTTCTGGATTCTAAAATAAGTTTTTTTGATAGTTTTTTCTTTTTTCTTCAATAAAATAAAATAACATTACTTTGTAAGTTTCTGTGATTGTATGATCGGATGAAATAAAGCATAGTAATTAGAAGATCAAACATAGTTTTGATAATAATGTTCATAAGTTTAATTTTTTTGTTATGGAAATGTTTTGTGATTAAAGAAGTTTTCAATACTCCTATTGTGACCAGAATAAAAGTTTCTATCAGTATAAAATAATTTATTGGATTTTTAATGTCTCTATAATAAATTTGAGGATTATTTGATGTTTGGTCAATTCACAAATATCATAAGTTATCTGAGAAACTTGTGATGAAATCTTTATTAAAAAAAGGGGGATATGATGTGTCTTGTACCATAAGTTAAATAATGATATTATGATCCAAAAATTTTCAAATTCATGAGGAATTCATGATATAAGAAATTTCTTTTGGAGGAATAATGTTTAGAAGAAAATAATTCAATACTGACACTAGTCCATTAGACACGGTATGCTAATGATTAATCATTATAAAGAAAGTTTATGGATGTATATAAGATATTGGACTTTATTAAGACCAATGTGTGTAAGAAATTCATAAACCAATCAATCAGATGACAATACACAATTTAGTCAACTATTTAATCAAGTTAAATTGTATTAAATTGAGTCGAGAGGAAAAGAAACTTTGGCTTATTTTTCAAGTGGGTAAAGAGTTATCAGACACGAAGTGGTTCTGATTAATCAAACATGAATTTACACTAATAAATTTGAGTAAGATAGAGACTAATCCAATAGAAAAAAGATTAAACTGATACTTCATTGGATGTAGGACCATCAGTCTGAGGAAGTTGTTGATCTTTTGAAGAAATGTAGAAATTTTGAGAATCTGTTGTTGAAATGTTTTTCAGGGGGGGTTGAAGTTTCGATTGAATTTATCCCAAATGGTGATGATATATTTTGAAGTTTCAATGATGTTTATGGGAAAAGAAAATTGGAAGAATTCTAATGAAGTTACAACAATGTTTATGGAGGAGTGTTTTCAATGTTTTTAATAGTTATTTTTTTCTTTTGGTATAGAGAATTGATATGAGGATGCATTATTTTTTCAAATTGTCATTGTAATGAGAAATCTTAAGTCTTACAAATGTTTTCATTGTAATTAACTTGGAAAAAAATTGAAAAATGGTTAGAAAGTTAGAAGAAGTATGAAGTGTAGAGAAGATTTGAGAAGTCTCAATAATAATTTAGAAGTGTTAAAAAGCACTGAAAGAGTAAAATATGAAGTGAAAATAAATTCAAAATTTTAGTTTTAGGAAATTCGGTTGAGTGGGAAAACATTTCAAGTTCCTGATAATACTTCTTTTGACCTACCTATTAATTGAATAAGTAGATCATAATTTTTGACAATGAAGTAATGTTCACGTGTGAAGAAAGTGAGAGAATTCAATGAGATATAATAAGGTTTGTACACATAGTTTTTTTATCAATATATATGGGTAGAATAATCATAAGTAAGGATAGTAATAAGAGGCTACCCGATTGGACTGATCCACCAGATGAAAATTTCTGTTGAAATTTTGAAGTGGTTTAAAATTATTTCCTGGGTATTATTTCCTTATTAGTTTTCTTGGTTGAGGTATTACACATAAGAATTAGAATGATCCGTCATATTGAGTTTTCATAAAAAATTCCATAAAGGTTTTTTATACCTGCTGTTGGGTAGGAAAGTGAAGAATTGAGTTTTGAATTTATTCAAGTGGTTGTTCATAAGGAAAAATAGTAACTTTTTTTGAACCAACTAGTGAAGTTTTCATTACATGTTACACAAACTTGTTTACATCATTTATGTTAAAATAAGAACATGAACTGTTGTATTGATCATAGCACTTCACAAGTGTAAGGGTATATCCTACTTTTTGTATCCACACAAAATGATTTTTTTCTAGTGGATTACGTGGTATTGGATTCTTTACAAACCACAATAAGGATGTAACTACTCTTTTTGACCAGTGAACCTAGTAAATACTTATGTTTCAATGGATGTGTGATTGTTTTGTTTTCAGAAAAGTGATAAATATTTAATAGGAGGAGAAGTTTGTTTAAAAATAATTAAAGCTTAAAAGAAAAAGATATCACTGATTCAACCCCTCCCCCTATTAGTGATATATTGATCTAGGATGGGCATTATAAATTAGTATCAGAGTGAAAGTTCCCTTAATTTACACTTTGCTGAATTTTTTGAAGATAAGTTGTTACAAAGAATCTAAATTTTGTGAATAATAAGGTGATTCTAGTATTCGATGAAAATAACTATCATATCTAGAAATATAAATTGTTTCCATATCTAATGTCTTTTGGGTATTATGTTTTGTAAGATTCTATAGATGCATTTCCTCCTATTGATAAAAAAATTATACTTACTTTTATAGATTATATGAATCTTGAAAATGATGGAATATATAAGAATGATTCATTAACATCAATTTATAAAATTGAGTTTCTAAGAGTGAAGGGAGTTTCTACCACTAAAGGTATCTAGGAAAAGTTGAAGAACTTTTATAATGGAAATAAAAATGTATAGAAAGACAATTTGCAAATCTGGAGGTTAAAATATGAATATATTAAAATGGATGATTATGAATCTATTGGTGACTTCTTTAAAAGAGTGAATGATATTTTTATCACCATAATATGTCTTTGGGACAATTTGGAAGAATCAACTATTTTTGAAAAGATCTTGAGAATTCTTATTGATAAGCTTGATTGAAAAGTTTTTTCTTTGGAAGATAAATATTCTAAAAATATATCTCTTGATGACCTTTATAGTACACTTATTAATTAAGAAATGATAAGGGAAAAATTTATGGAAGGAAAAAAATGCTGATAGAGAAATGGTCTTTAAGGGTACCAAGAAATAAAATTCAAATAAGATTATTTTAGATGAATATGCTGGTGAATTTGAATAAAAAAATGAGGTATTTAATAATCTTGATTAATTTTTATTTTTGTTTTCTAAAAAGTTTAAAAGAGGTATAGAAAAGTATAAAGAGAAACTTCCCTAGAAATGTTTCAAATGTGGTTCTATTGGGAAATTTGTGGTGAATTTCTCTTGATGAAATAGTGAGTTAGATAATGATAAAGATAATAGAAGGCCAAGAAGATCTTGGAATAAATAGGGTGACAAGACAAAATACTATTCCAAGGGAAATTATAGAAAGTTCTGTAAATCTAAAAGGAGTTTCTTTTTGTCTAAATACAATGAAGAAGAGGGAAGTCAAGTTGAGGATGAAAATCTTACCAAAGTTTCTATAGAAAGAAAATACATTGAAATAGTTAATCATGAAGAGTTTTGAAGTAGTATTTTCAAAGATAAATAGAATGAGTATGAATTTAATCTAAAAATATAACTAAAATAATGTATGAGAATGATTTTAAGACATGAAAAGGAGATCAATAAGTTGAAAAAGGAAATTACTACATCAAAAAATCAAGAATATCTTCCTGAACAGAAAGAAAAGATAAATGAATAGATTGATTGTCTGAAGAAGTATATTGATAAAGAAAATAATCATAACAAACATCTTTAAGTTAATTTGAAAGATAAAGAGGAAGAGTTGGAACTTGTTCAACAAAATTTTCTAAATTTGAGTATGGATTTACAAGCTTCAAGAACCCTACCTATGAATTTGGTTAATTTTCAAGGAAATGTGAATAGGAGAAGGATAATAATTGACCTTCAAAGGTCAAGAAGAAAATTTATGTTTCTCATAATAAGAAAAGAGTTGAGAAAATCATGTATGTGGCCAAAACCAATTTTTTTAAATTCATAAGTTTCTAAAATTTATGAGTCTAAAACCAAAGTTTCTAGGAAATATGATTATTATGAGGTTAGAAAGAATTATGAAATTAAGAATAAAATTTTGGCTGATGATAGAAAGTTTGGGACTGATCAAAGTAATGATGTTAATGATAATAAACATGATGAGAAACATTTTCTCAATTTCGAATAGTATGAAAGTTACAGAGGGATGTATTCCATCTATGGTTACTACTGGTATTGTGGTGGATTTGGGAATACATAAAATATTTATTGGTTCAATAAAAAATATTATAATTGTTCAATGAGTTATTAATCAAAGCTCAAGGAGGAGTCAATACTCACAATGGAAGAAACCTAAGAAGAATGTCTTAAAAAATATAAGAAGGATATTCTAAAAGTTTAAAATAGATTCCGAAAAATTGAAAATATTTGTGAAATATGTGAACAACCTGGATAACTTGAAATAGGATGTCTTGTTTTTTTACTAGAAAAAAACATGTTTATAACAATTCTCAGAATTTGTATGTGAATAAATATAAAGGGAATGAAAAAATTAATTATTGTAATTATAGAAAATTATCTCAAAGATAAAAAATAAGAATGACCTTGGATCTTGGATATCGGGTGTTCTTCTCACATGATACGATATTTGAAATTGTAGAAAAAATGTGAATGATTTCAAAGAAGAAACAACGAAGTCTAGAAATGATGAATCCTTCATAATCAATGATGTTGGATCTACTATTATTGGGGAAGAAAATATAAAATAAAATAAATATTTGTTAGTTGATGAGATGAAACACAACTTTTTGAGTTCTTCATAACTTTTTGATGAAGTAAATAATTTTTTTCTTCATAAAAGATATTTTTTTTTTCTGAAAATAGAGGAAGATGGAAGGGTTGTTACAAAAGGACAACACACAAAAGGAAACTTGTTTCAATTTGGTGATGTTCGCAACTCATGTTACTTAATCATGAATGAAGAAAAGCAGTTATGGTATAAATATTTAGGATATATTTGTTAGAGAAACCAGAGAAAGTTATCAAAGATAGATAGTGTCTGAGATATTTCTGAGTTTTCAAGAAGAAGATATCAGTATTATTTTATTTTTTAAAAGGATAAGATAACAAACTATGTGCATAAGAAAGTTTTATACATTCAAATAAACCCCTAGAACTTATTCATTCTGATATATGTGTATGATGAGAAAACAATAAAAAAATTTAGATAAGTAATTTATTTATTTCATTGATGATTTTAATCACATTACTTGTGTTATGTATATGAAACATAAATCAGAATCTGTAAATATGTTTAAGAGTATTAGGAGAAGAGATGAGAAGGAATGTGGGTATTCTATAAAGAAGTTGAGAACTGAAAAAGGTGGAGAGCATAATAATGAAGAGTCCAAAAGTTATCTTTAAATTCATGGAATTTAGCATGAGTTTAGTACACCCTACACACCACAAAAATATTTTTTATAATATTAATAATAGAAGTTTAGTTGAAATGGGATGTACTATGTTACTTGAACATGGAATTTCTCATTTATTTTGGAGTAAATACACAAGAATAACTGTTTATATTCAATATTGATGTTTATATTATCAAAATTATGATATGAATCCTTATGAATTTTTTTATGAAACACTAAGTTTGAAACCCTTAAGAGTTTTTTAGATTCCATGCATCATAAATAACAAACGTGGAAACCTTTGAAAGATTGATCAGAGTGGTGATGATGGAATATTTCTTATCTATGATCTAGATGAAAGATTATATAGATGTCTCAATAAATAGATAAGAATATTAGTTGACTCTGTTGATGTAAAAGTTCTACAAAAAAGTGGGGGAAGATGTGTCAGAATCACATAAAGATGAGGAAGATGAAGAGGATGAACTAATTATTTTTATAAAACTTGATAAGGATGAAAACAATTGTAATACCAAAAAGGATGAAGAATTAGACTCAACTATTTTAAGTAATGATGAATAATTTCAAACATCTCATCCTAGGATGAGGAAGAAATTTGAATCTCAAAACATTATCGGTGACCAACATAACAAGGTTCAGACAAGAAGAACATCAAAATATTCAACACATACTTCTTTGTATTCAAAATTTGATCTGAAAGATGTTAGTTAATCCTTTGAGAATCTGTAATGGATTCAATCCATGAATGAAGAGTTGGATCAAATTGAGAAGAATGAAACTTGGGAATTCATACCTAAACAAAATGAAAAAAATATTATAGGTATAAAGTGGGTGTTTTGGAACAAGTTAAATGAATATGGTGATGTTATAAGAAAAAAAAAGAAATGTAAGTGTGCAAAGTTTACATCCAAATTGAAGGTATTGATTTTGATGAGAATTTTTCTCCAAAAAAAATGTTAGAAAAAATTATAATCTTTCCTACATTTTCTGCAAATAGAACTTATAAAATCTTTCAAATGGATGTAATGTTTACCTTCTTTAATGGAGAATTTTATTAAGAAGGGTATGTTGAGAAACCTTGTGATTTTTTCATTGTAAAGATGAAAGTTTTTTGTGCATGTTAAATAAATCCATATATGGGATAAAAAAAATCCCTGAGTGCATGGTATTCCATGTTGGATTCTTGTTAAATAAAGTTTAGTTTTAAGAAAGGAAGGGTTGATAGTAATCTGTATATCAAATAATTTCATAATATTTCCATTATTTTAATTGTATATATTGATGATATTATATTTTTTAAGAACGATGAATGAAAATGTGAATGGTTTTCTGAAGAAATAAAAATTTTGTTTGAAATTTACATGATTGGAGAAATGAAATAATTTCTTGGGTTAAAAATATCACAAATTAAGAAACACATTTTTATTTCTCAAGAAAAGTATGCTAAGTAACTTCTTATGAGGTTTGGTATGGAATATTTAAAACCTATTTACAAACCAATTTCAATGGGAATCAAGTTAACTAAATATAGAGATGTTATGAATGTTGACTGTAATGAGTTTTAGAAGTTGATTGGAAGTTTATTATATTTGAATGCCTTAAGACAAGACATTGTTTATATTGTTACCTTATGTGAAAGATTACAAAGTGATCCAAAAGAATCAAATATATTGGCTTGAAAAAGGATTCATAGATATATCAAAGGCACAATAGATTTTAGAATCAGGTATTATATCTCAGAAAGTTTTGATTTTTTTGGCTATAAAGATGTTGATTGGGCAGGAAGTATTGATGATAAAAGATACACATATGGTGGATTTTTTTTTTCTGGGGAAATTTTATGTAAGTTAAAATACAAAGAAAAAAAATTCATTTACTCTTAGAAAAAATTAAATTGAGTATGTTATTGATACTCAAGTTTTTACACAACTTATGTGGATAAAGACTCATTTGAAAGACTTACTTTTTAAGTAAAGTTACTTTTTCTCTTGGGTTGTGATAATCAGAGTTCCATCAAACTTACAAGAAAACTAGTACACAATTTTCATTCAAAACATATTTATATCAAATATATTTTCATCAAGGAGCATGTAGAGAAGAATGAAATAAAATTGGAGTATTTTTCTACATCAAAACAAGTTGTTAACATATTCACAAAACCTTTACCAAATGAAGTGTTTTTCATGACAAGGTTGAACATGGGTGTCCATAAATTTTCTCTACAAGGTTGAGATATGTGAATATATAACCTCTCTCATGTTTTCTTTGTATTTTGTTTTTGAAGGGGATAATTTTTTCATAAACCTATCCATTGATATGGGCTAAGGCTTTTAAAGAAGCCTATATGTAGGGGGATTTTTGGGTAAGATGCGAACTCAACATATAAGTGTGAGAAATATTCTGATAGTTTTTTGATTTGGTTTTAAGAAAATTTCCTTTATAGTTATAATTAAATTAAAAAGTTTTTACGCGGTAAAATAAGTGAAAATTTTCAATGATGGGAAGGTTTGAAAGCTGATGAATTTTTTTAAGACGCTAATTTTGGACAACATTGTTTTGGTGTCAATGATTATTATTTATTATAATTTTTTAGATAATTTAGGATTAGAATTTTTGATAAGTGATTCATATCTTGAGGTTACAAAGTTTAGTTATTTATGAACCCTATTTGATAACAAAATCCAAATGGGGATATTGTTGTTACCAAGTTGGATGGAAGTTGTTTTTGGATTCTAAAAGTTGTTTATACTGATTGTTTATTATTTTTTTCAAGAAAAATAAATCAAATTACTTTTTAAGTTTTTGTGATCATATTATAGGATGAAAGGAATCATGGATATCATAATATCAGACTTAGTTTTGATAAGAAAGTTCATAAGATTTAGTTTTTTGTTCTGGAAATATTTTGGGAGTCAAGAAGTTTTCTGGACTCACATTATGTTTAAAACGAAAGTTTAAATCATTATTAAAAAATTTAATGGATTTATAATGTCTATAAACTAAATCTAATGACTATTTTATGTTTGATCAATTAAAAAATATCATAATTTGTTTGAGAAACTTTTGATGCAATCCTTATGAAATAAAGGTGGAGAAGATGTGTTTGGAACCCTAGGTCAGATGATTATATGCTGATATTAAAGTTCTTAAAGTCGTGAAGAAGTCATGATAAAAGAAAATGTTTTTGGAGGAAGAATGTTTGGAAAAAAATAAGTTGATACTAACATTGATCCATCAGATGCGGTGTGCCACATATCAATTAGAGGTAGGAAAGTCTATGAATATATATAAGAAAGTGGAGTTTTTGGGAATGATGCATATAATAAAGTTAGATATTGATCAAATACATGATAATCAATAATAAATTCAACCATTTTAATTAGGTTGAATTTCATTACAATTGGGTGAAGAGAAAAAGAAACTCTGATTTGTTTTTTAAGTGGGTTAAGAGTTATCATAAAATAGGTGGTATTGATTCATCAGACTGGTTTTGATTCCAATATGTTAGATTAAGATAGAGAATGATCCATAATATCTATACTAACACTGATAATTCACCAGAAACAAGATCATCGGGATGAGGAATTCATTGAATTTTTTGTAGAAAAGGTGAAATATTGAGTAAATTTTGTTCAAGTATTTGTCAAAGGATTTTTTTGAAGTTACTACTAAATCTTTTCCATAGGATGATGATATATTTAGAAGTTTCAATAATTTTTATAGAAAAATAAAAGTGATATAAGTCTAATTAAGTTGATTTTTTTTTAAAATAATGTTTTCAATGTTTTTAACAGGTTTTTTAGTTGGTACGAAACATGATTATGAATATAAATTCTCTTTACAAGTGGTCATAAAAATGAGAAATCTTAAGTTTTACATATTTTTTCATTATAATGACCTTGGTATCAGACTTAATAATGGTTATAAAGTTTAAATAAGGCTTAATTATAGATAAGGATCAAGAATTTTTTATAATAGTTAATAAGAGTTGAGAAGCACTGAAAGAGTGAAATATGAAGTCAGAAAAATGTAAAATTTGAGTTTCGAGAAATTTGGTTGAGAAAAAAAAAACATTTCTAATTCACACCCATAATCTTTTTGGGGAACATATAAATAGAATACGTACATTTACTTTATCATAATGAATTAATTTTAATGTTTAAATAAAGTGAGAGTGCTGAAGAAGAGAGAAGAAGGTTTCCGGAAAATGTTTCCTGAGAATTATCTCAGAATAGAAGAAGCATAAGAAAGGATAGTAATCATAGGTTACTGATTAGACCGAGACATCATATGGAGATTTATGGGGAATATTTAAAGTATTTTAGAATTTTTTATAGGGTATTATTTATTTATCTATTTTCCAGACTCTGGTATCAAATAGAGGAATCATACATAACCATCAAATTGAGTTTTTATAAAAAAACGTACAAATGTTGTTTCTACTTTCTACTGGTTCTGAAAGTGAAGAATTTTGTTTTGAAGTTATTAATTTTTAAGTTAATATATAAGCATAGTAACTTATTTTGAACCAATATTTGATGGTTTCATTACATGTTACACAAACTTTTTTTACATAATTTTTGATAAAATAAGCACATACACTATTGTATTGTCCATAGTTCTCCACAACTATAAGGGTATATCCAAATTGTTGTATCCATACATAAGGATTATTTTCTAGTGTATTGTGTGGAATTGTATTGTTTACAAACCATACCAATGACATATATACTCTAGTTGAGTAGTGAACCTTGTAAATACCTTGCTGTAGATTTATGGTTGTTTTGTTATCAACAAATTGATAAATCATTAATAGAAGGTGAAGGTTTTTTCAAAATAATGGAAAATTTTTAGAAAAATATATCAATGATTTACCCATCCCCCTATAAGTGATACATTGATCCCAAATGGGAATTATCATCTTAGAGATGTCAAATTCTATACAGACCGGAAGAGAAATTGAATGAAAAATGGCATAGGTACAATCACCAGCATAAAGAAAATGCCCCACCATGTTACCAATCACCCAAATAATCATCATGTTCTAGAATTTAAGTATAAGTTTAAGAGGGATATCAAATTAAAGATGAAGAGAGGATCACATTTCAAGTGTAAATAAAACGAACATCTAAAAAGTGAGAAGAAAAAGCCCAAAATAGAGAATAGAGAATACACCTAGGCAATCAAAGGTGTCCACTAAGGGAATAATATCTCCTAAGTGAGCCACTAAATATAGATTCGACATCAATGTTGAATTAATAAATTCTAAGGGTATATCAGAATTAAAGGAACAACATCTTCTTGGGACTGAACTTCAGGGGAGACCTATAGTTTGGGGAATCTAGGTAGATGGCTTGGGTTTATTTATTGAGCATACAATAAATCATCCTATGAACTAGGAGAAAAAATCACCATACCAGTCTTATAATGAGTTGTAATAATCCACCTGTCCACTTGTGTATCTCTCAGGTTGGTGTCATCTTGGTTCTATCTTGAATAGCCTCCACACACCTTAGGAAAATCCATTTATTACATGTATTTATAACTCACACACAAGTGAGGGGAACCAAAGTATTTATTAAGAGGAATTTTATAAATAACCATGGAAACATAGGTCCTACATAATAAATTAGGGAGTGATGACACTTACTCCATCATATTTAATTTAATAATTAATAGATGCAAAAGTACAATGGATAAAATTCATTTCTATTCATTATTTATTATTATGATAAACACACTTCCATTAATTAATTAATTATTTAATTCTCTTTTATCTTAACGACCATTCGAGTTCTCTTGGATATATCCATCATAAATGGATATATGATAAAAAATTGAATAATAAATAATTAAAAATCATTATAATAAATTACTTTTAAAATTTTAATTCTTTAAAACTATTATTAAATTTCCAAATACATTAGGTGCCTATCAATATAATAAGGTTTTAATGATAAAACTAGTCATTTAATGGAATATAATTTTTTCCATTATTGATAAACTATATAGTGTGAACATATGAGATAAACATCATGTTTCTCAATTTACATGTACCTGGGAAACATGCCTAAGGCTTTGGCATATACCTCAGATGGAATACAAAGCTTGTACTAACCAGTTACATGTCATGTATCACCCTTTTCATGTGTCTTCATTAACCAAAGAAGGAATCAACATGTTCATTGGATGCTAGATATCTTGACGTGTACTCTAGCTACACATCGTGTGTTCTGCTAGCTGTGTGTCTGCATAACCCGCCGAATGAATCGATGTGTATTTCAGATACATAAAATAATGAATTACACATCATGTACACTGGATACACATTATTTATTTCATTAATGATCCTAGATTCTAGTTTCATGTGATACTTAACTGTGTATTTGACCATATGGTTTGTTCAAATTTTGCTGCTAAACCATATAGACTACACAACGTCTACGTCAGCTACACATCATTTAACCCGACAAGTTTTGTGATAGGTTGTATGAGTCTACATGTGGTGTGAAATAAATGCACCATGTTTAGTTAATTCTTTCCATGTTGTGTATTCCATAGTACTTGGGTACACGTCATATACTCTGGATACACATCGTGTAACCCAATCATACCTACCAAAATCTTTGGCACTTCCTGATGGCATATTGTTTCCGACGCTTTCACTGAGGCACACGCGTTTGTCTCATTTGAAGACGAAAGGCGCGGTTTTGTTGCCCCGAATTCCCGCTTTCCAAAGGTGGGTGACATCCGTCACTTTTTCAGGGACGTTTGGTCCTTGACCGAAATGGGATGATGGGATGTTGGTTCCTTCTTTCGTGGATTCCTCCTTGGAACTCGTCACCTAGTCCGGGTCTCCCTTATAGGTTTAAGGCATTGTTCGTGAAACTATTCCTAGTGCTATATCTTCATGGACACCATTTAATTACACTGCTTCTGTCTAGACATTCCAAGAGGTCCCGTCAAGGAAGAAACCTTTATTTAGGGGAGTAGTCACGCTTGGCATCACTGACATGTCTGGGCACTGGGACACTAGTACGTCTGTCTTTTGTCCCTTATTATAGGGCTTCTCGAGGGCATGGAATCCTGAGGAATCCCACATCGAATGTAGGGAATCATATTCCATGGGAATGTATCTGAGGTTTTCCTTAGCTTCCCATGTTTAACATAGGGTATGCTGCAAGTTTAACGTCCAGCGGAGACGGATCAGACAGATCAGAACACTGACTAGAGTGGATCAGATGGGTGCAACCCCTGGAGGGAACATTGATGTTGGGGACAATATATGGTTGACTTCCTGGTCACTGTTGAAGGGAATGGGGAATGAGATGGCATGATTTCACTAGGATGTGGCATCCCAGATAAGAATCAGGATGGATGATAGAGCGGTTGTATTAAGTGGATGGTTAATGGGACAGATCCTTCATAAGGATGATGATGGTTTTGGGATTGATCATCAAAGAGGATTCCTACGTATCCCCGTGGCAGGGAATCAAAGTTCACGTAGTTCATTTGTCAATGTCTTACTACCGATTGAGGTTTTCAAAATCTTACCACTGGATGGGGTCGCAACGGCTTATCGCTGGATAAGAGTATCAATGGATTACCGCTGGATAAGAGTATCAACGTCTTACCGCTGGATAGGGTCACAATGGTTTACCGCTGGATGGGGTCGAACCGACGTGAAGATGGTCAGGAAGACTGGGGGATGGTGGGCTTGAGCCTTAGGGAGGCATCCTTCATACCTTGCCTTGGCAAGGATCAAAGACCTCATAGTTCAGGACGAGTTTTGTGTAACACGACTTACCGCTGACTGGGGAAACAACATATTACCGTTGATTGGGGTCCACAGCTTAACGTCATGCAGAATTGAGGTGAACCAACGTGAAGGTGGTCGGAGCAACCGAGTGTTGGGGTTGAACCTCGTGGAGGCTTCCTACATACCCTACCTTGGCAAGGATCAAATTCCACATAGTTTGGAAGAGGGGTCATTTGGGTCTTATGGTTTGAGGAAGCCCAATGTGTTGGTGAACCGACGTAAAGATGTTCGGAATGACTAATGGCTGTCGGGGTGTGGGAACCGATGTGAAGGATGGTCGGGACCAATGGTTGTCGGGCTTGAACATTTTGGAGGCTTCCTACGTACCTTGCCTTGGCAAGGATCAAATACCTAGTAGTTCAGGTGGTGTTTGGGGCTTATACTCTAGGCTTCCTAGATAGGATTTCATGGTCGATGCTTACTCTAAGCCCACGTGAGTCATGATCGGTGTGAGAAACAAGAGGCAGTAAAGTCCTAATGAACACATTACGAAAGGTGCGTCTGTGGGAAGTGGAGTGGGGCTTACACATAGTTATCATCCCAAAGAGGAAACAGGGGCTTACGCGTGGTCCACAACCCAGATAGGAAACATGGGCTTAAGCATGGTTAACGGCCCAAAGAAGTTGGGACCTACTCCAGGATGGAGGCCCGATGGCGACAAAGCCCAGCATGAGAGGGATTTGGAACCGAAGAAAGGAGGGGTATAGATGCTGCCTCCTACAAGAAAAGCTAGTGGATTACACCAGGGTGGTTTCCCTTTCCCCACAGACAGACGCCAATCCGATAAAGAGGATCTCATTCTATGTAAAGAATGATCTCACTCTCGTATAGGCCAGTGGGCGTAGAGAATGTCTGAGATGAGGCACCTCATGTATGATGTATAGGGTGAGGTCACAGTTTAACGTCATGTGTTGAGGACGATGGTTCTTGGCAGTTTAACGTCCTACAGCTTGGATGAGGTGGGTTTACTCCGCACCCCTAGGACTTACATAACTACTACCCTCTGCACCTTGTTGAAGATAAGGGACATGCAACATCATGGCTAGGGGTTTTCATGGAGCGAACCATTGGAGGTCCACATTAGCAAGGCTATGGAAAGAAGAAATAGCCGTTATCATGCCTGGGTGCCACTATGGGGTGGTAATGATGGATGAGGCTTATGTAAGGAAGCTGCCCGGGTGCCAATATAAAGCGGAAAAAGTGAATGGGGATTACGCGTGGTTAGATGCCCGTAATGTCTTCCTCGTGTCTGGCCATGAGGGCATCCCAAATCACTAGTGGGTTGGTGCATATAATTGTGACCAACACCTATGCGTTAGTGTACAAGATGGATAATGCCAAGGGCGTTGGAATTAGTCATAACAAATGGAGATGAAAAGTGTGAATCAAATGCCCGACATTCGGAATGCGGTGAGGGTGGCATGATGATAGAGGATAACTATTGACCGTGTTCGAAACAAGGCATCCATATCGCGTTAACCTGGAGTAGGGACAAACAAATGAGGGTCTACTTTTGACCGTGTTCGAAACATAGGACCTTACTCTAAGTGTTGTCCAAAGTCCTATGGGGCATTGGCCCAGGACGGTAGGTAAGACGAGGCGGCATGGAACCAGGCTGTTAGGGGGTCCCTTCAGACATGGAAGAGGATTAAGATCCTAATGAAGGACACACAAAGCGTGAGGTGGTGTGATGGAATGTTGGAACATATTCCAATGCTCTTGAAGTTATGCCATTGTGATCATGGCATAATGCATGTTATTCTTGGCACATAATGCATCTCTTATTTGGAACAAGAGGCATCCTATTATTGAATGATAGGACATTCTACAATTTATAGCCGTGTAGAGAGAACTGTTGGAATCCTATGCTTGGAGCATAAGGCATCTCTGGTTTGGAGAAAGAGGCATCCTATATTTTTCACATTGGGAATACTATAGTTTATAGTCATGTAGAGAGGACAGTTAGGCATAAGGCACCTAGAAATGGATGGTGTTAGAAATTACGCAAGGGTATCCCTTTCTGGTTCAACCTGGCATAGAATCCAAGTGATAGGGTTTAGAGGAGTTTCATGAGGAATGGTTTGACTAATGGTACTCGGGAAATTGATGATGAGAATCTCAACTCATGACATGTGAAAAGAAGCAAGAGGAATATGTCGACTCAAGGTATTTCATGGTGTGTAGAGAAGTATCTCAAATCATGCTATTCAATAGGTGGAAGGAGGCTGCACATAAGGGCACAAAATAGGAGAGATTTGCGTGCAATAAGGGATATTTGTGCACAATAGGGGAGTGTTGCGAGCAATAGGGCAGTGTTGCGCGCAATAGGGAAGGTTTGTGAAAAATAGAGAAGGGTTGCATGCAAAATTGGGAACAAAGGCACTCTTGCACACAAAAATATTGTTTTGCGTGCAAAACTGGGCAGGTTGTCCCCTTTCTATGCAAAAGTGATATTTTTCGTGAAAGATAGGGGGTTTTACATGCGAGCGCAGAAAATTCGGACTTACACGCATTAGAGCGGCGACCGACCTCTAGGGTCCCCCCTGAGAAGAAGGGGGTACCCATGTATTTATAGGCGGAAACTAGAGAGGCGGTGTGTGTAAAATTACACACATGAAAATGGTTTTCTACGTGAAACGATGCACGTAAAGTTCTGCGAGTGCATGATGGTACGCGTAAACTTCTACGCGCGTAAGGCGGTGCGTGTAAAATTCCACCCGCGCCAGGCGGTGCCCATAAAATTCCACACCCGCAAATGGTTTTCAATGCAACATTCCATTTTTACATGCAAGATTCCATTTTTACGCACAAATCCATACTTTTCCCCAAAACCATACTGAATGGCCATTTCCAGCAAACCGACTTCGAACAGCCATAAATTCTGATTCGTAACTCCATTTGGGCCCCACAACTAGTCAAATCAAAGCTTGGAGAATGAGCTACACTCCGGGATCATATATGAAAGCATTCAGTGAATTACATGGACGAGTTTTCTAGTTCCAACACATATTCATTCATTATTCGTCTTTTCTAAGTCCATTATAAAGATATAAAACTTTAACAAAGTAATTAAAATGTTTGAATCATGTTAATTGAAAAAATGTATCAATGAACTAAAATTACTGAAATGAAATATATAACCACTATTATTCATAATATATCAACAATCAAATTTATAATTATAAATCTAAACCATGAACCCTTTGATACCAATTGTAGGTTTTAGGTATAGAAGAATCTCCTTGGTGGATGTATAACCACAATGGTTTTGTCAATTCAAAGGATCGTTAAAAATAATGTACAAGACATAAATATCAAGATCAATTATTTTCCACTGGATATTGACATAAGAGAACCCTAAATTCGAAGAGATGATCTATGCACATTAAATTTATAATTAATTTAAATATGATCAAAAGAAATGATTACGTCATCTTAGAATATTTCTTCGTTTTTATTTCTGATCTTATAAAAAAATAATTTTCAAATTAACTTCATTGCATAAGAAGGATTTAAGTGTAGAATCCTTCTAGTGGTGATCTACACAAGCTCCCTTGATCTCTAAACAGTAATGATTGATTTTAAAGTGCTAGCATAGTGGATCAATAATCTTGTGTTACTTTTCCTGATCACTATAAGATTTTATAGGCTTAAAGGATCACTTATCATTCTTGAGAAGATGAGAGAAATAAGAATTTGAGAGAGAGGTTTGTTGTATGTAAGGATTCTCGATTAACCCTACATTCATAACCATCTATTTATAGAGTTAGAGTTTAGGTTAAAAATATTCTTTAATTGTGCACCAACACATAAATAATATTACAATCTATATCAAACCCCATTCCATAAAATAATAATAATATTTTTTTATGTTGTGCGTTAACTAGCGTAATGATAAATAATATTTTACTAACTTGAAAATTAATATTTATCACTAGAAATGATCATGGTCTATTTAAACTCCATGAAATTTATTGAATACCTAAAAACATATTGTATTCATAAATAAATATTTCATTCATAGTATAGGGAATAAATATTTATTAAATATTCAATAAATAAGTATTTTATTAACAATATGGTGAATAAATAATTTTTATGTATTCACATTATCAAATAAATTATTTATTAATAATAATAAATTTTTTATTACATTGCGAATATTAGTGATCAATAAAACTTGAATAATATTATTTCTCACTCTTGATAATGATATTTATTCCAATAATTAAATCCAAATAAAATTTAATCTAGAGCAATAAAAACACTTAGTGTGTGACACTCTAAGATTATTTCTCATAGGCATTAAGTGAGCTTGCCTAAATCCCATGATTACTATCTAGAAATTAGTTTAGGAACCCAAGATAAAGAACTTAATTTTGCAACATTGAAAACCACATATGAAATCTTACTATGTAATATAATCTCTTTTTCCACAATTTCTCATTAAGAAGGTTTCACATTTTTATCATAAAAATATACAATTCATACATATTTCTTTGACTATCTAAAATAAACACATCATTTCACCATGACCATGAGATTTAAGGTGATGGGTCCATTTCAATAAAAGTTTCAATATATCATCTTTCATAAATACTAAATGGAAAAATCCTTACCTGAATTATTAATTAATAAAACATAATCAGTGACACCTCAATATAACCAACTTTTCCCTAAAATGATTTCATCATAGTTTACGATAATACATATAAGCATGTGAGTCATGAAACGCATGAATAATAATATTAAATTATAAGAACCATTACACTCACTCATAGATAGGAATATTCAATGACACATAAACATGAAAAATTCCTACAGGTGGGTTTGTTCTCATGATCTCCCATCTTAGAGATTACCATGTGTGAACTTCATGAGAATAAGTCTTTTCCAATTTTGAGTACTTTAATATGATAGTCAACATTCCATACACCCCATCATAGAATGTCGTCTGACCTTAGAACTAGGATTTAAGAGATAACATCATAGCATATCAAGGTTCGCATCATAACGAGCAATTGTTATAACCTATATTGACGCGATAGATACTCTAGGACATTATCACATCAATGTTATGTACAAGAACAATCAATATGTTATAATATATTAAAATTAATATTTACTTTGAATATATTTTTAATTTAAAGTACATAGTAGTTGGTTATAGAGAACTAACTCCAACAAGTGTTTATATATTTATATATAATTATAATTTTTAGAACCTTTTATATTTTTATTGGTGCATGCATGAAAAATCATATAGTTTCATTCAATTATAGATATGTATAATTGTAAATAATTACAGTAATCTGTATGTATATAATTATAATAATATATATGTATTATATAATTGAATATATATATACCTACATACTTATTAATTTTTTCCAAAAAATTGTCTATATCTATTTTTTTTAAAGTATTATCTTAGTATAAAAAAATAAGTGGTAAGAGTTGTTAAATAATATACTATAATTTTACACTGAAATTTCATACTTATATATGAAAAAATTAAAATTCAAATAAATGTATCAAATATGGGTATATAATTATTCATATTGATATAATGATCACATTGGTAGTGATAGATCAAAATTCTAATACCATTTGACAAGAATATATTTGGTCAAAGATTATCAGTGGGGGAAAAATTGAATGGATGAGAGAGAAGAATAATTTATGGTTAGGGATGGTGAATACATTTGGGGGTATTAGGATAATTAAATATATTTCCCTTAAAAAATAAAGGTAAATGAAAGGAGATCTCTCCATATTATTAACTCTCAACTCCTCTTATTAAAAATTGAAGGCTTTATTTAAAATTGATTATTTTTCTTGAAATTGAGTGTGAAATTGTGGTTAATTTTTTGACAAAACCCATTTTGGTGATTGTTTATGGAATTATAATTTTTTTAATTTTGAGTGGAAAGTGATAGTTGTAACATGATGTTAAAAGGATGATTTTAAAATGGTTTTTTTTTGTTTTGATTCATGGAAAAAAAATCAGTAAAATGATTGTTTTATTAAAATGGTTTAGTAAATATTATGTTGGAATGGTTGTTGGATTAAATGGTAAGTGTCAGTTGAATGGGATGGATATTGTTTATGAAGTACCACCATCAAAGGGATGTAGTATGGACTCGAAGTTCCATAGTAAAAGGTAAACCCCGAGATTGTGTGGTTTCATGTGTGTGTGTGTGTGGTTAAGAGAAATAAAATGGGTTATGATAAATGAATTTGAGAAATGGATTTAAAGAGTTTATTGGTTACTTTCCTTTAAATTGTTTTAGTATGGAAATTATTATATATTATTATATAAAAAATTTCAACTTGTTTTACATAAATGTTTTATATAAATGTGATAACATGTTCTATCATAGTGGCATGAGTAGTGAAGTTATTTGGAGAAAACCTACCGAGTTTCATTACTCCCCCCTTCTTTGAAATGTTGGTTCTTTTGTTGACATTGTTTATTGAGACACTAGTTAAAGTAATTTATTACACTTATTTAGTGAAAATTAATGATACATGGGCATGTATTGTGGATTTGGTTCTTGCATCATGTTGGGATTTTCTGTTTTGGTGTCTTTGTGTTTTTTATCTTTCTTTGTTTTTGTCTTCCACTTTTTTCTTTGATCTTGGTAGTTTTATAATTTTTTTCTATGGTATAGTTTAGTTTTTATTTCATTTGTTATAATTTTAATTGTATACATTGTTGTCATTCATTATTTAGTGAGTTTTGATTATGGTGTGTTGGTGGTGGTTGTTTTATTTTCAAAGGGAAAATCATCCCCTAATTGTATTGAAGCCCTTGGAATTTATTAACATCCTTTGGCACCTTGGGGATGTCACTTAAGGCCAAGAAAAAATTCAAACATTAATCAAGCCAATGATGAGGGGTGTTATGTTACAATAAAAATCCCTAAAAATAAATTGTTGTTATGTCGTTTTCATGCAATTTTCATTATCCCAATACCAACATGAAATAGTGGGTAAATTTAGACATGGGGATTATGATGCATGAAGGAGAAGAAAATGGCATGATCTCATCTATCTTTTTTTTTGTTTTTTTAAATATAAATAAATTTATTTACCCCAATACCCCCATGTGTAGCCTCATACCTAATATGGAATCTTGCCTTTTTATTATATAACTTTTAATTACATTTCACAAAAAAGGTTCTTTTAAAGTTTAGTTTCTTGGAATTAAGGTACACAATACATGAAAACATAAAACATTATTATAATCAAATTAAACTGATTCTTTATTGGTTCATCATATGTAAATTTACTACACCTCATAACTTGGGGAAACACATCAAATGAAAGGGTGATCATAAATCATAGTAAGTAAATAAGCAAGGGAAATAATTTACATGTGACAATGAGGAATATTAATAAGAACCTAAGGAATATCATTAAGGAAAGATAAAAGAAAAATAATCCATATAATAAAAAAATAACATGATTTAAAACATGTGAATTTGGATAAAAAATTTATTTTATAAATTCATAAGCATACCACCAAGGTTAATCACTGTCCTAAACGATAAATTACCAATGTTATTCACCAAGGTATCATAAAACATGTCATCTCTAAAGATTAAATTCGTTACCCAATGAATTGGAGCACCATTAGAGATAACCATTAATATATATAATTTATTTTATACATATATATAATAATAAAAAATTTCATAAATAACCTATAAAGAATAAAAAGTTAAGTTTTATATCTAAATCATGACATTTCAAAATTACTTAAAAACATGATCATGATGTCATTTTCAACACATGGAAAGGGAAATTAGGTTTAATATATGTTAATTACAGAATCAAATAATTCATTTTTACATATAAGTGAATTCCATTTGAAAATAAATAGGCTTGGGTATTCACAATAAGAGAATGAAATAGAATTTTTTAAGAAGAAGGAAATTTTTAGAAGTAAATTCGATGGCACAACGGGTATAAAACATGGTTATGAAAAAGGGTAAAATGATATGGGTCATGAGTATACAATTGATAAAAAAAAATTAGAAGTAATGGTATGATAAAAAGGGTAATACAAGATAGTAACCATAAAATTTAGAAGACATATATGAAAAGGGTTTCTTGAATTAAAGAGAAAAGAAGGGTAATTCCCTTACCTTGAAAAGTATATCCTAAAGCTTGAGGATTGGGAACTTAAGGGCTTGAGGACACCTTGGGAGGTAAAAATACTATATATTCATGGATTATGGATTTTTATTTAATGGGAATGGAGAAATGGGTGTTTATTTATAGAAAAATTGGTGGATTTTTTTTATAAATTCTAAATATAGGTTTTAGGAATATAGGTTGTGGAAAGTGAAAAACCATGGGATTTCCCATGTTTTTTCCCATAATTTTGGACATTTGGGAAATATTTTATGTTATTTTGACCCACAATAACTGATATTAATATTATATTACTTATTTTGGAATGGAAAATTAAAGTTTCCACAAAATAAGATTTCTAATGTTAATGTTTCCATTTTAGAACTTGGAAAGCAACTTATAGGTATGTAAATTGATTAAAATCTATTAAAACACATGATATTAATAAAATAACACATTTTAGGTAATTTATTTTTGTTACTTAATTATTATATCATTATGACATAATTATAAAGTCACCAAACATTCAAAAAACCTCAAACTATATTTTTACTATACAGAAAAAATTAAAGTATTTTAGAAAATTCTAATAAATTCATCATAAAATAATTTTCACATGATGATTCCAAAAAAGATGTTTATTTTATCATAAAATTCTATAAGTATTATAATTTTTATTTTTAAACATAAAAAATCCTTATTTATTAAAAAAATAGCGGGTTGAAAAGGCATAGTAAATTTTTTGAGACTTAAACATTTTCAATGAAATAATAAAATTATTCTATCATTTATATTTAAATAAGAGTGTTTTTAACATACTATTTCATTAAAATAAATCATACTCATAATAAATTATTTTATTATAAAAATTAATTTCTTTTATAAAAATTAAAATTGTGCATGAAAAATCAATTTATCAAATTCTTCATATATTTTATTACGAAAAAATATTATTAAAATGGAATTTATGGAATAAAATTTTTATTTATATAAAGAAATTACAATTTAAGTAACTATAGCCTAGACATGTAACCCATTATTACACCCACATACAACCTATGAGTAAGGAGTGTGATGGTGGT
Organism: Viscum album; assembly: GCA_963277665.1. Taxonomy (NCBI): domain Eukaryota; kingdom Viridiplantae; phylum Streptophyta; class Magnoliopsida; order Santalales; family Viscaceae; genus Viscum; species Viscum album. Next base: position 1,678,112,184 of record OY728119.1, on the reverse strand, counting down.
AGTTTCATAGGGTGCCTTGAATAACATTGACCGAGTGGTAATCTCAAATAGATTGAACTTATCTTATTTGTGGTTTCATTTAAGATTCACTCATTCAATATCATCTTGGGATTGGTCAACTGTGAAACCTAGTGATTCTACCACCCTCCCCAGTCCTAAAAAATGGGCTTCATACTTAATGAATCTACTATTTGAGTCCATAAATTCTTCTTTATGTATCAATTATCCTTTTTCATTATTACTTATAAGTTTTTAATTATAGAATTAAAATTATTACCAAGAGTATAGTTTCATATGGTCATATTGAACAATGGTCATAATTGACCAATAGTCATATTGGTCAAATCTAGGTGGTCAAATTTCTATTTATATTCACTTCATTATTAAAGACATGTGGTTTTGTTGTGTATAATATAAAATAACACACTTTTTTAGAAAAAAATATCAATCAAAATGTCTGGGTCGTTATATTCTTCCCTTTAAGAAATTTCATCCCTAAAATTTTAAACTCATTCTCTCAATTGACAAAAGTTGTGGTAAATTCTATCTCATTGCCTCCTCTAGTTCCCACATCATTTCTTCATATTTTTGGTTCCTCTATAACACTTTTTTGAGGGGGGTAGTCTTGTTTCGTAGAACCTTGTCTCTACGGTCCAAGATCTCCACCGACTTATCCTCATAAGAGAGTTCATGTTCTAGTTGTACCACCTCTAGATTTATTACATGTGAATGGTTAGGTATGTACTTCCTTAGGATAGAAACATTAAATACATCATGAACATGATCTAGATTTGGTATAAGTTCAAGCTGATAGGCTATTTCTCATATGAAATAAAGGATTTCATAAGGACCAATGTCTTTGGGGATAAGCTTACCTTTCTTCCCAAACCACATGACTCCCTTCCATGGTGATATTCAAAGGAAAAATTTATCACCAACATAAAACTCCAAGTACCTTTGATGGTTATCAGCATAACTCTTGTGCTGACCCAAACCAGCCATTATGTGTTGTTGGATAGCATGGACATTTTCTATCATCTCTTGCATGAGATTAGGACCATGAAAGTTTCTCCCACCAAATTCATCCCAACATGTAGGAGTTCTAAATTTCTTCTAATATAGATCTTCATATGGTTATATTTGAATACTTTAGTGGAATATGTAGTTTTATGATAACTAAACTAGTGGGAGGTGTTAATACCATCCACCTTTGAATTCCATTAAGCATGTTCTCAGCATTTCCTCAAGTTTCTAAATATTCCTTTCAGATTTTCCATTAGTTTGGGGATGATAGGTTATACTGAAATTAAATTAAATATTCAAGGGATATTGAATACTTTTCCAGAATTTATATTTAAACCAAGGATCACAATAAAAAATTATAGAAAGTGGTGCCCCATGTAACCTCACCACTTTTTTACATATATGTTGGCAAATTGGTCAAGTAATAAATCTTTCCAAATAGTGACGAAATGGGAAATATTGGTGAGTCGGTAAACTATCACCCATATCACATTATTTCCTTTGTATGTTCTTGGGAGACATATGAAAAATTCCATAGTGATATTTTCCCACTTCCATGTTGCTATGGGAAGTGGTTGCAATACCCCTTTAGAAATTTTTCACTCTTCATTCACTTTCTGACATACCAAGCACCTTGTAGTGTAATCAGAAATCACCATTTTCATGTTATCCCACTAATAATGATCATGATGGTCCCTATATAATTTTGTGTCTCCAAAAAGTATAGAGAAAGTATATCTATGAGGTTTATCCATTATATCCTTCTTTATTTACATAATATATGGGACACATAGCCTTGTATGAAATTTCAGCACACCTTCTTAATCAACATTGAACTAAAAAAACTTCACATTCTTCACAACCTAAATCTTATTTTATAATAAGGAATATTCTCTTTTATATTTCTTGATCTTTTCTAGTAATTATGGTTGATAAATCATTTGGGATAAGATTAAGGATTTTACTTCTCTTACAATTCCCATGTCCAGGTTTACTAGGTTTTTGATCAAATGATCTCCTTGAATACTCATAATTTCCATCACAATAGGGTATTCCCTACTTAATAAATCAATGGATTTGTTTTCTATTCTGGTATGATAATTAATTGAACAATCATAGTCTTTAATAAGTTCTAACCATCTCTTTTATCTCATGTTAAATTCCTTTTGTGTGAAAATATACTTCAAACATTGGTGGTCTCTGTATATATCACATTTCTCCCCATAAGGATAGTACCTCCATATCTTCATAGAAATATAACCATAGATTGCTCCAGGTTATGAATATGATAATTCTTCTCATGAGGCTTTATCTGTAGATATTCATAATCAATTACCTTGTCATTTTTCATGAGGACACACCTAAGCCCTTTCCGAGATGCATCACTAAAAATAACGAATCCTTCTTTAATAGAGGGTTGAGTTAACATAGGTGTAGTAACCAATATTTTCTTTAGCTCTTGGAAACATTATTCACACTCCATTTTCTAGATAAACTTATACCCTTTTTGAGTTAACTTTGTTAGTGGATTATATATTTTTTAAAGGTTTTTCACAAACCTCAAATAATATCATGCCAAATCAAGGAAAATATGAATCTCAGTTACTATTGTTGGATGGGGCCACTCCTCCACAACATTTATCTTGGTAGGGTCAATTAAGATTCATTCATTGGTTATAATGTTCCCCAATAAAGAAACTTATTCTATCCAAAATTCATATTTTATAAACTTTTCAAATAGTCTCTCTTTCCTTAGAGTTTGAAAAATGACCCATAGATGATCCTCATGCTCCTCGGGACTTCTTGAATATATCATAATATCATCAATAAAAACTACCAAAAATTTATCAAGGTGTTAATTAAATATCCTATTAATGAAATCAATAAAAATATAGTAGTATCATTAGTCAAGCCGAAGATAATAACAAAAAACTCATAATTCCCACATCATGATCTGAATGTGTCCTTTAGAATATCATCTTTCTTTACCCTTTATTAATGATAACTAGATCAAAGGTCAATCTTGAAGAATAATTGAGTCCCACAAATCTGGTCAAATAAATCTTCAATCCTTGGGAGAGGGTACTTGTTCTTCACTGTGATCCTATTTTTTATCTATAATCAATGCATAGCCACATTGATCCATCCTTATCCCTCCAAGGAGACACACATGGTTGGATAAATCCCCTCTCTAAAATATCTTGAAGTTGTTTCTTTAATTTGTATAGCTCTACATTTTCCATTAATTATGAGGTCTCTGATATCGGCTTGGATACATGTATGTGTTCAATGAATAAATCTATCTATCCTTCCAAGGGAGGTCTAAGTAACTCATTAGGAAATACATTAGTATATTCCTAAATGATGGGGTCATTTTCTATTATTATACTTTCATTCCATATTACTCTTCACCAATCATCTCCATAATGAAATTAACATGATGTACTTGTAGACAAAGTTTAGGTCACAACATCTCTCCATTGAAAATAAATATAGGCTATCTATTCAGGACTACTGAGATTTACTTTCTTCAAAAGTTAATCTCAGCATTATACATTGAGATCCAGTATATCCCTGGTGTAATGTCAAATTCCACCATGGAAATGACCACTATATTTACAATGATATTGTGCTCTCCAATGCCAATACTATAGTTTATATATACTATTTATGCTTGGATAATCCCTTTAGGTGTCTTGATTAATAACTATACTACTATCAGTTTAGGTATTGATTCTATATTGTTTTCAAAATTGGAAGAAATAAAGGAATTCATAGAACTAGAATCAAGAAAAGTACTTTCTATCTTTTAGAGAACAATGAGAGTACTTGTCACCACATCATTTGGAGTTTCCACTTTAGCCATCATGATAGGAAATTTCTGACCATTATCTCTTGGCCTATCTTAAGGTTGATGGTGATTCCCCTATATTATATTCTAATTTGGTTAGTGATTGGACAAGTTCCCATGGTTTCCATACTGGAAGCATTATACTTTTGGATGGGCCTGCACCATATTTCCGTTATTTCTAGTGTTGAGAGGATGATCCTTTACATGAACAAGAAAGTTACAATCTATAAGTCTATCTCTTCCAAACATGTAACATTTTCTAATTTTGAGAAAGAACTTCCCTAAATGATTCTTCCCACATTTTTTTCATATGGGAAGTTTCACTTGATTTTCTCCTCTTCCGTGATCAAAGTTCCTCCTTAAGTTTGGCTCAAAATATATATTATTTTCATTCAATTTATGTGACCATTGTGTCTCTCCAAACTCTAGTTCAATATTTATATCACTTCTCACTATCTCCTCATAGTTTCAATATTCTCAATTGGATAGATTCATCTATATATGGGGTCTTAGTCCATAAAAAAATCTATCAACATTTCTATTAGGATCCATAACAAAGCTATTGGTGTAATAAGAATGTCTTGTAAAGTTTATCTCATAGCTTACCATAGATTCATTTTCCTTTTAATTCAGATATAGGAACTCCTTATCTATTTTAATTCACATCGAACAGGGGGAAAATTTATTAAAAAAGTATCCCATGAACACTTCCCACTCCATAACATCAATATCCATTCTTGGATTCATGTTTTTAATCAGTTTCTACCACTAATCATCTTCTCACTCTTAGTAATACATAGATAGGGTTAATTCATCTGCTACTAAACAATGGAGTACATAAAATATCTTTTCTATAGAGATTATCCATTTTTCAAAAATCAATGGTTCAATATATCCACTAAAATAAGGTGTTCATTGATGCATAAAAGACCCATTGGAATGTTCTTACCTTCAAGGTGAATCCATTCTATCAGCTTTTTTCAAGATATTTTTCATAACTCAAGTTAGTTGATTCATCATTCTCATAAAGTTTTCCATTCCATATTCCATTAGAGGGTTATTAGTGCATAATCCATTGTACTCATAATTTATGTGGTTCCTCCTATTAGCCACCATTTTCTAAAAGTAGGAAGACTTAGTGAGAAACTTATTCTTTTAAAAATATTATAATTATTAAAAAAAATTATGTCTTAAAACATCATACTTAAATATGTTATTGTTTAACAATAATTAAATTTTATATAAATCCTTGTAATGCGTCATAAAATTATTGTGACTAACTAAACATATCCCCTAATAGTGTCAAACTAGGAGTTAATAAAGGCCTATTATTGCACACTGGTTCCTGTTTGAGTCTAGATCTAAGTTCTCTTTTTAGGTGTTACCTGTAACATCCCCGACTCGAAAGCCACTATAACTAGTGCCCCAATCCAGGTTGACACATGACCTCAAGCATGCCTCCCCATACACCAGAGGATACCGACTAGTAGTATGGGTTTAAAGAGAAATGTTTAGAGACTATACCTACTTATTAGAGTGAATATACAATAAATTTAACATCAAAAGACAAAATATCCAATAGTTTCAATAAATGGAAACATACAACAAAAAATAACGAGTAACCAAGTGCACATGATCTAAAAAAATCTAGAGAATACACTACATATTAGGAAGTCATACAGTATAAATCAAGACCAAAACTATCAAAAGACTCAGAACCATAACTCAAACACAAGTCCCAAATCGGTTGTGACTTCCCATTATCCAAACCATAATCCAATGCACAACGAAACACTAGATCCCTATCCTTAACTATTACCTGAAAAAAGTAGAATCTTCTTAGGTACCCAAGTGCCCTAGAGGATCGAGTAGGATGTGAGTAAAACATAGTATGCCACCACCAATGGTGTCTAAATAAATATAAAGTCTATACAAAGGTGTATGCAAGTAAGAAGTGAAATAAATAAACAAGTAACAAGGAAAAAATTTAAGTAATTATCTAATCTCCATTTACCCATTAAGTTATCTAGAATAGAGAAATGAAAAAAACTAAATATGGTCACATGGGGAGTCTATGCCAAGGCACAAGGGTGACACACACATTTTACCATAAGGTATTTACCTAATCACAACTCATCACATACCCATTATCTATAATATTAATTTAATTCATTTTCATCGTTATTACCATTTCATCACTTATTATATATTCATTACTAAATTTATCTTCATCTCATGTTCCAGGGATTATGAATTTTTATCATTTACGCTAAGGCCTAAGCCAGTCAATTACCATGAATAAGGGAGGTAATTTAAGTTCCCTATCTCACTAGGGGTATATACATCACAATAAATACATCACACTCACCTTGGAGCCTCAATCCATGTGGTCTCATCCAATGAAACTGTTAGTGGAATATATCCTCCATCCCTTTCCCTAACCTATGCATTTTGGGGTAGAGTTTAGAGCCTCATTCTAAATCGATCCATAGTTATAGAACCTCAAGTCAATACCCTACACTACCAAGCCACGTGTGCATGTTTATTTACCCATTCACCACACACATACCATATCACAACCAAACACAACCAATACAAATAACAATCATAATAAAAAACAATAAACATAGGAATTGATAATTTTCCATAACCCATTAATACATTTTCCATTTATTTTACATAGCCTTTTATCCCAATTCCCATTTCTTATGCCTAAACTCATTAACCATATTCACTAATCCTCACACATTAACCCGTTTAACATATTCCAAAATTTACATATGTCAACTCACTTAACCCATTCAATACTCCCCATTTATTAACAACTTATGAATTTCATGTATGAATCAAAATCCATTGGGAACATTCACATGAATTCCATTTAACCCATTTTTACATCATGCCAAACACCCCTTATGCTATATCATCAACTAATCCCATTCATCATTTAGTTCATTTAATAATCATGTTAACATTCCAACATAGTTGTTATGGGTTCTATCTCACTAAAACTTACATCCCTTCAATTAATATGGTCCCATAAAACCTTTATAAATAAAACATGGAAATAAACATAATTCAAAATACTCATTGAAATCATCTTGAAACCACACTTTAAAACACAAGTCTTTACCTTTGAAAAACTAAAACATTCTCCAAGGATTTTATTTCCATTTTCACCCAATCAAGACAATCATTAAACCATTTTCAAAAAAATAGAACCATGTTACAATTTCAAACACCATTTGAAATATCTTAAAAAACCTCTTTTGAATTAGTTTGAGGTCAACACCTCCTTTCAAAACATTTCTCACTTTCAAACATAATTGTCCATCAATGAATCTAAAATCAGGTCAAATTGCCAAACATACCATCAAACACATTTTAAAACCTTCCAATTATTTACAAAATCTAAATTATAAATTGTTTCAAAAAAACCATTACCATTACCCACACATGAATTACATTTTCACTACCCATTCTCTCTAATAATACTTCTATATCAAAGATTACTAAATTTTCTCACTAATTACAAGGGTCCGACTTACCCCATGGGTAGCCCTAGGTTTGGTATCACATCATTAATGAACACAAAGGGTTTTGTGAAGGTTATCACACCTCAATATAAGGTCCAAATCCCATTCCATAACCCAAGACATCAAGACACAACATATCCGCAAAATAGAACAACTACATACACATATAACACATCAAGACCATGGGAAAATTATTTATGACCACATACCTCATGAATATTGACAAAAAATTTCTTAATATACAATCTTTATTCAAACTCAAACACCCTCTTAAGACCACACCTAAAATATGATAAAAATGTTATGGTTTTAGTGTTTTAGAAGAAGACGAGACTTATAAAAGACCTAATCTATAAAATAGAGAAAAGAGCAGTGTTAGACTCACATGGATCATCAATTCACACTGAAATGTACCCGAAATTCCTAAGAATCTAAGGAGAATCACCTCTAGGATGTATTGGAGGGTTTGGTTTGTCACTAAATCTATTTGAGGAGGAATAGGTTGAACAATTTTGGGAGAAAGAAATGTGAACGTAAGGGAAAAATGGGAATTTCACACTTTTTAAGGGCCACACGGTTTCCAAATCATGCACCAAATGTGTGGATCCCACTATTAAAGAGGATCCATGCCATACAGTTTTATGGGGGAACTTGCATGGTTTGGAAAACCATGTTGTAACCATGCACTATCCCTCTTTTTGAAGTGGTTCCCAGGGAACACAGTTTCTTAAGCCAGGCACATAATTTTCATTAACTGTGCGCTAACCATGTGCTCTAAACTATGGGATACTTTTCTCTTCTTTTAATGTAATGCACCAGTAGAACACTTCCACAACTCCTCAAGAACTCCAGAATCACTTATTTAAACATAAAAGAGAGTTTAAATAAAAATTTTAATAAGGAAACACCTTCACTAAAGATCAGGATCTTACAAACTCCTCCCTTTATAACAGATCATCATCAAAATGCACTTCCAAGCATTTAGAAGACCTCAAGAACAAAAAGGTTTGACCATGGACCCACCAACCAACCTTCACCTTATGAGTTTCTTCTTGAACTCTTCCATTCCATAACAATGATCAGACCAAGGAAACAATCCTACCCCAAGAAAATTTCCCTCACCAAGTTCTAAAATCAAAATCTGATTCTCCTTGAGAACACATCCACCTCAACTCAACATTACAAACACCAAACACAATAGAAAGGGACAATTAATTACACTAAACCACTACACAAAAGGATACCAAATAAGCATTATATTATAATGGAAGAACCAATAAGAACACTCTTACTCTGGTACACTTCACAATTCATGCCCCAAATCACTTGGCTCCCTATCACCCATATTATTTCAAAGCGCTAACGGTGATCCAAGACCAACATCACCAGAATAAATGTCTCAATTTTAACCACATTTCATGACCTACCCTGACCGGTAACTTGAGGACCAATAGCCTTGGTTCATTTGAACATCCGAAGAGCATAAACCAAAAATAATCTTCATCTAGAGGTACTCAATCGGTCAATATTTGAGCCAGCTCCCATCCCAAAAACTGATGTAGCAAGATGGATCCCACCCAAGTCCATCCAACTCAAATATCTGGTTATGCCATTAACCGACTATTTGCTCGATATGGTTCTTCCCACCATATGCCTCAGCCTATCACCACCATTTTTTCGATACTCAACACTTATATAATCAAAAAAGAGACCAAAATAACTTCAAATCGACTTTAATAACATACCCAATGTTTTTTCCAACTCATTTCACTCAAAAATCCATAAGAGAACCATCCTAGACTCAAATCCAAACCTTTAATTGAAACCACATGGATTGGACACCTCTACTGTTCATATTAATTTGAGGGTAACATGGTTCTTCCTCATATCCCATTCCCATTACCAAAATGTGCTTATCCTTCCAACATTAACTATAGGTGTCTCAAAGCCCACCACATATGATCCTTTTTTCCCAGCTTAGTCAGGCCATCCCTGGTCGACTCACCCCATTGCTACCCAACCTCCTTTATTGGTACGTCACTACTTTACCTGGCCATAATGCCATTTTCAGTCAAGTCATACTTTCCTCATCTGTAAATACTTATCAAAGTCATCTATGACGTTTAGTAAAACTTATCCATCACATCATTCACTACTTTTCAAACCAGTATCTTGCTCAATGGAACCCTTCAACACATCTTCAACATGACTACTTTGATTACCTTTATAACTAGCCTGAGCCCAAATCCATCGCTTGGCTTAGATGATCATCAAACCCAAGTCCAAAATGGATTTTACCAAGGAACCTACACATACACCTCACAGGATTTCCATTCTCTTTTAGACGCCAACACATCTATTCACAACTTGTTCCAAACATTCATTATTTAAAATAACTGTACCCAACTTAGAAGTGTCATTATAATTACTTTACTCAAGTAATTTCAACCTTCATGGCTCACACTCAAATAGTGGATGAACCCTAAAACTCACATTTAGCCATCCAAGTCACACTTTAATAATAAAACAAACATAACTCACTACTCGTTCCTGGATTTTGAGGATGACATCCATGGAATTCTTCGCCATCCAATCTATTCTGAGGACCTATCCCATAACCTATCGGTGGTGTACTCACCCACCATATGACTCCCAAACACATACCTATCCCCGAGCATATCCTCCAAGGTCTCCACATTCGACCAAAACACACTTAATCCAGTAGGCGTAAAGCCGCATCCTTTTTAGTGATCCTGGATGATGTTAATATATTGGACCTAATCATCACTGGTTAAAGTATGCGAAGAAGTCATCGACGAAAACCACCAATACTATCCATTGCTGATGTCACCTCTTACCAAGAGGACACCTAAACCGTTCGAAGGTCTCAATATTACTTTCCCACTGATGTCTTATCCACACTATAACACCACAAATCAAATGGATTTTCCAACCAAACTCATAGCCATCTTAAAACCCTCTACCAAGAGGTCATGACCCAAAATAATTTTGGAACCATTATCATCACCACACTCGAGTTCTTCTCACAAAAATTTTATGATCACAATAGATATGCAATGATTCATTCAACCAATCCAAAACCAACTAATATCTCACACTTCTAGGGCCTCTATACTTTTATTTCATGGAAAACTCATGCGCTTACATCCAACCCACCTGAGAACATATCCCAAATAAATTTTGAATCTCTAACATGTGCCCACCACTCGGTACTCATCAGAACCATTGTGGTCTCTCACTCTTCTATGACCAAACAAAAAACCCATCTCTATCTCACAGGAGTTGTACATCACCCAGTCTAGGCCCAAATATCCTCTAACACAATAGTTCATGCCACCTGATCTTCTAGCTTCATCGGCCCCAAGTATTTCTCAATATCTCACACAATAACCACTACTATGACAAACTACCCATCTGCACTTTGATCACCCTTTCCTTGTCCGCCTCAAAATTTCACATCTAAATCCAATGAAACCACAATGTTAGGTTTCTAAACGATCCTTCCCTTCACAACCACTCTTATAACCGAACATAATCACCCAAGTGCTTCCCCAATGTGAGTCTAAGGCATAACCATGCACTTTTACCAAAACTCAAGGGCACCCACCATTCATCAATTTCACCTCAGAAGCATCCACATGTGTTTCACATTCCATATCACTTGAAACACTGGGTTGAACTACCTTGAGGAAATTCTATCAAGATTTTTTTAACTCATAGCCACAACTCAAGCCAAATCTCCCAAATCCATTAAACTTTTCCCTTATCCCTATAGGTTTATCCTACACTATGGAATACTCTATGTGTTCCACTACTAGGGTCAGAAATTTCTACCTATGACACACACACCCATAAGAACTAACACCCTGATTGAACTCTCTCACATGTCATACTAAAAAGTATAATGATACCAACTCCCCTAACTAGAGCCACACCAATAAAATTTCACCAGCTCTCTCTAACCCACACACACTGACTCAAAAAACCAATTGTCCATGGTGGTAATCCTTCCCCCATTCCAAACACAATGCATCTAACACACCAAACAAACATTAACTCTATGTCCCACAAAAAAGATACTCACACTTGTACACTGGAACCACGAACCAAACACCCACTATAGGGTTCAAAACGCAACTCAAAGGTTCTCAATCCACAAGGATTTCCACATTCACATTAAAAGACTTCACTTTACAACTACAAGGTCACAACCTAAACAAATTCATAACATGTAATATACCATTAACTGGCACACCCAACTCAACAAGATCTCACATCCCGTAACTTGGGGTCTCAAACTACGACACTCTCATTTCCCAAACCACTCATACACAAGGTCAATAACCAATACAATGAATAACCACAAATGATGTGCCTAAAGATTCATTATTCTACCATTTCCTTTATTAATTAGATTCAATCATTAAAACCCACAATTTTACTTTTCAAAACCTTTCATTTTTAAAACCCAATAATTTACACTTTTTTTGAAAGAACCATTTTACTATCCCATCATTTCAAAAATCCCAGTCTTATTCAAAATCTCATTTCAAAAAATTTCCCCATTTTCCAAACCCAAGGATTTACGCTTCTTGAAACCATTTTAACCCACTTTTCAACACCCATTGTATAAGGTCCCAGCCTTAAACCTTACTAAATCTTGAGTTATTACAAGATTACACATTGAGGATCTTTTCAGGTTTAGAGTTTTAGAGAATTAGATCATAGATAATGAATTACATTCCACATTTAAACAAATTGGTTACATAAAAGATAGTATTTGTTTTTCCCCATCAACGGAAACATATTAAAAATAAAACATGGTTTCTTTCTTGAAACATCCTTGACACTATCATCATATCATGAACCTTTCCCTTGACCTATGAAAAACATTTCAAAAACTTGGGATGAGCATAAAAAGATCATTAAGGGTTATAAAAAGTATGGAAAGGAAACATGAGTACATATAAACATAAGAATGAAATCATACTTTACCCATAAACCATAAGCACTTTAACATACCTCATAAAATCATGAACAAATCACAGAAATCATAAGACATAAAGGTAACTTGAGGAATTCATAACATTCTTACGTAGAGAGTAAGCCTCTTGGTTATGTTTGGAATACCCATCACAGTATATTCCCTAAATCTCTTCGGATAAACCTTATCGTTTAACCCCTTCGCGTTACCCAATGCATTGGAGAGCTATATCGGGCTCACCCGCCCTTAGTTTACCATGGAACCACCCATCTTCATAAACAATGCCCAAGAACCATAACATAATCATATAACATAACTTAAGCATAAAGGAAATATAACATTACCATATTGCAATAACAATATAAAATTTTAAGATATTGAAATAATAAATCCATTCTAAAAACCATTTTCGAAACCATTTAAAACATTTAATAAATAGATCTTCGAATCAAAGTGTCCCATACCACTTTGAAGGTTTTAACATTTTAAACCATTAATATCTATATAAATAAATCCTTAAAATCATTTTGAAAACATGGATATTAACGAGAAATATTTATAAGAATAAATCATTAAAACATTTAAAACCATATTTTAGTTAAAGGGTTTTTAACAAAATGAGAGACACTTGAATACAATAATTGAGGAATAAAATTTAATCATAACTTTATAATATCATGAGAATATATTAATTCATGATATAATATTCCAAAGGACAGTATATACACCATATAAGAGTGAATTGGTGCATAACAACAATGAAGTCTCAATAGAAATGTAAAATGAGATGAAATCCCCTGTAAAGAAGGTATCCTTAAATTAAGGATAAATCAATCTCATAATTATGTGTGACAAATATAAATACACCCAATATAAGTGGATATTAAGTGTAAAACAATCAATGGTAATTCACACATATTCAAAGGATGACATATTCAATAACTACATGTTGAACCCAAAGAAATCGAAATTGGGTTAAGAAGTTCCCTTGAGAGCCTAACATCGTCACATCAAATTTTAGAAAAAGAGTTGATGAGAGAGATAAAGGGTATCTCATCACTTGGACATAAAATTTATGGCAATAAGGATATATAATAACATATCCCCACATAATAAGATGAAAATTAAAAGACATAACAAAAGAAGTCTTTTAAAAAGAGGAGGGTGAAAGGTTCCCTTACCGATTTGGGTAACTTTCGAAACGTACACCCAATGAAAGAAGGACTATACAAAATTGATGTAAATACTCATAAAAGAAAGTATTCTACACAAATATTAGAATAATGGATAGTAAAAACACCACTCAAAAGGAAATATTGGTAAATGTTGCATGAATCTCACGGGAATAAAAGTGAGATGAAAAATCCCTTACGAAAACTCGGCATCCTAACGACGCCACTTAAAACTTACAAAAATGGATTGATGAGATAAAATAGGTTATCTCACCATATTAACATAAAATAAAATCTCCCAACATAACAAATATAAGCTTAAAATAAGTGACATAAAGGAGAGTACTTAAAAAGAAAGAGATAGGTTGGATCTCTTACGAAAATTCGGCAGCCTAACAGCGCCAATCAAAACTTCCAAAATGGATTGATGAGAGAAAATAGGGTCTCTCATCATATGAACATTAAAATTACAGTAATATTAATATAAAATAACATCCCAATCATAAGAAATATGAGCTTAAAATGAATGACATAAAAGAGTGTACTTTAAAAGAAAGAGAGGGGTCAGATCCCTTACCTCGGGTTCGACTTGACTCGATCGTTCTTTAACCTCCTGAATAATAAACTTGAGTTAATTTATACTTTCTTAAGAACCTTTTTAGAGTTCATTATTCATTTTATATCACTTACTACCATGCTATAAACACTATGTAATTATTTTAAGTTAATAATGGTTGTTTTGTAGATCATTGATACTTGAGTAAAAAAATAAACTCTTTATAATTACAAGTTGTTCATGTGGTAAAATATATATTATATCCGAAATTATATTCATTATTTATATATAATATATATCATATATATCCATAATATTCCATAACATTTAGAGGTAAGAAATGAAATGCACCGTTCATGGAGACGGTAAGCCGTACGTACGCATGAACGCTACTTCAATTTCTATTTCTTATTTAATGGAATTAAAACATAATGATACATAATAGTATTATAATTACAGTATGGTATCATATATAATATCATTAAATCTATCCTTTATACGTACCACATATGGTATTAATGAATCAAATCACTTTGAGGGGGCGGTAGTCCGTACTTCCTAAAATGAAGATATCGCGTTTAACCATAATGGAAACCATAAAGGTATGCCATAAATGAAAAATACCGATGCTTAAGTAAAACATAAAAATATTATATATCATATATAAATATATCGACATATTAATTGCCACCTTTGATGGTGTTAAGATAATATTGAACAATCATCGTTTCGTGAGGCAGAAATTCACCATCCACAGAAATAGTATGTTCTTTAACCATTAGATGTAGGTGTGTGTAAGTGTAGCTCGAATACTTCTTATAAAAACATCCTAGTATATTGAAGATACTGGAGTTGTTACAAAATAAATGAATAAAAAGATTTTAGGGGGTTGGAGAAGCAAAATAAAACAAAATAACACAAGTGAAGACATTATCTTTAAATCGGGTAACTTCCTTTGATTTGAGCTCAAAGGCTTCCTTGGAAAGGATTCTTCCCAAAGTTAGGATTCAATGATGAATATATAGATGTGTATATATGAAATGGGCAGGGTTTGGCCGAGACAAAGGCTTGACAGGTGTGTGTAAGGTGGTAGAGGTGGGGGCCTTTTATAAGAGGAGAGGAGGGGCACTCTTGGAAAGTTACAAAATTTTACTTTATTTTCAAATGAGTTTTGGATTTTAAAGGTCCCAAATTGATGTATTTCGAGGATAAGGTGGTAAGGGTTCTAAATCCACCCATCAAATAGGTTTGTGACAAGTGTAAGTTATAGTTTTAACATTATATTTTCATTTTATTTAAATCCCTTATTAATGAGGTAATTGCGGCATCATCATGATGTCATAAATAATTTAATTTATTTAATGTCCAAAAATTATAAAAAAAATATCATTATGTAGGAAATCTTTTTATATTTCTAATGAATATTTATAGTCAAACATATGACTTGTATAACCCCATTTAAAAATTGTTTTAGTAAAACATCTCATGTTTGTGACATTTTAATTTTAACTTTAAATAAAAAAGTATTTATGTCATTTTCCAACCAAAGTGGCTCCATGTGGTCGCCAAGTTGACCCATGGATTGTCTTGGTCGGCCATGACACATCCAATGATGGTAGGACATGTTTCAAGTTCATTTCATATTATTAAACCATTATTTTTACCTTAAATTATACTAATTACCTCTATTCGCGATTAAAAACATAAAAGTTACTATTCACCAAAAAATTATTTTAATCCCATTGAACCACATTTTACTTCCTAATGACAACCATGTATGTTGGATTTTTGAAATTCAAAACACAAAAGTGGTAAAGTTTCATTTAAACGAAAAATCAGTTTTTTAAGTACCACTTAGTGGTTTCACGATTCATCAAAAATTGAAGTTTTTCAGAATAATACCAAAACTTCACCCTAAGCTATATTTGATATTCCGAATTCAAAAATGATGTATATTTTAAAAAATTCAAATTGTATAAGTTACATTAATTAATTTAATAATTAATTCCCATTGTCATGACAAATAGTGTGTTTTTATGAAACAATATATATCAAAAGATTGACACTAGTTTAAGTCCAATTTCAAAGTGAAATTAATTACAATGAACACTATTGGATTAAATGGTAAAAATATATTCTAATTTCAATTTAAAAACAATTCAAAAGATAATATAATCATATAAATAAATTAGATTAAAAAGTGGTTTTGAATTAAAATACAACATTTTTCACTATTCATTAAAAAATGAACTTTATCGGAAAAATACCAAAAATTTACACAAAGTAAATTTTGATGTCCCGATTCCAAAGAAGAATTTTATTTTTTCAAATATAACACATAAAATTTTCAAAAAGTGGATTTAAAAGAGGTTCTCCATAAAAAGGCAGTTAATCGACCTTTTAAAGAATATTAGAATGTTTACACTTAAAATTGGATTCATTCGCATTTTTAGTCCTCTAAAATTTATCATAAAGAGTAAAAATATTTGACAAACATATATAATCATTTTGTAGTTAGTTCTGTTCATTCCCTCCATTACAATGGATAGGCATTAACTACCATTTAAAATAATATTATTTTATTATTAGAGTGCAATGTAAGATTCCCAAGAAACTCGTTGTTGCGTATTGGGTACGCCATCACACATAGAGTCCCCTTTAAAGTAATATTAATATTTTATTCAAAAATATGTATAAATGTGAAAATGTCATATTCTTTATTTACCTGGGGTGTTACATCCTTACCCCCTTTTGGGAATTGTGTCCTCGCAATTTTAAAATTGGGTTTGGAAACTTCATTGAAAATCCCACATCGGAACAATAGTTAGTAAAACAATCACCTTAAAATAAAGAAACAGAAGTACAAAGGTCACCCGAGTTAACCCATACTAGTATTCCATGTAAGAAAATATGGATATAGAGGAGAAAACAAAGGTTCATGTTCTGATGGAGAGTGATAGTAAACATGTCTAGGAGAAAGTTAACCATAAGAAAATCACAAACTTGTGATGGGTTAAACGGTATTCGATTCCCAAGTAGGAAAAGTTAATAGACAACATTTTTGTTTTAAGTTACTCTTCATTGAGGAATTTATTTTTGAGCTTAACTAAATCATAATGAAACATACTTACTTGTCATGTAGACTTTCAACTTTTACTAGATTCCTTAATCAAACTCATATTTTCTCCAAAAGACGAGTATTTAGGAAGACTTGTTTGCATTAAGAGTACTATAATCAACTTCTTGAGAATCACCTAATCCACAAAAGAGAACTATATATTTCCCATGTCTTTAGA
Source organism: Viscum album (assembly GCA_963277665.1). Taxonomy (NCBI): domain Eukaryota; kingdom Viridiplantae; phylum Streptophyta; class Magnoliopsida; order Santalales; family Viscaceae; genus Viscum; species Viscum album. The sequence continues at coordinate 1,678,094,745 of OY728119.1, read as the reverse complement.
AAAAATCCAAAACCAAAATTTTTTTTATGAGGTCAGAGAATCCACAAAAGTATAATCCTTTATCAAAAGAAAATCTATTCTTAATCTCCAAAATTTTTCCAAAAAAAACCCAAAGTTCAATGAAGACGATTCGATAAAACATTTTCCATAAAATTCTTCAAAGTAAACCAAACTAAGATTGAAACCCAAATATTTGAAGGATTTAATGACATAGTCTTCCAAGGTACAAATTAACTTTTATCTTCAAATAACATCAGTTTCTCTTAAATTCTCATATTGAAAAGTAATTAACCTAATCACATATCCTCCATGATAGGTTAATAATTTCCATAGATAACCCAAAATAAACTTACTCTTGATTCCTAAAATCATCTAACTAAAAAGAATTAGTCAAACTAACCAGAGACTTCACGTAGTCTAGTGGTAGGCGATAAATACCAGTCGCACTTTGGTTGTGGGTTCGATTCCCACAGCTTTGTCCGACGCGACGGGTTGCCACACGGTCTGCGTGTTGTCCTTTTTCCAAAACTATATAATTCATAAAACATTCCCCAAACAAGATAAAATCTTCAAAAATAATCATAACATATTTTAACCTCAAGTTTATCTCATGCCTTTTATTTTCCATCATAACATATAATAACCCATAATTACCTCAAAAGTAAGGATCATATAAACCCTAATGGTTACCTTTATAATTATTACCTGAACTTCCACATCGATTGGTCATCTCGTACATGATGCATTATAGAACATACCAAGGTTCAAGTGGTTGATCATGACTCCTTGATAGTTGGTTTTGAACAACCACGAGTTTCCTCATTGAATCCCCCATTTCATCCAGTCTCTTAATCAGAGAACCACCACAGTTTCCTTCAAACCTATTGTCACTTTGGTGCCTGCTAGATCCATCCATTCACTAAAAACAGAAATGTCAGTGTGAGTATATCAACAAAACCATCATGTACTAATGAGGAAGATATACTTACTCATTCACTTTATCTAAAAACTATGACTCTTTCTGAAATCCTAACCATTATGGTAATGTCACTTATGCTTAAAGAATACCCTAACCTCTAAAGTTATCTAAACCGACCTCTGATACCAACTATAAGGTCATAGCCTTAAACCTTACTAAATCTTGAGTTATTACAAGATTACAGATTGAGTATCTTTTCAATTTTAGAGTTTTAGAGAATTAGATCATAGATCATGAATTACATTCCACATTTAAACAAAGTGGTTACCAAAAAGATAGTATTGGTTTTTCCACATCAACGGAAACGTATTTAAAATAAAACATGGTTTCTTTCTTGACACATCCTTGACACTATCATCATATCATGCACCATTCCCTTGACCTGTGAAAAACATTTCAAAAACTTGGGATGATCATAAAAAGCTCAGTAAGGGTTATAAAAAGTATGGAAAGGAAATATGAGTACATATAAACATAAGAATGAAATCATACTTTACCCATAAAGCATAAGCACTTTAACATACCTCATAAAATCATGAATAAATCATAGAAATCATAAGACATAAAGGTAACTTGAGGAATTCATAACATTCTTAAGTAGGGAGTAACACTCTTGGTTACGTTTGGAATACCCATCACAGTATATTCCCTAAATCTCTTCGGAGAAACCTTAACGTTTAACCCCTTCGCGTTACCCAATGTATTGGAGAGCTATATCGGGCTCACCTGCCCTTAGTTTACCACGGAACCACCCGTTTTCATAAACAATGCCCAAGAACAATAACATAATCATAGCACATAACTTAATCATAAAGGAAATATAACATTCCCATATTGCAATAACAACATAACATTTTAAGATATTGAAATAATAAATCCATTCTAAAAACCATTTTCGAAACCATTTAAAACATTTAATAAAGAGATCTTTGAATCAAAGTGTCCCATACCACTTTGAAGGTTTTAACATTTTAAACCATTAATATCCATATAAATAAATCCTTAAAACCATTTTTAAATCATGGATATTAACGAGAAATATTTATAAGAATAAATCATTAAAACACTTAAAACCATATTTTAGTTAAAGGGTTTTTAACAAAATGAGAGACACTTGAATACAATAATTGAGGAATAACATTTAATCAGAACTTTATAATATCATTAGAATAAAGGAATTCATGATATAATATTCCAAAGGATAGTATATACACCATATAAGAGTGAATTGGTGCATAACAACAATGAAGTCTCAATAGAAATGTAAAATGAGATGAAATCCCCTGTAAAGAAGGTATCCTTAAATTAAGGATAAATCAATCTCATAATTATGTGTGAAAAATATAAATACACCCAATATAAGAAGATATTAAGTGTAAAGCAATCAAAGGTCATTCACACATATTCAAAGGATGACATATTCAATAACTACATGTTGAACCCAAAGAAATCGAAATTGGGTTAAGAAGTTCCCTTGACAGCCTAACGACATCACATCAAATTTTAGAAAAAGAGTTGATGAGAGAGATAAAGGGTATCTCATCATTTGGATATAAAATTTATGGAAATAAGGATATATAATAACATATCCCCACATAATAAAATGAAAATTAAAAGACATAACAAAAGAAGTATTTTAAAAAGAGGAGGGTGAAAGGTTCCCTTACCGATTTGGGTAACTTTCGAAACGTACACCCCATGAAAGAAGGACTATACAACATTGATGTAAATACTCATAAAAAAAATTATATTACACAAATAGTATAATACTGGAGAGTACATACACCACTCAAAAGGAAATATTGGAAAATGTAGCATGAATCTCACATGAATAAAAGTGAGATGGAAAATCCCTTACGAAAACTCGGCAGCCTAACAACGCCACTTAAAACTTCAAAAAATGGATTGATGAGATAAAATAGGGTCTCTCACCATATTAACATAAAATAAAATCTCCCAACATAACAAAGAGTAGATTAAAAGAAGTGACAAAAAAGAGAGTACTTAAGAAGAAAGAGATAGGTTGGATCTCTTACGAAAATTCGGCAGCCTAACGATGCCAATCAAAACTTCCAAAATGGATTGATGAGAGAAAATAGGATATCTCATCATATTAACATAAAAAGTATAGTAATATTAATATAAAATAACATCCCAATCATAAGAAATATGAGCTTAAAATGAATGACATAAAAGAGTGTACTTTAAAAGAAAGAGAGGGGTCAGATCCCTTACCTCGGGTCCGACTTGACTCGATCGTTCTTTAAACTCCTAAATAATAAACTTGACTTAATTTCTACTTGCTTAAGAACCTTTTTCGAGTTCATTATTCTTTTTATATCACTTACTACCTTGCTATAAACACTATGTAATTATTTTAAGTTAATAATGGCTGTTTTGTAGATCATTGCTACTTGAGTAAAAAAATAAACTCTTTATAATTACAAGTTCTTCATGTGGTAAAATATATATTATATCCAGTATGGTATCATATATAATATCATTAAATATATCCTTTATACGTACCAAATATGGTATTAACGAATCAAATCACTTTGAGGGGGCGGTACTCCGCACTTCCTAAAATGAAGATATCACGTTTAACCATAATGGAAACCATAAAGGTATGCCATAAATGAAAAATACAGAAGCTTAAGTAAAACATAAACATATTATATATCATATATAAATATATTGACATCTTAATGGCCACCTTTTAGGGTGTTAAGAGAATATTGAACAATCATCGTTTCGTGAGGCAGAAATTCACCATCCACAGAAACAGTATGTTCTTTAACCATTAGATGTAGGTGTGTGTAAGTGTAGCTATAATACATATTATAAAAACATCCTAGTATATTTAAGATACTAGAGTTGTTACAAAATAAATGAATAAAAAGAGTTTAGGGGGTTGGAGAAGCAAAATAAAACAAAAGAACACAAGTGAAGACATTACCTTTAAATCGGGTAAGTTCCTTTGATTTGAGCTCAAAGGATTCCTTGGAAAGTATTATGCCCAATGTGAGGCTTCAATGATGAATAGATATATGTGGAGAGATGAAATGGGCCGGAGTTGTCCGAGCCAAAGTCTTGAGAGGTGTGTGTAAGGTGGTAGAGGTGGGGGCCTTTTATAAGAGGAGAGGAGGGACACTCTTGGAAAGTTACAAAATGTTACTTTATTTTCAAATGAGTTTCGGATTTTGAAGGTCCCGCATTGATGTATTTCAAGGATAAGGTGGTAAGGGTTCGAAATACACCCATCCAATAGGTTTTTGATAAGTTTAAGTTATAGTTTTAATATTATCTTTTCATTTTATTTAAATCCCTTATTAATGAGGTAATTGCTGCATCATCATGATGTCATAAATAATTTAATTTATTTAATGTTTAAAATTTATAAAAAAAATATCATGATGTAGGAAATCTTTTTATATTTCTAATTAATAATTATAGTAAAAAATATGACTTGTATAACCCCATTTAAATTTTTTTTTATTAAAACATTTCATGTTTGTGACATTTTAATTTTAACTTTAAATAAAAAGGTATTTATGTCATTTTCCAACCAAAGTGGCTCCATGGGGTCCCCAAGTTGACCCATGGATTGTAGTGGTCGGCCATGACACATCCAATTAGGGTAGGACATGTGTCAAGTTCATTTCATATTATTAAAACATTATTTTTACCTTAAATTACACTAATTACCTCTAATCGCGATTAAAAACATAAAAGTTACTATTCACCAAAACATTATTTTAATCCCATTGAACCACATTTTAATTCCTAATGACAACCATGTATGTCGGATTTTTGAAATTCAAAACACAGAAGTGGTAAAGTTTCATTTAAACGAAAAATCAGTTTTTTAAGTACCACTTAGTGGTTTCTCTATTCATCAAAAATTAAAGTTTTTTAGAATAATACCAAAACTTCACCCTAAGCTATATTTGATATTACGAATTCAAAAATGATGTCTATTTTACAAAATTCAAATCGTATAAGTTACATTTATTAATTTAATAATTAATTCCCGCTGTCATGACAAATAGTGTGTTTTTATGAAACAATATATATCAAAAGATTGACACTAGTTTAAGTCCAATTTCAAAGTGAAATTAATTCCAACGACCACTATTGGATTAATTGGTAAAAATATATTATAATTTAACTTTAAAACCAATTCAAAATATAATCTAATCATATAAATAAATTAGATTAAAAAGTGGTTTTAAATTAAAATACAACATTTTTCACTATTCATTAAAAAAATGAACTTTATCGGAAAAATACCAAAAATTTACACAAAGAAAATTTTGATGTCCCAATTCCAAAGAAGAATTTTATTTTGTCAAATATAACACATAAAATTGTCAAAAAGTGGATTTAAAAGAGGTTCTCCATAAAAAGGCAGTTAATCGACCTTTTAAAGAATATTAGAATGTTTACGCTTAAAATTTGATTAATTCGCATTTTTAATCCTATAACATTTATTGTAAAGAGTAAAAATATTTGACAAACATATATAATCATTTTTTAGTTAGTTCTGTTAATTCCCGCCATTACAACGGCTAGACGTTAACTACCATTTAAAATAATATTATTTTATTATTAGAGTGCAACGTAAGATTCCCAAGAAACTCGTTGTTGCGTATTGGGTACGCCATCGCGCATAGCGTCCCCTTTAAAGTAATATTAATATTTTATTCAAAAATATGGATAAATGTGAAAATGTCATATTCTTTATTTACCTGGGGTGTTACACATTGTTTCATTCAATTTTATTTTTTATACCCATTTAGTTCATCATAATGTCATTCACAAGTCAATCACATAAAACATATGAATGACCTATCTATCCTATATGCCTAAAATGATGCATGAACCCACACACTCTCTCTTGTCACACCAGGCTAAGATATAAAACCTCATAAATCAATAAGACCACATCCAAGTATGCCACTTGAGGTGGAAATATCAACCAAATATAAGAGCACAAAAAAGAACATCATTTAAAACCCCTGGAAACTTGGGTTTTCCCTAATATGTGGGGATACATGCACTAAGAAACAAGCACATTACCAAGCCATGAAAATATTCTAGTATCCTATCAACCATGACAGAATAGTAAGAAAAATGTTGACATGCTCTAATACCAATTTGTAATTTCCCTGACTCGAAATCCATTATAACCAGTTCCCCAATCCAATTAATCACACGACCTCCAGCATGCCTCCCCATATTCTAGAGGCTGCCGAATATTAGCACGTGTCTAAAGATAAACATGGGGAGAATTTTTCCACTTATTAGAGTGAAGCCACAATAGAAGTAACATAAACAAATAAAATATCCAACATAAAAAATAAATGGAGAACATACAACAAAAACCAATGAGTAACCAAGTACACATGCTATAAAAAAAGGCAAAGAGTACACTACATGTCAAGTAGTCATACAATATTAATCAAGACCAAAACTATCAAAATACCCAAAACCCAAACCAAAGTCCCAACCCAGTCCTAACCTCCCTTTATCCAACCCATCATCCCATCCAAAACCCAATACTAGGTCCCTATCCTGGACCTGTACCAGAAAAAAAGTAGCATATTCTTAGGTACCCAAGTGCCATGGTAGCTTGAGAAGGGTGTGAGTACAACTCAGAAAGCCACCACCAATAGTTTCTAAAGCAATATCCAGTCTTTACATAGGTTTACACAGGTAAAAAGTGCAATAAATAAAGAATTAACAAGGAAGAAATTTGAGTAATTATCTAATATCCGTCTACCCATTATTTTCTCTAGAATAAACCAATAAATAAAACTAACTCAGGTCACACAAGGTGTAACAACCCAACCCCAATTACCCATATTCAGTGCATTATTACATAACATTGTCATGATCACAAGAGATAAAGTATCAAAATACCAATTAGTTTAGTAGCCATATAAGTACTAGATACATACATAAGTTTTACTTTACATTATGAAATGAAAACAAGGACATTGTTTCTCCTAAGAACACACTCATATCCTATAGCCTATCCTGCAAGTCAATCATAATATACTTCTTTACATCTTGGAAAAAATAAAACATAAGAAAGGGGTGACCTCAAAAGCTCAGTAAGGAGAACAATAGAGTGAAAACTATCATAAGAAAACATAAACATTTAAGGAAATGTATAAGACTAAAACAAAAGCCTTTAAAACTTAAACTTCAACATAATATGGAAAATATAAATCAAATAATGTCATTTAATTATTCACATGTATATTCTACTAGTCTAATAATCACATGTAATATTAATAGATAATTTCATAATGATGAAATGAATAATTCCAGACATCATAACCACATAGTCAAGGCCTCGGGCCAAGAATACAAATAAGATTTTTTCAAGGACTTGTGCCAAGACACTAGTTTGTCTCATTAGACCTACAGATTCATCGAGGAGTTATAGCAGGATCCACCCATCACTTACTAATTCCAATGCATTCCTCATATGAAAAGGTTGAAACATAACCTAAACATTGATATTAATACTAGCATACCAAATGTTAATAATTTAACCATAAACCATGAATGGTATAAAAATAACACATCCATAGTCAAACATATCACAAAAAAATCAATACAATATTAAAGATTGTATCATAATAAATCAACTTTCAAAAAGTGTAAAATCCATCAATGGATGTTGACATAGATGAAATCAAAACTATTTGAGAGAAATATCTCTTTCTATTTGGAAATAATTTTAAAGTAACTTAATTATAAAATAAAACATATATTTTTAAAATATTCTTTTAATCTTGTAAGGGAATAGTTAAAGGTGTTATAATGGCAGAAAATAGCCGCACCCACTGTATAAGTTAAAAAACATTATATCCTTAATTTGTTGAAAAGGTCACAAAGTACCTTATTTTGAAAACGATGGAAATATTACTTACAAATTTTCTATAAAAATTAAAAAAATCCTATAAATGAATTTAACCCATATTCTAATAAATAGTAAATTTTTTTGAAATACATTTTTAAGAAACATAGATGTGGATGACAAAGAAGTCCCATTAGAAACATTCATAAAAACAATCTCAGATAATAAAGAGATTGTAAAATTAACCCTTACCTAGTACTTTTACTTATTAGAGGGTATGTTAAAATCTTGTATAATGGTGATATAATTTTTTATTAAATTATACAATAACCACATACATAAATATGATATCATATATGATCTAAAGATATTTCAGTAGTATCATTATTTCAAGTGTTAACTGATTCATTTTCCTTTATATGTTTTGTTATGTAAGTCATGTTTGTTATGGATAGAATGTATTTTATTCATATCCAGAATTATATTATGTTAATTAAACATTATTTTTAATCATAAAATGAAAATTATTCTTGAATGGTTACGATGGGGAACAGTATCTCATCACGTCATGGAGACGGTAAGCCGTACGTACGCACGAGCGACAATTTCATTCTATTAGTGGTGAAATCATATGTAATTGGATGATATATTATATATTAAGAATAATTAACATGTTATATTTATTATTTAAATCAATTATACTCATTATTATACCCATCCAAATAATTAAGTGTTGAATAACAAACTACACCACGATGTGGAGACCGTAAGCTATACGTACGCACGTTTGGTGACATTGTCATTCATAGGATGGATAGAATAATGAATATGGTTGTACCATATTTATAATAAAATAAAAGTATATATAAGGTATTGGATTTATTATTTTTGTACATAAAAAAAAATAAAGTGGAAGTGAAATAAGAAAAGAACTTTGAAAGAGGTGATGAAATAATTACCTCTTCTTCGGGTGCTTTCTTTTGATTTGATCAAAAGGGCTCCTTAGGTTAGATTTATGATAAAATTAAGGCCTCTAGGTTAAATTAAGGGTAGTTGGAAGGATATTTGAGTAGGTTTTGTCTGATCCAAAAGGCTTTGGATGTGTGAATTTGAGATAAGGGGAAATACCCTTTTATAAGAGAGGTGAGGGTCACTATAGGAAAAATTTGAAATATTGTTTTATTATAAAATAATTTTCGATTTCAAATGTCTTCAAATGGATTTATTTGAATGATAATGTGGATATGGGTATAAAATCATCTCAACCAATAGGTTATATTCAAGTTTAGGTCACCATATGTAGAGACCCGTATCTTGACGTACATTGACTTTACATTACATTTGCGGAATACTTAGTACATAACAAAAAACACACACGCAAGGATCGTAACAGTTTAGTGTCTTTGGAAACTCGGAATATAATCTTCTAATCGTGGTGAAAGATCTTCAAAATCTCCCATAAAGATCTTCCTTTTTTTTACCTAAAACATTTATTTATATCCTGGGGAAAAGAAAACATAAAAGGGTGAGCTCAAATGCTCAGTAAGGGTAAACAAAAGAAATATCAATCACATCATATACATAAGCACATAACTTTTGGAAATCTTAACCTTCAAAAGAGATCATAATTTCATAACATGGGGTAAATCATGGCAGTGAAATGTAATCACAATAATCATAACTTAAAACATGAAACTTTGTGGCATTCACACATAATCATAGAGAATCATTTCTTGTTAGTCAAGACTCATTGCCAAGACTATCTTAGTGGACAAAGTCCCTTTCCGAATCGAGTAACCCTCGTTTCAGTCCTATTTCATTGAATCGGTATAACCTACCGTTCCAGCCCTTTCTATCTCATGAGATATAAAATCTTTACCCAATTAATTGGAGGGAGATATAGGTCCCACCCATCTCATAATGATACCATTCTTATGTGTGCCACAAAATCATAAATCATACATCATTGCATAACCCATGTAATAAAAATGGGATTCTTAAACAACATGACATCATAAAACCATTCATATAAGATAAAGGAATTCATAAACATAATTTCATCACAACATAGTCAAATAAATGTAAAAATATGGATAGAAACAGAACCCTTTACTATCTTAGATGGAAAATAATTTTGATAAAACACTTGAAATGAATTCTTGAGGAAAATATCCTTTCTTCTTCAAAATAAATTTCTTTTCACAAAACATCATGCAATTTTAAAAGAAAGAGATTTTATTGAAAATATTTATGAAATATTTTGGAGGAAGCTTCATGAAAATAAGGCTTTATAAAACCGTAAAAATCCGTTCGTTCCGTTTAAGTTAAAAAAACATTCTTCTTGTACTTTTGTTGGAAAAGTCAAAAAGTACATCATACGAAAAACGACAAAAGATTCCTTTCATATATTTTACTAAAACTCACCAAAGGGTAAATTTGGATTTAAACAATTGTAGGTGGATGTATATAATATTACATATCTAGGAAACATGGATGTGGATGATAAAATACACCCCAGTAAATTTCAAAGTATAAACAATCTCGGACAAAAAAATGAGATTGTGATATTCCCCTTACCTTAGGTCCGATTTGCTTCGTATGTGTCCGAAACTCCTGTATAATGATTTAAATAATGTCATTGAATTATTACAGAATCATATTCATTGTTATGATATCATATATGGTTCACTTATGACATTATATTACCCGTTCTTTTGTAAATTCCATGTTAAAGAAGCGTTTTGGGTAAAATCGTTTCATTTATCGTAGGTGTTTTGACTTGTTGTTCTTGACATTATTATTACTTATATCATGATTTACTTACTTCCAGAATATAAAATATGATTTATATATCATATATATTCAGTATATATATATATAATAGATAGATAAATGAAATGAAAAACACCGTTCATGGAGACGGTAGTCCGTACGTACGCATGAACGCTGTTTTCCTTTCCTTATTGTCTTGAATGGAAGTAAGTAGATGACATACATATATATATATATACATAAATCCAGTAGCTTTATAATGTCATATATTTCATTATTATTTCTTATATATACTTTATAATCATTCTTAAATGGTTAACATGGAGAATGAATCTCATCGCGTCGTGGAGACGGTAGTCCGTACGTACGCACGAGCGATGATATCATTTCCATAAATATTGAATTGAATTGGAGTGGATTATACAATATATCAGAACTATGTATAGTTATTCTTTACACCATTACACCCATCCATGTAAGGTGGTGGTGGAAAATAGATTACACCACGGCGTGGAGACGGTATTCCGTACGTACGCACGCGCGGTGATTTCTTTTTCCGTAGGATGGATAGATGGAGAAATAGGGTTGTTTCATACTTATAATAACATATCAGTATATGAGTGATACTGATGTTATTACTTCATAATGAAACAACCTAATAAGAAGAAGTGGAAGAAGAAATAAAGATGAAAGAATTGGTAACGGTAATTACCTCTTCTTTGAAGCGCCTCTTTGAGACCTCCTCTTAGGGCACTAAATTTGGTCTTTGAGGAAGACCATAACCTCTAGGATGTTGATAGGGAAGTGGAGAATAGATTTTGGTAGGGGTTGGACGAGCTTGAGTGCTCAAATTGGTGTGAGGAGGAGGGGGAGGAGGTGTCCTTTTATAAGGGAGGAGAGGGGCACCTTTGGAATTCTTAAAAATATTAATTTATAATAAATCTAACCCCACATAAAAACCTCCAAAAATGACTCATATTCAAATATTAGATAAGATAAGGTTGTAATATCATCAACCAATAGAATTTAGACATGTTAAGAATTTATTTTAAACATTATCAACATGATTTATCCCTATTTAATCAATTTAATTTTATTTGTGGTAATAAGATTGTAATTTTTAAATTATAACAAATAATTACTTATTTGTTGTGAATTGTCCATAATTGGATTCTTAATAAAATTTTAGATCATATGAATTTAAATTTATAATTTTGAAATATTTTGTGATTTTTAATCAATTTTATAATATGTTTTTTTATAAAATAACATTAGTGTCAATTTTGACACTATTCATTTATTTGAATTTAAATAAAATAAATACAGAGGATATGTTCGAACTAAAAGTTTTAATAGATTTATAAAATGTCATATGTATCTTAAAAATTATTGGAGCACATTAAATAGTTCATATAATATTTATTTTATTATTTTTGAAACCATTTATTTGGTTTATCTCTTAATAAAATAAATACTACAACATTTTTGTATAATTATTTAATATACTTATTTGTTGCATAAAAATTAAAAATAAAATCCTATGATGAAAATAAATCTATTACCTTTCACAATAATACTTTTACTCGAATTTATCATCTTAAAATCACAATATTTAAATTGTTATATTTATTAAATTATGAAGGTGACAACTTTGGCATCATTTAAAATAAAATAATATAAGTGTCATAATCTCTTTTATAAGGCTCCAAATGGTCAAATATTAGACCATTGGATGCTTATGGTTTACATTTACATGGACAATAATTTTTGGGTAGGTATTTGTGCATTTTATGGTCACTATTAGTTTAATAAAAACAATATTCTTGATTTTTCACTAGATAAACAATTTCTGCATCACTATTGTGTCATAATTAATGATAATTATTTAATCCCTAAAAATTATAAATAAATTTATATGATGTAGATAATTTCATTATATTTCTGGAGACTATTCATGTTCGAAGTTTCATGAAGTTTATCACTAAAGTAAATTTAATATACTTATAAGATTTAAGAGAGTGACATGTTGTCACTTTCTTTGGTTTTAATAATAATTAAGTTATTTTCATGGAAATATGTCCATTAAATGATTCTAATCTGACACTTAGGTGATATGGGTCGACTTTTAGTCATCCAATAGGATTTTTAAATTTGTTAGGGTAATTTTAAAATATTATATTTACCCTTAATTACCCGATTTACCTTTAACTATGGTAAATAAAATTTACCGTAGTTACTATTCATAATTCCCAAAAATAAAAAGTAGCTTATTAACATAATTTGGACCCAATGATTCCAAATATGGAATCCATTTTTCCAAATTCAATACACGAAAGATGCAGAAATTAAATTAAAATTAATCCCGTTGTCGAAAGAAAACGGGTTTTTCTTTAAAACATTGCAAAAGATTGAATTGATTTAACCTACGAATTCAAGGTAAAATCAATGCTAATGACATAAATTATATTAAATGGTAAAAATATATTCCATTTATACTTTAAAACCATTCAATATTATAATTTAACCACATAAGATATTACGATGAAAAAAGTTGTTTTTAATTAAAATATAGCGTGTTTTTACTATTCATTAAAATATGAAAGTTTTCGGAAAAATATCAAAAATTTATCTAATGTAAATTTTTATATCCTGATTCAAAAGAAGAATATTATTTTTTCAAATTGAACATATAAACATGTCAAAAACTATATTTAAAGTGGGTGGGCCATCAAAAGGCGGTAAAACTGCATTTTTCGAAAAATACTTATTTTACTCGAAAAAATTATTTTGTTCTTATACCATGTTCTAGAAATGTGTAAGATGAATAATAATGTTATAAAATTCAAAATTTAGTTAATACTATTCATAACGGCTAGTTCATGACAATATTATAATAATATAACATTGTTTATTAAAACCCGGTATTGCGTACAACACACGCTATCGAGGAAGGTCGCGACTACGTGTAATGCAAGCCAAGTCAGGGTTGCGTGTTGTGAAAGAATCCTTCGTTGTTTCGTATAACAGAATCCAACCATATTTCATTTATACATTTAATATATATATATATATACTCAATGTTGCGTAGAATAACTATTATCAAAATTGTGTGTAACACGGTCCAAGAATAGTGTTGCGTATACTGCAAGCTAATACGGTGTTGCGTATAGCGCAAGGTAATCTTGGTGTAGAATACAACAAAAGACATTAATGAAATTAAAATAATATTTTTCATAAAATCTCGGGGTGTTACATTCTACCCCCCTTAAAATGAATTTCGCCCTCAAAATTCGTCGGGGTTATAAATGGTTTACTATTTGAAAGTTTCTTTGATAGAAACCCACATCATAAAAAGGAATACCAAAACTTTTCTTTAAAAACAAAAGTATGAAACATAACGGTTACCCAAATAAACTAATCACTGGGTTTCCACATAGGTGAAAATATGGATATGGAAGAGAAATCTAACCATCATATTCTGATGGAGAGTGGTAGAGAACATGACTATGGAAAAGCTAGCAATCAAAAAGCCATAAATTTGTGATGATCTAGGGTACCATCTGATTCATCAGATATAAGGGCACTAGGAAAACATTTTTGGTTTTCAAGATCATTTCCCTAAAGTTGAAAATTTGAATTAGAATAAATACTTACTTTATTTTGGTACAATCTCACTGTTGTTCGTGCCTTGAACAATTTCCACTTCATCTCTTAAATAAATGAAGTTGAATTTGTTATTCGTGAAGTGTTAGCAGATCATGTGATAGAATGACGGGTCATTCCATCTGTCTTAAACAAAAGGTTAGCAAAAATTATATACATAAGTCGATCTATAGTGAGATTAATCATATATTGTTCCTAAAATGGACTTATACTTCATATATCATACTTCTTAATATAATAAAACTAGTTTCTACTAAACAGGGACTTCCTGTAGGCCAGTGGTAGGCGATAAAGGTCAGTCGCACTTCGGTTGTGGGTTCGATTCCTACAGCCTTGTCCGACGCGATGGGATATCGCCCATCCTGCAGGTTGTCCTTTTTCTAAAACTACATTACTATAACATCCCATCAATAATATCGAATAAAAAAAACTTCTATCCTTAAACAATACTCACTTATGTCCAACATAATCCATTTCAATCTTTAGGCTTATCCATAATACTGCAGTCCACTCTCATAACATAGTGAAAACGATTACCAGAGATTTAATACCATCGTTGATCCCCATATATCATAAGATATGTTTTGTTGGTCACATTCCAAACATTCAAAGTCCTTAATCATGTATTCTCTTGAATACCTTAGTGAAAACTTGAATGCAGTTTAAAGTTAACACTTTCCACATACCAAAATTCTCAAAATTCTATATACTCAAACCATGATATCACTTAGTCCTTATATCAATCATGAGCTCATGAATACTATTAAACATTTCATTTTCTCGTTTCCCTTCATTATGCGCATATCATCTTATTTCCAAAAAATATCTCAATCACTTTGAATACCACATCAATAAATATTTCAATACTCAATGATACAACATTATTTTGGAATCCCATTACATAAACACTTAATCATTCCACCACATCGTTGTCATATTCAACATTGCCAATAGTGATCACATGTGAATTCCCTTTGTCCTTTGCCTTCAGTGGTTGCTCATGTTGATCATCACTAACCGTTGGATTAGGGCATTTATTAGCATAATGCCCCATTTCCTTGCACTTGAAGCATTGAAGTGTTGGTGGTGCGTTCTCTGCAGTGTTTGCTTTATTCACATCATTAGAAACCCTTTTTCCATTACTTCGACACTCAGCTGCTCGATGACCTTCTTTTCCAAACTTAAAACATTTTCTAGTCCCTTTAAGACAATCTCCACCATGCTTCTTTCCACACTTTGTGCATAAGGAAACATTCATCTTCTTTTCACCATTATTCTGAGATTTCTCCTTGAACTCCATCTTTCGTTTCTTGTCAAAACCATGAGATGGATATGTAACACCAACTTCCATTTCTACCTTGATAGCACAATGTACAATTTCTTCATAGCTACTTAAGTCTCTTATAGCTAATGCCCTTCGAAGACTTGGTTTTAAGCCACTGAAAAATCGATCAACTTTACTTTCAGGTTGGATGATAATGCCAGATGCATACCTTGCAAGTCTTGTAAAATTCGCTTCGTATATACCAACAGATTCATCATCCTTTTGCTTTAGTTCAAGAAACTCCTTCTACATATTTGTTCGAAGAATACGGGGGAAGTACTTACTGAAAAATAAGTTCTTGAACTCGTCCCATTCCATGGACTCAATTTCATCCCTTTGCCTCATATTCTTAATAAGATTCCACCATTGATCAACATCACCTTCCAAACGATACACTGCTAAGATGACTTTATCATGTTCAGAACATTGAAGAACTGAAAATATATTTTCAGTGGTACTGATCCATTGTTCAGCAAAAAGTGGATCAGAAGACCCACTGAAAGAAGGTGGACGTTGCCTCATGAAGGACTCAATAGAATATTGTTCCCTTCTCTGCTCATTTGGAAGTCCATAATGATTCATAGCTTGTGTAAGTATAGTAATAAGATTTTTCACTCCATCTCCCATAACATTTGTTTGTTCAGGAGGACAATCATTGCATTGTCCATTGCATTGATCAACACGGTTCCTTCGGGTTCCAGCCACCGTCTAAAACCCAAAAAGAATAGTGTGAGAGGAAAAAATCATGCTAGGGAAAACAACATAATAAAGGGGGAGTACCTTCAATATCTAACATCTTAGGTTTAATTCTATGATCGTTAGCATAATTCTAGTACTATAACCTATACGTATACTTAACCTTAGGGACATCCCTAGACATACCTTAGAAATATCTCTAGGGATCTCACTAAAGTTCTCGCATCCTAGTTTCCAAAGGTTGACTAAACCTTTCCTCTGATACCAACTGTAGAGACCCGTATCTTGATGTACATTGACTTTACATTACATTTGTGGAATACTTAGTACATAACAAAAAACACACACACAAGGATCGTAATAGTTTAGTGTCTTTGGAAACTCGGAATATAATCTTATAATCGTGGTGAAAGATCTTCAAAATCTCCCATAAAGATCTTCCTTTTTTTACCTAAAACCTTTCTTTATATCCTGGGGAAAAGAAAACATAAAAGGGTGAGCTCAAATGCTCAGTAAGGGTAAACAAAATAAATATCAATCACATCATATACATAAGCACATAACTTTTGGAAATCTTAACCTGCAAAAGAGATCATAATTTCATAACATGGGGTAAATCATGGCAGTGAAATGTAATCACAATAATCATAACTTAAAACATGAAACTTTGTGGCATTCACACATAATCATAGAGAATCATTTCTTGTTAGTCAAGAATCATTGCCAAGACTATCTTAGTGGACAAAGTCCCTTTCCGAATCGAGTAACCCTCGTTTCAGTCCTGTTTCATTGAACCGGTATAACCTACCGTTCCAGCCCTGTCTATCTCATGAGATATAAAATCTTTACCCAATGCATTGGAGGGAGATATAGGTCCCACCCATCTCATAATGATACCATTCTTATGTGTGCCACAAAATCATAAATCATACATCATTGCATAACCCATGTAATAAAAATGGGATTCGTAAACAACATGACATCATAAAACCATTCATATAAGATAAAGGAATTCATAAACATAATTTCATCACAACATAGTCAAATCAATGTAAAAATATGGATATAAATAGAACCCTTTATTATCTTAGATGGAAAATAATTTTGATAAAACACTTGAAATGAATTCTTGAGGAAAATATCCTTTCTTCTTCAAAATCAATTTCTTTTCACAAAACATCATGCAATTTTAAAAGAAAGAGATTTTATTGAAAATATTCAGGAAATATTTTGGATGAAGATTCATGAAAATAAGGCTTTATAAAACCGTAAAAATCCGTTCGTTCCGTTTAAGTTAAAAAAACATTCTTCTTGTACTTTTGTCGGAAAAGTCAAAAAGTACCTCATACGAAAAAGGACAAAAGATTCCTTTCATATATTTTACTAAAACTCACCAAAGGGTAAATTTGGATTTAAACAATTGTAGGTGGATGTAAATAATATTACATATCTAGGAAACATGGATGTGAATGATAAAATACACCCTAGTAAATTTCAAAGTATAAACAATCTCGGACAAAAAAATGAGATTGTGATATTCCCCTTACCTTAGGTCCGATTTGATTCGTATGTGTCTGAACCTCCTGTATAATGATTTAAATAATGTCATTGACTTATTACAGAATCATATTCATTGTTATGATATCATATATGGTTCACTTATGACATTATATTACCCGTTCTTTTGTAAATTCCATGTTAAAGAAGCGTTTTGGGTAAAATCGTTTCATTTATCGTAGGTGTTTTGACTTGTTGTTCTTGACATTATTATTACTTATATCATGATTTACTTACTTCCAGAATATAAAATATGATTTATATATCATATATATTCAGTATATATATATATAATAGATAGATAAATGAAATGAAAAACACCGTTCATGGAGACGGTAGTCCGTACGTACGCATGAACGCTGTTTTCCTTTCCTTATTGTCTTGAATGGAAGTAAGTAGATGACATACATATATATATATATACATAAATCCAGTAGCTTTATAATGTCATATATTTCATTATTATTTCTTATATATACTTTATAATCATTCTTAAATGGTTAACATGGAGAATGAATCTCATCGCGTCGTGGAGACGGTAGTCCGTACGTACGCACGAGCGATGATATAATTTCCATAAATATTGAATTGAATTGGAGTGGATTATACAATATATCAGAACTATGTATAGTTATTCTTTACACCATTACACCCATCCATGTAAGGTGGTGGTGGAAAATAGATTACACCACGACGTGGAGACGGTATTCCGTACGTACGCACGCGCGGTGATTTCTTTTTCCGTAGGATGGATAGATGGTGAAATAGGGTTGTTTCATACTTATAATAACATATCAGTATATGAGTGATACTGATGTTATTACTTCATAATGAAACAACCTAATAAGAAGAAGTGGAAGAATAAATAAAGATGAAAGAATTGGTAACGGTAATTACCTCTTCTTTGAAGCGCCTCTTTGAGACCTCCTCTTAGGGCACTAAAATTGGTCTTTGAGGAAGACCATAACCTCTAGGATGTTGATAGGGAAGTGGAGAATAGATTTTGGAAAAGCTAGCAATGAAAAAGCCATAAATTTGTGATGATCTAGGGTACCATCTGATTCATCAAATATAAGGGCACTAGGACAACATTTTTGGTTTTCAAGATCATTTCCCTAAAGTTGAAAATTTGAATTAGAATAAATACTTACTTTATTTTGGTACAATCTCACTGTTGTTCATGCCTTGAACAATTTCCACTTCATCTCTCAAATAAATGAAGTTGAATTTGTTATTCGTGAAGTGTTAGCAGATCATGTGATAGAATGACGGGTCATTCCATCTGTCTTAAACAAAAGGTTAGCAAAAATTATATACATAAGTCGATCTATAGTGAGATTAATCATATATTGTTCCTAAAATGGACTTATACTTCATATATCATACTGCTTAATATAATAAAACTAGTTTCTACTAAACAGGGACTTCCTGTAGGCCAGTGGTAGGCGATAAAGGTCAGTCGCACTTCGGTTGTGGGTTCGATTCCTACAGCCTTGTCCGACGCGATGGGATATCGCCCGTCCTGCAGGTTGTCCTTTTTCTAAAACTACATTACTATAACATCCCATCAATAATATCGAATAAAAAAAACTTCTATCCTTAAACAATACTCACTTATGTCCAACATAATCCATTTCAATCTTTAGGCTTATCCATAATACTGCAGTCCACTCTCATAACATAGTGAAAACGATTACCAGAGATTTAATACCATCGTTGATCCCCATATATCATAAGATATGTTTTGTTGGTCACATTCCAAACATTCAAAGTCCTTAATCATGTATTCTCTTGAATACCTTAGTGAAAACTTGAATGCAGTTTAAAGTTAACACTTTCCACATACCAAAATTCTCAAAATTCTATATACTCAAAAACCATGATATCACTTAGTCCTTATATCAATCATGAGCTCATGAATACTATTAAACATTTCATTTTCTCGTTTCCCTTCATTATGCGCATATCATCTTATTTCCAAAAAATATCTCAATCACTTTGAATACCACATCAATAAATATTGCAATACTCAATGATACAACATTATTTTGGAATCCCATTACATAAACACTTAATCATTCCACCACATCGTTGTCATATTCAACATTGCCAATAGTGATCGCATGTGAATTCCCTTTGTCCTTTGCCTTCAGTGGTTGCTCATGTTGATCATCACTAACCGTTGGATTAGGGCATTTATTAGCATAATGCCCCATTTCCTTGCACTTGAAGCATTGAAGTGTTGGTGGTGCGTTCTCTGCAGTGTTTGCTTTATTCACATCATTAGAAACCCTTTTTCCATTACTTCGACACTCAGCTGCTCGATGACCTTCTTTTCCAAACTTAAAACATTTTCTAGTCACTTTAAGACAATCTCCACCATGCTTCTTTCCACACTTTGTGTATAAGGAAACATTCATCTTCTTTTCACCATTATTCTGAGATTTCTCCTTGAACTCCATCTTTCGTTTCTTGTCAAAACCATGAGATGGATATGTAACACCAACTTCCATTTCTACCTTGATAGCACAATGCATAATTTCTTCATAGCTACTTAAGTCTCTTATAGCTAATGCCCTTCGAAGACTTGGTTTTAAGCCACTGAAAAATCGATCAACTTTACTTTCAGGTTGGATGATAATGCCAGATGCATACCTTGCAAGTCTTGTAAAATTCGCTTCGTATATACCAACAGATTCATCATCCTTTTGCTTTAGTTCAAGAAACTCCTTCTACATATTTGTTCGAAGAATACGGGGGAAATACTTACTGAAAAATAAGTTCTTGAACTCGTCCCATTCCATGGACTCAATTTCATCCCTTTGCCTCATATTCTTAATAAGATTCCACCATTGATCACCATCACCTTCCAAACGATACACTGCTAAGATGACTTTATCATGTTCAGAACATTGAAGAACTGAAAATATCTTTTCAGTGGTACTGATCCATTGTTCAGCAAAAAGTGGATCAGAAGACCCACTGAAAGAAGGTGGACGTTGCCTCATGAAGGACTCAATAGAATATTGTTCCCTTCTTTGCTCATTTGGAAGTCCATAATGATTCATAGCTTGTGTAAGTATAGCAATAAGATTTTGCACTCCATCTCCCATAACATTTGTTTGTTCAGGAGGACAATCATTGCATTGTCCATTGCATTGATCAACACGGTTCCTTCGGGTTCCATCCATCGTCTAAAACCCAAAAAGAATAGTGTGAGAGGCAAAAATCATGCTAGGGAAAACAACATAATAAAGGGGGAGTACCTTCAATATCTAACATCTTAGGTTTAATTCTATGATCGTTAGCATAATTCTAGTACTATAACCTATACGTATACTTAACCTTAGGGACATCCCTAGACATACCTTAGAAATATCTCTAGGGATATCACTAAAGTTCTCGCATCCTAGTTTCCAAAGGTTGACTAAACCTTTCCTCTGATACCAACTGTAGAGACCCGTATCTTGACGTACATTGACTTTACATTACATTTGCGGAATACTTAGTACATAACAAAAAACACACACACAAGGATCGTAATAGTTTAGTGTCTTTGGAAACTCGGAATATAATCTTCTAATCGTGGTGAAAGATCTTCAAAATCTCCCATAAAGATCTTCCTTTTTTTTACCTAAAACCTTTCTTTATATCCTGGGGAAAAGAAAACATAAAAGGGTGAGCTCAAATGCTCAGTAAGGGTAAACAAAAGAAATATCAATCACATCATATACATAAGCACATAACTTTTGGAAATCTTAACCTGAAAAAGAGATCATAATTTCATAACATGGGGTAAATCATGGCAGTGAAATGTAATCACAATAATCATAACTTAAAACATGAAACTTTGTGGCATTCACACATAATCATAGAGAATCATATCTTGTTAGTCAAGAATCATTGCCAAGACTATCTTAGTGGACAAAGTCCCTTTCCGAATCGAGTAACCCTCGTTTCAGTCCTGTTTCATTGAACCGGTATAACCTACCGTTCCAGCCCTGTCTATCTCATGAGATATAAAATCTTTACCCAATGCATTGGAGGGATATATAGGTCCCACCCATCTCATAATGATACCATTCTTATGTGTTCCACAAAATCATAAATCATACATCATTGCATAACCCATGTAATAAAAATGGGATTCTTAAACAACATGACATCATAAAACCATTCATATAAGATAAAGGAATTCATAAAAATAATTTCATCACAACATAGTCAAATCAATGTAAAAATATGGATATAAATAGAACCCTTTATTATCTTAGATGGAAAATAATTTTGATAAAACACTTGAAATGAATTCTTGAGGAAAATATCCTTTCTTCTTCAAAATCAATTTCTTTTCACAAAACATCATGCAATTTTAAAAGAATGAGATTTTATTGAAAATATTCATGAAATATTTTGGATGAATATTCATGAAAATAAGGCTTTATAAAACCGTAAAAATCCGTTCGTTCCGTTTAAGTTAAAAAAACATTCTTCTTGTACTTTTGTCGGAAAAGTCAAAAAGTACCTCATACGAAAAATGACAAAAGATTCCTTTCATATATTTTACTAAAACTCACCAAAGGGTAAATTTGGATTTAAACAATTGTAGGTGGATGTAAATAATATTACATATCTAGGAAACATGGATGTGAATGATAAAATACACCCCAGTAAATTTCAAAGTATAAACAATCTCGGACAAAAAATGAGATTGTGATATTCCCCTTACCTTAGGTCCGATTTGATTCGTATGTGTCTGAACCTCCTGTATAATGATTTAAATAATGTCATTGACTTATTACAGAATCATATTCATTGTTATGATATTATATATGGTTCACTTATGACATTATATTACCCGTTCTTTTGTAAATTCCATGTTAAAGAAGCGTCTTGGGTAAAATCGTTTCATTTATCGTAGGTGTTTTGACTTGTTGTTCTTGACATTATTATTACTTATATCATGATTTACATACTTCCAGAATATAAAATATGATTTATATATCATATATATTCAGTATATATATATATATATAATAGATAGATAAATGAAATGAAAAACACCGTTCATGGAGACGGTAGTCCGTACGTACGCATGAACGCTGTTTTCCTTTCCTTATTGTATTGAATGGAAGTAAGTAGATGACATACATATATATATATATATACATAAATCTAGTATCTTTATAATGTCATATATTTCATTATTATTTCTTATATATACTTTATAATCATTCTTAAATGGTTAACATGGAGAATGAATCTCATCGCGTCGTGGAGACGGTAGTCCGTACGTACGCACGAGCGGTGATATCATTTCCATAAATATTGAATTGAATTGGAGTGGATTATACAATATATCAGAACTATGTATAGTTATTCTTTACACCATTATACCCATCCATGTAAGGTGGTGGTGGAAAATAGATTACACCACGGCGTGGAGACGATATTCCGTACGTACGCACGCGCGGTGATTTCTTTTTCCGTAGGATGGATAGATGGTGAAATAGGGTTGTTTCATACTTATAATAACATATCAGTATATGAGTGATACTGATGTTATTACTTCATAATGAAACAACCTAAGAAGAATAAGTGGAAGAAGAAATAAAGATGAAAGAATTGGTAACGGTAATTACCTCTTCTTTGAAGCGCCTCTTTGAGACCTCCTCTTAGGGCACTAAAATTGGTCTTTGAGGAAGACCAGAACCTCTAGGATGTTGCTAGGGAAGTGGAGAAGATATTTTGGCAGGGGTTGGACGAGTTTGAGTGCTCAAATTGGTGTGATGAGGAGGGGGAGGAGGTGTCCTTTTATAAGGGAGGAGAGGGGCACCTTTGGAATTCTTAAAAATATTAATTTATAATAAATCTAACCCCGCATAAAAACCTCCAAAAATGACTCATATTCGTATATTAGATAAGATAAGGTTGTAATATCATCAACCAATTGAATTTAGACATGTTAGGAATTTATTTTAAACATTATCAACATGATTTATCCTTATTTAATCAATTTAATTTTATTTGTGGTAATAACATTCTAATTTTTAAATTATAACAAATAATTACTTATTTGTTGTGAATTGTCCATAATTGGATTCTTAATAAAATTTTAGATCATATAAATTTAAATTTATCATTTTGAAATATTTTGTGATTTTTAATCAATTTTATAATATGTTTTGTTTATAAAATAACATTAGTGTCAATTTTGACACTATTCATTTATTTGAATTTAAATAAAATAAATACAGAGGATATGTTCGAACTAAAAGTTTTAATAGATTAATAAAATGTTATATGTATCTTAAAAACTATTGGAGCACATTAAATAGTTCATATAATATTTATTTTTATTATTTTTGAAACCATTTATTTGGTTTATCTCTTAATAAAATAAATACTACAACATTTTTGTATAATTATTTAATATACTTATTTGTTGCATAAAAATTAAAAATAAAATCCTATGATGAAAATAAATATATTACCTTTCACAATAATACTTTTACTTGAATTTATCATCTTAAAATCACAATATTTAAATTGTTATATTTATTAAATTATGAAGGTGACAACTTTGGCATCATTTAAAATAAAATAATATAAGTGTCATAATCGCTTTTATAAGGCTCCAAATGGTCAAATATTCGACCATTGTATGCTTATGGTTTACATTTACATGTCCAATAAGTTTTGGTTAGGTATTTGTGCATTTTATGGTCACTATTAGTTTAATAAAAACAATATTCTTGATTTTTCACTAGATAAACAATTTCTGCATCACTATTGTGTCATAATTAATGATAATTATTTAATCCCTAAAAATTATAAATAAATTTATATGATGTAGATAATTTCATTAGCTTTCTGGAGACTATTCATGTTCGATGTTTCATGAAGTTTATCACTAAATTAAAATTAATATACTTATAAGATTTAAGAGAGTGACATGTTGTCACTTTCTTTGGTTTTAATAATAATTAAGTTATTTTCATGAAAAAATGTCCATTAAATGATTCTAATCCGACCCTTAGGTGATATGGGTCGACTTTTAGTCATCCAATAGGATTTTGAAATTTGTTAGGGTAATTTTAAAATATTATATTTACCCTTAATTACCCGATTTACCTTTAACTATGGTAAATAAAATTTACCGTAGTTACTATTCATAATTACCAAAAATAAAAAGTATCTTATTAACATAATTTGGACCCACTGATTCCAAATATAGAATCCATTTTTCCAAATTCAATACACGAAAGATGCAGAAATTAAATTAAAATTAATCCCGTTGTCGAAAGAAAACGGGTTTTTCTTTAAAACATTGCAAAAGATTGAATTGATTTAACCTACGAATTCAAGGTAAAATCAATGCTAATGACATACATTATATTAAATGGTAAAAATATATTCTATTTATACTTTAAAACCATTCAATATTATAATTTAACCACATAAGATATTACGATGAAAAAAGTTGTTTTTAATTAAAATATAGCGTGTTTTTACTATTCATTAAAATATGAAAGTTATCGGAAAAATATCAGAACTTTATCTAATGTAAATTTTTATATCCTGATTCAAAATAAGAATATTATTTTGTCAAATTGAGCATATAAACATGTCAAAAACTATATTTAAAGTGGGTGCGCCATCAAAAGGCGGTAAAACTGCATTTTTCGAAAAATACTTATTTTACCCGAAAAATTTATTTTGTTCTTATACCATGTTCTAGAAATGTGTAAGATGAATAATAATGTTATAAAATTCAAAATTTAGTTAATACTATTCATAACGGCTAGTTCATGACAATATTATAATAATATAACATTGTTTATTAAAACCCGGTATTGCGTACAACACACGCTATCGAGGAAGGTCGCGACTGCGTGTAATGCAAGCCAAGTCAGGGTTGCGTGTTGTGAAAGAATCCTTCGTTGTTTCGTATAACAGAATCCAACCATATTTCATTTATACATTTAATATATATATATATATATATACTCAATGTTGCGTAGAATAACTATTATCAAAATTGTGTGTAACACTATTCAAGAATAGTGTTGCGTATACTGCAAGCTAATACGGTGTTGCGTATAACGAAAGTTAATCTTGGTGTAGAATACAACAAAAGACATTAATGAAATTAAAATAATATTTTTCATAAAATCTCGGGGTGTTACATTCTACCCCCCTTAAAATGAATTTCGCCCTTGAAATTCGTCGGGGTTATAAATGGTTTACTATTTGAAAGTTTCTTTGATAGAAACCCACATCATAAAAAGGAATGTCAAAACTTTTCTTTAAAAACAAAAGTATGAAACGTAACGGTTACCCAAATAAACTAATCACTGGGTTTCCACATAGGTGAAAATATGGATATGGAAGAGAAATCTAACCATCATGTTCTGATGGAGAGTGGTAGAGAACATGGCTATGGAAAAGCTAGCAATCACAAAGCCATAAATTTGTGGTGATCTAGGGTACCATCTGATTCATAGGATATAAGGGCACTAGGACAACATTTTTGGTTTTCAAGATCATTTCCCTAAAGTTGAAAATTTGAATTAGAATAAATACTTACTTTATTTTGGTACAATCTCACTGTTGTTCGTGCCTTGAACAATTTCCACTTCATCTCTTAAATAAATGAAGTTGAATTTGTTATTCGTGAAGTGTTAGCAGATCATGTGATAGAATGACGGGTCATTCCATCTGTCTCAAACAAAAGGTTAGCAAAAATTATATACATAAATCGATCTATAGTGAGATTAATCATATATTGTTCCTAAAATGGACTTATACTTCATATATCATACTGCTTAATATAATAAAACTAGTTTCTACTAAACAGGGACTTCCTGTAGGCCAGTGGTAGGCGATAAAGGCCAGTCGCACTTCGGTTGTGGGTTCGATTCCTACAGCCTTGTCCGACGCGATGGGATATCGCCCATCCTGCAGGTTGTCCTTTTTCTAAAACTACATTACTATAACATCCCATCAATAATATAGAATAAAAAAAACTTCTATCCTTAAACAATACTCACTTATGTCCAACATAATCCATTTCAATCTTTAGGCTTATCCATAATACTGCAGTCCACTCTCATAACATAGTGAAAATGATTACCAGAGATTTAATACCATCGTTGATCCCCATATATCATAAGATATGTTTTGTTGGTCACATTCCAAACATTCAAAGTCCTTAATCATGTATTCTCTTGAATACCTTAGTGAAAACATGAATGCAGTTTAAAGTTAACACTTTCCACATACCAAAATCCTCAAAATTCTATATACTCAAACCATGATATCACTTAGTCATTATATCAATCATGAGCTCATGAATACTATTAAACATTTCATTTTCTCGTTTTCCCTTCATTATGCGCATATCATCTTATTTCCAAAAAATATCTCAATCACTTTGAATACCACATCAATAAATATTGCAATACTCAATGATACAACATTATTTTGGAATCCCATTACATAAACACTTAATCATTCCACCACATCGTTGTCATATTCAACATTGCCAATAGTGATCGCATGTGACTTCCCTTTGTCCTTTGCCTTCAGTGGTTGCTCATGTTGATCATCACTAACCCTTGGATTGGGGAATTTATTAGCATAATGCCCCATTTCCTTGCACTTGAAGCATTGAAGTGTTGGTGGTGCGTTCTCTGCAGTGTTTGCTTTATTCACATCATTAGAAACCCTTTTTCCATTACTTCGACACTCAGCTGCTCGATGACCTTCTTTTCCACACTTAAAACATTTTTTAGTCCCTTTAAGACAATCTCCACCATGCTTCTTTCCACACTTTGTGCATAAGGAAACATTCATCTTCTTTTCACCATTATTCTGAGATTTCTCCTTGAACTCCATCTTTCGTTTCTTGTCAAAACCATGAGATGGATATGTAACACCAACTTCCATTTCTACCTTGATAGCACAATGCACAATTTATTCATAGCTACTGAAGTCTCTTATAGCTAATGCCCTTCGAAGACTTGGTTTTAAGCCACTGAAAAATCGATCAACTTTACTTTCAGGTTTGATGATAATGCCAGATGCATACCTTGCAAGTCTTGTAAAATTCGCTTCGTATATACCAACAGATTCATCATCCTTTTGCTTTAGTTCAAGAAACTCCTTCTCCATCTTTGTTCGAAGAATACGGGGGAAGTACTTACTGAAAAATAAGTTCTTTAACTCGTCCCATTCCATGGACTCAATTTCATCCCTTTGCCTCGTATTCTTAATAAGATTCCACCATTGATCAGCATCACCTTCCAAACGATACACTGCTAAGATGACTTTATCATGTTCAGAACATTGAAGAACTGAAAATATATTTTCAGTGGTACTGATCCATTGTTCAGCAACAAGTGGATCAGAAGACCCACTGAAAGAAGGTGGACGTTGCCTCATGAAGGACTCAATAGAATATTGTTCCCTTCTCTGCTCATTTGGAAGTCCAGAATTATTCATAGCTTGTGTAAGTATAGCAATAAGATTTTTCACTCCATCTCCCATAACATTTGTTTGTTCAGGAGGACAATCATTGCATTGTCCATTGCATTGATCAACACGGTTCCTTCGGGTTCCAGCCATCGTCTAAAACCCAAAAAGAATAGTGTGAGAGGCAAAAATCATGCTAGGGAAAACAACATAATAAAGGGGGAGTACCTTCAATATCTAACATCTTAGGTTTAATTCTATGACCGTTAGCATAATTCTAGTACTATAACCTATACGTATACTTAACCTTAAGGACATCCCTATACATACCTTAGAAATATCTCTAGGGATCTCACTAAAGTTCTCGCATCCTAGTTTCCAAAGGTTGACTAAACCTTTCCTCTGATACCAACTGTAGAGACCCGTATCTTGACGTACATTGACTTTACATTACATTTGCGGAATACTTAGTACATAACAAAAAACACACACACAAGGATCGTAATAGTTTAGTGTCTTTGGAAACTCGGAATATAATCTTCTAATCGTGGTGAAAGATCTTCAAAATCTCCCATAAAGATCTTCCTTTTTTTTACCTAAAACCTTTCTTTATATCCTGGGGAAAAGAAAACATAAAAGGGTGAGCTCAAATGCTCAGTAAGGGTAAACAAAAGAAATATCAATCACATCATATACATAAGCACATAACTTTTGGAAATCTTAACCTGCAAAAGAGATCATAATTTCATAACATGGGGTAAATCATGGCAGTGAAATGTAATCACAATAATCATAACTTAAAACATGAAACTTTGTGGCATTCACACATAATCCTAGAGAATCATTTCTTGTTAGTCAAGACTCATTGCCAAGACTATCTTAGTGGACAAAGTCCCTTTCCAAATCGAGTAACCCTCGTTTCAGTCCTGTTTCATTGAACCGGTATAACCTACCGTTCCAGCCCTGTCTATCTCATGAGATATAAAATCTTTAACCAATGCATTGGAGGGAGATATAGGTCCCACCCATCTCATAATGATACCATTCTTATGTGTGCCACAAAATCATAAATCATACATCATTGCATAACCCATGTAATAAAAATGGGATTCTTAAACAACATGACATCATAAAACCATTCATATAAGATAAAGGAATTCATAAACATAATTTCATCACAACATATTCAAATCAATGTAAAAATATGGATAGAAATAGAACCCTTTATTATCTTAGATGGAAAATAATTTTGATAAAACACTTGAAATGAATTCTTGAGGAAAATATCCTTTCTTCTTCAAAATCAATTTCTTTTCACAAAACATCATGCAATTTTAAAAGAAAGAGATTTTATTGAAAATATTCATGAAATATTTTGGAGGAAGCTTCATGAAAATAAGGCTTTATAAAACCGTAAAAATCCGTTCGTTCCGTTTAAGTTAAAAAAAACATTCTTCTTGTACTTTTGTTGGAAAAGTCAAAAAGTACCTCATACGAAAAACGACAAAAGATTCCTTTCATATATTTTACTAAAACTGACCAAAGGTTAAATTTGGATTTAAATAATTGTAGGTGGATTTAAATAATATTACATATCTTGGAAACATGGATATGGATGATAAAATACACCCCAGTAAATTTCAAAGTATAAACAATCTCGGACAAAAAAATGAGATTGTGATATTCCCCTTACCTTAGGTCCGATTTGCTTCGTATGTGTCCGAACCTCCGGTATAATGATTTAAATAATGTCATTGACTTATTACAGAATCATATTCATTGTTATGATATCATATATGGTTCACTTATGACATTATATTACCCGTTCTTTTGTAAATTCCATGTTAAAGAAGCGTTTTGGGTAAAATCGTTTCATTTATCGTAGGTGTTTTGACTTGTTGTTCTTGACATTATTATTACTTATATCATGATTTACATACTTCCAGAATATAAAATATTATTTATATATCATATATATTCAGTATATATATATATATATAATAGATAGATAAATGAAATGAAAAACACCGTTCATGGAGACGGTAGTCCGTACGTACGCATGAACGCTGCTTTCCTTTCCTTATTGTCTTGAATGGAAGTAAGTAGATGACATACACATATATATATATACATAAATCCAGTAGCTTTATAATGTCATATATTTCATTATTATTTCTTATATATACTTTATAATCATTCTTAAATGGTTAACATGGAGAATGAATCTCATCGCGTCGTGGAGACGGTAGTCCGTACGTACGCACGAGCGATGATATCATTTACATAAATATTGAATTGAATTGGAGTGGATTATAAAATATATCAGAACTATGTATAGTTATTCTTTACACCATTATACCCATCCATGTAAGGTGGTGGTGGAAAATAGATTACACCACGGCGTGGAGACGGTATTCCGTACGTACGCACGCGCGGTGATTTCTTTTTCCGTAGGATGGATAGATGGTGAAATAGGGTTTTTTCATACTTATAATAACATATCAGTATATGAGTGATACTGATGTTATTACTTCATAATGAAACAACCTAAGAGGAAGAAGTGGAAGAAGAAATAAATATGAAAGAATTGGTAATGGTAATTACCTCTTCTTTGAAGCGCCTCTTTGAGACCTCCTCTTAGGGCACTAAAATTGGTCTTTGAGGAAGACCAGAACCTCTAGGATGTTTCTAGGGAAGTGGAGAAGAGATTTGGGTAGGGTTTGGCCAATCTTGAGTTCTCAAATTGGTGTGAGGAGGAGGGGGAGGAGGTGTCCTTTTATAAGGGAGGAGAGGGGCACCTTTGGAATTCTTAAAAATATTAATTTATAATAAATCTAACCCCACATAAAAACCTCCAAAAATGACTCATATTCGAATATTAGATAAGATAAGGTTGTAATATCATCAACCAATAGAATTTAGACATGTTAGGAATTTATTTTAAACATTATCAACATGATTTATCCTTATTTAATCAATTTAATTTTATTTGTGGTAATAACATTCTAATTTTTAAATTATAACAAATAATTACTTATTTGTTGTGAATTGTCCATAATTGGATTCTTAATAACATTTTAGATCATATAAATTTAAATTTATAATTTTTAAATATTTTGTGATTTTTAATCAATTTTATAATATGTTTTTTTTATAAAATAACATTAGTGTCAATTTTGACACTATTCATTTATTTGAATTTAAATAAAATAAATACAGAGGATATGTTCGAACTAAAAGTTTTAATAGATTCATAAAATGTCATATGTATCTTAACAATTATTGTAGAACATTAAATAGTTCATATAATATTTATTTTATTATTTTTGAAACCATTTATTTGGTTTATCTCTTAATAAAATAAATACTACAACATTTTTGTATAATTATTTAATATACTTATTTGTTGCATAAAAATTAAAAATAAAATCCTATGATGAAAATAAATCTATTACCTTTCAGAATAATACTTTTAATCGAATTTATCATCTTAAAATCACAATATTTAAATTGTTATATTTATTAAATTATGAAGGTGACAACTTTGGCATCATTTAAAATAAAATAATATAAGTGTCATAATCGCTTTTATAAGGCTCCAAATGGTCAAATATTCGACCATTGGATGATTATGGTTTAAATTTACATGGAAAATAAGTTTTGATTAGGTATTTGTGCATTTTATGGTCACTATTAGTTTAGTAAAAACAATATTCTTGATTTTTCACTAGATAAACAATTTCTGCATCACTATTGTGTCATAATTAATGATAATTATTTAATCCCTAAAAATTATAAATAAATTTATATGATGTAGATAATTTCATTATCTTTCTGGATACTATTTATGTTCGAAGTTTCATGAAGTTTATCACTAAATTAAAATTAATATACTTATAAGATTTAAGAGAGTGACATGTTGTCACTTTCTTTGGTTTTAATAATAATTAAGTTATTTTCATGGACAAATGTCCATTAAATGATTCTAATCCGACCCTTAAGTGATATGGGTCGACTTTTAGTTATCCAATAGGATTTTGAAATTTGTTAGGGTAATTTTAAAATATTATATTTACCCTTAATTACCCGATTTACCTTTAACTATGGTAAATAAAATTTACCGTAGTTACTATTCATAATTCCCAAAAATAAAAAGTAGCTTATTAACATAATTTGGACCCACTGATTCCAAATATGGAATCCATTTTTCCAAATTCAATACACGAAATATGCAGAAATTAAATTAAAATTAATCCTGTTGTCGAAAGAAAACAGGTTTTTCTTTAAAACATTGCAAAACATTGAATTGATTTAACC
The DNA here is from genome assembly GCA_963277665.1 of Viscum album. NCBI lineage: Eukaryota > Viridiplantae > Streptophyta > Magnoliopsida > Santalales > Viscaceae > Viscum > Viscum album. Next base: position 1,678,062,090 of record OY728119.1, on the reverse strand, counting down.
TACGAATTCAAGGTAAAATCAATGCTAATGACATACATTATATTAAATTTTAAAAATATATTCTATTTATACTTTAAAAACATTCAATATTATAATTTAACCACATAATATATTACGATGAAAAAAGTTGTTTTTATTTAAAATATAGCGTGTTTTTACTATTCATTAAAATATGAAAGTTATCAGAAAAATATCAAAACTTTATCTAATGTAAATTTTTATATCCTGATTCAAAAGAAGAATATTATTTTGTCAAATTGAACATATAAACATGTCAAAAACTATATTTAAAGTGGGTGCGCCATCAAAAGGCGGTAAAACTGCATTTTTCGAAAAATACTTATTTTACCCGAAAAATTTATTTTGTTCTTATACCATGTTCTAGAAATATGTAAGATGAATAATAATGTTATAAAATTCAAAATTTAGTTAATACTATTCATAACGGCTAGTTCATGACAATATTATAATAATATAACATTGTTTATTAAAACCCGGTATTGCGTACAACACACGCTATCGAGGAAGGTCGCGACTGCGTGTAATGCAAGCCAAGTCAGGGTTGCGTGTTGTGAAAGAATCCTTCGTTGTTTCGTATAACAGAATCCAACCATATTTCATTTATACATTTAATATATATATATATATATACTCAATGTTGTGTAGAATAACTATTATCAAAATTGTGTGTAACACGGTCCAAGAATAGTGTTGCGTATACTGCAAGCTAATACGGTGTTGCGTATAGCGCAAGGTAATCTTGGTGTAGAATACAACAAAAGACATTAATGAAATTAAAATAATATTTTTCATAAAATCTCAGGGTGTTACACCATATTAACCTTATCTTTTGGTTTTAACTCTTAGTTAAATAGTTTAATTTTTACCATGTCTTCATGTATTATTATAATAAATGGTTAATAAACTTACTGTAAAAAGCCAAGAGAACCCCAAGTTGTTCATTATTGACATATATAACCTTATCTAAGTCCTTTGGAAGAATATTATATTTTTTGGAATATTATATCACTTAATAATATAGTATTTGTTTAAAAAAATCAATTATGTCAGTTTTGATACTATTTAGTATTTGATATTTGTGAAAGTCAAAAAACATGATTAATTTGAAAAAAAATAAATCAAATCAACCCTAACATGTCATATTCACCTAGAAAATTATGGGATGGTATTAAAAGTCTCAATTTTCATTTATTTTTATATTTATAATATCAATTATTTTAATATTTTATTAAATAGGTAATTACTGCATCATCATTGTGTCATAAATAAATTAAATTATTTAATGTCTAAAAATTATAAATAAAATACCATGATATAGAATTTTTTTTAGATTTATAATTAATATTTATAGTCAAATTTATCTTATGTATAACCCTATATTAAAAATGTTTTAGTTATTAAAATTTGAATTTACCACTTTTAACTCTTCTTGAAATAAAATAATAATAAATGTCCTATTCTAATCCAAGTGGATCAAAAAGGATTATATTTTATTCAGAAGTTTTATTTTGGTTGAAATAAACTTATCTAATATAATTAGTACATGTTTTAGGGTAATTATAATATCATTTTTACCTTTAATTACTATATTTACTTTTAACCGTGGTAAATAAAATTCAAATGTTACTATTCAACAAAAAATATTTTCATCCTATTGAACTAAATTTTACTTTCTGAGGTCAACCGCGTATTTCAAATTTTGAAATTCAATTCACAGAAGAGGTAAAATTACGTTTTATGTAAATTTTCAAAAGTTCCTAGAAGGTGGGTAAAAGATGTTAAAAAGTTCAATAAAATTATATATATAATCCAATTATAAAATGACTCTAATGAATTACATAGGACTAATATAGGCATTGTGTATCTATTTTGTATTTAAAATAAATTTAAATAAAAATAATAATTATTTAAATAAAAGTTGTTTTTAAACAATAACGTAGTGTTTTTAACTATTCATCAAAAATCGAAAGTTTTCAAAAAAATACCAAAAATCCACCGTAAGATAATTTTGATATTCTAAATCCAGAAATGAAGTCCATTTTGAAAAATAAAATTTATAAAATTTCCTTAAGTGAGTATTACTATTCATAATTGCTTTTTAAATGGCTAGTTTGATTGGTCATGGTGTGCTATAACTTGAAGTTGCGTACAACACAAGCTATTAAATTATTCAAAGAGAAGTGTATCGTGGAAGCTTGGGGTGTTACATATTCCCCTCCTTCAAAAAATTTCATCCTCTAAATTTCTAGAATATTACTGCATAAAAAGATTTGGGTGGTTCTTCATTATAAGTTTGTCAGGTTCCCATGTTGCCTCTTCCATTTTATGGTTTCTCCAAAGAAATTTTACCAGATGAGTCATCTGATTTCACAACACTTGTTCTCTAGTATCAAGAATTATGATAGGCTCTTCACTATAAGACAGATTGGGTTCCAGTTCTATTTCTTCATAAGTGAGTACATGCGTTGGGTCAGGCATGTATTTTATCAACAGTGATACATGGAACACATCATGAACATTGGAGAGACTTGGAAGAATTTCCAAACAGTAATCTAAAACTCCAATTCGTTCTAGAATTTCAAAAGGTCCGATGTACCTGGGACTCAATTTACCCTTCTTACTGAATTGTATAACACCCTTCCAAGGAGATAACTTCAAAAAAACATGATCACCTACTTGAAATTCCAAACCCTTACTTCGGTTATTAGCATAACTCTTTTTCCTACTTTGAGGTGCTTTGATGTGGGTTTGGATAATCTTCATCTTTTACATTGTTTCCTCAATAAGTTCTGGTCCTACGAGTTTTATTTCACCAACTTCATCCCAAAAAGTTGGTGTGCGAAAACTCTTTTTATATAACGCTTCATATGGTGCCATCTGAAAACTTGAATGGAAGCTATTGTTATAGGAAAATTCAACCAGAGGTTAATATAGATCCCACATAACTTTAAAGTCAAGTGAGAAGGATATCAACATGTCTTCTAAGGTTTGAATAGTCCATTCCGATTTCCCATTAGTTTGAGGGTGGTAGGTGGTGCTTAAATGAAGTTCAGTATCTAGGGATTTCTAAATACTTTTCAGGAATCTTGATGTAAAATGGGGATCACAGTCGTAAACAATCGATAGGGGTACTCCATGAAGTCTTACAACTTTATTAATATATAATTTTTCTAAACGTTTAAGTGGTAAATCTTCTCTTATAGCAAGAAAATGTGATGACTTGGTAAGACGGTCAACAATGACCGATATTTCATCATTCCTTCTAGGATTCTTTGGTAGCCCCATTACAAAGTCCATCATAATATCATTCCATTTCCACTCAGGTATGGGAAGAGGTTGCATGACTCCTCTAGGATGTTGTCTTCCAGCCTTCACCTATTGAAAAAACCATACATCTTTACACATAATCAACAATCTCCCCCTTCATGTTGTCCCACAAAAAAAATGGTCTTTCAAATCTCTATACATCTCAGTGCTACTAGTGTGTATAGAGAAATTGGGGTTATGAGCATCATCCAACAATTACCTTTTTAGACTAGGCATATCAAGAACACAAATTCTCTTCCCAAATTTCAAAATTTCATCTTCACATACATACTCGATCAATCTCCCATCATTCATAGATTTAATTTTATTTTGAAACTCCTCATCGTCAATCTGTTAACTTTTTATCCTTTATAGTAAAGATGGTTTGGCAACCATTTAAAAAATTATCGATGTTTCACCTTCCATGATTATTCCCATATACATATTTACTTGATCCATGAACATAGGATCCCTTTCAACTCTCATCTTGTTCAGAACTCCATGACCCTTTCTACTCAAAGCATCTTCCACCTTATTTTCCTTCCCCATGTGGTAGTGAATAGTTCAATTATAATCCTTGAGTAGTTCAAACCATCGTCTTTACCTCATGTTGAGTTCTTTTTGTGATAAAATATAATTCAAACTCTTGCGATCATTATATATCTCACATTTTCTCCATAGAGATGGTGTCTTCATATCTTCAAATAAAAAATTATAGCTGCTAACTCAAGATCATTTTTAGGATAGTTTTGTTCATGATTTTTTAGCTGCTATGATTCATAGGCAATAACTCTACCATTCTGCATAAGGACACAACCAAGTCCTTTCTTTGAAGTATCACTATAAATAACAAATCCACATAATTCCCCAATGGTAGAGTCAAGATAGGATCAGTGAATAATATTCTATTTAGTTCTTAAAAAAAAATTCACACACTTTTTTAAAAACAAATTTAACCACTTTACATGTGAGATTTGTTAATGGGTTAGCTAATCAGAAAAAATTCTGGATAAAACACCGATAATAACCAGCTAAACCAATAAAACTGCGTACCTCAGTTATACTAATTGGTGTTTTCCATTCTTGGATTGCATTTTTCTTTGAAGGATAAATATATATTCCATCCTTAGAGATAATATGTCCAAGAAAAGAAATCTCATGAATCCAGAATTCACACTTTCTAAACTTCTCATATAATTCATTTCTTCTAAGAGTCTTTAGAATAGAGCATAAGTGTTTTTCATGATCTTCGTAAAATTTGGAGTGTACCAAGATATCATCAATAAATAACACTAAAAAGTCATCAATATATTCATTGAAAAATATATTCATTAGATCCACAAAAACAGAGGGTGAATTAGTTAGTCCAAAAGGAATTGTTGTAAACTCATAATACCCATAACTGGTTCAAAATGTTGTCTTCAGAATGTATTCCTTATTCACGCACAACTGATGGTATCCAAATCAATGGTAAATCATTGAAAAATATTGAGCTCCATGAATTTGATCAAATAAATCATCAATGTGTGGTACGGGATAATTGTTATTTATTGTTATAACATTAATCTCTATGAATTCAATGCACAAAATCATAGATCTATCTTTCTTCTTAACAAAAAGAATAGGGGCTCCCCATGGAGAAACACTAGGGAGAATAAATCCTTTATTACTCAATTCCTCTAGTTTTTTATTTAGTTCCAATAATTATACAGTGGCCATTTTATAAGTGGTATTTGATATGGGCCTTAAACTAGGAATTAAGTCAATGGAAAACTCAATTTCCCATTATGAAGGATGTCTAGGTAAATCCTATGGAAACACATCAACAAATTTATGCACAATACGTACATAGTCTATTTGAACATTCTTTTCCTCACCCATAGTTATTTCACTCCCTTCCTCCATAATAATTGAATTTAGTAGAGCTATTGGTGGTGGATCTAGATAAGAATCATATGGTGAAGTTTCTTCTCTAAAGATAAGGTATTCCTTATCATCATAAAAAATTTTAACCTCCTTTTTCTTACAATAAATTTTCACATCATGTTCCGAAAACCAATCCATACTGAGAATTACATCAAATTCAATCATGGTTATGACAATAGGATCAGTATATAAAGCATGTTTATATGCCATAATGGTAACTGATTGAAAAAAATTTGTTGCAATGATACTTACCTTAGGAGTTTTGACTAAAAACTCCCTTTTTAAGTCAAATTGAAAATATATAATTTTATTGAAAAATTAGGAATATATAAAAGAATGCAATGATACAAAATCAAATAAATCATTTCATAATTTTGAGGAAACGATTAAAGTACCTTCCACCACGTCATTCAGAGCTTCAACCTCAGCAGTAGTGATCACATTATCTTGGACTTTCTCCCTTGTCCTTTTTTGCGGTAGGTTTCCTTGATGCTTTATGACATTCATTTTCATAATACCCCATTTATTTAAAACTAAAACATTCAACACTGACAATATCTTTTTTCCATCTTCAATCATGATCTTGGTGGCCTTTTTCTCTGTACTTGTAACAAACTCCCATCCCATTCAGGAAAGTACCGAGGTGTTTCTTCCCAGATTTACTATAGGATGGAAATTCAACTTTTCCATTCTTCCCTTTATTTCTATTTCCAGAGTGTTTAGTAGAACTCTTCTTCTCTTCCTTTTTTTTTAAAGTCATAAGACTTAGAGAATTATTTTTCTATCATTATAGCACATGAGACTATATCTTCGTATGATGAGAATGATTGTGAGACTAATGCTCAACAGAGAAATGGTTTTAACCCATCAAAGAATCGATTAATATTGCTCCTTTGGTTATGTATATAATCTGCAGCATGCCTTGATAACCTTGTAAAGATATCCTCATACTTTGTGACATTCTCATCCACCTTTTCCCTCAGACTTAGAAATTTTCTTTCCATATCCGCTCAATGTTCACGAGGAAATTATTTTTCTAAGAAAAGATATTTAAACTCCCTCTATTATATATTTGATACTTATTCAACCTCATTTGTGTTTTTAATTAATGACCACCATTGATCAACATCTCCTGTGAGGTGATAAACTTCCATGATAACTTTTTACCTTTTGTTACTCCCCAAAGCATGAAATATCTTCTCTAAGTAACTTATCCATTTCTCAGCTACAAATTGATTTGTAGTCCCATTTAATGTCGATAGTTATTTCCCCACAAAGAGGTATAACATTGATCCTTCACATTGTGAATTAGGGTGCTCCATACGGGTAAGGTTATTATTCATAACCTAAGTGAGTTGTCCCATTATGGTTATAAGCTGTTCAGAACCAGTTTCATCACCAACTACACTATAATTATCTTGAGTAGGAGGGAAATCCCAACATGTGTTATGTGTGTTGATATGATTTCTATTTCTTCCACTAGGAGCCCTTTCTAAACAATTAAATAAACTATGTTAGTTTATGAATCTCACTGCATAATTCTAAACTTGTAAAACACCTAACATAAATTGAACAATTTATACATATAATCCATAATCATAAAAAATGTTTTCTTTGAGGAATTATTTACTCATAAATCCTTTATAATGGTTTGTAAAGAAAATATAAATTATCCTAAGCATATCCCCTAGGAGTGTCGTAACCAAGAGTGCAACAAGGCCCGTTGTCATGCACCGGTTCCCATTCGAGTTTACCTCGAAATCGGGTTTTAGGGTTTTACCCCTAGATAAATCTGTGCCAGAGCTACCTCTGCCTACTCATATCCATATAGGGATGTATTTCTTGGAAAATTCACAAAATCTCTACATTACCAAAATCATAAGAAGTTCCTTTATACTAATCCTCAAATTCTATCTTAGGGTAATGTTTTCTAATCAAATTTTTTCTAAATATAGTTTCTAAGGTTTTTACTAAAATTACTCTGATACCAACTATAATGAGCTGAACCCAGTTACCTAGAGTGAGTGCATTATTACAAAACATTGGCACGATCACAAGAGATCAAGTCTCAAAATAACGATTAGTTTAGTATCCTTGGAAGTACTAGATACATACATAAGTTTTAAATTACATTATGAAATGAAAAGAACAAAATTGTGTCTCCTTAGAACACACTCATATTCAATAGTCTATCCTTCAGGTCCATCATAACATACTTCTTCACATTCTGGGAAAAATAAAACATAAGAAAGGGGTGAGATCAGATGCTCCGTAAGGATAAAAATATAACAAAAACTATCATAAGAGAACATAAACATTTAAGGCAATGTATAAGACTAAAACACAAGCCTTTAAAACAGAAACTTTAGCATAATATGGCAAAGATAAATCAAATAATTTCATTTACTTATTCACATAGATATTATACTAGTCTAACAATCACATGTAATATCAATACCTAATTTCATAACGATGAAATGAATAATGCCGGACATCATAACCACATATTCAAGGCCTCGCTCCAAGACTACAAGTAAGATTTTGTCAAGGCCTTATTCCAAAAAACATGTTTGTCTCATGAGACTAACCGATGCATCGAAGAGCTATTGCAGGATCCACTTGTCGCTTACTAAGTCCAATACATTCCTTATATGAAAATGTTGAAACATAACATAAACATTCGTATTAAAACTAGAATATGAAATGTTAATACTTTAACTATAAACCATAAATGGTATAAAAATAACACATACATAGTCAAACATATAAAAAAACCTTCAATACAATAGGGAATATTGTATCATAATAAATCAACTTCAAACAAGTGTAAAATCCATCAAAGGATGTTGACATAGATGAAATCAAACAATATTTGAGAGAAATATCTCTTTCTATTTTGAAATCATTTAAAAGTCACATAATTATAAAAGAATTTTTTTAAAATATTCTTATAATCTTGTAAAGGAATCATTGAAGGTGTTATAATGGAAGAAAATAGCAGCACCCACCGTATAAGTTAAAAAAAACATTCTTTACTTAATTTTTCAAAAAGGTCATAAAGTACCTTATTTTGAAAACGACAGAAAGATTACTTTCAAAAAAATTTAAAAAAATTAAAACAAGGGTATACATGACTTCAACCCATATTATAATAAATAGTAAAATTTTTTTGAAATACATTTTTAAGAAACATGGATGTGGATGATAAATAAGTCCCAGTAAATAATTTCATAAAAACAACCTCAGATAATAAAGAGATTACAAAATTAATCCTTACCTTGTAATTTTACTTAATCAAGGGTAGGTTAAACTCCTTTATAATGGTGAAATAATTGTTATTAAATTATTCATGAATGACATACATAAATATTATATCATATATGATCTAATGATATTTCAATAGTATCATTATTTCGGGTGTTAACTGATTTATTTTCCTTTATATGTTTTATTACGTAAGTCATGTTTTTTATGGATAGGATATATTTGATTCATATCCATAATGATATTAAGTTCATTAAACATTATTTTTAATCATCAAATGAAAATTATTCTTTAATGGTTACGATGGGGAACAAAATCTCATCGCATCGTGGAGACAGTAAGCCGTACGTACGCACGAGCGACAATATCAATCTATTAGTGGTGAAATAATTTGTAATTGGATGGTATATTATATATAAAAAATAATTAACATGTTATATTTATTATTTATAACAATTATACTCATTATTATACCCATCAAAATAATTAATTGTTGAATAAAAAACTACACCATGAAATAGATATGGTTAGCCGTACGTACGCACGTATGGTGACATTGTCATTCATAGGATGGATAGAATAATGAATATGGTTGTACCATATTTATAATACAAAAAAATTATGTATAAGGTAATGGAGTTATTATTTTGTTATAGAAACAAAAAATAACAAGGAAGTGGAAGAATAAAAGAACATTGAAAGAGGTGATGAAATATTTACCTCTTCTTCGGGTGCTTCCTTTTGATTTGATCAAAAGGGATCCATAGGTTGGATTTATAATCAGAGTATGGCCTATAGGTTAAAGTGATGGTAGTTGGGAGGATATTTTTTCAGGGTTTTGCTGAGCCAAAAGGCTTTGGAATTGTGAATTTGAGAGAAGGAGAAGTGCCCTTTTATAAGAGAGGTGACAGTCACTTTAGGAAAATATTGAAATATTATTTTATTATAAAATAATTTTTGGTTTATAATGGATCCAAATGGATTAATTTAGATTATAATGTGGGTATGGGTCAAAATAATCTCAACTAATAGGTTTTATAAAAGTTTAGGTCACCATATTAACCTTATCTTTTAGTTTTAACTCTTAGTAAAATAGTTTAACTTTTACCATGTCTTCTTGTATTATTATAATAAATGGTTAATAAAATTACTATAAAAATACACAAGAAAAACAAGTGGTTTATTTTTGAAATATATAACATTATCTAAGTCCTTTGGAAGAACCTTAAATTTTTAGGAATATTATATCATTTAATAATATAGTATTTTTTTTAAAACTCATATATGTCAATTTTGACACTATTTATTATTTGGTTTACGTGAAATTCAAAAAAACTTTATTACTTGAAAAAAAATACATTAAATCAACCCTAACATGTCATATTCACTTATAAAATTCTTTTATGTCATCAAAAGACTCAATTTATATTTATTTTTATATTTATAATATCAATTATTTTAATCTATTATTAATAATGCAATTGCTACATCATCATTGTGTCATAAATAAATTTAATTATTTAATATCTAAAAATTATAATTAAAATAACATGATGTGATAAATATTTTTATATTTCTAATTACTATTTATAGTCGAATTTATATTTTGAATAACCCTGTATTAAAAATGTTTTAGTTATTAAAATTTGAATTTAACACTTTTACCTCTTCTTTAAATAAAATAAAAATAAATGTCCTAATCTAATCCATGTGGATAAAAAAAGAATCATATTTTATTCCTAAGGCTTATTTTGGTCAAAATACACTTATCTAATAGAATTATGACATGTGTTAGGATAATTATAATATCATTTTTACCTTTAATTACTCTATTTACTTTTAACCATTGTAAATAAAATTCAAATGTTACTATTCACCAAAAATTATTTTCCTACAATTGAACCAAATTTTACTTACTGATATTAATTGTGACTCTCATATTTTTTAAATTCAATTCAAAGAAGAAGTGAAAGTATGTTTTATGCAAATTTGCAAATGTTCCTAGAAGGCAGGTAAAAGATGTTAAAAAGTCCAATAAAATTTTATTTTTCTATTCTTATTGTAAAATAACTCTAATGAATTAAATTGGAATAATATATGTATTATATATCTATTTTTACTTTAAAATAAATTTAAATAAAAATAATAATTATTTAAATAAAAGTCGGTTTTAAACAATAACGCAGTGTTTTTTACTATTCATCAAAAATTGAATGTTTTCAAAAAAATACCACAAATTCAACCTAAGATAATTTTGATATTACGAATCCAAAAATGAATTCCATTTTGAAAAATAAATTTATAAAATTTAAAAAAGTGATTATTACTATTCATAACTTCTTTTTAAATGGCTAGTTTTATTGGTCGTGGTGTGCTAGAACTCGAAGTTGCGTACAATGCAAGATATTGAATTATTCAAATAGAAGCATACCATGAAAGCTTGGGGTGTTACATGAGGAGTGTAAGTTAAGGCACAATAGTGACACAGACATTTAACCATAAGGGATTTAACTAATCACAAATCATCACATACCCATTACCTATAATTTTCATTTAATCCATTTTCTTCATTATTTCTATTTCATCACTTATGCTATCTTAATTAATAAATTCGTCTTCATCTCTTGTTCCATGGGTTAGGCATTTACATCATTTACACTAAGGCCTAAGCCGGTCAATTTCTATGCATAAGGGGGTAGGTTAAGTTCCTTATCTCAATAGTGGTAAACAAATCACAACAAATATATCACACACACCTTGGAGTCTCAGTCCAGGTGGTCTCATCAAATGAAAACATTAGGGGAATATAACCATTTTCCCATTCCGTAAACCTTGAATTTTGGGGTAGATTTTAGAGACTCATTATAAATCAACCCATGGGTGTATAACCTTAAGTCAACACCCCACACTACCAAGACATGTGCACATGTATATTTATCCATTACCCACACACATACCATATCACAACCAAACAAAACCAATAAAAATAGCATTCATAATCCATAATAATAAACATGGGAATTAACACTATTTCATAACCCGTTAAAGCATTTTACATTTATATTACATAGAATTTTTTTCTGAATTATCATTTCTTATTCCTATACTCATTGATTATAATCACTAATTCCCATACATTAACCCATTTAACATATTCCACAATTTTAATATGTGAACTCACATAACACATTCATCATTTCCCATGTATTAAACACTTATTCATTTAAAGTATGAATCAAAATCCATTGGTAACATTTACATGAATCCCATTCAACCAATTTTCACATCATTCCAAACTCCCCCTTATGATATATCATCAACAAAGCCCATTCATCATTTAGTTCATTTCATAATCATGTTAACATGCCAACATAATTGTTATGGGTTCTATCTCACTAACACTAATATCCATTCAATTACTATGGTTCCATCAAACCTTTATAAATAAATCATGGAAATAAACAAAATTAAAAATAATTATTGAAATAATCTTGAAACCACCCTTTAAAACATGGTTCTTCCCCTTTGAAGAACTAAAACATGCCCAAGTCTTTTATTTCCATTTTTACCCAATCAATAAAATCATTAAACCATTTTCACAAAAATGGAACCATGTTACCATTTCAAACACCATTTGAAATATCTTATAAAACACCTTTTGAATTAGTTAGAGATCAAAACCTCCTTTAAAAACATTTTTCACTTTCAAACATCATTTTCCATCAATAAATCTAAAATCAGGTGAAATCCCCCAACATACCTTCAAACTCATTTCAAAAACATTCAATCATTTACAAAATATAACTTACAAATTGTTACAATCAATATATTTCCCTTAAACACAAATAAATTAAAATTTCACTACCCATTCTATCTCATAATACCCCTATATCAAGGTTTAATAATTTTTCTCACCAATTACAAGGGTCTCCATGGGTAGCCCTAGGTTCGGTCTCACATCATCAATGAAACCAACAAGGTCTGTGAAGGCTCTCAAACCTCAATATCAGGTCCAAATCCATTTCCATTAAACAAGATATAAATACACAACATAATAGAATAATCAAACAACTATATACATATATAACACATCAAGACTATGGAAAGAAGCTTTAAGACCACCTACCTCATGACTGTTGACAAACACTTACTAGATCTCAACCCTTGATTCAAACTCAAACACCCTCTTAATACCAAACCAAAAAACTGATAAAAAAGTGAAGGTTTTAGGGTTTCAGAATAATAGGAGAGATTCTACAAGCCATAATCCTGAAAATAGAGCAAAGAGGAGTGTTAGACTCACTTATATATTAGATTCACACTCAAATGCACCCCAAACACCTAAGAATCGATGGAGAATAACCTATTGGATGTTTTGGATGGTTTGGATCATCACCCAATCTGTTGGAGGAGGAATAATGTTAAAACCTTGGGGAGAAATAAATTGGTTCATAATGGGAAAAATGGAATTTCCAACTTTTTTAGGACTACACAGTTTGGTTTCACGGTTTCCAAACTATGCACCAAACATGCGTCTCCCTCAATAAAAGAGGAGCCATGTTGCACGGTTTTCTGGGGACACCCACATAGTTTAGAAATCCATGTGGTAACTGTGGGATATCCCTCTGTCTAAAATGGTTCCCATGCTACATGATTTCCTAGGTCGAGTGCATGGTTTGCATTAACTGTGTGCCAATTATGTGTTCTACACTATGAGTTACTTTTCTTCTCTTTTGGTGTCCCACACCCTCAAAACACCTACAAACCTCCTCAAGAACTCAAGAATCAATTATTTAACCATAAAATAGAGTTTATAGAAAAAATATCAAGGAAGTACCTTCACTAATGTTCAGGATCTTACATTACCCCTAGATACATCTGTTCTAGAGCCACATCCACTTGTTTGTATCCAGACATGAATTTCTTTTGATGGAAACCACTTACTTAACATTTCAAAAAAATTCCATGGTGTTTTCCTAAATTTATAAATTTATATAGTGTTCTTACTAAAATTTTCATATCCTAATTTACAAAAAATAACTAAACATCCCTTTGATACCAACTATGTAATCCTACATTTTTATTACACAACTTTTCATTACATTTTACAAACAGAGGATCTTTTGAAGTTTAGTTTCTTGTAAATAAGGTAAATAATAAATGAAAACATAAAAAAATATTATAATTCACTTGAAAGGATTATTAATTGGTTCATAATAATTACATTTATTTTATCTCATAACCTGGGGACATACATTAAAGGAAAGGGTGACCATAAAGCTTAATAAGGGAATAAGCAAGGGAAATAGTTTATATGTGACCATGAGGAATATCAATAAAAACATGAGGAATATCATTAAGGAAAAAAGAAATAAAAAATAAGTCATATCATAATAAAATAACATGATATATAACATAGAAATGTGGATACAAAATTTATTTTAGGCATTCATAATTATATCATTAAGGTTAACCAGTAAGGTTTCGTAAATGAAAATTTATAAAGGTTATTCACTAAGGTATCAGAAAAAATGTAATCTCTAGAGATTAAATTCTTTACCAAATTAATTGGGACACTATTAGGGCATAAAATTTATTTTTATTATTTAATTTTATCCATATATATCATATTTAAACATTTCATAAATAACCCATGGATAATAAAAAATGGGTTTCATATCAAAATCACAGAGTTTCAAATGTTCTTAAACACATGATCATTATGTAGTTTTCTATCCATGGAAAGGAAATAAAGGTTTAATGTAAGTTAATACCATATTAAAATTAATAATTTGAAAATATATTTCAATATAATTGGAAAATAAAGAGGTTTGGGTATTCACAAAAAGAAAATGAATGATAATTTCTTGCGGAGAAGAGGGAAATTTGGAGAAGTAAATTCGGTCGCATAATGGGTATAAAACATGGCTTTAAAAAAGGGAAAGATGAGATGGGAAAGGGTATAAATTTAATAAAATATAATTTCTAATTAAGGGTATGATTAAAAGGTTAATATAATAGAGTAACCAAAACATTTAGAAGACATATACGAAAATAGTTTCTTGAATTGAAGAGAAAAGAAGGATAATTGCCTTACCTTGAAAAGTATCTTATAAAACTTGAGGATTGAGACCTTGGGGCCTGATAACACCATGGTAGGACTCCTTGGTAGGTAAAACTACTATAGTTTCATGGATCATTGATCGTGAGTGAATTTAAATGGATAAATGAGTGGGTATTTATAAAAAATGGAGGATTTGTTTTATAATTGTCAAATATAGTCTTTTGAAATATAGGTTATATAAGGAACCAGCCTTAAAACATACATAATATTGCATTAATTTAATAATTAAAATTTTGGATCTTTTCAGGTTTAGAGTTTTAGAGAATTAGGACATAACTATTACATCTCAAAAGATTACAAAGTAGACACTTGTACTCAGTTTCCATTTTTTTCATAAAATAAAAAATCTTGAAAAAAGAGTCATGTATAGTTCCATGTTTTAGACAACATGACTTTTCCTTGATCCCATCCTTGATGATATTTATATTTAAGTCTTGTGAAAACATTTCAAAACTTGGGATGAGCATAAAAAGCTCAGTAAGGGATACAAAAATAAGGAAAACTGTTAGTTTTTCAAAACAACAATTAAACCATGAATACTTTATCATAAGTAATACTTTTCACTTTTATGAAGTAGTAAATACTCTTCACTGAATAAAAGATCATTAATTATACTTTTTTAACCAAAATATTACCATAAAACCCATATATAGAACACATAACATATAAAGGTAACTTGGGACATAAACATACTTAAATGGAATAACTATACGGTTGAATTACACACATATCACTAAATAGAATAGCCATACAGCCGACTTCTATACCCAATTAATTGGAGGTTATAACATAACCACCCATCCTGGTTTTCATAGCACCACCTGTCATTTGGTTTATCATGTAACCACCCGTCAAATGTCCAAGTACCATTATAAAATCATAACACATAAAACCAATATAAAATAATGATAACATTTCCACATTTCAATCAAAAAATATCATTAAAATATATTGACATAAAAGAATCCTTTATCAAAACCATTTTCAATACCAAAATATGTTAAATAATATATGGTATTTATTTTCTTTTAAAAACATTATGACTTGTTGAGGAAGACAAAGCTCAAATAATACTCACAGTGGCGGAAAATGTCATTATCACCACTTACGTTAAAAGGAACATTCTTTTTTTTTGTTTAGTAAAACGTTTCATAGAAAAATATTCCTTTTGAATAAAATTAAAAGTCAAAGGTTTTATACACCGTATAAAAGAAAGTTGTGTATTAATGAAAATATGCCTCAATGAATGGAGATTGAGACGAAGTCCCTTACCTCGTGTCCGACTTGACTCGATTGTTCTTTAATCTCCTGAATAATAAACTAAAGTTAATTTCTACTTTCTTAAGAACCCCTTTAAAGTTTATTATTCCTTTTATATCACTTATTACCATGTTATAAACATTATGTAATCATTTAAGTTAATAATGTTCATTTTGTCGATATTTGGTGCTTGAGTCAAAAATAAACACCTCATATTTACAAGTTGTCCATGTGGTCAATAGTCCATTATATACAGAATGATATTAATTATTTAGATATCATATATATCATATATATCCAGTATATATATATATATATATTTATAACAGTACATATCATTTGTAGGTAAGAAATGAAATTCAGCGTTCATAGAGATGGTAAGCCGTACGTACGCATGAACGCTACTTTCATTTCTATTTCTTATTTTAATGGAATTAAAACATAATGATACATAGTTATATTATAATTATAGTATAATATCATATATAATATCATTAACTCCATCCTTTATACGTCTCACATATGGCATTAACGAGTCATATCACTTTGAGGGGGCAGCAGTCCGCACTTCGTCAAATGAAATTATCGCATTTACCCATAATGGGAACCATAAAGGTATAATATAAATGGAAAATACAGAATCATAAAGAAAAAATAAACATAATATATATCATATATAAATACACTTCCATCATAATGGCCACCATGAGAGGGGGTAGGAGGTAATTCAACAATCATTGTTTCGTGAGGCGTTAGTTTTCCATCCACAGAAACATTATGTTCTTCACCCATTAGATGGAGGTGTGTGTAAGTTTAGTTTGAATCCTTCTCATAACAACATCCTAGCATATTTATGATACTGGTTTTGTTACAAAGGAAATTAATAAAAAGATTTTAGGTGTTGGAGGAGTAAAATAAAAGAAAAGAAGTTAAAAGAAACCGTTACCTTTAATTTTGGTAACTTCCTTTGGTTTGAACCAAAATGTTTTGTTAAAGTGACTTATGTCTAAAGTAAGGCTTCTAGGTTTAAGAGAGGCATGCAGGGAGCTTAATTGGGTAGAGTTTATATGAGCTAAAATGCTTGATAGGTGTGATGAATTGGTTAGAAATGGTCTCCTTTAATAATGGTGAGGAGGGGCTCTTTAGGAAAGTGTGAAAATATTATTTTATTATATAATGATATTAGGTTTCTAAAGGTCTGAAAATCATTAGAGTCAAAGATATGATGACTCATGGTCGAAATAAAATAATCCAATAAGAATTGGATAGGTTTTGGATGTTATTTTAATATTTATAATCTCATTTGTTTAAATGATTTATTAATGAGGTAAACAATGCATCATTATTGTGTCATAAATAATTTAATTTATTCGATATCTAAAAATTATAAAAAAATACCATTATGTTGGAAATCGTTTTAGATTTCCAATTAATATTTATAGTCTAAAATATTTTTTATATAACATAATATAAAAATTAATTTACTAAAATATTTTGTTTATGTCATTTTTGCCTTTACATTAAATTAATTAATCTAAAGTGTCATTATCATTCATAAGTGGCTCCATGGGGTCCCAAAATCGACCCAAGTATGACCATGGTCGGCCATTACTCATCCAATAATTTTAGGACAAGTGTTAAGGTAATTTTTAATTATTATAATATTCTTTTAACCTTGAATTACCCTATTTACCTTTAACCGCGGTAAATAAAAGTCAAACGTTACTATTCACCAAAAATTATTTTCATCTTATTGAACCACATTTTACTTACCAATAACAATCATGTATGTCGGATTTTCGAAATTCAATTCACAGAAGTGGTAAAATTTCATTTAAATGAAAAGTCAGTTTTTTAAACTACTACTAAGTGGTTCACTATTCATCAAAAATTGAAGTTTTTTAGAAAATTATCAAAAATTCAGCCTTAGATATATTTGATATTCCGAATTAAAAAATGATGTTTATTTTACCAAATTATAAACATAGAAGTTGCATTAATTAATTTAAAATTAAGTCCCGTTGTCAAAACAAATAGCATGTTTTTAAGAAATAATAACTGTCTAAAGATCGACACTTGTTTATGTCCAAGTTCAAAGTGAAATTAATTCCAATGACCAAAAATGGATTAAATGGTAAAAATATATTCTAATTAAACTTTAAAACAAATTAAAAAGATAATCTAACCATATAAATAAATTATATTAAAATAGAGTTTTGAATTAAAATACAACACTTTTCACTATTCATTAAAAAAATGAGCTTTATCAGAAAAATTCCAAAAAATTGCACAACATAAATTTTGATGTCCCCATTCTAAAAAAGGATTTTATTTGTTCAAATAAGATGTATTAAAGTGACCAAAACCATATTTAAAGAGTGTTCACCATTAAAAGGTGGTAGATCAACCTTTTAATGTAAATTATGCTTAAAATTAGATCCATTCACATTTTAAGCCACTAACTTTTATTGGATAAAAGTAAATACATTTAAAAAACATGTATAATCATATTTTAGTTAGTTTTTTTCATTTCTACCAATACAATTTCTAGGAGTTAACTTCCATTTAATATAATAATATTATATTATTAGTGTGCAATGTAAGATTTCAAAAAAACCCGTTGTTGCGTATCAGGTACGTTATCAAACATAGCAACGCTTTTAAAGTAAAATTAATATTTAATTTCACAAATATTAATAAATATGAAAATCTATTATTTTTCATTTACTTGGGATGTTACATCCTTCCCCCCTTTTGGAAATTGCATCTTTGTAATTTTTATTCACTTATCAAAATAAGTGGGTGTATTTATCCGTCATAGCATTTTCAGATTCCCACATTGTCACTTCAACCATATGGTTTTTCAACAAAACCTTTACCCGGTGAATTACTTTATTCCACAACACTTTCTCTCTATAGTCAATAATCTGGACTGGTTGTTCCTCATAAGATATATTTTCTTCCAACTGAACTACCTTTGGGCTCAAAACATGAGATGGATCTGGCATATACTTTCTCAACATCGAAACATGAAAAACATTGTGTACCTGGGATAAACTTGGAGGTAAAGACACTTTGTACGCAACTGATCCAACTTTCTGTAGGATTTCATAAGGTCCAATGAACATCAGACTCAACTTTCCCTTCTTACCAAAACACATCACACTTTTCCATGGAGAAACTTTGAGAAAGACATGATCACCTACCTCAAAAGAAATATCCTTCCTCCGGTTATTCGCATAACTTTTCTTCCTACTCTGAGCTGTTCTCATGTGATTCTAAATCAACTAAACTTTCTCTATCATCTCTTCTACTAATTCTGGTCCCATCATCTTCCTTTCACCTACTTTATCCCAAAAAGTTGGATTTCGACAACGCTTTCCATATAATGGCTCAAATGGAGCCATCTATATACTGAAATGAAAACTATTATTATATGAAAATTCAACCAAATAAAGATGTTGGTCCCAACTTCCCTGATAATCCATCGAGAAAGCATGTAACATATCCTCCAATGTCTGAATTTTTTGTTCTGATTTCCCATGTGATTGAGGATGAAAAGCTGTACTAAAATTTAATTCAATACCCAACGACTTCTGAAGTCCTTTCCAAAAGTTATAAGTAAACCTGGGATCACAATCAGATACAATGGAGAGGAGAACTCCATGTAACTTGACTATCTCTTTAACATACAACCGAGAAAGTTGATATAGAGACAAAGTATCTCGAATAGGAAGGAAATGAGTAGATTTATTCAATCGCTTAACAATAAACCAAATTTCATTTTTACCTCGAGATGTCTTCGGTAATCCCACAACGAATTCCCTAGATATATTTTCTCATTTCCACTCTGGAACTGGTAAAGACTGAAGAATCCTTTTTGGTAACTACCACTCTTCTTTAACCTGCTAACAGGTCAAACAATTCATAGTAAAATCAGTAATATCTCTTTTCATTTCATCCCACCAGTAATACTCCTCAAGATCTCTGTACATCTTAGTACTACCAGGATGAACTGAAAACGGAGAACTATGAGCTTCACATATCAACTCAATCTTCAAATATGAATCACAAGGCACACATAATCTCTTCCCAAAACTCAAAACACAATCATTATCAACTTTTAAATTAGGAAATTTACCCTTCTGAACAAACTCTACCTTTTTCTGCAACTCATTGTCTTCTTTCTATGCTTGCTTTATTCTGTCTGATAGAGACGATTTCACTAACACCTGAAACAAAAGAGAAGAATTTCCTCCACCAAAAAAATCTATGCCAAAGTTCATCAAATAAAAAACCAAAGGATCTCATTCCAAATGTAGCATGGTTAATGAGCCATTAATTTTTCGACTCAAAGCATCATCCACTTTATTTTCTTTTCCCAGATGGGAATGGACCGTGCAATCATAATCCTTGATTAATTTCATCCATCTCCTCTGTCTCATGTTCAATTATTTCTAAGTGAATATATACTTTAAAATTTTGTGGTCAATATATATTTCGCATTGTACTCCATACAAATGATGCCTTCAAATTTTTAAAGCAAAAATAACAGTAGCTAATTCCAAATCATGTGTAGGGTAATTTAACTCATGAGGTTTCAAATGACATGAAGCATAAGAAATTACATGATCATTCTGCATAAGGACACATCAAAGTCCTTTCAACGAATCATCAATGTAAATAACAAACTAACCATTTCTGAAAGGCAATTCAAAAACTAGAGCATTCACCAATCTTCTTTTCAATTCCTAAAAACAATCATCACATTATTTTGTCCAAATGAACTTAAGACCTTTTTGAGTTAACTTAGTCATTGGACTAGATAATCATGAAAAATTCTCAACAAACCTCTGGTAATAACTTTCCAAACCAAGAAAACTACATATCTCAGTTATATTTGTGGGTCTTGGCCATTCTTCAACATCTTTTGTTTTAGCAGGATCAACAGTTATTCCATTTTTTGAAAAGATGTGACTAAGGAAAGAAATTTTTTTTAACCAAAACTCACACTTGCTGAATTTCCCATAAAGTTTCTTTTCTTTTAAGGTTTTCAAGATGAACCTTAAATGAATTTCATGATCCTCTTTACTTTTAGAATAAACAAAAATATCATCAATGAACACAACCACAAACTTATCCAAGAACTCACAAAAAAATCTATTCATAAGATCCATGAATATTTCAGGTGCATTGGTTAACCCAAGAGGCATAACTAAAAATTAATAATGGACATATCTAGTACAAAACACGGTCTTTGGAATGTCTGCTTGTTTCACTTGTAACTGATGATACCCTGATCTCAAGTCAATCTTCGAAAAATACTGAGCTCCCTAGAGCTGATCAAACAAATCATCGATATGAGGCAATGGATACTTGTTCTTAACAGTGATGTTATTCAATGCTCTAAAATCAATGCAAATTCTAATTGAACCATCTTTCTTTTTAACAAAAAAGACAGGATCACCCCATGGTGATGTGCTAGGTCGAACGAAACCTTTATCTAATAACACCTGCAATTTCTTCTTTAACTCTAAAAGTTCAATTTGATCCATTTGATAAGGGGGTTTTGAAATTGGCTTAGCATCAGGAACTAAATCAACAGTAAATTCAACTTATCGATTAGGTATAATACCAGGAAAATCATCAAGAGAAACATCAAGATACTCATTAACCAATTCCACATCATTAATCTGAACAGTTACTTTATTTTCAACAATATGTGCAAGGTAACATTCATTTCCATCTTTTACTAGTTTCTCAGCTTCTTGATATGTTATCAAAAGCAAGGGTTCATTCTTGTACACAAACTGTAAATCTTTCTAAAATGAAACTTCTTTAGCTCTGCATTCAATCTTAGCATGATAAATAGATAGCCAATCCATGCCCAAAATAACATCAAACTATACTAGAGGCAAAACAAAAAGGTTTTAAGGTTGATTCTTTCCGTTCACAAGGACAATAATGTTCTTATGTTTTCTTTTTGTCTCAACATTTCCTCCAGGTGTTTTTACCATAAGTTCTATATTCATATCTTGAGATGGAATTCCCAATTTACTAGAAAAATTCTCAGAAATAAAAGAGTGTGTAGACCCTGAATCAAACAACACATTATCATAATCTGAACAAACAAACAGTGTACCTGATACTACTTCGTTTGATGGACCAACATCTACTGAATTGGTTGCAAAGGATTTCACCACCCCTTTCAGCTTGTAGTGTAGTTGCTTTCCCTTAGTTGAGTTCTTTGCTGGACACTCATTTTCATAATGACCCATTTCATTACACTTAAAACATCTTACCGATGGATTTTCATTTCCTTCTTGATCATCTTGTTTATAGTTATGAGCAATATGACCAGACTTACCACATCGGAAGCACTTTCCATACTTTGATAAACATTCTCCAAGATGCTTTTTTACCACACTTCTCAAAAGTTGGATATTTAATTTTCCTACCTCCAGGATTATTTGATGAATTATTTCCCTTTTCCTACCAATTGGACCTCTTATTCTGTTGTTTGTCAACGAACACTTGATCATCGACAAACTCCATTTCCACCTTCTCCGCACATCGCAAAAAAATTTCATAACTTTTGAACTCACAATAGGATAATGATCTTCGATATCGTGGATTCAGTCTTGAGTAAAATAGATTTATCTTACTATCAAGATCTCAGATAAAATTTGGAGCATACCTTGCCAGTTGAGTGAAATTTTCTTAATAAGCAGCTACTAAGTCATCCTCCTACCTTAATTCTAGGAATTGTTTTTCCATCCTAAGACGAACCACCTTAGGAAAATATTTCCCAAGAAACATACCTTTGAATTCATCCCAATTAAGAGCATAAATCTTCTCATTATCCCCAATATTTTTCACCATTGACCACCACTGACCAGCTTCACCTTCAAAATGGTAAACAACGAGACTATCCTTTTGATGTTCTGAACACCCCATGGCATTAAAAATCTTCTCCAGTGCATTAATCCACCCTTTAGCTAGCATAGGGTCAGATGATCCTATGAATGATGGGGGATGTTGCCTCATGAAATGCTCCACTACTGACATGTTCCTCTGCGGTTGATCTAGATAATCTTGTGCATGGATACCACTAACATTTATAGCCTGATTCAACTATTCCATCACTACAAAAAACTATTTAGTTCCAATTCTGACAATCTCAGGTTGCTGATTTAGAAGGTTGTCTTCCTCTTAATGTCTTCCCAATATAGTTACCTTGTTTCCTCTATGGAAAACCATTCTAAACATAAAAATATCTTAGACAAAGTAACATGGTAATCTGTAAATGCTATATGATTTCAATATTAACATAAATTACTTTATGGATATTAATTTAACAATACCCTAACTCCTAAAGTTATCTAAACCTCTCTTTGATACCAACTATAAGGAACCAACCTTAAAACATACATAATCTTATATTAAGTTAATAATTCACATTGAGGAAATTTTTAGGTTTAGAGTTTTAGAGAATTAGGACATAACTATTACATCTCAAAAGATTACAAAGTAGACACTTGTACCCAGTTTCCATTTTTTTCATAAAATAAAAACTCTTTAAAAAAAGAGTCATGTCTAGTTCTATGTTTTAGACAACATAACTTTTCCTTGATACCATCCTTGACCCTATTCATCTTTAAGTCTTGTGAAAACATTTCCAAACTTGGGATGAGAAAAAAAAGCTCAGTAAGGGATACAAAAAGAAGGAAAACTGTTAGTTTTTTAAAACAACAAGTAAACCATTAACACTCTATCATGAGTAATACTTTTCACCTTTATGAAGTAGTAAATACTCTTCACTGAATAAAATATCATTACTTATCCATTTGTAACCAAAATATTACCATAAAACCCATATAGAGAACACATAACATATAAAGGTAACTTGGGACATTAGCATACTTAAATGGAATAACCATACAGTCAACTTCCACACATATAACTAAATGGAATAGCCATAAGGATGACTTATATACCTAATGCATTAGAGGTTATAATGTAACCACTCGTCCTAGTTTTCACGGCACCACCCATCATTTGGTTTATCACGTAACCACCCTTCAAATGTCCAAGTACCATTATAAAATCATAACACATAAAACCAATATAAAGAAATAATAACATTTCCACATTTCAATCAAAAAATATCATTTAAATATATTAAAATACTAGAATAATTTATCAAAACCATTTTCAATACCAAAATATGTAAAATAGTATATTGTATTTATTTTCTTTTAAAAACATTACGACTTTTTGAGGAAGCCAAAGATCAAATAATACTCGCGGCGGCAGAAAAGGTTGTTGTCACCGCTTATATTAAAAGGAAAATATTTTTTTTCATTTAGTAAAATGATTCATAGAAAAAGATTCCTTTTGAATAAAAGTAAAATTCAAATGGGTTTATACACCGTATAAAAGAAAGTTGTGTATTAATGAAAATACGCCTCAATGAAAGGATATTGAGACGAAGTCCCTTAACTCGTGTCCGGCTTGACTCGATCGTTCTTTAATCTTTTGAATAATAAACTAAAGTTAATTTAAACTTTCTTAATAACCTTTTTCAAGTTTATTATTCATTTTATATCACTTATTATAATGTTATAAACATTATGTAATCATTTAAGTTAATAATGTTCATTTTGTCGATATTTGGAACTTGAGTCAAAAATGAACACCTTATATTTACAAGTTGTCCATGTGGTCAACAGTAAATTATATCCAGAATGATATTAATTATTTTGATATCATATATATCACATATATCCAGTATATATATATATATATTTTATAATAGTACATATCATTTGGAGGTAAGAAATGAAATGCACCGTTCATGGAGACGGTAAGTCGTACGTACACATGAACGCTACTTTTATTTATATTTATTATTTTAATGGAATTAAAACCTAATGATACATAGTTATATTATAATTACAGTATAATATCATATATAATATCATTAACTCCATCCTTTATACGTCCCACATATGGAATTAAAGAGTCATATCACTTTGAGGGGGTAGTAGTCCACACTTCCTCAAATGAAATTATCACGTTTACCCATAATGAAAACCATAAAGGAATGATACAAATGGAAAATACAGAAGAATAAAGAAAACATAAACATAATATATATCATATATAAATACAGTTCCATAAAATTTCCACCATGAGAGGTGGTAGAAGGTAATTGAACAATCATCGTTTCGTGAGGCGTCAGTTTTCCATCCACAGAAACATTATGTTCTTCAACCATTAGATGGAGGTGTGTGTAAGTGTAGTTCAAATAATTTTCATAACAACATACTAGTATATTGAGGATAGTTTTTTTTTATAAAATAAAGGAATAAAAAGAGTTTAGGGGTTTTAGGAGAAAAATAAAAGAAAAGAAGTTAAGAGAAACTGCTACCTTTAATTTGGGTAACTTCCTTTGGTTTGAATCAAAATGGTTTGCTGAAGTGCCTTCTGCCTAAGGTAAGGATTCTAAGTGTAAGAGAGAGACGTAGAGAGATTAATTGGGCAGATTTTGGATGAGCAAAAAGGCTTTAGAGGTGTGAGGAATTGGTTAGAAATGGTCTTCTTTTATAAAGGGGAGGAGGGGCTCTTTAGGAAAGTGTCAAAATATTATTTTATTATATAATGATATTCGATTTCTAAAGGTCCAAAAATCATTAGAGTCAAAGATAAGATGACTCATGTTCTAAATAAAATCATACAATAATAATTCGACAGGTTTTGGATGTTATTTTAATTTTTATAATCTCATTTATTTAAATGATTTATTAATGAGGTAAACACTGCACCATTATTGTGTCATAAATAATTTAATAAATTCGAAATCTAAAAATTATAAAAAAATACCATGATTTATGAAATATTTTCATATTTAAAATCAATATTCATAGTAAAAATGACTAATTATATAACACCATATAAAAATTAATGTACTAAAAGATTTTTGTTTATGTCATTTTTTCCTTTACATTAAATTAATTAATCTAAAGTGTCATTATCATTCATAAGTGGCTCCATGGGGTCCCAAAATCGACCCAAGGATGTCCATGGTCGGCCATTACTCATCCAATAAGGTTAGTACAAGTGTTAAGGTAATTTTGAATTATTATAATATTTTTTTACCTTGAATTACACTATTTACCTTTAATCGCGGTAAATAAAAGTCAGAAGTTACTATTCACCAATAAAAATTTCCTCTTATTGAACCAAATTTTACTTACTAATAACAACCATGTATGTTGGATTTTCAAAACTCAATTCAAGGAAGTGGTAAATTCTCATTTAAATGAAAAAGTCTGTTTTTTAACTACTACTAACTGGTTTCACAATTCATCAAAAATTGATGTTTTTTAGAAAAATATCAAAAATTCAGCCTAAGTTATATTTGATATTATGAATTCAAAAATGATTTATATTTTACCAAATTCTAAACATATAAGTTTCATTAATTAATTTAAAATTAATTCACGTTGTCAAAACAAATAGCATGTTTTTAAGAAACAATAAGTGTCCAAAGATCGACACTTGTTTATGTCCAATTTCAATGTGAAATTAATTCCAATGACCAACATGGGATTAAATGGTAAAAATATATTCTAATTCTACTTTAAAACCAATTAAAAAGTTAATCTATCCATATAAATAAATTATATTAAAATGTAGTTTTGAATTAAAATACAATATTTTTCACTATTCATTATAAAATGAACTTTATCGGAAAAATTCCAAAAAATTACAAAAAGTAAATTTTGATGTCCCCATTCTAAAGAAGGATTTTATTTGGTCAAATAGAAAGTATTAAAGTGACTAAAACCAGATTTAAATAGGTTTCACCATTGAAAGGTGGTAGATCGACCTTTTAATGTAAATTTTGCTTAAGATTACATTCATTGACATTTTAAGCCTCTAACATTTATTGGATAAAAGTAAATACATTTAACAAACATGTATAATCATATTGTCGTTAGTTTTGTTCATTATCGCCAATACAACGACTAGGATTTAACATCCATTTAAAATAATAATATTATATTATTAGTGTGCAACATAAGATTTCAAAAAGTCTGTTTTTGCGTATCAGGTACGCTATTGAACATAGAAACACTTTTAAAGTAAAATTAATATTTAATTCAAAAATATTAATAAATATCATGATATCTTATTCTTCATTTACCTGGGATGTTACATGTTATGGAATATAAAAAACCACAGGCTTTCCCATGATTTCGGATATTTGGGACATAATTTATGTTATTTTAACCCAAAATAACTGAAAATAATAATATATTACTTCTTTTGGCATGAAAAGGTAAATTTTTAACAAAATAATATTTTTAATGTCAATGTTTCCTTTTTAGACATTGGAAAGTAACTTAATGGTTTGGAAATTGATTAAAAAATATTGAAATACTTGATATTAATAAAATAAAACATTTTTGGTCGTGGACTATGGTTACTTAATTATTTCATCATTATGAAATAATTATGAGGTCATCGAACATACAGAAAACCTCAAACTATATTTTACCATTCACTGAAAAATATTGTATTTTAGAAAATTCTCATAAATTCACCATAAACTAATTTCGACTTGATGATTTATAAAATTATGTTTGTTTTATAATAATAATTTTCTAAGTATGATAATTTTAAATTTTAAATATAAAAATCCTTATTTATTAAAAAAATAGCAGGATGAAAATGCATAGTAAAATTTTTGACACTTAAAAATTTTCAATGACATAATAAAATTATTTTATCATTTATATTTAAATAAGAGTTATTTTAACATACTATTTTATTAAAATAAATATTATTCACAATACCTTAGTTTATTATAAAAATTTATATATTTTATGGAAATTAGAATTTTTATCTAATAAATTGGTTTATCAAATTCTTCGTATATTTTATTAAGAAAAAACTATTCTTAAAAGAGAATTGATTGAATAATAATTTTATTTATACAAAGAAATTAAAATTTAAGTAACAAGACATGGAAATGTAACCCCTTATTATACCTGCATATGCCCCATGAGTATGGTGTGTTATGGTGGTAGTTTTGTGGGGTTCCTCAGCTAACATCGATCAAGTGGAAATCTGAAATAAATTGAACTTCTCCTATAAGCAGTTTCATTCAAGCTTCACTCAGAAAAGCTTGGATTGGGATTGGTTAACTATTAACCCTAGTGATGCTACCTCTCTGCCCAGTTTTAAAAAATGGGATTCTTATGGAATGACTCTACTGGTTGAGGCGATCAATTCTTATTTCAATATCAATTATTCTTTCTCAGTACTACTTATAAGAACTTAATTATAGCGTTAAAATTATTACCAAGAGTATAGTTTCCAATAGTCATATTGACCAATGCTTATAATTGACCAACATTCATATAACAATCAAATCTAGGTGGTCAAATTTCATTTTATATCCACTTCATTATTAAAGAGATATGGTTTTGTTGTGTATAATATAAAATTAAACATATTTTCAGAAAATAGTTATCATTTGAAAAGTCTCGGTCATTACAACAAATTTATCTTCTCTATTATACATTCAATTATTTTTCCAATGATAATATTTATCTAATATATTATTTTAAAATGGTATCTGGATTTCAATCTATCACCACCAATGTGATCATTACATTGATATGAATAATTATAGACCCAAATATAATACATTTTTTTTGAATTTTAATTTTTTATGTACAAGTGCATATTTTTACCATAAATTTAGAAAATATATAATTTTTAAATTCTTACTCGTTATTGGTTTATACAAACAAAAATATATTAAAAAAATTATATATAGATATTTATTTAAAAAATTAATGAATATATGTGTATATATATACTCATCCAAGAATATACATACATATATATTATTATAATTACATACATACATATTGCTATAATTATTTACAAATATACCTATAGGTTCATGAAAATATATGTATGTACATGCACACACACATGAAAATAGAAAATTATTTACAAATATAATTATTTACAAGTAAATATAAATAGAAAGATATACACAATTACATACATATATCACATAACCATATCCATGTATATAAAAAAAATTATATAATTTTACATGCAACATAAATTTTCTTGTATAAAATTTATAATGTATTTTTTATACACTTTATATACTAATTAACTTTTTTTATACCAACATATGAATACATATATTTACAAATTAATGATCACATACACACAAATATATATAAATCAATGAAAAACATTAAAATAAATAAATAAATCAATGAATATGTATTTATATAATGTATTCTTACATAATTACGTACACAATTTCAACATATATAAATAATTTATTTATCTTTTATAAAAATTACATATGTATATATATATATATATATTAATAATCTTCACATAAATATATATTATTTAAAATATATGTAAATATAATTAATGTAATTACTTACTGATATATGTGCATGCATGAACACACACACACACACACACAGGTATATACAACTAAAAATATTTGTAGGTATATTTTAATGCATATACACACATGTATCTAAATAGTATAATACATACATACAATCATACATAGAAATAAATATCAGTATATACATACATTCATACATGAATATATATTAATTTAATTATTTAAATATATAAATAAGTATATGTATAATATTATATACATGCATAAGTATATATATATATGTATACAAACACATACATAAAAACATACATACATATAAATATAAGTACCTATACGCATCCATACATGCATATATATTAATGTAATTATTTATAAATTTAATATATAAATTTAAGAATGTACAAATATCATATTGGAGATTTCCTAGTGCAAATTGGCACTCTGAATATACCATAAGAGATTTACCAATACACATTTATAGTATAAATCTCCTATGGGAGATTTCCAAGTGGAGATTGACATTGTAAATCTCCCATGTGTGTGTACTAATACATATATACTTACACACACATATTCAAATATAAGTAAATTAATTGATACATAAATGAATATATATTTATATAAGTAAATGAATATATATTAAAATAGTTTTATACAAATATACATATATAAAACTATGCACATTTAAATACAAGTGCACACGAACATTTATATAAATGTGCATACATACATACATATAATGTGGTATATATAAAAATATTAATGAAATTATTTTCATGCATACAAGTTTACTATTGTAATTATTTACAGCTATATATC
The DNA here is from genome assembly GCA_963277665.1 of Viscum album. Classification (NCBI taxonomy): domain Eukaryota; kingdom Viridiplantae; phylum Streptophyta; class Magnoliopsida; order Santalales; family Viscaceae; genus Viscum; species Viscum album. Next base: position 1,678,031,908 of record OY728119.1, on the reverse strand, counting down.
TTCATAGTTACATATAAAAAAAGTACATGCATGCATTCATACATATATATCACTACACCACATAAGGCCTTTAAGATAGCTATAAAAGGGCTTTGTCAGCACAAAAAATCATTGATAATTGGAGAATAATTAAGAGCATTAGGTATTTATCAATTCTAGAAAAGTGCTAATATAGGAACCCCTTATCATTGCTAAAAATAGAGATGATAAAGAGGGACCTTTGACGGTGCTATTTTAGCACTGATAAAGGGGAATGCTGATGCTGTGAGCTGTTAAAATTACAGCACACTACTATAGAAAAATAGGTAGGAAATACAGGGAGAAAAAAATATAATTTAATTGAAATAATATTTAAAACACAAATACAAGAAAAATAATATATGATATAAATTTCAAACATTTTCTTGTACAATTACACAAGTAAGTAGAATTTATTACATACATTCAAATACATCAATTGTTCTTTTGTCATTAGCCCCCAAACCTTGATCATGCTATTAGTTACTGAAAAAACCACCCCAATTCAAGTAAAATGAATTCACCTCTATAAATAAATATTTCTTAAATTAGTAATATATAAAGAAATAAATTAAAAACAAAGTGTAAATTTTAAACTAAAAATATATTATTTGAGTTATACTAAGAACATTATGTATCAAATTGAGTTATAATTAAATCTTACATGTCACTCAATTTAATTTTATTCTCAAAAGTAGGTGATATTAAATTTTATCACATATGTGGTGATAAAAAAACTCAATATGGATGTGATCCAAATCAAGATCACTTGATTTTTGAGAACAATTCTTCAACTATCACACCATTTCTTTTTTGTCTTTAAGCATTATCTCTAGAAAAATTATCCAAATAATTATAAGATAAAATTATAAGTAAATTAATTATGTAATAGCATATATTGAGATGAGAAAACAATATGATCTTGTTATGTTCATATTTTCCTATGTGAAGTGTGTTTTAAACTAAAATATCACTTATATATTGAAAACATGCACTTTGAGTCATACCGACCACATCATGTTTTAGATTGATGTGTGATTAATTTCCACATGTCACAAATGAATTGTGAATAATTTTCCTAATTTTTTAAAGTAATATGAGAAAATTTTCTTGGTTTTGGCTAGTGACATGAGTTTTAAACTAAAATAAAACCTTAATATTGAAAATGCACACTTCAAGTCATATTGGTCACATCATGTGTCTGATTGATGCGAAGTCATTTTCTACATGTCAAAAATGAATTATAAACCATTTTACTAAAGTTTAAAAATGATATGAGGTTGATTTCTGAATTTTGGATACTTGATGTGTGTTTTAGACTCAATACCACTTTTGTTTTGAAAGCACACACTTCGAGTCATACCAAACACATCGTACATCATATTTACATGCGGTCAATTACCACATGTAAAAAATGAATTATAGACAATTTTTTTAAAATTTTAAAAACAAAATGAATTCATTTTCATGGATTTGGTGATGTGACACATGTTTTAAACTAGTATGTAACTTTTATATTAAATATATACACGTTGAGTCATACCAACCACATCGAGTGTCAGATTAACTTGAAATTGATTACTACATGATAAAAATGAATTATTGATCATTTTATTAAAGTTTGAAAATAATACAATCATGTTTTCTTTGTTTTGGCTATTTGATGCGTGTTTTAAACTAAAATGACACTTTTGTATTGAAAACACATAATTTGATTCATACTGACCACATCGGGTAAAGGATTGATATGTGGTTGATTATTACACATCACAAACAAATTATGGATAATTATTATAAATTTTAAAAAAAATCCTTGTTTATTTGCTTAGTTCTGTCTATGTGATTATTTTTAAACTAAAATTGCACATTTATATTGAAAACATGTACTTAGAGTCATACCAACCACATCATGTGTCTGATTGGGATGAGATCAATTCTTACAAGTGAAAATTGAATTATGGATCATTTTTTAAATGTTTGAAAATAATTTGATATAGTTTTATCAGTTTTGGATATATAAAATGAATTTTTATCTAAAATGGAACTTTTATATTGAAAACATACACTTCGATTAATACCGACCATATCAGGTGTTATATTTACATTCAGTCAATTTCTACACATCATAAATGTTTTATCTATCATTTTCTTAAAGTTTGAAAATAATTCAACCATGTTTTCTTTATTTTTGTGATGTGACATGTGTTTTAAACTAAAATGAAACGTTTATATTGAAAACAAATACTTCGAGTCATACCAAAAACATAATCTATTAGATTTGTGTATGGTCAATTCCTACACTTGAAAAGTGAATTATATATTGTTGTTATAATGTTTGAAAAAAATATGAGATCATTTTATCAATTTTCGATATGTGGAATGTGTTTTAAAGAAAAATAAAATTTTTATATTGAAAAAAAAAATTAGAGTCATACTGACTACATCAGGTTTCAAATTGATCCAAGGTCTATTCATATATGTTTCAAATGAATTATAGACTGTTTTCTTAAACTTTGAAAATAATTCGATCTCATTTTCTCGGTTTTGTATATGCGATATGTGTTTCAACATAAAATGAAAATTTTGTATTGAAAACATGCACTTATAGTCATACCGACCAAATCATGTGTCAGATTGATGTACGGTCAATTTATACCCATAAAAATGACTAATGGATCACTATAAGAAAGTATAAAAACAATCTGAATTTATTTTCTTATTTTTGATCATGTAATGTGTGTTTTGAAAAAATATTTAAATTTTAAAAAATAGGTATTAGATAAAAATGATATGGAAATTAACTAAAAAATTAGTTAAAATGATGATAAAATTAACTAAATTAGTAGAAAGTCACCTTATCATGATGTCTATATACATTCTGACACTATGTATTCTGTCCATTCATTTCTAAACAAAACAATTTCATCCATTATACTTCTCCATCATAAATAGATAAAAATTATATATAATCATTATGATACTAATTCTACACATCCCAAGTGTATCTCTAAGGACATAACACATACAATATCTCAAACATAATAGGTAATCATGAAAATTTGATTTTATAAAAGATCATAACACCATTTACTCTACCCACTCATCTCAAAATAAATTTGCTTCTTCTTTTGAGTATGAATATTATTGGAAATCTTGCTAATACTGGGAAAATAGAGACAAAAAAATGATTAAGAAATATTTTTAATGAAATTTTTATTAACTTCAAAAATAACTTGTTTGGGGATGCTAGTATTTTTATGGTATATGATATATTTACCAAATATAAAAATTTAATATCCATAATATTTGTTTTCATCTTACTTCAGACACTTCAGAAACATTGACCAAAACGAGTAAATTGTTTTGAAATATGTTTTGATAGTTAAATATTTATATATATAACATAATCTGCTTCTCTTTGAAGATATCCATTGGCTTCATATTATCAACCACCAATCTCATACCATGATTTATCCTATATTTAAATTTTCCCCTATCATAAAAAAATTATGATTAAAACAAAAAATAAAACATATACTTCAGATTTTATCTATAAAATGTTGATTGCAGTGCATTAAAAATCCACAATACACATCATGTGTGGTCAGTTCGATAGAAATTAATGAATTGGATAAAATAAAAATAAAAATTTGGGGTATTTAAATTTATTGTGATCACCATCTGGTGATTCATAAAAAAAATTAATAAAAAGAATAAAAAATATATTTTATATGATTAGACTGTAGAGTTTTACCCCTACATTATAGGAATCAACAAGAGTCTTTCATCTATTATTTTATTCTCAAATTCCTTGATTAGATCATCTTTTTTCTTATCAATTTCATCCAACCATAAATAAATTTATTCTGTATAAATGATACAGGTATTAATGAATCCAAATCATGCTTTATAAGGGTTTCCATTTATATAGAATTAATATAAACACTGATAGAAAATAAAATTTTTATTAACCTTAATGAACATAGTAGATCAGTTTTTGGATATATAGATTAAGAAAATGTATCACATGTAAATATTCAAAAATTATACTCCCAGCCATTTAAACTTGATAATATCATTTATAATCTCAAGACCAATTAGGCCCACAATGACATTATAAATATATCTTCTTCATATTGAATATAGGACACATCTTCATCTTTGAATGTGGTGTATTAATGAAGTTATAGGGTTACTATATGTTGTAGTGGAACTGGTAGGGATAAGGTACTCCCAGACGATCCTTTGATTTTCTTGTCTGATTCACTAGATAGTCTTGATTCAAACATCAATTTACCCATCATTTTATCCATCTGTAATACCATACCAATCTTCATACATTTTTTCAACAATTGTTACACGTTTGTAATATGAAAAAATGTTAATGACACATCTCATGAATTTTTATAATTTTATAAAATAATTATATGAAAGTTCAAATAGAATCATTGAACATTGTAATATCTAGATCATCAAGTGAAACATGAAACTCAATGCTCAGCTCTTGAGCTACTTCAATACTCACTCTCATGTGATCTTTTGGTATTTTTTTGTTGTGTATCATGTCTCTAAATATTTTATACACCATATATATTACAAAAAGGAATTACATGGTTGTTTATAGATATAAATAACATACAACTTCACCCTATAAAATTTTTGTAGTATAAAGTTATCGAAATTTATTTGATTCACATTTAAGAGAAAGTGTAATGAAAAAAATGATTACCTCATGTAAGGTATGAAGTTGAGGGGAATGACTATATTCAAATCTAGTGGGATTATTTGTCTTTTCATGTGTGATATTTATTCCACTATCATTTCTATTTGATCCTTTCATATATATTGGTCTACCAAACCATATTAAATAATAACATCTTTCAAATAATCTATTTTTACATAAAATCCATTCATCTTATGATATGTATCATCTTGTGATAATTTATTCTAAAAATATGTTCAAGGTGACACTCTAAAACCTACACATCTAACATGACCATACTGTTCTGACCACTTTAAATTAATTGAAATTATTTTTTCTTTAGGTACGATCGCTGCTGATTCTTGTGTCCAAACCGTATTAAAAACCACATGAAATTAAATAGATACTTTTATATAATAATGTTATAAATCATAATGAACTGCTATTATATCATACATACACAAGTTTCCCATTCTACTTATGTGTTTTCATCAACTAGTTTACCCTCTTTATTTACACATGAATCTTTCTATATCACATGATGTGTGATGGATGTGGACTCAGATTCTGATTCATCAATCTTTATATAAAAAAAACATAAGTTTCTTTATATCACATAAAAAATTTATTTTAGATTTAAAATACATAAAATTTTCTTCTCTAGTTAAAAAAATATCATCCTTGCTTTGTGATAGGGGTACTTTGGTTTTGATTACCATTGTTTATTTTTAATAATAATTTATTATTTCATAAATTAAATTTTTTGAATCAAATTGCATATAATAAATAATTTCAAATAATATATTATTGACTAAAATAAACCTGAAATGATTTCCCATTGTGAAAAATGATAAAATTATTCAATTTTTACTTCTTTATAATGTGTTCATACATAACTAATGAGTGGGTATTTATTTTCCCCTAAGAATCCCTGATATAAATCTTGGTAAGAAGTGTCTAAAAACCTCTATAGTCTTTTTGAGTGACCATTATGACATATTTCTTATAGAAATAAGGTAAAATAAATTAACTCTACAAGGGATAATGAAAAGTAAATCAATATTTAATTATTTTTTTTGTAAAATAGAGAAAGTATATCATAACATTACCTCAACATATTCCCAAAGTGTTTCCTTAATTATAGGATAGACATGGCACCATGAATCTATATTAATCGTAACATTCATTCTCATTGTCACCCCAACCTAACTAATGAACATTGAATTGTTGGGGCCAATAGGTTGGACTCATTGATTCCAACCAAACTCAAATTTTATATCTTTTCTTCTTACCTATATTATTTTAGACCACAAAGTGATGCCACATCATTATTTTTTTCATCAACATGTTGTTGATCCCCAAATAATTCTAGAGTTTCAGAATCCACCATCTTTTCTTCCCTAATATTTGTAACATCATCATGTGTACAAGTCATTGAATACAATTATAGTCAATCATTTAATTTAGAATATGATATTATAGTATAGATCACTTAATATTATGAGAAAAAACATATTATATTATAAAAAACATTAACTTTATCATTGAACTCTCTTTATTTTATTTTAATGTTAAAGGGATTTAGATCCTCTATCAAGAATCCAACTCCCCTATTTTTGTCCCCCTAGAATTTATAATAAATTTTCTATATTAATACCACAATGAAATGGTTATAGTTTCCCAAAAAAATGGTTATTCTCGATTGAATTTTCATCTAACCCAAAATTTGTTTTAGTCACAAGTAAGATAATTGCCGATTCTAGTTTTATGGATCTGAGACATAAAATAACTACAATTTTTGTGATTCCATTATAAATAGACCATCCTTATAACCTTCTAAACTATAATTAACCTTCATGAATACCATTTAATCAACATTCATTGCACTAATATTGTCAACCCATTTGTAATGGAAAATAATCACTTGAAATGTTTTATAATCCAACACAGATACCAGTTCGATGAATATGAAATATGACATATTCAAATAAATTAAATTACTATCCTTGTAACTAGATATGTGCATTGCTTCCACCACAAGTGTAACTCCACTATTTTCATCATACTACTGTTATCATTCTATTTTGTATTGAATGTATAACCAATAATTAGAAAACTAGTGTAGGGTATAAAATTTTCATTTGGCCTATTGGCTATCCAATGAAGTCATTTGACAATTGAATTTATATTTTCAGACAACTAGATATGATCGTGGAAGAATCTTATAAAATTTTTATTATGTGTATTTGATATCAATCCTTCAACCCTTGATGGATTTAAATGTCTAAGAATTTCTTTGTGGGGTTCAAAATATGGATCAATATCTTCAATATTATATAAAATATAATGGTGATATTTCTCTTACACTATGATGGTAATTGTAACAACATCTATTCCAGAAATCCCATCACCCATAATGCATCCGTTGTGGAGATACTTTGGGATAATGATGATATCAACATTTGATAGGTAATTGGTATATAATTTAATATATTATTTAACAATTTATCATTATTCAATACAACCTTCTAGTAAACTTTTATTATTAACGTACCATTTCAAAATCTTCATATACTATTTAATAGGGTATATCCATCTATAATTGATAGGACCACATAGTTAAACCTATATAACCAAGTGAACCATTATATTAAATAATGATGGTGGGAAGAACATATGTAATTTAAATAATATGACTACAACCTCCATATTCATAATTGAAAACTTCACTGAGCATATAAATTTACTATATAAGACTTTGAAAAATAATTAGAGTATGGTTTATGTATGTCTTAAATTTTTAGGCAGAATGTAACATAAAGCGACAAGAATAAAACACTGCATTAAAATGATAGTCATGTGATTTTAGTCACTATAACTTTAAATTAGTCATTGAAATGACATTCTTGATATTTGATGAAAACCCTTATAGAAATTTTACAATATTAAGAAAAATGGAAAGTCACAATTTTTTTTTCTGGAAAGAGCGTAAGATGTTGGAGGAAGAAAAGTATGGCTTTTACCAATGACAAAATATTTTCTTATCCCCTTTTAAATCATGTCCAAACTATCCTTGATTTTCTTTTTTTTAGGAAAATTTAGTAACGTGCTAATAACACCATCAAAGTTTTTATTTATACATGCATAAAATCAAGAAAATGTATCACATACAAACAATTCTAGTATGGTATTTCAAAGAGAATTTATCTCTTTTTACAACCTAATTATATTTGGTTTTTGAAAAATGGTTTATAGAAAACATTTTCAATAAGATTTACTCTATCAAATAGTTGATAACCCATTAGTGGAGGTAGTGTTGTAACTTTTTCTGTATTCCCATCGAATGATGTTATCTAGGATCAAAAAATTTGTCATCAATGTAGAAATTTATGATTTCCTAAAAACACAGTATTCAATCAATGTTTCAACGAAATTAGGTGTATACATTCTTTATGAATGGGACACCCTAATATTCCTTTTATATTCAAAAAATTTCCATAAGCTAGAAATTCATTTATCATCCCATACTACATGGCCCTCAATGTGAGTTATTCACTTCTATGAGAATCATACATTGTAACATAAGAATCCCAAAATAATTTAATATCTTTTATAAATGGATCAATAGACATAAATATCATTATCAGGTTGTTTTGGGCTAGAGATAAGTAAAGAAAAAATACTGTATTTGTTCTTCCTATATAACCATGGAATAAATTAATTGTTTACCAACATATATGGCCATGTAATATGCTTATTACTCAGTAAACCAAAATAATTTATTCCATTAGTTGATAATGCAATAAAAAAATTTCTTGGATTTTTTCTAAATTTAGGATACTCATAATAAATTTTCTTCCATTGAAGAGAGTCTCCTAGATGATTTAGTTTCCCATATTTAATTATTGTATCTATGTGCTAGGTCTATTGCCTTGTTGTTTCATGAAATCAATATAGTCATCTAAACTATGTAATGATAGGAAAGTACCATACCAATTTCAAAAGACATGATTCATCTTTCTTGTATAGATTCACACCATACTTAGGGAATTTTATGAGTGATTCACGGTCCTTGTTAAACAATATGAAATCATTTGGAAAATAATTTAATTTTTAGAGATCATTCCCATTGAATATAGAATTCATTTAGTGATATTTGTTCAACAAGGAAGTTCATTTTCTTTTGGTAACATATCATCAAGGAGATGAAGTAGTTATGTAAAGATGGTTTCACTCTATCCACTACCAGCTTTCAAATTATATAGCATGAATACAACTGACAATGTTATGTATTTAGTAAAACAGGTATACAATGGTTTCTTACAAAAACTATTCTACTTCTCAATCAACATTGAAAAATCAGGAAGGTCATCTTTAATCTCCATTACCATTTCATTCATGAAATCTACATAATGATTTATATTATTATTCATATCAAATTATATAAAAACCATAGCATCATCCAAATATGTGTGAACATTCATTTTTTCCCATGTTTAATATAAAATTTATAGCTATGATCTATTTCATGAAAAATAAAATGTTCTTCCAACTTTTAACATATAATTTTTCATGAATAAAAATAATGCAATCATGGAAGAAGGATTTGAGAAGGGTCGCATGCATGCTCTATTGAAAACTTGAAGAACTATTTAACTCCATTTTCACACTCTTTTTCATATGATTAGCATGCATCCATTTTTAATTCATATCCATATTATTAGGATCATAAAATATTCATTTTGTACAAAAAAATAAATGAATGCACAAAAAATATTTATATTCAAAGGAGAAATTTATAGACAATTCTAATAAGGGGAACCCAACATTTGAATTTCATCAATGATGATTCCTAAAAAGTTATTATTTTATACAATGGTGAAATGAAAATAAAAAACCAGGTGTAAACAAGTGGCTATTGGTCTAAGTTCTTAATTTGATGTTATGGGTGTAAAAAAGGCATCAATTATTGGAAATATTCTATAACCTTTCTCAGTGGGAGTACAGTAAGAGGGATGAGTTGATGTTTATTCATTTCTTCACTTGTTATGTGGTCGAACATATTGTATTTGATTAATAGTCTGAGTGGAGCTTTAAAGGAGTGGGAAATTTCAAGTAACTATCACCTATCAGTGGCCAAATGGGTGTCCTATTATCTCAATATATAAAACAAAGAAACCAAAGATTATATGATATTCATGATAACCTTAATCTACACATTATGATATTATCAATTTATATATAAACAGATAATTAGTTACATGGTAACAAAAAAATATACATAAAAATAAATAAATAAAATCATAGATTTAATCCCAACAGACAACCTACTATTGAATCCACCTCCACAATGACACAGATCACTATAATCTATCTCCCACATCTATTAGTCAAAACCTTCACATGTATATCCAAAAGTGAATAATAATTCTTAATAAAATCCATACCACATTTATAGTTAGGGGAGATTATAATAAACTTTATAAAACTCTTCTACTATCTTCTAATATTATATGTGTCCAAGATAAAGGTGTTTTAAATTAGAAATTTTTATGGGTGACACTCAAACCATTCCTAATGATAAACATTAGATAAAAATAATAATATTATGTAGATGGATTAAAAAAATATACAATGTTATAAATATGAAGATGAAACTTATGCATACCCACACACCTCAAACCATTACTAAATTTTTTCTTATCCACCCCTTATATTTAAGCTAACTAGATAATAAAATGAATCTGAATAATATTTTTCTCTATATCTGTATTAACCAAGTAAAAATCACTACACATTCAATACTAGTATTACTATTTTAATAAAAAATATATTCAACACTCTAAAACACCTAGAAACATCCATAGTATTTGATAGGTCCATTATATAACTATTTACTAGAGTGTAATTTGAAAACATGTTGAATAAAAAAATGACTTTGTTTTCTCACATAATGGGAAACCCCCAAAACCCTTTTATCTCTATCTGAGCATGATGTAAACATTATATTATAACATAAAAAACTATATACCTCAAACCTTATTTATTAACATGATCATATCATAAATTCCTAAAATAAAACACATGCTCAAAGCCTATAATAAACCCATTTAATAGGTTTCTCAAATCATAGTTAAGCTTAATCAAAACCATGTGTTTACATTTAAAATAACATATTCTTATTTTTAACTCTAAAAATTTAATTCAATGTTTATTTTCACAAAAAATGACCATTTACCCATTTAATCAAGTAATCCCTTGATAAATCTATTTTAAAAATCTTTTCCTATTCATATTCATTTTCAAAACCAATTTACTAAATTGACTACAAAACAATTTCACAAAAACAACTGTAAAACAAAAATAATAATTACTAACCTATTTCTGAATTTCAAAACTGCAAAATTCATTATATTATTTAAAGGAGTTTCAATATCAATAGTAAAAAACAATATTGAGTTTTTAATCTAAATAACCCAAATCCAAATATAAAATATACCTTCAAATAAAACATATAAATACAAAACTACCCCAAAAAATAAAAAAGTAGTCATTCCTTTAATTATAATCACACTAATTCTCATTAATGTTTTTGGAACAATCAAAAAATAAACACATCATTGAAATTAAAATTATCACTTTCATTATGTGATGTTAAATAGATTATAATTAAACAATTTCAATTTAATTCATGAGTATATAATATCTAAATAATTAAAATAAGTTTAAATAAAATATTAGTTCAATCAATATGATTTATATTTATCACAAATTTATCCCAAATAATTTAGAGGAGTAATGGATACACACTTCATATCACATCTATAAATCTATTTACTTATAAATTTTCTATCATAATCATCACATGACATCACCCTTATAAAAAAAATTTAAATTGTATAATAATAATTTATAGAACATTATATCAAATGGGAAAATATTGAATTTAATACCTAATATGAAATGATAAAATCTTAAATCCAACCTCCCACTGATATGTATTACAAAACAATCCATTCAAAAAAATTGAGATAATGATGGTAGAAAGGAGGATGGGAAAGAATAAGGGGAAATATTACTATGTCGATCAGTAAAGGGACATGTAGATGGTAAAAGGGTGGTCACCAGAGTGTTTCTTTGAGAAAGTGGGTGGTTTTCCTGGGATGAATACATTGATGGTAAGCTGGTAGTCAATAGAAAGAAAGAAATAAAAGACACAAAAATATAACATGGTTTGGACTCGGTATGCGTGAGATAGGAAATCAGTGATATTGATAAACAAGAGAGGAGGAGGAATAATAACATATCTTAGATTTGAGAGATTTTATTTTTTTGAGGTATGGTCAGGGGTGAGTTGAGGAAGAGAAACAATTCCATGAGATCTTGAAAGGAATAATGGAAATCGATTTGGTTAAGGTTCTATTTAAAATATTGGGAATGGTTTTACCAGTGATTTAAAAAAATAACTAATAAAGAGGTATTTTATTAGCGCTAAAATAATAAGTGCTGATAAAATACATCTTTATCATCACTTTTTTTGCAATACTAAAGACCTATATAATTATTTTTAATAAACTAATTAATATAATTAAAAGTTCAAATGAATATAATTATAAATAAATATAAATAAATATAATTATGAATATATTAAATAAATTGTAAATACGTATTTATAAATATAATTATAGATATATATTTATAATTATAATTATAAATAAATATATTTTAAAAAAAGTTTATAATTTTTTTTATATAATTATAATTAAATATAAACATATAAATATATATTGAATAGGTCTAGGATACATTGTTAAGGTCCTATCTCATTCATTAAAATAAATAGGTACAACTAAGATAAAGGGTTAGATATGGAAGAACAAACATCAATAACAAAACTAAGAGTTGACAGAAGACACAATCATAAAAATACCAAAAGAAGCACTAAAGTAAAAGTCAACAACACAAGATAGATTAGGACCCCACCATTCCTTACCTTGAGGGGCTCTGCTGCATAGACATCAACCATGATTTTAAGTATTATCACTATTCTAGGGATCATGGTCTTCATCTAAAGAAGGTTTAGTGGTGTCTGTTGCACACATATCACTGGATACCTCCCTATGAAGTAGCCCTTTTATTTTATTATTGATCCTAAATACCATATCTCCCACTATGTTAACTACCTCCAGAGGCACCTACTTAGTGAAGACATCACTTAAACCATCATTATTTAGAGGAAAATAAAAATCATCCTTATTCTTCCTTTCATGAGTAGTTAGACCATCATGAGCCACCACATCAATAACCTTAATAGGGGAGTTATCCAAGGATGTGTAAACAAAACTTGAATGGGAAGAGTCATACATGTAATTTTTATAGGTGATATTATCATACTTGACCTAAAGACCAATCCAAATTACCCCACTAGAAACCCCTTGAACTTCCTCCAAGGGGACCTCTTTAGATGAGTTGATCACCCAAAAAGTATTGGAAGTTGAAACATGAGCCTTGGTCATATTTCTTATTTTATAAGGGATTTCATTTTCCCTAACCATAGGTTCAATCCTCGGTCCCATATCACTTTCTAAATCAATTTCCATATTCAATGCCTCTAAGGTCACATCCTTACCTGAGTCTAATACTCTAAATGTATTGGAAATGGAGACCAAATTCCTTTCCATGTATTCAATTTTAGAAGCCTGGATACTTAAAGAATCCTTTTTCATTGTAATGTGGGTCTTTTAAGATTCACTATGAGCTTCATCCTTAATGAAAGATCTACTCACTTGGTTTTTAAGAGAATACTTAAGATGGCCTTGAGATAGTTCTTGAACCAGAACCAGGTCCATCAGCATGGCCATTTTAGGACCACCAATCATGGGCATATCATCCGCACCACTATATTGTATCCTAGAAGTGGTATAACTTCTTTTTGAAAACTCATTAGAGTTAGCTTCAAGTTATTCCTTAATAATTTAAGCAACTAGAATTCAACTTCCTTTGGTGTGATCAAGCTTGGGATAGGTAGACACTTGATTAGGAGGGGGGGGGGGAGGACAACCCGCCACTTCCATGGTGCTCTTTCCCTTAGAACCATCCAATTGACCAAGCCTTGGAAACTCAGAATCTATAGAAATTTTTTAATCAATGAAATGATAGTAAATCCCTAATTTTGATAAAACATTCTTGTTTTTTATTTCATAGTGGCCCCATCATCCATTTTTTTCTTACCTTTTATTGATCTTCAAGTAATCATATACTCTTGAAAAATATATTGATCAAAAAAATTTGCAATGAACTGGTCTTTATATGAGGTATAAATCCTTCAATTTTCAATTTAATTCCTTAGTTTTGAGCTAATATGAATGACTAGTGAGGATATGAAGGATAAGAGGGTGTCTAGGTCTTGTTTGATGCCCAAAAACCCGACCGATGAAAGAAACCAATGGGGTTCAGGATTATTAGAAACTATGTATCCTAGTATAAACAGTTTATTCTAATAGTGTGGGGACTTCTAGTGAGCAGAATATGGTATATACTTTTCCCTAACCATGGGACCTTGGCCACATACCCGTGAAGATCCTCTATAGTTTTTAAAATATCCATATAGAATGGTTGGTGCATAGTTTCTCACACTGTGTAGGTTCCCTCTTTGGATAGTGATATAAGCATGGTTGGAAAATGGTTTGGCCAACCATGTGGCCAAACCGTAAAACCAATTTAAAGCGGGATAAGGTTTCCGTTTCCCCCTAATTTTCTCATAAGATTAACCCTCCTTTTCATTTCCTCCTACATGCATAGGGAGATCCCTTATTCTTATATAGAAATATCATAATATAGGCTTATTGATATCTTCTCCATCCAAACATGGAATCAAGATCCGATAATCTCATTTGATTCCTCTAGGTAATCTCTTCAATCCTTTGGCTCAATTCACTGTTCTTTGTCATATCGACTGAGTTATTTTTTTGAGATCTCACATTCCATATTTTCAGAGTGATCGACCGTTCTTATATTTTATTCTGATATAGGAAAAACTAAAGGTTGATACTAGATGATGAGAGTACTACAAGAATAAGGTATGTGGTCTATGACTTTTCCCTAAAAGTATCATCATTTAAAAACTTTCATCATTGTGTGCATGCCTTTTTACCAGATGATGCTTCTTAAATTAATATACCTTATTTATAATCATTAAGCTCATATTCTAAATCCCTTATTAAACATGTTCTTAATTCCATTGGAGGTTAGAAACTCAACACTGTACACCCAAATTAGGGTTCGATTTCTAATTACGCCTTGGTAACCCATGTTGGGTTTATTTGTGGCACCATTCAGGTGAAACAGACTTGACCATGGAAAGGTAAGTGTTTTAAATTAATAAATAAATCAAAATTATTAATTGGAAAGTATATATGTTTTCATATCACTTGGACTAGAATTTTATAATGTATTGATATTTGTTTCATGTCCTTATCTCACCTTTTCACACATAATAAAAGGTAAGGAAATGATCCTAATAAAATATTATATAATTAAAGTGATAAATGGCTGCATGTATTTGATTAACCATGTCACGATGATGAAAGTTAATCGAATAAAGCTAATGAATTTTTAAATGGAATGAGTAATACATGGCCTAAATTTAATAATGAAATATGTAGAAGGTTACTATTATATATGGACCTTTTTATCATTATAGGAATGATCTAACTTGATCCAACCTTGGATTCATGAGGGAATGTCTTGATCACTTAGAGGAATCCATTTCAATTCTAGGATCTGATTGGCAAGGGATATACCCACCATGGAAAATAGTCCTTGTCTATTAGAGTATTCCTATCATGATGCTATATAATCCATTCAATATCTTTCTGGATATTATAATTCCTTGGATACACTCCTTGGAGTCATATTGATGTCTCCGAACATGCGGTGGTGTGGATTGACCATATTGGGAACACTCATGATTAGATCATTATTATTATGGATGAGATCCATGGATACTATTAGAAACATTTATATTGAAATTCCTTTGGTGTTAACCTTGGATTACAATGAGACCCCTTATAGTCAAACTACATTAGTTATTACTATGATTTGGCCAACCCCTGAGGTCAAGGATGAAATGGTTACACATTGGATCCTCTTTCATTATTATTATGATATATCTCAGTACTATTGACACCTTCACATGATTTATCTATATGAACTGAATCTATAATTAATTAGTTAAATGATATCATGTTAAGATACATTACCAGTTGAGGCTGAAGTAGGTAAGATTTATTTATTTTGGAAATACTCTACATTCATATACCTATATACT
Source organism: Viscum album (assembly GCA_963277665.1). Lineage (NCBI taxonomy): Eukaryota > Viridiplantae > Streptophyta > Magnoliopsida > Santalales > Viscaceae > Viscum > Viscum album. Next base: position 1,678,015,859 of record OY728119.1, on the reverse strand, counting down.
GTACAGTTTATATTCACATACTATATTTTTATAGACACCATTGGGGGTGGCATATTGAGATTTATCTCACACCCTCTCTGGACCTCCATTGTTAATAAGGTATATTATAAGACCATATGCATAGACAAGGGGAAGTATCCCACTTTGGAAACGGGTATTTCCTAATTTTTTAGAATATAGCTTGGTATGAGATGATCGGGCGAGTGCCTATGATTCTTGGATAGTTTTGTAATTTTTTGATTCTTTTGAATAACATGTATTGTACTAATTTTCTTCTACCATGCATACCCATTTTCTTATTTTTTAGAGACATGACACTATATCATCGTATTTTATATATAATTTATATTACATATCTTATTTATTATTTAGTGATTGGATGATTATAATGGTTTTCAATGTTTATTTCATTGATATCTTGCTCATTTTATTTGTCCTTTTATTATACCATTGTGATACACTCTATCCAACAAGCATAGTATCCCCACATACACACCCTAGTCCCTCGCTATTAGTCATCAACCTCTGGTGTATGGGTAGGCATGCTTAAGGCCACATTTCTAACTGGGTTTGAGTAAAACATGAGTGGAATCCATGTCGGGACATCAAAAAATGGTATCAAAGGGTTTTCTTTCTTTTATTACAATTTGGGAAATTTATATAAGAGATTAGAATCAAGTTGGAACATGGTTATAATCCAGGCCTGGTAGTAGATTAACCACATTTAGGTAAATAAAATGTTACTATAGAAATAGGAAATTTGTTTTTATATTTTTTTCTTATTATAGTCGATATACTTTGACACACATGAATTTTCATATTAGATATTATTTATGAATATTTTATTTTGGCCTTGTATGGTAAGGATCATTGTGACATGCCTCATTATAGGCACCTAGGATTAATATTCCATGCCATATAGGCACCTTTTGTTCATTCATTTCTTGCATTTCCTATGATTGTTGAGTGAGCCATAGTTTTTATTTATTCTTTTTCTTGTAACACCTTCTGTATAAAAATTAAATTGGGTTTCTAAAGTGTTAACATTGATCTAAATAGTGTTTTACTGTATATATTGTTGGTGGAATCTTAAATATCTAGTTTCTACCCATGTTAGTTTGTACCCCTAGTTACATGATCTAGGATTTGGATGCGATCACATGATTACCAATTTCAATTATAAGGTGTATGGGGGTTTATGAATTGGAATGTTCAATTCAATGAGTCGAGTCATCATACTTTTTACCTGTTACATTTTGATTCCTAATGTAAGGTAGAAGGTTGTAATTAAATGGGTGTGAATTTTAGTTATAAAGTGTATGGGCCATTATTAACTGGGAATAATAATCCATTTAGTCTAACTTGTTATATTTATATAATCACATAAAAATTTAAAATGTAAATTTTGACCTATAAATAAAATGGTTTCTAGTAAATGGGTAGGCCAACTATAATTGAAAGAGTGTTTTTCTCCTTAAAATGAAATTGACCCTTCCATATGCTAAAACCCATATAAATAATAGCTTTAACACTTACCAATACCCTTGAATTATAAGCAGGTAGTTAGGATAGTATCTTGGGTAGTGGACCCTTATTCCTGTGATCAGCTTCCACTAGTGATTTTATCAACTTCAAAATTTATTATGAAGCATGTTCTTGGAATTTATAGAGTTATGAAACCATGAAATCTAGTAATATGATTGGATAGTGGAGACAACCACGCTCTAGATATGGTGGTCCCTATTCCACCAGAGACACCTACAGTAGTGATGCATAAGGCAGTACCTGCAATTATCAAATTGGCCACTGATTCTCATCTTTAAGAGGGTTTCATACGTCTGATGTAGTCTATGTCAGGTGCTCCACAACCTACTCATAATATTTCTAGTTTGAAACATGAATTCTGACAGAATCAACCTTCCATCTTCTCTAGGGATGGTGGTCCATGGGATGTTGAGTCTTGGATAGTGGCCATTCTTTTTATCTTTTAGAAACTAGATATTCCTTCAGAGAGGAGGGTCAATATTTCCACCTACATATTGTGTGATTCCACCAAGTGTTGGTGGGATGTGATTACTCGACTAGTCATCATTAGGGAATGATTTGGGTGGACATCCATACTACCTTATATGATTAATTTTTCCATCATATGCTGAGAGATGACCGAGCTAGAGAGTTTATGGACCTTGACAAGGGTTCTATGTCCATCATGGTCTATTCAGTGGATTTTATTGAGTTGATATGCTTTTCACTGCTTCAATATGGTGATGAGTTATCATGAGTGTGACATTTCAAGGATTGGATAAAGTATGCCATCTACTCGTAGGTGAATGTATTTCACATATCTACCTTTTATGAGATCACTAATTAGGCTCTTATCACTAGGTAAAACCTGAGATAAGCTAATAGTACTAGGAATATTGGATTAGTATAGATATAAGGTAATAGTTCGTTTGGAGTAGGAAGCATTGCCTTGAGGTTTCTCATCAGAGTAGTGGTTTCTATAGTATCTACACTAGTAGCTCTATTATATTCCATCAGTGTGGATAGTGGGGGAATTTGAAGAATTAGTGTAATAGATACCCACTAGATTGCCATAATTTTGACTATATGGATCATCTTTAGAGGGTATTATGGACCTTTCCATGCACTTATAGTGGAAGAGGATCCACGTTGACTCCATTGTTAGAAGAGGGATCAGTTACACCACATCAAGAAGGAAGCTAGAGTATCACCTGTACGATAGGTTGAGGAGGAGGTCACGATAATAGTATACAGACTTTTTTATTATCAACATCAGTAGAGAGGGCCTATTCAGGGTAGTCCAACTATATATTAGGGTCATAGATTAGGTTATTTGTAGGAATTAAGCTAATACTTGAGGATCAGAGTGTAGGACCATATACAACACGAGGTAATATTCTAGAAGCCTATACTATCATATCTTCTTTATTCGATATTAGTGATTCTCAATCCTTTATCTTCTATTCAGTTTTGTAAGGTGTTAGGATATAAATAAAGTACTTCTGTGGGGTGATGACCCTAGAAACACCATTGGGGGTTTAGTTAGAGGGTATACATCAATATAGGGACTACATCCTTATGGAAGGCATTTATTCCTTCTCATGAGACCTTTTTCTTCAAGATTACATGATTCGATGTCATTCTTGGGATGGATTGGTTGGTCCTCTATCACACCTATATGGACTATAATCATCGTAGGGTATCTTTAACATCACTAGAGGGAATAAATTATCTACACAAGGGTGAGTGGAGTGTCCGAGATAGTAGATCTAGACCAGAGCATCATGGGATAGGTAGAGTGATAGCCCAGATTGATAATCTTTATCTAGAGGGGTAGGGTTTACATCAGGCCAAATTTCCTCTGGTATTTAATCATTTAAAGGACATTATTCCATATGATTTTTCCAGATTATCTCATGAGAGAGAGATATATAGTTTATTATTAATCTTGTTTTGGGAGAAACTCGAGCATCTCTTACACCATACAAAATTACACCAATTGAGCTCCAGTAGTGAAAGATATGGTTAGATGATTTAGAATCAAAGGGTTTTGTCTGACCTAGTACTTCATCTTGGGGTTCACCCATGATTTTTACAAATAAGAGGTATGGGACCCTTAGGATATATAATTATTATATACAGTTTAACCAGCATATAATTAATAATCGATGTCCATTTCCTCAAATAGATGATCTTTTTTACTAGCTCTGGGGAGATAGGGTGTTTTCCAAGTACGATATAAGAACATGATATCATCAGGTGTGAGTCAAGCCTTCAAATATATCATATACAACATTTTGAAATTGGTAAAATTTATATGATTATCTCTTTATTTCATTCAGTCTTATGAAGTCACCCTCCATTTTCAGGTATTTGATGAATAATGAGTTTGAAACCTATATAGAATCTTTTTTCATTTTTTTGTGGATGAAATCTTGGTGTATTCTCATACTTATAGTATCCATGATAAAAATATTGAGATGATTTTTAATACACTGAGATATAACAAGATACAAGATAATATTTATAAGTACAAAATTTGGATTGAAAAAGTTCACATATTGGGTTATACTATCTCAAAATTGGGAGTATCAGTTGACCTAGATAATTTAAGTGTTTTGGTTTCCTAAGAGAATCTTAAGAACGTGTTTGATATATGGAGTTTCTTGGGGGTTGATGTACATTACAAGAATTTCAAACAAGACTTATTACACCTTTCTTCAATTCTTACTGGTCTTACTAATAAGGTTATGATGTTCTTGTGGTCTTAAGTGTGTGAAAAGGCCTTTCATTATCTTAAAGAAATGATTACTTCTATGCCAATTATAATTTTTCTTGAGGATTTAATAGGGTATACAATGTTCTATGATGAATTAGGAATCATTATGGGTGTAGTGATGATACGGGAAGATAAATTCATTGTGCGTAGGTCTCACTAGTTGATTCCTCTTGTGGGTAATTACCTAATGCATAACCTTGAGCTAGAAGTAGTTTTCCATTCTTTGCATTACTGGAGACACTATCTAATGGGTGGGAAATTTCTGGTGTATACAGACTACACAAGCCTCAAATATATCTTTACACAACATGAATCAAATATCATATAGTGAATATGGGTTGAATAACTTCAGTATTTTGATTTTGAGATTTCATATATACCTAGAAAGGGAAATGTAGTAACTGATGTGCTGAGCCAAAAAACTTAGGAAAAAGCCATATGGAAAGATAGTAATGAATGGAAATTGATAGTCCTCTTTTATAATCTGTATCTAGTGGATCATGAGTGTCATGATAATTCTTTTCTTATAATGTTATTTGATAAAGCTTCACTCTTGGATAGGGTGAAGAGATGGTAGTTCCCAGATCCCGAAGGATTGGTTCTCCATGAGAGTATTTATAGTGAGGATTCCCATCTGGATTGGTATATTGATGGAGATCACATCATACATATATATGGGAATGTATGGGTACCTATAGACATGTGATATAAATTGATGCGAGAGTCCCACACTTATCAGTGGTCAGTTAATATAGGAATATACAAGATGTGTCAGGATATGTGTCACCAATATTGGTTCCTAGGAATGAAATTTCAGATAACATGTTTTATCACTAGGTGTTCCACCTTTCTGTGAGTTAATGTGGAGAACTAGTGACATTCCCACTTATTAAATTAATTACTGATCCTATAATGGAAATGAGAATATGTTTTGATTTATTTTATGGTAAACTTACTGAGGTCACCTAAAGGTAGTGATGTGGTTTGGGTAGTCATGGATCTACTGGATAAAGTATCCCACTTCCTTTCTATCAGAGAGACTTCCTCAATAGCTGATCTGGGAAGACTGTATGTAAGTGAGGTTATACGGCTACAAGGATCCCTTTGTACTATAATTTCAGATGGGGATTCTCATTTAATATTGATGTTCTGGTAGTAGTTATAGAGATATTTGGGTACTAAAGTGATTATGATAACTTTTTTCACCCTCAGATCAATGGATAGTTAGAAAAAATGATAAAGGTGTTAGAGTACATGCTCTAAGCATGTGTCATTAATTTTAGTAGGTCTTGGGAGAAGCATATACATATCATTGAATTCTCCTATAATAATTTCTATTAAGAAATGATTCAGATGGATCCTTAGGTGGCATGTATGGTATTTTATATCATTCACCCGTGTTCTAGTTAGAGAAAAGTGAGGCAGTGCTACAAGGTCCTCATATTATGTAGGAGACTTCATAGTAGGTGTAGTTGATTAGAAAATGTATGTATTATCCTCAGTCTAGACTAAAATTTTATGTTAATCTATATTGATGACTTCTAGAGTTCAAGGTTACAGATCATGTTTTCTTATGAGTATCTATCAGACTTGGGAATAGATGGATAAAGAAGCAAGGGAATATTTTTCCTCATTGTGTTGGGATGTTTGAGATTTTGGATATAGTCAGGCTAGTATCCTATCACTTTTTATTAACTAAAAGGTATTGTTCCATGCAAGATGTCTCCCAATTTTCATAGATTCACCATTATCATATCAACCCATCTCATACTTTTGATCCCAAGGATGTGGAGTTAGATCCTAATGCTTCTTTTGAGGAGTATACCATTTGCATTATTTACCAGAGCATGAAGGTTCTATGAGGATGGTCTATCCATTTAGTATGGGTGCTATGGTAGCATGACCAAGTACATTATGAGACTAGGGTGTAGGAGGCTGATGTACATGCTCAGTGCCCAAATTTATTCATAGATAGTGTTCTACCACCCCTAGAAGGGGAACTTGGGTATGATTTCCTTTAAGGGGGAAGAATATAAGAACCCAATATTTATATATAGAATAAATCCATTAATTTTTTGTTTAATTTCTCAGCTTTGACCTAATATGAATGTCTATTGAGGCTATGGAGGATAGAAGGGTGTCTGGGGTTTTTTGGATCATGGAACCCATGCCGATGAAAGAAAACACTAGGATACATGGTTAGTCAAAACCAATTAGCCCAGTCTCCACAGTTTCTTCTAACAATGTAGGACCTTCTAGTGAGTAGAATTGGGTACATAATTTTCCTTAACCATTCACCCTGGGTCCATTTCTTAAAAATATCCTCTGTAGTTTTTATCAAATCCATACAGCATGGTTGGTGCACAGTTTCTCAAATCGTGTTTCCAAACTATGTGGGTTCTCTCTATGGATAGTGAGATAAGCATAGTTGGTGAATGGTTTATCCAACCATGTATAAAAATCATGGGAACCCTTTAAATTAGGATAAAATGATTATTTTCCCCTAATTTTCTTATAAGATTACCCATCCTTTTCTTTTACTCCTATACACATAGGGAGATCCCTTTTTCATACGTGGAAAGATCCTAATATAGGTTCATTAATATATTCACCATAAAAACTTGAAATAAATATCTGATAATCTCATTGGATTCCTCCAATTAAGCTCTTCAATACTCAGGATCATTTCATTATTCTTTTTCCTATCGGTTATGCTATTTTAGTGTGATATCTTGTGGAAAATTTTAAAGACGACTGGCCATTCTTCCATTTTCTTCTGATCTAAGACAAACCAAGGGACAATACTAGTTGAGGATAGTACTACAGGAATACATTTTTTGTTCTATGAATTTATCCTAAAAGTATCATCATTTAGAAATTTTCATAGTTGCGCGAATGAAGGTTTCTCTAGATGATGCTTCTTAAATTTATATGCCTGCATTATAATCAATGAAATCATATTCTAAAGACCTTATTTGAAATTTCATTCATGTAATTGGAGGTTAGGGTTTCAACACCATCCATACTAAGTAGGGTTGGATTTATAATTATGCCTTGGTAACCCATTTTGGGATTATTTGTGACACCGTTTAGGTGGTCCAGACATGACCTCAAGAAGGTAAGTGTTTTCAAATTAATAAATGAATCGTAATTATTAAATGGAAAGTATATATGTTTATATATCACTTCATATAAACTTTTATAATGAATTGATATTGGTTTCATTTCTTTAGTACAACTTTTCATGAATAATGAAAGGTAAGGTAAAGAACCTAATAAAAGATTATATAATTAAAGTGATAAATGGTTACATATACTTGATTAACCATGTCATGATAATGAAAGTTAATGGAATGGACCAAATGAATTATTAAATGGAATGAGTAATACATGGACAAAATTGAATAATGGAATATGTATAAGGTGAATATTTCATATGGACCTTTTTATCATTATAGGAATGGCCAGACTTGATCTAGCTTTGGATTCCATAGGGAATTCCTTGACGACTCAAAGGACACCATGCTGATATTAGGATCCAGTTTCCAAGGGAGATACCCAAATTGGAACATGGTCCTTGCCTATTATGGAATACCATACATGACATCATAGGATCCCTTACTCATATTTCTAGATAAAAGAATGTTTTGGATACACTCCTTGGATTCAACTTGATGTATTTGGACATACGACATCATGGATTCAATCCATTAAGCTTTGTCATGCTTAACTCGGGATTAATATGGGTGAGCTCTATGGAATCGATTAGACCCACTTACAGTGAAATTACTTGGGTGTTCCCCTTACATTACAATCATACACCTTATAGTTAGACTACATGAGTTATTAATATGAGTTGGATGACCCCTAATGTCAAAGATTCCTTAGTTACACCTTCGATTGTCTTTCATTATTATCATGATCTATCTCAGTGTTGTTAACACATTCACATGATTTATCTGTAAAAATCTAAATTAATTAATTAAATGACATCATGTTTAAAGACATTACCTTCTAAGGAAGAAGTATGTATTAGTTATTTATTTTGTATTTTGGTTACATTTATATAATTTCACAATTGACATTTTATATTCATAGAATGGATTTGTATAGATGTCATTGGTGGTGGCCTACTGAGATTTATCTCACACCCTATCTGGACCTTCATTGGTACATGGGAAAAATATATGATCATAGGAATGGAAAAGGGTAACCGTCCCACTTTGGACTCCTAACATTATTGATTTATTAGGATGGAGCTTGGTATAATATGAATGGGCTAGTGCCTGAGACACTTTGATAATTTTGGTCTTTTATTATTTTGTATAGCATGTGTTGTACTGATTTCCCATTGCCATTCATACCTATTTTCTTGTCTTATAGAGACATGGAATTACATCACCATATTTTATATATGATTCAAATTACATATCTTGTTGATTATTCAGTTCTTGGATTCTTATGATAGTTTCCTTTATTTATTTCATTGATATCATGATTCCACTATTTATCCTTTTATTATACCGCTATGCTACACTTTGACCAGAAGGTATAGTCTTAATATGGACACACATAAGGCCCTCGCGGTTAGTCGGTAGCCTCTGGAATACGAGGAGTTGTGCTTGGGGCTATTTGGCTAACCAGGTTTGGGGAAACTTTGAGTGGAACTTGGATCAAGATGTCACAAAATCTTGCACCACTGATTCATCATCTGAATGTCCCTCACTGACCAGACCTTCTTCTACAATCTCCACCCATGACCTGATTGCTTTCTTCCCATTAAGTTCCATTTCATACACTCTAATAGAGGAATTCCAAACAAGATATTATGAATTATACATAGCATTATCACACTCCTACTGATAAGGGGTTTTCCCCATAGGTGTAGAGACATCCCTGATAAGTACATCTATAATAAAAGGTTATGCTAGTCTGACTATGGAGAGATCATCAAAATAAACCGAATGCACACCCGGACCAGGCTCAAAACCATTCCCATTTCCCTCCAAGACAACCTAATTATGAACTCCTCCATTTTGAGGCTGAGCATGAACATCAATTTCAGGACCACCTTCAACATTGGATTTCAATCATCTAATCTTTTTAAAGTGTGAATTTTTATTTTTCCCTCACACAGAGAAAAAAACACAAACAATAGATCTCTTTCAATTCAAAATGTCATGTTTTATGACCTTAAAATACATAAAAAACATGGGACCCCTTTTCATACTCAATTATTAGATCAATCTGATCATCAACAGTTGAAAGATAAATTCTCTTAACTAAAGTAGGACAGAAATCCACTTCCATTAAAAAAGGATCATAGTGGATGAACCTTCCCCCTTAGTTTCTCTTTCCATTTTAATAGGAACCTTGATACGAATTGAAATATCATAAAGGATCCCATGGTATAATAAGTATCCAGTTTAATCTATATACCATGACCCACAGATGAACAAAGGAATTGCCTACACAAAAGGATTGAACTTTTAAAGCCATTCTCTGATGTGTAGAAAACCAGGTTTGAGAGAGATTGATTCAAATACCCAAGCCCCAATCTTCAATCCTAATAAGGGAAGAGAGTGTGAAAAAATGGCCCAATGATATGTATTTCCAATTTGTAAATCCCAAATTTATGAAAGACACTTGACAAGATCCTCGATTTTACACATCTTAGATCCTCCTGACAAAATAAGACGACAAATGATGGAATGCTCCCCAATTTCCAGGAATTACGAAACACCAATCATGCCAGACTTTACACGGGAAATATTTCCCTTCCAAAAAATACCACCCATAGCCAAACTCTTGAAGAGAGAGAAGGAGCGTGCACTGTCATCAAGCATAGCAGCCACAACAGTCCCTCTATAAATGGCCTTTTGACTTTCCATTCCAACAACAACATGCTTGTGGGAGTCAAATTATCCTTATGTGAGGAAGATATTAGCCAAAGGTTAAAGAGACGAATATTCCATGAGCTTGGATCCCTAATAGCCATTGAAGTTTAGAGAGAGATGCTCTCACGAACCCATAACCATCCTCATCAATTATATCTATTTATATAATTATATATATATATATTTTAAAAATAAAAATAAAAATAAATATAGTAAATATATTTATTATAATTTTATAATTACTTAAATATAAAATTATTTATTTTTAATTATATAAATACTATTCAAAGAATTTATATTTAATTATTTATAATTAAAAATATATAATTTTGTAAATATAGTAAATATACATTTATAAATTTATTTATAAATATTTAGTTACAAATATATTTTTAACATTATTAATTAATATATAATCTTAAATACATAACTGCTAAAAATGAGTGAAATTGAATAAGTAAAAATGAGTAGACATTTAAAATATTAAAAAATGGTTATGTTTTATTAAATATACCAATTATTAAAAAAATTAATATGAATATATATTAAAATGGATATGAATACATTTTTAAAATATTAAAACATAGTAAACAAATATGTATAAATAAAAATTAGAAAATGATTAAATTCCAATAAATTAAAAAATAAAAATATAAAAAATGAATATATAATACTAACTAAAACAATATTAAAAAAAATAAATAAAACTTAGTGATTAAAAATTTAATTTATACAATATTTTATGTTTCTACATAAAATTTTAAAATAAAAATTAGAATTTGAATAAATTGCATAAATATTAGATGTGTGTTTCTATATAATATTTCATTAATTATGTAAATATTTGTGTGTGTAAAATTTAATAAATATATATATAAGTTTTATATATGTTGAATTGAACAATGAAATTATATAATATAAAATATCTATTAATGAAATAAATAATAATGAGAAAGACTAAATTAAAAATGTGAATAACTGTTATTAATTATATAGACAATTTTTTAAAAAATTAATATGAATATTTATATATGTTAAATGAAAAGAAATACATATTAATATTATAAATTACAACCATATTAAAAACATTAAATGTTAAAAAAGAAACATTTATAAATAAATATTAGAAAATGGATAAATTCAAAAAATATTGAACCATGAAAAATTGAAATTGAATAAATTATAAAAAATATTAAATATAGTAATGAATAATTATGTATCAAAATATTAAAAATGAATAAATTAAAAATTTATTTAATGAATAAATCTATAAAATCAATTAATTATAAAAAAAAGGAAGCACACACTTAAAACTATCAATAAATAAATTATATTAAAAGAATAAATGTTAAAAATTAGTGAAATTTAATTAAATAAATATAAATAATTAAATAATTAATATAATATTTATTACTATATATATATATTAAATTTATAATTTTTTTAATAATTTTAATAATTTTATGAATTTTTAATGTATATTAATTATTTAATTATATACATAATATAATATTTATCACTATATACATATATATTAAATTTAATAATTTTAATTATAATAAATTTTGGGGGTTGACCTGATCCAACCCGTGAACCCGCATGAATATATGTTTAAATAAAAATAAAAATATATTAATTATATAAATTACAATAGTATTAAAAACCTTAAATGTTAAAAATTTGTATTATAAAATTTATTGTGGAAATTTTTATTCCTGAAAATGAATAAATTTAATATATATATATATATATATATTCACAATAAAAAAATAGAATATCGATTATTTAATTATTATATGAAATATTTAATAAATTTATTCTTTTTTATTAAATAAAAAAGCACAATATTATTTAATTATATATATAATATATTTGTAATTTACTAATTTTTAATTAAATACTTAATATAATATTTATTACTATATATATATATATTAAATTTAATAAATTATATATATAATTAAATAATTAATATATTATTCATTAATATATGTCGATATATATTAATATATATCAATATTTAAGACATAAAAATATATTTTATTTATATTATATATATATATATTAAAATGTAATATATCAATTTATATATTTATATATGAAATAAGAATTTAATTTTCAAAAAATGAATAAATATAAATAAATATTAAAAATAAATCAATTTTAAAAAATATTGAACAAAATAAAATTGAAAACAAACAAATTTAATATATATATATATATATATATATATATTTCATATATTCATATGTATCAATATATATATTAGGTTCTTGGGGGTACAATTACAATCAAACACACACACACACACACACACCACACACACACAGGCTAGAAAGGTAGGCTATATCCCCCCTAAAGGGATAACCCAGCCATCAGGCCCTATTTATTTAGAGCAAGGCCCTTAGGCCTATTACATGACCTGTATACCCATTGGGTGTTTAAACCCATGACAACCCCAATATGTTGGTTATTGAACCCAGTGTGCCTGATTGGTCCTCACACTCCATTAGTCCACCCCTCCCTCCTCGCCTGGCCCGCCGTAGTTGTCACCCACTTCACCACCATCCACTTTCCTGCTATAACCACATCATCGTTGATGTTGTCTTATAGGACCTGTGCTAGGTTTGTGGTCTCCCCAGCACCATGATTTTTCCAAAGTTCATGGCCTACGCTCCGTCATAAAGATCCCGCCACCCTGCCTAACATAGCTCCACATCAGTAGCCCCATGGGGCCCCACCACCATCCAGCCGCCTATCCTTCTCTGGTCGACACGCAACAGCCCCACCTGCTTCACTCGCTGCTTCACTGACAGGCATCATCGACCGCCAATGCTTGTCTCACCGTGAATTGAGACCTTCCTACTTCATAGACAAGGATCACCACTATAGGCTATGCAATGCTTGCCAATATATCCCACCCCCCCAAATTGGGGAAATACCAGCAATAGGTGGGAGTCAAACCATGGACTCCACACCTATTTGGATGCTGCAGTTAGGTGTAGGCCACCAACTCAACTGCACCCCATTGGCGTATATATCTGTATATATTTTTATACCTGAAATTATAATTTAATTATAAAAAATTGAATAACTCAACTATCTATCAACCTGAAGATCCAACCATTTAGGAAACCCCATAGGGAAGACTTACTATGAGAGTGGACCACGGTATGAAGAGGGTAGACCAAGGTCCGCGGGGGCCCATACATATAGGCACAAACCCATTTAGGTGTGTGGAGTGTTTATTCAGGATCCCATCCCTCTATCAGTCCTATGATGTGGTTATTCCAAAGAATCATCTTAAAAGAAGCGGTTGAACATCTGTAAGTTTGATGTGGGACTCACACGTGCAATCACTGTAGTTTTATCAATGATTTAACTAGAATTGATAAATTTTTCCTTTATCAGTTCAAGAAAATGCACTAATAAAGGGTATCATTTATTAGTTCTATAAAAAATGTACTGATAAATGGAACTCTTTATCGACATTAAAAAATTTCTAATAAAGGTGTTATTTTATGAGTACTTATTTAAAACTGATAAAAAGAACCCTTTATCATCACTTTTCACTACCATTGAATAAAACCAAATCTACGTTACTGTATAACTATATAAAAATATTCACTATTTAATCTCATATGGGAGATTCATACTACAAATCTACAATAAGAAATATCCCTTGGGAGATTCAAAGTGCCAATCTAAATTGGGAAATATTCATTGGGATATTTGTAAATTCTAATATTTATATATTTAATATGTAAATAATAGCATTACTATATATGCATGCATGCATTCATGTGGGTACTTATATTTATATGTATGTATGTTTTTAAGTATTTGTTTGAATACACTTATATATATGTATGTATGTATCTATATAAGATTATGCATATGCTTATATATATTTTTAAATAATTACATTAATATATATTCATACATGCATGTGTGTATATACTGATATTTATATGTATGTATGATTGTATGTATGTGTATGTGATCATATTTAAATATATGTATTTAAGTATATATGCATGTATATGACTATATTAATTTTTCATGTACAAATGAACCTATGTGTTTATATATATATTTTAATATTGATATATTTAATACATACATATATGTATTTATGTAAACATACGTTGATTTTATATATGTGTGTGTGTGTGTGTGTGATCAATAATTTTTATATCCATGTACAAAATTATGTAATAATACATTATATAGATACATATTAATTAATATATATATATATATATATATATATTTGTGTGTGTGTGTATAGATCAATGATTTTTAGATATATTTACTGATATGTTGGTATAAAAAAAATTAAACACTACTTAAAGTGTATAAAAAATACATTCAAAATTTTATGCAAAAAAATTTATGCTTTATGTATAATTATATATATGTTTGGTGTATATATACATATGCTATGTGATATATGTATATAAGTATGTATATTTTTATTTTTATATATACATGTACATAATTATATTTGTAAATACACTATATAAGAAATGTATATTTTAGATGTGCCCGTTGCCCATCGTAAATAGTCCTTATGGTTGGACTATTTGCGAGAGGGGAATACCATCGCAAATAATACTAAATAAATGATTATTCGTGATGGAAAAAATTTCCTATCGCGAACACCTTTGGCGTGCATGTGTGCTAAACTGTAGGGATCATTATTTTTGATAAGTATTTACTCCTATCACAAATAATATTTATTATAATAGTTATTTATGATAGGAATTTTTAACCAATCGTAAATACTATGTCATCAAAAGATTATTTACGATAGGATCAATCACCAATTACTTTTTAGTCCTTGAAAAAATATATTTATGGTGGGTAATATTTGTGACGAGCTCTATCATAAATTATACTATTTTAGATAGATGACCCATCAAGAATAGTTCCATTTCTATTAATATAACCTATATATATATTCCCTCATCCAAATGTTTTACCTCCCACTCCTCTTCTGAAATATATTCTCCTCTCCTCTTATTTCTTCACCTCATATCAATTTATTCCTTTAAAAGTATTAAAATTTAGAGGGAACCAAACTTCCATATTTTCATCTAATAAAATTTTCAATTTTGAGGTATTTATTTAAAGTTATTACTACTAGAAAATAGTCCTTTGACAATGCTAAAATTGGTAATTGTTAGTGAAAAAAGCGCTGACTATTGAAGCGTGATTAAATTCCCTAGGCCTTTATTATTGCTTCTAAAAGTGCTAATGAAGGGTACCTTTATCAACACTAATAAAAGACTCTATTTATCAGTGCTTTGTGTAGTGATAATCAAATAATCCCTTTATAATCACTTTTATTTATCACTAATTGGGGTAGGGGTACTTCACTAGAGAAAAAAAAGTGCTGATGAAGGGTCCCTTTAGCAGTGCTGATAAATGGGGCATTCAACTGTGATCTGTTAAATTTATAGCACAATACAACAGGAGAAATAGTAGCAAAAAATAAGTGAAAATATATATTTTAGATGAAATACAATTTACAACACAAATATAAGAAAAATACTATATTTTATACATTTAAAATATTGGTTTTTACAATTACATGAGTGAGTAAAATATATCATAGAAATTCAAAAACATCAATGTCCGTTTATCGTTGGCCCCCAACCCCCACTCATGTAATTGCCGAAAAACCCACCCCATATCAAGGAAAATAAAGCACCTATATTAAAAAATTATTATGTTAGTAATACTATAAATAAATAAATTAAATAAAAAGTCTCAAATTTAAACAAATCATTGAGTCACACTAGGAAAACCATGTATTAGATTGAGTGGTAGTTGATTCTTGCACGTCACACTATTTCTTGTTCATCTTAAATAATTAACTCTATGAAAATTAACAAAATAAGTATAAGATAAAGATGATAATTAAATTAATTAATTAATAGTTGATAAAATGTTGAGAAAACAATCTGAGCTTATTTTCTTGGTTTTGGAAATATGGTGTGCGTTTCAAACTAAAATGGCACTTATATATTTAAAACACGCACTTTGAGTCATACCAACCACATCATGTGTCAGATAGAAATTTGGTTAATTTATATATATAAAAAATTACAATCAGAGTGTGTTTTATCTTTTTTCTATGAGTGATACATTTTGAACAAAAATATCAATTTTAAACTAATAACGAACACTTTGAATCATATCGGACATATCATGTATTGGATTGAGGTTCGGATGATTCTTACACATCATAAATGACTTATGGATCATTTTCCTAAAGTATAAAAATAATCTGAATGTGTTTTCTTGGGTTTGATCATGTAAATTTTCTTTCATACTAAAATTAATGTCAATTTTAATTTAAAAACACACTTGGAGTCATAATAGTCACACCGTGCATTGTATTGATGTGCTGATAATTATCACACAAAATTAATAACTTATAGATCATTTTTGTAAAGTTTAAGAATGATATGAATGTTTTTTATTAGTTTTGATTATGTCAATTATCATTTTTACTAAAATGTCATTTTAAACTAGAAACACACACTTTGGGTCATACCTGTCACATCATGTGTCAGTTTTATGTGAGACTGATTCCTGCACAAAAAATGACTTATGAATCACTTTACTAAATTATCAAGACAATTTGATCATGTCTACTCAGGTTTTTGTGCATGAAACACGTTTTGAACTAAAATTTCAATTTTAAACTGATGATAGAAACTGAGTAATACTGGGTACATTGTGCATCATATTGAGGTAAGGCTAATTTCTATGCATAAAAAATGAATTATGTATCATTTTCCGAAATCATCGAAATAATTTGTAAGTGTTTTTTATATTTTTAGTATGTCACTTGTGTTTTTTTACTAAAATTTATGTCAATTTTAAATAAAATGACACCACTGGAGTGATACTAGGTACATTGTCCATTGGATTGAGGTGCAACTTATTCCTACACATCAAAAATTACTTATGGATCATTTTCAAAAAGCATAAAAACAATTCAAATTATATTTATTCGTTTTGAGTATGTCAATTGTGTTTTTAACTAAAATTAATATCAATTTTAAATAAAAATCCACACTTAGAGTCAAATCAGCCACACCGTGAATCGTATTAAGGTACGACTAATTCCTACATGTCACAAATTTTATATGGATTATTTTACTAAAGTATAAAAATAATATGACTATGTTTTATTTATTTTTATTATTTCAATTGTGTTATTTATTAAAATTAATGTTAGTTTTAAATAAAAAGACACACCTAGAGTCATACCGACCAAAATTTTTGTCAGATGGAGGTGTAATTTATTTTTACACATAGAAAATGACTTATAGATCATTTTTCCTAAAATAAAAAAAAAATAAAAAAAAGTTTTTTCTTGGTTTTGTGTATGTCACTAGTATTTTTTTTGTAAAATGTAAATTTAATCTTGAACACATACATTGAGTCATACGAGTCACATCATGTATCAGTTTGATGTGATACTAATTCCTACATATCAAAAATGACTTATGAGCCATTTCACTAAATTATTGAGAAAATCCAAGATATTGTTCTTGGTTTCTAGAAAGTGACATGATTTTTTAACTAAAATTCCAATATTAAAATGATAATGAACACTTTGAGTTATATCAGGAACAATGTGCATATAATTGAGGTGCAGCTGATTCCTATATGTCAAAAATGACTTATATATCATTTTAATAAAGTATCAAAACAATATGAATGTGTTTTCTTGGTTTTGAGTATGTCACAATTTTTTGACTAAAATTGATGCCAATATTTAATAAAATGACACATTTTGAGTCATACACAACACACTATATATAATATTGATGTATTAATAATTATTTCATGACAAAAATAACCTATGGATCATTTTAATAAGGTATGAAAATAATCCAAATGTGTTTGATCAGTTTTGAGTACATCACTAGACTTTTTTTTATTAAAATTAATGTCAATTTTAAATAAAAAGACTCACATGGAGTCATACCATTCACAATGTACATTATATTATTGGGATTAGGATTAAAACATTCCAAAAATGACTATGGATCATTTATCTAATCTATCAAAACAATAATAATGTTTTTTCTCAGTTTTGAGTTTGTCGCTTTTTTTTACTAAAATGTCATTTTAAATTGGAAACATGCACTTTGTGTCATACTGATCACATCATGTGTTGGATTTATGTGAGACTAATTGATAAACATAAAACATGATTGTAACACCCCGAGATTTTATGAAAAATATTCTTTTAATTTCATTAATGTCTTGTGTTTTATGCTACACCAAGATTACCTTGCGCTATACGCAACACCGTATTAGCTTGCAGTATACACAACACTATTCTTGGATCATGTTACACACAATTTTGATAATACTTATTCTACGCAACATTGATTATATATATATATTCAATGTATAAATGAAATATGGTTGGATTCTGTTATACGAAACAACGAAGGATTCTTTCACAATACGCAACCCTGACTTGGCTTGCATTACACGCAATCACGACCTTCCTCGATAGCGTGTGTTGTACACAATACCGGGTTTTACTAAACAATGATATATTATTATAATATTATTATGAACTAGCCGTTATGAATATTATTAACTAAATTTTGAATTTTATAACATTATTATTCATCTTACACATTTTCTAGAACATGGTATAAGAACAAAATAATTTTTTCGGGTAAAATAAGTATTTTTCAAAAAATGCAGTTTTGCCGCCTTTTGATGGCCCACCCACTTTAAATCTAGTTTTTGACATGTTTATAAGTTCAATTTGAAAAAATAAAATTCTTCTTTGGAATCAAGAAATAAAAATTTACTTTGGATAAATTTTTCGTATTTTTCTGGTAACTTTCATATTTTGATGAATAGTAAAAACACGCTATATTTTAATGAAAAACAACTTTTTTCATCGTAATAATTTATATGGTTAAATTATAATATTTAGTGGTTTTAAACTATATATAGAATATATTTTTACCATTTAATATAATGTATGTCATTATCATTGATTTTACATTGAATTTGTAGGTTAAATCAATTCAATCTTTTGCATTGTTTTAAACAAAAACCCGTTTTCATTCGACAACGGGATTAATTTTAATTTAATTTCTGCAACTTCTGTGTATTTAATTTGAAAAAATTTATTACATATTTGGAATCAGTGGGTCCAAATTATGTTAATAGGCTACTTTTTATTTTTGGTAATTATGAATAGTAACTACGGTAAATTTTATTTACTATAGTTAAAGGTAAATCGGGTAATTAAGGGTAAATATAATATTATAAAAATAACCTAACACATGCCAAAATTCTATTGTATGGCTAAAAGTAAACCCATATCAACTAAGGGTCGTATTAGATTCATTTTATGGACTTTTGACCATGAAAATAATTTAATTAATATTAAAACCAAAGAAAGTGACAACATGTCACTCTCTTAAATATTATAAGTATAATAATTTTAATTTAGTGATAAACAAAATGAAACTTCGAACATTAATAGTCTACAGAAAGCTAAAAAAATTATCTACATCATGAGAATTTATTTATAATTTTTTGGGATTAAATAATTATCATAAATTGTGACACAATAGTGATGCAGAAATTATTTATCTAGTGAAAAATCAAGAATATAGTTTTTATTAAACTAATAGTGACCATAAAAGGCACAAAACCCTGACCAAAACTTATTGGTCATGTACATTTAAACTATAATCATCCAATGGTAGAATAGTTGACCATTTGGAGTCTTATACAAGCAATTATGACACTTATATTATTTTATTTTAAATGATGCCAAAGTTGTCACCTTCATAATTTAATAAATATAACAATTTAAATATTGTTATTTTAAGATGATAAATTAGATTAAAAGTATTATTGTGAAAGATAATAGATTTATATTCATCATAGGATTTTATTTTAAATTTTTATGCAACAAATCAGTATATTAAATAATTATAAAAAAATGTTGTAGTAATTATTTTATTAAGAGATAAACCAAATAAATGGTTTTAAAAAATAATAAAATAAATATTATATGAACTATTTAATGTGATCCACTAATTTTATAGATACATATGACCTTTTATGAATCTATTAAAGCTTTTATTTCGAACATATCTTCTGTATATATTTTATTTAAATTCAAATAAATGAATAGTGTCAAAATTGACACTATTGTTATTTTATAAAAATAACATATTATAAAATTGTTTAAAAATAACAAAAATATTTAAAAATTATAAATTTAAATTTATATGCTCTATAATGTTATAAAGTAAATAATTATGAAAAATTCACAACAAATAAGTAATTATTTGTTATAATTTAAAATTTAGAATTTTATTACCACAAATAAACATAAATAGATTAAATAAGGATAAATCAAAATGATAAGGTTTAAAAAAAGATCCAAACATGTCTAAATTTAATTTATTGATGATATTACAACCCTTTATCATCCAATATTCGAATATGAGTCATTTTTGGAGGTTTTTAAGTTTGTTTAGATTTATTATAAATTTACATTTTTAAGAATTCCAAAGGTGCCCCTCTCCTCCCTTATAAAAGGGAACCTCCTCCCTCTCCTCCTCACACCAATTTGGGCCTTCAAGCTCGGCCAACCCCTGCCAAATTATCTTCTCCACTTCCCTAGAAACATACTATAGGTTCTGGTTTACTTTAAAGACCAATATTAGTGCCCTAAGAGGAGGTTTCAAAGAGGCGTATCGAAGAAAAGGAGGTTCGGATACATTCGAAGCATATCAAACATAAGGTAAGGGATAATTTTGCAAATCTCATTTTTATCCGAGATTGCTTATTCGTAATTATTTACTGGGGTTATTTATATCATCCATTTCCATGTTTTATAAAAGTGTTTTCATGTATGATAAAATTCCTTTTTACCCATTTTTGACTTTTACTACACGGTATGTAAGGAATCTTTCTTTTCTTTACGTTACGAGGTACTTTTTTGACTTTTCCAACAAAAGTATAAGGAGAATGTTATTTTTAACTTATACGGTGTGAACTGATTTTTACGGTTTCATAATGCCTCATTTTCATGAATCTTACTCTACATGATTTTATGACTATTTTCAACAAAATACTTTTATTTTAAAAGTTCATGGCATTTTTTGAAAAGAAAATGATTTTGACGAAGGATATTTTCCTCAAGAATTCATTTCAAATGTTTTATCAAAACCATTTTCCATCTAAGATGACATTATTTGATATGTGTATGTTTCAAGTTTAATGTCTCTATGATTTACATGGTTCAATTTTTATGATGAAATGTCCATTTGTTTTATATGGATTATGAAATGATGGGATGATGTTTATGAAACCCATTTTATTCTTTGGGTTATAATGAATGTTTTAAGTTTATTTTGTGGCACAAGTAAGAATTATTTCACTATGAGATGGGTGGGACCTATATCTACCTCCAATGCATTGGGTAAAGATTTTATATCTCATGAGATAGACATGGCTGGAACGGTAAGTTAATCCGGTTCAGTGTTACAGGACTAAAACGAGGAGTGAACTCGATTCAGAATGGGACTTTGTCCACTAAGATGGTCTTGGCAGTAATGCCTTGACTGCTATGAAAATAATTACATGTGATTAATGGATTCCACAATTACATGTTTTATTTCCATGCTATTTTATCATGGTTTATGTTCCATTATGATCTATTCCTTATGTACTTCCATGTTTTATGTCGTTACTCAAGATTTTAATGTTTAAACATTATGTTCATGTTTTTTTAGTTCCAATGAATATGGTATGTTTTATTTTATCCATGCTTACCCTTACTGAGCATTTGAGCTCACCCTTTTTATGTTTTATTTTCCACCAGGATCAAAAGAAAGGTTATAGGACAGGAAAAAAAAAGGGGAAGATCTTTATGAGAGATGTTGAAGATCTTTCACCACGATTAGAAGATTACGTTCCAAGTTTCCAAAGGCACTAAAATATTAAGGTCCTTGTGTGTCTATTTTTGTTATGTATTAAGTATTCCACAAAAGTAATGTAATGTCCATGTACGTCAATCTTAGGGTCTCTACAGTTGGTATTAGAGGAAAAGTTTAGTCAACCT
This sequence comes from Viscum album, assembly GCA_963277665.1. Lineage (NCBI taxonomy): Eukaryota > Viridiplantae > Streptophyta > Magnoliopsida > Santalales > Viscaceae > Viscum > Viscum album. Next base: position 1,677,993,517 of record OY728119.1, on the reverse strand, counting down.
TTGGAAACTAGGATGCGAAAACGTTAGTGAGATCCCTAGAGATATTTCTAAGGTATGTCTAGGGATGTCCTTAAGGATAAGTATACATATAGGATATAGTCCTAGAACTATGGTAAAAATATTAGATTAAACCAAAGATGTTAGATATTGAAGTTACTCCCCATTTATTATGATTTTTTCCTCTCACACTATTCTTTTTGGGTTTTAGAAAATGGCTGGAAATAGGAAGATTCATGACAATGGAGGATATGACGGACAATGGAATGATTTTCTTCATGAGAAACCAAATGAAACGGGATCTGGAAGTCCAAACATCGTTATTATGCCTAATCAGCAATCTCATAATATGATCAATAATCTCAACTTTGGTAAGTTTCCCGACTCAGATAATAAGAGAAAGATGGAGTTTCATGATGATCATAGAGGAAAGAAAGTTCAATTTCCCTCATGTAAATCATGTGGGAAGAGGCATCAGGGAGATTGTTTCAAAGGAACTGGAAGATGCTTTGGGTGTGGAAAAGGACACAAAGCCAGTAAGTTCAAAGGAAAAGGTTCAGTTAACACCACGGACAAGGATAATGGTATTGCTATGACATCAACAATGATTAGATGTTTTAAATGTGGAATGTACGAGCATTATCCAAACCAATGCCCTAATGGAAAATCTCATGAAGAGAATCAGCATGGTCATATGGGTAGTATTTATGTGGATGATGATGAGGAGACTACAAATGATATATGAGCTAAAACAAGTGTTGAAGCTTAGTCGGTTGTTTTAGAAGGTAGTGGAATGATTGTATGTTTATCGAGAGTTATGTTGTATAGTTAATGGTACTATGGAATAAAGAATAATCTAAGGATTGTTACACTATTGTTTTTCCTAAAAGTATTTGAAAGTATATGTTGAATGGTACCAGTAACCATGGAATTTTATTCAGATATTTTTATAAAGTATATGATATGCGCATAATGAAGGAATAAGAAGATAATGAGATGTTTGATTGTATTCATGAGCTCATGATTGATATAAGGACTAAGTGATATCATGGTTTGAGTATATAGAATTTTGAGGATTTTGGTATGAGGAAAGTGTTAACTTTTAACTGCATTCACTTTTTCACTAAGGTTCAATGGGTTTTCATTTTTCAAGAGAATACATGATTAAGGCCTTCGAACGTTTGTAATGTGACCAACAAGACATATCTTATGATATATGGGGATCAACGATGGTATTAATATGCTTCTTATATGAAATCTCTGGTAATCGTTTTCACTATAATATGACAATGGACTGCAATATTATGGATAAGCCTAAAGATTGGAATGGATTATGTTGGACATAAGTTAGTATTATTTAAGGATAGAAACTTTTTTTGATATTATTGATGGGATGATATAGTAATGTAGTTTTAGAAAAAGGACAACCTGCAGGATGGGCGACAGCCCATCGCGTCGGACAAGGTTATGGGAATCGAACCTACAACCGAAGTGTGACTGGCCTTTATTGACTACCATTGGCCTATAGGAAGTCCCTGGTTAGTAGAAACTAGTTTTATTTTATTAAGCGGTATGATATATGAAGTATAAGTTCATTTTTGGAACCATATACGATTAATCTAACCATAAGATGGACTTATAACTTTTGCTAACCTTTTGTTTGAAAGAGATGGAATGACCCATCATTCTATCACATGATCTGCTAACACATCATGAATAACAAATTCAACTTCATTTCTTTAAGGGATGAAGTGGAAATTGTTCAATTCACGAACAACAGTGTGATTATACCAAAATAATGCAAGTATTTCTTTTAATTCATCAACTTTAGGGAAATTATCTTGAAAACCAAAAATATTGTCCAAGTTCCCTTATATCCGATGAATCAGATGGTACCTTAGATCATCACAAACCAATAACTTTGTGATTGTTAGCTTTTTCATAGCCATGTTCTCTACCACTCTCCATCAGAACTTGATGGTTAGATTTTTCTTCCATATCCATATTTTCACCTATGTTCTCCTACATGGAAACCCGGTGATGAGTTAATTTGGGTAACCGTTACATTTTATACTTTAGTTTTTAAAGCCATGTTTTGGTATTCCTTTTTACAATGTGGGTTTCTATTAAACAAACTTTCGAGTAGTAAACCATTTATAACCCCGACGAATTTCGAGGGAGAAATTCATTTTAAGGGGGGTAGAATGTAACACCCCGAGATTTTATGAAAAATATTATTTTAATTTCATTAATGTCTTGTGTTTTATGCTACACCAAGATTACCTTGCGCTATACGCAACACCGTATTAGCTTGCAGTATACGCAACACTATTCTTGGATCGTGTTACACACAATTTTGATAATAGTTATTCTACGCAACATTGAGTATATATATATATATTCAATGTATAAATGAAATATGGTTGGATTCTGTTATATGAAACAACGAAGGATTCTTTCACAATACGCAACCCTGACTTGGCTTGCATTACACGTAATCGCGACCTTCCTCAATAGCGTGTGTTGTACGCAATACCGGGTTTTACTAAACAATGATATATTATTATAATATTATTATGAACTAGCCGTTATGAATAGTATTAACTAAATTTTGAATTTTATAACATTATTATTCATCTTACACATTTTCTAGAACATGGTATAAGAACAAAATAAATTTTTCGGGTAAAATAAGTATTTTAAAAAAAATGCAGTTTTGCCACCTTTTGATGGCGCACCCACTTTAAATCTAGTTTTTGACATGTTTATAAGTTAAATTTGACAAAATAAAATTCTTATTTGAAATCAAGAAAAAAAAATTTACTTTGGATAAATTTTTCGTATTATTCTCGTAACTTTCATATTTTGATGAATAGTAAAAACACGCTATATTTTAATGAAAAACAACTTTTTTCATCGTAATAATTTATATGGTTAAATTATAATATTGAATGGTTTTAAAGTATAAATAGAATATATTTTTACCATTTAATATAATTTATGTCATTATCATTGATTTTACATTGAATTCGTAGGTTAAATCAATTCAATCTTTTGCAATGTTTTAAACAAAAACACGTTTTCATTTGACAACGGGATTAATTTTAATTTAATTTCTACAACTTCTGTGTATTGAATTTGAAAAAATTGATTCTGTATTTGGAATCAGTGGGTCCAAATTATGTTAATAGGCTACTTTTTATTTTTGGGAATTATGAATAGTAACTACGGTAAATTTTATTTTCCATAGTTAAAGGTAAATAGGGTAATTAAGGGTAAATATAATATTATAAAATTACTCTAACACATGCCAAAATTCTATTGGATGGCTAAAAGTAAACCCATATCAACTAAGGGTTGGATTATATTCATTTTATAGACTTTTGACCATGAAAATAATTTAATTATTATTAAAACCAAAGAAAGTGACAACATGTCACTCTCTTAAATCTTATAAGTATAATAATTTTAATTTAGTGATAAACATCATGAAACTTCGAACATTAATAGTCTACATAAATCTAAAAAAATTATCTACATCATGTGAATTTATTTATAATTTTTTGGGATTAAATAATTATCATTAATTGTGACACAATAGTGATGCAGAAATTATTTATTTAGTGAAAAATCAAGAATATAGTTTTTATTAAACTAATAGTGACCATAAAAGGCAAAAAACCCTGACCAAAACTTATTGGTCATGTAAATTTAAACTATAATCATCCAATGGTAGAATATTTGACCATTTGGAGTTTTATACAAGCAATTATGACACTTATATTATTTTATTTTAAATGATGCCAAAGTTGTCACCTTCATAATTTAATAAATATAACAATTTAAATATTGTTATTTTAAGATGATAAATTCGATTAAAAGTATTATTTTGAAATTTAATAGATTTATCTTCATCATATGATTTTATTTAAAATTTCTATGCAACAAATCAGTATATTAAATAATTATACAAAAATGTTGTAGTAATTATTTTATTAAGAGATAAACCAAATAAATGGTTTTAAAAAATAATAAAATAAATATTATATGAACTATTTAATGTGATCCACTAATTTTATAGATACATATGACCTTTTATGAATCTATTAAATCTTTTATTTTGAACATATCTTCTGTATATATTTTATTTAAATTCAAATAAATGAATAGTGTGAAAATTGACACTATTGTTATTTTATAAAAATAACATATTATAAAATTGTTTAAAAATAACAAAAATATTTAAAAAATATAAATTTAAATTTATATGCTCTATAATGTTATAAAGTAAAAAATTATGGAAAATTCACAACAAATAAGTAATTATTTGTCATAATTTAAAATTTCGAATTTTATTACCACAAATAAACTTAAATAGATTAAATAAGGAAAAATAAAAATGATAAGGTTTAAAATAAGATCCAAACATGTCTAAATTTGATTGGTTGATAAGATTACAACCCTATCTCATCTAATATTCTAATATGAGTCATTTTTGGAGATTTGTAAGTTGGTTTAGATTTATTATAAATTAATATTTTTAAGAATTCCAAAGGTGCCCCTCTCCTCCCTTATAAAAGGGAACCTCCTCCCTCTCCTCCTCACACCAATTTGAGCCTTCAAGCTCAGCCAACCCCTGCCAAATTATCTTGTCCACTTCCCTAGAAACATCCTAGAGGTTCTGGTCTACTTTAAAGACCAATCTTAGTTCCCTAAGTGGAGGTTTCAAAGAGGCGTATCGAAGAAAAGGAGGTTCGGATACATACGAAGCATATCAGACATAAGGTAAGGGATAATTTTGCAAATATCATTTTTATCCGAGATTGATTATTCGTAAGTATTTACTGGGGTTATTTATATCATCCATGTCCATGTTTTATAAAAGTGTTTTCATGTATGATTAAAGTCCTTTTTACCCATTTTTGACTTTTACTACATGGTATGTAAGGAATCTTTCTTTTCTTTACGTTACGAGGTACTTTTTTGACTTTTCCAAAAAAAGTATGAGGAGAATGTTATTTTTAACTTATACAGCATGAACGTATTTTTATGGTTTCATAATGCCTCATTTTCATGAATCTTACTCTACATGATTTTATGACTATTTTCAACAAAATACTTTTATTTTAAAAGTTCATGGCATTTTTTGAAAAGAAAATGATTTTGACGAAGAAAGGATATTTTCCTCAAGAATTCATTTCAAATGTTTTATCAAAACCATTTTCCATCTAAGATGACATTATTTGATATTTGTATGTTTCAAGTTTAATGTCTTTATGATTTACATGGTTCACTTTTTATGATGAAATGTCCATTTGTTTTATATGGATTATGAAATGATGGGATGATGTTTATGAAACCCATTTTATTCTTTGGGTTATGATGAATGTTTTAAGTTTATTTTGTGGCACAAGTAATAATTATTTCACTATGAGATGGGTGGGAACTATATCTCCCTCCAATGAATTGGGTAAATATTTTATATCTCATGAGATAGACATGGATGGAACGGTAAGTTAATCCAGTTCAGTGTTACAAGACTGAAACGAGGAGTGAACTCGATTCAGAATGGGACTTTTTCCACTAAGATGGTCTTGGCAGCAATGCCTTGGCTGCTATGGAAATCATTACATGTGCTTAATGGATGCCACAATTACATGTTTTATTCCCATGCTATTTTATCATGGTTTATGTTCCATTATGATCTATTCCTTATGTACTTCCATGTTTTATGTCGTTACTCAAGATTTTAATGTTTAAACATTATGTTCATGTTTTTTTAGTTCCAATGTATATGGTATGTTTTATTTTATCCATACTTACCCTTACTGAGCATTTGAGCTCACCCTTTTTATGTTTTATTTTCCCCCAGGATCAAACGAAAGGTTTTAGGTCAGGAAACAAAAATTTGAAGATATTTATGGGAGATGTTGAAGATCTTTCACCACGATTAGAAGATTATGTTCCAAGTTTCCAAAGACACTAAACTATTACAGTCTTTGTGTGTCTATTTTTGTTATGTATTAAGTATTCTACAAAAGTAATGTAATGTCCATGTATGTCAAGATTAGGGTCTCTATAATGACTTATTACTCATTATAATAAATTATGAAGGCAATACTTGTGCATTTTTTTAGTGAGTGACACTTTTTTGAATTAAAATGTCAATATAAAACTGATAACTGACACTTTGAGTCATAATAGGAACATCATGTATCAGATTGAGGTATGGATGATTCATACACATCAAAAATGACTTATGGATCATTATACTAAAGTATAAAAACAATTTTAATACGTTTTCTTGGTTTTGAGTATGTCACTTGCCTTTTTTACTAAAATTATTTTCAATTTTAAATAAAAAGACACTTGGAGTCATACCGGTCACACCATGTGTCCGATTGAGGTGTGGTCAATTCCAATACATCACAAATGAATTATGAATTATTATAATAAATTATCAAAACAATATGAATGGGTTTTCTTAGTTTTGAGTATGTGATGTGTGTTTTAGACGAAAATGTTAATTATAAACTAAAAAAATACAATTCATGTCATACCCAGAACACTATATTTTAGATTGAGGTGCAAATGATTGAGTATGTGATGTGTGTTTTTGTTTTAAATATTTAGAACAAGATATAAAATAAATAACATGTTCTCACTTTTGTAATTCCTTTAGACATTTGAAAGAAAAATATGACTTTCCAAAAGATCTGTGAAAAAATTAAATATCTATTTGGTAAAAATGATATAGAAAATAACATAAAAATAGTAGATAAAATGGTGAAAAATTAACTAAATAAGTAGTTGTAATTCACCTTTTCATGATATATGTATACATTCTTGACCCATTTCATTGTTTTCATTTCTCAGTTTCAGACATGAAGTCCAATCTCTCACAGGAACAAGTAGCATAGAACAAACCACCTCTACTCAAGAAAAATAATACACTTATATATAAAAATTATTATGTTAGTAATACTGTAAAGAAATGAATTAAACATAAATATGAAATAATACAGTAATAAAATGTCAATTTTAAATTGAAACACCCCATTCAAGTCATATTGGGAACACTATGTATGAGATTGAGGTATGATTGATTCTTAGATGTAATAAATGACTAAGGGATCATTTTCCCAAAGTATCAAAAAACCCCAATGAAATTTCCTGATTTTGAGTATGTCACTTTTCATTTTTATAAAAATTTCAATTTTAAACCTATTAGTATACCTTAATCTAAAAGTAAATTTTTTCTAGTTATATATCATTAAAATATAATATAATTATTCTTGATCATATGAAACTAAAATAAAAGGTATTTAGTAAATATTATATGACTCTAAAAGAAAATACATTGGAGTATATAATATTAAATTAAACTTCCTTCAGTGGTCCTTACCACATGACCTTAAACTATATAAAACACCATCCAACATATATTATGATTAATTATATGATATTTCTTTATTAAAGGATCTAAAATATAAGTCTCATCATAAAATATTATTTTTTTCACACTTCATTTTATATGTTAAAATATGTTTTTACTTCATCACAACTTAAAATTATAACACTCATTTGTCAAATATATTTGGCATTCCTAGTCCCATTGTTTTAAACTATGATTCCAAACTATAAAATTTTCTATTCACCCACTATGGATACATATGAGATATTTTATAAGCTCAATCCAAATAATTATATTTGATGACTTTAAAATAAAATAACACTAACTTATTACCAAAAAATTTGATAAAACCTTTTATCCTTTTTTTGGTGTAAAACTCATATATAAACAATTTTCTTCTTATATGCTACAAAAAACTAGCATGTCACCTTATATATTCCTTGATTATAATATATATTAGTGTATCCCTTTATTTATTCCTAGAGAACATTAACTATTATTGTAAAATTATTAGACTTCTTTGATTGAACTAAAATAAATATTTAAATTTGAGTTTTTATAGAACATAATAAAATCTATCTTTACCTTTCTCCATTAAAGAGTGTAAAAACTCCACAATAAACCATTTACGTTATTTGATGGGAAAAACCTCAGTGCAGCACAATATGTATTTTCAGAAGAAAATAAACTCCATTATAATTTTTTTACCCCTTTTAACATTATTAAACATCAATATAACCATTTATAGCATCCAAATGACACTAAAATATAGTGCATCCATTAAGTCTTCCTAAATTATTCTATTGATTAGTATATCCATTTCAATATTCTGGGTGATGAGAAACTCTAACATAACATCATCATTATTTTTTTCCTGAAAATTGGAACCTCCCTATTCTCATGTATTTTTTTTATTGAGAACAATGATGTGTTTTTATATTAATGAGATTGTGAACATGGATCATTTTACATAATGAATTTTCACATTAATATTAGTGATGAATGAATGGACACATTTTTCAATAGTGATCCAATGAACAAGTATCTATGTGCATAATAAGGTTATGTTAAACACCATACCCATGTAATTATTGTGATATTCTATGTGATATAATGGTGGGATTTTTTAATTTCACATCATGTGTATTCAAAAGAATAAATTTTATTCCATCCATTTCACTAGTGTAAACATGATGTGTTGTTATATGGATTTCACAAGCATTTTTTGAACATATATAAGAGTTTGAACGTAGACAATAAAAACATTTTTGGGGTGATACAAAATTCCAACCTCCCATTTTAAAAACAAATATATTAAGTAAAAAATGATCACCCCTACAAGAAACACAATAATAGAAGAGGAGAAAACATCAGTAATAACATCTTAAAAAGAGAATAGACAATATTCTGGTGAATTCTACATGATTTTTTTTATTTTCACACTAAACTCATAATTTATAACTATGACTTATTAAAAATATATTATCATAATTATAAATACTTTTTTTCATTATTATTTAATCAACATAATCATAGGTCTCTCATTCCATTAGATAGAGATCTACACAAATTTTAGACAGCCTCAACAACATCATCATGAATATTTTTTTTAATTTTTAGTAAAATAACTAATCATTATGATCATAATATTCATTATTATTGAAAAATAGTACAATAGTACTACCATACATGAATAAAATGATATAGGAATGTTTCATCAGCCACTAGATGATAAAAGGAATCCAAATAACTTTTCAAAATTCAGAAAGGCCTCTTTATAAACCGTATAGTTTATGGGCTAATAATGGTTTAAAATTTAAAACACCAATGTATCTACACTTTATTTAAAACTCAAGGTTTCTTTCTTTACCTATAGTTTAAGACATTATCATCATATATATGATAGAATTGAAAAGGTATCCGTAGGTTTCACCCCAACACATCACTCCACCACATTACTATGGATGTTTTATTCCTCAATTGAATATTTGAGATCCTAATTTACCATAAATCATGTGTACCAACACTACATAAAAATAAAAGGTCCACTTAGATATTATATCACTATCTAATTGATGATCAGATATCCCAAATAATTCCACTACCCAAAAAAGTGAAACAACAATATTGTTATTTTCTTCTATCATTTACAACCACCGATGATGAAACCCTAGAGAGGAAATTAGTGTAATATTTATTATAAAAAATATATGTAAATAAAATAAAAATGAGATAAAATGATGATAAAATTAAATAAATAAGTAGTAGGAAGTCACCTCTTCATGATTACTCTATACATTCTAACACTGTGTATTATGCTCATTTGTTTTTAAACAAATTTATTTCCTCCATTATACTACTCCTTGATAAAAAGATCAAAAAAAATATATAATCATTCTGATACAAATGATTCACACACCAAATATATTTCTATGGTCATAGTCTATACTAGATTATAAACATAGTAGGTAATCACCTAAATTTGATGTTAGAAAAATTTATGATATTATGTATGCTACCCAATCATCTCTAAAAAAATTTACTTATTCTATTGATTATTAAGTTTGTCAGAAATATTGGTAGTACTAAGAAAATATATAAAAACAAATGGTTAAGAAATATTTTTAGTGAAATTTTAATTACCTACATAAAATACCTATTCAGTGATTTTAGTATTTTCATGGTTTATGATATCTCTCATAAATTTGAAAAAAATATCCACAATCATTTCCATTATCTAAATTCATACTCCATATAAAAATTAACCAAAATTAGTAATTTATTTTGAAATATGTTCTTATATTTAAATATTTCTATATATACCTTAATCAGTTTCCATTTGAAGTAATTCATAGGATTTTTATATTTAGACATCATATTCATGCCATGATTTATCCTATATTTAGAGACCGTTGTATCATATAAAATTCTTATTAAAACAAAAAATGTAACATATAATTTGATTTTTATCTATAAAATGTTGATTGGAGTGTATTAAAATTCACAATAGACATCATGTGTGGTCATTTTATTGGATATCCATGCATTGGATGCAAAAAAATTAAATATTTGGGGTATCTAGATTGAGTGAGATCGGCTTCTAGTGCTTCAAAAAGAAGATAAAAACAAATAAGTAATGAAAATAATAAAAATATGTTTTAAGTTATTAGATTGAATTGTTTTCCCTAGCACCGTTGGCATCAAAAAGAGTCCTTTTTCAGTTATTTTTTTCTCAATTGCATTTTATAGATCATATTTCTTCTTATCATTTTCTTTGTTCTAAAAAGAAGTTTCTTACATTGAATTTATAGTAGGATTAATGAATACAAATCATTCTTCACACTATTTTGACTTTATATATTAGTAATATAAATGAATATGAAAAATATGAATAGTTATTAATTTTAATGAATATATTAGATCCTTATTTGGACATACGTGTTATAGAAATATACATTATATATCCATTAAAAATTCAGAATCTCATTTATACTCTCGAGACAAACTATGTTTGTAATGAATGTTTCAAATATTTATTCTTCATATATAAAGTAAAATGTATTTGAATATTTAAATGTGGTATTTGAATAATGTTTTAATGATAGTAAATGTTGCAGTGGAACTAACAAGGAGATGGAACTCCCAAAAGGTCCTTTTGATTTATTTTCCAATACACTAGAATATCTTAATACGACCTTCCATTTCCCCTTAAATTTATCCATTTGTAATACTATACCTCACTTCAGAAATTTTTTAATCCATTTTTACATTTTTTTCATTAGAAAAAATTTGTCAAAGACATACCTCATGTATCTTTATAAGATTAGGTAGCCATGCTATGAAAGATCCAATAGCATCATTGACCATTTTAATATCTAGATCATCAAGTGGAATAGGAAACTTAGTTGAAGGCCCCTGTACTACCCCAATCCCCAGTTATTATGTGATCTTTTGGGAGTTATTTATTTTGTAACTTGTCTACCAGGATGTTATACACTGTACCACTCATGACAAGGTGGTGTGTGGTTATTGAAAGAAATAAATCACATACAACTTCACCCTATAATATTTTATTAATATAAAGATATCAAAAGTTTTTTGATTCTCATTTAGGGGAAAGAGTAATGAAAATTTTTATTACCTTTGGTAAGCTATGTTCTTGATGAGAATAAATAGACTTAAAGACAATGGGTTCATTTGGTTCTTCATGTGTGGATATTTGTTCTATTGTCTGTTCACTTTGATCCTTTCTCATATATTGGTCTTCTAAACCAGATCAGACAATAAAATCTTGAAAAGAATCTATTTTTTCCTGAAATCCTTTCATCATATTATATGTAACTTCTTAATGTTTTATCTTCATGAAATATGTTCAAGGGGACACTCCAAAACATATTCCTAAAACGTGACCATGTTGTTTTGGCCACTTTAAAGCTACTGAAAGTAGTTTTTTCATCTGGCACAATCAATGCATATTCTTATGTACAAAAAATATTAAAAACATATGAACATAAATAGAATTTTTTTATGTAATAATGTTATAAATCATAAAAAATTACTTTTATGCTATACTTTCACATGTTTCCTATACTAATTTTTTATTTTCATCAAATAGTTTACCCTCTTTATTTATGTGAGACTCCTATATCACATAATGTGGGATAGAAGTGACTTTGGATTTTGATACATCAATCTACACATAAAAACAAAACATATTTTTTTTCATATCACATATTTTTTTTATTAATTTTAAATATATACCAATTTCTTCTCTAGGGAAGAATACACCATCCTTGCTTTGTGATAGGGGTATATTGGTTTTGATGCATATTATTTATTTTTATAACTTCTTTAGTGTTTCATAAATTAATGACTTTGAATCAATTTTGATGAAATAAATATTATCAAATAAAATATTATCAACAATAATGCACCAAAATGATTTCTCATAATTCCGACTAATGAAATCATTCTATCATTAATATTTTATAATGTGGGCATATGTAACTAGTGGGTATGGATTTAATTTCCCCTCAACATATCTCAAATAAAATTTGGTAAGAAGAGTCTGGAAGCCTATATGTGATTTTATAGTAGACATTAGAAAATAATTCTTATTAAAATCATCTAATATAAATGAACTATACAAGGAATAATGAAAATTAAATCAACATTTCATTATATAAATTTTCATTAAAATATGGAAAGGATATCATAACATTACCTTTATATCTTCCCAAAGGGGTTCCTTAATTATAGGTTGGACATGGAACCATGAATATATATTAATCGAAACATTCAACTTCATTGTGACCCCAACAAAAATAATGAAAATTTACTTGTTGGGGTCAATAGTTTGGTAGTGTTGATTCCATCCAACAAAAAATTTTATTCCATTAATTCTTACCTTGAAAATTTTATTAAACACAATGATGTTGCGTCATTCTTATTTTTTCATCAACATATTGTTGATACCCTAATAATTCTATAGTTTTAGCATAAAAACTTATTCTTCCCTCGGATTGGTAAAATCACCATTTGCAGAAGACATTGTATACATGAGACGTCAAACATTTAGTTTATATTATGTTAATCGAGTAGAGAAAACATAATATTATGAAGAAAAGAATAGTATATTAATGTCATGACCTGTCCTCATGGCCTGTGCCATGACTACCCCAAGCCCACCTTCCATAGGCCATGGGCTGGCGACTAGCACCAAAGGCATAAATCCCAATAAAAAGGGAAGACATTGCCTTTATAATAGTGAAAAACACAACAGAGTGTGCAACAGATGTATGTACAAAGTGATACTGAATACAAACGTAAGTGTTGAAAGGTAAATGGGCCAGAATACAAACCCAATTGAAAGTACAGTACAACTGAAAAACTAGTACAACTGCGGTAAAGTAAAACAGCGACCACCTAGTCATCCTCCGGGAATCCCACCTGAAGGGTGGGTACAGATAGTCTCCCTAGCACCACGGGTTCGTCCGTCTACTCCGTGTACATCTCACTAAGTGGCCCACCTCCGGGCACCGTCCAGCTCTACAAGCCTCTACCATGATCAGCATTGTCCGTCGTCTGCATCCAACACAACGTAGTGCAGGCATTTCCTGTGCATGGGTGAGTATAACGATACTCAGTAGGGACCCCGAGACCCCCGAAGGTCTCCCAGAATCCATGAAGGATAAACCACAAATAAAATATAAAATCACGAAGTATCAAATATCTCTACTTAGGTATATTACCATACATATACCTAAGTCATCAATCCCAATTCGTCTCCAACTCTCGAGCCCAAGTACAACCCAGTTCACACAAGAAAGAAGTCAACCACATCGATGATAATGTCTGAAAATCAAGACTCATCTAAAAAAGGTATAATTATTTCGTAAAGTGATAAATATGATCAGATGTCGTCACTGATTCATCTAAGCTGTTGGACCCACATAGGATACTAGTCCAGCTAAGCTGTCGGACCCACGTAGGATACTAGACCAGCTACTCTGTCAGACCCACGTAGGATACTAGAATAGAAGTCAAACTGTTGGACCCAAATAGGATACGAGAACAGTAATCATCGTCGTCAAACCCACAGAGGATTCCAGTACGGAAGTCATCGTCGTTGAACCCATGGAGGATTCCAGTACGGTAGTCGTCGTCATCGAACCCACGGAGGATTCTAGTACGGTAGTTGTTGCGGCCGCAACCAGCTTTAGGGTTCCCGCGCACAACATGCTCGATTCCAGGAGGGTTCGCTCCTCATGAAAAGGGATTGATACATCAACTGTCACGAAGTCCATAGTTGATGTATCCCGAAGTCCCGTCTTGTCAAAAGGAACGCAACGTGACAGACAACGCGTCAATCAGACGCCCGGTCTGAGAGTTATTAACATTTTTGCTCCGGGGGCCCGGTTGGAAATACGCTCGTTCCAAACCCAGCAATTTTTCAATGTTGTCCAAAACTCACTTAGAGTATTGCAAAAGGACCGCTTCATCGCAACAGTCCTAGTGTCATAGAAGTCTCGTCGATCGGATGCACGGTCTTATAGTTATTCACGTTTAAGTGAAAACGGTCCCGGCCCGTTAAGCCCAGTGGGCTGGCGGGTCGGGTCGATCCGGTTTTGGCAGGTCCGACCTGACAGAGGGTCAGATCGGCCCGATGAATTGCACGGCCTGGCTCGGACCGGCGGGGCGCGGCCCAGACCAACGGGGCACGGCCCGGCCCCGCTCGGCGCGGCCCGACCCGGCTGGCCGAGTGGCTCGGCCCGGGTGGCCGACCGGTCCGGGGGGGGGGGGGCTGCTTTCCCGAACCGGCGGTGCCGAATGGCGTTGCCCTCCAATCCGGCCAGCCGAAGACGTCCGGTTTTCCCGGTGCAAGCGGCCCGCTCGGGCGGGCCGCAGTCCTGCTGCGCGGCACCTTCGGGTGTCGCAACTCCTTCACCCGGCTGACCGACGAGCCGGCCGGTTCACCATCGAAGCGGCCCGTGGGATGCGGGCCACGGTCGTCCACAGCGCGACGCCCCTTGTGGCGCTGCGATCTTCCTTCAGCCTGGCCGGTTCTCCTTCAGCCGAGCGGCCCATGGTTGTGGGCCGCGGTTCTTCCGCATGCGGCCAGTGCACGGCTGCCGCTTCCCTTCATCGCCACCGCCTCTCATTGCCGCCACCAAAATATCCAAGAAAGAACGGAGGGTCATCGGGCCATGTTAGTTCGACTCGGGCCCTCCGCTTTAGGCGGTATCAAATGGCCAAAGTAAAAACATGGTTTCAATGAGGGACGAAGAACAATTTTATTCAATTAAAATTGAAACAAACCCCTACCTTGAAATAAAGTTCGTGGTAGTCAAGCATCGTAGAAAACGACGTCGCAGAGAGACGACGTCAACTCATTGACTTCAGGAAAGAAGGGCCGAGGATGGCGCGTAGTCAGTATTACTTGCGGGTGGCTCCTTATCCTTAGGTTTGGCCAAAGATCGAAGGTAATGATCGACGTTCCTTGTCGGTTCCTCATTGGAAGAAAGGTGTTCTTCGTTGAGAGAAGAACACTCTTCTCTATTTCTCCAGAGCATCCTCCAGGTTCTCCCAACACAATAAGTGCCAAAATAAAATAATAGCTAAGGCTATTATTTTTATTAACACAAGTAATTTAAAATTCAAACTCTTTAATTAACTAATTGGAGCTCAATTCATTAATTAAAAGAGTTGGAAAAAAATAAAAAAAGGGAGAGTGAGAGGTGAAGAGATCACATAATTAAAGGGGAGTTGACAAATTAAATAAGGTTGAATTAATGGGGAGTTAAAGGGAGATGAAAGGTTAAGGGTTTGTGTGGTCCCCACCACACATTATCCTCCCATGGGAGGTTATGTGGGTGTGTGCCCCACCAATAACTTCTCCTTTGTAGGATATAACTACCATAGATAAATAAAATTTGTGTTCTACAATTTTATTTAATTAATTCCAACTTCCCCAAAATTAAATCTCAACCTGCATAAAACGCAACTACGGTAAAGGTCTCCATAAGCAATTACCGGTGCTACGAGTTCATCGGTGTCCTCAGATTTCAATTCATAGCACCAATTCAAAAGATAGAAAAACCTGCACGTACGTTTACTGAACGTACCCGAAAAAAACTTCAGAAATTGATTTCGGGCACACCGGGTCTCGGAATCAAGTGCCGTTAGAAACCACATACTCATAAAAGTCCAAATTATTTCAGAAAAAAAATTTACTTGAAATTTCCAGGTCTTTAAATTACTCCAACCTCAGGGATTTACATCCCCGTAAAGCTACAACACACACTAGATAAACAAATGGAGGTACTGAGCTCGCATCTGAGACTCCCGCTCCCAAGTGATCTCCTAGAGGTTCTCATGCTGCCAAAGAATGCGAACCAGAGGAATCGACCATCCATGTAGGACCCGCTCCTATCGATCCTCGATCTCCACCGGGACCTCTGTAAATGTCGCCCCGTTATCGATGTCTAGCTCCCCGTGATCGATGATGTGGGTCAGGTCGTGCATGTATCTCCTCAGCTGAGATATGTAGAAGACTTCATTCACCCGGTGCAATTGAGGTGGAAGGGATAAGAGATAATCCACCTCGCCTACTCTGCTGAGGACCTAGAATGGCCCGATGAAGCACAAAGATAACTTTCCGCCCCTGCCAAATCTTCGTAGACCTCGTCGAGGTGAGACCCGTAAGAAAACATGGCGACCATCCTCAAACTCCAGTGGTCTTCATCTCTTACCAGCATAGGACTTCTTTCTACTCTATGCAATCTTCATCCACTCATGGATGATCTACACCTTCTCCTTCATTGCCTGAATTATCTCTAGTCCTACAAGTGTTGACTCCCTAGGGTCTGTCCAGCATAGAGGTGATCTGCAAGGTCGGCCGTATAGTGCCTTGTATGGTGCCATCTCGATGGTGGAGTGGTAACTGTTGTTGTAAAAAAACTCCACCAAGGGTAGGAGATCCTCCAAGCTGCAACCAAAGTCAAGGACACATGCACGGAGCATGTCCTCGAGAGTTTGAATGGTCCTCTCATTCTGACCATTCGTCTGAGGATGGAAGGCGGTGCTAAGACGTAACGGTGTCCCAAAAGCCTCATGTAACCCCTTCTAAAGTCGGGAAGTGAATCGAGCATCATGATCAAAAACGATAGTCGATGTCACCCCGTGAATCCATATGATCTCCTGAATATAGAGACGTCCCAAGCTCTCTACCGAGCCCTGCTCTCTGATCAGGATGAAGTGGGACGACTTGGTGAGCCGGTCAACGATCACCCAGATAGAGTCGTGACCTCTGAATGTACATGGAAGCCCCGTCACGAAATCCATGGATATCCCGTCCCATTTCTACTTTGGGACCTCTAAGGGCTATACCAAGATTTCTGGTACCTGGTGCTCCGCCTTCACTTGCTAACAAGTGAGGCATCGTGAAACGAACTCTGCTACAACCTTCTTCATACCCGGCCACCAGTGTTGTTGTCTAAGGTCCTGATACATCTTCGCCACTCCTGGATGTACCGCTAGAGGGGAAGTGTGGAACTCCCTCAGCACCTCATCCTGTAATGAAACTGGTACTATAGTACATCCCTTGAAGAGGATGACATGCTCCCCTCCTTCAGAAAATCCATCGGGTGCCAGCCCTGAGGATATTTGAGAATGTCGTGTCTCGAAGTCAGCATCCCCTCGTTGTGACTCTCTAACTCGCTGTAGAAGTGGAGGAGTGACTATGAGAGACTGAAGAAAGGCTACTCCATCAATATCCACAAAGGATATCTACAATGCGGCTAGCTGCTCTGTCACCTATCCTAGCAGCTGAATGCCCGATCTTCTGATGAGAGCATCAGCTACAACGTTCCCCTTCCCAAGAGTACAGACTATCTCGAAGTCATATTCCTAGAGGAACTCGAGCCATCGTCTCTGTCTCGGGTTCAGGTCCTTCTGTGAGAAGATGTACCCGAGACTCTGGTGGTAAGAGTAGACTATAAAGTGCTCTCCCATCAGATAGTGCCGCCACATCTTCAAGGCGAAGACCACTGCTGCTAACTCCAGGTCATGGGTAGCGTAGTTCTGCTTGTGCTGCCTCAACTGTTGTGAACCAAAGGCGATCACCGATCGCTCAAGCATCAAGACACACCCGAGTCTGGTCCCTGACGAGTCGCAGTAAACTACGTACCCTACACCCTTCTCAGGTATCCTCAAGATGGGCGCACTAGTCAATGTATTTCTCATCTCCTGAAAGATCTTCTGACATCTATCTGACCACACGAAGGGTTTGACATTCTTCGTTAAAGCTTAAAGAGGTGCTACAACTCTAGATAAGTCTGGAACAAATATCTGATAGTACCCAACCAGACCCAGGAAACTCCGAACCTCCGTCACGCTCCTAGGTGTCTCCCAATCAAGTACTGCCTCGATCTTCGCTGGATCCACTGCAACTCCCACCTCCAAGATGACGTGTTCCAGAAAGTGAACCTCTCAAATCCATAATTGGAACTTTGAGAGATTACCATAAAGTTGGTGCTCTTGAAGTATATCCAGTACAACCCACAAATGGTAGGCGTGCTCATCCTCAGTAGTCGAGTAAATCAGTTTGTTGTCGATGAAGACTACGACAAAACGGTCGCGGTAAATCTGGAAGATCCTGTTCATGGGAATCATGAAAACTGCTAGAGCATTAGTTATTCCGAAGGGAATAACTAAGAAATCGTAGTGTCCATACCGAAACCTGAAGGCCATCTTCTACACATCATCATCTCAAACTCTGAGCTGGTGATAGCCTGACCTGAGGCCTATCTTCGAGAACCATCGTTCTCCCTTGAGCTGATCAAAGAGGTCGTGAATCCTTAGGAGTGGGTACTTATTCTTCACGGTCAACTGATTCAGGAGAAGGTAGTCGATACACAGTCACAAGCTCCCATCCGCCTTCTTAGCGAATAGAATCAGAGAAGCCCAGGGTGAAACACTGGGTCGAATAAATCCCTTTCCCTACAAGTCCTCCAGCTGTACCCACAGCTCACGAAACTCGATGGGAGCCATCTGATATGATGGAGTAGATATAGGTGTTTTCTCGGGGTACATGTCAACGTAGAAGTCTACCTCTCTGTGAGGAGGTGGTCCTGGAATGTCGTAAGGAAAAACGTCTGTATACTGATCCACCACAATAGGAAAACTCGGACTCCGCACATCAACTGCTCCAAGGATGAGACTAGCCAACTGATGTGTGATCGGCTGCCCTCTCCTCTTCGAAAGTCCATCCTGCACTGCAAAGACTGCCTTCTCACCGGTGAAGGTGAACCTGCTTCCATCCATGCGAACACACCGCACCTTGCGCCTAATGCACTCGATCTGAGCATGGACTATAGACAACCAGTCCATACCCAAGATGACGTCATAAGGCCTTGACGCCGCTAAAAGAAGATCCTATCCGAATCTATCGCCTCCTAGATTAAGCTCACACTGCTGGAACCAGTGTGTGATCGTCAAGTCTGCTTCTGTAGGAGTCTCTAGCCATAAGGATTGAGCCAACATCTTCGTAGGAATCTACGAGCTCCAAACAAGGGCATCAGTAATGAAAGAATGACTCACACTTGTGTCTATAAGTACTGGAGCAAGGGTGGAGTAGACACAGATAGTAACTTGAATCACCTCAGGTGTGTTGTGGTCGTAAGACTCCACTGCCTAGAGCTGATCCTGACTCTGTCTGCCAGCTCCCTATGGTCGGGGTGGACCTCCTGGTGGTGGTGGTGGAAGAGCCTCAAAACGTCATCCACCGCCCGCTGCTCGGCCAACTCCTCTGCCTCATCCGCCCGCTCCATGCGGACCGCCACGGTCGAACCTCTGCCTCCTCCTAGGAGGTCCCTCCAATGTCTGCTACTCATCTGCACGGCGGGTCGGGCAGTCTCGAGCCATGTGACCCTGCCCGCCGCATGCAAAGCACTGCCAACTCCTCGTATAACTGGCTCTGTTTCGGGTACCCCACACAACCAAACCTGTATCCTGAGGTCTCTCTCCTGATAGCCTGGTCCACTTGGACCTCTGTGACATCTTTCTACTGCCGGTTGCAGAAGACTCCACTACGTTTCTCCCTGCGGTGGGTCTCGCTGCTGGTGTTGGCTCAGCGAGAAAGCTCTCCACAAGAAGGGATCTCTCCACCACTCCCGCCTGCGTCGGAATGCTGAGGGAGATCATCTAAGCCTCGATCTTGTTCCCCAGTCCCTTCTCAAAGGTCCGGGCCCTGAAGAATGGGTCTCGTACCATATCCATGGAGTAGCGCGAGAGGTTGGTAAACCTCACTGAGTACTGAGCTACTGTCATGCTGCCCTACCGCAAATGAAGTAACTCATGAATCCGCAACGCATGAAGGGTGGCTGGAACAAACTCCGAGCGGAAGAGACTCTCGAATTCTGTCCAAAGTAGAGATTCCTCGGCATGCACCTGGAAGATCAGGCCCCACCATCTACCTGCTGCTTCGTGCAGGAGACTCGCGAAAAGGTTCACCATAAGGTCGGCTAGTGTCCCTATGAATCTGAAGACTCTAACGATAGCCTCTACCCAAGCCTCGACTGCCTGAGGGTTCGTCTCTCCGCAGAACCTGGGCGGCCTCTATCGCTGAAACTTGTGCATTGCACTCAAGAGGTGTGCACTCTTTGCTGCTGGGGCTAGTAGTATCGGTGGCTCAACAGGTAGTGGTACCGCTAGTGCCTCCACTGTGATGGGGCCCTGCACCGAGGCCTCATCGCTCGGTGGACTACAATCTCGAACGTAACTCAGAACCCTAGCTGGCTGCCTTCGTGGGGCCATCCTGAAAAGAAACTGGTGTGCCATAGTCAAACAGTATACCTGGTGAGTTGACACAAAGTAATCACAAAGAAAAAGTTTCAAAGGAAACACACATGCAATCAGTGTTTTCGTGCCCTGAGTCAGAAATCATAGGTCAGGGTCCTAGTGTATGGATACGTCGGACACGATACCAACACAGGACTCCCTGGACTGAAAACCACACTCAATACTCTTAACAATATTGCTTCACAGAAAATAATGATCAGAGTCCTGAGTTATGCGGTAGAACCGACTCCTCTGATACCAATTTTTCACAACCCATCCTCGGGGCCCGTGCTGTGAATACCCCAAGTCTGCCTTCCATAGGCCAGGGGAGGGCGACTAGCACCAAAGGCATAAATCCCAATAAAAAGAGAAATCATTGCCCTTATAATAGTAAACAACATAACAGAGTACGCAAAAGATGTAAGCACAAAGTGATACTGAATAAAAAAGTAAGTGATGAAAGGTAAATGGTCCAGAATACAAACTCAAATAAAAGTACAGTACAACTGAAAAACTAATACAACTGTGGTAAAGTAAAATAGCAACCACCGAGTCATCCTCCGGGAATCCCACCAGAAGGGTGGGTACAGATAGTATCCCAAGCACCATGGGTCCATCCTTCTACTCCGTGTACATCTCACCAAGTGGTCCACCTCCGGGTATCATCCAGCTCTACAAGCCTCTACCATGATCAGCAATGTCCATCGTCTGCATCCAACACAACGTAGTGCGGGCATTGCCCGTTCAGGGGTGAGTATAACGATACTCAGTAGGGACCCCAAGAACCCCGAAGGTCTCCCAGAATCCACGAAGGATAAACCACAAAGAAAATATACAATCACGAAGTATCAAACATCTCTACTTAGGTATATTCCTATACATATACCTAAGTCATCAATCCCAGTTCAGCTCCAACTCTCAAGCCCAAGTATAACCCAGTCCACAGAGGAAAGAAGTCAATCACATCGATGATAATGATTGAAAATCAAGACTCATCTCACACAGGTATAATTCTTTTGTAAAGTGATAAAGATGATCAGATGCAGTCACTAATTCATCTAAGCTGTGGGACCCACATAGGATACTAGTCCAGCTAAGCTGTCAGACCCACGTAGGATACTAGACCAGCTACTCTATCGGACCCACGTAGGATACTAGAACAGAAGTCAAACTGTCGGACCGACATAGGATACAAGAACAGTAATCATCGCCATTGAACCCATGGAGGATTCCAGTACGGAAGTTGTCATCTCCGAACCCACGGAGGATTCCAGTACGGTAGCCGTCGTCGCCGAACCCACAAAGGATTCCAGTACGGTAGTCGTTGCAGTCGCAGCCAGCTCTAGGGTTCCCGCACACAGCACGCTCGATTCTGGGAGGGTCCGCTCCTCGAGCAAAGGGGTCAATATATCAGCTATCACGAAGTCTAGATTTGATGTATCCCGAAGTTCTGTCTCATCAAAAGGAACCCAATGCGACAGACGGCGCGTCAATCGGACGCCCGGTCTGAGAGTTATTAGCATTTTTGCTCCGGGGGCCCGATTGGAAATACGCTCGTTCCAAAATCGGCCATTTTCCAATGTTTTCCAAAACTCACTTAGAGTATCTCAAAAGGACCGCTTCGTCGCGAGGGTCGGAGCAGCCCGGTGAATCACACGGCCTGGTCCGAGGGGTGCGACCCGACCCGGCGGGGCGCGGCCCGACCTGGCGTGGTGCGGCCCGGCCTGGCAGGGTGGGGCCCGGCTGGTCGCGGCTCGGCCCGGGTGGCCCAGCGGTCCGAGGGGGGGGCACTTTCCCGAACCAGCGGCGCTGCCCTCCAATCCGGCCGGCCGAAGCCGTCCGGTCTTCCCGGCACAAGCGACCCGCTCAGGAGGGTCGCGGTCCTACTGCGTGGAACCTTCAGGTGATGCGACTCCTTCACCCGGCCAGTCGACGAGCTGGTTGGTTCACTACCGAAGCAGCCTGTGTGATGTGGGCTTCGGTCCTCCGTAGCGTAATGCCCCTTTTGGCGTCGTGGTCTTCCTTCATCCCGACCGGCTTTAGCAGGCCGGTTCTCCTTCAGACGAGCGGCCCACAGTTGCGGGCTGCATTTCTTCCGCACGCGGCCGGCGTACGGCCGCCGCTTCCCTTCATCTCCACCACCTCTCGTTGAAACCGCCAAAATATCCAAGAACAAACGGAGGGTCATCAGGCTGTGTTTGTTCGGCCCACGCCCTCTGCGTTAGGCGGTATCAAATGGCCAAAGGCAAAACATGGTTTCAACGAGGGACGAAGAACAATTTTATTCAATTAAAATTGAAACAAACCCCTACCTTGAAATAAGGTTCGCGGTAGTCGAGCATCGTGGAAAATGGCGCCGTGGGGAGACAACGTCAACTCGTTGACGTCAGGAAATAAAGGGTCGATGATGGTGTGTATTTGGTGTTCCTTGCAGGTGGCTCCTTCTCCTTAGGTTTGGCCAAAGATCGAAGGTGATGAACGACATTCCTTGGTGGTTCCTCGTTGAAAGAAAGGTTCTCTTCGTTGAGAGAAGAACACTCTTCTCTATTTCTCCAGAGCTTCCTCCAAGTTCTCCCCACACAACAAGTGACAAAATAAAATAGTATCTAAGGCTATTATTTTTATTAACACAAGTAATTAAAAATTAAAACTCATTAATTAATTAATTGGAGCTCAATTCATTAATTAAAAGAGTTGGAAAAAATTAAAAAGGGAGAGTGGGAGGTGAAGAGATCACATAAATAAAGGAGAGTTGTCAAATTAAATAAGGGGAAATTAATGGGAAGTTAAAGGGAGATTAAAGGTTAAAGATTTGTGTGGGCCCCACCTCACATTATCCTCCCATGGGAGGTTTTGTGGGTGTGGGCCCCACCAATAACTTCTCCTTTGTAGGATATAACTACCATAGATAAATAAAATTTCTGTTCTATAATTTTATTTAATAAATTCCAATTTCCCCAAAATTAACTCTCAACCCGCATAAAATGCAACTGCGGTAAAGGTCCCCTTAAGCAATTACTGGTGATGTGAGTTAATCGGTGTCCTCAGATTTCAATTCCGAGCACCAATTCAAAAGATAGAAAAACCCACATGTAGGTTTACTGAACGCACCCGAACAAAACTTCAGAAATTGATTTCGGGCTCACCGGGCCTCAGAATCAAGTGTCGTCAAAAACCACAGACTCGTAAAATTCCAAAGTATTTAAGGAAAAAAATTTCATTGAAATTTTCAGGTCTTTAAAATTGAAATACACTTTTACACTATCCTTGAACTCTCTTTCTTATTGTTAAAGTTTTAAGGGATTTGGATGCATTATCTAGAATCCAAATACACTCTTTGTGGTCCCCTCTAACATACATGACATTGTCTACATTGGGACCACCATGAACTGATTGTGATCTCCCAAAGAAAGGGTCACCCTCAATTGAATTTTCATATAACCCTACAATATTTTTAGTTACCAGTAGGACAATCAAGCAATTATAGTTTTCTAGATTTAAGACATAAAATACTAACATTGCTTGGGATGCCATTATGAATGGCTCATACTTCCCCCTTCTAAATTGAAATTCACCTTCATGAAGCCCATTTCATCAACTTTCACCCCACTCATATTGTCAAGAAACTTTCAATATAAAATTGAAACTTGAAATATTGTATACTATAACTCATATATTTGTACGATAATGTCAAATTATGACATATTCAAATAAATTAGTTTTCTATCCTTGTAACTAGATATGTGCATTTCTTCTACCTCAAGCTTAAATCCATTGTTTTTCATCATACTAAAGCCACCACATTCTTTTTTATAGAACATATAACCATTGATTACAAAACTAGTGTAACATAGAAAATTTTCATTTGGACCTCAGGATAGCCATTTAAGTTATTTGGTAATTGAATTCAAATTTTATGACAAATCCTTATGAATATGATCTCATATCCATCCAATAAACTATTTATTATGTGTATTTAATATCCATCCATTATTCCTTTATGGATTTAAATCTCTAATAATTTCTTAGTGGTATTCAATGTATGAATCAACATATTCCTTTTTTATGTAAAATGTAAAGGACCACTTTTTCTTGATATGTGATGGTTATTATAAAAAAAGGTCTTTTAGAAACACCTTTTCCCATAAGTCATCCACTATGATGAGACTTTGGGAGAAAAATACTATCAAAATTTTATAGGTAATTGGTATAAAGTTCAACAGATTCTTTAAAAAAATCTATTCTTTAATACAACTTTTTGGAAGATTTTGATTCCTAACACACCCTTTCAAAATCTTGATATATCGTTCAGTGTGGTACAATGATCTATAATGGACCTGACCACATAGTTGAATCTCTCTTACTAATTGAACCATAAGGTGGACCATTATATCAAATAATGATGATGGGAATAATATCTGTAATTCACATAATATTACTACAACCTCCTTATTCATGATTGGAAACTTCACCGGGTCTATAAATTTACTATATATGGCTTTGAAAAAAAAGAAGTGACTTGTTAATATATGTCATAAATTTTTAGTTGGAATATAACATAAAGCCACAAACATCAAATCTTGCATAAAAACATGACATTCATGTGATTTTAGTCCTTATAAAATCAAATTAGTCATTTACATGAAATTCATTATATTTGATGAATACCCCTCTAGAAATTTTATACCATTAAGGAAAATGAAAAAATGTAATTTTTTCTTATCTGGACAGAGTGTAAGCTACTGGAGGAAGAAAAGTGCATCCTTTACCCCTCACTGGTGTCGACTCTTCGCATATCCCTATGTCAATCATGTCAAACCTATACTTGGTGACATTTTTTTCAAGAAAATTTTATAACAATCCAATAAAACTATCAAATACATTTTTTCTACATGATTGACCATAATAAAATGTATGACGTAAATTTTTTTTCCAATATTGAAATTAAAAGAAAATTGATTGATTTTTCAAACATGATTTCATAAGTTTTTTCAAAAATGATTTATTAAAAAAGATGTCAATATCATTTACTTTATCAAACATTTGATCACTCATTAGTGGAGACGGTGTTGTACCCTATTTAATATTCCCATCAAATGTTTCCATCTATGATATGCATTTATGATGTTGAGGTAAATATCTCTTATGTATTAAAAAAATGACTTTGAGGAATGTTTCAACCAAACTAAGTGTGTGAATTCTTCACAAATGGGACACCCCAAAATTCCTTTAATACTATAGCTTGAAAATTTTCCATTAGAAAGAAATTTATTTATCATCCCATACAACATGGACCTTAATGTGAATTCTAAAATTTTATGAGAATCATAAATTGTAACACCCATATCCCACATCAATTTAAGATATTCGATCAATGGAGAAAAATAGACATCAATATCATTACTGAGTCATTTTAGTCCAGATATAAGTAGAGACAACATAATGTATTTGCGCTTCATGCATAACCATCATCGAAAGTTATAATTTACTAACATGAAAGTCCATGAACTATGTTTTTTCTATGTACACCTAAAGTATTTATTCCATATTTAGATAATTAAAGATAGAAGTTTCATGGCACATTTCCAAATTCAGGATACCCATAATTAATTTTCTTCCCCTGAGGGAAGTTTTCTGGATGATGATGGTTCCCATATTTAATTCTTGTACCTTAATTCCATGTCAATTGTCTTATTATTTCTTGAAATAATTATAGTTTTATAGACCATGTAATGATATTAAAGTACTATATAACTTTCTATGGACTTGATTCAACAATTTTTTATCGAAACACACCAAACTTAGGTCATTTTATGAGTGATTCATGGTCCTTGAAAAAGAGTATGCAATCATTTGGATAAGAATTTAGGTTTTTAGAGATCATTACCATTAAATTTAGAATTCATTTAGAATCACATGTTAAACAAGGAAGTTCATTTTATTCTAGTAGGATATCATTCATAAGACCATGTAATTCTATAAAGTTGTTTTCTCTCCATCCACTACTTGTTTTAAAATTATATAATTTCAATACAATTGAAAATGTTTTTTTAGTACAATCGATCTACAAAAGTCTCTTAGCTTGGTTATTTATGTTCTCAAAAAACTTTTGAAAATCACTATGGTCATCTTCAATTTCCATTTCCATTTATTCTATAAAATATCTATCATCATTTACACTAGTATTCATATCAAATGATCCATAAACTACAGTATCATCCCAATCGATGCATGAATTTAGTATTTCCCCATGTTTAGTCCAAAATTTATGGATATGATCTATTCCATGACAAAAAAAATGTTATTCCAACTCTTATGTACTAAATTTTCTTGAATACCAACAATATAAACCCAGACAATATTTTTAAAGGGTTGTATACATGCATTATTGAAAACTTGACAAACTCTTTCACTCGATCTTTATACTATTTTGTCGTACGATTAGATTGAATCCATTTATGATTCATATTCATCCTATTCGGTTCATAAAATTTTCATTTTGTACAGAAAATAAATAAATAAACCTAAGATATTGATAATAAAAGGTAAACGTTATATATTATTATAATAAGGGAACCCAAAATAATAACTGGTACCCAACATGGGATGACTACTACTCAGATTAGTTCAAGAAACATAGGTTCATGTTCATAAGATATGGAGGATGAGTCTCAAGAAAAAATGAAATAATAACTACTCAAGAGTTGAAGATGATGTGGATGATAGTTGTCTCATTAAATCTAAATGTTCTTGTGCTCGGATTTGGTGAAGCATCAAACAATATTTCTTTGTTTTTTCCTAAATTCGAAATGTTTCTTAGAAACACCATGGTTTTAATGATGAGGTGATCAGAAAATACATGTTCAAAGTGACCTTACTCTATTTTACAACTTTACACATTCCCAATGGGTTGAGATACATGATCACCTTGGCTCAAGTATATATGGACCACTATACCTTTAATATAAAAATTAATGAACCTAGAATACAATATTCTCTATTAATGGAAATGAATAAATAATTTCCTAGTCCTTATAAATTTAGACATATGGTGAGGCTATTAGTTAGTGAAAAAAGATAAAAACATCTTGTTATTGGGAGTGATTCATTATTTATGTCTCTATATGATTTAATACTTGTATCCTTACTACATTTCATGTTATTTCTTTCAAGGTGTTTGATTCAAAAATTACCAAAGACTTAATAGTTTTACATATGAATTAAAGAATCATGTGAAGGATGATACATTTTCAAATTTATGCCATTCATATTAGAGAAACCATATTTTAATTTCATCGAGGGGCCAATTTGAATTCACATTACTCTAGTTATTGAAAATTAGAGTACATTTTATTTGATAGAAAAAAGAGAAACTCAACTTGGGATTGGTTATAAAGATCACCCAACATCATATCAACACAAAAAAATAAACCACATTCTTTTAAAGACAACTTCTAGGACCCTTAATGAAATCACTCACTCATTTTTTTAACACCAAACCTTTTTTTTAATATTTTCCAAATTCCACATTGAAACCAATCACATTACAAAACACATTGCAAGAAACCATTTTTTTAAATTACCTCATCTAAATTTAAAATTCAAAATATAATCTCAAAATCACTTTCAAAATATAAAAGATTTTTTTTTTGAATTTTTAAAACCCTTCTTATAATCCATTTTTTAAATTCTACATGAAAACCGACCATTTTAAAAAAAAAACTTAATGGGATAAAAACGCCCTTTTGTATAAAAATTATTAGCATTAAATGAAAATTTTAAAATTTAATTTAAAAAAATCAAAAATAAATTAAATTTTTTAAAATATTTCAATAAAAATATGTATATGCTGAAATGTTTAAAACATTAAAATTCTACTTTTAAATCACATCATGAGATCTAAAAAACTGAATTTATTTTAGTTCATTTTAAGGGAAAACCCCATTTTTTAATTTCAAAACCCACTTTGACATTTAAAACAAAGTTTCATTTTTCAAGATTGAAATTTAAAATAAAAATGAGAATAAAAATAAAATGTAGGCCACCACCCAATCTAAAGAAAATCATGATTATTAAACGTTTCATAAAAATTTTATAATGCTGAAAGGAAAAAACATTTTTCAGCAGACCAGAGTAAATTAACAATTTAAATCCTAGAACCATGGTAATGAATTTATTAGGTAAGTTAGTTTGAGGAACAAGGATCCTCAAACTCTCAGTGATCATGGCTACCTGGTGCGCACATTACCCAAGTGCTATGTGACTAGGTGGTAGAATTTTACCACTAAATGTGTCTTCCTGCGTCACCAATGGTTAGTTAGTGTTGTCAATATAGATTACATTGTTAGGTAGATATAAACATTCCTAACATGATTTTCACAGACTACCCTAAAAAATACCAATGTTTCCATGGGATTCTTTCAAAATTAAATCAAGGGAAAATTAATTTATAAATGACTAGTTTCATCAAATATCACACCAGAAGACAGAAATCCAAGATTTAAAATTCAATACAATTTATTCAATAATCAACATCAAGAAGGTTTTACAAATATTAATGAAATTGAAAACTATTTTCTAAAATATCATGAGGTGTTAGATGGAGTTTATGTGTGATATTGGGCTTAGGTTTGATTTGAATTTATATGACTGTGAGTTGAATTGGTGGTGCTCTAGTAAATTGGGTGAGATAATGATAGAGAATTTTGTTTTTTGTTTAGAAAGGAACCAACCATGAATTTAAACTAAGGTTCAAGTTTGTACATTTTTTTAGGTGTTTAGAAGATCATGTGATGATTTTGGTTGTCTAGGAATAGTGAATGAGTGATGAGAAAGCACATTGATGGGTGAAACTGATCAATTTTAGTGAAAATTTAGCTATAGGAGGAACAAATATTGTTTTTCATGAGATTGGGTGTGGTGATATAAAAACCACAACACGCGTGTTGTTCACATAATATATTTATTCTTGTTTTATTGTCTAAAGTATGTTATAATTGTTTATTTTTTTTAAATAATATATTCTTTGAAATTAAATCTTGGAATTGTGTTCTTTAATTATTTATATTCTCTCATTTATATAATTTCATGATTTTAAATTCTATAGGCTCCAAAAAATTCTAAGATCCATAAATTAATGTAGCTATCATATGTTTGGGTTATGTTACCTCAATTTATTTTGATAAAATAACCTAAATATCCACATTTATTATACCTTTTTTCAACAAAATGGAATTAGTATTTGTTATATTTTTATGTATTGATATCTTGAGCACTTTTAGTAAACATGAATTTAGTTTTAAATCAGGAGTTTAAATGGTATTAATATATTTAGTTAAGTATTAAATTTTATAGCTTGTCTTGTATTATAAAGAAATTAATTTTTTCCACTATATCGTAAATTAATTATATTCCAATGAAAAAAATTTAAACTTGATTTTGTGATTGAATTAGTGATGAGATAATGGTTGGGTGGACTAAGTAGTAAGGAATGATTTGTTATGATAACTTATTAAGTATCATTATCTTGTTTTATTTTTCCAAGTAAACTAAAATCATTTTAAGTACTAAATAACTGAGTCCCACTCAATAACCCAGTACAAATCTATATAAGCATAAGATAAACTAGAGTTTTCACTCATCCATGATAAATTTTAGTTACCTAGAATTACCATGAACAAGAAACCAAGTGAGGAGGTGAGAAAGAAATGGATATAAAAACAAATGGAAATAAAAGAAATATTATACACCTCACCTCTAACAAACTTCCTTAGAATAAAACATTTATCATCATACATACATTACAAATTAAAAAATATCCCAAAATAGGCACACCAAATACAAGGGATGATAAATGAGGATATAGCATGATATAAACCATTTTAATGTTCCAAAATTCTAACTTGGGGTGCCATGTTATTTTCCTTTCATTTGTAATTCAACAATTTAAATAATTTGGAAATATTTAGAAACACACCATTTTTATATTTCAAACATTTATTTAAAACTTTTTTTATTCTTTTAAACCTCAAAATATGTCATAAGCCTTTCATTTGTAACAAAAATCGACATGAAATACCTCATAATCATATGATCAAACACTTGGCAGGATAAAACCATTAATTCAAAACAATTCAATCAAAATCTAAGGAAAACCCTTTATTCCAAGTATGTCATTCAACCAAAATGTTTTCCAAATCCATTATAAACATTAAAAATAGGCATAAATTAATGAAAAATGAATTTTAAAAGACTTAGACATTCTATGGTTTATAAAATGAAGTATTAGAAGGAAAAAACATACCTCAATAAATTGGAATTGAGGAAGGATACACCTATATTATAAAGAAGAAAGAGGTTATTTACATTATAAAACACATGAAAAATGAGGGAGGAGCACCTAAATCGAAGTAAGAGGATGTGGAAACCCTCTTAGGGATCCAAGGAGGTTCAACTGAGCATGAGGGAGAAGAGATGAGAGGAGAAAAAAACACCACAATAACACAAACTGCGAAACCCAATGAAGAAATAAATAAGAGATGAGGAGATAAAAGTAATATACTTCAGATTCGAGGCCTGATTGATTTGAGAGAAAGTTAAGGAGGAGTGCCAGCAGTAGTGGACTTCCATGAAAAATTGATATTCTGAATCAAAATCAGTGATGATAGGGTTCTTTTAAATGGATCACGGAGGGTTTTATCAGCGCTTCCAAAAAAGCATTGATAAAGATATATTTTATAAGCATGAAATTGATGAGCACTAATAAAATATATCTTTATCAATTCTTATTTAGCATTAATAAAGATAGATCTTTATCAATATTTTTTTAACAGCGATAAATGATTTATAATTATAATTATAAATAAAAATATTTTAAAAATATTTTATAAATTTGAATATGATTATAAATAGTTTATATAGTTATATATATATATTTATAAAATATATTCATTATTTAAATATATTTATTATAATTTTATAATTATTTAAATATTTAATTATTTATTTATAATTATATAAATACTTTTTTTAAAAATTAGCTATTTTTTATTTATAAATATAAACACATAATTTTATAAATATAGTAAATATAAATGTATAAGTATATTTGTAAAGATATTTATAAATATTTATTTATAAATTTAAATATATTTATATCATTATATATAATTATATAATTATATATAATTATATATTAAATATATATAAATATAAATATGAATATATTACATATATTCATTATTTAAATAAATTTATTATAATTTTATAATTATTTATAATTATATAAATACTTAAAAAATAATATTTATATACTTATATCATTATAAATATATATTTAATATAAATATAAATATAAATATAAATATAAATATAAATATAAATATAAATATAAATATAAATATAAATATAAATATAAATATACTAAATATATTTATTTTTAAATAAATTTATTATAAATTTATAATTATATATATATATATATAATTATTTATTAATAATTATATAAATAGTTTTTTTTTAAAATAATATTTTTTAATTATAATTATAAATAAATAAATTTATAAATAGGGAAAATATGAATTTATAAATATATTTATTTATAAATATTTATTTACAAATATATTTTTTACATTATTAATGAATATATAATCTTAAATGCACGTATGTAAAAAATGAGTGAAATTGAATAAATAATAATAAGTACACTTTAAAAATATTGAAAAATGGATATTTTTTATTAATTAAATATAAATTACACAAAAATATGAATATATATTGAGATAAAGATGAATACATATTGAAAAAATTAAAATATAGTTATTAAATTTATATATAATAAATATATATAAATAAATATTATAAAATGATTAAATTCTAAAAAAATATAAAAAAGTATTAAAATGATTAAATAATACCTAACTATAATAATATTAAAAGTAGATAATTAATATTTGTCGAGTAAAAACATAATATATTGATTTTATCATGTTACTAAATAAAATTCTAAAATGAATACTAAAATTTGAATAAATTACATAAATATTAGGTGTATGTGTTTCTATATAAGATTTTGTTAATTGTGTAAATATTTGTGTGTGTAAGTTTTATATAAAAATGAATTAATTATGTATTTGTATATGTGAAAGCAATATAACACATGTTTGATATATGTTAAATTGAAAAATCAAAAGACATTTCAATTAATATCCATTACTCGATGCAATTAGGAAGTATTTTTAATTATTATTGATTTTTAATTTTAAATCATTCTTCACTAAATATATGACTTGTTTAATATAAGAATAAATATTAAGTATTATATAAATAATATTTTTGGAAATATTATATATATTGATATAAATATAAATATATATATATATACACAAAAAAGGCCCAGCCAGAAGCCAAATCTCCTGGTCATTTGTTAAAGGTGAAAGAAAAAGATAACAAGAAATCAAGAAAATCAGCGGGTCAATATAAAGAGACATCCCCTCATTCAGATAAGAAAAAAAGGGTCAATAAAATTAGGATCATTTCTATAATCATAATCAGAATCATCATCATCATTAACAGTTTTCTACTCTCACTGTGAATTTATTTGATTTAGGATCCCAAGGATCCTCTCCTTGGAAATTTCCTTCTCCATAGTGAGATGGATCTTTGATGACTTGGAAGTTGACCTGGTAGACACATTCTTGGGAAAACTGATATAATCCTTATGAAACATTATTTTTGGGGGAAATAGAGAAACACCACCACTGTTGACCATATTTCCCTTTCCATTTAAAAAAGAATCCTTAAATGAAACAGGATCACCACTACCTGTAGATCGAAGGTGAGTGGTGTCTAGAATAACCATTCAATTTTCCTTGTCACTTCCATCATTTAAAACATTTATCCATTTACTAAACATTCTTGAAGAACTGAAGATAATCTAAATCTCTTGAAAATAATCCACACTCTTATAAACATCATATTTTCCCAGTCCTATCTTCCTATAGAACATGCCCTGAAAAATCTACATCGAATGACTTCATAATACAACCTTTCTCATAATTTGGTGAAGGAGAACACCTAGACACAACACCAACATCATCTTCTATATACTGGACCACATCACTAGTGTGAATTTAATCATGACTAGTGACTTTCATTACAATCAAATTAGAGCTATCAACCATAGAGCAGGTTCAAATGGAAGATCACAGCACCTGCAAATTAGTTCCTCATTTATAGAATCAGGATAACTAATAACATTCTCATAATTTTGTTCAATAATTGAAATTGAACTAGTAGTATCCAATGAATTTCCTTCCTTATCTCAATTCACCATCAACAATTTATTTTTACACACTGTTGCCCCTTGATTTTGACGACGCTTATCCAGATATTCAACCAACTGCTTCCTATGATTCATAGGTACTGACTACCCATGTGGCCTAGATGAATTATTATTACCATTACCTACATAGTATTGTGAAGGATGACCCTTCAAACTACAAAAATCACAAACTTTCCTCCAGTACTTCTCTTCCAGATGGCCAATGGATTTTCAATTTTGAAAAAAATTAGGAAAATTATTATATTCAACATTGACTTGTATATCATCAGTGGGAGTAGTAAGAGTCACATTTCTAATAAGAGTGTGTAGAACCCAGTTCTTCCTCAAATATACAGATCTTTCCTTTATAGTTTATACTTATGAAAATGGTGGAAAATAGGTCAAGTGATTTCTATAGGCCTATTACATGACGTGACTGGGGCCTAAACACTATGTAATTTCATGTACAAGCTGTGTATGGAGGGATGCACACCATGAAATCCCAGTACATGACCATGTAATGGTTTGGCTAGAAATTGTATAGAAACAACATATAGTTTCAATTATATGCCATGTAATTTTTTTTATTAAATCATGCATTAGAGTTGTTTTTTGAAGACATATCAAAACAAGCCATTTTCACAAGCATCACACCCAGGAAAAAGTTGAACATGAATTATTATCCTATTTCATCATACGAAACCCAATTCAAACACCATCAAATCTATTGAAACCCTCTCGACGAATGATAGATTCCTCTTAAGCCTTTCTTTATGATTTCTTCTCTCAACCCAGTTATTAAGGGTTGATCATTTTTACACATTTTATAGATCTACTGTAATTTAGGTCAAATTGAAGATCGACATTGGATGAGGAGAGTGATACTAACATGAGGTAGGTGGTCTTGTGCCTTTAGTTGATTGTCAAGTCAATTATATGCCTTGGAGTGTCGTGCACCCACTTTTAAGGTGTTTCTTGATTAAATAGTAAACCTTGTTATTTCTTATTCATGATTAAGTAATTAATTAGATGTTTATAAATCTTGTTTAGGGTTGTGAAAATTAATTTAGGGACACCCCATGGGTGTGTTTCCCTCAGATAGTTGTTTTATAGAGAATGACTAAGAGACTTGACTTGAATTTCATGTTTTGGATAGTTAAAATGAACTTCTTATTTGATATTAATTCACCACGTGAGATAATTAATTTCTTAATCCATGTGATATTTTAATTTTCATTTGATACTTGTTATGTGAACTGTGTCCATGTGAGTTATTTAAATGATAATCCATGTGATTGCTTAACTCACATGTGTTACTTTTGTTATGGAATTTAATTGCAACAAAAATGTATAATTAGCCATCAGCGAGCCACAATCTCAGTTACAAGTTAAGGTTGGGCTCATGTGACTAATTTCACCTTATGTATACCTTGGGTGAATGAGGGTGTTGGTTAAAATGCCATGGATGATCTCAAGTGGTAATTATGTAAGGTTAGTGAGCAAGCCATGATAGGGTGGTCAGGATCATTGAGGCTTATTTAAAATTCTGAGCGAACTTAGGATCCATTGAGGGATACCTAGGTTGGGATCTATTAGAAAATGATTAAATGATCAAATGATTAAATGATAAAATTATTAAATAATCAAATGATTAAATGATTGAATGATTGAATGATTATTCTTCCACAAGTTGATGATTAATTTTATACGGGGGGTCGTTAGTCCTACGCTAGACCTAGATACTTTTATATAATTCAAGGAACTTGAATAATGAAATGGATGAATTATGGTTCATTTGATAATAAAAAGCACAAGATTGTATTTGGTCTTCACTCATACCTATTTACATTTGATTTTGAGAAATATGTTGTGCTTGATTTTGAGTAATCATAGTTTACTGATTTCATTATTGTACAATGCCTATTATATATATCCCCTGATAGATTTTCATAGACCATGGGTGGTTTCCTATTGGGATTTAGTCTCACACCCTATTTGGGTCATGATTTTGGGCCCAAACTGATTATATGATTATAGGTATTGATCAGGGAAAGTGCCATATTATAGGCACTTGATGTGTTGCTTAGGAGTAGGAGAGAATGAGACCGAGGTGGGGCTTTCAATTCTTTATAGTCTATTTTAGTTATTTTATTCTTTTGAGACATATATATTTTATTATTGAAGTGTACCTATTTTGGAAATTTTCTTAGAATATGTGACACGATGCATCATCTTTTTTGTGGAATGAGGTTTGGTTACTTCTAATATCAGTCTTATACTATTTACTTCATTTTTATGTTTTTTACTATTTCTGTTATTATATAATTATTTCTTCTACTATGTTACACTCTTACAATGATGGAATAGTTTCACCACTATCACACCATAGGACCTTGCTGCTAGTTGGTAGCCTTTGGTGTTTAGGGAGATGTGCTTGACACCATGTCGCCAACCGGGTACGAGGCACCAGTTGAGTGGCATCCAAATTCGGGATGTTACAAAGTTGTATCATAGGATTTATTTTCGGGTCTTATTTATTGATTAGTGACAATAATAAGGGATAGAAATTCAATGGGGGTTGGTGTTAAGCTATGCTCAGGAGTAGCTACCCGTATACAGGGAAAAGTCAAATTGACTCAAATTGACTTCTGATTTTTTTAATTTTGAGATGTTATAGTTGATTAGCATTCACTGTTGGGTGACACACTTGTTTTGTGATGATATTATTGATATTATTGTGGTTCTATTTTTGTTTCAACATAATGATATTAGGTTATTCAATCTCATGCATCATATAGGCCCTTGTTAAAAATCACATGTCATGCATTCTTTTCATGCCTTTTAGGATCATTACTAATCACATGGGGTTGTGATAGATGTCGTGCTAGATATACATGATGTTGTGATAGGTACCATGATAGATATACCTATTCTTGTGATATGTGTATTGATACGTGTTATGGTTCAAATTGGATGAATGCTAAGCTTTGATCCATGAGGAGTATGACCCCTCTTGGATCAGAATTTGGTAGATCATGTTTCAGACAAGAGTTAAAATTTTGTTATTTTGTGCTATATGTGATGCAAAAAATTGATTCGTAGAGAGTATGTCCCCCCAATGATCAGAATTTGGAACACCATTGCTTTAATTTTCAAAACAGGGGTTCCAAAAAAGTTTTAGAGGCTTACTATCCAAAAACCCAAACAACATGGCATGTGGGTCCACGAACACACACCATGTGTTCTTCTGTTCAGGATGAAAAGAACATTTTAAGTACATGCCATGTACTCTGAGTACACACCGTGTGGTAGATGACTGTGTGTCTGACCATGTGAGAGAGAACATGGGACAATGGGTTTTGAGCAGAACATTCCCTATGCATTAGGTACACCCTGTGTAGTTTAACAGAGGCAGACACCATGTGGATCTGGACATTTAAAAGTACATGTCTAGGAGGAGAAACTTGAAAACATGTTGTGTGTTAGTCTTACACTCCATGTACCAATGATGTTTACATGCCAAGTCATGAATAGGTACACACCCATGTGAGAGAGTAAGTGTACACTCTGTGTAAGGTTTCTACACATCATGTACCCTTCCTTTGCCAACCTTTGTGGGTTTTCTTCTCATGATAAGTTCTAGCACTTTGGAACTATGAACCTCGATGATCTTGAATTGAGGTGTGTGCTTGACTTGTAGAGTCATGCCTCCATGAAGACCTATAGCTGTGTACCAGGAGAGTGAAGATGATCATACCCTGTAGAAGGTAGGCCATGGGATACCAATAGACCCTCAATTCATGGACGTTGTGGTACCAAACATTATATCGGACGCATGTACAGATGCATAGTTCTTTGAAGGATTTATGAGGTTCATGAAAACCTTTCAGGGAGCACCACAATCAACCACATCTATGAAAAAACTGACATGAGTGTTCCAGCTGAAGCATCCACCCATGTTTTCTGGGGAAGTCATGCCATAGGTTACAGAGTCATGGATAGAGGCCATGTTAACGATCTTCTAGCATCTTAAGAGGCCTCTTTAGAGGAGGGTTAAGATCATGAATTACATGATGCATGATTCTTCCAAGAAATTATGGGATGTTACCACACATACAGAGTATCATAGAGACATGGAATGGGAATATTTTCAAACAGTATTCTATGAACACTTCTATCCCCAGATGCTGAGGGCCGAAAAGGACCATGAGTTTTTGCATCTGAAATAGGGTTCCCAATCAGTTATGGATTACTCTACCCACATTACTGAGATCCAATGATTCACACCTATTCTAATGGGTGATGACCTGTCAAAGGCTAAGAGATTCAAGGATGGTATTAGGTACGGCATCTGCTCATAGGTGAATATCTTCCAGCTGGATATTGTATCTTATATAGTAAACCAGGCGCTGATTACTAAGCATAACCAGAGGGAATCTGGAGGTGTAAGTCAAGGAGGTTCGGCACCAATATCTGGTATTATTTATCATTTTATAAAGAAGTGTCATCTGGAACTTACACATGGAAAATCTAGTACTCAGAATGTTTTTTATGGTATCCCGGTGAGGTGCTTCCAGTGCATAATAATTGGTCATACTAAAACATAGCACCCGATAGACCCCGTCAAGTGCCAATATTCCAGAAAGATGGGACATTTACAATGTTTTTATAGGACATTTCCACCAAAATATAGTTAGAGAGGGTCTACACCAACTCCACATTTATGATAATGGTTAGAAAATTCTCACCAGTTAGTGAACTAGAAAACATCAAGACGTTCAGGCCGAGGTAGTGGTCATAGCCATGGTAGTAAGACCCCAAGATCTCTACGACAGTAGGGCGGGTTAGCTCAGGTTAGCCAGACAGTGTCTCAGGGCCATAGTACATGCCAGACTTTGCAGTGCAATAGACCTAGCAAGAGTAGGATCCCATACCTTCTACTATCAAAGGTACTATTCTAATCACCTCTAGTTTAGCTTCTGCACACTTTGATATAGGGGATTCACATAGTTTAATATATTTGCTTGTTTTGGAGAGCCTAGGGATTTTTGTTTTTACTTCCGATGATGTTATGAAACTAGACACTCTGTTAGGGATTAGAACGATAGGTTTTCCACAGTTCAAAGAGTGCCTCCTTAAACTTGGTGGGTTTCACATCGTTTTGGATCACTATGTCTTAGGGATGAAAGGATTTGATTTCATACTCATAATGGAATAGTTATTCTTCTTTCAGGACTTTGTCGATTGCAATCTCCACAAGGTGAGTTTTACATCACCAGAAGGCCGATCGTTTCTACACAAGGGTGAATGGGATGTCCAAGTGAGCCGAGCTAGAACCGAGCCTCATGGGTTGAGTGGGATGATAGAACAAATTGCTAGTTTATATCTGGATGACCAAAGGACATGCTAGATGAATTTTATTCTAGTGGTGGATCATTTTAGGGAAGTCTTCCCGAATTTCTTTTCAGGGTTACCTCTGGTAAGATCGGTAGAGTTATCTATCAATCTAGTACCAAGAGCTAAAACCGTATCTATTCCTATTTATAGTATGTATATGAGGGATTTGAAAGAACTCAAGAGGCAGCTAGAGGATTTCAAGGCTAAGGGTTTCATCCATCCCATTACTTCTCCTTAGGGTTCATTGGTCCTTTTTGTGAAAAAAGAGGATGATACCCTCAGGCTATGTGTGGATTATCAGAAATTGAACAAGTTGATGGTTAAGAACCTATATCCTCATCCAAAAATAGATAACCTATTTGATCAGATCCAAGGAGCTCAGGTATTCTCTAAGATCATTTTGAGATCCAGTTATCATCAGGTGCATGCTAGATCATCAGACATACCCCGCATAGCCTTTTGGATTAGGTATGGTATGTATGAGAATTTGGACATGTTGTTTGGTCTCAAAAACGTGTCTGTAGTGTCATGAACCATCCTAGTGGGGCTCGTGCTGTGACTCCCCAAGCCCGCCTCCAATTGGCCAGGGGCTGGTGACTAGGACCGAGTAGGCATATTACTAACATCGAAGGCATTTCCTAAGTACCTGTACACACACACAAATATCCAAGCCCGGAAATACTGAATTTTAAAAAAACAACTAAGGAACAAAATGCATGCATACAACTAAACCCAACCAACATAGCACAATGAGAAGTAATGTAATGAAAGTAAACTGGGCCAGAATAAAATCCCACAAAAAAAAAGAGTATGAAAACTATAAGTCCTACCAGTAAACACAAAGAGGTAATGGGGCTGCTTCTCATAGCTATAAGAACACCTCAGCATGTAGGGAACTCAGAAAGCTTGGTCATGTCCTGGTTCGCCCTAGACTCTGTAAAAATAATGCTCTTTTGCACAAGACATGACACGTGTGGGAAACGCCCGTGCAGGGGTGAGTATAACAATACTCAGTAGAGGACCCTGAAAACCACAAAGAAATTCACAAAAGAAAGGTATAGTTAGCTCTACACAGTGTATGTATACTGAACAAATAATAAGTGAACACAAACCAAATATACTCAAAACCCAGAACCGTAGTCTGGAGATAAGTCACACAACCATATTCCCCCACAGGGATCCAGTTTAAAGATTCCACGAGGCACTCATCTGGGAGAAATCACTCCATGAGTCTGATAGCTCTAATGAAGTCCGTCCGAGAAGTAATTTCTGTCAGGAAAAGTCACGAGTTATAGATACACTCATTCCAGGAGAACACACTCCTGAGTGGAGAAAGATCTTGATACATAGATGAGGATCACTACCAGGGCCTTGGTGGATACCGCGACTCATCTAGATTCACCTATAAAGTAGAGGATAAGCGCCCTGCAGGGATAGTCACATCGATACCTAACCCTACATAGGGTCAATAATGGATAGAGGATCTCATTTTGGGACTCTATGAGGGATACCTAACACTATCTCGGAAGGTCCAGCTGAAGGGATCACAATCCTGAAAAAAGAAACGATACTTGACCTTCAGGGGAATGAGAAAAAGGGGCACTAACCCAAATGAAACATGTCCAATATGTGGTGGATAAGAAAATCAATCCATGTACTGAAAAGTACATGGCATTTAGAAGGGTCACACTTCATGTCCTCTGACCCTGGGTACTGCCCATGTACAACAACCCGTTTCGCTAGGCTTTTCATGTAGAATAGTCAGTACATGGTGTGTAGTATAGATCACATGCCGTGTCTGAGTAACTATGGTTAGCTCCATGTATGCGGCCATTTTCCCGCACATGGCTTTATCCCAAGTGTGCCATCCCATGTAACCGGTACATGGGGTAAATCGTGCAGCTGGCTTGGTTTGGTTGTGTGGTGGAGTACACAGTTGTATACTCCATACCATGTCCGCGTATCACCCGGGATACATGTTGTGTCTGCATAAGGACCCACACACTGTGTTCTTCGAAGAACACGCCATGTCATAACGTCATGCATCCCAAAACCCTAGCCACTACAGAGACACTCCCACACAATGTGTTCTTCGGAATACATTCCTCATTCTTCGGAAACTTTCAGAAATGATGCTTATCACCACCACACCCTGGTTTCTCCTCCAATCCTTGATCTGGCCACCCAATCACCTCGAAACACTAGGTTTTAGGTCACCCCGACCTTATAGAGTAGAATCCATCGGTTTTGGGCCTCCGATCGGCCCCAAAAACGCGTTTTGATTCACCCACATGAAGAACGCTCAAAGAACGATGACTCTTGAACCGTGTTGATTCATCTGCCTCCATCTTCATTGCACCTCCTCTAGGTCATCACGATGTCAGATTTACAATTTGGGATCGTTTCATTGCAGAATGGGTGAGAAATGATCTATTTATTATCACCCTATGAAGAACACGAAAAACATAAGTGAAAAAGGGGGAATAAATCCAAAAGCAAATCAAGAAATGAACCACTACCGTCATTCATCACAGAATTGATCTTCACCAATTATTAGGATCAAATGGAGAATCATAAAAACAACCAAAAAAATCTCGCATGGATTAATTTCCTGAGATCAACCTAATAAAAACCCTCCTGTAAGAATGTACAATCCGAGAATCAACCTCTTCATGGGTTGATATGCATTCGTCAATTAATCAAAGAACAGGGAAGAATTAAGTCAAAATAACAAACCCCTACCTCATTCATTGGTGAAAA
Organism: Viscum album; assembly: GCA_963277665.1. Classification (NCBI taxonomy): domain Eukaryota; kingdom Viridiplantae; phylum Streptophyta; class Magnoliopsida; order Santalales; family Viscaceae; genus Viscum; species Viscum album. The sequence goes on along the minus strand of OY728119.1, from coordinate 1,677,951,290 downwards.
GGGAAATCATTCATTTATCTAGATTCGATCTCGCTGCGCAACAATCCATGCGTCGTCATTCATCGGCGTTCGTCAAAAATCCACCAAGGTTGGCTCCTCTCAAAAGCTCCATAGGATTCTAGGGGAAAACTCCAGGGTTATGAGTCTAACCCTAGGCTCCTAATAATTTAATGAAAATAAGCATCGTTGTGTTATGGAAACATTCTAAAATAAAATAAATTATTGATTTATTTTATTTTCATTAAAATGTCGAAAAAATAACTTTTGTAGCTGACCTGAGTTGGTCGATGTTAGGCCATGCCTAAAGTAAAGTCACTACTCTGAATACAATGGTGCCCTCAGATTTCTAATTTGGGCACCTGATTAAAAGTTATTCCACTTTTACAGGAAAACTACTCATGTGCGCTGTTTAAGATTTTAATTTATTTCAAAAATTTATTCTGGGCACTTCGGGCCTCAGAATCGCATGTCATCGAAATGTATAGTCTTGAAATAATTCCATACAATATTCAAAAACAATACACTGAAAATCCGAGACATTACATTCTCCCCACTTTAGGGCATTACGTCCTGGAAATCCAAAACAAAGCTACTAAAAAAGATGTTGGTACTAGGCTCAGATCTTAGCCTCCCTCTCCCATGTGCTCTCCTGAAGATTCCCATGCTACCACCAAATGTGCACTAAGGGAATCGATCTCCCCTGAAGGATCCTCTCCTACCAATCCTTGATCTCCACTGGGTACTCATCAAAGTTCGCTCCATCCTCGATGTCCATCTCTCCTCAGTTGATGACATGTGATAGGTCATGCACGTACCTCCTCAGCTGTGACATGTGGAAGACATCATGCACCCGGTGCAACTACGGTGGAAGAGTTAGGTTGTACTCCACCTCGCCAACATTGCGTAGTATCTAGAAAGGTCTGATGAAACTCGGAGATAGATTTCCGCCTCAACCAAATCTACATAACCCTCTTCCAGGTGAGAATTGAAGGAAGACTTGGTCTCCCTACTCTAACTCTAGAGGTTTCCGTTGTTTGTAAGTATAAGACTTCTTCCAGCTTTGTGCAGTCTTCATCCGCTCTTGGATGATCTGCACCTTCTCGGTGGTAGTTCACACCAACTATGGACCCATGAGTGCTGACTCTCCAAGGTCGGTCCATCAATGCAGTGATCGACATGGTATCCCATATAAAGCCTCGAATGGTGCCATACCAATGGTGTAGTGGTATCTATTATTATACGCAAACTCCACCAGTGGTAGGTGGTCCTCCCAACTATGACCAAAGTCCAAGATACAGGCCCACAACATATACTTCAGAACCCGAATGGTCCTCTCTGTCTGACCATCATTCTGGGGATGGAACATTGTGATTAAGCATAACTGAGTCCCAGAAGCGTCCTGCAATCCCTTCCACAACTGGGATGTGAAGCAGGCATCTCGACCCGAGACTATTGTCGAAGGGATTCCAAGAAGCGGAACTATCTCCTTCACATAGAGGCATCCCAATCTCTCTATGGAACTCTTCTCTTGGATAGCTAGGAAGTTTTCTGACTTGGTGAGTCGGTCAACGATCACCCAGATGGAAATTTTCCCCACAGACATCTGTGGTAATCCCATCATGAAGTCCATCGATATTCTATCCCACTTCTACTCTGGTACTTCCATGGGGTGAGCTAATACCGCTGGAACCTTGTGCTCAGCCTTCACCTACTGAAACGTAAGGCATCGAGAAATGAACTCTACTACTACCTTCTTCATACCTGACCACCAGAACTCTCATCGAAGATCATGGTATATTTTCTCCACTCTAGGATGTACCACCAAGGGGGATATATGAAACTCTCTCAGGATCTCCTCCCACAATGCCACTAGTAGAACAGTGCATCCTCTGAAAAGAAGTACGTGCTCCCCACCATGTGAATATCCATCAGGAGAATGTCCTGTGGATAACTGAGAACATAAAGCCTCAGAGTATACATCCCCAATCTGTGCCTCCATAACTTGCTGTAAGAGTGGAGGGGTGACAAACATCGACTATAGGTAAGCTGCATTCTCTCTGTCCACGAAGGATAACTGCAACGTGGCAAACTAATCTGTCACCACACTCAACAAATGCACACTCAACCTTCTTCTAAGAGCATCTGACACCTTGTTCCCCTTTCTAGGAGTATAGATGATCTTTAAATCATAGTCTTGGAGGAACTCTATCCAAATACTATGTCTTAGATTTTGATCCTTCTATGAGAAGATGTACTTGAGGATCTTGTGGTCAGAGTAGATGATAAACTGCTCACCCATAAGGTAGTGTATCCACATATTCAACACGGAGACTACCGCTACCAACTCGAGATCATGGGTCGCATAGTTATGATCATGTGGCCTATGATGGTGTGAACCATAAGCAATCTCTGTATGTCTTTGCATCAGGACACAACCAAGCCCGGTCCTTGATGCGTCGTAGAAAACTATGTACTCGACACCCTCCTCCAGTAATCTCAAGATTAGGGTGCTTGTCAAACTCTACCACAACTGCTCAAAATCCTGCTGGCACTTCTCCGTCCACATAAAGGGTTTCCCCTTCCAGGACAAGGGTATCATCGGTGATGATATTCAGGGGAAATCAGGAATGAATCTTCCGTAATATCCTACCAACCCAAGGAATTTTCACACCTCCGTCGCACTATGAGGTGGCTCCCATGGTAACATTGCCTCCACCTTAGCTGGGTCCATAGCTACTCCATTTCCTGAAATGACATATCCCAAAAATTGGACCTCCTGAATCCAGAAATGGCACTTCGAGAGCTTCTGATAAAGTTGGTGCTCTTAGAGTACATCCAGAACCATCTGCTGGTGTCTCGCATGCTCCTCCTCTGACATTGAGTACACAAGGATGTCATCAATGAAGACTACTACAAACCGGTCTAATTATGGATGGAATATTTGGTTCATCAGTCCCATGAACACTGTGGGGGTGTTTTTCATGCCGAAAGGCATCACCAAGTACTCATAGTGACTGTAGCGGCATCTGAAAGTCACCTTCGGTATATCCCTATCCCGTACTCGTAACTAGTGGTAACCTGGACAAAGGTCAACATCGAGAACCACTGTTTCACTCTCATTTGGTCGAAGAGGTTGTCGATCCTTGGTAGTGGATACTTGTTCTTCTCTGTCACATGTTCCAGGCACCGGTAATCCACACACAACCTAAAACTCTCATATGCCTTCATGGAAAATAAGATTGGGGTCACCTAGGGTGAAACACTGGGTCTTAGGAAACCCTTTCTCTAAAAAGCCTCCAACTACACCCTCAGCTCGTGAAGATCTACGGGAGCCATCTGATATGCTGGTGAGAAAATCAGTGTCGTCCCAGGGTGTAAGTCGATGCAGAAGTTGATTTCCCGGCGGGGAGGTAGTCCTGGAACATCTTCGGGAAAGACGTCCTCGTACTCTGCCACTACTATTGGGAACTGGAAGCTCACAACATAAACTACTCCGAGGGTAAGGCTATCCAACTCATGAGTGATCAGTTGCACCCTCCAAGGCATGAGCCCATTCTGTGCTGCTTGGGTTTCCTTTTCACTGACAAAGGAAAAACTCGTCCCATTACTGTGGACACACCGCACCCTTTTCCTAAAGTAGTTAATCTGGGCAAGGACTGAAGACAACCAATCCATAAGAATAATGACGCCGTAAGCCCTCGACGCTACCACCAAGAGGTTACAACCAAAACTCTCACCTCCAAGGGTAATATCACATTGTCTGCAAATGTGTGTGATCATGAAGTATCCTCCTGTAGGTGTATCCAAGAATAAAGATCGAGTCAACGACTCTACCCGAATATCAAGGTTTCACATAAGAAATGTGGTGATGAAGGAATAACTAGAACCTATGTATATAAGTACATAAACTAAGGTAGAGAAGACACATATCGTACATCAGATCATCCCTAGAGTCCCTGGGTCATATGCCTCGACTGCATGTATTTGTCCCCGCCTCTATCACCCAACTCCCTGAGCCTAGTGAAAACCTCCTGGGGGTCGTGGTGGAAGTAGATCGAAGCGTCTGTCACCACCTACAACTCTCCCTGCTCCTCTACCACATCTGCCGCCTGGCAGGTCTATCTACTCCACTCTCTGCCTCTACTTTGGTGGTCCATCCATTTTCTCCCTATCAATAGCTCAATGGGTCGGACAATCACTAGCGAGATGTCCCCTACCATCGCATGAGTAGAATCGCCTCTCCCTAGGCTGACTGGATCCATCCTGATAGCCTTGGATTTCCAAACCCCTATCCTAGGTCCTCCTATGATGTCTCCCACGTCTTGATCCCTATACCTAATGTTAGCTCGCTACTGCCGAGGTCTCTGCCCCTACCTGCCAGCTGCTGACTACCGTCGGTTGTCTCTACTCTGCCAAGAATATCTCAATCCCCAAGGCCCACTTGATCACTCCAGAATATGTCGAAATTCATAGAGGCACGACAGTAGTTCATATGTCCCTTCAGATACCTTTCTCGACGGTCTGATCTCTAATGTACTGATCCCTGACCATATCCATCGAGTACCTAGTGAGGTTGGTGAACCTTGATGAATAGTTAGCCACCGTCAAACTGCCCTGCTGGAGCTGAAGAAGCTTCTGGATACTCACTTCTCTCAGCATAACCAGTGAGAACTCCTCCATAAAGAGTCTCTCAAACTCCATCCATTAAAGATTCTACTTGTCGCGTGTCTGTGTGGTTAGACTCCACCATCATCCCACCGAACCGTGAAGAAGGATTGCTCCTAGGATCACCATCTAGTCCTCCGGTGTCCTCACAAGATAGAAAACTCTGGTGACCGCCTCAAGCCAGTCCTCAGCCGCCTGAGGTCCAGACTCACCTCAGAACCTAAGGGGTCTCTGTCTTTGGAAATCATGAAGTACGCTCAGCCTGCTCCCCTCATCGGTCGGTACTTCAGGTACCATGGGCTGCTCCACTGGTGGTGGTATAGTAGGTACACCACCTGGAGGCAACTCCTGGGGAACTGGTTCCTTTATTGATGCCTCATCGCTGAAAGGGTCATCCTCAAGATCGTGCTACTAAATCCTAGCGGGTATGCGTTGTGGAAGCATCATTTAAGGAAATAAGATGTACCATGGTTAATGAGTATATATGGATAGCTAACACAAAGGACATAGAAAACACAACACATTCCTATATGATTTACGTACCATTATTTTACTTCTCTGAAACTAGTGATTTCATGTACCGAGTTTAAAATTAGGATATCAGAGTTCAGGTGTATGGATACATCGGCCGCCCGCACCAACACTGGAGTCTCTGGCCTGAATGACGAGCCCGAAACACTAAAAATTGTTTCCCCAAACCAATCTGACAGACTCTTGGTTCTAAGGTAGAACCGACCACCTCTGATACCACTATGTCATGACCCATCCTTGTGGGTCCCACACCACAACTCCCAAATCCCGCCTCCAATAGGTCTGGGGATGGTGTCTAAAACAGAGTAGGCATATTACGAACATGGGAAAAATTTACTAAGTACTTGTACACACACACACATCTCCAATCCCACAAATGCTGAAATGTAAAAAAACCACTAAGGAACAAAATTCATGCATACAACTAAACCCAACAAATAGAATATAACGAGAATTAAAGTACTGAAAGTAAAATGGGCCAATATACAAGCCCATCAAAAAGAAGAGTCCGAAAAATACAAATTCCTACCTATAAACACAAAATAGGTACTGGGACTGATGCTCATAGCAGTAGGAACACCTTGTCCTATAGGAAACTTAATAAGCTCAGTCCAGTCCTGGTCATCCCTAGACTCTATCAAAAGTATTCTCATCTACACAAGACATGACATGTGTGGGCAATGCCCGTGCAAGGGTGAGTATAGAAATACTCAGTAGAGGATCCTAAAAACCACAAAGAAATACACAAAGGAAAGGTACATTCATCTCTACACAGTATATGTCTAATGAACATATAATAGGTGAACAAAAACCAGATATACTCAAAACCTATACCCATAGTCTAGAGACAAGTCACACAACTGTATTCCCCCTCCAGGGATTCAGTTTGAAGATTCCACAAGGTGCTCATCTGGGAGAACTCACTCCAAGATTTTGATAGATCTGATGACATCCATCCGAGAAGTAATGTCCATCGGGAAAAGTCAGAAGAGATAGATACAATCATTTTGGGAGAACACACTCCAGAGTGGGGAAAGATCTCGATACCCAGATGAGGATCATTTCTAGTGCCTTTTTGGATACCGCAAATCATCTGGATTCACCTACTAGGTAGGTTATTGACGCCCTATGGGGATAGTCATGTTGATACCTGTCTCTACCAAGGATCAAGAATGGATATAGGATCTCGCTCCGGGCCTCTTGGAGGGATACCCGACTCTATCTCGGAAAGTCCTACTGAAGGGATCATACTTTTAAAAATGTAAACAATACCTAACCATCCGGGGAATGAGAAAAAGGTGCACTAACCCAAAAGAAACATTTCCAAGATACGGTGGACAAGAAGATCATGCCTTGTACTGAAAAGTACACGGCGTGTAGAAGGGTTACATGCCATGTCCTCTGACCTTGGGTACTTCCCATGTACAATGACCCCTGTCGCCAGGCTTGTCATGTAGAAAAGTTAGTACATGGAGTTTAGTACAGATCACACACCATGTCCGAGTAACTAGGGTCAGCTCCGTGTACGCCATCGTGTTCCCGTACATGGCTTTATCATGTGTGTTCTATCCCGTTTTATCAGTACATGGGGTAACCCATGCAGCCGGCCTAGTCTGGTCGTGTGGTAGAGTACATGGCTGTGTACTCCATCCCGTATCCTTGTATCGCCCGGGATACATGCCGAGTCCGCATAAGGACCCACACACCATGTTATTCGGAGAACACGTCGTGTCATTGCGTCGTACATCATGTGTTGAGTCAATAAGGTTTTCCTTATGACTTTTCCATTCATTCTTGTTTTGAAAATCACAAACCCCTTATACTTAAGAAAATATAAGTTTCACCTCTATAAAGAAAATTTACTTCTTTAAGGAAATTTACCCTTACCTATATTTTCTTATACATAGCAATATTTTTCCTTAGTATAAAAACTGGATTCATACCCAAAATTCCAAAAGTCGTATAATGTAAAGATTTTGAGCATTCTGTTTTTAGGATCCGAATTCTGGATGTGAACTGCAATGAAGTTCCAATCCGAATTTTGGACTCTGAACTTTCATGAGTTTGACTCCGAACTCTTATGAAGTTAGACTCCTAACTTTCATGAGTTCGACTCTGAACTCTTAAGTAGTTCAACTCCGAACTCTTAAGTAGTTCGACTCCGAACTCTTAAGTAGTTCGACTCCGAACTCTTAAGTAGTTCGACTGCGAAATCTTAAGTAGTTCGACTTTGAACTCTTAAGTAGGTAGACTCCGAACTCTTAAGTAGCTAGACTCAGAACTTTTACTGGTTTGACTTCGAACTATGCAAGTTCAGATTTCAATCTCTAGTGAAACCAGACTCTGAATTCCTTTAAAACAGAATCCGAACATTTCTTAACATAGACTCCGAATTTCATTTTGGTTAGACTCCGAACTTTTAATTTTCTTACACTTCAAAATTTTGTATGGATTTTACTTACATATAATCCATTTCAAAACGATGTCATGCATTCAGTTATACATGATTTATTATTAAACGATGTCGTTCATTTTGGTTCTAATTAACCTATGGTTGAGTTACACGGTATAGGTCCCTCCGAATTTCATGGAAAATATGACCGTTGGAGGAGGGAGCCGACCATTGGAAATTTGCCTCTAAATAGGAGCTCATTTGAAAGAGCTCAAAATGAGGTTGATCGATCTAGAGACCACACGCTGTTAAGGTAATTTATAGAGAGAGAAGCTTTTCATGCTTTGTGCGTACTGAACCGCTCGTTCAGATTGCTTCATGTGACTCCGAATGTTGGTGATTACATTCGAAGGTTTCCGAGGATAGGAAGACAGATGTGCCGACTACCTTGAAGCTCGAGGGCTTCCTTACTGAGGAAGATAGAGGTTCTAACTACCTTGAAGTTGAGGGCTTGCGGGGATAGAAAGACATAGATTCTGATCTTCGTATCGAGGTCTTACCCTGGTGTGGGTAAGACAGACTTGCTTGAAAGTATAAATCAAGGGACCTTTATCGAAGGTTATTGGATACCCTTCTCTTTGGGTTAAAAGACTTATATCTTGTTACTTGTTGTTTTACTACTTGTCGGTTTCCACTGCATATTCTATTGTAAGGAAAGTATAACCTTCTTATATTTCCTTACACTTGTACTCTGATAAGTTTAGATTCTATACGCTTTAAGGTAGAATCTCATATTTTAAACCTTAGTTCCAATTCTCCAATTGGTGTTAGAGGTGTTGTGAATCTGCTTAGTTTAACTTTGTTAAACTTAGATCTTTCCTTGTCAAAGGAAAACATAGTTATCCTTAACCAACTTTAAAGGTTCCAAAGGAATTTTTAAAGTGTACAATTCACCCCCCCTCTTGTATTTTGAGCATCTAAATCGTTATTTCGATCCTACAATTGGTATCAGAGAAGGTATTTGAAATACTTATACTCACATATAAGTTTTTCTTGCTCAATTTTCATTGTTCTTCATCCTTGCTTAGAAAGAACTTTGTCATCCCGATTTATCATTCCGAATTGTCATTCCGAACTTTGTCATCGTTCCGAACTTTTTCGTTCCAAACTTTGTGGTTACAAACTTTTTCTACTAACTAATTTGGTTGCCAAGATTATTTTAAGAATGACAGGAGTCAATGTTGGTTCTATTGAAAATATCAATCCTACAAGACCACCAATCTTTGATGGTAATGACTATGAGTACTAGAGAGATCGAATGAAGACTTTTTTTAACAATACTGGAGTGGATAACTTCATTATGCTTACTGGTGATTATAAAATTCCTGATAAGGAAGTTAGAACTTTCACTAACCAGGAAAATCAAGAGTATCAACTCAATTATAAGGTACATAATACTTTACTTTGTTCTATGACTAGAAATATATATATCCAAATTTCTTCTTGTGAAGGAGATAATTGTATCTGGAAGAAGTTAGAGGTTACACACTTTGGAACTTCTAAAGTAATTGAGACTAGGAGAGCTATGCTTAGAGCTGAATACCATGGATTCAATTTTCCATATGGTGAACCAATCTGCAAAGTGCAACAGAGATTTATGACTATAGTCAACAGCTTATAGTCTATGGGAGAAAAAGGGTTAGATGATGAAGCCATTTTGGATAAGATAATTGATATTAAGACCAATGAGTGGGAATCAAAGAGAACAACTATAGATGCGAACAGGAAGGTCACTCAAATTTCTCTTGATGAGTTATTTGGAACTCTTCTCCAACATGAAACAAGAATGAATAGGGATGCTGACAACATCAAGAAGAAGAATGGGAATGGTACTATTGCTTTTACAACAACACCAAATCATATGAAAGCTAAGACTCCTGAGAGAGTAACTAGATCCAAGTCTAAGAAAGTTATAATCCAATCTGAATCTTGTGAGAGTGAAGTCTTTGAAAACGAGTTAGAAAATCTTTCTCGAAGGATGAACAAGATACCTATCCAGAGAAATTTTCAGTCCAAGAATAAGAAAAAGGAAAGGAAAGATAAGAAAGGTGGAGAAGTCACTTGTTATTAATGCAATAGAGATGGACATATTAGACCAGATTGTCCTTTGCTCAAAAAGAAAGAAAGGAAAAAAAGACATTCTGAAAGAAACAGAAAGAAGTACTACAAAACCAAAGCTAAGAAAGTTCTGAAAGCAAATGACCCCTGGAGTGCCAGTGGTGGTGACTCTTCAGATGAATCTTCTGATTATGAATCTTCAGGACAGAAGAATCTTGGTCTTATAGCCATATTACCTATAAACAATTATTGTCTTATGGATAAGGTACGAAATGTTGATTCATTGACCAATGTTTCTTTAAATTCTAATGATAGAGAATATTATAACTCTTCTGATGAAGAATCCTCTTCTAATGAAGAAAATACTTTACCTTCCTATGAAGAAGTTTCTAGGTTTGTTGAACTTATTGAAATTGAGAATTCTAAACTCAATAAAAAACATGATAAGGAAAACTCTAGGAATTCTATTCTTACAAAAGAAATGTCAGATCTTACTAAATATCTTGATAGAAAAAATGCTGATTTTATAAATATTTCAAAAAATATTGGGGAAGTAAGTTCGGAGAAGAACAAACTTTCTAAAGAGTTATAAAAATTAATTTCTAAGAAAATAATCTTCGAGCCTAGCTCTAGTTCTAAATCTAATGATTTTGAAGATAAAAACTTGGTTATAAAACTCAAGTCCTAAATTTTTTCCTTAAAGAAGTGTTTATCAAACTTTACCCATGGTAAGGAAAATTTTGATAAAATGTATTCTCAAATACGAACTTTGAGAAACAAATCCGGATTTGGTTATACCCATGATAAACCAATTTTTAGTAACAATTACTTTGTTCCAAAAAGTGCCCCATTTTGTACCAAGTGTCAATGCGGTGGTCACTGGGAAAAGAACTGTTCTTTAAATAAAACCCAATCGTTAGGTTTTCATAAAGCCTATTTCTCTAAGAAAGTGTGGGTTCCTAAAATTTTTTTGTATGGAAATCTCAGATCCAAGCAAGTTTGGATTCCGAAAGTCTAATTCTTATCTTGTTTTCAAGAAAATAGAGGAAGTACCAACAAAAATACATGGCACATGGATAGTGGATGTTCCCAGCACATGACTGGTATCAAAAGATATTTTTAAAAGATTATCAAAATGAAAGGAGATATCATTATTTAGTTTATCGGAACACAAGATCAATTTGATGATATTTTCACAAAATCATTACCCTCCGATAGATTTGAATACATTAAACAAAAGTTAGGAATGATAACCGTAAGGTAATCATTCTTCATTAACTTCTTGTTGAACAATTATCCTAACAGTAATAAACTCCTTTTCATAGAGGGAGTACATTTGTTTGTCAGAGTAACTAAAATTTTCGTAATTCGTTTTTTTTAAAAAAACTTAGTGTAACTAAAATTTTTTTGTAGTTAGTTTTTCAAACTTTTTGGAACTGATGTTTTCGGAATGGGAATTTCTGAAACTAAAATTTCCGGAATGGGGATTTCCGGAACTGAAATTTTCAGGATTGAAATTTTCGTATTGAAAACTTTTGGAATGGATATTTTCGTACTGACAACTTCCAGAATAGAGATTTTCATACTGGTGTTTTTGTAACAAGATTTTTGTACTGAGAACTTCCGGAATAGAGATTTTTGTACTGGTGTTTTGGTAACGGGATTTTCAAACTGGAACTTTCGTAATGAGTTTGTTTTTAAATTCATTTCTTCAAAAAGAATATTACCAATTACGAACAATATTTCTAGCCAATCCGAAAGCTATTATTTCCTTACTTATAGTTTCGTAATCATATTTTGCTTGCTGTTATTTTCCTTGTTTTTAAAAGTTCAGATTCTAGTTTTTCCTCAAATCTTGATGTTTTCCCTAAAACCTCAAAAGATCAGAGTCAAATTTTTTTTTCTTGCGGGAGTGTTTTCAACCGTCAAATCAGGTCAAAGCTTTTTCAACCGTTAGATAGATTTTGGAAGACCAAAGGTCACATCCATCACCTATATAAAGGGGACCCCAATTCTCATCCCACTTCAGTTTTTCCAGCTTTTGCGTCTCGAAGCCCTGCTGCACTTCTTAAGGCCGGTTCTGAACTTTGCAAAGCAGTTCCGAATCTTTCAAATTTCTTCACTCCGAATGTTTGTAGAAGCTACTTCTCAAGATATGTCAACTGCGAAACCAATCTATAATTGGTTAGTCTTCAGGTAAAGGTTAGTTCATCCATATTTCTACAAGATTGATTCTATTGTAACCAAGAATATTAAGTTGAATGGTTGGGAAGATATATTCCTGTTCAAGTCAGAAAAGCAGGATCCAGTGTATATTGATTTGTTGATAGAGTTATATGAGTCTATTTCCTTCCAAATGGAAGATGGCAGAGAATGGTTTTCCTTCAAGTCTTATGGAAAGACTTATAAGCTATCCTACACCAAGGCTGCGATCTTGGTTGGTTTTTCCTATGAAGGGGAAGCTGAGTTTTGCTCACACAAGCTTCCAGATGAGCAAGGAAGTTTCAGCAAGGTGAAGGCTTTAAAATTCCTTGGACTTAAAGATGGTACGACTTCTAAGATTGCTCATCTCACTCCGAACAACAAGATTCTTCAAATTTGGGTGCAAGTTTTTCTCGTTCCGAGAAGAGGCGACAAAGATAATTTGAAGAAAAGTGATATGTATGTTTTAGATTTCTTGGTGAATCTAAGAAAAATTAATTTGATGAGGCATGTCTTGATTACGATCAAGAACATCAAGGATGGGAATTTAAGAGCTCAGATAATTATGTACCCTTATTTACTATCAAGGCTGATAGTTTGTTGCTTAGAGTCCTTCAAGGTTGCATGAAAATCAATATTCTGTAACTGCAAGCTTATGCTGGTTAGTGATGATACTCTGAAGAGGATGAAGATGGGTTTTTCCAGTGAATCCAGAGAATTTTACCCTATGTCTGTGGAAGAGGTTGAAGCAGTTCAGAAAGAAACACAGAATCCGAAACCATCCAAAAAGCAAAGGAGGAAGAGAAAGGTTAAGGAAGTGGTTGCTGATGAAGAAAGTCCCCAGGCTAAGGAAACTCATTCTGCTCCCCCCAAACCAAATAAGTAGAAAACATATACAGATGAAGTGGCATCCAAGTGTAGGGAAGATAAAGAAAAGAGGAAGGAAGGGGATCCACAATTCCGATTGGACCCTGTAGCGGCTAAAGCCTTAAAAGAAAAAGCGGTTGAGGAGCTAGCGAAACAAGCAAAGGAAAAGAAAATGAAAAAGAAAATGTCTGAAGCTGAAGTGGTGCACTCTTTGCTGCAAGATACAGAGTTAGATTCCAAAATGCTTCCCATTCCGGAAACATTCGGTTCGGAACGTTCTTTACCCGAAACTCCAGCCAAGAATTATGTCACTCTGGAAAAATCCAATGTAAAAGAAGTAGTTGAAGAAGCCGAAAAATATGTTTCTGGAGAAGTAGTAGTATAAGAAGAAGTTGAGGAAGAAGAAGAAGAGGAAGAGGAAAGTAAAGATTTGGATACCCTGATCAAGCAAGTACATGACTATAAAGATAAGGCTGAATCCACAAAGTTAGTAACTCCAGGAAAGGAAGATGAGGAAGCAAGTAAGAATGTTGATAAGAAATAGCAAGAAGAACAAGAAGAAAATGTCTTGTATGATGAGGAAGAATCTTATGAGAAGAATTTTCTTGAGGAAGTACAAGAAAAACCTAAAACCAAATGAAGACCAGATCATTCAAGTGTCTGAATCTGAGGAAGTATCCCTTAATAAGGAACCAGTTTCGAGAGCTGATAAAGGGAAGCAAGCTCTCATGAAGACACCTATAAAAGATGTCATCAGGAGGAAAGAGGTTGGTGGTACCTCTAGAAGGAAGCTAGTGCAAGTTGAAGAAGTGAAATATCAAAGAGATGTATCTGATTCGGAATCATCATCACATGGGAATGATTTTGTGGTTCAATCTCTGAGGAAGTTGGTGGACACCATTCTGGTTTTTCCAACAATAGATTCCAGATGCCAGATGCTGCAACAAAGTATGAATCAGAAATCGGATTCTTTATCCATAGTCATGGATAAGTTTGTAAAGTTGGAAGCTAAACAGAAAAGTTTTCATATCGATTATGATGTGCATAGAAAGTCCTGCAGTAAGGTAACCAAGTAGTCTAAGAGAGTTGATGAAGATTTAGTTCACTTTAATAATTTTTAGGTTGAAGTTTAAAATGCTTTTGAAATGGAGGATAAAAAGGTTAACGTGATTTATGAAAAGCTGAACCAGGAGAAAAATTCTCGGAATCAACAGATCAGGGACCTGAATGGAAAGCTTAACTCAGTATCTCAGAATTGGAAAACTGAAAGAGATTTTCGGATTGAGTTTCAGCAGAGGATGGAAAAGCAAGATGAGATAATAAAGTTGCAGAAAGAAGCCTTGGAGGCTCAGGCAGAAGCTTTAAAAGTCCAAGAAGAAAAGGTAAAAGCCTTGGAGAGGCAACGTGAGGAAGACCAAAAAGACTTGAAGAAACTCAAAACCTTGTTAAAGAATCTCATTCCTAAAAAAAGGAAGACAAATGAACCCACTTCGATCTTTTGTTGTATTTTTCTTTCTTTGTAAAATTTTTCAAACTCTAATGAAATGATTATTTGGTTAGTTGTATCTTGTCATATACTAATGTTTCAGGTACCATACATTGTTTTTCCATTCACTTCAATTCTTTTTGAAAATCACAAAGGGGGAGAAGGAAAAAGAACTACTCCTAAGGAGGAGAAAGGAAAATTTCTAAGAGAAATATCCTTAAAGAAAGGGGGAGTTTCCCACTACGAAGTTTTTCATTCTTACAATAATGAAAACTCCACTCCGGAAACTCAGAATGCAATCCTTAGAGTTTCAATACCTAAGGGGGAGTTAGTTGTATTCATGTTCATACATGAACAAAGGGAGATAAGTGTTTAATTTCAAAGTCTAATGAAATTTTTCAAAATCCTTATATGCTTTTTCGAAAGGATGTTTGTGCTTTCCAAAAAGGGGGAGATTGTTGAGTCAATAAGGTTTTCCTTATGACTTTTCCATTCCTTCGTATTTTGAAAATCACAAACACCTTATACTTAAGAAAATATAAGTTTCACCTCTATAAGGAAAATTTACTTCTTTAAGGAAATTTACCCTCACCTAGATTTTCTTATACATAAAAATATTTTTCCTTAGAATAAAAACCGGATTCAGACCCAAAATTCCAAAAGCCATATAATGTAAATATTTGGTGCATTCTGTTTTTAGGATCCGAATTCTAGATGTGAGCTGAAATGAAGTTCCAATCCGAATTTTGGACTCCGAACTTTCATGAGTTAGACTCCGAACTCTTATGAAGTTCGACTCCGAACTTTCATGAGTTTCACTCCGAACTCTTAAGTAGTTCGACTATGAACTCTTAAGTAGTTCGACTCCGAACTCTTAAGTAGTTCGACTCCGAACTCTTAAGTAGTTCGACTCCAAACTCTTAAGTAGTTCGACTCTGAACTCTTAAGTAGCTCGACTCCGAACTTTTACTGGTTTGACTTCGAACTCTGCAAGTTTAGATTCCAATATCTGGTGAAACCAGACTCTGAATTCCTTTAAAACAGAATCTAAACATTTCTTAACATAGACTCCGAATTTCATTTTGGTTACACTCCGAACTTTTAATTTGCTTACACTTCAAAATTTTGTATGGAATTTACTTACATATGCACCATTTCAAAACGACGTCGTCCATTCAGTTATACAAGATTTATTATTAAATGGCGACGTTCATTCTGGTTCTAATTAACCGTTGGTTGAGTTACACGTGTACAAGTCCCTCCGAATTTCATGGAAAATATGACCATTGGAGGAGGGAGCCGACCGTTGGAAATTTTCCTATAAATAGGAGCTCATTTGAAAGAGCTCAAAATGAGGTTGATCGATCTAGAGACCACATGCGGTTAAGGTTATTTCTAGAGAGAGAATATTTTCATGCTTTGTGCGTACTGAACCGCTCGTTCAGATTGCTTCATGTGACTCCGAATGTTGGTGATTACATTCGAGGGCTTTCAGGGATAGGAAGACAGAGGTGCCGACTACCATGAAGCTCGAGGGCTTCCTTGCTGAGGAAGACAGAGGTTCCAACTACCTTGAAGTTGAGGGCTTGTGGGGATAGCAAGATAGAGATTCCAATCTTCGTATCGAGGGTTTACCCTGGTGTGGGTAAGACACACTTGGTTGAAAGTATAAATCAAGGGACCTTTATCCAAGGTTGTTGGATACCCTTCTCTTTGGGTTAAAAGACTTATATCTTGTTACTTGTAGTTTTACTACTTGTCGGTTTCCACTGCATATTGTATTGTAAGGAAAGTTTAACCTTCTTATATTTCCTTACACTTGTACTCTGATATGTTTAGATTCTATACGCTTTAAGGTAGAATCTCATATTGTAAACCTTAGTTCCAATTCTCGAATTGGTGTTAGAGGCATTGTGAATATGCTTAGTTTAACTTTTTTAAACTTATATATTTCCTTGTCTTAGGAAAACATAGTTATCTATAACCAACTTTAAAGGTTCCAAAGGAATTTTTAAATTGTACAATTCACCCCCCTCTTGTATTTTGAGCATCTACATCATTATTTCGATCCTACATCATGGAACCCTAGCCATCGCTGAGCTGGTCCCACACGGCGCTGTAATAACCCAAGATTTTATAAGATATATTCTTTTTAATTTCTTTCATATCTTCTGCTGTACGATACACCAAGATTATCTTACACTATACACAACACCGTATTAGCTTGCAGTCTACGCAACACTAATCCTGGATCGTGTTACACACAATTTCATGTTTGATTGATAGTAGTTATTCTACGAAACATTGAGTATATATATATATGTATTCAATGTATTTTGTTATACACAGCAAAAAAGGAGTTGTGCACTACACGCAACCCTGACTTGGCTTGCATTACACGCAATCGTGACCTTCCTCGATAGCGTGTGTTGTACGCAATACCGAGTTTTACTAAACAATGATATATTATTATAATATTATTATGAACTAGCCGTTATGAATATTATTTACTAAATTTTCAATTTTATAACATTATTATTCATCTTAAAATTTTTCTAGAACATGGTATAAGAACAAAATAAATTTTTCGGGTAAAATAAGTATTTTTCAAAAAATGCAGTTTTGCCGCCTTTTGATGACGCACCCACTTTAAATCTAGTTTTTGACATGTTTATAAGTTCAATTTTAAAAAATAAAATTATTCTTTGGAATCAGGATATAAAATTTTACCTTGGATAAATTTTTCATATTATTCTGATAACTTTCATATTTTAATGAATAGTAAAAACACGCTATATTTTAATTAAAAACAACTTTTTTCATCGTAATAACTTATGTGGTTAAATTATAATATTGAATGGTTTTAAAGTATAAATAGAATATATTTTTACCATTTAATATAATGTAAGTCATTAGCGTTGATTTTATATTGAATTCGTAGGTTAAATCAATTCAATCTTTTGCAATGTTTTAAACAAAAACCCGTTTTCATTCGACAACGAGATTAATTTAAATTTAATTTCTGTAACTTCTGTGAATTGAATTTGAAACAATGGATTCAATATTTGGAATCATAGGGTCCAAATTATGTTAATAGTCTACTTTTTATTTTTGGGAATTATGAATAGTAACTATGGTAAATTTTATTTACCATAGTTAAAGGTAAATCGGGTAATTAAGGATGAATATAATATTATAAAATTACCCTAAAACATGCCAAAATTATATTGGATGACTAAAAGTCGACCCATATCACCTAAGGGTCGGATTAGATTCATTTTATGGACTTTTGACCATGAAAATAGTTTAATTATTATTAAAACCAAAGAAAGTGACAACATGTCACTCTCTTAAATCTTATAAGTCTAATAATTTTAATTTAGTGATAAACATCATAAAACATCGAACATGAATAGTCTACAGAAATATAATAAAAGTATCTACATCATGATAATTTATTTAGATTTTTTAGGGATTAAATAATTATCATTAATGGTGATACATTAATGATGCATAAATTATTTATTAAGTGAAAAATCAGTAATATAGTTTTTATTGAAATAATAATAACCATTAAAAGGCCCACAAACCTGACCAAAACTTATTTTTAGTGTATATCTATACCATAAGCATCTAATTACCTAATATATAACCGTTTGGAGTATTATAAAAGTGATTATGACACATATATTATTTTATTTTAAATGATGCCAAAGTTGTCACCTTCATAATTTAATAAATATAAAAATTTAAATATTGTTATTTTAAGATGATAAATTCTAGTAAAAGTATTATTGTGAAAGGTAATAGATTTATCTTCATCATAGGATTTTATTTATAATTTTTATGCGATAAATATGTATATTAAATAATTATACAAAAATGTTGTAGTAATTATTTTATTAAGAGATAAACCAAATAAATGGTTTAAAAAATAATAAAATAAATATTATATGAAATATTTAATGTTCTCCACTAATGTTTTAGATACATATGGCCTTTTATGAATCTATTAAATCTTTTAGTTCGAACATATCTTCTGTATATATTTTATTTAAATTCATATAAATGAATAGTGTCAAAATTGACACTATTGTTATTTTATAAAAATAACATATTATAAAATTGTTTAAAAATCACAAAAATATTTAAAAATTATAAATTTAAATTTATATGGTCTAAAATGTTATAAAGTATCCAATTATGGAAAATTCACAACAAATAAGTAATTTTTTGTTATAATTTTAAATTTAGAATGTTATTACCACAAATAAAATTAAATTGATTAAGTAAGGACAAATCAAGTTGATAATGTTTAAAATAATTTCCTAACATGTCTAAATTTTATTGGTTGATGAGATTAAAACCCTATCTCATCTTATATTCGAATATGAGTCATTTTTTGAGGTAATTAAGTGGGGTTAGATTTATTATAAATTAATATTTTTAAGATTTCCAAAGGTGCCCCTCTCCTCCCTTATAAAAGGGCACCTCCTCCCTCTCTTCCTCACACCAATTTGAGCCTTTAAGCTTAGATAAACCCTGACCATTTACCTTATCAACTTCACTAGAAACACCCTAGAGGTCCTGGTCTTCTTCAAAGACCAATTTTAGTACCCTAAGAGGAGGGTTCAAAGAGGCATGTCAAAGAAGAGGTAATATCCGTTACCGATTCTTTCAATTTTATTTCTTCTTCAACTTCTTCTTCTTTAGTTGTTTCATTATGAAGTAATAACATAAGTATCACTCATATACTGATATGTTATTATAAGTATGAAACAACCATATTTCACCATCTATCCACCCTATGGAAAATGAAATCACCGCGCGTGCGTACGTACGGAATACCGTCTCCACACCGTGGTGTAATCTATTTTCCACCACCACCTTACTTGGATGGGTATAATGGTGAAATTAATGAATATATATGATTATTGTAAAGTGATATTTATTATGTAATATTATACATACACTTTAATATAATTCGATGATCATGGTAATGATATCATCGCTCGTGCGTACGTACGGAATACCGTCTCCACGACGCGATGAGATTCACTCTCCATGATAACCATTCAAGAATGATTATAAAGTATATATAATAAGTAATCATAAACTATATGACATAATAATGCTACTGGATTTATGTATATATATATTTATGTCATCTACTTAATTCCATTCAATTCAATAAGGAAACGAAAACAGCGTTCATGCGTACGTACAACCTACCGTCTCCATGAACGATGTATTTCTTTCCATTTATCAATCAATTATATATATGTATATTAAGAATATATATTATATATAAATCATGTTTTATATTCTGGAATTAAGTAATCATGATCTAAGTAATCATATGAATAATTACAAGTCAAAACACGGATGGAAAATGAAACGATTTTACCCAAAACACTCTTTAACATGGAATTTACAAAAGAACGGGTAATATAAAGTCATAAGTGAACCATATATGATATAATAACAATGAATATGATTCTTTAATAAGTCAATGACATTATCTAAATCATTATACAGGAGGTCTGGACACGTACGAAGCATATCGGACCTAAGGTAAGGGATAATTTTGAAAATCTCATTTTTTTATCCGAGATTGCTTATACGTAAGTATTTACTGGGGTTATTGTTATCATCCATGTCCATGTTTTCTAACAGTGTTTTTATGTATGTTTAATGTCCTTTATACCCATTTTTGACTTTTACTACATGGTATTTATGGAATCTTTCTATTACAAGGTACTTTTTTTACTTTTCCGACAAAAGTACGAGGAGAATGTTATTTTTAACTTATACGGAGTGAACAGATTTTTATGGTTTTATAAAGAATTATTTTCATGAAGCTTTATCCAAAATATTTCATGACTATTTTCAACAAAAACGTTTTCTTCTAAAATTTCATGACATTTTGTGAAAAGAAAATCATTTTGATGAAAAAATGATATTTTCCTCAAGAATTCATTTCAAGTGTATTATCAAAACAATTTTCATCTAAGATGACATTATTATACATGTGTATATTTCAAGTATCATGTCTCTATGATTTACATGGTTTCACTTTTATTATTATGAAATGATATCCATTTCTTTTATATGGATTATGTGATGATGGGATGATGTTTATGAAACCCATTTTATTTATTGAGTTATTATGAATGATGTATGTTTATTTTGTGGCACAAGTAAGAATGATTTAATTATAAGATGGGTGGGACCTATATCTCCCTCCAATGCATTGGGTTAAGATTTATATCTAATGAGATAGACATGGCTGGAAAGGAAAGTTAAACCGGTTCAGTAATACAGGACTGGAACGAGGAGTGAACTCGATTCAGAAAGGGACTTTGTCCACTAAGATGGTCTTGGCAGCAATTCCTTGTCTAATATGGAAATCATATCATGTGATTAATGGTTTCCACAATTACATGTTTTATTACCATGCTATTTTATCATTTTTAAAGTTTCTTTATGATCTATGCCATATGTACTTCCATGTTTTATGTCATTGCTCAATATTTTGATGTTTAAACATTATGTTGATGTTTTTAAGTTCAAATGTATATGTTATGATTTATTTTATCCATGCTTACCCTTACTGAGCATTTGAGCTCACCGTTTTTATGTTTTCTTTTCCCCAGGATATAAAGAAAGGTTTTAGGTAAGAAAAAAAGGGGAATATCTTTATGGGAGATGTTGAAGATCTTTCACCATGATTACAAGATTACGTTCCAAGTTTCCGAAGACACTAAACTATTGTGGTCCTTGTGTGTCTGTTTTTGTTATGTATTAAGTATTCCACAAAATTAATGTAATGTTCATGTACGTCAAGCTTCGGGTCTCTACATTTGGTATCAGAGGAAAGGTTTTGTCAAACTTTGGAAACTAGGATGTGAAAACGTTAGTGAGATCCCTAGAGATATTTCTAAGGTATGTCTATGGATATAACTAAGGATAAGTATACATATAGGATATAGTCCTAGAACTATGGTAACGATCATAGAATTTAACCTAAGATGTTAGATATTGAGGGTACTTCCCCTTTACTATGTTGTTTTCCCTAGAATTATTTTTTCCTTTCACACTATTCTTTTTGGGTTTTAGAAAATGGCTGGAAACAGGAAGATTCACAATAATGGAGGATATAACGGACAATGGAATGATATTCTTCATGAGCAACCAAATGAAATGAGATTTGGAAGTCCAAACATCATTATTATGCCTAATCAGAAATTTCATAATATGATCAATAATCTCAACTTTGGTAATTTTCCCGACTCAGATAATAAGAGAAAGATGGAGTTTCATGATGGTCATAGAGGAAAGAAAGTTCAATTTCCCTCATGTAAATCATGTGGGAAGAGGCATCAGGGAGATTGTTTCAAAGGAACTAGAAGATGCTTTGGGTGTGGAAAAGAAGGACACAAAGCCAGTAAGTGCAAAGGAAAAGGTTCAGTTAACACCATAGACAAGGATAATGGTATTGCTATGACATCAAAAATGATTAGATGGTTTAAATGTGGAATGTATGGGCATTATGCAAACCAATGACCTAAGGGAAAATCTCATGAAGAGAATCAGCATGGTCATACGGGTAGTATTTATGTGGATGATGATGAAGAGACTACAAATGAAATATGAGATGAAATAAATGATGAAGCTCAGCTAGTGGTTTAAGAAGTTAGTGGAATGATTGTATGTTTATAAAAAATAATGTATGGTACTATGGAATAAAGAATCATCTAAGGATTGTTACACTATTTTTTTCCTAAAGTATATGAAAGTATATGTTGAATGGTACCGGTAACCATGGAAGGTTATTCAGATATTTTTGGAAAGTAGATGATATGCGTATAATGAAGGGATAAGAAGATAATGAGATGTTTGATTGTATTCATCAGCTCATGACTGATATAAGGACTAAGTGATATTATGGTTTGATTATATAGAAATTTTGGGATTTTGGTATGTGGAAAGTGTTAACTTTTGACAACATTCATGTTTTAACTAAGGTTAAATGGGTATTCATTTTTCAACAGAATACATGATTAAGGTATTCACATGTTTGTAATTTGACCAACAAGATATATCTTATGATATATGGGGGATAAATGATGGAATTCACGTGATTGTTATGTGACATTTCAAGTAATCATTTTCTTTATACTATGAGCTTGGACCGAAGTATTTTAGATAAGCCTAAATATTGCAATGGATTATGTTGGACATAATTTAGTATTGTTTAAGGATAGAACTTTTTTGGTTATTATTGATGGGATGTTATAGTAATGTAGTTTTAGAAAAAGGACAACCTGCAGGACTGGCGACAACCCATCGCATCAGACAAGGCTGTGGGAATTGAACCCACAAACGAAGTGCGACTGTCCTTTATCACCTACCACTAGCCTACAGGAAGTCCCTAGTTAGTAGAAACTAGTTTTATTTTATTAAGTGGTATGATATATGAAGTATAAGTTCATTTTTGGAACCATATACGATTAATCTAACCATATGATGGACTTATAACTTTTGCTAACCTTTAGTTTGAAACAGATGGAATGGCCCATCATTCTATCACATGATCTGCTAACACATCACGAATAACAAATTCAACTTCATTTCATTAAGGGATGAAGTGGAAATTGTTCAATTCACGAACAACAGTGAGATTGTACCAAAATCATGTAAGTATTTCTTTTAATTCATCAACTTTAGGGAAATGATCTTGAAAACCAAAAATGTTGTCTTAGTGACCTTATATCCGATGAATCAGATGGTACCTTAGATCATCACAAATCTATGGCTTTGTGATTGTTGTCTTTTTCATAGCCATGTTCTCTACCACTCTCTATCAGAACGTGATGGTTAGATTTATCTTCCATATCCATATTTTCACCTATGTTATCCTATGTGGAAACCCAGTGATTAGTTTATTTGGGTAACTGTTATGTTTCATACTTTAGTTTATAAAGATAAGTTTTGGTATTCCTTTTTATGATGTGGGTTTCAATTAAAGATCCTTTCAAGTAGAAAACCATTTATAACCCCGACGAATTTCGAGGGAGAAATTCATTTTAAGGGGGGTAGAATGTAATAACCCGAGATTTTATAAGATATATTCTTTTTAATTTCTTTCATATCTTCTGTTGTATGATACAAAAAGATTATCATGCGCTATATGCAACACTGTATTAGCTTTCAGTATACGCAACACTAATCCTGGATCGTGTTACACACAATTTCATGTTTGTTTGATAGTAGTTATTCTACGAAACATTAATTATATATATATATGTATTCAATGTATTTTGTTATACGCAGCAAAAAAGGAGTCATGCACTACACGCAACCCTGACTTGGCTTGCATTACACGCAATCGCGACCTTCCTCGATAGCGTGTGTTGTATGCAATACTGAGTTTTACTAAACAACGATATATTATTATAATATTATTAAGAATTAGCCATTATGAATAGTATTAACTAAATTTTGAATTTTATAACATTATTATTCATCTTACACATTTTCTAGAACATGGTATAAGAACAAAATAATTTTTTCGGGTAAAATAAGTATTTTACAAAAAATGCAGTTTTGCCGCCTTTTGATGGCGCACCCACTTTAAATCTAGTTTTTGACATGTTTATAAGTTCAATTTTACAAAATAAAATTATTCTTTGGAATCGGGATATAAAATTTTACCTTCGATAAATTTTTCATATTATTCTGATAACTTTCATATTTTAATAAATAGTAAAAACACGCTATATTTTAATTAAAAACAACTTTTTTCATCATATTAAATTATGTGGTTAAATTATAATATTGAATGGTTTTAAAGTATAAATAGAATATATTTTTACAATTTAATATAATTTATGTCATTAGCGTTGATTTTACATTGAATTCGTAGGTTAAATCAATTCAATCTTTTGCAATGTTTTAAACAAAAACTCGTCTTCATTCGACAATGAGATTAATTTTAATTAAATTTCTGCAATTTCTATGTATTGAATTTGAAAAAATGGATACCATATTTGGAATCAGTGGGTCCAAATTATGTTAATATGCTACTTTTTATTTTTGGGAATTATGAATAGTAACTACGGTAAATTTTATTTACCATAGTTAAAGGTAAATCAGGTAATTAAGGGTGAATATAATATTATAAAATTACCCTAAAACATTCCAAAATTCTATTTGATGACTAAAAGTAGACCCATATCATCTAAGGGTCAGATTAGATTTATTTTATGGACTTTTGACCATGAAAATAATTTAATTATTATTAAAACCAAAGAAAGTGACAACATGTCACTCTCTTAAATCTTATAAGTATAATAATTTTAATTTAGTGATAAAAATCATAAAACTTCGAACATGAATATTATACAGAAATATAATAAAATTATCTACATCATGATAATTTATTTTGATTTTTTAGGGATTAAATAATTATCATTAATGGTGATACATTAATGATGCAGAAATTATTTATTAAGTGAAAAATCAGTAATATAGTTTTTATTGAAATAATAATACCCATTAAAAGGCCCAAAAACCTGACCAAAACTTATTTTTAGTGTATATATATACCATAATCATCTAAGGACCTAATATATAACCGTTTGGAGTCTTATAAAAGTGATTATGACACTTATATTATTTTATTTTAAATGATGCCAAAGTTGTCACATTCATAATTTAATAAATATAAAAATTTAAATATTGTGATTTTAAGATGATAAATTCGAGTATAAGTGTTATTGTGAAATTTAATAGATTTATCTTCATCATAGGATTTTATTTTTAATTTTTATGCAACAAATAAGTATATTAAATAATTATACAAAACTTTTGTAGTAATTATTTTATTAAGAGATAAACCAAATAAATGGTTTTAAAAATAATAAAATAAATATTATATGAACTATTTAATGTTCTCCACTAATTTTCTAGATACATATGGACTTTTATGAATATATTAAAGCTCTTATTTAGAACATATCTTCTGTATATATTTGTATTTAAATTCATATAAATGAATAATGTCAAAATTGACTCTATTGTTATTTTATAAAAATAACATATTATAAAATTGTTTAAAAATCACAAAAATATTTAAAAATTATCAATTTAAATTTATATGGTCTAAAATGTAATAACGTATCCAATTATGGACAATTCACAACAAATAAGTAATTTTTTGTTATAATTTAAAATTTAGAATGTTATTACCACAAATAAAATTAAATTGATTAAGTAAGGATAAATCAAGTTGATAATGTTTAAAAAAATTTCCTAACATGTATAAATTTTATTGTTGGATGATATTAAAACCCTATCTCATATTATATTCTAATATGAGTCATTTTTGGAGGTTTTTAAGTGGGGTTAAATTTATTATAAATTAATATTTTTAAGATTTCCAAAGGTGCCCCTCTCCCCCCTTATAAAAGGGGACCTCCTCCCTCTCTTCCTCACACCAATTTGAGCCTTTAAGCTCGGCCAAACCCTGAACATTTCCCTTCTCAACTTCCCTATCAACATCCTAGAGGTCCTGTTCTTCTTAAAAGACAAATTTTAGTACCCTAAGAGGAGGATTCAAAGAGGCGTGTCAAAGAAGAGGTAATATCCGTTACCGATTCTTTCAATTTTCTTTCTTCTTCAAATTCTTCTTATTTATTTGTTTCATTATGAAGTAATAACATCAGTATCACTAATATAATTATATTTTATTATAAGTATGAAACAACCATATTTTCACCATCTATCCATCCTATGGAAAATGAAATCACCGCGCGTGCGTACGTACGGAATACCGTCTCCACGCCGTGGTGTAATCTACTTTCCACCACCACCTTACTTGGATGGGTATAATGGTGAAAGTAATGAATATATATGATTATTGTAAAGTTATATTTATTCTTTAATATTATACATACACTTTAATATAATTCGACGATCATGGGAATGATATCATCGCTCGTGCGTACGTACGGAATACTGTCTCCACGACGCGATGAGATTCACTCTCCATGATAACCATTCAAGAATGATTATAAAGTATATATAATAAGTAATCATAAAATATATGAAATAATAATGCTACTGGATTTATGTATATATATATTTATGTCATCTACTTAATTCCATTCAATTCAATAAGGAAACGAAAACAGCGTTCATGCGTACGTACGGCCTACCGTCTCCATGAACAGTGTATTTCTTTCCATTTATCGATCTATTATATATATGTATATTATGAATATATATTATATATAAATAATGTTTTATATTATGTAATTAAGTAATCATGATCTAAGTAATCATATGAATAATTAAAAGTCAAAACACGGACGACAAATGAAACGATTTTAACCAAAACACTCTTTAACATGGAATTTACAAAAGAACGGGTAATATAAAGTCATAAGTGAACCATATATGATATAATAACAATGAATATGATTCTGTAATAAGTCAATGACATTATTTAAATCATTATACAGGAGTTTCGGATACGTACGAATCATATCAGACCTAAGGTAAGGGATAATGTTTCAAATCTCATTTTTTTATCCGAGATTGCTTATACGTAAGTATTTACTGGGGTTATTGTTATCATCCATGTCCATGTTTTCTAAAAGTTTTTTTATGTATGTTTAATGTCCTTTCTACCCATTTTTTACTTTTACTACATGGTATGTATGGAATCTTTCTATTACGAGGTACATTTTTTGACTTTTCCGACAAAAGTACGAGGAGAATGTTATTTTTAACTTATACGACGTGAACAGATTTTTATGGTTTTAGAAAGCCTTATTTTCATGAAGCTTCCTCCAAAATATTTCATGACTATTTTCAACAAAAACCTTTTCTTCTAAAATTTCATGACATTTTGTGAAAAGAAAATGATTTTGATGAAAAAAGGATATTTTCCTCAAGAATTCATTTCAAGTGTATTATCAAAACCATTTTCATCTAAGATGACATTATTATACATGTGTATGTTTCAAGTATCATGTCTCTATGATTTACATGGTTTCACTTTTCTTATTATGAAATGATATCCATTTATTTTATATGGATTATGTGATGATGGGATGATGTTTATGAAACCCATTTTATTTATTGGGTTATTATGAATGATGTATGTTTATTTTATGGAACACGTAAGAATGATTTCATTATGAGATGGGTGGGACCTATACCTCCATCCAATGCATTGGGTTAAGATTTATATATCATGATATAGACATGGCTGGAACGGAAAGTTAAACCGGTTCAGTAATACAGGACTGGAACGAGGAGTGAACTCGATTCAGAAAGGGACTTTGTCCACTAAGATGGTCTTGGAAGCAATGTCTTGGCTAATATGGAAATCATATCATGTGCTTAATGGTTTCCAAAATTACATGTTTTATTCCCATGCTATTTTATCAGTCTTAATGTTTCTTTATGATCTATTCCATATGTACTTCCATGTTTTATGTCATTTCTCAAGATTTTGATGTTTAAACATTATGTTGATGTTTTTAAGTTCAAATGTATATGGTATGTTTTATTTTATCCATGCATACCCTTACTAAGCATTTGAGCTCACCCTTTTTATGTTTTATTTTCCCCATGATATAAAGAAAGGTTTTAGGTAAGAAAAAAAAGGGGAAGATCTTTATGGGAGATGTTGAAGATCTTTCACCATGATTAGAAGATTAAATTCCAATTTTCCAAAGACACTAAACTATTACGGTCCTTGTGTGTTTGTTTTTGTTATGTATTTAGTATTCCGCAAAAGTAATGTAATGTTCATGTACGTCAAGCTTCGGGTCTCTACAACGCATTCTTCAAAATATACGCCGTGTTCTTCGGAAATTTCTATAAATGAAACCTATGACCACCGCACCCCAGTTTCTCCTCCAATACTTGATCCAGCCACACTATCACCTCGAAACACCAGGTTTTAGGGGGGCCTGACCTTAAGGAGCTAAATATATCTGTTTTGGGCCTCCGATCAGCCCTAAAAACGCGTTCTGATTCACTGGAAAGAAGAATGATCAAAGAATGTGAACTCCAAAACCGTGTTGATTCGTCTGCCTCCATCGTTGTGGCACCTCCGCTAGGTCATCACAATGTCAGATCTCCAATTTGGGATCATTGCGTTGCAGAACGAGTGCGCAACGATCCATTGTTCGTCACCCCATGAAGAACATGAAGAACACAAGTAAAAAGGGGGAAAAATCCAAAAGCAAATCGAGGAACGAACCACTGATGTCGTTAGTCACAATGTTGATCTGCTGCCATTAGTAGGATCAAACGGAGAAGAATCAAAATAACAAAAAAATATAGCATGGATTAATTCGCCGAGATCAACCCAATAAAACCCTCCCTTAAGAACGTATGATCTACGGATCAACCTATTTGTGGGTTGATCTGCATTCATTGTTTAATCGAAGAATGAGGAAGAATTAAATCAAAATAACAAACCCCAACCTCGGTTGTCGATGAAGAGGGAGATCGGTCATCAGTCAAGATTCGATCTCACTACACAACGATCCACGCACCGTCGTTCATCGGCGTTTGTCAAAAATACTCTAAGATTGGATCTTATCTAAAGATCCAGAGGATTCTAGGGGAAAACTACAAGGTTAAAAGTATAACCCTTTGCTCCAGCTCATTTGAAAAAATTAGCATCTTTTCATTATGGAAACATTTTAAAATAAAATAAATTATTAATTTATTTTTATTTTTATTAAAACTTCATAAAACTAACTTTTTAAGCCGACCCGCGCCGGTCAATATTAGGCCCTACCTAAGGTAAAGTTGCTGCTCTAAATGTAATGGTGACCTTATATTTCTAATCTGGGAACTTTTTTAAATGTTATTACACTTTTACAGGAAAACCAATCACGTGCGCTCTATTTAAAATTTTAATTTAATTCAAACATTTATTCCAGAAACTCTGGGCTTCCGAATCACACACAGTTGAAAGGTCTGGTCTTGAAATAATTCCATATAATATTCAAAAATAATACACGGAAAATCTGAGACATTACATGCAGTATTTAAATAACTGATGAACCAAGTATTCTATTTTTATCATGATTCATTTGTTTTGATTTTCATGGATGATATATTGGTGTATTCTCATAACCAACATGACCATGCCACCCATATTGAGATCATTTTGAGTACACTAAGAGATAATCAGTTAAATTCTAAGCTCACAAAGTTCCACTTCTGGATGGATCAGATTGACTTCCTCAGTCACGTCATCTCAAAGTCAGGAGTATCAGTGGACCCATATAAGGTGAGAAGTAGATGCCTATGAGCATCCCAAGAACAACTTTGAGGTGCAGAGTTTTATAAGGATGGATGGTTACTAAAGGAGTTTTATACTATACTTATCACTCTTAGCAGCACCAATTATGGGTTTGAAAAAGAAGGGTGTGAAGTACATATGGTCAGATTCATGGGATACAACCTTTCAGGAGCTGAAAGGGAGATTAACGTCAGCTCCAATACTGATTTTTCTAGAGATGGGTAGGAGTTACACTATGTAAAACGATGAATCATGTATCGGGATAAGATAAGTTCTTATGCTGAAGGATCGAGTCATTATGTATGGGTCTCAGTAGTTGAGGCCACATGATAGGAAGTAACTGATGCATGGTCTTGAGTTAGCTATGGTTGTTCATTCTTTATACTATTGAAGACATTACTTATTAGGGGATAATTTTTTGGTGTACACGGACCACAAAAGTCTCAAGTACATCTTTACTATTCATGATCTAAATCTGAGGTAGTGAAGGTGAGTAGAATACCTTTAGTCTTTCAACTTCGAGCTTACCTATATGCCTGTAAAAGGAAATGCAATGGTTGATGCACTGAGTAAGAGGACTCAGATTCCAGCAGTGCATAAGGCTAGTAGAAAGTGTCAGCTTATGGCATTGTTCTCTAAGTTCAAATTGGAGGTTCATGACACTTAGGAAAATACTTTTCTTGCATCCTTAACTATTATATATACATTATTAGATAGAGTTAAGACAAGGAAACTATCATATTCATAAGGCCTAGTTCTATGGGAGATTATTTTAGGTAACGACACTCCTCCTAGTTGGACCATTTATGAGGATGAATTTCTATAGTTATAGGGTCATGTATGGGTATTAGTAGACTTTCATGAGGAGATGATGTTGGATTTTCATGCTTTAGTTTGGTCAGTGCATCCTTGTGTCACCAAGATGTATCAGGATTTACATCGTCAATACTGGTGGCCATGTATGAAGATAGATGTAGTTGGTTTTGTCATGAGATGTTCCTCTTGTCAGCAGGTGAATGTGGAACACTAAAGAGCAGCATGAATTTTGCAGTAGCTACCCATTCCAAAGTGGAAATGGAATGACATTGCGATGTATTTCATGATGGGTTTACCATGGTCACCCCGAGGTAATGATGTAGTATGGGTTATGGTAGATAAGATTTTGAAGGTTTCAAATTTCTTACCGATCAAGGAAACCTTTGATGTTGATAAGATTAAGAGGTTGTACATCTGTGAGATTTTATGACTGCATGAGGTCCCACATTCTATCATTTTTGATAGGTATTCATGATTCACTTCTCATTTCTATAAAGGGATACAGAGGGGTTTGGGTACACAGGTGATTCTAAGAACATCTTATCACCCCTAGACATATTTTCAGTCTGAGCTCACGATTTTGGTGCTGGAGGACATGCTTCGGGCATGCATCCTATATTTCAGGGGTTATTTGGAGACACACATACCCCTTATTGAGTTCTCCTACAACAATTTATTCTAGGATACTATTTATATGATTCCATATGTGGCTTTGTATGGTAGGACATGCTGATCACCCCTGTGTGGGTTGGAGGTAGGAGAGGAAATGATTCTGGGAGCTCATCTTGTCCAGAAGACCACTGAGTAGGTCCAGTTGATTCAAAAGTGGAAGGATAATGTACAGTCTCATCAGAAATCATATGTCAATCACAATAGAACACCTTTGTAGTTCGAGTTTGGGGATCAAGTTTTCCTACGTCTCGCATCGAGGTTGGGACATAAGAGGATCATGAGATAGTGTAAGATTTCACCAAGACACATCGGTCTGTTTGATATTCTAGAGAGGGTCAGATCTATTGCCTATAGATTGCAGTTACCCTAGAGGTACAAGTCTATGCATGATGTATTCTACATTTCTCAGTTGTGATGTTACTTTTCATACCTATCTCACACCTTTTAGCCCGAGGAAGTGGAGTTGTTGGAAGATATTTCCTTTGATGGGCACCCCATTTGTATTGTGGATCATAACACAAAGGTTATTTGTGGATGGTAAGTTATTTTGGTATCGATTCTATGGTATCATGGTTGAGTGCAGGATGAGACTTGGGAGAGAGAGGCTGATGTACGATCACAGTGGCCGGAGTTGTTCTCAGATAGTTCTTCATCACTATTAGAAGGGAAATTAAGGGACAAATTACGTTAAGGGGTGAAGTTCGTAAGAACCTGATTCTTCGTCTATGGTATAGATATTTCATTTTCAGTTTATACTTATAAAAATGGTGGGAAAGAGGTAAAGGGCTGGTTTTAGTCCTGTTACACGATGTGACTAGGACCTGCATGCCATGTACTTTTATATACATGCTATGTATGGAGGGATACATGCCATGTAATCCTAGTACACAACCATGTAATGGTCTGGGTAGATATTTTACGGATTGGGAATTTAGTTTCATGCACATGCCATGTAATTTTATTTTTTTTATTAAATTGGGAATTGTCCTTGTTTTTGGAAGACAGAAAGAAACAAGCCATTTTGACGAGCAGTACGCCCAAGAAAAATCCAAATTGGAATTATTCTCCTGTTTTGTCATCTGAAACCCAATTTAAACACCATTGAATCTGTTGAAACCCTCTCGGTGAGTTCTCAATTCCTCTTGATTATTTCTTTCTAATTTCAAATCTTGACCTAGTAATCGAGTTTTAATCATTTTTACTCATTTTATAGATCCACTCTGATTTAGGATGAATTGAAGATCAACACTGGAGGAGGAGAGTCATACTAAAACGAGGTAGGTGGTCTTGTACATTTGGTTGATTGTCGACTCGATTATATACACCAAAGTGTGGAACTCCCACTTTTAGGGTGTCACTTGATTTAATAATAAAACATGTTATTGCCTTTTGATTATTATTTAATTAATTAAATTATTTGAAATCATGTTTAGGGTTGTGAACCTTGATATAGGGACACACCATGGTTGCATTTCCATGGGATGGCTATTTGGCCAATAATTCCTAAGAGGCTTGACTTGAATTTCCATTCTTGGGTTGTGAAAATGAACTGCTTATGTGATATTAATTCTCCGCGTGAGATAATTAAATTCATATTCCATTTGATAGTTTAATTTTCATGTGATACTTGTTATATGAATCATGCCCATGTGAGTTATTTAAATGGTAATCCATGTTATAGTTTAATTCACTTGTGTTGCTTTAAATATGGAATTGAATTATGAAAAAGAGCCATAATTAGACTTGCACTACTGGAAATTGTATCTTTACCAACAGTTTAAAACCATTGGTAAAGGCTGGACAACCGTTGGTATACACTATACCAATGGTTGTCCAAACCTATGGGTCTTAAGCCATAGGGATAGACATATCCCAATGGTTCTATGAGAACTGTTTGGATATGTATGAAAAATTCATTTTACACCAACGGTTTTAGTAAACCATTGGAATAAATGTTTACCAATAGTTTTAAACCGTAGGTAATAGCAAGAATTCTCTCTACACCAACGGTTTAAAAAACCGTTAGTATAGAATTTTACAAATGGTTTCCCATTAACTGTTGGTAAATATGAAGTAAAATTATCTATGAAAACGGTTTACAAACCATTGGCATATACTTATACCAACGGTTTACATAAAACTATTGGTATAAGTTCTGATTTTACAGATATTCCAATGGTTGTAAACCGTTGGCATATTCTTTTTGTACCTGAAGCAAGCCAACTTACTGGCCTCCCCCTGTGTAGCTACAATAATTCCACCAGGCCTCCTCCACTGCAGCTGTATCAAGTCTACCAAGCCTGAAAAATTCATACATAATAGAATACTTGTGTAATACATACTCATACAACAAGTAACACAATACACCATTAACAAGTACACCTGCATAATACATACAGAATTCTGTATGAATTCATACAGAATTCATCCAACAAATAATTAATACATAAATCTGAATACCTCCAATTCTATATTTAATTACCCTCTACATGCATACCAAATTGACACATAATTTATAAGGTAATTACAACAGGTATACAGATACAACAAGTATACCCAGGGGGTGGGGTGGTGTCCAGGGGGTTGGGGGCTTTCTAGGGGGCAGGGGTGGGGGTCTAGGGGGTGGGGTGGCATCTTGGGGGGGTGGGGGTGGCCCAGGGGGTTGGGGGGCTGTCCAAGGGCGGTGGGGTGGTGTCCCGGGGGGTGGGTGTGGCTGTCCATGGGGGTGGGGGTGTCTTGGGGGGGCATCTAGGGGGTTGGGGGTGGCCAGGGGGTGGGGGCAGTTCAGGGTGGTGGTGGGGGGGGGGGGATGTCCAGGGGATGGGGGTGGTTTCCAGGGGGTTGGGGGGGCTTTCTAGGGGGTGTGGGTGTCCAGGGGGTGGGGTGGTGTCTAGGGGGTGGGGGAGGTCTAAGGGTTGGGGGGCTGTCCAAGGGGGGTGGGGTGATATCCAGGGGTGGGGGTGGCTGTCCATAGGGGTGGGGGTGTCTAGGGATGGGTGGGTGGGGGTGTCCAGGTGGTGGGGTGGTGTCTAGAAGGGGTGGGGGCGTTCAGGGGGTTGGGGGTGTCCAGGGTGGACAGTCCAGGGTGGGGGGGGGGGGGCTGTCCATGGGGGTGTCCAGGGGGTGGGGTGGTGTCTAGGGGGTGGGGGGGATTTAATGGTTTTAATGGAACGAATTTAATGTATTTTAAGATCATAGGTATTTTTAAAATGGTTTTGTAATAGTGTTTATTTAAATAGTATGTGTTTCTTTAGGAAAAAATGAATGTTTTTTGTGTCTATGGTATGAATGATGATTTGGTTATTAAGAAAAGGATTAAATTTTTATTGTGGGACAAAAATACTATATGATTTTTGAAATGGAACCTTAAAAGAGATTTTTATAAACCATTAGGGAGTTTTAAATATAAATAAGTTTGTATTCTGTGATTTTGAAATTGTTTTATGAAGAATAATTTATGATGTATCTTTATGGGATTTGTGATTTTGTGTCCCTGGTTTTAGAACATCATATTATTGTACTAAAGGATTTGTTTTTAATAATTTTTCAGAATGTTACCAATATAAATGAATCAAAAAGTCTGTAAGGGGATATCTTAGGTAGTAATTGTTGTGATCTAGCTATTTTCTTCCTAGTCTTGGTCTCTACTCAAATTCTTTTGGAAGTGGAATAGCCATGTTCTTCTAGGATAATTTATACATCGGAGTTTTTAAAATACCATCCACTATTTTTTATTGGTGATCAAGGATCCCAAGAGGCAATGAAGTGGGTATCTATGATTAATCAGATCTTTGAGTTGTTAGAAACCCTATAATAGATAGGGGTGGGGGGCTGTCCAGGGGGTGGGGTGGGGGGGATATCCAGGGGTAGGGGGTTTCCAGGGGGTGGGTGGGGCTTTCTAGGGGGTACGGAGTGTCCATGGTGTACGGGGTGTCCAGGGGGGTGGGTGGGATGTCTATGGGGGGTAGGGGGGGCTATCCATAGGGGTGGGGGATGTCTACAAGGGAAGGGGTGTATAGGGGGTGTGCAGGATGTTCACGAGGGTGGCGGGGCTATCAAGGGGGGGTTGGGGGTGTCCAGGGGGTGGGCGGGCTGTCCAGGGGGGTGGGTGGGTTGTCCATGGGGGTGGCGGGGGGAGTAAAGGGGGGTATGGGGTGTTCAATGGGGTGGGTGGGCTATGAACATGGGTTGTGGGGCTGTCCAGTGGGGTACAAGGTGTCCAAGGGGCTGGGTAGGTTGTCCACGGGGGTGTGCGGGCTATCCACGGGGGTGGGCGGCCGGTCCACGAGGGTGGGCAGGCTGTCCAGGGGGTAGGGGTTGTCCGGGGGGGGGGGTGGTGGGGGGGGATGTCCATGGGGGTGGTGGGGCTGTCCAGGGGGTAGGGGTGTCCAGGGGGTGGGAAGGGTTATCCATGGGGGTGGGGGGCTGTCTAGGGGGCTACAGGGAGCCCATGGGGGTGGGCGGGGCAGTCCAGGGGGTCGGGGGGGGGGGGGGGAGTGGGAGGGCTATCCACGAGGGTGAGCAGGGGGTGGGTGGCTATCCAAGAGGGTGTCGGGGATATCCAAGGGGGTACGAGGTGTCCACGGGGGTGGGTGGGCTGTCAACGGGGGGTGGGTGGGCTGTCCACGGGGGTGGGAGGGATGTCTAGGGGTGGCAGTGTTGGTCGGAGAGTAATGGCAAGAGGGGGGTGAATTGCCTTTTAAAAATTAATTAACAATTTAAAAACAATTAATAAATGCAGCGGAAATAAAAAGGGGCAAGACACAATTTGATAACAGAGTTCGGCTTAAACCAAAGCCTACGTCTCCGCTCCCAACTCAACCGTTGAGAGATTTACTTCATCTTTCTTTTTAATGGTTGTAGCAAGAAACCCACTAGCCGTTTTAAGGTAGGCTAGATCACCTTCATACAGCTTGCTTTTTTATTATGGTTGTAGCAAGAAACCCAAAATGAAAGTGAGGAAGAAAAGGATGGTTTGTTTTAATACAAACCCAATGAATAACTAAACAATTGAAATAAATAAATTACAACAAACTTGAGGAAGCCTTGAGTGCCAAGAGTGTGAGAGTAGTAGATGTAGAGGCATCCCAAGCTTCAAGGATGGAGGTGGATCACAAGTAGCCTTAGAGATTTGTCGTTTAGAGCTTCAAGGGATCAAAATATCATTCCAATGTATCGGTGTTGTTCCCAGCATCCATCCTCGTCTATTTATAGGAGAAATATCCCCAAATACTTCAATATGGCAGTTGGAGGGCTTTCGGAGCCGTTGGGGGTCAAGTGGACAAGTCTGGTCAAGGCCCAACGACTAGTTTGACTTTGCTTACCGGCTGACCGATGCTTGGCCACCGGCTGGCTGGTGCTCCAGACAGAAGGCAGAGCTTTCTCTCTGGGGCTCCACCGGTGGGCCGGTGCTGGGCCACCGGCTGGCCGGTGGTCGAGACAGAGAGCAAGCTCTCTGTCTGGTTCCACCGGCCGGCCGGTGGTCCAGACACCGGTCGGCCGGTGGTCGAGACAGAGAGCAAGCTCTCTGTCTGGTTCCACCGGCCGGCCGGTGGTCAGGCACCGGCTGACCGGTGGCAACTGGCAGAGAGCTTTGCTTCTGCCAGAGACCACCGGCTGGCCGGTGGACTCAGAGAGTCCTTTTTCCAGTCTTCTTGGGCCAACTCTTTGGCAACCTTGTTCCTATCATCAAACAAACTTGAAAACAAGTTAGAACACGATGAAAGTGACTGTGATCATTAAAATCCAAGAGAGAGGGGTACAAAAATCTCCCCCTATTTTGATGATCACAATCACAAAAGAGAAATCTTTTTTTTTTAAAAAGGATATGCCAAGTAAAAAAAAAGAAATAAGAAACTTGGACATGGAAAAATTTTAGTGATCATTTTAATACAAGAATTTCATAGATGTATCATGTATTTAAAATGATATTAATCTTGTAAGGATTGAAATAAAGAGAATGATTTATTTTGAAATTTTAACCATAGGTCATTTAAAAGAAACAACTGGAATAAAAAACTTAACCATTTAAAAACAGATTTTGATGAAAGTAATAACTTAAAATTGAACTTTTAAAAAGAGCACTTAGTTAAATGAAATAAGTAACTATGCAATAGAGAGTTTTTCTCCCCCTTTGGGATTATCAAAATAGGAGGAAAAGTATGAAATAAAATTAGAAAAACAATAATAAGGAAGTAAGCAATGACAAAAAAAGATTGATAGATAAGACAACTTGAATTTCATAAAAGATGAAACGTTACATAGAAAGTTAAAAATACAAATAAAAAGACAAGCCAAAACACAGGAACGACTCTATTCACTCCTAGAGGGCCGAGAGTGATGACGACGCCTGAAGGTCGGAGGAGCCGGAGGAGCCTGGACCGCCTCAAAGCGACGATCTAGAGAATCAATCCGAGAGTGGAGCTGATCAAACTGAGAGCTGAAGTAAGAAAACTGTAAGTTGAGCCGGGTCTCAATCTGATCCTGGAAGCGAAGGAACTGATCAGCCGTCACCGACAAGCTACCAGTATCAGCGGGAGGGGGCACAGCCTCAGCAGGCTCCGGTGCACCATCACCCGCTCCATCTCCCTCATCAGTAGCAGCAGCAGCAGCCTCACCTTCGTTGTCACCACTCCCTTCCTCTTCATCATCACCACTGTCCTCACTATCTGAAAGAGGATAGGCAGCGGCAATGGCAGGAGGCATGGCATGGGTAGGAGGGTGTGAATGTGTCTGAGAGGAGTAAGCCTTGAGAAGGCCCTCCTTGTCAGTAATCCACTCCTAACGCCAAGGATGCCAACGAATGTTCATCCGTTGCACCATCATAAAATTGATGATGCTATCCTTCTTTGGCTGCTCGAAGGAGGTAGCACGGAGAGGGATATCAATAAAGGTAAATATTTTGGTCAACAAGCGCCCGTGAGGTAGAGTTTTGGACCGGCGCGGGTGCTCAGCCACATAAGACATGGCCCGGAACAGGAACCGGACCAAATTGAAATGAACGCCTCTGGTGATATAAGAAAGAAGATAAATGTCAATAAATTTCACCGTATCGTGATCACAGATACGGGGTGCAAGAGTGGTCTGAATGAGGCGCTCAATGATGCGATGGTTAGGGGAGAGCTGGGAGAGCTTGACAATGGGATCGGTGGGCTGCCCTGTAAGATGCTCAAGAGCGACAGCAAGATCAAAATCAGGGTCCCAAGGAAACTCCCCCTGAGCAAAAGCATGAGGTCCAACATGAGGAATCCCTAGCATCCTGGCAATCTCCAAAGAAGTGATAGTGATGGGTTGCCCAAGAGCAGTGGTAAAAATGGTATCGACGTCGTCAGAAACTGACCACGTCAGGTGAGCATAAAATTCTTTGACAAGAAGGGGATAAATGACATCCTTCTCAGGAGGTTCAAAAAACGAATGCCAGTGTTGATATTCAATGATGGAGAAAAGCTTGAGACGAGCAGAAGAAAGCCAAGAATAATCAATTACTCTACCCGGCAGAATGACTTTGTCATGCCAAATGTCCGGAAGTTGAGGGATTGAAGGAGGAGGAGGTGCCTCTTGAGCGATACCTTTTCCCTTGCATGAAGATCGAGGACCCATGATGGAAAAAGGAAGAAAAATGAGAGAGATTGATTGAAGAAGGAGTTTGAGAGAGCAAGGAGGAAGAAGAGAGATTAGGGCAAGAGGGAGGCGCTGGTTTGGATGTGCCGCACGAGAGGGAGAGATAGAAATGGGAGGGGAAGGGTTTAATTTAATTTTTAACCCTTTCCCCGGCCGGCCCAACAAAAGAAAACCCGACACCACCGGTTAACCGGTGATGTACCACCGGTTGACCGGTGGTATTGAAATTCATAAAAAATTAAAATAAAATAAAAAAGAATTTAAATAACTTAAAAAGAAATATAAGCAAGACAAAAAGAGTCAAAGATTAAATAGTGTTCATTGACGAATCATTCCTAACTCCCCCTTAATAAAATCAAAACGTTCAACTGGGAGCGGTTTGGTAAAAATATCAGCTAATTGGAAATCAGTAGAAATGAAGTCCAAAGTGATATCCCCTTTTTGAAAATGGTCACGAAGGAAATGATGCCTTAAATCTATATGCTTAGTCCTAGAATGTTGTATTAGATTCTTAGAAATACTAATGGCACTAGTGTTGTCACACCGTATAGGGACGTGATCGTAGGAAAGGCCATAATCCAAGAGAGTGTGCTGCATCCAAATAATTTGGGCACAACAATTACCAGCTGCTACGTACTCGGCCTCGGCAGTAGAAAGGGCAACACAGTTTTTCTTTTTGCTACCCCATGAAACAAGGGACTTGCCTAGCAGATGACAGGTTCCACTAGTACTCTTACGATCTAATTGACACCCGCCAAAATCAGCATCCGAATATGAAGAAAGTTCGAAAGAAGTATTAGAGGGATAAAACAAACCAATGTTTTTGGATCCTTTTAAATACTTAAAAATTCTTTTGACCGATTTAAAATGAGATTCTTTGGGATTGGCTTGAAAATGAGCACAAAGAAAAACACTGAACATGATGTCAGGACGAGTCGCAGTTAGGTAAAGTAGACTCCCGATCATACTCCTATAAAGCTTGTTATCCACTGGTTTCCTGGCTTCATCTAACGTATGTTTACAAGAAGTACTCATGGGGGTACTAATTTCCTTTACTTGATCCATACCAAAACGACTTAAAAGTTCGTTTGTGTATTTGACTTGGTTTAGAAAAATACCATTTGAATTTTGAAAGATTTGAAAACCAAGAAAAAATTTTAATTCCCCCATAAAGCTCATTTCAAATTCTTTTCTCATTAAATCTGAAAAATCAGTACAAAGAGATTCTTTGGTTGAACCAAAGATAACGTCATCAACGTAAATTTTGACAATTAAAAGATCTTTGGAAGTGTGTTTTAAAAATAGGGTACAATCAGCTTGACCCATTTTAAAATCATTTTCTAAAAGAAATTTTGTTAACCGCTCATACCAAGCCCGAGGGGCTTGTTTTAAGCCATAGAGAGCCTTGGTTAACTTAAAAACATGATTTGGAAATTTTGGATCTTCAAAACCGGGGGGTTGTTCAACAAAGATTTTTTCTGAAATAAAACCATTTAAAAAAGCACTTTTAACATCCATTTGAAAAAGTTTGAAATTTAAGTGAGCGGCGAATGCCAACAAGATCCTAATGGATTCCAATCTAGCAACGGGTGCAAAGGTTTCACCATAATCAATTCCTTCTTCTTGATTATAGCCCTTAGCTACTAGGCGAGCCTTGTTCCGGGTTATATTTCCTTGATCATCAAGTTTGTTCCTAAAAACCCATTTAGTGCCAATAATTGGATGATCATTGGGTCTTTCAACAAGAGTCCAAACATCATTTCTAGAGAATTGATTTAATTCCTCTTGCATTGCAAGAACCCAATTCTCATCATTAATGGCATCATTAATGGTTTGAGGCTCTAGTTGAGAAAGAAAGGCTTGATGTTCAACCTCGTTGAGGATTGATCTTCTAGTTCGAGTACCGGCTTGAAGATCACCTATAACATTTTCTAAAGGATGGTCTCTAGAAGGTTTCCAAACCTTAGGCAAGGTGGAAGGCGAAGAAGGTGAAGAGGTTTCTTGATGGTCATCCTCCTTGGGAGGAGAAGAGGAATCATTCAAATGAAGCTTATCAATCTTATCTTCAACATCTTCAATGACCGGGTGAGGTTTTGGAAGAGTTTCATCAAATTTTACATGAGATGATTCTTCGATGGTTTTTGAACGTTTATTGAAGACACGATAGGCTTTTCTTGAGTTGGAGTACCCAAGAAAAATACCTTCATCGTATTTGGAATCAAATTTCCCTAGGTTATCTTTTGTGTTAAGGATAAAGCATTTACAATCAAACACTTTAAAATAACCAACTTTGGGCAATTTGCCTTTCCAAAGTTCATAGGGGGTTTTCTTAAGAAGGGGTCTTACAAGGACTCTATTGATAGTATAACAAGCAGTGTTTCCCGCCTCGGCCCAGAAATATTGAGGGAGGTTGAATTCACTAAGGAGGGTTCGAGCAATTTCTTGGAGAGTTCGGTTTCTCCTTTCAACCACTCCATTTTTTTGTGGAGTCCTAGGGGCAGAGAAGGTGTGATTGTATCCTTGAGAGGAACACAATTCATCGAATTCTTTGTTCTCGAATTCACCACCATGGTCACTACGGAGCGATATAATTTTATATCCTTTTTCGTTTTCTACTTTCCTAGAGAATTTCAAAAAGGTTCTACAAGCATCATTTTTATGAGCTAAAAAGAAAACCCAAGTGAAACGAGAAAAGTCATCTACAAGGACAAAGGTATAGGATTTTCCACCTAGACTTGCTACAGGGGTAGGACCAAAAAGATCAAGATGAAGAAGCTCAAGAGATTTTGAAGTGGACACTTCCTTCTTAGATTTGAAAGAAGATTTGTGTTGCTTGCCAAGTTGGCATGGCTCACAAATCAAATCTTTCTTAAACTTAAGTTTAGGAAGGTCACGGATGAGCTTGTTCTTATTAAGCTTTAGAAGTGAATGAGAGCTACAATGCCCCAACCTTCTATGCCAAAGCCAAGACTCATTGTCAAGAGCACTTAAACATTTAACATTTTGGCTAGCTAAAGACATTAAATCAATAATGTAAACATTTTGAAAACGGGAAGCAGAAAATATCAATTTGTTTTGAAAATCAAACACATTGCATAAATCATTTTGAAAATTCACCGAAAAACCACTATCACAAAGTTGACTAATGCTAATTAAATTATGTTTTAGAACTTTAACAAATAAAACATCTTTAATTAAGGAGGATCTACCAAAACCAATGGTACCTATTCCGATGATCTTGCTTTTTGAATTGTCACCGAAGGTAACGTATCCTCCATCGAATTCTTCAAGGGAGTTGAACTCGGAGGGATCGCCACACATGTGCCTCGAGCATCCGCTGTCGAGATACCACAAGCCTTTCGAAGGCCTACTTCTTTGGTGTTTATCCTACAAAATCAAGAGAGAATAGATTTTGGTACCCATATAAGTTTGGGTCCGGGAAGATTAGCTAAAAGAGACTTTTGAACCCATACTTGTCTAGAGGGATACATCCTAAGATATTCATCTGAGTAGGTAATGATTTTGGGGCGGCCATATCTAGCATTTTTACAATCGCATTCATAAATCATATGTCCTGTTTTTCTACAATAATTACAGAATTTATTTTGAGAGATCCCCCTTACAAAAGTAGTGGGTGCTCTAGAAGAGGTGGCTTTCTTGTTAAAGCCAAGTCCATGTGTGGTTCTAGCCGAACGTTGAGAACCTAGCAATTTGGTCAAATTTTGTTCACCTTGGGTGAACTTGGCAAGATATTCCCATAAATCTTTAATAGTTGAATTCAAAGAATCAACATTTGGAATATCTTGGACCTTAAGGGAAAGTTCCTCATTCTTTTTGAGAAGTTGATCATTTTCAGAAATTAGAATTTTGTGTTTCTTTTCTAAGGCCAAAAATTTAGAGGTAAGTTCGTGAAAACCTTCCTCTAATTGATCTCTCGCATTTTGGAGATCTTCATAAGACATTTCATTATTAAAAGAAGAAGATGAGGAAGAGGAGTCGGAAGAAGATACCTCATCAAGTGCCATTAGGCATTTTCCACCTTCATCGCTTGAGTCGCTTGAAGACATGGAGTCATCGCTTGCACTCCATGTTGACGCTTTGAAAGCCTTCTTGTTTTTCTTTTCCTTTAACCTTTTCTTGAAAAGAGAGCACTCCGGTTTGATGTGGCCTTTCTTTCCACATTCAAAGCATGTAACTTCTTTTTCTGCTTTTGGCTCTTCCTTTCGTGCCCTTTGAAAATTCTTCTTTTTCTTCATGAACTTGCTCATTTTTCTTGCAAGTTGAGCAATCTCGGATCCTCTATCATTGGAGGAGCTTTATTGCTTTGCTTTGAATGCTATGTTCTTTTTCTCCTTGAAGATGTTACCTTCTTTATCGACTTGCCTCTTCATGGTAATCTCATAGGTCATAAGTGATCCAATGAGTTCATCAACCGGCATTTTCTTGACATCTTTCGCTTCTTGGATTGCCGTCACCTTTGGAGCCCATGAGCTTGGTAGAACCCAAAGAATCTTTTTGACCATCGTCTCTGTAGAAAAATCATCTCCAAGAGACTTTCTCCCATTACACACATCAGTGAAGCGAGTAAACATTTCCGTAATAGATTCGTGTGGGTGCATGGTGAAACTTTCAAAGTCTTGACGATACATATCTAATCTAGTGTCTTTGACTTTGTTAGTGCCCTCATGGGTCACTTCCAAAAGCTTCCAAATTTCATGAGAAGTGGTGCAAGTAGAAATATGATTAAATTCATTATGGTCTAACCCACAATGAAGAGCATTCATGGCTTTGCCATCTAGCTCAAAATTAGCAATGTATTCGGGGGTCCATTTAGACTCATCTTTGCTAGAGAGAGTATAGACTTGCAAAAACATTCTATATATAGGATAGCCAATACTTCTAAGAAATGTAATCATGCGAGTTTTCCAATAATTGTAGTCGATTCCATCAAAGAATGGAGCCCGAGTCATGGAATACCCTTCGGGTGCTTGTGAGGAAGAAGCCATCACTATGGATTTTGAGTTTGTAACCGGTTAAGGTATTACACAAACTTTCCCTTTGATACCAATTGTTGGTCGGAGAGTAATGGCAAGAGGGGGGGGGGTGAATTTCCTTTTAAAAATTAATTAACAATTTAAAAACAATTAATAAATGCAGCGGAAATAAAAAGGGGCAAGACACAATTTGATAACGGAGTTCGGCTTAAACCAAAGCCTACGTCTCCGCTCCCAACTCAACCGTTGAGAGATTTACTTCAGCTTGCTTTTTAATGGTTGTAGCAAGAAACCCACTAGCCGTTTTAAGGTAGGCTAGATCACCTTCATACAGCTTGCTTTTTTATTATGGTTGTAGCAAGAAACCCAAAATGAATGTGAGGAAGAAAAGGATGGTTTGTTTTAATACAAACCCAATGAATAACTAAACAATTGAAATAAATAAATTACAACAAACTTGAGGAAGCCTTGAGCGCCAAGAGTGTGAGAGTAGTTGATATAGAGGCAGCCCAAGCTTCAAGGATGGATGTGGATCACAAGTAGCCTTAGAGATTTGTCGTTTAGAGCTTCAAGGGATCAAAATATCATTCCGATGTATCGGTGTTGTTCCCGGCATCCATCCTCGTCTATTTATAAGAGAAATATCCCCAAATACTTCAATATGGGCATTGGAGGGCTTTCGGAGCCGTTGGGGGTCAAGTGGACAAGTCTAGTCAAGGCCCAACAGCTAGTTTGACTTTGCTTACCGGCTGACCGGTGCTGGGCCACCGGCTGGCCGGTGCTCCAGACAGAAGGCAGAGCTTTCTGTCTGGGGCTCCACCGGCTGGCCGGTGGTCGAGACAGAGAGCAAGCTCTCTGTCTGGTTCCAACGGCTGGCCAGTGGTCCAGACACCGGTCGGCCGGTGGCACCTGGCAGTAGGCAAGGCCTACTGTCTGGTTCCACCGGCGGGCCGGTGGTCAGGCACCGGCTGACCGGTGGCACCTGGCAGAGAGCTTTGCTTCTGCCAGAGACCACCGGCTGGCCGGTGGTAATCCACCGGTTGGCCGGTGGTCTCAGAGAGTCCTTTTTCCAGTCTTCTTGGGCCAACTCTTTGGCAACCTTTTTCCTATCATCAAACAAACTTGAAAACAAGTTAGAACACGATGAAAGTGATTGTGATCATTAAAATCCAAGAGAGAGGGGTACAACAGACAGGGTTGTCTAAGGGGGTGGGTGGGGCTGTCTAGGGGTGTACGGGGTGTCCACGTGGGGAGGGGCTATCCAGG
This sequence comes from Viscum album, assembly GCA_963277665.1. Taxonomy (NCBI): domain Eukaryota; kingdom Viridiplantae; phylum Streptophyta; class Magnoliopsida; order Santalales; family Viscaceae; genus Viscum; species Viscum album. The sequence goes on along the minus strand of OY728119.1, from coordinate 1,677,906,324 downwards.
GGGGTGGGCGGGCTATCTAGGGGTGGTGAGGCTGTCCATGGCAGTGGTTGGGGCTATCTAGGGGGGGGGGGCTGTCCAGGGGGGTACGGGGTGTCCAGAGGGGTGGGCGTGGCTGTCTAGGGGGGTACAAGGTGTCCAGGGGGTGGGCGGGCTGTCCACAAGGGTGGGGGGTGTCCATAGGGGGAGGGGCTTTCCACGTGGGTGGGGGATGTCCATGGGGGGAGGGGCTGTCCAGGGGGGGGTGGGCGGGCTGTCCATGGGGGTGGGGGTGTCCATGGGGGGAGGGGCTTTCCAGGGGGTGGGTGGGCTATCCACGGGGGTGGTAGGGCTATCCCGTGGGGTATGCGGTGTCTAGGGGGTGGGTGGGCTGTCCACGGGGTGGGGGGTGTCTAGGGGAGGGGTGAATTAGTCACAACAAATCATCAAGTCAATTTTTATTATTTATAGATAAAAAAATTAAGATAATGTGACCTACCTAATTACACATATATTCTGGCACAAAAAATCAATAATCATCAAAGGTCAGTAATATCAGTCAAAAATGTAACGAATCAATATATCCCTCATCACAATCACTATCATCACCATCATCATCAGCCTCACCCTCATCCCAATATTCATCCTCATCATCATCCCCACCCTCCTCATCGCCCTCGTACTCATCCTTGGCCTCCTCATCGCCCTCCTCCTCCGCCCCACCCTCCTCCTCACCGTCCTCCTCCCCCTCAACCTCTTCCTCGCCCTCCTCCTCCTCCGCCTCGTCCTCCTCCTCACCATAATCTCAACCTCCACTAGAACTTCCACTTGTTGCACCATATATAGAACGCATAAATGACATATATTCATCACAAGCTGTGTTGGACTCTGGTGGAAGTGTTGGACGTAAAACTTCCATCTGTTTCATAAATGCAGTGTTTGCCCTAGCAGACTGTTCTGCCGTCTCTGTGGCCCTTTTTTCAGCCTGTTCTTCCTATGCCTTAACCTTCTAGAACTCAGTGGTACTACAACTCATAACTAAGGAGGGATAATACCTTATCATAACTATACTCTTCCCAGGTCGGCATCGTACTCTACAAGGGTTATTATCTCCCAACCCTTGATGTAAGTGATCATTTGGCCCAAAATTGTCAAGTTCCTAAGAATCAAGGGCCTATAAAGTATCCTGTTACAAATATAAATAGATTATTAAGTTAAATAATATAGATTAAAATTTTATATCTACAAAGTAAAACATATAATCTGCTGTTGAGTAGGTTCATTAACCGCACCTCCATCTTTCTTTCTTCAACTCAAGAAAAACATTTTTTATTGAGGCAGCCATCCTTCGATATTCAATTAATGCCACTACAATGACATTTAATATAGGAAACCATAATTAAAAATAGGATACCAATTATTAATTTCATAACTAAAATAATATAACAACTTTAGAAATCGAATAAATTAAGGATGTTGTAATACAAAGTGAAATTCATATAGAAAAATTATAAATCGTCATACCTATTGCCTATCATGATTTGGAATCATAGTATGTCCCAATGTGTGATTTATTTAATAGTATCAATTTTTTTATTTCTTTCAGATGAATCCTAAATAAAATTCAATTATTAGTATTAATGAAAAACATGAAAATTTTCCTTTAAATAACTCTAATGTGATTAATACCTTAAATTGGATAGTCGCCCAATGAGTAATCATCTGTCGATACTGTTCTAACGGACAATCATCCATGACATGGACTGCCGCTAAATCTGTACCCACTCTAACATTCTAGCCATTGTACAACCCGTGCTTATAAGCTCTCTAAAGCTCGCCTAAACCCTTTAGTCGTGCTGGCCATGAACCCTCACCATCAGGGAAATTAAACGGTAGATGAAACCAAAATATTAATTAATATAAATCCAAAAAATAATATATTGCATTAAATAAAAAATATTTTTTTACCCATATCTCTTCTTAAGCTTTATCCTTGACTTCATTTGGCAGTTTTCTCCATGAGAGCGGACTGACAGTAATGACTTCGGAGTATTTGGAAAGCGTGGAAAAAAACTCCAACATTTCTGCTCTGATTTTTCAATCATTTGACTATCATCATTGTAGTCCACCATCAACTGCATGCAGTGGTTCCACACTGCACGCATGCATGTATGCCCCTACCCCTGACTTCTATCAGTAGATGTATCTGTTATGAAATAAAAACAAATATTTTATCAATACATGTTATAATGAAAATAAATATTGCTGTAAAAATTTGTTCGGGTTGTATAAATATACCTACGGTAGTCTAATCATTGGGCGTCGTTGGATCCACAGAAATTGAAAGAACACCCTGTACATATGGAGTGGGTCCTAATGTATGCTCTACAGGGATAGACTCTGGTGGTGCAGGATTCGAAGAAGATAGAATATAAAATCGCGGAGAGAAGGAAGCAGAAGTAAAAGAAGATGACAGGGAGGGCTGGACGAATGCTGGGTGGGGAGTGGGAATCTTCATAGAATATGGTATAGATGGGTGAGGAGGCTCAGATGTAAAGGGTGATGAAAACATGGGAGGCCTAAATATCCCATTAGTCCCTAACGACACACCAGGATCAGAATGTGGGATGGATGGTATGTCAATGGGAGGGGCAGGGTCTAATCGGGTACGCCGAGCAGATCATTTAGCTCTTATACCACCCCCTCACACAGACACCCTAAGTACTTAGACCACTACTAGGATGATCATCAAATAAATTTCTCCTAATAGATGAATCCTGAAAAAATGTTTAAAAATTAATCACATGACATTATATATTATTAAAATAAAAATATGTTACATAAAATACTCACTACAGGCACTGGTGGTGGAATGCCCAGCTCAGTCATGCGACGATTGTTTTCCATAATCTATCTTCGTCTCCTCTCTTCAATTGGTTTCATTTATTTCATTTGAAAAAAAATATGGAAGTAAATAGAAAAGGATAACTAATGTGTAACCCAAAACAAATGAGAGGGAATAGGGGGATTTTGGGGTAATTTAACTATCCATTGTTTTAGGTGAGCTTGAATGAATATACAATGAAGCTAATAAATCGTACAAGATATAATAATGAAATTTAATTTTTAGTAGGATGGTTATTTAATAAGTGTCATCAGTCTATTAAAATCATGGAACATTGATTCTACCAGATTCAAAAGGGGTAAAGCAGTTGTGAAAATTAAGGAAATTTTTAATTTCTTTAGCCCGGGTAGATGATGTAGGTTTCAATACATGTTTTGTAAAATAATACAAACCATCCTGTTCATTACCTGGTAAAAGGTTAAAGATAGGTCTTAGAGTTTTAAAAATTTTATACAAATCACAGTTAAAGCATTGAAATGTTTACTAAGTTAGAAATCTTGGTTTCATAGGTTTGAATATAGTTCAATTCCAAAATAGAAAATGTAATTCAAATAAAATTGCAACCAATAAACATTGAAAATTCACATAATAGTCTAGTTAGATACAACATATTTGTAATCAATATTAAATAAATTTGAATAGTACCACACTTAACAGCCCAAGTCTAGGTAAACCAAAATATTTCGGAACATGAATGAATGATTTTATATATTTCCCACCACAACTTCAGTCAACTCTGAAAATTGAGATATCAGAGTCATCAAAAGTAATAAATAGATTTCTTACAATGGTAGTAGGGATGATCTCAATTCCATCATCAACATCATCAAAAATATGTCTTGGAATTACTTTAATAATGAAACCAAATTCAGGTCGAACATGGTCTTTGACATAAAAAACTTGTTTCTCCATTGATTCCAACACATATGGTTCATCGTTAGCAAGAGTGCGACTCATATCAATTACTCAAAATCCATAATCATCAATAAATGTTCCCTGATTTTTCATCGAATCAAACCACTGTAATTTAATCATCGTGACTCGTCCATGAGAATAATAATCCAATATTATTATTTTTTCAATGACTCTATAATAACCTACATTTTCAAATCGAGGTCTACTATCTGATGAACTAGCATAATATTCTGTTGTGGCAGTAACCATAACACCATCATGTTGTGTTCTCATGTTCTTTTCTCATTTAGTAACAATAAATCTGTACCCATTGATAACAATTGATTTACAGTCACAAACCACGATATTAGGACCAAAAGCGAAATATCTTATTTCCTCAGAGACAAAGTCAACATGCAAACTCAATACATGAAATATAAAACAATATTAAACTTAATTAAATATTTTTTTAATTATTTTAAATAGTAATATTATTACCTTCAATTTTAACCAAGCAGAAAAATCTTTGCTATGCAATGTCTCCCTCTTTATCAAAGATAAAGAACAATGCTTTCTGTTTATCATCGATTTATGTTCCCTATAGATAAAAATATGAATTGATTAATATATATATAAATATATAATACGTATTGAATTTAATTACAAGATTTAGTCATCGAACAAATAATAATTGAATAAAACTATGCAATGTGCCATCTCCCGCTCTTCAAGGCTTAATGTCATCAATGTATATGATCTAGGAATTCCTTTTGTTTGAGGAAGTGATAGAAAACTAGGTTCAATTTTCTCATACTATTCTTCTTAGTTTCTCATTGGTCAGTTCATTATTTTAATAAGATCAGACAAATACATAGATCATAAATCGATACATTCTTGTGCTACGTAACCATTCATGATAGATCCTTCAGGATGATTCCTATTACAGACCTAAGAATTTAATGTTTACATATTTATTTCAGTTGGATACAACCAATGAAAAGAAATAGGTCCTATGAGAAGTATTTCAGTAAGAATATGGGAAGTCAGATGCAGCATGCTTGTGAAAAATTATGGAGGAAATATTTTCTCTAACTCACACAAAAATTAATGGGGAATCTGCCAACATTTTTTGAAAGAAATACTTGGACAACTTCTTAGCACAAAGAACTCTAAACAAATAGCACAAACAAATAACATCCACCCTTAAATTATTCGAAAAAGTACGATGAATTGCTATTGGAATCAACTCATGCAGAAGGATGAGATAATCATGAGTCTTTAAAGATTTTAGCTTCAACTCTTTTATATTGACCCATTTGGATATGTTTCTTGAATAGCCATCAGGAACTTTAATAGTCTCTAGTACTTCTAGAAATTTCTTTTTTCTATAGGTTTCATCACATAAGATGCACATGGAACTTGCCATTTATTTTCACTGATACACACAAGATTCAATTCTGGTCGGATGCCCCAAACCACCAAGTCATAGCGAGACCATAAATCATCTTTTGTCTTTCCCTTAACATTTAGACGAATCGAAAGCAACATTTTACATATATATTTTTCAATGTGCATTATTTCTAAGAAATGAAGTAATAAATTGGTTGACCAATAAGTCAAATCAAGGAAGATACTTCTCTTCTTCCAATTGTAACAGGTTTCAGTGGAAACATTCTTTCTCTTTCCATATTTCATTTGACCCTTCCCAAATGAAAAAATTAAATCTTTCAATTCATTAAGAACATTAGTTCCAAACATACACTGAGGTGGATCATCAGTCTCCATGGTATTGTCAAATCTTTGATGATTATTTCTATATGGATGATCCATTGACAAGAATCGTTGATGTCCCATAAAACTGAAACTAAACTTATGTTTTAGTCTTCTAGATTGTGTATTCTTCATACAAATAGGACATGATAGTTTTCCCTTCGTGCCCCATCTAGAAATCATTTTATAAGTAGGAAAATCATTGACCGTCCACATAAGTGCAGCATGCATCTGAAATATGTCTTTAGAACATGCATCGTATGTGTGCACACCCGCATCCCAAAGAAGTTTAAACTCTTTTGTTAAAGTTTTCATGTATACGTCAAGATCAGAAGGTCCAGATATGAGTATACTCATGAAAGTGAAAGGTTTTTTCCTACACAACCATGGTGGAAGATTATAAATGTGTATAAGAACTGGCCATGTGTTGTGCGACATAAGCATCTGACCAAATGGATTAAAACCATCACATGAAAGACCAAACCTCACATTACACACATCAGCTAAAAAATCAGGATATCAAGCATAAAATCTCTTCCATGAAAATCCATCTATAGGGTGAACCAACTCATCATTAGTCTTCTTTCTCTCGGTATCATTCCATCACATTTTTATTGATATTTCATCAGATATAAAAAGATTTTGGAGTCTAGGGTTCAATGGAAAGTGAAACATTACTTTATGTGGCACACAAGATGGTGTTCCATCAGATTTTGGCTTCTAGCAGGATGTGAAAAATTTTATACAATTATTTCATTCAGCATTTTCCTCCAAGAATAAACTACAATCTTTCAGGAAAGCATGAATTTTGTTTGTTGAAAATCCAAGTTCCTCAACTAAATTCCTTGCCATATATTGGTTTGAGGGTATATCTGTATCATCTGAAAGTAAGTCCTTCAAGAAGGTAAGAATGTAATCAATTATAGTATTAGAAATCCCATACATAGTTTTCCAATGAAACAATCAGATTAGGAATTCCATGTCTTTCATTTTACAGTGTTGTTGATATACTGGAGTCATGGAAGCATCATTTAATTTTTTCACCCTGAAAACATCATCATTTTCATTAGATGCGTCATGTGTGCTCATATAGAAATCTTCTTGGATCAGAAACCTTTATTTTTCATGATGATGAATAAATAGAAACTGGTCATATAACAAATTCCCCAATCCAATCCTCTCATTTGGATCATCAACAATTTGAGATTTCATTTTATCCCCATTGTGATACCACACATAGTAGTTTTCTTGAAAACCATATTTGTTTATGTGGTAGATGACTTCGTCATGGCTCAACCAAGGTCTTCCAACACAATTGTAACAACGGAAACGTATGTGACCACTATCTAAAGAATTGTGAACTGGAAAATCTAAAAAGCTCCCCAAATTGTTTTGAAAATCGCTGGAGATCCGATCGGTTTCATACATCCAACTTCTATCCATTCTATAAAAAAATTGTTATAAGTCATTTAATCAAAATAAATTCAATAAGATTGAAGTTTCACCGAAAATATATTTAAGTAAACAAGAAATGTTCACTTTATATGAAACCATAAGTGACACACTACTCTATATGAGAATCATAATATAAAAGATATAAAAATACTATATTTATAACAAAATATCTTTCAATAACTATACATGAGTGTTCAGGGGGGTGGGCGGGATGTCCACGGGGGGTAGGCGAGATGCCCACAGGGGTGGTGGGGTTGTCCAGTGGGGTCGGGGGGTGTCTAGGGGGTCGGGGGGGGGGGGATTTCCAGGGCTGGGGGTGTCTAGGGGGATGGGGGTGTCCAGGGGGTGTCCAGGGGGGGTGGGCGAGCTATCCATGAGGGTGGGGGTTGTCCAGGGGGTACATGGTGTCCAGGCGGTGAGCGGGTCGTCCACGAGGGTGGTGGGGCTGTCCAGGGGGTCAGGGGTGTCTAGGGGGTGGGGGTGGGGGCTTTCTAGGGGCAGGGGAATGTTTAGGGGTGGTAGGAGGTGTCCAGGGGTGGGAGGGTTGTCCAGGGGGTGGAAAGGTTGTCCAGGGGGTATGAGGTGGGTGGGTGGGCTGTCCATGGGGGTGGAAGGGCTGTCTAGGGGGGGGGGTACAGGGTGTCTAGGGGGTGGGCAGGCTATCCACGGGGTGGGGGCTGTGTAGGGGGGTAAGTGGTGTTAAGGGGGGTGGGAGGGCTATCCACGAGGGTGGTGGGGCTGTCCAGGGGGTCGGGGGAGGGGGGGCTTTTTAAGTGGTGGGGGGAGGGGTGTTCAGGGGGTACGTGGTGTCCTGGGGGGTGGGCAGGCTGTCCAGGGGGTTAGCGGGGCTCTCTAGGGGGTACGGGGTGGGTGGGCTGTCTATGGGGGTGGCAGGGCTGTCTGGGGGGGGGGGGGGTATGGGGTGTCCAGGGGGTGGGCGGGCTCTCCACGGGGGGTGAGAGAGTTGTCCACAGGGGTGGCTGGGCTATCCACAGGGGTGGCAGGGCTGTCCAGCGGGGTCGGGGTGTCTATGGGGGTGGGGGGGCTTTCCAGGGGGAGGGGGTGTTCGGGGGATGGGGGTGTCCAGGGGCTGGTGGGAAGGTGTCCAGGTGGGGTGGGAGGGCTTTCCACAGGGGTGGGGGCTATCCAGCAGGATACGGGGTGTCTAGGGGGGTGGAAGGGCTATCCACAGGAGTGGTGGGGCTGTCCAGGGGGGCGGGGGTGTCTAGGGGGTGGGGAGGGGGGGATTTCCAGGGGTGGGAGGGTTGTCCAGGGGGTACGAGGTGTCCAGGGGGTGGGCGGGCTGTCCAGGGGGTGGTGGGGCTCTCCAAGGGGGTACAGGGTGGGTGGGCGGGCTGTCCACGAAGGGGGGGGGGGTCCAGGGGGTGGGCGGGCTTTCCACGGGGGGTGGCGGGCCTGTCCACGGGGGGTTGGGGGGTCTATGGGGTGGGGGGGGGGGGGCTTTCTAGGGGTGTTGGGGTTGTACATGGGGTAAGAGGTGTCCAGAGGGTTGGTGAGCTATCTAGGGGATAGTAAGGCTGTCTGGGGGTACGAGATGGGTGGACGGGATATCCATGGAGGTGGAAGGGCTACCCAGGGGGGTACAGGGTGTTCAGGGGGTGGACGAGCTATCCACTGGGGGTGGACGGGCTATCCATGGGGGTGACAGGGCTATCCCCAAGGGTGGATGGCTATCGATGGGGGAGGGAGGGATGTCCAGGGGTGGGTGTGTCTAGTGGGTGGGGTGGGGGGTGTGTTGTCCAAGGGGGTGGGGGCTGTCCAAGGGGGTGGGGGTGTCCACCCCCAAACTAGGGTCGTAAAATCCAATATTTATCCAAATGTAGCATGCTTTCAAGCCTATTATAGATGACCGAGAATACAGTTTGTGTATACCATGAATATTATACATATAAATCACAACACACCCAATTATAAACACACCACCAAATATCATACGTGAATCGGATTTTATGAGCCAGGTTTCAATGGGACACTACTCATTTGAGTATGATCCTTGTTATATCATTTGGTGTTATGGAGTTGTATGAATGTAAAATTTGTATGAGACCAATATGGATAGTGGATAAGAACCTAAGTGAGATTTCTTTGTAGAGATCAGTTCTTCTTGGAAGGAAAGGGTGAGTGTTGGTATGGAACTTCAAGAAAAGTCTTAACGTGTGAAAGAAACTATAAATTGGTTATATTTGATTCCTATTTTTTTGTAGAGTATTGGAGTGTACAGCCCACCCCCTCCCTCGAAATCCCCCCCACACCCCTACAACCCCCCTGCACCCTCACCCGGGTAGCCCCCCAACCCCACCTAGACACCCCCACCAAACCTGGAAAGCCCACCACCCTCCTCCCTGGACAACCATCACCCCTCCCCCACCCCCCTTGGATAGCCCACCCCCCCTTGACAGCCCACACCCCTCCCCCACCTGGATAGCCCACCCACCACCACCCCTGGACATCCCACACCCCCTCTCATATAGCCCCCCTTACCCCACCGACAACCCCTTGGACTGCCCACCCCCACCCCCACCTGGATAACCCCCACCCCACCCCCACTGGACACCCCCTAGATAGACCACCCCCTCCTTGGACAACCCACACCTCTCCCCTACACCCCCACTCCTTACCAAGACAGCCCCCCCCCCAACCTCGACAGCCCCCCACCACCTGGACAACCCACCCCTACCCCCACCTGGACAGCCCATCCCTACCACCCACCTAGACAACCCACCCCTCCCCCACCTGGACATGCCACCCTGACCCCCTGGACAGCCCACACCCTCATTGGGCAGCCCATACCCCCCCCCCCCTACACCACTATAGTCCCCTACCCCCATGCACCCCCTACCCCCAGAACAACCCACCCCCCACCTAGAAATCCCCTACACCTGGACATCCCCCTACCCCTCCTATATCCCCCCTTAGGGTAATTTTATTAAAAATCATTTTATTCATTAATAAAGGCAAACCATCATGCATTAGACATTTCATTCCAAACAACCCATTCAATTTATCAAAACCTGAAAAATTCAATTTATCAACACATGACAAATCCAATTAATCAAAACATGACAAATTTAATTTATCAAAACATGACAAATTCAATTTATACGGATATATGGGTCACTTAGAAAATGTCATTGGGTAAAGGGGAAATCAACTACATTTTTAATTCCAATTTAAAATTGGGCCAAGCACTTAGGAGGTGAGATGGTGTCTAGGAGGTGTGGTGGTGTCCAGGGGGGCTGTCTAAGGGGGTGGGGTGGGGGATGTCCAAGGGGTGGAGGGTGTCCGAGGGGTGGGGTGTCTAGGGGTGGTGGAGGTGGGGGTGTCTAGGGGGTGTCCATGGGGGGGGGGGGGTGAGGGGTGTCTAGGGAGGGTGGGTATGGGAGTGTCCAGGGGGGTGGGGGGCTATCCAAAGGGTGGGGGGGGGGGGGGTTCCAAGGGGGTGGGCGGTGTCAAGGGGGTGGGCTGTCCATGGGAGGTGAGGGGTGTATAGGGAGGGTGGGGCTGGGGATGTCTAGGGGGTGGGGAGGGGGGCTGTCCAGGGGGTGGGAGGTGTCGAGGGGGGTGGGGGTGGGGGTGTTCACAATTCCAATCCATCATTCAACCAACGCCAATTCATGCTCAATATCGATACCCTTCCCACTATTCCTTGAACAAAAACTATAAATACAAAATCTAAATCGAATTTTAAAATAAACTAAATTCCACATAAACTACCATATCACCCCACTAAAGAAACCCTTTACCATGTTTGATGTATAGAAAAAAAATAGAAAACAAATCTAAGGGTTTGGTACTCCACACACAACATGAACTCGAATATAGCCGAAATCAAAACAGCAAATAGAAAAAAATACCGGGAGAACATTAAAACTAAGGTAACAGTTACAAATTTGAAGTGAATAAATAAAAATTTGTTTTATTGAAGATGGATATATGGTTGGAAGGAGTTTTGTAGCCGAGAAAACTTGGAGAGGATCTATGGATTAGGGTCTGTAATCGGACGAGTGGGAGTGGCAGTGCTGATTATTTAGGGAAAACATTCCCAATGGTTTTTAAAAACCATTAAGAAAGCCTCTCTTTACCAACAGTTTATTAAAACCATTGGTATATCTTAGAGAAACTAAATATTTCCCAATGGTTTTATCAATCCTTGGTAAATCTTATGTATATTTACACATTGCCAACAGTTTGAACAAACTGTTGGAAAATGTTTCCTTTTTTTACAGTTTTACAATGGTTTGAAGAAACCGTTGGTATATATCCGTTGGGAAAACATCAGATTCCAGTAGTGATGGGTGAGCTATAGTATAAGTTAAAAGACATGCTCGTTCTCATGTGACTAATTTCACCTTATGTATACCTTGCGTGAATAAGGATCTCAGTTAAAAGGATATAGATGGGCTCAAGAGGTAATTATGTAAGGGTCGTGAGTGAGCTATGATAGGGTGTTCAGGATCATTGAGGTTAATTTAAAATACCGAGTGAACCTAGAATCCATTGAGGGATATCCAGGATGAACTCTATTGAAAAATATTTAAATGATAAAATGATCAAATCATCAAATGATTAAATGATTATTATGTCACGACTTGATGGTTACTTTTATATAGGGGTCGTCAGGCATAGGACGAACATTAATACTTTAATATAATACAAGAAACTTGAATAATTAAATGGATGACTTATGAAACATCTACAAAACCAAATCACAATCTTGGATTCAGTCTTCACTTATACCTGTTTACATTGTCTATCGAGACATCTGTTTTTCTTCCTTTTGAGTACTCATAGTTTACTGCTTTCACTACTATACACTACCTGTTATATATATCCACTGACAGATTGTCATATACCATGGGTGGTTTCCTACTGGGATTTATTCTCACACCCTGTTTGGGTCTTGATTTTGGGCCTAAATAGATTATATGATTTTTGGTGTTGATCATGGAAAGCACCCTACTACAGGTACTTCATGTGCTGCTTAGGAGTAGGAGAGCATGAGATCGAGACGAGGCTTGCGATTCTTCCTATTCTCTATTAGTTCTTTTTTTTGAGACATAAATTTTGTATTATTTTTGTGTACTTATTTAGGTTTTTTTCTTACAACATGTGACATGATGCATTATCTTTTGTGTGGAATAATGTTTGGTTACTTCTAATATCAGTCTTCTAATGTTTACTTCAATTGTATGTTGTTTACTGTTTCCTCTATTTTATTATTATTTCTTCCACTATGTTACACTCTTCAAATGAGGGAATAGTTTCCCCACTATAACACCCCAAGAACTCACTTCTAGTCAGCATCCTATGGCGTTTGAGGAGATGCACTTGAGGCCATGTGGACAACTAGGTACAGGGCACCAATCGAGTGACATATGGATTCATGACGTTATAGAGTGGAACTGAAATAAATGTCAACCAGAATTCTCAAAATGGGTCCATAATTGATGTGTTCTGTCGCATTATCTAGGGAAATAAAAATGAAAATGGTTGGTGCAATATGATGCAATATTTTTAGATGCCACAAAATCTAGTTGAGCCTGTGAAACCTAATAAAAAACTATGAAAAATCATTATTGACCCTTGACAGATTAAAATGCATAATCCATTCATAGAGATAAATAATTACCAACATCAGAAATAATGAACAAGAGGACCACACAGGTTATGGATTCATCATATTGAAACAAGTAGTGAAAGAAACCTTGGTCTAATGAAATGAACTTCAAATTCGAAAACCCCTATATAAAAGAGATCCTACAAACAAGATCTTCAAGCCGTTATGGCTTCTAACCACCAGGAAGAATAAACCTACAAATTAGCGAGTTCTTAAAAAAATCCATATGTTCCAAGAAAATTTAACGATTAGAATAAACACATACCGACAATAATTTCTTGGGGATCCAACTAAAAAGTAATCCTTAAACTCCACCATCAGACGCCGATTAGAATCATTCCTTCAATCAGAGGCATTACCCAAATTCATTCTTACAACCCAGACCCCTTTAGACACGCATTGAGTAGCATGAATTAAAGGAAATTCCTGATTCATTGTAGGTCTACATTCAACATCCTCTTTGATCACCACCATAGTAAGAGAATCGGTCATCACTATTTGACACATGCCATCCAATCTGGTCGGTATCGCTTTCTCCCTGTGAGTTTTGAGAAGATATGAGGAAAAAAATGTAGATTATCTAGAAGAATCAACAACCGCACCAGTCTCCTTGGGAACAACTCATCAAGAATCACAACATCCTAGATGGAATCCATGCCATCGACTAAAAAAATAGACCCAAGAAAACATGGAATCTGCATGATCGAAAACTGTAAAATGGAGCGCTGGAATCGCCATTGAGGACCAGCTCTCGAACCATCACCTATGCTAGAAACAACATCCTTGATATATATATATATATAGAAATTTATATGAATATACTTCTATATTAAATGTATTAATGAATTAATATGTATAAAAACTATTAAAAATAGACAATACATTAATATTTTTTAATTATTATATTTTATTCATTTTATATATTTATAATTAATATATATTATTTATTAATATTTATAATTAATATAAATATTTATATATATGTGTAAATTAAACTTATTCTTTTTTCATAATAATTTTTTATTAATAATTTTTTTAATAATTTTTCAATTTTTAATTTTTTAATTTTTTGTTTAATTATTATAATTTATTGATTTTTATTATTTTTGTTTAATTATTACAATTTATTCATTTTATATATCTATATTTAACATAGAATATTTATTAATATCTATAATATATATATATATATATTAAATAAAGTATTAATTATTTAATTAAAAAAGTAACACTATTTCAATTTATTCATTTTTAATTTTTATTTTCTTAATTGTTTCATTTTTTTGTTATTTTTAATACATGTATGTTTTATTGGTTTGTACAAAAAATTTTAGCTATGGAATGGCCCGGGTGCTTTAGGACCTGAATATGAAAGTGGGTGTAGGGATAGGTTTAGTATATGGTGGGCCAAGGCCCGCGTGGACTCATGGCAGGCCCATATTTATGTCTATAGTGTTTGCGAGAGCCCATCCCTGCACTAGGCTTCTAAGCCATGAATGCAGTAGAATGATATATAAAGGAGTACCCTCCCATGTGCTATTTTAATGTGGTATTCGCTCGATGATCGAGAGCTTTATCCACACATATAATAAAGTGCTGATAAAGGGTACCCATTATGAGTGCTAAAAATAAAGCGCCAATAAAGGGAACCTTTGTCAGTGCTTTTTTAATGCCGATAAAGGTCAGAACTATTAAAGGTATTTTTTGTAGTAGTGTTTTAATTGTTTATTATTATATCTTATTTTATATTAGAAATTATTATTTTTAATTAGTAATAATTAGTTTTAATTATAAGTAATTAGTTACAATTAGTAGTAATTAGTTTTAAGTAGCAATTACTATTTTTAATTAGTAGTATTTAGTTTTAATTAGCAGTAATAATTTTTAATTAGTATAAATTAGTTTTAATTATTAGTAAGTAGTTATGATTAGAATTAACTACTTATAATTGAAAGATAAATAGTTCCAATCAACATAACTTAGTAATAATTCAAAAATATTTGTAATAATTAATAATAAATAATAATAATTTGTAGTAATTTGTTATAATTAATATTAATTAGTAATTATTAGTAATTAACACTAATTTTTAGTAATTAATGATAAAAATTAATAATTTAAAAACAATTAGTAAAAACTAGAGGTGATCAGTACAAATTAGTAGTAATCAGTAAAATCAGAGATAAGTTTTAAAAATTAGGGGTAATTACTAGAAATTGTCGTTAATAAGTAGAAAATAGTTGTAATTACTAAAACTAGTGGTAATTATTATAAATTGGTGGTAAATATTAGAAAATAATGGTAATTTGTAAAATTATCGGTAATTATTAGAAATTAGCGGCAATTAGTAAAATTAATAGTAATTATTGGAAATTATCCGTAATTAATAGAAAATAGAGGTAATAATTGAAAATTATTATAAATTAGTAGAAAATACAAGTAATTAGAATAAATGAGTGGTAGTGACTTATAATTATTAAAAACTAGTTGAAATGAGCATCAATTGTTAAAAATTAGTTGAAATGATTGGTAATTTTTAAAAAATACCTATAATGAGCAACAATTTGTAAAAATTATAAGCAATGAGTGGTATTTAGTAAAAAAAATTTGTAATGAGAGGTATTTAGTAAAAAATAGGAAATTATATATATATTTTAAAAATTATAGGTAATGAATGTTATTTGGTAAAAAAATATCTGTAATGAGTGGTATTTAGTTGAAAATACCAGAAATGAGCGATAATTTGTAAAAAAATATCAGTAATGAGTGGGAATTAGAGACATTTACCAGTAATAAGTGGAATTTATTAAAAAAATACTAATAATGAGTGGTATTTAGTAAAAAACTTTATAATGAGATGTATTTAATAAAAAATACCAGCGATGAGTGGTAGTTATTAAAAAATTTGGGAATGAGTTATTATTAGTAAAAAAATATAGGTAATGAGTGATAATTACGAAAAAGTACCACTAATGAGAGGTAATTAGTAAAAATTACTATTAATGAGAGGTAATTAGTAATAAATAATAATGAGCGGTAATTAGTAAAATATATCGATAATGAGTGGTAATTAGAAAAAAATGCTGGTAATGGGAAGTAGTAAGTAGAAAATACCTGTAATGAATGGTAATTATATAAAATATAAACAAATTATGACTATTTAATTTAATTTAATGGATCATTTGATAATTAATTTTATACATGAAGAAAAATGTGGAGGGCCGGTATAGTTCTGAGGGATATACTCATAAAAGATATTCTTGTCAGAATTGAAGAAAAAGGTATATAACAAAACATCAATTGAAGGGTCAATTGTAGAAGCTTATTTGTAGGATGAAATTTATTTTTTATACTACCATTATTTTCAACCTAAATAACCTTAAAAACATAATTAAATGTGACATAATGAGATAAATGTTGATGATACACTAAATATTCAACTATCAGTTTCTAATATGCTTGAACTTGGATTTGTTGCAGCTCATAAATGATGGCTTTCAGATGATGAAAATCACAGTGATCATACATATGTCATTCTAAATTGTGAAGAAATGAAAGGATTTGTACAGTGAGTACTTCTATGAAACATTCATTAATTTTTTTAAAAGTAAATTAATATTATATTATTTATAGATTATATAATGATCATATCAATAAACAGTTTTTTAAAAATAATACCAGCTGCCCTTGAAAAAAGTCAGTAACATAATTTATTCTACTAGTTTCAAAGAAAGGTAATGTAAATTATTTTTTGCTTAAATTATGAAATAAATTTATTATTTTTTATATTTATAGTTGTTTTTCAAATTTTCATGTTTCACAAAATGCTGAAAAAATTAATAATAGATTGGGTGTATGGAGTTACCCACCATCCAAAATTGTTAAATCTTATAATGCATGTGTGGTTAATGGTTTCTGATTTCATACACATGCATATGGTGAATAGAAAACAACAAATAGTGGTGTTTTATTGAGATGATATCATTATAGAGAAAGTGAATTTTACTTTCATGGCATTCTAGATGAAATAATTGAATTGTGTTATCTGTGATAAAATTATGTAACAATGTTTAAATGCCATTGGTTTGATACTGATATAGGATTGTTTGTTAATATGCACCATGGAATTTTTGACATTAAATATAAATTAATTCTTGTAGTAAATGAACCATTTTTTTGGGTTAATAAGCACATCAAATTTATTATTCATATCATTATATTGTTTCAAGAGATTTAATTGATTGAGGGAGCATTATAAAAATGAAATCCCATGAAAATAAATTTATTCAAAGTGAATGTGGATATATTGAAGAGAAATGAATTTAATTTTTTCATGGGATAACTCCAAATACATATTTTTAAGGAAGAGAAATGAATATCGATGATTACACCCCACAGTTACGAGTTGATGGTGATAATGATGTTTATAATGAAAAAAATGAATTTGTATTAATAAGTGATGATGAAGTTGAAACTTCTATAGAAATTGATACTGAGGAGAACTATGAAGATATTTACACCATTGTATATTAATTTGAGGATGAAGATGAATAATGAAATAATTAAACATTGGTTATAGTAATATATATATATATAATACTCTTATTCAATTATTTGTTGAAAACATTCTTTTCATGTTTTAGATGGATGAAGAGACCTATGATGAGATGTTTTTTAGCCTCGAGGAGGCCATAATTTCTATTAATGAGCCTACTGCTTCATCATCTGATCCTCAGGTTAGAGGAAGTTTTTTTTGACTTAGAGGGGTCAAAGTCTTGTGATATTGATGATTCATGACCCTATTCCTAAAAGATATCCATATATTGATTTTTATCCATGCACACAAAGGTATGTTTAGTTGTGTATTTTTTTAATTTGAATTACCATTAATTTTTATTATTTTTCATTCTTTTTTTATATACTAATTAATTTTTTATTTGTTATATTTTCCCACAGTTTCTTGCATATAGTTGTTGAATATGGGAGTTCTATTATATATAATTATTTTTTTCGGAGCAATGGTGATGTGAGATCATATTCCCATTGATGTTCAGTATTGAATGCTTGATCATTGGATGGTATGTAAATATATAATAGTTATTCTGAAATTTATATAATTACTAACTTGTTATTATTAATTATTTAAAGGGTTTATGATATCCCATTGATGATAGCATGAAGAAATATATCTAGGAGGTCTGGGAGGACATGTGTGAGTGTTGTTGGCAATTTTTTCACAATCTAAGGGTGTGATCCATGAATAAAGATAGAGTCACCATTTTTTATTAGTCTTGATAAAGCCATCGACCCAATTAGAAATCGTCTAAGGGTCGGGATGGATTGTTGTCGAACTGGTAGTAAAATTATTTTTAGAGTAGATCATCATTAGTCCAGAAGAACCATGGAGGTAGGAGGTCACACATAGAGCTGAGAGCTGCACATCCAGTACTCATCGATGACATCATGTAAATTTTTATTTTATTAATTTATATAATTATAAATCTAAATTTCTTATTTAATTATTTGTATAGGTAGTTGAGAAACCTGATATTAAAGAGTCTTATGTTTACAATAGTATGTAGACTAACCCTGTCACTAGAGATATTACTTGTGGTTAAAAACATTAGATTATGGTCAATAAATTTTTTCTTGAGTTTTAAAATTAACCAATAACAATATTTTAACTATTTTAATTTCAAATTTCATTTGAATGAGTCATATGAGGCCACAACTTATCACACACATGATGAGAGTTAGGAAATGACTAAGTTTCAGGTCACTAGTGTAGCAGTATTTGATGATGAAGTATGGATGCATAAAACATTGTATGCCTTAGATAAAGGCCAAGTTGTTGGTTTCAATTCTATATTGATGATAGGAAGTTATTAGTGTACTAATGTGTTATCATCATGAAACTCTAGGGAAGCTTGTTGAATGTCTTCATCATTGACTGCACAGTATTAGGAGAATCTTTGATCTTAGTATAAGCTTATAGATGCCCTATATAGAGATAAGGAAGAGTTTTGTCTATATCATGAGCATCAATAGGAGGAGAAACATTGATCGCATGAGCAACAATAGTAGTAGATGGTGAAGTACATGTGACACTTGGATTAGGGTATAGGGATGGAGTTCCCTCCACCACCTTATCTATATGACCCTCCCCATACTCAGTGATATATATATTTTTTACACATTTGTTATGATAAACAATTGAATTAACACATTCATTAAATTTTTTGTTAATTTATATATTTATAGTTTTATATATATCATTTTATTTATATTAATGTGATTCTTATATATATATATTTAAAATTCTTTTTAACTATTTTTTTAATTTTTGTAATTTTTTTATATTATATGTGACAGGAATGATATCCCAACATAAATAATTATTTTCAGTGGGGGTCAGTCCTGTTTAAAATGCTAACATATATATGAACATTAAAATATTTTTATGATGGGAGGTTCTCCCATTGCAAAGAATATTTTTTCGGGACGAACCATCACAAAAGAATAGTTTTTGAGACACAATTTTAAGTGATAATCTATCTAATATGGGCTCCCTCCAAAAATGACATTTTGAAATGAGTTCCTATCACAAATGAATCATTTAAAATATTTCATTTTTTAGTAGTGATACTTTTATATTTTCATGGGTGCATGTATGTACATTTATATAGTTTTATGTAATTAAATATATTTATATTTGTAAATAATTATAGCAATATATGTATGTATATAATTATTAAAATATATACTCATGTATACTAACACACACCTACTATGGGGTATGAAAAAAGATAATTGTTTCCACCTAAGGGTGTAGTAGTAGTGGTGAAAAATTCATCTCCCAAGATTTGTGTTTTGATTCAAGATGTCAGTAATGAGAAAATAAAATAAAGAACAAGAATTAAATGACTAGGTAGCAAAGAACACTATTTGTGAAGACCAAATTAGAGAAAGTGATTGGGTTTTAGGATTGGGTTCCCATATGTAATACTATCGTGAAAACATTTGAAATTGAATATTTTGTTTTTATTAATTTCTTTAACAAATGAATTAATAATAATCTATCCTCTTCCAACCTTGATTAAGATTGATTAATATTGAAAATAATATACCCAATTTCAAATATTGGACTATTCTCCATCCAAAGTGTGAAAGGCACCGTGGGTCTTATTTGGATCACCTAGGAAATTCTAAATCATTAATTGTGAGTCTCAAGTACCCAAATCAGTCTACTATATATTCTACACATGTTTAGTGATCACTAAACACTTCTCTTCCTAAACCAAGATCACCTAATCAGTTTGATCCAAAAACTAAGAAGAAGGAGAATAACTTTCTTAATAAAAGAAATTTAAAATTTTCATATTTAAAATAAAAATACAATCATATCCCATTAAAATAATGAAATCATGAATTGAAAACGATTTAATAAATAAAAAGAGACAAAATAATTTTTAAAAAACTAGGACTCCAAAATTACATAGGGTCACCTCCCTTTTACCCAAGTATAGAAAGGGTCTACCCCTCTATTAAAATGGAAACAATAGTGGAATATGGGGTAGAATTAATGTTAAAAGAAAAAAAGTAAAAAAGTAAAAACAAAGTGTCCAACATGTGAAATAGGTGTTCTCTCCTTGATCCTCCAATCCATTTCTCTAGTGCATCACCCTTATATTTAGAGAGGGAGGTAACTTAATAATCTCCTTCAATTAAATCATTCCAAATATTTAGATACAATTAATATATATCTTTTAAAAAATATTCATCATTGAATCTAGTTAATTCATTAGTGTTTCTAATTTTTAGCGATGACCTATAATTATTTATGATGGCATCACCACCCATTATTAAAAAAACCATAGATCATGTGCCACCGTTTAGTCAAGGGTAGATCATGTTCTACCATTGGGTCAATAGTAGCATTTACCACTATTGGAAATTATTTTCTTAAACATTCACTCCATCTTCTTCTTTCCCCTTCAATTCAACCTTTATTCATCTAGCATTATTAAAGGCACTCTTTATTGACTCATCCTCCTCTATTTTTTTGTGTGGAACTGTCAATAGTGGCTTAATCCTGGATTCCTTCTTTAGACTCATCCATAGATGAATGTATGAAAGTAATCTAGATACCTGTAAAATGGTAGTAATGATGGTGGAAATGGAGCTAGGGCGATGATGTATGACCATGAAAATAGAGAGCATGAGTGTGATTAGTCGGTGTCAAGCAGAGTAGTGTGGACTTCGTCTTGATCCACCACTAGATTAATGATAGTTCATGTGACACCATTGGCCCAATGGTAGTTTATCAAGTAGTGATTCACAGTGTCTAGGAGTTATTGAGTAGTGTGGAGGATCAATTTGATATTGGCCATTTGGAGTTATTTATACTTGAGCTTGGGCTTCAAGTGTTAGTATTAGGGTTCCTAGTGATAAGGGAGGGTGATCAGTAGTGGCTCATCTAGATTATACCATTGAGTTCAAAGGTGGTAGAAGTAATGGTGTTTAGGTAAATGATGATAGAGGTATGTGGTAGTGGTGCCTCTAGATGGTGGTTTGTAGGCATGGTAGAGGCCGACTCGGTAGTAGTACATGTGCTACTATTGGCTAGATGGTAAAACATGTGTTATCATCGGCCTATAAGTAGCACATATGATACTGTTGGTGAAAAAGATGGCATGAAAAACTTGATCATTCATGGGAGTTCTTGGTTATGTGTATTGGAAAAGCGGTTTGGTGCTAAAGAATGTGGTAGTTTGGAATCATGGTGGTGGTAGTAGCATCAACTTCCTATACCCTGGCCATCATAGTGGTAGGAGTTAGCTTTGAAATGTGCTCAACATGGGTTTTCAGGGTCTAGAAGGTGATCAAAGGTGGTCTCAGGCTTATGTGGTTACCTCTAGCTCAATCTTAAGCCTGAGCTATGGTGATTATGGAGTTATCAAATATTGCAGTGGTGGTCGGAGTTATCTAGGGGCCTGATAGGTGGATGAGTTGGGTGTCCAGAGATGAGGTATTAGACCAGGGGAGAGATGACTCCATTTGAATTAAAAATAAACATTACCTAATAAACTCACATCCCACATTGAAAAATTATTTGCGCTTTGTGAGTTATTAAATATCAAGATTTTGAATCCCCCCCACAATGTAGTCGGATGAGGGTTGGAGGACCCCCACCCACTTCCACAGATTATCAAATCCTGATGAGGCCTTTCTCCTGTTGCTCTGTTTGTTTCACTACCACGGTTTGGTGAATCTGATCTTCATCCCAACAACCATGAATTTATATTTGATCCCCACAGGCCCTGTATAGGCCTAATCCCTTGAGTGAGATCTCCCATTAATTTTATAGCCATACCTTGGGCCTACATGGCTGGGTGGCCCCTTCTGAGATGCATGTGATGCATGTATTACTTTATGAATAAATATGACCTAGTTGAAAATATATTTACAGAAACACCTGAAATTCATTAAAACACTTTTAATAAATCTTCAACATATTGTTAAAATAAATAAAAACCTCAAATAATTAAAAAATTATCCCTTTAAAATAATTTTAATTCAACATTTTAAATTTCCCATATTGTAGTAAGACATTTTAAGCTCAATAAAATTCTACATTAAAATCCTTCAATGTCCTTTAAAATGATTAAAATTATGCACTAATAATTAGTTTGTTTAATAAACATATACTTAATATATTCTTGTCCTGAATCATAAAATAGTTGCATTGAAAACTAGAGGTAACCTATGTTACTATCATTAAAATCGTAATGTAATAAAATAAAATGAATATACATGTTAAATTTACCTTTCAAAAATATGCATAAAATATCAATTATTTTTCTCAATTTTCAAAGAAAGAAAAAAAATATAGTATTTTAATTTTTTTTCATTTGAAAATGATTGTACTTATCTTATCATTCATTTAATATCTTTAATTAATTATTTTCAAACATGTGAAATCCTGATTTACCTCTCTTTTGAATTTTTTCTCTCATCACTCATGATAAAATTCAAGTAGAGTTTGACTCATATCATGATAACATGATTCTTATACATAGGATTGTAAAGGGAATATTTTCTCCACTTGGTAAATAAAAAAGGCATATATAATCACGACGACTTTTCAATCAAGTTTCATATGACTCGGAGGCTTATGGTTGGTGGGAATTGATGTTTAAAAATTAATGCTCAAGGAGGAGGTTTATATATTAAGGTGAAGTGCTTGATATACAAATTAAAATCCTAATGACATCATCCCATTAAAATTGTGATAAATCCCACTTCACAACACTCTAAGTAAAGTTCCCGATCAATGAAAACTTAATGAGTGATGTGCACTTTATTGAATTTTTTCTCTAATTTTATATTTTTTTTCTTTTTTCAAAGTTGTTTTTTTTCATTTTTTTGAAATTTATGCTTATAAATAAACCTCAATCTACAACCAAACAAAATATGATAAAAATCATAGGTCCAATAGTGGTGATTTTTTATTCTTTCAATTCAAAACTGATTCCTATCTTTTTAATTTTTTTTGATGGGGAAAAGGTGAAAGTATAATGCATGAATCAAAAAACCTTTCTTATTACCCAAAGTATATTCCCTGAAATTTTTACTTATAAAATATTTCATCCCACACAACACAATTTCCTTCAACCCACACACTTAATCTTTAAAATATCAAGAAAAATACTAAGAGTAGGGTAGAAGTGAATAAAAATGTCTTGAAACATGGCTCCTTCCTTACAAGAGATTTCATGTTCTCTGTGGGATAAATAAGGATGGATGTAAATGTGGCCTTCAAGGATAATATATTTTCAAAATATTACTCAATCATTTTAAATCTATTATTTCATCTTCATTATATTTTACAAGTTTCAATTCATGTTATGGTAGGTGGTATGTCCCAAGATCACTCAAGATATATGTCTAAGATAAAATAGGAACTACTTGGTGTAGAAATCATCTCAGGAATGGGATATATGATTTTGGAAAATCACTCATGGAATTAATAATAATAATAAATTAATTCACATAATTTTCAAAAATTCAATGAGTGAAAAATAATAGGGAATTTTTATTTAAATGAATAAACTAATTACCTTAAAGTAAGATTCATCATTTAAATATGCATGAATCCCTTTAATAATTCAACAATCCATTTAACTCAATCAATATAATTATCATTTAAATTTAAAATATTGAATCACATGATTTATAAGAAACTCATGTCTCTTAGTTAAGTCATTTAAAGCATAAATTCAAGTATAGGAAGGAAAATTTTCAGGTTAACACAGCTACTGAAATTTTTAGTTTAAAACAGAATTTTAGAAACATGTAAGAAGCTGTAAACATAAATAATTAAAGAGTGATCTACCTATTACAATGCACATTTTTCTTAACATCATAATTTGTTTAGGGGTTTCCTATTTACTTTCTTCATGGTGGTCCTATGAAAAAACTCATAATAGTGTAAGAGACATTATATTAAATCTCACGGGATTAGATAAAGAGGTGAACAAAATCCTAAATTTAAAGAGAATAATAAAACTTTGGTTTCCTCTTAGAAGATCTATTGTTTAATTTCATTGGATTGACCTATCCTAATGGTAAGAAATAAGTAGATATGTTAGAGAGTTCTGAGCTCCTCCACAAGTTCTTGAGGTATATTACCATGGATGTTTTCAACCTCTTCTCGTTGATATTGAATGCGTTTTCTTATTCTTATCTATTTATCTAGATTTCACCAAAAGGATAGAAATTTTTAACGATAAATTTTCCTTCCCACATAGAAAAATCTTACATCTCATTAAATTTATCTTGAAATTATAGAGTGGGACTTGGTATCTACATTGAAAGGTATTTTTCTCGATCAGTTTTTCATGTTCTACTCTAATTCTCTCCTTGTAAATTCATGAGTTTTCAAAATCCTTTTAAGAAACTAGTTTTTTCTATAAAAGACTTTGGAAAATTTCTTGATGTTATTCCGGAGAATCGCCTTCATACGGTGTCCGATTTTGAGCCCCAGTGTGGCCAGAATTAAATTTTAAGTGCATTCAAACTTGTCACAAAAAAATTATGGGATAACTCATAAACGGTGTTTTGGATCAAAAATATGAGTGTACAGATGGATCCGAAATGAGGTTTTTACCCTAGGAACAACATAAAATGAGTCGGCACGGGATGTTCGAATCCCTCGCTCGTTAGCGGTGTGTTAAATGGATAAATTAAATTAAATTATTCATTTAATAGCTCAAACCCGAGTAAATTCTAAATAGTTGCTCGAATGGGAAATTCGAGGGCACTGTTGAGTCTAGAGCGTGCTGTTTACCCTAAGAGGGATTTAATTTTCGTGGGCGTGACCCTTCTGTGGAAAATGGCCCCAGGGGCGTTTTCATAATTTAGCAGCCTTGAGCGTTAAGTTTTATAACTTTCGAACGGAGGCTCGGGTTAAAATTCTTAGACTTATATTGTGCTCCGAACGTGGAAATTTCCCTAAGAGCAGCTTAACCTCGACCCCACTAAGAGTTTCAGATGTGGGTCATTTCGTGGGTGATTAAAAATTAATTAGGTTAATTTTTACTTCCCTACTTAAACCAAACCTTCCCCTCCTTCTCCATTTGTTTTCCTCTGAAGGAAGAGCTCTCCCACCTCCCTCAAGCCCTCTCCACCTCCTCTCCTCCACCCCCGAGCCAAGCGGAAGTAACAATGGTGGTGGCGCGCCGAAGGTGTGAAGCCTGGGGCTATGCCCAACAGGTAGGCTTCGTTTCATTTTCATTTTGGTTTTTTCACCCTTATTTAATTTGATTATATACATTGAAATGCTATTTCAATTTCAACAGAAGCCCATATATGTGTAGTTTATATCTTGAGCTTTCCGTTTCACTTTTCGGATTTGAATACCGAGTTCTGGGGCGTCTGCAATCGACCAGCGATGTTTCCGGCCTTTTTCAAGGTTTTCCAGTGGTTTTGCGGTGGTCCGGCAGAATTCTGGCGGTCCAGAACGGTGGCAGCTGGCGGCGCGGGCTCCGGGATGGTGGCAGCAGGCGGCGCGGGCTCCGGGCTTCAAGTGGCAGGCACCGCGGGCTCCAGGCGGCGGGCGAGCTCGCCGAGGCGTGATAGAGCGGGTGGACCAGGGTCACGGCGCCTGACCCCGTGGGGGAACCAAGACCCTCGTCTAACGGGTCTTCACATGGGGTGACCGGCCACGAGGGCTGGTCTGAGAGTGGATCACAGGTCCACAGACGGCCCGCACGGCTGAGCCGCGGGTCGGTGCTGCAAGCAAGTCCGGCTTGCGCGGGCCGGCCCAGGCCGATCCAACCCAAGGGGCTTCGTCCCATCTGACTTCGGACACCCGTAACTTTCTATACTGGTGTCCGGTTTGCATGCCGTCAGCGACAGTGTGATCCTCGGTTCGAGAGAAGCTTTTTTAGATGGTCTTGGGAATTTTTAATTCTTGATATGAGGGGCTCGGTGGCATGACACGACCATTAAGTAGTTTGGCATTTTTCCGGGGGTTATTGTTTTAGATGACACGGACACATCCGGAGTCCTTTTTGAGCACCGTCAGCGGCGTTGCGAACCCAGCATCGAGATGAAGAATTCCAAGGGGTTTTGGGAGTTGAATATAGAGTTGATACATGGGCCCCATGGGCCGTATTTTTAGCTACAAGCAGCGTTTTGTAACTTTTTCATTGGATGTCCGTTTTGGGCGTGCGAGTAGTCGATTCTCGGTGTTTTTCTGAGGGCATTACAATGGTTAAATCCTCCCGCTTTAATTTTGAATGATGGTGCGGGTCCCATGGGGGCCGGTTTGGGAGTTGGCAGTGATTTCCATCTTCTTCACCAGGTGTCCGATTAAGACAAGTGAATAGTCAATCTTGTGTAGTTTACCGAGAGAATCGCAACAGTGCGATCCGTTCATTGCGCTTCGGGAATTGGATACGGGTCCCACGTATCACCGCTCGTGTGTGGTGCGACGAAATGCATCTTTTTATCCGGACATCCATTCCATGCAAGTGAGAAGTTAATTTGATGTGTTTTTTCGAGAGCATCGCGATGGTGCAGTTTGCTCGACATTTTTCGGGATCGTGGTGTGGGTCCCACCTGGGATGGCTACGGTGAATATTACCTTTTTCACTGGGTGTTGTTTTGGGCGATTGAGTAGTCAATCCCATGTGTTTTTTCAAGGGGATCGTAGTGGTGTTATCTGTTTGTTTAGTTTCATGATCTTGGTGTGGGCCCCACATGGGATGGCTATAGTGAATAGTACTATATTCACAGGTTGACCGTTTCAGGTGAGTAAATGGTCTATCTCACGAGTTTTTCCACGAGGATTACAACAGTGTGATCCGTTTGGGCATGTGGAGCCTAGTTTGAGATCTTATTAAATGTGGAAACTTGAAAGGGTGTTAGATGGAGGTCCCTTTGATGCACTCTGAACCAATGCACAATAGTGATGTTAGTAAGACCCACTGATGTCAGCTGCAGTGCTGAGTTATCGGGCCAATTCTTGGTCTACCCTCTAGCAGGGCTGGGCAGTGGGTCACTCAATGACTCTTTAGGGTCTACCCTCCAGCAGGGCTGGGCAGTGGGTCACTCGACAACTTGTTCTAGGTTTACCCTCCAACAGGGATGAGCAGTGGGTCGCCTATTGACTTCTTCAAGGTCTACCCTCTAGCAGGGCTGGGCAGTGGGTTGCCTGTCGACTTCTTCCAGGTCTACCCTTCAGTAGGGCTGGGCATTGGGTCGCATGTCGACTTCTTCCAGGTCTACCCTCGAGCAGGGCTGGGCAGTGGGTCACCTGTCAACTTGTTCTAGGTCTTCCCTCCAGCAGGGCTGGGCAGTGGGTCTCCTATTGACGTCTTCCAGGTCTACCCTCCAGTATGGCTGGGGAGTGGGTCACCTGTCGTCTTTTTCCAGGTCTTCCCTCCAGCAGGGCTGGGCAGTGGGTTTCCTGCCGACTTCTTCCATGTCTACCCTCTAGCAGGGCTGGGCAGTGGGTCACCTGTTGACCTCTTAGGGTTTACCCTCCAGCAAAGACTGGGCAGTGGGTCACCCGAAGACCTCTTAGGGTTTACCCTCCAGTAGATACTGGACAGTGGGTCACCTGACGACCTCTTAGGGTTTACCCTCCATCGGGGTTGGGTAGTGGGTTACCCGGCAACTTCTTTCAGACTTATTTCTTTCTACTAGGCTATTCTGTGGCTTTTCTCCGTGACTACCGGAGAGGGACCCTTGGTTGTACGGGTCAGTGATGTGAAAACATTGACTTTGAGCAGAGCCATCAACTGTGTGATAGTGACGAGGTGTGGTTTGAATTTCCCCAGAACTCTCAAGGATTAGGGGCGATTTCCCCACCGAGACACGTCCTTGTGACGCGACCTAAAACCATGTGGGCGAGTCAGTGCCGCCCAAAGTAGACAGTGTCAAGGTGCGGTGATTTGATCCCCTTGACTTGCAGTTCGGGGCAGACGGGTAGGATGCTGGGCATCGATGGTGTTTACTTCTGGGGCTGTTGGTTACTCACTTTCTTGGGCTGATCTACGGGATGGAGATACCCTTATGATCTTGTTCGGGTTTCTTGTTCGAGCATATGGATATGTATATATCTTTTTCCAATACCCACTTCTTGTGTTTTGGTTACTCTCCCTCTTGGAGAGGTGAAGACGCATGGGGTATGCCATGTGCTTTCCGCGTCCAGCTTCTCGTGGTTGGACGAGTCTACACTCCTAATATATGAAGAAAAGAATCGACAAGAAGTTCATCTTCTCACCATTTCTAGCTCCTTGTGTTTAGACGAGTCTACTTATTTCTTCTTGTTGGGTTGAGTTGTACTCTTTACTGCACTCTCAGTTATACTCCTTTACTTTTCCCTTTTCGATCTACTGCTCACCTATCTTGTACCTCCTTTGTTGCTCCCTCGAGCCTTTGGGGCATCCTACTGAGTATTTTTGTACTCACCCCTGCTTGGGCTTTGTCTGCACTTGGTGTACCCTTGCAGAAAACTGACAGGTTGTTCGTGACTTCAGCGGAGCTTAGGAGTTCGGAAGCTAGGACTGCGTGTGGTGGTCGTAGTTGGGTTCCAGGTGTGGGACACTCCCAAATGTTTACTTTTGTTTACCTGTTTCTGGGTTGTGGTGCTTTTCTGGTTGGGTGCATGTTTTTCCCTTTTCTTTTCAGTTTACCTTCAGCACTTGTTTTATACTGTATAGAGGTCGATGCACTTTTTGTGGTTGTTTATAGTAGTTGGTACTTTACTTTCCATTTTACTCTTCACTATTTCATTGTGTGGGATGTGTGTGTGTGTAAAGGTACTTAGGTAAAGGCCTCCCCGTGTTGTTTAGCCTTCGGCGCTTGTCGCTAGCCCCTGGCCTATGGAGGTGGGCTTGGGGTAGTCGCTTCTCGAGCTCGGGTAGGACCGGGTCATGTAAAAGTGGTATCAAAGGTGGTTCATTCCTTGGGACATTGTTTGGATGTCCCTAAAAAGGAATTGGTTGGGATTTAGGGTAATAGTGTCAACGTGTCTCGAGAGTGGCTCTCAGGCCAGTGAGTCTAGTGATGGTGCGGCGACCGATGTATCCATTCACCCGGACCCTAATAACCCGCTTGTCGACTCGACATTCTAAGATAATTGTTGCAGGGAAAATTTGGTTACTGCATCACATAGGATTGAGTCTTTGACTATCCTTCTTGAGTCAGCTCCCCATTTTTGTTACTGTAATATACATATATACTCATTTGATCATGGTACTCCTTGATAACATTCAGGATGTCTCTGCAAATACATCCATCCAGGATACCAGTTTTGGTTTGCAAAGACGACCCTATGAGCTACGAGGCCATAGTCAAGGACCCATCATGCGAGTCCCTTCCTCCGAGTGGGCCGGCATTAACACCCCCACCGGGTGAACAGCAGACAACCCCAGTAGAGTGGACGGAACTTGAGCGCAAGTTGAGTGCACTTCGTGAGTTACAGCGACAGAGACCGCTGAGGTTCTGTGGTGAGACAGACCCTCAGGCAGTAGAGGTTTGGTTCGAGACAGTGGTTTGCATCTTTAGGCTTGCATAGACACCATCAGATCTTATGGTGGCTTTGGCGGCCAACCTTTTCAACGGAGCAGCTAGGAGTTGGTGGAGTCTGGTGACTCAGTTACTCGATGATTCATCGCTTTCATGGGATGACTTTAAACTGCTCTTTCATGGGGAGTTTTACCCCTCCTGCTTACACTCCATTCAGATCCATGAGCTCCTGCAGTTTCATCCGGGAGGGATGACGGTGACTGAGTACATGACTAGGTTCGCGGACCGTGCACACCTTTACCTAGATAGGGTCCATGACAGCAACTTCTGAGCGCTGAAGTTTGAGCAGGGTCTCTGTAGAGAGATTCATGCTATCATAGTACCCTTGGGCATCCCCACTTATACTGAGGTGCTAGAGTAGGCATTGGTGATAGACAGATTCCTATCACACTCTACAGATGGTGGTGGAAGTAGGCACGACAGAGCCGAGACGTCTACCGCAGCTAACAGGCTTCAGAAAACAGAACCTCGACGCAAGCGGCCTTTCCACCGCTGGTTTCAGAGATGTGGATGTGCACTACTATGGTGTCAAGGCACATGGGATTAGATGAAGTGAACCTTCCGTGAGTGGACTCAGGGGAGCGGTCGTTCACCACTGTGGCGCCGGGGGGGGCACCAGGGCAGCCCAGAGAGTGCCGGTGCTATGCTTGCGATGAGCGAGGTCACTTGGCATGGGACTGCCTGACCAGGTATGCGATGAACTTCGGGCAGGCAGCAGGTGCACCACCGTAGTAGAGGCAGCACCGTGATTGGAGTGGTACCCAGAGATGTTGTACTTGAAAAGGAGCGGGAGGAGCTGGAAGTGGAGGATGACCATACGAGGTCTTCCCATCACTGGTAGGCGGTCCACGTCAGGCTTCAGGAGCTAATAGTTGGGACCACAGGAAACCACGATCTTTGGATATCTACGATCCTGCAGAGCATGAGGTGATAAGAGGTACACTCTATAGATCTTCTACTTTTTGCCGTAGAATTTTTAGACTCTGTATGTGAAATGATTTTTCTCCCTTCTCCTTGCTTGAGTTGTTACCAAGGTGACACAGGGCATCAGGTGTAACCCTGTGTTGGTAAGGTAGAAGGCATGGGAGCTTTTATTTAGTCGATGGTATCGAATCCTTCACTTTCTGAGCATGTAAGTGGGTCTTGGTCGAGGGACATCGACTGTGAAGTCTTGCGTGACCAGATATCCTTGGGTGTTTCACCATATGGATATTCTGAAGGAGGTAATCCCCATGATTTGTCCCAGGTCCAAGCGGTGATTAAAATCATGACGTGTGACGTAGAGGTTCGATTGGGGAGGTAAGCTACCCCTGAGGTCCTTCAGGTAGTTTGATTTTGTGTTAAGGGATGGAGAGGTTCCCTACCGCCTTGACCTAACCCCGAAGTCTGGAGTGAGTGAACGACCTCTCCCATGTGACTCACCTAAGATGAATTCTGCGTCCTTTTATGTACGTCATTGGCAAGGGTAGACCTTGCTTGAACAAGTCAAATCCTTTGGTTTGGGTGCATGATGCAGATCTGTGTAAAAGTTTTCTTGGGTACGGGAGAGCCAGGTGTGGGCTTAGTACCCTGATTTGTTCCATAGTTTTTAATTTTGTGAAAGACAAAATTTGAAGGAGGGCATGATATAAGAACCCGGTTTTTTCTATAAAAGACTTTGGAAAATTTCATGATGTTATTCCGGAGCAGTACCTTCAGACAGCGTGCGATTCCGAGCCCCGATGTGGCTGGAATTAAAATTTCAGTGTGTTCACACTGGGCATGAAAAATTTATGGGATAACTCTTAAAAGGTGTTTTGGATCATAAATATGAGTGTACAGATGGATCTGAAATGGGGGTTTTACCCTAGTAACAACATAAAATGAGTCGGCGTGGGACGTTCGGACCCCTCGCTCATTAGCGGTGTGTTAAATGGATAAATTAAATTAAATTATTCATTTAATAGCTCAAACCCGAGTAACTCCTAAATGGTTTCTTGGATGGGAAAACCGAGGGCACTATTAAGTCCGGAGCGTTCCGTTTACCCTAGGAGGGGTGTAATTTTTGCGGGCGCGACCCTTTTGTGGAAAATGGCTCCAGGGGCGTTTTCGTAATTTAGAGGCCTCAGGCGTTAAGTTTTATAACTTTTGAATGGAGGCTCAGATTAAAATTAAGAGACCTATATTGTGCTCAGAACACAGAACTTGCCCTAATAGTGGCTTAACCTCAACCCCGCCGAGAGTTTCGGATGTGGGTCCTTTTGAGGGTGATTAAAAATTAATTAAGTTAATTTTTATTTCCCTACTTAAACCAAACCCTCCCCTCCTTCTACAATTTTTTCCTCTGGAGGAAGAGCTCTCCCACCTCCCTCAAGCCCTCTCCACCTCCTATCCTCCTCCCCCGAGCCAAGCGGAAGTGACAACGGTGGTGGTGCGCCGAAGGTGTGAAGCCTTGGGCTATGCCTAGCAGGTAGGCTTCATTGCGTTTTCATTTTGGTTTTCGCACCCTCTTTGAATTCAATTATATAAATTGAAAGGATTTTTAAATTTCAAGAGAATTCCATATCTGTGTATTTTATATCTTTAGATTTCCATTGGACTTTTCGGATTTGAATTTTGAGTTCCGGGGCGTCCGCAATCGACCAGCGAAGTTTCCGGCCTTTTTCAGGGTTTTCCGGCGGTTCTGCGGTGGTTCGGCAGAATTTCAGCGGTCTAGGATGGCGGCAGTAGGAAGCGCGGGATCTGGGATGGCGACAACAGGTGGCGTGGGCTCCGGGATTCAGGCGGCAGGCGGCGCGGGCTCCAGGTGGCGGGTGAGTTCGCCAGACCGGTCCAGCCCAAGGGGCTTCGTCCCCTCTGACTTCGGACACCCGTAACTTTCACTATGGGTGTCTGTTTTGCGTACCGTTGGTGACAGTGTGATGCTCAGCTCGTGAAAAACTTTTTGAGATGGTCTTGGGAATTTTTAATTCTTGAGACGAGGGCCTCGGTGGAACGACACGCCCATTAAGTAGTTTGGTGTTTTTCCGGGGGTTATTGTTTTGGATAACGCGGACACATCCGGAGTCCGTTTTGAGCACTGTCAGCGGAGTTGTGACCCTGGCGTCAAGAAGAAGACTTCCAAGGGGTTTTCGGGAGTTGAAACCAGAGTTGATACATGGGCCCCACATGCCATCATTTAAGTTACGAGCAGTGTTTTGTAACTTTTTCATCGGACGTCCGTTCGGGGCTTGCGAGCAAACAATTATGGGTGGTTTTCCAAGGGAATTGCAACGACACAATCCACCCACATTAATTTTGCACGATGGTGTGGGCCCCACGGGGGCCGGTTTGGGAGTTGGCGGTGATTTCCATCTTTTTCAGTGGGTGTATGATTCGGACAAGTGAATAGTCAATCTTTTGTAGTTTTCTGAGAGAATTGCAATAGTGCGATCCATTCATTGCGATTCGAGACCGGGATGCGGGTCCCATGTAGCACCGCTCATGTGCGGTGCGGCGAAATTCATCTTCTTCTCCGGAAATCTGTTCCATGAATGTGAGAAGTCAATTTGATGTGTTTTTCCTAGAGCATCACAATGGCACAGTTCACCTGACCTTTTTCAGGATTGTGGTGTGGGTCCCACCTGGGCTGGCTATGGTGAATATTACCTTTTTCACCGGGTGTCCATTTTGGGCGATTGAGTAGTCAATCCAGTGTGTTTTTCCGAGGGGATCGCAGTGGTGTGATCCGTTTGTTCTGTTTCAGGATCTTGGTGTGGGCCCCACACGGGCTGGCTACAGTGGATAATACCATATTCACTAGTTGATCATTTCTGGCGAGCAAATGGTCTATCTCGCAAGTTTTTCCATGAGGATTGCAATGGTGTGATCCATTTTGGCATGTAGAGCCTCGTTTGAGATCTTTTTAAATGTGGAAACATGAAAGGGTGTTGGATGGAGGTCCCTTTGAAGCACTCTAAACCAAGGCACAGTAGCGATGTTGGGAACACCCAGTGATGTCAGTTGCAGTGCTGAGTTATCGGGCCAATTATGGGTCTACCCTCCAGTAGGGCTGGGCAGTGGTTCACCCGATGACTCTTTAGGGTCTACCCTCCAGCAGGGTTGGGCAGTGGGTCACCCGACGACTTATTCCAGGTCTACCCTCCAGCAGGGCTGGGCAGTGGTTCGGCTGTCGACTTCTTCCAGGTCTACCCTCCAGCAGGGGTGGGCAGTGCGTCGCCTGTCGACTTCTTCTAGGTCTACCCTCCAGCAGGGCTGGGCAGTTGGTCACCTGTCGACTTTTTCATGGTCTACCCTCCAGAAGGGCTGGGCAGTGGGTCGCCTGTCGACTTTTTCCATGTTTACTCTCCAACAGGGCTGGGCAGTGGGTCGCCTATCAACTTCTTCCAGGTCTACCCTTCAGTAGGGCTGAGAAGTGGGTTTCCTGTCATCTTCTTAGGGTTTACCCTCCAGCAGAGACAAGGAAGTGGGTCACCCGACGACCTCTTAGGGTTTACCCTCTAACAGAGGCTGGGCAGTGGGTCACCCGGCGACCTCTTAGGGTTTACCCTCCAGCGGGGCTAGGCAATTGGTAATTCAAAGACTTTTTTCAGACTCAGTTCTTTCTACTAGGCTAGTCTGTGGCTTTTCTCCGTGACTACCGGAGCAAGACCCTTGGTTGTACGGGTTAGTGATGTGACAACTTTGACTTTGAGCCGACCTCTCGATTGTGTGATAGTGATGAGGTGTGTATGACTTTCCCCAGAACTCTCAAGGATGAGGGGCACTTTCCCCACCGAGATGCATCCTTGTGATGCGATATAAAATCATGCGGGTGAGTCAGTGCCGCCCAAAGAGGACAGTGTCAAGGTGAGGTGATTTGAGCCCCTTGACTTGTAGTTCAGGGCTGACGGGTAGGATGCTGGGCATCGATGGTGTTTACTTCTGGGACTGTTGGTTAGTCACTTTCTTGGGCTGAGCTACGGGATGGAGATCCCCTTACGATCTTGTTCGAGTTTATTGTTCGAGCATATGGATATGTATATACCTTGTTCCAGTACCCACTTCTTGGGTTTTGGTTACTCTCCTTCCAAGAGAGGCGAAGATGTACATGGTATGCCACGTGCTTTATGTGTATATATTATCATGCTTAGATGAGTCTACTCTCCTGCTATAGGTAGAGAAGACTCGAAGATAAGTTCATCTTCTCACCATTTCTAGCTCCTTGTGTTTGGACGAGTCTACTTCCTTCCTCTTGTTGGGTTGATCTTTACTCTTTACTGCACTCTCGATTATACTCCTTTACTTTTCCATGTTCGATCTGCTGCTCACCTCTCCAATACCTCCTTTGTTGCCCCCTCTAGCCTTTGGGGCATCCTACTGTATGTTTTTATACTCACCCCTTCTTGGGCTTTGCCCGCACTTGGTGTGCCCTTGCAGACAACGGACAGGTTGGTTGTGACTTCAGCTAGGCTTAGAAGTTTGGGGGATTTGACCGTGTGTGGTGGTCATAGTTAGGTTCCAAGTGTGGGACTCTCCCAGCTGTTTACTTTTGTTTACCTGTTGCCGGGTTGTGGCACTTTTCTGGTTGGGTGCATGGTTTGACCTTTTCTTTTCAGTTTACCTTCAGCACTTGCATTATACTGTTTAGAGGTCGATGCACTTTTTTGTGTTTTTTGTAGCATTTGGTACTTTACTTTCTCTTTTATTTTGCACTATTTCATTGAGTGGGCTTTGTGTGTGTGTATAGGTATTTAGGAAAATCCCTCCCCGAGATTTTTTAGCCTTCGGTGCTTGTCCCCAGCCCCTGGCCTATGGAGGCGGGCTTGGGGTAGTTGCGGCTCGAGCCCGGGTAGGGTCGGGTTGTGAAAAAGTGGTATCAAAGGTGGTTCGTTCCTTGGGACATTGTTCGGACGTCCCTGAAAAGGAATTTATTGGGATTTAGGGTAACAGTGTCAACATGTCTCGAGGGTGGCTCTCAGGCCAAGGATTCTAGTGATGGTGCGGTGGCCGATGTATCCATTCACCAGGACCCTGATAACCCACTTATCGACTCGGCATGCGGAGGCACTTGTTGTAGGGAAAGTTTGGTTACTACATCACATAGGATTGAGTCTTTGACTATCCTTCTTGAGTCAGCTCCCCATTGTTGTTACTGTAATATACATATACACTCATCTGATCGCGGTACTCCTTGATAACATTCAGGATGTCTCTGCAAATACATCCATCCAGGATACCAGCTTTGGTTCGTGGCGATGATGCTGTGAGCTACGAGGCCTCAGTCCAGGACCCATCATGCAAGTCCATTTCTCTGGGTGGGCTGGTAGCAGCACCCCTACCTGGTGAGCAGCAGACAGTCCTAGTAGAGCGGACGAAACTTGGGCACAGGTTGAGCGTACTCCGTGAGTTCCAATGACAGAGACCACTGAGGTTCAGTGGTGATCCAGACTCTCAGGAAGTAGAAGTTTGGTTCGAGATAGTGGTTTGCCTCTTCAGGATTGCACAGACATCATCATATCTTATGGTTTCTTTGGCCGCCAGCCTTTTCCATAGAGATGCTTGAAGTTGGTGGAGTCTGGTGACTCAGTTACGCGATGAGTCTTCGCTTTCGTGGGACGAATTTCAGCTGATATTTCATGAGAGTTTTACGCCTCCTGCTTACGCTCCGTTAGGATCCAGGAGCTCCCGCAGTTTCAGTAGGGAGGGATGATGGTGACTGAGTATGCGACTAGGTTCGCAGACTGTGCGTGCTTTTACTCAGGAATGGTCCATGACGGAAACTTCCGAGCGTAGATGTTCGAGTAGGGTCTCTGCGGAGATATTCATGCTATCATAGTACCCTTGGGCATCCCCACGTATGCCGAGGTGCTAGAGCAGGCACTGGTGACAGAGAGATTCTTGTCACGCTCTACAGTTGGTGGTGGCAGTAGGCATGACGGAGCCGATACATCTACCACAGCTAGCAGGCATCAGTAGAAAGAACCTCGATGAAGGTGGCCTTTCCACCACCGTTTTTAGAGAAGTGGAAGTGCACCACTGTGGTGTCAAGGCACAGGGGCTCGACCGAGGGGACCCTTCCATGAGTGGACTCAGGGGCGCGGTCGTGCACCACATTGGTGCCGAGGGGGTACCAGGACAACCCAGAGAGAGTCGGTACTATGCTTGAGATGAGCAAGGTCACTTGGAATGGGACTACCAGACCAGGTATGTGAAGAACTACGGGCAGGAAGTAGGTGACCACCGCAGTAGAGGCAGCGCCATGATTGGAGTGGTACCCAGAGATGTGGTACTTGCAGAGAAGTGGGAGGAGCTAAAAGTGGAGGATGACCTTACAAGGTCTTCCCATCACTACTAGGCGGTCCACGTCAGGCTCCAAGAGCTGATAGTTGGGACCGCAAGCAACCACGAGCTTTGGATATCTATGATCCTGTAGAGCATGAGGTGATAAGAGGTACATTCTATAGCTCTTCTACTTTTTGTAGTAGAATTTTTAGACTATGTATGTGAAATGATTTTTCTCCATGCTCCTTGCTTGAGTTGTTACCAGGGTGATACAGGGCGTCGAGTGTAACCCTGTGTTGGTAAGGTAGAAGGTGTGCGACCTTTTCTTTAGTCGATGGTATCGACTCCTTCGCTTTCTGAGCGTGTAAGAAGGTCTTGGTCGAGGGACATCGACTGTGAAGTCTTGCGTGACCAGGTATCCTTGGGTGTTTCACCATATGGATATTCTGAAGGGGAGAATCACCGGGATTTGTCCCAGGTCCAAGCGGTGATTCCAGTTGCGGCGTGTGATGTAGAGGTTCGAACAGGGAGGTAAGGTACCACCGAGGTCCTTTGTGTAGTTTGAGTTTGTGTGAAGGGTTGGCGAGGTTCCCTACCGCATTGACCTAACCACGAAGTCTGGAGTGGGTGCACGATATCTCCCGCATGACTCACCTGAGAGGAAGTGTGCGTCCTCTTATGCACATCATCGGCAAGGGAAAAACTCACGTGAACAGGTCAAATCCTTTGGTCTGGGTGCGTGACACAGATCTGTGTAAGAGTTTTCCTTGGTATGGGAGAGCCAAGTGTGGGCTTAGTACCCTGAGTTGTTCCCTAGTTTTGATTTCTGGGAAAAAACGTTTGAAGGAGGGAATTATGTAAGAACCTGGTTTTTTTCTATAAAAGACTTTGTAGAATTTCTTAATGTTATTCTGGAGCAGCCCCTTCAGACGGCGTGTGATTCTGAGCCCCGGTGTAGCCAAAATTAAATTTTCAGTGTGTTCACACTAGGCACACAAAATTTATGGGATAACTCCTAAACGGTGTTTCAGATCAGAAATCTGAGCGTACAGATGGATCTGAAATGGGGTTTTTACCCTTTTAAAAACATAAAATGAGTCAGCACGGGACGTTCGGACCCCTCGCTCGTTAACAGTGTGTTAAATGGATCAATTAAATTAAATTATTCACTTAATAGCTCAAACCAAAGTAACTCCTAAACGGTTGCTTGGATGGAAAAACCGAGGGCACAGTTGAGTCCGGAGCGTGCCGTTTACCCTATGAGGGGTGTAATTTTTCACAGGTGCGGCCCTTCTGTGGAAAATGGATTCAGGGGCGATTTCGTAATTTAGCAGCCTCGAGCGTTAAGTTTTATAACATTCGAACGGAGGCTTGGATTAAAATTCTGAGATCACAGTTGCGCTCAGAACATGTAACTTTCCCTAGGAGTGGCTTAACCTTGACCCCACTGAGAGTTTCATATGTGGGTCCTTTCGTGGGTGATTAAAAATTAATTAAATTGATTTTTATTTCCCTACTTAAACCAAACCCTCGCATCATTCTCCATTTCTTTTACTCTAGTGGAAGATCTCTCCCACCTCCCTCATGCCCTCTCCACCTCCTATACTCCTCCCCCGAGCCACGCAGATGCGACAATGTTGGTGGCGCGCCGAAGATGTGAATCCTCGGGCTATGCCCAATAGGTAGGCTTCGTTGCGTTTTCATTTTGGTTTTCGCACCCTCTTTGAATTTGATTATATACATCGAAATGATGTTTAAATTTCAAGAGAAGCCCATATCTGTGTATTTTATATATTTATCTTTATGTTTCACTTTTCGGATTTGAATTCTGAGTTCCGAGGCTTCCGCAATCGACCGACAAAGTTTCTGACCTTTTTCAAAGTTTTCCGGTGGTTCCGTGGTGGTCCGGCGGAATTTCGGTGGTCCGGGACGGCGGCAGAAGGCGGCACGGGCTCCAGGATGGCGGAAGCGGGCGGCAGGGGCTCTGTGCTTCAGGCAGAAGGCGGCGTGGGCTCCAGGTGGCAGCTCTAGGTGGCGGGCGAGCTCGCCGGGGCGCGGCGGAGCGGGTGGACCGGGGTCGCAATCCGCGACACCACGGGGGAACCAAGACCCGCGTCCAGCAGATCTTCACGCTGGACGACCGGCCACGAGGGACGGTATGAGGGTAGACCATGGGTCCACAGCCGGCCCGCGGGGCTAAGCCGCAGGCCGGCGCTGCGAGCCGGGCCGTCCGGCGCGGGCCGGCCCAGGCCGGGCGGACTGACAGACGCAGGCCGGTCCAGCCCAAGTGGCTTCATCCCCTCTGACTTCGGAGACCCGTAACTTTCGCTACGGGTGTCCATTTTGCGTGCTGTCTGCGACAATGTGATCCTCGGCTCAAGGAAAACTTTTTGAGATGGTCTTTTGGATTTTTAATTCCTGAGACGAGGGGTTCGGTGGCATGACACACCCATTAAGTAGTTTGGCATTTTCCCAGGGGTTATTGTTTTGGATGGCGCAGACCCATCCAGAGTCCATTTTGAGCATGGTCAGTGGCGTTGTGACCCTGGTGTCGAGACGAAGATTTACAAGGGGTGTTTAGGCATTAAAATCAAAGTTGATATGTGGTTCCCATGGGCCGTCTTTTAAGTTACGAGCAGCGTTTTGTAACTTTTTCATCGGACGTCCGTTCGGGGCGTGTGAGCAGTCAATTCGGGGTGTTTTTTCGAGGGCATTGCAATGGCGCAATCCACCCACTTTAATTTTGAACAATGGTGTGGCCCCCACGGGGGGACGGTTTGGGAGTTGGCGGTGATTTCCATCTTCTTCACCGGGTGTCCGATTCGGACAAGTAAATAGCCAATCTTGTGTAGTTTTCCAAGAGAATCACTACAGTGCGATCCGTTTGTTGTGCTTCGGGATTGAGATGCGGGTCCCATGTAGCACCGCTCGTGTGCGGTGAGGTGAAATGTATCTTCTTCTCCAGAAATTTGTTCTATGCAAGTGAGCAGTCAATTTGACGTGTTTTTCTGAGAGCATCATGATGGCGCAGTTCGCCCGACCTTTCTCGGGATCGTGGTGTGGGTCCCACCCAGGCTGGCTATGGTGAATATTACCTTTTTCACCGGGTGTCCATTTTAGGCGACTGAGTAGTCAATCCCATGTGTTTTTCCAAGGGGATCGCATTGGTGTGATCCGTTTGTTTAGTTTCGGGATCTTGGTGTGGGCCCCACAGGGGCTGGCTACAGTGAATAGTACCATATTCCCCAGTTGACCGTTTCAGGTGAGTAAATGGTCTATCTCGTGAGTTTTTCCATGAGGATTAAAACAGTGTGATCTGTTTGGGCATGTGGAGCCTCGTTTGAGATCTTATTAAACGTGGAAACAAGAAAGGGTGTTGGATGGAGGTCCCTTTGACGCACTCCGAACCCACGCATGATAGCGATGTTGGTAACAACCGGTGATGTCAGTTTCAGTGCTGAGTTATCAGGACAATTTCGGGTCTACCCTCTAGCAGGACTGGGCAGTGGGTCACCCGACGACTCTTTAGGGTCTACCCTCCAGCAGGGCTAGGCAGTGGGTCACCTGACGACTTATTCCAGGTCTACCCTCCAACAGGGCTAGGCAGTGGGTCACCTGTCCACTTCTTCCAGGTCCACCCTCCAGTAGGGCTGGGTAGTGGGTCGCCTGTTGACTTCTTTCAGGTCTACCCTCTAGTAGGGCTGGGCAGTGGGTCTCATGTCGACGTTTTCCAGGTCTACCCTTCAATAGGGATGGGGAGTGGGTCGCCTATCAACTTCTTCCACGTCTACCCTCCATCAGGGCTGGGTAGTGGGTCGCCTGTCGAGTTTTTCGAGGTCTACCCTCCAGTAGGGCTGGGCAGTGGGTTGCCTATCAACTTCTTCTAGGTCTACCCTCCAGCATGGCTGGGCAGTGGGTCTCCTGTCAACTTCTTCTAGGTCTACCCTCCAGTAGGGCTGGGGAGTGGGTCGCCTATCGTCTTCTTAGGGTTTACCCTCCAGTAGAGACCGGGCAGTGGGTCACCCGATGACCTCTTAGAGTTTACCCTCCAGCAGAGACTGGGCAGTGGGTCCCCCGATGGCCTCTTAGGGTTTACCCTCCAGTGGGGATGGGTAGTGGGTTACCTGATGACTTCTTTTAGACTCAGTCCTTTCTACTAGGCTAGTCTATGGATTTTCTCCATGACTACCGGAGCGAGACCCTTGGTTGTACGGGTTAGTGATGTGACAACTTTGACTTTGAGAAAACCTCTCGACTGTGTGACAGTGAAGAGGTGTGGTTTGACTTTCCCCAGAACTCTCAAGGATGAGGGGCACTTTCCCCAGTGAGACGTGTCCTTGTGACACAACCTAAAATCATGCGAGTGAGTCAGTGCCGCCCAAAGCGGACAATGTTAAGGTGCAGTGATTTGAGCCCCTTGACTTGGAGTTTGGGTTAGATAGGTAGGATGCTGGGCATTGATGGTGTTTACTTCTAGGACTGTTGGTTACTCACTTTCTTGGGCTGATCTACGGGATGGAGATCCCCTTATGAGATTTTTTGGGTTTCTTGTTCGAGTATATGGATATGTATATACCTTGTTCCAGTACCCAATTCTTGGGTTTTGGTTACTCTCCTTCCAGGAGAGGCGAAGACGTGCAGGGTATGCCACGTGGTTTCCGTGTCGAGCTTCTCGTGGTTGGACGATTCTACTCTCTTGCTATAGGTAGCAAAGACTCGATGAGAAGTTGATCTTCTCACCATTTCTAGCTCCTTGTGTTTGGACGAGTCTACTTCCTTCCTCTTGTTGGGTTGAGATGTACTCTTTACTGCACTCTCTGTTATACTCCTTTACTTTTCCCTGTTCGTTCTACTGCTCACCTATCAAGTACCTCCTTTGTTTCTCCCTCGAGCCTTCAGGGCATCCTACTGAGTATTTTTATACTCACCCTTGCTTGGGCTTGGCCCGAACTTGGTGTGCCCTTGTAGACGACAGACAGGTTGGTTGTGACTTCATCAGATCTTAGTAGTTTGGGATCTTGGATCACGTGCGGTGGTTGTAGTCAGGTTCCAGGTGTGGGAATCTCCCAGCTATTTACTTTTGTTTAACAATTTCTAGGTTTTGGAAATTTTCTGGTTGGGTGCGTGTTTTGCCCTTTTATTTTCAGTTTACCTTCAGCAATTTCTTTGTACTGTTTAGAGGTCGATGCACATTTGTTGGTTGTTTATAGAAGTTGGTACTTTACTTTCTCTTTTACTCTTCACTATTACATTGAGTGGGCTACGTGTGTGTATACATGTACTTAGGCAAAGGCCTCCCCGAGTTTTTTATCCTTCGGCGCTTGTCGCCAGCCCCTGGCCTATAGAGGCGGGCTTGGGGTAGTTGCGGCTCAAGCCTGGGTACGGTCGGGTCGTGACCATCCTCTCCTCTGATTTCCCCAAGTTGTTATTGCTAGAGATTTCTCTATTTCCTAGTACTTACTGAATCCAAATTCATCTATTTTACAACCCAATAGGATTGGTACTCCAACTACACAAGTAAATGAAAACTCATTCCATACAATGTAAGTTAGAGAATCATACCAATAAGTATTTTCTAGGCTATCTGGTATGCACACAAGGTGTATTCAAGCCTTTGGTTGCAATCCTTCCTGTTTGGATTAACTATTTTATAAAAAATATAATTAATATTCAGATTAGATACTTTAAATTGCCCATTTTTTTGGGGATGTTAAGTTTTATATGTCACGTGGTGCACCCCCAGACTTTTTAAGAATAGCCTCTATCTTCCTATTTAAAAAACGAGTCCCTTAGTCACTTATGATGTCCCCTGCCACTCCAAACATAAAAAATATATTAGTCCTAAAAAGTCACATAAAACTATGGAATCATCAGTCCTTGTGGACTAATCTTTCAAACATTTAGATACATAATCCAAAATTTGTAAAATTTATGAATCCACAAGAGCTATGGGAAAGGGACCCATAAAATAAATGCCCCATAATTCCAATATTTCTAAAAATTACTAGTTTTTGAGACACCTCCTATATTTTTGTAATATTTCTAGAACATTGACACTAATCTCATTTTTTACAATACTCATAGGAATATTTAAATAAGTCTTTCTAATATATTCTTTATTCCTAAGTGTCCAACATAAGATAATTTATAAAAAAATTCAAATAAATATCCTATTTCAATTGTAGGTAAGTACCTCCTTATAACATGATCATTACAAATTTTCAATAGAAATGGATATTCCCAAATATATAATCTTGAACCAGCCTTAAGTTTATTCATTCAATAATAGTTAAGGTGATTAGGTACTTGGGAGGTGGAAATTAGTTTGCTAAATCATCATAACATGGTAATTTACCTTCCAATATGTATATTTTCCCACTAAGTTTGTGATTATTGAGCAGGCTCAACTCTGGAATGTCTGTTTCAATAGTGCTTAAGAGTTTACTGAGGTGATCTTCCACCTAGTTTTCAGATCCCTTATTTTCTTTGATCTCCAGGTTTAACAATTTCAAGAGTAGTACCCATCTCAAAAACCTTGGTTTGGAATCAACCTTCTTCATCAAGTACCTATGTTCGGTAATATCATAAAACACAACTACTTTGGTTCCTAGTATATATGATCTAAATTTATCCAACGAAGAAATCAATAAGGAATTATTTTTCCATATTGGCATAATGGAGATTATTTTCATAAAATTTTCTCATGGAATATGTTATAACATGTGGTATTCCTTCAATTCTTTATGAGGGGACTACTCATACAGCTTGGTTACATGCATTACCCAACAACTCAAATGGGTAATTTCAATCTTGGGATTGTATAATTAGTGGGGTAATAAACTTTTCCTTTATATCTTCAAATTCCTCTCTTAAATTATCATTGAAAACAAATTCAACTTCATTTAAAAGAAATATATAAATATGAAGAGAAATGTTACTAAATTACTTGGTTAATATTCTATAAAACACCACATGGACCAAAAATAACTTAATATGTCTTACACAAGTGGGAAATAGAAAAGAATTGATTACATTAACATTATAATTATCCACCATAATGAATTTGTGTCAAATTATATGACCCAAAACTATCCAATTTTCACCCATAAGGTGACTGTTCTCAAAGTTCAAAACAAAATGTTTTCTATGAAAGTTTTCAAAACATTTTCTAGATTCCCTAACAAATGATCAAAGGAGTTTCCAAAAATATTAAAGTCATCCAAAAATACATCCAGGAAGTCCTATATGTGATCTTATAAAATAATTACCATACACCTTTTTAATGTACCTAAATTATTGAATAATATAAAATTAATTATCCTATAGTAATAGGTCATTAAATGGTAGGTGAATGTTGTCTACTCTTGGTCTTTTGGGGAAATGGGTACATGAAAAATAACCAAAGAATCCATCAAATAAACAATAATGTATCCTACCTGACAATCTTTTTATAATTTTTTATATGAATGATATAGGGTAATTAAATTTTTGGGTGACATGGTTGAGTTTTTTAGTCAATT
The DNA here is from genome assembly GCA_963277665.1 of Viscum album. Taxonomy (NCBI): domain Eukaryota; kingdom Viridiplantae; phylum Streptophyta; class Magnoliopsida; order Santalales; family Viscaceae; genus Viscum; species Viscum album. Next base: position 1,677,861,824 of record OY728119.1, on the reverse strand, counting down.
CATAACATTAAACTATTTTGGACTCTCATTGGAATTAATTCAATGTTCTCATTTTTCACAATTTTTGAGCTAGTTTTCTTGAGAAAATATGGAATAATATTGAGCCATTTTAACATCATGTTACTATTTTCAAGTACTTTTAAATCCACTTTTTAATAATTATTTGGTTAGGGACTATTTAGGGGTGCTTCCGGAGAAATGTTTAAAATTTTGGAAGGCTATAATGCTGTGATCATTTGGTGCATGGTTTTCCAAAAATGTGCACCCAGCTAGTGAAAATAGTTCATACAAAGGTAGTTAGGGTCTTCCTAGTTATCTCAGGGTTTAAACAATATTTCATCCACCTAGTATAAACAATGAACCTCTATAGAGGGGCAAACTGTTTGACAAACTTTGCGGCCCTTCCCAGATAATTGTGTGTACAAACCTTTATTTTCTAAAAAATGTTTATAAATTCTCAAACCCCCAATTTAGACCCCTTATCAATTCAAAATCGACATAAAAAGATTTTATAGGTCTTGGAATCTCTCAAGGACCCATTTTGTCCCCTCCAAACCCCCTCCAATGAAGATAGATTCTAGGAAAATGTTATTTAATCTCTTCTCGATAAGAGTTCTTTCCCCATTCCTTCTCTCATACTTCCTTCTTATCTCCTCCTAAGGGTTTGTTATATATTATAGTTATTGAGAGATATAAAATTCTTTATTTTATATCTTTAATCTTTTATTGATTCTTTGATCTATGTTTCTGAATTTCTTCATTGGAGTTTCCCATTGAGGGGGTTGTGTCACCTGATCTCGTGATCAAATGTAGTTGGTTCCATTTAAGATTTTCTAATTGATTTAACCTATAATTTATTGATTTAAAATAATATTATTTAAATTGGATTATGAAGAAAGAAATTTTATGTGAATTTGGATTTGTATTAAAATGGTATTGATTTCTGGAAAAACTCCAAATTCCAACAAATTAAGGTGTGATTTGGATTTGATGGAAATTATGGAATTTTATTTTTGAAATTTAATTGCAAAATTGATTTTGAGAAAGTGGATTACTTTTTTTTGATACAAAACCACTGGTTTTATCCTAGAAAAATTCATGAATTGATTATAAACACATGTTTTGGTATTTTAGAGAAATTGGCATAATGAAATGGGAAATGGGATAATTTTATTTTGAATAGTTTTTAAATAAATTTCCCTAAATTGATAATTGTTTGAGAACATGAAAGCCTAGGTAGTTAGTAAGTTATTTGGTAAAAATATGAAAGGTTGGAATTTCCCTATCAATTTATTAATTCATTACCACTGTATCATAAACCTATTGGTAGATATTATCCCCAATGGGGTGATATTTAGTCATCTGTGGCTAGTGTTGGAGGGACATGTGCGCACATTGTTGTTATCACTATATGAGCATGTTAGGATCCCATAACCTGAAACCATCCTACCTATGGGAAGATAACCAATTTGTTTTTATGATTATTTTGATATATATTCCATTATTTTGAAAACTTCTATACACATACCTCTTGATTTATATAAACCATTTATATTTAATGTTTATTAAGACATTGTTTTAAAGTGTTTCCATTAGTTTAAGTGAATAACATGTTTTTTTTAAATATGGAACTGTATATCCATGCCTTTTTATTAAAATTGAAAAGATTTATTGGTTTATTTTATTTTAATATTATTATAGAATCCTTAGAGAGACCCTACTAGGCTTTTAGATAACACCCTAAATTTTATTTCAGGTGTTTATAGATTTCCTTCTTCCAGGTTCAAGAAAGAGGAAAGACCAACATAGATGTGGTGGTTATTGCTTTTTTGGGCCTGGAGTTCTATGTCCATTGGGACTAGAGATATTTTTAGGTTCTTTCTAGTAATTTTTTGTTATAGTTAGGGTTTATATACCTGTTGGACTTCTGGTACTATTCCCCCAATGGAGTTTTATTTTGAGCATACTTAATTGGGTATGTTTCTTTCACTGTTTTTTTGTGGAAAAGCCTTTCTTAGTATTATATTGCATGATGTGAGGTGCTAGTAACCAACATAGAGGATTTGAGAATGCCCTTTGGGATAATTTAGAGTTTTCTAAGGTATCAGGGTACTAAGGTACTCAGGCTGGTTCGTGAAAAAGTCGTATCAGATCTCTTGATTGAGATTCTTTCCTTGATGGTAGAATACAATTGTCTAATATTTTCAATATTTAGGAGGTAGTTATGAGTCAGTGCCTTGATATATTTTACCATAATGAGCCTTAAGTCGCCATGAGTAGTTTGAGAAATATTTCTTTAGAATTATTTATATTATTTTACCTAATTTTTATTTTCATAGGTTGAAATTAAAATCTTTTTTATCTATATGATGGGATTAATTTTCTTTTTTTCTCTTGTTTGAGTATTGATCTGAGTATATTTTGATGTCTTTAATGTTTTTTACTGATGTTGTGTTTTATAATGCCTCTGAGAATATGTGAGAATAGGATACAGGAGGAAGCTATAGATGAACCATAGCAATAAAATACTACCTTGGTCCAAAATCTATTTAAGGATCTTGTGTGTGTTGTACATGCTCTGTGATAGACACCTCTACCCATTCATGTTTAGGATCTGGTTGTGGAACCTCAGAGGGGTGAATTAAGGATCTTTTCTTAGGAGTCCCTTCACCAGAAGCCACTGGAATTACAAGGATCAAATGATCCTAAAGATGTTGAGGATTTATTGAGAAGGGTTTATATTTTATCTTAATTCTTGGAAATTCATGATTCCATCAAGGTGAAATGTGAAACATTGAAGTTAGAGGCACCTAGTAGGTGATGTTGGGACACAATGGTGGTGGAAAATAAGCATGATTCCTTGGAGTGGAATGAATTTAAATATCTTTTCACTAAATAGTTCTGCTTAGATTTGATGGTGTTGGCTAAGGCTATAGAGTTTTTTAACCTCAAGCAGGCTAGTTGGATCATGAAAGAATATGAAAATTGCTTTGTTGAGCTTATGTAGTTCTCACCTGATATTTTATCTAATGGGAAGATAAATAATTGATAGTTTGATATGGGACTTCTGTTTGATATTTTTTCTCATGTTTTCTTACTAAATATCCCTTCTTAAATTTATTATATGGATATACCGTTGATGGTTGATTTGGAATTGGATGGAAATCCAGGGATGATATGAGTTCCTTTTTCACTTAGTGGAAGTTATATGAGTTCCCATAATGGGAAGAAGAAGTTTTATAATTATTTTGGTGGTTATAAATATAAGGGTTATTTTAGACCTAATATAGTTATTTCTAGAGGTCCTCTGATTTGCTAACAATGTGGAATGCATGGTCTCTCAAAATGGGTTTGCACTGAGGCACCCAAGATATGTGGTTCTTGTGGATGCTTAGGTTACTTGAAGATTGTCTGTTATATCTATTCTACACCACATGGTTTAAAAGGATCAATAGAACATAAAATTACTATGGTTAAATTGGAAGTTTCAAGGACCATGGGGTTCTAGGTATTGACATACAGAATGAAGCTTTTTCACAAAATGGAAGAGTCTCCTGAGGAAGCAGATATGCGTCTAGTGAACGTGAGTGGTTACATTAATATATATTCATCTTTTGTGACTAGTTTATTTGATACTAGTTCATAAAATTCATCCATTTATACATTTATGTGAGTCTTCTATGTCTTCCTATATAGATTTTATCTTATATAAAAGATATTTCTATACCCCTTGGAACAAAGGGAGAGTAGGGTCACCATTATTATGATTATGTCTTCTATATATCATAGATTTACCTTTCTTTGTCTTTTATAGTTCTTGAAATGAAACCTATTTATTTCTTAATCATGATGTATTGGTTCATTGTTAATATAGCCTGAAATTTTTGCTATCTTTGACAGGTCTTCTTTACTACTCCCAATGAAGTGTGCCATATCGTTTAGGGAGAATGGGAACTGAGTTCGAGTAGATTCAGACCTTCTTATATTGAGTTTGATAAAGTTTTAACTAGGTTTTATTATTATTTGGAGTGTAAATATTTGACCAGTGATCTCCCTCTATCCATCATTAAGTTTCCCAGTAATTTTCCTTCAGACTTCTCTAGTTTTCCATTGGTAAGGGAGGTAGAGTATTATACTAATTTAGTTCTAGGTACTTAATGAGTTTCTATTCCTTCTTAAAAAATATAAATAGACGAAATGAAATAGTTTAAGACTCAAATTCATGATCTTTTGGAAAACGGATTTATAGTCCTGAGTGTGTCACCTTAGGTGAAAATTATTCTCTTTTCTAATAAATCTAATGGGTTACTTCTAATTTGTTTTGATCACTAAAAACTCAACTGAGTTAACATAAATAAAATGTATTCATTACCATAGTTTTATTATTTATTTGAATAGTTTAAGGGGTAAATTTGTTTCATGAAGATTTATCTTTGATATGGTTATCACCAATTGAGAATACAAGAATCTAACATTTTGAAAACCGCCATTCAGAGAAGGTATGGACATTATGAATACCTTATCATAACATTTCGTCTTACCAATGATCTTATTTTCTTTATTGATTTAATAAATAGGGTTTTCCATGAGTATATTGATACTTTCATGGTGGTATTTATGGATAATATCCATGTATACTCTATATCTAAGGAGGATCATGTGCGTGATTTGAGAAAAGTTCTTAAAATGTTGAAAAATCAATGACATTATCCCATGCTATATAAATCTAATTTCTTGATTTAGGAAGGTAATTTATTGGTAAACATGATGTCAAAAAATAGTATCTTAGTTGATCTTGAGATGGTGAAAGATGCTAGGACATGTGAGCATCCACGAAATGTTTTCATGATTCTGAGTATCTTGGGTTTAGTTAGATATTATCCTTGGTTTATAAAGTATTTCTGGATGTTTACTTCTTATATTACTACTCTAACTTAGAATGGAGTAATTTTTTCTTAGGATGATAAATTTTATAGTTCTTTTGTTGAGAAGACATTTCATTAAACTTCTATGCTGGTGTCGACTCTTCTAGAGGCCGGGTACGGATATATTATCTTCTATGACGCATCTGGTTTGGGATTTAAGATGTGTTTTTATGAAGACTTACCATGTCATTGATTAAGACTCTTGGAATCCCCGGCCACACAAGAAGAATTATCCTACCCATGACCTTGAACTCATAGTTGTGATGCATGCACTTAAGAGTTGACGATGTTAATTTTTTAGAGAAAGGTTTACCATGTATTCCAATAACAATAACTTGACTAATATCTTCCCTCCAAATTTTTTTATTCTCTACCAGAGTCATTGGGTGAAGTACTTATAATATTTTTCTTTTACATCCTCTATACCTCCGAGAAAGGGAATTTCATCATAAATGATTTGAGTATGAAACTTCTGACCTAAGCCATGAAATAATCATCAGAAGAGTGGAACTTGATCAATATTTTTGAATAGTTATAGATTGGATTTTAGATAATAGTGAATGAGGTTTCCTTGGATATTTTTCAATTTAAATACAATCTTATTGAGATGATTTTTCTAGAACAATATATTGATTATGAATTCTACAACATTAGAGACTCTATTGATAGTAGGGAGACCATTGTTGAGTGGTAATTCTTCTTATAGGTTATTATATGTTTCCAAAACTAGTGTGTATTACCTTTTAATATTTGAAAATATGGTTTGGGGGATTTCCATAATTCCTCGTGTAAAATGAACCCAGGATCCATGAAGATGTTCCATGACATGTGGCAATGATTCTAGGCGAAGGTATGAGATAGATAATTTCTGATTCTGCCTCTCATTTCTATACAAGTCTAAAGGTCAAGGCTATATACTAGAGACCTTCAGTTTTTCTTCAGCCACTTACAGTTCCATCTTGTAAGTGGGATATTATGTCTATGAACTTTTTGGATAAGTTTTCCCATACTTAGAAAAAGAATAATTCAATATGGGTTGTGATCAATAGAATGATAGAAATAGATGACATTATACCCAATCTTGAAACAACCAAATTTGAGGAGTTGAGAAATATCTATGTGAAAGAGATTGTTAATTTTCATGGAGTTCCATATATTATAGTTTTTGATAGGGACCATCAATTTACTTATCACTTTTGGAGAGGCCTTTAGGAGGAACTCAGATCTTAAGTTCATTTGAGTACGATATACCATTCATAGTCAGATGACTAAATAAAGATGGATGAATAGATTCTTGAGGATATGATTTGCACCTGCATCTTCAATTTGTTTTGGGGCTTGGGATTACCATTTAGGGCCAATTTTTTTTTCTTATAACAATAGTTACCGACTTAAGATCAAAATGGATCCTTTTGAGGAACTGTATGGCCGGCCTCACAAACCTATATTGGGTTAGTAAGAGAAAGGTGAAAGTTCCTCCATTGGACCAAGATTTTTTTTCAAAATATGATAGTAAATATTTAGTTGATTATTTAGATAATTTTGATGACATAGATATGGTTTAATTCTTATGATGATCATCGTCATAGAAAATTTTAATTTTCAATTGGTTACTATACATTCTCGAATGTTTCACCTTATTTAGGTCATCAATGACATGGGAGGAAAGAGAATCTTTATCATTGTTTTGTGTGAAATCTTGAAGTTGCTAAGAATATGGGGGAAGTCTATTGTCATTTATCACTTTCTCTGTAGTTGATATTGATAAATAACATGTTACATATATTACATTTTCAAAAGTATTTTTCTAATCCATCTCACAGTCTGAGATGGAGTGATTTTGACGTTGAGCCTGATTTATCCATAACTGAGAATCCCTTAATGATAGTTGATTCTGAAACCAAGGTACTTCTTGAAAGGATGATACTCTTGGTTCAAGTGCTATGGAAGTATGGTTCTGATACTCATGAGACTTTGGAGAGAGTGTCACTAATGACAGAGAAGTGTCTTCATACATAGATGGTTCTTAACATAAATTTTGGGGACAAAAAGTAAATATACTAGGGAGGTTTTAACATCATGTTACTGTTTTCAGGTACTCCTCAACACTCTTTTTAATAATACATTGGATGGGGATCGTTTAGGGGTGATTTGGGAGAAATTTTAAAAATTTTAGAATGATCTTGGGTTGTGCATAGTTGAAGTAAAGTTTTTCCAAATCTGTGTGCCTTGCTACTAAAAATGATTAAAATCTAGGTACTGAGGGTTTTCATGGTTGGAACATGGTTTGAAAAACCCTACACTAACCTAGTTGAAACCATTCACTACTTTACCGGGGATTTGGGTTTGGGTGCACAGTTTGATAAACCGTGTGGCCCTACTTAGTTAACCATGTACATAAACTTTTTTATTTATGAAAAATGTTTAAAAACCTATAAACCCCACATTTAAACCCATGACCAACCCTAACCATACCATGTATGATTTTCCTGGTCTTGGAAACTATCATGTACAAATTTTGGATCTTCCAAATACCCTCTTAGGTAGATCAAAGCTAAGTGAACATCCTTCGATCTCATCCTGGTAAGAGTTATTTCTATATTTCTTACCTCCTATTCAATTTTTATCTCCTAGTTATGGTTTGTTAGATCTTCTTATTATTTATTGTTCTAAAATAATTTTTTTAGATCTTGAATATAGGTTTTATTCTTGGATCTCTATTGCTGACACTCTTCGTTTGGGGTTTCTATTGTGGGTGTTATGTTACATGATCCCACAATCTATGGTAGGTTGTTTCGTTTAAGATTTTCCAATTTATTTTCCATAAAATTTATTAATTTAAACTAAATTTCTTTAAATTAGATTATGAAAAACCCAATTAGATGGAAATTGGGATTTAAATTTAAATGGTATGGATTTTAGGGGAAACCCACAATTCCAATGAATTGGGCTGTGATTTGGATTTGATGGAAATTTTGGGATTTAATTTTTGAAATTGAATTGTGAAATTTATTTTGAGAGTATGTATTAATTTTTTTGATAATAACTAATTGTATTTAACTTGGAAAAAATCATGAATTGATTAAAACCCAGTATTTTAGTTTTTAAAGAGAAATTGGAATACTAAAATAGAAAATTAGATAATTTTATTTTGAATAGTTTTGAAATAAATTTCCCAATATTGACTCTTGTTTAATCACATGAATGCCTAGTTAGTTAGTTAGTTATTTTGTAATTTTTTTTAATTGACCTAAAAATGGATTAACACTTTACAACTCTAACATAAACCTATTGACAGATCTTATCCCTAGTGGGATTTTGGTTAGTTCTATTTGACCATTTCAGAGGGATGTGTGTGTACATTATAGTTATCACTATATGAGTGTCTGAGGATCCCATAAACTAGAATTATCTTACCTCTTAGAAGATTAACATGTTACTCAATTTTTATTATTTATATATATATATGACATTGTTCGTAAAATTTTTTTACCCATACCATATGATTTATATAAACTATATTATATAAAATGTTTATTAATGCATTGTTTTAATGTATTTCCATAAATTGAAATGAATAGCATGTTTTGTTTTAAATATGAAATTGTATCTGTATGTCTAGTTTTATTATAATTGAAAGAATTTATTTGTTATTTTATTATAATATTATTATGGAATCCTTGGTGAGAGCCTACTGATCTCTCATCTCACATCCTACTTTGTACCTTCAAGATTTTGAAGATTTCCCTCTACCAGGTTTGATCAAGGAGAAAGAAACACTTATAGGCAGTGGTTGTTGATATTTTGGGATTGGAATGATGTTTTAATTGGGACTTGGGGTTTTTAATTGTTATTTCTGGTACTTGGTGGTTTTAATTTTTGTTTATATACCTATTTGACTTCTATAACTACTCTCCCAATGAAGTTTTCTTTTGAGAATACTAATTTTTATATTCTTCTTCCACTATTTATGTGGAAAAACCATACCCACCTTCTTCTTGTATGATTCTAGGTTCTAGTTTCCAACCTTTGGGGATCAGGAGTTCCCTTCCAACTATGTTTGTGCCAAATCAGGTATCAGGGTACTAGGGTACTCAAGCTGGTTCATGATACTCATTGTGAGTAATAATTTGGGTATATAATGTTGGATGCTATTAGTTTTTCAACGTATTTTTAACAACTTATATGATGGCTGGGTTTAGTATATTCTTAGGTTTCCTAACAGGTTGAGAGTCCCCTTCAAGAAGAATTTTATCCGATTAAACCTTGTTGTTTATTCTAGGGATATCTAAAAGGGTCTAACCAATGGCTTGAATGTTTCTTTTCATAAGTTATATTGAAATTCTATCCTGGTCTTGGGATAGGTGGTTAGATTTGATCATAGGAATGTTTTCTCCTTCCATAATAGACACATATTTTATGTCACATGGGAGAGGTTTTATTTCTAGGTTTTGGGGTTTTTCCATATACGAAATTGAATTTTAATTTCCCACTTCCAAAGCTTGAATGTACTTATAAATGGGTATCATATTAGTTTATTTTAACAAATTACCAAAGAATTGATATGTTATTTTTTCTTAATCATTAAAAATATAATTTAAAAATTTTTGATTTCTCACTTGATCTTTGGTGCTTTTATCCGAAATGGTATCTACTATGGATAAAAAATATCTAAGAATACATAAGTTTTCATGGGTTTAAATACCTTGAGGAAAATTGAAAAGGTTTAATGATTGATTTAAGGGTTCCTCTTGGATTCATGAACATTTAAGTACAAATTTATTTCACCTAGTTTCATAGTGATTTATCCTTTATGTACATTAATGACTATTTTGGCCATCTTTAGGAATGGTATTCCCAAAACCATGGTTGAATTCTCTGGTGCTCTATCTTCATCCAGAGAGAGAACATAAAACTCGAATGGAAATAATTGTCCTTCAAATCCTACTAGAACAACCTATAAGAAACCAACTAGAAATAAAATAGATCTATTGGCCATTTGGAAAACAAATCTTGTGGGATTTAGATTACCTATTTTCAAATATCAATTGACAGATTCATACATGAAATTATTTAAATCACCATGATCATATAAGGTACCAATTTTTTTAAAGAATTAACTATTGATGGAATAGAGAATGTCCCTGAATCATGATTTTTTAGTAATTGTGATGTGATAATGAAAAAAAACTTCTCACTAGGTTGATTATTTCGTTCCTATCTAGCCTATTTCTCTTCATGCAAATCACTTTGATGAATTTGAAAATTTAGTAATTTTCCTGATGGATTCCAAGAAGTGTATATTAATTTCAACCTTTTGAAATGCCTCCTGGATCTCCCTTTGATGTTTCTCTTCCTAAATTCTCTTGTATTATGTTAATATGGAAGGAAAGGGAATATTAATGTCTTTCATCTCAGTTTTCTATATTTTCAATGAAGCTTCTGGTATTTCTATCCTAAATCTTATATTGGGGTTTTCCTCAATCATATTGTATTCTTGTCTAGGTAGGGTGATTTTATCATTATAAATCTATCCATAAGTTCATGAATTTCTAGACTCACCAAAATTTGGGCCATCATGGGATTTCATAGGTCCTGGTGACTGGATCTCCTTTACACCCATTATGATGATCATGCTCACACATTCCATTGGGTTTTGGATTTTCTATGCTAGTATTTTTCCTTGATTCTTTTACAACATGTCCATGATAATATCAAATTTATTATAAAAACAATTTACTGTATTATCCACCTTCTCCATCTCTATTCCTTTCATTCATTCAAATAGTGGTGCACTAGATTAAGTTTTTCCAAATAATTTTTATTAAAAATGTGGCGGTAGATAGGATTTTTGTTAGTATTGCTTCTTGTATGGTTTTTGGAAAGGGGTGGTTTTTTTCAATTTCTTTTGGAAAGTGGGTATATAATGACATTATTTCATTCTAAATCCCTGATGGCTTTTCCCTTCTCTCCAAGGTTGGTTCTATTGGAATTTCCTTTGTTAGAATGAATCTACGAAACTTTCCATACATTGTACCTCATCACACTAATTAGTTGTGTGATGGGGTAATGAACATAAAACACATACCTAAGGTGGAGAAGGGTTTTCATTCATTTATTTTAGTGTTATCTATCTTACAGTGATTTTAAATTATTCTAGTTTAATTTCAATAAATGGTTATGAGTTAGAATATTTTACCACATAGATTACTATAGTGGTTAAACCTTTTGTTCCAAATTTTTGTGAATTATGAGAAATATTCTAGATCAAGATCCTAACATCCATAGGTGAATTATCTATCAAAGATCATCTAGATGATGAATCAAAGAGTTTTTTTATCATTTTAAAGTATCCCTTATTAGAATAAGACTAAAAAGTGAAGTTATTCCATATCTTGGTGAGGACATATGGAAAATTTAATTTTGAATCATTCCCAATATTTGTAAAGGGTTTCTCTAATATATTTTTTGACGACATATATCTCATTTATTATTATAGTTATTTGGGAGGATATGAAGAATATATGCATGGAACTACTTTGGAGATCATACCAATCATAGATCTGTCTTGGTTGTAGGCTATATAACCACTCTAGGGTAGCTCCATCCATTGAAAAAGGGAATTCCCTCCACTTAAGTTATTCTTCACCCACTCCTCTTAGCTCTAATCTTGAAGAAACATTACTGAACATATAAATGGACTAGTTATAGTATTCTTCAGTAAGGCCATGAAACTCGAGTAAAACATGAATCATATTGACTCAAATTTTAAATCCATTATATTGCACAAGAATAAATATTTGATTATTTTGTTTAGAAAACGGTGGGGAACAATGTCCCATTAGGGTTTTTTGTGGGTTAAGATCCATATTTTTGTTGGCTATGACAAAACACTATATGTTTCAATTGAGTAATCTAAATTTATTTTTTCAATGTGGTTTTCAAGATCAAGAGTCACAATACCACTTAAAAAAGTTCTCTCTATCTTAAGGTCAAGATCAAATACTTTCTCATTGGAGGTCCTAGTCATCAAAGTTATGGGTTTGATTTAACACCTACTCCCCAGAAGTGGCACCATGTTTTGAAGGACACCCATCATGGGGTGTGGAAAAATTTAATTATTTCCCCATAATGGTGTATTAGTAGTAGTTTCCAAAGTCATCTCTTAAGGGTAGTGTTTTGAATCAAGATTTCTAGAATGAGAAAGTAAATTAATGAAAAAGAATTAAACTATTAGGAAGAAAATAACTTGGTTTGTGAGGACGAGATTAGAGAAAGTGATTGTGTTTTAGTCTTGTATTCCCATATAAATCACTACCATGGACCCTTTGAAATTGGATCTTTTTAATTCATTAATTGGTTTAATGAATGGATGAAATTTTTTTATCCTCTTCCACCCATGATTAAGATTGATGGGTAGTGAAAACAATCCACCAAATTTACTAGGTTGGACTATTCTCTTCCCAACGTGTGAAAGGACTAGTGGGTTTCCTTTGGATCTCTTAAGAAATTCAAAATCAGGAATTGAGTGTCCCAAGTTCCCAAATCAGTTCACGATGGCTTCCCCATGTGTTTAGTGATCACTAAATAGTTCTCTTCTTGGACCTAGATCACCCAATCAGTGTGATACCAAAAACAAGAATAGGGAGAATAATTATCTTAATCAATGAAATTTTAAATTTTATAATTTTAAATAAAAATACCATTTTATTCCTTTAGAATTATGATATCATGAATTGAAAATCATTTAATAAATAAAACGATATAGAATAATTTTATAGAAACAAGAACTCCATGATTACACAGGGTCACCTAAACTTTATCCAACCAAATAAAGGGTTTACTAATCCATTAAAATATAAAAAATGGGGGTATATGGGGTAAAATTCAAGTTATAGAAAAAAATTAAGAAAATAAGTAAAAAAAAAGTTTCCATCAAGTGCAATGGGTATTCTCTCCTTGATCCTCTGATCTTTTTTTGGCATGACCTTATGTATTTATAGAGGTAATCCTTTAATCTCTATCATTTGAAAATTTATAAATATTCAAGGATTTTGAATATATCATTTAAAATATATTCATAATTTAATCTTCTTAATTCATGGGTGTTTCTGATTTTTAGCACTGAGAGGTAATTCTTAAAGATGGTATCATCATCCACAGTCATCCTAATGGTAGATCATGTTCCACCATTGATTTAATGGTAGATCATGTGGTACCATTGGTTCAATGGTAGTATGTAATAATATTCAAAATTATCCATTTAAATATTCAATTCAAATTATTCATTCATATCAATTTATCCTTTCTTCATTTAGCTTAATTAGTGGCGCTATTTATTAAATTATCCTCCTCCATTTTTGGTGTTTGGAAGTGTTAACATTGGATAAATAATGGATTCCTTCATTGAAATCCTCCATAGATAAAGGAATTATAGTACTCATACTACCTATAAAATGGCAGAAATGATGGTAGCAAGGAAGCAAGGGCAGTGGTGCATGACCATGATAATAGAGAGCATGGTGGTGATAATTCGGTGGTAAGAGATGAGGTGGTGAATTCCTTATGATTTATTGTTGGCTTAATGAAATCTCATGTGCTACCATTGGCCCAATGCTCACTAGACTAGTGGTTCTTCATGGTGCCTGGTCAGGGTGTAGAAGTGTAGAGGATTTCTTTAACAAAATCCTTATAGAGTTATTTATGATCAAGCTCGGGCTTCAGGTGGTAGTAGTGGGGTTCTTAGTGAGAAGGGAGGGTGATTAGTGGTGTATTTTAAATATTATACCATTAAATTCAATGGTGGGAGAATAGAAGGTAGGATTAGGAATGAAAGTGGATGATAGTGGAAGTGGTGCCTCTAGATGGTGGTTGGAAGGCATGGAAGGAATGTGCTCGGTGGTAGGACAAGTGATACCATTGTCCTGGTGGTAACACTGATGCCACCGTTGGATTGGTGGTAGAATGGTTTCTACTGTTTTTGTCAATAGTGGCATGGCATTTGATCATGTATGGTACTTCTTGGAAGTGTGCAACGGTGAAATAGTTTGGTGTTAAAGTATGCAGAATTATGGAAGCATGATGTTGGAAATAGTGTCATCCTCAAATTCCCAAACATTCAAAGTGGCATGAGGGAGCTTCCAAAGTTTCTTACTGAGGTTCTATGGGCTTCATGAGGTGATAAAAATTGGTATTAGTCTTCTGTGGTGACCTCTAGGTTAATCTTGACTTGAGTATTGGCGATCATGGTGTTCTCTAGCACTATATTGGTGGCCTGAGTCATTGAGGGGTGTGGGAGGCAATAGAGTTGGGTATCAGAGGATGAGGTAGCAGAGTGGGAGTGGGGTGACATATTTTGAATTAAAAATTTACAATAACTGATAATCTCACTTCCCACATCAAGAAAGTAATTTTGCTTCCCAAAAACTTAAATAAAAATACACCTCCTCCCCTGGGAATGAAGTTGGATGGGGGTCAGAGTACCCCCACCCATCGCTGTGGACCACTCCATCTAGGTGATACCTTACTCTTACTCTATAGGTTTCACCACCATGGGATAGAGCATATGATATTCATTCCATCATGTCAACAACATCTGGGGACTAAAGAATTGTTTGGATGCGGGCCTCCATGGTTCAAAACATTTTCTTATATACTTTTACAAAGAATAAAATCTCATCAAGGAATATTCTAACTCTTCTCATGGATTTTGTTTTTATCTCTTCTTCTTTTTTGATATAGGGACTACTTATACTATTTTTGTTTTCCCTAAAATCACTGATCCATTGGTCAATTCTTATATCCCACCATTAGTTATTGAGATAATGGATGGTAGGAGATCCACTGCTATTACTATCAATTTTGTGTACCTTTCTGAATAGGTTCTTCAAGATGCTAAAGAAACATTCATGAGATGGTAGTGATGAGATAGAGGATATTCAAGTATGAATGAAAATTTATTGAGGTGATGTATCTAGAAAATCATCAGGCTTATGGATTAAAATATTTGGGTGAGGATTTGGAAGGTCATCCCGAACCAATTCAGGGTACTCTTGATTGTTTCAAGACTAATGTGGTTTAAGACCAACATGGATATTCATTTGTTTGTGAGAATCATGAACCTGAGATTTCTCATGAGTATGACCCTAGGGAACATGGTGAGAAAGGAAACCAAAATTTTTATTTACTCTCTTATCTCTCTGAAAAGTTGATTCTTTCATATGATAAGTTTGGAAAGAAATATTT
The DNA here is from genome assembly GCA_963277665.1 of Viscum album. NCBI lineage: Eukaryota > Viridiplantae > Streptophyta > Magnoliopsida > Santalales > Viscaceae > Viscum > Viscum album. The sequence goes on along the minus strand of OY728119.1, from coordinate 1,677,846,654 downwards.
AGAGAAATTCTCTAAAACTTAGAATATTATCCTTCACATATCATTGGAGGAAACGCCTCACGACATCAAGGGATTCAATAGAGAGTCTCACCAATGGTCTTGAAAATAACCAAATTCTATTTTTCTAGACTCTATACCCACACTTTTCATTATTTTATGTTTATGGAACAACGAAAGCATTATATGGGGAATTCCCAACTCATATTATTTTCAAGATCAACGATTAATCCTAGATCTACATGATCTTAATTGTCTTGATAAAAAAATTGAATAAAATATTATAGACAATAAAAAGAAACCAGAATCAAAGCACCATATCACATAATATTTATAAATAATTTATAGAACTAAAGATTTACATTGTGATAAATTATTTCTTAATTGATGGATCTAACATCTCTACGTCATACCATTGTTATGTTGTAGGAATCAATAATATATTCCCTAGAGTAGTGATCCACACAAATTCCATGAACCTCAAAACATCACTATTGGAATCTTTGAGTGTTATCACGATAAATCCAAACACTTACTTCATTTTCCATTGATCCACTCGAGAATTGTTTCAAGGAACGGTACTCTTTGATATCTCAATACTTGAGAGTGGTGGTGGAGGAGAATCACTTTCCATTTTTGATATTATTCATGGAGAGGGAGCTGTCTTAGGTTTTGAGAGGATTTTCTCTAGATCTCATTATGCACAACACTAAAATGAGTTGGGTCTATTATGAAAATAATATAATTGGGTTTATATACCACTAGGGTTTGAAAATAATAATTTCACATGAACCCTTATTATTTCTGCCATCCCTAAAGAACCCCATTTCTATAATAATAACAAAAATATTATTATTATTAATATTTATTGACATGTGCTAAACCCGTGAATTAAATTAAATATTATTTATTCAAATAATATTCAATATATATTATTTCTCATAGAACAATTAAACTAGGTCCTCCATTCCTCCGGGATATTTATTAGCCCTTAAATAATAAATATTTATTTAATAAATAAGTATCACTGTATTATTCACCAATAAATAAGTAAATATTATATTCACTAAATATGAAATAAAAAATTACTAAATATTGTTCTCACACAATAATCTCGAATAACTAGTGAAAGAATATATGTGATCAAGGAAACATGAATAATTATTAAACCACATGAAAGAATAATATTTATTCAAATCATTAAATAATAAATAATAATATAATATATAACCAATATTCTTGATACACTTAGTGTGCGACCCTCTATGCCTATTTATCAGTGGTGTTAGGTGAAGCAACCTGAAATCCAAGGTTATCATCAAGTAACATGCCTAGGAACCAATAGGAAAATAATTTAATCCCACAATTACATAATACTTCATAAGAATGCTTATTTTTTAATATAATCCCTTTATCATGATATATTTAGTCAATAAGGTTGCATGCCGGTTATATCAACCTATGTGTTCGATGTATATTTATTTTAATTTTTAAAAATAGAACTTTTCTATAGAACCACATGGTGAAGAATTTATTTAAGATATATCATTTTAATCAGAGTGCCTAAGATATCAACTTCCATTAAAAAATAGAAGGTATAAAGCCTCTCTCACATTATTCCTTAATGAAATATTACTCATGACACACCCAATGTATCCTAACTCATTGCAAAAACATGTACTCAAATTTTTCTTCCACATATCAATGTATATGAATTATATTAATCATTAATAAGAATCTTAAATTTTAATGATCAAAATATATTTCTGTAGATAGGAAAATCAAATGAACCATATAAATTTGGATTTCCTATTGGCGGGTCTCATTATTATAATTTCATAAACTGAAGATTACCAAGGGTGTACACCATAAGAAGGTTCCTAAAATTACTACAAGTCTCTACCCCTGATATACTATATAATTTATATCCCTCAAATAATTTCATCTAGCTATAGAACATATATTTAATAATACCATCATTCCACTTCGGGGTTCCCATCATAGTGGGGAACTTCTACAACCTTTCAATATAAAAAATACTCTTAGGAGATTATCGCCTAATATTTCACATAGAAGGATTATAATGATATGATAAATAGTTTATTAATATGATAATCAATGAATTCAAGTTATCACAATGTAAAAAAATTTTGTTCTTTGGAACCAACTCCAATAGACTCCCACTTTCAGTGGAGCTAACTACTAACAACTGTGAGTCCCCTATCTCTAAAATGATACTAATGCTTCAATTGGGATATAAATTTAGTCCAATGGTACACCAAATATTTTTCTATGGGAACTATTATTACATAAAATTAATCCCACTAATAAAAATACCTCAAGAGGTGATACTTCAAAAGTATGTTCTTTTTCAGTTTGCGTGACCTAGCCCTTTTGCAAGAGACACCACCATAGTATTATCATAATAAAATGTGATAAAAGTATTTACTAATAGGCACTACGTCAAGATCATAGACAATGTTTTTTTTATGAAAATGGCTTCCTTGGATTCATTAAAAGCTACTATATACTCAAAATCTACTAAATAATAAACAACAACTAGATGATTTGGACTCTTACAGCTCACAACTCCTCTATTGATAACTTTAAAAGTAGATAAATGATGTTATACTAGATCATATTAATATCTAACTACCATTATCAATGTGTAGGAAACATCAATTATATTACATAACATGACATACATGATTAATTATATTTCTGAAGCATTGGAAATATTACTCATTCTCTATTTCTCATATTCTCTCTGAGGACAAATTTTCTTAGAAAGATGTATACCATGTGACCCTGGAACCAATACCCTATTGGATTATTCTATACTAAACCTATTTAGTAACTGGTCAATGTATTCACTTTGACTTAGATTATGAAACCTCTTGGATATATTACAAATCATCATTATCAATATAATATTGGTTGCTTAATTTAAGTACTTCATGGATGAATACTTGTTTAATCAGTCATTAGAATAATGTGAGATAGGTATGTCATTTCCAATAAGGAATATTTCACCAACATATAATACTAGTATAACAACCACATTCCAACTACACCTCTAATAAATACATGGGTCAAATTCATTCTTAATGAAACCAAATTATTTTACACCTTCATTGAATCAGATTTTCCATGACCTAGATTATTTCTTCATTACATAAATGGATATCTGTAACTTTCATATCCTTTTGGCATCACCTGAAGCCACAAAACATTCTTTTTTTTTTCATGTAGACATCTTCCTGAAGGTTCCAATTAACTAAATATGTTTTGAAATCCATTGATAAAATTTCCAAGTCATGGTAAGCTACTATAGGAAGCAAAATTTTGATGGATTTATACATTTTAACAAATAAAAAAGTTTTATTATAAATAATTCCTTGAAAATTTTTAAACCCTTTAGCCACTATAATTTTGTTATATGTATTTACTTTACCATATATTTCCAATTTTTTCTTGAATACCCATTTTCACCCTATGGTATTTACTTCAACTTGTGCATCGACCAGAATCCAAACTTAGTTCTGATACATGGAATCCATTTCATAATTCATGGATTCTTTCCATATTTACCTTTTGATCTCTCTATTGACTCTTTGTAAGAGAGAGGTACGTCATTATCAACCAATAATGATTCACCATCTTTAGTGACTAGAAAACCATCTATGTGGTTCTCTTATATCTATATTTATCCTATGCAGTACTTGTGTTTCAGGAACTACTTCTTCCACAAGGAGCTATGAAACCTGTTCTTGTACTGAATCATGCGTATCTTGAGCATCAACTTCATCAAAATAAATATTTTCCCACTATTCTTTTGGAGTATGTGATTCCTATCATGAAATATGGCTTGTCTGGTGATAATAACTTTCTTGTATGAGGATTTTTATAGGTAGTATCCATTTTTTTCCTTAAGATACTCTATAAAGTTACACTTTATGACTCGTTGTTCTAGTTTTTTGCCTGAGACGTGATTAAAAAACTCCTCACAACCCCATAAAAAATTATTTTACAAAATTTGTTTCTTTCCACTTTATAACTCGAAAGTAATTCCATTTGCTTCTTTAGTTGGTACTCATTTTAATATATATTATAAACTTTGTAATGCATGTTCCCAAAATGATAATTGAAGATTTCCATGACCTATCATTGAATTTACAATGTCTAACAAGGTACTATTCCTTCTTTAATTAATCCTATTATACTATTGTGTATATAGTGGAGTGAGTTGAGATAGAATCCAAAAATCTTGTAAATATTTGATAAAATCTTGGTTAATATATTCAAAACCTCAATATAATTGATATTTTTTATCTTCTTTCCAATTTTATTATCAAACTTATTCTTGAATTATTTTAATTTATCAAAGGAATCAGACTTATACTTCATTAATTAAAAAAATAAATACACACTCATGTCATCCGTAAGATTCTACTAGAAATGATATATACACATCAGTGTGTACCAATCCCAAATTCTTTATGGCCCTTTCACCCTATCCACATAATAGTGGTTTGGTCATTTTTTTCTTGTAAAAAATAGTGACATATTTCAAGTGGTTTCTTCTCAAAATATTCTAAAGAACCACCTCTATAGAGATTTCTCAAATGATTCTCCTCTACAAGACCAAAATAGTGATTTCATATCTATGTGTTATAGGAGCCTTGTGAACATGAAACATTATCTATTACCAATAATTGGTTTTCATAATTTAATTCATAGGACATTATTTAAATCTGTAATATCATAACATATGTTTCATTTATAAAAGTAAGAACTTTTATTTCCAAATTTGAATATAAAACCATATGTATCTAGGAAGGATATATAAATTATGTTCTTGGTAACAAATGGTAGATAATAACAATCTTTTAAAAACAATATCGTTTCTATTAACAATAAAATGTTGTAGTCTCCACTGGATAGAGAAACCAACCTCACACCATTGAAAACTCGCAAATCCACCACTCCTCTAGAAATATTTTATAATCTACTTGGTTCCTACATTTGGATATATATTTGAGCACAAGAAGATATATCTAATACCCAATGTGAAAATATTGAAAGATTACACTTGACAAAGAACACACCTTTAGATTTCCATATATTATGGGTGTAGTTCCTGTTCTATTGGCCTTGATTTCCACATGAAAATCACACTAATTATTTTTCCTTTCTCTACCAATAGATCTGCCTCTTCTTGGAAGGATAATGATCAGGAGATTTATAATTTTTATGAGTCTTGGGCCCCTTAACCTTGTTCTTACATTTCTTATTCATGATAAAGACTGTGAGTTTGTTATGCCCTATGTCCTTATCCAATTGGAGAATGAGAGTAAGATGTTATAAAATAATCTTCTCATTATTTTTCATGTTTAATTAACAATAAAACTAGAGCACCTAGGAAGTGAAGAAAGTATGAGATCAGTGTTTTACTCATTTGATAATTTAATCCCTAAGATGTTTAGGCATTCATTATAGCCAATAAGTATGACTACATGAGGACCAACTGATGTTGACTCTCCAATATTAGTTGTAAAAAAATAATTTTAGATATCATATCTCTCATTTATTTCCTTCTCTTGGTATATATCCAAAATATAATACATCATGTTATAGACATTCATGTCCACATGTTGCTTCCGAACCTCACTAGTAAGGGATAATAGCTTAAAGCACAAAACATATGTGGAATCATTCAAATATTTCTAATAGAGAGACAACTCTTCCTCACTAGCCTCTTAACCACATGCTATAGGAATAGGATCTTCTAGAACATATATTTTTCTATTTATGGTTGAGGAGAACACGTAAGGGTCTTTTTCACTCTTGGAAATTTATTCCTATGATAAGGTTAACCTTCCCAAGTATGGATTTTAATGATATGACTAATGTAATGTTTATTTCTATTTCTAGAAATGAAATAAGTTGAGTTTTAGAACTTTAGATAATAATATTTATAAAAAATATATATTATATTTATAAATATACCACTATTAATCTCCTTAATAACCAGATTCAACATATCCTATTTCTTGAACATTATAGTGGAAAATATTCATATTCCTCTTCTAATATCCCCAATATTAGACAGTCAAGAAACTTGATTGTTTTTATATAGGAATTCCAAATTCCAACTACATTAACTCATCATTCCTTGATCTGTTGAGTGGAATTCCCAAACATTAAATCCTTAAATTGTATTTTCTCAAACTCTGCCTCTCAGTTACACTATGTCTGGATTTGGTAGTCAACCCTTTATGAAAATCAAGTTATTTCATCCCAAAAATTCAAGTTATAATTCCATAATAATTGAATCCCCCTTAACATTGGGAGATAATGCACTTTGAATTATGGTTCAATTTTAACTTAATTAGTATAAGGTTATATCAAATTAATATATATAATTGGGTGATTTTATATTTTATACATAAATTGGGAATTATTATCCTTGTAACATTATTGTTAATAGTATGTGGATTTACATAAGTGATTAACCATGTCTTAGATAATTTTTACACATGAGTCAATTTATTTTAGTTCCTTCTTGCATATTTGTTAATTTATTAATTCATGTGATCACAAAAATATATCCATAGTGAAATAACCATGAAACTTGATAGAAATAAAATAATAAAGTGGTATGGTCAATGAATTTTAATAATGGTCAATTTTTCTATAGGATGATAAACTAATCATTGACCTATGGGAAAAACACCTTGAACCATTTATGGTTCATGTGGTAGCTTTCGACCTATCCACCTATGTATGTCTATTAGATTAGTTTTTCCTCAGCTCTAAACATGATTCTAATCTACTAGACTGGGAGATCTATCCATTACATATGCTTTTAATCACACACATGTGAGGGGAACCAAAGGATTAGTTAATAGGTTTACATAAAATAAACCATGGGAATGAAAAACCATATATAATGACATAAGGGATGACACATAGACAAAAAATTTAATTTAAAAATAAGTTAAAAGAAACCAATCACATACAAAGCTTGGTCTTGGATCATGATCATCCACATGCATGAAAACAATTAGGTATTTAATAAAATTATCATTCAATTCTAGTAAATCGTATATAAGATAAATCACACCGGAATCAATTAATTATCCTATTTGATTTATCTGTTATTTTATCTTAATTCCCATATTATTTTTATAGATTCTCATCCTTCATAATTTTAGACTAATTGAATAAATTTATTTTAAATTAACCTTGTAAAAAAATTTACTATGGAGGAAACATTGTGAGTACCCATCCGAACTACCCAACTTGTATTATAATAATATACTATATATTCTCATGAAATATTGCACACATGACTTATCATGTAATTTCAGGTTTTGTACTTTCATCTTAATGACCACACATAACACAAGGTATTTACATAGCATGTTACGCTTCAATTCACATAGAGTAACAACTCTAATACGACTTATACATGACATGAGGATCAAAACATTACATTTAAATTAATTATAAATTTATATATATATATATATATAACCCATCACATGGAGTATACTGTAAACTTAATGATAGCATAGACCACATGTTTATTAGGTTTGAAAAATATAATAAATTAATTTGTAATTTTGTTTAATTTGGTATAAGTACATGAGGTGTATATTACAGCTATATGTCGTGTATTATTTTCATAGTCCATCTGGGACACATGCCTAGGGGATCGACATGTAACCATATGAAAAAATATATTGGAGTAACCGGGGTATACCTGGGATATAGAGTGTGTGGTATCTGAGTTAGATGGTCATCAGTCATGTAGGCCATGTAAGAAGAAACACAACCCATCCGTGACTAAAATACTATATGTGGTGTGTGGAAGTTACAAGGTGTGTACTTCGGCTAATTGTGTGCCAAGCTGCCCCAGTAAAAATGAGCTTTATAATTAAATTCACCACATGTAAAAAATTAACATGGATAGAATTAATTCTGAATTAATTTAGGGTTCATTAAACATTGTAACATGGGGTGTACCTCCATGTTACATGATATTTATTCTTGTGTTATATGACTATAATCCTCAACACCTTCTAAGGAGATCCTTAAATTTATTTCACTTATAAAATTAATCAATTTTATTATATTTTAAAGAAACTAAGAGAAATAAATAATATCTTGCAATTCCAATTAAATAATGATTAAACTATATTGGAAAACTAATGACGTGTGTGAATTAATTAATTATTTTTACATAATTATAAATAATTATGTGACTCCTTTGATACTACGTGAAAGTTCCAGGTGCAGTGGAAGAGTTGGACATGACCTTCCCAACTCATCATTTTTTCAAGATTGATGATCAATCTGATATTTAAATGATGATAAACACTGTGATCAATAGAATTTAATCAATGAATATAAAAAATAGAAAAACTCCTAAAACAAAGTACAAGATCAACACATATAATTTATAATTTATTTAGGTAATGAAAAATTACCTTGTGATAAATTTATTCTTCATTTATGGATCTAAAAACATCTCTACATAATACCATTGTTGTGATGTTGGAATCAAGAATGAATTCCCTCCAGCGGTGATCCACAAATGCTCCACGAACCTCTAAATGTCACTATAGGAATTTTAGGGTGCACTAAAGGTATATTCAAATACGTGTGTCATTCTTATTTGATCACCATAATAATTGCATTAGGGAAGGGTTCACTTAGATCTCTAAAGTCTTTCTATTGGTGGTGGAGGAAGATCGCTCTCCATTCATGAGATTGTTATTAGATAGGGAGATCTCTATGGATCTGAGAGGATTCTCTCCAGCTCTCATTGTGCACAAAAAAATTAATCCTATTAAGAAAATAATATAATTGGGTTTATATACTACTAGAGTTAAAAAATAATAATTTCATATGTGCCCTTAATATTTCTGTAATCCCTACAGAACCCCATTCTAATAATAATAATAATGATAATAATAATATTATTATTTCTTTACATGTGGTAAACCAATAAATTAAATTAAATATTATTTATTCAATTAATATTATATATATATATTATTTCTCACCAGACCATTAATGTTTTTACACCAATCCTCCTCAACATATATCAGGTCTTGAATTATGATTATTTATTTAACAAATAATATATCACTGCATTATTCACTAATAAATAAATAAATATTATATTCACTAAATAACAATTAAATATTTATTAAATATTCTATTCACATAATATTCTCTTGAATAGATGGTGATGGAATATATGCAATCAATAATAAATGAATAATTATTAAACCACATGATTTAATAATGTTTATTTTTCTTGTTAAATAATAAATAATAATATATTATTTAACTGAGATTCTAGATACACTTAGTGTGTTACCCTCTAGGCCTATTTCTGAGTGGAATTAGGTGAAATAACCTAAATTCCATGGCTAGAATCTAGAAACATTCCAAGACACCCATAGAGAAATAAGTTAATGCTATAACAATATAATACCTCATACAGATGCTTACTTTGTAACATAATCCATTTATCATGATATCTCTAATTAAGAAGGTTTCATGAGGGTTCCATCAACATATGTGTTTGAAGTAATATTATATGAATTTATGGAAATAAAAATTTCCTATAAAACACCATGAATATGAATTCATTTATGATATATAATTTCCATTAAAGATAATGTGATATCAAATACCATTAAAGAACAGAAGAGGAAAATCATTTCTCGTGTTATTCATTAATAAAATATTACTCATGAAACATCCAATTTATCCTACCTCTCAATGAACATTTTTTTATCACATATTTAATTAATAAATCAAAGTAAATGTCTCATAACACTTGTTAATAATAATCTTAAAGTCTAAGGATCAATACACACATCTACAATGAGGAACATATAATGACACATATAAATGTGGATTTCCTACTAGAAAGTCACATTCTCATAATTTTCTACACTGGAAATTACCAATGGATTACACCATGAGAAGGTGTTTAAAATTCATATATGACTCAACCTAAGATAGAATATCTCAATTTTCTCCCTCAAATGAATTTATATTTCAATAAAACATATATTTAAGAATATTTTCAAGACCCTTATGGATTCTCATGATACAAGGGAACTACTATGACCATTCAATATAACAACTATAAGGACATTTTCACCTACTATATAATTTATAATAACATTCATGATGTGATAAGGTGTTTATTAATGCTCAAAACAATCAATATAGGTTATCATAATGTTCACTAAATTTGGTTCTAGGGTACCAAATCCATCATCTTTTATATGATAAGTTTGGAAAGGAATCTTAGGAGGATTGCTCTAAATCTCATCATATTTTTCCACACCGATCATTGGTAGATACACCTCAATGTTTAAAGGGATACAAAGGAGAGAAACACCAATGGTATTTCATACAACCAAATACTATTTTTCTAGACTCAAACACCACAATTTTCATTGTTAATGATGTTATATAGGTTACAAAGTTCTTATTTGACACTTCATTGGAAAACCTATAGAGTGAAATGGATCCTGAAATCATGTAATAAGAAATTATATGAGTGAGAGAAGAATATATAGCTTCTATTGATTCCAATAAAAATTCCGTATAATAATTTCAATAGAAGAAGAATAAGGAAAAAGGACTTGCCTCGAGAAGAAGTATCTGAGGCCTAGCCACTACCAAATATCCAATCTAGATGAAACCTAAAAAAATATTATTAATCCATCACCAAAACATTAATGTCTAATTAATACCCCACATACATCCCAACATACCCAATGACCCCCATCTATATTATAATATATCTTCTTTCAATTTTTTACCCATCCCACCCTTACATGACTAACCCCCTAACCTAGGTATACCTACGTAATAGTACCCCAATCCCCTTACATTGTTCACAAAAATAAAATAGCTAAAGAAAACCACGTTCTTATCAATTTTCCATCCTTAAATTTCACCTTACCCACATAGTGAGAACCACACTTAGAGGTTCCACACTTCTATGATAAAACAATTCCCTACAAGAACCTATTCACATTAGGTAATGAATATGAAAATATTTTACCATTATTCTGATCAGTTACTACATGTGAATTATATAGATTTTTTGGGTTTCACCCCCATAATGAATAAGGAAAAATAGTCCCTCGATTATCTCAAAAGTACCTTTTAGTTTTCTTACCACGAAAACCTAATAGCAACATTCCATATCAAACATGCCCTTTTGAGAAATGGGGGAAACAAAAGTAAAAAAGTATATAGAAAAATATTCCCTTAACTATGTCTAAGTCCTAGTAATGTTTCCAAAAATAGAAAATACATACATGGATATTTATTCATATTAATATGAGTTATAATAATAGGGACCCATAATTTCATTCCCTATAGTAAAAGAGGAATCCCATAGTTGATAGTCCTCTGTAGGAGCCAACACATATGCCACACAAAATTGTGTTGTAACAACTACACTTTCAGGTAAAATATGTGAAAAAATGTAGATACCCAAAATAGATTTTTCCCTAAGATAATATTCCACATAAAGTATAATAGGAGCAAAATAAAATGACCTAGTAGTGATCCACATGGCATCAACCCTTCCATTTACTAAAATAAGCCTTACCTTGAACAATAATTTTGTCTGAACAGGATCAAAGTCACTAGAAGTATATACTTTTTTTTTCAACTTGTTGTGATTAGAAGAAATGATGTTTGAAAAAAAAACATCACTAGTAACCAATGTTATTTGAAAATATTCCTTTCATATAGCCAAAAAATCTCACGGGATGATCACAGTCTTCAACAACTTATTTTTCCTAGAAAAATTATTCTCTGCAATTTTTTTTACTGTTGATAGATAAGAACCCGGTATCAACACAAATAGCTGGATTATCTATGTGTTAATAGAAAATTTGGAAATTTTTCATCATATAAATAGTGTTTATCTTAGCATAGGGTTATTTTTTTTATCATTTTGTCTAGCCTTCCGTGTAGTAACAAAGTGTTTGGAAAAAGATGGAACAATTTTTAATGATGTGATTCTGTGAAAAATTGTAATCTCTTTGAGAATCACTTCAAGGAAGGGTTATATTTGATTTCTCTAGACTTGGGAGTAATGGTGGAAGGGAATTTCTATATGGTCTTGAGGGAAATCTTATAGAGGGATCACTCTAGAGCTTTGAGATGATTTTTTCTAGATCTCATTGTGCACAACAGAAAATGAATTGGCTAAATTAATAAAATAATATAATTGGTTTTTATATACTTTTATGGTTAGAAAATAATAATTTAAAATGTTCCCTTATTATTTCCACAATCCTTACATAACCCCATTTCTATAATAATAATATAATAATAATAATATTTCTTGAAATTAATTAAATCTTGGAATTAAATTAAATATTACTTATTGAAATAATATTTAATACATATTATTACTCATGAGACCATTAAAATATATCCACCATTCCTACAAAATATTTATCAAGCATTTAATAATAACTATTTATTTAATAAAAAAATTTCAAGGAATCATTCCTTAATAAATAAATAAATATTATATTCACAAAATAAGAAGTAAATATTTATTAAATATTCTGCTCACATAATATTATCTCATATAACTGGTGGTGGAATATATTTTATAAAAAACATGAATAATTATTTATCTATGTGTGGGAATAATATTTATTTAAATTTTTAAATAATCAATATTAATATATTGCTTAACTAAGGTTCTGGATACACTTAATGTGTGACCATGTAGTCCTCCGTCCCAGTGGCACTAGGCAAAGTAGTCTAAAGTCAAAGTTTATCATCTTGACACACTCTGAGGCACCCATTGGAAAATAAAATAATACCAAAATGAAATAATACCGCAAATAGACACTTAATATGTAATATAGTCCATTTATCATGATATCTTTAATCAAATTGGTTGCATGTTGGTTTCATCAACCTATGTGTCCGGTGCATCTTCATTTTAATTTTCAGAAATTGAACTTTCTTATAGAAAACCATGTCCATGAATTTGCATCGGATATATCATTTCTATAAAAGGGTTTGGGATGTCAAATTACTTTAAAGAAAAAATGGAAAAATTCTTTCTCGCATTATTCATTAATGAAATATTTATTTTGACGAACCCAACATATCCTACCTCACCATGAACACACATCGTCATAGTTTTCATATATATATCAATGTGTGTTACTTATAATGTTTTTAATAATAATATTAATGTCTAAGGATTAATACACACATCCAAAAATTAATCATCCAATGACACATAAATGTGGAATTCCTACTGGTGGGTCTCATTCTCATAAATTATGACACTAGAAATTACCAAGGATGTACATCAGAAGAATGTTATTCCAAATTTTTATGATTATCTACTCCCGATAGACTATTTCATTTTTGTCCATCAAATGATTTTATCTGTATATAGAACATATATTTAAGAATTAAATCGTGAAACTTATGGGTTCTCAATATAGCAGGGAGCTATTGTGACCTTTCAGTGTAATAACTACTCTGAGGGAATTATCAAATAGTATATCACATAGAAGAAAAATCATTATGTGATAAAGAGTTTATTATTATTTAAAACAATGAATAAAAGTTATTATAAAATAAACCGATGTTTTTTCTAGGGAAATAACTCTAATATCATTCATATGATAAGTTTATAAATGAATCTATAGAAGAATGATATGCAGCTCATCACATTTGACTTTATGTATCATTGGAAGATACACTTTAGGGATTAAAGGGATTCAAAGGAGATCCACACCAATGTTCTTGAAAAAAATTGAATTCCATTTTTCTAGACTCTATCCCAATGAATTTCATTGATAATGACTTTATTTAGTTCTGAAAATTCTTATTTTAAATTTTATTGGAAAACCTGTAGCATGAAATCAATAGTGACATCTAGTAAAAGGAACAAAGATGAGTGAGAGACAAATTAATAGATTCTATTGATTCCAACAATTGTTTCATATAATAATTTCAGTAGAATTAATAATAATAATAAAAAAATACCCAAACACCTCCATGTTTTGGCAACTAACACCTATCCAAACTAGGTGAAACCAAGGGAAAATATTAGTAACCCCTCCCAACGATATTTACCTCAGATTAATACCTTGCCTGAAGACCAAAAAACCCAACCAAACCCCATATATATTATTATAATTCCCCTTGAAATTTATTACCCATACCACTCTTATAATACTAACCCCTAATATAGGCATGAAAAGTAGCTGTAGACAACCACCTTCTTATCAATTCTACCCTCCTAAAATTCGACCTTGTTTTAAAGGTGAGAACTATTCTTGGACGCTCCACACTTATGTGATACAAAAATAACCTTCATGAACCTATTCACATTGGGTAATGAATATGATAATATGGTTTTATTCTCTCTATCTATTTCTATATGTGACCGATAAATATTTTTGCGGGTTTTATCCCCTTAAATAATGTGGAACAATTTTCCCTCATTTCTCTCATGAGAATTTTTTAGTACTCTTACCATGTAGAACTACTACCAACTTTCTATATCAAAAATGGAATTATGATAAATTGGAGAAACTAAATGAAAATAGTCTTTAAAAAAGAATCAATTGTCCATTTCTAAGTTCTTGTAGTCTTTTAGAAAATTAAAATCCATCCGTAAATATTTCTTTGTAGTCATGCGGGTCACAATAACAGGGACCCTTAATTTCATTCACAACATAAAAAGAAGATTCTCAGAGTTGATAGTCCTCTACTGGATCCAACACATCCACTGAAAAAACAATTGATGTGGATCCACAATACATTCAACTAAAATATCAGAAAACAATGTAGATACCCATAAGTGATTGTTTATGAGTTAATCAAGCACCCCAAGTACAATAAGTCTAGAATCCAATGTACTAGTAGTGATAAAAATAACATCACATCCTCTATTTACTAAAAGAAACCTTCCCTTAGGTAGTAATTTTGTCTAAACATGATCAACGTCATGAGAAAGATGGCCTTTTGGTCATTTTGTTGGGCTTTTTAGGGATTTTGTTGGTAAATAAACATGATCAAAAACCAATGTTTTGGAAAATGTTCCCTATATGTATCCAAAAAATCTATAAGGATGATCACATTTCACATAAAATTTTATTTTTTCCAAGAAAACTAATTCTATCCACTATTTATAGTGTCGAAAAATAAGCATCAGGTATCAATTATAATAGAATAATTTTATATGTGTGAATGGAAAATTCTTCATTATTGCATCATAGAAATAGTGTTTATCTTAGAATATGATTCTTTTTTATCCTGTAGTCTAGTCTGTTGTGCAGTAATTTTAGTTTCAAGAATATAATAGAACAATTTCTGATGTTGTTCTTCTGAGAAAACATGTTATCACTCCTCCTCCATTGGCTTTTTATTGGGATGGAAATGATAAGAATGTGTGGTTCTTGAAGCCCACCTTCAATAATACATGGGATGATTACTAACACTAATGATATAGAAAACATAATGAGAGAAATTAACCTGATAACATATGTTAAGGTCCTGAGATAAGAGAAAAAATAAAGATCAATAAAATATCATTTAAAGTAATCCAAGATTCAATAAATTAATTCAAAAATGAATTTATTATTATAATTAATATATCTATAGAATAAAACATACAAAATACTTATATACACTATCTCCAATAGAAACTCCATCTCCATGATCATCTCATCGATATTGGTCACTAAAACCCTCATGATAACTTGAAAAAAAGTTTATATATTCACAGGATGAGCATAACATGTATACTCAGTAAGACCCACCTCATGATCGTTCATGAAAATGTGAAAAAACATACTAATTCAGCATTGAGTAAAGAGAGGAACCAACATGTGCTTATTAGAGAAACTACCCATTCCCAGCCTCACCAATGCTTACTCACCTAACATCATATCAAAATAGAATAAGATTATATCATAATAATATAAACATAGGTTCCCCTAAACTACTTCCCCAATGGTTTTCCTCTCTCATGACTGAAAATAAAATATCATATGATCCCATCCCATTCAGTATGATGAGGTTTGGGTTGCAACCCTACCGTCCCCAGTGGTCAAAAGGTCCAACATCTCATGTGGGCATAATAGAAATATATATACCACATCACATTCACATATATCAAATTAGAACCAACATTTTAGGTTATCATGACCATGATGAACATCAACCTGGTTCCCTCCACCTACTATGCATGACCCCCACCACATAATCATTGTCCCATCATCACCACGTCATTAGGAACATCACATAACAATCTCATTCCTTATATAATCATTCTATCCTGGGATATCACAACTAGTTAACTGCTAAATAAAGATGAAGGAAGAGAAAGAAATCAACCATATTCAATAAAAAACTTGTATTTTAAGGAGAACTACTTAAACTAAAACATTTGGTGCCAGTATAAAATACAAAAATCAAGTGGGGAGAATTTATAAATCACATGGTTAATACAACACACACACACACACACTTTCACACAATCCCAAACAAAATGTTTCACATCAATAGTTCATCATATCTATTTACCATCATGACACTACTAATGGTACCACATATTTCCACCACTAAATGAAACACACCAGGAAAACAACCTCATACAGTCTACCTTTCACATTCTTACATTTACTGATTCCACCATTTTATAAATTATCCCATTACCCACCACCATTCATTAATGAAGCCATTTAATACCATATTTAATGAAAAAAACTCTAACCATCACCCACATGCAATTCCATTAATTTCCAAACCATTCATCAATATTTATAACATTAATTCAATTATTTTAGATTAATTTACAGCCAACATTATTTGATTCTATCCCACATCACTTTACTGAATTTTAATTACCAAACCACAATTTTATTATTCTAGCCACATTCCAGAATATTGGGAATCTAAAACACCTTCACATAATTTATCATATCCATAACTATACTAAAATAAGAAACAAACATATTCCCAAACATCTATATAATGAAGTATAATATCATCGTCATTTAAGTACCGATTATTCCAACTCATTTAATTAACATAATTAGTCATGATTTAATTATGAAAAAATATTCTAGTAAACAAACACAACTAAAACTCAAATTTTTTGTGGAATTAAATATCACAATAATCAAGGGGATTTCACAAACAAACAAGACACATAATAGAATGTCATTAAAAATATGAAGGCTAAAAACAACGTAGAGATCAAAAGGTTTGTATGATAACTCATTCTCATAATTAATTTCATCTAATTTATTTCTCCCATTGTATCTTTTAATTATTCGTAATATTTTAATTTAAAGAAAATTAAAAAATTATCGGCACATAAAATAACACATATATTTATAAAAAAAGGTATAAAAACTCTCTTTTCTTATTTTCATTTTATTGCTTTTATCTTATTTAATATTATTCATACTAATTAATCAGTGATGAAAAAATCATTATAAAATCAAAATTTACACTAAAATAAGATATAAATTATTTAATACCCTACATGTGTAAGAGTATTCACAATTCCCCATAGAAAAAATATATGGGAGAGAAGGAATAATTACCATATAATGAGAGGAAGGGGCTCAAACTAATCTCAAAAGGATAATAGATCATGAATTGAAATGGTTTTATCATCCAAACTCTATGGGAAGATCAATAATATTTGAAAAAGGGAAAGAAATATTGATTTAGAAAATAAATGACCAAAAATATCTTAGGGATATTTCCATCATATTAAACAATGATTTCCATTATAATTCACATTAATTTCAGTTTTATTTTAATCATCCTCACACAACCCATTTAAAAATCCTATAATTATAAATCATTAAATATTTCATTTAAAACTCTCAATAGATTTCAAAACCATAAAATTTCAATCATTATTTCTCTTTATTTATAGTAAATCACATTACATATGGAAATCCAATAAAAATCCTTATTTTTTTAAAACACGCTACCCTTACACTAGAAGGGCATGATGTGTATGGGTAAGATAAGTGGATCTCATGAGAGCTAACAAAACTAAGAAACCTCATGAAAGTCATGAGAGTAACAAATTACTTAAAAGTGAAAAAGGAGATGACCCATTGAATTAGAGTCTAGATCCTTATATGAATAAGAATACACTAACGTGATAGAATAGAAGGGAATAACCTTTATGTGGGTAAGAAGAAAAAACTTTTAAACCTTACAAGACTCCACTTTACCCTCAAAAAGATTTATAAACCACACCCAACTGCCACCATGGCCTCCAATAGGGCATAGGGAAAAATCATTTTTGGTTTTGACCCATCACACCAAAGGCCACGATGTTGAGTCCACTTTTATATTGTTTCGTCCCTTTTAGGAACACTCCACATCCCTACACCCTCACACAAAAATAAGCTCAATTCATTAGCTATTATACCTGGCCATTTGTATATTGGTGGGAACACCTATATCCACACAAGAAACACTAAAATTTCCTTTATTTTCTAAATGAAGCCTTCCATTGGGTACCAATTGTTTTTAAACAGGATCGATGTTACATGAAGGATCGAATGTTTTTCATTTTTTTGGGATTGGTAGGAATTTTTTTAGAAAATAAACTTCAAATAGAACTAAATTTCTTTCAAAACATTCCCTCTATAGAGCCAAAAAAACTCAAAGGATGACCAAATTATTCATAACATTTTTTTTATCATAGAAAAAATCATTATCTCAACTTTGTGTAGTGTCAATGAATAAGCACCAGGTATTAACACTAATAGTATATTTATATATGTTTTAATGGATAATTTTTCATTTTTGTGTCCTAGAAATATTGATTAGATTAGGATATGATGCTTTTTATCATGTTGTCTAACCTGTCATGAAGTAACAATTGTGTTTGGTATATGATGGAACACTTTTTGATGTTGTGGTTCTGCAAAAATATGATATCACTCTGAGAATAAATTCAAGGAAGGTTCTCTTCAATCAATATAGAATTTATAGTGGTACTAGAGGAGGATATATCTACATTCTTGATAGTGTTCTTAGAGAGGGATATCTCTAGAGATTGAGAGGACTCTCTTCGGATCATGTTATGTAAACACCAAATGATTTGATTCTGTTGATAAAATAATATAATAGGGTTTATATACCATTGGGGTTTGAAAATAATAATTGCACATGCACCCTTATTATTTTTTTAATCCCTATGAAACCCCATGTCTATAATTATAATAATAATATTATTACTATTTCATGACATGCTATAAACCCACGAATTAAATTTAATATTATTTATTCAAATAATATTAAATATATATTATTTATCAATAGACAATTAAACTTGGTACATTATTTCTATACAATATTTATCAGTCCTTGAATAATGGCTATTTATTTAATAATTAAATATCACTTCATTAATCATCAATAAATAAATAAATATTATATTCACTAAAGATAAAATAAATATTTATTAAATATTCGGCTCACATAATACCCTCTAGAATAACTACTGGCGGAATATATGTGATCAAGAAAACAAGAATAAGTATGAAACCACATGTATGAATAATATTTATTCAACTTGATAAATAATATATAATTATATATTATTTATCTGACATTATGGATAAATTTTGTGTGTGACCCTCTAGTCCTCTTTCATAGCAGCATTAGGTGAAGTAGCATAATGTCTGAGGTTAGCATCTAAAAATATGCCAAGATACTCATAGATAAAGAAGTTAATACTATAATGAAATAATACCTCATACATATTTATATTGTGTAATATAATGCCTTTATTATTATATCTCTAATCAAACTGGTGGCATATCGGCCCCATTAACCTATGTGTTCAATGATTATTTCTTTGACTTACCAAAAATAAAAAATTGCTATAGAACCTCCTGACCATGGATTTATTTAGGCTATATCATTTCCTTCAAAGGACTTGAGATATCAAATTATATTAAATAACTCCATGAATCAATGTCCTATGAGTCCCCACCCCTAATAACCTATATCATTTATATCCCTCAAATTATTTCATTTGGATATAGAATTTATATGTAATAATATTGTCATGGAACTTCTGGGATCTCGTCATAGTGGGGAACTGCAATGACCTTTTAGTGTGACAACTAAGGGTAGGACATTATCACATTCTATGTGACATAGAAGGACAATAATGATGTGATATGGAGTTTATTAATATAAAAAAATGACTAAAAGTTATCATAAAGTATATAGAAGTGGGTTATAGGAAACAAAATCTAACAGATTTCATATGATAAGTTTGAAGAGTCATATCTGGAGGAATGGTCCAAATCTTGTCAAATTCACATTTAACTATCATTGGAAGATACTCCTCATGCATTCATGGGATTCTAAAGAGAGCTATACTAATGGTATTTCCAACAACAGAATTGTATTTCTCTATTCTCCGACCCCATGGTTTTCATTATTAATGAATTTATGTAGGTCATAAAGTTATTATTTGACATTTCATTGGAAAACATAAAGCATGAACCTAATCCTGAAATCAAGTGATAATAACTTAGATGAGTGAGAGAAGAATATATAGTTTCTATTGATTCAAACAATAGTTTCTTATAGGAATTTTAGTAGAACTATGAAGAAGGAAAATGACTCCCCTAGGGACACTACCTCTGATGCATGTCTGCTACCTCATTTCCAAACTAGTTAAAAGAAAGAAAAAAATATCAGTAACCCGTACCCAAAATACTCACCTATAATTAATCCTACACCTATAGCTGAAATAACTAACCCCCCCATCCATATTATAATACTACCCCTTGTAGTTTATTTCCCATCCCTCCCTTATATGACCAACCCCCTAGACTAGGTATGCTTATGTAGCATCACCCAAGACCCCTTAAATAGTCCACACACAGATAAAAGATGAATCTAACCATGTTCTTATCAATTATTCCCTCCAAAAATTCTAGTTTTTTTGAATGGTGAGAACCTTGTTTGGGGGATCCACACTTATATACTCCAACAATGCCTTGCATGAACCTATTCCAACTGGTTAATGTATATAAAAACGAGGTATCATTCTCCTAACTTGTTCCCATAGGTGAATTGAAAATATTTTTGGGGGTTATAACCCCTTAACAAATGAGTAAAAATAGTCACTCTATTCCCTTAGAATTACATTTTAGTGGTATTATAAGGAATCCATGCCGCAAACTTTCTATATAAAACATTCCCTTATGTGAAATGGGAGAAACTGAGAGAAAAAGTCTGCAAAAAAGGAGTCCTTATCCCTGACTCAGTACTAGTAGTATTTCCAAAATCAATAATAAATCCATCAATATTTCTTCATATAAATGAGGGTCACAATAACAGGGACCCATAAATTCATTCCTAACTAAAAAAGTGGAATCCTGGAGTTGACAGTCCTTTTCCAGAGACAAAAAATTATTCATGAAAAATTAGAGCGGAACCAAAAAACATTCAAGATGAATATGATAAAACAATGAAGATACCCCTAGATCATGCTCATAAGAGAATAAACCATCCATTTTCCAGGAGTACAGGAATCAAATAACCTAATTGTGCTCAAAATAGAATAAACTACATCATTTATTAGAAGATTCCTTCCCTTGAGAAGTAATTTCATACACATAGGATTGAAGTCACTAGAAGGATGGCCTATTTTTCATTTTTTGGGCTTGTATGATGTTTGATAATAAAATTCACCAAACACCAATGCTATTTAGAAATTTTCCCTCTTCAAATCTAGAAAATCTCCCTGGATGATCATAGTTTACATCAACATTTATTTTTCCCTAAAAAATCATTCTTTCCACTTTGTGTAGTGTCGATAGATAAAAACCAGGTATCAACACTTATAGAAGAATTCACTATGTGTGAATAGAAAATTTGGAATTTTTTTATCATTAAAATAGTTTTAAGCTTAGCATATAATTATTTTTTTATCATGCTTTCTAACCATCCATGTAGTAAGAAGAGTGATTGTAATATGATGGAACACTTTTTGATGTTGTGGTTCTCAGAAAATATTTTATTTCTCTGAGAATCACTTCATGTAAAGGATATCTTTGATCTCTAAAGATGCGAGAGTGGTGGTGATGGAGGATCACTCTATGTTCTTAAGAGAGTTATTAGAGAGGGATCTATCTAGGTATTTGAGAGGATTCTCTCATGATCATGCTGTGCACAACAAAAAATGAATTAGCTATATTAAAAAAATATACAATTGGGTTTATATAGCACTAGAGTTAGAAAATAATAATTATACATGTGCCTTTATTATTTCCTTAATCCCTACAGAACCCCATGTGTGTAATAATAATAATAATAATAATTCCTAAAATGTGCTAAACCAATTAATTAATTTAAATATTATTAATTTAAATAATATTAAATATATATTATTTCACATCAGACCATTAAACTTGCTACTCCACTCCTCCACAATATTTATCAGGCCTTGAATAATGAAAATTTATTTGATAAATAATATCACTATATTATTCTCTAATAAATAAATAAATAATATATTCACTAAATATAAAATAGATATTTATTATATATTATGATCACATAATATTCTCTCGAATTAATGGTGGTGGAATATATGTGATCAAGAAAATATGAATTATTATGAAACCATGTGTGGAAATAATATTTATTCTACTTGTTAAATAATAAATAATAATATATTATTTTACTGTGATTTTGGATAAATATAGTGTGTGACCTTTAAGCCTCTTTCTTAATGGATTTAGGGGAAAAAACCTAAAGTCCAAGGTTAACATCTATAAACATGCCAATGAACCCATAGAGAAATTAGTTAATGTCGCAATGGAATAACACCTTAGACAAATGCTTACTATATAATATAATCCCCTTTTCATGATATCTCTATTTAAGCCGGTTGCATGTTAGCACCCTCTACATATGTTCTTGAAATCCCTTTCTCTAAATTTAAAAAAATTGAACTTGCCTATGGAAAACCATGACTTTGGATTTATTTAGGATATATCATTTCCATAAAAAGGCATGAGATATCAACCTTTTTTAAATAATATAAGGGACAAATCCCTTCTCACATTATTCATTAACGAAATATTACTCATGCCACACCCAATGTATCCCAACTTTCCATGACCATATGTCATCACAGTTTTCATCAATACATAAAATTATGTGATTTATATAGCTCATTAATAATAATCTTAATGTGTAAGGATCAATAAAAAATTTGTAGATAGGAACATCCAACGACACATATAAATTTGGATTTCCTACTGGAGGGTCTTGTTATCATAATTTTATACTCTGTAAATTACTAAGGGCATACACCATGAGAAGGTGCCTCAGTGTCTTATGAGTATCCAAAACTGATACCCTATATCATTTGTGTCCATAAAATGATTTCATACAACTATAGAAAAAATATTTAATAATATCATCATGGAACTTATAGGTTTTCATCATAGTTGGGAATTACTATGACCGGTCATTGTGATAAATACTATTAGGAAATTATCACAAACTATGTCATGTATAATAATAATAATGATGTGATAATAGGTTTATTAATATTCAAAACAATGAATACTAGTTATCATAAAGTATAAAAAAGGTGGTTTTAGGACAGAAAATACAACATATTTCATACGATAAGTTTGTAGATGCATCTATAGGAGAATACTCTAAAGCTCATCACATTTTAATTAATGTATCACTAGAATATATTCCTCATGGAATCACGGTATTCAATGGAGAGCTATAACAATGGTCTTGAAAACAACCGAATTCAATTTTTCTAGACTCTAGCCCCACACTTTTCAATGCTGATGATTTTATATAGGTAAGAATGTTTTTATTTGAAATTTAATTGGAAAAGATATAGTGTGATCCTGATACTAAAATCATGCAATAGGAAATTAGATGATTGAGATAAGAATTGATATATTCTATTAATTCCAAAAATAGTTTCATACTGAAATTTCAGGATAAGTATTAAGACATAAAAAGAACTCCCCTAGAGATGCTCCTCTGAGGCCTGGCTTCTACAGCATATCCAACCTAGTTGAAAACAATGTAAAATATTAGTAACCCCTCCCACAAAATTCAACTCTAATTAGAACATCACCTATATCCAGACAAACCCAACCACTCACCCATCAAGATTGTAATACTACCCCTTGGAGTTTGTTACCCACACCACACATACAAGGATAGCCCCTAGCCTTGGCATTACTACGTAGCAGCACCCTAGGCCCCTTACATAGTCTACACAAAAACAATATCTAAATCCAAACATGTTCTTATCAATTCTACCCTTCTTAAAGTCCACCTTTTTTGAAAAGTGAGAACTATTCTTGGAGGCTCCACAATTTTATTCTATAAAATGTTTTGTATGAACCTACTCACATTGGGTAATGAATATGAAAATATAGTATCATTATCTGGATATGTTCCTCTAAGTTAATTATATATATTTATGGGGGTTTAATCTCCTTAACAAACCAAGAACAATAATCCCTTAGTTCCCTCATAATAACTTTTTAGTCCTATTTCCACAAATCCCTACTACGAAATTTATATATCAAACATTTCCTTAAGATAAATGAGGGAAATTTATGGGAAAGGGCTAAAGAAAAATAATCCCTTATACATGTCTAAGTTCTAGTAATCTTGAAAAAAAACATCAATCCATCCATTAATATTTCTTCATAGCCATGAAGCTGATAATAATAGGGACCCATAATTGAATTCCCTACTAAAAAATTGGTATCCTATAGTTGAAATACCTCTATATGAGCCAACAAATCTTCCAAAAAATTGTAGTTGAACCATAACATATTGAAGAAAAATATGATAAAACAATGTAGATACCCATAATATATTGTTCATCATAGAATCAACCACCCCATGTCCAAGAGAACTATAATCAAATAACCTATTAGTTCCAAAAAATATAATCACCTATTCCATTTACTAAGATAATATTTTCCTTGGAAAATAATTGTCTCCAAATAGTATCAATGTCACTAAAAGGATTTTTTTTGTCATTTTTTTGGGTATGGAAGTAATTATGCTAGAAAATAAAATTGACCAGACTCCAAAGTTATATGAAAACAATCCCTCCACATCCCTAGAAAATCTTCAAGGATGATTATAGTTCACATAAACTTTTTTTTATCCTAACAAAATCATTGTCTTAACATTGTGTTGTACTAACAGATTAACATTGGGTATCAGCACTAGTAGCAACATTATCTATGTGTGAATGGAACATTTGGAATTGTTGCATTGTATAAATATTGTTTATCATAGTATATGACCCTCTTTTATCATGTTGTCTATCCCTTCATATAGTAACTAGTTTTTGAAATATAATGAAACACTTTATGATGTGGTGGTTCTAAGGAAATTTGTTATGACCCCCTCTAATGGTACCTTTCTTTGATGACAATGAAGAGAATGAGAAACTCTCGAATCCCACCACTAATAAGACTTGGGTTGATGACTAGCATTGAAGGTATATAACACACAATAAGAGAAATTATCCTCATAACATAGGTTATGGACAAGATATAAGAGGATAAATTATGGTAAACACCATATCATATAATGTAAACCAAGATCCAAAAAATAAATACAACAATGCATGCCTTGTCATAAATAACATATCTCTAGAATAAAAGTACAAAAGACTCATGTGTAGTATCTACAAATGAAACTCCAACTCTAAGATTTTAGAATTAATCTAGGCTCCCAAATCCACCATGATCACATAAAAAATAGTTCTTATATTCTTAGGGTGAGCATAACATGTATACTCAATAGTATCATCCTCAAGAGCTCCAGTAAAAATGTGAGAAAATCATGCTAATTGTCTAATGAGTAAAGACAAGAACCAACATGAACCTACTATGGAAACTACCCATTCTCAACCTCAACAAATCTCACTCACCAAGTATTACATCCAAATATAATAATATAATATCATAATAATATAATCATAGGCACCACACAACTATTTCACCACCAGATTTCTAATCCCACACCCTAAAATTAAACATCCCATGATCCCATATAATTTTATTTGATGAGGGTCAGGTCACAACCCTACCTAATCCAACACTCACAATTTCCAAAATCTTATGTTGGAATTAGATATAACTATATTTCACATAACATACACATCTATCAACTCATAACTAGAATTGTAGGGTATCATGAACATGATGAGCATCAACATCATTCCCACCTCCTACCATACATGACCTCCACCACAAAACCATTGTCCCATCATCAACACCTCACTAGGTACATCACATTCCACTCAAATTACATTATAATTCCATCCTAGGTCCATCAAAAATAGTCTAGTTATAAATTGAGAGCATAGAAGAGGATTCAATCAACCATTGACACTCATTATCCTAGATATTAAGGAGGACACCGTGAAATATAACATTTAGCACTAATATAAAATAATTGAATTTGGAGGGGTGAATTTAGAAATCACAAGGAAATTACATCACACACATAGATACTCACACACACACATATACAAACAAATATATGCACACACACATATATATATAAAAACACACACACACACACATATACTTTCACACAAGCATGACCAAAAAGATTCACATCAATAGTTAATCATCTCTATCTACCATCAACAACATACTAATGGTACCACATAATACCAACAAAAAATTCAACGCACTAGTAAAATGACCATACATAGTCCACCATTTACATTTTTACATTTAATGATTCCACCATTTTATAGATTATTACATTAACAACCACCATTCATTAATGAAGCTATTTTATCCCATATTTAATGAAAGAAACTCTAATGACCCCACAACATGATTCTATTAAGGCCTAATCTATTCATCAACATTTATAGCATTAATTAAATTATTTCATATTAATTTTAAGCCCACAATATTCAATTCTATCCCATATTACTTAACCAAATATTAATTAATAAAACACCATTTCTTAATTCTATCCACATTACACACTATAGGGAATTTACAACACCATCATATTATTTATCACAGTGGTAGCTACACAAAATAATCAAAAAACATATTTCTAAACATCTATATCTTGTTGGATAATATTAACATTGTTTATGCCATGATTATTCAAAATAAATTAATTAAAAGATTTAATTATTATTTAATTCTAAAAATTGATTTCATAAAACAAACTAACCAACAAGTTATATTTTCAATGGAATAAAATATCAAAATAGTTATGGGAATCACACAAAAAACAAGACACACAGTGGATGTTAATTAAAATTTTGAAGGCTAAAAAAACATAGAGATCATTAAGTTCGTATTACACTTTTTTCTCATAATTAATTTCATCTCATTTATTTTAAAATTTTATTCTATTAGTTATTCATAATATTTTATTTCAGATATAATGATAATATCAGTACCACATAAAACCACACAGAGATTTATAGGTAAGAAACAAGTTTAACATTTCCTTTTTTCTTATTTTTATCTTGTATTTTTTATCTTCTTCAAGTTGATTCAAACTAATTACTCATTAAATAAAAACTTTATAAAATAAAAATTCACCCCAAAATAAGAGTTAAGTTATAGAATCCCCAACATGTGAATGTATCTTTATAATTTCCAACATCAAAAAAGAGAAGGGAGAGAAGGAATAATCACATTAGAATTAATGGAAAGGGATTCAATTGATCTCAAAAGGTTGAAAATTGTTGAATGGTGATGTGTTGATCGTCCAGAATCAAAGGGAAGATCAGTAATATTAGAAAAGGTGAAACTAATATGGTTTTTAGAGAAATAACAAACTAAAATATCTCCTAGTGATATTTCAATAATACACGACCAATCTTTTCAATTTAATTCATATTATTTCCAATTTGATTTTAATATGCCTCACACAACCCTTTCAAAACTACTATAATTAGGAAATTTGTAATATTTCATTTAAAAATAGTTTTATATTTCAGTACTAGAGAAGAAAAAGAACCAAAGATAAACATGCCAAACTAATGTTGACTTAAATCATGAACCTCCACCTTACTACTCTTGACCCATTTGAACCTGAATACTCTCAAGATGACTTCAAAATTCTAGAGATATAAAAACCTCACATACACTAAATGAAAATATAGAGATAGAGGTTTCAAACAATTTGATGTTTTTTTATCCTCTCCTACATGAAGAAACATTGTAAAAAAATGAGGTATTGTCACAGTGATTCCCTGCAAAGATGAAAGTTTCAAAGAAATAGATGGACATTTTTGTACCTTATAGGGACATAAAAACACTTATGTCCTTTATCTATCTCTAAATTGATCAATCTTGGACCAGAAATATTTCCATAATCTTAGACATTTCCTCTATCTAGAAAATAGAAATTGTAGTTGTTGTTTCACCCATACCACACACTATAATGCTTGTTTTATTATATTTCATCACCGATTACCATAATTTTCATTCATATAGATGAAATTTGTATGAAATCCATGATAGTAGAGTCTGAATATCACGGTGATACTTTAGCATCACAATAATATCCTAATTTATCTATGTGAGATGAGAATTCATTTATTCTAGAAAATTATCTATTACCAACATCCAGAATAGTCACCATCAATCCACAATCAACCTATTGAGAACCCAGTGAAAGAAATGATCCTTGGAACCAAATTAATTGGAAAATAAATGAGTGAGATAAGAATAAATAACTTTTATTGATTCTAGAGATAGTTTCATATAGTAATATCATTAGAATAGGTATGAAGGAAAATGTACTCCCCTAGGGATGCACGCCTCGAGGCTTGTCCACTTCCACCAATCCCGCCTAGCTGAAGGCAAGGAAAAATATTTGTAACCTCACCCCACAACATTTTGTTATATATACAATTAATATATATAATATATGATTATATATATATATAGTTTATATTTATTTAAATTAATTTAATGTATATATTATAATTAATTTATTAAATAAATGAAATAATAAATAAATAAATAAATATTTGATATATATGTATTTCTCCCAAATGGTTAAATTATCATGTAGAATCCAATATAAATATGTTAATTTTCTTGACTTATTATTGAATAGGATTCAATAAATTATGGGAATAAATGTATATGGATACATTAAAATGGAAAATGCATTTTGATTTAATGAAACACTTAATGGATGTCTATATAAAGGGATACGATCCCTTCTGTTAAAAGAAAACAATTGTGAGAAATCCTCTCATTTATATCTTCCTCTAAAATTTTCTTCATTGTTTGAGATGGAGGAACTAGTACTCATTCATCATTAAGGTATCCTCAAGATACGATCATAGATCTATTGGCCAGTGTACCCCTTTAGAGGCAGAGTGTTTTTTCACTACTCCGTTATCTTTATCAAGAATTCTCATTCATTAAGAAATAAGAATAAGACTACTACCATTAGCGATTTCTAGGTTCACTATTTATATAGTTTATTTATGCATTGATTCTACAAGATATTTCTACCTATGTTTGTGTTGTCTTCTATTATATTTGACCATATGTTGATCATAAAAAAACCATCAGTGGTATTAGAGGGTAGTCTTCTTTGACGAATCGAAATGATTATTATCTTATTAAAAAAATACTTTTTAATAATAAAACAAGAATTTTATATCCTAGAAATAAATATGAAATTTTCATATATATTACTCTTTTTTATAAAAATAAATAAATTTTTTATTTTAATAAAGAGAGTTCAATTTTTAATTGAATTATATTATTTATTATTTTTTTTAAAATAATGGAAAATTTATTTTAAAATATTTATATAACTTTATAAAAGTATTATATAAATTAATTAACTATAAAATGGTTTTGGTTGATTGGTAATTTTTTTAGATACCATATAAAAAATTAAATGGTGTGATTTAGGACATAGGAATAAACAATTTATTTATAAATCATAAAAGGAAATTTATAAAGAATATATAAATTCCAACATATATGATATTTAGATTTTATTAAAAAGTTTATATAATAAATATTCAATTATAAAATTTTTATAATTCATGAAATGTCATATAAATTCCATTAAATATAAAATATGAAAGGGTTCATATTGATATGAATGTAAAATATTTATATTTTTCTATAATTTTTAAATTGTTTATAATTATAATTTATTTACAAATAGTTCATAAATGTCTTATATTTTGGAAAATAAAAGAATTGTTTATTTATTAAATTTACTTAATATTCATGTTTAGTTCTTAATTAATTAATTAGGAATTGTTCAAATTAAAGGGACTTCATTTTGATATTATTTAAGCCACATAAAAAGGTGTTTTGATAACTGATATAATTAAGGTTTACATAATAATTAAGTATATGATATTTTGATTATGTAAAAGTTTTACATAATAGAAATTGAATTATAAATAGTTTATAATTCATATAATATTATATATTTAAAAGTAAATTTCATATAATGATAAATATGATATAATTCAAACGGGAATAAATATAAAGAGTTTATACTCAAAATTATGGAATGCCCATAATGTTAAATGTTATATTATGAAAGGGTTTAAAATTATCTTTTATATATGAAATTGTTCAGAAATTTTTATCTCATGTTTAGATATTTGAATTGTTCATTTATTTAATGATTATTCCCTATTTTATTCATAGTTATAAATAGTTTATATTTTGAATAAATTCATGCCAAAACTTATATGATAAATCTATCCTTGGATATATCCTTTCATATCATGTAGGTTTGATATAATAAATTTAGTTGACATCTACCTTGAAATCAGTTTGATAATTTATTTATGATCTTGAGAGTAGTTATTCATAATAGTTTGTTCATATTAGAGTTAGAGTTTTCAGGAGTTGAATTATCTTTTGTGTAAAGTATCCCCATTTAGAAGGGCTTGGAGTCAGACCACTTACTTTCCCAGAGGCTTTCCTTGTCAAGGAAAGTGAATGGAGTTTGATTTCTATTTCTCCAATCTTACTCATGTGGAATTTGTAAATCTCATATAACTCTATTCCTTTACATGAAGTGTTCATGTACCTTATTTATATGATAAATTTGGATATGTATGAATATAAATAACTTTTTTGTGTGAATAACAAAGACCTGTGGTT
Organism: Viscum album; assembly: GCA_963277665.1. Classification (NCBI taxonomy): domain Eukaryota; kingdom Viridiplantae; phylum Streptophyta; class Magnoliopsida; order Santalales; family Viscaceae; genus Viscum; species Viscum album. The sequence goes on along the minus strand of OY728119.1, from coordinate 1,677,815,392 downwards.
TTTATAAATAGTTACACATTAATATAGTGTGGACACATTAATTTGGTGGTTGAAATAAGGATTCCAAAACTAAATCACTTGAATCATGCATACAAAGAAAAGTAATAAGACCTGAGAAGACAATTATTACATATTATATAATAGTAACAAATTTAATATGACTATGATGTATATTAAATAAGCGAGACCTTAAAATAAATACCCACTAATACTAAGTGTGAGATTCCTTCAAAAGAGATACTTTTCAAGACCTTGATAATCTAACTAAGTAGGTCATGCTAAAGATGGGTGCCTCTGGGTTATCATTTATAAGGCAAGAAAGTAATGAGTGACTCTGTTTTATTATATGGGTGGGTTAATCTAAATATGTGTTCCCATGTATCTTCATTTATTATCTTATTTTTGGTGTTTTATTTGGGTTACACTAGACATGATGCCCTTATAAGATTAGGTTACCAGAGGTATAGAGTGGACTAAATCCATGTTATGGATTTGGATAAAGGTTTATCCACCCAACTATCTAAGAGTCATAGTTGTTGTGATTGGGATGATTCTATAAGAAAATATAAATGTAATGGTAGATATGATAAAGTGACTTAGAGCTTATTAAAATATGGATCTCAGATCACTAAATGGATATGATGTATGGGGTTATCAATTATAGAGGGAGAACTATCAATAAGAGTGCTTAATGAAAAGATATAATACATGATTTACATCTTATATTTTTTTTGTAGACCAATGCATCATCATTATTGAACTAAACATAAAATCAATCCTTGAAATAAGGATAATAATGAAATAAACTCATAATAATGGTTTCTTATGAAAATTTATTGAGCAAGAGAGATATTATATGTGTTAGAATAGTTCCTTCATGAGTAAACAAGTTTTGAAGTTGTTCAACAATAAAAATAAAGATTATTATGAAAGCATGGAATTATTTATTGGGGTTTAAATGGAATTCAATACCAAATGAATAAAAGATTATTATTATCCACTAATGTACTCAATATAATTAGCTACATTAATGATTTTAGTCTCATATACTCAATATTATTAGGTATGTGAAAATATATTCAACACGAATGAATATATTAATTACTCGATGAGACTAAAATTTTCCTTAAATATTTTTTTGTTATAAAAATAAATTCTATTATTTTCAAATATATATGATATAAAATGAATGTTTTATGAAGTTTTTTAAATATAAAAAATGTTTTAATGTTGAAAATAATTGAATCTTGATTTTTGTTTTCATGTAACGGAGAAAAGTAGTTTCTACAATGATAACTTTGATGCTTCAAGCATGGATAAGATCATTATAATATTTTTAAAATTTATCACCCATCACATGATAAGATGTTTTAAATAGCATCTGTTTAAATTAAATGAGATGGGTGTTTTTACACATGGTTTCTGATTAGTTTAATCCTATAATATGCTTCAAAGGTAGACTAAATTGCCTTTTTCGGTTTGAAAATTGATCCTATTATAATCTATGGAAATGTTATGAAAATATGATTTATTTAAATTAAATTTTTACCTGATATTATCAAAGTGTTGATAATGGATGAACTGGGAATATTATCTCTGAATTCTAGTACTATATAGAAAGTACAAGTGGGTAAAAGTTTATACTAGAAGAATAAACGTTATTTGAAAAATCTAAAAATGTTTCATTAAGAATAAAATAATGGTAATTGAAACATATGGATATCAAAAAAAGAATGTTAATAATTCAAAATTATTGGATTTTCAAATATATACTTGATGGAGTTTTTAAAACCCCAAATAATTTCTTTATCATATAAGAATGTTATAGAAACAAATTCTTCAATTTTTTAAGGGTTTTTAATACTGAATTAGTATTTTAAAAAGTGTTGTAAGTATACATGAGTTCAAAATCAAAGGAAGAATTGACCTAGTTTGTAGTTTATGTTCATTAGTTAAAGTAAAAAGTTACTACATTGACAATTTGAATGTAAAGGAATGTGTCAAACTCAGATCAATCTATGTAAAATATGTGTGTCTTCATCTCACTTCTCTTATATGATAAGAGAGGATAAACAATAAAAATGTTTGTTATATGATTAAATTAATACACATGGGTTATGATTCATTGGATTTTTATAACAAGTTTTGAGAAGAAAATTTGGATAAAGTTTTTATCTAGGATAAAGGTGTTTATCCAGATATGTGTTAAAATATAAGAGAATGTGTTCCCACCATCCATAGATGAGATATTTTAATAATATTTTCTTTTCAAAAAGAATGGTTACAAACACATAGAATACCATATATGTTATGGATTTTTTTTAAATATTCATAGTAAAGGGAAATAAATGTTATTTCCTAAAACATAAAGTAGTTTTTTTTGAGTCTTATAATGATATTCCAAAGTTCATATAATATCTAAAATACTAGTGGGATAATGCTTGGAATTATATAAGTTCAATGTTAACAAATAAAATATTGTTCCAATTTGATTTTGAGTGACTTCTCACTTTATATCCTAAATAGTTAGGATATGAGAAAATAAAAAAATGTAAATAGTTACATTTAGTTACAGTGATTAGGTAGTTATCACTGTTATTCCAACATGGTTTCAATGTGAAATTCACATAATTTTTTAGATAGTTTAGGAAATTATAGAAAAGAGATATATAAATAATGTAAACAATTAAATTATTTATATAATATTTAAAGAAATAATTTTAATGGAAAAGGTTATAATTATAATGTTGATGTACTTATAAAGAGTTCTAAGTCAACAATAAAATATAACATTATTACATTTGATGTTATGAGGCTAAGGAGTATTGGATATAAGTTCAAAGAGTTGAACATAAGAAATATGATTCCTACATATCACCATTATTCAAACTATATTTATTTATAAATGTTACTAAAAAAGAGATTAGTGGGAGTATATTATCACATTATCACATTGGGATGTGATAAGAATTACATTTGGATGTAATGTTCAAAAACCATTACTGCAGAAAACACATAAGGGTCATGTTATATCTATATTTGTTTGAAACAAAATATTTGGGATGTGATGGTTGTATATGTATCGTGTCATTATAATAATGGAAATCTCTAATTGTCATTCATTCAAGTGTACTACAATTTATTTTACAAGAATGATCGAATGATAAATATCCTCTTAATGTGAAAAGTTTGAGTTTTCCATAACCAATGATCATCATGGAATTTAATTGGCTGTGATAATATGTAAACGTTATCTTTAATATATTCTTATATCCATTAAAAAGGGTTGTATATGATATAATTAAGAATATTTTCTTAAGGTTATAAGTAATGTATTATTACTCAAACTGATCCTCTAAACTACATCTCATGGAATGTCAAACAGTCATAAATATACTTAGGGACATATGACTTTTATTATTCCTTATTTCCTATGGTTGGTGAGATACCTAGAATGAGAACCTTCATACTTTTATACACTACTTACACAAGTCACAATATGAACATAGCTAATCTGGGGGTGGTAGGGTATGTTGTTAATCATGTCATCAGTTTTAGTACAACCAATAATGGATTTATCCACTTGTATAACAAGGAAATACAAATGGACCTTGATTTAATTAAGCTAAGGAAATGAATGTCCATGCTTAGTTGTTATATATAAGATGTGTTTGAATACTTTTATAAGTTACATGTGATGTGATTATCAGATATATGAATGACATGTGATGAATTCATCCAATATTTCAGTCTTTTTCATAGAATAAAGAAAATAATGAGAGGGATAAACAAGATTGACATGTTCTACGTCTAGTAATCACTAGATGTAATGGACAATGGGATTATATAAGATACATATAGTGTATATGATATAACTTATTCTGAACGTGTTTATATATAGATATGATATTGTTTGATGCAGATCACATGAGACCCCTTAGTATATTGAGTAGCATTGATGCTTTCCTAGAGGCTGCTCTTTGCATAAATCTATAAAATAGAGATTTTATAATTGTTGGAAACACTACTGAGGTCCTCTAGGATACACAATTAGTCCCTTGGATAAGGATATGATTTTAGAAAAAGTTTTTGTTCAAGATGAAGATAATTTAATGAAAACCCATATCCAAAAGAGTTTTGATGGATTCATGGAGTTGTAAAGTTATGCATAGAGTCCATATGGGATTTTAGTTCAAGTGGGAGTTTTTTTGATATGAAATATATATATATATATATAACAAGATATTATATATATAATGTTTATAATTCATTACATACATTTGATGCATGTATTACAATGAATGTATTAAATACATGTGATAGTAATTATATATTTGATATATATTTATTTCTCTAAAATGGTTGATTTTTTAGTTAAAATACATTATGAATGGATTAATTGGATTAAATGCTCATGGAATAGAATTCTATGAATTATGGGAATAAATTTATATGGATACATTAATATGGACAATGTATTTTCATTTAATAAACTTTTTTATGGATGGATATATAAAGGGATGTGATCCCTCCTATTGAAAGAATGAAATTGTGAGAAAACCTCTCATTTCTATCTTCCTCCCATACAATTTTTCATCATTTGAGATGAAGTATCTATCACCTCTTTATAATTTGGGTGTCATCATGATACGATAACTTATCCAAGGGTTGATGTACCCCTCAGAGCAGAGTTATTTCGTTGAATACTTTAGGATATTCATCTAACATTCTTCTTCACCGATAAAGAAGAATAAGACCACTGCCATTAACGATTTCCATGTACACTATTTCTATAGTTTATTTATGTGTTTATTCTAGAAGAGAGATATAACAATATTTTATTTGTCTATTATTTCATATGATCACATGATGATAATCAAAAATCCATCAAATTCACCTCTAATTAATACACCAGCTACAACCCAAATATCCCAACCACTCCCCATCCAGATTAAAATACTACCTTTGGTAGTTTATTAGCCATTAAACTCTTACAAAATAAAAAAACCAAACCATGTATGACTAAATAGAAACACCCCAAGGCCCTTATGTTTTCCAGTTTGGGTCATAAATGGATCATCCCTAGGATAATAAATTAGCTTCAACAAAAAAATTATAATAATTTCTAATATAAATGAAGTAAACAATAAAATAGAAAAAAATAAACAGAGATACAAATTTTAACCTGAAAAAACCCTCCAATGAGGATGATTTAAAAAAAGGGAAAATATGAGAAAATCCACTAATAATGAGTGATTATAAATAAATCCAACTAAAGCTCGAAACTTGAATTAAATATATAACATAGAAAACATGTGGAGAAAACCACACCCTGATACACCCATATTCTCTTTAAAAAATTTCCATGAAAAAATGAATCCTAGAGGAGATAAAAACATGTTATTTCAATACATAACATCATTTAACAACATAAATTTCCACTCCTCACTATTTCTCATGCTCAAAAACCACTACAAATATATTTTCATGAGTCACACTTCTGTATCATGTTGGACGACACACTGTGAAACACTCTTATCATGTATATCTCTATTGGATAATTCCCGTTTCATTTATTTTATAGGACCAAGTGAGTCCTAGATAAAAACCAAGATAAGGATATTTGATTTTAAAAAAAATTAATAAGGAAATGTACCTCACATGATAAATCCAATCTCAGCTTACTTTTTCAAATTTAGAAACAATGATATTACATTCATATATAAAATAAATCCCAAAAACCAAGTTGAACTTCATAAATATATCCCTTCTACCCATTGAAGAAGGATATGAAATTCCAACAAACTTAGTTGGAATGTAAACAGGTTGGTATCACACCAACAATAATCCTCTATAGAAAATATGACAACCCTATTTTGCATCATTGATGAAAACCTGAAATCCCCCTACAAAAGGTATCAAAATGATAAATTCTTCATCAAACCTATATCCTCATAGTCAATACCATAATAAAAAATATCTGGATCCCCCATAATTGTGATCACCACATAATATGGATCAATTATAAGAATTAATTTCCCATTATGATCAAAATTCTCTGAGTAGTTTGATACTCTCATCACATCCCCATGATCATTAATTTTAATTCTTTCTTCACTAGTGGAACTCTATAAATAAAAAGAGTTTTTATAATACATAAAACACCTGACATGACCTTATTTGGATTTGAAACAGTATTCATCTTAGTCGATGGTCTTCAAATCATGTGCAATGATCACTTGTGCCACAAATATAATGAAGTCCTTTTCAGAACATGATTTGTTACATAATTTCATGCCTTTACACACATCCTGTAAATCATGTCATCCATTCTTCCTCTCGAATAAACCATAAATCCTCTAGAAAGGGTCCATCTTCCATTTTCAAACAATCTCCTCAATCGATCAGTATCTAGAGACAAATAAGATAACAAATTATGGCATATACCTGTCACATGTCACACATCCCTCGATGTCAGCATACAATCAACATTCATAGTGATACAGATATCACCAAAAAAATGTCATCATCTAAATCTCTATTTACCATCTTCAATATACCAAAGTATCCTTCTTTATATGAAGAATATAATTCCCTATTTGGTTTAATTTTGTATGATTCTACTGAATCAACCACCCATATGGGGTATAGATATAACATTTGATAATAAAAACAAACTAAATGTAAATCACCTTTAACTTGTATAATACTAACACTGGTGTCTGTTGAATCATTTTTGTGTTCCTTATTTTCCTGATTTAGATTTTTCAATGCATAGCGGTTTCCCTGCACATGACCCTCTTTATAAAAAAATAAGCACTTGTCATATCATCTTATCTTAAACCAACCTTTCTTATTACTACGTCTATATACTATATCCAGAATACAAATATTACTTGAATAATCACAACCATTGGACTATCAATGAGTCTCATTCATAAAAAATGATGAAATTGCATCATCCAACTTTGGTGTTTCTTTCCCAAACAACAATGTGGTGGTGAGATTATCATATGAATCAGGTAAAAAACTTAGTAGAATAATGTATTTGTCTTCTTATTCCATTTAAAAAGGCACCACATTACCTTCATTATGGATCTTGATCTCCATCGAATATAGATTCATTACAAGTTTTGTGAACTCATCTAGATTGTTACCTAAATATACATTCAACGAAATTAAAAAACGATACAATTTCTTTTTAGATATAAATTATTTGTGATGGATTTTGATTTACACTTACTTTAAAACTTCTCCAATATCTCATCCAGATCTGTCATAATCATCACTTATCATAGAGTATTATCATCTAAAATAATTTGAATCATTCTTGACTCCAACTCTCTCATATCTTACGAATCACCATCGATCATTATCTCTAGATTCTCTTATTTTTATTCAATTACATATATGAATTCTTATGGACCAAAATAGTTTCAACGCATTTCTTCCATAGAGTAAAATCATTTTTCACCATAACAATTCAATGAAGGCATAAATCCACCAGTGTGAATCCCCCATATATAATTAACAAGAAACATAGATACATCATATGATACAAGTTCTTGGGTTATAAGAGGATCCACCCCAAGATAATTACTCAATTGTGACAATAATAATTGTGAGAATCACCACCGTAAATGAAGAAAAAAACAGATAACAGAAAATAAATGGAGGCAGAAAATTTAATTTGTAAAAACCCTCCAATGTAATGCATTAGAAACAATCATGGGGTAACTCTATAAAATCCCAATAATAATAAGATAGTACACTTAATTCCAAGTAAATACTAGAACATGAATTGTGGATATACTATAGAAAACTCATGTGAAAACCACACCCTAATACACATTTCTTCTGTCTGAATTTGTTTGTGAGAAAAAATCACACCTTAGAGATCAAACCAAACACATAGGGTCATTAAAAAACCTTGTTTCACAACTTTATTTGTTGAATCTCATTGGTTCCAAATCTCAAAAACCACTGTAGATATATATTCATGAGTCACACTTCACTATCATGTTGTACACCACATATTATGGGATATGATCATATATATATCTCATTTGGTTGACCCCACTTTCCTTTATTTTTTAAGACCCTATGAATCCTATATAAGAACCAAGATAAGGTTATTTTATTTTCAAAAAACAAATAATGGTACACTCCTCAAGTGAGAAATCAAAATCATAATTCTATTTTCAAATTTAAACAGAAATATATTATCTTTATATCTGAAATAAATCCAATTAATATGGCTGAACTCAAACTGTACACACATAGATAGATGCTAAATCCATGTTTCAATCATTAAGGACTTGCATGGAAATACCATGAAGTGTATGAACCTTATACTGATGGAGCTTTGGGTCTATTTTATGTTTGTTGCTACACTTGTTTTTTTCTTATGTGGTTGTAGTTTTCATTTGGATTAGGTTTTTTTGTGTGTTAAATGTCTATCCTATTTAATATTAAAGATATTTAGTCCCTAAACATCCTCCAAAATCATGGTATTCTATCCTAGTCATCTCTCCCCTCCCCATGTAAATTTTCTCCTAAAAAACCCATGTTCATTTTTTTTCTGTTCGCCCTATAATTCTCTAGATGAAATTACCCTTGACATAAAACCCTACCAGTCATTTGATCACTTCTCTTACATGTGTCAAAATCTTATAAATTGAAATTTACTCTCCTTGGAACCCCCAACATAGAGGCCATAATTATCCTTCATCAGGAAAATTTTATAAACTTCTATATTTTTTAAATCATGTTATTTATTGAAGAAGATACTAATATCGTCTCAGGAAAGGGCCCTTAACTTGATCATCCAAACCCATTTATGGACCAGAATACCCCTGATTGTTCATTATGTTTTTATTGATGTTTCTGATCACTTCTCATATAAATATATATATTTATAAATATAACAGTGTATGTGGGTGTTTCTATATATATATATATAATATGAGTTTATTTATTTATGTATACACAGATACATACATACACTAAACCAACATATTTTATCATTACATCACATTTATTAGTCAATGTAAATTTACAATGTGAATTTTCTTAATAACACAATTTTATTTATGAGAAAACATATTTAACCATTACATACATTTATGATTGAATATTTTTAAAATAAATTTAATTTTGGATGAAAACATTAAAAATTTCAATATAAATTATCAATGATAATTCATAGTGAAAATTTTCTATTAGAGGTATGAATTTATACATGAAATTTAATTTAAAACTAAAAACATTCAAAGAAAAAATAAAAATATTCAACGAAAAATCACCATAAAAGTTTTCAATTATCGATGGAAATTTATAAGGACATACATAAAAAAAATATATGATTCAACTTTCGAGTGAATATTTAATGGTAAAAATGTCATGTGGTTTCAAGCGTATGTTTTCACTTGAAATTTCCAATGGAATTTTGAACTGGAAATGTGATCATATAGATTTTTAAAAAAATTCTTGTTTAATTTTGTTTTTTCAAATACATTAATAAAAAAATTTAAATTTTTATTGAAAATTTTTGGAGAAAATTTCCACTTGAAATTTTCATTCCAAAGTCCCAATGGAAATTTTCATTGTAAATTTACAATGAAAATTCACATTAGGATTTTGAAGTGAAAGTGTACATGTATATTTGAATGAATATGCACATACATACTTATCAATATACATAAAAATATAAAAATATAATTTAATGTGTATATAGAAAATGTACACCAAAATTTTCAGTTCGTACATACATAGATACATGTAAAATTATATTGGAATTTTGTTCTATAAATTTATATTATAAATTTTCAATGAACATTAACAATGAAACATTTTCATACAATTTGTTGAAATTAATTCTGATTCACTATGCATCATAAACACAAAAAATTTTCACTTAAAATATGACATCTACACACTTTCACCATCTAGCACTCCACTAATCAGAATATGATCCGATACTAGTTCAGAGGACTAATAAATTTTGATGGTATGGAGGTCATAATTCATGGATAGAAATCTAATATGTGATAAATAGTATTATTTATACAATATCTTTGTTAGTGTATTGACTATACTTTTTGAACCACTACATTGTTTTAGTACTAGTATAGTAACATAAAAATTCATCAACACTTGGGTATGATACGAGATTAGATAGAGACTTTACCACCCAAGAAAACCCTCAAATACTCTCTCACACACACATATATGTATATATTCTTATATAAAAAATTTATATGTAATTGAGTATATAAATAATTGATATATAAATATTCATAACTATTATTTTTATCCGTTATATATTTATTTTAGTGTATAAATATAAAACATGATTATATTTATAATAATTGTTAGTAATTATTATATATTTGTAATTATGTACACTAATTATTATTATTTATTATAAATTTTAACTTATTTGAAATTATTATATTTTTATTCTTTTTATTTTATATTATTATTTTTCATTATGTTTAATGTTTTATTTTTTTTATTAATGATTTATGTTTATTATACATTAAAATTTTATTATTTTTATATATAAAATAATTATTAATTATTATATATTAAGTTTTTATTTAACATTTTGGGTTAAATATTTTTTTTTTATTTTTTATTTTCTAACTTCTTTAGAGTAGGGTTGCTTCATTATTTTTTTCTTTGGGATAATCATTCACCAATCTAGTTGGTTCCCCCACATGAGAGGATTTTTTTTCTAATTAAGGAGGGACCACTATCCTTAAAAATCTTCTCAATGAAAAAGGATGACTATGGAACACATGGAAAATATCCTAAATCTAATATAGATAACATGGTCTTCCTCTTTGAGTGTATGAATAAATGGTATCCAGACCAAAACCTTCTCCACAATCATTTTCATCACCCCAATAATTAGAATTCAAGTTCCTCAATTCTCCTTCCTCCTTGCCTTTGTAGTCTTCTTGTTTATTCTGGCCAAGATACTAAAATCCATCACCAATAAATCTTATCCTAGGTTTCCTCTAGGACCACCCAAGATGCCCCTTTGTAGAAACATCTATCAATATTTGGAGATATTTCCTCATCGTTATTTAAGAAATTTGGCCTTGAAATATTTACCATTGATGCATCTTCAACTGGGAAAGGTTTCCACTATTGTTTTTTCTTCTTCCAAATATTCCATAGAAGTTCATAAATACTATGACTCAAAAAATTCAGATTAGACTCTCCTTGTAGCTGTTGATATTTAATTATAATAATTCAATGATATAAATAATTATTTAAACATGTTTAAATAAGAATGTGTTTTTAAATATAAAAACCATATAAAAATAAATATTTAATATTAATTTTATTTAAAATAAATAATTATCTATTTATTTACCTTATAAATATATATATATATATATATATATTTCTATATGAGTAATTTTTATATGTAAATATGTGTTTGTTAATAAAGAAATTTGTATTTATGTTTATATAATAATATTTGTAAATAAATTCATATATTTACATATTTGTGTGTGTATGCGTGAAATATAAATATGTACATATTCTTGTAAATATGTGAATATGTGTGTGTGTCAATATTTTGTATAAATAACATATATAAATGTATTTTTATAAATATATCATTATCATTACATATATTGTATGAATGTATTTAAAATAAATATTTCTAAATATATTCTAAAAAAAATTTATTTCTAAATATAAAATTTTATGTAAATATTTATAAATATAAATAAAAATATATTAACATATAAATATATATGTAATGTATAAAATTTATATCTAAATATACAATATATAAACATATTTTACATAATTATGTTAAAATAATTATATGAATCATATGAAAATAATTATAATCCATTTTATTTAAAAGAATATCTAAACATAATTTTTTTACATTATAAAAATAAATGAATATATATAAATATACTTATAAAAATGATGATATAATGTTTATAAATACATATGTTAGGTGTTGTTCTGTCTGGGGCTTGGAAGTATTCTCATGGAGATTCTGGTCTCTTCAAAGTTTACTCAGCAACTATGGTTGTTCCACATTATTTGGGATTCAATCTCATATATGGAGGGTCTTTGGCTTGGGTTACTTAAATCTTGATTCTCAAACCCATGATTGATTAATTTAATCAGGGTGGCATAGTGGTATATTCTAGCCATATTTGGAAGAAGGGTATTGATATTTTTTCTCGAGGGTCTTTAACTCGGGCTACTTCAACTGTGATTCATGAACCTTTTCATGATTCCTTTGACTAGGGTAGCATTGCAACAAATTCTAGATAGATTTGGAATAAGGGAAACAGTCTTATTTTGGGAGTGTTTTTAGCTCAAGATGCTTCAACTATGAATCTCGAACCCCTGCTTGAGTCCTTTGATCAAGGTGGCATAACAACAAGTAATGATGCTTAAGCTATGATCCCTATCCCCTAGATTGATGTCCAGGGTGGCCTTATTATGGGTAAGAACACTTCATATGTGATCCTTCTCTTGTCAATTTATTTCCATGGTGGCCTTGATATGGGAATGGGATTTTATGTTTATATTCACTTATTCTTTCAATTTGAGTATACATATTCTATTTGGATTAAGAAAAAGGGAAATGTTGCTCACATAATTATCAATGAGGATTCCATCGTAGATGGATGAAATTAGGTAAAAATTATATTATTTCCCATTTTATTCTTCCATCAGGTTCTATTCCATAGAGGATACAGGACCTTATTCTTCGTTTATCCTCTATTTTGGGTTTTAATTCATAGAAATATATCTTTTTGGGGTGTGAATTCTTTCATTTTTTCTTCCCTTTGAAGAGTTTAATGCAAAGGAATGGGGGTTTGGATCTATTTCCTTTAATCAAGGTTATCTTCACATTCATGAATGGAATTTCAGTTTCAATCCTTTTGACTACAAGAATTATTCTTTTCAAGTATGGGTAAGAATTTATGGTCATTATTGGATCTTTTGGATCCCAAGAATCCTTTAAGATATAGTTCATTTTATTGGTGTTAAAATTATAATTTATAATTAAATAGATAACATCATATTTTTTCATTTTGTGTGTGTGTACTAGTGTAATTTAACCTCTCCTAAACTCTTTTTGACACTATCTTCCTATCATCCCATAAGGATGAATTCCCTAGTATAATTGTGTATTAAAAGGTCCAAATTTTTGTTTTGACTGTAATGTTATTGGTCATATAAGGTCCAACCATAAGATGAATATTTCATGTGAACTCTATCATTTTATTAGGCATTGTGAAAAAGATTTCTAAAAGTAGGAAAAGGGGGTTCAACCCAATGATGTAGGGACAAAGGGTTAGGTTGATGCTTTTGGAAATGATTGAGGTGCTTCTCAACCCATTGACACCAATGTAGAAAGTTATTTTATAGGAAATGGTCATGGTTACCCCTCTGGTAAGTCTTCAGGTCTTTTCCATCCTTTTGATCAGGATTCGAGTGTTGATCATCCTAATATCACAGATCACCTTTATAATGATCATCACCATGTGATGAAGATTCCTCTTGATATCCTGAAATATTTAATGAGGCCTCATGATGTGAAGGTTCATGGTTCTAGGGATGGCTCACATGTACTTTTTGGTGCAACATAATCTTGTGTTTCAAATGTAGATGGCCTTCAAGCTATTTCCCAATGTGTTTTACTGATGGATTCTCATTCATATCCTATTGAGAAAGTTTGTATTATGAAGCTACTTTTAATGGACTTCTTAAGACATGTTCCATAGGAAGATGGTGTTCTCCAAATCCTGGATTATTATCAAGATATTTTGAATGTATTCTGGTCTTCAGAACATCCTAGTAAATGAAGTAATGTCTTAGGTGATGGAAGTGAAAGAAAAACAAATGGTTTTATTGGAAAACACTCATATATGATCTACAGGAAACAATGACCCTATTTATTTTAGGGATGATGTTTTAAAGGGAAAGTGGAAAATGGTCACTAATGAAGGGTTAACTATAAATCCTCAAAAAAGAAGGATGTGGAATGATTATTCTAATCTTCCAAGGAATGTGTCCACCAGATCATCCAAGGAATCAATGATCAATCTCACTCTATAGTAGGAAAGGTCAAAGGCTGTGATTATTGAGATTCTTAGTCAAGTTAATTTACAGATGAAGTGGGAAAAATTGATGATGTTGATGAGTTTGATTATGATTAAAAAAAATTATCATGCTTTTCTTGATCATTAATCTACTTTGCTAGATGTGGGTATGTCTTTTTGTGTGACCCATCATCTCTCTTTCTTGCAAGTTTTCTTTTTCTTTAAATTTTAATATAAGTCCAAAGGCTTTTTATTTTGTCTTGAAAATTTGTGTACATATGTGTGTGTTTTAATAAATATATATATATATATATTTATATTATAATATATAAAAATTAATATTAATAGAAAATAGATTTAAATAAATAAAATTGTGTATACATATTGTTGGAGTTGGTGTCCTAGGACTAAATGTTTTTAATTTGACTACATGTAGGTTCAATGATTTGAATATTAATTAGATATATTATAACATATATATCATTTTTCATAATGAATATAATGTAATAATTTCCTAGATTATATTTTTCATTGATATGATTTTACCAATTCTATACTATAATGAGAACCTTAAAGTACCATGAAAATATTCTTAAATATAGTTCTACAGTTAGATAACATTATATGATGGGACATATAGATTGTGACTTCTAGGTATGATTACTCATAAGAAGAAGAGGCTTCTTTCTATGATGTTCACACATGGTAATCTCTATTATAAGAGATAGAGTAGACCTACTAGTAAAAATTATGCATATTTTGGTGTTATCAGATATTCATATATGAAAGCATGTATAAGGGTTATTAGACATTAAGATTATAATTGATGCATGTCTTGAATCACACACTTAGATTTACTAATGAAAAACTTCATTCCATATATTAGTGGAAAGTATGGTATGTTTTATTTGTAGGGCATGTATTGTCTTAATAATATTGTATATTTAATGATGATTTTGAGGTTAAAAAATACCCTTGATTATTTTATAATAAAATTTTGTTGATTGAGTTCTATAAGAATTTATATTTTGTTTAAAGTATTTTAGCATTATGGGAATAAATCTAGAAACACTATTTTCAACATTACATTACGATGAAAAGATATCACTTTCATATAGTATCAACCCTACGTAACACAAAATAGTTTGAGTTTGGATCAAAATTATTACGTTTAGAAAATATACATATAGATCAGAAACACTATGTTGAAGTCTTGATTTATTGTTCATACCCAATGTGTAAAAAAGTTGAAAGTATGGTTAATTAATGCTATATTTAAGATTTTATGCTGACAAGGATAAAATTATGGAGTATCATACCTACACTATGAAAATGAACCCTATTATATGAAAAGGAACCCTATACTATGAAAAGTAACCCGCCGCTATGTAAAGAAAACCTTCCCTATTTAAAGGAACCCAACGCTATGCATATCAACCCTATGTTGTGTTCTCAACGACGAAGTTTTTCAAGTAGTATTTTCAATCCGATATTACTTAAAATGTCAAGTTATAATTAAAGTATGATTCAATGATCATTCTAATTATTTCAAAAATTGTGTTCATTAGAGAAAATCACTCCTATTTCTATGGAAATTTACGACACCCCTAGAAAGTTTTGTAATTTAAATTTACGTGATCAATGAGGCTATTATTTTTGATCTAGAGTACAATAGAATGTTTTTTGTTCTATATATATTCTCTCAGAGTATCTCTTCATATATATGTCTGTGATAAGTGATTCACATATGTGACTATATTATTGAAATTACCTTTTAAATTTATACTTTAGTGAACGATCAATTTTGAAAGAAGCTACAATTTGAAGATATACATATTCAATCTTTTACTGTTGTTTAAGTTTCTACCCTATTAAAGATATTTTTGCAACAAGGATATCTTAAGACAATTTCATTTTTTAATATATTAATTTTTGAAGAAGATCATTCAATTGTTAGTTTCTTACTACTGTGAATTTGAAGAAAAATATGAAACTTTCAATCAAACTCTTTTTATTTCTTAGAGTTTCAATTTCTTGTACTTAGTTATGATGGATTATCAGCATCTCGATCTAAGATGTGGATAACTAGTTCTATGTTAAAGAACCAACAGACTTTGATTTTAGTCTTTTTTTTAAAGGTTTCAATTTTTGGAACTTGTTTGTGGATTCTTGTTCTTGTGATAAGAGGAAAATTCTAGTGAAATTTACCAAGATCGCTGAGAGAGTGGTTGGTAGAGTGGAATAGGGGATTTTTTTCCCCAAACCACTATAAAAGGTTGTGTTATTTATTTCTATTTGTATACTTCATATTTTTTATATAGAAGAAAAACAATTTATATCCACATAAATTACAGAGGGTTTCAAAAGTGGAATTGTTGGATGAATTTGAAAAGAAACAATTCACCCCCACTTGTGTGATAATTTGTATATTTCGACCTAAAATGGTATCAGAGGATAGATTTTGGATAAAGCTATAGCAATATAAAAAGTAAAGGTCTATAAAAAGATGGAAATGGATGATCAGAAAGAAGTAATGTAAATGGTATAAGATACCTATTTTTAGGGTGAAAATTATGGATGCTAGAAATCTCAAATGATTATATATATGAAGAATCTTGGATTCATAGTTTACTCAAAAATAATTTCTTTTTATAATATTCTTGAGAAACTATAAAAATGAAATACTGGAATAGAAGTCGAATATGATATCAATTCTAATGCTAAAAAATCTATTATTTATGGTATTGGACTAGATGAGTTCAATCTTATATCAAAATGTCCAAATGTATATAAGATATGGTAAACTATTACAGTTTCTTATGAAGGAATAGCTAATGTGAGACAAATGAGGTATTCTATAACCAAGATAAAATTCAACACATTTATAATGTTTTATGGGGAATGTATCATACAAATGAATGGAAGGCTTACAAAAATTATCAATAATATTATATCCTTTGGAGAACCCATCAAGCAAGATGATAAATATTGGAAAGTACTAAGAGTAGTACCTTCAAAATGGAATGGCATATCTATCGCTATTCGCCAATCATCACCTATCAATGATCTAACAATGAAAGAACTAATTGGGACACTGATGATGTATGAAGAATAAATGAAAGGTGATGCTGAAGATCATAATATTATAGTAAATAAAGAAAATACTTCGCTGAAATTGATAACTCAGAAACATAGTATAATATCAAACCAATAAGATCAAATCTAAAAGTCAAAGAAGAGAAAAATCCAGATTCCTCAGATTCTTAAATGGAACAGGCTCAACTAGCCAGAAAGTTCAGCAAGTTCTATAAGAATAAACTAGGATTTATAAAATCATTTAGGAAGGATGAAAAAGAACCAAGATAATTTTGATGTTATGAATATAAAAAATTAGGTCATATTAGACCAAAATTCACCCAACTAAAAGATGAAAGTAAAAGGGCAGAAAAGAGATATCATAAGAATGAAGATTATTAGCACAAAGGTAAAAGAAAATCAAAGAAACACATAGTGTATTTGGATACTCCAGTAGTTCTTCAAAGTTTTATTCAAAGGAGAAACCAAATATAAAGTCCAACATTTTCTTTATGGCTAATGAATAAGAATAAAAGGTAAAAACTTATTATTTTCAAAATTATGACACTAGTAGTTGGTCAAATAATAAACTAGTAGCCTAAATTTCTATTTTAGACAAAAAATATGATTTTATAATAAAAAAGAACGAGAATTTAAAAAATATTCATAATATTGTTTTATGTGAAATAGATACCATGCTAAAAAAACATCAAGAGTTCCTTGAATAATTCAATTCCTCTATAAAAAAAGTATGAATCATGAAAAGAAAATCAAGGAATTACAGGTTGATGTAGAATCCTATAAGAGTGCTGATATTTTTTTACTAAAGGAGAAAATATCTTAAATGAAATTCTTAGAAAGAATATCATTAAAAGGGAAAGATATGGAATAGTAATAAAGGTTGAGAAATCAAATTTTATAACAACTATTTTATACCCAATTCCAAAAATGAAAATTGTTATCATTGTTGGACAAAATTCTAAGTCGCAAATAATTAATATTTAAAAAAATCTTAAATTTAGTGGAATTAAAAGAGATTTTATTTAAAAAAGTTTGTAAGAAACAAATGATATGAGTTGTGTAAAAGAAAAGAATATATGGATTACTAGATCATTGCTAGCTAACAATACTGGACCCAAAAAATATGGGTACCAAAAAAAACATCTGTTTAAATTATTTTGTAGGAAACAATCCATAAGAAAAAAAAATACGGTATATGGATAGTGGTTTTTCTAGGAATATGAGTGGAGATCCATTAAATATTCCTTTTCTAACTCAAATGGATGGAGGATTAGTCACTTTTGGTGATAATGCCAAAGGAAAAATAATAGGAGTTGGAACTGTTAGATATACAAAGACTATCTCAATCAAAAAATTACTATATGTTCAAGGGTTAATGGAAAATATGATAAGTATCTCTCAACTTTGTGATGCTGGTTTTTATGGTGATTTTTTTCTAACAATTATTTCTCTATGATTAAAGATAAGTTATTTAACTTTAGAGAACTATGAACTGACAATGTTTATACTTTGGAATTAAATTCATTATATAAATAGAATGTGAATTGCTTTAATTTTAAGAAAAATGAATCATGGATTTGGAGTAGAAGGCATGGAAACTTTAATATATATTCTTTATGAAAATTTTCTATTAAACAATTAGGTTTTTATTTTCCTAGTCTTATATTTGAAAATGACAGATTCTTTAATGCATGCTAAATTGGAAGGCATCAAAAATCACCTTTAAAATCTATTAACAAAATTTCAACATATAAACCTTTAGAACTTATCCATATGATTTTTGGACCCTTAAGGATAACATATTTAGATGGTAAATTATATGTCTAGGTTTTAGTAGATGATTATTCTATATTTACATGGGTTTATTTTCTAAAACTCGAAAGTAAATTTCCTATATTTTTTGAATTTTTTTGTAAAATTGTTCAAAATGAAAAAGGTTTTAATATTATTTAATTAAGATGTGATAATGGTGGAGAATTTGAAAATCAAGAATTTAATTCTTGTTTCTCAAATCTAAGAATTAAACACACCTTATCTTCTCAAAGAACACCTCAAAAAATGGAATTTTTGAATGGAAAAATTAAAGTATTCAATAAATGACTTAGACTATATTGAATGAATATAGTCTTCCTACTTATTTTTTAGTACAAGATATAAGAGCATCCCAATATATCATGAATATTGTCTTAATTTTCCTATTTTCAAAAATACACCTTATGAACTTTGGAATAATAGAAAACCAAAAGAAAAGTACTTTAATATTTTTGGATGCAAGGTGTATATATTGAATACTAAGGAAAAACTTATTATGTTTGATCCATAAGATGATGAAGGAATACTTTTGACATATTTTCCCAATTCTAAATCATATAGAGTGTTTAATAAAAAGTTAGGGATTGTTGAAGAATCAGTTCGTGTAAAGTTTGATGAATCTAAACTTTTTATTAAAAAGAAATATAAAACTGATGAATTCACAGAATCTTTTGATAACTTGAGATCTGAAACAAATAAAAATGATTTTTAAAATGATTTTAATAAAATTAATTCATGTTTATAATAAAATGATACTAAAGAACCTAAAATTTCCTTTTTTATACAATCTAGAACTCTAAAGAACCATCTTTTTGAAACTATAATAGGAGATATAGACAAAGGAATTAGAATTAGAAGAAATGTAGGAAACATATCTGAAATTTATATATTTTTATCCTAGTTAAAACATGAAAATATAGAGGAAGACTTAGATGATGAAATTTGGATGTTATATATGTAGCAATAACTAAACCAATTTAGTATAAATGATGTTTGGGAACTAGTAGAAATACCAAATAATTCTCTAGTTATAGAAACCAACTAGTTCGTTGGAAATAAATAGGATGATCAAGGGATCATTACTAGGAATAAAGATAGATTATTTTCTAAAGGATATAATCAAGAATAAGGTATAGATTATGATGAGGCCATTTCCCCTAAAGATAAATTATAATAAGTTAGAATCCTTTTAACCTATGCATCTCTTATGAATATTAAATTATATCATATGGATGTTAAATATTCCTTTTTAAATGGTCATTTAATGGAGGAATTTTATATTGAATAACCTCTTGGTCTTGAAAATCCTTAAAAACAGAATTTTATTTTTAAATTTACAAAAGCTCTTTATGGCCTTAAACAAGAGCCCATATATTAGTATGAGATATTAAGTTATTTTATTTTAAAAAATTGATTTAATTTTCATTTCGTAGACACAATACTATTTAATAAAATCGTAAGTTACAATATTTTATTAGTCCAAATTTATATTGATGATGTTTTTTTTGTTAAACTAATAAAAATCTTTGTCATGATTTTTAAAATCTAATGAAAAAATAATTTAAATTTAGTATGATGGGAGAACTGAATTTCTTTTTAGGATTTTTGATTTATCAAAAATATTATGAAAATGTTTTAAATCAAAGCATATATTTTATTGATTTATTAAAGAAGTTTGGTCTTGAGAATAGTAAGACATATAGAACATCTATGTGTACCAATATGAAAATTTATTTGGATGAAGGTGGAAAACCAGTAACAACAAGTTATATAGAGGTATGACTTGTATTTTGTTATATATTACTACTATTAGATCAGAAATTATGTTTTTTATATGCCTTTGTGATAAATTTTAATCAAATCTAAATGAGTCTCGTATTACAGATGTTAAAATAATTTTTAAATATTTAAAAGTTACTATTTTTTAATCTCTAAATTAACCCACAATGTACGATTTTAATCTAATTACATATTCAGATGATGAATTTTGAGGTTGTAAATTAGATAGAAAAATTACCTCATGAACCAGTCACTTTTTAAGAAAATATTTATTTTCATGGTCTAGTAAGAAACAACATTTAGTTTCCCTGTCAACCACTAAGGTAGAAGATGTATCTACTGATAGTTTTTGTGCACAAGTATTATGGATTAAAAACACTCTACTAGAATTTAGACTAAACATTAATAGTATTCCTATTTTATATGATAATACTAGTGCAATTAATATTTCTAAATATCCTATAAGTTATTCTAGGACTAAGATCATTGAAATAAGGTATAATCTTCTAAAATATCATGTTATCAAAAATGATATATCTTTATAATTTGTTAATAACGAATATAAATTAGCTGATATTTTTACTAAACCAATTACTAATGAAAGTTTTGATTTTATTAAGGGAGAGTTAGGACTATTTGAGTTTACGTATTTGTTTATTAATTTATTTTTTTTCTCTGTTTTTATTTTATTAATCTTTATTTGATCTGTTTTATTCAGGTTTGTTCTAATTTATTTTTAAAAGAAATTCATTTAAATTTTATTTTATTGGTCTTTTCAAAATTAAAATGTAATAAGTACATTTTTAATCGGCGTGAGAAAACCATTTTCCTTATCATGCCCTCACCTATCCTACACATCATTTCAGCTTATAGAGTACCTCTCTATTCCAATTCCCATCTACCGAAAACCCTAAAACATCAATCCCTTCAGTCCTGAAAACTTCATAGATGGAAACATCACAAAGTTTCGGGGATAATAAGTTAAATAACAATGTATATTATTTAGGAAAATCTTTCAAGGAGTTTCGGGGAAAGGTAATAGATTTTGGATATTCAGATTCAATTTTTTTCACTTAATGAAGTAATATTTTTTCATGGTCTAGTTTAGGGATTTTGTGAAGATAACATGATGATGGTTTAAAATATAGAATTTATGTTTTTTTGTAAAAATGATTCTTTTAGTCTTTTTTAAGAAGGAACTATTATATCTTCAATTGATAATAAGAATTTTTTTATCCTATGTAGAAAGAGAATAGATTCTATGTTGTCCCCATTAGGGGGAGTTCCAATTTGATTTAAGAAATATCAGTAATGAAAGACATAAATATGAGGATATTATGTTTTCCTTTTTTGAACAAGAATTTTAAGTAAAGTGATTATGCAAGAATTTTTTCCTGACCGCTACGTGATGATGAAGTTTATCTAGGATCATACCTAGGACTACTGAGCTTGATAAAGTCATTTACATAGACATGTATGTCATGTTTTTTCTTCTGAATAATTTTAAGTTTAATTTTTTTTTGGTTTATGATAAGATATCTAAATAAATTCTATCATGAGGATTCAAAGTTGGGATATTATCCCTATGGTAGGATTCATTATTTCTTTCTTCTAGGAAATGTAAAGACTGTGAATATGTTTTATGAAAGAAACTATCACCACAATAATACATTGTATGCTAGAATATTTTAGAATATTGGTTTTTTCTAGAGAAACTCATGTAACAGTTTGCTGCTAGCTGGTGAAGAACAACAATATAAGTTATTAGAAGATTCTCAAGGAGAGGAAAGGGTTATCCCATTAGTTGGATTAGTTTTTCAAAGTCCAGATGATAGATTAACATAAATTCTAGAAGAATGTCTTATTTAGAAAAGAATAATATTTTCAATTAATTTTTAATATAATGTTTTTGAAGCTTCTGTTGGAGTAGTGGATGCCACTCCACTTAGTGAGAAAATAGAAGCTGGGAGTGAGGATCAAGTGAATGTGAAAGTTGAGAAGGAGGCTCAAAGTCAAGAAAATCATATGGAAGATATCCCTAACCCTATAAATAATATTTTTCTTAAAACTAGTGTTTTGGGAGGATCTGATTTGGGAAATAGACCAGAAGGTGATGGTGATACAAGCCTGGCTGTAGTTGATGTTGATAAATTATGAGAAAATTATACTGAATCTTTAGATTCCGTGTCTAATGAAAAATTTATAAATATAAAACTATTGGAGGATTAGAATTTGTTTATAAGAGAATATTTGGAAGCTGAGAAGAAAATGTTTTAAGAATAAAAGGTTTTTTCTGTGCTGAGACCAGAGATTGAAGCTCAAAATTTTAATTTAAGATAATTCAAAGAAAATATCATTTCAGTTGGAGATTTTAAAGAGATTATAGCCAAAATTTTAATATAATTTTATTCTTAAAAGGATGAATCTATAAATAAGATAATGTTTTATGAGTTTAAATTGATGATAGAGAGAGAATTTTAGCCTCTCAAGGTAAGAAATCAAGCATAAACTTCTTAACAACAAAACCTACCAGAACTTCTCATTAAATTTGAAGCAATTAATTTAGTGATGGATGATTTTAATGATAGGATACAAAATATTCAGTGTGATATATTTACTTTAAATTTTTTCGGATAATCAAAGACATCTGGTGATTCATCTGCTTTCAAGTGAATCCTGGTTGGGACTTGGGATTAATCAAGTTAAAGACATGTTGACTTCATTCATCCAATTAGAGGAAGCTATGAATGTGTTTATAAAGATCAATTTGGTTGAAAAATTGAAGTTTTGAAATGATTCATAGAAGTATCTTCAGAACTGGTCAAAATTGTTCAACAACAATTTCCAGAGCCTGTTGCTCAAGATGATTGATCTTAGAAGTGCAGTTCAAGCCATTTCTCATCATGGACAACCCTCTATCCCTACCAAAACTAAACATTACCCATTCATTTTGAAGACTCTTTGATTGATTATGGATTGTACTCTAACTTTTCAAAACATCTTAATGTTTTTTTAAATTTTGTTAATTCATATTTAGATTTATTTTCTTTTATTTAAGTTCAATACTTCCCTGCTAATCTTAGAAATTTTTATTATGCTAGAATTTATAACTATTCATTTATAGTTTTTTGCTATATTAACTATTTTTTATTTCATTTATTCTTTCACAACCATATTTCTGATATAACAAAAAGGGGGATAAAATTTAATTTCATGGAATGGAATGTATCTTTGGGGAAGTTGGGGAGAATATTTTCAACCAGGACATTTTATTTTGAATTTTTTTTATAAAAATAATTATGTGAAATTGAAATTTCAAAAAGAAGTATATATCTACTTTTTTTACAAATCTTATATATTTTTTAATTATTATTAAGGAATATTTTTTCAGTTTTGTGATCATCAGAAAGGGGGATATTTTTGGGAATTTATTGATTCAAAAATACACTAAATTTCATGAGGATTTTGATGTTCACAAAAAGAATTTTTTGTTTTCTAATTATGTTTTGTTTAGTGAGTTATAATAGAATTTATATTTTTTTAATGGATTTTATCATTATGGGAATAAATCTGGAAACACTATTTTCAAACATACGTTACATTGAAAAGCTATCACTTGTGTATAGTATTAACCCCATGTCATGCTAAATAGTTAGCATTTGGATCAACAAACATATGTTCGGAAAATAAATGTATGGATCAAAACCCCTATATTGAAGTCTGGATTTACTATTCATACCCATCATGAGGAAAAATTGAATGTATGGTTAAAAAATGCAATGTTTGGGATTTTATTCTGAAAAGGATAAACGTATTGATTATCATCTGTACAATACAAAAAAGAACCATATTATATGAAAAGGAACCCTACGGTACACAAAGGAACCCTACACTACACAAATGAACCTTACGCTATGCATATCAACCCTACATTGTGTTCTCAATGGTAATGTTTTTCAAGAAGAGTTTTCAATGTGAGATTACTACAATGATAATGTTATAATTAAATACCGATTCAATGATCGTTTTGATTGTTTCAAAGAACCATGTTCATTGGAGAAAATCACTCCCATTTCTATAGTATGTTATGACTCCCAAGTACATTTTTGGAATTTGAATTTATGCTATCAATCAGGAAATTATTTTTGATCTGTAATATCGAAGCATGATTTTTGTTCTATATATTCAATATAATTATCTCTTTATATATATATATATCTATGATATTATATTCACATATGATACTATATTATTTAAAATATCTTTTATAGTGCTACTATAGTGAACGATCAATTCTGAATGATGTCGGACTTTAGATATATACATTTTCAATCTTTTACTAATGTTTATGCTACCAACTTATAAAAGATCTATTTGCAACAAAGACCAGTTTATACTCTTTCATTCATAAAGATATTATTTTTTAAATAATAAGAGCTATCAACTATCAATTTCTTACTGTTACAAATAGGAAGAAAAATATGATCCTTTCAAATAAAACTCTTTTGATTTATTGAAGTTTCAACTATTCGTACTTAGTTGTGCTAGAGTATCAAATTCTCGATCTATGATGCAGATAACTAGTTCTCTATTAAATATCTAGAAGACTTTATTTTTTGTAATTTTGTAAAAGTTTAAACTACCTTCACTAAATTATGGATTCTTGGTCTTTTGATAAGAGGAACATTCTAGTGAAATTTACCAAGATCATCGAGAGATTGATTAGTAGAGTGGACTAGGTTATATTTATGCCCTGAACCACTATAAAGGGTTGTGTTATTTATTTCTATTTATTAGATTCATATTTTCATACAAAATAAAACACTTCATATCCATATAAATTACAGAGGGTGTCAAAATCCAAAATTTTTGGAAGAATTTTAAAAGACAGAATTCACCCCCCTCTTGTGTGTTACTTTTTATATTCCGACCAAACATTATGCTTTAAAAATCACATATTATTTATGGATAAGTCAAGGAAGGGGTTTCCCTTCCATATTTATGGATGTTGATATCTCATCCCTATAATTGGAATAGAAATATCACAATAAATTCT
The DNA here is from genome assembly GCA_963277665.1 of Viscum album. Classification (NCBI taxonomy): domain Eukaryota; kingdom Viridiplantae; phylum Streptophyta; class Magnoliopsida; order Santalales; family Viscaceae; genus Viscum; species Viscum album. Next base: position 1,677,789,550 of record OY728119.1, on the reverse strand, counting down.
CTAGACATGGTTTAATAATGTATTTATTTTAGACAGTCAAATAAAGATGTATTAACCATATGGGTTGGAGAGGTGAATGTGAAACTATCTTGATGAGAAAGTGTGAAAAAGGGATTATATTACACAATAAGAACTAATATTTGGTGATCGTCATTGAAAAATTAAGTTCTTTATCTTAGAGTCCTGACCCATTGAAAGACAGTAGTATTGGAATTTATATAATCCCACCTAACACCAACAAAAAAATCCTAGAGGGCCACACCCTAAGTGTTTCTATTGATCCAAATTAAATTTTATTATAATTTCATTAGTGGAATAAATATTATTCTAAAGACCAAGGAATAATTTTATTTACGTTTTATTGATCACAAATATTTATTAAAGAATTAAATATTTAACCTAAATATTTATTAGGGTGTTCAATAAATGATAGAGGGATTCGAATGGACCAAGACCGTGTCTGATGAAAAACATTAATTTACCAGCTAGTTAAATAATATTTTCTATTGTGCGAGTTATCGAGCATGACACATAAAATAATAAAAATATTATTATTGTTTTCATATGTAGTTTATTATAGGTTATTATATTATTTATGGGATGAAATAAAATTAAATAATATTTTAATCTAAACCTTATATCTATAAATGGATGGTTATATCTACTGTTTAAGGATAATTAAGAAACAAATAATATTTGTGCACAACATATTTGTCCATAAAGATTATTTATCTCACTCCCTCTCTATAATTAGAAACCTAATAGAGGTTCCTTAAAGATTTAAGGATGACAGATCAACACGAATATAATTTATTCAACTTTCTAGCACATAGAAATCAATGGAAATTGCTCAGATATCAAAGAAAAACACATGGATCACCATTAGAGAGATTCTATAATGGGATACTTAGGGTGTAATGAGGTAATTTTAAAAATGGATTTTGGATGATTGACATCTACCTTGAAATAAAGGATCCTATGATAAGGTAAATCATTTATTCAGATCTAAATAAATAAATTATAGTTTTTTGTGAAATATCCCATATTTTGGTTTTAAGAAACTCTAAATTAAAATAAATTTTAATTTAATACCCACCAAAAAGGTGATTCCACTATGTCCGGAACCTAAAATTGGAATCAGAGTGGTCACATTCAAAATTATGATTATTTATTTAATTGTTAATTGTTGTGAATTTACAAGTAAAGATTCATTTCATGTTTATTTTTTTGATATATCTTATAAATCTATTCATCTTTTTAATTTATAAACAGTAATACCAAGATTGGTAAAAACATAATGAGTCTTACATTTTTAGATCCTATTTGGAAGTGCTAAGGATCCTGGAGAGATAATAAAAGAATACATTGTGTGTAACCCTTTTTTACATACTGTGTGTCCTTGTTCATTACACAAGGATTCCTATGTGGATTCTTGGTCATTGTGTAACAAGTGAACACCGCATGCAATAAATGTGTTGCATGTTGTTAGAGTAGGGTGGAACCTATCTTTTTAGGCCTATAATCCATTTAGTTTGACTACACACTATGCAGTACACACATTTTCAAGATAGAGTAAATGGGGTCAAACTGCAAGGACCCTCCCTTAAACATCACATATTCTAGTGATTGTAACTAGAATTCACATAATTGCAAACTTTATGATCTTTCTAGTTTATAGTTTTAGAGATTTATAATAAACTCATATATAGTAAACTAATATTTTCTAAATAGTACACCTCAACCCAGTATCCCTTTTTACACTAAAATTAATAAAATATAGTTTCTTTTTATGATATATCTTTATGATTTTTATATTGGCCTCAAAATTTTTCCTAATATTCCTTAAACCCTATGTTTTTTTAAAACATGGGATGAGCATACAAATCACATTAAGGAACATTAAAAGAGGAATCTATTAGTCTTGTGAAGAACAAGATATCCCATAAAATATTTTCCTTTATCTCAATATTCTTTGAGAAAATAAAATAATTCATTTTAACATGAAAACAAAAAAACTTTTAGCTCAAAATGAATCATTAAAACCCATAGAAATAAAGAATAAAACAGTTTTTTGAAATATAGAGCATAGAATTCATAAAACCATTTCAAAACAATTTTAATTTGAATAACCATATGGATAACTTCCAATATAAAAACTACCCAATATATAGAAGATCTATAAGGGGGATCCCATTTTATATAAGCTATATCCATCTCAACTATGATCTATAATGGGGATCAACCATTTATGTAAGATATATAAGGATCACCCATTTTTTCATGAGCTATAATGGGTCTCAACCCTTAATATAAGATATATCAGGCTCACCCATTTTTCATGAGCAATAATGGGGCCAAAATCTTCATATAAATGGAATATTCATTATAGTAAACTTAATTATCCATTGTAACCGACGCATTGAAGTTTATAACGTAACCTCCCATCCTTGGTTTATCATATAACCACCATTTATTATATAATAACATAACCACCCATCTGTGATTTTTCATGGAACAACCTGTCATTGGTTAACAACGTAACCACCCATCACTGGTTTATCACAGAACCACACATCATGGGTCTATAAGAAAACTACCTATTATTAAAAATAAATCCAAAGAACCATAACATAAACCTAAATCATGAAATATTTCATCATAAAAAACTTTATTAGAAAAAAATAAACTTTTCATTTTTAAATCACTCATTTTGAAAAACTGCACACATATAATGGAAAACAATTTCTTTGAAAGTAACCATATAAAATTAAAATTATACTTCAAATTCTTAAGGTGAAATGATGGTGGTAAATTCCATTAATTCTATATATAGAATAAAAAGCATTCCTTTTTACTTTTTTAAATAGAATTATTAAAAGAATATTCTTTTTAAAATAAATTCCCTTTCATAAATCCTTAAAAAGATCCATATTTGAAAGCATTTGAGAGAAATTAGAAAATTATATTTTTATTAAAATGTTCATTCACATATAGATACATTAATAAAATTCATTTTAAAATCATGTACATAAAAGATAAATATTTATAAAATAAATCTTTATGACATTTAAATTTTTTTAGTTAACGAGTCCCTTACATTTCGTCTGAATGTTCTTCACTTACTCTTAATGTCGTGGATAATAAATGATATTAATTAATAAATTAATTCATATCCTTGTACATGTATATTTGATTTATTATAATTTTATTATTTTCATTTATGGAAATATTTAGGAGTTATAAAGATCAATTTCAATGTTTAGGGATCATTTATTTCAACGTTCCATTGTTAGTTCACTTGATTATAATTATTGATGTTCTTGTGAAATGGGAATAAAAATCCAGAAGTGGAATTAAATGGTATTAATGCACTTATATAAGTATAAATGGTCCCATATATCATTTTTATTTCTTTTATTAGGACGATTCATTTGATAAAAATGTTAATGACAAATGGTTGGTATATTTTGGTGGGTTTTCCAGCCCTCATAGACTAGTTTCATTTTATTCAATATTATTTCTATATATTAGTTCAATAACACGAAATAATTTATAATATAACTATAAAAAGTTTATTTCACAAAAATAATTGTTTTATGACTAGCCTTGATGGTGTTAATGGAAAATGAAAACTCATTATCCATGGAGAAACTAAACTGCTATAATTTGGGGAATGGTTTCATCCCTTTCAATAAGTGGAGATTAAAATGGATGGATATAAGATATTCCATTAGAAATATAGAATTAAATTATATAAATGATACTGAAGTTATTATGAATTTATGGATGAATGAGGTGATTAGAAGGTATAATAAGAAAAGAAATTAAGAGAGGTGGTTTGAGAAAGTTACCTATTGAATATCACCTCCTTGAAGGACCCCTTATGATCCTAGAATCTATCTTTTGGGGATCCCAAAAACACTTGTTCAAGGGGAGAGTGTGAAAGAGTGGGTTTTGAATATATTTTAAGATATTCTAGAATATTTATGAGAGAGGGGGTGGTGAATATTGGTATTTATACATGAGGAGGGGTGGTTTTAATTGATTAAATAATGATTATTTTATATTTATAGTCAACCATATTTGGATGGAATTAATTACAAAAACTTTATCTGATAATTAATGTTATAAAGGATTATTGATGTAAAAAAACATAAAAAACCCAATTAATTTTTTATTTTTATGTATTTTAATCCTTTATATTTTAACTTTAATATATTTCATTATTTTACTTCTATTGTGGTAAATCCATTTTTTTTACCAGCGTAAATTTTTTATGAATAAAAATGATAATGAAATAACTAAATAATTTATACCTTATTATTCCAAATATAGAATCCATTTTACCAAATTCAATTCACATAATTGTAAAAAATAAATTTGAAACAAAACTCACAGATGTGATGAAAAAGTGGTTTTCAAGATGTGTAGTTTTCAAGAAAAAGATGAATTTATATTAAATTTATGAATAATAATAATCATTTTATAGAAATATATTAATATTTACTGATATATAATCTATAAATTTCATTTATAATATTACTAACTAGGTATTATTTTAATTAATTAAAAATGATAAACATTATGTACTTTAAAATAGTTTTCTGAAAATTATCATTTTTACACCCAAAAATGAACTTATTATATAATAAAATATAATATTGATTAACAATAATTTAAGTGGATGATATATACAAAAATAATACTTATGTTAATTTAAATAAAACTAAAAAAATACTGGTACTTCTAAATTGTTTAATTTATTGAGAAGAAATGACATTTTTATGAAAAGTGTCATTTTCCACTATTCATTGAAAATCCAATATTTTTAGAAAAATTCCAAAATTTAAGCCAATGTAAAACTTGATATTATTTTTAAAAAATGAATATAATTTTATGAAATTATTTTTTCCAAAATTTATAAAAAATTGTTATTGTATTCACTCATAAAATGATGAAAAAACTATTTTTCAAGAAAATGTATTTTTTAAAATATAAAATGACTTCACTAAAAATCTATTAATTATTTAAAAATAATTAATTATTACATTATCAATGAGTATGAAAATTATATATTTTATAATTTTGTTAACATTTTTCATTCCTCCCAATTTAATGGCTAGGTTATAATTGTCATATTTAAATAATAATATTCTATAGTTTGTTTAAGCTTAGTGTTAAGTATCTTGCACAATATCAAACATAGTCTTTCATTTTTAAAATATCAAGATTTTACACTCTCAACCCTTTTAAAATTTAATCCTTACAATTTGAATTCAAGATAAAAAACTAGGGGATTGAATATTTAAAATACATTGGTTGAAATCCCACATCTCAAAAAAAGATCAATAACACTTTCACTTGAAAAGTGATAATGGAATGTCAGAAGGTCATTTGTAAAAACACATACTAGCTTTCCATGTAGGAAAAAATGTACATGGAAGAAAAAATCTAAATCACAAGGAATGATAGAGAGTGATAGAGAACATGGTTCTGAGAAAGTTAACCATATAAAAATCATAAGTTTGTGATAGGTTAAAATGCCATTGATTTATCAGTAATAAAAGAAAACAAAAAAAATTGTTTCAAAAAAAAACTTTTCATAGATTTAGAGATTTATTTTACTACCTAAAATACAAACATAAGGAAATATTCTTACATGAAAATTAAAATTTCATCCTCATATTTTCTCCAAAGAATGAGAATCCAAGATGAAATTTTTATACCAAAAGTATCAAAATCAACTTCTACAGATCACAAAATCCAAAACGTATAGTTATCTATTCCTACCATATTTAAGAATTAACTAAAACCAAAATGGTTAGTAAAAGATAATTTAATTCAAGAAAAATAATAAACCTTTATATTATTAAAAACTAATTTAATATCTAAAATTAAATAGTAATACCCAAAGTTCAAGATATATTATTCATCAAATAATTATCCTTAAAATTCATTAAAATATTCTTGAATAAAATTTAAACCCAAAAATCAAAATCATTTGATCACATAGTCTTACAAGATAAATTTATTATTCATATTAAAATTATATAAAAAACTCTTAATGTCTCATTTCAAAATTTAATTTAGATAATCAACAAATATTAAATATTTACTAATCTTTTCGACAAATAACGTAAATTTCCATAAATCATATATGTTTATAAAAGATAATTTATCCTTTATTTCTCATATAAAATACCATATTATTTTATTTATCTTAATCATATAAGGTTCCTAAAATTGTGAAAGTATTTTGAAATATAATTAATCACCTAATAACTAAATCATTTTTCCAATCAAATGGTTATCTATTGGATATATCATATGTTCCCAAAATAAAATTATTTTTCAATGTTCAAATCATTTAAATATAATTAAAAATAACATACTAACCTATAATTCACATAGGCCAATGGTAGGTGATTCACCCTTGACGCCCTTCAGGTGTGGGTTCGATCCCGCAGCCTTTCTAGATGTTACAAGTTGTCTCACAATTTGTGGGATGTCCTTTTCTAAATATATTTCAATATTATCCTTTTAAATTATTTATTTTTCAAAAAAAATCATCAAAAAAACCTTAATATATTTAACCTCAATTGTTATCACATTACTTTCATTTTTTTATCCCAAAGAAGTAAAAACCCATAATTACTTTTAATTTTGAGGGCGTATAAACCAAAAATACTAAAAATACCTTTAATCATATATCCATAAAAATTAAAGGAATTGTTCTCAAAATAACTATTTTCCAATCATAAAAAGAAGGGTAACATGAAACTTTGAAATTATCATCTTGTTACCACTTTTTAGAGGTATTTATTCTATCTAAAATATATTTCCAAATTTATGAAAAAAAACCTACTTTAGAAAAATCATTAGGCTTTCCATGATTCTTGTAATATTTATAAAATACCACCATATTATAAATTTTAAAACTCAATACATAAACACATCCTTCATTCGACATTATTTATTAAACAATTATCTTTTATTATTCTTTAATACTTCATTCCTATAATCAAATAGGTTAATTATATCCTTATGATTTATCAATATATACTAAAAAATTATACATACTTTGATCATAAAAAATAATTAATACCTTAAATATGGACATCAAGATTTAATTTACATCCCCTTCATATTCTAACATGATGCTCACCTTTCGGAAAGTAAATATTATTATTATTTGTGGAATTTCCCTTTTTGAGAGAGTTGGTAATGTTTTGATTTTTAAATAAAATGAAAAAGGCACCACGAATTATATAATTTTTGGAGAAAATAAAATGTGTAATATAAGTAAAAAAATTTCTTTTAGGTGATGTGAATACTCAAAAAGCAGCTAAAATAATTTGAACAAGATTTTATAATAAATGTGATAACCAAATCACCCAGAAGGGATTAAGATATTTCCTTAAATCTTGATAAATGATCCTTAATTAGTATAAGTTAACATCATTAAAACATGAAGTGAATTATTAAATGTTTAAATGAAAATGACCCTTTTAAAGATGATACCCATAGAAACTCTATAATACTTTAACCTTCAAATCTTTTATACTGAAATTTGTTACCATTATAAATAAAATATCCAAAAATATCATTAATATCCTATAAAAATGTCACAGTAAACCACTAAAGTCATATTTAATGATGCGAACGTATAATCAACCTTAAACATGTATACCAATGATTAAATCTATAATTCATAAAAAAACATTATAAGGAAACCTCATAATCTCTAAAGTAGTCTAAACACTCCTTTGATACCAATTTTAATGAAATGAACTTAAATGTCAAATATTCTAGTGATTATGACTATAATTCACATTATTACAATCGTGATGATCTTTTTAGTTTATATATTTAAAGAATTATGAAAAACTCATACATAGTAAACCCTTATTTGGAAAAAAGGACACCTCAAAACAGTATCCATTTTCCACAAAAAATAAAATAAATTATGGTTTATTTTCATGAAAGATCTTCACAATCTTTATATTGACCTCATCTTTGTCCATAATATTACTTAAACCATATTAAAAACATTTTAATACTAGTAATGAGCACAAAAAGATAAGTAAGGGTCATGAAAAGAGGAATTCTGTTAGTTTAGTGAAAATCAAGATAACCCATGAAATATTTACCTTTATCTCAATGTTCTTTCATGAAATGAAATAACTAATTTTTTCATTAATAAAGCACAATTTTATCTCAAATAAAATCATGAAATCCCATAGAAAGAAAAATAAATCCTTTATGGGAAACCTAGAACATCACATTCATAAAACCCTTTCCAAACCCTTTTAATTTGGATAACTATACAGATGACTTATAATATAATAATTACCCAATATATTGGATATATATAATGGGGACCACTATTCTTATAATCTATATCAGCATTAACCATGAGATATAATTTGGATAAACCCTTCATATAAGCTATACTGGGCTCATCCATTTTTCATGAGCTATAATGGGGATCAACCCTGTATATAAGCTATATTGGGATCACCTATTTTTAATAAGTTATAATGGGGATAAAAAATTTATACAAATGGAATAACCAATATGGTCAACTTCTATATTCGCAGTTTTCAATTTATTAGAGGTTATAATATAACCACCCATCCATGGTTTATCATGGAACCTCCCATCATTTTCTATCAACATAACCACCCATCCATGGGTTGTCATAGAACCACAAGTCATTAGTTAATAAGGTAACTAGAAACCCTTGGTTTATCCTGAAAAAACCTATTATTATTTTATAATGGAAATAATTATTATCATAAAAAATTCACATGAACCATATAAACAACAAAAAACATGAAATCTTGCATCCTAAAAAACTTCTTTGAAAAAAAACATTCCATTTTGAAATCAATAATTTAAAAAAACTATGCACGTACAATGGAAATTTATTTATTTGAACATAACCATATAAACTTGGATAGTAATATTCATAATGTTGAGGTGAAATTATTATGGGAAATTATATTATTGAAATATATGTAATAAAAAATATTCACTTTTAAAAAATATTTTTTAAAATAAAGTGCCTTACGCAAAACCTTGAAAAGATCCATTTTTGTTAAAATATAAGAGAAATTAGAAATTTAACATTTTATAAAATTCATTTACATATATATATATATATAATCATAAAATAAATTTTAATAACATGTAAATGAAATATAAATATTTAGAAAATAAATATTTATAACATTTAAAATGAGGCTTTTTAGGTAGAGTCACTTACCTTGTGTATGAATGTTTTTCTCTTACTCATAACATAAAAGATAATAAAATTATATTAATTAATTAATTACTAACAATTTAAATACATTTTTTATTTATTATAATTTTATTATGTCTATTTACGGCCATTTTGATGAGTTGTAAAGATAAATTTCACCATTCGAGAAGCATCTGTTTCAAGGTCTCATTATGAGATCACTTGAGTATAATTATGGATGTTTTTTGTAAAATGGGAATAAAAAAACCTTTGTAGAATTAAATGGTATTAATAAACTTCCATAAATATAAATCTTCCCCTATAATATATTTATTTCTTATATAAGGGTGAATCATTTTGTGAAAATGTTAATGATAAATGGTCAGTTCATTTTGGTGGTTTTTATGACCATCACGAACTAGTTTCATTTTATTTAATATTATGTATATATATTAATATTAGAAAATTAAATAAGTTATAATATATCTACTAAAATACTATTTAACTAAAATAATATTTTTATGACTAGCCTTGAAGGAGGCAATGAAAAACAAAAACCAATGAGATGAACTCAGCATAGGCACCAACGAATAGGGGCATTAGGTGAAGAAGAAAAAAGTACATGGTTAAAATATAGAAAAATTCCAAGACAAACATAGAGAAATAATTTAACGTATTAATGAAATAATACCTCTTACAGTCACATACTATGTAATATAGTCCCTTTATCATGATATCTCTAATTAAGCAGGTTTAATGGTGGAATCATCAACCTATGTGCTCTATGAATATTTCTTTGAATTTATGGAAATTGAAATTACTTATAGAAAACCATGACCAGGATTTATTTAGGCTATATATTTTACATCAAAGGTCCTAAGATATCAACTTTCATCGAAGAATATATGGGAAAATCCTTTTTCACATTATTAATTAATGGAATATTACACATGATGCACCCAATGTATCCTACCTCAGTGTGACCATATATTCATGTTTTTTATAAATAAATATATATAGGTGACTTATAATACTCATTATTAATAATATTTGAGTCTAAGGATCAATAAACATGTCCATATATAAGATTACCCCATAACACATATAAATATAGATTTCCAACTAGAGGGTATCGTTCTCATAATTTCTTATAATTGAAATTATCAAGAGTGTATACCATGATAAATTGCCTCAAAGTCAAAGGAGTCTCCAACCCTAATAGCCTATATAATTTGTGACCCCAATATAATTTTATATGGTTATATAAAAAATATTTGAAAATATTTTTTAGCACTTTTTGGTTCTCATCATAGAGTGGAAGGGTCACGACCTTTAAGTGCGATGAATACACTTAGGACATTATCAAATACTTTGGCACACAATATAATAATCATGATGTGATAAAAAGTTTATTAATATTCAAAAAATGAATTCATGTTATCATAAAGTACACAGAAGTGGGTTCTAGGGAACTAACTCCAAAATCATTCATATGATAAGTTTGTAAAGGAATCTCTAGAGGAATGCCCAAAAGTTCAACACATTCACCTTCACCTGTCATTATAATATACTCTTTAAGGACTCATGGGATTCAAATGAGAAATAAACCATCGTATATCAAAAAATGAATCCCATTTTTATGGAATTTCTCATAATAATTTTCATTTTTGATGAATTTACATAGTTCATAAAGTTCTTATTTGACATTTCTTTGGGAAACCTATAGCATGAACCCGATTCTGGATTAAAGTAATAGTATCTTAGTTGGGTGAGAGAAGAGTCAGTTTATTATATTGAATCAAAAAAATTCATATAGTAATTTTATTATAAGTAAGAATAAGGAAAAATGACACCCTTGAGGATGCCGCTTCCGGGGCTTGGACACTACCACCAATCCAACCTAGCTAAAACCATTCGAAAATATTAGTAACACCTCCCAATAGAAATCTACTCTAATTAATACCCACATATAGATGAATAGACCCAACAAAACCCCCATTATGATTATATTACTTCCATTTATAGTTTATTACCCATCATACCCTTATAAGAACAACTCCCTAGCCTAGGTATGCTTACATGGTAGCACCCCAAGATCCTTACAAAGTCTACACATAAAAAAAAGTTGAATCCAACCACATTATTATCAGTTATTCCCTCTTGATATTACACATTTACCTTAAGGTGAAAAAATTATTGGAGGATCTAAACTCTATTATATAAAAATTCCCTGCATGAACTTATTCACATTAGGTAATTAATCTAAAAATAGGGTATCATGATGCAGAACTGTTCCTGTATGTGAATTTTAATTATTTTGGGGGGTTCAAACACCTTAAAAAAAAATGAATAATAGTCCCATGGTTATTTTAGAAGAAATATTTAGTACTCTTACCATAAAACGTTGATTCTAATTTTCTATATCAAACATTTACTTATAAGAAATGGGAGCAACTGATAGAAAGATTCTATTGAAAAATAATCCCTTATATGTGTCTATGCCCAAGTAGTCTTTACAAAAATCATCAATCCATACATAAATATTTCATCATATCCATGTGGGTAATAATAATAGGGACCCATAATTTTATTTCCGACTGAAAAAGAAGAATCCTGCAGTTGACAGTTCTCAGTAAGAGCCAACACATCTGCCACAAAAATTTTTAGTGGAAATAGAACATTTTCAATAAAAATATGAGAAAATAATGTAGATACCCATGAAATCATGTTCATCAGATAATAAACCACACCATGTATAAGAGTATTAGGATCAAATTAACCATCAATGATAAAAATGGAATCACCACCTTCATTTACTAAAATAATCCTTCCATTGGGAAGTAATATTACATAAAAGATCGAAGTCACTGTATGGATGACTTTTTTTTAAATTTTTGGGCCTAAAAAGAAATATATTTGAAAATAAAATTCACTATACACTAATGTTTTTTTATAACATTCACCCTATACATATAAAAAAACACCAAGAATGATCACTATTTAGATCAACTTCTATTTTATCCTAGAAAAATCATTTTCTCCACTTTGTGTAGTTTCGAGAGATAATAACCTTGTATGAATACTAATATAAGCATTATCTATGTTTTAATGGAAAATTTGTAATTATTTCACTGTAGATATAATTTTTACCTTCACATCAGTTGATTTTTTATAATGTTGTCTAACTTTACATTTAGTAACAATGTTTTTTGGAATATGATGGAAGACTTTATAATATGGTGGTTCTAAGAAAATATTTTATCGCATCGAGAATCGAATCAAGGAAAGGTTCTCATTGATCTTTTTATACTCAAGAGTGGTTGTGGTGGAGGAGGATCTCTCTCCACTATGAAGAGAATTCTTGGGGAGGGAGTGATCTAGAGTCTTGATATGATTCTCTCAAGATGTCATTGTATGTAAAAAACTGAATTTTTTCTATTATGTAAATACTATAATTTTTTTCATATACAAAAAATATAACAGAATAATAATTGTACACACGAAATTATTATTTATGTAGTCCCTATAGAACCCTAAGATAATTATAATAATAATATTATTATATCTTGAAAAGACTTAAACCCATGAATTAAATTAAATATTATTAATTTAAATAAAACTCAATATATATTATTTCTCACCAAACCATTAAATAGAGTCTACTATTCGTCCACAATATTTTTCAGGCCTATAATAATGAAAATTAATTGGATAAATAAATTCAACTACATAATTTTCTAGTAAATAAATAAATATTATATTCACTAAATATAAAATAAATATTTATTAAATATTATGCTCACATAATATTCTCTCGAATAACTAGAGGCAGAATATATGTAGTGAAGAAAAAAATGAATAATTATGAAACCACATGTAGGAATAATATTTATTAAACTTGTTAAATAATAAATCATAATATATTACTTAACTGAGATTATGGATACACTTATTATGTGACCCTCTAGGCCTCTTTCATAGTGGCTTTAGGTGAAATAGACTAAAGTACACAGTTATCATCTAGAATCACAACAAGGAATCCATATAAAAATAAGTTAATTCCTTGAAAACATAATAAATTATAAGGATTCATACTAAGTAATATAATCCCTTTATACTAACATATCTAATAAAGATAGATGCATGATGGCACCATCAACATATGTGCTTGATGTCTCTTTCTTTGTCTTTTTAGAAATCAAAAATTTCTATAGAAAACCACAAGAATTGATTTAAGTATGCTATATCAATTTCATAAAAGGAAATGAGATATCAACTTTAATTAATGCTTATAAGGGAATAATTCTTTCTCACATTATTCATTAATATAATATTACTCTTGATTCACCAAACGTATCCTACCTTTCCACGAACATATGTCATTATAGTTTTTGTCAATACATAAAAGAATGAGACTTATAATACTCATTAATAATGATCTTAAAATATATGTATCAATACATGTGTAAGAATACATTAACATCTAGTTACACATATAAATTATTATTTCCTACTAGTGGGTCTCATTCTCATGATTTCATATGCTAGAAACTACCAAGGGTGTACACCATGAGAAGGTGCATCAAATTCCTACGAGTCTCCACCTCTAATAGCCAATATCATTGGTGTACCTCAAATGATTTAATACACTAATAGAATATATATTAATGACTAATTTCATTTCAATTATTGGGTTTCATCATAGTGGGGAAATGAAATGACCATTCAATACGATAACTAGTCTTAAGACATTATTACAGACTATGTCACGAAGAAGAACATTAATGATGTGATAAGAAGTTTATTAATATTCAACGAAAATGAATATATGTTATCACAAAGTACACATAAAAGGTTACAGGGAACCAAATTCATCATATCTCAATTGATATGTTTTGCAAGGCATCTTTGGCTCTATTGTTTTCATTGTCGATGACATTATATGGGTTGGAATGTTCTTTTTTGATGTTTCGTTGGAAAATCTATAATTTGAACCTGATCCTAAAATCAAGTAATATTATCCTAGTTGAGTGAGAGAATAATTGGTAGCTTAAATTGATTCCTAAAATAGTTTCATACATGAATTTATGTAGAAGTAAGAAAAAGGAAAAATGAATCCCCTCGGGACACTACCTCCTTATCCTAACTGCTACTACCTATCCATCCAAGCCAAAACCAAGGGAAAATATTAGTAACCTCTCCCCAAAACATTAAAATATAATTAATACCCCATATATATCTGAAAGGCCTCCAAAAATCCTCCTTCTAAATTACAATACTTCCCCTTAGTGTTTATTACCCATCCCACCCTTACAATACCATCCCCCTAGCCTGGGTATGCCTATGTAGCAGCACCCCATGACCCGTAAAAATTCCAAACAAATATAAAAATGGAATCCAATGATGTTATTATCAATTTTTACCTACTTGAATTCCACCTTTTTTTCATGGTGTGAACAGTGATTGGATCATCCACACTTCTATACTATAAAAATGATAAACCTGAACCTATTCACATTGGGCAGTGAATATGAAAATATGGCATCATTCTCCTGATCTATTTCTATAGGTGAATTCTAAATTTCATTGGGGTTCCAATCTATTAATGAATGAGGAAAGAATTTTCCTAATTTCTCTTATAATAACTTATTAGTTATCTTACTATAATTCCCTACCACCAACTTTCAATATAAGACATGCCATTATGAGTATTGGAAAAAACTGAAGGAAAAAACTAATCTGAAAAATAATTCCTTATCCATGTATAAGGAATAGTAGTCTTTTGAAAAATTATAAATACTACCATAAATATTTCATTAGATCTATGTAGGTCATAATAATAGGGACCCATAATTGTATTCCCAGCTGAAAAAGTGGAAGCCTAGAGTTGAAAGACTTTTATAGGAGCCAACACATCTGGCACCCAAAAGCACAAAGAAACCACAACACTTTTATATGGGATATGAGAAAACAATGAATATACCCATAAGAGATTTTTCTTTAGATATTCAACCACCACAAATATAGGATGACTGTAATAAAATGACCTTATAGTGATCAAAATGGAATCACCACTTTCATTTACTAAATGAATCCTTCCCTTGGGCAGTAATTTTTTCCAAATAGGAAAAACGTCACTTGGAGGATGGCCTATTTGTCATTTTGGTCCTATTAGTAATTATGTAGAAGAATAAACTTAAAAAAATTATTATTCTTTGAAAACGTTTACTATGTGTTGAAACAAATATCCACGGTTTATCACAGTTCACATCAATTTTTTTCCTAACAAAATAAATATCTTCACTTTGTGTAGTGTCGATGGATAAGAATTGAGAAAAAACAATAATAACATCATTCGATTTTTATGAATAGAATTTTTATTATTATGCATCATAGAAATAGTGTTTATTTAAGAATATGAATTTTTTATCATACTATCCTTCCTTTTGTGAAGTAACAAGTGTTTATAATATAATGGAACACTTTATTATGTGGTGGTTTTGGGAAAATATGTTATGACCCCCCTCAACTGGTACCTTTCTTGGGACAAAAATGCAAAAAATGAGTGAATCCTAAAGACTTCCTCTCATAATAATTCGGTTTATGACCAGCACCAAAGGTATAAAATAAATAATGAAAGACATTAACCTTATAAATTAAGTTAATGAGAAGAGACAAGTGGAAAAACACTGACCAATGAAATATCAAATAAAGGAAAACAAGATCCAAAAAATGAATACCGTAATTCATGACATGTCATAAATAATACATATATAGAATAAAAATACAAAAGACTCATATATAATATATATAATAGAAACCCAATCACCAAGATAGTCAGATCATCCTCAGTCACAAATTCCATCATGATCACATGAAAATCATTTTAAATATTTATAGGGTGAGAGTAACATGTATACTCATTATGATCCTCCTTAGGACCTATTATGGAAATGTGAGAAAATAATATTAATGTTCCAGTGAGTAAAGAGAATAACCAATATGCACCTATTAAGGAAACTACACATTGCCAGCCTCACCAAACTCACCAAGTATCGCATACAAATATAATAATATTATATCATAATAATATAATCATAGGTTCCCCACAAATATTTCCCCATTGATTTTTCTCACTCACATCCAAAAATCAAACATAATATGATCCCATCCCTTTCTATTTGATGATGGTTAGGTCAAAACCCTACCTACTACAATGATCAAATAGTCCAATATCTTATGTTGGAAATAGATAAAACTTCATACCACTTCACATCCACATATTTCACCTAAGAACTAGTGTAGTAGGGTATCATGAACATGACAGACATAAACCGCATTCCCTCCTCCTACCATGCAGGACCCCAACCAAATAAACATTATCACATCATCACTACGTCATTATGTACATCACATTCAACTCTCATACCTTATGTTATCATTCCATCCTTGGTCCATCACAACTAGTGTAATTCTACATGGAGAGTAGGGAAGAGGAGGTTGTCAACCATCTTCCCTCATCAACTTGAATGTTAGGGAGGAAACCTAGTACTAAAACATTTGATGTCTGTATAAAATGCTTGTCTCAGGTTGGGTGAATGTATAAATCACAAGGAAAATACAACACACACACATATAGACACACAAACACACACATTTACACACACACACACACACAATTTCACACAAGTTTGACCAAAAGGTTTCACACCAATAGTTCATCATCTTCATCTACCATTATCACTATATTAAATGAACCACATGCCATAACCACTAAATGGAACTTCGTAGTAAAACAACCACAAACAATCCATTTTCACATTCTTACGTTTATATATTACACCATTTTCAAGATTATCACATTACCAACCACCATTCATTAATGAAGCCATTTTAATCCCATATTTAATGTCAACCCACTCTATCCATCCTCCATCTGTGATTATATTAAGGTCCAAACAATTCATCAACATTTATAACATTAATACAATTATTGTACATTAATTTGAATCCCATCGCATATCACATATCCAAATTTTAATAAATACCAACCATTTCTTTATGCCATCCTCATTCGACACCAACATAAATCTACAACACCTTCACATAATTTATCATGGGAATAAATACCCAACTATAAGCAACAATCATATTTACATATATCCCTATCACGGTGGATAATATAATCATTATTCAAGTATGGTTTTTTTAAATTCATTTAATTAATGAATTTGATTATTATTTAATAATGAAAATTTAATCCAGAAGAAAATGGAAATAACTCATATATTCATTCTAAAAAAATATCACAATAATTAAGGGGAACACACAAATATACAAGACAAGTAGTGTAAGTTCATTAAAATTTAGAAGGCTAAGAAACAATATTGAGATAATAGGGTTCATATGACACTTCATTAAAAAAATCAAATTCAACTCCTTATTTCTCAAATTTCATCTATTAGTTATTAATACTACTTTATTTATATAAAATGGTAATAAAATAAGCAAAAAATTACATATATATTTATAGGAAAAAATAGGTGTAACACTACCTTTTTCTTATTTTAATCTTATAGTTTTTATCTTATTTAAGTTGATTCATAGTAATTACTCAAAAAAATAATAAATCAGGATAATCTCATGATTTAAATCAAAATAAGTGAGATATTATTGAATCTACTACATGTGTGAGGATCTTCACAATTCACCACAACAAAATTAATAAGGGGTAGAAGAAATAATCACCTTGGAATATAAGGAACGTGATTAAACCAATCTCAGAAGGCTTCTAGTTCTTGAATGGTAATGTTTTGATCATCCAAACAAAAATAAAAGATCCAAAAGATTCAAAAAAAATATTTTTTTTATAGAAATAGATGATTTAAATATCTCAAGGTATATTTCTATAATACTCAAACAAGCTTTCCATTTTAATTCTCATTAATCTCAGGTTTATTTTAATCAAACTCACACAACCCATTCAAATCTCATATAATTACGAAGGTAAAAATATTTCATTTAAAACTCATAATATATTTCATTACTAGAGAAGACATAAGAAGTGGAACTATCATGGTCGTTACCTAAAAATATTAAAGTGTCAAATATTGAGAAGGATTTTTTTTATTTTATTGGGCCATAGTAGCTCTTTTGAAATATGTATAAAATCAATCAATTTAAACTTATAATCATGAAAAGTGTTCAGTAATTTAAATAAATTAGAGATTATGAGGTACCTAATTTCATCTGGATTATTTCAAGAAATATATATCATTTATGAGGGATATTTTATAAATACCTAATTGGATTAAATGTGGTTGATTTATATACTTCAATGAAATGGTTCCACCATATTAATGGTGTGATGTCATAGTTGGGAAGGTTTCACCATGTTGGAGATGATATCTTAGAAAAAATTATTTCAAAAAAAAAACATAAAAATACAAAGATAAATGATGCGGTAAAAGATCTTTTTGATTCCCTTTTATAAGTTCAACAATAATATGAGGAGTTGAAATTAAGTGATGACAACATCAAAGAAACAATTAGTGTAAATTATACTCAGTACTTATGTTCTCGATCTAGCTATCATTTCCTCATATAACCAGAATCATTATATTATAGGAAATCTGTAGTGGGAGAGTGATACATCATCCATGAAAATACAATGGGAAATGTGAGAATTGGTAATAAATAATAGCGTGAGGGAAAGGTCCCAAAAAGATATGACAGAGGTTTTTGAAGGGAAGAGAAATACAAACAAGGATGAGATTCAATAACTAAAATACATGAAATATATAATTAATGATACCTTGAGGCTATAACAAACAATTATAATGCTAATTATTAGAGAATTTAGTGAGATATATGAGATCAATGGGTATGATATTCCATCAATTAAAAGGCTAATTGTGAATGCATGGGAAATTAGGTATGTCCCCAAGTGCTGAAAAAATGTTGAGATCTTTGAGTCAGATATATTTTTGGATAGTCACATAGATTATAAGTGAACCCATTTTGAGTTGATACCATTTGGGATGGGGAAGAGGATGTTTCCTAGGATTTGGTTTTCCATGGAAAGTATGGAGTTATTGGTGCAACTATTGTTTTTATTTTTACTATAAGCTCCATAACAAAAAGAAACTTGAAGAACTGGATAAGACTGAGAGTTTCAACCAAATCATTAAAATAATAGAGGAATTATAATTAGTTATCATCCTCTATAATCATGAATTACCTATTTGAAATAATAAGTTTATGGTGGTGGAATTTTTAAGGCTCCACTATGTATATTGTGTTCAGGGTAATGTTTCATTTTGAAATACCTAACAAAGTTTGTTTTATCATTCTTATGTAAGAACCATGTTGTATTTATATGATGATATTGAATCTATTAATTCAACTCTTGATTAATAATATTTTTATTAATTTGGTGAAAATGGTTAAATAATACATTTCAAGTTGATAAACATGTTTTCTTATAATCAGGGTTCATTGTTATTGGATCTGCAGAGATTATTGATAAATAATTTATATGATTATGAAAACATTAATAAATATTAAAAGTTATAAAACCATCCAATACTCTATTGATGAATTGGGTATACGAGAGAATGTTGTTACCACCTTGGAGTAATGTACTACCAAGGCTTCCCTCACAACTATCGATCAGGCTAAATTCAGCACTAACTAAAATCACTTATAAAGGCAGTGCCTTTTTCAGTGCCAAAAAAAATTTATAATAAAGGGAACTTTTATCCGTGATAACACCTCTTTATAAAATATTTTACTATTGTGATGAAAAATACACACTTTTTCAATGTTTTATAGCAGTGCTAAATGACACATTTATCAGTGCTTTTGTTTAAGTGGTGATAAAAGCATCCTTTATCATCAATTTTTTGCTATCACTCATAAAGAGTATATTTCATTAAAAAATATACATCATTAAAAATAATATATTTATATATAAATATAAATATAATATATTTTATAAAATATGATATATACATGAATTAATATTCATTTACACATAATATAAAAGATATTTAGTGAAAAATGGTATATAAAATAATTTAAAAAATATTAATTAAAAAATTTCTAATTATTAATGTGTAATAGTCATTTTATAAAAATTGTATGAAATAAAAATTAAAAAATTAATGAAATATATATGAAAATGTGAAAACACGACTTAAATATAAAATGGTCATAACTTTTCATCCAAGTGTCTGTTTGGTCTCTACCGTACATTAAATCAATGCATGTGAAGCGATCTACCCCGTGATAAATGGAGAAACCACCATCACTATTTCATTGAGGTAAAAAAGGCCTAGAAGCACTAAAAACCAGAGTTTTAGTTGTGATATCCTAATTTGTTAATATTTGATGATATTTCCCCTTCATTTAGGTGGGAATTATTAACTTTATTTAGTAGAGAATGAATTTATTCACAATGATTACATTCATATATACATTATAGATTTTAAATTTTATCATTTTTCATATTATAGTTTTATTTATAATTAAATATATACATATTTTTTTATATTTACATATAATAAATCAATTATACAAATAAATATGTAAACATTTTTACCTAACAATGTATTTTTAAATATATAAACAATAGTGAAATAAGTATTTATTATTATTTTTTATTTAAAATAAAAAAAATTATCAATTTATTTACCTTATAAAAGTGCATATATAGATGTAAATATATTCTAATACAAGTAATGTTTATATATATGTGTGTGTGTCAATAAATAAATATATATTTATGGGTATATTTTAATTTATGTAAATAAATTCATATGTGTATATATTTGTGCATGCATGTGTGAAATTTAAATATGTACATTTGTGTGTAAATATACGCATATGTATATGTGTGTGTGCCAATATTATATAAATTCATAATATATAAATGTTTTTTATAAATATATCATTTTCATTATATACAGTGTATAAATATATTTATAATAACAAAATTATATATACATATACAAATATATGTAAATATCTGTAAATATATATTTAAATATATAGACATATAAATATATATTTAATGTATAAAATTTATATCTAAATATAAAATATATAAATATATTTTAAATATGTATTTTAAAATAATTATTTAGATCATATGAAAATAATTATTATCCATTTTATCTAAAACAATATCTAACCATTTGTTACATTATAAAAATATATGAATTTATATATATACATATAAAATTTATATATAATGTTTATATATACATATGTGTGTGTCTTAATTAATGGATATATATTTATATTTATATTCTATCCTATATAAATGGATATTAATATATAATATATTTTAAAAAATATAAGTGTGTATATATATATTGTTGGAGTAGGTGTCCTAGGACCAAGTATTTTTACTTTAAACACATGTATATTTGATAACATAAATATTAATAAATCATATTATTACATATTATTCATTATTCTGTATGACTTTAATTTTATAACATCATAGTGTATCTATCACATAGATAAGGCCGTAGAAGTTCAATGCTATGATGAGAACCATGAAATGCCATAAAAATGTTCTTTATTATAGTTCTATAGTAGGATAATATTCTATGACGGGACACATAGAATGTGGTTGTCATGTGCGAGTACACATAAGAAGATAAGGCTTATTATCATGATGTTTTCACATGGTAATCTCAAAGAAGATACATTATGAGAATAAACCCATCGGTAAGAATTTCACATATTTTGATTTCATCATATATTCCATTCTTCAAGTATGTGTAAAGGCACTTAGACATTATGATTATCATTGATGCATGTGATGAACCACACAATTAGATTTACTGATTAAAACCATCATGCCATATATTGGCTGGAAGTAGGATACATAGGGTGTATCACAAATGACATGCTATTAATAGATAATTCCAAGATGTACTTATCCCTTCCATCTTTATGTATGTTAATATATTTTCCTTTTGATTGGAATAGAAGCATCACATTAAATTCCATGGTCATGGTGTAATGGCGTGCTTATTTTAGAGAGTCAAAGAAATATATATCCAGAATATAAGTCGATGACACATATGTGAAATTTGGTTGATGATATATTGTGATAAAGGGATTATATTACACAGTGAGCATTCGTATATGGTCATCATCATTGCGATATTAAGTTATTTATCTTGGTGGCCTTGAACCATTTCTAGACAATATTTTACTTTAGTCAATGACACCTAATGATAATGAGAAATAATCCTAGAGGGGCACATACTATGTGTATCCATTGATCTTGATTAAATTATATTTAAATTAAATTAATGGAATAAATATTATTCTCAGGACTGAGGAATAATTTTATTCACGTTTTATTAATCAAAAATATTTTTTGATAAAATAAATATTTAATATAAATATTTATTCGGTTGATTAGAAAATTTTAAAGGAGTTCAAATGGACTAAGACTGCATTCAGTGACAAATATGAATTTACAACTCGGTTGAATATTATTTTTTATAATGCAAGCTCACATGTGCACCATAATATAATAATAATATTATTTTTATTTTTGTATGTGTTTTAATAATGGTTGTTTTAAATTTTAAGGGCTTTCATACAATTGAATAATATTTTAACCTAAATAACATCTCTATAAATGGATGGATATGTCTATTGTGTAGGGTTAATTGAGAAACAAACATTGTGCACAATATATTTCTCTCTCGAATTTCATCACATATCTCCATATCAATAATGCGATACTAAAGAGAGATTTATTCAAAATCTAAGGATGAAAGGTCAACATGAATTTCACATGATAATTGATTCACCATGCTAGTACCCAAAAATCTATTAGCGTTGCTAAGAGATCAAAGAAGCATGTGTAGATTACCATTAGATAGATTCTACACTTGGATCCTTACGTTTTAATGAAGGTAATATGGAAAAGGGATTTTGGATGATGAACATAAACATCGCATAATGGATCCCAAGGCAAGGTAAATCATTTCTTTATATATAAATAAAAAATTATAAATTTCCATGAAAGATCCTATTTTTGGGTTTTAGAAAACACTAAATTGAAAGAAATTTTAATTTAAAACCCACAAAAGGAAATTTTACTATGTTCAGAACCTACATGTTATATAAGAGAGATAACTTTCATATTTTTAATTATTTATTTTTTTATTTATTTAAACACATTAAAAACTTAAGATTCATTTCATGTTTTAATTTATTCCTCATATATCATCTAAAACACTCCCTCCTCTTCTTAGTTTCTCACAAATTCTATCAAGATCAGTAAAAATTAATGAAATTTAAATATGAAGATCCCATATGGAAGTTCCAAGAATCCTGGATAAATAAAAAAAATATTCTAGGTGTACTCCTTTGTTAGATTCCATGTATCCCATTCATTACACAAGGATGATCATGTGGATTTCAAGTCATTGTGTAATAAGTACACACGGTGTGCAATAAATGTGACATGTGTAGAATGTCTAGGGTGGAACATAGATTTTATAATGTACACTCTTTGTATTTTAACTACACACAGTGTAGAACATATGTTTTTAAGATGGAAAACATGGGGTCAAACTGTATCATGTAATTATTACATCACGTGTATTTAATATATAGTATGTACAAACTAGAAAACCATGTAACTATAAGAACACATTATTTATCCCCTATACACATGGTATAATTTATAAATATTTGTGAGAATTACATGCTAAGTCACTAGGTTTGTGCAATGGATATTCGGCGAAGATAAGTACATGTCTTGTAGCTGGTTTGTAAATTCAACATACATTACCTATTTACATGGAAATATTAAAATTAATTAATTACTCCTTAAACTTCATCGAATTGAGTTTCTTATTTAATTATGTTCATAGTATACACTGATCATTTGGTTTTATATTATATTAAATGTTCACTTAATTATGTGTTTTACTCAAGACTATGAATCATGTATGGTTATCTTACCTTAAATACTCAACGTATTAAATTGTACAGGCTACATAATTTTTAGGTGTTCTGTTGGAAATTGAGTTGACCATACACACCATGAAATTATGAAACATTCCATGTATACAATATGTCATTCATGTGCATTATTTATAATAAAACCACATTGAATAGTTTATATATTTAATCACTTGGTTTCTTTCAATTTAAAAGATGAGTAACCTTTTATTGTTCTTTTTATATAAAATGAATTTTTTTAATTATTATCATAGCTGTTGTGAATTTTTTGGATGGTTATATAAAGTAAAATAAAATGAATAAAATGATTAATAAGATAATTAATCATATTAATTCATACATGTTTTATCTTATTAAAGAACATATTGAAATAAATTATTGCAAATTATTTTAAATACATTGTCATTTTGATTGATCATGAACCTAACCACAACTATTGTATGATTTGGAATTATTTAATTTAATTTAGTTAATGTGTTTTAAATTATTTTTTATTAAATTAAATTTTATGGTTTGTGGGGAATACCAACCTCCATTATTATGTAGGATGCGAATGTACAATATTATTTATGTGTTTCCCCTTAACCAATACTTTGGTTATCCACGCCTCTATTTGAGTTATAAATACATGTAATTAATGGAGTATCCCATTCCCTAGGGAGACAGTTCATGATGGAACTATAATGATGCCAACCTAGGTGATACATAGGTGGAAAGGTGGAATACTGTAACTCATTCAAAGACTATCACAAGGATTTATTCCCCTAGGTCATAGTTTGATTTATTTTATTCATTATTTATTTTATGGATGCAAAAATTCAATCACGTAATTAAATTAATTAATGTGAAAGGATGGAATTTAAATAAATTTATTATTTATAAAGGTTTTATCCGATATGGTTAATTAATTATGTAAAATAAAATTTATATTGAAAAGTCATCTAAGTGATAAATCAATATAAAATTTATTCATTAGAAATTAAAATCCATCAAAAAAATATTATGTTAGGTTTTAACTTACATTATATGATTATAATAGAAACAAATAGAAATAAGTGTTTGACCAACCCTTTTTATGATGATTACATTTAAAATGGGAGTTCCTTTGAAGGTTTTTGGTTGACTTAACAATTTTACATCAAGAGGAGTATCCCTTTATATACTTGGTGTAAATTGGAAGAAGTTGTTGATGAAATCCAAGTCAGGATTTCTGGATTGGGGGATCCAATCAATCGATCAAGGATCTAAAAGCCCGACATTGGAAAAGAATTTCCAACCTAAATAAAAACAAGTATCTTGAAAAATCCTTATTGGGGTTATGAGAAGGTGCATATGGATCCTTTATAGTATAATTTCTAAGAAACATGACTTTCTAAGTTTAATGGTGAGGGATATTGGGAATTTATAAAATACTGAAGGATTGCATAAAATTTTAATAATTATTGTTTATCACATAATTTTTAATCGATAAATCTAATTATAATATTCTCCCTTTAAATTAAAAATTTAATGGAATTTTCATCATCTACACTGTCCCCACTATCTACATTGGAGAAAGACCATATCGTCACTGGTAGTAACTTCTAGGAGTTGTTCAGAAGCATTCAATTTTTGTTGCACCGTGAACATAAATCTAAAAAGCTAGAACCCCCTATGCCCAAAATTATTTATAAGGAGGGAGTGATGAAGAATTTATTATCTATAAAAACATATGAAAGAGACAATCAATGTTCAATTTTTGATGATATAATCTTTGTCTAGTGATCTTTTGAAGTCTCATGAAAACATGGATGCTTATTGCATGCTCGATCATCTCTTTGGTATGTACTGAGAAAGAGATAGATAAGAATAGTTATAGATATCCAATGATTTTTTTCAAAAAATATTTTAGAGGGTTCTCCATCTACTTCACACATTGTCAATATTGTTGGATACATTGAGCATCTATAGGTTATAGGGTTTACAATTTCTAAATAATTGGACATAGATCTCATTCTTGAATCACTCCAATAGAGATTATCTAGTTTTCTTATCAATTTTAATATGAAAAACATTAAGATATATCTCCCATATATGATTTCAATTATTCACCATGTAGACAATTAAATGAAGCGAGAAATTACTTTTGTCCTTATGGTGAACATACTAGAAGGACAAGTAATTATCTCAAATACCAATTATTCTTGATGCCCTTCCAAGAAGATAACGATCAAGGAGAAATAAAGGGAACAATATGTTTTTTATTTCACATGTGGCAATAATGGATACAAGAAGAAAAAATTCACCCATCAAAATAAGAAAGGAGAAGATTTAGGTGTATTTTTTATCGAGTGTAATTTATCTATTTCTAAAAATTGGGTATTAGATATTACTTATGGTGCACACATATGTATTAAAATATGAGAAACATGTAGATTTAGAATGATTGAATGAGGTGAGGTAGATCTACCAAAAGACAAAATAGATAAATTTTTGTTATAGCTATCAATAACTACTACCTCAAAATTACAATAATAATTATATAAGTTTGGAAGGATTGTAATTTTATGGAATCTATTTCGAAAAACATTATTTTTATATCCACTGTTGATACTAATGGTTTTATTTTCATGGTCAAAATTAAATGTTTCTAATTTTATAAACATAACATTTTTTATCGTAATAAATATTTAAATAATAGTCTTTATGTATTTAACCACACAAACCAAGTAATGGAAATTGATAATGTAACCACTTCACATGACTCATACCACACAAAAAATTTGATGTCACAAACTATGTCATGTAAACAAAAAATGTTTGAATAAATTGGACCAAGATGAATATTTATATTTTTTTGAAATAAAACCCCTTGGTGTATGCCATGCATGTTTACAAGGTAAAATGACTAAATCCCTATTTAGTGGGAATGCTTAAAGGGCAAAAGAGATTCTTGAATTAGTTTATACCATTGTGTTTGGACCATTTATTATTGAATTATGGGGTCAGTATTCATACTTTATATCTATTTCCAATTATTTTTAGAAACATGGATATTCCTACATAATTAGGTATAAGTCATATTCCATTGATAAATTCAAGGAATAAAAGACTGATGCTGAGAACCATATTTGTGATAAGATTAGGAAATTATGCCCAGACCATTATGAAGGATATCTTAATCATAAATTCATTGATTATTTATAGGACTTGATATACTATCTCAAATCACATGTCCTTATACACTTCAATGGAATAGTGTAAGTGAATGGAGTAATCACACCTTTTTAGACATAGTGAGATGAATGATGAGTCATGTGAGTTTTCCATTATCTTTTCGGGGATATAAATTAAAAATACCAAAACACATACTAAACAAAATACCAAATAAATTGATAAATGATATTCAATATGTATTTTGGAGTTGAAGAAAAAGTATGTTTTTCAATTTATATGTCTGTGGTAGTGAATCTTTTTTGAAGGAATCTTCATGTAACAAACTTTCAACCCATGGAACAAAGTGCACATTTATAGGATACCATGAGGAAAAATGGGGATATTACCTATATTAACCCTCATAAAAAAAGGTAATAGTGGTAATACACACTATATACTTCAATAGGGACCACATATCTAAAAAATATAATATTTTAGAGATAGGATTTGATGATGTCTAGGATCAAGATACATAAGATTTGCTATAAGAAAAAATTCCAAAATGCCTCATGGAAGAAGAAGTTGTTGGAAAGACACAAGTACTGCGTTGGAGTAAAAGACAGGTTGGAGTTCCATAATGATATAGTTCTTTGTCACCAATGTTTGTGACTCTTTATTAGTTTATAATGACGATCTATTAACCTATAAGGAAGCAGTAGGTTACACAAATGTAGTCAAGTGGAAAGAAGCCATGAATTATGAAATTGATTCCATGAACCAAAACCAAGTTTGGATTTAGGTAGATCCTATAGTGGATGAAAAGTATATTGATTGTAAATGGTTATTCATGAATAAAATGGATATAGAAGGACAATTCAGTACCTATATGGAATGACTGGTTCAAAAAGGTTTTAAATAACATAAATACATTGATAGTGATAAAACCTTTGAACTATTTTCAATGCTAAAGTCCATAAAAATTCTACATTCAATTGCATCCTTCCATGACTATGAGATTTGGAAAATTGATATCAAAACAAACTTTGTTAATGGGAACCTTCCAGAAGATGTCTATATGACACAAACCAAAGCTTTTGTGGATGAAAATGATGCCAAAAGGATATGAAAATTTGAAAACTCGAATTATGGATTAAATTAAGAATCTAGTTAATGGAATATTCGATTTGATGAACCCAAAATGGAATTTTGTTTCATATAGAATGAATGCGAGCCTTATGTCCATTATAAGTTCAGTGGGAGTGCAATTATTTTCTTAATTAAATTTGTAGATGACATATTACTTATTGGAAATGAGATACCAGTCTTACTGTCTATTAAGGCCAGGTTGAATAAATGCTTATCTATAAAGGACTTTGCTGAGGAATCATATATTATTGGGATCATCATCCATCATGATAGATCCTAGAGGCTTCTTAGCCCAAGTCAATGTACATGTATTTACAAGATACTGAAGGGGTTTGGTATGGAACAATATAAGAGGATATTGTTGAAAGTGTCACATGACATTCAACTTTTAAAGAAAATATGTCCTTAGACATGTGAGGAGGGGAAAAAATGGAAAGTATTCAATATGAGTTAGGAATTGGGTTAGTCATATATTATATAATATGTACTATCCTAGATGTAACTTATGCATTATGTGTGGTTGGAAGATATCAATAAGACTCGAGTGACCAACATTAGATAGAAGTAAAGACTATCATAAAGTACTTAAGCCGTACTAAGGATATATTCCCAATCTATGGAGGAGAATAGGAACTATTCATCATAGGATATACATATTATAGTATCCAAAAATATCATGATGATATGAAATCACATATTCGATACATATTTACTTTTAATAGAGGTGTTGTGTGACAACTGGGTCCCGGTGACACCACAGACACCCCGCCTTAACATGACCGTCGAGTCCTGGCCCACTAGTACCACCAGTTGGCCCCGCAGACACATGGGGCCCACCCCAGGGTCCACCCACATGCCTAAACGGGTCATCTAACTAATGACAGTCCCCACAGTCCAACACATTTCCTTTCTAATGTGTTTTTTCCTCACTCACACACACTCTGAAAAACTTTCCAAGAGGTCACCCATCCTGATCACTACTCCAGGCCAAACATGCTTAACTGTGGAGTTCTAATCAGGTAGGCTCCCGAAAAGGAAGGTTCACCTTGTTGACATGAGTCATATAATTTAGTCATTTAACCCTTTCTCATTTCGGGGTGTTACAATCACCCCCCCCCCCTTTAGAGCACAACGCCCTCATTGTGGGCCCTACATCTCAACCCAAGCAGTGCACCGCACTTAAGGTTGGGTACCACCTATGATACCAACTGTAGAGGCCCAAAGATTGACGTACATGGACAATACATTACTTTTGTTGAATAATTAATACATAACAAAAACCAAAACTCAAGGATCGTAATAGTTTAGTGTCTTTGGAAACTCAGAATATAATCTTCTAATCTTGGTGAAAGATCTTCAACAACTCCCATAAAGATCTTCCCCTTTTGTTTTCTTACCTAAAACCTTTCTTTAAATCCTAGGGAAAACACAACATATAAAGGGTGATCTCAAATGCTCAGTAAGGGTAATCATGGTGAAAATAAAACAAACCATATACCATTGAACTTAAAAACATGAACATAATGTTTAAACATCAAGATCTTGAGAAATGACATAAAACATGGCAGTAAGTAAGGCATAGATCATAATGTAAAATCAATCATGATAAAATATTGTGGAAATAAAACTTGTAATTGTGGAAAAACATTAATCACATGATATGATTTCCATAGTAGCCAAGGCATTGCTACTAAGACCACCTTAGTGGAAAAAGTCCCTTGCTGAACCGGGTTTACTTGCCGTTCCAGCCTGTATTACTGAACCAGATTTACTTTTCATTCCAGCCATGTCTATCTCATGAGATATAAATCTTTACCCAATGCATTGGAGGGATATATAGGTCCCACCCATCTCATAATGAAATCATTCTTACTTGTGCCACAAAAATAAACTTAAAACATTCATCATCACCCAAAGAATAAAATGGGTTTCATAAACATCTTCCCATAATCACATAATCCATATAAAACAAATGGATATTTCTTCATAAGAGAATTGAAACCATGTAGATCGAAGAGACATTATACTTGAAACATACACATATGAAATAATTTCATCTTAGACGGAAAATAGTTTTCATAAATCACTTGAAATGAATTCTTGAAGAAAATATCATTTCTTCTTCAAAATCATTTTCTTTTCACAAAATGCCAAGTAATTTTAAAATAAAAGGGTTTTTTGAAAATAATTTTGCAATATTGTATAAGAAGATTCATGAAAATGAGGCATCATTAAACAGTAAAAATCCGTTCACGCTGTATAAGTTAAAAATAACATTCTCCTCGTACTTTTGTCGAAAAAGTCAAAAAGTTCATCGTATGGTAAACAAAACAAAGATTCCTTCCATAACACAAAGTAAAAGTCAAAGAGGGGTAAACATGACATTAAAAATACATGTAAAAATATTAAACACTTTATGAAAAACATTTTTATTGACATGGATGAAAAAGATAACCCCAGTAAATACTTACATATAAGCAATCTCAGATAAAAATGAGTTTGAAAAATTATCCCTTACCTTAGGTCCAATATGATTCATACGTATCCGAACCTCCTCTATAATGATTTAAATAATGTCATTGACTTATTACATAATCATATTCATTGTTATGATATCATATATGGTTCACTTATGACTTTATATTACCCTTTCTTTTGTAAAACCATGTTAAAGCAGCGTTTTGGGTAAAATCGTTTCATTTATCGTATGTGTTTCGACTTGTTGTTCTTGATATTATTATTAATTATATCATGATTTAATTACTTACAAAATTTAAAACATGATTTATATATCATATATATTTTATATATATATATATAATAGATAGATAGATAAATGAAACACACCATTCATGGAGACGGTAGGCCGTACATACGCATGAACGTTGTTTTCCTTTCCTTATTGACTTGAATGGAAGTAAGTAGATGACACACACATATATATATAAATCCTGTAGATTTATAATGTCATATATTTTATTATTATTTCTTATTTATACTTCATAATCATTCTTGAATGGTTAACATGGAGAATGAATCTCATCGTGTCGTGGAGACGGTAGTCCGTACGTACGCACGAGCGATGATATCGTTCCCATAATTATTGAATTGAATTGGAGTGCATGATACAATATATAATAATCCGTATTATGTTATAATAACTATGTATAGTTATTATTTACACTGTTATACCCATCCATGTAAGGTGGTGTTGGAAAAACAGATTACACCACGACGTGGAGACGGTATTCCATACGTATGCACGCGCGGTGATTTCGTTTTCCGTAGGATGGATAGAAGGTGAAATGGGGTTGTTTCATATTTATAATAAAATATAAGTATATTATTGGTACTTATGTTATTACTTTATAATTAAACAACTAAATAAGAAGAAGTTTAAGAAGAAATAAGCTTGAAAGAATTGGTAGAAGAGATTACATCTTCTTCGACGCACCTCCTTTAAACTTCTTCTTAGGGCACTAGGGTAGGTCTTTTGAGAAGGCCAGAACCTATATGATATCACTAGAGTGGTTGTGAAGAGGAATTGGCAGGGTTTGGCCGAGCTAAAAGGCTCAAAAGGGTGTGAAGAGAAGTGGGAAGGGGTTCTCTTTTTATAAGGGAGGAGAAGGGCACCTTTGGAAATCTTCAAAATATTAATTTATAATAAATCTAACCCCACTTAAAAACCCCCAAAAATGACTCATATTCTAATATTATATGATATAGGGTTGTAATATCATCAATAAATAAAATTTAGACATGTAGGGAATTTACTTTAAACATTATCAACTTGATTTATCCTTATTTAATCTATTAAATTTTATTTGTGGTAATAAGATTCTAGATTTTAAATTGTTATAAATAATTACTTATATGCTGTTAATTATCAATAATTAGATAATTTATGATATTGTCGACTATATAAATTTCAATTTTTAATTTTGAAATATTTTTGTGATTTTTAAACAATTTAATAATATGTTATTTTTATAAAATAACAATAGTGTCAATTTTGACACTATTCATTTATTTGAATTTAAATAAAATCCACACATAGGATATATTCAAAATAAAATTTTTAATAGGTTCCTAACATGTCATAGTAATCTCGAAAATTATTGTAGGACATTAAATAGATCATATAATATTAATTTTACTATTTGTAAAACCATTTATTTGATATTTCTCTTAATAAAATAATTGCTACAACATTTTTGTATAATTATTAAATATACTTATTTGTTGCATAAAAATTAAAAATAAAATACTAGTATGAAGATAAATCTTATATATTTCATACGAATACATTTAGTCAGATTTATCTTCTAAAGAACCAAAATTTTAAAATGTTATATTTATTAAATTATGAAGGTTACAACTTTGACATCATATAAAATAAAATAATATAAGTGTCATAATCACTTTTATAAGACTCCAAACGTTCATATATTTGGTCATTGGATGATTATGGTGTATATATACACTACCAACCAATATGTTTTGGTCAGGTTTGTGAGCCCTTTAATATGTACTACTATTTCAATAAAAACAATATTATAGATTATTTTAACTAAAAAAATAATTTCTGCTACATTAATGTATAAGCTAATAAGGTACTTAAATAACTCATAAAATTTACAAATAAATTACCATGATAAATAAAAAAATCTTAGCTTTCAAATGAGTATTTATAAATGAATTTATATTCTGTATAACCTTGTGTTAAAAATACTTTAATTATTAAAGTTTGAGTGAGACATATTTCAGTTTCCTTTAAATAAAATAAACTAAAGGTCTTAATCACCTCTAAGTGGGTTCTAATGGATTCCATTTCAACCCAAATATGACTTAAGACGAAATATAATCATCCAATTGTATTAAGACAAGTGTTAGGGTAATTTTATAATATTATATTTACCCTTAATTACCCGATTTACCTTTTACTATGGTAAATAAAATTTACCGTAGTTACTATTCATAATGCCCAAAAATAAAAAGTATTCTATTAATATAATTTGGAACCTCTGATTCCAAATATGGAATCCATTTTTCCAAATTCAATACACAGAAGTTTCAGAAATTAAATTAAAATTAATCCCCTTGTCGAAAGAAAACGGGTTTTTGTTTAAAACATTGCAAAAGATTGAAATGATTTAACCTACGAATTCAATATAAAATCAATTCTAATGACATAAATTATATTAAATGGTAAAAATATATTCTATTTATACTTTTAAACCATTCAATATTATAATTTAACCACATAAATTATTACGATGAAAAAAGTTGTTTTTAATTAAAATATAGCGTGTTTTTACTATTCATTAAAATATTAAAGTTATCAGAATAATATGAAAAATTTATTTAAGGTAAAATTTTATATAATGATTCCAAAGAATAATTTTATTTTGTAAAATTTAACTTATAAACATGTCAAAAATTAGATTTAATGTGGGTGCGCCATCAAAAGGGGGCAAAACTGCATTTTTTGAAAAATACTTATTTTACCCGAAAAATTTATTTTATACTCATACAATGTTCTAGAAAATGAGTAAGATTAATAATAATGTTATAAAATTTAAAATTTCATTAATACTATTCATAACGGCTAGTTCATGATAATATTATAACCATATATCGTTGTGTAGTGAAACCTGGTATTGCGTACAACACACGCTATCGAGGAAGGTCGCGATTGCATGTAATGCAAGCCAGTTCCGGGTTGCATGTAGTACAATCTCCCTTTGGTGTTGCGTATAACATAATTCAAAAATTATTTCATTTATACATTAAACAAAATCTATACATAATGTTGAGTAGAATAATTTCTACAAAACGAACTTGAAATTGTGTGCAACACGAGCCAAGAATAGTGTTGCGTATACTGCAAGCTAATACGGTGTCGCATATAGCACAAGCTAATTTTGTTGTATCATACAACACAATACATCAACGAAATTGGAAGAATATTCTTCATAAAATCTCGGGGTGTTACATTCTACCCCCTTGAAATGAATTTCGCCCTCAAAATTCTTCAGGGTTATAAATGGTTTACTATTTGAAAGTTTCTTTAATAGAAACCCACATCGTAAAAAGGAATACCAAAACCTAACATTAAAAACTAAATTATGAAATGTAATGGTTACCCAAATTAACTAATCACTGGGTTTTCACATAGGAGAACATAGGTGAAAATATGGATATGGAAGAGAAATTTAACCGTCAGGTTCTGATGGAGAGTGGTAGAGAACATGGCTATGAAAAATCCAACAATCACAAAGCCATAAATTTGTGATGATCTAAGGTACCATCAGATTCATCAGATATGGGAGTACTAGAAAAACATTTTTGGTTTTCAAGATCATGTCCCTAATGTTGATGATTTTTTGTATAAGGATAAATACTTACTTGATTTTTAGTGTAAAATCATCATTGGTCATTCCATGAACAATTTTTGCTTCATCTATTATTTAAAGATATGAAGTTGAATTTGACATTCTTGAAGTATTATAAGATCACATGATAGAATGATAGGTCATTCTATCAATCTCTATCACAATAAAAGGTGAGTATAAGATATTAAATATACATAAGTCCATCTATGGTGAGATTAATCATACATGGTTCCAAAAAATGGACTTATACTTCATCTATCATACCACGTAATAAAATAAAACTAATTTCTACAAACCAGGGACTTCCTGTAGGCCAGTGGTAGGCGATGGAGGCTTGTCGCACTTCGGTTGTGGGTTCGATTCCTGTAACCTTGTCCGATGCGACGGGTTGTCGCCCGTCCTGCAGGTTGTCCTTTTGTCTAAAACTATACTATCATAATATCGAAAAGCTCTATCCTTAAACAATACTATCTGATGTCAAACTTAATCCATTCCAACCTTTAGGCTTTTCAAAAATACTTCTGTCTAATCTTATAGTATAAATAGAATGATTACTAAAAAGGTCATATAACAAGCACACGAATACCATCATGTATCCCTCATATATCACAAGATATATCTTTTTTATCGCATTCCAAACGTGTGAATACCTTAATCTTGTATTCTTCGGAAAAATGAATACCTATTGAACCTTACTGAAAACATGGATGCTGTCAAAAGTTTACTCTTTCTACATACCAAAATCCCAAAATTTCTATATGCTCAAACCATGATATCACTTTTTCCTTATATCAGTCATGAGCTCATGAATACTATTAAAAATTTCATTTTCTCCTTATCATATCATCTGCTTTCCAAAATATTTGAATTAATTTTCATGGTTA
Source organism: Viscum album (assembly GCA_963277665.1). NCBI lineage: Eukaryota > Viridiplantae > Streptophyta > Magnoliopsida > Santalales > Viscaceae > Viscum > Viscum album. The sequence goes on along the minus strand of OY728119.1, from coordinate 1,677,753,743 downwards.
CCAGTACCATTCAACATATACTTTCAAATACTCTAGGAAAAAAAATAGTTTACTGAAAACATGGATGCTGTCAAAAGTTTACTCTTTCTACATACCAAAATCCCAAAATTTCTATATGCTCAAACCATGATATCACTTTGTCCTTATATTAGTCATGAGCTCATGAATACTATTAAACATTTCATTTTCTCCTTATCATATCATCTGCTTTCCAAAATATTTGAATTAATTTTCATGGTTACCAGTACCATTCAACATATACTTTCAAATACTCTAGGAAAAAAAATAGTGTAACAATCCTTAGATGTGTTTTTATTCCATAGTACCATTACCTATACAACATAACTCTTGATAAACATAAATCATTCCACAAACTTATTAAACCGTTGACTGAGATTCAACAATTCTTTCATCTCACATATCATTTGTAGTCTCTTCATCATCATCAACATAAATACTACCCATACGACCATGCTAATTCTCTTCATGAGACTTTCCCTTAGGTAATTGGTTCACATAATGCCCATACATTCCACATTTAAAACATTTAATTGTTTTTAATGTCGTAGCAATACGATTATCCTTGTCCAGGGTGTTAATTGAACCTTTTCCTTTACACTTACTGGCTTTGTGTCCTTCTTTTCCACAACCAAAGCATCTTCCAGTTCCTTTGAAACAATCTCCTTGATGCCTCTTCCCAGATGATTTACATGAGCGAAATTGAACTTTCTTTCCTACATGATCATCATGAAACACCATCTTTCTCTTATTAGTCGATATAGGAAACCTACAAAAGTTGATATTATTGATCATATTATGAGATTTCTAATTAGGCATAATAACGATGTTTGGACTTCCAATTCCCATTTGATTTGGTTTCACATGAATAATATCATTCCATTGTCTATCATATCCTCCATTATTGTGAATCTTCCTGTTTCCAGCCATTTTCTAAAACCCAGAAAGAATAGTGTGAGAGGAAAAAATCATGCTAGTAAAACAACATAATAAAGGGGGAGAACCTTCAATATATAACATCTTAGGTTTAATTCTAATATTTTTATCATAATTCTAGAACTATAACCTATACGTATAGTTAACCTTAGTGACATCCCAAGACATACCTTATAAATATCTCTAGGTATTTCACTAAAGTTTTCGCATCCTAGTTTCCGAAGGTTAACTAAACCTTTCCTCTGATACCAACTGTGACAACCGGGTCCCAGTGACAGCACAGACACCTCACCTTAACATGGTCGTCAGGTCCTGGCCCACCAGTACCACCAATTGCTGCCGTAGACACATGAGGCCCACCCCAGGGTCCACCCACATGCCTGAACGGGTCATCGGACTAATGAAAGTCCCCACAGAACAATACATGTCCTTTCCAGTGTGCTTTGTCCTCACTCACACACACCTTGAGAAACTTCTCAGGAGGTCGCCCATCCTGATCACTACTCCAGGCTAAGAACACTTAACTGTGGAGTTCTAATTAGGTAGGCTCCTGAAAAGGAAGGTGCACCTTGTTGACATGAGTCATATTATTTAGTCATTTAACCCTTTATCATTTGAGGGTGTTACAATCACCCCCCTTTAGAGCACAACGCTTTCGTTGTGGGTCCTACATCTCAACCCAAGCAGTGCACCGCACTTAAGGTTAGGTACCACCTCTGATACCAACTGTAGAGGCCCAAAGGTTGGCATACATGGACAATACATTACTTTTGCGGAATACTTAATACATAAAAAAACAAAAACTCAAGGATCGTAATAATTTAGTGTCTTTGGAAACTCTAAATATAATCTTCTAATCTTGGTGAAAGATCTTCAACAACTCCCATAAAGATCTTCCCCTTTTGTTTTATTACCTAAAACCTTCCTTGAAATCCTGGGGAAAAGAAAACATATAAAGGGTGAGCTCAAATGCTCAGTAAGGGTAAGCATGGAGAAAATAAAACAAACCATATACCATTGAACTTAAATACATGAACATAATGTTTAAACATCAAGATCTTGAGAAATGTTATAAAACATGGCAGTACGTAAGGCATAGATCATAATGGAAAATAAATCATGATAAAATATCATGGAAATAAAACATGTAATTGTGGAAAAACATTAATCACACGATATGATTTCCATAGTATTCAAGGCATTGCTTCCAAGACCATCTTAGTGGACAAAGTCCCTTACTGAACCGGGTTTACTTGCCGTTCCATCCCTGTATTACTGAACCAAATTTACTTGCCGTTCAAGCCATGTCTATCTCATGAGATATAAATATTTACCCAATGCATTGGAGGGAGATATAGGTCCCACCCATCTCATAATGAAATCATTCTTACTTGTTCCACAAAATAAACTTAAAACATTCATCATCACCAAAAGAATAAAATGGGTTTCATAAACATCATCCCATCATCACATAATCCATATAAAAAAAATGGATATTTCATCATAAGAAAATTGAAACCATTTAAATCATAGAGACATTATACTTGAAACATACACATATGAAATAATGTCATCTTAGATGGAAAATGGTTTTGATAAAGCACTTGAAATGAATTCTTGAGGAAAATATCCTTTCTTCTTCAAAATCATTTTCTTTTCACAAAATCCCATGCAATTTTAAAAGAAAGTATTTTTTGAAAATAATCATGCAATCTTGTATAGGAATATTCATGAAAATGAGGTGTTATGAAACCTTAAAAATCCATTCACGCCGTATAAGTTAAAAATAACATTCTCCTCATACTTTTGTCAGAAAAGTCAAAAAGTTCCTCGTATGGTAAACAAAACAAAGATTCCTTCGATAAGACAAAGTAAAAGTTAAATAGAGGTAAACATGACATTAAAAATACATGAAAAAAATATTAAACACTTTATGGAAAACATTTTTATTGACATGGATGAAAAATATAACCCCAATAAATACTTACGTATAAGTAATCACAGATAAAAATGAGATTGAAAAATTATCCCTTACCTTAGGTCCGATATGCTTAGTACGTATCTAAAACTCCTGTATAATGATTTAAATAATGTCATTGACTTATTACAGAATCATATTCATTGTTATGATATCATATATGTTTCAATTATGACTTTATATTACCCGTTCTTTTGTAAATCAATGTTAAAGAAGCGTTTTGGGTAAAATCGTTTCATTTATCATATGTGTTTCGACTTGTTGTTCTTGATATTATTATTACTTATATCATGATTTACTTACTTAAAAAATTTAAAACATGATTTATATATCATATATATTCAGTATATATATATAATATATAGATAAATGAAATGAAACACACCGTTCATGGAGACGGTAGGCCGTACGTACGCATGAACGTTGTTTTCCATTCCTTATTGACTTGAATGGAAGTAAGTGGATGACATATATATATATATATACATAAATCCAGTAGCTTTATAATGTCATATATTTCATTATTATTGCTTATTTATACTTTATAATCATTCTTGAATGGTTAACATGGATAATGAATCTCATCGTGTCGTGGAGACGGTAGTCCGTACGTACGCACGAGCGATGATATCATTCCCATAATTATTTAATTGAATTGTAGTGGATGATACAATATATAAAAATAATTATTATATTATAATAACAATGTATTGTTATTCTTTACACCATTATACCCATCCAAGTCAGGTGGTGTTGGAAAAACTGATTACACCATAGCGTGGAGACGGTATTCCGTACGTACGCACGTGAAGTGATTTCGTTTTCCGTAGGATGGATAGATGGTTAAATGGGGTTGTTTCATATTTATAATAACATATCATTATATTAGTGATACTTATTTTATTACTTTATAATAAAACAACTAAATAAGAATAAGTTTAAGAAGAAAGAAGCTTGAATGAATTGGTAGAAGAGATTACTTCTTCTTCGACGCACCTACTTTAAACTTCTTCTTAGGGAACTAGGGTTGGTCTTTTGAGATGACCAGAACCTATATGATATTAATAGAGAGGTTTTGAAGAATAATTTTTAGGTTTTGTCTGAGCTTCAAGGCTCAAAAGGGTGTGAAGATAAGTGGGAAGGGGTTTCCTTTTTATAAGGAAGGAGAGGGGCACCTTTTGAAATCTTCAAAATATTAATTTATAATAAATATAACCCAACCTAAAAACCTCAAAAAATGACTCATATTAGAATATTATATGCGATAGGGTTGTAATCTCATTAAACAATAAAATTTATACATTTAGGGAATTTAGTTTAAACATTATCTACTTGATTTATCCTTATTTAATATATTAAATTTTATTGTGGTAATAAGATTCTAGATTTTAAATTGTTATAAATAATTACTTATGTGTAGTTAATTATCCATAATTAGATAACATATGATATTGGAGACTATATAAATTTCAATTTATAATTTTTAAATATTTTTGTGATTTTTAAACAATTTAATAATATGTAATTTTTATAAAATAGCAATACTGTCAATTTTGACACTATTTATTTATTTTAATTTAAATAAAATTCACACAGAGAATATATTCAAAATAAAACATTTATTAGGTTCCTAACATGTTATAGTAATCTATAAAATTAGTGTATCACATTAAATATATCATATAATATTAATTTTACTATTTGTAAATCCATTTATTTGATATTTCTCTTAATAAAATAATTACTACAACATTTTTGTATAATTATTAGATATACATATTTGTTGCATAAAAATTAAAAATAAAATACTAGGATTAGGATAAATCTCATATCTTTCATAATAATACATTTAGTCAGATTTATCTTCTAAAACACCAAAATTTTAAAATGTTATATTTGTTAAATTATGAAGGGGACAACTTTGACATAATATAAAATAAAATAATATAAGTGTCATAATCACTTTTATAAGACTCAAAACGGTCATATATTCGGTCATTGGATTATTATGGTGTATATATACACTACCAATAAGTTTTGGTGAGGTTTTTGAGCCCTTTAATATGTACTACTATTTCAATAAAAACAATATTATCGATTTTTTTACTAAATAAATAATTTCCACATCATTAATGTATAAGCTAATAAGGTAATTAAATAACTCATAAAAATTACAAATAAATTACCATGATAAAAAAAATTAGCTTTCAAATGAGTTTTTATAACCGAATTTATATTCTGTATAACCTTATATTAAAAATACTTTAATTATTAATGTTTGAGTGAGACATATTTCAGTTTCCTTTAAATAAAATAAACTAAAGGTCTTAATCATCTCCATGTGGGTTCTAATGGATTACATTTCGACCCAAATATGACTTAGGGTGAAATATAATCATTAAATTATATTAAGATAAGTGTTAGGGTAATTTTATAATATTATATTTACCCTTAATTACCAGATTTACCTTTTACTAGGGTAAATAAAATTTACCGTAGTTACTATTCACAATGACCAAAAATAAAAAGTAGTCTATTAATATAATTTGGACTCATTGATTCCAAATATGGAATCCATTTTTCCAAATTCAATACACAGAAGTTGCAAAAATTAAATTAAAATTAATCCCATTGTCGAAAGAAAACTGGTTTTTGTTTAAGACATTGCAAAAGATTGAATTGATTTAACCTACAAATTCAATGTAAAATAAATGCTAATGACATACATTATATTAAATGGTAAAAATATATTATATTTATACTTTAAAACCATTCTATATTATAATTTATCCACATAAGTTATTACGATGAAAAAAGTTGTTTTTAATTAAAAAATAGTGTGTTTTTACTATTCATTAAAATATGAATGTTATCAGAATAATATGAAAAATTTATCCAAGGTAAAATTTTATATACTGATTCCAAAGAATAATTTTATTTTGTAAAATTGAACTTATAAACATGTCAAAAACTAGATTTAATGTGGGTGCGCCATCAAAAGGCGGCAAAATTGTTTTTTTTTGAAAAATACTTATTTTATCCGAAAAATTTATTTTATTCTCGTACCATGTTCTAGAAAATCATTAAGATGAATAATAATGTTATAAAATTCAAAATTTCGTTAATACTATTCATAATGGCTAGTTTGTGATAATATTATAACCATATATCGTTGTTTAGTGAAACCTTGTATTGCGTACAACACACGCTATCGAGGAAGGTCGCGATTGCGTGTAATGCATGCTAGGTCAGGGTTGCGTGTAGTGAAATCTCTCTTTGGTGTTGCGTATAACATAATTCAAAACTTATTTCATTTATACATTAAACAAAATATATACTTAATGTTGCGTAGAATAATTTCTACAAAACGAACTTGAAATTGTGTGTAACACGAGCCAAGAATAGTGTTGCGTATACTGGAAGTTAATACGGTGTCGCATATAGCACAAGCTAATTTTTGTGTAGCATACAACACAAGACATCAATGAAATTAGAATAATATTCTTCATAAAATCTCGGGGTGTTACATGTTGTGAGCTAGAAGAGATCAAAGGAGGCTATGTATGCAGATTCTATAGTAGAGTCTGAGTATATTTTTGATTCTTAGGTAGATAAAAGAGAATTATAGATATACATATTTTTCCACAATCATAACATGGTACCTAGTTGTAAATATCCTACCACACTCTATTTTGATAATACTACTGTGTTGTCCCTTATCAAGGAACCAAGGTCACATCAGCAGATTAAGCATATACTTTAGAAGTATCATCTATTTATGGATTTTTATCAGAGAGGTGATGTTGCAGTGAGAAGTATTTACATGATATAAAATGAAGCATATTCCTTGAATAAAAACTTAACTCACCAGAATCAGGATTATAATGTGAGTTTAAGTAGAATAAAATTCATAGTTAGTTGACTCTAGTCTGTGTAGGAGTTTGTTGGGGTTGGTGTCCTATAACCAACTATTTGTACTTTGATTACATGTATATTATATTATGTGAATATTTATAAAATATCTTATTGCATATTATTCATTTTTATGCATGACATTAATATAATAATGTCATATAGTATCCATCATATTGATAAGGTCATACAAATTCTATGCTATGAAAAGAAACTTGAAATGACATGAAAACATTCTTAAATATTATTCTAAGATCAAATAAAATTATAAGATGGGATAAATTGAACGTGAAATCCAGGTGAGAGTATTTATAAGATAAAGAGGCATCCTCTCAATATGTTTTCAATTAGTAAAATCCAAGACAAAATATTATTAAAACATACCATCCAGTAGGAATTTTTCATGTCTTGATATCATCATATATTAATATTTTTGAGTTTGTGTAATGGTCTGTAGACATTAATATTATCATTGATGATTTTCATTACTCAGAAAATTAAATTTACTAATGAAAAATGTTATGACATATGTTGGTGAGAAGCAGAGTATGCGGGTTACCTCACAAATAACATGTTATTAATGGATATGTCGATAAAGTATTTAACCCTTTTATATTTATAAATGTTGATATATAAACACTTTTATTGGAATAGAACCATAAAATTAAATTTCGTGGCCATGGTATAATAACGTATCTATTTCACATAGTAAAAGAAAAACATGTCAACCTAATGGGTCGGAGACATAGATGTGAAACCTTATTGATGATATATTTTGATAAAGGGATTATATTACACAACGAGTGTTTGTATGTGGGTTTCTTAACTGAAACATTAATTTATTTATCTATGGGTCCTTGAACCATTAAGAGATAGTAATATTGGATTTTAGGTATGCCCACCTAATGAAAATGAGAAAGAATCATATAGGGTCACACACTATGTGTGTAACAAATCGACCCTTTGGAAAAGGTAAAGATCATTAGTTTTTCTTTTAAATATTTCCTTTAAGCTTGTTTAATGTGTGTATTGTTCTAAGGAAGGTCCGAGGAGTTTCTGGGGATTGTTCGGAGCCTAAGAGTTTGGGAAATGGACTTACAGACAAGGTCGCACGGACTGCGCATGTCTTCCGCACGGTTTGGGTAAACCGTGCGGCCTTTGGTCTAGAAGCAGGGAGGCACGCACGGTTTGTGCACAGTTTGGGTAAACCGTGCGCCTAACTCGTGTGACCCTTTTTCTGGAGGTAGGGAAGTGCACACAGTTTGCGCATGGTTGGGTAAACCGTGTGCCTAAACCCTGCGACCCAGTTCTGGGTTGAAATTACCTTTTTTCCCTTAAATCTATTTTAAGGCTTAAGACTTATCTCTTCCTCCTTCCAACAGATATAACACATGGGATCCTCTTTGAGCTCCCAAACCCTCTTCTCACTCAATCTCTTGTGGTTTATTCCCCCAGTGTCCATTCCTTGATCCGACAGAAGCATTGGAAGGGCCAAGGTAAGGCTTACCTCCCGCACCCCTTTCTCCTCTGAAAATCTTGCCTTCCATCTTATTATTTTGATACAGGCTCATATGCCCTATTTTCAGGGTATTGGAATGGAACTCATATCTCTTTCAATATACTGTGAATCTGAGGTCGATATCAAGTGAGCCTACACCTACAGCTCTAAGGTAGGTGGTCACGTGGTTTCCATTTTGGGTTTTCACCTTTTTGAGTTATTGTTGTGGTGCTATGGTTGTTCTTTCTCCAAACCCCGTATTTATATTGACTGCTTCATATCTAAGTGACCCATGTGGTATAAGAGTGATGAATCCAACCTTGTTAGGGTGTTTGGATTTGTTATGGACCGGGAGTTGTCAACCATAGGTGTTATTCCATGAGAATTGTCCCCCTTTTACCTTTGAACCTTAATGAAATGTCTTGAAAGGGAATTTGACATGTTAGGAAAATGAGATGGCTTAGTTAGAGTTTGGCTAGGATGCGATAGCCTGAACCCCTTGAATGAATTGAAATGTACATTTCCTTGAGATGATTGTTTTCCTTATGATGTGATTGAGAAATTCCATGCATTGTTAATGTGATGTGATATAAGATGTTTTGCCTTATATATTGTGATGTGAATGGTTATGCTTTACTGTGTTGACATTCTTGTGACAACCCGTTTTTGGGTGGGAGGCATTCTTACCCCGTGCCAGATAAATCTCCGTGATTGAGGACGAGAGGCATTTATACCTCGTGCCTATATAACCTTATGGGTGGGAGGCATTTCTACCCCACACCAACTACATTGATTGAGGACAAGAAGAATTTATAACTCATGCCTATATAACCTTACGAGTGGGAGGCATTTATACCCCACACCAACTACAGTGATTGAGGATGAGAGGAATTTATACCTCGTGCTTATATAACATTACGGGTGGGAGGCATTTCTACCCCACGCCAACTACTGTGATAGAGGATGACAGGAATTTATACCTCGTGCCTATATAACCTTACAGGTGGGAGGCATTTCTACCCAACGCCGGCTACAGTACTTGTGGACGAGAGGCATGTTTACCTCGTGCCAGTGATAACCTATATACCTATGGTGTTTGTTCAGATTTCCAGCCATGAGATGAAGCAGGTAGACCCTCCAGGTGTCCTTCCGGAACCTGAGCGGGAGGGTTGTTTATTTACTTTGTTTTACTTACTTGTAGTCTATTGCTCACTTTGCTTGCAAAAACCTATTTGGATTACACGTAGACGTCATTGGTGGTGGCCTAATGATACTTGTCTCACACCCTACCCAGGCGGCCTCCTTGGCACCCGTGTAGACTTCACTGCTGCAGGTACTAGTAGGGGAAAAGGCTCAGCTTTAGGTTGTTGACTTATGTACGTTCTGGCTGGAGATCCAGAGGAGAGGATCGAGCTTGGATAGAGATGCTCGTAGACTACTTTTGTTCTTTTTGTATTATTGTACTAGCATACCATGCATCCATTTTGTATCAGACACTGCCTATGTGGCTTTGGTATATTTATCAGGGTTTCCTCACTTCTTTTGTTTGGTTGAAGTTTCTCCCATTTATCCTGTTTATCCAATTGGTTGTGCTTCTGCTATTTCTATTACTTTGATGTTATTCCGCTGTATACTCTAACATGGGGGTACAGTCTCCCCACTGACTTACCATTACACCCCCACTGCTAGTCGGCAGCCCCTGGCCTATGGGGAGACTAGCCATGGGTAATGTGGCCAACCGGGCTCGGGGCTCGAGTTGAGGGGCAGCCGGGTCCGAGACGTCACAAATTGGTATAAGAGGTTTTATTTCTTTCTTGCTTTACTATTTGGCGATGATTGACATTGAGAATGGGAATGCTTAGGGACTTAGTTATAAGCCATGCTTGGGCATCGCAAACCCATGTACGGGGAAAATACCAAGTTGCCTATTTTTATGTTGTTATTGATTCTCCTATTTACTGTTGATATCGTTTCACCATTGGGTGATTCACATGTTTTGTGATCTTATTGAGATTTGCAATGTTGGAATTTGTATTTCATGGTTCGACTCGATAAAATGAGGGTTATGCATTAGAACATGCATCACGATAGGCACAATATGATTAGGCCATACATCTTGCCATGTCACGTTTAAATTTTGAGCGAGCATTGCCTGTTGTTTATTGCCATGCCTTGGTTATAAGTGTGCCTTTTTACTAGCCCTTCATGTTTGTTGTGGATTGAGGAATGATGTGGTTTTAGTGGGTGTCACTCTTTGGTTCATAAGGTGTATGGGCCCATATGGATCATAAAATGACATTCCAACTAAACCAATCTTTTGTTTAAAAGGAAATTTAAATGCTTGATTGGTGCTAGTAAATGAGAAATGACATCCAAGTGTGTGTCATCTTTCAATTCATGAGGAGTATGGGCCCTTATGGGCTAGGAAATTCCATATCACTGGATTAAGTTAAATTTGAACAACGACATGTTTTACTAAGAGTTCCTATGGGTGTGGAGAGGTGATCTTAGGGGTAGGAAGGCTTCGTACATGTCCTACCTTCTAGAGTTCAACAATTAATCATTGTTGGTTCTTTTTTTGAGACGTTCGTTTGGAATTGTAGCACTATACCTCCAAGACATCCTCGAGTCGCGCATGCTGAAGGCAGAGATGATCACATTCATGAGGTGGCGGGACCTGATCCACCAGTTGATCTTCTTGTCAAGCCACCTATGGATCCTCTTGATATTCCTGAGATGGGTGCCGATTCCCAGTTCCATGAGAACTTCTTGCATAAGATTCAGAGTATTCAAGGTGGAGTGCGACCTGCCCCGAGCATGGCATAGTTGACTCGCAAGTTTTAGTCACAGCATCCTCCAACATTTACAGGAGATGGTGGACCACTCGTTGCGGAGTCCTGGTTGGAAGCTATACCGACCACCTTCGAGCACCTTGAGACGCCTCCAGAGCGAAGGGTCAAGCTTGCATCTTATATGCTTCGTGGTTCATCCAAGAGGTGGTGGGATGTCATCACCCAATCGGGACTGCAGAAAGAGATGATATAGACTGATTTCTAGACTGTCTTCTATGATTATTTATTTCCCCAGACATTGAGGGCTAATAGAGCTAGGGAGATTATGAATCTGCAGCAAGGGACCATGACAGTTATGGAATATTCATCCTGTTTCACTGAGTTGCAACATTTTTCTCCTACACTAGTTGCTGATGATCTCACGGCCGCTAGGAGTTTTGAGGATGGGCTGTGTTACGCCATCCGATCACAGGTTAACGTGTTCAGGTTGAAGACCATTTTAGAAATTGTTGATCAGGCACTGATCACAGAGAGGAACTTTAGAGAAGCAGACAGTGTGAACCAGGGCGGTTCGGCACCGAATGGTTCTAGTGGATCTGCTTCTGGGAAGAAGTGGCGTTTTGAGGACTCTTGTGGTGTTAATGGTGGTCAGACCCTTTTCTCAGGTGGTACTTCTATCTGTCACCAATGTGGGGTGCTAGGACATATGAAGAGGCAGTATACGCGAAACCCAGTGGAGTGCAGAGGTTGTGGTAGGTTGGGTCATCTCCACCGCTTCTGCAGGACTTTTCCCCTAGGGTTCAGTGAGTAGGGATCTGTACCTACTCCACGATCTGGCACTGGATCAGCAGGATCACGTGAGTCAGGAAGCTGGAATACCGACGACCGATCAGGCCGTGGCGGCGATCTAGGAAGAGGTAGTCAGGTGAATGACTCTCAGTGCCAGCAGGACGGGTCTGCTCAGGGTAGCCAGGTTGTGACTCAGGGACATGGTACCGCCCAGTTTTATGCAGTCAAGCCTACACTGCAGGAGCAGTACGCCAAACCATCTACTGTACGAGGTACGATTCTAGTTTCCTCTACATTAGTGTCTACTTTTTTTGATACAGGCGCTTCTCACTCTTTTATATCGGAGGCGATTATCGGAAGTTTGGGCCTCGATGTTGAGTCATATCATGGTATGATCACGTTGGATACCCCATTAGGTATCCGTTCAGAGAGCATCCATCGTTGTCAGAATTGTCCCCTCGAGGTGGGAGATTAACTTTTTGTGTGGAACCTGTATGTTTTGGATATTATAGGTTTTGATGTAATAATTGGGATGGACTGGTTAGTCCCCTATAGTTCCTGGATTGAGTGCTATCGTCGGAGGGTGGTGTTTACATCACGAGAGGGAGACACACATATGCATAAGGGAGAATGGGATCTTGGTGCGACACGAGCAGGACCAAAACACCAGATTCTAGGTGGTGTCACAGCACAGGTTTCCAGTATTTATCTCGATGACCAAGGGTTACAACCCTCTGTTTATCCTCCTATGGTGGAGCATTTCAGTGATGTCTTCCCTAATGATTTCTCTGGTCTACCTCTAGTGATATAGGTGGAGTTTACTATTGATATTACGACAAGAGAAGTACTAGTGACCATTCCTCCTTATAGGATGACACCTAAGGAACTCCTGGAGCTCAAGAGTCAGCTGGAGGACCTGGAAGTAAAAGGCTTTATACGTCCCAATACTTCTCCTTGGGGATCACTGATTCTCTTTTCCAAGAAGGCAGATGGTACCCTTTGTCTTTGCGTGGATTATCATAAGTTAAATCAGCTGACTATTAAGAATAGGTATCCTTTACCTCGAATTGACGACCTCTTCGATCAGCTCTGAGGAGGGAAGGTGTTTTCAAGGAATAATTTGAGGTTGGGCTATCACCAGGTGCATGTTAGGAATTCAGACATACCTCGCATGGTGTTTAGGAGCAGGTATGGTCTCTATGAGTACTTAGTCATGCCGTTTGGGCTTACAAATTCACCTGCAGTGTTTATAGATCTTATGAATTGGATTTTTCAGCCTTACCTTAATTATTTTGTGGTTGTATTTGTGGATGATATCTTAGTCTATTCACGCTCGATACATGACCATGCAACCCATCTTGAGATCATTTTGAATACACTAAGAGAGAATCATATTTATGCTAAGCTCATTAAATTCCACTTTTGGATAAATAAGGTTCATTTCCTGGGTCACATTATCTCCGAGTATGGAGTTTCAGTTGACCCTGAGAAGGTGAGTGCTGTAATTTTTTGGGAGCATCCCAAGAACGTCTTTGATATCAGGAGTTTCTTGGGACTTGCTGGATATTATAGGCCTTTTATTCATGAATTTTCATGGCAAGCAGCACCACTTATAGCTTTGACCAAAAAGGGGGTGAGATTTGATTGGTCAAAACCTTGTGAAGTAGATTTTTAGGAACTGAAGGGCATACTAACGTCAACACCAATAATGATATTGCCGAAGCTAGGAAAAGATTATATGGTCTTTTGTGACGCGTCAAGTATTGGGCTTGGAGCTATCTTGATGTAGGACGAGCAAGTCACTGCGTATGGATCTCATCAATTAAAGGCTCATGAACGGAATTATCTGACGCGTGACCTTGAGCTCGCAGCTGTTGTGCATGCATTACGCTGTTGGAGACACTATTTGTTGGGAGAGAATTTTGTGGTATTCACTGACCACAAAAGCCTCAAATATATCTTAACTCAACGAGATCTAAATCTAAGGCAATTCAGTGGGTCGAGTACCTGCAATCCTTTGATTTCGAACTGGCCTACACTCATGGGAATGGAAATTCAATAGCCGATGCGCTAAGTCGAAAAACTCAGTCGCAAGTGGTTCAGGAATCTAATGAGGAGTGGAAGATGATGGCCCTATTTACAGAGATGCACATTGAGGTTCAGGAGGGTCAGGTTCAGACTGTTCTCTCAGCCTTAGCATTGACATCTACTCATTTGGAATGGTTTAGGGAAAGACAGTTATCAGATCCAGAAGGCCTTGTTCTACAAGAGAGTGTCACTGATGATGCCGCTACAGACTGGTCCATGGATGAGGGTGATACTTTATTATTCCGTGGGAATGTATGGGTCCCATTAGACATTAGAGAGGAGCTGATGAGGGATTTCCATGCCTCAGCATGGGCATTTCACCCAGGCATCACCAAAATGTATCGTGATTTTCAACGATAGTACTGGTGGCCCAGCATGAAGCGGGAGATAGCTGGTTTTATCACGCGTTGTTCCACCTGTCAGTAGGTGAAGGCGGAACATTAGTATCTGGTAGGTTTTTTTTCAGCTGTTTTCGATTCCAGAGTGGAAACGGGACGATGTCTCTATAGACTTTGTAACCGGTTAACCCAGGTCACTTCGTGCCAATGATGTAGTATGGGTTATCGTCGACCATTTGACGAAGGTCGCGCATTTCTTACCAGTGTGGGAGACCTTCACGTTTGATGACTTGGGAAGACTATATTTCAAGGAAATAGTGAAACTTCATGGAGTACCTCGATCTGTTGTCTCGGATAGAGATCATCATTTTACATCTCGGTTCTGGCAGGGTTTACAAAGGGCCTTGGGTACGCAGCTCCTGAGCACGACTTATCACCCGCAGACTGATAGACAGACCGAGAAGACTATATAGGTACTAGAGGATATGTTACATGCCTATGTTCTCGATTTTGGAGGTTCATTGGAGAAACACATTCCTCTTGTCGAGTTCAGTTATAATAATATCATTAAGGCTACCATTGAGATGGATCCTTATGAAGCCTTATATGGTAGGCCTTGTCGCTCGCCTTCGTGTTGGATTGAAGTAGGGGAGGCAGCTATTCTTGGACCATGTCTGGTGCAGTAGACTACAGAGCAGATACAACTTATTAGGAATCGTATGCAGACAGCTCAGTCTAGACAGCAGTCCTATTCTAACAAGCACCGAAGACCTCTTGAGTTCGAGGTTGGGGACCAGGTTTTCTTGAAGGTGTCACCCAAGTTGGGGGAGAGACGCATGATGTTTTTCTTGTATCTTAGCTACGCCGTCACTTTTCAGATCCGACTCACGTTTATCAGCCTGATGAGGTTGAACTGAATGTGGATGCTTCCTTTGAGGAATATCTGATGTGAATTGTTAACCAGAGCATGAAGACACTCCGTGGTAGTTCAGTTCCTCTTGTATGGGTGTTATGGCAGCACGAATGGGTATACGATGAGAGCTAGGAGCGAGAGGCTGATGTACGTTCTCAATGGCCGGAGAGTTTCGTCGATGAAACCTCAGTACCCTCGGAAGGATAACATGAGGACGAGCTGCTTTATGGAGGGGAGGTTGTAATGACCCGACCCTTTGGCAAAGGTACGGATTGTTAGTTTTTCTTTTAAATCTGTCCTTTAAGCTTGTTTAATGTGTGTATTGTTCTAAGGAAGGTCCAGGGAGTGTCCAGAGTTTGTTCGGAGCCCGAGATTTTGAAAAATGGACTTGCAGACAAGGTTACACGGCCTGCGCATGGCTTGCACATAGTTTGGGTAAACTGTGTGGCCTTTGGTCTGGAAGTAGGGAGGTGCACACAGTTTGCGCACGGTTTGGGTAAACCGTGCGCCTAACCTGTGCGACCCTTTTTCTGGAGGTGGGGAAGTGCACACGGTTGGGTAAATCGTGCCCCTAAACTGTGCGACCCAGTTCTGGGTAGAAATTACCTTTTTCCCTTAAATCTATTTTAAGGCTTAATCCTTCTCTCTTCCTCCTTCTAGTGGACAGAACATAGGGGAGCCTCTTTGAGCTCCCAAACCCTCTTCTCACTCAATATCTTTTGGTTTCTTCCCCTGGTGTCTGTTCCATGATCCGATAGAAGCATTAGAAGTTCCAAGGTAAGTCTTACCTCACGCATCCCTTTCTCCTCGGCAAATCTTTCCTTCCGTCTTGTTATTTTGATGCAGGCTCATATGCCCTATTTTTAGGTAATTGGACTCTAACTCAAATCTCTTCCAATCTATAGTGAATCTGAGTTCGATATCAAGCGATCCTACTCCTATAGCTCTATGGTAGGTGGTCACGTGGTTTCCATTTTGTATTTTCTTCTTTTTGAGTTATTGTTGTCGTTCCATGGTTTGTCTTTCGCCAAAACCCATATTTATATTGACAGCTTCATATCTAAATGAATTGTGTGGTATAAGAGTAATGAATCCAACCTTGTTTGGGTGTTTGGATTTGTTATGGACTGGGAGTGGTCAACCATAAGTGCTATGACTTGAGAATTGTCCCCTTTTTACCTTTGAACCTTAATGGAATGTCTTGAAAGGGCATTTTCCATGTTAGGAAAATGAGATGGATTGGTCAAAGGTTGGCTTGGATGAGATAGCCTGAACCCATTGAATGAATTGAAATGTAAATTTCCTTGAGATAATTTTTTTCCTTATGATGTGATTGGGAAATTCCATGCATTTTTAATTTGATGTGATATAAGATGTTTTTCCATATATATTGTGATGTGAATGGTTATGATTTGCTGTGTTGACATGCTTTTGACAACCTGTGTTTGGGCGGGAGGCGTTCTTACCCCATGCCAGATAAATCTCAGTGATTGAGGATGAGAGGAATTTATACCTCGTGCCTCTATAACCTTACAGGTGAAAGGTATTTCTACCCCACGCCAACTACAGTGATTAAGGACGAGAGGCATTTATACCTTGGGCCTATATAACCTAATGGGTGGGAGGCATTTCTACCCCACGCGAACTAAAATGATTTAGGTCGAGAGGAATTTATACCTCGTGCCTATATAACCTTATGGGTGGGAGGCATTTCTACCCCACACCAACTACAGTGATTGAGGATGAGAGACATTTATACCTCGTGCCTATATAACCTTACAGGTGGGAGGCATTTCTACCCCACGCCAGCTACAGTACTTGTGGATGAGAGGTATGTTTACCTCGTGCCAATGATAACCTATATACCTCTAGTATTTTTTCAGATTTGCAGCAATGAGATGAAGCAGGTAGACCCGCCAGGTGTCCTTATGGAACCTGAGTGGGAGGGTTGTTTATTTACTTTGTTTTACTTACTTGTAGTCTATTACTAACTTTTCTTGTGAACACCTATTTGGATTACTCGTAGACATTGTTGGTGGTGGCCTACTGAGACTTGTCTCACACCCTACAGGGGTGACCTCTTTGGCACCCATGTAGACTTTACTGCTACAAGTACTATTAGGGGAAAAAGCCCAGCTTCAGGTTGTTAACTTATGTATGTTCTAGCTGGAGATCTAGAGCAGAGGATCGAGCTTGGCTAGAGATGCTCATGGACTACTTTTCTTCTTTTTTCATTATTGTACTAGAATGCCATGCATCCATTTTGTATCAGACACTGCCTATGTGGCTTTGGTATATTTATCAGGGTTTCCTAACTTATGTTGTTTGGTTGTATGTTTCCCCCTTTTCTCCTGTTTATCCAATTGGTTGTGCTTCCGTAATTTCAATTACTTTGCTGCTATTCCGCTGTGTACTCTGACATGGGGGTACAGTCTCCCCAATGACTTACCATTACACCCTCACTGCTAGCCGGCAGCCCGTAGCCTATGGGGAGATGAGCTAGGGGTCATGTGGCCAACCAGTCTCAGGGCTCGGGTTGAGGGGCAGCCGGGTCTGGGACGTCACAATGTGTTTCCATTGACACTGATTAAATTATTTTTTATTTTAATTAATGAAATATATATTATTCTAAAGACTAAGGAAAAATATTATTCAGGTTTTAAAAATCAAAAATATTTATTAATGGATTAAATATTAAATATTAATATTTAATCGGGTGTTCAATAAATTATATAGGAGTTCGACCAGACCAAGACATTGTTTGTGGAAAAATATTTATTTAATATCTGGTTAAATAGTATTTTTTTATTAGGCATGATAGTGGGTATATTCCAAAAAATAATAACAATATTATTATTATTATTATGTTATGGATTTTAATAAATTTTATTATAATATTTAAGGGATGACATGCAATTAAATAATATTTTAATGGAAACCATAAGTCTATGAATATATGGTTATGTCTAAAGTGTAAGTTTATTTACTAAATAGTGAATCATTGCATAATAATAAATTTCTCACTCAAATTCCACTATATCATTTCCTCTCAAGAGCATGAAACTCAAGAGTTATTTCTTCAAGATCAAAGGATGATTGATTAACATGAATGATGGAATACAATTGATTCACCACACTAGAACCAGAAATAAATTTTCATTGATTGAAGATATAAGGAGCATATTTGGATCACCACTAGAAGTATTATACACATGAATCCATATAACACAATAAAGGTAATCTAGAAAAGTCATTTTGGATGATCAACATCAACATTGAATAAATGATACCTAGACAAGGTAAATCATTTCATTAGATCTAAATAAATTAATTATAAATTCACTTATAAGATTCTCTATAGGGGCTTTGGTGAACTCTAAAATATAATAAATTTTAATTTAATGCCAACCAAATGTGAATCCACTGCACCCCTAACGTACATATATTACAAACACACCAACATATATTTTATAAATGTATTTAAAAATAATTATACCAATATATATATGTATATGAATAAAAATAATTTATTTATATACATAAATAAATATAAATATAATAAAATTTATAATAAAAAAATAATAGGGAAGTGGTGATGGGGTTAAAAATTTACAAGTGATGTTAAATGATCGATTCCTTAAATGCACGTTGGTGAAAACGTAACTAGGCAGTGGAAAAGAGCTATCAAATGGGAATTGAAACAACTAAAAAGGATGGGTGCATGATATTGGTGATACGAGGTGGGGAGGGGTGTGTGAGAACTCAAAAAATAATATTTTATCTAAATTTTATTAGTGCTAAAAAAAGTAGTGATAAAGGGTGTCTTTATTAGTGCTAAAAAATCATTAATAAAGCCTTCATTTAATAGATATTTGGTTTTAGTACTGATAAAGTAACCCTTTATTAGTTATTTTTTCTAGAACTAGAAAATGGGGCCTTTATATATGATAGAAAATAAATGATTAACAAGGAACCCTTATCATCACTTTTTTAAGCACTGATAAAGGCCATGAATTCTAATTATGCTTAATATAGAAATTTTTTATCACTGATAATTCCTATTTATAGTGATATTAAATGTGTGATTTGTAGTAGTGACTTCCATAAAAATTTGTATCAGAGAAGAGTTCATTGATTTTAAAGATGTTCTTGATTATATAGAAGGTTTAGAAGTTCTATGGATAGAATGATTTAAATTTCTGGAGAGTGAAAATTTATGATCCACTTTCCCATAATGGGCTTGATGAAGCTTTGGAAGGAGGTTGGAAGAAGATCACTACTGTCATTACTATAAGAGATACATTGAACAATTTTTTGAGGATATAGACCGAAATGTTTTAAATAAATATCATTCTATGTTGTTGTTGATGACTAGTGACATGGTTTTGAGGGAAGTGGTATATGAGTCTTCTTCCAAGGAAATATGTATAAATCTTGAGCATCTTTACATGACTAGATCTATTTTACAAAGGTTAAAAAACATAATACATATTAATAATTTCAAAATTTTCTCATACACCATATGTAGATAAATATTTTAATTTGGTTAGAGATTATATGGTGTATTGTAGAGATTCTATCACATTCAGGGATTTAAATTCATCTATCATGTCTAGGGATCTTCAGATTTATGGTTTGAATATAGTGGACAGTGAGGTGAAGTTTATTACCGTGTTACTTAGTACAAAGGGTCAACATGAAGGTAAAATAAAATAAAATAAGGATGGTAGTTGGTTTAAAAAAATTTCTATCAATGTAGAAATACCAGCCAAATTAATAGATATTTTCCTGAGAGTTCATCCTAGGATAACATGGCTCAAAATAATGTGGTATACCCCAATTTCAATAATTTAATAATTATCTAAGTCTGGATATCAACCTTTTTTATAGAGTAGTTGTATCTATAAAATTATTTTATTCTATATTCCTAAAAATATATCTGGATGCGATTTTACGTGTCCCTTAGTAAGAAGAGAGGGTGTGGTTATAGAAGATTTTCTGAGCTATTTTGGTTCAGGTAGAGACTTGTATCCTATTTGTTTTTTATGTTTTGATGTTTTTTTAAAATTCATTTTGAACCATCTCACTATTTTGTTTTTTATACATAAATGTTGTTTTTCAATTTTTATTTTCTTTTTTAGGAATTACGTAATGTTATTGTTTCTTTAGGTGTCTTACATGCATGAGAAAACTTAATGAGGCCTCTAATGGATTGTGAGTATATGGTTGTAGTTATATAATGTGGAATCCCATGTAATTGAAATTATGAGTTTTGGTTAATTAAATTTCTTATATTATTTATTTATCCTTGCTTGTTTTAGTAGTTTCTACAAGTATATGTGTTAATACGGGTTGTCATGTTCCACTTTGGTACATGCATGGTAGTTGGTCAGTCTCAAATGATTAGATTTTATTTTAGGATCTTTTTTAGTGAATACTATCCAAACATGATGATAGGTTAGGATATTATAGTCCTTCAAGAATATATGTCCTATTTTTTTAAAATTATTTTGTAAGATATAGATTTCTAAAATTTTGAATGTTTTGTTGTTAAAAGTAAAAATATTTATTTTTTTATTTTTTGATTCCATGAATAATCTCTCATTTTATGCATTCCACTCATTTTAGTTTCATTTAACATTGATTTAGTGTGGAAGTTTAATGGTGTGGGCTACCCTTATGTGATCATTGACTTACCTTTACACATCTGTGGATTGACCCTTATGCAGGTAGGGCATTGAAGACACTTAAATTTATATGATCGGGGATCCCTTTTATGGATATGGTTTTGTTCACACCACCCTTAAATAGTGTTCTAGTGGCCATTAAGAAGTGGTCGATCAAACCTCACATATGTGGGTAGTGGGATAATTACCTTTACATAGATTGTTGTGTACCCTTATGCAGCGATATGCATTCAAGATCTATTGCAATGACTTATTCCAAATGATCCTTAACCTATTGTGTATCCTGATACTATTAAGGTTGTTTTAGGGATTTTTTTCTTCATTTTTTTAAGTTCCAAATATCCGTGGTTATGTTGAGTGAGATAGAATTCAAAGCTCAGAGAAGGTTCATGCCAAGATAGATTAAGAGAGATGGAAAGGAAAAGATCTAGTTTGAGGGATCTTTTAAAGTCTTGTTGGTTTCAAAACTATTGTTTCAAAAACTCTAGTAAGTTGGTTCCAGTGGACAGCTCCTAGATTTTTGAGTTTTGAGGTGGAGGAAAGTGGCCACAATAGTTTGGAGGGTTTCTTCAATAGGTGAGGTCAAACCATATTAAGGGGGTTTTGACATGTCCTTTATTTTTCTTGTCAATCATTTATCTATAGTATATTGCTTGTGATTATTTATTCATTCTTAGGAAAGATTCATTGCATTTTATTCCTTTGGTTCGATCAATTGTCATTGTGTTTTTCCTTTTATTTTATTTATATTGTAATTTTCAGTTTTTTATTTTCTTAATAAAAATATAGTGGTGCGAATATTGTTATTTCCCTAGAGTTGGACCAAAACGTCTGAACCATGTAAATATGGTGTTCCCTTTTCTTTTTATGATTTTATTATTCTCATTTTGGTTTTTTGTATAATTTTTTACCAATAGACTTTTCTCTTTTTTTTTGATTATCACTTTCTTATCAAATCATATTTTGTCTCATATCTTGTTTTTTATTGTGTGGTGGGTCATGTGATACTACATCTTACTATAGAGTAGTTTGTGTCTCTAGTTCTTTCCTCCCCATAAAAATATGATTATGAAAATTTTAATTAATATTTAAACTATTAATATCATTTGAGACTGGAATGAAGAATTGATTATAGGAGAGACTATGGATCCCAATGCGAGTGTTACCTGATATACTGTAAAAGCCAGCAATGGGTATCGGGTTATAGAATGAATAGTTGTACATTGTCCCACGAGATCCATTAGGCACTTCATATCCTACCAACATGTTTTCATGATAGTTAAATTATCTCAATAATTTAGTTATTTCACTAATAGGTACCCATTAAATGTATAGTGTGCGTCCAATGGTTTTAGATACAAAATCTCAATAAATTACTATATTTTGGTATATATAAGTGATATTTTTTATGTTAAATAATAAAATATTTTATATCATTATAACTTTATTAAGATTCAAATAATATTCTTATAACACTCTGATTAGTGATGGTTAAGTGATTGATTATTATTTGGTTTGGTGACAATAAATAAATATGTAAAAGATGATGAAGAAATAGATTGATTTTAAAATTCAAACATGGAAATTATTTATATTAGAATGGTATTAGCTTAAGAAGACATGTTAGATGATATTTTTATTATGAGTTAGACTCCTTATAAAATGAGATATTTTAAAAAATTAACTATGATAATTTAAATAATATTTTTTAAGTGTGGAATTAAATATTAGTGTGCACAATTTGAAGGAAAAGTCTTGCTTTCCATCAAGAATATTTTTTTCTCTAAATGATTTTATTTCAGATTAAAAACTGACATTTATATTTTTAAAATATCAAATAATTAATGAAAATTGAAGTTCCATCTTATTTAATTGCGATTGAATTCATATCAGAAAAATTATGTAGAAAATCAGAATATGAATCTTGTTTTTGATATGTATAAACTTATTTATAGAATTTGATGAAGTTCATTATTAGGTTGAAGGAAGATCTTCTTGTACATGTTCTAAAAAATCCACCATACTGTGTATATTTTTTTATTATTATTTTATCTAGTTATAATATATTAAGATCAAGTTAATCTTTATCAGGATAAATCTATAGGGTTTTGATAGACTTGTTTTTTCATGACAATATAAATATCTTTTTTTATCACTCTAAAAGGGATTTATCAGTGAAAAACAATCATTTAGAAGTTTGATGATCATAGGGGGTATCAATGACAAAAAATCACTAAAAAAATTCCATTTTGATTTCTATATAATCACTAATAAATCGAGTTTTCTAATCGCTTTTTAACAATGAGAATGGACACACCATTTTCAATTCCTTAATTATGGAGAGAAAGTTCACACTGGATTATTACAATATAGTTTTATTGCTTCAATGACTCACTAAAAAAATAAAGATAAAAATAAGTAAAAAAATCAACATTATTAAAATTTAAGATTATATAATTTAATGAATAAATATATCTCTTTTTTTGACAACATATTTTTACATTTATTTATTGTTACAAAAATTACTAAATACCATATCATTGATCCCAATTTATGTTAGTATTGTATTTTATTCAATATGCATCAAGAAGATAAGTAAACTAAATTATTCAAATATGTGATAGAGGGGAAGATATTGGATGATTGTAGTTTCCATTATTTTTGAGAAAAATAAGAAGAGTTCTAAAGAAAGGTGTTACGTTGAGAAGTGACTTGTGAATATTATCTGTGGTTTAATGATTTTCCTTATGGATTGGATGTTTTGTGAGGTGATATCATTATTCATATGGAAAATAAATCTAATAAAGGTATTAGGAACTGATGTGTAGAATCTTTTAGTGCCATTTTATGAGTTTAAGGTTGTGTTTCCTTGGTATTTAAGTAGACTCGTTCACTTCATAGAAAAGGTTTTTTAATGATGCCACTACTTGGTATTTCATTTATATATCTGGATCAAGAAGAATTGGTGAATATAAAGATAGTTATTTCCTTGTGTGTTCATGTATATATATTATATGGAGACCCACATGGATGATGTTATAAGAATTATATAGTAATAAACCATCAAAATAATGCTATGTTTTGAGGTTACTATGATTAATTGAGTTTGACTTCATTTGAAGATGAATTTTGATGATTGATGTATGGATATTAAAGCTTATGGATGGTACTAATGTTGAATGTAATGTCTAGAAAATTTTATGGAAGTTGGAAGACCTCATGATTGATTAAGGCCTTAGAATATTATAAGATAAAATGGTTACCTATTTAAAGGAAAATCTTAGTTTATGTATGCTTCATTAGGGTAATTACACCTTGTATAAATGTGAGAAAAAAAATCCAATGAGCCACGTAACGGTACATAATGAATAATTCATAGCATTAAGGTAAAGTGAGAATTATACTATTTTCGTAAAGGTATTCTTTATCATATGTAAAGGTTACATAAAAAATTAGTTTCTAATATAAGGTTGTTCAAACTATGGGAAAATATAATCCAAACATTTCATGAGTTACATAAATGAAATCCAAACATTTCATGAAGCTTCTCAATGACACTGAAGATAATTAAGAATCTGTGTAAAGGTATATAATAATATTATATGTTTAATAACATTTAACTCAATCTCTTGTCAATTCTCATGACCAATCTTCATCTATGATAGTCTCTTCACATGATAGATATTCATATTCAGAATATTTTATATGCGGTCAATCCTCAAGGTTGATCCTCGATTATAATAGTCACTTCACACTGTCGACATCCACAGCAAAAAGTTTATATATGAAGTTGATCCATTGAGTTTAGAAACATATATGGACACTTTACAACCTTGTGGTTTATTTTAATAACTTATATAATTTTCAAGGGTTCTACTATGTGGGAATTTGAGATTCTATAATTTATTTTATGATGAAATAAGTATAATTTACTAAGATGATGACAATGTGATGTTATTCATGGATCAAACATCATGATAAAACACATGATCTTAATCTTATCTAAGACCAAAGGGGGTAAACTAGATGATAGAGAAGAAGCTAATGTTTATAGAGTTCCATGAAACAAAATGAGATGCCCTGTCACTATGATTATTTAGAGATATCAAGCAAAAATAAATTAAAAATTATGTAGAGTATTTAATTGAAAATGAGATGGTGATAATTAAAATATCATGTGAAGGAAATATTTCGATACCTCGGCCATATTTTATGTAAGACTTTGAATGAAATATTTGACTCAATGATTCTAAGATTGAATGTGTCAATACAAGAAACTAAGATCTAAAAATATTTTGATAAATATTATGGAAACTATATTTATGAAAATATGTTTGAATATATAATAATAGGATCCTGAGAAAATGGTGAGAGTTGATATGATTTTTTTTCATCCTTTACATTCTCTGAGTCAAAGAAGAAGAGAGAGTTCTTGTGTTTTCCTTTCAAAATGAAGAATAAGAAGTGGGATAATGAGATGTTATCCTAGCATATTGATCACCCTCATGATGATATATTGAGAGAGGAAGCCTATAGTAACCATTTTCTATTGAAGTATAGAGAAAAGTGTATTCAGATGTGATAGTATAGATCACATATCAATCTATGTAGTTGATAAACATAGAATATAATCATATTCTATAGAATTCCATGGAATCTTGAGGAAGCCCATCTAATTTCTGCAAGGGAGGAAGAAGATAATTCATACAGTCCATGAGGGACTCGAGCCATTATAGGTGTTCTTTCTTTAAAAAGGTGAAAGTCTGTTCTCTTTCACAATGGGACTGTAATCCCTCACTATATTTATACCTAGTTAGTTATAGGATAAAAAGTTTAAAGTCATTTCATTTCTCATGGAATCTTTTATATTTAGAAGGAAGTTTTGCATAGTGGTTAATAACCATGATATATAGGTGATGTTGTCATTCTTAGGGAGGAAAATCTCATTAAAAAAACCTAGTATTATCTTGTGTTTCTTTCCTATTCTATACCTTCATACCAAACAAATATGAGAAATAGAAATATATATTCACTCACTAAAAATCGAATAGGTGATAAATGGATAACTATTAAATTAGAATAAAATTATACCAATATTGATTAACCCCTCCAAATGTTGTACACATACCTATGTGATCTAAAGTAAAATATATAGAAAGAAAATGTTTATAATAATATGTTATGAAGGAAATAGTTCTTTTAGTTATAATAAACCTTTGAATTATACCTAAAATTGAAATTATTAATTTATAACCATAAATTAAAAACAAGTTTTTTCTTAAGAACAATAAATAAATTTACAACTAATTGAAAGGAAATATAAATACTGACTGAAAATTCTTTTTTTTTATTTTTTAAATATCCGCTTTATGGGTAAGCGGTAACCATAGAACCACAAAACCCAAACGTTACACCAACCGTGGGATACGAAAACAAATGAGAAAATTCAAAATTCAAATAGTTACAAGACCCAAGGAAAACTCGAGCCATGAGAAAATTAAATCGGTCAATGCATCGAACTCCACACTCTACACCTCGAACCGCGGACCCATCATCATGCATTGCCATCCTTGCAGGTACACCGCCATCTTGCAGGAACCATCAACCTTGCTAGAAACACCAAATCCAGTGGGTAAAGCAACCAGAAAAATATCATCTTCATCACCGCAAAATAAAATAAACACCGCTCCTCAACAAGAGACCGGCCCTGCATCCTAATACGGGATCTCAAATCCACAAGAAACAAAACAAAACCGCATCTTGAGAACAGGAGAGTCGTCCTTCTTCCATCAGAGCATCAACGCCGGTAGGAGTCACGACGACGCCTTCAACCAGCATCTACCGAATCACCACACCACAGAAGAAAAAACCAGACCAAAGAACAGAAATTCCCACCGCAACCAGACAAACCGACCATATCCAGCACAACAAACCCTAGTGAAACTCACCTGAGAGGAGATAGAACCCAACAAACCGCCGACGCAAGAGTGTGACCCTCCAACGTGAAAACACCCCAGGAAAACGGTGAACTACTGAGATCCGAGCCAGAAGCGCTCCGAAGAGTATGTCGTCAACCAGATCGGTCTTACACCCGAGGCTCTGAACCAACAACCACCAAGGCCCGTAGAGCATCTCCGCAGCCGATGGGGAGACCACTCAGACGCCACAGCAGCGGAGAACGACCACCACCACCGAGCTCGAGAAGGAATCGCCGCGCTGTCCGCCGCGAAGGAGCTGGTTGCGGTGAGAGGAATCCCTAGTGCGAGAGCCCTTTACGGGCCCATCATAAAGGAAATATAATTACAATTTTGGTCATTTTGACTACACTAGGAGTTGACATGACATGTGGTTCATTCCTACATTCCATAAATTAGTATTATATTTTTTTCCAATAGTTTCATGACAATATGATATCATTTTCGAGAAATTGATTTTGTTACGTACGTTTTGAACAAGCATGTCACTTTTAATTTGAAAAAAACAAATTCTATTGTTTAGACCACACCACACATCATAATTTTGAGACATTAATTATTATATGTTAGAAATGAATCAAATACCATTAGTTAATTGTTTAATGATAAATCATGTACATTTGATCAATTTTGATTATGTGATGTTCACGTTGTACCTCTTGAAATTTAAATATAGAAAAATAAAGTATTGGTTATTCTGATTACAATACATTCCATAGTGATGTGAGGTTAATTCTTTGAGTCAAAAAATGAATCAAAATATATTTTACTATAATTTAAAAAAAAAACTGATCACACTCTCTTATAATATATCAGGTGACACATACTTTCAAAAAATGTCACTTTTAAATTGAATAAGATACACTTTTGGTCATTGTCACTACATTGAGAGTCAGAATTTTGTGAGGTTCATTCTTACATTCCATAAATGAACCAATTATTTTTTCCTAGAGTTTCATGATGGTTTGATATCATTTTAGTAGAATTTATCACAATAATCACATTTTGACTTAAATTGACACTTTTAAATTAAACACACGTGTCTTCCGTCATTCTAAACACATCACATGTCAGAATGATGTGTGGTTCATTATTAAATTCCCAAAAAGAATAAGTAGTAATTATACTATAGTTTCATGAAAATATGAGAGTGTTTTTATAGAATATGGAATTTGATATACATTTTTAATATAAATGTCAATAGTCATACTTTTGGAAATTCCAACCACACTGAGAATTAGAATGTCATGTGTTTCATTAAAATATTCCAAAAATAAATAAATGATTATTGAGTTAAATCTTTATGACAATTTGATATCATTTCTTATAATTGAGCATGAAATGTATGTTTTGAACTAAAATGCCTTCTTAAAATTAATAACATGCATTTTTAGTCATTATGACCGTACCACATATCCAAATGATGTTTGGATTATTCTTAAATGACACAACCACATAAACAGTTATTTTCATACAATATAAAACAAATATGAATCTGTTTTCTTGAAGTTGAGAATGTGATGTATGTTTTTAACTAAAATGTCAATTTTAAACTACAAAAGACACACTTTTGGTCATTAAAACCAAAAATAGAGTTAGAATGAATCATGGTTTATTGGTATATTACATAAATTAATCAAAGATTATTTCCTTATAGCATCATGATTATACGATAACATTTTATCATAACTGAGAATGTGATTCATAATTTGAAATAAAATGTCACCTTTAAAAGAAAATCAGACATTTTAGGTCATTCCAACCACACCACACATTAGAATAACTTCTAGTTCATTTATACATGTCTAAAATGAATAAAATACCATTTAAGAAATTTTTAAGGATAATTTAATCATATTTTCTCAGTGTTGAGTATGGGACTTGTGCTTTTCACATCTTGAAAACTTAAAATAGGGAAATACACTTTTGGTCATTTTAACCACATCAAAAGTCTGAATTATGTGAGATTCACTTATACATGACACAAATTAAAAAAAATATTTTCTATAACACTCTATATTTTAGGAAATATTTACCCTCCTTAATGTATATTACTATTACTCTTAAATAATTATACATACATATTTGTAGGAACTAAATTTGATTTGAAAATAAATCTTACATGATACGAATAAAACTGACACTTTATTCATTCCTAATGAAAATTTAAAAAAATGAAATACCATAAATTATTACATAACATGGTTGATTATATCTGTTAAAATTTCATAAACTAAAAGGGGGTAATAAATAGAAAATAATATTATATTTACAACTAAAAATCCTTATGGATCATATTCAACCTTGAGGGTCACCAATAGTTGAAATAAACTATAACGAGAAACTATATAATGAATAGATAGTGTCATCTTTATCATGGAATGAGTGGTGTGATTTTTTAAGTGATAAGGGAATGAATGGATAATTTTATTAAGGCTATATATAGGAACAAAATCTGATTGTCATAAACATGATCAAGGGAATGTTGGTTAATGGAAATAAGGGTTCTGGAGATATGGTCATTGGATATACATAGATCCAATAATTATAATGAAGTTATTTTTTTAGTAAAAAATTTAAAATAATATATGGAAAAAATAATAAATAATGAAAGAATATTTTATTAATTTAAAATATTTTATTAGAAAAATATTTTTATATATTATATATTATTATTAAATAAAGGATTTAATTAAATAATGAATTTTTTATTTAATAAAAAGGTATTGATAATATACATAATAAAATAAATTAACAATCATATAATAGTTATTACCAATAAGGTAATAATAATAAATTGTTTTAAGAATTAAAATACTTTTTTTATAAAAAATTATGATTTTATGAATTCTGAGATCTTATATTAAAATTAATCAATGTTTGAAATTAATTTTAATAAAATTGTTTTCGTATTTTAGATATTATATAAATATTTTGAAATATGTTCATCCTTATTTTTAACAAATAAACGAGTTACCAATGTAGATATTATTTACCATGTTAAAAAAGTTATTTTTCAAATTATTTTTTCCATTAATCTATGTAATTTTTATATAAATAAATTAAATTGATCAATTTTATAATATTAATCTGATATGATAAAAAATAAATTAACTATAGTTTAATTAGTAATTGATTTTAAATTAGGTCAAGAAATCTTAAATATTAAAGACATTTTTCTACAAATTTATTTTCTATATATTATATATTTTTATTTAAAATCTGATTATCTAATGTGTAGATATTGAAATAGATTAAATACAGTCTATATTTGGATTTATAATTTCAAGTTTATATAGGAGGGTTCATCTTATGTTTTTAGTAAAAAAATAAGGACCATCGTTAATTTTTAATCACATAAATAAGGGTAAAAATGAGTAACATAAAGTGAATCAAATTATACTAAATTAACTTTCAAAAAAAACTTATATAAGATCTTTTTTAGGTTTTAATGTCACACTAACATTTCTCACCAACGTATAATTACCTAAATCAACTAAATTTCATGCAATATCATTCTCACCCCTCACTCACCACTCAATTTAAAGGGGAGGTCCCTCTTTTTTACCAATCAAAGTAAATCAATTCCACCCTCCTTAAGACACACATAGTATAATAATTCTTCTTGATCCCATTACCATTTTCATCTCCTAGAAGCCTATTCTATTTTTTAATTCCTTGGACATAATAATACGTCCTAATCCATCCATTTCTAGGAAGCCTCCAAGATAAGGATCAACTTTTTAACATGAGCATCAATCTCTCTATATCATTTTTTCTTATTTATATTACAAATCCAAAAATATTATAAACATAACAATATAATGAAATAAGTATAATTAATGTACTGAAATTTCATTATATTGATGGGATAATCATTTTCTACCTTCCTCTAACTATTTGAAAAATGAAAACATCGTTCGTGCGTGCATGTGGACTACAAAATCCATGGATGAAATGTTTAGTTTTTTATCAATTTTCTAGTGTATATTTCAATAAATAAATGCATACATACAATTTTATAGTGTATATTTGAAACATTATACGTGAAATTTAATTTTAAAGGGAAACATTAAATATTCTCATAGATCTTTTCAATGATATTTTTCAATGATAATTGTCGATGATAATTTACAATAAAAACTTACTTTGAAATTATCTTATGTGAATTTAAAATGTATACTTTCAAAAAATGGTATAGAAATTTAAAGTTACCAAGGAAGGTATCTAATTGATAGTTAATTTCTAATAGAATTATAAAAAATAAAATAGAAATTTTCAATGAAATCTCTCGTGAAAAATTCTTTTTACCAATTCCAAATTTTACACTATAAAAATCCACTGCATATTTATAATAAAATATTTGACTATAAATTTAGAGTGAAAATTTTATATTTAAATAACATATATTCAGTTAATTTATACAAATAAGAAATGTATATATTTATTCACTCTAATATATAGCACTTCATTTTTTTATTCATATATTTACATTATTTATATAAATACATGAGAACTCACACAGACAAAAATATATATATGAATTCATGTATATATATAAATTTATAATAAACATAAATAAAAATTTTCTTATTTTAATTTATATATGAATATTTTTTATTAATGGACTTATATTAATATATAATTATATCAATATATAACCAATATTAACATTCCTAACAATATATATGCACAATATTAAAATTTTATAATTATAAATATAAATTATCGATAGTTTTGAATTATTTATTTCTTTATTTATATCTATTATTTATCACTATATATGTGTATATAAACTTTTTTATTATAAATTTGGGGTTATCTACTTTTATTTTAATACATAAAAAACATATAGAAATGAAAATTTGTGAAAGTTATTATTATTATAAATATAAAATAAATATTCTTATAATAAATATATAATAATAAAAAATTCATAAGCTCAATGGTATAATAAAATGAGAATAAGTAAATTTATGGTACTCTATTAATATTGTTATAATTAATTTTTTAAAATATGATAAGCATATTTAAATATGATACCATCACATCAAATATTTAGTGTATATTTACTTCATAACATGAATTCAATTTAAATTCTAGTGTATATATACACAAATATATAAAAACATAGTGAATACATGTTTTCAAATATTAAAAATTGTGTGTGCGTGTGTGTGTATAATATTTTAGTTTGTAAAGGAGGATACATAATTTTATGTTTTCATGTATGTAAAAACACATTAAAATATTTTCAATAATATATATATATATATACACCTCAAATTCAATTTTTTTTAAATTTTCTAGATAAACCCACTTTTTTACTCGTTTGGGAGAGAAACCTTACATGAATTGAAATCCCTAGAATACATGACCCAAAGGCCCAAAGACACATGCCCCAAATGACAACAACTCCTCCTTCCTTTCTTCGGTCTACTCAAGCCAGTCTCCTCCCTGAATTTTTGTTAGTATCCTACCTCATAGTCTATGGTCATTTTTTATTAAATTTGTGTGTGACTACCCATGAACCATCGTGCACCCCATTATGTTATTTTTTATTGAGTAATAGGCTAAAGGACCAATAATGTTTTATTTCATAGAGTCCCTAATTCATATACTGTAATACCATATGTGATGAACAATACCACCGCTAAAATTTCTATGCTACAACACCAACAATACCAAAATGCTATAATACCACAAAAATTAACCACTACCAAGAATTTAGTTTGGAGTTGATGAAAGATCATAAGGAGACAACACTACTCAGGTAATCCCCCAACTGCATATATATATATACATACATGCATAAAACATGTATATGTAATTGAGTATATAGATAATTGATATATAAATATTTATAATAATTATAAGTATTCCTCATATATTTATTTCATAGTTTATAAATGTAATAAATGTCTATATTTATAATAACTATTGGAAATTATTATATAATTATAAATATATGTACTAATTATTATTTAATATTATACATTAATTTTTATGTAAAATTATTTTTTTATTTCAAATGGTAATTCTTATTTATATTTATATTTAATGTGTTATATTTATTATTACTATTTAATATTTATTAAACATTCAATTTTTATTACTGTTACATTATATATACTAAATATTTTTTATTTGTTTTATTGTAGGGAGAAAGAGAACTTTAGTCTAACTATTTTAAATGAGTAAAATTTATTTTTTAAAAATATTTTAATAAAAATCTAAGATCTAGGCCACTTTAATATATTTTGGAAAATCATTCTCCTTGAAAGAGATTTTCAAGATGCTAATTTAAGTGCATGTATCTACCATCTGTATGGTTTTCTATGTATTTCATTGAATGGGTTCAATGGGAATAAATGTATTTCAATACATCAAATAGTGTTTATGTGTTTTTATTTAATAAAATTCATCATTCATGACTATATGAAGAGGCATTAATGTGCTTCCTTGGATCATCCAATTTATATCTAGAGAAATCATTTGTATTTTGAGATCATTGAGAGCTCTATGTACAAGAAATAAAGGAAGGAGAAGGAGTGTTCGTTTCTTATGATCCTTGTTTATTTATGAAATTGAATTCCATTCTCTTCCCATTCCACTTTCTTAGTGATCAGTGAATCACAATAGGTTTTATTAAAGCCATATTGGTTATGAAACTAGAACGAGAATAAGAGAATATGATGTTGTTCTAGTGCAAATTTTTTTTTCATCATTCCACATAATAACCAAATCATAAATAAATATAAATTTTTTATATAGTTTTGATCATATATTGATCAATTAGAGTTCATTTCTAACATCCTATGATTTTTTATACAATTTTCAACCCTTATTTTGAACTATTTCAAACACAATTATACACCCACATTTCAAAAATTCTTCTCCCTTTTCACTAAATTAAAATTCAATAGAGAGACCATAAAAAGAGGTACGTCCATGTTGTATTCATAAAAATAATCAATTTGGAAGTCTCAAATGGAATATATCCTTAATTACAGTGATATATTTGTTCCATTTTTTTAAAAGTTATTCAACGCCAGTGCCTCTAAGGAAGTCATGTGTAGGTTCTTAGACAAGAAGACGATTGGTCAAATCCACCAATGAATTAATCACAACATCTACTACCACATTTCATAAGAAACTAATGCATAAAAACATTGGATGAAGTTAAATAATACACACCAAACAAAGAAGACATAAAAAATAGCGTAATCCAATTTATGACATAAGAGACTCGAAAACATGAGTGAAAGAGGTAAATCAACCTTAACAAAGAAGATGTAAAAAAATGTTGACAAGGATGAATCAATAGATCCTTGAATATAAGGTTTTTATGAGAATAATCAAAGATTCTCATTCAATACTACTTCATCAAGGAGATAAGGGTCCTTGGACTTGGTTCACACTAATATATTCGGTCTTGTAGAGGTGGAATCAATGGGAGGTAACAAATATTTCATCTCCTTTATTGAGGATGCATAAAAAATGTCATGGGTATTTTTCTTATGAATAATGGTCTGTGAATTAGATTTCTTCAAGATGAACCATGAAATATCTTAGTGTAAAACTAGAAGAAAATTGATCTATCTTCCATCAGAAAATAAATGATAGTACACATCTGGGTAGTTTGATGCCAATTATTGGATTTAGGGAATTCAATATGAGATTATGATCCCACATACCTCAAAACACAACAATGTTATAAAAATGATGAACATTACCATCACAAAGAAGCCTAACAGCTTGATGAGTTTAACTAAAAAGAATAATCCATTATGGGGAAAATCTATTCGAGTTACCTGCTATCTCATCAATAATTCAGCACTAGTCCCCATAGATTTCAATATTTCATAGATGATATGGTATGATAGACATCCATATTACTCTCATTTATGAGTATTTTGATGTTTATATTTTTTACATGAATCCAAAGAGCTTAAAAAGATTTAGATAAAAAAATTACACCATAAATATTTTTAGGATATGTAAATGAGGAGTTCATATACAAGATTAAGGATTAAAAGAAGAATAAGGTGATTAGAAGTAGTGATTTTGTGTTTTAGAAGAACTAGATGATCAAAGAAATCGAAAAGCACAAAATGCATCAAAGAGAATTTTCAGAATAATTAATTCCTAATTTAGATATTGTACTAAAACTGCTTACTAATAAAGTGGATGTGGTGAAATAAGACTCATCAGTATTAGACCAAGATGAAGGAGTGCAAGATATTTAGTATAGGAGACTCAATCCCATAAAAAAGAAGCTGAATAACCATCACTAAATCTAGGTGATGGTGTACCTCTAGAACATAATATTTCAAAACATTGAATATCTACAAATGAAAGGACTCATTTAAAAAGATATATTTAATTAGAGTACATATTACAAACTGAAGAGGGGGATCTAGAAAGATATTAAGAAAAAATATATCATCCAAGAAAAATATAGAGTTGGAATTAAAGAAATAATGATATGAAGTAATTGATGAAGAAAAACTCATATAATTATTATAAAACTTCACAAAGGTAAGAAGAATCTAAAAAATAGGTGTTCATGATGAAGAAGGATAGATGTAGAAAGGAGGAAAAGTATAATGTAAAGTTATTTTTCAATGTAATTATTCATAAGAAATGAGTTAAATTTTATGGGATTTTTTCACCCATAGTGAAGATATCTTTAATCATTTTCATTTTCAGATTGGTGTCTAGATTTAATCTAGATCTTTGGAATATGGATATGAAGACATACTATCCCCATAACTTCCTCATGGAAGAGATATATGAGATGAAATGTTTTCAAGGTTTTTATATAATAAAAACTCATGTCAAAAGTTAGTAATATATTGTCCAAACTAAAAAAATACCCTATATAGTGGTACGTAATGTTTGAATCATTCATAGAGAGTAAAATCTACAAAAGAACATAGATATATCGGTGTGATTATTTCAATATATTTAAGGATGATGAATTTTTTATATCATAATTTATGTTGATGATATATTGATCATTAGGAAAGATGTGATTAATATCATCTATATGAAGGAGTTATCCATGTATTTATATGAAATACTTGGGAGCATCTCAATAGGTTTTTGGGGATGAGGTCTACTCATGATAAAATGATGAGGTTATTATGGGTACCTCATGTAAAGTAGGTTGTATGTATTTTAAAATGTTTTAAAATGGATAGAGACAAATAGGTTATTATTAAAACACCTATTAATATGATGTTGAGAAAGAGTTCATGTTCATTATCCCAAGAATAAATTTAGATAATGTATATGTCATTATTATTTTCAGTGGTTATAATATTTATATATTCTATCATGTTTACGTGGACAACCATTTTCAATGTAGAGGAAACTATGATTTTTTTCTTCTTAAACATATGAAGTTGTATCAAGATACATTAAAGTGGATTGTGAGGCGTCTTAGAGGTATAATAAAACTATGTTTGTGCCATGGGGGAGTTTATCCACTATTGAAGCACTATACAGATGCATATATTTATGGAGATCCTAATAGTAGAAATTTTAAATTAGAATACATCTATACTATTATTGGAAAAGCTATATCATATGGATTAAGTTTTCATATGTTCATCACTTTATCCAAAACTAAGAATGTTAAATTGTTGTCGTGAAGGCTGGAAAAGTGATGTTGTGGATTAATCATTTTTTCTAAGAGGTTGGATTTGGATAGAAGAAGAAAATTATTCATTATTATAGTAAAAGTTCCTTGGAATTGAGAAATAACCCCATATATTATTCTTGAATGAAGCACATTGACATTTTCTATCATTGAATACAGAAGGTGATGGATCAATAAGTTATAAGAATTTTAAAGTTCCACATGATGGATAACCAAATAGATATGTCAAAAAAGGGGGTATCTTGAGAGAATCTATTTATTTTTAGATGATTTAGTGGATTTCATATGGTGGGGTTTGGGGGAGGGTAATAGATATAATTTTTATAGTTTCTAATTGTTGTTCATGAATATCCCAAATGCATATGTTTTTTTCTAACATTGAATGTTCTCAATGAGAATAAATGAAATACAATATGATAAATATGGTTGATGAATTTTTATTAAATAAAATATATCAAACATTACTTTATAAATAGGCCATTAGGATCTTCATTGGACTAACCAATTCAGATCCAAAAAGGTCATTTATAATGTTAGATCCTTGAGAGCTCCAAGTGAAATAAATAAAGTGTGTTGCAGGAGGGGGTGGTTCTTATAATCAATGTTCTTCGTAAAATAAAATTGTAATGTATTCCCATTAAACTTTTTTAGTGATAAGTGAATCACAAAACACCTATTAAGTTTATTCACCAACATGATATGTTTTTTTATCAATAAGGAGTGTCTTTTTATTAAAGTAAAGTTATGACCCAGTGCAATTCACCTTTTGGATATTAATATTTCTCATAAATTTGAGTATACCATGTGATTGTGACTTTGGTTGATATTTTACATCAGAAAAAAGTTTATTGAGTTTTATTAAACACACCATTATGAAATAAATGAGGTTATATACTGATGAAGTGTCTATATGAAGATGAAATTTGAGGTATAAAATTTCAATGGGAATAATTTTCAATTATGGAAAATGAAAATATAAGAGGTTCTGTGAAAGAATAATTGCATACTAGAGAATTGAAAAAGACTAATGGAGGTGATAGATAAGAAATAGAATGACATGGGAGAGAATGTTACTACCAAAATACATTTGGATTTAATAGACGAGGTCATATCAACAACTACTAAGAAAAAGACAATGAATGAATTTTTCATCTAATCTAATGAAGCTATATAATGCTAAGTCACTACATAACCAAAATATCCTGAATAAAAAATCGTATACTTATTAATGGAAGAGTAATATTTGATGACTGATCACATCAATAACCTCAATACCATGTTAACTTAGCTTGTGGTTTGGTGATACAAAATTTGGGATACTAATTGTGTTGAGATTCTAAATGAAATCTTGATAGGTTCATATGATCAACTCGTAATAAATATCACCAACATTATCTTAATGGATATACTAATCATCAATGACATTGCAGATGATGTTCTGGAATAATAAAGTCAAAACATGAAGAAATAGGATAAAACAATAATCTCACACATATTATATGGTCTATCATTGAAGATAAGGAGGATGGTCGAGCATGGTTCGAGTGTGAGAAAAAATCATGGTAGGTCTAAATGAAGGACCAAGAATAAGAAATTCACATGTTACAATTATGGGAAAATGGGTATGTCAAGAAAAACTATTAGAATAAAAAGAGTGATGGAATGAACTACCATATAATATGTGGAGTACTTATATAAATAGACACATGCTAGTAGGTAAAATAATTATGACTTATAAAGGTATAAAACTCTCAATGATGCATAGATAATCAACTCAGGGGAATCATGGAACTTGAATTCTTGAATGAATTGATTTGATTAGTATGAACCAATCTTGGGAAGAATTTTTTACATGGGTAATGAACATTGAATTAAAATAATTTGGATTGGTACCATCCAAATGATGATGGATGATGGTATTGTACAAATTATCTAAGGAGTACTCCATGTGAAGGGTGTAAAGAAGAACATATTGTGTTTGGGATAATTTAATGACCCCAGGTTCAAGGATTACATCAATAAATAAGTGAGAAATATTGTTAAAGGTTAAGTTATGGTTATGAAGAAAGATAATATCTTAAAGTATATAGAACCAATCCTTTCACACATATTCATACATGATTTTTAAACAGAAATATCCAATGATCAAAACGTAATTATTTTATAGACTAGTGTATTTAGAAGAATAAGATCAAAATACATCAAAAGAGAACTAAAAAATTACATCCTTATTTTATTCTCCATAATGATTTCCTTAATCCATTTGATCTCCTAAAAATGCATAGAATAAATTGGTCGAGGTTTACAATGTAGTTGTTTCTTCCTTTAAATATTCAATGAAAGCGCTTAAATACCATGAATCCAACATTGCAGATTGGCCTCACCTTGTCACTACTGATCTATACACCTATCAGTATGAAAACATATCTTTTTCACTATATAGTCATTATTAGAGGAGTATGAATAAAATATATCAATTTCAACATCTAATCATGAAACATGTTAAGTCATTTCCATCAATCATATAGGACAAGGTATCAAATTTCATTAGGATTATTTCAATGATAGCTAAAAAATCATCTTCATTTAATTTTAAAAGATATGTTTATTCTCTTAATTATGGTTCTATGATAAGAATAGATTAAGGTTCAAAAATTCAAGGATCAATAAACATATACATCAATTATAAGGGAAATTTTTCAATACATAATTGGTTTCACTATGCATGATTTATATCCTTCAATGAAATGTTTCCACCAAATTAATGGTGTAATGTCAAAGATGGGAAGGTTGCACCATGTGATAGATGTGATATTAGAAAATAATTTTTTGGAAGACAAATAACTTAAAACTGCTAAAAACAATGATGGGGTAAAAGATCTTATTTATTACCTTTTAGAAGTTCAACAATAAGATGATAATATTAAATTAAGAGATAAAAACATCAAAGAAACAATCAATGCAAGTTATACTTTGTACTTGTGTTATAGATCCACCTATCATTTCTGAATATACTATAAATCATTATATTATGATACATATTTATTTTGAGGAGTAATACATCATCCATTAAAATGTAATTGGAAATGCTAGAATTTGAAATAAAGCTTAGTGTGATAGAAAGATACTATGAAGAGGTTAGAGGGGTTTTTAAGGAAGAAAAATATAGATAATGCAGGGATTTATGAACTTGAAAACATGAAATATTTAAAAAAAGATACCTTTAGGCTGCACCAACTAGTTACAATACTACTTCCAAGAGAATTCTGGGAGATATGAAATTTAAAGACCCGAAAATTCTATATATATTTTTTAATTATTTCGGATTATTATGAGTTTGCAGAAATTGAAGGTGCTTGATTCCAATGCCCGGTGTTCCCAGAACGGAATTTTAAACTTTTTTAAGCTACATTCAGTAAATGTGCGGGTAAGAATTTATATCTTTTGAACTGGTGATCAAAATTGAAATATGAGGGAAGAGTTGAACTTGTAGTGCTGGGATTCGCTTAAGGGAGGCTTAATTTCGACGACAGTAGGTCAGGAGAAAAATATCGTCTTATGGACTTTTTTAAGAATATTAAAATAACATAAAAATGTTGTTTTATTTTTCTACCAAATGTTGTGTGGCGGTGGTAGTACCGCTGGGTTGTCAATCCATTTAATGGCTTGGCTCTTCTATTTTGTTACCACACCATTGAGAATTTAGAGGTTCATTAATTAAAACTCATTAATGAACCACATTCATCATACGATGCATTAATCTCCCTTCCCCTCTATTTAAATGAAGCTCGGTCTTGAGATTTTTACAAGGAAGAGAGGAACCTATGAAAAAGTACCACAAAGTCTTCTAGCAAAGAAGAATGGAGGCTTGGGTGACAACATTGGAGGAATCAATCCAGAAATGACGAATGGTGACAACTTCCTCAAATTTGGATTCTTCTTCAACAACTGTGATGTCTCCTATGAATCCAAGGTAGGGGTTGTTTATGTTTAAATTCATGAGAATTTTCTTCTTTTACTTATTATTGAAAATCATGACGAATGCAGATCAACCAAAACATGTTGATCCCCAATTAGTATGAAAATACAGGTGGTTGTTCTGGGAGTTTTGAATAGGTTTAAATTTATCTTTAGGATGAATTGTTTCTTACTTTCTTGATATGATGCTAACACAGAGGGTATGATACAAATGAATAAGACCTGGACCCTATGTCTCTTCGGTTTTTGTCTCGTTCTTTGGGGATAGATTTTCAACTCAACAAAATCCGGAATATGGGAGCCATGCAGTGAGGGTAGTAACCCGGGAGGCCCATAGGTGCATTTAGAAGGGAAAAATGACCACTAGAGCTCACTAGGGGGCCCATGGAAGCCCCACCAGCGTAGCACCAGCACTGGGTGGCTGTCGCTGACTGCGGAGGAGAGGTGGCACCCGGAGGCACCGCGATGGGCAACAGGGCCGCCAACATCGACCGATCGCGGTGGTAGCTGGGCGGTGAGCCATCGCGTTCCATGGATGGAGGTTGTGGTTGTGAAGCCATGATAGAGGTGGATCCACACTACATGGGTCTCGTTAATAGGTGGGCAGCACCGCTAGTTGAAGAATGGAATGGACTTTTTTCTGTTAGAGAGGATAAAAGGACCCAAAGAGGGCCACCCATATGGATACCGTGAGAGCCAGCGGGGCGGGCCAACCGGCGGGCCGAGCCCGCCGTGACCCAGCCCCCTCGAGCCAGCGCAGCCAATTCGTGCAAGGCTGGGCTTGACCTTGGTCGGGTCGACCCAAACTAGGTCAATTTGGCCAAGGTCAGGGAGTGTCGGGTCGGTCCGACTGGGTCAGACCGGACTCGGACCCTTTTCAGCCCAAATATTCTTAAAAGGTAGTATCTCACAAATGAGACATGCATTTGAATAACCGTCTATGGTGTTTGAATCCTTGGAACAAGATGGTCCTTTTGAGATACACCACCTAAGGTCTGGAGAAAGTTTGAGTATGGCTGAGTTGGATCGAACCCGAATCCAACTGGCCCCTCGGCACTAAAACGCTTATAACTCAGAGACCAAGCATCTGATTGATGCGCCTTCTATCATGTTGGGACCCTTACAACATATAGGTACTTTGGGTAACTAGATTTTGGAACATCGTAGAATTTGTGTAATGAAATATATCTTGGGGAGATAATACAATAGAACTCAAGTGCTATGGGTGCGGGGAATCCTGTGGCTGGCTGTCAATTGAAGAGCAACCCTGTGTAGATACACATCATAGAGACCCTGTGTGGATCAACATCAGGGAGACCCTATGTGGATCATCATCACAAAAACCCTATGTGGATCAACATCATAGCGACCCTGTGTGGATTAGCATCATAGTGAACCTCTATGGATCAGTATCATAGCGACCCTGTGTGGATCAACATTGTAGCGACCCTGTGTAGATCAGCGGTGTGCGACCTGATGAGGACCGGCCTTAGAGAGGCCCATCATGGATCAGCGACATATGACCCTATGTGGATCGAAAATGGAACAACTCCTTTATGGATATGTTTTGGAAACTTCCTAATGGAATAAAATGATATAGCTTAAGACTTATCATCTTTATTCTTAAACTCTGAGTTGTATACCTGGTTTGAGATGTCTATAGTTTGTTCTTTATAATTGAGGTCATGCTTTGTATTTTTTCTTTTAAAGAATTTTGGGATACCATTAGGGGTCTCAGGGTCTCTACTGGGTATTGTTATACTCACCCCTACACGGGCTTCACCCACAACTTGTTATGTCTTGTACCGATGACGAGAAGCGTGGTTGAGACTTTTGGGATCCAGGACCAGGCGGTACAAAGAAGTGACTGGTTGATGTGGAGAGATGAGGAGATGAGTTGTACCTACCCTTCAGGTAGGATCTCTGATGGATGATCTTAGGAGATATTTTCTATTTTTGTTGTAACTTTTCTATTGGGATTGTATTCTGGCCTATTTATTTTTATTAAAAACTATTACTACTACATTTTTAGTACGTGGTTTTCATCTTGTCATGTTCTGGGTTTGTGTGTTTGAAGGTTGAAAGGAAATGCCTTCCTGTTTTAGGGAAATTCCTTTTCGGTGCTAGTTTCCAACCCCTGGCCTATGGAAGGTGGGCTTGGGGTATTCAAAGAACGGGCCCCGGGGGATGGGTCATGACAAAGTGGAATCAGAGGAGTCAGTTCTATTGAAGAAATAGGACTCTGATCTATCCAATAGAGCAATATAGTTAAGTGTTTTGAGTATGGTTTTCAGTTTGGGGAGTCCAGTGTTGGTGCAGTGGCTGACGTATCCATACACCAGGACCTTGAATTCTGATTTCCAACTCAGTGCATGAAAACACTAATTTCATGTGCTTTTAAAATGATTTAATTTTGATATCATTTGAGTCGGGTCACCAGATATAACTTATTGAACGTGGCACACCTGTTTCTTTTTAGGATGCCTCTATGTAGACAGCTAGCCAAGAATCCAGAGAGAGTTCATGATGATGGCCCATCGAGTGATGAGGCTTCGGTGCATTGTCATCTTATAGCTATAACACCTTTAGGTGGTGCACTAGATGCACCACCACCCATTGGGAAGTAGTTTC
The DNA here is from genome assembly GCA_963277665.1 of Viscum album. Classification (NCBI taxonomy): domain Eukaryota; kingdom Viridiplantae; phylum Streptophyta; class Magnoliopsida; order Santalales; family Viscaceae; genus Viscum; species Viscum album. The sequence goes on along the minus strand of OY728119.1, from coordinate 1,677,710,543 downwards.
CACCAGCCCCACTAGTGGACGATGCATGCCGACTGAGTGCGTTGAACGAGTTCCAGCGGTAGAGGCCTCTGAGGTTTCGAGGAGAGACAGATCCCTGGGCAGGTAAGGACTATTTGGAGGCTATGGCATGGGTTTTCCACCTAGATGGGACACCAGTAGAGCAGATGGTGATCCTAGTTTCTAGCATCTTCTGGGGCACATCAGGGAGATGGTGGAGCCTAACGCTACAGTTACATGATGAGGCTACCCTCAACTGGATAGACTTAGAGAGCCTCTTCAAGGCAGAGTTCGTTCCAGCGACACTATGATCTGTGCATATTCAAGAGCTCCTACTCTTATAGTAGGGCAGCCTGACAGTAGCCCAGTGCTTAGTGAGATTGACCGACCTCTCGCACTACTCCACCGAGATGGTACATGACCCTTTCTTCTGGGCCTGGACCTTTGAGAAGGGTCTTTGGAAAAAGATCAGAGCATCAATGATATTACTCAATATCCCGATGGAAACTGGAGTACTTGAGTTAGTATTATTGGTGGAGAACTTCTTAGATGAGTAGGCACCGGCGGTGAGAGCCACCACCAGACAAAAATTAGTTGAGTCATCTGCAATAGACTGTAGGCAGATGATGCAAAGGACCAAGGGGGACAGACCTTCTGAAGGAAGACCCTAGGAAATAGGTTTGTAGGTGTAGAGCTCACGAGGCAGAGAAGGCCAGCAGAGAAGCAGACTATGCTTCACGTGTGGCGAGCAGGGCCACATGGCTCGCGATTGCCTGAACTGCCATACTAACAATCAATAGACAGTCAAGGGAACTCCAAGGAATAGGTAGATATTCAAGAGAGGAGGTCCGTAGGGTGGAAAAAGTGACAGAGGAGCAGGTCGTGCAGTAGGCGGTGGGTAGCGATTTGAGGTTCTACTGCCACCACCTTCAGGTGGTCCACCCAGACCTTAGGGAGTAATTGGACATGGATGAGCACAACATCAGGTAGCTAAGGCCTTCGACCATGGTTCTCAAAAGATGATTCAAGGTACGATCTATGTCTACTCTACCCTAACTGTAGTACTTAAAGACACATGTGGTGGTCACTCTTTCATTACCATAGCTCTCTTTCAGTGCTCGAGGATTCCTATGGAGCCATTAGCTTGATCCTTATGATTATAGACTCCTACTAGAGAGGTTCAACCATTACACACTGGTTCTGGTAGATTGAACTTACTTTAAGAGAAAAGAGCTTTGGCTGGGATCTCTTATTATTAGCGTCGAGGCCTTAAGATGTCATCTTGGTTTTGGAATAGTTATCCATAGTCCGTGCTCATATTGACTATTTTGGTGAAAAGTGTGGTGTGTCCGTGAGGATGGGATTAGGTTTTCCTTCACCGGTGATAAGGGAACCTTTACAACACTGGATGGACTTTCTCAGAGGAGGGTGTTGCTTATCACTCTTCAGTTGTCTAGCCTTACCCTCAGAGAATCTAACGTGAGGAGTCCAAGTTATCCTGTAGTAGTGGACCAATATCCTGATGTCTTTCCTGATGATGTTCCAGGACTACCTCCTCCTAAGGAGGTAGACTTATACTTCAATCTGTACCCCAAGATGACACTGATATCTACTCCATCATATCGTATGGCTCTCGCCGAGATTCGTTAGTTGTGGGTACAGTTGGAGGATATTCAGGGGAAGGGGTCTATAAGGCCCAGTGTTTCTCCACGAGAATCCTCGATTTTGTTCGCCAAGAAGGAAGATGGGAGTCTGAAGCTTTGTGTATACTATCGGTGCCTAAACCAGGTGACCATGAAGAACAAGTATCCACTACTAAGGATTAATGATCTCTTTGATCTATTGAAGAGAGATAGATGGTTTTCAAAGATAGACCTTAGATCAAGCTATCATCAGCTCAGGATACGAGATGAGGACGTACCGAAGACAACCTTCAGATGTCGGTATGATCACTATGAGTTCTTGGTAATTCCCTTCGACATAACCAATGCTTTGTTAGTGTTCACGGGGCTCATGAAAAGGATATTTCAGCCTTTACCTGATTTCTTTGTGGTGGTCTTCATTGACGACATCTTGATATACTCGGTTTCATAGGAGGAGCAAACCACTCACCTATAGATAGTTCTGGGTACACTCCAAGAGAACCAAATTTATGGAAAGATATCTGAGTTCCAGTTTTGGATTTAGGAAGTCTACTTCCTAGGACACATTATCTCGAAGGCTATAGTTGCAGTAGATCTGGTGAAGATAGAGGCAGTGCTTTCTTGGGAGCTACCCTAAAGTATGGCCGAGGTGTGGAGTTTCCTAGGATTGGATGGGTACTACTAGAGATTCGTACCTGACTTTTCTAGAGTTTTGACACACTTTTCAGTTTTGACAAAGAAGGGAAAACCCTTTCATGTGGATGGAGAGATGCCATCATAGTTTTAAGGAGCTGAGTCTGAGACTGACAAGTGCCCCCCATCTTGAGGCTTCTGGAGGAGGATTTTGGGCATGAAGTCTACTGCGATGACTCAGGGACCAAACTAGGTTGTGTCCTAATGCAGGAGAGAGCCATGATCTCCTACATATCATGTAAGTTGAGACAACAAGAGCATATCTATGCTACCCATGACATGGAATTAGTATCAGTGGTCTTTGTCATAAAGATTCGGAGACACAACTTCATGGGAGAACATTTTACAGTCTACTCTGATCACAAGAGTCTCATGTATATCTTATCATATAAGGGAATGAACCTAAGAAAATGACGATGGACAGAGTTCCTCCAATACTATGAATTTAAGATAGTCTACACTCATGGGAAGGGGAACGTGGTGGAAGACGTGCTCAGAAGGATGTCTGATCTACAATTACTGAGTGAGTCAATAAAGCAGCTAGTCGCATTACAGTTATCCTTTGTGGTTAGTGATTGATAAACTTACCTCCAGTCTATGACAGTTACTCCCCCACTCCTTTAGTGTGTCTGGGAGGAACAACTTAGGGACATTGACTAAAAGGCCCTACGTGCTCAGATATCCTCAGGATAAGCTCCTGATGGATTTTTTGAAAGTGGGGAGAATGTCATCCTCTTTAGAGGACTCACTATGGTACCAGTGACACTACGGGAGGAGGTGTTGAGGGAGTTCCATACATCCCCTTTGGCAGTATATCCTGGTGTGGTGAAGATGTACTAGCACCTCCGACGTTAGTACTGGTGGGCAGGGATAAAGAAACCAGTGGCAGAGTTCATCTCATGATTCCTCACTTGTAAGCAAGTGAAGGCCGAGAATCAGGTACGAGCAAGATTATCTCAGCTACTTGAGGTTCCAGAATGGAAGTGGGATGGTATATCCATGGAATTCGTGATAGGGCTACCACATATGCCCAGGGGCTATGATTCCATCTGGGTGATTATTAACCGACTCACCAAGTTAGCCCACTTTCTACCCATCAAAGAGTAGGGATCAGTAGAGAGCTTGGGATGTCTCTGCGTTTAAGTGATTGTACTACTTCATGGGGTGCCAATGAAGATTGTCTCAGATTTTGAAGCACATTTTACATCCCTCTTATGGAAGGGATTATAGGAGGTGTTCAAGAATCAACTATGGTTGAGCATTGCCTTTCATCCTTTGACAGATGGTCAAACGGAGGAGACCATACAGACACTCGAGGACAGGATTCCTGCTTGTGCCCTTGATTTTGGCCACAGTTGGGAGGACCACCTTCCAGTAGTGGAGTTCATTTACAACAATAGTTTTCACTCATCCATCATCATGGCTATATTTGAGGCCCTATACAGGCAGCCATGTAGGTCACCACAATGTTGCACAGACCCAGGGGAGTCAACACTTAAGGGTCCAGAGTTGGTACATGCTACCATGAAGAAGGTACAAATCATCTAGGGGAGGATGAATACTGCATAGAACTGACATAAGTCTTATGCCAATAAGAGACAGAGACCCTTGGAGTATGTGGGGGGAGACCATGTCTTACAACGGGTCTCACCCCGACAAGGATTATAGAGGTTTTGATGGGGCAGAAAGCTATCTCTGAGGTTCATCAGACATTTCTAGATCCTCAGCAGAGTAGGAGAGATGACGCATTTTCTAGATCTTCCCCCACAAATGTACCGGGTGCCTAATGGTTTCCATGTGTTGTAGTTGAGGAGGTACATGCATGATCCATCGCACGTTATTGACTAGGGAAAACTGGACATCGACGATGGGGATACTTTTTCGGAGTTCTTGGTGGCGATAGAGGATTGACAAGAGCGGGTCCTTTACGGCCGATCAATTCCTTTGGTGAGAGTTCGTTGGCAGCATGAGAACCACGAAGAGAGAACATGTGAGTGGGAGGATCAGATACGAGCTCAGTAACCCCATTTGTTCCCCCAGTTTTGTTGTAGCTTTTTGGGATGAGAAGCCATAAGGTGGGGAAAATCTAAAGAACCAGAAATTCTATAATTTTTTTTTATAATTTAGGATTATTACATGTCTATGAAAATTAATGGCAGTTGATTCCAAGGCCCATTGTTCCTAGAATGGAATTTTGAACTTTTTTTAAGGTACATTCATCAAATGCATGAGTGGGAATTTAAATATTTTTAACAGGTGCTCAAAATTGAAATTTGAGGGCACTGTTGAACTCACTGCATCGGGATTTGCTTAAGGGAGACTTTACATCGACCGCACAAGTTCAGGAAAAAAGATAGTTTTATGGACATTTTGAAGAATAATAAAATAATATAAAAATTATATTTTATTTTTTTACCAACTTTTTAAGGGAGGCAGTAGGACTGTTTGGTTGTCAATCCATTTAATGGATTGACTCTTCATTTTCGTAACCACACCATTGAGAGTTAAGAGGTTCATTAATTATAACTCATTAATGAACCTCATTAATAATATGTTTCATTAATCTCTATTCACTTCTATTTAAATGAATCTTGGCCTTGGGTTTTTGACATGTAAGAGAGGAACCTCTGATGAAGTATCACGACATCTTCAACCAATGAAGAACTGATGCTTGGATGACAATGTTGGAGGAATCAATCCGAAAACGGCGAACACAAACAGCTTCATCAAATGTGTATTCTTCTTCCACAACCGAGATGCATCCTCTGAATCTAAGGTAGGGGTTTTTTATGTCTAAATTCAAGATAATTTGTTTCTTTTCCTCATTCTTGAAAATCATGATGAATGTGGATCAACCAAAATGTGTTGATCCGCAATTCGTATGAAAATGAAGGTGGATATTACATGAGTTTTGAATAAGTCTTAATTTATCCTTGTGATGAATTGTTTATTACCCACTTGATATCATGCTAACACAGATGGCGCGGGATAAATGAACAAGGCCTAGACCCTCCACCACTTCAGTTTTTGTCTCATTCTTTGGGGACAGATTTTCAAATCGACACAATCCTGACTCCGGGATCCCTACAGCGACAGAAGCATCCCAGGAGGCACATAGGTGTGTTCGGAAGGGAAAACGGACCACTAGAGCTCACCCGGTGGCCTGCAAAAGCCCTTCCAGCATGGCACCAGTGACCAGTGCCAACGGGTGACGACAGCGTCGGCTGTCGCTGGACATGGAGGAGAGGCGATGCCCGAAGGTGCTACGGTGGACAGTGGGGTGTCCATCTTTGGCCAGCCGTAGTGGCATCAGGGTGGAAATCTGTGGATGGAGGTTGTGACTTTGAAGAAGCAGCGGAGTGGGGACAATGCCCTGTGGGTTTCGCTGACAGGAGGGTGGCGCCACGTGGCACCACTTGTTCAAGAATCGAACTGACTTTTTTTTTGATCTGGAAAGGGAAAGGCCCCCGCATGGGCCACCCAGCTAGTTGTAGTGCCATCTAGTGTGGAGGGCTGCCTGGGGGGCTGCGCCCTTCCAAGACGGGTTGGGCCAGTCCGCGGCCAAGTAGGCTAAGTCCACCACAGCCTAGCCCACTCGGGCCAACCTAGTGGGTTCAGGCCAGGCCAGGTTGGACCCAGGTGGGACCCATACAAGGTTTGGTCAACTAAAACTAGGTTAGGTTGACCCAAACGGGGTCAGGTCAGCCCAGGTCAGGACATGTCGGGTCGGTCCAACCAGGTCGGACCGTACGCAGACCCTTGTCGACCCAGATACACTTAAAAGGATGTATCTCACAAACCAGACGTTCATTTGATGAACTATATATGGTGTTGGAATCCTTTGAATGAGAAAATCCTTTTGAGATACTCCACTATAGTTTTAGAGAAATTTTGAGTATGGATGTGTAGGATTGAACCCGAATCCAACTGGGCCCTCAGTACTAAAATTATTATAACTCACAGGCCGAGTGTCCGATTGATGCACTATCTATTGCGTGGGGACCCTTACGACATGGAGTTCATTTGGGTTTCTACTTTGTGTAATGTTGTGGTAGTTGAGGCATGACCAATATCTTGAGGAGCAGATACATCAGAACATAAGTGCACTAGGTGCAGGGAATTTTGTAGCTGGATGTTAATTAAAGAGAGACCTAGTGTGGATTAGAATCATCATGACCCTGTGTGGATCAACATCATAGTGATTCTATGTGGATCAATATCATAGTGACCCTCTATGGATTAGCATCATAGTGACCTTCTGTATATGAGAATCATAGGGACCCTGTGTGGATCAACATCATAGCGACCCTATGTGGATCAAGATTCTAGCGACCCTGTGTGGATCATCAGTGCACGACACAATGAGGACTAGCCTTAGAGCGACCCGTTATGGATCAACGACATATGACCCTGTATAGATAAACAATGGAACAAATCCTTCATGGATCAGTTGTGAAAACTCCATAACGGAATAAAATGATATATCTTAAGACTAATCATCTTTATTCGTGAACTCTGATTTGTATAACTGGTTTGATTTGTCCCTACTTTGTGCTTTGTGATTGAGGTTATGCTTTGTGGTTTTTTATTTTTGGAATTTTGGGAGATCTTCGGGGGTCTTTGGGTTACTACTGGGTATTTTTATAATCACCCATGAATGGGGCTTTTCCAGCAACTTGTTGTGTCTTGTGTAGACGATGAGCATCTTGGTTGAGACTTTAGGGAGCTATAACCGAGAAGTACACGAAGTTGACTGGTTAATGTGGAGAGCTACGGAGACAAGATATACCTACCCTTCAATTACAATCCCTGGTAGATGATATAAGGAGAGGTTTTTGGTTGTAGTTGTATCGTTTTAGTTGGGAATGTATTTCAGCCCCTTTACTTTCAGTAAACACGTTTACTACTGTAGATTTACTTTGTGGTTTGCATCTTGTAGTGTTCTGGGTCTGTGTGTTTGTAGGTTCAAAGGCAATGCCTTCCCATTTTAGGGAAATTCCTTTCCATTGCTAGTCTCCAACCCCTGGACTATGGAAGCTGGGCTTGGGGTAGTCATGGTAGTGGGCCCTAGGGGACGGGTCATGACATGAAAGATAAATGGGTTTGGGATTCCATGAAAGACAAGGCTGATTATGAATGAATAGAAAATCAAGAATGACCCCATGTGTCAGAAAAAAGAAGATTGGTTTGTCCCAAATCGTTTTTTGGATAGAAAATTACATTAAAATGGAATCCATTTTGATTTGATACCATTTGAAGTGGCGAGGAGGATGTGTCATGCGATTGGGTTTTCCATGGACAATATAACATTTTTGTTGGCATAACTGTTGTTTCATATTTCTTGGTTGCTCCATGATAGAAATAATATTGAAGAACTAGATATGACTAAGAGTTTTCGACTTACTATTAAAATAATATATGAACTCAACTTAGTTCCTATCCTCTATTAACATGACTAACCTATATGAAAGAATGAAATTTATGTTGGTGGAAGCTATGAGCCTCCACCATGTATATTGTGTTCAGTGAAATGATAGGTTTTTATGAATGAACTATGTTTGTTTACTCATTATTAGGTCAGTCACTATGTTGTATTTATATGAAGTTATTGAATTACTTGCATCAATTATAAATAAATAAAATGATGACTACTTTGATTAAAACTCTTAAATAAGACAGTTCAAGTTAATTAAACAGTTTTACTATAATCAGTACTCACTATTATTGGATTTTTTTTCAATAGATTATTGATATATAATTAATATTATTATGAAAATTTTAATAAAAATTTTGTGTTTTAAAATCATTTACTCAATTGAAGAAGTGATAAGAGAATGTGACTCTCAATGCGAGTGTTACCTGGTACCCTGCAAAATCCAACAATGGGTGCCAGGTTGTGGAATCAATAGTTGAAAATATTCCAATGGGATAAAAAGGTACCTTGAACCCTATCAACATGTACCTAATGATAGTTAAATTATCTTAATAGTTTAGTTATTTCACCCTTGGGTACCCAACGATTGTGTAGTGTGTACCAAGTGGTTTTAGATATGCATTCTCTAAAAATTATTATATTTAGGTATAAACAAGTGAGATTTTTAATATTTTTCAAAATATTTTATATCATTATGAATTCATTAATCACTACATAATATACTTTCAACACTAATATTAGTGATGGGTAAGTGATCATTTATTATTTGGTTTGGCTAGATTATAGGAATATAAAAAGAAAGTTGATTAAATAAAATGATTTTAAAATTCAAATGTAGAAATTATTTATATTATAATTATATTAGTTTAAGAAGGCATTTTGGATGATTTGTTTTTGAGTTAAACTTCGAAATAAGTGGGAAATTTTAATGTATTATCTCTACGAATTTAAATAATTTATTTTAAGTGTTCAATTGAATATTAGTGTGAATAAGTTCAAGGATGAGTTAAACTTTCTGCATGGAATATTTTTCTTCATGTGGTGTGAACAAGATTTTATTTTAACTAAGGGTTTTCTTTAAAAAATATAAAATAAATAATGTGAATAACACATGTTGGAATTATGTGAGGTTAATTTATTTTTCTAAAAAATGAATTAAAAGTTTTTTTCCTACTTCTTCACAACAATTTGACTATGTTTTCTCAGATTTGAGTGTGTGATATATGTTTTGAACTGAATTTTCACTTTCAAATTGAAAGACACACTTTTGGTTTTTCTAACCACACTGAGATTCATAATGTCATATTGTTTATTACAAAAATCAAAAAATGAATCAATTATTATTTTCTTAGTGTTTCATGATAATTAGATCAAACATTCTTGTAATTGATAAATTAACACACATTTTGAACCAACTTGTCACTAACGAATTAAAATCATGTGTTTTCTATCACCTTGACCACACCATGTATCAAAATGATGCAAGGATCATTCCTACAAGACATAAATTATTCAATAGTCATTATCATTTGGTTTCATAATAATTCAAGCATTTTTACTTAGAATTGAGCATATGATGCATGTTTTGAATTGAAAATCCACTTTTAATTTATAAAAGACTTAATTTTAGTCATTCTGGCCAATGTTTTAATTATAATGACATTAAATTTTCATGATAATTCAATTCAATTTTATTATAATTTAGCCTGTATTTTTTTGGAAGTAAAATGCATCTTTTAAAATAAGAACATGCATTTTCAGTTATTCTTACAACAACATGCATCAGAATGACATTTTGTTCATTTATACATGTTAAAAAAAGAATCAAAAGATAATTTCATATAATTTCATGAAAATATGAGTTCATTTTCATGAAATTGATGATGTGTTGCATGTTTTGAACTAAAATGTCACTTTTAAATTACATAAGAAACACTTTTGGTCCTTCTGATCACCTAGAGAGTCAAAATGAATTGCAATTCATTTCTATATTATAGATGATCATGTCCATATTTTTTATTATAATACGATCTCATTTTACTAAAATTTATCTCTTGGATAATGTTTTTACAAAAAAATGTAACTTATAAATTAAAGACATGTGTTTGCAATCATTCTGACCACACAACATGTCAGAATAGTATGTGGTTCATTTAAAAATGTCATAAAAAATGAGAGACCATTGACATGGAGTTTCATTATAATTTGAGTTTACTCTATATGTTTTGAGTAAGAGACATGAATTTTGTACCTCTAGATAGCTTAAAAATCAAAAAAATGGACTTTTGGGTTGTTCAAACACATCACAAATCAAAATGGTGTGAGATTCATTCCTACAAGACGAAAATTAATCAAAACTTTTCCTCTTATATTTTGACGATAAAATGAGTGTTTTTTATTATAATTGAACATATGACACATGTTTTGAACTAAAAATTTCACATTTAAATTCAAAAAGACACACTTTTTTAAATTTCAACCACACTAAGAGTTAAAATGACATGTACTTTATTTTTATATGCCACAAATGAATAAAAAAGATTGTTTTCCTAGAGTTTGATGAAAATCCAACCTCATATTTTTTATAATAGAGCATGAAACACAAATTTTAAATTATGATTGTCACTTTTAAATTAAAAACATGTGTTTTATATCATTTTAACCTCCTCACACATAATAATGACATGTTATTAATTCCAACAAAAAAATAATTGTTGTTGTCATATAGTTTCAAGATAATATGAGTGTGTTTTATCTGAATTGATCATGTGATGCAGGTTTTGAACTGAAATGTCACTTTAAAACTATAGAAGATATACATTTTTTCATTTAGACCACACTAAGAGTAAAAATAACATGAGATTTTTTCCAATATGAAAAAATCATTCAACTATTGTTCTCTTATAGTTACATGAAAATACGATCTCATGTGATCTAAATTGATCATGTGACACATATTTTTAACTAAAATGTCAACATTAAAAAGAAAACGTTTTATCCATATTAACTACACCACATATCAAAATTATGTTCAGTTTATTCCAATAGATCAAAAATGAATTAATGACTATTGAATTATAACTTCATAAAAATTCAATCATTTTTCTCAATTTTGAGTATGTGACATGCGTTTTTTATTATTTGAAACCTTAAAATGGAAAAAATAATCTCTTGTCCAGCTTTACTACACCCCATTTCATAATGACATATAGTTTATTCTCACATGACACAAACAAATCAATGGTTTTTTTCTAATATTCTCATGATAATACGTTCTTATTTTCTAAAAAATTGATCATGTGACACATATTTTGAACTAAAATATTACTTTAAATTAAAAATCTTTAAATAAATACCTTTTCAATATTCCTCTAAAAAATAGAAAATAAAAACACCTTCCCATTAATCCCTGAGAATTCATCTAATTGATATTATTAACATGAATAATAAGAAAATTCTTTATAATTATTAAAATAAATAAATAAAACAACTTTTAATAATAATGTCAAAATAATGTGTATTTGTTCAAAAATAGACACATATAATAGACTCCATTAATGATATTTGAATTGTTCCATGGGATAAGTCACTATTTATAAATTTTCTAATGTAGTAATTGTGGTAATTTCTATTTGGTTGTTTTAAAAACATTGAGAACAATAGAAACAATGAAAAATTTGTGATGATATTAGTTTCATAACTGAACTACTAGTATATATAACAAAACACGTTTCCATCTATAGTAGTCCATTAGATTCTTATTCTCGATCATTTTCATTGAGCCCGTTATCGATTGGTACATTAGCACCACACTACCAATGAAAATATGATTGTTAATAAATATGATATAAAATATAATAAAAAGAATATAAAATTTAAAAAATATAATACTTACTAGTTAAAAAGAGCGATCATGTGTGACTGATTTTTTGAGAAACCAAACATTGTATCCAAAAATATATCAACAGGTCAACTAGATTTATCATAATTAAGATCCAATGTATCCTAAAAAAAATTAAACATTAATTATTAATACATAATAAGAGAAAAAAGTATCATACTATAACTAAAGTACATATGTGATTTCCTGTAACCAGATGGCACTTAACCAGTTCCCCAAGCCCGATTCGCCACATTACCCCTGGCGTGTCTCCCAAAATATCAGGGGCTAATGACTAGTATCAAGGGTGTATATGTAGTAAAATGGGGTGATTATACCCCCCCCCCAAATTAGATAAAAACAATAGATATAAAAAATAAAAAACATTAGTGAGAGCATAATAAAATAGATAGATATAGTAAATGACGAAAGCTTAACAATCAACTAAATAATCAAACAGTAGAAAAAGTAGATAACAAAAAAAACTTAAAAAAAATTTCTCAAAGGAAGTATCTGATAAATATATGGATTCATATAATTCTAATACTATAGAAGTGAAAAGGTAGCTACAAGCATGCTGTACAATATTCCAAAAGTAATCAAAAGGAAAAAATTGCTCCACAAGCATCTAGAGCCTAAGTCTAATCCTGTGATCCTAAACTTCAACTGTGTAATACTAATTTGAAACCTATATAAGGGTTCTGGCCCATATCCATACCTATAGAAAAAAAGTATTCTCAGGTTCCAAAGGTTTCCTGATTAAGGTGTGAGATAAAATCTCAGTAGGCCACCAATAATGGTGTCTATGTGTAATTTGAGTAGGAGCTCATAAGTAAATTGTGTGTAGATAACAAAAGGAAAGTAAAAAAATACTGAATAATCAAATAACATCCTAATCATGTTCCTAAAGGACACCTGGAAGGACTACCTACATCATCTTATAAATGGTATGTCAGATCAAGTCAGCATATTTGTATATATATATTGATGGGTTGGACCAGGACATGACACACAGGCATCCAACACTGGTCTATGAGCTAATAATCTCTACTAATGGGGTATTAAGACTGATATATATATATATATATTGTTGGGTTTGATAGGGACGTGACACGCAGACATGAGACACCAGTCGATGAGCTAATAATCTCTACTCACAGGGTATTAAACATGATATGTACATATATATGTATATATATATGGGTTGGACTAGGATGTAACATGAAAGCATCCAACATCAGTCTATGAGCCAATAAGCTCCACTCATGGGGTTGTAAGCCTGATGCTGATGTAAGGTGATCTTGGGACTCCCTGCCCTAATGAGGCCCTTACCATCATTCCACTATATATAAATGGAATGGGGAAAATATCACCCACACATACATGTTTATATAAATCATTCATATGATATTGGAAAGCTCAATTTATTCCAGGTGTCTCAATAAAAATTTATCAGTTTACACAAGGGATGTGAAAAGTCATGGGTTCTCCATCCATATATCAAGTTCATCTTCACAAAACAATCCTGTTCATATGATGCCTTTTTAAAAAAATAAGAAAAAGGGAAAGTCCATACCATCCCTTGAAATCATTCCATTAATTCCAATTAAATATAATGATTATATACATCTCACCCTAGACATCCTATTCAAGACATTTCATTCAATTTTCCTTGACATGGAAAATTCCATTAAAAATGTACAAGGGTCAAGAGTATAGAATGCAACAACCCAATTTTCCATTTGGGAAATTATATTTCAAAAGGAACCCAACACCTTAGAGGCACACTATAATGCATTAATTACACAAGTCTCAAATAAAATTTCATTAAAAATCCAAGACGAGAGGTAAATTGGGTTGCATGCATTTTAGAACATTTGGCCAAAATGACTGATATTCAAGTGGAACACCTATATGTGTACATATAGAGTTCCAGTGATCTTTAAACTCCTAAAAAAGAACCAATTCACCTATAACAAGGAAATAATTTCATTTATACATGACGAAAACAACAAATTATAGAAGCCCAGAAAAGGCCAGCTTTTGGCACGACAAAATAAATATGAAATGACCAAAAATCAAACTGAAAACTACACGAACACATAACTTAGGGTCATAGATGATTCATTTCATGATATTAAACTCATATTTGAAGCATTTTGGAAGAGATATGAGTTTCATTCCAATTCCCTAAAAATAGGTAATATGAGTATCCATATAAATAGTGTAATAAAATTAGATATTGATTAAATAAGGAAGGGTATGTGGGCTTAGGCTTACCTTGGGATTTCCAAAACTTCTTTCAGATTAATGATCAGTTTTGGGATGGAGGAGATGTATTTGACTCAGTCTTTAGTAATATTGAGACATGTGGGAGAAGGAACAAGTACACATTCACTAGAACATAGAGGAGGAGAAGAAATATAGTTAATGGATTATAGAGGAAAAAATGGTAAGTTTGCTACAAAATCCCATTGCACATAGTTTAGGTGCATGGTTTAAAAATTGTGCATAAACTATGCATTAAGGCTCTATAAAACATATGCAATCGGCTAAATGGTTATGCACCTAGGCCCACATAGCCATGCGCCTAGTAACCCCATAGTTGTAGAAAACCCATGCATACCTGTAGGTTCCCCTATCTACATCCTCATGGGATATAAAAACTATACGACATGGGTCTCTTGGTTTCAAGTAACCTTGTTGGAAAGATTGTAGACCACTTTTCTAGAAATCTAGGCTCTTAAAAAGACCTAGATTCTCCTTAGACCTTCCCTAGGCTATATTATACCTTTATGATTATTAAAGGAAATATTGAAAATGAAAAACCAATGATCAACAACTTCATTAAAATATCTGTTCTCCACAACCTCCCCTACTTATAGAAACTCATCCCTAAGTTGACCTTTAGGGGGGAATAGGTACTATCAAAAAAGATTTCTTTCCATTGAGATCATATATCAAATTTTTTCTCCTAAGTCTCATCAGGTACTTGACTTTTCTACAATAACACCCATATAAGAGGAATAGAAATACCTCATAGTGTCTTCATTCTCCAATCAACTGTATACACGAAATAATACTCAAATGAGGCATATATTCCTAGATCAAAATTATCAGGATGAAAGATGTGTGATGGGTCTAGATAGTATCATTTAAGATGAGATACATGAAATATATCATGCATTGAACAATATCTCTGAGGATGTTCTAGCTGGTAAGCCACTGGTCTGATCCACTTCGCAACCTCAAAGGGTCCAAAAAATCTCAGTGATAGTTTACCATGATTCAAAATATGTGTATTCCCCAACCTAGGTGAGACTTTTAAGAAAATCTATTATCCTACCTCGAACTTGAGAGATTACTAGCATCTTCCAGCATATGACTACTCTCTAGACTGAGTTGTCAACATGCACTTCTAGATCATCTGTATATGTTCTGTAGTCTTTGGGATGATAAGTGTTCCCAGAACAGCTACCTCCCCAATATCTAGTCAGCACAGAGGTGAGGAACAAGGCCAACCATATTAGGCTTCATAGGGAGCCATCTAAATGGAAGCTTGGAAGCTGTTTTTATAGGAACATTCCCCTAATGGAACGTGTTTTTTCCAAGAACATCCAAAGTCAAGGATGCATGATCAAAGAATATCCTCTAGAACCAAAATTGTATGCTCTATATATCTATCAGTCTGTGGGTGATATGCCATACTCAAAAGTACCTGTGTACCCAAGGCCTTCTATAACCCCTACCAGAACCATGACATAAAATGAGTGTCTTTATTAGAAATGATAGAATGAGGAGCTCCATGAAGATGTACCACCTCTTTGACATACAACCTTCCTAGATCATCTACTAAAATGGTCTCTCACATAGGTAATAAGTGTGAAACCATTTTCAGATGATCAATAACAACCTACACTATGTCGTTTCCATGAGGTGATTTAGGTAGACAAGTCACAATGTCCATAAAAACATTTTCCCATTTCCACTTAGGATTGAATTTTTTTTGAAGAAGCCACACCAGATGCGGATTTTCTAACTTCACCTCCTAACATGTAGAACAACAATTGATGAAACTACCAATCTTTTGGTTCATACTGGGCCACCAATATTGGCATTGTAGATATAGATACATTTTGGTGACACTAGGGAGAACCTCCCATGATGAGGCATGGAAATAACACATTAGATCCTCTCTGATGTATTTAGGGACCCAAACATGTCCAAAAAACAATAGAGTATCATCCCCATTGACTGTAAAACCGAAATTAGTATCTTAATCTGAGACACCTTCTTGTAGGAAAAGGTATTCATGATCATATAATTGTCTCGTCCTTACTCATTCTAGAAAAGTAGAGGTCACCTCTAAGGGTAAGAGAATAGTCCGACCATAGTCTTCCAGAACCTCATCATGCATCTTCATGAATAAGGCCATAATATTCCATTCATTAATATATTTCTAAGACTTTTGTGTCTGAGTCTTGCATCTCAGAGAACTTTTGTGTCTAATTCTTCCATCTTAGAGCATCATCTACCAAATTCCCTTTCCATGGACTGTAGGTAAGCTTGAAATCAAACTATTGTAAGTACTCAACCCACTAATGTTTCCTGAGATTTAGATCCCATTGACTGAAGATATACTTGAGGATTTTTTAGTATGTGAATGACACAAAACACTATCCTAAAAGATAATGTCTCCAAAAACTCAAGGCATGAATGATAGTAGTGATCTTGAGGTCATGTGTTAGCTAGTTCTTCTCATGGTGTACTAATGACAAATATATTAAAAAACTCACTCATACCACAAAAAAACTCCAATCTTGACAATTCATGCATCAAATTTGACTGTATAGGCCCTTCCTGGCTCTGGGAAAATAAATATTGACACTAAAGTCAGTCAACCCTTCATCTTCTGAAAGGATGCTTCTAAACCTTTATACAATTCGAACATAACACTCGCCTTTGTAAATCCTATAAGCGATGCTAAAAGGAAAGAAAATTTTTATATGTAGTTTCTATAGTGTCTATAAATCCCTGAGTAACTCTTAATATAAAATACATTCTTGGGATGATCTTAAAAAAAATGGCTCTCACATTCTCTAAGTCAACTGAGACACATGAATCTAAGATGATATTTAACAGGAGGTGGACTTTGTCAATCCAAATGTGGCATTTACTTAGATTAGCATAGAGTTTATGCTCTGTCAGTGTACTCATCATGATCTCAATATGGTTTTCATTGTAGTGTCTGGAGTGTGAATACACCGAGGTATCTTCAATGAAGACAACGGAAAATTAATCAAAAAACAGGTGGAAGACTTGGTTTATAAGAGATATGAAGATTGAAGGTGAATTTGTGAGTCAAAACAATATATCCAGGTACCCATGAAGAACATACATATTCTTGAAAGCTATGAGAGGTATATATATGATCCTATCATGCACCTGATGATAGCCTGACCTTAGATCTACATTTGAAAAAACCTTTTCTACATGGAGATGATCAAAGAGGACAGCTATTTTAGGATATGGATAACAGTTATTGATAGTTCGCTGATTCAACTGATGATAATCTATAAAATTCCTAAGGGTACCATCCGCATTCTTGTAAAAGAAAACCAACAAAAACCAATGATAAGTAATAGGGAATATAAATATCTTCTCCTCCAAATCCTCCAACTAATTCTTTTGTTCTATAAGATCTATAGATTTCATCAAATAAAGAGGAATGGTCACAGGTGCTGCTCCTGACATGGGCTCAATAGTAAACTCTACCTCTTGCACTAGAGGTAGATGAGAGAATTCATTAGGATAAACTTCTCTAAAATTATTTAATAAAGGAGGGAATACAATGGGTTGTAACTCAGGGTCATGATGTTAAATACTGAAAACCTATGTTTTAAAACTATCAAGAATCTGTTGCTCAGGTCTTGCTTAGGTGGCCTTGAAATCCCATTCTCCATTATGCATGTGCATCACAACCTCTGGTGATGTAAATGTAACCCTACGAAAATAGTAGTCAATATAGTATCTATAGGTAACTATCTATCCCATCCCAAGGATTACATAAATCTTGTAATTTCATTAACATACAGGTTCCATATGTATAAGCAACTTCTTAACTTGAGGGGAAGATTATAAAAAAAGTGAATGCCCTATGAACGGATACCTAAAGTTATATATAGCATCATAAATCTATTATATTATTCGATGTCGAGTCCCAAAATCTCATTGATCATATCTGATATAAAAGATTATTATTATCATGTATCAAACATATAAGACACATAAGTTGAGGTAACTAAAATAGTACCTCATAAAGTAGATGGTTTGGAGCTCTAATCCTGTAGGATAGGCTAAAATTCTTGTAACTAGACTCTACTGCGGCCCTGAGTCACCTCCTGACTACCTTTAGTAGGCCCACCGAGATGGCACTGAAAATCACATGTCTTGTTGCCTATGACTCGACCACCACCCCGACCTGATCGACCTGTGGTATTCCTACTACCTGGATATTGTGATCTTGTCGACCCTACTCCTGATTGAGCAGTAGGAACATATCCTTGCTCTCTAGGCACTAGATAGAAAGTCTTGTAGAAATAATGTAGATGACCTATCCAGCTACAGCCTCTGCACTAAACTAGATTCTATGGACACTACCTCTTAACATGACATGGAACTCCACACTAGTGACTGATAAGAGAAATACTAGTGAAAGGATCCTGACCACTGGTACCACCATTAGATTCTTCAAAGAATCTTTTTTATCTCAGAAAAACATCCATTGGAATCCTTAGGTGTTGAACTTTCCTAGCTCCAACTGTTCACCTCTCTAAAATTGAATTTTTTAATTATGTCCTGGCTGAAATTTATTGTAATGCTTTTCTATCTAAATACATTTAACTAAGATCTAATTTATTAACCCATCCAGTCTTTTAATTGGATAATATCCATCAAATCACTAGTGTCTAGAGAAGGAGATAAATTCTATAGATAAGTGAAGCATATATAGTATTCCGTAAATTACATATTCCCCTCTTGTAGATTCATGAATTATCTAGCTTTGTCATCCCTCAGAGTATGGGGAAATAAGTAGTTGTAGAAGATAACCTTAAAGTCAACCTAGACCATGTCCCTATGATTTTCAACCTAAGTGATGACATCCCACCACATCTTCGATGAATCACATAGTATGTTGGAATCAATCATGACCATCATCTATAGAGGAATCTCTAGATTCTCAAATATAGATAGGATTTCCTCAATCTAGGACTTCGCACCAAGTGGTCCTCCATCCCCGGAGAAAGTGGGATGATTTTACTTCTGAATCTCTCAAGTTAAGTCTTCCATACTTGGGGAATGTCGAACACCACATTGCATGTTCTAAAACATATATAGGAAACCCTCCCAAAACTGGGCATCAGTTCCCATATAAAGTACAAGGAGAGAGGATACATTGGCTTCTCAACATGAGGAAAGAATGATGACTCAAGTCCCACCACCTCAGGAAAATAATCATCACCTCATTTGTAGCTCGTGGTTCGAAGATGTCATTGAGGCATAATGATACAATTCCAAATAAATGTCTTTAAAGGGATTTAAATGAATCATAATATTACATTTAAAAATATATGATAGGTATTAAAGCATTCTTATGAATAAATCGCACCTCTATTCTCACTTCATAAGCCAGGCATAGATAGTATAATAGACTATAATAGGTTATAAGAATGAAGAAACACCCACTACCAACTACTAAGGTTGGGTCCAAGTCAAGATTCTATGTTAGACATGTTCAAGGTGGTTGTTCTCAAGTTATAATTCATTAACCAATTGAAAATGTTCTCATTTAATCATGTAAAACATTTGAATCTACTAAATATAATGATTTACCATTCTCTGGGACCTAAGGGACCATACACCTTATGAACCAGAACATGGAAATCACTTGGATTTCCTTCTCATTTAAATTGTTATTTTCATGTAAATATACCTATTTTAAATGATTGATCTAGATAAAATTCTATTTTATGATACATTAGGGCCCATACACCTTATGAATCAAAGAGTGGAACCCAATAAACTCACACTAGAGTAAGATCCAATTCATGCAAAAAGTTTCAGTGCACTTGTATACATATGAAAAGGAACAATAAATATAAAATATGCATGCTCACTAAAAATTAAATGTGACATGGAAAAAATTCATGGCTTATTCATATTGTGCCTATCATTATACATGATCTAATGCAAAGCCATTAACTCATCGGGAAATAGTAAAGAAATTGGAATCTCAACGAACATAATATCTGTAAAACCACAAGTCATGTGTATCGCCCAATGGTGAAATCATAAAAATAGTAAATAGAAGAATAAATAACAATCATAATTAAGTAAACATGGCCTTCACCCCATACACGGGTTTGTGACAACCAAGCATGACTTATGAATAAGTCCCTAAGATTTCACAATATACATTATATCATTGCCAAATTGTAAGTTAAGGAAGGAACCATGCATTGATACCACTTTGTGATGTCCCAGCCCCGGATTTCACTTGAATCATGCCCTGAGATTAGTTAGCTATATAACCCCTAGAACATCTCCCCATATGATAGGGGCCACCAACTGGCAATAAGGGTGTGTAAATAGTAAATTGGGGGCACTATACACCCATTTCATAGTAACACAAGGGATATAACAAATAGTAAATAGTACAATAAGCATCATAAAATAGACATAAATAGTAAATAGTGAAATCATAACAATCAACTAAATAAAAATGAAATGAAAAAAATTTGATAACTAAATAAGATTAAAAAAGTCCTCAAAGAAAGTATCTAATACATATATGGATGCATGGAATGCTAATAATACAAAAGTGAACAAGTAGCTACAAACAAGATATATAGTAGTCCAAAATGAAAAAATATGGAAATAATATCTCCAAAAGAATCTTGAGCCTAAGCCCGGTCATGTGCTCGTAATATCCATACAAATAATATGAATAAAAAACCTATAGAAGGGAGATTCTCCCTATCTATACCTATATAAAACTAGTCTTATTGGGTTCCAAAAGCAGCCCAAGTAGGGCGCGAGATAAAATACTAGTAGGACATGACCAATGGTGTCTATGTGTAATCCAAGTAAGAGATGACAAGTAAACAGTGTGTATATAATAAAAGGAAAGTAAAAAAATACTGAATAATCAAATAACCTCCAGCTCAGGTTCCTAAAGGACACCTATGAGGTCTACCCACTTTAGCTTATAGATGGTTTGTAAGATCATGTCACCATATATATATATATATATATATATTGCTGGGTTAGACCGGGAGATGACACATAGGTGTCCAACACTAGTATATGAGCTATTAATCTCTAGTCACAGGGTAGTTAAGATGATATATATATATGTATATATATATATATGTATATATATATATATATATGTATATATATATATATGTATATATATTGCTCAGTTGGACTAGGATGTAACACACAAGCATCCAACACGAGTTTATGAGCTAGTAAGGTCTACTCACATGGTAGTAAGACCGATACTGATGTAAGGGGAACTTGGGACGCCATGTCATGTTGAGGATCTTACAATTATTCCACTATATATACCTACCATGGGGAAAATTCCTCCCACCCATACATGTTTATATAAATCATTCACATGATATTAGTAAGTAAATTTTATTCAAGGAATCTCAATCAAAATTTATCAATTTACATAAGGCTTGTACAAAGGCATGGGTTCACCATCCATATATCAAGTTCATTTTCACAAGACAATCCATTTTTTATGATGCATTTTTAATAAAAAATGAAAAATGTCAGGGCCATTATATCCCTTGAAATAATTCCATAAAATATAGTTCAATATAAATATTATATTCATCTTACCCTAGACATCATATTCAAGTCAATGCATTCAATTTTTCTAGACATAGAAAATTCCATAAAAAAGGTATAGGGGTCATGAGTAAGGCATGGAACAACCAAATTGACCATTTGGGAAATTACATGTCCAAAAGAACCAAACACCATAGAGGAACCTTATAATATATTAATTACATTATCCTTATAGAAAATTTCATTAAAAATCCATGCTGGGAGCTAAATTGGGTTCCATGAATTTAGGGCCATTTGGCCAAAATGGCCGATATTCAAGTGTCAAACCTAAGAGTGTTCATATAGAGTTCAAGTGATATCTAAACCCAAAAAAAAAGAACCAATTAAACTATAAAAAGAAAATAGGTTCATTTATACATTAAGGAACCAACACATTATAGAATCTTAGAAAAGGACGCCTTTTGGTACAAAAGAATAAATACAAAATGACCAAAACTCAAAAGGAAAACTATGCGACCAACTACCTTAGGGCTGTATATGATGCCTCACTTGATATTGACCTCTGATTTAAAGTAAGTTGGAAGATATTTGAGTTTTAATCCAATTTCCCTAAAATAGGGAATATGAGAGCACATATAAATAGCACAATAAAAGGTAAGATTGATGGAAGAAAGGAGAGTATCTATGTTTAGACATACCTTGGTCTATCCAATATTTCATTAGGATAGAATATTGGTATCCATATTGAGGATATGTAAGTGATTTAATATTTAGGGATTTTGAGAGCTATGAGGGAAGGATGGAGGACACAACTATCGGAAAACAAGAAGGAAATGAAGATAGGGTTAAAGGATTAAGGAGGGGAAAATTAAAAAATTTCTCCAAAATCCCACTACCCATGATTTAGGCACAAAACGTACAAACCATGTTCAAACCATATGTTAAGTCTCTTTCCAACATCTAAAATTATCTGCATGGTCGTTCATCTAGGCCTGTACAGTTTTGGAAAAACCATGCAGCCTTAAAGGTGCCCTTATCTACAATCGCACGGTTTATAAAATCTATGCAACCTAGGTCACACGATTTCCACTAATCGTGCGCCCCAACCAATATCCCTATTTTCTAGAAATATGGGCTACAGAAAATCCCTAAATTCTCCTCATACATTACCTAGGACATAATATAAATTTACCATGATTAAAGGAAAGATTCTATATGAAAAACCAAAGATATGTACCTTCATTAAATAGTAAGGTCATTATAACATCAATTTACTCTTGAATACAAGGTATTAATAACAGTTTTTAATTTGTTTACTTCACTTGAAACATTTTTTAGTTGTCTTTGTCATCATCTCCAATTTCATGTTCATGAATTGATTCTAATTTTGAAAAATGAATTTAAGAACATGAAAATCCAAAATTTTGTTCTAACAAAATGTAAAAAATAAATTTGTATTATAAATATCTAGATAAAGAACAAAAAATTAAAATTGTGATAGAAATAATAAATCAATAAATAGAAATATTAATTTTGTCAATGTACTTCTCATATACATGTGTGATATATTATTTTGACCATTCATGCATTAGAATTTCATTTTAATTGAGTGATAAAATCAAAAGTATTTTGGATGTATATGAAATCATGGAAATTAAATTGTATTGAATTATCCTCTTTCAAGTATCCCAATAATTTAGTTATTTCACTAGTGAGTATCTTGTGAATTTTTAGTGTGTATCCAATGGTTTTAGGTATCAAATCTTGAGATATTACTAAATTTTGTAATATCTAAAAGATATTTTTTAAAATTTATGTCTAAAATATTTTATTTCTAAACATATTTATTAATATTAACATAATATGATTATAACACTCATATTAGTGATGGGTAGGAGATTAAGAATGACTTGGTCAGCTGAGATAAATAGATGATTCAAAATAATTTTTAATAAATGGATTGATTTTAAAATTCAAATGTGGAAATTATTTATATATTAATAGAATTAGTTTAAGAGGGTGTGTTGGATGATTTTTCTATGACTTAGACTCCCAAACAAGTGAAAAATTTAATGGGATACTCATTGAGAATTTAAAGAAGATTCTTGAAGTTTTGATTTGAATATTTGTGTGCACAAGTTCGAGGAATAATTCTACTTTTCACATAGAATATTATTCTTCATGTGGTGTGAACAAGATTTTATTTCAACAACAAAAGTTTATTTTTTAAAATTTATAATAATTGATGAGTATTGAATTTTTCTCTTAGATAATTATAATGAAATTAGTAGTAGAAAAAATTAAGCACAAAATTTGGATATGAACATCATTTCTGATATGTGAAAATTTATTTATAAACTTTAATGAAGTTCATCATTTTGTTGAATAAATATATTGTTCTACTTATTATAGAAAATAAACCACATTATGTATATTGTTTATTCGTTTTTCTGTCTTTGGTTAATAATCTTACAGAAGCATGTTAATCTATATTTGGATAAATTTTAAGGGTACTGAAAAACATTTTTTTTCACTACAATAGAAATACCCTTTTTTAGTTCTCAAAAAGGGAATTTTCTGCACCAACTGAAAAAGAACATCCATTAAAAAAATATCATATAAAACCAATATTTTTAGACATTATAAATATAAAGAAATGTTTGTACTGACAATTACATTTCTTTAATGGTTATCATCGATCTTTGAGATTGTTTTTTGATACCCAACATGTAATAGATTTATTTTTTATTATAAAATACATGTAGATATTTATAAAACAATATTGTTGATAAAAAATTAACGAGTCATACTATTTTATTACAATATGAGCAAATTTTTTTCTATGATTTGATTATTTTATTTTATTTGACATCTCCAAATAGATTTTTAAATTATCTCTACATTTTTAAAATAATATTTTGTCAAAGTGCCTTATAATTTTTTATTACTGGAGTTATTAACAACATTTGATGTGTTATCTTTCTAAATGGACTCCAAATTTGTGGAAAATCTCTTTATGTTTGATGTTATTATTTCTAGACCACTTTAAATGTCATGATATTTTCGAAAAAGTAGCCTAAAGTCATAGTCTAGAATATAGAAACATGACAAGGAACCAAAAGAAAATATTTTAATACTATAACAACATAATAAATCATATAGGCACTTACTGTGTAATATAATTCCTTCATCATGTTATCTCTAACCAATAAGGTTGCATGTTGGTTCCATCAACCTTTGTGCTTCTTGTATATTTCTATGACTTTCCAAAAATCAAACTTTCCTACAAAAAACCATGGGAATAGATTTATTTTGGATATATTATTTCCAAAAAGGGTCTGAGATATCAAATTCTATTAAAGAACATATGGGGAAAATCATTTCAAATTATTCATTAATGAAATATTACTCATGACGCACCCAACATATCTGACCTTAGTGCGAACCTATGTCAACATAGTTTCCATAAACAAATAAAAGTACATAACTTACAATATTCATTAATAATAATATTGAAGTATATGAATCAGTACACACTTTCATGGATAGAAACACCCAATGACACATATAAATGTGGATTTCTTACCGGCAGGTCTCATTCTCATAATTTATTACACCAGAGGTTTCATCAGAGTATTCCTTGAGAAGGTGTATCAATGTCTTATGAGTATACACCCCTAATAGCTCATATAATTTCTTTCCCTCAAATGATTTCATCCAACTGTAAAACATATATGTATGAATATTATCATATAACTTCTATGTTATCATCATAGTGGGGAACTACTAGGACCTTTTGGTGTGACATATACTCTTAGGTCATTATCTCATATTATGTCAAAAAGCATAAGAATCATGATGTGATATAGAGTTTATTAATATTCAAAAAAATCAATAAATTTTATCATAAAGTACACAAAAGTCATTTGTAAGTCCCGAACTCCAAAATCATTCATACCATATGTTTTTAAAGGCATCATTGGAGTAATTCACTGAAGATCAACACATTTTCCTTCACTTATCATTTGAAGATACACCTTTAGGATTAAATGGATTTAAAGTAGATCTACACCATTGGTATTTCAAACATATGAATGCCATTTTTCTAGACTATGACCCCATTCTTTTCTTTATTGATGAATTTACGCATGTTAGAAGGTTCTTATTTAATGTTTCATTGGAAAACATGTAGCACGAACCCAATCCTAACATAAAATAACTAGATATTAA
This sequence comes from Viscum album, assembly GCA_963277665.1. NCBI lineage: Eukaryota > Viridiplantae > Streptophyta > Magnoliopsida > Santalales > Viscaceae > Viscum > Viscum album. The sequence continues at coordinate 1,677,684,802 of OY728119.1, read as the reverse complement.
ATAATTGAGAGAATAATCAGTAACTTATATTAATTTTAACATATTTTCATACATTAATTTCTGTAGAAGTAATAAGAAGAAGGAAAAAAGGAATCCCCTCATCTTGAAACCTCTAAGGCCTAGTTTCCACCACAGATCCAACCTAGCTGAAAATAAGGGAAATATTAGTAACCTCTATTGACAACACTCAAATCTAATTAATATCATGCATATATACTAACAGACCCAATCACTCCACTATATAAATTAAAATACTTCCCCTGGAAATTTATTACTCATCCCATCCTTACAAGACTAACCTCTTATCCTAGGTATTCCTACATAGTATAACCCCATGCCCCTTACATAGTCTCCACATAAACAACATCTGAATCCAATCTTGTTATTATCAATTATGAATTCCCACCCTATCTATATGGTGAGAACCATTCATAGAGGCTCTACACAATTATTCTATAACATGCTCTAAAAAAACATATTCGCATTGGGTAATGAATATGAAAATTTTTATCATGACCTTGAGCGGTTCCTATAGGTGAATTGTAAATATTTTTTGGGATATTATCCCCTTAAGAAATGTGGAACAATAATCCATCAGTTATCATGGAATAACTTTTTAGTGTTATCATTATAAATACTTACTATCAACTTTCTATATTAAAAATTACCTTATAAAAAGTGGGTGAAACTGAAGGAAAATAGTTTATTGAAAAAGAACCTCATAGCTGTTACTAAGTCCTAGTGTTCTTTCCAAAAATCAGGAATCCATCCATCAATATTTAGTCATAGTCATACGTGTCTCAATAATAGGGACCCATAATTTCATTCAAAAATACAAAAGTGGAACCCATAATTGGCATTCCTCTATAGGAGCCAACACATATACTACAAAAAAGTGTAGTGGAACCACAAATAATTCATGTAGGATATGAGAAAGCAATGTAGATTCCCATATGATCTTGTTTATCAGAGAATAAACTAGTCAAGTCTTGGAAGACTAGAATAAAATTATCTATCATCGATCAAAAAATAATTTTCTCCTCCATTTACTAAAATATATTCCCTGAGGAAATAATTTTGTCTAAATAATATAAAATTCACTACATGGATGGCCTGTTTGTAAATTTTTTGTCCTAGTAGGAATGATTTTAAACAACAAAATTCACCATGGTTGGTCATAGTTCGCATCAACATATTTTCTTTCCTAAATAAATCAGTCTCTCCAGTTTGGGCAGTGTTAACAGATTAGAACTAGGTATCAACACTAATAGAAACATTCTTTATGTGTGAATGGAACATTTGGAATTATTGGGTCATATAAATAGTGTTTATCTTATCATAGGATGATTTTTTATCAGGTTTTATATCCTTACATTTGATAACAGTAGTCCTTGGAATATAATAGAATACTTTCTGATGTGTCGGTTCTGAGAAAATATGTTATCACTCTGAGAATATCTTCAAGGAAAGGCTCTATTTGGTCTCTCTGGACTTGATAGTGGTTTCAGAGGAGGATCCCTTTCCATTCCTGAGATATTTCTTAGGGGGGGAGTTATCTATGGATTTTAGAGGGTTCTCTTGAAATCACATTGTGCACAAAACAAAATGAATTGGCTCTATTAATAAAATAATATAGTTAGATTTATATTCTGCTAGAGTTAGAAAATAATAATTTCACACGTGCCCTTATTATTTTTGTAATCCCTATCAAACCCATTTTTATAATAATAATATTATTATTATTATTTATTGAAATGTGGTAAAACCATGAATTAAAGTAAATATTTGTTTATCCAAATAAAATAAAATATATATTATTTTTCATTAGACCATTAATCTGAATCCATAATTCCCCTATAATATTTATTTTTCATTGAATAATGAATATTTATTTAATAAAAAAATATCACTACATTATTCGACAATATATAAAAAAATATTATATTCTCTAAATAGAAAATAAATATTTATAAAATATTATTATAACAAAATATTCTCTCAAATATCTGATGGTAGAATATATGTGATCAAGAAAACACGAATATTTATAAACCACATACACGAATAATATTTATTCAACTTATTCAGTAATTAAAAATAATATATTATTTAATTTCAATTTAGGATACACTTAGTGTGTGACCCTCTATGGATATTTCATAGTGGAATTAGGTGGAGAAGCCTAAATTCAATGTTTATCATCTAGAAATTAACCAAGGAACCCATAGATAAATAAATTAATACCATAATGACTTAATACCTTGTGTGGGATCTTGTTGTGTAATATAATCCTTTCATCAAGATATCTCTAATCAAGATGGTTGCATGCTGGCACCATCAACCCATGTGCTCAATGTCTCTTCTTTGAATTTCCAAAAATCAAACTTTCATATAGAACATAATGACCATGAATTTATTTTGGATACATCATTTCCAATAAATGGACTAATATATCAACTTCTATTAAATAACATAAGGAACAAATAATTTCCAGCATTATTCCTTAATTAATTATTACTCTTGACACACCCAATGTATCGTACCTTATAATGAACATATGTCTTCATGATTTTCATCAATACATCAAAGTATGTGACTTATAAAACTCTTTACTGATAATATTAAATTCTAAGGATCAATACACATGTAAACAAATAGGAACATCCAATGACACATATAAATGTGGATTTCATACTAGTGGGTCTCATTACCATAATTTCATATGCTAGATATCACCAAGGGTGTACCCATGTGAAGGTTATTCATAGTCCTATGAGTCTATACCCCTGATATCCTATATGATTTTTCTCCATAAAATTAAATCATCAAGAAATATAACATATATTTAAGAATACTATCATGGAAATTCTAGGTTCTCATCATAGTGTTGAACTGCTATGACTATTTAGTGCGGAGGCCAATCTTATGACATTGTCATATACAATGTCAGGTTGAAGAATAATCATTATAAGATAAGGATTTTATTAATATTAATTTAAATGAATACAATTTTTCATAAATTACACAACAGAGGGTTATAGGTCACCAACTCCAACATATTTCATATGAAAAGTTTGGAATGGTATCTTTGGAGGAATGCTATGAAGCTCATCAAATCTTTATTAAAATATCATCAGAATATACTCCTTAGGTTTTCAATGGATTCAAAGGTTAAACATTCCAATGGTGTTGAAAATAACAGAATTCCATTTTTCTGGAAACTCGCCCCAAAATTTTCATTTTTAATGAATTTATACATGTTAGAAAGTTATTATTTGATAGTTCATTGGAAAATCAATAGCCTAAAATTCATCATGACATCAAGCATTGGTAACATAGATGACTGAGAGAATAATCGATAGCTTATATTTATTACAACTATAAAAACCCTATATTTCCTTACATGACTATTAAATCATTTAAAAGATAAATAACATAATAGAGTTATAAATCCATGATCCAAAGGTTTATTTTTTTAGAAAAATTGGTCTTATACATAACTTATAAATAATAAAACATAACCATATATTTAAATCCTTTTTCATTACCCTTCTAATATCTCACCTTCTCCTTGGTATATATTATCTCTCAGGGATATATATCAATGAAAGGGGTAAGCTAAAAGCTTAGTAATAGGATGAATAAGAAACATGAATAAATATAACATAGGTGAGGATAATCATCATCATAATATCATAAGAATAAATTCAACATAAACACCATAACGGTAAAAGTTGATAATTGAATGGATTGTGTAAATGAATAAAAATGAAACACAATGTCATAGTGGTCAAATACCATACATGGTTGTGAACAAAGAAAACATCTTGTTCACATATAACTTATGTCCATAATCCTAACATCATATTCTGAAGAAAGATAGAATCGTGTTCACACATAGTAAGCATTATCTCATGAGATAAATTGTAACACCCCGACCCCAGTTACCCAGAGTCGGTGCATTATTACGTATCATTGTAATGATCATAGAAGATCATGTACCGAAAGACCAATCAGTTTAGTAGCCTCAGAAATACTAGATATGTTCATAAGGTTTACATTACATCATAAAATGGAAAACTACAAAAATATTTTTTCAATAAACAACACTGAGATCCCATAGACTATCCCTGTAGGTTAGTCAAAATATACCTCTTTGTATCCTGGGAAAAAAATTAAAACATAGAAAGGGGTGAGCTCAGATGCTCAGTAAGGATAACAATATAGCGGAAACTTTCATAAATTAGCATTAACATTTAAGGAAATGTATAAAACTAAAACAAAAGCCTTTTCAACACAAAATTCATCATAATATGGAAAATATAAATCAATATAATTCCATTTACTTACTCACATGGATATTCTACTAGTTGAATAATCCTGCAATATCAATAGCCACTTTCATAATGATGGAATGCATAATGCTAGACTTCATAATCACATAGTCAAGGCATTGTTCCAAGACACTCGATTGTCTCATGAGACCTACCGATGCATCAAGAGGCTATAACGGGCTCCACTCATCACTTACTAAGTCCAATGCATTCCTCATATGAAAAGTTTTAAATATAATATAAAAATTCATATTAAAACTAGCATACGAAATGTCAATACTTTATCCATAAACCATGAATGGTAGAAAAATGACACATCCACAGTAAAATATATCACAAAACCTTCAATACAAAATAGAAGATTTGTATCATAATAAATCAACTTCAAACAAGATTAAAATCCATTAATGGATGTTGACATAGATGAAATCAAAACTGTTTGAGAAAAATATCTCAATATTTTTTTTAAAATAATTTAAAGCTACATAATTATAAAAGAAAAAATTTATTTTGAATATATTCTTTTAAGATTGTAATGGAAGCTTCTATGATGTTATAATGGTAAAATACAGCCGCACCCACCGTATAAGTTAAAAAAATACATTCTTACCTTAATTTTGTTGAAAAGGTTATAAAGGTCCTTGTTTAGAAAATGACAGAAAGATTCCTTTATAAGCATCTTATAAAAGTCAAACAAAGGTTTAAATTAATTTAACCCATAGTCTATAAAATAGTAAGAACTTTTTGAAATACATTTTAAGAAACATGGATGTGGATGATAAAGAGTTTATAGTAGATACTTATGTAAAAACAACCTCGGATAATAAAGTGATTGTGAAATTATCCCTTACCTTGTAATTTTCCTTGGTCGAGGGTATGTTAAAATCTTGTATAATGGTGAAATAATTTTTATTAAATTATACAAGAATCATATATAATAATATGATATCATATATGATCTTTTAATATTTCTTTGTTAAAAATATCTTTCTATTATCGTCATTTCGGGTGTTAACTGATTCGATTTACTTTATATGCTTTGTCATGTAAGTATTGTTTGTTATGGATCAGATGTATGTTATTAATATTCAGAATTATATTAAGTCTTTAATCATTATTTTTAATCATCTAATGAAAATTAGTCTTGAATGGATACAATGGGGAATGAATCTCATCACGTTCATGGAGGGGGTAATCTGTACGTACGCAAGAGTGACAATATCATTATTTTGAGATTAAAATAATATATAATTGGATGGTATATCATATATACAGAATCATTATCATGTTATATATATTATTTACATCAATTAAACATCATATTTATACCAATCTAAATAACAATGTATTGAATAACAATTACACCATGATGCGGAGACGGTAAGCCGTACGTACGCACGTATGGTGACATTTTATTCAAAGGATGGATATAATAATGAATATTGTTTTAACATATTTATAATAACATCACAGTATATAGAATATACTGGGGTTATTATTTTAGAATGGAAACAACAATGAAAGAGGAAGTGGAAGAAGAAATGAACTTGAAAGAGGTGATGAAATATTTACCTCTTCTTCGGTTTTTCCTTTTGATTTGATCAAAATGGATCCTTAGGATAGCTTTATGACTAAAGGAATTCATCTAAGATGAATGGAGAACTATTAAAATGGTATTTGGGCAGGGTTTGGCCGAGCCAAATGGCTTTGAATGTGGGAATTAGAGAGAAGGGGGAGTGCCCTTTTATAAGAGGGGTGAGGGGCACCTTAGAAAAAGAAAGAAATGTTATTTTATAATAAAATCATTTTTGGTTTAGAATGGATCAAAAATAAATTATTTAAAGGATAAGGTAGGGATGGGTCAAAAACCACTTAACCCATAGATTGTATACAGGTTTGGGTCACTATATTAACTTTATCTTTTAGATTTAACTCTTAGTTAAGTTGTTTGACATTTACTATGTCTCTTTGTATTTTTATATTATATGGTTACTAAACTTACTATAAACTTCCAAGGGAACATCAAGTGGTTAATTAATGAAATATATAATATTATTTAAGAACTTTTTCTGAACCTTATATTTTTAAGAATATAATATCAATTAATAATATAATATTTGTTTTAAAAACTCTTTTATTTCAATTTTGACACTATTTGGTATTTTGTTTATGCTAAATTTATAAAAGAATTATTACTTCTAAAAAAATTCGTATAATCAACCCTAACATGTCACATTAACCTATATAATTAGTTGAATTCATAAAAACTCTTAAATTACATTTATTTGGACATTTATGATTTCAATTATTTTAATATTTTATTTATTAGGTAATTACTGCATCATCATTGTGTCATAAATAAATTAAATTATTTAATGTCTCAAAAATATTAATATAATACCATTATGTAGGAATTGTTTTTAGATTTCTAATTAATATTTATATTAGAATTTTTCTTATGTGTAACCCTATATTAAAAATGGTTCACTTATTAAACTTTGAATTTAACACTTTTAACTCTTCTTTGAATTAAATAATAATAAATGCCTTAGTCTAATCTAAGTGTACCTAAAGGATCATACTTTATTACTAAGTTTGTTTTTTGTCGAATTAGACTTATCCAATAGAATTAGGACATGTGTTACGGAAATAATAATATCATTTTACCCTTAATTACCTTATTTATTTTTAACAGTGGTAAATAAAAGTAAAAAATTACTATTCACCAAAAATTATTTTCATCTTATTGAACCACATTTTACTTACTGATATCAATCTTGTCTCTTGGAGTTTTGAAATTCAACTCATAGAAGCGGTAAAATTATTTTTTATGAAAATTTGCAAATGCTCCTAGGAGGTGGGTAAAAGATGGTAAAAAGTTCAATAAAATTTTTATATATCTAAATTTATTATAAATTGACTCCAATGAATTTTGTTGAACTTATATAGGTATTATCTATATATTTGGACCTAAAATAAATTTAAATAAAATAAATAATTATTTAAATAAAAATTCGATTTTAAACTATAACTCAGTGTTTTCACTATTCATCAAAAATTGAATGTTTTCAGAAAAATACAAAAAATACACCCTAAGAAAATTTCAATATTCCGAATCCAAAAATGAATTCCATTTTGAAAGATAAAATTTATAATATTTAAAAAAAGTGGGTTTTACTATTCATAATGGCTAATTTAATTGGTTGTGGTGTGTTAGAACTCGAAGTTACGTACAATACACGCTATTGTATTATTCAAAGAGAAGTATATCGTGGAAGCTTGGGGTGTTACATTCTTCCCTACTTCAAATAATTTAATCCTCTAAATTTCTAGAATATTACTACGTAAAAAGACTCAACGGTTCTTCATCATAAGTTCCTCGGGTTCCCACATTGCCTCTTCCATCTTATGGTTTCTCCATGGAACATTTACCAGACGAGTCGTCCAGTTTCTCAGCACTTGTTCTCTTGTATCAAAAACCATGATAGGATATTCGTAATAAGATAGACCGGGTTCCATTTTTAATTCCTCATAGGTGATTAAATTTGTTGGGTCAGGAATGTATTTTCTCAACAGTGATAAGTGGAACACATCATGAACTTTGGAGAGAATTTGCGGCACTGCCAAACGGTAAGCTACAACCCCAATTCATTCTAGAATTTTGAAGGTTCTGATGTACCAGGGACTTAATTTTTTCTTCTTACCAAAATGTATAACACCCTTCCATGGAGATACCTTTAAAAAAATATGATCTCCTACCTGAAATTACAAATCTTTCCTTCGTTTATCAGCATAGGTCTTCTTCCTACTTTGAGTTGCTTTGATGTGGGTTTGGATTACCTTTACCTTTTCCATCCTTTCCTCCAAAAGTTCTGGGCCTTTGAGTTTTCTTTCACCAACATCATCTCAACAGGTTGGTGTGCGACATCTATTTCTGTATAACGCTTCATATGGTGCCATGTGAACACTTAAATGGAAGCTATAGTTATTGGAAAATTCTACAAGATGTAAATATTGATCCCACATACCTTGAAAGGCAAGTGATCATGATATCAAAATGTCTTCTATTGTTTGAATAGTCCGTTCTGATTGTCCATCAGTTTGGGGGTAGTAGGAAGTTCTCAAACGATGTTCAGTATCCATGGATTTCTAAATACTTTTCCAGAATCTTGATGTAAAACATGGATCACGATCATAAAAAATTGATAGGGGTACTCCATGAAGTCTCACAACTTCATTAATATATATTCTTTCTAGACTTTCAAGTTGTAAATATTCTCTTATAACAAGAAAATGTGATGACTTGGTAAGATGATCAACAATGACCCATATTTTTTCTTTATTTCATGGAGTCTTTGGTAGTCCCACGACAAAGTCCATCATAAAATTATCCCATTTCCACTCAGTTATGGGAAGAGGTTGCATGACTCTTCCAAGATGTTGCCTTCTAGCTTTCACTTGTTGACAAACCATACATGTTGACAAAAAATCAGAAATCTCCCTCGTCATGTTGTCCCACAAAAAATGTTCCTTCAAATATCTATACATCTTAGTGCTACCAATGTCTATAGAGAAGTTGGAACTATGAGAATCATCCAATAATTCCATTTTTAGATCAGGTATTTTTGGTACACAAAGTCTCTTCCCAAATTTCAAAATCTCATCTTCATATATTAAGTCACTCAATCTCCCATCATTCATAGCTTTAATCTTATTTTGAAACTCTCCATCATCAGTCTGAGAACTCTTTATCGTTTATAGTAAAGATGGTTTGGAAACCATTTGAAAAATCATTGATGTCTCACCTTCCATGGTTATTCCCATATCCATCTTTACTAGATCCATGAAAATAAGATACTTTTCAACTCTCATCTTGTTCAAAACTCCATGATCCTTTCTGCTCAAAGCATCTGCCACCTTATTTTCCTTCCCTAGGTGGTAGTGTATCGTGCAATGATAATCCTTGAGTAGTTCAAGCTGTCTCCTTTGCCTCATGTTGAGTTCCTTCTGAGATAATATACATCAAACTCTTTTGATCAGTATAAATATCACATTTTTCACCATAGAGATAGTGTCTCCAAATCTTCAAAAAAAATATTACAGCTGCTAACTCAATATCATGAGTAGGATAGTTTTTCTCATGAATTTTCAGCTGTCGTGATGCATATGCAATAACTCTATCATTCTGCATAAGGACACAACCAATTCCTTTCTTTGGTGCATCACTATAAATAACAAACCCATCATTCCCTGACTGTAGAGTCAAGATAAGAGCATTGACTAATCTTCTCTTTAATTGTTAAAAACATCATTCACAATATTTTTTCCAATCAAATTGAACCCCTTTTCGTGTGAGCTTTGTTAATGGGTTATCCAATCGAGAAATTTTTTGGACGAAACGCTGATAATAACCTGTTAAACCAATAAAAATACGTACCTCATTTATACTCATCGGTGCTGGCCATTATTGGATTTCTCATGTCTTAGAAGGATAAAAAAATATTCCATTATTACAAACAATATTTCCAAGAAAACAAATCTCCTGAAGTCAGAATTTACACTTGCTAAACTTCCCATATAATTCATGTCTTCTAAGAGTCTTTAGAATAATAAAAAAGTGATTTTCATGATCTTCATAGCTTTTGGAGTATACCAAGATATCATCAATAAATACCACTACAATGTCATCAAGATATTCCTTGAAAACTCTATTCATTAGATCCCTGAAGACAGAGGGTTCATTAGTCAATCCGAAATGCATTACTGTAAACTCGTAATCCTCGTACCTAGTTTGAAATAATGTTTTCGGAATGTCTTCCTTCTTCACACACAACTGATGATATCCATATCGAAGGTCAATCTTTAAAAAGTATTGATCTCCATGAAGTTGGTCAAATAAATCATCAATGCATGGTATGGGATACTAGTTATTTATTGTTATAGAATTGATATCCCTGTAGTCAATGCCCAACCTCATAGATCCATATTTCTTCTTAACAAAAAAGGACAGGGGCTCCCCATGGAGAAACACTAGGGTGAATCAATCCCTTATTACATAATTCCTATAGTTGTTTCTTTAGTTAAACTAATTTCACAGTGGCTATTCTATAAGGTGTCTTCGATATGGGCCTTGAACCGGGAATTAAGTCGATGGAAAACTCAATTCATAATTATAGAGGATGTACAGGTAAATCTTTTTGAAACACATCAACATATTCTTGCACAATAGGTACATCATCTATTTGAAAATTCTTTTCCTCACCCATAGTTATTTCATTATCTTCCTCCCCAATAATTGAATTTAGTTGAGCTACTGGGGGTGGATCTAGATAAGAATTATGTGATGACATTTCTGCTCTAAAGATAAGTTACTCCTTATCATCATCAAAAATTGTAACCTCCTTCTTCTTACAATAAATTTTAACATCATGGTCCAAAATCCAATCCATATAGAGGATTATATGAAATTCAATCATGGGTATGATGATGAGATCGGCAGACAAATAACGTTTATATGCCTTAATGGGAACTGATTCAAAAAACTTTGTTGCAATGATACTTCCCTTAAGAGTTTTGTCTAACAAATCCCTTGTTAAATAAAATTGGAAATATATAATTTTCTTAGAAAACTGGGAAGATATGAAACAATGTGATGATCCAGAATCAAATAAAGCATTGGCTAAACTTGAGGAAACCATTAAATTACCTTCCAATACATCCTTCGGAGCTTCAACCTCAGCAGTAGTGATAAGATAAGCTTGGACTTTATCCCTTGGAATTTTTTGAGGTACGCTCCCCTGATGCTTATGACATTCATTTGCATAAAGTCCCCTTTCTCTAAAATTTTAGCATTCAACATTAACAGCCTCTTTCTTCCCCTTCAATCACAAGCTTTGTGGCCTTCTTGACCACACTTGTAACAGACTCCCATTCCCTTCAGAAAAGTACCAGGGTGTTTCTTCCCATATTTAATGTAGGATGGATATTCAACTTTTCCCTTCTTCCCCTAATTTCCATTTCCAAAGTGTTCAGTGGATCTCTTCTTCTCTTACTTTTCTTTAAAGTCGTAAGACTTAGAGAATTATTTTTCTATCTTGATAGGACAAGAGACAATATCTTAGTACGACGAGAAGGATTGTGGGACTATATCTTGATGAAGAAATGGTTTTAACCCATCAAAGAAACGATCATTATTACTTCTTGGGTTACATATATAATCTACAGCAAGCCTCACTAACCTTGTAAAGTTAGCTTCATACTTTGAGACATTCTCATTTTCCTTTTACCTCAGACTCAGAAATTATCTTTCCATATCCACTTGATGGTCATGAGGAAAGTATTTTTCTAAGAAAATTTCTCTAAAATACCTCCATTCCATATTTTATACTTCATGATATTCTTTTTTGTTTTGAATCAATGACAACCATTGATCAGCATCTTCAGTGAGGTGGTAAACTTCCATAACAATGTTTTCCCTTTAGCTACTCTCCAAGGTGTGGAATATTTTCTCTAATGAATTTATCCATTTCTCAGCTACTAGTGGATTTGTACCCCCATTGAATGTTGGTTGTTGTTGACTCATGAAGCGTTCTAAAATTGATCCTCCATGCTGTGGATTAGGGTGCTCCATATAGGTATGGTTATTATTTATAACCTGAGTGAGTTTTACTAATATAGTGATAAGCTAACAAACACCAGTTGTATCACCAACTCCACTATAATTATTTTCAGTTAGAGGGAAATCCCTACATGGAGTGCGTGCATTGATACAGTTTTCATTCCTTCCACTAGGCACCATTTTTAAACAATGTCATAAACTAGATTAGTTTATGAATCGCAATACATAAATCCAAACTTGTAAAACACTTAACCTAAATTGAACAATTTATGGATATAATCCATAATAATAAAAATGTTTTCTTTGAGGAATTATATACTCATAAACCCTTCATAATTGTTTTTAAAGAAAATGAGAATTATCATAAGTATATCCCCTGAGAGTATCATAATCAATAGTGCAGCAAGGATCGTTGTCGTGCACTAGTTCCCATTCGAGTCTAGATCAAAGTGGTGTTTTCGGGTTTTACCCCAAGTTACATTTGTGCCAGAGCCACCTCTACCTGATCGTATCCATACATGGATATATTTCTTGGGAAAATCACAAAATATCTACAATACCAAAATTTATGAAGTTCTTATATACTTATCCTCAATGTTTATCTTAAGGATATGTGCTCAAATCAGAGTTTACATAAATCTAGTTTCCAAGGTTTGTACTAAACTTCCTCTGATACTAAGTGTAACGCTCTGACCCCAGTTACCCATAGTCGGTGCATTATTATGTATCATTGGCATGATCACAAAAGATCATGCCCAAAATACCAAATAGTTTTGTAGCCTTGGAAATACTAGATACATTCACAAGGATTACAATACATCATAAAATAGAAAACTACAACAACATTGTTTCCATAGAAAACACTAAGATCCCATAGAATATCCCTGAAGGTCAGTCATAATATACTTCTTAGCATCCTGGGAAAAAAACATAGAATGGGGTGAGCTCAGATTCTCAGTAAGGATAACAATATAGCAGAAACTTTCATAAATAAGCATAAACATTTAAGGCAATTTATAAAACTAAAAAAAGCCTTTTCAACTCAAACTTCATCATAATATGGAAAATTTAAATCAAAATAATTCCATTTACTTATTCACATGTATATTCTACTAGTCGAATAATCACATGCAATATCAATAGCTTGCTTTGATTTAATAATAAAAATGAGGCTTCGGCCCCAACTTTAAAAAAAACATGCAATATCAATAGCCACTTTCATAATTATGGAATGCATAACGCTGAACTTCATAACCACAAAGTCAAGGCCTTGTGCCAAGACTACATATAAGATTTTGTCAAGGCCTTGTTCCAAGACACTAGTTTGTCTCATGATACCTACTGATGCATCGAGGAGCTATAGCGGGCTCCACCCATCACTTACTAAGTCCAATGCATTCCTCATATTAAAAGTTTTAAACATAACATAAACATTTGTTTTAAAACTAACTTATGAAATGTAAATACTTTATCCATAAACCATGAATGGTAGTAAAATAACACATCCACAGTCAAACATATCACAAAACCATCAATAAAAAATGAAATATTTGTATCATAATAAATCAACTTTAAACAAGATTAAAATCCATTAAAGGATGTTGACATAGAGGAAATCAAAACTTTTTGAGTGAAATATCTCATTCTTTTTTTTGAAATCATTTAAAGTTTCATAATTATAAAAGAAAACATTTATTTTAAAAATATTATTATAATTCGGTAAGGTAAGCTTCGATGATGTGATAACGACAGAATATAGCCACATCCACCGTATAAGTTAAAAAAATACATTCTTACCAAAATTTTGTCGAAAAGGTTATAAAGGACCTTGTTTGGAAAACGATTGAAAGATTCCTTTATAAACATATAATAAAAGTCAAAAAAGGGTATAAATGACTTTAACCCATAGTCTATAAAATAGTAAGAATGTTTTGAAAAACATTTCAAGAAACATGGATGTGGATGATAAAGAGGTCTTAGTAGATACTTACGTAAAAACAACCTTGGATAAGAAAGAGATTGTGAAATTATTCCTTACCATGTACTTTTCCATGGTCGAGGGTAGGTTAAACTCCTATATAATGGTGAAATAATTGTTATTAAATTATAAAATAATCATATAAATTAATATGATATCATATATGATCTTTTAATATTACTTTGTTAATAACAACTTATTATTATCGTCATTTCGGGTGTTAATTGATTTGTTTTCCTTTATATGATTTGTTATGTAAGTAATGTTTTTTATTGATATAATGTATATTATTCCTATTTAGAATTATATTATTTCTTTAAACATTATTTTTAATCATCAAATTAAAATTAGTCTTGAATGGATACGATGGGGAATGAATCTCATCACGTTCGTGGATACGGTAATCCGTACGTACGCACGAGTGACAATATCATTTTTTGATATTAAAATAATATATAATTCGACGTTATATAATATATAAATAATCGTTATCATGTTATATTTATTATTTACATCAATTAAACATCATTATTAAACCCATCCAAATAATAATGTATTGAATAACAATTACACCATGACGTGGAGACGGTAAGCCGTACGTACGGACGTATTGTGACATGTCATTCAAAGGATGGATAAAATAATGACTATGGTTGTAGAATATTTATAATAACATAAAATTATATATAAGATTCTGGATTTAATATTTTAGAATGGAAACAAAAAATAAAGATGAAGTGGAAGAAGAAATGAACTTGAAAGAGGTGATGAAATATTTTCCTCTTCATCAGGTTCCTCCTTTTTATTTGATGAAAAGGGATCCTTAAGTTGGATTTCTGACTAAAGGAAGGACTCTAGGATGAAGTAAGGACAGTTGAGAGGGTATTTGGGCAGGGTTTGGCCGAGAAAAATGGCTTTTAAGGTTTGAATTAGAGATAAGGGGGAGTGCCCTTTTATAAGAGGGGTGAGGGGCACCATATGAAAAGCTAGAAATATTATTTTATAATAAAATAATATTCAGTTTATAATAGCTCAAATATTAATTATTTAGAGGATACGGTGGTAGTGGGTCGGAAAACACTCAACCAATAGGTTTTAAATAGTTTTGGGTCACTATATGGACTTTATATTTTAGATTTAACTCTTAGTTAAACAGTTTGACATTTACCATGTCTCTTTATATTTTTATATTATATGGTTAATAAACTTACTATAAACTTCCAAGCGAACCAAAGGTGGTTCATTAATGAAATATATAATATTATTTAAGACCTTTTTCCAAACCATATATTTTTAGGAATATAATATCATTTAATAATATAATATTTGTTTTAAAAACTCTTTTATGTCAATTTTGACATTATTTTGTTTTTTGTTTTTTCTAAATTCATAACATAAATATTACTTCGAAAAGGAATCATAAAACCAACCCTAAAATGTCATATTAACCTAGAAAATTAGTGTAATTCATAAAAAGTTTAAAATTTCATTTATTTGGATATTTATAATATCAATTATTTTAATATTTTATTAATTAGGTAATTACTGCATCATCATTATGTCATAAATAAAATAAATTATATAATGTCTAAAAAATATAAATAAAATAAAATTATGTTTGAAATATTTTTATCTTTCTAATTAATATTTATAGTTGAATTTATCTTATGTGTTACCCTTTATTAAAAATGGTTTTGTTATTAAACTTTGAATTTAACACTTTTAACTCTTCTTTGAATTAAATAATAATAAATGTCATAATCTAATCCAAGTAGACCTAAAGGATCATATTTTATTCATAAGTTTGTTTTTGGTCGAATTAAACTTATCCAATAGAATTAGTACATGTGTTAGAGTAATAATAATATCATTTTTACCCTTAATTACCATATTACTTTTAACTGTGGTAAATAAAAGTAAAAAGTTTCTATTCATCAAAAAAATATTTTCATCTTATTGAACCACATTTTACTTACTGAGATAAATTGTGTCTCTCAGATTTTTGAAATTAAAGTCACAGAAGTGGTAAAATTAAGTTTTATGTAAATTTGCAAATTCTCCGAGGAGGTGGGTAAAAGACGGTAAAAAAGTTCAATAAAATTTTTATATATCTAAAATTATTATAAACTGACTCCAATTAATTAAATTGAAATTATATAGGTATTATGTATCTATTTTGACCTAAAATTAATTTAAATAAAATAAAAAATTATTTAAATAAAAATTCGGTTTTAAACTATAACTCAGTGTTTTCACTATTCATGAAAAATTGAAGGTTTTCAGAAAAATACCAAAAATTCACCCTAATCTAATTTGGATATTATAAATCCAAAAAAGGAAGTCCATTTTGAAATATAAAATTCATAAAATTTCAAAAAGTTAGTATTACTGTTCATAACGCCTAGTTTGATTGGTTGTGGTGTGTTAGAACTCAAAGTTGTGTACAACACACGCTATTTTATTATTCAAAGAGAAGCATACCATGGAATATTGGGGTGTTACATAAATCACATTACCTAACTCATTATAGGGATATATAACTCTAGGCCCACACATCACATTATAATATTTATATAATCTTGAATTCCACATGGAACGTATTACAATCATAGTCTTTAATTAACCCCTGGAAAATAATGAGTTTAGTAAAGATTTTACCAATCATGATTTCATGAATAAACATGGGGTTCCAAAATAAAAAAGGAAAAATATATTTGGTATAAGAATCCAAATTCTTGAGTGATGAATAAACAACTCAATAAGAATCAAATACAAGTTTTGGATAGAAGCGTTCTTTTGGAAAATCATGGTATTTGTCATAAAATAAAATAAGAAACATTTATATATATGAAACAAAAATTTAAGTACAATTAAATGATATTTAAGAAACTATAGTGGGGTATTCACAATAAATATGTTGTGAAAAATGGATAAATCCAAGAAAAGGAGTTGGTTTTGAGAATCCACTAACCCGAATTCCAGCTTTATTTTATTGCTTTTTCACCTCCAGAATAACAAACCCAAATTTTATAAAAAATGGATACAAAAATTAATTATATTTATTTATATAAATATTTATAAATTATAATCATTGGATTATATTTCTTAATTTTCATTTATTAAATTTAATCATTTTGATATCATGTTTTTCCTAAATAAAATTCCTTTCACTTTGATTTCTCTATTTTCAATAAATTTAATTTATAGAAAATTATGATTAACAAAAGAATTTTATAATACATGAAATTAATTATTTATATATTATATATAATTAATACTATCTAAACATGAATTTGGTGATAATAATTTTCTAAGGAATGTCTATATAGGCAGTTTGCCGACCTTTAACAGTACATTGTCGAAAGAGCATGAAAAAGAAGTATGTGGTTTTTATTTTTCATAAATATGACAATTAAAGTAGGATAAAACCATTAATATAATTTTAGATTAATGAATAATTAATTTTATAGTACATTTTTTTGAAAGGAATTGGTAAAAAGAAGATAGGGAAGAAGAAAAGAGGGAAGAGTTAATAGAGACTTACTCTCTCATTGGTGTACCTTCTCTTGTATGACACTATAAATCCATTTGTGATTGGATTTAGATTTCTCAATTCACTAAGTATTCTATGATTATTTATAAGGAGGATTTGGGCAGATATTGTGAATTTTAATCAGTCGGATAAGTGGTTTTACAAGGGAAGAGAGATGGGTATTTTTATAATCAAATATTGAATAAAATATGTTGTCTAATATAAAACATGTAATAGTGATTTTTTGACAATATTAATAATATATAAATATAATATAATGGTTTTAATACATTAAATATCATTTTTGGTTCGAATTAATTAATTTATTAAAAATTAATGTGAAAAGAAAGAAAAACTGTTATTTTAAGGAATCACTTTTGACATTAGGTTTTGGAAATTTAGTTTTTAGGTTTGGAAATTAATTTAAATTTATTTTAATCAATAAATTATGAAAATTTATATCCCATAAAATCATTAAATTTTATAAAATATTATTTCATTACTACATCAATAATGATGTAATTTAAGATACACTAGTTATTTGAGAAACTGTATTTTTACTATTCACCTAAAAATTGATGTATTTCAGATTATTACCAAAAAATAACCATTTTAAACATTATATGTTCTTATTTAAAAAATTATATTCAATTTATAAAACTTAATTTCTAAAATTTTTAATTTTAATTTGTAATAAAAAAATTAGGACTTTTATGAAATACTTTAAAATAAAGTTTATTAAAAATGGGCTTATATTTTCTTTGAGTTTTTTTTAAAAATGATATTTTTTACATTATAATATTTATTTTTACTTAAATAAATCATGATAAATATTATTTATATCATAAAATATTAATTTGAGGTAAATTCACTATTCCATTTGTTAGGTTACTATTCCTAACAGTCAGGAAACTATTACAACAGGGGACATTACCTCTAATAAATGCCACTCCATTCTTTCACTCAATATTTAACTCAATTCCACTTAAGGATCTACATTCCCATTTTATAATAGGATTATTTAATTATTAATATTTTATTTATATTATAAATTGTTTTTAATGGGGTATATGATTCCATTATATGAGGATGATCCATATTTTCACATTTTTTATTTTTTATTTTTTATTTTTTATCGATTTGTAATGTTTGGAATCTTAATTAGTTTCATTGTTGATTAATGTAACCATATTTAGTAATTAAATAAATCCCTTTTTTGTTTCTCTATATTATATATATATAATATTATATTATATAATACAAAAAGAATTTTTTAGGAAACAAATATCACTAATAAACACTAGGTCATTACATTCTTTCCTCTGTTAGAAATTATGTTCCCAAAATATCAACACATTTCTCAGTTGAGAATAGATGAGTGTACTTTTGTTTCATTATTTCTTATGGTTACCATGTTTCATCTTTATACTTATGGTTCCACCATAACACTTTGAAAATTTTAGTTATCTTTTTTTCATATAACATTATCTCTACTGTTCAAGATTTTCACCATTTACTCTTCATATGAGAGTTCATTCTCCAGTTGTACGAATTTATGTTTTAGTACATGTGAGGGATCAAGTATGTACTTCCTCCGAATTGATTTGCGGAACACGTCACAAACTTGATCCACACTTGGTGTATGTTCAAGCTAATAGGCCATTGTTCCTATGCAATCAAGGATCTCAAATGGGCCAATGCGCATTGGGATAAGCTTCCATTTATTTTCAAACCATATAAATCTATTTCATGGTGATACTCAAAGGAAAAATTTGTCTAAAACTTCAAACACCAATTCCCTTTGACAGTTTTTAGTATAGATCATTTTCTGACATTGAGATACTTTTATATATTTATGGATGGAATTTACCTTGTTTTTTTATTTCTTACACAAGATTTGGTCTATATAGATTCCCCCCCCCCCAACTTCATCCAAGCAAGATGGAGTTCTTAATCACTTACGATATACAAATTCATATGAAGCAAATTGAATACTCGAGTGTAAACCAATTTTATATGAGAACTCAAACAATGGGAGATACTCATCTTATCCTCCATTAAATTCCCTTGATCAGACTATTAGCATGTCCTCAAGCATTTGAATATTATTTTCATATTGGCTATCAATTTGGTGGTGATTGGCCATGATAAAATTTATTTCAGTACTCAAATCATGTTGAATACTTATCCATAATTAATAGGTGAACCTTTGATCATGATTAGATAGGATCGAAAGTTGTACCCCATGATTCCTCACCACTTCAATGTTGTATATCATGGAATGTTTTTCTAGTGAGAAATCATTCTGAATCGTGATAAAGTGGGAAGTCTTTCTAAGTGAATCCTATAAAACCCATATCAAACTATTTCCCAAGTATGTGTCCAAGAGACTTGTGAAAAATTCCATGGATATATTCTCTCATTTCCATGTGGGTATAGACAGTGGTTTGATCCTCTCTTTGGACTTATGTATAACTAATTTAACTTTCTGACACACTAAACACCATATGATATACTCACAAAGTCCTTCATGTTTTCCAACCAGATGTTCTCTCGAAGATCATGATACATATAGGCAATTCTAGTATAGATAAAGAAAGTTGATCTATGTGAATTTTATAATATATCCTTCTTTATCTCAGGTGATTAAGGAACACAAATCCTCATTCCAAATTGAATCATACCATCATCATCGATGTGTAGATCATGTATATTCACTTCCTTTACAGCTTCCACCTTTTTTTGTAGATCTTGATCATCCTTTTGTGCCTCCTTACTCTTCTCTTGGAAATATGGCGAGAAAATCATTTGGGAAAGGTGGGATGTATTACCTGACATTATGATTTCAAGATCGATCCTTCATATATCCATGAATATAGGGTCTCTCTCAATCAAAACCATAGATATAGTAGTAAGTTCTTTTCTAATAAGAGCATCATATACCTTGTTTTCCATTCCTGAATTGTAGTGATTAGAAAAATCATAGTCCTTGATGAACTCTAACTATCTTCTTTGACACATTTTAAACTCCTTCTATGTAAATATTTACTTTAGACTTGATTGATCAGTATATTTATCAAAATTTTAACCATATATATACTGCCAAAAAATCTTTATGGAAAATGTTACAGCAGGTAATTCTAGATAATGCGTCGGGTAGTTCATCTCAGGGATATTCAACTATCACGAGGCATAAGATATCACTTTATCATTCTGCATGAGTACAAAACATAACCCTTTCATTAAAGAATCACTATATATCAAAACACCTTCTCCACCAGGTGTAGTGATTATCCTCATCTTGAGCTCTATAAAGCTTTCCTCACATTTTTCTATCCAATCATACATTAACCCTTTCTATGTTAACTTAGTTAGTGGGTGAGAAAGTAATTATAAATTTCTTAGAAAAAGTGGTTAGTACCTTATTATGAAAATAAAACTATGAATTTATATGACACAAGTGGGTCTGATTTATTTTTTATTTTTAATTGTATTTGAATGGTGTACCTAATTTTTTTCACTTGTGATCACATTCCACAAGAATGTGAATTTTCACATCTAAAAGTCACACCTTTAGAACATATGATACATTTTATCCTTAATGTTTATAGAACAAATCTTAATATACTCTTCATGTTCCTTTATTATATTGAAGTAAATGAAAATATCATCGATAAACACTGCCAAAAATTTGATGATGTAGTCATTAAAAACTCTATTCATAAAATCCATGAATATTTCAAGGGATTTAGTAAGTCCAAAGGGTGACACTATGAACTCATAATGTCCATACATTATATAGAAAGTTGAATTATAAATATCTTCCTTGTTCACATTCAATTGATGATACCTAGAATGAAGATACACCTTTTAGAAGTGTTGAGCTCCTCTTAATTGTTTAAACAAGTCATCAATCCTTGGTTGAGAATACTTAATCATTATGGTTCTTCTGTTGAGCTATAGATAATAGATACACAACTACATTGATCCATCCTTTCTCATTACAAAGACCACTGGAGCTCCCCAAGGGGGTTCACTAGGGTGTATGAACTATTTTTTTCAAATTCTCTTGTATCTTTTTCTTTAACTCCACTAGTTTGATCAGGGCCTGCCTATAGTGGAATTTTGATATAGGATCAGCTCCAGGTATGAGATCTATTGATAAATCTAACTCACAATCTTGGGGAAGTTCGAGTAACTTTTCAAGAAATATATACATGTTTTCCCTAAAAAAGGAAATTTCATCTTGGATGGTACATTACTTTGACTCAAACAATTGGGAATGGTATTATTCTCAACAAGGTATCAACACCCACACTGTTGACGGATTTCCCCAATGAGATTCATGATATTCCTTTCATTTATTTATGGTCATGGGATAGTTTGGAATATAAAAAGAGATTTCAGTTTTCCAATATTTGATGAGTTCTATATATAAATATATCCAATACATTCCTTGTATTCCATAAAATTACACTAAGGGAAGTATTCTGAGATTCTATGGACGAATCTTTTTACATACCCCAATAAGAGAAGAGTCCAAAACATGGGTTTTCATAATATCACCAATAGGTGTGTTTGCAGATATCTCTACTTCCAGGTATTAGGGCTTCAATTCAATAGTTCTAACAAACTTGTAGTATATAGAGGAATGTGTAGAACAAGAATCAAATAATACTTTTTTGCATTATTGATTGAATAGAAAGTGTACCTTGTACAGGTTATTTTTTTCTCCACTATATAATAGTGATTTTATAATCTTTAACATGATCCTTTATCTTTGGTGGATGTTAATGATAATTACGATCAATGAGTTGAGGATCAGTGAACTGGATTTCATAGTTCCCTTGCTCCCTATAATTGAAGTATTGAACCACAAGTGGTTCATAAAGAGGTTCCCTCCTTTCCTCCCTCATGGTGAACTACTTCTTTATGTCTCTTCGAAAATCACGAGCTTGATGGAAATCTCTCTTATAATCAATGAATCTCCTTGTCCCTTTTAGGAAATTCTCAGAGAGTTTATTTCCACATTTTTAACATGTGGGTAGTTGGATCCTCTTTCCTCCTATGTCATTTGACCAACCATCTTGAAACTCCATTCTTATGTTTTTTCACCATAACCATGGGACCATTATTTTAACTCTATATCCACTTTGAGAGCATATAGAACCACTTATTTATTACTCCCAAAGTATCAAATTTTTAGATCCTTTAAAAGGAATGGTTTTAAACCACTAAAAAATCTATCTATTTTTCTCTCATTATTGATAAAAAAATATGAGGTGTATCTTGAAATCCCTGGGAATTTTCCTAATAATAAAGGGCATATTCAACTTACTTTTTCTTTATATCTATGACTTACCTCTCCATTTCTGTTAACATATTTTATGGGAAACACTAGGTATAAAATATTTTATTAATGTATTTTCACTCTATCTCTTCCATTTCATCCTTCAGCTTGGAATTCTTTATCAATTACCTGTAATGAGAAACTTCTATATCTAAATGATAAATGGACAGAGTCACATTTTCCTTCTTAGTACAATGGATCATAGAAAAAATCTTCTCCATTGAGTTAACCCATCTTTCCATTATAAGTGGATCAGAAGTTCCACTAAACATCAGGGATCATTACCGCATAAAGGAATCAATGGATAATTGATCCTTCTTGGTTGAAGGAGGATATTTCACATGGTTTAGGTTATTGTTCATAGTTTGAGACAACTAGTTAACAATTTATATTAATTTTTTAACTCCACCTACAAAGGTATTGGAGATTTCATTCAGACAATAGTTGTATTGTCCCTCACACGGGTTTTTGGCCTAGATTCTCATAGTTTCCACAATTTTCTAAAATTGATATGTTTTGAAAAAATCATAAGTCTACAAGGAAATAATAAACACTTTATTATTTAATGAAATTAACACTAAAGTTAGATCATATGGGATCCCTATATCTGTCCTTTATATAAATAAATATTCTTGGATGTTTACATATAATTAGAATTATCCTAACAGTTTTCAATAATTTTCTCCAATCCTAATTCTAAAATTAACAAAACCATTTTATGATGCTAAATCTAGTGACCTTAATTTTTTATAAATAACTATTAAATCATTTTAAAGATAAAAAAAATAATAGAACTAAAAATATAAGATCCAAAGGTATAGTTTCTTGGGAAAATAGGCTCATGCATAACTTGTACATAATAAAACATAAACAATTTTTTAAATCATTATTATTTATCCTTCTAAAATATTATGTTATCCTTATTACATGTAATCACCTAAGTATATAAATAAATTAAATGAGTGAGCTAAAATCCTAGTAAGAAGAAGAATATGGAACATGAATCGATATAACATGGGTGAGCATAATCATTATCATCATATAATACTCCTTTGATCAACATAAACATCAGGAAGGCATCATGTTATTATGGCATGGAATGTGGTAATGCATAAAAATTAAACATCATATCATAATGTTCAAATACCACACATTGTTGTGAATAATTCTTGAACCATGTTTATACAAAACAGATATGAAAAATTATAAAAACATATTGTGAAGAAATATAAAATAATTTTCATGCATAATACACATTATCTAATTATATTCATCACATTACCCAATTAATTAGAGGGATATATATTTCTGGTCCCACCCATCACATCATAATATTTATATAATCATGTGTTCCACATAGAACATATTATAATCATTATCACGAATGTACCCATGTAAAGGAATGGGTTTTATAAGGGTTTCATCAATAATGATTTCAGGAATAAACTTAAATTTCAAAAAATGAAAAGTATAAAACCATATTTTTTATAAGAATTTCTATTCTTGAATGAATAAGAAAAAACCTAGGTAGAGTCAAAGATCTGTTTTGGAAATAAGATTTATTTTTGGAAAATATATGTATTTAGTATAAAATCAGGTATGAAAAATGTATATCCCAAAAGATAAAACGTAATAATAATAAAATTATATTTAAAAATATAGGAGTGTTCATACTAAATATTTCATGAATAAGGGATAACCCAAAGAAAAAGAGTTGGGTTCAAGAATCCCTTTACCTTAATTTCCTATATTATTTTATGGCCTTTACGCCTCTTTAATAATAAATGAAGATTTATTAAAAATTTGATCCCTAAATTAATTATAGTAAATTAAAAATATTTATAAATTATAATAATTGTAATATATTTATAAAATTTCGTTGAGGAAATTAAAGCATTTTGATATCATGTTTTTCTTAAAAAAATTCATTTCGCTTGGATTTCACCATTTTTCATTAAATTTCATTTATAGAAGAGTATGAATAACACCAAAAGATTATAATACATTAAATTAATTTTTTATATATTATATATAATTAATAAAATCCATCCATGAATGATGTTATAGTAATTTTAATTTAAATGTCTTTGTAGGTGGTTGACTGACCTTTAACAGGACATTGTTGAAAGAGAAGGAAAGGGAAGTGTGGCATGCACATTTGTCATTAATTTGATAATTATATTCAGTAAACATAAATAATATGATGTTAAATTAATTCATAAATAATTTTATTGTATATTTTTTTGAAAGGAATTGGGAAAAGAAGATAGGGAATAAGAAAAGAGGGAAGAGTTAATAGAGACTTACTCTATCCTTGGTGTAGCTTCTCTTGTATGACACTATAACTCCTCTGGTGATTAGAGTTAGATTCCTCAAGAATATACCTTTGTATTATAAGGGTGTTTAGAGGGAGTATTTTTGTAGATCTTGGGATTTATAATGGGGGTGGGAGGAGTGGTTTTCCATGGGATGGGAGAGGTGTTATTTATACATGTGTAAAATTATATCAAATGTAAAACCTGTAATAGTGAAATTTTAACAATATAAGTCATATATAAATATAATATAATGATTTAAAGACATTAAAAATCATTTAGAAGTTAAATTAATTAATTTATTTAAAAGTTAAGTGGAAATAAAGAAAAATTATTATTTTAAAGAATCACTTTTGAATTTAGAATTTGGAAAGTTTTTTTTTAAGTTTGGAAATTAAATTTATTATATTTTAATGCATCATTTACCCTAATAAATTATACCATTATGGAACCTGATTTTATAGAAATGATTAGGTCATTATTAAGTCATGAATAATATAATTTATGATACATAAGTTTTTTAAAAAATTTTATTTTACTATTCACCCAAAAATTGAAGTATTAAAAAAATTACCAAAAAATCACCC
The DNA here is from genome assembly GCA_963277665.1 of Viscum album. Taxonomy (NCBI): domain Eukaryota; kingdom Viridiplantae; phylum Streptophyta; class Magnoliopsida; order Santalales; family Viscaceae; genus Viscum; species Viscum album. The sequence goes on along the minus strand of OY728119.1, from coordinate 1,677,659,088 downwards.
TTGGACAATTTGAATATGATTAATTAAAAAATGATATTAATTTTATAAAACTAAGTTTTTAAAATAGGTAATTTTAACTTTTAATATAATGATTTTAATTTTTACAAAATACTTTAAAATACAGTATATTTAAAATGTGCGTATATTTTATTTGAGTTTTTTTAATCATGATATATTTTTTTCATTTTAATATTTATATTTACTTAATTTAATCATGATAAATATTATTTATATAATAATTTATTATTTTGGGAAAAGTTCTATTCTAACGGTCATGTTATTATTACCAATGGTCATGTTACTATTCCCAACAACTAGGTTACTATTCCAATGGTCACATTACTTTATATAGATACCACTTCTTACAAACACTCAATATTAATCTCAATTCCTCTTAATGTTCTATATTTCTATTTTATAGGGTATTAATTATTTTACTAATTTTTTTCCTTTCTATAGTGTTTGTACTGGGGGAATGATTCTAGTAGATTAGGGTGATCCAAATTTTCCCATTTTAACTTTTCTATTTTATATCTTTTGTCTTGTTGTAAATTTTAGAATTTTAATTAGTTTCATTACTAATTAATGTAAATATATTAAGTAATGAAATAAATTTTTTGATGGGTTCTCTATATTTTGTATGTGTATAATTTTATATAATAAAATAAAACACACATTTATTTAAGAAAAAAATATTACTAATAAACAATGTATTGTTACACAAACAATAGTTCCATTCAAGAATTTTAGTAGAAGAAAGAAAAAAGAAAAATGGCTCCCCTAGGGACGCCACCTCTGAGGCATGGCTGCTACCACCTATCCAACCTAACTGAAACCATGGGAAAATATTAGAAACCCCTCCTCAAAACATTCACCCTTAATTAATACCTCACCTAAAACTATAAAGACTAAACCACTCCCACATCCATATTATAATACAACACCCTGTATTTTGTTAACCATCCCACCTTTACAAGACCAACCCCTTAGCCGAGGCAAGCCTACATAGCTGCACCATTGGCCCCTTATATATTCCACATGCAGTCAATAGCTCAAGAAAACCATTATATTAACAATTTTCCTTTATAAAAGTCCATATTTCTTACAAGGTGAGAACATTTCATTGAGTATCCATACTTTTATGCTATAACAATCCCCCATATGAACTTATTCACATTGGGTAATAAAGATGAAAATATGGTATCATGCTTCTAGTTTATTCTTGCAGGTGAATTATAATTATTTTTGGGGGTTATAACCCATTAGTGAATGATGAATAATAATCACTCAGTTCTATATGACAATATTTGTAGTTCTCTTACCAATAAGCCCTATTTCAAACTTTCCATATTAAACATTTCCTTATGAGAAATGGGAGTAACTGATGGGATTTTTTGAAAGAAAAAGAATCTATTGGACTTGTATATTTTCTAGTAGTATTTAAAAAAATAAGTAAGACATACATTAATATTTATTCATATCTATATGGGAAATAATAATTGGGAACCTTAATTTCATTCCCAACTGCAAAAGGGGAAGCCTAGAGTGACATTCCTCTGTTGGAGCCAACACATCTGCCATAAAAAATTGTAGCATAACAACAATACTTTCAAGAAGGATACAAAGAAAAAATATAGATAACCATAAGATATTATTCATTAGATAATCATCCACCCCAATAATAGGATTTATAGGATCAAATGACCTAGAATCTCTTAAAATAGAATCACCACCACTATTTATAAAAAGAATCATCCCCTTGGAAAAAAATGTTTTTCAAACAGGATCGAAGTCACTGGAATGGATGGCCATTTTATCATTTGTTTGGGCCTAGAAGGTATTATGTTGGAAAAAACATAACCAAAAACCAAGGTTATTTGAAAACATTCCCTATATATAGAAAAAAATACCAAGTATAATCATAGTTTTCATCAACTTTTTTTTTGTCCTAGAAAATTATTTCTCTACACTTTGTGAAGTTTTGAAAAATAAGAACCATGTATCAACACTAATAGAATCATTTTCTATTTTTTTGTGAAACATTTGAATTTTTTCCCACATAAATTGTGTTTATCTTTGTATATGATGCTTTTTTATTATTCTTTCCAACCTACCATGAAGTAAAAATAGTGTTTTCGGAATATGATGGAACACCTTTTGATATGTTGGTTATGATAAAATATGTTATTTCTTTGAGAATACCTTTAAAGAAAGTTTCAATTTTATCTATATAGACTTTAGAGTTTTAGAGGAGGATCTCTCTCTGTTTTTGAGAGGGAGCTCTCTGGTTCTTTGAGAGGATTCTCTCCCGATATCATTATATACAATCCAAAATTAATTGGATCTATTATGAAAATAATTTAATTGGGTTTATATACCACTAGGTTTAGAAAATAATAATTTCACATGTGACCCTATTAATTATATAATCCCTATGGAACCCCATTTATATAATAATAATAATAATAATAATAATAATAATTCTTAACATGCGATAATCCCCAAAATATATTAAATAATATTTATTCAAATAATATTCAATATATATTATTTTTCACTAGACTATTAAAATTGGTTCTCCATTCATCCAAAACATTTATCTGGCCTTTGATAATGACTATTTATTTAATAAATAAATATGAAAACATCATTTTATAATTAATTAAAAAAATATTCAATAAATAGAAAATAAATATTTATTAGATATTTTTCTCACATAATATTTTCTCACATAATAGGTGGTGGAATATATGAAATTAATAAGACCTGAATAATTATGAAACCATATTGGGTAATAATATTTATTAAACTTGTTAAATAATAAATAATAATATATTATTTAATTCAGATTCTTGATACACATAATAACTTAACCTCTAAGTATCTTTCACAGTAGAATAAGGGGAAGAAGCCTAAATTCCAAGGTTAGAATTTAACAACAATCCAAGGCACCCATTGAGAAAAAATTTAATTACAAAAAGACATAATACCTAATAATAATTATTACTGTGTGGTATAATCCTTGATGGTCCCAAAGGGCACTGTTATTTTCATATGGGTTTAATAAAAATAGAAAATTTATTAAAACAAATTCTATGATACTCAATTAATTAAAATATAGTGTTTGGAAAGTTCAAGGTCAAACCTACAAAGATAAAGAATTAGTTTAATTAGGATTTACATATAATTTATTTAATGAATTTATATAAAGAGGTGTGGAATCAAATTGTGGTTTTGGAAACACTTTGAATAAAGAAATAATCAGAAGGGAAATTTATTGATTGTTTAGAATCAAAATTCAACGGCGTGCCTATGTTTTTTAGATTTAGGGTTAAGGTGAAATTGTATTTTATAAAATAAGTTGATTAATTCATATTTAGCATTGAATACAATATGTGGTGGATCCAATGGTCATGGTATCCCCTCATTAATGTGATAATCCCATATTTCCCTTGGTTTGATAATTTTGGTTTTTTCTGAATAATGTTTATATTCAAGCGATATTTAAACCTGATTACCCAAAATTAGTCAATGGTCATACTTATATTAGGGTAATCCATTGAAAAATTTATAATGTTCCTTTCAGATAAAATACCAATGGTCAAGATGAAAGTAATAGGAAGGTATTTGAAAATGATTGAATAAACTACAACAATTCAAATACATGAATAAATAAAAATAAATAAATACATCAACAAATTTCCCAATAATATACATAAAATTTGGATAAGTATGGTTTACCCTCTCACCATAGTAATGAGAGAATAATGGAGAATAATAAAATGAAAATAAATCATGATGATAAAATAGAGATAAATGTTGAGAACCCTGCACATTGCAACATCTCACTCCAAGATTTGGTATCTAGGCTATTCCTTTGGGGTGTTGACTTAGACCTATATTTATAGACGTTATATGGGATTTCAAGCTTTAAATAGTATTTATAATGGGTAAAAAATTGTTCATATGTGTTATTTAGTCCATAAAATTGGTCAAACCCCATAATATGTCAAATTTGGAAATTTTTGGGTCATCCTGACTTTTAAACCACATGTAATCTATTCACCTTATGTAATATAGTCACCACTTGTAACGTATTACCCAAATATAGATTTACACAACCTATAATATTTACACAACTTATAATATATACAAAACATGTAATATTTATATATCCTGTAACACTTACAAAACCTATAGATGTCGTTCTTCACCTACTTTCTTCGATTTCTAACCCTAAAAGAATCTTATTGAAATAATTCCTCATGGGAATCCATATTTAATGTGGATATCATGATCATTTACACTTTTTTTCTCATCTTCCATAACTTATATCATCCTGAAAAAAATAAAGATTGAATCATGTGTTTAGGGATGCATGAAAAATAAAAATTATTAGAATCATTTCATTTTATTATAAAAAATGTATTCAATAAATGCACCTATCAACCCCACACACTTTAATTTGTACATATACTAAAGGATGGAGTCTAAAAATAATAAAACAGATATATACTCTAACATGGTTTAAATATAATTTCAACAAAAAAATTAATCAAATGGATAGGTAAAATTTCGAGCATCTAATCTAGAAAAATTATCAACACCTCATTTTTCAAAGAGTAAGAATAAACCATGTATTTTAATTTTCCTCTTTTTGAAATAGAAAAGACTTTTAATTCAACCATTTTCATTTTTTAATTCATTATTAATATGAATATCCTTTGTAATTTACCTCATGTTATTTTTTACACTCATTATTAAAGTAAAAATGAATTGACTGATGTCCATACTTCAATAACATGTCACTTACGATAAGATTTCAAGGCATATAGAATCTCCATGGTGTAAAGGGAAAAAATAATCATTGGAGATTCACCTTTTAGGATCAAATTACTATGAGTCCTAGGTAAGGTAGGTAACTGATGTAAACAAAGTAAGGATCAAAAAGGAGGTTTTTCTTTTAAAGTACATTGCATGATAATCAAAAACATCTCAATGAAGGTCTCATCTTCCTCCAGTATCTTATAGAAGGATCATAAATAGATGAGATTCAATTAATTAAATACCATATTTTATTTTTTTTAATTTTTTTCTTTTATTTTTCATCATTTTTTTTGTGGATTAATCTTAAATCCACCATCTAACCCCAAATGATCTCATTATGTCACTATTTGTAATAGTTATAAGAAGATTACCGATCAAGCAATAATGATTTTTGAATTTCCCTAAACACAACCCAATTTTTTAAGAAGGTATTAAATCAGGATAAGAAATGAGCCTTCCCCGTATCTCATGAATGTTACACCACACTTATTCATTAAAACATAGGCATCCCTTCCACTAGAATCCATCTCTACCACTCTTAATTTTAATAACCACACAAAGTATTTATCATAATAACATAAAGGATAAAATGGGATTCTAAAATGGATATTATCTAGCAGTTATGTTCATGTATTTGATGGGATTTAAAATGGATTAATGTGTCACGAGTCTTATTATAAAGGCTAAAACAAGATGACTCTATCATTTTAAATGTGATTTAGTTCAGTCAAATATTTGATAATATGCCAATAAAGTTATAGAATATATAATGCTTGAGTTTGAAAAGAAATTTACTATAAAATAATAGACAATATCGGCTTAGAGGATATCTATAGAATGAGATGAATGGTTGGGAAATATACTCATTAAAATTCATATGAATAATGAAATGAATTAATTTAAATATCATAAGTTAAAATCATGGTCATACCTCAGAAGAATTTCATTTTCAATGATAAACATGATCCTAAAATCATGATTTTTCAAATCATAATCCATAGGATGATCCATCCTAATTATTTTCCCCAATATTACCATTAAAATTTATTAAAAAATAAATTTAAATTCAGTAGATGGTAATTATCCTTGTTTGTTTAAATCTCCTATTTCAGTTGATTAAATAAAGAATTAAATGTTTTCCATTCAACTGGTAGTTAAAATCTCTAAATAAATAAAATGTTGGGAATACAATATAAAAATTCTAAATTAAAATGTTTACTCCCATTCTTAGTATCACTTTAAATTTTTATGTACATGTTTTTTTGCACCTGATGATGATGTGTAATTCTCTCACAATGTGTAATTATCCTACAACATCTTCTTATGCTTTATACTACTTGATTATAGTTCCTTGATAGTCCTAAAAATTAAAAATAAACATGTTAAATCACATTCCATTATAAATAAATTTTTAAATATTTTTATTGAGAGATAGCATGCCTAAATAATAAAGAAAAATACATAAAACAGGGGTTTCTTCCCCAATGATTATCTTTTTTAATGGTTTTTTATCTTAACCATAACTGGGTTAATTGATTGGAATATTGTATAATGATAAGAATAAAGTGTTCACCCATTCTTGGATCTGAAATCAACATGTATCAGATTGTCTTATACATGTTGAAATAATCATGGATCATGGAGGTGGTGAACAGAGTTTGAAGACATCCAGTAGGATCTCAACATCTATCTAGTCTCTATAAAATTATTAATTTTCAATGGATGGATATAAGTTTTGAGTTTCTTCAATGACCGCCCTAGGATCCTCAGCTAGCCCCTCAATGTATTATGTTGTTGTTGCATATTTTTGTTCCTATGTGTAGTCAGTATAGGTTAAAGCTAGTTCATGTTACTCTTCTTATAGCGTACACAGATTTTCTAAAAAAATATATGATGGGTGGGGTAGATGTCATTTCATTTTTTCCCTCTACTTCCTTCAGCTATGGTTCTAGTTTTGTGAGGAACCTTTGTACTATCTCATCAGCTAATGACTATTCTTCTTTTTTTTCTCTTATTATTATTTATTCTATTTGATGAATTGTGTTTCATCCCACTCAAGTTCTATTGTAGGGTCCCCTTCATCATCTAAACCTACAATGTCGAGGGCATCATGGTTAAAATAAATATCAACTTCCAAAGTGGAACTTAGATCTAGTTCTTTGTTCACTCTTATTTGCTTATGATGTGCCTCTTTGAAATTTGGTATCATGATTTTGGGTGTTATGCATCAAATTATTATGTATGATTGTGTGATCTCATTGGATTGATTTTTCTTCATTCTAATTTTATTACATTTTTGCACCATATCCTCCAATAAGAAGGTGAACCTATCCATGGTTGTTATCATTTCCTTCAACCCCAATATGACAATAAAAAATACTAACTATGGTAAAAAGATGAATTGAAATAAATAAAAATATTAATAATTAAAATTAAAAACCAAATAACTAAAATGAAACGGTTCCCAGAAAGAAAGCTAGTTTTTGAATGCCCAAAGGGTGCCATTATTTCCCTACGATTCTAATCAAAATAAAATATTTAAAAAAACTGAAACAATGGTAATAAAATAATAAAAATATTATATTATTAAAGTTCTGGGTCGAACCCAGAGAGAATGTGATTTAGCTTAATTAGGTTTTTAAAATAAATTATTTAATTTATTTGAAGAAATAGGTGATGAATCTGATCGGGGTTTGGGAAATAGTTTAAATAAAAAATAAAAAATGTGAACAATATTGATTGTTTGGAATCAAATTTTAATGGACATTCATGTTTTTGTAGTTTTAGTGTTCATGTGTAATTTAATTTTTGATAATAAGTTGATTAATACATGTTTGGAATAAAATTTAAGATGTGGTGGATTCAATGTTCATGGTATATCCTCTTTGACATGAAAATCCCTTATTTCCCTGGGTCTGGTAATTTAGGGTTTTAACAACTTATGTTTTTATCAACACCATATGTACACCTAATTACTCTAAATTTGACAATGGTCAAGCTTACATTTGGGTAATCAATTAATTAATTCAAAATTTATCTTTCAAATTCAAATACCAGTGGACAAGAAAAAAGTAAAAGAAAGGTATTTAAAGATTATTAAATAAACTGCTGCAATCCTAATACCTGAATAATAGAAAATAGAGTAAATACAACAATACCTTACTACTTCAGCCACAAAATCCTTACATAACGAGGGTTTATACTCTAAACCCAATTTTGATAGAATAATAGAGAAGGATAAAAAAATACTTCATAATTTGAAAATGGAGATGAACTTGTAAGGACCCTTCATATTATAGCTTCTCACTCTGAGATTTGGTCCCATGGATCTCCTTTTTATGTGGTGGATTAGACCATGATTTGTAGACTCTAAATGTGCTAGTGCATCATTTTATAGGATTTATAAGTGGTCAAAAAGTTTTCATAAGTGGTCTACATTCCAAAAAAGTGGTTCAAACCAAAAAAACATTGAATCTGGTCATTTTGGGATCATCCCAACATTTACACAATGTGTAATATTTTCACCATGTGTAACATATTCACCATGTCTAATCTGTTCCCCACATGTAAATTATCATAGACAATAATTTTAACACAACCGGTAATATTTAAAGATCCTACAAATTTACATATTCAACTTTTTTCATTGGTTTCAACCCTCATAAGCATCCCATTAACATCATTAATCCTATGAATATATATTTTATTTGGATATCATTATCATATACACTAATTTTTGTTATCTCCTATAACATATATCCAATATAAAAAATAAAGAAAAATTTAGGTGTACAAGAATCCATTAAAACTAAAAATCAACATAATTAATGCATTTTATTATGAAAAATTTATATAATAAAGGCCCTAATCAATCCCTTTATCGAAATATATATAATCAAGCTAGTTTCCTGCTGGTATGATCAACATATATGCTCGATGTCTCTTTCTTTCACTTTCTATAAATAAAAATTTTCTATAGAACACCATGACCAAGGATTTATTTTGGTTCTATCATTTCTATCTAAGGGTTTGAGATATGAACTTATGCTACATAACATAATGGGAAAATCATTTCTTTCATTATTAATTAATGAAATATTACCCATGACACACCCAACGTGTCCTACATCACCATGAAAATATGTCATCATCATTTTTTTCAACGCATAAAAGTATGAGACTAATAATAATAATTAATTATAATCCTAAATTCTAACAATCAATAAAAATTACCACAGATAGGAACATCTAATGACACATATAAATGTGTAATTACTATTGTCGGGTCTCGTTCTCATAATTCCCTATTCTAGAAATTACCAAAGTAGTACACCAAGAGAAGGTGTCTCAATGTCCTATGAGTCTACTCCCCTAATAGAATATATCATTTGTGTCCCCAAAATGATTTCATCCAAATATAGAACATATATTTAAGAATATTGTGGTGGAACTTCAAAGTTTTTCATCATTGCAGGGGCCTACTATGACATTTTGGGTTGAAAACTACACTTTGTACATTATCACGTAATATTTCCTAAATAAAATAAATCAGGATGTGATCAGAAGTTTTTCAGTACTCAAATCAATGAATAAAACATATCATAAATTATACATAAGTTGGTTCTATGAAACCAACTCCAGCATCTTTTATATGATATGTTTGGTATGGCATCTCTGGAGGAATTATCTAAAGCTCATCACACTCACTTTCACCTATCATTATATGATACTCATTCAGTGATTCAAGGGATTCAAAGGAGATACACACCAATGGTCAAACTAATTCCATTTTTCCAGACTCTAGCCACCCAATTTTTCATTATTGATGACTTTATATAGGTTAGAAAGTACTTATTTGGGATTCCATTAAAAAACCATCAGTGTTGATCCAATACTCACATCATGTAATATGAACTTAGAGGAATGTGATAAGAAATGGTATCTTTTATTGATTCTTAAAGTATTTTCATACATAAATTTTAGAAGAATTAAGAAGAAGGAAATAGGAATCCCCTTGGGTTGTCACCTCCCAGGAGTGGTCGCTACCACCTATCTAGACTAGCTAAAACCCATGGAAAATATTAGTAACACCTCACCACAACAATCATCTCTAATTAATACCCACCTACAACAAAATAGACCCGACCACTCCCCCATCAAGACTATAATACTTCCAGTTGCGTTTTATTAACCATACCACCCTTATAAGACCATCCCCTGTACTAGGTATGCCTATGTAGAAGCACCCCAACCCCCTTACATAGTTCACAAATGGAAAATAGTTGAAGAAAATGACATTCTTATCAATTATTCCCTCCATAAAGTCTATATTTTCTACAAGGTGAGAACCATTCATGAAGGCACCACACTTCTATGCTATAATAATTCCATTAATGAACCCATTAACATTAGGTGATGAAACTGAAAACATGGTATCATTCTTCTGATCTATTACTATAAGTGAATTGTAAATATTTTTAGTGGTTACAAACCCTTAATAAATGAGTAACAACAAACCTTTAGTTATCTTCGAATAACTTTTTAGTGAACATACTATGACGACCAACTGATAACTTCCAATATCAAACATTACCTTATGAGAAATGGGAGGAAGTAAAGAAAAAAGTCTATAGAAAAAGAATCCTTTATCCATGTCTATATCCTAGTAGTATTTAATTTTTTTTATTTCTATTCATTAGTATTTCTCCATATCCATGAGGGTCACAATAATATGGACTCATAATTGTATTCCCAAATACAAAAGCATAATCCAAGAGTTTATATTCCTCTATAGGACCCATCCCATATGCCACACAAATTTGCAGGAGAAGAGAAACACATTCAAGAAGAATATGGGAATATAATTTAGATAACCATAAGAGATTGTTCATCTATGAATCATCCTTCCCAATTATTGGATGAACAGAATGAAACGGCCTAATAGTTTTCAAAATATGATCCCTTCCTCTATTAACTAAAACAAGCCTTCCCTTGGAAAATATTTCTTTCCAAGAAGGATCAAATTCAGTAGATGTATGGCATGTTTTTTTTGTTTTTTTTGGGCTTGGTAGGAATGATGTTGGATAATAAACTTCACTAGACACTAGTGTTCTTGGAAATCATTCCCTATTTATAGCTAAACAATCTCCAATGATGACCAAGGTTTACATAAACATTTGTTTTCCCAAAACAAAATCATTCTCTCCACTTTATATTGTGTAAATGGATAAGAACCAAGTATTTAAACTAATATCATCATTATCTACATATTAATGGAAAATTTGGAATTGTTTTGTTAAAGAAATAGTGTTTATCATAGCACAAGATGCATTTTTATAATGATGTCAATCCTTCCATGTAGTAACAAGTATTTGGAATATAATGGAACACCTATTTATATTGTGGTTCTGAGAAAATATGTTATGCCCTCCTCCACTGGTACCTTTCTTGGTCTGATAATGAAGAGAGTGAACAACTACCGAAGCCCACCTCTAAAAAGATTTTGGTTGAAGACTATCAATAATGGTATAAAAGACACAATGATAGAAATTAACCTCATAACATAAGTTAAAGAAAATATATAATATGATAAACACTGATCAAAACAATACCATATAATGTAAAACATGATCCAAAAAATGAATACAAAAATTCAAGTCATTTTATAAATAATATATCTCTATAATAAAATTAAAAAAGGATCTAGTGTAGTATCTCTAAGAAAAACTCAATCTTCAAGCTAGTCTGATCAAGATCGGTCTCTAAAACATCATAATGACTATAAAAATAGTGGATATATTCATAGGGTGAGAATAACAAGTATACTCAGTAGGATCCTCCTTCAATACTCTTTTATAAGTGTGAGAAAAGAATACTAATGTTTCACAAAGTAAAGAGAAGAACCAATATTCACCTATTAGGGAAAATACCCATTCCTACCCTCAGCAAAGCTCAATCACTAGGTATCACATCCAAATATTATATGATAATACTGAATAATATAATCATAGGAACCCCTAACTACTTCCCCACTATTTTTTTTACTCTCGCATCCTAAAATCATACAGATTGTGATCCCAACCCATTATTTTTTATGAGGGTTGGGTTTCAACCCTACCTACCCCAATGCTCACATGGTCCAACATCTTATGTTGGAATTAGAGAAAAGTACATAGCACATCACACCCACATCCATCACCTTAGTACCAGCGTAGTGGGGTATAATGAACATGATATAAATCAACCTCATTCCCTCCTCCTACCATGCATGACCCCCACCTCATAGCAATTGCCCCATCATCACAACCTCATTAAGTACATCAATTTTCACTCTTATACCTTACATGATAATTCCTTCCTTGGTAGGTTAAAATAATTTTCTTCTAAACAGAGAGTAGAGAAGTGGAGGCAATTAACAGTCTTCCCTCATCAACATGGATATACAAGAGAACACCTAAAAATAAAACATTTGGAATCAATATTGAATAATTTACTTAGGTTCGATGCATTTAGAAACCACAAGGAAAATTCAATACACACACAAAAACACATTTGCAAACAAACACAAAGATATACATATATACACTCTCACATATACCCCCCCCCCCCACAGATATATATATATATTTATATATATTCACACACACACACACATACACACACATAATCAAACACAAGACCAACCAAAATCTTTCACAGAAGTAGTTAATCAACCCTATCTACCACCGACACCATAATAATAGTACCACATACTCCAAAACTAAATGTAACTCCCCATACTATTCAAATTCTTACATTTTCTGATTCCACCATTTTCTAAATTGTCACATTACCAAAAATCATTCTTTAATGAAGACATTTCTAAACCATATTTAATGAAAACCCACTTTATCCACCCCTATATGATTCTATTATGTAAAAAAGCATTCATCAACATTTATTAAATTAATTCAATTCTTGAGCATTATTTTTTAGCCCACAATCTTAAATTCTACCCCATATCCCTTAATAAAATTTTAATTAATATCCTTTAATTTCTTTATTCCTACCACATTCCACACAATAGGGAATCTACAAATACTTCATATCGTTTTTCAGGGCCATAACTATGCAAAAATAAGAAAAAAAAATATTTTAAAATGTATATATCATGGTGGATAATATCAATATTTTTCAGGTACTGATTATTAAAACACATTTAATTAACAAAATTATTTTTTATTTAATTATGCCAAGTGATTCCTAAAAATAGAAGAGAAAAATCCTATATTTAGAGGAAACAAACATCACAACAATCAAGGGGCTCACATAGAGAAAGAAGTCACAGAGTAGAAGTGCATCAAAATTCACTAGGATAAAAACAACATAGACATCACATGGTTTGTATGGAACTGCATTATCATAATTAATTTAAGATCCATTATTTCCCAAATTTATTCTATTAGTTATTCATACCATTTTATGTTAGATAAAATTTGAAGATAAAAAAGATTGAAAATAACACAGATATTTATTGGAAAAAATAGTTGTAACACTTCCCTTACCTTTATGCAAATAAGAATTACCTTAGATATACATTGGTAAGAATAAACAATCATTAACCTTTACACAACCCCCCTTTACCCTCAAACAAATTTAGAAACAATAACCAACTTCCACCATGACCTCCACTAAGGCATAAGCATAAATCCCTTATTGTTTTGATCCCCCACACCAAAGACCACGATTTAAAGACTCCATTCTTTTTGTTTACGCTGTTTCTTGGACACTCATCCTCATTACTCTCTCATACACCAACAACCTTAATGCATCAGGTGTTTCCCCTTACCTTTTTGTACATAGGTGGGATATCTAGTCCAAAGTCCTTTTGAAATAGGTTTTCTAGTAGTTTCACTACCCATGGAACACCCTTCTCCACACAAGAAACTCCAAAATTACGCCTCCATAAAATGACATTTCCATACACTTAAAACTCTAAGTCACTAAAAAGGTAAGAACATCACAAATTTATACAACTTATTGGTCCTCAGTATGGATAAAAATTATCTCTAGCCACTGAAATACCTATGAACTCTTAAAAACACAGAAGACAAGGCTTGAAGGGTTTGAGCCATTAAAAAATAAGTAACTAATATTGTTAAGAATTGGGCTATAATCTCTCCCTTCCTATACTGCATACTACTGTAAGTTGATTAACTGGAAGAATAAGCACAATTAGGTCAAGACGGACAACACTCCATAGTTATGATGACATGAGATGTTTGTCTACACCATAAAAACCAATATAGACTGAGGTTTCAATGTATTAGTAGTTTTATTATCTGTTTTCAAATAAGTAAAAATTGGAAAAATGAGTGGTAATGATTCATGTTCATTCCTTCCAAAGAAGTATGTGTCAAAGAAATAGAAGGTTTTTTTCATACCTTCTCAGGCCTTAAAAAATCCTATGGGTATGGATTTATCTCAATTGATCGATATTGGAAAAATATATATTTCCATAGTCTTAAATATCTCATCCATATATATTGTAAAAATAAACATGATTTTCCTCTTGGATGACATCTAAATTCAATTTTTTGATGGAGGTTGGGAAACATCAAAGATGGAAAATTCAACGTGTTTGGATTCAGGGGATTAGATGACACCTACAAAACCAAATTTTTGAACATTTCATTGTGTTTGGTTTTCTTCATTTGTTTTGATGTATGATTTTATTCCTATAAATAGGGTGTTTTTCTGTGTTGTAATCATCAATAAGAGTTGATGAAATAAAAACATGGTTTCCTACTGTTGTTATTTTTCTTCCACAATAACCTACCATGATCTGCATCTTCTTTCGCTATTGTCTTAGCTAGTGCTAAATAAACCTTTAGTAGTATCATAGCTCTTTTATGGTGTTTATATCTATGTGTTAGAGTTACTTTAGAGGTTATATATACCTAAAACTGTAGAGGGTGTAATAATGAAGGTGCTTAATTTTTTCTCAGTTATTTAATGTCCATTTTTTTGATCACCACTATTTTTTTCTTTTTCTTTTTCATATTCTCCCTTTGTTTTTTGTCTCTCCAATTATAAAACGTGTTCTGTTCAATTTGTAAAAGGTGGAATCAACTTTTCCCCCTCTCCCAAGGTGGTTTGAAAACAAGAACCAAGACCTGCCATTTTTTATCTCTCCCATTATGGTGTGAAAACAAACCTTTATGTCCACTTCCACATTCTTAGGTCCCCTCCACATCCTCTCTCTCCACAAAAAATAAACCACATTTTATTCCCCCTCATTCCATCTAATACAAAATAATACAATCATTTTCTTTTTTTTAATTTTCTATGATTAAAAAAATTATTATAGTAAAAAATTAGCAAAAGTAAATCTTTCATGTAGTTTTGAAAAAAATAGTAGGGTTCAATTCTGAAAAAAAAATTCAGCCTACACTTACATAAAAATATAGTTTGCAATTTTTTAAAAAATAACACACTGAAAGATCATTGTGACAGTCCTTAGTTGGGTTTGATCATCAACCATATATTTTCCTTCATGGTTTCTTCAAAAATGGATTTCATGGATAATTAATTATATTTCCTTCATGATCTCATGGACTTATTTCTGAACATCAACGACAATGACAGACACCAAAAATCACATCCCCCACAATTCTATTTCTCCTCCCAGTCTCTTCTCGCAAAGATGAATCAATCGTCTACACATTAATCCACTAAATAAATGGAGTGTCTATTCAAGAAATACACCTTACTTAAATTCAATACCGACTTCTACATTCTATCCTATGGATAATTCACTAGTTAAGTTTTTTAAAGTGTTAGAAACTCATGTCGGTTCACCTAGAGATGAACAATGGTTCCTTATTCTAGTGCATCTGAGTCATGTTGAAGGGTAAGGGAAAGGGAGTACATTTCAAAGATATCAAGGTAGAGGATTCTGAATACAAGAATATGATCTATGAAAAGGTGTATTAGGTAGATGAATCCCAAATTTAGGAGTGCATAAATATCAAAATTACACTCCATGGATACAAGCACAAGGAAGGGATCGAGTAAGGAGAATTCATTTCACCCATTAGTCAGCCACCTGAATATGATGAAAATTCATGGGTCATAAGGAATACAAGTTTAAAGGGGGATATTGGAAAATAAAATTGGGTTTTTTTCATGGAAGGAACCCATATTCAATGTTTCTATGGAGGCTAGGGAATATCAATAGTGGTAGCATCAACATGTTAGGATTTAGAGGATTGTACGATACCTACACCACCAAATTTTTGTACTTTTCCTTGGGTTTGTTTTTACCCATTTTTTTATTTATGTCTGTATTACTATAAATAGGGTGTGTTTATGTGTGTTTAGTCAATAATATAACATGAATAAATAAATTAATAGTTTCATGATACTATTATTTTTATTCAACAAACACATCCAGTGATCTTGATTTGGTTTTTCTATTGTTTCATCCACTTCTAAATCCACTTTCCATCTGAATTGAAGAAAATTTAGTTAAAATTTTACATGTACCAAAAACAAAATGCTTGTTTGATTCTATTTTATCAACGATTCCACACTCTACCACATCTCACATGGTAGTTTATCACATTCATTTGACCAAAATTAGTTTGAAATATGTGAAAACACATTCTAAAGCTCATCATGTGGAATTATAATTGCTGAAATATCAAGGTGCATCTATGTGAGATGTGAATTCATTTGTTCTAGGAAATCATATATTTCTTCCATATAGAATATTCACTAATGATCTACAATTATCTTATTATGAACCCAATGATAAGAACTCAAATAAAGCAATAAATTTATCAGAACTTATAATATTGGGAGAAAAATAAACAAATTTTTTTGATTCTAGCAATATATTCATATAGAAAGTTTATTATAATAAGTAATAATAAGAATAAAGGACTACACTAGGGATGAAGGCCTCAAGTCATTACCACTGTGACCTATCTAACCTAACTACAACCAAAAAACATTACACACAACCCCTCCCGAAAACATTTTCTTCTAATTAATTCCCCAGTTACAACCTAAAAATCTCTACAACTTGCATGTATATTAAAATACTACCCCATGTATGTTTTTTACCAATTCAACATTTTAAAAACTTACTTCCTAGCCCATTTATTTCTATAAAGAAACACCCCATGATCTTTATGCAGTCCACACATGGAAAACTACTTAATCCATATTCATAGCATCAAGTATTTTTTGGAAATACTATGCAGAGTGTGAAACATAGAGTGATGGAGCTTTGGGTTCATTGTATTCTTGTAGCTACACTTGTTTTTTGTTTTTTATTAGGTGTTGGTGGTTTCCATTTTGATCTGACTGTTTGTGATAAATGTACATCCCTTATCATATTATAGATCTTTAGTCTGAATACATCCTCTGGAATCTTGGTCGTTTGTCTTGATCATCTCTCCCCTTCCCTGTATACATTTTATCCTACAAAATCCATGTTTACTTTTTTCCAATTTCTCGATACAAGTCTACAAAAAAAATTCACTTGACAAAAAATAAAATAAAATTTCCTCTCTGTGGAACCCACCAATATAGAGGCCATAATTATCCATTATGAGGATTTTTTTTGAAAATTCTATATTTTACATCATGTGATTTATTAAAAGAGATACTAATGTCATATCAGGTTGGGGGCCTTAAAGTGATCATAAAAACCCATTTATGGATTAAAATACCCCTGGATTTTCTTCATGTTTTTTGTTTCCAGTCACTTATCATTTATATATATATATATTTAAAATATAATAGTTTATTTTGGTATATTTATATATATATATTATGTGTGTATTTACTTGTATATACACATACATATAGACACTACATAAATATATTTTATCATTAAATCACATTTATTTTTCTATGTAAATTTTCATCGTAAATTTTCTAAACAAAATGATTATGTTTTTGAGAAAAAATATCTATACTTTACATACCTTTATGTGTGTAAATTTTTAAAAGAAATTTAATTTTTGATGAAAACATTAAAAACTTCAATATAAGTTATCAATGAAAATACATAGTTAACATTTGATGTTAGTGGTATACTTATATTATTGAAATTTTATTTCCAATGAATAGTTGAAAAGAACAAATAATAACATTCAATGAAAATTCACAATGAAAATTTTTATTTGTCATTCGAATTTTTTACAAACATATGTAAATTAAAATTTACGGTGAAAATTTACAAGGAATATTTAACAATAAAAATGTCATTCCCTTTCATGTGTATGTTTTCACTTGAAATGTTACTAGAATTTTTCATTTGAAATTTGATTGTAAAAAATCTAGAACAAATACATGATTAAATATAATTTTAAAATACCTAAATAAAAAATGTATATTTTTGTTGAAAATTTTTGGTGCAAATTCCCACAAGAAATTTTCATCACAAATTCATAATGTAAATATGCTTTTGAAATTTGAATTGAAAATTCATAATATAATTTTCAAGTGAAAGTATAAAAAATATATTTTAATAAATACACACAAACATATATATATGTATATATAAAAAAATTTATTCCTATTATAAATTTAAATCTTATTAGTGTTATTATATACATACAAATTATTAATTATTATTATATATTATGTTTTTATTTAATATTTTAGTGTTAAATGTTATTTTTTATTTTTTATTTTATAATTTATTTATAGTAGGGATGCATATCTTTTTTTTTCTTGGGGATAGTCAATCACCTGTTAGGTGTGTTCCCCCACATGGGAGGATTTTCTTTTCAATTGAGAAGGGGCTACTGTTCTTCCAAAACTATCATAGTGAAAAAGGATGATTGTGGAACGTTGGCCACATATCCCAAGTGTAATATAGATAACATGTCATTATACTCTATGTGTCCCAATAATTTGTATTCTTATTGAAACCTTATCCACACCCAATAGTATTGCTTCAAGTTTCTTCATTCTTTTCCATCATTCATATCTTCTTGTTTGTGTTGGAAAAAATACTAAAATTCATTGAAAATACATATTCTATTAGGTATTCTCTAGGACAACCCAAGGTTCCCCTCCTTGGAAACCTCCATCAAATTCTAGAGACATTAACTCAATTTTCTTTAATGTATTTTTCCATTAAATTTGGACCATTGATTCATATGAAGCTGGTCAAGGATTCCTCTATAGTTTTTTGTTACCTTAATGCTTCCATGGAAGCACTTAAATACCATGACTATAACATTGTAGATCAGTCTCACATTATCGCGATTGATATGACCAGTTATGGGTATTGAAACGTATCTTTTTCAATGATTGTTCAATAAATGTTAAAGGATTTTAAATAAACAAGACCATATTTAGTGAAAAATATGAATTTGTAACCCGATTAAATAATATATTTTTTTTCAACTGACTGCCTGCTTCATAAGATAATAATAATATTATTATTATTTTTTGATGTGGATTAAATAATGTTATAATATTTTTAATGGATTTCATACAATTAAATAATATTTTATCATCAATATTAGATATATAAATGGATGGTTATGCCTATTTTTTAGGATTAATCTATAAAAAACATTTCACATAACAATTTTATTTCTTAAATTAGATTATTTCTCTACCTATCATGAAAAAGAAACTCAATAGAGATTTATTCAATATCTACAAACAATCTATCAACACTAATGACATAAGATAATTGATTCACTACGTTTGTGCCCACAAATTAATTGGCATTACTAGGAGATCGAAGGAGAACATGTGTTTTACCACTAAATGAATTTTAAAATTAAATTATTATATCTCAACAAAGGTAATCTAGAAAAGGGTTTTTTGATTATGAATATCTACATCGAAGAAATAATCCAAAGATAAAATAAATAATTTCTTCATATTTAAAAAAATAAATTATAAATTTTCATGAAAGATCCACATTTGGGGTTTCATGACTCTAATTTTTTTAATTTAATTCCCAACAAAGGAAGTTCCACTGCATTTAGAAACTACAAGTGGTATAAGAGCGTTCATGTTCAAATTTATAATTATTTATTTGATTGTAGATTATTACACATTTGAAAATTAATATTCATTTTATGTATTATTTTTTTCTTGATCATCATACAAATTTCTTCCTCCTATTATTATTTTATAGAATATATTATGAAGATATGTGACAATTAATGAAATTTAAATATGAATATTTCATATCTAACTGCCAAGAATATGGGATGTATAACAAAAGAGTTTACTATGTGTACTTCTTTATTATACACCTTGTATCATGTTCATTACACAAGGTTGCTTGTGTGGATTCTAAGTCATCATGTAATAAGTGTACATATTGTGAAATAAATGTACCATGTGTGGTATTTCCATGTTGGAACCTGGATTTGTTTGGTGTACATGTCATGTAGTTTGACTGCATGTTGTGTAGTACATGCATTTTCAGGATGGAAAAGATGGGGATAAACTATGTAGTGTAATTAATGAATAACACATATTTAATATGAGGAATATACATATTGAAAAAGCATTTAACTAAAAGTACACTCCTTTTATCATCTATACATAGTGTATAGTTCATAAATATTTATGAGAAGTAAATGATGATTCCCTAGGCATGTAGTACCAATATTTAGTGAAGATAAGTACACGTCATGTAGCTAGATTGCACATACCATATACTTTACCTATTTACATGGAAGTATTAAAATTAATCAATTATTCCTTAAAAGTTATCAAATCAAGTTTCATGGGTCGTTAAGTTGACGGTACACAATGGTAGTTATGTTTTATATTATAATAAATGCTTAGTAAATTCCTCATAATATTGGAGACTATGAAACATGTAGTGTGATTATTTCTTAAATACTCAATGAATTAAATTGTACAAGATATATAAATTTTATTCTTTTCATTGGTCATTAATTTGACAGGACTTTCCATGAAATTATGACTTATTTTGTGTACAAAATTTTTCATATGAGTGTATTGTTTACAATAAAACCATATGAAATAGTTCATACATGTAATCACTGGGTTTCTTCTAAGTACAAAGTTGTGTAACTTTTTATTGAGTTGTTTTAGAAAATAAAATTATTTTTTTATTTAAAATCATAACAAATATGAATTTTTTGGATGATTGGATGAAACGAGATAAAATGAATGAATTGATTAATAAGATAATTAATCATATTAATTTATGTGTGTTTTGACTTTTTAAAAAATAAATTTAAATGAATACTTGATGATTATTTTAAATATGTAATAATTTCATGTTTATGGCTGATCATGAGTTTAACTGTGACCATTTTATAAGTCGTAATAATCTAATTTATTTTATTTCACGTGTTTTCATTATTTTTTATTAAATTAAATTTAATGGTCTACGAATTATCTTCCCCTCCATTATTATATTGGACCATCATGCCCAATATTATTTATGTAATTTCCCTTAAAAAATCCTTTGGTTCTCGTCACCTGCATGTGAGTTATAATTATCTATAACTAAAGTATTATCCCAAGGTTTATGGATATGGTTCAAGATGGAACAATAAAGATTCCAACATCAGTGATACACATGTGTATAGGTGGAATACTATAACTTTTGTCAAGACCAAAACAAGGAGTTATTCTCCTAGGTCATATGTTGATTTATAGTGCGTTAAATAAATCAACTATTATATAATCTCATGATCGAGTTATTTATTTATTTATTTTATTCATTATCTAATTTTTAGATACATGAACTCGATCATATTAATATATTAATTAATGTGAAAAGATAGAATTTAAATAAATGGGTTATGCATAAATGTTTTATACAACATGGTTAATTAATTTTTTTCAAATCCATTTACTTTTAAAAATTCATGTAAATGATAAATAATGATAAAATTTATGAATAATAAATAAAAATCCCTCAATTAAATAGTAACTTGGGTTTTTACTTCCAATACTTGATTAAGATTGACACAGATAGGACTAAGTGATTGAAAAAACCTTGTTGTGACACTTAATTTTACAAGGGGAGTTATTATAATGTTTTTGGGTTTAGTTAACAATTATAAATCAAGATGTGTAGCCCTGTATAGGCTTGGGATAATTTGGAGGCAATTGATGAAGAAATCCAAGTCATGATTTTTGGAATGGGGAATCCACTCAACGGATCAAGGAACTACAAGCCTAATGTTCACAAAGAATTCACTACCTAAATAACTTCAAGTGGAATTACAAACCCTTTTTGGATTTATAATAAGGATAATATGGTTTCTTTCTAGTAGAATGTCTATGAAACAAAAAATTCCAATTTTAATGTTGTGGGATATTGGTACTTGATAAAATAGTGGAATATTTAATAATATTTTAATTATTATAATTTCAAAAATTATTTGTAATCAATAAAATAAATTATAATATGATAGTTTTATATTTTAAAATAAATATAAAGTTCATCATCCTTGCTATCCCTATGATATATATTATAGAATCACCATGTCCTCACTGACAGTAACTTCCAAGAGTTGTTTAGATGCTTTTTGGTTGTGTTGTGCCATGAAAAATAATCTTACATGCTACAATCCTCTATTCACAATCATCCTTATATATAAAATTGTTATAAATAGTTATTTATATATGAAAAATATATGAATGGAGTAGTATGTATTAAATGTTTTATGATACCATATACATTTAGTGGACTTATGAAGTATCATGAAGATATGGATTCTTATTTCATTCTCGAGCATCTCTATGGTCTATACCAGGAGAGATATATACATGTATAGTTTGAGATCTCCAAGTATATTTTAGAAAATTCTTAGAGAGGGACCCATAATAGGTCCAAAAAAATTCAAGATAATTGGATATATTGAATTCCTAGAGGTTATAGGGATTAAAATTTCTGAATAACTAGACACCGATCTCATTCTTGAAACACTCCCTTAGAGATTCTTGTGTTTTTTTGTCAATTTTAATATGAAAAACATTGATAGATACCCCCAGATAAGATTTATCTTCTTTTCCTGGTAGGTATAAAATGAAGCATGAAAATCCTTTCATCCTTATGGTGAACAAATAGAAAGAACAAGCAAAGAGCTCAAAGCCCAATGATATTTCATGACCTTTAAAGAAGATAATGATTAAGGGGAATACAAGGGATCATGATACTATTTGTTTTTTTTATATAGAAAGGAGGTCCACTGGATGAAAATATTCACCCCTCCAAAGACACGATGGAAATATTCAAGTATATATGTTATCAAATGTAATTTATCTATTTCTAATAATTTGTTATTAGATAATAAATTTTTATCACACAAATGTATTCAAATATGAGAACCAAATACAATCACAAATATTGACCAAGGAGTGGTATATCTTGGAGAATAAAACCAAGATATAATTTTTGTTATAGATATTGGTGACTACCACCTCACATTTAAAACTAGAAAAATATCAGTTCTAAAAGTTTTTTATTTGATTCCATTTATTACCCAAAAAAAATTTTGTATCAAGAATTGATACGAATGGTTTTATTTTCATATTATGAAATAAATGTTTCTACTTTGAAAAAGATAAAATTTTAACTGTAAGAAACATTTAAATAACTATCTTTATGTGTTAGACTACATAAAAAAAAGTAATGTAAATCAATAATAAAACTACTTCACATGACTCCTATCATACCCAAATTTGGCATTACCTACTATAACATGTAAAAAAATAATGTTTAACTAAATTTCACCATGACAGATATTTATATTCATTTTAATTTAAACCCATTGGTGTTAGTAATTCATGTTTACAAGGTAACATGACCAAATCCCTATTTAGTGGTAATGGTTAAAGGACCAAAGAGTTTCTTGAATAAGTTTATATTGATATGTGTGGACCATTTCTTGTCGAAGCATGGGGATGATACTCATAATTAATAACTTTTTCTAATGGTTTTATTAGACATGGATATATCTACATAATGTGGTATAAGTTAGTTTACTTTGATAAATTAACAGAATGAAAGAATGATGTTATGAACCATCTTTTTTAGAAGATTAAAAAATTCCCCTCATACTATAGTGAAGAATATATTAATCACAAATTCATGGATTGTTTATGGGAGTTTTAGATAATATACCAAATAAAAAATCCTTATACACATCAATAGAACAGTGTAAGTTAAAGGATTAATCACACCTTTTTAGACAAGGTGATATCAATAATTATTCATGTGAGTTTTCCATTATCCTTTAGGGGATATACATTATAAATAACAACTGCATAGAAAACCAAATAATAAAAACATTGATAAATGATATTCCAAATGAAATTTATAGTGGAATAAATACCATGTTGTTGAATATATATGTATGGGGTAGTGAAGCATTTGTTGAGGCCTCATCAAGTAAAGAAAATTCAACCCATGGAACAAATTATAGCTTTATAGGATACCCTGGGGAAACAATAGGATATTACCTATGTGAACCCTTATAAAAATGATAATAGTGGTAAGACATTCCATATTCATTGAGAGGGAGCACATATCGAAATGGCATAGTGGGAAATAGATAGGATTCGATGAAGTCCAAGATCAATATATACAAGAGATGTTATAAAAACAAATTCCAAAAAAACCTAACAGAAAAAGAAACTATTATAGAGACACATGTACTACGTAGTAGTACAAGAGAGGTTGAATAACCATAATGATATGGTTTCTAGTACCCAATTATGGTGACTCATTTTTAGTTGATAATAATGACCCTATAACCTATATAGAAGTAGTAAGTGTCACAAATATTGTTAAGTGGAAAGAATCCATGAATTATCAAATGGATTCCATGTAACAAAAAACGTTGGAATTTTGGTATATCCTATAGTGGATGTAAAGCTAATTGGTTGTAAATGGTTATTAAATATGAAAATGGATATGACAGGAAAATTCAATACCTGTAGAGAATGAATGGTTAAAAAGGGTTTAAATAGCATCAAGACATTAACTATGATGAAACCTTTTTACCAGTTTTAATGATGTAGTCTATGAAGATTCTACTTAACATTTCTGCCTTCTATGACTATGAGATTTGGAAAATGGATATCAAAAATAACTTTATTAATTTTAAAATTTAGTAATATGTCCATTTGACACAACATTAAAGGGTTTTTTACTCTAAAGGATTTAAACATGATATAAAAATGGAAAAACTCTATTTATTGATTAATGTAATAATCTAGGTCATGGAACATTTGATTTGATGAATCCATATGGAATTTTGGTTTCCTAAAGGGTTAATGTGATCCTCGAGTCTATAAGTGGTTTATTGGGAGTGTTTTCATTTTCATAAAAGTATATGCTTATGACATAATACTTATTTCAAATGAAATACCAGTATCGCAGTCAATTAAGGTTAGGATGAATATGTCACACCCAATTTTCATGTTTTAGTTTATGTTCTTGTTTGATGGGAATCCCAGCATGTTCATGGTTTCTCGGTGTTATAGGTGTTGAGTTTTGAAGTGTTTTATTAGTATATTCTTTCCCAAATGGTTGATCATTGGTTCATGTATGGAGAATATTTCATAGTGGATTGTTTGTGACACCCACAATGTCACTATATTGTGTTTAAAGCATTCAAGGATCATTGGGTGGGATTTCCTAGTGTTTGGGGTTTCATTTGAGGGTTTTGGGTTAATTTTTATGGTCACATGGTTTGATCATGGTTTTATAAAACTGTGAAACATAAACCTATAATTTACAGAATCTTCCCAGTAACATGCACAATGTTTGTGCACAGTTCACAAAACTGTGCAGTGAAACCATGCAGCCCATTATGGGATTAATAACTTTTGACATAAAAATCCAATTTTAGTGATTCCACATCCCATTTTAAGCTATAATTGTTCGATACCGACCAGAGTGTTACACCTTTATTATCCTTCATTTGTGCCTCTTTTTGGAGGATTTCTCACCAAATGTTAGTGGTTCTTCTTAATTTATTCATCAGATCATTCTCCTTCCTCTTCCCTCTTACTTCTCCTATCATTATTTATTGAGTTACTCTTCTCCCATTGTCATTTCAACCTAATGTTTTGTTTTTCCCTTGTTTATGTTATAGTTTTTGTTCTTTTTGGGTTCATGTTGGTAGATCTAGGGTTGTGGAACCCTTGTAGAGTGTTTTTTGTGGCGTGTTGTAATTACGCCACAGATCCAAGGTCGGTTTCCCATGAAATCTTACTTTTTAAATTAATATTCATTTGTTTCATATTTTATCACCTTTATTAGTTAAAAATATCAATGTATGATCTTTGTTTTAAATTGTTTGGTGTGAAAATGGTGTGTTATGCCTTGTTTTATGATAAATAGATTTTTTGAAAAATAGTGCACACAAAGTGTTCGATGAAATGCCAAGTTGGATTTTATGATTAATTTTTTGTATGTAAATCATGTTTTAGTTTTTTTAATATATATTTTTTCATGGGGAATGTTGGATTTCAGTTTTATGATTTTTTTTCAATGTTTTTAAGTTAAATTAAATGTTAATTTTTCTTTTGAAAATAGTTTGTTATGTAATGATGAATTATGGCCCGATTGGAACTTTCATGGAAAATGATTTTGTTACAGAAGTGGGGTGGAAATGTTTTGAAGGAGTTTTATAAATATCTTTACATGGAAATTGTGTGTTGAATAACTCTTTGGAAAGATAGTTTTCATTTTGAAAAAGGTTTGTTTTGTGTGAGGAATGTGTAAGGGCCTGTATGGACACTTTGTGAAAATGATGAAAAGTGTTTTTTATAAAATACTCCATTGGATGTTTCTAATTCCTTGTCTATATGAAATGGATGAGATTTAATTATTTAGGAATCCATGGGTTATATTATCAGGGACCTCAGTGGGAACCATTTATGATATAATTATTTTAATGTACTAGAATAGTCCTTGGGGAGACTCGGGGTGAGGAATGTTGTGGATTATTATTATACTTATATGTTGTGATTAGATGCACAGAAGGGATCAGTTGTCTTACCCCCATTATATAATTGAGACAGAGGATCTTGGAATATTAATAGAATAGTATGAGAATAATTTCAACCCTGGTAGATTACGTACTGACTAGTGACCCATAGTAGGTGGATATATTGGGTTTATTGCTATGGGATTTTCCCCCAGTCTTTCCTAAGAAAGGGTGGATGGGCGTAGTGAGAGTTTTCATTTAATAATGTGTGCAAATATACTAGGGATGGGGTCATATGTTTTGGTGTCTTATGGATTGTTCTTGATCTCTTAGGTTCACTTATGTCTATCAGTTTTTAGTTTCTTGCTGTGATTATTGGGATGTTTTTGTTTTTGTTTCCATTTCCCTTATTGTGTGCTCACTATAGTGACTTTTTGTGTGGTGTTTTTTTTGGAAAGTGATGTGTTGGTTTAAATAATTCTTATAAAAATTGTTTTTAAGGAATAGTTTTTATCCCCTTTGGGAAACATTAAAATAGAAAATATCACATTCCCTTTGAAAATGATATTGTCTCACTAATGAAACGAACTTGGTCTTGTAAATGGATAAGGGAAATGGGTCATACATTGTTTTTACGTAACTAGGAAGAAAAGAATACTTTATTATACAGTAGTTCAATCATGGAATTTAATGTTTATTTTTTAAAATGATGTGCATTGGGAATAGATTATCAGGCTAGCCTACGACGTGTTAATACTCACACATATATTTTCCTTTCTATTTTTATCACTTATGTAAGTTTAGATGGAGTTCAATCACCTTGAGAGACAATTGTATATTGTTATGGAGAGTTACTTGTGGGGTCACATGGATCTAGTGTGTTCATCTGGTTCATTTAGTTTTTTTCATAGTTGTTGTATTGTTTTTTTCTGGTGAAAATGATGTTCGGTTCAAATTTATTTATATATAGTGGATTTTTTGTCCTTTTGTCACTATTTGTATTGTTTATTTATTGTGTGAAATCATCCCCTCTGACTATAATTATTCCCTTGATACTTTCTGTCACCCCAGGAGGATTGGGAACGCCTCGCATGCCATGACACAAACTGGCTCTAGTGACTGGTTCAGGGTCAACTTGGGTTGGTTCTTGACAAAATGGTAACATAGAATGTTGGATCTTAGTGGACATTGAGATTATGAGTACCCTTTTTTTCTCTGGGGATGTCAAGGTCTATGAAGTCTGATTTTCAGGACATGAGGGGAAGGTATGGGAAGAGTGTCTGAACTCTTGCTCATTCTGAACCTCAAGTTACCATGTAATGTCTGGCTTTGTCAGTGTATTTGGTTATTGTGGATTCTTTGGTGTTGGGATACAACAAGGGGCATTGGACCAAAGTTCTCTGTGAGCTCATAGGGCCCATAAATCCATGTGGATCTGGGGAATGGTCTTCGAAGGATTTTTGTGTAAGTGGTGTGTTTGGCATATGGTCGCCAACCATATTGTAAAGTCACCATATCAAAACTAGTTCCCCTTTGGGAGTTGTTTTGAGTCTGATTTGAATTCTGAAAAAAAAAATTAAATGAATTGTGTTAAACTTATGAATTTTTTTTAATTTAATAAATTGGTTTTGGAAAATCTTTTTTTGAAATGGAATTAGTTTTAATCCAATTGGTTTTGGTGAAATAATACTCATTGAATTCCTAAATTTTTTTTTGAATGAGCTGAAAATGATTTTTATGGAAATATATGAGATTTAATTTTTAATCATGGTAAAATGGTTTGATGTGGGAAATATGAAAATGGGATTATACATGGTGGTTATTTTTCCATGGAAAGGTACTTGTTATTTTTGAATTAAGTTGATTGGTTTGTTTTTCAAATTGAGGTTGTTTTTCTTTAGACTTTGGGGTTTTCATGGGCGCTCACACGCATGGTTTCATATGAGAATGTGGAAAGATGCCTAGTATTCCATTATTGGATGGGTACCTATGGTGGTATGAAATTTCACATATGAGTGAGACATGATGGAACACCATTGGTGAGTGAGAAAATCCACCAAGTTTGATGTTTTCTATTTTCATAAAGTGTTTTTAAGCTCTAAATTATGGGGTTTTTTTAAACTGATGGATGCCTGGATATTTTTGTTCATATTAGATGTTTTTTATTTGGTATGATTCCTCTTGAATTGGAAGTGATACCCTATTGTTTATTGGGATAAAATCTTGTTGGTGGATCGATTTTGGAGTGGTGTTCAGTGGGTTTGTAGTATGATTTTGTGATGTATTTGAGTTGGTTTCCCTTTGAGTTGGTGGTTTTTCTATGTGAAGTTTTGGGTTCATAATCCAATTTTGATAGAGCTCATGGTTTCCTTATTTCCTTATATTATTCACCATAGAGATGTGATGGATGTCTTGATATGACTATATATGGTCCTCTTTTGTAAACTTTCCAGTTGATCAACCAAAGGATTTCTCTTTTGACTTTCAAAAGTTAGATCCACCTACTTGAATGATGCACCATCCGTTGTTGGAATAAAAAGATTTTTGTTCTAGATTTGAGGTATTTTTCTTTTATGATAATCCTCTCAGTTATAAGGGTTGTTTTGATGATGTTTTATGTGTTTCACTATGTTCCTTTTCTTTTCTTCTCATCGTTCAGAGTGAGGGAAAATGGTGTTTTATATCCATAAATCCATGTATGGGTAAAGGTGTGATTTTTAAGGATGTAAGTTTCACGGTCTATAATAATCCTTTATTTCTACCTAGTAGTGTTATGAGGCTTCATGTGGCACTAGAAGAAGTGGTTTTGGTTAGGGATTAGAATCCCATGATTGTAAGGTAGTGGATTCTTCATACGTTAGATTTCTAGATATATGTCCTAGTGTGAAGCTGGTGTTTTTTCAGGAATGTTGGGGTGAAAAGAGTTTGTATAAGTTCATTCCTTTAATGTTGAGGTGAGGTAGTTCTAGCTTCCTCATTATGGTTTCTCATCACTTTGAGTTTCCTCTCATTGAAAAGAGAATGGTGGACTTACCAATCATATAATTTCTATGATTACTCCTTCTGGGATGTGAGTTTCTAATCAGTGCATTTGTGTGGACTGCCCCTTTGAATCGGGCTTGGTCATTAGTTTTATCTGTCCACAGGTGAAGAGTGGTGGGTGGTTTTTAGTTTTTGTTTTAGTAGTCCAATCATTGAGCCCCTTCCCTCCCCTCCCCTTGTGGTGGGGTTTTTCTCTGTGTGGGAAGTTTTGGATCAGCTCTTATCCCCTCCATTCGAGAGTGGGTGGTTTAAATGGTCTTGTTGTGTTCCTCTTAGATTGGGTTGGTAGGTTTTGTAAGGGATTTGGGGGTTGGCCTATATGGAAAGGGCCCGATTTTGGCTCATAGTGAATTTCCCATTTTGTCAGGGATAATTGCTTCTTAATGGAGGGTAGACCCACCACGTTTCTCATTGAGTATCCTTCTAGGAATTTGTAGAATGTAAGTTGTTTTTAATGGTGGAGAGTCTGTTCTGGCCTCCCATCTCTTGGTGATCAATTTATGGTTTGGTTTTAGTGTTTTTTTGGATAAGTAGATTTATTTTAAATTTGTTGATTTCTCAATTCCCTATTCAGTTTAGGTGAATGTTGGTTTTATTAGTAGAAGGCCAAATTGTATTTTTCTTGGATTGGTTGTGGGTGTATTGGCTTGATCCTTTTGTTCATTCTCATGATGTGGTTGTGAGTTTTTGTTTTTTTTCTGGTGGAAGGATTATGTTTCATTTTTAGTGATTGAGATATTCTTGGTCGAGGAGTTTGGATTATGTTGATGTGTAATCAGTAGGCATTGATCAATAAATAAGAAAATGTTAGGTATTTCTTGGTGTAATGGGTGAACGCCATTAGATGGATTTCAAGTCTATCCATAAGTACTCGATCTATATAGAGGATATATTCCCAGTCTATGGTGGAGATGAGAAACAATTAATAGAATTATATATATTCTAGTATTCAAAAAAATAAAGATTATATGAAATTGTGATTGTGATACATCTTCACTTTTAATTGAGGTATTCTGAACTGAATAATCTCAATGCAGGTTGTGGTTGAAGATTTTACAGTAGATTCCGAGTATATTGAGGATTTTGAGAAAGCTAAATAAGCAGTGAAAATACATATATTTTTCCATGATTTGACATGGTACTAATTAGTAAAGATCTTATCACACTTTATTGTGATAATATTTCAGCTTAGTCCCATACCAAGGAGCCAAGGACACATCATTGGATTAATCATATACTTCAGAAGTATCAATTATTGAGGGATTTTTCTTAGATAGGTGAGGTCGTAGGAAAAAGTGTTTCCATATAAGACAATGCAAAATACCACTTCACAAAAAGCATGACTCAGCATAAACATGACTATAATGTGATGTCTAGTAAAAAATTAAAGTTGTAGGTACTTGCCTCTTGTCCATGTGTGAGTTTTTTAGTGTTAGTGACTTATATAAAACTATTTTTAATTTTATTACAAGTATATTATATTATTTTAATATAAATATAATATCTTATTACATATTATTCATTATTTTTCTTAAATATAATGTAAAAATTTCATATAGTATTTGTCTAATCGATAATGTTGTTGAAATTCCATGCTATGATGAGAAATATGAAGTAAAATGACTATATACTTAAATATAGTTGTACTATCAAATAACATTCTAAGGTGGTACACATTTAACATGACTATCAGGTGTGAGTAATAATAAGATAATGAGGCTTCCTCTCATTATGTTTTCACTTGGTAGTATCTAAGACGAGTGATTATGAGAACATACCGATTAGTAGGAATTCTGCATGACTTGGTGTCATTGGATATCACAATCCATGATTTTGTTTTTAATGGTATGTAGAATTTAATATTATCATTTATGAATGTCATGGATCATACAGTTAAATTTACTGATGAAAACCATCATGCCATATGTTGGTGATGAGTTGGGTACATTTTTTCCATCATGATTGACATATTTTTAATAGATAAGTTGAGAGATTATTTTTCCCTTACATATTTATGGCTACTGATATCTCGACCTTTATATCGGAATAGAACCGTCAAATTAAATTCAAATTCCATGGTGTAATGACGTATCTATTTTACGTAGTCAAAGGAATACGTATTAAGAATATAGTTTGGTGACACTAATTTGAAAAATCCTTGATGAGATACCGTGATAAATAGACTATAATACAAAAAAAGTGTTCATATGGGGGTTTTCTTCATTGAAACATTATATTTTTCTCTTGGGGGCCATGACCCATTGATAGACATTAATCATGGAATTTAAGAAATTATTCTTCATACCAATGATAAAGAATCCTAAATGGTCACACACTAAGATTTTTAGTTGATCTTGATTAAATTATTATTGAATTTAATTAATGGAATAAATATTATTCTCAAGATCGAGGAAAAATATTATTCACATATTATCAATCAAGATTATTTATTGATGAATTTAATATTAAATGTAAATATTTATTGGGATGTTCAACAAATTCTTGAGGAGTTCTAACATTCATATATCATGGAAGGTGAAAAATATAAATTAAATAGCTGGTTAACTAATATTTTATATAATGAAAGTTTTCATGAGAACACCATAAAAAATAATTATATTATTATTATTTTGGAAATGATTTTTATAATTTTTATTATATTATTCAAGGGCTGAAATGCAAGTAAATAATATTTTAACCTAAACCATAACTCTAATAATTGGTGGTTATGTATATTGAGTAGGGTTAATCAAGAAACATAGAATCATTGTGCTCTAATAGATTTCTCTGTATAATTCCTTTATCTCTCTCCCTATCAAGAATATGAAACCGAAGAAAGATTCCTTTAAGATCAGTGGGTGAGTAATTAACACAAATGATGCAAGATAATTGATTCACCATTATATCACATAGAAATCCATTAGCATTGATCAGAGATCAAAGGAGCGAATGCAGATCACCGCTATAGGGATTATACACTTGGATTCATGCGGTGCAACATAGGTATTCCGGAAAAGGGTTTTTGTGCAATCAACATCTACATTAAATAATGGATCCCAACACATGGTAAATAATTTCTTCATATATAAATAAATAAATTATAGATTTATGTGAAATATCCACTATTGTGTTTTTTTAATCTAAATTATAATAAATCTAAATTTAATTCCCGCTAAATGTGTTTTTACTACTCCTGGAACCAACATATATTACACAAAAAACATTACTTCATAAATTTATTTAAAAATAATTATATAAATATGCATAAATATATGAATAAAAAATATTTATGTAAATAAATATATAAATAGAAAAATCATAAAATATATAAGAAAAAAACTGTAGAGAAGTGTTAAAGGGGTTCAAAATTCATAGGGTATGTCAAAGGATTGTGTCCTTAAATGCACACTTGTGAATAATTAATTCAGACGTGTAAAATCACTAAAAAAAGGAATTGTGAGCAATGAAAAAGGGATGTGTTTGAAAGTGGGGTCATGAGGCATGGTGGGGTTTGTGAGAACTCAAAA
The DNA here is from genome assembly GCA_963277665.1 of Viscum album. Taxonomy (NCBI): domain Eukaryota; kingdom Viridiplantae; phylum Streptophyta; class Magnoliopsida; order Santalales; family Viscaceae; genus Viscum; species Viscum album. The sequence continues at coordinate 1,677,625,736 of OY728119.1, read as the reverse complement.
AAAAATTCTCAAAATTTTATTAGTGCTAAAAAAATGATGATAAAATGTTTCTTTATCAGTAATTAAACAAAAGCATTGATAAAGGTTTCCTTTAATGGGGATTTTTTTAGTGCTGATAAAAAAACCATTATTAGTAATTTTTTTAGCACTGAAAATGGGGGCCTTTATCCGTGATAAAAACAAGTGCTAATAAAGGCACCCTTTATAGTCACATTTTTTATCACTAATAATGTTAGAGAATTTTAATGAAGCTTCACATTAAACTGTTTATTTTCCCTGATAAAGACCATTTATAGTTCTTTTATAATTTTGATCTTTAAAAGTACCTCCCATAACAAGTGGTATCAGAGATGGGTTCATTGAGTCTAAATATTTCTTTGACTATAAAAGAGGGTAAGAAGTTCAACATAGATTTTTTTTCAATTTATGGAGAGTGAAAATGCATTGTATTCTTGTTCATAATGGGATTGATAAAGATTTGTAACGAGATAGGAGGAACATCACCAATATCTCTTATATAGGAGATACCTTAAACTTGTTTGAGGATATTGAACCTAATGTTTTAAAGTAACCTCATTCTCTATTTTTGTTAATGATATGTGACAAGGTTTTGAGAGAAGTGGTCAATGAGACTTCTACCAGGGTAATCTGTCTAAAGCTTGAGAATCATTAAATGACTAGATATATTTTAAAAAGTATAAAAAATAAAATACATATTTATAAATTTAATATGATCTCACACACCATTTGTTTAGAACCATTTAGATAGTTTTAATAAGATAATGTTAGATTAAGCTAATGTGGATGCTGAAATTTCTGATTAAGACTATGCCTATTTATTTTTTAATTTCATAGATAGATATTTTAATGTGGTCAGATATTCCATGATTTATCATAGATATTATACCACATTAGTGGAAGTAAATTCACTTATCTTTTCTAAGGATCTTTTGATTCTTCGTTTGGATAAATTGGTAAGTAGAGTGAAGTCTAGGTCAGAGTTTCTTATTGTGAAGGGTAAACATAGAGGTAAATGAAAATAATAGAAGGATTGTAGTTGGTTTAAAATAAGAAATTTCTATCAATGTGTAAATACTATCCACTTTAAAAGATATTTTCCTAAGACATCATCCCAGGAAAATATGGATGTAAAAAATGAAGTATACCCCAATTTTGATAATGTTAAGGTTCTCTAATTATATCTATCAGCAATTTTATAGAGTAGATGTATCTATATGTTTTCATTATTTTCTATTCCTAAGACTGTATCTGCATGTGATTTTCAAGGGCCCTCAGTTGGAAGAGTGGTTTTTGTTATGGTAGGTTATCTAAGCCATTTGGGTTTGATTGGACACTTTTATACTATGATATTATTGTGTCATTCTATTTTTTTGTTCTTATTCAATTTAGAACCATCTCACTTTAGAGGTTTTAGTATTTATAATTTGTTTTGATATTTATTTTCTGTTTGAAGAATTGGGCATTGATCTGGTTTCTTTTCGCGTTATATAGGCACGAGAGTGTTGTGCAGAACCTCTAATGGAATGTGTGTAGTGGTTATTAGAATGCATTGTGGAAGCTCAGGTAAGTTAAGGTATGAGTTTTAAATAATGTCATTTTTTAGATTATTCATTTTTATTATTATATTTTTTTAGAATTATATATATTGGTACAACTAGACATGAGCGACCGGGGTACATTCTAGGTTTTTGGTCAGTCTTGACTGATTAGTTTTTAGTTCATGTCATTCTTCTGTTAGTGAAGACTATCTAAACTAGATGGTAGGTTAGTCTAGAATAGGTCTGCGAGAACATCATTCCTATGTTTTTTACAATTTTTTTGTAAGGAATAAATTTTTTAAATTTTCAATGTTTTGATTTTAGAAATTAAAATATTTAGTTTTTTATTTCTTGATTCCATGAATAATATTTAGTTTCATATTTTCCCTCATTTTAGTTTTATTAAACATTGATTTGGAAAGGTAGTTTAATGGTGTCGACTACCTTTATGTGATCATCATCTTAACTTTATGCATCAACGGATTGACACTTATGTGGGTAGAGAACTAGAGTCACTCACATTTAACCGATATCGAGTACCCTTTTATGGATAGAGTTATGTTCACACCACCCTTACAAAGTGGTATAATGACCATTATGGAGTGGTCAATCTACCCTCACAAAGATGGGTAGTGGCCCCACTTACCTTTACCTTGTGTTCTAAGGACTGTTACACAGCACAAAGAAATCAAGATATGTTGTAATGAATTCTTCCCAAATATCCTTGAAAAAACACGTTTCTTAATGCTATTGAGTTTATTTAAAGAATTGGTTTCTTCAGTTTGTGTGTTCCCAAGGTCCCTAGTAATGTGAAGTAAGACAGAATTCAATTCTCATAGAAGGTTGATTCCAAAATATATTAAGAGGCATGGGAATGAGACGATCTAGTGTGAGTGGTCTTTTCAAGGCTTATCGATGATGAAACTCGCGGTTGACTACATAAGGTTGGTTCCATTGGAGGGATCATAGCCATATGAGAATTGAGGTGGATAAAAGTATCCAAACTACATTGTTTGTTTTCTTTGACATGTGAGTTCAATCCATACTAAGGGGGTTTCAACACGACGTTTATTTTTCTTATTGTTCTTTTTCCCCTACTGTATTTCTTGTTCTTATTTATTATTTCCTAGGAAAGTTTCATTGAATTTAATTACTATGATTTTATATGTTATCAGTGAATTTCCCCATTTCTTGTATTTATTTTTCAATTTTCAATTATTTTGTATTTTGTCAAAAATAATTACTTTGTGAGGGTTGTGTTATTACTATGAAGTAGGACCAAAAAGTCAAAACCATGTAAATTATGTGTTCTCTTTTATTTATAGTATTTTATTATTCTAATGGTGCCAATTTTTATAATGTTGTTTTAATAAAATTTCCTCTATTTTGGTTGAATATATATTTCATATCAAAGCATATTTTGTCTCATATCCTTTTTTTGTGTTCAGTCATGTGATACTGCCTCCAACTATGGAGTATTGTCTATCACTAGTGTTGTTCTCCCCATAAAAATATGATTAGAAAAATGTTAATAAATATTTAAATTATTAATATAATTTTAGACTCAACTGATGAAGTTATAAGATGTGATAATGTATCTCCCAATGAAAGTTTTACCTAATACCTTGTAAAAGATAACAATGGGATCAGGGTTGTGGAATCAACAGTTGTACACCCACACATGGGATCCATTGGGTACCTTGAATACAACCAACATGTATTTGATAGTAGTTAAAGTATCTTGATAATTTATTTATTTTACTAGTCACTAACCAATTATTGTACAATGTGAATCCAGTGGTTTTTAAAATAAAATATCAAGAAATTAATTTATTTGGGTATATCTAAGTAATACTTTTTATATTAAAGTGAAAATATTTTATTTCAATATAAAATAATTAATATTTAAATAATATTTTTAGAAAAGTCATATTATTGACGGGTGAGTGATTTATTATGATTTTGTGGTAGTAATTAAAGGTATATGGAAAATAATTTGAAGAAATAGATTGATTTTAATTTTCAAATGTGGAAATTATTTATATTTTAATGGTTTTATTTTAGGAATGTGTGTTCGATGATTTTTTATTGTGAGTTAGACTCCCAAATAAGTGAGAAATTTTATGGTATTCTCAATGATAATTTAAAGAATTGGTTTTAAGTGTTGAAATAATTATTAGTGTGAACATTTTGGAGGAAATAATCTTATTTCCATCTAGAATATTTTTCTTCTAAATGATTTTATTTCATTTTAACTATTAAATTTTCAATTTTTAAAATCTAAAAAATTAATGAACATTAAAGTTCCATCATAGATAATTGTGATGAAATTAATATTATAACAATTAAAGTAGGAAAGTTAAAAATGAATATCATATATGATACGTATAAATTTATTTGTATAATTTTATCAAGTTCATCAATATATTAAAGAAATATCTTAATGTACTTGTTTTGAGAAATAAACTGTATTGTGTGTCCCTATTTTTTTTCATCTATTTATAATATTCAATGGTAATGATAATGTTTATCTAGAAACTTATTTAGGGTTCTGATAGACTATGTTTTATAGTACAATATAATTACCATTTTTTAGCACTCCAAAAAGGAGTTCTTGGAGCTTAAAACCATTGAGACATTCAGTGATTGGGAGGAGGTCTTAGTGATAAAAAATCATTGTAAAAGGGGCCCATTTTCATTTCTATATAATCAATGATAAATGTATTTTTATTAGTTATTTTTTATCCGTGATAAAGGACACCTTTTTCATTTGCATTGTTGTGCTGGGAAATGTCACATTGGATTATCGCAACAAATTTATTCTGCTTCAGTGATCCACTAAAAAAAGAAATGTACAATTTAATAAGTAAAAAAATCAACATGATAAATTTTAAAGTTCTTATAATTCAATAAATAAATAAATATAATTATTTCACAACATATTAGTACATTCATTTATATTTACAACATTAGTAAATACAATATCATTGATCCACTTTGATTTCATATTCTATTTTTTCATATATGTATCAAGGAAAGAAATGAAAAACATGATGTCAATATGTGATAGAGGTGAAGATATTGGATGATTGGAGTTACATTGTTTTTTTGAGAAAATAAGAAGAGTTAACATGAAAGATGTTATGGTGAGGAGTGAATTGTGAATATTATATGTAGTTTCATTATTCACCTTGCGGATCAGAAGTGTTGTGAGGTGATTTTATTATTCATATAGAAAAATTAATATGAGAAATATGTTTTGAATTGATGTGTAGAATCTATTGGAGTAGTATCATGAATTGAATGAGGCGATTCCTTAAGATTTAAGTAGATTCATTAACTTAATGGAAAGTGTAATTGAAAGATTCCACTTTTTGGAATTTCATATTTATATCTAGCTCAAGAAGAATTGGTGGATATTAATATTGTTTCTTCCTTGTGTGTATAGGTATATATCTTATATGGAGAAACAAATGGATGATGTTAGTAGAGTTCTGTAATAGTAAAGCATCCAATTAATGATAAAATTCTAGGTTTTTTTAATTGGTTGAGCATGACATATTTTGATGATGAATTTTGATGATTGATGTTCTTTTATTAAAGCTAATTTCTAGTACAAACGTTGAGCGTAATTTCTATAATATTTTCTTGAAGATGGAAGGCCTGAGGATTGATTAAGGATTATTAATATTTTAAGTTAAAATGGATACCTATGTAATGGTAAATCTTAGTTTATGTATTTTCATGAGGGTAATTACAAATTGTATAATTGTGAGAAAAAAATTCCATGGTCTCCATAAAGGTACACAATGAATAAGGTTCCATATCAAGATAAAGTGAAAATTATAATATTTGAGTAAATCTATTCTATAACCTGTGTAATGGTTACCTTGTGATTTGATTTCTATAAAAATTTTGTTCAAAATCATTGTAAATATTATCCAAACATTTCATGAGTTGCGTAAAGGATACATAAACATATCATGAAGCTTTCGAAAGGTACTGAGGTCAATTGTGAAGATGTATAAATGTATAGAGGAATATCAACTCCTACATAACTTTGAAACCACTCTCTAGTTGATTCTCATTTATGACCTTCATCTATGATGGTTTCTTCCCATGATAGATCGCCGCAATTAGATTTTTTTTCATGTGGTTGATCCTCATGGTTGATCTTTAATTATAATAGTCACATTACACGATTTCTCTTCATAGTAATAAGGTTATATATGTTTCCGATATATTGAGTTGAAAAACATGTACGGTCTCTTATCTACCATATGGTTTATCTTAATCAGTTAGAGAATTTTTTACGGTTATACTGTGTGGGAATTTTAGACTCAATAATTAATATTATGATTAAAATAAATGAGAATTTACACAGACAATGAAAGTTAGATGTTCTTCAAGGATAAAACATCATGATCAAACACATGATCATGATCCAAGATAAGGTAAAAGGGGATAAAATAGATAAGGGATAAGAACTTATTGTTGAGATATTTCAACACCACAAAGTGGGATTCCGTTCCACCATGATTTTGTGGAAATATTAAGCAAACTTGATGTGTAAATGTTTTATAATATTTAATTAAAGAATAGATGGTGATAATTAAAATATAATGTGAAGGAAACACACTAATCCTTCAGCTAGATTAGAAAGAATAATTTGAATAAGATATTGGAGCCAAAGATTTCGAGTTTGAATGAGCGAATCCAAGACACAAATATCTAAGGATATTTCTATAAATATTATGGAAACTATATGTGTGAAAATATTTTTAAATATATATTTATAATAACTAGAGAAAATGGTGAGAATATTCTTTATTCTGTGCATCCGTAGTATTCTCTAAGTCAAAGAAGAAGAGAGAGTTATAGTGTTTTCATTTCACACTAAAGAATAAGAGGGAGAAGTAGGAGAAGTTACCCTATCCAACTGATCACACTCACAATGAGATATTGAGAGAGAGATCCTATAGTCACCATTTCTATTAAATTATTAAGAAGAGTGGGTTCTTATGTGCTACTATAGATCATATATCAATCTATTTAGATGATAAAAACAACTTATAATAATCCAATGTATAATTCTATGAAATATTGAATAAGCCCATATGATTGATGAAAGTGAAGAAGAAGATCATTCATATAGACCAAGAGGGAATCCATCCATTATATGTCTTCTTTATTTAGGGAGGTTCAAGCCTATTATTTTATATAAAGGGAATGTAATACCTCAATTTATTTATACCTAGTTGGTTCCAACATAACATGTTCTAAGAAATAATATTTTTCATGCATTATTTGACAATAAGGAAGATGTTGTGCACACTTCATAATAACCATAATATACTAGGGATATAGTAATTCTTAGGGAGGAAAAACTCATTAACAAAACCTAGGTTTCACTTGTGTTACTTTATTATTTTATACCTTTATACCGAATAAATATGAGGAAGAGAAAGATGTATCCACTCACTAAAATTTTAATAGGTGATAAAGTGATAAAATTAAAATTGGAATAAAAGTATACCAGCACTGATTCACCCCCTCCGAGTGTTGGAAACATCCCTATATGACCTTAAAAAAAATTATAGAAAGAATATGTTTAGAATAATATGTCTTGGAATAAATATTACTTTGAATTCTAACATACCTATAAATTATACTAACAATTGAAATGATTAATTTCTAAAAAAAATAAACAAACAATGGTTTATTAATAAAACTAAATAAATTTAAAATTAAATAAAATGGAAAAATAAATTCAATATTTGGTTATTATGACAATAATAAGAGTTAATATGAGATTCAGTTCATTCCTACATGCCATAAATTAATAATATTATTTTTTCTAATAGTTTTATGACAATCTGATCTCATTTTTTGGAAATTGATTTTGGGATCTATGTTTTAAACTAACATGACTCTTTTAAATTGAAAACATGCATTTTATATCATTTCGACCACACCACATTTCATAATGATGTGAAGTTCATGATTATACAATAAAAATGAATAAATGACCAATGGTTTATAGTTTCAAGATAACTTATGCACATTTGATTTTTATTGAGTATGTGAGATACACTTTGTACCTCTTAAAATATAAAAATAGAAAAAATATATTATGCGTCATTATAAACACATTATAAGAAAGAATGATGTAAGTTTAATTATTTAAATCCAAAAATAAATCAGAATAAATTTTCTTATACATTAAAAATAACCTGAGAACATTTTATTAGAATTGATAATGTGACACATGTTTTCAAAAAAAACCATCGCTTTTAAATTGAAAAAAATACAATTTGGGTTATTCAAACTACACTAAGAGTATTAATGTTGTGAGGTTCCTTCCTATAAGCCATTAATGAATCAATAATTATTTCCTAGAGTTTAATTATAGTTTCATATACTTTTATTTTAATTTTCATGTGATTCATATTTTGAACTAAAATGAAACATTTAATTTAGAATCACGTGTAACATACCAAGTAAGTAATGAATAATATATTTTTTTATCTATGTCTATTTATGAATTAGATAGTGTTTTAGAGGTTTAAAATGAGAATAAATCCAATCTTAAGCATGGAATACACTAATATTTTTAAAGACTGTTTTACTGCCTTTTGATGGAAAACAATTTTTAAATCGAACTTTTGACAATTTTATAATCTCTATTTGTCAAAATAAACATATTCTTTATTATTGGGACATTGAAATTTACATTGGATAAATTTTTGGTATTTTTATGACAATGTTCAATTTTTAATGAATACTGAAAAATACTGCATTTTACATCAAAACTACATTTTCATCTAATTTAATTATATGGTTAGATTATCTTTTTAATTGGTATTAAAGTATAATCTGAATATCTTTTTACCATTTAATTCATTGGTGGTCATTATGATTAATTTTACTTTGTAATTAGGCATAAACTAATGCCAAACGTTTCGTAGATATTGTTTCAAAAAAACCCGCTATTTGTTTTTGACAACGAGAATTATTTTTAATAAATTATTGCAATTTCTGTGTTTCGAATTTGGTAAAATGGATTACATATTTTTAATAATAAGGTCCAAATTCTGTAATCAATACTCTATTGTTTTTGGTCATTATGAATAGTAACAACGGTAATTATCTTTAATTATCTTGATTAATGAGTAATCGGGTAGTTAAGGATAATAAAATAATATCATAATAATAAAAAATGACACCAAAATGTATCCTAATGCTACTGGTTGTATCATGTCCGACCATGGGATGCATTGTGCCAAACTTGGGGACCCCATGGAATCACTTTTGTGTGAAAGTGACTTTTTGTCTTTTTATTTTTAAAGAAAGTTAAATATAACAAAGAATGTATCAGCTGAGTAAAAAATATTTAATTTTTCATAAATAGATGATATTTTGGACTATAAAAATTCATTGGAAAGATAAAAAGATTTCCTACATCATAGTATTTTTTTCATAATATTTAGACATTAAATAAATTAAATTATTTATGACATCATGATGATGCATCGATTACCTCATTATTTAGAGATTTAATTAAAATAAAAATATAATGTAACATCTAAGACCTAAACTTGTCAAAGACCTATTTGATGAGTATAGTTCGAACCCTTATGACTTTATCCTCGAAATACATCAATATGGGACCTTTAAAATCTGAAACTCATTTGAAAATAAAGTAACATTTTGTAACTTTCCAAGAGTGCCCCTCCTCTCCTCTTATAAAAGGCCCCCACCTCTACCTCCTTTCCCACAACTCTCAAGCCTTTATCTCAACCAACCCATACTCATTTTGTCTCTCCACATCCCTATCTTACACCTATAAGCCTCACTTTGGGAAGAAGGTTTCCCCAGGAATCCTTTGAGCTCAAATCAAAAAGAGTTACCCGATTTAAAGGTAGTGTCTTCTCTTGTGTTCTTATGTTTTATTTTGCTTCTCCAGCCCCCTAAACTCTTTTTATTCATTTATTTTGTAACAAATACAGTATCTTCAATATAATATTATGTTGTTGTAAGAATAATTCGAGCTACACTTACACACACCTACATCTAATGGTTAAATAACATACTGTTTCTGTGGATGGTGAATTTTTGCCTCACGAAACGATGATTGTTCAATATTCTTCTAACACCTTCAAAGGGGGCCATTAAGATGTAACTATATTTATATATGATATATAATAAGTTTATGTTTTCCTTAGGCTTCTGTATTTTTAATTTATGGCATACCTTTATGGCTTCCATTATCGGTATACGCGATATCTTCATTTTAGGAAGTGCAGACTATCGCCCCCTCAAAGTGATTTGATTTGTTAATACCATATGTGGTACCTATAAAGGATATATTTAATGATATTATATATGATACCATACTATAATTATAATACTATTATGTATCATTATGTTTTAATTCCATTAAAGTATGAGACAGAAATGAAAGTAGCGTTCATGCGTACGTACGACTTACCGTCTCCATGAACGGTGCATTTCATTTCTTATCCCCAAATGTAATTTACTATTATAAGTACATATATATAATGGATATATATGATTTATGTTACATATAAATGATTAATATAAATCTGGAATTAAAATATACATATCTCTCATCTAGTTTTAATTCCATTAATATGACATAGAAATGAAAGTAGCGTTCATGCGTACGTACGGCTTACCGTCTCCATGAACGGTGCATTTCATTTCTTACCTCTAAATGATTATGTAATATTATAAATTCATGTATATAGTGGATATATATGATATATATGGCATCTACATCATGGATATCATTCTTGAGATAATGGATATTTGACTACGTGAACAACTTGTAAATATAAGAAGTTCATTTTTGACTCAAGTACCAATGATCATTAAAACGACCGTTATAAACATAAATAATAACATAGTGTTCATGACATGGTAATAAATGATATAAAAGTAATAATGAACTTGAAAAATGTTTTTAAGAAAGTAGAAATTAACTCAAGTTTATTATTCAGGATATTAAAGAACGATCAAGTCAAGTCGGATACGAGGTAAGGGACTTCGTCTCAATCTCCATTCATTGAGGAATATTTTGTTTTATACACAACTTTATTTTATAAGATGTATAAACCCCTTTTAATTTTATGCTTACTAGAAAGGAATCTTTTTTTATACGAAGTGTTTTACTAAACGAAAAAAGGAATGTTTTTTTGTTTTTTTTTTCATACGTTTGCGGCGACAACGACTTCTCCACCGTCGTGACCATTATTTGAGTTTCGGCTTCCTCTACAAGCCATAATTTTTTTTAAAATGAAAAATAAATACCATGTTTTACTTTTCTTTTATTTTGGTATTGAAAATGGTTTTCATAATGTATTTTATATCAATGTGTTGTATTGATATCTTGTGATTGAAATGTGGAAATGTTATGTTTCATTTAGGCATGTATTATGTGGTACGATTATGTTATGGTTCTTGGGCATTGTTATGAAGATGGGTGGTTCCGTGATAAACTAAGGGCAGGTGAGCCCGATATAGATCTCTAATGCATTGGGTAACGCGAAGGAGTTAAACGTTAAGGTTTCTCCGTAGAGATTTAGGGAATATACTATGATGGGTATTCCAAACATAACCAAGAGGGTTACTCCCTATTTAAGAATGTTATGAATTCCTTAAGTTACCTTTATGTCATATGATTTCTATGATTTATTCATGATTTGATGAGGTATGTTAAAGTTCTTATGTTTTATGAGTAAAGTATGATTTCATACATGGACTAATGTTTTAATTTCATACTTTTATATCCCTTAATGAGATTTTTATACTCATCCCAAGTTTTTGAAATGTTTTTCATAGGTCAAGGGAAAGGTACATGATGTGATGATAGTGTCAATGAAGTGTTAATAAAGAATCCATGTCTTATTTTAAATATGTTTCCGCTGATGGGAAAAATGAGTACTATATTTTATGTAACCACTTTGTTTAAATGTGGTATTTAATGCATGTTTTATGATCTAATTCTCTAAAACTCTAAACTTGAAAAGATCCTCAAGGGGTATTCTTGAAATATCTCAAGATTAAGTAATGTTTAAGGCTGGGGCCTTATAGTTGGTATCAGAGGTCAGTTTAGATAACTTTAGGAGTTAGAATTCTATTAAATGATTATCCAAAAATATTTCTTTTATGGTCAAATTGAAATGATATAGCATTTGAAGATTACCATGTTGCTTCATCTAAGACATGTTTGTTCAGAATGGTTTTCTGCAGAGGAAACAGGGAAGCAGTACTAGGAATGCATACAGAAGGAAATAACCTTCCGAATCAGCATCCTAAGATGGTCGGAATTGGAACTGAATAGTTTGTTGCAGTAATGGCGCAGTTGACTCAAGCGATAAATGGTTTTGGTATCCATGCACGAAATCATCCCAATCAACCACAGAGGAACATGTCAATGGTGGAAGATTTCATGAGGCAACATCCCCCATCATTCAGAGGATCATCTGACCCTGTGCTAGCTGAAGGGTGGATTAAAGCACTGGAGAAGATTTTCGATGTCATGGGGTGTTCAGAAAATCAAAAGGTTAGTCTTGCAATTTACCGTTTGGAGGGTGAAGCAGATCAGTGGTGGTCGATGGTTAGAAATATCAGGGATGTTGATGAGATTGATGCCCTCGACTGGGATGAATTTAAAGGTATGTTTCTTGAGAATTATTTTCTTAAGGATGTTCGACTTAGGATGGAAAAGAAATTCTTGGAATTGAGGCAAGAGGAAGACTCAGTGGCTTCCTATGAAGAGAGGTTCACTTGATTGGAAAGGTATGCTCAAAATTTTATCCGAGACCTTGATAGTAAAATCAATCATTTTTACTCATGATTAAAGCCAAAATATCAAAGGGCATTAGCTTCTCGTGAGTTCAAAAGTTATGAAAAGCTTGTTCGATGTGCTGAGAAGGTGGAAATGGAGTTTGCCTATGATCAAGTGTTCTATAACAACCAACAGAAGAAGAGACCGAGGTGGCAGGAAAAAGGAAAGAATTCTTCAAAAAGGTTTGACGGTAAGAAAACTAAGTTTTCAGTTTGTGATAAGTGTGGTAAAATTCATGCTGGGAATGTCTTTTGAATTCTAGAAAGTTCTACCGATGTGGTAAGATGGGACATAAGGCTCGTGATTGCACTGAAAAAGATCAAGGTGATGGTAAGTCCAAATTCGATTTACAGTTAGGGAAATGTTTTAAGTGCAATGAGATGGGTCACTATGAAAACGAGTGTCCGACAAAGAGCTTGAGTGATGGGAAGAAGTTAGACTACAAGGAAAAAGGGGTGGTGAAATCCATTGCAACTACTTCCGCAGATGTCGGGCCATCAAATGAAGTTGTATCAGGCACTTTGTTTGTTTTTTCAGATTATTCCAGTGTGTTGTTTGATTCGGGGTCTACACATTCTTTCATCTCTGAAACTTTTTCTAGTAAAATGGGAATACCATCTCAAGAAATGACTCCTGAACTTGTGGTAAAAACACCTGGGGGAAATGTTGAGGCAAAAAGAATTTATAAGAATCTTCCTATCCTTATCCGTGGAAAGAACCTACTTGAAAACCTAATTGTTCTACCTCTAGTAGAGTTTGATGTTATCCTGGGTATGGATTGGATCTCTATTTACCATGCTAAGATTGTCTGTAGAGCTAAAGAAGTTTCTTTTCAGAAAGACTTTCAGTTTGTGTACAAGAATGAACCCTTACTGTTGATAACATATCAAGAGGCTGAGAAACTTGTAAAAGATGGAAATGAATGTTACCTTGCACATATTGTTGAAAACAAGGGAACTGTTCAGATTAATGTTGTGCCAGTGGTAAATGAGTATCCTGATGAGTTTCCTGGAATAATACCAGATCGGGAAGTTGAGTTTACTTTAGACTTAGTTCCTGATGCTAAGCCAATTTCAAAACCCCCTTATCAAATGGCTCAAATTGAAATTTTAGAGTTGAAGGAGAAATTGCAAGATTTATTAGAGAAAGGTTTCATTCGACCTAGCTCATCACCATGGGGTGCTCTTGTTTTATTTGTTAAAAATAAAGATGGTTCTATGAGACTTTGAACTGATTATATACCCTTGAATAACATCACTGTTAAGAAAAAATATCTTTTTCCTCATATCGATGATTTGTTTGATCAGCTCCAGGGATCTCATTATTTTTCAAAGATTGACCTGAGATCGAGGTACCATCAGTTGAAGGTAAAGGAAGCAGATATTCCGAAGACCACGTTCCGTACAAGATATGGCCATTATGAATTTGTAGTAATGCCTTTTCGGCTAACCAATTCACCTGTTGTATTCATGGACTTAATGAATAGAATTTTCCTTGAGTTCTTGGATAAGTTTGTGGTTGTTTTCATTGATGATATTTTGGTGTTTTCTAAAAGTAAATATGAGCATGAAATACATTTAAGGGTTATTTTTCAAACCTTGAAAGAAAATAAATTGTATGGGAAATTCAGCAAGTGTGAGTTTTGGTTGCAACAAATTTCTTTCCTTGGTCACATTGTTTCTAAAGATGGGATAATTGTTGATCCTACAAAAACATAGGTTGTTGAAGAATGGCCAAGACCCAAAAATGTAACTAAGATTCACAGTTTCCTTGGTTTGGAAGTCTATTACTGAAGGTTTGTTAGAAATTTTTCACGGTTATCTAGTCCAATGACTAAGCTAACTCATAAGGGTGTTAAGTTTATCTGGGAAAAAGAATGTGATGATTGTTTTCAGGAACTGAAAAGAAGATTGGTGAATGCTCCAGTTTTGGAACTACCTTCCAGGAATGGTGAGTTTGTTATCTACAATGATGCTTCATTGAAAGGACTTGGTTGTGTCCTAATGCAGAATGATCAGGTAATTACTTATGCTTCACGTTAGGTGAAAACTCATGAGGTAAATTACCCTACACATGATTTGAAATTAGCTGCTGTTTTTTTTGCTTTAAAAATTTGGAGACATCATTTGTATGGATTAAAGTGTGAAATATACACCGATCAAAAAAGTTTAAAGTATATATTCACTCAGAAAGAATTGAACATGAGACAGAGGAGATGGATGGAATTAATCAAGGATTATGATTGTACAATTCATTACCATCTGAGAAAAGAAAATAAAGTGGCTGATGCTTTGAGTCGAAAAATTAATGCTTCATTAAAAATGTTGCGTTTGGAACGTGATCCTTTGGTTAAGGATTTGATGAACTTTGGCATAGAAGTTGTTGGTGCAGGATATCTGTAACACCACGATATTTTATGAAAAATATTATTTTTAATTCCATTAATGTCTTCTGTTGTACGCTACACCAAAAGGATCTTTCACAACACACATCTTTGACTTGCCTTGCATTACACACAATCGTGACCTTCCTTGATAGTGTGTGTAGTACGCAATACCGAGTTTCACTAAACAACGATATGCTATTAAAATATTATTAAAACTAGCCGTTATGAATAGTAATAACCAACTTTTAAAATTTTATAAATTTTATCTCTCAAAATGGACTTCATTTTTGGATTCGGAATATCGAAATTAGCTTAGGGTGAAATTTTGGTACTTTTCGGATAACTTTCATATTCTGATGAATAGTGAAAATTACTAAATATTAATTAAAAACAACTTTTTTAATCAAAATAATTAATAGTGATAAATTATTAATTTGAGTGGTTTTAAAGTGTATTTAGAATATATTTTTACAATTTAATACAATGTTGGTCATTGGATGTAATTTCACATTTAAACCAGACATAAACAAATGTCAATCTTTTGATAGTTATTATCTCTTAAGAACACGCTATTTGTTTTGACGACGGGAATTAATTTTTAAATTAGTTAATTTAACTGATATGTTTTGAATTTGGTAAAATAAACATCATTTTGGAGTTCATAATATAAAATATAGGTTAGGCCTAATTTTTTGTATTTTTCTGGAAACGTTCATTTTTTGATCAATAGTGAAACCACTAAGTGGTAGTTAAAAAACTGAATTTTTCATAAAACATAATTTTACCACTTCTGTGATTGGAATTTCGAAAATCCGAGAAACACGGTTAATATCAAGGATTAAAATGTGGTTCAATGAGATGAAAATAATTTTTGGTGAATAGTAACTTTTTACTTTTTTTTACCACGGTTAAAAGTAAATAGGGTAATTAAGGGTAAAAATGATATTATTATTACCCTAACACATGTCATAATTCTATTGGATAAGTTTAAATCGACCAAAAACAACCTTAGGAATAAAACATGACCATTTAAGCCCACTTGGATTAGATTAGGACATTTATTATTAATTTATTTAAAGAAGAGTTAAAATAGTTAAAATCAAAGTTTAATAAGTAAATAATTTTTAATATATGGTTATACATAAGATAAATTAGACTATAAATATTCATTGCAAATCTAAAAATATTTCCTACATAATGATAATTTATTTGTAATTTTTAGACATTAAATAATTTAATTTATTTATGACACAACGATGATGCAGTAATTATCTTATTAATAAAATACTGACATAATTGATGTTATAAATACCCAAATAAATGTAATTTGAGACTTTTTATGAATTCCAATAATTTTCCAGGTTAATATGACATGTTAGTATTTCTTTAATGAACTTTTTTCGAACTAATAATTCTGTTATGATTTTCACAAAAATCAATTACCAAATAGTGTCAAAATTGACATAAAATAGTTTTTAAAAGAAATATTATATTATTAATTGTTATTATATTCCTAAAAATCTAAGTATATGCAAAATTACTTAGATAAGGTTATATATATTAATAATAAACAACTTGTGGTTCTTTTGGCTTGTTATAGTAAGTTTATTAACCTTATAGTGTAAGAACACAAAAAGACACGGTAAAAGTAAAATTATCTAACTTAAAGTTAAAACTAAATGATAAGGTTAAAATAGTAAACTAAACTTGTCAAAATTATATTGGATGATATTATTTCGACCCATCCCCACCTTAGCTTCGAAATAACTCAATTTGGAGCTATTAAAAAACGAATTTGACTTTATAATAAAATAATATTTTTAGTTATTCCAAAGGTGCCCCTCTTCTCCAGTATAAAAGGGAACTTCCTCCCTCTCTTCCTCACACCACATTGAGCCTTCAAGCTTGGCCAACCCCTGCCCATTTCTTCTCTCCACTTCCCTAGAAACATCCTAGAGTTCCTGGTCTTCTTCAAAGACCAATTTTAGTTCCTTAAAAGGAGGTCTCAAAGAAGCACTTCAAAGAAGAGGTAATGCCCGTTACCGATTCTTTCATCTTTATTTCTTCTTCCACTTCTTCTTATTTAGTTTTTTCATCATGAATTAATAACCTAAGTATCAATAATATACTGATATGTTATTATAAGTATGAAACAACCCTATTTCACCATCTATCCATCCTACAGAAAATGAAATCACCGCGCGTGCGTACGTACGGAATACCGTCTCCACGTCGTGGTGTAATCTATTTTCCACCACCACCTTACTTGGATGGGTATAATGGTGTAAATAATGACTATATATGATTATTGTAAAGTGATATTGATTCTGAAATAGTATATATATACTCCAATACAATTCCACAATCATGTGAACGATATCATCGCTCGTGCGTACGTACGGAATACCGTCTCCACGATGTGATGCGACTCGTTCTACATGATATCCATTTCATAATGATTATATAAATGAATTTAATGAATTAATATGATATATATTACCCTAATACCATTCTGGAAATGAGGTATCTATAACCTAAAAAGAAAAATAAGAATTTATTCGACAAAATACGCATAAGAACAAAAAGTAATAAACACCCGAATAACAAGTAATAATGAAATATTACCAATAAGAAGTAAGAATATGACCATATATGATATCATAAAAATAATTATGATTCTGGAATAAGTCAATAACATTATTTAAATCATTATACAGGAGGTTCGGACACTTACGAAGAAAATCAGACCTAAGGTAAAGGAAATATCACAATCTCATTTTTATCCGAGATTGTTTATACTTTGGTATTTACTGGGGTGTATTTTATCATCCACATCCATGTTCCCTCAATATGTAATATTGTTTACATCCACCTACAATTTTTTAAATCCAATTTTACCCTTCAGTGAGTTTTTAGTAAAGGATATGAAAGGAATATTTTTTCGTATTTCGTACGAGGTACTTTTTGACTTTTTCGACAAAAGTACGAGAAAAATGTTTTTTTAACTTATACGACATGAATGTATTTTTAAAACATTATTTACAAGAAGCTTTCTTTACAAGTTTTCAAGTTTATTTTTAATCAACTTCTTTTAGTTTAAAATTGTATGACATGTTAAGAAAGGAAAAATGTTTTTGAAGTAGAAATGATATTTTCCTCAAGAATGGAGTTCAAGTGTTTTATCAAAATTATTTTCCATCTAAGATAATAAAGGGTTCTATTTCTATCCCTATTATTACATGGATTTGATTATGTTGTGATGGAAATATTTTTATGAATTCTTTTATCTTATATGAATTGTTTTATGATGTCACGATGTTTAAAGATTCCCATTTTTATTACATGGGTTATGCTATGATGTATGGTTTATGATTTTGTGGCACACATAAGAATGGTATCATTATGAGATGGGTGGGACCTATATCTCCCTCCAATGCATTGGGTAAAGATTTTATATCTTATGAGATAGACATGGCTGGAACGGTAGGTTATACCGGTTCTGTGAAACAGGACTGAAACGAGGAGTGAACTTGGTTCAGAAAGGATCTTTTTCCACTAAGATAGTCTTGGCAATGAGTCTTGACTAATAAGAAATGATTCTATATGATTATGTGTGTATTCCACAAAGTTTCATGTTTTAAGTTATGATTATTGGGATTACATTTCACTACTATGATTTATCCAATGTTATGAAATTATGATCTCTTTTGCAGGTTAATATTTCCAAAAGATGTGTTCTTATGAATATGATGTGATTTATATTTCTTTTGTTTACCCTTACTGAGAATTTGAGCTCACCCTTTTATGTTTTCTTTTCCCCAGGATATAAAGAAAGGTTTTAGGTAAGAAAAAAAAGGGAAGATATTTATGGGATATGTTGAAGATCTTTCACCATGATTAGAAGATTACATTCTGAGTTTCCAAAGACACTAAACTATTATGGTCCTTATGTGTGTGTTTTTGCTATGTACTAAGTATTCCGCAAAAGTAATGTGATATCTATGTACGTCAAGCTTTGGGTCTCTACAGTTGGTATCAGAGGAAAGGTTTAGTCAACCTTTGGAAACTAGGATGCGAAAATGTTAGTGAGATCCCTAGAGATATTTCTAAGGTATGTCTAGGGATGTCCCTAAGGATATTTTTATGTATAGGATATAGTCCTAGAACTAC
This sequence comes from Viscum album, assembly GCA_963277665.1. NCBI lineage: Eukaryota > Viridiplantae > Streptophyta > Magnoliopsida > Santalales > Viscaceae > Viscum > Viscum album. Next base: position 1,677,606,748 of record OY728119.1, on the reverse strand, counting down.
GGTAACGATCTTAGAATTTAACCTAAGATGTTAGATATTGAGGTAACTCCCCCTTTACTATGCTATTTTCCCTAGCATGATTTTTACCTCTCACACTATTCTTTTTGGGTTTTAGAAAATGGCTGGAAACAGGAAGATTCATGATAATGGAGGATATGACAGTCAATGGAATGATATTCTTCATGAGAAACCATATGAAATGGGATTTGGAAGTCCAAACATCATTATTATGCCGAATCCGCAATCTCATAATATGATCAATAAACTCAAATTTGGTAAGTTTCCTAACTCGACTAATAAGAGAAAGATGGAGTTTCATGATGATCATAGAGGAAAGAAAGTTCAATTTCCCTCATGTAAATCATGTGGGAAGAGGCATCAAGGGGAATGTTTCAAAGGAACTGGAAGATGCTTTGGGTGTGGAAAAGAAGGACACAAAGCCAGTAAGTGCAAAGGAAAAGGATCAGTTAACACCATGGATGAGGATAATGGTATTGCTACGACATCAACAATGGTTAAATGTTTTAAATGTGGAATGTACGGGCATTATGCAAACCAATTCCCTAAGGGAAAGTCTCATGAAGAGAATCAGTACGGTCGTATGGGTAGTATTTATGTTGATGATGATGAAGAGACTACAAATGATATGTGAGATGAAATAATTCTTGAAGCTCGGTCAATGTTTTAAGAAGGTAGTGGAATGATTACATGTTTATCAAGTGTAATGTTGTATAAGTAATCTCATGGTACTATGGAATAAAGAGACATCTAAGGATTGTTACACTATTGTCTTTCCTTGAGTTTTGAAAGTGTATAATTAATGGTACCAGTATCCATGAAAGGTTATTCATTTTTAGAATGTAGATGATATTCACATAATGAAGGGAAAACGAGAAAATGAAATTTTTGAAAGTATTCATGAGCTCATGACTGATATAAGGAAATAGTTATATCATGGTTTGAGGTCTTGGTATGTGAAAAGAGTTAACTTTTGACAGCACTCATGTTTTCACTAAGATTCAATGGGTATTCATTTTTCAAGAGAATACATGATTAAGGCCTTCTAATGTTTGGAATGTGACCAACAAGACATATCTCATGATATACGGGGATCAACAATGGTATTAACATGCTTGTTATATGAACTCTTTGGTAATCGTTTTCACTATAATATGAGATTGGACAGCAGTATTTTGGATAAGCCTAAAGATTGGAAATGATTATGTTGTACATAAGTTATTATTGTTTAAGGATAGAACTTTTTTCGATATTATTGATGGGATGTTATAGTAATGTAGTTTTAGAAAAAGGACAACCTGCAGGATGGGCGACAACCCATCGCGTCGGACAAGGCTGTGGGAATCGAACCCACAACCGAAGTGCGACTGGCCTTTATCACCTACCACTGGCCTACAGGAAGTCCCTGTTTAGTAGAAACTACTTTTATTATATTAAGCAGTATGATATATGAAGTATAAGTCCATTTTAGGAACCATATATGATTAATCTCACTATAGATGGACTTATGTATTTTTTTGATAACTTTCCTAACCTTTTGTTTGAGACAGATGGAATGACCCATCATTCTATCACATGATCTGCTAACACATCACGAATGACAAATTTAGCTTCATTTCTTAAAGAGATAAAGTGTAAATTGTCCAAAGAACGACCAACGGTGAGACTATACCAAAATAACAAAATTATTTCTTCTAATTACAATTTCATTAACTTTAGGGAAATGATCTTGAAAACCAAAAATGTTGTCCTAGTGCTCTTATATCTGATGAATCAGATGGTACCTTAGATCATCACAAATTTATGGCTTTGTGATTGCTGGATTTTCCATATCCATGTTCTCTACCACTCTCTATCATAACATGGTGGTTAGATTTCTCTTCCATATCCATATTTTCACCTATGTGGAAACCCAGTGATTAGTTTATTTGGGTAACCGTTACGTTTCATAATTTTGTTTTTAAATATCGGTTTTGGTATTCCTTTTTACAATGTGGGTTTCTATTAAAGAAAAATTCGAGTAGTAAACCATTTATAACCCCGACGAATTTCGAGGGTGAAATTCATTTTAAGGGGGGTAAAATGTAACACCCCGATATTTTATGAAAAATATTATTTTTAAATTCATTAATGTCTTCTGTTGTACGCTACACCAAAAGGATCTTTCATAGCACACATATTTGACTTGCCTTGCATTACACGCAATCACGACCTTCCTCGATAGAGTGTGTAGTACGCAATACCGAGTTTCACTAAACAACGATATGCTATTAAAATATTATTAAAACTAGCCTTTATGAATAGTAATAACCATCTTTTAAAATTTTAGAAATTTTATCTCTCAAAATGGACTTCATTTTTGGATTCGGAATATCGAAATTAGCTTAGGGTGAAATTTTGGTACTTTTCGGATAACTTTCATATTCTGATGAATAGTGAAAATTACTAAATTTTAATTAAAAACAACTTTTTTAATCAAAATAATTAATAGTAACAAATTTTTAATTTGATTGGTTTTAAAGTATATTTAGAATATATTTTTACAATTTAATACAATGTTGGTCATTGAATGTAATTTCACATTTAAACCAGACATAAACAAGTGTCAATCTTTTGATAGTTATTATCTCTTAAGAACATGCTATTTGTTTTGACGACGGGAATTAATTTTTAAATTAGTTAATGTAACTGATATGTTTTTAATTTGGTAAAATAAACATCATTTTTTAGTTCATAATATCAAATATATCTTAGGCCTAATTTTTTGTATTTTTCTGGAAACGTTCATTTTTTGATGAATAGTGAAACCACTAAGTGGTAGTTAAAAAACTAAATTTTTCATAAATCTTAATTTTACCGCTTCTGTGATTGGAATTTCGAAAATCCGAGAGACACGGTTAATATCAAGGACTAAAATGTGGTTCAATGAGATGAAAATAATTTTTGGTGAATAGCAACTTTTTACTTTTTTTTACCACAGTTAAAAGTAAATAGGGTAATTAAGGGTAAAAATGGTATTATTATTACCCTAACACATGTCCTAATTCTATTGGATAAGTGTAATTCGACCAAAAACAACCTTAGGAATAAAACATGACCATTTAAGCCCACTTGGATTCGATTAGGACATTTATTATTAATTTATTTAAAGAAGGGTTAAAATAGTTAAAATCAAAGTTTAATAAGTAAATAATTTTTAATATAGAGTTATACATAAGATAAATTAGACTATAAATATTCATTAGAAAGATAAAACGATTTCCTACATAATGATATTTTATTTGTAATTTTTAGACATTAAATAATTTAATTTATTTATGACACAACGATGATGTAGTAATTATCTTATTAATGAAATATTGACATAATTGATGTTATAAATACCCAAATAAATGTAATTTGAGACTTTTTATGAATTCCACTAATTTTCCAGGTTAATATACATGTTAGTATTTCTTTAATTAACTTTTTTCGAACTAATAATTCTATTATGATTTTCAAAAAAATCAATTACCAAATAGTGTCAAAATTGACATAAAATAGTTTTTAAAACAAATAATATATTATTAATTGTTATTATATTCCTAAAAATCTAAGGTTCGGCCAAATGACTTAGATAAGGTTATATATATTAATAATAAACAATTTTTGGTTCTTTAGTCTTTTTATAGTATGTTTATTAACCTTATAGTGTAAGAACACAAAAAGACACGGTAAAAGTAAAATTATCTAACTTAAAGTTAAAACTAAATGATAAGGTTAAAATAGTAATCTAAACTTATCCAAATTATATTTGATGATAGAATTTCGACTCATACCCACCTTAGCTTAAAAATAACTTAATTTGGAGCTATTAAAAACTGAATTTGACTTTATAATAAAATAATATTTTTAGTTATTCCAAAGGTGCCCCTCTCCTCCCTTATAAAAGGGCACTTCCTCCCTCTCTACCTCACACCACATTGAGCCTTAAAGCTCGGCCAACCCCTGAAAATTTCTTCTCTCCACTTCCCTAGATACATTCTAGAGGTCCTGGTCTTCTTCAAAGAACAATTTTAGTTCCTTAAAAAGAGGTCTCAAAGAAGCACTTCAAAGAAGAGGTAATGCCCGTTACCGATTCTTTCATCTTTATTTATTCTTCCACTTATTCTTCTTTAGTTGTTTCATCATGAAGTAATAACATAAGTATCACTCATATACTGATATGTTATTATAATTATGAAACAACCCTATTTCACCATCTATCCATCCTACGGAAAATTAAATCACCGCGTGTGCGTACGTACAGAATACCGTCTCCACGCCATGGGGTAATCTATTTTCCACCACCACCTTACTTGGATGGGTATAATGGTGTAAATAATGACTATATATGATTATTGTAAAGTGATATTGATTCTGAAATAGTATATATTTACTCCAATACAATTCCACAATCATGGGAATGATATCATCGCTCGTGCGTACGTACGGAATACCGTCTCCACGATGTGATGCGACTAGTTCTACATGATCTTCATTTCATAATGATTATATAAATGAATTTAATGAATTAATATGATATATATTACCATAATACCATTCTGGAAATGAGTTATCTATAACCTAAAAATAAAAATAAGAATTTATTCGACAAAACACGCATAAGAACAAAAAGTAATAAACACTCGAATAACAAGTAATAATGAAATATTACCAATAAGAAGCTAAGAATATGACCATATATGATATCATAAAAATCAGTATGATTCTGGAATAAGTCAATAAAATTATTTAAACCATTATACAGGAGGTTCAGACACTTACGAATCAAATCAGACCTAAGGTAAGAGAAATATCACAATCTCATTTTTTATCCGAGATTGTTTATACTTTGGTATTTACTGGGGTGTATTTTATCATCCACGTCCATGTTACCTCAATATGTAATATTGTTTACATCCACCTACAATTTTTTAAATCCAATTTTACCCTTATGTGAGTTTTTAGTAAAGGATATGAAATGAATCTTTTGTCGTTTTTCGTACGAGGTACTTTTTGACTTTTCCGACAAAAGTACGAGAAAAATGTATTTTTTAACTTCTACGGCATGATTGGATTTTTAATACATTATTTCCAAGAAGCTTCCTTTACAAGTTTTCAAGTTTATTTTTAATCAACTTATTTTAGTTTAAAATTGTATTACATGTTAAGAAAGGAAAAATGTTTTTGAAGTAGAAAGGATATTTTCCTCAAGAATGGAGTTCAAGTGTTTTATCAAAATTATTTTCCATCTAAGATAATAAAGGGTTCTGTTTATATCCCTATTATTACATGTATTTGATTATGTTGTGATGGAAATATTTTTATGAATTCTTTTATCTTATATGAATTGTTTTATGATGTCACGATGTTTAAAGATTCCCATTTTTATTACATGGGTTATGCTATGATGTATGGTTTATGATTTTGTGGAACACATAAGAATGGTATCATTATGAGATGGGTGGGACCTATATCTCCCTCCAATGAATTGGGTAAAGATTTTATATCTCATGAGATAGACATGGCTGGAACGGTAGGTTATACCGGTTCAGTGAAACAGGACAGAAACGGGGAGTGAACTCGGTTCAGAAAGGAACTTTGTCCACTAAGATAGTCTTGGAAATGAGTCTTGACTAATAATAAATTATTCTCTATGTTTATGTGTGTATGAAACAAAGTTTCATGTTTTAAGTTATTATTATTGGGATTACATTTCACTACTATGATTTATCCCATGTTATGAAATTATGATCTCTTTTGCAGGTTAAGATTTCCAAAAGATATGTTCTTATAAATATGATGTGATTGATATTTCTTTTGTTTACCCTTACTGAGCATTTGAGCTCACCCTTTTATGTTTTCTTTTCCCCAGGATATAAAGAAAGGTTTTAGGTAAGAAAAAAAGGGAATATATTTATGGGAGATGTTGAAGATCTTTCACCATGATTAGAAGATTACGTTTCGAGTTTCCAAAGACACTAAACTATTACGGTCCTTGTGTGTGTGTTTTTGTTATGTACTAATTATTCCAAAAAAGTAATGTCATATCTATGTACGTCAAGCTTCGGGTCTCTACAATGTCCTTATGTTTTGTTTCAGGTATCAGTGAAATCTTCTCTATTAGACAGAATCAAGCAAGCACAAAAGCAAGACAGTGAGTTGCAGAAAAAGGTAGAGCTGGTTCATAGGGGTAAGTTGCCTGAATTCAACATTGATAATGATTGTGTATTGATATTTGGGAGGAGATTATGTGTGCCTTTTGATTCACAGTTGAAGAGAGAGTTGTTATGTGAAGCTCATAGTTCTCCGTTTTCAGTTCATCCTGGAAGTACTAAGATGTACAGAGATCTGCGGGAGTATTACTAGTGGGATGGAATGAAAAGAGATATTGCTGATTTTACTGTGAAGTGTTTGACATGTCAACAGGTTAAAGAAGAGTGGCAGTTACCGAAAGGGATGCTTCAGCCTTTACCAGTGCCAGAGTTGAAATGGGAGAATATATCCATGGACTTTGTTGTGGGATTACCGAAGATATCTCGAGGTAATAATACAATCTGGGTTATTGTTGATCGCTTGACTAAATCTGCTAATTTCCTTGCTATACGAGATACTTTTTCCCTATATCAACTTTCCCGTTTGTATCTTAAAGAGATTGTCAGGTTACATGGAGTTACTCTCTCCATTGTATCTGACCGTGATCCCAGGTTCACTTCTAACTTTTGGAAAGGCCTTCAGAAGTCGTTGGGTACTGGATTAAATTTTAGTAAAGTTTTCATCCTCAATCAGATGGGAAATCAGAACGAACAATTCAGACATTGGAAGATATGCTACGTGCTTGTTCGATGGAGTATCAGGGAAGTTGGGACCAACATCTTTCTTTGGTTGAGTTTTCATATAATAATTGTTTTCATTTCAGTATACAGATGGAACCATTTGAGGCGTTATATGGGAAGTAGTGTTGAACTCCAACTTTCTGGGATGAAGTGGGTGAAAGGAAGTTGATGCGACCGGATGTGGTAGAAGAGTTGGAAGAAAAAGTTCAGCTGATACAGAAACACATGAGAATAGCTCAAATCCGGCAGAAGAGTTATGCAGACAATAGGAGAAAGGATCTCTCTTTTGAGGTAGGTGATCATGTTTTTCTCAAAGTATCACCATGGAAAAGTGTGATGCGATTTGGTAAAAAAGGAAAGATGAGTCCAAGGTTCATTGGACCATATGAAATTCTGTGGAGAGTTAGATCAGTTTCATACTGAGTGGCTTTACCTCCGAGTTTATCTCAGGTACGTAATGTTTTTCATGTTTCGATGTTGAGAAAGTATATGCCAGATCCATCTCATGTTTTGAGTCAAGAGGTAATTCAGTTGGAAGGGAATATATCTTACGAGGAATAACTAGTTCAGATTCTTGATCACAGGGAGCAAGTGTTGCGGAATAAGGTGATTCATCATGTAAAGGTTTTGTGGAAAAACCACATGATTGAAGAGGCAACATGAGAATCTGAAAATGCAATGAGGGATAAATACCCCCACTTATTCGATAAGTAAATAAATTACAGGGATGCAATTTTCTAAAGGGGGAAGGATATAACATCCCAAGTAAGTAATGAATAATAGATCTTTTTATCTATGTCTATTTATGAATTAGATAGTGTTTTAGAGGCTTAAAATGAGAATAAATCCAATCTTAAGCATGAAATACACTAATATTTTTAAAGACTGTTTTACTGCCTTTTGATGGAAACCCATTTTTAAATCAAACTTTTGACAATTTTATAATATCTATTTGTAAAAATAAACATATTATTTATGATTGGGACATTGAAATTTACATTGGATAAATTTTTGGTATTTTTCTGACAATGTTCAATTTTTAATGAATAGTGAAAAATACTGCATTTTACATCAAAACTACTTTTTCATCTAATTTAATTATATGGATAGATTATTTTTTTAATTAGTCTTAAAATTTAATCTGAATATATTTTTACCATTTAATCCAATGGTGGTCATTAGGAATAATTTCACTTTGGAATTGGGCATAAACTAATTCCAAACTTTTCATAGATATTGTCTCAAAAAAACCCGCTATTTGTTTTGACAACGGGAATTATTTTTAATAAATTATTGCAATTTCTGTGTTTGAAATTTGGTAAAATTGATTACATATTCTGAATCAGAAGGTCCAAATTATGTAATCAATACTCTTGTTTTTGGACATTATGAATAGTAACGACAGTAATTATCTTTAATTATCTTGATTAATGAGTAATCGAGTAGTTAAGGATAATAAAATAATATCATAATAATTAAAAATGACACCAAAATGTGTCCTAATGCTACTGGTTGTCTCATGGCCGACCATGGGATGCCTTGTTACAAACTTTGGGACCCCATGGAATCACTTTTGTGTGAAAGTGACTTTTTATCTTTTTATTGTTAAAGAAAGTTAAATATAACAAAGAATGTATCACCTGAGTAAAACATTTTTAATTTTGGCTACATAGATGATATTTTGGAATATAAATATTCATTGGAAAGATAAAACAATTTCCTACATCATATTATTTTTCACATATTTTTTAGACATTAAATAAAGTAAATTATTTATGACATCATGATGATGCAGCGATTACCTCATTATTTAATGATTTAAATAAAATAAAAAGATAATGTAAAATCTAACAACTACACTTGTACAAGACCTATTGTATGAGTATATTTAAAACCCCTATCACCTTATTCTCGAAATACATCAATGTGGGACCTTTAAAATCCGAAACTCATTTGAAAATAAAGTAACATTTTGTAACTTTCCAAGAGTACCCTTCCTCTCCTCTTATAAAAGTCCCCCACCTCTACCTCCTTAACCACACCTCTCAAGCCTTTGGTTAGGAAAAACCCTGCTCATTTTGTCTCTACACATCCCTCTCTTACTCCTAGAAGCCTCACTTTGGGAAGAAGTCTTCCCAAGGAAGCCTTTGAGCTCAAATCAAAAAGAGTTACCCGATTTAAAGTTAGTGTCTTCTCTTGAGTTCTTATGTTTTATTTTGCTTCTCCAACCCCCTAAAATCTTTCTATTCATTTATTTTGTAACAACTCCAGTATCTTCAATATAATATTATGTTGTTATAATAAGAATTAGAGCTACACTTACACACACCTACATCTAATGGTTAAATAACATACTATTTCTGTGGATGGCGAATTTCTGCCTCACAAAACGATGATTGTTCAATATTCTTCTAACACCTTCAAAGTTGGCCATTAAGATGTCACTATATTTATATATGATATATAATATGTTTATGTTTTCGTTAATATTCTGTATTTTTCATTTATGTCATACCTTTATGGCTTCCATCATGGGTATACGCGATATCTTCATTTTAGGAAGTGCGGACTATCACCCCCTCAAATTGATTTGATTCGTTAATACCATATGTGGTACGTATAAAGGATAGATTTAATGATATTATATATGATACCATACTGGAATTATAATAAAATTATGTATCATTATGTTTTAATTCCATTAAAGTATGAGATATAAATGAAAGTAGCGTTCATGCGTACGTACGACTTACCGTCTCCATGAACGGTGCATTTCATTTCTTATCCCCAAATGTAATGTACTATTATAAGAACATATATATAATGGATATATATGATTTATTTTACATCTAAATGTTGAATATAATTCTGGAATTAAAATATAAATATCTCTCATTTAGTTTTAATTCCATAAATATGTTATAGAAAAGAAAGTAGCGTTCATGCGTACGTACGGCTTACCGTCTCCATGAACGGTGCATTTCATTTATTACCTATAAATGATTATGTAATATTATAAATGCATGTATATACTGTATATATTTGATATATATGGCATATAAATCATGAATATAATTCTTGAGATAATGGATATTTGACTACGTGAACAACTTGTAAATATATGAAGTTCATTTTTGACTCAAGTACCAATGATCGTTAAAACGACCGTTATAAACTTAAATAATAACATAGTGTTCATGAAATGGTAATAAATGATATAAAAGGAATAATTAACTTGAAAAAGGTTTTTAAGCAAGTATAAATTAACTCAAGTTTATTATTCAGGAGATTAAAGAATGATCAAGTCAAGTCGGATACGAGGTAAGGGGCTTCATCTCAATCTCCATTAATTGAGGCATATTTTGTTTTATACACAACTTTATTTTATATGGTGTATAAACCCCTTTGAATTTTATGCTTGTTAAAAAGGAATATTTTTTTTATATGAAGCGTTTTACTAAACGACAAACGGAGTGTTTTTTTGTTGTTCGTATGCGGCGAAAACGACTTCTCTGCTGCCGTGACCATTATTTGAGTTTCGACTTCCTCTACAAGCCATACTTTTTTTAAATGAAAAATAAATACCATGTTTTACTTTTCATTTATTTTGGTATTGAAAATGGTTTTCATAATGTTTTTTATATCAATGTGTTGTATTGATATCTTGTGATTGAAATGTGGAAATGTTATGTTTCCTTTATGCATGTATTATGTGGTACGATTATGTTATGGTTCTTGGGCATTGTTATGAAGACGAGTGGTTCCGTGATAAACTAAGGTTGGGTGAGCCCGATATATCTCTCCAATGCATTGGGTAACGCGATGGAGTTAAACGTTAAGGTTTCTTCAAAGAGATTTAGGGAATATACTGTGATGGGTATTCCAAACATAACCAAGAGGGTTACTCCCTATGTAAGAATGTTATGAATGCCTCAAGTTACCTTTATGTCTTATGATTTCTATGATTTATTCATGATTTTATGAGGTATGTTAAAGTTCTTATGTTTTATGAGTAAAGTATGATTTCATACATGGACTATTGTTTTCATGTCATACTTTTATATCCCTTACTGAGCTTTTTATGCTCATCCCAAGTTTTTGAAATGTTTTTCACAGGTCAAGGGAAAGGTATATATTGTGATGATAGTGTCAATGAAGTGTCAAGAAAGAATCCATGTTTTATTTTAAATATGTTTCCGCTGATGTAAAAAATGAGTACTATATTTTATGTAACCACTTTGTTTAAATGTGGTATGTAATGAATGTTTTATGATCTAATTCTCTAAAACTCTAAACCTGAAAAGATCTTCAAGGTGTATTCTTGAAATATCTCAAGATTAAGTAATGTTTAAGGCTGGGGCCTTATATCACATGTTTTCAATCATTATAAACCCACTGTGTGGTGAAATGATTAGCATTTCATTCCTACATTCCATAAAGGAATACATAGTCATTATCCTATAGTTTCATAAAAATATGAGATTGTTTTATTAGAATTGAGCGTGTGATGCACATTTTTAACATAAATTCCATTTTTAAATTATAAAAGGCATAATTTTGGTAATTCCAACCACACTAAGAATTATAATGGAATGTGTTTCATTCATATATTTCACGTATGACTCAATAATCGTTTTATACCTTTTTTATGAGAATTCAATCTCATATTCTTGGAATTGAGGATTTGATGCATGTTTAAAACTAAAATATATTTTTTAAATTAAATAAATTCATTTTTAGTCATTTTTACCACCCCATCCAAACGATTTTTGTATTATTATTACAAAACATAGAAGAATCAATAGTAATTTTCCTGAAAATCCAAAAAAATTGAGTTGTTTTATTGAAATTGAACAAGTGATGCATGTTCTTAGCTAAATTGTAATTTCTAAATGAAGAAAGACAAACTTTTGATCATTACAACCACACCAAGAGTTATAATGACGCGTGGTTCAGTTATATATTCCATAAATAAATAAATAAAAATTTCTCTATAGTTTCTTGATAGTATGATCTTATTTTCTCCTAATTGATGACGTGATGCACAATTTGAAATAAAACATCACCTTTAAAATGAAATAATGCATTTTCACTAATTCATAACAAAACCCACATTAAAATAACATGTAGTTCATTTCTAAAAGTCTCAAATGAATAAAAGGCCATTTATGAAGATTTTTAGGATAATCTGATCACATTTTCTTAGTGTTGAGTATGTGACATGCGCTTTCCAGCTCTTAAAATCATAAAATAAAAAATTACATTTTCGGTCACTTTGAACACAACACATGACTGAATGATGTAAGATTATATGTAAATGAAAAAAATTAAATAGAAGTAATTATATGACACATAATATTTTAATAAATGCTTACCTTCCTTAATTTACATGACTATTACTATTAAATAACTTTATATTTTTTTGAAGGAAATAATATTTAATAGAAGATACGTCTTAAAGGATATAAATCAAATTACAACTTTATTCATTCATAATGAAACATTAAAACAAAAGTATATTCGGTGAATTATAACAAACCATGTATTATTACCTACCATGGTTGATTAAATCTATTAAAATTTCAAAAGCTAAAAGGGGATAATAAATACCAAATAATAATATCTTTACAACTAAAAAACCCTCAGGATCATCTTAAACCTTGAGAATCACCAATAATTGAACTAAAAATTCAATGAGAAAAAAATAATGAATTGTTAAAGAATAATACTTAATATGGAATTATTGGTGTGTTTTTTAAGTGATAATGGAATGAATGCATGATTTTAGTAAGGCTATATATAGGTACAAAATATGACTGTTATAAATATGTTCATAGAAAAATAGTCATTGGAAATATGGTTTTTGGAGATATGGTCATTGGATATACACATATCCAATAGGTATAATGAAGATATGTACTTTTAATGACAAATTTAATATAATATAACTCAAAAATAATTACAAACGAAAAAATTATTTTATTAAATTAATATAATTTATTATGAAAATATTTTAATATATTATATATTATTATGAAAGAATTAATTTAATTAAATAACTAATGTTTTATTTAATAAAAATATATTGATAACATAAGTAAAAAATTTTAAAATACCTTAATATTTATTATGAGGAAACTAGTAATTAAAAATTCCTTTTAAGCATAAAATAATTTTTCTTTCTAAAAAATTATCATTTTATGCATTATACTCTGCTATATTAAAATTACTAAACATTTTAAGTATATTTTAATAATATGGGTTTAATATTTTAATTATGATATCCAAATTTGTAAATAATTATATCCTTTTTAAAATATAAATGAGTTACAAAAGTATATTTTATCTAAAATGGTAAAAAAAATTATTTTTTCCAAGATTTATTTTTTCGAAAAAAATTATGTTCTTTTTATATAAGTATATTAAATTTATAAATTTAATAAGATGAATATGATATGAAAAAAATATATTAACAGTCATGTAATTGGTAATTTATATGAAATTTTGTTAATAACTCTTAAACAATAAAAATACATTTTTCTACAATTTTTTATATTTTATATTTTAATTTTAAAGTTGATTATAGCATATTTAGACATTTAAATAGATTAAATGGAGTAAAAATTTGGATTTATAATGGAAAAATTATATAAGAGGGTCATCTTATATTTTTAGTAAAAAAATAATTAGCATGGTTAATTCTTAATCAGGTTAATAAGGGTAAAATGAGTAACATTAGGTGGATCAAATTATACTAAATTAACATGAAGAAAACATTATGTAAGACCATTTTCAGATGGTAAAGTCATAGAAATATGTCTCATCAAAATTTATTCACCTAACACCGAAAAATATCATGTAATTATTTTCCCACCCCTCACCCAGCATTCAATTCCAAGGGAATGTCTCTCGTTTTCACATATAAAAGACATCAAGTCTACCATCTTCAAGACATGCATAGTATTCTAATTTTTCTTTATCCCTTGACAATTTTTCTTCTCCTAAAATAATATTCCATTTTTATAAGACTCTGGTCACAATAAGTTATCCTATTCCCTCTATTTCCAAAAAGCCTCCAAGAGAATGTTCATGTTCTAAATGTGAGTATTAACCACTCTCTAAACATTTTTCTCCTTTAAATTCATTCTCCAAAAATTTTCTAACCATAATAATATAATGAACCGAGTGTCATTAAAATACTTTAATTGAATTATATTTGTGAAATGATCATTTTATACCTTCCTCCAACTATTTTTAAAATAAAAATTTTATTCATGCGTACATGAGGACTACACCTCCATTTATGTCATGTTTAGTTTTTAATTAATTTTCTAGTGTATATTTAAAAAAAAATTAACATGCATAAAATTTTCTAGTGTATGATTGAAAAATTATTTTTGAAATTTAATTTTCAAATGAAACATTAAAAATTCCAATATAAACATTCAATGATAATTTTAAATGGTAATTCTTGATAAAAAGTTTCAATGAAGAGTCTCAATGGAAATATATAATGAAAATTTATAATGTAAACTTACAATAAATGGTATGTAAATTTAAAGTCACCAGTAAAAATATCTAGTTGAAATTTAATTTTTAATAGTGTCTTCCAAAATTCCCATATAAATTTTAAATATAAATATGTAGTGAAAAATTATAGTAACCAATGTAAAAGTTTAAATTGTAAAAATCTTATGTTTATTTATAATCATAATTTGGAGTGTAAATTTAGAGTGATTTTTTATATAAATAATATATATATATATATATATAGAATTTATACAAATAAGAAATGTATATATTTATTCACTTATATATATATATAATTTTGTTTTTTTATATTTATATATTTACAGTATTTATAAAAATATATGCACACAAAGACACACACATATGAATTCTTGTATACATACAAATTTACACTAAAAATAAATAAAAATGTTGATTTTTTAATTTATATATGCATATTTTATATTAATATACTTCAATTAATATAGAATTATATCAATAGTTAACCAATTTTAACATTTTAAACAATATATATACACAATATTAAAATTATATAATTATAAATATAGAGTATTTATAGTTATATATTATTTTATTCATTATTTATATCTAATATTTATAACCATATATGATTATATAAACAATTTTTTTATAAATTAGGGGTTATATATTTTTATTTTAATACATAAAAAACATATAGAAATGAAAATATATAACAACTATTTATATAATTATAAATATGAAATAATTATAATTATAATAAATAGATAATCTATAAGATTAGTGGTATAATAAAATGGGAAGAAGTGAATTTTTGGAAATCTATTAGTACTCTTATAATGTATTTTTAAAAAGATGAAAATAATCTTTAAATAAGCTACCATCACATCAAATGTTTAGTGTATATTTCCTACATAATATGTATATAAATTCACTTCAAGTATATATTGACGCACGCCTGTCGTGGGGCGTGGAAAAACAATATTTTATTTACCTATGTATAGTATAGCAGTTGATCCTAGGTAGTCTCCCGAAGTGGAGGGCACACAAAACAAGGTTGTCACTTTTTGTTGGTTTTCTTAAAAAGATTGGTTTTAATTAATATGAATGACTATGAGAGAAACAAACAACAGAAATTGATAGATTTTAACAAATGATAAAGGCAGTGATCGGATTTTAACAATGTGTTTAGGGTTGTAGAAGGTCTCTTGATTAATTAGAGCAATCCCAAACCTGGAATTGTTGTTCCCTAATAAACCAAGATTTCAACATACAATCCTACACACGTGCTTGACAACCGTCGAGCAATCACCACCCAACCCTAATCGTGTTCCACCGTATACAGATTAGAATTGGGTGGAGGGAGATGTGATCATCGACCAAAGAAATTTATAATTTCAGAATAAAAACCTTAACACAACCGCATTTGGAATTTAATACTGAATTATGAATTGAAACCAGAAGAAGAAAGAAGAACAAATTTTATTCATTTCAAGCACAAAAACTCAAACACAACACATAAGTCCAGCCTCCCCTCTTTCCGATCACTCAAATGAAATTACCCCTCCATGGATGGGGTAAGCGAGATAATTCGGGAGAGGAGAGACATTTTAAAATAAAATAAATAAAAGAAAAAGCTGAGAAGTTCTTCTCCTGGGTGCCCGAGAAGGAATGAGATGGAGAATGGGATGGATTGAGGGGGAGGAGCTCTCCTCCTTTTATAGGCAGAATTCGACCCCCGAATTTTTGAGCGTTTTAGACCCCATTAATGACCTCTTCATGCGTTACACAATTCATTAATGTTGTGAACAATTATCTTGGCCGTCTCTATCCCAAATTTCAGCTCATTTGAAAACCGGATGAAGGAGTTATGAATTTTTCATTCTCGATTTCTTTTTCTGGACGAAGTTTCCAGGATGGTTCCTCCAAATGTATGTCGTTTAATGGACTCCTTAATGACTTCCAAACTTCCCCAAATTTATTTTAGAGTCGAAACTAAATGTCCTAGTCATATCCCAGGTGGAAACACATAATTTAGATATTTTTAGGCCGAGTTTGATGTCCTTTATGTTGGGTGGGTCCACGCTGTCCGTCCGGAAAAATCCCCAACTTCAATGAATTGTTAGACCCTTTAGATGGCCGAATCAGCTCCTAGTCCAGAAGACAAAAATGAATGAAATAAGATAAGTATTATAAAAAAAATTTAATCGGAAAATTTGGAATTTTATTTTTCCAGAAATGACCGAAATACCCCTGACTTAAAAATCTATCAAAAATCCAGAAATAGTCGTTTTTCACATTTGGGTTCAAAATAACACTAAAACCTAAAAACATGACAATTAACCATACAATAACATTTTTTTGGGATTATAAACAATTATATTCAATATAAATTAATTGAAAATATTTTCTCTATCAATTCCACCACACTTAAACTATGCTTGTCCTCAAGCATTAAATCTCAACATGGAATTCAAAGGACACCAATGTCACCAATATTTAAATTTCAAATGGAATAAAATCAAATGATTATCAATGTCCAATAAAATTCTCCAGTTCCACAAAAATAACAATTTAATTTCCCATTTTTCAAAGAAACAATAAATTCATGCATTTTACTTTTCCCCTTTGAAAAATAATGAAGCTTCTCCTTTCATTCATTCAAGCTTCTCAATTTATTATTATTAAACATGCCAAATCATGATCTACCTCACTTATGAATCTTTTCTCTCATCACTCATGATACAATTAATAGTGGAGTTATACTCATATCATGAGAAAATGCTCCTTACCCATAGGCTTGTAAAGTAACTACTTTATCCACTTTGTAAAGACAAAACACACATAAAATCATGAGGACTTGAAATAAAGGTTCAAATGACTCTGTGGCTTAGGGTTGGTGGGTAAATGATTGAAATAATTTAAGGCCAGAAGTAGGAGGTTTTAATCTTAAGTACAATGCATGATTAATCAAGTGAAAACACAAGATGAACCTCACTCAAATCCCCTTGAAATGTGAATCACAACACCACTCCCCTTTCAATGACATGGGTCATGAGTCAATAAATGATTACAAAGAATGATATCATCCAAGTTCTCCCTGTTTTTTTTTGTAAAGCTCCAGAAAGGCACAACTTTATTTTCTTTTTTTTGTAAAGCTCCAAAAAGGCACAACTTTATTTTGAATTTTTTTTCTTATTTTTTTTTGGAGAACCAGATGAAATGAAAGAAGCATAATGAAATGATGACTCATGCCCAATTTTCTAATAATACATTGCCCAAAATGATGACGCACACATTACACCACCAAAAAATGATACATATCCCAAGGAATGCACACGAAAGGCCCTTCCCCCACACTCAAACTTGAAATAACCATGCAAAAATACTAAAAGTGCGGGTAGGTAAGGAAAAATTGGATTGTAATGTGGCTTAAACCTATAAGGAAATTCATGGCATCTAAGGGCTTACAAAGGATAAATGTAAAGGTGGGTCTTAGGATAAAATGTGGCTAGCCAAAGATATGCCTCAATCATTTTAAATGTGGTTTTGTACAGTCATAGCTTTGACAAGTTTCAATACAAGTTCTAGCAGGTGGCACGTCCCAAGATCACTCAAGAAATATGCTCAAGATAAAATAGGAAATATTTTGTCTAGAAATCCTCTCAGTAATGAGAATATGATATTGGAAAATCACTCATGGCATGATTAATACTAACAAATTAATTCACATGAATTTCAAAAATTCAAAGAATGAAAAATGGAAGGGAAATTTCATTTACACGAATCAATTAATTCCCTCAAATCATGAGTCCTTATTTCAATATCCTTGCTTCACTTTAATCATCCAATTATCCATTTTAATCATTCAATCTCAGAAACATTGAAATCTAAAACATAGAATCACTGGATTTCTATGAAACTCATGTCTCCTAGAGAAGTCAAGTAAAATATGAATTCAAGTGTGGGCATGCCTTTTCTTGATTAATTCTTTAAAATACTAAAAAATGTAGGGAATAAAGTCGGATAATATAGAATTGAAACTCATACTCCCCTATCAACTGGATCCTTTTCTTCACGACGTATAATCCCACGACACCCTCTTCATTAATGGACATGAAAAAAAATGAAAACAATTGATAGTGTAGGCTCGTTCAATCATGCTGGTAAATGACTAAGAAGACAAGTGGAAAATGGGGGAAAATGCGGGTTGCCTCCCGGTAGTGCCTTTGTTTAATGTCATTGGCTCGACAAAACAAAACAAAACAATTTTTTTTTTTGTTTTTTTTTTGAAAAATCTCCTGGACTTCAAGATTTCCTCCCCCACACTTAATTTATGCAGTGTCCTCAATGCATGTAAATGTATGTTTCAAAAAGTTGGAGTTACTGCATTTAATCAAGTGTAAAGGAATGATGCAACCTGGTAGGTGTTCATTTGTATTCAGGGTGAAGGAGTGCGATCTCCTCCACTGGTTCTTGAGGTACGGTCCCATGGAACTTCTTCAGCCTCTGCCCATTTATAGTGAATGGGTTTCCTCCTCCTTCCTTTTGAATCTGCAGAGCACCAAAGGGATATACATGAATAACAGTAAAGGGGCCTTCCCATCTGGAACGAAGTTTAACTGGCATAAGCTTAAGTCTGGATTTGAAGAGTAACGCGTGATCTCCAGGGTTGAAGGTTCTTGGTTGAATTATCTTATCATGGGCCATCCTTCTTCTCTCTTTATAGATCATTGAGTTTTCAAAAGATTCCCTTCTAATTTCTTCTAACTCCTGCAACTGCAATCTTCTTTCTTTCCCAGCTTTCTCAAGGTCCAGATTCATCTCTCTGACCGCCCAGTAGGCTCTATGCTCCAACTCCACAAGAAGGTGGCAACTCTTTCCATAGATCAATCTATAGGGACTCATCCCTATCGTTGTTTTGTAGGCCGTTCTGTACGCCCATAATGTGTCATCTAACTTTTGGCTCCAGTCCTTCCAGTTGGGTTTAACAGTCTTCTCCAGAATGGCTTTGATTTCTCTATTAGAGACTTCTGCTTGGCCATTTGTTTGGGGATGGTATGGAGTAGATGTTCTATGATGCACCCCATACTTCTTCAGCAATGCTTCCATTTTCCTGTTGTAGAAATGAGTTCCTTGATCACTGATGATTGCTCGTGGCACGCCAAACCTACAGAAAATGTTATCCCCAACAAAATCACAAACAACTTTTGCATCATCAGTTCTGGTTGCTTTTTCTTCCACCCATTTTGAAACATAGTCTACAACCAAAAGAATATATGAATTTCCAAATGACATTGGGAATGGTCCCATGAAATCTATGCCCCAAACTTCAAAAATTTCACAAAAGGATATTGGTTTTTGTGGCATTTCATGTCGTTTGGATATGTTACCAGAAAATTGGCATTTTTCACATCTTTTACAAAATTCATATGCATCCTTGAATAAGGTGGGCCAGTAGAGTCCAGATTCTAAAACTTTTCGGGCAGTCCTATGAGGTCCAAAGTGTCCTCCACATGATAATTTATGACAAAATTCAAACACTGATTCAATTTCACTTCTTGGCAAGCATCTTCTTATGATTTTATCATTACAAATTTTCCACAGAAACGGATCTTCCCAAATGTAAAATCTTGATTCAGATTTAATCTTATGTTGTTGATGAGAGCTTAGATGAGAGGGTACCTGAGATGTTACCAAATAGTTGACAATGTTGGCATACCATGGTACTTCACTGTTGATGATGTAGAGTTGTTCTCCAGGAAGCTCATCATTAAGTGGGTTCTTCTTTGGTATTTCTGTTTCAGCGGTGTGGGGTAGTCGACTCAGATGATCAGCCACTTGATTTTCAGTCCCCTTCTTATCTTGGATTTCCAAGTTGAACTCTTGTAAGAGTAGCATCCATCTCACCAACCGTGGTTTAGCATCCGCCTTTTTCATTAAGTACCTAAGAGCTGCATGATCAGAAAAAACAACAACTTTAGTGCCCAGAAGATATGATCGGAATTTATCTAGTGAAAAAACGACTACAAGGAACTCCTTCTCTGTGGTTGTGTAATTTATTTGTGTTTCATCCAAGGTCCTTGTTGCGTAGGAGATGACTTGAGGTTTGCTGTCAATTCTCTGTGATAGAGCAGCTCCCACTGCTTGGTTGGATGCATCACAAAGTATCTCGAAAGGGTAATCCCAATTGGGTGGCTGCATTATTGGTGGTGTTATCATCCTTTCCTTTAATTCATCAAATGAATCCCTACATGCACAATCAAAATTAAAGTTAGCATCCTTTATAAGTAATCTTAAGAGAGGGAGAGAAATCTTACTGAAATCCTTGATGAATCTTCTCTAAAATCCTGCATGCCCTAAAAATGATCTAACATGTTTGACACAAGTTGGATATGGTAAGGAATTTATTACATCAACTTTTGATTTAACAACCTCAATCCCATTTTGTGAAATTATGTTCCCCAACACTATCCATTTTTCAACCATGAAATAACATTTTTCAAAATTAAAGACAAGGTTCTTTTCAATGCATGTTTTCAAAACTTTTTTCAAATTTCCCAAGCAATGGTCAAATGAATTTCCAAAAACTGTGAAATCATCAAGAAACACCTCCAAGAAATCCTCAATGTGGTCCGAGAAAATACTCACCATACACCGTTGAAATGTACCTGGGGCATTGCATAGCCCGAAAGGCATCCTTTTGTAGGCGAATGTTCCAAAAGGGCAGGTGAAGGTTGTCTTCTCCTGGTCTTCTGGTGCAATTGGTACCTGAAAATAACCTGAGAATCCATCTAAAAAACAGTAATGAGTATTTCCAGCTAACCTTTCAAGCATCTGATCAATGAATGGAATAGGAAATTGATCTTTTCTGGTAACTTGATTTAGCTTCCTGTAATCTATACAGACTCTCCAGCTATTTTGTATTCTCATGGGGATCAGTTCATTTCTTTCATTTGTAATAGTGGTCAGGCCAGTTTTCTTGGGGACTACATGAATTGGGATGACCCATTGAGAATCAGAGATTGGGTAAATGATATTAGCTGCTAACAATTTCTCAATGTCTTTCTTAACGACCTCCATGATTGTGGGATTGAGTCTTCTTTGAGGTTGTCTAACTGGCCGAGATTCACTTTCTAAAAATATCATGTGAGAGCATACCTTAGGGTTGATTCCAGGAATATCACCTAAACTCCATCCTACAGCTTTTACATTCCTTTTGAGAAGGTCAATCAATGTTTGTTCTTGTAAATGGGATAGGTTATTGGTAATGATTACTGGCAATTTCTCCCCTTCCATTAGGTAAGCATACTTCAAGTCACATGGCAAAGGCTTCAGTTCTAAACATGGGGGTTGTTCAAGGGATGATATTGCATTTATGTTTCCTACATCTAATGTTGAATTCTCTGGAATAATCTTACTTCCTCTTAACAAATCATCGAAAAAATCAGATTTTACCTCATCCTCCAACATGATATCAGAATTTTCAGGTTCATGGGAGTTATAAAATTCAAATGAAGAGTCTTCTCCCACAGATAACAAGTCATGAAGCATACCTGAGTCGTTAATTGGTTCTATACCTTCATCATGGGAGATTGCATAAAGTGAGTGATTGCTGGATGGGTGTTTCATCGTATCAAGAATATTGAAGTGTACCGTACTATCTCCGAGCTCCATGGTGAGGCTTCCTTCATGCACGTTGATGATTGTTCTTGCTGTTTTCAGGAATGGTCTCCCTAAGATGATGGGAGATTGGGATGGTGCTCGATCTTCCTCCATGGTAAGGACATAAAAGTCTGCTGGAAAGATTAATCCTCTCACTCCTACAAGTACATCTTCAACGACTCCAGCTGGGAAAACGGTGGATCTGTTTGCTAATTGTACCACCACCCGAGTTGATTTTAGTTATCCGATCTACAAAGATGAAAACACAGAGTGAGGCATCACATTTATCGAAGCTCCCAGATCACATAGTGCATCAGTAAAATTTAATGAACCGATAGTGCAGGGAACAGAGAAAGTCTCTGGATCTTGACATTTTTGTGGTATCGGTGGTGTGATCAATGCTGAGACGCTTCTTCCTAAGTTGATTCTTTCATTTCCATCCAGACTCTTTCTTTTAGTACATAGCTCCTTCAGAAATTTTCCATATTTAGGGATTTGCCTGATTGCATCCAGTAGTGGAATGTTAATCTCAACTTTTCGAAATGTTTCTTGAATTTCCCGTTGAATTCATTCTTCTTCTCCCTTCTTTGACTCAACCAATGCTGATGGGAATGGTGCTGGAATATCCTTTTTCTCCCTTTGTTGTTTCTGCAGTGGTGTTTCTAGTCTTTCTTTCTTGAACCTTGTTCTTTCTACTTTGTTGTTGACTCCATCTTTTGGTTGGACAAGACAAGCTTCAGCAGGTTCCCTAGATTCATCCTCCTCATATTGTTCTGGTGGTTTGAGCTCCTTCCCGCTTCGGGTTTTGATTGCACTAACATTCTCTTTTGGATTGGGAATTGTTTGTGCAGGAAGCTTACCTTGGTTCTTGGTGAGAGCATCCATAATGCTTGAAAATTGATCAGCTAGCTTGTCCATCTTATCTTCTATTCCCGCAAATCTTGTCTTCAGTTGTTGGTCTTCATTTGTCGGTGCACTTGTGGATGGTTGCTCATAATTCTTCCGCTAGAAAGGTGGTGGTTGAAAAGTTTGTTGTTGTTGGAAGGGATTCTGATAAGGTTGTTGGAAGGCTATTGGGTTCTGATATTTCTGCTGAAAAGGTTCTCTGGCTTGGTTCTATTGAAACCCATTCCCTGGTTGGGTTTGCGGTTGGTATTGCCTTTGTTGATAGGCTGCAGCACAACTTTCTGTCCCCTGCACTTCTGGACATTGATCAGTGTAATGAGAATTAGAAGAGCATAAACCACATACCTGATTCGGTCCTTGTTGTTCCTTCGCATGGTTCACAGCTATTTGTCGCACCAACCTGGTGAGTTCACCCATTTCATTCCTAATTAAATACACTGAATCAGATGTTCTTACCTCATGGATTCCTCTGGTGATCGTACCTCGAGTGCCAAACTGCTGTGAATTTTGTGCAATCTTTTTAATCAGAATTCGCATATCTGTAGGTGATTTATCAATGAGGGCTCCTCCCGACGAGGAATCTAGTAGATTCCTGTCATTTTCAAGCAATCCTTGGTAGAAGCACATAAGGAATTGGTCATCTTCTATTTCTTGGTGTGGACAACTTGCACAAATCTTCTTGAAACGTTCCCAGTATTCGTAGAGTGTTTCTCCAGTTGATTGATGGATGACATAAATCTCCTTCTTTATTGCAGTGCTCCTAGATGTTGGGAAGAATCTTTGTAGAAAGCATTTTTTTAGATCTTCCCAGTCACTGATCTCCCCCGGTTGTAGATTGTACAACCATTCCTTTGCTGCTCCCTCTAGTGAGAAGGGGAAAGCCCTCCACTTCACATGCCCTTCCGCGACTGCTCGAGGTTTGAAGCTGGAGCAGACATAGGTGAATTCTTGAATATGTCGATTTGGGTCTTCACCTGCAAGACCATGAAATTTAGGAAGCACTTGGATCATGTTAATTCGCAATTCAAAATCATTTTCTAAGGCAGGAATTGCAAGTTGATAATTTTGATTGACAAATTGAGGTGCACAGATGTCACGTAGGGTTCGGTTGTGATTTACAGCCATTATTAAAGGTTCAAAGTCTCCACTCAAGGTATCACTTGAATCAGTGAGATTGATTTCTTAGAAATCTTTTAGAAGATTTTGATTTCTCAATTTGGTTATTGTCTGCTCAATTTCTGGATCGAATTCTAATAAATTTCTATTTGAACTTCGGGTCATTCAAAAGAGATTTTTTTAAAAAAAACAAAAACAAAAACAAAAGCTTTGAGGCATTGCCTCCCCGGCAAAGACGCCAAGTTTGATGCACGCCTGTCGTGGGGCATGGAAAAACAATATTTTATTTACCTAAGTATATTATAGAAGTTGATCCTAGGTAGTCTCCCGAAGAGGAGTGCACACAAAACAAGGTTGTCACTTTTTGTTGGTTTTCTTAAAAAGATTGGTTTTAATTAATATGAATGGCTATGAGAGAAACAAACAACAGAAATTGATTGATTTTAACAAATGATAAAGGCAGTGATTGGATTGGGTTTGGCTAGACTTAGTGGTGTGCCATCATGGTTTCCAAATTTTATCTCTTCTTCTTCCTTAAACTGGTAAGAGAGAGATTCATCTATCGAGTCCTCTCTCTCCCTTAGTCAGATAAATGTGATGAGAATTTTCCTTTCTAAAACCATAGATTGGTCTATCCTCCTTCCAATGTGTTTAGGGTTGTAGAAGGTCTCTTGATTAATTAGAGCAATCCCAGACCTGGAATTGTTGTTCCCTAATAAACCAAGATTTCAACATACAATCCTACACACGTGCTTGACAACCGTCGAGCAATCACCACCCAACCCTAATCGTGTTCCACCGTATACAGATTAGAATTGGGTGGAGGGAGATGTGATCATCGACCAAAGCAATTTATAATTTCAGAATAAAAACCTTAACACAACCGAATTTGAAATTTAATACTGAATTATGAATTGAAACCAGAAGAAGAAAGAAGAACAAATTTTATTCATTTCAAGCACAAAAACTCAAACACAACACATAGGTCCAGCCTCCCCTCTTTCCGATCACTCAAATGAAATTACCCCTCCATGGATGGGGTAAGCGAGATAATATGGGAGAGGAGAGACATTTTAAAATAAAATAAATAAAAGAAAAAGCAGAGAAGTTCTTCTCCTGGGTGCCCAAGAAGGAATGGGATGGAGAATGGGATGGATTGAGGGGGAGGAGCTCTCCTCCTTTTATAGGCAGAATTCGACCCCCGAATGTTTGAGTGTTTTAGACCCCATTAATGACCTCTTCACGCATTCCACCATTCATGAATGTTGTGCACAATTATCTTGGCCGTCTCTCTCCAACATTTCAGCTCATTTGAAAACCGGATGAAGGAGTTATGAATTTTTCATTCTCGATTTCTTTTTCTGGATGAAGTTTCCAGGATGGTTCCTCCAAATGTATGTCATTTAATGGACTCCTTAATGAATTCCAAACTTCCCCAAATTTCTTTTAGAGTCTGAACTATATGTCCTCGTCATAGCACAGGTGTAAACACATCATTTAGATATTTGTAGGCCTAGTTTGATGTCCTTTATGTTGGGTGGGTCCACGCTGTCCGCCTTGAAAAATCCCCAACTTCAATGAATTTTTAGACCCTTTAGATGGACGAATCAGCTCCTAGTCCAGAAGACAAAAATGAAGGAAATAAAATAAGTATTATAATAAATTTTTAATCGGAAAATTTGGAATTTTATTTTTCCATAAATGACCTAAATACCCCTAACTTAAAAATCTGTCAAAAATCCAGAAATAGTCGTTTTTCACATTTGGGTTCAAAATAACACTAAAACCTAAAAACATGACAATTACCCATCCAATAACATTTTTTTGGGATTATAAACAATTATATTCAATATAAATTAATTGAAAATATTTGCTCTATCATGTATACACACAAACATAAAAAGTCATAGACAATACATGTTCTTAAATATTACAAACTGTGTGTGTGTGTATATATATATATAATACTTAAATTTCCTGAATAAAATAAATTTAATTATATTTTAATGTATGTAAAAACAATTTAAAATATTCTTAACAATATATACTATTTAAATTATATATATATATATATATATCCAATTCCATGTTTTTAAAAATTTTCTCGATAAACCATCTTTTTAACTCTGTTGAGAGAGAATCCTTACATGAATTGAGAGCCCTAAAATACATTTCCCAAAGGCCCAAAGGCATAGGCCACAAACTGGAACAACTCCTCCTGCCTTAATTTCTTCCACTCAATCTAATCTCCTCCCAGAATTCTTGTCTGTATCCTAACTCTTAGTCTATGGTCACATTTTTTCAAAACACTTTATGGGTGACTACCCTTGAACCATCATGCACTTGAATAGTTAAAATTTGATCGAGTACCTGTAATAAGGACCAATAATTTTTTATATCCTAGAGGCCCTAATTCATGGCCTATAATCCCATAAATGATAAATTATACCACTACTAAAATTCCTATGATATAATACCCACACACCCACAGTGCTATAGTACCACCAAAATTCACCACCACCCATATTTGAGTATGGATCTAATGTATGAGTATAAAAAGACCTTAATACTTAGGTATTCCCCCAACTCTATATATATACATGTATAAAAAATTTAAATGTAATTGATTATATAAATCATTGATATATAAATATTTATAATAACTATAAGAATTCTTCATATTTTTATTTCACAGTGTATAAATATAATGAATTTATATATTTATAATAATTATTATAAATTATTATATATTTATAAAAATATATACTAAATATTATTTATAATTACCCATTTAGTTTTATTTAAAATTATTTTTTATTTCTATTTTCTATTCTTATTTATCTTTATATTTCATTTTTATATTTATTATTACTATTTTATATTTTTTACTTTTAATTTTTATTAATGTCATTATATATATACATTTTTTTAAAATTTATTTATAGAAGGGATAGTGATAATTTTAGTCTAACTATTTTAAATAAAACAAATTTATCTTTAAAATTTATTTTTATGAAAATCTAAGATTTGGGCCACTTCATTGTTTTTTATTGGGGATAATCAATCACCTAGAATGAGGTCTTCTAGTTTCTAATTTATGTCCATACACATACCATGAGTATGGTTCTTTACGGCTTTAATTTCATGTGTTCAATGGGAATAAATTCATTCCAATAAATTGAATATGGTCTATGTGTTTTTATTAAATAAAATGTATTATGCATTACTATATGAAAAGGAATTAAGGTTATTCCTTCGATTATCCAATTCAAAGATAGAGAAATAATTTATATTTTGACTCCCTTGAGAGCTCCATGTGAGAGAAATAAAAGGTAGAGCAGGAGTGGTCAGTTCTTATAATCTATGTTCTTCTTGAATTACAATTCCATTCTCTTCCCATTCTACTTTATTAGTGATCAGTGATTCATAACATGTGTTATGAAAGATATGTTGGTGATGAAACTACATTGAGAATTGGATAATATGAAGTTGTTTTGGTGCCAATAACTTTTCCATCATGCAACATCATCACCAAATCATCAATCAATCTCAGTTTTTGACACTAGTTTGATCATATATTGATCAATCACAGTTCATTTTCGATATTTTAGGAGTTTTCCACCATTTTCAACAATTATTTTTTCCCATTCCAAACACCATGATACACCCCCTTCAAAAATTCAACTCCCTTTTCTCAAAATTTAAATTAAATGGAGTGACCATCAACAAGAGGAATGATCATGTTGAATTCATAAAACTACACCATTTAGAAGTCTCTAATGGAATATATACTTAATGAAAATGATCTTATTTTATCCCTTTAATGATAAGGTATTCAATTCTAATTAAACTAAAGAAGTTGAGTGGAATAATCTGAACAAGAACAACATAGGTCAAACCTTCCAATTGATTGATCACAACAACAACCGCCTTGTTTCTTAAAAGGCTAATGCGTAAAAACTTTTGATGATGTTAGAAAATATGTACAAACCAAAGAACACTTGAAAAATGATTATAGTCTTAAATGGTTTGATGAATCTTATAATATGGGATGGAATCTCTATAACCAAACACACAATCAAGTTCTTGAGTCTATTAAATCAATTGTTGGTTTTAACTAAGTCTATTGACAATGAAGGTCAATTTAACCATATACTTTTTACTATTTCCAATTGTTATGATGCACTCGTGGTCTCCCTCATCAAGTAGACACTCGTAGATAGGTTTACATGGAAATGGTAAAAGATACACTATTCAATTAGGAGGCATGAAGGAAGGATGCAAGTTACAATTAGATTAAAGAACTCACCCTGAATAAGAAATGCATAAAGAAAGGAGGTGGTCAAGGGGTAGGAGGAAGAGATCAAATATATAGAAGAGGAAGGTCCACATATTCAATAAGACCAATAAAAATATTAAACCATTATGTAATGGTAGGTTACATGAATAATAATTGAGGAATGTTACCACCAGATACAAGAGAAGGTAGTGACTAACAAATAAAAAAATAGAGAGAGGCACACACAGAGAGATGTCACTAGAGAAGTTTCATTTTCCTCCAAATAGAAAAAAGTGACTTGTTTTAACCCATCAGACAAAGAAACATAGTATGTCATCAATACTGCTATATTGTACCACAATACTTCGCATCAGGAGTTTTTCTTAACTTATCAAGATAGTGAATTTACGGTAGTAATGATAGAGAATACCAGTTTAGTAGAGATAATTGACATGGTTGATATCTATGTTAATATTCACTTTGGATATACAATCATTGTGAGAGATTTTTGACATGTTTTGAGACTTCCTATCAACCTATTATCAGATATAACCTTTCATATACATGCCTATGGAAAATTATTCAGTAATAGAGCATATAACATGATGAAATGAGCTATCTTAATCACCTAATGACACATATAGGGTGTATTGTAAAAAACTCATGTAGAGATACGCACAGATAGCATCAATATGCTGTAAGGAGAGACACCATCGAATTTATAACATAAGATACTCGACAAAATGAGTGAAATGGGGATATCAATCTTGATAGAGAATAAGTATGTCCGTATGGACAATGATGAATCAATAAATCCTTGAAACTTCTATTTTTGTTGGAATAATCATAGATTCTAATTTATTACTACTTCATTAAGGATACTAGACTTACTGGATTTGGTGAACTCTAACATATGCAGTCTCATTAAGGTAGAATCACTGACAGGTAACAAATATTTCCTAAAATTTATTGATGATGCATCTCAAAAAATTTAGATGTTTTAATTATGAAAAAAAGGACAAAGTATTGAATTAATTAAAGATTCCCTATTCCATGGTGGAGTTTGAAACTAGAAGGATGTTGATCTATCTTTGGTCAGATAATGAAAGAGAGTAAACATCTATGGAGTTTGAGGCCTGTTTTAGGATTTAGGGAATTTGAAATGAGAGGATGCTCCCACATACCTCAAAATAAAATGATGTTTGATAAATGATGAACATATCTATAAGGGAGAAGTTTAAGATAATGATGAGTTTAGCTAATCTGATAATCTATTTTGGGGAGAATCATTTCATGTTACATGCTATATCATTAAAAAATCACCATCAGTACCCCTAAATTTCAATATAACATAAGATATATGGCCTGATAATCATTCATATTAATCTCATTTATGAGTATTTTTATGTTTATATTTTTTACTTGTATCCAAAGAGATCAGGAAGATTTAGAAATGATATTTATTCCATAAATATTTATAGGTTATATAGATGAAGAGTTCATATACATGATTTTTTATTCAAAGGAAAATAAGGTGATCAGATGTATAGAATTTTTTTCATCATAACAAGATGATCAACGAAATTCAAAAGACCAGAATTTTTCAAAGATAATTTTGGGAAGAATCAATTCCTGATCCAACACCTATACCAAAACCAATTAACACTAAAGTGGATGAGGTGCATGAAGCCTCATCAGTTGTATATCAGGTGTATGGGGTGGTGGATATTTAGTATGGGGACTCAATCCTCTACATAAAAAGTTTAAGAACTATCATCAGATATAGGTTATGGTGTGCCTATAGAACCTAATATTACAGAACTTTTATGATCTAGACAAGTAAGAAATTCATTAACAATATATCTTTAATTAAAGTACCTATTTCTGACACATGAGGGTAATATAAAAGGATTTTTGGAAGAAATATATCATCTAAGAAAAATCAAGTGGTGTCATTAAATAAGTGATGATATGAAGTCACTAACGATGAATCAAAAATATAATTTTATAGAACTACCCTAATTTAAGTGGGAATTAAGAGAAAACATTTTTGTTCATGCTGAAGAAGGATGAAATAAAAAATTAGGTCATGTATAAAGTATGGTTAGTGGTTAAAGGATTCATTAATAAGAAACAAGTTAACATTTTTGGGTTATTTAAACCCATTGTCAAGATATATTTAATAATATTCATTTTCATTTTAGTGTATATATTTAATCCAGATCAAGGGAAGATGGATTTAAATATTAATTTTCTTTATAACATCCCCACAAAAAAGATATATTTGGAGAAATTGAATTTATCAAGGTTTCTAGATAAGAAACCCTACTTTGAAAAGTGAATAAGTCTGTGTATGGACTAAAAAAATCCCTAGATAGTGGTAAATAGTGTTTGAATCATTAGTGGATAGTCATAGATACAAGAGAGCATAAATAGTCTAGTGTGATTATATCGATAGATTAAAGGATGATGACTTTTTTTCTCTCCTACTTTATGTTGGTGATATGTTGATCATTTGGAAGGATGAAATGAATATCATATGGTGAAATTAGTTATCCAAGTATTTTATATAAAATACTTGCGCCAATTTAACATATTTTGGGGATGGAGTCCACTCAGGATATAAGGAGGATGCTATTGTGTCTATATTAAGAGAATTAGGTTGTATGTTTTTTGAAATATTTTAATATGCATATATCCAAATACGTGATTATTACTCTACCTATTCGTATGAAGTAGAGAAATATTTCATCTTCATTATCCAAGGAATAAATCTGGGTAATGGAAATATTATTCTTCTCATTGGTGGTTATAATCTTGATATATGCTCTAATGTGTATGATTCCAGACATTTCTCATGTAGTAAAAATTGAGATATGTTTCCTCCCCAATAAAAGGAAGTAGTATCAGGATGAATTCAAGTGGATTATGAGGAATCCTAGAGGTATAATGAAACTATGATTATGCCATGGGGGAGCTAACCCACTATCTAAGAACTATATAGATGCATATACAGTAGCATATTCTGACTTTAGGAATTCCACATTAGGATACATCTATACTTTTACTGGATGAGATATATCAAATAGATTATGGTTGTAGAAGTGCATCACTTTATCCATGATGGAAGTATGGTACATTAATGTAGTGGAGGATAGAAAAGGGATGTTGTGGATAAAACATTTCTTCTAAGAGTTTGAATTTATCCAAAATAAGTATATTTTTTATTATGATAGTTAAAGTTCTTTAGTATTGATAAATAACTATATAAATTTTTATCAAATAAAACACATCAACATTTTCTATCATTTAATACACAAGGTGATGGATCGAAAAGTTCTTAGAATTCTAATGTTCCAGATGATGGAGATCCTGATATACATGTTGAAAAATGTCATATCACATAATAAGAAATACTTTTGTAGTTGACCTATTGGAGTGTAGTTGGAGGGGGAGAATAATATGCATTTTTATAATTTCTAATTTATTTTCGTGAATCTTACATACACAATTTTTTATGTCTTGAATTGAATATGTTGAATGGGAATAAATTCAATATAATATATTGAATATGGTTAATGTGTATTGAATAAAAAAAATATCAAACATGACTATATAAGGTGGTCTTGAGTATTTTCCTTGGATCAACCAATTCAGAGCCAGAAAGGTAATTTGTTTTTTCAGAGCCTTGATATCTAAAATCTGGGGAAGGAAATAGGTGACAAGGGGAGTTATAATCATTGTTATTCATGAAATAATTATTTTTTATCATCCCATTCATATTTTTTTATGATCAGTAAATCACAAAACACTAATCATGTGGGTTCCCCAACATCAGATGATTTTTTTATGGAGGAGGGTTTTGGTATTAAATTAATGTTATAACCAAGTCTTGTTCACCATTTGGATATTAATATTTCCCATAAATTTTGAGTATACTCTATGATTTCATTTATGGTTTATCTTTTACCTAATAAAATTTTATTGAGGTTTATTACATACACCGTTATGAAATAGAGGAGGTGTATGGATGACATGTCTAGATGGTGATGAAATTTTAGATAGAAAAATTCAATATGAATAATTTTCAATTATTGAAAATTAATATGAAATAGGATCCATCAAATAATAATTCTGTTCTTAAGATTTTAAATGGCCTGTGGGTGTTAAAGATAAAAAATTGAACAATATGTATTAAAATGATATTACCAACAACCATTTTGTTTTAATAGATGGGATTCTATTAAGAATTACATAGAAAAATATAGTGAATATATTTTTGGGATAATATAATGAAGCTATATGAGGCCAAGTAACTATATAAAAAAATTAACTTGAAGATAAATATAGGAACTTTTGAAAGGAAAAGTCATATTTGGTGACTGATTGCATCGATAACCACAATATTGTATTCAATCATCTTATGGTGTTAGGATAAAAATAGGGGATACTAAATGTGTCAAGATTATGATTCAATGTTTAATTGATTCATATGATCAAATCATCACAACTGTCACCAATATTATCTTTATGGATGCACTGTTCTTTAATAACATTTCAACTATATTTATTGAAGAATAAATTCTGAACACGAACAAATAGGATATAAAAATAATTTCACACATTGTGGAGGCTCTATAAAGGGAGAGATGAAGTACGATGGAGTGTGGTTCCAGTGTTAGGAAAAATCATGGTAGGTCTAAATCAAGGATCAATAATAAATAAATCACAAGTTGTAGTTTGGGAAAAAAGGGAAATTTCCAAAAGAACGGTTAAAATAAGAAGAATTCTATAAATAAATCTCAAGGAGAAATACTAAGTAATTATAGAAATTTATACATTCTAGTTAGTAAAATGATTAATAATTTTAATGTTACACAACATCTCAATGATTCATGTATAATAAACTTTGGGAAAACATATAAGTTCAATTATTGAAATGAATGATTTTATTAGTATGAACTAGCCATGGAAAGAGTTTTTACATGGGGAATGATCATACCATGAAAGTAAATGGAGTTGGTACCATAAAACTAAATTTGTGTGATATTTTTGTTTAGATAGTCTAAGCAGTATTCTAGGTGAAGGGCCTAAATAAAAACATATTGTATTTGGGATAATTTGATGATCTTGGGTGAAAGAATTGCACCAAGAAAAAATTGAGAACGATTGTGAAGGGTTCAATTATAGAGATGTAGGTAAATAATATCTTATAGTATTGAGAAAAATCCTTGTAAACATATTATTACATGTTTTTCAAAAATAATTATGAAATTATTACAACCCAAAGATTGCATGGATTAGTGTCTTTGGAAGACTAGGTTCATAATACATCAAAAGGGAACTAAAAAACGAAATAATTGTTTTATTATCCATAATGATATATGAAATCCATTTGAGATCTGAAAACTACATATACTAACTAGGAAAAGGTTTCCATTATTGTTATTTCTTTCTCCAAATCATCCATGGAAGTGCTTAAATACCATGACTCTAACTTTGCATATCAACCACACCATGTCATTATTCATCTTCCAACTTATCAGTATGAAAACATATATTTTTCTTCATAAGGTCATTATTTTTAATAAAGGAATAAAATCTATCAATTCCAACTTATAAGGATGAAACATGTACAATTGTTTCGATCAATCAGAAAATATTAGGTATCTAATATCTTCAGGATGATTCAATGATAGCTAAAAATCAACTTCCCCTAATTTGAGAGGATGTGTTTATTCTTAGAATTATGGAATTATAATAAGAATATCCTTCTGTATAAATATCTACAATCAAGAAACTTATATATTGGTTATAATAAATATTTTCCAAGTCATTATTTGATTCAATGTTCCTCATTTATATGCTTCAATGAAATTGTTCCACTATACTAATGGTGTGATTCTAAATATGGGAAGGTTATTCTTTACGGGAGATGTGATACTAGAAATTTTTTTAAATAAAAACAACATAAAACTATTAAGATAAATTATGGGGTACAAGATCTTTTTATTCCCTTGTATATTTTCAACAAAAAGATTAAGAGTTTAAATTAAGCGATGATTACATTAAAGAAACAGTCAATGTAAGTTATACTTAGTACTTCTGTTCTCTGTCCATCTATCATTTCCTAAAATACCCTTAATCAATCTATTACATGAAATATTTAATATGGGGAGTGATACATCATTCATGAAAATATAACCTGCAATGTTAGTATCGGTAATAAATCCTAACATGATTGAAGAGCCAAGAAAGAGTTGAGATGGGATATGAAGGGAAGAGAAATTCAGATGAGGCATGGATTCATGAACTAAAATACATGAAATATTTAATCAAATATACCATGAGGATACACCCACTATTTCAACTTATATATCCAAAAGAATTTAGGGAGAGATGTGAGATCAATGGGTATGGTATTATATCAAAGAGAATGCTGATTGTGAATGCCCGTAAAATCAAACATGACCCTTATTATTGAAAAAATTATGAAATGTTTGAGTTAGAAATTTTTTAGATAGTCACATTCATTACAAGGGAACCCACATTGATTTGATACCATTTTTTTGTGGGGTGGATGATGTTTCCTAGGATTGGGTTTTCCATGGACAATATGGGGTTGTTATAAGCACAAATATTATTTTATTTTCACTTAAAAAATCTCTATTGGAATGAAACGTGAGGAAATATATATGACTAAGAGTTTCAGTCTTACTTTTAAAATATTAGAGGTAATCTAATCCATTCCAATACTCCATCAACATTACTAACCTATATGAATTAATGAAGTTTTTGGTGGTGGAAGTTCTAAATCTCGACCATGTATATTGTGTTCAAGGGAATATTAGGTTTTTAATGAACTAAATAAGTTTTTTTTCATTTTTATTTCAGTAACTATGTTTTATTAATATAAAGTGAATGATGATATTACACAAATTATAGATTAATCAAAATATGACTAATTTGATGAAAAAGGTTATATAAACCAGTTCATGTAGGTAAAACTATTTTCTCATAATCACATATCTGTTTTATTGGTTATGTTTTCAAGAGATCATTAATATATAATTTATATGATTGTGAAAATTTTAATAAATAATTTATTTTTTAATATCATTGAATTGATTAAAGAAGTGATAAGAGAATGTGACTCCCAATGTGAGTATTACTTGGTACCCAATAAAATCCAATAATGGGTGCCAAGTTATGGAATCAATAGTTTCACATCTACCCATGGGATCCACTTGGTGCCTTAAACCTTATCATAATGTACCTAATGATAGTTAAAGAATATAAATAATTTAGTTATTTCACTAGTTAGTACACAGTGATTGTGAAGTGTGCAACTAATGGTTTTTTATTTGCATTCCCCAGAAATTTCTATAATTTTTGGTATATCCTAGTGTGTTTTTTTAGTGTGGAATATTTTATATCATTACAAGATTTTTAAGTTCAACATAAGATGATTTTAATAGTATTATTAGTGATTGGTAAGCATTAATTTATGATTTGGTTCAATGATATTAAAGGAATATGAAATGGATGTTAAATAAATAGATTGATTTTAAAATTAAAATATAGAAAATATTTATATTTGGATTGTAATTGTTTAATAAGTCACATTTGATTATGTTCTTGTGAGTTACACTCCCAAAGAATTGATAAACCTGAATGGATTCTCACTGATAATTTAAAGAATGTGTTTGAATCATTTAAATTAATATTAGTGTGAACAGGTTCGAGGAAGAATTATACTTTCCACAAGGAATATTTTTCTTCCGGTGGTGTGTAAAAGATTTTATTTTAACTAATATTCCTATTTTAAAAAAATAAAATAATTAATGAGCTCACCACATACCCCAATGATGCGGGATTAATTTATTCATGTCCCTAATGAATCAAATGATGTCTTACTTATGTTTCAAAAAAAAATTCCCATGTTTTATCTTATTTGATGATGTTATATATTTTTGAATTGATATGTAACATTAAAATTGAAAGAGACAATTATGTTCCTTCTAACCACATTTAGATTCATAATTTAATATGTTTTTTTCCTAAAAAAAATGAATAAATTTTTATTTTTTACCATTCAATGACAATTAGATAAAAAATTCCTTGAATTTGGAATTTGACACAAATTTGGAACTAACTTGTCACTTATAAATTATAAGCATGTGTTTTTAGTCATCTTAATCACACTATGCATTGAAATAATGTGTGGATCCTTACTACATGCTAAAAATCAATCAATAGTTATTATCCATTACTTTCCAAACAATTTTAGTGTTATTACTTATAATTTAGCATGCGATACATGTTTTGAATTGAAAGGTCACATTAAAATTGTAAAGAACATACTTTTAGTCATTCTGTAATTTTGTTTGAATTATAATCACATTAAATTTTCATGATAATCCAATCTCATTTCTTAATAATTATTCTTGTAATGTTTTTTGATCTAAAATACAACTTTTAAATTAAAAACATTCATTTTCAGTCATTCTGAAAACATTACGAATTGGAATGACATGATGTTCTTTAATAAATTAGAAAAAATAATCAATAGTAAATGTTATATAACTTCATGAAAATATGAACTTATTTTCTTGAAATTTATGATGTGATAGACATTTTGAACTGAAATAGAACTTTTAAATTACATAATACACACTTTTGGTCATTCTGATCACCCTAAGAGTAAAAGGATGTCCAATTCATTCCAGCATGATAAATGATTATTTTCTTATTTTTATAATATTATGATTCCATTTTCATGGAATTGATTATGTGGGGCATTTTTTGACCAAAAATGTCACTTGTAAAATAAAAACATGAATTTTCAATCATTTAGGCCACACCACATGTTAGAATATCATGTGGTTCATTTAAAATGTCTAAAAGGTATTAAATACCATTTAAATAATGTTTCATTATAATTTGAGTGTATTTTCTATATTTTTATTATGAGACATGCATTTTCTACCTCTAGAAAGCTTAAAATTGAAAAATGTACTTTTGATCATTTCAACCGCATTGCTTTTCAAAATGTTGTAAGACCCATTCCAACATGTCAAAAATTTATAGTCATTGCTATATAGTTTCATACTAATACAAGTAAATTATATTATAATTGGGTATGTGATGTAGGTTTTGAATAAAAATTTCACTTTAAAAGTATAGAATATTCACTTTTGGCCATTTCGACCACACCGAGAGTCAAAATAACATGCGATTCACTCCCATATGAAAAATAAATAAATAATTTTTTTATTATTGAAAGATAATATGATCTCATTTTATTTAAATTAAGAATGTGGAACATATTTTTGACGAAAATTTCACCATTAAATGAAATCACACATTTCCATCTATCTCGACCATGCCACACATTAAAATTATGTGATGTTTATTTCCTATATATAAAAAACTAATTAAACACCGTTGAATTAGAATTTCATGAAAAATGAAATAATTTATTCTCAATTTGAGAATGTGACATAGGTTTTTTATGATTTGAAACCTTAAAATGGAAAAAATACACTTTTGGCCATCCTGAAAACACCACATTTTAGAATGACGTGCAGTTTATTCCTACATGAAAAAAATGAATCAATTATTTTTTTATAATATTTTTAATAGAAAGAAATATTAATCTTAAATTAAACAAATCAAATAAATACCTTTCAAAGATTCCTCTAAAAATTATAACACAAAAAACCTCCCCATTCATCCATAAATCCATCAATTTGATCTCCTAAAAATGTATAATTAGAAGAGTTTGTATAATAATGAAAAACATAAATAAGGTAAATGTTAATCAGGATGTCAAAATAAAGTTTATTTATTTAAAAATAAATACATATAATAGATTACCTTAATGAGATTAGAATTATTCCTCAGGATAAGTCATCATTCATAAATTTACTAATGTAGTAACTGCAGTTGTTGCTATTTGGCAGTTTGGTAACTTTGAGAACAATAGCAACAATAATAAATTTATGATGACATAAGTTTTATCACTTTAATTACTGAACTATTAGTATATATACGAAAAAATGTTTACATATGTAACAGTCATTAGTTTATTCTTCTTTATCATTTTATTGAGCTTTTTATCGATTAACACATTAGCACTTCACTACCAACGAAAAAATGAACGTTAATACAAATTATATAACATATAATTAAAAGAATATAAAATGAAAAAAAATAAAAACTTTACTAGTTAAAATGGGAGATCTTGTGTGCCCAATTTCTCAAGAAACCATGCATTATATCCAAAAATATATCATCATATCAACAATATTTATAATAATTAGAATCCAATGTATCCTGAAAAATAATTTCAAAATTTACTAGTACTACATACTAAGAGAAAAAAAATTCATCACTATAACTAGTGTATATAGATTTATCCATGAATAATTGTTATTAGTAATAATATTTTGTTTTCTTCTTTTCTTGAAACAATTTTGTAGATTTATTCCTCATAATCTTCAATTTAATGTCAATGAATTGATATTATTTTGGATTAGTGAATATAATTACTTGAAAATCAATGATTTTTTTACTAATCATAAGTTGAAAATAAATTTTTAATATAAATATCTAGATAAAAAACACAACATTAAAGTTGTAATAGAAATCATACATCAATAAATTGAAATACTAATTTTATAAATGTATCCAATATATACAATTATGATAGAATATTTTAACCATTAATTCTTTAGAATATTGTTTACATTGGAAAGAGTTATAAAATCATCTAAAATCCGGTCGTATATGCTATCTTTGAAAATAAAATGTATAGAATTCTCCTCTTTAAATTATCCCAATAATTTAGTTACTTGACTAGTGGGTATCCATTGAATATGTAGTGTGTACTAATTGGTTTAAGGTAATTAATCTATATATATTACTAATTTTTCTCATATCCAAGAGGGAAGTTTTTTTTATTGAAGTCTAAAATGTTTTATATCAAAAAGAATTTTATTAATCATAACATAATATACTCAAAACACTCATATTAGTAATGGGTAAGTTATTAGCTATGATTTGTCTATCTGAGATAAATAGAAGATGAAAAATAAATATGAAGAAATGTATTTATTTTAAAATTAAAATGTGTAAATTATTTTTATATGAATAGAATTAGTTTAAGAGGGTGTTTAGGATGATTTTTTTATGACTTATACTCCTAGAAAAGTGAAACTTTTATAGGTATTCAATATAATAATTTAAATAATATGTTTGAAGTGTTCAATTGAATATTAGTTTGAACATGTTTAATGATGAATTCTACTTTGAACATATAATATTTGTCTTCTGGTGGTTTGAACAAGATTTTATTTCGACAACTTAAGTTTGTCTTTTGAAAATTGAAAATAATTAACGAGCATTGAATTTTTATCTTTGATGATTGTGATGGTATTCATAGTAGAAAAATTTTAGCACAAAAGTTGAATATGAACATCATTTCTAAGATGTGAAAATTTCATTATAGACTTTAATGAAGTTCATAATTTTTCTAAAGAAATATCAACTTGTACTGGTTATGGAAAATAACCACATTTATCATAATATTTGTTATTTATTTATTTCTTTAGGTTATAATCATTCATAAGTATGCAAATATTTATTGGGGTAAATATTAAGGTTTTTATTGACCAATATTTTCACTACATTAGAAAAACCCTTTGTTAGTGCTCAAAAACGGATTTCTCAACATAAACTAAAAAATAACATACTTTCAAAAAAAGTATCAACATATAAAAATTAGGATTTTCAAGCATAAAAACCTAAATAAATTATTTTACTAACAATTCCCTTTCATTAATGGTTATCATTAAGATTCGATATTGTTCTTCGATACCCAACATGATTAATTTTTTTATATATTATATAATCCAATTATATATTTCTACACGATATTGTCAATAAAAAAATAAACAGATCATAAGATAGAAATTTTAGTATGAGTAAATTGTTTTATATTTTTTTATTGATTTGTTTTATATGAAATCTATAAAGATATTTTCAAACAATCTACACCTTTTCAAAATCCTTTTTTAATGAAGTACCTCTAAATTTTTTATTTCTAGAGTTATTGACAATATTTTATGTGTTCCTATTCTAAAGGGACTCCAAATTTGTAGAAAATATCTTTAACTTTGATTTAATTATTTCAAAACCTCCTTAAATGTCACGATCTTATTGGGGGATGTAATATAAATCCCAAGTATAGCATCTAGAAATATCCCAAGGCACCCATAGAAAAATAAGTTAATGATGAAATGAAATAATAACTCATACAAACTGTTACTTTGTTATATAATCCCTTGTTTTTATATCCCTAATCATGTAGGTTGCATGATATTTCCATCAACCACTATGCTTGATGTATATTTATGAGAATTTACAAAAATCAGTCTTTCATATAGAGAACCACGAACATGGATTTATTTAGGATACAGAATTTACATCAATGGGTCTGAGATATCAACTTTTAATTAAGAGAAGAATGGAATTATCCTTTCACATTCTATATTAATGAAATATTTCTAACGACACACCCAACGTATTTTACCTTATTAAAAACCTATTTCATCAAATTTTTAATAAAAATTTCAAAGTACATGACTTATAGTATTAATTAATCATAATATTAAAGCCTAAGGATCAATACAAACTTTTATAGATAGGAACATCCAATGCACATATAAATATTGATTTCCTACTAGCGGGTCTTGATCTAGTAATTTTCCACACTTGAAATTTCAAATGAGAACAACATAATAAGATATTTAAAGTATTATGAGTCTCCAACCCTGATAGCCTATATCATTTTTTCCCTCAATGGATTTCATCTAGCTATTAAAAATATATTTAAGAATATTTTGTTGACACTTCCAGGTTATCATCAGAGCGAGGAACTTCTATGAACTTTCCGTGTGCTAAATAATCTTAGGACATTATCACATATTATGTGAAGAAGAAGAGAAATTATAATGTGATATAAAGTTTATTAATATTAAAAACCATGAATATATGTTATCCTAAAGTATACAAAATTTGGTTCTAATTCACCAACTCCAAAGTATTTCATATGATATACTTCAAAAATCATCTCCGGAGGAATGCTCCTAATCTAATCAAATTTTCCTTCACAAATCACTAGAAGGAAGACCTTAGGGATTAAAGGGATTAAA
Source organism: Viscum album (assembly GCA_963277665.1). Lineage (NCBI taxonomy): Eukaryota > Viridiplantae > Streptophyta > Magnoliopsida > Santalales > Viscaceae > Viscum > Viscum album. The sequence continues at coordinate 1,677,565,181 of OY728119.1, read as the reverse complement.
TGATATACAAAACATATGGTCTTGTAATCAACTGAAAGCTATTTTTCAAGAATAGGGCCCCACACTTTTCCTTTTTGATGAATTTATGAATGTAAAAAAGTATATAATTGACCTTTCATTAGAAAACCTATTGTGTGAACCCAAACCTAACATCATATAATAGAAATATAGATGAGTGGGATAATAATAAATATCATAGATTATTTCCAACAATAGTTTCATACATGAATTTCATTAGAAGTAATAAGAAGAATAAAAAAAGGACCTCCCTTAGGGAGGTACCTCTTAGGTCTAGTCATTACCATCTATCCAAACTAGCTAAAACTAAGGGAAAATGTTAGTAACCCCTAAAAAACATTAACCTCTAATTAGTACCCCACCTATAGTATAACATACCTAAAAATATCCCATATAGATTATAATACATTCCCTTTTATTTATTACCTATCCCACCCATACAATACTAACCCCTGGCCCTGGTATTCCAACGTAGTAACACCCCAGTCCACTTACATAGTATTCACACATACAATAGCTGAAGCCAACAAGGTTCTTTTTAATTATTCCCTCCTAAAATTACACCTTTTATACAATGTAAGAACCATTATTAGAGGCTTCACACTACTATGATACAAAAAATCTATTTATAAACCTATTCAAATATGGTAGTGAATTGTAAAATCTGGTACCATGCTCCAGATCTATTCTTTATGGTGAATTGTAAGTATTTTTGGGGGTTTTATACCCTTAATTAATAAGGGACAATAATCCCTCAATTATCTTATAAGAAATATGTAGTTCTCTCAACATGAATCTCTGTTACCAACTTTCTCTATCAAATTTTCCCTTATAAGAAAAGTGAGAAACTGATGGAAAAATTTTTGTAGAAAAAGAATCCATTAGTCATGTCTATGTACTAGAGGTATTTTCAAAAAATCATAAATCCATCCATCAATATTTCTTCATAGTCATGTGGGTCACAATGATAGGGATCCATCATAACATTACAAACTGAAAAAGTGGAATACTAGAGTTGTCATTCTTCTATAGGATCTAACACATCTTCCATCCAAAATTACCGCAGAACCATAACACTTTCAATTAGAATAAAATCAAACAATGTAGATACCCATAAGAGTTTTCTCATCATGGAATCAAAAACCTGAATTCCATGTGGACTATAATCAAATGACATAGTAATGCTCAAAATACCATCAAATCCTTTATTTACTAAAAGAATCCATCCCGTGGGTAGTAATTTCTTCCAAATAAGATTGAATTCACTAGAGGGATGATCTATTTATCACTTTTTTAGTCTTTTAAGGAATGATGTTGGAAAATAAACATCATGATACAATAATGTTATTTGAAATTTTTACTCTGCATAGCCAAAAAATCTTTATGTATGATACCAATTCACATCAACTTTTTTTCATAGAAAAATCATCCTCTCCACATTGTGTAGTGTTGATGGATAAACACTAGGTATCAAAACTAATAGAAAAATTCTCCATGTGGTAATGGAAACTTTGTAATTTTTTCATTATAGAAATAGTTTCTCAATTATCATAGGAATATTTTCTATCATTATTTAAAACCTTCTATGTAGTAAAAAATGGTGTTTCGAATAAGATGTATCAATTTATGATATAGTAGTTCAGAGAAATATATGTTATCACTATATGAATCTATACAAAGAAAGGTTATATTCAATATCTATAGAGTTTAGAGTGGTGGTGGAGGATGATTTATTTCAATTCTTAAGAACTTTTTTAGAGAGGTAGATATCTAGGGATTTGAGAGGATTCTCTTTGGATAACACTGTGCACAAAAAAAATATTATCAGTTAAAAAATATTTTAATTGGATTTATATAACGCTAGGGTTATAAAATAATACTTTTATATATTCTTTTATTATTTTTTTAATCCCTGGATAACCCCATGTCTGTGATGCTAATAATAATATTATTATTTCATAACATGATATAAAACCATTTATTAAATTAAATATCATTTATCCAAATAATATTATATATATATTATTTCTAATTGGACCGTTAAAATCAGTCTTCCATTCCTCCATAACATTTATCTGTTCAGTAATAATGACTATTTATTTGATAAATAAATATCCCTACCTTATTCACTAATATAAATAAATATTATATTCACTAAATAGTAAATAAATATTTATTAAACATTCTTCTCACATAATATTCTCTCTAATAAAAGGTGAATGAATATATGTTATCTAGAAAAAATGAATAACTTTGGAACCATATTTCAGAATAATATTTAATCAAATTGTAAAATAATAAATAATTATTATTATTTAACTGAGATTCAGGTTTCATTTAGTGTATGACCCTATAGGACTCTTTCTTAGTGGAATTAGGTAATGCATCCTAATGTCCAATGTTAGTATCTAATAATAAAACAAGGCACCCATATAGAATTAATTAAATGATGCAATGAATTAATTTCACATAACGACTCTTACTATTCAATATAATCCTTTTATCATGATATCTCCAATCAACCCAGTTTCATGTTGTCACTATCAACCAATGTGCTTTATGTCTCTTTCATTTACTTTCAGAAAATTGAAATTTTCAATAGAACAAAATGAAAAAGGTTTTATTTAGGATATATCATTTCCTTTAAAGGGCCTGATATATCAAATTATGTTAATGAACGTATGAGAAAAATCCTATCCTGTATTATTCATTAATGAAATATTACCCATGATTCACCCAAGGTATCCTATCTCACCATGAACATATATCATCATGGTTTTCATCAATACATCATAATACAAGAATTATAATACTAATTAATAACAATATTAAAGTACAAAGAGAAATACACATGTCCTATGATAGGGACATCCAACGACACATATAAATGTGGATTCCATACTTGTGGGTCACATTCTCATAATTTCTTACACTATAAATTACCAAGGGTGTAAACCTTATAAAGATTATTCATAGTCATATGAGTCTCCATCCCTGATATCCTACATCGTTTTTCTACCTTAAATTATTTCATCAGTCTACAGAATAAATATTTAAGAATACTATCATAGAAATTCATGGTTCTCATCATAGTGGGGAAATTCTATGAAATTTAGTTGGAAATACACTCCTAGGACATTATAAAATATTATGTGATGTAGAAGAACATTCATGGTGTGATAAAGATTATATTTATATTCAAAACAATGAATACATATTATCATAAATTACACAGTTGTGGGTTCTATGGAACCAACTCCAACATATTTCTTATCAAATGTTTAGAAGGGAATCTCGAGAGGAATACCTAGAAGCTCATCCCATTCTCAATAAACTATCATTGGAAGATACTACTTAGGTTTCCAATAGATTAAAAGGATAGTCGTACCAATATTGTATAAAATAACCAAATACCATTATTCTTTACACTATCCCCACACATTCAATTTTTGATGAATTTATGCAGGTTGTAATTTTCTTATTTGATGTTTCATGGTAAATCATATAGAGTGAACCTGATTATGACATCAAGTAATAGTGACATAAATGATTGAGGGGAAAATCATTAGATTTTATTTACTCACACTATACGGACCCTATTTTATATTACATGACTATTACATCATTTTTAAAATAGACAGCATAATAGCATTACAAATCCAAGATCCAACGTTTTAATGTCTTAAAAAAATTAGGTTCATATATAACTAGAACATAATAAAACATAAAAATTTATTTAAATTATTATATTTTGCATTATAAAATATATCCCTTTCTTTAGTAGATATAATCACTAGAGAATATATATGTATGAAAAATATGAGCTAAAATTAATGTAAGATGATCAATAAAGAACATGAATCAATATAACATTGGTGAGAACAATCATCATCATCATATCATAAAAATAATATCAACATAAACATCATAAAGGTAACCTGTGATAATAGAATTTAATTTTAAAATTTATAGAAATGAAACATCTTGTCATAGTGGTGAAATACCATACGTGGTTGTGAAAAAAGAAAGCATCATGTTCAATCATAACAGATGTGCATAATCTTAACACCATCATGTGAACAAAGATATCATACTATTATTCATAATACACATTATGAATAAGATACATCACATTACCCAATGAATTAGATAGAGATATAATTTTGGTCCCACCCATCACACAATAATATTTACATAATCATGTATGCCACATAGAACATATTATAACCATAATAATAACTTAGACCATGGAAAGGAATGAATTTCCTAATGATTTTATGAATAAACTGTGGGTTACCAAATGAAAAAGGAAAATATATATTTGGTATGATAATACACATTCTTGAGTGAAGAATAAACAACTCAAGAGGAATCAAATTTCTATTTTTGAAAGAATAATCATTTTTTAAAATATTTGTATTTGTCATAAAATCAAGTTGGAAACATGTATATCCCCAAAACTAAAAGTGAATTATTTTTGAAAAGAGTTGGAAAGGGAAGTATAAAAGAGTTAACCTAATGTAATTATCGTATTAATTTTATAGTATATTTTTTTTAAGTAATCGGGAAAAAATAACATGAAGAATAAAAGAGGGAATAGTTAACAAAGACGTACTGTCTTTTTACTATATCTTCTCTTGTACTTCACTAAAACTACCTTTTTTATTAGAGTTGGGCTGCTAAAAATGTCAATATATATTCTATGTGGATTTAGAGGTACTATTTTGGAAGATCTTAGGCTTTATAATGGGTGGGAGGAGTTGTTTCCAAGGGATGAAAGATGGGTCATTATACTTGAGGAGATGAGAATTTTTAGAATAAAATATTTTATCAAAGTTAAAACATGTAATATTGAATTTTTGAAAATTTTAATCATATAAAAATATAATATATTGGGTTTAAAACTTTATATATCCTTTATAATTCTATGTCATTACATTATTTAAAAGTAATGTGGGAAGAAAGAAAAATCGTTATGATATGGAAACATTTTTTACTTTATGTTTTGGAATGTTATTTTTAGGTTTGGAAATTTATATTATTTTGTTTTAATGAATTATTTATGAAATAAAATATATCATGGCCAAAAATAAAATTTTATAATGAATTATTTGAATATTAAATCATTAATTTTGCAATTTAAGATACCCTTATTATGTGAAGAACTACATTTTTACTATTCACCAGAAAATTGATGTATTTTAGAAAATTACGAAAAAATAACCTGAGGAAAATTTTGATGTGTTGATTTAAAAAATGACCTTAATTTTATCAAAATAAATATCAAAAATAGTTAATTTTAATTTTTAATATAAAAATTATAACTTATATGAACTAATTTTAACTAATGTTTGTTAAAAATGTGCATATATTTTCTTTGATATTTTTAATCATGATATATTTTTTAATATAATATTTATATTTACTTAAATTAATCATGATAAATATTATTTATATAGTAATTTATTATTTTTAGGTAAAATTAATATTCCAATAGTCAGGTTACTAGTCCCATCAATCAGGTTACTATTCCAACAGTCACATAAGCTCCTATAAATACCACTTTCTTCTTTCACTCAATATTAAACTGAATTCTTATAAAGGTTCTATATTTCCATTATTTATGATGTTGATTTATTTACTAATATTTTTATCTTTTCAATAGCATTTTCGGTGGGGGTGATGATTCTAGTAGTTTGGGGTGATCCATATTTTCCCAATTTATATTTTCTATTTTAAATTTTTTGTCCATTTATAATGCTTGAAATTTTAATTTCTTTCATTATTGATTAATGAAACAGTATTTATTTATGAAATAATGTATTTTTTAATTTATATATATTTTATATGTGTAAAATATTTTATAATATAATACAACATAAATTTATTCAAGAGATAAATATTACTAATAAACATCGGGTTGTCACCTTCTTCCCCCCATTAGAAAACTTTATCCCAAAAATTTCAACACATATTCTAGGTTGAGAATATAATAGTGTACTTTTGTTTAATTTTTTCCTCTAGTTCCCATGTAGTATCTTCATACTTATGGTTCCTCTATATCACTTTGACAAGGTGAGTTGTATTATTTCACAGAACATTGTCTATGTGGTCCATGACTATCATTGGCTTCTCTTCATATGAGAGGTTATTCTCCAATTGTGCAACCATTGGTTTCAGTGCATCTAAGGGATCTAGTATATACTTCCTCATGAGTGATATGTGGAACCCCTCATGAACATGAGTAATAATTGGTGGAAGTGTAAGTAGATATTCCACTATTCATGTGTAATCAGAGATCTCAAAGGGGATATTGTTCATTGTGATAAGATTAACTTTCTTTCCAAACCACATGAATCTCTTCCATGGTGATATTGGAATGAAATATTTGTATCATCCTTAAAACACAAAGACCCTTTAATGATATCCAACATATCTCTTTTTCCAACTCAGATCTTATTTTATATATAGTTGGATGGATTGAACCTTCTTGGTAATATCATGCACATGATCAGGTCCAAGTAGATTTTGTTCCCCAACAACATCCCATCATGTTGTAGTTATAAATTGATTCACATATAGAGATTTTTATGGATCTATTTTAATACACAAGTGGAAACAGTTATTATATGAGAACTCAACCATTGTGAGATACCGATCCCATCCTCCTTTAAATTCCATTGAGTTGGATCCTAGCATGTCCTCTATCATTTGAATATTTCTTTAATATTGGCCATCATTTTGGGGGTGATAGGTCATTATAAAATTCAATTTAGTACTCAAATATTGTTGAAGACTTCTTGAAAATTTAGAGGAAAATCTTGGATCATTATCAGATATGATCAAATTTGGTACCCCATGCATCTTCACCACTTCCTCAATGGATATCATGGAAATTTATTCCATTAAGAAATATTATTAAATTTTAATAATGTGGGAAGTATGTGTGAGTCAATCCAACACAACCCATATCACAATGTTTCATTTAAATTTCGATGGGATACCATTAAAAACGTCCATTGTGATATTCTCCCATTTCCATGTGGGTATACGAAATGGTCACATCATCACTTTGGGCTTTAATCGCTCAGCTTTAACATGCTGACACCCCAAACAACATGAAATATACTTGAAAATATCATTCATAATGTTTTCCCACCAAAAATTCTCTCTTAGATCATGATACATCTTGGTACTTCTACGATTTATAGAGAAAGATGAGAAATGTGCATTATCTAATAAATTATTATTTATCTTAAGTGATGAAGGCACACAATGACTCATTCTAAATCAAATCACACTATGATTTTTGATGTGTAACTCTTTTAGATTCCCTTCCATTAATTCTTTCACCTTATTTTTTAGCTCTAGATCATCCCTTTGTGCCTCATTTTTATTCTCTTGGATAGATTGTTGGAATATAATTTGGTTAAGGTTGGATGTATTCCCTATCATTGTGATTTCAATATCCTTCTTTTATATATTAAATAAGATATGATATATCTCAGTCTACAATATAGATATAGTAGTAGGTTATTTTATACTTAGATCATAATATACCTTGTAGGCCTCTCCTGGATTATAGTGAATATATAAGTCATAGTCCTTGATTATCTATAACCAGCTTCTTTGAAACGTGTTGAGTTACTTCCATGCGAATATAAGTTTTATACTCTTGTGATTAGTATATATGTCACAAATTTCACTATATAGATAGTTCCTCCACATCATTATAGATAATATTACATATTCTAGCTCTATATCTTGCATTAAGTAAATATGCAAATATATCATAAACAATTGTGAGAAAAATGCTATCACATTATCATTCTGCATGAGTACACAACCAATTCCTTTCTTTGGTGAATTTATTTATATAACAAAACCTTATACACATATTGGTAGTTTGAGTATAAGAATAATGGTTAGACTCTTCTGTATCTCCTTGATGATTTTATCATGTTATTATTTCCATCCATACTTTACCCCATTCCATGTTAACATAGTTATTGGGATAGACAATCTTGAGAAATTTCTCACAAAATTTGGGGAGTATCCATCTAATACAATAAAACTACAAATTTCCATCACTCAAGTGGGTCTGACCATTACTTAATTGAATTTTTTCATTTAAGGGCCCACATAAATTCCCTCACATGTGATCATGTTCCCTAAGAATGTGACATGATGTATCCAAAATTCACACTTTCTGAACATAGAATACTTTTTCTTCTTAATATTTCCAGAAAAATCCTTTGATTCACTTCATGTTTCACATTTCTCTTGGAGTAAATGATAATATCACTGATAAATACTACCAAATTTTTTTGTGGTATTCTCAAAAGACTATATTCATCAAATCCATGAAGATTTAATGTACATTAGTAAGTCTAAATGGAATCACTATGAACTCATTTTTCCCTTACCTTTTATGGAAATAAGTGTTCTGAATATCTTCCTTCTTCAACATAAGTTGAAGAAATATAGAATGAGGAACCACCCTTCAGAATTATTGATATCCTCTTAGTTGATCAAAGAAGTCATAAATCCTGGGTAGATGATAATTTTTTCTTTATAGTGATCTTCTTGAGCTCCTGATAATAAATACACAACCTCATTGATTCATCCCTTTTCTTTACAAAGATAACCGGCACACCCCATGGTGATTCACTAGGGTGTAAGAACCCCTTTTCAAAATTCTCTTATAGATTATTATTTATGTCCATTATTTTGATCTAGGCTATCATATAGGGGTAATTTTATATAGGATTGGTTCTAAGAATGAGCATTATTAATAACTTTACCTCATGATAAAGGGTAAGTCGGATTAACTCTTCAAACAATACATGAGTTTATTCCCTAAAAATGGGAATTTCCTCTATGTGTATACCATACATTGAATCAACCATTTTTTCAGGTATGATTCTCCATAGATTATTAACCCCCACACCATTGATGGATTTTCAGAATGATATTCATAATATTCTATGCATTTTTTTAGGATCATGGGATGGTCTAGAATATAAAAAAATATTTCATTTTTCCTACCAGTTGATGTGTTCTCTATATAACACAAACTAATCCATTCCCAATATAGAATTGAATTCCACCAAAGGATGTATTATGAGACTCATTGGAATAATTTAACCACATGCACCAATAGGATAAGTGTCCAACACATGGGGTTAAATGATTGAACCAATCTAGATATCTATACTTCAATGTATTAGGGATTCTATTAAATAGTTCTCAAAAACGTTCTGGATATAAAGGAATTTGTAGTACTAGAATCAAATTATACTTTTTCATTTTATAAGTGAATATAATGTGTAACTTGCATGACTTCGTTTTCTTTATCAACTTTAGTAGTAGTGATGGCATAAAATTTCCTTTGCTCCTTTGGAATTGGTGGTTGTTGATGCTAATTATCATCAAGGACTAAAGGTTTAGAGAACCGGTTTTCATAATTCACATTATCCCTATAGTTGATGCATTAAACCATATGCGGGTTTTTTGGAGGTTCACTCATTTCCCACTTTATGTTTCCCTACTTATTTGTGTCTCTTCAACATTAATGAGCTTTATGACCTTCTCTCCATCAATTGAATCATTTCCCAATCTCTATGATAAAATCCCTAGGTTATTTCTTCTAATATTTTTGACATGTGTGTAGTTGGATCCTCAGTACTTATTTATTATTTGACCTACCAAATTGAAAATCCAATCTTATTTTCTTATCTCCATAACCATGGGACCATTTTATGAACACTATCTCTATATTGAGAACACATTTAACCCCTTAATCATAACATCCACTATCTTAGATGACTAGATCATTTGGAAGGCATGGTTTTAAACCACAAAAGAATCTATCTTTTTTTTATATTTGTTGATAAAAACCATAGCCATTTCTGGTAAGCCCTGTGAATTATTCCTCGCAAGTTGTGATATATTTAACTTCATTTTTCTTTAGATATATGAATTCACTTTGTTTTTTGATGATTTAAAGGTTAATGCATGGTATGAAATATTTTATTAAAGTGTTCCACCTCTATGTATTCCATTTAATCCTTAATCTTTGCGTTCTTTAACAATTCCCACCTTTGATGGGATTGTCTATCTAAATATGAAACATCCAGAGTCATCTTATCCTTCTCAAAATAAAGAATCATAGAAAAGATACTCTCCATTGAGTTAAACCACTATTCCAAAACAAGTGGATAAAAAATAATAATAAATGTTACTGATTGATTCCAGATAAATGACTATATGGATAGTTGATACTTCTTAGGTGAAAGTGGACGTTCCATATGGTTTTGGTTATTATTCAAAGGTAGTGAAAACTGGGTAAGCATTCCCATGAGGTTTTTAACTCCACCTACTATTTAATTGGGGATGTAATTAGGACAATCATTATATTATCCCTTAACTAGGATGTTATCCTAGTTTCTCCTAGTTACAGCCATTTTCTAAAATATAAATGTTTTAAACAAATCATAAGTCAATAAAGTGTGAATAAATTATTTATTCTTTTATGAAATTAACACTAAATAAATATCTTATGGGATCCCTATTTTTATCCTTTTTCAAAAAAAAATATTCATGAATGTTTACATATAATTAGACTTATCATAAGGGTTGTATATAATGTTCTCAAATCCTAATTACTAAATTAACTAAATAATTATATGATACAAACTATAGATATCCTACTATTTCTTACACAATTATTTTATTATTTTAAATATAAACATCATAATAGCATTACAAATCCAGGATCCAAACGTTTAGTGTCTTGGGAAAATTAGGATTATATATAACTTCTATATAATAAAATACAAACATTTATTCAAATCTTTCTAATTTAACCCTTTAAAATATCACCTTTTTATTAGAAAATGTAATCACCTGAGGATATACATCAATGAAAGGGGTGCACTAAAATCAAAGTAAGAGGATGATAAAGGAACATGAATCAATATAAAATGGGTGATCATAATCAGTATCATTATATAATAAACATATGTTAAACATAGAAATCACGGAGGTAACATGTGATTAAGGAATGGAATGTGGAAATGCAATAAAATGAAACATAATGTCATAGTTTTCAAATACCACACATAGTTTTGAATAAAGATTTCAGCATATTTATGAATAACATATGTGCATAATAATAACGTCATTTTGTGAAAAAAAAGATATGATCATATTCATGAAAAATACACATTTTCTAATAATATAAAACAAATTACCCAATTAATATGATGACTATATAATCTTAGTCCCGTATGTCACATCATGATATTTACATAATCATGCACAGCACATAGAACACATTACAATCATATTCATGAATTATCCCATGGAATGGAATGGGTTTCCAATGGATTTCATCAATCATGATTTTATGAATAAACTTGTGATTTAAAAATAGAGAATAATAAAATATATTTTTTATAGGAATCATTATTCTTAAGTGAATAAGAAACAAATCAAGAGTCAAATATGTGTTTTTGAAAATAAGAGTTCCTTTAAAAAATATTTAATTTTTTAATAAAATCAAGTAGGAAACATATATATAATTTAAAATATTAGGGAATAATAATGAAAGTATATTTAATAAATAGTAGATAAGTATTCATATTAAATATTACATGAAGTAGGGATAACCTAAGGAATGATTTGGGTTCGAGAATCCCCTTACCTTAATTCCAAATTTATTTCATTTCTTTTATGCCTCATAAATAAAAAACGTATATTTAGTAAAACATTTATCTAGAAATGAATTAAAGTCATTTAAAAAATATTTTATAAATTATAATAATTGGATTATATTTCTTAATTTCCATTTATTAAATTTAATTATTTTGATATCATTTTTTTCTTAAAGAATTTTTGTTTCGTTTTGATTTCTCTATTTTTGTTCACATTAATTTATTGAAGTGTATGATTAAATAATGAATCTTATAATACAAGTTACTAATATTTTTATATTATATATATTTAATTCCCTCCATAAATTATGGTTGTTAAAGGAATTGTTGTGGTAATGTATTCGTAGGTGGATAATCGAACTTTAACTGGACGTTGTCAAAAGCGAGGGAAAGGGAAGTATGCCATTAATATTTGTAAAAAATATGATAATTACAGTAGGTTAGAATTATTAATATAATTTTAAATTATTTAATAATTAATTTTTTAGAATTTTGTTAAAAAATTAATTGTGAAAAAGAAGAAATAGAAGAAGAAATAGGGAATAGATAATAGAGACAACCTCTCTCCTTGGCGTAGCTTCTCTTATACAACACTATAACTTACTTTGTGATTAGAGTTGGATTGCTCTAGAATGTCCCTATGTATTCTAAGGGGATTGAGAGGGATGATATGGAAATATTTTGATATTTTTAATGGGTGGTCAGAGTGGTTTTCCAAGGGAAAGAAGACATGTTATTTATACATGAGGAGTGGTGTATTTTTTGATTAAAATTTTGAATAAAATGTTATGTCAAAGGTAAAACATGTAATAGTAAATATTAGAAAATATAAATTATATATAAATATAATATAATGGTATTAATAACTTAAAACCCCTTTATAATTATAATTTATTACATTATTAAATAGGAAGGTGTAATGAAATAAAAATTGATATTTTAAGGAATCAAGTTTGACTTCAGGATTTGAAAAGTTCTTTTTTATGTATGGAAATTATGTTTATTGTATTTTAATGACTCATTTATGAAAAAATATATCATGGAATAAGCTCAAGCTCTAGAAAGTATTATTTCATTATTACATCATGAATGATTTAATTTAAGATACACTAGTTATGTGGAAAACTGAATTTTTACTATTCACCTGAAAATTTATGTATTTGAGAAAATTGACATAAAAATGTCTCATAGAATATTTAAATATGAATATTTAAATGGAAATTTTTATTTTATAATTTTTTTTATAAAATATATAATATTAAATTATAATATAAATTTTTTTACTTTTATGAAATACTATAAAATATAGTTTGTAAAAAATGTGCTAATATTTTCTTTGAGTTCTTTAATCATGGTATTTATTTTTTACATTATAATATTTATATTAACTTAAATTAATAATTAAATATAATATTTATACCATAATTTTTTATTTGAGTTAAAATTTCTATTCCAACGGTCAAGTTACTATTCCCAATGGCCAGGTAACTATTCCTAATAACCAGGTTACTATTACAATAGTCGAATTACTTCTTATAAATACCAATTCATTATTTCACTAAATATTCAGTGAAATTCCCCACAAGGTTGCACATTTCTGTTTTGTAATATTTTTATTAGTTTTCTAAAATTTATTTTCTTTTCTATTGTGTTTGTAGTGTGGGCGATGATTCAAGTTTATCAGGGTGATTAATGTTTCCCAATTTTAGCTTTTCTATTTTATATTTTTTTTCACTTGTAATGTTTTTAATTTCAATTGGTTTCATTACTAATTAATGTAATGATATTTTTTAATGAAATAAAGTCTTTTTTGTATTCCCTATATTTTATATGTGTATAATATTGTATAATATAATACAACACTAATTTATTCAGGAATAAAATATTACTAATAAACACTGATTAATTACACCAAAAATAGTTTTATACATGCATTTTAGTAGAAGTTAGAATATGGGAAAAAGTACTCACCTTGGGACACCACCTCTGATGCACGAACACTACCACCTATCCAACCTAGCTGAAAATAATGGAAAATATTAGTAACCCATCCTCACAACATTAACCTCTAATTAGTACCCCACTTATAGAAAAACATATCCATACAATCCCCCATCCATATTATAGCACTTTCCCTTTAAATTAATTACAGATCCCACCCTTATAAGACCAACCCTCTAGCCTTGGCATGCCAACGTAACAGCACACCATGCCTCTTTGTCCACAAATAGAAAATAGCTGAGGCCAACCACATTATTATCAATTCTTACCTCTTGAATTTCTACCTATTCCAAAAGGTGATAAATGTTCTTAGAGTATCCAAACTTCTATTCTATAACAATTCCCTACATGAACACATTCCCATTGGGTAATGAATATAAAAATCTGCTATCATGCCCCCGATCTGTTGTTGTGGGTGAATTGTAAAGATGGGGGGGGGTCAAACCCCTTATCAAACATGGAAAAATAATACATCAGTTCTATCAAAATAAATTTTTAGGGAAATTACCCTAAATACCCATTTCCAACTTTCCATATTAAACAATCCCTTTTGATAAATGGGAGAAACTAAAGGAATAATTTCTTCAGAAAAAGAACCCATGAGCCATATCTATGTCCTAGTAGTCCTAAAAAAATCAGCAAGACACGCATCAATATTTCTTTATATCCATGTGGCCCATAATAATAAAGACCCAAAATTAAATTCCCAAATGAAAAAGTTGAATCCTAGAGTTCACAATCCTCTATTGGAGTCAACACATCTTCCACAAAAAATTATAGTGTAACCACAACATATTCAAGAATAATATGTGGAAACAATTTATATACCCATAATATATTGTTCATCAGATAATTAAGCACCCCAATACCTGGAGGACCAGAATAAAATGCCTTGGAAATTCTTAAAATATCATCACCACCTCTATTTACTAAAATAGTTTATCCATTGGACTGTAATTTGGTCCAAATAGGATTAATGTCACTAGAATGATGGCCAATTTTTTATTTTGTTGGGAATGGTATGAATGATGTCAAATAACAAAATTCACCAAAAACCAAATTTATTTGATAAATTTACTTCTTATATCCAAGAACATCTCCAAGGATGACTACAGTTTACATCATCTTCTGTTTTCTCCTTGAAAAATTATTTTATCCACTTTGTAAAGTGTCAACGAAAAAACACTAGGTATAAAAACTAATATTAGTATTATATAAATGTGGATGAAATATTTTGAATATTTGTTTCCTTAAAATAGTTTTTATCTTAGTATAGGGTTCTTTTTAATAATATTTTCAAACATATCATGTGGTAAAAATAGTGTTTGGAATATGGTAGAACATTTTTGATGTGGTGGTTTTGAAAAAATATGTTATTTCTTTGAGAATCGCTTCAAGGAAAATTTATCTTTGATATTTCTATACATGAGAGTGGTGGTGGAGGATAATCACTCTCCACTCTTGAGACAATTTATGAAGAGGAATATCTTTAGGTATTTGAGAGGATTCTCTCTGGATCTCATTTTTCAAAACATTAAATTAATTGGATCTATTAGAAAAATAATATAATTTGGTTTATATATAGTTGGGATTATAAAATTATACTTGTACATGAGCCCTTATTTTTTATTTACCACCTATAGAACCCCATGTCTATAATAATAATAATAATAATTTTAATTTTAATTATTTACATGCGTTAAACCCCTGAATTAAATTAAATATTATTTATTCAAAGAATATTGAATATATATTATTTTTCACTTGAGCATTAAATTGTTTTCACCAGTACTCCAAAAACATTATCATGTCATGAATAATGAATATCTATTCAACAAATAAATATGACTTTATTATTCACCAATAAATAAAAAAATATTCACAAATAGAAAATATTTATTTATTTATTTTTTTCCCACATAATATTATCTCGAATAACTGGTGGAAGAATATTTGTGATAAAAACATGAGTACTTGTGAAACCATGCGAATGATTAATATTCATTCAACTTGTTAAATAATAAATAATAATATATTATTTAACTAAGATTTTTGATACACCTTGCATGTGACCATCTAGGCCTCTTTATCAATAGCATTAGGTGATGAAGACTAAAGTTGTCGGATAACAACTAACAACATGCAAAGGAAACCACGGTGAAAGAAGTAAATTCCACAATTATATAACACCTCTAAAAATAATTTTTCTATGATATAATCTCTAATGGTCCAAAATGGAAAGGTTATTTTATTATGGGTCTAATCAAAATAAAAAATTTATTAAAACTCAATCTATGAAAACCAATTAATTAAAATATTGTATTAAAAAAGTCCATGGTTAAACTCACAAAGATGGTGAATTATTTTTATTATGAGCTTAATAAAATTTAATTAATTAATTTTAAGAAATAGGTGAGGAATAATATTGGGGTTTGGGAAATAGTTTGAAAAAATAAATAATTGAAAGGGGAATAGATTGATTATTTGGAATCAGATATGAAAGTCATTCCAAGGTTTTATAGTTTTATGTTTTACGTGAAATTGGATTTTATAAAAAAAGTTGACTACTAAATCTTTGTAATTGGAGTTAAGATGAGGTGGATCCAATTATCGTGGTATCACCTCATTGATGTGACAATCTCCTTTTTTTCCTTGGTATGATAATTTGGGGTTATGTTGAATCAAGCTAATTTTGATACCATATTTTAACCTGATTACCCTAAATATGAAAATGGTCATACATTATTTAAATTAATTTTTTATTGAATTTATAATGTTCCATTGGGATTCAATTACCAAGAGTCATGATAAATGTAGAATAAAGGGACTGGAAATTTATTGAATAAATCATGGAAATTCATATACATGAATAATGAAAAGGGAATAAATCTAATAGAACCTTCCCCATTCTGATATATAACCCTATCAAAAATCAGGTTTACCCTCTCACCCTAACGATTAGAGAATAATAGTTAATGATAAAATGAAAAGAAAGAATAATGAGAAAACATAGATGAACTTGTGAGGACCATGCACAACACAGATTTTCACTCCAAGCATTGGTCACTTGTCCCTCATTTTGGTGTGGATGATTGACCCTGTATTTATAGACTCTAAATGGGCTCCTAAAACATTCAATATCATTTATGGTGGATAAATAATTGGTAATAAGTGTTCCACGGCCCATAAAATAGGTTAAAATACTAAAATAAATTGAATCTGGCTATTTTTTGGTCATCTAAACTTTTACACCACATGTAATGTGTTCAAAAAGTGTAATATGGTCACCAAGTATAATCTTTTCACAACGTTTAAAATTAAACAACCTATAACATTTACATATCCTATATTATTTACACATCTTCTAATATTTACATAGCTTATAAATTTATAGAGTCAACTCTTTTCTTTAGTTTCAACCTTGAGAAGCATACCATTGAAATCATTCATCATGGGAATCCATATTTTAAGAGGATATCATTATCATTTCCAATCCTTTTTCTCAGGTACTATAATTTATAGCATACTAAAAAATTGAAGATAACATTAGGTTTATGTGAATCCATTAACAATATAAGTAATCTGAATCAATGCATTTTATTATAAACAAAATGTATACAATTAATGAACATACCAACACCCCACACAAATTCATTATTTTCCTCAAGGATGGAATCTTAAAATAATATAGTGGATGATTACTCTACCATGATTTAAATACAATTCCAATAAAATCAATTGATCCAATGGAAAGTAAAATATTCAAGAATCACATATATGAAATGTTTCAACAACTCATTTTTTAAAGAGTACAAATCAACCATGTATTTTAAATTTCATTTCTTTTAAATAGACATGTTGATTAATTCAATTATTTTAAAAAAAATTAATTAATTATTAATATGAAAACCCTTTTTATTTTTACCCATGTGAATTTTTATTTTCATCAACATGGTAATAATTAATAGAGTGATGCATATACCACAAGAACATGTCACTTTCCACAGGCTGGTAAGGCATCTAGAATATCCATGGTGTAAATGAAAAATCACAAATAATCATGTTGGATTCACCATTTAGGATAAAATTAATCTAGGGCTTAGATAATTTAAGTATATTATGTAAATTAAGTAAGGCTCAAAAAGGAGGTTTGTCTTTAAAAGAAGTTTTCATGATAATCAAGAACATCTAGATGAATGTCTCCTCTTGCCATGGTATCTCATTGAAGGATCATATAGATATGAAATTAAATAAATGAAATAACCTATTTTATTATTATTATTGCTTTTATTTATTTTTCAAATGTTTTACTGTGAAAAATTCTCACAACCACAACCCAACCCCAAATGATATCCTCACGACACTATTTGTAATAGTTATAACAACACCACCAGTCAAGAAATAGTGATTTTTGAATTTCCCAAAATGAAACATAATTTTCTTAATGGGGAGTGTAGTAAATAAAAAGAATTTTCCTTCCCCAATCACATAAAATCACCTTATATTTGTTCATTACAAAATATGAATCCCTTCAACCAGTCTTCATCTCCGCCACTCTTATTTTTTATAATCATGAAAAATATTTTGGGAAAGTAATCAATGGATAATATATGATTGTAACACATATCTTCTATAGAATTAATTTTTATTCCATTTATGGGATTTTAAATTTATTTTTGTAAGTTTGGTATCAGGAAAGGGCTAAAAAATATGCCTTAATCATATTAAAAGTTATTCTACTCAGTAATGGATTTGATAAGATGAAAATAAAGTTATAGATGATATCATGACCGAGTTTCAAAAGAAATATACTATATAAATATTGGAAAATATTGGATTATTGGATGTATTAGGAAGGAGATGAATGGTTAGGATAATTACTCAGGAAAATGAATATGAATAATTTATCCAAATAATGAAAATATCATAAGTTCAAAGCATGGTTGAATCTCAAAAACATTTCACTTATAATGATTAAAATGATCTTAAAATAATGATTTGTCAAATCATAATCCATAAGATTATCCATACTAAATATTTCCCCCATTATTCCCATTAAAATTTACTGAAAAAGTAATTTAGATTCATGGAATAGTAATTATCCATGGTAGTTTATGTCTCCTAGTTAAGTTGATTGAAGAAATAATCAGATGTGATGCATTTAGTTATCAATTAAAACCTTTAAATAAATTAAATATTGGGAATACAATAGAAAAAATATAAATTGAAATGATCATTCCCCTTCTGATTGTTTCCTTTATGTTTTCTATACTTGTGTTTCCTATGCCATTTGATGACATGTACTTGTCCCATGACATGTAATTGTCTTGAATTATTGTGATTTAAAATTCTTTATTCCATTGTCTTGATGGTACTAAAAATTTAAAATAAATAGGTTAAACTATATTCCATTAGAAATTATTTTTTAAATATTTTATGTAAGGGTATGCATGCCAAAAAATAAAATAATCAAAAATACAAAAATAATCAGATTGCCTCTCTAAAGGTACTATTTTAATGCTCTTTTAGCTTGACCATACCTAATATTTCTAATTAAAGTGTGGAAAAAATCTAACCATCTAATGTTCACCAAATATTAACTTTGAAATAAAACTAGATTATATTATCTTCTACCTTTTTGAAATTGGACTGGAAATTGAAGGTCGTTACCAGAGTTTTAAGATGTCCAATAGGATCTCAACATTTTTCCAGACTCTGTAAAATATTTATTTTTCAATGGATAGCTGAAAGTGTAGATTTTCTTAGGTTTCTCATCCAGCTCCCCGTCTTCTTATGTCGGGGATACATTTTTTCCTCTACGTAGTATGTGAAGGTTGAGGCTAGTTCTTCATCTGCTTATTACGGTGTACTTACATTTTCTAAAAAATATGTGATGAATGTAGATGTCTTCATTTAAATGTGTTCTTAATCTTCCATCAATTATGGTCCTAGATTTTTAATAATATTTTTAGCATATCATAAACCATTTTATCTTATTCTTTTTGTCATATTATTAATATTTCTATTGTTTGAAGAATTTTATTTCAATGCACTCAAGTTCTACAACAAGGTCTCCTTCATCCTCTAAACATGAAAAGTAGAGGGCATTGAGGTAAGATGATTTTTTAACATCGAAATTCTACCTTACCAATTATTTGTTATTAATTATTATTTTCTTATTATGATCCTCTTAGAACATTAGTATCATGATTTTGGGTGTTCTGCATTAAATTATTGGATATGATTGTCGAAGTACATTGGATTTATTTTTCATCATTTTAATTTCATTGAGTTTCTATGCTATATACTATAGTATGAATGGGAACCTATCCATGTCATTCATCATTCCCTACAGCCCCACCATCACAACAAAACAAACATAATGCAGTAAGAATAGGAATTCATATAGAGAAAAAAATTAAAATTAAAACTAAAAAGAAATTATCCTCGGAAACATAAACATTTTTGATGGACCCAAATGGAGCCATTATATCCCAATGGTTCTAATAAAAGTAAAAAGTTTATAAAAACAAAAACTATGCTACACAATTAATTTAAATATAGTATTATAAATGTATGTGGTTGAACCCATAGAGACAGATAATTAGTTTTATTAGGTTTTTGAAAGAATTGATTTAATTAATTTAAATAAAGTGGTGAGGAATCAAATAGGGATTTTTGAAGTAGTTTGAAGAAATAAAGAATCAAAAAAGAAACATTTTGATTGTTTGGAATAATACTGTAAAGTCATGTCAAGGTTTTGTAGTTTTAGGGTTGAGGTGTAATTGGAATTTAGAAAATAAGTTTATCAATCCATGTTTGTTGTATGATTCAAGACATTGTGGGTCCAATGGTCACTGTATCCCCTACTTGACATAGCAATCCCATATTTCCCTTAGTCTAATAATTTATTATTTTTATGAATCACGTTTTTATCAACACTATATTTAAAACTAATTACAATAAATTAACCAATGGGTATGCCTCCTTTTGGTTATCCAGTTATTCAATTTATAATTTTCCTTTCAGATTCAACTAACAATGGACATGATAAAAGTAAAAGAAAGAGAATGAAAATTGATTGAATAAACTGTGATAATCGAAATACATAAATAATGAAAAATGAGTAAATCCACCAATACCTTACCCCTTTATATAAATAAACCTATAAAAATGAGGGTTTACCCTCTCACCATAGTGATGAGGGAATAATAGATAAAGATAAAAAGAAAAGAAATCATAATGAGAAAATGGAGATGAACTGGTAAGGACCCTACACAACGTAGCTTCACGCTCTAAGCATTGGTCTCCAGACTCTCCCTTTAGAGTGGTGGCACATATATCTATTTATAGACTCTATATAGGCTCAATCATCATTCTATTGCATTTAGAATGGGTCAAAATGTGGAAATAATTGGTATTTGAGCCATAAAATAGGACAAAATCCCAAAATACATCGAATCCAAACATTTTTATCATCCCAACATTTACACCATGTGTAATATGTTCACCACGTGTAATATTTTCATCAAATGTAAATTTACAATTCTAATAATAATTACACAATCTATAATATATATATAGAATAAAAATTCCCTCTATGTATCCAAAAAAACTCTAAGGATGATTATAGTTCACATCAACTTTTGTTTTTTCCTAAAAAAATAATTCTATCTACATTTTGTACTATCGATGGATAATAACTAAGTATCATCACAAATTGAATCATTATCTATGTGTGAATAGAAAATTTGTAATTTCTATTTCATAGAAATAATGTTTATCTTAGTATAGGATTTTTTTTATTATTTTTCCACACCTTCTATGCAATAACATTTTTTTGAAATATAATGTAACACTTTATGATTTTGTGGTTCTCAAAAAATATGTTATGACCCCCTACACTGGTAACTTTCATAGGCCAAAAAATGAGAATAAGTGACTCATGACTACCAACTTCAATAATACTTGGGTTGATGACTATAACTGAGTGTATAAAATACATAACGATAGACATTAACCTTATAACAGAAGTTAATAAAAATAGATAAGAGGAAAAACACTTTTCAACACCATATCATATAATGTAAACCAAGATCCAAAAAATTAATAAAACCTTTCATGTCATATCATAAATAATATATATCTAGAATAAAAGTACAAAAGGCTTCGATGTAGTATCTTCAATTGAAAATCTATATGTAAGTTATTCTTATCCAACCCAATCACCAAAACCTTGTGATCAACTGGAATACAGTTTATATATTCGTATGGGGAGAATAACATGTATACTTAGTTGGATCCTCCTCAGGACCTCTTATGATAATGCGAGAAAATGATACTATGGATTTAGTCAGTAAAGAGAGGAATTGACATGCACCTTTTAAGGAAACTACCCAGTCATAGCCTCACCAAATCTCACTCACCAACTATCACATCCAAATATAATTATATAATGTTAGAAGAATATAATAATAGGTTCCCCATAACTATGTCATCACTGTTCTTCTACTCTCATCCTAAAATAAAACTTCTTGTGGTCCCATCCCTTTCTCTTTAATGAGGGTTGAGTCGCAACCCTACCTACCCCAATGCTCTCATGGTCCAATATCTCATGTTGGAATTAGATAAAACTATATACCAAAAAACATCCACAATCATCACCTTAGAACCAACATAGTAGGGTATCATGAACACAATGAATATCAACCATGTTCCCTCCTCCTACCATGCATGATCCCTATCACATAACCATTTTACCATCATCACCACCTCATTAGGTACATCATATTGCACTCTGATACCTTACATTATCATTCCATCCTTAGGAAATCAAATCTATTCAACATCTAAATTTAGAATAGTTAAGTGGACGTAATCCAAAATCCACCCTAATCTACTTGGAAGTTAAGGACAACACATGGAACTAAAACAATTGGTGTTGGTAGAAAATAATCAGCTCAGGTGGGGTATATTTAGAAATTAAAAGGAAAATTAAACACACACACACAAAAACTATTACACACAGAGAGATTTATATACATATATATACACACACACAAACATAGACAAACACACACACACACACACATACATAATAGCACAAAGGACCAACCAAAAGGTTTCTCATCAATAGTTCATCATCCCCATCTACCATCAACACCATAATAATGATTCCAAATACTAAACAATCCCCCATTCAAATTATTACAATTACATAATCCACCATTTTATAAATTATCACATTACCAACCATCATTAATTAATGTAGCAATTTTAATCCCATATTTAATGAGAAATGAATCTAGCCACCCCTCACATGGGATTCCACCATAGTTAAAACCATTCATCATGACTTATAACATTAATTCCATTATTTAACATTAATTTTCAGACAACATTATTTGGTTCTATCCCATATCACTTAATCAAATTATAATTAGTATCCCACAATTTCTTTATTCTAGAATCATTACACACTATTGGAAATATAAAACACCTTCAGATCATTTATTATAGACATTAATACCCAACAATAAGCAAAAAAAATATTTCCAAACATCTATATCACAATGGATAATATCAACATTGTTCAATTATGAATTATTCAATCTCGTTTAATTAACTAATTTAATTATTATTTAATTATTAAAAGAGATCCCTACTAAAAAATAGAAACAATTCATATTTTAAGTGGGGAAAAATATCACATCAATCAAGGGGCTCACACAAACAAACAAGGCACATAGTGGAAGTTCATAAAAATTTAGAAGGATAAAAAACATAGAGATCACAAGGTTTGTGTGTCACTTCAATCTCATAATTAATTTCATCTAATTTTACCCAAAATTTCCTCTTTTAGTTATTAAAGCTATTTTTTATTAGATAAAATGAGAAGAGTAGAAACAAATAAAATAATGTAGAGATTTATAGGAAAAAATAGGTGTAACATTTCACTTACCTTTACATGAAGAAGAAAACCCTAACATTTATATAGGTAAGAATAAACAACTATTTACCCCTACACGACTCCACTTTACCCTCACATGGAATTAAAAGATAGACCCAAAAACCACCACAACCTCCATGGAGAAAAGGAAAAAAATCCCTTTTTCTTTTGAACCACCATGTCAAAGACCACAATGTAGAGACCCATTTATTGTCATCCCATCCCTTTATTGAGAGATCAGACTCGCTATGCCCTCACACACCGACATGCTCAATGCCTTGGCCATTTCCCCTTACCTATTGTACATAGGTTGGAACTATAGGTGAAATTCCTTCTAAAATAGTTTCACTAGAAGTTTCACTCCTCCTATAACACCCATATACACACAAGAAACTACAAAATTACCCCCACCCTGAAACATCATTTCCCCGCACTTATATCTCCAAGGCACTTAAAATATGCAGTACTACACCTACTGTTATGGCGTAGTGGTCCTCATGATGTCCAAAACCATCTATAGCAACTATAACACCACTGAAATCCTAGAAATGCTAAATAATAGGACATAATTCTTTGATCAATTAAAAAATAAGTAAATTATCTTGTCAATAGTTGTTCTATAATCAACCACTTCCTGTACTGGATACTACTAAAAGTCAATCAATTGTAATAAGAACCACAATCAGATTAAAATATAAAACACACTAGAGCTTGGAGGAAATGAAACATTCATATTCCCTTTATGAACCTCTAAAGATAAAGGTTTAAAATTTCTGGTATCTATCTTCTCATATTTCACGTAAGGAAACATTGGGAAAAAAGTTATACTATGTCAAGGTAATTCCCACCAAAGATGAAAGTTTCAATGAAATAAAACAATATTTTCATACCTGATCATGAAATAACAAATCATGTGGCTGATATCTCTTTCAATTGATCGATCATGGACCATAAATATATTCATATTCTTAGAAATATATAATTTCTATATTGGAAAAATAAAATTGTTTTTCTTCTTAGACGATACCTAAATTCAATGTTGTAATGAAGGATGAGAAACTTCAATGTTGGAAACATCAACATGTTTAGCTTTATAGGATCTGACTACACATACTGCAACAAATTTGTGAAATTCTACTTGGGTTTTGTTTCAATAATTTTTTATGTGTGTTTTTATTCTTATGAATATAGTGTGTTTACGTGTTGTAATCATCAATATGAGTTGATGGAATAAAAAACCGGTTTCTGGATGCTTTTATTGTTATTCTACAATCACCTATACTAATCTTCAGCTACTTCTACTATTGTGCTAGCCACTGTTAAATCGACCATCAGTGGTATCAAGGCTCTTTAAAGGTTCTTCTACCTATATGAACAGTTTAATTTGGAAGGATGAGGTTGATGAATAGTTTCTCAAGTATTTTAATTTCACATTTATATCACCTCTTCTTTTTTTTCCTTTTTAAATTTTTATATTCTCATTTTTTTCTTGTCTCTCCAATTATCAAAAGTGTACCCTTTAATTTTTAATTGTGGAATCTCCTTTTCCCCTCTCCTAAGGTGGTGTGAAAACAACAACTGAGGCTTCTATTTTTTTTATCTCTTCCAATGTGATGTGAAAATGAACCATTATCTCCCCTTAGAACATTTTCCCCTCTATTTCCTCTATCCCCGTCAAAATAATCCTCCTCATTTTATTCCAACAATTTCCTTCTAATACAAAATAAAAATCCCTTCATTTGGTTAAAAAAAATTTCTACCTTTGATCAAAAAAATATTACAGTATGTAATTTCTAAAATAAATCATCTATAATTTTGAAGAAACAAGTATGGTGAAATTTTGAAAAAAATAGCCTACCATTATGTAAAATATTTAGTATGCAATTTTGAAAGAGATAACATTCTAAAGTATCATCGCAGCGGTCCTTGGTTTCCTCTGATCATCAGCTAGACATTATCTATTACAATTTCTTCACAAATGGATTTCTTGGAGACCGAATTCAATTTCTTCGACAATATAATTTAATTATCTCTGGAAATAAATTAATTTGAATAATTACATAACCAAAGGCCCACATATTCATCTATCTACTCCCTATCTATTCTCTTAATGTTAAATCAGTCGCCTACACCAGAAGTTTCCAAAGAACATGAGTGGGTATCCAATGCATACACCTTCCTAAAGGTTGATACCTTCTTTGGAATTAAATCTAGGGGACTATCCACATTTTAAGGATTCTAAAATAATCATAGATTTATATTAGTTCCCTAGAGTAGAATAATTGATCCTCCTTCTAGTGCATCTGAGTCCTAGTGAAGACAAAAATAAAGGGTGGGGGGTTCATTTCGAGGATCTCGAGGAATATGATTCCATAGAAATAAATATGATCCATGAAAAGAGGTATGTGGAGGAAGAATCCAAAATAAACGATTAATATATATCAAAATTTTATTCTATTAATACAAAAAAATGAATGTATTGACTATCGTGAAGTCATTATACCAGTTGGTTTGCCACCCAAATATGATGTAAATTCATCAGTCATGAGGGAGAATGTTTAACGGGGGTGTTAAAAAAATAAACATGGTTTTCTCTCTTGAAAAAAACCTACCTTCAAAGTTGTGATGGATTTTGGGAAACATAAATATTGGAAACATCAATGTGTTTGGATTTAATAGATCACACATAACTTACTTCACCAAATTTGGGAACTTTTACTTGTGTTTTGGTTTCTTCATATGTTTGTATGTATGTTTATATTCCTACAAACATGGATTGTTAATGTTTTGTAATCATCAATATAAGTCTAAGAAATAAAAACCTAGTAATCTATTACTATTATTTTTATTCTATAATATCCTCTAGTGATATGCATCTAGTTCCATTATTGTATCAATGACTACTAAAAACACTTTCATTCTGAACAAGATAAAATTCAGTCATCGTTTCACTTGTACCACACAATATATCAATTATTTGATTCTATTTCATCACTAGTTCTAAATGATACAATTTCTCACAGGTCATTTGATCACGTTCAATTAGTCAAACATGGTCTGAAACCACGAAATCACAATATAAAGCTCATGGTGTACCTTTAGCATCGCCTTAATCACCAAATGCATCTATGAAATATGAGGATTAATTTGTTCCCAGAAATCATCTAGTACTACCTTACAAAATAGTCAAATACGATCCACAATAAGCCTACTGAGAACCCAATGAGAAGAACTCATCCTGAGCACCAAATAGATTTTAACTTAGATGAGTGGGAGAATAATCAAAAAAATTATTAATTATAGTAATTGATTCATAGTGAAATTTCAATAGAACAAGTAATAAGAATAAAAAGGACTCCCCTAGAGACACAAGCCTTTTGGCCTATCCATTTCCACTTATCCGGCCAAACTAACCAATGAAAAATATTTGTAACCCGTCCCCACAAGATTCATCTCTAACCAATAACCTAGATATAGCCCAATAATCCCAACCAATCCACTATCCAGATTAAAATACTACCCCTGTTAGTTTATTATCCATTCCTCTATTACAAAACAAACCTCCCAACCCATGTATGCCTATGAAAAATCACCTAATTCACCTTAAGCATTCCACACACATACATATACTAAAGACATGTTCCTATCTTCAAGGAATTGTACAGAAATACCATGCGGAGTGGGAAACCTATACTGAAAGATCATTGGGTTCATTTTATGTTTTTAGGTTCAACCATGTTTTGTTTTCTTCTTCCATAGTGGTTTACATTTGGATTTCTATATTTGTGATAAATGCATAGCCTATCTCATATGATTGATCTTCAAGCCCTAAATATCCCCTAGAATTATGGTCATCTATCCTGATTGTCTCTCCCCTTCATTGTGTTCATTTTTTTCTACAAAATCCATGTTACTTTTCATCCATTTACCACTACAATTATATTGGGAAAATTACCCTTGACATATAAATTGAAATTTCATCTATATGGAACCCCCAAAATAGAGATTGTAATTAGCCTTTATGAATAAAATTTTGAAAAATTATATTTTCCTATGTCATGAAATTTATTAAAATAGAGAATAATATCATCTCGGGTTGGAGCCCTCAACTTGAGAATCCAACCGCATTTATAGATCAAAATACCCCTTCTGTTTCATCATGTTTTTATGTTACCTCTCACTTCTCCTATATATATATATATGTGTGTGTTTATAAATATAATAGAGGAGGTTTGAGTGTATATATATATAATATATGAGTGTATTTACTTATATATACATATATATACATATAAGAAACAAATATATTTAATCATTACATCACGTTTATTTTCTATGTAAATTTGGGATTTAGATTTTCTATACAACATGACTATGTTTCTGAGAAAACATATTTAACCTTTATATAGTTTTATGACCATATATTTTTAAAATAAATTTAATTTTGGATGAAAACATTAAAAAAATCAATATAAATTATCAATTAAAATTCATAGTGAATATCTTCATTTAGCGGTATAAATTTTTATTGGAAATTTAATTTCCAATAAAAACTTTAAAAGAAGAAATAAAAACATTCAATAAATATTAACAATTAAAATTTTCAATTATAAATATAAATTAATACATACATACATACATAAATATAAAATTACCATGAAAATTTTCAATGAATATTTAATGATAAAATTGTCAAGTCATTTCAAGTGTATGTTTGCACATGATATTTTCACAATAATTTTTCACTAGAAATTTGATCATCAAAATTATACAATAAATAAATGTTTAAATTTCCTATGAAAATACATAAATAAAAAAATGTAAATTTTTATTGAAAATATTTGGTTGAAATTTCCACATAATATTTTCATCGCAAATTCAAAATATAAATTTTCATTTTAAATTTTCAGTGTAAATTCACATTAAAATTTTGTAGTGAATGTGTACATGTATATTTGAATTAATCATACATACATACATACATACATATATTTATGTATAAAATAAATACAATGTAATTTTTATATAAAAAATTAACATCAGAAATTCTCAAACATACATTTATAGAAACATGTAAAATTAGATTGGAATTTTTTACTAGAAATTTATATTGGGAAGGTGTAATAAATGTTGACATGAAAAACATTTCATGTAGTTTTCTAAAATTCACACTAATTTACCAGACATGATAAAACAATGGAAATTTTCACTTAAAATAACACATGGACACACTTCCACCACCTTTCACTCCACCAATCAAAATATTCTCTCATACCAGTTCAATGTTACAATAATTTTTGGTAGCCTGGAGGTCCTAATTCATGGAGAAAATTCTCTTATGTTATAAATAGTATCACTACTAAAATAACTCAACCAATGTACCAGATACAGTATATACACTACTAAATTCTTTTAGTTCTTCAATTGTTCCATGAAAATGTATCACCACTTAGGTGCGATGTTGGACTAGATGGAGACTTTACCACTAAAGAAAACCCTCATATATGTGCACAAACACATATACATAAATACTTGCATAAAAAATGTATTTTTAATTGAGAATATAAATAATTGATATATAAATAATTATAATAATTATAGGTATACATCATATATTTATCTCAATGTATAAATATAAAACACATCTATATTTATAATAATTATTAGTAATTAGTATATATATTAATATATATATATATACTAATTATTATTTATTATTATATGTTTAATTTTATTTATTGTTTTTATATTTTTATATTATTGCCTTTTATTATTATTTAACATTATGTTTAATGGTTTATATTTATTAGTAATTATTTATACCTTGAATACATTTGAATTTTAAAATTGTTATAATATACATAAAAATTATCAATTATTAATATATATTATGTTTTTATTTAACATTTGAAGGTTATATTTAATTTTTTTTATTTTCTATTTTCTAGTTGATTTAAAGAAGGGACACTTCACTATTTGTTTTTCGTGAAAATAATTCACCTGTCGGGTTGGTATCCCCACATGAGAGGATTTTTTTTCTAATTCTGAAATCGATGTCCTTATAAAACCATCACAATTAAAAATTATGACTCTGGAACGCATGCCACATATCCCATGAATAATACATATAACATGTCCTTCCACTCCACACATCCCAATAATTTTTATCCTACTCAAAATAGCCTCCACATATTATAATGGGCTTTCAAGTTCTTCAATTCTCTTCCCTCAGTTCCTTTATGATATTCTTGTTTACGTTGGAAAAAATTATAAAATCTATCACGAATAAGTTTGCAGCCAGTTTTTCTCCAGAACCACCCACACTACCCCTCCATCGAAACCTCCATCAACTTTTGAGGACATTACCTCATCATTGTTTTTGAGATTTGGAAATTAAAATATAGACCAATGATGAATCTAGATATCGTCAACGTTTCCGCTATAATTATTTCTTTATATTAATCTGTCATGGAATTGTGGTGTATCAGAAAAAATGGATTTTTGTAAAAAAAATTCATGAATCAAGAAAAATATATATTTTTTTATAAGGGATATTTTCCAATACCTAATTTTTTTCAATGTGCCTAATTTATATCCTTCAGTTAAAATTTTCCACCATATTAACGGTGTGATGTCAAATATTGGATGGTTGCACAATGAAGGAGATGTGATTTTTTATAAAAATTGTTTTGGAACACAAAAAACATAAAAATAATAAGAGAAATTATGGGGTAAAATATATTGTTGATGGACTTCTAGAAGTTCAACAATAAGACGAGGAGCTAAAATTAAGAGATTCAAACATCAAAGAAAAATTAATGTACTTTTGTCCTCTACCCATCTAGTGTTTCATTATATACCCCGAATCATTCTATTACATGACATATTTAGTGTGGGGATAAATACAACATACACAATAATAAAATGGTAAATATAAAAAATGGTAATAAATCATAGAGTGATAAGCGTATCCTAAAAATAAGAGAGAGCGTTTTTTGAAGGGAGGATAAATGAAGGAAAGGTAGGGATTCATGGACTAAAATAATTGAAATCTATAATAAAAGAAACTTTGAGGACACACCCACTGAATCCACTACTACTTCTAAGATAATTTAGGGTGATATGGGAGATCAATGGGTATAAGATTCCATCAAAGAAAAGGCTGCTTGTGAATGCATGGGAAATCAGGAATGACCTGAAGTATTAAAAAAATGCATTGAGGTTTGATCCAGATCGATTTCTGGATAGTCACATAGATTAGAAGGGAACCAATTTTTAGTTGATACCATTTAGGGCATGGATGAGGATATGTCTTGGGATTGGTTTTTCCATGTCCAGTTTGGATTTTTTTTGAGTAACTATTGTTTCAATTTGATTGGATTCTCCTTGATGGATAGAAACCTAAAGAACTATATATGATAGAGAGTTTGGACCTTACCATTTAATTAAGAGAGTAACTATAGTTAGTTCACATCCTCCAAAAACATGAATAACCTATATGAATAAATTATGATTATAGTGGTGGTAGTTGTAAGGCCCCACCATGTATATTGTATTCATGGTAATATTAGGTTTTGAATGAAAAAACTAAGTTTGTTTTATAATTCCTACACATGTCACCATGTTGTATTTATATGAAGATATTTAATCTTTTACATCAATTATAGAGTAATAAAATTCTGATTTCTTTGATGAATAAAGGATAAATAAGTTATTTCAAGTAGGTAAACATGTTTTCTGGTAACCAGGTTTCACTATTATTAGATCTATAGGGATTATAGATAAATCAATTATATTATTATGAAAATTTTAATAATTATTTAATGTTTTAAACCATCTAAAAATTGATTAGAGATGTTATAAGAGGAGATAATTTTGTTCCCACCTTGGAGTAGTGTGCCACCAAGGCCGCCCTCACTGCTACAGATTGTGCTAAATTCATATCTAATTAAAAGAACTAATAAAAGGGGGTATCATTATTAGCACTTGAAAAAGTGATGATAAAGGTCACTTTTATCTATGTTAAAACATCTTTATCATGTATTTTTTAGTGCTAATAATGAAATATTTTATTCAATTTTTTTGTGTGAAAAAATGATACCTTTATCAGTGCTTTTTTTAGTAGTGATAAAAGCACCCTTCATCAGCACATTTTTGAAAGTACAAATAAATTGTATATTTCAAAAAAGAATATATCATTAAAAATAATATATAAATATATAAATATATTTCTAATTATATAAATACAATAAATTTTATTTAATATGATTTATATACGACTAAATATTCATGTAAAATTAATATATAAGATATTTAGTTAACAATGACTTATGAAATAATTAAAAAAAATAATTAAAAATTCTCTAATTATTAATGAGTAATAGTAATTGAATAAAAATGGAATGTAAAAATGATTCAATAAATTAATGAACGACCTAAGATAAGTTAAAAACGTTAATTAAACTTCAAAAAGACATAATTTTTTATCTGGGTGTCTGTTTGTTCTCTATCATACATTAAATCAAAGCCTATGATGATATCTACACCAGGATGAATGGGGAAACTGAAGTTTTCGGGCACAGTGGAAGCTCGTGGGTGGATGTACCCACTTGGATTTTTGTCATTAGCATTGATCAATCTAGGATCAATACGAAAATAAACGCCAGACTCCATGATTCGAGTCACAGAAATAGACAAAGAAGAAGAATTGTCCTGGAACCACAAATGAGGATCATCACTGGTTGATTATAATTAATTTAATTAATTTAAAAGAAGTAACTTTTATGTAATTCTTTCTTCGTTGATATTTTTGATCACATTCCAATGTTATTTGTCACTGCGTCATAGAAGCCCAGTATAGACTTCCTCTGGCGGGGATCCACACATGCACCACATATCTCTGGGCATCGACAAAGGAATATCCGGGCTCTAGCATGGAGAAGCCTTTTCATGTGTTGTCAACCTTAGATCGTCTTGATCCGATGGAGGAGGATCTCTCTCGGTCTTGAGAGCGTTCTTGGAGGAAGGAGTTCTTTCAGCCTTCAAAGAATTCTCCAAAACTGTTGTGCACAACGATTGGGGAAAATTGTTGGGGTTGTAAGGATATATATAATCGGGTTTGAGGTTATAGAGTTATGACAATAAATAAACGTGTTACGCATTTTTTTATTTAGTTATCTCTTATTCAAAACCCCCATGTAGAATTATTAATTCCTTGACATGCACCCACATAGATTATAATAAATATCATTTAATAAAACAATATTATATCCTCGAAATAACAAATGGAAAAACTACATGGAATTTAATCATTAATACATGGAATGTACCTTTTTTCATAAAAAACTACACGGTGTGTAATCATTAATACACAACATGTACTTGTTTTTCATTTCCATTCCAAAATGAAAACCAAATGGTGTGTAATCATTAATACATGGCATGTACTTATTTTCAAAAATAAAAACTGCAAAACCTGTAATCATTAATAAATGACATGTACTTGTTTTCATTTTATTCTTCCTCCAACATTAAAAGGATTTAGGCTTACTTGAATAATTATTAAACCACGTATGAGAATAATATTTATTCTACTTTAGATACTTGGATACACTTAGTGTGTGACCCTCTAGGCCTCTTTCTCATTGGAATTAGGCGGGCTTGCCTAAAGTCCAAGATTACTATCTAGCAACGGGTCAAGGAACCCAAGAGAAAGAAGTTCACGCCGCATTGACGTGTCATCTAATACGAACGCTTACAATGTAATTTAATCCATTTGTCTCAATATCTCATCAAGCAGGTTTCATGGCAGTTTCATAAACCTATATGCTTGATCTTTCATTTGTTGACTTCATGAAATAAACTCATCGTTACACCATGGCCATAGAATTTGGGTGATAGTTCTATTTCAATCAGAAGGCCCGAGATATCTACTTCCATAAATATGGAAAGGACAAATCCTTCCTTGAATTATCCATTAACAACATGTCATTTGTGACACACCCAACATACCCAACATCCATCCAACTGTCTTCGTGACAGTTTTCGTCAGTAAATATAAGTGCGAGAGTCATGACATGAGTTAATGATAATCTTCCAGTCTAAGTACCATTACACAGGCTCATAGATAACAATGTCTGATGACACTAAGGCATGCAGAATTGATACTGGAGGGTATGTTCTTATAATCTCCCATCTTGGAGATTACAAAGTGCGAACTTTATGAGAGAGAGTCTCATATTCTTATGAGTACTCACACCTGATGGTCTGTATACTATGTGTCCAATCATAGTTTGACATCCAACCATAAAACATTATTTAAGAATATTTTTATATCGTTTCAAGGTTCTCATCAGTCCGGGGATCTGTCATGACCTTATTAATGCAACAAATATTCCAGGACATTATTATATTATAGTCATGCATAACAATTAAGAATATATAATATGTGTACACTCACATAATCAAAGTACAAACAGTTGGTTCTCAGGACACCAACTATAACAAAATCCCACTTGGAATAGAGCCAACAACCTATGACTTTTAGTCTGCTAGACCTCAAATGATGATCATGTTTCTGCTGAGTCGAGGATTTATCCAAGGGGTCTGCCACATTGTCTTCCATGGAAATATTGCTCACTGCAACTTTACCTCTCTGAGAAAAATTCATCATGAGATGATACTTTCGAAGTATGTTCTTTTTCCATTTATGTGGCCTTATCTCTTTTTCAAGTTCCACTACTGCAGTATTATCGCAATAGAGTGTGATAAGATCTTTACTACTAGGTACTACATCTAGCTCTTGGACGAATCTTCACATCCATACTACTTATTTAGCTACCTCAAAAGCTACGATATACTCAGACTCTACTGTAGAATCTGTGACCACACCTTCCTTTGAGATCTTCCAGCTCACTACATCTCCATTCAAAATGAAGATGTATCCAGTCTATGACTTCATGTCATCTTGATCAGTCTGGAAACTAGAATCTACATGTCCTCTGATGACTAGTTCCTCATCACCTTTGTAAACCAAAAACACATCCTTAGTACGCCTCAGATACTTATGTACAGTCTTGACTGCCATCCAATGGCGGTCTCCTAGATCAGCTTGATATATGCCTACCGTACTTAATGTGTAACAACATCTAGCTTCGAAGATAGCATATCATACATCACTGACCCAATCACGGATGCGTAAGGGATCCTTTAAATTTTCCTTCTTTCGTCATGTGTCTGAGGACACATTTTCTTGCAAAGATGAATGCCATCTGACACTAGCAACAATACCCTCTTGGACTGTTCCATACGAAATCTTTTCAATATCATTTCAATGTATATACTTTGACTCAGGCCCAGAATTGTCTTGTATCTATCACGATGGATCTTGATCCTAATAATATATGCTTCCTCAACCAAGTCTTTCATATAGGAGCATTTATCCATCCATTCTTTAACTAATTGTAAGATAGGTACTTCGTTTCCAATTAGTAATATGTCATAAACATATACTATTAGGAAAACAACTGAACTTACACAAAACCTTTTGTAGATACAAGGATGAAATTCGTTCTTAATAAATCCAAATTCTGTTACGACTTCATCAAAATGAATGTTCCAGGACCATGATGCTTTATTTAATCCATAAATGGATTTCTGCAACTTTCATACCTTTTTGGCATCATTTGGAGTCACAAACCCTTCAGGATGTGTCATGTTGACATCTTCCTGGAGGTTCCCGTTAAGGAATTCTATTTTGACATCAATTTTCCAAATTTCATAGTCATGGTAAGAGGTAATGGCCAATAAGATTATGATGGATTTCAGCATCACAACAGGTGAAAATGTTTCATCATAGTCAATTCCTTGACGCTATCTAAAACATTTTTCAACTAGTCGTGTCGTATAGGTGCTGACTTATCCCTCCATGTCCAGTTTCTTCTTGAATACCCATTTATTACCAATAGGCTTTACATCAACTGGAGGATATACCAAAATCCATACTTGGTTTTGGTACATGGAATCCATTTCAGAATTCATGGATTCTAGCCACTTGGAAACATCTATGCCTTCAACTGCTTCCTTGTAGGTAATAGGATCATCATTTTCAACCAATAATGATTCACCATCTTTGGTGACAAGAAAACCATATCGTTTTGGTTCTCTCACCCCTCTCGTTCTCCTATGAAGTTCTTGTGTCTCTGTAATAGAATGTTCTTCCACAGGGCTTTCTGGAATCTGTTCTTATACCAACTCATGTGTATCTTGAGCCTCAACTTCATTGAAGTCTATCTCGCTCCCACTATCTCTTTTGGGGATCTGCTGCCTCTCAAGAAATTTGGCATGTCTTGCCACTGCAACCTTTTTATCTGAGGGGTTATATAGGTATTATCCCCTTTTTCCTTGGGATATCCTATAAAGATACACTATGTGCCTCAGTGTGCATGTTTGTTACATGAATAGGCCTTCACAATTACTTAGCTACCCCACACATGTAAATTTGATAACATGCCTTTACGTCCACTCCATAACTCGAAAGGAATACCATTTATCGATTTATTTTTTACTTGGTTTAGTATGTGTGCTTCTGTTTGTAATGCATATCCCCAAAAGGATAATGTAAGACTCACATGAATCGTCATTGATCTCATCATGTTCAACAGGGTGTGGTTCCTCCTTTCACTTACACCATTCCACTGAGGTGTGTAAGGAGAAGTGAGTTGAGATAGAATCCCAAACTCCCATAATAAATCAATGAAGTCCTGATTAAGATATTCGCCTCCTCTTTCGGAGGGGAGTTTCTTAATCTTCTTACCAAGCTGGTTCTCAACTTCATTATTGTATTCTTTGAACTCATCAAAATAATCTGACTTATACCTCATTAAGTAAATATATCCATATCTACTAAAATCATCAATAAAAGTTATGAAGTATAATAACCCACCCCTTGCTTTAATTAGAAATGGTCCACACACATTTGTGTGAACTAATTCAAGAATCTCTTTAGCCAATTCACCTTTCCCACTAAATGGGGCTTTGGTCATTTTTCCTTATAGACACGCATGACATACACCAAGTGGTTTTAGTTTGAAAGAATATAAATACCCATCTTGATGTAATTTTGTCAAACGATTCTCATTAACATGACCTAGCCGGTGATTCCAAAGTTGGGTGTGGTATGAGTCATGTGAATAAACTTTTTCATCGATTTCCATTACTTGGTTTTTGTATTCTAACACTTAAAGGTCATTATATAAATGTTCCCTACCAATACAAATTCCATATTTATAAAAGTAGCAACATTCATTTCCAAATTTGAATATGAATCCATCAATATCTAATCTGGATACTGAAATAATGTTCTTGGTTACAGAGGGTACATAATAACATCCTTTTAATACCAAGACTATCCCAGTAGGCAATATGAGGTGGTAGTCTCTGGTAGCTACAACAGCGATTCTGGCTCTGTTGGATGCTCTCAGATCCACCTCACCTCAATCAATCTTTTTGAATCTACTTGGTTCCTATATTTGGATACAAATATGAGCACCACAAGCAGTATCTAATACCCAATTACTAGAAACAGATAGATTACATTCGATAACAAATGCACCTCAAGCTTCCCCTTGCTTCCTTGGCTGGATTCAATTTTTCTTCCAGTGGCCCTTCTTTCCACATGTGAAACTAACAACCTTCTATTCTCTTTCCTCCCCTTTGATCTTCCTTTTCTTTGAAGGAATTGAAGAAGCTTTGCACTTAATTCTCTTTGTATTCAATTTCCTTTTATTCACCATAAGTACAGAAGGCTTTTCATGCTTCATATCATTGTCCACTAAGAAAATGTGGATAAGAAGATTATAAAGAGACTTCTCAATGTTGTTCATGTTGAAATTTACAACAAAGTTCGAGAAGCTCTGGGGGAGTGATACACGAATGAGATCGGTACCCAGTTCTTTGAATATTTTAATCCCTATAACCTCCAAGAGCGCATTGTATCCAATGAACTTGACTACATGAGGCCCAGCTAGGGCACCCTCTCCATGCTTGCTCTGAAATAGAGCCTTAGAGATCTCAATCCTTTCCTGTCTTTCTCTCTCATGGTATAAACCATAGAGGTTCTCAAGCATGCTATAGGCATCCATGTATTCATGAGACTACATGAGACCATTAGACACTGATGATTGCATCAAACATTCAACGTCGAGTGCATCGCTCAGATTTCGATCATAGACCATGAAATAATCATCACTCACCCCTTGTGTAGGGGAATCAAGAAGTGAGGAATCCAACATGTAAAACTTTCGTTTATGGTGTAGGATAACCCGAAGGCACCTAAACCACTTCTGAAAGTTAACATCGGTGAGGATATTTTCTTTATCCAAATTGATCATAGAGAAAAGGTGGTTGAAGAGTTTTTCATGTTGATTCTACAAATTAATAGAGTAGATTTATCAGTACATTCTTGATTACATTTTATGACAAATAATAAATTTTTATTAAGTCTCACATTATTTTATCAAGTCCCAATGGCCCTCACCATTGAACTTGGAATGTCCAGTTACATTGACATTCCAGTGGCAATGATCCATATTCCCCTTTGCATAACCCCAACAAGGGTTGGTCAAGCTATTTAAAGGTATTTAGGTAGGCAGGTATTTACCAACTATGAACTTATAGTTCCTTGATCTATTGAGTAGACTCCCCCATCCTGAAATCCTAGCTTAGATTTTCTCAACACTTTCCTCCATTTTACAACAAGTCTAGAATGGGCTACTCCTCTTGATGTAAAATGTTTAAGTCAACCTGAAACTTTCATAATAGATTCCTTAATAAAATTAAGTGTCCCAACCAGGGTTGGTCAAACACATAGTTTTATTGGGTATTTCCCTTAATCAAGTAACAGAAGGCTTGGTATGACTTAATATGGTATTTGAGGGATTATATTCTTTATGCATAGTTTCGAATTATCGCATTCTTTTCAATATTAAGTGATTCTTTCTTAAGTGATTAACCATGTTCTGATAATGTTTATACATAGTCCGGTTTTTATTTTATTCTATCTTTGCATTCTTGTTTATTTCATAAATTATGTTATCACGACAATGCATACATAATAAATAAACCATGAAATCAGAAAAAAAAAAGAATAAGATGGAGTTATCATGAGCTTCTATTGGTTAGCTTATCTAGCGGTTTTGATAAGATAACCCTGACCTAGGAAAAAACACCTTGAAATGATGGTTCATGTTTTTTAGATCCCACCTATCCACATTTTTATCTTCTTGGGATGTTTTCACCTCAGATTCAGGTTCTAAACCATCTCCTCTGACTTGGTAGATCCTCCATTACATGGGGTTTACATTAAAGAACCCATGGGCACACATGCCCTACATTTTATTGGAAGAAGGCTCGTAGGCCAAAAAATTTAGATAAATTTAATTGAAACCATACACACACAAAGGGTCTTTGGTGTAGCTCATTATCATCCATTGAATGAAACAAAATTTACACATATTTAGTATTCAAATTCATTTAATCATTATTTTCTTTAAGATAATTCGCACTTGAATTCAATTAATTATGATCTTATAATTAATAAATTCTTTATCTTAAATTCTTTTATGAATTTCCTTGGGATTATTCTCATCCATATTCTTTTTACGGTGTCTTGTTACTTTTGGAGGAAACCTGGTGAAATTCCATTTCTGGAAAGTACATGGTCTGTAATCTATATTACATGACGTGTATTTGTTTTCACCCTTTATCCAAAGTACATGTCGGGGCTTTGGAATGTTTTCTGTACTATAGAAATTTTGTAGTGTACGTCATGTAGATTAATATAACACGACATATACTTTATTGTTACATAGTTACCGGCCTGGCAGTCCCGTGTACATGGTACATGGCTTCTCCTAGTACATGGTTTCACCTGGGCCAGATCGGACTACGCGATGTGTTGATTTAACATACACGTCGTGTATTCTAGTTTCCATGCACCGTTCAGTTCCGGTCAACATGGTGTAATAAATACATAGGTATACTCAATTCACATAGCGTGGTTTGGAGGACCAGTACCGGTTCATTGAATCTAAGTACACGGCGTGTAGTTTTCACTACACACTGTGTATTCTTGTGTTGTATAGACAGAAAGAGAGGCTCGTCCGGATGAGATCCTCATTTTTATTTTAATCAAAATTAAAATTAAAGGTTGTTTCTGTGATGTGAATCGAGAAACGAATGAGGAAGAACATATATCGTTCAATCAGTTTTATAGAATGATTTATATTGAATTGAATCAAATATAAATGCATAAACTATCAATGAAAATTAAATAACTATAATCCACATTGTAACCTCCCTCTAATACCATTTGAAGGTTCTGGGCACAACAAAAGCTCGTGGGTGGATTTTCCCACTTGGCTTTTTGTCATTAGCAGTGATCAATCCGGGATCAATACGACGATAAATGCCATACTCCACGGATCGAATCACAAAAATAGAAAAAGAAGAAGAATAGTCCTAGAAGAAGAAACGATGATCGGCACAGGTTGATTATATTTAATTTAATTAATTGACAAGAAGTACCTTTTATGGCATTATTTCTTTGTTGATATTTCTGATCACATTCCGATGTGATTTGTCATTACGTCATAGAATCCAAGTGTAGACTTCCCCAAGAGGTGATCCACATGTGCACCACATATCTCTGGACATTGCCAAAGGAATATTCGGGTGCTAGCGTGGAGAAGCCTTTTCTTGTGTTGTCCACCTTATATCGTCTTGATCCAATGGAGGAGGATCTCTCTCGGTCTTGAGAGAATTCTTGGAGGAAGGATTTCTTTCATCGTTGAAAGAATTATCCAGAATTGAAGCACACAATAATTGGGGAAAAGTGTTGGGGTTGTGTGGATATTTATAATCGGGTATGAGGTTATAGAGTTATGATAATAAATAAATGTTTTACGCGTTTTATTTATTTAATTAATTATTATTGAAAACCCAAATGTCGAATTATTAATTCCTTGACATGCACCCACACTAATTATAATAAATATTATTTAATAAAACAATAGTATATCCTCAAAATCCCAAATGGAAAAACTAAATAGTGTGTAATTATTAATACATGGCGTGTACTTGTTTTTCATAAAAAACTATACGTCATGTAATCATTAATACACGGAATGTACTGGGTTTTCATTTCCATTCCGAAATTTAAACTACACGACATGGAATCATTAATACACAGTGTGTACTTGTTTTCAAAAATAAAAACTACATTGCGTGTAATCATTAGTACACGACGTGTATTTCTTTTCATTTTATTCTTCCTCCAATATTAAAACTATTTAGGCTTCCTTGAATAATTATTAAACCATTTATGGGAAAAATCTTTATTCTACTTGAGATACTTGGATACACATAGTGGGTGACCCTCTAGGCCTCTTTCTCGTTGGCATTAGGCAGGCTTACCTAAAGTCTAAGATTACAATTTAGCAATGGGTCAAGGAACCCAAGAGAAAGAAGTTGATGCCACATTGATGTGTCACCTCATATGAACGCTTACCAGGAAATTTAATCCCTTTGTCTCAATATCTCATCAAGTAGGTTTCATGGCAGTGTCATAAACTTATATGCTTGATCTATCATTTTTTGACTTCCAGAAATAAACTCTTCATTACACCATGGCCATGGAATTGGAGCGATAGTTCTATTTGAATCAAAGGGCCCAAGATATCTACTTCCATAAATATGGGAGGAAAAAATATTTCCTCAACTTATCCATTAACAACATTTCATTCAGCACGCACCCAACATACCCTACTTCCCGCCAACTATCTTCATGATGGTTTTCATCAGCAAATCTAAGTGTGCGAGTCATGACATGAGTTAGTGATAATCTTTCAGTCTAAGGACCATGACACATGCTCGTAGATAGAAACGTCCGATGACACCAAGTCATGTAGAATTGCTACTGGCGGGTCTGTTCTTATAATCTCTCATCTTGGAGATTACAAAGTGTGAACTCCATGAGAGAGAGTCTCGTCTTCTTACGAGTACTCGCACATGACGGTTTGTATACTATGTTCCCTATCATAGTATGTCATCCAACCATAGAAATTTATTTAAAAATATTGTTATAGCGTTTCAAGGTTCTCATCATAGAGGGAATCTTCCATGACCTTATTAATGCAACAAATATTCCAGGACATTATTATATTATTGGCATGATGAATAATGAACAATATATAATAAGTGTACATTCACATAATCAACGTACAAATAGTTGGTTCTCAGGACACCAACTCTAACAGAAACCCTAGTAGCTATTTGTTCAAGGTCAAAAGGCTTAGAAATCCTCAAAAACCTTGTTTTTAGTTGCTATATCCTAATTTTTGAATATTTTATGAGATTTAGACTTCATTTAAGAGGGTATTCTAAACTTTTTTTAGTGAAGACTGAATTTATTCACAAGGATTATATTCATATAGACATTATAGTTTATAAATTTTATCATTTTTAATATTTTAAATTTATTTATAATTATATATATATATATTGTTTTATTTAGATATAATAAATCAATTATAAAAATAAATATTTAAACCGGTTTATATAAAAATTTATTTTTAAATATATTAACCATATTCAAAAAAATATTTATTATTCACTTTATTTAAAATAAAAAATTATCTATTTATTTACCTTATAAAAAATTATATATATATATATATATATATATATTTTTATACAAGTAATGTTTATATATAAATATGTGTGTGTCAATAATCAAATTATATTTATGTGTATATTCTAATATTTTTAAATAAATTTATAAATGTAAATATTTTTTCCTGCATTTTAGAAATACAAATATGTACATATGTTTGTAAATATGTGTGTATGTATGTGTCTGTGTGTCAATATTGTGTAATTTCATAATATTGATATGTATTTTTATATATATATCATTATCATTAGATATAATATATAAATGTATTAAAAATAAATATTTATATATACATAATAAGAAATTTATATCTAAATATTAATGTATTTGTAAATATGTATACATATATATATGTAAATATATATGCATATAAAAATATATTTAATGAATAAAATTTATATCTACATGTAAATTAAATAAACATGTTTTAAAAATGTGTTGAAAATTAATTTTATAAATCATATTAAAATAATTATTATCCCTTTTATTAAAAACAATATCTAACAATTCTGTTATGTTATAAAAATATATGAATATATATATATATACTTATACAAATATATATATATAAAGCTTATATATACATATATGTGTGTCGTAATAAACAGATATATTATCATATTTATATTCTAACATATATTAATGAATATTAGTATATAATATATTTAAATAAATACAAGTGTGTGAATATATATATATATATATATATATATATATATTGTTGGAGTTGGTGTCCAAGAACCAACTGTTTTTACGTTGATTACTTGTATACTCAATTACTAGAATATTA
The DNA here is from genome assembly GCA_963277665.1 of Viscum album. Taxonomy (NCBI): domain Eukaryota; kingdom Viridiplantae; phylum Streptophyta; class Magnoliopsida; order Santalales; family Viscaceae; genus Viscum; species Viscum album. Next base: position 1,677,521,976 of record OY728119.1, on the reverse strand, counting down.
ATAAAATATTTTATTATAAATTTTTCATTATTTTTTATGACTTTAATGTAATAATTCCTTAGAGTTTCTTTTACATTGATAGGCTCGTATCAGTTCAACACTATGATGAAAACAATGAAATTCCATGACAATATTCTTAGATATAGTTATATAGTTATTTGATGTTCTATGATGGGCCACATAGAATGTGGCTTTTAGGAACAAGTGCACATAATATGAAGGGTAATTTTCTCATGACATTAGCACATGGTAATCTCCAAGATGACAAATTATGAGAACAAACCCATCTATAGGAATTTCACATATTTTCATGTCATCAGATATTTCTATCTTAATGTGTGTTTAATGGTCCTTAGACTTTAATATTATCATTGATGGACTTCATGGCTCACAAAAATATATTTACAGACTAAAATTGTCCCGCCATATGTTGGTGGGAAGTAGGGTACATTGGTTGGATCATGAATGGAATGTTATTAATGGATATGTCAATGAAGGATTTGTCCCTTCCATCATTATGTAAGTTAATATTTTGTCCCTTTGATTGGGATAGAACCATCATACTAAATTCCATGGACATGATGTAATCATGTGTTTATTTCATATAGTATAAGAAAGACGTATCAAGCATATATGTTGGTGATATGGATGATTAGTTTTCTTGATGTGATATTATGATAAATGGATTATATTACACCACAAACATTTGAATGTGGTCTCATCATTGTGACATTATGTTCTTTCTATTAGAGGCCTTGAACCATTTCTTGACAATCTTGGACTTTAGTCAATCACTCCTAAGGCCCCTGAGAAATAATCCAAGAGCTTCACGCACTAATTGTTTCTGCTGATATCTATAAAATTTGATTTGAATTTAATTAATAGATTAAATAATATTCTCAAGACCAAGGGATAAAATTAATATTGTTTTATTAATCTCAAATATTTATTGAGCAATTTAATATTTAATGTAAATATTTATTTAGGTGTTCATTAAATGTTAAAGGAGATAAAATGGACCAAGACAACATTTAGTGATGAATATTAATTTGAAACCTGGTTAAATAATATTTTTTAATTCCCAAGTTAGTGCAGACACCATAAGATAATAGGGATAATATTTTTTTGGAATGTGGTTTAATAGTGGTTATTATATTATTTTAGGGCAGTCATATAATTAAATAATATTTTATACTAAATCATTTCTCTATAAATGGGTGTTTATGGCTATTGTGTAGGGTTAACAAAGAAACAAACTTTGCACACAATGGATTTCACTATTTAATTCTACTATCTCTCTCCCTCTCACGAACAAGAAACACAATAGAGATATATTTAAGATAAAAGGAAAAACAATCAACATCAATGGCACAAGACAATTGATTCACTTCTCTAGTACCTATAAATCATTTTTTTCTCAAATATAAAAGGATCATGTGTGGATTACCACTAGAGAGATTCTAGACTTGGATCCTTATATCTTAATGATGGTAATCTAGAAAAGTGTTTTTGTATGATGAACATCTACATCAATGAAATGATCCTAAGAAAAGGTAAATAATTTCTTCACATAAAAATAAATAAATTATAAATCTTCATGGAAGATCCACTATTGGGGTTTCAAGAAACTCTAGATTAAAATAAATTTTAATTTAACACCCCAAAATTCACTTCTACTGCATTTAGAAACTATAAGTAGTATCAAAGTGGTCACATTAAAATTTATAATATTTATTTGATTATTGAATGTATCATATTTAAAATTTATGATTCATTTATTTTATTAATTCTTCATTGATCTATTATCTAAATCTCTTAATCATATTCTAAATTTCTCACAAATATTATCAAGATCAGTAAAAATTAATGTAATTTACTTATGAAGATACCATCTGGAAGTGCCAAAAATATTGGATGGATGAAAAAATAACACACTATGTGTACTCCTTTAATACAAAGAGTGTATCATGTTCATTAAAGAAGGATACTCATGTGGATTTTGGGTCATCAAGTAATAATTTCACACCATGTGTAATAAATGCACCATGTGTAGACCATACAGGGTGGAACATGGATATTCTGGAGTACATTCTTTATAGATTGACTACACTCCATGTAGTAAATTCATTTTCATGATGGAAAACACAAGGTCTAACCACATCATGTAATGATTTCATCATGTGTATTTAATATACGAAATGTATTGGTTGGAAAACTGTGTAACTTGTAGGAAATGATTTTTATCATCTATACACATCATATATTTCATAAATATTTTCAAGAAGTACAAGATAAGTCTCAAGGCATGTACTATTTATATTCGATGATGTTAAGTACACATCATATAGCTGGATTTTATATGATGTGTGCATTACATGTTTACATGGACATATTAATATTAATTAATTACTCTTAAACATTATTTATTTGAGTTTCATGGGTTATTAAGTTGAAAGTATACACTATTCATTAGGTTTTATATTATATTAAAATTTTAGATAATTTTTTATAACATTTTAGACTATAAATTAGGTATGGTTATTATATCTTAAAGACTCAATGCATTAAATTGAAAAGGATACTAAACTTTTATGTTTTACATTGGTCATTAATTTAATAGTACATGCCATGAAATTATGAAACATTATGTGAATATAATATGTCTTATGAGTTCATTGTTTATAATAAAACCATAATGACTAATTCAGACAGGTAATCACTGGGTTGCTTCCAAGTACAAAAGTTGTGTAAAATTTTATTGAGTTATTTAAATAAAATAAAATTAATTTTTAAAGAAAATCATAGAGTTTGTGAATTTTTGGGATGAGGGTATGAAATAAGATAAAATTATTTAATTGAATAATAATATAATTAATCAGATCAATTCATGTGTGTTTTTTCTCATTAAAGAACATATTTAAATGAATTCTAGCTAATTATTTCAAATGAAAAATCTTTTCATGATTATGAATCATCATGTGCTTAATCAAAAACATTTTAAGTTGTGTAATAATTTGATTTAATTTAATTAATGTGTTTTCAACTTTTTTTATTAACATAAATTTTGTGGTCACTGAGTCATCCATCCCCCCATTATTATATAGGATCTGCATGTCCATCATTATTTATATAATTCCCCTTAACGTAGCCTTTTTTATCCTCAACAGTATGTGATTTATAAATACAAGTAACTAATGGAGTTTCCCAAGGTCTGTGGAGATGGTTCAAGACATAACCATAATGATTCCATCCTATGTGATACACAGGTGGATTACTGCAACTCATTCCAAGATCGACCAAAGTAGTTATTCTCCTAAGTCATAGTTTTAATTATTTTCTGATCATGAAATAAACCATTAGATAATCTCTTGATCTGATCATTTATTTATTTATTTTATGAATTATTTAATTTATGGATTCAAGATATTGATCACATAAATAAATGAATTAATGTGGAAATGTGGAATTTAAATAAATGGATTATGCCTAAATTGTTTATCTAACATGGTTAATTAATTATGTAAAAAATACTTAATATTAAGAAGTCATGAAAATGATAAATCATGATAAAATTTATACATAATATATTAAAATCCCACAATTAACTATTAAGTCAGGTTTTTTCCATCAATTACTTGATTAGGATTTAAACCAGTAAAACTAAGTGTTTGATCGACCCTTGTTGTAACACACACTTTTAAAAGGGGTGTTATTATGATGGTTTCGGTTTCACATAACATTTATACCTCCATAGTAGAATCCCTTCTTAGACATGGTGTAATTTGGAGGCATGTACTGAGGAAATCCTAGTTAAGATTTCCAGATTAGTGAATCCACTCAACAGATCATGGAGCTACAAGTCCATGGTTGGAAAAGACTCTCCAACCTAAATAACATCAAGTAGCTTGACCAACCATTATTGGGGTTATTCGATGGGGCATATTTATTCATTCCAGTAGAATTTTTAACCAACTAGACATTCTAAGTTCAATGGTGAGAGATATTGGGACATAATAAAATAGTGGAAGATTTAATAAAATTTAATTATTATTATTTCTCGCATAATTTGTAATCAAGAAATTTAATTATAATAAAGTATTTTTAAATTTTATAATAAATGTAAAGTACATCATCTGCATTATCCATACGATATATATTGTATAAATACCATATCCTAATAGGTAGTAACTTCCAAGAGTGTTTTAGATGCCTTTTGGATGTATTGTGCAGTGAACATAAATATTACATGCTAGATTCCTCTAATCCCAATATTCCTTATAAGGAGGTTAGTGATGAATATTTCATTATATATTAAAAACATATGAATTAAAAAGTCTACATTTAATGTTTCATGATATAATTTAGTTATAGTGACCTTATAATGTCTCATCAAAACATGGATGCTAATTTAATGCTTGATCATCTCTATAGTCTATACTAGGAGAGAGATAAAGAAGAATGGTTCAATATATCTAATTATATTTTATGGAGAAATATTGGAGAGGGTTTTTAATATGGGCTACATGTATCCAAGATCATTGGCAATATTGAGAATCTAGGGTTTATAAGGTTTAATGATTCTAAATAGCTAGATGTTGATCTCATTATTACATCACTCCCTTAGAGATTCTACAGTTTAGTTCTCAATTTTAATATTAAGAACATTGAGAAATATCTACCAAATATTCTTTCTCTTCTTCACCAATTAGATAAGATAATAAATAATTAAAATCATTTCATCTTTATGATTAAAAAATAAAATGAAAAATAAATGACCTTTAATATTAAAGATTTATCACACTCTTCTAGTAAGATAAGGATCAAGGGGAAAAGGGGAACAGGATGAGGTTTGTTTCACATGTGGAATTAAGGTCCAATGGAAGAAGAAATTCACCCATCCAAATAAGAAAGGGTAACCTTTTGGTGCATTTTATATCGAGTATAATTTATCTTTTTCTAAAAATTGGGTATTAGATAAAACTTTTGGTGAACACATATGTATTGAAATTGAGAATCAAGTAAATTTAGGGGGATTGAAAGAGTAAAGGTAAATATAAATGTAGATAACATTGATAAAAAAAATTTATAGATATCGGTTACTACCACCTCACATTTCCAATCATAATGATATTTTTTTGAAGGATTTCTATTTAATTCCATTTGTTAATATATATATATATGTATATATGTATAGACTTGATATAGATGGTTATAATTTTATTTATAGAAATAAATGTTGATACTTTTTAAAGGATAATTTTTTATATTAAGGAACATTTAAATGATGTTCATTATGTGTTTGACTACATAAATTAATGGAAATCAATAATGAAACTACTTCGAATGACTCATACCACACCCAAATTTGGAATCACTGACTATGTAATTTAAAAAAAGGTTTTGAAAAATCAACAAGATGTATATTTAGATTCTTTTGAACTAAACCCCCTTGGTTTATGTCATGCATGTTTACAAGTTAAAATGCCAAATCCTCATTTAGTGGTAATAGTGAAAGGTAAAAATATATTATTAAATTAGTTTATGCCAATGTGTGTGGAGAATTTACTATTTAAGTATAGGGTCAGTGCCCATAATTTATAACTTTTACTGATGATATTAATAGATAGGGTAATGTCTATGTAATGATTAATAATCATATTCCTTTGAAAAATTCATGGAATAAAACAATGAAGTTGAGAACCATCTTGGTGAGAAGATTAAGAAATTAGGATCAGTCCGTGGTGTATAATATCGTAATCATGACTTAATTAATTATTTATGAGAGTTTGAGATCCTATCTCAAATCACTCAAACATATATGCCTTAGTGGAATGGAGTAAGTCAAAGGGGGAACCACACCATTTTAGAATTTGTGAGATCAACGATGAGCCATGTGAGTTTTCCATTGTCCTTTTGGGGATACAAAATAAAAATAGCAGCACCCATACTAAAACTAATAAAATAAATTGAAAAATTATATTCCATAGGAAATTTGGATTGAAATACAAACCATGTTATTAAATTTACATGTTTGGGGTAGTGAATCATTTATTAAGGCCTCTTTAGGTAACAAAATTTCACCCATAAAACAAAGTGAGTATGAGTATAAGAGAGGTTAGAGAGCCATAGTTATATGGTTTCTATTACCCAAGGCTAGTGACCCATTATTAGTTTATAATTATGATCCTTTAACCTACATGGAAGTATTTTTGGTAAAAATGTTTTCAAATGGAATGAATCCTTGAATTATGAAACAGATTCCATGTACCAAACCCATGTCTGGATTTCTATAGATCCCCAAGTGGATTTCAATATCATTATCTTAAAATGGGTATTTAATAAGGAACTAGACATGGAAGGACAATTTAGAACCTATAGATCATGACTGGTTTCAAAAGGGTTTAAACAACATCAAGACATTTACTATGATGAAAAATCTTAACCAGTTGCAATGTTGAAGTCCATCATTATTCAACAATACATTATTTCGATCCATGACTATAAGATTTGGAAAATACATATCAAAGAAACTTTTCTTAATGGGATCCTTTAGGTAGTTTTCTATAAGAAACAACATGAAGTGTTTGTGAGTCAAAATGATTCCAATGGGATATGAAAATTGTAAAACTCCATGTTTGGATTAATGTTAGAATCTAGGTCATGGAACATTCAATTTGATGAATCCATAATAGAATTTGGTTTCATAAAGCATGAATGGGAGCCTTGTGTCTATATCTGGTTTAGTGGGAGTGTTTTCATTTTCATAATAATTTATTTTGATGACATATTACTTATAAGAAATGAGATACTAGTCTTACAGTCTGTTAATGACTAGTTGAATAAATGATTCAACACAAAGGACATAGGTGTGGAATCATATATTCATGGGATCATGATCCATCATGATAGATCCAAGAGACTACTCAACCTAAGTCAAAGTACATATACTAAAAATATATTTAAGAGGCTCAGTATGAAACGATGCAAGTGGGGATTATTTCTATGGTAACATAGAATTCATATTTTCAAGAAAGTGTGTTCACATAAACTAAGGAAAGATATAAAATGGTAAGGATTCATATGAGTGGATAATTGGGTTAGTCATTTTTGATATGCTATATAATACTATAGACATCACTTACACATTAATTATGGTAAGAATATATCAAGAAGACTTGGGTGACCTCCATTATATGGAATTTGAGACTATCCTTATGTACTTGAGATATAGAAATGAAATAATCCTGGTCTATAGAGGATATGTGGATCTATTCATTACTAGATACACATATTATATTATCCAAATAGATCAAGATAATATGAAATCACAAATTTGATACATCTTCACTTTTAATGAATGTAATGTGATATAGAAGAACTCAATGTAGGTTGTGGTTATAGATTCTACAACATAGTCTAATTATATTGAAGCTTATGAGGGTGATAAATAAGTGGTAGAGATACACATGTTATTCCATGATCTTAACATGGTACCTAGTTGTAAATATCCTTTCACACTCTATTGTAATAATACTACAGTGTAGTCCCTTAACAAGGATCCAAAGAAAAATCATTGGATTAAGAATATACTTCAGAAGTATCAACTATTTAGATATTTTTCTCAGAGTTTTGAGGTTGTAGTGAGCAATATTTCTACATAAGACAATGAAATGGACCCCTTGACTAAATACTTGAATCAGTAGAAATATTATTATAATGATAGGTCTAGCAGAATGAATGTCATAGGTAATTATATCTATTACATGTGGGTGTTTTTTGGATTTGGTTTTCTTTGAACAACTATTTTTACTTTGAATACATATACATTCAATGATTTTAATCTCAATAAATTATATTATTACAGATTATTCATTATTTTGAAAAAATTTAATATAATAATGTCATATATTATATGTTTCATTGATAATGTCGCATAAATTCCTTGTTATGATGAGGAACATGCAATGTCATGAATTTATTCATAAATATAGTTCTACCATCAAATAATGTTCTAAGGTGTGACTATTAGAGCATTACTATTAGGTGTGAGTACTCATAAGTTAATAATTATCCTGTCATGATGTTGTCACTAGGTAGTCTTCTATATGGGAGATTATGAGAACATATCCTCCAGTAAGAATTCCACATGTCTTAGTATCATAAGATATTCCTATATATTAGTGTGTCTAATTGTCCTTAAATTTAAATATTATCATTAATTATTGTCATGTCTCACACACATAAATTTACTAATGAAAACCACCATGTCATATGTTGGTGAGAAGTTTGGTATTATGGTTGCATCAGGAATGAAATATTATAAATGGATAAGTCAAGAAAAGATTTTTTTACTTTCCATATTCATGGATGTTTATATCTAAACCATATTATCGGAATAGAACCATTAAATTAAATTCCATGGACATGGTGTAACAATGTTTCTATTTCACATAGTCAAATAAAAATGTATAAGGCATATAGGTTGGGGACATGGATGTGTAACCTTCTTGATGAGATATTGTGACAATGGGATTATATTACACAAGGAGATTTCTTATATGGTTTTCAACATTAATACATTAAGTTCATTCAATTGGGGCCTTGTCCCATTAATATAGAGTAATATTGGACTTTAAGAAATCCCGCCTAATGATAATGAGAAAGAATCTAGTAGGATCACACACTAAGTGTTTCTGTTGATCTCGATTAAGTTCGATTAGAATTTAATTAATGGAATAAATTTTATTCTCAAGCATAAGGAAAAATATTATTCATGTGTTATCAATCACAAGTATTTATTGATGAATTAAATATTAAATGAAAATTTTTATTTGGGTTTTCAATAAATTCTACAAAAGTTTGAACTGACCAAAACAATATATAGTGAAAAATATTTATTTTAAATATGGTTGAATAATTTTCTTATGACACATGTTTGTGCGTGCATGACATAAAATTAAAATATAATAATTATTATTATTATTCATTTCATGGATTTTAATAAAGGTTATTATATTATTTTAGGGTTAACATGTAGTAAAATTATATATTAACCTAAACCCTAACTCTTTAAATAGAGGGTTATTTCTATTTTTTGTATTAATAGAGAAATAAAAAATCATTGTGGAACAACATATTTATCTCTCAAATTCCATTATATCTCTCCCTCTCAAGAACAAAAAACTCTAGAGAGATTTATTCTAGATCAAAGTATGAGTTATTAACCCGAATAATGCAAGATAATTGATTCACCACGCTAGCACCCAGAAATTAATTGGGATTGACCATAGATCAAAGGAGCTTTTGTGCATCACCATGAGATGGATTCTACACATAGATCCATATAGTGAAACCAAGGTAATATGGAAGATTGTTTTTGGACAATAAATATCTAAATTGAAGAAAGGATCCCAAGAAAAGGTAAATAATTTCCTCAGATCTAAATTAAAATAAATTTTAATTTAATGCCCACTAATGGTTCTTACATAGTGTCCAGAATCTATATATATGACACACACTCACACAATCATATTTTTTTATAAATTTATTTATAATTAATTATATAAATATATATAAATATATGACTAATTTTTTACATAAATATAGAAATAAAAATATATCACAAAAAACTAAAAAAATAATAATAGGGAAGATGTAAAGGGGTTAAAAATGAACAAGTGACATCAAAAGATAGATTCCATGACTTCACGCTGGCAAACAAGTAGTTGAGCGGTGGAAAAGTAATAAAAATGGTGCAATATGATAGCTGAAAATGTGGGGTGCATGAGAGTTGGGGTGTGAGGTGAGGTAGGGTGGGTGAGCACTCAAAAAATGATTTTTTTCAAATTTCATCAGTGTTAAAAAAGTGTAGATAAATAGTGTCATTATCGGTTATAAAAAAAATTATTGATAAAGGTTTCCTTAAATGGAGATTTTGTTTTATCATAGAAAAAAAACTTTTAACAATGGTTTTTTTTCTAGCACTGACAAAGGGGGCCTTTATCAGTTGTAAAACAAAACTAAAGATAAAGCCACCCATTATCATCACATTTTTAATGCTGATACAGTCTAGGTATTTTAATGCGTATTAGAATAAAAAAAAATTTTAATGCTGATAAATCCCATTAATAATGATTTTAAATGTGAGATCTGTAGTAGTATCTCCCATAACAATTTGTATTAGAGTTGAGTTCATTGAGTCTAATGATGTATTTCACTAGATTAAAGGTTGATATGTTTGATGGGGAGAATTATTTCAATTTATGGAGATTGAAAACACATACTCTTCTTTTATATAATGGGATTGATGAATCTTTGGAATAAGCTTGGAAGAAGATCACCATTTTCTCGGGTAGAGGATATACTATGAAATCTTTTGAGAATATTCACCCAAATGTTTTAAATAAAGCTCATTCTATATTTTTGTTGATGATAGGTGACAAGGTTTTGATATAAGTGGTCCATGAGTGTTCATCTAGGGTAATTGTTATGAAGATTTAACATCTTTACCTGACTAGATATCTTTTAGTAAGGGGGTAAAATAAAATTAATATTTATAATTTCAAAATTGTCCCAAAAACCTCTGTTTAGACTCATTTAGAACGTTTTACCAAGATGATGATTGATTTAGATAATTTAGATGCTAAAATTTAGTATGAGGACCATTCCTATTAATTATTGAATTTCTTAAAGAAATATTTTAATTTGTTTATAGATTAAATGATGTATGGTATTTATTCAATCACTTTAAAGGAATTAAAGTCATCTTTCTTATCTAAGGATCCTCTTATTCAAGGATTGATGATAGGGGGAAGTGGGTTGAAGTATGGGCTCAATTTTATCAGTTTAAAGGGTAAAAATAAAGGTAAAAGAAAAGAAAAGAATGATGGTAATTGGAATATATATTTAAATTTATATCAATGATGAAATACCATCCATTTTAAGAGATGTTTTCCTGAGAGTTTATCCCATGAAAACAAGGCTCAATAAAAATTTTATACCCAAAATATGATAATTTCAAGGATCTATAAGTTTATATATCACTATTTTGTATAAAGTAGGTGTAGCTCTAAGTTTCCATTATTCTACATTCAAAATATTGGATATGCACGTGATTTTCAAGGGCCCTTGTTTGGAAGGGTGGGTGTGGTTATGGTAGATTTTTAAATCTATTTGGGTTTGAATGGAGACTTGTATCCTATAATATTGTTGTGTTGGGATTATTTATTTTTACTCTCATTTAGAACTATATAACTTTTTAGTTATTTTATACACATCATTTTTATTTTTCCTTATTCATTTTCTATTTGAGTAATTAATTAGTTCTCTGGTTTCTTTGGGTATCATAAAAGAACAAGAGAACTAACTAATACCTCTAATTTCATGTGTGCAGATGTTTGTAGGTATGCAATTTAGAAGATCAGGTAAGTTAAGTTATGGGTTTTGGTGAATTCAATTACTTATATTATTTGTTTTTTCTCAACATGGTTTCATAGTTTCTAGTATTATATGTGTTATTATGGGTATAAATGTGTTGATGTGGTACATGATAGGCAGTTGGTTACTCCATACTGGTCATGTTTGAGTTTAGGATCTTTTTTAGTATATAATATCTACATTAGATGATTTTTTTGGATATTATAAGCCTGAAAGTACATATATCCAATGTTTTTTATGATTTATTTTGTATGGTGGAGATTTGTTAAATTTGGAATGTTTTTTATTAGAAATTAAAATCTTTATTTTTTGATTTGGTGATGCCATTAATAATTTACAATTTCATGTTTTACCCTTATTAGTTTTATTAAAAATAGTTTTTTTGTGGAAATTGAATGGCGTGGGCTAACCTTTTTTGAGCATCGACTTACCTTTACACATCAGCAGAATAACCCTTCAATGGGTAGAGAATCAGAGTAACTTACCTTTACCTAAGATGGGGAAACCTTTTGTGGATATGGTATTATTCACATTGCATATAAAAATGTTCAAGAAACCATTACATCGTAGTCGATCAACCCTCAGACATTTGGGTAGTGGGACTACATACCTTTACATAGAATACTAAGGACCTTTACAAAGCACAAGGAATTATATATTTGTTACAAGGACTTATTCTCAAAGATCCTCAATATACCATGATTACTGATGTTTTTTGGTTGTTCTAGGAATTTTTTTCTTCATTTTTTTAGTTACCTATGATCCTTTGTTGTGTATTGTGAGAAAAAAAATTAAATCTTAGATATGTTTGTCGCAGAGAGAAATGAAGAGAGAGGGGAAGAAGATGATATAGTGTGGGGGATCTTTTCAAGGCTTATTTGTGACAAAACTCATTGTTGACTATGGGAATTTGGTTCCATTGTATGGATCATAGTTGTGTGAGTATTTAGAATGAATAAAGTTTACAAAATGGTTTGGAGGGTTATTTGATTGGTGAGGTCTATCCCTAGTAAGGGGGTTTCAATGTGGCTTTTCTTTTTCCTATCAATCATTTTCCCTAGTGTTTTTCTTATGATTCATTTTTTCTTCCTAGGAAAGACTCATTTCATTTTATTCCTATGCCTTGATCTGTTATCTTTTTTTTTCATTTTCTTGTATTTATATTATAAGTTTATATTATTTTTAATAATAATAAAGTGGGGTGGGTGGTGTTCTTATCAATGAGTAGGACCAAAACTTCTAAACCATCAAAATAATGTGTTCCATTTTCTTTCCAGCATTATATTATTCTTAATATGGTTTTTTTATAATGTAGTTCTAGACGACTTACCTCTTTTTTGAATATATTTTTCTTATCAAAGCATATCTTGTCTCAAATCCAATTTTTTTATTATTCGGTAGGTCTTCTATTACTGCCTCCTACTATAGAGTATTGTGTGTCCCCAATGTTGTCCTCCCTTTAAAAAAATGATTATGAAAATTTTAATAAATATTTATAGTATTAACATAATTTGAGACTTTATTGAAGAAGTGATAAGTGGAGAGTATGTGGATCCCATTGTGAGTTTTACTAGATACCTTATACAATTCAACAACGGGTTCTGTGTTGTGGAATCAATAGTTGTACATCCTCCCATGGGATCTATTAGGTACTTACCCACATAGAAACAAGTATTTAGTGGTAGTTAAAGTATATTTAAATTTTTTATTTCACTAGAGGGTTCCCAATGATATTACATTGTGAATCTAGTGGGTTTAGATATGTAATCATGATAAATTACTATATTTGGGTATATCTAAGGGATCGTTTTTATATTAAAGAATGAAATATGTTATATCATCATCACTATATTAAAATTCACTTAAAATCTTTATAACACTCATACTATTTACATATATGTGATTAATTATGATTTTTTTGGGTTACCTTAAAAGAATATGGAAATGAAGTTGAAGAAAAAGATTTTTATTAAAATTAGAATGTAGAAATTATTAATATTTCAATGGTATTTGTTTAATATGGCATGTGAAATCATATTTTATTGTGAGGTAGAATCCCAAATAAGGGATAAATTTTAAGATATTATCTATAAGAATTTAAATAATATGCTTTATGTGTTGAATTAGATATTATTATACACAAGTTAGAGGAAACATTCTACTTTCCATCCTAAATATTTATCTTCTAAATGATATTATTTCATTTTATCAATTAAATTTTCTATTTTTAAAATCTAAAATAATTAATGAACATCTAATTTGTATATTACATAATTTTTATAGAATTCCTATTATAAAAAGTCTTATAAAATATTTGAATATGAATATCATTTATGAGATGTATAAATTTCTTTATAGACTTTAATGAAGTTCATCATTATTTTAAAGAAAGATATTCTTGTACTTGTTATGAAAAAACAATCCTATTGTGAATCATTATTTTTTTATGTTTTCATATAGTTATAATATTCTATTACCATTTTAATCTTTATCTGGATAAATCTATAAGGTTTTGATTGAATATTTTTTTTCAATAGAACATAAATACCCTTTTTAGCATATCAAATTGGATTTCTATATGCTAAATAAGAATAAAAAAATTTGGGGCTCAGAGGTGGGGGTATTAGTGATAACAAATTATAGAAAAAGGGGGTTTATAAGCATTGATAAATGGTGTTTTTTGTAATTTTATATCACTGAGAATGGACACCACTTTTTAGTTCCCTTATTGTGGTGAGAAAGGTCACATTGGATTTGCACTGTAAATTTTTAGTGATTCAGTGACCCATTAACAAAAATAGTAATATACATTTCTATAATTAAAAAATCAAAATGAAAAATTTGAAATCCCATATAATTCAATAAATAATAAATCACATTATTTGAAAACATATTTTTACAACCATTTATTGAGGTAACATTACTATATACAATGTCGTTGAAACCACTTTGGGTTAGTATTGTATTTTTTTAAATATGTTTCAAGGATAAAATTGAATAACATGAGGTAAATATGTGAAGTGGTGAATAGCTTGGATTATTAGAGTTAACATGATTTTTGAGAAAAGAATAATTTTTTTGTATAAAGGTGTTATGGTGAGCAGTGATTTAATACTATTATATGAGGTTTAACAATTTACCTTATGGACTATAATTATTGTGAGGTTTTTTAATTATTAATATGGAAAATACATATGATTAAGCTATTAAAAACTTATGTATATAATATATTGGAGTAGTTTCATGTGTTCAGGGGGGGTTCAAGGAGATTTAATAAGATTAATTAACATGAAGTAAAAGGTTGTTTAATGATTTTACTACTTGGTATTTTATATATATATTTGGATCAGGAAAAATTGGTTTATATAAAGACAGTTTTTTCCTTATATGTACCTATATATATCTTATATAGAGACAAAAATGGATGATTTTAGCAGAGTTATGCAATAATAAACCTTCCAATGAATTATAATATTTTAAGTTACTCTGATTAGTTGAGTGTTACTTCTTTTGATGATCAATTGAGATAATTTATGTGAAAATATTAATACTAAAAGATAGTAATATTGTTGAGGGTAACGTCTATAAATTTTTTTGGAAGTTTGAAGGCCTCATGGTTGATTAAGGCCAAGGAATGTTTTGAGTAAAAATGGATACCTATGTAAAGGAAAGTCTAGTTTATGTATTCAACATGAGGTTAATTTCACCTTGTATAAATTTCATGAAAAAAATCCATGATATTCATAAAGTTACATAATTATTAAGGTGCTACATATAGGTAATGTGATAATTATACATTTTTTTTCAAGGTATTCTCTGACCTTTGTAAATGTTACATTGAGATTTGGTTTTCTAAAAAGGTTTTTAAAATCTATGTAAAGATAATCCAAAATTTTCATGAGTTGAGTAAAGAAAATAGTAATATTTCATGAATCTACTAAAGTTAATGAGGATAAATATAAATTTGTATAAAGGTATATAGGAATATCAGATGTTTCATATCAACTAACTCACTCTCAAGTCAATTCTCATTATTGATCTTCATCTGCGTTAGTCACTTACCTTGATAGATCTTCACAGGGATTAGTTTTTTACATGCTATAGATCCTCATTGTTGAAATGAAATTTAAATAGTCACTTTACATGGTCTATATTCATAGTAAAGTTGTTATACATGCAGATGATCCATTGTGTTGAAAAATCAATACAGTCGCTTGTGTACCATGTGGTCGACCTTAAGCACTGAGATAATTTTTTAGGGCTCTAAAGTGTAAAAAGTTGAGATTCTATAATTTATATTCTAATAAAATAAAAGGAGAATTAACTCATAAAATTAAAGTTTTTTATTCATTAATAAAAAATCATGATCAAATACAAGATCATGATCCTAGATTAGATGATATGATATAAACTAGCTGAGATAGAAGAATATAATTCTTAGAGAGTAACATGCTACAAAATGAGATTCCATGTCACTATGCTTATGTAAAAATATCATGTGAACTTAAAGTGTTTTCTTAGAATATTTAATTAAATAGGAGACTGTAATAATTCAAATATCACGTGAATGAAACATGATAATCCTTCACCCAAATTTGTAAGAATAATTTGAAAAAAATATTTGATTTGGAGATTCTGATTTTGAATGAGACAATCCAAGACACTGATATATAATTATATTTCCATAAATAATTTGGAAAATATATTTTGGATAATATGTGTGAATATATAATTACAAGTGATCAATAAAATGGTGATATTAGATCAGATTATATGCATCCTTTATATTCTATGAGTCAAAAAATAATAGATAGTTCTAGTTTTATCCTTTCACACTAAAGAATAAGAGGGTATAGAGGGAGAAGTCTACCTATCCTACTGATCACACACAAAATGAGATAATGAGAGAGCCAAAATATATTAACTTTTTTTTCTATATAATTATAATGAAGTTTGATTTTGAATGTGCTACTATAGATCATTTCTCAATCTATATATTTGATAAAAATATCCTATTCTCATCTTCTTTAGAAGTCCAAGGAAGCTTGAGGGATCCCATATAATTATTGAAAATGAGCACATGAGGGACCTGGGCCATTATTGGTTTTATTGATTTAAGTAGATCCATGATTCATGGACCTACATTCCAAAGGCATGCACTCATTGGATGATTTGGCCAACGACACTTAGAGAACTCACATTGTTCGAGAGGATAGGAACTCACGATCATCTCACCTTTTTTGGGGGGGAATTATTGCCTATTTTAGGACTCTATTATATATCTAAGTCATGTTCATATGTTCATGAATACTTTTTTCATTCCAAATCATGTGTACACGGTGTGTCTTTGGGTTAACAATATCAATCATAGTATGCATGGGTCCAAAAAAATAGACAATACTGATTTAATCTATGTAATGAGGATCTCTGAAGTTTATCATCATACAAGGGTGGATGTTGTTTTTATGTTGGGATCGAACCCAAAAGATGGGATTCCTATGTATCCTCATGAGAGGAATCAGAACCCATGTATTTAAGTTCTTCTTTACTAGACACATCACCTTTTACAGTCATGTGATAGGGACCCATCAATGTAGTTTAATTCCATATAGCAAGGATGCCTAGGTGGAAGGTGCCTAATCAAGATTTGGAATTGGAATTATGAATAGGTTCCCAAATATACCCAGAAGTTATATAGTCTTTAGGATGAATGTGACCCAATAGGTGATATTACCCAGAAAACATTAGAGTAAGATTTGATTTTGGGTTTGGACCTTAGGGAGGATTCCTATATATCCTTGTTGGTTGGGAATTGAAGCCCTCATAGTTTGGTGTGATGGGAATAACGCATGGAAGATTACCATAAAGAAGGCATGATTTGTGGATAACATTTGTGGAGAAGGTTGTTTTTTATCTGGATTTGGGAATTACACCATAAAGGATGCCTTGATTATTTGGGGGTCATGATTAGGGTTAACCTTTGGGATGGATCCCCTTTGAGCTTGGGCCATAGACTGAAGTCCTACCTATCCTAGTTGGGGAAGGAATCATAGTTCATGTAGTTCAATGCATTTGGGTATTAAACCTAGGAGGATGCCTATTTGTGGTGGACATGATATCTCATTTAACAAATGAGATAATATGGATCTTGGTCCCTTCGAAGGATTTCTACATATCCCAGTTATGATGGGAATCAATGTTCTTGTATATCATTGCATTTGGTGGACTGTGTGAATTTTGTGATCATAACTAGCCTCTAAGACCATGTAATTCATGCTCATTATGAGAAACTAGAGAATGTGAAAGACTCAAAAAAATACACACATTATCTTTTCCACTGATATAAAATTAGGATGACGGCATTGGAATAGGTTGGGGTGTGAAAACCACCACATATGTTCAAAGTGACTTACTCTAGGAGGGATGAACTTAAATTGGTTTTGGGAAAGGAGAGGAAAGTTGATTCTCATGGAAGAGAAAATTATTTGTGATTTCCCTTATTTAACATTGGACCTTATTAAAGAGAAAGAATAGTTATTACCCTTAGTCCCTAGAATGGGGGTTTTCACATTGGTATCCCAAGTTTGGACCCTAGATTACCATGGGAAATTAATATTATAGACATTCTAGGGGTCCAAACCATTACAGGTATTACCCATTTGACTATACATACCATGGGTACGTAAACTCAGAAGGGATGTTGGTGCACCCAAAGGTTTTATCATACGGGTTTGGTGGCTTTGGAAGGTTCTTTGGCCTAATTCCATTGGACTACTTTGCAGAGAGGTTACAGGTGATGTGACAAAAACAAAAGTAAATTATTTGGTGCAAGAGGGTGGAACAACCTAGAATGCCCCATTCTACATACAATTTTATCATGTGCGATGGGGTTTCCCCTCCATAGCACATTGTTATGAGAGTAGGGCAATCTTCTGTGTACCGTTATGGCACAAGGACATAGATGTGGTCCGCGTAGCATTTTCTATGTGGAAAGAGGTTCCTCCTCCATAGTGCTTTTCTATGTGGGGATGAGTTTTGTCTACATACCATGGTGGTATGTGGGGTTGAGTTCTATCTATGTAGTGATTTTCTATGCGTCACCATGTTCTTTCTGCGTAGAGATTTTCTATGTGTTGTAGGGTTCCAACCACATAATAATTTTTTATGTGGGGCACCGATTGGAAGATGGGGAATTGGTCCTATGCATTGTGAGAAATTCATATGTGAGTGATGTTAGGTTTGTGGTCTAACAATTCATATTATATTTTCTTCCTTCATGGTATACGGAAGGTTTTACCTATATGGAATCATCAAAAGTTTCCATATTTTTAAATTCTCTTCTTCTTCCATGACTTAGAAGTACTTAAATTCATTCTCCTCACATTTCAATGTTGTCAAAGCCCCTCCATCTATCCCCCTCTAAGACCCTTTATAGAAGAGAAGATGAGCTGGGTTGGTGGGTCACACAACAACTTTTATAGAATCCCAAAATAGAATCACCCAGACCAAGTATGACTTGGTCAATAGAGTCCCATGGGGGTTGTAATTTGTGGAGGCACAAATCACCACCTTGGTCCTATGAAAAAATTAAAATTTGCAGACTAAAATTTAGTTTTCATTTCGTGAAAACCATCTGAGTCCATAGAAAATGGTATGTAGGGTGATTTTCTCCACCTTTGTTTCATAAATGACATCATTTTTTAGGGGAACAACACCATCATCTACCTCTTGCAAACCATTTTTTGGTGTTCGTTTGTGACATAGAATGCCATGCAGATCAGCATTCCATGAAGTATATTTTCCCTTCGTGGTCCAACCTTTTCCTTTTCCAATTTTTCTATTTGTAATATTATTCTTCAAGTCCTCTATCAGTTCATTTTTCTTACTTTTCCATATTTATGGGAACATTTGACTCCACTTTGCTGAATTTTCAGGACCCAACAAATGCCCCCCACTAGTAGAATACTAACCTATACCAATGGTTTGGAACCGTTGGTATAGGCCTCCAAACCGTTGGTATAGCCTATACCAATGGTTTGGAGAACCGTTGCGAAGTAAGCCGTTGGGATAGGTCTATACCAACGGTTTTCCTAAAACCGTTGGTATAGACCTATCCCAACGGTTTACAAAACCATTGGTATAAGTAATATGAAAATCTATTCCAACGGATATAAAACCGTTGGTAATTGTATTTCAAAAAAAAAACATGTGCTGGGATTTGATCCCACGACCCCTTGTTTATAATCGAAAGACTTAACCACTAAGCTAACATCACTTTTGTAAACATAATTTCATAAATATATATATGTATTATCATAATTATTTAAAATTTAGATTTATATAATGTTCTCGGGTAGCATACCTGGAAGAAATGAAAGAAGCTATCCCAATGGTTCTCAAAACCATTGGGATAGACCTATCCCAATGGTTCTCAAAACTAATGGGATAGGTGGAAATTTCTAGGGGGTGAATGTTGGTTTTGGGGGTGAGTTTTCCCAAGGGTTCTCTCAAACCGTTGGGAAAGGGGGGTCTTTCCCAACGGTTTGGGAGAACCGTTGGGAAAGGGGCCTCAAAACCCCCCCTTTCCCAACGGTTCTCTCAAACCGTTGGGAAAGGGGCCTCAAAACCCCCCCTTTCCCAACGGTTCTCTCAAACCGTTGGGAAAGGGGGTATATAAGTGTTGGGAAAGATCCGATTTCCAGTAGTGCCCCATTAGAATAGGGTTTAATCAGGAAAAAGAGGAGACTATTCCGATATAGAAAGTGGTCATGACATAAGTCATTTTTTGGTATTATGTTATACCCACAGGATGAGACCACACCAATATAAATGGGGGAAAGATTATTTGTTCTTTTAATGTATTCTTTCCAACTACAGTGGTCCCACAGATCTCTCACTCACTCGCTTTATCATACCAAAAACCCTCTGCGGTCACCTTCTTCAACAAAGTGGACTATAAATCCAGGAACTGGACATTAAACCTTCGATTGATGAGTTTTAATTTCCATTTCATGAGGGTCGTTGTGCGAATTTCTTGTTCCAAAAACCATTGATTCACAGTCCAATGCTTCGTGGGCCAGTGCCATTCAAGTGTCTGTAAACTATCGGTTCATAGATGATGCTTTCCACAAACTAGTGGTTCATGGATAGTAATCTCAGTGTAAAATTTGTACTTGATTCCATCAATATATAGACATTCCTTCAATCCTATTCCAATTTTTTTGAAGGCTATATTTTTATTTAAAGAACTTTTTATGTGGGGGTGAAATGGTGTCTAATCCTTAATGGAATGAACCCCCTTCCCCTATTACCCTTTCAACTATTGATGCCTAGTGGAAAGACATGGTATATTCTACTGAAATTACAATGTTGGTTTCCCTATTTATTCAGTCTCTAGATCATCTCCTTAGTGAGGGTTAGAGGGAGTATCCAATTTTAGATAGGCTACCCATTTAAGGATTTTGCATACCATACAATACAATGATTCTGAAACTGCGTCAGACCAACCAACATACATCTTAGATAATAAATAGCACCATTCCTAAGGCCCTCATTTCATCGAAATGATGATTCTTGCATAAGGATATTGCAGTTGGGTCCTTATTGAACAATACCCCTTGATCACTGGAGGATGCATTATTAGGGTCGAATGACAAGGCCCAATGCTACCGTAATATTTTCCAGAGGTCCACAAAAAATGAGCAGCATGGTTGGTCATAAAAATTGGTCCTTTGTTAAAGAGGTTCATTTGGATTGGATTGGAGGTGTAATTTCTAGGTTTGTTAAAGATGTGAGGAATTCTGAGCTGAATTGTTGACCTTGGGGTTGTACGAAGATGTTTGTGTATCCCAATCTGATTTTAATCGAACAACAACCCTCATTTCACAAATTTTGAGTAGATGGAACCCAGATATGAACACATTTCATCTATTCCATGTGGAGGTCGGTATTAGACAATAGGCTATATGGTTGATTTCAAGAGTTCCCATCATTGGGGATATGTAAGATGAATTCCTAACTCCCTCGTCTACTTAGGATGATAAGGAGAGGACATCTCCTCAAGCTAAATAGCTTACTGAAAAATCTAAATTTATTTTTAAAGATACTGAACGATTCTTGAAGAAATACATCCATTTTTATGAAAGGATTAATACCTTTTCTATGTGAAATGGTGAAGAGTCCCATGCTCGAAGACCCAGGTGCCGCCCAACCAAATACAATGGAAGATGAGTAGGTACCTACTGGCCTATCTTGGAAGAAGGTTAGTTCTATGAATGGGGATTGGAACTTCTTCTACATGTCGACAGCTTTTTTTGGATGATGGACTTTTTATCCATGTTTCTAAGTGGATGGATCTTAACAATGTAAGAATATGGTAGTTTAAGAGTCAAAAACAATTTTCATGGTGGCTCAACTGGATTTTGGAAAATGTATAAACCAGTCCATTCTAGTATTTGATAAAATCTATCACTTGTTGGTCCAGATCAGTGAGGTGAATCCACCTCACTAGCTGGTAGGGACTTTCTTATATCCGTTGGGTATGGATAGAATCCAATATATGAGGCATGAGTGTACACATTTATCAATCCTCTTCCAGTTCCATACATATCCTCAGAGTACTAGGAGGGTCATGTCGATGGGATGGAACACATAGGATAAGTAGGAAGAGTGGAATGAAAGGAATAAATGATAAATGATGGCTCGAATCAATTGTCAAGATCGATTTACTTATATCCCTTAACCCTCATATGCAGGTACTTTAGTGGCCGATGAATCAGAGGAATTTATTACTAGAGGCTACCTCTTTTATTTGAGAGAGGATATCTTAGTTTCCCATATTAATGGGGAGCCTATTTTTGAGGGATATTTTATTTGATGATTTGGATACCAATTTAACTATTTTGAGATGTTGTGTCCTACAACCATTAATAGCGCATTCCATAAAAAAACAAATTATGATATCCCGACAGTTGTGGATAATGTTTACCCAAGAATAAACAATGTGCAAGATTAAGCTTCCAAATCACAAGGGTTTTATTCATTCCCTTACAAAAGGTTATGATGATGAATAGATTTTATCATACCCAAATGACCATCAAGAAGAGCCAATTCCCATTGTCATGATACCTAAAGCATATGGAGCTAAAGGGAAAAATAATAAAGCCATTGATCACCCATGAACAAGGACATATCCTCAAATGTAAATCATTTTTGAGCCTTCAATAAAGGATTTTGAAGATTGGGGATTGATATCTTGGGTAGTCGGTGCTACTATTGAGGGATGACCACCCATCCTCTCTGATGATACCTTTCCCATGGCATAGAGGTAGTGAGATTTTCTAATGGGTGGTGAATATTTTTGTGATCATTCCCCTCGTGCATTTTGGTAGTTTCATCAGGAGATGGAGATCTCTTGGTTATGTTTCATCACCAACTGACATTTCATATGATGATGATCTTGAAAGGGTGGATTGTTTCCATTAGGATTTGGAAGCCATGATTCAAACTCATAAAAAATGTTGTAGATACTCTCATTGATTACTTTCCATGATCAGACCTGAGGTTGATGAGGATGATTATGATGTTGTTGATCAAACCAATGTCACTGAAAATATTGTCGATTTTCCTACCATGAATGGAGTGGGAGATTTCCCTCACTCCCATCCAATGTATCACAAGCATCCATCCCCTAAGAGATCAAGGGATGTAGAGGCACCCTGGAAGCAGTTGCGGAAAACGAAATCGGACACACATCCTTGATCAGATCCACCACCACTTTCTATCCCTATTATGACTGCCTTTCTAAAATCTTGGAGGGTCTGGGATGACCTAAGGCTGAGTGCTTTCAATAAGGAAATTTGGGTGATTCTTCCAAAATATCACTTTAATATTTAGAATTTTTGATGAGCCATTGTTCCTTCAGGGATATATGCTAAGGAACATCTAAATGAAGTAGTTGTGTATCTGTACAAGATGGTAACCTACCTTAAATATTCCAAAGAAAGACCCTAATAGTCTGATCAGGTGGTATGGATGGAGATAATCTCAGAAATGGATGATAAAGAAGGAGAGGTAGTTATCTTTTATGATCCCAACATTACTTTCTCTTTAATTATGAGTTCTAATCATTATCCCTACATTTTTAGGAATTTGGGGAGGCCCATGAGAGGGAACACTCTCTGATTTATACCCTCATAGGTACTAAAAATAGGGAACATTCCCAATCATCATATATTCATTTCAGTGAAGGTCCAATAAGTAACGAGGCAATAACCAACTAATCATTTGGGGTTCCTGTCCCTTCTGAGGGACAGGGGATATAGGAGGTACTACTAGCAGCTTCCATTGAGTCGGTCAGAGAAGCTGAGCCAACTGAGGATATTGAGGACATCTCAAGCCCCCAAGGGTCTTTAGTTCAAGATCAAACAACCCCAATTTCAATGGGGAGAGAATATCTAGAGGCGGAATCTTCAACTGCACACAGTGACCCTATTCCTTTAGAGACGATTGTAGCAACTTTATCGAGGGTGTTAGAGCAGTATGCGGAGCATCAATTTTTGGATGACACAAGGGAGATCATGAGTACCGAGAGAGTGACTACTCTGAACCAAATCAATTCTGATTTCAGGGAGGTGGTATCCTTATGATTCGATTACCCAATTGAGCATACTGATCCTTCTCCTCTGGGGGGTACATCCAAAAAAGAGGGGGATGTATCAACTTAGAGAAATATAGAGTTGTCCATCGTTTCTTACACCATGATAAGAATTACTAGGGGTATAGTCTCAATGAGTGAACTTTTGGGGTATAATGGTTTGGTGAGCCTGGTTCTAATCCATGGGTTCCTTTGAGTGATCCGAGGGTCTATTTACAAATTGGGGGTAAAATACATTCTTTTACAAGTGGTGATTCCTTAATGAATGCCAGATAAATAGGTACTTTGTGAAGTGGAGGTTTTTTTTCTAACTCTTCAATGGTTTCTTTTTTCTCTTAGGATTCAAACATATTCTTTAATTCTACATTGATTTCAGTATCACAACCATGAGAACATGAGACTGTAGTTGATAATTCGATCTCATCTCCTATTGAAACTACCAGAGAAGTGTCAAACAAGGCATCAAATCGCACCGAGGAAATTGGTTTGAGACCTTATCCAGTAACACTCAATCTTAAGTACATTTAAACCTCTAATAATGATTATGATGTGGGCCATGATGGTCTGTTCGTCCTATTTCATAATATATAGAAAAGTGTGGGGGAATATTTGGAGGCTGATTTCATAAAAACTCCTCACAGACATGTTGAACAGGATTTCCATGTTATAGATTATGCTTTTAGTCCTTGGGTATGTGGGGTTCAATTATCTTGGTATACATGACATAGTGAAGTAGGTGGTTGTAGCTAGAGAGGAAACTGGTGTTCTTGAGTCTTGTCTTTCCAATAAAGAGTACTTGTCTCATCATTCCACTTCCAGACAAATCCTTATGGATGAAGCTACCAAGAAAGAATGAGAAGTCACGAGGCTACAAAGTGAACTCACAAAGTATATATCCTTAGCATAGTATCTTGTTCCGAAGTTAGAGCAGATGAGAAAAGAACATTATCAACATTAATATGTATGGGCCCATGTCACACCCGTAGTCAATGAGTGGCATCGGCTAGTGGAAGAGGGGGAAAGGATTGACTTGATGTGGTGAGGGAGGAATATGCATTGTGGGATAGTGAGGTAGCCCATACTATAGAATTGTTGGAGCTCTTCCAAGCCATCAAATAATAGAATCAGGAGTTAATACAATTTTTTTAATCTTCTTAATGTCTTTTGTAATTTATATGCCCTGCTCATATGCAGAGTTTCCAAATTGTATATGCCATTGTTATCATTATTTGATGGAATGAGAACATGTTACTCTATAGTGTTTCAACTTTACCTCTTCTTGAAATTTAAATCAATTATAATTAACTGCATTTTAAACAATAATCTCAAACAGATGTCAATTTGGGTCCCAATCTGGGATATTTGGATTGATATAATCAAATAATGCTCTAAATTTTTTCCAAGACAAGGAAATCTGTGAATGTAACATGTCCATTTATAGGGTCACATGAAAGAACCCTGAAGAATTATGTATTCTACTTTTACAACCATATTTTTCCCTAATCCTGTTAGGATGTGGGCTCAACAGGGATAAATTGACTTTTTCTTAGGCTACCCATTGCATGTTTTTGATCTAACAAGATTTGTGTCTCTTTTTATTGTTTTATTTCTCGATATTTTACCTAAAATATATGATATGTAGGTTTAGAGAGCTAATGATCAACTTTTTTATAGAGTTCCCATTGTAGTATTTCATCCAGGTGAGGTTTGTTTATTTTTTAGGGAAATTTAATGTATTGCAAACCAGACCTATCATTACTGATGTTTTCAGTTGAACATCTTAGACCATGACTGGTGTTTTAGTTCTAACATCATAAAATATGACTTATGGGGTGAGGTCCCCAATTTGGTTTTATGGACTAAGGATTTCCTAATACATTTAGACACAAATGAGGGATGTTTATTTACTCTATGTTTTCAATTTATGGATATAGTATTTGGATATGAGACATGATATGGGGAATGCGATCCATGGGGTGTAGAGAAGTAGTAAAATTCTCTTCATCGTATGAATTTTCATTTGGTTGATGCACCCCTTTTTTATATAAAACATATGCAGACCTATCGGGGCATTGTGTGCCTAGTCAAACCAAGGATTCCTCTGGACACTAACCCTCTATTTCGGATGGTGAAGTGATTTTCCAGGAATGTGGATGTCTCTAGACCACCAGGGGTGGCTTGACAAAATGTTTTTTGAAAAGTATGAGGGAAATTTTATTTTCTATAATTGAGAAACAACTCCTAAACGTATTAAACTTGTGTAATGGATGGGTGAAGCACAATGTTTTTTAATTTCATTCATCTAAGATATTTGAGACTTATCGTTTAAAGTCAATTTTCTCTAACTAAGGGGATAAACCATTGATCTTTTTTCATGGAATTCTGACTATGAATGTTCTATCATTTTTAATTATGAACAAATGGAATGTGTGTAAACTATAATACTTGAGGTTTCCAAAACCAGGGAATGAGGTGGGACGTAAGCATCATAGATGCATATGGAGGTAGGATAAGCCTCTCCTGAGAATCATTTTTCCATTGGTTGACATGCCCCTTTTGTGGAAAATATATGAAGATCCATTGGGGCATTGTGTGCATGGTCAAACAAATGTATCCTCAAGATATAGACCATCCATTTCTGATGGCTAGGGATGATTATAGGGATTCAAACCTTTCTTGATGGATAATATGGCTTATGATAATGGAAGTTCCTGAACATGATAGAGGTCATTTCAATCTATACTTTCACAGGAGTAAGTAATAAGGTTATCCTAACATAGGCGCAGATAGGCTCCCTTCACAGGTCTGATCTTTGCATGGGAAGGAGGGGATAATTTGGATTATTGACTAGACCTAAGATATAAGGTTTGGTGTCAATAAATATTTTATGAAAATAGTAATCAAACCATATGTAGTTCTTAAAAAACCTCCATATGTTGATTTGGTTCACACATAGAAATGGGAAACTTCATATGGCTTGCAAGTTTTCCCATGAAGTGGGGCTCATTTTGGATTGTCCCATGCAGATTTATTTCATGAATAGAAACATGGAAAACATTACATGGTGTTTTGGGATGAGGAATGAACATTGGTTACAATGAATCATGCATTTTTAATGTCATGTGATTAAGACATTTCATATGGAATCCCCGTTTAACAAGAAGATAATCAGTCTGAGATGTCTTGACATGTCCAAGATGTGAGTAGTAGGGAAAATGTAAACCAGGGTTTCAAGGGATCTATATCCAAGAGAAATGATATTGGGATTCAAGGGCATTGGGCATACGGAAGTTGGAAAAGAATCTCTTTGAAGACAAATTTTTCTTTGGTTGATGGGACGCTTTAATTTTTATGGGAATCATATGATGATCTGTTGGGTCATTGTGTGCACAGAAAAATAAAGGCGTTCTCAGGACATTGATTATCTACTTCCAATATCCAAGGAGCTTTATGAAGATCTGAAATTACTTGAAGCACAAAGTTTGATGTATGTAAAGGATGTGTCTGGGCACATCAGAAATTTTCAATCTGCGTTTATCCATAGAGTTAGCAACTCCGATAACATATATTTGATTTGTACATAGAGTGGAACATTTTGATTCATTTTTTGGAGCTAGACATGGGTTTGATGAATCGAGTTTCATAAAATTAAACTCTCGGCATAGGTTTGGTCTATAGGTAGGGAGGGGGAATTGTAGCTATATGTTTCCTCTTTAGGGATGCCTAAGATCAAAATTGTTTATCCCAGTGTTAGTGTGTATCTTGAGTGGATAGGAATCAAGACAAATGTAGTTATTGAAATTCCTTGAAGTTTAGTGTTGTGTGGCTAGGACATTGGTCTCACAATTTCTAAGGGGAGAACCCTTAATTTCCTTTTATGGTTGTGCATCTAGGGATAACCATTTGTGGATTCATTTTTGCATGGTTTTATAGGGAATCCCTTACCAATGTACCTAATCCCACATGAGTTGTACTCAGTGTGGGAAGAAAGGGGTAGCAAGGGTTTAAATCCCCCACCTATGGATGGTGTAATCAAGGAAAGGGGTATTTTATACTTTGAGTTGTGTTGTGTAGTTTAACATCATAAAAAAAGTAAACTTTATCATATATTTTAACATTATTTTATTAGGAAAATGCCCATACAGTTTAGCGTCATGTGGAAAGGACTTGAATTAGATGCAGTTCATTATCATGTGGTGAGAATACTGATAAAACAATGTGAAAAGGGGACATTGGATTGATCATGAGATGGTCTTAAAAATGGATAAAATTTGGGATTTCCCAATTCTGACATAAGGAGTGATCATTTATATATTTTTTTCATTGGTGGGTGTGGATCATAGGATCTGGGTGTCACTACATACCATATCTGAGTAAGAATCAATCCGATCCAAGATCTTTTAATGAGATCTCCCTTATACGTAGGTTTTTTCCATACAAAAGGGTGGAAAGGAATTTTTTTACATCTAGGTGGCTAAAACAGAATGAAATTTCAGGCATCTCTACATATCCTATGATCAAATGAATAATTCCATACATAGTTCTAGATTGAACGTGCACTTAAACATTATACAGAACGGACGTGGGTGACTCACCATTAAGGGAGATGGATTTAATTGATCCCTGTTATTTTATTTATTATGGTAAGGATGTTGGATGCACATTTTAACATCATTTCATAGGGCTGAATTTTCATATAACTCATGAGGAAATATGGTCTAGTTAGGCCAAGATATTCTGGAATACCACATCTGCGAGGGAGGGAGAAACTATAAACCCTGACTCTGGGATCTCTAAGATCGAGAGAAATGATATATGGCATGGAATTCATTGGGAATATAGAAGTATGAAAATCCACTCCTAAAGGATAATTTTTCTTTGGTTGAAATTACTTTTTTATATGGGAAACATTTTCATAGTCATCGAGGCATTGTGTGGATAGTCAAATGAAGGTGTATGTATGACACTGACCATCCATTCCTGATGACTAGGGATGATCATGGGGATACAAAATTTCTTAGGGCACAAATCTTGATGCATGGAAGGGGGATATCCAAGTACACTGGAAATGTGATGTCCAAGATTATCTGTGAAATATATAATCCCCTGTAGATCCAACTCTTATGCAGGGTCATGACCTTTGACAAAACCTTTCTATTGGAATCAAAATTTGGAATCTCCCACATAGATCTATATTTATGTGTAGGAGATTGGGGAAATTTGTTTCTTTTTCATTTTGTGTGGTCAGACCTAAGATATAAGATATGAGCATCATTTTATATCCTATGATAATAGGAATCATTCCATACATAGTTCTATGAATTTGTCTCCCTGTATAGGATTTATCCATACA
The DNA here is from genome assembly GCA_963277665.1 of Viscum album. Taxonomy (NCBI): domain Eukaryota; kingdom Viridiplantae; phylum Streptophyta; class Magnoliopsida; order Santalales; family Viscaceae; genus Viscum; species Viscum album. The sequence continues at coordinate 1,677,492,532 of OY728119.1, read as the reverse complement.
AAAGGAGGGGTATTTTTTGTTGAAAATAGCTGGATAATGATATGGGATTCGGGAACCAATACATATCCTTCAAGGGAAGGAATCAACCCACACATAGTTTTGTAGGTATTATGTGGTTTAATGTCATATAGTTTAGATTTGGGTTCCCTAATGTGGAGGAGATTACCATCGTTCCTTTTGAGGTCATTCAACTGGGACCATGGAGACCGTATTGTCGATTGATATGCCTTAACCTTATGGGGAATTCCCAACCAAACCCCTATGTCCATGCCAGTTGTCATCGATGTGAGAAACAAGGGAAAATGAATTTGTATTCAACCACATGGGGATAACATAATGAATAGTTTGTGAATTTTCCTTTTTGGACTTTTGTTATGGATAAGGACAAATTTTGAGGTCTGGGTGCCACTACATCTCTTTGTGGTGATGAGAATAAGATGTTGTTTGATGAATTCCACATGAACTGGTCTGCCCATATGTAGGCGGGGGAAATTTTTCGAATTTGGATGGTGACTAGACTAGGGTGTGGAATCCCGACATCACTCTGTATCCTATGAGGGTAGTAATAAAGCCACACATAGTTCTATATGTAAACTAACTACACTGGCATGACCCATGTACATAATGGGGTAATTTTAAATAATTATTTTGATGTGATGGTCCTGTCATGTACCTTTACTCTGTATTTGTGTGGGGGGGGGTAAATTCTTACTACCATTCCTAAGCTCTTGTGATCCAAGCTCAGTGTGAGAAATAAGGAATATAAAAAGTCTTATTTTGAAATATCTAGAAAATAGAGGGTGCACCAGAGGCCTTTAAATCATGTGATGGTTTGACCAAGACTTAGGGTCAAGGACTCTCTACATATCCCATTGAAAAATGGGAATCAAGCCGTATGTAGTTTTGTGAAGTCTCCCTCCAACATTGATTTAGTATATGTGATAGGGGGTCCTTTTGGTGGTAAATAGTCCTAAAACATGGGGTATAGGTGTCACTAAGTATCATATGACAATAAGAATCAATCCAAAAATAGTTCTGGAACTTGTAGGAAATTTGATATTAATGTCGCATTTATAATGTCATTTCTACATAAATAATTCTATAATAGTAAATTAATTATATTTCATCATCATTTATTATAATAACAAATGAAAAAATATAATAACTTACATTTTGGTTTTAGTTTGATGAAAAAAATGACATTGAAAAATATGTATAATAGTTTCATTGTTGGATTTCTAGAAAACTGACATAAAAAATGCTTAACTATTTTTTTTGGAATCAATTTTATTAAAAAATAATAATAATAAAATAATCTTGGATTTTTAGTGTCATTTAGTTTGAAAAATGATGCTGAAATAAATTTTTTTTAATTTTTTTAACATCAGTTTTTTTAAAAAACTAATGCCGAATACCTTTAAAAAAATCCCCCATAGAAATATTATTTTTTTACTTTGATTATTCTTTATTCTCTCGACCAACGATGCTTCTGAGGTCCTATAAAACTTTTATGAAGACTATTGTGGTGAATCTTTGTTCGATTTGAATCATGTTTTCATGATCCCTAACCATCAATAATTAATCTTTTTCCTTGTTTCAAGATCCAGGTTTTTATTTCATCACCATAACTCTTTCACAATCAATTAGCACTCGGATTATATGGTTTCTATCATTATTTTTTCTTGTTCATTGTTTTTCAAATGTTATAATTGTTCATTTTATTTTTTATTTCAATGAATTCAAGGGAAATTATCTATATAATTCATCTCCAATAACCCTATTACGGTTGAGAAGAACCGTAACTAGAGATTTTGTTGTAGCTCATTTCTCTTGTTTGTTTCCAAATACTTTAATTTTTTATTTTATTGTTCTTCATACCAATGAATTCAAGGGACATTATCTATATTCAAGATCAATATTGTTGTGTACAATCCAAAAATTTGCCTATGGTTTGTAAAAAAATTATGCCATGTTCTTTATCTATTAGTTATAAATTTGATTCACTCCTCTATTTGTTTGTATGCATTCAACATTTAATTATAATTTTTTTAATGTTTTTTAATTATATAAATTATTTATATGATTTTATTATCAAATTTTTTTGTTCTCGGTTATAACTAAGAGGAATACGGATTTCTTTTTGGATGGATCTAGGTAGAACAGAAGTAGTGTTTTCTGATAGTCGTTTAAAAAACTCTATCTAAACATGACATAAATATCTTTATTCATTTACTATGGTAATAAATTATTTTTTATAATTATTTATATAAATAAAATAAATTACCTACAATAATCTATATTTTATTTTATACCTAATATTTATTAATATCTCTCACTTGATCATAAATTTTTTTGATTATTTTTTTTTGTATTTAAATTTTATCTATTTATATATATATTTTTAAATGATTATATGTTATATATATATATATATGTGTGTGTTTTTATATACATGTATATATATCAGTTGAGAATATTTGTGATATTTTAAATATTTTATTCTAAACAAGTCATCTAATTTTGGATCAGCATGACACATCACACAAAATAAATACCTAGAGTAGATTAGTTTTTATTTTATTTTTAACAGTAGTTAATATTTCAAGAATTACTACCAATAATTTTTATTATGGGTTACTATGTTTAAAATTTATCTTTATATATATATATATATATATATATATATATATATATTTAAATGTTTATATTTTTTAATATAATCACTAATTATATTATGATTTTGGGTATTGAATGAATCTTAATTGGATAAATTTAAAAAGAACCACTAATGAATATGAAAAGGAGTTGATGATTTATTGGAATATCATAAATTAAATCTTCAAAACACAGATTTGATTTTCTATCCAAGTGTGAAGTGTTTGAATATGTGAAAGTTAAAATCTATAGAAATCAAGAATCATCTCATTTGTTATGGTTTAAGCCTTAATTATAAACATTGCATTCTACATGGTGAAGGAACTATAAATTCAACATCTAATGTTGATCAAAATATTCATAATGAGAAAAAATATTTTATTGAAGAATTAACTCATGATATAGATATTGAAACCATTGAAAAAATATCATGTTTTGAATGGTTGTATGGTGATTCTGAAAAAAACCATTAATCCTGGGTTGTAGTAAATATTCCATGTTATCTGCATTTTTGAGAATTTTTAACTTGAAAGAAAGAAATGGTTGGAGTAATAAAAGTTTCTCTAACTTACTTGAGATTTTAAAATACCTACTTCTAGAAGGAAACGAGCTTCTAGATTCCAATAATGAGGTGAAGAAAATATTACGCCTAATGGGATTGGGTTATAAAAAACATACATGATTTCCCCAATGATTGTGTGTTGTATATGAAATAATATGATTTTTTATCAAAATGTCATACATGTGAAAGATCGCACTATAAGATGGATGAAAAATTAAATTCTTATTCATTATTTGGTACCAAAATCTAACCTCATGCTAAATAAAATAATCACTTCCAATAATCCCTTCATATAGTTCTGATAAATTACCTCTGATTCATTCTCAGGTATAAAAATCAAAGCTCCTACTAAAGAAGTTTGGCACCATCCAATAATTCGTCATTTAATGCATTTATTTTCAAAATCAAATGATGAAAAAGGTGTAATATGACATTCATATGAATGTATCTCTGATGGAAAATTATGTCACCTCTACTGACTCATCTCAATGAAATATATTTGATAAATAATTTTGTAGTCTTGGAAGTAAAGTTAGAAGTCTCAGAATGGAGTGTCTATAGATGGAATAAATCCATATCAGAGCCTAAGTATCCAACATAGATCATGGACTATTTTTTGGTAGTTTTAAAATTATCCGTACATAAATGTATGGGTAAAAATATGTTATGATGAGCTCTATGATTGTGGACCAAAATATCTAGAAAATGATATTGATGGGGTTTTTTACAATTGATTGATGATTTGAAACTTCTACGGGAGGAAGGTGTTAATGTTTTTTATGAATACAAAAAAGAGTATTTTATTTTTCATTATATGTTAATGTTAAGTATAAAGGACTTTATTGCATATGGAAACTTATCTGGATATATAGTTAAGGGACATAAATCTTGTAAAAAAAATCACTAAGAGACTTCATATTATCAATTATAGAATGGAATAATGACTGTGTACAAGGGATATCAAATTTTTTTTCCCAATTGAACATCCTTATAATATATTGAAAAGGTTATTTAACATTTTATAAGAACTAAATATTCTTCAACAAGTATTTTTAGTTAACTAATATTATGAATGGGTGAAAAATGTTGATTTGACATTTGGAATGAAAAGTTGTTCTGTTCTTCAAAAAAATGTCTGGGAGAAATGGTTTATTTTTTGAACTACCTTATTGGATATTTTTTGATATAAAACATAACATTTATGTAATTAATGTATAGAAAAATATATGGGATAGTTTTATTGGATAATTGTTATACATAAATGGAAAGTCAAAATATGGATTGAATTCTAGATTGGACTTGATAACAATGGGAATACATTTGGAGTTAGCTCCCACTATGAAAGGAAACATAACATATATATCTTCGGCTTGTCACACATTCAAAAATACCAAGATGTTGAATTTTTTAGTTTCTATATGGTAAAAAGTACCTAGAGGTTATTATTCAAATATAAAGAATTTTTTGTTAGGGAAGGATTTAAAATTAATAGGTATGAAATCTCATGACTATCATATATTCATGAAACAACTGCTACCGGCCGTACTACATGATCTATTATTTCAGGTGTCCTAAAGACTATCATCAGGTTATGTAATTTCTTCAAATCCATTTGTTTCAAAGTTGTTAATCCAAAATTATTATATGAGTTGGAGAATGAAGCTTCTCTTATAATATTCCAACTAGAAATTTATTTTCCACCTACATCTTTTGATATAATGGTTCATCTCAGGATTTATCTGGTGCCTGAGATAAGAATACGAGGGCCTATTTATTTACGTTGGATATATCCCTTTCAAAGGTATATTTAAAATTTTAAAGGGATATGTTAAAAAAACTTATCGATTGGAGGGATATATTTTTCAAAAATATGTATCAGAAGAGGTTATTGAGTTCTTTATAGATTTTTTGTATGTAGTGGAGCATCATTGTCTCCCTATATCTCGGTATTTGAAAGACAATAGTGAAGGCAAAGAGATTCAAGGATTAAAGGTAATTTTTATTGCATGTGATGAAGTGATGCTGACACATTTATACATTTTAAACAAAATATATGATGTTCAATCAAATATATCATCACATATTACTAAATTAATGATTTTATATCCCAAAAGAAATGGAAATTGGTTGATGATTGAGCATAAAAATACATTTGTTTCATGATTTAATGTAAAATTGATCGCAGATATATCTACATCAAAATCATTGAAATGGTTGGAAGGGGGACCATCTCTTAATGTTAAAACATGGTCTGTTTTTAATATTAATGGTTACACTTTTTACAGAAAAATATGATAAGGGTATCGTTCAAACTAGTAGTGTGATTGTCATCACTGAAGTAATGCATTTTTCAAGGAAAAAATATAAAAACCCAATTTCTACATCGTCAACATATTTGGGAGTTCTTGAGGATATATGGAAAATTAATTATACAAAATTTTGATTTACAATTTTTATATGTAATTGAGTTGATAGCAATAATGGTCTAAAACACGGTGATTGTGGGTTTACACTGGCTGATTTGAAAATATTTAATTATAATGTGGAACCATTTATCATGGAGACACATGAAAAGCAGATATTTTATGTTATTGATCCATCGAATTATTATTGTTTTGTCATTTAGCAAGGTAAAAGAAACAATTTGGGTGATGAGGATTATGATGACAATGATATTGATTTATAAGAGTCTTATTCATCTATTATGTGATTTCAAAATGTTTACAAGGACTATAAGGAAGACATGGTGCACGTAATACATAATGATCATGAAGAAGGAATATAAAAAACAGTAAATTAGACTCCCAATTATTATGTTAATTATTTATATTTTGTTTATTTCTAGAAATTTACATGTTTAAAATTATATTTTTAATAGGTTTACTCACATATATTTTGTTTATAAGAATCATAGCATAATGTTTTTTAAACTTTCAAATGTGTGCCTATTTTTTTAAATACATATTTTTTGTTATAATTGTTTCTAAAAATTCAGTTTTCTAATGATATGAAGGTACAAAAAATTTCATTACACTTTCTTGTGTCAATGTCAGATATAGAGAGAGATGATAATTTACTGAGGTATATCTATTTTTTCATTTAATTAAATATTAAGTAATAGACTTATTTATTGAAAGAAACATTTTAATTTGTAAAATAATATTTGCAAGACTACTGATTCATCTTAAACGGATGAGACTTATACTATTACAATAGAGAAATCAAAGATCTCATGTTAGTAAATGTGGTATTACATGTTTAAAAAAACTATCACTTTCACATGGAAATGATAATTAAATATTATTTTTGATGATAATAATAATTAAACTAGTCCTAATATAGTTCATTTAATTCATTATATATCAATACAGGTCCATTGTAGGATTACAATTTTATATTCTAATTAGAAGTCTATCGACAGGATGGAGAAACAACAATGTTGGTAGGTCGTGAAGGTAAAAAATATCAATTGATTTATGTTATGTAATTTTTGCAAATTAAATATTCTAAATGACATTTTTAATTTATTCAATTACAGATGGCATTAAATTTTGAGGAAATAAAAGAAATTAAGAAAAGACATATCTCTTTAGTGGTAGTTCGATGAAGATAGTTTAAAACAAAATTGAGAAAAAAATTATTTTCATGTAAAGGAAAAGTATGAAAACCCATGCCGCAAGTATGAATTTATATATATAGATACATGGAAGAAATGTTTTGACAACCCACATGAAGAAAAATTGAAGGCATTATAATTATTTAATATTCTATAATTTTTTATATATTTATCTAATTAATTATTACCTTATTTTTATATAATAGTCCTCTGGTAGATTACATCCAGAGATCCCGTTGAAAAATCTATTCCCTCATACTTTTTCATGTGGTGTGTATTGGTTATTGGAGAAAAAAATGAATGAATAAAAATTTGAAGCATTAAGAGCTTGGTCTAGTAGTAGTTTAGAAGAGGCTCAGTCTGGTCCACCATCTCCTCCCACTCACCATGAAAAAATTAAATGTGCGAGAAGAAGGAAAAATGAAATGTATCTTATAGATAAAGCTTATAAAGTAGCTGAAAGAATTGAAAGTAAATATTTTTTATATTTCATTGATGCTTTTATGTTTTAAATTTAAAACATTGATATGAAAATTTAATTTTATATTTTACGATGACCATAAGGATAAATATATCCAATTCAATTATATCCCTAAGGGTAGTATGGATATCTTATATATGGATTTAAGAAATCAATAACACACAGGCTGAGTAAGACGATATGAGTTAGGTGTTTGTATTAGGAATGTGTTTTGTAATCAAAGTAAGCAGTCAAGAGATCCAGAAATTGATTCCCTAAATGATGAGTTGAATGAAATGACAAAGTCCATGTAGGATCAAAGTCAATTAGTTATAAAATCTACGTTTGATCAATTGATGAGACAATCACATCTTGCTCAGCTTGCCCAGTCTTCCCAGCCTTCACAGTCGGATGCACAACATGTACAGACTGCCCAACTCACCCAGCCCACCCGGTATGCCAACTCAGATCCTCCACCTACTCATTCATACCCGACATTATATTTTCAGTCATATGATGGAGATTCATTTTTACATATTAGAGCTTACAAATTCAAAAAATGTTTTGTGGATTCTATACACCCCCATCAGATTTAGTTGGTTTATGTCTAAGTATTGATATATGATATTATTGATCATAATTTTACACTACCATTGCCTAACGAAGAAGTTACTAGAGTTGGGGATTTTGTGGGTATGTTTTTTTAACTTTTTCTATCTAACCGTCTTCATTATCAATCATAAAATGTGGTGTTGTTTCAAAATATTAATTAAATTTGATTAAAAAGAACGTATATTATTTTCTAACATTATTGTTTTATACGATTATCTAGAATCATACGAAATGATAAAAAGGAAACAAAATGTTCAAAATTAACATTTATAGATACTTATATTTCTAGAGGGATAAAGAGATTATCATATATTTTATATTTAATGGATATTTTATATGAGTTTTAGATGGAGGATAAAATATATGTAAGAGACTATCCATATAGAATATTTAAAAAATATATCATGGATCTCATAGAGTTTCACATCTCAATGTTCATATGTTGTAGTTGTTTTCCATGTAAGTTAATTTATGTTTGAGTTTTAAATTTCTTTTAAATAAAGATGATTTTAAGTGAATTACTATTTTAATTATTTAATTAGGTATTTATCTACACTTCTGATAAAAAATCAAAACACTTGTGTTTATGGTTTTATGTATTCAGAATTCATTTCAAAGGATGTACAATATGTGAAGACTACTAATAATGTTAAATATATATCTGATAGATTATCAAACATATATATTGGATTTTTTTACCATTTCTTGATGGGTAAAAACACTAATATAATTATGAACTAATTTTCATTATAATTTCATTAATTATAAATATTTCTTATTGTAGGGGTCATTGGATGTTAGGTGTGTTTTGTCTTAGTGAATTCACTTTATACTGGCTTTTCTCTTTATTATGCTCTATTTGAAAAAAAATCACACATTGTTAGAAAAGTAAATTTTATTCTTTTTTATAAGTTCATTACTTTTAATTTTATTATTTAAACATGTTTTATTAGTTTACATATATGAAAATGCATGTAATGGATACTGTTTAACAAAGGTCACTTGTTGATGAATAAACCAAATATGATCCAATATGTGGAAGTACATGTAAATATTTCTATATTACATAATATTTTGATTTTTGATATACATATATTTATGTTGGATTTTAATATCAAGTTAATGTTTTATAACCTTTGTCTCATCTGCAACATAGAATCATAAACTGTGGCTATTTTGTTTTACGATTCTTTTATGAGATAGTCACAACTGGTGTATCGACTATTTTTCATAAGGTTTGTTAATTATATTAACTATTTTATGTTTTATTTAATTATGTTATGTTTTTAATCTTATAGCATGTAATGTTATTATAGACATTAAATGAAACCGAGTCTTCTACCAATGATGGACTTACTCATCTTCGATTTTTATTTGTGAACTACTTTTTAAGTATGGTTATGATTTTAATTATCAAGTATGTTTCTTTTAATGTATATTTTTAATATTATATTTTTATAACAAAGTGTTCCTAAACTAATATTTTTATTATAATAGGTGTTTGAAGTAAATAATATCAAAGTAATGATTCAAAAATAACAACAGATGATTATGCTATATTTTAATAGGTATGTTTTTTTTCAATATAGTTTAAAATATCATTATGTAAATGTTTTTTTAATTATGTTTTTTTTAATATTTTATTCCTATCTATGAATTTTTTTATTACAGGTACACTATTTTTGGGTGCTGCAATATTTTAAATTTTATTAAAAAAATTAATTTACTATCGGCGTCAATATTTTTAGAAATGGACACCGAAGAAATTTTGCTTTCAATGTTTAGGACATCAACTTTAACTAAAAATGATTCTGAATATATACTTTTTAGAGGTATTTGGCATCAATTTTCATGATCATTTAGTCTGAAAACCCATAAAAGGGGTATTTGGTGTCAGTTTTAGTTATAGTTTATCCTGAAGACCAATTTTTCTTTTGTTTTCAGCATTCATTTTTGTAGAACCGATTCCAAAAAATAATTTTAAACATTTAATTTATAAACTTAGGTCTTTAATTTACATTAAAATGAAATTAAAACTGATGAAAAATAATGTTTCTAAACTAGTGTGGGGGAAAAGAGTTTCCATGTGGATATGGATCTTACATAGGAATAGGATCAATTTGTCTTTCATCCACACATATCTGACTCATTTATGATGAATAATTGGTTGGTATGACATGATCCTCATAAATATTAAATGGCATGTAGTTAAGAAGATTTACCATGCAGTTTAATGTCATGCGATGAGGATAATGATGGTAAGAAGTTTAATATCATACAACATGGACTCTGTATTGCTATGAAATTTCACGTCATGCAGCAAAGACAGTTTTTTGTATGATTATGAAAAGTATTTCTCTAGGAACCTTGAATTAGTGGGATCCATGGGGATATTTTCATCCATTGAAGTCATGGAATATGCTCCATTAGAGTAAACGTTGTGTATGGAGTATGGTCCTTCCACCTCTGGTTCCAATTTTATAGGCTTATTTCCATGTATCCTTTGAGTTCTAAGGACAATCAACATTTATTCTTAAAGGAAAGACTAAAAGAAAACATTTTTGTTGAAGGGTCGTGTAATCCGATTTTAGTAAACTTTCAAATGGTGTAGTGTGTGCAATATTTCCTTGTCCAGACACTCCAACTCATCGAGTCATTTTTGGGAATGCTCGTCTATGGATAGTTGATCATGGATGGAAATGCGGAGCAAGGGTAGATGTACTTAAATAGGTATAACCACTCTTGTCCCATACACCAATGACTATGGGGTTTATTGAGTGGCAGTATGGGTCGTGGTTCGATAAGCCCACAGAGCATCGAAGATTTTGTGTGGCCATGATTTATTTTCCATATCTACCATCTTCTAGAGTATATTGGATAGCGTCTTTTTGATGGCCTCTATCTATCCATTGGGATCTTTATGATAGTGTGATGAATGGTTGGACTTGATGCCATATTCTTAACATATATTATCTAACATTTCATTGCATAATTTGGTATCGTTTTCTGTCAATATTGTATGAGGGACACCAAAATCTTGTGATGATGTTGTCCTTAAAAAGCTGACGATTCTTTTTAATCTTAACTCTTTGAGGGGTGTTAATTATACCAATTTAGAAAATAAGTCAGTATCTATGAGAATATACTTAAATTTATGGCGGTAGCCGAAGGATAGGGTCCCACAATTTCTATTCCCCATATAGAAAATGGCTAGGAGTAGTTGGATGTGTGAAGTAACATTGGGGGCTGGTGGATTCTATTGGTATGAACCTAATAAGAATGGAACCTTTTTGTGAATGTGGTACAATCCTAGATCATCATGGGCTAATAGTATACAAGAATTTGAATTTGAAGAGATAGCTTGGATGTTGATTGATGTTCCCCACAAGCTCTAGAATTAATTTCATTCATGACAAAAATAGTATGTTCTCCATCAATTCATCTGGCAAGGATCCATCAAGGCCCCACTTGTACATGACCCCTTGCTGATTTGTGATAACGTACATCATGAATTTGATTTCCCAACTTCATAATTTCTCCCTTTCTTCTCAATCTGGTGGGAGTTCTCCCTTTTGGAAGTAATTTGTGATGGGAGTCATCCAGTTAGTGGTGGAACCATACTTCTTGGTGAAAGAGATAATCTCATTAATTTCTTCAATACTGGTCTAGATGAATGGTAATACCATGCAAAAGCAGGCAATGTGGATGACCGTCAAATCCCAGTCTAGGTCAGCAAGAGATATGGCTGCATTTTCTAATGCATTTTCTTGTACATTCTATGACTAAGGGGAATGTGTTAATGTAGGTTCCAAAGGAAATTCCACCATTAACACTCATATGTGGTCATGTAAGTGGATTAGCTCCTCTTTCTTGATAGCATAGTCTCCATTGTCTTTCTGAATAGCCAAATCCATTTCGAATATTATCTTCAAGTGCTCTACTTCTACTTGAAGTGTGAGCTACATGCCTGCAATGATATCTTGATAGTCTAATTCATTTCTTGTGAAACCCTCTGATAGTAATAATTAGTTTTGAAAGACTAATTATTTTTTGGAGATATGAGCATGACACCTAACCCAAATTTTTTGATCTTGTGGTCATCCATATTTTTTCTTTTTGATCTTCTATATGCACCATAAAAATGAATCTCCCATGTTAGATATTCTATTAGCACAGAATAACCACTTAATTGGGTAATTCATCATTCAATGGAGTCAAATATGTCGAGGGGTGTTCTTCTAGTAAATATGAAAATGCCTCCCCTTTGACGGATTTTTGATGTATGAATCATAAATTAAACTCCTTCAGTATGACTGCCCACCATGATAGGCATCCAATCAACATTGTACGATTGTGAATATAATTTATTGGGTTGGTACAAGATATCATATAGACCTAGTGGTGGTGTAGATTATGCCACATATTATGAATTGCAAAGATTGAGGCCATCTATTTATTTTTGTTATTCAAATAACGAGTCTAAAATCATGGTTTGGATGAGATAATAGAGATTGTTCTCAATGTCGACATTGTTCTTTTTTGTGAGTAAGGTTCCTTGATTTTTCTCCAAGGAAGTCACATACAGATTTAGTTGTCTTCCTTGAACAAGTTTCATTTACATTGGCCGACTCTAGAGATATTTCTTGAGGATTTCAAATTCTTCTTGATAATCATCATTCCATTGATATGTGACCCATTATTTCATCAACATGGTAAAGGGAAAAAATTTTATATAAAGGTCAGCTATGAGGCACAAAATGTTGGTAAAATTTCCTTGGAGTCCTCTCAACCTAGTGAGGTCGTGAGGAGGTGACATGCCAATGATATTCTTTGTCTTCCAAGGGTTAACATCGATGCCCTGATGGCATAAGATAAAGCTATGGAATTTCCCAGAGGTAACACTGAAAGAATATATCAAGGTGTTCATTCTCAAACCGTGTTGAGGCTGTTTAGTGATGAATGTTGTAATATATTCCCACTGGTCAGAGTGTGGTTGTAATTTACCCACTAGATAATTAGCATATCATTCTATGAATCTTCCCAAGAAGGGTTTAAAAATGTGATACATGGAACATTGGTATGTGGTGCCAATAATTTTAAAACCAAATGGAATTACCTTGTATAAAAATACTCCCTCGTGAGATTTCGAGGTGGTGGATTCTTTATCTTCTGAGGAAATTTTTTATTTTATTATATCATAAATATCCATCCATGAAAGATAGAGCCTCATATCTAGCAGTTGCATTGATGAAAAATTCTATGATTGGGACTGGGAAATTATCTTTCGAATAGTGCTTGTTAAGATCCCTAAAAATGAGGCAAGATTTGATTTTCCCATTATTATTTTCAACACAGACAATGTTGGATATCCATATGGGATATTGGACCTCTTGTATGAAGTTATCTATGATAATCTTGTCAACTTCAACCTCTATTTTGGAATCATGTATTGTATGTGTCTTTCTAATGGGTTTCTTTAGCCATGATGGTCTTTTGGTTGGCCCAAGTGGTGAGTGGACACCTTGGGATCAAGGAATGGAATTTATAAATATTACAAGTGAAAACATCCTGATTCAAATTAATGAAATAGTTTTAATCCCCTTGTTCTTTGTAAGGCATGACCACACTAATTAGAGTGGGTAGTGGGTCTTCTTCGGTACCCAGGTATATTTCCATGAGTTCATCAATGGTGGTAGAGACACCCTCCCCGAATGATGGGGGGTATCCCTAAGGTATTATTATTCCTCCTCCTATGCGTCATTTTCATCTTCCTCTTCTACTAGTGGAGAAAAAATTCTTGATACGAGCTCTTCATAGTTGAGATAAGAGTCATAAATTTTGGCATTCGAAGTTCGGGGTGACTTCTTCCTTCCAGGCTGAGAGAAATTATTTTTTGGATAGGATGGAGTAAGTGGTGGAAGGGTTCTTTCTTCCTATTTTTCCCCATTGGGTGTGGCAGGTAATTTCTGGAGCTCTGAGGATAGTTCAAGAGAACTTTTATCTGATCATTCACCATCTTCTTGGGGATCTGTGGATTTTTCAACACCTATAGGCCAGGGATTCATGGAAAAAATCATAAGGATTGTGGAACATAGTTCTGAATATGGATTTTTGTACTCTATTTGATTTATGGGAAGTGTGTATTCTTCATATAGCTACATAAAGGGGTCATCAGGAATCATTTCTTGACCATTGGGTGGGGTGAACCAATCAATTCCTTCGACTGAGAGTTTCTTTCCTTTTTGATTATAGAACCTGACATCAATATAGTGTGAATCTCTTAGTTGTAGGTCTCCACTCCCACTCATGCGATGACCTTGACCGATTTCTCCATTATAGCCCATCTCTCTTCAATTATAGCCCTTAGGTTTGTCTTCATCCTGATTCAGTACAAGGTCATAGAGGGTGACCTTAGGACTACTCGAGGCATGCAGTGATCCCTTGTCTTTTACCCTTCTTGTTATGTGGGTTGCCTTCCCTGGTGTTGGAACAAGGTAGTTTCATCATCATCCGCCCAGTTTTATACAATATCTCCAAGATAAACCTTATGAATTCTTGAGGATTTGAGGATTTACCTCACCTATTCTCCCCTACTTCAGAGACGTTTGACCCTTTGGGATTTTGGGTTTTATGTTCCAGGGTATGGTTCTATCGTTACCTAATTCCCCTCTGCTTATTTTTCCTTTCACTTCACATAGTCCCCTACTTTGGATAGGTTTGAAGGTGTCTTTGGAAAATTGGAATGGCATCGGTGCTTCTGATTATGGTAGATCTGATCGTGGAGGATTCGGGGTGTGGTTTGTGACTGACCTTTTGTCATTATTGAATCTGTTTTTCTCTTCGTTTATGTTGGTTTTTTGTCCCATTGCACCCCTGATTTTGGTTCATATCTATAGAGGTTCCTGGTGGGGTGTTGATGTGGTAGACCTGGCCCCCTAGTGGTGGTCTGTGAAGATGGGTTTATGGAGGTTGGATAGAGGTCCATGTTTTCGGTGGCCCTTTCTGATCATCATGCACCAATGATGGGATGATTGGGTTTCGTTAGGCCTCAGTGTTGTTCTTGGTGTTTCTGAGACACAACTCATGTGATGGGTATCACAGGCACATGCAGAGCAACATTGTTTGTTCTTGGTGGGTTGTTTTCCCTTTGTATTGTGAGTGTCTGACATGGAAAGGTCTGGTCTAGTACTGGGCTCCTTGACAACCCTACTTTTCTCTGTTTGTTTTTTTGTTTATAGCCTGGCTATGTGTTCGGTTCCAAATAACCTGGAATGTTATTTATTTGAAAAAGAAAAAAAATAATGTTTTAGTCATTCAATATAGTGTGACTCTCAAGATTCTAATGGGACCTTATATGAGTGATATTTACCACTCTAGCCATTAATGTAATATTTTTATGCATTGGTAGTAAGATAAGGTAATTTATGCATGTTGATGTAGCCAGGGCCTTCCTAATAGGACATTGAAGGTCGTGTTTTTCCAGACTACCAAGAATTATATGTCAGCTATGAGGTCTCCAAATTGGGTTTTGAGATTTATTTGGACCAAAAAAATCTTCTCACTCTTATTATAGCCCAACAGAGTTGTGGTACATGGTGTCGAGTTTTCATCATTGTAGCATATCCAGTGATGTGTCTGTAGTGGGATGCGATTAAATCTAGATCTATTTTTAATGAATACTTTTCTAACATAAAATTCATTTATCCAGACATACAAATATAATGTTTTGATGTATCTCTTTATAATTGAGTCTTCTTCTTGAACCATTAATAAGATAATCACCAGTCATTCTGTAGGATATGTCTATATCAATAGACTTTAGCGATGACCACTTTGGCTTCAAACTCCTTGGGACATATCAAAGATTCTATGAGTGATTCTATGAGATATATTGAAATATTAGTGCATCAAGAATTTATATTTTTTAAGTATTGAGGATAAATGCTTCATAATATAATATTCGTAACCTAAATTCTAACTCTTCCTGGCTGGTGGATGCTCATTCACAAGGACTTTAGGGGATTGAATAGTCGATGAGGATGGGATTGTTCCCATGATAGGAGCTTTTAAGGATTTTGTATTTTCTGAATTTAGCTGAGATGGTGTTCCTCCATGCCATGGATGCCTATACATATTCTCCTCTTATAATGGATACTCCAGGATGATTGGGCCTGAGTGTCTTCTGGTGGGGGTAGGAGAACCTTTCAGTCCCGATTGGGCCTACTGAAGGGTTCTTCCATGGATTTCTTCAATGTTGACAGTTTGAGCCAAAGAGTGACTATAAGCTTGATTTCTCTTAGGGATTCAACTTCATGGGTCTCATTGGATCCAACGGCCACTTCCTCCAGCTCCCCTATTGGGTGCAGGGAACATGGTTTAATACCCATTTTCTTCCTCAGAAAATGGGTCCATCAAATGAATGAAATTAATGGGACAAAGAATAGTTCCTCATTTGATGATTATTTACCATGGTTAATTTATTCTAATGGTTCCATTGGGTGGGGTTGTTCCCATATATTCATATTTTTTTGGAATAAAATCTGAGAGTATCAAAGATAACTTTGGCCTTGATGAAAGTTCTTCTTCTTTCAATTGATCTTCTTGACCGTTAGAGGACTATGGGGGCGAGGATGTTGGATGAACTGTATTAGTAGTTTTTGGGGCGTAGTTGGTTGATTTAACTACGCTTGAAGGATACCATGGGGTAATTTAATTGTTTTATGAGTCATCCAACTATCAAACTTCTACTCCTTTTCGTTAAGGACCTTTTTTGGGTCTCCTTCTTTGTCACAACTGGTGGGGGAAAAATATTCCACTTGTACTAGTAGTGGTCACTGCATGACCTACCTAGAATCTATCATTCATTGAAATATTTCCTTGAAGAATAACCATTCTTGGATGGTGTGTTCCAGTATTTGGTGGAAGGGGTAATAATATTTCCAGTATTCAAGACCTACTTCATCTTCCCTCTTTGGCCCAGGTTGACAGAGAATGTTAAAATTCATGGTGTCTAAATAGTATCCATATGCATTATCATCTCAGAATGAGTAAAATTTATTTATCCATGCCTTGAACTGATTTACCTTGTCCCCTTCATACATCTTATCAAGGTGGGAGAAGCTAATGACATCCAGGGGACCCTAAACGATTTGGTGCATGCCTTAGAGCTATGGCTGGTGAAGGAGGTGGCTTCAGTGTAACAGAATCCACTTCAACTCTTCCCATAATTTTCTATATGGATTATTGGTCTATCTAGGACATGAGATTAGACCTTTGTGAGGAATCTTCTATTATTTTTGAAATCCCAAAATGATCCCAAAACCCACATGTGTATTTCACTAAAATGAGTGGTGCTCACATCTCATCATAGAGATTGTAGATAAACATAGTGAGAATCTCATCTTGGGGTAGTGGCCAGTTCAGAGAGTTGGTCAAACCTTTCCATCTAGAAATAAAGTCTAAGACTCTCCCATTATCCCACTATTTTTAGTTCATGATGTCTCTAACTATTGTTTTTTGCAACGTTGAACTAAATTTGAAAAGGAACTACTGTCAGAGATCCTCCCATCATGTTATTGAGTGAGTTGGAAAACTATTGTACCACATGAAGGCTAAAACTTACAAGGCTGACATGAAGCATCTGATCATTAATGACTCCTATGTTTCTGGGTTTCCCCTCATGGGGCAATAGTAAGATGAGTAGTGTATTAGATATTGCTTTCTGTAACTTCCCAGTTCCGGGTTCCACCTAGAGCTTCCCCGTACCTGGTTGGTCACATGGCCTCAAGCGCATTTCTCCAAATTCCAGAGGCTTCCGACTAGTAGCAAGGGCCTTAGGTGTGATGGTGGGGAAACTATGCCTCAATTTGGCAGAGTAACATAGCGGAAACAATCATATAACAGTAGCAAAATCACTATTAATAACATAAAATAATGAACAACAGAAGACTGAAAATAGATAAACAAATGGAGTATATATATAAATAATGATGCATATCATAATATCTAGTAAAGAATCCAAACAAGTCACAATGCTGGAATATAGTACTAAACCAAAGTAAAATGGAAAAATAAGTAAATAACTCCTGCAGCATCGTAAGCCTCAGACTGGTCCCATGCTCTCTATCTCTACATCAATCAAGTACCTGAAGTAGAAGGGGTGATTTCCCTTATCTATACCTACAACAATATAATCTATTTGGGCCCATAATCATGACCCAAATAGGGGGTGAGATGAATCCCAGTAGGCAACCGCCCAAAGATCTGTGCCTAATCATTAGTGAATATATATGGTAGGAAATATGCAAAATGAAGTAATAAACAAGTAAGTACTCAAATGTAAATAATCCTACAATTTCAACTACATTAATTTAACATTATTTAATAAACAACCAAAAAATCTCAAGCAACCCTCTAGGATTTTCTCACTATATAATTTCTATGGTTCACCTTGACAACGTCTCTATAAGGAAGTACTCATTGTCAATTCCCCCAGTGGTCTTTTATCGGTAACCTATAAAAACTATGGGGAAGCACTCAATGTCCAATTCCCCCTATGGTATTACAACATGGAACTAAAAACACTATGAGGGAGAACTTATGTCCATCCCTATATGGTCTCACAACATGAAAATTATAATATAAACTCTGGGGAAGCCCTCAGCATCCATTCCCCATGTGGTCTAACTACACCAGGTTCTCACTCCCTTGTATAAATAAATCGTGCACAAACGATATCTAGTAGCCAAAGTAAATCACATTATACTGCTTGGCTAAATAGCTACAAAACATATCACATCATAAGAGATAATATCACTCCATCCTAACAACACTAGGCATGGAAAACAAAGAATCCTAATAGAAAAAACTAGGCCCAATGGACAATATCAGTTCAATCATGGGAAAACACATCCATAGAAAGTTAAAATAAACCCTATTTATATTACAATATCCTTACTCAAGAAAAAGAAGCATGGTTGGAATTAACAGGGTTAAATTCAATAAACATGCAATACCCCGAACTAGGGTATTGAGAAATTTTTCACATATAATTCAAATAAAAACTATTGAAATCCTCAACCCACCTACATTATCATTTTATAATTGATATAGTTGAATATCATCCTTTGATTCGACCTAGAATGTAGTAGATCTAAAAAATGTCTCAAATGTTCAACCAAGGATATCTCATGAAAGAGCAGGAATCAAGAGATGAGGATCTAGAAGAAGTAAGAACTCACAAAGGCGATTACAACACAATTGATGGTGATTGATTCGGAGTATGAATGGTCGATCCATGTCTTTGGGAAGAAATGATAATATTCGTCACTCCTAGACAAGGCGAGCCAGGAAGAAGATGTTTTTGTCGATTAGACGCGACCCCGGTCCGTTTAATCAATGAAAAGGAAAAGTATATAGTGTGTCCTTTAAATGTACAAAACGTGTATATGACTTTATTGGGCCCCACTTCAGGTGGTCTCCAAGTCAACCCACACGACCATGTACTTGGCCGTTACACGGCCTATATATGGCTACCCACGGGAACCGGGTACACGACGTGTACTCTTAATTACACAACATGTACTCCTTAAATTTCTAGAAACTCATTTTTTCTCCAAAACACCACAAAATCATATTCCATACTTGAATGGAATATTTGGTTTATTAAAAACTTCCCCCATTAAATAAATTCAACCCCAAATTTCCCTAAGAAGGTGACGAAGAAGAATCCTTGAACAGGTCCAGCCACTACAATCGCACATCGGCCTCCCTCTCTCAAGTATAATCATGTACTCTCTCATGTTGTTATGTCACCCATACCAGAGGAGAAAACCGACCACGGAGAACCTTCATGCTTTGATCAACAATCCGGATAGGATTCTTTTTGAATGAAGTGTCAGCCTCCAACTCAACCTCATCGAGATGAAAACATGAGAGTGGTCTGAGAAGAAACATCATCGCCGAGAAACGTGGAAGACATTATGCATAGCCTAGTACCTCTGAGGTAACTACAACTGATAGGAAACCAACCAGACTCTCTCCAAAACCTCAAACATCCTGACGTACCTTGGTGAAAGCTTACCCTGCCTCCTAATCCTCCTGTGTCCCAACCTCAGCATGAAATGTAGAAAAACCTGATCTCTGACCTCAAATTCCATTGGTCGTCTCTGTCGATCAGCATAAGAATTCTATCATGACTGTGCAGTATCCATCCTCTTCTGAATCAAATCTATCTAATCTGTGGACTTCTGGACAAGATTTGGTCCCAACATAGCTACCTCTCTTATTTCCAACCAACATAGGGGTTATCAGCATGGCCTACCGTACAAAGCCTCATAATGTTCCATCTGAATAGTTTCATGAAAAATATTATTGTAGGAAAACTTCTCCAGATGTATGTTCTTTTCCCAAGAACATCCAAAATCATGGATACATGATTGAATCATGTCCTCTAGAACATTTATAGTATGTTTTGATAGGCCATTTGTCTTGGGATGGTAAGCTGCACTCAGAAGTACCTGTGTACACAGAGCCTTCTGTAGTCCCTTCCAAACCTGAGAAGTAAAACATGAATCCCTATCTAAAACTATGGAGTGTTGAACTTCATGTAAATTTAAAATTTCTTGTTTGTACAACCTTCTCATATCATCAAAACTGATGGCCTCCTTAATCGATAAGAAGTGTACAACCTTCATGTGTCTGTAAATGACAACCCAACTACATCATTCCATCAAGGCGACCATGGTAATCCAATCACAAAGTCCATCGCGAAATCATTCCACTAACACTCGGAAATGGGTAACTACTAAAAAATCCTTGATGGTCGTTGATGCTCTGCCTTCACCTGGTGACAAGTGAAACACCACAACATAAAACCAGCAACATCTCTCACCAAGCCTGGACACCAATACAGATGGTGTAGATCTCTATACATCATGGTGACACTAGGATGAAATACCCAAACAAAAGAATGAAAATCTCGCATCATGCCATCAGGTATGTCGACTGACACCCATAAACACCCATGAAAATGCAATATCTCATCCTCGCCTACAATCCATCCAAGAATAGTGTCCTCTTCTAACACACACTTCTGTAGAATAAGTCCTTCAGCATCTGATATCTTCCTCATTCGCACTCGATCAAGCAGTGTAAAGGTAACATCTATAGAAAAAGGAACATTTGTCCCTGTCTATCATGAACCTTAAAATTCATCTTAGTGAATAGATCCATAAGCTACCACTCACTGCTGGCCTCCTGAACTTCCTGTATCTGAGTCCTCTTACTCAACGCATCAGCCAATGTGTTGCCTTTTCTATACATGTAGGAAAGCTCAAATTCAAAATACAGAAGGTACTCAATGCACCTTCGCTGTCTCAAATTCAGATATCACTAAGTAAAGATATACATGAGAGTTTTATGGTTGGTGAAAACCACAAAATTCTCTCCCAAAAGATAATGTATCCAATAGAGCAGAGCTTGGAAAACTGCATCCAGCTCAAGATCATGCATTTGGTAATTCCTCTCATGTGGCCTCAACTACCGAGACCCATACACAATGACTCTTTCCCATAACATAAGTACTGCTCCCTATCTGATACCTAATGCATCATAGTAAATAGTATATCTATTTCTTGGATCTAGAAAAACTAGTATCGGTGCTGAAGTCAACCCCCCTTTCAGCTCCTGAAGGGATGAATCGCCAGAACCATCCCAAAGGTACTTAACACCCTTCTTAATCAGGCCCTTCATTGGTGCTACTAAGTGTAAAAATTCTTGTATAAAATGACTGTAGTAACCATCCAGTCCATGAAATCTCTGTACCTTAAAGAAGTTCTTCACCTGCTCCCTGGAAACTACTACTCTCAGTTTCTCTGGGCTTACTGATACTCTTCTCTCTAAGATGACATGACCCAATAAGTGAATCTAATCTATCCAAAAGTAGAATTTTGAGATCTTATCATATAACTGATTCTCTCTCATTGTATTAAATATGATCTCAAGATAAGTAGCATGGTTGTGTAAAGTGTGATAGTGCACCAAGATATCGTCCACAAAGACTACCAAGAAATAATCCAAGTAAGGATGGAACGCTCGATTCATAAGTTCCATGAAAACTACAGGTGCATTCGTGAGACCGAATGGAATAACCAAATACTCATATAGACTATACCTACTCCAAAATTCTTTAATAGGTATATCTGATAGTATAACATGCAACTGATGATAACTGAATCTCAACTCAATATTCAAGAACACCTTGGATCCTCGAAGCTAATCAAATAGATCATCTATCCTCAGAAAGAGATATCGGTTCTTGACCATCCTTTGGTCTAGCTTCTGATAATCCACACAAAGTCAGAGGGTACCATCCACCTTCTTTGGAAATAGGATAGGAGAACCCCAAGGATAATTATTGGGTCAGATGAAACCCTTTGCCTGTTACTCCACTAAATTCTTCTTGAGCTCCTTTAACTCAGGTGTAGCCATCCAATAAGGATGGATGGACACCAGTGCCGCTCTAATATCAAGCTCAATAGAAATATCTACCTCTCACTCTAGATGAAAACTAGTAAATTACTCTAGAAGACATCTTGGAAATGATTCACCACTGGAGGAAAGTCCATCTGTGAAGTCCCCTGGTAATCCAGATATAGACTATCAATCTGGGTTGTAACTTCTCCCAACCCATGATGCTCGGGTCCTGCTCTACTTTCCTGGACATCCCATTCACCCATATGAAGAAACAATCTGCCCTATGGTGACATGAATCTCACCCTACAATGATATAAATCAACCACATCTTGGAAGAGAACAAACCAGTCCATTCCAAGAATGACATCATAGTCTATCATCTCTACGACATAGATGTCCAATAAGAAGTGACACCCACCCACCTCTAAAGGTCACTCCTTGCACTGACATACACTAAACGTTATGGTCCCCAACGATGTGTCTAGAGTCAAGATATCTGCATAAGTAAAGATATAGAGCCCATGGATCACCACAAATGAAACAGATATGAAACTATGGGAAGAACCTATATCTAAAATAGAAGAAGGTAAAACTGGGGAAACTAGAATCGTACCTCTAATTGTAGAGGTTTCGGGATCTTGATCCCACTGGGTCTGCTCCAATTCAAAAGTATGATCGGTATCATGACCCTGCGACCCTGCCTGACCACCCTTAGTTGATCCAACTTGTTGTTGCTGAATGCCTGGATATTGGATACCACGACCACAACCTCCACCTCAGCCCGAATGGCCGGATGAACTCCAGTTCCCTAACTGATGAGAAACTAGTGGTCCTGCTCCTGCTGAGGAGTCATAGAAGAAACTTTATCACCAGCTCATGGTGAGAAAACCTAACATAAATGATGAAGATTACCCATATTGCTGCAATATTGGCACTCAACTGGGTCTCTCAGGTAATCTAGCCTCATATTCCCTATCTTCCCACACTGGAAACATACCATTAGGCTCCCAGAATAAGTATTACGCCTAATCAGATCTCCGTGTGTAGACTCTCTACGACGATTCCTGCTATCAGTCGGAGGGGTACCAACTCTTGATGTCGAGCCTCCCTAGCTCACAGTTCCATAATCCCTCAGTTTTTACTCTATGATCAGTGCCAAGTTGACGATATAAGTTATACAAGTCATCCTGAAGATGTTCAACTAAGATCAGATGTCATTCTTGAGACCATCCTCAAACTTACTCCCCAGAAATAACTCATCACTCCCTAGAATGGGTGTGAAGCACTACAGATATGTATAGTGATAAGAGTGCTCCATGAATGAGAGAGTACCCTATTCCAGACTCATTAAATCTTTGGTTCGATCAGCCCTCAAAGTCTTTGGTTAGAGGTAATCGTAGAAGGTATGATGGAACTAATCCCAAACCATAACATACTGACATCCCACCTATGAAATCACATCCCACCATATCTTGGAAGAATCCCAAATCATGTAGGTAGTGAGCTTCACCATCCTCTTTGGAGGATTCTATAGATTCTTGAAGATCAAAATCATGGATTCAAACATGAGTTTGCAGGATAAGGTCCTCCATCCCTTGAGAAGGTGGGAGGATGTTGTTGCTAAAAATCCTATGTCAACTCTTCCATAGAAGGGGCAGGATGCGGTACTCCCTAGAAGGTCTGCATAAACCTCGTGAATCCTTCTCAGAACTGTGCATCAGCAGCTATGTCTAGAATGATGTCTGGGGAAAGGACATGGATGACAGAAGGATCTGCTGGTAGTCCCCGACCGGCCATGTCTCTTGTCTGATCACTACCCTGTATTTGGAGAACAATCGGAGGATGGCACAGTGGCATGACTTTTTATGGTCAAGCGCACACCTTAGATCAATATTATCAAGGAATTAAACTTATAAGTGCAATAAGGGAACATAATAAAGAAAATAGTCATGTTTTACTAAACAAGGACACACGGCGTGTATGAACACTACACGACATGTTCCCTTAAGTCTTTGCATGGGTGTGTAGATCTACCGAAACTAGTCTTTTAACACTCTAACACATGACATGTTCCTCCCAAGGACATGACGTGAACATGAATTGGTTCCATCCTCTTGAGTTCCTCTACACGGCTAAGCTACACGGTTCACCTAGAACAAAACTACAACATGTGTTCATGCCAGACACAGCGTGTACTTGGATGATTTCACCAAACTGTGTAATTAGTGACACGACCAGTCCCATGGTCAACTCTACATGGCGTGATCAACATGGACACATCTTATACTACCTGAGTTTCATCCATATGTGTCGTTGGTCACACAGGTAGACACACAACTCTTAAAACATGGGGTGTACTCTAAGTACATGGTGTGTGGCACCAAAAATTTTCCAACCCCATGTATCTTCCCACAATGTCAGTCACATGGTCAAGTTTTACACAACTTATACATATATTACATGATGTGTACTTATGAAAAAAAAATTACTTCCTGAACAGAAGGATACATGCTATGTATTCATCATTACACACCGTGTATTCTGGGTTTTCCTGGATAGTAAGCCTCAAAAAATACTCTAGAATTCCCTAAAACACCGAAACAAACATTAAAGTGCCACATTCCGTTCCATGGGGACATTCTCCCTACAAACCAAATCTTGGAATCATGTTCATGTCATATACAAGGTATAATAGTACAATCAATACATGCTCCACCAAATTCCGATCTATGAGGGCCCATAACACCTCAGGGACCAATGTTTGTAACTCATTAATACTAAACCTTAAACAATAAGAAATAACCTATCAAATAGTAGGTATTCTATCCAAGAATCTATCACAACAGCATTCATATATATCACAACATCTATCACAACAACATGCAATCGATAATGCACCCTAAATGGAATGACAAGAATGCATTACATGTGATCCCTAGAAAGTGACTATATGATGCAAGAAATATCATACCCTCATCTCATTCGGTTGTAACAAAAATAGAACCTCAATAATATCAACAATAACAACACAAAACATTTGAACCACCCAATGGTGAAATCAAATCAACTGTAATAATTGCAAAACCAGAAGAAGTTCAATATACAAGGTAAATTAGCTTTTCCCCGTACATGGGTTAGCTACTCCTAGGAAAAACGTATTACCAAATACCTATTTTTTATTATCCATGTATATAGGCTCCAAATATTATGTCAATGATGAAAATAATTCCTCTGATACCACTTTGTAACATCCCAGTTCTGGGAACCACCCAGAGGTGCCCCATACCCGGTGGGTCGCATGGCCTCAAGTACATTTCACTGAATGCCAGAGGCTGCCGACTAGCAGCAAGGACTTTGGGTGTGATGGTGGAGAAACTATTCCCTCATTTGAAGAGTAATACAATAGAAATAATAGATAACAGTAGCAGAATTAGTAATAATAACATACAACAGTGAACAACAGAAGATTTCAAGTAGATAAAAAACTGGAACATATATATAAATAATGATGCATCTCACAATATCTAGGAAAATAGAAAAACAATTCATAATGAAGGAATATAGTACTAATCCAAAGTACAAATGAAAAACAAGTAAATAAATCCAGCAGCATCGCAAGCCTCAGCTTGGTCCTATGCTCTCCTGCTCCACATCAATCAAGTACCTGAAGTAGAAGGGAACTTGCCCTTATCTATACCTGCTAAAATATAATTTTTTTGGGCCCAAAAGAATTACCCAAACAAGGTGTGAGATGAATCCCAGTAGGCAACCACCCAAATATCTATGCCTAACTATCAGTAAATATATATGGGAGGAAATACGCAAAATGAAGTAATAAACATGGAAGTAATCATAAGTAAACAATCCTACCATTTCAACTACATTCATTTACCTTCATTTAATAAACAACCAAACAATATCATGCAACCATATGGGATGTTCTCATAGTATAACCCCTCTAGTTCATCATGACAAATAATCTCTGTGGAAGCACTCACCGTCAATTCCCCCTGTGGTCTTTTATCGGTAACCTACTGACACTATACAGAAGCAATCAATGTACAATTCCTCATGTGGTCTTGCAATGTGGAACTATAGACACTCTGAGGGAGAACTTATGTCCATCCCCCCTATGGTCTCGCAATGTGAAAAGTATAACAGACACTCTGGGGAAGCCCTTTGCGTCCATTCCCCTGTGGTCTAACTACACCAGCTTCCCACAACCCTGTGTAAAGCAATTGTGCACAAAAGATATCAAACAAACAAAGTATATCACAATATACAACAAGTCTAAACATTTAAAGAGAATATCACAGCATAACATATAATATCACTCCATCCTAACAACACTAGGCATGGAAAACAAAGAATCTTAACAAGAAAAACTAGGCCCAACGTCCAATATCGGCTTAATCATCGGAAAACACATCCGTAACAAGGTAAAATAAACCCTGTGCACAATCCAATATCCTTACACAAGAAAACAAAGCATATTAGAAATTAACATGGTTAAATTCCCTAAACGTGCAATATCCCAAACTAGGGTACTGGGAAATTTTGCACATATAATTCAAAGACAAACTACATAAAGGCACAAACCACCTACCATGACATTGTATGATTGATATAGTTGAATCTAAGCCTTTGATTCGACCTAGAACACCATATATCTACAAAACCATCTAAAAAGTTAAACCAAGGATTTCTCAGAAAAGAGGAGGAATCAAGAGATGAGGCTCTAGAATAAGGAAGAACTCACCGAGGTTATTCCAATGCAATTGATGATGATTGATTCGGAGTACAAATGGTCAATTAGGGGATCTAGGAAAAAATGACGATATTCGTCGCTCTTAGATGAGATGAGCCGAGAAGAAGATGTTTCTTTAGATTAAACGTGACCTAGGTCCATTTAATCAATTAAAAGGAAAAGTACAATGTGTTTCCCTTAAAAGTACATCATGTGTATATTCCTTTACCGATCCCTGCTTTAGGCAGTCTCCAGGTCACACCATAGAGCCATGTACTCGGTTGTTACACGGCTAGTACATAGCTACTCATGGAAACCGAGTACATATCTTGGACTCCTATGTACACACCATGTACTTCTTAAATTTCAAGAAACTCTTATTTTTCTAAAAAACACCAAAAAATCATATCCATACCTAAAAATAAGATCGTGGTTCTTACACTTAGGGTCCCTTTTCCCATTGAACACAATGAATATTGGGTTCGATAAATTTGGAGGTGGCAGGACAATTCTCACCCAATTAGGGTAAGGTTTACTCTCTAGTAGTATTAGAGAGTGTTTTCCTTCCATGGATTCCAATTGAGCTACCAAAAACTCGATGGTGTTCATGATACCTTGATGCATGTCTTTTGGTACCTGATCATGGGAAGGTAAAACTAGGGGAAAATTTTTCAGGGCAGTTCTACAGGAATTTTAGATGGGTACTCAGTTAGAGGAATCCACTATGGATTTTCTTAAATTTGTTTCAGTTTTTTTCTTCAATAAATGGAAATATTGATATCCTTTTAGGATTGGGTTCTATTAGACATACGGTCATGATGCTCCATTGGATGAGTTTTCAGCCATATTTCATTCTTTGGGATAAGAACTTATCGAAAAGGCACACATACTAGATGTGTATGTTGAAGCTCTACCTAGGGAAAATATCTAGGATGATGTTCTTCGAGTATCTCAACGTTGATTTTCCACAACTCTTTCATTCCATCCTTCGGTCAAGAAAATATTCCCTTGAGTTTTAGGGACACATTTTTATAGGGGGGAGGTGGGTTCTATACAACCATTTTTTTATTATTATTGGTGATTTTTAGGGGAGGTAGTGAGGGATTGACCAAGGGAGAACCCAAATTTTGGGAGGCCCTCTAGTTCTGGGTATGCACACCTCTGGGATCTATGTGGATCAGATCATGGGTGAAACCACCCTCTAACTTGTCTTTTTGTGTTTTCCTCATTTTTTATGTGGTATGTATAATTTTCTTTAACAACTTTTACTGGGGAGTAACCCATCATTAGTGGTTTACTAGGTGTCAAATGGTAGGATGGATCTTTGCATAATTGGCTGGATTTCCTCCTTCCATTTTGGGGTTCTCTTTACATTTCTTGGAAAAGGGTAAATGAGAGGGAACCCTTATAGGAATTTTCCATATTCCTCCCTCATGGAGGAAATTAATTGAGATATGGGATGGAATGGTTAACCCCTCTATCTACTATTCTCCCCAGGTGGGAAAAGACCAACATCCACTGGCCAGGTGGTGGAGGTTAAAATGCCCCAGCCCTACGGGCTTGGGTTTCTCTTTTTCCTTTATTGTAATGCCTCTGCTCAAATTTTTAGGGTCTTATGGGTGCATTTTGTGTTAAAAATTAACCCAGCCTTGTAGGCTAGGGTTGGTCTCATAATGTAAATTTTGATGCCGCTATTTCATCTTTCTTTATCTCATGTATTCTCATTCAAGTATGAGCCAAATATGGTGTCAGTTCTGGCAGTGAATTATTTACTTCTAAGGACATGGAAATTTATTGATGATTGGATTCCCTTCAGTGAGACACCTAATGAATGTTCTCATTGGCCTATTTCAGGATCTTTTGAATCGATTCTTCTCATCAAGCATGACGTTTTGGAGCCTTACTCAAGGTCAGTTCTTATCAAGCGGGCCACCTCTCTGGAACATGTGCTTAATTTTGTTGTCATCATGGGATGATGACGTTGCAGGATACCATTTCCAGTAGGTTATACTAGATAGGAAGTGGGGTGAAGTGAAATTATCCATTCTCTCCCCAACACCAGATATGAACACCAGACAGTGTGTTGCTGATAAGGCAACACAACTTGTGTAGTGAGTGGAGGAAAACCAGTTTGAGATCTTTCTTCACCTCTTAGATTATGGCCTTCGTGCATATGGAATAGATTCAAGGTCAATTATATGGTTAATATCTTGTATTATATTGTCATGTCTTTCGTACCCTTTATTGGGAATATAGTTTTCTTTTAGATTAAGGAGAGGAGGAGCTTCTTGTCAATGTGGATTTTGACTACAAGGAAGACCTTTATAGCTGATGCGATAGAGGAGAGGACTACCATTTCATCTTACTATCCATCCAAAGGGATATTTTATACATCTTATTCCCTAAATTGGACCTTTAGGGAAAATTTCTACAAGGGGAGGACCTTCTTTCTATTTGTTCTCATTGCGAGGAGTAACTTCACGATGAAAACCACTATGTTGAGGATTGAAATCATCGCTTGATATTTCACTGCAAGGAGAATATCTACATTGTGCATCCTATGGAGGGCCTTAAATATATACTATGATAAGGGTAGGACCTTCTTTGTTACTCGATTATATTATAGTGGGGGATTTCGCAATGGCTACCATAATGGTGGGGACTGCAAATATCGCTTGACATTTGACTGTAGGGAGAATTTATGTAGTGTATACCCTATAGAGGACCATCGTGGTAGATGACTGAACGAGGAGTAACTTCTTACTATATGGTATTTTGGTCAGGGGGAGGGCTACCATGACACTCATCATGAGATAAGATCTTGTGATTGATCATTTCTTGCCCACGAAGTAAACCCTCATGGGTGTTCTAGGGAGGGCCTTTAGAGCTGCTGGTAGTGACCTTGCGGGGAGGACTTTCACAACTTCTACTGAAACATCCATAATTTTGGAATGGGTTGATAGGATCTTGATCAGCTGTTGATAGGTGTTTCATGGAATCAATAACTCTAGCTTCGATGATTGTATGATCAGTAATGTGCTCTTCATTTTCAAATTGTCTTTGGTGCATTTCATTTTTGGGCACTCTCTTGTGGAAAACTAGGACTACCTAATATTGGAAATGACCTTTATATTTGGGTTCCTATTTCCTAGGTTCCCATGATTCCATTGGGATATTCCGATGAGTATCTTGAGTTCTAGTAGGGATATATTTCTATCCTATATTGGGCACTACATTTGACTGGTGTCCACTATTGTAATGTGTATTTGTTCCAAAACAAGTTGTCCTTGTATCTATGAATATGGATGTCAACCCTCTTTAATTGGAATAGGGATGCAAGTCTACTCTAGTGTGACTATCTTATCTTTTGGATGAATCACCCCTCTTTGGGAGATAGGGTCATGGGCCCAAATCTGTGATTTTTCCGTAGATTCAATTTCATCTTGATAGGTTTGGAGGATAAGATCTAGAATATATATATGATCCTCCATCATTTCTAGGATTTTTTGTGATATTTCTTTTGATGAAATATGTTTGTATACCCATTCTAATGTTGGAGAAGGAATTTGTACCTACTATGGTCCTCCATGAATTTATAGTGGGTACTAGCAGTTCTCCT
This sequence comes from Viscum album, assembly GCA_963277665.1. Classification (NCBI taxonomy): domain Eukaryota; kingdom Viridiplantae; phylum Streptophyta; class Magnoliopsida; order Santalales; family Viscaceae; genus Viscum; species Viscum album. The sequence goes on along the minus strand of OY728119.1, from coordinate 1,677,461,786 downwards.
GTTTCAAGGGAGAGGAATGAGTCTAACCCAATTTATATCTAGGATATTCTAGTTGGTTTCTCTGGTTGCCACCATATCTGACTGGTGGGACTCATATTTGAGCAGAACAATTTTTATCTCTTCATTTGTTGTTGTATTTTTCTTACGATATTGGTATAAATCCAAATGAATTTGACAGTACTTTTATTTTTTTTCCACTTTATTTTAACGGTGGGTTAAATTGTGATATGCATGAATTTTCATCTGCCTATTGATTTCCACCATATTTTACTAGTGGGATTCATGTGCATTGGTAGTGTTTTACGATTTCCCATAGTTTTCCACCCTATTTGGATGGTGGGATTGGTGCGCATTATTAGAAATTTATTCCTTCTTTTCAATTGTTATCATTGTATTTGGTTGATGGGATTATAGCGTATCAATAGAAATTTGCATCTTCATATAAATTTTTTCTCTACGAGTGTGACAAATCCAACGAGCATTGGTAGGAATATGATTTTATTCATAATTTTTCATCGTATATTCATGGTGGGATTTATCGGAGGGAGTAGGAATATATGCCTACAAGTAGTGTGTCAATGTGTTTGTTCAAACAATCTTCTCCTTGGGAAATAGGGTGATGACCTGCTACTTGTTGTAAGTTCTTCAACCTCAGTAAATAGTTTGAGGGACCTATATCTATCCACCTTCAACAGGAACCCATGGAGTGGTTTCTTCCTTGAAGCGAGGATATTTTCCCGCCTGACATTGGTAGTTATGTCTTCTAGAAGGGTCCCTTGAGTAGGGATCTGGTACTATAGGAAAATATTCATTGACAATGTCCTTATCCATATCTCTAAGGTAAGGTAGGTACGCATTACCACACATTGGGGACAGGCTCCTGAAGTGACTGAAGACACCTAGTGGGGCCTCCATGTTCTAGAATGCTGATTGTGGATGAAGAGGCGACTAAGTAACTTTCACATATTAGAGGGATTTTCTTGAAGCCACCACTATGGGGAGAGTACCCTTATGATGGTACTCCCATATCAGCGCATTCAGAATCTAGTTTTAATGAAGCTGGTTGAGAGATGGAGTCCTCTTTTTTGTGGAGGACATAACTGGTTCATTGATTATCATGTGTGCTTATGAAAACATTGAGTATTCCATTGGATTAACGGTTTCTCTATAGACCTGAAGTATTTGTAAAAATCAAAGAAAACAAAACATAATCACAGTAGCATCTCATGATCACTTGTATAATTGATGTTTTTTCTTGTACCTCTTTCATTTTTCTTTTCAAATGTGAAAGGGTCTTGAATAAGGCGATAACACCTCTTTGTTTAAGGATCCATGTCTATTTCACCATTTTTTAGACCCTTGGAATTCCATACCTGGGATAGAATGTTCTGACGGGTACTAGGCAGTATGTCCCTTTTCTACCCTAGAAAGGATATTCCAAAATTAATATATTTACCTCAGGTTTCTGGATGATTTATTAAAGGGGGATAAATTTCAATGAAATCAATATGAATCTGGTACAATGTCCTTGGATGGTCTCCAACATCTTTATTCACATATCCAGAATTTCCCAAATGCTCTCATATCCATGATTCATGTACCTACTTTCCAAATTTTGGTTCTTGTTGGATGATTTAGCCAATGACACTTCAAGAACACTCATTGGTCAAGAGGATGGGAACTCAGAATAATCTCATTTTTTGGGGGATCTATTGTCTATTCTAGTACTCTCTTATAGATCTATGTCATGTTAAAATTTTCTTGATTCCTTGGCTCATTCCCAAAAATGTGTTTGCGGTGTGTCCTTGGGATAAAGAGATAAATCACACTATGTGTGGGTCCAGAATTTGTTTAAGAAACACTGATTTAAGACATGTAATTAGGTACAATAGAGTTTATCATCATTCAGGGGATATATTTTGTATCAATGTGGGTATGGAACCCATAAAATGGAATTCCTACATATCCCCATGTGAGTACTCAGAACCCACATTTTTCGGTGGCGCTTTACCAGACACATCACCTTTTAAGGTCACATGACATGGACCATCCATGAAATTTAACACCATACAACAAGGTCATCAAGGTGGATTGTTTATAGTCATGATTTTGTGTGGTACTAACACTAAGGTGGCCCAAGTTACCTAGAATTTTTGTAATCTTTGTGGTGAAGGAGACCCTACCGAGGATACTACAGAAAAAAATATTAGGGTAAGTTTTGATGATGGGTTTGGAACTTAGGGAGGTTTTCAATGTATACCAGTTGGTTTGGAATCAAATCCCTCATATTTCAATGATAAGAGACTAAGGAATGGAAGTTTCCCATTAATAAGGAATGATTTGGGGATTACATTGTTGGATAAATCCCTTTTTGAGCCATATTTGGGACTTACATCATAAAGGAGGCCTTGATGAATTGGGGTTCATGAATACGGTTAACCTTTGGGAAGGATACCCTTTGATCTTGGGCCTTAGATTGGAATCCTACATATCCTAGTTGGGGAAAGAATCATTTTTCTTTTAATTAAATTCATTTTGGGCTTACAACTAAGTGGAGGTGCATTTTTTGGGAGACATGAATTCTCATTTCATTTATGAGACGATATGGAGAATAGGCCCTAGGAAGGATTCCTACATATCCCAATTATTATGGGAATCATAGTTCTCATAATTCATTGCATTTGGTGTATTGTGTGGATGTTTTGATAATCATGATCCTCTATTCCCACATGAGCGATGCTCGATGTAAGAAACAATATGATGCGAATGATTCCACAAACAACACACATTATATTCTCCATTGATGGAAAAGGAGGAGTATGATGGCAGATGATTCTGGGGTGTGAGAACCACCTCCTATGGTCAAGGGGGATTACCTCGAGAGGGAATCGATTAAAATGGTTTTTGGGAAGAGATTTAATGTTTATTCTCATGGAATGTAAATGTAAGTGTGAATTCTCTTATTTATCACTGGCCCTCATTGAAGGGAAAGGCCAGTGATTACCCTTAGCCACTAGAATGGGGGGGGGGGGTTACGTCATCATCTTAAGGTTGGACCCCAAATTACAATGGGAATATAAACTTATGGACATTATGAGGATTACCCAATTGAATCCACTTACCATGGGTTTGTAAACTCATAAGGGCATACTGGTGCGCTCAGGGTTTTATCATACGGGTCTGGTGGCATTAGAAGGGGATTTGGCGTAATTCAATTGGACTGGTTCATGGAGGTTATACGAGTGATGTGACAAAAATTTAAGGAAATGATTGGGGTTAGAGGGTGGACCACCCAACAAGACCCCATTCGGTATACCATTTTCTCATGCGTGGTGGAGTTTCCCCTGCATAGCAGGCTGTTATGTGGGTAGGGGAGTCATCCATGTACCATGGTGGTACACAGACCTGGATGTGGTCCGCATATTGTTTCACAATGTAGAAAGAGGATCCACCTGCATAGCTATTAGCTATGTGCGTATGATTTATGGACACGTACTGTGGTGGTCCGCGATGATGAGTTTCTGCAACCTATCGATTTTATACATGGGGTTGGGTTCCATTCGCATATTGATTTGCTAATCAGTGAATAGTTACTCCTTTGTAATATTTTTCTATGAGGGGCACTGATTTGAAGAAAGGGAATTGGTCTTATTCTCCGTAGTAAATTCACCCACAATGGAAGTTGGGTTCTCAATCTGCCAATTCATAATATATTGTATTCTATTATGGTATGCGGCAAGTTTCTTCTACAGTCCAGCATCCATTTTTTTTGTATTTTCAAATGACACTTTTAAAGGCTAAGTGTGAACCCTAACAACTTCACCCAATAAAAACCATTAAAATGAAAGACAACCCAGAAAAAGACCACAAGAAATGCCCCTCCCCAGCAATTACATCATTATGTTAAGCCTCCACCGTCGCATGGCTGCTCGGCTAGCTATCCCGTGTAGGGTTTCACGGGCCTGGTACCAATGGCAAAAACTATACCCTCTCGTTCTCCCATATCTGAATGGCCAAACTCTGATGAATGCTTCTTGCTCTGAAACCTCATCTGGAGTAGATCCTTGTAGCTTTTCAAGAATATTTCACATACCAGAATCACAAAAGACATTTTCATCCTCGAACATGACAACCACCTCAGAACCTTCAAAAGCATCACCGGGAGCCAATAGAGACAGAGCCACCACAAGACGCCAGCAGTCGATTTCCCCCACATCCCAAAGTACCAAGAAGACCACCACTCGAATCCTCCTTGTAGAGAGTGATGAAAACTTAAAGAAAGAGAACAGGAACACACAACCAAGTCCCTCAATAGAGCCCATCTCCATGGCCCCCCAAAAGTTCAAATGACGAATAAAAAACCAAAAGGAGCAGGTGAAAACATGCCATGCCTCCTGGAACACCCTACCACTCACAAGCACATCACAAAACCTCCTTGGAACCCATCAAACCCAACTGACCTAGAGAGGATCAATGGACCTGGAAGTCAGAGCAGCATAAGAGTTGACATGACCTCCAGAGCGAGACATGATGAATCCAGTGTTCGGACCGTAAATGATTGGCCCACAGTGCAGCAATAATCATGAGATAAAAAAAATAAAGTGCAAAATGTGGAAAAATAGGACACCAGATGTAACGTGGAAAACCCCCCAAATGGAAGGGGTAAAAAACCACGGGAAGATAGAAGGATCACTATCTGGTAAAAGTGGGTACACACACCCTCACTATTACAAGGAGAAATCCCTCGTAAATATCTCTCTTGAATAAATGGGGAAACCGCCTAACAAATACCACAAATAGAATCAGATGAGATAAACTGGATGATGATGGGATAGATGAGATGCAATTTGGAAGAGGGGAGAGCCTCATTTTATAGGCCTCCTCACCCCTTCCCCTTTCCTTCACCCGCTGGAGGTTTGGTGGAGGTTTGGCCACCCACCACCTAACACCACCCCCCCCCCCGTTTGACAAAGAAGGGGGGCGTCCACTGTCCTGCAAATGGACATCCGCCAAAAAATCTCCCACTTGGAGATTTCATTGAGAACCAATCATATCTCCACACATCATTTCTATCTTCCCAACCATGCTGCTCAAGTCTCTACGAGGCCGCTCGAGGATCTGCACCATCTGAACTTATCAGAGTTAATTGCCTTTGTCAGGAAATCTGCCAGATTTTCTTTAGTATGAATCTTCTGCATATCCACACTTCCTTCCTCCAACACATCTCGGACAAAGTGATACTATACCCCAATGTGCTTCATCTTGGAATGAAAAGATGGATTCCTTGAAATGTGCAAGGCGCTCTGACTGTCACAAAATAATGGAATCTTCTCTTGTCTGTGCTCAAGCTCCTCCAACAACCTTCTCATCCAAATCATCTCTTTGCAAGGCCGTGTAGCTGCCATGTACCCTGCCTCCATCGTGGATAAAGCCACAACTGACAGTAACTTCGAAATCCAGCTCACATCTCCTCCTGCAAGAGTAAACACATAACCAGTAGTAGATTTCCTCTGGTTAGAATCACCTGCAAAATCTGAATCAACATAGCATCTGACAGTAAAATATGATCCTCCATAACATAATGCAACATTTGAGGTCTCCTTGATGTATCTCAGGATCCTCTTCACTGTGCTCTAATGCTCCCATCCTGGATTCGCCATGTACCGACTAACTGCTCCCACTGCATGTGAAATGTCTGGTCTAGTACAAACCATAGCAAACATTAGACTACCCACTGCCGATGCATACATTACTCGAGACATTTCCATCCTCTCTGCTTCACTGCTAGGACTCATCGTGGAGGATAACTTGAAATTAATGGGAAGAGGGGTAGATATTGGATTACAGTCTTTCATGTTGAATCATTTCAAGACTCTCTGTTAGTAACTCCTCTGTGATAGCCAAATCATCCCATTATTTATGTCTCGGTAAATCTGCATCCCAAGAATCTTGTTTGCTGGTCCCAAGTCCTTCATATCAAACTCCCTAGCCAACTGTGACTTCGTCTCCTAGATCTGATCATTTTTGGGGCCTGCAACTCCTCGCTTGTATATTCTCCACCATTTTCTGTCCTCAGACACTTGATCTTCTTTCCAGAGTCAAGATCCTTTCGCGCTTTTAATGTTTTGAAGACTTCAAAAACATCTTCCTTCCTCTTGATTGGGTACAACCAACATCTCCTGGAATAATCATAAATGAATGATACAAAGTACCTTGCTCCTCCCAGGGATATAACTGGTGCTTTCCAAACATCGGAATGGATCAACTCCAAGATCTCCTGACTTCTTGCTGTTGAGGTCCCAAACTTTAACCTGTGTTGCTTGCTCAAAACACAATGCTCACAAAATGGTAAGGATACCTTTGTGAGCCCAGGAAGCAACTTCTGATCCGCAAGAATATTCAGGCCTCATTCTGACATATGACCAATCTTCTGATGCCATAATGTCGTCAACGCTTCCGTCTAGGTCTGCGGCTGCCACATCATTAAACAGCAGCATATCCGTCAGGATATTATTGGTGAGGTTGATGATGAGTTGGTCATACGAATCTGGAAAACTCTTGAGTAGAATCTCAGCACGTTCAGTATCCACAATTTTATAGCCCAACATCGTGAGTTGAGAGAACAGAGTATTGAGGTTGTTGATGTGGTCGGTCACCGAAGATGACTCCGCCATCCGAAGAGTGTACAATTTTCTCTTCAGGAAAATTTTGTTGTGCAGTGACTTGGCCTCGTATAGCTTTGTTAGAGTATCCCATATTTCTTTCACCGTCTTTTTCTCTATAATGCTCAATATGACCCATCTGCCAAAGCCAAATGGATGTTGGCAATATCATTTCCATCCATATCATTCCATTTCTCCTCCGTCACAACCACCAGATTTTCTCCAATTGCTAGTAGGCAATTATCCTTCCACAGCACTGCCTGCATCTTCATTTTCCACAACGACAAATTATTCCCGTTGAATTTTTCGATCTCGAATTTTGCCACCATCTGGACACGCTGTCAGTCCAGAACCTCCTCTAAAAACGTGAACAACACCGGGCCAGAACCTTTCCTCTGATACCACTTGTTAGGACCGTAAATGATTGGCCCACAGTGCAGCAATAATCACGAGATAAAAAAATAAAGTGAAAAATGCGGAAAAATAGGACACCAGATGTAACGTGGAAAAACCCCCAAATGGAAGGGGTAAAAAACCACGGGAAGATATAAGGATCACTATGTAGTAAAAGTGGGTACACACTCCCTCACTATTATAAGGATAAATCCCTCACTATTACAAGGGGAAATCCTTTAACCTGTGTTGCTTGCTCAAAACACAATGCTCACAAAATGGTAAGGATACCTTTGTCATCCTAGATAGACAACATCGCACCAAGTAGAAGCTCTGTCAATGGAGAGAGGAATAAAGATGGAGCGTGGTTCCAGTGGGATCCAAAATCATGGCAGGTCCAAATCAAGGAGTAAGAAGAATAATTTCACATGTTTCAATTGTGGCAAGAAGGGGCACATCAAGAAGGATTGTTGAAATAAGAAGAGTGGTGAAAAGGACTCTCAGGGGAATGTGGGGAGTACTTCTGGAAGTGGAGATATACTAGTCAGTGAAGTGACAATGACTACTGGAAGCAGGCAGCATCTCGACGATGCCTGGATTATCGACTCAGGAGAAACATGGCACATGACGTCTCGACGGGAATGGTTTGACCAATATGAAACCATCCCGGAAGGACTTGTGTACATGGGGAATGATCACGCTCTGAAGATCGTTGGAGTCAGTACCATCAAACTGAAGATGCATGATGGCATAGTACGGACCATCCAAGGAGTACGTCATGTGAAGGGCCTGAAGAAGAACATATTGTCTTTGGGACAATTTGATGACATCAGATGCAAGACTCGCACCGAGAGTGGAGTGATGAGAATCGTAAAGGGCGCGCTTGTGGTAATGAAGGCGGAGAAGATCTCAAAGAACATGTACGTTCTTATGGGTGAAACATATAAGGAGGCGGAGATAGTAGTTGCATCAACTACCTCGACAGAAGCGTTGACAATGTTATGGCATTGGAAGCTTGGTCATATGTTAGAACGAGGCCTGAAGATTCTTGCAGTTGTGTCTTTATCCACGAAGGAGGCAGAGTACATGGCAGCTACACAGTCTTGCAAAGAGGAGATTTTGATGAGAAGGTTGTTGGAGGAGCTTGAGCACATACATGAGAAGATTCCATTATTTTGTGACACTCAGAGCGCCTTGTACATTGCAAAGAATCCATATTTTCATTCCAGGACGAAGAACATTGGGTTACAGTATCACTTTGTCCGAGATGTGGTGGAGGAAGGAAGTGTGGATATGCAGAAGATTAATACAAAAAAAAATATGGAAGATTTTCTGACAAAGGCGATTAACTCTGATATGTTCTGATGGTGCAGATCCTCGAGCGGCCTCGTAGAGACTTGACCAGCATGGTTGGGCAGATAGAAAGGATGTGTGGAGATATGATTGGTTCTCAATCAAATATCCAAGTGGGAGATTTGTTGGAGGACGTCCATTTGCAGGATGGTGGCCCCCCCTTCTTTGTCAAAGGGGGGGTTGTGGTGTAAGGTGGTGGGTGGCCAAACCCCCACCAAACATCCAGCGGGTGAAGGAAAGGGGAAGGGGTGAGGAGGCCTATAAAATGAGGCTCTCCCCTCTTCTAAATTGCATCTCATCTATCCCATCATCATCCGGTTTATCACATCCGGTTCTATTTGCAGTATTAGCGAGGCGGTTTCCCCATTTATTAAAGAGAGATATTTACGAGGGATTTCTCTTTGTAATAGTGAGGGAGTGTGTACCCACTTTTACCACATACTGATCCTTCTATCTTCCCATGGGTTTTTACCCCTTCCATTTGGGGGTTTTTCCATGTTACATCTGGTGTCCTATTTTTCCTCATTTTGCACTTTATTTTTTTATCTTGTGATTATTACTGCACTGTGGGAAAATCATTTATGGTCCTAACAAGTAAAGTGCAAAATGTGGAAAAATATGACACCAGATGTACCGTGGAAAAACCCCCAAATGGAAGGGGTAAAAAACCACGGGAAGATAGAAGGATAACTATGTGGTAAAAGTGGGTACACACTCCCTCACTATTATAAGGAGAAATCCCTCGCAAATATCTCTCTTGAATAAATGGGGAAACTGCCTCACTAATACCGCAAATAGAACCAGATGAGATAAACCGGATGATGATGGGGTAGATGAGATGCAATTTGGAAGAGGGGAGAGCCTCATTTTATAGTCCTCCTCACCCCTTCCCCTTTCCTTCACCCACTGGAGGTTTGGTGGGGGTTTGGCCACCCACCACCTAACCCCACCCCCCCCCCCCCCGACAAAGAAGGGGGATGGTCACCGTCCTGCAAATGGAAGTCCGCCAACATCCATTACCTGTAAAACCCTCAAGACCACCAACAGAAATTATAGGATCCAACCACAGCTTCATTCCATCATCATCAGGCAAAAACACACCGATAAATACATCAATGAAAAATCAACACATGACCACGCTTGGAAATCTCAAACAAATCTCAAGCATCAGATCACGTCTGAAGTGACGCTGATCAGCTCGGCAAACATCTCGTTCGGTTTGCACGAATCTAGATCGGAACTCACGAATCTCAAAACCTCAAGAAAATGGAACAAAAAGCAGGGTACCTTCATACTTCCAAACCGAAGCAGCTCGAATTTTCCCATAGAATCCTTGACAGCGGGCACCTCCTCCGTAGAAGAAGCTCCATCTGAATCCATCATCGGAAGATGAGGCGACGTCACCTCGTTGAAGGGCACATCGGAAGACGTCCACGCCAAAGCTACTTCTGGATTACATCAACAACCACCACAGGCAAGGGACTCCCGCATCTCAGATTTGAAACCAAAATTAATTCATCTTCAAAAGAAAAGAAGTGCAGATCACTTCACATCAGCGACCAAGAAGGCGACAGCAGGTTCTAAAATCTTCAAGGGATGGCGACACCGGAACGAAAACCTCACATGGGATTTAGAACCTACAGTGACAACGGACCACGCCGAAAGGAGGAGGTGGAGACAACACCGAAGAATCCCTCCGATTCAACGATGAAGATAGTGATCACACCTCCCCCTCCGGATCGACGACGATTGAAAACCCTAGATCTGCGATGGGAGGGATAGCCGTAGCTCAGAGGCTATGGGTTCTTCCTAATTATTCCACCAGATTTCTTCTATAGGGAATTGTCAAAAGAGTCTATCTTTTATGGTTCTCTTCTTATTTCATGCCTTTAAAGCTCTGAAATCTATTCTCATGAAGGGTCAATGTTTATAAAGTCCCTTCATTAGTCTCCCATGAGGTCCTTTTGAGGAAAAGAGGAAGAGTTGGGTCGGTGGGTCGCACGACACCTTTTGTGGAATCCCATGAAAGAATCACTCGTCTCGTGGATGACTCGGTCAAATGAGGATCTTGAGGGTTATGGTTCATGGAGCTATATATCAACTCCTTGGTCCTGTGAATGACATCATTCATGGAACACCATTCACTTTGCCTCACCCAAGAACCTTCTAAATCTATATAAAATTGTACACAAGGTGAGTTTCTCTGCCTTTGTTTGGTGAACGACATTGTCTGCGGGGGACCAGAGCTGTCATCTACCTCCCATGAACCATTTTTTCATGGATGGTACATGGGGTGGACCTCTATGTGGAATGGTAGTCCTCTATTGGTATTCTCCGTTTATGGTTCAACCTTTTCTGTTTTGGATTTTTCTCTTTTAAATAATCTTCTTAAAGTATTCATTCGGTTCATTTTTTTTACTTTTCCAAAGTTATGGAAATATTTTACTCCCCTTTTCCAAAATTTATGGACCAAACAAATATGTTGAGGAATAAATAATCCTTTTAATTATAATAAAAAATTTAATTTTACCAACAATTTAATGGAGTAATTTATAATCACAAATAAACAAAAGTGGTTTCATAATAACACTTAATAAATTTAAAATCAATTATAAATAAAAAATAAATAATATTTTGGTCATTCTGACAATACTAAGAGTTGAAATAACATACTTTTCATTCATACATTCCATAAATTAAAAATATATTATTTTCTAATAGTTTCATTATGACAACCCTGCTCTTTATTACACACTAAAACATGATTTATTACATAATCATCACTTGATACCAAAAATAAGATCAATAGGTCTAGTGTATTTGGGGATTAGTATCATTACTTAATGATTTAAAACATGAAATACAACATCTTTATTGAAAACATCCTTTACATGACCAATACATTCCCTCATACTTATCATTGCATGGGATAACCTAAGGACATGCATAAAAAAGGTTGATCTATAAATCCCAATAAGGGAGTAAACAAGGAATAACATGAAAATTACAATACATGATAGGCAATAGTCATATCAATGGAGCACAAGAGAAACATGAACTTAAAGTCATGATAAAGCATGATAATCATAACATGGAAATGTGGAAACAAAACTTAACATGGAATTAGCATGTGCCAAGGCTAATTGGACATGGAACATGAGTAAACCCTCATTGAACATGAATTAACATGATTCAACACCGATTTCACATGACGTATCATGAAACTATACTTTAACCAATGCATTAGAGTGCTATCAGGGTCCACCCTTCATAAACATTTCATTTAATGGATAAGTGTTCCTAATGGACCATATAACAAGGAATCAATCAAAATCATAATTTATTCCATGATTAAGTAATGTGTAATAAATAAAATAAATTACCATTAAATATGTATATGTTCATAAAGTTGAATACCCTTGATAGAGACATGGGTATGATATTCACTACACAATTATCTAGGCTTGGAAAAATGTGGTGCAATTTCGGCAGCATAACGATGTGACATATGGATTCATTAAAATGGTTGATGAGAGATAAATGGGTGTCTCATCATATTTACATAAAATAGAAAGTAATGGGGTCATATAGATACATGTCTCAACAAATTTAATAGAATTTAGATGCACAATACAAAAGAATTAGTTGGATGTAAAAGAGGAGAGAGAAATCCCTCACGAAATTTTCGAATGGTAACAAGTGTACAGGGGAGGAATTAGTGAGAGAGAAATGGGTCTACCATCTTCCAAACATAAAGAGGGTATTATAGATGAGGAGATAAATCATACCCCAACATTTTTAATTGAAAAAAAAAGGTCATAACAACTTAAAAAAAATTAGATGAAAATGAGAAAGGAATAAATCCTTTACTTTTATGTGTGATTCCGAAGGCTTGGGAGAGGCTTGAGAGAGGCTTCTTGGGAGCATGGGGAACCCTAGGAGGATTATAGATAGAGGAGGGAAGAGTTTTTAAGAACTCCAAAGGCTTCGAGTGAAGAGGAAGTGGGTTCTTGGGTGGGATTATATAGGAAAGGAGAGAGAATTCTTTATTATTTAGGTTTGGGTCACCACACATTATACTAATCAATACCAAAAACCAGCCCATGGTTTTTACCCATGGTTTTTTTCATAGGGTATTGGAAAAAATATTTTATAATCCTAATGGCCTAACTTCTTAAAATAATAGGGTTCCTTATGTGGAGGTGAGTCACACTCTCAAGGAAATTCATTTAAAAAGTGAAATTGTTTTATAACTCTTGGAGGGTCCACTAAAGTTTTGTAAAATAAATAAAACAAACCTATAATAACATTATATTAATGTTAAAACATATATTTTCCGAATATATCATTTATAGTATTTTATTACATCACTATTGGGCCATTATAATGTCATAGAACACATTATATATTTAAACGGTATTTATTTTTTTACCCAAAAAATCGACTATCTCAGAAAATTATGAAAAAATCATTATTGAATAATTTTGACATCCTGATTCCAAAAATAATATTCATTTTATCTAAATAATTTTTTAAATATGTAAATTTTTAATTTTAAAATAAAAACCGACATTTGTCGAAAATTCATGGGTTTTAAAAAAAACGATTGTCAAACCTTATCAAAAATTACAATTGAATTCATAAAATTATATGATCATTTATATTTAATAAAAATTAATTTAATAATAATAATATTTATTAAAATATTATTTAATTCAAAAATAATTTAATTCATCAAAATAGATTTCTTAGTTGAATATTAACTAAAAATACTATTTGGGCTTTAAAATCTATTTACAAAGTAACAATAATAAAATGAATTTATATTCACTATTATATACAAAAATAATTCTCATAGTCATAGTGATAAGGTCTTGTTACATAACCCCTTATAACACCTGCATAAGACCGAAGGGTATGGTGTGCGATAGTGAGAGACTCTTGGGGTGGCATGGATAACATTACTCAGGTGGTAATCTCTATCAACTACCACTTCTCTCGTAGGTGGTTTCGTTCGAGCTTAACATGTTGAAGCTCAGATTGGGATTGGTCAAGAGCGAAGCCCAATGATGCCACCTTCTTTCTGATCTCTGAAAAATGGGCTTCATACGTGGAAAGTCTACTAGATGAGGCCATCGCTTCCTTTTTCTGAGTAAATTGGATTTGTTAAAGCCCTATATTTATACAAATCATGTGATCACTGTTCAATGACTATATTAGCAATGGTCACAATTTTTAATGGTATTTTAGAATCTATAAACATAAAACAAAATAAGTCCATATTTTATATAACCATTTTATATAATAAGACATTTAATTAGGTCAAGAAGAATTTTCATTAATGAAATTTTGGGTATTTATAATCTTCCCCCCTTAAGAAATTACTGCCTAAAAATTTTATTTTCCAACTCTAAAAAAAATTCAGGTAACTCAACTTCATCACTTCCTCTAATTCCCACATCACTTCTTCAAACTTGTGGTTTTGGAACAACACCTTCACGAGGAGCATTGCCTTATTTTGTATGACTTTTTCCCTATGATCTAAGATCTTCACTGGTTGTTCCTCGTAAGAAAGATCATACTCTAATTGTACTACCTATGAAGAGAGTACATGTGAAGGGTCAAGTATGTACTTCTATAAGAGGGATATATGAAATACATCATGTACTTTGGCCATGGTAGGTGGGAGTTCTAGTCGATAGGCCACAGCCCTAACACGATCAAGAATCTCGAAGGGGCCGATGTACCTAGGACATAACTTCCCTTTCTTTCCAAACCTCATTACTTTCTTCCATGGATATATGCATAGGAATACCATGTCTCCAACTTTAAACTCAAGGCCTCGTCGATAGTTATCAGCATACCTCTTCTGTCAACTATGGGTTGTCTTGATATGATGCTAAATAGTTTTCACCTTCTCCACCATTTCTTCGACCATTTCTGGTCCTAGAAGCTTATGCTCACTGACTTCATCCCAACATGTTGGTGTTCTACACCTATTCCCATATAGGGCTTCATAAGGTGCCATTCGGATGCTCGAGTGGAAATTGTTATTATTGGAGAATTCAACCAGAGGAAGATGTTGATCCCAACCTCTTTTAAATTCCAGTGAACATGATCTTAACATATCTTCCAGTGTCTAAATAGTTCGCTCAGAGTGGACATCAGTTAGAGGATGATAGGTTGTATTTAAGTTCCGTTCAGTATCCAGAGCATGCTTAATAATCTTCTGAAAAGTAGAGGTGAATCTTGGATATCGATCGGATATAGTAGATAGTGGTACTCCACGTAGCCTTACCACTTCCCTAATATATATCTCCGCCAGTTGATATAATGAGAAATTCTCCCAAAATACATTGAATTGTGCAGACTTTGTAAGAAGATCCACAACAACCCATATTTCATTTTTTCCTTTGGATGTCTTCGAAAGTCCAGTGAAAAATTCCTTGGTGATGTTCTTCCATCTCCATGCTGGTATAGGCAATGGTTGCATAATCCCCTTTGACTTCTTCCTCTCTACCTTTACTTGTTGACACACTAGGCAGTTTGATGTATACTCAGTGATCACCTTCTCCATATTATACCACCAATAATTCTCTCAGAGAACTTGATATATCTTTGTGTTTCCTGGGGGAATAGAGAAATTCAAACTATGTGCATCATCAAAAAGTTCCTTCTTCATCTCCAGACTTGATGGAACACATAGTCTTTTCTCAAATTTCACAATTCCTTCTACATTAACATTGAACTCTAAGGATTTCCATTTTTTGATAGCTTCTTCTTTCTTATGAATTCTCACATCATCCTTTTGAGCATCCTTTAACTTTTCAAAAAGAGATAGTTGAGAAATCATTTGTGAAAGGATTGATGATGTTCCATTCTTTATCATTATCATGTCCATATTCATCAAATCTTAAAAGATTGGATCCATCTAAATTCTCATCAATAATAGAATCACTGGTTACTTTCTACCTAGATCATCTTCCACCTTGTTCACTTTCCCAGGGTGGTAATGGATTGAGCATTCATAGTCTTTGATCAGCTCTAACCATCTTCATTGGCGCATATTCAACTCTTTCTGTGTGAATATATACTTGAGGCTTTTGTGGTCCGTATATATTTCACACTTCTCCCTAAAGAGATAATTCTGCAAAAATATTAAGGCGAAGATCACCGCAACCAAATCTAGATCATGTGTTGGATAATAATTCTCATGAACTTTGAATTTCCATGAAGCATAGGCAATGAATTTTTCATTTTGCATCAACACACATCTCAGACCCTTCTTTGAAGCATCACTAAATACTACAAAAAGTTATCCACTTGTGGGTAATGTGAGCCAGGGTGCAGTGATAAGCCTCCTATTCAACTCCTTGAATCTTTATTTGCATTCACCACTCCAAGAAAACTTTACCCCCTTCCTATTTATCTTGTTATGAGGGTTGGAAAATCATGTGAAATTTCTCACAAATCGTTGATAATATCTAGCTAACCCCAAGAAGCTATGGATATCCATTACCGATATTGGCCTTGGCCACCCCTTAATTGTAGCTGTCTTGGAGGTATCCACAGATATTCCATTGCTTGTGATGATATAGATCAATAACGAGACCTCCTTCAACCAGAACTCACACTTGTTTTATTTTTCATTGAGCTTATCCTTCCGCAGGTTCTCTAGTATAATTTTAAGATGCTCCTCATGATCCTCCTTGGTTTTGGAGTATATTAGAATATCATCTATAAATACTACCACAAATTTGTTGAGGTAACATCTAAAGACTCTATTCATCAAGTCCATGACGATTACTGGAGCATTAGTGAGTCTGAAAGGAATTAATATTAATTCGTAGTGCCCATATCTTATACAAAAATAGTCTTGGGAATATCTTCCTTCTTCACCCTTACTTGATAATATCCTGACCGAAAAATCCACCTTGGAGAAGTATTGTGCCTCATGCAGTTGATCGAACAAGTCATATATTTGTGGGATAGGATACATGTTCTTTATCATGTTTTTTTTAATCTCACGATAATTGATGCAAAGGCGCATTGACCCATCCTTCTTCTTGACTAAGAGGACTGGTGAACCCCATGGTGAAACACTTGGGCATATAAATACTTTATCCATATTCTCCTGTAGTTGATTCTTCAGCACCTTGAGCTCTAAAATATCCATTCTATATAGATTTTGGGATATTTTCAATTCCCCAGGTATAAGGTAAATTGATAATTCAACATCTCTTATAAGAGGAAGACCAAGCAATTCCTTGGGAAACACTTTAGCGAATTCACTTACAATAGGTATGTCTTCAAGGAAGGTTGCTTCCTTAGACTCAATCATCTATGCTAGATACACATGCTCATAGGGTAGTAATATCCATTCTTGAGATGATGGTTCTAAAGAATATTCATCTTCCCCTTTCAATTGTACAGAATCGGGGGTCAATTCTCCACATGGGGAGTGATTTCCCTCTTACGACAATTTATGTTGGCTCTATATAGGGAAATCCAATCCATACCAATATTTTCATCAAATTCCACCAATGTAAGTATGATGAGGTTCGTAGGGAAGTTCAATCCATCGATTATGATAAGGGAGGAGTTATATTCATGGGATGTAATGATTTCCCCATTTTCCGTACTCACCGAAATCTTTAATTCTATGATTTGTGGTGGTGTTGGGATTGTTCTACTAAACATTCAGCATATAAAATAATGCATAGAACCTGAATGAAAAAGTATGTTCACTATTCATGAATGAATAACTAGCGTACCTATCACCACTTCGTTGTCAGGGTTCACTTCGGTTGCAGTGATAGAAAAATCTCACCCTTGATGCCTTGGAGGTTGTTGTTTTCCTCCGAAAACCCTTGGAATAGGGCACTAATTTACAATATGCCCTAGTTCTTTGTCATTGAAGCAATGAATAACATGTTGAGAGTCAAACAGAATGATCCTATAATCTGTCACAGTTGTCGGTTTTTCTTGTTGGCAGTTAAAAGCTAGGTGTCTTTCTCTTCCATGCCTAAAGCAATTCCTCTCCCCCTTAATGCTATTTATGGGGTTCTTCTTTCCGCACCTTCGGCAAGTGGGGTACTGGATTTTCTTTGCACTGTTGGATTCATTCAGCAGACCAACAGAATTGAAGTCCACCTTATGCTTCTAATCCCCATGATACCCTTACGATTTTCTAATCTCCATTTCAACCTTGAGGTCGCATCAGACTATTTCTTCATAGCTGTCGAAGTCACAGATCACCATGGCTTTCCACAGTCTTGGTTTTATCCCAAAAAATAAGTAGTCAACCTTGCATTCAGGGGTAACAACCAAGCCATAGGCGTATCGTGAAAGCCTTGTGATTTTTCCCCATATGCTCCAATGGATTTTTCATCTTTTTACTTGAGATCAAGGAAGTCCCTTTCCATCTTAAGTCGGAGGGTTCATGGAAAATATTTATCTAAAAACATCTTCCAGTTTTCTATCCATTCCAACACCATGATCTCCCCCTCAGGCTTCATATTTTTGATTAATGTCCACCAATGATCGTCTTCACCCTTCATATGATAAGATTTCAGGAGAACCTTCTATTGTTTAGAACATTGAAGGATTGAGAAGATCATTTTAATGGAGTTGATTTATTGTTTGGAAATTGAGAGATCATATGATCCATTAAAAGTAGGAGGCCTTTGTCTCATGAAGCTTTTGATAGCGACTTGTTCTTTTATGGGGGGGTGAAAATTCCTCTTGACCCATGTTTCTATTCAAAGTTTGAGTTAACTGAGAGAGTATCGTGACAAAGTCTGTGATTCCTTCTCCAATCGGATTGGGCATCTCATTAGAACATTCATCACATTGATCTTCACATTGTTTGTTAGCCCGAGTACTTATATTACCGGCCATTGGCTGGAATAAAAGTCAAAGTTAGGGGTAACACATAAAGGTTAATCCAAGGACAAAACAAATGACTTATATATAGCTTTTATTTCCTTAACTTTTGAATCTATAGGATTCAACCTATGTTATCCAATAGATATTCTTAGGGGTTTTTTTAATTCCATTAATAATGGTTCATACTAAGCTTGTGAATTTACCAATGCATATCCCCCGGGAGTTCATAACCCAGAGTGCAGCAAGTTCTGTTGTCATGTACCAGGATACCTCAGGTCACGCCCAAAACTCCTTGTCGGGGTTTTCACCATGAGGCAAATTTGTGCTAGAGCCACCTCTACTTGATCATTTCCAGAAAGGGATGTATTTTCTAGATAAACAACTTAATCAATACCCACCAAAACATAGATATGTTTTTATTAAACTTATTCTTCTCTCTAAGGATTCACTAGGGTTTTCTAATCCTAATCCCAAAAATAACTAAACATATCCTCTGATACCAACTATGATAACCCTGCTTTTTATTACACACTAAAACAAGATTTATTACATAAACTTCACTTGATACCAAAAAAATATTTACAGGTCTAGTGACTTTTGGGATTAGGATCATTACATAAAAACTAAAAACATGAAATAAAACATCTTTATTGAATACTTCCTTTACATGACCACTATATTCTGTCATACTTAGCATTGCATGGGATAACCTGAGGCCATGCATAAGAAAATGGAGAGCTATAAAGCCCAGTAACGGATTAAAAAAGGAATACCATGAAGATTAAAATACATTTTAGGAAATATTCATATCAATGGAGCACAAGAGAAACATTAAATTAAATGCATGATAAATCATGATAATCATAACATGGAAATGTGGCAACCACACTTAACATGGAATTAGCATGAGTCAAGGATCATTGCACATGGATCATGATTAAACCCTCATTGCAGATAAATTATCATGATTCAAAACCCATTTCACATGATGTATCATGATACTATAATTTACCCAATGCATTGGAGCGCTATCAGGGTGCACCCTTCTTAAACATTTCATTTCATGTATATGTGTACCACATGGATCATATAACATGGAATCAATCAAAATCATAAGTTGTTCCATGATTATGTAATTTGGAATAAATTCATGAAAGTAACACTCAATATGTATATGTTCATAAAGGTGAATAACCTTGATAGAGACACAGGTATGGTATTTACTGCACAACGATCTTGGCTTGAAAAAATGCGGTGCAATTTCGACAGCATACCGGCGTGACATAAGGATTCATGAAAATGGTGTATGAGGGATAAATGGGTGTCTCATCATATTTACATGAAATGGACAGGAATGAGGTCATATAGATACATTTCCCAAATAACATAATGGAGTTTAGATGCATAATACAAAATAATTACTTGGATATAAAATAGAAGAGTGAAATCCCTCATGGAATTTCGGCATGGTAACGGGTGTACATGGGAGGAATTAATGAGAGAGAAATAAATATACCATCATAAAATCATAAATAAGGAAGTATGGGGAAGATTCTAAATCATACCCCAACATTTTTAATTGAAAAAAAGGGCATAACAACTTAATGAAAATTGGATGAAAAGGAGAAAGGAAAAATATCTTACTTGGAAGTGTGATCCCAAAGGCATGGGAGAGGCTTGAGAAAGGCTTCATGGGAGCTTGGGGTACCTTGGGAGGATTCTAGAGAGAGTACGGAAAAGGTTGGACGAACTAAGAAGGCTTTGAGTGAAGAGAAAGTGCGAGCTTTGGTGGGTTTACATAGGAAAGGAGAGGGAATTCTTTATTATTTAGTTTTGGGTCATCACACATTAAACTAATCAATACCACAAACAGCCTATGGTTTTTTCCAATGGATTCTGAAAAAGGGGAGAGTAAAAAAATATTTTATAATTCCAGTGGCCTAACTTCTTAAAATTATAGGGTAGCTTATGTGTAGGTGAGTCACACTCTCAAGGAAATTCATTTAAAAAGTGAAACTGTTTTATAACTCTTTGAGTGTTCACTATGGTTTTGTAAAATAAATCAAACAAACCTAAAATCACATTATTTTAAAGTTAAAAAATATATTGGACGAAAATATCATTTATATTAGTTTATTACATCACTATTGGGTCATTATTATGTCATAAAACACATTATATATTTAAACGATATTTATTATTTTACCCAAAAATTCAAATGTCTCAGAAAATTATGAAAAATTCACCGTTGGATAATTTAGACATCCTAATTCCAAAAATAATATTCATTTTATATAAATAATTTCCTAAATATGTGAATTTTTACTTTTAAAATAAATACATACACTTCTAAAAAATTCATGGGTTTTGAAAAAAAATGGCATTCAGACCATAACAAAAATTACCATTGTATTCAATAAATTATAGGATCATTTATATTTAATAAAAATTAATTTAATAATAAAAATATTTTATTAAAATATTATTTAATTCAAAAATCCTTTAATTCATCAAAATATATTTCGTTGTTTAATATTAACTAAAAATACTATTTTATCTTTAGAAACTATTTACAAAGTAACAATAATAAAATGAATGTATATTCACTATTATACACAAAAATAATTCACATAATCATAGTGCTAAGGAATTGTTACAAAACCCCTTATAACACTAGCATAAGACTGAAGGGTAAGGTGTGGGATAGTGACAGACTCCTAGGGTGGCTCAGATAACAATGCTTGGGTGGTAATGTCTATCCACTTCCACTTCTCTCATAGACAGTTCCATTTGAGCTTAACATGTTGAAGCTTGGCTTGGGCTTGGTCAAGAGTGACACCCAATGAAGCCACCTCCTTTCTGAGATCTGAAAAATGGGCTTCATACGGGGAAAGTCTACTGGATTAGGCCATCGCTTCCTTTTTCTGAGTAAATTGGATTTGTTGAAGCCCTATATTTATACTAATCATGTGATCACTGTTCAACAACTATATTAGCAATCGTCAAAATTATTAAAGGTATTTTTAAATATAGAAACATAAAAAAAAATAAGTGCATATGTTATATAACCAGTTTACATAATAAGACTTTTAATTAGATCAATAGGAATTTTCATTAATGAATGTTTAGGTTGTTACATTTTTGAAATTATAATATCATTTTCGTGAAATTGATTTTGTGATGTACGTCTCAAACTAACATGTTACTTTTAAATTAAAAACACACATAATATATCCTTTAAACCACACCACACATAATAATGTTGTGATTTTAATTATTATATGGTTTAAATGAATCATATATCATTGATTTATAGTTTCATGATAAATCATACACATTGTATCAGTTTTGAGAATTTCATGTGCACTTTGTACCTCATTAAATCTAAAAATAGAAAAATATAGTATTGGTCTTTCTTATTGCACATCAGGCCAGAATGATGTAAGGTAAATTATTTTAGTCAAAAATTGAATAAGAAGAAAAATTCCAATACTTTAAAAAAATATCACATTTTCTTAAAAATGATAATGCGACACATGTTTTCAAAAAAAAATATCACTTTTAAATTGAAAAAGATACAGTTTTGGTCATTTTGACAACATCGAGAGTAAGAATGTTGTGAGGTTTATTACTAAATATCATAATTGAATCAATGATTATTTTCTTAGAGTTTCATGATATTACTAAAATCCATAATTTAAATTCATCATGCAATGCATATTTTGAACTATGTTGAATGTTTTAAATTAAACAAACATGTTTTCAGTCATTATGAACACATGATGTGTCAGAATGAAGGGAGGTACCTTTTTACATTCCACAAAGGTATTAGTAGTAATTATTCTATAGTATCTGGAAAATATGATGGCTTTTCTTATCATTGGGTCTGTGTTGCAAGTTTTGACCATAAATGTCACTTTTAAATTATAAAAGACAAACTTTTTGTCATTCCAACCACACTGAGAATTAGAAAGGAATGTGTTTCATTGATAAATTTATTGAATGAGTCAATGATTATAGTTTTAGTGGTAATAACCCCATAATTATACATCCAAGGTTAGGGGTTCATATCCCATGGTGTGCAGGTACTGTAGCAGCATCGACACTGTAGCAGCGGTGGGTGTGACTGTAGCGGCGGCGGGTACTGTAGCGAGCTTTGTAGTGATGGAGTTCCTATAGAAGACACTATATTAAACCATCTATTGTAGCATGTACTATTCATGGAATGTATTTTGGGGAAAATTTTGGGCTTATAGGCAATGTAATGGGCTATAGGTCCACTGGGCCTTCAGACCAAATATATATAATGTAATAAAGTGGTTGGTTTGGTGGGTTATCCTTTGGGGGGCTATGACCTGCCATTTAGGTCCGTGTGTTTGAAGTGTGTGTGTGTGTTTAAATGTATTTTTACCCACAAGAACCTAATAAAATATGATAATCAGATCTCATTTTATTCTAATTGAGCACGTGATGCCTATTTTGAACTAATGTTTTTGTAAAATAAAAAACATGCATTTGTAGTCATTCTGACCTCACCCCATATCGAAATTATATTTTGATTATTCTTACATGATAAAAAATAATAAAAAATAATTTTATATAATTTAAAAACAATATGAGTGTGTTCTCTTAGAATTGAGCATGTTATGCATGTTTTCTACTAAAACATCAATTTAAAATTAAAAAAGACACACTTTTGATTATTTTAACCACACATACAGTTTGAATGATGTGTGACTCATTTTTATAGGCCAAAAATAAATAATTTTTTTTGCTTGTACTTATATGATAGGAAAATATCTTTTTCTCATAATTGATCATATAGTGAATTATTTAAAACAAAATGTCATCTTTAAAAAAATTATGAATTTTTAGGCAGTCTGATCACACCGCACATTAAAATAACAATTGAATCATTTATACTTGTATCAAATGAATGAAAGACCTTTTAAGAAGATATTCAGGAAAATTTGAACACATTTTGTTAGTGTTTAGTATGTGACATATTCTTTTTTACCTCATGAAATCTTAAAATATAAAAATACACTTTTGGTCATTTTGAATAGAACACACGTATGAAAGATGTCACATTAACTCATACATGACACAAATTAAAGAAAAGTAATTTTTTAACACCCTATATTTTAGGAAATGTTTACCTTCCTTGATTTGTATGAATATCACTCTTAAATATATATATATATATATATATATATATATATATGTGTGTGTGAATGAAATAATTTTGGATTGAATGTAATTCTTACAATATATTAATCAAACTAAAACTTTATTCAGTAATAATGAAGCGTTAAAACAAAAATAAATACCCTGAATTCATACATACCATTTTTAATTACATATGTTAAAATTTTATAAACTAAAAGGGGATAATAAATAGAAAATAATAACATCTTAAACAATAGAAAACCCTAGGGACCATCTTCAATCTTGAGAATCGCCAAAATTTGAAGTAAATCTACAATGAGAAAAAAAAATTGAATAAATAAAGAATAATATTTAATATGTTATGAGTGGTGTGATTTATTAATTGAGAATTAAATGTATGGATTATTTTATTAAGGTTATATAAATAAATAATATATGATTGTTATAAATATGGCTGTGGAAAATATGGTCACTGGAAATATGTTATTTTTAGATATGATCATTAGATATACACAAAGCCAATAGGAATACTAAAGTAGTGTATTTTTAGTAAAAAATTTAATGTAATATATCTAAATAATTATAAATAATGAAATAATATTGTATTAAATTATCATATTTTAGTATAAAAATATTTTGATATGTTATGTATTATTATTAAAGAATAAATTTAATTAAATAATGGAATTTGTATTTAGTAAAGATTTAATGATAATGTACATAATAAAATAAAGTAACAATCATATAATAGGAATTACTAGTAAATTAGAAATAATAAATTCTTTTTTAGCGTAAAAGTATTTTTTTTCTAATAAATTTTCATTTCATGCATTATGTGCTCCTATATTAAAATTAAAAAAATCGAAATTTATTTAAATAAAATGTTTTTCATAATTTAATTATTATATCCAAATATGGTAATAACATAATCCATATTTTTAACATATAAATTAGTTATGAAAGTAGATATTATTTACCATGGTAAAAAAGTTATTTTTCAAAGAATTGTTTTTTTCGAAAAATTATGTAATTTTTATATAGATAAATTAAATTGGAAAATTTTAGAAGGTGAATATAATATGATAAAAAAATATTAACACAATTTTAATTACTAATTTATATGAAATTAGTTTAAGACCCTTTAAATATTGAAAATACATTTTTCTACAATTTTTTTCTATATATTATATCCATTAATTTAAAAGATTATTTTGTGATATTTATACATTGAAATATATTAAATAGAGTCCATATTAGAAATTATAATTAAAAAATTATATAACATGGGTCATCTTACATTTTCTTTAAAAAATACGTACCATGGTTAATTTTTAATCATGGTTGTATGGGTAAAAATGAGTAACGTAAAGTGGATCAAATTATACTAAATTAACATGTTGAAAAAACATATAAAAGACATTTATTAGTTTTTAAACTCATGCCAGCATGTATCACCAACATTGTTTCCCGTAACTCACCAAAATATCATGTAATTCCATTTTCACCCCTCAATATCCATTCAATTCCAAGGGAAGGTCCCTATTTTGCACCTATAAAAACAGATCGATTCCACCCACTTAAAGACACAGTTGGTGATATAATTCAGATTGATCGCAAGAAAATTATTATTCTCTAAGAGTAATCTTCCATTTTTATAATCCTTTCGCATTAAGAAGTTATACTAAGTCCTCCATTTCATAGAATCCTCCAAGAGAAGGTTTATGTTCTCAACGTGAGTATTAATTACTCACTTACCTTTTTTCTATATTATCTTAATTCTCTAATAATATTTTAAACATACAACTATAATGAACTTGGTATCATTACCATACAAAAATTTCATTATATTGATTGAATAATCATTTTATACCTTCCTCCAACTATTCATAAAATGAAAACATCATTCATTTGTACTTGTGGACTAACACCTCCATGGATGAAAGTTTTAGTTTTTCATAAATTTTCTAGTGTAAATTTGAATAAATATATACATACATACAATTATCTAGTGTGTATTTGAAAAATTTCACATGAAAATTAATTTTCAATGAAAACATTCAATATTTTAATACAAATATTCAATGATAATTATCAATGATAATCTTGGATAAAATTGACTATGTAAATTTTCATTGAAAATTTCTAATAAAACTTTACAATGTATACTTATAAAAAAATTTATGTTAATTTCAAGTAACCAGTGAAAATATCTACATGAAATTTAATTTTTAATATAGTCATGAAAAATTACAATAGAAATTTTAAATGAAAATATATACAAAAAATCTAGTTACCAATGTAAAATTCTATACTGTAAAAATCCTACACTAATTTATAATCAAAATTCTGAGTGTAAATTTAGAGTGATAATTTTTTATGTAAATAATATATATATTTAAATAATTTATAAAAATAATAAATGTAAGTATTTATTTACCCATATATATGTATAATTTTAGGGTGTTTGTATTTATGTATTTACATGAGTTATATAAATACACACACATGCATATGGATTCATGTATACTTACAAATTTAAAATAAGTATAAATAAACATTTTATTATTTTAATTTATAGATGTGTATTTTTTTATTAATGTAATTTTATTAATATTGAATTATTTCAATATATAGCCAAATTTAATATTCTTTACAATATATATGCCCAATATTACTATTATATACATATAAATGTAAATTATTGATTATTATAATTTATTTATTTCATTATTTATATCTATTATTTATCACTGTATATGTGTTTATAAACATTTTTTTATAAACTTTGGGTTATATTTTTTTTATTTTAATACATATGAATTAAATAAAAATGAAAATATATAAAGATTATAGTAATTATTATAAATATAAACTAAATATACTTATAATAAATATATGATAAAAAATAAATAAGCTTAGTGGAACACTAAAATTTGAAGAAGTACATTTTTAGTAATTTTTTAATACCCTTATAATGAATTTTTAAATATATGAAAAATAATATTTCAATAAGTTACTTTCACATAAAATTTTCATCTTATATTTTTTTTATAACTTGTTTACAGTTTTAAGTCAAGTATAAATATACACAGACATGTAAACACATAGTGAATACATGGCTTTAAATATTAAAAATTGTGTGTGTGTGTGTGTGTGTAATACATAAATTTTGAAACAAACAAGCATAAATATATGTTTTTAAGTATGTAACAACATGTTATAATATTCTTAATAATATATAAACTATTTAAATTATATATATACCTCCAAATCATTTTTTTAAATTTTCTAGCTAAACCTGCTTTTTAATATTGTTGAGAGAGAACCCTTATATGAATAGAAATACCTAGAATAAATGGCCCAAAGAACCAAAGGCCGAAGCCCCAAACTGTAATAGCTACCCCTACCTTCATTCTATCCACTCAATCTAGCCTCCTTGAATATTTTTCAATAGCTTGCCTCTTAGTCTATGTTCATCTAGTTTCTAGCCACGTTTTGAGTAACTAACCATGAACAATATTGCACTCTATATTTTAGAATTTGACTGAATACCATCCCTGAGGACTAATAATTTTTTATGGCATGGAGGTCCTAATTCATGGATTGGAATCCCATATGTGATGAATAGAAATACTGCTATAATTCCACTACAACAGTACCATCATTTCAATATTGATATAGTACTATAAAAAACCACTCACCAAGATTTTAATATAAATATGATGCAAGATTATAATGAGACTTTACTACCCATGTAAGTCTCTCACTCCATATATATATATATATATACATTCACAAAACTTGTATATGTAATTGAGTATATTAATAATTGATATATAATAAATTATAATAATTATATTTATTCCTCGCTTATTTATTTCACAGTGTTTAAATATAAAAAATTTATATATTTATAAACATTATATTAAATTATTATACATTTATAAATATATATACTAATTATTTTTTATTATTATACATTTAGTTTTATTTAAAATTATTGGTTTACATATATTTTATATTATAATATATATTTATAATTAACTATTTATATTTATTATTTATATTTTAAATTTATTTAAAATTTAATTTTTATTAATGTTATTATATATATTCTAATTGTTTATTAATTGCTTTATAGGAGGGGGAGAGATAATTTTAGTCTAACTATTTTAAATTAATAAAAATTATTTTTAAAAAGTTATTTTAATCAAAATATAAGATCTATGCCACTTCATTATTTTTTCTTGGGGACAATAATTCTTCATGAATGAGGTTTTCTAGTTTCTAATTTTAGTGCATGCATATACTGTGCATATGGATTTTAGGGATTTCATTACAAGGGTTCAATGGGAATAAATTAAGGCCAATAAATATTATATAGTTGATGTGTTTTTATAAAATAAAATGCATCTAGAATGATTATATATAGTGGAATTAAGGTGATTCCTTGGATTATCTAATTCAGAGCTAGAGAACTCATTTATATGTTGATATCCTTGCGAGTTCCATGTGAGAGAAAGAAAGGGAGTAACATGAGTGTTTAGTTCTTATAATCAGTGTTCTTTATAAAACATAATTCAATTCTCTTCACATTCCACTTTCTTAGTGATCAGTGAATCACGAAAAGTGTCGTTGTAGCCATGTTGGTGATGAAACTATAATGATCATTGGATAAGATGGTGTAGTTCTAGTGCCAATGAATTTTCTAGTGTTCCGCATCATCACCACATCATTAATAAATCTCAAATTTTTACACCATTTTGATCATCTATTGATCAATAACAGTTCATTTTCGACATCCTAGGATTTTTTCCACCATTTTCAATCTATTATTTTCAACCATTCCAAAAATATTGATACACCCCCTTTAAAAAAATCATCTCCCATTTTCTAATATTAAAATTCAATGGAGGGACCATCAACAGGAGGGATGATCATGTAGAATTCATAAAACAACTCCATCTAGAATTATTTAATTTAATATATCCTTAATGAAAATGATCTATTTAGTCCATATGAGGACAAGGAATTCTATTCTAATTCCATAAAATAAGTCAAGTGGAAGAAGCTAAATAAGCATATGATCATTAAAATCTGCTGAGGGATTGGTCACAACATATACCACCACATTACTTAAGATACTAATTCATACAAAATTTGGATTATGTTTTAGCCTTCGTACAAACCAAAGTCCACTTAAAACAAGATTATAGTCTTAAAGTGGTTAGTGAATCATTGAATATGGAAGTGAAATTCTATAACCGAACACAGTATAATGTTCTAGAGTATATTAAACATGTTTTCGGTTTCACTTAAGTATCTTAATAATGAAAAACAAGTGAACCATATAATTTTTAATATTTCAAATTGTTAGGATACCCTGGTGGTCTCTCGCATCAACTCAAAACTCATAGAAAATATTCCATGGAAATGGTAAAAAGATGCACTATTCAATGAGGAGGCCTAAAGGAAGGATGTGAGTTACAATTAGATATGAGATCTCATCCTTAATAATTAAGGGATGAAATTAGGAGGTGGTGAAGTGGTAGGAAGAAGAGGTCAAATAAATAGAATAGTACTGTACACATATAGAATAATTCCAACATACAAATTCTACGATTATGGAATTAAGGGATACATGAAGAAGAATTTTTAAAATTTACTACAACAGACAGGAGAAGGTAGTGACTATTAAAGAAAAAATAGAGGCACATAAACTGATTCCACTATAGAAGTTACATTTTTATGAAAAAATAAAGAAGAGACTTGTTTTCACCCATTAGACCAAGAAACATTGTATGTGGTTGATACTAATTTATTGTACCACATCACTTCAAATCATGAGTAGATCATGAATCATAATGATGGTGACTTTAGAGTAGTCAAGATGCGGAATATTAGTTAGATAGGGACCATTGGAATGGTTGATATCCAAACTAAGATGAACGTTGGATATACAATCATCATAATGGATTTTCAACATGTTCCAAGCCTTTGCCTCAACTGGTTATCGATGATACACCCCATGTTTCCATGGTACGTTTCTCTTTGAATAATACCATAGCATGTGATGTACTCAACACCGAGTTCAAGCACACCACAACCTATAAAAATAGCCATTTAAAAAGTGATTATGAATTTTAATAACCACATTTTTAATTTTATATATATCCCATAAAATTTTAACATTCATATTTTGTGTTTCGTAGAAATAATATAAGGACAAATTCAATTCTTCAAATAAAAGAAGTAATTTTAAAAAATGTAGTTTTTCCGCATTTTAATGGAGAACACTTTTTAAATCCAATATTTAACACTTTTATATATTCAGATAGATTAAATTAAATTCTTCTTTATAATAGAAACACAAAAAATTATATTCCATAACATTTGGGTGTTTTTCGGATAACTTTCATATTTTGATCAATAGTGAAAGACACTAAATTTTAATTGAAATAAAATTTTTTAATTAAAATTATTTATAGAGTTAAATTATACATTTTAATGGTTTTTAAGTATAATTAGATTATATTTTTATCATTTAATCCAATGTTGGTCCTTGGAAGTAATTTCCCTTTTAAATTGGACATAAACACATATCAATTTTTTTTATAGCGTTTGCTTCTCAAAAACCCACTTTTAGGATTTGATAATGGGAATTAATTTTAATTAATTAATGAAACATCTATATTTTGAATTTATTAAAATATAAATCACTTTTGGATTCCAAATATTAAAATTATATTAGGGTGAATTTTTTGTATTTTTCTAAAAACATTCTATTTTTTATGAATAGTGAAAACACAGCGTTATTGTTTAAAACTAACATTTTATTTGAATATATTTTTTATTATATTTAAATTTATTTTAAGTCAAAATTGAAACCTAATACTAATATAAGTTTAATTTAATTCATTGGAGTCATTTTATAATAAATTTAGATACATAAAATTTTATTGAACGTTTAACCGTCTTTTACCCACCTTCTAGGCACATTTGAAAATTTTCATAAAATGTAATTTTACTTCTACATTGAATTAAATTTAAAAAATTTGATAGACACAGTTGACATCAGTAAGTAAAATTTGGTTCAATTATATGAAAATATTTTTTGGTAAATAGTAACGTTTGAATGTTATTTACCACGGTTAAAAGTAAATAGGGTAAATAAAGGTAAAAATGATGTTATAATTACCCTAACACATAACCTAATTCATTTGGATATGATTGTTTTGACCAAAATATACCTTATAAATAAAATATGAACCTATTTTATCCACTTGGATTAGATTAGGACATTTATTAATATTTTATTTAAAGAAGAGTTATTAGTGTAAATTTCAAAGTTTAATAACTAAACCATTTTTAATATTGGGTTATACATAATATAAAATTGACTATAAATATTCATTAGAAATATAAAAAAATTTCCTACATCATGGTATTATTTTATAATTTTTAGAATTTAAATAACTAAATTTATTTATGACACAACGATGATGAAGTAATTACTTTATTAATGAATGATTTAAATAATTGATGTTATAAATATCAAAAAAATGAAAATTGGGACTTTTGATGAATTCCAAAAAAATTAGGTTAATATTACTTTTTAGGGTTTATTAAATAAATTTCATTCTAAATAATAATGTTTTTATGACTTTCAAAAAATCCAAATACTAAATAGTGTCAAAATTGACATAAATGAGTTTTTAAAACAAATACTATTTTATTAAATGACAAAATACTCCTAAAAATATAGGGTTTATCCAAAGGACATATATAAGATTATATATGTCAATAATTAACCACTTGGTGTTCTATTTTCTTTCAATAGTATGTTTATTAACTATTTATTATAATAATACAGGAGGATATGGTAAAAGTTAAACTAATTAATTAAGTGTTAAATATAAAAGATATGGTTAATATGTTGAGATATACTTGTCTAAAACATATTGGTTGAGATGATTTCGACCCATCCCAACCTTAGATTTGAAGTAAATCAATTTTGAGCCATTATAAATAGAAAATTATGTTATAACAAAATAATATTTCAAACTATTCCTAATGTAACCCTCACCTCTCTTATAAAAGGGTCCATTCCCTTCTCTCAAAATCACACCTCCAAAGCCATTTGTGTAAGGACATGACCCCAATTTCCTGGAGATGGTACCTTGTTTGATTACGTTGGAATACATACAAGGAATAAAAATCCTGAAGGACTGATTAGTTTAGTATTATTAGAAACAAGATACATATATAAGTTCAATATTACAACTTGAAGATAAATACAACATGGAAACTCCTTAGACAACACCCATAACTCCTAGGTTATTTCAGCATGTCATTCATAATAAACTTCTTCATGTCCTTAAAAATGATACATAAGAAATTTGTGAGATCAAACACCCAGTAAGAGTAAGAAATATAGTGGAAGACAGTATAAACATAAGACATGGTGCATAATTGAAAACAAATGCCTTTAATAATAAACATGAACACATTATGGCAGGAAAATGAGCTGAGTAAATAATGACATAATAAAACATAATCATGGGTATTTTACTAATTGAATAACCACATGAAATATCAATAGCTGAACTAATAATGATGGAATGCATAATTTCGGACATTCTGAAACATTTTTTCAAGGCCTCAGCCAAGACGTCTAAGGATTAATTCCTCGACCAAAATCCATATCACATTGGGAAAGGCCTCAGCCAATTTCTCATCTAGTTTTCTAATGGGACCTACCGATGCATCAAGAGTATATAGAGGCCCCACCCATTACATAATAATTCCAATGAATTCCTCATATGAGCAGGGATAAACATAAACAACATATATATTCATAATGAAACTATCATATGAAATGTAACTAACTTTCCCCAATTACTAAACACAAACACTAACCATTCAGAATAATATGGCGAATGGTTTTAGGATAGATTATCCACAATAAAGTTAGTCATAAACCATTAAATAAAATATTTTATATTACATCATAAATGATTAACCCAAAAAATACATAAGAATCAACAAGAGTGTTGAATCAAACGAGAATAATCTTCTAAAATCATTATGAAATTCTTGTGATAAATACTCTTTTATTTTGAAAAGGAGAGTTCTTTTGGAAAAATCTTTGTATAAAACCTGATGTAAATTAATATAGTATTTCATGATAAAAATATTGTTTTATAAGGATAATGGTTTCCAAAAATATATTATAGGTTTCCCTTAAAAATATATATGAATTTGAGAAATTCCCTTGTATCGGGCTCATATTTTTGGAAATAGTTTTGAGAGCTCCTTTTAAAACATGTAACTATCCAAAAAATAGGAAATTATTCTGGTTGTTTTACATCTATATAATACTCACACATAATTTATTATGATTACATAACAATACATAATAATTTCATCGAGGAAATTAGACAATAAAAGTAACCCGAATGAAAATGGAAGTTCGGGTGGAAAACCCTTACCACTTTGTAATCAAATGATTTGTATTCCCCAAAAATTAATAATATAAAAATTATATATTTAATACCATGAAGATAAATATATTCATGATATGTGAAATCAATGTTCATTATACATACACCATAAAAAAAGTATTAGTAGTGATTATGTAAAATCTCACGAAAATGGAAGTGAGATGAAGAAACCTTTACCTTAACTCCAAACGTGTTCCTCTCTCGAACTTAATCTCTACGGAATATAAAATTATACATATTAATAACATATTTAAGAACCTATTAGACATGTTTTTAGTTTATCATAATTCTGGTTAGTTCATTTATATCTTTATTGATTAGTTATTGTATTGAATTTCGTCGTTTCGGAGTGTTCGTTTCTTTTATTTTCATATTCGGTTCACTTGTTTTTAATTAATGAAGTGGAATGGATGTAAATATAAAGAATTGAAATTATATATTCTTTATGAAAATAAATAGGTGTTATTTTTCATTTATATAACTTGGTTACATGGAAAGAGGAAGAATTATTATATAGAACTTCAATGATAATTGTTTCTGTTAATTTATGGGTTTTGATTACAATGAACTCATCTTTTCTTTATAACATAAAACCATTTTTAAAAAGGGATTAAAGAATCTTAAATAGGTTATATTATATATAATAATATGGTTCAACCATAACAATAATGGTTTCATGACCAGAATTGAGAATGATAATTGAAATCGAAAGACTATCGTCCTTGAATGTGGAAATTTGATACATCTCAGATAGTGTTCTTGCTACTAGTATAAAAGAAGGTAAAATGGAGAGATGATGATAGCTTATTACAATATCATGAAAACATTCCAGTAAATATGAGGTACTGTATTCATCAAAAAAATTGGATAAGGAGAGGTAAGAAAACAAATGGACATGAAAAGAAAGACGAAGAATTGAAAAGAGGATTTTACCTCTTGAACCAAATTTCCTTGAGAGCCTCCTTAAGGGAGAGTTTTTTGTCTTTTTATGAGACCAAAGCTTGTTGGACGTGGGAGAGGATGTTGGGAAGGTATTTGGACAGAATTTAGAGAAGGCCCAAGGCTTGAGAGGATTCAATGGAAGAGAGAGTGAGAGGGGTTTTTTATAGTGGAGGAGAGAGGGGATTTCTTAATATAAAATTCATTAATTTATTATTTCTTCAAAAGATAAGTAATAGTAAGTATTCCATGACCAATAATAGTAATTTTATCATGTGAATTAGGATTAAGGGTGGTGACATCATCCATGAGGCTAGGAATAGTCTATTTAGCTTATAATGTATATATATATGGTAAATTGATGTATTTTACTATTCATTAAAAAATTATGTATTTCTAAAAAATCTCAAAAATTCACCGTAACCATTTTTCGACGTGTAGAATCAAAAAATGAAGTCCATTTTTCAAATATAATTTTCTAAATATTATTATTTTAATATTTAATTAAAATTATAATTTATTATCAAAACCAGTTTTAAAACATTCATTAACTTATTCTAAAATATAGGTATATCGTACATTCAACTTGAATATTATTTATATATTATCATAGGTAAGGTTACTATACATTAGGGTATATCACTATTCATAAGGTTACATTACAATTCATAAGGGTAGGTTACTAGTCACCAAAAATTGAGTTTTTCTTATTGGACTATAAATAACTTACTGATCGCGACTGTGTATGTCGAATTTTTGAAATTCAAATCATAGAAGTGAAAAAATTATGTTTTAAGGGTCCCATAGCACTTAGTAGTTAATGTGATTATGACATATTTATAATAAAGGAATTTCCTTTAAAAAAATATTGGGTCATTACAATTTGGCTCGGCCAAACCCTACCCAAATCTCATCCCAACTTCCCAAAAATAATACTAGAGGCCTTCCATTGAAAATAAAGATAAGCTAAGGAGCCCTTTTGTTCAAATCAAAAGGAAACACCCAAATAAGAGGTTATTATTTTATCACCTCTTTCAAAGTTCTTTTCTTCTTCCACTTTCTCTTTCTTTTTTATTTCCATACAAAAATAATAAATCCATTACCTTCTAAATACTATGATGTTATTATAAATATGGTACAACCATAATCATTATTATATTCATCTAATTAATGATTATGTCACCATGCATGCATACGTACGGCTTACTGTCTCCACGTTTTTTTGCAATTTTTTATTCAACACTATGTTATTTGGATGGATATAATGATGATTAATATGCATATAATTAATGAAACTTACATGCTAATATCTCTGTACAATTAATATATCATCCAATTCCACACCTTTTAATCATTAAGGAAATGATATCGCTGCTCATGTGTACGTACAACTTACTGTCTCCACGACGTGATGAGATTCATTTCCACATCCACCATCCAACAATGATTATAAAAATATATATTATTAATAAGCATGTAATATATGACATAATAATGCTACTGTATTGGTAACACCCCAATATTTCATAGTACGTTATCTCATTAAAGTAATTCAATAGCTTGCGCTACATGCAACATCGCGTTCGAGTGCACTACAACTTACCAAACTAGCTGTTCAAAAATCGGTTATGAATAGTATTAACTGAATTTTGAATATTATATAATCTATATAATTATAACATCTATATTATGTGTTTTTTAGACATAATATAAGAACAAATTCATTTTTTCAGAAAAAAGAAGCATTTTTTCAAAAAAAAACAATTTTACAGCCTTTTAAAGGAGAACCCTTTTTAAAACCAATATTTAAAACTTTTATATATTCAATTTAAAGAAATTAAATTCTTCTTTAGAATCAGGACATAAAAATTTAGTTCGGGTAAATTTTTGGTACTATTCTGATAACTTTCATATTTTGACGAATAGTGAAAAATACTATGTTTTAATTGAAAACAAATTTTTTAATCAAAATTATTTGTAGTGTTAAATTAGGAATTTTAAAGGTTTGAAAGTATAATTAGATTATATTTTTATCATTTAATGCAATGTAGGTCATTATAAGTAATTTCAAATTTAAATTTGACATAAACACATGTCAATATTTTGATAGTTTTTACTTTTTAAAAACCCACTTTTTGTTTTTGACAACAGATATTCATTGGGTAATTTTTTGGTGTTTTTCTAAAAACATTCAATTATTGATGAATAGTGAAAAACACTGCGTTATTAGTTAAAACCAAATTTTTATTTAAATAATTATTTATTTTATTTAAATTTATTTTAGGTAAAAATAGATACATAATACCTAGATAAGTTTAATTTAATTCATTGGAGTCATTTTATAATATGTTTAGATATATAAAAATTTTATTGAACTTTTTACCGTCTTTTATCCACCTCTTGGAGCATTTTCAAATTTGTATAAAACAAAATTTTACCGCTTCTGTGAGTTGAATTTAAAAAATTCAAGAAACACGGTTAATATCAGTACGTAAAATGTGGTTTAATAAGATGAAAATAATTTTTCGTGAATAGTAACTTATGACTTTTTTTACCACGGTTAAAAGTAAATAGGGTAATTAAGGGTTAAAATTATTTCATAATTACCTTAACACTTGTCTTAATTCTATTGGATAAGTTTATTTAGACTAAAAAAACCTTATAAAAAAAATATGATCCTCTTTGATGCACTTGGATAAGATTATGACATTTATTATTATTTTATTTAAAGAAGAGTTAAATGTGTTATATTCAAAGTTTAATAACTAAACAATTTTTAATATAAGGTTACACATAAGATAAATTCAACTATTAATATTAATTATAAAGATAAAAATATTTCCTACATAATGTTATTTTATTTATAATTTTTAAAAAATAAATAATTTAATTTATTTATATCACAGTGATGATGTAGTAATTACCTTATTAATAAAATATTAAAATAATTGATATTATAAATATCCAAATAAATGTAAATTGAGACTTCTGATGAATTCCAATTATTTTTTTGGTTAATATGACCTGTTAGGGTTGATTAGATAAATTTTTTTTGAAGTGATAAGGTTGTTATGACTTTCAAAAAAATAAAATATCGAATAGGGTCAAAATTGACATAATTGAGGTTTTAAAACAAATACTATATTATTAATTGATATAATATATTTAAAAATCTAAGGTTTATCCAATGGACTTAGATAAGGTTATATATATTAATAATGAACCACATGTGGTTCTATTGGCTTGTTATAGTAAGTTTACTAACCATATAATATTAAAATAAAAAGAGACATGGTAAATGCCAAATTATTTAACTAAGAGTTAAATCTAGTAGATAATGTTAATATGGTGACCTAAAACTGTCTAAAACTTATTATTTGAGAGATTTTTGACCCATCCCCAACTTATCCTCTAAATAAATCTTTTTGAAGCCATTATAAATGGAAAATTATTTTATTATAAAATAATATTTCAAGATTTTCCTAAAGTGACCCTCACCTCTCTTATAAAAGGGCACCCCTTCTCTTAATTTTTCACCTCTAAGGCCATTTGGCTGGGCCAAACCCTACCCAAATAACCTCCCAACGTCCCTCACATCATCCTAGATTCCTTACATTGATCATAAAACCAACTTAAGGAGCCCTTTTGGTCAACTCAAAAGGAAACACCCGAAGAAGAGGTAATAATTTAACCATCATCTTTCAAATTATTTTCTTCTTACACATCCTCTTTATTTGTTCTTTCCATAACAAAATAATAACTCATATACTTTTTAAATACCTGGAATTTCCATGTAATTATTTTTATATATGGGAATTTTATGATTCCGTGAAAATTGACGGCACGTGATTTTGAGGCCCGGAGTGCCTAGAATGAATTTCTAAACTTTATTTCGGGTACGCTCAGTAATCGTATGAGAGGGATTTTCTAACTTTTGAACCAGTGCTCAGAATTAAAATATGAGGGCACCATTAAACTCGCAGCACCGATATTCTTTTAAGGAGACCATCACCTCGACCGCAGTAGGTCGAGGGTGGAAGCTAGATTTTCACTTACTCGTTAAAGAATAAAATAAAATAAAATGGTGTAACATTTTATTTTTTTTTCTTCTTAAAATTCCATGTGGATGTTTCATAGGTGGGGACCACCTAAACTAAACCTCCCATGAGAGGTTATAGTGGCAGGGACCACCCGAGGTTAAAACCCCTTTGAAACTCACATTTAAATGAGGGAAAGTCTCTTGAACTTCCCCTTAATTAATTATGCCCCCCCTTTTAATTAATACACCAACTCAATTAATTAACAATTCCAATTTGAAATTGTGCCAACATATTTTTTTATATTGTCTACCTTTTATTTTTGGTGGAATTGGGGGAAACACTTGGCAAAAGGGATAAACTTGGATAATTGGGAAAAAGATCTCCAACGAAGAACGCCGACGAAGAATGCCGACTTCGACTTCAACTTCTTATTTAGGACAATCGTTGATGAGGAACGTATTCAATGTCAATGAACCAATGATAGAGTAAATGCCAATGTCATAGATGTTCTTCTATCCCCAGTGACATTGTCTTTTTATTTGTGACCTCCATCAACAATCAAATGAGGTTGGGATTTTAATTGTGTATGATCTTTTTCCCATGTTCATCCCTTCTAAACAAAGATCAAA
Source organism: Viscum album (assembly GCA_963277665.1). Classification (NCBI taxonomy): domain Eukaryota; kingdom Viridiplantae; phylum Streptophyta; class Magnoliopsida; order Santalales; family Viscaceae; genus Viscum; species Viscum album. The sequence goes on along the minus strand of OY728119.1, from coordinate 1,677,423,210 downwards.
TGATTTCTTTTTCTATGGGATGGTAATTATCATTGCTGGAGGATTGTAGGGGTGTGATTGAATTTGATCAATGTTAATTTTCCCTCACACATTTAATCTTCTTCCTTGAGTTGCATGTTACCGCTCTAACGTGGAGGGTGCTGGACAAAAAAACATGGCCCAACCCCTCCGTCGTTCTTCATTTTATTCATGTGTTCATCGCGATGGTGATGGCGACCGATGTTGGTGTTAAGTACCGATGGAACATGAGAATGGCGAATGGAACCACGACCGGCCACGATGAAGGTGACAACGAAGGGCGGCCGGTCAAGATGGGCGCTGGCGAAGGCAAGACGCCCTACCACTCCAAGGCCTTGCCATGCAGCCCCACGGCCTGCCACGCCACCCCGTGGCCACCCACGCCCCCCCTCATGGCCTTCGCGCCCCTCTCGGCATCCGCGACCCCCGCCGTCCCTCCTGGCCTAGGCTGCGAGGTCGGGGCGCGTAGCGCTGGCCGGGATGCCCAGCACGGGCCGTTCCAGACCAAGCGGGTCGGGCTGGGTCGACTCGAACCAGGTTGGCCAAGGACGGGTTGGTCCGACAGGGCAGACTGGACCCGGACCCACCTTGACCCATTAATGCATTTTCATCCATAACCATGACACCAGGAGTCCGTTTGACAAACCATCTATGGCGCCAGAAACCTTGGAGTCAGGAAGTCCCTTTGGTATACCCCACTAGAGTTTTGGGTAAAGATGAGGAATGGTCGAGTGGGATCGATCATGAATCTAACCTGGCCCTCGGGACAAAAAGGCTAATAACTTACAGAATAGGCTTCCGATTGACGCGTCGTCTGTTGTGTTGATACCCCTATGACGTGGAAGTCCTTTGAGATAATTATTCATGGGAATTCCTGGAAGTTGGAGTATCAACCAGTGGCTTGTGGAGCCGACCCTCCTGTAGATAAAGGAGCGTAGTGTGGGAACCCAGTAGCTGGCTATGACGTGAAGATGTACTAGGATCTTGTGTGGGTCTAACAATGTACTGGAGAAGTACTAGGATCATGTGTGGGTTTGATGGTGTACCGAACGATCCTCTGTGGGTCAGCACCTTGTGATCCTGTGTGGGTCAGTACCTAGAGATCCTGTGTGGGTCAGCAACTTGTGATCCTGTGTGGGTCAGCACGTAGCGATCCTGTGTGGGTCATCACCTTGCGATCCTTTGTGGGTCAACACCTTGCAATCCTTTGTAGGTCAGCACCTTTCGAACCTGTGTGGGTCAACACTTAGCGATCCTGGGTGGGTCAGCACCAAGTGATCCTATGTGGGTCTCTACCGAGCGATCCTCTATGGGTCTCTATCGAGTGATCCTCTGTGGGTCTGCCTCTTAACAAAGTAATATGATTATGTAATTACGTCTAATCATATCTACTATTATACTTAAGATATACATGGTGTGAGATGATTTTGTACTTGGGTAGTACTTTCCTTTGTGGTAATACCTCGGTGGTATTCTTCTATGTGGCGTACATGTGTGGTACTTGTCTTTGTGGTTTTCATTCCTTTGTCTAATAATTGAGCTTTGGGCTTTTGGGTTGGACCCTGGGTTTTCTTCATGATTGAGATGGGTATACTTGATAACTTATGTATATGTATGGGAATATACCTAAGTTGGGTTGACAGTTGACTTCATGCTTTGATGTTTATCCTTTGTAGATTTTTGTGATACGTTGAGGGTCTCGAGGTCCCTACTGAGTATCGTTATACTCACCCCTGCTCAGACAATGCCCGCACCTTGTTGTGTTTGGTGGAGACAACAGACATAATTGATCGAGACTGAGGGTACCAGGACTGGACGATGCCCGGAGTAGGACCTTATGACGAGTCGGTACATAGAAGAGATGGAAGAATGTGGAGTGCTGAGGAGGTGATCTGTACCTACCCTTTAGGTAGGAACCTCGTAGGATGACCCAACAACTATCTTCCTTTTTCTCCAGTTTACTTGTACTTTCAGTTTCTTGTACTTTCTAGTTAGGCTGGTATTTTGACCACATTTACTTACTGTAATAACTCTATTTACTTTTCATTTTACTTGTTTTGGTATCTTGTTGTGTGCATGGTTTTGTGGTATTATAGGTTATAAAGGCAATACCTTCCCAGTTTTAGGGATTACCCCTTTTGGTGCTAGTCGCCAACCCCTGTCCTATGGAAGGCGGGCTTGGGGTAGTCACAGAACGGGCCCCAGGGGATGGGTCATGACATACCTCCTAAATATTGTGATATTAATTTAAATATTGTACAACCATATTCATTATTCTATCCATCCGATAAATGAAAAAGTCACCATACGTGCGTACGTACGGCTTACCATCTCCACGTTGTGGTGTAGTTTGTTATTCAAACACTTCATTATTTGGATATGTATAATAATGTGTATAACTGATTTAAATAATAAATATAAAATGTTAATGATTCTTTATATATGATATATCGTCAAATTACATATGATTTCACAATCAAAATAATGAAATTGTCACTCGTGCGTATGTACGGATTACCGTCTCCACGACGCGATGAGATTCATTCCCACGTTCACTATTCAATGATGATTATAAAAATATATATTATTAATAAGTATGTAATATATTACATAATAATTCTACTTGAGATATATATGTATACATATGTGTGTACTTACATATATCTTATTCACTTACTTTAGTTCAATATGATATGAAAACGGAAACAGTGTTTATGCGTACGTACGACCTACCGTCTCCATAAACGGTGCCTTCCATTTCATATATCTATCTAGTATAAATATGTATATTCTAAATATATATGATATATAAATCATGGTTTATATTCTGAAAGTATTTAAATCATTATCTAAATGATATAATCAAGAATAACAAGTTAAAACACGTATGATAAAGAAAGCGATTATTAAACAAAATGTTAATTTAACATTGAAATCATTATTAAATGGGTAGTATAAAGTCATAAATAAATCATGTATGATATAATAAATATGAATATGGTTATGGTATAATTTAATAACATATTATTTTCATTATACATGAGGTTAAACATACCCTCAGCTAAAGGATAGTGCAAGGTAAGGGTTAATTCCTCAATCTCATTATTATTCGATATTGTTTATGGGTAAGTTTTTACTGGGACATATTTATTATCCATGTCTATATTTCATAAAATAGTTTTCAATGAAATTATTTTTAATGGACTCTTTTATTAAAATATCATTTTAAATGAATTACATATTTATTCTTCTAAATCATTTTCATTAATGTCCATGTTTTTAAAATGGGTTTTAAGGATTTATTTATATGGACATGAATGTTTTTAAAATTTTAATTCCATTCAAAAATTTCAAAGTGGTATGGGACACTTTGATTCAAAAAAAATTTTAAATGTCTTCTTTTCTAAGATGTGTGAATTTTAAAATTTTTCATGAAAGAGGAATATTTCTCTAAAAAAGTTTTACAAATCATATTCATCTATGTCAACATCCTTTGATGGATTTTAAACTTTTTTGAAGTTGATTTATTATGATACAAATCTTCCATATTGTATTGAAGGTTTTGTGATATGTTTGATTGTGGATTTTTTATTTTTATACCATTCATGGTTTATGGTTAAAGTACTGACATTTTGTATGCTAGTTCTAATACAAAAGTTTATGTTATGTTTCAACCTTATCATTTTTGGAATGTATTGAACATAGATAGTGATGGGTGGGGCCCGCAATAGCTCCTCGATGCATCAGTAGGTCTCATGAGACAATTAGACGTGGAATTGGTCGAGGCCTTTCCAAATTGGATATATGGTTTTGGCTGAGGCCTTTATCATTTTTAGACTTCTTGGATGAGTACTTGACAAAATGTTTCAGAATGTCTGGCATTATTCATTCCCTCGTTATGAAAATAATATTGATGGTTCATGTGGTTATTTGACTAGTATAATACCCATGACTATGTTTTATTATGGCTTTATTTACTCAGCTCATATTTCTTCCATAAAGTGTTCATGTTTGTCATTTTTAAAGGCATGAGTTTTCAATTATTCACCATGCCTATTGTTTATATTATCTTCCGCTAAATTATTACCTTTAATGAGAATTTGAGCTCACCCCTTTCTTATGTTTTATTTTCCCAGGATTTCCAAGAAGTGTATTATGATTGATATGCAGGGTTAAGCTAAAAGGGAATAATGGGGTTCTCAAAGAACTATATATGTTGTATTTTATGTTTGAAATGGTAATGTAAAGTTTATGTAGGTAATATATTTTCCAAGACTGCTAAACTAATCGGTCCTTTGAGACATTATTCCTTGTAATCATTCCAATGTATTTAAATAGTGAACCGACTCTGGGTAACTAGGCTCAAGGTGTTACAGTTGGTATTTGAGGAAGTTTAGCAATAACCTTGAAAACTATATTTAGATAAACACGGATTAGAGAGGATTACCCTAAGATAGACTTTGAGAATTAGTATAGAAAAACATCCCAGAATATTTTCAATTTAATGATTTTGTGAATTTTCCAAGAAATACATCCATGTCTGCATATGAGAAGGTAGAGGCGGCTCTAGAACAGATGTACCTAGGAGTTAAAACTCTGACAAAGAGTTTTGGGCTTGACCGGGGGTATCCTGTTACATGACAACGGGACTTGCTGCACTCTTGGTTATGACACTCCCGGGGGATATGCTTAGAATAATTCTCATTTTCTTTACAAACCATTATAAAGGGTTTATAAGTATATACCTCCTCAAAGAAAATATTTTTATGATTATGGATTATATCCATAAACTATTCAATTTATGTTAATTGTTTTACAAGTTTGGAATTATGTATTGTGATTCATAAACTAATCTACGGTATGCCATTTTTTAGAAATGGCGCCTAGTAGAAGGAATGAGAATTACAGCAATACGTATGATCGAAAGATTAAGAAGAATCAAATCTTTCATGGTATTAAGCCAACATTTAAAAGGGAAATAGTCTCCCACATATTCTCATCATATAAAGAAATAGTATCATGTGTTAATAAGATAATTAATGAATTTTATGATTCCTATGGATTTGAAGGGTAGCAAGAGAATAAAAGGATGGAAGAGAGAAATATGGATAAAGCTAAGAGGGGAAAGACGGATTTTACCATATGTGATAACTGTAGAAAGAATCGCCTTGGTAAATGATTGAAGGGAATGAGAGTTTTTTATAAGTATAGATAAAAAGGACACCATGTATGTGATTTCAAGGGTAAGAAAAAGGTTTCAAATGTACAATGCTTCATCTGAAAGGAGTTGGGACACTACACAAAGCAATGTCCAAATCATTAGAGCATACAAAAAATGCTGCTATTGGATAATAATCAAGTTATGATACTACCAAAGATGAAGGTTAATGATTAGATTTATTATGTTGTTATTAAATTATTGTGTCATATGAGTATTTTATTAATTATGTACATGTTATAATAATTATAGAGTATAAAGGGATTGTACTGCAGTACTATTTCACCAAGGACTTGAGATTGTGTAGAACCAAGAAAAGTGACTCAATAGCAGGTTAATTTTTTTGGAAAATACATGGTTGAGAGAAAGATGAACCATAATATGATTCTGATATTGAGGTAGTAATTTGGTATAATATATGATTGATTTGGAAAAAGTATATTGGATATTCTTGACTACCTTGAAACAGATTAATGATTTTTATATTCCATCATTGTTGGAGTTTACAACATTTTAGGATAGAAGGAGTATATCCAGTATTCTATAAGGAATTAGGGAGCTTGAATCTAATCAATAAGGTTTTATGAAAATTCAGGGGGTTATAGTGTAAAAAAAGAATACATGATGAAGGTATTCACATGTTATTACATGAAAAAAAGGATCTTCATTGTGTTTAACTTCCTTATAAATTTTGGACTGTGAGTTTGGACATATGTATTTTGGATAAGTCTAAGGGTTGGAATCAATTAAGTTTGACATTAGATACTATTGTTAAGCTTAAATGTTTTCTTGATATTATTTTTGGATTGTCATAAAAATGAAACCCCAGTGGTCAGGTGACAACCCGTCGCGTCCGGCAAGGTCGTGAGACTTGAACCGGCAACCGAAGGGCGACAAGGGTGGATCACCTACCACTAGCATATGTGATGTCCGGGTTTGTATAATGTAGTTTTTTTACATATTCTGACATATGAATAATAAATTCATTATTTTTGAACCCTATATGATTATGTTAAATAGAATATTTTTGAATTCTATTATCTTTTTGAGTGAAAGAAGAGTTTGTGGTAGGAATTAGTTGAAGGATGAAACTCTACTTGAAAAGCATATTTTTTTCCTCTTATTCTGTGAATAAATTAATTCTTACACTTTAGGGAAGGGATCCTAAACCCAAAAATGTGTTATCCTAATACCTTATGTTTTTTTGAACTAACGATATTTTAAATAATCATAGATTGATGGATTTTAGGCTTTCAATTTCACACTTGTTTGTGATTGATGACCTCAATAACTCCCTATAAATATTTACATTTTTCCTCCAATTATGTGTCTTTAATTTCCACCAATGTTCTCTTAATCGAGATCATAATTTGGTGGTAACTTTTTTCATTCCCTTTCTCTCTTATTAAGACTAAATTTTATTTACCCAATTTCCGATGTGGGTTTTTCACAAAGGTATTTTTCTTTTTTTTAACCATTTATTTTTGAAGAACAATTTCAAATTGTGAGGATTTAATTTATTGAAGGAGGGGATCATGTAACACCCCAGTATTTCATTATACGTTATCTCATTAAAGTAATTCTATAGCTTGCGCTACACGCAACACTAAGTTCGAGCGCCCCACAACTTACCGAACTAGCAGTTCAAAAAGTGGTTATGAATAGTATTAACTGCACTTTGAATCTTATATAATCTATATAATATTTAAATCCATATTATGTGTTTCTTAGACATAATATAAGAACAAATTTATTTTTTCAAATAAAAGAAGTATTTTTAAAAAATGAAATTTTCTCGCCTTTTAATGGAGAAACCTTTTTAAAACCAATATTTGACACTTTTATATATTCCATTTAATAAAATTAAATTATTCTTTATAATCGGGACATAAAAATTTAGTTTGGATAAATTTTTGGTACTTTTCTGATAACTTTCATATTTTGACGAATAGTGAAAAATAATATGTTTTAATTGAAAATAAATTTTTTAATCAAAATATTTATAGTGTTAAATTATGTATTTGAAAGGATTGAAAGTATAATTAGATTATATTTTTATCATTTAATACAATTTAGGTCATTATAAGTAACTTCAAAATTAAATTTGACATAAACACATGTCAATCTTTTGATAGTTTTTAATTTTAAAAAACCTGCCTTTTGGTTTTGACGACGGGAATTAATTTTAAATTAATAAATTCAAATTAAATGTTTTTAATTTGGTAAAATATACATCATTTTTGAATTCAGATCATCAAAATCAGATTTGGGTGAATTTTTGGTGTTGTTTCGTAAACTTTAAATTTTTGATGAATAGTTAAAAATACTACGTTACTGGTTAAAACCGAATTTTTATTTAAATAAATATTTATTTTATTTAAATTTATTTTTGGTAAAAATATATAAATAATACCTATATAAGTTCAATGTAATTTATTGGAATAATTTTATAATAAGTTTAGATATATAGAAATTATATTGAACTTTTTATCGTCTTTTACCCACCTCGAAGGAGCATTCACAAATTTGTATAAAACTTAATTTTACCGCATATGGGAGTTGAATTTCAAAAATCCGAGAGAAAAAGTTAATTTTAGTAAGTAAAATGTGGTTCAATAAGATGAAAATAATTTTTGGTGAATAATAACTTTTGACTTTTATTTACCATGGTTGAAAGTAAATAGTATAATTAAGGGTAATAATGATATCATAATTACCCTAACACATGTCTTTATTCTATTGGATAAGTGTATTTCAACTAAAAACAACCTTAGGAATAAAATATGATCCTATTTGGTCCATTTGGATAAGATTAGGATATTTATTATTATTTTATTTAAAGAAGAGTTAAAAGTGTTATATTCAAAGTTTAAAAACTAAACCATTTTTAATATATGGTTACACAAAAGATAAATTAGAATATAAATATTCATTATCAAGATAAAAATATTTCCTACATAATGGTATTTTATTTATCATTTTTAGATATTAAATAATTTAATTTATTTATGACACAATGATGATGCGGTAATTATCTTATTAATGAAATATTAAAATAATTGATATTATAAATATCCAAATAAATTTAAATTAACACTTATAATTAATTAAAGTAATTTTATTGGTTAATATTACTTGTTAGGGATGATTAGATAAATTGTTTTAATTTATAAGGTTGTTATGACTTTAAAAATACAAAATACCAAATAGTGTTAAAATTGATATAATTGAGTTTTTAAACAAAATACTGTATTATTAAATGATATTATATTCTAAAAAATCTAAGGTTCATCCAAAGGACTTAGATAAGGTTATATATAATAATAATTATCCACATGGGGTTCGCTTGACTTGTTATAGTAATTTTATTAACCATATAATATAAAAATGCAAAGAGACATGGTAAATGTTAAACTATTTCACCAAGAGTTAAATCTAAAAGATAATGTTAATATGGTGAACTAAACCTATCTAAAACCTATTGGTAGAGAGTATTTCGACCCATCCCCACCATATCCTCTAAATAAATCTTTTTTGATCCATTATAAAATGAAAATGAGTTTATTATAAAATAATATTTCAAGATTTTCCTAAAGTGACCCTAACCTATCTTATAAAAGGGAACTTCCCCTTCTCTTACTTTCACACATATAATGCCATTTGTCTCAGACAAAACCTACCAAAATAACCTCCTAACTTCCCCCAAATCAACCTAAATTCCTTATTTTGATCATAAATCCAACCTAAGGAGGCCTTTTGATCAACTCAAAAGGAAACACCTGAAGAACTTGTAATAATTTCACCACCCTCTTTCAAGTTATTTTCTTCTTCCACATCCTCTTTATTTGTTGTTTCCATACCAACATAATACCTCTAATACCTCTTATATACTATTATGTTACAATAAATATGTTATAACCATGTTCATTATTCTATCCATCCAATAAATGACAAAGTCACCATATGTGTGTACGTACGACTTACCGTCTCCACGTCATGGTGTAGTTTGTTATTCAAACAATTCATTATTTGGATGGGTTTAATAATGAGTATAAATGATATGAATAATAAATATAACATGTTAATAATTCTTTATATTTTATATACCATCAAATTACATACTATTTTACAATAAAAATAATGATATGTTTTCTCATGCGTACGTACGGATTACCGTCTCCACGATGCGATGAGATTCATTCCCACGTTCACCATTCAATGATGATTATAAAATTATATATTTTTAATAAGTATGTAATATATGAAATAATAATTATATTGGAGATATATATATTTATACATATTTGTGTACTTACATATATCTTATTCTCTTAATTTCGTTCAATACGATATGAAAACAAAAACAACATTTATGCGTACGTACGACCATACATCTCCATAAACGATGCCTTCCATTTCATATATCTATATATTATAAATATTTATATTCTAAATATATATTATATATAAATAATGGTGTATATTCTGGAAGTATTTAAATCATGATCTAAATGATATGATCAAGAATAACAAGTTAAAACACGTATAATAAAGAAAGCGATTATTACCCAAAATGTTAATTCAACATGGAAATCATTATTAAATGGGTAGTATAAAGTCATAAATGAATCAGGTATGATATAATAAATATTAATATGGTTATGAAATAATTGAATAACATATTGTGGTCATTATACAGGAGGTTAAACTTACCCTCGACAAAAGGAAAGTTCAAGTTAAGGGTTAATTCCTCAATCTCATTATTATTCGAGATTGTTTATGGGTAAGTTTTTACTGGGACATATTTATTATCCATGTACATGTTTCATAAAGTAGTTTTCAATGGGATTTTTTAAGGTACTCTTTTATTAAAATATAATTTTAAATGTTCTAAATATTTAATCTTCTAAATCATTCTCATCAATGTCTATGTTTTCAAAATGGTTTTTAAGGATTTATTTATATGGACATGAATGATTTTTAAAATGTTAATTCCATTAAAAAGTTTCAAAGTGGTATGGGGCACTTTGATTCAAAAATGTCTTTAAGTTTCTTCCTTTCTAAGTTGTGTTATTTTTATATTTTTTCATGAAAAATGGTTATTTCTCTCAAATAGATTTACAAATCATTTTCATCTATGTCAACATCCTTTGATGGATTTAAAACTTGTTTTAAGTTGATTTATTGTGATACAAATCTTCCATATTGTATTGAATGTTTCGTAATATGTTTGACAGTGGATGTGTTATGTTTATACCATTCATGGTTTATGGTTAAAGTATTGACATTCTGTATGCATGTTCTTATACGATTGTTTATGTAATGTTTCAACCATTTCATATGAGGAATGTATTGTACATAGATAGTGACAGGTGGAGCCCACAATAGCTCCTCGGTGCATCGATAGGTATCATTCGACAATTAGACATGGAATTGGTCGAGGCCTTTCCCAATTGGATATATGGTTTTGGCTGAGGCCGTAATCATTTTTAGACATCTTGTCTGAGGCCTTGAAATGTTTTTCTTAATGTCTGGCATTATACATTCCCTCATTATGAAAATAATATTGATGGTTCATGTGGTCAATCGACTAGTATAATACCCATGACTATGTTTTATTATGAAATTATTTACTCATATCATATTTATTTCATAAAGTGTTCATTTTATTATTTTTAAAGGCATGTGTTTTCAATTATTCACCATTCCTATTTTTTATGCTATCTTCCACTAAATTTTAAGCATTACTGAGGATCTGAGCTCACCCCTTTCTTATGTTTTATTTTCCCAAGATTTCCAAGAAGCGTATTATGATTGATATATAGGTTTAAGCTAAAAGTTAATAATGGCGTTCTCAAAGAACTATCTATGCTGTATTTCATGTTTGAAATTGTAATGTGATATTCATGTAGGTAATCTATTTTCCAATACTTCTAAAATGATCAGTCCTTCAAGAATTGATTCCTTTTAATCATGCCAATTTATTAAAATAATGCAACGACTCTGGGTAACTATGGTCGGGGTATTACAGTTGGTATCAGAGGAAGTATAGAAATAACCTTAGAAACTAGATTTTGATAAAATCTAATTAGAGAAACTTACCCTAAGATAGACTTTGGGGATTTATATGGAAAAAAATCCTATAATTTTGTTAATTTAGAGATTTTGTGTATTTTCCAAGAAATACATTCCTTTCTGGATGCATGAAGGTAGAGGAGGGTTTAGCACAGATGTACCTACAAGTGAAAAATCTGACAAGGAGTTTCAGGTTTGACCTCAGGTATCCTGGTACACGACAACGGGCCTTGATGCACTCTTGGTTATGAAACTCCCGGTGGATAATATTAGGATAATACTCATTTTCTTTACAAACCATTATGAAGGGTTTATGATTATATACCTACTCAAGGAAAATATTTTTATGACTATGGATTATATCCATAAACTTTTCAATTTATGTTAAGTGTTTTACATGTTTAGAATTATGTATTGCAATTCATATACTAATCCATTGTATGCCATTATTTAGAAATGACACCTAGTAGAGGTAATGAGAATTCCAGGAATACGTATGATCAAAAGATTAGGAAGAATCATATATTTTATGGTACTAAGCCAACATTTAAAATGGAAGTAGTCTCCCACGTATTCTCATCATATGAAGAAATAGTATCATGTTTTAATAAGATAAGTAAATAATTCTATGAGCCCTATGGATTTGAAGGGAAGCAAGAGAAGAAAAGGATGGAAGAGAGAAAGATGGATAAATGGAAGAGGGGAAAGAAAGATTTTCCCATATGTGGTAACTATGGACAGAATCACCTTGGTAAATTATTAAAGGGAATGGGAGTTTGTTATAAGTGTGGAGAAAAAGGACACCAAGTACGTGTTTTCAAGGGTAATAAAAAGGTTTCAAATGTATAATTCTTCATCTACAAGGACTTGGGACACCACACAAAACAATTTCCAAATCATCAGAGTGTACCCCAAATACTGCTATTGGATAATAATCAAGTTATGATACTACTAAAGATGAAGGGGAATGATTATATTTATTATGTTGTTATTAAATTATTGTTTAATTTGAGTATTTTATTAATGATGTACATGTTATAATAATTATAGAGTATAAAAAGATTGTACTGCAGTACTATTTCATTAAGGACATGAGATAGTGTGGAACCAAGAAAATTGGCTCAATGGAAGGTTAATTTTTTTTGGAAAATATATGGTTGAGAGAGAGATAAAACTTAATATGGTTCTGATAATGAGGTAGTGATTTTGTAATAATATATGATTTATTTAGATAAAGTATATTAGCTATTCTTGACTACTTTGAAACTAATTAATTATTTGTATATTACATCATTGTTGGAGTTTACAACATTTTTGGATAGAAGGACTATATCCAGTATTCTATAAGGAATAAGGGAGTATAAATGTAATCAATATAGTTTTATGATAATTTAGGGTGTTATAGTGTTTTAAAAGAATACATGATGAAGGTAATCACATGTAATTACATGGTAAAAAGGATATTCATTGTGATACCTTCCTTATTAATTTTGGACTATGAGTTTGGAGAAAAGTATTTTGGATAAGTATAAAGGTTGGAATCGATTAAGTTTTACATTGGATACTATTGTTATGGTTAAATGATTTCTTGAGATTATTTTTGTATTGTCATAAAAAGGACATCCCAGAGGTTGGGTGAAGACCCGTCGAGTCCGGAAAGGCCCCGAGACTTGAACACGCAACCAAAGGGCGACAAGGGTGGATCACCTACCACTAGCATACGTGATGTCCTGGTTTGTATAAAGTAGTTTTTTTTAAATAGTCTGGCATATGAATTATAAATTCATTATTTTTTGTACCATATATGATTAGAATAAATAGAATATTTTTAAAATCTATTATCTTTTGGAGTGAAATATGAGTTTGTGGTAGGAATTTGTTGAAGGATGAAACTCTACTTGTCACGTATATTTGTGTCCTCTTATTCTATGAATAAATTAATTCTTAAACTTTAGTTAAGGGATCTTAAAACCAAAAATATGTTATCCTAATACATTATATTTTTTTGAACTAATGATATTTTAAATTATCATAGATTTATGGCTTTGAGGCCCTCAATTTCACACTTGTTTGAGATTTATGACCTCAATCACTCCCTATAAATACATAATTTTTCCCTCTAATTATGTGTCTCTAATTTCCATCAATGTTCTCCTAATTGAGATTATAATTTCGTGGTAACTTTTTCATTCCCTTTCCCTCTTATTAAGACTAAATTTTATTTACTCAATTTCTGATGTGAGTTTTCCACAAAGATATTTTTCTATTTTTAACCTTTTAATTTAGAAGAACAATTTCAAATTGATAGGAATCAATTTATTGAAGTAGGTGATAATTTAACACCCCATGATTTCATAGTATGTTACCTCATTAATGTAATTCCATATCTTGCGCTACACGCAACACCGAGTTCGAGCACACCCCAACTTACCAAACTAGCCGTTCAAAAAGTGGTTATGAGTAGTATTATCTGCATTTTGAATCTTATATACTCTATATAATTTTAACATCCATATTATGTGTTTCTTAGACATATTATATGAACAAATTCAATTTTTCAGATAAAAGACGTATTTTTCAAAAAATGCAATTTTACCGCCTTTTAATGGAGAACCCTTTTTAAAACCAATATTTTTTACTTTTATATATTCAATTTAATGAAATTAAATTCTTCTTTAGAAGCAGGACATAAAAATTTAGTTTGTATAATTTTTCGGTACTTTTCTGATAACTTTCATATTTCGACGAATAATGAGAAATACTATGTTTTAATTGAAAACAACTTTTTTAATCAAAATAATATATAGTGTTAAATTATGAATTTGAAAGGTTTTTAAGTATAATTAGATTTTATTTTTATCATTTAATACAATTTAGGTCATTATAAGTAATTTCACATTTAAATTTGACATAAACACATGTTAATCTTTTGATTGTTTTTACTTTTTAAAAATCCACTTTTTGGTTTTGATGATGGGAATTAATTTTAAATTAATAAATGAAACTTCAATGTTTTGAATTTTTTAAATTATACATCATTTTATAATTCAGAATATCAAAATTATCTTTTGGTGAATTTTTGGTGTTTTTCTGAAAACTTTCAATTTTTGATGAATAGTGAAAAACACTACGTTATTGGTTAAAACCGACTTTTTATTTAAATAATTATTTACTTTATTTAAATTTATTTTAGGTCAAAATAGATACATAATACCTATATAATTTCAATGTAATTCATTGGAGTCATTTTATAATAAGTTTAGATGTATAAAAATTTTATTGACCTTTTTACCGTCTTTTACCCACCTCATAGGAGCATTTGCAAATTTGTATAAAACATAATTTTACCTCTTTTGTGAGTTGAATTTAAAAACTCCGAGAGACATGGTTAATATAAGTAAGAAAAATTTTGTTCAATAAGATGAAAATAATTTTTTTTTCTGAATAGTAAGTTTTGACATTTATTTACCACGGTTAAAAGTAAATAGGGTAATTAAGAGTAAAAATGATATCATAATTACCCTAAAACATGTATTAATTCTATTGGATAAATTTATTTCGACTAAAAACAACCTTAGGAATAAAATATTATCCTCTTTGGTCCACTTGGATTAGATTAGGACATTTATTATTATTTTATTTAATGAAGATTTAAAAGTGTTATATTCAAAGTTTAATAACTAAACCATTTGTAATATAAGGTTAAACATAAGATAAATTTGACTATAAATATTCATTAGAAAGATAAAAAATATTTCCTACATAATTTTATTTTATTTATAATTTTTAGAAATTAAAGAATTTAATATATTTATGACACAATGATGATGCAGTAATTACCTTATTAATGAAATATTAAAATAATTGATATTATAAATATCCAAATAATTGTAAATTAAAACTTCTGGTGAATTCAACTATTTTTAGAGGTTGATATGAAATTATAGGGATGATTAGATAAATTTTTTTCGAAGTGATAAGGTTGTTATGACTTTCACAAAAACAAAATACCAAATAGTGTCAAAATTGACATAATTGAGTTTTTAAAACAAATACTAAATTATTAATTGATATAATATTCCTAAAAATTTAAGGTTCTTCCAAATGACTTAGATAAAGTTATATATATTAATTATTAACCACATGGGGTTCTATTGTCTTGTTATATTAAGTTTATTAACCATACAATATAAAAATACAAAGAGACATGGTAAAAGTCAAACTATTTAACTAAGAGTTAAATCTAAAAGACAGTGTTAATATGGTGCCCTAAACCTATATAAAACCTATTTGTTGAGAGGTTTTCAACCCATACCCACCTTATACTATAAATTAATCATTTTTGACCTATTAGAAACCAAAAATTATTTTATTATGAAATAATTTTTCAATAGTTTCCTAAAGTGACCATCACCTCTCTTATAAAAGGGCACTTCCCCTTCTCTTAATTTCTCACCTCCAAATCCATTTGGCTCGGCCAACATCTA
Source organism: Viscum album (assembly GCA_963277665.1). Classification (NCBI taxonomy): domain Eukaryota; kingdom Viridiplantae; phylum Streptophyta; class Magnoliopsida; order Santalales; family Viscaceae; genus Viscum; species Viscum album. The sequence continues at coordinate 1,677,407,412 of OY728119.1, read as the reverse complement.
CCCAAGTATCCTCCCAACTTTCCTCAAATCAAAATTTAGTCCTTACATTGATCATAAAACCAACCTAAGGACCCGTTTTGATCAACTAAAAAGGAAACACCCGAAGAAGAGGAAATAATTTCACCACCCTTTTTCAAGTTCTTTTCTTCATCCACATCCTCTTTCTTTGTTGTTTCCAAACCAAAATAATAAATCCAGTACCTACTACATACTTTAATGTTACTATAAATAATATACAACCATGTTATTTATTCTATCCATCCTATAAATGACAAATTCCCCATACATGCGTACGTACGACTTACCGTCTCCACATCGTGGTGTAGTTTGTTATTCAAACACCTCATTATTTGGATGGGTATAATAATGATTATAACTGATGTAAATAATAAATATAACATTTTAATGATTCTTTATATATGATATACCATCCAATTACATATTATTTCACCATCAATATAATGATATTGTCGCTCCTATGTACGTACGGATTACCGTCTCCACGACGTGATGAGATTCATTCTCACGTTCACCGATCAATGAAGATTATAAAAATATATATTATTAATAAGTATGTAATATATGAAATGATAATTATACAGGAGATATATATATATATACATACATATGTTTCTACTTATATATATCTGATTCACTTACTTTCGTTCAATACGATATGAAAATGGAAACAACGTTTATGCGTGTGTATGACCTACCATCTCCATAAATGGTGCCTTACATTTCATATATCTATCTATTATAAATATTTATATTCTAAATATATATTATATATAAATCAAGTTTTATATTCTATAATAATTTATGTCATGATCTAAATGATACAATCAAAAATAACAAGTTAAAACATGTACGATTAAGAAAGCGATTATTACCCAAAATGTTAATTTAACGTGGAAATAATTATTAAATGGGTAGTATAAAGTCATAAATAAATCATGTATGATATAATAAATTTTAATATGGTTCTGGTATAATTTAATAACATATTATGGTCATTATACAAGAGGTTAAACGTACACTTGACCAAAGGAAAGTTCAAGGTAATGGTTAATTCCTCAATCTCAGTATTATTCGAGATTGTTTATGAGTAAGTTTTTACTGGGATATATTTATTATCCATGTCCATGTTTCATAAATTATTTTTTAATGGTATTATTTTTTAAAAAATCTTTTATTAAAACATTATTTTAAATGTTTTAAATATTTATTCTTCTAAATCATTTTCATTAATGTCCAAATTTTCAAAATTGGGTTTTAAGGATTTATTTATATGGACATGAATGTTTTTAAAATGTTAATTTCATTCAAAACATTCAAAGTGGTATGGGAAAATTTGATTCAAATAATTATTTAAATTTATTCCTTTCAAAATTGTGTTATTTTTTAATGTTTTCATAAAAAAGGGATACTTCTCTCAAAGAGTTTTACAAATCATTTTCATCTATGTCAGCATCCTTTGATGTATTTTAAACTTGTTTGATGTTGATTTATTATGATAAAAATATTCCATATTGTATTGAATTTTTTGTGATATGTTTGACTTTGGATGTGTTACTTTTATACCATTCATGTTTTATGGTTAAAGTAATGACATTTTGTATGCTAGTTCTAATATGAATGTTTATGTTATGTTTCAACCTTTTAATATGAGGAATGTATCGGACAATATAAGTGACAGGTGGAGCCCAATATAGATCCTCAATGCATCAGTAGGTCTCAAGAAACAATTAGACATCTAATTGGATGAGGCCTTTCCCAATTTGATATATGGTTTTGGCCGAGTCCTTAATCATTTTTATACGTCTTGGCCAAGGCCTTGAAAAAATGTTTCAGAATGTCTGGAATTATACATTCCATCATTATGAAAATAATATTTATGGTTCCTCTGGTTATTTGACAAGTAGAATACCCATGATTGTGTATTATTATGGCATTATTTACTTATCTCATATTTCATTCATAAAGATTTCATTTTTATTATTTTTAAAGCCATGAGTTTTCAATTATTCACCATGCCTATTGTTTATGTTATCTTCTGCTAAATTTTTTACCCATACTGAACATCTGAGTTCACCCCTTTATTATGTTTTATTTTTCCACGATTTATAAGAAGTGTATTATTATTGATAAGCAGGGTTAATCTAAAAGGTAATAATGGAGTTCTCAAAGAACTATCTATGTTGTATTTTATGTTTGAAATTGTAAAGTGAAGTTCATGTAGTTAGTCTATTTTTCCAAGACTGTTAAACTGATCAGTCCTTCGTTACTTGATTCCTTGTCATAATGCCAATGTATTAAAATAATGCACTGAATATCGGTAACTATGTTCGGGGAATTACAGTATATATATATATATCTGTATTTACTTACATATATCTTATTTACTTACTTTCGTTCAATATGATATGAAAACAAAAACAATGTTTATGCGTACGTATGGCCTACCGTCTCCATAAACAGTGTTTTTCATTTCATATATCTATATATTATACATATTTATATTCTAAATATATATGATATATAAATCCTGTTTTATATTCTGGATGTATTTAAATAATTATCTAAATGATACGATCGAGAATAACAAGTCAGAACACGTACGATAAAGATTCGATTATTAGCCGAAAGGTTAATTTAACATGGAAATTATTATTATATGGGTAGTATAAATACATAAATAAATCATTTATGATATAATAAATATTAATATGGATGTGGTATAATTTAATAACATACTATGGTCATTATACAAGAGGTTAAACGTATCCTCAACCAAAGGAAAATTCAAGGTAAGTTTTAATTCCTTAATCTCATTATTATCCAATATTGTTTATGTGTAAGTATTTTCTTGAAAATATTTATTATCCATGTCCTTGTTTCATAAAAGACATTTCGAAATGATTATTTTAAGGTACTATTTAACTAAAACATAATTTTTCATTTTTAGATATTTATTCTTCTAAACCATTCTCATTAATGTCTATGTTCTCAAAATGGTTTTAAGGATTTATTTATATGGAAATGATTGTTTTGAAATGTTAATTCCTTTAAAAAGTTTCAATGTGGTATGGGAAACTATGATCCCAAAATTTCTTTTAAATGAATTCCTTTATAAATGTGTGAGTTTTAAATGATTTCGCAAAAATAGATATTTCTCTTAAAAAGTTTTACTGATAATTTTCAACTATTCCAACATCATTTACTTGACATTATTATCGACTAAGGTTGATTTATTATAATACAATATTCCTTATTGTATTGAATGAGTTACGATATGTTTGACAATGGATGTGCTATTTTATACCCTTCAGGGTTTATCATTGATGTTTGGAAATTTTGTATGATAGTTTTAATATGAATGTTTATGTTATGTTTCAAAATTTTCTTATGAGGAAGCCAGTGGACTTAGTAAGTGACAGGTGGTGCCCGATATAGCCCTTCAAGGCATCAGTGGGTCTCATGAGAAAAATTAGTGTCTTTGCACAAGGCCCTGAAAAAAATTTATTTGTAGTCTTAGCACGAGGCCTCGACTATTTGGTAATGATGTCCAACATTATGAATTCCCTCTTCATGAAATTAATTATTACACATGATTATTTGACTTGTAAAATATCCACGTGCATGCTTATATGGTAATTTTTTATTTATTTTTCTTATATTATTTTAATGTTTATATTTTAAAGGCTGTTGTTTTTATTATATATCTTTCCATAAAAGTTGATAGCTTCTGTTAAATTATTTACCCTTACTGAGCATCTGATCTCACCTCCTTCTTATGTTTTGTTTTCCCAGGATTCCAAGAAGTGTTATGTTTGCTATAAAGGGTTAATCTAGGGGAATAATGTCATTATCGATAGATTATTTATGTTGTGTTTTATGTTTGAATGTGTAATGTAATGTTCATGAATGTAATCTATTTTCCAAGACTGCTAAACTATCGGTGTTTCGGGACATGATTCCTTGTAAAATGACCATGTATTAAAATAATGCATCAACTCTAGGTTTCTGGGGTCGGGGTGTTACAGTTGGACTCAGAGGATGTTTAGAACAAACATGGAAACTAGATTTAGAAAAACTATGATTAGATAACATTACCTTAAGATAGGATTTGAGGATTAGTATAGAAGAACTTCGTCGAATTTTGGTAATATAGAGATTTTGTCTATTTTTCAACAATACATCCCTATCTAGATACGACTAGGTAGATGCGGCCTTGGCACAAATGCACCGAGGAGGGAAAAATCTAACAAGGAGTTTCGGTCTTGACCCGGGGTATCCTGGTACACGACAACGGGCCTTGCGGTACTCTTGGTTATGATACTCTCGGGGGATCTACATAGGATAATACACAATTTCTTTAAAAACCATTATAAAGGATTTGTTAGTAAATACTTTCTCAAAGAAAACATTTGTTCATTAATAGGGATTATATGAATAACATTTTTCAATTTATGTTAGGTGTTTTACTAGTTTGGAATTATGTATTTCTATTCATAAAATAATCTATTATATGCCATTGTTTATAAATGGTGCTTAGTAGAAGGAATGGAAACTATATCAACACACATAATCTATGTTGGGATTTCCATCGTACTCAGTATAATTATAGTGGAGTAGGTGATGCAACTAGTGCTGATCATCTTATAACCATATTGGGATAAATGACTCGGTTATGAATAATAACTTTACCCATATGGAGCACCCTGATCCACAATGTGGAGGATCAATGTTATAAATCATCATGAGGAAATAACCACAAACATTAAATGGAACTACAAATACATTTTTAGCTGAGAAGTGAATAAGTTCCATAGAGAAAATATTTCATGCTTTGGGGAGTAGAGAAAGGGAAAAAGTTGTCATGACAGTTTATCACTTAACAGGAGATGCAAATCAATGGTGGTCAGTGATTCAAAACAAACAGTAGGATAAATAAGTATCAAATATGGAATAGAGGGAGTTTAAAGATATTTTCTTAGAAAAATACTTTCCTCGTGACCATCGAGTGGATATGGAAAGACAATTTCAAATTCTGAGGAAAAAGGACAATGAGAATGTCGCAAAGTATGAGACTAGCTTTACAAGGTTAGCAAGGCATGAAAAAAATTATATAAGTTACCCAAGGAGTAATATTTATTGATTATTTTATGTGTTAAAACCATTTCCTCATTGAGAATTAGTCTCACAATCCTTCTCATCATATGAAGATATAGTTTCATGTGCTATCAATACAGAAAAGGAATTCTCTAATTCTTATGGCATTAAAGTAAAGAAAGAGAAGAAGAGAACGATGGAGAAAGAAGCAGATAAAGGGAAAAAGGGAAAGATGGATTTTCCCTTATGTGATAATTTTGGTATGAAACACTTCGGTACATTCCTAAAAGAAATGGTATTTTTCTACAAATGTGGAGAAAAAGGTTACTAGGCTCATGATTGCATGGGAAAGAAAGCGGTTTTCAATGTTGAATACTACAATTGTAGAGAAATGTGGCATTATGAAAATTAATGTCCTAAGTTCCAAGGAAACTTATCTCAGAAAAGGCTAAGGGAGCAAGGCCAAGATTATACTATTACTATAGTTGAAGTGGAATAAATAATGAATTTGTGTTTTTGGATCAAATAATTATATTCTGTTTATAATAAGAATGTGATATATATAAGGATTATACTGCATTACTATTCATTTTCATTAAGGATTTAATATTATGAAGGTATTAATATTTTTAAAATGTGACAATAAGAGAAACTTTACATTATTTGGGGAATCTGATGTTATAATTGATTTTTGAATTTGGAGAACTTTTTGAGAGAATTTGGACATAAGTATTTTGGATAACTATATAGACTAGAATGGATTAAGATGCATATTGGATACTATATTTTATGTTTAAAATATTTCTTAAGATTATTTTTGGATTGTTATAAAAAGGACACCTGGAGGTTGGGTGACAACCTGTCGAGTCCAGCAAGGCCACGAGACATGAACTTGCAACCGTAGGGCGACAAGGGTGCATCACCTACGACTAGGCTATGTGATGTTCTGGTTTGAATAATTTAGTTTCTTTAAATGTCATGATAGATGAATTATAAATTCATTTTTTTGGAACCCTATATGATTAGGATAAATAATATATTTTTGAGTTCTATTATCCTTTAGAGTGAAGGAGGATTTTATAGTATAAATTAGTTAACGAATGGAACTCAACTTTTCAATTATTCTTTTTTATTTATTCTATGAAGAAAGTAATTCTCAACCTTTAGGGAAGGAATCTTAAAACCAAAAATGTGTTATCCAAACACTGTATGATTTTTTGAACTAATGATATTTTAAATCATCATAAATTTATGGCTTTGAGGCCCTCAATTTTCCATTCACTTGTTTTTAATTAATGACCTAAATATCTCCCTATAAATATTTACGTTTTTCCTCAAACTATAATTTCCAAAAATGTTCTTCTATTTGAAATCCTAATTTGGAGGAGACTTTTTCCTTTCCCTTTATCTCTTCTTGTAACTAAATTTTATTAACCCTATTTCTGATGTTCATTTTCCACAAAGGTATTTTCTTTTTTTTTAACATTTTATTTTCGAAGAACAATTTCAAATTACGAGGACACAATTTATTGAAGGAGGGAATAATGCAACACCCCAAGTTTCCAAGATACATTTCTCTTTGAATAATACAATAGTGTGCGATGTACACAACACCGAGTTTAAGCGCACCTTGACCTATCAAATTTGCCATTTAAAAAGCATATATGAATATTAATAATCAATGTACACTATATAGGTACTGTAGCAGAACTATACATTGTGTGGTCACTGTAGCAGACACTATAGCAGGTACTAGTCAGTACTGTAGCAGCTGGAACTATTCACTTTTGTCCACCGGTTTGGGCTTGGAGTCCTTAAGGCTCTTTGGCCATCTAGGCCTTTGGGTCAGTAGGGATTTTGGGCCACCTTTAAGGCCTTTGGCCCACCTTAATGCCTTAGGTCCACATGTAGTTTCCCCATACAGACTACAAAAAAGGAGAAGCCCTAGAAGAGGATTCAGAGCAAGTGAACTCCCCAGAGTATAGCCAAATGGATTTGTCATAATGAGAGGGTATGGCTATGCCATCGGGACCAGCCTATGCTTGCACAGGAAGCCTAGACAGATGACCATGATAAGGTGGAGAGCTACTATCATGATGCAGATGCTGGGGAGGGGATTTTCCTTGTAGATAGTCTGGTTGAATTCCTTAAGCCCTTCAGGTCATGTAATATCATAAGCCTACGGTCCATGTTATCTCTGAGCCTACAGTCCTTGTAAGGGTTCCCCCTCATCCCTAGAAAGGCGGGGTTTTCAAAAAATAAATAAAAATTAAGGCCTTCATTCCATTCAGGAATAATCAAATTTTGAATTTTATATATATCCCATATAATTTTAACTTTCATCTTTTGTGTTTCTTAGACATTATATAAAGAAAAATTCAATTTTTTAGATAAAATATGTATTTTTCAAAAATTCGGTTTTTCTGCCTTTTAATGGATAAAACCCTTTTAAATCCAATTTTTGAAAATTTTATATATTCAATTAGATGAAATTATATTCTTATTTAAAATCTTGACAGAAAAAATAGTTTGGATAAATTTTTGGTGTTTTTCTAATAACTTTCATATTTTGATCAACAGTGAAAGATACTAAATTTTAATTAAAAACATATTTTTTTAATTCAAATAATTTATAGTGTTAAATTATACATTTGAATGGTTTTGAAGTATAATTTGATTATATTTTTTTCATTTAATCCAATGTTGGTCATTGGAAGTAATTTTACTTTTAAATGGGACATAAACACATATAAATCTTTGGATAGTGTTTACTTCTCAAAAACTCGCTTTCTGGTTTTGATAATAGGAATTAATTTTAATTAATTAATTCATATTATATGTTTTTAATTTGGTAAAATATCAATTATTTTTATATTTTGAATATAAAAATTATATTAGGGTGAATTTTCGGCATTTTTCTGAAAACATTCAATTTTTGATGGATAGTGAAAAACACCATGTTATTGTGAAAAACTAACTGTTATTTAAATAATTATTTATTTTATTTAAATTTATAATAAGTAAAAATATATACATAATACATATATATGTTCAATGTAATTCATTAGAGTCATTTTATAATAAGTTTAGATATATAAAATTTTATTGAACTTTTTACCGTCTTTTACCCACCATCTAGGTACATTTGCAAATTTTCATAAAATGTAGTTTTACCACATCGGTGAATTGAATTTAAAAAATCTGAGAGACATGGTTGACATAATTAAGTAAAATTTGATTCAATAAGATGAAAATTAATTTTGGTTAATAGTAACTTTTGAATTTTATTTACCACAGTTAAAAGTAAATTGGGTAATTAATGGTAAAATGATGTTATAATTACCCTAAATCATGTTCTAATTCTATTTTATATGTGTTTTTAGACCAAAATCAACCTTATGGATAAAATATAAACTTTTTTATTCACTTGGATTAGATTAGGACATTTATTATTATTTTATTTAAAGAAAAGTTAAAAGTGTGAAATTTAATGTTTAATAAACTAAATCATTTTTAATATAGGGTTATACATAATATAAATTTGACTATAAATATTCATTATAAATAAAAAAATATTTCCTACATCATGGTATTTTATTTATAATTTTTAGAAATTAAATAAATAAATTTATTTATGACATAATGATGATGAAGTAATCTCTTTATTAATGAATGATTAAAATAAATGATATTATAAATTTTAAAATAAATGTAAATTGAGACTTTTGATGCATTATACGAATTTTATATGTAAATATTACATTTTAGGGTTGATTAAATAATTTTATTCAAAGTAATAATTTCGTTATGACTTTCACAAAAACCAAATACTAAATTGTGTCAAAATTGACATAAAAGTGTTTTTAAAACAAATACTATTTTATTAAATGATAAAACACTCATAAAAATAAAAGGTTCAGCCAAAGAAATTATATAAAATTATATATGTCAATAATGAACCACTTGGGGTTCTCTTGGATTTTTTTAGTATGTTTATTAACCATTTGTTATAATGATACCAGAGGTCATGGTAAAAGTTAAACTATTTAACTAAGAGTTAAATCTAAAAGATATAGGTAATATGGTGACCTAAACTTTTCTAAAACCTATTGGTTGAGATTATTTAGACCCATAACCACCTTATTTTTTAAATAAATCAATTTTTATCCATTAGAAACCGAAAATTATTTTATAATAAAATAACATTTCAAACTTTTCCTAAATTGACCCTCCATCTTATATAAAAGGGTACGTCCCCTTCTCTCGAAATCACAACTCCAAATCCATTTGGACCAGCCAAAACCTACCCAAATATCGTTCAAAATTCCCTCACATCACCCATGAGGCCTTTAATTTCAGATAAATCTAACCTATGGAGCCCTTTTGTTCAAATCGAACGAAAACACCCAAAGAAGAGGTAATTATTTTATCACCTCTTTCAAAGTTCTTTTCTTCTTCCACTTTATATTTCTTTGTTATTTCCATACCAAAATAATAACTCTAGTACCTTCAACATACTATGATTTTATTATAAATATGTTAAAACCATACCCATTATTCTATCCATCCAATTAATGATAATGTCACCATGTGTGCGTACGTACGACTTATCATCTCTACGTCATGTTGTAATTTGTTATTCAACATTATGTTAATTGGATGGATATAATGATGAGTAATATGTTTATAAATAATTAAAATAACCTGATAATTTCTCTGTAAAATTAATATTCCATCCAATTCCACACCTTTAAATTATTAAAGAAATGATATCGTCGCTCGTGTGTACATACAACATACCGTCTCTACGACGCGATTAGATTCATTTCCACGTTCACTATTCAACAAAGATTATAAAAATATATATTTTGAATAAGTATTTAATATATGACATAATAATTATACTATATATATATATATTATGTACTTACATATATCTTATTCACAATCTTTAATTCAAAACATTAAGAAAATAGAAACATTTCATATGCGTACGTACGGCCAACCGTCTCCATAAGTGGTATTTTCCATTTAATATATCTATCTATTATAATTATTTATACTCTAAAAATATATGATATATAAATCATGTTTTATATTCTAGAAGTATTTATATCATGATCTAAATGATACGATCAAGAATAACAAGTTAGAATATTTACGGTAAAGAAAGCGATTATTACCTGAAATGTTAATTTAACATGAAAATGATTATTAAATGGGTAGTATAAAGACATAAATAAATAATTTATGAAATAATAAATATGAATATGGGTATTGTATAATTTAATAAAAAAATATGGTCATTATATAGGTGGTTAAACGTACCCTCGACCAAAGGAAAAAAGAAAGGTAAGGGTTAATTCTTCAATCTCATTATTATCTGAGATTGTTTATATGTACGTATTTTATAGGACATATTAATTATCCAAGCCTGTGTTTTATATAATACATTTCAAAAATGATTCTTTTAAGTTAATCTTTAACTAAAACATCATTTTACATTTTTTAGATATTTATTCTTCTAAATCTTTCTCATTAATGTCCATGTTTTCCAAATGATTTTAAGGGTTTATTTATATGGACATGATTGTTTTAAAATGTTAATTCCTTTTAAAAGTTTCAAAGTATCATGTGACACTTCGATTAAAAAATCAATTTTAAATTAATTCCTTTAAAAATGTGCAACTTTTAAATGATTTCACAAAAATTGATATTTCTCTCAAAAAGTTTTACCGATCATTTTCAACCATGTCAACATCATTTAATGGATATTAATATTGAATAAGGATTATTTATTATAATACAATCTTCTATATTATATTTAATGATTTATTATATGTTTGACTGTGGATGTGCTATTTTTATACCCTTCATGGTTTAGGGTTGAAGTACTGACATTTAATATACTAGTTTTAATACGAATGTTTATGTTATGTTTCAACATTTTCATATGATGAATGTAGTGGACTTAGTAAGTGATAGGTGGGGCTCGCTATAGCCCCTCGATGAATCAGTAGGTCTTATGAGACAAATTAGTGTCTTGTAATAAGGCCTCGACAAAAAATTTATTTGTAGTCTTGGCACGAGGCCTCGATTATCTGGTAATGTTGTTCGATGTTAGGCATTCACCCATTATGAAATTAATTATTACATGTGATTATTTGACTAGTATAATATCCTTGTTCATGTTTATATGGTAATGTTTGATTTCTTTTTTCCATATTATGTTCAATTTTATTTTTAAAAGGTTATTGTTTTTATTACATATATTTCCATAAAAGTATATACCTTAAACAACATTATTTACCCTTAATGAGCATCTGATATCACCCCTTTCTTATGTTTTGTTTTCCTAAGATTCCAGGAAGTGTATTATGTTTGATATGTAGAGTTATTCTAGGGAATAATGGCGTTCTATATGGATTATTTATGTTGTGTTTTATGTGTGAATGTGTATGTAACGTTCATGTATGTAATTTATTTTTAAAGACTACTAAAATGATCGGTCTTTTAGGACACAATTCCTTGTATCATTCCAATTTATTAAAATAATGCACCAGCTCCAGGATTCTGGGGTCAGGGTGTTAAAATTTGTATCAGAGAAGTTTAGTACAATATTTGGAAACTATATTTAGAAAAACTCTGAATAGAGAACATTACACTAAAATGATTTTGAGGACTAGTATAGAAGAACTTCCTAGAATTTTGGTAATATAGAGATTTTGTGTATTTTCCAAGCAATACATCCCTGTTTAGATACGAGCAGGTAGAGGTGGCTCTAGCATAGATGTCCCTAAGAGTGAAAACTCTGATAAGGAGTTTCGGGCTTGACCTGGGTTATCCCGGTACACGACAACAGGTCTTTATGCACTCTTCGTTATGAAACTCTTGGGGGATCTACTTATGATAATTCAGATTTTCTTTTAAAACCATTAAGAAGGATTTATTATTAAATAATTCCTCAAATAAAATATTTTTTTATTAATAGGGATTATATACATAAATTGTTCAATTTATGTTAGGTATTTTACTAGTTTAGAATTATGTATAGCGATTCATAAACTAATCTAGTGTATGACATTTTTTATAAATGTCACCTAGTGGAAGGAATGGAAACCGTCTAAATTCATGTAATCCATGTAGGGGTTTCCCTCATACTCAGGATAATTATAGTAGATTAGATGATGAAACTGGTGTTGATCATCTTATAACCATATTGGGACAACTCACTCAGGTTATGAATAATAATTTTACCCGTATGGAGCATCCTGGTCCAAAACATGGAGGATCAATATTTGACCGCTTCATGAGGCTACAACCACCAAAATTCATTGAGACTACAAATACAATTTTTTTTGCAATGGATAAGTTCCTTAGAGAAAATATTTCATGATTTGGGGAGTAGCGAAAGGGAAAAAAGTTTCACTGGCAGTTTATCACCTCATAGAAGATGCAGATCAGTGGTGGACATTGATTAAAAACACAAAGGGGGTGAAGAAGTATAAAATATGGGATGGAGGGAGTTTAAAGAGATTTTATTAGAAAAATAATTTCCTCGTGACCATCGAGTAGATATGGAAAGACAATTTCTGAGTCTAAGGAAAAAGGAAGATGAGAATGTCAAAAAGTATGTGGCTAAATTTACAAGGTTAACAAGTCATGAAACAAATTATATACGTAACCCAAGGAGTAATATTGATCGATTCTTTGATGGTTTAAAACCATTTCTTCATTGAGAATTAGTCTCACAATCCTTCTCATCGTATGAAGATATAGTTTTTTGGGCTATCAAGACAGAAAAAAAATTCTCTATGTCTTATGACATTAAATTAAAGCTAGAGAAGAAGAGAAAGGTGGAGAAAGACATAGATAAAGGGAAAAGTGAAAGAAGGATTTTCCATTATGTGATAATTGTGGGAACAAACACCTCGATACTTGGCTAAAAGGAACGGGATTTTGCTACAAATATGAAGAAAAAGGTCAACAGACTCATGATTGCAAGGGAAAGAAATAAGATGGAAATGTTGAATGCTAAAATTGTAGGGAAATAGGGCATTATGAAAATGAATGTCCTAAGCACAAAAAAAACTTACCTCAGAAAAGGCCAAAAGAGAAAGGCCAAGCTTATGTTGTTACTACAATTGAAGTGGAATAATTAATTTATTTGTGTTTTTGGATCTAGGAATTCTATTTTGGTTATAATAAGAATGTGATGTATATAAGTATTGTGATACAATACTTTTTATTTTCATTAACGTTTTAATATGATTAAGGTATTAATATTTTTAGTATGTGACAATAATAGAACCATTACATTGTTTGGGGAATCTGATGTTATAATTGATTTTGGAATTTAGAGACATTTTAAAGAGAGTTTGGACAGAAGTATTTTGGATGACTATAATGGTTGGAATGGATTATGATGGACATTTGAAACTATTCTTTATGGTTAAAATATTTCATAAGATTATTTTTAGATTGTTATAAAAAGGGAAACTCAGAGGTCGGCTGACAACCTCTCGCATCCGGTAAGGCTACGAGACATGAACTCGCAACTGAAGGGTGATAAGGTTGTATCACCTACCACTGGCCTACATGATGTCATGGTTTGTATAATTTTTTTTTAAATGGTCTAACAAATGAATTATAAATTCATTTTTTTTGGAACCTTATACGATTAGGAAAAATAGAATATTTTTGAGTTCTATTATCTTTTGGAGTGAAATATGAGTTTAATGTAGAAATTAGTTAATAGATGGAACCCTAACTATCTTGTATTCTTTTTTATTTATTCTAATAAGAAACTAATTCTTATCCTTTAGGGAAAGGATCTTAAAACCAAAAATGTGTCATCCTAATACTACATGTTTTTTAAACTGTGATATTTTAAATCATCATAGATTTATGGCTTTGAGGCTCTCAATTTTCCATTCACTTGTTTGTGATTGATGACCTCAATCAGTCCCTATAATTATTTACATTTTTCCTCCAACAATAATTTCCACCAATGTTCTCCTATTCAAAATCCTGATTTGGTGGTGACTTATTAATTTCCCTTTCCCTCTTCTTAAGTCTAAATTTTATTAACCCTATTTCTGATGTTGGTTTTCCAGAAAGGTATTATCTATTTTTGTAACCTTTTATTTTCAAAGAACAATTTCAAATTGCGAGGAAACAATTTATTGAAGGAGGGAGTAATGTAACACCACAAGCTTGTACAATACGTTTCTCTTTGAATAATGCAATAGCGTGCAATGTTCGCAACACTGAGTTCAAGTGCCACATGACCTATCAAACTAGACATTTAAAAAGCAGTTATGAATAATAATAATCACATTTTGAATTTTATATATATCCCATATAATTTTCACATTCATATTTTGTGTTTCTTAGACATAATATAATGAAAAATTCAATTTTTCAGATAAAAGAAGTATTTTTTAAAATTGATGTTTTCCACCTTTTAATGGTGAACCATTTTTAAATACAATATTTCACACTTTTATATATTCAATTGGAAGAAATTAAATTCTTCTTTAGAATCAGGACACAAACATTTAGTTTGGATAAATTTTTGGTGTTTTTTGATAACTTTCTTATTTTGATCAACGGTGAAAGATACTAAATTTTAATTTAAATTAACTTTTTAAATTCAAATAATTTATAGTGATAAATTATACATTTGAATGGTTTTGATGTATAATTTTAGTATATTTTTATCCTTTATTCCAATTTTGGTCATTGGTAATAATTTCACTTTTAAATTGGACATAAACATATATCAATCTTTTGATAGTGTTTACTTATCAAAAACTTTTTTCTGGTTTTGACAACAAGAATTAATTTTAATTAATTAATACAACTCATATGTTTTGAATTTTTTAAAATATACATCATTTTTATATTATAAATATCAAAATTATCTTAGGGTGAATTTTTGGTATTTTTCTGAAAACATTCAATTTTTTATGAATAGTGAAAAATACTCAGTTATTATGTCTAACTACCTTTTTATTTAAATAATAATTTATTTTATTTAAATTTATTTTAAGTCAAAATAGATACATAATACCTATATAAGTTCAACATAATTCCTTAGTGTCATTTTATAATAAGTTTAGATATATACAATTTTATTTAACTTTTTACTGTCTTTTTTCCACCATCTAGGCACATTAGCAAATTTTCATAAAATGTAATTTTACCACTTATGTGAATTAAATTTTAAAAATCAAATAGAAACAGTTGAAATTAGTAGGTAAAATTTTCTCTAATAAGATGAAAATAATTTTTGGTGAATAGTCACTTTTAAATTTTATTTTCCACGATATAAAGTTAATAGTGGAATTAAAGGTAAAAATGATGTTATAATTACCCTAACACATGTCCTAATTCTATTGTATATGTTTTTTCAACCAAAATAAACCATAGGAATAAAATATAATCATATTTGGTCTACTTTTGTTACATTAGTACATTTATTATTATTTTATTTAAAGAATAGTTAAAAGTGTAAAATTCAAAGATTAATAACTAAACAATTTTTCATGTAGGGTTATACATAATATAAAATTGACTATAAACATTCATTAGAAATATAAAAATATTTCATACATCAAGGTATTTTATTTATAATTTTAATACACTAAATAAGTAAAGTTATTTATGACACAATGATGATGCCTTAATTTCTTTATTAATAAATGATTAAAATAGTTGGTATTATAAATATCAAAATAAAGGTAAATTGAGATTTTTGATGAATTAAACGAATTTTATAGGTTAATATGACATGTTATGGTTGATTCAATGAATTTTTTTCGAAGTAATAATGTTTTTATGACATTCCCAAAAACTAAATACTAAATAGTGTCAAAATTGACATAAATGTGTTTTTAAAACAAATACTATTTTATTAAATGAGAATATACTTCTATAAATCCAATGTTTGGAAAAAGGTTTTATATAAGATTAGATATGTCAACAATGAACCACTTGGGGTTCGGTTGGCTTTTTATAGTAAGTTTATTAACCATTTATTAAAATAATATAAGAGGACATGGTAAAAGTTAAACTATTTAACTAAGAGTGAAATCTAAAAGATAGGGTTAATATGGTGACCTAAACTTGTCTAAAACATATTGGTTGAGAGAATTTAGACTCATCCCCACCTTAGCTTCGAAACAAATCAATTTGGAACCATTATAAACTGAAATAAATTTTATAATAAAATAATGTTTCAATCTCTTCCTAAAGTGAGCCTCACCTCCCTTATAAAAGGGCACTTCCCCATCTCTCAAAATGACACCTCCAAAGCCATTTGTCCTGTCCAACCCCCACTACTGGAATCTAATGTTTTCCCAATGGATATATATATCAACAGTTTTAAGAAACCATGTATATATTGTAAAAAAGGCCACATTTTCCAATGGTTTGTTCAAATCGTTGACAATGTGTAAATATTCAGAATATTTCCCAACGATTTTACAAAATCATTGGGAAATATTTAGTTTTTATAAGATAAACCAACAGTTTCTTAAAATAGTTGGAAAAGAGTGGCTTTCCCAAGGATTTTTAAAAACCGTTGGGAATGTTTTCCCACAAATACCCAGAACCCCAGCTCCCTCTTGCCCGATTGTAGAACCTAAGCAAGAGATCCTCTGAAAGTTTTCTTGGCTCCAAAACCATCTTCAATCAATTTTTTTTCTACACTTCAAATTAGTAAGTTTTAAATTAGTTTTAATGTTCTCCCTCTATTTTTTTTTGTTTGGTGTTTTCATTTCGGCTAAATTATATTTAGTGGTGTCTATGAAGTAAAGAACCCTTTGATTTCTTTTCTGTTTTTGTTCTACACATCAAACATGGTAAATGGTTCATTTTGGGGGGTGATATGTTAGTTTATATGGACTTTGGTTTAGTTTAAAATTCGTTTTGGATTTTTTTTTATTTATTGATATTGAGGATGAATTGGAATTGGTTGGGTGATGGATTGGAATTGTGAACACCCCCACCCCCACCCCACCTGGACACCTACCCCCTGGACCCCCCCCCCCCCCCCCACCCATTGGACATCCCCCCACCCCCATGGACACCCCCACCCCTTGGACAACTCCCTCCCCCAAGGACACCCCCACCCCCACCCTCCAAGAACAACGCTCACCACCCATGGACAACCCACCCCCTGGACACCCCCACCCCCTTGGACACCCCCACCCTTTCAAAAATCCCCTCCACCAACCCCCATGGACACCCCCACCCCCATGGACACCCCCACCCTTTGGAAAATACCCTCCCCCCCATCCCCCGAGACACATCACCCCCACCCCACCACCCCTAGAAACCCCCACCCTTGGACACCCTCCACCCCTTGGAAAACCCCCCTCCCCACCCCAAACCCTTAGACAACCCCCCCTAGACACCACCAAACCTCCGAGACACCACAACACCTCCTAAGTGTATGGGCTAATTTTTAAATTGGAATTAACAATGTAGTTGATTTCCCCATTCCCCAATGACATTTTCTAAGTGACCCATAGATCCTTATAAATTGAATTTTTCATATTTTGATAAATTTAATTTGTCAAGTTTTGATAAATTGAATGGGTTGTTTGGAATAAAATGGAAAATGCATGATGGTTTTCCTTTCTTAATTAATAAAATGATTTTAATAAAATTACCCTAAGCGGGCATGCAGGAGGGGTAGGGGCTGTCCAGGTGTGAGGGGCGGTCTAGTTGGGGGTGGGTTATCTAGGGGGTAGGGGGCTGAAGGGGGGTTGGGGGCTATAGGGGTGTGGTGGGGGGTATGGGATGCCCAAGGAGGGGTGTGGGCTGTCCATGGGGTCAGGGTGGGTGTCCAGGTGGGGGGGTGGTGTCCAGGGAGGGGGTGGGCTATCTAGGGGGGCTATAGGGGAGGGGGTGTGGGCTATCCAGGGAGGGGGTGGGATATCCAGGGGTGGTGGTGGGTGGGATATCCAGGTGGGGGAGGGGGTGTAGGCTGTCAAGGGGGGGGGGGATGTCCAAGGGGGTGGGGGTGGGCTGTCCAGGTGAGGGAGGGGGTGTTGGTTGTCCAAGGAGGAGGGGGGGTGGGCTGTCCATGTGTGGTGGGGGTGTCCAGGTGGGGTGGGGGGGGGCTATCCATGTGGGGGTAGGGGTTATAGGTGTGTGGGGGGATATCTAGGGAGGGGGTGGATTGTATGATCTAATACTCTACAATGACATTGGAATCAAATATAACCAATGTATAGTTGCTTTCACACGTTTTGACTTTTCTTGAAGTTTCATACCAACACTCACTCTTACCCTTCCATGAAAAAGTGATATCTACAATGAAATATCACTCAGGTTCTTATCCATTATCCATATTGATCTCATACAAATTTAACATTCGTACAACTCCATATCGCTTAATGATATAACAAGGCTCATACTCCTCTAAGTAGTATCCCATTGAAACATGGCTCATAAAATCTGATCCATGTATGATATTTTGCTGGTGTGTTTAAAATTGGATGTGTTGTGATTTATATCTATGATATTCATCATTTACACCAAGAGTATTCTTGGTCATCTATAATAGGCTTGAAATCATACTACAATTGGATAAATATTGGATTTTACGACCCTAGTTTGGGGGTGGACACCCCCACCCACTTGGACACCCCCACCCCCTTCGACAACCCCCCAACCCCACCCCCTAGACACCCACACCCCTGGATAGCCCTTCCACCCCTGTGGACAGCCTTTCCACCCCCTTGTCTAGCCCTGCTACCATTGTGGACAGCCCGCCCACCCCCCCGTGGACTGCCCTCCCACCCCCAGAACAACCTGTACCCCCTGGACAGCCCCACCACCCCCAGGGAAAGCCGCCACCCACCCCATACCCCCCCTGGATAGCCATGCCACCCCCGTGGCTAGCCCTCCCACCCCCTGGACACCCCTACCCCCATGGATATACCCTTCAACCTTGTGCACAGCCCGCCCACCCCCTTGGACCCCCAACCCCATTAGACAGCTCTGCCACACCCGTTGATAAACCACCCCACCCCATAGACACCTCGTACCCCCTGGAAAGCCCCCCCACCACTGTGGACAGCCCTCCCTCCCCTCTGGACTCCTTTTACCCCCGGGACTTCCCCCCCCCCCCCCCCCCCCCCCCCGTGGATAGCCCACCCTCCCACCCAGTACCCCCTGGATAGCCCCGCCACCCCCCTGGATAGCCCGCCCACCCCTAGACACCTTGTACCCCTTGGACACCCTGACCCCTTGGACAGCCCTTCCACCCCCATGGACAGCCCTCCCACCCCCTAGACACCCTATACCCCCTATACAACCCCCCCCCCCCCCCCCCCGTGGATAGCCCGCCCACCCCCTAGACACCCGCCCACAACCCCTCGGACACCCCAATCCCCCCAGACACCCCCTGTGGACAACGCACCCACCCCCCTGGACACCCTTACCCCCTGTATAATTCTCCTCCACTAGTTTACATGATCTTCTACACTCATTTATTGTTATTCAATGATATATTGTTATAAATATATTATTTTTTTATCTTTTCTATTATGATTCTCATATAGAGTAGTGTGTCAGTTATGGTTTCATATAAAGTGAACAATTCTCGTTTACTTAAAAATATTTTTGATGAAACTTCAATCTTATTGAATTTCTTTTGATGAAATGACTTATTAATTTTTTTTATAGAATGGATATAAGTTGGATATATGAAACCGATCGGATCTCAATAGATTTTTAGAACAATTTGGAGAGATTTTAAGATTTTTCATTTCAAAATTCTTCAGATAGTGGTCATATACACTACCACTATTACAATTATGTTGGAAGACCTTGTTTGAGCCATGAGGAAGTTAGCTACCACATAACCAAATATGGTTTTTAATAAAACTACTTTGTGTGGTATCACAATTGGGAGAAAATGACATCTCAAATTGCTGATGATCCAAATGAGAGGACTAGATTAGAGAATTTTTTGTATGACCAGATTCCATTTATTCATCATTATGAAAAGAAAGGATTCCGACCCAAGAAGAATTTGATATGATCCCACATGATGCGTCTAATGAAAATGATGATGTTGTCAGGGTGAAAAATTTGAATGATGCTACCACGACTCCAGTATATCGACATTGCGGTACACTAAAAAAGTTTTATGTTTTAATCCGATTGTTTCATAGGGAAAATATGTATGGGATTTATAATATGGACATCGATTAAATTCATACCTTCTTGAAGGACTTACTTCCAGATGACGCATATATTCCCTCAAATCACTATATGGCTTGGAAGTTAGTTGAGGGACTTAGATTTTCAAGAAACAAAATTCATGCTTGCCCAAATGATTTTAGTTTATTATGGGAGGAAAATGATGAAAAAAATGATTGTATAAAATGTGGCGCAACTCACTAGAAGCCAAAAGCTGATAGAACACCATCCTGTGTGCCACATAATGTAATGTGGCACTTTCTATTGATCCCCAGACTCGAGATTTCTTTTATGTCTGATGAAATTTCAATAAAATTGTGATGGAATGATACCGAGATAAAGAAGACTAATGATGAGTTGGTTCACCCAGCAGATGGATTTACATGGTAGAGATTTGATGCTCGATATCCTGATTTTACAACTGACATGGGTAATGTGAGGTTGGGTCTTTCATGTGACGGTTTTAATCCATTTGGGAAGATACTTACGCTGCACAACACATGGACAATTTTTATACAAATTTATAATCTTCCCCCATGGTTGTTTATGAAAAAACCTTTCACTTTCATGAGTATACTCATATCTGTCCCTTCTGATCCCGACAATGATATAGACGTATATATTAAACCTTTAATAAAAGAGTTGAAACTTCGTTGAGATGTGGGTGTGCTCACATAAGATTTATGTTCAAAATACATATTTTAGATGTTTGATATGCTTATGTGGATGATCAATGATTTTACTGCTTATGCAATTATTTCTGGATGGAGCACGAAGGGAAAACTATCATGTCTTGTTTGTATGAAGCATACAAGATCCAAAAGACTGAAACATCATTGTTGTTTCAGTTGTATGAGTCATCGAAAATTCTTGCCAATGGACCATACATATAGATATAATCATCGAAGATTTGATAATACCATGGAGACCAATGATCCACCTCAGCGTATTTCTGGAACTGATGTGCTTAATGAATTGAAATATTTCAATTTTTCATTCAGGAGGGGTCAAATAAAATCTAGAAAGAGAAAGAATATTTCCACTGAAACCTGTTACAATTGGAAGAAGAGAAGTATCTTATTTGATTTTCCTCATTGGTCAACCAATTTGTTAAATGTAATGCATATTGAAAAAAATATCTGTGAAATGTTGCTTTAGATTCTTCTAAATGTTAAGAGAAAGAAAAAAGTTGATTTAGGGTCTCAACGTGACTTGGTGGATTGGGGCATCAGACCAGAATTGTATCCTTTGGGTATCAGTGAAAATAAATGGCAAGTTCCATGTGCTTCTTATATGATGAAAACTACAAAAAAGAAATTTCTAAAAGTACTAGAGTCTTTTAATGTTCCTAATGGCTGTTCAAGTGACATATCCAAACGGGTCAATAGAAGAGATTTGATGCTAAAATCATTGAAGACTCATGATTATCACATCCTTTTGCATGAGTTGATTCCAATAGCAATTCCTCATCTTTTATGAAATAATTTATGGGTGGATGTTATTAATTTGTGCAATTTGTTTTGAGATATTTGTTCTAAGAGTTTTCCAAGTCTTTATTGCAAAAAAATGTTGGTAGATTCCACATTAATTTTGTGTGAGTTATAGAAAATATTTCCTCCCTCATTTTTCACATGCATGCTGCATCTGAATGTCCATATTCCAACTGAAATACTTCTTGGAGGACTTATTTCTCTTCGTTGGATGTATCCTATATAAATAAATGTGTACGCATTAAATTATTATGCCCATAACAAGAATCATCCCAAAGGTTCTATTGTGAATGGTTACTTGACATAAGAATGTATGGATTTATGCTCTATGTATTTGTCTAATCTTACTATAATAATGAAAAGAAAAATGAGAAATGAAGAAGAATAGTATGAGAAAATTGAACCTAGTATTCCATGACATCCTCAAATAGGAGTAATTCCTGGATCATATACATTGATGACATTAAGCCTTGAAGAGAGGGAGATGGCACATCACACAGTTTTTTTCAACTGTGATTTTTTCGATGAATACATCTTGTAAGTAAATTCAATATGTATATCTTATATATATATATATATATATATATATATATATATATATCGGTTAATCTATTTCAATTTTTATCTATAGGGAACATAAAGCGATGATAAATAGAAAGCATCATTCTTTATCATTGAGAAGGATGGAGACCTTGTATAGCAATGAGTTTTCTATTTGGTTAAAATTGAAGGTAATAATTTTACTGTTTCAAATAATTAAAATAATATTTAATTAAGTTTAATATTGATTTATATTTCAAGTATTGAGTTTTTCTAGTAACTCTGTATCTGTGGAAATAAGTTCTTTGTCTTTTGGTCCTAATACCATGGTTCATGACTATAAATCAATTGTTTTCAATGGGTATAGATTTATTATCACTGAATGAGAAATGAGAAACGAACATGAGAACACAACATGATGGTGTTATGGTTACTACCACAATAGACTATTATGCTAGTGCATCATATAGTAGACCGTGATTGGAAAATGTATGTTATTATATAGTAGTTGAAAAAAATAATAATATTGGATTATTATTCTCATGGACAGGTCACAATGATGAAATGTCTATGGTTTGATTCGATGACAAGGTAGGGCACATTTATTGATGATTGTGGATTTTGAGTAATTGATATGACTTGCACTCTTGCTACCAATGAACCATATGTATTGACATCAATGGAGAAACATGTTTCTTATGTAAAATACCATCTTTGACCTGAATTTGGTGTCATTATTGAAGTAATTCAAATACATATTTTTAATGATTGTGATAATGGAATTGAAACCATCCCTACTACCATTGGAAACGATCCATTTATTACTTTTTATGACTCCGATAGCACAATTTTTAGAGTTGACTGTGAACCTAAAGTAGTGGTGGGAAAAATATCAAATCGTACATTCATGTTCTCAATTCTTTTGGTTTACCTAAACTTGGACTGTTAAGGTTGGTATAATTCAAATGGATTTAATATTTATTACAAATATGTAGTATCCAAAAAGACCATTATGTGAATTTTCAATGTTTATTGGTTGTAATTTTATTTAAATTGCATTTTCTAATTTGGAATTGATCTTTATTCAAACCAATGAAACCAAAATTTCTAACTTGGTGAACATTTTAATGCTTCAACTATGATTTGTATAAAATTTTTAATCCTCTAAGACCTCACTTTAACATTTTACTAGGTAATTAACATGATGGTTTGTATTCTTCTACAAAACATGTATTGAAACCTGCATCGTCTACATAGGATAAGGAAATTAAATTTTTCCTTAATTTTGAAAACTGCTTTACCCCTTATGAATCCGGTAGAATCAATGTTCCATGATTTTATTAGATTGATGACACTTAGTAAATAACAAACCTATCAAAAATTAAATTTCTTTATTACATCATGTATGATTTATTAACTTCATTATATATTTGTTCAAGCTCACCTAAAACAATGGATAGTTAAATTATCCCGGAATTCCCCTATTCCTCTCTTTTTTTTGGGTTTCAAATTAGTTATCCTTTTCTATTTACTTCCATTTTTTTCAAATACAGGAAATGAAACCAATTAAAGAGAGGTGATGAAAATAGATTATGGACAACAATCATCACATGACTAAGCTGGTCATTCCACCACTAGTGCCTGTAGTGAGTATTTTATTCCAAATATATTTATTTAAATAATATATAATGCCATGTGATTAATTTTTTTAAACATTTTTTTAGGATCCATATATTAGGAGGCAGTTATTTGATGAGCATCCTAGTAGTGGTCCCAGTACTTGGGGTGTTCGTACGATGGGGGTGGTATGGGAGTTAGACGATCTGGTCGACGTACCTGATTAGACCATGCCCCTCCCCATGACATACCATCCATCCCACATTCTAGTCCCGGTGTGCCGTTAGGGACACAAGAGATATTTAGGCCTTCTATGTTTTCTCCACCCTTTAAATATGAGCCTCCTCACCCATCTATACCATATCTGATGATGATTCCCACTCCCCATCTAGAATTCATCCAGCCATCCCTCTCATCTTCTTTTACTTCTACTTCCTTCTACTCGGGTTTTTATATTCCAACTTCTTCGACTCCTGCTCTGCCAGAGTCTGTCCATGCGAAGCAAACATTGGGACCCACACCATCTATACAGGGTGTTCCTTCAGTTTTTGTGGATCCAGTAGTTCCCATTGATCAGACTACCATAGGTATACCTATACAACCCAAACAAATTTTTTCACCATTATTTATTTTAATTAAAACATGTATTGATAAAATATTTGTTTTTATTTTATAACAGATACATATAATGATAAGAGGCTGGGGAGGGGGTGTATACACATGCGTGCGGTGTGGAACCGCTGCACACAGTTGATGGTGGACTACAATAAAGATATTCAAATGATTGAAAAATCAGGGAAGCATTTTATGAGTTTTTTGGCAATGCTTTCCAAATACTCTGACATCATTCCTATCAGCCCTCTCTCATGGAGACACCTGCCAAATGAAGTCAAGGATAATGCTTGGGCATAGATATGGGTAAAAAAAATTTGTATATAATGAAATATATAATTTTTGTATTTATATGAATTAATATTTTGGTGTCAGCTATGGTTTAATTTCCCTAATGGTGGGGGTGCATGGCCAGCATGTCTAATGGACTTAGGCGAGATTTGGAGAGATTATAAGCATGAGGTGTACATTGGATGGTGTGCTAGAGTGGGCACCGAGTTAGAGTCGGTCCCTGTTGTGGATGATTTTCTGTTAGAACATTACCGACAGATGATTACTCAATGGACGACTAGTCGATTTAAGGTATTAATCACATTAGATGTAATTAAATGAAAATTTTCATTTTTTTTCGTTAATACTAATTATTGAATTTTGTTTAGGATTAATCTAGAAGAAATAAAAATATATTGATACTAAAAAATACATCCACACATTGGGACATACTACGATTCCATATCATGAGAGGCAGCAGGCATGACAATTTATAATTTTTCTTTACGAATTGCACTTTCTATCGCTGCCTCCAAAATTTATTCAATTGCTAAACTTGTTATATAATTTTAGTTATGAAATTAATTATTTATATACTTTTTAATTATGGTTTCTTAAATTAAATTTCATTGTAGATGCATAAATTGAATATAGAAGGACGTGTTCCTCGAGAAAAACTATTTTGCTCCAGTAGAAGGAAGAAAGATGGAAGTGTGGTTAATGAATCAACTCAACAGCAGATTGTAAGTTTTACTTTGTAGATTTAAAATTCTAATCTCTGTTTTCTAACTTATTGGTCTATTTATATTTGTAACAAGATATTTTAGAGTCCCTTAATTCCCATGAACCTGACAATTTTGGGCCAAACGATCACTTACATCAGGTATTGGGAGATGAGCACCCTGGTAGAGTACAATGCCGACCTAGGAAGAGTATATTTCTGAAGAGGTATTGGCCCACTTCAAGTATGAGTTGTAGTGCCATTGAGTTCTAGCAGGTTATGGAATTGGAAGAACAGGCTGAGAAAAGGGCCGCAGAGATGGCATAACAGTCTGCTATGGCAAACACTACATTTATGAAACTGATGGAATTCTTACGTCCAACACTTCCACCAGAGGCCAGAACAGCTTGTTATGAATATATATCATCAATGTGTTCTATATATGGTGCACCAGGTGGCAGTTCTAGTGGTGGTTGAGACGATGGTGATGAGGAGGCTGAGGCAGAGAAAGAGGACGGTGAGGTGTAGACCGAGGCGGAGGAGGAGGGCGAACAGGAGGGAGAGGTGGAGGAGGAGGGTGATGAGGAGGTCAAGGCTGAGTAACAGGGCGAGGAGGAGGACATTGAGGAGGGTGGGGATGATGATGAGGACGAATATGAGGATGAGGGTGAGACTGATGATGAAGGTGATGATAGTGACGGTGATGAGTGACATATTGATCCATTACATTTTTTTACTGATATTACTGACCTTTGATGCTTATTGATTTGTCCTGCCTGAATATATGTGTGATTAGGTAGGTCACATTATCTTTATTATTTTATATATAAATAAAAAAACTTTCCTTGATTATTTGCTGTGACTGATTCAACCCTCCCCTAAACAGCCCCACACCCCCGTGGACTACCTGCCCATCCCCTGGACATCCCGTACCCCCTGGACAGCCCTGCCACCACTATGGAAAGCCCGCCCACCTCCTGGACACCCCTACCCCACTAGACAGCCCCGCCACCCTCATGGACAGACCCCTAAGTAGCCCCTCCCCCCATGGACAACCCCACTCTCATGGACCGCACAACCACCCCTAGACAAACCCTCCCCTGGTGGACAGGCCCGCCACTCCTGTGGACTGCTCCCCCACCCCCATGGACAGCCCATCCACCCCCATGGAAAGCCCCCCCCCCCCACCACCCCCACCCCTGTGGATAGCACACCCATCCCCTGGACTCCACATAACCCCTATACAGCTACTACCACCACCTGGACACCCCATACCCACTGGACTGCCCCTCCCACCCCCTAGACAACCCCACCCACCCCTTGGACAGCCCGCCCACCCCCCAAGACAGCCCCTCCCCCCGTGGACACCTCATACCCCTGGACTGCCCCACCCACCCCACTGGACAACCCCGCTACCCAGGACAGGCCCCTACCCCTATGGATAGCTCGTCCCCCCTCTGGATAGCTCTCCCACACCTTGGGACAACCCTCCCCCCCCTGCGGATAGCCTTTCAACCCCCTTGGACACCCCTACCCCCTGGACAGCTCTGCCACCCACATGGACAACCCGCCCACCCCCTGGACACCCCGTACCCCCTGGACAGCCCTGCCCAGCCCCTGAACACCCCTACCCCCCTAGATAGCCCCCACCCTTGTGTACAACCCTTCCCACCCCCTGGATAGCCCCACCACCCCAGTGGACAGCCCCGCCACCCACGTGGACAGCCCCACCCACCTGGACAGCCCCCACCCCAGGGATTATAGGCTTTCTAACAACTCGAAGATCCCATTAATCATAGATAACCACATCATTTTCCACTGGGATCCTTGATCACCAATAAAAAATAGCAGATCATATTTGAGAAACTCTCATACATAATAAATGATCTAAGAATAAAATGGCTATTCCACTTCAACAAGAGTTTGAGTAGAGACCAAGACTAGGAAGACAATAGCTGGATCATAAGAATGACTACCTGAGATATCCCCTTATGGAATTTTTGATTCATTTATAGTTGTAACATTATAAATAATTATAAAAAAACATTAGTATAATAATTAGATGTTCTAAAACAAGGGACACAAAATCTCAAATCCCATAAAGATACATCATAAATAATTCTTCATAAAACCATTTCAAAATCACATAATAGAGACTTCTTTATATTTAAAACTCCCCAATGGTTTATAAAAATCTCTTTTAAGGTTCAATTTCAAAAATCATAAAGTATTTTTGTCCCATAATAAAAATGTAATCCATTTCCTAATAAAAAAATCCCCCCACCACCTGGACACCCCCACCCCTGGACACCCCCACCCCCATGGACAGCCACCCCACCCCACTTGGATATCCCCCAATAGCCTGGACCACCCCACCCCCTAGACACCATCCCACCCCCTGGAAACCACCCCACCCCTGGACACCCCCCACCCCTGGACACCGCCACCCCTGGAAAGCCCCCCAACCCCATGGACACCCCCCTGGACACCCCCATGGACAGCCCCCCTGAACATCACCCCACCCCCTGGACACCACCCCACCACCTGGACACCCCCACCCCTCGACACCCCCACCCCCATGGACATCCACCCCCCACCCCCTGGACATCACCCCACCCCCCTTGGACAGCCCCCAACCCCCTGGACCACCCCCACCCCCTGGACACCACCCCACCCCTGAACACACCCCCACCACCCTGGAGAGCCCCCTCTCCTAGACACCCCCTGAACTCCTAGACAACCCCACCCCTCCTAGACACCACCCCAACACATGGACACCCCCACCCCCGGGACACCCCACCCCCATGGACAACCACCCCCCACCCCCTAGACATCACCCCACCCCCTTGGACAGCCCCCAGAACCACCCCACCCCCTGGACACCACCCCAACCCTGGACACCACCCCACCCCCTGGACACCCCCACCCCCTGGACCCCCACCCAGTGGGAAGCCCTCCAACCCGCCTAGACACCAACCCACCCCCCTAGACACCCCCATACCCCCCCCCCCCACCACCCTGGACAGCCCCCACCCCCCTGGACACTCGAACCCCCTGGACGGCCCCCACCCCTATACACCCCCACCCCCTAAGCACCCCCAACCACATGAACAACCCCCCCACCCAACTAGACATCACCCCACCCCCTTGGAATTCCCCCAACCACTAAACCTCCCGACCCCCTGGACACCAACCCAAACCCCGGATAACCTCACCCCCTAGACACCCCCACCCCCTGGAAAGCCCCCCCCCCAACCCCTAGACACCCCCATGGACCCCCCACTACCCTGGACATCCCCCACCCCCCTTAGACACACCCCAACCCCATGGGAAACCCCCCACCCCATGGACACCACCCCACCCCCTTGGACACCACCCCACCACTTGGACACCCCCAATCCCTAGACACTCCCACCCCCATGGACAGCCTAACCCACCCCCTTAGTCACCACCCCACCACACTTGGATATCCCTCCAACCCCATAGACCTCCCCCACCCCCTGGACACCACCCCACCCCTAGACACCCCCACCCCCTGGAAAGCCCCCTAACCCCTTGGACTCCACCCCACCCCCTGGACACCACTCCACCCCTAGACACCCCCATAGACAGCCACCCCCCCACCCCTCTTGGAAACCCCCATCACCCCGGACACCCCCACCCCCTAGACACCCCCTAACCCCCTTGTAAAACTACCCCACAACCCCTGAAAAGGCCCCCAACCCCCTGAATTTCGAATTGAATTCTGTATGCATTTAATTAACTTATGAATTATGTGTTAATAGTGTATGGGTATACTTGTTGTATGTGTATACTTGTTGTAATTACCTTATGAATTATGTGTTAATTCATTATGTGTGTAGAGGGTAATTAAATACAGAATTGGAGGTATTAAGATTTATGTATGAATTCTGTGTTGGATGAATTCTGTTTGAATTCATACAGAATTATGTATGTATTATGGAGGCATACATATTAATGGTGTATTGTGTTAATTTTTTTATCTGTATGTATTATAAAGGTCTGTTTTATACGGATTTTTGTGGAATTTCTATAGCTGCATAGGGGGAATTTCTATAGCTGCACAGGTGTTGTTGCACCTATACAGGGGGAGGCCAGTAATTCAGCTTGCTGCAGGTACGAAGGATATGCCAACATTATACAACTGTTGGTATATGTGTAAAAGCAGATCTTATACCAACTATTTTATGTAAATCATTGGCATAAGTATATTCCAACTATTTGCAAACCATTGGAATAGATACTTTTACTTCATATTTAACAATGGTTTTTGGGAAACCATTGGTAAAAGTCTATCCCAAGGGTTTCTTAAACCGTTGGTATAGAGAGAATTCTTCCTATTATCTATTGTTTAAAACCATTGGGAATCATTTATACCAACAGGTCACTGAAACTGTTGGTATATAATAAATTTTTCAAAAATATCCCAACAATTCTATGAGAACTGTTGGGATATGTCTATCCCTACAGCTCAAGAACCAACGGTTTGGACAACCGTTGGTATAGTATATACCAAAGATTTCCAGCCTTTACCAATGGTTTTAAACCATTGGTAAAGAAAATATTTCCAGTATTACCCTACCCAAATATCCTCCCAACTTCCCTCACATAAACCTAGAGGCATTCCCTTGAGTAGAAATTTTTCTTAAGAAGCCCTTTTGTTCAAATCAAAAGGAAACACACAAAGAAGATGTAATTATTTTATCAATTATTTCAATTTTCTTTTCTCATTCCACTTTTTATTTATTAGTTTTTTCCATACCAAAATAATAAATCTAGTAACTTCTACTTACTGTGATTTTATTATAGATATGGTATAACCACACTAATTATTCTATCCATCCTATGAATGATAATGTCACCATGTGTGTGTACATACGGCTTACCGTCTCCATGCCATGGTGTAATTTTTTATTCAGCACTATGTTATTTGGATGGATATATTGATGTGTAATATTTATATAAATAATGAAAATAACATGCTAAATTCTCTATAAAAATAATATACCATCAAATTTCACACTTTTTAATCATTAAGGAAATGATACTGTCGCTCGTGTATACGTACGGTTTACTGTCTCCACGACGTGATGAGATTCAACTCCACATTCGCCATTCAATGATGATTATAAAAATAAATATTATTAATAAGTATATAATTTATGAAATAATAATTTTTATTGATATATATATATATATATATATATATATATATATATATTTACTTACATATAACTTATTCACTTACTTCAGTTCAATACGATATGAAAACGGAATCATCGTTAATGCGTACGTACGACCTATGGTCTCCAAAAACGGTATTTTCTATTTCATATATCTATCTATTATACAAATTTATATTCTAAATTTATATGATATATAAATAATGTTTTATATTCTGAAAGTATTTAAATCATGATCTAAATGATATGATCCAGAATAACAATTTAAAACATGTATGATAAAGAAAACGATTATTACCCAAAATGTTAATTTAACATTGAAATCATTATTAAATGGGTAGTATAAAGTCATAAATAAATAATTTATGATATAATAAATATGAACATGGTTATGGTATAATTTAATAACATAATATGGTTATTATACAAGAGGTTAAACGTACCCTCGACCAAAGGAAAGTGCAAGGTAAGGGTTAATTTTTCAATATCATTATTATCTGAGATTGTTTATGTGTAAGTATTTTCTTGGAAATATTTATTATCCATATACATGTTTCATAAAAGATATTTCAAAATGATTCTTTAATTTACTCTTTAACTAAATCATCATTTTAAAATTTTTAGATATTTATTATTCTAAATCTTTCTCATTAATGTCCATGTTTTCAAAATGATTGTAGGGATTTATTAATATGGATATGATTATTTTAAAATGTTAATTCTTTTAAAAAGTTTCAAAGTGGTATGGGACACTTTGATTCAAAAATATATTTCAAATGACTTCATTTATAAATGTGTGACTATTAAATGATTTCATAAAAATGGATATTTCTCTCAAAAAGTTTTACTGATCATTTTCAACTATGGAAACATCCTTTGATGGAAATTATTCTTGATTAAGGTTAATTTATTATAATACAATCTTCTAAATTGTATTGAATGAGTTATAGTATGTTTGACTATGGATGTGCTATTTTTATACCATTTATGATTTATAGTTGAAGTATTGACATTTCGTATACTATTTATAATATGAATGTTTAAGTTTTGTTTCAACATTTTCATATGAGGAATACAGTGGACTTAGTAAGTGAAATGTGGGGCCCACTATATCCCCTCGACGCATTGGTAGGAATCATGAGACAAATTAGTGCCTTGGAAAAAGGCCTTGAGAAAAATTTAATTTCTATTCTAGGCACGAGGCCTCGACTATGTGGTAATGATGTCCAGTGTTAGGTATTCCCTCATTATAAAATTATTTAAAAAAAAGAAATTATTTGACTAGTAGAATATCCATGTGAATTTTTATATGGTAATGTTTGATTTATTTTTTCCCATATTATTTTCAATTTTATGTTTAAAATTATTGTGTTATTATTACATATCTTGCCGTAAATATTTATAGCTTCCACTAAATTAATTACCCTTACTGAGCATCTGAGCCCACCCCTTTCTTATGTTTTTTTCCCAGGATTCCACGAAGTGTATTATGTTTGATATTCAGGGTTAAGATAGGGGAATAATGGCATTCTCGATAGATTATTTATTTTCTGTTTTGTGTTTGAATGTATAATGTAACAATTTTATATGTAATCTATTTTCCAAGACTGATAAATTGATTGGTATTTCTAGACATGATTCCCTATATCATGCCAATGTATTAAAATAATGAACTGGCTCTGGGATTCTTGGTTTGGGGCATTAAAATTGAGAATAACCTTTGATAGAAAAGGTTATGAAAACATATTTAGTAATAGTGTATTTAATATAATGAATGGAGTTATATTCATCACCCATGGACATATATGGGTTAAATTGTACAAAAAACATATAGAGATATATGGAGATATCCTCAACATGGTGGATAGACAGACATTATCCAATCTATGAAATAAGAGACTCAATAACATTATTGAAAGAGGGATATCAACCTTGATAATGAAAATGTTCATAAATTTTGACAACGATGAATAACTAAATCCATATAACTATTTTTTGTATGGGAAGAATCATATATTCTAATTGAGTACTACTTCATCAAGGATGGTAGAGTTATTGGATTTGGTTCGCTCTAACGTATGCAGTCTCATGGAGGTGGAATCAATGAGAGGTAAAAAATATTTCATAACCTTTATTTATGATGCATCTCAAAAGTTGTGGGTGTTTTTCATTTGACAAATGGTATAAGTGTTGGATTACATCAAGATTCCCCATTACATGGGGGATTGTGAAACTAGAAGGATGATGAGTTATCTTTCGCAAGACAATGAAAGGGATTACACAACCAGGTATTTTGATGCTTGTTATGACATTTATGGAATTTGACATGATAGGATGATCCCCAATACCACAAAATACAAATAATTCATAGAAATGATGAACATATCCATAATGGATAAGTTTTGGATCATGACGAGTTTAACAAAACTTCTTAATCCATTCTGTGGAGAAGCTATTTGAGTTACATGCTATCTCATCAAAAAATATCAATCCTTCCCCCTAAATTTCAATATTCCTGAAAGATAGTGCCTGATAAGAATCTATATTACTCTCATTTATAATTATTTTTATATTTATATTTTTTACATATATCCAAAGAGATCAGGAATTGGTAGATGGGAGATTTATTCAATAAATATTTATAGGCTATATAGACAGGGATTTTATACACAATATTTGGTATTAAAAAGAGAATAAGGTGGTTATAAGTAGATATTTCGTGTTTCATGAGAACTATATGATTAATGAAATTCAAAACCCAGAAATGTATCTAAGATATAGTTTGGAAGAATCAATTCCTAATCCAAAACCTTTTAAAAACTACTTACCACAAAAGTGGAGGATGTGTAATAAGACTTATTAGTAGTATACCATGATGTAGCGGGGGAGGATATTTAGTATGGGGAGACTCAATCCTATCCAAAACAAGTCAACAAATCATAACAAGAGATAGGTGAAGGTGTACCTATAGAACCTAATATTAGACAACATTAATGATCAACATAAGGAAGGACTCCATTAACATAATATATTTTGTTAGAGTATCTATTCATAATTGATGATGGGGATATAGAATGTTATATTAGGAAGAAATATCTCATCCAAGAAAACATAAATGGTGGCATTCAAGAAAGGGTTATATGAATTCATTAATGAATAATCAGACATATAATTTGAAGGAACTACCCTTCGACATGATGGATCCAACGAAAAAATTGGTGTTCATGCAAAATAAGGATGAAAGCATAAAAAAGGTAAGGTATAAAGTATGGTTAGTGGTAAAAGGATTAACTTATAATAAATGATTTAACATTTATGGGATATTTTCACCCATGGTGAAGGTGGCATTAATAAAATTCAACTTTACATTATTGGCCATATTTAAAATAGAGATTGGGAAGTTTGGTGTGAAGACATATTATCATCACAAAGACCTCACCACAGAGATATATGTGAAGATATTTCATTTTTTCAAGGATTATAGATAATAAAACCTCATGTAAAAATTTAATAAGATCTTGTATGAAATAAAACAAGCCCCTAGATTGTTGTACAAAATTCTTTACTCCTTTATGGTGAGTCATAGGTACATAAAAACATAGATAGACTAGTATAATTACTTCCCTATATTTAAGGATTGTGATTTTTTTTCTCCTACACTATGTTGATGATATGTTGATCATTGTGAAGGATGAAATGAAGATCATATGGTTAAAGGATTTATCCAAGTATTTTATATGAAATACTCAAGAGTGACTCAATAAATTTCAGGGTTATAGTCCACTCATGATAAAAATGGGAGGATATTTGAAAATATAATGATAATTAGGTTGTGTTTATTCGGAAACATTTTAATATTGATATATCCAAATAGGTGATTATTCCTCCACCTAGTAATATGTAGTTGGGAAAGAGATAACCTCTATTATCCAAGGAATAAATATAGGTAATGGAGATGTTACTATTATACTTAGTGGTTATAAGCTGGTTATATGCTATGATATGTATGAGGACAAACATTTCCCATGTAGAGAAAACTTTGATCCATTATCTCCCTAATCTCATGAAGTAGTATTAGGATGCATTGAAGTGTATTTTGAGGTAAATAAGAGGTATAGTGAAACGATGTTTTTTCCATGGGGAGATGATCTTCTATTTAAGTACAATACATATGGATATATAGTATTATATCTACAGTTGGATACATGTCTAATTTTATAAGAGGATCTATATCAAAGAGATTAAGGTTGTATAAGAGCATCAATTTATCCAGGACTTAAGTATGGTACATTGACGTTATGGAGGCTGGAAAAAATATGTTGTGGTTAAATAGTTTTTTCTAAGAGGATGGATTATTATTAATGAATTAAATTGTTTATTGTGATATTAAAAGTTCTATGCAATTGAGAAAGAACTATATACATTATTCTCGAATGAAGAACATTAACATTTTCTAAAACAGAATACACACGTGATGGATTGAAAAGTTCTAAGACTTGTAAAGTTCCACATGATGGAGAACATGAAATACATGTTTAAAAAGGTGGTATCTCAAAAGAATCTATACTTTTGTAGATGATCTAGTTTATTTTAGTTAGAGGGTGAGAATAAAAATACTTTTTACAACTTCTATTTTAGGTGTACAAATCTTTAAAATATATATTTTTTACATATTTAATTGAATGTGTTCAGTGGGAATAATTTAAAAATAATATATTGAATATGGTTGAAGAATTTTTATTAAATAAAATATGTCAAACATGGCTATATAAAGAGTCCTTAAGGATCTTCCTTGTACTAACCAATTCAGATTAAAAATTTCATTTGTATTATTAGATCCTTGTGATCTTCAATTGAGAGAAAGAAAAGTATGAGAAGGGGTGGTTCTTATAATCCTTGTTCTTCATGAAATAAAATCGTATTCTCTTCCCATTCCACTTTTTTAGTTATCAGTGAATAAAAAAACACTTTTTTGGTTGTTTCCCCAACTTGAGAAGATTTTTTCTAACGAATGAGGGGATTGGTATTAATGTAATTTTATGACCTGATATTGTTCACCTTTCCAATATTAATATTTGTAATAAATTTGAGTATAATATATGATTGTGACTATGGTTGATGTTTCAAATCATATTTTTTTAAGATTTATTAAACACGCCATTATGAAATAGGGGAGGTTCCGTCTTAATGACATGTATAGATGATGATGAAATTTTAGATTGAAAAACATAATTTGAATAATTTTAAATTATGGAAAATGAATATTTAAGAGGCCCGGTGAAAGAATAATTTCATTCTAGAGATTGGAAAAAGGAAATTGGTTTGATAAATGACAAATATAATTACATGGAGGAGAATGTTATTACCGACATAAAATTGGATTTAATAGATGGGGTGCTGTCAAGAATTTCTAAGAAGAAGAAAGTGAATAAAATTTTGGTATAATATAATGAATATGTATGAGGCCAAGTCACTACTAAACAAAATTATCTTCAAGAAAAAATTATACACTTTTTAATGCAGGATTCACCTTCGGTGACTGATCAAATCAATAACCTCAATACCCCATTAAATCATCTTTTGGAATTGGGATACGAAATTGAGGATACAAATTTCTAGAGATTATTATTCAATGTTTTATATATTCATATGATCAACTCCTTATAAATCACACCAATATTATCTGGATGGATATAATTCCATTTAATGACATTTCAACTATAATTCATGAATAATAAATTATAATCATGAACAAATAGGATATAAAAATAATTTCACACTAAGTGGAGGATTTATCAATAGAGATAGAAAGGATGATGAAGAATGGTTCTTATGTGAGGGGAAATCCTTTTAGGTTTGAATCAAGGATCAATATTAAGAAATTCACAAGTTACAATTGTTGAAAAAAGGGGCACGTTAAGAAGAACTCTTAGAATAAGAAGAGTCGTGGAAATAATTCTTGATGAAATATGATGAGTTCTTCTTAGAAATAGACACACTCTATTATGTAAAATGAAAAAGAATTATTAAGGTTGAAAAAATATCAATGATTCATAGGAAATAAACATATAAGAAAAAAATAACTTCAACTCTTAAAGAGAATGATTTGATTAGTATGAACCGGTTTTAGAAAGAATTTTTTACCTGGGGAATGATCATACCTTGAAAATCATTGGAGTTTGTGACATAAAACTAAATATGTGTGATGGTATTGTTCAAATGATCCAATTAGTAAACCATGTGGATGTCATAAAGAAGAATATATTGTATTTGGGATAATTTGATGTCATTAGGTGGGAGAATTTCATCAAAAAATAAGTGAGAAGGACTATGAAGGGTTTACCTACGGTGATAAAGGCGTAGAATATCTTAATTTATAGAAAACCAAAGATTATAAACATATTATTACACACTTTTTAAAGACAAATATTCAATGATTACAACCTAACTATTTTATAGCCTAGTGTCTTTGGAAGACTAGGTTCATAATACATCAAATAGAAACTGAAACATGAAATCCTTATTTTATTCTTCGTAATGATATCCTAAATAAATTTGAACCCCTAAAACTTCATATAATAACATTGAAAAGGTTTACACTGAAGTGTTTGGTTCCTAAAAAGCTTCCATAAATGTTCTTAAATACCAAAACTCTAACTTAGCAGATCAACCTCGCATTATTTTATTGATATTACAACTTTTCATAATAAAAACGTATATTTTCACCATATGGCCATTATTGTAGGAAGATGCATAAAATCAATCCACATAAACTTCTATGCATGAAACGTGTTCAGTTGTCTCAATCAATCAAATAATATAATTTTTTTATTTTATTAGGATGGTTTCAGAAACATAAAAAAACATCATATTCATTTAATTATTGTAGATATGTTTATCCTTTAAATTATGGAATTACAAGGAGAATAACTTTTAGTAAAAAAATAAAGGATAAAAACACATATATATCAGTTAAAATGGAGATTTTCTAATACATAATTGGTTTCAATGGGTCTATTTTTTATCCTTCAATGAAATGGTTCAACCATATTAATGGAATGACCTCAATAATGGGAAGATTGCATCGTGCTTGAGATGTTATCTTAGGAAACATTTTTTCAGAACCCAAATAAATAAAAATTACTAAGAATAATGATGGGTTACAAGATCATTTTGATTCTCTTATATAAGTTCAACATCAAGATGAGAATCTTAAATCAAGTGACTAAAACATCAAAGAAACAATCAATGCATGTTTTACTTTGTACCTGTGGTCTCGGTCCAGCTATCATTTACTCATACATCCTGAATCATTCTATTATAGTATATATTTATTTTAGGGAGAGATACATAATCTATGAAAATAGAATATGAAATTTCAGAATTGGTAAGATATCTTAGCATTATGGAAAGACCCATAAAGAGGAGAGATGAGTTTTGAAGGGAAGAAAAATACAAAAAGGCAATTCTTCATGAACTAAAATAATTGAAATTTTTAATAAAAGATACCTTGTGGATATACCTACCAGTTCCACTACTACTTACAAGATAATACATGCAGATATTCCAGATCAATGGGTATGCGATTCCATCAAATATGAAGCTGATTGTGAATGCATGGGAAATCAGGAATGACACCATGTGTTGAAAAAATTCTGAGAGGATTGAACCATATTTATTTTTATATATTCACATAGATTACATGGGCACCAATTTTGAGTTGATACCATGTGGGTATAGGAGAAGGTTGTGTCCTAGTATTGGGTTTTCCAGGGAAAGTGTGGAGTTTGTTTTGGCACAACTACTATTTTATTTTGGCTAGCAGCTCCCTGATAAATAGAACCCTGATAAACTAGAGATGAACGAGTATTTTAGACTGAATATTAAAATAATAGAGGAACTATACATAGTTCATATATTATATACACATGAATAACCTATACTAATGAATAATCTTTACGGTGGTTGAAGTTGTAAGGCTACACCATGTGTCTTTAGTTCAAGGTAATGTTCGGTTTTGAATGACTTAACTAAGTTTGTTTTATCATTATTATATCAGTATCCATGTTTTATTTATGTAAAGTGATTGAATATGTTACATAAATTATATATTTATCAAGTCATGACTAAATTGATGAAGAAATGTTAAATAATCCAATTCAATTTGGTAAAATTGTTTTCCTATAATCATGGGTCACTATTATTGGATCTTTTTTTACAAGATCATTGATATATCATTTTCATAATTATGAAATTATTAAAAAATAATTAATTTTTTAAAATCATTGACTTGGTTGAGGAAGTTTGGAGATAATTCGATTCCTAGTGTGAGTGTTACCTAGTTCACTTAAAAGTCAACAATGGGTTCTAGGTTATGGAATCGATAATTTTACATAAGTCTATAGAATCCACTAGGCACCTAATACCTATTAACAATTACCCAGTGATAGTTAAAGTATTTCAATAATTTAATTGTTTCACTAGTTGGTACCCAATGATTGTACAATGTGTACCCAATGGGTTTAGATATGAATTCCCTAGATGTAACTATATTTTGGTACATTCAAGTGCTATTTTTTTTATAGTGTGTAACATTTTATATCATTACAACTTTGTTAAGATCACTGTAATATGATTTTTACTCTCATATTTGTGATAGGTAAGAGATCATTTATGATTTGGATGGGTGATATTAAAGGAAGATGAAAATGATTTCAAAAAATGACCGATTTTAAAATTCAAATGTGGAAATTATTTATATTTCAATGGTATTTGTTTAAGGAGTGTAAGATGATTTTTTTGGGATTTACACTAACAATGAAGTGATAAATTTTAAGGGATTATCTCTAAGAATTTAAATAATATGTTTCAAGTGTTAAATTTAATAATACTATGAACAAATTTGAGGATGAATTCTACTTTCCACTTGGAATATTTTTCATCACGTGGTGTGAACAATATTTTATTTTAATTGATGTTTCTATTATAAAAATACAGACCAATTAATGAGAACACTAGATATCAGAATGATGTGAGGTTAATTTATTCACACCACAAATGAAACAAAAGATGTTTTACTATAGTATCAAAACAATTTGAGCATGTTTTCTTTGATTTGAGAATGTGATATATGTTTTCAACTAAAATGTAAATTTCCAACTGATGGACAATCTTTTGGTCATTCCAACCACACTATGAGTCATAATTTCATATGGTTTATTCCTACAATACAACAATGAATCAATACCTATTTTCTTAGTTTTTCATGATAATTAGATCATACTTTCCTAGAATTGTTCTTTTGACACACATTTTTAACTAACTTGTCACTTATGAGTCAAAAACATGTGTTTTAATTCCTCACGACCACACCATGCATCAAAATGATATTATGATAATTCCTACATTCCAAAAATGAATCAATAGTCATTATTCTTTAGTTTTAAAACAAATTGGGAGTGCTTACTAAGAATTGACCCTATGATGCATGTTTTGAACAAAAAATTAATTTTTAAAATTTAAAAGAAATAATTTTAGTCATTCTAACCAAATTTTGAAATAGAATGACCTTAAATTTTTAAGAAAATCCATTTTAATTTTCATATAATTCAACTTGTAATGTTTCTTTTGAACTTAAATTCCACTTTAAAATTAAAAACATGTGTTTTTAGTCATTTTAAAAAAAAAATTAATCATAATGAAATTATGTTCATTCATATATGCCAAAAAAGAATAAAAATCCAATTTCATATAATTTCATGAAACTATGAGATTGTTTTATTGAAATTAATGATGTGATGCATGTTTTGAACTAAAATTACACTTTTAAATTACATAAGACATACCTTTGGTCATTCCGATCTCCCTAAGTGTAAAAATGATGTACAATTCATTCCTACATGCTAAATAATTATGTCCATATTTTTTTATAATACGATCTCATTTTCATGGAATGGATCATGCATCACACATTTCGACAAAAAATGTCACTTATAAAATAAAAACATGTGTTTATAGTGTTTCTAACTACACAACATGTTGAAATATAATATGGT
This sequence comes from Viscum album, assembly GCA_963277665.1. NCBI lineage: Eukaryota > Viridiplantae > Streptophyta > Magnoliopsida > Santalales > Viscaceae > Viscum > Viscum album. The sequence continues at coordinate 1,677,366,566 of OY728119.1, read as the reverse complement.
TCATTTAAAATTACATAAATGAATGAAAGACCATTGACACAAATTTTCATGATAATTTTAGTCTATTTTTTATGTTTTGAGTATGAGACAAGTGTTTTATACCTCTTGAATGCATGAAAATGAAAAATACACTTTTTCATTTTGACCAAATCATTTTCCATAATGGTGTGAGATTCATTCCAACATGTCAAAAAGTAATAAAAAATTATCTTATAGTTTAATAATAATTTGAGTGAATTGTCTCATAATTGAACACAAGAAACATGTTTTGAACTAAAAATGTCAATTTTAAATCAAAAAAGACACACTTTTGGTCATTTTAACTACAACAATTGTCACAATGACATTTAGTTTATTCCTATATTCCAAAAATGAGTCCAAGATTATTTAACTAGAGTATAATGAATATAGGATTTCATTTTATTAGATTATAACATGCGACATAAATTTTGACCTAAAAATGAAATGTCTAAATTAAAAACATGTTTCCTCTATCATTATAACCACAACTCACATAAAAATGACATGTTATTCATTATTAAACACCAGAAAAAATATATATATTTTTATTTTTTATTTTCATGATAATATGAGTGTTTTTTTTATAATTGAGCATATGATGATGGTTTCATGCTAAAATATTGCTTTAATGTTATAGAAGATAATCTTTTGGCCATTTTTACCAAATCAAGTGTCAACATAACACGTGATTCATTCTTATATGAAAAAATAAATAAACTATTTTTTTCTTATAGATATATGAAAATATGATATCATTTGACAAATTTTGATCTTGTGACACACATTTTCATCTAAAATTTCATCATTAAATGAAAACACACATTTTCATCCATGTCGACCGCACTGCACATCAAATTTTTTTGTAGTTTATTTCTATGTATCAAAAATGAATTAAATATCACTAAAATAGAATTTTATGAAATATTCATGTATATTTTCTCAAATTTGAGTATGTGACATGCATTTGGTATTATTCGAATCCTTAAAATAGGGAAAATACAATTTTGGATATCTTTTCAACCCCTGTGTCATAATGACATGAAATTTACTCCCACATGAAAAAAAACAAATAAATGATTTTTTATTAAATTTTCATGAAAATACAATCTCATTTTCTTAAAAACTGAGCATGTGAAACATTTTTTGAATTAAAACATTACTTTAAAATTAAAAATCATTAAATGAAAACCTTTTCAAGAATCCTCTAAAAAAATAACACAAGATCACCTACCCACTCATCCCCAAATTATTCTATTAGATCTTATAAACATGTATAATAATAAAATTCTATATAATAATGAAAAACATAAATAATAGTATTTTAATAATGATTTAAAAATAAAGTGTATTTATTCAAAAATAGACACATATATTAGATTCCCTTAATGAGATTTGAATTGTTCCAATGGATAAATCATCATTCATAAATTTACAAAGGTAGTAACTACAAGTGTTTCTATTGGGTTCATTTGGAATATGTGAGAAAAATGAAAACAACAAGAAATTTTTGATGACAGAAGTTTCATTACAAAACTATTAGTATACATACCAAAACTTGTTTTAATCAACATTATTCCATCATTTTATTCTTCTTGATCATTTTTCTTAATCCTATTATCAATCGATACATTAGAACTACACTACTAATGAAAATATTAATGTCAATAAATATTATTTAACACATAATTCAATGAATATAAAATATGAAAAATATAATATTTACTTGTTAAAATGGGATTCTATGTGGGTAATATTTTTCTAGAAACCAATAATTGTATCCAAAAATATATCATCTGATCAAATAGAATTATCATAATTAGAACCATGTTAATCCTAAAAAATAATTTAAACATTTATTAATACTACATACTAAGAGAAACAAATTATTATCATTGTAACTAGTTCGAGGATGAATTGTACTTTGCACAAAAAATATTTTTCTTCATGTTGTGTGAAAATGGATTTATTTCAAAAATTAAGGTTTCTCTTTTGAAAATATAAAATAATTAAGGGGAATTAAATTTTTATCTTAGATAATTATGATGGAATTCATAGTAGAAAAATTTAAGTGCAAAAGTTTAATATTTTCATCATTTTTGAGAAATACATTTTTATAAAGAATTTAATTAATTCAATCATTTTTTTAAAGAAATATATTAATGTACTTGTTATGGAGAATAAACCATATTGTGCAAATTATTTTTTCTTATTTTTTCTTATTTTAATTATAATCTTCCAAGATCATATTAATCTTTATTGATGTAAATTGGAAGGGTTTTTATGGACCTATTTTTTCAATTAAATATAAATACCCTCTTTTAGTGCTCAAAAATTTATTTATCTACTTTAAAGAAAAATCAATATACATTAAAAATAAAAATATAAAAATTAATATTGTTAAACATAAAAAACATAATTAAATGATCATAGCATCAATTACCCTTCATTAATGGTTACCATCGTGAATTGATATTGTTCTCTGATACTTAACATGTACAAGTCTTATCTTATTTTGTAAAATATAATTATATATTTATAAAAAATTATTGTTGATAAAAAATTAAGGGATTATATTGTTGTCATTGTAGTACGAGTAAATATTTTTCTAGGATTTTTAGTTTTCTTTTTTTATGAAATGTCCAAATATCTTTTTGAAAAATATACAACTTTTAAAAATTATTTTTTAATTAAGATACTTTGATCTTTGTACTACTTGGGTTATTGGAAACATTTGGTGTGTTACCCTTTTAAAGGGACTACAAATTTGTAGAAAATCTCTTTATGTATGATTTCATTATTTATTGACCTCTTTAATTGTCATGATATTGTAGGTGAAGAATCCAAAAGTCCAATTCTAGCATCTAGAAACTCTCTGAGGCATCCATAGAAAAAGATGTTAATGCTACAATGAAATAAGAAAATATACATACACTTTCTATATAATATAACCCCTTTATCACAATATCTATAATCAATCAGGTAGCATGCTATTGTCATCATCTTTTTTGTCTGATGTCTCTTTATTTGACTTTCTAAAAATTGAACTTTCTTATAGAAACCCAAGGCAATGGATTTATTTAATCTATATCATTTCTGTAAAAGGGTTAAGGATATCAAATTCCATTAAATAATATAAGTGGAAAATCATTTCACATTATTTATTTATTAAATATTACTCAGGATGTACACAATTTATCCAACCACATCATGAACCTATGTTATCATGGTTTTTATCAACACATCAAAGAATACGACTTATAAAACTCATTAATAAAAATATTAAAGTTTCCGGATAAATATACACTTACAAAGATTGGATCATCTAATGTAGCATAAAAATAATTATTTTCTACTTTCAGTAATTGTTGTGATAATTTACTAGACTAGAAATTTCAATGGGGTACACTGTGAGAAGGTGTTTAAATGCACTATGAGTATCCAAAACTGATAACTTAATTCAATTTTGTACCTAAAATTATTTCATCCATATATATAACATATATTTAATAATTTTTTAGTGGAACTTCAAGGTTCTCAACATATCAGGAAACTGTTTTGACCTTTGGATGTGACAACTAATCTTAAGAAATTATCCCATATTATGTCAAGAAGAATAACAATCATGATGTGATATGTAGTTTCCTAGTATTAAAAACAATTAATACAAGTTATTGTAAAGTATATAGACTTCAGTTAACGAACCAAATCCAAAATATTTTATATGATATATTAGTAAAGGAATCTCTTGAAGAATGGCCCAAATCTCATCACATTCTCCTTCACATATCATTTGAATATACACATTATGGATTGAATGGATTCAAAGTAGAGACCCAATGGTCTTACAAACAACCAAGTGCCATTTTTTCTAGACTCTTAATCCATGTTTTTTATTTTTGAAGAGTTTATGCATGTTGAAACATTCTAATTTGAGGTTTTTATTTGAAACCCTATAGCGTGAACCCAATCCTAACAACAAGTAATAGCATCATAGATGAGTGATAGAATAAATGGTATCATAACTATTAATTCCAAAAATATTTTCATAAATTAATTTTATTATAATTAATAAGAATAAGTAAAAAAGGACTCCTCTTGGGATGCTGCCTCCAAGGAATGATTTCTACTTCCTATCCAACCTAGTTTAAACCAAGGGAAAATATTATTAAAACATCCCAACAACATTTACCTTTAATTAATACCCCCACAAATAGCCTAACAGACTCAAAAACTCCCCATAAAGAATATAATACTTCCCCTTTTATTTTATTACCCATCCCACCCTTACAAGATTGACCCCCTAGCCCAAGTATGCCTATGTAGAAGCACCCCCGGACCCTTACACTATCTTCATAGGAAAAACTATTGAATCCAACCATGTTATTATCATATTTTCCCTCCTAAATTCCCACCTTTTCGACAAGGGGAGAACTATTATTAGAGGCTCCACACTCTTATACTATGATAATTACCTTCATAAACCTATTCACATTTGGAAATGAATCTAAAAAGCGGGTGTTATACACCTAATATATTCATTATGGTAAATTTTAATGATTTTGGTGGATTGCTTCTACTAAAAAATGAGAAAAAATAGACACTGAATTCTTTTAGAAGAATTTTGTAGTTATATCACCATAAATACATGATACCAAATTTCAATATCAAACATTCCCTTATAATAAATGAGAGAAACTGAAGGAAACTAGTATATGGAAAAAGAATCCATTATTTGTTTCTAAGTCTTAGTGGTTTGTCCAATACTCAGTAATCCATCCAAAAATATTGCTTTATATTCATATGGGTCACAATAAGAGTGACCCACAATTTCATTCTGAAATGTAAAAGAAGAATACTAGAGTTGAAATTACTCTACAGAATCCAACGCATCTTCGACACAAAATTTTAGCATAACCACAACACATTCAACTACAATATGAGTAAACAATGTAGATACCCATAAGATCTTGTTTATAGGAGAATAAACCACCCCACATTTAGGAGGAACATAATAAAAAAAACTACCAGTGCTCAAAATAGTATCACCTCCTCCATTTACTAAAAAATATTCCCTTTGGATATTATTTTTTTTCAAATATTTTTGAAGTCACTAGAAGGATGGATGATTTTTCATTTTTTGGTTCTGGAAGGAATAGTGTTGAATAATAATCTTTAACAGGAACCAATGTTCTTTGAAAATTTTCACTCTTCCAAGTTAATAAATCTAAAAGTCTAATCACATTTTGCATCAACTTTTATTTGTTTAAGAAAAATCATTATCTCCACTTTGTGTAGTGTCGACAGAAATGATTTTGGTATAAAAAATACCAAAACAATATCCATGTGTAAATGGAATGATTGGTATTTTTGCATCATAGAAATAGTTTTTATCTTAGAACATGATTATTTTTTATCATACTATCTAACATTCCATGTAGTAAGAATAGTGTTTAGAATATGATGGAACACTTTCTAATGTGGTGGTTCTAAGAAAATTTGTTATAACTCCAAGAATCACATTAATTAAATATTATCTTAGATCTCTCTAGACTTGTGAGTGGTGGTGGATAAGGATCTCCCTTAGTTCATGAGATCTTTCTTGGAGAGGGAGCTATCTAGATACATGATTGGATACTCTTCTGATATCATTTTTCACAACACCAAATGAATTATCTCTATTAGAAAAATTATATAATAAGATTTATATAACATTAGGGTTAGAAAATAATAGTTTCACATGTGCCCTTATTATTTTTTAATTCCCTACATAGCCCCATATCAATAATAAAATTATTATTATTATTATTATTATTAGTATTATTATTAGTATTATTATTATTATTTCTGGACATGAGATAAAACCATGAATTTATTTAAATATTATTTATCCAAATAATATTCAATATATATTATTTCTCATTAGACCAATAAACCCATTCTACCATTCCTCCAAAATATTTATCGAGGATTCAAAAATGACTATTTATTTAATAAATAAATATCACTACATTATTCACCAATATATAAAAAATATTATATTCGCTAAATATGAAATAAATATTTATTAAACATTATTCTCACATAATATTTTCTCGAATAACTAGAAAAAGAATATATGTTATCATTAAAACATGAATAATTATGAAACAAAATGTGGGAATAATATTAATTCAACGTATTAAATAATAAATAATAATATATTATTTAACTGAGATTCTAGATACACTTAGTGTATGACCCTCCAGGCCTCTTTCATAGTATAATTATGCAAATCAGCATAAAGTCCAAGGTTAGTGTATTGAAATATTCTAAGGAACACATGTGGAAATAAGTTAATTCCTAAATTACATAATATCTCATATATAATCTTACTTGGTTCTTTAATATATTTATCATGATATTTCTAATCAAGATGGTTGCATGCTGGCACCATCAACCTTTGTAATCGATGTCTCTTTATTTGAATTTCTATAAATCAAACATGCCTATAGAAAAAAAATGACCATGGATTTATTTAGGATATATAATTTTAATAAAAGGGCATAACTTATCAAAACCCATTAAATAACTGAAGGGAAAAATCATTTCCTTCATTATTAATTTATGAAATATTACTAATGAGATACCCTCACTGCGAACATATGTCATCTCGATTTCCATAAATACATAAAAGTAACTAAATTATAATAATAATTAATAAAAATTTTAATCTCTAAGGATCAATGCACATATCATTAGATAGGATCATCCAACGACATATTTAAATTTTTATTTCATACTATTGGGTCTCATTCTCATGATTTTTTATGCTTAAAATTGCAAAGGGTATACACCAATTGAAGGTGCATCAATGTACTATGAGTCTCCCCCTAGATATCCTATATCTTATCCTTCCTTAAAAAGATTTCCTCCGGATATAGAAAATATATTTAAGAATATTTTCATGTAACATATTGGTTCTCATCATAATGGGGAACTTCTAAGACCTTTCAGTTTTAAAGCCACTCTTAGGACATAATAATGTACTTTGTGATGCATAAGAAAATTCATGATGTTTTAAAGAGTTTATTAATATTAAAAATAGTGAATATAGGTTACGATAATTTACACAGTAGTGGGGTATGTAGAAAAAAATCCAACATCTTTCATAGGTTAACATAATTTACATTGTAGTGGGTTATAGGTGATCAATGATGCAGAAGCTAGAGAGGGACAGTTCTAGTGGGTTGGGCCTACGAGCCATGTAATGGGCATATTATGACTCCAGGCCTTAGGGTCATGTATTGGACTTCGGGTCGTGTTAGGGCTTGTGACTTGGGCTTACAGGTCATGTAAGGGTTCCCTTTCAACCCTTAAAAGGGGGATTATACATAATAAAATAAAATAAAAGAAGGCCTTTGGGCCATTCAAGATATAGCGTGAACATGATTCTAACAACAATTAATAGGAACCTATATGAATGAGAGGATAATCGGTAGCACTCAAAGGTATCTCTTTTCTGGACGCACTCAAAGGAAGTGACCTGAACAAAGAACTTCTATCAACAAGGCCTCCTATATTTAAGAAGCTTGATGATGGTGGCTACTTGGTTGAAGAAGACTCTGAGGTGCATCAACAATATGTGATGCTCTGCAAATTCTCCATCATGGGTCGTGGTTCATACTTGAAAGGTGATCGACCCTAAAAATTAACTGATTTAAAACCTATAATTGCTAGTTGTTGTGGTTTTTATAATTGGAAACTGATTCCCATAGGCCGCGGGTAATTTCACATCTTATTTCACTCTCAATCTGATCTCGAAAAAGTATGGAAATTAGGCAATGTACAACTTAAGCCTGGAATGCTTAGGATTTCTGAATAGGATTTTTCTTTTAATCCACACACCCATAAGAACACAATGGCACAAGTGTGGGTTAGATTTCATGGATGAAACTTCTATTTTTGTAATCCCAAGATACTAAATGATATTGTCTATTGTATTGGATTACCCCTAAAAATTGACCAACGAACTCTAAATGCTAATTTGGGACTATTTGTGAGGGTAATGGTATAGTTAAACCTTGCAACCCCTTCCTAACTCAATAATCTTCAATTCCAAATATTATAAAACATAAATTAGGATAGAATATGAATGAAAGCCATCCATTTGTGAAATTTGAAAACTCATTGTCCATACCATAGCTAACTATAGGGTTATTAGGAAACAAGTGGTTCAACCACTAGAAAATGAATGGAAGGAAATAAGAAATTATAAAAAAGGTAATCCATCCAGTTTGTATTTTCCAGAAACATTAAAAAAGGGTAATGATGTTTGGGTAAAGAAGAACAATAAACCATCAAAAACAATGAATATTTAGAAGCCTTCATGGGATGGACATGTAAAAGAAGAAGAAAGAAATGAGAAAAATCTTTATAATGAAATAGAAGCCATGGTAATTGAGGTATGAAAAAACAATTAGAAACTGATTATGGAAAGATAAAAACAAGTGAGGGTTCCCCACAAGATAATACCTCTCTCATCTTTAAGCTTATGGCCTCAGGTGAAACCCAACAAACAACTGATGTTTTGTCTGAAGGCAAGATAAATAAAAATCCTCCTAGGAATCTTGTTAGTGTACTGACTAATGCAGGAACAGAAAACAATAATAGACTGATCTGAGTAAGGAGACAAGTGCTTCTATTTCAGAATCCCCCAAAGAATCAGGTGCAAATCCAGAGACCCTTCTGAATGTGGCCTAGGAGAATTTGATTGATCCTGGGCATTATCAGCACAAGCCCAAAGTGGGTGCAAAACTGGACAACAACAGGTTTGGAGGATATCCAGAACAACCACTAGGACTGGAAGCACTCAAGAAAACTGATCCATTGGAAGGTGAAAACTCATCTCTCCTCTTGGTGGACCCACTAAATCTTGATGGCTCTAGTCTGCTAGACTGCAATACTGCCTCACTGTTATTGCAACAGAACCGCAGGGAACTGGAAAACACCTATGCATTTCCTTTAAGCTCTAAGCAAACATCTGACAAATCTTCAGGTACTCCTCAGCAAGGAATTTCTGTTACAACTACTTTAGGTATGTCCCCTATACAAACTGATAATAAGTTAATAGATCAATTTTGATAAAATGTTCCTACTATATTGCCTGTAATTTCTGGAAAACTAAATAGTCAAATTGGTAATGAAAAAATTGACAACAAAAGTACTTTGTACTCACCTATGAAGAGTTGCAATTCAAGAATCCCCTCAAATGATTCCTGTAGTATTAAAAATACTAACAACACAAGCCTTACCAAACATAATTGTAACATCCCAGGTAAATAAAGAATAAAGAATTTTCATATTTATTAATATTTACGAATTAAATATTTATTTTATTTTAAAGGGGTTTCTATGTTCGATAGCGTACCCGATACGCAACGATGAGTTTCTTTGAAACTTACGTAGCACACTAGTAATAAAATAATATTATTTTAAATGTTAGTCAACAAGTATCCGTTGTACTGGTGGAAATGGATAGAAATAACTAAAATATGATTAGATATGTTTTTAAATGTTTATACATTTACCCAATAAAAGATAAAAGCTTAAAATACGGAAAGAGTTCAATTTTACATGCATATATACTCTAATTTTCACTAAAGGTTCACTTATCACATTTTAATGGTGCACCATCATTAAATATAGTTTTGATCACTCTTATACTTTATTTTGGACCAAATATAACTCTTTTTTAGAATCGTGACATCAAAATTTACTTTGTGTAAATTTTTGGTACCTTTCTGATAAAGTTCATTTTTTTATGAATAGTGTAAAATGTTGTATTTTAATTCAAAACCTCTTTTTAATCTAATTTATTTATATGATTAGATTATTATTTTAATTGGTTTTAAAGTGAAATTAGAAAATATTTTTACCAGTTAATCCAATGGTGGTCATTGGAATCAATTTCACTTTGAAATTGGACTTAAACTAGTGTAAATCTTTTGATACTTATTGTTTCACAAAAACATGCTATTTGTCATGACAGCGAGAATTAATTATTAAATTAATTAATTTCACTTATATGTTTTGAATTTTGTAAAATGTACTTCATTTTTGAATTCGTAATATCAAATATAGCTTAGGGTGAATTTTTGGTAATTTTCTGAAAAACATCAATTTTTGATGAATAGTGAAACCACTAAGTGGTAATCAAGCAAACTAATTTTTCAGTTAAATGAAAGTTTACCACTAATGTGTATTGAATTTTGAAAATACGACATACATGGTTGTCATTAAGAAGTAAAATGTGGTTCAATGAGATTAAAATAATTTTTTGGTGAATAGTAACTTATTAAGTTCTTAATCGCGATTAGAGGTAATTAGTGTAGTTTAAGGTAAAAATAGTATTATAAGAATGTGAAAACACCATGAAACTTGTCCTACACCTATTGGGTGAGTCATGGCCGACCAAGACAAGCCATGGGCCAACTTGGGGACCCCATGAAGCCACTTTAGTTGGAAAATGACATTAATATATTTTTATTTAATGTTAAAGTGAAAATGACACTAACATAAATTGTTTTACTAAAATAATTTTTGAGTGGGGTTATACAAGTCCAAATTTTGATTATAAATAGTCATTGGAAAGATAAAAAGATTTCCTACATCATAGTAGTTTTATTATAATTTTTAGACATTAAATAAATTAAATTATATATGACATAATAATGATGCAGCGATGAAATCATTATTTGACGATTTAAATAAAATGGAAAGATAATGTAAAATCTATGAACTAAACATGTCCAAAACCAATTGGATGAGTGTCTTTAGAACCCTTATCACCTTATCCACGAAGTATATCAATGTGGGACCTTTTAAAACCGAAACACATTTTCAAATAAAGTAATATTTCTTTACTTTCCAAAAGTGCCCCTCCTCTCCTCTTATAAAAGGCCCCCACCTCTACCCCATTTCACACACTTCTCAAGCCTTTGGCTCGTCCAAACCCTGCCCAATTACTCTCTCCACATCCCTCTCCTCATCCTAGAGGATTCCCTTTGGGCAGAATCCTTTCAAAGGAAGCCTTTAGGCTCAAATCAAAAGGGAGTTATACTTTTAAAGGTAATTCATTCTCTCTTGTTCATTTGTTTTATTTTGCTTCTCCAACCCTCTAAACTCTTTTTATTTACTTCTTTTATAACAACACCAGTATCTTAAATATACTAGGATGTTTTTATAATATTTATTTGAGCTACACTCTCACACAACTACATCAAATGGTTAAAGAACATATGGTTTCCGTGGATGGCGAAATTCTGCCTCCTGAAATGATGATTGTTCAATACTCATTTAACACCTTCAAGGGTGGCCATTATGATGTCACTATTTTTATATATGATATATAATATGTTTATGTTTTCTTTAATCTTATTTATTTTTAATTTTTGGCATACCTTTATGGTTTCCATTATGGGTAAACACGATATCTTCATTTAAGGAAGTGCGGACTACCGCCCCCTAAAAGTGATGTGATTCGTTAATGCCATATGTGGGACGTGTAAAGGATGGATTTAAAGTTATTATATATGATGTTATACTGGAATTATAATATACCTCTATATCATTATTATTTTTTTCCATTAAAGTATGAGATAGAAATGAAAGTAGCGTTCATGCGTACGTACGGCTTACCGTCTCCATGAACGGTGCATTTCATTTCTTATCCCCAAATGTAATGTACTATTAAAATTACATGTATATAATGTATATATATAATTAATGATATATCTAAATTATGAATATAATTCTGGAATTAAAATATACATACCTCTCATTTAGTTTTATTTCCACTAATATGACAAAGAAATGAAAGTAGCGTTCATGCGTACGTACGGCTTACCGTCTCCATGAAAGGTGCATTTCATTTATTACCTCTAAATGATTATGTAATATTATAAATACATGTATATGCTGGATATATATGATACATATTATATCCAAATCGGGAATTTCATTCTGGATATAAAGAACCTTTGACCACACGTACAACATGTAATTGTAAGAAGTCCACTTTCGACTTAAGAACCAAATATTGACAAAACAAACATTATTAACATAAATGGTTACATAATGTTTATAACATGGCAGTAAGTGATATAAAAGGAATAATAAACTTTAAAAAGGTTCTTAATCAAGTATAAATTAACTCAAGTTTATTATTCAGGACGTTAAAGAACGATCGAGTCAAGTCGGACCCAAGGTAAGGGACTTCGTCTCAATCTCCTTTCATTGAGGCATATTTTGTTTTATACACAACTTTCTTTTATACGGTGTATAAACCCCTTTTACTTTTACTTTTATACAAAAGGAATCTTTTTCTACAAAGCGTTTTACAAAACGAAAAAAATGAATGTTTCTTTTAACATACGCGGCGAAAATGACCTTTTCCGCCACCGTGAGTATTATTTGGTCTTTGGCTTCCTCAACAAGCCGTAATGTTTTTAGAATAAAATAAATACCATATACTCTTTTATGTATTTTGGTATTGAAAATGGTTTTAAAAAAGGATTCTATTATGTCAATATATTTATGATATATTGTGATTGAAATGTGCAAATTTTATCATTCCTTTATATTGGTTTTATGTTTTATGATTTTATATTGGTACTTGGACATTTTAACGGGTGGTTACATTATAAACCATATGACGGGTGGTGCCGTGAATACCAGGATGGGTGGTTACGTTATAACCTCCAATGCATTGGGTATGGAAGTCGACCGTATGGCTATTCCATTAATTATGTATGGAAATTGGCCGTATGGATATTCCATTAAGTGATATGTGTGGGAGTCGACCGTATGGTTATTCCACTTAAGTATGTTTATGTCCCAAGTTACCTTTATATATGTTATGTGTTCTTTTTATGGATTTTTATGGTAATCCTTTGGTTACAAAAAGGTAAGTAATGATTCTTTATTCAGTGAAGATTTTTTACTACATCATGTATGTGAAAAGTATTACATTGATAAAGTATTCATGGTTTACTTGTTGTTTTGAAAAACTAACAGTTTTCATTCTTTTTGTATCCCTTACTGAGCTTTTTATGCTCACCCCAAGTTTTTCGAAATGTTTTTCACAGGACGTAAAGTGGAATAAGGTCAAGGATGGGATCAAGGGAATTTCATGCTATCTAAAACATGGAATCTAGACATATTTCTTTTTAAGAGTTTTTATTTTATGGAGACTTAGTAGAAGTGTCTACTTTGTAATCTTTTAAGATGTAATAGTTATGTTCTAATTCTCTAAAACTCTAAACCTGAAAAGATCCTCAATGTGAATTATTCATTTAATTCAATATTAAGTAAGGTTTAAGGCTGGGGCCTTATAGTTGGTATCAGAGGTCGGTTTAGACAACTTTAGGAGTTAGAAAAGTGTTAAATTATAATATGATTGAAATGATATAGCATTTACGGATTACCATGTTGCTTCGCCTAAGATATTTCTGTGTTCAGAATGGTTTTCCGCAGAGGAAAAAAGCAGCTATGTTTTGATGACATCAGGAGGAAGATAACCTTCCAAATCAGCAACCTGAGATGGTCAGAATCGGAACTGAATAGTTTGTTTCAGTGATGGCACAGTTGAATCAAGCTATAAATGGTGGTGGTATCCATGCACGAGATCAGCCAGATCAGCCGCAGAGGAACATGTCAGTGGTGGAACATTTCATGAGGCAACATCCCCCATCATTCAGAGGATCATCTGACCATGTGCAAGCTGAAGGGTGGATTAAAGCACTAGAGAAGATTTTTGATGTCATGGGGTGTTCAGAACATCAAAAGGTTAGTCTTGTTGTTTACCGTTTTGAAGGTGAAGCTGATCAGTGGTGGTCGATGGTGAAAAATATAAGGGATAGTGATGAGATTGAGGATCTTCACTGGGAAGAATTCAAAGGTATGTTTCTTGAGAAGTATTTTCCTAAGGCTGTTCGACTTAGGATGGAAAAGCAATTCTTGGAATTGAGGCAAGAGGAAGATTCAGTGGCTGCTTATGAAGAAAAGTTCACTCGATTGGCAAGGTATGCTCCAAACTTCATACGTGATCTTGATAGTAAAATAAACCATTTTTACTCAGGGTTAAAGCCAAAGTATCGAAGGGCTTTAGCTTCTCGTGAATTCAAAAGTTATGAAAAACTTGTTCGATGTGCGGAGAAGGTGGAAATGGAGTTTTCCGATGATCAGGTGTTCTATGAAAAACAACAGAATAAGAGGTCTAGTTGGTAGGCAAAGGGGAAGAATTCATCAAGGAAGCAAGGAGGTAAGAAAACCAAATATGCATCCTGTGAGAAGTGTGGTAAAATGCATCCTGGAGAATGTTTATCCAAGTCTGGTAAGTGCTTTCGGTGTGGTAAGTCATGTCATATTGCTCGTAACTGTAAGGAAGATGATCAAGCAAGCACAGAAGCAAGACAGTGAGTTGCAGAAAAAGGTAGAGCTGGTTCAGAAAGGTAAGTCACCTAAATTCAACATTGATAATGATTGTGTTTTGAGATTTGGGAAGAGATTGTGTGTGCCTTGTGATTCGCAGTTGAATAATGAGTTGTTATGTGAGGCTCATAGTTCCCCATTTTCAGTTCATCCTTGCAGTACTAAGATGTACAGTGATCTGCGGGAGTATTACTGGTGGGATGGAATGAAAAGAGACATTGCTGATTTTACTGTGAAGTGTTTGACATGTCAACAGGTTAAAGCAGAGCAGCAGTTACCGAAAGGGATGCTTCAGCCTTTACCAGTGACAGAGTGGAAATGGGAAAACATATCCATGGACTTTGTTGTGGGATTACCGAGGACATCACGAGGTAATAATGCAATCTGGGTTATTGTTGATCGCTTGACCAAATCTACTCATTTCCTTGCTATACGAGATACTTTCTCTCTTGATCAAGTTTCCCGTTTGTATCTTAAAGAGATAGGTTACATGGAGTTCCTCTCTCCATTGTATCGGATCGTGATCCCAGGTTTACTTCTAACTTTTGGAAAGGCCTTCTGAAGTTGTTGGGTACTGAATTAAATTTTAGTACAACTTTTCATCCTCAATCAGATGGGAAGTCAGAACAAACAATCCAGACATTGGAGGATATGCTACGAGCTTGTTCTATGGATTATCAGGGAATTTGGGACCAACATCTTTCTTTGGTTGAGTTTTCATATAATAACAGTTTTCATTCCAGTATACAGATGGCACCATTTCAGGCATTATATGGGAAGCGGTGTCGAACTCCAGCTTTCTGGGATGAAGTAGGTGAAAGGAAGTTGATGGGACCAGAATTGGTAGAAGAGATGGTAGAAAAAGTTCAGCAGATTCAGAAACACATGAGAACAGCTCAGAGCAGGCAGAAGAGTTATGTGGATAACCGGAGGAAGGATCTATCTTTCGAGGTAGGTGATCATGTTTTTCTCAAGGTTTCTCCTTGGAAAAGTGTGATGAGATTTGGTAATAAAGGAAAGCTGAGTCCAAGGTTTATTGGACCATATGAAATTCTGGATAGAGTTGGATCAGTTGCATACCGGGTGGCTTTACCTCCGAGTTTATCTCAGGTACACAATGTTTTTCACGTTTCGATGTTGAGAAAGTATATGCCAGATCCATCTCATGTTTTGAGTCCAGAGGTAGTTCAGCTGGAAGAGAACCTATCTTATGAGGAACAATCGGTCCAGATTCTTGACCACAGGGAACAGGTGTTACGGAATAAGGTGATTCATCAGGTAAAGGTTTTTTGGAAAAACCATGTGATTGAAGAGGCAACGTGGGAATCTGAAAATGCTATGAGGGATAAATACCCCCACTAATTTTGATAAGTGAATAAAATTGCGAGGACGCAATTCCCAAAAGGGGGGAAGGATGTAACATCCCAGGTAAATAAAGAATAAAGAATTTTCATATTTATTAATATTTATGAATTAAATATTAATTTTATTTTAAAGGGGTTGCTATGTTCGATAGCGTACCCGATACGCAACGATGAGTTTCTTTGAAACTTACGTAGCACACTAGTAATAAAATAATATTATTTTAAATGTTAGTTAACAAGTAGCCGTTGTACTGGCGGGAATGGATAGAAATAACTAAAATATGATTAGATATGTTTTTAAACGTTTATACATTTACCCAATAAAAGATAAAATCTTAAAATACGGAAAGAGTTCAATTTTACGGGCATATATACTCTAATTTTCACTAAAGGTTCACTTATCACCTTTTAATGGTGAACCATCATTAAATATAGTTTTTATCACTCTTATACTTTATTTTGGACCAAATATAACTCTTCTTTAGAATCGGGACATCAAAATTTACTTTGTGTAAATTTTTGGTACCTTTCTGATAAAGTTCATTTTTTTATGAATAGTGTAAAATGTTGTATTTTAATTCAAAACCTATTTTTAATCTAATTTTTTTATATGATTAGATTATTATTTTAATTGGTTTTAAATTGAAATTAGAAAATATTTTTACCAGTTAATCCAATGGTGGTCATTGGAATCAATTTCACTTTGAAATTGGACTTAAACTGGTGTCAATCTTTTGATACTTATTGTTTCACAAAAACACGCTATTTGTCATGACAGCGGGAATTAATTATTAAATTAATTAATTTGACTTATATGTTTTTCATTTTGTAAAATGGACTTCATTTTTGAATTCGGAATATCAAATATATCTTAGGGTGAATTTTTGGTAATTTTCTGAAAAACTTCAATTTTTGATGAATAGTGAAACCACTAAGTGGTAATCAAGCAAACTGATTTTTCAGTTAAATGAAAGTTTACCACTAATGTGTATTGAATTTTGAAAATACGACATACATGGTTGTCATTAAGAAGTAAAATGTGGTTCAATGAGATTAAAATAATTTTTTGGTGAATAGTAACTTATTAAGTTCTTAATCGCGATTAGAGGTAATTAGTGTAGTTTAAGGTAAAAATGGTATTATAAGAATGTGAAAACACCATGAAACTTCTCCTACACCTATTGGGTGACTCATGGCCGACCAAGACAATCCATGGGCCAACTTGGGGACCCCATGGAGCCACTTTAGTTGGAAAATGACATTAATATATTTTTATTTAATGTTAAAGTGAAAATGACACTAACATAAATTGTTTTACTAAAATAATTTTTGAGTGGTTTTATACAAGTCCATATTTTTATTATAAATAGTAATTGGAAAGCTAAAACGATTTCCTACATCATAGTATTTTTATTATAATTTTTAGACATTAAATAAATTAAATTATATATGACATAATAATGATGCAGCGATGACATCATTATTTGACGATTTAAATAAAATGGAAAGATAATGTAAAATCTATGAACTAAACATGTCCAAAACCAATTGGATGAGTGGATTTCGAACCCTTATCACCTTATCCACGAATTATATCAATGTGGGACCTTTTAAAACCGAAACACATTTTCAAATAAAGTAATATTTCTTTACTTTCCAAAAGTGCCCCTCCTCTCCTCTTATAAAAGGCCCCCACCTCTACCCCATTTCACACACTTCTCAAGCCTTTGGCTCGGCCAAACCCTGCCCAATTACTCTCTAAACATCCCTCTCCTAATCCTAGAGGATTCCCTTTGGGCAGAATCCTTTCAAAGGAAGCCTTTAGGCTCAAATCAAAAGGGAGTTACACTTTTAAAGGTAATTCATTCTCTCTTGTTCATTTGTTTTATTTTGCTTCTCCAACCCTCTAAACTCTTTTTATTTACTTCTTTTGTAACAACACCAGTATATTCAATATACTAGGATGTTGTTATAATATTTATTTGAGCTAAACTCTCACACAACTACATCAAATGGTTAAAGAACATACGGTTTCCGTGGATGGCGAAATTCTGCCTCCCGAAACGATGATTGTTCAATACTCATTTAACACCTTCAAGGGTGGCCATTATGATGTCACTATTTTTATATATGATATATAATATGTTTATGTTTTCTTTAAGCTTCTGTATTTTTCATTTTTGGCATACCTTTATGGTTTCCATTATGGGTAAACATGATATCTTCATTTAAGGAAGTGCGGACTACCGCCCCCTAAAAGTGATGTGATTCGTTAATGCCATATGTGGGACGTGTAAAGGATGGATTTAAAGTTATTATATATGATTTTATACTGGAATTATAATATACCTCTCTATCATTATTATTTATTTCCATTAAAGTATGAGATAGAAATGAAAGTAGCGTTCATGCGTACGTACGGCTTACCGTCTCCATGAACGGTGCATTTCATTTCTTATCCCCAAATGTAATGTACTATTAAAATTACTTGTATATAATGTATATATATAATTAATGATATATATAAATGATGAATATAATTCTGGAATTAAAATATACATACCTCTCATTTAGTTTTAATTCCACTAATATGACAAAGAAATGAAAGTAGCGTTCATGCGTACGTACGGCTTACCGTCTCCATGAACGGTGCATTTCATTTCTTACCTCTAAATGATTATGTAATATTATAAATACATGTATATGCTGGATATATATGATACATATTATATCCAAATCAGGAATTTCATTCTGGATATAAAGAACCTTTGACCACACGTACAACATGTAATTGTAAGAAGTCCACTTTCGACTTAAGAACCAAATATTGACAAAACAAACATTATTAACATAAATGGTTACATAATGTTTATAACATGGAAGTAAGTGATATAAAAGGAATAATAAACTTTAGAAAGGTTCTTAATCAAGTATAAATTAACTCAAGTTTATTATTCAGGATGTTAAAGAACGATCGAGTCAAGTCAGACCCAAGGTAAGGGACTTCGTCTCAATCTCCTTTCATTGAGGCATATTTTGTTTTATACACAACTTTCTTTTATACGGTGTATAAACCCCTTTTACTTTTACTTTTATACAAAAGGAATCTTTTTCTACGAAGCGTTTTACAAAACGAAAAAAAGGAATGTTTCTTTTAACGTACGCGGCGAAAACGACCTTTTCCACCACCGCGAGTATTATTTGGTCTTTGGCTTCCTCAACAAGCCGTAATGTTTTTAGAATAAAATAAATACCATATACTCTTTTATGTATTTTGGTATTGAAAATGGTTTTGAAAAAGGATTCTATTATGTCAATATATTTATGATATATTGTGATTGAAATGTTGAAATTTTATCATTCCTTTATATTGGTTTTATGTTTTATGATTTTATATTGGTACTTGGACATTTTAACGGGTGGTTACGTTATAAACCATATGACGGGTGGTGCCGTGAATACCAGGACGGGTGGTTACGTTATAACCTCCAATGCATTGGGTATGGAAGTCGGCCGTATGGCTATTCCATTAAGTATGTATGGAAATTGGCCGTATGGCTATTCCATTAAGTGTTATGTGTGGGAGTCGACCGTATGGTTATTCCACTTAAGTATGTTTATGTCCCAAGTTACCTTTATATATGTTATGTGTTCTTTTTATGGATTTTTATGGTAATCCTTTGGTTACAAAAAGGTAAGTAATGATTCTTTATTCAGTGAAGAGTTTTTACTACTTCATGTATGTGAAAAGTATTACATTGATAAAGTATTCATGGTTTACTTGTTGTTTTTAAAAACTAACAGTTTTCATTCTTTTTGTATCCCTTACTGAGCTTTTTATGCTCACCCCATGTTTTTTGAAATGTTTTTCACAGGACTTAAAGTGGAATAAGGTCAAGGATGGGATCAAGGGAATTTCATGCTAAT
This sequence comes from Viscum album, assembly GCA_963277665.1. Taxonomy (NCBI): domain Eukaryota; kingdom Viridiplantae; phylum Streptophyta; class Magnoliopsida; order Santalales; family Viscaceae; genus Viscum; species Viscum album. Next base: position 1,677,346,785 of record OY728119.1, on the reverse strand, counting down.
CTAGACATCTTTCTTTTTAAGAGTTTTTATATTATGGAGACTTAGTAGAAGTGTCTACTTTGTAATCTTTTAAGATGTAATAGTTATGTTCTAATTCTCTAAAACTCTAAACCTGAAAAGATCCTCAATGTGAATTATTCATTTAATTCAATATTAAGTAAGGTTTAAGGATGGGGCCTTATAATAATAGAATATCTACTTAGAACAAAGGATCGAAAAGTAAAAAAAAGGATTTCTAACTCCAAACATAGGTTCAAATGAAGATTATTTTCTGGAATTGTCAGGGAATTGCCAACTCTGACACCCTCTATATTTTAAAAAGTATGGTTAACACTCACTGACCTATTTTATTTTCGATTGTTGAACAAAAATTCAATTTTTCTTCTAAATGTCATCACTTATGTCATCATGAATATTCATTTGTTGGTGCAACAAAAAACTCTTCTTTAGTAGATACACTGGGGATTTTTTCGCACTACTCTATTCAGAAGATCAATATCTTTAACATCTCTGAGCAAGCTTTCACCTGTGAGTTTGTCTCTGAAGGAACTTCCAATTTTTTCTCCTTTGTTTATGCCAAGAACAGATACAAAGAAAGAAGGAAACTATGGGATTATCTCACTTCTCTAGGTACTATCATCAACTCCCCTTGGTTAGTTGTTGGAGATTTTAATCTTATTCTCAATTCAAATGAGAAAATTGGCCCCTCACATGCTACGACCTCCACAAAAGAATTCAAATCCACTATAGAAGACAAAAATCTCATTGAAATAAATATTATGGGTGCAAAATACACTTGGTATAGGAAAAATTACCATAGGATGGTTTCCTCTAAATTGGATAAAGCCTTCACGAATGCTACTGCTCTAGATTTTTGGAACTCCATCACTAGCACCACACTTCACAAGCTCCATTATGACCACCATATTATTCTGTTCATTCTCTCAGCCAACACTGTTAGACATCCCCTTAATTTTAGATTTAAAAATGCTTGGTTCAACAACACTAAATGCTCCGACATCATCAAAACCTTTTGGCTCTCTATGATACATTACAATGACGCTTTTTTTTGCTCTTACAATCTAAAATCTCTTAAACAGATTCTTAAAGGTCGGTGTAGCTTGCAAGCTAAACAAATCAATAAAGAAAATATACTACTTGAGAATGATCTCAATAAACTCTAAATGCACAAAACTAGATCTAATTTTAACATTGATCCAAAACTCGAAATTAATACCTCTTTAAAGCTCAATTCCTTGCTAACTTTTAAGGTGAACATGAGGAATCAAGCCTTCAATGTTAAATGGATTTCAAACGGTGATAGAAATACTAAATTTTATAGCACTTTTCAAAGAACTCATAGAGCCTATAGGCCTCTTTCCACTCTTCGTTATGGAGAAAACATCTTATACAATGAAGATGAAATTTCTAATCATATTTTCACTTACTTTAAAACTATTTTCAATGGCCCTGATAATAAAAAAAATCTCTTACTGGGGATCATTCCGATGGTGATCAATGATGATGATAATGCCTCTCTTCTAAACACTCCTCTAGATCATGAAATTAAAGATGTGGTCTTCAGTTAAAATCCTGATAGTGCCCCTAGACCTAACGAATTTATTAATGGTTTCGTCCAACACTACTAGGATATTATTCAAGATGATGTTTGCAAACTTGTCAAATCCTTTTTCACCAATGGTTTCCTTCCTCATGGGCTAAATTCCCAATTCCTCACTCTATTACCTAAAGTAGACAATGATTTTGAAATACATCAGTTTATGCCCATTTCTCTCATCAACACTATTTACAAGATTATTACAAAAATAATCTCCAACAAGCTCTCGATCACTATAGATAAAATTTTCTCCTAGAATCAATTTGGGTTTATAAAAGGTAGATCCATCCAAAATTTCATTTTCCTTGCTTCGGATTGTTTTAACACTTTAAAGAAAGTTAACATAGGAGGTAATATTTTCATTAATCTTGAAATTAAAAAAGCTTTTGATACAATGGACTAGATTTTTATCTTTAAGGTGATTCAATCTTTTGGAATTAGTAATGCTTTCCTCACTACCCTTAGAACCTTATTCAACTCGTCTTCCATTTCCATTATGATCAATGGATCCCCCAGAGGTTACTTTAAATGAATTAATGGTGTAAGATAGGGGGATCCCCTCTCTATAATCCTTTTCTCCATTACGGAGGATTATCTTAGTCGTTTACTCACTAGACTTGTTGATCAAAATAAACTCAATCCCATTAACGTGTCTCGCAATCTGAATGCTCGCACTCACCAGTTCTATGTTGATGATATAATCCTCTTTTAGGTGATAAATGAAACATTCAAACCCTCAAAAAATCTCTTTCTCACTATGAGGAGATCTCTAGACAAGTGATTTGTTGGATCAAATCTTCTATATTCTTTGGGAAAATTTTCCTCCTAATAGAAAATGCAGCATTGCAATGGAATTAGGTATAAAGGAAGGATCTACTCCTTTCAAATACCTAGGTGTCCCCATATTCTGGGGAAGACCTAAAGCTCCATATTCCTTTGAAATTTCCACTTAGGTCAAGAACCAACTTTCTTCTTGGAAGGGAATATCTATTTCTATGGCTGGGAGAATTTGTCTTGTTAAATCTACTATTGTTTCAAAAATGGTCTAATCTATGATGGTCTACAAATGGCATATTGGTCTCATTAAAAAAATAAACACCTCTATTAAAAATTTCGTTTGGATAGGTAGCATGATGGAAATGAATCTTATCACCATAACATGGTCAAACTGTTGCAAACCCATTAATAAATGATGCATTGACATAAAAAATATCAAACACTTTAATGAGGTGTTTCAATCCAGGCTCACCTGGGATCTCCTTCATAGCAATTCTAATTCAATTAGTTTTCTTAAAAATAGATTTCTTGAAAATCATAAAAAATGTAAATCATATTTTCTTGCCACCTCTATCTGGCCTTCTATAAAAAAATACTTTTCATCCATTATGAAGAATGCATGGTGGATGGTCACTAGAGACTCTTCCTTGAACTTTTGGTTGGATAACCAGACTAGAACTCCCCTAATTTCTAGAACTAGAAAGAATATTGAGAACACAAACATATCCATCAGAGATTTCCTTTGTTCTCAAAATTACCATCTTCCTGAAAACATAAAGAATGTCATTGATACTTATACTTTCTCCATCTCTGATGATTTCTTAGTTTGGGAACCTACATACAATGGCATTCTTAACTAAAAAAACTACTACAAACACATTTCTAGAAACTATAAAAGTGATTTTGTATGGATTAGGCACTTTGACAAACATTGGATAAAACCTTCAAGGCTTGCCATCATTTGGAGACTTACTCGCAACCAGATCCCAACTGATGATCGTCTTCAATTACATGGTATTTAACTCTTTTCTAAATGTTGTCTCTACAACCAACACAGGAAAGATTCCAATCATCACTTTCCTCACCTTGCATGGCCGATCACCACTCGCTGGATGAGCTATATTTGTACTCCTCTTGACTGCAACTACATCATCACTCACACTTATCGCGAAGCTAACATGGTTGCTGATGGACTTGAAAATAATGGGATTAATCGTGATTTTACCTGGCTTGATGATCTTCCCACCAATATAATCCCCTTTCATCACAAATATTGTAATATGTTTCCATCTTTTAGACTTTTTTAGCCCTTTTCCTTATAATTATTTTTCCTTGGTCTTTTGGCCAGGCACCACCTTCTTCAAAAAAAATGAGCTGAAAGACAAATAATTAGATGAATAAGGAAGATGAATCAATATGACATGATGATAATGATCATCCTAATAATATCATAATCATAAGATCAACATCAATATAATGAAGGTGGCATGTGATAATTGAATGGAAAGTAGAGATGCATAAAAATAAAATATCATGTCACAGTGGTCAAATACCACACTTGGTTGTGAACAAAACAAGCATCATGTTCGCACATAACATATGTGTATAATCATAACATCATCATATGAACAGAGATAGAATCATATTTATGGATAATACACATTATGAAATGATATAAATAACACTACCCAATTCATTAGTGGGATATTTTATTCCACGCCCACCCATCAAATTGTAATATTTACACAATCATGCATTCCACATAAAATGTATTACATTAAGAGTCATGAATTATCCAAGAAAAAGCAATGGGTTTCAAAAGGATTTCATCAATAATGAATCCATTAAATAAACTAGGGTTCCAAAATTAAATAGGTAAAACATATTCAGTATAATAATCATTATTCTTGAGTAAGGAAGCAACAACACAATATGAATCAAAGATGTGTTTTGGAAAGAATATTTCTTTTGGAAAATCTCTATATTTGTAATAAAATAAATTAGGAATCATTTATATCCATGAAAAAAGAAGGTATGAATAATATAATCATATTTATGATACATTATTTGGATATTTACACAAAATATGTCATGAAATAAGGATAAACCAAAGAAAAGGGGTTGGGTTTGAGAATCCATTTACCATAATTCCTGCTTTATATCACTAAAATTAATCATCCTGAATAAAAAACATATATTTATTAAAACATTGATGCAAAAATAAGTTATATTAATTTATGAAAATAATTTAAAATTATAACCCTTGGATTATAATTCTTAATTTCTATTTATAAAATTGAAGTGTTTTGATATCATGTTTTTCTAAAAAATTTCCGACTTCTCTTTGATTTCTCTATTTTCATTCAAATTCATTTATAGAAAAGAATGATTAACTCCATAATTATATAATACATGTAATAAATTATTTTTTTATTATGTATAATTAATACTATTCACTCTTGATAGGTTTTATATGAATTTTATAGGTAATGTCTCCATAAGAGGTTAACCGAGCTTTCATGGGACGTTGTAAACTGAGTGGGAAAGGGAAGTATGAAATTTATATTTTTCATAAATATGATAATTAAAGTAGGATAACATAATTAATATAATGCTAATTTTATTCATAATTAATTTTAAAGTATATTATTTTTAAATTAATTGGTAAAATTGAGAAAGAGAAGAGTAAAGTAGGGAACAATTATTAGGACATACTCTCTCCTTAGTGTAACTTCTCTTATATGACACTAGAACTCCATTTTTTAATTGTAGTATTATTTTTACAGAATGTCCCTAAATATGATAAGGCTCTTGAGAGGGAGGATTTGGGATTATATTGGGGTTTATTATTGGTGGGAGGAGTGGTATTCCAATATAATGGAGAGGGGTTATTATACTTGATAGGTGTTATTTTTAGAATTAAATGTTGAATAAAATATTATATCAAAGGTAAAACATAAAATAGTGTAATTTTGACAATATTAATAAAATATAAATATAATATAAGGAGTTTAATATTTGAAATACCTTTTATAATTTGAACCCATTACTTTGTTAAAAACTAAAATGGAATGAAAGAAAAACTATTATTTTAAGGAATCACATTTGACTTTAGGTTTTGGAAAGTTATTTTTAGGTTAGTAAATTAGGTTTACTATATTTTAATAACAAATTTATGTAATAAAATATATAATGGAATAAAATAATGTTTTATAAATGATTAATTCATATTACATCATGAATTTTGTAATTTAAGACATGTTGGTTATGTGAAAAACTGTATTTTTACTATTCACATGAAAATGGAAGTATTTCATAAAAATAAAAATAAAACCATAGAAAATTTCAACATGCTGATTTAAAAAAAGATATTAATTTTATCAAAATAAATTTCTAAAATAGGTAATTTTAATTTTTAATAAAAAAATTATGACTTTTATGCAATTCATTAAAATGATGTTAATTAAAATTGAGTTTATATTTTCTTTTAGTTTTTTAATCATGGTATTTTTTTATTATAATATATAAATTTACATAATTTAATCATTATAAATATGTTTAATCTCATAATTTATCATTTTGACATAAAATATTTATTCCAACCATCATGTTACTATTCCTAATGATCATGTAATTATTCAAATGGTCACATTACCTCATATAAATAACACTTCCATATTTCACTCAATATTTAACTTAGTTCCTTGCAAGGTTATATATTTACATTTTCTAATATGTTGGTTGATTTTATAATATTTTTTCCTTTATATAGTTCTTGAAGTGGGGGTGATAATTCTAGTAGATTGGGGAAATCCACATTTTCCCATTTTATATTTTATATTTTGTGTCCAGTTGTAATGCTTGAAATTTTAATCGGGTTCATTATTGATTAACGTAACAATATTTAGTAATGAAATAATTCATTTTTTTTATTTTTATATATTCTTTATGTGTATAATAGTATATAATATAATACAACAAACTTTTATTTAAGGAAAAAAGTATTACTAATAAACACTAGGTCGTTACATTATTCCGCCCTCTTGAAATTTATTCCCCAAAATTTAAACTCATATTTTTAGTTGAGAATGTATAAGGGTACTTGTGCTCTATTGTTTCCTCTATTTCCCACATCACCTATTCTTACTTAAAGTTACTCTTTAACACTTTGACAATGTTATTTGTCTTTTTGTGTAGAACTTTGTATCTATGGTCCATGGTTTTCAGTAGTTTCTCTTCTTATGAGAGGTAATTATTTAGTTTTACCACCTCAGGATTCAGTACTTGGGAGAAATCAGGTATGTACTTCATCAAGAGTGATACATGGAATCTGTCATGAACTTGAGCCATACTTGGTGGAAGTGCATTTCGATAAGCCACTTTTATCATATAATCAAGGATATGAAATGGGCCAATGTACCTTGGGATAAGCATCCCTTTCATTCCAAACCACATGAATCTCTTCTATGGTGATATTAAAATGAAAATGTTTCTCCACTTTGAAAAACCAAGTCCCATTGATGGTTGTTGCCATAAATATTAATCTGACTCTGAGATTATTTTATTTGTTGTTGGATGGATTGAACATTCTCAATCATTTCATGAACACGATCTGATCTAAGTAGATTTTGTTCTCCAACCATATCCCAAATTTTTTTTGTACTAAATCATTTCTGAAAAAGGTAACCACATGTATCCATTTGAATAATCGATTAGAAACTATTTTTATATGAGAACAATACCAATGGGAGATATTGATCCCATCATCCCTGAAATTACATTGAGCAGAATCTTAGTATTTCCTAGAGATTTTGATTATTCCTTTCATATTGGACATCAATTTGGGTGTTACATTCCATGATAAAATTCAATCCAATACTCAAATACTGTTTATGACTTCTCTAGAATTTATAGGTGAACCTTGGATCTGGATCAGAGATGATTGAAAGTGGTACCCCATGAATACTCATATCCTCCTTGATTTATATCATGGAATGTTTTTTTTAATGAGAAGTCTTACCAAATGATAATAAAGTGGTAAGTATTTTTTATTTTATCTTCTGCAACCCATATCACATTGTTTAATTCAAACGTCTTTGGGAGAGTAGTGATAATTTACATGGTGACATTCTCCCATTTCCACAGGGTTATAGGAAATGTTTGCATCATTTATTTAGACATATATTGTTATTATTTAACTTTTAAACAAAATACACCATGAGATATACTCCACAATATCTTTCTTAATTTTTTCCCACCAAAAGATCTCTCGATGATCATGATACATCTTGTTACTACTATGATGGATAAAGAATGAAGAGCTCTGTGAAATATCCAATAGATATTTTTATATCTCAATTGATGAGAGCACACAAACACTCATTAAAAATATAATTGAACCATCATAAAAAATGTAGAACATATGTATATACCCTTATTTTACTACTTTAACCTTATTTTGTAGCTCAAGATCACCCCTTTGTTCCTCCTTTCTATTTTCTTCGAGAGATACTTGGGTAATAATTTTGAAAAAGTAGGATTTATTTCATGGTATATGGATTTAAAGATCCATAATTTTAAAATCCAAGAAGAAATGTTCTCTGTCAATCTGCATCATGGATAGAGTAGTAATACATTTTTTTAAGAGCATCAACTACCTTATTCGCCTTTCTTGGATGGTAGTGAATAGAGAATTCATAGTCCTTGAATAACACTGAACATCTTTTTGACTCATGTTGAGCTCCTTATATGTTAATATATAATTTATAATCTTATTATATATATATATAACACACAAAAATTTTTATGAGATAGATTTTATTAATTTCTTTGATATCTTGTGTTGTTCACTACAACAGGATAAGCTTGCGCTATACGTAACACCGGCTTAGTCTCCAGTACTCGCAACACTATGTGTTTCTTGTGTTACACACAATTTCAAGTTATTTTTATAGAATTCATTTCATAAAATACCAAGTTTATGTGAAAAATGAAATATTATTATGCTACCTTATAACCTAGTCATTATAATGACAGGTATGAACAATATTAACTTTCTACTGAAATACTATTTAAATGAAAATAAGTGAGTTTATAAAATAATAAATTCAGTATTGATAGATTTTATTAATATAATACAAATATAATATATTTAATCTAATTTTTAAAATTCATCTTATATTTTTTCAAGACGTTATAAAAGATAAATTTTAATGTTTTCAGATGAAAGAAATATTTTTCAAAAAATACAATTTTGTCACCTTTTAATGCCGAACGTATTTTAAATCAATTTTCATTAACTTTTATATATAATATTTTTAGAGTAAACTTATTATTTGGAAATGGGATATAAAAATTTACTTTGAATGATTTTTTGATATTTTTCTGATAAGTTTAATATTTTGATGAATAATAAAAATTTATTAAATTTTCATTGAAAACAACTTTTTTCATCGAAATAATTTATATGGTAAGATTATAATATTGAATTTTTTTAAACTAAAAATATAATATATTTTTATCAGTTAATATATTTTTGGTCAGTATCATTAATTTTAGCATGAAATCTGAAGTAAATACATTTCAACATTTTGCAATGTTTTAACTTTTAAAAACCCATTTTTCATTCCGACAACGAGAGTAATTTTATATTGATTAATGAAAATTTGATGTTTTAAATTTTTAAAAATGGATTCCATATTGGGAATTATTATGTCCAAAATATGTAAATATAGTTCTTTTATTTTTTGGCATTATGAATAGTAACTTGACTAATTTGTATTAATTCTGTAAAAAGGTAAATCAGGTAATTAAGGGTAAATATAATATTATAAAATTACCATAACAATTTAAATAATATGAATGGATGAGTTATTATCGACCTAAACCAGCCTTGAGTCTTAATTATACATTTTTAAGCCAGTTTCATGAGATTAGAACATTTAATATTTTTTATTTAAAGAAAAGATAAATATGTTCTACTCAAATTTTAATAACTTTATCATTTTTAAAGTAAGATTATATGGAAGAAAAATTTTACTATAATTACTCATTTAAAATATAAAATGTCTTTATTTAGCATGAAAATTTATTTTCAATATTTAGGAAATAAATAATTACCTTGAAGGTTTATATGTTGATGGTGCAGGAATAATTTAATTGATGAAAAATACATAAACTATTTTTTTAATTATAATATAACTTAAAAGCCACAAACATTTAAAAAATGTTATTTAGATATTATATATCAGCCATAATCATCCAAGGGTAGATTTAATGAAAATTTTGAGCCTTATATAAGATATTATGAAACTTATATTATTTTATTTAAAGTAATGTTAAACTTGTCACATTAAAGTTTTAATAAGTATAACATTTTTAATGATGGATTTCACAGATGACCCATTTGATTCCCTGAATTATTCTGAAATCTTGTAGATTTATGTTCATCATATTATTATTATTTTTTTACCCAATAAATAAGTATATTAAATAATTACACAATACTTGTGTATTAATTAATTTATTAACGGAAATATCAAATTAATTTTATTAGAAGTTCTAAAATAAATAAAATATTTTATAATTAATAAGTAAAAAAATTATAGATGACTTTAAATCCTTATAGATATAAAAAAATATTTTGATTTATGTAAAAATATTATCCTGTTATTTTTAAAAATCCATTAAATGAATTGTGTAAAAATTGACACTATTGATATTTTGTCAATATATTGTTTTATTAAATTTTTTAAAAATCATAAAATATTTTCAAAAATATAAAATAGTTATGATTTAAACTAAAATATTATATATTGTTCATTTATGGGGTAATTGAAATCAAATAAATAAAAATTATACTATTCTGATATTGAACAATTTTTTACCTTAGTTAAAAATAAAAGATATTAATTAAGGATAAAACGAAATGATAAGATTAAAATATAATCAAAACATGTATAAAAATTATTTTTTGATTATATTACAACCTCATATTATCTAATATTATAAATAATAACATTTTAGATGTGTTTGGATGGGTTTTGATTTTATTAGAAATTAATATTTTCGAAAATTCAAAAAGCACCACTCACCACAATTATAAGAGGGAACCTCATCCATAACATCTCCACTTAAAATTGAGACTTAAATATTATACATCCCCTTCCAATTTCCATTAAAAATTTGTCTAGTTACATTCTAGAGGTTCTGGCTTTCTCAATAGGCCAACTCTAGTACCTTTAAGAGGAGATCTAGAGGGAGAACATAGAAGAAGATGAAATCTCCTCTACCGATTCTTTCCATCTTCATTCTTCTGATACTTATTATTAATTAGTTGATTCCATTATAAATTAATAAATTTAGAATCAATTATATATTAAGATATTACTATAATAATTTAACAACCATGTTACACCTTCTATCACTCCTATGAAAAATGAAATCACCACATGTGTGTACGTACAACTTACCATCTCCATGCCATGGTGTAATTTATTTTTCACCTCCATCTTACTTGGATGAATATAATGATGTAAATCATAACTATATATGATTATTATAACATTATATTGATTTTTGAACAAAATATACACCATCCACTTCCATGCCATTTCAAAATTATGGGAATGATATTGTCGCTTGTGCATATGTATGGCCTACCATCTCCACGATGTGATGCGATTAATTCTACATAATATACATTAATTATTGATTATATAAATGTATTTAAGGATAAAATATTATATATATTATATCAATATTATTCTTTAAATAATATTATTATAATATCAGAAGGGGAACAAAAAATTATCTGATAAAACATGCGTAATAAAATAAATAAGTTAATACTCGATGGATGATTAATAATGTTATTAAAAAACAAGTAATATTGTGATCACTTATGATATTATATAAGTTTATAAAATTATTTAAACCCTTATATAGGAGGTTCTTACACATATGAAGGAACCCAAACTAAAGGTAAAAGGTTATTTCTTCTCACTTTTATTTCTATTGGACATATGCCTTGCACATCACCTATTTTTTGTGTAGTGTTTATGCTTCACATGGATATTTTAATGAATATTATTATGAAGGGTATTCTATTTAAATACTTATATAATTTTATTTATTTTATGATGAATATGATTCTACCGATTATAAAATTTAATGGATAATTTCCAAATCTCGTTATTATCTGAGACTATTAATACGTAAGTATTTACATGGGTATATTTATAATCCATGTCCATGCTTCCAAAATATGTATTAAAAATATTATTTATTTTCTTATACAACAATTTAATGTAAATTTTACCCATTTTTTAGTTTTTACTAAACTGTAAGAATGGAATATTTTGTCTTTTTTGACATGAGGCACTATTTTACTTTCCGACCAAATAATGTGAAGAATGTTTTCTTTTAACATAAACAGAATGAAAGAATTTTAACATTTTCATATCACTATATTTAGATTAAGATTACTTTAAAATATTTAAATGTTATTTTCAATAAAAAAAAAATTTTAATCTTTTTTGGAACTTTGAGAAAGGAATATGTTTTTGAAGAACAAATGATATTTTCCTCATGAATTAATTTAAAAACATTCAATCAAAATTATTTTCCATATAAGATGGAATTTTTAAATAGGGTCATGTTTCAAGTATATTATCATGATTATTCTTATTTTTATATTGTTTTTTTATTGAATGTAATTTATTAACTCCATTTTTTACAAGGATTATCTTATGAAGGAATGATGTTTATGTAACCCATTTTATTCCTTTGGTTATGCTATAATAAACGATTTATGTTTTTATAGAACATGGAAGAATGATTTAATTATGATATAGTTGGGACCTATATCTACCTCCAATTCATTGGGTTAAGATTTATATCTCATGAGACAAACAAGAGTGGAATAGAAAGCATATCCAGTTCTATAATATAGGGTTGGAACGACAAGTAAATCTGGTTCAGTAATACAGGGCTAGATCAAAGAGTGACCTCTATTCAGTAGTAGACTTAGTCCACTATGATGGTATTGGAAATGATATTTGGATAATATGGAAATTATTTTCAATAATTATGTGTTCTTTATAATTTTATGTTTTATTCCAAATTTATATTCACATAAATAATGTTCCCTTATTATTTATGTCTTATAAAATTCCAAGATTAATTCCATGCCTCATGATTATGATATATGTTCTACATGGTATGAATTTAAAATGTTATTTATTTATTTTTACATTATTATGTTCATGTTTTGTTTAATATTTTTCATGTTTACCATTCTTGATCATTTGATCTCACCATTTTCAAATGTTTTCTTTTCCCTATGATATAAATAAAGGTTTTAGGTAGGAAAAATAAAGGGTCTGGAATTTATAAGAGATATTAAATATCCTTCACCAATTAGTAGAATGTGTTACAAGTTTTGAAATGAACTAAATTACTACGGTCTTTAGTCTTCTGTTTTTTTAATGTATTAATTATTCTAAAAAAGTGGTGTAATGTCAATGTACACAAAGACTGAGACTTTACAATTTATATCACACTTTTCAACATGTAGACGATGATTGCAAATTATTAATCACATGATTACAACCTCAAAATCTAGATCATATTTTGAGTTGTTCTCTTCATGAATCTTAAACTTTAGTGAGGTATAGTCTCTCAAATTATCATTACTCATGTGTACACAACCCAAGTATTTCATTTAATTATCGCTTTACAACACAAAACCTTATCCACTTTTCGGTAGTGTGAGTATAGGTGTAGTGATTATCCTCTTCTTGGACTCCTGTAATATTTCCTCAAATTATTCTATCTAGACATACTTTACCCCTTTCCTTGTAAACTTAGTCAGCAGGATAGAAAATCATGATATATTTCTCACAAAATGTTTGTATTACCCTATTAATCCAAGAAAACTAAAAATTTCCATGAAACTAGTGGGTTTTTGCCATTAATTAATTGCTTTTTGTTTGAAGGTACCATATAAATTCCTTTGCTTTTGATCATGTTCCCCAAGAATGTGACTTTTTTCCCCCAAAAATCACACTTTCTAAACATGTCTTACACTCTCTATATCCTTAATTCCACCATCAAGTCATTAGATTCTACTCATGTTCCCCAATTATCTTAGAGTAAATGATATTTTAATAAATAAACATGACCTCAAATATTTTGAGGTAGTATTCAATTCATCAAATCCAAGAATATTTAAAGAGAATTATTTTTTCCAAAGAGAATCACTAGGAACACATAGTGTCCATAGCTTGTATAGAAAGTAGTATTCTGAATATCTTCCTTCTTCAACTTTAGTTGATGATATCCAGAATGTATATCAACATTTGATAAGTATTTAGCTCCCCATATTTGATCCAGCAAGTCAGTAATCATTGATTGAGGATAATTTTTTTTTATGTTTGTATTTCTGAGTTCTAGATAATTGATATAAAACTGCATTGATCCATCCTTTTTATTTATAAATAGAAATGGAGAACCCAAAGGCGATGCACTAATGAATATGAACCCATTTTTCAAATGCTCTATCATCTTCCTCTATTACTCCTCCAACTTGATCTGGGCCATCTTTTAGGGAAATTTGGATATAAGAGTGGATAAAAGTATGAGCTCTATTGAGAACTCTACTTCATGATTAGGGGTAATTCCAAGTAAATCATTAAGAAATACATCATTGTGTTCCTTAACAATAGAAAATTACTCTATGTTGATAAATTCTTTTCACTCTACCATTTTGGAAATGTATGCTTCTCCATAGAGTATCAACACCCACAATACTAATGGATTTTCCAAAGGAGATTCATGATCTTCCATGCATTTGAATTGGATTATGGGATTTTTTGGAATATAAGAAGAGATATAATTTCCCCCATAGTTGATGTGTTCTCTACATAACAAGAGCCAAACCATCCCCAATATAGCATCAAATATCATTAAGGGGAGTATTAATGGATTCACTGGAATAATATTACCATATATGGAAGTACGAGAAAATTCCTGCACATAGTTTTCAATGATCTCACCACAAGGATTTCTTATGAATATATCTACTTCAAGGTATTAGGGATTTGATTTAGCAGTTCTAACAAACATTTCAGATATTATAAAATGCATAGAACCAGAATCTAATAACACTTTTTCCATTATTGAGTGTATTTTAAGTGTACCTTGTAATAAATTGTTTTCTTGATCCACATTAGCTGTAGTGAATGTATAATCTTTCCATTTATCCTTTGTATTTGGTTGAAGCTAATGTTTATTATCCTCAAGGACTCAGGGTTTAATGTAATTGATTTCATTGTTCCCTTTATTCCTAAAGTTGAATCATTGAACCATAAGTGGTGCATTAGAAGGTTACCTCCATTACTCAATAATGTAGGCGTGATTATATTTGTTTCCTCAACATTAATTATCAAGATTTCATTCTATCCCACACTTGAATAATTTCCCCTTACCTTTTAAGAAATTCCTATGATATTTCTTACCACATTTCTGACATGTGGGTGGATTGATCCCTTTTCCTCCTTTATCATTTGACACACCAGATTGAAAATCCATTTTTATTTTCTTATCTCTATTTACATGGTACAATTATATGAACACTATATCTACATTGAGTGAACATTTAACCACTTATTCAATATTACTAAATTCTTAGATATCTAGATCCTTTCAAAGGTGTGGTCTTAAAAAACTATAGAATCTATCAATTTTTATATAACTATTGATAAAAAACCCAAGGAATACCTTAAAATACTTTTGAGGTATTCATTATAATACATCATAGATTCTCCTTCCTTTTACATCAACTTAATGAATTATCTCTCTATTTTTGTGCAATGTGTTTGAGGGGAATACTGGGTAAGAAATATTTTCCTAAATTCTTCCCACTCTATCTCTTTCATTTCATACTTTGGCTTGGTGTTCATTATCAATTCCCATCATTGATTATATTCTCCACATAAATGATTAACTTAGAAATTCAACATCTCTTTCTCAGAATAATGGATCAATGAAAATTAATTCTCCATTGAGTTAACCCACGTTTTCGTGACAAGTGGATTAGAAGTTCCACTAGACATCGTTGGTCTTTGCCGCATAAAGAACTAAATGTATAGTTGATCCTTCTTATGTGAAGGAGGAACATACACATGTTTCAAGTTATTCTTACTATAAAGACACAAATGGGTAATAATTTCCACTAATTTTTGAACTCCAACTCCCATGGAATTGGGGATGTCATTCAGACAATCGTTACATATTCCCTAACATGGGTTGTGGGTCTGGTTTCTCTTGGTTCCCACTATTTTTTAAAATAAATATGGTTAGAACAACCCATAAGTCAAAAAATAATTAATAAATAACTTATTCTTTTATGAAATTTACACTAAAGGGATATATTATGAGATCTATATGTTTATCATTCTCTATAATTAGGATTCTTATTTGTTTAAATATAATTATAATTATCCTAGTGTAGTCACTAATGTTATACCATACTTATTCCCAAATTAACTAAACCATGCTATGATACCAACAATAGTGACCCTACCATTTCATACATGGAAATTAGATTATTTTAAATAAAACCAATATAATATAATTAAAAATAAATGATCCAAAGGTTTAGTATATTATGAAAATTAGGCTCATGCATAACCTGTACATAATAAAATACAAACATTTACATAAATATTTCCTCTTTATACTTCAAAAATCACACCCTCTACTTTGTATATGTAATCACCTGGTGATATACATCAATGAAACGGGTGATCTAAAATCCTAGTAGGATGATAAAAAAGGAACTTGAGTCAATATAAAATGGGTGAGAATATTCATTATCATCATATCATAAGAATAAGATCGACATAATCATCATGAAGTTATCATGTGATTATGGAACGGAATGCGGATACTAATAAAAATGAAACATCATGTCACAGTGGTCAAATACAACAAATATTTGTGAACAAATCTAGAATCATGTTTAAGTATAACATATGTTCATAACCATAACACCACTTTATGAAATAAGATAACAGGATGTTCAAACATAATTCACATTATCTCATGAGATGCATCACATTACCCCATGAATTTTAGGGAGATATAATTCTAGGACCACCTATTATATCATTATATTTAAATAATATTCAATAACATTGAGAATGTATTAAAATCATAATAATTAATTAACCAATGGAAAATATTGTGTTTTATAAGGATTTCATCAATCACGATTTCATGAAAAAACATGGGTTTACCAAATGAAAAAATAAAAAACCACCTTTGGTATAAGGATAAACATTATTGGGAAAATAAGAAACAACTCATGATGAGTCAAATACGTGTTTTGGAAATAATAGGTCTTATGGAAAATATTATTTTTTGTCATAAAATTAAGTAGGAAACACGTATATCCTTAAAAAAAGTAATAATAATGAAATTAATTTTAATAAAAAATATTAGTTACTCAAATGAATGATTTCATGAAATCGGTAGAATTTAATGAAAATGAGTTAGGTCTGAGAATCACCTTACCTTAATTCCTGCTTTATTTTGTTGATTTTACACCTACTGAATAGTAATATTTGATTTTTTATAATATTATTCTAGGTATAAATTTTATTTATTTATAAAAATATTTATTCATAAAAATATTTATTCAATTTAATTACTGGATAATATTTTTTAATATTTATAGATTAAATTAAATCATTTTTTGTATCATGTTTTTCTTAGAAATGTCATGTTTTTCGTTGATTTATCTATACTTGTTCAAAGTCAGATATAAAAGAGTGTGACTAACTAAAGAGGACTATAATACATGTATTTAATTATTTATTAATTATATATAATTAATATTATCCACCCATGAATATTTTTATCAGAGTTGTCTTGGTAATGTTTTCATAGGTGGTTAACCAACCTTTAACAAGATGTTGTCGAAAGTGAGGGAAAGAGAAGTATGAAATTTTTATTTTTCGAACATATGATAATTACATAATGTTAACAGTATTATTATAATTTTAAAATATGTAATAATAAATTTTATTGTATATGGTTTGGAAAGGAATTGGGAAAAAGTAAAAAAGAGAAGAAGAAAAGAGGGAAGAGTTAATAGGGACTTACTCGATCCTTGGAATAGATTCCCCTATATTACACTATTAATCCCATAGGGATTGGAGTTGGATTTCTAAAAATAGACTCTAAGTATTATAATGAGATTTAGAGGAAGGACTTGGTTAGATAATTGGATTTTTAATGGGTGGGAGGAATGGTTTTCAAAGGGAAGGGAGTTGGGCTATTTATTCAGGAGGAGAGGGGTATTGTTAGAATAAAATTTTGAATAAAATAGTATATCAAATGTAAAACATGTAGTAGTGAATTTTGGAAAATATAGATCATATATAAAATTAATATGATGGGTTTGAGAATTTAAATCCCCTTTATAATTCTAACTCATTACATTATTAAAAATTAATGTGGAGAGAAATAAAATTTGTTATTTTAAGGAATCACTTTTGACTTTTGGTTTTGGAAAGTTCTTTTTAGGTTTTGAAATTAATTTTATTATATTTTAATGAATCATTTATGAAATAAAATATATCATGGCCGAATATAAATTTCTAGAAAGTATTATATCATTAGTCCCTTGTGAATTATGTAATTTAAGATACACCGTTTATATAAAAAACTGTAATTTTAATATTAACACAAAAATTAAATTATTTCATAAAATTTCCAAAAGAAAATTAAAACTTTCACAATATCGATATGATGATTTCAGAAATTATTTTCATTTTATAAAAATAAATTTATAAAATAAGTTATTTAAATTTTTAATATAAAAATTATCACTTTTCTGAAATACTTTAAAATGTAGTTTATTATAAATGTGTTTATATATTCATTTTGTTTTTTAATCATGATATTTTTTCATTATAATCCTTATATTTACTTAAATTAATATTGGTAAATATTATTTATACCATAATTTATTATTTTGAGGTCAAATAACTATTCTAATAGTCAGGTTTCTATTCCCAATGGTCATGTTACTATTCTAAATAATTATGTTACTTTTCCAAAGGTCAAATTACCTCCAATATATATCACTTGCATCATTAAATTAATATTAAAATCAATTACTATCAAATTTATATATTTCTAATTTCTTATATGTTGATTGGTTTACTAATATTTTGTTAATTTTACATAGTGTTTTTGCTAGGGGATATGATTTTAAAAGATTAGGGTGATCAATATTTTCCAATTTTAGAATTTATATTTTATATTTGTTTGTCCAGATGTAATGATTGTAATTTTAATTGGTTTCATTCCTAATAAATGTAAAAAAATAGTAATGAAATATAGCATTTGCTGGTTTTTCTATATTTTATAAATTAATACTATTATATAATATAATACAACAAACATTTATTCTAGAAACAGATTTTACTTGTAAATACTTGGAGATTACACTAAAAATAGTTTGATACATGAATTATAGTAGAACTAAGAATAAGGAAAAATGATTCCCCTTTGGATGCCTCCTCCAAGGGTCATCCATTACCAGCTTTCCAACCTAGATTAAACAAAGAAAAAGTATTAATAAACCATCCTCAAAACATTAACCTATAATTAATACCTCACATACACCCAAATAGACCCAACCACTCCCCCCATCAATATTATAGTACTTCCCCTTGTACTTTATTACCCAACCCACCCATATATTGGACCAACCCACTATCCTAGGTTTTCCTACACAACAACACCCTAGGGCCCTTACATATTCAACACATAGACAAAAGATGAGGCCCATAATGTACTTATCAATTCTTCCCTTATGAAATTTCATTTTATCTATAAGGTGAGAACAATTCCTAGTGTATCCACACTTCTATGTTATAAGAATTCCCTACATGAACCTATTCACCTTGGGTAATGAATATTAAAATTTGTTATCATTATCATGATCTATTTATTCTGGTGAATTGTAAATATTTTTTGGGGTTCCAACCCATTAATTAATGAGGTATAATACTCCATAAATTATCTAAAAATAAATTTCTAGTGTTTTTACCAAGAATCCCATCTCCCAAATTTCAATATCAAACATTCCCTTATGAGAAAGGGGAGAAATTGAAGGAAAACAATTACTAAAAAATAATCCCTTAGCCATATCTACATCTAAGTAGTCTCTCTAAAAAAATAGCAATCCATCCATTAATATTTATTCATATCCCCATTGTCCACAATAACATTGAACCATAATTATATTACCAACTAAAAAAGTGTAATACTTGAGTTGACAGTCCTCTGTTGGAGCCAACACATATGCCACAAAAAAGAACTACATAACCACATCACATTAGAGAATAATATGAGGAAACAATGTTGATACCCATAATATCTTGTTCATTAGATAATTAACCATCCAAATTCTAGGAGGACTTGAATAAAATTACCTATTAGTTATCAAAATAGTAACACCACCTCCATTTAATAAATTAATCCTTCCCTTAAATGATTTTTTACAAACAGGATAGAAGTCACTATAAGGATGGCCATTTTTTCACTTTTGGGATTTCTATAAAAGATATTGGAAAAAATAGTTCAAAAAACCCCAAAGTTCATTGAAAAATATCCCTCTGTGTGGCCATAAAACTCTATGGATGATACCAATTTACATCAAATTTTGTTTCTTCCTTGAAAAATCAATCTCTCCACTTTGTGTAATGTCGGTGGATAAACACTATGTATAGAAACTAATAAAATAATTCTATATTTTTGAATGAAAAAAATTGAGTTTTTGAATCAAAAAAATAATGGTTATCTTATTAATAGATGATTTTTTACCATACTATCTAACTTTATGTATTGTAACAATAGTGTTTGGAATATTATGGAAGAATTTTTATGTGATGGTTATGAGAAAATATGTTATTGTTTGAGAATTTCTTCTATATAAGGGTCTATTATATCTCTCTATATTTGAGTGTTGTGGAGGATGATGATCTCTCTATATCTTTAATAGGACTCTACCTATATATCATTGTGAACATCAAAAAATGAATTTGTTCTTTTAAAATGAGAATATAATTGGGTTTATCTAACGTTAGGGATAAGAAATAATAATTTCACATGTTCTATTGTTATTTTTATAATCCCTATAGAACCCCATGTCTACATTAGTTATATTATTATTATTATTATTAATATTTCATGATATATGTTAATCCCCTGATTTAAATTAAATATTATTTCTTCATATAATATTCAGTATATATTATTTCTCAATGGGCCATTATAATTGGTTTTCCATTATTCAACAAAATTTATTCTTCCTTCTATAATGACTATTTATTTAGTAAATAAATATCATTTCATTATTCAAAAGAAAATAAATAAAAATTATATTCAATACATAGATAATAAATATTTATTAAATATTCTAATAACAAAATATTTTCTCGAATAACGGTTGGTAAAATATATTTGAACAAGAAAACAATAATAAATATGATACTACAGGCCGGAATAATATTTATTCAACTTATTATGTAATAAATAATAACATATTATTTTACTAATATTCTTAGTACACTTAATGTGTGACCCTCTAGGCCTCTTTCTAAATAGCATTAGTTGAAGAACCCAAAAGTTCAAGGTTAGAATATTAAAAATACCAAGGCACCCATAGAGAAAGTATTTAATTCCACAAATACATAATACCTAATATAGATGGTTACTATATAATATAATCATTGATGATCTCAAAGGGAACCACTATTTCCATACTAGTCTAATCAAAATATCAAATTTATTAAAACTCAATCAATGATACTTAATTAATTAACATATAGTATTAGAAAAGTTTGAGTTTGAAGCCATAGTGATGGTGAATTAGTTTAAATGGGTTTTTTGTATAATTGATTTAATTAATTTGAAGTAAGAGGTGAGGAATCATATATGGATTTTGTAAATAGTTAGATGAATAAAATATTCGATAGGGAAAAGAATTTATTTTATAGAATAAGAATTCAAAGTCCTGCCCTTGTTTTTTTTAGGGTCCATGTGTAATTTTATTTTATAAAATAAGTTGATTAATACATTTTTTATTCAATTCAAGATGAGGTGGATCCAATGGTCATGATATCTCCTAATAGGTGAACAAATCCCATATTTACCTTGGTCTGTTAATTTTTTGTTTTGGCTAATCAAGTTTGTATCGATTCTATATTTGAACTCGACTACTATAAATTTGAATATGGACATGCCTACTTTAGGGTAATGTGATTCATAATTTATAATGTACCATTAAAATTTAAATACCAATGGTCATGATAAAAGTTAACTAATGGGAGTGTAAATTGATTGAATAAATTGGGTAAATCCAAGTATATGAAGAAAGAAAAAGGAATAAATCCAACATCACCTAACCCCTTTGGATACATAACTGTAGAATGAGTCAGGTTTCCCCTCTGACACTAGTGATGAGGGAATATGAGGGGAGGGAAAATGGAAAATAAAGATTAATGAGAATATGGAGATGAACTGGTGTGGACCTTGCACAGTGTAGCTTTTAAAACCTGGCATTCGACTCTAGGATATCCCTTTGGTGCAGAAGCTTATACCTCTATTTTTAGAATATATATGGTTTCATGAAGTATTAAATAACATTTGGGATGGGTCAATTTGTTTCCATAAGTGGTCATTGGTCCATAAAACAGTTCAAACCCCTATAATATGTTGAATATTCCTATTTTTGGGTCATCCTAACCTTGACACCACGTGTGATTTGTTCACCATGTGTAATCTGGTCACCATGTGTAATATGTTCACCATGGGTAAATTTACACAAACTATAATATTTATAGAGCTTCTAACATTTACACAGCGTGTAATACTTATATATCCTATAATGTTTACCCAACCTAAAATTTTCTAGATTCACCTCTTTTCTTCAGTTTTAACCCCAAGATTCATCACATAGACATCATTCATAATGGGAATCCATATTTTAGGTCTATATCATGAATGCTTCCACTCCTTTATCTCATATCCAATAACTTATTATATCTTAAAAAAATGAAGAAAACATCAGGTTTACCGGCATGAATTAACAACAAAAATAATCAGAATCGTTCAATTTTATTAAAAAAATGTGAACAATAAATACACTTATCAACCGCCCACTTGAATTCATACTATTCCTAAAAGAAAAAAATCTTAACATACTAAAATGGATTCTTACTCTACCATTATTTAAATATAATGTATATAAAATAAATTGATCAAATTGAATGTTAAATGTTTGAGCATCACTCGTAGAAAAATTCTCAACGCCTCATTTTTCAAAGAGTACAAATAAACCATGTATTTTATTTTTACTCTTTTATAAATAGTCAAGACATTTAATGAAACAATTTCAGTTTCCAATGTAATATTAATATGAATACTCTTTATAATTTACCTAATGTGATTTTCTTTGCTCATCAACATGGTATGAATGAATAGAGTGATGCACATACCTCAAAAAAATGTCACTTACCGTAGGCTTGCAAGGAATCTAGCATCTCGATCATGTAATGGAAAAATAAAAAATAATCAAGAGGGATTCACCATTTGGGTTAAAATTACTACAAGTTTTAGGGATGGAAGTTATATGATGTAAATCATATAAGGCTCAAAAAAGAGGTTTTGCTTTTAAAGTTAATTTCATGATACTAAAAAAATAGCTGAATAAAAATCTCATCTTCCCCCATTATCGTATAGATGGATCCTAAAGAGATGGAATTCAATAAATGAAACACACACTTTTTTATCATTGTTTTTTCTATGTTATTTTCAAAATTTGTGATGAGGAAAATCTCATATCTTCCACCAAAGACCAAATTGATCTAATAACAATACAATTTGTAATAGTTATAATAATATCACTGGTCAAGCAATTTTAATTTTTTAATTTCCCTAAATACAACCCAATTTGTTCAATAGGGTGTGTAATAAATAAAAGTAATGTTCCATCCCAAAATCTTATGAAAATTTTCCCCACACTAATTCATTACAAAATATTAATCACTTCTAGGAGTCTATATCCCCCCAATCTTAGTTTTTTATAATCATGAAAAATATTTTGGGAAAGATATAAAAGGATAAGATGGCCTTGTAACAAGGATCTTCCTTAGAATGTTTTTTCATGGATTCTATGGGATTCAAAATGGACTAAAAAGTACCCATTTAAATTCATACGAATAATTAAATCAATTAATGAAAATATCAAAAACTCAAAGAATGGTGAAATATAAGAAAACATTCATTTGAAAATTATTAACATTCCCCTAAAATAATGATTTTTCCAATAAAAATACAAAATAATATCATACTAATTAGTTTTACCATTATTCTCATTCAAATTTATTGAAAAATTAATTTAAATTAATGTCATGGTAATTATACTTAGTAGTTTATGTCTCTTAGTTCAGTTTATTAAAGAAATAATTTATGTCGTGAATTCAACTGGTAGATAAAATGGATAAAAAATTAAATGGTTGGAATACAATTAAAAAATTATAAATTGAAATAATTACTCTCCTTATATGTGCCTTTTTGATGTTGTATGTATATGTTTTCCCTATACTGGTCAATGATGTGTACTTCTCTCACGATGCTTAATTGTCCTAAAGTGTCTTCTTATGCTTCCTAATGCTTAATAACATTGTTTTTATGGTCTTTAAAATTAAAAATAAGTCGGTGAAATCACATTCCACTAACAATGTATTTTTAAATATTTGAAGTGAGAGAATGTGAACCTGAAAACCAAATAAATTTAAAAAACATGGTTGCATCCTGGAAGTAGCACTTCGTTAATGGTCATTTTGGTCAACCATACTTGATTTAGGTGATTGGAGTGTTCTATAATGAAAACCGTCTAGTGATCACCCAATCATGACTTTTTAAATTGACCTAGACCAGAGTGTCTTCTCTTTATTGAAATTTTTTTGGAACATGGAGGTGGTGACTAGAGTTTCAAGACAACCAATAAGATCTCAAAATATATTTAATCTCTATAAAATTCTTTTTTTAGTGTCTAGTTTCATGTGTTGAGTTTCGTCAATGGTCACCTCTAGCTACACATCCAACTCCTCAACTTCTTTAGTCTTTGTTTCTTATTTTGTTTCCTATGCATAGTAAATGTAAGGTGAAGCTAGTTCTTCTGCCTCTTCTTACAATGTACATATTTTTTCTAAAAAATATGTGATGAATATGGATGTCATAATTTCATTTTATTCTTACAATTCCTTTGGTTGTGGTTCTAGTTTTTTTAGTAATCTTTTTAGATTCTCATCGACCTAGGTATCTTCTCCTTTTTTCCGATTCTTATTCTTACTATTGCTTAATGAATTTTGTTTTATCCCACTCAAGTTCTTCCACAAGGGCTCATTCTTATAGTAAACCCACATAGTTTAGGGAATCATGGTTAGAATAAATATCCATTTTATTAGTGAAACTTACCTATAATTCATTGTTCATGCATCATTTCTTGTGATGAACCTCTTCAAAAGTTGGTATCATGATTTGTGGTTTTGTGCATCCAATGATTGTTTATGACTCTGGGAACTCATTGGATTGATTTTTAGTCAATTTTATTTCATTTAGTTGTTTCTTTATATCCTCCAATAGGAAGGAAATTATATCTGTGGTATTCATCTTTCCCTACAGCCCTTACATCACAAAAAGAAAATACTCAATGCAGTATAATAGTAATTTAAATAAATAAAAACAATTAAAATTAAATTTAAAAACTAAAATATATAAATAATGTCCCTAGAAATGACACCTATTTTTATGGGACCAAAGGGTCCCATTATTTTTGTATGGGTCTAATCAAAATACAAAATTTATTAAAACTGAAATTATGATACTCAGTTAATTAAAATATAATATTTGTAATTTTTGAGGTCAAACCCCTAGAGATGGATAATTAGTTAAATTAATCTTTTAAAATAATTGATTTCATTATTTTTATGAAATATGTATGGAATCATATTTGGGTTTTGGAAAATGATTGAAGAACGAAGGAATAAAAAGAGAAGAAGATTGATTGTTTGAAATCGTGTTTGAAATGTGTGCCTAGGTTTTATAGTTTAATGGTTTTGGTGGAACTGTATTTTATAAAAAAAAATTGATTAATTCATGATAGTGTTAGATTTTAAATGAGGTGGATCCAATGGTCATGGTATCTCGTCCTTGACAAGGAAATCCCCTAAATTACATGGTCATAGAATTTAGTGATTTTATGAGTCATGTTTTTCATGATTTCATATATAAACTTAAATACAAAACATTATACAATGTTCATGCCTCCTTTAAGGTAATATGTTGACCAATTTAAAATGTTAATTTTAGATTCAAATACCAATGGTTATGATAAAAGTAAAAGAAATATATTGTAAATTCATTAAATAAAACACAAAAATACAAATACATGAATAAAGAAAAGGGAGTAAATACAACAAAACCTCCCCCATTTGAAAACATTACCCTAGAACAAGGAGGATTTTTCCTCTCACCCAAGTAACGAATGATCAATATATAAGGATAAAAAGAATAGAAATAATAATGAGAACATAGAGATGAACTACCAAAGACCTTGCACATCATAGCTTGTCACACTACACATTGGTCTCTAGGAAATACCTTGGGTGAGTTGGATCAACCCTATATTTATAGACTCCATATGGGCTATTTCATCATTATATAGCATTTAGGATGGGTCAAAAAGTGTCCATAAGTGGTCATGGGGTCATAAAGTTGGTCAAAACCCCAAAATTCATCAAATTTGTCTATTTTTAAGTCGTCTCAATTTTTACAACATGTGTAATCTACTCATCATGTGTAATATGATCACCATGTATAACATATTCACCATGTGTAATCTATTAACCACATGTGTATTTACACATCCAGTAATATTTATATAGCCTTCAATATTTACAGAGCCTAAAAATTTCTTGATTTACTAATTTTCTTCAGTTTCGACCCCTATAAGAATCCCATTGACATCATTCATCTTGGGAATCTATCTTTTAAGTGTATATCATGTTCATTTCCACTCCTTTTTCAAATATCCCATAACTTATAGCATCCTGACAAGAATGAATAAGACATTATATGTACAGTAATGCATTTATAATAAAAAACATTATAATCAATGCAATTTATTATTAAAAAAATGAATAAAATAAATGCACTTATAAATCAATTAATTTTGATGTATCTGATCAAGATGGTGGTATGTTTGTGCGATCAAATTATATGCTCGATATATCTTTCTTTAACTTTACTAAAATTGAACTTTCTCGTATGATACAAGGACCATGGATTTAATTAGGTTATATCATTTCTATTAATGGGCATGAGATATCAAATAATTTTAATGAATAAAAGGAAAAACCCATTCTTACATTATTCATTAATGAAATATAATTCATGATGCACCCACAACAACATTCCTCTTTGTGAACATATGTTACCATATTTTTTTTCAATATATAAACATACATGACCTATAATACTCGTTAATAATAATATTTAATTCTAAAAATCAATACACATGTCTGTTGATAATAATATCCAATGACACATATAAATATTAATTTACTACTGGTGGGGGAGGGGTTATTCTCATTATTTATTATGATGGAAATTACCAAGGGTGTACACCTGGATAAGATGTTTCAAATTCCAATGAGTCTCCACCCTTGATATCTTATACCACATGTTTCCCTCAAATTATTTCATCATACTATAGAATATATATTTAAGAATACAATCATAAATCTTATGGGTTCTCATCAAACCAGTAAAATGTTATGACCTTTTAGTGTGATGACTACTCTTTATACATTATCACATACTTTTTCATGCATAAAAGTAATTAGGGTGTGATAAAGAGAATTTTAATATTGAAAATAATGAATATAGTTTATCATTAAGTGACATAATTTGGTAATAGGGCAGTAAATAATTATGCTCCCAGGATGCCTCTAAGACCACCAAAGCTACCCCTCAGAAAAATCCTTCAACTACTGAGGACATTGCCTCATCATTTGTTAAGATAGTTGTCCCTGAAATATTTAACATTAATGCATCTATAATTTGGAGAGGTTCCAACTGTATTTTATTCTTCCTCTGAAGCATCACTAGATGCACTTAAACACCACGACTCTAACTCCACTGTAGTTTTTCTTCATCAGGATTATTTCAATGAGAGATAAAACATCTTCTTCAGTTAATTTTAATAGATTCATTTATTCATTGAATTATGTTGTTTCAAAAAAATTGATTTTGGTAAAGAAAGAAAACATCAAGAAACATATATATCAGTTATAAGGGACATTTTACAAAACCTAATTAGTTTCCATGTGCCTGATTTATATCCTCCAATTAAATGGTTTCACAATATTAGTGGTGTCATTTAAATGATGGTAAGGTTGCACCGTGCCAAAGATTTAGTCTTAAAAACATTATTTCGGAACACAAACAACATAAAAATGCTGATATATTTGGTGGGGTTCAATATGTGGTTGATGACCTTCTAGAATATGAACAAAAAGATGAGTATTAGGAATTAAGTGATGACAACATCAAGTAAATAATCAATGTATGTTATACCCTATACTTGGGTTCTTTGTCCAACTATCATTTCTTCATACAACTATAATCATTCTATTATAGGAAATATTTCGTATGGGGAGCTACAAAAATTCCATGATAATAGAAATGTATGGTTAGAATTGGTAATAAATCCTAGTGTGATAGAATGATCCCTAAAATGTTTTAGAGGAGTTTTTAAAAGGGAAGAAAAATACAGGCAAGGTATGGTGTCCTGAAATAAAATAATATAAATCTATAAATAGAGATACCTTGAGGATACACCCACCAATTATACCACTACTTAAAATAGAATGTAGGGAGAGATTGTAGATCAAAGGGTATGAGATTCTGTCGAAGACAAGTATGACTGTGAATTCAAGGGAAGTTTAGAATAACCCCATGTGTTCGAAATGCTGAGATTTTTGAGCCCGATTGATTTTTGGATAGTCACATAGATTAAAAAGGATCTCAATTTGAGTTGATAATATCTGGTCCAAGGAGGAGGATGTGTCATAAAATTTGGTTTTCCATGGCTAGGATGAATTTTTTCTTGGTGCAATTGTTGTTTTATTTTCACTGCCATCTCTTTGATGGAAAGAAACCTAAATAACTAGATATGACTAATAGATTTTTTCTCATAGTTAAAAAAATTTTGGAACTTCACTTATTTCCCATCCTACATCAACATGACAAACCTATATGAATTAATTAATTATATGGTGTTGGATGTTGTAAGACAAAACTATGTATAATATGTTTAGGGTAATGTTAGGTTTTGAATGACCGGTCTATGTTTCTTTTCTCATTATCATGTAAGTCACCATGTTGTATTTATACAAAGTGATTGAAGCTCTTACATCAATTATATTGTAATGAAATCATGATTTCATTGATGAATTTTTTTAAATAATCCAGTTCAATTTGGTAAAATTGTTTTCTTATAATTGAGTTTCACTATTATTGGATCTGTAGAGATTAATGTTAAATAATTTACATGAATATGAAGATTTATATATATATATTTGATGTTTTAAACCCATTTTAGAATCAATTTAATAAGTGAGAAGAGGATAGAATGTGGTCCCCACCTTGGAGTACTCTTCCACCAAGGCTTCCCTCACTACTACATATCATGCTAAATTTAGCATGAACTAAAAGAACTCATAAAGAATGTGTCCTTATCCGAATTTGGAAAATGTTCTCATAAAGGGTGCTTTTATTAGTGCTAAAACCTCTTAAACAATTATTTTGTTCTAGTGCTGATAATGACATCTTTTATCAATGTTTTTTCAAGAACTAATAAAAACAACCTTTATCAGTAATTGTGTAATAACCATTTATCTGCACTTTTTTGGTAGCACAGATAAATGGTACATTTCATAAAAATAATATCATTAAAAATATATAGTAATATAAAAATATAGTTATATAGATATAAATAAAATATGTTTTATTAAATATTTTTTCATGAGACTAAATATGCATTTACAATTAATATATAAGAAATTTAGTGAAAAATGACTTATAGAATAATTTAAAAATAGTATTAATTAATAATTAAATATTTCTTAATGATTAATAGTCTTTAAAAAAAATCAGATGACATAAAATTTCAATAAATTAATGAATGATCTAATATATGCTTAAAACAGGAAATAAATTTCAAATGATCATAACTTTTGATATGGGTATCTGTTTGGTCACTATAATACATTAAATCAAAGCATGTGAAGGGATCTACCCATACTGAATAGTGAAACCCATGTAACTATTTTTTCATGGTCAAAAGGCTCGGAATTCCACAAAAACCTATTTCTAGTTATTATATCCTTATTTTTTATTTTATAAAACTTCACCTTCATTTAAGAGGATCTTATTAACTTTTTTTAGTGAAGAATGAATTTATTCACAAAGATTACATCCATATGGACATTCTGGTTTTGAAATTTGATCATTTATTATATTGTATTTTAATTTATAATAAAATATATACATATTTTTTTATATTTACATATAATAAATTAATTGTAAAAATATATATTTAAACATGTTTAAAAAACAATTTATTTGTAAATATATATACCAAATAGAAATAAATAATTATTATTCTTTTTATATAAAATAAAAAACTGACAATTTATTTACCTTATAAAAATTCATATATATATACATATTCCTATATATGTAAAGTTTATATATAAATATATTTTTATCAATATAAAATATATATTTATGTTTATATTCTAATATATGTAAATAATTCGTATATGTAAATATTTGTGCGTGCGTTTGTGAAATATATATATGTACATATGTGTGTAAATATGTGTGTATGAATGTTTGTGTTTTTATTTCAATATTGTGTAGATATGAAATATATGAATTTATTTTTATAAATATATCATGGTAATTAAATATTGTATATAAATGTGTATACAATAAATATTTATAAAAAAATTATAAAAAAATTTATATAAATATACAATTATATGTAAATATATATAAATATACATATTTTAATATATAGGCAATTAAATACATATGTAATGTATAAAATTTATATCTAAATATGAAATATATAGACATATTTTAAAAATTTGTTTAAAAATAAATAATTAAATCATAGGAAAATAATTACTATCCATTTTATTTAAAACAATATCATACCATTTTTTATATTATAAAAATATAAGAATATATATACTTATACAAGTGTATATATAATGTTTATATATACATATTTGTGAGTCTCAATGAATGAATATATATTAATATTAATATTCTAAAATATATTAATTAATATAAGTTTATGATATATTTATATAAATATCAGTGTGTATATATATATATATATTACAGTGGGTTTCCGAGGACCTATTACTTGTAATTTGATTACATATATATTCAATGACTTGAATATTAATAAAATACCTTATTAAATATTGTTTGTCGTTCTGGATGAATTTAATATAATTACATCCCAGAGTATATGTCACGTTGATAAGGTAGTAGCAATACAATACAATTATTAATACCTTGAAATTCCATAACAATATTCATAAATATAATTCTACTATTGGATAACATTTTGTGATGGGACACATAGAACGTGACTGTCAGGTGTGACTACTCATAAGAGGAAATAGATTCTTCTAAGGATGTTCACACATAGTAATTTCTACATTGAGACATTTGGAGAACAAACCTATTAGTAGGAATCTCACATCTTTTGATGTCATCAAATATTTCTATATATAAGTGTTTGTAATGGTTCGTAGACTTTCTGATTATCATTAATTCATTTCATTACTCGTTCACATAGAATTAATGATGAAAAATTTCATTCCATATGTTGGTAGGAAGTAACATATATTGGATGTGTCACAAATAAAATATTATTAATGGATATGTCAATGAAAGATTTATCCTTTCTATCTTTATATATGTTAATATCATATCAGTTTTATTGGTATAGTGCTATAATGTTAAATTACATGGAAATAGTCTGAACTTATGTTTATTTTAGACATTCAAAGAAAAATTTATCAATAATATAGGTTGGTGACATGGATATTGAATTTTATTGATGAGATATTTTGACAAAGGGATTATATTACATAGTGACTATTTATATGTGGTCATCATCATTTCTAAATTATGTTATTTCACTTTGAAGCCTTGACCCATTTCTATAGAACCTTGTAATGTAGGAAATCATCCATAATTTCAATGATAAATAATTTTATTGGTTCACACAATTATTTATCTCAATTAAATTCTATATAAATTTAATTAACGCAATAAATATTATTATCAAGACTGAGAATATAGTTTTATTCACATTTAATTAATAAAAAATATATATTAATGATCTATATATTTAATCTATAAAATTATTTGGGTGTTTAGTAAATGTTAAAGGAGTTCAAATAGACTAAGACTACATTTGGTGACAAATATGAATTTTCCACCTAGTTAAATTAGATTTTTTATTGTTTAAGTTAGTGTTCATTACAAAAGATAATAATATTATTATTACAATTTTATAATGTGGTTTAATAAGGGTTATTATATTATTTATGGTCTCATGTACAATTAAGTAATTTTTAACCTAAATTTTATCCCTATAAATGGATGATTATGTCTATTTTATAGGATTAATCAATAAACAATCATTTCGCAAAAAAAATATTTATCTCTAAAATTCCTTTATCTCTCTCCCTATAATTTAATAGAAACTCATGAGAAATTTATTCATGATCAAATTATTAAGGATCAACATGAAGGAAACAAGACAATTTATTCTCCGTTCTAGTACCCACAAATCAATTAACATTGCTCGAAGATCAAAGAAGCACATGTGGATTACCAAAAGAGAGATTCTACACATGGATCCTTAAATTTCAATGAAGATAATATAGAAAAGGGTTTTTGGTTGATGAAAATCTACATAGAAGTTAGAAAACTATGAAAAGTTAAGTCATTTATTCCGATCAAAATAAATAAATTATAAATTTTCATGAAATATCCCCTTTTAGGATTCAAGAAACACTTAATTAAAATAAATTATAATTTAACTCCCACCAAAGGAACTCTCGCTACATCCAGAACCTAAAATTGGTATCGTAGTGGTCATGTTTAAATTTATTATTATTTATTTTATTTTTTATTTTTTCCCATTTAAAATTTAATATTCATATCAGGATTTATTTGTTTCTGATATATTATCTAAATCACTTCCTCCTCTTCTTCATTTGTCACAAATATTATCACCATAAAAATAATAAATGAAGTTTACATAAAAAGATTCAATATCAAAGTTCATAGAATCTAGACTGGATAACAAAATACTGCACTATGTGTACGCTATTACACGATGTGTATCATGTTCATTACACAAGGATACTCGGGTGGATTTTGAGTCATCCTATAATAAGTGCACACTATGTTGAATAAATGAACCATTTGTAGACTAGATAGGGTATCACATGGATTTTCTAGAGTACACACCTTGAAGTTTGAAAAAACGGCATGTATTACATGCATTTTCAAGACAAAAAACATGGGGTGAAACTTCATCATGTAATTAATGCATCACATGTATTTAATATATGGCAGGTAAAGTCTGGAAAAAAAATTATCTAGAAGTACATGTTGTGTATCCTCTATAAACAAAATACACTTCATTAATATTTTCTAAAAGTTTATGTCGAGTACCTAGGAATGTACTAAATATATTTGGTGAAGATAAGTACATGTCATGTAGCTAGCTTTTACACACCGTGTACTTTAACTATTTATATTGATATAATAAAATTAATTAATTACTTCATAATCCTTATCAACAAAACATTTATGGTTCATTAAGTTGACAATACATGTCAGTCATTAGGTATTATATTATATTAAATGTTTATATAATTCTATATAATATTTGAGACTACATATCATGTATGGTTATTTTATCTTATAGACATGACACATTAAATTCTACAGGCTAAATAAATTCCACATGTTTCATTTGTTATTAAGTTTGTTTATACACACCATGAAATAATGAAACATGTCATCTACACAATATGTTGTATGAGTGAGCTGTTTATAATAAAACCATACTAAATATTTTGAACTGGAAATCACTAGGTTGTTTCCATGTACAAAGTTTTATACCATTTTATTGATTTTTTTAAATAAATAAATTTTTTTTATTTAAAATCAAAGTGGTTGTGGTTTTTTTAGGCAACTGGATGAAATAAGATAAAATTAATTAATATATTAATAAGATAATTAATCATATTAATTCATGCATGTTTTTTCTTATTAAATAAAAAATTAAAACTAATACTAGCTAATTATTTTAAATATTTAATCATTTCATGTTTATGATTGATCATGAGTTTAACAATGTCTAGTGTATATTCTGGAATTAATTAATTGAATTTATTTCTTATGTTTCCAGTTATTATTAATTAAATTAATTTTGGTGGTCTATGATTCATCCCTCGATCCATTATTATGTTCTATATGCATGCATATGATTATTTATGCCATTCCCCTTAAATAATACAATGATTCTCTTCACTAGCATGTTAGTTATAAATACATAAAATTAATACAGAATTCCAAGGCACGCGGAGATGGTTATAAGGGATATTTTCCAATACCTAATTGGTTTTTATGTTCCTGATTTATATACTTCAATTAGATAGTTCCTCCATGTTAATTGTGTGATGTCAAATATGGGAAGGTTTCACCATACCTAAGATGTGATCTAAGACAATATTTTTTGGGAATACAAAAAACATAAAACTAATAAGAGAAATGATGGGGTATAATATCTTGTTGATGCCATTATATAGGTTGAATAAGAAGATGAAGAGTTTAAATCATGTGATGAAAATATCAAAGAAACAATCAATGTATGTTATACTATGTACTTGTGTTCTCAGTTCATCTATCATTTCCTCATATAACCTGAATCATTATATTATATGAAATATTTAGTGCAGGGGGTGATATATCATCCATGGAAATGGAATAGAAAATTTCGTAATTGGTAATAAATCACAGCATGATAGACAAAGTCCAAAAAGAGGTGATAAAGGTTTTTGAAGGGACGATAAATGCTGACAAGGCATGGATTCATAAACTAGATTACATGAAATCTATAATCCAACAAACCTTAAGGCTACACCACTAACAACACTTATACTTCCAAGAGAAATAAGGGAGATATGCAAGATCAATGGGTATAATATTCCATCAAAGACAATACTAATTATGAATCCATGGGAAATTTGAAATGGCCCCAAGTGTTGGAAAAATAAAGAGAGTATTGAGCCAAATCGATTTCTGGATAGTCACATAGATTATAGCAGAACACATTTTGAGTTGATACCATTTGAGGATGGGTGGAGGATGTATCCTAGGATTGTGTTTTATGTGGACAATATGATGTTTTTTTCATCACAACTATTGTTTCATTTTGACTAGAATCAACTAGGTTGAATGAAACTAGAATTAAAAGATATGACTAAGAGTTTCAACCTTATCATTAAAAAAAGATAAAATATACTTAGTTCACATCCTCTATAAACATGAATAACCTATATGAATGAATTATGTTTTTAGGGGTGGATTTTTTCATGATTCATCATGTATATTGTTTTCAATTTAATGTTAGGTTTTGAATGACCCACATAAGTCTATTTTCTCATTATTATCTGAGTAAGTCACCCTGTTGTATTTATATAAACTAATTGAAGATATTTCATCAACTATAGAGTAATAAAATGTTGATTACATTGATGAAAAATTATAAATAAGAAATTTCAAGTTGGTAAACATGTTTTTTATAATTATGGTTTAGTGTTGTTGGATCTTTAGAGATTATTGTTAAATCATTTATATGATTATGAAAATTTTAATAAAAACTTAAAGTTCTAAAACCATTTAAGACTCGATTGAAGAATTGAAAATAGGAGAGAATGTGGTTCCCACCTTGGAGTACTGTTCCACCAAGGATTCCCTCACTACTACAGATCGTGCTAAATTCAACACTAACTAAAGCATTAATAATGGGGGTGTCTTTATTAGCAATAGAAAAAAAGTGCAGATAAAGGGAAATTTTATCAGTGCTAAAACTACATTAACAAATATTTGTTATCTAGTAATGATAAATAAAACTTTTATCAATGTTTATTATAACTCTGATAAATGTCACATTTATTAATGATTTTTTCTAGTATAGATAGGTGTAACTTTTATCCGCAATTTTTCATTAGTGGTGATAAGGACACACTTTATCAGCACTTTTTTCCTAGAACTTATAAAGGGTTTTTATAAAAAATATCATTAAAATCATATTTTAAAAATTAAATATATTTATATTGATATAAATATAATATATTTTATTACATATGTTTTATATGAGACTAAATATGCTTTTACACTTAATATATAATATATTTTTGTGAAAAATGGGTAATAAAATAATTTAAAAAATGAAAAATAATATTAATTAACAATTTAATTATTAACGTTGATTAATAGTAATTTAATAATAATTAGATGAAATAGAAATTCAATAAATTAATGAACAATCTAAGATAAGTTGAAAACATGACATAAACTTCAAAATGTCATAACTTTTTATTTGGGTGTCTTTTTGGTTTCTACGATACATTAAATCAAATCTGGTGAATAGACTTAAACTATATTGAATGGGAAAACAGCAGTCACTATTTTTTAATGTCAAAATGTCAAGACGGTCTCAAAAACCACGTTTTTAGTTGTGATATCATATTTTTTTAATATTGGATGAGATTTCACCTTTATTTAGGAGGGTAAACATATCTTTTTTTAGGGGAGACTAAATTTCTTCACAAGGATTATATTCATATCGACATTGTGGTTTTAAAAAAATTTCATTTTTCATATTTTATTATTATTTATAATTAAATATATACATATTTTTTTATATTTACATAAAATAAATAAAATTTACCAAAAATGTTTAGATATGTTTATATAAAAATATATTTTTAAACATATAAACCATATAAAAATAAATATCATTTATTCATTTATTTACATTATAAAAAAGTGTATATATATATATTCATACACAAGTAATGTTTATATATAAAAATGTGTGTCTCAATAAAAAAAATATACTTATGTTTATATTATAATATATGTAAATAAATTCATATATGTAAATATTTTTAGATGTATGTGAAAAATATAATGATGTATGTATGCGTGTAAATATGTTCATGTGTGTGTGTGTCAATATTTTGTAAATACATAATATATAAATATATTTTTATAAATATATCATTATCATTAAATTTAATATAAAATTTATTTACAAAAAAAATATTTAAATATAAAATAATAAAATTTTATATATAAATAAAAAATTATCTGTAGATATATAAATATAAATATTTGTATACATGTATATCAGTATATAAATATATATGTAATGTATAAACTTTATATCTAAATTTAAAATATAAAAACATATTTTAAAATGTATTTAAAAATAATTATATAAATCATACGGAAAAAATTATTATTCAATTTATTTAAAACTATATCTAACCACTTTTTACATTATAATAATATATAAATATATATACTCATACAAATGTATATATAATGTTTATATATACATATGTGTGTATCTTAATAAACAGATATATATATATTTGTATATATTTATAATATATAAATGAATATAAATATTTAATATATTTTAATAAATATAAGTGCATATATATATTATTAGAGTGGGTTCCCTAGGAGCAACATGTTTTTACTTTGATTACATGTATATTCAATGAATTGAGTAATAATAACATATCTTATACATGTTGTTCATTGTTTCTCAAGACTTTAATGTAATAATGTCCAAAATTATTTGCCACATTGAAAAGCACATAACAATTCAAAGATATGATGAGAACCTTGAAATGCGATAACAATATTCTTAAATATAATTTTAATGTTGGATAACATTTTGTTATGGGACACAGAGAATGTTACTATCAGTTGTTTGTACTCGTACGTATATGAGGCTTCTTTTCATGAAGTTTTCACATGGTAATCTCTAGGACTAGAGATAATGAGAACAAACCTGTCAGTAGGAATTTCACATATTTTGATGTCATCATATATTCCTATCTGCAAGTGTGTGTAATGGTCCTTAGAATTTAAGATTATCATTGTTACATGTAATGAATCATGCATTTATATTTACTGATGAAAATTATCTCCTCATAAGTTTTTGGGATGTAGTGTACATTGGGTGTGTCACGAATGAAATGTTATTAATAGATAAGTTGAGTAAGGATTTATCCATTCCATTTTTATATAAGTTAATATATTGGCCCTTTGATTGGAATGAAACCATCACATTCTATTCCATGGTCGTTATTTAATGATTTATAAATTGTATATACTATAAGGAAAATGGATCGAGCATATAGGTTGGGGATATGAATGCGAATCATTTTTGATGAGATATTATGACCAAGGGATTATATTAAACAACAAGTGTTCACATGTGGTCATCATTGTTTCGATATTAAGTTCTTTCTCTTGGAGGGATAGACCAGATTCTATAAAATCATGGACCTTAGGCAATCACACCTAATTCCAAGATAAAATAATCCTAAAGGGTTAGACACTAAGTTTTTCAGTTGTTCATGATTAAATTATATTTGAATTTAATTATTGTAAAAAATATTATTCTCAAGACTGAGGAATAATTTTATTAATTTTTCATCGATAACAAAATTTTATTGATGAATTAAATATTTAATATAATAATTTATTCAGGTGTTTGGTAAATGTTAAAGGAGTTCAAATGGGCCAAGACCACAGTCGGTAAAAAACATGAATTTACAACATGGTTAAATAATATTTTTTATTACACAAGCTAGAATGCACCCAATAAGTTAATAATGATATTATTATTATCTTTTAATGTGGTTTAATAATGTTTATAATATTCTTTAAGGTATGTCATATAATTAAATAATATTTTTACATAATCCCTAGCTCTCTAAATGGATGGTTTTTTCTATTGTGTAGGGTTGATCGAGAAACAAACATTACATACAACAGATTTCTCTCTATAATTACATTATCTATCTCTCCCTCTCAATAATGATACTCAAGAGAGATTTATTCAAGATTTAAGAATGAATGATCAACACAAATGAAACAAAATAATTGATTTTTCATGATAGCACTCTGAAATAAATTTTAATTTCTCGGAGATCATAGGTGAACATGTGGAACACTACTAGAGATATTGAACATTTGGATCCTTATGTCACAACAAAGGTAATCCATAAACAGTTTTTGGATGATAGAAATATACTTCAAATAAAGAATCATAAGAGACGGTAAATATTTTATTATAATATAAATAAATAAATTATAAATTTTCCTAAAATATTCTCTATTGAGGTTTCAGAAGACTCTAAATTAAAAGAAATTTTAATTTGACACCCACCAAACGTGCTTTTACTGAGTCCAGAACCTACAAGTGGTATCAGAGAAGTCACTTCCAAAATGGTAATTATTTATTTTATTATTTATTATTTCACATTTAAAAGTTATGATTCATTTCATGTTTTAATTTTTTCTTCATCTGTTGTCTAAATCTCTTCCTTCTCAACATTTTTTCTCACAAATATTTTCAAGATCATTCAATAATTAACGAAGTTTACATATGATGATCCCATTTAGAGGTGTCAATAATCCTATCTAGATAACATATTAATAAACTATGTTTACTCATTTATTTCCCACCGTTCTTCATGTCCGTTGCACAAGGACACTCATGTGGATTTTGGGTCGTAATGTAATAAGAGCACATCGTGTTCAATAAATTAAACATGTCTAGACTGTTTAGGTTTTTTCATGGATTTTTCGAAGTACCTTACATTTATTTTGTCTATACACCATGTATTACATGCATTTTTAAGATTTAATATGTGGGGTAAAACTCTATTTTTTAATTAATTCATCACATGTATTGAATATGTGTCATGTACAGACTTTAAAACAATGTAACGATAAGTACACAGTATGAATCCTCTATACACAGTGTATAATTCATAAATATTTGTGATAAGTTCATATCGAGTCCCTAGGTGTGTATTGTGGATATTCAATGAAGATAAGTACACATTGTGTATCTGGATTATACATCCAATGTACTTTACATGATTACATAAAAATACTAAAATTAATTAATTATTCCTTTAACATTATCAATTTTAGTTTCATGGGTCATTAAGTTGATAGTACATGTCAGTCATTAGGTTTTACATTAGATTAAACGTTTACTTAATTTATTACAACATTAGAGACTAGTAATTATGTATGATTATTGTATCTTAAAGGATCAATACATTAAATTATACAAGCTACATAATTTTCAGGTGTTCTATTGGTTATTAAGATGATAGTACACTTTATGAAATTATGATACATTTCATGTGAAATTTTTTCTTATGAGTAAATTGTTTACAAAAAAACAATAATAAATATTCTGGGCAGGTAATCACCGGGTTCCTTCCAATAAAAAGTTATGTACCAATCTATTGTATTTTTAAAATAAAATAAAAATATTTTTTAATTAAAATTATTCCAGTTGTGAATTATTTGAATGATTGGATAAAATAATATAAAATGAATTAATTGACTAATAAAATAATTGACTAGATTAATCCAGTCATGTTTTATATTGTTAAATATTGAATTGAAATGAATGCTAGAAAATTATTTTAAATGTGTAATAATTTCATATTTATGAATGATCATGAGTTTAACCACAACTAGTGTACCTTTTGAAGTAATTTAATTTAACTTGTTTCATGTGTTTAAAATTATTATTTTCACATTAAACGTTATCACCTACAATTCATTCCTCCCTCCATAATTATGTAGATCTACAAGTCCATGATTATTTATGTAATTCCGCTTAACCATCCTTTTGTTACCCTCACCTGCATGCGAGTTATAAATATATGTAATTAATGAAGTATCCCATGGTACATGGATTCATTTCAATATGGAACTATAATTATGTATACCCAGGTGATACACAAGTGGGCATGTGGAATACTGAAACTCATTACAATACTGATGCATGGAGTTATTCCCTTAGTCCATAAGTTGATTTATTTTATACTAAATAAATCAACCATTGGATAAAATCATGATCAGGTCATTTATTTATTCGTATCTATGCATTATTTAATTTATGGATGCATTTCCACGATCACATAAATAAATGAATTAATGTGCTAAGATAGAATTTAAGTAAATGTATTATGAATAAATGTTTTATCCAACATGGTTAATTAATTATGTAAAATATAATTATTATTAACCAGTCATGTAAATGATAAATCAAGATAAAATTTATGCATAATAAATTAAAATACCTCAATTAAATATTTATTTTGGTCATGCCTTACATTACTTGATTAGTATTGACACCAATATAACAAAGTGTTAGACCAACCCTTTTGTGACACTTGCTTTTACACGTGGGGTTCTTATAAATTTAAATGGTTTACATAAAAATTATACATCATGAATAGTATCCCTTTCTAAAATTGGTGTAATTTTGAGGCAATTGTTGAGGAAATCCATGTTAGGATTTATAGATTGGGTAATCCACTTAATAGTAATATGAGTTTCAAGCCCACAGTTATAAAATACTTACCTACCTAAATCCCTTCAAGTTGCTTGACCAACCTTTATTGG
Organism: Viscum album; assembly: GCA_963277665.1. Classification (NCBI taxonomy): domain Eukaryota; kingdom Viridiplantae; phylum Streptophyta; class Magnoliopsida; order Santalales; family Viscaceae; genus Viscum; species Viscum album. The sequence continues at coordinate 1,677,305,390 of OY728119.1, read as the reverse complement.
GTTTATGTGAAGAGGCTTATGAATAATTTCCAATAGAAAGTATAGCCACCAAGAAAATCTGAGTTCAATGGTGAGGGATATAGGGACTTAATAAAGTAGTGGAAGATTTAATAAATTTTTAATTATTATTATTTTTCACATAAATTGTAATAAATAAATTAATAATAATATTCTCTTTAAATTGTAAAATAAATGGAAAGTTAATCATTCATTCTATCAATAAAATATATATTGGAGAAATAAAAAAAATCCTCAATGGAAGTAACTTTCGATAGTGGTTTACATGCATTATGATTATTCTACACTATGAACATATATCTTACATGCTAGAATCTTTTATACTCAATCTCTCTTCTAAGGAGTTTACTGATGAAGATTTTCTTATCTATGAAAAACATAAGAATGATTAATTAAATTATCAATTTTTGAGGATATAATCTATATCATGTAAAATTATGAAGTCTTCTGAAAATATGGATTTTTATTTCATGCCCCGAGCATCTCTGTTCTCTATACCAGGAAAGATATTGACAAGAACAGTTAAAAATCTCTAAGGATATTTTTCATAGAAATTTAGGAGAGGGTTCCCAAACTAGTCCGCATTTTCCAATCTCATTGTATACATTATGATTCTATATTTTATAAGGATTAATATTCCGGAATAACTAGACACCAATCTCATTCTTTCATCACCCCTTTAGAGGTTCTCTAATTTTTTTGTAAATTTTAATATGAACAGCATTGGGAAATATCTCCCCAAGTATGATTTATCTTCTTCACCTATTAGATAAGGAAATGAAGCATGAAAATCCTTTTGTCCTTATGATGAATAAAAAAGTACAAGTTAAGATTTCTAATCCCAAATCATCTTCACGCCCTTCTATGAAGATAATGATCAAGGAAAAATAAAGGGTGAATGATGTTCATTATTTCGCATGTGAAAATAAGTTCCATTAAAATAAAAACCACACCCAGCCAAATAAGAAAGGAGAATCTTCAGGTTTATTTTTCATCGAGTGTAATTTATGTGTTTTTAATAATTGGTTATTAAATACAAATTTTGCGGATCACATATGTATTCAAATATTAGAACCAAGTAGATTTAGAAAGATTGACTAAGGGGAGGTATATCTATGAGTATCCAATAATACTAAAATTTTTGTTATATATAGGCGACAACCACCTCAAATTTCCAATCATAATTATATAGGTTCTAAATGATTTTATTTTATTCCATATATTACCAAAATCAATATTTTTATATCTAGGATTAATACGAATGGGTTTATTTCCATATTCAGAAATAAAAAGTTTCTGATTTTATGAAGATAAATTTTTATGGTAAGGAAAATTTAATTAATTCTCTTTATGTTTTGGAATAAAAAATAATGTAATGGACATCGATAGTGAAACTCCTTCACAAGACTCCTACAACACCCAACATTTTCATCACTGACTATGTCATGTAAACAAAAAATGTTTTAATAAATTTATCCAAGATCGATATTTATATTCTTTTCAACTAGAAATACTTTGTTTATGTCATTCATTTTTATAAGGTAAAATGGCTAAACCCCCATTTACTGAGATTGGTGAAAGGGCCAAAGTGTTTCTTGAATTAGTTCACAACAATGTATGTGGACCATTTCTTATAGAATAAATGTTTTAATACTCATACTTTATAACTTTTACTGATGATTTTAATAGATATGTATATGTAGACTTAATTAAGTATAAGTTGGATTCCTTTGATAAATTTATAGAATAAAATAATGATATTGAAAAATAGTTTGATGAGAAGATTAATAAATTCTTCTCAGACCATGGTAGAGAATATATTAATCATGGATTCATTGATTCCTTATAGTAGTTTGAGATCCTATCTCAAATCACTCATCCTTTTACACCTCAGTGAAACTGTATAATTGAAAGGAGTAACCACATATCTTTTGAGATGGTGAGATCAATGACGAGTCATGCGAGTTTCCATTATCATTTTGGAATACTCATTATAAAAATTTTCATGCATACTAATCCCAAAACCATCTAAATCGATATATGATATTCCCTATGAAATTTGTAGTGGATGAAAAACCATGTTGTAAAATATACATGAGTGGGGTTGTGTAGATTTTATTAAGGCCTCTTTAGGTATGATAATTTCACCCCATGGAACAAAGTATACCTTTATAGGATACCTTGAGGAAATATGGGGATATTAACTATACAAATCCTCGTAAAAAAATTTTAATAGTGGTAATACATGAAATTGTATTTAATTTGGAGAAAAAATTTGAAAGAGATAGTGGGAGAGTTATAGACTTTGATGAAGTCCAGAATCATGATACACAAGAGTTGGTATAAGAGAATATTTCACAAAGCCTCATAAAAAAATCTATTGTAGAGAAACATGTACTATATAGGAATATAAGAGAGGATTGTGAACCATAATGATATGGTTTCTATTAACCAAGGATGGTGACTCATTATTTTTTTGAGAATAATAATCCCCTAATATACAAGGATGCAGTAAGTGGAAACAAATTGAAGTGGAAAGCAGGAATGAATTATGAAATGGATTCCATTAACCTAAACCAAGTTTTTATTTATGTATATCATCTAGTGAATATAGAAATCGTAGGTTGTAAATGGGTATTCAATAATAAACTAGACATGGATGGACAATTCAGTACAAATAGGGCATGATTGGTTTCAAAAGGGTTTAAACAACATCAATACACTAAATAATTAAGCCTTTTCACCATTTTCAACGCTGAAGTCCATCAAGATTCTACATTCCATTGCCGCATTCTATGACTATGAGATTTGTAAAATGGAAACCAAAACAAAATTTGATAATGTCAACCTTTAGGAATATGTCTATATGACACTACCCAAAAGGTTTTTGACTCCAAAAGATTCTAATAAATATAAAAATTGAAAAACTTCATTTATGGATTAAATTATGAATCAAGGTCATTAAACATTCAATTTTATGAATCCATATAAGAATTTGGTTTCATAAATAATGAATGTGATCCTAGTGCCTATAATCGATTCAGTGGGTGTTCTATCATTATATGAATAGTAAATTTTGAGGAAATATTACTTGTTAGGAATGAGATACCAGTCTTATAGTCTCTTAAGGCTGAGATGAATAAATGATTCACCGCGAAGAAATTAGATGAGGAAACATATATTCTGGGTTTCATGGTGTATCATGATAGATTCAACAGACAACTTAAATTAATTCAAAGTAAATATATTGAAATGATACTGAAGAGTTTTGGTATGGTACACCACAAGAGTTAATTATTTCCCATGTCACATGGAATTCAACTTTCCATGAAAATGTGTCTACAGACACATGAGGAATAGAAAAAATGAATAGAATCCCATATGAATCAGCAATTGGGTAAGTCAAATATGATATTATATGTAATATGATAGATTTTAATTACACATTTATTGTGGTCGGAAGATATCAAGTAGACTCGGGTGACCTCCATTATATGGAAGTCAATATTATCTTTAAGTACTTGATCTGTACTAGGGATATGTTCCCGACCTATAGAAGAGATGAGGAACTAGTCCTTAGAGGTTACACATATAAAATTATCCAAAAAAATTAATATTATATGAAATATAAAATGTGATTCATCTTTACTTTGAGTGGAGGTGTTGTGAGATGGAAGATCTCAAAGTGGGATGTGTTTCATATAATATAGTAGAGTTTGAGTATATTGTGCCTTTGAGGTAGATAAATAAGAAGTATGGATACGCATATTCTTCTACATTCATGGCATGGTACATAGTATTAAGGATCATATCACATTTAACTGTGATAATACTATTGTGATGGCCCTTACAAGGGTGTCAAGGTCACCTAAGTGGATTAAGCATATAATTTAGTAGTATCATCTATTGAGGGATTATTCTCAGATAAGTGAGGTAGCAGTGAGTGGTATTCCCATAGAAGAAAATAAGTTGGGCCCCTTGGAAAAAACCTCAAATTAGTAGAAACATAATTATAATGAGAGGTCTAGTAGAATGAAAGTCATAGGTAGTTGGATCTAGTCCATGTGAGGGTTTATTGGAGTTGGTTTCCTATAACCAACTATATGTACTTTGATTAAAATTATATTCAATGATTTAAATATTAATAAAATATCATATTGCAAACTATTCATTTTTGTAATGGATTTAATTTAATCATATCATATATTATATGTTTCATTCATAAGGTCATATAAATTCTTTCCTATGATGAGAAACATGAAATTAAATAAAAATATTCTTAAATTTGGTTATACCATCAAATAAAGTTCTAATATGGGACACATAGATTGTGTCTTATAAGTGCGATTACAGATAAGAAAATGAGGCTTCCTCTCATGAAGTTATCACTTAGTAATATCCAAGGTCGTGTTTAGTGAAAAATATTAAATTGAAATATGGTTAAATATTATTTTTTATTATACATGTTAGCATGCACATGCCATAAAATAATAAAATTATTATTCTTTTTTTGGAATGGATTTTAATAAAAATCATTATATTATTTATGGATCGACATATAATTAAATAACATTTTATACTAAACACTAACTCTATAAATATATAGTTGTTTCGATTGTGCAGGGTTAATAAAAAATAAAGAATCATTGTGAAAAAATAGATTTTTCACTTCAATTCATTTATATATCTCTACCTCAAGAATGAGAAACCCAAGATATATTCCTTCAAGAACAAAGTATGAGTGATTACCACTAATGATGTAAGTCAAGTGATTCACCATGATAGCACCCATAAATTATTTAACATTTATCAAAGATCAAAGGAGAACATCTGGATCACCACTAGATGGATTCCACACTTGGATCGATGTGGTGAAACAAAGGTAATCTAGAAGAGGGATTTTAGACGATTGACATATAAGTTGAATAATAGATCCCAAGACAAGGTAAATTATTTATTCGGATATAAATAAATTAATTATAAATTAATGTGCAAGATCACTTACTGGGGTTTTGTAATCTCTAAATGAAAATAAATTTTAATTGAATTACCACCAAAGGTGCTTCCAGTGTGACTACAACCTACATATAACACACACACACACACACACACATATATTTTATAAATGAATTTGAAATTAATTATACAAATATATATAAGTATATGAATAAAAATGATGTATTTAAACATATAAACAAATATAAATATCATAAAATATATAACAAAATAATCATGGGGAAGTGGTAATGGGGTTTGAAATTCACAAGGGATGTTATAATATTGAGTTCCTTAAGTCACGTTGGGGAACAAGTATCCAGGAAGTGGTAAAGTACTAAAAAGGAGCATTGCGATCACTGAAAAATAAGGTGCGAGGGAGAGGGGGTACGGGGTATGGGGGGAGGGGGAGAGTGCTCATATAGTAATATTTTTTTCAAATTTTATTTGTGATAAAAATAATTCGATAATGTATGTATTTATTAGGGATAAAACAAAAAATGATAAAGGATTCCTTTAAAGGTGATTTTGTTTTAGCGCTGAAAAATCAACCATTATTAGGGATTTTTTCTAGCACTAAAAAGTGGGTCTTTTATTAGTTATAAAAAATTACTGACAAAGGATCCCTTTATCATCACTTTTTTAGAGCTATTAAAGGGTAGGACATTTATTGAATCTTAACATAAATCATGTTTTATTATTTATAAGGCCCATTTATAGTTCTTTTAAATTTTAGATTTATAGTTTTGCCACCCATTACAAGTGGTATCCCAACTGAGTTTATTGACTCTGAAGATTTAATTGACTAGATTAGAGGTTTATAATTTTGATGGGGAGAATTATCTCAATTTATAGAAAGTGAAAATTCATGCTCTTCGTGTCCATAATGAGATTAATGAATCCTTAAAAGGGTGAAGGAGAAATATCACAATTTTCTATGATACAAGAGATGCCTTGAACTCAATTGAGTATATTAGCACTATTTTTTTTAAAGAAATCTCATTATCCATTGTTTTTTATGATAGGTGACATAGTTTTTAGAGAAGTTGTCTAGGATGCTTCTTCTAGTGTATTCTATCAGAAGAATGACCATCTTTACATGATTATATCTCTTATAGAAAGGCTACAAAATAAAATAAATATTTATGATTTAAAAATAGTACCAGAAACCTCTATGTAGACTTATTTAGATAATTTTAATAATACGATATTAGACTTAGCTAATGTATATGATGATACTTCTGATGATGAAAATACATATTTATTGTTGAATTCATTAAAATAATCGTTTTATTTTGTTACATATTCCATGTTTTTTGGTAGAGATTCTACCACTTTAGAGGAAGTAAATACACCTGTCTAGGGATATTAATATTAATTGTTTAATGATATAGGGAAGTCGGATGAGGTTTTGGCTTGAGTTACTCAATGTGACAGGTTAACCTAAATGTAAAAGCAATGGAAAGAAGGATGGTATTTTGTTTAAGTGGTTAAATTTCTATCAGTGTTGAAATATTTTCCACATTAAGATATATAATCCTGAGAGTTAATCCTGGGAAAACATGTCTCAAAATAATGTGATATAACCTAATTTTGATAATTTCAAGGTTCAATAAGTCTTTTATCAGAATTGTGTATAGAGTAGTTATATCTCTAATTTTATTTTCTTCTATATTCTTAATATTGGATCTACATGTGATTTTCAGGGTCCTTTGGTTGGAAGAGTGGGTGTTTTATGGAATTTGTTTATATATTTTTAGGTTAGAGTGGTGACTTTTAACCTATCATATTGTTTTTTTCTACTAGTTTTTTTTCTTATTGCATTTATAATTGCCTCACTTTTTTGTTTTTTATACTTATCAATGTTTTTTTCTATGTTTATTTTTTGTTTGGGGAATTGGGTATTGTCATGGTTCTTTTAGGTGTCTTAAATTCACATGAGATTTGATCAAGGCCTCAAATGGAATACATGAATATGGTTATAGGTTTTCAATGTGGATGCTCGGGTGAGTGAAGGATTGATTTTTGGTTAATGAAGTTACATATATTTTTTTCCTCATGTTTTAGTAGTTACTATAAGAATATGTGTCAGTATGGATAGACATGTGCTACTATGGTACATCCTAGGTAGTTGATCAGTCTCATCTGATCCAATTTGAGTTTAGGATCTTTTAACAGTGAAGAATGTCTGAACTAGATAATAGGTTAGGCTAGTGTAGACCTAAAATAACATTTTTCCTATGTTTTCTAAATTTTTTGTAATGTAAATACTAATTAAAATTGGAATGTTTTGTTGTTAGAAATTAAAATAAGTAGTTTCTAATTTTTTGATGTTGTGAATAATATCCAATCTCATGTATTACCTTCATTTCAGTTTTATTAAACGTATATTTGGTGTGGAAATTTAATGGTACATGATACCCTTTTGTGAGCCCAAAATTACCTTTACAAATCTGTGGATTAACCCTTATGTGGGTAGTACACTAGAGTCACTTACATTTACTTGAGCTAGGGTACCCTCATGTGGCTATGGTTTTTTTCCCACCATCCTTACACAATGGTCGAACATCCATTTCATATTGGTGGATCAACCCTCACATTACTAGGTAGTAGGCCTACATTCATTTTTGTAGTGTGATGAGGACCCTTACGTAGCATTAGGCATTTAATATATATTGAAAGGACTTTATCCCAAAGACCCTAGACTGGCCATGTGCCATGATATTTTTGAGTTTGTTCTAGGAATTTGTTTCTTAATTTTTTTAACTGCATGAGATCCCTAGTTGTGTTGAGTGAGTCATAATTCAAATCTCAGATAAGGTTGATACTAATGGAAATTGAGAGATAGGGGAACAATATGATCAAGTGTGAGGGATCTTTTTTAGGACTGTTGGTGAAGAAAATCATGTATTACTACGAGAAGCTACTTCTAATGAATATATCCTAGCTATGTGAGTTTTGATCTGGAATAAATTGGCCATAATATATTTGATGGTTTCTTTTATTGGAGAGTTAAAACCATAGTAAGTGCATTTTTACATGGCCTTTCTATTTCTTTTCGATAATTTTTTCCAAGTGTGTTTCTTATTCTTCATTATTTATTCCATGGAATGGTTCATTGAATTTTATTCATCTGTTGTTATCTATTATCATTGTGTTTTCCTTTTTATTGTGTTTTTATTGTATTTTTATTTTATGTTTATGTTTTTTTATTTTCCTAATAATAATAATGTGGTGTGGGTGGTGTTCATTTTTTGGAGTAGGACCAAAATTTATGAACCATGTAAATATTGTATTCTATTTTCTTTCTGTAATTCATTATTATTACTAGGGTTTTTTTTATATTGTTGCTCTAATTTACTTTCCTCTTTTTTTAATATATCTTTTTTATCAAAGAATATTTTTTCTAAGGTCCTGTTTTTTATTGTGTCGTGGGTCATGTGGTTCTACCTCCTACTATAGAGTATTATGTGTCTCTAGTGATGTCCTTTTGATAAAAACATTGACTGTGAAAATTTTAATAAATACATAATGTATTAATGTCATTTGAGACTCAATTGATCTAGTGATAAGAGGAGAAAATGTGGATCCCATTGTGGGTGTTATCTTTATACCTTGTAATATCCCAGAATGGGTATCTAGTTGTTGAATTAATAGTTATACATCCACCATGGAAACGATTAGGTACTTTCCTACCTACTAACATGTATTCGATGGTAGTTAAAGTATCTTGATTATTTAGTTATTTCTCTAGCAGGTACCCAATGATTATACATTGTGCATCTAGTGGTTTTAGATATGAAATCTATGTAAATTACAATATTTCTATATATCAAAGAGATACTTTTTATATTAATATATGAAATATTTTATGTCATTATAACTTTACTAAAATTCAAATAATATTATTATAACCCTAATATTAGTTATGAGTTTGTGATTAATTACGATTTCTTTGGGTGACATTAATGGAAGATGGAAAAAGTTGATTAAATAGATTGATTATAAATTTTAAATGTGAAAATTAGTTAATATTTCATTGGTATTTGTTTAAGAAGGATTGTTATATGATTTTTTATTGTGAGTTAGACTCCCAAAGAAGTGAGAAATTTCAAGGTATTCTTTCTGAGAATTTAGAATATGTTTTATGTTTTTAATTAAATATTAATGTGCACAAGTTGGAGGAAAAATTCTACTTTTCATATTGATTATTTTTCATCTAAATGATTTTATTTTTTAAAAAAAAATCAATTTTATATTTAAAAAATAAAAAATAATTAATGATAATTGAAGTGACATCTTAGATAATTATAATGTAATTATTATTATAAAAATTCATGTTTCAAAGTTGAATTTGAATATCATTTATGATATGTATAATCTTTTTATAGACTTTGATTAAGTTTGTCTGTATGCTGAAGAATAATCTTGTTGTACAAGTTATGAAAATCAACCGTATTTTATATCCTTGTTTTTTTTTTTACTATATTTAGAATCTTCTTGAAGTATGTTAATCTTTATTGAGATATATATGTTGGGTTTTGACAGTCTAGTTTTTTCTTGACAATGAAAATGCCCTTTTTAGAACTCCAAAATGGATTTCTTAGTGCTAAACAAGAATAGAGAAATTTTATTCTTATAGGGGGTATCAGTGATAAAAAATCACAACAATAGGGGGCCATTTTCATATATATATATATATACTTATAAATGGTTTTTTATTAGCAATATTTTAGCACTAATAAAGGACACCCCTTTTTCAGTGCCTTTATTGAACTGGGAAAGGTCACACTAGATTAACGTAACAAATTTTTAGTGATTTAGTGACCCATTAACAAATACAATAGAAATATACAATGAAATAAGTAAAAAAATAAACTCAATAATTTTGAAATTTTATATAATTAAATAAATAAAATAATCTTATTATTTACAACAAATTTGTACATTTATTTATTGTGAAAACATTAGTAAATACAATATTTTCAAACCCACTTGTGTAAGTACTATAATTTTTATGAATATCTATCAAGGAGAGAAGTTAAAAAAATGATTTCAATATTGGATAGATGTGAAGATCTTGAATGATTTGGGAGCCCATGATTTTTTAGAAAATATGAAGAGTTTTGAATAAAGGATCCATGATGTGTAGTGAGTTTTGAATATTATTGGTGGTTTAATGATTTAACTTGTGGCATGGAAGTGTTTTGAGGTGATTTCATAATTCATTGGGAAAATAAATATAAGGAATCTATGGGGAACTTATGTGTAGAATCTATTGGAATAGTTTTAAGAGTTGAAGGAGGTGTTTCCATTAGATTGAAAGAGAATAATTTACTTGATGGAAATGGTTGTATAAGGATGACACATCTTGTTATTTCATATGTATATCTAGATCATAAAAAATTGGTGAATACTAAGTTAGTCATGTACTTTTGTGTGAGTGTATCTATCTTACATGGAGACAAACATGGATAATTTTATCTGAGTTATATAATAATAAAGCATCAAATTAATGCTAATATTCAAGGTTGTTGTGATTAATTGAGTGTGACTTCTTTTGATGATGAATTATGATGATTTATTTTCTAATATTAAAGATAAATGATATTATTAATGTTGAGAGTAATGCCTTAGAAAATTTCTGGAAGTTAGAAGGCCTCATGGTTGATTAAGGACTAAGATGATTTTGAGATAAAATGGAAACCTATGTAACTATAAGTCGTAATTTATGTAAGATACATGAGGTTAATTACACATTGTACAAATGGCAGCCAAAAATAACATGAGATACTTAAAATTTCCTAATGAATAGGTAACTTCGTCAATGTAAAGTAAGAATTATACTATTTCCATAATTCTATTATCTAACCTATGTAAAAGTTAAATTGTGATTTGATTTCTAAAAAAAGGTTGTTCAGAATCTATGTAATGACAAGTCAAACATTTCATGAGTTTCAAAAATTAAAGAGAAACATTTCATGAATCTTTATAAAGTTACTAGGGATAATTGTGAAGTTGTATAAAGGTATAGAGGAATATCAGATTCTGTATAACTATGAATTCACTCACGGATTGATTCTCATGAATGACCTTCATCTATGATTATTTATTCACATGATAGATCTTTACGGTCAGAATTATTTTACATGTGGTCGATCCTAGTGGATGATATTCAATTGAAATAGTAACTTTACATGGTCGATATTCATAGTTAGAATGTTATATATGTAGTTTATCCATTGATTTTTATAATTTATATGGTCACTTTTCTACCTTATGGTTGATATAAAGGACTTAAAGAATTTTTCTGGGTTCTAATATTGAAAAATTTAGGATTCTATAATTTATATTCTGATGAAATAAAAAGATAATTTACTTAGATCATGAATGTATTATGTTCTTCATGATCAAACATTTGGTATTGATCCCAGCTAATATCAAAGGGGAAAAACTAAATGTTAGAGAAGAAAATAATGTTGAGAGAGTTCCATGCCACAAAATGATATTCTATATCTCCATGCTTATGTGGAAATATCATGTGAATATATAGTTCTTTTTAGAAGATTTAATTGAATAGGATATGGTGATATTCAAATATCCTATAAAGAAAATATTTTAAGCCTTCAGTTACATTTTCTTGAAGAATTTGGATGAAATTTTTGACTCAAAGATTCCGAGTTTGAATAAGTCAATTCAAGACACTGATATCTAAGAATATTTCAATATATATTATTGAAACTATATTTTTTAAAGTATTTTTGAATATATAATTATTGGAGATTAAGAAAATAGTGAAAATATATCCGATTCAACATGTTGTTTACATTAACTGTCTCAAAGAAGAAGATATAGTTCTGGTTTCTCCATGCACATTAAAGAATAGGAGGGAGGAGAAGTAGAAGTTAGCTTATCCTAATGATCTCACTAACGATGAGATAATTATATAGTTGATTTATAGTCAACATTTTCTACATAACTATGAAGAAGAGTGAGTTCAGACATGCTACTATAGATCATATCTCAATCTGTGTAGTTGAAAAAAAGTTTATATTTATCTACTATAGAAATACAAGGAAGCTTGAGGATGACCATTTGATTGTTGTAAGTGAGTAAGAAGTTCATTCATACAGTCCATGAGGAACTCAAACAATTATTGGTATTCTTGGTTCAAGGAGGTGTAAGTATATTCTCATATAAAAAGGGAGTGTAAGACCACACTTTCTTTATACTCAGTTGATTTTAGGATAAAAAATTCATGGTCATACCATTTATCATGAATTATTGGATAGTAATAATGATGTTGTGAACACTAGATAATAACCATGATATATAGTGGATATAGTCATTCATAGGGATGAAAACCACATTAACAAAACCTAATGTTCTCTTTTGTAGATTTCCTATTTTATACATGAAAACCAACCAAATACGATAATGAGAATGATATATACACTCACTGAAAATTGAATTGGTGATAAAGGGATAAATGTAAAACTGGAATTAATGTAAACCAACATTTATTCACCCCTCTCAGTGTTGGATATAGTCCTATGTGATCTTAATAAAAAGATATAAAAACATGTTTAAAATAATATTTCAAAAATGAAATATTCTTTTTACTTCTAATATAACTATGGATCTTACCAACAATTAAAATGATTAATTTATAAGTATAAATAAATAGGACCTAATTTTAGTTGGTGGATTCAATAATGGAAATATTAGCCTTGAGGAGTACATCCAGTCTTGGTTCAAGATGGAATTTTAGTTAAAGATATTTTAATGGATGAAATAGACACTCAAGAAATCAATATCTCTTGGAAATTAATTATGAAGATTAAATGTGGTATTATTAAATATTACTTTAATGGTTATTTCATTTTTTTGGTTCTTGGACTCATGGTTTCTCACATTTTAATTAATTTTTTTTGAATAATAGCAATTTAATCTTCAGTAATTATAATCATAAATAAAAATTATGTGGTTAATGAAAAATTTGAAAATTAATTTGAAAGGAAAAAAAATAAAATTTTAGTCATTCTAACCACACTAAGAGTAGAAAGTACATGCAGTTCTTTCATTCATGCCATACATTTATAATATATATTTTCCCAATTTTTTCAATAATATTTGAACTTTCCTTAAAGAAACTGATTTTGTGATGTCTGACTTGAATTGACATGTCACTCTTAAATTGAAAACACACATTTTCTATCATTTAATCCACACCAAACGTCATATTGATGTGAGGTTAATTATTATATGTTACAAATGAATAAATGACCATTGGAGTATAGTTTTAATATAAATCATGCACATTTGATTATTTTTGTGTATGTGACAAGGAATATTTTCCATTGAAGTCTATAAATAAAAAACACAGTATTTGTCATTCTGACCAGAGTGGATGCTAGGATGATGTGAGGTTAATTATTTCAATCAAAAAATTAATCAAAAGTATTTTTACTATACTTGTAAAATAATATGAGAAAATTTTCTTATAATTGATCATGTGACACATGTTTTCAACCAAAAAAATAATTTTAAATTGGAAAAGAAACAATTTTGGTCATTTTTACTACACTGAGAGTCAAAGTTTTGTGAGTTTTATTCCAACATGACATAAATGAATCAATAATATTTTAACTATAGTTTCATGATAGTCTGATATCATTTTATTGTAATTGGTTATACGATGCATATTTTGAACTGAAATGACACTGAAATTAAAAAAATGTGTTTTCAGTCATTCTGAAGAAACCATGTGTCAGAATGATCGAAGGATCATTCTTATATTAAAAAATGACTTTTTAGTTATTATATGATAGTTTCATGACAATATGAGGTTGTCTTTTTAGAATTGAGAACGTGATGAATATTTTGACCATAAATGTACCTTTTAAATTATAAAATACAATATTTTGGTCATTCCAACCAAACTAAGAATCAGAATGGAATGTGTTTCATTCCTATATTTAAAAAATGAATCAATAATTGTTGTATTAATGTTTTATGATAATCTGATCTCATTTTCAAGTAATTGAGATCTTGATTCATATTTTGAACTAAAATATCTTTTTTAAAATTAAAAACCTGATTTTTTAGTAAATATGAACACACTACATATCTTAATGTTTTTTGTATTATTCTTAAATAAAAAAAAGAATCAATAGTTATTCTCATAATAGTTGAAAACGATATGAGTATGTTTTCATCGAATTGAGAATGTGATGCATTTTTTTAACTAAAAATTCAACATTAAATTGAAAAATAAAAACTTTTGTTCCTTACAACCACACATGGAGTTATAATGACATGTGGTTTATTTTTACATTCCACAAATATATCAAATATTTTTTCCCTATTGTTTCATGGTTGTACGATCTCATTTTCTCATAATCAATCATGTGATGCATAATTTAAAATAAAATTTCATATTTAAAATTTAATCACACATTTTTCGTCATTCATCCCACACCACATATTAGAATAACATTTATTTTATTTCTTATTGTATAAAATGAATGAAATACTATTAATAAGAGTATCAAGATAATTTGAGCACATTTTATCAGTGTTAAGTATGTGACACACACTTTGAACCTCATAAGAGTTTAAAAAAGTAAAATAAACATTTGGTCATTCACAACACATGTTTGAATGATGTGAGATTCACTTTTACAAGACAAAAATATTTAAATTTGTTTTTTAACACCCTTTATTTTAGAAAATTTTTACCTTCATTAATCTATATGATCATTTCTCTTAAATAATTTTATATATATCTTTTTTAAATGAAATAAATTTTATTATAAAATAAGTCTTATAATAAATGAATAAACCTAACACTTAAATAATTCATAATGAAATATTAAACCAAAAGTACCTACCATTAATTAATACATGACATGAATTATTACATACCATGGTTAATTACATCTGTTATAATTTCATAAACTAAAAGGGGATAATAAATATAAAAGAATATTGTCATTACAACTAGAAAACCTTATGTATCATCTTCATCATTGAGAATCACCAATATTTGAAGTAAAAATATGATGATAAAGATAATATTTAATAGATAAAGAATCATCCTTAATCCTAAATGAGTAGTTTTATTTTTTAAGTGAGAATAGAATGAATTGAGGATTTTAGTAAGTATGTAAATGAGGAAAAAATCAGAATGTTATAAATATGCTAGTGGAAAATATGGTCTTTGGAAAAATGTATTTTAGATATATGGTCATTAGATATAAACATTATAAGGACCCAAACCATAGTTTCTAGGACTCCGTGCTAATAATATGTGGAGTAAAGTTTTTTAAAAAAAATAACTGAATATTTACACAACATACTACAGAATAGAGGATATTTTACCAACCCATGTCTTGGAGAATTAAGATCCAATATTACATTTAAATAAAATTATACAATTTACAACAAATATTATGTAAAGTAACATCAAATCAATGCTTCCACATTAGTATTTCATCATAGCACTTCCATTAAGCTTGTAATAATTATTTTAAATACATGGGGTGAGCACATACAATGCCTAGTAAGGGGTTTAAAAACCATAAATAAAAACTTTTCTTTAAATTTTTTTTTTAAAATACATTCATTAAAATAATGAAATTAATATTTCACATAACATGTCATAACCACTTTCTTAAGAGATTATAAAACAAATTTTAGGATAGCTCATGCTCAAAATTTCTAAACTTCTCTAGTGGTTATAAATAAAATGCATTATAAAATATGCACATACATAAAAAAATGCATGAAACGCCATTTATAAGTCAGAATATGGACACAATTAATTATTAATGTCATACCAAGTGTTCAGAAAAAAAATTACACATAAATTAATATTTATTCCGAATTTCACAGAAACACAATGTCATTTATCAATAAGGTTTGGAAACTTAATATTAATACATATTTTATAAATATTTAAAAATAAAACTTTAATCCATGTCCAATTGGAAATATTAAACTGATTAATACTGGTTCATATAAAATAATCATTATCCATGGATATTTTACTAGTTGAATAATCATCTAGAATTTCACTTTTTAGAATCATGATGAGGGAATGCATAATCGAGGACAATCATAACTTTCTGTCAAGGCCTTGTTCCACTACCACACATAACCATTTTGTCAAGGGTTTATTCCCATACCAAGTTTGTCTCATTAGACCTTCCAATGCTTAGAGAGGCTATAACGGGCCTCACCTATCGCATAATATGTCTTATGCATTCCTCGTATTTCTAATAAAACAAAGTCTTTAAATCAAAGTATCACATT
This sequence comes from Viscum album, assembly GCA_963277665.1. Taxonomy (NCBI): domain Eukaryota; kingdom Viridiplantae; phylum Streptophyta; class Magnoliopsida; order Santalales; family Viscaceae; genus Viscum; species Viscum album. The sequence goes on along the minus strand of OY728119.1, from coordinate 1,677,289,061 downwards.
CCAATTTTATTTTTTAAAATACAAATCATAGATGAAAATAAATCCATTGATAAATTATTGAGGTACATAAACTCTATACAATCCAAAGATTCCATTAACACATTGAAAAGTTTAATTCTTAATCCATATAGTAAAAAAGTATTAATCCCATTAGTTAAAATAGTATTCTTTATTTTTAATGCACAAATAAGATATATAATGGAATAAATACATACATGTTCTTTAAAATTATGTAATTTCATTTATAAATTAAACATTTCCCATAACTATCTATGCAGGACATACCATTGGGGTTCAAAATCAATTTCACATGTGAAATGATATCTTGTGCACATTAAATAATAATTTTTTTTACTAGTCACATAAAATGATGAAAATTTCCATTTACATACTATGGTTACAAAAAAATAATATCCATAAAATAATGGAATAAAAATAAATTTGATTTTCATATATGCATTTGGAAATAAAATATTAACCCATTTTAATCAAATAATAAAATATACACATATATATGTACAAGAAATAATAACTCTAAAATCATGAAAATAAACCCTTTAAAAATTTTAAGGCACACAATAACCAAACCTTATTTTATTATTGTTTTCCATTATAAATCATAGATTATATTAACATAGAAAAACCATATTTTTATTTAAAATATATATATTCAAGGTTTAATAGGTTCACTTATATATATACACTCAAACATTAATCAGACATGCACTTATATTTATATATAAATGTATAAACATTAACCATCAAGAAAAATTCACTCATTCAAAACTAAATTTCTTGACACATACACTTCACATAATTATGTGGAATATTATTATTCATCCATGTATTTAAATATTTCATTCATAACCCATAAAAATCCATTTCAGGGTATTTTTGATGGATGTAAAATTTATTCAAAGCACATGAGTATTCCTGGTTATGGCCATATGTCAAAAATCATAAATGGTATGCACATAAAATGATTTTGGTTTCATAAAATTTAAAATTGTCAAATTTTAATTTCTAAACATAGTTTTAACTTAAATATGTCACTTACGTAATTCATTTGAAATAATTGGTGATGCTTAAATATGAAACAATCCAATACTTAAAATTAATTAATAAAAAACTTGAATACTCATAATGGTCACACACACACAGAGAGATATATATATAGTCTGAAAACATTAAGAAATATATGTGTATATACACATGTATATGCATATATACATATATGTGTAATTTTTTTGGGTAGGAATAACATAAAAGCACACCCTTTCAATGAAATGACTTTAGAAAATAGATCCTTTGAATCCAGAAGATCCTTTTTCATATGAAATTTAAATTAAAATGATTTGATCATACATGTATAATTATATATATATATATATTACATACATATAGGTTAACAAAATCAATTGAATATAATAATATTCCTTATAATGAAAGGGTTTTAAAAAAATAAACCCATTGAACCTATAAGAACATATTATATATTCAAATTTTATTCAAAATATATAATAATACATGTATATTATATATATATATATCTATGTATAAGTTTAGAAAACCAATTTCAAATAATGAAATACCTTAGTAGTTTCAAATTAGGTAAAGATACGAGTTATTAGAATCAGGACAGAGAGGGAGAGCTTGAAAGAATAATTCTTGAGATGTACTTGGGTGTGCAATGTGAGGGTTTTTAAAAAACCTTGTTGCAATTTTTGATCAAAATAGGGTAAATCCAATATGACAAAAATGTTAATCAACTTGAAAATTGGTTAATTGACACCCAAATTTATAAAAAAAAATAAGGAAAGATGGGGATCTGAGCATAAAGGGGGTGTTGTAGGGTGGAAAGATGGTGTTACGAGAAAGTGTAAATGAAGATGGGTCGTCATCTTCAATGGTGATGAGGACTGGTTTGATTTAGTGTGGACAAAGGAAGGGAGGGATGGATGGTCCATATGGGTTCTAATCTGATCCAAGGGTGTAGATTAACCCTAGAAAATTTTTAATAGAGGAATCAAGAGGTTGGTAAATTGATGTCCTAGATTAGGCTACGATTTTGATCATGCAATCAAGATTAATCCATGAGATTAAAAACATGACAGACGTCTGAGATCAGATCAGTGAGATCAGACGAACATGGCTGATCTTGTGTTTTTAAAAAACATTAATGGTCTGGATCTGATGTGGCCATATTAAATAGCTAAAGAAAACCATGAAAGAATTTATGCGGCGGTGGGGTTTCAACCAGGGATCGATGCCGACATATGGGATCTTGTGCAGTGAGATCAGGCGGTTGAGATCACATGCCCCTATAAAACCTTCATCCCACATCGAAACCAGGAATATTTTCAGACTCCTTTATATGGCTTGACTCTTATGCCTTCCACTCAATGAAACAAACACATAGAGGGGTCCTTATACACGGGACCCCATCCATGGTCATTGGCCCACCGAATGCGTACACCCTATCCTATGCTACCACTAGTGCGTGACCTGTCTCATGCCATGCCTAATTGGGGGTATGATATATTGTTGTTCAAGACAACATAAAGAGCCTAGGTGCTCGGGTAGATGTCTCCTATGGCTAGGGTTGACCCCTTTAGGGTTCTCTAGCCTTGTTGAGGAGTCCCCATATTTTTTCACACATGAAATATATATGATTTTTACACTTGAAATATATAATTCTATAAAATAAATTATAATAAATTATTTCTATTAAAAGTTTAATATGAATACACTTATTTTAAAACATGATATGGAATTCTTTTAAAATTTTACATTTACTTAAATACACACATTTATTAAGTAAAAATTTTTCTTATAAACATTCAAAAACCTTTCAGTACATAAAGTAGTAAAAATAATTAAAATACTTAAAAAACATAAATACATAGAGTACTTAAAATAGTCAAAACTCTTAAAATAATTAACTATTATAAATTCTTATAACCGTTACCAAAACCAACGGTCATATTAAAAACAATAGTCGCCTTAAGACCCCAATGAGTACTTAACCATATAAATACCTATCTAAGGCATCAATGATCAAGATCATTTCATTTTTAAGATGATGGTGTGAAACATTCCCTTAACTCTCTATATTTTTTCATTCTTCTACAATTTATTTTTTTGGGGGATTCAAGAGATGAGGGCTTCTTAATAAATCTTTTTGTGATATTGTGTGGTCTTCCATTTGTTCTTTTAGGTCTTGCGGTGAGTTTTCATGAGTAGTTGTAATCCCTTGTACCAATGTAATATTATAAAGTTTTCATAAAACGTTTTCCTTTTCTTTAGTGTATTTTGAAATTAAACATGACAATATGCATTAACACATGAATAATGATGATAATAACTAAAATTATTATTATTAAATATATTATTATGTTTGTGACGTTACAATATCCCCCTTAACAAAATTGTGCCCTCACAATTATATTGTACTCATACGGTTCTAAAACACCAACCATCGAACCAAATCTTCAATGTCCCTAATTTTGTTTAATTATGATTAATGAATTAAAAAATTACATGAGAAAATTTTAATTTATACCTTTACTAGGTCCACAACCATTGATAATTCATTGATTACCTCAAGAAGATTCCACGTGTAGTTTTTTGTTCCTAAATTTCTCTTGGCTAGATACACCTTGAGTATTTAGGGTCAAAACTATGCATAAAACACCGAGGTTTCTATAGAAAGGCATGGGAGGTATGGAGCTCAGAGAGTTCGGAATGGACTCATTCCTTATAGATCTGTTGAACTATCTCATTCCTAAGAGTTTTGATTTTATAGAGTCTCCCATACATACTAAAACATAAAATATGGAACAGATAGGATACTCTAAGCTCACCCTCCGTTGTAGCTTCTTATAATTTTCTTAAGGCTATGTAATTCTTAGATAGAGTGAACATATAAATATACCTTCATGATACTTTCCCCTATGCCTATATTCTGCAAATTGAGCATTTTCTATATGGTGATAGTCATAACTTTATCCTGGGTAGAATCGATGCATATTTCGGCTGATTGACACCTGGTAGAGGTGTTTGCAGGATATACGCAGGTTTGCAAAAGGCTGGAATGCTTCTGAACATGACTTCAAAATTAGGATCTCAAGTTGTTCAGTAGGGAGAGAGAAAAACTTTTTGGTGAACCCATGCCTTCAATATGAAATATTAAGAAGGAAAATCTACTTAGGGACACATACTTAAATCAGTGGTTCTCATTCTAGTTTTATAAAATTATATATATCGTACCTCTGATACCAATTTTAAGGACCTAGACCCCAGTTTCCTAGAGGCTCTACTAAAAATAAGTTGTGTAAATTTGTTTTGAAAAAGTAACTTAAGATTTACACAACATACTACATAATAGAGAATTTTTTTTGGCCTAGGTTCTAGACAATTATAATCCAATATTACATTTAAATACAAATGTAAAATTTCGAATAAAAATTACGCAAAGTACCATCAGATCAACGTTTCCAAATTAGTATTTCATCATATCACTTCCACTATGCTTGTAATAATGATTTTAAATACATGGGGTGAGCACATATAATTCTATGTAAGGGGTTATAAATCAAAACCATAAAGAAGAATTTTACATTAAAACATTTCTTTAAAACACATGCATTAAAATCAGGAAATTAATATTTCACATAACATTCCATCAAAATTTTCTTAATAGATTATAAAATAGGTTTTAGGATAACTCATGATCAAAATATTTAAAATTATATAGGTGTTATAAATAAAATTAATTATAAAATATGTACATACTTGAAAAAAATCATGAAAAATCCAATTATAAGTCATACTATGGCCACACTTAATTATCCATGTCATACCAGGTGTGTAGATACAAATTTTCACCTAAATTAATATTTATTCAGAATTTCACAAAAAAAATTGATGTCATTTATCATTATGGTTTGGAAAATAAATATTAATCCTTCTTTTCTATATATTTAAATATAATACCATAAGCCATTAGAACATTGAAATATTAAACTGATTAATATTGGTTCATGGAAAATGATTATTAGCTATGGATATTTTACTATTTGAATAATCACATGGACTTTCACTTATTAGAATCATTTTGAGGGAATGCATAATGGAAGGCAATCATAACATTATTTCATGTCCCCGTGCCAAGACCATACGTAACCATTTTTTCAAGGCCTCATGCCAATACCTATTTTGTATCATGAGACCTTGGGATGCATCTATGGGCTATAGTGGGCCTTACCCATCAAATAATAAGTCATATGAATTCCTCACAAGTCTAATAAAAGTAATTCTTTAAATCAAAGTGTCTCATACCACATTGATTTATTTAAATCCAAATCATAGATGAATGTAAATCCATTGATAAATTATTGAGGTACATAATATCTAAAGAATCAAAAGTGTATCATAACACTTTGAAAAGTTTAATTCTTAATCCAGATAATATAAAAATATTAATCCCATTACCTAAAATAGTTTTCTTTATTTGTAATGCACAAATAAGTTATATAATGAAATAAATACATTCATGTTCTTAAAAATCCATAGAATGTATTTTAAAAATTAGATGTTTTCCCTAACTATAAAAATAGGACATACCATGGGGTGAAAATGTTATTTCACACATGAAATGATAGCATGAAAACATTAAATAATAACCTTTTTAGATTGTCACATAAAATGATGACTATTTCCATTTAGATACTATGCTTACACAAAATCATAACCATAAAATAATAGAATAAGAATAATTTCTAATTTTGTATATGGATTTGGAAATAAAATATTATCCCCTTTTAATTAAATATTAAAATATACACATATATCAGTATAAGAAATAATAACTGTAAAATCGAAAAAATAAACCCTTTAAAAAAATTTAAGGAACACAATAACAAAACATAGTTTTTTATTGTTTTCCATTAAAAATTAGAGATTATATTCACATATTCAAACTATAGTTTTATTTAAAAAAGGTATTTTTCAAGGTTTAACATGTTCTCTTATATATGTATAAACAAACATTAATCACCCATGCACTTATATTTATATATAAATGTATAAATATTAACCATTATGAAAAAATCATTCATTCACAACTAATTTTATTAACACATACTCTTTGCACAATTAAATGGAATAAAATTTTCCATCAATGTATTTAAATATTTCATTCATAACCCATAAACATACATTTGAAGATAGTTTCTATGGATGTAAAATTTATTCAAAGCACATGAGTATTCCTGGTTATTTCCATATGTAAAAAATAATAAATGTTATGCACATAACATGATTTTGGTTTCATAAAATTTCAAAATTTTCAACTTTTAATTTCTAAACACAATTATAACACAAATATGTCACTTACATAATTCATTTGAAATAATTAGAGATTCATAAATATGAAACAATCTTTAACCAAAAATTTATTAATAATGACACAAATTTCCTAATAAGAACTTGAATTCCCATAATGGTCATATATATATATATATATTCTGAAAACATTAACTAATATATGTTTATATACACATGTATATTAATATATGCATATATATAATTTTTTTCTAGGAATAACATAAAATTACTCCTTTACAATGAAAAGATTTTAGAAAACAGATTCTTTGAATCAAGAAGATCCTTTCGCATATGAAAATTAAATAAAAAAGATTTGATCATACATGTATAATTATATATATATATATATATTCCATAAATATAGGTTTAAAAAATCAATTGAAACTAATATAATTCCTTAAAACAAATGGTTTTTAAAAATTAATCCCTTTGAATCAAGAAGAATATATCACCTATGAAAATTGTATTCAAAAGAAATAATCATGCATATATATATATATATGTGTGTATAAGTTTAAAAACCAATTAAAAATAATGATATCCCTTACTATTTTCTAATTAGTGAATGCTGAGAGATGTTGGAATCGAGAGAGAGGGAGAGAGGGTGATCTTCACAGAAGAATTCTCAAGTAGTACCTGGGTTTACAACGTGAGGGTTTTTAAAAAAACCAAAGTTACAATTGTTCATTATAATATGGTAAATCAAAATTCAAAAAATACATTAATCAGCATGAAACATGGTTAATTGACACCCTAAATTATAAAAAAAAGAACCAAAGTGGGGGATTTTAGGATAAAGGGGTGGTGGTAGGGTGGAAGGATGGTGTCACGGGATATTGGAAATAAAGAGGGGTTGTCGGCATCTAGGGTGATGTGGACTGGTTTGATTCACTATGGAGGAAGAAAGAGGAGAGGGATGGATGGTCTAGATGGGTTCTGATCCAATAAAATGGTATAGATTAACCCTAGAAAATTTTTAGTAGAGGACTCAATCCGTTGGTAAATGGATATCCTAGGTGAGGCCACAATTCTGATCGTAAAGTTGTAATGGATTCGCATGATTAAAAATGTGACGGACAAAAAAGTTTATATCAGAAAGATCGGATGTTAAAAAGTGATCTCTTGTTTTTAAAAAAAATGAATGCTCTAGATCTAACGTGGCCTGATTGGATAACTGAATAAAACCATATCATAATTAATGTGGTAGTGGGGTTTTGATTGGGGATCGGTGCGGATGACTGAAATCTCGTGGAGTGAGATTGGGTGGCTGAGATCGCGCGCCCCCGGAAAACCTTCATCCCACATCAAAACTGGGAGGGCTTCAGGACTGATTTATAAGGATTTATGGAACTACCTTCTACTTAATGAAACAAACACACACAATAGGGTCCTTATAAATGGGACCCCATCTACGGGCCTTAGCCCACCTCATGCATACACCCTCTCCAGCGCTCCCACCGGTGCTCGACCTGCCTTATGCCATGCCTACTTGGGGTTTTTCTCCAGCTCTACTCTAGACAACATGAAGAGCCTAGGTGCTCGATTGGACCTCTCATATGGTTAGTTTCAACCCCTTTAGGGTTCTCCATCCTAGTTGAGGCGTCCCCATATTTTTTTAACACTTGAAATATATAGTTTTATAAAGTAATTGATATCAATTTATTTCTATTAAATCATTAATAAAAATTAACTTATTTTAAAACATGAAAAGGTATTCTTGTAAAATTTTACATTTACATAAAAACACATATTTATTTACTAAAAAATATATTTTTAAACATTCAAAAACCTTGAAGTACTTAAGGTACTTAAAATAATTAAAAAACGTAAAACACTTAAATACTTATAATTCCTAAAATAGTCAATGCATTTAAAAGATGTAACAATTATAAAAATTTATAACTATTACCAAAACCAATGGTTACATTAAGACCCCAATGGTTACTTAGCCTTATAAATACTAATCCAAGGCATCAATGGTCAAGCTCATTTCCTGTTTTAAGAGGATGGTTCACAACATTCCCATGACACTCTGTATTTTTTATATTCTTTTCACAATTTCTTTTTTTTATTCAAGGGATGAGGGATACTCAATCGGCCTTTTTGTGATGTTGGGTGGTCTTTTTTTTTGTTCTATTAGGTCATGGGATGATTTTTCTTGAGTAGTTGTAATCCCTTGCATCAATGTAATATTATAAATTTTTCATAAAATGTTTCCCTTTATCTTTAGTGGATTTTGAAATAAAACATTCCAATACACATTAACACAAGAATACATATATAGGAATATTTAATAAACAATAATTGAATCATAATAAAATTGGTCTAGTCAATATGACATGGTAAATAAATGAAAAACACACGCTACTAATAAACTGAGAATGAAACTGCATGCATTGATTTTTTCATAGTGAAAACCTCATGGATAGTGATAACTAAAAATGAATAAAGAGAATTATTATTAATTGGAAAACATGTATCTGGAAAAAGATACCACTATACCATCTAAATGGTTTTTTCCTATCATTAGATTCCCATATCCTTCTGTTTTGGAAACAAACTTGAAGGGTTTGTCGCAAACTGACTGGTCTCATTAGACTTGTTGATGAATCAAGGGGATATAGTGGCCCATACAAATCACTAAAAGTCCAAATAATTATTTATTAAAAGGTTTAATACAAGTAAAATATGCCTTCTCAATATCTGTATAGACTAGAGGATACAAATTCATCAATATTTTCATAGTTAAAACAATATTCAAATAAACACTGTATGTAAAAGGGTATATGTCATAATCCAATAATCTTATATATTAAACAAGAATATGTATATATAATATATTTACAATTTAAAATGAAAATATATCCCAAATATGAATTAGGACACCACATATGAATGATTATGTTCACAATACCAAGTAAATCACAGTGAAATGGAAACCGAAACAAAGTCCCTTACAACATTGTAATCAATTGAGTTAATAATCATCAAGTAAATCATTGAATACCTTTAATATAAATATAATCCTGATATTATATATCACATGGAAGTAAAAATACACCATGTACATGAAATACGTGGAAAACAATGGAAATATTATGGAGGTAAATGAGAGATTAGAAACCCCTTACCTTATGCCTGAAGGTGTTCTCGCTTGATTTTAATGATGTGAATAATCAAATTTATCTCCATTAATTAATAATTAAAAAACCTATTATACATGTAATTTATTTATTATAACCTTATTAGGTTCATTAATTTCATTTATGATGGGTTTAAGAGGTTCAATTTTATTGTTTTGGAAGCATTTTCTTCTATGGTTTTCATGATCGGTTTACTTGTATTCATGATTGGATGTTTGTTTGAAATGTGGTTAATCATACATAATTGATAATATATATTATTATTCAAATTATAGAGATATAAATTATCTCATAATTATTTTTGTTATATTACATGAGGATGACAAATTAGATAAAAGTTAATGATAAACACTTGGATTACCATGGTGGTTTTCTGCACAATGAACTTGGTTTGTTTTATTATTTTATATTATGAGTGTGTAAGGATTCCGGAACATAGAATAAGATAAAATACATATATTATGATCTTGTTCAACCATTAAAAAGGTTTCATGACCCTTCTTGAAGATATTAATAAAAATTGAAATCATGTCGTCCTTGAATGTGATAAATTAACACATCTCGGACAACATTTTCATTTTTAGTATAAGAAGAGGTGGAAAATAGAGATGATTATGAAATATTCCATTAGAATAATAAAATTAAAATAATTTAAGGTTATGTAATTTTCATAAAATTTGTATGAGGGGAGGTGAGAATATATAAAAAAATAATGGAACTCGTAAAAGAAGTTAAATGAAAAAGGAAGAGAGGTTCACCTCTTGAGTACTCCTCCTTGAGAATCACCTAAAGACTTTTTTGGGAATTTTGGTGAGACCAGAAGGTCTTTTACATGTAGGGAGGTCAAGGTAAGTGTATTTGGTAGAACATAGGTATGTATAAAAGTTTTATTGGTGTGTGAGGAAGAGGGGGGTGAGGGTGGTTTATATAGTATAGAGGAGGAGGGTTTTCATAAAATCTCAATCATTAGATTATTATTTTTCCCTAAGATAAGAAATAGAGATTATTACATGACCAAAAATAGTAATAAGTATATGTGTGTTAAAACCATGTGTGCTTACCTTATCATGACATCATCCATGACTCAACAAATCATGTATTTAGAATTTATCATAATTTATCGTAATTTACTATTCACCAAAAATTCATGTATTTTAGAAAAACAAACAAAATTCACCCAAACCATTTTTTGATGTGTAGAATACAAAAATTTAATTGTTTTTTAAAATATAATTTTATTAATATGAGAAATTTAATTTTTAATTAAAATCATCATTTAATAAAGAAATACTGACAATTAAAATATTAGTCTTCATTTTAAAGGTGCCTCAATTTTATTTACACATTCATGGGAAAGGTTACCATTAATATGGGTAATATTACTATTCAAAAAGGGTATTTTAATATTCATATTGGTATGTTATTATTCATAAGGTATTTTACTATTCAATTAAAATTAACTTGATTCTATCAGACTCCAAATATCACCTTGTTCGCAACCGTTTTTTCCGTTTTTTGAAATTCAAAAAACAAAAGTGGAAAACTTAAGTTTAATGGATAGGTTTTGACATTATTCTATAAATAAACATGTTTTTTCATAGAGACTAAGTTCTTCATGAATTATAGGATATCTAATGAATATAGAGTATTTAAGAGAAACATACCATAAAATGTTAGGGGTGTTATATTCTTCCCTCCTTCAGAAATTTCATCCTATAAATATTTCATGTATATTAATCCCTAAAAATTTGTGGGTGGTTATTCTTCATAACATTTTTAGGTTCCCATGTTTCTTCTTCCATTTTATGGTTTCTCTAAAGAACCTTTACTAGTCTAGTTATCTGATTTCTCAATACTTTCTCCCTTGTGTGAAGAATCTCGATAGGCTCTTCATAGTAAGAAAAATCAGGTTCCAGGTTTATTTTATCATAGGTTATTAAATTAATTGGGTTTGGAATGTATTTTTTTTAACAATTACATGTGCAACACATTATGAATTTTGGGGAGACTGCGTGGAATTTCTAAACGGTAATCTACAACTCTAATTCTTTCCATAATTTCTAATGATCTGATATATGTAGGGCTCAGTTTCCATTTATTATTGTTCCTTAAGACACCCTTCAAATGAGATAATTTTAAAATACCGAAGCATTATTTATAAATAGGTTTAATAAAAGTTCAGTATTATTTCTCAATATCGATATAGATCAGAGGATACTGATTCATCAATATTTTCATAGTTAAAACAATATTGTAAATATAAACTATATGTAAATGGATATACGTCTTAAGGAAATAATCATATCAATGAAACTGGAATATGTATATATCATATATTTATAATTTCAAATGAAAAATTATCCCAAAGGGTAATTAGTTACACCATATAAGAATGATGAGGTGCCCAATACCAAGTAAATCATAATGAAATGGAAACCGAAACAAAGTCCCTTACAACATTATAATAAATTGAGTTATTAATTATCAAGTAAATCACTAAATACTATGAATATAAATATAATACTTATACTATATGTCAAATGTTAGTAAACATACACCACATACAATAAATAAGTGGCTAACAAATGGAAATCTCACAGAAATAAAAGTGATATGAGAAATCTCTTACCTTATGCTCAAATGTGTTCTTGATTGATCTTAATGACGTAAATAATAAAATTTAGATTCATTGAATAATAATTCAAGAACCTCCTATAAATTTAATTTTTTATTATAAAATTATCAGGTTCTTTCATTTCATTTTTATGGGTTTATGAGGTTAAATTTTATTGTTTTGGAAGAATTTTTTCCTTGGTTTTCATGATCATTTTACTTGTATTCTTGAATGTAAGTTCATTTGAAATGTGGTTAAACATCCATAATTTTTAATATATATTATTAATTAAATTAATGATATATAAATGATCTTATAATTAAAATATTAACAAAACCATCCTCCCCTTCACTATATAAACCACCTTCACCCCCTCTTCCTCCCATACCAGTCAAGCTTTGAGACTTACCTAAGATATGCCAAATACACTTCCCAATCCCTCCCCCATGTCAAATACCTTCTAGTATTACCAAAAGTCCAAAATAAAATCCCTCAAGGATATTCTCAAGGGGGATTACTCAAGAGGTGAACCTCTCTTCCTTTTTCATTCAACATCTTTTACAAGTTCCATTCTTTTGTTGCTCTCTCCTCACCTCACCTCATCCAAATTCTATGATAATTCTATTACCTTACATGAACTATGATTTAATTATTCTAATGGAATATTTTATCATCATATCTTATTTTCTCCTCCTCTTATACTAAAAATGAAAACACCATCTGAGATGTGTTGATTTACCACATTCAAGGGTAACAGGTTTTCAATTTATATTAATATCTTCAAGACTAGTAATGAAACATTTTTAATCATTAAAACAGATCATAATATATTTATTTTAGGTAACTAAATGTTTGGGAATACTTACACACTCATAATATAAAATAATAATACAAAACAAGTTCAATGTGCACAAAACCGCCAAGTTAATCCAAGCATTTAGAATTAACTTTTATTTAATAAGTCATCACCATGGTATATAACAAAAATAATTATAAGATAATTTAAATATATTATTAATTTCACTAATAATATATGTTAACAATTATGGATGTTTAACAATAATTCAAATGAACTTCCATTCATGAATACAAGTAAACTGATCATGAAAACCTTGAAAGAAAATGCTTCCAAAACAATAAAATTGAACTGATTAAACCCATAATAAAGGAAATTAATGAACCTAATATGGTTATAATAAATAAATTACATATAGAAGAGGTTTTTTAATTATTAATTAATGATTCTAAATTTGATTATTTAGGTCATTATCAAGAACACCTTCGGGCATAAGGTAAGGGGTTTCTCATCTCACTTTTATTTCCATGATATTTTCATTATATGCCACTTATTTATTGTATGTGGTAAATTGTTACTGAAAATTGATATATAATATCATGATTAACTTTATATTAATGTTATTTAGTGACTCACTTGATGATTATTAAATTGATTGATTGCAATGTTGTAAGGGACTTTGTTTTGGTTTCCATTTCATGGTGATTTAATTGGTATTGTGCACCTAATAATTCTCTTTATGTTTACTTGTATGTAACAATACTTGAAAATGTTATTAATAAAATATAAAATATTTAAATTATATATATACATCCAATTATAATTTTATAATTTTTTTTGATAAAATAACCTTTTAGCTCGGTTGAAAGGAAACCCTTACATGAATCGAGTGCCCAAGAATACATGGCCCAAAGGAAAAAAGGAACAAGCCCCAAACTACAATAGCTCCTCCTTTATTCCTTATATCCACTCATTCTAGTCTCCTCTATGAATATTTCTTGTTCATTTCCTCTAATTATATGGTCATATTGTTTCTAGCCACTTTACATTTGACTACCCTTGAACCATATTGTACTCCGTTATTCATAATTTGATTGATTTCCAACCAAGAGGCCCAATAATTTTTCATGACTTAAAGGACCAAATTCATGGCCTGGAAGCCCATATCTGATGAATAGTACCACTACTTTGATTCCTCATTTACAATACTCGCACTGCCATAGTGCTATAGCACCATAAAAATTAATCACCCCCATGTTTGAATACGGATATGATGTAAGATTATAAGGATGATTTACTACTTAGGAAAGCCTCCAACTTTATATATATATATATACATGAATAAAACCTTAATTTGTTTTTGGGTATAAAATAATTGATATATAAATAATTATAATAATTATATATATTCCTCATATATGTATTTTAATTAATTTTTTTTAAAGGGTGGTGCCTTAGTCAAAGACCAAAGCACGATTTATTGAAAAAGAAACAGGTTAAAAGAGTCTAAAATATGGAAATTTATTACAATATTTATCATAAAAAGGGAGAAAATCACAAGACAAGTCATCCTACCATGTAATGTCTCGGTTAACCCCCTTGTTGGCAAGACCATCAGCAACCACGTTCACTTTATGAAATGCATGAGTGGAAATGTAGTTGATATCCGAGAGTGAAGCAACGCAATTCATTCAACAGGGAGTAAGTGTCCTTTCAAGATGCACCACCCATTCCTAATAGCTTGGACAATTGTAGTTTAATCACTTTCAATCCAAAGATTATTCCAACCTTTTTGTTTGCCCAGGTCCGCGGCATGTATAACCCCCATCATTTCTGTTTCCAGAGATGATACCATACCACAACCTATAAAGAAGTAACCCTGACACCTACCAAGATAGTATCTGAAAATGGCTCTACGTCCAACAGGTCCCGGGTTTCCTTTAGAAGCACCATCATCAATCAATTTGATCCATCCTAGAAGCGGAGCTTTCCATAAAACCTCAAAAGTACATCTTGGTGGCCTATAGGAACCAGTAATCCGAAGTCGGTGAAGAATCTCAAAGTCACCCACAGATTTGTCACAGTACACTTTTTGAATTGAGGCATTATCTTGAATGGCTATGAGGATCTGTGTCTTACCTACATTGAGCCTGGATGAGTAGTTCTTATACAGAATATTATTTATATCATGCTAGATCTCTTGTAGGAGTTCATCCACCATAGTCAAAAAGAGATTATCAATATGTGGAGAAAATTTGCAGTTAACACAACGATGAAATTGAGAGTTGATAGAATCAAGAATTAACCATCTGCAACCCAAAATTTCAAGAATTTAATTCCAAAGAGATACAGTTGTTTCACAAGATAGAAAAAAAGTGATTAGCATCCTCTCTATGTTGATTGCACATGGGAATCTAGAACAAAGTTAAATCCCAAAACATTGTAGGCAAGCATCAGTAGAGATCCTGTTATAAGAAATACACCAAATTAGAGTAAGTCTATAGGGATTAATCTAAGGTTTACTAAAATCTTTCAACCAACATAGACCAGAGTCAGAATTTACAAAATGTTTAAGGTAAAATCTTTTTGAATCTAAAACACCATTATAATAAGTTTCCTAGATGAGGGAATCCTCAGATTTATAGAAGGGATAGTTTTGAATAACATGATTGATTCTATTAGGAAAAATGATTTCATGGGAAATAATTACATCCCTAATAGTGGAGTTGATGTTGATAAGAGGAGTAGTGGAAGGAAGCATGGAGATTAAAGGCACCCAGTCCATTTATCAAGTCAAAATTTCATAGAGGAATTAGCACTGACCATCCATCTAGAGTTGTTCATAATGTTGGTGAAGGATTTCCTAATGGACAGCCAGATGGAAGAAGTAATGTAGCTTAAATTTACATTCTTAAGTTTAGATATGAATATTTTTTTGAGAAAAGCCATATAATCATATTTATTATAAATCAACCTCCAAGTCATTATCGCTTGAATAGATTCATTAAAAAATTTAAGCTTTTTTATCCCTAGATCACCCTTGTCCAAAGGATTACAACAAGTGAACCAAGTAATGGTCACAAGCTTCCTTTCAATCATACTACTGGTCCAAAAAAAATTTAATGTAAACATTGAGTTTATTAAGGAGGCCAGCAGGGCACTTGTAAACCATCATTGAGTAGACTATTTTGGAGACAATTTTATATTTTACAAGACAAATTCTGCCAGCCATAGAGAGAAATTTTCATTTCCAAGAAAAGAGTTGATTGGTTATCTTATCAACAATGTTGGAGAAGTAATTGGATTTCAGTCTTCCCTAGAAGATAGTATGTAACGCCCCGACCCCAGCTACCCAGAGTCGGTGCATTACTTCGTAACATTGGCATGATCACAAAAGATCAAGTCTCGAAAGACCGATTAGTTTAGTAGCCTTGGAAACACTAGATACATTCATAAATGTTACATTACATCATAAGGTAAAAAACTACAATAACAAAGTCTCTATAGTCCACACTCATATCCTCTTCTGACTATCCCTGCAGGTCATTCATAAAATACTTCTTCACATCCTGGAAAATATTAAAACATTGAAAGGGGTGAGCTCAGATGCTCAGAAACGATAACAATATTGCGGAAGCCTTCATAAATAAACATTAACATTTAATGCAATGTATAACTAAAACAAAAGCCTTTTAAACTTGAATATCAACATAATATGGCAAAAGTAAACTGAGATAATTCCATTTACTTGTTCACATGGATATTCTACTGGTCGAATAATCACATGCAATATCAATAACCACTTTCATAATGATGGAATGCATAATGCCAGACTATCAAAACCACGTAGCCAAGGCCTCATGCCAAGACCACAAATAAGATTTTGTCAAGGCCTCATGCCAAGACACTAGTTTGTCTCATGAGACCTGCCGATGCATCGAGGAGCTATAGCGGGCTCCACCCGTCACTTATTAAGTCCAATTCATTCCTCATATGAATAGGTTTAAACATATCATAAACCATAACATAGTCATATCACATAAAACATGCATAAAGGAAACATAATATTTCCACATTTCAATCACAAGATATCAATACAACACATTGATATAATAAAAACGATTTCAAAACCATTTTCAATACCAAAATAAAAGAAAGTTAAAACATCGTATTTATTTTTCATTAAAAAAAAGTGATGGCTTGTAGAGGAAGCCGAAACTCAAATAATGGTCACGGCGGCGGAGAAGTCGTTGTCGCCGCATAAGTACGGAAAGAAAAACATTCCCTTTTTTTCATTTAGTAAAACGCTTCGTATAAAAAATATTCCTTTTGGATAAACGTAAAATTCAAAGGGGTTTATACACCGTATAAAAGAAAGTTGTGTATAAAACCAAATATGCCTCAATGAAAGGATTTTGAGACGAAGTCCCATACAAAGATCATTTTTAAAATAAAATAGATATATTATGTGTATTCACTATAATTACACATAAATAAAGTACAAATACAAGATATTACATAACAATATAATGACATAATTTGAAAGTAGGAGATTAACCCAAAGAATGGAAATTGGGTTATGAAATTCCCTTACCTTGTGTCCGACTTGACTCAACTGTTCTTTAACCTCTTGAATAATAAACTAGAGTTAATATCTACCTTATTAAGAACCATTTTCAATTTCATTATCCTTTTTATATCACTTATTACAATGTTATGAACATTATGTAATTATTTAAGTTAATAACGGTCGTTTTGTCGATATTTGGTACTTGAGTCAACAATAAACCTCTTATAATTACAAGTTGTTCATGTGGTGAAATATCCATTATATCCAGAATTATATTCATTATGTAGATATAATATATATCATATATATCCAGTATATACATTCATTCATAATATTACGTAACATTTAGAGGTAAGAAATGAAATGCACTGTTCATGGAGACGATAAGCCGTACGTACGCATGATCGCTACTTTCATTTCTATTTCGTATTTAATGGAATGAAATCATAGTGATATAAATGTATAATATAATTCCAGTATAATATATCATATAATACCATTTACTCCATCCTTTATACATCCCACATATGGTATTAACGATTCAAATCACTTTGAGGGGGCGGTAGTCCGCACTTCCTAAAATGAAAATATCGCGTTTATCCATAATGGAAACCATAAAGTATGACATAAATGAGAAATACAGAAGCATAAGGAAAACATAAGCATATTATATATCATATATAAATATAGTGACATCTTAATGGCCACCTTTGAAGGTGTTATATGAGTGTTGAACAATCATCGTTTCGTGAGACAGAAATTCGTCATCCACAGAAACAGTATATTCTTTAACCATTAGATGTAGGTGTGTGTAAGTGTAGCTCGAATACTTCTTATAAAAACATCCTAGTATATTGAGGATACTGGGTTTGTTACAAAAGAATTGAATAAAAAGATTTTATGGGGTTGGAGAAGAAAAATTAAACAAAATAACATAAGAGAAGACATTACCTTAAAATCGGGTAACTCTTTTGATTTGAGCCAAAGGCTTCCTTGGGAAGAATTCTGCCCAAAGTTAGGCTTCTAGGAGTAAGGGAGGGAAGTTGGGAGAGTATTTGGGCAGAGGTTGGCCGAGCCAAAATGCTTTGAAAGTGTGAGTAATGTGGTAGAGGTGGGGGCCTTTTATAAGTGGAGAGGAGGGGCACTCTTGGAAAGTAAAGAAAAGTCACTTTATTATAAAATGAGTTTCGGATTTTAGAGGTCCCACACTTATATAATTCGAGGCTAAGGTGATAAGGGTTCGAAATATCCTCATAAAATAGGTTTTTGACAAGTGTAAGCCTTAGATTTTACATTATCCTTTCATTTTATTTAAATCGTTAAATAATGAGGTCATCACTGCATCATCATGATGTCATAAATAATTTAATTTATTTAATGTCTAAAAATTATAAAAAAAATACTATGATGTAGGAAATATTTTTATATTTCCAATGAATATTTATAGTCAAAAATATGACTTGTATAACCCCATGTAAAAATTGTTTTAGTAAAACATTTCATGTTTGTGTCATTTTTTACTTTAACATTAAATAAAAGGTATTTATGTCATTTTCCAACTAAAGTGGTTCCATGGGATCCCCAAGTTGACCCATGGATTTTTTTGGTCGGCCATGGAACATACAATGAGGTTAGGACATGTTTCAAGCTCATCTCATATTATTAAAACATTATTTTTACCTTAAACTACACTAATTACCTCTAATCGCGATTAAGAACTTAAAAGTTACTATTCACCAAAAATTATTTTAATCTCATTGAACCACATTTTACTTCTTAATGACAACCATGTATGTAGGATTTTTTAAAATCAAAACATAGAAGTGGTAATATTTCATTTAAACGAATAATCAGTTATTTAACTACCACTTAGTGGTTTCACTATTCATCAAAAATTGAAGTTTTTCAGAACAATGTAAAAATTTCACCCTAAGCTATAATTGATATTCTGATTTCAAAAATGATGTCTATTTTACAAAATTCCAAACATATAAGTTGCATTAATTAATTTTATAATTAATTCCCGCTGTCACAACAAATAGCGTGTTTTTAAGAAACAATTTATATCAAAAGATTGGCAATTATTTATGTCCAATTTCAATGTTAAATTAATTTATTAATGACCACCATTGGATAAAATGGTAAAAATATATTCTAATTATACTTTAAAACCACTAAATAGTATAATTTATCACTATAAATTATTTTGATTTAAAAATTTGTTTTAAGTATTTTTCAATATTCATAAAAAAATTGGAAGTTCACATAAAGTTACAAAAAATTCAACTTAGGATAATTTTGATATTACGAATACAAAAATGAAGTCCATTTTGAAATATAAAATTTATATAAATTTAAAAAGTGGTTATTACTATTCATAACGGCTAATTTGATTAGTTTCGGTGTGTTAGAACTCAAAGTTGCGTACAATGCAAGCTATTGCATTATTGAATGAGAAGCGTATCATGGAAGCTCGGGGTGTTACATTCTCCCCTCCTTCAATAAATTGCATCCTCTCAATTTGAAATTTTTCTTTGAAAATAAAAGGTTGAAAATAGAAAATACCTTTGTGGAAAACCCACATCGGAAATAAGGTTAATAAATATATAACATTAAAAGAAAGAAAGATAAGTACAAAGGTCACCCAAGATAGCCCATTCTAGGATTCTATGAAAATATGGATATGGAGGAGAAACAAACCATCAAGTTCTGATGGAGAGTTATAGAAAACAGGATTAGCTGAAAGTTTAACTACAAGAAAATCACAAACTTGTGATTGGTTAAACGATCATTGATTCCCCAGTAGGAAAAGTTAACAGAAAACATTTTTGTTTTGAGTTAACTTTTATAAAGTTGAGGAATTTATTTAGTAGATTTACTAATAACGTAAGGGAATATACATACTTGTCATGTAGACTTTCATTCTTTAATAAATTTTTACCACAAACCCATCTTTCACTCTAAAAGGTAATACAACTCAAAAATATTCTATTTATCATAATTGTATAAGGTTCCAAATATTAACACATACCATTTAGATTAGTAAAACTATTTTGTAATAACCAGGGACTTCATGTAGGCCAGTGGTAGGTAATAAAGGCATGTCCCACTATGGTTGTGGGTTCGATTCCTGCAGCTTTGTCCGACGTGACGGGTTATGCCCCACCCTGCAGGTTGTCCTTTTCCTAAAACTATACTATTCCAAAAATAATCTTCATAAATGTTTTAACCTTAAACTATACTATCCAAAGTTCAACTTAATCCATTCCAACCTTTATAGTTATCCAAAATACCTCCGTCCAGACTTTCTCTAAAAGGTCTCTAAATTCCAAAATCAATTGTATCATCAGATTCCTCAAACAAGGTAAAGTTTATCTTATTGTCACATACAAAAATATGATTACCTTAATCATATTAAAACCTTAATGAAATCAAAAAGTACTGCAGTACAATCACATTATCCTTATAACCAGAATATAATACTTCAGTCCAAAAGCACCAATACATTAATTATTCTGCTTCAACTGTAGTAACAGCATAAGATTGTCCTTGATCCCTTGGCCTTTTCTGAGGTAAGTTTCCCTAACGCTTAGGACATTCATTTGCATAATGTCCCATTTCCCTACAATTATAGCATTCAACATTGATAGCCTCTTTCTTTCCCTTGCAATCACGCGCCTGGTGACCTTTTTCCCCACATTTATAGAAAACTCTCATTCCTTTTAGGCAAGTACCAGGGTGATTCTTCCCAAAATTATCGCATAATGGAAAATCTTTCTTTCCATTTTTCCCTTTATTTTTCTCTTGTTCCACCATTCTCTTCTTCTCTTGCTTTACTTTGTTGTCATAAGACTTAGAGAATTCATTTTCTGTCTTGATAGAACACGAGACAATATCTTCGTATGACGAGAAGGTTTGTGAGACTAATGCTCGACGGAGAAATGGTTTTAACCCATCAAAGAAACAATCAATCTCACTTCTTGGGTTACGTATATAATCTGAATCATGCCTCGCTAACCTTGTAAAGTTAGCCTCATACTTTGCGACATTCTCATCCTCCTTCTGCCTCAGACTCAGAAATTGCCTTTCCATATCTGCTTGACGGTAATGAGGAAAGTATTTTTCTAAGAAAAGCTCTTTTAACTCCCTCCATTCCATATTCGATACATAATCATCTTCCTTTGTGTTTGGAATCAGCGACCACCACTGATCGTCATCTCCAGTGAGGCGGTAAACTGCCATGACAACCTTCTCCCTTTCGCTACTCCCCAAGGCATGGAATATTTTCTCTAAGGAGTTTATCCATTGCTCATCTACTAATGGATTTGTACCCCCATTAAATGTTGGTGGTTGTTTCCTCATGAAGCGTTCTAACATTGATCCTCCACGTTGCGGATCAGGGTGCTCCATACGAGTAAGGTTATTATTCATAACCTGAGTGAGTTTTCCGAGTATGGTAATAAGTTGATCAGCACCAGTTGTATCTCCAGATCCACAATAATTATCTTGAGCAGGAGGTCAATCCCTACACGGAGTGTGTGCATTGATACGGTTTCCATTCCTTCCACTAGGCGCCATTTCTAAACAATGGCATAAACTATATTAGTTTATGAATCAAAATACATAATTCCATACTTGTAAAATACTTAACATAAAATGACCTATTTATGGATATAACCCATAATCATAAAAAAGTTTTCTTTGAGGAAGTATATACTCATAACCCTTCATATTGGTTTGTAAAGAAAATGATAATTATCCAAAGCATATCCCCTGGGAGTGTCGTAACCAAGAGTGCACCAAGGCCCGTTGTCGTGCACCAGTTCCCGTTCGAGTCTAGCTCAAAGCGGTGTTTTCAGGTTTTACCCCTAGGTACATTTGTGCCAGAGCCGCCTCTACCTGCGCGTATCCAGACAGGGATGTATTGCTCGGAAAACTCACAAAATCTCTATAATACCAAAATTCTAGGAAGTTATTCTATACTAATCCTCAAAGTCTATCTTTGGGCTATGTGCTCTAATCAGAGTTTATCTAAATCTAGCTTCCAAGTTTAGTACTAAACTGC
The DNA here is from genome assembly GCA_963277665.1 of Viscum album. Lineage (NCBI taxonomy): Eukaryota > Viridiplantae > Streptophyta > Magnoliopsida > Santalales > Viscaceae > Viscum > Viscum album. Next base: position 1,677,266,486 of record OY728119.1, on the reverse strand, counting down.
CTCTGATACCAACTGTAACGCCCCGACCCCAGCTACCCAGAGTCGGTGCATTACTTCGTAACATTGGCATGATCACAAAAGATCAAGTCTCGAAAGACCGATTAGTTTAGTAGCCTTAGAAACACTAGATACATTCATAAATGTTACATTACATCATAAGGTGAAAAACTACAATAACAAAGTCTTCATAGTCCACAATCATATCCTCTTCTGACTATCCCTGCAGGTCATTCATAAAATACTTCTTCACATCCTGGAAAATATTAAAACATTTAAAGGGGTGAGCTCAGATGCTCAGTAAGGATAACAATATTACGGAAGCTTTCATAAATAAACATTAACATTTAAGGCAATGTATAACTAAAACAAAAGCCTTTTAAACTTGAATATCAACATAATATGGAAAAAGTAAACTGAGATAATTCCATTTACTTCTTCACATGGATATTCTACTGGTCGAATAATCACATGCAATACCAATAACCACTTTCATAATGATGGAATGCATAATGCCAGACTATCATAACCACGTAGCCAAGGCCTCGTGCCAAGACCACAAATAAGATTTTGTCAAGGCCTCGTGCCAAGACACTAGTTTGTCTCATGAGACCTGCCGATGCATCGAGGAGCTATAGCGGGCTCCACCCGTCACTTATTAAGTCCAATGCATTCCTCATATGAATAGGTTTAAACATATCATAAACCATAACATAGTCGTATCACATAAAACATGCATAAAGGAAATATAACATTTCCACATTTCAATCACAAGATATCAATACAACACATTGATATAATAAAAACGCTTTCGAAACCATTTTCAATACCAAAATAAAAAAAAGTTAAAACTTCATATTTATTTTTCATTAAAAAAAGTGATGGCTTGTAGAGGAAGCCGAAACTCAAATAATGGTCACGGCGGCGGAGAAGTCGTTGTCGCCGCATAAGTACGGAAAGAAAAACATTCCCTTTTTTCATTTAGTAAAACTCTTCATATAAAAAAGATTCCTTTTGGATAAACGTAAAAGTCAAAGTGGTTTATACACCGTATAAAAAAATGTTGTGTATAAAACCAAATATGCCTCAATGAAATGATATTGAGACGAAGTCCCATAAAAAGATCATTTTTAAAATAAAATAGATATATTATGTGTATTCACTATAATTACACATAAATAAAGTACAAATACAAGATATGACATAATAATATAATGACATAATTTGAAAGTAGGAGATTAACCCAAAGAATGGAAATTGGGTTAAGAAATTCCCTTACCTTGTGTCCGACTTGACTCAACCATTCTTTAACCTCCTGAATAATAAACTAGATTTAATATATACCTTATTAAGAACCATTTTCAATTTCATTATCCTTTTTATATCACTTATTACAATGTTATGAACATTATTTAATTATTTAAGTTAATAACGGTCGTTTTGTCGATATTTGGTGATTGAGTCAACAATAAACTTCTTATAATTACAAGTTGTTCATGTGGTGAAATATCCATTATATCCAGAATTATATTCATTATGTAGATATCATATATATCATATATATCCATTATATACATTCATTCATAATATTACGTAACATTTAGAGGTAAGAAATGAAATGCACCGTTCATGGAGACGATAAGCCGTACGTACGCATGAACGCTACTTTCATTTCTATTTCGTATTTAATGGAATGAAATCATAATGATATAAATGTATAATATAATTCCAGTATAATATATCATATAATACCATTTACTCCATCCTTTATACATCCCACATATGGTATTAACGATTCAAATCACTTTGAGGGGGCGGTAGTCCGCACTTCCTAAAATGAAAATATCGCGTTTACCCATAATGGAAACCATAAAGTATGCCATAAATGAGAAATACAGAAGCATAAGGAAAAAATAAGAATATTATATATCATATATAAATATAGTGACATCTTAATGGCCACCTTTTAAGGTGTTATATGAGTGTTGAACAATCATCGTTTCGTGAGGCAGAAATTCGCCATCCACAGAAACAGTATGTTCTTTAACCATTAGATGTAGGTGTGTGTAAGTGTTTCTAGAATAATTCTTATAACAACATACTAGTATATTTATGATACTGGTTTTGTTACAAAAGAAATGAATAAAAAGATTTTATGGGGTTGGAGAAGCAAAATAAAACAAAATAACATAAGAGAAGACATTACCTTAAAATCGGGTAACGCGTTTGATTTGATCCAAAGACTTCCTTGGGAAGAATTCTTCCCAAAGTGAGGCTTCTAGGAGTAAGGGAGGGAAGTTGGAGAGTATTTGGGCAGAGGTTGGCCGAGCAAAAAGGCTTTGAAAGTGTGAGTAAAGTGTTAGAGGTGGGGGCCTTTTATAAGTGGAGAGGAGGGGCACTCTTGGAAAGTAAAGAAAAGTCACTTTATTATAATATGTGTTTCAGATTTTAGAGGTCCCAAACTTATATAATTCGAGGCTAAGGTGATTAGGGTTCTAAATCTCCTCATACAATAGGTTTTTGACAAGTTTAAGCCTTATATTTTACATTATCCTTTCATTTTATTTAAATCGTTAAATAATGAGGTCATCGCTGCATCATCATGATGTCATAAATAATTTAATTTATTTAATGTCTAAAAATTATAAAAAAAATATTATGATGTAGTAAATCTTTTTATATTTCCAATGAATATTTATAGTCAAAAATATGACTTGTATAACCCCATGTAAAAAATTGTTTTAGTAAAACATTTCATGTTTGTGTCATTTTTTACTTTAACATTAAATAAAAGGTATTTATGTCATTTTCCAACTAAAGTGGCTCCATGGGGTCCCCAAGTTGACCCATGGATTGTCTTTGTCGGCCATGGCACATCCAATGAGGGTAGGACATGTGTCAAGCTTATCTCATATTATTAAAACATTATTTTTACCTTAAACTACACTAATTACCTCTAATCGCGATTAAGAACTTAAAAGTTACTATTCACCAAAAATTATTTTAATCTCATTGAACCACATTTTACTTCTTAATGAAAACCATGTATGTTGTATTTTTGAAAATCAAAACACATAAGTGGTAATATTTCATTTAAACAAAAAATCAGTTATTTAACTACCACTTAGTGGTTTCACTATTCACCAAAAATTGATGTTTTCCAGAACAATGTCAAAATTTCACCCTAATCTATAATTGATATTCCGAATTCAAAAATGATGTCTATTTTACAAAATTCAAAACATATAAGTTTCATTAATTAATTTTATAATTAATTCCCGCTGTCACAACAAATAGCGTGTTTTTAAGAAACAATTTATATCAAAAGATTGGCAATTATTTATGTCCAATTTCAATGTTAAATTAATTCTAATAACCACCATTGGATAAAATGGTAAAAATATATTCTAATTATACTTTAAAACCACTAAATAGTATAATTTATCACTATAAATTATTTTTATTTAAAATGTTGTTTTAAGTATTTTTCACTATTCATAAAAAAATTGGAAGTTCTCATAAAGTTACAAAAAATTCAACTTAGGATAATTTCGATATTACGAATACAAAAATGAAGTCCATTTTGAAATATAAAATTTCTATAAATTTAAAAAGTGGTTATTACTATTCATAACGGCTACTTTGATTAGTTTCGGTGTGTTAGAACTCGAAGTTGTGTACAATGCAAGCTATTGCATTATTGAATGAGAAGCGTATCATGGAAGCTCAGGGTGTTACATAGTAACCCCAAGATAAGTGTAGGGGAAGTAACCTTCCTTGATACCTAAATAATTGATGATGTTGCTTTTTCTATTAGAAGAAAAGTTCTTCCCAAATAAAACAAAGGATTTGTTCCAACTGATAGACTGGCCATAAATTTCCTCATAGTGAGACATGGAATTTTTATGTTTTTTCATATTACTTTTATCACCTTGAAAGAAAATAATAATGTCATTCTCATATAAATGATGGGTGGGAACATTTAAATTTCAAGAGGCCTGAATATGTTTAATATTTTTTTGATCCGCAATACTGGTGAGATGTCTGCTCAAATAATCTTTAGAATAGAAAAGAGAATGGTAGAAATAGGATCACCTTTCTTGATTCCCTAGGTGAACTTAAAGAATCCATTGGGCGTACCATTGGAAAAGATGGTGATGGATGCCGATTTGAATAAATAATTGATCATACCAGTGAAAGGGTTATTGAACCCAAATTTTTTGAGAACCTTGATAATGAAACCCCAATATCTAGTATCAAAAGATTTTCAAATGTCATTTTTAATGGAAACACTACATCCTTTAGTGACTTTCCTTAAGATATTAGTGCATTACTATGCAAGACAGATGCAATCTTGAATAGACCTACCTTTGATGAAACCAAATTGGTTCCAAGAAACAATTCTATTGAAAATGTAGGTAAGTTTCTTAGCAAGTATTTTAGAAATAATTTTATAAATAATATTATTAAGATAAATAGGGCAGAAGAGGGGAATTATAGAGGGATTTATACCTTAGGAATAAGAGTGAGGAATTGGGAATTTATCCCATGAGGGAGGACACCATTGATGAAAAAAGTTTTGACAAGTTTGCAAACATCAAAATGAATGATCTTCCAGTAGAGTTGAAAGAAACCATTGTTGAAACCATCAGGTCCTAGGGCACTATCAGGATTGAGGCTAAAAATTGTGTCCTTGATTTCATGATCCAAAGGGATGCTTAAAAGGAATTCATTGTCTTCCATAGTCACTATATTCGGCATGAAATTAGGTAGAATATCTTTGCAAACATCCAGACCATTGAAAAAATTATGAAAATATGAGACAACATGATTTTCGATATCCTCCTCAGAGTCAAGAAGGGTTTCCTCATTTATAAGAAGAGAAAGAGTCCTACTAGACTTTCGGATTCTTTGGAGAGAATTGTAGAAATTTTTGTTCCTATCCCCATCTGAAATCCATTTGGTTTTGAAAATTTTCTTTTGCATGTTGTCTTTACGTTTAATAAGACTGTTGAGTTTCACAGTGGTAGTAATTTGTGGTTGAGGATATGAAGAAAAATCTGAGAGAGTATTAAATTTTTGCAATTGGATGAGGTTATTATCCAGGGAGGAGATGTATGTGGTCCCATAGTGGAGGAATCCATGAGAGGTATTAAATATTTCCTAACATTTATTGATTATTCATCTCAAAATTTGTGGGAGTGTGAAACTAGAAGGAAGTTGATCCATCTTCAATCATAAAATGAAAGAGAGTAGAAATCTAGGGATTCAAATTCTTATTAAAGGATTTAGGGAATCTAACATATGAAGATGCTCCCACAAACCTCAAAACACAATGAAGTTTTAGAAATGATGAACCTACCCATCATGGAGAAGGTTAAGAGAATGATGAGATTTTATGGACTACATAATCTATTCTAGGGAGAATCTGTTAGTGTTTCATGATATCTCATCAATAAATCACCATCAATCCCCCTAAATTTATGTATTCCACAGAAGAGAGGGTCTGATATACATTCATATTACTCTCATGTATAATTATTGTGATGTTCCTATTTTTTACATGTATCCAAAGTGATCAAGAAGAAATATATAGAATATTTATTCTATAAATATTTATAGTCTATGTAGATGAGGAGTTCATATGAAATCATTGGGATTCAAAAGAGAATAAGGTGATCAGAAGTAGAGATTTCATGTTTCATGAGAACTCGTTGATCAAAGAAATTCATAATCTCAAAATGTGTCAAAGAGAATGTGTGGAAGAATAAATTCTTGATCCAACACAAGTACCAAAACCACTTATCACTGAAGTAGTGGAGGTGCAATAAGACTCAACATGAGTAGATTAAGAGGAATTAAGGGAGAATATTTAGTAGGGAATACTAAATACTCTCCAAAAAAATTCAAAGAACCGTCACGGGATCTAGGATATGGTGTACCTCTAGAACCTAATATTTTACAATATTGAGAATCCATATAAGGAAGGAATCCATTAGGAATATATTTTTTAGAGTGCCTATTACTAACTAATGAGGGGTATCTAAAAGGATATAAATAAGAAATATATAATCCAATAAAAATCAACTAGAGGCATTCAACAAATGATTATTAGAAGTCATTGATGAATAATTAGACATATAATTTGATAGAACTACCAAAAGGTAAGAAGGCACTAATAAAAAATTGGTGTTCTTGACAAATGAGGTTGAAAGTAGAAAGTAGGAAAAGTATAAAGTATGGTCAGTGGTAAAAGGATTCCTTCATTAGAAATGAGTTTACCATTACATGATATTTTCAACAATGGTGAAGATAGATTTAATCAGATTCATTTTCATATTGGTGACCAGATTTAATCTACACCTTAGGAAGATAGATGTAAAGAAATATATTTATCATAATGACCTCACTGAAGATATATATGTGAAGAAATTTTAATTTTTAATGGTTTATAAATAAGAAAACCTCATTTAAAAAATTAATAAGATCTTGTATGAATTAAAACAATCCCCTTGATAGTGTTATATAATGTTTGACTCATTCATGATGAGTCATGTCTCCAGGAACACATAGATAGGCCAATATAATTACATCCATATATTTAAGGATGGTAAATTTGTTTCTATCCAGCATTATTTTGATGATTTTTTTATCATTAGGTATAATAAAATGAATATTATCTATTTAAAAGAGTTATCCATGTATTTTATATGAAATTCATGGGAGTAGCTTGATTGATTTTGGTGATATCGCCCACTCATGAAAGAAATAGAATGTTATTATGGATGTATCAAGAGAAGTAGGTTGTATTTATTTTGAAACATTTTAATATTTATATAGAAAAATAGTTGAATACTCCTCCACCTAGTCATATGATGTTGAGTAAGAGTTCATATTAATTATCCAGGGATGAAATCTTGGTAATGGAGATTTTACTATTCTCATCGATGGTTATAAGCATAGTATATACTATGATGATTATGAGGCCATAGATTGACCATGTAGTGGAAACTATGATCCTTATCTTCTAAATCATATGAAGTAGTATCAAGATGCCTTCATGTGGATTTTGATGTATCTTAGAGGAATAATTAAACTATAGTTTTTTCACAGGGGAGTTGATCCTCTATTTAAGAATTATATAGTTTCATATATAGTCGTACATCTTGATATTGGAAATTAAACATTATGATACATCTATAGTTTTATAATAGGATCTATATCATAGATATTAAGGTTGTGTAAGTTCACCACTTTATCCATGACTGAAGTAGGGTACATTACTACTTGGGAGGCTGGAAAATAATTTTTTGGTTAATTCATTTTTATAAGAGTTTTATAGCCACCCTCTCTTTTCATACACTAACATTACATTACTTTTTCAGAATTACTTAATACATTACAAAAACAAATTCCCTAATACTTTATTAGTTTAGTTCCTTTCGAAACATGGAATCATAAACATGATTACATAAGGAGGTATATTTTATCTAGCTATGTTCTTCTAGACTAGAACTATTCTTAGACACATAAATAATAATACATTTCCTCAGATCCTAGGTTAGAGGAAAGCATAAAAAGGGTTATATGAGACGATCAGTGACATTAAATAAGGGAGATATGTAAAAGTAATCATGAGTACAAGGGTATGATAATATGATCATGAAATTGGAAGGTCATACCCTGAATATCAAAGATCATAAAAAATATCATAGAATAAAGATTGACAGTTCATAAGAAATGAATCATAAGGAAATAAATAACATGATCAATGAAGGCATAACATAGGAATAGATCATGGAATTGTGTAATACACATAAGAATAAAATATTGATTTACATAGTAGTCAAGGCATCGCTTCTGAGGCCATCATGTCAGTATGGTCTCACTTCCCATATCATCTTGGTAGTATTGATTCACTAACATGGTCATCTTAGTAGAAAAATCCCCTTATGTCTATCTCATGAGATACAAATATTTACCCAATGAATTGGTGGGAGATATAGGTCCCACCCACATCATAATGATATTAAACATACATGTTCCACAAGATTATAAAAAATAACATCATAACCCATGAAACTAAATGGGTAACATAAACATGTAATCATATCATAAACTATAGAAAAGAGATGGGTTTCATAATAAATTCATCAAATAACAACCTGTGAAAGGATGAGGTTTTATTAAGAATATAATCAAGGGAAGAGAATCTGAATTCATAAATTTCATTCCAATAAACTTAAACCATTTAGATAAATAATATGAATGGATTCATTCTACTATTTACCATAAAGTCTTGAGTAACGCAAATGGATGTCATCATAGATGGAAAATAATCTGAAAACATATTTTAAAAAACATATCTTCAGGAAAATATACTTTCTTCTTTGAAATAGTTTTTTTAAAAAAGGGCACATTTTTAAAAGAAAAAAATTTCTTTAAAAATAACCTTGAAATCTTATAAAAGAACATTAATGTTATTAAGGGTTAATGAAATCATAAAAATCCATTCATGTTATATAAGTTAAAAAAAATTCTCATAATTTGGTTGGAAAAGTGAAAAAGTACCCTGTTAATAAAATGACAAAAGATTCTATTAAAACTATTAAACAAAACTTCATAAATGGGAAAAATGAATTTAAGAAATTGTATAAGAATAGTAAGAATATTTTTAAATACATTTTTATGAATCATGGAAATGGACTATTAATATGTTATATTAAATACTTATGTATAAAGAATTCCAAATAATAATAAGATTGCAAATTTAACAATTACCTTTGGTCTGGTTTCCTTTGTAAGTTTCTGATATTAATGTATAATGATTTAAATAATGTTATTAAAATAATATAGAACCATATTAAATTTTATTATAACAAATATGATCACCATATCACCTATTTGTTAATAATATTTCATTATTACTCTTCTTTCAGGTGTAAACAACTTTATTTTTCTTATGCATGTCTTTTCATAAAAGTACCAGTTATTGTGCATTGTATATCGTTCCATCATTTATAGAATTATTTTAATTTAATATACATCATAGATAATCATTATATACATTTATATAAATGTATAATAAATCACATCATGTCGTGGAGATGGTAGGCTATACCTATGCATGAGTAACGATATCACCCCATCAATTTTGAAATATTATAGGAGTGGATGGTATATATTTGATTCTCGAATCAATATCAAGTTATAATAATAATAATAATATATTAATTATTTCCACCATTATTTCCATTCAATTAAAGAGGTAATGAAAAATAGATTACACCATGATGTGGAGATCGTAGGTTGTACGTATGCAAGTGTGGGGAGTTTGTTTTTCAAATAATGGATAAAAAATGGAATATGGTTATTCCATAACCATAATGAAATATCAGTTTATAGGTGAAAATGGAGTTATTAATTTATAATGGAAACAAAACATGAATAGGATGTAGAATAAAAAAATACTATGGAGAGTGTCGGTATGTAACACCCCAAACTTCCAAGGTATGTTTCTCTTTGAATAATACTATAGCTTATGTTGTATGCAACTTTGAGTTCTAGCACACCAAGACCAATCAAACTAGATGTTAGGAATAGTGAGATCCACTTTTTGAAATTTTATAAATTTTATTTTTTAAAATGGACTTCATTTTTGGATTCAGAATATCAAAATTTTCTTAGGGTTCTTTTTTAGAACTTTTCTGAAAACATTCAATTTTTTATGAATAGTGAAAAACACTGCATTTTTGTTTCAAATTAACTTTTTATTTAAATAATTATTTTCAAATAAAATTTATTTTAATGTCAAAATATATACATAATACCTATATTAGTCTAATTTAATTCATTTATGTCATTTTATAATAAGATTTTATATATAAAATTTTATTCAACTTTTTATCGTCTTTTACCCACCTTCTAGTCACATTTGCAAATTTTCATAAAACATAATTTTACCATTTTGGTGAATTGAATTTAAAAAATCTAAGAGACATGGTTGACATCAATAAGTAAAACTTGGTTCAATAAGATGAAAATAATTTTTGGTGAATAGTAACTTTGGAATTTTATTTACCATAGATAAAAGTTAATAGGGTAATCAAAGGTGAAAATGATATTATAATTACCCTAACACATGTACTAATTCTATTGGATAAGTTTATTTCGACCAAAATCAACCTTAGTAATAAAATATGGTCCTTTATGATCCACTTGGATTAGATTAGGACATTTATTATATTTTATTTAAAGAAGAGTTAAAAGTGCTAAATTCAAATTTTAATAACTAAAACATTTTTAATATAGGGTTATACTAAGATAAATTCGACTATAAATATTAAATTAAAATATAAAAATATTTCCTACATCATGGTATTTTATTTATAATTTTTAGACATTAAATAATTAAATTTATTTATGACACAATGATGATGTAGTAATTATCTTATTAATGAAAGATTAAAATGATTGATATTATAAATATAAAAAATGTAAATTGAGACATTTGATGAATTCCACGAATTTTATAGGTTAATATGACATGATTGGGTTGATTAAATAAATTTATTTCTAAGTTATGAAGTTAATATTACTTTCACAAAAACCAGATACTAAATAGTGTCAACATTGACATAAATGAATTTTTAAAAAATATATTATTTTAGTAAATTATATAATAGTCATAAAAATATAAGGTTTATGAAAAGGACGTATATAATGATAGATAAGTCATTAATGAACCACTTGAGGTTTATTTTACTTTTTATAGTTAGTTTATTAACTATTTATTATAATAAAACAAGAAGACATGGTAAAAGTTAAACTGTTTAACTAAGAGTTAAATATAAAAGATAATGTTAATATGGTGACCTAGACTTGTCTAAAAACTATTCTTTGGGAGATTTTAGACCTATAACCACATTATCCTTGAAATAAATCCATTTTGAGCCATTATAAACTGAATATTATTTTATAATAAAATAATATTTCAAGATTTTCCTAAAGTGATCTTCCCCTCTCTTATAAAAGGGAAATTTCCCATATACTAATTTCACACCCCCAAAGCCATTTTTCTTGGCCAAAACCTGCTCAAATATCCTCCCAAATACCCTAACTTCAACCTAAATTCCATACTTTGATCATAAATCCAACCTAAGATCCCTTTTTTCAAATGAAAATGAAGAACCTGAAGAAGAGGTAATTACTTCATCACCTATTTCCAATTTCTTTTCTTCTTCCACTTCCACTCTCGTTGTTGTTTCTATACCAATATAATAACTCAAGTACCTTATACATACATTGATGTTATGATAAATGTGGTACAACCATATTCATTATTTTTTCCATCCTATGATTGATAATGTCACCATACGTGTGTACATACGGCTTACCATCTTCACATCGTTGTGTAGTTCTTTATTCAACACTTCATTATTTAGATGGGTATAATAATGAGTATAATTGATTTGAATAATAAATATAACATGTTAATGATTCTTTATATATAATATACCATCCAATTACATACAATTTCACAACTAATAGAATGATATTGTCGCTTGTGCGTACGTATGGCTTACCGTCTCCACGACATGATGAGATTTTGTTCCCCATCCAAACCATTCAAGAATAATTTTCATTTGATGATTAAAAATAATTTTTAAAGAACATAATATCATTCTGTATATGAATCAAATACATCCTATCCATAACCAACATGGCTTACGTAAAAAAACATATAAAGGAAAACGAATTAGTTAACACCTAAAACTAAGATACTACAAGAATATCATTAGATAAAAAATGATATCATGTTTATGTATGTGGTTCTTGTATAAGTTAATAACAATTATTGGAACATTATAAAGAAGGCTAATTTACCCTCTACTAAGGAAAAGTACAAGGTAATTGTTAATTTTACAATCTCCTTATTATCCGTGGTTGTTTTTACGAAAGTATCTACTGGGACTTATTTATCATCCACATCCATGTTTCTTATATATTTATTTCAAAACATTTTTACTATTTATTAGAATATAGTTTAAGGTCATTTATTCACTTATTTTTCTTTTTATAAATTTTTTTGAAAGGAATCTTTCTGTATTTTTCAAAACAAGGTACTTTATGACCTTTTTGAAAAATTAAGGAAAGAATGTTTTTTAACTTATACGGTGGGTGTGGATACTTTCCACCATTATAACACATTTGATGCTTCCCTTAAAATATTATTAGAATATTTTTTTCTTTTATAATTATGTGACTTTTAAATGATTTCATAATAGAAAGAGATGTATCTCTCAAATAGATTTTATTTTATTTATGTCAACATCCTTTGAAGGATTTTACACATCTTTCGAGTTGATTTATTTTGATACAATATTATACATTGTATTGAAGGTTTTGTGATGTGTTTTACTGTGGATTTTTAATTTTATACCATTCATAGTTTATGGTTAATGTATTAACATTTCATACACAAGTTTTATAATAAATTTTTATGTTATATTTCAACCTTTTCATATGAAGAATCCATTGGACATAGTAAGTGACGAGTGGAGCCTGCTATAGCTCCTCGATGCATCAGTAGGCCTCATGAGACAAACTAGTGTCTTGGAACAAGGCCTTGACAAAATTTTATTTGTAGTCTTGGCACAAGGCCTTGACTATGTGGTTATGATGTCCAAAATTATGCATTCTATCATTATGAAATTACCTATTGACAATACATGTGATTATTCGACCAGTAGAATATCCAGGAGAATAAGTAAATTGAATTATTTGATTTATCTTTTCATTATTATACTGAAATTTAGGTTTGAAAGGATTCTGTTTTAGTCATATACATTTCCTTAAATGTTTCTGTTTTATTATGATAGTTTCTGTTATATTGTCATCCTTACTGAGCATTTCATCTCACCCATTTCATATGTTTTATTTTTCCAAGGATGTGAAGAAGTATATTATGAATTTACTAAAGGATATGATATGGGATATGACTGTGTTCTAAGGATACACAATGTTTTTATTTTCATTTGATAATGTAATGTAAAACTTATATATGCATCTAGTGCTTCCAAGGCTATTAAAATACTTGGTCTTTTGAGACATGATCTCTTTCGATCATCCCAATGTTATTTAACAATTCATGAACTCTAGGAAATTGGGTTCAGAGTGTTACAATAAGTATCTAAGGAAGTTTAATACAAACCGTGGAAACTAGATTTATAAAACACTCTGATTAGAGAACATTACCAAAAGATAGACTTAGAGGATTCGTTTAGAAGAACTTCTTAGAATTTTTGTAATGTATAGATTTTGTGAATTTTCTAAGCAATACAACCCTTTCTAGATATAATCCGGTAGAGGTGGCTCTGGAACAAATGTATCTAGGGGTAACACCCAAAAAACTGCTTTGATCTAGACATGAACGAGAACCAGTGCATGACAATGGGCCTTGTTTCACTCTTGGTTACAACACTCTTGGAGGATATGCTTAGGATAATTAACATCCCCTTCAAAACCCATTATGAAGGATTTAAGAGTAATTAATTATTCAAAGAAAACATTTTTTATGATTATTGATTATAGCTTTAAACTGTTCAATTTATGTTAGGTATTTTAGTAGTTTGTAATTATGTATTGAAATTCATAAAATAATATAGTCTATGCCATTATTTAGAAATGGAACCTAGTTGAAGGAATGGAAACTATATCAAAAAAATTTAATCCAGGTAAGGATTTCCCTCCCACTCAAGATAATTATTGTGGAGCTAGTGAGGAACTGCTGCTGATCCGCGAATGACCATACTGGGAAAACTCACTCAGGTTATGAATAATAACCATACCTATATGGAGCTCCCTGATTCACAACATGGATGATCAATGTTTATAACGATTCATGAGGAAACAACCACCAACATTCAATTGGATTAAAAATATAGTTGTAACTGAACAATAGATAAGTTCTTTAGAGAAAATATATCATGCTTTGGGGAGTAGAAAAAGGGAAAAAATTTCATTGCAGTTTATCGCCTCACGTGAGATGAAGATCAATGGTGGTCATTAAGCCAAAAAAAAGGATGATTAAAAGGTATAAAATATGGAAAGGAGGGAGTTTAAAGAGATTTTATTAGAAAAATAATTACTTTGTGAACATCAAGTGGATATGGAATGACAATTTCTGAGTCTAAGGAAAACAGAGGATGTGAATGTTGCAAAGTATGAGGCTAACTTTACAAGGTTAAAAAGTCATGGTAATGATTATATAAATAGCACAATGAGTAATATTGAGAGGTTATTTGATGGGTTAAAACCATTTCTCTATCAAGCATTTGTCTCAAAATCCTTCTCATCATACAAAGATATAGTCTCATGTGCTATCAATACATAAAAGGAATTCTCTAAGTCTTATGACTTTAAAGAAAAGAAATAGAAGAAGATATCTACTGAACACTCCAGAAATGGAAATAAGGGTAATAAGGGAAAAGTTGAATTTCCATACTGTAGTAAATGTGGGAAAAAACACCCTGATACTTACCTGAATGGTATGGGAGTTTGTTACAAGTATGAAGAAAAAATCCACCTAGTTTGTGATTGCAAGTGAAGGAAAGAGGATGTAAATGTTGAATGGTGAAATTGTAGAGAAATGGGGCATTATTAAAATGAATGCCCTAAGCACCAAATAAAATTACCTCATAAATGGCCAGGGGAGAAAGGCCAAGCCTATGTGGTCAAAACTGTAGAGGATGAAGTTTCAAATGTCATGGTGGTAGGTACATTAATCGTTTCCTCAAATTTTTCCAATGCTTTATTTTTTTCAAGATCATCACATTATTTAATATCTTCCTAGTTTTCTAAGAAAATTAGATATTTCCAATTTTATTTAATAAGGGATTTGTCAGTCAAAACTCATAAGGGAAGTATCATTGCGACAATATTTTGTGAATCAATTACCATTATTTCATATAAACGTTCTTTATCTGTTCATCATATTTTCATAACCATGATTGAATTTTATTTAACCCTCAGTATGGATTGTATTTTGGACCATGATGCAATAATTTATTTTAAGAACAAAGAGGTTAATTTTTTTGATGTTGATAAGGAATACCTTATCTTTAGATCAGAAACTTCATAATTCGATTCTTATTATGATCCCCTCAGTAGGTTTATTACATTCAAATATTGGGGAGGAAAGGAGTTAAATAACTATGGGTGAGAAAAATAATGTTCAAATAGAGTATTTACTTATTGTTCAAGAATATGTTGATTTGTTTCTAGATAATTTACCTAGACATCCTCCAGAACGGGAAATTGAGTTTTCCATTGATTTAATTCCTGGTTCAATGCCCATATCGATGACCCCTTATAGAATGGACATTGTGGAATTAGTGGAACTAAAGAAACAACTATATGAATTGATTAATAAAGGATTAATTATCCATAATGTTTATCTGTGGGGAGCCCCTATTTTTTTATAAGAAGAAAGATGAATCTATGAGGTTGTGCATTGACTACAGTGAGATCAATTCTATAAAAATAAAGAACAAGTATCCCTTACCTTACATTGATGATTTATTTGTTCAACTTCATGGATCTCAATATTTTTCAAAGATTGACCTTAGATCTAGATATCATCAGTTTTTCAGGAAGAAGGAAGACA
This sequence comes from Viscum album, assembly GCA_963277665.1. Classification (NCBI taxonomy): domain Eukaryota; kingdom Viridiplantae; phylum Streptophyta; class Magnoliopsida; order Santalales; family Viscaceae; genus Viscum; species Viscum album. The sequence continues at coordinate 1,677,250,822 of OY728119.1, read as the reverse complement.
TTCCAAAGACAACATTTCGAACCAAGTATAGGCCTTATGAGTTTACTGTGATGCCTTTTGGACTGACTAATGCACCCTCTGTTTTCATGGATCTAATTAACAGAGTTTTCAAGGAATATCTTGATGACTTTTTAGTGTTATTTATTAATGATATCTTAGTATAATCCAAATGTTATGAATATTATGAAAATCACTTTCTCATTATTCTAAAGACTCTTAGAGGAAATGAATTATATAGGATGTTTAGCAAGTGTGATTTCTAGATTTAGGAGATTTCTTTTCTTGGCCATATTATCTCTAAGGACGGAATCTCTAATGATCCTTGAAAGACAAAGTCAATCCAAGAATGTCTAGAACTGACTATTATAACTGAGGTACACAGTTTTATTGGTTTAGTAGGTTATTATCGGCATTTCATCCATAATTTTTCCTGATTGGATAACCCATTAACCAAGATCACATGTAAAGTGGTTAAATTTGTTTGAAAAAAGAGTGTGAATAATTTTTTGAAGAACTGAAGAGAATATTATTAAATGCTCATATCTTGAATCTACCATCAGGGAATGATTGGTTTGTTATTTATAATGATGCTTCAAATAAAGGACTTGGTTGTTCCTTATGCAGTATGATAGAGTTATTTCTTATTCATAACAACAATTAAAAACTCATCAACAAAATTACCCTACTCATGATATTGAGTTAGCGACTGTAATCTTTGCTTTGAAGATAAGAAGACATTATCTCTACGATGAAAAATGGGAGATATATACTAATAAAAAGAGTTTGAAGTATATTTTCTCATAGAAAGAACTCATAATGAAGAAAAGAAGATGGCTTGAACTACTCAAGGATTATGATTTCACTATACACTACCACTTAGGGAAGTAAAATAATGTGGAATATGATTTGAGTATAAAGGATCATGGATTTATGAACATGATGAGAGTTGAAAGGGGTCCTATATTTATGGATCTCGTAAATATGGATATGGGAATAATCATAGAAGGTGAAAAATCGATTCTTTTTCAAAAGGTTGCCAAACCATATTTACTAGAAAGGATAAAAAGTTCTCAGACTGATGATGAGGAGCTTCAAAAGAAAATTATAGCTGTGAATGATTGGAGATTGATCAAATTCGTATATAAAAAATAAATTTTAAAATTTGGGAAGAGGCTTTGTGTTCCCAATATACCTGATCTAAAAAGGGAATTGTTGGATGATTCTCATAGATTCAATTTCTCTATACACCCTGGTAACACTAACATGTATAGAGATTTGAAGGAACATTTTTTGTGGGAGAAAATGAAGAGGTATATTTCTGATTATGTGTCAAGATGTATGGTTTTTCAACAGTTGATGGATAGAAGACAAAACCCTATAGGAGTCATACAACCTATTCCCATACCTGATTGGAAATGGGATGATATTACGATGGACTTTTTCATGGGGATAACAAATACTTCTAGAATGAATGATCCAATACGGGTCATTTTTTATCATATTACCAAGTCAAGACATTTTCATGCTATAAAAGAATATTTACCACCTGAACATTTAGAAAAAATATATATTAATGAAGTTGTAAGACTTCATGGAGTACCCCTATTGATTGTTTCTCATCAGGATCCCCATTTTACATCAAGATTTTGGAAAAGTATTTAGAAATCCTTAGATACTGATCTTCATTTAAGCACAGCATACCACCCTAAAACTAATAGATAATCAAAATGGACTATTCAAACCTTACAAGACATGTTGATATCTTGCCCACTTGTCTTTCAAGGTATGTGGGATCAATATTTACCTCGGGTATAATTTTCATATAACAATATCTTTTATTCAAGTATTCATATGGCACTATAGGAAACGTTATATTGAAATAGATGTCGTACACACAACTTTTTGGGATGATGTTGGTGAATGAAAACTCGTAGGACGAAAACATGTTGAGGAAACACTAGAAAAGGTGAAGAATATCCAAACCCACTTCAAAGCATCTTAAAGTAGGAAAAATGGATATGATGATAATCGAATAAAGGATTTTGAATTTCAAGTAGGTGATCATGCTTTCTTAAGGGTATCTCCATGGAAGGGTGTAATAAAATTCGGTAAGAAGGGTAAATTGAGTCCGAGGTACATCAGACCTTTCAAAATTCTAGAATGAATTGGGGTTCTAGCTTACCATTTGGAAATGCCACCAAGTCTCTCCCAAGTTTATGACATGTTCCACATATCACTATTGAGAAAATACATTCCTGACCCAATGCATGTACTCACCTATGAAGAATTAGAAATAGAACCTGATCTATCTTATTGTGAAGATCCTATCAAGATTCTTGATACCATAGAACAACTATTGAGAAACCAGACGACTTTTTTGGTAAATGTTCTTTGTTGAAACCATAAAATGGAAGAGGCAGTGTGGTTGCCTGAGGAACATATGAAAAAGAACCACCCGAATCATTTTATGCATTAATATTCTAGAAATTTCTGGGATGAAATTATTTGGAGGGGAGAATGTAACATCCCAAGCTTCAACAGTATGTTTCTCTTTAAATGATACAATATCTTGTGTTGTATGTAACCTCGAGTTCTAGAACACAATGACCAATCAAACTAGCAGTTATGAATAGTAATACCCACCTTTTGAAATTATATATATTTCATTTTTCAAAATGGACTTCATTTTTGGATTTGAAATATCAAAATTAGTTTAGGGTGAATTTTTGGTATTTTTCTAAAAACATTCACTTTTTGATGAATAGTGAAAAACACTGCATTGCTGTTTAAAACCGACTTTTTATTTAAATAATTATTTTTAATTAATTTTTTTAATGTTAAAAATAGATACATAATACCTATATTAGTCCAATCTATGTCATGTTATAATGAGATTAGACATATAAAATTTTATTCAACTTTTTACCGTCTTTTACTCACCTTCAAGGCACATTTGCAAATTTTCATAAAATGTAATTTTACCGCTTCTATGAATTGAATTCCCAAATTCCGAGATACACGGTGGAAATAAGTATGTAATATTTCTTTCAATAAGATGAAAATAATATTTCATGAATAATAACTTTTGAATTTTATTTACCACGTTTAAAAGTAAATAGGGAAATTAAATGTAAAAATGATATTAGAATTATCCTAAATCATGTCTTAATTCAATTTTATAAGTGTATTTCGACCTAAATCTAACTTAGTAATAAAATATTATCCTTTTTATCAATTTTTATTATATTAGGATATTTACTGTATTTTATTTAAAGAAGAGTAAAAGTGTTAAATTCAAATTTTAATAACGAAAACATTTTTAATATATGGTTATACATAATATAAATTCAACTATAAATATTAATTATAAATATAAAACGATTTTATACATCATGGTATTTTATTTATAATTTTTAAACATTAAATATTTAAATTTAGTTATGAAACAATAACGATGTAGAAATTATCTTTTGAATGAAAGATTAAAATAATTGATATTCTAAATATCAAAATAAATGTAAATTGAAAATTTTGATGCATTCCACGAATTTCCTAGGTTAATATGACATGTTTTTGTTAATTAAATAAAAAAAATTCTAAGTAATAAAGTTGTTATGACTTTCATAAAAACCAAATACTAAATAGTGTCAAAATTGACATAAATGAGTTTTCAAAACAAATATTATTTTATTAAATTATATAATAGTAATAAAAATATAAGGTTCATAAAAAGGACTTATATAATGATATATATTTAATTAATTAACCACTTTAGGTCTTATTGACTTTTTATAATATGTTTTCAAACATTTATTATAATAATACAAGAAGGCATGGTAAAAGGTAAACTATTTAATTAAGAGTTAAATCTAAATGATGAGGTTAATATGGTAACCTAAACTTGTCTAAAACCTATTGGTTGAGAGTTTTTTTGACCAATACCCTCATTATCCTCTAAATAAATCAATTTTGAGCCATTATAAACCAAAAATTATTTTATAATAAAATAATATTTCAAACCTTTCTTAAAGTGGCCCACACCTCTCTATAAAAAGGTACATACCCTTCTATTTATTTCACACCTCTAAATCCATTTTTCTCGGCCAAAAACTGATCAAATATCCTCACAACTACCCTCACTTCAACCTAGATTCCTTACTTTGATCATAAATCCAAACTACAAAGCCCTTTTGTTCAAATCAAAAGAAAGAACCTGAAGAATAGGTAATTACTTCATCAACTCTTTAAAAGTTCTTTTATTCTTCCACATCCTCTTTCTTTGTTGTTTCCATACCAAAATAATAACTCTAATACCTTATAAATATTGTGTTGTTATTATTAATATTTCACAACCATATTTATTATTCTATCCATCCTATGTATTACTATGTCATCATATGAGAGTACGTACGGCTTAACGTCTCCATGTCGAGGTGTAGTATGTTATTCAAAACTTCATTATTTGGATGGGTATAATAATGAGTATAATTGATGTAAATAATAAATATAACATATAAATTATTCTTTATATATAATATAAAATCCAATTAAATATTATTTCACCACTAATAGAATCATAGTTTCGCTCGTGCGTACGTACGACTTACCGTCTCCACGATGCGATGAGACTATGTTTCCCATCGTAACCATTCAAGAATAATTTTCATTTGATGATTAAAAAAAATGTTTAATGAAATTAATATTATTCTGGATATGAATAAAATACATCCTATCCATAACAAACAGGACTTATATAACAAAACATATAAAGGAAAACGAATCAGTTAACACCCAAAACAATGATACTATAGAAATATCATTAGATCATATATGATATCATATTTATGTATGTGGTTTTTTTATAATTTAATAACAATAATTTCACTATTATACAAGAGGTTTACATACCCACAACTGAGGAAAAGTAAAAGGTAATTGTTAATTTTACAATCTCTTTATTATCCAAGGTTGTTTTTACAAAAGTATCTACCGAGACTTCTTTATCATCCACATCCGTGTTTCTTAAAAATGTATTTCAAAAAAATAAATATTTATTAGAATATGGTTTAAATTTATTAATACCCTTGTTTTACTTTTTATAAAATGTTTTTAAAGGAATCTTTCCATCATTTTCCAAACAAGTTACTTTATGATCATTTGGAAAAATTAAGGAAATTTTTTTTTTTTAACTTATACGATGGGTGTGGCTATTTTCCACTGTTATAACACCTTCAAAACTTCCCTTACAATATTATAAGAAGATTTAAAAAAACTTTTATTATTACATGACTTTTAAATGATTTCAAAATATAAAGAGACATTTCTCTCAAATAGTTTTGATTTAATCTATTTCCACATCCTTTGATGGATTTTAAACTTGTTTGAAGTTGATTTATTATGATACAATCTTCAGTACTGTATTAAAGGTTTTGTTATATGTTTGACTATAGATGTGTTATTTTTATACCATTCATGGTTTATGGTAAAATTATTAACATTTATAATTCTAGTTTTAATATTAATGATTATGTTATATTTTAATCATTTCATATGAGGAATGCATTGGACTTAGTAAGTGATGGGTGGAACCCGCTATAGCTCTTCGATGCATCGGTAGGTCTCATGAGACAAATTAGTGTCTTGGAATAAGGCCTAGACAAAATCTTATTTATAGTCTTGGCATGAGGCCTTGACTATGTGGTTATGATGTCTGACACTATACATTCCATCATTATGAAATTAGATATTGATATTACCCATGATTATTCGACTAGTAGAATATTAATTTTAATAAGTAAATGGAATTATTTGATTTATCCTTTCAATATTATGATTAATTTTATGTTTCAAATGATTGTGTTTTAGTATTATAAATTTTCATTAAATGTTTATGTTTTCTTAAGATAGTTTTCACTATATTGTTATCCTTACTGAGCATCTGATCTCACCCATTTCTTATGTTTTATTTTTCCTAGGATGTGAATAAGTATATTATGATTGACCTAAAGGATATGATATGGGATATGAGTGTGTTATATGGAGACAGAATGTTGTTCTTTTCATTTCATAATGTAATGTAAAGCTTATGTATGTATCTAATATTTCTAAGGCTACTAAACTAATCAGTATTTTGAGACTTGATTTCTTATGATCATTCCAATGTTATGTAATAATGCACCAACTCTGGGTAACTGTGGTTGGGGTGTTACATAGTAAAGGAGATTTTCTCTTCTTTAGAGAAATCCTTCTTTATCTTCTCTTAGGTAAACTATATTTGGTATTTTTAGAAAAAAAAACTCAATAAATTGAATAAAAATGTTAGCAGGATAAATTTTTTGGGTTTGGTAGAGATATAAGGCTCAAGGTGGTGTGATTAAGTGAGGTATGAGGTTCATTTTTATAAGATATGGAAGGGACACTCTTGAAAACTCTCAACATATTAAATTAATATACATTGATTTTTGATTTCAATTATTTCTAAAGTGAGTTATTTAAGTGATAATATGATTATAGTTAGAAATGCTCTCAAAAATAATTTTTATACATATTTAGGTCAAAATATTAACCTTATATTTTGGATTTAACCATTAGTTAAACTATTTAACTCTTACCATAACAACACGGATTTTTACTCTTTATGGTTAATATAGTTACTAAAAAATGAAAAACGAACCCCAAATGGATAATTTATGACATATTGAACACTATTATATTTAGTATTGTGAATTATATATTTTTATGAATTCTATATCATTTCAAAAAATACTATGTATTTTAAAATACCATTTCTGTCATTTTTTATACTATTCATTAATGGTATTTTCAAAAATATCATAAAAATGCGATAAATTCTAAAAATAACTTATAATATATTAATAAAATGTATATTTTAGATGAATTTTTTTATGTAAATAATTATGTAAAATTATATTATTTTTAATATTTTTAATATCATTTATTCGATATTCCCATTAATTAAACAATTACTGCAATATTATTATTCAAGCCATTAATTATAGTATTTAATCTCTAAAAATTAAACCTAAATTATCATGATGAATATAGAATACAATATTTAAAATTAATATTTATAGATGAATTTATTTTATGTATATCAGTATATTAAAAATGGTAAAGTTATTTAAATTTGAGTATGACATCATTAACTCTTCTTGAAATAAAATATAATAAATGTTATAATATTAAAAAAGTGGCTTAAAATGGATCTTAATGTCGGCCTAAGGATTATTTGGGTTCAAACAAAATTATTAAATTATATAAGGAAATGTTCTAGGGTATTTTTATAATATTATAATATTATTTTTACCTTTAATTACCTGATTTACCCTTAATTGTGGTAAATAAAAAAATTACTAAAGTTACTATTCATATACAAAAAATTAAATAACCCTATTTACATAATTTGGAGACACTAATTATAAATATGAAATCCATTTTTGAAAATTCAAAACAATGAATTTTCAGTAATTATTTTAAAATTTATCTCGTTGATGATATGAGAAAACAGGTTATTGAAGTATAAACATGAAAAAGATTAAAATGTTTCTTTATCTAAAATAAATTTAAAATTGATAACAATCACCTAAATTATATTAAATGATAAAAACATAATTTACTAATACATTAAAATCATTAAAAATTAAAATTTAACACTATATATTATTTCAATGAAAAAAGAGGTTTTTAATTAAAATTTAGTAGTTTTTCACTATTCGTCAAAACATGAAACTTACCCGAAAAAATACGAAAAATTGAAGAAACTAAATTTTTATATTCTGATTTAAAATAAAAAATTTATTTTTTCTAAGATAATATATAAAATTTTTAATAATTGAATTTAAAATGGGTTCTCCATTTAAGGGTTGTAAATTTTCTTTTTGAAGAAATATAGGTTTTTATGCATTAAATTGGGTTGGTTCTTATCTTATGCCGATAAAATTTATTTGATGAATATATAAAATGTTTAATTGAATATATAAATTATATATTTCATTAATATAATTCATTAATTTCAATTTATTTAATTTATTAGCAACAAAATGACTTTGGGAGCATACAAATGTTTCCTTTATATATAATAGGTAGATATTTTTGTTTCTAATTAATTAGTAACCAATGAATTCACATTTTAATAATTTAGTTAATACTATTCATAACCACTAATTTAATAACTAGTTTATTATATTTTTTAAATAATAACAAAAAACAATTTTTTCTTAGAAACTTAGTATTGCATGTAAAGAAAACTAAGCTAGTGTTGCTTATAGCACAAGCTTTATATGTTGTTCCATATAACATAAGAGATCAACGAAATTTAATTTATTAAAAAAAGTTCACAAAAACATGGGGTGTTACAATGTTGGATTTATCTAGAAGAATTGCAATATTAATTATGATAGTCAAAGTAATTTTTAATTGTGAAAGAACTCTATGCATTATTCTCAAATAATATATATTGAAATTTTCTATCATTGAATACAAAAGGTGATGGATTGAAATGTGCTAAGACTTGTAAGGTTCCAAATGATGGAGAATCTGACAAACATGTTAAAAAATTTGGTATCTCAAGAGAATCTATACTTTTTTAGATGATCTTGTGGATTTTAGTTGGATGGGTAGAATAGATAGAGTTTTTATTGTTTTTAATTTAGGTGCATGAATCTTCAAAATGAATATTTTTATTTCTTTCATTGAATATAATCAATAGTAATAAATGAAATTAAATATGTTCAGTATGATTGATGATTTTTTATTAAATAAAATCTATCACGCATTGCTACATAAGGAGGCCTTGAGGATCATCCATGTATAATCCAATTTAGAGCTAGAAAAGTCATTTATATTTTGAGATCCTTTAGAGCTTCACATGAGAGAAATAAAAAGACGAGAAAGAGGTTGGGGTTATTATATTCCTTTTTCTTCATGAAATAAAATTTCATTCTCTTCAAATTACACTTTATTAGTGATCATCGAGTCACAAAACACCCTTCAGGTTATTTAACTAACATGAGATGATTTTTTCTGATGAAGCAGGGGCTTGGTATTAAAGTAAAGTAACAACATGGTGTTGTTCATCATTTGGATATTAATAAATCCAATAAATTATAGTTCATTCTGTGATTGAGACTATGTATTATATTTGACATAAACAAATATTGTTTTTTATTAGATACACCATTATGAAATACAAGATGTTTTGTACTCAGGATGTGTCTATATGGAGATGAAATTTTAGATATAAAAACTCAATGGGAATAATTTCCAATTCTACAAAATGAATATGTAAGAGATTCTATGAAATAATAATTATGTGCTGGAGGTTGAAAAAGGACGACGGGTGTAACATATAAGAAATAGAATTACATAGATCAAAATCTTATTACCAATGTCTATTTGGATTTAACAGATATGGCCATGTCAAAAAATTTAGAGGAAATGATAGGAATGAAATTTTGGGAAAATAAAACAAGGCTATATGAGACCAAATCACTACATAAATATATAATCTTGAAGAGAAAATTATATACTTTTGAATGGAAGAGTAATCTTTTGTGACTGATCACATAAATAACCTCAATACTATGTTCACTTATCTTATGGAATTGGGTTACAAAGCTGGGGATACTAAATGTCTTTAGATTATGCTTCAATTTTTGAAAGATTCATTTGAAAAACTCATCCTAAATCTCACCAAAATTATATTTATCGATATAAATCTCTTCGATGACATTGCATCTACAATTATTGAAGAATAAATTCTAAACAAGTAAAAATATAATAAAAAATAATTTCAAACCTAGTGGGGGATATATCAATGGTGAGAGAAAGGAAGGTGGAGCATGGTTCTAGTGTGAGGAAAAATCAAGGAAGGTCTAAATAAAGGACCAATGTTGAAAAATTCACATGTTAAAATTGTGAAAAAAGGGGAAAGTAAAGAAGAACTACTAGAATAAGAAGATTGGTGAAAAAACATATCTACTAAATATGATGATTACTTCTATAAATAGAGACATTATAGTTATAAAAATGTTGAAGACTTATAAAGGTAAACCACATCACGATGATGTGTAGATAATTAACTATGGGGAAACATTGAAAAGGAATTCATGAATGTAATGATTTGATTGGTATGAACCAATCAGAGAAGGAATTTTTTATATGGGGAATGATCATCCCATGAAAATCATTGGAGTTGGTACCATAAAATTGAAGATTCAGGATGTTTTTGTTCAAACCATCTAAGGAGTATTCCATGTGAAGGGCCTAAAGAAGAAAATATCATCTTTAGGAAAATTTCATGACATTGTGTGCTAGAAATGCATCAATAATGAAGTGATAAATATTTTTTAGGGTGCAATTATGGTGAGAAATAAGATAATATCTTAAATTATAGAGAAAAAATCATTTTACACATATTCTAAAATTATTTTTAGACATAAATATCCTAAGATTTCAACCCAAATATTGCATGTCCTAGTGTCTTTGGATGACTAGGTTTATAATACATCAAAAGGATATAAAAACATGAAATCCATATTTTATTCTCCAAAATGATATCCAAAATCCATTAGACATCCTAAAACTGTATAAAATAACATGGGTGACGATTCCATTATAGTTGTTTCTTCCTTCGAATCATTCATTGATGCAATTAAATACTATGAATCTAAATTTACAGATCAACCTCACCTTTTCTCTATTTATTTACCCACTTATCAGTATGAAAACATATATTTTCACTGTATGGCCATTATTAGATGCGGATGCATAAAATTATTCAATTTCAACTTCTAAGCATGAAATAAGTTTAGTCTTCTAGAACAATAAAATAAGATGAGGTATCTAATTTAAATAGGTTGATTTCAATGATAGGTAAAAATAATTGTAATTTAAATTTAATAGATATTTTTATTCTTTGAATTACGGAATTATATAAAGAATAAATTTCGATAAAAAATTAATGATCAAGAAACAAGTATATCAGTAACAAGGGAGATTTTCCAATACCAAATTAGTTTCTATGTGCCTGATTTATATTATTTAATGAAATGGTTCAACCATATTAATGGGGTGAAATAATAGATGGGAATGTTTCATCATGAGGGATATGTGATCATAGAAAAAATTATTCCAGAACACAAAAAACATAAAATTGATAAGATAAATGATGGGGTAAAAGATATTTTTTATTCTCTTCTAGATGGTCAATAACCTGATGAGGAGATTCAATTAAGACATGACAACACCAAATAAACAATAAATATATGTTATAGTATGTACTTGTGTTATTGGTCCTTCTATCATTTCCTCACATACACTGAATCATTCTATTACTGGACATATTTATTATGGGGAGAGATACATAATACATGAAAATATAATGGGATATTTTATAATTGGAAATAAATCCTGGTGTGATGGAAAGAGACCAGAAAGAGGTGAGAGGGGGTATTTAAAGGAAGTCAAATGAATATTATGCAACGCATCATGTACTAAAATACTTGATATCTGTAATCGAAGAGACCTTGAGTCTATACCCACCTATACTAAAACTAATCACAATATAATTTAGGGATATATGAGAGATCAATGGGTATGAAATTAATCAAATACCAGGCTGATTGTGTATACATGGTCAATAAGGAATGACCCCAAGTTTTGAAAAATTTGAGAGAGGTTTTAGGCATTTTTGTTTTTGGATAGGAATATAGATTAAAAGGGAACCCATTTTGTGTTGATTCCATTTGGTATAGGGAAGAGGATGTGTATCAAGATTTGGTTTTACATGGCCAATATAGAGTTGTTCTCAGCATAAATGTTCTTTCATTTTGACTGGAAGCTCCCTAATAGAAAAAGACCTGATGTAGTAGATATGAATAAGAGTTTCAAACTTACTATTAAAAGAGAATATGAACTCTACTTAGTTCCCATCCTCTATAAACAAGACTAACCTAAATGAATGAATGAAGTTTATAGTGGTCAAAGTTTTAAAGTCCCCCGTGTATTTTATGTTCAAGTAAATGTTAGGTTTTCAATGACCTAACTATGTTTTTTTCACATTCATATTCCAATCACCATGTTTTATTAATATTAAGTGATTGAAGCTCCTACATTAATAATAGAGTAATAAAATAATGACTACATGAATGAAAAAATTTAAATAAGAAATTTCAAGTTGTTAAACATATTTTTTTATAATCGCAGCTCAATATTTTTGGAAATGATGTCAATATATCATTGATAAATAATTTATATGATTATTAATATTTCATTAAATATTTAATGTTATAAAATCATTGAATCGATTGAATATGTGAGGAGAGAACATGACTATCATTTTTAGTGTTACTTAGTACCCTATAATAGACAATAATGGGTGGCATGTTTTGGAATTAATAGTTGTACATATACCCATGGGATCCACTAGTTACCTATAACTCTATCAACATGTACCTAATGACTACTAAAGTATCTCAATTATTTAGTTATTTCACTAATTGGTGCCCAATGATTGTGTAGTGTTTACCCAGTAGTTTTATATATGTATTCTTTATAAATTACTATATTTTGGTAAATCCATGGGATATTTTTTTAGTGTACAATATTTTATATAATTATAACTTTATTAGGATCAAAATATTATGATTTTAACACATATATTATTTGTGGGTAAGAAATTATTTATTATTTGGAAGGATGATATTAACGGAATATGAAAATGAAGTTGAATAAATTTATTGATTTTAAAATTAAAATGTGGAAATTATTTATATTTAAATGGTGTTATTTTAAGAAAGAATGTTGGATGATTTTTTTGTGAGTTATACTCCCAACGAAGTGAGAAATTTGAAATAATTCTCTCTAAGATTTTAAATAATATGTGTGAAGTGTTGAATTTAATATTAGGGTAAACATTTTCTGGGAATAATTCTAATTTATTCATGGAATAGTTTTCTTCATGTGGTGTGTACAAGATCTTATATTTTCTTTAAGTTTCCCTTTTAAAATTCAAAAATAATTAATGAGAATACCACATGTCGGAATGATGTGATGTAATTTTATTCATTTCACAAATAAAACAATAGATTTTTTCATATTGTTTCAAAATTATTTGAACATTTAAAGAATCCTAGACATAACATACATGTATATTAAAAAATTTATATGAATATTCAGTAAATTACAAAAAATATATGCCTGGGGACTATAATATTTTAGTTTATTTGGAAACTTGTAAACAAAATATTCTATCATGGTGAAAGATCTTCAATATATCCCTTGAATATCTCAACCATTGTTAATTCTACCAAAAAAATTTCTTAATAACTCTAGAAATGGATACATAAGAAATGGGTGAGCTTAGATGCTCAGTAAGGCTAAATATATGAAATGGATAAGAATAACAAGAATTAATGTGTAATAAACATGATCCTAACATTTGAAGATCCTACTTTACAAAATAGAGATCATAATAAAGATTTTAAATTCATATGACATGGATCATAATAGAATTAAGATCATATGTCTTGAAACAATAACATATGAATAAGTCATGTAATTTTTGGCATTCACATTGGATTATTATGTTGTGAACATTTATAAGTAGAAATGTGTTCACTCATTAATTTAAAGACCTGAAATCAGGCCCCTAGGTCAACTTATGAACATGAAACTAGGTCCATGAATTACATTTTGAACATGTAATCAGGTTCACACATAACATTATAGACATGAAAATAGGTCTATTCATAATATTGTGAACATGTAATTAAGTTCAAGGATAACATTCTAAACATATAATCAAGTTCACACATAAACTTATGGACATGCATATAGGTCGATGCATAACATTGTGAACATGTAATCAGGTTCATGCATAACATTTTGAACATGAAATCAGGTTCACTCATAACATATATACTCAAGAGTCCTCCACCATTACCCAATTTATTGGAGGGATATATTGGTCCCACCCCTCACATAATAAAATCATATATACGTGTTCTATAAAGTATTCATCATATAACGACCCCTAAAAGTGATGGGATTTATAAAAATCATATCACAACCCGTAAAATGAAATTGTTATCATTAAAATTCCAAAAAAATCATAAACTATGAAAATATTTTGGTTTCATAATCACTTCATGAAATAATAACCCATTAAAATAAGTAGGATTCCGAAGCATATAACTCATGGAAGACAAATGGGTTTCATAAACATAATGACATCAAAGAATAAACCATTCATATAAATAATATGAATGTAAAATTTCTATCATTTCATAGAAATTAATTAGTAACATCAAAAAATGTCATATAAGATAAAAATAATTGTGAACGATCCTTTAAAAATATTTCTTGTGTAAAATATACATTCTTACTGAAAAATGACATTAAAAAATATAAAACCTTTTCAACACCATATCCTTGAAAATTAATATGTAAAACTTATAAATAATTATTTGAAATCATTTTGGAAACCCATTTCTTGGAAAAATTATATGGAATTATTTAAAATGATTAAAACATTTTTTAAACATAAAACATTCATGAAAACCTTTTTATTTGAAAATAGATTTGAAATATTTTAAAGAAAGATTTTAAAATGATAAAATGTTTCTAAAATAATTTTTCCATGAAAAATGGTCTTTATGGATCATTTGAAAATATTTTTGAAAACATTTTTGAAAACATTCTTTTTGAAATAAAATAGATTTCTCACCAAAGGGATAAATATGATAAAATTTTATTAAAAAAAATTCATAATTATATTAAGTACCAAAAATTTTAAAAATCATAATAATTCATGGTAGTATCTTTAATAAACATAGGATAAATAAAATCATTAGTTTTCTTGATATATGGATCATAATATTCCATCAAAGAAGCATAATGAGTAACAAACTCGAAAAGCGATGAGATAGTTAGATTAAAATCTTATCACTTAGTAACATGGGTTCGTATTAACCATGAAAGAAAAGAAAATTAAATGGAGATTAAAATATCAGGAAAATAATTAGATTCATTATATATCATGTAAAATGCAATTATATACACCTCCAAAAATAATGTAGGTGCATAAACAAACATGAATTTTAGAGAAAGAAAATTGAGACAAAACTATTTTACCGATTTGGAAAAATTTAAAACATAGACCACATAAAATAAATACAATATAATGGATATGTAAAAACACATAAATTTAATTATAATAACTATATAATAAATCCTTGGGCATTATACCCACCACACAAAAGTAATGGGTGGTCAAGATAGCATATATCTCATGGAAATAAAAAGTAAGATGAAATATCGTTACCTTGTCTCTTGAATCTCTTCACACTCATACAATCATCATGTATAATTAATGTATGTTTATTTTACATCTTTTACAGAAGAATATTCTTATATCTAATACCATATATGGTTTTATTAATAACTTTTATTACCTTCTTGATAACAATTCTTCTTTGAGGTTTCACTTTGGGTAATATTATCTTTGTTCTTCGCATGTATCTTAATTTGTTATATATTTTGTACTTATACTTATATAATAATTTAAATAATTTATAAAATTATATAAATATCATTTATATATATATAATTGGAATTATAATAATCTAAATAATATATATTTATGAAATAAAATACATCGTTCACTGGGACTGTAAGCAATACGTACACATGAATGATGTTTCTGTTTTTATTATAGTATTAAAAGAAAGACAGAAAACGAATTATAAGTATATATATATGTATATATATCATTATTATAGTATATTTATTATATAATATATATCATATAATTTTATGAAACCCATCCTTAATACATTTCATGTAGTGTGTGAACGAATCACATCGCTTTGATGGGGCGATAGTCCACACTTCCTCAAACAAAACTATCATATTTACTCCAAATGGAATGTAAAATGGTATTTCTAGTAAAAGGAATAGAAAATAATAAATAAATAATAAATATAACATATTAAATATATAAATTTATTTTTCATCATAACTTCCACCATGAGTGTCAAAAAAGAAAAAATAAACAATCATTGTTTAGTGAGACAGTTGTTCCCCATACACATAAACAGTATGTTTTTTACCCATTAGATGAATGCGTGTGTAAGTTTAGGTCAATAAATTAGTGTAAAAACCCCTTAGTATATTTAATATATGGGGTTTTTATACAATCATGGAATAAATAAAGTGGATTGGTGGAGAAAACAAGTAAAAGAAAGGATCTTGAGAGAAGGTGTTACCCCTAAATCGGGTAACTCCTATTGGTTTGAGACAAAAGGATTTATTGAATTTATTTTTTACAAAGGGGTGATTAAATTTGTAAGTGATTTAGGTTTTTAATTGTATTGGGTAGATATTTTCTTAACCTATTTGGTTTTAGAGCTGTACCCACATTTTTACATAAAAAAAAGAAATAAAAACCATAAAATATCAATAATGAAAGTTTAATGTCCAATAAATCTTCATACAATGGGTTATGTACCATTTTCTATGTCATTTTGGGTCTTAAAGTTAAGGTTCATTACTTTGTTTACCATGTTTTTCCCTTAATCGTTATAATTAATTTTAATCACTTTCACTAATATTTTTTGTCAAAAACAAATTTTATCTAATTATAAATTAGAAATTATTTTATTAAAAATATATAATCCATTTATCCAAATTATTGTCACATAATTGGAAGATGTTAATTTAAAAATAATCGTGTTGACGGGTTGAGACTCTGGGTTTGGAATGTAAAAATGATTAAAAAATTTATATGTCGTTACTCACAATTTCAAAGTGAAATTGATTCCAATGACCTAAATTATATTAATATATAAAATTATTATCTATCTAAACATTAAAACAGATTTAAAATATAATTTAATCTTATAAATTATTTAAATTAAATACAATTTTTGAATTAAAATTCAATATTTTAAACTATTCATTAAAAATGAAACCTTACAGAAAAAATACCAAAAAATTATCCTAACAAAAAAATTATTATATTTCAAATATAAATATTATTATTCCATATTAAATCTTTAAAAGTTCCAAAACTGGGGTTCAAAAAGGGTCCTCTATTAAAAGGTGGCCAAACTATCTTTATAAAAATATAGGTTTTGATGTATAAAATTTGGTTTGTTCTTATATTATATCTATCAAATATATTGGATGATTTTCAAAAATATTTTTTTTGATTATATAAAATATAAATTTAATTTATATTTTTCACTATTATTAATTAATTTAACTGATTAATATTAATCATAATTTTCATAAAAATAAAATTTTATAAAATTAGTCCCATTATATTCATTAAATTTCTATACTATTTTCTAATTAATAGGTAACCAATTAATTAAACTAAATATATTAATATGTTATTTAATCCTATAATATTCAATTTAATGGTAATGTTTTTTCATATTAAATAATAATAATTTAATAATGAAATATTGTTCGGTAACACTCGGTCTTACATTTTATGAAAGCCAATGAGGAAAGTTAGTCTTATGTGTAACGTAAGCTAACCTCGATGTTCTGTGTAGAGAAAGATAACATATATTTTTCATGTAGTGAATGATTAACTTGTTTTTTCATATAACACAAGAAAAAAATAGTTCTTTAATATAAAATAAAAAAAATTCAATATGGTTTTAAATGAGAATAATTAAAATGACAAAATCAATTCGAAATAAATAATTCTCAAAATATCGGGCTATTATATTATACACCTCTTAAAATGAATTTGTCCCTTGAAATTCATCTGGGTAAAGAAATGGATTATTACTTGAAAGTTCCTTTCATAGAAAACCACACCCTATAACTTTATCCTAAAACATCCTTTAAAAAGGGAACGTTGGATATGTATCAGTTATACAAATGAACATACAACTAGGGTTTCATATAGGGAACAGAGGTTTCAAGTAAAAACATGGAATTGGAGGAAAAGATTAAATATTTATAGGTAGTGATTGAGGACATCAATCAAAAACAAGTGAATGATCATTGAAAAGTTATGGGCTTCAAAGTCATAAATATATAATGATTTAAATGGCCATTGAATCAACATAATTATGGTATTTAAAAAACATTTTATTTATAGACCATTTTCCTAAAGTTGAATAATTTTCATGAAAAGATATACTTACATGATTTTAGGACAAGCTCACGCTTATTTGTTCCTTCATCCACCTAAACCATTTCTCTAGAAAAGGAATGTGAATTTTTCTTTCTCGAATTACTAACAGATCATGAGATCCATGATAATTCATCCCATCTCTCTTTAGTTTCCAACAACAACAAAAATTTAGAGAATTTTATCCAATATACATAAATCTTCATGTGGTTAGATAATACTTTAATCTCAAAAACGTCATCCTATGTTTAACATAAACCTCCCATAAATGGTTCACCTTATAACCCTTATGGAAGATGAAAATACAAAACTTTTGAATGAAAATCAAGAAATCTTATTAAGATTGATCCACCATATATCATAAAGGATCTATTGGTTTTAAAATTCCAAACATGTGAATACACTCATCCTAAATCAAACTGAAACATTATAATAACATGAATTACCATAGATACATTTGAAAAACCAGTACGCTTTCTTATTCCAAAAATTACTAGATATACTTCTTAAATCAAGGATGTTGTAAACTCATCCTTGATGACATATACTACATTTTCAGTAGTCAGTTCTAGGGTATTCCATACTATCCAATTACTTATTCGTATTCAATGTATCTTTATCCAAGATCCATTATATCAATTCCAGACATTAATTAAGGGTTACCTTCCCTTAATTAGAATATCATCATTCCATGGAATTACTTTTCTATTTATTAAGAACCATTCAATATGTCATTTTCAATCATTAATGAAAATCTATAATGAAAATACTTATATATTTCAGGATTCATATGATATAATGTTTGAATTCCAAAACATGAATACTTTATTAATCCAACCTTGTTCTTAAACCACTACTCAATGTTTATCAACTTATTCCTTAACACTTATTTCCTATAATATGAAATATGAATCATTATTAAGGTTATTCAACCTCAATATAATCATTCTTCTTATGTGAAATGTAAATAATACTAGAATAATGTCACATACCTTTGGCATGTTTTTTGTAGTCTCTTTATCTTCATAAATATATCCAATACTCAAAGAACCTTCCGGATTCTCTTTATGAGATATCCAATTTTCAAATAAATTATCAAAATAAAAATAATTTCAACATATAAATCATTAAATGTTTACCATATACCATCTTGTTTTATCCATTAACTAAAACCACAATACATACTGTGAGAAACATTTATCATATTGCGATACCATATAATCCTAAAAAATTACTTATAAGGTGCCTAAATCATGGCTCATACTTCTTTAATATATGAAAACATACATATTTCCAAGGTTATTCATAGTCATAATATATTTAAATCTTTCAAGAGGGTTCATAATGATTTTTTTAATTCCCAAATTATATCCCCCCCCCCTCGAGAGTGTCAAACTATGTTTGTAGCATTGCCCATTTTCTTGTACAAGATTACCCCAAGTTAGGCTCGAAACATCTTGTCATAGTTGTTACCCCTAGGTAAAGTTTTTTCAGAATCACATCTACTTTTAGTATCCATGCTTGGATGTATCTCTAAGAAACCAAATACTCTATCCTTTACCAAAATTCTAGGACATTTTCCTAAATGTTAACTTATCCTTATACTTGTCCTTAGTGACATCCCTAGACATATCCTTAGAAATATATATACAGATATCACTAATATTTTCTAATCCTAGTTTCCTAAGGTTGAATAAACCTTTCCTTTTATTCCAACTATTCTGAAGCAATAATAACATTCGTGGATATTACATCATTTTAGATAAATATTGAATGTATTACAGAAATACATGTTTGATGACCATAATAGTTAGTGTATTTAGAAACATAGAAACAAAATCATTTATCATGGTGATAGATATTCAAAATCTTCCATAAATATATCCAGCTTTAGAAATTCTACCAAAAAATTTTTATCATAACTTTGGGAAACGAAACATAATAGAGGGGTGATCTCAGATGCTCATTATGCTTAAATAATAGAAATGTGTAATCATAACATGAATAAAAGGGTATGGAACTTGAGAAAAAACATTTAATATCATACCCAATATTATAAAGATCACAATAAATATTAGAATTCCATAAGATATGTATCATAATAAAATTAAGATCACAATTAATTAAATCATAACATAGGAATAATGCATGGAATCTATGGCATGAACATTGATTTATAACATTGTGAACATGTATAAGTAGAAACATGATCACTCAGTTTGTTAAGGACATTAAATTAGGTCCCTGCATCAACTTATGGAAATGAAAAAGGTCCATACATAGCATTGTGAACATATAATAAAATTCATGCATAACCTTATGTATATGAAATCAGGTCCTTGCATAACATTTTGAATATATAATCGGTTTCACACATAAAATTGTGAATATGTAATCATGTTTACGTATAAACTCATGGACATGCATCCAGGTCCATTCATAACATTGTGAACTTGTAATTAGGTTCATTCATAACAATATGAATATGAAATTAGGTTAATGGGTAACATATATACTCATTATTCCTTCATCATTTCTCAATTCATTGGAGAGATATATAGGTCACACCCAACACAATATAAAATCATACATACATGTGCTACAAAAAATTCATCATATCATGATCCATGAAAGAGATAGGTTTTATAAACATCAGATCATAACCCTTGAAATGAAATGGGTATCATTAAAATTTTATCAAATTATTAACTATGAAAATATATAGGTTTCATAATCACTTCATAAAAGCTTAACCGGTGAAATGAAGTAGGTTTAAAAATCATATGACTCGCGGAAGAGAAACGAGTTTCCTAAACCTCATGACATCAAATAATAAACCATTCATCGAAAAAATATGAATGTAAACTTTAAATATTTTCTATAAATCCCTGAGTAATATCATTGGATTTCATTTTAGAAGGGAAAAAATTTTGAAGTATCTTTTAAAAACATTTCTTCGGTAAAATATTATTTCTTCTTAAAAAATGATTTTTTTTTAAATAAAACCATTTGAAACCCATTTTCTTGAAAATAAACATGAAATATTATAAATAAAACTTTAAATCATTTTGTAAATCCTTTTCTTATAAAATATATAATATATTCTTGAAAATTTTTAAAACATTTTTTAAACATAAAACATTCTTGAAAACCATTTTATTTGAAAATAGATTTGAAATATTTTAAAGAAATATATGAAAAAAATAATAAATAATTAAAATAATTATTCCTTGAATATTTTATTCAAGTTTTATTACCAAATAGTTTTACATTATTATTAGAAAAATGGTTTTTGAAATAAAATAGATTTCCGACAGAAGAGACAAATATGATCAAATTTTCTTAAAATTATTTTATCAATTATATTAAGTACCAAAGAGTGTACAAATGGCACTAATACATATATATATCTTGAATAAACTGATTTTTAATAAACCCATGAGTTTTCTTGAGTTATGGATCATACTATTTCATTAAATAAGCACAATCATTAACAATCTCGAAAAGCGATGAGATTGTTTCAATAAAATCTTATCACTTGGTAACTTGGGATCATACTCTCAAGGTAAGAAAAAAAGTAACATGAAGATTAATATATCATTAAAATAATTATATTCATGATATAAAATTTAAAATGGATGTATATACTCCATGAAAAATAATTTAGTTGTATAACCAAACATGAGTCTCAATGAAAGAAAATTGAGACAAAATTATTTTACCGATTTAGTGACTTTTGAAAAATATACCCCATGAAGTAAAGAGCATATAATGGATAAATTAATAATAATAAATTTAATTATAATAATCATAGAATACATCCATGGTCTTTATACACACCACACAAAAGGAATGGGTGGTGAATAAATCATGTTTCTCACGAAAATAAAAATTGAGATTAAATCCCCTTACCTTGTGTATTGACTCTCTTAGTACTTGTAAAAGAATCCTATATAAAGAATTTAGGTTTATTATAAATCTTTTATACAATAATATTATTAATTCTAATACCATATATTTTTCGATTAAGATCATATATTACCCAATTGTTAACAAACCTATGTTAAGGTTTCACTTCGGGTAAAATTCACTTTCTTCTTCACATGTGTTTTAATTTGTTATATATTTGGTCCTTATACTTATATCATGATTTAAATAATTTAAATAATGATAAAAATATTATGTATATACATTAAATTTTTATTATAATACACTATATAATTTATATGTACAAAATGGAATACATCGTTCATGGAGACGGAAAGCCATACATACGCATGAAGGTGTTTCCATTTTTATTATCGTATTGAAAGAAAGAAAGAAAATGACATATAAGTATCTATATATTTATATATATAATCATCCAAAATAGAATTATTATTTCACATATATCAAATATGTTCTCTAAAACTATCCTTAATAAATTCCATGTTATGTGTGAATGAATCACATCACATTATAGGGGAGGTAGTCCCCACTTTCTCAAAGGAAATTATCATATTTACACCAAATGGAATGTAAATAGATATGTGTATTAAAAGAAATAAATAAGATTAATTAGATAATAAATATAATATATGAAATATATAAATAGTTTGATCATCGTAATCTCTTCCATTAGATGCAGTAAGTAAAAAATAAAAAATCTTCATTTAGTGAGGTGGTAGTTCGCCGTACACATAAACAGTATGTTAGTTACCCATTAGATGGATGTGTGTGTAAGTATAGGTAAAAATAATAGAAAAAGATCATAATATTTTTTTTATAATTATATTTTTCTAAAATCATGGAATAAACAGAGTTAAGGGGGTTTATAAATGGAATATAAGAAAGGATCTTGAGAGAAGGTGTTACCTCTTAATCGGGTAACTCCTTTTGGTTTGTGCCAAAAGGATTCCTTGTATTTCATTATTCTAAAAGGAAATAATCATGGAGTAAGGAATGTATTTTGGGAAGTGTATTTGGTATATATTTCTAGATTCTAAATTTTTTTAAAGGTGTGAAGAAGAGAAATAGGTGGTGGCCTTTTATAGGTAAGTGAAAGGACACACCTGGAATTTTTTAAAACAAGTTTGGTGTTCCATCGTTTTTACCTAACCAAAGTAAAAAAACCAAAAACATTCTTGAATGGAAGGTTCATGTCCTATTAATGGCCATAAAAATTCTTTTTGACATGCTTCAAATTCATTTTGGATTATAAATTTAAGGTTTAGTACTTTGTTAACCTAAATTTTCTCTTAATTATTTTAATTAATTTTAATCACTGTCATTATTATTTTTTCTCAACAAAAGTTGAAATTATTTCAAATTATAAATTAATCAAAATAAAAAATTGGAATCAATTTTTCCAAATTCTAATTAAAAAATTGTAATATTTAAATTTGAAAATAATCACGTTGAAGTGAAAACACTATAGGTTTTTAAAATAATAAATTACCAAAAGTTACCTATGTTTTTATATCCTATTTCAAAGTGAAATTGATTCCAATGAACTATATTGGATTGATTTATAAAATTATTATCTAATTAATCATTACCAAAAATGTTAAATTAAATTTATACTTATAAATAAATTCGATGAAAAAGTATTTTTGAATTAAATTGCCTTATTTTTAACTATTCATTAAAAAATGAAACCTTACAGAAAAATAGAAAAAGATTATCCTGGCCTAATTTTTATGTTTATAATTAAAATATTAGGTTTATTTTGACATATTAAATCCATAAAAGTTCAAATAACTGTATTTAAAAATGGTTCTCAATTAAAATGTGGTAAAATTACCTTTATAAAAATATAGGTTTTAAGCATAAAATTGGGTTTGTTTTTATCTTATATCTATCAAATCTATTGGATGATTAAAAAAAATATTTTTCTAAATATATAACATTTATATTTAATTTTATATAAATCACTATTTTTAATTAATTTAACTTATTAATATCAATCCCCTTTTTCATAAAAATAGTCTTTTATTAAATCAGTCCCTTTATATTCATTTGGTTTATATATTCCTTTCTAATTAATAGGTAACCAATAAATTAAACTGTATATATTCATATGTTAGTTAATACTATAATATTCAATTTTATATCCATTTTATATCCTATTAAATAATAATATTTTAATAATGATTTTTTTTGTAACACTCAGTCTTGGATGTTATGAAAGTTATCGAGGAAAGTCAGTCTTGCATGTAACGTAAGCTAGCCTCAGTGTTCTATGTAGTGAAAGCTAAAATTTATGTTTTGTGTAATTTATGATTAAATTTTTCTTGCACATAAACAAAGCCCAATGTAGTGATTTATTATAAAATAAAATATTTTAAATGTTTGTGAAATGAATTATATCAAAAGATTAAATTAATTCGAAAAAATTAATCCACAAAATCTCTAGGTGTTACATTTTTCTCTGATTTGAGCATGTGATATATGTTTTG
Source organism: Viscum album (assembly GCA_963277665.1). Lineage (NCBI taxonomy): Eukaryota > Viridiplantae > Streptophyta > Magnoliopsida > Santalales > Viscaceae > Viscum > Viscum album. Next base: position 1,677,226,213 of record OY728119.1, on the reverse strand, counting down.
AACTAAAATGTCACTTTTAAATTTAAACACACACTCTTGGTCATTTCGACCACACTAAGAGTCATAATTTTGTAGGGTTTATTCCTACAATCCAAGAATGAAACAATTATTATTTTCATAGAGTTTGATGACAATTAGGTATGCCTTTCTTGTATTTGAGGAAATTGTGAACTAAATTATCTCTTATAAATTAAAAACATGTGTTTTCAGTCATCATGACCACACCATAAATTATTGTGATATGAGGATCATTCTTACTATGCAAAAATGAATTAATAGTTATTCTCTTTTTTTCTCACTACAATTCGAGCATGTTTACCTAAAATTGAGCATGTGGCACATTATTTGAACTGAATTGACACTTTTATATTGTAAAATACATAATTTTAGTCATCATAACCAAATTTTTAATGATAATGTCATCAAATTTTCATGATAATCCAATCTCAGTTTCTTATAATTCATACTATAATGTTTTTTGAACTAAAATGCTACTTTTAAATTAAAAAACATGTGTTTTTAGTCATTATAAAAACAATATGCATTAGAATGAAATGATATTCATTCATACATTCCAAAAAAAATAAAATGTCAATTTAATATAATTTTATGAACATATGAACCCATTTTTATGAAAATGACGATGTGATTCTAGATTTGAACTGAAATGTCACTTTAAAATTACCGAATACACACTTTTGGTTCTTCTGACCACCCTAAGAGTTAAAAAGATCTGAATCTAATTACTCTATGAAAAATTATTTTTTCTTAATTTTTTATGATAATATAATCTCATTTTCATGGAATTTATCATGTGGAACACTTTTTGACCAAAAATGTGAATGGTAAAATAAAAACTTATGTTTTTAATCATTCTGGCCACACCACATGTTAGAATATCATGTGATTCATTTAAAATTTCATAAATTAATGAAATCACATTGATATAGAGTTTCAGGATAATTTTAATGTATTCTATATGTATTGAGTATGAGACATGTGTTTTCTATGACTAGAAAGCTTAAAATGGAAAAATTCATTTTTGGTCATTTTTTCCACATCTAATGTCAGAATGGTGTGAGATTAAATCTTAAAAGTAAAAAACTAATAAAAATTATATCTCTTATTTTTTAAACTATTATCTAAGTATATTTTATTAAAATTGAACACCTAACACACCTTTTGAACTAAAAATGTCCCATTTAAATAAAAAAAGACACACTTTTGGTCATTTCAACCACATAGAGAGTCATAAAGACATGTAGTTTATTTCTATATTCCAAAAATAAATCAATGATTACTTTACTAGTGTATAATGTCAATCCAATTTCAGTTTCTTTGATTAGATCATATGACATAAATTTTGAACTAAACATGTCACTTTTAAATTAAAAACATGTGTTTTATGTCATTCCAACCACACTTCACATAAGAATGATATGTTATTGACTATTATACACCAAAAAAATAAATATTTGTTCTTATATAGTTTCATCACAATACAATGGAGTTTTCATTGAATTTATCATGTGATGCTGATTTTGAACTGAAATGTCACTTTAAAATTATAGAAGATACACTTTTGGCCATTTTGACCATACCGAGAGTCAAAACAACAAACAATTAATTCTTATATAGAAAAATCAATCAATCATTTTTTTCATAGAGTATCATTGAAATTTTATCTCATTTGAGAAACATTGAGCATGTGACATAGATTATCAACTAAAACATCACCATTAAAAGTAAACACATATTTTCATTCATCTCGACCTCACCAAAAATCAAAATTTTATGCAGTTTTTTCCAATATATCAAAAAATAATTAAAGTCCCTTGAATTAGAATTTTATGAAAAATCAAAGCATGTTTACTAAATTTTGAGTATGTGAAATGTATTTTTTATGATTTGAAACCTTAAAAATGAAAAAATACACTTTTGGATATCTTAACCACACTATGTTTCAAAATGACATGTAGTTTACACCTACATGACACAACTAAATCAATGATTTTTTTAATATTTTCAAGATAATAAAATCTAATTTTCTCAAAAATTGAGATCGTGACACTTTTTATGAACCAAAATGTTAAATTAAATTTTAAAATATATAAATTAAAACCTTTTTAAGAACACTCTAAAATTTATAACACAAAAACACCTTCCAATTCATCCATGAATTCTTCTATTTGATCTTCCAATAATGTTTGACAAGAAAAGTCTATATAATATGAAAAAATATAAATAAAGTAAATTTTAATAAGTATTTCAAAATAAAGTGTTTTTATTAAAAAATAAACACATATAATAGATTCCCTTATCAAAATTTTCATTTTTATGTGGGCTAAGTCATCATTCATAAATTAAAAAATGTAGTAATTGTATTCATTTCTATTTGGTTGTTTTGGAAACTATGAGAAAAATAGAAACTATAATTAATTTGAGATTAAATTAGTTTCATTATTAAACTATTTTTATATATACCAAAATATATTTCCATGTATAGTATTCTATCAGTTTCTTATTCTTGATCATTTTTCTTGATCCCGTTATCGATCAATAAATTAGTACTGTATGACCAATGAAAACATGTATATTAATAAATATTATATAACATATAATTGAAATAATATAAAATGTAATGACTATAATATTTACTTCTTAAAAATGGATACCATGTGTGCCTGATTTTTCAAGAAACTAGGCATTGTATAAAACAATATATCACCAGGTCAACTAGATTTATCACAATTATTTTCAACTGTATCCTAAAAAATAATTTAAACAATTATTAGTACATCATACTAAGATAGATAAATTATCATCACTATAACTAGTGTATAAAGATTTAATATTGAATAATAGGTACTAATAAAAGCTTTTCATTAGATTCCTTTATTGAAACATTTTTTTGGTTTCTTCTTCATCATCAATGATTTCATGTTGATGTATTTATATTAATTTTGTTTGATGAATATAAGAACTTGAAAATATAAAATTTTACTTTAATCATAATTCAATAATAAATTTGTATTATAAATATCTCAATATAAAAAATAACATTAAAATTGTAATACTATGCATAATTCAATAAGTTGAAATATTAATTTTATCAGTATATATCTTATTTATATGTATGATAGATTCTTCTAACCATTCATGTTTTATAATTTCATTTACATTTATAAGAGCAATAAAATCTAAATTCCATTGGTTGTATATGCCATATTTTAAATTATATTGTATAGAATTATCCTCTTTAAAGTATCCCAATAATTTAATTATTTCATCTGTGTGTATACAGTGATTGTATATTGTGTTTCCACAAGTTTTAGGTATGAAATCTTGATATATTCTTATAATATTTATATTAGTTATGGGTAAGTGATCATGTATGATTTGGTTGGCTAAGATAAAAGGAAGATACAAAAAAAGTTGAAGAAATTTATTGATTTTAAAATTCAAATTTGAAATTTTTTATATATGAATGAAATTAATTTAAGAGGGTTTGTTGGATTATTTTTTTATGACTTAGACTCCCCAATAAGTAAAAAATTTAAATGTATTATCATTTATAATTTAAATAATATTATTTAAGTGTTGAATTAAATATTAGTGGGCACAATTTTGAGGAAGAATTATACTTTTAACATATAATATTTTTTTCATGTGGTGTGAACAAGACTATATTTCAAAAACTAATGTTTCTATTCCAAAAATATAATATAATTAATGACAATTTAATTTTTATCTTACATAGTTGTGATATAATTCATAGTAGAAATATTTAATGACCAAATTTGAATATGAACATCATTTCTAAGATTTATAAATTTTTTTATAGACTTTAAAGAAGTTCATCATTTCGATAAATAAATATATTCTTATAATTGTTATGGAAAATCAACAGTGTTGTAAATATTAAGTTTCCTACTTTTTTCTTTGGTTTATAGTATTTGAAGAGTATGTTAACCTTTATCAAGGTAAATTTTAAGGGTTTTGACAGAACGTTTTTCTGAATACAATAGAAATACCCTTTATTAATTCTAAAAAATGTATTTTTGCATTAAATGAAAAAACATACATTAAGAAAAAAAATCATCATAAAAAAATTAATATTATTAAACATAAAAAAATTAAATAAATGATTATACCAAAAAATACCTTTAGATAATGTTTATCATAGAGCTTTGAGATTTTTCTATGATACTGAACATGTATAATTTTTATTTTATATTATATAATACATTTAGATATTTCTAAAAACATATTTTAGATAAAACATTTATAGATCAAATTGTTGTCATATTAGTAGGAGTAAATGTATTTTTCATTGACTGTTTTCTTTTATGTGAGGTCTCTAATGATTTTATCAAACCATATCCACTATTTCAAAATCCATTTTTAATGAAGTGTATTTTTTTATTGATGGAGTTATTGAAAACATTTTATGTGTTCTCATTCTAAATGGACTCCAAATTTGTAGAAAATATTTTTAAGATTGATTTTATTATTTCAATACCTCCATAAATGTCAAAATCTTCTAGGAAATGCAACCTAAAGTACATGTCTATAATCTATGAACATCAAAAGGAACCCATTGAAAAATAATTTAATGTTTCAATAACATAATAAATCACATCGATTCTAATTATGTAATATAATCCATTTATCATGATTTATCTAATCAAACAGGTTGCATGTGGGTGCCAACATCCTTTGTGTTTGATGTCTCTTTCATTCACCTTTCGAAAATTGAACATTCCAATATAAAACCATGACCATGGATTTATTAAGGATATATCATTTCCATCAATGTTTCAGGGATATCAACTTCCATTAAATAAAAAAGGGGAAATCCTTTCACATTATTCCTTAATGAAATATTACTTATGATGCACCCAATGTATCTAACCTCACCACAAAGTTGTGTCATCATTGTTTTCATCAACACATCTAACTATGAGACTTATAATACTCCTGGATAATAATATTAACAACTAAGGACCAATATATGATTCCACATATTGAAAGATCCAATGATACATATAAATGTGGATTTCTTAACAACTGGTCTCATTCTCATAATTTCTTACACATGAAAGTTAAAAGTTGTAAATCAAGATAAGGTGTCTCAAAATTATATGAGTCTCCACCCATGATTTCTTATTTCATTTGTTTCTCCCAAATTATTTCATCCTTATATGATACATATATTTAAAATACTTTTGTGGAACTTCTAGGCTTTCATCATAGTAGGGTACTGCTTTAAACTTTCAGTGCAACAACTACTCTTAGAACATTATCACATATTTCTTCTAGAAGAATAACAATATTTATGTGATATGGAGTTTATTAATATTCAACAAAATGAGTAAAAGTTATTTTGAAGTACACATATATTGGTTTTAAGGAACCAACTCAAAAATCTTTTAGGTGATATGTTTAGAAAAGAATCTATGGAAAAATACTTTGAAGATTAGCATATTATCCTTCACCTATCATTAAAAGATAAACCTTAGGGATTCAAGGGATTCAAAAAATAGCCACACCAATGGTATTACAAATAACTTAAGGAAATATTTCTAGACTCTATCGCCATGATTTTCATTGTTGAAGAATTTATGCACATTGAAATGTTTTTATTTCACGTTTCATTAGAAAACCTATAATGTGAACCCATTCCAGACATCAAGTAATCAAAACATAGAATACTGAGAGAAGAATATGAAACTTATATAAATTTAAACTATAGTTTTGTTCATGAATTTTAGAATAGATAAGAATAATAATTAAAATGGACTCCCCTCAGGATTCCACCTCTGAGGCCTGGTCACTACTACATATCCAACCAAGTTGGAACTAAGGGAATATATTAGTTGACCCATTCCACAAAATTCACCTATAATTAATAACTAACCTATATCCCAACATACCCAATCATCCCCCAAATAATGTTATAATACTTACCATTGTATTTTATTGCCCATCCCAACCTTACCAGACTAACCCCCTAGCCCAGGTATGCCTATGTAGTAGGATCCTAAACCCCTTACATAATATTCACATTAAAAAAAAATCTGACCACATTCATATAAATTCATCCCTCCATGAAATACCTCCTTGTCCTGAAGGTTATAATGGTTCTTAAGGGATCCAAACTTCTACACTACTGTAATTCCATGCATAAACCAATTCATATTAGGTAATGAATAATAAAATATGGTATCATGATCATAATCTGTTCCTGCAGGTTAATTATAAAGTTTTTTAGGGGTAAAATCAACTTAAAAAATGAAGAACAACAGTCCCTTTGTTATCTTATAATAACTTTTTAATGATCTCACCCCAAATCCCTACTACCAATATTCAATATTAATGTTTCCCTTATAAGAAATGGAAAAAATAAAGGAAAATAGTTTTTAGAAAAATAATCCATTAACCATGTCTAACTCCAAGTGGTATTTCCAAAAATTATAAATCCATTAATCAATATTGATTCATAGTCATGTGGTTCACAATAATAAGGACCCATAATATAATTCCCAACTACAGAAGAGGAATACCAAAGTTTTAATTCCTCTACAAGAGATAAAACATTTCCTACATAAAATTCAAGCATAATAATGAAACATTCAACTAGAATATGGTCGAATAATGTAGATATCCATAAGATATTATTCATTGGAGAATCAAACACCCAAATTTTAGGAGGAACAGAATCAAACAACCTAGAAGTGCTCAAAATAAAATCACCTCCTCCATTTTATAAAAATAAAACTTTTATTTGGAAATAATTTTGTCCAAATAGCATCGAAGTCGCTAGAATTATGGCTTGTTTTTTCCTTTTTAGTCCTTTATTTAATGATATTTGATAGTATAAATCACTAGACAATAATGTTCTTTGAAAATTATCACTCTGAATAGCCAAATAATATCCCAGTATGATCATAGTTTCTATTAAATTTTGTTTTTTCCTAGAAAAATCACTCTCTTAACTTTGTGTAGTGTTGACGAATAAGAACTAGGTATAAAAACTAATAAAAAATTCTATATGTGTGAATAAAACATTAGGAATTGTTGCATTATATAAATAGTGTTTAGATTTGAATTGGATACTTTTTTATCATTTTTTCTAACCTACCATTAAGTAAAAATAGTGTTTGGAATATGAAGGGACACATTCTGATGTGGTGGTTCTAAGAAAATATTTTATCACTCTGACAATCTCTTTAAGGAAAGGTTGTCGTAAATTTCTCAATTCATGAGACTGGTGGAGGATGAAGATCACTCTCTCTTCTTAAGATATTTTCTAGAGAAGGATCTCTTATGGGATTTCATAGGATTTTCTTCGAATGTTTTTGTGAACAATAGAAAATGAATAGAACCAATTAAGGAAATAATATATTTGGATTTATATACCACTAGAGTTAAAAATAATAATAATTGCACATGTGCCCGAAAAATTTATTTAATCACTGTGGAAACCCAAGTCCATAATGATAATAATAATATTATTATTTCTTGACATGTGATAAAACCATGAATTAAATTAAATATTATTTATCCAAATAATATTCAATATATGTTATTTCTCATCAAACCATTAAACTCTGTCTGTCATTCCTCCATAATATTTATTGGGCCTTCAATAATGAGTATTTATTTAAAAAATGAATATCACTACATTATTCACCAATAAATAAATAAATATTATATTCATTAAATAGAAAATAAATATTTGTCAAATGTTTTCCTCGTATAATATTCTCCAAAATAACTGGTGGTAAAATATATATAATCAATAAAATATAAATAATGATGAAAACACATGCTGGAATATTATTTATTCAACTGGTCATATAATAAATAATATATTATTATTTAACTTAGATACTAGATACACTTATTGTGTGACCGTCTAGCCCTCTTCCATAGTGGCATTAGGCGAAGAAGACTAAATTACAAGGATAGCATCTAGAAATACACTAGGGAACCCATAAAGAAATAATTTAATTCCACAATGACTTGTTACCTTCTACAGACTCTTACTGTGTAATATAATCCTATTATCATGATATATCTACTCAAGCTAGTGGTGTACTGGCACCATCAATATATGTGTTCAATGTCACTTTCTTTGACATTCTAGAAATTGACCATGCCTATAGAACAAAATGAACATGTATTTATTTAAAATATATCATTTTCATTAATGGGATTGATATATTAGCTTCTATTAAATAACATAAGGTAAAAATCATTTCCTATATTATTCATTATTGAAATTTTACTAGTGACACACCCAGAATATCATACCTCACTACGAACATATGCCATCACAGTTTTTTCATCAATACATCAATCTATATAACTTCTAATTATCATTAATAATAATCATAAATTCTAATGACCAATACAAACATATAAATATAGGAACACCCAATGGAAGATATAAATATGGATTTCATACTAGCGAGTTCCGTTCCCATAATTTTCGACACTGGAAATTACCATGGCTATACACCATGTGATGGTTCTTCAATGTTCTATAAGTATCCAACCTATATATCCTATATCATTTGTTTCCCTAAAATGATTTCATCCGTCTATAGAATATATATTTAATAATGTTATTATGGAACTTCTTGTTCCTCATCATAGTGGGGAACTGTTATAACCTTCCAGTGTCAAAGAAACTCTTAGGACATTATCACATACAATTTCATGCTGAATAACATTCATGATTTGATAAAGAGTTTATTAATATTCAAAACAATGTATACATGTTATCATAAATTACACAGTAGTGGGTTCTTGGTCACTAACTCTAGCATCTTTTATATGAAATGTTTTTCAAGGAATCTATGGAGGAATGCTCTGAAGCTCATAACATTCTCCTTCACCTATAATTATAAGATACTCCAAAAGGATAAAATGGATTCAAAGTAGATTAATACCAATGGAGTTTTAAATAACCAAATGACATTTTTTCTAGACACTAGCCCCAAACATTTCATTTTTTATGAATTTATACTAGCCGAAAAGATCTTATTTGTAATTTCATTCGAATCCCTATAGAGTGAACCTGATCCTGACATCAAGTAATAATAAATTAGATGAGTGAAATAATAATCAGTATCTTGTATTGATTTCAGATATTTAAAAACTATATTTTCTTTTAAGACTATTACATCATTTGAAAGATAAAAAACATAATAGTGTTAAAAATCCAATATCCAAAGGTTTAGTGTCCTGGAAATAAGAGGATCATACATAAGTTTTACATAATAAAGCATAAACATTTATTTAAATACTTATTATGTATCCTAAAATATTTATTTCTCCTTAGTACATAAAATCACCTGAGGATATACATCAATGAAATGGGTGATCTAAAATCCTATTAAGAGGATTAATAAGGAAAATAAATCAATATGACATTGGTGAGCACAATTATAATCATCATAATATCATAATCACACTCTCAATATAAAAGTAATGTAGGTAACATGTGATAATGTAATGGAATGCGGACATTCATAAAAAAGAAACATCATTCATTGTGGTCTAATACCACACATTGTCATGAATAAAGTAAGCATCACGTTCACAAATAAAATATGTGAATAATAATAACATCATATTGTGAACAAAGAAAGAATTAAGTTCATGCATAATACACATTATATCATTAGATAAATCACATTACCCAATTAATTTGAGGGATATATAATTCTAGTTCCACCCATCACATCAATATATTTACATAATCATGCATGCCACATGAAATGTATTATAATCACTAGTACAAAAACCTTTTTTTACGTCAGATTTTTTTGCTTTTTAACGTCGGTTTTTAGGCGACGTTATTGCGAGCGACGTTAAAAATATGATTTTTTATGCCGGTTATTTAATAACCGATGTCAAAAATGGGGTAATATAGTTTTTAACGTCATTTTTTAAAAAACCTACATGAAATACATTCTGGAAATGGTGATAAGAAGCCATTTTTTACGTCGGTTTTTGAAAAACCGACGTTATAAGTCATTTTTTACGTCGATTATTTAATAATCGACGTTAAAAGTTATTTTTAACATCAGTTATTAAATAACAGACGTAAAAAATGTTTACTATCTTGTAATAAATTTTCTAAGCTTTCATTTGACAGGTCATAGAGCTCAAACGGATTTACGGATCGAAAGTTATGACCTTCAGAAGATTGATATTTATTTCGAGGAAAGATTGAATGAGCCAACCGTAGCTTCATATTAGAATGAATTTTTGAATCCATAGGGGGATTTGTAGTTTTATCATGATATAAAGAATCATCCATCATTATAATAAATTAACAATTGTTAAATGGTATATCAATTAAGAAAACTAGTCATAGAAAATATAAATCATGGGAAAATAATTACAAATACCTTGATGGGGTCGCAGAAATAAGAAATCATTGATTCACGTTGAAGATAAAACAAGTTGATTCAGTGGAACGATGACGGTTGAATGAAATGATCATAAAATGGTATATCAATTAAGAAAAAAAATCATAAAAACCATAAACCATGGATGTATGATTAAATATACCTTGAAGAGATCGCGGAAAGAAGAAATAATTGATTCATGTTTGAGAGAAAAATAGTCTATTTGGGGGAATGATAATGGTTGAAATAAATGATCATAAAATGAGGATGGGTTTATAATGTAAACATATAATTTAGATTCTATGAGAAAACGTAGTATTAAAAATTTTAGGCCGTAATTCAAAATTTCGATGTTGCGATGTAAAAAAATTGAAATTTCGCGTTCACGGGATATTACAATTTTCATTCACGTCGGTTTTATGATAACCGACGTGAAAAGATATTAAAATTTTCACTTATTTTTCACGTCGGTTATTTAATAACCGACGTGAAATTTTTTTACAAAAATTTATTTCATTTTCCAAGCTTTAATGTGAAAGGTCATGGAGCTCAAACGGAGTTACGGATTGAAAGTTATGGTCTTCAGAAGTTGGGCATCCTTAAGACATCGTTTAGAGATGATCAACTTCTGAAAGCCATAACTTTTAATCCGTAACTCCGTTTGAGTTCCGTGACCTGTCAAATTAAAGCTTGGGAAATGAACTAAATTTTTGTAAACATTTTTCACGTTGGTTATTAAATAACCGACGTGAAAAATCTATGAAAATCAATTTTTCACGTCGGGTATTTAATAACCGACGTGAAAAATATGTGAAAATTTTAATATATTTTCCTGGAAAAGGATTTTTCACGTCGATTATTTAATAACCGATATGGAAAAGTGATGTACATTGATTTTCACGCCGGTTATATAATAACTGACGTGAAAAATCAGATAAAATGGATTTTTAACGTCGGTTCTTATATAACGACGTGGAAAATCTGCGAAAATGTATTTTTCACGTCGGTTATATAATAACCGACGTGAAAATTCGATTTTTAGATATTTTCACGTCAGTTATTCAAAACCAACGTGAAAAATGGTGATGTAAAAAAAGGTTTTTGTACTAGTGAATCAAATCATGAATTAACCCATGGAAATGAATGGATTTTACAATAATTTTATCCATAATGATTCCATGAATAAACAATGGGTTCCCAAATAAAAAAGTGAAAATCATATTTGGTATAAAAATCATTATTCCTGAGTAAAGAAAAAACAAATCAATAGAAATCAAAGATGTTTTTTGGAAAGAATAGTTCTTTTGGAAAGTTATACCATTTTTTATAAAATAAAGTTGAACAAATGTATATCCATGAAAAGAAAAGGGAATAATGAAAAAAAACTATATTAATAAATAATATAGGATAATTCATACCAAATATATCTTGATAGAGTGATAACTCAAATAAAAGGTGTTGGGTTCAAGAGAAGCTTTACCTTAATTCCTATTTTATTTCATTGCTTTTACACCTAATGAATAATAAACATATATTTATTAAAAGATTGATCTATTAATTAATAATATTTATTTATAAAAATATTTATAATCTATAATCATTTGATAATATTTATTAATATTATTCGATTAAATTAAACCATTTTTATATCATGTTTTTCTTAAAAAATCCATTTTTCTTTGATTTTTCTATTTTCAATCAAAATAATCTATAGAAAAGTATCATGAAATAAATAATCTTATAATACATGTAATTAATTATTTATTTATTATATATAATTAATAATATTCATCCATGAAGGTGGTTAATGTAATTTTCATGTAAATGTCTCCATGGATGGTTGATCGACCTTTAACTCGACGTTGTCAAAAGATCTAGAAAGGGAAGTATGAAGTTAATATTTTCCAACAATATGATAATTACCATATGTTAAAATATTTAATATAAATTTTAATTACTTCATAATTAATTTTATAGTATATTATTTTCAAATTAATTTGCAGAAGGAAGAAAGAGATGAAGAAAAGAGGGAAGAGTTAATAGAGACTTAGTCTCTCCTTGGTGTAGCTTCTCTTGTACGGTACTATAAAACCCTTTGTGATTGGATTTTAATTGATCCAAAATATCCCTAAGTATTATAAAGATCTTTAGAGGGAGTATTTTATTAAAATATTTTCCATTTTTATGGTTGGTTGGAGTGGTGTTCCATGGAAAGGGAGAGGGGTTATTATACTTGACGATAAAGGGATTTTTGGAATAAAATATTATAACAAAAGTAATACATATAATAGTTAATTTTTTAATATATTAATCATATATAAATATAATATAATGGCTTTAAGATTTTAAATCCTCGTTATAATTTTAATTCGTTACTTAAATTAAAATTAAAGTGGAAATAATGAAAAAAAATTATTTTAATGAATCACTTTTGACTCTAGGTTTTGGAATGTTTTTTTAGGTTTGAAATTTTTTTTATTGTAGTTTAATTAATCATTTATGAAATAGAATATATTATTTCACAACCTCATGTTTTATAAAGAATTAATTCAGTATTACATCTTGAATTATGTAATTTAAGATATTCTAGTTATCTGAAAAAGTGTTTTTTTACTATTCATAAGAAAACTGAATTATTTCATAAAATTACCAAAAAACATCCTTGAAAAATTACTACATGATGATTTCAAAAATGAAATTATTTTTTGTGATAATAAATTCCTATAATAGGTAATTTTAATTTTTAATTTAAAAATTTTGACTTTTATGAAATACTTTAAAATAAAGGTTATTAGAAATGTGACTATATTTTCTTTGAGTTTTTTAATAATGATATTTATTTATTTATTGCATAAATTTTTTTATATTTACTTAAATTTATCCTGATAAATATTATTTATATCATAATTTATTTTTTTAGGTTCAATTACTATTCAGATGGTCAGTTTACTATTCCCAACAGTCTTGTTACTATCCTAATGACAACATTACCAGCTAAAAATACCACTTCCTTATTTCATTAAATATTCAACAAAATTCATATCGAGGTTCTACATTTACATTTTCTGATATTTTTATTTATTTAAAAAAAAATTCTTTGTTTATATATTGATTTCATTGGGGGTTAGGATTCTAGAAATTTTGGGCGATCCATATTTTTCCATTTTAGTTCTTCTATTTTATATTTTTTATCGAGTTGTAATGTTTGTAAGTTTAATGGGTTCCATAGTTGATTAATGTTATATTATTTAATATATAAATAACTCTTTTCTGGTATCTCTATGTTTTTTTATGTGTATAATATTATATAATATAATACCACTTAAATTTATTTAAGAAAAAAATATTACTAATAATAATAAGTTCATTACATTATTCCCGCATTTTGAAACATTGTCCCCAAAATTTCAACTCATATTATTGGTTGAGAATAGATGAGGGTACTCCTATTTCATTGTTTCTTATGGATCCCACATCGCTGCTTCATATTTATGGTTCCTCCATAAATCATTGACAAGGTGAGTTGTCTTGTTGTATAGAAATTTTTCTCTATGGTCAAAGATTTACACCAGCTACTCTTTATATGAGAGTTCATTCTCCAGTTTTTTCCCCTCTAGATTTAGTAGTTGTGACGGTTCAAGTATGTACTTCCCCATGAATGATAAGTGGAACACATCATGAACTTAACCCATATGTGGTGGAATTACAAACTAATAGGCCACTATTCCAATGAAATGAAGGATCTAAAAGGGGAAAATTACCATGGGATAAGATTAAATTTACTTCAAAACATCATTTCTCCCTACAATGGTGATATTTGAAGGAAACAATTTCCACCAACCTCAATGACCAAGTCCCTCTGACAGTTTCTAGTATAACTCTTTTTCTAACACAAAAATTTGTTTAAATGTTGTTGGATGGATAGAACCATATCTTCCATTTCTTTCACAACAATGGTTCCAAGTATCGTTTCTTCCCCAAATTTATCCCAGCAAGTTCTAATTCTAAATCACTTCCCATAAATAGATTCATATGGATACATTTGAATACTCCATTGGAAACAGTTGTTATAGTATAACTCAACCAATGGGAGATGTTGATCCCATACTCATTTTAATTTCATTGAGTAGTCTCTTAGTATTTTCTATAGGGTTTAAATAGTCTACACATATTGGAAATTTTTTTTGGAGTGATAGGCCATGCTAAATTTCAATCCAGTACTCAATTAATGTTGAATACTTATCCAAAATTTTGAGATGAACCTTGGATCATGATCAGTGATGATCAAAAGTGTAACCTCATGCATCCTCACCACTTCCTTGATGAATTTCATGGAATGTTGTTCTAGTGATAAATATTCTCAAATGGTGATAAATTGATCATTCTTGGTGAGTCGTTCCACTATAACCCATATCACATTTTTTCTTTTGGATATCTTCAGGTGACTAGAGAAAAATTCCAATGTGATGGTTTCCCATTTCCATGTGGATATAAGTAATGGTTTCATCATTGATTTAGAATTTCTCACTTTAATTTAACTTTATATCACCCCAAACAACATTATATATACATCAAAATATCCTTCTTCATGTTTTCCCAAAAGCATTTCACTCGAAGATCATGGTACATCTTGATACTTTCAGAATGGATAGAGAATGATGAGCTATGTGAGTTATCCAACAGATCCTTCTTTATCATGAGTGATAATATCACACAAATCCTATTTAAAAATTAAATTGCATCAACATCATCTATGTGGAACTCATTCTTATTCTCTTACTTTACTACTTTCACTATATTTTGTAGATCCAGATCAAACCTTTTTGCCTTCTTGTCATTATCTTGGAGAGAAGGTTGGGCATTCATTTGTGAAAAGTATAATCTATTTACTACCATTATGATTTCAAGATCTTTACTTTTCATATCCAATAAGATAGTATCTCTCTCAATACACATAATTTATAGAGTAGTAATTTCTTTTCTACTAATAGCATCACCAACCTTGTTTACCTTTCACATATGGTAGTGAGTTGAGAAACTGTATTCCTTGACTAGATCTAACCATATTCTTTGACACATATTAATCTCATTCTGTAAAAATATATACTTTAGAATCTTGTGATATATATATATATATATCACACCTTTAACCGTGTATATAGTTCTTTAGAATCATTATGGAGATGATTATATTTGCTAACTCTAGATCATCCATGAAGGAGTTATACTCATGGATCTTGAACTTCCATGAGGAGTAGACTATCAATTTATCATTCTTCATGAGTAAACAACCCAATTATTTATTTTAATAGTATTTATATATCATAAAACCTTTTCCACTTGTTGGTAGTGTGAGTACATACACTGTGAATAACCTCTTCCTGATATCCTTAAATCTTTTCTCACATTATATTATTCATACATACTTTACCATTTTCCATGTTAACTTTGTCTGTGGGCTATAAAATGATAAGAAATTTATCACGAAATTTTTGTAGTAACCTTCAAAGAATATAAAACTACACATTTCAATGACACTAGTGGGTTAGGGCTATTGCTTAATTTATTTATTCATTTAAGGGACCATATAAATTTTCTCACTTGTGAGTTCTTTCCCTATGAATAATATTTGTATCATCCCAAATTAACACATTCTAAACATAGAATATACTTTATACTTCCTTAATATTGCAAGAAAAATATTTATATGCTCCTCATGTTCATTGATTATAATCTAGTAAATGGTAATATCATCATTAAAACTACCAAAAATTGGTTGAGGTAGTCCCTTAATACATTATTCATCAAATACATGAAGATTTCAAGGGAATTAGTAAATCTAAAGGGCATCAGTATGTACTCATAGTGCCCATACCTTGTATGGAAAGCTATATTTTGGATACCTTCCTTCTTAACCATCATTTGATGATATCCATAATGGACATCCACCTTTGGGAAGTATTGAGCTCCTCATAGTTGTTCAAACAAGTCATCAATCCTTGGCATATGATACTTGTTATTTACGGTGATCTTTTTGAGTTCCAAATAATTGATACACAACTTCATTTATCCATCCTTTTTATTTATAATGAGCACTAGAATACCACAAGGGGATGCACTACGGAATATGAACCCTTTTTACAATTCCCCTTATATCTTATTATATTACTCCTCTAGTTTGATCTGGGCTATCTTATATGGGAATTTTTGAGATATTAGTGGATTCAGGTATAATATTTGTTTATAAATATTCCTCACTATCTATTGGAAGTCTGGGTATCTTTTCATAAAATACATTAGTGTGTTCCCTAATAATTGGAATTTTCTCTAGGTCGATACCTTCCTTTGAATAAACCAATTGGTTAGGGAATTCTTCTCCACATGGTATCAACACTAGCACTATAGAAATATTTTCCAAAGGAGATTCATGATCTTCCTTTCATTTTTAAAGGATAAAGGAAAGGTCTAAAATGTTAAAAGAGATGTCCTTTTGGAAATAGTTGATGTTCGTTCTATATAATGAGAGAGAATCTATTCCTAGTATATGATGCAATTAAACCATGGTAATTATTATGAGATTCACTTGAAGAATATTTCAACATATGCCAGCTTGAGAACTATCCAACACTTGGGTCACAATGATCACACCATTGGATATTTTTACTAATATATCTACTTTAAGGTATCGACACTTCAATTTAATAGTTATAACAAACTTTCAGGATCTAAATAATTGTGTAGAATGAGAATAAAATAGTAATTTTTCATTCTTGAGTGAATATGAAGTGTAACTTTAATGACTTCTTCTTCTTACTCCACTTCATCATTAGTGAATACATAATCATTCCATTTCCCATTTTTATTTAGTGCCTATTGAAACTGATTACCCTCAAGGAATCAGGGTTTACTTCATGGCATGCATATCTCTCTTGCTCCCAATAGTTGAAGCATTGAACCATAGGTGGTTCATTTGTATGTTCCCTATTTTACTCTATCATGTTGTCCTTATTCTTTATGTCTCATTGTCATTCATGATAATTATGTCCTTATCTTATACACTTGAATCATTTCTTTGTCCCTTTGATGAAATTCCCAATATATCTATTCCCACATTTTTAACATGTTGGTATTCGGATTCTCATTCCTCCTTTTTCATTTGACCCACTAGATTGAATATCCAATCTTCTTTTCTTTTATCTATAATCATTTGACTATTCCAAAACTCAATATCTACTTTGAGTTCACATAGAACCACTTCATCAATATACCCAAGGTCATGAATATTTATATCCATTAGAAGGTGTGGTTTTAAAACACTAAATAATTTATCTATTTTTTATCATTCTTGATAAAAAAGACCTAAGGTTTATCTTTCAAGCCTTTGGATGTTTTCCTCATAATACATGATGGATTTATTTTACTTTTCATTCATCTATATGAATTCTCTCTCTATTTTTGTTTGAAGGGCTTGAGTCAAATACTTATTATAAAATATTTTCTTAAAGTCTTCCCACTCTATCTCTTCCACTTCATCTTTTGGATTGGTGTTCTTTATCAACACCCATAGTGGATTAGATTCTCCATTTAGATGATAAATTTTTAGATTCATATTCTCCTTCTTAGAATATTGGATCACAGAAAATATCTTCTCCATTGAGTTCATCCACTATTCTATAGTAAGTGGATTATAAGTTCTACTAAACATCGATGGTCATTTCTGTGTAAAGGAATCAATGGATAGTTAATCATTATCGGGTGATTTAGGGTGTTCCCCATGTTTTAGGTTTTTATTCATAGATAAATAAAATTGGGTAACCATTACTATGATGTTTTGAATTGAAACTCCCATGGAATTGGGGTTGTTATTTAGGAAATTGTTGCATTGAACCTAATATAGGTTGTGGGCCTATTTTCTCCTGCTTCCCACCATATTCTAAAATATAAATTTGTTGAAAAAGTCATAAGTCAGCAAATCATGAATAAATAATTTATACTTCTATGAAATTAACACAAATGGAATTTCTTATGGGATACCTATGTTTAGCCTTTTTCTAAAACAAATCTTCTGAGATTTTCACATATAAATTGAATTATCCTTAGCGTTTTAACTACTATTATCCAATATTAATTCCGAAATTAACTAAATTTTTCTATGGTACCAACTATAGAATCTCTACTTTTTCTTAAATGACCATTATATAATTTTAATGTTAAATAACATAATAGTGTTACGAATACATGGACCAAAGGCTTGGTGACTTGGAAAAATAAAGCTAATACATAACTTGAACATAATAAAACATAAATTTTTATTTAAATCGTTCTTATTTATCCTCTGAAATCTCACCTTATTCTAGTACATGTAATCACCTATGGATATACATCAATGAAATGGGTGATCTAAAAGTTGAGTTAGAGGATGAATATGGAACATGAATCAACATAAAATGGGAGAGCATAATCATTATAATCATACCATAAGTATAATATCAACATCAACATCATAAAAGTAATGTAGTATTATAGTATAGAACAAGGAAATACATTAAAATTAAAAATCATGTCATACTGGTCAAATACAACACATAGTTGTGAACAAAGATTGTATCATGTTTATGCCTAACATATGTGAATAATCATAACATCGTCCTATGAAAAGAATAGAATCATGTTCTCACATGACATACATTATCTCATGAGATACATCAAATTACACAATGAAATTGAGGGCTATATACTTCCTTCCCACCAATCACATCTTAATATTTAAAAAATCATGCATGACACAATAAACATATTACAATTAGAGTCATGAATTAACCCTTGGAAAGGAATGGGTTTTATAATGAATTTATCAGTAATGATTTCCTGAATAAACAAGGGGTTCCAAAATGAAAAATTAATAACCATATTTGGTATAATAATATCCATTCATGAGTGAAGAATAAATATCCCAAGGGGAGTCAAAGCTGTGTTTTGGAAAGAATAGTTCTTTTGGAAAATATTTGTATTTTTTAAAAAATAAATTATAAATCTTTTATATCCCTAAAAAAATATGAAATAGTAATGAAATTATTTTTTAGGAAACATTATAGGAGTATTCATGTCAAAGATTTTGTAAATTAGGGATAACCCAAAGAAAAATAGTCAGGTTCGAGAATCCCCATACCATAATTCCTTCTTTATGTTGTTTTTATTATGCCTCATGAATAATAAAAAAGTATTCAATTAAACATTGATATGTATCTTTATTATACTAATTTATAAAACTATTTATCAAATATAATCATTTGATTATATTTCTTATTTTCCATTGATGAAATTGAAGTGTTTTAATATCGTGTTTTTCTTAAAAAATTATCCTTTCACTTTGACTTGTCTATTTTCATTAAAAGTCTTTTATAGAATAGTATGATTAATAAAAGTATCTTATAATAAATGTAATTAATTATTTATATATTATATATATTTAATATTTCCAATCAATGGTGTTTGTTATAGGAATTGTCTTGGAAATTTCTTCGTAGATGGTTAAAGAACCTTTAATAGGACGCTGTAAAAAGAGCAGGAAAGAGAAGTACGAAATTTAAATTTTTCAAAAATATGATAATTACAGTTGGTTAAAATAATTAATATAATGTTAACTTACTTCATAATTAATTTTATGTTATATGGTTTCAAAAGGAATTAGGAATATGAAAAAATAGAAGAATAAAGGAGGTAAGAGTTAATAGATACTTACTCTATCATTAGTGTAGCTTCTCTTGTACGACACTATAAATTCCTTGGTGATTGGAATTTGATGTCTCGAAAATGAACCTATGTAAAAAAAGGGTCAGGATAGGTAGGATTGTTTTAGATATTGGTATTTGGAATGTCTGGTAGGAGTGGTTTTCCAAGGGAACGGTGATGGGTTATTTATACATGAGGAGATGGGTATTTTTAGAATAAAATTTTGAATACAATATTATATCAAATTTAAAACATTTAATAGATATTTTTTGACAATATAAATCATATATAAATATAATAAAATGGGTTTAGTACTTTAAATCTCTTTTATAATTGGAATACATTACATTATGAAAAAGGATACTAGAAAGAAAGAAAAATATATATTTTAAGTAATCACTTTTTTACTTTTTGTTTTGGAAATCACTCTTTAGGTTTGGAAATTATTTTTATTGTATTTTATAGAATAATTTATGAAATATAATATATCATGGCCAAACATCAAGTTATATATAGTATTATTTCATTATTACATCATTAATTTTGTAATTTAAGATACACTAGTTATGTGAAAATTGGTATTTTTACTATTCACCTAAAATTGATGTAATTCATAAAATTAGAAACAAAATCACCCTCAGAAATTTTCAATATTGTAATTTAAAAAATGATATTTATTTCATTAAAATAAATTTATAAAATATTTCATTTTTTTAATATAAAAATTATGAATTTTATGAAATACTTTAAAATACGCTTTATTAAAAATGTGTTTATATTTTATTTGATTTTTTAAATCATGATATTTATATTTTATTTATAATATTATAATTTACTTAAATTAAACATGATAAATATTTTTATACCATAATTTATTATTTTGGGGTAAAATTACTATCCCAATGTTCAGGTTACCCATCCAACGGTCACATTACCTCTTATAAATATGACTTACTTATTTCACTCAATATTCAAATCAATTCCTCTCATGGATCTATGTTTCCATTTTCTATGATGATGATTAGTTTAATAATATTTTTTTACTTTTATAAAGTGATACTATGTGGATGATGATTTTTATAGATTATTGAGATCCATATTTTTCCATTTTAGCTTTTGTTTAAAATAATGTTCATCTTGTTGTAATTTTTTGGAATTTTAATTGGTTTAGTTTCTGATTAATTTAAAATTATTTAGTAATTAAATAAATTTTTGGTTGGTTTCTCTATATTTTTTATATGTATAATATTATATAATATAATAAAACATTAATTAATTTAGGAAAAAAATATTACTAACAAACACTGATTTGTTATACTAAGAATAGTTTCATACATGAATTTCATTAGAAGTAAAAAGGAGGAAAAAATGACTCCCCTCAGGATCTCGCCTTCACAGCCTGGATGCTACCACCTATACATCCTATATGAAACTAACAGAAAATATTAGCTACCCCTCCTCACAAAAGTCACCACTAATTAATACCCCGCCTATAACTGAACGGATCCAATCACTCCCCCATTCATATTATAATATAGCCTCTTGTAGTTTACTACCCATCCCACCCATACAAAACCAACCACTATACTAGTTATGCCTATATAAAAGAACCCTAGGCCCCTTAATTAGTCCAAAATAAACAACAGATGAGGCCAACCATGTTCTAATCAATTATTTTCATTTAAAAGTCAACCATTTCTATAAGGTGAGAACCGTTCTTAGAGTCTTTACACTTTTTAAGCAATAAAAATTCCCTACATGAACCTATTAAAATTGGTAAATAAATATGAAAATTGGGTATCATGATCCCAGTCTATTAATAGAGGTGAATTTTAAATATTTTTTGGGGTTCCAATCCCTTAATGAATGAGGAAAAATACTTCATCAGTTATATCTTATGAAATTTGTAGTTCTCTTACCATGAATCCATGCTTACAACTTTCTATATCAAACATGACCTTATCAGAAATGGGAGCAACTGAATGAAATCAATTCTGCAGAAAAAGAGTCCCATATCCCTGATTAATTACTAGTATTATTTCCAAAAATTGACAATCCATCCCATAATATTAATTGATATCCATGTGATCCATAATAACAAGGATCCATAATAAAATCCCAAACTGGAAAAGTGGATGTCTAGAGTTGACAGTCCTCTTTTGGATCCAACACATCAACCATAAAAAAGTTATAATATATCCACAATACATTCAATATGAATATGAGGAAATAATATAGATACCCATAAGAGATGTTTTATCAAAGAATCAACCAATCTATGTCTACAAGGACTAGAATCAAATGACCTAGCATCGCTCAAAATAGAATCACCACCTCTATTTACTAATTGAAGCCTTCCCTTAACCCAAATTTTTTCCCAAACCTAATCGAGGACACTATAACGATGTCCAATTTGTCATTTTGTTGGGCCTAATAATAATGATATAGGAAAATTAACTTTATCAAACCCCATAGTTATTCGAAAATTTTCCCTCTACATAGCCAAAAAATCTCCATGTATAATCAGAGATTGCATTATTTTTTGTCCTTGGAAAATATTTCTCTCCACTTTGTGTAATGTCGATGGATAAACAACAGGTATCAAATCTAATAGCATCATTCTCTATTATTGAATAAATAATTTTTAATTTTTTCTTCATAGAAAAGTTTTTTATATTAGTAAATGATTATATTTCATCATGTTTTCTAACATGTCGTGTCATAAAAATTGTGTTTAGAATATGATGAAACACTTTTTTATGTGGTTGTCAAGATAAAATATGTTATTGGATTGATATTTTATTCAATTAAAGGTTCTCATATATCTGTCTAGACCTAAGAGTTGTGGTGGAGGATGATCGATCTCTATTCCTGAGAGCGTTCTTTGAGAGGTAGATCTCTGGGTATTTAAGGGGATTCTTTCCAGATATCATTATGGGCAACACATTATGAAATGGCTCAATTAAGAAAATAATATAATTGGTTTTTTATAACACTAAGGGTAGGAAATAATAATTTCACATGTGACATTATTATTTCTATAATCCCTATAAAACCCCATGTCTATGATAATATTATTATTATTATTATTATTTCATGACATTCATTAATCCCCTGAATTAAATTAAGTAATATTTTTTCAAATTATATTTAATATATATTATTTCTAACTAGACTAATAAAATGGGTTCTCCATTCTTCAAAAACATTTATCAATCCTTGAATAATGACTATTTATTTGATAAATAAATATCAATACATTATTCACAAACAAATAAATAACAATTATATTTAATAAACAACATATAAATATTTATTAAATATTATGATCATATAAAATTTTCTCAAATAACCAGTGGTGGAATATATGAAATCAATAAAACATTAATAATTTTAAATCCACGGGTGGGAATAATATTTATTCTACTTATTAAATAATAAATAATAATATATTATTTAACTAAGATTATTGATACACTTAGTGTGTGTCCCTCTAGGCCATTTTCTCAATAGAATTTTGTGAAGAAGCCTAATGTTCAAGCTGAGAATCTAAAAATATTACAAGCAGCCCATATAGAAAGAATTAAATGACACAATGACATAATACCTAATACAAATGCTTACTATGTAATATAATATCTGATGGGCACAAAGGGAACCATTATTTATCTACAGATCAAAAATAAAAAAACAATATTAAAACTCAATGTGTTCTACTAAATTAATTAAAATATAGTATTTGTAATGATTGTGGTTTAACCCGTAAAGATGGTAAATTATTTTAATTGGTTTTTTTATTAAATTGATTTTCTTAATTTCATGGAATAGCTGGGGAATCAGATTGTGTTTTTTGAAACAATATGATGAATAAAATATTCAAATGGGAAAAATATTGTTTATTTTTAATCAAATTTGAATGTTGTTCCCTAGTTTTTTAGTTTTAGTGTTATGGTGTAATTATATTTTAGAAAATAATTTGAATGATCCATATTTTTTCTCAGAGTCAAGATGAGATAGATCCAATGGTTCTAGTATCCCCTCATAGATGCAAAAATCCAGTTTTCTTCTTGGTCTAATTATTTTGGGTTGTTCTGAATCAAGTTTGTCTCGATACCATATTTATACTTGATTACCCTTAATTTTACAATGG
Source organism: Viscum album (assembly GCA_963277665.1). NCBI lineage: Eukaryota > Viridiplantae > Streptophyta > Magnoliopsida > Santalales > Viscaceae > Viscum > Viscum album. Next base: position 1,677,201,904 of record OY728119.1, on the reverse strand, counting down.
TCATACAACCATTATGGTAATATATTGTTCAATTTATAATTCTACTTTAAAATTTAAATACGAATGGTCATGATACAAGATATTGAAATGAAGTGGAAATTGATAAAATAAAGTGTGAAAATCCAAATACACGAATAAATAGAATAGAATAAATCCAACATCACCTCCATACTATGGCTACATAACCCTATAAAATATAAAATTTACCATCAAATACTAGTAATGAGGGAATAATACAGAATTACAAAATTATAATAAATAATAATTATAAAATGTGGATGAATCGGTGAGGACCTTACACAGTGCAACTTCTCACTCCATGCATTGGTCTCTAGGATATCCCTTTGGTGTAGTAGCTCATCACTGAATTTATAGACTATAAATGGGATCATGAAGTATTAAATAGAATTTATTATGGGTAAAAAAAATTCATAAGTGGTCCCTGAGCCATAAAATAGTTCAAACCCAAACAATACATAAAATCTATCCACTTTTTTGTCCTCCCTGCTATTACACCACGTGTAATCTGTCCACCATGTGTAATCTAGTAACCATGTGTAATATATTCACCATGTGTAAATTTTAAAAACCATTAATATTTATAGATACCTTAATATTTACACATCTTTTAATGTTTACCTAGCCTATAATAATTACATAGGCTATAAATTTCAAAATTCACCACTTTCTTCGATTTCTACCCCTGAAAGCATCCCATTGACATAATTAATAATGATAAGCCTTATTTTAAGTGAATATAAATATATTTTACACTCATTTTTCTTATATCCCATAAATTATATCATCCTAAAAAGATGAAGAAAAAATTAGGATTATAGACATGGAATAATAATAAAAAACATCTGAATCAATTCATTTTATAAATGCACTTATCATCCCCCCCCCCCCACATGAATTCATACATGTACGCAAAGATGGATCTCAATATTTTACATGTATGATTACTCTAAAATTATTTAAATACAATTTGAAACAAATAAATTGATCAAATGGAATATGAAATGTTTGATCATAACACCTAGAAATTTTATTTGATAAGAAAAGTCATTTCTCTCATCAATTATCATTTTTAAATTCATTATTAATATGAATACCCTTTGTAATTTACCTCATGTTAACTTTTCCCCTTATAGTCGTGTTATGAATGAATATAGTGATTCGCATACATCAAGAACATGTCAATTACCATAGGATTGAAAGGAATCTATAATCTCCATAATGTAAAGGAAAAATCATAAATAATCAGAATAACATTACCATTTAGGATAAAATGACTCTAAGTCTTAGGGAAGGAAGGTAGATAATTTAAATAAAGTAAGGCTCAAAAAGGAGGTTTTTATTTTTATGTACATTGCTTGATAATCAAAAATAGCTCAATAAAAGCCTCTTCCTCCCCTGATATCTCAAAGCAAGATCATAAAGAGATGAAATTAAATAAATGATACACCCTCTTTAATTATTATTATTATTTTCTCTTCTTTATAAAAATTTTTAGTGGGGAAAATCTCAAACCACCACCCAACCTAAAATGATATCATCGTGACACTATTTGTAGTATTTATAATAATATCACAGAATAATCAATGGGGATTTTTAAATTTACCTAAATAGAACAGAATATTTTTTAAAGGGTGTGCAGTAAAGACAAAGAATGTTGCTTCCCCATTTCTCATGAAATTTTCCCCCACACTAATTCATTACAAAATATGTATCGCTTCAATGAGTCTTTATCCCCCACTATTATTTTTTATTATCAAACAGAATATTTATGTAATGGTAGGAATGGATAATATGGGATTATAACATGTATCCTCCCTAGAAAATTTGTTCATAGATTCTATAAGATTAAAAATGGATTAATTTAAGGTGGGTATTAGTATAAGGTCTATCAAATGATTCCTCAAAAATATAAAAAGTTATTCTATTATGTTATAGCTTTTATATGATGAAAATAATGTTCTGGAAGATATGTTTCTTAAGTTTCATATGAAATATAATATATAAATATTGGTAAATATTGGCTTAAATGATGTTACAGGAATGAGATGAATGGTTGGGGAATCAACTCATTGAAATGAATATGAACTATTAAATCAATTAATGAAAATATAATAAGGTCATAGCATGGAAAAATCTCAGAAAAAAACTCATTTACAATGATTAACATGCTTATAAAATCATGATTTTTAAAATCCTAATCCACGGGATTATCTATACTAATTATTTTTCCCAACCCTTTCATTCAAACTTATTGACAAGAAATATAAAATCATGTCATGGTAATTATACTTAGTAGTTTTTGTCTCATTGTTCAGTTTATTAAAGAAATAATAAAATGTGGAGCATTAAATTGGATGTTTAAATCTTTAAATAAATTAAATATTGGGAATACAATATAAAATATCTAAATTGAAATGAATATGTCCCGTCTTAGTGTTGTTTTGAAGTTGTATTTGCATTCTTTTCTTGTACCAGTTGATGATATGTACTTCTCTAATGACATTTAATTGTCCTTTAACTTCTTCTTAAACTATCTACTACAAGATTATAGTGTTTTAATGGTCCTATAAATTAAAAATTAATTGGTAAAATCAAATTCCACTAACTATTAATTTTGAAATATTTGAAGTGAGATCATGGATGCCTAAAAATAAAATACAAAACAAAAAAAATCATATTTCCTCCTAGAAGATGGTCTTTTTTCATAGTCGTTTAGCTCAACCATACCTGGGTTAGATAACTGGATTGTGGTATAATTCTAACTATCTATTGTTCACCCAATCATGCATATGAAATCGACTTAGATTGTAGTGTATTGTCATTATTGAAATTACATTGTAATTTAGAGGAGGTGATCATAGTTTGAATAAATACATTATGAACTCAGCATCTATTAAGACTCTATAATAATATTTATTTTTAATAGTTCAATTCATGTGTTGAGTTTCTCTAATGATATTCTCAGGTTCCTCAGCCATCTCATTTACTTCTTGAGATTTTGTTTCTACTTTTTATTCTAATTCATAGTAATTTTATGGTGGATATTTTTCTTACTCCTCTTCTTATTGCATACATATTATTTTCTAAAAAAATATGATGAATTTGGTTGTCTTAATTTCTCTTTCTTCTTCTTCCTTGTATTGGGGTCCTAATTTTTTGAGGAATAATTATAGAATCTCATTAGTTGAGATGTATTATTATTTTTTTCCATGTTCTTATTCTTTATGCTTCTTGATGAATTGTGTTTTAGATCATTCAAGATCACTAAAATGACCTCCTCTATCCTCTAAACCTACAAATTCTAGGAAATCATGGTTAGAATAAATATCAACTTCATATGGGGAACTTAATTCTGATTCATTGTCCACTCTTCATTATGTGTGATGAACCTATTCAAACATTGGTATCAAGATTTGGTGTGGTTTTCATCCAATTATTTGGTATGATTGTGGCAACTCATTAGATTGATTTTCATTATTCTAATTACACTGACTTGTTGTGACATATCCTCTAGTAGGAAGGCGAACCTGTCTGTGTTAGTCAACATTACCTTCAGCCTTTCCATACCAAACCAAAATACTCACTGTGGTAAATAGAGAAATTTATTTAAATAAATAAAATTAAAATTAAAATTAAGAACCCAGACACTAAAAAACAATTTTCCCTAGAAACAGCACAAATTTGACAGTCCCAAAGGGCACCATTATTTTCCTACGAGCCTAAAAAAATAAAATTTTATAAAAACTAAAATTATTACAATCAATTAATTAAAATATAGTACTAGGAACATTATAGGTAAAACCCATATATATTTCAAATTATTTTAATTAGGTTTAAAAATAATGGATTTAATTGATTTGATGAAAGAGGTGAAGAATCAGATTTGGGTTTTGGAAATAGTTTGAAGAAAGAATGAATTGAATGAGAAGTAGATTGATTTTATGGAATCAGATTTGAAATATGTGCCAATTATTTTTAGTTTTAATGTTCATTTTCAATTATATTTTAGAATACAATTTGATTAATGTGTGTTTGGAATCATATTCAATACAAGGTAGACCAGATGGTTATTGTATCCTCTCATTGACACGACAATCCCCTCTTTCCCTTAATCTAATAATTTATGGTTTTTCTGAATCATGTTTGTCTTGATACCGTATATAAACCTAATTACATGAAATTATTCAATGTTAATTCCTCCTTTAAGGTAATCAATTTCACAATTTATAATTTTCTTTTAATATTGAAATACCATTGGTCATGATAAAAGTAAAGTAATGGGATTGAAAAATGATTAAATAAACTACAACATTACAAATATATGAATAAATAAAAATGATTAAATCCAACAGCACCTTGCCCATTCGACTATATACCCCTAGAATAATGAGGGTTTACCCTATCACCCTAGTTATTAGATATTAATAGTGAAGGATACATATAAAAGAAATCATAATGAGAAAATAGAAATGAACTGGCGAGGACCCTTCACAATGCAACTTCTCACTTCAAGCATTGGTTTTGAGGATCTCCCTTAAATGTGGTGGCTTAAGACTCTATTTATAAACTCTATATAGGATCATTCATAATTATAAAGAATTTAAAAGTGGTATAAAAGAGGTCATACATGTTTTAAAGACCATAAAATACGAAAAAACCCCAAAATACATTGAATATGGCCATCTTTTAGTCGTCTTGACTTTTACACCCTGTGTAATCTTTTCACCATGTGTACTATCTTCACCATGTGTAATTTGTTTACCACATGTAATATATTTTCCTCATGTAAATTTACACATCTGGTAATATATACATAGCTTATAATATTTAAAGAGCCTATAAATTTCCATCTTCACATATTTTCTTCTATTTCGACCCCTAGAAGCATCCAATTGACATCATTCACCTTGGGAATCTATCTTTTAAGAGAATATCATGACTTTTTCCACTCATTTTTCTCATCTTCCATAACATATAACATCCTAACAAAAATGAAAAAAATATTAGGTGTACATGTATTCATTAATAATAAAAATCATCTTAATCAATGAAATTTATTATCAAAAATATATACAATATATGTTCTTTTCAATTCCTTTAGTATGATGTCTCTAATAAATATGTTTATGCTTGATCTAACCTTAATTGAATTTCCAAAAATATAACTTTCATATAGAACCCCATGGCCATGAATTTATTTAGGTTATATCATTTCCATTAAAGGGTAAAGGTATCATCTTCTATTATAGAATGGAAGGGACATATATTTTATCTCATTATTCATTAATGAAATATTTCTCATGATGCACCCAATGTATCATGCCTCACTGTAAACATATTTCATCCTTATTTTCTTCAATACATCAAATTATGTGACTTAAAATACTCATTAATAATAATCATAAAGTCTAACAATCAATACACATGTCTAAAGATAGGAACATCCAATGAAAAATATAAATGTGTATTAACTAATTAAAGGTATAATTCTCATATTTTCTTATACTGAAAATTACCAAGTTTGTACACCCTAAGAAGGTTTCTAAAATTCCTATGTGTCTCCACCCCTGATATCATTTATCACATGTATACCTAAAATTATTTCGTTCGTCTATAGAACATATATTTATGAATATTATCATGGAACTTCTAGGTTCTCATCATAGGAAGGAAATCTTATGACCTTTCAGTATGAGAAGTACTATTTAGACATTATCACATACTATGTCAGGAAACGAATTAATCATGATTTGATAAGAATTTTTTTAATATTCAAAACAATTCAAGTTACCATAATGTACACATTATATAGATATAGGGAACCAAATAAGTTAGCTCCCAATTTTCCTCTAGGACCAACCAATATACCCATCTCATAAACAACCATCACAATCAGGGTACATTTCCTCATCATTATTTATGGTATATGGCCCAAAAATATATACCATTGATTCATATTCAGATATAATAGGATTCCACTATAGTTGTTTCTTCCTGTAAATCTTCCATGGAAGCACTTAAACACCACGACTCCAACCCCACTGATGTTTTATTTTATATGAATTATTTCAATGATAGATAAAACATCATTTTAATTTAATTTTAATAGATATGTTTATTATTTTAATTATGGAATAATAGTAATAATAGATTTCAGTAAAAAAAATAAAGTACTGGGAAACATATATATCAGTTATAAGAGAGATTTTTTGGTACCTAATTAGGTTCAATGTTACTGATTTATATCCTTAAATGAAATGGCCCACCATATTAATATTGTGATGTCAATGATGGGACCATTAGACCGAACATGATATGTGATATTAGAAAACATTTTTTCAAAACCCAAAAAACATAAAACTTCTATGAGAAATTATGGGGTAGAAGATATTATTTATTCCATTATATAAGGTCAAAAACCAGATGAGGAGTTGAAATTAAGTGAAGACAACAACAAAGAAACAATAAATGTGTACTTGTGTTCTCATTATATCTATCATTTCCTCATCTATCATGAATAATTATATTACATGACGTATTTTGAAAGAGGAGTGATACATCGTCCATGATAATAGAATGGGAAATTTTAAAATTGGTAAAAAAAACTAGAATGATGTAAAGAGCCTAGAAAGAGGTGAGAGGGGTTTTTGAAGGGAAGAGGAGTGAAGATGAGGTAAGGATTCATAAAATAAAATAAATGAAATCTGTAATCAAATGGACCTTAAAGATACACCCACCTATTTTACTACTACTTAAAAGAGAATTCATGAAGTTATTTGAGATCCATGGTAATGATATTTCATTAAAGAAAATGATAATTGTGAATACATGGGCAATCGAGTATGAACCCAAGTGTTAGAAAATTATGATAGGTTAAAGTAAAATCAATTTATGGATTTTCCATAGATTACGGGGGAAACCATTTTGAGATTATACCATTTGGGGTAGGGATTAAGATGTGTCCCGAGATTGGGTTTTCCATGTTCTGTATGGGGTAGTTGTTGGTGCAACTGTTGTTCCATTTTTACTAGAAGCTCCCTCAATGAAATAAACCTAGAGAAAAATATATAAAAGAAAGTTTTGATCATACCATTGAAAGAAGAGATGAATTTACTTAGTTACCATCCTCTATCAACATAAATAACTTATATAAATGAATGAGGTTTATGGTGGTGGATGTTATAAGGATCCACCATGAATATAGTGTTCAAGGTAATGTTAGGTTCTGAATTACCCAACTATGTTTGTTTTCTCCTTCTTATGTAATTCAACTTATTGTATTTATATGAAGAGATCGAATCTTTTACAACTATTATTGAGTAATAAAACAATTATTAATTTGATAAAAAAGGTTTAATTATCCATTTCATGTTGGTAAACTTGTTTTCTTATAATCAAGATTCACTATTATTAGATCTTTAAAGATTATTGATAAATCATTAATATAATTATGAAAATTTTAATCAATTTTCAAAGTTTTAAAACCCTCTAAGGCTCGATTGAAGAATTAAGAATATGAGATAATTTGGTTCCCACCTTGGAGTAATATGTTACTAAGGATTCCCCCACTACTACAGATTGCGCTAAATTCAATACTAAATAAATGCACAGGTAAAGGGGGTGTCTTTATCAACACTTGGAAAAAGTGTTGATAAATGGTGATCTTATTCGTTCTAAAACAATTTTATCAATTATTTTGTTCTTGTGATGATAAAGAAACTCTTTATCAATGTTTTTTTTAGCACTATTAAATTTCTCCTTTATCAATGCTTCTATTTCGATGGAGAAAATGTACCCTTTATCCGCACTTTTATTCTAGCACCAGTAAATGTTATATTTAGTTTATATATATATATAAATCATTAAAACCCATATATTAAAATATAAATATATTTATTTTGATATAAATATAATATATTTTTATTAGATATGATTTATATGAAACTAAATATGCAATTAAACATAATATATATGATATTTAGTGAAAAACAACTTATAAAATAATTAAAAAATATTAAATAAAAATGTGATAATTATTAACAAGTAATATTCATTTAATAAAAACTTTATTACATAAAAATTCAATAAATTAATGAACATACTGAGGTAAATTGAAATGATGACTTAATCTTCAAAGGGGCATAAATTTTGATCGGGGTTTCTATTTGGTCTCTAACATACATTAAGTTGAAACATGTGTAGAGATATGCCCTGGGCTAAATGGGGAAACCATGTTCACATTTTTTGGGTTCAAAAAGGACCATAAGTCCTCAAAAATTGATTTTTTAGTCATCATATTAAAACTGGTTATTATTTAATTAGATTTCACTTTTATTTATGAGGTTTTTCTTAACGTTTTTTATTGGAGACTGAATTTATTCACAAGGATTACATTCATTTAAACTTTATGGTTTTGAAATTTTATCATTTTTCATATTTTAGATTTATTTATAATTAAATATATACATATTTTATTATATTTACATATAATAAATCAATCTTTTAAAAAAAATATGTAAACACTTTTAAATAAAAAATTATTTTTAAATATATAAACCATATAGAAATATATTTTTATTATTCATTTCATTTAAATTAAAAAATTACCCATTTATATAACTTATTAAAATTCATATATTTATATATATTCCTGTAAAATTAATATCTTTATATAAATATTTGTGTCAAAAAAATATAAATTTATGTGTATATTCTAATATATGTAAATAAATTTATATATGTAAATATTTTTGCATGCATATAAAAAATATAAATATGTATGTATGCATGTAAATTTGTTTGTATGAATGTGTGTGTGTGTGTGTGTCAATATTTTGTTGATATTTAATTTATAATTCCATTTTTTATAAATATATCATTATGATTAAATATATTATATAAATGTATTTAAAACAAATATTTATAAATACATTATTAAAAATTTATATCTAAATATGCCATTACACATAAATATTTATAAATATTTATATATGTAAATATATTGGAATATAATTATCTATGTAATTTATAAAATTCATATATAAATATAAAATATACAAAAAAAATTAAATATGTATTTAAAAATAACTATATAAATCATATGAACATAATTATTATCCATTTTAATTAAAATAATATCTAACCATTTTTTACATTATAAAAATATATGAATATATATATATACTTATAAAATTTTTAATATATTATTTATATATACATATTTGTGTGCCTTAATAAATAAATATATTTATTTATATATTAAAATTCTAATATATATGTAAATGAATATTACTATATAATATATTTAAATAAATGGATTTGTGTTTATATATATATATATCTATTGTTGGAGTTGGTGTCCTATAATAAACTATTTGTTCTTTGATTACATGTATATTTGATGAATTTAATATTAATAAAATATCTTATTACATATTTTCATTGTTCAGTATGACATTAACGTAATAACATCCTAGAGTATTTGTCACATTGATAAGGTCGTAGTAGTTCAACGTGATGATGAAATCCTTAAAATTCCAGCACAATATTCTTAATTATAGTTCTATATTCAGATAACATTATATAAGGGGGCACATAGAACATGAATATTATGTGCGAGTACTCATAAGATGAATGGTATTCATCTCATGATGTTCACACATGATAATCTCTATGATGAGACATTATAAGAACAAAGTTGTCATTATGAATTTCACTTATTTTTATGCCATCAAATATTTCTATCTATAAGAGATTGTAATTTTCCTTAGAATTTAATATTATTAACGATTCATTTCATGACTCACACACTTAGATTTAATGATAAAAAATTCATTCCCTATGTTTTCAGGAATTATGGTACATTGGGTGCGTCAAGAATGACATGTTCTAAATAGATAGGTCGAGGAAGGATTTATCCCTCCCATATTTATATAATTTAATATCTTGGACATTTGATTGGAATAGAACCATCACATTAAATTCTCTTTCCATAGTGTAGGGATTTGTTTATTTTAGATATTTAAAGACAGATGTATCGAGCATATAGGTTGGTGCCACTGATATTCAATTTTATTGATGAGATATTGTGACCAAATTATTACATTACACAAAAATAATTTATATTTTGTCATCATCATTGTGAAATGAAGTTCATTCTATTCGTGGCCTTGACCCATTTTTAGAAAATATTGGACTTTAGGAATGAACGACTTATGGAAATGAGAAAATATCCTAGAGGATCACACACTAAGAATTTTCATTGATCTGATTTATGTTCTATTTGAATTTAATTAATTGAAGAAATATTATTCTCAAGACCGAGGAATAATTTTATTCTATTTTTATTGATCACAAATATTTATTGATGAATTAAAATTTTAATCAAAATTTTTATTTGGGTGTTCAGTAAATATTAAAGTAGTTAATATGGAATAATATCATGTTCATTGAAAAATATGTATTTGTAGCCTAGTTAAATAATATGTGTGTTTGTGTAATTATTGTTCAATTCAAAAGATAATATTATTATTATTATTTTGGAATTTTTTTCAATAAGGGTTTTTATATTATATAATTTATTTCATAAAATTAAAAAATATTGTAAGATTTATCATAGCTCTATAAATGGATGGATATGTATATTTGGTTGGGTTAATTAAGAAAAAAATGTTGCACGCAATAATTTTCTCTCTCAAATTCCTTCATCTCTACCCCTGTTAAGAATGAGAAACTCAAGAGTGATTTATTCCTAATTTAAGGATGAATGATCAACATGAATGACATGAGAAAATTGATTATCTTCACTAGTACCCAAAAATAATTTGAAGTTTCTAGGAGATCAAAGGAGTTCATGTGGATTACCGATAGATATATTCTATACTAGTATCCTTACATCACAATGATGGTAGTCCAGAAAAGGGCTTTTGGATGATGAAATTCTACATAGAATAAAGGATCATAAGATAAGGTAAGTAATTTATTCAAATATAAATAAGTATATTATAAATTTTAATGAAATATCCCCTTTTTAGGATTTAAGAAACTATAAATTAAAATAAAATTTAATTTAACACCCAACAAAGGTGCTTTTGCATCATCCAAAATCTACAACTGGTATCAAAGCTATCATGTTGAAATTTATAATTATTTATTTTATGGTTTATTATTACACACTTAGATGTTATGATTCATTTCATGTTTTAATTTTTTCTTGATCTATCATCTAAATATTTTCCTTCTTTTCTTTGTTTCGTGAAATTATTTTATATATCGTAAATAATTAATGAAATTTACATATAAAGATCCCATCTATAAGTTCCAAGAATTCTTGATGTATAACAAATGAATACACAATTTTTACTCCTTTGAGGGAATTTTGGAGATGGGCATGGATGGTCTGCCATGTCTTCTTCTAAGGATCTCACTTTGGATCAGGTTAAACTCAGGGAAAAGTACTTAGTGCTTTTCAATCAGAAGAATTTGTAGTCTGAATGGGAATTAGATAATGATATCCTATATTATGGTGATGGTTATGATTTTTTGTCTTTCTTTTTTGGATAAGGTTTTTTCCTTTGTTTTACCCCATATTTTATCTTTCATGTTTGTACATTATTTTCTAATAAATTTTATAGGAGAATGTTTTCCTGACTCCCTGAACATCTTGGTTTGTCTACTCGTTTATTACACATTGTGCATCTTGATCATTATACATGGATGATCATGTGTATTTTGGGTCTTTATGTAATAAGTTCACATAATGTTCCATAAATGCACCGTCTGTAGTATGGATAGTGTGTAATAATGATTTTTATAAGTGCAATCCATGTAATTTGACTACATGTTATGTAGTACATGCATTTTCAAGACAAAAAAATATGTGGTCAAACTGCATCGTGTAATTAATGCATCGTGTGTATTTAATATGCATTGCGTACGGATTAGGAAACCATTTTTCTAGATGTAAAAATTTTGTGTCCTCTATAAAAAACATATACTTCATAAATATTTTCAATAAGTACATATTTATTCCCTAGTATTGTACTGCATATTTTTTATGAAGATTGGTACATGTTGTGTAGTTATTTTGTACTTTTCGCGTACTTTACCTATTTATATGAAAATATTAAAATTAATTAATTACTCCTTAAATATTATCGACTCAAGTTTCAAGTGTTATTAATTTGAAATTACACTCAAGTTATTAATTTTTATTTATATTCAATGTTTATTTAACAGCTTTTAATATTCAAGACTGTGAATCTTGTTTAGGTATTGCATCTTAAAGACTCAACACATTAAATTGTACATGATACATAATTACCATGTGTTCTATTAGTCATTAATGAGAAATTACATGCCTTAAAATTATGAAACATGTCATGTACACAATATTTTTTATGAGTGAATTTTTTAAAATAAAACCGTACTGAATATTTTGGATAGGTAAACGATGGGTTTTTTCTAAGTAAAAAGTTGTGTGCCATTTTATTGAGTTTTTTAAATACATAAAATTACTATTATTATTTAAGATCTTAGAGATTGAATTTTTTATATAATATTGGATGAAATAAGATAAATTAATTAATTTACTAATAAGATAAAAATAAATATTAATTCATGATGGCTTTATCTTATTGAAGAATAAATTGAAATGAATATTAGATAATTAATTTAAATGTGTCATCATTTCATATGTTTTGAAGGATCATGATATTAACAATTACCAGTGTTTATGTTGGAATTATTTAAATTAATTTATTTCAACTTTTTTAAGTTATTTATTATTAAATAAAAGGAGATGGTATGTGAGTTTTCTTCCCCTTCATTATTATATTATACCTTCATGTCCAAGATTTTTTATGTAATTCCCCAAAACCAATCATCTGATTTTCCTAGAATGTCTGTGAGTTATAAATATTTGTAATTAATGGGGTATTCCAAGGCATGTGGAGATGTTCATAATGGATATTTTTTAATTCATAATGGTTTAAATGTTTCTAATTTGTATCCTTCGAGGAAATGGTTCCTCCATGTTAATAGTGTGATGTAAAACATGGGAAAGTTGCACTGTACATGAGATGTGGTCATATAAAACATTTTTTGGGAACACAACCAACGTAAAATGATGAAAAGAAATTATTGGGTATATGTTATTGTTGATTAAATCCAATAAGTTCAACAATAGTACATGGAGTTGAAATTAAGTGGAGACAACAACAAAGGAACAATCAATGTAATTTATACTCTTTATTTTTGTTCTCATTATACCTAACATTTCTTCATATACTGTGAATAATTCTACTCATAAAATATTTTTTGAATGGGGTGATACATCATCCATGACAATAGAATGAGAAATATCAGAATTGGTAACAAATATTTGAGTGATGGAAGGATTCCAAAAATAGGTGAGAGGGGTTTTTTAAGGGAATATAAATACAGTAGAGGTAGGGCTTCATGAACCGAACACATGAAATATTCAATTAAAGAGAAATTTAGGACACACCCACCAGTTCCTCTACTACTTTCAATATAATGATGAGAGAGATGTGTGTTCAATGGATATGATATTCGATCATAGAAAAGGATGATTTTTAATGTATGGTGAATCATTCATGACAACTAGTGTAAAAAAATATCAAGAGGTTTGACCTAAATAGATTTTTGGATAGTCACATAGATTACCAGGGAACCCATTTTTATGTTATAACATTTGGGGTGTGTAGGAGGATATGTACCTGTATTGGGTTTCTTATTGACGATATGGAGTTTTTTCCATTATAAATATTGTTTCATTTTGACTCAAAGATCCCTCATGGATAAAAACCTAAAGAACAAGATATGAATGAATGTTTTGGCCTTGAAATTAAAATAAGAGAGGGACTCTACCTAGATCACACCCTCCATCAAGATGAATTTCTTATATGAATGAATGCAGTTTAAGTCCGTGGATGTTGTTAGGATACACCCTGTATATTGTGTTCAATGTAATGTTTGGTTTTGAATGACCTAAATAGGTTTGTTTTATCATTCATATGTGAGTAAGTCACTATTTTCTATTTATATGAATTTATTGAAGCTCTTAAATCAATTATAGAGTAATAAAATGATGATTACATTGATGGAAATGGTTAAATAGTCCAGTTTAGTGTGGAAAAAAATGTTTTCTTGTAGTTAGGGTTTACTATTACTGGATCTGTACAAATTATTGATAAATCGTTTATATGAATATGAAAATTTTAAATGATATTAAATGTTTTAAACCCCTCTAAGACTCAGTTGAAGAATGGATAAGAGGATAGAATGTGGTTCCCACTTTGGAGTAGTGTGTCATCAAGTCTCCCCTCACTAATATAGATCAGAATAAATTCAGCACTAACTAAAAACACTAATACAGGGGGTCTCTTTAAATGCACAAGAAATGTTTTTTGATAAAAGGTGATTTTATTAGTTCTAAAACCTCGTTATCAAATATTTTGTTATATTGATGATAAATAATCCCTTTATCATTTTTTTTTCTATCACTGAAAATTTTCACCTTTTTCAATGCTTTTTTCTAGTACTGATATATATCACTTTTATCACCATTTTTGTTTTAGTGGTGATAAAAGTACCCTATATCATCACTTTTCTCAAGAACTGATAAAGGGTATCTTTCATAAAAAAATATTTAAAATTTATATATTAATATATAAAAATATTTATATTGATACAAATATTATTTATTTTATTAAATATTATTTATATAAGACTAAATATTCCTTTACACTTAATATATCACAAATTTATTGAAATATGGGTTATAAAATTAATAAAAAATAATATTAAATAATAATTTTCTATTTATTAATGAGTAATAGTAATTTAATAATAAATAGATGACATAGAAATTCAATAAGTTAATGAACAATATAAGATAAGTTGAAAATATGACTTAAACTTTAAATGGTCAAACCATTTGATCTGGGTGTCCATTTGGTCTCTACCATAAAATAAATTTAATCCTAGTAATAAATCTCTGTTGTGTTGATCATTAAAACTCCAGTGACTATTTTAACGAGGTAAAAAAGACACAAAAGGCATTAAAATTGAGTTTTGTTGTTGTGATATTCTAATTTTTTAACATTTGATGAGATTTCACCATCGTTTAAGAGGTTCTTCTTTTCTTTTTTAGTGGGGACTCAATTTATTCACAAGTCTTACATTTATATAGACATTGTGGTTTTGAAATTTCATTTTCTTCATATTGTATTTTTATTTATAATTAAATATATATGATTTTTTTATTTATATATAATAAATCTATTGTACAAATAAATATTTAAACATGTTTACAAAACAATATTATTTTTTAAATTTATAAACTATATGGAAATAAATATTTATTATTCATTTTATTTAAAATAAAAAATATTCATTTATTTACCTTATAAAAAATCACATATATATATATTCCTATATAAGTAATGTTTATATATAAATATGTATGTGTGAATAAAAAAAATATTTATGTATAAAGTCTAATATAAGTAAATAAATTCATATATTTAAATATTTGTGTGTTATTGTGAAAAAACAATATGTACATATTCATGTAAATATGTGTGTATGTGTGTGTGTATCAATATTTTGTAAATACCAAATATATAAATTTATTATTATAAATATATCATTGTTATTAAATATAGTATATAAATGTATTTCCCTTAAATGTTTATAAATACATTATGAAAAAATTATATGTAAATATCCAATTATATGTAAATATGTATAAATATATATATATATATATATAAATATATATGCCTATAAATATATATATAATGTATAAAATTTATATCTAAATATAAAATATAAAAACATATTTTAAACATTTATTTATAAATAATTATATAATAATAAAATTAAAATAATTAATATCTATTTTATTTAAAACAATATCTAACCTTTTTTATATTATAAAAATAAATAAATAAATATTTATATTAATAAAATTATATATTTTCACGACCCGAACCTACTGGTCTCGAGCCGCAACTACCCCAAGCCCGCCTCCATAGGTCAGGGGCTGGCGACAAGCGCCGAAGGTATAATAATATCAGGGAGGCCTTTGCCTAAGTACCTATACCCAAACACATAGGCCACTCAATACAGAAGTGCAAAGTAAAAAGGAAAGCAAAGTATAGACTAAAATCCCAACCAAAAAGCATACATCTACCTCTAAAAATTAAATAGGTAAAGTGCTCGAAAGTAGACTGACAAGTAAGCTCAATAGAAAAGGGAAAAACACACACCCAACCAAAAAGGTGCCAAAACTTGGCAATAGGTAAACAAAAGTAAACAGTTGGTGAGTCTAACACCTGAAAGTCCTACTAAGACCACTGAATGAACCCCAAGCTCCAATGTCCTCTACGCTCCTCTGTAGTCTCGATCGACCTATCTGTCGTCTGAAAAGGCACACTAAGTACGGGAAAATCCCAAGTAGGGGTGAGTATAAAAATACTCAGTAGGATGCCATGAAAGCTCGAGGGAGCAACAACGAAGGTACTAAAATGGTGAGCAGTAGACATAACAAATAACAGTGTAAGATTACCATAGAGAGAGTGCAGCTCAACCCAACAAAAGAAAGGAAGTAGACTCATCCAACCAACAGGAGCTAGACATGGGAATCACGTGGCATACCCCACGTGTCTTCGCCCCTCCTAGAAGGGATGTAACTGAACCCAAGTAGTAGGAATAAAATTAGGGTGTATAAATATATATGCTCAATAAGAAACCAAACAAGTGTGTAAGGGGATCTCTAACTCCAAGCTCAGCCCAAGAAAAGTCACCAATAGTTCTAAGGATATCCATCTCTGATACCCAACAGTCCCACACGTCAAAGCTATCTCATCGCTAAATAGTACAACCAAGGGTCCTGCTCCAGTAATCACAGAGAACAGTTACTGAATAGCCTCATAGAAAGGGTTGAGTCGGAAAGAAGTCATCAGGTAACCCACTACCCAGCCTAGCTATAGGGTAAACCTAAGAGGTCATAGGGTAACCCACTACCTTGCCCCGCTAGAGGGTAAACCCTAAGGTCAACGGGTAACCCATTGACCAGCCCCGATGGAGGGTAAACCCTAAGGTCAATGGGTAACCCACTGCCCAGCCCCATTGGAGGGTAAACCCTAATACGCTGGTGGGAAACCCACTTTCTAGGCCCGCTGGAGGGTAAACCCAGAACTGGTCCGATAACTCCGCACTTCCCGTACCATCACTGGGTTTCACTATCATCACTACCGTGCATTGGTTCAGAGTGCATAAAAAGAACCTCCTACCAACTCCCTTTCATTTTTCCACATTTAATTAGATCTCTAAAGAGTCTCTGCATGCCCAAACCAATTACATCGTTGTAATCCTCGTGGAAAAACATGCGAGATAGACTATTTACTCGCTTGAAATGGACTCACGATGAAAAAGTTATTCAACAATGCTTTATGCCAACAATTCATCTCATGGGGAACACACATCGGTCCTGAAAGAGGTTGGGTAAACTGTGCCATCGTGATGCTCTCAGGAAAACACGCCAAATTGACTATTCATTCGCCCTGAACGGACGTCTGATGAAAAAGTCACAGTACGCTGCACACAACTTAAAAGACGGCATGTGGGGCCCACACTTCAACACTATCTTCAATGCCTAAAACCACCCTGGACTACTTCTTCTTGACTCCAGGGTCACAACGCCACTGACGGTGCATAAAAAAAACTTCGGATGTGCTCGCTCCATCTGAAATAAGAATCTCAGCAAGGCGCTAAATAACACTTAATGTGTGTGTCATGCCACCGAGCCCCCCGTATCGGGAATTAAAAATCCCTGAGACGCTCTCAAAACCTCTGTATCGATCTGAGGATCACTTTTCTGTAGACGGAAAGCAATTCTGATACTCTTTTTGAGAGTTCGAGGTAGTTTAATGCCAACGGACGGAGACGAGGTGAGCCGGACCGGTTTGGTCGGTCAACGCCCTTAGACCGGCAGTCCGCGGCTCTGCCTCCCGGTCCACCATGGCCTGCGTTTCACCACGTGGGCTGCAGAACATTTCCTAGAACGTCTTAATCTGGTCTGGCTCCTTTTCCACGGGACCCATGTTTTGCGGGTCCCGATCCGCACCCGGGGTCACGAAGACCCCGGTCTTCCGCTTCGCGGCGACCATAAAAGTTGGTCGGCCCGCGCTCCCGCGCCGACCGCCATAGCCTGGGGAGTACGATGTGCCACCGCTTGGGGATCCTACCATGCCACTTCTTGGGGATCCTGTTCCGCCGCCGTCGCCTGCCAGACCGCCCCGGAACTGCCGTAAAACAAGTAGTCTGGCCAGAAAACTTCCCGGGGCTACCCCGGACGCCCCAGGACTCGGATGTTCGATCCGAGAAGATCGTTGGAAAGCTTGGATCGAACCCTATTAATCTATGTCCCTATAATGAAAAATAAAAAACATTTAGATTCTATAATTTTAGTTCAAAGATAATGTGGTAATTTAAATGAAACGCAACGAACCTACCTCGCAAGGCGCAGCCCATCGCTTCACAAACAACCCGCCAGAGCTGCAAACACATTTCTGAGAAAGAGGGGAAGCTTTAATGGAGGTGGATATTTTGTTCGGAGATATTTCTCTAGGGATAAGTTCTAATGGGGGATAAGGGGGTTTTGATGTGTTTAAGTTGGGAAAATTAATTAAAATTTAATTAATTTTAAACACCTACCAGTAGGCCCGTACCCGAACTCTAGACAGGATCGAGGATAAGAAGCTCCTAAGGTAAAATCCACATTCTAAGTGAAACTCTGGTCTCGGAATTTAAATATGATCCTCTATTCATAATTTATAAAGTTTACGCTCAAGGTCGCTAAATTACAAAAAATCTCATGGTGGCGTTTTCCACAGAAGGGTTGCACCCGCGAAAATTACACCCCTCCTAAGGTAAACGACATGCTCCGGACTCAATGGTGCCCTCTATTTTCCAATCTGAGCAACCATTTAGGACTTATTCTGTTTATTTGGTTTATCTAGTGTGAACGGCCTTAAAATTTAATTCTTTCCACCCTGGGGCTCGGAATCACACGCCGTCCGAGCGCCCTTCTCTGGAATAACATCAAGAAAACTTCAAAGTCTTACAGGTTCAAAACATAGGTCCTTAAATCATTCTCTACTTCAAGTTTTTCATCCCCGAAAAACAAAACTACAAAAACAACTCGAGATACTGAGCCCGCATCCGGCTCTCCCATTCCCAAGTTCTCTCCTACACCCTCCCAACAACACATGAATCAAAGGTATTGTCCGTCCACGCAGTGTCCGCTCATGGCGGTCCTCAATCGACTCCAGGTGCTCTGCAAAGGTGGATCCATCCTCGATGCCCAGTTCTCCCCAATCGATGATGTGCATGGGGTCGTGCACGTATTTCCTCAGCTGAAAACATGAAAGACTTCATGCACCCTCTCCAGCTATGGGGGTAGAGCAAGATGGTAGGCAACCTCACCAACCCTATGCACGATCTCAGAGGGCCCAATGAACCTCGAGGATAGCTTGCCTCCCCGGCCGAACCTCTGTGTTTCACGCCACGGGGAGACTCTAAAAAAGACATGGTCTCCCTGCTTGAAATCCAAAGGCCTACGACAACGGTCTTCATAGGACTTCTGTCTGCTCTGAGCCATCCTCATCCGCTCAGGAATGACCTGCACCTTCTCTGTCATCGCCCGCACCAACTCTGGGCCCACAAGGGAGATCTCCCCAACCTCTGTCCAGAACAATGGTGACCTGAAGGGTCTCCCGTAGAGGGCCTCAAAAGGTTCCATGTCGATAGTATAGTGTTAATTGTTGTTATACGTGATCTCCACCAAGGGCAGGTGATCCTCCCAGCTTAGGACAAAGTCTAGCACACATGCCCTGAGCATATCCTCTAACACATGGATAGTGCGCTCAGTCTGCCTATCCGTCTGGGGGTGAAAAGTTGTAATCATCCTCAGCTGAGTCTCGAATGCCTCCTACAGGCCTCGCCATAATCGTGACATAAACTGTGAATCACAATCGAAGATGATCATTGAGGGTACACCATGAAGGCAGTCGATCTCCCGAACGTGCAGCTGCCCTAGACTCTCCACTGAGCTCTACTCCCTGATGGCAAGTAAGTGCACTGACTTCATGAGTCGGTCAACTATCACCCAAATGGAATCATGGCCCTTCATTGTGCGTGGAAGCTGTATGACTAAGTCCATAGATACGTCATCCCACTTCCACTCCAGAATATCAAGGGTCTGTAATAACCCTGTTGGAACCTGATGCTCTACCTTCACCTGCTGACAGGTAAGACACCGAGAAACGAACTTAGCTATACTCTGCTTCATTCCATACCACCAAAACTGCTGTTGAAGGTCTCTGTACATCTTTCTTACACTGGGATGTACAACCAAGGGAGAAGTGTGGAATTCCTGCATCACCTCCTCCTGCATATCCACTAGTACTATGGCTTACCCTGTGAACATGATCTTGTTACTCCCTTCATCGGAATACTCATCGGGTGTGTCTCCTATGGATATCTGATCATACAGTACATCGCTGTCGATATCCCCCAGTTGGGACTCTCTCACACGCTCAAGGAGAGAAGGAGTCAGCATCACAGACTGTAGAAAAGTCGTACCCTCCTGCTCCACCAAGGTCATATGTAGGGAAGCCTACTGCTCTGAAGCTTCCCGCACTAGATGATCCTGGGACTTCCTGCTAAGAGCATCTGATACTACGGTTCCCTTCCCTGGAGTGTAGACTATCTTGAAATAATAGTCCTGTAGAAACTCCAGCCAACGCCCCTGCCTCAGATTCAGATCCCTCTGAGTGAAGATGTACTTGAGGATTTGGTGGTTTGAGTAGACCACAAAATGCTCACCCAGAAGGTAGTGTCTCCATAACCTCATGGAGAAGACCACCGCTGCCAGCTCCAAATCGTGATTTGCATAATTCTGATCATGGGGCCTCAACTACCTCGACCCATATGAAATCACTGCCTGCTGCTGCATCAGCATGCACCTGAGCTAAGCTCCTCAAGCATCTCATTATACCACGAACTCAACGCCCTCTTCTGTCAGCCTCAACATTGAAGTACTAGTCATCATCTGCCTCAACTCCTTGAAGGCCATCTGGCATAGATCAGTCCAGGTGAACGGTCATCCCTTCCACATCAATGCGGTCAAAGGGGTAGCAATCCTGGAGAAATCTTCCACGAACCTCCTATAGTACCCTACCAAACCAAGGAAGCTATGCACCTATGATGCATTCTTAGGTGGATCCCAAGTAAGCATTGCCTCTATCTTTGCGAGATCTATGGCCAAACCCTATTCCGAAATGACATGCCACAGAAAGTGAACCTCACGAATCCATAAATGACACATCAAGATATTCCCATACAGCTGGTGATCCTAGAGTATGTCTAGGACCATCCTCAAATGCTCTACATGATCCTCCTCTGTTGCAGAGTAGATGAGTATGTCGTCAATAAAGACAACCACAAACTGGTCCATCTACGGCTGGAAGATCTGGTTCATCAAAGCCATAACACAGCATGGGCATTTTTCATGCCAAAGGGCATTACCAGAAACTTTTAATGCCCCTAACGACAACGGAAAGCCAACTTCGGGATGTCAGCCTCACGAACTTGTAGCTGGTGGTAGCTGGATCAAAGATCAATCTTGGAGAAACATTCACACCTCTCAACTAGTCGAAGAGGTCCTCAATCCTCGAAAAGGGTACTTGTTCTTTATCATGGCCTGATTCAGGTGATGATAATCCACACAAATCCGCGGACTCCCATCTACCTATTTCACAAACAATACCAGAGCTGCCTAGGGGGACACACTGGGTCTTATGAATCCCTTCTCATGAAGGTCATCCAACTGAATTCGTAGCTCACTAAGCTCTGTGGGTGCCATCCGATATGCTGCACACGATATCGGAGCAGTCCCCAGATGTAAGTCAATTAATAACTCCATCTCTCGCCTTAGAGGTTGTCCCGAGACATCCTCGAGAAAGACATCCATGTAGTCCTCTACAACGGTAGGGATCCAGGTGCATGTATCGTCTGCTGCTTCGAGAGCCATTCTCGCCAACTGGTGAGAAAAAGGTTCGTGGTCTCCTTCTCAGAGTACCCGTCTGCTCTACCACGAGGTCTCATTCACCAAGGATGGTGAACCCCATCCCATCAAAATGACACATCTGACTAGTCTGTGCCGACAGTAAATCTGGGCGTGAACCATGGAAATCCAATCCATGCCCAAGATGATGTCATAAGGATCCATCATGATGACGAGTAGGTCCCATGTGAAACTCTCTCCTCCGAATGACAGTTTTCACTGTCTGTAGATTTATTTCACCAATGAGGCACTTCGAGTAGGAACCTCGAGGCTAAGCAGGTGAGTCAGGGCCTCTACTGGGAGCTCCAATTTCTGTACCAAAAGCAGTGATATAAAATAGTGTATGGCACCTGTGTCTACTTGTACTGAAGAAAGCGTAGAGTATACACAAAGCGTACCTCAGACCATATCATGTGTTGGGGGTCACGAACACCCATAGCCTGAAGTTACCCATGGCCCCTACCGCCAGCTCCCTGAGCTTGACGTAGGCCGCCCGGTAGTGGCGGTGGAAGGACCTGAAAACATTTTCCCCCATTTCCAGGTCTTGTCGCTCTGCATGCGCCACCTACCTAAGGACCACCCTGTCCTCGCCTGGGAGATCCCTGTTCATGTCACTTCCTCTGCTACTGCGGTGCGCCCACTGCCTACCACAATTGCTTGGTATGCCTGGTCAGGCAGTCCCATGCTAGGTGATCCCATCTGTCACAAGCATAGCACTGTATCTCTCTGGACTTCCCTGGTGCTCTATGGTGCCATTGTGGTGTACGACCCTGCCTCTGAGTCTGCTCACGGAAGGGTGTCCTTGACTGAGGCTCTCCTCTCTGCCGCCTGCCTGCTACCGAGGACTCTACTCTGAAGCAGCCACTGTTAGGCCCTACCAGCTGGCATCCCTCAGCCAAGAATATCTCTTTCACAAGCTCCTGCTCTATCAATAAGGCATAAGTTGAGATGCCCATGGGCACTACACTAGCACGAATCTCCCTGTGAAGACCTTGCTCAAACTTCCATGCCCGAAAGTAACTATCGCAAACCATATCCTACGAGTAGCGTGTCAGATCAGTAAACCGGGACAAGTACTGCACCACAGTCATCCCCCCTACTTCATCTCAAAAATCTCCTGAATCTGAATGGATCATAAACAATATGGGGATTACTCCTCTCGAAAGAGCTATTGGAAGCTATCCCACGTGAGAGATGACTCGTTGTGGGTCTACGTAACCAACCCCCACCAAAGCCTGATCATCCCAAGGAAAAGGCTGGAAGCTAGGGTTACCATCTGGTCCACTGGTGTCCGTACCAGCCTGAAAAGTCAGTCCATGGACTCTAGCCAGTCTTCCGCTGCCTAGGGATCCGGGTCCCCACGGAACATCTGCGGCCTCTGACGCTGGTAGTCTCGGAGCGCACTCATCCTGCGCTTAACCTCAGCCTATTCTGCCGGTACTAATTGACTCACTATAGATGGAGGGGCTACTTATGAACCACTGGGTGGACAGGGATCACTTGAGGGTCCCTGAACTGATGCTTCTTCACTCGCCAGGTCGTCGTCTTGAACTGGAGAGGGTAACCTGGCTGGCTGCTGTCATGGGGGCATCCTAAATATTTTCCAAGATTACCGCGATCAGATGAGCATATATATATATAAAAGTAATCACAAAGGGGAGCTGACTCAACAAGGATAGTCAAAGACTTAATCCTACCGGATGCATGTTCCAAATTCCCTACAACAAGTGTCTCAGTGTGCCGAGTCGACAAGCGGGTTATCAGGGTCCAGGTGAAGGGATACGTCAGCCACCCGTACCATCACTGGACTCCCTAGCTTGATAGCTTCTCTTGATACACGTTGTCCCTATTTCCCTAAATCCCAACCAATTCCTTTTTAGGGACGTCCGAACAACGCCCCAAGAAATGAACCACCTATGATACCACTTTTTCACGACCCAACACTACCAGTCTCGAGCCGCAACTACCCCGAGCCCACCTCCATAGGCCATGGGTTGGCGACAAGTGCCAAAGGCATAGCAATCTCGGGGAGGCCTTTACCTAAGTACCTGTACCCAAAGATACATCTCACTCAATGCAAAAGTGTAGAGTAAAAAGGAAACCAAATTACAGACTACAATCCCAACCAAAAACCATGCATCGACCTCTAAAAATAGAACAAGTAATGTGCTGAAAAGTGGACTGACAAGTAAATTGAATAGCAAAAGGAAAAAACATGTGCCCATCTAGAAAGGTGCCACAACTCGGAAACAGGTAAATGAAAGTAAACATCAAGTGAATCTCACACCTGAAAGTCCTACTATGACCACTGAATGCAGCCCAAGCTCATGTGTCCTCTATGCTCCTTCGTAGTCTTGATCGACCTGTCCGTCGTCTGTAAGGGCACACTGAGTACAGGCAAATCTCAAGAAGGGGTGAGTGTAGTGATACTTAGTAGGATGCCCCAAAATCTTGAGGAAGAAACAAAGGAGGTACTAAAACGGTGAGTAGTAGATAGAAGAAAGAACAATGTAAGATTAACATAGAGAGAGTGTAGCTCTACCCAACAAAAGAACGGAAGTAGACTCGTCCAACCAAGTGGATCTAAAAACGGGAAGCATGTGGCATACCCCACGTGTCTTCGCCCCTCCTATAAGGGAAGTAACTGAACCCAAGGAGTAGGAACAAAAGTAGGGTGTATATATATATGCTCAACAATAAACCTGAATGAGTGTGTAAGGGGATCTCTATCTCCAAGATCAGACCAGGAAAATTCGCCAATAGTTCTATGTATATCCATCACTGATGCCCAATAGTCCCACACGTCAAAGTTGTCTCATTGCTAAACAGTACAACCAAGGGTCCCTCTCTGGTAATCATGGAGAAAATTCACTGACTAGCCTCATTGAAATGGATGAGTTCGAAAGAAGTCACCAAGAAACCCACTGCCCAACCCAGCTGGAGGGTAAACCCTAAGAGGTCGTCGGGTAACCCACTGCCCAGCCCTACTGGAGGGTAAACCCTAAGGTGAACGTGTAACCCACTTCCCATCCCCGCTAGAGGGTAAACCCTAAGGTCAATGAGTTACCCACCACCCAGCCCCGCTGGAGGGTAAACCCTAATACACTGGTGGGAAACCCACTGCCCAGCCCCGCTGGAGGGAAAACCCGGAACTGGTCTGATAACTCCGCACTGCCTATACTATCACTAGGTGTCACTATCATCGCTACCTTATGTTGGTTAGGAGTGCGTCAAAGAGTCATCCGACCAATTCCCTTTCATGTTTCCAAATTTAATGATATCTATAAAGAGGCTTCACATGCCCAAACCGATTACATCATTGTAATCCACATGGAAAAACACACGAGATAGACTATTTACTCGCTTGAAACGGACTCTTGACGAAAAGGTTATTGAACACCACTTTATGCCCATACGGCGTCTCCTGGGGCCCACACCTCTATCCTGAAAGTGTTCAAGTAAACTACGTCATCGCGATGTTCTCAAAAAAACATGCCAAATTGACTATTCATTCTCCCCGAACAGATGTCTGATGAAAAAGTCGATGTACGCTGCACACAGCTTAAAAGATGGCCCACGGAGCCCATGTTTCAACTCCGGATTCAACACCTGAAACCACCCCGAACTACTTCGTCTCGACGCTAGAGTCACAACGCCACTGATGGTGCCTAAAGAGGACTCCAAATGTGCTTTCTCCATCCGAAAGAAGAATATAGATGAGGTGCTAAATAACACTTAACGGGCGTGTCGCACCACCGAGCCCCCCCCCCCCCCCCCCGTCTCGGGAATTAAAAATCCCCAAGACCATCTCAAAACCTCTGTCTCGATCCAAGGATCACATTTTTGTAGACAGCATGCAATTATGATACTTGGTTTTAGATTTTGAGTCATTTTAATGCCAACAGACGGAGATGGGGTGGGCCGGACCGGTTCGGTCGGTCCACCCCCTTAGACCGGCGGTCCACGGCTCGGCCGCCCGGACCGCCCGGTCCACCGTGGCCTGTGGTTCAATGTGTGGGCTGCAGTGCTTCGAATGGACCGACTTAAGCTGTTTCGGCTCCTTTTCCACGGGACCCACGTTTCGCGGGTCCCGGTCCGCACTAGGGGTCATGAAGACCCCGGTCTTCTGTTGTGCACCGACCGGTAAAGTCGGCTGACCCGCACGCATGCGCCGACCGCCGCCGTCTGGGGAGCCAACCGCGCTACCGTCTGGGGAGCCTACCATGCCTCCTCTTGGGGAGCCCACCGTGTCACCACCTGGGGAGCCCACGCCGCCGCTGTCGCTCGCTGGACCGCCCTGGAACCGCCGAAAAACAAGAATTATGGATGGAAGACTTCCCGGGGCTACCCCAGACGCCCCGGGACTCGGATTTTCAATCTGAGAAAGCATTGGAAAGCTCAGATCAAACATTACGCATCTATGACCTTCGATCAACAAATAAAAATCATTTTGACGCTATAATTTGAGTTCAAAGAGGATGCGGGAATTTAAAATGAAACGCAATGAACCTACCTCACAGGGTGTAGCCCGTCGCTTTACAAATGACCAACCGGAGCCTTAAACACCTCACTGGGGAGGAGGGGGATCTTGAAGGGAGGTGGATCCTATGTTGGGAGAGCTTCTGTTAGGTAGAATTTCTAAGGGGGGAAGAAAGGGGGTGTATGTGTTTAAGTAGGGAAAATTAATTAAAATTTAATTAATTTTAAACACCTACAAGTAGGCCCGTACCCGAACTCTCTACGGGGTCAAGGTTAAGCCGCTACTAGCGTAAAATCCAAATTCTGAGCGCAATGGTGGTCTCAGAATTTTAATCCAAGCCACAGTTCAGAAGTTATAAATTTTATGCCTGAGGCCACAAAATTACGAAAACGCCCCTGGTGGCTTTTTCCCTAGAAGGGTCGTGCCCACGAAAGTTACACCCCTCCTAGGGTAAACGGCACGCTACAGACTCAACGGTGCCCTAATTTTTTTCATTCAAGTAACCGTTTAGGAGTTATTCTATTTATTTGGTGTGTCTAGTGTGAACGCACTTAAAATTTAATTCTGGCCACACCAGGGCACGGAATCACACGACTCTAGAATAACATCAAGAAAATTTCAAAGTCTTACAGGCTCAAAACCCAGGTTCTTACATATATATAATTTTTATATATTCATATGTATGTGTATTAATGAACATATATACATTTATATTTATATTTTTGAATATACAAATGACTATTAATATATATTATATGTAAGTAAATATAAGTACATATATATATAATGTTGGAGTTGGTGTTGTAGAACCAATTGTTTTTACTTTGATTATATTACATGAATATTAATAAAAATATCTTATTACATATTGTTCAGTGTTCTGCATGCCTTTAATATAATAATGTTCTAGAGTTTCTATTACATTTATAAGGACATAGAAGTTCAATGCTATGATGAGAAACTTGATGATCCATAAAAATATTCTTAAATATATTTTTATAGTCAGAATACATTCTATGATGAGACATATATAACATGACTATTATGTGGGAGTACTCATAAGTGGGTGAGGCTTTTTCTCATGAATTTTACACATGATAATCTCCATAACGAGATATTATGATAAAAAAAAGCCATCAGTAAGAATTTCACATATTTTGATGTCATCAACTATTCTTATCTTCAAGCATGTGTAATGGTCCTTAGACATTCTTATTATCATTGATGCATGTCATCACTCATATATTTTTAATGGCTAATACAAATGGTCATGCTATATGTTGGTAGGATTTCGATACATTGTTTTTATCACAAAGGACATGTTATTACTGGATTTGCAGAGGAAGCATTTATCCCTTCCATCATTATATAAGTTAATATTTTTGAACTTCAATTAGAATAGAACCATCTCATTAAATTCCATTGACATGGTGTAATGGAAAGTTTATTCTATATATTGTAATAATGATTTATTGAGAATATAGGTTGGTGTCACAAATATGAAACTTTCTTGTTGAGCTATTGTGATAAAGAGGTTATATCACACAGAAAGTGTTCACATGTTGTCATCATTATTGAGACATTAAGTTATTTTTCACGGAGTCCTTAAACTATTTTCTAGACCATCTTAGACATTATTAAGGCACCCCTAATTCCAACAAAAAATAATACTATAGGGGAACACACTATGTTTTTTGGTTGATCTAAATTATATACTATTTTAATTTAATTAATGGAATAAATATTATTATCAAAAACATGTAATAATTGTATTGATGTTTTATTGATTGAGAATATAATTTTATGAATTAAATATTTATTCTAAATATTTATTTGGTTGTTCAGGAAATTTTAAAGGAGTTCAAACAGTCTATAATCTTGTTCAATTAAAAATATGAGTTTACAACCCAATTAAATAATATTTTTTATTTCACAAGTTATCATGCATGCCATAAAATAATAATGGTATTATTATTATATTAGCATGTTTATTAATAAAGTTTATTATATTATATAAGCGTTTTCATATAATTAAATAATATTTAACCTAATCCTCATCTCTATAAATGAATGGGTTTTTTTATTGTGTAGGGTTAATCATGAAACCAACATTATGAACAGTATATTTCACTCTTGGATTCATTTATCTCTCCACCTCTCAATAAAAAGATACTCAATAATTATTAGTTTGATATAAAAGGATGAATGATTACCATGAATATCACAAGACAATTGATTCACCATGCTAGTACACAGAAATCAATTGCAATTTCTTTATGATCAAAGAAGAACATGGGGATTGTCACTATTGAAATTCTACAATTGGATCCTTATGTCACAAAAAAACATAATATGGAAAAGGTTTTTTGGATGATGAGTATCAACATCAATGAAATGATCCTGAGAGAAGGTGAATTATTTCTTCATATCTAAATAAGTGAATTATAATTTTTTTCAAAGATCCTCTGTTTAGGTATCCGGAAACTCTAAATTAAAATAAATTTTAATTTCAAACTCACTAAAGGCACTTCCACTACCTCTAGACCCTAGAAGTTGTATCAAAGCAGTTGCGTTCAAATTTATAATTATTTATTGGATTGTTTATTGTTTCATATTTGAAAGTTAAAATTAATTTAATGTTTTAATTTTTTCTAGAATTATTTTCTAAATCTCTTCCTCCTCTCCCTCATTTCTCACAAATATTATCAATATTGGATAATAATTAATGAAGTTTACAAATGAATATTCCATCTGAAAATTCAAATAATTCTAGATGGATAACACAAGAATACACTATGTGTACTTCTTTGTTACATGTAGTATATCATATTCATTTAACTAGGATGCTCAAGTGGATTTCATGTCATCGAGTAATCAGTAAACACCGTGTGAATTAAATGCACTGCATGTTGATTGGCTAGGGTGGTGCATAGATTTTTTTTATTACATTTCATGTGTTACTTTCATTTTGAAAATGAAAAACATGGGGTAAAATTGTGCCAAGTATTAATGCATCACGATTATTTAATACATAGCATGAACATACCAAAAAAATATTTAACTAAAAGTACACAATGTGAATACTCTATTCACAATGTGTTCTTCATAAATATATTTGATAAGTACATGCCAATTCCATAAGTGTGTAAAGCTGATATTCTTTGAAGATAATTATACAATGTGTAGATGGCTTGTACACACTGTGTACTTTACCTGTTTACATAGAAATAATAAAATTAATTAATTACTCCTTAAACCTTATCAACTTGAGTTTCATGGGTCCTTAAGTTTATATTAAACACCGTTCATTAGGATTTATATAATATTAAATGTTTTCTTAATTTTGTGTAATATTGGAGACTATGAATCATGTATTTTTATTGTATCCTAAAGACTCAATGCATTAAATTGTACATGCTACATAATTTTTATGTGTTTCGTTGGTCATTAAGTTGACAGTACATGCTAGGAAATTATAACACATTTCATGTACACAATATATCATATGAGTGAACTTTTTATAATAAAAAACCATACTAAATTGTTTGTACAAATAATCAATGGGTTTCTTCCAAGTAAAAAAGTTATGTACAATTTCATTGAATTTTTAAATAAAATTAAATTATTATTTTTTATTTAAAATCATTTCAGTTTTGAATTATTTGGATTACTATATGAGATAAGATAAAATAATTAATTCAATAATAAGATAATTAATCAGATTAATTCATGCATGTTTTATCATATTAAGGAATGAATTAAAATGAATTTTTAAAAATTATTTTAAATATGTAATCATTTCATTATTACGATTGATGATGAGCATATCTGTGACCAGTGAATCTATTGGAATTATTTAATTTTATTTATTTTGTATGTTTACAATTATTTTTTATTAAATTAAATTTGATGGCTTGCGAGTCATCCATCAATCCACTGTTATGTAGGACCTTCATGTACAAGATTAATTTTTTCATTCCCCTTACCCAATCCATTGGTTATCCTCACCTATGTGTGAGTTATAAATACATGTAATTGATGGAGTATCCCAAGGATTATGTATGGGGTTCATGATAGAATCATAATTATGCCAACACAGATGATACACATTTGGACATGTGGAATACTATAACTCGTGAAAATATCAAAGCACGAAGTTAATCCTCTAGGGAATAGGTTTATTTACTGTCTAATCAATAAATCAACTATTAGAAAATCTCATGATCAGGTAATTTATTTATTTATTTATTTATATCTATGAATTATTTGATTTATGCAATCTTGTGATCACATAAATAAATTAATAAATGTACAAAGATGGAATTTAAATATATTTATTATGAATAAATGTTTTATCTAAATTGATTAATTAATTATTTAAAATTCACTAAACATTAAAAAATCCTGTAAATGGTAATCAATATAAAATTTATGCTTAATAATTTAAAATACCTCAATTAAATAATAAGTTTGGTTTTTTCCTACAATTACTTGATTAGGATAGAAACCAATAAAACTAAGTATTTGACCAACCCTTATTATGAAACATACCTTTAAATAGAGAGTGGTTATGAAGGATTTATGTTTACTTAACAAATCTACGTCAATAAGGGTAGCCCTTGCAAGATTTAGTGTAATTTGGAGTCAATTGTTGAGAATATCAAAGTCATGCTTTATGGATTGGGGAATCCACTCAATGGTTCAAGGAGCTACAATTTTGTGGTTGGAAAAGACATGCATGTCTAAATACCTTCAAGTAGATTAATCATCCCTTATTGGTGTTGTGTGATGGGGAATATGGATCCATTCCAGTAGAATTTTAAAAACAATACACATTCTAAGTTCAATAGTGAGGGATATTGGGACTTGATGAAATAGTGGATGATTTAATAAATTTTTAATTATTATTATTTCTAACATAATTTGTAATCAAGAAAACTGATATTAATATTCTTCTTTTTAATAGTAAAATAAATGTAAAGTTCATCATCTACATTATCTATATGATCTATATTGGATAAGAACCATATCCTCACTAGAAGTAACTTCCAGGAGTGGTTTAGATGCCTTTTAGTTATGTTTTTCTATGAAAATAAATCATACATAAAAGAATTCTATATGCCCAATATTCCTTAAATGGAGGTGAGTGATGAAGAGTTAATTGTCTAAAAAAAACATATTAATGAAATAGTCAACATTCAATGTTTTAAGATATCATCTATGTTTAATGAAGTTATGAAGTCTCATGAAACATGGATGACTATTTTGTGCTCAAATAACTCTTTGGTCTATGCAAGAAGAGAGATTAACATGAACGGTTCAAAATTCCCCAGGATATTTTTCATAGAATATTTTGATTGGGTGCCCCAGCTGGGCCATATGTAGTCAATAACATTGGTGACATTGACTATCTAGAGGTTATAGGGTTTAAACTTCCTAATGAAATATCCACTGATCTCATTCTTGCATCACACCCT
The DNA here is from genome assembly GCA_963277665.1 of Viscum album. Lineage (NCBI taxonomy): Eukaryota > Viridiplantae > Streptophyta > Magnoliopsida > Santalales > Viscaceae > Viscum > Viscum album. Next base: position 1,677,169,770 of record OY728119.1, on the reverse strand, counting down.
TAAAGATTCTTCAGTTTTTTTCAATTTTAATATGAACAACATTGATAAATATAATTGATATATTATTTTTATTCTTCGACAAGTAGATAAGGGAAAAAAGTGTAAAAAGCCTTTAATCCTTATGGTGAACAAATAGAAACAACAAGTAAATATCTCTAAGCCCAAATCATCTTAACTCTCTTCCAAGAAGATAAATATCAAGGGAAAATAAAGGTAGGATAATGATATTTATTTGAAATGTTGTAATAAGGTCCATTAAAAGAAAAACCACACCCATCTAAATATTAAAGGGGAGGATTCGGGTTAATTTATTATTGAGTGTAATTTATCAATTTATAAAAATTGGGTATTAGATAAAACTTTTAGTGCTAATGTATTTATTAAAATAGGAAGAAAAAGTAGATTCGAAAATATTTACCAAGGGTAGGTAGATCTATAAGAATCCAATAAATCTAAACTTGTTGTAATAACTACATGTGAATACCAACTCACATTGAAAATAAGAATGATATTGGTTTTAAAGGATTGTTATTTTATCACATTTATTATCAAAATAATTATTTATATATCTCAAGTTGATACAGATAGTTTTATTTTCATGTTCATAAATAAATGATTATATTATTATAAATATTACATTATTTAAGGTAAGGAACCTTTAAATGACAGTCTTTATGTGTTGGAATACACAAACAACGTAATGGAAATTGATAATGAAACTACTTTATATGACACATACCACACCAAAAAATTTCATCACCAACTATGTAATTTAAAAAAAATGTTTTAATAAAATTTCACAAGATTATATTAAAGTTATTTTAAACTAAAATCACTTGGTGTATGTTACACATATTTAGAAAGTAAAAAGTCCAAATATCCATTTAGTGAGAATAGTGAAAGGGGAAAATAGCTTATGGAATTAGTTCATATCGATGTGTGTGTACCAGTTCATATTAAAGAAAGTTGTGGGTAATAATTCATACTAATAATTTTAATAGATATGGATATGTATACATAATGAGGTATAAGTCAGATTACGTTGATAAATTCAAGGAATAAAATATTGAAGTTTAGAACCATCTAGGTTAGATGATGAATAAATTCTGATTACACTATGGTAGAGAATATCTTAATACCAAATTCATTGATTATTTACAAGAGTTTTATATTCTATTAAAATCACCAATCCTTATACACCTTAATGAAATGGTCTAAGTGAAATGTTAAACCACGCATTTTTTGACAAGAAGAGGTCAATTATGAGTCATGTGAATTTTCCATTATCCTTTTAGGGATACATATAATGAATAAAATCACACATACTAAACCAAATACCATAAAAATCAATATATGATATTCCATATGATCATTGAATTGGAACAAAACCAATATTAATGAATTTACATGTATTGGGTAGTGAAGAATTTTTTAAGTCCTGTTCAAGTGAAAACATTTCACTCCATGGAACAATGTGTACCTTTATAGGATACCCCAAGGAAATAAATGGATATTACCCATACATACCCTCATACCAAAAGGTAATAGTTGTAAGACAAAAAAAATTCTTAGATAGGGAGAAAAAATCTAAAAGATAGAGTGGGATCCAGATAGACTTTGATGATGTCCATGATCAAGATACACAAGAGTTGGTATAAGAACATATTCGATAAATCCCCATGGAAGAATAAGTTGTTACAGGGACACAAGTACTATATTGTAGTAATATAGAGGTTTAATATCTATAATTTCATGGTTTCTAGTCACCAAGTATGTTAACTCAATATTAGATGACAATAATGATCCTTTAACCAATAAGGAATCAATAAGTTGAAAAACTATTTTCAACTGGAAAGAATCCATGAATTATGAAATGGATTTCATACAACAAAACAATATTTTGAATGTGGTTGATCTTATAGTGGATGTAAATATTGTTGGTTTTAAATGGGTAATCAAGAAGAAAATTTACATGGAAGAAAAATTAAGTACATATATGGAATTTCTAGTTGAAAAGGTTTTAAATTGTTCAATACATTGACTATGATGAAAACTTTTCGCCAGTTTCAATGCTGAAGTCCATCAAGATTCTACATTTCATTATGACCTTATATGAGTATGATAATAGGAAAATGGATATCAAAACCACCTTGGTAAATTTTAACATTCAAAAAGATGTATATATGACACAACCCAAAGGGTTTATAACTACAAAGGATTCCAACATGATATATGAATTACAAAACTCCGTTTATGGATTAAAGAATGAATCTAGGTCATAAAACATTCAATTTTATGAATCAATAATGGAATTATATTTCATAAAGAAAAAATGTGAGCCCTGTGTCTATAAGTGGTTTAGTGGGAGTGATGTAATTTTTTTCATAGTATATGTTGATGAAAATTTACTTATTGGAAATGAGATACCAGTCTTGTAGTCCGTTAAGGCTTGGATGAATAAATACTTCTCCATGAAGGAATTATGTGAGGAGGCATATATCCGTGTGTTCAATATCCATCATGGTTGATCCAAGGGGATGACCGACCTTATTCAAAGTACATATATTTACAAGATATTGAAGATGTTCACTATGGTAAAATACAAGAGGGGATTGTTTCCAGTGTCACATGGAATTCATCTTTCTATGAAAATGTTTCCTCTGACGCATAACGAAAGACAAAAAAATGGAAATAATCCTATATGCATCATTAATTAACTTAGTCATATATGATATTCTAGGAACAATGCTATTTTTCAAAAACACATTATGTGTGGTAGGAAGATATCAAGAAGACCTAAGAGACCACCATTAAATGGAATTCAAGACTATCCTTAAGTACCTGATCCATACTAAGGATGTGTTCCCGGTCTATGGAGGAGATGAAGAACTAGTCATAATAGGATATAAATATTCTAGTATTTAGACATATCATGATAATATGGTGTCACAAATCTGATACATCTTCACTTTTAATAGAGGTTTTTTGAGCTGGAGGAGCTCCAAGTGGGTTATGCGTGCCAATTCAACAGTAGACTATGAGTATATTGCAGCTTATAACATAGCTAAATAAGCAGTATGGATACATAAATTCTTCCAATATCTTTACATTTTACCTCATAATAAAGATTATATCACACTCAATTTTCAAAATATGTAGAACTATCCCTTACTAGGTATCCAAGGTCACATCAGTGGATTAAGAGTATACTCCAGAAGTATCATCTATTGAGGGATTTTTCAAAAAGAGGTAAGGTTGTAGTGAGCGGTATTTCTATGAAATAAAATGTGACACTAAAACCTCTAAAGATCATAAACATTATTATAAAGTGAGGTCTAGCAGAATAAATGTCATAGGCAGTTGGATCTAGTCCATGTGGTAGTTTTTTGTAGTTTATATCCTATGACCAACTGTTTATATTTTTATTACATGTATATTCAATGATTTTAATATTAAAAAAATATATTATTTCATGTTATTTATTATTTACCATGAATTTAATGAAATAATTTCATATAGCATTTGTCGCAGTTATAAGAACCTAATAATTCCTATCTATGAAGAGAAATTTAAAATTACATAATAATATTATTAAATATTGTTCAAAAATTAATTAATTTTGTAATATGGGATACATAAAACAAGACTGATAGGTGTGAGTACTCATAAGGGAATGAGGCTTCCTCTCATGAGGCTCCCACTTGGTAATATCCAAATAGAAGAGTATAATAACATACCTCCAAGTAAGAATTATGCATCTATTGGTATCAATAGATATACCTATCTATGGGTGTGTATAATGTTATTTAGAATTTAGGATTATCATTGATTCATGTCATGACTCACACAATTAAATTTAATGATGAGAATAGTCATGCCATATATTGGAGAGAAGTAGGCTATATTGGTTTCATCACGAATTACTTGTTATTAATGGATAAATCAAGAAAGTATTTGACACTTTCATATTTATAGAAGATGGTATCTCATCCGATTGATTGGAATAGAACCATTACATTAAATTCCATGACCATAGTGTCACGACGCTCCTATTTCAAATTATCAAATAAAAACATATCAACCATATTGGTAGTTGGCATGTATGTGAAACCTTCTTGATGAGATATTATGATAAATGTAATATAATACATAAAGAGTGTTCGTATGTGGTTGTTTCCATTCAGACATTATTTTTGTAACATCCCAGGTAAATTAAAAATATGAAATTTTCATATTTATTAATATTTGTAAATAAAATATCAATATTATATTAAAGGGGATGCTATGTTCGATGGCGTACCCAACACGCAACAATGAGTTTCTTTGAAATCTTACGTTGCACACTAATAATATAATAATATTATTTTAAATGGTGGTTAACGCCTAGCCATTGTAATGGTGGAAATGAACAGAACTAACTAAAAAATGATTATATATGTTTTTCAAATATTTTTACTTTTATCCAATAAATTTTATAGGCTTAAAATGCAAATGAATCCAATTTTAAGCGTAAATATTCTAATATTCATTAAAAGGGTCGATTAACCGCCTTTTGATGGTGAACCATTTTTAAATCCACTTTTTGACAATTTTATATGTTATATTTGACAAAAAAAAATCGTTATTTAGAATCAAGACAACAAAATTTACTTTGTGTGAATTTTTGTTATTTTTCCGATAAAGTTCATTTTTTTAATGAATAGTGAAAATGATATATTTTAATTCAAACCCTCCTTTTAGTCTAATTTATTTATATGGTAAGATTATCTTTTTAATTGGTTTTAAAGTGTAATTAAAATATATTTTTACCATTTAATCCAATTTTGGTCATTTGAATTAATTTCACTTTGAAATTGGACATAAACAAGTGTCTATCTATTAATAGATATTGTTTCTTAAAAACACGCTATTAGTTTTGACAGCGGGAATTGATTATAAAATAAATTAATGCAACTTATATGTTTTGAATTTGGTAAAATTTATATCATTTTTGAATTTGTAATATCAAATATATCTTAGGGTGAATTTTTGGTATTTTTCTGACAAATGTTCATTTTCAATGAATAGTGAAAAATACTGCATTTTAATTCAAAACTGCCTTTTCATCCAATTTATTTATATAGTTATATTGTCATTTTAATTTGTTTTAAGGTGTAATTTAATTATTATTTTATCATTTAATACAATTTTGGTCATTTTATGTAATTTTACTTTTAAATTGGATGTAAAAACAAATCAATCTTTTGATTGATTTTTCTTCTTAAAAACCCATGTTTGGTTTTGACAACGGGAATTATTTTAAATTAATTACTGCAATTTCTATGTTTGGAATTTGATAAAATGGATTCCATATTTGGAATACTAAGGTCCAGATTATGTAATTAAGACTCTTTTTTTTTGACATTATTAATAGTAACGATGGTAATTATCTTTAATTATCGTGTTTAATTAGTAATCAGGTAGTTAAGGGTAATAAAATAATATCACAAAAATATAAAATGACCCCAACATGTGTTCTAATTCTATTAGTGGTGTCATGGACTACCATTAGATTCCTTTTTCCAACCTTGGGACCCCATGTAATCACTTTAGTGTGATAGTGACCATTTATAATATTTTTTTTAATGAAAGGAAAATCTAACCAAAGTATGTATCTCCTAAGTAAAACAATTTTAATTTCGTTTAAATAAATGATATATTAGACTATAAATATTCATTAGAAATCTAAAAAGATTTTATACATCATGGTATTTTTTTATAATTTTTAGACATTAATTAAATAAATTTATTTATGACACTGTGATCATGCAGTGATTACCTCATTAATGAACGATTTAAATAAAATGAGAAGATAAGGTAAAATCTATAACTTACACTTTTACAAAACCTATAGTATGGGTGGATTTGGAACCCTTATCACCTTATAATCTAAATATATAATTTTTGGACCTTTAATATCCGAAAATAATTTTATAATAAAGTAACTTTTCAAGACTTTCCAAGACTTCCCCTCCTCCCTCTTATAAAATGCCCCCACCTCTACCCCCTAACCCACACCTATAAAGCCTTTAGTTCGACAAAAATATGCTCATTTTATCTCTATTCATACCTCTCTTCATCCTATAATCCTTACCTTAGGCAGAAATCACTTCAAGAAACCCTTTTGGTTCAAACCAAAGGGAGTTACCTGATTTAAAGGCAATGTCTTCTCTTATATTCTTTTGTTTTATTTTGCTTCTTCAACCCCTTAAAATATTTTTTTTCCTTTATTTTGTAAAAACACCATTATATAAAATATACTAGGATTTTTTTATGATAATTATTCTAGCTACACTTACACACACCTTTATCTAATGGTTAAAGAACATACTGTTTCCATAGATAGTGAATTACTGCCTCACGAAACGATGATTGTTCTATCTTCTCCTACCACCTCTCATGGTGGCCATTATGATTAGACTATATTTATTTATGATATATATTATATTTATTTCATCTATATTCTTTGGTATTTTACATTTAAAACATACCTTTATGCTTTTCATGTTGTGCAAATGAGATAATTTCATTTGAGGAAGTGTGGACTACCGCCCCCTCAAGTGATGTGACTCGTTCATGCAATACATGGAATGTATAAAGAATGAAATTAATGAACTTATGTGACCTATATAAAATATATATTATAATTTAATTATAATATATATATCTCTCATTTAGTTTTAATTCCATTAATATGACAAAGAAATGAAAGTAGCGTTCATGCGTACGTATGGCCTACCGTCTCCATGAACGGTGCATTTCATTTTTTTTATCTCCAAATGTTATGAAATAGTATAAAATGAATATATACTGTATATATATGATATTTAAATCATTAATACTATTATATAGATGGTTTAATAATAACTACATGGACAATTATTTTCAAACAAGTTCATTTTTGACTCATGTACCGAACATCGACAAAAACGTCTGATATGAACTCACATAATTAACTAATTATTATAACATTATAATATGTGATATAAATTGAATAATAAACTTTAAAGGAGGTACTTAAGCAATTATTAATTGGACAAAGTTTATTATTCATGAATATAAAGAAACGAACAAGACAATTCAGACTTGAGGTAAGGGATCCAACCTCTCTCTTTCTTTTTAAGCACTTCCTTTTATGTCACTTCTTTTAAGCTCCTCTTTCTTATGTTGGGGGATGTTCTTATATGTTCCTATTACAGTAATTGTTATGTTAATATGATGAGAGACCCTAATTGATATCTTCAATACATTTTTGGATGTTTTAAGTGGCGTCGTTAGGCTTCCGAATTTTTGTAAGGGGATACCTTATCTCACTTTTAATTCTGTGAGATTTCCATTGTTCACCACTTATTTATTGAATTTGGTGTATTGTGTTCTTCCATTTGATATATATTATCATGAATATATTTATATTCATGGTATTTTGTGATTTATATTGTTTTTATTATCTTTTGTTCATACGAATCGATTGATTACAATGAGGTGTGGGGTTTTTATCTCACTTTTTATTCCCGTGAGATTCATGCTATATTTGTCACTATCTCTATTGAGTGGTGTATGTAATGACAATAATTCTATTCTTTGTGTAATATAATCTCATTTATGGGTATTTACATCAGCATTTTTTGGTCCTTCTTTCATGGGGTGTACGTTTTGAAAGTTACCCAAATCGGTAAGGGATTATTTCACCCTTCTCTTTTTTAAAAGACTTATTTTTTTGTTATGTATTTTAATTTACATCTTGTTATGTTGGGATATGTTCTTATATATCCTTATTTATATAAATATTATTTCCATGTGATGATATACCCTTTTCTCTCTCATCAACTCATTTTCTGAATTTTCAAGTGACGCCGTTAGGCTGTCGAATTTCTGTAAGGGAACTTCTTAACCCAATTTCAAATCTTTGGGTAAAACCTCTACTTCCTGATTATGTGGTAATATGAATATGTGTGGATGACCTCCAATTTTTTTAAACTTAATATCCTCTTATGTTAGGTGTATTTATATTTTCCACACATAATCATGTAATTGATTTATCCTTAATCTAAGGATACCGACTTTGTAAGGGACTTCATCTCAATCTCTTTTCATTGAGGCATATTTTGTTTTATACATAACTTTATTTTATACGGTGTATAAACCCCTTTGACTTTTACTTTTATTCAAAAAGAATATTTTCTCTACGAAGCGTTTTACTAAATGACAAAAAGTATGTTTTTTTAATGTACGTGGTGACAACGACCTTTCCGCCGCTGCGAGTATTATTTGATCTTTGGATTCCTTAACAAGCCGTAATGTTTTTAAAAGGAAAATAAATACCATATACTCTTTTATGTATTTTGGTATTGACAATAGTTTTGATAACATTTTGATTATATCAATGTGTTGTATTGATATCTTGTGATTGAAATGTGGAAATGTTATGTTTCCTTTATGCATGTTTTATATAATAGGATTATGTTATGGTTCTTGGGCATTGTTTATGAAGACGGGTGGTTCTGGGATAAACTAAGGGTGGGTGAGCCTGAGATAGCTCTCCAAAGCATTAGGTAACGTGAAGAACTTAAACGCTAAGGTTTCTCTGAAGAGATTTAGGGAATATACTGTGGTGGATATTCCAAACGTAACCATGAGGGTTACTCCCTACGTAAGAAAGTTATGAATGCATCAAGTTACCTTTACGTCTTATGATTTCTATGAGTTATTCATAAAACATATGATTTCATGGGGTATGTTAAAGTGATTATGTTTTAAGAGTAAATTATGATTTCATTTATTCTTATGTATACCTGAACTAATGTTTTCTTTCCGTATTTTTATATCCCCTACTGAGATTTTTATGCTCATCCTAATTTTTTTTGAAATTTTTTCCATAGGAAATAAAGGTGAATAGGGTCAAGGATTGGTCAAGGAAATACATGATATCTAAAACATGGAACTAGAAAAGTTTATTTTTAAGAGTTTTTATTTTATGAAAAAAATGGAAACTAAGTAGAAGTTTCTACTTTGTAATCTTGTGAGATGTAATAGTTATGTTCTAATTCTTTAAAACTATGAACCTGAAAAGATCCTCAATGTGAATTATTCATTTAATTCAAGATTATGTAATGTTTTAAGGCTGGGTCCTTATAGTTGGTATCAAAGGTCGGTTTAGATAACTTTGAGGTTAGGGTATTCTTTAAGCATAAGTGAAATTACCATAATGGTTAGGATTTTAGAAAGAGTCATAGTTTTAGATAAATTGAATGAGTTTAAGATAACATGAATAATTATATCATAGTATTATATGATGATTCTAATGATATACTCACACTGACCTTTTTGGTTTTAGTAAATGGTTGGATCTAGCAGGAACCAAATTAACAGTGGATGTGAAGAAAAATGTGAAAGTTTTCTAAAAGAACAACTGAATGATATGAGAGATGCAATGAGAACTCTTGTGGTTTTTCTCAACCAAATATCCAGAGTCATGATTAACCACTTGAACATTAGTGAGTTATCTAATGCATCATGTACGAGATAAACAACTCGATGTGGAATTTCAGGTAATAATTATAAAGGTAACCATTAGGGTTTATATGATCCTTACTTTTGAGGTAATTATGGGTTACAATATGTTATGATGGAAAATGAAAGGCATGAGATAAACTTGAGGTTAAATTATGTTATGGTTATTTTTGATGATTTTATCTCTTTTTGGGGAATGTTTTAAGAATTATTTATTTTTCGAAAAAGGACAACACACAGACCGTGTGACAACCCGTCACGTCGGACAAAGCTGTGGGAGTTAAACCCACAACCAAAGTGCGACTGGTATTTATCACCTACCACTGGAATACATGAAGACCCTGGTTAGTAAGACAAATTATTTTTAGTTAGATGATTTTATGAATCAAGAATAAGTTTATTTTGGGTTATTTAGGAAATTATTAACCTATCATGGAGGATATATGATTAGGTTAATTACTTTCCAATATGAGACTTTAAGAGCAACTGATGTTATTTGGAGATAAATTTTAATATTTATCTTGGAAGACTATGTGATTAAATCCTTTGGAGATTTGGCTTTCATTCTTAGTTTGGATTAATTTAGATAATTTTATGGAAAACTATTTATTGAATGGTGTTTGTTGAACTTTGGATAATGTTTGAAAAATTTTGGAGATTAAGAGTAGTATTTATTTTTATAAAGGATTATCCTTTTTGGGTATTATCTAATCTCATACTAACAATTTTGGTTTTGGTTTTGGTCTAAATACATGGGAAATATATAGTTCTCTTTTATGGATTAGGTGATTCTCTAGAAGTTGATTATAGTTCTCTTAATGTGAAAATTTTATCCTAAATACTCATCTTTTGGAGAAAATATGAGTTTGTGTAAGAAATCCAGCAAGAGATGAAAGTCTACACGACAAGTAAGTATGTTTCCTTATTATTTAGTTAAACTCATAAATAAATTACTCAATGAAAATTAACATAAAACAAAAATGTTGTCTGTTAACTTTTCCTACTGGGGAATCAAATTCCATTTAAACTATCACAAGTTTGTGATTTTCTGGTGGTTAACTTTCTCCTAAACATGTTTTCTATCACTCTCCAGCAGAACATGACCCTTTATTTTTTCTTCCATATCCATGTCTTCCTACATATAATCCTTGTATGGGTTAAATCGGGTGACCTTTTTACTTCTCTTTCTTTATTTTAAAGTGATAGTTTTACTAACTCTTGTTCTGATGTGGGACTTTCAATGAAGTTTCTGAGCGCAATTTTAAAATTGCGAGGACGCAATTCCCAAAAGGGGGGAAGGATGTAACATCCCGGGTAAATAAAGAATATGAAATTTTCATATTTATTAATATTTTTGAATAAAATATCAATATTATTTTTAAGGGTATGATATGTTCGAGGGTGTACCCAACACGCAACAATGAGTTTCTTTGAAATCTTACATTGCACACTAATAATATAATAATATTATTTTAAATGGTAGTTAATGCCTAGCCATTGTAATGGAGGGAATGAAAAGAACTAACTACAAAATTATTATATATTTTTTTCAAATATTTTTACTTTTATCAAATAAATGTTAGAGGCTTAAAATGAAAATGAATCCAATTTTAAGCATAAATATTCTAATATTCTTTAAAAGGGTCGATTAACCACCTTTCGATGGAAAACCCTTTTTAAATCCACTTTTTAAAAATTTTATATGTTTTATTTGAAAAAACAAAATCCTTATTTATAATCAAGACATAAAAATTTACTTTAAATAAATTTTTGTTATTTTTCCAATAAAGTTCATTTTTTTAATGAATAGTGAAAATGTTGTATTTTAATTCAAAACCTCCTTTTAGTCTAATTTATTTATATGGTCATATTATCTTTTTAATTGGTTTTAAATTATAATTAAAATATATTTTTACCATTTAATCCAATGGTGGTCATTTTAATTATTTTCACTTTGAAATTGGACATAAACAAGTGTCAATATTTTAATAGATATTGTTTCTTAAAAACACGCTATTTGTTTTGACAGCGGGAATTGATTATAAAATTAATTAATGAAACTTCTATGTTTTTAATTTGGTAAAATTGATATCATTTTTTTAATTTTGAATGTCAAATATATCTTAGGGTGAATATTTGGTATTTTTTTGACAAATGTTCATTTTCAATGAATAGTGAAAAAAAACTGCATTTTAATTCAAAACTGCATTTTCATCCAATTTATTTATATAGTTATATTGTTGTTTTAATTGGTTTTAAGGTGTAATTTAATTATTGTTTTATCATTTAATACAATTTTGGTCTCTGGATGTAATTTTACTTTTAAATTGGATGTAAAAACAAATCATTCTTTTGATAGATTTTACTTCTTAAAAACCTGTGTTTGGTTTTGACAACAAGAATTATTTTAAATTAATTACTGAAATTTCTGTTTTTGGAATTTGATAAAATGGATTCCATATTTGGAATCATAATTTCCAGATTATTTAATTAAGACTTTTTTTTGACATTATGAATAGTAATGACGGTAATTATCTTTAATTATCGTGCTTAATTAGTAATCGGGTAGTTAAGGGTAATAAAATAATATCATAAAAATATAAAATGACCCCAAAATGTGTCCTAATGCTATTATTGGTGTCATGGACGACCATGGGTTTCCTTGTGCCAACCTTGGGACCCCATGGAATCACTTTAGTGTGATACTGACCTTTTATCATATTTTTTTTAAAGAAAGGAAAATGTAACCAAAGTATGTATATCGGAAGTAAAACAATTTTAATTTCGTTTACATAAATTATATATTAGACTATAAATATTAATTATAAAGCTAAAAATATTTCCTACATCATGGTATTTTCTTTATAATTTTTATACTTTAATTAAATAAATTTATATATGACATTGTGATGATGCAGTGATTACCTCATTAATGAACGATTTAAATAAAATGAGAAGATAAGGTAAAATCTAAAACTTACACCAAAAACCTATATTATGGGTGGATTTTGAACCCTTATCACATTACCCTTGAAATATATAATTGTGGGACCTTTAATATCCGAAAATAATTTTATAATAAAGTAACTTTTCAAGACTTTCCAAGAGTGCCCCTCCTCCCTCTTATAAAAGGCCCCTACCTCTACCCCCTTACCCACACCTCTCAAGCCTTTGTCTCGACCAAAATCTAATTATTTTATCTCTAAAAATCCCTCTATTCATCCTAGAATCTTTACATTAGGCAGAAATCTCTTCAAGAAACCCTTTTGGTTCAAACCAAAGGGAGTTATCCGATTTAAAGGCAATGTCTTCTCTTATGTTATTTTTTTTTTATTTTGCTTCTCCAACCCCTTAAACTATTTTTATTCCTTTATTTTGTAACAAAACCTATATATTAAATATACTAGTATGTTTTTATGAGAATTATTTGAGCTATACTTACACACACCTTCGTCTAATGGTTAAAGAACATATTGTTTCCGTGGATGGCGAATTACTGCCTCACGAAACGATGATTGTTCTATCTTCTCCTACCACCTTTCATGGTGTCCATTATGATGGAACTATATTTATTTAGAATATATATTATATTTATTTCCTCTATATTTTTCGGTATTTTACATTTAAAATATAGCTTTATGTTTTTCATGTTGTGCAAATGCAAAAATTTCATTTGAGGAAGTGTGGACTACCGCCCCCTCAAGTGATGTGACTCGTTCATGCAATACATGGAATGTATAAAGAATTAAATTAATAAACTTATGTGACCTATATAACATATATATTATACTGTAATTATAATATATATATATATCTCTCTCATTTAGTTTTAATTCCATTGATGTGACAAAGAAATGAAAGTAGTGTTCATGCGTACGTACGGCCTACCGTCTCCATGAATGGTGCATTTCATTTTTTTATCTAAAAATGTTATGGAATAGTATAAAATGAATATATAATGGATATATATGATATTTAAATCATTAATACTATTCTTTATATGGTTTAATTATAACTACATGCACAATTCTTTTCAAACAAGTTCATTTTTTGACTCATGTACCGAACATCGACAAAAACGTCTGATATGAACTCACATAATTAACTAATTATTATAACATTATAATATGTGATGTGAATTTAATAATAAAATTTAAATGAGGTCTTTAATAAATTATTAATTGACCAAAGTTTGTTATTCAAGAATATAAAGAAATGAACAAGACAAGTCGGACTTGAGGTAAGTGATCCAACCTCTCTCTTTCTTTTTAAGTACTATCTTTTATGTCACTTATTTAAAGATCCTATTTCTTATGTTGTGGGATGTTCTTATATATTCATATTAATTTAATTTTTATTTTCATATGATGAGAGAATATAATTGATATCTTCAATCCATTTTTGGATGTTTTAAGTGGTGTCGTTAGGCTGTCGAATTTCCGTAAGGGGATATCTTATCTCACTTTTAATTCCATGATACTTCCATTGTTAGCCACTTATTTATTTCATGTGGTGTATTGTGGTCTTCCATTTGATATCTACTATCATGAATCTATTTATATTCATGGTATTCTGTGATTTTTATTGTTTTTAATATCTTTTGGTCATACAACTCGAATGATTACCGTGAGGTATGGGGTTTTTATCTCACTTTTTATTCCATGAGATTCATGATATATTTGTCACTATCTCTGTTTAGTGGTGTATGTACCGAACATGATTCTACTCTTTATGTAATATACTCTCATTTATTGGTATTTACATCAGCATTTTTTGGTCCTTCTTTCATGGGGTGTACGTTTCGAAAGTTACCCAAATCGGTAAGGGATTATTTCACCCTCCTATTTTTTAAAAGACTTCTTTTTTGTTATGTATTTTAATTTACATCTTGTTATGTTGGGATATGTTATTCTATATCCTTGTTTCTATAAATATTATTTCCAAGTGATGAGATACACTTTTCTCTCTCATCAACTCATTTTCTGAATTTTCAAGTGACGTCGTTAGGCTGTCGAATTTCTTGTAAGGGAACTTCTTAACCTAATTTCAATTCTTTGGGTCAAACCTCTACTTCTTAATTATGTTGTACTATGAATATGTGTGGATGAACTCTAATTGTTTTACACTTAATATCCTCTTATGTTAGGTGTATTTATATTTTCCACACATAATCATGTAATTGATTTATCTTTAACCTAAGGATACCGACTTTGTAAGGGACTTCATCTCAATCTCTTTTCATTGAGGAATATTTTGTTTTATACACAACTTTCTTTTATATGGTGTATAAACCCATTTGACTTTTACTTTTATTCCAAAAGAATATTTTCTCTATGAATCGTTTTACTAAATGAAAAAAAAGTATGTTTTTTAACGTAGGCGATGACAACGACCTTTCCGCCGCCACGAGTATTATTTGATCTTTGGATTCCTTAACAAGCCATAATGTTTTTAAAAGGAAAATAAATACCATATACTCTTTTATGTATTTTGGTATTGAAAATGGTTTTGATAATGTTTTAATTATATCAATGTGTTGTATTGCTATCTTGTGATTGAAATGTGGAAATGTTATGTTTCCTTTATGCATGTTTTATATGATACGATTGTGTTATGGTTCTTGGGAATTGTTTATGAAGACGGTTGGTTCTATGATAATCTAAGGTTGGGTGAGCCCGAGATAGCTCTCCAATTCATTGGGTAACATGAAGGAGTTAATTGCTAAGGTTTATCCAAAGAGATTTAGGGAATATACTATGGTGGGTATTCCAAACGTAACCATGAGGGTTACACCCTACATACGAATGTTATGAATGCCTCAAGTTACCTTTACGTCTTATTATTTCTATGAGTTATTCATAAAACTTATGATTTCATGAGGTATGTTAAAGTGCTTATGTTTTAAGAGTAAAGTATGATTTCATTGATTCTTTTGTATACCTAGACTAATGTTTTATTTCCATATTTTTATATCCCTTACTAAGCTTTTTATGCTCATCCCAAGTTTTTTTGAAATGTTTTCTATAGGACTTAAAGGTGAATAGGGTCACGGATGGGATCAAAGAAATACATGCTATCTAAAACATGGAACTAGACATGTTTCTTCTTAAGAGTTTTTATTTTATGAAAAAAATGGAAACTGAGTAGAAGTGTCTACTTTGTAATCTTGTGAGATGTAATAACTATGTCCTAATTATTTAAAACTCTAAACCTGAAAAGATCCTCAATGTGAATTATTCATTTAATTCAAGATTATGTAATGTTTTAAGGCTGGGTCCTTATAATTTTCATTCCCCTGGGGACCTTTTCCCACTAATAGATAGTAATATTGGACTTTAGGAAAGCCGACCTAATAAAAACAAGAAATAATACTATGGGGTCACACACTAAGTGTTCCCATTGATATTTAATAAATTATATTTGAATTTAATTAATTGAATAAATATTATTTTTAGGACTTAGGAAAAAAAAATTGCACATTTTATTGATCAAAAATATTTATTGATTAATTAAATATTTATTCTAAATATTTATTCATGTCTTCCACATATGCTAGAGGATTTCAAATAGACCAAGACTGTTTCTGATGAAAAATATTAATTTAAAATATGGTTAAATAATATTTTTTATTACGCATGTTAGAGAACACATTATATAAAATAAAAATAATAATATTATTATTTTTGATGATTTTAATAAAGGTTACTATATTATTTATAGTCCAACATATAATTAAATAATATTTTATCCTAAACCCTTACTCTATAAATAGATGGGTATGTATATTGTGCAGGGTTAATCAAGAAATAGAGAATCATTGTTCAGTAATAGATTTATCTCTTTAATTCCACTATCTCTATCTCAGTCAATAATGAGAAAGCCAATATATATTCCTTCATGATCGATGGAAACGAAATCAACATAAATAATTCAAGACAATTGGTTCCCCACATTAGCACCTAGAAATAAATTGTCATTGATCATAGATAAAAGGATCACATGGGGATCACCACTAGAGGGGTTCCACACTTGGATCCATGCGGCAAAAAAATTGTAATCCGGAAGTGTTTTTGGACTATCAACATCTACATTGAATAAAGGATCCTAATAAAAGGTAAATCATCTCTTCATATCTAAATAAATCAATTATAAATTTACTTTCCAGATCCTATATTGGGGTTTTGGTAAAATCTTAATTAAAATAAATTTTAATTTAATTCTCACTAAAGGTTCTTCTAGTGCACTTAGAACCTACATATATTACACTCACACACAAACATATATTTTATAAATATATTTTAAAATAATTATATAAATATATGAATAAAAATGACGTACGAAATTATATAAATAAATAAAAATATAATAAAATATTTAACAAAACAAAATTATGGAATTTGAAAAGGGTTTTGAAATGCATAAAGGATGTTAAAGGATCAAGTTCAGGAATGCACAGTGGTGAACAAGTAGCTGGGAAATGTAAGATTGATAACAAATTTTCAATGTGAGGACTAAAAAAGGGGGGGTGTGAGAGAGTGTGATTGGGGGTACGAGGTGTGCTGGGGTGGTTCAGATCTCAAAAAATAATAATTTTTTGAGATTTTATCAGTGCTAAAAAATTTCTAATAAAGGGTGTAATTATCAGCTCTAAAAAATAATTTTTAAAGGTTTCCTTTAATGGAAATTTTGTTTTAACACTAATAAATGTACCCTTGATGAGTCCTTTTTCTAGCTCTGAAAAAGGGGTCCTTTGTCATTGATAAAAAAGGGTTGATAAAAGAACCCTTTATCATTAACTTTTTTTGTGATGATAAATGCTGGGAATTTTAATTATTCTTATCATAAAAACATTTTCTCAAACTGATAAAGCTTATTTATAGTTCTTTTTAATGTGTGATATTTAGTAGTTCCTCCCATAAAAAGTTGTGTAAAGTGGTATTATAGCTGATTTCATCAATTTTAAAGATATATTTGACTATATTATAGTTTTAGAAGGATGATGGAGAGAATTATTTCAATTTATTAAGTGAAAATGAAAGATATTATTATCCATAATGGGATTAATGAATCTTTGGAAAGAACTAAGAGTAAGGTCACCACTGTCTCTACTACAGGTGAGACCTCAAACTCTTTTTTAGATATTTACCATAATGATTTAAATAAATATCATTATCTATTGTTTTTTACCATAGGTTGAAAGGTTTTGAGAGAAGTGGCCCTTGAGTCTTTTTATATGGCAATATTTTCAACTCTTGAACATCTATACAAGACTATATCTCTTTTAAGAAGATTAAAAAATAAAATACATCTTTATAATTTAAAAATGGTCCCAGAAACCCTTGTGTAGATTCATTTAGATAGTTTTAACAAGATGATGTTAGATTTAGCTAATTTCAATACTAAAATTGTTGATGGGGACCATGCCTATATATAGTTGGATTCCATATAGGAATCATTTAATCTGGTAAGATATTCAATAAATTATGGTATAAATTATATCTCTTTTGAAGAAGTAAATTCAGTTTTCTTGTCTATGGATCCTCATATTCATGGTTTGAAGTTAAAGGTAAGTGGGAGTGATGTCTGGGCCCGAGTTTCTCAATGATAATAGTCAAACTAAAGGTGAAAGAAAATAAAAAATGGATCCTAGTTCATTTAAAAAGTAAAATTTCTATCAATTTGAAAATACTTTCCAAATTAAAATATATTTACCTAAGATTTCATCTGTAGAAAAAATGGTTAAAAACAATGTGGTATACCCTAGTTTTGATATTTTCAAGGTAATCTATGTATATCTATTAGACTTTTGTATAGAGTATGTGCAGCTCTAAGTTTCCTTTCTTCAAAATTCCTAAGACTATCTTTGCATGGAATCTTTAGGGGCCCTCGGTTGGAAGAGAGGGTGTGGTTGTGGAAAGTTTTCTAAGATGTTTGTGTTCTATTGGAGACTAGTATCCAATTAGATTGTTATGTTCTTCTATTTTCTTTGTACTTACATTTAGAAGCATCTCACTATTGTGATTCCATAAAATTATAATTATTGTTTTCATTGTGTATTGTCATTTGGGGGAATTGGGTTTTTCTCTTTTTTCTTAGGATTTCCTATATCCATGAGAGAGTTTATCAAAACATATGATGCAATGTTCACCTATGGTTATAGCTTTGCATTATAATATCTAGGTTAATTGATGATATGGGTTTTGGTTAATGCATTTTCATATATTATTTTATTATCCACATTTCATAGTAGTTTCTAGTATTATATGTTTTGGTAAGGGTAGACATGTTCCACTATGGTACATTCTAGGTAGTTGGTCAGTCTTGAATGATTAGGTTTGAGTTTCAAATCTTTTGATAGTGAAGTTTGTCTAAACTAGGTGATAGGTTTGGCTAATATAGTCCTACAAGAACATCAGTCCAATGTTTTTTCGAATTTATTTTGTAAGGAATATAATTTTCACATTTTGAATGTTTTATTATTATAAATTAAAACCTTTAGTTTTTTTTTTTTTATTCCATGAATATTGTCCCATTACATGTTTTCCCTTTTTTTAGTTTAATTAAACATTGATTTTGTGTCGAATTTTAATAATTCATTCTACCCATATGAGAGCATAGAAATACCTTTACACATTGGCGGATTGGCCCTTACCTGGGTAGAGTGCTAGATTTACTTATCTTTACCCAAGATGGTTTTCTCATTTGTGGATATGGTTATGTTTACACCACCCTTACATAATGGTCGAGAGACAATTGAGAAATGGGTGATCAACCATCATAGAGGTGGGTAGTTGTCCCACTTTACTTTACATAGCATGATTTTCACCCTTAAAATGCGATGTGAATTCAAGCCCTATTGCAACAACTTCTTCCCAATGATCCTTGACCGACCATGGTTCCTGAAGCAATTGCAGTTTTTCTTGGAATTTTTTCTTCATTTTTTAAGTTCTAAATATCCCTGGTTTTTTAGAGTGAGAATGAATTCAATGATTAGGGAAGGTTGGAGACAATATAGATTGATAGAGAGTGAAAGGAGAAGATATGGTGTGAGGGGTCTTTTTGAAGAATGTTGGTGGGGAAACTCATGTTTGTCTATGGGAATTTTGTTCTAGTAGATATCTTATAGGTTTGTGGTTTTTGAGGAGGATAAAATTAGACAAAATATTTTGGAGGTATTCTTTCACAAGTGAGGTCAAACCTTGGTAAGGGGGTTTCAACATGGCCTTTATTTTTCACATTGATAATTTTTACCTAGTGTGTTTTTTGTGCTTCTTTTTATATTCTTGGGAAAGATTCATTACATTTTATTCCTCTGGTTCACTCTATTATCATTGTGTTTTCATGTTTCTTGTATTATTTTTGTATGTTTTAATTTTTTTATTTTCTTAATAGTAATAAAGTGTTATGGGTGGTGTTCTTGCAGTGGAGTATGACCAAAAGGTCGGAACCACACAATTTCTATGTTCAATTTTCATTGTATCATTTTATTATTCTAATGGTGGTTGTTTTATACTGTTTTTCCAATTTACATGGCTCTATATTTTTTTAATATCTATTTTTTATCAATGTATATTTTTTCTCTGATCAAACTAATTATTGTGAGGGTTGTTGTGTGATACTCCCTCCTCTTGTAGAGAATTGTGTGTACCTATTTATTTCCTCCCCATAAAAAATGATTAAATTTTTTTAAGGAATATGTAATGTATTAATATCATTTTATAGTCTATTGAGGAAGTGATATGTTGATAGAATTCAGGTCCCAATTAGAGTATTACCAGATACCTTGTAAAATCTAACAATGGGTACTTTGTTGTGGAATCGATATTTTTACACTCTCCCATGGGATATATTAGTTAATTGTAAGCCTACAAAAATGTATCCTATAGTAGTTAAATAATGCAAAAATTTTAGTTTTTTCACTTGTGAGTAACCAATAATTGCACAGCGTACATCAAGTGATATTAGATATTAAATCTTAAGAAATAACTATATTTTAGAAAATCTATGTGATATTTTTTATATTAAATCTTGAAATATTTTATACCGTTATATATTTATTAATATTCACATTATATATTTATAAAACTCATATTTTTTTATGGTTATGTAATTTTTTATGATTTGGTTGGGTGACATTAAAGGAAGATTTCAAAGAAGTTGATTAAATAGATTGATTTTAAAATTCAAATATGGAAATTATTTATGTTTGAATGGTATTTTCTTAAGATGGTGTGTTAGAAGATTTTGTACTATGAGTTAGACTACTGAATAACTAATAAAATTTAAAGGATTCTATATGAGAATTTAAAGAATATGTTTTTAATGTGGAATTAAATATTATTGTGCACAAGTTGGAGGGAAAATTCTACATTCCTCCATGAATATTTTTCCTCTAAATGATTTTTTTTAACAAATAATTTTTTTCTTTTGAATATATAAAATAATTAATTAACATTGAATTTACATCATTGTTAATTATGATGAAATTAATATCAGAAATAATCAAGAACTAAAGTGGAATATTAATATCATTTATGAGATTGTATGGTCTTGAAAAAAAACCCCAAAGGAGAATGATGATCCCCTTTAACTCAAGGGAGATTCTTCCCAATTTCCCCTTAAAAGGATTGGGCAAATGTGGACAATACTCAAGGATGGAGAAGGAGGAACCGGTCTGTGGATCGGTCTAATGTTAACGATGCACGGCCGGTTCCGCGAAGCATCCCTCCTCTGGGGATCGTCGTCGTTCGTGAGATGGAGGCGGAGATCCTCCGCGGTCACGAGGCGGGACAGGCACCAACCTTGTTCACCATTCCGGACTACCCTATCTGCGACCTCCGTCAGCCATCCCAAACCGCCTCCACTATCGTTCACGAAATGGATGTGGAACCCTTCGTGGCTGTGAAGCACTCCCCGAGTTTGGTTCGCGGAGGAGTGTTTAATACCCCGCGAATTACGGATTGACCAAGTCATCTGTGAACTGGGTTTTCAGTCATGGAACTCCGCAAAAGGTGTCGCATGACCATAGATACGTCATTTTCCCCGCTCTATAAAAGGATATTGAAGAAGAAAGAAAAAGGGAGAACAGAGAGGAGATCGGTCAGATTCGGGTGGAAGGATTTCGAAGGAAGGCTTAGGATTTTGGAAGTTCCAGTTCGCGAACCAGAGCAGGTATGAACCTGAGAACGAACTAATAAGGAACCAAAGAAATTCATAATAACTTGGTGAACCACAAAATTAAAATAACAAAGAAGAGAAAACCGCGAACCAGGGTCACTCCGCGGATGTACTCCCTGCGGACCAGGGAGTTTATGCCTCTTTTCCGATATGCCACACCACGTAGCACCCTCCTACGCGGGCGAAGCCCCGACCGACGAGCCTCTAGCCAGCGCCGCCCTTGGCTGTCGCTGCCTACATGGAACCCTCCACGGACAACCCTAGTTCGCGGATTGAACCTGGAGCCGTGAACCGCCTTGGTTTGCGGGATGCCCATCAGTCCGCAGACCACCCTAGTTCGCGGACGACCTCTCCAGCCACGTAGCACTTCCCTACGCGAAGGGCACCACCACCCATACCCCTGTGTGGCCTACCAAAACCTTCAGAGTTCCCATTCCCCAAGCCAGATAAAATCCTTCCAATTTCAATCCGTCCTGATCCTTCGCAACCTCCTCATTGGCCTACTCATCAGCCCCGAGCTGAGGCCTCCACCAGAGCCACCGGATCCATGTGGTATAACCCTCAGGTGCATCAGTGCACCGTTTTGAGTTCACATACCCACGGTAAACAGGGGAAAAGGGGTTTCCCCGACCCTTGGGTGGATTCCCGAAGCATGCCTGGGTTCACATTCCCACTGTAATGCGGGGTCTGAGCCCGAGAGCCCCCTTTCTGCCTCTACTCACCAGGATGGGGGACTGCAGGCTTCGGCGGTCGGGCACTTCTCCCCTCCCCAGAGAGGGGGCGGCATACCCATCTGAAGACAGTTGTCCCCATGCACCTCGGTACTTCCTCGGGGAACAAGAGAGGTTACGGGCACAAGAGAACCCCTTTCCCTCTCCCGCTGCGCTTTGTCTCCATGTGCGTCCATCCCGGAGTAAGGCCCAACTTTATGGGCCGCCCTCATGTGTAAGCCCCACTCCACTTCTCACGAACGCACCTTTTGCGACGTGATCCTCTGGTCCCTACTGCCTCTTGTTTCTCACACTGAGCATGACTCACGTGGGCTTAGAGTAAGAATCAACCATGAAATCCTCTTATGGGACTCCTCAGAGTGTAAGGCACAATCCATCACCCTGGGCCTCCTTATAGTGTAAGCCCCAATCCATCATTCTGGGCTTCCTTAGAGCGTAAGTCCCAAGCCAATGCGAACTATGAGGACTTTGATTCCCTACCACAAGGATACGTAGGAAGCCTCCATGAGGTTCAAGCCCGATCACCAACGAACCCCTGGGTCCACCTTCACATCGGTTCTCTGACGCTCCCGTTTCGAACTACGTGGACTTTTATCCCTGTCCCCTAGGCAGGGTACGTAGGAAGCCTCCACGAGGTTCAATCCCAACAACTAGTCAATCCGACTATCTTCACATTGGTTCATCATGCCACTACTAGTACCGCCTCAATGAGTTCCGACCCATCGGGGTCATTAATCCAATGAGGGATGGTAAACCTCAGGCATAAATTATTCTGAACCCCTGCGTTCAGCTGACCATTTCCAACCAGGACAAATCCGTGGATACTATTCTTGGGTATAAAACAAAGATTCACGAACATATGAATATGTCTTAAATCTATAAGAGAGTCCCGGAACAGGCAATAATTCCCACCAAAAGGGTGTGATGAGCCCGACTTCCCATCCTCTTGACCAATGTGAGTTCTTAAGTGTCGCTGGTCAGACCATCTGTCGAACGCCTACCTTTGGAAAGCAGGTCCACGCGTTATCGGATACAGAACCATTGGGCATTTCGAGACCAACCTGAAACAAAAATGGTGAACCCGACGTGAATATTTAACCAAGAATGATGGATTTAACCTAATTCCATTGTGTGCCCCCTTTTACTCACAAGGAGGTCCAAACAAGGTCATTAACTACGCATGGGATCATGAGATGCTGCTTTGACGGGTTTTCTGCTTGTATTTGTTAAATTTTTTATAGGTACTACCTTCAGAACACCCTTCGATCCAATGGCATCCCGAAGGAACTCACAAGTGCATGCTTCCAACTATGCAAGGACAGGACTTCCCCACCTATGGAGGACCCCGTCACCCACCCAGTGTCTTCAACGCTGGGTCTCAGACGCGATGATCTGAGAGTACCACGTGAACGGTACTCTCCCAATGGTGGAGGCGGCCATGCACACCCTCCAATCTGCCAGAACTCTCCGATCGCCTGCCCAACAGCGGCCGCAAAGGCAGATCCAGATAGCCCATGTTGCTATCTCCAACCGTTTCGGGAGTCTATCCCCGTAATGGGACAATGTGTACCTCCCTTATCTTAGAGAGGCGGATGAGGTCGACATTTAGTACTTCATCCCCACTGAACGGGGGTTCCGCTCCAAGGCCCCCGCTGGCAGACGTCATCGTGGTCACGCCATGATTCAACATCCTCACGCCGAGGAGGATGTCTCCCCGAGGATTTAGGCCCACACTCTCCCATATCTAACCCCTCGGACTGCCCGACAAGGGAGGAAGACGTACAATCAGGGACTGGTCATCACCCTGGTCCCTGAGGAGGAGCTCCGCTTCCCAGCCACGGAGAAGTACCACAAACAGGAACCTACACCTTTTTGCTTCTCCCGAGACCTCCATCCAGACATGGCGGCATCATACAAGCCGGTGCGCATCCCCGCTGAGCTCCATCGAGCACGTCGCTCACACAGGACGATACTTATCAGGCAGGAACCTCTCCCTGCCCAAGCTCATGACGCCCACCAACCTGACGTGGTGGTGACCCGGCGCCTATAGGACCAGCTCCTAGCAGTTTCTTCTGACTCCCGCCATCCTGATATGGGGACGATCAACAAATCCCACCACCCATATGTGGCGGAAAATCATAGGCGGGCATGTATCCCCGCCAAAAAAGGCCACCGACTCGATATGGTGGGAAACCAATATATGCAGGGCCAGCTCCCTACGGATGCAAGTAAAGTCCACCATCCCAATGTGGCGGAAAACGGAGAGATAAACTGGCGTATCCCAGCACAGGGGCAGATTCGTTCACTTGCCCCGACACAGGAGAATTGTCAGTACCCACTGACCACCGGAGGACTGGAGCAGGATATTCCTACTTCGATACCGAAATGGGCCTTCATACCCGTTCAAGACAAAGATGTCTCTCTACATATCTTGGCAATAATGGAGGAGCAGATATCGATCCCAGATCATATCTTGCAGACTTTCCAGAATGTAATTACATCAGCGGCAACAGCAAGTACTCGGGTCCGTGAGCCCGTCTCCCCAATTGAGGCGACTCATCTAAGAGACGAGATAGCCGCCTTGAAGCAGATCTGCATCCCTGCTTCTGCCCAGGAGGGTCGCCGGCCATATTCTGCGACGCAAGGGAAACCGGATCGAGCAGATTCACTCGTTCCAACTGGGGTACACCCGTCCATCATGGTGGATGCTCCAGAGAAAGCATATATCCCTGCTAGAAGTCAAGATGTTCATCGGCGTATCCCGGCAGCATCACAGCACCCAATTAGACAGGGACCCAAAGGTGAAGGTCGTTGTCAACAGCAGACGGTCCCCACTGCCCGCAAAAGAGCACCCCGAACGTGCCAAAGGTAGCCGGAAAATAAAGAGGGAGTTCATGACTCCACTCTGCTAGAAGCTGGGGTTCCCAACACCGCTAAGAATACATCAAAGGCTCAGAACCATGCCCATCCATTACCATATTATGGGAGTGGCAGTAGCAGTTGCAAAGTTCCTCCCCATAATGTTACTACCAGTAGCTCTGAAGGTCCTCCCCAGAGCACCCGTGGGGGCCTCCCCCACGGGCATATAACGATCAATCATGAGAGCTCTTCTTTTGATGCAAGTCACGAAAACCCTCCACGTGGCCAGAATATCGAGCAGCAAGAAGGTCCTCCATTTGTTGCGGTCCACCTTGAAGGTCCTCCCCGGGGTATACGCTGCAAACACTCTCCATACAGTGGGACCACAGATTATGATAGTAGTCCTCGCTATCATAGTCACAACTACGGAGGCCCTCCCCACTATGAAGTCTCATCATGATAAGAAGGTCCTCCCCAGGGGTTACGCAGCAATGGAACTCCACGCAGCCAGGCATCAGATCACGGTGGTAGTCTTCTCCACCCTGATAATGGAGGTCCTCCCCATAGAGACTTCAAGCAATGAGAATTACCTCCCCTCGTTGTGTTACATTATAGAGGCCCTCCCCAGGATGTATCCCTCCAATATTCTCTCTGTGGCAGTAGTAATGGTAGTCCTCACCATTGCCTCAGTTGTGATGGTAGTCCTCGCCACCATGGCCTCCATTGTGAAGGTCCTCCTCGCATTGTCCCCAAGCAACAAGAAGGTCCTCCCCTTGTCGCAGTGGGTCCTGAAGGTCCTCCCTAGGATACACATTGAATGTCAAGCCATGATGGTCATCCTCACCATGATGGCAGTTGTTGTGAAGGTCCTACCCGTAACAACGCTACACAGCCAGAAGGTCCTCCCCTTGCTGCGGTACGCCTCAGAGGTCCTCCCCAGGGTGTGCACTACAAAAGTCCTCTATGCAGTGAAGCATGAAGCAGTAATCGTAGTCCTCGCCATTACGGACACCATTGCGGAGGTCCTCCCCGCGATGACATATCATATCGACAGGAAGGTCCTCCCCTGCCGAATCAACCACAGAAAATCCCTCGTATGCTGAGGCACTCAGAAGGATGGGATCAAGCATGGAATATTCCCAATTAGTCGTTGACGACATCCTTCTGCAATCAGGAGATGGTCCAGGGCTGCATTCATCCTCTAAACCACCTCGGAATCGCCCGTATAATGATTTAGCACCTACCAGTCTCACTGCCTCCGACCACATTGGCAGCGAGCATCTCAGTTGGGCCGACCAGGTAGAGGAGTCACTAGCGGAGGAGTATGACGATATGTTTCACTTGAGGAAACGACTGGCTAGGGATGATATACCAGTTATGTTTTGGCCTACGGCCACCTCTCAGTTCGACATACCCAGAGAGTTGTTGGAAGAATGCGTGCACGGCATCTGCCATAATATATGGACAACCCTCCGCCGACTGAAATCAAGCTTTCTGCCCTACGACGTGTATGTAGACCACGTCAAGACAATAGGGGGCCTCTTGTGTCACATAGACCTGGAAGATCTTCCTTCAGCACGGCAATAGCGACCCGAGAGGCGTAAAGGAAACATGGAGATAGCCTGCCTCCGTGCGTTGCACCATCTACGCCGCCTCATCGGTGATGCTCCAACGGGAGTCCATATCAGGGGACGGGGAGAACATGGAGCTCTGTATTTCACACCACTCCTCGTCCAGAAGAACCTGTTCGGCATGGTGTCTTGCAACGTCATCACATCAAGATGACAATCGAGTGGTCTCTCTATCAGGAAAGGAAATACACACAGTAGAGTCAGGCCTTGAGTAAGTCCCAGAAGCGTCAGGCCCAACGGGAACAATCCATTCAAGAAATCCTGAATCAGGCCACCAAGATCATACAACAGGCCTCTCGCCTAAGAGAGGCCAATCATAGATATTTTCCTTCCTCCCCAGAAGGGATTGATTCACAGAAGAACTCGACACAAAACCCAATTCACCCCCGAATGGGGGCATGTAAGACCAGGCAGGTAGCGATAGCCGCAGCCACTGCCGCAATCCAAGGTCAACCCCAGCCTGTAGGGATGGGGGAATTTTTAACAACAAATTCCCCCGTAAGACCAATAAAATTTAGAAGAGACTCAATGTCCAAGGAATGGATCCAACCCCTGCCATCAAGGCTGGGGGAATTATTACCCCCTCAACAACAACCTCCCCCACGAGAGTCAGTATTCTCTCGTCTAGGTAGGAAAATCAGAAGAGGAGGTTCTCGTCCTATCCTTTCATTTGAATCATCATCCCCTCCGAGAGGAAGGCACACTGTAAGGTCGCACCAAAGAACCCTCTGTTTCACCCTTCGTCAAGAAGTCCGAAGGCAATCCCAGGTCACGAAAGGGAAGGCCATCAGAAGACACGGGAGATCCTCTTCCCATTTGGAAAATGACATCTTTTCCACCTCGCGATATGCATCTATCAACGTCATAGAGGTTAACCCCACAAGTGACACCAGAGATACTGCAAATCAGGAGGGATCGAGAGATGATAGTTCCGGTCAGGCTGTGACTCACAACGAACCACCAGGTGTGCACACCCGGAACCAGGGGGCCGCCCTAAATATGGTCGTCCTTCCATCCAACCCTCCTCCGCCTACCCTATGAGCGTCCAACAAGGATAAGAATGAAGTACTGGTTACCCTTAACCTGCCTCCTTCTCTCGACAAAGATGATCCACTCACGCTTGAAGAGAGATTCACTCGGCAGTAAGAGGAGATGAAAGAATTGAGGCGGCTTAACGCTGAGCTACTCCAGAGGAACCACCTTATCGAAAGTGCATCCCAGGAGGAGCCACATCATGCACTCCCAACAAGTGCACCTCAAAGACTAAGGTTTTCCCTGGCAAACAAAACACAGTCAGGGCTCCCATCCAACGAGGCGCCCGGCCCATCCAACTACCTAAACATAGATTCGGATAAATACCAAGACTTCCCTCCACTCAGGAAGCAACCGGAGTGAGTAAACCAGAACCCTCTGAAGGTGCCACAAACAGCACACGCACCCCTAGTGTCGGCCAATCCGGATCCTTAGGCATTGCCTCGGGCTATGCTTGCCCAGGACCGGGCCCAACAGGATGTAAACCAGGGTCTCACCAACACCATCATGGCACTAACAGCTCGATTAGAAGCGATGGAAGGTTGACGCGCTCTGATACTACCAGAGCGGAAACCCTACCTGGATTGGGTGAGCAACACACTGCCTCCACCCAATTTTGGGAGCCCTGTATTCCCTATCTTCAATGGATCAGGCAATCTAGAACAGCATTTTATGCACTACGCATCCTATTGCGACTAAATGAATGGAACTCTGGAGCAACAAGAAGCAGTAAAACTCAGATGCTTCGTACGGACCTTGCAAGGATCTGCCTTCGTCTGGTATACGAGTCTACCAGCACAGTAAATAAAGAGCTGGGAGGACCTTCGGCAGCTGTTCCTTTTCCACTTAAGCTCAATGTTTCCCAAGACAAAGGTCAGCGACCTCATGAACTACATGCAGAGGGAGAACGAGAGGGTCTGAGATTTCATCTCTAGATGGAAAGTAATGACCTATTCCATGAACAGGCCAATGCCTCAAGATGATATTCTAGCCATATGGATCGATAATCTTCGAGATGAGCTGCGAACACCGTTCATACAAGTGTAGTGCACCACTGGCTTCCGCCATCTCTCACCCATTCCCTAGAGAATTGAGGACTCCCTGCAGTAGACCAATTCGAAGTCTCGAATAGCCTCTCAGGCTCCTACAAAAAGAGACCCTAGAGTTGAAGCATCCATTGTCACACTCATGCTGGCCCCTATGCCTACTCCACCACTCGGGCCTGCACCAAATCATCAAGGGCCTCCTGTATATCAGTGGCCACCTCCGCCTAAACGGGATGATCAGTGAGGACCGAAGCGGAAAAAATTTTAGGAATGAAGACAAAAAGTATACTCGTTCCGAGATGATCAAGTCCGCGGATACTTCATTTCCGCCATGAACTGCAACTTTCTCTGCCTCCCGGAGCCGAGGAAACTTGAAGAGTTCGGCCGCGATGACAGATCAGATTACTACCCCTACCATCGGATGTTGGGGCACAGTATCCGAGAATGCTTCGTCTTCAAAAAACTACTGGAGAGGATGGTAGACTCCGTACAG
This sequence comes from Viscum album, assembly GCA_963277665.1. NCBI lineage: Eukaryota > Viridiplantae > Streptophyta > Magnoliopsida > Santalales > Viscaceae > Viscum > Viscum album. Next base: position 1,677,140,252 of record OY728119.1, on the reverse strand, counting down.
GTTGAGCTGGGACCACCCCCAGCACATGTGGCATGTATCTCTACCACTGACTCTAACAAAGAGGAGGGGTGGCAGAAAGTCACCAGCAAGCAGGGGCAGAAATTTGACAACTGGATGACTCGGAAGACTATCAACCGAGCCCAGGGCATACTCTGAGCTCAACTACAGTAGTCGGTGTTGCCACCAATAGCCCCTGAAGCCGCAGAGCCGACAGTATCGACCTCACAACCCTCCACGATCCGGTCATCCAGGCGTAATCGAAGAAGGATAAGACAATCACAAGAGGAGCAGTCCACGGCGGGGCCAAAGTTAGTCCTGAACCTGGCAGATTATATGCCCTCAAATTTGGTGCCACGGGCACCGACCCACCAAACGACACCATTAGGGGAAATCGACCAGGTTAACCTGTCAGTGGATGAAGATACAATCTTTGGTTCTATTAATTTCATCCATCTTATAGAATCATTCTCTGATGAAGGGTATGGTTACGAACCCGAGTTCCCTGCATGAGGAGCCGGGAGGAGGAATCGCAGAGGTAGGGGATACCAGGGGAGGCGCAGCCGCGGTCGAAACCAACCCTATAGTTGGACCCCAGCCCAAACCATTAGTATCGCGGAAACCCGTGGGAGATCCATTCAATGGACTCAGCAAGAGAAAGAATTCCCCTCCACCTACACAAGCATCCACTCTGGCCCTATTGTTCTGTGATACCAACTAGAGGAGGAACAAGTGTCTAGCCGCCTAGTGCACGCAAACAGACCGGCCAGGCCAAGTCCTCAAAATGTGGGAACGCCATCGATATTCGACCCTGAGGCCGGTCCCCCTTCATCAAATGCTCCATCCCCTAAAGCACCCGCTAAGAATCTCCCACCAACAGAGAAGAGTCAGCCACTGGAGCAGAAATATGATATCCTTAAGAAGCTGGCATCAGTACCAGCCAAGCTGTAAATCCTTGATTCCCTAATTTTGTTAGCAGACCTCAGGGAGGTGCTTATAGAAGCTTTGATCAGCCCCTGAGAGTTTCAAGCCGAGGTAGCTACCTCCAAAATTTACCGGACGGAGACTGACCCGGCTGAATGCAGCGTAGTGATTTCCTTCACCGATCAGGATGAAGATGCCATCATGCAAGGACACATCAGACCGCTATATGTGTCTGGCACACTGAATGGTATTGAGATCCAGAGAGTCTTTATAGACAATGGCTCTGGAGTTAACCTCCTTCCCCTATGGACACTCTGTAAGTTGGGCTACAGTGAGGATGACCTAATTCCCTCGGCCACAACTCTGTTGGGTTACGACAAGAGTGAGTAGAAACCAATGGGAAAAATTAAACTAAAGACCCATTTTGGTGCCCTGGTTGCCTACACGGAATTCCTGGTGGTCCGGCAGAGCACAACATTCAATTCCCTATTGGGAAGGTCGTGGCTCTATAAGCACATGGCCATTCCTTCATCCTTCCACCAGTGTATCAAGTACTATGTCAATGGACAAAGTGGAACATTGCATGCCGACAAGGCCTCTTTCGAGCTCTCCAAGTCACATTACATTGACGTCGAGTTCTATGAGAAAAAGAAAAAGAAGCCTTTGATTGATAGTGTCGACTAGATCCCCACTCCAAATGGGCTAGAAATGGTTCCTGATGACCCCCTCAGGCATCTTGGCAGAGATTATGTCCTGCCCATCAACCATGTTGAGAATAGGAGTTCAAGTACAGACACACACTCGGATTTCCTCATGACTTCAGCCACGATGGCCGAGCACGACAATGTGGGAACATCCGCCAACCCTTGATCTGGGGACGAATACTCGAGTAAGGATGCCCACGACACCTCGCCTCTGGACTCCCAAGAGCCCATGTCAGGAGATATCTCCTTGTCAGATCAAGAAGATGAGGACTTATGAGAAGAAGACGAGGAAGATATCATGGATGCACCTTCTGCATTTGAGGAGGGTATCTCCACCATGGTGGATGAGCTCAGGGAAATAAACCTAGGTACCGAGGAAGATTCGAGGCATACTCTCATTAGTGCAGCCATGTCCCCCGAGGAGCAAGAGGTATATACCTCTTTCCTGAGGCAACATTGGGGTGTTTTTTCCTGGAACTACACATAAATTCTGGGACTAGATCCCGAAGTGGCGATGCATCACCTGGGTCTTCTAGAAGACCACCGAGGATATAAAAAGGCCGTCAGATGGACGCATCCCTCACATGCCGCCAAAATAGAGGCTGAAGTCGATAAGTTCATTAAAGTAGGCTTCATTCGGGAGGTCCATTACTCCATTTGGTTGGCCAACATCATCCCTGTCAAGAAAAAGAATGGAAAAATCCACATCCACATTGACTTCGGAGATCTTAATCGGCATTGTCCGAAAGACGATTTCCCGGTCCCGATCACTGAATTATTAATATATGAGACGACTGGGTATGAGGCTCTATCCTTCATGGAAAGCTATTCTAGATATAATAAAATCAATATGGCCCAAGAATGCGAAGAAGACACTACCTTTAGGCCCCCTCAACGGGTATTCTGTTACAGGTTCATGCCTTTTGGTCTCAAGAACACTGGCGCCACATATCTGCATGCCATGCATTGGATCTTTAAACTGTTCCTGGGTAAATTCGTTGAATGTTACGTGGATGACCTGGTGGTCAAGTCCAAACCGCTATCAGATCACCTGTCAGACCTTGAGACCATCTTCAACAAACTCCGACAGCATAGCTTGAAGATGAACCCATTGAAATGTGCCTTTGGGGTTACCTCAGGGAAATTCCTTGGATTCGTCGTACGCCATCGTGGAATCGAAGTCGACCCTAAGAAGACAAAGGCTATCCTTGTATTACCACCTCCCCAAAATCTCACTGAGTTGAGGGGATTCCAAGGACACCTAGCCTATATTAGTCAGTTCATAGCCAACCTGGCAGGAAAATGTTTTCCCTTCACCATGTTAATGAAGAAGGGGGTCACGTACCAATGGACGGATGACTGCCAAGAGGAGTTTGACAACCTGAAGAAGTACCTCTTAATCCCACCGGTTCTCATGCCCCTATTTGAAGGAAGACCTCTCATTTTGTACATAACATCCTTAGAGTGATCACTGGGAGCCTTCCTCGCACAAAATAATGACACGGGTAGTGAAAACAGTCTCTATTACCTCAGCCAAACAATGATTGATACTGAGACTCGATACTCAAACATTGAGAAGAGATGTTTAGCCTTGGTCTTTGTGGTTCAAAAGTTGTGACATTATCTACAGCATCATGAAGTCCATTTGATCTCGCGGAGTAACCCACTTAAGTACATCCTCATTCGTCCGATGCTAACCGGACGCCTGTCCCGATGGGCGATCATCCTGCAATAGTTTGACATCTGGTTTGTGACTCAGAAAGCCATCAAGGGTTAGGCATTAGCAGACTTTCTGGCAGAGTACCCTTTGATAGGGACCACTGCCCCAGATGCCAAGCTACCTGATGAAGACATCTTCTCGGTTCTAGAGGAGTTCCCAGCATGGGAAATGTACTTCGACGGTGCATCCCGAAGCCCAACTGGGAAGAGGATGGAGGATCCCGGATTCAACAAAGTGGGTTTGGGAATAATACTCGTGTCCCCAGAAAAGGCGGTCTTGCCATATTACTTCCTCCTATCAGAAGGATGTATGAACAATGAAGCGGAATATCAAGCTCTCATTGCAGGCCTAGAACTCGCACTCCATACACAAGGACAGCACCTTAAGGTAAAAGGTGACTTGGAGCTGGTCATCAAGCAAGTCAATGGTGACTATTCTATTAAAAAGGAGGATCTGATTCCCCTATTTGAATATGTTTGGGAGTTAATGGCGGAATTTCCCACGGTACCAACATTGACCTATATTCCCCAGTCTCAGAATGCTCAGATTGATGCATTAGCCAACGCGGCTATAGCCCTATCTGACCTAGGTAGGGATGAAACAGTTATTATTATTGCTCACCGTCGAATGGTATTTCCATTTGTTCAGAACAAGACAGAAGAAATCCATGAAGTCAGTTCTATCCCTGAGCCATATGCTCCTACCATCGGCTGGATGACCCCCATTGCAAACTACCTTCAATGGGGAGAACTTCCATTAGACAGGGCTGAACGAGAGCAAATACAGAGAAGGGAAATCAACTTTGTCCTATATGGCGGCGTGGGTCAGCAAGAGTTCCTCTACAAATGAGGCCTCTATGGAGTTCTCCTCAAATGCATTGATGGAGAAGAACCCGCGGCCGTAATGAATGAAGTACATACCATAGCGTGTGGAGCACATCAACCGGGGACCAAGCTTTCCCATCAGGTTCGAAGGATTGGGTACTATTGGCCCACAGTGGCACGAGACTGCGAGCGTTTTACCGCAAAATTACACTCATTCCAGATTCATGCCAACTTCATACACCAACCCCTAGAGTTACTTGATCAAGCCAAGCACTCCTGGCTATTTTCCGTCTGGGGGATAGACGTCGTGGGACTATATCCTCCCTCCATGGCCAAACAGCTGAAGTATATCCTCATGGAAACTGACTTATTTTCCAAATGTCTAGAATCCATACCCCTCAAGAAATTTGGGGAAATAAATATTGTCAGCTTTGCGAAGACCAATATCATCACAAGATTTAGTGTCCCTCATACCATGCTGACGGACAACGGCACCAACTTCTGCTCTGCTGAATTGGAGAAACTATACCACGAGTATGGTATCAAGGCTAACCACTCATCCCACTACCATGTAGCGGCCAATGGACAGATAGAGGCTTTTAATAAGACCATTTCCAACATTCTCTAGAAAAATGGTGGACAAAGACAAGAATTCATGGCCAGATAAAATCCTCTATGCATTGTGGGCTTATCAAACCACAATCAACACCGCTACTCGGGCTACCCTGTACTCATTGGTGTACGGCACAGAGGCGGTCCTGCCCATTGAAATCCTACTTCCCTCACTCCATGTTGCCATCTGTGATCAATTATCTGATGATGAGCAGTCAGAAAAGCGGCTAGGTGAATTGGAACATCTAGACGAGAAGCGGTTGCACACTTTGCACCATCTGGAGGTATACCAGAACCAGATCGCACGATCCTTCAACAAAAAGGTTCGTCTTCAGTCTTTCTTGGAAAGAGAATTAGTGTTGGTCCTCCGGACCCCAATGATACCTGACAAGAAGCCTCTAAAGCTGGATCCCAAATATGAGGGACTATACGTTGTACACAAGGTCTACTCCAATGGAGAATATACCCTAATATCCATGAACGGAAAAGTCACCACAGCTCCAACCAATGAAATATTCCTTAAGAAGTATTTCGCATAGAAACCGAAATTGGAGAACATCCTCACCACATGACATTAAACTGCATGGAGTTCGTCCTTACCGCACAATGTTAAACTGCACGGAATCTAATAATACCCAATGTCCTCACCACCTGATGTTAAACTAAATGGAGTTCGTCTATACCCCACAACGTTAAACTGCACAAAATCTAATAATACCCCACGTTCGCACTGCATGACGTTAAACTGCATGGACTTCATCCTTACCTCACGATGTTAAACTGTACGGAATCTAATAATACCCCTCGTTCTAACCACATGACGTTAAACTGTATGGATTTCATCCTTATCGCACGACGTTAAACTGCACGGATAATAAAACTTAAAAATGGCTTCTGCCCCGGTGTATGGACCAGCCCTGTATGGGGTGTATTCCTTGTCCTCACCTCATGATGTTAAACTGCACGAATTTCAGAGAACTACGTACATCTTGATTCCTGCCCTCGCAGGATACATAGTGACATCGGGATCCCCTATCCTGGCCCAACCACTCCCAAATAAAAGTTAAAAATGCCTTCTTCCCCCCGTGTATGGACCAGACCTGCACGGGGTGTATCCCTCATCCTCACCGCACGATGTTAAACTACATGGACAAGAAGTTTTAAAAATTCCCCTCTCCCCCCATGTATGGACCATAACTGCACAGGGTGTACTTCTTTCAGAGAACTACGTATGGTTTGATTCCTTCCCTCGCAAGATACGTAGTGATTCCAGGGTTCCCCGTCCTGGCCCAGCCACCTCCAAACGAAATAAAATAAAATTTAGACAATGTCCCCTTCCCTCGTGTACGGACCAGCCCTTCACGGGGTGTACTTCGTCCATAGAACTATGTGCGGCTTGATTCATTCCCTCACATGTTACATAGTGACGTCAGGGTTCCCCGTCCTAGCCCATTCCCTGAATAAAAGATAAAAATTCCCTTTCCCCCCGCGTACGGACCAGACCGGCATGGGGTGTACTCCTCGTCCTCAACGCATGATGTTAAACTACACATATTCCAGATAACTACGTACGGATTGATTACTGACCTCAAAGGATATGTATTGATGTCGGGATCCCCTATCCTGGCCCATCCACTCCCAAATAAAAGTTAAAAATGCCTTCTTCCCCCCGTGTATGGACCAGACCTGCATGGGGTGTATCCCTCGTCCTCACCGTATGACGTTAAACAACATGGAAAAGAAGTTTTAACAATTCCCCTCTCCCCCCGTGTATGGACCAGACCTGAACGGGGTGTACTTCTTTCAGAGAACTACGTATGGCTTGATTCATGCCCTCGCAAGATACGTAGTGACGTCGGGGTCCCCCATCCTGGCCCAGCCACCTCCAAATGAAACAAAATAAAATTTAGACAATGTCCCCTTCCCCCATGTACGGACCAGCCCTGCACGGGGTGTACTTCTTCCAGAGAACTACGTGCGGCTTGATTCCTGCCCTCACATGATATGTAGTGATTCCAGGGTTCCCCGTCCTGGCTCTGCCCCTGAATAAAAGATAAAAATTCCCTTTCCCCCCATGTACAGACCAGACCAGCATGGGGTGTACTCCTCGTCCTTACCGCACGACGTAAAGCTGCACAGATAGAAAGATTTAAAAATTCTCCATTTTCCCCATGTATGGGTTAGACCTGCACGGGGTGTATTTTTTCATCCTTGTCGCACAAAGTTAAACTGCACGAACAATAATGTTAAAAATGCCCCATTCCCCCGTGTATGGACCAGACCCACACGGGGTGTATACTTCGTCCTTACTGCATGACGTTAAACTGCACGGACTTCGTCCTGACCGCATGATGTTAAACAGCATGGAATTCGTCCTCACCGTATGACGTTAAACTTCAATGACTTCATCGCGACCCACCCAAGACACATGGTGATACGAGATGGAGATACTCCTTGCACATTTGGATTCATCCTCTCCATACATCAGACTCCACGACCTGGATAATTATGGATCTTCATAACCACTCATGGATATCGGAAGTGGAAAGTTATCGACCCGTGGACACCTTGCATGACTATGCATACCATTCCCTCAGCGGCTCTGCATATTGATATCCCCTGGCCCATCTACCAAAGGAATGATTTCCTCGGGCGATAGTCTTCCTAGCTCCATACGCCTACCGACCTCCGAGCCCCCGTATCACATCTCCCGATCTAAAAATTTATGGATAAGTGGTTTAAAAGTTCATTCCCCTTTTCACATCCAAGTGTTTCCAGGTTATCCTAATTTGGCTAGCCTACATGTCCGCCGGTGGTTCACATAGCGACCTGCATCAACAAACATCAATCCAGGACTAGGCTACTTTCACTCAACGGACAATTACAGTGAAGATATTTCTTGTATACTCGGACACCATTATCCCCACCTGCCAAACTCTGCACTATGAGCAATCTCAGATTCTTATAACCATTCATGGCCATCGGAAGTGGAAAGTTATCGACCCAGGGACACCTTTGTACGACTATGCGCACCATTCCCTCAGTGGCTCTGCATAATGATAGCACCTGGCTCGTCCATCAAAGGCAAGATTTCCTTGGGCGTTACTCTTCCTAGCTCCGTACGCTTACCGGCCTCAGAGCCCCCACACCACACATCCTGATCCGGGAAAACTCAAAGTTGCATTTTACGACCTTCATCCCCCACCTTGTTCCAAGTATAGCAGAACATATTGACCCAGTTATCCTTCGAGTAACTGCAGTAATAGTCACCCAATGCTCTGAGATCTATGATCGCTAAACTAGGAGTACCTCATCTTTACCGCATGATGTTAAACTGCATGGAGTAAAGGTACACCCCCGCGTGAAAAATAAATCAGTGCAAGGAGCTCCCTATGCTTTAACAGCAACCAGGGCCGAGTATGCCCAACATGTTCAGACATTTCCTTCCCTGATGACAGACTTCGTGGCCCAGACAATTGCGGATCTTTATAACCATTCATGGCCATCGTAAGTGGAAAGTCATCGACCCGGAGACACTGTTGCATGACTATTCATACCATTCCCTCAGCGGATCTTCATATTTATATCCCCTGGCCCGTCTAACAAAGGCAAGATTTCCTTGGGCGATACTCTTCCTAGCTCCATATTCTTACCATCCCCAGAGCCTCCATGTCATCTCTCTTAATCCAAGAAGCCCAGAAACCATGATTTACACCATCAACCCCCCTCCACATCTTGGACATGCCAGGATACTCGGGACCAGTTACATTCTAATCAAGAGTGGCCTTTTTAACTATGTCCTTGCCGCATGAAGTCAAACAGCACAAATCACATCTTAGCTGCTTGGTGCAAGGCTTCAAAGACCAAGTATTAAACATCCAGGAGAATGCCTCCAACAAAAATAATTTTCACTGGTTTAATAATGCTCCTCTTCCTAACTACACGACGTTAAACTGCATGGTCAATCATCCTTGTTGCACGATGTTAAACTGCACAGCATTGGAAAAGGAAATAAAAATTCCCCCCATCCTCACTACATGACGTTAAACTGTACAGCATCCTTTAATAATGCTCTTCATCTTTACCGCATGACTCTAAATTACACGGTCAAACCCATCACAGGTTCAGTAAGGAATGGAGGCTTTTCTCTATCCTTCAGTGCATGGGTCAGACCGACACAAGCCATCGTCTCACACCCACGTGAGAAGGGATTACTTAACCCATTCTCGGGAAGTTCAATCTAGATGTTTCCCCCATATCTAGGCACCCTCTCATCCTAAACCATACTATGTACTCAGAAAAAGTCGGACTCTCATAAGCCTCCCCTGGTGGTCCCAAATCTCAACTTCCCTGAAGTTTCTTGGATATCGGGGGAATATAATCATTGACCTAAGGAAACATTTGCATGACTCTTCATACCATTCCCTCAGCGGCTCTCCATATTGATCACCCCTGTCTCGTCTACCAAAGGCAGGATTTCCTTAGGCAATGCTCCTCTCCATACGCCTCTTGGCCTCCGAGCCCCCATGTCTATCCCGGGATTTGGAAACCCTCTGAGTTACAGTTTTCCAACCTCTTTCACAACCCTACCTGAATATGGTGGAACGTCTCTGACAAGATTACTGAGGACCAGGAGAAGTTGTTCCATTCCAAATGATGTCCCAGCTGCATGAGTTTAAACTGCTCCAAGCCCCAACCGTTCTTTATGCTAGATAAATGCGTAGGACAGGAACCTTGCTTCCACACTCCTGATTGATACAAATGTTCTCAATACCTTTCAGACGTCACATACCCTTTCCGAGCCACCCCCGGTGGTTTTCATAATTCTACAAGCCACCCATGGTGGTTTCCATAAGCCGGAATTTCATGAAGTCCTATGGCCATCAGAAATGGAGAGTCATTGACTTAAGGACACCTTTGCATGACTATGCATACCATGACCTCAGCGACTCTGCATATTGATCTCCCCTGGCCTGTCTACCAATGGAAAGATTTCCTTAGGAAATGATCCTCCCACCTTTGCACGCTGACGCGGCTCCCATGCCTTGAGACATGCCCTGCATGTCGTTCAAATTTAAACACACTCCCTCCAAATGCATCTGAAGGACACTGAGACATAGTTTAATCAACCAAACCCCATTGGGGCCCTTGCACCACCATATATTGGTCAAATTTGTTCGAACTAAAACATCAGTAATGATAGTCTTGATGGTGGGACTTTAAATCGCCCAAGAAAAGAGGCACAAAGCCTGTTAGGCTGAAAACCCAAAAAGGGAGACCTAAGAAAAAGTCAGGCCATACCCGCTGGGTTCACACTAAATGAGCCCAGGAAAAATTAGGTCATTAAAAGAAAAGACAAAAAGTTTGTGGGGTTTTCCTACAAAACCCTAGCAATGGTCAAACTATGCTCGTTGGACCCCATGGTTTAGGCAAAAGTTAGAGTTTATTTTCCTGAGTTATGATTAATTATGATTCAGTGAGTTTTTATTTGCACAACAATTGTTCTAGTAACAATCAAATTTTACAGCGACAAGTGATCGACAGAGACTGTATTTCATTCGAAAAAAGGGAGGACATCCACAAGTTGGGGTCTCTCCCTCACAAAAAAAAGGAAAGGGGTAAGTAAAATAGAGAGTACAAGAGTGGCTCTGATAGTCATAAATGATCCTGACTCGCTCTCTCCACCAGATCAGCGATCATGCGGCGGAGGTCGTTGCAAGACTGTTCCAACACGACCTTCTCCCTAGCTTCAACCTCAGCCACCAGACGAGTACGCTCCATTTTTGTTTGGAGATCGTTGATCCCTTTTCTGGTGGCTTCAAGATTACCAGTCACAGATAACAACTAATTCCTCAGCATCGCTGCCTGTTCTTCACAGTCATGAAACTCAGAAGATAGGACGGTCGCCTGATCTCGAGAGATCACCTCTTGTTCTATCAGTTGATGGAGCTGTATCATGGCTTCTTCCAAGGATCAGGTCCCACAATGAGCGGCACAAAAATGAGCAAGTTTGTGTTCATTAGTGGAAGCTTCCTCATGGGCCATGACAACTTGGAAATCAAGAGAATGGAACTGTCGGTTGTCAAAGCCACCTGACCCCAAACCCAGGAAGAGTTGTTGAAGAGATTTGGTCTTAGTTTCCATCTCAGCTAGAGGAGTTTCGGAAACGATCTTGAAAATCTGAGACCAGGCCCACCTGTGCACTACCTGGTGGTTCGCCATGACACGAGGATCTTTGGTATCCTTTCCAGATAGCATGGGAATGAAATATGCCATTACAACCAACGCAGGCATGTGCTCGCTAGAAGTCGGTTCCGAATTTGGAAAGTCTGGAGCCTCTAACCCTGGTTCAAGATTGGGGATCAAGTTTCTAAGCTCGATATCAACTGGAAAAACTTCTGGTATTGTCTCGCTGGGACCCGGAACCACAGGTTCGTCCTCATCCACGTCTAAGAAGGATGAACCCATCTGAACTTCGGCCATCACAAGGCTGGGAGAGGAAAATCCCCTGAGTCGCTTTAATCGATGAGCCATCAGTCGATCCTCCCTTAGAGCTGATGAGGAAGGTGTGGTGGACGCAATAGCCATAGTACCTCCTGATTTGGAAACCTGCCGGACGGCCTTCCCTAGGATCCCATCAGGATAGTGTTTTACCCATGCTTTTTCATACTCTATGGAAAGGTCGGTGGCCACCCCCATGACAGGCAGGGAAATTCTCGTGTCAGATCCCTCCCGTGTCAGCATCAGCCACCATTGACGAAGTATGGCTGGGTGTAGCCCTCAATCCTGAGGAGGGGGAAGGGAAACTTGGAATTGCATGCACCCAAACTGGTGAGAAAAAACGATACGGGACATACAGCTCGCACAAAGAAACCCCGTCGATCCGCGCAGACAGAAATCCGTCCCACAGAGAGATCACGTAAGAATTCTCCTCTAGTCTCCCCCAACAGTTGTCAACTAAGATTCCAGAAGGGGTGGGGTAGGGAGTGAAAGAAAACTGGGAGAATTCACTCAGAAGCTTGAGGACTTCACCAGAGCTGAGGGATTTAAAGCGAACTCCAGCTATATGAAGCAGGGTTAGCCGAAAAGTAGGAAGCAGGATGACCGTCTTGTGACAATACTCATAACAGCGACAATGATCTGCTACCCATCCATACAAAGATTGAAATGGACCACTCATATGGAAGGGCGACCCGCCCTTCTGCATGTGACCCATCAGTTCATAAATACGAGACAATGTGGGCATGACCAAATTCACCAAGCGGCCCTCTGCCAGCTCAACTTCCATCATCAGGGTGCAAGCCCTAACGCCAGGATTAATATCCTGAGAAGGGAATAGACACCCTCTCAGGAACATAGAAAACAAACCTTCCAGCCGGAGCATAGGCGGCACACTGGGGTGCACCTCGTAACCCCATGAAAGGTAGTCGCCCGCCTCCAGAACCGCCAGGTAAGAACCTGGGGAGGTTTGTGACTGTTGAGAAGGATGAGTCCTGGGGCACTTGATCTTTAGCACAGGACCAATGGTGTTCAGAAATAACCCTATCCATGTACTATAGGGAATAAGAGAGCGGGCATGCAAGGCCTGACCCAGTGATTTCTCTGCCATAACCAGTAGATCCCTCACCAATAAAGGCACATGTTCGACGTCGTCCCATGCATCAGGGGAAAGCAGAAATTCTTCATACATTTCACCAATAACCGGGAGCCCTCCCAATTGATGGATATCCCATAAACTAATGCCAACTTCACCATGGGCAAGGTGGAAAGTATTAGTGCTTGAACACCAGCGACTGAGTAGGTCTGGCAGGATCAAGGATGGTGGGTAAATAGAAAATTGGAAAGCCCACACTGCAGAGTATAAATTGACTGCTTCCAGTGATTCGGGAGACTCCCGGAAGTGATGATGGACCCAGAAATCTCAGGTCCAGTCATTTGAGAAGATCCCTCTAGACCAAAGATCCCACCTAGGAATCCACCCCACATCGGGATCTACTCAAGAAAAATTGATAATAGAAGGGTAACTCTTGAAGACATCTTCCTGAGAAAAGTTCTGGGCATGCTGATCACTTTGGGTCCAAATAGAGCCTCTCAAAATGAAGGCGTCTTTCTGGTCAGAGTCGGAAACCATATCCCCCGGTTGGGTAAGGTTTGCCTGAATACACTTGGACGACGCTTCCAAGAAAGTAGAAGGAAGACCTGAGAAAGTGGGGGGAATAGGGACATCGTCTTGAAGACCGGATCCATGAAGCAGAAGATGATTTGATAGTGGATAATCCAGGAGCTTAGGAGGGAGAAAGTCTTTCAAGACACCATTGTCAGCAATGATGGACCGAATAGGGTCCTATTGAATGTTCTCCGCTCTGCGAATCATAGATAAACGTCTCCCTAAACCAATTGGGAGAGGATCTACAACAGGGCTCAGTGCAGAATGAGGGGGAACCATATTTTCTCCCTTCACGACAAGAGCCAACAAGCGGTTAGTCCGGAATAAAAAAAATCGGAAAAAAATACCAAATATATGGCTGAGGATCAGTTGAGGAGCCTTCAAAGAAAAGTCCGCGAGGAGGCATCGAAGGATGGTTCGCGATGAAAGCATCCCGCGAACCAGCCCTTCGCGAAAGTAGTCCGCGAAACCCTGGCCCGCGAAGCATTGTCCAGGAAACCACAGACTAGGTTGCTCCATGGAATTTTAATCCCACATTTAAGTGGTTAAGTTCGGAATACTTAGAAACTTTTATAAAGTTCAAAATATTTTAGTCCATGGAGCATTGAAACCGCAGAGCATTGAAACTGCGGAGCACCAAAACCATGAAGAGAGTTCCTACACGGACAATCGTGAATTAATTTTTAATTAATTAAAAGTGTTAGTTCACGGATGGGACGTTGATCCGTGGATGAGGAACAGCGCGAACGAGAAATGGTTCGCAGAAGTAGCAGCCGGTTCTCGGACGAAGTGTTTTGCGAAAGGAACAAGCACACGTACGAAAAAAAGCTCTGGTTTCGCGAAGAATATGGTAAAGGACAAATGAAGGCCCCCCCGTATTTATAGGCATGGTCCCCTACCGGGTCCACCTCTCTCCTATGAACTAACCGAGTTTCAGGACCACTCTTCATTGGAATATCCTTCTCTTCATTCTGATCGGACCCCATTCCGATGGGTGGCATTTGTAGGGTCCTGAAAAAAAATCCTCAAAGGATAATGATGATCCCCTTTAACTCAAAGGAGATTCTGCCCAATTTCCCCTCAAAAGGATAGGGAAAATGTGGACAATACTCAAGGATGGAGAAGGAGGAACTGGTCCACGGACCATTCTAATGTTAACGATGCACGACCGGTTCCGCGAAGCGTACCTCCTCCACGGACCGTCATCGTTCGCGAAATGGAGGCGGAGATCCTCCGCGGTCGTGAGGCAGGACAGGCGCCAACCCGGTTCACCATTCCAAACTACCCCAACCGCGAGCTGCGTCAGCCGGCTCGAACCTCCTCCGCTGTCGTTCGTGAAATGGAGGCAGAACCCTCCGCGGCCGTGAACCAATCCCCGAGTTTGGTTTGCAGAGGAGTGTTTAATACCCACGAATTACGGATTGAACAAGTCATCCGTGAACCAGGTTTTCGGTCATGGACCTCCAAAAAAAGGTTTTGCATGACCATAGATACGTCCTTTTCCCTGCTCTATAAAAGGAGATTGAAGAAGAAAGAAAAAGGGAGAACGGAGAGGAGATCGGTCAGATTCGGGTGGAAGGATTTCGAAGGAAGGCTTAAGATTTCAGAAGTTCCAGTTCACGAACCAGAGCAAGTATGAACCCAGGAATGAAATAATAAGGAACCAAATAAACGCATAATAACTTGGTGAACCATGAACTTAAAATAACAAAGAAGAGAAAACCATGAACCAGGGTCCCTCCGCGGATGTACTCCCCATAGACCGGGGAGTTTATGCCTTTTTTCTGATCTGCCACACCACATAGCACCCTCCTATGCGGGCGAAGCCCCGACCGACGAGCCTCCGGTCGGCACCGCCCTTGGTCGCCGCTGCCTGCATGGAACCCTCCGCAGACCACCCTGGTTCACGGATCGAACCTGGAGCCGCGGACCACCTTGGTTCACGGGATTCCCATCAGTCCGTGGACCACCCTGGTTTATGGACGACCTCTCCATCCACGTAGAACTTCCCTACGAGAAGGGCGCCACCAACCATACCCCTGTGTGTCCTACCAAAACCTTCAGAGTTCCCATTCCCCGAGCAAGATAAAATCCTTCCAATTTCAATCTGGCCTGATCCTTCGCAACCTCCTCATTGGCCTACTCATCGTCCCTGAGCTGAGGCCTCCCCTAGAGCCACCGGATCCGTGTGGGGTAACCCTCAGGCGCATCAGTGCGCCGTTTTGAGTTCACATACCCATGGTAAACAGGGGAAAAGGGGTCACCCCGACCCTTGGGTGGATTCCCGAAGCATGTCTGGGTTCAAATTCCCACGGTAATGTGGGGTCGAGGCCTGAGAGCCCCCTTTCTGCCTCTACTCGCTAGGATGGGGGACTGTACGCTTCGGTGGTCGGGCACTTCTCCCGTCCCCAGAGAGGGGGCGACATACCCATCCGAAGGCAGGTGTCCCCATGCACCTCGGTACTTCCCCAGGGAACAAGAGAGGTGACAGGCATAGGAGTACCCCTTTCCCTCTCCCACTGCGCTTTGTCACCATGGGCATCCATCCTCGAGTAATCCCCGACTTTATGGGCCGCCCTCATGCGTAAGACCCACTCCACTTCTCATGGACGCACCTTTCACGACGTGATCCTATGGTCCCTACTGCCTCTTGTTTCTCACACCGAGCATGACTCACATGGGCTTAGAGTAAGCATCGACCATGACATCCTCTTATGGGCCTCCTCAGAGTGTAAGCCCCAATCCATCACCCTGGGCCTCCTCAGAGTGTAAGCCCCAATCCATCATTCTGGGCTGCCTCGGAGCGTAAGTCCCAAGCCAATGCGAACTATGAGGACTTTGATTCCCTACCACAGGGATATGTAGGAAGCCTCCATGAGGTTCAAGCCCGATCACCAACGGACCCCCCGGGTCAACCTTCACGTCGGTTCTCTGACACTCCCCTTTCGAACTACATGGACTTTGATCCTTGTCCCCTAGGCAGGGTACGTAGGAATCCTATGTGAGGTTAAAACCCAACAACTGGTCGATCTGACTATCTTCACATTGGTTCACCGCGCCACTCCTAGTACCACCTCAATGAGTTCCGACTCCTCAGGGTCATTAATCCAATGAGGGATGGTAAACCTCGGGCATAAATGATTCTGAACCCCTGTGTTTAGATGACCATTGTCAACCAGGAGAAATTCATGGATACTATGCTTGGGTATAAACCAAAGATTCGCGAACATATGAATACGTCTTAAATCTATAAGAGAGTCCCGGAATAGGAAATAATTTCCCCCAAAAGGGTGCGATGAGCCCGACTTCCCCTCCTCTCGACCAATGTGAGTTATTAAGCTTCACTGGTCAGACAATCCGGCAAACGCCTGCCTTTGGAAAGCAGGTCCACGCGTCATCATATACGGAACCGTTGGGCGTTTTGAGACCGACCCGAAACAGAGATGTATATGTTTATTTATAGGCTTTGATGGAGTTCATCTTTATGTTGAAGAATTTTTTTCCTGTACTTGTAATGAAAAATCAATAGTATTTTGTATCCAATTTTTTCATTTTTCATCCAGTTATAATCTCCTATTAGAATGTTAATCTTTATCAGGATAAATTTGTAGGGTTTTGATATTCTAGTTTATTCACTTCAACAGAGATACCCTCTTTTATCACTCTAAAATGGATTTCTCAGTACTAAAAAATCATTGAGAAATTTGGTGCTCAGAGCGGGGGGGGAGGGCTCTCAATGATAAAGAATAAATGAAAAATTTTCCCATTCTAATTTATATATAAGCACTGATAATTTTATTTTTCTTATCACTTTTGTATCCCTGAGATAAGACACCCATTTTTGATTTCCATTATTGTGCTGAGAAAGGTCACACTAGATTATCAAAACAAATTTTTTGTGCTTCTGTGACCAAATAGAAAAAAATATACATCGAAATATGTTAATAAATAGACATGACAAATTTTAAAGTCCATCTAGTTTAATAAATAGTATATCTCATTATTTGACCACATATTTCTGCATTCATTTATTGTTACGACATTATTAAATACAATATTTTTCAACCCAATTTGTGTTAGTATTGTATTTTTTCATAATTTTTCAAGAAGATAAGTGAACAACAAGATTTTAATATTTGATAGAGGTTAAGAGCTGGAATTTTTAGTGTTTCCAAGCTTTTTTATCAAAGAATAATAGTTCCCAAGAAATTTTATTTGATGATAAGTGGCTAGTAAATATTATCTATTGTTTGATATTCACCTTGTGTCATAGAAGTGTTGTGAGGGGATGTCATTATTAATATGGAAAATTAATATGTGGAAGCTATTATGAACTGATTTGTAAAAAATATTATAGTAGCTGCATGAGTTGAAGGAGGTTCCTCCATGAGATTTAGGGATATTTATTCACTTGATATTGAATTTTGTTTTACGATTCCACTACTTGGTATTTCATATTTATATCTTGATCAAGTATAATTATTGAATATAAAGATAGTTCCATCCTTATGGGTATCAGTAGAAATATTATATGGGGACACACATGGATGATATTGGAAGATTTATTTTCCATAAACCATCTAATTAATTCCATTATTCAATGTTCTTGTCGTTAGTTGAGCGTGCATTATATTGATGACGAATTTTCTAAATTTATGTACTGATATTAAAGCTAAAGGATTAGAATAGTGTTGATAGTAATGTCTAAAAAAAATTATGGATGTCAGAAGGACTCATTATTGATTAAGTCCTAGAAATATTTTGAGTTAAAATGGATACCTATGTAATTGTAAATCATAGTTTATGTATGTTTCATGAGGGTAGTTACACCTTATATAAATGTCAGCCAAAAATTTCATAAGCTACATAAAGGTACATAAAGAATAAGGTGTTGATTCAAGGTAATATGAGAATTATACTATTTTTATAAAGGTATTATCTTCCTAATGTATAGGTTACAAATAGATTTTTTTTCAAGAAAACAGTTTTTCATTCTCTATGTAAAGATAATCCAAACATTTCATGAGTTGCGTAAAGGAAGTCAAACATTTCATGAAGCTTTATAAAGGTAATGAGGATAATAATTAAGTTGTATAAAGGTATATAGAAACATTATATGTTTCATAACTATCAAAACTCTGGTAGATTCTCAGGACTAATCTTCATTTGTGATGGTCCCATCACATGATAGTTCTTCATGATCAGAAGTTTTTACATGCGGTCGATCCACAAGGTTGATATTCATTTGAAAAAGTCACATTACGTGGTCAATATTCACAGTCAAAGGGTTATATATATGGTTGATCCATTAATTTGAAAAATCTATATGGTCTCTTATCCACTTTATTGTTGATCTTAAGCGCTTAATTTTTTTAGGGTTCTACTATGTGAAAAATTTAGATTCTAGAATTTATATTTTAATGCAATAAAAGGATAATTTAAAAAGAAAATGAATGTGCGATTTTCTTCAGGGATAAATAGCCATTATCAAACACATGATCTTTATCCTAGATAAGATAAATGGGGATAAACCATATTAGAGAGAATATGATAATTTTGAGAGAGTTCCACACCACAAAATGAGATTACTTGTCACCATACATATGTGGAAATATCAAGTGAACATAAAGTGAAAATTTTGTATAAGATTTAATTGAATAGGAGATGGTGATAATTCAAAAATCCTGCGTAGGAAACATTCTAAGGCTTCATCCATATTTTTAGGCAGACTTTGAATGAGATATTTGAATAAAATATTCCTCATTTGAATTACTCAATCCAATACATTGATATCTAAAGATATTTCCATGAATATTAAGGAAACAATATTTTTGAAAATATGTGTGAATATATAATTATAGGAGCTCATGAAAATGGATAGAGTAGATTTCATTTTTTGAAACCCTTAAATTTTAGGAGTCAATGAAGAACATACAGCTCCAATGTTGTACTAGCACACTAAAGAAGAAGAGGGAGGAGAAGGAGAAGTCAGTCAATTCCACAGATCACACTCATGATGAGATATTGATAGATCTAGCCTATAGTAACCATTTTATATTGAAATTTGAAGATGAGTGAGTTCATATGTGATACTATAGATCATATCTAAATTTGTGTAGTTGGTAAATATATCTTATAGTCACCAGTTGTAGAATCTCAAGGAAGATTGTGAAAACCAATTTGATTGCTTCATGTGAGGATGAAGTTAATTTATACATTCAATAAAGGAATTTATCCATTATAGTTTTTTATGATTCATAGAGGTTCCAGTCTATTCTATTGTACAAAGGGACTGTATGAAAACATGTTTCTTATACCTGGTTGGTTCTAGGAAAACAATATCAAGATTATACCATTACTTATTCATTCTTTGATAATGAGAAAAATGTTCTACACATTGTATAATAACCATTATATATCCATGAGGTAATAATTATTATGGAATAAAACCTCATTAACAAATCCTAGTGATATCTTATGTTTCTTTTCTGGTCTATACCTTTATAAAAAACCAAAAACCGGAAAGAAAAATATACATACACTCACTAAAAATTGAATAGGTGATAAAGGGATAAAGTAAAATTTTATGTATACCAGCATTGATTCAGCCCCTCCCATGGTTGGACACATCCACGTGTGATCTTAATAAAAATTTATAAAAAGAAAATTTTTATAATAATATGTTGAAGAAGAAAAAATCCCTTTACTTATAAACCAAATAATTATACCTACAAATGAAATGAGTAATTTAAAATCATAAATAAAAAACTAAA
Source organism: Viscum album (assembly GCA_963277665.1). Classification (NCBI taxonomy): domain Eukaryota; kingdom Viridiplantae; phylum Streptophyta; class Magnoliopsida; order Santalales; family Viscaceae; genus Viscum; species Viscum album. The sequence continues at coordinate 1,677,120,531 of OY728119.1, read as the reverse complement.
AATTTCATAATAACACTTATTAAAATTAACTCCAATGTAAAAAACAAATAAAATTTTGTTCATTCTGCCCACACAAAGAGTTGAAATGACTTAGGGTTCATTCCTATATTTTATAAATTAACTATCTAATTTTTTACGATAGTTTCAGGAAACTATTTTCTAATTATCATGAAATTTATTTAGAGACATATGTTCTGAACTACCATGTCACTTCTAAATTGAAAACAAGAATTTTATATCATTTAGAACACACCATACATCATAATAATTTTAGGTTTATTCATTATGTTACATGTTAATCAAGTAAAATTAGTGTATATTTTCATTATAATTCATGAATATTTGACTAGTTTTGAGTATGTGATGTGCATTTCATACCTACTAAAAGATAAAATTAGAAAAATACAGTATGGTTCATTCTTACCATGTTTCCTGCAAGAATGATGCGAGGTAAATTATTTCAATCCCAAGATGAATCAAAAGAAATTATCCTCTAATATCCCAAAAATATGAGCACATTTTCTTAAAATTGATCATGTGACACATGTTTTCAACAAAAATGACACTTTTAAATTGAAAAAGGTATACATTTGGTCATTCTCACTACACAGAGAGTAAGAATTTTGTGAGGTTCATTCTTATATTCCATAAATGAATAAATGATTTTTCCTAATATATTCATTATAGTATGATCTAATTTTATTGTAATTGATCACATGATGCATATTTTGAACTAAAATGACAATTTTAAATTAAACACACATTTTTTCAATCATTTTCAACACACCTTATGTCAGAATGATGTGAAGTTCATTATTACATTCTATAAAGGGATAAGTAGTAATTTTCCTATATTTTCCTGACAATGTGAACGTTTTTTCATAGAATTGATCATGTTATAGACTTTTTTGACATAAATGTAACTTTAAGATTATAAAATACATGGTTTTGTTCATTACAACCACATTAAGAATTATAATAGTATTTTTTTTATTCCTATATTTCAAAAATGAATCATTGATTATTTTATTAGTATAATATAGTCTCATTTTCATGAAATTTAGCACATTATACAAATTTTGAGCTACAATATCTATTTTAAATTAAAAACATTCATTTTTAGTCATTTTCACCACACCACATATCCAGATGATGATTGGATTATTGTTTCATGAAAAGAAGAATCAATAGTCATTTTCATAAAATTTAAAATAATGTGAGTGTTTTTTATTGGAATTGAGTATGTGATTCCTGTTTTTAACAAAAATGTAAATCTTAAATTACAAAAGACCCATTTTTTCATCCGAACCATATCGAGAGATAAAATGATGTGTGGTTCATTTTTATATGCCAAAAATAAATCAATTATTGTTGATATGTAGTTTTATGATAGTACGATATCATTTTCTCACAATTGAGAAAGTGATTCATTATTTGAATTAAAATTCCACCTTTAAAATAAAATCATGAATTTCCTTTCATTCCAACCAAACCACACATTAAAATAACATGTGCTTCACTTATACTTGTCTGAAGGAATGAAATAATATTTAAGAAGAGTTTCAGGATAATTTGGGAATAATTTATCATTGTTGAGTATGTGACATATTCTTTTCACCTCTTGAAATATTAAAATTGAAAAATACACTTTTGGTCATTTCGACCATAAAACATGTAATAATGATGTGATATTCACTCGTACTTGACACAAATTTAAAAAATCCATTATTACCCCCAATATTTTAGGAAATGTTTACCTTACTTAATCTATATGAATTTCACTCTAAAATAAGTATATATATTTTTTATGGAATGATAATTAATTAAAAAATAAGTCTTACAAGATAAGAATAAAAACAAAAACTCTTTATTCATTCATAGTGAAATATTAAAACAAAATTATATACCATGAATTGTTGCATACCATGAATTATTTCATTCCATGGTTTATTACATTTGTTAAATGTTTAAAACTAGAAGGGGATAACAAAAAGAAAATAATAATATATATACAATTTGAAAAACCCCTGGATCATATTCAACTTTGAGAATCCCAAATAGTTGAACTGAAAATACAATGAGAAAAAAATAATCAATAGATAAATCATCGTCTTTAATATGGAATGATTGGTTTTCTTTTTTATGTGATAATGGAATGAATGGGTGATTTTAGTAAAACTATATATAGGAACACAATATGATTGTCATAAATATGGTAATAAAAAATATGGTCATTGGAAATATGGTTATTGGAGATGTTATCATTGTATATACACATAGCCAATTAATACACTAAAGTTGTGTATTCTTAGTAACAAATTTAATATAATATATTTCAAAAATAATAAATAAAAAAATATTATGTTAAATTAATATATTTTTATATAATAATATTTTTATATGTTATATATTATTATTAAAGAGCGAATTTAATTAAATAATGAATGTTTTATTTAATAAGAATTTATTAATAATGTAAATAATAAAATAAATTAACAATCATCTCATATTTATTACCAGTCAAGTAGTAATAATAAATTCCTTTTAAGAATAAAAATTATTTTTTCTAGAAAATTACCATTTTATGCATTGTGCGCTCCTATATTAAATGTAATCAACATTTGAAATGGAGTTCAAAAAATGATTTTCACAATTTAATTACTATGTCCAAATTTTTTAATAAATTAATCCTTATTTTTGATAGATATATGAGTTACTAAAGTAGATATTATTTACCATGTTAAAAATGTTATTTTTAAAAGAATTGTTTTTTTCAAAAAAACTTATTTAATTCTCATATAAAAAAAATAAATCGATGAATTTTATAATTTGAATATAATATTATAAATAAATGTATTAACACTCATTTAATTATTAATTCATATGAAATTATGTTAATAACTATTAAAGAATGAATGGCCATTTTTTTACAAAAACCATTTTTCTATATATTTTAAATTTTAATTTAAAAGTTGATTTTATCATATTTAGACATTGAAATAGATTAAATAGATTCAGAATTTGGATTTATAATTTTTAAATTTTATAGGAGGGTTTATCATATATTTCTAGTAAAAAATAAGTACCATGATTAATTTTTAATCAGTTTAATAATGATAAAAATGAGTAAAGAAAGTGGATCAAATTATACAAAATTAACATGAAAAAAAACATATAGAATAAAATTTTATGTTTTATAGTCATAAAAACAAGTCTCAACAAAATTTATTCCCACTTGTTCACCTATAAAAAGAGATCAATTCCACAAAATACAAGAAACCCTTAGACATATGATTGTACTTGATACCATGACTATATTTATTATCCTAGAATCCTCTTCAATTTTTATAATCATTTTTTCAAAATAAGTTATCTTAATTTCTCCATTTGCAAGAATCCTTCAAGAGAAGGTTCAGGTTCCCAATGTGAGTACTAATCACTCTCTAACATTTTTATTACTTATATTCCTTCTCCAAACATATTATAACAATAATAATATAATTAACTCTGTATAATTACTATTCTAAAATACCATTATATTGATTGAATAATAATTCTATATCTTCCTCCTGCTATTCTGAAAATGAAAACATTGTTTGAGTGTCCATAAATACTAACTCCTCCATGGATTAACTCTTTAGTTTTTCATCAATTTTCTAGAGTATATTTGATAAATTATACATAAAATTTAGTTCTCAAGGGATACTTTCAATATTACAATATGAATTTTCAATGATAATTATCAAAATAAATTTACATTGAAAATTTATAATATAAATTTATATTGTGTACTTACAAAAAATAGAATAGAAATTTCAATTTTCCAGTGAAAATATCTACTTGATATTTAATTTATAATTGAGTCCTCCAAAATTACAATATAAATTATCAATGAAAATATACAGTGACAAATTCTAGATACCAATTTAGAATTTTACATAGTAAAAATCCTAGGTGAATTTATAATTAAAATTTTGAGTGTAATTTTAGATTGAAAGTTTTATATATAAATAATAATAAAAATTAAATAATATATATAAATAAGAAATATATTTATTTATTCACTCATATATATATATCATTTAATTTTTATTTTATTTATGTATTTACAGTATTTATAAAAATACACACATGCACAGATATGAATTCATGTATACATAAAAATTTATAATAAACAAAAATAATTGTCTTGTTATTTTAATTTATATATGAATACATTTTATTATTATAATTTTATAAATATATAATTGTAACAATATATAACCAATTTTAATATTCCTAACAATATATATGCACAATATTAAAATTATATGCTTATAAATATACATTATTGACAGTGATACATTTTTTATTTATTTGTATATATTATTCATCACTATATATGTTTATGTAAACATTTTTTTTAGAAATTTGGGGTTATCTATTTTTATTTTAACAAAGAAAAAACATATATAAATTAAAAAATATATACATTATTATTATTGTTATAAATATAAAATAAATATACTTATAATAAATATATCATAAATAAATAATCTATAAGCTTAGTGGTACACTAAAATGGAAAGAATTACATTTTTAGTGATCAATTAATACCCTTACAATGTATTTTTTAAAATATGAAAATAAAATTTAAATAAAATATTGTCACGTCAAATATTCAGTGTATCTTTCCTTTATAACATGTCAACTATTCAAATCAAGTATATATATATATATATATACCCAAACATATAATCACATGGGGAATACATGTTTTTAAATCTTACAAACTGTGTGTGTGTGCATATAATACATAAATTTTCAAATAAACATACATAAATGTATGTTTTCATGTATGTAAAAACAGGTGAAAATATTCTTAATAATATATAAACTATGATAATTATATATATATACATAAAATTATATTTATATTAAATTTTCTAGATAAACTATCATTTTAACTTGGTTGAGAGAGAACCCTAACATAAATCAAAAGCCCTAGAATACATGGTCCAAAGTAACAGGCCCAAAATTACAAAAACTCCTCCTTCTTTCCTTCCATCCACTCACACCAATCTCCTCCATGAATTTTTTTCAATATCATGTTGCTTGGTCAATGTCCATCTTATTTATATCCACTTTATGGGTGACTGCAGTTGAACCATCTTGAACTCCATCAGTCAGAATTTAATTGAGTAAGATCCTAGAGTCCCAATATTTTTGTATGGCTAGATGCAATATTTCATGTCCTATAATCCCATGTGTGACAAATAGTACCATTGTAATAATGCCTCTTCTACTATACATGATATGGAATAGTGCTACAGTAAAAGAAAGATACCACCAACTAGATTTGAATATGGATCTAATGAAACATTATAAAGAGACTTTACTACTCATGTAATCCCCCAACTATATATATATGCATACATTCATAAAACATCTATATGCAATTTAGTATATAAAAAAATTATATAAAAAATTTAAAAATAATTATAATTATTCCTCATATATTTATTTCAATGTGAATACATATAATAAATATCAATATTTATAATAATTTTTGGAAATTATTATATATTTATAAATACATATAATTATTGTTATTTGTTCTTATAAATTTAGTTTTATTTACAATTATTTTCTTATTTCTATTTTCTATGATTATTTATCTTTATATTTAATGTTTTTATATTTATTATACATTTAATTTTTTATAACATTATTATATATGTACTAATTATTTATTAATTTATTTTTTTATTAGAGAGATAATTTCATTTTAACTATTTTAAATGAATGAATTTTTTTCAAAAGTTATTTTAATCAAAATATTTGATCTTTGTCACTTCATTATTTTTTCTGGGGGACAATCATTCACAATGAATGTGGTTTTCTAGTTTTTTTATTTAACTTCAAGCATATACAATGTGTATGGCTTTTCTAGATTTCATTTCATGGGTTTAAAAGAAATAAATTAATTCCTTATGAAATATAATTTTATTCTATTCCCATTCCACATTATTAGTGATTAGTGAACCACAACAACTATTATCATTGCTATGTTGGTGATGAAACAACAATGAAAATAGAAGAAGATTGCATTATTCTAGTGCTAAAATATTTTCCTATGTGCCACATCATCACCCCATCACTAATCAATGACATTATTTGATACCATTTTGGTCATATATTGATCAATTAGAGTTCATTTTCTACATCCTTTGAGTTTTCCACCATTTTCAACCATTATTTTGACCATTCCAAACATAGTGATACACCCTCTTTTCAAATATTATGATCCCTTTTCATAAATTTGAAATTCTATGGAGGGAACATAAATGGGGGGATGATTGTGTAGAATTCCTACAATTATTATATTAGGAAGTATCAAATAGAATATATAATTAATGGTAATTATTTATTTGATCCCTTTGAGGATAAGGGATTCAACACCAATGAGATTAAGGAAGTTGAGTGGAAGAAGATGGACAAGAAGGCGATCGGTCAAATCCACCAATGGATTAATCACAACACATACCACCATGTTGCCCATGAATATAATGCATAAAAACTTGGGATGATGTTTTACAATACATACCAAACAAATACCAACTCAAATAGGGTTATATTCCTAAAGTAGTTGGTGAATCTTAGACTATTGAATTGACATTGTACACCCAAAAAAACTAGAGAGTTCTAGAGTCTATTAAATGATTTGGTGCTTCCAGGTAAGACTTTGAATAATAAGGGTCAAATAAAAAATATATTTTTTACTCTTTAAATATTTTAGGATACATTAAAGGCCACCCTCAGAAACTCAACAATCGTAGAAAAATTTCCATAGCAATCGTAAAAATGAATTATTTAATGGGGTTTCCTGAAGGAAGTATGAAAGTTCCAATTAGATGCAATATCTTTTCCTGACAAAGCAAGGAATACAACAAAGAGGTGGTAGAGTGGTTGTAATTAGAGGTAAAATAAAAGGAAAATGAATTTCCATATATGGTATAAAGAAAATATAAGAACTCTATCATTTTGAATTGATGGATACTTTGAGAAGAATTGTGAAAAGTTAGTACATTAGATCGGCCAAAGTGGTTCCTAGAAAAGAAAAAAATAAATACACACACACAATTTTTTCTAGAGAAGTTTCATTTTCTCAAAATATAAAGAAGAATCTTTTTTAACCCATTAACCCAAGAAACAAAATTTGTAGTCAATACTATAATATTGGACCACATCACTTCACATCATGTGTATTTCTTGAATTATCAAGCTGGTTACATTAGAGTAGTCAACATGGGGATTACCCATTCAGTAAAGATAATAGGCATGCATGATAACCAAGATAATAATAATGTTGGATATACAATCACTGTGGAGGATGTTTGAGATGTTCTAGGACTTTACCTCAACCTTTTATCAAATATAACCTTTGATAGACAGGTCTATGACCACATCATCTGCAATGGATCATGGAATTTGATGAAAGGTGTTGTCTTTATCACCCAAGGAAACATATGGGGTACATTATATGAAAATCATGTAGATATATGTGAAGATAGAATCAACATGGTGGATGAAAAAGTTTAATCCAATCTATGAAATAAGAGACTCGACTATATAAGTGAAAGAGGGATATCGGCCCTGATAAAGAAGATGTAGGTCAATGATGGAAATGATAAATCACTATATATTTGAAACTTCTAATTAATTGACAAGAATAATAGATTATCATTCAATACTACTTCATCATGGATATAAGAGTTATTGTATTTGGTTCACTAGTATGTATGTCATCCCATAGAGGTGGAATCATTTGGAGGTAACAAATTTTTTCTAAACTTTAATGACGATGCATCTAAAAAGTTTTGGTTGTTTTTCTTATGAACAGAGGACCACGCACTAGATTACTCCAAGATTCCCCTTTTCCTAGTGGAGTGTAAAACTAGAATTAAGCTGATATATCATCAGTCGTACAATGAATGTGAGTACACATCTTGGGATTTTGATGCCTATTATAGGACTTAGTGGATTCAATATGAGATTATTCCCCCATAAACCTCAAAACATAATGAATTTATAGAAATTATGAACATATTCATCATGGAGATGGTTAAGATCATGATGAGTTTATCTCAACATCCTAATCCATTCTGGGGATAAGATGTTTGAGTTAATGCTATCTCATTAATAAATCACCATCATTAACCCTGAATTTAAATATTACATAGAACATGTGGTTCGATAAACATTCATATTACTCTCATTAATGATTATTTTGATGTTTATATTTTTTATGTGTTTCCAAAGAGATCAGGAAGAGATATATGGAAGATTTATTCCATAAATCTTCATAGGAAATGTAGATGAGGAGTTCATATACATGATTTGGGACTCAAATGAGAATATGGTCATCATAAGTATATATTTCATGTTTCATGAGAATTAAATTATCAAAGAAATTAAAAATCCCACAATATATAAAATAAAAATTATATAATAATCAATTCATGATCCAACACCTGTACCAAAACAACCTTCCACTAAAGTTGGCGAGGTTAAAGAAGACTCATCAGTAGTAGACCAAGATGAAGTGGTGGAGGATATTTAATAGTGGATAATCAATCCTTTCCAAAAGAATTCAAATAACCATCACCAAATATAATTTATTGTGTACTTATAGAACCTAATATTTCACAAGCATAGTGATTTGGAAAAAAGAAATACAATGTTAATATGATATCTATAATTAGAGTACATATTCCATGTCGATGAGTGGGGTCTATAAGGTTATTAAGAAGCAATATATCCTCCAAGAAAAATCAAGTGGTGGCATTCAAGAAACGATGATATGAAGTCATTGATAAATAATCAGATATATAATTTTATAAAGCTAGCCAAAAGTAAAAAGGAACTAATAAAAAATTGGGTGTTCATGATGAATAAGTATTAAAAAGGAATGGAGGTTACCTATAAATTATTGTTAGTGGTAAAAAGATTCATTCATTATAAATGAGTTAACTTTTATAGGATATTTTCATCCATGATTAAGATAACTTTAATCGGATCCATTTTCATATTGGTGCCCAACATTGATCTAGAGATTGGGCAGATAGATTTGAAGACATATTTTCTGCACAATGATATCACTAGAGAGATATATATGAAAAAAATTTATGTTTTCAAGTTTTCATGAAAAAAAACCTATTGTGATAATTGAATAAGATATTATACGAACTAAAACAGTCCCCTAGATTATGGTACTTAATGATTGAATCAGTCATGGTGATTCATAGCTACCGATTCCATATAAAGACCAGTTTGATTACGTACATAAATTTAAGGATAGTGAATTTGTTCCTACTTACTTTATGTTGATGATATGATGATCATTGGGAAGTTTATATTAAAGATAATCTAGTTAAATGAGTTATAGAAGTATTTTATATGAAATACTTGGGAATGAACAATATATTTTGGGGATTCATTCAACTTGTGATAAAAATATGAAGTTATTATTTCTATCACAAGAGAAGTAGGTTGAACTTATTCAAAAACATTTTAATATGGGTAGATCCAAATAGGTGATTATTTATATACATATTAATATGAATTTAAGAAATATTTCATGTTCGTTATCTGAGGAAGAAATCATGGTAGTGAATATGATGCTATTCTCCTTGGTGGTTATAAGATTAATATATTTTATGATGTGTATGAGGCCGAACATTTTCCATTTAGCGGAAATTGTGATCTATTTTCTCCCAATCTCAGGAAGTAGTATCAAGATGCATTCCGGTTCATTCTGAGGTATCTAAGAGGTATAATGAAACCATATTTGTGCCATGAGAGAGATGACCATCTATTGAAGCACTATACAGATGCATGTATTGAAGATATCCTCATAGTATAAATTCTACATTTGGATAAATATATAATTTTATAGGACGAACTATATCAAAGAGGTTATGTTTGTGTAAGTGTATAACTTTATCCACAACTGAAGAATGGTGAATTAATTATGTGGAGGCTAACAAATGGATTTTTTGGTAAAGAATTTTTTCTATAAGGTTGGATTTGGGAATAAGAGGAATATGGTTTATTATAATAGTTAATATTATTTAGAATTGATAAAGAACACTAGGTATCATTATAAAATGAATCGCATTGACATTTTATATCATTGAATACACAAGGTGAGGGATCAAAAAGTTCTAAGACTTATAAAGTTCCACATGATGGCGAACCTGACAAACATGTTTACAAATTTTGTATATTGAGAGAAGTTATACTTTTGTAGATGATCAATTTTATTATAGTTGGAGGGGGAGAATAGAAATACTTTTTATATTTCTTAATTTTAGTGCATGAATCTTTCAAAAACATTTTTTTTTGTATTTCATTGAATGTGTTAAATGGGAATAAATGCAATCCATTATTTTGAATATGGTTGTTTTGTTTTTATTAAATAAAATCTATGAAACATGTCTAAATAAAGAGGCCTTGAGGAACTTTCTTTGATCAAAAAATTCAATTCTACAAGGGTCATTTGTATTTAGAGATCCCATAGAGCTTCAAGTGAGGGGAAAATGGAGGAGCAATAGGGGTAGTTCTTATAATCCTTTTTCATCATGTAATAATATTTTATTCTATTACCATTACACTTTCTTAGTGATCCATGAGTCATAAAATACCCATCATGTGAGTTCCCCAACACGAGATGATTTTTTTATGAAGGAGGGGCATCATATTAAACTAATGTTATGGACCAGTGTGGTTCACCTTTTAGATATTAATATTTCTCATAAATTTGAGTATACTCTAGGATGGAGACTATGGTTGGTATTCTACAACATAAAAAATTTATTAAGGTTTATTAAATACTCCATTTTCAAATAAATGAGATTTTGAATTGATGATGTGTCCATATAGAGATGAAATTTGAGACAAAAAAATCAATAGGAATAATTCTCAATTATGGAAAATAAATATGTAAACGGTTATATGAAAGAGTAATTGTATACTAGAGATTTTCAATAGAACTATGGTTGTGATAGATAATAAGTTGAATGATAATGATGATAATATTATTACCAACATCCATTTGGATTTAATAGATGAGGTCCTATCAATAATTTCATTGAAAAACACAATGAAGGGAATTCTGAGCTCATATAATGATGTTTTATGAGGCCAAGACACTAAATAAAAAATTAAATTAAAGAGAAACTTATACACTTTTTAATGTAAGAGTCATCTTTAGTGACTGATAGCATCAATTGTAAGGACCCATGCTTTTCCAAACTTCATTTTTGATGAGAAATTTTAATTTTTGCATTCAAATGATAATAAGGGAATGAAGTTGTATTTTTTCCCTAGAATATGATCTAAAATATTTTTTCTAACTACTCTGTTGGTTTTGAAACAGGATGTTCACCCTAGGACAAGAGTTTGGTGGAAATTTGAGCCCTTTGAATTTTGGCGGAATAATTAATAATTTAAATTTATTTAATTAAATATTAAATTAATCATGCAGGTTTTTTTGTCTATAACTTTTGAATGGAGCATCATATTGAGAATACATCTCCACCGTTGAGTCCGGAATGGGGAGATTATCCTAGTCAGGTCTAAAACTTGAGTCGGGCACTGGGGCCAGCCCAGCCCCCTTTTTTCTTCTTCTTTTTCTTTGTTTTCTTTAATTTCTCTTCTCTATTCCTCACTGCGCATGCCTCCTATGCAGAAAATCCATCTCTATGACCTAAGGGATAATTGGGAGAGGGAGAAATAGTAAGATATTAAATGAAAGATAGGTATCATTGTGGAGCACTTGACACGCTGATTCAGCGTATGGAAAACGTGGATGGTGGAATCAAGTGAAGTGTTAGTGGTTTCCACCTGAAGGTAAGACCATTTTCGTTTTCATCATAGACCCCATTTGAATTGGTTTCTTTATGATTTTATAGCCATATATTGCTTTCTTATTGCCTCTTGAGTCTTGATCTATTGTTTCGGGGGTGAAAACGGGGGTTTCGGGCGATCTAAGGGTTTTCCTATTGGGAAACACAAGTTACACAGACTGTGTCCCAAGGGACAATGTCATGTGTTATTTCTATTCAGGGAAGAATAAATTTTCATTATGTACGTATCATGTACTCTAAGTACATGCCATGTGGTGGTACATGGCTGGGTGTCTGACCATGTGAAAAAGAACATGAGTTTTGGGTTTTTGGATAGTACACACCATGTACTTTGAGGTACACACTATGTACTTTTACACTAGCATCCCCCATATTGTTTTGTCTAGGTATAAGTACACATCCAGGGGGTGGGATAAGGGTAAATTCCATATACTTCTCCAGCATAGAGGTTTGGGGTATTTTGTGCCCTTGAAGATAGAATTGGGTGTGTGAGTAGTCCATTCTGAGTGTTCTTTCATAGAGATCGCAATGGTGGGATCCTCTTTACATTTAGAGGTCATAATAATGTAATTTTGGGAATTATTTGTCAAAATAGAGAGGTTATTCCTCCAATTATCGAGTTTAGTTGTCACCTGAGAGTGAGAATTGGTTTGGATGATAGGATGGGTGTTCAAACCAACCTAGTTGACAACTTTGAGATGATATGAAATGTGATCTCTCTCCAGTGACCTATGATTTTGAGGATGTTCCCCTTGTGAGATGTTCCCTTCAGGCCTACAAGGTAGTGAGACAGGATGCTTCCATGGATCTTCTTAGGGATGCCTTTTCTTATGTGTTGACCTAGGGAGTCCCTTTTTTGATACCTGCACATGTTGTCATTCAAGGATCCATAGTTGGATTACTCCTTTACCTTTTCATCAAAGGATCCCATATAGTATGCCTTAAATTTTGGTTAACTTTATGATCCTAGTGGGTTCCATTTTTTTCAATCGATCCTTATATTTACATCGGGTTTCGGTAGAGATGGTGTTAGTGTGTCACGTAGAACCTGCGTCAAACTAGTATGCCCATGGGGATGTAACTGTAGTGATGGGTTGGGTGTTCCGGCCAACCTCACTTTTTTTCTTTTTTCACATGTTCATTTCTGATACAGTGATGTTCACTAGAGGTTCTTCCTAGTTGGTGTCTTTTGAGCCTGATACGAGGCATCTTCTTTTTCTGTTTGGATGCCTAGTTGTTCTTCCTAGGATCTTCTTTACTTAATGGGATGCTAGACATGCTTTCCTGGTATCCAGCTTCTAAGCCATGTTATTTCTAATATTTTACTGGTACCCATAGGTATTACCTGGGGGTTGGTTGTTGAGAAAGTGTGTGTATATAGATATATATATTGTTGGGATGACCAAAGGTGCTTCTTGGTATCCCGCTATAGATCCTTAATTAATACAATTGGTTATATTAATGTTTTTCCCATGTGATTTGATTATTGAAAACCATGTAATAGTGTAATTTACCTATGTTGTTTATTATTTGATATGCCTCCGGGTGAGGTTCTTATATGCCTGCAGGTGGGGTTATGCTATGCCTTTGGGAAATGTTCTGATATTTCTGTAGGTGAGGTTGTGCTATGCATGTGGGAAAGGATCTAATATTTCTATGGGTGAGTTTGTTCTATGACTAAGGGAATTTTTTTTCTATGCCTATGGGTGATTTTTTTCTATTCATGTGGGAAAGTTTGAAAAATGTGACAACTGGGTGAGGTTTTCCAAGTCTCTGCTGGATTCATGGGATTATTCGATGTGTTTGTCGACTAGTGACCTTTTATAGGATTTTTTAATTAGAATATGGTATCCAAGTTTGTTATTGGAAGTGAGTACGTGTGAACCCAGGTGTAGGATGGGCATTCCCCTGTGGTGACGTAGCTTTCTAAGAGATAAAATTTCATCATTGGCCGAAGAAGGTACATGTCGATGGGATTACAGACCCATGGATCGACATAAGGATACAAGGTTTGGTGGAACAATGTCTAGATCAATTCCCTTACACATTATGTCTAATCCATCAGGATTATTAACCCAATGATCAATTTTTGTAGTGCTTTCATGTTGTTCAATACACATACCAATGAATATTCATATTTATGTATATATGTATAGGTATGGTAATATACATGTGTACATATATATATATATATATGGACATCCATAGTGGCACTTTCCATGTTGAAAGGGATTATAGACCCTGAGTTCGACTGTGGTTTCATGTTTGGTTTTTACTACCTTTTGGTTGAGTTTCATCTAAGCTAAGCACATTTCTTTTTCATACACTTTAGTAGTATAGTTATAGGCTTCTTGTTGGGGTGGCCTACTGAGATTCTTTCTCACACCTACACATGCACCTCGGTGTTTTTGTAGACCTTATGTTTTCATTTCTGGTTAAGAAAAATTTGTATGTTGGATAGGGATGAGGCCCAGTGTTGCACGATCAAGGGGAAAATCTCGAGTGGTTCTACCGATCGGGATGGTGTAGTTCGACAGTGTCTAGATATCGGTTACGTGAGTTGACTCAGAGTAAGTAGCAAGGAACTATAATTTTAGTTTTAGTTTCATTTTTAATTGTATATGTGCAGTCGTCCTAGTGGGTGACCAATGTTGTATTTTATTACATAGTTATTGGGTCTTTTACTACATTTTACTATTACAACTTATTCTATTTTAGTTGTTTATTTCCTTTTCACTCTTTTTACTTTGCATTATGTGTGATGATTGGATGTTATTTCTATTTTTTTTACTCTAATATGATGGAATAGTCTCCCCACTATCACCGCATATGCCCTTGTTGGTAGTCGGTATCCTCTAGCATACGGAGAGGTATGCTAGAGGTCATGAGGAGAAAAGACTCGGAGCACCATTTTAATTAATTCTGGGATGGTACATTATAAAGTGGTATCAAATGAGCTTTGTTTTCCTAGTCTTTATTGTTTGGGATATGGTATACAGGAGTATTAGGAATGTTTTGGAACCTGTGATAGATATTGGACAGTTTCATTGAGAAAACATATTCCAGTAGGAATTCTAGGTTGCCAAGGGTTTGGGATTGCTGTTCTGATTTGTGATGTTACAGTTGTATATGATTTATTATTGAGTGACGCACATGTTTTGTGTGGGTGTTCTGGTTTTACTTTGGATATTTGGCTCTTTTTGGTAAGAGGATAGAGATAGATTTTTACTCTTGGTCGGCAAAGGAAAGAGGTGTCGCATTCATTATATTTGGCACGTAGGATTTACAACATATAATCCAGCAAGTGTGTGATATTTCTGACGACAGAGGCCTATTCAGTTGGTCCTACTTATACATACTTTTTATTCTAGTTACAGGTTATTTGGATCTATATTGTGTCATTTTGTTTTAAGGCTCATAGCTCAGTCCTCATACACCTCTTGTGTAGTGACCGTAGTAGGTCAATATGGCATGTGTCTCCCTTTTGATGTGACCATTTTGGGGTGTTTTTTCTCTAGCCTATGGTCATCAAGACGGATCAATGATTATGATGTCGATAGGTACCAGGAATTTTCTTGTGAATTGGACCTTCATGGGGGTATTGTTGTATATGGATACTTGATGAGTGTCATTTTAGTTTCTCTTCTACTTGGGTTGTGACCTCCGGGGAGAAGTTCCTTATAAGGATGATCAGAGAGGATTAGGTCCCTCGTAGGTTGTGCTTTCAGTTTTAGCATTTGTAGGTTGTTTGGATATTTACCTTCTTTGAGAGGTTGGGTCTTTTGGGCTTGTGGGAGACCCAGAGATCCTTCATTTAGACTCAGACCCTTGTAGGTCAATATCTTATTCGTCCTAGGGCAACCTATGTGAGAGTTTGGCCCATGTTTTTCTATTCCTTTTTTGCGATGAGCTTGGTCTACACTCGTTTTATTATTGAGGCACAATAGGTGATAGATTTATTCATTATAGTCATGTTGATGCATTCAACTTTTGATTGAGGAACCTTAGGTTCATTATTTTCAAGATTGGCTTCGACAAGTAGGATTGTTCAGGTGCCTGACCTGGTCGAACAGTGTTTGCACTGTTTTTAATGTAGTCAGAGAATTTGTAGACACTCCCGACTGGAACGACATTGTGTGTATGTGTTGGGTGGTAAAGATACACACTAGTTGTGTGTGGTACCATTTGAATCTAAAAAGATGAGTGGTCAAGTGCGAGCAGAGGAAAAATGTTTTTCAAGAATTTATGAGGACTTGGATCCCAGAAGTTGTGATGGAATGTCCCTTCATGGTAGAGGTGACATCATGGAATGAATCGGGTACCGTTAGATGATTGACTCGTGGCTGAATCCTGGTCAGGTTGACAAGATGTGAGCGTGGCTCGGAGGGAGATTTTTACATACCCTTTTTTATGATCTTATTGTACTCTTGTTTAGATATGATCATGCAGAATATTGATTCAACTTGATTATATTCGGAGAGCATCAGCCCTACACCGAGCTCCTTCTCTTTTTATATCTTAATTTTCGTCCCTATTGATGACGGAACCTACTGTGGTGGTACTCTAGGAGCAGTGTAAGGTAAGACATATGGTGCGGAGTACACCAATGGTTTTTTGAGGGAGGTAACCCTAATTTTCATTTGAACTTTGGTTTTTTTGTGAGATATTGTTCTTGATGTTTGGTTTTGTTTAAGTGGATGATAAGGGCATTCTTATGATGGGGAGTACCAGATCGGTCGTAGTTAAAAGTCTTATATGTAAAAGGTAGTTGTTAACTCTATAGGTTTTGGTCATTGGACGGTCCAAATAACTTGGTTTTTTAGATTCTCGGGTTGAGAGCATGGCTACTAGTCCTTTCACCAGGCTTCTTAGGGACGAGAAGGTTTATGGTGGGGAATTTGTAAGGACCCGTGCTTTTTCAGACTGCAGTTTTGAGCATAAATTTGATTTTTTGCATTCAGATTCTTGTAAGGCAGTTAAAAGGTCTTTTCCCTCTAGAATATAATCTCAGATAATTTTCTTGACCACTCCATTAGTCCCATAATAGAGTGTTTACACTAGCATAGGAGTTTGGTGTAAATCCAAGCTGTTTAAATTTTGGCGGAATAATTAATTATTAATATTTATTTAAATAGATATTAAATTATTAGAATAATATCATTCGACCATAAATTTTAAATGGATAATTTAATTTATATTTTGTCTCCATCATTAATTCTATAATGGGGAGTTTATCCTAGGAAAGTTTTAAACTCTAATCAGGCGTTGAGGCTGGCCCATTCCCCTTTTTTCTTCTTTTTCTTTTTCTTTCTTTTATTTCTTTTCTATTCCTTCTTATTACTTTTTGAACACACCTCCTGTGTGGATACTCCATCTCCATGAACTAAGGGAGAATTTATATAGGGATAAAGAGTATGATAGGGAAGGGAAGATAGGTACCATTGTCGAGCTCTTGGCATACTGATTCGGTATATGGCGACTGTGGATGGTGGAATCAAGCGAAGTATCAGCGGTTTCCACCCAAAGGTAGTCCCATTTGTGTTATCATAGTATAACCTCTTTAAAATGGTTGTTTCATGTTTTTATATACATATATTTATTTCTTGTGGCCTCTTGAGGCCCGATCTGTTATTTCAGAGGCAAAAATGGGGGTTTCGAGTGATCCGAGCGTTTTCTCGTCGGGAAACCCAGGTTAAACGACATATGTTCCAGGGGAGCATGTCATGTGTTCCTTCTATTCATATAAGAAGATGTTTTCTTAATTAAACTCCATGTAATATGAGTACATACTTTGTGGTGGTACATGGTCGTGTGTTCGGCTGTTTGAAAAATAACATGGGTTTTTGGTTTTTAGATAGTACACACCGTGTACTTTTACACATGCATTCCCCATGTTGTTATGGCCACGTTTAAGTACACATCCCTGGGGAGGGATAAAGGTACACAATGTTTACTTTTACACAGGCAGACCCCATGTTTTTATGTCCATGTATAAGTACACATCCTGGGGAAGGGATAAGGGTACATGTTGTGTACTCTAAATTACACACCATGAACTTTTACAGCTTAGAGGTTAGGGGTATTTTTTTGCCTTGGAAGTAATAATTGGGAAAGTGAGTAGTCCATTATGAGCATTTTTTTATTTATATCACAATGGTGGACTCATATTGGAATATAGAGGTCATATAAATGGTGTTTTGGGGTTTTCAGTCTAAATAGAGTGGTTCTTCCTCCAGTAATCGAGTTCAGTTATCACCAGAGAGTGAGAAATGGAATGGATGATAGGTTGGGTGTTCAGACCAACCTAGTAGAGAACTTTTAGATGAGATGAGTTGTGAGCTATCCTTTATGGCCTATACTTTTAAGGAAATTTTCCTTGTGAGATGTTTTCTTCTAGCCTTTGAGGCTATGAGACCAGATGTTTCTAAGGATCCGCTGAGGGATGCCTTTACTTATGTGTTGACTTAGGGAGTCCCTTGTAGGATCCCAATATCTATTATCATTTGAGGATCCCTTGTAGGATTACTCCTATACCATTTCAGATAAGGATTCCAAGTATGATTCCTTCACTTGTGTTTGACTTGAGGGACCCAGTGGGTGCCATTTTTGTTCGACCAAACCTATGTTGTACGTCGGGTTTGGGTAGAGATGGTGTCGGGTGTCACCTAGAACTCGTGCCTAATTGGTAAACCCATGGGGTTGTGACTATAGTGTTGGGTTGGTTATTCAGGCCACCCTTACTCTTTTTTATGTTTTACTTGTTTATTGTTGATGAATTGATGTTTACCGTAGGTGATTCCTAGTTGGTGGATGTTGAGCCAAATGCGAGTCATCTTTTTTTTTTTGTTGGGATGCCCATTTGTTCTTCTAGAGTTCATATTTTCTTATTGGTATGTCAGACGTGCTTTCCTGGTATCCAGCTTCTGAGCCTTGTTATTTTTGATATTTTACTTGTACCAATAGGTATTACCTGGGAGTTGGTTGTAGAGCCTATATATATATATATATATATTTGTAATATATATATATATAGTTGGGATGAACATAGGTGCTTCCGGGTATCAAGTTGTTGAGCCTTACATGATGCAATTGGTTATATAAATGTTTTTCCCACATGAGTTGATTATTGAAAACCATGTAATAGTGTAATTTACATGTGTTCTTTATTATGTGACATGCCTACGGGTGAGGTTTTGATATGAATTTCTGTGATATTATGATATATTTGTAGGTGAGGTTGTGTTATGCCTGTGGGTGAGGTTCTCATATGCCTATGGGTGAGGTTGTGCTATACATGAGGGTGAGGTTTTGCTATACCAATGGGTGAGGTCTTCTTATGTCTACGAGCGGGTCTGAAAAAAGTTTCAACTAGGTGAGGTGTTCCGAGTCTCGATTGGATTCATGGGATTATGCTCTGTGTTTTCCAACCAATGACCGTTTTTAGGATTTACTATAGAAACCCCATGCTTCCAGAATATCCTTCCTTTTTAAATAATTCAATAGTATGCATTGTACGTAACACCGAGTTCAAGAACACCACAACCCATCAAACAACCCATTTAAAAAAGAAGTTATGAATAGTATTAACCACATTTTGAATTTATTATATTGAATATAATTTTAAATTTCATTTTATTTATTTTTAGACATAATATAAAGACAAATTCATTTTTTCCGATAAAATAAGTATTTTTCAAAAAATGTAGTTTTTTCACTTTTTAATGGCGAACCCTTTTTAAATAAAATATTTGACACTTTTATATATTCAATTTGAAGAAATGAACTTCTTATTTAAAATAAGGACATAAAAATTTAGTTTGGATGAATTTTTGGAACTTTTCTGAAAACTTTCATATTTTGATGAGTAGTAAAAATGTTGTGTTTTAATTGAAAACAACTTTTTTAATGAAAATATTTTATAGTGTTAAATTATAAATTTGTGTGGTTTTAAAGAATAATTATATTATATTTTTATCATTTAATATAATTTAGGTCATTGGTAGTAATTTTACATTTAAATTGGACACAAACACTTGTTAATATTTTGATAGTTTTTACTTCTTAAAAACCAGTTTTCTTATTTTGACAATGTGAGTTAATTTTAAATTAATTACCGTAAATTATCTATTTTGAATTTGAATAAATTCATTCAATATTTGGAATTATAAGGTAGAAATTTTTTAAATAGGTACATTTTATTTTTGGAATTTATGAATGGTAACTTTAGTAATTATTTTTATTTACCATGGTTAAAGGGTAAATCAGGTTAATTAGGGTAAGAATTGATATTATAATAATATAAAACTACCCTAAAACGTGTCCTAATCCAATTGGATGATATATATTCGACCATTTAAATCCTTGGGTCTATTTTGGGACCCCATGGAGTCACATGGGTTTGATAATGACATGTTTTATGAATTAATTTAAAGTAAATAGAAATATAACAGAAACATGTATCTTTTAATAAAACTATTTTAATTCGTGTTATATAAGTTATATTTTCAACAATAAATATTCATTAGAAATATGAAAATATTTTATACATCATGGTTTTTTATTTGTAATTTTTATACATTAAATAATCAAATTTAATTATGACACAATAATGATGCACTATTTTTCTTATTAATGCGAGAATCAAATAAACGATATTATAAATATTAAAAGAAATATAATTTGAAAGTTTTTATGCCATAAATTTTTTTTAGATTACAATGAAATGATATCTATGATTTTATTTCTTTTAATTTAAGGAATCAAGTAGATATTATTTTAAAAAAATCATGTATTAAATATTTTCAAAATTGACACAAATGAGATTTTAAAATAAATACTATTTAATTAAATGATATAAAAATCCTAAAAATATAAAGTTTGGAAAAATAAATTTTATAGTGATAATAATGTCATAAATTATCCACTTTAGGTTCACTTGTATTTTTATAGTAAATATATTAACCATGTACTATAAAAATACAAAAGGATGTGGTAAGTGTTAACTTATTTTACAAAGAGTTAAATTTAAAAGATAAAGTTAATTTTATGACCTAAACATGTTGAAAACCTATTGGTTGAGAGGATTTAAACCCATATTCATATTAGAATTGATATAAATCAATTTAAATCAGTTATAAACCAAAAATATTAATATAATAAATTAATATTTTAATATTGTTTCTAAAGTGTCCCTCACCTTTCTTATAAAAGGGCACATCCCGTTCCCTTTAACTCAAACCTCTAAAGCATTTTGGATAAGTAAAACCCTGACCATTTCTCCTACCAACCTCCCTCACATCATCCAATTGGCCTAAATTTAGGTATATATCCATCCTAAGGTTCCCTTTTTTCAAATCAAAAGGAAACACCCAAAGAAGATGTAGTCGTTTTATCCCTTCTTTCAAAGTTCTTTTCTTCTTCTACTTATTATTTATATATTTTTCCATACCAAAATAAAAAATCCAGGTAATTTTATATTATAAGATTTTATTCTAATTATGAGACAACCATATTCCTCATTTTACCCATCCTATTAAAAACAATATCATCGTGTTTGTGTGTACGCACGGCTTACCGTCTCCACATTGTGGTGTAATTTTTTTTCATGTACACTTTATTTATATGGGTAAAAAGATGAATATAATGGATGTAAATAATAAATATAACATTATATTTCTTCTCTAAAATTTTTATTCCATTCTATTCAATACCATTTAACCATTAAAGAAATGATAATGTCGGTCATGCGTACGTACAGGTTAGCATCTCCACGACGCGATGAGACTCATCTTCCATGTTCACCTTCCAAGAATGATAATAATAATAAATATTATTAATAATAATGAAATATATGACATAATAATTCTACTTGGATAATATATATATATATATATATATATATATTTCATTCACTTACTTCCATTCAATATTATAAGAAAACATAAAAAAATGTTCATGCGTACGTACGACCAACAGTCTCCATGAACAATGTGTTCCGTTTTATCTATCTATCTATTTTATATATTTATATACAGAATATATATGATATATAAATCATATTTTACATTCATTATGTAATTAAATTATGATATAATTAATACGATCCAGAATAACAATTCAAAGCACATACAATAAACAAAGCGATTATTACCTGAAATGATGCATTAACTTGAAATTGTTAATAAATTGGTAATATAAAGTCATAAAGGAATCATATGTGATATAATAAATATTATTATTATTCTAATATAAGTTAATAATATGTTTAAAAAAATTATACAGGAGTTTTGTAAATGAACGGAGTGTATCAGACATAAGGTAAGGGTTAATTCCTCAATCTCATTATTATCAGAGATTGTTTATGTGTAAGTATTTACTGGGACATATTTATCATCTATGTACATGTTTTATAAAAAAAATTCAAAATGAATATTTTAATTTTTTATGTATGGTACTCTTTAACTATATCATCATTTTAAATGTTTTAATGATTTATTTTTATAAAACTATTTAATTAATATCCATGTTTTCAAAATGATTTAAAATATTTATTTATATGGACATGATTATTTTAAAATGTTAATTACTTTCCAAAGATTAAAAGTGGTATGGGACGTATTGATTAAAAATCTATTTTAAATTAATTCATTTAAAAATTATGTGACTTTAAAATGATTTCCTGAAAAAGGATATTTCTCTCAAAGAGTTTTACTTATTATTTTCAATTATGTTAACATCCTTTATTGGATATTATTCTTGATTGAGGTTGATTTATTATAATACAATCATCCATATTATATTGAATGAGTTATGATATTTTTGAATCTTGATGTTCTATTTTTATACCATTCATGGTTTATGGTAAATGAATTAAAATTTCATATGTTATTTTTAGTACAAATGTTTATGTTAGGATTCACCATTTTCATATGAGGAATGAATTAGACTTAGCATGTAATGGGAGGGGCCTGCTATAGCCCCTCAATACATTGGTAGGTCTCATGAGACAAACTAGTGTCTTGGAATAAGTCATTGAAATAATATTTGGGTATGCTTTTGGAACAAGGCCTTGAATTAGTAGTTAATATGTCCGAAATTATGCATTCCCTCATTATGAAATTAGATATTGATTTTACATGTGATTATTCAACTAGTAGAATATCAATGCGAATGTTTAAATGTAATTATTTTATTTTTTATTTACATATTATAATGAATATATTATTATAAAAGTCTTGTGTTTTAGTTTGGTACTGTGATTTAGAATTTTACGCTTAATTGTGATAGCTTCCGCAATATTGTTTATCCTTACTTAGCATCTGAGCTCACCCCTTTGTTATGTTTTATTTTCCTAGGATCCCAATAAGTGTTTTATAATTGATATGTAGGGTTAATCAAGGGTAATTATTTAATTATAGAAAGATTATTTATGCTATGTTTTAAGTTAGAAATTGTAATTTAAATTTTATGCATGTAATCTATTTTCCAAGACCCATAAACTGGTCAATACTTCGGGACCTGATTCCCTTAATCATGCTAGTGTATTAAAATAATTC
Organism: Viscum album; assembly: GCA_963277665.1. Lineage (NCBI taxonomy): Eukaryota > Viridiplantae > Streptophyta > Magnoliopsida > Santalales > Viscaceae > Viscum > Viscum album. The sequence goes on along the minus strand of OY728119.1, from coordinate 1,677,097,067 downwards.
ATCGGCTCTGAGATTATGGGGTCAGGGCATTACAGTTGGTATCAGAGGAATTTTAGCAACAACCTTGGAAATATATTTATAAAACATAGATTATGGATCATAACCCTAATATAGAATTTGATGATAATTATAGAATACCCCCCTAGAATTTTGGTAATGATCATGAATAACGTAGGATTAAACCTAATATGTTATAGGTTGAAGGGAACTTACTTGATTATGTGGTTTTATTCAAGTAGATTTGTTTCTCACCTTGTGCTTTTTGTTCTTTGTCAATGGAGGAAACTATAAGTAATTGGATTAACATATAGTTTGATGGAAAATCTGGTGATTTTGAGCAAAAAAACTGGATAATGACTAGAGGGAAAGATATTATTATTGTGTCGAATTAGTTATCACAATATTGGATTAACAATGTGATCTTTTATAAAAAATTTATCACATTGTGTAAAAAGAATATGACTGTTTATAAATGTTCAAATTTTAAGAATCATATAGGAAAGAAGATTCGGCTTCCTACATGTCAAGAGGAAGGGAATAATAACCTTGGGGAATACCTCAAATAAAGGGGAAGATGTTATATCTACAGGGAAAAGGGTCATAGAGTGACCAATTGTTATGGAGTTCAATGTATCATATGTGGAAATCCTAGGAATTACACAACTCAATGACCAAGCATAAGAATCTACCTCTAAACCAAGGAAGGACCTATTCCATGCCAACCATTAAATTGGAAGGATTAAAGTTTTTATGTATTTGGATCCATGAATTATGAATAAGTGAATTATATAAGGATTATTCAGTTTGTGTTTTTCACTAAGGATTTTCAATAATATTTTGAATATTTATAATGGACAAGAAAATTAATATAAGGTTATGATTATATTTGGATAACATATGATTAAGGTAAATATAACCTTCAATATGTTCCTTTTGTTAAGATAATAATGTTATGTTGAATTTGAATAGGTGAATTGGATGATTCTAGTTACATGAGAACTAATTTGGATTTTTCCACAGGAGGTTTATGCTATCATGGATGAAGTGTAAAACTTTTTGGGACTTAAGGAATAATCCCCTATGTTTTGGAACAACGAAACATGCATGTTTTCAATAAGGATATCTGATAATATAGGTCATTACATTGAATTAATAGAATTACTGATTAACGTGTTTACATGTTTGGAATGTGACAACCAATAACTTCCCTATGATATATGGGAGATAAATGATATGTTTATTTGGTTCACCTCTTTTTAAAATTGTAGATTTTTAGTTTTTGGAATGATTTTAAGGTTATCCATTTATGTATAGTATAAGTTACACTCCCATTTATGTTTTTTTGATTAATTTGTTATCTCACTATAGGTTTACTTATGCATATGTGATATCATGTGTTAATAATTTTATTTAGATATATGGAATGACATATCATTCTATTTATGGATTGCATGATCTTCCAACACTTCAGAAATGAAAAATTCAACTTCACTTCCTTGAGTAATAGATGAAGTTGAAATTTTTCAAGGAACAACCAATGGTGATATTTTACTGAAATAAATTAGTTTTCTCATGTTCTTCAATAATAGGGAATGGATCTTTAAAACCAAAAATGTTTTCCTAGTATTTTCTTTTGTGATGAATCAAATTGTCCCTTGGATTATTGCATATTTATGGATTTCGTATTGTTAACTTTCTCCTAATAATATTCTCAATCACCCTCCATCAGAACTTTATGGTTATTTTTTCTGTCATGTCTATGTTTTCCTAGATGGAACCCTACTATGTTTTATTTATGGTAACCTTCGCACTTACCTTTCTTTATTTTAAAATAGAGGCATCATTAATCCATTTTTCAATGTGGGATTTCAATATAGATATTTTGACATTTCAAACCCCTAGTTTTCAAACCTGATTTTAAATTTTGAGGATGAGATTTATTGAATGAGGAAAAATGTAACACTTCATGCTTCTAAAGTATGCTTCCTTTTTAAAAAATTCAATAGCATGCGATGTACACAACACCGAGTTCAAGCACACCATGACCTATCAAACTAGCTATTTAAAAAATTGGTTGTGAATAGTATTAACCACAATTTGAATTTTATATATCCCATTTAATTTTAAATTCAAATTATGTGTTTACTAAACATAATATAATGATAAATTAAATTTTTCAGAAAAAAGAAGTATTTTTCAAAAAATGCATCTTTTTTGCCTCTTAATAGGGAACCCTTTTCAAATCCAATATTTGACACTTTAATATATTCAATTTTATGAAATAAAATTCTTATTTATAATTGGGACATAAAATTTAGTTTGGATGATTTTTTGTTACTTTTATTATAACTTTTATATTTTGATGAATAGCGAAAAATACTAAATTTTAATTAAAAACAAATTTTTTAATCAAAATAATTTTTAGCGTTAAATTATACATTTGAGTGGTTTTAAAAAATAATTATGTTATATTTTTATCATTTAATATTATTTTGGTCATTTTAAGTAATTTCACATTTAAATTGGGCATAAGCACATGTCAATCTTTTAATAGTCCTTACTTCTTAAAAACATGATTTCTTGTTTTGACAAAAAATATTAATTTTAAATTAATTACTACTACTTTGGTGTTTTAAATTTGGAAAAATTGATTCCATATTTAGAATTAGAAGGTCCAAATTGTTTAAATATTTACCTTTTATTTTTGGACTTTATGAATAGTAACTTTAGTAATTATTTTTATTTACCATGGTTAAAGGGAAAATCTGGTAAATAAGGGTCAAATATATTATTATAATAATATAAAACTACCCTAAAATGTCTCCTAATTCTATAGAATGATATATTTCCGGCCATTGGAATCCTTGGGTTTATTTTGGGACTCCATGGAGCCACTTCGGTGTGATAATGACATGTTATAAGAAATAATTTAAAGAAAATAGAAATATAACATAAACATGTATCCTTTACTAAAAAAATTAATTGGAGTTATATAAGTGATATTTTAAACTATAAAAATTCATTATAAATCTAAAAATATTTCCCACATCATGGTAATTTATTTTTAATTTTTATACATTAAATAATTAAATTTAATTATGACACAATAATGAAGAAGTATTTTCCTTATTAATGAAATACTCAAATAAAGTATTTTATAAATATTAAAATAAATATAACCTGAAAGTTTTTTCTCACCCACAAATTTTTTGGATGACTGTGACATTTTATCTATGATTTAATGTGTTTTTTTGAAGTACTCAAGTTCTTATTACTTTAAAAAAATCAAGTATTAAATAGTGTCACAATTGAATAAATGAGATTTTAAAATAAATACGATTTTATTAAATGATATAAAAATCCTAAAAATCTAAAGTTCAGCCAAATAACATATATAGTGATAAAAGTTTTGTAAATTATCCACTTTAGGTTCTCTTGGAATTTTATAGTAATGATATTAACCATGTAGTATAAAAATTGAAGAGGACATGTTAAGATTTAACTTATTTTACAAAAGGGTAAATCTATATTATAAGCTTAATTTAATGACCTAAACATGTATAAAACCAATTGGTTGAGAGGATTTATACCCGTCATCATATTATTCTCAAAAATAAAACAATTTTGAGCTATTATAAATATAAAATCATTTTATAATAAATTAATATTTTACAAGATTTTTCCTAAAGTGCCCCTCACCTCTCCTATAAAAGGGCACCTACCTTTCTCTTTAACTAACACCTCTAAAGCATTTTATTTCAGCCAAAAACTACTAATTTCTCATCCCAACATCCTTCAATTCTTCATATAGGCCTAACATTTTGTAGATATCCATCCAAAAGAGCCATTTTGTTCAAATCAAAAGGAAATACCTAAAGAAGAGGTAATCATTTTATCCCTTCTTTCAAAATTCTTTTATTCTTATACTTATTCTTTATATATTGTTTCCATACCAAAATAATAACTCCAGTACCTTCCATATGGTGATATTTTATTATAATTATGGTAAAACTATATTCCTCCTTTTACTCATCCTACGAAAAACAATATCACCATGTGTGCGTACGTACGGCTTACTGTCTCCACACCGTGGTGTAAATTATTTTTCATGAATACATTATTTCTATGGGTATAATGATAAATATAATGGATGTATGTAATAAATAAAATATTATATTTCTTCTGTAAAATTAATATTCCATCCAATACCATACCATTTAACCATTAATGAAATGATATCATTGTCTATGAGTACGTACGACTTACCATCTCCGAGATGCGATGAGACTCATCTTCCATGTTCAGCATCCCAGAATTATTATAAGAATAAATATTATCAATAAGTATAGAATATATGAAATAATAATTCTAATGTGATAATATATATATATATCATTCAATTACTTCCATTCAATACGATAAGAAAACAGAAACAATTTTCATGCATACGTACGGCCTACTGTCTCCATGAATGGTTTATTCCATTTTATTTATCTACATATTATATATATTTATATAAAAAATATATATGATAAATAAATAATATTTTTCATTATATAAATATTTAAATTATGATCTATGTAATACTATTAAGAATAACAAGTCAAAACACATATGATTAACAAAGCGATTATTACCTGAAATGTTGCATTAACTTCAAATTGTTAATAAACGGGTGATATAAAGTCATAAAAGAATAATATATGATATCATAAATATTATTATGATTCTGATATAAGTTAATAATATTTTAAAAATAATTATACAGGAGTTTCAGACACATATGAAGAGTATTAGATCAAATTTAAGGGTTAATTATTCAATCTCATTATTATCCAAGATAGTTTATGTGTAAGTTCTACTAGGACATATTAATAATCCATGTCCATGTTTCATAAAAAATTAAAAACTAATATTTTAAGGTTTTATGGAAGGTAATCTTTAACTAGATCATCATTTTAAATTTTTTATGGATTTATTTTTTTAAACTATTTAATTAATGTCCATGTTTTCCAAATGATTTTAAAGATTTATTTATATGAACATGATTGTTTTAAAATGTTAATTCCTATCAAAAGTTTCAAATTATTATAATAAAATTTTATTCAAAAATATATTTTAAATGAATTCCATTATAAATTATGTGCTTTTTAAATGATTTCATGGAAAAGGGATATTTCACTCAAAGAGTTTTACTAAGTATTTTAAACTATTTCAACATCCTTTATTGGATATTATTATTAATTGAGTTTTATTTATTACAATACAATCTTCATATTTTATTGAATGAGTTATGATACGTTTGACCGTGGATGTGATATTTTTATACCATTCATGGTTTATGATTGAATTATAAACATTTCTCATGCAATTTTTAATATGAATGTCTATGTTATGTTTCACACTTTTCATATGAGGAATGCATTGGACTTAGTAAGTGATGTGAGGGGCCCGTTATAGCCCCTCTATGAATTGGTAGGTCTCATGAGACAAGCTAGTTTCTTGGCATAAGGCCTTGATAGAATATTTTTGTATGGTCTTTGCATGAGGCCTTGACTTAGTAGTTAAGATGTTCGGCATTATGCATTCCCTTATTATGATATTAGTTATTGATTTTACAAGTGATTATTCGACTAATATAATATACATTTGAATTTTTAAAGGGAATTATTTGATTTATTATTGTCGTATTATGTTGAAGATATTATATTAAAAGGGTTTTGTTTTAGTTTTTTACCTTGATTTATAAGTTTAAGATTAATTGAGATAGCTTCTACTATAATGTTTATCCTTACAGAGCATCTGAGCTCACCCCTTTATTATGTTATATTTTCCTAGAACCCCAAGAAGTGTTTTATAATTTATATTAAAGGTTAAGTAAGTGGAATAATGGTGTTATCAAAGGATTTTCTATGTTGTGTTTTATGTTAGAAATTGTAATGTAATGTTCATGTATGAAATCTATTTTCCAAGACTTCTAAAATGATTGTTCCTTCAGGACATGATTCCTTGTAATTTAGCCAACGTATTATAATCATCCAACAGCTCTGGGCTTCTGTGGTCATGGCATTACATTTACCTTCAGTATCTGGTATCCTAGTTTACGATTGGAGGTGAGTACATGTGAACCCATGTGTAGGATGAGCATACCCCTGTGGTGACGTAGCTTGCTCCGAGATACCAATTCAGTGTTGGATGAAGTAGGTACATGTCGATGGGATTATGGACCCAAATATCGACTTAACTATTAATGACTTGAGTTTCAGGACATCCATCTCAATGCCCTTTCACTGGATGTCCAGGAGATTGGGTTTATGGACCCATGGACCGACTGTTGTTTTGGTTTCATGTTGTTTGATACACATACTAATTAATATTCATATTTATGTATATATATTTAGGTATGTTACAAATACATGTGTACGTATATAGATATAGACATCCATGGTGGCGACTGCCCTGTTGATAGGGATTACAGACTTTATGTTCGATTGTGGTTTCACATTTGGTTTTTATTACCTTTTGGTTGAGTCTTAGTTAGGATGATCACTTTGTTTTTTCATACACTTTATAAGCACAGTTATAGGTTTCTTGTCGGGGTGGCCTGATGAGATTCTTTCCCACATCTTCATGTAAAACTCAGTGTATGTGTAGACCTTGTGTCTTCTTTTTATTTTGATCATATGTTGGATTGTGGATTGGGCTGAGGCCCATTGTGTCATGATTGAGCGGAGCTGGTTGAGTGGTTCTACTGATCAGGCTGGTGTAGTACAGTAGTGTATGGAGATCAGGTATGTGGTTTAGATTAGAGTTAGTAGTAGAGCCATGTACATTTACTTTTATTTTCTTTTGTACTTTTATCTGTATGGTTAGCCTAGTGGGCAACCAATGTTGTATTGTATTTCATTTTTTTTCAAGATTTTATAGCATTTTACTATTACAGATTTTTCTATTTCAGTTGTTTATTTCTTTTTCACTCTATTTACTTTTCACTGTGAATGATACCTTGTTATTTCCACTATTTTTTTACTCTTATATGAGTTTATAGTCTCCCCACTATCAACTCCTAGTCCCTCACTGCTATTCGGCAGCCTCTGGCATATGGGGAGGTGTGCTTGAGGTCAGGTGGTGAACCATCTCGGAGCACCATTTTAGTGGCTTCTCGGCTAAGACGTTACATCAATAACCACAATACAATGTTCACTCATCTTGTGGTGTTGGGATACAAAATTAGGGATACTAAATTTGTGTGGATTTTTATTCAATGTTTTATTTATTCATATGATCAAGTCATCATAAATCTCACCAACAATATCTTGATGGATAAACTTCTCTTCAGTGACATTGTAGCTGTAGTTATTGAAGAATAAATTCAGAACATGAATAAAAAGGATTTAAAAATAACTCCAAACCTAGTGGAGGATCTATAAATAGAGAGATGATACAAGGTGTATCATGGTTCCAATGTGAGTAAAAAACATTGTCGGTCTTAATCAAGTATCAATAATAAAAAATTCACATGTTATAATTATGGAAAAGGGGGAATTTCAAGACTAACTGTTAGAATAAGAATAGTGGTTGAAAGAACCCTCAAATAAATATGTTGAGAAATTATAGAAATAGAGACATTCTATTCAATAAAATGAATATGACTTGTAAATGTCAAAAACATCTCAATAAGGCATGGATAATCAACTCAGTGGATACATAGAACATGAATTCCTAAAGGGAATGATTTGATTAGTATGAACTGATCTTGGAAGGACTTTCTTACATGGGGAATGTTCATAACTTTAAAATTATTGGATTTAGTTCCATAAACATAACAATTCATCACGGTATTGTTCAAATGATCCAAGGATTATTCTATGTGAAGGTCTTAATGAATAACACAATGTATTTGGGATAATTTAATGGTATCAGGTGAAAGATAATGATTATGAATGAAGTGAGAAAGATTGTGAAGTGTGAATTTATAGTGATGAAGATCAATAATGTCATAAATTATATAGAATATATCATTTTACATATATTCTTACATGGTTTTTGAACATAAAAATACAATAATTATAACACAAAGATTGCATGACCAAGTGTATTTGGAATACTAGGTTCATAATACATCAAAAGTCAACTAAAGCATGACATCCTCATTTTATTCTCTATAATGAGATACTAAATACATTTTTGAACAAATAAATACATATAAAATATAGGGGAATATATAAAATAAATTGATTTCATATGACATGACATAAACACGAGTCAAGGATAACTTCCAAGACAATATCACATGCTAGACAATGTCCCGTAATGAATTAGGTTTACTCCCTAATCCCATACAAAATGTCTCAAGAGACAAAAGAATTAACCAATGTTTTAGAGTGATATCTTGGAACTAAAATCATAAAATATTCATAATTTATGTGTTACAGAAAAATTAAACCCATCATAAGTCATAAATAAAAGAATTACCCATGGAAATAGAATGGGTTACATAATCTTTCCTTATATCATAATCAAAGTAAATTTCATAATGAAGGAAATTGAGAAATGAACATAAGGAATGAATTACCCCCATAAATAGAAGGGACAATAATCTAGTTATATATGTGAGAGAAATATATACTGAATTTAGAATAATTCAATAACTTTAAAGGGAGATATAAACTGAGTTAGATAGAGAATGGTCACAACTTGAAGAAATTGTTGGTTTAGAGAGATCCCATACCTTAAGTTCGATTCATCACATGCACTATTTATCTTATTAAATATGAAATATATTATAATTATATAATTTATTAATACAATTTTCCAAGTTTATTGTTACTTTTATTATGTTTACTTTCCTTTTATATTTAGTTACATAGTCATTTAGTTTCATGTTGGATGTTTGGTTGATATTCAGTTCATATGTCCAAAATCACTTAGGTTAGTTGAATGAGGTCCAAGAGATTATTATTTAATCATATATATAATAATAATTAATAAATAATTATATTTTTTATACAACAATTAGAAATTTAAAAACAAACTTGAAATATGTTTATGAAAAAATGATCTACGTTACCATCATGGAGACTATAGGTTATATGTGCGCATGAGTAACATTTACATTTTTCAATGATTGTGATGGAAAAGGGTAGGAGTTATATTATCTTTATATATTTATAATTACATTAAAAATAAAATATTATTTATTTAAATAAACTTATATATACCATTTATGTGATGTGATTATAAAAAAAATAATCACATCACCTTATGAAGTTGGTAATCCACACGTGCGCAAAAAAATACATTATCATCTTTTAATGAATGAAAAGGAAATAAAATATAAAATATATTAATTTCTCCAAATCGATAAATATGTTACAAATATAATATATATAAATTATTAAATCAACATAAATAGTTATGGGAAGAGATGATGGAAAATGAATTGCATCACTTCATGAGACGGTAGTCCATAATACACATTAATGATGGTTCTATTTCCCATTTGATGGAAGAGGATATTGATGTAGGTTGTTTTGTTAAAATAATAAAATATAATTATTTTATAGATACTTATTTTACTATATCATAATATTTTAATAACATTTTAATGAGGTGGAAGGAGAAATAAAAACAAAAATGCTTGGTTAAGAATGATACCTCTTCATTGGACAACCACTTTCTGTTTTCACCAGAATCCTTCCTAGTAGAGTTTTCTAATAAAAAATGGATTCTTGGATGTGATAAGGTAGTTAAAGAATGTATTTTGGTTGATATTTACTAGAAAAAAAAAGTATTTCTATTTGTGGAGAGGATAGTAGGGGAGGTTCCTTTTTATAAGTGGGAAAGAGCATTATTTTTATATTTACCCAAAACTATTCAAAAATGGGAAGTCAATCTCAAGAAAAGTTCTTATAGAATTTTTAAATAATGGTTTATGATGAGGATAATTTCAATACACACATAAAAAATAAAAAAATAAACATTTTTTAAACATCTTATTCTCTTTATATTTATGGTTACTATATTTTACCATTTTAGTTTTCACCACGATAACTTGTTTTTACTTAGGGAATTTAACCATTAAAACTGAAAATAAAATGAGACTTATTATATAATATATACCCAATTATTATAAATATGAAATCCAATTTATAAAATAAACCTACATGTATGTGTAAAATTAATTTTAACAAAAACGCAGGTAACATGAATAACCTCATTTTAGCCATAACTGTGGTAATTAATTTTTTCTATTTTTACTATTCGTAATGATAAAAAATTAATTTGGATTTATTAACAAATTTTAATTATTATGATTAAAAATATGGAATCTATTTTATCAAATAAAATTAAATGAATTGGCTTAATTTAATTTAAAATTAAACCTATATTACATGATGAAAAGCTGGTTTCCAAGAAAATACATTTTTCAAGAAATAAATGATATCATATTAACTATATGAATAGAAATAATACTCATTTAAATTTAAATATATATAAACATAATAATATATAAATTTCATTTAATTTTTCATTACTATATTTTATTTAAATTAATTAAAAAAGGATAAACATTATGCACTTAAAAATAGTTTACAAAAAATTATTTTTTTCTTAAAAATAATCTTATACCAAAATCATGAAAATTAATGATTCAAATGAAGATAATTATATTATTATAACTAAAATTTTCATATTTAACTTTAATTTCAATTAAAAAATATAATGGGACTTTTAAATTACATTATTTAATAAAAATAAACGATTGTATTTGAAAAATCAGTAATTTTCAATATTCATTGAAAAATCAATAAGTTCATAAAAATAAAAAAAATCACCCTAAGTTAAATTAAATATGATAATTTTTAACATTATATATTTTTTATAAACCTAATTATATTATTTTTACAAAAATCAATAAATATTTTTTTAAGAAAACATATTTTTTTAAGAATAAAATGTCATATTAAAAATATGAGTGCTCATTTACTTATAATTTATCCATAAACTTTTTTTGACTCAGAAATAAATATATTTCATAAATTAGATAATCCAATTAATACCCAATAATTTAATTTCTGGTTATAACAGTCATATTTATTTAATCATGGTTCATTTAGGCTTATTGTTGCATTTCATATACGCTATAAAACATAGTTAAAAAACTCATAGTGTTGCATTCTTACCACATTAAATAATTTAACCCTAAAAATATCATATTAAATAAAAATGTGAAAATTATCGAGGGTACTTTTACTTCATGGCTTCCTCTAGTTCCCAGGTTTCCTCATTATATGTATGGTTCTACCATATCAGATTAACTAGGTGAGTGGTTTTGTTATGTAGATCTTTATCTCTAAAATCCAAGATCTTCATTGAATGATCCTCATAAGAGAAATAATTTTCCAATTGCACAATCTTGGTATTTACTACTTGTGAGTGATCTAATTTGTACATCTTTAAGTGGGATATATGGTATACACCATGTACTTGAGAAAAGTTAGGTGGGTGTTCCAGTCAATAAGACACAACTCTAATGCGATCAAGAATATCAAAGGAGATATTGTGCATGAGAGTTTTATTTACCTTGTTAAAAAATCTCATGACTCTCTTACAAGGAGATATGAGAATAAAAACTTTATAGTATCCTTAAAATCTAGGTTTCATCGATGATTTCCAGCATATCTCATCTTTCAACTCTAATAAGTCATAATGTGTATCAGAATGATCTTGAAATTTTCTACCATTTAATCAACAGTTTCATGTCCCAAAAACTTTCCTTCACCAAATTCACCCAACACATAGGTTTTATAAATCAATTCCCATAAATGGATTCATAATGAGCATGTGGGAGATTATTCTATAACATGGAGGTGAATCTTATATCATGATCAGATACAATCAAAAGTGGTTTTCCATGTATCTTCATCACATCTCTGATTTATATCCTTTAATGTTGATTGATTTTTAAGTAATATTTAATTGAAATGAAGTTATCTGTATTTGTAAGATGATCCACTACAGCCCATATGGATTTATTTCCTCTTTATTTCATTATAAGATTAGTGATAAAGACCATGGTGACATTTTCCATTTCCATGTAAGTATGGGTAATGGTTCCATCATCCCCTTACAATTTTCCATTTGATCCTTCCCTTACTAACATACCACAAACCATGATTTATATTTTGTAGTCTCTTTCATCATAATGTCCAACCGATAGTGCTCTCAAAGATATCTATACATCTACATGCCCTACGGGTGGATGGAGAATGTTGGGCTAGGTGAATCATTCAAAATATCATTAATTATCTAAAGATATTATAGTAAACATACTCATAACCCAAATATTACAACTCATTCTTCAATAATTTTGAACTTCAAGGATTTACCTTTTTTATAGCTTTAACCTTCTTCTAAATTTCTACATCATCCCTTTGATCATCCTTCATATTCTCCACAAGGGATGTTTTATACATCATTTGAGAAAATATTGATGATATTCCTTGATTTATAAATGATTCACATGTCCATTATTTTCTAGTTTAAGAATATTGGATCCTTCTCAATTCTAATTAGCAATAATGTTTATGAATCCTTTTTAATTATAATACATGCCACTTTATTTTCTTTCCCAGGATAGTTGTGGAATGATAATTCATACTCCTTGATCAAATATATGCATATTAATTTATTAAAATTAAACTTATTATGTATAAATATATATTTTAGTCTCTTATGATCCATATATATTTCATTCTTCTCCCTATAGAGATAATGGAACCATATTTTCAACGTAAAGATCATTGAAGATAACCTAAAATCTTGTGTTTCATTGTTATTTTCTTAAACATTAAAATAACTTATGTAATCCCTTATCACTTTATAATTTTTCATTATTACATATCTCAAACCCTTCTTTGTATCATTAAATATACCACAAAAAGTTCCCTACTTGATGGATGATTGAGGTCTAGTAAAGTGATAAGACTCTTTTTCTTCTCCTTAAAACTCTCTTCACATTCATGGGTCTAAAAAAATTAATCTATTTTGAGTTAGAATTGTTAGTGGGTCTTAGAATCATTATAATTTTCTAAAAAATCCTTGGTAATACTCATCTAGTCAAATTAAACTATAGATCTTTGTTAAACATGTTGTTATGGGCCATTTATAAATTTCCTTTATCATAGAAGGGTCCAAAAAATCCTTTTATTGGTGATAATATTCCCCAAGAATAATTATTCCTTCATATAACACTGAAATTTATTATAATTTTCATATACACTCTCTTTTATCGAATCTTCATCATTGTATTCAAATGCTTCTCATGATCATCCTTGATTTTGGAGTGTATCAGAATAACATCTATATGGAATACCATAAATTTATAGGGGTAATATCTAAATACTCATTCCTTAAGTCCATAAATATTTAGGCTGAATTAGTGAGTCTAAAAGGCATCACTAAGAACTTATAGTGTCCATACAGTGTTCAAAAAGATGTTTTGGGAATATCTTCATTTTTTGAATTTATTTTTTGATATCTTAACTAAATTTCCACTCCAGAGAATTAATGTACCCATGTATTTGATCAAAAAAGTATTCTATCTCTAGAAGAGGTACATATTCTTTGTCAGGATTTCTTTAGATTTCATGATAATAAATACAGAGTCCTAATTATTCATCCATCCTCGTAATGAAGAGGAACATCCAACCATATGGTGAAGCACTGGGGTGTATAAAAACCTTTTTATAGATTCTATTGTATCTTCCTTTTCAAATATTCCAACTCAATTATGGACATTATATAAGGAGTATTATATATTTGTAGAAATCCATGTATAATTTTGTTTGAGAACTCAACCTCTCAGTCAATAGTAAGTCCAGACAACTCTTCAAGGAATACATCATTATAATCCCTCATAATGGGCATTTCATCAAACATGATTATCTCTTTGATCTCAATCATTTTATCTAGATATTTTTTCTCATAAGAAAATTATATTCATTATTGAACATAATATTATAATTAATTCTCCTTATTACAATTGTATAAAATCAGAGGATGACTTGAGATTGGAATAGTGATCTCCCAATCTCAATTGTTAATATTGGATTTATATAAGGACAACCAATCCATGCCTAATGTGGAATAAAAATCTACTAAAGGAAGTGATATGAGCTTTTTTGATGATTTAGTCCATAAATAATGACTGGGGAAGATTTATATACTTGGATGCAACAATTTACACATTTATTATTATCATAGATAGATTAATCCCCATGTTTTGATGTGATGTTAAAATACTTTGACTAAACATGAAATATATAAAATAATGCATAGAACCCAAATAAAATACTATGTTTACTATTCATGAAAAAATAACTAGAATATCTATTACCACATCATTTTCAAAATCCACCTCAGCAGTAGTGATAGCATATTCCCATTAATTTCTCTCTAGGACATGGATTTTTTTCATTGATTGTTTGTGAAAACCCATAGCTTAGGGAATTGGCCTGTATAATGTATGTATTCCTTTCAATAAAAACATTATACCACTGTTTGAGTATTGATATAAAAATTCATTTATTATTCAATGTTTTTGGGCTTCTTCATTTCTATTTTTCATTGATGTGCTCGATTCCCCTTTTTCTATATATATAACATATCCCAGTTGCCTTCAGAGAGTTTCCAAGATGCTTTTTATGACACTATTGACAAGCGGGGTGTTTGGTTTTCATTCCACTAAGGGATTATCTGTTGATCCTCTTGAATAAAACTTACTTTTATTCTTTTTATCTCTAGGCCCATGAGACTACTGAGAGTCTCCAATTTCCATATCAGCCTTAGTGAAAAAAATTAACAATATATTCATTGTATTCAATGTACTAAATCACTAATTATTTTCATAGACTCGGGATTAACCCACTAAATAAAGACACCACCTTACATTTAGTGTTTATGAAAAATTTGAAGGTGTGTCGTGCAAACCTTTTGAGGTTTTCCTCATATGACCTAATAGAATCATCTTCATTTTGCATCATTTTGAGAAGGTCCCTCTCTATTTTAATATGAGATTTTAGGGAAATTTTTTATTGAAAAATATTTTATTTATATATTCCAATTTCATGGAGTCAATATCATTTTCAGAATTTATATTCTTGATCAGTGTCCACCACTGATCGACTTCCCCCACATTGTGATAATTGGCCAGCACAACTTTTTCTTTCTCTAAGAATTAGAAGAAAGAGAATATCTTCTCAATTGTGTTAATCCATTGTTCCATGATGAGGGTATTAGAATATAAACTAAAGGTAGGAGGCCTTTATCACCTAAAATACTTGGATGAAACATTCAATTTTTTTGGAGGAGGAGGGAATTATATCTGATTCAAGTTATTATTCATAACTTGATCCAGTTCAGGTTGTGTGGCTATGATTTCCATATATCCCACTCCCATAATGTTTGGTATATAATTGGGTAAATCATCACATTGCCTATCACATTTGTTGTTGGAACAGTTTTTATCTTCTCCCTCTATAAATTAAGAAAAATAGATAAGATTACATTAACTAATAAAAATACAAAAGGTGAAATTAATCATAAAAGGAATAACCTATAAATGATAATTATATCCTAAATTATGAGTATCCAAGTTTCAATATATTCTATCCATGGTAATATTTTCTATTGTGTTTTCTAACCAAACTATATGCTAAATTCCTTCATAATTGTTCATAAATAGTTTTTGAATTTCAAAAACCTATCTCCTTAGAGTGCCAAACCAGGTGTGTAGAAAAGACAGTTGTCATGAACTTGGTGATTAATGAGTAAAATCCTGATGTTCCCTTTTCATATTTATTACCCCTAGGTATAACTATGGTAGATCCATATCCACTAATAGTGTCTATTAAGGGATTTAATTTCTTGGAAACCACGCACTATAAACAGCAAAAAAAATCATGATATTTTTTAATATTCAGACTTATTCTTATGGTTCTCACTAAATTATTATATTCCTAATATCCAAATATTACTAGACAATTATCTGATACAATATGTAGTGATCCAATCATATTTCACATATTATTACATGATTTTAAGCATAAATATTCAATGAGAGAAACACAAATATCATGAGTCCTAATTTATTGGGAATACTAATTTTATAATACATTAAGGGATATGAAATATGAAGTCATTAGTTATTATCTATATTTATATTCTAAATCTATTTGTTATCTTAAATATATTTGAGCTCTTAAAGCTTCATTGGATTACCTAGGGAATACATAAAATAAATAGGTAAGCTAAAAAACAATCAGGTTGAAAAGGAGACATAACTTGTTTGTCAAAGGTATAAGATGATATCAAAAAAGATAATGTGAATGAGTAATAACCTCAAAGAATCCCATAAAAACATGGTATTATAAGATCAAATCATCATAAAAAGGATGGTGCATACATATAACATTACATAAACCTAAGTCAAGGATAACTTCCTAGACAAAATAACATGGTGGAAAAAGTCCAATGATAGATTAGGCTTACTCCCAAATCCCATAAATAACATATCATGAGACAAAAACCTAACCCAATACATTGTAATTCTATTTGGGCCCTCCCATCATAAAATTTTCTTAATTTTTTGTGTGCAACAAATAAAAAAATCAATGATAAGGAATAAACATAATAATTTTCCATTAAAATAAAATGGGTTGTGTAATCTTACCTCATATCATAATCAAAGTAAATTTCATAATGAAGTCACTGAAAAATGAACATAAGGCATGTATTACCCTATAAAAGGATTGGTGAATAAAATATGAATATATATGATAGACATATATACAACATTTTGATTTATTTAATAACCTTAATGGTAGAGAGTAAGTTGGTTATGGGGAGAATTTTTGTAACATATCATTACCAATCTATCAGGTATGTCTTTAACCTCAGTTTGTTTTTACTTTTATCATTTTTTATAGATGGTCGTGGAGGAATTTGGAGGATACCTATAATTGAGAAGTCTTATATTTGATGGAATCTTAGATTTAATTGGTTTTTTCTACAGGTTTTAGGATTTTTTTGTGTCGTGTAACTAGGTAACACATCATATAAGTATTTTTGGGTACAATTTGTGAAAGTCTTCATGCTATGAAAGGTTAAACATTGTAAAGAGGAGTTTCATGTCTCGAATGTTTTTAATATAAAATTTTTAATCTGAGGTGATGGATTTTGTAGTGTACCTAAACACCATGGATTTCATAAAGTGTAAAGTAATTTAACATCATGTAATTCCTCAATCAAGGATGTTTTAGGGTTTTGTTTGTGTTTTTTGTGCTCATTCAACTATTATTTATCCTTTTCTATCGAACTGATGCTCCTCTTTGGCAATTTTTAAAGACATTGTTCCTTTCTAGATTGATCTATTTAGCATTTGATGTTCATTGTAGTTGTGATGTGTCTCTCCAAGTGAGTGATCTTTCTGATTCTTCATTGCTAAATATCATGGTAGTGGTCGTGGGTTTCATTATCAAATCTATTGATCTAAATTGGTGTTTCTTCTTGTCTTCTTCCAATATCCATTGTGGGGTCTCATTTCGGAGGTCATTCCTTTGTTTTTTATGGTGGTGGTGGTGTTATTTATTGAGTTTTGTGATATTACCTCTCCTCTTCCAACCCTCTTTCTCAATTGATTTAATCCTAAGATGTGTGTATTGGATTCTAGGGCCTTCATTGACATCGTTGGATTTTCATTGTTATTTGATCCTGTTATGGGTGTGTGTGACCAGTGTTTTGAGGTAGGTGGTTATTTATCTATCAAATGTTTGATAAAATATATTTTTCCATTATCATAAATTGGATTACAAATAAATTGGGTCAAAATTTTCATGATTGTTTGGGGGTGTTGGAATGAGATTTTAAAAAAATTGGTTTTCCTAGGTTTTTGATAAATGGAAAGAAAATGGGTATTTTCAAAGCATTGAAAATGGTTTTCTAAAATGGTTTTCAAATTATTTTTGTAACATTGAAATTGTTTTTAAAATGATCACATGGGTTACCTTGGTTACTAGGTGGAAGGTTTATCTTGAGGCCATCATCCATTATGAGGGTTCACTTTCTGGGGTGTTCCTCTTGTCCTATAGATTATATCATTAGATCGAGGTACATATATGATGTCCGAGTTTCACTTTATGGGGTGTTTCTATAGTATTGGATCATAGATTATTGGATTTAGGTACCATAGTTAATTGTTCATAAAATTATGGGTATGAGTAGTCTGCTACATGACCTTTTGTATTCCCTTAGTGTTGTGATGACTGTGCTACTACTATTGTTTTAAATTGCTTGGATTTAGACTATTTTATACTTGACATACATGTGGATTCTTATGAATTATGATATGGGAATTTTGATTTCAAATTGATACACATGCTTCTATTTTAGAATTTTTTTAAAGAGGAAATTTTCACCATGTTTTCTATAAAGATTATTTACTTCCTATCATTCCTTGGTTGTTTTTAAATTCAATATATAGGAATTTTTATATAGATACATTCTATGGATCACATGTGTAGTATCCTATTGATAATTTTAGGTCACACCGTCTACACTTCTTTGGTGTTGTGTAGACCTTTGTATGTATTCCATTTCAGGGAAATGTAATTCATTATATTGAGGTAGGGAGATTTCATGTTAGGTGGGTTGGATAGCTATTGGTGAGATGGTGTGGGTTCGTTCACACCATATTTTAGAGTAGTTTTTTTATTTTGGTCATTTTCATTTAGACTTTTCCTTTGGATTTTTTGTTACTTTTGTAGTTGTTTTGTTTCCATTATCTTTTTACATTTATGTAATATATTCATCAGTCTTCCACTGTTTCTTTATGCTTCATGTATATATATGTCTTGTGTTATGTTCAGGTCGGGAGAAATCATTCTCTCTGGGTTTTTTTTCGATACCCGGGTGCTTATCACCATCCCATGGGTATTGATAATTCCCTTAGAGTATGTGACATAATGGGTTAGGTGCCTGGTTTGAGGGTAACTCTGGTCGGTTCATTGAAATTTGGTATATGCGGAATGTTTGTCTTGAAGAGTCCTTGTCTTAGGACATCTATTAGATTATATATAGGATTTTTTGGACTTGGGAGATATGTTGCGATGGGTTTCTAGCCAACTCCTATTTTAATAAAACTCAATTTTTCATAGGAAGTTGGGATATATGTCTCTAGTATTGGGTTTTGTTTTTAATATCACTTTCTGATTATGGGTTTTTTGGTTTGAATTGAGTTTTGTTCTGTTGTCTAATCATTCTTATGTTTTGGTAAACAATAGTATGCCTCTGATATGTCTTCCACGAGTTCCTCAGTGAGGTCTAGCTGATGATCCATAATGGAATCAACCTATATATTAAAATCTCATCGAGACTATTTTATGGGAAATCCATGTTGTCAATCATGATGTACCACTTGTTTAGAATGCAATTGTTGTGGTATAGCCAAGAGTTAGAGGAGAGAGAGATCGATTATGGAAATTCTTGTGTGAGAAGACAACATCGGTTTACAGAATGATTGAACCTCAAGAGGCATAGTACTAGCTAGATATGATAAATCAAATATTCAACTACTTGAAGACACCTGAGAATATTTAGGGGAAGTCTATAGCATTTAGGCTCGAGGGTTCTAGCAAGCAATGGTGAGATTCTGTTGTCCAAGAAAATAGACATGTGGTCCTGGATTGAAAGGCTTTCAAAACCCTATTATTCCATCATTTTTTTAAAGAGTCTCTAATTTTGTTGATGTCTATAGAGTTCCTATCTTTATAATAGGGTGAGAGTTCAATTTTTTATACACCAACCTATTTACTGAGCTTGTCTATTTTTTCTCCAGACGTAGTGAATATTGACCAGTTGGTGGATCAGATGTACCTTAAGGGATTGCGACCGCATATCAGATCATAAGTGTTTATTTTGAATCTTTCTACCTATTTGAAGATAGTAGATAGATCTATGATGGAAGAGTTGGATATCAGGGGAAAGGTTGGTTTTCCTAACCCTTCTCTTCCATCTAGTGGCAGTTTCAGTGGAATTCATAGGAAGAAGAGGAAGTGGAAGGATCATCATAGAAGTGGTGGTGGTGGGTCTCAATAGTGAGACTCCTCCTCACCGTCTACTATGGATGGAAGTGTGCCTCTAACTTACTATCAATTTGGAAAGGTCATAAACCCCAAAAAAAATTCATATGCTCACAAATACATGAAAAAAAATATGGATGTATTGGTCATTTACAACATTTCTATCAGGCTATGACTATGCCTCATTATGGTCTGGGTTCATCGGCTCCAAATTCTACTACAACATAGTCATAATATTCAAGGACTATACAGATGTAGCCAAATTCCTAAGGAGTAAATCACTTTAACACAGTAGATGAGTGTCTAGAATAAGTCCATGCAGGTTCGACGATAGTGAGAGGTGTATCCTTATTACATATTCCATAGTAATTTCTTTAGATGAAACAGGTTCCTCCAACTCATTTATATCTTAATGTTTTTTTATGTTATTAAAAACCAAACAGAACATACTCCCTTTTTAATGGAGTTAGAGACACCTATTGGTAAGAGGAAAGAGTAGGAGTTATGATGTCATTCTTATTCGTTAATGATGGAGAATATGTAGTTGGTCTAGGATTTTCTCATTCTTGATCCGGATCTACTTGACGTTATTATCAATATGGACTGGTTTGTCTCTCATCGAGATAAGGTTGATTGTTATCATATATAATTTTCATTTTATACTTTCGACGGGATATCTCATGTGCTTTAAGGGGAGTGGGAGGTCTTACTCATCCAGTACGTAGGATTTTTTGTCTTCTATTCAGTTTGTTCTTGATAAAGTTTCATTTATTGTTAATCATCCCATTGTTTTTTTGGTACTTTTCTAACATTTTCCAAGATGACTTCTCTGGTCTTCCTCTAAATAAAGAGGTAGAGTTTATGATTTACCTGGTGCTAGGTACGGAGCTAATATCAACACCTTCTTATCATATGGGACTAGAAAATTCGAAAGAGGTCAACATTCTCTGGGGAAACCTTTTAGAAAAAGGTTTTTTTTTTACCCTGGTGTTTGGCCTTGGGTATCCCCTAAGACCTTTTCTAGTAAGGTAGGTGATTCACTTATGTTTTTTTGGACTATCTGAAGTTGAACCAGGAAATAGTTAAGAACGTGTATCATTTGCCTTATGTGGAATATTTTTTTGATCAGTTAAAGGTGGAAAAGTGGTTCTCGAAGATTGAAATTTGTTCGTGTTATCATCAACTCAGAGTTTGGGAGTTTTATATAATGAAAATATATTTTAGAAGAAGGTATGTCCATTATGAATATATTGATATTCCTTTTGGTATGACTAACACTCTTATTGTTTTTATAGATTTGATGAATCAAATATTACATTAATATCTTGATACTTTTTTGGTAGTGTTCGTGGATGATCTTCAAGTTTATTTGAAATCCAAGAAAGAGCAAAAGTACCATCTGAGTTTGGTTCTAGAAGTTATGAGAAGTCATTATTTGTATAAAAATATTTCAAAGTGTAGTTTCAGGATTCAATAAGGGAAGTTCATAGGGAAAGGGATTTCATAAAATGGCTTATCAGTTGATCTATAAATGGTGAATGTTATTTGGACATGGAAGGAACAACAAAATTTATTTGAGACATGATAATTCCTTGGTCTAACTGGATATTATCGACGATTTCTTAAGGAATTATCTAAGGTGGAATCACAATTTACTTCTCTTAAAAGGAAAGTGGTGAAATTAACATGGGATGAAAAGTTTGAGTCTTATTTTGATGAACTGAAATGAATTCTAACATTAGCTTCTATTTTGATCTTACCTAATCCCAATAAGGGGTACGTGGTTTTTCGTGATACTTCAAGTGCTATTTTGGGATGTGTACTTATGAAAGATGACCTTGTGGTAGCTTATAACTCTCATCATCTGCAACTATATGAGATAAATTACCCCACTCTCAATTTAGAGCTTGTTGTAGTTATGCATGCACTTAAATGTTGGCAGCACTATCTCTTTGGGGAGAGGTTCATAATCTTCTTTGGTCATAAAAGTTTGAGTTATATTTTTCCCAAAAAGGCATAAATATCACACATATATGATGGTTAGAATACCTTTAGATGTTTGACTTCAATATATTCTACTCCTTGGGGAAGGGAAACATCATTGTAGATGATCTAACCAGGAATGTACCATCAAGGGCTATTCTGGAATCCAAGGAGGTGTTGAATCTTATGGGGATTTTCACTCAATTGCATATGGATTATCATGATGATGTTTTAGGTATGGTTTTGACCAGTTTTCAGTTATCATCATCTTTCCTGGAGTATATTTTTCATATTTAGCAGCATGGTAATGAGTTTAGTAGTGTTCGAGAAAACCTTTATTGTTGGGAGATCATTTCTGGTTGGTCTCTTTCATTAGATGGTATGATCAACTTTATGAATCAGGTTGTTGTCCTAGTATCCGTGAGGATTTTAGTCTTGTTAAATTGTCATATCACATTGTGTCCCATTTATCGAGGAACTAAAAATATGTATAATGACATGATATAGAGATTCTACAGGCTGGGTATGAAGCATGACATTTCAGATTATGTGTCCCGTAGTTACACCTTCCAATGGATAAAGACATAGAACTTAAAACCTTATGGTTTTCTTCAGCCTCTTCTGGTGATGATCTATAAATGGGATGTGGTATCTATAGATTTTTTTTGTTAGATAAACCATGAACTCCCTATTGGAATAATGTTATTTGTGTGATCATTGAGTTATTAACGAAGTCTTCTCATTTAATTATGATCAAGGATTCCACCAAGGTTGAAGATCTTGTTAGGCTATATGTGTATGAGATTTTGGGGTTACATGGGAGTACTTATGTCATTATTTTGGATATGGATCCTTGGTTTACCTTGAGGTGCTATTAGAGTCTCCAAGAGACAATGTGAACTTAGGTAAAGTTGAGCCCAACTTACCATCCTCAGATAGACGGTCAGAAAAAGAGAGTAATTCATATCATTGACGATATGATTTGTGCCTATGTTCTTGACTCCGGTGGATCATGTGATATATATATCTGACTGGTTGATTTTTTTTACAATAAAACATACCATTCATTGAATATAATGGATCCCTTTGAGGTATTGTATGGTCAACCGTGCAGATCACCTTGTTGTTTTGCTGTGGTGGGCGATGTAGCTTTGGTTTGACCAATTATGGTTTAAGAGACATCCTTGAAGATTTAGTATGTAAATTGATATTTTTTTATATCCCTGAGTCAACAAAAATCATATACAGATCAGAGACATCATCCTATAGATATTTCTATTGGTGAATGGGTTTTATTGAACATTTCTCCTCGATTTTTTCATCATCAACTTGAAAAAAAATGATAAAGTTGGATCTGACATATGTGGGACCATTTGAGATCACTGAGCAACTCAGAAAGGTTTCTTATCAGTTAGAATTTCAAATTCAGATGATGGGTATTCATGATTTTTCCCATATGTCTCAACTTAGGAAGTATCACCCTTATCCCACTCAAGTTTTGAGTTGGGAAGAATTGAGTTAGATTTATATGTTTCTATTCTGGAGAAACCAGTTTAGATCATTGACTCTCAAGTGAAATCCTTGAGTGGCATGTCAATTATATTGGTCAAATTTCTATGGAAACATGGATTGAATTCTAATGAGAACTAAGAACATGAGTTGTTAATGAAGAAGAAGTGGCCTCATCTTTTTCTAGGGATTACATCTTCCATTGGACTTCCAGGGGTTGGAATGTCTTTATAGTGGGGATCTTGTAACATCCAGTTACAAATCTATCAGGTATTTCATTAAACTCTTTGTGGTTTCCCTTTTCTCGTTGTCTTTAGTGTTCCAGGAATGAATTGGGAGGATATGTATAATTGTGAAGTAAAAGATTTGTTAGACTCTTAGATTTAACCAGATTTTTCTGTAGTCTGAAGGTTGGTTTCACAACGTGTAACTAGGTTACAAGTTGTGTAAGTGTTGTTGGGTACAATTCACGAAATTATTCACACTGTTAAACGTTACATGTTGTGAAGAGGAGTTACATTTCGTGAATGCTTTAAATATCATATTTTTAATCGAAGGGAATATATTTCTCAGCATACTTGAACACCATAGATTTCACAGCGTGTAAATGAATTTCACATCATGTAATTACCTAATAGGGGATGTTTTAGAGAAATCCATCAAGGTTTTGGGTGACAATTAGATCATTCATTCTCATTTTCTATTGATCTTAAGCTCTTCTCCCGTGATTTTGGGAGACACCATTCCTTCCAGATCGATTTGTTTGGTGTTTGATCTTTGTTATGGGTATGATGCATCTCTCCATGTGAGTGATATTTTTTGATTCTTTATTGGTATAGATCATTGTAACACCCTTGGGTTAAGTTATTAGATATTTTGATCTAAATTGATGTTTCTTATTTTCTTATTCTGTGATATATTGTGTGATCATGTTCTAGAGGTCATTCCTTTGTTGGTCGTGGTGCAGTGGGAATTCTTTGTGGAGTTATGTGATTTTTCCTCTCCTCTTACAACACTGTTTATTAATTGAATCAATCCTAATATATTTATATTATATTCTAGGGGCTTCATTGACATCGTTGGGTTTTTTTGTTGGTGGACATCATTGTGGGCATGTGAAACACATGTTATGAGGTAGTTGGTTTTGTCTCTAGCCTATGTTTGATAAAATGTATTATTCCATTCTTATAAATTGGTTTATAAATAAATTGGTATTAAATTTTCATGATTTTTTGGGTGTGTTGGAATGAGATTTTGAATAAAATTGGTTTTCTTTGTTTTTTGATAAATGGAAAGAAATGGGATGTTTTTCAAAGTATTGAAAATGGTTTAGTGAAATGGTTTTGTAATTATTTTCCGAAAATTAAAATGGTTATCAAAATGAGAACATGGATTACATTAGGTACCAGGTTTAAGGTTTAGCTTGATCTAATCTTCCATTATGAGGGTTCACTTTCTTGGGTGTTCATCATTCCCTAGATTGTTGATCATTGTCTATAAGTATGGATATGATGTTGGGGTTTCACTTTCTAGGGTTTCTTCCAAGTCATAATGTATAGATAATTGGCCTCTATAACCATAGTTAAATGTTCATAAAATTATGGGTATAATTAGTCTCATTCCTAACCTTTTGTATTCCCTTAGTATTTTGATACATTTATTGCTACTGTTGTTTTTTATTTCTTGTAATTGGACTATTTTACCCTTGATGTACATGTTAATTATTTAGAATTATTATATGGAAAATTTTCATTTAAATTGATATTCCTTCAATTGTTTTAGAATTTTGATAAATAGTAAATGTTTACCCTATTTTTTATAAATCTCCTTTACTTACTTTCAAGACATGGTTGTATTTAAATTGAGCATACAAGAATTATTATACAAATACTATTTATGGGAAACCTTAGTGGGATCATATTGAGCCTATTATCTCACACCATTAGCTTCTATTTAGTGGTGTGTAGACCTTCGTATGACATCAATTTTAGGGAAAGGCAAGGTCTTGTAGTGATGTAGTGAAGATTCGTGTTAGCTAGGTTGGGTTTCTGGTGCTGAGATGGTGTAAGTTCATCCACACCATATTTTGGAGTAGCTGTTTCATTTTGGTCATTTAAAGTTGTAATTTTCCTTTACTGTTGGAATTTTCATTTTGGAGTTTTGGTTAATTTTTTAGTTATTTTATTCTATTTTAATTTTATAGTGATGTCATATATTCATCACTCTTTTGATATTTCTTTCTGCTTTTTGTATATATATGATTTTTATTTAGTTTAGGTTGGGTGAAATAATTCCCTCTAGTTTGTTATTCGATTCCTTGGTGCTTGTCTATATCCTGTGGGAATCGGGAATTCCCTTCAGGTATGTGATATAATGATTTAGGTGTCAAGTTTGAGGGTAACCTAGGTCGGTTCTTTATAATTTCCAAAAACTGAAGAAAAGGGTGGCTTACAGAGACCCCATAAATTGAGTATAATTATTTATATAAATCATTTATATTCATGAATATTAAATTATGTTAAATATTTTGTTTCCTAAAGAGAATTTCCAATTTTCTTATTCTATTTATTTTATTTATTATCATTTTATATTAATTTACTTAATCATTTATCTTCATCCTGGATGTTTTGAAGATATTCAGTTCATATGTCCAAAATCACTTTGGAGAGTTGAATATATTCAAAGTGTTATTATTTCAACAAATTAAAAATAATAAATGTTAAATAATTATAATTTTTATACATAAATAATTCTCTTAAAATCAATCATGAAACATTTTTTTTAAAAATTAACTACACTACAATCATTGAGACGGTAGATTGTAGGTACACATGAGTAACATTTCCATTTTTCAAATATCATGCAAGAAAGAAGTAATGTTTTATTTTATCTTTAAAAATTTTAATTATATCATAAATATAATTTTATTTTCTTATGTAAACTTATATATACCTTCTCTTTGATGAGATAAAAAATAAATCATATCACTTTGTGGAGGTGGTAATCCACACATTCTCACGAATGAAATTATCATATTTTAATGAATGAAAAGGAAAGATAATATATGATAAATTTATTTTTATATAATGATATTTATTTCATTAGTCTAATATATTTACATTAAATTGATCACCATAAATAACCATGAGAGGATATGATGGAGAGTTAATTACATATTTTCACGATGTGGTAGTCTGTTGTACTCATGAATGGTGATTTCAATTCCTATTTGATAGAAGAGGATATGGATGTAGGATATGTCATTAACATAACATCATAAAAATATATATTAGATAATTATTTTGTTATATAACCATGTTTTAATAATATTTTAAGGAAGTGGAAGAAGAAATAAAAAAAATACTCTCAGTTAAGAGAGATACCTTTTATTTAGATAACTACTTTATATTTTCACCAAAGCCTTCCTAGGAGAGTTTTCAAATAAAAAACAATTCATTGAAATTGAAAGGTAATTATGGAATTTATTTGGTCAGTTATTTTCTAAATAAAAATGTGTTTTAGGTTTAAATAATAGGGGAGTGTAGGTTCCCTTTTTTAAGTGAGAAGGATTGACATTTTTGTAAATAATAAAAATTATTCAATAATGTTAAGTCACTCTTAATAATAGGGCCCAAATAATTTATAAATAATGGAGTGGGGGATGATAAGGTCAATACACATATCAATCATAATTAAAAAACATTTTCGAAACATGTTATTCCCCTTATATTTGTGGTAACTCTCTTTTACCATTTTACATTTCACCATAGAGACTAGTTTTTACTTAGCTAATTTATTCTTCAATGTTAAAAATAAAATGAACCTTATGATATAATTGGTCCTAATTTATCTAAATTTTATTTAAAATTTATCAAAATAAATAATATATGTGTATAAAATTCATTTTAACATAAGCGGATGTGACGTGTCAAAATTTTTTTAACCTTAGCCCCAGTAATTTCTTTTTTATGATTTTTACTATACCTTATGACAAAACATTAAGTTGAAATTATTAACTAAATTTATTCATTAAAATTAAAAATATTTAATCCATATTATAAAATTAAATTCATAAAATTCATGTAGTTTAATTTAAAATTAAACCTATAAAATGCAATGAAAATCGGTTTTTTGGGATAAATGTATTTTCAAGAAATAGATGATCTTATATTTTCTCTGTGAATACCAATCATACTTATCATAATTTAAATTAATATAAATATATATATAATATATACATTTAATTTAAATACTTCATTAATAAATGTTATTTTAGTTAATTAATAAGGGATAAACTTTATGCACTTAAAAACAGTTTGGAGAAAACCACATCTTTAAGAAAAAAATAAAATATTAACGAAATCATGAAAATTACCGATTAAGATGAATTTAATTAGATTATTTCAATCAAAATGGTTAATATTTCACATTAATAAAAAATAAAAAATATAATTGGACTTTTATATTACTTTATTTATTGAAAATAAATGATAGAATTTGAAACATCAGTAATTTTTACTATTCACTAAAAAGAAATAATTTTAGAAAAAACACAAAATTTCACCTTAATGTAATTTTCATATTATAACTTAAAATTTTATATCCTTTTTATAAAAATATTTTTATTATTTTATCAAAAACAAAACAAAAAACATTTTTGAAGAAAATATAATTTTTTTGAACAGTAAAATGTCTTATTAAAAAAATGAGTTCTTATTTCCTAAGAATTTATCAATTAATTTATATTGATTTAGACTTTTATATATATTTCATAAACTATTTTATCCTATTAAAACCTTAGAATTTAATTACTATGTTATAATAGTCATATTTAAATAATAATGGTATGTTTAGGCTCGTTGTTAAATATCATGTATACTATTGAACATAGTTTTTTTAACACTAGGGATTACACAAAGAACCTTTACATACTTATGGGTGAAAAGTACAAGGATATAGAGATGGTTTTTTCATAAATTAATTTGATGAAATCATGTCAATGTCATGGAACCATATCCATCTCCATATGTCCGAACAATGTTTAAATATTCTTGCTAATATAAAGAATATTCTTGGTATAAAACATGTATCCTTTACATTTATAATCATTTTGTATGAAGAAAGAAACATGGATTTATGTTTAGGAAATAAATTATAGGAATCTAGGAGATATTATACTTGATATATGCTATTGTTTTTAAAAAACTAATTATTTCCCTAGGATGATCAAGTTACATTATATCTTTTATTGAAGATCATTCCAGGTGATTTCTAGTGTAATTAATCTAGGGGAAGACATGTGTATTTAAAGTATTAAAAATATAAAAATCATGGAAGGATCTTGAATATAGAATTAAGATCAATTGTAAAATTAAAGGAAATAGTCAATAATATACAAGAAAATTTTATGATAATTTTTTTCAACAAGAGGATTTATGAGACAGTTCATGGTGGAATACACTCCTTAGAATAATGAATTAGAAGAGAGGATAAACAGAATCCTATTATAAAGAACAAGGATAGTGTTTAATAGTAGAGGATTTTCCATGAAATTTTGGGAAGAATTAGTGAAGAACACCAATTCCATGATCAATAAATCTCCTTCTCTAGGGATTGATGTAAATACCCTAATCAAGATGTCGACTGGTAAACCCAGAGACTATTCTTGATTATATAATTTTAAAAGTATTTTATGTAAGGACCCAACCATATTCATTACATATTCAAGTATTTTTGTACTATAATTCAAATTGTTAAAATGTCTATGATTTTTTTGTTTTAGATTTTTAGGGAATTATGACAAAATATTATAAATTGAAACCATACATTAAAAGTGGTAACTTATTATCATTTTCCACCCCCTCCCCAAAAAAAATTTAAAAATAAAACATGGTTTATTTTCAACACAATTCTTCATAATTTTTATCTTGACCTCATCATTCTTTCTACTCGCTATTAAATCCTATGAAAGCATTTATAAACATAATATGAAAACAAATATATATTTAAGTAACATAAAAATAATGAATTAATCCATTAGACCATAAACACTTATAAAAAATTTCCTTTTTCAAAATTAACTTTGGGCGCAATATAAATATTTTCTTACAAAAAACTTACATTTCTATCCAAATATATTCATTTAACATTTCATAAAAAATATTAAAGGAAAAAATAAAAACCATATAGGATTTATTGAAAACATGATAAACATATTATCTTTTAAAAAAAATTATACTTATCTCCCTTAATAACTAACATATATGTTCCTTTGAAAATGAACTCAATAACCTACATTATGAAAACAAGAGATATCTATAAAAACAAAGCAAGAAAAAATAAATAATTTTGGTAAATTGGGGAATAATTTTATTATCATGATTAATTATTATGTAACCATCATGTCAACCATGAAATAACCCTAACATTTATACTTGGATAAATTATCATAGTTATACTTTGAATGATAGTCACTAACAACTTCAAACATACCCTACGCATTTGAGAGCTATAATTTGTTCACTTGAATTTGGTTTATAATAGAACCACCTATCATCATAAAAAATTCCCATGAACCATAAAATATTCATAATATAAGAATTCTTTCATCATAAAAAAAATTACCTGCGTAAAATAACTTATTTTGAATGAATACTACAAACATAAAAATGAAATTGAATTGTTAGAAAATAACTATGCAAGAATATAAAATAAGATTCAAATCATTTAAGTGTGATGAAGAAGGAAAAATCCAATCATACCATATAAGTTAAAATACATTCTATTCTTATTTTTTGAAAACTTTAAAAACATATATTATTTGGGAAAAATATTCCTTTTGTATCACTTATTTAAATTATATATATAATTTCTTAATTAATTATGTTCATTTTAGATATTTTGATTATATTTGGAGCTTAATTCCAAAATAACTATGGTCAAAAAGGTCATAATCCCATCATCTAAAATTTAATTATCATGGGATAATTATCACAAATTATACATATAAACTCAACCATTACATATCATTATGAAAAATTAACTATGTTACAATCTGGAGATGATATGTCATACATACACATGGGTAACGATTCAATTTTTTTACGAATGGAAAGGTAATATCATAAATGAAATATTATTTTATCATAATGATAAATATTTAATTACTATATTATATAAACATTAATTCCATAAATATAATCCATCTATGAGAGGTGGTGGTGGAAAATGAATTACATCAGTTTGTGTGGTGGTAGGTCATCGTATACACAAACGACAAATTATTTACCCATTTGATGGAAGGTGAGATGAATTATAGTGATTAAATTTACATTATCAAATTTGAGTATAATTAGGATACAATTTTTGTTATTTCATCATGTTTGAGAAAATTTTGGGGGATGTGGAAGAAGAAACAAATGTAAGACATGAACATAAAAACTATACCTCTTCAATGGAAACCCTTCTTCTCTTAACATATTTAGACCACAAAGGTCAGTATTATGCGTACACCAAGAACACTAGAATGTGGGTACGAATTCTAGGAATGGATTTGGATTAGTATTGGATGAACAAAAAGTCTTTTTTAAGTGTGTAGGATTTAAAATAAGTGGTTCTCTTGTATTAGAGAGGGCAGGGGAACTCTTAGAATTTCTAAAAATATTAAAATATTATAAGAATATTCTAGAGAAAAATAATTTTCAAATGGAATATAAATGAATAATGGATGAAATTTTAGACAATATTTTATCCCCTTATGATTAAATAATATTTTATTGAATTTTAAATAATTTAAAAAAATATTAACTCTATAAAATATCGTTATTTTCACATTTCATACAATTCATTACATTAACATTGAAAAAAATTAGAAAAAAAATAACATTTAAAAAAATAATTTTATAAATTCCTAAAAATTTCTAGGTTATCTATTAAATTCATGGATCACATTAATTATTTTAAATTATATTTATTTTAATATTTTTAATATCATTTATTTGATTTATCTAATAACTAAATAATTACTTCATAAGCATTGTGAAAACATTTATGTTAATTATTTCATCCCTAAAATTTAAAAAACAATCCATGATAAATATAAATATCTTATATTTCAAATGAATATTTATAGTTAAAATTATTCCCTAGAAAACTATGTAATAAAAATATATCACTTATTAAAAATAAAAGTTTAACATCTTTTACTTTTCATTAAATTAATTTTAAAAAGTTTATAGTCATATAAAAATGATACAAAATGGTCAAATAACAAAAACATGTATGGTTATGGATAAATATTACTCATAAAATTATTTTGATGAAATTTTTAGTTTAATTTTCTAGTCCTTATCATTTTATTTTTATCCAGAATTACTTTATTTACCCATTACTATGGTAATAAAAATTACTATGTATATGATTCGTATTATAAAAAAGAATTATTTAATAAATTCTAACCTAATTATTCAAAATATGAAATATAATTTTCAAAATTTAGAATATATAAGCTGCATAATTTAATTTAAAATTAAACCACAAAAACGCAATGAATTTATTTTTCTGGAAAAATGACATTTTAAAATATAAAATGTATTTAAAAAAATTCACTTATAAAATCCATTTATTAAACAATAATTTTATTAATTTAAATAAATTAACTAGAAAAAATTTAAAACTAATAAAATCATTATTATTTGTTTAAATACAATACAATTTTCAATAAAAATCAGTACTTTTCATTATTCATTGAAAAATTAACATTTTATGAATATTATAAAAACTTCATCCTCAGATATTCTTAACATGATGAATTTAAAAATGTATTAAATTTTTAAAAATAAAAATTTTATTACTTTTTGAAATTGTGATATTCACACATAAAAAGAAGAAAAACTCATGTTTGAGGATAACAAATCTTTTAAAGAATAATCTGGATTTAATAAAAAATATGTGGTTATACTATAATAACTTACCAATACTTTCATATTGAGTAAACTATTATTTTTATTTGATAAATTAGTTATCAATTTTAATACTTTATAATTTAATATCTAGGTTATAATGGTCTCATTTAAATAATAATATTTAGTTGTTCATTTAAGCTTAATGTGGCATATCTTGTAAACTTTCGAACATAGTGTTTCATTTTAAAGTATTGGGATATAACATTCTCACCACTATTGAAAATTTCATCCTCAAAATTTGGAACTTGCGGTTGGTAACTAGATTTTGACTTTTCAAAATAAATTTGTTGAAATTCTACATCATAAAAGGGATTAATAAAACTTCCTCATGGAAGGAGATAAAAGAAAGTATGAAGGTAACCAGATATAACACATATAAGGTTTCCATGTAAAAAAACATAGATAAGGAAGAAAAAATCTTACACACAAGGACCAATATAGAGTGATAGAAAATATTTAAATAGGAAATTTAACCACCACTAAACCATAAATATGTGATGGGTTAAAATGACATTGATATATTGGTAAGAAAAGTAATAAAATAAAAAAAATTGAAATTAATATTCCTAAAATTGAGAAATTATTTTAATAACTAAACTAATAATATAATAAAATATACTTATTAAAAAATTAAAATCCTATCCTTTAATCAATTTCAATTAAAATTGCATATTTTTCTCCAAAAAATGAGTTTTTAAGATGAATTTTTCATGACATAAGAACTAGAGTAAACTTCTATGGATCACAACATCCATAAAATAATAACTATTTCTTCTTTTTTACTTTTTAAATTAAACCAAAATAGGTAATTACTAGATAATATAATTCTCTAAAAATGAATAAAACTTTATATAATGAAAAACTTATTTAATCTCTAAAATTAAATATTAACAACCAATGTCCAACATAGATCAATAAACAAATTACTATCATTAAGATTACCCATAAATGTTATAGACTAATATTGATCCCAAAAATGATATGAATTTGATCACAAAGTCTTCCAAGATAAATTTAACATTTATCTCCAAATCATTTCAATGAATGTTAATATATAGTACTAAAAATGTATGTGGCCAAATCACGTAATGTTTAATATATACTAATAATTTCCATAAATCACCTAGTTCACCATAAATCCTCATTATGATCATATCTAATTCATAAATATAATTCAAGATTCATTTATCAAATTAAATCCACTATTATTCAGTTTACCTTAATCATATAGGGTTCACAAAATTGTGAACATATTCTAAATTAACATTAACCACTAAAAAAATTTCAATCCCATGGTTTCATATTAAATAAAACATATATTCCAAAAATTAACTTAAATTTATCCATAATATAGATTTAATAAAAAATAATTTCATTCTAACCATGACATCACATAGTTCAGTGGTAGTTGATTCACCATTATCACCCATTGATTGTGGGATCAATTATCGTGGCTTTGTTGGATACGATGGGTGGGAACCCATCCTGTGGGTTGTCCTTTTTATAAAACTATATTAATATAATTCATATAAAATATAGAATAATTAGAGGAATCATCAAAAATAACCTTAATGTATTCAATATTAAAGATAATTTTTAACCTCAAAGATTTTTTCTTACCCTTCATTTTGCATCTCAAAATGTAATAACTCATAATTACCTCAAAGATAAATGTCTCAAATAATATTATTAGTCACCTAAATATTTCATAACATAAAATTTAAAAACAGGGTTTATAAGTCATTGAACTTATAATCTACCTAAAAATTATAAAACTGTGATAGTTTACATAAATATTAAGAAAAAATCAAAATCTCAAAAGTTGTATAAACCCTCCACTGATACAAACTATAAGAACATGGCCTTATATATTACATATTCTAGTGTTTTTGAACTATAATTAACTTTCTAAAAATATCTAGGATCAATTCAGTTTAGAGTATTGTAGAATAAGTAAAAACTATTACAATGTAAATTTATACATTATAAATGGAAAATTAGACCCAGTGTCCATTTTTTCCACCAAACATAATCTTTTAAAATAAAAATGGTTTCTTTTCAGGATAATTATTCATAATTTTAATATTGAAATCTTACTTTTCCCTAATTTTCCTTAATCAATATTTAAAATATTTTGAAACATGTAATGAGCTGAAAAATATCAGTAAGGAACATAAATAGAAATAAAGAAACCATTACACCATAAATACTTAAATCATTTTATGAAATATTTCATAATAAATATAAAAGGAAAATTAAATTTCATATAGGTTTTTTTTAAGACATGATAAACTCAGGAAAACTTTTTCACAAAGTTATAATATCAATCCTTAAGAAGTAATATATGCTATCATTTGAACATAAACTCAATAATTTACCTTGTAAAATCATGAGATCAATATAAAAACATAAGAATAAAATATATATAATATAGGAAATTTTGGAAATCATTTTATTATCATACTTACATATGATGTAACCCTCATGCATGCTATTAAATAATTCTCACAGTTATATTTGACATATCCCTCATTATTATACTTGTTGTAACCATTGTAGTTACACTTAGCACAATCATCACGGTAAAACTAAAACATACCCATTGAATTGGAGAGGTATAAAAGGATCAATTGACTTTGTTTTATTATTTAACCACCCATTATCATAAAAAACTCCAATAACCATAAAATAATCATAAAATATTAAATCTTTCATCATAAAAAAAAATTCTTTAAGGAAAATCACTTATTTTAAAAGAATCATATACACATAAAATAGAAAAAAAATTGAAATTAAAAATTTAGTATCATAAAGTACTACACTAATATTTAAGGAGTTATTAAGGTGGGATAATTTTCTCATTCTGTATATGTTAAAAAACATTCTTTTTATAATTTTATCAAAAAAGTCATAAAGTATCAAATTTAGAAAAGAAAGATTATATTAAAACCATTTGTAAAAATTAAAAATTATTAAAATTACTTTAAAAAATCATATTAAAATATTAAACACATTAAAAACATTTTTAGAAAACATTGATATATAAGAAAAGATATTTTTAAGGGAAACATTAAATAGATAAGTTTTAAAATAAAGTCTCTTACCACTTTGTAATCAGCTGAATCATATTCCATATGAAAAAATAAAATTTAAAAAATTAAATATCATCATTATAAATAAATTTATTATATAAAATTTCAAATGGGTGTTATATGAAACTCATAAAAAATATAGGTTCATAACACAAAATATGCCTCAATGAATTAAAATTGAGATAAAGTACTTTACAAATATAACATCATTGAAGTGTTCATTAATAAAATGAGTCAATTAATTGTATTATCTATTAATACACATGAAACAAGTGGAAATAATTCATAAGTTAATCAAAAGTAATTTAAAATATATTCTTATCATGACATAATAAATGATGTATAAGTTTAACTAAAATAATGGATATTGAGTTAAGAATTCTCTTACCTCGAGTCTGACATGTCACGTATGATCTCTGTATTCCTGAATAATAGAATTATGTTAATTTTATACTTGTTTAAGAATATTTTTCAATTTAATTATTACTTTTATATCACGTATTTCAATGTTATATATAACGACTTAATTAATTAAGTTCACTTCAGATATTTTTATGATATTTGTTACTTAAATCCAAAATAAATATGCTCAAAAAAGTTATAATTACATCATCTAGTAAATAAAAAACACAAAATAATTATCTTTTTTATACATAAATATATATTTAAATTAAATAATCACATATCGTTATGAAAAATGAACCATGTTACATTCATGGAGGCAGTTGGTTGTACGTATTCTTGAGTAACGTTTCCATTTTACAAAAAACATTATGAAAATAAGTTACATATTATTTTATTTTTCCATAATGATAATAATATAATAAAAATAATATTAATTTTATAAATGTAATTTTATATATCTTTTATTTTACATGGTGATGAAAAACGAATCTCATCACTTTGTGGAGGTGGTAGTCCACACATATGCACGATTAACATTATTGTTTTTATATGCACAGATAGTTATGAATTTAAATGATATATTACGGTTTCAAATTGATAAAAATGTAATTAATTTAAAATATAGAGATTAATTCCATCATTATAATCCATCCATTAGAGATGGTTATGGAAAATGAATTATATTGGTTCACAAGGCGGTAATCTACCATAAACATGAATAGTGAATTATTTTCCCATTTGATGGAAGGGGAGATGAATTTATGTGATAAAATTAACATAATAACAAATAATTATATTCAGTACACTTTATTTATTATTTATCCATGGTTTAATAACACTTTATTTATTTGAAATAAGAAACAAAACTATCACATGCCGATAAAAACTATACCTCTTCTTTAGAAATCCTCCTTTTCTTAACACCTTAAGACCACTAAGGTATGTATTATGGGTACAAAAAGACCTCTAGA
This sequence comes from Viscum album, assembly GCA_963277665.1. Lineage (NCBI taxonomy): Eukaryota > Viridiplantae > Streptophyta > Magnoliopsida > Santalales > Viscaceae > Viscum > Viscum album. The sequence continues at coordinate 1,677,060,003 of OY728119.1, read as the reverse complement.
ATGTGGGTAGTGATTATAGGTAGGTATTTGGGTTGTTCTTATACGATCCAAAAGTGTTTCTATGTGTTTATTATTGAGAAGAATATGTGTTCTTTTTTATTAGAGGGTAGGGGAACACTTGAAATTTCTCAAAATATTAAAATATAATACTACCATTCATGAATAAAATTCTTCCAAATGACTTAAAAATTCATATTTTTTAATGTTTTATACCATATATTATACTCTTTGTGATTATTTAAAATTTATATATTTTAAAATAATTTAATAAAACATCACTTCACTAAAATATTATTTTTTGTCAAATTTCATATTATTCATTACATTGACATTAAAAACATGTAGACAAAAATTTAAATTAAAAAAAATATTGTATACTCAACATTTCAAGGTAATGTATAATTTTTTTGGATCATATTAATTATGTAAAATTATATTTATTTTAATATTTTTAATATCATTTATTTGATTTTTCCAATAATTTAATAATGCATTAATTTAAGGTAATTATTTATTCCCTAAAATTTAACAAAATAAACATGATAATGATAAGTATCTTAACTTTTAAATGAATATTTAGAGTTGAACATATCCCTTAGATAACAACATAATAAAAATATAACACATATTAAAAACAAGTGGGTGATATTTTGACTTTTCGTTAAATAACATATTTTAAATGTTATAATCCTATCTAAATGGAAAAATTTGTTATATAACAAAAACATGAATTATTATGGATGAAAATTACTCATGAAATTATAATTTATCCAATTTTTACGGTCATTTTATAGTCCTTGTCATTTTATTTTTAGCCTCAGTTACCTGATTTACCATTTATCATAGTAATAAAAGTTAATATGCTTATAATTCATGTTATCCAAAAATAAAAGGTAATTATTTAATAAATTTAAACCCAAAAATTTTTCATATGAAATAAATTTTTCAAAATTAAAAACATATAATTTGAAGAATTTAATTTTAAATTAATCCATAAAAATGTAATAAACCCCATTTTTTAGTAAAAGTTCCATTTTAAAATATCAAACTTTTATTATATTAAATTTAAGATAAAATCCATTAAAACCCATAAATTGTTTAATTAAAATAAAAATAAACTAATAAAAATTTAATACTAACCTAAATAATTATTATACCATGTAAATAAAATACATTTTTCAATAAACACTATCTTTTTTCACTACTCATTGAAAAGTTAACATTTTCCAAAAATTCGAAAAAATTATCAAAAATTCATCCTAAGATAATTTTTAAAAGATAAATTCAAAAATTAAATCTATGTTGTTAAATAAATTTTCTAGAACTTCTTCAAATTATAATATTCACTCAAAAAATATGAAGAAATTATTTTTAAAGAAATCATATTTTTTTAAGAATAAAACGACTTTATTAAATGTTGTGTGATTATTTTATAAAAAAATTACCAATAGATTAATTTTTGAGTTACACTATTGTATTTATTTAAACAATTAGTTAATATTATCCATACCTATCAATTTAATTGCTATGTTATGACGGTAACATTTAAATTATAATATTTATTAATTCATTTAAGCTTGGTGTGGTGTATCTTGTACACTATCCAACATAGTGTTCATTTTAAAATCAAAAAATGTTACATTGTATATGAATTTTTTATGACCAAGAAATAAAAAAAATTATTTGCAATTCAGAAAATGTATCTTCTTAGGATGCATTGATGGTCTAAAGGGGTAACATTTTTGGGACCCCATTTCCTACAAACACATCATTAACAAAGATATTATATTTATAGAAGATAAGGTGAAAATGGAGATTGATTGGGATATGGATAAAGAGAATAAAAAATACTAAAATAATCATATTAGAGGATATATTAAAGAAAGAATATATTTCCTATAAGGAATTACCAGAGTATGATGATCTAGTAAATGTATATTCTAGTTCATGATGATTAAGTCGAGAGAACATTTCACCAATATGGCACTCAAACATTATCATTGAGAAAAATATTGTGTACTTATTATTAGAAAAAGATGAAGATCCATCTTCTTTTGTGGTGTAATCCAAGAGAATAAATGTATCCTCTTGGATAATGGTTATATAATAGGAATATGAAGCCTTGAATAATATCAATACTTTGGGTCTTGTTTCATTACCTCAAAGAAGGAAGGCTATCAAAAACACATGGTTCTTTAAGATCAAGTCACTTGGAAAGGGTTGGGTGGATAGATATCATGTGAGATTTGTGGTCAAACAAAATACTCATAAGTAAGGTATTGATTCCAATGAAATATTTTCCCTCATTATTATATAGAAGAAAAATTGGTTATATGTACTATATAATTTTACATTTTAGAGTAACTACATATAAAGACACATTTGCTCCATGGTGATCTTGATGAAGAAATCTACATTCACAAACCAGATGGTCTTATAGACGAATATAATGAGAACTCAGTTTTTCAATTGAAAATATTTCTATATTGTCTCAATCAGACACTATGGTGTTATTGTAAGAGATTTTATTCCTATATCATTGTCCTTCTATAAAAAACATTATTCAACTCCTTTAGAATATTCCAGGGGTATAATGGTAATGCTCATATCATTATTCTATTGTATGAGGATGACATAATGGTTGAAGTACTCAAAAATGATTAGATCTAGAAAAATAAGGAACAATTGGCTAAGTATTTTAATATGAAGTACTTTAGACTGAAAATAAAGATTTTTTGGATGTAGATTTAATGATACATAAATAATGGGATGATTTAGTTATCATAGAATATTTATATGATGAAACACTTAAACATGAATGACAATAATATAATATCTACCCCAATTAATTTTCATTTCACATTATCCAAAGAGTTTTATCAGTGAAATAGAGTGGATGGAGATGCATCAAGTACTGTCTACCTTAGAAATGGGGATTATGATGTTCACTATGGTTTTTACTAGAGTAAACATTGCACATGAAACAAGAGTAGTAAGTCGGTACAGGGTGAATCTTGGATGGGATAACCGAAGCATAGTGAAGAGGATATTTAGATGCCTCAAAGTGACCTCATGTGTTGTATTATGTTTTTCAATATCATAGGTTACAATTGTAGGCTATGTTGATTCAGATTTTATAGTAGATTACAACCAAATGAAATCTATTACTGGTTATGTGTTCACTTTTATAGGAGGAGCTGTGAGAAATATTCCCAATTTATAGTTAGTTGTGACTTTATTTAGGATATAAGTGTGGGATATATAATCTACATAGGATTATAAAGAGGTTATTTTGATGTCAAGGTTGTTAGAGGATCTCTGGAACAGAAAGGAGGAGATTTCATTGTTTTCTAAAAGTTTTAGCGCATTGAACATTCTAAGGAATCCATCTTTCTATTCTAGGATAATGAAAATTGGGCATAAAATATCCCTTTGTTTGAGATGTTGTTAAGTAAGAAACTGTGAACATGAAAAAAAACCACACTAAGGAAAATCTAGTAGTTTTCTTGATAAATTATATTGACTCTAATAAGTTTTTATGGTGTAGGTACCCAAGAGGCCTTACAAAGATATGAGAAGCATGTTTTGAATATAGAAATTATGTTGGGAGATGAGATTACTTCCCAATCAAATATCTATTTATATAATATTTTTGAAATGCATGGATTTCAAAACATAGACACCCCCCTTTGTTTGGTTGGTAAATGGTTGTTATTGTGGTCAGTGGAAAACCCCACCCACTTGGATACAAAAGGAGAGGATAAGTGATGCAAGCATCCTAAAAAGGGATCCACCCTGGTCGTTTTCAACAATAATCTCTTCATAAAGAAACATCTTTTCTCCCATTGATATTTTATTGTGTTTTATTTGTGAGGTTTGTATATCCTTTATTAAAGAGATATAAATTATGATGGTATTCAACTTTTAATAATGAGAGAATATATACCCATATTTTACTATAATGAGATCTTTTATTTATATATAGATTTTTTCCTCTTTCATTTTGGGGGTTCTTCCATTTAACATATGGTTTTTGTATATATTTTTCCATTTTGAACTTTATTTTTATCTCATAAATATCACTGCACCCAAAGGACAGTCATTTTTTGAGATATAGATGAAGATATGGATGAATATCTAAACAAAAAGAAATCCATATTTGGATACATCAATACTTTTGTATGAGGATTTGTATCATGAGAATGAAGTTCACCTAAGTGTGTCACTTTATCCATGACCTAAGTAGATTACATTGCTACTATGTATGTTTCAAATGCGAGGTTTTGGTTAAATAATTTATATAGGATCTTTAATTAATCCAAAATGAGTATAATTTTTATTATGATAGTCAAATTATTTTTTTACTTGAGTAAGGACTACATGTATCATTATTGAATAAAGCACATCAATGTTCACTATCAGTGGATACAAAAAATGATGGATTAAAAATTATTGAACCTTTTGAAGACCCATATTATAAATAACCTAATTTACATGTTGAAAAGGGTGTTATATTGAGATAATAATGAAATTTATTGATGATCTGATGGATTTTAGCTAAAGGGATATAATTGAATAAGTTTTCCCAACTTCTAATTTTAGTGCTTGAATCTTCCACATTTATGGTTTTTTATATCTTACATTTAATGGGTTCAATGGGAATAAATTAATTCCAATACATTGAATTTGATCGATGTTTTTTCATAAAATAAAATGCATCAAGTATTAGTTCATAAAAAGGCCTTGAGAATATTATTTGAATAATCTAATTTAGAGTTAGAGAGATTATTTTAATTGTGAGATAATTAAGATCTCCAACTGAGATAATTAAAGGGAGGACTATTAGGGGTGGTTCTTGTAATCCTTATTATCTAAGAAATATGATTTTTTATCTTTCCATTACAATTTCTTAGTGATCAACAAATAACAACCCACCCATCAGGTTTCTATCCAAACGTGAGCTGATATTTTCTGATGAAGGAGGATCCTCGATACTACTATACTTCCAAATTATCAAAAAAAAATGATAACTGTAGAATTGAATACCTATATCTCAATTCAAATATGGATCATAAGTCTCTCCGCACTACGTGTCCCGATAATTTTTTTTCTTGAAACCATTAGAATTATTTCGCCACATTCATCACCCTCACACAAATAATAGAAATCCCATTCTATTTATTCAATTCCATCATTAAATTTAGACTCATCTTTTTGGTATTTTCTAAAGCACTAAAATCGATCACAAACAACTATGATCCCATGTTACATTCAAGACCACCCAAGCTGTCCCTCATCATAAACCTCCATCAAATATGAAAGACATTGCATCAACATTATTTAAGATATTATTACTATAAATATAGACCATTTATTCTTCTAAGACGATGAGAGTTTCCACTACAGGTTTTTCTTCTCCAAAAGATTCCATAGATCTTCTTAAAAATCAAAAAATAAAATTTTCAGAGAGGCCTTGGCTTGTTCGTATGAAAATTTCCATTTCTGGGGGTATTGATATTCCATTTTCATGATAATGTGATTATTATAGATTAATGAAAAAATTTTATCAATCTCAACTCTTATGTATTAAACTTGTTTATTCATTCTGATCTATCAGAAAATATGAGGTATTTAATTTCATTGATATGATTTCAATGATATCTAAAACATCATCTATATTTAATTTTAGTAGATTTTTTTATTCTTCGATTTATAGCATTATAGTTGGAATATTTTTTGGTAAATAAATAAAATATCAAGAATCATATATATATTGGTTATAAATGAGTTTTTCCAATATCTAAATGGTTTCTATGTGGATGGTTTATATACTTTAATGAAATGATTCTACCATATTAATGGTTTGATGTAAAAGATGGGTATGTTTCATTGTACACGAGATGTGATCTTAGAAAAAATTATTCCATAATATAAACAACTTAAAAGTTCTATGAGAAATTATGGGATATAAGAATATTTTTTAATACCCTTCTATAAGTTCAATAAAAAGTCAAAGACTTTAAATTAACCGAAAACAACATCAAATAAACAATGAATATAAGTTATACTTTTTACATGTGTTCATGGACCAGTTATTATATACTTGGGTATCTTGGATCATTCTTTTACATGATATATTCAATTTTGGTGGTGATGTATTATCCACAACAATAGAATGGGAAATGGAGGAATTGAGAAAAAAATTATAAAATTATAAAAATATCCTAAACAGTTGTCATATGTGTTTTTAAATGGAATAGAAATATATGTGAGTTTGGGATTCATGAACTAAAATACTCAAAATTTGTAATAAAGGATTCCTTTATGCCACACCCAGTAGGTCCACTAGAAGTTCCAAGAGAATACAGGGAGAGATAAGAGATAAATGTGTATGAGATTCCTCTATATACATGGGTTCATGTGAATGTGGGGATAATTTGGTAAGACCCTAAGTGTTGGAATGATAGAGAGATGTTTTTTCCTCAATGATTTGAGAATAGCAATAAAGATTTAAAAGGAAAATATTTTGATTTCAAACCATTTGAGGTTGAGAGGAAGATTTTTCCAAGGATTGTGTTTTCTATGGATGATATAGATTTATTGTCAGTAAAAATTGTGTTTCATTTTGACTAAAATCTCACTGATGAAATGAATCCAAAATAACTAGACATGATTGGTGTTGAATATTTACCAAATTAATCACCTCCCTATATAACTTGACATTAATAAATGGATTGACTTATTATCGAATTAAATCTTTTAAGGTCCATTTAGTTTTTATCCTTCCCATATTCTATTAATTTGGGTGTTATTCATGGGAACATTTTGTGATGATTAGTCTTCCATTTGAATAAAGATAATGTTATTTCTCCCCTAGTGAGTATGTTTTCTAATAAAAACATATAAAATTTATTTATCTATGTTATTTTATTACCATGTAAGTTTGTGTAATTTTTATAGAGTGTTAATGATTGGAATAAAGAGTGAGATTCCATGCAAAAAACATGAATCAAAGTTAGGTTGGTTAATTGAGTAAGAAATAATTGCATCTCTATTACTATATTTTTTTCCTTCTCAATATTATTATACATACCCATCTATGCAATAATTTTTGGCCCTATGAACCCATTACATTGATATTTGTGACTTAACCTCCTTCTATGTCTTTGTTTTGAGTTTTTATCATTCATTTATGCTTAGATTAAATTAATTAAGTATTTTATTTTAAAATTTTGACTAATCCAAATACACCGACACTGACTATTTTTTATGATTGTTATTTTTTAGATTTTATGTATAATTAAAAAACTAAAAGTAGCACAATTCCACTCAAGGAGTCAATTCTAGACAAACATACAGGGACACCATGCCCTTCCAACCAAATAAATAATGTTTCTAACACCATATTTGTGGTTGATATATTTAAATGGAAGAATCAAATAAAATGTGAAAATTAAAAGTTATTGATGTACTAACTTGGTGGGTGTATGACATTGCCCTTGATGAAAAACCCACTGATATCACCAATGATTATTGAAGGAGAGGGTACTTCCATTTCTATGGCATGATTCAATTTTTTTGGAAAACAATAATTAAATATTAATAATTAGATATAACTCGACAAAGTTCTTGTGAAATATTTTAATGAAAAAATATTTATCCAAAATCATTGAAAATAAGATCTTCCTAAAAAAGAAATTATTTTTATTTCATTGCAACAATTGTATTTATATGATTTTGAACATATATAGATTTAATAAAATTCTAATGTATTTTCAAATTTAAAAGTAACAGCCTTAGTTGGAGATAATTCCTTCTTATTTTTAAACTTTCTACTAGAGAGTTATAATCATATAACAACTATATTTTTATATGGTAAGGATGAGGTAAAAATTTTTGATGCATCAAATTCCTTTATTAACAATGATTACAGGCTTATGGAAAAGTATGATCATATGGATTATGCATCAAAGGAATTGATGAAAACCATAGGAATGTCATATAGTGGGAAGAGAGAAGGATTCAAAAGACATAAATCATGTTTGGAATCAAGAGGCGAGTCCACCGACATGTGAGAAAAACATATAATTATTCTAATTTTCATCAAAAAGGGCACTGGAATAAGGATATCCACAATATTGTGAATCTAATGGAGAATGTTGTATAGAAAAAGGAATATGTTGATAACTCGGTATTCCATATTTACTCGATGTCCAACCATTTATAAAGTTTTATTCTTGATTCTAGTTTTTTATTCCAAATGTGCAAGAATCAATATTGTTTTTCAAGCCTCAAATAATCAAATGGAGTTATGGTGTGTATGGGAAATAATCATCTCATCCATATAAGTGGTATTAGAAAAATTTATTTGAGGATACATGATGGAATAATTCAATTCCTTACAGATGTTTGATACATATTAGAAATAGAGAAGAACCATATAACCCTCACAATTTTAAAGTGTTTGGTTATAGAATAACTATTCGATCCAAAGTTATGAGAGTATTCTATAATGATTTCTTTATGATGAAAGCTACTCTAAATGATGCTTTTTTAGTTTAATGTTTTGAATGTTATATATTGAGCAGTGATATCAAACGTAAGTGATTAAGAAACTTCTATATTGTGGAATATGATACTCTAACATATTGGAGAGAATAATTTATAGAGCTTGGGGAATACTAGTGTTTTTTTAAGGTACTAAGATAGGAAAAATCACCTTCTTCATCCATTATGTGATGATTTAGAAAACTAGATTCAGTTCTCACACTACAAACCATCATATGAAGGGAACAATTTACTATATTATTGTTGATGTTTGGGTACTATAAATGAATGATTAATTGGGAGAAAATCATTATGTTGACTCATTTATTGATGGTTACTCATTATATTTTTGGGTGTATGCAATGAAGCAATAGGATGAAGCTTTATATCTCTTACTTTAATGGAATAAGATGATTGATAATTATAAAGGATGAAAAATTAAGTGATTCAGATAAGATAATGGTGGAGAATACACATTAGATCCACTCAAAAATATTTTTCAAGATAAAGGTTTAATGAGGAACTTTATAGTTCCTAAAATGATTAAAAATAATGAATTGGTAGAATTGATGAATCATATATCCTTTGAAAAAGTATGGTTTATATTTTCGTAGTATGGTTATAAAAATATTTTTTTCTAGAATCTTTGATGAATGTAGAACAAATTTTGAATTGATTACCGAAATTTGTGATTTATGGTAAACTTTTGATAGAGTTTTGATTTAGTGAGAATGTTTCTGATTAGTCTATAATTCATACCTATGGTTTCACTACTTATTTTCATGTTATATATTCAAAATTGGATCCTAGTGAAATTGAATCTGTATTTTTTTGGATTTAGTGATGGTGTGAAAGGTTCTTGAATATAGGATCTTGAAGAAATGGAGGTCATTCAGAGTAATGTAGTTAAATTTTATTAATCAGTAACAGAAATCTAAAATGATATAATTTCCTCATGAATTATTATAGTAATATACCTACATGAAACAAACAAATGTGTTTTATTTACTATGATGTGAAAAATGGGTTTTTAGATTAATAAATTCATTTTAGGTCATGAAACAATCACCATGATAGTGGTACAAAAGGTTTGATACTTTTATGTTTAAGTATAAATATATTCATATTTTGTTTTATCATTATGTTTACTTTAGGAAACATCATGGAGTTGTATTTATCTACCTATTTTTATATGTTTCTAATATGTTTATTATGTGTAAAAAATGGTGGATATTAACTAGATGAAATATTTTCTCAACTTACAGTTTGATATGAAGGATCCTGGAGAAGACAAGATGATTCATGGGATAGAAATCAGAATAAGATTATTTGGATGGAGATCATATAATGGAAAAAATAATGGAATTATTACCATCATCTCAATAGAATAGTTGAATAAATTTCTTTAGAATATTGAAATTAATGATATATCTAAAATATCATGTACCCCATTAACACCTAATTTCCAATATAGTGCGTCATTACCATTGAAGATTGAAGAAGAAAGGAAAAATGGATTTTATTCCCTATGAAACAGAAGGTGTAGCCTTGATGTATTCGATGGTGTGTACCCAACTTGATATTTCATATGTTGTGAGAAAGGTAATTTGGTACTTTAATGACCCTAGTAAAGGTCATTAGATGGAATTAATATGGATTCTACGGTATAACAAATGATCCATAGATGCCGGATTTTGGTTTCTGAGAGATAAAAATTTTGGGAGTTTTCTTTTCATATATATTGATTCTAATTATATTGTAGATGTAACATCCCAGGTAATTAAAGAATAAATAATTTTCATATTTATTAATATTTACTAATTAAATATTAATTTTAATTAAAAGGGTTTTCTACGTTCGATAGCGTACTCTATACACAACGATGAGTTTCTTTGAAAACTTACGTTGCACACAAGTAAGAAAATAATATTATTTTAAATTTTAGTTAACAAGTAGCCGTTGTACTGGCGGGAATGGATATAAATAACTAAAATATGATTATATATGTTTTTAAATGTTTTTACATTTACCCAATAAAAGATAAAGGCTTAAAATACGGAAAGAGTTCAATTTTAGGCATTTATACCCTAATTTTCACTAAGGGTTCACTTATCACCTTTTGACGGCGAACCGTCATTAAATATAGCTTTGATCAATCTTATAAATTCTATTGGACCAAAAATAACTCTTCTTTAGAATCGGGAAATCAAAATTTACTTTGTGTAAATTTTTGGTATCTTTCCGATAAAGTTCTTTTTTTTAATGAATAGTGTAAAATGTTGTATTTTAATTCAAAACCTCTTTTTAATATAATTTATTTATATGATTATATTATCTTTTGAATTGTTTTTAAAGTGAAATTAGAAAATATTTTTACCATTAAATCCAATAGTGGTCGTTGGAATTAATTTCACTTTGAAATCGGACTTAAACTAGTGTCAATCTTTTGATACTTATTGTTTCATAAAAACACGCTATTTGTTCTGACAGCGGGAATTAATTATTAAATTAATTAATGTGACTTATATGTTTTGAATTTTTTACAATAGACTTCATTTTTTAATTTTTAATATCAAATATAGTTTAGGGTGAATTTTTGGTAATTTTCTGAAAAACTTCAAATTTTGATGAATAGTGAAACCACTAAGTTGTTCTTATAAAAACTGATTTTCCGTTTAAATTAAATTTTGCCATCATTGTGTTTTTATTTTCAAAAATCCGACATACATGGTTGTCATTAAGAAGTAAAATGTGGTTCAATGAGATTAAAATAATTTTTTTGGTGAATAGTAACTTATTAAGTTTTTAATCGCGATTAGTGGTAATTAGTGTAGTTTAAGTTAAAAATAATGTTTTAATAATATAATATGAGTTTGACACATATCCTACCCTCATTGGATGTGTCATGGCCGACCAAGACAAGCCATGGTTCAACTTTGGGACTCCATGGAGCCACTTTGGTTGGGAAATGACATAAATAACTTTTTATTTAATGTAAAAGTAAAAATGACACAAACATAATATGTTTTATGAAAACAATTTTTACATGGGGTTATAAAGATCATATTTTTGATTATAAATAGTAATTGGAAATCTGAAAATATTTCCTACATCATAGTATTTTTTTTATAATTTTTAGACTTTAAATAAATTAAATTATTTATGACATCATGATGAAGGAGCGATGACTTCATTATTTAACGATTTAAATAAAATGGAAAGATAATGTAATATATAAATCCTACACAAGTACAAAACCTATTTTATGGAAATATTTAGAAGCATTATCATCTTATATTCTAAATATATCAATGTGGGACCTTAGAAATTCGAAACACTTTTGAAAATAAAATAATAGTTTCATGATTTCCAAAAGTGCCCCTCCTCTCCTCTTATAAAAGGCCCCCACCTCTACCTCATTTCACACACTCCTAAAGCCTTTGTCTCGACCAAACCCTGCCCATTTACTGTCTACACATCCCTCTACTCATCCTATAGGATTCCCTTTGGGAATAATCCTTTCAAAGGAAGCCTTTAGGCTCAAATCAAAAGGAGTTACACTTTCAAAGGTAATTCATTCTCTCTTGTTCATTTGTTTTATTTTGCTTCTCCAACCCCATAAACTCTTTTTATTTACTTCTTTTGTAACAACACCAGTATCTTAAATATACTAGGATGTTGTTATAATATTTATTCGAGCTACACTCTCACACAACTACATCAAATGGTTAAAGAACATACGGTTTCCGTGGATGGCGAAATTCTGCCTCCCGAAACGATGATTGTTCAATACTCTTTTAACACCTTCAAAGGTGGCCATTATGATGTCAATATTTTTATATATGATATATAATATGTTTATTATTTCCTTAAGCTTATGTATTTTTCATTTATGGCATACCATTATTGTTTCCATTATGGGTAAACACGATATCTTCATTTTAGGAAGTGCGGACTACCGCCCCCTGAAAGTGATTTGATTCGTTAATACCATATGTGGGATGTGTAAAGGATAAAGTTAATGATATTATATATGTTATTATACTGGAATTATAATATACTCTTATATCATTATGATTCCATTCCAGAAAATACGAAATAGAAATGGAAGTAGCGTTCATGCGTACGTACGGCTTACCGTCTCCATGAACGGTGCATTTCATTTCTTACCTCTAAATGATTATGTAATATTATAAATACATGTATATGATGGATATATATGATATATATGATATCCAAATCAGGAATGTCATTCTGGATATAAAGAACCTTTGACCACATGAACAACATGTAATTGTAAGAAGTCCACTTTCGACTTAAGAACCAAATATTGACAAAACAAACATCATTAACTTAAATGGTTACATAATGTTTATAACATGGAAATAAGTGATATAAAAGGAATAATGAACTTTAAAAAGGTTCTTAATCAAGTATAAATTAACTCAAGTTTATTATTCAGGACGTTAAAGAACGATCGAGTCAAGTCGGACCCGAGGTAAGGGACTTCGTCTCAATCTCCTTTCATTGAGGCATATTTCGTTTTATACACAACTTTCTTTTATACGCTGTATAAACCCCTTTGACTTTTAATTTTATACAAAAAGAATCTTTTTCTACGAAGCGTTTTACTAAACGACAAAAAGGAATGTTTTTTAACGTACGTGGTGATAATGACCTTTTCCGCCGCCGTGAGTATTATTTGGTCTTTGGCTTCCTCAACAAGCCGTAATGTTTTTAAAATGAAATAAATACCATATACTCTTTTATGTATTTTGGTATTGAAAATGGTTCTGATAAAGGATTCTATTATGATATATTGTGATTGAAATGTGGAAATGTTATCATTCCTTTATATTGGTTTTATGTTTTATGATTTTATATTGGTACTTGGACATTTGACGGGTGGTTACGTGATAATCCATATAACGGGTGGTGTCGTGAATACCAGGATGGGTGGTTACGTTATAACCTCCAATGCATTGGGTATGGAAGTCGGCCGTATGGATATTCCATTAAGTATGTATGGAAATTGGCCGTATGGCTATTCCATTAAGTGATATGTGTGGAAGTCGACCGTATGGTTATTCCACTTAAGTATGTTTATGTCCCAAGTTACCTTTATATATGTTATGTGTTCTTTATATGGGTTTTATGGTAATCCTTTGGTTACAAAAAGGTAAGTAATTATACTTTATTCAGTGAAGAGTTTTTACTACTTCATGAAGGTGAAGGTATTACTTTGATAGAGTATACATGGTTTACTTGATGTTTGAAAAACTAACAGTTTTCATTCTTTGTGTATCCCTTACTGAGCTTTTTATGCTCACCCCAAGTTTTTTTGAAATGTTTTTCACAGGACTTAATGTGGAATAAGGTCAAGGATGGGATCAAGGGAATTTCATGCTATATAAAACATGGAACTAGACATGTTTATTTTAAGAGTTTTTTTTTATTATGGAAACTTAGTAGAAGTGACTACTTTGTAATCTTTTGAGATGTAATAGTTATGTTCTAATTCTCTAAAACTCTAAACCTGAAAAGATCCTCAACGTGAATTATTCATTTAATTCAATATTAAGTAAGGTTTAAGGTCGGGGCCTTATAGTTGGTATCAAAGGTCGGTTTAGACAACTTTAGGAGTTAGAAAAGTGTTAAATTATAATATGATTGAAATGATATAGCATTTACGGATTACCATGTTGCTTCGCCTAAGATATTTCTGTGTTCAGAATGGTTTTCCATAGAGGAAACAAAGCAACTATGTTGGGACAACATCAGGAGGAAGACAACCTTTCAAATCAGCAACCTGAGATGGTCGGAATCAGAACTGAACAGTTTGTTGCAGTGATGGCACAGTTGACTCAGGCTATAAATGGTGGTGGTATCCATGCACGAGATCAGCCAGATCAACCACAGAGGAACATATCAGTGGTGGAACATTTCATGAGGCAACATCCCCCATCATTCAGAGGATCATCTGACCCTTTGCAAGCTGAAGGGTGGATTAAAGCACTGGAGAAGATTTTTGATGTCATGGGGTGTTCAGAACATCAAAAGGTTAGTCTTGCTGTTTACCGTTTTGAAGGTGAAGGTAAGACCAAATTCGATTTACAGTTAGTGAAATGTTATAAGTGCAATGAGATGGGTCACTATGCAAATGAGTGTCTGAAAAAGAGCTTGAGTGATGGGAAGAAGTTAGACTACAAGTAGAAAGAAGTGGTGAAATCCTTTGCAACTAATTCAGTAGATGTTGGGCCATCGAATTAAGTAGTATCAGGAGTTGAAAAGAAGATTGGTGAATGGTCTAGTTTTGGCACTACCTTCCAGGAATGGTGAGTTTGTTATATACTATGATACTTCATTGAAAGGACTTGGTTGCATCCTAATGCAGAATGATCAGGTAATTTCTTATGCTTCACGACAGTTGAAAACTCATGAGGTAAATTACCCTACACATGATTTGGAATTAGCTGCTGTTATCTTTGCTTTAAAAATTTGGAGGCATCATTTGTATGGAGTAAAGTGTGAAATATATACTGATCACAAAATTTTAAAGTATATATTCACTCAGAAAGAATTGAACATGAGACATAGGAGATGGATGGAATTAATCAAGGATTATGATTGTACAATTCATTACCATCCGGGAAAATCAAATAAAGTGGCTGATGCTTTGAGTCGAAAAAGTAATGCTTTATTAGAAATGTTGTGTTTGGAACGTGATCCTTTGGTTAAAGATTTGATGAAATTTGGCATAGAAGTTGTTGGGACAGGATGTTCTTCTGTTTTGTTTCAGGTATCAGTGAAATCTTCTCTATCAGACAGAATCAAGCAAGCACAGAAATGAGACAGTGAGTTGAAGAAAAAGGTAGAGCTGGTTCAGAAAGGTAAGTTGCCTGAATTCAACATTGATAATGATTGTGTTTTGAGGTTTGGGAAGAGATTATGTGTGCCTTTTGATTCACAGTTGAAGAATGAGTTGTTATGTGAGGCTCATAGTTCCCCGTTTTCAGTTCATCCTGGCAGTACTAATATGTACAGAGTACGGGAGTATTACTGGTGGGATGGAATGAAAAGAGATATTGCTGATTTTACTGTGAAGTGTCTGACTTGTCAGCAGGTTAAAGCAGAGCGGCAGTTACCAAAAGGGATTCTTCAGCCTTTACCAATGCCAGAGTGGAAATGGGAAAACATATCCATGGACTTTGTTGTGGGATTACCAAGGACATCTCGAGGTAATAATGCAATCTGGGTTATTGTTGATCGCTTGACTAAATCTGCTCATTTCCTTGCTATACGAGATACTTTTTCCCTAGATCAACTTTCCCGTTTGTATCTTAAAGAGGTAGTCAGGTTACATGGAGTTCCTCTCTCCATTGTATTTGATCGTGATCCCAGGTTCACTTCTAACTTTTGGAAAGGCCTTCAGAAGTCATTGGGTACTGAATTAAATTTTAGTACAGCTTTTCATCCTCAATCAGATGGGCAGTCAGAACGAACAATTCAGACCTTGGAGGATATGCTACAAGCTTGTTCGATGGATTATCAGGGAAGTTGGGACCAACATCTTTCTTTGGTTGAGTTTTCTTATAATAACAGCTTTCATTCCAGTATACAGATGGAACCATTTGAGGCATTATATGGGAAGCGGTGTCGAACTCCAGCATTTTGGGATGAAGTGGGTGAAAGGGAGCTGATGGGACCAGAATTGGTAGAAGAGATGGCAGAAAAAGTTCAGTTGATTCAGAAGCACATGATAACAGCTCAGAGCAGGCAGAAGAGTTATGCGGATAACCGGAGGAAGGGTCTATATTTCGAGGAAGGTGACCATGTTTTTCTCAAGGTTTCTCCTTGGAAAAGTGTGATGAGATTTGGTAAGAAAGGAAAGTTGAGTCCAAGGTTTATTGGACCATATGAAATTCTGGAGAAAGTTGGATCAGTTGCTTACCGAGTGGCTTTACCTCCGAGTTTATCTCAGGTACACAATGTTTTTCACGTTTCAATGTTGAGAAAGTATATGCCAGATCCATCTCATGTTTTGAGTCCAGAGGTAGTTCAGTTGGAGGAGAACCTATCTTATGAAGAACAACCAGTCCAGATTCTTGACCACAGGGAGCAGGTGTTACGGAATAAGGTGATTCATCAGGTAAAGGTTTTGTGGAAAAACCATGTGAATGAAGAGGCAACGTGGGAATCTGAAAATGCTATGAGGGATAAATACCCCCACTTATTTTGATAAGTGAATAAAATTGTGAGGACGCAATTCCCAAAAGGGGGGAAGGATGTAACATCCCAGTTAATTAAAGAATAAATAATTTTCATATTTATTAATATTTACGAATTAAATATTAATTTTAATTAAAAGGGTTTTCTACGTTCGATAGCGTACTCTATACGCAACGATGAGTTTCTTTGAAAACTTACGTTGCACACAAGTAATAAAATAATATTATTTTAAATGTTAGTTAACAAGTAGCTGTTGTACTGGCGGGAATGGATATAAATAACTAAAATATGATTATATATGTTTTTAAATGTTTTTACATTTACCCAATAAAAGATAAAGGCTTAAAATATGAAAAGAGTTCAATTTTAGGCATTTATACCCTAATTTTCACTAAGGGTTCACTTATCACCTTTTGACGGCGAACCATCATTAAATATAGCTTTGATCAATCTTATAAATTCTATTGGACCAAAAATAACTCTTCTTTAGAATCGGGACATCAAAATTTACTTTGTGTAAATTTTTGGTATCTTTCCGATAAAGTTCTTTTTTTAATGAATAGTGTAAAATGTTGTATTTTAATTCAAAACCTCTTTTTAATATAATTTATTTATATGATTATATTATCTTTTGAATTGGTTTTAAAGTGAAATTAGAAAATATTTTTACCATTAAATCCAATAGTGGTCGTTGGAATTAATTTCACTTTGAAATCGGACTTAAACTAGTGTCAATCTTTTGATACTTATTGTTTCATAAAAACATGCTATTTGCTCTGACAGCGGGAATTAATTATTAAATTAATTAATGTGACTTATATGTTTTGAATTTTGTACAATAGACTTCATTTTTTAATTCATAATATCAAATATAGCTTAGGGTGAATTTTTGGTAATTTTCTGAAAAACTTCAAATTTTGATGAATAGTGAAACCACTAAGTGGTACTTATAAAAACTGATTTTCCGTTTAAATGAAATTTTTCCATCATTGTGTTTTGATTTTCAAAAATCCAACATAAATGGTTTTCATTAAGAAGTAAAATATGGTTCAATGAGATTAAAATAATTTTTTGGTGAATAGTAACTTATTAAGTTTTTAATCGCGATTAGTGGTAATTAGTGTAGTTTAAGGTAAAAATAATGTTTTAATAATATAATATGAGCTTGAAACATGTCCTACCCTCATTTTATGTGTCATGGCCGACCAAGACAAGCCATGGGTCAACTTGGGGACCCCATGGAGCCACTTTGGTTGGGAAATGACATAAATAGCTTTTTATTTAATGTAAAAGTAAAAATGACACAAACATAATATGTTTTATGAAAACAATTTTTACATGGGGTTATAAAGATCAGATTTTTTATTATAAATAGTCATTGGAAAGATAAAAGTATTTCATACATCATAGTATATTTTTTATAATTTTTAGAGTTTAAATAAATTAAATTATTTATGACATCATGATGATGCACCGATGACTTCATTATTTAACGATTTAAATAAAATGGAAAGATAATGTAATATATAAATCCTAAACATGTCGAAAACCTATTGGATGGGAATATTTCAAAGACTTATCATCTTATCTTCGAAATATATCAATGTGGGACCTTATAAATTCGAAACACTTTTGAAAATAAAATAATAGTTTCATGATTTCCAAAAGTGCCCCTCCTCTCCTCTTATAAAAGGCCCCCACCTCTACCTCATTTCACACACTCCTCAAGCCTTTGGCTCGGCAAACCCCTGACCATTTACTCTCTCCACATCCCTCTCCTAATCCTAGAGGATTCCCTTTGGGAATAATCCTTTCAAAGTAAGCCTTTAGGCTCAAATCAAAAGGAGTTACACTTTTAAAGGTAATTCATTCTCTCTTGTTCATTTGTTTTATTTTGCTTCTCCAACCCCCTAAACTCTTTTTATTTACTTATTTTGTAAAAACACCAGTATCTTCAATATACTAGGATGTTGTTATAATATTTATTCGAGCTACACTCTCACACAACTACATCAAATGGTTAAAGAACATACGGTTTATGTGGATGGCGAAATTCTGCCTCCCGAAACAATGATTGTTCAATACTCTTTTAACACCTTCAAAGGTGGACATTATGATGTCAATATTTTTATATATGATATATAATATGTTTATTCTTTCCTTAAGATTATGTATTTTTCATTTATGGCATACCATTATTTTTTCCCTTATGGGTAAACATGATATCTTCATTTTAGGAAGTGCGGACTACCGCCCCCTGAAAGTGATTTGATTCGTTAATACCATATGTGGGATGTGTAAAGGATAAAGTTAATGATATTATATATGTTATTATACTAGAATTATAATATACTCTTATATCATTATGATTCCATTCCAGAAAATACGAAATAGAAATGGAAGTAGCGTTCATGCGTACGTACTGCTTACCGTCTCCATGAACGGTGCATTTCATTTCTTACCTCTAAATGATTATGTAATATTATAAATACATGTATATGCTGGATATATATGATATATATGATATCCAAATCAGGAATGTCATTCTGGATATAAAGAACCTTTGACCACACGAACAACATGTAATTATAAGAAGTCCACTTTCGACTTAAGAACCAAATATTGACAAAACAAACATCATTAACTTAAATGGTTACATAATGTTTATAACATGGCAATAAGTGATATAAAAGGAATAATGAACTTTAAAAAGGTTCTTAATCAAGTATAAATTAACTCAAGTTTATTATTCAGGACGTTAAAGAACGATCGAGTCAAGTCGGACCCGAGGTAAGGGACTTCGTCTCAATCACCTTTCATTGAGGCATATTTCGTTTTATACACAAATTTCTTTTATACGGTGTATAAACCCCTTTGACTTTTACTTTTATACAAAAGGAATCTTTTTCTACGAAGCGTTTTACTAAACGACAAAAAGGAATGTTTTTTAACGTACGCGGTGACAATGACCTTTTCCGCCGCCGCGAGTATTATTTGGTCTTTGGCTTCCTCAACAAGCCGTAATGTTTTTAAAATGAAATAAATACCATATACTCTTTTATGTATTTTGGTATTGAAAATGGTTTTGATAAAGGAGTCTATTATGATATATTGTGATTGAAATGTGGAAATGTTATCATTCCTTTATATTGGTTTTATGTTTTATGATTTTATATTGGTACTTGGACATTTGACGGGTGGTTACGTGATAATCCATATGACGGGTGGTGCTGTGAATACCAGGATGGGTGGTTACGTTATAACCTCCAATGCATTGGGTATGGAAGTCGGCCGTATGGCTATTCCATTAAGTATGTATGGAAATTGTCCGTATGACTATTCCATTAAGTGATATGTGTGGAAGTTGACCGTATGGTTATTCCACTTAAGTATGTTTATGTCCCAAGTTACCTTTATATATGTTATGTGTTATTTATATGGGTTTTATGGTAATCCTTTGGTTACAAAAAGGTAAGTAATGATACTTTATTCAGTGAAGAGTTTTTACTACTTCCTGAAGGTGAAGGTATTACTTTGATAGAGTATACATGGTTTACTTGATGTTTGAAAAACTAACAGTTTTCATTCTTTGTGTATCCCTTACTGAGCTTTTTATGCTCACCCCAAGTTTTTTTGAAATGTTTTTCACAGGACTTAATGTGGAATAAGGTCAAGGATGGGATCAAGGGAATTTCATGCTATATAAAACATGGAACTAGACATGTTTCTTTTAAGAGTTTTTTTATTATTATGGAAACTTAGTAAAAGTGACTACTTTGTAATATTTTGAGATGTAATAGTTATGTTCTAATTCTCTAAAACTCTAAACCTGAAAATATCCTCAACGTGAATTATTCATTTAATTCAATATTAAGTAAGGTTTAAGGTCGGGGCCTTATAGTAGACCTCTAAAATTTTTGATTTAATTTTTGTTATGTTTTCACTATGGAAGGATGAACAATGATCTGAATATTTACCCTAAACTCAACAGTGTATTTGTTGACTATAAAGGAAGAGTATATGGAATTGATATAAGGTTTGTAGGATTTTATTTTGTTACATGGCCTAATGAGAGACTTAGGGATTATTATTGAAAATATTAATGTATTTTGTGTTATCTAGATTTATATTTGACTTTTTAACAATAATATTCATCAAATATAAACCAAATATATTGATTTTTGAATCTATTTAATATAGGATATTAATAATGAGAGGAGAATATCCCTTCAGAAGAACCTAAAAATATTAAACCCAATATTCATGTTGATGAAACTGATTGTAGGGATCAAGTTCTAAAATATTTTAGACTTTATAAAATCTCTCATACTCAAGATTCCTATAGGAATCAGGAATATTGTAGGGAGAACAATTTTAGTATCATTATATTGTGGTTTTTTTTCATCAATTCTAATATTGCTGAATATTTCCAAAAATAATCACCCCCATAAATCACTTTCCCAACATAAATGGTTTAACCAATTGTAGAATTAAATATTTTTACATGAATTTAATTATTCTCCACCCATGATATAGATATGGGAGATAAAAATGGTAATTGTTAGTAATGGGTGGTATATTATTTTAATAATGATAAAGTGATACCTTCCCCATGGAGTAGGTCATCCGACCGAACCATGTGTGTGTGTGTGATCAATATGGAATGATTGGAATCAATAGTGAAATGTCACACAACAAATATGAGTATTAACATTGATGTTAAATTAAAAGAGGGATATTAGTTAATTCCCATCCTCCATCAGCATGATTAACCTATATGAATGAGTGAAGTTTATAATAGTGGGTGTTGTAAGGCTCCCCTAAAAATATTTTTTTAAAGTTAATTTTTGGTTTTTAATGGACTAAATATTTTTTTTAACATTATTATGTTTGTAGAGTAAAAATACAATTATATATTTATATTAAGTGATTGAGTCCCTTACATCAATCATATAGTGATCAAATGGTGATTAATCTGGTGAAGAAGGATGAATTACCCAATTCAATTTGGAAAAATTATTTACTTATAATCATGGTTCACTATTAGTGTATTCGTTGGGATGAGATCATTGATATATCATTTATATAATAATGAAAATTATAATTAAATTTTTTTAAAATTTTTAAATCACTAGAAACTTTTATTAATGAAATAAGAAGATAAGATAATGTGGATCTCAGTGTATGTGTTACATGGACCCTATAAAATCCAACAATGGGTACCATGGTGTGGAATCAATAGTTTCACATCCACCTAAGGGATCCACTAGTTACTCACATGATTACCAACATATAACCAATGGTAGTTAAAGTATTCTACTATTTCACTAGTGTGTGTCCAATGATTGTGCAATGTATACCTAGTGGTTTTAAATATGCATTCTCCAGAACATACTATACATTGTTATATCCAAGTGATAATTTTTTATATTAAGAGTGAAATATTTTATATCATTATAGATTTATTAATCTCCATATAATATGATTTTAACACTAATATTTGTAATGGGTAAGTGATTTATTATGATTTGGTTAGACAACATTAAAGGAAAATGAAAAACAAGTTGACGAAATACATTTATTTTAAAATTAAAATGTCGAAATTATTTATATTTTATTGATATTATATTAAGAAAGTGTGTTAGAAGATTATTTATGAGTTATACTCCTAAATAAGTAAGAAATTTGAAGGGGTTATTGATCAGAATTAAAATAATATGATTTATGTGATGAATTAAATATTAGGGTGAAAAAGTTAGAAGAAGAATTCTACATTCCGAATATAATATTTTTCTCTATGTGGTGTGGAATATGTTTTATATTAACAACTATTTTTTATTATTTGAAAATATAAAATAATGAATGAAAATTGAAGTTATATCTTAGGTAATTATGATGGAATTCATATTATAGGAATTTGATTACTAAAGTTGAATATTAATATCATTTACAAGATGTGAAAATTTATTTATAGACTGTGATGAAGTTCATCACTATGATGAAGAAATATATTATTGTGCTTATTACAAAAAACCAACCATATTATGTATGTTATTTGATTTTTTATTTTTTTTCAACTAATTATAATATTTAGGAGCACGTTAATATTTATCAGGATAAATCTAGAGGGTTTTGAGAGACTATTTTTAACTATCAAACAGAAATAACCTTTGTTAATGCTCAAAAATGGATTTATCAATACTAAAAAAAGTGTTGAGAAAACTAATTCTAAGAGGGGAGGGGAATTTCTCAATGAATAAAAGTGATAAGAAAGGTTTCATTTAACATTAATCATTAAGATATGATAATGGAAGATTTTATGAGTGAATTTTTAGAATTGATAATTGTTAACCCTTTATCGATGTGTTTTTAGTGTCGAGGAAGGACTCATTAGACCAACAGAACAACTTTTTAGTGCTTCAGTATCCCACTAACAATTACAAAAGCAATATGAAATGTTATATATATAAAAACAAACTTTTTAAATATCATTGCATACATAATTTAATTAATAAATAAATCTTATTATTTAACAACACATTAGTACATTTAGTTATTGTTACAATATTAACAAATATAATATTTATAAAAATAAAAAGTTTGGAGTACTATATAAAAGAAGTAATAATTCTTTAACTTATAATAAACCTATGAATTTTACCTATAATTTATGTGAGTAATATATAAACATAAATAGAAGGAAAAACACTAAATAAATTTAAAAATAATAAGAAAATGAAAAATGCACTTTTTTCCATTCTAGAGACACTAAGAGTCAAAATGATATGCAAATTATTCCTACATGCCAAAAATTTATAAAATATTGTTTTCCTGTATCTTTACAACAATTTGATCTTATTTTCATGTAATTAATCTCATGAATTTCATTTTGAACTAATATATCGATTTTAAAGTGAAAACACAAGTTTTCTGTCATTCTAGCCACACCGTGTGTCATAACGATGTGACGTTCATTCTTATAGGTAACATGTCACGAACCAGCCTGAGTTGACTCTAAACCGGTCAAAAGGGCAAGCCCACGACAAGTCTCGATAGGTGTTCTCGATCCTCCCAGGATGGCGAAAAGCACCAAGGTAATAAATAGAGTACACAAGGGAATGATTTCTCCTATATATAAACAATCAAACAAATAGAGGAAATAAATGGACAGCAAAAAATACATTTATATAAAAAATGAATTGAACATTATTTGTACAACAAACTGAAAGTAAAACTAAACCAACAACTCATTTGACCAAAACCAATAACCAAATTACTCCATTTTACCCATCTGGTCACTCTCCAATATAATGATCACACGTCTCCCAAGGTGATCGAACTCAAGCTGAAACCTGAACAAGGGCTAAAAATAGAAGAAGACTATAGGCGTGAGTATTAAAATTCAGTAGGTTAGCCTGATATTCTATTCCAAATGCACATAATTTAAAATAAAAGAAACATAAATTTCATGTTCTAAATACAATATATAAGGATATGTTTTCAAAATGGGGTCACATGTTATATAAATTAAATTACCAGATAAAAACTTGCATGTTTTATAAACAAGAATGCTAGTAACAATTTTTAAAGAGGTGCAACTTCAAAATGAAAATAGTTTTCAAGAGGGATGCTTTAAATAATTTACACTTTTAAATAAATCACACACACTACTGAATTTTTCAAGCAAACACAACATATGCCAATGATGAGTACAAAATAACCAATGAGCATAAGTCACAGGGACACCCCTAGGCACTAGTTAGTTGTGAGCCTCAGGTACCTCATATCTCGATGAAAGTAACCATAATAAATATCCATTCTCATGCACATGATCCACTAGTAGGGAGAATACCCATAACACAATGGTCCCCAAAAAACAACATCATCATCATAGTTTAGTTTGTGTTGTCATCGGAAAACTTTCTACGTAAAATAGGGGCCAAACCCCATGGAATCACAAGCATACTAGTACACGTCCGCCCACTTAGATACTTGGGATTCCCTTCAGTGATAAATCAAGTTACAAATATAATAAAATACATTTTACACATAAAAATTCCATTTCCAAACCATAAACACACAATAATCTTGAAAACATGCTTCGCATTTCATTTATGAATCAATAAACCACTAAAATGATTCATAAAACAATTTCAAGGAGTATAACGGGGCCTTGCACATAAAATCCATTCAAAAATGATCTTTTAAATCTAAAAACCAATAAATAACATAAAAAAAAGATTTGGAAGCCCCAAAAAAATTAATAAATTATTTTTCATGGACCATAAAATTTTCCCAAAAGATAGAACATGAAATACACATGGAAACCATTTTTACAAAAAAAACAAACGCCAAAACGGGCCGTTAAGCCTTTCTCAAAACTATCCTTTGACCAAGGTATGAATTTCACTTTTATTAAGGAGGTGTATACACACAAATTACATCCGAAAAACACATTCATAAATCCTTTAAAACTTTCAAGTTACATATTCAAAAAAAACAACCATTTTCATAAGGATGTGAAACAGGCCATTTTCTGACAACTCAAGCCAAAACATGTTGTAAAACTAAACCCATTTGTTTTTAAAACAAAATAAAAATTTGAATGCCATATTAGGACCCAATATAACATTTATTATTATTAAAATTAATTTATAAATCAATACAAATAAATTTTAAATCAATCATAACACATAAAAGGCAACCAGGAAATTTATAGAACACATGACATTCCCTTTTAAACAAAATATATTATTTTAAGCACTTTAAAAGAAATAAAACACCAATTGCATGAAATATTTTATACAAGATACTGTAACATATTAAAAATACCATAATCCAAGTTATAAACCTTACAAAATAGTTTTAAAATATAGTGGAACATTTAAACAAATACTTGGTGTGCACTTTTATGACAAAACAACACTACATTTCACAAAAAAAGGATTAAACAACCATTTTTCACACCAATAAAATAATACAAATGATGAAAATAATAATAAACATATATATAAGATTAATTCAATAATAAAATGGTGAATCTTAAAAGATAAATGCATTTGCAGGGGGTATCCTGCCTCAAATCCTTTGCGTAATGGAAATAGACACCCAATATCACCATCTGAGGGTTTACAAACCGTAAACCTATGATGACCAGACCCAAATGAAAAAAAAACCCTATAAAAAAATATGATATCAGAACCTTAGGTCAATAATGACTATTGGAGATTATAAAACCATGAAATAATGAAAGGATGAAGTAGAGGGGGGAGAAAGGAGAAGGAATCTCACCTTTTCAACTAGAAAACACTTCGTCTTCCATTGGATCTACACCATTAGAGAAAAGGGAATGACTTGAAACTTCTTGGAGAGTCTCATAAGGTCTATAAGAACCCTGGAAAGATGATATTTGGGGAAAATAGTACGAATTGAATGATTTATGGATGAAATAATTTACCTCCGTGATTCTGGACGATTTGAGAGACATTGCAAAGTATTCCCTAATCTGTAACTCAAATGACCTCCAAAGAGATAAAATATATAATGGGGGTGATGATAGTGGTATTTTCTTCGAGCGATAGGTAGAATCACCGAAAAATAGTAAAAACTGAATTATATATAAAATAAACAATTTATTTATTTAAAACTAGAAATGGGCCCATAGGCTCGCCCAATACCAAAATAAGTAACCCCAATTCACCATGATTATGAATTTATAAGGGGTAAAAAAGGATATGGTAGTTTTAATATGTCTGTTTAGGACAAGTGGGAAGTGGAATGAGTCAAAAATTAAAAAAAATTAATGATTTTTAAAAGAAACAAAATATGTTTTTAAATCCGGAAATGGGATCACGGTTGGACCAAATCATGAAGGGACCACCTTTTCTCCAAAAACACCTAAACAGGCAATGGGGAAGCCAAATTAGGTTGATTAGAAATATATGGTAGTTAAAAACTCAAAATTAAACTCACCCAACACCCAATAAAAGGATATGGATTTTCAATGAACCAGATCAAAACATTGACATGAAAAGAAAAAAAATCAGGTGTGGCAATTCTCCCCACCATTAAAGCTTTCCGCCCCCAGAATGGCATAGCACATTCCTGCTGATTGATCAACACCTAAGGATTCATTATATATATGGTCCATCCTACTAATCCAATGAAAAACCATCAACCATTAATGTAACTTAATCCTCTTACCTCAACCAAAACACCAGTTCTCACCCACTTCTTGAGAATCAACCAAAAGATCGAGTCACTACCTCCATAACCAAACCAAGCACTCGGTTGTTGGGACTTATACCAATAAACCCAAAAATCACCCAAACCAAATAGAACTCATGAAAACAAAAGATTC
The DNA here is from genome assembly GCA_963277665.1 of Viscum album. NCBI lineage: Eukaryota > Viridiplantae > Streptophyta > Magnoliopsida > Santalales > Viscaceae > Viscum > Viscum album. The sequence continues at coordinate 1,677,032,867 of OY728119.1, read as the reverse complement.
CAGTGGATTACGGGATGTAATCTCCGCCATTAAGAAACAACTATCACTAGATAAGTTCTTAGGAGGAAAAATCAATGAGACCCGTGGTGGGTCTCCCCACCATTAAGAAACAACAATCACTAAATAAGTTATTAGGAGGAAAAGTCAACGAGACCCATGTTGGATCTCCCCACCATTAGAACCCAACTTTAAATGAATAAAAAATAATTCTAAATGAGCAATAATCGAGCCTCACTCACACACATCCCCCCAAAACACTCCTGCAACAACCTACCAACCCAAGTTGAGAGGAACACAACATGAACATTTAAACCACCCACCCTCGAATAGAGGCATCAAGAACTAGGAAAACACTCTCTGCACGGATCCAAACCCCCATAAATTAGGGAGGGGAGGTAAGGGGACCCAATCATTGGGCCATTGAAACCATAAAAAACAAAATAACTACCTCACTGAAATGGTAGAGGTGTGATATTAGCAGTACTACCCACAATCCTAGGACTCCTGACTATGTGTCAGCTTCTCTCCAAAACCTATGGCCAGATCTCTGATGGATAAATCATCTCTTGACTCGCAGTCAGGATTTGATAATCCCCAACTTTTACTCCATCCCTTAGTTCCACACAGTACTATATAACACTCCCAGGAAGAAACAATAGATCAAGAGACACTATGAAAATCGCTTCCTCAACAACACATTTTTATCAAAAAAAGAACATGGAGGTACACAACACCGTTTTCTCTCACTTCAAATAAGGAGAATAATGAACAAGGTGCATAAAAACACCCATTAAACATCACTGAGAACCACTACTACAACCGAGAGAATAAACATAAAGGGAATACACTTTAAATCGAGTCCAAACAGCTGTCTATTTTAACAAACGGGTTGAGGTATCATTCTAAGAGGTGGATTTAACATTTTAAATGAATCCTTAGGTTGATAAATAGGAATGATTTCCAATGGATAACTATTCATGGACACATCACAACATCAAACACATATTTTGAAGCCCAATGAACATTACTCCAAAACCGAGCCACCAACAAGATCTCATCTCAAGATACAACAAGAGAATGAATTATAGATCACAAGGAAGCTTACTGAATAAAAAAACTCTTCTAAGACATAGAAAAACTGTCCCCATAGCCATTGGTTTATAAACAACGACCATAATTTTTCAGCTCAAACCACTTTTGAAAAAAAACTAATTTGGTGGGTTTCCACATTCACCAATGGTGTTTCATCAAGTCTCACCCACATGCACATTTTCATGCCACCCAAGCACCCAACCACCTTTCCATATAGGCCATCCTTCCTGATATCAGTAAAACCATGCATGTGTCCACCCATAAAAACACCAAAGGCTAAAACAAAACAACATCATTCCAAAAATCATGTACCTTCAAAAGGAACACCAACCACCATTTTAAAAACCCTTTTCATATTTCACAAAACAAACAAAACTTTATCAAGAACCATTTTCTAAAAAACCTACCCCTTTTCATTTTTAAAAACATTTAAAACAACCAAGCTACCCCAAATAACCCCTTCCCATTTTCTAAAATTCAGCTATGTATCTTTTCATAATCTGATGGTCATTGAGACCAATACCATTTATAGGAAAACACCAACTGCTCAAAACCAATTTCCAAAACCAATTCATCAGATTAAAACACTTTTCAACATCCCAAAACACCCCATTTAAAAATAAGTTTCAAAATCACCTTAAAATGATTCACACACTCAAAACATTTTATTCCAACATACCACAAGGATAGATTATAGATAATTCAATCCTGTTAAATCATTTCTACTTCCTCTTTTTTCCCCAAAAACACAACCTTCCAAAACCATTCTTATATTTAATTTTTGAAGACCCCTTTTTCCACTTTTAAAAATACAATCCTTCCTTTAAAACACATTTTTACAATTCTTACACAAGTATTTTCAAAAAAAAATTCAAAATTCAAGAAAGGTCCAAGAAACCCACAAAAGGTAAATAATGTCAGTGGGTGACTTGACCATATTGTTGGCATCCATATGTCAAACACAACACCAACATAAATAGACTTATTAAGACCATGACCCGGCTCTACATGTCTTTCCAGACCCTACGATCTCAAGGAGTCCATTAGTCATACTCCCCTTGTCATGTCCCAACAACAAACAATACACAACAACAAAGGAAACTAATAAAACTAGATATCCCATGGAAACTGGAGGATCAGAACGAGCAAGAGTTCAAGAGGTTCTTCCATCACTTACCCCTCAATTCCCAAAAATCCTACTAAATCTACCATTACATAACCCCAAATAATAATGGTGATCTAAAAAGAAAGGTCTACTAAGAGCTGACCTCCTATGATATCATTTTTTTATGAACCAGCCCGAGTCAACCCTGAACCGGTAATAAGGGCCAACCTGTGACAAGTCCCGAGAGGCATTCTCGATCCTCCCGGGATGGCGACAAGAACCAAGGTCATCAATAGAGTACACAAAGGAACGATTTATCACATATATAAACAATCATATAAATAGCAGAAAGAAATGTATAGTCCAAAATACATTTATATAAAAACCGAACTTAACATTATTTGTACAAGAAACTGAAATTACAACTAAACCAACAACTCAACTGACCAAAACCGATAACCAACTAACTCCATGTGACCCTTCTGGTTACTCTCCAACATAATTATCACACGTCACCCATGGTGATCGAACTCAAGATAAAACATACACAAGGGCTAAAAACAGAAGAATATTATAGGCGTGAGTATTAAAATTCAGTAGGTTAGCCCGATATTCTATTCCCAATGCACGTCCTTTAAAATAATAGAAACATCAATTTCAAGTTTTAAATACAATATATAAAGGTATGTTTTCTAAATGGGTTCCCATGCTATATAAAAAAATTTACCAGACAAAAACTTGTGCCTTTTATAAACAAGAATGATAGTAACAATTTTCAAAGAGGTGCAAATTCAAAATGAAAATAGTTTTCAAGTGGGATGATTTAAAGAATTTACACTTATAAATAAATCACACACACTACTGAATTTACCAACCAAACACACTGTATGCCGATGGTGAGTACAAAATAGCCAATGAGCACAAGTCACAAGAACACCCCTAGGCACTATTTAGTTGTGAGCCCGAGGTACCTCGTATCTCGGTGAAAGTAACCATAATAAATATCTATTCTCATTCACATGATCCACTAGTAGGGAGCATACCCATAACCTAGTGGTCCCCCAATAAAACCATCATCATAGTTTAGTTATTGTTGTCATCTTCAAACTTGCTACGTGAAATAAGGCACAAACCCCATCGAATCACTAGCATACTAGTACATGTCCGCCCACCTAGATATCTGGGATTCCCTTTAGTGCTCAATCAAGTTACACATATTATCAAATAAATTTTCCACATTAAAATTATATTTAAAAACCATAAACACACCAACATTTTTCAAACATTCTTCACATTTCATTCACGAATCAATAAACCACTAAAAAGATTCGTAAAACTATTTCAAGGAGTCTAACAAGGCCTTACACATAAAATCCATTCAAAAATTATTTTTTAGGGAAACAAACCCATAAATAATATAACAAACCATATTTTGCATCCCCAAAACCAATTACTAAATTATTATTCATGGAACATAAAATTTACCCAAAAGATAGAACATGAAATACACATGGAAACCATTTTTGCAAAAAAAATGCCAAAACGGGTCGTTAAGACTTTCTCAAAACTATACTTTGACCAAGGTATGCATCTCAATTTTATTAAGGAGGTGTATAAACACCATTTATAGCTTAAAAACACATTCATAAATCCCTTAAAACATTCAAGGTACATATTCAAAAAAACAACCATTTTATATGGATGTGAAATGGGCCATTTTCCGACAACTCGGGCCAAAACAAGTTGTAAACCAAAAACCATTTGTTTGTAAAACCAAATCCAAATTGTAAAGCCATATGAGGAACCAAAATTCCATTTATAATTCTTCCAATTCTTTTATAAATCCAAAAATAATAATTTTTAAATCAAACATAACATATAAAATCCAACCATGCAATTTACCGAACACATGACATGCCCTTTTAATCAAAACAATTTATTTTAAGCACTTGACAAGAAATAAAACACCAATTGGATGCCATATGTTATAAAAGATACTGTAACATATTAAAAATACCATAAACAAGGTTCTAACCCTTACAAAAAAGTTTCTAAATATAGTATAACGTTTAAACAAACACTTGGTGTGCACTTTTATGACAAAACAACACTACCTTTCACAAAACAAGGATTAAACAACCATTTTTCACATCAAAAAAATAATCCAAATTCTGAAAAATAATAATAAACATATATATCAGATTAAAAAAATAATAAAATGATGAATCTTAAAAGATAACAGAATGTGAAAGGGATATCTTACCTCAAATCCTTGGTGTAATGGAAATGCACACCCAATATCACCATCTGAGGGTTTAAAAACCCGAAACTTATTATGAACAGACCCAAATGAACAAAACCCCTATAAATAATTATAGGATAGATAACACTAAGTCTATCATTACTATCTGAGATTATAAAAACAATAAATAATGAAAGTATGAAGAAGAGGTTGGAGAAAGAAGAAAGAATCTCACTTTTTCAACTAGAAAACTCGTCATCTTCCATTAGTTTTGCACCCTTATAGAAAATAGAATGTCCTGAAACTTCTTAGATCATCTCATAAGGTCTTGAAGAACCAGAAAACGATTATTTGTGAGAAAAATAGTAAAAATGGAATGATTTAAGGATGAAATAATTTACCTTCGTGATTATGGATGATTTGAGAGACATTGAGAAGTGTTCCCTAATACGTGGCCCATATGAGTTCCAAAGAGGTAAAATAGAAAATGGGGATAAGGATAGGGGTATTGGATTTAGGTGGGAGTTTGAATCACCAAAAAATATAAAAAATTTAATTAGATATAAAAGAAACAAATTATTTTTTTAAAACTAGAAATAGGCCCATGGGTTGGCCGAAATCCTAAATAAGTAAACCCAATTCACCATTCTTATGAATTTATAAGGGGTAGAAAAGGGAATAGTAGTTTTAATATGTCAGTTTAAAATAATTGGGAAGTTAAATGAGTCAAATATGATAAAAAATGAAAGCATTTTGAAAGAAACAAAAAATGTTTTTAAATCTTGAAATGGGGTAACAGTTGGCCCAAATCATGAAGTAACCACAATTTCTCCAAAAACTCCTAAGAAGAAATGGAGAACCCAAATTAGGGTGATTATACATATATGTTAGTAAAAAAATCTAAATTAATCTCACCCCACACCCAATAATAAGATCGGGATTTTCAATGAACCGGATCAAAACCATGACATGAAAAGAAAAAAATTGGGTGTGACATAATAGATGAATCAAATATCATTAACATAGAGTTGCATAAAAATTCAAGAAAGTTTGATATATTTTTAGTATATGGTTGGTGTTTATAAAAATTTAAATCTAAAAATTAAAAAAATACATTTTAGGTCATTCTGACTACACCCCACATCAAATTTATGTGACATTGATTATTTAATTCCACAAATGAATCAATATAAGTCTTAGTATAGTTTCACAATTATTCAAGAAAGTTTTCCTAGAATTAAACCTATGATGCATGTTTTGAACAGAAATTTCACTATTAAATTTTGACATATACACTTTTGGTCTTGCTTACCTCACTGAGAGTTGAAATGTTGTGAGGTTCATTCCAACAATCCATAAATGTACCGATGATTATTTTCCGAGAATTTAATGAAAATAAGGTATCAATTTCTTGGAACTGAGAATGTGAAGAATGTTTTGAACAAAAATGTTACTTATTAATTAAAAACATGAATTTTCATTCATTATAACCACATTTTGTATCATAATGATTTATGTTTAATTTTTACATTCCACAAATGAATCAATACACATTCTCATATAGTTTCTTAGCATTCCAAACATGATTTCATGTAATTGAGTATGCCCCAACTATTTTTAACTAAATTTTAAATTTTAAATTTTAAATTGAATAATTATGGCCATTATAAACACACTATGAATTTTAATGATATATTATTTAGTCTTACATGCCATTAAATGATTATTATACAAAATTTTCATGATAAACTGATCTCATTTCCTTGAATCGTGTAATGCATGTTTTGTACAAAAATGTAACTTTTAAATTAAAAAGACACATTTTCAGTCATTAAAACCATATTGAATTTTGGAATGATGCGAGGTTCATTACAATATGCCAAACAAGAATCAATAGTAATTATCATAAAATTTCACAACAATATGAACATGATTTCTTAGAATTAAATTTTAAATTGAGGAAGATGCATCTATGGTCATTCCAAATATAATAAGAGTTATAATTACATGAGTTTCATTCATAAATTCCACAAATAAATTAGTGATCATTTTTTGTAATTGGGCATATGATGCGTAATTTGAAATAAAATTCCACTTTTAAATTAGAAAACACATGTTTTTATTCATTCTTACCACACTAGATATCAAAATAACATGTGTTTTACTTCTACTTGTCACAAATGAATAAAATACTATTGAATTATAGTTTCATGATAATATCAGTACATTATATTAGATTAGTTTATTTGACACATGTTTCATACCTCTTGAATTCTTAAAATAGAATAATAAACATCTAGTTATTCTAATAACACTACATGTTTAAATGATGTGAGATTCATTCCTATATGAAAAAATTTAATCGAAAGTATTTCAGTAATAGTTTGATCATAATATAAGAATAGTTTCTAAAAATTGAGCATCCATAAAATGTTTTGATCTAAAATGTCACATTTAAATTAAAAAAAACACTTATGGTCATTAAAACCCAACCAAGATTGGAAAAGTTTTGAAATTTATTCTTATACGCCAGAAAAGGAATCAAATTTTATTGTCCTATGTTTTCAGGAAAATTCAATCTCATTTTGATAGAATGTAGAATGTGACATGCATTATGAACTAAAATGTCACTTTTAAATTTAAAATATTTTTTAGTCATTCTAAATACACCTCATCTAGGAATGTTCTACAGTTAATCTCTACAAACCAAAAAATAATAAGTATTCATTTTCTTATATTTTCATGAAAATATGACCATTTTTTCTTAGAATTGACCATGTGATTAATGTTTTGAAAAAAAATGTCACTTTTAAATTACAAAAAAAATAATTTTGGTCATTTGGAACACATAGAGATTCAAAATGATATGAGATTAATTCATAAACACCATAATTGAATTCAATATTATTGTATTAGATTTTCAAGAAAATATGATCCCATTTGATTAAAAATGAGCTTGTGACCCACCTTTTCAATTAAAATATCACTTTTAAAATAAAAAAACAAATTTTGAATCATTTAGACCAAACTGTGGGTTATAATGATGTGTAGTTCATTCCTACGTGTAAAAATTGAATCAAATACCATTGAAGTATATTTTCATGAAAATTTGATCATGTTTTCTAAATTTTTATTATGATATGCATGTTTTGCACCTCTTGAATTCTTAAAATGGTAAAGTTCACTTTTTTCATTCTGAACACACCACATGTCATAATGATGTGTGGTTCATTCCTATATAAAAAAATGATCCAAATTTTTTTCCTTGATTTTCATGATAATCAGATAACATTTTCTATGAATTGAGCATGTAACACATGTTTTTAACTAAAATGTCACTTTTAAATTAATAATTCGTAAAAAAATTCCTTTTAAATAATTATCTAAAAATTATGCCACTATATAACCTAACCATTTATCCCAATGTTAATCTATATTATCTTCTAAATATGTATGACAATCAGAGTATACATAATACTAATGAAACATAAATATAGTAACTAATAATGATGATGTAAAAATAAGGTGTATATATTCAAAAATAAATAGTTATAATAGATACCCATAATGGGATTTGATCTATTCCATGGACTATGAAATAATTCATATATTTATAGATGTATTAACCTTAATCATTGTAATTTTTCTGTTTTGGAATTTATGAGAAAAGTGGAATCTATAAGAAATTTTGTATGACATATGTTTTAGTACTAATTTGTTTGTAAATATACCACAAAATTTTTCCATCAACAATTTCACATTTGTTTATTCTTTTTTTAATTTTCCTTTAATATCTTATCATTTAGTACATTATCATTGCAGAACCAATGAAAAAATAATGTTAATACTTATTTTATAATATATAATACAAACAATATAAAATGTTAAAAATATAATGTTTCTTTTTTAGAAAGGGAGACCACGTGTAGTTGATTTCTCAATAATCTAAACTTGGATCTATAAAATATATCATACATTTGACAATATTTATCATAAATATCAATGAATGTATTATAAAAAATTAATTTAAATATTTATTAGCACTACATACTATGAATTTAAAATTATCATAATAGTGACCAAGTTATAAACATTTACTCTTTGAGAGTAGGTATTAAGAATTACACATCATCTGTTTCCCTTGATTCAAACACTTTTACACTTCTTCTAATTTATATATAATTTCATATTCATCAATTGATATTTATTTGGATGAATGAAAATATGGTATTATAAATATTAAAAAAATTGCACGTCAGTAATAAATTTTTTATATAAATATATAAGAAAAAATACTACATTAAAATTGAAATATAAATCATATGTAAATAAATAGAAACTATATTTTTATCAATATACCACATATATTCCTATATAATGGATTTTCCTTACCATTAACACTTTATAATTTCATTTATCTTTACAAGATATATAAAATAAAAAAATCTATGTTATATATTTTAAGTTTAAATTAAATTTAATATAATTCACTCCTTTAAAAAATGAATTTAAAAGGGTATTTAATGTTGTTAACTATCTATTGAATGATGTTGAAACACAATAAGGGAAAGTTTACATTCATGATATAGTAGCTAATCCCTTTAAATTACTTGAAGAATATTTTTTCCCCTTTTACAATTGTGTATATTTGTTTACAAAAATTCTATTTAACATAAAAGTTATTGAGTATAATATAAGATTGAAACTTTAGACCCCTTTATTATATGGGGTGTTGATAATATTAATTTTCCATGTGATGAATTCTCAAAAAGATTGTTCATTTGTTCGAGCATAAAAATTGTTAATGGGAAAAAGGTAGATCATCTCTTGGATAAAGATAAAGTTGAATCTAAACACGCATATGACCTACCAAAAATGGTGTATATTGAATATTTTCATATTAAATATTTTACACCAAAACTATAGAAACTATTCTGTTGGAGGGTTCTAATAGATATAAGTCACAATCTATTTCACACTGAATTATTTAAAAATAACCAATAAATAAATACTTGGTTGTTATTGAAATATTAGAAAACACTGTTAAAGTAATCACTACCTACTGTATGTTGAAATTATAGGGGTAATAACAGCACTAAAAATTTCATGTTTGTGGGTCTGGTTATACTTTTATTAGTGGTTCGTTCAATAATTACCTCACTTACATCAGTTTCATTAGTAGTTTATTTCTTTCAATAGTTATTCATCATATTTCACCGCCCTTGTTTGTACCTATTAATATTACATTAAAATATACTTACTAGTTTCCTTTCTTATGTAGTCCCTTATTGAGAATTCAAAACACTTACATACTTCCATTGATGATGAAAAACCATTAAAAGTTGTTATTTTTCATCTTTGAGAGATGAATCATCTTTTATTTAGAACAAATCAATAAAAACGCTATATATTTTATTATACTTATAAATGTAAATAAACAATAAGTTTAACATATTTTATACTTACAATGTAATCCCATAAATTTTTATTGTTTTTATCTAGTAGTTGGACCTTCTTATTAAAACAATTATCCTTCGATTCCACATGATGTGGGATTGAGGTAGTGGAGAATTTGATTTTCCATTCTATATAGAAACACAAATATGAAAATAATTTTTTTAATAACTATTTTAATATAATTTATAATAATATACCATTTTTTTCTTAATTATATCATACCTCACAGATGATTTATAGTATGTTTATTGCATCTTTATTGAATGTTTCTTATTCCATGAACTTATTTTTTATTTTTATAAAGAAACATATAGGGAATTTAATTGATCATACATTTCATGATAGATAGTAAAATAGTCCTAAATCCCAACTCCTATATCCAATGCTAAAAACATAATGTTTACATTTATGGATTTTATATCGATTAGTGAGACCCAGTTTCAACCATCCAAAACATAAAAATTCAAAATAAATATTTAATAACTTACATACCTAAAGACCTTTTAGGTTTATACTTTTATATATTTAGGAAAAAACTCTTACATAACAATACCCATGTCTTTAAATTAATATTTTTCCCACCATACACTCTTTTTCCTATTCTACATTAATTCTTAAACAAATAACATAAAATTATCCACACATAAAATATTTCTTGTCATATTTCATTAAACATCATTATTTACAGCCTAGTAAAAAGGAAAAAATAAGAATGGTGAGCTCAGAAGATCAATAAGGGTAAACATAAGAATTAAAAATTCATTATCATTAGTGAGAATATGATGAGCATAATGGTATCATAAAATAAAAAAAATTAAATGAGAATAACATAAGATAATTCATAACCATAAAAACTTAAATCATTAAATGTGTGACATGGAATAATGATTTAATAATGTAAAGATTCATAGGATTCAATAATCATGAGCCATATGATGCTATTTTCTATCAAAGAAAACATTTAAAACACCATGTAATTATAAATAAAAGTTTTTTAATCATAGAATGTTATATTCATATAACCCTTCCATGGAAACTTATATGTGTAATAACCAATATAGTCAACATCAAACATATTTATCCAAAGAACATAATCATTACACAATGCATTAGAGTGATATAACAGACCCACCCATCCTTGGTTTACATCATAACCACCAATCATTGGTTTATAAAGGAACCAACCATCCTTGGTTTATAATGGAACCAAAATTCATCATAAAATAGTTCCAACAACCATAACATGAATAAATTACAAATATCTTTCATTTCATCATAAAAATAAAAATAAAAGTAGAATTATTCTTTTAATAAATAGATTACCATATGGAAAAGAATGAGTTCTATGTAAATATCTTTGAAACAAAAATAATATATCCAGATGAATAATAAATATTGTTTCCTTACAAAATATAATTAGTAGATCATAATTAATATCAATGGTTGTTATCATTGATTCATAAAACGCCATTAAAATATCATTAAAAACATTTTTTGGGAAAATATACTATCCACATTAAAAATACCATTTAAAAACTAAGAAATTATAAAATATTAGTAAAAAAGATTATTTTAAAATAACCATGGATACTTTTATGTAAATATTCTATGTATTGAGAATTTAAATTATATTCATGTCGTAATTGTCAAAACAAATATTTTGTTCAAACCTTTTGAAAAAAAGTACCTTGTTCTAGAAATCACAAGAATATTATTTTAAATCATTTTTCTAAAATTTAAAACATGATAAAAATAAATTTAAATGATCATTCAATAATATTCAAAAATATTCTTGAAATCATTTTGGAAATAACGGATGTGGAAGAAAGGTTTTCTAGTTGAAAGAGGAAAAATAAGGTCAGCTTTTCATAAAAATATTATATGAACCATTTTAAGTACCAAAGAGATAAAAATGGTAATAAAACGTCCAAAATATAATAAAAATGTAATATTTTTATCAAATAATGATAATATAATTTTCACAAAATAAATTTAAGAATAAAAATTATGATTAAAAATAGATTAAAGCATAAATCACTTATGACATCGGTATCTTTTTAATCATAAACCCTGCGTAAGAATAACATCCAATGAATATTTAAATATCACAAACAAAATTATATTCATTATATAACATGTAAAATGGGTAGTATATAAACTTCATAAAATAAAATATCTGAATAACATAAATAGATGTCCCAAATAAGGAATGTTTGAGAAGAATGACACTTACAAGATCATATCATTGAATTAAGATTTAATAAGTGAATATATTATGTGTAATAAATGTAAATATAACCTAAAATACAAATTATATTAAGATATTATGTGAAATAATTCAAATGTCATTACACATATAATATTGGTATAAAATAGTCAATGAATAAGTTATATGACCTAGTGAAATGAAATTGAGTAAAGAAATCTCCCACCACTTTGGTAACATTGAAATCAAAATCCATTCGATGTAGTAATATAAACTATAACATAAAATAAAAAGATATATTATGGATTAATTATATAACATTTAATATGGAAGTATATAGAAAATAGAAATTAAATAACATGTGAAACATTAAAACATGCCTTAAGGAATGGAAATTAAAACGAAATATCTTACCTCTAGTCCAAATATTCCTTATATGTCCTTTAAATATTGTGTAATAAAATTATATCAACTATTTAACTATTTAAAAAAATTTAAAGTTTTAAAATTTAAAAATAATATTTTTTTTTTAATTTATTAAAATGATAGATTTAATTACATAATTATTTATGCGCATGTTAGCTACTTTGACGATGTTCTATTCATAATTTCAAAACAAATTTGGTATCTTCACCATGATAAAAGATTTATTTATTCCGTAATACCAAGAATAATTATCATTATATAATTATAATTTTTACACATCAATTATAATTTTTAAACGAACCAAGAAATATGGTTATGAAAAATTAACTCTGTTATAATCATGGAGATGGTAGCTCATAGATACGCTTGATTAATGTTTTTATATTTCAATGTGGATGACAAAATGAAGAGAAGTGTAATTTTATATTTCTAGGATTAATATTGTATAATAAATATAATATTAGTTCTTTAAATAAATTTTTATATATTATATATGTCATGTGGATGTTAGAAAAGAATCACATCGCTTCATGGAGGTGGTAATCTGCACGTGCGCCAGAACAAATATATCCTTTTACAATGGATGGATAGGTAAAAAAAATTAGATGATATATTATATTAAATGAATAATAAATATGTTATTTAGTAAATATTTTTATATTAAATCAAACATTATGACCATCCATGTTTTTTTATTACAGAAAATGAATTACATCAGTTTATAAGGTTGTAGTATATTGTATATACGAATGATGGTTTCATTTCCCATTTGATGGTTGAGGAGAAAGATATAAGTTATAAAATTTAAATAATAATATATAAGTATATATATTATATTTATTTTATTATTTCATAATAAATTAATAATATTTAATGGACTTAGAAAAATAAATAAAAGTAAAATATTTAGTTAAAATTTATATGTCTTCTCCGAAAAACCTCATTTTATTTACCCCTTAATCCATCTAAGGTTAGTATTATACCAATAATAAGACCTCTATAATATGGGGTGGTATTTTAGGAATGTTTTTTCATATTTATATAACAAAATAAAATCATCTTTAATTGTGTAGAGAAGATAATAGTGGGTGTCATTTTATATGTGAGGGAAGGGACATTATTGGAATTTCCTAAAATAATAAATTACTATAAATTAGAATTCATTTTCAAATGGAACCAAAATGATAAAGTTAAAATATAATTTTATTATGAGTATAAATACACTCATAAAACAACATTATTACAATTTTTGGTATGTTTTTATCCCTAAACTCTTGGTTTTAACCCATGTTATCCATTTTGATAATTACCATGATATCAATGTGTTTTTTGTCTCTAGGGGTAAAGAAAGTTAATATAGAAGGAAAAGTGAACCAGAAATGGAACATGGTAGATATTTTAAACCATAAACCATTCAATTGGATGAATTTATAATTTTAATGATTTTTAAATAATTTAATAAAATATTATTGATTATAAATTATCATTAATGTCATTTTGGAAAATACATGAAATATTATAATATTATATATAGATAACTAATGTATAATGGTTCCAAAATAACATTAATTGTAATAAAATTAGTAGAGTGTATTAATTTAATCCCAAAGTAAAATTATATAGGTTTATATATCATTTTTATCCTTATATTTTGGTTTAACCCCTTGGTTAACCAATTTTAACCTTAACCATGGTAATGACTTTTTCAATATTAAAGGGTTATTATTTTACTTATAAAGTGATAATTGGATCATAAATTTACATGTAATGATATTTTATACCATTTAGAATCATAATTATCGCCTATAAATATTTTATTATTTTTAAACAATTTTTAAAAAAAATATTATTTATTATAAAATATCATTAACGCCATTTTTGAAACTATTCATTTAGTTTGATTTTTAGGACACGAATGTTGTAATGGATATAAAATATAAACCTCAAATAATCCCTAACATGTTATATAGATCTCTAAAATCATTGGGACACTATAAAATATCCAAAAAATATTAATTTTATTATTTTTAAAATCATTTACTTTATTTTTCTACAACTTGCACAAACACTGTGTCGATGTAGCATAATCATTTCGGGAAATTATTTATTCACTAAAAATTAATAATGAATTATCATTATAAAAAATAATTTTTATTTAAAATAACCATTTTTAACCAAATATTATTCTTTCTTATCCATTTCAAAAAAAATTATTACTACTAAAAGCAAGAAAGTGACATTTTTGGATTTAACTTTACTTAAAATATTATTAATGTCAAAATCAAAGCTAAATGATAAAAAAGTATCATATTCTTGAATTTTGGATGATTATGGATGAAATATGATCATACAATGAAATTTATAAAAGTGATTTATTGAATTTGAATCCTTCTAAAAAATTATTTAACCTTAATTAACACATTTTACCTTTATGTGGCAACTTAACTTTTTTATGGTTACTATTCATAAAAACTAAAAATAAAAGCATATTATTTATAAAATTTATAAATACTAATTAAATATATGAAATCAATTTTTCATTATTCAATTTCTCAAATTCATATAAATTAATTTTAGTTAAAAATGAAAAACACAATAAAAGACAGTTTTTTAGAAAAATGCATTTTTTAGCCCAAAATTAAACTTATACCAAAGTATGGTATAATGATGATTAAAGTTTAAAAAATTAGATTATATATAAATAAATAATACTAATGTTAATTTGAGATAAATTTCAATGTATAATGGTTCTTTAAATAACATTATTTAATGAAAAGAAATGATAGTTTTACCGAAATCTATATTTTGTACTATTCACTAATATATTAATCTTTTCAAAAAAAAATAATCATAAGATAATTTTGAAATGATAAATTAAAAATTCATTTCATTTTATTAATTAAAATTTATTAAAATTTTATAAATTTATTATGGTATTTTCTCACAAAAATAAATAAATAATATTTTTGAAGAAAACATATTCTTGAAGAACAAAATGACTTCACTAAAAAACAAGTTATTATTTACGATGAATTTATCAATAAATTTTTATTTATTATTAAATTTATATATATATTTCATAGTTTGGTTACTACTATTAAAACTTTTAAATTAAACTACTTGATTATAATAGTAATAAGATAATAATATTTTGTGGTTCAGTTAAGCTTAGCATTGTGTGTCATATTTCCTTTAGAATATTGAGTTATTTAAAAATCACATGATATTATATTCTCGAACAAAATTTAATAAATTTATCCCTTTTTATTTATTCTTGATATCAGTAATTAAGGGTTTGAAATTTGAAAACTCTTTTTTTGAAAACTCAAATAGTTAAAAGGGTTAATAAAACTTCCTCTTGAAAAGAGGGAAAGGGTGATATTAATGTCATATATAATAACACATAACTATGTTTCATAATTGGAGAACATTAGTTCCAAGTGAAAATATGGACATAGAGAAAAAATTATTGTCAAAATAATGATGGCATGTGATATAGAACATTAATCCCAAGAAAGTGAATAGTCATGATAAACTAAGTGACCGAAAAAAATATTAATAAGTTGTGAAAAGGACCATGGATTCATCGTAAATTATGTAAAAAGGGAAAAAATTTCCAAGAACATGATCATGTATAAAATTTCTTGATTAACAATGATTATAGGCTTAAGGATAAATATGACCATATAGATTCTGCATCAAATCCATTGACATAAACTAGAAGAACATCATCTAGGATGAAAACATAATGATTTAAACGAGAAAATCATATTTAAAATCAAGGGGTTAGTCCACCTACATGTTAAAAAATCATAGAAGTGTGCTTATTTTCATCGAAAATGGAGCCGGAATAATGATTTCCACAGTATTGGGATACCAATGGTGAATGTTGTATAGAAAAATTAATTTATTGATAACATGTTTTTCTATGTTTCCTCAATTATCAACCATTTAAAAGGTTGGATTCTTGATTTTGGTTGTTTGTTATATCTGCGAAAGAATAAATATTGATTTTCAAGCCTAAAATAATAGGATAGAGGTGTGGTTCTTATGGGAAATAATCATCCTTGCCATCTAAGAGGTATTGGATCACTTTAGTTGAGTATTTATCTAAGTATAATTAAATTCATTACGGATGTGACATAAATATCATAATTTTATAAGAACTACATATTTCTAGGAATTTTGGATATGTTTTTTAGAGAATAACCATTTAATTCAAAGTTATGAGAGTATTCTATGATGATTTCCTTATGATGAAAGGTAATAAAAAGTGAATTTTTAATTATATTAATGATGATATAGTTATATATGGATTTGTGTTATCAGAGGTAAGTGATATAGAAACTTCTAGATTGTGTAATATTAGATTTGAACATACTGTAGAGATGGACTAGGAGATAATGGTAAATACTAACATTTTTTTAAGTTACCAAGATAGAAAAACTCAACTTCTTTGAATATTATGTGATGATTAAGAAAACAAGAACCAATTTCTACACTACAACCCATCACATTAAGGGAACACTTTACAAAATTCATATCTATGTTTGGGGACTATTAATGAATTATTAATTGGAAGTAAATCATTATTTTTTCACATATATTTATTTTTACTTGGGATATGTTTGGGTGTATGCAATGAAGCAATAGAATGATTTTTTTAATATATTCCTTTAATTGAATAATATGATTGAAAATCATAAAAAATGAAAAATAAAGTGAATGATATTAGATAATGGTGGAAAATACACATTAGATCCATTCAAAAAAATTCAACATAAAGGGATTTTGATGGACTTTACAGTTCCTAGAATGATAAAAAATAATTGAGTGGAGGAATCAATGAATTGTAAAAGTGTTGAAAAGGTATGGTGTATATCATCAAAGTATGGTTTGAAAAAAAATATTTTTTTCGAGAATATTTGATGCTTGTAGTATATATTTTGAACCAATTACCTAAATATGTCATTGATGGTAAAATTATGATAGACGTTTGATTTAGTTAGAATATTTTTAGTAGGATAGATTGCATATCTATGGTTTCACTTCTTATATTCATGTTATATATTCAAAATTGGATCCAATAGAAAATAAATCTATATTTATTTGGATTTAGTGATGGTGTGAAGGCCTCTTAACAATAAGATCTAGAATAAAGTAATATCATTCAGAATTATGATGTTAAATTTGATGAATCATTAATGGAAAAATAAAGTGATATTATTTCTTCAGGGGTCATTAGATGAATATGAATATATGATACAATATAATGATTTTTGTTTACCATGATGTGATAATTTATTTATTTTTATATTAATATAATCATTGTATGGCATGAAATAGTCACTAAGATAGTGGTAAAAAAGGTTTTATACTTTTATGTTGAATTGGAAATATGTTCATTTTTAGTTTTATCGTTATGTTTACTTTATGAAACATAATGGTTGTGTATTTATCTACCTATTTTTATATTTTGTTGATATATTGATTGTATGTATAAACATTGTTTAGATTAACTTGTTTAAATCATGGATCAACATAGAGTTTTATTTGAAAGATAATGGATAATACAAGAAGATTATTGGGACATAGATGAGAATAAGATTCCTGGGATAGAGACTAGATGAGACAAATATATGGGTATCTTTTCCCTCATCTTTATATAATTATTGAAGAAATTTCATTTTATTTTTACAATTAATGATAAATATAAACTATCCCTCACCCCATTAGGACCTCATTTAAAATGTAGTGCATCATTTCCAATAAAGATAGAAGACCAAAGAAAGAAAATGGATCATATTTCTTATGTAAGAGAAGTAGGAGCATTGATTTATTCAATAGTGTGTGCATGACTTGATATTTCAAATGTAGTGATAATGTTAAGTCAATACTTACATGCCCCTATTAAAGGTCATTGAAAGTAATTCAGATGGATTCTATGGAATAAAAAATAAACCATAAATGTTGGTATTAGTTTTATGAGGGATTAAAATTTTCGGAGTTTTCTTTTCATATATGTTGATTCAAATTATGATGGATACCTTTACAATTATAGATTTATATCTCAATATTTTTTTACTATGGAAGGATGTCCAATGATCTAAACATTTACTCTACAGTCAATAGTGTATTTTTTGACTATTGAGGAAGAGTATATGGATGTGATTGAAGCTTTAAACGAAGCTATTTTGTTACATGGATTGATGAGATTCTTAGGGATCATTCCATAAAATTTAAATGTTTTTGTTATATCCATAGATATATTTTCCTTTTGAAGAATCATATTCTTCATAGTAAAACCATATATATTGGTTTTTGTTTCCATTTCATCCAGTATATTATCAAAGAGAGGTGAAACTCACTTCATAAGATCATGACAATATTAAACCTAGTATTCATATTGATGAAACAGATTGCAAGGATCAAGTTATAACACTTTTTGGATATGTTCCTTATCTCTCACACATGAGATACGTATGGTAACAAATAATAAATTAAGAATAATTGTTTGAGTACCATTATATTGTGGTTTTTTATCAAGTTGAAGAGTTTTGAATACTGATAAAAATAATCACCACCAAAATTGCTTCCCCCCATAAATGGTTTAACCGACCAAAGAATTAAATATTTTACCATGAATTTAATTATTTCCCAATATTCTATAGATATGGGTGATAATCATTGGAAAATATTTTAGTGGGTGGTATTTTATTTTATTAATGATAATGTTTTTCTTTCCTCATGGAGTAGGTCATCTGATTGAACTCTGTGTGTGTGTGATCAAGAGAGCATGACTTGAATCAAGAGTAAAATTTCACAAAAAAATTGAGTGTAAACATTTATTTTAATTGAAAATTATTACTTTACATAATCCCCATCCTCCATCATCATGAATAAACTATATGAATGGGTGAATTTTAAAGAGTTGGATGTTGTAAGGCTCCACTATGAATATTTTTTTAAAGGTAATGTCAGGTTTTGAATGTTCTAACCATGTTTGTTTTATCATTAGAAGGATAGTATAGTAAAAACATAGTGATATATTTTTATGAAGTTATTTAGACCCTTAGATCAATTATAGAGTGATCAATCAATGATTAATCTGATGAAAATAGTTTAATTATCCGGTTAAATTTGGAAAATTTATTTTCTTGTAATCATGGTTCACTATCATCAGATTTATTTTAAAAATATCATTTATATATCATTTATATGATAATAAATATTTCAATAATTTTTTTGAACTCTTTTAAATCATTTGACAATTTATTAAAGAAATGAGAATATGAGATAATATGGATCTAAGTGCAAGTGTTACCTGGCCCCTTATAAAAACAATGGGTACCATGCTGTGGAATCAATAGTTGTACATCCACCAAAGGGATTCACTAGGTACTCCCTAGAATACCAACATATATATATGGTAGTTAAAGTATCATATTATTTCAATATTTTGTTCCCAGTGATTGTGGAATGTGTACCTAGTGGTTTTATATATGCATTCTTGAGAACTTATTATACTTTGGTATATCCAAGTGAGAATTTTTTATAATATGAATGAAATATTTTAAATCATTATAATTTTATTTTGCTAAAAATATTAATCTTTTAACACTCATATTTTTAATGGGTAAGTTTTCAATGATGATTTGGTTGGATGGTATTAAAGTAAGATGAAAATTATTTTGATGTAATACATTTATTCTAAATTTAAAATGTGTAAATTATTTATATTTGAATTATTTTATACTAAGGAGGCCTGTTAGATGATTTTTTTATGATTTGGACCCCAAATAAGTGATAAATTTGAAGGTATTTATTATGATAATTTATAAAATATGTTTTAATTGATGAATTAAATATTACGGTGGAAAAGTTATAGGAATAATTATATATTCGAAATATAATATTTTTTTCATGTAGTGTGGAAAAGGTTTTATATTAACAATAGATTTTTATCTTTTTAAAATATAAAATAATTAAGAAAATTTGAAGTTTAATCATAGATAATTATGATTTAATTCATATTATAAATATTTGAGTACAAAAGTTAAATATTAACACCATTTATAAGAGGTGAAAATTTATTTATAGACTTTGATAAAGTTTATCATTATGTTGAAGAAATGTATTCTAATACTTGTTAAAAAATAAACCATATTATGTATATTATTTATTTTATTCATTTTTTAATCTCATTATAATATTCTCAGAGCATGTTAATATTTACTAGGATAAATCTAGAGGGTTTTAATAGACTATTTTTTCACTAAAACTGAAATACCCTTTATTAATTCTCAAAAAGGGGTTTATCAATACTAAAAAATAATTGAGAAATCCTGAGATAAGGGTAGGGTGGGAATTTATCAGTGGTAAAAAGGTGCTAAGTAAGGGTCTATTTCACAGTACTAATCAAGAGATGAGAAAGGAATCTTTTCTAAGTGATTTTTTAACATTGAGAATGGTCACCCTTTCTCTGTGTGTTTTTAGTGTTGTTGATATTCCCATTAGACTATTGTAACCACTTTTAAGTGCTTCAGTATCCCACTAACAATAAAAACAACAATATAAAATGTATTAAGTAAAAAATGAACTTTATAAATATCAAAGTCCATATAAATCGATTAATAAATAAATATCATTATTTCAATACACATTTGAACAGTTAGTTATTATTACAATATTACCAATTAAAATATTTAAAAAAATAACATGTTAGAGTAGTATATCAATGAAGTAATAATCCTTTTAATTATATTGAACCTAATAATGGTACAAAAAATTTATGTGAGTATTATATAAGCATAACTAAAAGGAAAAATAACACCTAATAAATTGAAAAATAAAATATTGTTCATTCTGGACACACATAACACCAAAATGATGTGTAATTCATTCCTACAATCCAAAAATTGATAATTATTTTCCTATAGCATCATAAAAACATTATCTTGATTTTATGGAATTAATCTCATCACATTAATTTCAAAATAATATATCACATTTAATATGAAAACAACTGTTTTATGACATTCTTGCCACACTGTGTGTCATAATGATGTGAGGTTATTTCTTATAGGTCCCAAACGAATAAAATATCATTGATGAAGAGTATTATAACAAAATCAATCAATTTTTCTTAATTTTGATTTTATGGAATATGTTTTCACCCCTTGAAATCTAAAAATGAAAAACACAATTTTCGTAATTCGGACTACACCCCATATCAAAAATTATATGATGTTAATTATTGCACCACAAATGAATAAATATAAGTCTTACTATTTTTTCATAATAATGAAAGAATTTTTCCCTGAATAGAACATGTGAAGCATGTTTTCAACAAAATTTTCACTTTTAAATTGTAAAAGATATATGTTTGGTCTTATATACCACATTGAGGGATGAAATGTGGTAAGCTTCATTACAACAATCCATAAATTAATAATTGATTGTTTTCCTAGAATTTAATGATAATAAGGTATTAATTTCTTGTAATTTAGCATGTGATGCATGTGTTGAACAAAAATAATACTTCTAAATTAAAAACATACATTTTCAGTCATTTCAACCACAGTGTGTGTCATAATGATGTGTTGTTAATTTATACATTCCAAAAATGAATTCATACTAGTTCTATTATAGTTTCATGATAATAAAAAAATGATTTCATGTAATTGAGTGTGCAACACATGTTTTGAACTGATTTTTCACTTTTAAATTGTAAAATAAATACTTTTGGTCATTATAAACACACTAAGAATTACAATTATTTGTTCTTTAGTAATACATACCAAAAATAAATCAATGATTGTTATACTAAATTTTCAGGAAAATTTGATATCCTTTTCTTAGATCATGTGATGTATTTTTGAACTAAAATGTAACTTTTAAATTAAAAACATGCATTTTCAGTCATTTTGAGCAGACTAAATTTTGTAATGATGTGAGGTTCATTCCTAATTACCAAACAAGAATCAATAATCCTTGTCATATAATTTCAAAACAATATGAGAATTTTTACTATGAATAAACTTTTAAATTGAAGAAGACCCACATTTGGTCATTCCATACAAAATAAGAGTTATAATAACATGATGTTCATTACTATATTGCATAAATAAATCAATGATTATTTTTCTGAAATTGGTCATGTGATATATGATTTGACCTATAATTACACTTTTAAAAAACTAGTTGTTTCCAGTCATTTTTACCATAATACATGTTAGAATAACATTTGGTTTACTTATACATGTAAAAATTAATGAAAGACTATTTAAGTAGAGTTTCATGATAATTGGAGTAAATTTTATTAGTTTGGAGTATGTGACATGTGTTTCGTACCTCTTAAATGCTTAAAATAAAAAAAATAAACTTCTGGTTATTTTGAGCACGCTACTTGTTGAAATTATTTTAGATTCATTCTCGCATGAAAAAAATTAATCAAAAGTATTTATATCATAGTTTTATGATAATATAGGCACATGTTATCATATTTTAGAATGCATCAAATGTTTTGAACTGAAATTTCACATTTAAATTACAAAAAAAACACTTTCGGACATTACAACCACACCATGATTGGAAATGTTGTGAAATTTGTTCATACAAGACAAAAAATGAATCAATTATTATTTTCATATAGTTTCCTGAAAATACAATCTCGTTTTCTTAGAATATATAATCTGACACAAATTATAAACTAAAATGTCACTTTAAAATTATAAATATGATTTTAGTCATTCTAACTACACCTCATGTGGGATTATTGTGCGGTTAATTACTAAAAACCAAAAAAGAATAAATATTCATTTTATTGTAGTTTCATGAAAACATGATCATTTTTTTATAATTCACCAAGTAATGAATATTGTGAACAAAAATTTCACTTTTATATTATAAAAACACACTTTTGGTCATTTTGATTACACCGAGAGTCAAAATGATATGATATTCATTCACATACACCAAATTTGAATCTAAGAGTTTTGTATTAGATTTTCATGAAAATATGATCTCATTTGATTAAAATTGAGCATGGGACCCACCTTTATAACTAAAATAACACTTTTAAAATAAATAAACACATTTTTAGTAATCTAGACCACAATTTGTGTTAAAAGGATGTGTAGTTAATTACTATATGTAACAAATGAGTAAAATACGTTTGAAGTAGAATTTTATGAAAATCTGATCATATTTTCTCAATTTTGAGTATGTGATGCATGTTTTATACCCCTTGAAATCTTAAAATGTCAAAGTACACTTTTTTCATTCTGAACACACCACATGTTATAATGATGCATGGTTCATTCCTATAAAAAAATGATTCAGTATTTTTTTCCAAGATTTTCATGACAATATGATCACATTTTATCAGAATTGATCATATAACATATGTTTTTAACTGAAATCAGACCTTCAAAATAATATTTCATAAATAAATTTATTTTTAGAAATTATCAAAAAATCATGACATAAGAGCACCTAACAATTCATACATGAGTTCAACTATTTTATCATCTCAATATGTATGATAATCAGAGTACGTATAATACTAAATAAGCAGAAATAAATTTATTGCTAATAATGATGTAAAAATAATTTGTTTATATTAAAAAATAGAAACATATAATAGTTACCCATAATGAGATTAGATTCATTCCATGGGATAAGACGTAATTTGTAAATTTACATATGTAGTAACCTTAATCATTGTAATTTGGATTTTTTATATATTCTGAAAAGAATAGAATCTATCAGAAATTTTTTATGACATATGTTTCAATACTAAATTGTTAGTATATATACCATAATATTTATTCATCTATAGTATCCCATTAGTTTATTCTTATTTTTAAGTTTCCTTTAACCTATGATCATATAATACATTAGCATCACACTATACATGAAAACATTAATGTTAACACATATTACATAATATACATTTGAAATAATATAAATTTTAAAAATATAATGTTTACTTGTAATAAAGGGAAATCTTATGTAGTTTATTTTTTAATAATCCAAACATGGATCTATAAAACATATCATAAGTTTAACATTATTTATCATTAGAAGAATATACAGTATACAAAAAATGAAATTTAAACATTTATTAGTAATATATACTAAGAATGTCAAATTATTATAACAGTAGCCAATGTATAAAATTTCACCCTTTCATAATAGGTTTTAAGAATAACATATCATTTGTTTCCTTTGATTAAAACACTTTTAAGAAAATATTATTTATCTAGAATTTTTTCTCCATATATTGATATTGATTTGTTTGAATGAATGAATATAGGTGATTTCAAATAAAAAATATTTTTTTAATCACAAGTCAATAATAAATTTTTAATATAAATTTATAGGATAAAATACTTAATTAAAATTGTTATATAAATTATACATAAATTAATAGAATGTATAATATTGTCAATGTACCATATATATATATACATGTATGGTTGATTCTCCAAGCCTTTCACCCTTTATAATTTCATTTATTTTTTCAAGAGAGATAAAATCAAAATACTATTGTCTATATATTTAAACATAGATAATTTTTATATAATTTTCGAATTTAAAAATGAATTCACCAAGTTATTTAAAGTTTTTAACTATATTTTGAATGATAGTGAAATAAAATTTAGGCCAGTTTGTATTCATTATTCCAAAGCTGATCCCCTTTACTACCATGATAAAATTGTTTGTTTCCCCTTTAAAAATTACAGATAGCAGTTTAAAAAAAATATTTAACATAAACATTATTTTGTATAATACAAGATGAATATTTCAAATAGCTTGTTGATTAGTTCTGACATAAATATTGTTAGTGGGAAAAGGTAGATCATCTCTTAGATCATGATCAAGTAGAATCCAAACTCTCACATGACTTAATAATAATGGTGTATAATGAATAATTTAAAAATTAAATATTTTACACCAAAACTCTAACAAAAATTTGGTTAGTGGATTCTAATATATAATTTATAGAATATTTCACATAGAAATATTTACAAAAAAATAAAAAATAAATACTGGGTTGTTATTGAAATATTTAAAAACATTGTTAAAGTAATGACTACCTAATGTATGTTTATCTTATGGTGGTAATAAAAACACTCAAAACATAGTGTTTGTGGGTCTGGTTATACTGGTCCTGGTGGTTGGTTTACCGATTACCTCACTTCCATCAATTTATTGAGTAGTTTCTTCTTCAAATAGAACTTATTCATATTTAAAAACTTTTTTTGAACCTATTCATATTACTTTTTAATATAATTACTTATTTACTTTCATATTTAGTCCCCTAGTGAGACTCCAAAACCATCCCCACTAACCCTTCCATACTTCTCTAGATGATGCAATCATAAAAAATAGTTCTATTCAACTTTTAGATTTTAATCATCACGTGTCTATAATAGACCATTAAAAACCAATTATATGATATTCAACATTAAAATATAAATATACTATAAGTTTCACTTCTTTCAAATTTATAATTTCATCAAATAAGTGTTGATTTATTCATATACTAATTGGTGATTATTATTAACACAAGCATTCTTACATTCCACATGATCTAGTATTGATGTAGCGTGGGGTCTGATTTTTCAATCTACATATCAACACTAATATGAAAAATATTTTTTATATCATCTATTTTAATATAGATTCTAATAATTTACCAATTTTTTTAAGTATATAATACCCCATACATGTTTTATAGTGTGAGTATCTCATATTTAATTTATTTTTCTTATTCCATTCCATCCTTTTTTATTTTTATAAAGCAGTATATATCGAAATTAATTTATCATAAATGTTATGATTGATAGTAAAACAAACTCTAATTGAAACTCTTGGATCCGATGTTAAAAACATAATCATTACATTTCTGGATTTGATACCTATAAGTGTAACCTAATTTCAACCATCTAAAACATAAAAAGTCAAAGGAAATATTGAATAACATATATACCCATAACCTTTTAGGTTTAGAGTTTTATAGAATTAGTAAAAAATGTTACATAATTATACCCAAGTCTTGAATTGTGTATTTTTTCCATTATACCCTACTTTTATTTTCCTACATTAAGTCTTCAACATATCCTATAAAATTATCCACATATAAAACAATTATAGTCATAATTAGTTTTACATCATTCTTCATGACCTAGTAAAAAGGAAAACAAAAGAAATGTTAGCTAAAATGTTCAGTAAGGGTAAACATAAGCATTAACAATTCAATGTCGCTAGTGATAATAAAATGAGCATAAGGGTATCATGAAATAAAAAAATTACATGAGAAAAATATAAGATAATTAATAATAATAAAAATATAGATCATTAAATGTGTGACATGTAATAAATATTTAAAAAAGGAAAGAGTCATAGGAATCAATAATCATGAGCCATATGATGTCAATCTGGACCAAATTAAATATTAAAAACTCATAGTAAGTACAAAACAAAATGTGTTGGTATCTTAGAACATTACCTTCATAAAATCATTCAAAATACACTTAAAAGTGTACTACATAATATTATCATCTTCAAGCATAAATATCGATATAAAATATTCATTAACCAATGAATTAGAGGGCTATAAAAGACCGACCCATCCTTGGTTTACATCATAACCACCTATCTTTAGTTTATAACAAAACCACCCATACTTGGTTTATAATAGAAACAAATGTAATTATAAAAATTTTCACATAACCATAATATTAATAAAGTGTGTAGAGATTTAATTTCATTATAAAAACCATAAACATTGTCATTCTTCCTCGAATAACTTGAATAACCCCTGGAAAATAAGGAGTTCTATTTCAATATATTTGAAACAACCATAATCTATCTAGATAAATAATAAATATTTTGTCATTATAATGTATCATTAGTGAATAATAAGTAACTTCAAGGGTTTTTATCATTGATGAATATAAACACCATTAAAATAAAATTAAAAACATTCTTCCGGAAAATATCATTTCCACATTGAAAATAAATTTGAAAAAATAAAAAAAATTAAAATATTAGTAAAAACATTTTCTTTGAAAATAACCATGGAAACATGTAATGTAATATTTTAAGGATTGATCATTCATGATGGTGGGAAATTTTTTCATGTCATAATTGTTAAAAAAATATTTTGTTCACACATTTGTAAACAAATACCTATTTCATAAAATGACATGAATATTATTTATAAAAAAATTAAAATGAAAAAATGGTGAAAATTAATTTAAATGATTATTTTATGATATTAAAAATTATTATTTAAAATGTTTTGGAACAAATTGATGTTGAAAAAAAGGTTTTATGATCGAAATAGGAGAAATAAGGTTGGATTTTCTTAAAACAATCTATGAACCATTCTAAGTACCAAAGAGATAAAAATGGTACTCAAACATCTATATGAGAATAAACATTAAGTGTTTTTATCATATTTTGATCATATAATTTCCTCAATGTAAATTACCTCATAAAAAATATGATTAAAAAGTGATTAAAACATAAATCCCTTAAGGATTCAGAAACATTTGAATCATAATCCCTATGTAATAATAACATTAAATTAATATTTAAATATCATGATAATAAATAGATTAATGATCATAAATTTCAAAGTGGTATTATATACACACAATAAGATAAAATAGGTTCATAAGATAAATGCATGTTCTAAAGAAGGAAAATTTTAGACAAATAACACTTTCAAGATCATATCATTAAATTAAGAATTAATCAATGAATGTATTATGTATAATAAATGTAAATATAAAAAATAGTCTAAATACAGAAAAAATAATTCAAAGATAATTTCTCATGTAAAAGTGTAGTAATATAATCAATGAATTAGTGATATAACCCAATGAAAGGAAATTTAGTTAAGAAATCATACACCGCTTTGGTAAATTTGAAATCAAAACCCCTTGGGTGGAGAAACATAAATTATAAATTATAATAACAATAATTATGGAGGATTAATTATATAAATTTTAATTGGGAATTATGTAGACTATTAAAAATAAATTCAGTGGGAAGCATTAAAACATTCCTTAATGATGGGAAATGAAGACAAATTCCCTTACCTCGAGTCTAGAAATTCAATGAATGTCCTTTAAATCTTGTTTAATAAAATTATATCTATTATTTAAATATTTAGAAAAAAATTATTAATTTAATAATAAACATATTTTTAATTTGTGACAATGATATAATTAATCACTTAATCATTTATGTCCACATTAGATGCTTTGTTGATGTTCGGTTTATAATTTCAAAACAAGATTGGTTTGTTGACTGTGGTTAAATATTTATTCATTAAATCATACCAAGAATAATAATCATGAAATAATTATCATTTTTACACATAAATTATACTTGTAAATCTAACCATTAAATATGGTTATGAAAAATTAACTGCATTATAATCACGGAGACGGTAGGTCACACGTATGCCTGATAAATGTTTTATTTTTTCAAATAGGATGATAAAATAAAAGGATGTGAAATTTTATATTTCTAGGATTATTATTATTTTATAAATATCATATTATTTATTTAAATAAATTTTTATATTGCATCTATCTGATTTGGCCATTGAAAATCAATCACATCGCTTCATGAAGGTGGTAATCCACAAATGCGCATAAATAGAGTTATTTTTTTACAATGGATTTAAAGGTAAGAAATTAAATGACATATTATATTACATTAATATGAAATATGATATTTATGTCATATATGATTAACAAATCCATAATTATAACCATTCATGAGAGGTGATGATGGAAAATGAATTACATCAGTTCATGAGGTTGTAGTCCATTGTACATAAGAACAATGGTTTTCTTCCCATTTGATGGAAGTGGAGAAGGATATAAGTTATGAAATTATAATAATAACATATAATTATATGTACTATATTTATGTTATTAATTCATCATGTTTGAATAATATTTTATGGATCTAGAAGAGGAAATAAAACTAAAACATTCGATTATAAGCTGTGCATCTTCTTCGAATAACCTCCTTTGATTTACTCCTTAATCTGTGTAAGGTTGTTATTCTTTAAAAAATAAGAACTATAAAATTTGGTTTGGGATGTTAGAAAAAATTTTGGGTAGGTATATACAAAAATAAATGGCTCTTGAAGTTTGTAGAGAAGATAATAAAGGGTTTCCTTTTATAAGTGTGGGGAGGGACATTCTTGGAATTTCCTAAAATATTAATTTAATATAAATTATTTTTCATGCTCAAATGGATCAAAAATGATAAAATTAAAATATAATTTTAGTATGAGTCTGTATAAAATCAGAAAATAAAATTTTAAAAATTTTGGTTATGTTTTTACCCTTATGTCTTACTTTTAACCCCCCTTAACCCTTTTGACAATTATAGTGATATCGGTGTTTTTTACTCATTAGGGGTAAAGAAAGTTACTATAAGAGGAAAAGTGACCCATAAATGGGTCATATATGATATTTAAGAGCATAACATATTAAATTGGATGAATATATATTTTTCATGAATTTTAAATTAGTTAGTAAAACCTTATTTATTATAAACTAGAACTAATGACATTTTTTATAATACATGAAATATTATAATATACTATATAGCTAAATCATGTAAAATGGTTCCAAAATTGCATATTTTATAATAAAATTATTATTTTTCCTTAATATAAAAAATAAAACTTTGATAGGTTTAGATACCATTTTAAGTATTATTTGTCGTTTTAACTCCTCAGTTAACCAATTTTAACCTTAAATGTTGTATTGAAATTTTCAATATTAAAGTGTTAAGATTTTACATATAATTTCAAAATTGAATCATAAATGTCCAAGGTATGATATTTTAGAACATTTAAAACAATAAATTTCTTCTTAAAATATTTTATGATTTATAATAAATTTAATATAATATTATTTAATAGTAAATATCATCAATTCCATTTTTTACACTATTCATTTACATTTAATTTAAGGAAAATTAAATTGTAATGGATTTAAAATATAATTCTTAAAAACATCAAAAATATGTTTTATGGATCTATTAAATTATTGTAACACTATAAAATAGCAAAAAAAATAATACTTTTATAGTTTTTAAACTCATTTACTTGATTTTTCTACTATTTGTACAAGCACTTTTTCGGTGTTGCATAATCAATTAAGGTAATTATTTCCTCATTGAAAATTAAAAATTAATTTCCCTGATAAAAAATAATTTTTATTTCAAATAAACATTTATAAGCAAACATAATTCATTTTTATTAATTTCAAAAAATATTATAAATAATAAAAGCAATAAAGTGACATTTTATTCTTTACATTTACTTCAAATATTATTAATGTAAATATAAAAGATAAATGATAAAAAAAGTATCATATTTTTTAAATTTTGATGATTATGGATGAAATTTTCTCATCGAATAAATTTAATTCAAGTGATTTAATGAATTTTAATCTTTATAACATTAGTTTTGACCATAATTCACCAATTTTACCCTTATGTGGCAACAATAATAAATTATGGTTTCTATTCATAATGAATAAAAATAAATGGGTATTATTTATAAAATATATAAATAATAATTAAAAATATGTAATTAATTTTTCAAGATTCAGTTTCTTAAAGTGGGAGAAATTAGTTTTAGATAAAATTTCAAAACACAATAAAATATATTTTATTTTAAAAAAAATGCATTTTTAAGCCCTAAAATAAAAATATACAAAAATATTGTATAATGATGGTTACAATGTAATTAATTAGATTATATATAAATAAATAATACAATTTTTAATTTGGGGTAAATTTTAATGTATAATTGAACTTTTAAATTACTATATTTAATGAAAATAAATATTAGTTTTATAAAAATATTTATTTTTTACTATTCTATAACATAATAATCATTTCAAAAAAATAAAAAAATAACTATAGGATAATTTTTATGTGATGAATTAAAAAATGAAATAATTTTTTTCAAATAAAATTTCTAAAATTTTTATAAATTAATTATGGTATTTTCCCCCAAAAAATACAAAAATCATTTTTGAAGAAAACATATTTTAAAACATAAAATGAATTCACTAAAAATACTTCTTATTTACTATGATTTTATCAATAAATTTTGATTTATTAGGGTCTCTAAATATATATATATATATATATAATGTGGTTACTACTATTCAAACATTCCAATTAAAAGACTGTGTTATAGAGGTTATAAGATAATAATATTTTGTGGTTTAGTTATGCTTAGTGTTGAATGACATATATGCTATTTAATATTGTGTAATTTTAAAATATTATGATATTAAATTATCCCCAACCAATAATATATTTCTCCCTATTAATTTAACATTGAGATTAGTAATTAAGGTCATGACATTTAAAAATTCTTTTTTCGAAAACCCGCATCATAAAAAGGGTTAATAAAACATCCTCTTGAAAATAGGGAAATGTAAATATAAAGGTTATATGGAATAAAAAATAACTTGGATTCAAAGTAGGATAACATTAGTGGGAAGTTAAAATATATAAATAGAAGAAAAATTTTGGTCTAAAAATGATGGGGAGTGACAAAGAACGTTGATAATAAGAAAGTGAATGATCATGATAAAGTTAATAACCACAAAACCATAAGTCAATAAGGTGTGAAAAGACCATATATTCTTCATCAATTAAATAAACATGATAATTTTTTTTCAAAAATCCTTTTACTGTAGTTATAGAATTTATTTATCATTTAGACTAAGAATATAAAGAAATATTCATAATTGAAAAGAATAATTTCATCCTTTAATAAATCTACACTATAATCTCATATTTTCTCCAAATTATGGTTAATCAAGATGAATTTTTAATGCCTATAGAACTAAAATAAACTTTTATCAAATAACATAATCCAAAAAAGGATAATAATGTATTCCTATTTTTAATATTTTAACCAAAAGAGAAATAGTTATAATATGGTAAGATATTATCCAAATTATGTAAACCTTAATATGAATAAATAATACTTAAATCTCCATAATTCCATAATGATAAAAAAGGATCAACATATATCATTTTATAAATAAATAACCATATATCCCAATTTAAATCAATAACACCAACATTAAATACTTTTTTAACATCAATGGTTGTCTCATATTTTTCAGCTTACATCCACAAAAATGTAATTGTATTCTTCTAAAATAACCCTTCATGTTAAATCACATGTTAAACCTAAGGGTTAAATATACCTCAACCCAATGAAACATCTCACATAATATCATTTAATCACCATGATAAATTTCAATATAATCTTAAAATGTATTGAAATTTAATAAAATATCATGAATTAAATTTAGGTACTAACTTGAAAGGATGTCCTTAGAATTCCCATAAATATCTCTAAAAATATTTCCTTGTAAATGAATCACTATTAAACAATAAATATTATATATATACCCCTACAAAATATACTATGATTAACTTAACATCAAAACAGATACTTACCTGAATGGTTATTTAAACCTCGATAGATTCTCATTCCAATAACCTAGTAAAAGATTCAAATCACCTCAAAATCCATTAACTTAAAACCTAAAAAGGGGTGTCTAAGACATTGAACA
This sequence comes from Viscum album, assembly GCA_963277665.1. Lineage (NCBI taxonomy): Eukaryota > Viridiplantae > Streptophyta > Magnoliopsida > Santalales > Viscaceae > Viscum > Viscum album. The sequence continues at coordinate 1,676,999,682 of OY728119.1, read as the reverse complement.
CATGATCAAACATAAAATTATAAACCCATGATGGTATCCATAACTCTTAATATAAAATCACATGAAACATTATAATATCCAAATAAGTCTAAACAATAATCTGATTCCAACTATCATCATTATCATCCTTTTATTAATTATTAGAGAAAGAGAGAAACATAACATGATCCCCAAGAACTGATTTAGTGGGATATGAAATATTGAAACCCAAGGGAATCCCATATTAAAATATTCAATCCCTCATGAGGAAAGCACTTCATATGACATAAGAAGGTATTACCTTCTCCTTGGGATGTTGTATAAGTGATATAGTCTGCAACCTTGTTACCATCCTGCTATTTATGGAGGACATCCATCTAGGTATTGATGATATTCTTACACCTTATTGATATGTAAGTGACTAACTAGGGGGATCTTTCTACCTCTTTATGGGTATAATAGAGAATTAATGATCCTATTTGCACTACCTCTAGAAAAATACATTTTTTGTTGCAAAGGAATAGGCTAGTGAGTAAGGACATACCTTCATCAGAGAGGGAGTTTCCAAAGAAGAAGTACGCATTAAAATAAAATATGACCAAGCCCTTAGAGTCATGCACCACACCACCTCTATGAATAACACTTGAAATAATTGATCTATTTGTGTTATTTTTTATTCTTGAGTGGGGTGGATACCAGCATATTGAATTCCCCTGGATGGCTCTATAGGTGGAGTGACTTGACAAATTTATTGTTTAAATAGCTTTATGCTTGGGATAATCCTCTAAATTATTCAAGAGTCTAACCATATAGAGAAAAAGTTTTTTTGTTCTTTTAAATAGGGAATTCTCCAAGCAAATGAAACCTTCAAAATGAGATGAGTTATGCACCTTCCAAAATACACCATCCATATACAAACAAAACTATGGTTCTTTCTTTCTTCTCTATACTAGCTAAACCCTCACCTTATAACTGTATTTCTACGAATGAGAATTTATACAAATCTAAGGATTATAATCTCATGAATTCCATAATGTAGATCCACATTGAGAATAGATAACTGCTTTTAAATAATAGGTGATTTATAGTATATGCTCTACCTGACCAACAACATGAATATCTGGAATGTAATGACCCAAAATTTCATTAATGAAAATCCCTATTGATCTAATTAAATGTCTCCTAATGTAAAATGTTTATATAAAATGTCAACTTCATTGGTTTTATGTTAATAATTATGACCATTTCTAATATATCCATTGAACAGTGATCCCATGATTAGTATAAATATAGGGCTTTAACAAATCCAATTTACTCAGACAAAGAGAGTGATGGCCTCATCCAGTAGATGTGCCCCATATGAAGCCCATTTTTTAGAGCTCAGAAAGGAGGTGGCGTCATTGGGCTTTTCTCATGACCAATCCCAAACCGAGCTTGAATAAGTTAAGCTTGAGCAGGACCGCCTACGAGAGAAATGGAAGTTGATAGAGATTACCACCCGAGCAATGTTATCTGAGCCACCCCAAGAGTCAGTCACAATCGCACACCTTACTCTTCAGTCTTATGAGGGTGTTATAAGGGGTTATGTATCAATACCTTAGCATTATGGTTATTTACATTATCTTTGTATATAATAATGAATATACTTTCATTTTATTACCGTTACCTTGTAAATAATTTTTTTAAACACAAATAGTATTTTTAGTTAATTTTCAACTAAGAAATATATTTTGATGAATTAAGAGATTTTTGAAGTAAATAATATTTTAATAAAATATTATTATTTTTATTAAATTAATTTTTATTAAATATAAATGATCTTATAATTTTATGTATGCAAGCGTAATTTTTATTAAGGTTTGAAAGCCATTTTTGTCAAAACCCGTGAATTTTTTATAAATGTTGGTTTTCATTTTAAAAGTGTAAATTAAAAAATTTAGAAAATTATTTAGATACAATAAATATTATTTCAGGAATCGGGATGTCGAAATTAGCCAACGGTGAATTTTTCATAATTTTTTGAGACAGTCAAATTTTTTGGTAAAAATTAAATATTGTTTAAATATATAATGTGTTTTATGAAATCATAATGACCCAATATTGATGTAATAAAATACTATAAGCTTTATGTTCTACCAATATATGTTTTAACATTAAAATAATGTGATTTTGGATTTGTTTGACTTATTTTACAAAGCATTAATGGACCCTTTAGGACCTATTAAACATCTTGTATTTTTAAATTGTTTTCCTTGGGCGTGTGAGTCACCTCCACATAAGAAACCCCATTATTTTAATAATTTAAGGATTTGGCCTTATAAAACATTGTTTTCCACTTCCCTTTTCCAAAAACCATGGGCAAAAACCATGGTCTGGTTCTTGGTTTGGATTAGTTTAATGTGAGGTGTCCCAAACCAAAATAATAAAGAATTCCCTCACCTTTCCTATATAAAACAACCCAAGCTCCCACTTCTTCCTCACTAAAAGACTTTGGAGTTCGTCCAACCTCTTCCCTCTTCTCTATATAATCCTACCAAGGTTCCCCAAGCTCCCAATAAGCCTCTATCAAGCCTCTCTCAAGCCTTTGGAAGCCACTTCCAAGTAAGGGTTTTTCTTGCTTTCTCATTTTTTTCAAATATTCTTTAAATTGTTATGCCCTTTTAATTTCAATTATAAATGTTGGGGTATGGTTTCACACCTCCACCATACTTACATCTTTATGTTTTAATGATGGGTGACCCCTTTCCCTCTCATTAAATTCCTCCCATGTACACCTGTTACTATGCCGAAATTCCGAAATAAATTCTCTCTCATCTTTTACATTTAAGAAATTCTTTTGTATCATGACTCTAAATTCCATTAAAATGGTTGGGAAATATATCAATATGACCCCCTTACTTTCAATTTCATGTAAATATTATTACACACCCCTTTCTCTCTCATCAACCATTTTTATGAATTCTTGCGTCACGTCGTTACGCTGCCGAAATTGCACCAATTTTCCAAGCCAATGTCATTGTATAGTGAATACCATGCCCATTTCTCTATCAAGGGTATTCAGCTTTATACACATTTACAAATTTATTATAACTTTTTATGTATTAATTCCACATTATTTTATTATGTAACAAAAGACTATGTTTTATTAATCCCTCTTATATGATCCATGTGGCACACTTATTCATGAAATGAAATGTTTAAGAAGGGTGCGCCCTTATAGCGCTCCAATGCATTGGGTAAAGTATAGTATCATGATACATAATGTTCAATGTGTTTTTACTCATTCTAATTCAAGTGAAATGTGGTTTTACTCATGCTTCATGTGCAATGAGGATTTACTCAAGCTTTATGTGCAATGAGTCTTGGGTCATGCTAATTCCATGTTAAGTGTTGTTGCCACATTTCCATGTTATGATTATCATGATTTATCATGCCTTTATGTTTATTCTTCTCTTTTAATCTATTGATATGCCTATTTTCTAACTTGTATTTTATTCCCCATGTTATTCCATGATTATTCCCTTACTGGGCTTTATTCCCCATGTTATTCCATGATTATTCCCTTACTGGGATTTATAGATCACCCTTTTCTTATACATGTCCTTAGGTTATCCAATACAATGATAAGTACGAGGGAATGTATTGGTCATGTAAAGGAATTTTTCAATAAAGATGTTGTATTCCATGTTTTAAGTTGTTATGCAATGATCCTAATCCTCAAGGACACTAGACCACTCTATCTTCTATATTTTATCAGGTGAAGTTTATGTAATAAATTATGTTTAATTGTGCAATAAAAGATTAGGGTTGTCATAGTTGGTATCAGATGATAGGTTTAGTTATTTTTGGGATTTGTATTTGAAAACCCTAGTAAAGACTTAGAGACAAGAATAAGTATAATAAAAACATCCCTAAGTTTTGGTGAGTATTGAGTAAGTTTTTTATCAAGCAAATACATCCCTGTCTGGATACGAGCAGGTAGAGGCGGCTCTAGCATATATGTATCCTAGGGGTAAAACCCGAAAACACCGCTTTGAGCTAGACTCGAACAGGAACTGGAGCACGACCACGGTCCTTTAGGAACTCTTAGTTACGACACTCTCGAGGGATATGCTTTGGTAAAATCACAAGCTTAGTATGAACCATTATTAACGGACAAAAAAATGCCCTAAGAATATATGTTAGAAAGTAGATCATGGATAACATATATTGAAGCCAATATATTATTAGGTTAAGGAAATAAATGTTATTTATAAGCCATCAGTTTTGTCCTTGGATTACCCTTTATGTGTTACCCCTAACTTTCCTTTTATTCTATCCAATGGATGGTAATAGTATGACTCGGTCTAACAACCGATGTGAAGATCAATATGATGATTGTACTAATGAGATGCCCAATCCAATAGGAGTGTGAATCGCGAAATTTTTCACGCTTCTCTCTCAGCTAACTCAAGATTTTAATAGAAACATGGATCAAGAGGAACGTTCAACCCCCCTAAGAAAGGACAAGTCGCTCTAGAGAGCTTCATGAGACAAATCCCTCCTACATTTAATGGATCATCTGATCCCTCAATCGCTGAACAATGGATAAAATCCATTGAAAAGATCTTATCCATCCTTAAATGTTCTAAACAAGAGAAGGTTCTCTTTGATGATTATCGTATGGAGTGTGAAGCTGATAAATGGTGAGCGTTGATCAAAAATAAAATTCCTGAGGAGGAGATCGAGGTGTTGGAATAGAATAATTTCCGGAATATATTTTTTGATAAATATTTTCTGTGTACCATCTTGCTTAAGATGAAAAGGGACTTCCTTTCCCTCAAGGAAAAAGATGAAGAATCTGTTAGAGCATAAGAGACATACTTCACAAGGCATGCATGATACGCTTCTGGATTTGTCGCTACCCCCGAATGCAAGGATGACTGCTTCTTCGATGGGCTGAAACCTAGCCTGTGGAAAGCGCTGGCGATCCGTGACTCCAACAGCTATGAGGAAATTGTCTGATGTGCCCTCAAGGTCGAAATGGAGATCATATAATATCAGGGGTATCATGGGGATATGAAGCGCAAGGTGGAGTTCAATATTGGTGGTCTGATGGATAAATCCAATGGTACTAAGAAGATCCAACACCCCACTTGACAAAGGTGCAGAAAGAAGCACCCTATAAATTGCCTGAAGGGAACAAGGAAATGCTTTATGTGTGGAAGAGAAGGGTACCTAGCTATTAAATGCCGACAAGAAAAACTTGCGGATGTAATAGAGGAGAGGAATGCTCTGTTCAAACCTCAACGCGTTGTTTATTGCAACAACTACAAAGAACCAGGGCATCTTGAAAATCAGTGGCCAAAGCCAAGGGTTTTCGGAGGTAACCAACAACCTCCAAGGCATAAAGGGCGAGCTTTTGCCATCACTACTGCCATAGTGAACCCCGAAAACAAAGTGGTGAAAGGTAAGCTAGTTATTCATTCAAGAATTGCGAACGTACTTTTTGATTCAGTTTCTACGCATTCTTTTATATCTCTAAATTTTAGTAGAACAATCCCAGCACCACCACAAATCATCGAAGTAAAGATGTCGGTGAGTACGGAAAATGGGAAATCATTACATCCCATGAATATAACTCCTCCCTTATCATAATATGTGGATTAAACTTCCCGGAGAACCTCATCATACTCCCTCTAGTAAAATTTGATGAAATTTTTATCATGGATTGGCTTTCCTTATATAGATCCAACAAAAATTGTCGTGAGATGGAAATCACTCTCTATTGAAGAATTGACCCCTGATTCTTTACAAGTTCAAGGAGGAAGATGAATATTATTTAGATCCATCATCTCAAGCATTGATATTACTACCCGATGAGAATGAATATCTGGAATAGATGATTGACTCTAAGGAGGAAACCATCCTAGGGGACATGCCTATTGTGGGGGAATTCACTGAAGTGTTTCCTGAGGAATTTCCTGGTCTTCCTCCTAGAAGAGATGTTTAATTCTCAATTGATCTTATACCTGGGTCATTACCAATATACAAGACTCTATATAGAATGGTTGTTGTAGAGATCAAGGAGTTGATGAAACAACTATAGGAGAATCTGGATAAAGGTTTTATACGCCCAAGTGCTTCACCATGGGGTCCACAAGTCCTCTTCATTAAGAAGAAAGATGGGTCAATGCGCCTTTTCATCGATTATCGTGAGCTTAACAAAATCATGATAAATAACATGTATCCTCTCCCACGAATTGATGACTTGTTTTATCAGCTGCGTGGAGCACAATACTTCTCCAAGGTGGATTTTCAGTCGGGATATTATCAAGTAAGGGTGAAGAAGGAATATATCCCCAAGACTACTTTTTGTACAAGATGTGGTCACTATGAATTCATAGTAATGCCTTTTGGACTCACTAATTCTCCATCAATATTTATGGAATTAATGAATAGAGTCTTTATAGATTACCTCAACAAATTTGTGGAAGTATTTATAGATGATATTCTGATATACTCCAAAACCATGGAGGATCATGAGGAGCATCTGAGAACTGTACTGGAGACCTTGTGGAAGGAGAAGCTCTATGCAAAGTATATAAAGTGTGAGTTCTGGTTGAAGGAGGTCTCATTATTGGGTCATATCATCACAAGCAATGGGATATCTATGGATTCCTCCAAATCAGATGCAATTGAGGGATGGCTGAGGCCAATATCAAAAATGGGTATCCATAGCTTCTTGGGGTTAGCTGGATATTATCGACGACTTGTGAGAAATTTCTCACGATTTTCCAACCCTCTTACCAAGATAAATCAGAACGGAGTAAAGTTTTCTTGTATTGATGAATGCAAAGAAAGCTTCAAGGAGTTGAAAAGTAGGCTCATCATTGTGCTCATGCTCACATTACCCGCAATTGGAGAACTCTTTGTGGTATTCAATGATGCTTCAAAGCAGGGCCTAGGATGTGTGTTGATGAAAAATGACAAATTCATTGCATATGCTTCACGGAAATTGAATTTTCATGAATAGAACTATCCAACAAATGACCTCGAGTTGGCTTCAGTGATCTTCACTTTGAAAATTTGGCGGCATTATCTCTTTGGGGAGAAGTGTGAAATATATACGGACTACAAAAGCCTCATGTATATATTCACACAAGAAGATTTGAACATGCGCCAATGAAGATGGTTAAAGCAGATCAAAGACTATGACTGCTCGATCCATTACCACCCTGGTAAAGTTAACAAGGTGGTAGATTCCCTAAGTAGAAAGGATCCGACGATTCTATCATTGATGAGAATTGAAAAGGATCCAATCTTCTTAGATTCGATTAAGATGGACATGGGAATCATAAAGAAGGGAACATCATCAATCCTTTCACAAATGTTTGCTCAACCGCCACTTTTGGAAAGGTTTAAAGATGCTCAAAATTATGATGTGGGAATTTTGGAAAAAGTGTAAGCTATCAGAAAAGGTAAATCATCGGAGTTTACTGTTAATGAAGAAGGAATTGTGAGATTTGGGAAAAGACTATGTGTTCCATCAAGTCCGGAGCTGAAGAAGTAATTTTTTGATGATGCACATAGTTCAAATTTCTCTATTCCCCCAGGAAACAAAAAGATGTATCGAGATATCTAAGAGAATTATTGGTGGGATAATATGAAGAAGGAGATCGCTGAATATACATCAAAGTTCCTGGTGTGTCAGCAAGTGAAGGCAGAGAGGTAGAAGTCTAAGGGGATGATGCAACCACTGCCTATACCAGAATGAAAATTGGAGAACATCACCATGGACTTTGTCACCAAACTTCCGAAGACATCCAAAGGAAACAATGCAATCTGGGTAGTTGTGAATCTTCTTATAAAGGCTTCACACTTTATTGCTATTCGGGTGGATTTATCATTAGATCAACTGGCACGGATATATATCAGGGAAGTGGTAAAGATGCATGGAGTACCACTATCTATTGTGTTCGATCGAGATCCAAGATTCACCTCTATGTTTTGGAAGAGTCTTCAACATGCTCTGAATACTGAACTGAACTTCAGTACGACCTATCATCCTCAAACCGATGGCCAATCTGAGTATACTATTCAAACACTTGTGGACATGTTAAGAGCCTAATAAATGAACTTTAAAGGAGAATGGGATTAACATCTTACTCTGGTTGAGTTCTATTATAATAACAGTTTCCACTCGAGCATCCAAATGACACCATATGAAGCCCTTTATGGGAAAAGGTGCAGAACACTGGCGTGTTAGGATGAGGTCAGTGAGCATAAGCTGCTTGGACTAGAAATGGTCGAAGAAATGGTGGAGAAGGTGAAAACCATTCAGCAGCATATCAAGGCATCCCAAAGTTGACAAAAGAGTTATAAAGGCAACCGTCGATGAGACCTTGAGTTTAAATTTGGAGACATGGTATTTCTATACATATCTCCGTAGAAGAAGGTCATGAGGTTTGGAAAGAAAGGGAAGTTAAGTCCAAGGTACATCTTCCCCTTCGAGATTATTGATCGTGTCGGGGTTGTGGCCTATCGACTAGAACTTCCACCTACCATGGCCAAAACACATGATGTATTTCATGTATCCCTCTTAAGGAAGTACATATCGGACCCTTCACATGTACTCTCTTCAGAGGTGGTACAGTTAGAGGATGATCTTTCTTATGAGAAGCAACTAGTGAGGACCTTAGATCGTAGAAAAAAAGTTCTACGAAATAAGAAAATTCCCCTCATCAAGGTGTTGTGGTGAAACCACAAGTTTGAAGAAGCCATGTGGGAATCGGAGGAAATGATGAGGCAGAGTTACCCAAATCTGTTTTAGTGTGGGAAAAGTAAATTTCGAGGGTGAAATTTCTTAAGGGGGGAAGATTGTAACGACCCAAACTTTCATTAATAGAAATCCATCTTGATCTAATTAAATGTCTCTTTATGTAAAATGTTTATATAAAATGTTAACTTATTTGGTTTTATGTTAAGAATTGTGACTGTTGCTAATATAGATATTGAACAGTGATGCCTTGATTTTTATAAATATAGGGTTTTAAAAAATCCAATTTACTTAGACAAAGGAAGCGATAGCCTCATCCAGTAGACGTGCCCTATATGAAGCCCATTTTTTGGACCTTGGAAAGGAGGTGGCGTCATTGGGCTTCATTCTTTACCAAGCCCAATCTGATTTTGAATATGTTAAGCTCGAGCGAGACCACCTATGAGAGAAATGGAAGTTGATAGAGATTACCACCCGAGCAATGTTATCTAAGCCACCCCAAGAGTTTGTCACCATCACAAACCTTACTCTTCAGTCTTATTCAGGTGTTATAAGGGGTTATGTAACAAGACCTTAGCACTATTTTTATATACTTTATTTTTGAATATAATAATGAATATACTTTCATTTTATTATTGTTACCTTGTAAATAGTTTTTTTTAAACACAATAGTATTTTTAGTTAATGTTCAACTAAGAAATCTATTTTGATGAATTAATGGATTTTTGAATTAAATAATATTTTAATAAAATATTATTATTGTTATTAAATTAATTTTTATTAAATATAAATGATCGTATAATTTTATGAATGCAATCGTAATTTTTATTAAGGTTTGAAATCCATTTTTGTCAAAACCCGTGAATTTTCGATACAATTCGGTTTTTATTTTAAAAGTAAAAAATTTCATATATAGAAAATTATTTAGATAAAATAAATATTATTTCTGGAATTATGATGTCAAAATTATCCAATGGTGAATTTTTCATAATTTTCTAAGACAGTCAAATTTTTGGGTAAAAATTAAATACCTTTTAAATATATAATTTTTTTAATACATCATAATGACCCAATAGTTATGTAACAAAATACTATAAGCTTTATGTTTGGCCAATATATGTTCTACCATTAAAATAATTTGATTTTGGGTTTGTTTTACTTATTTTACAAATCATTAATGGACCTTTCAAGACTTACTAAACATATAGTCTTTTTAAATTGTTTTCCTTGGAAGTGTGACTCATCTCCACATAAAAAACCCCATTATTTTAAGAAGTTAAGAATTTGGACTTTACACTTGCCTTTTCCAAAAACCATGGGCAAAAACCATGGTCTGGTCTATGGTTTGGATTAGTTTAATGTGAGGTGTCACAAACCTAAATAATAAAGAATTCCCTCACATTTACTATATAAACCCACCCAAGCTCCCACTTCTTCCTCAATCAAAGCCTTTGGAGTTCATCCAACCTCTACCCTCCTTTCTCTATAATCCTCCCAAGGTTCCCCAATCTCCCAATAATCCTCTCTCAAGCCTCTCTCAAGCCTTTGGAAGCCACTTCCAAGTAAGGGTTTTTCTTCCTTGCTCATTTTTGTCCAATATTCTTTAAATTGTTATGCCCTTTTATTTTCAATTATAAAATTTGGGGTATGGGTTTTCACCTCCTATATACTTCCCTATTTATGTTTGAATTATGGGATACCCCTTTATCTCCCATTAAATTCCTCCCATGTACACCTGCTACTATGCCTAAATTCTGAAAGGAATTTCTCTCTCCTCTTTTGCATTCAAGAAATTATTTTGTATCATGACTCGAAATTCCATTAAAATTGTTGGTAAATGTATATATATGACCCCCTTACTATCCATTTCATGTAAATATGATGATACACCCATTTCTATCTCATCAACCATTTTTATGAATTTTTACATCACGTCGTTACGCTGCCGAAATTGCACCGATTTTCCTAGCCAATGTCATTGTGTAGTGAATACCATGCCCATTTCTCTATCAAGGGTATTAACCTTTATGCACATTTACTTATTTATTATAATGTTTCATGGATAAATTTCACATTCTTTTATCATGGAATAAATGACTATGTTTTATGAATCCATGTTATATGATCCAGGTGGCACACTTATGCATGAAATGAAATGTTTAATAAGGGTGCACCCTTATAGCACACCAATGCATTGGGTAAAGTATAGTATCATGATACGTCATTTGAAATGGTTGTTTAATCATACTAATTCAAGTGAAATGAGGTTTTACTGGTTCTTCATGTGCAATGAGTATTTACTCATGCTCCATGTGCAATGAGCCTTGGCTCATGCTAATTCCATGTTTAGTGTCGTTGCCACATTTCCATGTTATGATTATCATGATTTATCATGCCTTTATGTTTATACTTCTCTTGTTATCTATTGATATGCCTATTGTCTAACATGTATTTTATTCCTCATGTTATTCCATGATTATTCCCTTACTAGGCTTTATAGCTCACCATTTTCTTATGCATGTCCTTAGGTTATCCCATGCAATGCTAAGTACGAGGGAATGTAGTGGTCATGTAAAATAAGTTTTCAATAAAGATGTTTTATTTAATGTTTTAAGTTGTTATGTAATTATCTTAAGCCCCAAAGACACTAGACCTCTCGATCTTATATACTGTATCAAGTGAAGTTTATGTAATAAATTATGTTTAAATGTGTAATAAAAGATTAGGGTTGTCATAGTTGGTATCGGATGATAGGTTTAGTTATTTTTGGGATTATGATTAGAAAACCCTATTAAAGCCTTAGATATAAGACTAGGTATAATAAAAACATCAGTAAGTTTTGGTGAGTATTGATTAAGTGGTTTATCAAGAAAATACATCCCTGTCTTGATACGAGTAGGTAGAGGAAGATCTGGCACAGATGTATCCTATGGGTAAACCCCGAAAACACCACTTTGATCTAGGCTCAAATGGGAACTGGTGCATGACAACGGTCCTTGCTTCACTCTTGGTTACGACACTCCCGAGGGATATGATTTGGTAAAATCACAATCTTAGTATGAACCATTATTAAGGGACAAAAAATGACCTAAGAATATATGTTAGAATGTAGATAATGGATAACATAGATTGAAGCTAATATATTATTATGTTAAGGAAATAAAAGTTATTTATAAGTCATCAGTTTTTTACTTCGATTACCCTTTATGTGTTACCCCAAACTTTTCTTTTTATTCCAGTCAATGGCCAATAATAGGAGGACTCGGGATAACAACAGATGTGAAGATCAATATGATGACTGTACTAATGAGATGCCCAATCCAATAGGAGTGGGAATAGAGAACTTTGTCACACTTCTATCTCATATAAATAAATCTTTGAATAGAAACATGGGTCAAGAGGAACATTCAACCCCCTCCCCCCCCCAAGAAAGAACAAGTCAATATCGAGATCTTCATGAGACAAAGGCCTCCTACTTTTAATGGATCATATGATCCCTCAATCGCTGAACAATGGATCAACTCCATTGAAAATATCTTCTCCATCCTTAAATTTTCTGAACAAGAGAAGGTTCTCTAGGCTGCTTATTTTATGGAGTGTGAAGCTAATCAATGGTGGGCATTGATCAAAAATACTAAGACTGAGGAGGATATTGAGGAGTTGGAATTGAAGGATTTCTGGAAGATGTTTTTCGATAAATATTTTTCATGCACCCTCCAGCTTAAGATGGAAAGAGACTTCTTTGACCTCAAGAAAAAAGACGATGAATCTGTTGGAGCATACAAGGCAATCTTCACAAGGCTTTCCTGGTACACTTACAGCTTTGTCGTTGCCCCTGATTTCAAGTTTGACTGCTTCTTCAGTGGGCTGAAACCTGGCCTGCAGAAAGCACTGGAGATCCGTGACTTCAACAGCTATGAGGAAATTTTCTGATGTTCCCTCAAGGTCGAAATGGAGATCGGAGAATCTCAAGGGTATCATTGGGATAAGAAGTGTAAGGTGGATTTCAATGCTAGAGGTCCGATGGATAAATCCAACAGTGCTAAGAAGATCCATCACCCCACTTGCCAAAGGTGCGAAAAGAAACACCCTGGAAATTGCCTGAAGGGGTCGAGGAAATGCTTTAGGTGTGGAAGAGAAGGCTGCCTAGCTGTTAACTACTGAAAAGAAAAACCTACGGCCGAAAAAGAGAAGAGTAATGCTTCATTCGAACCTCAACATGTTGTTCATTGCTACAACTATAAAGAACCAGGGCATCTTGCAAATTAGGTCCCTAAGCCAAGGGTTTTCAGAGGAAACCAACAACCTCCAAGGCAGCAAGGACAAGATTTTTCTATCACTACTACCGAAGTGAACCCCGACAACTAAGTGGTGACAGTTATGCTAGTTATTTATTCAATAACAGTGAAGCTGCTTTTTTTAGGTTCTACGCATTCTTTTATATCTCAAAAGTTTAGTAGAACAATCTCAGCACCACCACAAATCATGGAAGTGAAGATATCGGTGAGTACTGAAAATGGGGCAATCATTATATCAAATGAATATAACTCCTCCCATATCATAATCTATGTATTAAACTACCTGGAGAACCTCTTCATACTCCCTATGGAGGAATTTGATGAAATTATTGGTATGGATGGGCTTTCCTTATATAGAGCCAACATAAATTATCGTGAGAGGGAAATCACTCTCCATATGGAGAATCGACTCCCGATTCATTACAAGTGCAAGGAGGAAGATGAATCTTCTTTAGCTCCATCATCTCAAGTGTGTATATTACTACCCTATGAGCATGAATATCTATCTCATATGATTGATTAAAAGGAGGAATCCATCTTAGAGTACATGCCTATTGTGTGGGAATTCACTGAAGTGTTTCCTGAGGAATTGTCTGGTCTACCTCCTAGAAGAGATTTTGAATTCTCAATTGATTTTATACCTGGGGTGTTTCCAATATCCAAGACTCTGTATAGAATGGCTGTTGTGGAGATTGAGAAGCTGAAGAAGCAACTACAGGATAATATGGATATAGGGTTTATACACCCAAGTGCTTCACCATGGGGTGCACCTGTCCTCTTTGTCAAGAATAAAGATGGGTCAATGCGCCTTTGCATCAATTATCGCGAGCTTAACAAAATCACGATAAAGAACAAGTATCCTCTCCCACAAATTGATGACTTGTTCAATCAGCTGCGAGGAGCACAATACTTCTCCAATGTGGATTTGCAGTTGAGATATTATCAAGTAAGGGTGAAGAAAGAAGATATCCCCAAGACTGCTTTTCGTACAAGATACAGGCATTATGAATTCATTTCAATGCCTTTCGGACTCACTAATTATCTAGAAATATTTATGAACATGATGAATAGATTATTTAGAGATTACCTGATCAAATTTTTTGTAGTATTTATAGATGATATTCTGATATACTACAAAACCAAGGAGGATCATGAAGAGCATCTAATAATTGTACTAGAGACCTTGCGGAAGGATAATCTCTATGAAAAGTACAACAAGTGTGAGTTCTAGTTGATGGAGGTTTCATTCATGGGCCATATCATCACAATCAATGGGATATCTATAGATCCCTCCAAAAAAGATGCAATTGAGGGATGGATGAGGCCAACATCGGTAACGGATATTCGTAGCTTCTTGGGGTTAGCTGGATATTATCTAAGATTTGTGAGAAATTTCTCATGATTGTCCAACCCTCTTACCAAGCTAACTCGGAAGGGAGAAAAGTTTTCTTGGAGTGATGAATGTGAAGAAATCTTTAAGGAGTTGAAAATAAGGCTTATCACTGCACCCGTGCTCACTTTACCCACAAGTGGAGAACTTTTTTTGGTTTTCAGTGATGCTTTGAAGAAGGGCCTAGGATGTGTGTTGATGAAAAATGAAAAATTCATTGTCTATGCTTCAAGGCGATTGAAATTTCATGAACAGAACTATCCAACACATGACCTCGAGTTGGTTGCAGTGATCTTCTCTTTGAAATTTTTTTGGCATTATCTCTTTAGGGAGAAGTGTAAAATATATATAGATCACAAAATCCTCAAGTATATATTCACACAAAAATAGTTTAACATGCACCAAAGAATATCATTAGAGCTAATAAAAGATTATAACTGCTCAATCCATTACCACCCAGGGAAAACGAACAAGGTGGCAGATGCCCTAAGTAGAAAGGACCCAGCGATTCTATCATTGATGAGAATAAAAAAGGATATAATCTTCTTAGATTCCATGAAGATGGACATGGGAATCATAAATAAGGGAACTTCATAAATCCTTTCACAAATGATTACTCAACTGTCACTTTTGGAAAGGTTGAAGGATGCTCAAAAATATGATGTGGGAATTCAGGAAAAATTGGAAGATATCAGAAAAGGTAAATCCATAGTGTTTAATGTTAATGTAGAAGGAATTGAGTGATTTTGGAAAAGACTATGTGTTCCATCAAGTCTGGAGATGAAAAAGAAACTTTTATATGATGCACAAAGTTTAAATTTCCCTATTCACCTAGGAAACACAAAGATGTATTGAGATCTCTGAGAGCATTATTGGTGGGATAATATGAAGAAGAAGATCGTTGAATATACATCAAAGTGCTTGGTGTGTCAGCAAGTGAAGGTAGAGAGGCAGAAGTCTAAGGGGATGATGCAATCATTTCCCATACCAGAATGGAAATGGGAGAACATCACCAAGGACTTTGTCACCGGACTTCCAAAGACATTCAAAGGCAACAATGCAATCTGAGTTGTTGTGGATCGTCTTATAATGGTTGCACAGTTCATTGCTATTCGGGAGGATTTCTCACTAGATAAACTAGCAAGGATATATATCGGGGAAGTTTTAAGGCTACATGAAGTACCACTATCTATTGGGTCCGATCGATATCCAAGATTCACCTCTATGTTATGGAAGAGTCTTCAACATGCTCTAAATACTGAAATAAACTCCAGTAGGGCCTATCATCCTCAAACTAATGGTCAATCTGAGTGAACTATTCAAACACTTGAGGACATGCTGAGAGACTATTCAATGAACTTTAAAGGAGTATGGGATCAACATCTACCTCTGTTTGAGTTCTCTTATAATAACAGTTTCCACTTGAGCATCCAAATGGCACCATATGAATCCCTTTATGCAAAAAAGTGTAGAACACCGGCGTGTTGGGATGAGGTTAGTGAGCGTAAGATGCTTGGACTAGAAATGGTTGAAGAAATGGTGGAGAAGGTGAAAACCATTCAGCAGCATATCAAGTCATCCTATAGTCGACAAAAGAGTTATGCATACAACCTTTGACGAGACCTTGAGTTTAAATTTGGAGACATGGTATTTCTACACATATCTCCATGGAAGAAGGTCATGAGGTTTGGAAAGAAAGGGAAGTTAAGTCCAAGGTACATCGGCCCCTTAAAGATTATTGATCGTGTTGGGGATGTGGCCTATCAACTAGAACTTCCACCTACCATGGACAAATTACATGATGTCTTTCATGTATCCCTCTTAAGGAAGTACATACCGGACCCTTCACATGTACTCTCTTTAGAGGTGGTATAGTTATAGGATGATCTTTCTTATGAGAAGCAACCAGTGAAGATCTTAGATCGTAGAGAAAACTTTCTATGAAATAAGATAATGACCCTCATCAAGGTGTTGTGGAGAAACCACAAGTTTGAAGAAGCAATGTGAGAATCAAGAAAATGATGAGGCAGAGTTACCCAAATCTGTTTTAGTGTGGGAAAGGAAATTTTGAGGGTGAAATTTCTTAAGGGGGGAAGATTGTAACGACCCAAACTTTCATTAATGGAAATCCCTTTTGATCTAATTATATGTCTATTTATGTAAAATTTATATATAAAATGTCAACTTCTTTGTTTTTATGTTATTAATTGTGATCGTTGCTAATATTTTCGTTGAACAGTGATCCCATGATTAGTATAAATATAGGGTTTTAACAAATCCATTTTACTCAGACAAAGGAAGCAAAAACCTCATCCATTAGACATTCCCCATACAAAACCCATTTGTCAGAGCTCGGAAAGGAGGTGGCATCATTGAGATTCGCTCTTGACCAAGCCCAAGCTGATCTTGAATATGTTAAGCTCAAGTGGGACTGCCTATGAGAGAAATGGAAGTTGATAGAGATTACTACCCGAGCAATGTTATCCTAGCCACCCTAAGAGTCTGTCACCATCGCACACCTTACACTTTGGTCTTATGCGGGTGTTATAAGGGGTTATGTAATAATACCTTAGCACTATTTTTATGTACATTATTTTTGTATATAATAATGAATATACTTTAATTTTATTATTGTTACCTTGTAAATAGTTTTTTTAAAACAAAAATAGTTTTTTTAAAACAAAAATAGTATTTTTAGTTAATGTTCAACTAAGAAATATATTTTTATGAATTAATGGATTTTTGAATTAAATAATATTTTAATAAATTATTATCATTTTTATTAAATTAATTTTTATTAAATATAAATTATCGTATAATTTTATGAATGCAATCGTAATTTTTATTAAGGATTGAAAGCCATTTTTGTCAAAACCCATGAATTTTTTATAAATGTTGGTTTTTATTTTAAAAGTAAAAATTAACATATTTAGAAAATTATTTAGATAAAATAAATATTATTTCAGGAATCAGGACGTCAAAATTATCCAACGGTGAATTTTTCATAATTTTCTGAGACAGCCTAATATTTGGGTAAAAATTAAAAACCGTTTAAATATATAATGTGTTTTATGACATAATAATGACTAAATAGTGATGTAATAAAATACTATAAGCTTTATTTTCGGAAAATATATGTTTTACCATTAAAATAATTTTATTTTGGGTTTGTTTGACTTATTTTACAAAGAATTAATGGACCCTTCCAGACTTATTAAACATCTTGTCTTTTTAAACTGTTTTCCTTGGGAGTGTGACTCACCTCCACATAAGCAACCCCATTATTTTTAGAATTTTGGACTTCGGCCTTATAAAATATTGGATTACACTTCCATTTTCCAAAAACCATGGGCTGTTTTGTGGTTATGATTTGTTTAATGTGAGGTGTCCCAAACCTAAATAATAAATAATTCCCTCACCTTTCCTATAAAAACCCACCCAAGATCCCACTTCTTCCTCACTCAAATCCTTTGGAGTTCGTCCAACCTTTGCCTTATCTCTCTAGAATCCTCCCAAGGTGCCCAAATCTCCAAATAAGCCTCTCTCAAGCCTCTCTCATGCCTTTCGAATCTATTTCCATGTAAGGGTTTTTCTTCCTTGCTCATTTTTGTCCAATATTCATTAAATCGTTATGCCCTTTTAATTTCAATTATAAATGTTGGGATATGGTTTTGAACCTCCCCCATACTTACCTATTTATGTTTCAATTATGTTATAACCCTTTCCCTCTCATTAAATTCCTCTCATGTACACCTGTTACTATGTCAAAATTCCGAAAGGAATTTCTCTCTCCTCTTTTACATTCAAGCAATTTTTTTGTATCGTGACTCTAAATTCAATTACCATTATTGGGACATGTGTCTATATGACCCCCTTACTTTCATTTTCTTGTAAATATGATGAGACACCCCTTTATCTCTCATCAAACATTTTTATGAATTCTTACGTCACGCTGTTACGCTGCCGAAATTGCATCGATTTTCCAAGACAATGTCATTGTGTAGTGAATACCATGCCCATTTCTCTATCAAGGGTATTCAGATTTATGCACATTTACTTATTGATTATAAATTTTCATGTATAAATTACATATTATTTTATCATGGAATAAATGAATATGTTTTATGAATACCTGTTATATGATCCATGTGGCACATTTATGCATGAAATGAAATGTTTAAGAAGGGTGAGCCTTTATAGTGCTCTAATGCATTGGGTAAAGTATAGTATCATGATATGTCATGTTAAATGGGTGTTACTAATTCTAATTCAAGTAAAACTGGGTTTTACTCATGATTCATGTTCAATGAGGATTTACTCATGCTCCATGTGCAATGATCCTTGGCTCATGCTAATTCCATGTTAACTGTTGTTGCCACATTTCCATGTTGTGATTATCATGCTTTATCATGACATTATTTTTATGCTTCTAATGTGCTCTATTTATATTACTATTTTCTAAAATGTATTATATTCCTCATTATTTCCATGATTATTCCATTACTGGGCTTTATATCTCGCCCTTTTCTAATGCATGTCCTCAGGTTATGCCATGCAATGCTAAGTACGAGGGAATTTATTGGTAATGTAAAAGAAATTTTCAATAAAGATGTTGTATTTCTTTTTTTAAGTTGTTATGTAATGATCCTAATCCCCAAATACACTAGACCTCTTGACATTATATATTGTATCAAGTGAAGTTTATGTAATAAATTATTTTTAATTGTTTAATAAAAGGTCAGAGTTGTTATATGGAAGGTAGACTAATGCTTATGCATTGGATGTTTCCATATAAGGCCACAACTATATTCCTAATTATCCCCACTAGGAAGGTAAAATTCATAGGTATATCTCAAATATAAATAACCACCCCCCACTGATCGATGATACCCTTAATGATTGACACCCTTCAATTATCTTTAGTAGAAAATGATCGTATTAAAGACTCTGTAAAAATTCATTTGTCAGGATCCTTGTTTATATCAAAAAGTTCGAATGTATCTCACTATATTTGGTTATCAATGTATTTAATAAACCTCATAAGTATACATACATACCAGAATTTTAAGTTAGTTGTAGTAAATCTAATAACTCATGGCTTGGATCTGGTCCAATTGTGAAACTAGAAAGAAATGTGTCCCAAATCTTCACTCTTGGATCTGGTGCTTAAAATAGTCTTTACATTTCTAGATTTGATGTTAATAAATGTGACACAATTTAAACAATCTTAAACCTAAAATATGAAAGGAAATAATGAATCAATTACATACCCAAGTAACTTTTAGGTTTAAATTTTTATTGAGTTAGGAAAAAATATTATTTAAAAATACACATGTCTTTAAATGATTATTTTCCCCACTATACCCAGATTTTCTGATACCACATTATGTTTTGATCATCTCCCAAAAATTCTTCACAAATTAACCATTTATAGTAATAATTTATATAACATAATTCTCTATAACATTGGAAAAAGTAAAACATAAGAAGGGTGAGCTCAAACACTCAGGAAGGATGAACATACACAATAATAACTCATTGTTATCTGTGATCATTGGATGATAGTAAGGGTATAATGACATAATAAAAGTGCATGATCATAAAAAAAATATAATTAAAACACATGAAAACCTAGTTCATTAAACATGGGACAGGGAGTAAAGATTTAAAAAAGGAATATTAATAGGAATCAATAATCATGAGCCATGTGATACCGATCTTAATAAAAGAAAACATTAAAAACTCATCGAAATCATAAATAAAATTTGGTGTTATATTGGAAAATTATCTCCATAATATCATTCTGATAAACCTTATAACTAGAATAACCAATACGGTCAACTTCCAACATAATTATTTTGAGAACATATTCCTTACCCTATTCATTGGTGGGTTATAATGAACCCAACCATTCTTGGTTTATAATTTTACCATTCATCCTTAGTTTATAACAAAACTATCCATCCATGGTTTATAATGGAACCACCCACAACAATAAATAATTTATAATAACCATAACATAAATAAATTACACATATCTTTCATTTCATCATAAAACTCATATAAATAATAAATATTCTATTCATAACATTATTATCCCATAGAAAAAGAACGGGTTTCATGAAAATATTTTTGAAAAAATAATAATACATCTAGAGAAATAATAATCCAAAATATCTGTTATTTTTATTATTAATAGAATGGGTACACAAACATCAAGGGGGTATAAAATTTAAGACCCATGGCATCACTGATGAAAATATCTACACCCCTGGAAGGTAGGTAACAAAGCTTTATTTGGGTGTCCTGGGAGGCCTTTGAAACAAGAAAGTCATACACCCAGTTCCCTTCACTACACGTATGTAAGAGCTCGATGTCATGTGTGAAAAGGGCCTTGAATTTTTGTATTAGGTAAGTAATTTCCAATGTAGTGGAATATAAATACCATTAAAATATCATTAAAAACATTATTTTAAAAAATACCCCTTCCACTTTTAGGATAAATATAAATACTATGAATTTCTAGAATATTAGTAAAAACATATCAATTGAAAGGAACCCTAGAAATTTTTAAGGTAAGATTAAAATCATTGAGAGGTCATGATGGTGGGAAATTTCACTCATGATGTAATTATTAAAATTATTATTCTTTTCACACCTTTGGTAAAAACTAACCTATTCTGAAAATGATAAGAATATTTTTTTAATCCATTTGTAAAAATTAAAATATGGTAAACATGAATTTAAAAAATAATTTATGAATAATAAAAATAATTCTTGAAAAAATTTCAAAAAACATTAATATGGAAGAAAATGGATTTTGGATATAATGGGGGGAAATAAGGTGGGATTTTCTTAAAAAAATTATAATCCATTTTGAGTACCAAAGATATAAAAAATGGTAATTAAACATTAAATTTTAAAAAAAAATGAGAATATAATTTAATAGGATATCAACTCGGAATCATATACTTTTTTCAATGTAAATTAAATCAGAAACAATCCGGATTAATATGATATTGAAACATAAATCCTTATGGATTTGGTAACTTTTGAATCATATTCTCCTAAAAACCTAACATCAAATGAATCATTAAATATCAGAAACCTAAGTATATTGATGATAGAACATGTAAAAGGGGAAATAAATTCACATCATAAAATAATATAGGTATATAACATAAATTTATGTCTCAAAGGAAGAAATTTTGAGATGAATAAACCTTACAATATCATATAATTGAATTAAGAATTAATTAATGGAGTGATTATGTTTAATAAATTTAAATCCTCCCAAAACTAGTGAAAATGCAGTATAAATAAATCATAGGTTATTTGAAACATAATCTTTGGATAACATAATCACTGAAGAAGTGATATAACCCAATGAAAAGAAATTTAGTTATGAAATAACATACCTTTCTGGTAAATTTCAAATCCAACCCCAAGGATAGAGTAACAAAAATTGAAACATAAAATACCCTGAGTTACGAATTATTAATTATATAAAATGTAAAATGGAGGTATATAGACCATATAAAATAAATTAGGCAAACAATATTAAAACATCCCTCAATGAAGGTAAATTAAGATGAACTCTCTTACCTCAATTTCAGAGTTTCCATGTATGTCCTTTAACTCATACAAAATAAAATTATATAGATTATTTAATTGTTTATGAACCTTTTAAATTTTTATTAATTTATTAAAAAACCATTTATTTCATTTTTTATGATGAAAAATAAAATTAACAAATCCATTATTGAAATTATTGAACTTTTATTTTTCAATGAATAGTTAATATATGTACTATGAATAGATTTATCAAACCCATGGATCTATTCAGTAGATATTTCTCCTTAGAATATAGTTTCTACTTTATGTCATACTAAGATAAATTTCATTCATTTCTCTTAAAAAAGTGGTATGATACATCATTTTTCCCATATGTTGTCAACATATCTAACTTGAAAACTTATAGTTCTCCCACAAACCAGTTAAATACACATTCCACTCATTCATATCCAAATAAATATTTTGTGATCACTATGCATGATTTATTCAAAAATGATTTTTTAAATATTTATATCTTATTTGAATTTATTGATTTCATTAACCATTTATAGTAATCTGTATACCATAGGGTGGAATTTTTCATGAATTATATAAATATTTCCTATAAGGATTCCTCCAAATGAGTTGGACTTGACAATAAATAGACCATTTTGATAATCATAGAATTATTCTTTGATATGTATAATTTAAAAAAATAGTCACAATGATTGATCTTTAGATGTTGTAATAGACTATAGCTTTCAATAATTAGTCATGCTTTATTGGTATCATCTTGTGCCATAAATGTCCAATTTCTCTTGAATACTCCCCAGTAGAATCAAATAATTGAAACATTCAAAATATTGAATCCCTAAATCTTGATACATAGGGTCTATTAATTTAATTTATACATACTTTTCAACCATATCATATTACCATTTATTGTTTCTTTGTAGGAATATTTATTTTGAGAAAATTAAATATGTATCACCCATAATGGTGAAAATAAACCACCTCTTTGGTTATAAATTCCTACACATTATGTGTCTCTAGAACTATTTCTCCCACTAATCTCAATGGATTCTAGTATTTGTATGCCAACTTATGTGCATCCAGATCCTTACCCGATAAAATTTATGTATTCTTCAAATATTATTAAAGATATTTGCTTCCTTTATCAAAATATAGTTTTTATTGACTAGATGTTAATATCCTTAGTGGATATTATATTATTAACTAGGATGAATTTTAGTGTTTTATTATTTATTTTGGGATAAACCCTACCATTAAAAAATGTTTTTAACAAACACTTGTTGTAGTTTCCTAATATATTATTATTCAATGACAATTGATATCATATCCATTGGAAAATATAGTTTCTATATGGATAGTTATTTCCCTTTAATTTTCTAAATATGTATTTGAAGAAATAATGTATGATTTGAAACATATAAACTCCCATCATTGATCTTACTTTTAATACCATCATTACATTGATTTATATAAGGAAATATATGACCGGAACTACATTTACTCCATTAATATGATCAATGATTACTTGGATAAGATGTCCACCTATAAGCCACCTTATAGATTCATTAATCTTTACCAAGTGAACTCTTTTACATAGCATAGTTTTTCTAATATTTCATAAAGGAATATCATGAAGTAAATGAAGTTACCTTCAGATTTTAGAATGGTTCATGTGTACTTGTTTAACTAACTAAAAAAACATTGTGACTTTCATTTATTTATAAAGGTTTCATTATCTAAAACATTATAAGTATTTTGTTTTTATATTTATTATCTTAGTTCAATTGTGGATAGAAAATTTTATGGGTATAAAAATTCCAATTATTTTATATATTTTTTGACCATGAATTATCTTTCCATATAGGGTAAGACTCTTATATTTTGTATTCATCATTAATTGTAATGTACAAATTTGATTTAAGAGTTTATAAATTAATATCTTCATATTTAAATTACCCTAAAAAAATTTATTCCAAATATTAAATAATGTATCATTATGTATAGTAGGAAATTGGTTTAAATTTTTTGGTAATAATTATTAAAAACAGGAATCAATCAATTATGGTAATGACTAGTAGTGTGATCCCCTTGGTTGGTGTAAGAATATCCCTTTATTATCACATTTTGTGCTCACTCTATAACCTTTATATTCTTTCCCATTTCCTATATTTAAATACAAGTATTTTTTTAGAATATAGTATTGAATACACATGTTGTGAATACAAACTTGATGAATATACATGATGTTTATGAAACTGCTTTCTTCTTCAATTAATTACTATTTCATTTTCAGTGTCCATTCATTCCACATAAGAAGAAAATATCCTATTATTAATTTTTATACCATTAAATACATTTTCCCTTTAAAGAATTTTTCGAAAGATATTTTGAATTCAGTTTATCCATGGAATATCGAACCTTCTCCTTAAAAAGTTTCACTGTAAGGGTTGGAAAAATAGGTTTAAACCAATCATTATCTTCTTGGTACTGTACAAATTTTTTTTACTAAGTAAATTATTCAATTCATTTATCTAGGCATGGATAAATAATGAAAACCTTGGTGGTGAGGATTATAATATAATATTATTGGATAGTTTATTTTCCAACGGGAAGTCCAGTTTCTCTAATTGATCAATATACCCTCGTATTTTGATACTATGATCAGTAGCTAGATTACCTTCTTCTAGTTTAAACAAATATGTTGCATTGATAATCTATTTTATTTTAATAATTTCCATCTCTTTCTCAAGAATAAAGGGAAGAGTTATTTTGATGTAAGCACCCATGACATTATGTTGTATCATCAACTCTATGAATGTATTTGATATTATAATACCATAAACATAGGAAGCATAATCAAAATATCTCTAGAAGGAATCTTATTAACCTTTGCTCACATGCTGGGGTGGAAGAACAAGAATAGTTGATTCCCACACAAAATACAGAATTACTAATAATAATGCATTTCATAAACGATTGTACTATATCTAAAAGTTTTTATTTGTAATGATATGCCAATATTTAAGGAATGATTGCATTGTTTTTGTGGTTTTTCTTATAATTATCTATAATAATTAAAATATTTGATTATTACTTAATTTAATTACAATTTATGTGAGGAATTATGAAATTCATTTTATTAAGCCTCCCATTATTTTATAAGATCTCAGTAGACCTCATCACTAAAATTAGAATGTCCTATCACTCAAGAAATTCTAGAGGAAAGGATCCATATTTCCATTCTTATAAGCTGGACATATTCCATGAAAATTATAAGAATGTATTTAGGTAGGTGTTCTTTCCAACCATGGCCTTACATTTCCTTGATCAATTTAGTGGAATCCCTGATTCACAATTCCTAACTGTAATTTCTTACGCACTTACCATAAGATTTTTATTTGGTAGACTATCATGACCCCCTTCTTCCAATGATACCCCTCCTAGGATGGAAATGTAGAAAGGGAGATAATGACCCCCGAGTCCCACCTCCAATAGGACCTAGGTTGGAGACCTATACCAAGGCTATATAGATCACACATTTTGGAAGTCATTAACCATTTTAGTGAAATAGGATAGGAATATATGATGGATCATCAAAAAAATAAATCCTAGAAATATATAAAATAAAGACAAAAAACCATCACATATGAATGCATAAAATAGAACACTTACCAATACAATTAAACTCAAAATTGAAGAACCCCAAAGAAAGAAACATCAGTGACTCAGAAACTGCCCCAAAGCCTGAGATTGTAAAACCCAGTATGGTCCACATAATCCTCTTAGAAACCTGAATGCAGTTTTATATACATAGGGTGAGCATGTAGGTATACTCAGTAGGAAAACCAAATTCTCTGTTGCAGATGTTAAGGAAACATACTAATGCAACCATGAGAAAAAACATAACCAAACAATACTTAATGGGTATAATTACCATCCCATATTAAACAAGGAATTCTCACCAAATAACTCAAGTCATGTGATTTAATATAAGTAAAGAAAATTGATGATAGTTTGCCTCGCACCACTTCCCATCGATTAACCACTGATGCCTAATGGAAAAATTCCTTGCACTCTAACCTCTTTCTAATGTACCTCATCACAACTCGCCCACACACACCTAGGCCTCAAAACTGATACTACAACCTGCCTAAAGAAAACTAGTCAAAAAAACACATCACATTCCACCTACAGACACCTGGTCCATAAAACACATCACATCTCACCCACAGACACTTGGGCCACAAAACACATCACATCCTTCTCGTGGACACCTTGGCCATAAACCACAACACATTCCACCTAAGGACTCCTAGTACACAACCCACATCTCATCTTGAAGACACCTGGGAAATCATAACAAACCTCATCCTGGAGACACTTGGGAAAGCACAAATCATCTGCAAAACCCAGGGCCTCACCAACCACAACTTTCCCGGAGAATCATTAGCAATCACTGCTTGGAAGAGGGAGCAGAGAAGAGTGGATGCCTATCATTCCATACTCCCACCAGGATGTTTGAGAAAGGAACCCTCCCCCATGATAATGGGGGTGTTTTTCACATAGTGCTCAACTAGGGTGGGGTGTGAATATAAATCACAAGGAAAATACATGTATAAACATACATGATACCAAACACTCATTTCCACCCTAAGGGTTCCAAGAAAAAAAATCAACTCACAATACAACCACCTTTGAAACTACTTCTAAATGCATAACACCACACAAAAATCCATGACCTCTTTTCAATTTCCAACCAATTTCATTTAACAACCGCATTCATTTTATTATTTTTCATTTACCACATTTAACCACACAAACCATCATTTATTCTTCCATTAAAAATTTTCATTCCATTATCCAATCCAACCCAAGTCATTCTATATATTATTAATAAATTATTTGTCCATTTCATCACTACATGAGAAACCACTATTAGTTGAATCGGGATGGAGGAGCTCTCAGCAGCGATTTCGAAGCTATTAGGGTTCTTCTTCTCCAAATATGTGCGGTGAATTGCTAAATCATAGTGCTCATTTGTCATGGAGGGTTTCGTTCTGGATTGGGACTGGGAGAAAGCCTGCGTGGACAACGGTTGACTGGAGAAAAAGGATGAAGCAATCTCGACTGAAAAACCTAAGCCGATTTCTTTCCTCGAAGCCCTTAAAAGCACAGATTTGTGAAAAGATCTCTCGAATAAGTCCTCGCTCTGCAAGAAATTAAATGACAGACGCTTTACAGTGGAAGTAGATACTGAGGTGTTGTAGCATCGTTCTCAATTCTGTAAGTACTCCATTATGGGTCGCATTTCGTATCTGAAGGACAACAATCCATGGTCGGCCATGGAACTCAGACCAAGGATCTCACATATTTGGGGGTTCAGTGATTGGAAGCTTGTTCCTATCGAGCGTGGGTATTTTCATATCCTTCTTAGCTCGCAGGGGGAGCTTGACTGTGTCTGGAAGCTTGGAAATGTCTAGCTGAAGCCAGGGCTCCTTCACCTCTCTGAATGGGATTTTTCATTCAACCCACACACCCACAGAAATACAATGGCGCAGATCTGGGTGAGATTCCATGGGTTGAATTTCTTTTTTTGGCATCCAAAAATATTAAATGATATTTCCTTCTACATCAGAACCCCGCTGAAGATCGATCATAGGAATCTTAACGCGGAACTCGGGATGTTAGTGAGGGTGATAGTGAAGGTTAATCTAGAACACAAGCTTCCAGAAGTTGTGACTTTCAATGCGAATGATTATAAAACTGAGGTTCATTTTGAATATGAACGTCATCCGCCTTTCTAAAAACTATGTAAAATAGTGGGTCACTCCCTGCTGAACTGCCACGTGATGAAGGGCCAAGTGAAAGGTCAAGAGGAGCATCCTAAGGATGATGAATGGACTCAGGTTCGAAGGAAGAAGAAATACCAGACTGTCTTCTCCGGAAAGAATGATGCTCCCTTGAAAAAAACAGAGAAATGGTTTAAAAAACTATCTCAATCGAGAGAGACCTCCGGCACAAAATGGTCTAACTTAGTGGAGGAAGAGGAGTTTTAAAATTTTGATCTCATCCTAATGGATGAGATCGAGCATATGGTGCAAAGAATTCTTGAACAATCACGGGTGGATCCTAAAAACTTTTTCTCAAGCCACCACGACTCCTTGGGTGATGGTCTACAGGCTGAGACTCATGTGGAAACAACTGATGATGCAGGTACGCAGACCATGGGTGCAGTTGCAGGTATTTATCCATCTTGAATTTGTTATGCTGATAAATATATTTTAAATGTAGTGGGTTCACAACCCACTGCCAAGGTTGTTGATCAATCAAATGGCCTATATGACCAACCTGATCAACCTGTGCTTAATTCAAAGGATACCTCTATGAAATTGAATTCAGATCTTAATTCTAACAAAATCAATAAAGACACTCCAGAGCAGGTGATAACTGCCAATGAAATGGCTAACACCTCCAAGGTGGCAGGCTCGAATGATCAAGCAGTGTCAGTGGGCTCTATGGCCACTGTGACTATCTCCTTAGGCACCCCTGATGCTCTCAAACCCGAATTGCCTCCAAAATATTGCCCAGAGACCTCGTAAGTGTCTACAATCTCATTGGAAAAAAATCAGGGTGCTGATATTAAAACTGATTCTAATGTCTCTATTGCCTCCTCTAAGAATAAACAGGGGAAACAATCCAGCCCAACATCCTCTCATGAACCTAGAAGGTCAGCAAGGAAAAAGGTATCGGGTGGAACAAAAAAAGGGAGTTCTAACTCCAATGTTAGGTTCAAATGAATTGTTTATTTTGGAATTGTCAGGGTATATCTAACTCTGATACTTTTATTGTGTTTAAGAGATTTATTTTGACTCACAAACCAATATTATTTTCTATTTATGAGCCTAAAATTAATTTCTCTTTGAAATATTTACACTTGTGCTCTTTTGGTTATAATTTCCTCGGTGCTTGCAAGGATGGAACTTCTACTGAAACTCTTTGGATTTTTTATCATTCATACTTGCAGTCTGTTAATGTTGTCATGACTTCTAATCAAATGTTTACTTGTGAATTTTCCTCTACTCGTGTTCATAATTTTTGCACTATGATATATTCAAAGAATAGATATCAAGAGCGAAGATCCCTTTGGAATGACCTTCTTTCCCTCTCTAGATTTGTTCAGGATCCCTGGCTTGTGATCGGCGATTTTAACACCATTCTTCTTCCAAGTGAAAAGATTGGACCATCACATTCTCCAATCTCAACTAGAGAATTTAAAGTTTCTATTAAAGATTGTTACCTTATTAAAATCAACCTCACTGGTGCTAATTATACTTGGTATAGAAAGTTCCTCAATAGGGTAGTGTCTAGAAAACTTGACAGGGCTTTCACTAATTTTGATGCCCTAGATAAATGGGATTCCATATCTAGTATTACCTTACCAAAGATCAACTCTGACCATCACCCCATTCTCATCAGCCTCTTCTCCAAGGGCTTAAAATCTTCTCTCCCTTTTAAATTTAACAATGCTTGGGCTGCAGACCCAGACTGTTCCAACATGATAAAAGATTTCTGGGATGGCATGCGACAACAAAATGATTCTTTTGCTTGCATTTCTAAATTAAAACGTCTGAAACAACATCTCAAGGGTTTGTGCTTTTCTAAAACAAAACATCTGGACGTGGAAATCTCCTCTTTAGAGAATGGCCTCATTCACATTCAAAGATCTAATACCTGCTCTGATTTTTCTCTGGATCCCCAAGCTGAAATTACTACTTTATTGAAGCTTAACTCTCTTCTGAAGCTCAAAGAGAACAAGCGAAAGAAAAATTTTAAAACTAAATGGCTTTCCGATGGTGATAAAAATACTAAATTCTACAATTCTCTCCAAAGAATCAGGAAAATCTGTAGGCCCCTTGACTTTATTAGAGTTTATGACATTCTTCTTAACACTAAGGATGACATTGCTAATCATGTTATTGATTACTTCCATAATTTGTTCAATGGTATGGAGGTTAGCAAGGATCTTATTCCTGATATCATTCCTAATATGGTCACTGCTGAGGACAATGATCATCTCTTAAGCATACCTATGGAATAGGAAATCAAGGACACTGTCTTCAGTCTCATCATTGATACTACCCCGGGACCTGATGGGTTCAATAATGGTTTCTTCCAACAATACTGGGAAATAATTCATGTGGATGTTTGTAAACTGGTTAAATATTTTTTCTTCGTTGGTGTTCTCCCTCATGGGATAAATGCTCAATTTCTTACTCTTGTTCCTAAAGTGGACAATGCTGCTGAGATTCACCTTTTCCGGCCTATTGCTCTCATCAATTCCCTCTATAAAATTATCACCAAACTCCTTGATAATAGACTCACCTACATCTCTAATAAAATTGTTTCTTGGAATCAATTTGGCTTTATCAATAGAAGAACTATTCAATATTGTATCTGTCTTGCTTCGGAATGTACTAATATACTGAATAAAGTCACTAGAGGAGGTAGTGTGGCCATTAAACTAGACATCAGAAAAGCTTTTGACACCATGGATTGGAGTTTCATTTTAAAGGTTCTCAAAAACTTTGGGTTTAATGATTATTTTACTGCTATGATTCACACCTTATTCAATTCGGCTTGCATCTCTGTGTTGGTCAATGGGACCCCAAAAGGCTTCTTTAAATGCACCAAGGGGGGTTTGGAAAGGTGATCCTCTTTCTACCATCCTTTTTTCCATTGTTGAGGATTATTTAAGTAGACTTCCCATGATCCTTTTGAATCAAAACAATATTAATCTCATTCAGGATTCTAGAAACTTAAATGTTCCTACCCATCTTTTATATGCTGATGATATTATTTTGTTCTTAAAAGGTGATAAACGGAACATCCAAAACCTCAAAAGTGCCCTGGCTCATTATGAAGATATTTCGGGCCAAGCGATAAGTTGGAATAAATACTTTGTTTTCTTTTGGAAGAAATTTACCCCCAACAGAAAAAGTCACATCATCAATTACTTAGGAATCAATGAAGGCTCTTTCCCTTTCACATACTTGGGTGTTCCTATCTTTTGGGGAAGACCAAAATCCAGCTATTTCCACAGCATTATTGATCAAATTACCAATCAAATTTCATCTTGGAAGGGTAAATCTCTTTCTATGGACTAAATAGTTTGTCTTGTTAAATCTAAAATTGTTTCCAAGATGGTTTAATCGATGATGGTTTACAATTTTCCTACCAGTCTTCTCAAGAAAATCAACGTTTTCATTAAAAATTTTGTTTGGACTGGTAGTATGATTGAAAGAAAACTTGTCACCATACCTTGGTTCACTTGTTGTAAACCTCTGGAAAAGGGTGGTCTTGAAATTAAGAGTCTTAAGATTTTTAATGAATCTCTTCAAGCTAAGATGACTTTGAATCTGATTCATAGAAACTCTGATTCCTCAGCCTTTCTCAAGAAAAGATTTGTTACCAAGATTCGGAATGGAAACTTGGGTTACATCACTTCTTCCATCTAGCCATCCATTAGACATTCTTTCCTTAATATCATTAAAAAGTCTAGATGGATGGTTAGTGCTAATTCCTCAATGAATTTCTGGCTGGACAACTGGACTAGTGTCCCCTTAATCTCTATGCTGACGTCCACCACTTCTCCTGACAACACCAACTCCACTATTAAGGATGTTGTTAACTCCCATGACATCACCCTTCCAAATCACATCAGTCACATAATTGAAAATTATCCTTTCTCCAACACTGATGATTTCCTCATTTGGGAACCTAATTTTAATGGAGTCACTGATTCCAAAAGTTTCTACAAAAACAATTTCATCAATTCTGTTTCTAACTTTGTTTGGTTGAATGATTTTAACAAACCTTGGATCAAGCCATTGAGACTTATTATTATTTGGAGTGTTTCCCATAATAGGTTACCCACTGATGTGTGCCTTCAACCCTTTTGGATTCCTCTTTGCTCTAGATGTCATTTGTACAATCAACACCGCGAGGATGCTAATAATTTGTTCTTGTCTTGTGCAACAGCTGCAACTCTTTGGAATACACTCTTGACATTTTTGGTTGCTGATGGTCACTTCCTACTACTATCAGCTCTCAATTACACCACTGTGTTAATTGGGATTCTTCTAATAAAATCTAGAATCTTTTTCTGACTGTGGTGGTGGAACTCCTTCATGTGATCTGGTATGATAGAAAAAATTTTATTCATAATAATTTCTCATTGAGTCTCAATGTAGGTAAAATATGTATTCTCATTTCCATCAAGGATGCTGCCTCTCTTCAGAAATATCATTGTGACAACTCTGTTGGTGATTTTGAGATCCTTCACCGTCTTCAGATTGCGGGTTCTTATAGGCAACCTCGGCGCACCTTTGAGGTCTTCTATCAAGCTCCGCTTCCAGGATGGGTCAAAGTGAATGAAGATGGCGCCTCTAGAGGAAACCCGGGTTCGGCAGGTTGTGGTTCCATATTTAGAGACTTTCTTAGCAGATGCCTTGGTTGCTTCTTCGTTGGATGTGGTACGGCCTCATCTTTGGAAGCAAAAATTTTGGGAGTGATTCATGCGGTGGACTTTTCTAAACAAAAGGGTTGGAACAAGATGTGGATTGAATGTGATTCAACCACTTTTTTTCAAGCTATCTGGAAGGGGGTGGTACACCTTGCATGGATTCTTACCTATCGATGGATGAAATGTCTTGATTTGCTCATGGATCTCAACTAAATTGCCACACATGTGTTCCATGAAGCAAACATGGTTGCTGATAGTCTTTCCAAAAAGGGGGTCAATCAGGATATTACCTGGCTAGATGATTTTCCTGATGATTCGCTCCCTTTTTATGATAAGGATTGTAATAAGATTCTGTCTTTCAGACTTTTGTAACTCCCTTTCTTTTTTGAGCAACAAATTGTGCCTTGTTCTTTGACTGAGGCACCACCTCTTAAAAAACTAAGCACAAAAAACCATAGAAAATAAAAAAAAATAGTCATTTTAGAATGTGAGGATCCTGATAAATTAAGGCGACTCCACATTAAAGACACATCATTTCTCATTCTCCACATTTAACACTTATTCATGATACATCATATATCAATATCTAGATATGAAGTGAAGCTTTATGAATGTTATTAATGGTTAAGGACAACTACCAAACACTATCGTCATTCTAATAACTCATCCCTCTCAGATAACATATCAAGGGAACCAACCCCAACTCCCAACCCCATATGGTGACATATTACCACACAACCATATCGTAGCCATGTTGTATGAAACTTCTCATCCATTCCAACATAAATCAATCGATAAACATAAGATTCTATGACATAATATAGTTAATGTATCATCTACAAGTTCATCCATAACACCACTCATTCCAACCCACAACACACAACCGTGATCACAGACATTCCACAGGATAAACCAGAGCACACCCACGCATAAAAACACAAACCAAAATGTAACACATTTTCATAATTTTAAAAGGGGAAACTTATATAATTCCACTTAATTATTTAAGGGAGTTATCAATAAAACCAAATCCTTGGGAATCCATTCATTATCAAGATTTATAAGATTACCAAATTTCCATATATAAGAGTTCAACAGGAAACAAAAATACATATAACCAATTCAGTGTGCAAGTAAGAACCTCTAATGGCCACTATTTTCAGTGGGGAATCAATACTGTATAATTTAAAAACAAAATCACAATATGAAAACCACAAAGGCATGCAAATTGAATCCCTCTACCCCTATCAATTTCATTTAACTAATTCGTATATTTGACTATCCTTGAAAAACCAAGATCCATAGGTGAAAAAATTTTGAACCCTCCTACATGATGTATAAATGAAGATAAATAAGAGAAATCCTAACTTTATGGGTGTCAATGATCTTCTCACAAAAATGTGCCTTGAAATAGATCTCTGATCACCTCTCCCGCAGGATCTAAATCCATCCTAGTTTGTCACGACACCACTTCCTGAAAATAAACCCAAAGAGAATTCCATTAACAACCATGGGAAATCATCCACCATCACATGGAAAATTTAAATGGGAGGCGAAAGATACCAAACTGGAAGAAACCTCAAGAATATTGGAATAACACACCTTATATCCAATATGGATCACTACGGATTGAAGGAGGGAATCTAGGAATGAATCCTTGGAATAGGAATCCTCAAATCACTAAATAGGGGTTTCCGAGTCACCTGGGGTCATCGGAGGGTCACTAATGCTATAGGTTTTAACAATCAAAGAAGTTGGATATCCATTTAAAAGTTACAATAGTGGGGGATTACATGATATGTAATCCTATTTAACATTGTGTAATGCATCGAGGATGGTTTTCACTAAAAAAACTCAACACCTTCTTGATTCATTTTATTTTCTTTCAAACCTGAACATTACACACTATGAACCACATAGAAAAAACTATAAAACCAACCTGCACTCCTTCTAATCTACTTACATGATGTGTAACCCTAGCAGCAACTTTTCCACACCCCCAACTCCTTTGAAAACTCTCGAAACCTCCACTGAACTCCATTAACACCTAAAACTGACAAAGTAACAGACTAAGAGGAAACTGAACCTTACATTACAAACCACTCAAATTATTCTTTCCCAAGATAATATAAAACCAAGCTCTGAAGTAAAAGGGGTCTGAACAGTAACCATGTGAGATACCTCTCAAGAGTCCTTCAACTCCCCAAGCACTACCACTTTCCAAACACACTAACCCAAATGACCACAACCACACTACTACATATCCATCACGTAACCGTCTCAAGATCTAAGCATCCCAAGACAAAAACTACTATAGTCAATTAATGAAATCATCCTGGACACACAAATCAGGAATTTTCTTCTTCCATGCCAAGATAATATCCGCTCGGGGTGGCACCAACTCTCCCAAATGAGTCTAATAACATCACAGTTAATGGATTTTGATTAAGAATCTGGTCATTCAATTTTCACATATCAGGAAATCATCACAAGTTACACCACACACATATCAAAATAGGGGAAAATAGATCATTTCATAAAATAAGTTTCAATCATCACATCACAAGGAAAAATAGATCAAGGAAAAACTCAGAAAAACTTCGAGTACTAGGAGTACATATAAATTTCCTACTCCCATGTACTATCCTCTAGACCACCATTCATTCACAACAGATGGACCAAAGGAATGGTCCATCCATGAAGTTCCTTCTTTTGAGGATCCTAGCTCTCTATTGGCTTCTCTAAAAATGTCACATATTCCTCAATATCCAACTCTCCCTAGTCAAGGACATGGGAGTCATTATGAAGATACCAATGAATCTGATGTACATGAACGATTTCATGGATCCTCCCTAATAGTTATGGAAATTCCAACTATTATGCCACCACACCAACTCTCCATAACACCTCAAAGGGCCCAATAAACCTAGGAGAAATCTTACTGCCTTTTCCAAACCTATGCTTCCCATGTCGAGGGGAAAACATCATGAACACATGTTCCATATCCTAGAACTCCATGGGCCTTCTTCTATGATAGGAATAAGAATTATTCTGGTCCAACGCCACTTTTATACTCTCACGAACAAATGAATTTTCTCTATCGTGCTCTCCAGCACCTCAATACCAAGAACAGCTTCCTCTCCAACCTATGTACTGTAAAATATAGAACAAAACAGTCTTCCATACAAGTCTTCAAATGGATACATACTGATGGAAGAGTGGTATTTATTATTATTATAAATCTCTAAAAAAATTAGGGGTCATACCCAAGATCCAGCAATGTCGATAATGAATGCTTGAAACATATCCTCTGGTGTTTGAATAGTCTATTCCATCTACCTATCTATCTAAGGGTTGAAGGTAGTGCTGAGGTGTAACTGGGTGATAAAAGAATGTTACAATCCCTTCCAAAATCTTGAGGTAAAACATGTTTCCTAATCTGAAAAATTGGACCTTGGAACCCTATGAAACTTCACCACCTCATCCAAATATCTCTTTGCTAAGGCATACACTGTGCCTGACTCCTTAATCTCTAAGAAGTGAGCCAATTTTCTTATCCAATATACTATCACCCAGATATCATCGCAACCTCCATGATATCGAGGTAAACCTATGATTAAATCCATCGATATTTCATCCCAATTCTACTTGGGAACATACAAGGACTATAGCAGGCCTCTAGGAACACGGTGTTTGGCCTTTAACTACTAGTAGACCAAGAATCATTCCATAAACTCTACTAATCCATACTTCATCCTGGGCCACCAAAATCACATCCTAAAGCCAAAATATATCTTTGAAACTTTTGGGTTTACCTCCAAATATGAGTTATGAAACTCATTAAGGACCCCATAATGCATCACCACTGAAACAAACAACTTTCAATGAAACAACATCTAGTTCTGACCATCCCTTCGGAGCATCACCATGGCCAACGTGATCATGCAACAAAAAATCCTCTAAAACTCCCCACTAAGAATTATCTTCCTACTATATCAAAGATGACCACAACATCATCTAAAAAAAGTATCCATTTCCAACATCCACTCTTACATCTAAGTGCAAGTATTCTAACTCCTCTATCACCCTCCCAGTATCCACAAACTCCCAAACAACCTCCTTATGCAATGTCCTGATCAAAGCATCATCCATGACATTCCACTTTCATGATGTTTAGTATATATCAAAAATGTAGTCCTAAAAACTACATCCACCTCAACTATCACCAGTTCATATTTTACTAGGAAAATATATACATCAAACTTCTGTGATATATAATGACAATAAAGCACTCCCCAATGAAGTAGTGTCGCCAAAAATTCAGTGAAAATACAGCCAATTGGAGCTATAGATCATGGGTGGCATAGTTACACTCATGAGGAAGTAACTTCTGAGACCCATAAGAGATTATTTCTTGTTGGTTCATCAAGATGCATCTAAAGACCAGATGGGAAGTATCGTAGAACACATTAAACAACATTCCTTACTCTTGTAAGAAGATCACTAACCAACATCCCCTTCATATGGATGAACACTGCCTAGAACTGATCACTCCACACAAAATCTTAATCCTTCCTAGTCAATGATGTCAGTGGGGATGAAAATTGAGAAAAATAATGTACAAACCTTCGATAATAGTGTGTGAGAATGAGAAAAATGTGAAATTATGCCACATTATTTGGTGCTTCCCAAAAAACCTGTATAAACCATTAATAGATCTATGAACAAAACTAGTTGAGACACCATATGTTCTTGGAAATTCACCTCTCATGTCCAGAATTAACACTTCGACAACTTTCCATAAATCCAGTGGCATCGAAGAACATACATGATAGTATTGAGATGCTCGACATGTTATTAATTTTATTTTGAGTAGATCAAGTTATCATTGAGGAATAGGATGATGAACCGACTGAGGATATCATAGAATATGGAGTTCATAAGCCCATGAAAAAAACTAGTTTGTTAATAACACTGAACAAAATAACAGTAAACTCAAGTTACCATACCTCCATCTGATATTAGTCTTCAGGATATCTCCCTCATTCACCATTAACTAGAGATATCCATATCCCAAATCATTACTTGAAAACCAAATTTCCCATATTAACTAGTTGAAAATATATTTTATCCTTGGAAGATATTAATATTTATTTACGATCACCATATTCAACCTCTGATAGTCTCTACACAACCTTCTACCACCATTCTCCATCTTTAAAATAAATGTTGGAGCACCCCACGATGACACACTAGGACAGAAAAACCCTTATGATTTGATCCTATATCCAAATACTTAACTCCTACAACTCATAAGGTTACATATGATAAAGATCCATAGAAATTAGAGAAGCATCGGGCTGTAAGTCTATCCCAAACTCAACACCATGCAGAGGGGGTAGCATCACAACCTCCTAGTGGAAAACATCCAGGAACTCCCCAACGACTCTAGGAACCTCTTCCATTTTATCATCCACTGATTCTACTAACATATCAGCTAATATTGAGAGTAGGGGATACACACACCGACTTCTGACCAGACAACCCCACTCACCCTCGAAAACCACATGATGGCCATCCACAACTTAAAAAAAGAATCTCCTATAAAATCATTCGATAACAGCACGTATGGAATGAAACCAGTCCATGATGAGTATGACATCATATGAAGGCATCTGTATCATGAAGAGATCCTCACAGTACTGATGAAGTCCCATCATTAGTCTACACCTCCAGCACACATCAAACAAGTTGGGATGGCCTCTAAATGGCGTACTCAACACTATGGGAACATGAATCTTCTCTATGTGTATTTCAAGATCATGATCTAGATATTTTGTAAAAAAAGGAGTGTGGATCTCCTAAATCAAATAAGGAACAAACAAGGGTACTAAACAAATTGATCGTAACATTAATGATCTCAGGCCCTACTAGAACTGTTGCCTCCACTATGTGAAACTGACCACACCCATCTCCTATACCTCTCTGCCGATAGCCACCTACACAACCATGAATGGTTTGAGGTCCCTAAACATGACAAAAATCCTGAGGTCGGTCTCTACCAACTCTAACTCCCCTCGGTGGAACATGATCCTGTTGTCCTACTATATAAACCTCCTAACTATAAACTACTACAAAGGATGATGTTAGACCCTTCCACCTCCAAAACACTGAGATTGAATAGCTACTGAGCACAAATTATGATGATGGATAAAAACTCCATAAAAGAAACACTTAGGTCCCAAATTCATTGGAATGGCACAAGTAATAGAAGTTCAGAAAATAAACTATTGAGGTTGACTCTCTGTTGGTTGAATCCTCAAAGGTCCTTCCACCAAATAACTACCATTGGTAACCCTACCACTCAAATAACCCTCCTGGAACCACTATCATGGTAAAACTCCTCATGAGTTCATCCTCTCAATCACCTCTTCCTTCTTCTAAACCTCTAGGTATACTGGTAATGTAAAACGAGTAAATTTATACTGGACAGAAGGATGAAGTACCTCCTTCTTTTACAAGAACACTCATCTAGAAAGATATCTATAGAAAATTAAGGAGATCCTTGAATTGGATCACTAGATCTCATACTGATATACTCCCTATCTAAAGGGATATTAGATCTTTCCTCTTCTCATCCTTCATGGTGGGTGAAATTAATTATGATATTAACTCTTTCCCGAAGTTGACCCATAAAATATTTGCCACTTTCCATTCCCCAAAATACAGTATCCACCACTAACATGCATATCCCTTCATCTAGATTAAAGCCATAGGAACCCAATACTCCATCAGGGCTCATATCAAACTAATGGTTATCTCAAGTTCCTCAAGCTATCTCTCTATCTCCGTGTCTAAAAAATCCCTCAAACATACCAAAATACTATAATTGGGAAGTTTTCAATATCCTCTGCCAATGGTCATCCTCCTCAACTAGATCAACCCTCCATTGATAAGCTAGATCATTCTGTTGAACCTCTAAGGCCTAAGACACACGAGGAAGATGACTTGGAGCCATAGCTGAAAAGGTAAACAAAATTTCTTAAAATAGAGTAGTATGGAGTCAGTATGAAGAATTTTTTTAACCCATTTATTATATATTTTGTAATTCATTCTAATCCCTTTTTTTCAATCCAACTCAATTCAAACAAGAAAACAAGTAATTAGGATGCATGTATCTTTCCAAGGGTCTCTACCCTTAAAATGGTGTAGCCTCACTTTGTTGTTTGGTAGGCTCAGATTCCTTGAATTGGATCACAAGGGGGGTAAAATCTCATGCCCTAGCCGATCTTCCTAGGCCTATGTCACACACCAAGAATACCTGACACTATTTCCATACCTACCCATGAAATACTCACTATTCCTAACTCAAAACTCCATTATATCTCTCAACGATCACCTTTGATACCATTCTATCATGACCCCCTCCCTCCAAAGATACCCCTCTTGGGATGGTAATTGAGAAAGAGAGATAATTCCCCCCGAATTCTTCCTATAATAGGCCTTAGGTTGGCGACTAGAATTAGGGTATACAGATGACACAATATGGAAGGCATTACCCATTTTAGTGAATCATGGTCCAGAGATATGATTGATCATCCACAAAAAAACACCAAGACATATATAAACGAAATCCATAAAAACCATCCCATATGCATGTATAAAATAGAACGTGTAAAAATACAATAAAACTCTGAAGTGAAGTACCAAAAATCAAGATAAAGCAACAACTTAGAGAATATCCCAAATCTCGATCTAGTAAGGCCTAGAGTAGTACATGTAATCCTCCTAGAAACTAGAAAGCAGTTTTTTATATATTGGGTGTTTGTGCAGGAATACTCGGTAGGAAAACCAAAGTCTCTCATGCACATGTGAGGGAAACATACTAATGATCCCATGAGAAAATAGAATAAGAAAATAGCACCTAACAGGTATACTAACCATCCTAACCTCACCAAGCCTTGC
Source organism: Viscum album (assembly GCA_963277665.1). Lineage (NCBI taxonomy): Eukaryota > Viridiplantae > Streptophyta > Magnoliopsida > Santalales > Viscaceae > Viscum > Viscum album. The sequence continues at coordinate 1,676,959,183 of OY728119.1, read as the reverse complement.
TCACCAAATAACGCAAGTCAAGTAATGTAATATATGTAAATCACATCAATTATAGGGTACCCCTCACCACTTACCACTAATTTGTTACTCTTGACCAATGGAAAATGTCCTCACGCTCCCAACTCTTTTGAAATTACCCCATCACAACCTGCACACACACATCTGGGCATCAAACATCACACCACATCCCAAACGTAGATACCTAGGCCAATTACCACCAGTAGACACCTGGACCAGAAACCACATCACATCCCACCCACAGACACTTCGGCCACAAAACACATCACATCGCACCTGCAAAAACCTGGTCCACAAACCACATCACATACAACCAACAGAAACATGGGCCACAACCGACATCTCATTTCAAAGACACCTAGGAAATCATAACACACCTCATCCCAAAGACACCTGGGAAAGCACAACTTGACTACACACACCTGGGCCTCACCAACCACAACCTTCCTGAATAATCTTGGGTTATCACCACCTAGAAGAGGGAGTATGGAAGAGTCGGTGGTCATCCATCCATCCTCCCAGTAGGATGTTTTGGAAATACACCCTCCCCCAGGACGATGGGGGTGTTTGGAATGTTCTTATCAACTAGGGTGTGGTGCGTATACAATTCAAAAGGAAAATACAAGTATATTCATATATGTTACAAAACACTAAATCCCAACCTATGGTTTCCCAGATAGAAAATAAACTAAAATTACTGCATGATTTTCTACTACCTATAAATTCATAATACCACACAATAATACCCAACCACTTTTCAATTTCCAACCAATTTCATTCAACCGCCCCATTCATTTCAATGTCTAGAATTTACCACATTTATCCACATATCCCATCATTTATTCATCCATTAACCATATCAATTCTGTTATAAAATCCATCCCAAGTCATTCCACTTATTATTAATCAATTATTTATCCATTCCATAACTTCCTAAGTAACCATTAAGCACAACACACCACAGAAAACACAAAAATAGTCATTTCATAAGACAACGATCCTGATAAATTAAAGAAGTTTGACATTAATGACACATAATTCCACATTCTCCATGTTTAACACTCATTCAAGATACATTATATATCAATCTTGAGATATGTGGTGAATATTTTTACATGTTATTAATGGATAAGTGAACATACCAAACACTATAATCATTTTTAAAACCTATCCCACTCAGATCACATATCAATGAAACCAACCCCAACTCACAACCCCACCTAGAAACACATTTCCACACAACTGCCTCTCAGACCTGTTGTACAACACTTCTCATCCATTCCACACTCAATAAATCTCTCAACCATAGATTCCATTACATATCCAGGTCTATGTATTGTCTACAAGTTCATTTATAACACCACCCATGCCAACCCACAGCACACAACCGTGCTCATAGACATACCACATCACAAACTAGATAAAATCCATACATCAAAACACACACCATGATGTAACACAATTTCATATTTAGAAAATGGGAATCTTATCCAATTACACTTAATTATTTAAGGGGTTATCACACAAACTAGATCCTAGGGCATCCATTCAGTAGCTATATTTAATTGATTAGTTAATTTACATGTGTAAGATTTCAATAGGGACAAAACAACATGAAACCCATTTAGTGTGAAATCAAGGGCCCCCAACAGCCACAATTTTCATCGGGGTATGAATCCCATATAATTCACAATCACAATTATAATATCTAAACTGGAAAGGCATGCAAATTGAATCCCTCTACCCATTTAAATTTCCATTAACCGGTTATTATCTTTAATTATCTGAGCACAACCATGATCTATAAGTGAAAAAAAGTTGATCCCTCCCACATGATTCACAAATGAAGAGAAACAATGGAAATCCTATCTCAAAAAAAAATTAATGATCTTCTCACAAGAATCGGCCACACAATAGATCTCTGATAACCTCTCCCACAAGATTTGCATTTATCCATGGATTCCGCAGCACCACCACACCAACAACAACAGAAGATAATTCCATTTATAACTATGGGAGATCATACTCTATCACATAGCAGGAAGAAACGAGAGGGGAAAGAGACCAAGCTATAAGAAACCCCAAGAACAGAGGAAGAAAACACCTTATATAGAAGATGGATCACTACGGATCGAATCATGGAAGCTAGGAATCAATCCTTGGTGTCAGAATCCTAAAAATTATGAAGACAGGTCACAATGCCACTTGGGGTCGAGTGAGGGTCACTGAAGCCATAAGGTTTGACAACCTGAGTGGTTGAAAAAATAGTTAAAAGTTATAGTAGTGGGGGATTACATGACCTGTAATCCAGTTTCACATCATGTAATTCCTAGAGGATGGTTTTCACTAAAAAAACTCATTCCCTTCTCAATTTATTTTAATTTTTTAAAACATGAAACATTACACTCCACGAACCACATAGAACAAGCCGTGAAACCAGAATTAATGATATGTAATCTACTTACATGATGTTCATCCCCTTCAGTAGGTTTGTTTCACCCCAACCTCCTTTGAAAACTCCTAAAACCTCCTCTAAACACCTTTATCACCCAAAACTGAAAATGTAACAGACTCGGAGGACATGGAACATTATATATAAATACAATGTCAAACCCAATATAAATTTAGTTGAGTCATCCCACTATCTTAGTAAATATTTCTTGATAATTAAATATCCCTCAACGTAGGCCGAATCGATACGTTAACTATGGGTTAATCTTAATTTAGAAGATGGAAGGCATAATGTCTTAACATTATCCTATGGAATTTTATTTATTATGTTTATAATTTATCTTAATTTATATTTTAAATTTCATTCTAATATTAATTGTATTTTACTTAAGTAATTAACCCTATTTTGATACAATATTTACACATAATCTAATTATTTATATTCTAACTTTGCACATTAGTTCATTTATTTATGTAATCATAGTATTAAAACCAAAAAATAGAACTAAAATATAATCATCTATACAAAAAACACTTTTAAGGGGAGGATGAATATTTTAATCGGTATAAAATATAATCGATGGTGGTTTTGTCCATGTCTGGATCCTCCTTCATAAGATCCTCAAAGTGATTGGCCATCTTGTCCAAAGTCTGAATATATTCCACCATGTTTATTTTTCCCTCATGAATTACATGATATGTGATATGATAATGTTTTTCAATCTAGAATTTTTTATCTTCATTGAGATCAACTTGGATATGCCTATCAAGTATCCAATATTCCTCCACATTCGTAACATTGATATTGAATAACCCCTCCAATAGCTCTTATTTTGAATATAGAAGAATCGCCAAGTCTTTATATTTTTTAACCAACTATTTTTCATAAAACTATAAGGATCCATCCGTTAACTCCTTTTTAATTGACTATTTTGGATCCACCCTCCTAACATCTTGAGTCTCCACTTCCCAGTCACAAGTAGTTGGAACTTTCTCACCCTTCTTAACCAACTAATCAGTAAATACTCATTCAAGTGAAAATTATAAAAACCTTACCTTTTCATTATTTTTTGGGATCATCCTAATAATCTGGTGACCATGGGTTTTGGTAGGTTTGGGTAGTATTTGTATTGCCTTGTATTTTCCCCTTTTTCACTAGAAAATTTTCTGAAACATAGCTACTTTGGTTCATGTTTCTTGAGCCAGACCAGACATTTAATATCAACTTTTTATCATGCTTGTAGTTCGAAGATTCATGGGAGTTTGTTTCCATGTCACCCAACATGGAATCCATCTAGGTATTTTAAACCAGTATATTTATTTTTATATATTAGATTAATTTTTTTCCAACCTTCAATATTTGAATCCTTCACTTCATTCTCATTTAGAGTAGCAAATTGATTTTGTAACTAGATAGAGCTTGGGAGATCCTTCTAGTCAGAAGTCCCCACACCTGAAAAATTATTACACTCAAAACATGGAAATATTTTAATGAAGAAATAGGATCTGAATCATCCTTTGTGCCAGAGGAAGCGCACCCAATATTTCCAGAATCAACCACTTACCCTATGACCACACCACCATCCTTGAAAATATCCCCACTCTCAGTAACCATAGTCTATGAAAAGTAAAGGATATAATATAAGGATATTGGACCTCCCTCTACCATGATATGGTCATTCATCTTGCAACAATCAAGGTCACACCTCAAGATGGAAAAAAATCTACAACCCTCAGTTTTGGTTGTTGAGGTCTCTCATTTTCCCTTGTTAAACAATTTTTTCAAATACATTGAAACCCGAGATGGATGTAGGGATTCCCCTCTATCCCCTTTACATAATTCAAAAGTATCATGGCCTAGTCAGTCACATATAAAATAGAAAGAGACCCAATATTCATATAGGACTAGCCGGTTCCGACATTGTTCACTTTCAATCTCAATGTAGATTAAATTGACTGGAGGATTTTATTGGGATCAATTTGGATGGAATATGTGTTTCGATGCTGAAATAATTTTTTGTTGATTATTTTCTCTTTTTTTTGTCAGGAAAATTAAATTACGTTACTTTTTATGTTTTGTTGATATGGTGATTGGATGAAAGGAATCATATTAACCATAATATCATATACGGTTTTGATAAGAAATTACATAAGATTTATTTTCCTATTCTAGAAATGTTTTGTTATTAAATAATATTTCTAGACACACATTAGATCTAAAATGAAAGTTTCAATCAATCTGAGAAAAGTTATTAGAGTTTGAATGTCTCTATACTAAATCTGAAGATGCTTTGATGATCGTTCAATTAAAAAATACCATATGTTGTGTGAGAAACATATGATTCAAAACTTATGAAAGAAAGGGTGAGAAGATATGTTTGGTTCCCTAATACTGACAATTATATATTTAAATTAATGTTATCAAAGTCATGAATAATTCATGATAGAATAAAATTTTTGTGGAGGAAGAATGTATTGAAGAAAAGAAGTTGAAACTGACTTTGATCCATCAGATGTGGTATGCCACCAATCAATCAGATTCAGGAATGGTTGTGGATGTAGATAAGAAATTAGTGTTTTTTCGGACTAATGATTGTATTAATTTGAGAGAATGATCAACCGTATGATAATCAGTAATGTAGTTAACCATTTTCATCAGGTTGAATTGTATTATGATTTTTTCAAGAGAAAAATATAGATTTATTTTTTTTCAATTATGTAAAGTGTTAACTGTCAAGAAGTGGTGTAGATTCATTGGAATAGCATTGAATAAGATACATCAAAGTAGGAAATAGTCCAATATATCAGACGCAAAATGAAACTGATACATTATCTGACATAGGATCACAAGTCGGAGAAAGTTGTTTAACTATTGATGAAAATGTGAAATGTCGAGAATCTATTGTTGAACTATTTTTCAAAAAGGGATTTTTGATGTTAATGATAAAGTATTTACGGTGGGTGATGATATATCTATAAGCTTCAATTATGTTTATAGAAAAATAACAGTGCGAGAAGTATAAAAAAGTTGAAAAACAAATTATGGAAGAATTTTTTCCATGTTTCTAACATGTGCATTTTAGTTGGTATAGAACATCGATATGAGGATGCATTATTTTTAAAAGAGGTCATATTAATGAGAAAACATTATAATTACATATTTTTTCATCATAATGACCTTGGAATGTAACTGATTAATGGTTATAAATTTTAAATAATGATAAAGTCCAGAAAATATTACATAAGTTTCAAGAAGATTTGAGACATTCTGAAAGAGTCAAAAATGAAGTAAAAATAAATGCGACATTTTTTATGATTGGTAAAACATTATTGATTCCCACTCATACAGATTTTAGTGCCATGATAAATAGAATAAGTACATTTTAATTTCTAACAACGAAGTATTATTTTTGTTTGAAAAAAGTGAGATCACATAAGAAGAGAGACGAATGTTTCCAGACATTGTTATCCTGAGAGACATCTCTGGAAAGAATAAGAATAAGGAAAGATAATAATAAGATATTTACATATCAAAATGATCCATTGGAAAGAGATTTATAGGTAAATTTTTAAGATCTATAGTATTTTATCCAAGGTATTATTTAATTACACATTTTTCGAACAAACATATTGGATAGAGGAGTCGAACTGATCCATCAGATTGATTTTTCATAAAAAAAATCTAGAAATGTTGTTTCTGCCTACTACTATGTAGGAAATTGAAGAATTGTTTTCGAAAGTATTTAGGTGGAAGTTCATAAGTCAACACAGTAACTTTTTTTGAACCAAATGGTGAAGGTTTCATTACTTATAACACAAACTTGTTTTACATCATTTGCGTAAAATTATAACATAGACTATTTTATTGATCATATCAATTCACATTTTTATGTTATATCCTACTTTTCATATCCATATAAATGGATTGTTTTCTAGTTGATTTTTTTTGTATTGGATTTCTTTTAAAACATTCTAAGGACTTAAATACTCTGTTTAGTAGCGAACCTTCCAAATAATTTTTTTTGTGGATGTTGGGTTGTTTTTTCATAAGTAAGGTGATAAATATATAACATGAGGCAAATTTTGTTTCAAAATAAATTAAAAATAAAATAAAATGACATCACAGATTCACCCCTCCACCACTTAGTGATACATTGATAATGTCTAGGCTTTATCAATTGGTATCATAGTGAAGGTTCCATTCAGTTACTATTTTTTAATGATTTATAAGAGAAATTGTTATGGAGAATCTAAATTGTCTGAATAGTAAGGGGATTATGGTCTTCTTTGGAAGGAACTATCATATCGAGAAAGATATAATATTTTCATATCTTATTTCTCTTGGGTATGATGTTTTGGAAGCTGCTACAGATGTATTTCCTCCTATTTATTAAAATTTTCCTCTTGCATCTATGGATAAGAAAAATGATGGATTTTATGGAAGAGCTAATAATAATTTACTCTCATCACTTTATAAAGGTGTGTTTCTAAGATTAACGGGATTTACTACTTAAAAAATATTTTTGGAAAAGTTGAGGAAAATTTATGAAGTCAATGAAAAGGTGAAGAAATATGAGTTAAAAATATAGATGGTGTAATATAAAGATATTAAAATGTTAGAGTTTGAATCTATTGGTGAATTATTTATAAGAGTGAGTGATATTTTTTGTACCATAATATGTCTTGGTGAAAATTTGGAATACAACACTATTGCCGAAAATATATTGATAATTCTTTTAGATTAGTTTAATGCCAGAGTTTCATTTTTTGAAGATATAGATCCTAAAACTCTATCTTTGGATAACCTAAAAAGTAAACTTATTACTTATGAAATGAGAAGGGAGAAAGATGGGAATGGTAAAAAACCAAAAATAATATAGAAATTTCCTTTGAGGATACAAAGAAAGAAAATCTTAATAAGTTCCTTTATGATAAATATGTTTACGACTCAGAATCCAAAAATGAGGTATGTAAAAATCATCAAGAATTTTTATCCTTGTTTTCTAAAAATGTGAAAAGTTGTATAGAAATATATAAATGGAAACATTACATGATATTTTTTGAATATGGAGTAGTTAGAAATTTTCATAGAATTCCCCATGAAGAAATAATGAGTAATATAGTGATTAATATTATATAAGGATAAGAAGACCTTGGAATAAATATTGTGCTAAGACAAAATCTTATTCTAAGAGAAAAAATAAAAATTTCTCTAAATCCTAAATGAGAAGTTTTTTTTATTAAGATGAAGAATAATAAGACAGTGAAACTTAGGCTAAAAATATTACTCATGTTTTTGGAGAAATTAATTACATTGCAACAATTAATCATGAAGAGATTGGATTTAGTATTTATGGAGATGAAGATAATGAGTTATAATTTCATCAAAAAAGATAATTGAATGATTGTTTTAGAAGTATTGTTAGAATTTAAAGAGGGATCAATAATTTGAAGAAATAATTACCTATATAAAACAATCAAGAATATATCCATGATGATAAAACCTAGTTACATAAAGATATTGATTTCCTGAATAATTCCCTTGAGAATTCAAATAATTTGAATGAACCTCTTAAATTTAAGATTAAATATAAGGGGGAAGAGTTTAATATTGTTCAAAAAATGTTTTATAAAGTTTAGTAGGGAGTTAAAAGTTTCAATAACTCTATTTTTGATGTTGGTTAAAGTTTGGGAAAATTTTAAACTAAGAAGGATTGAAATTTACCTTCAAAGGTTGAGAATAAATTTTATGTTTCTCCTAAGAAAAATAATTTTGAGAAAATCATGTATGTGGACAAACAAATGCTTGAAATTTAAAATATTCAAAAATTTCTGATTCTGAAATAAATGTTTCTACCACATATAATTCTAATATGGTTGGAAAGATATCTGAATTGAAGAAGAAAATTTTGGCTGATGACAGAATTTTTGGGACTTAAAAAACTTATAATGTGAATGATAAGAAAGTTTTTTTGAGAAATATTTTTAAAATTATGGACAAAATGAAAGTTATATAGAAAATTATTCCTTCTATGGTTACTACTGATATTATAGTGGATTTGGCAATATAAGAAATATTTGTTCATTCAATAAAAAATATTACTATTTTTTCATGATTTATAGAATTCAATTGTCAAGGGGGAATCAATACTCCAAATGGAATAAACCCGAGAAGAATTTTTTAATGAAATCTAAAAAATATTTTCTGAAAGTTTAAAATAGATTAAAACCTTTGAAAATTATTTGTGAAAGATGCGAGAAACCTATAAATCTTGTAAAAGGATTTGTTATTTTTTTATCGGAACAAAAACATGTTTATAAAAATTATCATAATCTATATTTAAAGAAAGATAGAGGGAGATTAAAATACCTTATTGTAGAAAACATTATCAAAACTACAAAATTATAATGACCAAAGATCATTGATGGTGTGTGTTCTCCTCACAAGAAATGAGACTTCAAATTTTTGAATAATGTGAAATATTTCAAATAAATAATTGTGATGTTCTAAGATGATAAATCCATCATAATCAGAGGTTTTGGAACCATAATTTTTGGGGAAGAAAATTTAAAATAAAATAAAACATTTATGTGGATTGGTTGATACAATAATTTTTTAGTGTTTAGTAATATTGTGATGAAGGAAATAATTCTTTTTATAAAGGATCATTTTCTTTTTGAAAAGAGAGGAGGATAAAAAAGTTATTACAAAAGGACAACACACAAAATGAAACTTTTTTCAAGTTTGTGACGTATAGATATCATGTTACATAAGCATTAATAAAGAAACATTATTTGTGGCATAAATAGTTGGGACATATGTATCAGATAATCATGAGAAATTTATCAAAACAAGACAGTGTATGAGATATTCCTGATATGTCAAGAGGATGAGATTTTTGTTATTCTATTTGTCAGAAGGGGAAGATAATAAAATCCATGCATAAAAAATTGATAAAAACATAAACTGAAACCTTGGACAATATTTATTCTAATATCTATTAACCAATGAGGAAATAATCAACTTTCGGATATAAGTACTTCATTTCTATTATTGATGATTTTACTCTCATTTCATGTGTTATGTATTTGAAACATAAATCAAATTCTCAAAATATTTTTAAGATTTTCAAGAGAATAGATGAGAATGAGTGTAGGTATTATGTGAAGGAGTTGAGAACTAAAAATTATGGTGATTATAAGAATGAATATTTCAAAATTTATCTTGAAAAACATAGAATTCATCATGAGTTCAGTACACCCTACACACCTCAAATAAATTGTTTTTATGAGAGGAAAAATATAAGTTTAGAAGTAATGGGATGTACTATATTACTTTAACATAGTATTTATCAATACATTTGGAGTCAGGCCATGATCAAAGCTGTTTATATTCAAAACTGATGTTTCTATGGCACAAATTATGATAAGACTCCATATGAAAAATTTTATCATAAAACATAATGTATGAAACACTTAAGAGTTTTTGGGAGTCCATCCATCATAAAAAAGGTGTAAACCTTGGAAATTTTGATCAGAGATGCGAATATGGAATCATTCTTGGTTATGCTCCATATGGAAGAGGATATAGATGTTTCAACAAAAATATAGGAATATTAGTTGACCCTATTAATGTAATAGTTCTCAAAAAAGGTGAGGAAGATGTGTCATAATGACATGAAAATGAGGAAGATGAAGAGGAAGAAATAATTGTTTCTATAAAACCTCAAAAAGATTCAAAAATTATGATACCAAATAGGTGGAATAATTGAACTCAATTATTTCTAGTGATGAGGAAGAATTTCAATCATCTCATACTAGGTTAAAAAATAAATTTGAATCTCAAAACATTATAATTGATCAACATAAAAAGGTTCTGATAATAAGAACATCAAAATTTGTTACACATACTTATTTTTATTCAAAATATGATCTGAAAGAAGTTTATGAAGTCTTTGAGAATATATAATGGATTTAATCAATGAATTAATAGTAAGATTATATTGAGAATAATGACACATGAAACTCATACCTAAACCAAATTAGAAATAAAATTATAGATACAAAATGTATGTTTCAAAACAAATTAAATGAGTATGGTGATGTGATAAGAAACAAAGAAAGTTTGGTGTGTAATGGTTACTCACAAAATAATGGTATTTATTTTTATGAGATATTTTCTCTAGTGGAAAGGTTAGAAACAATTATAATATTTCTCATAATTGTTTCTCAATGATGTTTTAAAAATTTTGGATGGATGAAAAGTCAAAATTCTTTAATAATAACTTGATGAAGAAGTTTATGTTGAGAAAATTTGTGTATTTTTTGTTTATAAGGAGTAAAGTTATGTGTGTAAGTTTATGAAATCCTTATATGGGATAAAAAAAGTTATTATATCATGGTATTACATGTTTAATTTCTTCTTAAGAAAGTTGAATTTTAGAAAATGAATGGTTGATGGTAATATGCACATCAAATATTGTCTGGACATTTTCCTCATGGTAATTTTATATTTTGATGATATTATATTTTTTTGGGAATGATGAAATAACATTTGAATGGTTTTCTAAATAAATTAAAACGTTGTTTTAAATGGTCATGTTTAAATAAATTAGATACATTATTAGGTTAAAAATATCACAAAAGAAGAAACACGTATTTATTTCTCAAGAAAATTATGTTATGGAACTTCTTAAGAATATTTGAATGGAAAATTCAAACCCATTTTCCACACCAATTTTAGTGGGAACCAAGTTGACTAAAGTTGAATATGGTAAGGAAGTTAACTCCAAAGAGTTTTAGAAGATGATTGGAAGTTTTTTATATTTTAATTCCTAAAGACCATAAATTTTTTATGTTTTTCCCTTATTTGAATGATTATAATGTGCTCAAAAAATCACATCTATTGGATAGAAAATAAATTCTTAGATATATAAAAGGCACAATAGATTTCAAAATCATGTATTATATCTTAAAAATATTTTATTTGTTTGGATATACATATTTTTATTGGGAAGGAAGTATTTTTAATAGATGATCCACATAAGGTGGAGTTTTAATTTTGCGGAAAAGTTGCATAAGTTGGCATACTATGAAAAAAATTAGTAAATATTAGAATGAATGAAGGTGAGTATGTTGTTTCCAATCAAGATGCTACCAAAATTTTGTGTATATAGACTCAGTTGGAAGACTTACATATTGAAGTAAAGTTATCATGTCTCTTTGGTTGTGATAATAATAGTTCCATAAACATTACAAGAAACCCAGCACAATATCCTCATTCAAAATATATTAATATAAAATATTATTTCATCAAAGAAAATGTGGAGAAGAATGGACCCAAGTTGCAGTATATTCCTATAACAGAACATGTTGTGGAAATGTTAACAAAACCTTTACCGAATAACACATTTTTCAAGATTAGGTTGAACATGGGTTCCAACATCTTTCTATCTAAGGTTTAGGTACACGTTTTTTTCCCGTCTCTCATATTTTTAATGGATAGTGTTTTAAATGGGATAATTGTTTCATAAATATAACGATTGATAAGTGATAAACCTTCTATGTAAGCATGTATGTCAGGGGAGTTGGGGGTAAGCTAAGAAATCAACATGTAAGTTTGTGAACCATTATAATAGTTTTTTGAGATGGTTATAGGAAACATGATTTTACTTGTATAATGAACTTAAGAAGTTGTGATGTGGTTAATGACTTGAATGATTTTAGTGCTGGGAAATTTTGAAAGTTGATGAAGTTATTAAGTCACTATTTCTTGAAAACAAGGTTTTTTTTCAATTATTTGGGATTCCAACAATGAGTTAGATCACGTATGATTAGAATTTTTAATAATTGATCCATAGCTTGAGGTTAAAACATTTTGTGATTTATGAACCTTGTTTGACAAAAAAATCAAAAGGGGGAGATTGTTGGGACCAAGTTGGATGGAAGTTGTTTTTGGATGCCGAAAGAAGTATGTGATGATTATTTTGTCAACTATTATCAAGAAAAGAAAATTTAATTACTTTTTATGTTTTGGTGATCAGAAAAAGGATGAAAGGAAGTAGAGTAATCATAAGATCAGACACAGTTTTGATAGAAAATTTCATAGTGAGTGAAAAAGTTTTTTGAAATCACATAGTGTTTGGAATGAATGTTTCAATTGGTATGTGAAAATTTATTAGAGCCTAAATGTCTCCATACCAAATCTGATAAAGCTTTTTAGTTTAGAAAATCAACAAATATAATATATTGTCTAAGAAACTTATGATTCAATCCTTATGAAATAAAGGGGAGAATATGTATTTGGTTCCCAAAGTTAGGTGATGCTATGAAAATCATAAAGTTCAAAAATTCATTAATAATTCATGATATAATAAATTTTTTGTAGAGGAAAAAATTCTGGAAGGAATGAATTTTATACTGACATTATCTCTTCAGAAGTGGTATGCCACTGATAAATTGGATGAAATAAAGTTTGTGGATGGATATAATAAAGTGGGATTTCATGGAAATGATAGATTTAAGAAATATAAATAATAATTAGTAGGATTATAATCAATAATTTATTCAACCATTTTTAACAGTTTACATTGTATTGTAATTAGGTCAAGATAAAAACAAACTATGATTTGTTTTTTAAGTGTGTTAAGAGTTATTGGACAAGCAGTGGTGTTGATTCCTTGTACTATCATTTACACTGATACATAAGAGTAATACATATATGAATCCATTATATTCATGCTGACACTGATACTTCATGGGACATAGGATCATCAGTCTGACGATTTTGTTTAACTTTTAAATAAAATGTGAAATGTTATGAAACTGATGTTCAAGTGTTTAAAAAAGGGGTTTTGATGTTTCTGTAAATGTTTTTTCAAAGGGTGGTGATATATTTTTAGGTTCCAGTGATGTTAATGGAAAAATAAATGTTACATAAGTCTACCAACTTTACAACAATTTCTATGGTATAATGTTATCAATATTTTTAGAAGGTGCTTTTTCAGTCAATACAGAGCATCAGTATGTGGATGTATTCATTTTACAAGTGGTCACCATAAGGGTAAATCTTCTATCATACATATATTTTCAATGTAATGGTCTTATTATCAGATAGAATAATGGTTTGAATGTTTTTTGAAGATTTAATTCTGGATAATATTCGATAAGTTTCAAGAAAAATAGAGAATATTTTAGAATTGATGAATGATTAAAAGATAAAGTCAAAATAAATGTGAAAATTTGCGTTTCATGAGATTTTTTTGATCAAGAAAAAAATTCAGATTCCCATCTAAAATTATTTTGGTACACCTATAAATAGATTAAGTACATTATACTTTTTGACAAAGAAGTATTGTTCATGCTTGAATAAAGTAAGAGTGCTGAAGAGGAGATAAGATGGTTTTTAGAAAAAAAATCTTGAGAAACATCTCTAGACAGAAGAAACATATTAAAGAATAGTAATCAGAGGATATTGGATCAGACCAAGTCATCAAATTCAAATTTTTAGGGAAATGTTTATGTGGTTCAAAATTGTTTCTAGGATATTATTTTCTTATCTTATTTATGGACTAAGGTATCTGACAGACGAATCAAAATGATCCATCATACCTAGTTTCCATAAAAAAGTTCAGAAAGGTTTTTTCTACATACTATTGGGTTGAAAAGTGAAGAATTTTGTTTTTTGAAGGTACACGATTGGAAGTTCATAAGGAAGCATAGTAACTTATCTTAAACCAACTAGTGAAGGATTTATTACTTGTTACACAAAAAAAATTGATATTATTTTTTCTAATAGAATAACATACACTGTTATATAATTTTCATAGTGTTTCGCAAGTGTAAAGGTATATCCTATATGTGTTATCCAAACTATATAGTTTTTTATAGTGTATTTTTTGGTATTTATTATTAAAAAATCAGGTCAATGACATAACTACTCATATTATGTAGTGAACCATGTAAATACTTGTGTTTATTTGGATTTTTGATTGTTTTTTTAGCAAAGTATTAAAATTTTAATAGCAGTTGAAGTATGTTTCAATAGAAAGGAAAACTAAAATAAAAAAGATATCATTGATTCACCCCTCCCCCTCTTAGGGATACATTGATCCTAGAAAGGTATTATCATCTTGGAGACATCAAATTATATACAAATATAAAGAGAACCCATATGAAAAAATTCATAGGTAAAGTCATCAACACATAGAAAATTCCTCACCATGTTACCAATAATACTAAGAATCATCATGATCTAGAATATAATCAGATGTCTAGGAAGGGAGATCTATATAGTGGAAAAGTGAGTATCCCATTTCAGGTAGAGATAAAATAACTATCTAAAAAGTAAAAAAGCGGAACCTGAAATGGAGCACAAATAATAATCCCAGGATATCGAAGGCTTCCACTAGGGGGAGACTCTTGTTGAAGAAATCCACCAATGATAGATTCATCAGCGAATGGGTATTACTGAATTATAGGGGGTCAGAATTAAAGGAACCTTGTCTTCTTGAGACTGTACTTTAGGGAAGACCTCCGGTGTGGAGAGGCTATATAGATGTCTTGGGTTGATTTATTGAGCATACAATAAATCATTCTATTACCTAGGGGGAAAATATCATTATTCTAGTTTTGGAATGATTTGTATAATTCCACATGTCCACTTGGTTATCTCCTGGGCTGGTGTCATCTTGGTTCTATATTGAACTGCCTCCACACGCCTTGGGATTATCCTTTTATTACATATATTTATAACTCATACATAGGTGAGGGTAACCAAAGGATTGGTTACATGGAATTTCATAAATGACCTTGGACACATTGGTCCTTCATAAAAAAGGAGACAAAGATGACACATAGGCCATCGTATTTAATTTAATAATTTATAATTGAAAAATTAAACAATATAATATTCATTTCTATTCATTCTTTATTTTTTTGATAAATGTTCCGGCATTAATTAATTAATAAATAAATTTTATTTTATCTTAATAAACATTTGAATTATCTTGGTGATATCCATCATAAATGAATTTATGAAAAATAAACATAATAACCAATAATTAAAAATAATTATAATAAATTAATTGAGAATTTTTAATTCTTAAAAACAGTTATTAAATTTCAAAAAAAAGGTAATAATAAATGTAATAAGGTTTTAATGCTATAATTATTAATTTAATGGAATTTATTTTTTTCTTTACTTAGAGACTATACAATATAAAATTATGTTCTAAACATCATGTTCCTCAATTTCTATGTACCTAAGATACATGCATGAGGCTTCAACGTGTACCTCAGTTAGACTACATACTATGTACTAACTAGATGCATGTCATGTACCATGATTTTCATGTGCCTTCAAAACCCATCGAAGGACTCGGCATGTTCTTTGGATGCAGGACCCCATAAAGTGTACTACAGCTATATGTCATGTGTTCTGTTAGTTGTGTGTCCACATAATCCACCGAATGAATTGATGTGTATTTATGATATAGTAACTAATGAATTACATGTCATGTTAACTTGATACATGTTTTGTATTTCATTAATACTCTATGTTGTTGGTCTCATGTGATTTTTATCTGTGTATTAGACCATATGGTCTTCATCAATTTTGTCGTTAAAATGTGTAGACTACACGAAGTTTACTTCAGTTACACATCACTTAATCAGACAATTTTGGTACATGGTTGAACCATTATACATGTGGTGTGTAATAAAGTCACTCTGTGTAGTTACTACTTGGAATTTAGTGTATCCCATAGTATTTGGGTACATAACGTGTACTCTAGATACATGTCATGTTACCCAGTCTTACTGGCCAAAATCATTGACACTTCCCGATGGAATCTCCATTCATTATTCATCTATTATATGTCCTTTAAGAATATATAAACCTTTAAAGAACTAATTAAAATTTATAAATCATGTTAATTAAAAATATTGTATTAAATAATAGATATTCATGAAATTAAATATCTAACCACTATTATGCATAATATATCAACAATTAAATAAAAAATATAAATTTAAAACCTGAACCCCTTGATACAACATGAAGGTTTTGGGAGCAACGGATTATCCTTAGTGGGAGTATAACCATAATGTCTTTGTTAATTCAATAGATCATTCACAACATTGTACAAGACATACATGTCAATACCAGCAAAATTTTTCCATAGGATATTGACTTAAGAAAAACCAAAAAACCAAAGGGATGATCTATGAAAATTAAATTTACAATAAATTTAAATATGAACAAAATAAATGATTACCTCACCTTAGGATCTTCTATTAATTGATGTTTTTGGTCTTCTAAAAAAAATTTAATTAAAGTTGTTGCACATAAAGGATCCACATGTAGAATCCCTCTATTGGTGATCCACACATGCTCCCTTGATCTTTAAATAATACTGATTGATTTTTGGGTACTAGTGAGGTAGATTAATCATCTTGTGTTATTCATCTTGATAACTATAATATACTTTTATAATAAAGGATCACTAATCATTCTTCAGAGGATGCAAGAAATAATAACTCAATAGAGAATTCCATTATGCGCAATGATTCTCAATTATCGAATAACCCTATACAATAGACATAACAATATATTTATAGAGTCGGGGTTTTGATTAAATATTCTATTTATCTTTTTACCTTCCCTTAAATAATATGACAGTCCTTATCAAACCCCATGCCATATAATAATAATATTATTATTATTATTTTATGGTGTGCGATAATAGGTGTAATGATAAATATTATTTACCAGCTTGAAAATTAATATTTATCACCTGAAATTATCATGGTCTACTATAATTCCTCAAAATTTATTGAACATCTAAATAAATATTATACTCATAAATAAATATTTCATTAATATATGAAGGAATAAATATGTATTCAATTTTAAATAAATAAATATTTTATTAAAAATCTAGTGAATAAATATTTATTATATATTCACATAATCAAATAAATAATTTATTAATTAATAAATAATTATTTTTTACCTTGAAAATATTATAGATCATTAAATATTGAATAAATTCATTCCTTGATCTTGAGAATAATATAAATTTCAATAATTAAATTCAAATATAATTTAATCAATATCAATAGAAACACCTCGTGTGTGATCCTCTAGGATTCCTTCTCATTGGCATTAAGTGAGCATTCCTAAAGACCAAGATTACTATCTAGCAATTAGTCAAGGCACCCAAGTGATAGAACATAATGCCACAATGTCAAAAATAACATATGAATTATTAGTATTTAATATAATCTTTTTTTCACAATAACTCAATAAGAAGGTTTCACATTTGTGTCATCAACCTATATTATTGAGACGTCTTTCCATGACTATCCAAAATAAAATTGTTTCTTCACCATGAAAATGAAAATTTAAGGTGGTAGATACATTTAATAAAAGAATTTAGATATCATATTTCATAAAGACTAAAGTGACAAATCCTTCCATGATTTGTTAATTAATAAAACGTCATTGGTGATGCACCAAACATACCCAACATTGTCATGAAATATTTTCATCATATTTTACGATAATTCATCTAAGTGTGTGAGTCATGAAATTCATTAATAATAATAATATAGTATAAGAACCATTACAAACATTCATAAATAGGAATATTCAATAAAACATAAACATGAAGAATTCCTATTAGTGTGTTTGATCTAATGATCTCCCATCTTCGATAATACCAAGTGAAAACTTCATTAGAAGAAGTACCATCCAATTTCAAGTACTTTCATCTAATAGTAAATATTTCATATACCCCATAATAGAATGTTATTTGACTATAGAACAGGGGTTTATGAGATAACATCATAGCATCACAAGGTTCTCATCATAGCGAGAACTGTTATTACCTATATTGAAGTGACATATACTCTAGAATAGTATCACATCAATGTTATATAGAAGAACAATCAATATGTGAAAATATATTAAAATTAATATTCACTTATTCGAATATATTTTTAATTTAAAATAAAAAATAGTTAGTAATAAAGAACAAACTCCAACAAGTTTGTATATATTTCCATATATATACTTGTAAATTATTATATTTGTACAAAATATTATATTTTCATGCGTGCATGAATGTATATATATTTAGATTCATGAACTTACTGGTAGGTATATTTGTAAATAATCATAATATTATGTACCTATGTAATTATAATAATATATGTGGATATATACTTGAATATATATATATATATACCTACATACTTGTTAATTTTCTAAAATAATTATCTATATGTAATTTTTTTAATGTATTCTCTTAGTATAAACAAATAACCAATAAGAATTTTAAAAAAATATATAATATAATTTTACATTGAAATTATGTGCATGTATATGAAACAAATCAAATTAAAATAAACTTATCAATTATGGGTCTAGAATTATTTGTATTGATGTAATGATTGCATTTGTAGTGATAGAATGAAATTATAATTACTTTTGAAAAGAGTATATTTGATCAAAGATTGTCGGTGGGGGAAAATTTTGAATGGATGAGAGAGATGATGAATTTAGGTTTATGGCTGGCAAATATGTGTGGGGGTATGAGGATAATATTATTTATTCCATTTAAAGAAAAGTTATACTGAAGGAGATCTTTCCACATTCTTCTTTTCCACATTTAACCATTTTGAACCATAAATTCATCCATTATCTCATGTGCGTAATTTAGATGATAAAAATCCAAACAAATTAGTTTTTTTTGCATTTTTTTCATATGATTTTAAATATTTCAATTACCCACATAAAATTGTTGTAAAATTTGGACATGGGGATTGTGACGTTAAGAGGAGAAGCATGATGCGGGATCTCCACTATCCCTCTTTTTTTAGTAGCAATAAATTTATTTACCCCAATACCCCCATGTGTCTCCTCATCCCCAATTAATCTTCTCTCTCATCCATTTAATTATTTTTTCCACTAATAATCTTTGATCTAATATATTCTTTTAAAATGGTATCGTAATTATAGTCTATTACCACTAATTTTATCATTATATCGATATGAAAATTTATAGTCCCATATATAATAAACTTTTTTGAATTTTATTTTTTTTATATGTAGGTGCATATTTTAACCCTAAATTTAAAATATATATATATATATATTTTAAAATTATTACAAGTTATTGATTTATACAAATAATACATTAAGAAATTACAAATACATAAATTTTTTAGAAAATTAATTAGTATATGTGTATATAAAAATTTATTCAATAATATGCATACATATATATTATTATAATTACATACATACATATATCTATAATTATTTAAGAATATACATATAGCTTCATGAAACTATATGTATGTACATGCACGTACCCATCCAAATATACAAGTATTTACAAATATAATTATTTACAAGTAAATATAAATATAAATATGTACACACGTACATACATATATCACTTAAAAATATAAATATATACATAAAAATATATATAATTATACATGCAACATAAATTTTGTTTTATAAAATTAAGAATTTATTTTTTTATACACTTTATGTAATAATTAATTTTTTTATACCAAAATATCAATAAATATATTTAAAAATTACTAATCACATACACACATATATATATATGAATAAATGAATAACATTCAAAAAAATAAATGAATATGTATATATATAATGTATTGATAAGTAATTATATACACACAATGTAATTATATATATATAATTATTTATCTTTCAAAAAAAGTACATACGTACAAATATACATAAATATATATTAATATTAGTATATAAATATATATTATTGAAAATATATGTAAATATAATTAATATATTTACATACAGATATAAGTGCATACATGAATACATACACACACACATATGTATATACAAATGTAAATATTTGTAGGTATATTTTAATGCATGTACACACGTGCATCTAAATGGTTTAATACATACATATATACATACATTTACATATAATCATACATTCAAATGAATATCAGTATATTAATAAATTCATACAAGCATATATATTAATGTATTTATTTGAAAATATATATAAGTATATGTACAATCTTATATGCATTCATATGTGTATATATGTGTGTATAACATCACATACATGCATATAAATATAAGTACCGACATGCATCCAAGCATGTATATATATTAATGAAATTATTTATAAATTTAATATATAAATGTAACAATGTAAAAATAACCTAGTGGATATTTCCTGGTGAAAATTTTCACTGTGAATATCCCATGGGAGATTTCATAATACACATTTATAGTACGAATATCCTATGGGAAATTTCCTAGTGGATATTGACACTGTAAATTATTCATGTGTGTATACTAATACATATTGACTTACACACACATATTTAAATATATGTATGTACATGGATACATACATGAATATATATTTATATAATTACATGAATATAAATTAAAATAGTTTTATACATATATACATATATAAAATTATTCACAGTTAAATATATGTACATGAAAAAATTTGTATAAATGTGAATACGTACATACATATAAAGTGATATATATAAAAATATTAATGAAATTCCTTATATGGATTCATGTTTATTAGTGTAATTATTTACAACTATACATATAATTAGTTAAATACAAAAACATGTACATGCATGCATTCATACATATATATCACTACTACACATAAGGCCTTTAACAATGAAATAATAGAGATTTTTCAGGGAAGAAAAGCATTGAAAATTGGTGCATCGATAAAATCCTTAGGTCTTTATTAGAGCTAGAAAATAACATATAGAGGGACCCTTTATCATCTCTAAAAATAGATATGATAAAGAGGAATGTTTATGTATGCTATTTTATCATTGATATAGGGGAATAATGCAGTTTTGTAATACTAAACTTACAACAAAGAACACCAGAAATAATAGGGAAAATATAGGGAGAAAAATAGAATTTATTTGAAATAAAATTTAAAAACAAATAAAATAAAAGAATAATATTTAATAAATTTTAAAAATTGGTTTATACAATTACATGAGTAAGTACAATTTATTCCTAACATTAAGAAACATCAATTTTACTTTTTATTTTACCCCCTTACCCCTAATCATGCTATTAGTTTCTGAACAAACAACCCCAACATATGAAAAATAATTCACCTATATAAGAAAACAATACTTGTGTTTGTAATACTATAATGAAATAAATTAAACAAAAACATTAAAATTTAAAATAAAAATATATACATTGAGTCATTCCATGGACATTGTGTATCAAATTGAGTTACACTTGATTCTTTCATGTCACACATTTTCTTTTTATTCTCAAAAGTATGTTATCTTAAATTGTCGCAAATCTGTGGTGATAAAAAGTCATGGTAGGAGTGAGGAAAATAAAGATCACATTATTTTCTATAACAATCCTTCAGCTATCATAGCATTTCTTATTTGTCTTCCAGTATTATCTCTATGAAAATTAAGTAAATAATTATCACATAAAAGTGATAAGGAAATAAATTAATAAATAGAAGATAAAATGAGAGAAAAATAGCATGAGCTTATTATGTTCAATTTTTCTAATGTGATTCCTATTTTAAACTAAAATGGAACTTATATATTGAATTCATGCACTTCAAGTTATACCAAAAACATCATCTATCGAATTTATTGGTGGTGAATTTATACATGTCACAAATGAATTATGGATTATTTTCCCAATTTTTTTAATAAATTTTATACATTTTCTTGGTTTTGACTAGTGATGTGTGTTTTAAGCTAAAATGACACCTTCAAATTCAAAATACAAACTTATAGTTATACCGTTCACATAGTGTGTCAGATTCATGTATGGTCGATTCTTAAATGTAAAAAGTGAATTATAGACCATTTTAATAAATTTTGAAATCAATTCAGTCTCTTTTTCTCAATTTTAGCTATTTTATGTGTCCTTTAAACTAAAATGAAACTTTTTTATTGAAAACACACTCTTAAAGTTATACTGGTCACATTGTGCATTAGATTAATGTTTAGTCAATTCCCAGATGTGAAAAATAAATTATGGATCATTTTCCTAAATTTTAAAAACAATACGATCTTATATTGTCAGTATTGGCAATGTGATGCATGTTTTAAACTAAAATTTCACTCTTGTTTTAAAAATAGTCACTTCGAGACATACCAATGACATCGGGTGTTGGATTGATGTGTGGTAAATTATTATACATCACAAATGAATTATTGATAATTTTTTTAAATTTTGAAAATAATCTAATCTATTTTTCTTGGTTTTGGATATTGGATGTGCGTTTTAAACTAAAATGACACTTTTGTATTGATAACACACACTTTTAGTCATAATAACCACATCGGGTGTTAGATTGATATGGGGTTGATACCTACACATAAAAAATGAATTCTGGATCATTTTTATAATTTTTAAAAACAATATGAGCTCATTTTATTAGTATTTTGGCTCTGTGATATGTTTTATACCAAAATAGAACTTTTATATTGAAAATATGTACTTCGGGTCATAATTACCATATTGTGTGTTAGATTGGGGTGTGGTCAATTCCAAAATATGAAAAACAAATTAGGGTCAATTTTCATAAATTTTTAAAAATAAATTTATCTCGTTTTCATTGTTTTGGTTATATAAAACAAGTTTTAAACAAAAATGGCACTTTTATATTGAAAACACACACTTCGATTCATACCTACCATATCATGTGTCAAGTTGGTGTTCAGTAAATTTTTATATGTCACAAATGGATTGTCTATCATTTTCCTAAACTTTTAAAAAAATTCATGATTCTTTTCTTATTTTGGGAAATGTGACATGTGTTTTAAACTAAAATGATACTTTTGAATTTAAAATGAGTACATCAAGTTAAAATGAATACAACATGTGTCATATTGGTCTGTGGTCAATTCCTACACATAAAAAAGAATTATGGACTTTTTTTCCTGATGTTTGAAAACAGTATGAGCTCATTTTCATAGTTTTATATATGTGTCATGTGTTTTAAAATAAAATGATACTATTATTTTGAAAATAATAACTTAGAGTCATACTGACCACATCAAATTTCAAATTGATGTGTGGTCGATTCATATACATCACAAATTAATTATGGGTAATTTTATAATGGGTATCACTTCTCAATTCATTTTGATTAATGTTACTTCACATGTAACTGAGACTTAGTTTTTGGTGACTGATGATTTCATTGCCTTAACTCCCACTGAAGGAAATTTGAAGGCTTCAAATAACTCTATAATTTAACCAGCCAAATACTCTTCCTCCAGAGATGATGATGAAGTCACTCTCACACCATTGGTTGTTGGGGTTGATCAAAACTCAGTACTAGAAGGTGACGTTTCTGCTCAACCTCGAACAGACAACCCTACAGTGGAGATCCAGGGGCAGAGAAATGAATCTACCACAAAAATTATAATTCATCCAAGACTGCATCTAGGAAGAGCATTTAGGGGCCTACTGAAGTACCTTTAACTAAAGTAGTTGAGACAAAGGATATGTAAGGGGCCTCAAACTAGGGACACAAAAACTCATCTTTAGAAATTGTTTCTTATCAAACTAGAACAGCACCAGTATTGAGGATCCAAGGGCACAGAAACTCCAAAAACTCTTCTAATCCTTTAGAAATGGCATAGGG
The DNA here is from genome assembly GCA_963277665.1 of Viscum album. Lineage (NCBI taxonomy): Eukaryota > Viridiplantae > Streptophyta > Magnoliopsida > Santalales > Viscaceae > Viscum > Viscum album. The sequence goes on along the minus strand of OY728119.1, from coordinate 1,676,935,010 downwards.
GCAGAACCTCTAGATACCTAATGAAGTTTTTGTGGTTGGTTCATCTGAACAGTGAATTGTAGAGGGAAAAGGACCCCATGAAGACAACAAGGGCATCCACCACCTAGACAAACAAATATTTATTTTGACAACATCACCCTAAACAAGGATAAAAATAAAGATTGAAAAAATTATGATGATATACATATCAAAGGAGATGCCTCAAATCACTCAGTTAGTGGTTAAAAATAAAAAAAATAAAATATAATTCACGTCAGATAATCATTATAATATCATTTATACTAACATTCCCATGCAACATGATAGGGACTCACTAAATATCAAGGATAACTCCATCAAACCTTCCAAAAAATCCCTAAGGAATAAGAACTATAGATTTAAAAAAAGGGGGCCAACCCCAAACACAGGTCTAAATGAATATTCTATTTTGTAATTGTCTGGGTATTGCTAACTCTGACACCATCACAACATTAAAAATAATTTTATTCACGCATAAACCAAAAATTATTTGTTATATCTAAGCCTAAAATCAATTTTTATTCTAGTTTTACTGGATTAGATAACTCTATTCACATATTCATTGGTGCTACTTATAATAATAGTTCTATGGATTCACATTAGATCTTTTCTCACTCTTCTTTAAACAATGTGCATTTTTTTAATATTGACACACAATCATTCACCTAAGAACTGACTTTTTAAAACATTCATATCTTCATAGCCTTTATTTATTCTAATTATAGGTACCAGGATATTAAATCTCTATGGAAAAGCCTTTATTTTTTAATAGAAAGATCCAAGCTCCATGGATTATATCTGGATACTTTAAAGTTATTCAAGGACCTAGTGAACAAATTGGCCCTTCCCACTCTAACATTTCTTCTAAGGAATTTAAATATTTATCAAGTACAATAACCTCTTAGAGATAAATCTATTAGGATCTAATTATACTTAGTATAGAATAAATCATAAAAGGTTTATGGCTAGAAAAATTGATAGAGATTTCAAAAAAAACCAAGCCCTAGATAACTGGGAAACCATTTCCAGCATCACCTTGCCTCACCTAAACTCAGATCATCAACCTATTCTATTTATTCTAAATACTAAAGTTTCTAATCCTATCCTTCCATGTCGATTTAACAATTCATTGACCTATGTGATATTATTTAAAAAGTTTGTTAAAGACACTTGGAATTCTATAAATTATAATAATGATTATTTTTACTATATAATTAAATTAAAACATTTAAAGAAAAAGATAAATTTATAGTTTAAAGAAAGATTCAACCAAACTGATAATGAATTTTATTCCCTTGAAAACACTCTCAATCAAATTCAATTTGAATCTATGAAAAATGAATTTTCTAATGATCCAAAAAAAATCGAACACTTCCCTAAATTAAACTCTCTTATAACATTAAAAGATAATTTGCAAAATCAGACCTTCAAAATAAATTGTCTCAAAGTTGGTGACAGACAGAAAAAATACTACAATTATATTTAATGGTCTAGGAAATTATCTAGACACCTTACCTTCCTTATAGATGGGGATAATATTATTGATTTTGAAGAAGTTTTGATTAATCATTTTTCCTCTTACTTTAACAACTTTTTTAATTTTCCTAACCTTACTAAATACATAAAACTTGATATAATTTATTTCGTTGTGGTAGAAAATGAAAAACCTCTCTGGAATAGTGTAACTCTATAACATGAAATTAAATAGGTGGCATTTAGTTTAAAAATGATAGCACCCCTGGTCAATATGGTTTTATTAATTCTTTTTCCAACACTATTAGTATATTGTCCAATATGATGTTTCTAAACTAATTAAGTCCTTTTTTTCTAATAGATACCTTCCTTACAAGATTAATGTGAATTTCCTATCTCTTATTTCAAAATGGGTTAATTATTAGGAATTTCATCTCTATAGATCCATTTCCCTCATTAACACTATTTAAAAAATCATCACTAAACATTTAGCTAATAGGCTTCCTCTTATTGCAAAACAAATTGCCTCATGGAACCAGTTTGACTTCCTTAGGAGAGGAAACATCCAAGATTTCATATACCATGACTATGAAAGTACTAACTTGGTAAAAAAATACTAATATATGAGGAATAATTTCAATTAAACTTGAAATTAGAAAACCATTTGACACCATGGGTTGGAGTTTTATTTTCAAGGTCCTTAAAAAGTTTGTCTTTAGTGACATTTTTGTTAACAAAATTATTACTCTTTTTGGTTCATCAAAAATTTTGTTTAATTAATGACACTCCAAAGAGATATTTCAATTTTACAAAAGGTTTCGGATAGGTTGATCCTCTCTCTGCCATCCTTTTTCATATTTTCTTTGACTACCTTAGAAAACTTATCACCATGATGGTTAAACAAGGTAAAATTAATCCCATCATTGTCTCTAGAATCAAGATTGTTCCCTCACATATTTGACATTTTTTATCTCAGATGAATAGGTTTGGACTCCATTTTTCTTCATCTTCAAATATGAACTATTATGTATGCCTCTCTTCAAGTTGAATATCATTTTGTTGCTACTTTTTCTGAACATATACACATCCTCTAGTATGAGATAAATTCTATCATTCACAATAATAATACATTCAATATTCATGTAGATCATATGAAAATATTCATTACTATCAAGGAATTCGGAATGATGCAAATAGGTACATGAAAAAACTCCATCAAGGATCCTATTGTTCTTCGTTAGATTGAAATCAAAGGAATATTCATGCAGCAGAATGGTTTATTGGATGTCTTCTAGAAACCCCCTCTTCCTGACTATATCAAAATAAATGTGGTTGGTTCCTTAAAGGGAAACCTAGGACCTATGGGATATGGAGTAGTGTATAGGAATCAGAATGGGAATATTTTGGGATGCAACTATGGTTCGTGTGGTTTTTCCTCCTCCTTAGAAGCAGATATGTACATCATTATTATCACCATTAGTCTCATCAATAAAAAAGGATGGAATAACATATGGATAGAAAGTGACTTCACTACCATCATTCAATCTCTTCAACATGGGTTGGTTCACCTAGCATGGCTCCTCACAACATGATGAATGGTGTTCCTCCAACAACTGATAGATCTTAATAATATTATCACATATGCTTATTGTAAGGAAAACAGGGTGGTATATGGTCTTTCCAACAAAGGAGTTAACATCAATATTTCATGGATATATGACCTCCCTAAAGATCTCATCCCACTTCATGATAAATATTGTAATAAATTTCTCTTTCTCAGACTTTTGTAATCTTATTTTTCATCATTATATATTTTCGTTTTTGGTCTTTTTACCGAGGAATCAACAATTAAATAAAATCATACCAAACACATAATGTGGTGTATTGATTTTCTATTAATTTATACACCTCATAAATGACTTATAAATCACGGTCCTAAAGTATCAAAACAATCTAAATTTTTTCTTGGTTTTGATCATGTGATGTGTGTTTTTAACTAATGTATAAATTTAACAAAATAATTATCAAATAAAAATGATATGGAAATTAGCTAAAAAGTATATAAAATCATTAGAAAAATAACTAAATAAGTAGTAGGAATTAACAGCTTCATGATTTCTATATACATTCTAACACCACGTATTCTACCCCTTCATTTCTAAACAAATAAATTTCATCCATTAAACAACTTCTTGAAGAACGGATAAAAAATAATATATAATCATTATGATACTAATTCTTCACATCTCAAGTGTATTACTAAAGTAATAGCCTATAATTGGTAAAACAAAGTAATATGTAATCACCTAAATTTGATATTGACAAAGATTCTAACACCATTTAATCTCCCCACTCATCTCCAAACAAATTTACTTATTTATTTTAGTATGTAGATTGTTCTACATATTGGTAATACTAGGATGATATAGGAAAAAAATTATTTAATAAATATTTCCATTGAAATTTTCATTACATTAAAAAATTACTTTTTTGGGGACTCTAGCCTTTTGAAGAAGGTATATGATATATTTCATAAATTTTCAAACGTAATATCCACAATCATTGTTGTTATCTAAATTTAGAAACTATAGAATAATTGACCAAAATGAGTATGTTTTTTCAAATATTTATTTGATAGTTAAATATTTCTATATATGCTTTAATCTATTTCTATTTGAAGAAATCCATAGTCTTTTTAGGTTCAGTGATTGACCACATACAAAAATTTATCCTATATTTATAGATCACCCTATCCTAACAAAATTATCATTAAAACAAAAACTAAAACATATAATTATAATTTTATATATAATATATTTATTTCAATGCATTACAAATCCAAAATACACAATATTTGTGGTACATTTGATGGAAATCCATGCACTTGATCTAAAAAAATAAACATTTGGGGTAAACAAATTGATTTTGATCATCATCTGGTGCTTATTAAAAAAATAAGTAAGTAATGAAAAAATTAAAAAATATCTTTTATATGCTTAGATTTGAAAGTCTTACCCCTAAATTGTAGGTATCAACAAGATTCTATCATTTTTTATTTTATTATTAATTTCCTTGGTTAGATCATCTTTTTTTATCAATTTCTTCCAACCCAAGGAAATTTATTTTATAGATATGATATAGGTATTAATGAATCCAAATCATGCATCATAGGGTTTTCCCATTATATTATAGTAATATAAATGATAATAAAAATTATTATATTATTTAACTTTAATGAACATAGTAGATCATTTTTTGGATAGACAGATTATGAAAATGTATCTCATATATATATTCACAACTCATACTCCCATCCATTCAAACTTGATAATCTAATTTATACTCCTAAGACCAACTGTGTCCATAATGAAATTAAAAATATCTCTTATTTATAATGAATTTACGATACATATCCATCTTTGAATGTTTTATATGCATGAATTTGTAATTTTAATATATATTACAATGGAACTGGTGAGGAGAAGTTACTCCCAGATGGTCCTTTTTCTCTTGGTCGATTCACTAGATTCTACAGATCCAAACTTCCATTTCCCCATTATTTTATCCATCTGTAATACCATACCTCACCTCATACCTTTTTACATTAATTTCTACATGTTTTTAATTTGAAAAAAAATGTTAATGACATATCTCATATATCTTTATAATATTTGAGATTCATGATATGAATGTTCCAGTAACAACATTGACCATTGAAATATCAAGATTATCATGTTGAATAGGAAACCAGGTGTTCGGATCTTGAGATAACTCAATACCCACTCTTATGTGATCTTTTTAGAGTTATTTATTTGTATCATGTCTCTTAAAATATTATACAGCATATCACTTTCAACAAGGCATTACATTGGTTTAGAGAGAGAGAAATCACATATAACTTCACCCTACAAAATTTTAGTAATATAATGTTATCGAAAGATGTTTGATTCACATTTAGGAGAAAGTGTATTGAAAAAAATGATTACCTTGGGTAAGGTATGATATTTATGGGAATTAATAGCCTAAAATTTATTGAGATTATTTTGATCTTTATGTACTGATATTTCTTCCTCTATCTGTTCACTTTGATCCTTTTGTATATATTGGTCACCGAAACATGATCGAACAGTAATATATTGCAAATAATCTATTTGAACCTATAATCCTTTCATCATATTAAATGTATCATCTTATCACTCTGTCTTCTTGAAATAGGTCTGAGGTGACACTCTAAAACCTACACATCTAATGCAACCATATTGTTATGGCCGCTTTAAATCTAATGAAAGTTGGTTTTCTTATACTCTGATCATTACCTATTCTTTTGTATAAAATGTAAAAAATAATATATGAAAATAAATAGATATTTTTATGTAATAATGTTAGGAATCATAAAAAAAAATTATGTAATACTTACAAATGTTTCCCATTCTACTTGTCTGTTTTCAACTACTATTTTACGCGCTTTATTTATGAAGGCCTTCTTCCATAGCACATGATGTGGGATATAATTGGCTTTGGATTCTAAATAATCTATCTGAATATAAATTAAGTAAAATATATTGCTTCATATTGCTTCATATCACATAAAACATTTGTTGTTGATTTAAAATACACACAATTTTATTCTCTAGTGAAGCGTATCACATCCTTACTTTGAGAAAGGGGTACTTTTTTATGCATGTTTCTTATTTTATCTACTTTTTTCTGTTTCATAAATTAATAAATTTAAATAAAATTTGATAAAATAAATAATTTAAAATAATATATAATCATCTCAAATATACCTTAAATGATTTCTCATTGCGATGACTGATGAAATTTTTCCATTATTTCTTCTTTATAATGTGTGGAAACACAACTGGTGGTGGTGGTTTACTTTCCCCTTGTCATATCTGAGATGAATCTTGGTAATAAGTGTCTAAAATACTATTCGATATTTTATAGTGACCATTAAGACATATTTCCTATAGAAATCATCTAAAATAAATGAACTCTACATGTTATAATGAAATTTAAATCAATATTTCATTAAGTAATTATATGGTAAAATAGATAAAGTATATCATAACATTGCCTTAATATATTCCCCAAGGGTTTCCTTTGTTATAGTATGGGAATGTAACCATGAATATATATCAATTGGAACATTCATTCTCAATGTGAAACCAACATAACTAATGAACATTGAATTTTTGGGGTCAATAGGTTTGTCGTATTGATTCCATCCAACCACAAATTTTATACCCTTCTTATTTGCTTAATAATATTAGTCAACATAGTGATGCTACATAATTATTTTTTTCATCAACATGTTGTTAATCTCCAAATATTTATTTAGTTTTATCATCAACCATCAATTCAACCTTGATATTGGTGACATCATCATGTGCAGAAGTCATTTCCTGCATGAGTAGTCAAACATTAAATTTATATTATGGTAATGCAATATAGAACATTTAATATTATGAATAAAAGAATAGAATGTTAAAAAAACTTTAACCTTATCATTGAACTCTATTTATTTTATTTTAATGTTAAAGGGATTTATCACCTTTATGGAGAATATAAATACCCTCTTTGTGGTCACCTCTAATGTACAATACATTGTCTACATTGGGACCTCCATAAATAGAATGTGATATAAAAACAATAAGGTCAACCTCAAATGAAATATCATTAAACCATATATTTTTTTTAATAACTATCAAGAAAATTTAACAATTCATATTTTCTAGATCTGAGACATATAATACCTACACTTCTTGTGTGTAACGACCGAAAATTTTATTAATGAAAATACCTCTTGATCTAATTAAATGTCTTATTATGTAAAATGGTTATATAAAACATATGTACTTATTTGTTTTTATGTTTTTGGATTTTAAAATACCATTAATAATTGTTACCATTTCTAATATAGTCATTGAACATTGATCACATGATTAGTATAAATATAGAGATTTAATAAATCCAATTTACTTAGACAAAGGAATTGATGGCCTCATCCAGAAGAATTGATCCATACAAATCCCATTTTTCAGATATCGGAAAGGACGTAGTGTCACTGGGCTTTTCTCTTAACCAAGCCCAAGCCAAGCTTCATCGCGTTATGCTTAAATGGAACCACCTATAGGAGAAGTGGAATTTAATATAGATTAACACTCGAGCGATGTTATATGAGCCACCCCAAGAGTCTGTCACCATCACACACCTTACCCTTAGGTATTATGCGAGTGTTATAAGGGGTTATGTAACAAGACCCTAGCACTATTATTATGTTTATTATTTTTTGATAGAATAATGAATATACATTCATTTTATTATTGTAACTTTGTAAATTGTTTTTAAAGCATGAATAGTATTTTTAGTTAATATTCAATTAAGAAATCTATTTTGATGAATAAATGGATATTTTTAATTAAATAATACTTTAATAAAATATTATTACTAAATTACTTTTTATTAAATATAAATGATCCTATAATTTTTATGAATATAATTGTAATTTTTATAAAGGTTTGAACGCTTTTTTTGACAAAACCCATGATTTTTCGATAAATGTAGCTTTTTATTTTAAAATTAAAAATTAAAATATTATAAAATTATTTAGATAAAATTAATATTATTTTTTTAATCAGGATATCTAAATTATACAATGGTGAATTTTTATAATTTTCTTAGCGTTAAATTTTTGGGTAAAAATTAAATATCGTTTAAATATATAATGTGTTTTATGACATCAAAATGACCCAATAGTGATGTAATAAAATACTATAAAAGAGAATTTCAGAAAATATATGTTTTACCTTTAAAATAATGTGATTTTACATTTGTTTGATTTATTTTTCAAATCCTTAGTTGTCCCTCCAAGACTTATAAAACATTTTAACATTTTAAAATTATTTCCTTGAGACTGTGACTCCCCTACACATAATCAAGTGTAATATTTTAATAAATTAGGCCAAAGGAATTATAAAATAATGTTTTCAACTCCCCTTTGGAAAAAACCATGGTCAAAAACCATTGGTCGATTTGTGGTTTTGATTAGATTAATGTGTGGTGTCCAAAACCTAAATAATAAAGAATTCTCTCCCCTTTCCTATATAAACTCACTCAATATCCCATTCCTCTTCACTCAAAACCTTTGGATAATGACCAAACTCATCCCTCCTCTCTATATCATCCTCCCAGGGAGCACAAATCTCCAAATAAGTCTCTCTAAAGCTTCTCCCAAGACTTTGGGATCACACTTTCAAGTAAGGGATTTCTTCCTTTCTCATTTTTTGTTCAAGTTTCTTTATGTTGTTATACCCTTCTACATTCAATTAATAATTTTGGGGTATAAATTTTCACCTCCCCCATACTACCCTTATAATTTTTAAATTATTATATACCTATTTCTCTCTTATTAGTCCCTCTCATGTACGCATGTTGCAATGCTGAAATTTCATAAGAGTTATTCCATTTTCTCCTCTTTTTTCAGGTTTCTTTATTATGTTATGGCATCTATTTCCAAATTCCATATGTTGGGAAATATATCTATATGACCCCCTAATTTTCCATTTCAGGTACATATTATGGGATACCCCTTTCTCTCTCATCAACTATTTTGATGAATTATTAGCTCACATTGTCATGCTGTAGAAATTACACCGCGTTTTTTCAAGCCAAAGTCATTGTGTAGTGAATACAATTCCCATTTCTCTATCAAGGGTATTAAACTTTATGAACATTTAATTACTGATTATATAGTTTCATGAATATATTACAAATTCATTTATCATTTAATAAATGATGATGTTGTATGATCCATGTCGCACACTTATGAATGAAATGAAATAATTAAAAATGATGTGCCCTGATAGCACTCCAATGCAATGGTTAAATATTAGTATCATGGTATATCAAGTGAGATTAGGGTTTACTCATTCTAATTAAAGTGAAATTAGGGTTTAATCATGCTCCATGTGCAATGATCCTTGGATCATTCTAATATCATGTTAAATTTTGTTGCCACATTTCCATGTTATGATAATCATGCTATATCATGCCTTTATGTTCTTTTTTCTCTTGCACTCCATTGATATGCCTACTGCATAACATTTACTATATTATTCATGTTAAGACCCTCTTACTCCCATACTAGGCTTTATAACACACCCTTTTCTTATTCATGTCCTCAATTTATCTCATGCAATGCTAAGTATGAAGGAATGTTGTGATCATGTAAAAGAAGTTTCCAATAAATATGTTGTGTTTTATGTTCTAAGTTTTTATTTAATGTTATTAATTTCCAAATACACTAGAAATATCGATCCTCAAGGTTTTATTAAGTGCAAGTTTATATAATGAATCATGTTTATGTGTGTAATAACGAGAGGGGTTGTTATAGTCTATATCAGAGGATAGGTTTTTTAATTTTTGGGATCCTATGTTAAAAAACCCTAATTAAAGCCTTAAGGATAAGTATAAGTATAATAAAAACATCCTTAAATTTTGTTGAGTATTGAGTAATAGGTTTATCAAGAAAATACATCCCTGTCTGGATACGAATAGGTATAGGAGGCTCTGGCACAGATGTTTCTAGAGGTAAAACCAAAAAACATCACTTTGAGCTAGACTCGAACGAGAAAGGGTGAATGACAATGGGTCTTGCTACACTTTTGGTTAATAAACACCCGGGGGATATGCTTTGGAAATTCATATGCATAGTATGAAACATTATTAATGGAATTAAAATAAATTCTCCTAAGAATATATGTTAAGAAGTAGATCATGGATAACATAGATAAGTTAAGGAAATAATTATAATTTATAAGTTATCCCTATTTTTCATTGGATTATCCTTTATTTGTTACCCCTATCTTTCCTTTTATTCCAGCTAATGACCGGTAATAGGATGACTCGGGCTAACAACCGATGTGAAGATCAATGCAATGACTGTTCTAATAAGATTCCCAATCCGATGGTAGTGTGAATCTCAAACTTGGTCAAGATACTCTCTTCGTTAACTCATGTATTGAATATAAACATGGGTCAATAGGAAATTTCAACCCCCCACCAAGAAAGAACAAGTTTCATTCAAGAGATTCATTATAAAAAGGTCTCCTACTTTTAATGGATCATTTGATCCCTCAATCGTCGAACAATGGTTCAGCTCCATTGAGAAGATATTTTCCACCCTTAAATGTTCTAAACAAGAGAAGGTACTTATGGATTATTATTTTATTGAGGGTGAATATGATAAATGGTGGACATTGATAAAACATATGAAGCTAGATGAATATATTGATACATTTTAATGGAAGGATTTCTAGAAAAAAAATCGATAAATATTTTCCTCGCACCCTTCGAATTAAGATGTAAAGGGACTTCCATTCCCTCAAGAAAAAAAGTGGATGAATCCATCGGAGAGTATGAGTAAAATTTTACAAGGCTTGCACGATATGGCTCTGACTTTCTTGTTATCCCTGAATTCAAGGTTTACTTCTTCTTTGGTGGGATAAAACCTAGCCTATAGAAATCAATAACGATCCACGACTTTGAGAGCTATGGGGAAATTGTTCAATGTTCCCTAAAAATAGATATGGAGATTAGTAAATATTAGGGGGTATCATGGGGATAAGAAGCATAAGGTGGACATTAATTCTAGAAGTCCGATGGATAAATCCAAAACTGCAAATAAAATTTAGCACCCCACTTGCCAAAGGTGCGGAAAGAGCACCTCGGAAATTTCTTGAAGGGGATGAGGAATTGCCATAGGTGTAGAAGAGATGGGAACATGACCATTAACTACTGACAAGAAAAACCCGATGTTGGGACAGAGAAGTGGAACTCTCTGTTCAGCCCTCAATGCATTTTTCATTTCTTCAACTGGAGAGAACCAAGGAACTTTACAAACCAGTACCCTAAGCCAAGGGTTTTTGGAGGCAACCAACAACCTCCAAGGTAGTGAGGGTGATCTTTTGACATCACTGCCATCGAAGCGAACCCCGACAATGAAGTGGTGACAGGTACTCTAGTTATACATTCAAGAATTGTGAACATACTTTTTGAAACTAGTTATACACATTCTTTTATATCCTAAAAGTTTAGTAGAACAATACCAACACCACAAAAAATCTTGGAAGTAAGGATATAGGTGAGAATGGTAAATGGGAAAATCATTTCATACCATGAATATACCTCCTCCCCTATTATAATTTGTGGATTTAACTTCCTGGTGAACATATCCATACTCCCTCTAGTGTAATTTGATGTAATTATGGGCATGTATTGGCTTTCCCAATATAGATTCAACATAAATTACCTTGAAAGGGAAATCACTCTTTATATGGAGAATCAATCCCTGATTCTGTACAAGTGTTAGGAGGAGGATGAATCTTCTTTAGAACCAGCATCTCAAATATGGATATTATTTCCCTGTGACCACACATCTCTTACTTAGATGATTCATTCAATGGAAGCATCCATCCTTTAAGACATGTCTATTGTGAGGGAATTCACTGAAGTGTTTCCCAAGAAACTTCTAGGTCTTCCTCCTAGAAAAGATGTTGAATTCTTGATTTATCTTATACCGGGGGAATTTCTAATATCCAAGACTCTGTATAGAATGGAAATTTTGGAGCTTGAGGAGCTAAAGAAAAAACTATAGGATAATATAGATAAAGGTTTTATACACCCAATTGCTTCACCATAGGGTGCACCAGTCCTCTTCATCAAGAAGAAGGATGGGTCAATGCACCTTTTAATTGATTATCGTGAGATCAAAAAATCATGATAAAGAACAAGTTTCCTCTACCAAGAATTGACGAATTATTTGATTACCTACCTAGAGTGCAATACTTCTCCAAGGTAGATTTGTTGTTGGGATATTACCATGTAAGGGTGGAGAAGGAGGATATCCCCAAAACTACTTTTCGTACAAGGTGCAGGCAATATAAATTCATAGTAATGCATTCCGTACTCACAAATGCTCCAGAAATATTCATAAACTTAATGAATAGAGTCTTTATAGATTACCTCAAAAAAAATTGATAGTATTTAAAGATGATATTATAATATAATCCAAAACCAAGGAGGATTATGAGGAGCATCTCAGCACTGTACTAGAGAACTTTCGAAAGAAGAATCTCTATGAAAAGTACAACAAGTTTGAGTTTTGGTTAAATAAAGTATCATTCTTGGGTCATATCATCACAAGAAATGAGATATTTGTTGATCCCTCTAAGACATCTGAAATTGAGGGATGGTTGAGGCCAACATTAGTGACAGATATTCATATCTTCATGGGGTTAGCTGGATATTATCACCGATTTGGGAGAAATTTATAATGATTTTCCAATCCTCTCACCAATCTGACTCAGAAGGGAGTAATGTTTTCTTGGAGTGATGAATGTGAAGATATCTTCAAGGAGTTAAAAAGGATTATTATCACTATGCTCGTGCTCACACTACCCACAAGTGGATAAATTTTTGTTTTATTTAGTGATGCTTTAAAGAAGGGAATGGGATATGTGTTGATGAAAAATTACAAATTAATTTCTTATTATTCAAGGCAATTGAATGTTCTTGAGGAAAACTATCCAACACATGATATGGAGTTGGCTGTAATAATCTTCACTTTGAAAATTTGGAGACATTATCTCTTTGTGGAGAAGTGTGAAATATATATGGATCACAAAAGCCTCAAGTATATATTCACATAGAAAAATATGAATATGATCCAACGAAGATGGCTATAGCTGATCAAATACAATGACTTCTCGATCCATTACCTCTCTATGAAATCAAACAAGGTGGTGGATTCTCTATGTAGAAAGGGACTAGCTATTCTATCATTGATGATATTTGAAAAGTATCCAATCTTCTTATATTTAATGAATATAAACATGGGAATCATAATTAATGGAACATCATAAGTCCTTTCACAAATTATTGATCAAACATATCTTTTGGAAAGGTTAAAGGATGCTCAAATGAATGATGTGGGAATTTAGACGAAATTGGAAACTATCAAAAAATTGAAATCCTCAGAGTTCAATGTTAATGAAGAATGAATTTTGATATTTGGGACAAGACTACATGTTCCATAATATTTGGAGTTAAAGAATGAACTTTTGGATGATGCACGTAGTTATAATTTCTCCATTCACCCATGAAACACAAATATGTATCGAGATCTCCGAGAGCATTATTGGTGGGATAACATGAAGAAGGAGATTGCTGAGTATACATCAAAGTTCTTGGTATGTTAGCAAGTGAAGGCTGAGAGGTAGAAGTCTAAAGGGATGATGCAACCATTACCCATACCAGCATGGAAATGGTAGAACATCACCATGGACTTCGTCATTGTACTTCCGAAGACATACCAAGGAAACAATTCTATTTGGATTTTTGTGGATCATCTTACAAATATTGCACACTTCATTGAAATTCCAGATGATTTCTCATTGGATCAACTAGCACAGATATATAACATAGAAGTTGTAAGGATTCATGGAGTACCACTATCTATTGTATTAGATCAAGATCTAAGATTCACCATTATGCTCTGGAAGAGTCTTCAACCTGCTCTGAATACTGAGATGAACTTTATTATGGCTTATTATCCTCAAACTAATGTCCAATCTGAGTAGACTATCCAAATACTTGAGGACATGTTGAGATAATGATCAATGGACTTAAAAGGAGGATGGGATCAACATCTTCCTCAGGTTGAGTTCTCTTACAATAACAATTTCTACTCAAGAATCCAAATAGATCCTTATGAAGCCCTTTAGGGGAAGATGTGTTGAACATCGGCGTGTTGGGATGAAGTTGGGGAGAAAAAACTCCTAGGTCCAGAAATGGTCGAATAAATGGTGGAGAAGGTTAAGACCATCCAGCAGCACATTAAAGCTGCCCAAAGTTGACAAAAGTTCTATGATGATAATTGTTGATGAGACCTAGAGTTTGATGTTTGAGACATGGTATTCCTCTACATATCTCCATGGAAGATATTTATGAGATTTGGGAAGAAGGGAAAGCTTATTCCAAGGTACATCGACCCTTTTGAGATCCTATATCACAATAGAGCAGTGGCCTATCGACTAGAAGTCCCACCGAACCTATATCAAGTACACGATGTATTTTATGTATCACTCTTGAGGAAGTACATACCTGAACCATCGCATGTGCTCAATATAGAGGTGGTACCTTTGGATAATGACCTCTCTTATGAAGAGAATCTGGTGAAGATCTTAGATCATTGGGAAAATGTTCTACGAAATAAAACAATGCCCCTAATCTAGGCCTTTTGGTGAAATCACAAGTTTAAAGAAGAAATGTGGGAATTGGAGGAAGTGATAAAGCAGAGTTACCCTCATCTATTTTTGTGTAGGAAAAAAGGAAATTTCGAGGGTGAAATTTCTTAAGGGGGAAAGATTGTAATGACCCAAACTTTTATTAATGAAAATTCCTCTTGATCTAATTAAATCTCACATTATTTAAAATGGTCATATAAAACATATGAACTTCATTCTATTTATGTTTTTGGATTTTAAAATATTGTTAATAATTATTACTGTGGATAATATAGTCGTTGAACACTGATCACGTGATTAGTATAAATATAGGGCTTTAAAAAATTCAATTTTACTCAAGCAAAGGAAGTAATGGTCTCGTCTAATATAATTTCTCCATGTGAATCCCATTTTTCAGAAATCGTAAAGGAGGTAGCATCACAAAGATTCTCTCTTGACCAATCCCAAGCTGTTATTCAACACATTAAGCTTGAACGGAACCACCTATGGGAGAATTGGAAGTTAATAGACATTACTACCTAAGTGATGTTATTGGAGGTATCCCAATAGTCTGTCACCATCACACACCTTACCCTTATGTCTTATACGGGTGTTATAAAGTGTTACGTAACAAGACCACTATGATTCTATTCATTGTTTTTTTTATAGAATAAATAATATACATTCATTTTATTATTGTTACTTTGTAAATAGTTTTTAAAGCACAAATAGTATTTTCAGTTAATATTCAATTAAGAAATCTATTTTGATGAATTAATAGATTTTTTGAATTAAATAATATTTTAATAAAATATTATTAACAAATTACTTTTTATTAAATATAAATTATCGTATAATTTTTATGAATACAATTGTAATTTTTTAAGGTTTGAAAGCTGTTTTCGTCAAAACCCATGAATTTTCGATAAATATCAGTTTTTATTTTAAAAGTAAAATATCACATATTTAGAAAATTATTTAGATAATAATATTATTATTTTTGGAATCTGTATGTCTAAATTATCCAACGGTGAATTTTTTATAATTTTATGAGACAGTTGAATTTTTTGTGTAAAAATTAAATACCATTTAAATATATCTTGTATTTTATGACATCATAATGACATAATAGTGATGTAATAAAATACTATAAATTATATTTTCGTCCAATATATGTTTTACCTTTAAAATAATGTGATTTTATGTTTTTTTTATTATTTTACAAAGCCTTAGTGGACCCTCCAGGACTTATTAAACATTTTAACATTTTAAAATGATTTCCTTGAGAGTGTAACCCACCTCCACATAAGAAAGCATAATATTTCAATAAGTTAATCTAATGGCCTTATAAAATAATTTTTTACACTTCCCTTTGAAAAAAACCATGGTTAAAAACCACGGGTTTGTTTGTGCTTTTGATTAGATTAATGTGTGGTGTCCAAAACCTAAATAATAAATAATTCCCTCTCCTTTCCTGTATAAACCCACTCAATCTCAAATTACTCTTCACTAAAAACCTTTGTATCTAGAAAAAAGTCTAACATCATATTTATATAATCCTAACAAGGTTCCCCAATCTCCTAATAAGCCTCTCTCAACCCTCTCCCAATCCTTTGGGATCACACTTCCAAGTAGGGGATTTCTTCATTTCTCATTTTTGGTCTAAGTTTCTTTATGTTGTTATACCATTTTACTTTCAATTAAAAAATTTGGGTTATTATTTATAAACTCCCCCATAATTCACTCATTATTTTTTAATTATTATATATCTCTTTATCAAGAATTAATCCCTCTCATGTACACTCATTACCATGCTAAAATTTCGTAAAAGTTATTCCATTTTCTCCTCTATTATCAGGTTTCTTTATTGTGTTACGCCTTCTATTTCAAAATTTTATATGTGGGGACATGTATCCATATTACCACCTTATTTTACATTTAATTTAAATATTATGAAATATCCCTTTCCCTCTCATCAACTATGTTAATCAATTCTTATGTCACGTCGTTATACTGCCAAAATTTAATAGTGATTTTCAAAACCAAAGTCATTGTGTAGTGAATACCATACCCAGTTCTCTATCAAGGGAATTCACCTTTATTCACATTTACTTATTGATTATATAGTTTCATTTATTTATTTCACATTCCTTTATCATGGAATAAATTATGATCTTGAATGATTCCATGATTTATGATCCATGTGGCGCACTTATGCATGAAATGAAATGATTAAGAAGGGTACTCCTTGGTAATTCTCCAATACATTGTAAAATGATTAGTTTCATGATATATCAAGTGAAATGATGGTTTAATTATTATAATTCAAGTTCAGTGAGTGTTTACTCATGATCCATGTTCAATGAGCCTTGGCTCATGCAAATATCATGTTAAAATTTGTTTCCACATTTCCATGTTATGATAATCATGTTATATCATGAATTTATGTTCATGTTTCTCTTTCTCTCCATTGATATGAATACTACTTAACAAGTACTATATTCTTCATGTTATGTCTTGATTACTCCCTCAATGGTCTTTATAGCTCACCCTTTTCTTATGCATGTCCTCAGGTTATCCCATGCAATGTTAAGTACGAAGGAATATTGTGATCATGTAAAAGAAGTTTCCCATAAAGATGTTGTGTTTTATGTTCTAAGTTGTTATGTAATGTACCTAATTTCCAAAGACACAATACCTATAGATCCTCAAGGTTTAATTAAGTTCCATTTTATTTAATGAATAATGTTTATGTGTGTAATAAAGAGTGGGGTTGTTATATTGTGATTCCATTATAAATGGATTGTCCTTATACCCTTCCACATGAAAAATCACCTTCATGAATCCCATTTCATTAAAATTAATTGCACTCTTATTTTCATTCCATTTATAATGAAAAAATGAATCTTGAAATTTTTTATAATCCAACTCATATATTTTCTCATAGTTCCAAAATATAACATATTTTAATAAATTGGATTTTTATCCTTCAAACTACATATGTGCATCACTTTCGCAACAAGAATAACTCCACTATTCTGCATCATACTATAGTCATCAAGTTATTTTTTTAGAAAATATAACGATTGATTAAAAAATTAGTGTAACATTAAAAGTTTTCATTTTTTCTCCTATATATCCACTGATTTCATTTGGAAATTGATTCTATATTTTTAGATAATGCCTTATGAATATGAACTCAGAACCATCATATAATCTGTTGATTGTGTTTATTTGATATATATCCCCCATCCCTTGATGGATTCAAATATCTAAGAATTACATAGTGGGCTTCAATTTATGGATCAATATCTTCAATATTATGTAAAATGTAAAGGTGTTCTTGCTCCCAATATATGATGGTAATTGTAACAACATCTCTTACAAAAATCAATTCTCACATACAACATCCATTGTGATGAGACTTTGGGAGAATAATGATATAAAAATATTGTAGGTAATTAGTATATAATTCAACAACTTATTTGAAAATATATCATTTTTTAATACAATATTTTAGATGACTTTGATTCGTGACATACCCTTTCAAAATATTTATATATTTTTTATTGAAGTACAACCATATGTAATGGATAGGACCACAGAGTTAAACCTCTGTAACAAATTGAGCCATCTTTTGGACCATTATATCAAAGGGTTATGGTTGGAAGAAGTTATCTAATTCATGAAATATTATTTCAACCACCTTATTCATGATTACCAACTTCAAAAAGTCTACAACTATACTACATGTGTCTTTGAAAGAGATGAAGAGTCTAGTTAATATATGTTACACATTTTTTCAAAGAATGAAATTTAAATCCATGGACATAAAATCTTGTATCAAAACATGATAGTAATGTGATTTTAGTCCCTAAAAATTCATATTAGTCATTGAAACAACATTCTTCATTTTTTATAAATACCCCTATAGAAATTTTAAACCATGAAGGAAACTATGAAATTGTAGTTTTTTTTGTTTGGATAGAGTTTAAAGTACTGGAGGAAGAGAATTAATCCCTTTACCATTAACCAATATCAAATCTTCCATTATTTCCATGTTAATCATGTACAACCTCTCCTTGATTCAATCTTTTTTTTCAAGAACATTTAGTAACTTTCCAATAAATCCCTCAAATAAATTCTTTTCTACATGTATATCAACAAGAAAATATATGATATAAAAAAAATTCCAACATGGAGATCCAAAGAAAAATATTCTCTTTTTCTAAACTGGTTTTATAAGGTTTCTAAAAAATGGTTTTCCAATAAAATTTCAATATCAATTATATTATCAAATAGTTGATTGTCTATTGGTGGAGATGGTGTTGTACCCTGTTTGGTATTCCCATTGAATGATGTATTTTAGGATTGGTATTTAGGTCATTTAGGTAAAACTTTCTGATGTCCTAAAAACACATTATTTGATGAATGTTTTAACTGTACTAAGTGTTTTAATTCTTCAAAAATGGTACACCCCAATATTCTTTTAATTATATAGCCTGAAAATTTCTAAAACTAAGAAAGTCATTTATCATCCCATACAAAATGACCCTCAATTTTAATTCTTTACATCTATGATTATCATACATTATAACACATGTATCCCACATAAATTTTAGATCTTATATCAGTGGATCCAAATAGACAATAATAACATTACCAAATTGTTTGTGTCTAGATATATTAATAGAATACATAATTTATTTTCTCTTCATGCATAACCATGGAAGAATGTAATAATTTAACAACAAGAATGGCCATGTACTATGAGTACTAATATATACCCAAAAAATATTTATTCTATATATAGATAATTCAAGATAGAAATATCTTGGGTCATTTTAAAATTCTGGATACTCATAATCAATTTTTTTCCACTGAGGGGAGTTTGTTGTATGATGTAGTTTCCCATCATTATTATTTATATCTACATTCCATGTAAATTGTCTTGTTGTTTCTTCACATCAATATAGTCTTATAAATTGTATAATGACAGGAAGGTGTCACAAATTTTTTAAGGAATTGATTCATCCTTATTATATCAATATGTGCCACACTTAGCAAATTTTTTGAGTGATTCATAGTCCTTGTGGAAAAAAATGCAATCATTTGGAAAAGAAAGTATTTTTTTAGAGATCATGCCCATTGAATATAGAATTGTGTTAGATTCATATGCTCAACAAGGAAGTTTATTTTATTCTGGTATCATATTATTGAGAAGACAAAGTGGTTATGTAAATATGGTGTTTCTCCATCCACTTTAAACTTTAAAATTATATAACAACAATACAGTTGACAATGTTGTGTATTTAGTAAAACCAATCTACAATAGTCTTTTATCCCACCTATTTAACTACACAAAGAACTTTGGAAAATCATGATTTTCATCTTCAATTTCAAATTTTATTTCTTCCTAGCAGTCTCCATCATCATTTACACTGGTATTCATATTAAATGATCCATAAACTATAGTAGCATCCCAATCAATGTGTATGTTCATCTTTTTCCCATGTTTAGTCCAAAATTTATAGCTCTAATCTATTCCATGACAAATCGAATTTTCTTATAACCCTTTTGGAATAATTTTTATTTAATAAAAACAACATAATAAAATAAAAAGGATTTGATAACTTTTGTATGCATGCTCTATTCTAAATTTGATAAACTCTTTAAATACATATTCATAAAAAAAATCATATGATTATTTTGTATATATTTCCAATTCATATCCATATTATTGGGTTTATAAAATTATCATTTTGTACCAAAAATAAATAAATATACATAAGATATTCATAATAAAAAGTGATAGTTATATATAATTATAATAATGGGGACCCAAAATGATTAATGTTACTTAGTATGGGATTAATTCTTCTCATAGTAGTTTAAGAAACATATCTACATGTCCATAAGAGACAGAGGATGTGTATAAAGCATCAAAATTAAATAATAATAGTTTGTGAGATGATGAATATGAGGATGATAGTTTTATTTTTAAATCTGAATGTTCCCACGTTGGGATTTAGCGAAGAACTGGACAAAATTTCTTAGTTTATTTCTTAAATCTAAAAATTTTATATGGAACACCATGGTTTGACAGATGAGTTGATTATATAATACATGTTCACAGTTCCCTTACTATTTTATACCCTTTCCTCAATTCTACTAAGCATAGATACATGATCACATTGGCTTGAGTATACATGAAACATTATCCCTTTAATTGATAAATTATTACTCTATGACTAAAATATGCTCTTCTAGTGGAAACAGATGCAATATTTCCTAGTCCCGCTTATTTTAGACAGTATTGAAAGGATCCTAGTTGGTATAAAAGGAATAAAAAATAATCTCATTGGGAGTGATTCATGATTTATTTCTTTGTATGATGTGGTACTTGTATTTTTACTATATTTAATGTTATTTCATTCAAGAATTTTTTATTCAGAAATTACCAAAGCCTTAATGGTTTTCCATATCAACTGGATAATTAGGTGAAGGATGAAAAAAATTTAAATTTATGACATTAATCATAGAGAAACCATATTTTCATTCCACTGAGGGACTAATATGAATTCACATAACTATAGTTCATAGAAATTAGAGTCACTTTTAATATATAGAGCAAAGATAAACTCATCTTGGGATTCATGGGAAAGAGAACCCAACATCATATCAATAAATCAAAATAAACCTCCTTTTTTTAAATGAGCTTTCCATGTCCATGTATGAAATCACTCACTCATTTTTTTAACTCCATACCCATTTTTTAATAATTTATTACAAATTACAAATTAAAATAAAACTTTTTTACAAAACACTTTACAAGAGACCAATTTTTTAAAATTACCACATATTAATTTAAAATTACAAATCTCATCACCAAAAAACATTAAAAATTCAAAAGGTTTATTTTTTAATTTTTAAATCCCCACTTAAAATCTATTATTTTAAATTCTACAAAAAAAAATGACCAATTTTTTTCAAAACAATTAATGGCATACATACCCCATTTTAAAATAACAAATCTCATCACCAAAAAACATTAAAAATTCAAAAGGTTTATTTTTTAATTTTTAAATCCCCACTTAAAATCTATTATTTTAAATTTTACAAAAAAATTGACCAATTTTTTTCAAAACAATTAATGGCATACATACCCCATTTTATATAAAAACCATTAGAATAAAGTAAAAAATTTAAAAATCATACTCAAAACCATCAATAATATATTAAAATTTAAAAATTGTTTCCATGGAAATATGTACACTATGAAATGTTTTAAACTTTATAAGTTCATTTTGAAATCACTTCATGAGTTTAAAAACACCAAATCCATTGTAGTTCATTTTAATAGAAATCCACATTTTTTTATTTCAAAATTGGGATTAACAATTAAAAACATATTTCCTTTATCAAAAC
This sequence comes from Viscum album, assembly GCA_963277665.1. Taxonomy (NCBI): domain Eukaryota; kingdom Viridiplantae; phylum Streptophyta; class Magnoliopsida; order Santalales; family Viscaceae; genus Viscum; species Viscum album. The sequence continues at coordinate 1,676,912,805 of OY728119.1, read as the reverse complement.
TGAAATTTAAAATAATAATGATCATAAAAATACTATGTATTCTGCCACACAATCTAAATAAAATCATGATTAATATACATTTCATAAAAAATTTATAAATTCAGCATAAAAAACATTTTTCAGAATATATGAATAAATTAAAATTTTAAATCCTAAAACCATAGTAAAGGATTTATTAGGTAAGTTATGTCAAGGCTCGAGGATCCTCACACTCTCAGTGATCATTTCTACCTAGTGCACATATTACCCTAGGGATATGGGCATAGGGGGTAGGATTCCACCACTATAAGTGTCTCTCTACATCACTAATGGTTAGTAAATTTTTTTCATTATAGATTCCAATTTTAGGTAGAGCTAAACATGACTAACATGATTTTCTTAGACTACCCACCTAAATTTGAAGGTTCTAATGGGATTCATTAAAAATTTAATCAAGGAACTATTAATTTATCAAAAACTAGTTTCATAAAATATCACACAAGAATCCACAAATCCAAGATTTCACATTCCATACAATTTATTCATGAATCAACATCAAGAAGGATTTATAAATATTTGTGAAATTGAAAACAATTTTCTAAAAATATCACAAGGTTTTAGATGGAGTCTATGTGTGATATTGGACTTAGGTTTGATTTTAATTTATTTGAGTGTGATTAAAATTGAAGGTGACCTAGTACCCAAGGTGAGAGAATGATAATAACTTTGGTTTTCTTGGAAAGGAACCAACAATTAAGTTACACCAAGTATCATGTTTTTATATTGTTTTGGGTGTTTAGGAGATCATGGGATGTTCTGGGTTATTTAGGAATTTTGAAAATGTAATAAGATAGCATGATGATGAGTGTAACTAAGAAATTTCATAGAAAAGTTAGCCAAAGGAGGAATGTATAATGTTTTTTCATGATATTTAGTGTGGTGATAATGAAACAACATCATGCATGTTGTTCACATTATAAATATATGGATGGATTATTGTGTAAATTATGTTAAACATGTTTACTTGTTTTTAAATTATTTATTCTAATAAATTAATTTTTAGACTTGTGTTATTTAATTATTTATATTCTTTCATTTATATATTTTCATGCTTATAAAATCTACAAGCTCCAAATTATTTTAATATCTATAGAGGAATTTATCTATCATATGTTTGAGTTATGTCACCTCGGTTTATTTTTAAAAAGTAACCTGAATATTCACATTTCATAGGACTTTGTTCGAGAAATGATATTATAATTTGGTATATATTTATGTTATGATATCTTGAGTATTTTTAGTAAACTAGAATTTAGTTTTAAATCCTGATTTTAAATGATATGAATATACTTATTTAAGTATTTACTTTTATAGATTGTCTTGTATTGAAAAGGGATTCATTTACCTTCACTATAACCAAAATAAATTATAAGTTAATGAAAAATACCAAAACCTGATTTATTGATTTCATTAGTGATGAGGTAATGGTTGGGTTGATTAAGTGAGATGGAACGATTTGTTGTGACATCATATTATGTATCATTAACGTGTTTGATTTTTTGAAATAAACTAAAAACTTTTTATGTACTAAATAATCCAATACCACTCAATAACCTAGCCCCTATCTAGATATAAACAAGTTAAGCTATATTTTTCACTCATCCAAGATACCATTTAGTTATCCATTAATTCCCACGACCAATAAACCAAGAGAGGATGTCAGAAAGAAATGGAGATACAAATTTTTTGTAACAAAAGAAATATCTTACACCTCACCTCCAACAACCATGCATAGAACAAACCCTTTTACATCATAAATACATTATAAATTTAGAAATATCCCATTAAAGTCACACCAAATACAATGGGTGATCAATGAGGGTCTTATCAGCTATTAACCAATTTTAAAGTTCCAATTGGGATTTTGAACAAAATCTAACTTAGGGTGAAAAGTTTTTTTCCATTCATTTGAAATTCAAAAATTTCAATACATTGGAAATATTTATAAACACACACTTTATATTTCAAACATTTCTTTAAAACTTTATTTCTTTATTTAAAACCCAAAATATGGCCTAAGACCATCATTTTTCATAAACATCGACTTGAAATTCCTCATAAGAATATGATTAAACACTTATCATGATAAAACATTTAATTCAAAGTAATTCAATAAAAATAAAAGGAAACCCCTTTATGAATAGCCTGGAATTAAACCCAAAAAATTTCCTGTAACATCCCAAGCTTCAATGGTATGCTTCTCTTTGAATAATACAGTAGCATGTGTTGTATGCAACTTCGAGTTCTAACACACCACAACCAATCAAACTAGCTGTTATGAGTAGTAATACCCACTTTTTGAAATTTTATAAATTTTATCTTTCAAAATGGACTTCACTTTTGGATTATGAATATTGAAATTACCTTAGGGTGAATTTTTGGTAGTTTTCTGATAACTTTCATATTTTGATGAATAGTGAAAATTACTAAATTTTAATTAAAAACAACTTTTTTAATTGAATTAATTAATAGTGATAAATTATGAATTTGAGTGGTTTTAAAGTATATTTAGAATATATTTTTACCATTTAATACAATTTTGGTAATTGGACATAATTTCACATTTAAACCGGACATAAACAAGTGTCAATCTTTTGATAGTTATTATTTCTTAAAAACATGCTTTTTGTTTTGACAGCGGGAATTAATTTTAAATTAATTTCTGCCACTTCTGTGTTTTGAATTTGGAAAAATGGATTCCATATTTAGAATCAGGAGGTCCAAATTGTATAAATAGGTCACTTTTATTTTTATACATTTTGAATAATTACTTCGGTAAATATTTTATTTACCGTGGTTAAAGGGTAAATCTGGTAAATAAGGGTAAAATAATAATATTATAATAATAATAAATTACCCTAAAACGTGTCCTAACACTATTGGTTGATACATTTCCGACCATGGTAATATTTAGGTCTATTTTGAGACCCCATGGATCCACTTGTAAGTGATAATGACACTTTATATTAATTAATTTAAAGTAAATACAAAAATGACAAAAGCATATATCTTTTAGAAAAACAATTTTTACATAGGGTTATATATGTTATATTTTAGACTATAAATATTAATTAGATATTTAAAAATATTTCCTATATAATGGTATTTTATTTATAATTTTTAGACATTTAATAATTAAATTTATTTATGACACAATAATAATGCAGTATTTTCCTTATTAATGAAAGAATCAAATAATTGGTATTATAAAGGTTAAAATATATATAATTTGAAAGTTTTGATGAAATACACGAATTTTATTTGTTAATATGAATTGTTAGTATTTATTAAATGAGTTTGGTTCGAATTAATAAATTTGTTAAGACTTTAAAAAAATCAATTATTAAATAGTGTCAAAATTGACATAAAAGAGTTTTTAAAACAAATATTATATTATTAATTCATATTCTATTCCTAAAAATCTAAGGTTTTGCCAAAGGACTTATATAATGATAGGTGTATTATTAATGTAACACTCTGGGGTCTCTTGTAAGTATATAGTAAGTTTATTAACCATATAATATAAAAATACAAAGTGACATGGTAAATGTCAAACTAATTAACTAAGAGTTAAAACTAAAAGATAAGGTTAATATAGTGACCCAAACCTATCTAAAATATATTGGATGAAAATTTTTAGACCCATACCCACCTTATACTTTGATTAATCTACTTTTGAGCCATTATAAACTGAATATTAATTTATTATAAATTAATACTTTAATTTTTTGCTAAAGAGCCCCTCCTCCCCCTTATAAAAGGACACCACTTCTAACCAATTCTTCATACCTTCAAAGCCTTTTGGTTTGGCCAACGTCTATCCAAATACCCTGTAAAATATCCTAAATTAATCATATAGGCCTTCATTTAGTCATAAATCCAACCTAAGGATCCCTTTTGATCAAATCAAAAGGAAGAACTCGAAGAAGAGGTAATGTTTTCACCACTCTCTTTCAAGTTCCATTGTTCTTCCACTTCTTCTTTCTTTGTTATTTCCACTCTAAAATAATAAATTTATTGTATTCTATATAATTTTATGTTATTATAAATATGGTACAACCATATTCAGTAATCTATCCATCCTTTGAATGACATGTCACCATGCATGCGTACGTACGGCCTACCGTCTCCACGTCGTGGTGTAATTGTTATTCAATATATTATTATTTGGATGGGTATAATAATGATGTTTAATTAATGTAAATAATAAATATAACATGATAATTATTCTGTATATATGATATACCATCCAATTACATATTATTTTAATATCAAAAGAATGATATTGTCGCTTGTGCGTACGTACGGACTGCCGTCTCCACGAACGCGATGAGAATCATTCCCCATCGTATCCATTCAAGAATAATTTTAATTTTATGGTTAAAAATAATGTTTAAATAATTAATATCATTCTGTATATTAATAATATACATCCCATCCATAACAAATATGGCTCACATAACAAATAATATAAAGGAAAACGAATCCATTAACACCCGAAACGACGATAATACTAAGATATTATCAACAAATCAATGTTAAAAGATCATATATGATATAATATTAATGTATATGATTCTTTTATAATTAAATAACAATTATTTCACCATTATAAAGGAGTTTAACCTACCCTCAACCAAGGAAAAATTACAAAGTAAGGGGTTTCTTATCTCACTTTTAATTCTGTGAGAATTCTATTGTTCACCACTTATTTATTAAATGTGGTGTGTGTAATGCCCATGATTGTATTCATTGTGTAATATAAATTAATTTATGGATATTTAAATCATCATTTTATGATCCTTATTTCATGGGTGTATGTTTTGTAAGTTACCAAATTGATAAGGGAATTTGAAATTTCAATTTCCACTCATTCGGCTTTACGCATACTTCATTGATTATTTTAATCCAAGATTATGTGTGGAATCACTATTAATTTGCTTATGTCATAATTTCCACTCCCCTTTCTGTGGATATAATTTTGATACACATAATCACTCCATTGATAAATTTTCAATTCATCGATATGAACTTGATAAGAGTAATTTTAACTCAATCTCCATTTGTTGAGTTAAATATCAAATTCATTGGTGTTGTTTTTACAAGAATATGTGTGAATGTCCTATGATTGATTTACACTAAATATACAATAATATTGAGTGTATTTATATTTTTCACTCATAATTATGTCTTTTATTTATCCTTAACCTAAGGATATAGTCTTTTAAGAGGTTTCATCTCAATTTACATTCCATTGAGACTTCTTTGTTGCTATACACAAAATCACTTTTATATGGTGTATATAATGTACTTTGACATAGTATATCATAAATCCATTTATTCTCATGATATTACAAAGTTTTTATTACCTCAAATATTTTTATTCAAGTGTCTTTATTTTTGTTAGGAACTCTTTCTAAAATATCATTTTAAAATGTTTTAAAGATTTATTATTCTAAATATTTCTCATTAATATCCATGTTTTAAAAATGGTTTTAAGGATTTATTTATATGGAAGTTTTCAAATAAAAACTCCTTTTAAAAGTTTCAAAGTGTTATGAGACACTTTGATTCAAAAATCTATTTTAAATGGCTTCTTGAAAAATAGTGTGACTTTTAAATGTTTTCAAGAAAAAGGGGATATTTCTCTCAATAGTTTGATGATTATTTTAATCTATGTTAATATCCTTAATTATTCTCGATTGAGGTTAATCTGATGCAATAAAATCTTCCATATTGTATCGAATGAGTTATGTTTGACTCTGTATGTGCTATTTTTATACCATTCATGGTTTGTGGTTAAAAGTATTGACATTTTGTATGCTAGTTTTAATATGAATGTTTATGATATGTTTAAACCTTTTCATATGAGGAATGTATTAAACTTAGTAAGTGACGGGTGGAGCCCGCTATAGCTCCTCGATGAATTGGTTGGTCTCATGAGACAACTATATGTGGAATTGGTTGAGGCCCTTTCCCAATTTTATTTATGGTTTTGGCCGAGACCTTAATCTTTTTTAGAAGGCTTGGCCGAGGCCTTCACAAAATGTTTCAGAATGTCTGGCATTATACATTCCCTCATTATGGAAATAATATTTATGGTTAATATGGTCGTTATACTAGTAGAATACCCATGATTATGTTTTATTATGGAATTATTTACTCATCTCATATTATTTCCATAAAAGTATTCATGTTTATTATTGGTAAATGCATGTGGTTTCAATTATTTACCATGCTTAATATTTATGTCATTTTCCACTGTATTACTTACCCTTACTGAGCGTTTGATCTCACCCCTTTTCTTATGTTTCATTTTCCCAGGATATGAATAAGTTAGTTATGAGTGACCTGCAGTCATAATCTTGGAGGCTTGAATGTTTCTAATGAAATATATTTGTGTTTTATTTCTCTTCAAGCTGTAAAGTTGAACTTATGTATGAATATTGTTTCCAATAATACTAAACTGATCAATATTTCAAGACATGATTTCCTTGTGATTATGCCAATGTTATGTAATAATACACCAACTCTGGGTAACTAGGGTCGGGGTGTTACAGTTGGTATCAGAGGAAGTTTATTACAAACCTTGGAAACTAGATTTAGGTAAACTCTGATTAGAGCACATAGCCCTAAAATAGACTTTGAGAATTAGTATAGAAGAACTTCCTAGAATTTTGGTATTGTAGAGATTTTGTGAGTTTTCTGAGCAATAAATCCCTGTCTGGATACGAGCAGGAAGAGGCAGCTCTGGCATAGATGTACCTAGGGGTAAAACCCGAAAACACCGTTTTGGGCTAGACTCGAATGGGAACTGGTGCACGACAACAGGCCTTGCTACACTATTGGTTACGACACTCCCGGGGGATATGCTTAGGATAATTTACATTTCCTTTACAAACCGATTTGAAGTATTTTAATATAAGATGAGAATAAAATACCTTGGTTAATCCTAAGGTGTTTCAAATTAAGAATATGGTGTCATGATATTCTCTAAATGATTTTATAACTACTATTTCTCACACAATGCTTTCTGGTTTTAGTCAATGGCTGGATTCCAAGGAAGTCATAGTGACTTTGAGAATGATGTACAAGGTGGTAACGGTGGTAGAAATGAGCAACAAAATGGAATATTGATAGGCGTAAAAGATATCATGTTCATTCCAAATCAGTTTTCCAAAAATATGATCAGAAAAATATATATTAACCAACACCTAGACTCAACAAAGAAGAGAAAGGTGATGAATGATAAGAGCTCCAGTAGTGGAGACCATGGAGAAAAGAATCCTCAATTTCCATCATGCAGGAAATGTCGAAGGATACACCGAGGAAAGTGTCTCAATGGAACAAAGAAATGCTTTATGTGTGGGAAAGAAGGGCATAAAGTGAAGAATTGTAGAGGAAAAATGAAGAATACTATGGAAGGAAATAAAAATGGTCTCAAGAATCCATTTACAGTAATTTGTTGTAAATGTAGGGGACCTGGCCATTACCCAAGTGAATGCCTTATTCTATAGGATATTTTCTTGGTCAAAGAAGAGGCTATCTGGAAATAAATGGTTGGAGAAATTTTAAAAGTACTAGTACTCCTTGTTGATGGGATTACTTTGGAAAAAATTTCTCTTGTATTTGTAACCCTGCAGTTTGTCATGTGAAAATGATATTTGAGTAAGACTTATATTTTCTCTTATGGATATAGTTATAAATAACCATTTGGTTTTATATGATCATTGGTTTTGAGGCAATTACAAGTTATTATATTTTGGGATGAAAATTCAAGGTATGAGATAACATTTGTCGTTAAATTATTTTATGGTTATTTTGAGGAATTTATCTCATTTTGGTAATGTTATAAAATATAGTTTTTGAAAAAGGACAACATGTAGACCATGTGACAACCTATTGCATCGAACAAATCTATGGGAATTGAACCCACAACCAAAGTGTGATTTCGATTTATCGCCTACCACTGGACTACGTGAAGTCCCAGGTAAGTGTGACTAATTATTTTTAGTTAAATGATTTTATTGATAAAAAAAGTTGATTTGGGATCTTATGTCTTATCAAATGAATACCCTTAGTATAGGAAAATGATTTGGTGATTAAGTGATAAATATTATTTTGGAAGATGTTTGCTTTGTTGGGAACACTATATGCCCAAGGAAAATAGAATACTATGGGATTTCGTTTGAGGAGTAATGGTGGATTTTTATCTATGTTTTTATTGTGGATTTACTGTTATTTGGGTTATTTATGGAAATGATTAACCTATAATAGAGAATATGTGATTAGGTTAATTACTTTTAAGTATGTGACTTTAATAGTAGTTGATGTCATTTGGAGATACCATTTAACGTGGAAGACTACATAACCAAATTCTTCTAAGTTTTGGGTTTCAATATTATTTTGAATTATATTAATGGATTTTAAGGACAATTGTTTACTGAATTCTATTTATTTAACTTTGGGGTATTGTTGGTTTAATTTTAGAAATTTAGATTAGTGATTCTTTCACTAATGGAATATCCTTTTGGGGGATCATCAGATCTTATAATAACCGTTTTGGTTTTGATTAATATCTAAAGACAAGGTAAATATATAGTTTATCCTTCGTGGATCATGTGATTCTATAAGAAGTTTATTCTAGCTCTTCTAGTGTGACCATGTCTTCTTGAATACTCATCCTTTAAAAATGAGTTAGTAGTAGACATTTATTAAAGAATGAAACTTTACTTAAAAATTAATTATATCTATTTATGTTCTTAGTCAATCTCAGAAATTAATTCCTCATCTTTATGAAATGTAACTTAAAAATTTGTCTGTTTGCTTTTCCTACTGGGAAACTAATGATCGTTTGTCCCATCATAAGTTTGTGGTTTTCTTGTTGTTAACTTTATCCTGATCATATTTTCTATAACTCTCCATTAGAACATGACACTTATTTTATCATCCATATCCATGTTTTTCTACATGGAATACTAGTATAGATTATCTCAGGTGACCTTTGTACTTCTCTTTCTTTCTTTTAAAGTGATAGTTTTATTGACTCTTTTTCCGATGTGGGACTTTCCATTATATTCCCAATCCCAATTTTAAAAATTACAAGAATGAAATTTATTGGGAGGGGAGAATGTAACACCACAATCTTCCATGGTACGCTTCTCTTTGAATAATACAGTAGCGTGTGTTGTACGCAACTTCGAGTTCTAACACACCACTACCAATCAAACTAGTCGTTATGAATAGTAATACCCACTTTTTAATATTTTATAAATTTAATCTTTCAAAATGGACTTCATTTTTGGATTTGGAATATTAAAATTAGCTTAGGGTGAATTTTTTTTACTTTTCTGATAACTTTCATATTTTGATGAATAGTGAAAATTACTAAATTTTTATTAAAAACAACTTTTTTAATAGAATTAATTAATAGTGATAAATTATGAATTTGAGTGGTTTGAAATTATATTTAGAATATATTTTTACAATTTAATACAATTTTGGACATTTTATATAATTTTATATTTAAACCGAACATAAAAAAGTATCAATCTTTTGATAGTTATTATTTCTTAAAAACACGATTTTTGTTTTGACAGCGGGAATTAATTTTAAATTAATTTCTCTCACTTCTTTGTTTTGATTTTGGAAAAATAGATTCCATATTTAGAATCAAGAGGTACAAATTTTTTAAATAGGTAACTTTTATTTTTAGACATTTTGAATAATTATTTCGGTAAATATTTTATTTATCGTGGTTAAAGGGAAAATCTTGTAAATAAGGGTAAAAGAATAATATTGTAATAATAATAAATTACCCTAAAACGTGTCCTAAGACTATTGGTTGATAAATGTTCGATCATGGGCATATTTGGGTCGATTTTGGGACCTCATGGATCCACTTGTAAGTGATAATGACACTTTATATTAATTAAGTTAAAGTAAATACAAAAATGACATAAGCATATATCTTTTAGCAAAACAATTTTTACATAAGGTTATATACGTTATATTTTTTACTATAAATATTCATTAGAAATCTAAAATTATTTCTATATAATTTTATTTTATTTATAATTTTTAGACATTGAATAATTAAATTTATTTATGACACAATTATAATGCAGTATTTTCCTTATTAATAAAAGAATGAAATAATTGGTATTATAAATGTTAAAATAAATATAATTTGAAAGTTTTGATGATATAAACAAATTTTATTTGTTACTATGACTTGTTATTATTTATTAAATTAATTTTTTTCGAATTAATAAAGTTCTTAAGACTTTAACGAAAATCAATTATTAATTAGTGTCAAAATTGACATAAAAGAGTTTTTTAAAAAAATATTATATTATTAATTCATATTCTATTCATAAAAATCTAAGGTTCGGCCAAAGGACTTATATAATGATAGGTGTATCATTAATGGACCACTTGGGGTCTCTTTAAAGTATATAGTAATTTTATTAACCATATAATATAAAAATACAAAGTGACATGGTAAATGTCAAACTAATTAACTAAGAGTTAAAACTAAAAGATAAGGTTAATATAGTGAACCAAACCTGTCTAAAATCTATTGGATGAAATTATTTCTACCCATACTCACATTATACTTTTAATAATCCACTTTGGAGCAATTATAAACCGAATATGAATTTATTATAAATTAATACTTTATGTTTTTTCTAAAGAGCCTCTCCTCCCCCTTATAAAAGGAAACCACTTCTAACCAATTATTCATACCTTAAAAGACTTTTGGTTCGGAAAACCTCTACCCAAATACCCTATAAACTATCCTAAATTAATCCTAGAGGCCTTCCTTTATTCATAAATCCAACCTAAGTATCCCTTTTGATCAAATCAAAAGGAAGAACCCGAAGAAGAGGTAATGTTTTCACCACCCTCTTTCAAGTTCCATTCTTCTTCCACTTCTTATTTCTTTGTTATTTACACTCTAAAATAATAAATCCATTGTCTTATATAAAATTTTATGTTATTATAAATATGGTACAACCATATTCAGTATTCTATCCATCCTTTGAATGACATGTCACCATACGTGCGTACGTACGGCCAACCGTCTCCACGTCGTGGTGTAATTGTAATTCAATATATTATTATTTGTATGGGTATAATAATGATGTGTAATTCATTTAAATAAGAAATATAACATGATAATGATTCTTTATATATGATATACCATCCAATTATATATTATTTTAATATCAAAATAATGATATTGTCACTCGTGCGTACGTACGGACTACCGTCTCCACGAATGTGATGAGAATCATTCCCCATGGTATCCATTCAAGAATAATTTTCATTTTATGGATAAAAATAATGTTTAAATACTTAATATAATTATGTATATTAATAATATACATCCCATCCATAACAAATATGGCTCACATAACAAATAATATAAAGGAAAACGAATTCGTTAACACCTGAAACAACAATAATACTAAGATATTATCAACAAATCAATGTTAAAAGATCATATATGATATCATATTAATATATATGATTCTTGTATAATTAAATAACAATTATTTCACCATTATACATTATTTTAACCTACCCTCAACCAAGGAAAAAGTACAAAGTAAGGGGTTTCTTATCTCACTTTAATTCCGTGAGAATTCCATTGTTCACCACTTATTTATTGTAAGTGGTGTGTGTACTGCACATGATTGTATTCATTGTGTAATATAATTTAATTTATGGATATTTAAATCATCATTGTATGATCCTTATTTCATGGTTGTATGTTTCTTAAGTTACCAAATCGATAAGAGAATTTGAAATTTCAATTTCCACTCATTCAGCTTTACGCATACTTCATTGATTATTTTACTCTAATATTATGTGTGGAATCACTATTCATTTTATTATGTCATAATTTCCACTCCCCTTTCTGTGGATATACTTTTGATACAAATAATCACTCCATTGATAAATTCTCAAGTCATCGATATGAACTTGATAAGATTAATTTTAACTCAATCTCCATTTGTTGAGTTCAATATCCAATTAATTGGTGTTGTTTTTACAAGAATATTTGTGAATGTCCTATGATTGATTTACAGTAAATATCCAATCATATTGAGTGTATTTATATTTGTCACGCATAATTATGTCTTTGACTTATCCTTAACCTAAGGATACAGTCTTTTAAGAGGTTTCATCTCAATTTACATTCCATTGAGACTTATTTGTTGTTATACACCAAATCACTTTTCTATGGTGTATATAATGTACTTTGACATAGTATATCATGAATCCCTTTATTCTCATGATATTAAAAAGTTTTTATTACCTCAATTATTTTTATTCAAGTGTCTCTCTTTTGGTTAGGAACTCTTTCTAAAATATCATTTTAAAATGTTTTAAAGATTTATTATTCTAAATATTTCTCATTAATGTCCATGTTTTAAAAATGGTTTTAAGGATTTATTTATATGGACATTAAAGTTTTCAAATCAATACTACTTTTAAAAGTTTCAAAGTGGTATGGGAAACTTTGATTCAAAAATCTATTTTAAATGGATTCTTGACAAATAGTCTGAATTTTAAATGTTTTCAAGAAAAAGGGGGATATTTCTCTCAATAGTTTGATGATTATTTTAATTTATGTTAATATCCTTCATTATTCTCCATTGAGGTTAATCTGATGCAATACAATCTTCCATATTGTATCGAATGAGTTATGTTTGATTGTGGATGTGCTATTTTTATACCATTCATGGTTTGTGGTTAAAAGTATTGACATTTCGTATGCTAGTTTTAATACGAATGTTTATGATATGTTTAAACATTTTCATATGAGGAATGTATTGGACTTAGTAAGTGACGGGTGGATCCCACTATAGCTCCTCAATGCATCGGTAGGTCTCATGATACAACTAGACGTGGAATTGGCCGAGGCCCTTTCCCAATTTGATTTATGGTTTTGTCCGAGGCCTTAATCATTTTTAGACGTCTTGGCTGAGGCCTTAACAAAATGTTTCAAAATGTCCGACATTATACATTCCCTCATTATGTAAATAATATTGATGGTTCATGTGGTCATTTGACTAGTAGAATACCCATGATTATGTTTTATTATGGCATTATTTACTCAGCTCATATTCTTTCCATAAAAGTATTCATGTTTATTATTGGTAAAGGCATGTGGTTTCAATTATTTACCATGCTTAATATTTATGTCATTTTCCACTGTATTACTTACCCTTACTGAGCGTTTGATCTCACCCCTTTTCTTATGTTTCATTTTCCCAGGATATGAAGAAGTTAGTTATGAGTGACTTTAAGGCATAATCTAGGAGGCTTGAATGTTTCTAATGAAATATATTTGTGTTTTATTTCTCTTAAAGCTTTAAAGTTGAACTTATGTATGAATCTTGTTTCCAATAATACTAAATCGATCGGTCTTTAGAGACATGATTTCCTTGTGATCATGCCAATGTTAGGTAATAATGCACCGACTCTGGGTAACTAGGTTCAGGGCATTACATTTCCTAATCAAATATAAACATTTATCATATGCATACAATAAATAAAAATGAATTTCAAAATGCTTAGGAATTCCATGATTTGTAAAATGAAGGATTAGAAGAAAAAAAACCTCAATAAATTAGAAAGGAGGGAGGAGACTCCTAAATCAAAATGAAGAAAGAGGGAATTTACATTTGAAAACACATGAAAAATGAAATAGGAGAAACCTAAATCAAACTATATGGATGTAGAAACCCTCTTACAGATCCAAGGAGGTTTGACTAAGAATGCAAGAGAAGAGAGGAGTTGAGCCATGAAAACATCACAATAACAAAATCCATGAAACCCAAATAAGAAATGTATTCTTCTCCTTAAGAATTGAGATGGGGGGAAACATTTCTAATGATGGTGGTGAAAAATAATAGTGAATGGAGTTATTGGGAATCTCTTATCTCAAACCTTTAGGTAGTGGTGTTTCATTTAAAGATGTTGTCACTAGTAGAAGAAAGAGTGATCTTCCCAAAAGAAGGTGGAAGTACGATTCCAATCTACCAAGGAATGTGTCTACCAGATCATCTTCTAAGGATTCAAAGGTCATGCTCACCCTGGAGTAGGAAAGGTCGAAGGCAGGGATCCTTAGGATCCTAAATCAAGGTAACTCATAGTTGGAATGGGAAACTGTAGAGAAATATGATTATGACTATGGGAGTGATCCTTCTTATTATTAAAACTAAACTAGTTTATTGGATGAGGGAAAGACTCTCTGTATGACCCCATCTGCCACCCTTATTTCCTTTTTTTCATTATTTTAATGAAGGTTGGGTGCTTTTCTTCTGGAAAGATAATTTTTGTATATTTATTTATAAATATTTATTTACCAATATATTTTTAACATTATTAATGAAAATATAATCTTAAATGCATGCATGTTAAAAATGAAAGAAATTAAATATTTAAAAATGAATACTCATTAAAAAATTTAAAAAAAGGTTAGCTTTAACTAATTAAATATAAACTAATAAAAAAGGAATATATATTAAAATAATAATGAATACATATTGACTATATCAAAACATAGTAAACAAATTAATATAAAATAAATTTTAGAAAAGGATTAAATTCCAAAAAAAATAAAAATTATTAAAAATGAATAAGTAATGCCTAACTATGATAACATTAAAAATAAATAAATAAAATGTATTTATTAAAAACATAATATATTAAAAGTATCATTTCATAAATAGAAATTCTAAAATGAATACTAAAATTATAATAAATTACATAAATATTCGGTCTATGTGTTTCTATATAATATTTTATTAATTATATATATATTTGTGTGTGTGAATTGCATATAAAAATGAATTAATTACTTATATATATGTTTGAAATCAATGTAACACATGTTTGTTATATGTTAAATTGAAAAATCAAACGAGATTCAATAATTTCCATTACTCGATGTAATTAGCCAGTATTTTTAATTAATATCAATTTATAATTGTAAATCCTTCTTCACTAAATATATGATTTTCCAATAATTCCAACCAAAAACTATGCTTCTGACTATTTATTAAATAAAAAAAGTGCAGAGGAGATGATAAGGGTCAAACAAAGGGACTTTTCCTCATCCGTCAAACCATAACGTTACAGATCATAATAAGACATATCATTCCCATAATCAGAGTTATCAGCAGTTTCCCATTCAGATTGGGACTTACCCTGATTAAGGATCTTAAGAATGTCAGAATTAAACACGCCTGATAGCTTAGAAGATCGAGTACACATAGTTCAAGGTGTATTCATATATATATATATATATATATATATATATATATATATATATATATATATCAATATATAAAATATTTCCTAAAATATGATTTATATAACACAAAATATTTATTATTACATTTTATTAATTTTCTATAGTTGTATTTAATTTATATTATTTATTAAAAATTATAATTAATATATATATATATATATATATTAAATTTATTAACTTTTTATTAATAATTGTTTTATTAATAAATTTTTTAATAATTGTGCAATTTATATATTTTTTATTTTTCTCTTTAATTATTATAATTTATTTATTTTTTAATTTTTTGTTTAGTTATTAAAATTTATTAATTTTATATATTTTTATTTAATATATACAATTTATTAACACTTATAATTTATATATTAAATATATGAATAATTATTTAATTAAAAAATAATATTTTTTAAATTAATTGTTTTATTTTTATTTGTTTAATTATTTTGATTTTTTATTATTTTTAGTACTTGTATTTTTTTAATGGTTTGTATAAAAAAATATGGTTATAGATTGGGCCATGTCCTTTAGGACTCGAATATGAAGGTGGGCGTATGAATGAGTTATGCATAGGCTATGCCTAGGCCTACATGGACCCGTGGCAGGCCCATATTAGTTTGTGTAGTGTATGCAAGAGCTCGTCCCAATAGTAGGCATTTGATAAATGGATGTGGCAGAATTATATATAATGGAGTACCCTCCTATGAAATATTTTGATTTGGGATTCGCTCAATGATCTGGATCTTTATCTGGGATAACAATAAAGCACTCATAAAGTGTACCCACTATTAATGTTACAAGTAAAGAGATACTAAAGAGTACCTTTTATCTAGGAAATAAAAATGATAAAGGGTACCTTTTATGATCACTTTTTAGTGCTAATAAAACTTACCCTTTACCTTTGCTTTTTATAGCACTGATAAAGGTAACCTTTATTAGCGCTTTTTCGAGCACTGATAAAGGCCAGGGTTATTAAATGCCAGTTTTTTAGTAGGGTTTTGAATATTAATTTATTTATTTAATTTTACATTATTAATTATTATTATTAATTAGAGTTAATTATATTTAATTATAGTTAATTAGTTTTATTTAGCAATAATTAGTTTTAAGTAGCAATAAATATTTTTAATTAAAAGTATTTAGTTTTAATTATCATTGATTATTTTAAATTATAAGTAATTAGATTTAATTATTAGTATGTAGTTATGATTAGTATTAATTACTTTTAATTGAAACATAAATAGTACTAATTATTCTAACTTACTAATAATGCATAGATCTTAGTAATACGTAATAATAATTTGTAGTAATTTTTAATAATTAACAATAATTAATATTTACTAGTAATTAACACTACTTTTCAGTAATTAATGGTAAATATTAATTATTTATAAAAATAGTAAAACATAGTGGTAATTGGTACAAATTAGTGTCATTATATAAAATTAGGGATAATTATTAGATATTAGGGGTAATTATTATAAATTAATGATCATTAGTAGAAAATGTCGGTAATTAGTAAAATTTGTGGTAATTATTATACATTAGTGGTAAATATTAAAAAATAGTGGTCATTAGAAAAATTATCGGTAATTAATTGAAATTATCAGTAATTAGTAAAATTAATGGAATTTATTATAAATTATCAGTAATTATTAGAAAATAGTTGTATTTATTAGAAATTAATGATAATTAGTAAATAATAATGGTAATTAGTATAAATGAGTGGTAATGACTATGATTTATTAAATATTATCATAAACAAGAGACAATTACTAAAAATTAGTGGAAATTAGAGATAATTAGTAAAAAATAACGGTAATGAGAAGAAATTGGTAAAAATTATAGGTAATGGACATCATTTGGTAAAAATTATCAATAATGATCGATAGTTAGTAAAAAAAATATTGGTAATGAGTGTTATTTAGTAAAAAAACTAGTAATGAGTGGTATTTAATAAAAAATACCATTATTGATCGGTATTTAGTAAAGCAATACCTATAATGAGTGGTTATTAGTAAAAAATACCACTAATGAGCATTAATTAATAAAAATTATTGATAATGAACTATATTATATAATAAATATTATTAGTAAGAAGTATTTAGTGAAAAATGATAATGAGTGGTATTTATTAAAAAAAATATGGCAATGAGTGGTAATTAGAAAACAAATACTGGGAATGAGTGGTAATTAGTAAAAAATATTGGTAATGAGAAGAAATTGGTAATAAATATCGTTAATGTGTGATAATTGGTAAAAAAAACTGGTAATGAGAATTAATTAGTATAAAAATAGTAATGAGTGGTAATTAGTAATAAATACAAGTAATGAGCGGTGATTAGTAAAAAAATATAGGTAATGAGCGGTAATTAGTAAAAATATCAATAATGTGTAGTAATTATGTAAATTTTAAAAAAAAATCTACCCATTTTCTTTGATTCAATGGAACATTTGATTCAAAAAATTTCTCATGAAGAGAAATGTGGAAGGCCAATACAGTTCTGAAGGATGTACCTATAAGATAGATGCATACAGAAATTGAATAAAAATCTATATAATAAGGCATCAGTTGAAGGGTCAACTATAGAATATTATTTTTAGGAGGAATTTTTTTTCTGGTCCCATTATTTCTAACCCAAATATCGTTCAAAAATAACTGAATGATCCATAATAAGGGAAATGTTTATGATTCAATGAACATTCAATTATTATTATTTATTCATCATGAACTAGGCATTGGTGGAGTTCATGAACAATGTTTTTTAGATGAGAGCATCACAAGGATCATACATATGTTCTGAACAATTGTGAAGAAATGAAATGATTTATACAATGATTACAACTATTACCAATTCTATAAATGTTTTTCAAAACTAAGTTAATATTTTTTTATTTGTAAATTATATGATGATCTTATCAAGAAACAGTTTCCACAAATTACACCACCTACCCTTGAAATATTTCAGCAACGTAATTTTTTTAGTTGGTTTCAAAGAACGGTAAAGTAAATTATTTATTATTTTATATATGAAATCATTTTATTATTTGTTATATTTATAATTGGTTTCCAATTTATCAGGTATCACAACATGTAGGTAAAATTTATAATAGATTGTGTGTATTGAGTAACCCACTATCCAAACTGGTAAAATCATATAATATATATGTGATTAATGGTTTCTGATTTCATATATATGAATATGGTGAATCGAAAAATAATGTAATGATGTTTAAATTTCATTGTTTTGATACTGATAGAGGATTTTGTTTTCACCCACTCTATAGAATCATCAACATTAAATATAAAATACTTTTTTAGAAAATGAACTATTTTTAATGGATCATCAAACATGAGAAATTTATTATTCAAATTATTGTTATACTTCAAGAGAGTTAATTCATTAGTGGAGCATTATAAAAATGAAATACCATGAAAATCAATTTATGAAATTTGAATGTGGTTCTATTGAAGTGAAATTAATTAAAATATTTCAAGAGACGACACCAAATACATCTTTTCAATGAAGGAACTTGAATATTGATGATGAAACCCCATAGTTATGGTTCAATAGTGATGATGATGTTGATGATGTAACAAGCAAATTTGAATAACAATGGTTAAAGAATCACATACTCACAGGGAAATTGATACTCTGGAAGAAGATGAAGATATTGACACTGTTGTATAAGAAGATGAGGATGAAAATGAAGAATGAAATGATGACATGTTTTTTATAGTCATAATATATATATATATATACTCATCTTTAATTATTTTCTGAAACATTTTATTCATGTTCCAGATGGCTGAAGAGACTTATTATTGAAATATTCATTTGAGAAACCTGATATTACAAAGTTATGTTTTTACAAGTAGATGTACACTAACCCTATCACTGGAGATAATACAAGTGGTTTACAATGTTAGATTGTGGTCAATACAATTTTTTTAAAAAAAATTAAAAATAATAATATTTTAAATATTATAATTTTAAATTTCATTTGAAGGAGTTATATATGGCCACGAATTCTCACAAAAATTATGAGATTCAATACAGGACTGAGGGTCAGGTCACTAGTGTAGTAGGATTTGATGACGTGACATGGATGAAGGTGACTCAATCTGAATTCAAGAAAGGCTAGGTTATTGGTATCGGTTATTAATTGATGCATGGAATTTATTATGTTTCTAATGTGTTGTTTTTGTCTAGCTTGAGTGGAGCTTGTGGAGATTCATTATATTCTTCTGTAGTGTATGAGGAGAAGATCCAAGCTCAGCATGATGTTATAGAGACTGTACCTGATTGGTAAGGGCTCCTGCTTGGCATCCAAGAGACCTAGGTTCAAAACTGGGTGGAGGAGAATTTCTGGGTACTGTAGCAGTACTGTAGAAGGTATTGTTTGGTACTGTAGCAGCCAGAACTATTTACCCGATTTGGGATTTTGGGCCACCAGTTTGGGCCTACGGGTCTCAAGGGCCTTCGAGCCATTAATGGACTTCGGGCCACAGGGCCTTCGGGCCATTGAAGACCATGAAGTAGCCCAGTTCAAACAGAGAAGTCCCCAGAAGAGAATCATAACAACAATAGCAGTCACCAGAAGCAGAGCTAACCGGATTGGTAGAATGAGAGGGTATGTCAACTACCATTGGGACCAAGCACCGTGCAGATTTATACGGGGCAATGCTAGCCGATCAGCAATGCAGGTGGGGAGCTAAAGGCGATCAATTATGCAGAAGCTGGGGAGGGGTAGTTCTAGTGGGCTGGGCCTACGGGTCATGTATTGGGCATGGTATGCCTCTGGGCCTTCGGTTCATGTATTACGGGTCATGTCGGTCCTTGTGCCTTGGGTCTACGAGTCATTTTCAGGTTCCCCTTCAACCCTTAAAAGGGGGATTATCTATAATTAAATAAAAAAGAAGACCTTCCAGCCATTCGGAGTAGGAAGATTTCAGTCAAAATAATGTGCAACAGCAGGAGGAGCAACGTTAATCACATGGGCAACAGTAGTAGTAGATGATGGAGTACATGGGATGCTTGGATCAGGGTATATGGATGGAATTCCTTCCTCCACATCCTCCAAAGGACCCTCCCACTACTCAGTGATATATGCCTTTTTTACACATTTATTATTATAAACATTTAAATAATCATATTTTTTAATATTTTTATTAATTTTGATATTTATAGGTTTATATTTATTGTTTTATTTATATTATTGTGATGTTTTTTATTTTATAAATTTTAAAAAAAATTATCTTTTTTTAAATTTTCTAAATTTTTTAATGTTTTAATTTTTTTATATTATTTGTGATGGGATTGATCCCCTATAATAAATAATTATTTTTGATGGGGTGTAGTTCCATCGCAAAAAATAATTTTTTGCGACAACCCATCATAGAAAATAGGTTTTTCAATATGATTTTTTGCTTCATTCCATTTGAAATGGTATCCTACTTCAAATGGTTATTTATATGGTTTCCCATCACAAATATTTAATTTTCCTATAGTGATACTTTTATATTTTTTTGGTTTCATGCATGTACTTATATATAGTTTTATATAATTAAAAATATGTATATTTTTAAATAATTATAGTAATATCATGTATACTAACACATACCTATCATTGAGTGTGGAAAAAGATAGTTATTTTTTCCCCTAAGGGTGTATTAGTAGTGGTGACCAAATTCATCTCCCAGTATTGGTTTTTTGAATCAAGATGTTGCAAATGTAAAAGTAAATTAAAGAGTAGGAATTAAATGACTAGTCATTAAAGAACATGTTCTGTGAAGATCATATTAGGGTAAGTGATTGGGTTTTAGGCTTGGATTTCATTCTATAATAATATCATGATCTCTTTTGAAATTAAATCTTTTATTTTAATTAATTTTTTTTAATTAATGAACTAAAAATATTTTATCCTTTTCCATCCTTGATTACGATTGATTGATAGTGAAAATAATCCACCCAGTTTCCCTGGTTGGACTATTCTCCTTCCTAAGTGTGAAATTCATAGTGGGTCTCCTTTTTATCACCAAAGCAATTCCAAATCATGAATTTAGTGTCCCAAGTTCACAAAGGAGTCCGCTATGTCTTCCATATGTGTTTAGTTATCACTAAACACTTCTCTTACTAGCCCAATATCACCCAATTAGTGTGATCCAAAAAGAAGAAGAGGGAGAATAATTTTTTTAATCAAATCAATATAGAATTTTCATATTTGAAATAAGAATACAATCATATCCCATTAAAATTAATAAATAAATAATTGAAATCCATTTAATAAATAAAAAGAGATAAATAAATTGATAAAAACTAGGAATCCAACATTAAATAGCTCACATCCCCTGTGACTAACCACAGAAAGGGTATTCCCTTCCATTAAAAGGAATATAATGGGGGTGTATAAGGCAGAATTCATATTATGGGTAAAACAATTATAGTAAAAAAAGTGCCCAACAGGTGCAGGGAGTGTTTTCTCTTTGATCCTTCAATCATTTTCTATGGCGTATCCCCCTTTATTTATAGAGGGAGGTAACCTATTAATATATATAGTTTGAATATTTATAAATCTTTGAGGATGTTGAGTATATCATTTAAAATATATTCATTATTGAATATACTTAATTCCTAAGTGTTTCCAATTTTTATCAATGAGCTTCAATTCTTAGTGACGATAACATCATCCACCATTATCCCATTGGTAGATCATCTTCCACCCTTGATTCAATGGTAGATCATGTGATACCATTGGGAAATGGTATCATGTGCTACCATTGGAAATTATTTTCTTAATCATTAATTATTGCTTATTCTTTC
Organism: Viscum album; assembly: GCA_963277665.1. Lineage (NCBI taxonomy): Eukaryota > Viridiplantae > Streptophyta > Magnoliopsida > Santalales > Viscaceae > Viscum > Viscum album. The sequence goes on along the minus strand of OY728119.1, from coordinate 1,676,890,614 downwards.
CCTTGAATACATCTTTTCTTTATCCTGCTTGATTAATGGAACTCTTTATTGACTCAACCTTCTCCATTATTGGTGTGTGGTAGTTTCAACAGTGGATCAAGCATGTATTCCTTCCTCATCCTCCACTTGGGATAAATGGGTGGCAATACTCCAACTTCATGAAAATGGAAATAAATACTGTGTCAAGGGAGCTAGGGAAGTAGTGCATAACCATTATAGCCAAGGTCTTGGTGGTGATCATTCCATAGAAAGAGTCATGGTAGATACTTCCTCTCGATCCACATTTGGCTCAATGGTAGCTCATGTGCTACCGTTGTCCAAATGGTAACTCAACCAAATGTGATTCAAAGTGCCTTGGCATAGTAGAGTAGTGTGGAGGATCTCTTGGATAGTGGACATTTTTAGTTATTTATACCCATTCTCAAGATTCATTTGGAAGTAGTGGGGATCCTAGTGGGAAGGGATGGTGATCGGTGGTGGCTCCTCCAGATTCTACTGCTGACTTCATCGGTGGAAGTGATGAAGGATGTCATGGAAACATTGATGGAGATAAGAGATAGTGGTTCCTCTAGATAATTTCTAGAAGGAAATGTGGTAGTTAGCCCGACAATAGTGCAAGTTCTACCATTGGCCTGGCGGTAACACAGGTGAGACTATTTGACTGGTTGTAGCACATATGTTTTCATTGGTTCCAATGGTGGCATGGAATTTGATAGTACATGGTATTTTCTGGTGGTGTGTAGTGGTGTAGTAGTTTGGTGTTGTAGTGTGTGGAATCATGGTAGCATGGTGGTGGTAGTAGCATCATCCTTTAATCCTCCTACCTTTACATCGGTCGGAGGGAGCTTCAAAATGTGCACCCCGAGGGCTTCCAAGGTCCAAGAGGTGATCCTAAGTGGTCTTTGGATTTGGTGATGACCTATGGATCAAGATTGATCTTGAACAATGGTGATCATGGAATTCTCCAACATTCTAGTGTTATCCAGATTCATCGAGGGGCATGGATGGTGGAAGAGTTTGGTGTTATAGGATGTGGTTGTGGAGTGGGATAGGGATGAAGTCGTTTGAATTAAAAATGAATAGTACTAGATAAACTCACATCCTACATCAGAAAACTATATCCACTCTGCGAGCTCTTAAATAAAAAGATGAGGCCTCCACCCCCCCCCCCCCAACATTGAAGTCAGATGGGGGTTAGAGGACCCTTGATCACCACCATGGGTAGCCCCATCTTGGTTAGATATTCTTCTTGTCCCTTTCTGGGTTTCACCACCATAGTTCAGTGTATCTAGGCTTCAACCTAGTAGCAACACCAACCAATTTGACTGTTATGGGACCAGCATTGTCTTGATCCCTTGTGTAGGCTCTACCACTAGTTTTTTGGCCTTCCCATGGCCCTGCATAGTTGGGTGGACCTTATGGGCTGCCTATGAGGCGTGCATGGCCTTAGGTAGAGGGTTGTCCTAGTTGGACAATGTTTTATATAAAAACCGAAAAAACATTAAAATGCTCTAAATAAAACGTTTTTATTATGTTAAAATAAATTAAAAACTCAAATCCATAACAAATTATTTCTTTTAGATCATTTTATTTCCAAATTTTAAATTTCTAATATTTTAGTAAAACATTTGAAGTTTGAGTGAATTATTCTTTAACATCATTCAAAATCCATTAAAAATGGTTAACATTATGCTTAAATAATGATTGTGTCAAATACCCCCATTCATAAACCATGCATGTCCTCAAGAATATAATATTAACTTTTAAAATAAGAGGGAACCTATGTTACAATCATTCAAATCATAAAGCAATAAAATAAAATGATTATGAATGTTAAATTAAACTTTAAAAAATCCTCATAAAATATCAATTCAAATTTATAGTTTTTAATGAACAAATCAAATCTATTATTTTACGTTTTCCCATTTAAAAATGTTATTAATTATCTTCTCATTTATTCAAACTCCATAATTTATCATTATCAAACATTCCAAATCATGATTTACCTATCCTTTGAAATTTCTCTCTAATCACTCATAATACAATTCATGTTGAGTTGTGATCATATCATGAGAACATGCTCCTTATCCATAGTCTTGTAAAGGACCTATTTTATCAAATTTTTAAATAAAAAAGTAATAAAAAATCGTGAGGACTTTTCAATCAAGTTTCATATGACTCTAAGCCTTAAGGTTGGTGGTAGTTGATGTTTAAAAATTAAGGATCAAGGAGGAGGTTTATATTTTAAAGTACAATGCATGATATCCAAAGTAAAATCCTAATGAAATTATCCCCTTCAAATTATGACAAATACCAATTACCAAAACTCAAATTAAAGGTTATTATCAATGAAAACATAATGGATGATGTGAACCTTCTTAAATTTATCTTTACTTTTATACATTTTTCTCTTCTTAAAATAACCTTTTTCATTTTTTTCAAATGTTATTCTTATAAATAAACCTCACATCAACCAAATAACAACATATAATAAAAATAAAATGAACAATTTTGATGATTTTTTATTCTTCCAAGTCATAAACCATCCCTATTTTTTCTTTTTTTAGAAGGGAAAAAGGTGAAAGTACAATGTAGGAATAAAAAACCATTCTCATTACACAAAGATGCACCCCCAATATTTTTACTTTCAAATTATTTCATACTATATACCTTGAATTACCTTAACCGACATAATTAATCATTAAAATATCATGGAATATACTAAAATGATGGTATAAATGGAAAAATATTGCTTAAAACATGGCTCATTCCAAACAAGAGAATTCATGGTCTCCATGGGATAAACAATGATTGATATAAATGTGGTCTTCAAAGTTAAGGGATTTTTGAAAGATGACTCGCTCATTTTAAATGTGGATTTTCATATTAATTATCTGTAATAAGTTTTGGTTTAAGTTATGATAGGTGGCATGTCATAAGATCACTCATGAAATATGATCAAGATAAAATAGGAAGTAATTTTTCTAGAAACCCTCTCAGAAATGGGATATATGATTTTATATAATCACTCAATTCATGAATATAATGAAATTTTAATTCACATAAATTTTAGAAATTAAAAGTGTGAAAAATGGTAGTGAATTTTTATTTACATGAATAAACTAATTCTATCAATGCATGAGTCCTCATTTTAATTTCCCTTATTCACTTTAATCATTAAATTATCCATTTAATTGAATAATTCTCAATATAATTGAAATATGAAACATGGAATCACTTGATTTATAAGAAACTCATGTCTCATATATAAGTCATGTAAAGAATAAATTCAAGTGTGGGATTGCATTTTTTTTAGGTTAACATAATTGCTGTAATTTTCAGTTCAAAACCGATTTTTAGAAACATGTGGGATTATATAAACATAAATAATGAATGAATGATATCCCAATTCACATTAATATTTTTCTCTACATAATTCCCTATTCAGTGTATTCTTTTTGAATTCCTTTATGGTGGTCCTTTGAAACAATTCATATTAGTTTAAGATACATTCTACTAAATATTGAGGGATTAAGGGAAGAGGTGAAAAAATCCTAAATCCTAAGAAAATATATCCTAGAATACATAGGGTATGAGAATTATTTCATGGAAACATCCAAACAGAGAGAATGGTGGTGATCAGTAGAAAATATTGAGGTGGTTACTTCCTCATAATCCATCATTGGATCAATATTAGCTCAACTTGTAGTGTTTAAATGTGTGCACGATATCATTGTCGTACCCTATGCATGCCAAGATCTCTATTGAGGTTATTTTTGTCAAATTTATTTTAGGTTTTATATATATTGATGTTTTCAGGAAGTATTTATTAAAGTAATTGATTGTCTATGAACCCGAGTAGACTTCGGTGTTCTTTGAAAATAGCAATGTCACTTTTTTGCATACTATCGATGAAAAAATCCTCCCCAAAATACTGGACCTACCCATGATTTACCTGAATTCTCACCCTTTATAGAGGTTGAAAAAGATTAGGATGGGGCCTTTTCAGGTATGAAGGTCCCCACACCAACTCTTCAAGTAGGCTATTCATTGTAGGCTAGGTCTCTACCCCATGTTAGTAATTTCACTATTGATGTTTTCCTTTCCTATAGATGGAATTATTATGCTCCTTTAGTTCCCTAGAAAATCACTAGCCCATTGGTCAAATCTTATAGTCCTCCATAAATTATTGAGCCAGTGGATTCTTAGAGATCTACTGTTACTACTACCACTTTAGTCAGCCTAGATAAATAGGTTCTTCATGACTCAAATAGATGTGGCTAGTTGGTCTATTGGGTTGTCATAGGACAAGAATCTAACAAGTATTTTGAGAAGTAATATCATTCATGTGTTGAGATCAGGAACTGATTTTTATCATCTTTAAGAGGATAAAGAGGAAGGTGAGAATTATAAGAGATTAGAATACAAGAAGAAGAAGAAATAGGCAAAAAGAGGCTAGAGAGGAGACAGAGGGATCCTACGAGGAGTCATCTGAAAATGAGGATTCACTATTGGATGAATATTACTTTCTCTTTGGATTGGAATAAGAGTAAAAGGTTATTATTGGGGTGGGGGAACACATTTACTTTTGGGAAAAAGGCATATAGTTACAATAATTATTCCACATTACCCAAACCCATGATGACCAAGAATGCATGAAAATTGATTCCGGCAATAGATCCAAGAAAACATCAGGTTTATGGATTAAAATATATGGGTGAGGATTTGGAAGTTCATCTTGAAGCTATTCAAGGGACTCCTGATCATTTCAAGATTAATTTGGATGAAGAACAACTTGTATATTCATTTGTTATTGAGAACCATGACCTAGGTATTTCTCAAGATGATGACCCTAGGGACCAAAGTGATAAAGTAAAAAAAAATTACCCTCTTGTTTCTCTAAAAAAATGATTCATTCATATGGTATTTTTGGCAAGGCATATCTAGAGGAATTACCTAAATCATAGCACATTCTATTTCTCCTATAATTAGAATATACACCTCATAGATTTAAGGGATTAAAACTATAGTTCCACCAATTTTACTAAAAACATCTAAATGTAATTTTCTAGACTCTATCCCCATAATTTTCATTGTTAAAGGTTTCAGGTGCAGTGGAAGAATCATATAGGGAAATCACAACTCATATTTTTTTTCAAGAACGATGACTAATTCAGGAACTACACAATGATGAATTATTTGATCCATAAAATTTATTCAAAGAATAAAAAAATGTAAAAAAATAATCAAAGTACATGATCACATATTATTTATAAATAAAGTAGGGAATTAAAAATTACCATGGGAGAAATTATTTCTTTTTTGATGGATCTAAAAACATATCTACATTGTACCATTTTTGCGTTGTGTGAATCAAGAATAGATTCCCTCCAGTGGTGATTCACACATATTCCATGAACCTCCTAGTTTCATCTTAGGAATCTACAAGTTTTATCATAGAAGATCCAAACACTAGCATCGTTCATCACTAATCGCCATGTGAATCGCTTCAAGGAATGATTCTCCTCAATCTCTCTAGAATGGAGAGTGGTGGTGGTAGAGGATATCTCTTTGTTCTTGAGGTAAATATTTGAGAGGGAGATCTATAGGGATTTTAGAGGATTCCCTCTATATCTCATTACGCCCAACACAAAAATAAATTGTCTCTATTAAGAAATTAATATCATTGGGTTTATAAACCACTAGGATTAGAAAATAATAATTTCAAATGTGCCATTATTATTTCTATAATATCTATATAACCCCATGTCTATAATAATAATATTAATATTATTATTATTATTACTTATTACTTATTGATATGATTTAAACCCATGAATTAAATAAAATATTATTTTTTAAGATGATATTGAATATATATCATTTTTTACAAGAACATTAAACTCGGTCCGCCATTACTCCACAATATATTTCAGGCCTTGAATAATGAAAATTAATTTAATTAATAAATATCACTAATTTATTCTCTAATAAATAAATAAATATTATATTCACCAAATTGAAAATATATATTTATTAAATATTATACTCACATAATACTTTATAATAACTAGTGGTGGAATATATAAGATCAAGAAATTATGAATAATTTTTAATAAAACATGAGAGAATAATATTTATTTAACATTATAAATAATAAATAAAAATATATTACTTAACTAAGATTCTACATAAACTTAGTGTGTGAACCTATAGACCTCTTTCTATGTGGTTTTAGGTGAATCAACCTAAATTCCAAGGTTAGCATCTAGAAACACAACAAGGTTCTCATATAAAAAGAGGTTAATGTTGCGACTACATAATTCCTCCTACGAACACTTAATGTGTAATATTATCTCATTATCATGGTATCTTTAATCAAGCAGGTTGCATACTGGTGCGATCATCCTATGTGTTCAATGGATCTTTCTATTAAATTTTAGAAATAGAAATTTTATATGCAAAACCATGGTCATGTGTTTATTTAGGCTATCTCATTTCCATCAAAGGAATTGATATATCAACTTCTTTTAAAGAACATAAGGTATAAATCATTTATCATATTATTCTTTAATGAAATATTACTTGTTAAGTACCCAACATATCCTACCTCGTTGAAAACACATGTCTACATGATTTTCATCAATACATCAAAGTATGGAACATATAATAATCATTAATAATTATCTTAAAGTCTAATGATCAATAAACATGTGTGAATATAAGAGCATACAATGGCACATATAAATTTGGATTTCCTACAGATGTGAATTATTATAATAATTTCTTACATTGTAAATTACATTGGGTGAACATAAAGTGAATGTGCCTCAAGGTCGAATGAGTCTCTACCACTTTTATCCTATATCATTTGTGTCCTTCAAATTATTTCATCCAACTATATAACATTTATTTAAGAATATTTTCGTGGCACTTTGGGGTTCTCATCATAGCAAGGAACTATTATGAACTTCATTGTGACAACTACTCTTAGGACATTATTAAATACTATGTCACATAGTAGAACAATAATGATGTGATAATAAGTTTATTAATATTCAAAACAATGAATACAAGTTATCATAATGTAAACAAAAGTTGGTTCTTGGGAACCAACTCCAACATACTACCACTTGTACTAGATCCAACTACTAACAACCTTTATTCCCCTAGATCTCCCTTGATACTCATTCTTTTGTTGGGATAGGCCTTTATTCAAGGGGTCCACCACATTTTCTATTTTGGGAACTATTCTTATTGGAACTTCAACCCTTTATGAAAAATCCATCAATAGGTGATACTTCCAAAGTATGTTATTTGTCTATTGGTGTGACCTTGGATATTTTTCATGATCCACCACTCTATTATTGTCACAATACAATGTGATATAGTATTTATTGTTAGGTAGCAAATAAAACCTTTGTAAAATGTTTATCATCCAAATTTCTTCCTTTTATGCATCATAATCTATTATATACTCAAACACTATTGTAGAATCAACGAAAACTAGCTACTATGAAGTCTTATAGCTCCCAGATCCTCCATTGATAACCTTAATAGAAGAAAAATGTTTTTCTACTAGATTATCTTGATATCTACCTACTATTATAAATGAAAATTAAACATAAAATATAGTACATAACATGAGATACATGACTGGTCCTTTTATTGAAGCATATGAAAACATACTCATTCTCTATTTCTCATATTCTTTTTGAGGACACATTTTCTTAAAAATTTGTATACCATGTAAAACTAGAACCCATATCCTCTTGTATTATTACATACCAATGCACTTTAGTATTTTCTAAATGTATGTACTTTGACTTATCTTAATAACTCTCTTGGTTCTATTAAGAATGATCTTGATGCCTAAAATATAGGCTATTTTATCTAAGTCCTTAATGGAGAAACACTTGTTTAACTAGTCCATGTCTAAGTATGATATAGGTATTTTATTTCCAATATTTAATATTCCATCAACATATACTACTAGGATAATGACTACATTCCCACTAAAACTCTTATAAACACATGGATCACATTCATTCTTAATGAAACTACATTATTTTATATATTAATTGAATTAAATCTTCAATGACCCTGATGATTTCCTCAATCCATAAATGGATATCTACAAATTTAAAATCCTTTTGGAATCATCTAGAGTCACAAGATCTTTTAGTTGTGTCATGTTGACATCTTATTAAAGGTTCCCATTAAAGAAATATTTTTTGACATCCATCTAAAAAATTTCATAGTCATGGTAAGCTACTATAGAAAGTCGAATTTTGAAGGATTTAAACAAGGAAACTTGTAAAAAATATCATTATAGTAAATTCCTTTAAGTTGTTTAAACCCTTTATCCACTAGACTTTCTATATAATTATTTTCTTTACCTTAAATTTCTAGTTTTTTATTGAATTCCCATGTTCACCCTATGATATTTACATCAACTGGTGTATTGACCATAATCCAAGCTTTGTTTTGATACATGGAATCCATTTCAGAATTCATCGATAATTTCCATATTAACCTTCTGAGCTCTCTACTACATCCTTGTAGGAGTGTGGTTTATCATGGTTTACCAATAATTATTCACCATATCCAGTGACCAGTAAACAATATCTAAGGTTCTCTTACATATTTAATTCTCCTACAAAGTACTTTTGTTTGAGTAACAACTTATTCTATGGGGGCCTATGAAATTTGGTCATGTACCAACTCTTGTGTATCTTGAGCATCAAATTCATCATAGTAAATTTTTCTCCTAGTATCCTTTTAGGATGTGATCCCTCTCAATAGGTATGGATTGAAAGGATACAATCACTTTTTAGTCTGAGGAGTCTTATAGGTAGTATACATTTTTTACTTAGGATTCCCTATAATGATACACTTTTTGACCTAGGGTGGATGTGTTTTTATAAGAAGGCCATAAAAATCACCACACAACCCCATAATTTTTTATTTGAAAAAAAAGTATTTATTTCCACATCATAACTCAAACGTAATTATATTCATTACTTTAGGTGGTAGTTAGTTTAATATATATGCCTTAGTTTGTAATTCATATTCCAAAAAGGATAACAGAATATCTTCATGAATCATCATCAACCTTACCATGTCTAATAAGGTATGATTCCTCCTTTCAGTAAAACTATTATATTATAGTGTGTAAGGTGCATTGAGTTGATTTAGAATCCCAAACTCCCGTAAAATGTCGATAAACTCTTGGTTAAGATATTAACCACCTTGAACTATTTGGAGATTCTTTATATTCTCTCAAAGATTATTCTCTTCATCATTGTCAAATTATTTTAATTTCCTAAAGGAAATGGACTTATACCTCATTAAGTAGACATAAGAATATCTACTCAAGTAAAACGTATGATTATACTGAAAATGGTCCACACACATCAGTGTGCAAAATCCTAAAATATTTGTGGCCCTTAAACCCTATCCACTGAATAGTCGTTTAGTCATTTTTCTTTGAAAACAAGTATGAAATCTTTCAAGTCACTTCTTCTTAAAAGAGTCCAAATAACCAACATGGAAGATCTTTTTCAAACACTTCTCATTTACATGACCAAGATAGTGATTCCATAGTTGGGTGTTATATGAGTCTTGTGAACATTATTTGTTATATGTTTCCAATACATGGTTTTTTTAATATAATACATAGAACATTATTTAAATGTGCCATGCCATTAAATATGTTGTCTTTATAAAAGACACAAATTTTATTCCCAAATTTAAAAATAAAACCATATGTATCTAGAAAATATACCAAAATTTTGTTCTTGTTGACTATTGATACATAATAAAAATCTCTTAAAACCAATATCATTTATTTTGAAAACAAAATAAGGTAGTCTATAATGGTTAGATCGTCCAACCTCACACCATTGGCCTCTCACAAATCCACCTCTCCTCTAGAAATATTTCTAAATATACTTGGTTCCTGAATTTGGATATATATGTGATCACTATAAGCTATATCTAATACCTAATGAGTACATATTGAAATATTACACTCGATAACAAATGCAAATTTAGCTTACCCTTACTTTTGGGTGTAGTTTATCTTCCAGTGGCCTTTCTTGCCACATGAAAAACATACTTCTTCTTTTTTACATACCCTACCTATGGATCTTCTTCTTCTTGGAAGGTTGGTGCTTAAGAGTTTTATACTTTTAATGAGTCTTGGGCCCCTTAGACTAGTCCTTCATTTTATTATTCACCATAAGGACTATGGGGTTTTCATGCCCCATTCCCTTATCCACTTGGTGAACTAGATTAAGTTGTTATGAAAGAATATTATAATTATTTTTCATGTTATAATAAACAATAAAACTGGATTAATTAGGTAGTGATGAAATTATGATGTCTATATGAAACTCATATTGGAATTTAATCCCTAAGATGTCTTATCTTTCATTTAATCTAATAATAATGACTACATGAGGCCCATACAGTGTCAACTATCTAAGATTAATTATAAACAAAGCATTACAGTTCTTGAATATCTCGTATCCTACCTTCTCATGATAGAGATTCTGAAGGTGAGACACTATACTAGACACATCCATGTCCACGTTTTTTTAAGAAGCTCATTGGTCATGGATGATATCATGAAACACAAGACTTCTATAGAATCATTCAAATGTTTCTCATAGAGATATAACTATTCCTCACTATCCACTTTACTAGGTGATTTATTAATAGGTTCTTCTAGCACATATAATTTCCTCTCATGGTGTGGGATAATGCGTAAGAGACTTTTTTACACTTGTAAATTTGTTCTGTTGAGAATTTTATCCTTCTCAAGTATGGATCACAGTGATATGTTTGATATCATGTATATTTCAATTTCTATAGATAAAATAAGAAGAGTTTTATTACATTATCTAATAAAATTTAGGAAAACAAAAAAATATTATATTTATTAATATCCCACAATTGATACACAATAGAACTTACCATTAGAATTAGAACATCAAGTTGCTCATAAATTCTAGTGTGGCAATGAATCATATTCCCCTTCTCATCTCCCCAACATTGATCGGTCAAAGAACATGAATGGTTTTATATTGGAATTCCAAATTCCAACTGCATTAACTCATAGTTCCTTGATCTATTGAGTGGAATCCCCTATCATAAAATATGTAAATCAGATTTTATACACATTTTCCTCTCAGTTACTCCAATTATTTCTTTGATAGTAATCCCTCAATGTGAATTATGTTATGTCAACCCTAAAAATCATGTTAGGATTATCTGATAATTTAAAGCACCCTAAATTTGGGTGATCTAGAACATTGAACTATAGTTCTATTTTAACTGAAGTAGTGAAAGGCTAAACCAAATTAATATATATAATTGAGTGGTTTTATCTTTTTTGTGTAAATTTAAAATTATTATCTTGGTAAAATTCTTATTAATATTAATTGGATTTTCTTAAGTAATTAACCATGCCTCAGATAATGTTTATGAATAAGTTAGTTTATTTTAGTTGTATATTACATGATTATTAATTTATTAATTCTTATAATCACAAAAAAAACATCAATAATTATATTACCATCTAACTTTATAGAAATAAAATAATAAATTTGTGTGATCGTGAGCTTTTAATAATGGTTAGTTTATCTAGCATGTGATAAACTAACCATCCGTGGAACTAGGGGAAAACACCCCGATCCTTTTATAGTTCGTGTTGCATATTTCCACCTATCCACCAATGTATCTCTCTTGGATTGTTTTGGTCTTGAATCCAGACTTGAACCGCCTCCACTATCTTGGGATATCCGTCCATTGTATATTCTTTTAATCACATGTAGATGAGGGGAACCAAAGGGTTGGTTAATGGGTTTACATAAAAGGAACTATGGTCATGAAGACCCTTACATAATGAGAGAATTGATGATACACAGACCAATAATTTAATTTAATAATAAATTAAAAGAAACCAATCACATACAAAGGTCTGTTCTAGGATCATGATCATCCACATACAATCAATGAATTACGCATTTAGTAAAATTATCTTTCATTTGTAATCATTCTTATTTAAAATAAATCACATTCGAATAAATTAATTATATTATTTAATTAATCAATTATTTTATCTCAATTCTCATCCAATTTTTCAATATATTATGATCCATTATAATTTTAAACAAATTAAATAAATTTAATTAAAATTAAATATGTAAAATAAAAATGTATCTTGGAGGCAACACGGTGTGTACCCATCCAAACTACCCAACTCGTATTATAATCATATATTGTTTACCCTTGTTACATGTGTCATAAACGACTTATCATTTAATTTCATGGTGTACACTATCAACATAATTACAACACGGAACACATGGTATTTATGTGGTGTGTTATGGTTCATTACACATAGAGTAATAAATTTAATATGACTTATACAGGATATGAAGATCTGAACATTATGTAGAAATTATTTATAAATTTATATATATATATATATATATATCATCACATGGTGTATACTATCAACTTAATAACAACATGGAAAACATGTTGTTAAGGTTTGTACAATATAATAAATTAATTTTAAATTCTGTGTAATTTAGTAAAAGTACACAGGCTTTATATTGAAGTTATATATCATGTATTGTTCTCACCGTCTATCCGCGACACATGCCTAGGGACTCGACATGTAACTATGTGAAGAAAAATATTGGAGTACATGGAACATACATGGGCTACATAGTGTGTGGTCTCCGAGTTACATGGTCACCAGTCATGTAGTTCGTGTAAGAAGATACATGGCCCGTTTGTGACTAAAAGACTACACATCGTGTACAAAAGTTACACGATGTATACTCCGGATAAAAGTACGTCAGGAGGGCCCAGTTAACATTTAGTGTGTAATTAAATTCACTATGTGTAATAAATTCACATGGAATGAATTAATAATGAATTAATTTAGGGTGCGTTAAACACTGATACATTGGGTGTGCCTACGAGTTACACCATGTGTACTCTTGTGTTATACGGGTAGACTCCTCAGCACCTTGTATTGAGATATTTGAATTTATTTCATTCATAAAATTAATTGATTTGATCATATTTGAGATAAATGAAGATAAATAAATAATGAATCACAGTTTTTATTAAATAAAAATTAAAATAGAATTGAAAAATAATCACATGCGTAAATCAATCAATGTTTTTAAAATAATTATAAATAATTGTGTGACTTGTTTGATACTACTTGAAGGTTCTATGCATAATGGAAGCATCGGATGGGAATTCCCAAATCATGTTTTTATCAAGATTGATGTTGAATCCAATATTTACATGATGATAAATTTTTTGATCCACAGAATTGAATCAAAGAATATAGATAACAGAAAAATATTGAAACCAAAGTGAAAGATCATCACATATTTTTTATAATTAATTAAAGAAATTAAATAATTACCTTGTAAGAAATTATTTCTTTGTTTATGGATCTAACAACATCTCTATGTGGTAACTTCATTATGTGGTAGGAATCAAGAATAGATTCTCCCTAGCAGTGATCCACACGTGTTCAAAGAACATTCAAATGTTACTATAGGAATTATTGGGTGATATCAAGGTAGATTCTAAGTCTTTCATTGTTCTTCTTTGATCAGCCCAAGGATCTCATCAAGGAAGGGTTATGTTTGATATCTATAGACTTGAGAGTTGTGGTGGAGGAGGAACTCTCTCAATTATTGAAATTGTTCTAAGAGAGGTATCTATCTAGGGATCTGATAGGATTCTCTTCAAATCTCATTGTGCACAACAAAAAATGAATTAGATCTATTAAGAAAATAATATAATTTTGTTAATATAACTCTATGGTAAGAAAATAAAAATTTCACATGAACCTTTATTGTTTCTATAATCCATGTGGAACCCCATTTATATTATAATAATGTTATTATTATTTGTAAAGATACACTAAACTTGTGAATTAAATTAATTATTACTTATTCAAATAATATTAAATATAAATTATTTATCACTAGTACATTGATCATAGTTTTCCATTCCTTCACAAACTTTATCAAGCCTTCAATAATAATAATTTATTTATTAAATTAATATCATTGCATTATTAATCAATCAAAAGATAAATATTATATCCACTAAGTATAAATAAAAATATTTATTAAATATTTTGTTCACATAATATTCTTTTGAATAACTATTGATAAAATATATACAATCAAGAAAAAATGAATAATTATTAATCGATGTAATGGAATAATATTTATTCAACCACATAAGTAATAAATAATAATATATATTATTTAACTGAGATTATGGATGCCCGTAGTGTGTGAACCTCTAGGCCTCTTTCTTAGTGGAATTAGGAAAAATAGTTTAAAGTCCAAGGTTAGTGTCTAACAACATTCCAAGGAACCCATAGAGAAATAATTTAATGTCGTGTGTACATAATACCTCGTAGAAATGTTTATTGTGTAATATAGTCACTCTGTCATGATATCTATAATTAAGAAGGTTGCATGTTGGTGCCATCAACCTATGTGTTTGATGTCTCTTTATTTGACCTGAAGTAAATAAAATATTCCAATAGAACACCATGACCATGGATTTATTTAAGATATATCATTTCTATCAAAGGGACTAAGAGATAAGCTTATGATAAATAATAAAATATATAAATCATTTCATCCAATATTCATTAATGAAATATTACTCGTGATTCACCCAACATATCTTACCTCAACGTAAACATATATCATCAAGGTTTTCATCAATACATAAAAGTACAAAAATTATAATACTTTTTAATAATATTATTAAATTACAAGGATAAATGAACACATTCATAGATAGAAACATCTAATGACACATATATATGTGGATTTACTACTGGCGGGTATCATTTTAATAATTCCATACAATAGAAATTACCAAGGTTTTACACAATGAGTGGGTGTCTCAAAGTCTTATGATCCTCAACCCATGATAGATTATATCAACTGTGTCCCTAAATTAATTTCATTCAGCTATAGAACATATATTGAAGAATATTATTGTGAAAATTTTGGGTTCACATCATAACAGAGAACAGTTATGACATTTCAATATGATAAATACTATTAGGACATTATCAAATACTATGTCACACAAAAGAACAATCATGAAGTGATAATGAGTTTATTAATGTTCAAAACACTCAATACAGGTTATCAAAAAGTACACAAAGGTTGGTTATATGGTACCAACTCCAACATCATTCAATTGATATGTTTGTAAATTAATCTTTGAATGTATGATCTGAAGCTAAGAACATTAATATTCACCTATAATTATAAGATACATATCAGGGATTCAATGTATTCAAAAGGGAGTCATAGAAATGGTCTTGCAAACAACAGAATTCAATTTTCCTAGACTCTGACCCTAATGTTTTCATTGTTGATGACTTTATGAAGGTCATAATATTCTTATTTGACATTTCAATGGAAAACGCATTTCATGAACCTTATCCTGAAATAAAATAATAAATAATTATATGACTGAGATAAGAATTAGTAGCTTCTATTAATTCTAACAACAATTTAATAGAGGAATTTCAGTATAAGTAATAATATGGAAAAAAGGACTCCGCTCGAGAAACCACCTCTGAGGCTTGTCTCCTACCACCAATCCAACCTAGCTAAAAACAAGGAAAAATATTAGTAACCCCTCCCAAAAACATTCACCACTAATAAACACCCAACCTATATACCCATAAAACTCTCTCATATAGATAATAATAACCCCCCTTGAAGTTTATTACCCATCCCACCCTTACAATAATAACCCCCTAGAATAGGTATTCCTAGGTAGAAACACCCATGCACCATACATAGTCCACAAACAGATAGTAGTTGAAGTGAACCACATTCTTATCAATTCCACCTCCCTGGATGTTTAACTTGTTTTCATGGTGAAAACATTACTTAGATGATCCATGATTCTATTCTATAACAATTACCTATATTAACCCATTCATATAGGCCAATGGGTCTGAAAATATGGTATCATGCTTATGATTTTTTACTGTATGTGAATTATAAATATTTTTGGGGATTCCCTCACCATAAAGAATACGGAACAATAGTCCCTTAGTTATATAAAGAACATTATAGTGCTCTTACCACAAATACTTTCTAGAAAAATTCCATATCAAACATTCCCTAATGATAAATGGGATCAAGATAAGTAAAAATTCCTATAGAAAAAGAATTTTGTAACCATGTCTAAGTTCAAGTAGTTTTGCCAAAAAATTGAAATTCATCCAAAAATATTTCTTCATAGTCATGCACGTCACAACAATAGGTATCCATTATTGCATTCCCAACAACAAAAGAGGAATCCCATTGTTGAAAATCCTCTACTGGTGCCAACCCATCTTCCACAAAAAATTGTATTGAAATTACAAAACCTTCAAGAAAAATATGAATAAAAAATGTTGATACCCATAAGAACTTGTTACTTGAATAAAAAACCACCCAATTCCAAGAGAACTAGAATCAAAAAACCTAGAAGTGATCAAAATAGAATCTCCTCCTCTATTTACTAAAATAAGACTTCCCTTGGATAGTAATTTTTTCCAAATAGTATCAAAGTCACTATAAGGATGGAATATTTGTCATTTTTTTGTGCCTATCAGGATTGATGTTGGACAATTAACTAAACTAGAAAAAAAATGTTCTTTGAAGTCAATACTTATGTGTAGCCATGAAATCTCTAAGGTTGATAAAAATTTTCATCAACTTTTGTTTTGTCCTAGAAAAATAATTCTCTCTAATTTGTGAAGTGTTGATGGATTAGCACTGAGTATCAACACTAATAGTATAATTATATATGTGTGAATGGAACATTTGGAGTTGTTTCATTATGTAAATATCTCTTATATTAGAATATGATGCTTTTTATCATGGTTTCTAGAGTGTTGTGCAATAACAATAGTGTTTGGAATATGATGGAACACTTTCTGATTTGGTGGTTCTGATAAAATATGTTTATCACTCTAAGAATCACTTGAAGGAAGGGTTTTTTTATATCTCTCTTTACTTGAGAGTAGTTTTGGAAGAGATCGCTCTCCATTATTGATAGAGTTATTAAAGAGGGATCTCTCTAGGGATTTTAAATGATTCTTTTTTAATCTCATTGTTCACAATAAAAAATTAGTTGTATCTATTAAAAAAATAATATAATTGGGTTTATATACTACTAAGGATAGAAAATAATATTTTTACAAGTGCCTATATTATATCTATAATCCCTATAGAACCCCATGTCTATAATAATAATATAATTATTATTATTTCTTGACATGAATTAAATCTACAAATTTAATAAAATATTATTTATTCAAATAATATTCAATATATATTATTTCTTATCAGACCATTAATCTCAGTCCTCAATTACTACATAATATTTATTGGTCCTTGAATAATAAAAATTTATTTAATAAATAAATATCACTACATTTTTCATAAATAAATAAATAAATATTATATCCACTAAATATCAAGTAAATATTTATTAAATATTCTTCTCACATAATATTCTCTCGAATAACTAGTGTTGAATATATGTGGTCAAACAAACATGAATAATTATTAAACTACATGGGGGGATAATATTTATTCAAATTTGTAAATAATAAATAGTAATATATTGTTTAACTGAGGTTTTAGATACACTTATTGTGTGACCCTCTAGGTCTCTTTCTCAGTAGCATTAAGCGAAGAAACCTAAAGTCTATGTTTATCATATAGAAACACACTAAAAACCCATAGGAATATAATTTAATTTATCAATGACATAATACCTCATACAAATTTGTTCTGTGTAATATAATCCCTTTCTTGTGATATCTCTGATCATGTAGGTTTCATGATAGTGTCATCAACCTATGTGTTTGATGTATCTTTATTTGACGTCTCAAAATTTAAACATTCCATTAGAACACCATAGACAAGGATTTATTTAGACTATTTCATTTACATAAATGGGTCTATGATATCAACTTATGTTAAAGAATAAAAGGGGAAAATCCTTTTTCACATTATTCATTAATGAAATATTACTCGTGATGCATCTAACATATCCTACCTCACCGTGAACATTTGTTGCCACAATTTTCATCAATGCATCAAAGTTTGAAACTTATAAAACTTATTAATAATAATCATAATTTCTAATGATCAATACACATGTCCATAAATAAGAACATACAATGACACATATAAATATGGATTTCATACTAGCGGGTCTCGTTCACATAATTTCTTACAATAGATATTACTGAGGGAATACATCATGAGAAAGTTCCTTAATGTATTATGAGTATTCATCCCTAATAGCCTATATCATTTATCTATATAAAATTATTTCATCTAGAAATAGAACACATATTTAGGAATACTTTCATGACACTTCTATGTTCTCATCATAGAGGGGAACTGCTATGACATTTCCGTCTGACAGCTAATCTTAAGATATTATCACGTACTATGTCATGTAGAAGAACAATAATGATGTGATAAGAAGTTTATTAATATTTAAAAAATGAGTACAAGTTATCAAAAATTATAAAAAAGTTGTTTCTGGGGAACCAACTCTAACATCTTTCATATGATAAGTTTGGAAAAGAATCTTTGGAGAAATGCTCCAAAGTCAGAACATTTTCCTTCACCTATAATTGGAAGATACACCTTAGGTATTAAATGGATTCAAAGGATATCTACGCCAATTCCCTTGAAAACAACTGAATGACATTTTTCATGACTCTAGCCTCATTCTTTTCATTTTTGTTGAAATTATATAAGTAGGAAAATTAGTATTTGATGTTTTATTGGAAAAACTATAATGTTAAACTGATATTAACATCAGATAATATGAACTTAGAAGAGTGGGAGAAGAATAAGTAGATTATATTGAATCCAACAATAGTTTCATACATTAATTTCACTATAAGTAATAATAATAAGGAAAAAATGGACTCTGCTGCATCCAAGTCCTAGTCATTTCCACCTATCCAACCAAGCTGAAACCAGTTGAAAATATTAGTAAACCCTCCCCACAAAATATTCATCTAATTAATACCACCACATAAATTCCAATAGAATAAGATACTTCCCCATCCATATAATAATACTTCCCCTTGTATTTTATTACCCATCCCACCCTTACAAGACCAGCCCTACAAGGCTAGGCACATCCATCAGTTGAATCCAACCACTTTCTTATCAATTATTCCCTCCTAAAAATCAAACTTGTCTATAATATGAGCACTTTTAATGGAGGCTCCACACTTCTATTATACAATAATGAATAGAATGAAATTATTCAAAATGGGTAATTATTCTGAAAATTTGGTTTCAGGCTTCTTATTTTTTCTTACATGTGAATTACAATTATTTTTTGGGGTTCAATCACTGTAATGATTGAAGAAGAATAGTCCCTAAGTTCTATAATAATAAATTTTTAGTTCCTTTAACATGAATCCATGCTACCAAATTTCCATATCCAATATGTCATAATGAGAAATGGGATCATCTGAATAAAAATAGTCTATAGAAAAATAATCCCTTAGCCAGGTCTAAGTCCTAGTAGTAATGCTAAAAATTAGAAATACATACAAAAATATTTCTTTATAGTCATGAAAGTCATGATAATAGGGACCCATAATTTCATTCACAACTACAAAAGTGGAATATCATATTTAACAGTCCTCTACACAAGACAACACATCCACCACACAAAAAAATTAGTGGGACACAACAATTTCAAGTTAAATAAGAGAAAAAATGTATATACCCATAAGAGATTTTTCATCATAGAATAAACCACCCCAAATATAGGAGGGCTAGAAGCATAAGACCTAATGGTGATCAAAATAGAATCACATCCCTCATTTACTAAAATAAGCCTTCCCTTGGGAAGTAATTTTTCCCAAACATCATTAAAGTCACTATAAGGATGGTCTATTTTTCATTTTGTTGGGCCTGGAATGAATAATGTTGGAAAATAATCTTCACCATACACTAAATTTCTTTGAAAATTTCCCTATGCATAACCAAAAAATCTATAAGGCTAATCACATTTCATAAAAACATTTTTTGGTCTTATAAAATAATTCTCTCCACTTTTTTTAGTGTTGAAAGATAAGAACCGGGCATGAACACTAATTGTAGAATTCTCTATGTGTGAATGAAACATTTGGAAATGTTTCATCATGGAAATAGTGTTCATATTATCATAGAATCTGTTTTTATTCTATAGTATAACCTACCGTGTAGTAATTATAGTGTTTGGAATATGATGGAATATAATCTGATGTGGTGATTCTAAAAAAATATGTACTCACCCCCCTCCAATGGTACCTTTCTTGCACCGATAATGAAGAAAATGTGTGAATCTTGAGGCCCTCCTCTAGTAAGACTTAGGTTGGTGACTAACACGAATGATATAAATCACACAATGAGAGACATTAACCTTATAACATAAGTTAAGGAAAATAGATAAAAAACTGATCAATACCATGTCAAATAAAGTAAAAAAAAGATTCAAAAAAAGATTAAAAAAAGCATGTATTGTCATAAATAATATGTCTCTAGAATAAAAAGTAAAATAGACTCTTATGTATTATCTTCAACAACAACTCCATCTCCATGCTATTATAATCCATCTTGGTCACCAAAACCCTCATGATCACTTGATAAACAATTTATATTCATATAGTGAGCATGACATGTATACTTAGTAGGATCCTCCTAGAGACCTTTCATGATGATAGTGCATGGGATTCTCCAAGACCATGGAAGGTTTATTCCAGAAATTTGAAGAAGGAAGAAACTAATGTGGTCCCTCTAGAACAGTTGGCATTAGTCCCTCCCACTACACAATTTAATAAACAAGTAGTTTAAGTGGTCCCCTAGCATAGTTGAATAACCAAGAAGTTGAAGTGGTCCATCTAGAACAGCTAAATAATTGAAATGAACAGAATGGTTAGATGATACAATGATATAACAAACCAGTAACTATACAGTATTAGTTAGAGGACCCCCTAGTAGACTATTGGTTACAAAGAGGAAGGAGAGTGAAGAGGGAGGGGGATAGGTTATCTGCCTTTGGCCTGGGTGGGAATTTTTTCTAAAGTGTTTCTCTCTTTTATTGATTCATCTTCTTACCTACTCTATTATAAAAGTTTCTGATACTTAATACCAGATGTGTTTCATTATTTTCCTAAGTTCTTATAATTTTTTCCAGCCTTCCGAATTCCTACACTTTGGTATACCTTGATTCTATCCTCTCACTTTGTTTGACGCCCATCATGGATACACACACTCATACACACATGTAATATATGGAACAGTGCATGATCTATTTGGAAATAGCCATTACAAATCTAAATTCCACCTCCAACAAAGTTTGTCAGGAGCTGGCTGCATTCTAGGAATCCATTTCCCATCTTGTCCATCAACTTGAGAAGCTTTGACAGGAAGATCATATAATTATGTTAGATTAAAATATAGTTACCCTAGCCTTTTCACATAACATTACATGATTTTAAGCATAAATATACATCATATTACAAACCAAGGATCAGGAAGTCTATTGTCTTTGAAGATTAGGTAAATAAAACTAAAAACATGGGACGAAAAGGAAACACTTATTTATTTAATCTTAATAAGGAGCCCCTAACTTTCATTGTTCTCATACATCTTCATAGGATAACCTAGGATTAACATGAAAAATGTGATGAGCTAAAAATCCTATTAAGGGAGTATACATAATAATAAGTCTTTAACACATGGGTTAGAAGGCATGACATAATGATAAAGAAAGCATGGAACATATGGAATCTTAACATATAAACATGGGATCATATACACATGGAGTCATAAAAATGTGGAAGAAACATAAAACATTACTTTAGTACAAGTAAAGTATAACCTCCAAGATTGTTTCACATAGTAGCGCAAGCCAAGGCTAACTGAAAAGACCGTCGCACATAGTAGAACAAGCCAAGGATAACCGCCAAGACCACCGCGCATAACATCTCATGAGACTTAACTTTACCCAATTCATTGGAGCTCTATATGGGTGAACCCATCTTAACTTTACATTAATATCTTTTCCACATAAATAATCATACATAAACAATCTTACATAAACATAAGGGTTATCCATGGAAAGAATTGGGTACCACAATCATGACATAAAGCATAACCAGTGGGCGTATCATGAAAGTGTCCATAAAGGGAAAGAATTAGAACATAAATGGACGTTCATAAGGTAAAATAGGAATATAAAATGGTAATTTATGTCAAACAGAAGTGAAAACATGTATAAAATTTATTTGAGAAATTTTAGCATTAAAATATTTTTGTATGGTTTAAGGAAAATACTATAGAGATTTTAAAATAGAAAAGGGAACAATCTTTTATATAAAACCATTAGTGAACCAAGAAGGTTTTAATAATAAAAATTCAGATTTTATAAAGACAATGGTGTATTAAAATAGAATATATAGTACATTTTAAATTGAGTAATAATTTGGGAAGTTCCCTCAAAATAGGTTTTCTTATCGGGTAGTATTGAAGAGGGAATCACATAAAAACATGTATATCCCAGAAAGAGAGTGAAGGATGGACCTCAAAAAATTATTTTGGAGCATATGAATAGTACGTATATTTTTTAAATAAAAAAAATACATCTTCATTTGGGTAAAAAGAAAGATAGAGAAACCCAAAGGAATAAAGTCAATTCGGGTGGAATCCCTTACGGAATATCAGCATGGTATCTGGTGTACTTAAGAGGGATTAAGGAGAGAGAGAAGTGATTTATCATCTTTTATACATAATGAGGAAAGTATGGTGGAGGTGCATAATCATACCCCATCACTATTAATTACACATAAAAGGGAATAACATAGAGGACAATCTTGAATAAAAGTGTAACAGAGAGGATCCCTTACCTTAATTTCCACATAAATTCCTCTCTTTTGTGCCTTGTGAATAATGTTTACTAAAATAATGATAAAAATTTGAATTAAAGTAATTTTATAAAAATATTTATTAATTATATTCATTTAATTTTATTTCATAATTTTCGTTGATGAAATTGAATCATTTTGATATCATATTTTACAGCAAAAATTTCTTATTTTGCAGCGATTTCAGTTTTTATTAAATTTAATTTATAAATTAGGATAATTGGTTTTAGAATCATATAATACATGTAATTTGATATTAATATATTATATATAATTTATATTGTTCATACATGAAGGTGTTTATAATAATTATCTTGGAAATGTCTCCGTAGATGGTTAACCGACCTTTAACGGGGCCTTGTCGATGGTGTGGGAAAGGGAAGTATGACATTTATATTTTTCATTAATATGATAATTAAAATAGGTTAAAATCATTAATATAATTCTATATTACTGTATATTCAATTTTTTAGCATAATTTTTTGAAAGTTATAGGGTAAAATAAAAAAAAGACGAAGAAAAAAGAGAAGATTTAATAGAGTCTTACTCTCTCCTCGGTGTAGCTACTCTTGCACGAAACTATAACTCCCTTGGTGATTAGAGTTGGAGGGTTCCAGAAAGTCCATACGTATTCTAAGAGGAATGAGAGGGAAAATATGGGTAGATATTAGGCTTAGTAATGGATGATATGAATGGTTTTCCAAGGGGGGATAGGGGTTATTTATACATGAGGAGGGGGTGTTTTTAAAATAAAATAATAAATCAAATTTTAGACTTATAATAGTAGTTTTTTGAAAAAATAAATCATATATTAATATAATTTAATTTTTTTAGACTTTAAATAATATTTTTAATTCGAATTCATTAATTTATTAAAAGGAAAGTGAAAAGAAAGAGAAAATGATATTTTAAAGAATCGCTTTTCAACTTTAGGTTTTGAAAAGTTATTTTTAGGTTTGGAAATTGAGTTTATTGTATTTTAAAGAACCATTTATGAAATTAAATATAACATGGAAGAATATAATGTTTTAGAAATTTTATTTCATCATTACATCATGAATGATGTCATTTAACATATACCAGTTATGTGAATAACTGTCTTTTTACTATTCACCTGAAAATTGAAGTATTTAAAAAAATTACCAAAAAATTACCCTAACCATTTTTTATGTGTACAATCCAAAAATGAACTCCATTTTTCAAGAATAAATTTCTAAATATGATTAATTTAATATTTAATTAAATTCACAGTTTACTTCAAAAATACAAATTTAAAATTTAAAACAGCTTTTCTAACACTTTGAAAAATTACTTAAGGTCACATAAAATTATATTAGAATCAAAATATTAATTTATGAATACATTTAATGAAACTAAATTTTAATTTAAATTATAAAATTAATCATAAAATTGTAATTAAATATTCTTTACTTATAAAAATACAAACACCTTATTAATAAATTTTAAAAGTATTTATTTACTTATACTACGTTATAATTATACTATATTATCCCTTATAAAAAGTTAATTTTTTATACTTAAATTGGATAGGTTACTATTACATTGGTCGATTTACAATTCATAAGGGTAAAATTACTATTCCAAAGGTCAAGTTACTATTGATATATGTTCCTAAACTTCTAAAGATACCTTTTATTTCACTTATTCTTAACTTATAGAGTTTTTATTGTGTTCTAAAAGTAATCTTATGTGACTATAATATAATAAATAATTATTATAAGGGAATTTCCATAGATAAAACTTTGGTTCATTACATTCTTCCCCCCTTAAGAAATTTCACCCTGAAAATTTCGTTTTACATTCTAGGCCATAAACAGGTGCGGATTTGAATAATTAGCTAATAAGAATAAAAATGAAAATTTAAACATAAAAGGATAAACTTTTAAAGTAGGGGTATACCCTAACTTGTGATTCCTTAGGTTTCAATCTAGGTTATCCTTGATCTATTTTTTAACTTTTATTCTTATGGGATCTTTTTTCTTCCATTAATAATGGTTTTTACTAATCTCATTAATTTACCAAAGCATATCTCCTAGGAGTGTCAAACAAAGAGGGCAGTAAGGCCCGTTATTGTGTACCTGGATATCTCGGGTCAAGCCCGAAACTGCTTGTTGGAGTTTCACTCCTTGGTATATCTTGGACATAGTCGTCTCTACCTATTTGTATCCAAACATAGATGTATTTTCTTGATAAAACACTTACTCTATACTTACCAAAATTTAGGTATGTTTTCTTATACTTCGTATCATCCTTAAGGTTCTCGCTAAGGTTCTTTATTCCTAAACTCCAAAAATAACTAGACCAACCTACCTGTGATACCAACTATAGAGAACCTAGACTTTTCGCATAACATTACTTGATTTTAAGAATAAATATACATCAGAGTGCAAGCCAAGGATCATGAAGTCTTGTGTCTTTGAAGACTAGGTACATAAAACAAAAAACATGGGACTAAAAGAAAACACTTATTTATTTAATCTTTATAAAGGACTCCTAACTTTCATTGTGGTCATACATATTCATAGGATAACCTAGGGATAACATGAATGTAGGGATGATCTAAAAATCCCAGTAAGGGATTATACATAAAAATAATGCTTTAGTACATGGGTTAGAGGGCATGACATAATGATAACAAAATCATTGAACATATGGAATCTTAACATATAAAAATGGGATCATAAATACATTTAGTAATATAAATGTGGAAGAAACATAAAACATGACTTTATTATGAGTCAATTCTAACCACCAAGATCGTTTCACATAGTTGAACAAGCCAAGACAAACCACCAAGATCGTCGCACATAGTAGCACAAGCCAAGGCTAACCGCCAAGACCGTCACACATAACATCTCATTATACATAACTTTACCCAATGAATTGGAGTTCTATCTAGTCACCCCCATATTAAATTTTCATGAATATGTTTTCCACATAAATAATCATATGTAAAAAATCTTACATAAACATAAGGGTTTCTCCTGGAAAGAATTGGGTTCCACAATCATGATATAAAGCATAACCGATGGGCGTATCATGAAAGTGTCCATGAAGAGAAATAATAAGAACATACGTAGAAATTAATAAGGTAAAATAGGGATATATAATTAAATTTGATTTCAAACCAAAGGGACAATATGTATGAAATGTATTTTAGAACTTTTATCATTTAAAAATTTTTGTGAGGTTTTAAAGAAAATACTATAGTGATTTTAAAATAGAAAAGGGAAAAACGTTTTATATAAAACCAGTAGTGAACCAATAAGGTTTTAATAATAAAAATTATTATTTTATAAATAAAATTGTGGATTAAAATATAATATAGAGTTCATTTTAAACCAGGTAAGAATTCAGGAAGTTCCCTCAAAACAAGTTTGCTTATCAGGTAGTATTGACGGCGGAATCACATAAAAACATGTATATCCCAGAAAAAGAATGAGGGATGGACCTTTAAAAATGATTTTTGAGAATATAAATAGTATTTATAAGTCTTAAATAAAAATAAAATACAACTTTATTTGGGTAGAAAGAATTATAGAGAAACCCAAAGGAATAAAGGCGGTTCGGGTAGAATCCCTTACGGAATATCGGCCTGGTATCGGGTATAATTAAGAAGGATTAATGAGATAAAAGGTATTTATCATATTTTATAAATGATGAGTATAGTATGGGGAGTTTCGTAATAATACCCCATCACTAGGAATTACACATAAAATGTCATAACATAGAGGACAATCTAGAATAAAAGTGAAATAGAGAGGATCCCTTACCTTAATTTTTGCTTAATTTCGTCTCTTATATGCCTCCTAAATAATAAATTTATATTTATTAAAAAAATGATATAAAAGTGAATTATAGTAATTTTATAAAAATATTTATCAATTATATTCATTGGATTTTATTACGTAACTTTTGTTGATGAAATTGAAGCGTTTTTTATTTCATATTTTACTTAAAAAAGTTCTCATCTTGCAACAACTTCACTTTTTATAAAATGTAATTTATAAATTAGTATAATTAGTTTCAGAAACATAGAATACATGTAATTTCATATTAATATATTATATATAATTTATTTTGTCAATATATAATGGTTTATATAATAATTATTTTGGCAATGTCGCCATAGATGGTTAACCGACCTTTAACGGGATGTTGTTGATAGTGCGGGAAATGGAAGTATGACATTTATATTTTTCATTAATATGATAATTATAGTAGGTTAAAATCATTAATATAATGTTAAATTACTGTATACTGAATTTTTTATCATAAGTTTTTGAAATGGATAGGGTAAAAGAAAAAAAGAGGAAGAAAAGAGAGAAGATTTAATAGAGCCTTACTCTCTCCTCGGTGTATCTTCTCTTGCACAAATTATAACTCCCTTAGTGATTGGAGTTATAGGGCTCTATAAAATCTCTACGTATTATAATAGGATTGAGAGGGATATTTTGGGCAGATATTAGGATTATTAATGGATTATTGGAATGGTTTTCCAAGGGGAGGGAGAGGGGTTATTATAAATGAGGACGGGGTATTTTTAGAATAAAATATTAAATAAAATAATATATCAAATGTTAGACCTGTAATAGTAGTTTTTTTCCAAAATAAATCATATATTAATATATTATAATTCGTTTTAGACTTTAAATTGAATTTATAATTCAAATTAATTAATTTATTAAAATGGAAGTGAAAAGAAAGAGAAAATGATATTTTAAAGAATCACTTTTTGACTTTAGTTTTAGGAAAGTTCCTTTTAGTTTTGGAAATTGAGATTACTGTATTTTAAGGAACCATTTATGAAATTAAATAGAACATGGAAGAATATAAAGATATAGATAGTGTATGTCATAATTACATCATGAATGATGAAATTTAAGATATATGGGTTATGTGAAAAACTGTATTTTTACTATTCACTCGAAATTTAAAGTATTTCATAAAATTACCAAAAAAACACCCTAACCATTTTCCGATGTGTAGAATCCAAAAATAAACTCCAGTTTTCAAAAATAATTTTCTAAATATGATTAATTTAATATTTAATTAAAATCACAATTTACTTGAAAAATACAAATTTTAAATTTAAAACTGCTTTTCTAACACTTTGAAAAGTTAATCAAGGTCACTTAGAATTATATTAGAATCAAAATATTAATTTATGAATACATTTAAATAAAATACATTTTTATTTAAATTATTAAATTAATCATAAAATTGTAATTAAATATTCCTGACTTATAAAAATACCAACACCTTATTAGTAATTTTTTAAAATATTTATTTACATATACTATTATATAATTATACCATATTTTCACTTATAAATAGTTAAATTTTATTTATACTTTAATTGTAGAGGTTACTATTACATTGTCCAGTTCACTATTCATAAGAGTCACATTACTATTCAAAACGTCAAGTTACTATTGCTATATGTTCCTTAACTTCTAAGGATACCTTTTATTTCACTTATTATTCACTTATAGAGTTTGTATTATGTTCTAAAAGTAATATTATAGGATTATACTATAAGACATAAATATAAGAAGGGAATTCCCATTGATAAAATGTAGGGTCGTTACATCAAACACATTCCAAGAAATTATTTTAACAACTGTGGAAATCAATGAATCGCATACGGATGGCATAGGTATTTTTCGTAGACCTCCTTCCATTACACCTCAACCCTTAACAACTGCATGATAGGTTGATCTACGTATCTTTGATGAAACCGACCCATGCAGCTTCCTTACACACGTGGAAATTTACTTCAATATCAATGACACTCCAACAGATTAAAATTTCCCACTAACTCAACTTTTTATAGAGGGATCTTTTATACACTAGTTTATAATATAAGGGGAGGTCCTTCCTCATGTCCACTATAATATGTTCAAAAAAAAATTAAAACAATGGTTTAGGTGTCTTAAAATTCGAAACTCATATGAAGAACTCACTGATCTCCAACAAATAGGGTCTATCAAAGAATACATTGGACAATTTGAATACCTGAAATCTCAACTGCCACATCATCTAGAACAAAAATATGTTGGATACATTCTTAATGGTTTTGTGAGGATATCTATAGTTGGGTTTGTATTCATAATCCCGATACATTGCTCCAAGCCATGCTCCAAACATGAAATGCGGACCTAGCCATATCCAACAGTGTTGGCCTTCAAAACCGCACTAGTAGTTCATGTCCAAAAGTTCCATGTGGAACTAGTAATTGGAAACCCTCTTTTTGTCCCCCACATCAACCCTAACTGGTTTACTATTCCCACCCTAATAAATTGCTAGGCTTCATCCCAGAGGATTCCCAACTCGTCTCCATTGTTGGCCAAGGGATTAACTACCTCTCCAATCAAGAGTGGGAGGACCATCTCCAAAAGGGGTTATGTTTTCATTACATCCTCCATTTTAATACAATGTGTAAGTGTATTGATGCTAAGGTATAGTTGGTTCTATTAGAGGATAACAATTCTCCTCCTAACATTTACAATAGGGAATCAATTATTAACATTGAGAATGGGGCATTGATGATTCCACTGAATTCAAATGTCAGGTTTTAGATCACCTCATAGAAACACAAATTTCCACAACTAAAATAGTGACCAGTTAACATCAATGAAGGTCACTAGAAACCACACTAGAATTCTAATTATGATACCCTTGGATAGTGGTTCCACCCATAACTTTGTATATCCTACTATAAAAAAAACCTCAGGTACTATTGTCCCACACCACCTAAAATCGTCTTGATAAATTAGTTGATGGTCACAAATTTTTCACTCAAGGATTCTACCCACAGTTACCATTGTCTATTGGCCCTAACATCTTCTATATTGAGGCTCGTGTTATTGAAATTGGTATTCTACATTCAATCATCAACATCACTTGGATATGAACTCTTCGTGATGTCAATATCATCTAGAAAATAATCCCTATGTAGTTTACCCATGGAGGTCATACTTATACCCTACAGAGTCCAGCCACCAAAGGTATATCCTCCTTGTAGTAGTTAACTACACACACTATCGGTAGCCACAGATCACCTTTAGTCGAGACTAGCCAATCCACATTGACATCCGGAAAAACCCAATAACTTCAAAAGCTCCTCACCAAACTCAATATAGTCTTCTTTGATCAATGTGGTCAACCATCCTAGAACCCTACTAATCAAAAATATCCCATCACTTCATGATCAAGGCCATGTTATAGTCAACCCATATCAGAAATCTCACTCTTATAAAATAATGAGTGAGAATAAATCCCAGCACCTCTCCCCATTGGGACATATTTAGCCTAAAATTGGTTCTTATTTGAGCCTTGTTTTTCTAGTGAAATAAAAATGAAACATGGATTACGTGTGCAGATAATCATTCCTTGAAAAGAGAAATAGTTCTCAATAAATTTCTCATTCCTGTGTTTTATTAATTAATAGATGAGTTACATGGGGAAACTTTTTTTCTAATCTATATCTCATCTTTGGATACCACTAAATCTGAATGCATGAGGTGTACATTGAAAAAATATATTTTCACAATTATAATAGGAACTATGAGTACTTGGTGATTCTATTTAGCCTCACCAACACCCCTTACACCTTTCAAGCTACTATGACTGATTTTTTTCTCTCCATTTTATGCCAATTTTTAAAAATATTTTTTGATGATATCTTAATTTAGAGTTAGGGTATGGATTCTCACATCCTCCATTTAGAAATAGTTATGCAAATACTTCACAAAAACTATTTATTCGTCAACTGTGGAAAATAAAGCTTTGTTCAGTGCACTATAGAATATTTGGGTCACATAATATCTCATGAAGACATCGCCATGGATCCAACCAAAAACAAGGTAGTACTGGAATGACCTACTTTGGAGAAAGTGAAGGGAGCTCATTTATTCCTCGACCTTACTGACTAATACTGAAAATTTATTAAAAATTATGCAAAATCACCTAGCCTATCATGTATTTGACAAAGAATGTTGGTTTTCATAGGAGTCCAGAACCTCAACAAGAATTTACTCATCTACAGTGGGCTATTACATCAGCTCCATTCCATTGCCTTCTAGAATTTTCCCAAAAATTTGAGATTGAATGTGATGCATCTAGCCAAGGGATAGGTGTTTTCGTGATGCAGAATAATCACCCCATTTATTTTTTTAGTAAAGGGATAGCTAATTCAAACCTATCTAAGTCATCTTATGAAAAAAGTGGTTATAGTTATTGTTTTCTTCATTAAACATTAGTGACTGTACTTATTCAAGAAATATTTTATTGGGTACTCAGACCAACATAGCCTCAAATTCTTATTAAAACAACACATTTCAAAATAATATTAGAAATTTTTTCTTGTTAAACTCTTGGGGTATCGTTTTGAAATAAAATACAATATATGACACATGAACTCGGTAGTGGGTGCTCTTTCTTTTAAGGTTGATCCACTATACAACCATATTTCTCAATCACTCTCACATTGGTAAGAGGACCAAAACTAGATACTAGATGTACACTATGACCCTTACTTTGGTGGCATTTTTCACCTCCTCCCACCTATATTCAATCCTCCTAAAGGCATCACCCTTTCTCATAACACCCTATTAAATAAAGTCCAATTTTCCATTCTTGTAACATCTTCATGGATTTCATGACTATTGAAGTAATTCCACTATACTCTTTCAGGAGGCTACTCTGGGTTTTATTATACCTACAAAAAATTAGCTTCCAATTTTTTTTGGGTGGGAATGTACAAGAAGATTTTAAACTTTGTCTACCAATGTCATACCTATCTGTATTTAAAATGATCCATGATGTCCCTTGAGAGACTTATCCATAAATTACCAGTTTTTGAACCAATTTGGGATGATCTTTCCATGGAATTCATTACTGGCCTCCCAAAGTCCAAGGGTTTTGAATTCATCTTTGTGGTGGTCAATAGGTTATCTTAATTTGATCACTTTATTACATTAAGACATCCATTTAATACCTGAGGAGTTACTAATATTTTTGTGATGAAAGTTATAAAACTTCATGGGATCCCAATTTCCATTATCAATTACCATAATAAATTATTCCTCAATCAAATTTGGACATAATTTTTTCACTTATAGGGCACCACACTCAAATTCAGCTCTACGTATCACCTCCAAACAGAAGGTCAAATAGAAGTTGTCAACCATTGTTTAGAAACATACCTCTACTATTACACTGGTGACCAGCCTAAATAATATTATTTTTGATTACCATGGGATAAAATTCATTAAAAACCCATGTTTTATTCTTCCATCAACACTACACCTTTTTCAACAGTTTATCGATGTTCAGCCCAAACCATTATTTCCTTACTACACAGTGAAGATCACATGGAGGTAGTCACCACACATTTACAAGATTGGAAAGAAAAACTTAATCAGATGAAACATCATTTTCTCTGATCCCAAACATTTGTGAAGAATCAGGTAAACCGTTCCTATCACAACATCTCCTTTTCCATCAGCAATTTGGTTTATGTGAAACTTCTCCCTCACTTTCAATAGTCCTTAGTATGTTGTATTTACTAGAAACTTATAGACCCTTTTCTAGACCTTTTCCCAGTCTCCATAAGGTTATAATGGTAGAATATAAACTCTCTCTACCTATAGGATCCCATATTTATCCATTTTTTTATATTTCTAAACTCAAAAAGTCCATTGGTTCTTTTCCACCTCACCCCATTATTCACAATGATCTTATAGGAAACACCACAACAATGCCTAAAACTAAGACTTCCCTTACCCACCGCCCCACTTCAGATGATAATTGAATAGTTCCTAAAATTATAATTTAGTGGAAATTCCATCCTCTTAATAACTCCACAAGGAAATATGAATGTTTTCTCTATAACCAGTTTTATTTGTTGGTCTTGAGGACAAGACTGTTCTCTCGGGAGGGGTGAGTAATTGAGCACGAGATGATCCATGAACATGGAAGGTTTATTATAGGTGTGGGAAAAAGTAACTAGCTGAGTTAGTCCCTCTAATATAACTATAATTGGTCTATCAATTACTATAGCTGAATAACTAAGTAGTTGAAGTGGTCCACCCAACACAACTAAATAACCATGAAGTTGAATTGGACCCTCCATCACTGTTGAATAACTATCCTGAAAAGAAATATTAGAGGATCCCATGGAATAAAAAACATGTCCCCATAGAGAATGAGTTAGAGGATCCCCCGGTGGAATTCTAGTTATAAAGAAGAATGAGAGTGACGACATATGGGGGAGAATAGACTTTAAGACTTGGTATTGGGTGGGAATTTTTCTCAAAGTATTTCTCTTTTTTCTTATTTCATCTACTTACCTACTCTATTCTAACAGTTGATGCCTATTAATACTAGAATTATTTCCTCCTTTTCTAAAATTCATTTTACATGAAAATGTGAGAAAAACATAGTAATTCTTCAGTGAGTAAAGAGAAGAACCAACATGCCCCTATTAGAGTAACTACTCATTCCCAGCCTCACAAAATCTCACTAGCCTAGTATCGAATCAAAATATAATAAGATAATATTAGAATAATATAATCATAGGATCCCCAGAAATAATTCCCCAATGGGTTTTCCCCCTCACACCCTAAAATCAAAAATCATGTGATCCCATCCCATTTTGACTATTGAGGTTTAGGTTGAAACCCTACCAACCCAAATTCTCACAAGGTCCAAAATATAATTTTGGCACCATAGATGTCAACATACCACATCATATCCACATATATCACCTTAGAACCAATATAGTAGGGTATCATGAACATGATGAACATAAACCTCATGGCCTTATCCTGCCATGCATGACCCCCACCACATAACCATTGTCCCATCATCACCACCTCATTAGGTACATCACATGCCACTCCCATACCATACATGATCATTATATCCTTGGGTCATCACACCTATTCTACTGCTAAATGGAGATCAGGGAAGAGGAATCAATAAACCATCCACCTTCACTAACTTGGTTTTTAGGGAGAACACCTCGAGCTAAAACATTTGGTGTTAGAATAAAATACTCGACTTAGGTCATTTAGAAACCATAAGGAAAATACAACACAAACACACACATATATATAAATACACATAGATATATATATACACACACACATACATGTACACAAACCTGACCAAAAGGTTTCACATAAATATTTCATCATCTCTATCAACCATCAACACAATACTAATGGTACAACATATTTTCACCACTAAATTAGATTCACCGGTAAAATGACCACACACATTCCTCCATTCACATTCTTACATTTACTGATTCCACTTTTTTCTATACTATCACATTTAAAAACACAATTCATTAATGAATCCATTTTAATCCCATTTTTAATGACAACCCACTCTAACCATCCCCCAAATGGGATTCTATTAAGGTATAAACCATTCATCAATATTTACAATATTAATTAAATTATTACACATTAATTTCTATCACACAATATTTAATTCTAGCTCATAAAACTTAACAAAATTTTAATTAATAGGCCCCCATTTCTTTATTATAGCCTCATTCCACACTACCAAGAATCTAAAACACCTTCACATTATTTATCACATCTATAACTACACAAAAATAATCAAAAAACAAATTTTCATACATCTATATCATGGTGGATAATAAAAAACATTTTTTAAGTCCCAATTAGTCAACCACATTTAATTATCAGATTTAATTATTATTTAATTATTAAAAATTATTATAGTAATAAAACATAGAAAAAAGCATTTTTTTTGGAAAAAAATAGCGAAATAATCAAGGGTATCACACAAACAAACAAGACATGTGGTGGATGTTATTTGAAGTCTAAAAGTCTAAAAATAACATAGATATCATAAGGTTTGTATGCTACTTAATACTCATAATTAATTTTATCTACCTTATTTCCAAAATTTCCTCTTTTATTTATTTGTACAATTTCATTTTAGATAAAATCATAACAACAATAGCACCTCAAATAGCACAGAGATTTGAAGGGGAAAAAATAGGTGTAACACTTCCATTTTATTATTTTCATCTTCCAATATTTATCTTCTTCAAGTTTATTCATACTAATTACTCAGTGAAGAAAAAATCATGATAAACTCACAATTTACACCAAAATAAGAGATATTTTCTTGAATCCCTTACATGGGAAATGATGTTCACAGTTTTCTGTAGTAAAACAGAGAAGGGAGAGAAGGATTAATCACCTTCGAATGCGAGGATGGCGCATGAGCTGGTCTTAGAAGGCTAATATATCTTGAATGGAAATTTTTTGATCATTCAAACTAAAATTAATGATCAAGAAGATTTTAAAAAGTGAAAGGAATATTTTTTTTAGATAAATAACCAACTATAATATCTATATGGGATATTTAAATAATATTCAACCAAGATTTCCATTTTAATTCACATTAATTTAGGTTTGATTTTAATCAGCCTCACAAAACCCATTTAAAACTTTTATAATTATAAAAGTCCAAATATTTCATTTAAAACTATTAATAGATTTCCAAACCACTTATTTCAATTAATTATTTCCCATTATTTATGTTAAATTACATTTCATATGTAAATCCAATGAAAATACATAATTTTTTTGGATTAAAATATGATACACTTACATTGGAAGGGAATGGTGTGTATGGGTAAGACCAATGGCTCTAATGTGAGCTGAAGAAACTAAGTACCCTCACGCAAGTCATGAGAATAGTGACTTACATATGGGTGATAAACGTGATTACCCTTATGTGAGATTCAATTGGATTCGAGATCCTTACATGAATAATAAAACCCTAACCTGATAGAATACAAGGGACTTACCTTTACATAGGTCATAAGAAGAAAATGTTGAACCTTAAATAACTCCACATTTCCCTCACACAAATTTAAAAACCACATCCAACAACCACCATAGTCCCCATCATGTCTTAGGGATAAATCCGCTTTTTTTACCCTCCATGCTAAAGATGATGATATAGAGACCCCTTTCTTCTTGTGTTATTCCTTACTTGCACACTCCACCTCCCTACGCCCTCACACACCAACACGCTCAATGACTTGTACATTTCCCCCTACTTTTTTTACATATTTTGTGTAACACCCCAATATTTCATGTTAAGTTATCATCAATAGCTTATGTTTCACGCAACACCGACTTGGCTTGTGTAACATGGAAGATTGAGTTTATGCAAAACAACACTTTATTGTTAAAATTATTAAATGATATATATATAACATATACATTAAATATAGTACTATAAATTTTAATAAATAATTTTTAAAATTTATTTACAATTTTTCCACATAAATAAAACATACCTATAAAGAAATGTAGAAGTTTTGGTAAAATATTTATATGTTTAGAAATATTGTTTTCTTAAATGACTACTTTATATTTCATTTTGTGAAAAATAAAAAAATTAACTTTAGACACTCTTATATGTTGAATTTTCTAAAATATACATCATTTTTTAATTCGTAATATCAAAATTAGTTTAGGGTGTATTTTTTGTATTTTTCTGAAAACTTTCAATTTTTGATGAATAGTAAAAATCACTGCATTATTGTTAAAAAAAAATTCATTTAAATAATAATTTTACTTTAGATATGTTTTAATGTCATAATAGGTAAATAATACATATATTAACCCAATTTAGGTCAATGGAATCATTTTTATAATAGAATCAGATATAAAAATTTAATGAACTTTTTTAACATCTTTTTACCCGCCATCTAGCCACATTTTCATGTTAGAATAAAACATAATTTTACCGCATATGTGAATTAAATTTTGGAAGATAGACATTCATGGTTGTAATCAGTATGAAAATTTTGATCTAATAAGATCAAAATAGTTTTTGGTGAATAATAGCTTTTGAATTTTATTTACCACAGTTAAAGGTAAATAGGGTAATGAAAGGTAAAAATAATATTATAATAATATAAAATTACCCTAACACTTGTCCTAATTTCTTTTGATAAGTTTTTTTCAACCCAAATAAGCCATATGTCAAAAATATAATCATTTTTAAGCCACCTGTGTTGGATTAGGACATTTATTATATTTTATTTAAAGAATAGTTAAAAATTTCATAATAAAATTTTAATAATTATTTTATTTTTAATATGAGGTTATAATTACTTTATTTATTTTTTAAAATAATTAAATTAAATGGGGACACAATGATGATGTAGTAATTGTTTAATTAATTGTGATATCAAATAAATGAAGTAAAAATATTAAAATAAATATAATTCAACTTAATTAATGACATCCATAGTTTTTTAGATAACATATACATTTTAGTGAAATATTGGAAGTATTTGTTCGAAGTTATCATGTCAGATTGATATTTTTAAAATTTCAAATATTAAATAGTATTAAAATTGACATAAATGATACTTTAAAATAAATAATATTTTATTAAATGATATAAAAGTCATAAGAATATAAAGTTCAGCCAAATAATATGTATAATGTCAAATATTTCATAAATTACCCAATTGGGGGTTGTTTGGAATTTAATAATAACTATATTAACCCTAAAGTGTAAAAATTCAAGAAGACACGGTAAGAGTTAAACTGTTTAACTCAGGGTTAAATCCAAAATATGAGTTTACTTTTATGACCTAAACATGTTGAAAATTCATTGGTTGAGGGGATTTTGGCCCATATTTATCTTATCCTTGAAATAAATCACTTTGGATCTATTTGAAACCGAAATTCAATTTATAATAAATAAATATTTTAAGATTTTCCAAAAAGTTCCCCTCACCTCTCTTATAAAAGGGAACTTCTATTTATCTTTAATTCACACCTCCTAGGCATTTTGGCTCAGTAAAACCCTTCCCATTTCCTCTCCCAACTTCCTTCACTTCATCCTAGAGGCAATACTTTGGGTATAAATGCATTCTAATGAGTCCTTTTGTACAAATCAAAAGGAGATACCTAAAAAAGAGGTAATTGTTTTATCACCTCTCTCAAAGTTATTTTCTTCTTCTACTTCCACTTTCTATGTTGTTTCCATACCAAAGTAATAAATCTAGAATACACTATATAATGAAATTTTTTTATGACTATGGTACAACCATATTACTCCTTTTACTCATCCTATGAAAAAAAATATCACAGTTCATGCGTATGTACGACTTACCATATCCACGTCATGGTGTAAACTGTTTTTTTAAACTATAAATTATTTATATGGGTATAATTATGAATATAAAAGATGTAAATAATAAATTTTATATGACATTTTTTATTTAAAATTCATATTCCATCCAATTCCATACCATTTAACCATTAAAGAAATGATATTGTCGCTCAGGTGTACATACGGTTTACCGTCTCCACGACACGATGTGATTCATCCTCCATATTTACCATTCAAGAATGATTATAAAAATATATATTATGAAAAAATATGAAATATATGACATAATAATTCTATTTTAATAATATATATTTATATATATAAATATATTCTATTTACTTTCTTCCATTCAATACCATAAAAAATGAAAACAGCGTTCATGCATACCTACGGCCTACCGTCTCCATGAATGATGTATTCCATTTTATATATCTATCTATTATATATAATTAGATTCATAATTTATATGATATAAAAATCATGTTTTATATTATGGAAGTAAGTAAATCATGATCTATGTAATATGATCAAGAATAACAAGTCAAAACACATACGATAAACAAAGTGATTGTTACCCGGAATTTTTCTTTAACATAGCAATTATTAATATATGGGTAATATAAAATCATAAATGAATCATATATGATGTCTTAAATATTATTATGATTCTGAGATAAGTTAATAATATGTTTAAAACCATTATACATGAGTTTTGGACATGTACTGAGAGTATCAGATCTATGGTAATGGAATTCCATCTCACTTTTAATTTTCATGAAGTATAAGTAATGTTCACCACTTATTTCTTATGTATAGTGTGTTTACTACCTCTATTATATTTCATATCATGAATACATTTTATTCGTGGTATTTTAAGATTCATTTTAAGACATCAGGATTATGATTTAAATGCTCAAAGTGGTGTCAGATGCTTTGAATGTTTAAATAATTAATCCTTTCTCCATTTCAATATTAGTTATATTATCATAAATATTTATTATATGTATATAAAGGATTATAAAGAACATTTTATTTATATATTTCATTTCTTTCAAATGTTTTCAGAATGATTATTTTTAATGTTTTATGTAAGGGACTCTTTAACTAAAACATTATTTTAAATATTTAAATATTTTAAATATTTATTCTTCTAAATCTTTCTCATTAATGTCCATGTTTTAAATTTTGTTTTAAGGATTTATTTATATGAACATGAACATTTTAAAATTTTAATTCTTTTAAAAAGTTTCAAAGTGATATGAGACACTTTTATTCAAAAATCTCTTTTTTAATGTCTTCTTTTAGAAATACACAGCTTTTGAATATATGATTTCAAATAAAAAGTTGTATTTGTCTTAAGGTATTTTTAATGACTTCATTAGATTATTTTCATCTATGTAAATATCCATTGTTGTATTTTATTCTTAATTGAGGATGATTTATTATGATACAATCAACCATATTATATCGAAGATTTTATGATATGTTTGACTCTGGATGATCTATTTCGATACCATTCTTGGTTTATGGTTAATGTATTAACATTTCATATGATAGTTTTAATACTAATATTTATGTTGTGTTTTTTCCTTTTCATAAGAGGAATGCATTGAACATAGTAAGTGATAGATTGGGCCCACTATATCCCCTCGATGCATTGGTATGTCTCATGATACAAACTAGATATTGACTTAGCTGAGGCCTTGACCATTTATTTTCAGATTTGGATTTTCCTAAGGCCTTAACCATTTATTTTTAGATGTCTTGGCCAAGGTCTCGATGGTATGTTTCAGATTTCAAACATTATGCATTCCCACATTATGAGATTAGTTATTGATGTTACATTTGATTATTTGACTAGTATAATATCCATGTGAATGTTTACATGACATTATTTGATTTATTCATTCCATATTATGTTCAAGTTTGTGTTTAAAAGGCTTGTGTTTTGGTTTTATACTTTCCTCAAAAGTATAGGCTTATTTATGAAATTTTATACTGTACTATTTAACCTTACTGATCATCTGAGTTCACCCCTTTCTTCCATTTTATTTTTCTAGGATTCCAAGATGTAAATTATGTTTGATATTCTAGGTTAATCTAGGAGAATAATGTAATTATCAAAGGATTATCTATGTTGTATTTTATGTTCGAAATTGTAATATATGTATCATGTATGTAATCTATTTCCCAATACTACTAAATTGATCGGTCCTTCGAGATTTTATTCCTTATAATCATTACAATGTATTAAAATAATAAACCTGCTTCGGGTATCTAGGGTCATAGTGTTACAGATAGTATCTGAGGAAGTTAACAACAACCTTGGAAATTTATATATTATAAATCAAAACCCTATGAATGACTTTGAGGATAAGTCTAAGTATAGAATATCATCCTTTAGATTTTTTAATGGATAACCTAGATTAATCCTATGTACTTATGTATTGATGAAAATATAGAATCATTTAGAAAAACCATAAATGATTCTTCATGATAATATTACTATGATTTGTGTTTTTTACTTTATGCTTTGATTTTTGGTCAGTGGTTAGAATCAGTAAGGTTATACATGCAATGGTTATACTACAGATGATGAATAGTTTATAAAAGAGAAATGAAATTAAGGAGGTATTAAGGAATATGTTGTTGATTTGTATTTAAGGGTTTATGAGTGAAGTGGAATGATTAAGGTTATTTTGTATTTGGATTCAATAATTATTTCATCATTGGTGCTCTGGTTATAGGAATCACAAGATATATAAGGATTGTAGTGAAGTACATTTTCTTTAAGTATTTGGGAGCATGAATGTCTTTATTAAGGTTTTATGGAGATCATATATTTCATATGTGAAAATTATATCTAAATTAGGTTGTTTGTGGAATCTGATGTTAAGATTGATTTTGGAAATTTCGAGACATTTTTGGAAAGTAAATTTGGATGGAAGTATTTTGGTTGAGTCTTAAGGTCAGATTGGGTTAAGTTGAACATTGAATATTATTGTTTGAGGATTAATTATAATTTATTGGATATTATTTTCTATCCTTTTTGGTTTTAGTAATCATTTATAGGATTAAGTAAATACTTATGGGCCTTATGATTTATTAAAAGTGTTTTAGGCATGAAAAAATCATTTTTAACTTTCATTTCTAGGTGTAAGGGATGAAGTGAAAATAGATCAAAGCACAACCAAAGGATGGGATTATGCTTATGACATGGAATTGAATCAATTAAGTACTTATCTGAATTGTAAAATAATTCTTCAAATATAGGGAAAGGATACTGAAACCAAAAAATGGTATCCTAATACTTTTTCCGATGAATCAAATGGTCCCTTAGATCATTATAGATTTTTAGATTTGTGATTTCTAACTTTATCCTAATAATGTTTTCTATCACCCTCCCTTAGAATATGATGGTTCTATTTTTATTTCATGTCCATGTTTTCTGGAATCGAACCCTAGTATGTGTTATCTCTAGTGACCTTCATACTTCCCTTTCTTTATTTTAAAATAGTGGTCTCATTAATCCATTTTATGATATGGGATTTCAATAAAGATATTTTGAAAATTCTAGCCCATATTTTTTATTCCAAGTTTAAATTGCAAGGAAACTATTTATTGAAGGAGGGGAGAATTTAACACCACAATATTTTACATTAAATTATCTTCAACAGCTTTTTTTACACACAACACTTCATTGGCTTGAGTAATATACAAGATTGAGTTTCTGTGAAACTACGCTTTAGTGTTAAAATTATTTAAATGATATATTTATGACTTATCCATTAAATATAGTAATATAAATTGTAATAAATAATTATTAAATGTTATTTATAATTTTTTCACATAAATAAAACATATCTATAATGAAATTTATAAGTTTCGGAAAAATAGTTATATGTTTAGATATAATATTTTCTTAAAGGAACTGCTTTTTATTTCCTTTTTTGAAAAATAATAAAATTAATTTTATACACTCTTAGAAATCAAATTTTATAAAATAGAATTCTTTTTTTAATTCTTAATATAAAAATTTGATTAGGTTGAATTTTTTTTATTTTTCGGAAAACTTTCGTTTTTTGATTAATATTGGAAAACACTACATTATTATTAAAACCCAACTTTTTAATTTAAATAATTATTTTAATTTAAAATGATTTAAAAGTTACAATAGATAAAAAAAATAAATATATTAACCCAATTTATGTCATTTGAATCATTTTTATAATAAAATTAGATATAAAAATTTATTGAACTTTTTTAATGTCCTTTTACCCACCATCTAGTCACATTTGTAGATTAGCATTAAACGTAATTTTACCACTGCTTTGAATCGAATTTCTAAAAGTGTAAATGCATGGTTGTAAGCAGTATGAAAAGGTTGATCTAATAGGATCAAAATATTTTTTGGTGAATAGTAACTTTTGAATTTTTCTTACCATAGTTA
This sequence comes from Viscum album, assembly GCA_963277665.1. Lineage (NCBI taxonomy): Eukaryota > Viridiplantae > Streptophyta > Magnoliopsida > Santalales > Viscaceae > Viscum > Viscum album. The sequence goes on along the minus strand of OY728119.1, from coordinate 1,676,847,913 downwards.
AAGGTAAATAAGGTAATTAAAGGTAAAAATAATACTATAATAATATAAAATTACCCTAACACTTGTCCTAATTTCATTGGATAATTATTCTCAAACCAAATTAAACTTAGGTCAGAAGTATGATCTTTTTTAAGCCACTTGTTTAATATTATGACATTTATCATATTTTATTTAAAGAATAGTTAAAAATGTCATATTCAAATTTTAATAACGATTTTATTTTTAATATGAGGTCATATAAGTGATAATGTCCACTATAAATAGTATTTATAAATATAATAAATTTTTCTAGATCAAGATGGTTTATTTATAAATTTTAGACATTAAATAATTAAATTAAATGGTGACACAATGATGATGTAGTAATTGTTTAATTAATTGAGATATCACATAAATGATATTGAAAATATTAAAATAAATATAATTTGACTTAATTAATGACATCCAATAATTTTATAGATAAAATATAAATGTTAGTGACATATTTAAAGTATTGGTTTTAATTTATCATGTTGGTTTGATATTTTTAAAAATTCAAATATATAATAGTAATAGAATTGACAGAAATGATACCTTAAAATAAATAATATTTTATTAAATGATATAAAAGTCATAAAAATATAATTATTTTACAAGTAACTTGTATAATTTAAAATGTGTCATAAATTATCCAATTTAGGTTCGTTTGGAATTTAATAGTAATCATATTAACCCTATAGTGTAAAAATACAAGAAGACACAGTAAGAGTTAAATAGTTTAACTAAGAGTTAAATCCTAAAGATAAGGTTAATTTTATGACCTAAACATGTTTAAAATTCATTGGTTGAATGGATTTTGAACCATCCTAATATTACCCTATAAATAAATCACTTTGGAACTATTTGAAATCGAAAATCAATTTATAATAAATTAATATTTTAAGGTTTTCCAAAAGATCCTCTCACCTCTCCTATAAAGGGCACTCCTCCTCTTTAATTCACACATCTACAACACTTTTTCTCGGCCAAACACTACTCATTTCCCCTACCAACTTCCCTAACTACATCCTAGAGGACATAATTTGGTCATAAATCCACCATAAGGATTCCTTTTATGAAAGTCAAAAGGAGATGCCCGAAAAAGAGGTAATTGTTTTAAAAGCTCTTTCAATGTTCTTTTCTTCTTCTACTTCCGCTTTATATGTTTTCTTAACACCAAAGTAATAAATATAGAATATAATATATTCAGATATTATTTTATGATTATGGTGCAACCATATTCCTCCTTTTACCCATCATATGAAAAACAATAACACCATGCGTGCGTACGTATGGATTGTTGTTTCCACACTGTGGTGTAAACTGTTTTTCATGTATACATTATTTCTATAGGTATAAATATGAATATAAAGGATATAAATAATAATTATGAAATGATAATGTTTATTTACAATTCATATACCATCCAATTTCACACCATTTAACCATTAACAAAATAACATTGTCTCCCTTGCATATGTATGACTTATCGTCTCCAAATGTGATGGGAATCATCCTCCACAATAACCATTCAATAATGATTATAAAAATATATTTTATGAATAATAATTAAATATATGACATAATAATTGTATTTTAATCATATATATTTATAAATATACATATATTCCATTTACTTTCTTCTACTTAATACGATAAAAAATGGAAACAATGTTCATACATACAGACGGCCTACCGTCTCCATGAATGGTGTATTCCATTTTATATATATATATATATATATCAATTATATATATGTAAATTTATAATATTTATGTCATAAAAATAATTTTTTAAATTCTGTAGGTAAGTAAATCATGATCTAAGTAATATGATCAAGAATAACAAGTCAAAAGACATACGATAAACAAAATGATTACTACCTGGAATGTTTCTTTAACTTGAAAATTATTAATAAGTGAGTAATATAAAGTCATAAATGAATCGTATATGATATAATAAATATTATTATGATTCTGTTAGAAGTTAATAATAATTTTAAAACCATTATACTGGAGTTTTGGACACATACGGAGAGTATCAGACCTGTGTAAGGGAATTTTGTCTCACTTTTAATTTTCATGAGATGTAAGACATGTTCACCACCTATTTCTTATGTGTGGTGTATTTACTACCTCTATTATATTTAATATCATGAATACATTTTCTTCATGGTATATAAATATTAATTTAAATACATCAGTATTATGATTTAAATGCTCAAAGTCGTATGGGATGTTTTGAATGATTAAAGAATTAATCCTTTGTCTGTTTTATTATTCGTTATATAATGACACAAATTTATCTGTATGTATATAAAGGATTGTAAAGAAAATTTTATATATTTTTTAAATTGAATTCAATTTTTTTCAAAATGAATATATTTTTAAGGCTTTATGTAAGGGCTCTTTAACTGAAACATAGTTTTAAATATTTTAAATATTTATTCTTCTAAATATTTCTCATTAATGCCCACATTTTCAAAATGGTATTAAGGATTTATTTATATAGACATGAATGTTTTCAAATGTTAATTCCTTTCAAAAGTTTCACATTGTTATAGGACACTTGGATTCAAAAATCTATTTTTTAATTTTTTCTTTTATAAGTGTGCGACTTTTGAATAAATGATTTCAAACAAAAAGGGGTATTTGTCTCTAGATATTTTTAATGACTTTATTAGATTATTTTCATCTGTGTCAACATCCTTTGTTGAATTGTATGCTTAATTTTGGTTGATTTATTATGATATTATCTACCATATTGTATCGAAGGGTTTATGATATGTTTGATTGTGGATGTTCTATTTTGATATCATTCATAGTTTATAGTTAATGTATTATCATTTCATATGATAGTTTTAATATGAATGTTTAAGTTATCTTTTACCCTTTTCATAAGAGGAATTCATTCGAATTGGTAAGTGATGGGTGGGGCCCGATATAGCCACTCGATGCATCGATAGGTATTATGAGAAAAACTACATATAGACTTGGTTGAGGCCTTGCCTATTTATTTTCATATATGGATTTGGTCAAGGTCTTAACTATTTATTTTTAGATGTCTTGGTCGAGGCCTCAACGGTATGTTTCAGATGTTCGATATTATGTATTCCCTCATTATGAGATTATTTATTGATAATACATGTGATTATTCGACTAGTATAATATCCATGTGAATGTTTAAATTACATTTTTTTGATTTATTTTTGTCATATTATGTTAAATTTTATGCTTAAAATGCTTGTGTTTCAGTTTTATACTTGCCTTAAAAGTTTATGCTTATTTATGAAAGCTTCTGTTGTACTGCTTAACCTTAGTGAGCATCTGAGCTCACCCTTTTTTTATGTATTATTTTCCCAGAATTGCAATATATAAATTATGTTTGATATGCAGGGTTAAACTTGGATAATAATGTCTTTCTCAAAGGATTATCTATGTTGCACTTTATGTTCGAAATTGTAATGTAAGGATCATATATGTAATATATTTCCCAATACTATTAAACTAATCAGTCCTTTAGGATTTGATTCCTTGTAATCATTCCAATATATTAAAATTATACACTAACTCTAGGCATCTAGGAGTGAGGAATTACTGGTGGGTATACCCATGTCTACAAAAGCAACTCCAAAATTCCCCTCCATTTACAAAAATAAACCTTCCCTTGGGCAGAAATTTAGCCCAAACAGGATTGAAAGTGCTAGAAGGATAGTCTATTTATCCTTTCTTTGGGCATGGAAGGAATATTTTTGGACAATAAACTTCACCATATACCAAATTTATTTGAAAACGTTCCCTCTAGGTGGCTAACAAATCTCCAAGGTAGATAAAATTTCACATCAACTTTTGTTATGTCCTACAAAAATCATTTTCTTCGCTTTGTGTAGTGTCGAAAGATAAAAACAGTGTATCAATAATAATATCCACAATATCATTGTGTTAATGGAACAATTTTCATTTTTAATTCATATAAATACTATTTAACTTTTCATATGATTATTTTTTATCCTGCAGTGTAGTCTTCCATGCAATAACAATAGTGTTTGGAATATGATGGAACATTTTCCGATGTGATGGTTCTGAGAAAATATGTAATGACCCTCCCCCCTCCATTTATTCCTTTCTTGGTCCGATAATGAATATGAACGACTCTTGAAACCCACCACCAACAATTCTTCTATTGACAACTTTCACCAATGATATAAAACACACAATGAAAGACATTAACATTATAACATAAGTTAAGGACAAGAGATAAAAGAAAAACACTGATCAATACCATGTCATATAATGTAAACTAAGAGTCAAAAAATTAATACAACAATACATGTCTTGTCCAAAATAATGTATCTCTATAATAAAAGGTACAAATACTCTTATGTAGTATCAGTAATAGCTACTCCATCTCCAAGCTTTCCTGATCCAGATTGATTACCAAAATCCTCATTATCACTTGAAAAAATATATATATATTCATAGGGTGAGCATGACATGTATACTCTGTAGGATCCTCTTTAGGACCTTTTAGGCAAATGCTAGAAAAAAATACTAATGATCTATTGAGTAAAGAGAAGAACCAACATGAACCTATTTGAGAAACTAAAAATTCTCAACCTCACTAATGCTCACACATCTAGTATCTCACCGAAATAAAATATGATAATACAATAAAAATATAATCATATGCACCCCACAACTACTTACTCACCGGTTTTCCACTCTCACACCCTAAAATCAAACATATTTTGATCCCATACATTTCTATCTGATGAGGGTTTGGTCACAACCCTACCTACCACAACACTCACAAGGTTCGACCACTCATGTTAGCATCAAAGAAATTTACATACCACATCACATCCACATCCACCACCTTAGAACCAACACACTAGGGTATCATGAAAATTAACATTAACCTCATGCCCTCCTACCATGCATAACCCCCCCACATAACCATTTCCACATCACCATCACCACATCAGGTATATCACGTGCTACTCGCATACCTTACATTATTATTCCATCCTTGGTCTATCAAAACTAGTCTACTATTAAATAGATAGTAAGGAAAGGGAATCAATCAATCGTCTTCCCTCACAAACATCGATGTTACGAAGAACACCTAGAACTAAAACGTTTGGCATCAATATAAAATAATCAACTCAAGTGGCGTTTATTTAGAAATCACAAGAAAAATACAATAAAAACACACACACGTATATATAAACATACACACACATACAAAAATGTACACACAAACATACTTGCACACAAGCCTGACCAAAAGGATTCACATCAATAGTTTATCATCAATACCATAATAATGGTACCACATAATGCCACCACTAAATGCAACCCACAAGTCTAACGACCACACATAATCCAGCGTTCACATTCTTACATTTACCGATTGCACCATTTCCAGATTATCACATTACCAACCATCATTCATTAATGAAGCCATTTTAATGTGATATTTAATGAAAAACAACTCTAAAAAACCCCCACAACTAATTCCATTAAGGTCCAAACCACTCATCAACATTTATAACATTAAGTCAATTATTTCACATTAATTTGGGACCCACATTATGGTCCATATTGATTGACCAGATTTTAATTAATATCCCACCATGACTATTGAGCATCTACAACACCTTCACATCATTTATCACATACTTACCTACACAACAATAAGAAACAAATATATTTTTTGAAATATATATTATTGGGTCTAATATCAACATGGTTAAAGTCCCGATTACTCAAAATCATTTAATTATATACTTTAGTTATTATTTAATTATGAAAAGTGATTCATGGTGGAAAACAAAAAAAAACTCATATTTTCAGTGGAAACAATGTCACCACCATCAAGGGTCTCTCACAAAAAAACAAGACACGTAGTGGAATTTCATTAAAATTTATAATGCTAAAAAGAACATAGAGATCATAGTATTCGTATGACACTTCATTATCATAATTAATTTCATCTCTTTTATTACCAAAATTTCCTCTTTTAGTTATTCATGGTATTTTCTTTTAGATAAAATGATAACCCTAGAAGAACATAAAATAACAGAGTATTGTTGGAAAAAAATATGGTGTAACACTTCCTTTTTCTTATTTTCATCTTCGAGTCTATCTTCTTTAAGTTGATTCATAACAATTACTCATTGAAGAAAAATCAGGATAAAAACACAATTTACTCCATAATAAGAGACAAATTCTAGAATCCACTACATGTGCAAGGATCATCATAATTTTTTGCAACAAAATATAGAAGGTAGAGAAAGGATAATCACCTTGGAATGCGAGTAAGGGGATCAAAATGATCTCAAAAGGCTAATAGATATATAATGAAAACGTTTTGATCATCCAGACTCAAAGGGAAGATCATGAATTAAAAAAAAAAAGGAAATGAATTTGGTTTTTAGAGAAATAACTAGTTGTAATATCTCGCAGGGATATTTCCATAATATTCAACCTAGATTTCAATTTTAATTCACATTAATTCAGTTTGATTTTAATCCACCTCGCGCAAATCGTCGAAAGCTGAAATAATTACGAAAGGAAAAAAGATTTTATTTAAGACTCATAATAGATTTAGGAACCACTGTTTTCCATTCATTATTTCTATTTATTAATGTTATATCAATTTTCATATGGAAATCCAATGAAAAACCTTATTTTTTAGAGTAAAACGTGATACCCTTATGCAGAAAGGGTGTGGTGTGTATGGGTAACGATGAATAGCTCTGATGCGATCCAGAAAACCCGAGTACCCTCAAGCAAGTAATGAGAATAGAGACTTGCAAACATATGAAAGAGGAGATGACCCTTATGAAAGATTCAATTAGAGTAGATAACTTTGGGTAAATAAGAATACCATAATGTGATACAATAAAATGAACTTTCCATTACACAGGTAAGAAGAAACAACTGTTGACCCATACACGCCTCCATTTTCCGCTCACATGGCTTTAGAAACCACACTTGATCCCTTTCCATGGCCTCCACCAGGGGTAAGGGATAAATCCCTTGTGGTTTTGACCTTCCACACCAAATACCATGCTGTAGAGCCGCCTTGCTTGTTGTTTCATCCCTTTCTTTCACACTCATCCTCACTACACACTAGCACACCAACACACTCAACACCTTGCATTGCCCCACACTTACAACTCTAAGGCACTCAAAATGGTTAGCACCACACCTACCACTAAGGCTTGGTGGTCCTCAGGATGGCCAAAACTCATCTCCAGCCTACCAAACACCTCTTTAACTCCCTCAAATCCAAAAGGGTTGGGGCCATTATAAAATAAGTAACTCATCTTCTGAATTTTACATTCACGTTTTTTAAAATTATAATTCATTTGTTTTAATATGCATTTTTTGTTTTGTTAAATGGTTTTGTTTTTTAGAAACTCCTTTTTTCAGCTCATCTAACCATGTGTCTCTACAACAATTCATTTTAGTGATTTGTGAGCCCTTTTACCCCAAGAGAAGAATATAATGCTACTCAGATTTATCAGGTGCTCAATTTCAGAGAAGAGGGAGAAATTCCCTCTTGTTCAGTCCCTTATTGATCAAGACTGGTGTAGTCGCAGTAGAGGAACAGGTCGACTCAGCTAGGGTAAGTGGGTCTCATTATTGAACTCAGTAGTCGATGAATCTGGTTTTCATCATATGATCATGGATAGATGTGATGAGATTATGGATGACGATGGACTGGGGCTATGACGGAAAAGGTGTAGTGGACTTGGATAGAAGCTGTAGACTAAGAAGACTCATGGTGTGCATTCTTTGATCACTAAAGGGGAGTGGAACGAGGGTTTCTGTTTTGGATTTTGTTTTAGGAGAGAGAAGATAGCAGCACACCTCTGGATGATTGGTGCTTCTATGCTGATGCCAACATTGTTTGTCTCTTCCTTAATAGAGGGAGAGGCAAGACAACGAGCTATTTGTGCTTCTCCAAGTGATATTTTTTACAGATCTAGAGGGAAGGAGCTTGTTCATGCTCCATTTCTAGATCCAACACATGTTTGTGCGTGTGTCATTTGTGTGCTGTTCTTGATCACGACAATGTGGTTAGTAGAAGGCACCCTTTTGAATGATGGACATAGATAACTTTGATGCAATGATGAAAATTTTAGCAGCTAAATCAAGCTTCTTCTTCTATAAAGGTGATATCGTGCCATGGTAAAGGGGTATTTCTCCTGAATATTTCTTTTATATTTGTATATTTTTTTCAATAATCGTTTGTGCTAGTTGGTTTTTTTATTTTTTTTCATTGTGTGTGTCTAGTCCTGTATTACTCATTGTCTTTATATTTGGTTGGCTTCTTGTACTCTGTTTTTTTTTTCAGAGTAAAAAAACAGGGATGATCATGCCCTGTGCACGTAGGCCGTATGGACAAAGCCTGTAAATCTCTGTGTCTCTTTTACTGCTTTCCTTTCCTTTTCCTCATTTGTTTAACCAGTAAGCTGTGGAATGGATTCAATGTTTCTTAAATATTAATTCAAATATTCCAGCTTGTTATATATATAGCTTCGAATTTAATTTGTGGATGTAATTTTCGCTTCTCATATGTAGTTTATATCTTCTATGTGGGACATTTGTTTACTATTGTGAATTCATTCGAATATATTCATTTGATTTTATGGAATTATAGCTCAAACATTGTTTTTTTGAGTAAAAAAACAGGGATGATCATGCCCCGTGCACGTAGGCCGTATGGACGAAGCCTGTAAATCTTTGTGTCTTTTTTACTGCTTTCCTTTCCTTTTCCTCATTTGTTTAACCAGTAAGCTGTGGAATGGATTCAATGTTTCTTAAATATTAATTCAAATATTCCAGCTTGTTATATATATAGCTTCGAATTTAATTTGTGGATGTAATTTTCGCTTCCCATATGTAGTTTATATCTTCTATGTGGGACATCTGTTCACTATTGTGAATTCATTTGAATATATTAATTTGATTTCATGGAATTATAGCTCAAACATTGTTTTTTTATCAGTTTTCATGTATTAAATTGTAAATAGACATTGTTTATTAATTCCTATTTTAATGAACCAAAACACCTAGTGCTCCAAGGCTATTACGTGTGGACTACCTCTCACACAAGGGTGATCCCCACAACAAAGTTGATAGAACCCCTTGATATAAAATGATGAAACTGGAATTGTATATAGCAATTAGAGCAGCATACCTGGAATTACAGCCTTAGAGTGGGAGGAGAAAGAGAAAAAAAAACAGCAAACAGTGTATCCTCGGGAGGCCTCCTGGCTCACCCGCCCAAGCCCCAGGCCGAGAGACTCTCCTCCCCAAATTCCCAGCTCAAAAAGTGTCATATACATCTCTCTCCTGCCCCTTTTATTACCCCAGCAGTTACAACCAACTGGGCCCCAGCTACCCCCCACGATTCTCACTTCCCCTTTCAGTTACATTCTGTTTCAGCTTCAGGTGGAGTCTGTTTCAACCCAAGGGATCCTCCAACAGAATCTGTTACTGCCACGTGGTCCCCAGTGGGCCCCTTCTCTGCCGCAGCCTTCTTCCTTCTTGAATAAACCTGCCACGCCCCCTCCTTCCTCCCGGTTCTAACACTCGCCGCCCCCTGTAGATCAGTCTTGTCCTCAAGACTGAACGAAGGGAATTGATTTCGAAGGGTAAACTCGTCCTCCCATGTCGCCTCCTCTGCCGGACGACCAGCCCACTGGATAAAGAACTGTGGCTGGGCCATGTGTTTCTGGAGGTGAAAACGGCGGGAAAGAACAGCCTGGGGTTCCGGAGTATTGGAACTGTCCACCTCGAGGCCCGGTGGTAGAGTAGGGAGGACCTCTGAATTTCCCACCGCCGGCTTTAATTGTGATACATGAAAAACGGGATGAACTTTAGCCGAGGGAGGCAGATCCAAATGGTAAGCAATCGGCCCTACTCGGCCAAGAATGGTAAAAGGGCCATAAAATCGGGCTGCCAACTTCTGGTGGATCCGATGGGCGACGGTCTGCTGACGATGGGGTCGGAGCTTTAAATACACCCGATCACCCACCTGAAAAGAAACGTGGCGACGGTGCCGGTCCGCCTGGCGCTTCATGTAGTCCTGAGATCGGGCTAAATGCTATCGAAGCTGACGTAAAGCTTCTTTGCGATCCTCCACAGCCGTGGCTACTGCAGCTACCCGGACATCCTCAGGTAGGAAACTCAAAATAGAAGGAGGCGAGCGGCCATACACGGCCTCAAATGGAGTAGAATCTATGGAGGCATGCCAGGTAGTGTTGTAACTCCACTCTGCCCACGGAACCCAGAAAGACCACATCCGAGGTTGGTCCCCAGCAAAGCAGCGTAAGTAGGACTCGAGACAGCGGTTTACCACTTCTGTTTGACCGTCTGTCTGCGAGTGGTAGGCCGAGCTGAACTTCAGGGAAGTTCCATGGAGGCAGAACAATTCTGTCCAGAAATTGCTCAGAAAAATGGGGTCCCGATCACTCACGATGGAAGCTGGCACACCATGCAGCCGAACAATTTCCCGGAGAAAAAGTTCAGCAACCGTCCGAGCAGTGTAAGGATGCTTGAGGAGCAAGAAGTGAGCATATTTGGTAAGTCGGTCAACCACCACCAATATGACCTCATACCCCCTGAATTTGGGCAGCCCCGTAATAAAATCCATGGAAATGTCGGTCCACACAGTGGTGGGGATGTCCAGAGGTTGTAGGAGTCCCGCGGGTGCTAGGGTAGAATACTTATAGCGCTAGCAGATCGTACACTGCTGGACAAATTCTTTTACAACCTTTCTCATTCCAACCCAGTAGAGGTTGGCTGCAAGCTTCCTGTAAGTTCTGTAGAAACCCGAGTGGCCTCCTTGAGGGGAAGCATGAAACTCTGTTAGGAGCTTGGGTACCCACGGGGACGAGGCCGGGATAGCCAGTCGATTCCGGTAGTACAACACGCCCCGGGTCAGTGTGAAGCCTGGGTAGGTAGAATGACCCTCCTGTAATGCGTGGAGCACCCTGCCCAGATAGGGATCTGAAGACACGCCATCAGTCAAAGTCCGTCCTTCTGTCCAGATGGGCCTAGACTGCAGCAGCTGAAGCTGGGAAAGAGGCTCCTCCCGCCGTGATAAAGCGTCTGCAGCAGAATTTTCCCGGCCTGGTTTATATTTAATCTCAAACTGATAACCCAACAACTTGACGATCCAGTTTTGCTGATCAATGGTGGTGATGCGCTGCTAGAGTAGAAATTTAAGACTCCGGTGATCAGAAAAAACTATGAAGGGTCGTCCCAACAAATATGGACGCCAATGCTGGATGGCCAGAACGAGGGCTATGATCTCCTTTTCATATACCGATTTGGCGAGGTTCTGGTCGGAAAGAGCCCTGCTAAAGTATGCTATTGGTCGCCTGGCCTGCATGAGGACAGCTCCCACCCCGCTGCCAGAAGCATCATATTCGAGCTCAAAATCTTGAGAGAAATCTGGTAGAGCCAGGACCGGTGCCTTTGTCATCAGTTTCTTCAAATGTTGGAAAGCTTCTTGAGTTTCGGCAGTCCACCGGAACCCATCCTTCCGAGTTAATGCTGTGAGAGGCCGGGCCACCTTGCCATACCCGCAAATGAATTTTCGATAATACCCGGTAAGACCGAGGAAGCCGCGGACACCCTTTACACTGGTTGGAGGAGGCCAGTCCAGCATGACTCGTATTTTACTGGGATCCATTGCCACGCCTGAGGCAGAAATTAGGTGTCCCAAATACTCCACCTCCTGCTGGCCAAAAAGGCATTTGTTCCTGTTAGCAAAGAATTGATGGTCATGTAGACGGCGAAGCACGACTTCCATGTGATGCAAATGAGTCGACCAATCCCTGCTGTACACAAGAATATCATCAAAAAATATTAGAACAAACTGACGGAGCAACGAGCGAAATAAATCATTCATAGTGGCTTGAAATGTGGATGGAGCGTTAGTGAGGCCAAAGGGCATCACTAAGTATTCATAGTGGCCACTATGTGTCCGGAATGCTGTCTTCTCCACATCGGACTCCCGCATTTGAATTTGGTGATAACCCGCTTTGAGGTCTAACTTGGAGAAATAGGTAGCTCCATGGAGTTCATCAAGTAATTCCTCTACCACTGGTATGGGGAATTTGTCCGGAACCGTTACTTTATTTAAAGCCCTATAGTCCACACACATTCTCCATGAGCCATCTTTTTTTTTAACAAGCAACACCGGGCTGGAGTACGCGCTGGAGCTTGGCCTAATGATGCCTTGATTTAGCAACTCCTGCACCTGTTTCTCTATTTCATTTTTGTGAAGGTACGGGTACCGGTAAGGCCTGACTGAGACTGGTTCCTGACCGGGCAGCAGGTTAATGGCATGAGCCCGAAGCCGATGCACTGGCAGCCCCCTGGGTTCTGAAAAAACAGACGGGAAGTGATGAAAAATCTTTTGTAATTCCTAGTTTTGAGCCTCAGTCAAGGGTGTCACGAGGTTGCTTTTGTTACCCCCAACAATTTGCCGCAGTTCGTTGTTCTGTCCCGATTTCTGAACCCACCGATCTAGGGAGACTGTTGTCCGGTCATTTTGACGGATACCTGAGAGGGTAAATGGCCGACCTCCTACTGAAAACTTCATTACCATCGACTGCCAATTTATGCTTACATCTCCCAAAGTCCTCAACCAAGAAATTCCCAGGATTAGATCCAATCCTCCAATCTTCAAAACATGAGCTTCAAGGTAACACTCATAAGCCCCTAGGACGAGCAAGATCTTCTGGCAGACCCCTAAGGTTCTTGTCCTATGACCATCGCCCAACCTTACGCCCATCTTCTTGGCGGCCTCGACAGTAAGCCCCAGTATATTGACTAACCCCGGGCTAATGAAATTGTGAGTAGCCCCACTGTCCAATAAAATCAGGATGGGAATTCCCCTTATGCAGCCCTCTATTTTCATGGACGAGATGGACTCTTCTTGGCGATCTCGGTCACTGCACAAGATTCTCCAGTTCTGAAATTCCAGCACCTTGCATTCGGCCTCTGGAGCTTCTGGTGCTCCCGCCACAGCTTCCAGCTAATCCTCCTCCTCCTCTAATGGAGGTGTAAGCTCAAGATTCTCTTCCTCTTCGCCCAATAACAGCACCCTCATCTTGGTATCAGCACATTTGTGCATAGGATTATACAGTTTTCCGCACCGGAAACACAACCCCTTCTTTCCGCGGTCCTCCCATTCCTGGTTGGACAACTGCCGAACTCCCCTTCCTCCTGCCATGGTGGTTCGCTTAATTTCTTTGGCGGCTCCTCCCGTCAACTCCCCACCCCTGCGTACTTGTGTGGGCGAAAATCCGATTTGCTGGGTGAGTCTCGTTCTATAGGAAGGCTGCCAGCCCCCGCTCCCATTTGGGCGCGTTCCTTCAGTTCGGCCTGGAAGCCCAGTTCCGCGGCAGAGTGCTAGCTCCACATGTCGTGCCAGGCGCATTACCTGCAAACGAGTTTTCGGGATGTGTATGCGGACCCAGCTGCAAACATCATCCCGTAATCCATGAAGGAAGTATCCGATATACTGAGGTTCCGGCTGACGGGGAACCAAAGCTGCGAGGAACTCAAAACGTTCAATGTATTCCTGCACTGACCCGTTTTGTCGGATTGCTGCTAATTCTTCGTAAGGATTCTGTATTTCTAAACCACTAAAGCGCTCCATCAGCTCCTCCTTAAACTGCTTCCAAGTTAGGTTCTGGTATACCTCCTCCAGTATGGTAAACCAGTGGATTGCCACCCCCTCCATACTTACTTGGGCCAGGGGAATTTTGGTGTCCTCCGTTGTCTGGTTAATTCGGAAGTACAATTCTGCCCGATTGATCCATCCCCGTGGGTCTTGTCCATCGAACACTGGCAGCTCTACCCGTCGGGCTGTCAATATCGGAGTCGTCCCTTCGGTGGTTACTTCCAACGCTCCTCGTGCTTCCTCCTTCAACGTTGTTTGATCGAGAGATTCCGACAGGGCAGCTCCTGTTGCGTCATGTAACTCCGAAGCCGATGCGTCGTCCTGCCTTGGCAGCTTCTCCAACCGGCGCAGTATATCCGCCATCGATCTGTGAACCGTTGTCAGCCCAGTAATTTCTTGTTTAAGAGATCCCACGAATTCAGTCAATCCCAACACTGATGACTCTAAGCGGCCCATACGCTGGTTTGTTCCAGTTTCTACGTTCTCCATCCTCTGCTCCAGTCCTTCCAAGCGAGCTTGAAGCCGAGTTTCCATCACCTGGACCCTTACCCCCCCCCCCCCCCACAGAGGAGTGAAGTTTGGAAGAAGGTGATTCCGGCAGGTCAGACCAAATTGATAGAACCCCTTGATATAAAATGATGAAACTGGAATTGTATATAGCAATTAGAGCAGCATACCTGGAATTACAGCCTTAGAGTGGGAGGAGAAAGAGAGAAAAAAACAGCAAACAGTGTATCCTCGGGAGGCCTCCTGGCTCACCCGCCCAAGCCCCAGGCCGAGAGACTCTCCTCCCCAAATTCCCAGCTCAAAAAGTGTCCTATACCTCTCTCTCCTGCCCCTTTTATTACCCCAGCAATTACAACCGACTGGGCCCCAGCTACCCCCCACGATTCCCACTTCCCCTTTCAGTTACATTCTGTTTCAGCTCCAGATGGAGAATCTGTTACTGCCACGTGGTCCCCAGTGGGCCCCTTCTCTGCCGCAGCCTTCTTCCTTCTTGAATAAACCTGCCACGCCCCCTCCTTCCTCCCGGTTCTAACAAAAGTGGTATCAGAGCCTAATTGGGATTATGTTTTGTTTCATAAATTTTTTGAAATCGATTATTCGTGGTTTTCAAATGTTTTTCAAGTGGAATTTACTGTAAATCTTGCTTTTTTGTTGTTCTCATCATTGGTCATTTACTTTTTTAGCTTTAATTTTGGAATCTCTTATTTATTGTTGTTTCCCTTCATGTATCCATTTTTTTGTATTCCATAGTAGTGACCTTAGGCATCTTGGATTTGTCTGGTTAGTGTCTTGGGTTCTAAGGTAGGATGGGTTTGTGCATGGTTGTCTTAGAAGAGAGTGTATCACTTAGAAATGTGGTGTATGGTAGGGTAAATTAGATTTCTTGGTCTCCTGGTTCTGCATTTTGACTTAAAAGAGTGAGCTAGTAGTTAGCTTGGGTTTTTTCATCTATTTTGTGTCATGGTTAGGTAAGGTGTCTCGATTTGTTGACTTTTTGCGAGTGGTGATTGGGCATGGGCAGTGTTTTTAGAGGTCATGTAATGTGAATAGGTTCAGTGAAGATTGTGCTTCATGGCAGTTATGTTGGGATCTTTTTAGCAATGTTTGGTGGATCCTATGTATCGTTATGAAGCTAGACTATGATAATTTTTCTTAGTCAGTGGCTAACTTCCCTTGAATCTCCATTGTTCCCATGGGTTTAGAGTTTGTCCTTGGAAATTTTGGGGCTTCATGGGATTTGTAGTGGTACCCAGATGTTGAGGAACTTATCAAGTTGGCAGGGTTTTAGGCAGTGTCTTCCCTTTAGCTGGAGAGTTTTCTGAGTTTTTCATGGGTTTAGGTGGACACTATTTTTTCTTTTTCTATGCTTGATTTCAAAAGTGTTTATTTTATTTCTATTATTTTCATTACTTCACTGGTTTTATGAGATATATTATTTTTAAATTTTATGAGATGTTTGCATTATCATGGTTTTAGAGAATGGGTATTATTGTGTTCTACCTTGTGTTGTTGGTACTGGTCAGTAGCCCAGGTCATCCCTGATGGAATGATATCAGAGTTCGAATCAGGTGAGTTCAGGTATGTGTTCTGTTTATGTTTATAATTGTTTAAAGTCTAAGAATTTTAACAGCTTTAGAATATCATTATTTTGAGCGGCGTGTGTCACGTTGATGCACGTAAGGGGGTTGTTTTGGTTGGTACTCTATAGTGGTTTCATGTTTAGGACATGATGCCTGAATTAATAAATATAGGTGGTGTAGAATCATCATGTGTTTAGGATATTAATTTTACATGGTGGAGTGTGATGTTGTTCCATATTAAATCATTTTATTAATATTAATTTCAAAGGTGGAGATTTGTGAATTTTACATTCATTTTTTTAATTAAAATTAATTTTATTTTTAATATGTGTTTTCTGTTTTGTTATATGGTTTTGTTTTCTCAAACCACCTTTTCTTAGGTCCTCCGACCAGGTGTCTCCACAACAGTGCATTTTAGGGATTTGTGAGCCCTGCTTTCCTGAGAGAGGAATAGAATACTGTTGGGGTTTTTTTGAGTGCTCGATTTCAAAGCGAAGGTAGAAATAACATCTGGTTCAATCCCTTCTTGACCGAGACTATCACATTTGTAGTGGGGGGGGGGGAGAGAGTGGGGGGGAGATATCGACTCGGCTAGGGGCAGTGGGCCTCATTCTCGTTGTTTCTTATTGTCTAGTTGGATTCTTTTTCTCATTGTTCTTTTTTCATAATAAAAGAACCAGTGATGATGCTACCCCATGCATGTTGTCTATATGGCCGAAGCACGTAAATATCAACTTCCCTTTTACTATTTTCCTTTTCCGCATTTGTTCGACCAGTAAATTGCTAAATGGATTCCCTACATCTTGAATATTAATTTAAATATGCTGGTATGTTAAAACTCTAGCTTCGAATTTAATTTATTGATGTAATTTTTCCTACCCATATGTAGTTTAAATCTGCAATGTGTGACTTTTGTTCACTATTATGAATTCATTTGTTAGGGGGTTTCGCTGTGCAAGGTAGTCCCCCATTGAAATAGCCAGGATCCATTAAGTATAATTTAGTTCGCATAATCTCAAAATTCAGAATCACATAGCTATGTTTATTATTCCCATATTATCAACATAAGGCCAATAAAAAATAAAATAATTTGTATACAATATTCTGAAAACTGGGAAGGAAAAAAAGATTTAACAGTAGTGAACAACATCTCAAATTATCAGTAGCTAACTCAGATAGAAGTGACAATTACAACATCTAAAGCTTGCAATGTAATTCTCATTATATCACATAATATTATGTACATAAAAATTCATGAAAAACAGAAGAAATACAATGAGAATACAAATTTCCAGGTTCATAAATGCATTTCCAGAATAAAAGAGAAAGCATGAATTAATCATGTAGGAGTAATGTTGAAACAGACAGTACAAAGCCCAAAATATCTTCTATTTAATTATTAAAATCAAATCAGATTTGGAATTAATCCAAGATGCATGCGTTCATAAATTTATAGGTCAAAAAAAAGTGTAACAGAAAGAAGTAAAAGAGACCCCAATGATTTAGATTATTCAGACAATAGCCTACAAACACAAGGCATAGTCACCATGCCTTTTTTACAATGAAAAAATAACGGAGTATGAGAGTGTAGCAAAGAAGCAGGACACAACATCAAGAAACATGTATAAGGAATTAAAGACCGAAACATCTAAGGAATGGTAATACAACCTGAGACCCCCCTTACCAAAGGTCGGATTCACCTTAGTCAACGCCTCCATGTCGTGATGAGTAGTTGGTATGTCCTCCTTCAATATCAATGTTTCATAGATCCATCACTATCTAGATTTGATTTTGCTAACCATGTCTGGAGTTTTTGTCTAAGAACAAAACCATAACGAGTAGCTACCTCATGAAATTCCTTCATACATTGCCTATAGGTTCATCCTTCTCAAGAACGTCGCTGCTCGGGTCCACCCACCATGACCACCCTAGTACCCGATCGATGTCCGGACACGACCTAGCGATCTAGATGAGCCATCACATACTAAAAAATGTCATTGTTAACCTCATCTATTTTGAAACAGATTCGCTGACCCCCTCTGTCGTCGCTCCTCTCGTGAACAAGAAAGATGTCATTGGAGTCTGTCTCTTCATTGTGTTCTTCTCCGGTGAAAACCCCCAAATCCCAAGGTCCACTCTTCTTGGTCCCCCAATCTCCATCGCAGCCTAAAAACCAACCATACCATCACAAAATCCCGGATGAATGCCACTGTGAACCACCACCGAAGAAGAAATCATGCATTGTTATGTCACTTGGAGAAGCTCGTACTGATACTCTGTGAAGAAGGCTGAACCAACAGAGACCCTCATACTTATGTTGTGGGTGTTTTCCTCTACCCACGATCTTGTAATCACATCAGGAAGGGTCGGGATCTACTCTCGTCCAATCTCTTCATTTTATCTATTCTAATAAGTCCCTGCCAAAAGAAATAGAGTAGGGAGCGCACATCTATGAAGACACGTGTATGGTGGATGATAAATGGGAGATTCTCTCTATTTAACTGTGTATCAACATAAAACCAACCTATTAAAAAATAATTTTAATTAACAATAAAACTATGAATCTAAAATTCACAAATATCCAGCTTATAAATTAAAATGCAGAAAAAAAAATTAACATGAAACGATGATACATATACACCTCGAAATTTTTAACTCTAACCACATCATGATTTTGCACCAACTACTTTCATTAATTTGGGAATCACAACCTAAACATGAAATAACTACAGGGTACGACCCAAATGGTCCCTCTATCCTGCATCAATGTGAAACATGCTGCCCAAATTAAATTACATTCTAAATTACTACTAAACATAAATAGAATGCATAACTGCACTTACCTGACTCGATATCTGATATCACCCCAACAAGGAAGTCATAGACTACTAACCAGTATCTTGCACTACTACCTGATACCAGCACATAGGCAGCAAACAAAGTAGTACCCATCCACAAACCAAACATGGAAAATCAAACTCACAAAGAATATAACTCAGAAAACCAATACAGTAATGAAAATATCATCAATAAAATAAACACTATGAAAACAAGCATAGAAAAGGAAAACCAATTTTTCACCGGAACTCATCACGAATTCAGAAAACTCTCCACCTAAATAGAAGATGCTTCCTAAAACCCATACAACTGTAGATGTTCCTCAACAATTGGGTACCACTGCAAATCCCAAACAGTCTTAAAAGTCTTAAGGACAATCTCTAAAGCCCACAGAACACCAGAAATCCATGGGAAACTAGGTACCAATCTAAGGAAAACCCCCTTAAATATAGATAACCAACAACATCAAGCACCTAATTCACAGGTACTCATCCAATATCATCAAAGAGATACCAGTTTCACTTTCATGAAGTCTGGTGATCAGACAAAAATATACCCATGAACTTTCATCTCAAACCACTTCCTAGGCCCAATCACCACTAGTAATAGGTAAAAACCTATAGAAACCATCCCCAAACCAGGACACAAACCTTAGGAACAAATTGGAGCTAATTACCAGCTCACTCTCCTAAAGAAAAAGGTATAACCAGGAAACCAAAACAGAAAAACTCTGTCAAACACCCCACTACTAACCAAGACAATCTAACTCAGAAAAATTGCGCACTAACCCCTTCCTAACCCCAAATTTAATGACTTCTATTTTCTCTATTTTTTTTAGAAATTATTTGTTAAAATTCCGAGACCGGGTGTTGATACGGCGTGCGATTTGTAGGCCCAGTGTGCCTGAAACAATTCATTGAAAAATGTTAAGTATTCTAATAGCACGCACATGTGGTTTTTCTGAAAAAATTGGAATTACTCTTAAACTAGTTCCTGGATCAAAAATCTAAGGGCATTGTTGTGTTCATAGCATCAGTTTTACCTTAGGAAAGGCCTAACATCGGTCAGAGCATGCCAACTATTAAAGTTAGTTTTTTTACGTAATCGTAAATAAAATAATTAAATAAAAATTATTTTATTTTCAAATCCTAATAACTCAAAAATGAAGAATCATATTGGAAATATAGTACCACCATTGTGTTCGTAATATGGTTTTTTTCCCTAGGTGTGATGTAATTTTAAACAACCCAGGTCTTCTGTGGATAAACTCGAAAAGGCAGTAATCACTATTAGATAATTTAAAGATAAATAACTTTGTCGAAGTACTGAAAATTTTCATTATAAACATATTTATATAGAATTCCTAAGGATAGACACATTACCCTGGGAATGCTAGAAAATCTCTAGGGAGATATTGTAGAAATAATCATCCTGAAAAAACGACGAAGGACCAGAGATTGGATCGTGAATCATCGCGCCAATGGAGTTGGAGGATCTCATCAACAATGATGATGCAACAATTCCTCATCAATGACTGATCCAAAATCGAGTTAGGGAATTTTATATCTTTGTGATTTCCTTTACCCTTTTTAGATTCAACGATGAATGTAAACCAACCAATTAACAAGTTGATCTACGGTTCGGTCACTCTAGAAGGATGGTTAAATTATGGTGTTTGACAAGTGATACATCATTGTGATTATCCTTATTTGTTCTTCATTCTAATAATAATGAATTTAGGATGACACAAAAAAATGCCAAGATCTATTTTTTGGGTGTACATCTTCATTTATTTTCTCCCCTCAATCTCTCGCATTCTTCACGTGTTCTTCATCTCCTCCCCTCACTATAAAACCCCAATGTGAACGATCGATCGTTGCGCCCCCGATTCATCATGAAATGATCCAAGATAGAAGATAAAACCCCATAGTGTCATAGTGGAGGTGTGATGATGAAGGCATATTGTGATTTGTCCAAGACAACAACACACATCGGAACGAGGCGGGGGCTCCAGTCGGTCCATCCAAGAAGTGGTGCGTGCCCATGGAGTCAGTTCTAGCGGATGGTGAGCCAAAGGGGAGAGGATGCCAGTGGGGTAGTCAACAGAGACGGAATACGGTAGGGGGCTGCGTTGGAGCCAGAACGGTGGTGTGGGCCGCAGATGGCGGCCACAACGTTGATCAGGGGACGCAGCGGCGAGGATGTTGTGTATGAGGTAGGCAGGCCACGTGGATCCCATGATTGAGGTAATTCCATGGGGCAGGCAAATGGTGGGATGACCATGGATATGGTACGAAACAATGTGGAGTTGGGAGGCATGCATTCGGGTCGAACTGCGTGCAGTGTAGCAAGTTGTCCCACAATGAGGGTCGGACCAGGGAGAGTCGGGTTGCTCCAGTGGCCTAGCAGGCCGAGTTGAGCAGGCCCAACAACCCAGCGGGACGAGCCCAATGGGAAAAGCTAGCTATCTGGGCCAGTTCATCCTATGCCATACTGAACCAAGTCAGGTTGGATAGACCAGGTCGGGTTGGATGGTGGGTCGGGCCGGGTTTTCCAGTTTAAGTCGGACCCGGGTCATAGGTTTTAATAAAAATAGTCGTAACTTTCAAACTATGCATCTGTTTGACCAGTCTTTTATGGAGTTAGGTCCCTTATGACGATACAGTCCTTTTGACATACTCTAATTGAGTTTTTTTTGGGAGTACACATATGACCTTGTGGCTTGAGGAGTAGCTTCTCTGGGAATGAGCGTGCTATAAGGAGAATCCTATAGCCGGTTGTGACCTTGAGACAATGTGACTTATAGAGATTGTGTGTATTATAGAGATGCGGTTCTTATCTAGACTGGGTTTCCTATCATGACTGAGTCGGTAATCCCCTGTCCTACCAGGGTGTGGGTCCTCTAGTCACTGAATGGTACTCCCCTAGAGAGTTAGGGTCCTGGTCCTCGAGATTGAGTGTCTTACCGAGACTGGGTGTCTTATCAATACTGAATGTCTTATTGAGAATGGGTGTCTTACCGAGACTGTGTGTCTTATCATGCAGGAGTGGGTCCTCCATTAGAGATGGATCTTCCTCAGCTTTTGGAAACAATTACGAGGAGTAGACTCATTTAATTGGTGTGAACGATACCTAGATAAGAGTTAGAGCTCCCTCAACAGACTGAGGAGCGGGATACTCCATTCAAGAGCGAAAGAAGTTTCATGGGATAGTTAGGGGAACTACTCCCTCAATTGTGGGGTAGTGGCGATGTGTGAGTCCCTCCACTCTCTCTTACTAGAGAGGATTCATGTAGTGAATAGTTTAGAGTATTTCTCCCTCAATTGTGTTCGGTGGTGAGGGGTGGACCTCTTCACTTGGGTTTCTTAGCTTGCGCCGGGCGCAAGGCAGTGATGACTATACCCCTCATGTTGGGCACTGGAGATGGACCTAGTTAAATGTTCCTGATGGAGTGCATCTCTCGAACGGGTTCCATCTAAGATGGTTGGGCTTGTGGAGTGTGTCCTTCTGGTTTTTGTGTTCCGATTTGAGCCTATGATGGGAATCATGTTTTTGGGTATGAGGTTGGAACTTTATGATATTTGGTGTCTGAGATGAGTATATTTGTATGTTCTTTTTTTTAAAAGACAGATTCATTAACGTCGAAGATCAGCGAACGTACAATCGCAAATCCATGAAGGGAAATGGTCCAGCCAAAGCTGGTTAACATCATAGGGGCATGAGGCCACAAACTGATGGGAAGCATTGTTTCCTTCCATTTAGTAAAGGAGAAAGTGCAGATTGAGAAGCCTTGACGGAGTGAAAGGATTCTCCTGATGAGGGATCCAAAAGACTGGAGGTCGCCGTCGTTGAAATTGATAGCATTGATAATGGTGAGACAGTCTGATTCGAGGTTGATTTTATCCCATCCGCGATCCTTGGCGAGCATCATACCTGCAAGGATGGCAGTAGCCTCATCCACCACAGGTTCCCAAAAAGAAAAGTGTGATTCATGTTTGGACGCAATGATTTTCTCTTAATGATTCCGAGCCAGGATGCCGAGTGCGACATGCCCATCCTTGGGGAGAGACACATCCACATTAATCTTAAGAATCCCCTCACTTGGCGGACACCAGTGGGAGGAAAAAGAAGGGGTTCCAAAGGGATTATGTTTACCATTGTGGTGCTTCCAGCCCTCAATCCACAAAAAGGCCCGTTCAATCCAGAATTTGGGGGTTCTTTGAACTTTTTTGAAAACTGCCTCGTTGCGACAGACCCAAATAATCCAGGCCAGGGTGCAAAGTGAACCTGCTTTACCCGAAGAAAAGGGGGAGCACCATTGCATCAGGAAGGATGGGAGGTTAGAGGCCATGGCTGTGAAGTGGCTGAAGCGGAGCCCCATTTGTTCCAAATTTCCTTAGCCCCTGGGCACTGGATGATGGCGTGCAATGGAGATTTTGGGATGTTCAGGCAGAAAGGGCAAGAATCGTCACTGGAAAAGTTCCGAAAGGCGAGAAGGCTCATGGTAGGAAGGGTTCCCATGCACACCTGCCACCAAAAGTGGCAGATTTTTGGGGGAATGTTGAGTTTCCAAATTGACTTCCAGGTTCCCCCATCCCAATCGACTGAATAGTTACCAATAGCGAGCCGGTATCTAGACTTCACTGTGTAGGCTCCCGACAGGTTGTTGATTCATAAGAGATGGTCGGGGCCTGCGTCTGGGACCCATGAGGAACTCAGGATAATTCTTTTGTCTCTTTCATTAAACCATGCATGAATCTTCTTCAGACACCATCCAGGACCCTGATCGGAAAAGTGGCACCTGACAGTGGCATCTTCGAACCCTGGTTGGGCAGGGTATGACGCCCGTAAACCTTCCTCATCAATCAGCCAGGGGTCGGCCCAAATGTTAACAATTTGTCCATTCCCAATCCTCCAACCCAGCCCTTTTTCCAGGAGACTTCAGTCCCCCCAAATGCTTCTCTAGAGGAAGCTTGGATGGGGGCCAAGAGAGGAGACATGGAAGTCCTTATGGGGAAAGTATTTAGCTCGAATAACACGCACATAGAGAGATGAAGGACGGTTAATTAGGCGCCAACCTTGCTTAGCCAACAGTGCGTCATTGAAGTGAAAGAGATTCCAGAAATCCCATACCACCCTAGAACTTGGGTTTGCATCGTTTCTCCTAGACAATCCAGTGGGTTCTATTCCTTCCATCATTCTTCACCCACCAGAAGTTGGTTGTGCATGTGTGGATCAAGTTGACAACGACCAACCGAAGCTTAAATAGGGACATAAAATAGTTGGGGATAGACTGGATGGCGGATTTAATGAGGATATCCTTACTGGATTTGGATATTTTTTGGGGGTCCAGCCTTGGATTTTCTTCTCAATCCTGTCCATCAAGGATGCAAAGATTTCTTTTTTGGAGCTGCCAATAACTGTGGGGAGCCTGAGGTACTTCTAGTGTTTCTCAACCAATTGGATGCCTGCATATTCACAGAGTAATTTTTTCTTGGAAGGAGGTACCCCTGCGCTAAAAGAGATTTCCGACTTTCCGTGATTGATTGACTGACCGGATGCCCTCTCGTACTGTTGGATTTCATGGATGATTACCCGACATTCATTAGTAGTTGCTCTGGAGAAAAGGAGGCAGTCATCGGCGAAGAAAAGATATGAAACCGGTGGACTAACATGGCATACCTTTGCCCCATGTAAGGAGTTTGAGGATGCATCCCTGGAAATAAGGTTAGAAAAAACATCAGCCGCCAAGATAAAGAGAAAGGGGGAGAGAGGATCTCCTTGTTGAAGGCCCCGAGATGGGGCGAATCCTCAGGTGAACTCCCCATTGATCATAATTTAGAAAGAGACGGTCGAGACACAATGCATGAACATATATACCCATTTAGAATAGAATCCCATTTTCAGCATTATGACTTTGAGGAAGTTCCATTCCACTTTATCATAGGCCTTAGCCATATCCAGTTTCCAAGCCATGGTTCCTCTTTTTGCGGTGGAGCGTGTTTTCATGGAGTGGAACACTTCATGGGCCATAATTTCATTATTAGTGATTAGTCTCTTGGCCATGAAAGCACTATGGTTTTCCGATATGATGTCAGGTAACCAAGGACACAACCGATTAACTAAGATCTTTGAGAAAATTTTGTAAGAGACATTGCACAGGCTGATGGGTCTGAAGTCAGGGACCGCCAGAGGTTTATTTATTTTAGGAATGAGGACGAGAAAAGTTTCATTAATAATGAAAATGATTGTTTTCCCAGCCCAAATATTCCTCATCAAATTGCAGATGTCAGGACCAATAATGTGCCAATACTATTTGAAGAAGAGGGCGTGGAAACCGTCTGGGCCCGGGGCCTTAGTGGGGTGGATATGTTTCAGATCCAGACATACCTTCTCATCTATCAAATATTTGGTGAGTTGCTGATTGATCTCATTAGTGATCACAAGTTTAATGCAATCCTCCACTTCAGCAGAAATGAGAGGAGTTCTTGTAGAGAAGAGGTTCTAGAAATAACAGGTCAAAGCATCTTGGATTCCATCGGTGTTGGAGACTTTGCTACCATCTAGTTGAGAGATGCAAGTGATATAATTCCTTTGGTGCCTAGATGAAGATTTCTGGTGAAAATATTGTGTATTGGCGCCCCCTTTGGAAATGTGGGTTCCCGCACCCGCATAGCCCAGAAGCTTTCCTTGAAGCGCAGGGCCACATCTAGATCTTTTTTGAGTGGCACTGATAGAAGAGAGATTGTAGTTATATGGGGGTTTCTTGAGTAGGTAATGCAGTTTCCTTTCAAGGAAATCACAGTGCCTATCGGGATGTCGGAATTTCATGTTGCTCCAAGACCTAAGATCTGATGCAACCTATTTGAGATTGAGTCCAACGCCTGCGTGATTACTCTTCCAGCTTGATCAGATAACATCTTCGCATTCCCATTCTTTTGACCAGAAGCTTTAAAATCTGAAGGGTCTGCTGGAGTGCTTGTTCCGTTCACCTTGACTGCAGTCAATGACAATTGGGCAGTGGTCTGAGCAGTTGAGTGTCAGGTGGCTGATGTGGAACATACTAAAGAGATTTGTCCAATCTGTTGATCCCAGAAATCTATCAAGTCATTCAGTGATGCGGGTGCCATCTGTATTACCCCGGAACCATGTGAAAGGGTTACCCGCATAACCCAGATCGACCAGGACCGCCCTAGATACTGCATCCTTAAAATTTGACATCGATGAAGATGTTTGGATGGTTCCGCCTCTTTTTTCCTTATGAAACATAATCTCATTGAAGTCCCCTCCAAAGAGAATAGGGCTCGGAAGATCGTGACACAACTTATAGAGGAGATCCCACGATTTCCACTTCTCGTTATGGGATGACCAACCATAGAATCCCATGAAAGTCCATGGTGGGGTGTGGTCCACATGAATAGCCGCAACCACATGGTGCGAGGAGAAGGACAAGATCTTGAAGTCGACAAAATCTTTCCAGAGGAGACAGATTCCCCCAGAGTGGCCTTGTCGGGAGACCGGGAGGCAGCCTTGGAAGCCACATTTCAAAGCAATTATTTTGGTGTCCTTGTTTTCCAGTATGGTTTCGGACAGGAAAACCATATCGGGGTGACTTTGGGAGCAATTGTGCTGGATCATACAAATTGTTCGTGGGTTTCCAAGCCCATGAAATTTCCATCATAAGAAGATCATTGATCTAGGAGGGGCTGGGTCTTACCTGCCTCCACCTTTGAGTCCTCTGAAATTGTTTTTCCACCCATTAATTTCCATATTTTAGGGGATTCCCCCGCTTACAGGCTTGCTTTAATTCGTCTTTTCAGTCCCCCGGGTTTAGTGTCTTCCAGTTTACCATCTCTTTCGTCTTGTTGCACCCTTTTCCAAGTTCGACGGGTGATTGGGCCTGGTGGTGAAGTTCCTGTATTTCCATCTTTATCCTGTGTTAGGATGTTTTCCATGGTCATTTCTAGATCAGGGTCGGGATATGGTGGTTCAGTGTGCATCTGCTTTGGTCTCGAGCTTTGATCTGGATGATCTTTTGGTGTATTGACCGGCTTTGAAAAAGTTGAGACGGTGTCCTTCAGGGGGGAAGGATAAATGCAGTTTTCCCCCTAATTGGTTGAACTCTATTTAGGGAATTCTGGTGGTCCAAGCATGATGATTTTTCCATGTTCAGTTTCCGCCTGTCTTGTGTGGGACAACGTGAGACGTTCGTAGTCCTTTTGTTTTTCCGACTCAGGGATAAAGGCAAATCTAGTCGTTTTGGCTCGGAGCCATGGGCCATATTGTAGAATGATATTACCTGATCCATTCTCTTGCTTTGAGACACACACTCTTTCTAGATGGCCAAGAAGTCCACAGAAGAAGCAGAAGATTGGGAGTTTCTCGAATTTGAAATAAATCCAGTTGTTTGCGTCATTGAGTTTCATAAACATTCCCCTCATCAGTGGCTCCGACACTTCAATTCTGGCTCCAATCCGAACCTTGGGTCCCCATTGGATAGGGTCCGAGTAGTCCCATTCAAGGAATTGACCAATGAAAGTCCCCAATTTCTCTCATAACACGTTTCGTTCGTGCATGAAGAGGGATTCCTTTGATACGTATCCAGAAGGGGGAACGGGTGAGCTTAATGTGCTGGATATCATCCCCCCCTTTGAATTCTTCCATGAGGAGGAGTTGTTTATTGAAGGACCACAACCTACCTCTAAGGATTTTATCTCTATCTCTCTCATTGAAGAACTCTAAGACAAAGCGATTGTTCCCCGCTTCTCGAATGGCCACTCCGGCTTCCAATTTCCAAAGATTCTGGAGGGTGTTTTTGAGTGCCCCTTGGCTGACTGAGATATTTTCCACAAACTTTCCAACAACCAGCAGAGACATGCATTTCTCTAAGATTGTATCTTCGTTTCTCCAAGCCTCGATAGCCGCTTTCTCTTTGTCTTTCAAGGACATCCTCTTCCATAGGTTCACTAAATCCGCCTCCATTGATCAGTGCACGTGGGATGGGGAAGCGCTTCAACAAAAACCTGGTGTTCTGCAAGCGGTTGTCAGTTGTCTCAACTGACCGGGCAACACGACAGTGCCCCCCCCTCTTCTGGGGAACCACAAAAAAAATCACCGCACGCGCCTGGGCCAAAAGAAAAAACCCAGGCCTGACCCAACCCAAAAAAAACTTCTAAGCAAGGCTCATTCAAACAAAAGGCTCCCGGACCAGACACCCCAGTCTGCGGCCTCCTTCCGCGAAGAGGCTTTGCAGGAGAAGCCTTCACGGAAAATCATCCACAAAGAGGCTTCGCGGTCAGTGCATCCGTGAAGCCCCTCGCTCACAGTACGAGCTCTCCGTGAATCCCTTCATCTTGCGCTGAAAGGTTCACCGCATCGGTAACTTCACGGGCTCCCTTCGCAAGTCAACCAAGACGCTTGTCGTGGGATTCTCCGTCATTCCCAGGGTCTTCGCGAAGCAGGATTCCTTCACTTCAATCTCCGTGAATCAGGTTTCCTTCACACCACTCTCCGCGAAGCACATCGGCCACCGCAGATTGGCACCACTGGCGGTAACTTCACGGCCTCCCTTTGCAGCTGGGTCTTCGCGAGTTAGTCACAACACTTGCCGAGGAAAACGAATTTGTTCTGGGATCTCCATGAACCAGGTTATCTTCGCACCGCCCCTATTCAAAAATTAGACCTCCGTTCTTGTGTGAAGTAGGAATGTTTTTTGCAGTCAGTGCCTTCGAGATTCAGGTGTCCAAACAAACGCACGGATCCGCGAACTGATTGAGGATTTGGGAACAGGTTCAACCACCAAAAACCAGATCTGGAATCGGTGAAGGAAGACTTAAATGGGGAGCATTGTGTATTTCTTTGTGGGTCACTTTGTGTAATTATTTTTGGTTTAATTCGTGTATTTCTTTGTGGGGAGCATTGTGTATTCCTTTGTGGTGTACTTCATGTATTTTTTGTGGTGTACTTCGTGTATTTATTTGTGGTTTACTTCATGTATTTATTTGTCTTTTAATTCATGATTTTCTTTGAGGTGTACTTTGTGTATTTCTTTATGGTGTAATTCATGTGTTTCTTAGTAGTATTATTTTGTAGTTTCTGAGTGTCCTACTAAGTATTATTTTACTCACCCCTACACGGGATTTTCCCATATATGTCTTATCTTGTACAGAAATTTGACGCATTGAAAAATTCCAAGGTGGAATAGGACTAGGTGGTGAATAGAGAGAACAGACAATCAAGGTTTTCTCATGCAACTTTAGACAACTGTCCATATACCTACCCTTTAGGTAGGGTTTTATACGGATGGGTTTTAGGAACTTGTGTGTTCACTTTTATAGACTCTTACATTTGGTGGGCTTGTATTCTGGCCCAGTTTACTTTCCAGTTTTCTAAATTCATACTCTATTGTTTGTATCTTAGTGGTATGAATTCTTTTTTACGTAGTGTTTTTTTACATTTCAACAATTTTTTTCTTGGATATGTGTGTGTGTGCAAGTACTTAGGAAAATGCCTCTCATTTGTGGGATATGAATACTCAGTGCTAGTCACCAGCCCCTATCCTATTGGAGGTAGGCTTGAGGTAGTCATGACATGTGCCCCTCTAGTATGGTTCATGAAAAAGTGGTATTAAAGGTGGTCACTTCAACTTAAAGAACAAGAGTCTGTGAGGTTGGTTTGGGGAAACAGTGTTAGCTATTTAGAGTTTGGCTTTTAGGCTAGGGAATCTAGTGTTGGTGTGGTGGCCGACGTATCCATACACTAGGACTATGAATTCTACTTTTTGACTCAGTACATGAAATTACTAGTTGCATGGAAAATAATGGTACATGCATCATATAGGATTTGGGTGTGTTCTCATGTCCTTCTTGAGTCAACTCAACAGATATACTCTATTGACCATGGTACATCTTGTTATATTTCAAGATGCCTCTATGTATACTTCCATCCAGGATTCCACCATATGATTATGTGGATGATCTGTTGGGTGAAGAGACATCAGTATAAGGATTTGTACAAGATGTAGAACCTCCAAGTGGTGCACCAGTGATAACACCACCTAGAGAGAAGCACATGGTACCCGTAGTACCAGCAGATGAGGAGCACAGGCTGAGTGCACCTCATGAGTTTTAGCGATAGAGGCCCCTTGGGTTTCGAGGTACACCCAACACATAGGTGTATAAGTACTGCCTTGATTTGGTGATCTGGGTTTTCTATCTATTCAAGACACCAAAAAATCAGATGGTGGTCCTGATAGTGATCCATTTACATGGCATAATAGGGCGATGGTGGGGTTTGGATACCCGATCTTGTGATGAGTATAATTTTTTGAGGATAGAGTTTGAGAACCATTTCATAGAGGAGTTCTCAACATATAGGATAAGGTTTGTGCATGTCCAGGAGAATCTATAGCTTTTTTAGGATGACATGTTAGTATATGAGTATTCATCGAGGTATACCAACCTTTCTGGGTACTCGATATATGTGATACACGACCAGTGATTTAGGGATCAGACCTTTGAGTGAGATCTATGTAGGGACATCCGATCCTGCATTATCCCTCTGTGCATTCCTACCTATTCTAGGGTGTTGGGGTGAAACCTTGTGGTTAAGATTCCCTTGGTTGAATAGACACAACCAATGATTGTCAGCAGTGGGAAAACAGGAGCATAACCCTTGGAACTAGGAAGTTGATGTCAGTCTTGGAGACTTGGATGTGTGAAACGTTCGTAGAGGAGGTACTATGATAGGTGATAAACAACTCAAGGATCATAGAGAGAATCCAGTATACCTAGAGAGAGGAAATGCTTTTTATATGGTGGAAGGGGACATCTCGTTGAGATTTTCTATCCCATCATACTTATGTCAGGGAAATGGTGGATAGACCACTGAGGTGGATACAGTGATGGGAACAGATAGATAAGTAGGGTGGCATACATGGAAGAGGAGTTGGGAGAACTGTAGGTGGTGGTATACATTTCTACATGTTACCCTCACCACCCCCAGGTGATCCACACTAGGATTAGAGAATTGGAGGATAGGGAAGGAGACAACTGTATGCGGTCGAGCGGTATGACTCAAGGGCTCGATGAGTGATTCGAGGTATGGTGTGTGTATGTTCTATCTTGGCTTCCATGTTGATGGACATAGGTTCTAATAATTATTTTCTTTCCATGAACCTTGTTCGAAATAGAGAGATTCTGGTTGAACTGTTAACTCGACCCTCATGTTTAGAGACTCCTACTGGAGGAGACCCAATGATCATGCACTAATACTGATAGTGTGACTCGACACTTAGAGGTAAGAGTTTTGGTTGGGACCTTGTGGTAGCGGTATCAAGTCCCTACAAAATCATTCTTGGTATGAACTGGTTACCCACAGTTCATACTCATATTGACTATTTTAGGAAAATAATTTGGTATGTGTTGAGACTGAAAAAGATTGATTGACTGGTGCAGTGATAATCATAAGAAAAAATAAAGTGAAAAATGTTAAAATAAATGACACTAGATGTAACATGGAAAAACCCCCAAACAGAAGGGGTAAAAAACCACAGGCAAATAGAAGGATATCACTATATGTAAAAGTGGGTACACACTCCCTCACTATTACAAGGATAACACCCTTGTAATATCCATCTTTAATAATGGGTGAACTGCCTCAAAAATACCACAAATACAGAAAGAAGACGATTCTTCTAATTGTTTGTTGAATACAGGGGAATCCACTACCTTTTATAGGAAGGCTTCACCCCCACCTTCTCTTCCACTACTGTATCCTTATAGGTGGGGTTGGTCACCCACCACCTTCCCATCCACCAATCCCCTTTGAAAAAAGGTGGGGTAGCATCGTCCTAGAAAAAACGATGCCAACATTGTGTCTGTAGTGGTGAAACGAAATTTCCATTGTTGGTAAAAATGAAACCTAGGCAGTACATAATGGACTAATGAAAAGGAGGGTTTATCCGATTACTCTTCAATTGGTTGGTCTAAGAATCGATGTAGTAGGCATTATCAGTCCTTGGTTTCTTACATTGGCAGCATAATTGCAGTGGATCCATCAAAGGTTTAGATAAAGGCATTGGCTAGAGTTCCGCCATGATTACTACTTAGATATTGTCTCTAATCCTGAGAAGGGGAATGTGGTGACAGATGATCTCTGTAGGTGATCTAATTTTTAGTTATTGAATGAGGCGTCAAAGTATTCGGCCTCGTTACAATATTCATTTTTTGATGGATATAGATAATCTTACCTCCAATCGATGATTTTCACCCCATCACTCTTACAACGAGTTAGGGAGGCATAGTTTAGAGATACTGACTATGAAACTTTATTTTCTCTGATGTCCACAAGTAATTCTCATGATGAATATTACAAAGGTAGGGAGCATGTCTTTTTTTTCAGAGGAAACACAATAGTATCAGTGGCATTACGGGATGAGATTTTGATGGAGTTCCATAAGTCCCCATTAGTAGTGCATCCAGGTGTGGAAAAAATGTACCAAGACCTCTGACGTTAGTTCTGGTGGTCAAGAATAAAGAAAGGAGTTGTAGAGTTTGTATCTTGATGCCTCACTTTTTAGCAAGTGTATGCTGAAAACTGAGTTCTAGTGGTCTAGAATCAACACATAAATGTTCTAGAAGGGAAGTGGGATGAAATATTAATGGACTTCATGGTAGGTTTACCACGTACATCCAGGGGACATGATACCATCTGAGTGATCATTGACTGACACACCATGTCGGCTCACTTACTACCTATCTGGGAGTACGGTTCAGTAGGGATCTTAGGGCGCCTCTACGTATATGAGATAGTTCGACTCTATAGGGTCCCTTTGATGATAATTTCAGATCATGATGTTTTCCTTACATCTTGGTTGTTAAAGGGATTGAGGGAGGTGTTTGGGACCCAACTGTGCTTAAGAACAACATTTCACCTACAAAAAGATATCCAGACTGAGTGGACAATTTAGGTTCTAGAGGGAATGTTATGGGCTTGCATGATAATTTTTTGGTCAATGATGGGAGGATTATTTGTGGTTGATCAATTTATTAATTGTGTGTTCGGTGTCGACATAGGAATATCTATGAGAGAACATGGGAGTATGATACTCAGATTCCTGCTCAGTACATTCATTTGTTTGGGTATCCCTTGGTTTGGTTTTTTGGGATGTAAATATCTAAGGTGGGGATAATGTAATGACTCATATTTTCCCAAACTTTTTAGAAATTATTTGGAAAAATTATGAGACTAGATGTTGAGACAACGTTCCATTCTGAGGCCCGATGTTCCCAGAATGGTTCATTGAAAAATGTTAAGTTTTCCAATAGCATTAATGTGTGGTTTTCTTGAAAAAGTGTAATAAATCTTAAACGGGTTCCAGTATCAAAAATTTGTGGGCACTATTTGGTTTAGAGCAGCAACTTTACCTTAGGAAAGTCCTGACATTGGTTGGAGTGAGCCGGCTGTGAAAGAAAGTTTTTGGGTATAAACATAAATAAAATAATTAAATAAAAATTATTTTATTTTCAAAATCTTAATAACTCATGAATAGATACACAAATTGAAAATCTGTGACAACCATTGAGTTTTTAATGTGGTGTTTTCTCTAGGTGCACCTTAACTTTAGTCGGCGCGGGTCTATTGTGGAAAAACTTAAAAAGGTCATAATCATCATTAAATAATTTAAATATAAATTATTTTTTTGACACAACGATGATTTCCTTTAAATACATCTTTATACATAAATCCTAGGATTATTCACATAACCCTATGAATGCTAGAGAATCTCTAGGTATAGCTTGGGAAATCCTCTCTAGTGAACGAAGAGGGATCAGAGATCGGATCGTGGATTGTTGCACCAATGGAGTTTGAGGATCTCGTCAATGATGATGACACAACTGTTCCTCATCAAAAACTGATCCAAACTCAAGGTAGGACATTTGACATCTTTGTGATTTCCATTCCCATTTTTATATTCAATGAAAAACGATATGAACCAACAAACAGGTTGATCAGCGGTTCAGTCACTCTTGCAGGATGGTTAAAATGTGGGGTTAGACGGGTGATACATCCTTGTGAATATCCTTATTCATTCTTCTTTATAACAATAATTAATTGAGGACAACATAAACAGAGACCACGATCCATTTTTTGGGTGTCCATGTGGATTTATTCTCTCCCCTCAATCTCTCGCGTTCTTCATGTCTTCTTCATCTCCTCCCTGTGCTTTGGAACCCTATGTGAATGATCGATCGTTGTGCCCCAGATTTATGGCACAATGATCTAAGATCCAAGATCCAACCCCATGATGGTACATTAGAGGTGTGATGATAAAAGAGTGGCATGATTAGGCTAAGACAACAGTGCAAGACAACATGAGACAGTGGCCGGAGGCAGAGGCTCTGGCTGGTCTAGGTGAGCGGCGATGCATGTCTAGGGGGTCGGTCTATGCAGATAGTGTTCCAGCAAGGTGAGGCTGCTAGTGGGGTGTACAGTGGAGAAAAAACGTCATAGGGGGCCGTTTTGGAGTTGCGGTGGCAGCGTGGGATTCCACAGGTGGTCATGACGTTGACCAAGAGACACGGTGGCGAGAAGGCTCCGTACGCGACAGGCATGCCACATGGATCCCACGACAGTGGAAAGGTCATGGGGAAAGTGGACGGTAGGCCAATCGTAGGGATGTGGTATAGAATTTCATAGAACTGGGTGGAACGTGGTCAGGGTGGACCACGTGCGGCACAACAAGTCGACCCGCAGTGGGGGCCATATTAGGGGGAGTCGGTCCACTCAAGCAACCCAGCGGGCTGGACCCAATGGCCCATCGGGCAATGTCCAATAGGTCCAATGGGACAAGCCCAACAAACGGAGCCCAGCAGGTTGGACCCAGCAACCCAGTGGGTTGGGATAGTTCAGGTCAGGTTGATTCAAGTGAGTTGGACCGGGTTGGGTTGGTTTGCGGGTCAGGTCAGGGCCGACAAGTTGGGTCAGACCTGGATAGGATATAGGTTGGATCTTATTATAAAAATAGCTGTAACATTCAATTTTTATGTCTTTTTGACGAGTCGTTTGTGGTTTTGGGACCCTTACAATGAAATAGTGCTTTTGAGATAATCTAAGTCAGTTTTTGAGGAATTTATCATAAAATTTAATGGCTTGAGGAGTAGGTTCTCCTAGGATGAGTGCGCTATGATCGGAATCCTTTGGCTGGATGTGGCCTTGAGAAAACCTGACTTATAGAGACTGTGTGTATTATAGAGACTGTGTGTCTTATCGAGACTGGGTGTCTTATCGTGATTGATTTGGTACTCCTCTATCCTACCAGGGTGCGGGTCCTCTAGTAAAAAAGTGGTACTCCCCTACCAATTAATGGTGTGGGTCCTTGAGATTGAGTGTCTTACTAAGACTGGGTGTCTTATCATGACTGAGTGTCTTATCGAGATTGTGTGTATTATCTAGATTGAGTGTCTTATCAAGACTGGGTGTCTTACTGAGACCGTGTATTATCATTCGGGAGGGGGTAATCCATTGGAGATGGAGCTCCCTCTACTATTGGAAATAGTTACAAGGAGCCGACCCATTCACTTGGCATGAATGATGCCTAGATAGGAGTTAGTGCTCCCTTAATCGACTGAGGAGCGGGATACTCCATTTAGGAGTGAAAGAAGTTTTGTGGGTTAGTTAGGGGAAGTACTCCCTTGACTGTGGAGCAGTGGTGAGGTGTGAGTCCCTTCGCTCTCCCTTACTAGATAGGATGCATGTGGTGCATAATTTGGAGTAGTTCTCCATCAATGAAGTGAAGTGGTGAAGGGCAGACCTCTTCACTTGTGTTTCTTATCTTGCGTTGAGAACCAAGTGGTGATGAATAGACCCTGGTGCAGGGCACTTGATCTGGACCTAGTAAAATTTTCATGATGTAGTGAATCTCTCTAATGGGTTCCATTTAAGATGGTTTAGCTCGTAGAGTGTGTCCTCTTGGTTTTTCTGTTACGATTCAAGACTATGATGAGAATCATATTGCTAGATATGAGGTTGGAAATTTATGATACTTGGTGTGTACTGTGAGTATATTTGTATGTTCTTGATATATGTCCTGTAGATATATATATCTATGTGGAGATGAATTTACCTTGTGTATTTCTTTGTGGTGTACTTCATGTATTTCTTTGTGGCGTACTTCGTGTCTTTATTTGGGGTGTACTTCGTGTCTTTATTTGTGGTGTACTTCGGGTATTTTTGTGTGGTGCAATTAATGTATTTCTATGTGTTGTAATTCATGTATTTTTTTATGGTGTACTTCAGGTATTTATTTGTGGTGTTATTTGAGGTGTACTTCATCTGTTTCTTAATAGTATTCATTTGTGGTTTCGAGGTGTCCTACTGAGTATTGTTTTACTCGCCCCTTCACGGTATTTTCCCACACGTGTCATGTCTTGTACAGATGTTTGATGCTTTGATAGAGTCCTAGGTGGAAAAGGACTAGGTGGTTCTTAGAGAGATCAAAGAGTTGAGGTGTGCTTCTGCAGCTTCAGACAGCTGTCCCTATACCTACCCTTCAAGTGGGGTGTTCTATGGACGAGTTTCAAGAACTTGTGTGTTCACTTTTACAGACTCTTTCTTTGGGTGGGCTTGTATTTTGGCCCTATTTACTTTCCATTTTTCTACTTTTGTACTCTATTGTTGGTATCTTAGTGGTATGCATTCTTTTTCACTTAGTGTTTTTTACATTTCGTCATTTTTTGGCTTTGAGATGTGTGTGTGTATACTGGTACTTAGGAAAATGTCTCGCATTCGTGGGATATGCCTAATCGATGCTAGTCACCAACCCCTAGCCAATTGGAGGTAGGATTAGAGTAGTCATGATAGGAACCCCTATGGGATGAGTCGTGACACTGGAATAAGAGACACACAAAAAAGGTGATCTATTAT
This sequence comes from Viscum album, assembly GCA_963277665.1. Taxonomy (NCBI): domain Eukaryota; kingdom Viridiplantae; phylum Streptophyta; class Magnoliopsida; order Santalales; family Viscaceae; genus Viscum; species Viscum album. Next base: position 1,676,811,329 of record OY728119.1, on the reverse strand, counting down.
ATATGCATGCTATAAAAGAACCATCCAGGGACTCAACCCCACGAACAACACCCCACACTCCAACCACCCGAATAAGAGACACACATAGGTCGTGACTACCAAGAGGCATTTATAGGGCTCCAATAGGTATACAGTTAAGGGAAAACTAGTCAAGGAAAAAATAATCGACAATATATTGCAATATTATAGCCCAAAAAGTAATCGATCGATGCTGAACAAATAATCAAAGCATGATGCACATTAAAATCCACTAACAAATCATTTAAACCAATGAATTATCGATTTATAATATTTATGACACAAAATTATACCCAATTTGTCTCTAATACCACTTGATGGGGTGTTGCATTGTGAAAGGCTTCCCCCATCAAAATAGCCAGGATCCATTGGGTATAATTTAGTTCGTATAACCACAAAATACATAATCACATAGCTATGTTTTCTATTCCAGAATTATTATCATAAGGATACAAACTAATAAAATAATTCATAAAAAATATTATGAAAAATAGGGAATGAAAAAAATATTTAATGGTCGTGAACAACATCACAAATTTGTAGTAGCTAACTCATGTAGAAGTAACAATTACAACATCCAAATATTTCAATGTAATTCTCATTACAGTGAAAAATATTTTGTACATAAAGTTTCTTGGAAAACATAATAAAGATAATGAGAATAAAAATTTCTAGATTCATAAATGCATTTTCAGAATAAAACAACAAGAAATAATTAAGCCTATAGGAGAAATGATGAACCAGGCAGTACAAAACCCAAAATAGTTTCTATTTAATTATACAAATAAAAAAAGATTTGGAATTAATCTATGAAGCATGTGTTCAGAAATTCAAAAGTCAACCAAATGAGGAAAGGAAATCAGTTGAAGGGGCACCAAGGATTTATGTGCTTCGGCCAATGGCCTATGTGCATGGGTTAGACTCACCATGGGTTTTTTACTATGCAAAAATAAAGGATCACAAGAGAGAAGAAAAGAAACAAGACTCAACATCAAGAAACACGTATAAGTAATTCAAGATAAAAACAAATAATAAATAGCATGAAAACCTAAGACCCCCCTTACAAGAGCTCAGATTTACCTTAGTTGAAACCTCCATGTTGTCACCTTAGTTGACACCTCCATGTTTTGATGAGATGCCGACATGTCCTTTTTTAGGTTAGATGTCGCACAAATCCATCGCTATCCAGATTCGGTGTCACTAAACATGTATGGAGACATTTTCCAATCACTAAACAAGAACGAGTAGCTTCCTCATGGAAGTCCTTCATGCACTGCCTACATGTTCATCTTACTAAAGATTTATGCTTCTCGGGTCCACCTAGTGCGTCCACCCTGCCACCCGGTCAATGTCCAGACTCGACCTAGTGATCCAGATGAGCCGTCACAAACCAAGAAACATTGTTGCTGACTATATCTAGTGTGAAGCAGATTCACTGACCCCCTCTGTTGTCATTACTCCTATGAACAAGAAACATATCATCAGATTCTTTGTCTTCTTTATGTTCTTCTCCAATGAAAACCCCAAAATCCATGTGTCCAATTTTTTTGATCTCAAAATCCCCATCACCGCCTGAAAACCAATCATGCCAGGGTGAGATATAGGATGAACACCACTATGAACCACCACCTAATAAGAAATCCTACACCATCACATCACTTGGAGAAGCCTGCACTAATGCTCTGTGAAAAAGTTCGAACAAACGGAGAATAAAAGCACTCAATTGATCCTGGACTATTATAAAATTACAACTTTAACTTTTTTTTTGTTTTTCAGTTTTCATGCATTAAATTGTTAATAAAAATTGTTTTTTATTTCGTATTTTAATGAATAAAAACACTCTATTGATCCTGGACTATTATGTGGGGACTGCCACTCAGGCAGGGGCACTCCCCGCAACACATCTTGTTAAGAGATAGAACATTATCCCCCCTTTCATATACTGTGTACTACTGTAAGTTGATCAAATGGAAGAACAAAAATAAACTCAAAAAATCCACACTCTAGATCTTGGAGGACATGAGACATTCATTACTTATCCTTGACAAACCCGTGAAATGGCTGGAACACATAGACGTGGAAAATCAAATTCTATAGAAAAAGATACGGAGATAACCATATCAAGCCATTTCTGATTAAAATCATGATCCTTCACCTTGCTTTTCTTGATCCATCCGAACTGGAAAACTCTCATACCACTGTTACATTATAGGGTTTTACTAGTGAAAAGAAAATATTTTATTAGCACTAAAAAACGCCGATAATCGAGGTGCAATTAAAAGGGGGTGTCCATTTTATCAGTGCTAAAAAAAGGGCTGATAAAAGGTGGTTTTAGATACACCTTTAAAAAAAAGTAAAAAAAAGTAAAATAAAAAAAATAAAAAAAAGTTCATCAAATCAGAGGGTCCCCTTTTTAACAGTGCTTGACCCCCTTTTAATAGGTTTAGGAAGCCCTACTCGTGCATGCATGTCACCCCTTTAACAGTGCTAGGTGCACACCCCCAAACCTTTAATAGTGTTGTCCCCCCCCCCAATTCACCCACCCACATATCACAACCTCTTCTTGGATTCGAACCTAAGACCTCTCCCTTGCACGCATGCACCTTTACCACTTTCCCATCTTTTTTCTCCATTTAATGATATATATATATATAGTTATATTTACTTGTATATTAATATATATTTATATTAATATATATATATAGTTATGTTAATATATACATATATATATATTAGTATATTAATATATATTTATATTTATTTATTTATATATATATATTTAATTATATATTTTTATCTGTCTATTTATTGTATATAAATATATTTTATAAGATTAGTTTTAAATACATTTATAAAATATATTTTTGTGTGTGTTTATAAATAAATAAATACATACATACATATATACAATGTACATACACATGTATATATATTATATATATGTGTATTTGTATGTATAATTATACACATATATATATATATATATATATATTTACATATATTATATATTAGTATGTATATTTATATGTCAAAATATATAGACAATATATATCAGTTTGTTAATCCACACACACACTAATACACACACACACACACACACACACACATTATTTTAGTATATAAATATTCATACGTTTTTATATTACATAAAATGGATATTAATATTTTTAGATAAGGATTATATATGGAGAAATATATTTTATATATAAATATGTTTAATTATTTATTTATAAATTTTCCTTTTTTATATGTGAATATATAAAAAATATGTATATATTCTTATATAATTGATTATAAATAACGGTACATTGTAAAAAATGATAAAATTTCAAATCCATAATATAAATATGAATGTAAGACCTGGGAATAAATTCAGTCCCCACTAAAAAGGGCAAAAAGTTCCCCTTAAACAAAGATGAAAATCTGAATGTAAAATTTTTTGGGCATCCTGACTAAAAACTTAGTTTTAGAGGCCTTATAGGCCTTTTTGCCTCGAAAAAAGTTTTATAGGTTTACCCGTGTCACCAAAGGCATAAATATTGTTGCAGGATTCTATTTGATTTATGGTAGATCTCAAATAGACACCCAGGTCAAAATTTATGGTCCTTAGAAGTTTCCATTGAATTTTCAACTTATTTTAGATATTTTTTAAATTTTTTATTTCTTGTGTCATAAAATTGTAATTAAATGATTATTCCTCAATAATAATTAGAAAATTATTAATTGATAATATTTTTTAAAATGTTTTTAATCCATTTTCACTAAATAACTTATATATTAAGTGTAAATATCAATTTATACTTATCTAAAACATATTATATATATATATATATATTATATTTATATCAATATAAATATATTTATATTTTTATATATTAATATATTATTTTGATGATTTTTTTAAAATATACCTTTTATCAGCGCTAGTAGAATAGTGCTGATAAAGACCCCCCCTTATCAACGATACTAAAAAACGCTGATAAATAGCCTCCCTTTAACCACACTAAAAAAGCACTAATTAAGGGAGTACCATTATTAGTGTTAAAAACGATGATAAAGGGGCACTTTTAACAATTCTATTTTTAGCGTTGTTAAATGTACCCTTTATCATTGCTTTCTTTAGCACTCATAAAGGCACCCCCTTTATCAGTGCTTTTTTTTTGCATTGTTAAAGGGTGGCATTTCCAAAACCCATTTTTGTGGTAGTGAGATTACTTCACAAGTGTGGAGATATGATGCCTTCATCAGAATCACAAGAACCTCTAGAAACAAAGGTTTCAAAGTATAGGTAGTTGTCTTCTCCTCTTTTTCACACTGTGATAGAGTTAATATTTTCAATAAATTTACATTTAATTTCATTGTTTTAAATCCCTAAAAAGTGTTACTTTAAGATAAATTGCCACATTTTATGATATTGGTGGTATTTTGAGATTAATCATAAAAATAACCCATTTGGGACTGTTATTAGTTTAAAGCTATTTCTATCATATGGCCATAAATTTTCTATATTAATCTAAATTGTGAAATTATTTCATTTTAGTATTATAAACATATATTTCTTCATTTCATCCTTCGTGACCAAAAGAAGAATCGACAATATGGAAGTTAAAAATAATCTCACAAGTTGGACCATGAAAATTGTTAACAAATATGTCTAGTTTGGGTGTTGGGTTCCTAATTCATTCATGGTGGGCCCAATTACTGTCAAATTTGGTGGGTAGACATGAAATAAGTTTTTAAACATCTTTCAGGAAGTCTAGGATGCATGAATTTTCTGTTTTAATGGTCATTAAGGCATTCTAATTTGGAGGTTTTCATTTTGGAGAGTCTGAATGGATAGAATAAGTTTTCAGAGTAAAACAAGCATACCTCTCAGAATACATGGCCACATATGCATCAATTTTGAGAAGAGATGGACAAGATATTTATGAATAACATTCATAGAGGGTGTAATGAGTGAAGAGGTCATTTATTGGTGCTAAAATGCATCAAAATTCCAGGAAAAAATCTGCCAATAAAAGGAGGGGAGCTCCTCCCTCTCAAAGCATCTAATTCCATCCCATTCCATCTGGGACACTAATGAGGAGAAATTTTTGGATTTACCTCTTTTATTTAATTTTTTCATAAATTTTTAATTCCTTCTTATTCCCCATTCAAATCGATTTCCCTTACCATGGTGGGGTAAACATTTTGAGTGATTGGGGAAGGGTCGGTTTTCTATTTTGTAATGCTTGAGTTCTTGGAAATAATTAAATGAAATTTCTTTCTTCTTAAAAGTTGTTTTCAATTTCATATAGAGGATTTTATTATCAATTGTGATCATTATTGACTTTAAATTCCATTATTAATTTTTTCTTTGTTAAATTATAATTATCTACCTCCACTGATTTCTACTTTATATAATATTGGATAGACCATGGATTAGTGGTGAAGTAATTGACGATTGTCAATACGTGTAAAAGTGGTAGTAGATTTTATTTATTGTTTGGGATAAGACGTGATCGAGTATTGAATAATTCAATTGAGGATATTCATTGAAACTATTTTTCACATGGAAGAAGAGTATACCAAACTGAGATCTTTGTAATATTTTCTCTCACCATCATAATTTCACCAAGGAAGTGAGAGGAAATGATTGTGGAATCTCACTTTAATAAACATAGAAGAAGATATTTGAATTAAATTGAACTAGGATAACATTACAATTATGAAGCTAACCCCTACCTAATCACATTTCTAATATCATATTTTTCAATCATTTGAATTTTAAATTTCATTCAAATAATTTTCTTATTGATTTCTTCTAACACCACTAAATTTTTACCCTAATTTAAAAGTGAAAAACTGTTTTTTGTGAACTCCTCTTTGGGATACTTCCTAGGGTTAATAAATACACCAAATTTAGGAAATAAAAAAATTCCATGCCCCATGATAGGCGTGTGTCAGTCTTGGCATCGTTACCGGGGAATCAGAGCTACTTAACAAAAAAAGATTTTTCAAAACGGAATAACCTATTGTTCAACTGACCATTTAAATCAATTTGATCCTGAAATTGAAAGAACACTAACCAAACTAAGAAAACAAAAATTTCAATCCTATTTTGAGGAATTAAACCTCTCTTATTCAAGTGACACTCTAATTGTTCACTCTGAACCTGAAATCATGGCTGGAAATCCCAACCAAACCTTACATGATCTATGCGCACCTCAATTCACTATTCAATATAACTAACCCATTACACCTACTGCCCCAAATGATTTTTAATTGTGTTTAAATATGATTATAATCCTTAAAAAATTTCATGGTCTTTCAACAGAAGACCCAAATCAGCACATGCAAGAATTCAGCTTCACTTGCTCAAGCTTCAGGCCAAGAGGAGCACCTGAATACCAATTTCAATGGAAGGCATTCCCCTTCTCACTTGAAGGAGAAGCTAAATAATGGTTGTACAATTTACAACCAGGGGAGATCTGTGATTTGGAATATTTAAAAAGACGATTAATTCATTGATACTTTTCCACATCCAATAGAACTACCATCAAATTGGAGATTTACGACATACAACAATCAACTGAAGAGATCCTCTATGAGTACTTGGAGCATTTAAAAAATCTTTGTGCTTGCTACCCACATTAAGAAATGTAGAAACACAAATTACATGTGTTATTCTACCAAGGTCTTCTTGATAATGATATAAATTTTCTAGATGCCTCATTAGAAGGAGCTCTGGTCGACAAGTCACCTAATAATGTTCGAGGTCTGATTGAGAAGATTTCACAAAACTCACAAAAATTTGGAACAAGAGGTATGGTCACCAAGGGGATACATGAGATATAAACATATAATTCATATAAGTTGATTGAAACCAAATTTGATGACCTTGAAATGTTAGTTTGTAAATTTAAAGACCCAAGCTTGACGTACATAGGCATTTTATTTCTTTTGTGGAATACTTAATACATTACACAAATATACACCCAAAGACCGTATTAGTTTAATGTCTTTGGAAACTTGGAACATAATCTTCTAACTTGGTGGAAGATATTAAACATCTCCAATAAAGGTCTTCCCATTTTGTTTTATTACCTAAAACCATTATTTATATCTAGGGGAAAATAAAACATAAAAAGGGTGAGTTCAAATGTTTAGTAAGGGTAAACATGGAGAATATAAAACAAACCATAAACATAAGAATGTAAAAACATGAACATAAAGTTCAAATATCAAAATCACGAGTCATTAAATAAATCATGGTAGTACATAAGACATAGATTGTAAAGAAATATTAATCATGATAAAATAGTATTAGCATAAAATATGGAATTGTGAAAAAAATAAGCACATAATATAATTTCCATTGTAGCCAAGGAATTACTGCCAAAACCATCATAGTGGAAAAATTCCATAATTGAACTTGGTTTACTTGTTGTTCCAGCCATGTATTACTTAACTGGATTTACTTTTCCTTCTAGCCCTGTATTACTGAACCAGATTTACTTGTTGTTCCAGTCATGTCTATCTCATGAGATATAAATCTTTACCAAATGCATTGGAGGGAGATATTGGTCCCACCCATCTCATAATGAAATAATTATAATATGTGCCACAAAAACATAAATCATTCATCATTGCATAACCCAAGAAAGAAAATGGGCATTTTAAACATCATTCCATCATAACATAATCCATATAAAATATCATTTCATCATTAACACAATCAAATCATAGTAATAATAGGGACAAAAACATTACCCTATTTAAAGAGAGTCATCTTAGATGTAAAATAGTTTTGATAAAACAATTGAACTTAATTCTTGAGGAAAATATCCTTCCTTTTTCAAAAACATTTTTTTCTCAAAATGTCACGCAATTTTAAAAGAAAATAATTTAGTTGAAAATAAACAAAAAATTGTGTAAAGGAAGCTTAATGGAAATAAGGTGTTATGAAGATGTAAAAAATATGTTCATGTTGTATAAGTTAAAAAAACATTCTCCTTGTACTTTTTCCAAAAATGTTAAAAAGTACCATATATGGTAAACAAGAGAAATATTCCTTCCATACCATGTATTAAAAGTCAAAAAGGGTAAAAATGACTTTAAATATACATAGAAGAATAAAAAACATTTTATGAAAACATTTTTATAAAATTTGAACATAGATGATAAATATATCCCTAGTAAATACATACATATAAACAACCTCGGATAAAAACGAGATTGTGAAATTATCCCTTACCTTAGGTCTGATTTCTTCTGTATGTGTCTGAAACTCCTCTTTTTCGAGTATCTCTTTTTGATTTGCATAAAATGTATCCTAAGGATGGATTTTTGACAAAAATTTGGCCTCTTAGAGGTAGGTATGTATGTTGGGAGATTATTTAAGTAGAGTTTGGATGATCCAAAGGGCTTGAAAGATGTGATTAAGTGGGTAGAGGTTGTGTCCTTTTATAAGAGGGAGGAGGGGTACTTTAGGAAAGTGTTGAAATATTAATTTATTATAAATTTATATACGATTTATATTGGTACCAAACTAAATTATTTCAAATATAATATAATTATGGGTATAAATACTCTCAACCAACACGTTTTAGACAAGTTTAGGTCACAAAATTAACCTTATCTTTTATCTTTAACCCTTAGTTTAAAACATTAACTCTTACCATGTCTTCTTGTATTTTCATCATATATGGTTACTATAGTTACTATAAAATACCAAAAGAACCCCAAGTGGATAATTAATAATATTATTAACATTATATAAGTTATTTTGATGAATCTTATATTTTTAGGACAATTATATAATTTAATAAAATAGTATTTGTTTTAAAAATCCATTTATCTCAATTTTGATACTACTTAGTAATTGATTTTTATTAAAGGCATATAAACATGATTAATTCGAAAAAAATTCATTAACTAAAATCTAAATTTTCATAATCATCCATAAAATTCTTTTATGGCATCAAAATGGTCAAATTAAATTTATTTTAATAATTATAATATATTTTATTTGAATCTTTCATTAATAAGGTAACCAATGTATCATCATTGTGTAATAAATAAATTTATACATATAATGTCTAAAAATAAAAAATAAAATACCAAGATATAGGAAATATTTGTAGCTTTCTAATGACTATTTATAGTCGATGAGATAATTTATATAAACCAAATTAAAATTTTTTTTGTTAGGAGATACAAGTTTATTTTATTTTTCCCTTTTCATTGAATTAAAAAGTATAATAGGCTATTGTCACACCCGAGTGGCTCCATGAGGTCCTAAAATTGACCCAAGGATTCTCATGGTTGGAAATATCTCATCCTATAGTATTAGGACACTTTTTATGGTAGTTTTATATTATTATACTATTCTTTCTTTCCCTTATTTACTAGATTTACCCTTTAACCATGATAAATAAAAATAATTACTGAAGTTACTATTCATAATGTATAAATATAAAAGGGACCTATTTACCTAAATTTTAACTTCTGATTCGAAATATGGAATCCGTTTTTCTAAATTCAAAATTAGAAAAAAACAATTTAAAAATTAATTCCTATTGTCAAAACCAGAAAGCGGGTTTTTAAGAAGCAAAAACTATCAAAAGATTAACATGAGTTTATGTCCAATTTAAATGTGAATTACATCCAATGACTAATTTTTTTAAATAATAAAAACATAATCCAATTACACATTAAACCCAATTAAAAAATATAATCTTTCTATATAAATAAATTAGATGAAAAGGTAGTTTTGAATTAAAATGATGTATTTTTCACTATTCATTAAAATATGAATTTCATCAGAAAATATCAAAATTTCTACCAAGGTAAATTTTTATGTTAATATTTCAAAGAATAAGTTTATTATGTTAAATATAACTTATAAAATTGTCAAAAAATATTTTTAAAAACTGTTTCCATCGAAAGGCGGTAAAACTATATATTTTTTAAAAATACTTCTTTATCCAAAAAAATTGAATTTGTTCTTATATCATATCTATAAAACACATAATATGAATTTAAAAAATTAAATTGAATATATTATAGATATAATTTACTAATAAAATCCATAAATAATTTTTATTTTTATTTTTATAGACTCACTTATTTTCATTTAAATAATTTTTTAGAAGGAAGTTAATACTATTAATACCCCCCATTATAATGACTAGGTTATAATATAGAGTTATCACTTATACATGATATTGCATGAAAATAATTATATAAAAATAAATTAAAATTGTGTACAATACAAGCGATGAATAGTGTTACGTATAATGCATGTTAATACAGTGTTGCGTATAGCGCAAGTTAATCTTGGCGTGGCATACAACACAAGACATCGAAGAAATTAAAAAGAATCTATCACATAAAATCTCAAAGTGTTACATTATACGCCCCTTAAAATAAATTTCACCCTCGAAATTCTTCAAGGATATAAAATTTTTACTACTAGAAATTTTCATTCGTAGAAACCCACATCATAAAAATAAATACTAAAAATTTATTTTAAAAATGAGAGTTAGAAACATAAAGTTTACACAAAGTAACTCATCACTGGGTTTCTGCATAGGAGAACATATGTGGGAAATGAAAACATGGATATGGAAGAAAAATTTAACCATCAAGTTCTGATGGATAGTGATAGAGAACAATGTTTGGTGAAAGTTAACAACCAGAATTACAAAAATTTGTGATGATTTAATGGACCATTTGATTCATAGGATAAGAAAGTACTAATATAACATTTTTGGTTTTCAAGATCTTTTCCCAAAAGTTGAATAATTTTTCATGAGAATAAATACATGATTTTGGCACAATCTCACCATTGTTCATGCCTTAAAAAATTTGCACATCATCTATTATTTAAAGAAATGAAGTTGAATTTTTAATTTTGGAAGTGTTAGTAGATTATGTGAAAGAATTATAGGTCATTTCGCATGCCTCAACAAAAATGTTAGCACGGGCAATCAATTATGCATAAGTCCACCTATAGTGAGATAATTCATGAATCTAAAAAACTTCAAATGGAATATAACGCATAATATCCATAAATGGATAACATTACAATCCTTTAAAAAACTAAAAATATAAAACTTTAGAAATATGTGAACTAAATCAATATAAAATTTATCTCTTATATCTCATAAGGTAGTTCTTTGTTGTCACATTCCAAACATGTGAATACCTTAATCATGTATTCTCTTGATACATAATTAAAACATAAATTACCATATAACCTTAATTAAAACATTCATTCTATCAAAATTAACTCTTTATACACACCAAAAATACCAAAAATTCTATATACACAAACCATTATATCACTTTGTCCTTATATCAGTCAAGAGGTTTTTAAAACTCTCAAACAACTTATTATCTCCTTATCCCTTCATTATGCGCATATCATGTGCTTTCCAAAAAAAAAAAATCAATCACTTTTCAAGGTTACTGATACCATATACTTTGGAAAACCACAATGGACCAATACATAGATATTCCAATATTTCATAATACCATAAAATAGATTCTACCACACTATTTTGGAATTCCATTACATGAACAATTAATCATTCCCCCACTTTGTTTTCATACTCAACATCGCCAATAGTGATCACATGTGATTTGCCTTTGTATTTCTTTTTAAGGGGTTGTTTACATCAATAAAATTCCACAACCCTTGGATTAGGGCATTGGTTAGCATAATGTCCCATTTCCTTGCACTTGTAGCATTGAAGTGTGGGTGGTGCATTCTTTGTAGTCTTTTCTCTATTCATATCATTAGAAACCTTTTTCCCATTACTTCAGAACTCAAATGCTCCATGAACTTCTTTTACTAGATTAAATAAATTTCTAGTCCCTTTAATAAAATCTCCACCATGCATCTTTCCACACTTTGAGCATAATGAAAAATTTATCTTCTTTTCACCATTATTTTGAGATTTTCCCTTGAAGTCCATCTTTTGTTTCTTGTCAAAACCATGAGATTGATATGTAACACTAACTTCCATTTATACCTTGATAGCACAAAGCACAATTTATTAAAATATACTAAAGTATCTTATAACTAATACCCTTCGAATGCTTAGTTTTAATCCACTGAATAATTGATCAACTTTACTTTCAGGTTGGATTATAAAACTTGAAGCATACCTTGCATGTCTTGTAAAATTTTCCTCGTATGTACCTACGGATTCATCATCCTTTTTCTTAAGCTCATGGAACTCCTTTTCCATCTTTTTTTGAAGAATATGAGGAAATTACATATTGAAAAATAAGTTCTTGAACTCATCCCATTCCACAGATTCAATTTCATCCTATTACCTTGTATTATTGATTAGAGTTTACCACTGGTATGCTTCACCTTCTAAACGATAAACAACCGAAATGACTTTTTCATGTTATAAATAGAAAAGGATGTAAAATATATTTTCAATGGTACTGATCCATTGTTCAACAAAACTTGGATCAGAAGACCCACTGAAAGAAGGTGGGTGTTGCCTCATAAAGGATTCAACAGAATGTTATTCCCTTCTCTCCTCATTTGGAAGTCCATAATGACTCATAGCTTGTGTAAGTATAGAAATAATATTTTTCATTCCATCTCCCATAAAATTTGGTTGTTTAGGAGGACCATCAGTGCATTCCCTAGTGCATTGATCATTAACATAGTTCCTTTAGGTTCCAACAATTTTCTAAAATCCAAAAAGAATAGTGTGAGAGGCAAAAAACAAATTAAGAAAACACCATAATCAAGGGGGTGTAATTTCAATCTCTAACATCTTAGGTTTAATCCTAGGTTATTCATGATTATTACCATAATTATATGACTATAACCTATAGTTAGACATAGCCTCAGGGACATCCCTAGACATACCTTAGAAATATATCTAGGGATCTCACTAATGTTTTCACATCCTAGTTTCCAAAGGTTTACAAAACCTTTTCTCCGATACCAACTATAAATACCCATGATTGATGTACATGAAAATTACATTTCTTTTGAGGAATACTTAATACATTACAAAAATATATGCCCAAAGACTGAATTAGTTTATTGTCTTTGGAAACTTGAAACATAATCTTCTAACTTTGTGGAAGATCTTAAATATCTCCCATTAAGATATTCCCCCTTTTCTTTCCTACCTAAAACATTTCTTTATATCTTGGTGAAAAGAAAATATAAAAAGGGTGCGCACAAATTCTAAACAAGGTAGACATAGATAACATAAAACAAACCATAAAAATAAGAATGTAAAAACATGAACATAAAGTTTAAATATAAAAATATTGAGTCATGAAATAAATCATGGAAGTAGGTAAGGTATAGATCATAAAGAAACATTAATCATGATAAAATAGCATTGACATAAAACATGGAATTATGGAAATCAAATAAGAACATAATATGATTTCCATAGTACCCAAGGCATTACTGGAAAGACCATCATAGTGGATAAAGTTCATTACTGAACCTAGTTTACTTTCCGTTCTGGCCTTGTATTTCTAAACCGGATTTACTTTCCATTCTAGCTCTGTATTACTGAACCTAATTTACTTTCCATTCCAGTAATGTCTTTCTCATGATATATAAATCACTACCCAATTCATTAGAGGGAGATAGAGGTCCTACCCATCTCATAATTAAATCATTCTTATATGTTCCATAAAAACATAAATCATTCATCATAGCATACCCTCAAGAAATAAAATGGGATTTTTACACATCATTCCATCATAACTTAATCCATATAAAATATTATTCCATCGTTAACATAATCAAATCATAATAATAAAAGGGATAGAAACATGACCCTGTGTAAAGAGAATCATCTTAGATGGAAACTAATTTTTTTAAAACACTTGAACTTAATTCTTGTGGAAAATATCCTTTTTTCTTCAAAAATGTTTTCTTTTCTCAAAATGCCGCACAATTTTAAAAGAAAATAATTTAGTTGAAAATAAACATGAAATCGTGTAGAGAAAGATTCATGGAAATAATGAGTTAGGAAGATATAAAAATTCCCTTCACACTATATAAGTTAAAAAACATTCTCCTCTTACTTTTTCCAGAAAATTCAAAAAGTACATCATATGTTAAACAAATGAAAGATTCCATCCATAACATGTTGTAAAAGTAAAAAATGGGTAAAAATGAATTTAAACATACATAGAAGAATATTAAAAATTTTATGAAAAAACATTTTTAAATCATGGAAATGGATGATAAATATATCCCTAGTAAATAATTATGTCTAAAAAATCTCAAATAAAAATGAGATTGAAAAATTATCCCTTACCTTAGGTCTGATTTCTTCCCTATGTGTTTGAAACTCCTCTTTTTTGAGTATCTCCTTTTTATTTGCACAAAACGTCTCAATAGGATATATTTCTACCCAAAGTGTGGACTCTATGAGGAATAAAGAGATTTTGGGAGCTTATTTTATCAGAGGATGGATGATCCAAATAGCTCAAAATGTGTGAGTAAGTGGGTAGAGGTGGTGTCCTTTTATAAGAGGGAGTAAGGCCACTTTTGGAAAGTGTTGAAATATTAATTTATTATAAATTTATTTTCTATTAAAAATGGTCCCAAACTAATTTATTTAATAGTTTATATGAGTATGGGTCTAAATCATCTCAATAAATAGGTTTTAGATAAGTTTATGTCACAAAATTAACCTTATCTTTTAGCTTCAACCCTTAGTAAAAAACATTAACTCTTACCATGTCTTCTTGTATTTTCATAATATATGGTTACGATAGATACTATAAAATTAAAAAAACAATTATTAGATCATTAATGAAATTTTTAACATTATATAAATCAGTTGGATGAATCATAGATTTTTAGGACTACTATATCATTTAATAAAATAGTATTTCTTTTAAAACTCATTTATGTCAATTTTCACACTATTTAGTAATTGATTTCTATTAAAATCATAAAAACTTGATTCATTAAAAAAATACATTAAAACAAAGATAAAATGTCATAATCATCCATTAAATTATTGTATGGAATAAAAATGTAAAATTTCATTTATTTTAATATTTATAATATCAATTATTTTAATCATTCATTAATAAGGTAACCACTGCATCATCATTGTGTCATAAATAAATTTATTTATTTAATGTCTAAATATTATAAATAAAATAAAATGATGTAGGAAATATTTTTATGTTTCTAATAACTATTTATAGTCTATGTGATCATTTATATAAATCAAATTAAAATTGTTTTAGTTTGGAGATACATGTTTATGTTATTTTTCCCTTTTCATTAAATTAAAAAGTATAAGAGGTCATTATCACACCCAAGTAGCTCCATGGGGTCCTAAAATAGACCCAAGGATTCTCATGGTGGTAAATATCTCATCCAATAGGATCTGGACACATTTTAGGGTAGTTATATATTATTATAATTTTATTTTTTTACCCTTATTTACTAGAATTACCCTTTAACCATGATAAATACAAATAATTACTAAAGTTACTATTAATATTGTAAAAAAATAAAATGGAACTATTTAAATAATTTGGACCTTATAATTCAAAATATAGAATCTATTTTTATGAATTCAAAACATAGAATTGACAGAAATTAATTCCCGTTGTAAAAACCAGAAAGTGGGTTTTTGAGAAGTAAAAACTATCAAAAGATTGACATGTGTTTATGTCCAGTTTAAATGTGAAATTACTTCCAATGAACAAAATTTTATTAAATTATAAAAACATAATCCAATTAAAATTTAAAACCAATTAAACAGATAAAATATCTATATAAATAATTTATATGAAAAGACAGTTTTGAATTAAAATGCAGTATTTTTCACTATTCATTAAAATATGAATTTCATCATAAAATACCAAAATTTATACCGAGGTAAATTTTTATGTCCCTATTTCAAAAAATAAGTGTTTTATGTTAAATATAACTTATAAAATTTTCAAAAACAAGTTTTAAAAAGGGTTTTCTATCAAAAGGTGGTAAAACTGTATTTTTTTATAATACTTCGTTTATCTGAAAAATTTAATTTATTCTTATATCATATCTAGAGAACATATAATATAAATTTAAAACATTAAATTGAATATAGTACATATATATTTCTCTAATAAAATTCACAAATATTGATTTTATTATTTTTATAGACTCACTTATTTTCATTTAAATAGTTTTTTAGAAGGAAGTTAATACTATTCATACCTGCCATTATAATGACTAGGTAGTAATATTTAGTTATCACTTATACATGGTCATGATTGAAATTAATTCTATCAAAAGAACTTGAAATTGGGTATAATACAAGCCATGAATAGTGTTTCACATACTCCAAGCTAATACGAAGTTGCGTATAGTGCAAGATAATCTTGGTATAGCATACAACAAAAGACATCAATAAAATTAAAAAGAATATATCATATAAATTCTCATGGTGTTACATTATATGACCCTTAAAATGAATTTCTCCCTCAAAATTCTCCAGGGTTATAAAAGGCTTATTACTTAAAAGTTTCTTTCATAGAAAACCACATCGTTAAAAGGAATACTAAAACTTTATTTTAAAAAGGAATGTTAGAAACATAAAGATTACCCAAAGTAACTCATCACTGGGTTTCCACATAGGAAAACATTAGTGGGAAGTGAAAACATAGATATGGAAGAAAAATATAACCATCATGTTCTGATGGATAGTGATAGAGAACAATTTCTGGGAAATGTTAACAACCAGAAAGCCATAAATCTATTATGATTTAAGATACCATATAATTCATCATAAAAGAATATACTAAGATAACATTTTTGGATTTAAATATCCTTTCCCTAAAGTTGAATAATTTTGTATGAGAATAAAAACTTACATTATTTTGGTACAATATCACCATTGTTAGTGCCTTAAACAATTTTCACTTCATCTCTTATTTAAAGAAATGAAGTTAAAATTTTCATTCTTAAAGTGTTAGTAGATCATGCAATAGAATGATAGGTCATTCCATATGTCTCAATAAAAATGTTATCACATCTAATAAAATATGCATAAGTCCACCTATATTGAGATAATACATCAATCTAACAAACTTCAAATGGAATATAACTTATACTATCCATAAATGGATAACATTACAATACTTCCAAAAACTAAAAATATAAAACATTATAAGGAGGTAAACTAAAACGATATAACATTTATCACCCATATCTCATAAGGTAGTTCTTTTTGTCACATTCAAAACATGTGAATACCTTAATCATGTATTCTCTTGAAACATGGTAATAACATGAATTACCATAGAACCTTACAGAAAACATTTTTTCTGTCAAAATTAACTTTTTACACACACCAAAAATACCAAAAATTCTATATACTCAAACCATTATATTAGTTTGTCCTTATATCGGTCAAGAAGTCTTTAAAACTCTCAAACATCACATTATCTCATTATCCCTTTATTATGTGCATATCATGTGCTTTCCAAAGAGAGTCAATCCCTTTTCATGGTTACCAGTTCCATATAATTATGGAAAACCACAATGGACCAATACATATATTCTCCAATATTCCATAATACTAGAAAAGAGATTCTACACCACTATTTTGCAATCACATTACATAAACACTTGGTCATTCCACCACTTAATTATCATACTCAACATCGCCAATAGTGATCGCATGTTATTTTCCTTTGTTTTTTGCCTAAAGAGGTTTTTTATGGTGATAATCATCCATAACCCTTGGATTAGGGTCTAGGTTAGAATAATGCCCTATTTCCTTTCACTTGTAGCATTGAAGTGTGGGTGGTGCGTTCTTTGTAGTCTTTTCTCTATTCACATCATTAGAATACTTTTTCCCATTACTTCAGCACTCAAATACTCGATGGCCTTCTTTTCTACACTTAAAACATTTTCTAGTCCCTTTAAGAAAATCTCTTCCATGCTTCTTTATACACTTTTAGCATAAGGAAAAAGTCATCTTCTTTTCACCATTGTTTTGAGATTTTCCCTTGAACTCAATCTTTATTTTCTTATCAAAACCATGCGATTAATATATAAAACCAACTTCCATTTCTACCTTGATAGAACAATGAAAAATCTATTCATAGCCACTAAATTAACTTATATCTAATTCCCTTTGAAGACTTGGTTTTAATCAACTGAAGAATCAATCAAATTTACTTTCAGGTTGGATGATAAAACCCAAAGCATGCCATGCAAGTCATATAAAATATTCCTTGTATGTACTAATAGATTCATCATCCTTTTTCTTAATCTCATGAAAATCCTTTTTCACCATTGTTCAAAGAAGACGAGGAAAATACTTATTGAAAAATAAGTTCTTGAACTCATCTCATTCCATGGATTCAATTTCATCTTGCTAACTTGTATTCTTGATTAGAGTCCACCACTAGTCTTCTTCACCTTCTAGACGATAAAAAACCAAAATGAATTTTTCATGTTCAGAATAGAAAAGGATGGATAATATCTTTTCAATGGTATTGATCCATTGTTCATCAAAATTTGGATCAGAAGACCCAATGAAAGAAGATGAACGTTGACTTGTGAAGGACACAATAGAATTTTGTTCGCTTCTCTGCTCATTTGGATATCCAGAATGATTCATAGCTTGTGTCATAATAGAAATAAGATTTTATTTATTTTATCTCCCATAACATTTGGTTGTTCAGGAGGATAATCATAGAATTTCCTAGTGAATTAATCATTGACACAGTTCCTTCAGGTTCTAGCCATTGTCTAAAGCCCAAAAATAATAGTGTGAGAGAAAAAATCATACAAGGAAAACAACATAATAAAGGGGGAATAATTTCAATATCTAACATCATAGGATTAATCCAAGGTTATTCATGATCATTACCATAATTCTAGGACCGAAATATATAGTTAGACTTACCCTTAGGGACATCCCTAGACATACCTTAGAAATATCTATAGGGATCTCACTGAAGTTTTTTCATCCTAGTTTTCAATGGTTGAATAAACCTTCACTCTGATACCAACTATAAAGAATCAATCTTGATGTACATGTAAATTACATTTATTTTGAGGAATATTTAATACATTACATAAATATACACCCAAAGACCGTATTAGTTTGGTGTCTTTGGAAACTTGGAACATAATCTTCTAACTTGGTGGAAGATCTTCACCATCTCCCATAATGATCTTCCCCTTTTGTTTTCCTACCTAAAACCTTTCTTTATGTCCTAGGGAAAGAAAAAATAAAAAGGGTGAGATCAAATTCATATTAAGGGTAGACATGGAGAACATAACAAACCATAAACATAAGAATGTAAAAACATGAACCTAGAGTTTAAATATCAAAATCTTGAGTCATGAAATAAATCTTAGCAGTACGTAAGGCATAGATCGTAAAAAACATCAATCATGATAAAATAGAATTGGAATAAAACACAAAATTATGGAAAACAAATAACACAAAATATGATTTTCATAGAAGCCAAGACATTGCTACCAAGACCATAATAGTGGACAAAGTCCATTATTGAATCGTGTTTACTTGTCGTTCCATCCATGCATTACTGAACCAGATTTACTTTCCGTTCCAACCTTATATTACTGAACTAGATTTGCATGTCATTCCAGTCATGTCTATCTCATGAGATATAAATATTTACCCAATGCATTGAAGGTATATATAAGTCCCAACTATCTCACAATGAAATCATTCATATATATGGCATAAAAACATAAATTATTCATCATAGCATAACCCAAGAAATAAAATGGTCTTCTTAAACATCATTCTATCATAACATAATCCATATAAAATATAATTTCATCATTAACAAAATCAAATCATAGTAATAATAGGGATAGAAACATAACCATATTTAATGAACGTCATCTATGATGTAAAATAATTTTGATAAAACACTTGAACTTAATTATTGAGGAAAATAACTTTTCCTCTTCAAAAATGTTTTCTTTTCTCAAAATGTTATGCAATTTTAAAAGAAAATATTTTAGTTGAAAATAAACTTGATATCGTGTAGAGGAAGCTTCATGGAAATAAGGAGTTATGAAGATGTTAAAATTTTGTTCAATTCGTATAAGATAAAAAAACATTCTCCTCTTACTTTTTTCAGAAAATTCAAAAAGTACCTCGTATGGTAAAAAAAATATTCCTTCCATACCATTTAGTAAAAGTCAAAAATGGGTAAAAATGACTTGAAAGATACATAGAAGAATATTAAACATTTTATGACTATTTTTATAAAACATGGACATATATGATAAATATACACGAGACCTCTCCCACCCGAGTACCACAGCCTCTACTTGGATTCGAACCTGAGACCTCTCCCTTGCACGCATGCACCTTTACCAATCATCCATTTTTTTCTCCATTTAATGATATATCTATTTATTTATATATATATAGATATATTTATTTTTATATTAATATATATTTATATTAATTTATATATATATAGTTATATTAATATATATATATATATGTAAATGTATATATATTTGTATATTAATATATATTTATATCTATTTATTTATATATATACATATATATTTAGTTATATATTTTTATCTGTATATTTATCTGTATATAAATATATTTTTATAATATTAGTTTTAAATACAATTATAAAATATGCTTTTCATGTGTGTTTATAAATAAATAAATAAATACATACATATATACAACGTACATACACATGTATATATATTATATATATGTGTATTTGTAAGTATAATTATACATATTTATAAATATTTTTATATATTTACATATATTATATATTAGTATGTATATTTATATGTTAGCATATATAGATAATATATATCAGTTTGTTAATCCACACACACACTAATACACACACACACACACACACACACACACACATTATATTAGTATGTAAATATTAATACGTTTTTATATTACATAAAATGGATATTATTTTTTATTTAGATAAGGATTATATATGGATAAATATATTTTATATATAAATATGTTTAATTATTTATTTATAAAATTTATTTTTCATATGTGAATGTATAAAAAAATATGTATATATTCTTATATATTTGATTATAAATAATGGTGCACTGTAAAAAGCGATAGAATTTAAAATCCATAATATCAATATGAAGGTAAGACCTGGAAATAAATTCAGTTCCCACTGAAAAAGGGAAAAAATCTCCCCTTAAACAAGGCTGAAAATCCGAATGTTAAAAAAATAGGGTATCCCAAGTGAAAACTCAGTTTTATAAGCCTTATAGGCCTTTTTTGGCCTCAAAAAATGTGGTATAGGTTTACCTGTGTCACTAAGGGCATAGAGCTCATCACATGATTCTATTTGATATGTGGTAGAACTCAAACAGACACTCAGGTTAAACATTATGGTCATTTGAAGTTGCAGTTACATTTTCAACTTATTTCAGATCTTTTTTTAAATTTTTTATTTTTTCTGTCATAAAATTGTAATTAAATGATCATTCCCCGATAATAATTTTCAAATTATTAATTAATAATATTTTTTAAAATATATTTTAAGCCATTTTCACTAAATAACTTATATATTAAGTGTAAATATCTATGTTTACTTATCTATAACATATTAAATATTTATATATATACATTATTTATATCAATATAAATATATTTATATTTTTATATATTAATATATTATTTTTGATGGTTTTTTTAAAATATACCCTTTATCAGTGTTAGTAAAAAAGTGTTGATAAAGGCCCCCCCTTTATCAGTGCTACTAAAAAAATGCTAATAAAGGGGATCCCTTTAACCACACTAAAAGAGCATTGATTAAGGGGGTACTTTTATCAGTGTTAAAAATGCTGATAAAGGGAACTTTTAACAATGCTTTTTAGCATTGTTAAAAGTACCCTTTATCATTGCTTTATTTAACACTCATAAAGGTACCCCCTTTATCAATGCTTTTTTTTCATTGTTAAAGGGGGGTGTTGCGAAAACCCATTTTTGTGGAAGTGATCTTACATCACAAGTGTGGAGATATGAGGCCTTCATCGAAACCATTAGAACCTCTAGAGACAAAGGTTTCAAAGTATAAGTAGTTGTCTTCTCCTCTTCTTCACACTGTGATGAAGCTAATATTTTCAATAAATTTACATTTAATTTCACTATTTAAAATCCCAAAAAAGTGTTACTTTAAGATAAATTTCCACATTTTATAATATTGGTGGTATTTTGAGATTAATCGTAAAAATGACCCATTTAGGATCGTTAACTATTTAAAATTATTTCCGTCTTATTTCCATAAAATATTCTATATTAATATAAATTGTGAAATTATTTCATTTTAGTATTATAAACATATATGGCTTCATTTCATCCTTCTTAACCAAAAGAATAATCAACAATATGGATGTTCAAAATAATCTCACAAGTTGGACCATAAAAACTATTTACAGATATGTCTAGTTTTCGTGTTGGGTTCCTAAGTCATTCTGGATGGGCCCAATTACTGTCAAAATTTGTGGGTAGACATGAAATAAGTTTTTAAACATCTTTTATGAAGTCTAGAACGCATGAATTTACCATTTTATGGTCATTAAGGCATCCTAATCTGGAGGTTTTCATTTTGGATAGTATGACTGGATAGAATAAATTACCATAGTAAAACAAGCATACCTCTCGGAATACATGGCCAAATACGCTTAAATTTTGAGAATATATGGACAAGATATTTATAAAAAACATTTATGGAGGGTTTAATGCATGAATAGGTCATTTATTTGGGCTAAAACGTGTCAACATTCAGGGAAAAAAGTCCGCCTATAAAAGGAGGGGAGCTCCTCCCTCTCAAAGCATCTAATTCCATCCCATTCTTTCTGGGACACTAATGAGTAGATTTTTTTTGATTTATCCCTTTTATTTCTTTTTTTTCATATATTTTTAATTAACTATTCTTCCTCATTCAACTTTATTTCCCTTACCATGGAAGGGTAAACATTTTGAGTGATTGGGGAAGGGTTGGTTTTCTATTTTGTAATGCTTGAGTTCTTAGACATAAATAAATGAAATTTATTTCTTCTTCAAAGTTGTTTTCAATTTCATATAGAATATTTTATTATCAAGTGTGATCATTATTGACTTTAAATTCCATTTTTTATTTTTTCATTGGTAACTGAAAATTATCTACCTCCATTGATTTATAGTTTATATAAGATGGAATAGATCATGGATTAGTGGTGAAGTACTCGATGATTGTCAATACGTGTAAAAGGGGTAGTAGATTTTATTGATTGTTTGGGATAAACAAGACGTGATCGGGTAATGAATAATTCAATTGAGGATATTAATTTAAACTCTTTTTCACATGGAAGGAGATTATACCAAATTGAGATCTTTGTAAGGTCTTCTATCACCATCATAATTTTACCAAGGAAGTGAGAGGAAACGATTGTGGAATATCACTTTAATCAACATAGAAGAATATGTTTGAATTAAATCAAACAAGTATAGGATTAAAATTAGGAAACTCACCCCAAACTAATCACATTTATAATATCATATTTTTCAATCATTTGAATTTCAAATTTCATTTCAATCATTTTCATATTGATTTCTTCTAAAACCCCTACATTTTTACCCTAGTTTAAAAGTGACAAACTGTTTTTTGTGCACTCCTATTCGAGACACTTCCTAAGAATAATTAATAGACTACACTTAGGGAATATATAAAAAATTCCATGCACCATGATAGGAATGTGTCAATCTTGGCCTCGTTACTGGGGAGGTAGAGCTACTTAACAAAAAAATATTTTCCAAAACAGAATAACCTATAGTTCAACTGAACATTTAAATCAATTTGATCCTGAAATTGAAAGAACTATAACCATACTAATAAAACAAAATTTTAAATCCTATTTTGAGGAAATAAACATATCTTATTCAAGTGACACTCTAAGTGTTCACTCTGAACCTGAAATCATGGTTAGCAATCCCAACCAAACCTTACATGATCTATGCGCACCTCAATTCACTATTCAAAATAACTAACTCATTACACCTACTGCCCCAAATTATTTTGAATTGCGTTTCAATATGATTATCATCCTTCAAAAATTTCATGGTCTTTCAACAGAATACCCAAATCGGCACATGCAAGAATTCAGCTTCACTTGCTCAAGCTTCAGGCCAAGAGGAGCACCTGAATGCCAATTTCAATGGAGGGAATTCCCCTTCTCACTTGAAGAAGAAGCTAAATAATGGTTGTAAAATCTATAACCAGGGGAGATCAGTGACTGGGAAGATTTAAAAATATGCTTCATGCATAGATACTTTTCCACATCCAATAACACTACCATCAAAAAGAAGATTTACGTCATTCTACAATCAACTAGAGACACCCTCTATGAGTACTAGGAGCATTTCAAAAATCTTTGTGCCAGCTACCTACATCAAGAAATGTAGGAAGACAAATTATTTGTGTTATTATATCAAGGTATTCTTGATAATGATAGAAATTTTCTAAATGCCTCATCAGGATTAGCTCTGGTCGACAAGTCACCTACTAATGTTCGAGGTCTGATTGAGAAGATTGCACAATACTCACAAAAATTTGGAAAAAGAGGTACGTTCACCAAGGGGATACATGAGATTAAAACATCTAATTAATATAATTTGATTGAAACCAAAGTTGATGACCTTCCAAGGTTAGTCCGTCAATGTAAAGACCCAAGCTTGACATACACAGACATTTCATTTCTTTTGCAGAATACTTAATACATTACAAAAATATACACCCAAAAACCATATTAGTTTAATGTCTTTGGAAATTTGGAACATAATATTCTAACTTGGTGGAAGATCTTCAATATCTACAATAGAGGTCTTCCCATTTTTTTTCCTACCTAAAACCTTTATTTATATCCTGTTGAAAAGAAAACCTAAAAAGGGTGAGCTCAAATTCTTATTAAGGGTAAACATGGAGAATATAAAACAAACCATAAACATAAGAATGTAAAAACATGAATATAAAGTTTAAATATCAAAATTATGAGTCATGAAATAAATATTGGTTGTACGTAAGGCATAGATTGTATATAAATATTAATCATGATAAAATAGCATTGGCATAAAATATGGAATTGTGAAAAACAAATAAGCACATAATATAATTTCTATATTAGCCAAGACATTACTCCCAAGACCATCATAGTGGATAAAGTCCATTATTGAACTGGGTTTACTTATCGTTCCAGCCATGTATTACTTAACCAGATTTACCTGTCCTTCCAACCCTGTATTACTAAACCGAATTTAATTATCGTTCCAGTCATGTTTATCTCATGAGATATAAATCTTTACCAAATTCATTGGATAGAGTTATTGGTCCCAACCATGTCATAATGAAATCATTCTTATATGTTCCACAAAAACATAAATCATTCATCATATCATAACCCAATAAAAAAATGGGCTTCTTAAACATCATTCCATCATAACATAATCCATATAAAATATCATTCCA
This sequence comes from Viscum album, assembly GCA_963277665.1. Lineage (NCBI taxonomy): Eukaryota > Viridiplantae > Streptophyta > Magnoliopsida > Santalales > Viscaceae > Viscum > Viscum album. Next base: position 1,676,785,796 of record OY728119.1, on the reverse strand, counting down.
TCATTAAAACTATCAAATCATAGTAATAATTGGGATAGAAATATAATACTATTAAAAGAGAGTCATATTAGATGTAAAATATTTTTGATAAAAAAATTGAACTTAATTCTAGAGGTAAATATCCTCTCTTTTTCAAAAACATTTTTTTCTCAAAATGTCATGCAATTTTAAAAGAAAATAATTTAGTTGAAAATAAACTTGAAATTGTGTAGAGGAAGCTTCATGGAAAAAAGGTTTTATGAAGATGTAAAAAATCTGTTCATGTTATATAAGTTAAAAAACATTCTAATTTTACTTTTTCTGAAAAAGTTAAAAAGTACCTCATATGGTAAACAAAACAAAGATTCCTTCAAAACCATGTACTAAAAGTCAAAAATGGGTAAAAATTACTTCAGACATACATAGAAGAATAATAAACATTTTGTGAAAACATTTTTATAAAACATGAACATAGATGATAAATATATCCCTAGTAAATACATACATATAAACAACCTCAGATAAAAATGAGATTGAAAAATTATCCCTTACCTTAAGTCTGATCTCTTCTTTAAGTGTCTGAAACTCCTCTTTTTCGAGTATCTCCATTTGATTTGCACAAAAGGTCTCTCTAGGATGGATTTTTGACAAAATTTTGGTCTCTAAGAGGAAGTGAGGTTTGTTGGGAGATTATTTGAGTAGAGGTTGGATAAGACAAAGGGATTTAATGGTGTGATTAAGTGGGTAGAGGTTGTGACCTTTTATAAGAGGGAGGAGGGGTACTTTAGGAAAGTGTAGAAATATTAATTTATTATTAATTTATTTTCGACTTATAATGGTCCCAAACTAATTTATTTCAAATATAATATGATTTTGGACATAAATACTCCAAACAGTAGGTTTTATACAAGTTTAGGTCACAAAATTCACCTTATCTTTTATCTTTAACCCTTAGTTTAAAACATTAACTCTTACCATGTCTTCTAGTATTTTCATAATATATGGTTGCTATAGTTACTATAAAATTCCAAGAGAACCACAGGTGGATAAATAATGAACTTTTTAACATTATATAAGTTATTTGGATGAATATTATATTTTTAGGACTATTATATTATTTAATAAAATAGTATTTGTTTTAAAAACTCATTTATCTTAATTTTGATACTATTTAGTAATTGATTTTTGTAAATGTCATAAAAACATTATTAATTCAAAAAAACAACATTAAATCAAATATAAAATTTCATAATATTCCATAAAATTCTTGTATGGAATTAAAATAGTCAAATTACATTTATTTTAATATTTATAATATAATTTATTTGAATCTTTCATTAATAATGTAACCAACACATCATCATTGTGTAATAAATAAATTTTTATATATAATGTCTAAAAATTATAAACAAAATACCACGATGTAGGAAATATTTTTAGATTTCTAATGACTATTTATAGTCTATGAGATAATTTATATAAACATAATTAAAATTGTTTTAGTTAAGAGATACATGTTTATGTTATTTTTCTCTTTTCTTTGAATTAAAAAGTATGAGAGGCCATTATCACACCTGAGTGGCTCCATGGGGTCCTAAAATCGACCCAAGGATTCTCATCATTGAAAATATCTCATCCAATAGTACTATGACAAGTTTTAGGATAGTTTTATATTATTATAATATTATTTCCTACCCTTATTTACCAGATTTAACCTTTAACCATGATAAATAAAAATAATTACTGAAGTTACTATTCATAATGTCTAAAAATAAAAAGGTCCTATTTACATAAATTTTAACTTTTGATTCCAATTATGGAATCAATTTTTATAAATTCAAAATAAATTATTAGAAGAAATTAATTTAAAAATTAATTTTTATTGTCAAAACCAGAAAGTGGGTTTTTAAGAAGTAAAATCTGTCAAAAGATTTACCTGAGTTTATGTCCAATTTAAATGTAAAATTACATCCAATGGAAAAAATTATATTAAATGATAAAAACATAATACAATTATATTTTAAGACCAATTAAAAATATAATCTATCTATATAAATAAATTACTCAAAAAGGTGATTTTGAATTAAAATGCAGTATTTTTCACTATTCATTAAAATATAAATTTCATTAGAAAAATATCAAAATTTCTAACAAGGTAAATTTTTATTTTACTATTTCAATGAAGAAGTTTATTATGTCAAATAGAACTTATAAAATCGTAAAAAACTATTTTTAAAAAGGGTTTCCATCGAAAGGTGGTAAAACTTTATTTTTTTAAAATACTTCTTCATCCAAAAAAATTGAATTTGTTCTTATATAATATCTATAAAACACATAAGATGAATTTAAAACATTAAATTGAATATATTATAGATATAATCCACTAATAAAATCCATAAATATTTTTTTTTATTTTTTTTATAGACTAACTTATTTTCATTTAAATATTTTTTTTAGAAGGAAGTTAATACTATTCATACCCACCATTATAATGACTTAGTTATAATATTTAGTTATCACTTATACTCTATCTTGCGTGAAAATAATTATATAAAAAGAACTTGAAATTGTGTGTAATACAATCTAAGAATAGTGTTGTGTATACTGCAAGCTAATACGGTGTTGCGTATAGTGCAAGCTAATCTTGGCGTGACATACAACACAAGAAATAGAAGAAATTAAAAGGAATATATCACATAAAATCTCAGAGTGTTACATTATACCCCCTTAAAATGAATTTCACCATCAAATTTTTTCAAGGATATAAAATTGTTACTACTAGATATTTTCCTTCATAGAAACCCACATCGTAAAAAAGAATACTAAAAATTCATTTTAAAAATGAGAGTTATAAACATAATGATTACACAAATTAACTCATCACTGGGTTTCCGCATAGGAGAACATATGTAGGAAATTAAAACATGTATATGGAAGAAAAATCTAAGCATCAAGTTCTGATGAATAGTGATATAGAACAATGTTGGGTGAAATTTAACAACCAGAAATCCCTAAATCTATGATGATTTAATGGACCATTTGATTCATCAGATAAGAAGATACTAATATAACTTTTTTGGTTTTCAAGATCATTTCCCTAAAGTTGAATAATTTTTCATGAGAATAAATACATACATGATTTTGTTACAATATCACCATTGTTCGTGCCTTGAAATTTTTTCACTTCATCTCTTATTTAAATAAATAAATTTGAGTTTTTAATTCTTTAAGTGTTAGTAGATCATGCGAAAGAATGATAGGTCATTCTATTTGTCTTAACAAAAATGTTAGCATGGGTAATCAAATATTCATAAGTCCACCAATAGTGAGATAATACATTAATCTAACAAACTTCAAATGGAATATAACTTATACTATCCATAAATGGATAACATTACAATCTTTACAAAAACTAAAAATATAAAACTTTAGAAATATGTGAACTAAATCGACATAAAATTTAAAACCTATATCTCATAAGGCAGTTCTTTGTTGTCACATTCCAAACATGTGAATACCTTAATCATGTATTCTCTTGATACATAATAATAACATAAATTACCATATAACCTCAGTGAAAACATTCATTATATCAAAATTAACTCTTTACACACACCAAAAATACCAAAAATTCTATATACACAAACCATTATATCACTTTTTCCTTATATCAGTCAAGAGGTTTTTAAAACTCTGAAACAACTCATTATCTCCTTATCCCTTCATTATGTGCATATCATGTGCTTTCCAAAAAAATGTCAATCACTTTTCACGATTACCGATAAGATATACTTATGGAAAACCATAATGTACTAATACATAGATATTCCAATATTTAATAATACCATAAAATAGATTCTACAACCCTATTTTGGAATCCCATTACATAAACACTTAATCATTCCCCCACTTCGTTTTCATACTCAACATCGCCAATAGTGATCGCATGTGATTTGCCTTTTTCTTTCTCCTTAAGAGGTTTTTGACATCAATAATCATACATAACCTTTGGATTAGTACATTAGTTAGTATAATTACCCATTTCATTATAATTGTAGCATTGAAGTATGGGTGGTGCATTCTCTGTAGTCTTTTCTCTATTCGCATCATTAGCAACCTTTTTCTCATTACTTCGGAACTCAAATCCTTGATGTCCTTCTTTTCCTTGCTTAAATAAATTTCTATTCCCTTTAATAAAATTTCCACCATGATTCTTTCAACACTTTGAGCATAAGAAAACATTCATCTACTTTTCACCATTGTTTTGAGATTTTCCCTTAAAGTCCATCTTTAATTTCTTGTCAACACCATGATATTGATATGTAACACAAAATTCCATTTATAACTTGATAGCACAAAGAATAATCTATTCAAATATACTAAAGTGTCTTATAACTAATTCCCTTTGAATACTTGGTTTTAATCAATTGAAGAATCAATCAACTTTACTTTCAGGATGGATGATAAAACTAGAAGCATACCTTGCAAGTCCTGTAAAATTTTCTTTGTATGTACCTGCAGATTCATAATCCTTTTGCTTAAGCTCATTTAACTATTCTTCCATATTTTTTTTAAGAATATTAGGAAAGTACTTATTGAAAAATAAGTTCTTGAACTCATCCAATTCTATAGATTCAATTTCATCTTACTGACTTGTATTCTTGATTAGAGTTTACCATTGGTATGCTATGCCTTCTAAATTATAAACAACCAAAATGACTTTTTCATGTTATGAATAGAAAAGTATGGAAAATATCTTTTCAATGGTTCTGATCCATTGTTCAATAAAAAATGGATCAGAAGACCCACTGAAAGAAGGTGGGTGTTTCCTCACAAAGGAATCAACATAATAATGTTCCCTTCTCTCCTCATTTGGCAGTCCATAATGAATCATAGCTTGTGTAAGTATAGAAATAATATTTTTCATTCCATCTCCCATGAAATTTGTTTGTTTAGGAGGACACTTAGTGCATTTCCCAGGGCATTGATCATGAACATGGTTCCTTCGGGTTCCAATAATTTTCTAATACCCAAAAAGAATAGTGTGAGAGGCAAAAATCAAACTAAGTAAACAACATAATCAAGGGGGGTACTTTCAATCTATAACATCATAGGTTTAATCCTAGGTTATTCATGATTGTTACCATAATTCTATGACTATAACCTATAGTTAGACTTACCCTTAGGGACATCCCTAGACATACCTTAAGAATATATCTAGGGATCTCACTAATGTTTTCACATCCTAGTTTCCAAATGTTTACAAAACCTTTTCTCTGATACCAACTGTAAAGACCCAAGATTAATGTACATGAAAATTACATTTCTTTTGTGGAATAATTAATAAATTAAAAAAATATATTCCCAAATACTGAATTAGTTTATTGTCTTTGGAAACTTGAAACATAATCTTCTAACTTTGTAGAAGATCTTCAATATCTCCCATAAAGATCTTACCCTTTTGTTTTCCTACCTAATACATTTCTTTATATCCTGTGGAAAATAAAACATAAAAAGGGTGAGCAAAAATTCTCAGTAAGGGTAGACAAGGAGAACATAAAACAATACATAAAAATAAAAATGTCAAAACATGAACATAAAGTTTAAATAAAAAAATCTTGAGTCATGAAGTAAATCATGGCAGTATGTAAGGCATAGATCGTAAAGAAAAATTAATCATGATAAAATAGCATTGGAATAAAACATGGAATTATGGAAAAAAAATAAGAACATAATATGATTTCTATAGTACTCAAGGTATTGTTTCCAAGACCATCATAGGGGAAAAAGTTCATTACTGAACCCAATTTACTTTTCGTTCTATCCATGTATTTCTAAACCGAATTTACTTTCCATTCAAGCTCTGTATTATGAACCAGATTTACTTTCCATTCTAGTCATGTCTATATCATTAAATATAAATCATTACCCAATGCATTAGATGGATATAGAGTTCTCACCCATCTCATAATGAAATCATTTTTTTATGTTCCATAAAAATATAAATCATTCATCATATCATACCCCAAGAAATAAAATGGTATTTTTACACTTCATTCCATCATAACGTAATCCATATAAAATATTATTCCATCATTAACACAATCAAATAATAATAATAATAGGGATATAAAAATTACCCTATGTAAAGAGAATCATCTTAGATGGAAACTAATTTTTATAAAACACTTGAACTTAATTCTTGAGGAAAATATCCATTCTTCTTCAAAAATGTTTTCTTTTCTCAAAATGCTGTGAAATTTTAAAATAAATTAATTTAGTTTAAAATAAACATGAAATCATGTAGAGTAATATTCATGGAAATAAGGAGTTATGAATATATAAAAAATAACTTCACACTATATAAGTTAAAAAAACATTCTCCTCATACTTTTTTCCAAAAAGTCAAAAAGTATGTCATATGTTAAACAAAATAAATATTCCCTCCATACCATGTTGTAAATGTCAAAATTGGGTAAAAATAACTTTAAACATACATAGAAAAATATTAAACATTTTATGATTTTTTTTTAAAACATGGAAATGGATGATAAATATATCCCCACTAAATAATTATGTCTAAAAAATCTCGAATAAAAATGAGATTGCAAAATTATCCCTTACCTTAGGTCTTATTTCTTCCGCATGTGTTTAAAACTACTCTTTTTCAAGAATCTCTTTTTGATTTTCACAAAACGTCTCAATAGGATAGATTTCTACCCAAAGTGTGGCCTCTAGGAGGAATTTAGAGATGTTGGGAGCTTATTTTACCAGAGGATGGATGAGCCAAAGAGCATGAAAGGTGTGAGTAAGTGGGTAGAGGTGGTGGCATTTTATAAAAGGGAGTAGGGACACTTTCAGAAAGCGTTTAAATATTAATTTATTATTAATTTAATTTCAGATTATAATGGTCCCAAACTAATTTATTTAAATTTTTAGATGAGTATGGGTCTAAATCAACTCAACCAATAGTTTTTATAAATGTTTAGGTCACAAAATTAACATTATCTTTTAAATTTAACCCTTAGTTAAAAACATTAACACTTACCATGTCTTCTTGTATTTTTCATAATATATGATTACTATAGATACTATAAAATTACAAAAAATCAACAAGTGGATCATTAATGACATTTTTAAAATTATATAAGTTAGTTGGATGAATATTAGGTTTTTAGGGATATTATATCATTTAATAAAATAGTATTTTTTTAAAACTCATTTATGTCAATTTTGACATTATTTAGTAATTGATTTCTGTGAAAGTCATAAAAACTTGATTCATTAAACAAAACTACATTAACACAAAGATAAAATTTCATAATCATCTATAAAATTTGTGTATGGCATCAAAATGTTCAAATTTTATTTATTTTAATATTTATAATATCATTTATTTTAATCTTTCATTAATAAGGTAATCACTGCATCATCATTATGTCATAAATAAATATATTTATTTAATGTCTAAAAATTATAAATAAAATAACATGATGTAGGAAATATTTTTATATTTATAATAACTATTTATAGTCCATGTGATCATTTATAAAAACCAAATTAAAATTGTTTTAGTTTGGAGATACATGTTTATGTTATTTTTCCCTTTTCTTTAAGTTAAAAAGTATAAGAGGTCATTATCACACCCAAGTGACTCCATGTGGTCCTAAAATAGACCCAAGTAAGCTCATGGTGGGAACTATCTCATCAAATATGATCTAGAAACGTTTTAGTGTAGTTCTATATTATTATAATTTTATTTTTTTACCCTTATTTACTAGAATTACCCTTTAACCATGGTAAATACAAATAATTACTGAAGTTACTATTCATAATGTACAAAAATAAATGGGAACTATTTAAATAATTTGTACCTTATGATTAAAAATATGGAATCTATTTTTCTAAATTCAAAACACAGGATTAGAAAAAATTATTTCTTGTTGTCAAAACTAGAAAGTGGGTTTTTAAGAAGTAAAAACTATCCAAAGATTGACATGTGTGTATGTCCAATTTAAATGTGATATTACTTATAATGAACAAAATTTTATTAAATTATAAAAATATAAACCAATTAAACTTTAAAACCAATTAAAAAGATAATATATCTATATAAATAATTTAGATAAAAAGGCAGTTTTGATTTAAAATGCAGTATTTTTCACTATTCATTAAAATATAAATTTCATCATAAAAATACCGAAATTTATACCAAGGTAAATATTTATGTTACTATTTCAAAACATAAATGTTTTATTTCAAATATAACTTATAAAATTCTCAAAAACAAGTTTTAAAAAGGGTTATCCATCAAAAGGCGATAAAACTATTTTTTTTATGATACTTCCTTTATCTGAAAAATTGGATTTGTTATTATATTATATCTAGAAAAAATATAAGATAAATTTAAAACATTAAATTGAATATAGTACATATATATTTGAATAATAAAATCCATAAATATTGATTTTATTATTTTTATAGACTCACTTATTATCATTTAAATAGTTTTTTAGAAGGAATATAATACTATCCATACCTGCCATTATAATGACTAGGTAATAATATTTAGTTATCACTATACTTGGTCTTGAGTGAAATTAATTCTATCAAAAGAACTTGAAATTGTGTATAATACATGCCAGTAATAGTGTTTCACATACTGCAAGCTAATACAGTGTTGCGTATAACACAAGATAATCTTGATGTAGCACACATCAAAAGAAATAAATGAAATTAAAATGAATATATCATATAAAATATCATGGTGTTACATTATACCCCCCTTAAAATGAATTTCTCCCTCGAGATTCGCCAGGGTTATAAAAGGTTTACTACTTAAAAGTTTTTTTCATAGAAACCCACAACGTAAAAAGGAATACTAAAACTTCATTTTAAAAAGGAATGTTAGAAACATAAAGATTACCCAAAGTAACTCATCACTTGGTTTCCATGTAGGAAAACATAGGTTGGAAGTGAAAACATATATATAGAAGAAAAATCTAACCATCAAGTTCTGATGGATAGTGATAGAGAACAATGTTTGGAGAAATTTAACAACAAGAAATCCAAAAATCTATGATGATTTAAGAGACCATCTAATTCATCATAAAATAAGGTACTAAGATAACATTTTTTGATTTCAATATTCTTTCCCTAAAGTTGAATAATTTTGAATGATATTAAAAACTCACATTATTTTGGTACAATATCACCATTGTTCATGCCTTAAACAATGTTCACTTCATCTCTAATTTAATGAAATGAAGTTAAACTTTTCATTCTTGAAGTGTTAGAAGATCATGCAATAGAATGTTAGGTCATTCCATCTGTCTCAACAAAAATTTTAGCACAGGTAATAAAATATGCATAAGTCCACCTATATTCAGATAGTACATCAATCTAACAAACTTAAAATGGAATATAACTTATACTATTCATAAATGTATAACATTACAATACTTCCAAAAACTAAAAATATAAAACTTTAGATGGAGGTGAAATAAATTTATATAACATTTATCTCCCATATCTCATAAGGTATTTCTTTGTCGTCACATTTAAAACATGTGAATACCTTAATCATGTATTCTCTTGAAACATGGTAATAACATGAATTACCATAGAACCATAGTGAAAACATGATTTCTATCAAAATTAACTCTTTACACACACCAAAAATACCAAAAATTCTATATACTCAAACCATTATATCAGTTTGTCCTTATATCAGTCATGAGGTCTTTAAAACTCTCAAACATCTCATTATCTCTTTATCCCTTCATTATGTGCATATCATGTTCTTTACAAAGCATATTTAATCAGTTTTCATGGTTACCAATACCATATAATTATGGAAAACCACAATAGACCAATACATAGATATTCCAATATTCCATAATACCATAAAAGAAATTCTACAACACTATTTTGCAATCTCATTACATAAACACTTAGTCATTCCACCAATTAGTTGTCATACTCAACATCGCCAATAGTGATCGCATGTGATTTTCCTTTGACTTTGTCCTAAGGAGGTTGTTCATGGTGATAATAATCCATAACCCTTGGATTAGGTCTTGGGCTTGAATAATTCCCCATTTCCTTTCACATGTACCATTGAAGTGTGGGTGTTGCGTTCTCTATTTTCTTTTCTCTATTCACATCATTATAATCCTTTTTACCATTACTTCAGTACTCAACTTCTCGATGACCTTATTTTCTACACTTAAAACATTTTCTAATTCCTTTAAGACAATCTCCACCATTGTTCTTTCTACACTTTGAGCATAAGTAAATATTCATCTTCTTTTCACCATTGTTTTGAGATTTTCCCATGAACTCCATCTTTATTTTCTTATCTAAGCCATGAGACTAATATGTAACACCCAATTCCATTTCTAATTTGATAGCACAACGCACAATCTATTCATAGCTTCTAAAGTCTCTTATATCCAATTCCATTCGAAGACTTGGTTTTAATCCACCAAAGAATCAATCAACTTTACTTTTAGGTTGGATGATAAAACCTTAATCATACCATGCAGGTCTTGTAAAATATTCCTCATATGTACAAATAGATTCACCATCCTTTTGATTAAGCTAAATAAACTCCTTTTCCATCATTATTCAAAGAATACAAGGAAAGTACTTCTTGAAAAACAATTTTATGAACTTATCTCATTCCATGGATTCAATTTCATCTTTCTACCTTGTATTCATGATTTGAGTCCACCACTGGTCTTCTTTGCCTTCTAAACTATAAACAACTGAAATGAATTTTCATGTTCCGAATAGAAAAGGATGGAGAATATCTTTTCAATGGTTTTGATCCATTTTTCATCAACAAGTGGATCAGAAGACTCACTGAAAGAAGGTGGATGCTGACTCATGAAGGACTCAACAAAATTTTGTTCCCTTCTCTGCTCATTTGGATGTCCAGAATGATTCATAGCTTGTGTAAGTATAGAAATAATATTTTTTCATTCCATCTCCCATAACATTCGGTTATTCAGGAGGATAATCATTTCATTTCATAGTGAATTGATCATTAACGCAGTTTCTTCAGGTTCTAGCCATTGTCTAAAACACAAAAATAATAGTGTGAGAGGAAAAAATCATACTAGGAAAACAAAATAATCAAGGGGGGTTACTTTCAATCTCTAAAATCATCGGCTTAATCCTAGGTTATTCATGATCATTACCATAATTCTAGGACTGTAACCTATAGTTAGACATACCCTTAGGGACATCCCAAGATATACCTTAGAAATATCTATAGGGATCTCCTGGAAGTTTTTGCATCCTAGTTTCCAAAGGTTGACTAAACCTTCTCTCTGATACCAAATATAAAGACTCAATCTTGATGTACATGGAAAATACATTTCCTTTATAGAATACATAATACATTACATAAATATACACCTAAAGATCATATTATTTTAGTGTATTTGGAAACATAGAATATAATCTTCTAAGTTGGAGGAAGATCTTCACCATGTCCCATAATGATCTTCACATTTTATTTTCCTACCTAAAACCTTTCTTTATATCCTGTGGAAAAGAAAACATAAAAAGGGTGAGCTCAAATTCTCATTAAGGATAAACATGGAGAACATAAAACAAACCATAAACATAAGAATGTAAAAACATGGACATAGAGTTTAAATATCAAAATATGGAGCCATTAAATAAATCTTAGCTATACGTAAGGCATTGACCGTAAAAAACATTTATCATGATAAAATAACATTGAAATAAAACAAGGAATTATAGAAAACAAATAAGCACATAATATTATTTTTATAGTAGCCAAGGCATTGCTACCAAGACCATAATATTGGACAAATTCCATTACTAAATTGTGTTTACTTGTCGTTCCATCCATGCATTACTGAACAATATTTACTTGTCGTTCCATCCTTGTATTTCTGAACTGGATTTCCTTGTCATTCCAATCATTTCTATATCATGAGATATAAATATTTACCCAATTCATTGAAGGTATATATGGGTCCTAACTATCTCATAATGAAATCATTCTTATATGAGACATAAAAACATAAATTATTCATCACAGCATAACCCATGATATAAAATGGTTTTCTTAAACATCAATCTATCATAACACAATCCATATAAAATATCATTCCATCATTAACACAATCAAATCATAGTAATAATAGGGATATACACATAAACCTATTTAATTAACATCATCTCTAATGGAAAATAATTTTGATAAAACACATGAACTTAGTTATTGAGGAAAATATATTTTCCTCTTCAAAAATGTTTTCTTTTCTCAAAATGTCATGTAATTTTAAAAGAATTTCTTTTGTTGAAAATAAACTTGATATTGTGTAGAGGAAGCTTCATGGAAATAAGAAATTATGAATATTTTAAAAAAAATTTCATTTCGTATAAGATAAAAAACATTCTCCTCATAATTTTTCTAGAAAATTCAAAAAGTACCTCGTATGGTAAACAAAAGAAATATTCCTTCCATACCATGTAGTAAAAGTCCAAAATGGGTAAAAATGAATTAAAAGATACATATAAGAATAGTAAACATTTTTTTATTATTTTTATAATATATGGAAATATATGATAAATATATACACAATAAATACTTATGTATAACAATCTCAGATAAAAATGAGATTCCAAAATTATCCCTTACCTTAGGTTCAGTTTCTTCCATATGTGTCTACAACTCCTCTTTTTTGAGTATCTCCTTTTAATTTGCACAAAAGGTCACACTAGAATGGATTTATGCCCAAAATATGGCCTTTAGGAGGAACTAAGGGATGTTTGGAGCTTACTTGAGGAGATTTTGGATGACTCAAAGGGCTTTAAAGGTGTAAGTAAGTGGGTAGAGGTGGTGACCTTTTTAAAAGGGAGGAGAGGCACTTTAGAAAAGTGATGAAATATTAATTTATTATAAATTTATTTTCTTTTTATAATGGCCCAAAACTCATTTATTTAGAATATAATATGCGTATGGGTAGAAATATTCTCATCCAATATGTTTTATACAATTTAAGTCACAAAATTAACATTATCTTTTAGCTTTAACCATTAGTTAAAAACATTAACTCTTACCATGAATTCTTTTATTTTCATAATATATGGTTACTATAGTTACTATAAAATTCTAATAGAACAAAAAATTTATCATTAATTACATTTTTATCATTATATAAGTTATTTGGCTTAATCTTAGATTTTTATGACATTTAAATCATTTAATAAAATAGTATTTGTTTTAAAAACTCATTTATGTCAATTTTGAAACTATTTAGTAATTTATTTTTGTTAAAATCATAAAAACTTGATAAATTAGAAAAAACTAAATTAACTCAAAGATAAATTTTAATAATCATCGATAAAATTCGTGTATGGAATCAAAATTTTAAAATTACATTTATTCTAGTATTAATAATATCATTTATTTGAAAATTTCATTAATAAGGTAACAACTGTATCATTATTGTGTCATAAATAAATTTATTTATTTAATGTATAAAAATTATAAATAAAATACCATAATATATACAATATTTTTATCTTTATAATGACTATTTATATTTAATGATATCATTTATATAAACCAAATTAAAATTGTTTTAGTTAGGAGATACAAGTTTATGTTATTTTTCCCTTTTCATCAAATTAAAAAGTATAAAATGTCATTACCATACCCAAGTGGCTCCGTGGGGTCCTAAAATATTCCCAAGAATGGTAATGTTCATATATATCTCATCCAATAGGATTAAGACATGTTTTAGGGTAGTTTAATATTATTTTAATATTATTTTTTAACCCTTATTTAGCATATTTACCCTTTAACCACGATAAAAATAATAATTACTGAAGTTACTATTCATAATGTCCAAAAATAAATGGGACCTTTTTATATAATTTGTACCTTATGATTCCAAATATTAAATCCATTTTTTAAAATTCAAAATACAAAATTGGCCGAAATTAATTTAAAAATTAATCCTCGTTGTCAAAACCAAAAAACCGGTTTTTAAAAAGTAAAAACTATCAAAATATTGACATGTGTTTATGTCCAATTTAAATGTGAAATTACATAAAATGACCAAAATTGTATTAAATTATAAAAACAGAATACAATTACACTTTAAAACTAATTGAAAAGATAATATATCTATGTAAATAAATTAGACGAAAATGCAGTATTGAATTAAGATGCAGTATTTTTCACTATTCATTAAAATATGAATTTCATCAGCAAAAAACCAAAATTTATAAAAAGGTAAATTTTTATTTTTATTTTACAAAGAAGAAGTTTATTATGTCAAATAGACTTATAAAATTGTCAAAAACTAGTTTTAAAAAGGTTTCACCATCAAATGGTGGTAAAACTGTATTTTTTATTAAAATACTTAATTTACCCAACAAATTGAATTTGTTCTTGTATAATATACAGAAATCATATAAGTTTAATTTAAAACATTAAATTAAATATATTACATATATATTTTACTATAAAATCCATAAAGAGTAATTTTATTATTTTTATTGACTCACTTATTTTCATTTAAATAGGTTTTTTAGAAGGAAGTTAATATTATTCATACCTTTCCATTATAATGACTTGGTTATAATATTCAGTTATCACTTATACCCGGTCTTGAGTGAAATTAATTTTATCAAAAGAACATGAAATTGTTTTCAATACAAACCAATAATAGTGTTGTGTATACTACAAGGTAATACGATGTTTTGTATTGTGCAAGCTAATCTAGGTGTGACCTAAAACACTAGACATCAAAGAAATTAAAAAGAATCTATCACATAAAAGATCGGGGTGTTACAGTCAAATAACTGTAAATCAAGAAAATGGACAACAAGATTCAACTCAGGTATGTAGTTTATGTTACTATTCCACTCATTATTGTAACGCCCCGACCACAGTTACCCAGAGTCGGTGCATTATTACATAACATTGGCATGATCACAAGAAAGATCAAGTCTCAAAAGGCCGATTAGTTTAGTAGCCTTGGAAACACTAGATACAATCATAAAGTTTTACATTACATCATAAAAAAACATCTTGTCTTCATATCCCCTCATACTATCCCTGCAGGTCATTCATAAATCACTTCTTCATAATCCTGGAAAAAATAAAGCATTGAAAGGGGTGAGCTCAGATGCTCAGTAAGGATAACATTATAGCAGAAGCTTTCATAGATAATCATAAACACTTAAGGAAATTTATAATTAAAACAAAAGCCTTTTAAACTTGAACTTCAACATAGTATGGAAAAAATAAAATGAAATAATGCCATTTACTTATTCACATGGATATTCTACTAATCAAATAATCACATGCAATATCAATAACCACTTTCATAATGATGTAATGCATAATTCCAGACTATCATAACCACATATCCAAGGCCTTGTGCCAAGACTACAAATAAGATTTTGCCAAGGCCTTGTGCCAAGACACTAGTTTGTCTCATGAGACCTACCAATGCATCGAGGAGCTATAGCGGGATCCACCCGTCACTTATTAATTCCAATGCATTCCTCATATGAACAGGTTTAAACATAACATAAACATTCATATTAAAACTAGCATACGAAATGTCAATACTTTAACTACAAACCATGAATGGTATAAAAATAGCACATCCACAGTCAAACATAACTCATTCGATACAATATGGAATATTGTATTGTATCACATTAACCACAATCAAGAATAATGAAGGATGTTGACATAGATGAAAATAATCATCAAAACTATTTGAGAGAAATATCCCCCTTTTTCTTGAAATCATTTAAAAGTCACACTATTTGTCAAGAAGCCATTTTAAAAATAGATTTTTGAATCAAAGTGTCTCATACCACTTTTAAACTTTTTAAAAGGAGTTTTAATTTTAAAACTTTAATGTCCATATAAATAAATCCTTAAAACCATTTTTAAAACATGGACATTAATGAGCAAGATTTAGAAGAATAAGTCTTTAAAACATTTAAAAAATGGTATTTTAGTTAGAGTTTATAACCAAAAGAGAGACAATTGAATACAAATAATTGAGGTAATCAAAACATTGTAATATCATGATAATAAAGGAATTCATGATATACTATGTCAAAGTACATTATATACCCCACATAAAAGTGATTTGGTGTAAAATAAGAAAGAAGTCTCAATGGAATGTAAATTGAGATGAAATCTCTCATAAATTCTGTATCCTTAGATTAAGGATAAATAAATGACATAGTTATGTGTGAAAAATATAAATACACTAAATATGATTGGATATTTAGTGTAAAACAATAAAAGGACATTCACACATAATCTTGTAAAAACAACACCAATGAATTGGATGTTTAACACAACAAATGGAGAATGAGTTAAAATTACTCTTATCAAATTCATATCGATGACTTGAGAATTATCAATGGAGTGATTATGTGTATCAATAGTATATCCATAGTAAGGGGAGTGTAAATTATGACATAATCAAATGAATAGTGATTCCACACATAATCTTGGAGTAATATAATCAATGAAATATGCGTAAATCCAAATGAGTGGAAATTGAAATTTAAAAATCCCTTATCAATTTGGTAACTTATGAAACATGCACCCATGAAAGAAGGATCATAAAATGATGATGTAAATACCCATAAATTAAAGTATATTACACAACAAATACAATCATGGTCAGTACTCATACACCACATGCAATAACTAAGTGGTGAACAATGGAATTCTCACAAAATTAAGAGTGAGTTAAGAAACCCCTTACTTTGTACTTTTTCCTTGGTTTAAGGTAGGTTAACCTCCTGTATAATGGTGAAATAATTGTTATTGAATTATACAAGAATCATTTACATTAATATGATATCATATATTATCTTTTAACATTGATTTGTTAATAATATCTTAGAATTATCGTCATTTTGGGTGTTAACTTACTCGTTTTCTTTTATATGTTTTGTTATGTAAGCCATGTTTGTAATTGATAGGTTGTATATTATTCATATATATAATGATATCAAGTCCTTAAACATTATTTTTAAATAATCAAATGATAATTATACTTGAATGGATACGATGGAGAATGAATCTCATCACGTTCGTGGAGACGGTAGTCCGTACGTACGCACGAGCGACAATATCATTTTTTGATATTAAAATAATATATAATTGGATGTTATATCATATATAAAGAATAATTATCATGTTATATTTATTATTTGCATGAGTTACACATCATTATTATACCCATCCAATTAATAATTTATTGAATAACAATTACACCACGACGTGGAGACGGTAAGCCGTACATACGCACGCATGGTGACATGTTATTCAAAGGATGGATAGAATACTGAATATGGTTGTACCATATTTATAATAATATTACAGTATATAGGAGATACTGGATTCATTAATTTATAATGGGAAAAACAAAGAAAGAAGAAGTTTAAGAAGAAATGAATTTGAAAAAGGGTGGTGAAAACATTACCTCTTCTTCGAGTTCTTCCTTTTGATTTGATCACAAGGGCTCCTTAAGTTGGATTTCTGATCAAACTAAGGCCTATAGGTTGTAGTGAGGGAAGTTGAGAGAGTAATTGGGCAGGGTTTGTCCGAACCTAAAGGCTTTGAAGGTGTGAAGTAATGAGAAGGGGGAGTGCCCTTTTATAAGAGGGGTGAGGGGCACCTTTGGAAAAGCTAGAAATATTATTTTATAATAAATTCAAATTCGGTTTATAATGGCTCCAAAGTGGATTATTTAAAGTTTAAGGTGGGTGTGGGTCGAAAACCACTCAAACAATAGAATT
Source organism: Viscum album (assembly GCA_963277665.1). Taxonomy (NCBI): domain Eukaryota; kingdom Viridiplantae; phylum Streptophyta; class Magnoliopsida; order Santalales; family Viscaceae; genus Viscum; species Viscum album. The sequence continues at coordinate 1,676,767,982 of OY728119.1, read as the reverse complement.
TAGATAGGTTTGGGTCATTATATTAACCTTATCTTTAAGTATTAACTCTTAGTTAATTAGTTTCACTTTTACAATGTCTCTTTGTATTTTTATATTATATGGTTAATAAACTTACTATATACATCCAAGAGACCCACAATTGGTCCATTAATGACACACCTATCATGATATAAGTATCTTGGCCGAACCTTAGATTTTTAGGAATTTAATATCAATTAATAATATAATATTTGTTTTGAAAACTCTTTTATGTCAATTTTGATACTATTCAATAATTGATTTTTGTAAAAATCATAAAAGAATGATTACTTCGAAAAAAGTTAATTAAATAAATACTAAAATGTCATATTAACCTAGAAAATTAGTTTAATTCATAAAAAGTCTCAAATTATATTTATTTGGGTATTTATAATATCAATTATTCTAATTTTTCACTATTATGGTAATTACTGCATCACCATTGTGTCATAAATAAATTAAATTATATAATGTCTAAAAATAATAAATAAAATATAATTATTTATTAAATATTTTTATCTTTCTAATGAATATTTATATTCGAAAATCCAACATATATAACCCTATGTAAATATTGTTTTTCTAAAAGATATATGCTTATGTCATTTTTGTACTTATTTTAACTTAATTAAAATAAAGTGTCCCTATCACCTACAAGTGGCTCCATGGGGTCCCAAAATCGACCCAAAGATGCCCATAGTTGAACATGTATCCACAAATAATGTTAGGACATGTTTTAGGGTAATTTAGTATTATTATAATATTATTTTTCAACCCTTATTTACTGGATTTACCCTTAACCATGGTAAATAAAATATTTACCGAAATATTATTCAAAATGTCTAAAAATAAAAGTTACCTATTTATACAATTTGAACATCCTGATTCCAAATATGGAATCCATTTTTCCAAATTCAAAACACAGAAGTGGCAGAAATTAATTTAAAAATTAATTCCCGTTGTTAAAACAAAAAGCGTGTTTTTAAGAGATAATAACTATCAAAAGATTGGCACTTGTTTATGTCTGGTTTAATTGTGAAATTATGTCCAATGAAAAAAATTGAATTAAATTGTAAAAATATATTCTAAATATACTTTAAAACCACTCAAATTCATAATTTATCAATATTAATTATTTCGATTAAAAAAAATTGTTTTTAATTAAAATTTAGTAATTTTCACTATTCATCAAAATATGAAAGTTATCCGAAAAGCACCAAAATTTCACCCTAGGATAATTTTGATATTCCGAATCCAAAAATGAAGTCCATTTTGAGAGATAAAATTTATAAAATTTCATAACGGCTAGTTTGATTGGTTGTGGTGTGTTAGAATCTCGAAGTTGCGTACAATGTACGCCATTGCATTATTCAAAGGGAAACGTACTGTGGAAGCTTGGGGTGTTACATTCTCCCCTCCTTCAATAAATTGCATCCTCACAATTTTTTTAAAATTGGGCTTGCAAATATAATGGAAAGTCCCACATCGGAAAAAGAGTCAATAAAACTATCACTTTAAAAGAAAGGAAGGGAGGTATAAAGGTCACCCAAGATAACCCATACTAGGATTCCATGTAGGAAAACATGGATATGGACGATAAACTAAGTGTTCAGTTCTGATGTAGAGGGATAGAAAAAATGATCAAGAGAAAGTTAACAATAAGAAAATCACAAACTTGTGTTGGGAAAAACGGTCCTTAGTCTCCCAGTAGGAAAAGTAAACAGATAACATTTTTTTTGTTTTAAGTTACATTACATAAGGACGAGGAATTCATTTATGATATTGACTAAGAAAATAAAGAGATATACTTACTTTTTAAGTAGAGTTTCATTATTTAATAACTTTTTACCACTATCTCATTTTTTTGAACAATGAGTATTCAAGAAGACTTGGTCACAATGAAAGAGCTAGAATAAACTTCTATAGAAATACATGATCCATGTAGGATAAACTATATATTTAACTTGTCTTTAGAGATTAATCAAAACCAAAATGGTTAGTATAATATCTGATGACCCCCCCAAATGGATATTCCATTAGAGAAAAAAAACTAATCTTAATTTCTAAAATTAAACCATCAATACCTCAAAGTTAAATAAATACCATTCAATAATCAATTGTCCTTAAAATCCTTCAATATAATCCAAACTAATATTGAAACTCAAAACCTATAAGAATGTAGTCTTCCACGATAAATTGTATCTCCAAATGACATTAATTACTCTTAAAGTCACATACTTAAAAGTAATTAACCTAATCATTTCCATAAACAACCCAAATCACTATAAATCCATAATAAAAACATAGATAAAAATCCACCATTACTCCTCAAATGAAATCCCATACTATTCTAATTTCCTTGGGCATATAGTGTTCACAACAAAGCGAACAACTTCAAAAATAACATCTATCACTTAATCACCAAATAATTTTCCTATACAAAGGGTATTCATTTAATAAGACATAAGAACCCAAATCAACTTATTATTGATCAATAAAATCATTTAACTAAAAAATAATTAGTCACACTATCCAGGGACTTCACATAGTCCAGTGGTAGGCGATAAATCCCAATCGCACTTTGGTTGTGGGTTCGATTCCCACAGCTTTGTCCAACGCGATGGGTTGTCACACGGTCTATGTGTTGTCATTTTTCAAAAACTATATTTTATAATATTACCAAAATGAGATAAATTCCTCAAAATACCATAACATAATTTAACCACAAATGTTATATCATACCTTGCATTTTAATCCCTAATTATAATAACTTATAATTCTCTCAAACCCCAATGATCATATAAAACTAAATGGTTATTTATATGTATATCCACAAGAGAAGAGATAACTCTTCCTCAAATATCATTCTCACATGGAAAACTGCGGGGTTACAAATACAAGAGAAAATTATTCCAAAGTAAACCCATCAACAAGGAGCGCTAATAAATTTTAAACATTTCTCAAACCATTTATTTCCACATAGCTTCTTCTTTGACCAAGAACATATCCTATAGAATAGGGAATTCACTCGGTTAATGGCCAGGTCCCCTACATTTACGACAAATGACTCTAAATGGACTCTTGGGACCATTTTTATCTTCTTCCATAGTACTCTTCATTCTTCTTCGGCAATTATTCACTTTATGTCCTTCCTTACCGCATGTAAAGCATTTCTTTGTCCCATTGAGACAATTTCCTGGGTGTCTCCTTCCACATTTCCTGCATGATGGAAATTGAGGATTCCTTTCTCCATGGTCTCCACTGCTGGAGCTCTTATCATTCATCACCTTTCTCTTCTTTTTTGAGTCCGGGAATTGGTTAATATATATATTGTTGATCATATTTTTGGAAAATTGATTTGGAATAAAGACAATATCTTTTATGCCTATCAACATTCCATTTTGTTGCTCATTTCCACCACCGTTCCCACCATGTACATCATTCTCAAAGTCACTATGACTTCCTTGGAATCCATCCATTGACTAAAACCAGAAAGCATTATGTGAGTAACAGTATTCATAAAATCATTTAGAGATTAACATGTCACCATATTCTCAATTTGAAACACATTAGGATTAACCAAGGTAATTTACTCTCATCTTATATATTTAATACTTCAAATCGGTTAGTAAAGAAAATGTAAATTATCCTAAGCATATCCCCCAGGAGTGTCGTAACCAAGAGTGCAGCAAGGCCCGTTGTCGTGCACCAGTTCCTGTTCGAGTCAAGATCAAAGCGGTGTTTTCAGGTTTTACCCCTAGGTACATCTATGCCAGAGCTGCCTCTAGCTGCTCGTATCCAGACAAGGATCTATTGCTTGGAAAACTCACAAAATCTCTAGAATACCAAAATTGTAGGAAGTTCTTCTATACTAATCCTCAAAGTTCAACTTAGGTCTACGTGCTCTAATCAGAGTTTATCTAAATCTAGCTCCCAAGGTTTGTACTAAACTTCCTCTGATAACAACTGTAACGCCCCGACCCTAGTTACCCAGAGTCGGTGCATTATTACATAACATTGGCATGATCACAAGAAAGATCAAGTCTCAAAAGACCGATTAGTTTAGTAGCCTTAGAAACACTAGATACAATCATAAAGTTTTACATTACATCATAAAAAAAACATCTTGTCTTCATATCCCCTCATACTATCCCTTCAGGTCATTCATAAATTACTTCTTCATAATCCTAGGAAAAATAAAACATATAAAGGGGTGAGATCAGATGCTCAGTAAGGATAACATTATAGCAGAAGCTTTCATAGATAAGCATAAACACTTAAGGCAATTTATAATTAAAACAAAAGCCTTTTAAACTTGAACTTCAACATAGTAAGGAAAAAATAAAATGAAATAATTCCATTTACTTATTCACATGGATATTCTACTAATCGAATAATCACATGCAATATCAATAACCACTTTCATAATGATGGAATGCATAATTCCAGACTATCATAACCATATAGCCAAGGCCTCGTGCTAAGACTACAAATAATATTTTTCCAAGGCCTTATGCCAAGACACTAGTTTGTCTCATGAGACCTACCAATGCATCGAGGAGCTATAGCGGGCTCCACCCGTCACTTATTAAGTCCAATGCATTCCTCATATGAACAGGTTTAAACATAACATAAACATTCATATTAAAACTAGCATACGAAATGTCAATACTTTAACCACAAACCATGAATGGTATAAAAATAGCACATCCACAGTCAAACATAACTCATTCGATACAATATGGAAGATTGTATTGTATCACATTAACCACAATAAAGAATAATGAAGGTTGTTGACATAGATGAAAATAATCATCAAAACTATTTGAGAGAAATATCCCCCTTTTTCTTGAAATCATTTAAAAGTCACACTATTTGTCAAGAATCCATTTTAAAAATAGATTTTTGAATCAAAGTGTCCCATACCACTTTGAAACTTTTTAAAAGGAGTTTTAATTTTAAAACTTTAATGTCCATATAAATAAATACTTAAAACCATTTTTAAAACATGGACATTAATGAGCAAGATTTAGAAGAATAAGTCTTTAAAACATTTAAAAAATGGTATTTTAGTTAGAGTTTCTAACCAAAAGAGAGACACTTGAATAAAAATAATCGAGGTAATAAAAACATTGTAATATCATGATAATAAAGGAATTCATGATATAATATGTCAAAGTACATTATATACACCACATAAAAGTGATTTGGTGTAAAAAAAGAAACAAGTCTCAATGGAATGTAAATTGAGATGAAATCTCTCATAAAGGCCGTATCCTTAGATTAAGGATAAATCAACGACATAGTTATGTGTGAAAAATATAAATACACTAAATATTATTGGATATTTAGTGTAAAACAATAAAAGTACATTCACACATAATCTTGTAAAAACAACACCAATGAATTGGATGTTTAACTCAACAAATAGAGAATGAGTTAAAATTACTCTTATCAAATTCATATCGATGAATTGAGAAATTTTCAATGGAGTGATTATGTGTATCAATAGTATATCCACAGGAAGGGGAGTGGAAATTATGACATAATCAAATGAATAGTTATTCCACACATAATCTTGGAGTAATATAATCAATGAAATATGCGTAAAGCCAAATGAGTGGAAATTGAAATTTCAAATTCCCTTATCGATTTGGTAACTTATGAAACATGCACCCATGAAAGAAGGATCATACAATGATGATGTAAATACCCATAAATTAAAGTATATTACTCAACGAATACAATCATGGGCAGTACTCATACACCACATATAATAACTAAGTGGTGAACAATGGAATTCTCACGAAATTAAGAGTGAGTTAAGAAACCCCTTACTTTGTACTTTTTCCTTGTTCGAAGGTAGGTTAACCTCATGTATAATAGTGAAATAATTGTTATTTAATTATACAAGAATAATTTACTTTAATATGATATCATATATTATCTTTTAACATTGATTTGTTAATAATATCTTAGAATTATTGTCGTTTCAGGTGTTAAATTACTCGTTTTCTTTTATATGTTTTGTTACGTAAGACATGTTTGTCATTGATAGGTTGTATCTTATTACATAATGATATCAAGTCCTTAAACATTATTTTTAAATAATAAAATGATAATTATACTTGAATGGATACGATGGAGAATGAATCTCATCGCGTTCGTGGAGACGGTAGTCCGTACGTACGCACGAGCGACAATATCATTTTTTGATATTAAAATAATATATAATTGGATGTCATATCATATATACAGAATCATTATCATGTTATATTTATTATTTACATGAGTTAAACATCATTATTATACCCATCCAATTAATAATTTATTGAATAACAATTACACCACGACGTGGAGACGGTAAGCCGTACGTACGCATGTATGGTGACATGTTATTAAAAGGATGAATAGAATACTGAATATGGTTTTACCATATTTATAATAATATTACAGTATATATGAGATACTGTATTAATTAATTTAGAATGGAAAAAACAAATAAAGAAGAAGTTGAAGAAGAAATGAATTTGAAAAAGGGTGGTGAAAACATTACCTCTTCTTCGGGTTCTTCCTTTTGATTTGATCACAAGGGCTCGTTAGGTTGTATTTATGATCAAACTAAGGACTCTAGGTTGTAGTGAGGGAAGTTTAGAGAGTAATTGGGTAGGGTTTGTCCGAACCTAAATGCTTTTAAGGTGTGAAGTAATGAGAAGGGGGAGTGCCCTTTTATAAGAGGGGTGAGGGACACCTTTGGAAAAGCTAGAAATATTATTTTATAATAAATTCATATTAGGTTTATAATGGCTCCAAAGTGGATTATTTAAAGTTTAAGGTGGGTATGAGTCGAAAAAAACTCAACCAATAGAATTTAGACAGGTTTGGGTCATTATATGAACCTTATCTTTAAGTATTAACTCTTAGTTAATTAGTTTCACTTTTACAATATCTCTTTGTATTTTTTTATTATATGGTTAATAAACTTACTATATACATCCAAGAAACCCCCAAGTGGTCCATTAATGATACACCTATCATTATATAAGTCTCTTAGCTGAACCTTAGATTTTTAGGAATTTAATATCAATTAATAATATAATATTTGTTTTAAAAACTCTTTTATGTCAATTTTGATACTATTCAATAATTAATTTTTGTAAAACTCATAACAGAATGATTACTTCGAAAAAAGTTAATTAAATAAATACTAACATGTAATATTAACCTATAAAATTAGTGTAATTCATAAAAAGTCTCAAATTATATTTATTTGGGTATTTATAATACCAATTATTCTAATTTTTCACTATTATGGTAATTACCGCATCACCATTGTGTCATAAATAAATTAAATCATTTAATGTCTAAAAATTATAAATAAAATATAATTATGTATGAAATATTTTTATCTTTCTAATGAATATTTATAGTCTAAAATATAACATATATAACCCTATGTAAAAATTGTTTTTTAAAAGATATATGATTATGTCATTTTTGTACTTATTTTAACTTAATTAAAATAAAGTGTCCCTATCACCTACAAGTTGCTCCATGGGGTCCCAAAATCGACCCAAAGATTCCCATAGTCATACATGTATCCACCAATAAGGTTAGGACACGTTTTAGGGTAATTTAGTATTATTATAATATTATTTTTTAACCCTTATTTACCGGATTTATCCTTAACCATGGTAAATAAAATATTTACCGAAGTAATTATTCAAAATATATAAAAATAAAAGTTACCTATTTACACAATTTAAACATCATGATTCCAAATATGGAATCCATTTTTCCAAATTCAAAACATAGAAGTGGCAGAAATTAATTTAAAAATTAATTCCCGTTGTTAAAACAAAAAGCGTGTTTTTAAGAGATAATAACTATCAAAAGATTGGCACTTGTTTATGTCTGGTTTAATTGTGAAATTATGTCCAATGAAAAACATTGAATTAAATGGTAAAAATATATTCTAAATATACTTTAAAACCACTCAAATTCATAATTTATCAATATTAATTATTTCGATTAAAAAAAGTTGTTTTTAATTAAAATTTAGTAATTTTCACTATTCATCAAAATATGAAAGTTATCCGAAAAGTACCAAAAATTCACCCTAGGATAATTTCGATATTCCAAATCAAAAAATGAATTCCATTTTTAGAGATAGAATTTATAAAATTTCATAACGGCTTGTTTGATTGGTTGTGGTGTGTTAGAATCTCGAAGTTGCGTACAATGCACGCCATTGCATTATTCAAAGGGAAACGTACCGTGGAAGCTTGGGGTGTTACAATTATACTAAATAGTGTCCTAAGATATAGGGAACATAATAATGCATTGTGGAATTCCAAACAAGAAAATTCTAGAAGAATATACCGCATCAACCCCAAGCCCAGCAAGGATATGGAAACCAAAAAAACCAGATGAGATCATTAAATCCTAACCAGTACCCCAGTCAACCTCCTTACCAGCAAAATCAATACCATAACCCCCTCCATTCCAACAATCCTATAAATATCCCTTCTAACAATACCAATATTTTCAGATACCACCATTCCAAAGAAATACATATGAGCAACCATCCACTAGCACACAACCATATATAGAATAGCTAAAATCCATGTATGATGGCCTAGTGGATAAGGTTGATAAGATGGAAGAAACGGTGGGAAGTATTATTGAAATCACGTCTAAAAACCCAAGAAAACTCCCTTCACATACAATCCCAAATCCTAAATAGAATTTTAATGAAATTATAAAAATAAGTGGAAAAGAACTACCACCTCTAGGAAACCTTGAACCTGAAAAAATACCACCTATTATTAGGGAGAATGATGTCTAATATTTTTAAAATCCTGTGAAAATCCACAAAAAATAAGAAACGTAAGATAATGAGAAGGATAAATTGTGAAATAAGAGATAAGAAATGCCAACTCAAAGGCAAAAAAGGGATAATAATGACTTACCCCCACCATTTCCATCAAGAATTATTGAATCAAAGAAATTACACAAAGAATTGCTTAAAAAAATTATGGAAAAATTTAAGAAAGGGGAAATAAATATATCCCTACATGAAGCAGTAAAAAAAATTCCAAGGTTGGTAAATTTTTGAAAAATCTTTGCACCAAAAAGATAATACTTCATGGGAATGAAATAATCAACTTGGGGAGAAGTGTCTTAGCCCTTATCACAATGTAGATGCCAACCAAATTTCATGATCTAGGGATGTTTTCTATTCTATGCACCATTGTTTAATTATTTTTTTTATTATTTGTGTGATATAGGTGCTTCAATTAATGTTTTTCCTCACTCAGTATACACTTTTTTGTATATGGGAGACTTAAATCCCAAAAGAATGGTGGTCCATATTTCATATAGATCTATAGTTTTCTCAGTTGGAGTTCTAGAGGATGTCCTAGTGAATTTCAAATATCTCTTACTCCCAGCTGACATCTATGTGATGAATATAGAAGAAGATAGGGTCCCATCACACTCACCCATAATTTTGGGGAGACAATTATTGAAGATAGACAAAACCATAATCAATGTCCATGAAGGTACACTCACCATGGAATTTAGAGATAGCACTATCCACTTCAACATTTTTGAATCCACGAGGCACCCATATGATGATCACTCCCTATTTGCACTCTCCCATGATGTCAGTACTAAACCCATTAAAGAATCATATATTTTCTATGAATTCTTAGACTTATGAGATAATTTTTCCATTAATGAGCATGTGAATTCCCAAAACACTCGAGATTCATATTTTATGTGGGAAGAAGAGGTAAAATCTAATTTCATTGATTATATGTTGAGTGATGAAGAAGATTATATGGTTTCTTATGTACAGGAAGTCCATCCTTTGGAAGTGGGGAATGTTAGTTTAATTTCAACCCTTGAGAATCCCCCTGAACTATAATTAAAACTACTCCCTAATGATTTGAAATATGTGTACCTTAGGGAGGAAGATAAATTTCCAGTGATAATTGAAAATAATATTTCTAAAAACCAAGAAAAATATTTTATTGATTTTTTGAGAGATAATATACAAATAATAGGCTGGAGATTAGGTGACATCCCAAGAATAAACCTAAAAATATGCTCACAGATGAATTTTTCTTAAGGGAGATTCCAAACCTATTAGACAACCCCAAAGGAAGATAAATCCCACCTTGATGGAGGTTTTGATGAATGAGATCAAGAATATATTGGAATATAAGATCATCTATCCCATTTTAGATTCACAGCGGGTTATCCCCATTCATGTAAATCCTAAAAAAACTATCCTAGCCACTGTGATGAATGAAAAAATGAGTTAATCCCTGTGAGGATTCAAAATATTTGGATAGAGTGCAATTTTTTTTAGGAAATTGAACCAGGTCACTTGGAAAGATCATTTCCATATCCCCTTTATTGACTAGATGTTAGATAGATTGGCAGAGAGAACTCATTATTGCTTTTTGGATGATTTCCAACTTACATCCAGGTACCCATTTCTCCTGAGGATCAATAGAAGAAAACATTTACATGCCCCTTTGGTACTTTTTTGTATAAAAGGATGCCATTTGAATTATATAATTCTCTAGGTAAATTTCAGGGGTGCATGGTATGTATATTTTATGATCACATTTAAAATTTCTTGGAAGTTTTCATAGATGATTTCATAGTTTTGGATATTCTTTTGATCATTGTTTAAAAAATATGGAAGACGTTTTGAAAACTTCCATTGAAAATAATCCTATTTTAAATTTTTGAAAGCATCATCTCAGGGTTAATAGATTAATTGTAATTGGGAATGTAATTTCATAAAAATGAATTGAAGTGGGTAAATCAAAAATTAAAGTGATAAATTCGTTGTCTTACCCTACTTATGTGAAACATGTTAGATCATTTTTAGGACATACAAGATTCAACTGGAGTTTTATCAAAGATTTTAGTATGATTTTTATCCCTCTCTCTATACTACTTTTGAAAGGTTATAATTTTGATTTCAATGGTGCATATAGGGAATCTTTTGATGAGTTGAAGAAGATATTGATTTCACATCCCGTGATGCAGCCGCCAAATTGGGAAGAACCATTTGAGATACTTTGTGATACTTCCAACCAACTAGTTGGATCAATCCTTTTTCAGTAAATTTAGGATAGGACATAAGTCATTTCATATGACTCGAGAACCTTAGATACAACCCAATTCAATTACACAACCACATAAATAGAGTTCTTAGCAGTTTTTTTTCTTTAGATAGATTTTGATCATATATTCTTGGAACTAAAATCACTATGTTTTATGATCATGCGGATCTTAGGTACTTATTGAAGAAATCTTATTCAAAATTGAGCCTAGTGAGATGGATGATAATGCTGTAGAAGTTCAATATAGAAATCAATAATAATAAAGGATCCATGAACCAGGTGTTCGATTGCTTAAGTAGACTGCCAAACATTGCTGAAATTGAAATTCCTTAAAATGTCATGTTGAATGATCAAATTCTAGGAGAGAAGTTGTATTTCATTAAAGGAGAAGTGCCTCCGTATGATGAAATGGTCAATTATATGGTAACATCTCAGGTCCCATCTCATTTCAATTCTCACTAAATTCAAAAACTGAAAGATGAATCTAGATATTACATTTGGGATGATCCATTTCATTGAAAGAATTGAAATTATCAAGTAATAAGAAGATGTTTTCCTGAAAGTGAAGTTAAATATGTATTTTATTTTTGTCAAACGTTATCTTGTGAAGGCCACTTTTGACATCAATGGATAGAAAGGAAAGTTTTAGAATATATAATTTATTGTCCCACCCTTTTAAAAGATGCTCATGAATTTTAATAAATGTTTGTAAAATGACAGTTTTCTAGAAATATTTAAAAGAGAAAATAAATGACTCAAAAGGCACTGAATATTTGTGACATTTTTGAAGTTTAGGGGATAAATTTTATGGGACCGTTCCCAATTTCATTTAGAAATTATTATATCTTTCTTGTAGTTGATTATGTTTCCAAATGAGTCAAAGAAAATCCACAAGGACTGACAATGATAATGTTGTTTGTGATTTTGTTGGGGATAACATATTTTATAGGTTTGGAGTGCCTAGATCCATCATCAGTGATCATGGGAATTATTTTTTTAATTGGATAATGGAGACTTTGATGAATAAGTATGGGGTGCATCATAAAACCTCAACTCCCTATCATCTACAGACTAATGGGAAATCTGAAGTGTCCAACAGGGAAATCAATTTTTTTTGGAAAAGACTGTTAATCCAAATAGGAAGGATTGGAGCCAAAGTATGGAAGATATCTTATGGGATTATAGGAAAACCTAAAAACCCCTATTGGAATGAGTCTTTATAGGCTGATTTATGGTAAAAGATTCCACCTACCAGTGGAATTGGAGCATAAGCTGTATTGAGCTATGAGGAAGATGAATTTGAATCTTGAAAGTGCTAGGAAATAAAGAAGATTTAAGTTACAGGAGATGGAGGAAATTATAAGCGAATCACTTGAAAATTATAGGATTTAAAATGAAATAACAAGAGTGGCTCATGAAAAGATGATCCAACCGAAATAATTCTATCCTACAGACAAAGTGCTATTATTCAACTCAAGACCCAAGATGATTCCAGGTAAAATTAATTCTAGATTGCACATTCCATTTATAGTTACTCATGTATATAATTTTGGTTCTATGTATATTAAGAAGGATGGAGAGTAGGATCCATTCACTGTTAATGGGAATATGTTGAAGAAATTCCTTGGGACCATACCATTAGAGCCACTGGAGGAGACCACACTCCTCTAACATGTTTGTCAATAAAATCCATCAGGTCGTATCTCTCCATAACATTTTATTGATTGCTATGATTAATTTTAATATTCTTACTTGTTAAATCCATTTGAATGCACTAAGGAAACTGCATCATTTAAGTGTGGGGCATGGAACCTTTTTAGTTTAGGATTTTCATTTATTGTTTGATTTGTTGTTTTTATAAAACAATGTTGTTTATTTTTTAGATATTTGTGTGTTTATTTTTTAAATTTAGTGTGTTTTCAAAACTATTAAGATGAAATAATTATCATTGTAATTTTTTAAACCCATGTCAATAAGTTAACCAATCTATCCATGAAACTGAGCTTAAATGAATGTTGAAACTGGCTTTGTTTCAAGTTCAGATATTTCAGAATTTTATGAAAATTACGTTGATTTTTAATTCCCATGCCACATATCACTATCTTTATATTTGAAATCAATTCATTGTGAGGCTTATTTACCATTTTTTCATATTATTTACATTCACCTAATTTCTAAAGAGAACAAGACCATGATTTATTTAACTAAAATTTGATTTATTCCTTTCAAAACATTAGGGTTTGAGGTAATTTTGTTTTAAATGATTGAGGAATTTATTTAGTATTAAATCCCCTTTTTCAAAAGAATACTTTTTATTATAGTATAAATTGTACATTAATCATTGTAGCCCTTATAATACATGATCTACCTGTTAGGTTAGACACATTACAAGCCAATTTTCCCTATCCAACCTACTCCTGAAGTGAAATTTCAAGGTCTAGTTAAACTTAAGTGTGGGGGAAGATTTATTATGGTGTGATACCTAATTTGGTGATAATTTGGGTGGAAAATAAAAATTTTAATATCTAAAAAGATCAATATATTAAAATATATGCCTTTTTAAGCTTTAATGATAAAAGTAGTTATGCCTTTCTGGAGCTTCTAAAGGAGAAAGAAAGTTGTTCTTATCTTGAGATTTCAAGAAAAACTATGTTTGAGATGATTGAAATTTTTTATTGTGAAATTATAAATGGAATGAACTATCCTTGAGATTTAATGAAGATGTTGCTTATTTTCTACAAAGGTTAAGAGAAGTAGGTCATGCTTAAGTGAAAATTAGAATCTTTCAATTTTGCTTCAAAAAGAGCCAAGCCCTCTTTATTCGGCCTCAGAATTTTTATCATCTAAATCCTAACAACCAAAATGCACAAAACAACCCTAAAATGTACTCATGAGAAACACATGTCCTTAACTCACATCGGGTGAATAAGTATAATTTTATCAAGCCTATGGTTACTCTTGCATGAGTTTTGATGAGAAAAGTCTTGTTTAATATTTACATTTGTGAGATGAGAGAAAATTCATGTGAGGTAGGTGTCTTATGAGCATGAGATAAGAAAGGAAGTGGAAATATATTAAATGATATAAATTTAGAACTTGAAATAATGTTTTTTGATGAGGCATGATATATTTTTATTTCTTAGTGTGGATTTGGTAGATCTCATGAGTGTGTGTTTTGGAACTGTTTTGTTTTAATTTTGATGTTTACTTATCCTGGAGTCAAAGTGCTAAGTGTGGGGGAATTTATAGAGATAATATTTATAATAAATTTACAATTAATTTTATTGTTTTAAATCCCCCAAAAGTGTTACATTAATATAAATTGTAACATTTTATGATATTGGTGGTATTTTGAGATTAATCATAAAAATGACCCATTTTTATTGTTGACATTTTTAAATTATTTTATATTATGAACATAACATATTATACATTAATTTAAATTGTTAAATTATTTTTTAAGTATTATAAAAATATAGGTATTCATTTAATCCTTATTTACCAAAATATGAATCAACTATATGGAATCTCAAAAGAAGCTCACAGTTTGGACCATGAAAATTATTTACAGATCTATCTAATTTTGGTGCTGGGTTACTAACTCGTTCATGGTGGGCCCAATTACTGTGAAATTAGCTATTTATACGTGAAAGAAGTTTTTTATGATCTTTAATGAATTCTAGGATGCATGATTTTTCCGTTTTCATGGTCATTAAGGAATTTTAATCTGAAGGTTTTCAATTTGGAGAGTCTGACTAGATAGAATAAATTGTCAGAGTAAAATGATCATAAATCTCGTAATACATGCCTATATACACTGTAATTTTTAGGAGGGATGGAAAATATATTTATGAACAACATTAATGAAGGGTGAAGAACGTGAAGATTTCATTTATTTGGGATAAAATGATTCAATTTTAGAGGTAAAAATTCTTCTTATAAAAGGAGGGGGGATCCTCCCTCAAAAGCATCACATTCCATCTCATTCCTTTTAGAACACCAAGGAGGATAACTTTTAGGATTTATCTCTTTTATTTATTTTATTTTCCATATATTTTTAATTCCTTATTATTCCACATTCATCTCAATTACCCTTACCATGGTGGGGTAAAAATTTTGAGTGAATGGGGAAGGGTTGGTTTTATATTTCGTAATGCTTGAGTTCTTGGACATAATTGAATGAAATTTATTTCCTCTTCAAATTTGTTTTCAATTACATATAGAGTATTTTATTATCAAGTTTAATTGTTAGTTACTTTTAATACATTTATTTATTTTTTTCTTTGTTAAATGATCATTATCTCACTTCGCTGATTTCTGGTTTATATACGATGGAATAGACCATGGATTAGTGGTGAAGTACTTGACAATCGTCAATACGTGTAATAGGGTAGTATATGTTATTTATTTTTTGGGATAAACAAGAACCAATTGGGTATTTCCCAAGTCAATTGAAGATATTAATTGAAAATATTTTTCACAAGTAAGGAGATTAGACCAAACTGAGATCTTGGTAAGGTTTTCTCTCACCATCACAATTTCACCAAGGAAGTGAGAGGAAAAAATTATAGAATCTCAGTTTGATCAACTCAGAAGAAGAGGTTTGAATTAAATTGAAAAAGGATGGAATTAAAATTGGGGAAATTACTCCCAACCTAATCACCCTTATAATATCATAGTTTTAAATCATTATAATTTTAAATTTCATTTCAATCATATTCTTATTTATTTCTTCTAAAAACACTAAATTTTTATCCTAGTTTAAAAGTGACAAACTGTTTTGTGTGAACTTCTATTTGGGGGACATACTCGGGTTAATCACTATACTACACTTAGGTAATATAATTTTTTTTCCACACCCCATGATAGGTGTGTGTAACACTACAATGTATCATATGGAATTTTCCAACATTTATATGGTCAAACTTGGTCTGAAATCCATGACAGGACAGTCAGAATATCATGGTGAAACTTTAGCATTATTTTAATCTATTGATTCACCAAAAATCCATAATCAACCTATTGAGAACAAAATGAGAATAACTTAGCCTAATAATCAATTCATTAGATCTTAGATGAGTGGGAGAAGAATAAAAAAACTTTTATTGATTCCAGTAATAGTTTTGTATAGGAATTTCAAAAGTAAAAAGGAAAAAGGACTCCCCTGGGGATGTGGGCCCTAAGGACAGACCACTACCAACTATCTATCCAACTAAAAACAAAGGAAAAATATCTATATCCCCTCACCACAATATTCACCTCTAATTAATACCCCAGCTACATCCCAACAATCCTAACCACTCCCCCATCCAGATTAAAATACTACCCCCTGGAATTTTATTACCCATACTACCCTTAAAAAACAAACCTCCTAGCCCAGGTATTCCTACGCAGTATCACCCTCATGTATTACACACGTTGACATCCATTTAATTGACATTACTATCATTATGGGATTGTATGGAAATACTATTTAGAGTTGGAAACTTTGAGTGATGGAGCTCCTGGTTTACTATTTTTTCTACCTTGGTTTTTTTATTTCATGGTGGTGGTTTGAATTTGGGAATTTATATTTGTGATAAATTTCCACCCTATCTCAGATTACAAATCTTTAGGGCATAAATATATTCTAGAATCAAGTTTGCCTGTCCTGATCATCTCTATGCATCCCCGTGGGCAATTTATTCTGCAAAATACATGTGTATTTTTTTATTTCCTACTACAAGTCTCCAAATAAAATTACCCTTGACATAAAATCATATTAACCATTTGACCAGTTCATTTACATGTTTCTAAAATTTTCCTCACCAAGGATAATTGTGGAGTCTCCAAACAAAATTACCCTTGACATAAAATCTTATTACCCATTTGATCAATTCATTTACATGTTTCAAAATCCAATTAAATAAAATTTCCTCTCCATGGAACCCCCAATATAGAGACCATAATTATCATTGGTGAAGAAAATTTTAGAAAATTATATTTTTTAGGTTATATGATATATTAAAATAAAGGCTAATATCCTCTCAGGTTGGGGCCATTAACATGAGCATCCAAAATCATTTATGTACCAGAATACCCATGACCATTATTTATGTTTTTTATGTTTATTATCACTTATTTATATATATATTCATAAATATAATAGTTAATTTCTATGTATATATCATATGTTTGTATTTACTTGTATATACACATACATACACTTCACAAACATATTTTATATTTTCATCACATTTTTTGGGTTAATGTAATTTTGATCCATAAATTTTCTAAACAACACAATTATGTTACTCAGAAAACATATTTAACATTTACACATGTTTATGAGTGCATATTTGAAAAAATAATAATTTTTGATGAAAGCATTAAAAATTTCAATATAAATTATCAATGAAAATTCACAGTGAACATTTTCAGTTAGCAGTATAAATTTATACTTGAAATTTAATTTCTAATGAAAAATTTAAAATGAAAATAATAATATTAAATGAAAATACACTATGAAAATTTTAAATTATTAGTGGAAACTTATAAATACATACATAAATATAAATATATAACAAAATTTTCTAATGAATATTTAACGATAAAAATTTCATTCCATTTTAAGGGTATGTTTTCAATTTAAATTTTCACTAGAATTTTTATCTATAAACTTGATCATCAAAATTATAAAAAAACTAGTTTAAAATTATAATGAAAATACTGAAAATAAAAATGAAAATTTTTGTTGACAATTTTTAATGCAAATTTTCACTTGAAAATTTCATAAAAAATTTCTACTGTAAATTTGCATTGGAAATTTTCATTAAAAATTTACAATAGAATTTTCAAGTGAAAGTGTATATGTATATTAGAATTAATACATACATACATAAATATATTTATGTTAAATTATCCATTTCATGCCTTTGAAATATTTCAATTAAAATGTTCATATATATTATGTGGCTTGCATGCATTATGATACTGTTTATGTGAAAATTATTTTTCAAACTGGTTTATTTCTTCTTGATATGGTTCTAAGGGTTTTACTTATAAGTGTTTTAAACTATGACCACTGATCAAACTTTATCCAATAGCTATATTGGCACCCTAGTGTGTTTCTTCTGTGCTGAATTGATATGTGTTTTCATCCCTACTCCAATGCAGTACCTCCACGTATCCTCACCTGTTGAGACTTTATGGTTATCAAAATATCCTCTTTCATATTAGTTGTCCATGTGGCCTTCATCCACTAGGTTTTGTGCTCTCCAATTGATTCTTCCTGACTCATCATCCTTACCACCTGTTGTCCCTTTTCTTCAATGTTACCTTTGAGTGTTTTCGATATGGTTCACTCTCGTCACCTTGCTCCTAGTTCGTGGTATCAGATAATTAAAGAGAATTCTGCTGGTCTTTTCCAAAGGTTTATATGAACTTAAAAAATATTTTTTGTTAATATAATTTAACCCTAGTATTATTCCTTTCTATGTGTATTGTGTGTATGGAAATTCTAAATGGTTTAGTTTCAGTAAATCATCCTACAAAGCTATAAACCATTTAGAGTGTGTACACTCTGACCTTTGGGAACTCTCTAGGAATACCTTTCATGGTGGATGCTATTAATTTATGACTTTTATAAATGACTACAAATTAAATTTTTTGATATAGATACTAAATAAAAAGTATGATATATTTCAAACCTTTAAGAACTGGAAGGCTAGTGCAGAAACTGAATCTTGTGAGAAGTTAAAAGCTCTTAGAACTGATAATTGTTTAGAGTATCTATCCACTAATTTCATTTAATTATATATCATTTATGGTGTTCGTAGGTATATTACTATTTTGTAAATACCAAAATAGAATGGGTTATCCAAGAGAATGAATAGGACCATCCTAGAAAGGGTTAGATGTATACTATCATATTCCTCCATTCCCAAGTCCTTTTGGGATGAGGCTATCAAGTGTGTATTTTTTGGTTATACAATGGGTGTTAAGGGGTATAAATTTTGGGTAGATAAAATAGGATTTCAAAAGTGTATTATCAGTCATGATGTTGTGTTCTGTGAGTCAATTCATCACAAAGGAAATAGTGTTGAGTCTAAAGAAACCAGTGCCCCCATCCCGTGTGTGTTGAAGTTGGTCTTAACTCTCAAGACACTTTAGAACCTAAACCTACCCCTTATTATCACCCCTCAAAACCTAAGGGTGAATCATAACTTGATTCTAATTCTAAAACAGAAGCAGAAGCGACTGACCATAGTGGATACCAATAAACACATGACTAAGAGAGAAAGATAATTAGACCCCCTACTCAGTTCAGTCATGCTAACATGGCTTCTTATACCATTAGTATTTCTCAAGACATATGTAATGATGAACCTAAAACCTTTAAGAAAGTTTTAAAATAAAATGAATGCCAACAATGGCTTGCTACTATGAAAAAATATATAAATTACCTTCTGAAGAATACAACCTGGACAGTTGTGGGTAAACCTAAAAATGAGACATTTATATGTTGCATATGGATATTTAAGAAATAAGAGGTTTAAAATGGGAAATTAAAAATCAAATTTAAATCTTTATTAGTAATTTAGAGATACCTCCAGTATAAGGGAGTGAACTATGGTGATATTTTCCCCCTTTTGTTAATCATTCATCTATTCATGTTTTACATTATTTTTCTACTAAATATGATTTCCATAAAGAATTATTAGATGTTAAAATTTCTTTTTTTCATGGTAAATTGGATGAATCCATTTATATGAGACCTCTTGAAGATTTTTCAATGAATTTTAAATTGAATCAAGTTAGCCTGTTACAAAATTCTGTGTAGGGTTTGAAGCGGTCATCTTAGAAATGGTACAAACATTTTTGATTCTTTTATGATTGAAAATGGTTTTAATAAAATAAAATTTGATGCATGTGATAATTACAAACATGTTAATCAAGACAAGATTTAATCAATTTTATATGTTGATGACAATCTAGTTATTTGTAAGAACATGAAATTAATTATCTATATTAAAACAAAATTAAATTCTTCTTTTGAAATGAAGGACCAAGGAAATGAAAAATATATCCTTGGAATGAAAATTATTAGGCATAGAATATAATGTGTTTTTCTTCGATATCAGCATGCTTATGTAAAAAATGTTTTAGAACAGTATTTGTTTGAGAACATCAAACCTGTAGGCATACCCTTGGTTCAACACTTTATGTTGTCCCTAAAAAAATAACCTATTACTGAATCTGAGATTGATTTCATGAGAAAGATTCCTTATGATGATGTTTTGGGGACTCTTATGTATGTAATAATTTTCTCTAGACCATATATTTCTTTTGCAGTTTTTGCACTTAGAAGTTTCATGGGAAAACCTGGGAAGGCACACTACCTTCCTATAAAATGGATTCTTTAGTATATGTAAATGTTTTCTAGTTTATGAATTAATTTTTGAAAAAAATTCTAGTTATGTTGATGACATTGTATTATTTTTAGACTCTGACAATGCTTCTAACATAAACACTCATAAATAAATTACCGGTTTTGTTTAATTTTCTAATGGTTGTCTAATTTCCTGGAAATGTTGCATGAAATGGGTATTTTATCTATCCACTATAGAGTCTTAGTATATAGCCTTCCCCAAATGCAACATGGAATCTATTTAGTTTAAAGGTATTATTTACAAATTGTCTTTATCCTGTTCTACTATTTTTGTTCACTATGATAGTCAGTCCTCTTTAAATTTTTCTAAAAACTATGTTTTCTATGGAAGATCAAGTCATATAGAGATGAGACTGCCCTTTTTAGGGATATTATTGAATCTGGGATTGTGTGTGTCATTGATATACACACATGGGATAATCTAGTAGATAGTTTGACTAAGGTTGTTCCCCTTTCTAAATTTTCCCACTTTTTAAATATTGTGAACCTTATCCTAGTTCAATAGTGTTAATTGTGAGAACACCATATTTAAACTTGAACAATTTAAAATTCAATATAGATATTTGTTAAATAATCATTATATGGTTTGATATATTGAAATTAAAATGTTCGTATATATTTATTTGGTCTCCATGCATGGATTCACGGTTTTATTTATGCGACAATTATTTTTCATATTGGTTTATTTCTACTTCCTATATATATTGGTTATATTGGTTTTTATTATAAGAATTTTAAACTAGGACAGTTTATCAACCTTTATCCAATAGCTATCTTGGTGCCAGGATGTGTTTCTTATGTGCTGGATCGATTTGTGTTTTTTCCCATCTCCAATACGGTACCTCTGCATGTCCTTTCTAGCTATGACTTAACAATTATATAAACCACCTCTTTTTTCATGGTTGTCCATGAAATATTCATCCTACCATATCTAATCTTGGTTCCTAATGATTTAGACTCACTATCATTTCCACCTATTAGCCCTTTTCTTCAGTTTAACCTTTGAGGGTTTTTGATCTGGTTAAATCTCATTGCCTTGCTCCTATTTTTTGTTCCTGGAGAATAAAGGATAACCCCTCTAGTCTTCTCACAGTAAGATCTCAAGAGAAAGTAGAGAAATGAATACCCTACCTTACTTCTGGTTAACTAGTGTTTAGAGGGTAGATATACTATAACTGGACATCTTATCCATTAGAGACCTAGTGGAAGCTTTGGAGGGAATCAGATCTAGATGAACTTTCATGCAGAGTGGTTGTTGTTGGATATACATCTTAATCATAACAAAATTTCATTAAAGACATCTGGAACTGTAAGTGATTTAATTTTCTATTCAATCCGCTATTACATCTTTATGTCGGGTGCATGTGTGAGTCCATCTAAGAGTTTATGGTTCTAACTTCACATAACGGGGTTCATCACCACCACCTAGTTTTTCAAGTCTGACCTCCTCTGATGGCTTTTATGGTCCTTTTCATTCTTACAGAAAGTCTATAATAACTTGTTTATATTTTTCTAATATGAACCTCTCATATGGTGGTGGTCTCACCATGCATGTAGGATCCCAAGGATGTAAATCACATTACATCTATGTGTTCATTCTTGTTTCATTTTCTATTCTAACTCATGAATTCACCTTAATCCACAAATCACTATTTCTAAAGAGAAGTGATTTCTCTAAATCACTTCAGAACCATATAAAGTGCCTTGGTGAATATTGGTCATTATGTTGGGATAGCCACATCAACACTTCCCCTAACAATGTATATATAAAAGTATAATTATATAATGTAATTTTTATATATAAAATTTACACCAAGAATTATCAGTGCATAAATACATAGATACATGTAAAATTACATTGAAAATTTTCATTATAAATTTATTTTTGGAAGGTGTAATAAAAATTCACACAAAAAACATTTCAAGTAATTTTTTGAAATTTACACTGATTTACAACACATCATAAACATTGGAAATTCTCATATAAAATCACACATCCACACACGTTCACTACATTTCACTATATAAATTAGAATATACTCTAATACGAGTTCATAGAACCAACCTTTTTTTTGGTCTAGAGGTCCTAATTTATAGCTAGTAAGAACCTATGTGATAAATGGTATAACTGCTACAATACCTCTTTCAATGTATCAGCTACAATATCTGCATTGATACATTGTTTTAGTACTGCTATAATACCACAAAAATTCATCACCACTCAGGTATGATATTGGATTAGATGGAGTCTTTACCACTTAAGAAAACCCTCAGTTGCGTGCACACATATAGACATATAAATACTTTTATAAAAAATGTATTTTTAATTGATTATATAAATAATTCATATATATAAATATTTATAATAATTATAAGTATTCATCATAAATTTATTTTAGTTTATAAATATAAAACACGTCTATATTTTTAAATATATATTCTAGTTATCATTTATTATTTTACATTTAGTTTTATTTACAATTTTTTATATTTTTATTATTATTGTTTTATATTCTTAGTTATCTTTATGTTTAATATTTTATATTTATTATTAATGATTTATGTATTACATACATTTAAATTTTATTATTTTTATTATATATATACTAATTATTAGTTATTATCATATATTATGTATTTATTTAACATTTATAGGTTGAATTTTATTTTAAATTTTAAATTTTAAATTTTAAATTTTAAATTTTATATTTTCTAATTGATTTACTGTGGGGATACTTCACCATTTTTTTCTTAGGGAAAATCATTCACCTGTCATGTTGGTACCTCCACAAGAGAGGTTTTTTTTGATTAAGGGGACCTATTTATCCAAAACTATCACAATGAAAGAGGACGACTATGGAAAGAAGACCACATATTTGAATCCTAATTCAGATAACACGTCCTTCCATTTTTCACATCTCAAAAAATGGTATTCTACTTGAAACCTTCTCCACACTCATCTTTGGCACCCCAATAATGGGCATTCAAGTTTTTTCATTCTCTTACCTTATTTTCTTTCTGCTATTCTTATTTGTGTTGTCCTAAATACTGAAAATCCATCACAAATAAATCCACTCCCAGGTGTCCTCCAGGACAACCCAAGATTCCCTTCCTAGGAAACCTCCATCAAATATTGGGGACATTACCTCATTGTTATTTAAGATATTTGGCCCTGAAATATGGACCAATGATGCATCTATATGTTGGAGAGTTTTCCACTATAGTGGTTTCTTCCTATGAATCTTCCATAGAAGCACTTAAACACCACGATACAACGGGTTTTGTAGGGAATAAATCCTATCATGATGAAAAGATCCCAAAAAGGGGTGAGGGTTTTTTTTTAAGGTAAGTGAAATGTAGATGAGGAAGGGATTCATGAAGTAAAATTATTGAAGTCTATAATAAAATAGAACTTGAGGCTACACATAGAATCTCCACTTCTAGTTCAAAAAGAATATAGGGAGAGATATGAGATCAATGACAATGAGTTTCCTCCAAAGGCAAGGTTGCTCGTGAATGTGTGGGCGATAGGGAAATACCCTGAGTGCTAGGTAGATTCTGAGAGTTTTGAGCCTAAATGATTTCTAAATATTATGATGGATTACAAATGAATAGATTTTGAGTTCACACCATTTGGGATGGGGAGGAGGATATGTCCTAGGATTGTGTTTTCAATGGCCAGTACAGAGTTTTTGTCGGACCAACTATTGTTTTATTTTGAATAGCAGCTGACTGATAAGAAAAAACCTAAAGAAATAGATATGATTGAGAGTTTTGGCACTATGGTTAAAAGAAAAGAGGGTATCTAATTAATTCCCATCCTACATCAACATGAATAACCTATATGAATGGGTAAATTTTATGGTGGTGGAAGTTGTGAGGATCCTCAATGTATGTTGTGTTCAAGGTAATTTTTGGTTTTGAATGACCCAAATAAGTTTTTTTTCTCATTATTACATGATTAATGTGACCGTGTTGTATTTATATGAATTTATTGAAGTTATTAAATAAATTAAAGAGTAATTAAATGATGACTACTTTGGTGAAAAAGGTTAAATAATGCAGTTCAAGTTAGTAAACCTATTTTCTTATAATCTTGACTCATTATTATCAGATCATCTATAAAGAGACCATTGATATATCATTTATATGACTATGAAAATTTTAATAAATATTAAAATATTTAAAATCAATGAATCAATTGAATAAGTGAGGATAAAATGTGACTCTATGTGTGAGTGTTACCTAGTACCTTGTAAAATCCAACAATGGGTACTGGGTTGTGGAATCAATTATTGTGCATCTTATCAGGGGATTAACTAGGTATCTATCACCCTATTAACATGTACCTAATGGAAGTTAAATATTGTCAACAATTTAGTTATTTCACTAGAGGGTACCCAATGGTTTTAGATATGAATTCTCAAGAAATTACAATATTTTGGTATATCTAAATGATATTTTTTTAAAAAAGTTTGAAATATTTTATATCATTATAACTTTATTAATCTCAACATAATATGATTTTAACACTTATACTAGTTATGATTAAGAGAACTTTTATGATTTGGTTGGTGAGATTAACGAAAGATGAAAATGAAGTTGAATAAATAGATTGACTTTAAAATTCAAATGAGTAAATTATTTATATTTGAATGGTATTAGTTTAAGAAGGTCCATTTGATTATTTTTTTGTGATTTACACACCCAAATAAGTGAGAAATTTTCTTGTATTTTCTTTGGGAATTTAAAGAATATGTTTGAAGTGTTGAATTGAATATTACTGTGCATTTTTTAGAATGAATTATACTTTCTACATGAAATATTTTTATTCATGAGGTGAGAACAAGTTTTTATTTTAACAACATATGTTTTATCTTTTAAAAAACTAAAATAATTAATAAGAACAAAACATGTAAGAATGATGTGATTTTAATTTTTTCTTTTCATAAATGAATCAAAAGATGTTTTCCTACTTTATCACAACAATTTGATCAATTTTCATTGATTTGAGCATGTGGTATATGTTTTGAAATAAAATTTTACTTTCAAACTGAAAATGACTCACTTTTTTCATTAAAATCACCCTGAGAGTTAGAATTTAATATGGTTTATTACTATAAGATGAAAATGAATCAATTATTATTTTCTCATAGTTTCATGACAATTAGTTCTAATTTTATTGGAATTGATCATTTGACACACATTTTGAAATAACTAGTCATGGATGAATTAAAAACTTATGTTTTCAGTCATCCTGACCACACCAAGAATTGAAATTATGAGAGGATCATTTCTACATGCCATAAATTAATCAATAGTCATTCTCTATTAGTTTCACAACAATTTGAGCATGTTTAATTAGAATTGAGCATGTAATGCATGTTTTGAACTAAAATATCATTTCTAAACTATTAAAGACATATTATTAGTCATTATTACCAAATTGTGAATTAGAATGACATTAAATTTTCCTAATAATCCAATCTAATTTTATTTGAATTCATCTTGTAATGTTTTTTTGAAATGAAATGCCACATTCAAAATAAAAACATGTGTTTTCAGTAATTATAGAAACATTATGCTTCATAATGATATGTAGTTAATTCCTACAATCCAAAAAATAATAAAAATCCATTTTCATAAAATTTCATGAATATATGAGGTTTATTTTCTTGAAATTGATGATTTGATGTACATTTTGAACTGAAATGTCACTTTTAAAATACATAAGATACACTTTTGGTCATTCCAATCTCCTTGAGATTTAAAATGATTTTCAATTAATTCATATGTGCTAAATAATTATTTCCCTATTTTTAATGATAACAGAGTCTCATTTTCCTTAAATTGATCATGTGGTGCACATTTTTACCAAAAATGTCACTTATAATATAAAACATGTGTTTTCAACCATTCTGACTACACCACATGTTAGAATATCATGGGGTTAATTTCAAATGTATTAAATGAATGAAATACCATTGACATAGAGTTTCATGATAATTTGAGTGTGTTTTCTATGTTTTTAGTATGATACATTCATTTTGAATCTTTAGAAATATTAAAATGGAAAAAAATTCACTTTTGGTCATTTTAACCGCATCACATGTTATAAGGGTTTGAGATTCATTCATACATGTAAAAAATTAATCAAAATTAGTTTTATTATATTTTCTTGATAGTATGAGTGTGTTTTCTCAAAATTTAACATGTGACATGCGTTTTGAAATAAAAATTTCACTTTTAAATCATAAAATACACACTTTTGGTTATTTCAAACACACCGAGAGTCAAAATGGCATGTAGTTTTTTCCAGCAGGCCACAAATGAATCAATGATTATTTTACAAGATTATAATGAAAATATAATATCATTTTATTATAGTATATAATTCAATACACATTTTGAACAAAAAATGTAACTTTTAAATTAAAAACACATGTTTTCTGTCATTCTAAAACCACCTACATCTGAATGACATGTTATTAATTCCTACACACCAAAAAAGAATTAATAGTAATGTTTTTATGATAATACAAGTGTGTTTTCTTTTAATTGAGAATATGATGCATGTTTTTAACTAAAGTGTCGCTTTAAAATTATAGAAGATAAACTTCTAGTCATTTCGACCACATTGAGGGTTAAAATAACATGTGATTCATTCCTACATGGAAAAATCAATCAACAATTTTTTTTCTTATGGTTTCATGAAAATTCGATCTCATTTGATCAAAATTGGCTATTCGACATACATTTTCAACTAACATGTCACCATTAAAATAAAACACACATTTTCTTCCATTTCATCCTCACCATGCATCAAAATTATGTATAGTTTATTCCGACATATCAAAAATGAATTAAAGACCATTGAAATAGAATTTAGTGACAAATTATATAAATTTTTTCAATTTTGAGTATGTGAATTCATTTTTTATGATTTTAAACCTTAAAATATTAAAAATACACTTTTGGACATCTTAATCACACTGCTTGTTTGAATGATATACAGTTTATTCCTACATGAAAAAATTAATTCATTTTTTCTAATATTTTCATTAAAATATGATCTCATTTCTCAGAAACTGAGCATGTGACACACGTTTTGAACTAAAATGTTACTTTTAAAGTTAAAATCTATAAATAAATAACTTTTCAATAACCCTCTAAAAATTATGAAACAATAACACCTACCCATTCATCCCTAAATTCATTTATTTGATCTTATAAAAATGTATAATAAGAACATTCTATATAATATTGAAAAAAATAAATAAATTAACTGTTAAAAAGGATTTCTGAATAAAGTTTATTTATTCAAAAAATAGAACATATAATAGATTACCTTAATGAGATTTGAATTATTCCATGGGATAATTCATCATTCAAAAATATATTAATGTAGTAACTTAAATAGTTTCTATTTAGATGTTTTAGACACTGTGAGAACAATAAAAACAGAAATAATTTTGTGAGGAAAAAAGTTTCATTACTGAACTATTAGTATATATACCAAAACATGTTTCCATCTTTAGTATTCTAATAGTTTCTTCTTCGTGATAATTTTTTTAGCCTATTATCAATTGATATATTATCACTGCACTGTCAATGAAAACATGAATGTTAATACGTATTATATAACATATAATTCAAAGACTACATAATTTAAAAAAATATAATATTTACTAGTTAAAAAGAGATATCATGTGTGCCTGATTTTCCAAGAATCTAAGAAATGGATAAAAATACATGTCATTAGATTTACTGTATTTATTATAATTAGCAACCAGTGTATCCTTAAAAATAATTTAAAAATTATTAGTACTACATACTAAGAACATAAAATTATCAACATAGTAACTAGTGAATATAGATTTACCCATGAATAGTAGTTATTAAAAATAGTTTATCATTTATTTAATTTACATTAAATAATTTTTCATTTATATTCTTTATCATATATGATTTCATGTTCATCGATTAATATTGATTTTGATTAATGAATA
This sequence comes from Viscum album, assembly GCA_963277665.1. NCBI lineage: Eukaryota > Viridiplantae > Streptophyta > Magnoliopsida > Santalales > Viscaceae > Viscum > Viscum album. The sequence continues at coordinate 1,676,739,378 of OY728119.1, read as the reverse complement.
TAAGCACTTTCAAATCCAAAATTTTGTTTTAATCATAAGTTGAAAATAAATTTTTAATATAAATATCTAGATTACAAAATCACCATTAAAATTTTACAACCAATTGTACATAAATATATATAAATATTAGTTTTATCAATGTACCTCACATATAAATGTATGATAGATGCTTCTAACCATTCATTCTTTATAATTTCATTTAAATTGGTAATAAAGATAAAATCAATAGACTATTGGACATAAATTCCATCTTTGAAATTAAATTGTATATAATTATCCTCTTTTAAGGTTCCAAATAATCTAGTTATTTCATTAGTGAGAATCCAGTTAGTTTTTAGCATACATTAGTAGGTTTTAGTTATTTAATCTTAAGATATTATTATATTTTGGTATATCTAAGAGATATGTTTTTCATTGAAGTATGAAATATTTTATATGAAAATGAATTTATTAATATAAAATCATATTCTTATAATAGTCATATTAGTGATGGGTAAGTGATTAAGTATGATTTTGTTGGATGAGATAAAAGGAATATACAAAATAATGTTGAAGAAATATATTGATTTTAAAATTCAAATGTGGAAATTATTTATATTTTAATGGAATTTCTTTAAGAGGGTGTGTTGGATGATTTTAATGTGAGTTAGACTCCCAAAGAAGTGAGAGGTTTTAATGGATTCTATATAAGAATTTTAAGAATATGTTTAAAGTGTTTAATTAAATATTAGTGTGCAAAAGTTAGTGGATGAATTATACTTTTCACACAGAATATTTTTATTTATGTGGATTGAATAAGATTTTATCTCAAAAAATGATGTCTCTTTAGAAAATCTAAAACAATTAATAAGAATTGAATTTTTATCATATATAAATATGATGAAATCCATAGTAGAAAAATTTAAGCACTAATATTGAATGTGAACATCATTTCTAAGATGTAAAAATTTCTGGATAGGCTTTAATGACATTTATAATTTTTTTAAATAAATATCTTCTTATGCTTGTTATGGGAAATCATCCATATTGTGTATTCTATATGTGTTTTATTTTTTCTTCTATTTATAATCTTGAAGGAGTATTTTAATCTTTATTGGGATAAATTTGAAGGGTTTTTTGGGGTTGATTTTTATACTATAACTGAAATACCATTTCATAATGCTCAAAAAGGTATTTATCTTTATCAACTGAAAAAAACACACGTTAACAAAAAACATCAACATATAAATATTAAGATTGTTAAACATCAAAAACATAAATAAATGATTGTACCAAAAACTCCATTTTATTAATGGATATCATAGAGATTTGATATTTTATTTTATAACCAACATGTTCAAGTTTTTTATATATTATAAAATACAAGTAGATATTTTTAAAACCACATTATTGCTAAAAAATTAAAAGAACATACTGTTTTTATTGCATTAGGAGTAAATTTTTTCCATGATTTTATTGTTTTATTTTACGTGACATCCCAAAAAAAAATTTAAATGATATCCCACTTTTCAAAATAATTTTTTAATGATGTTAATTGAATTTTGTATTGTTGGAGTTATTGGAAAGATTTCATCTTTTCTCCTTCTGAAGGGACTCTAAATTTATTGAAAATTTATTTAATTTTGATTCCATTATTGCTAGACTTCCTTCAATATCAGGATATTATAGGTAAAGTAAAATAATGTCTAATTATAACATCTAGAAACATGAAAACACACACAAAGATAATGAAGCTAATGTTGTAATGATATAATACCTCATATGTACACTTAATATGGAATATAACCCATTTACCATGATATCTATAATCAAGCAGGTTGCATGATGGTGTCATCAACCTATGGGATTGATGCCTCTTTCTTTAACTTTTTAGAAATAAAATTTTCTTATAAAAAATCACGGCCATGTATTTATTTAAGATATATCATTTCCATAAAAGGGACTAAGATATAAACATCTATTAAAGAATAGAAGGGGAAAATATTTTCTTGTAATACTAATTAATGAAATATTAATCATGATGAAGACAACATATCCTACCCCGTCATGAACATATGTCATCACAATTTTCTTCAAAACATCAAATTATGTGACTTATAATACTAATCAATGATAATATTAAAGTCTATTGATCAATACACACATCCATGGATAGATACATCCAATGACACATATAAATATGTATTTTATACTCATGGGTCTTGTTCTCATAATTTTTTATAATGGAAGTTTCAAGTACATAGACCATGGGAAGGTGTCTCAAAGACCTCTAAGTCTCTACCAATGATATCGTATATCATTTATGTCCCTCAAATTATTTCATCCAGCTACAAAACATATATTTAAAATTTTTATGTGGAAATCCTAGGTTCTCATCATAGCGGGGAACTACTCTGAACTTTTAGCATGAGAGATATTCTTAGGAAATTATCACATATTATGTAAATAAGAAGAACAATCAAGATGGGATAAAGAGATTATTAATATTCCAAAAAATTAATACAAGTTATGATAAAGTACAAAAAATTTGGTTCTAAGGCACCAACTCCAAAATCATTTATATGATAATTTTTGAAAGGCATCTATGGAGAACTTTTTTGAATCTCAACACATTCTCCTTCACCTATAATTAAAGATAAACCAAAAAGATTTAGGGGATTCAATGGAGAGACGCATCAATAGTCTTAAAAACAACTGAATGAACGTTTTCTAGACTCTTCCCCCAAGATTTTTATTGTTTATGACTTTATGTAAATAAAAAATTTCTTATATGACGATTCATTGGAAAACCTGTAGGGTGAAACTAATCATGACATAAAGTAATAGAAACTTAGATTAGTGAGAGAATAATTGATAGCTTCTATTTCTTAAATAAATAACTTTATATAGGAATTCTAGTAGATGTAAGAATAAAAATAAAAAAGGACTCCCCTCGAGATGTCACCTCTAAGGGCTGGTCTCTACCACCTATTCAACCTTGCTGGAAACAATGGAAAATATTAGTTTCCCCTCCCCAAAATATTCACCTCTAATTAGTACCCTACCTATAGCCTAACATAACCAAAAACTCCCCTATATATATTATAATACTACCCCTTTCATTTTATTACCCATCCCAAACTTACAAGACCAACCCTCTAGCCTAGTTAAACCTGTGTAGAAGCACTCCATGCCCCTTAAATAGTCCACACATGGGAAACAACTGAATAAACCTTTGTTATTATCAATTATGTCCTCTTAAAATCCCACATTTTCAATAAGGTGAGAACCATTATTGGAGGCTCCAAGCTTCTATGCTATAAAAATTCCCTGCATGAAACTATTCACATTGGGTAATGAATCTGAAAATCTGGTTTCATGCTCTTGATCTATTCATGCAGGTGAATTGTAATGAATTTTGAGGGTTCTATCCATGTAAAAAATGATGAAAAATAGTACATAATTTCTATCAGAGTAATTTTATAGTGATATTACCATGAATCCTAGATTCCAAATTTCCATATCAAATATACCCTTATAAGAAATGAGAGAAACTAAAGGAAATCATTTTGCAGAAAAAGAGTCACTTAGAAGTTTCTAAGTACAATTAGTCCTATCCAAAATTAATAATATATCTATAAATATTTATTCATATCCATTCATGTCACAATAATAGGGACCCATAATTTCATTCCCAACTAAAAAATCGAAAGCCCAAAGTTTACATTCCTCTACAGGAACCAACACATCTGCCACACAAAATTGTTTTGGAACAAAAACACTTTAATGAAAAATATGAGCAAACATTATAGATACCCATAAGATATTTTTAACCAGAAAATCAACCACCCCAATTCATAGAGGACATGAATTAAAAAACCTATCAGTGCTCAAAATAGAATCATCTCCTCCACTTACTAAAATAATCCTTCCCTTGGGCAATAATTTTGTCTAAACAGGATCGAAGTCACTTGAAGGATATCTTATTTTTCATTTTTTGGGCCAATCAAGAATGATGTTGGACAAAAAAATCACCAAAAATCAAAGTTACTCAAAATAATTCCCTATATATAGCCAAAAAATCTCCAAGTATGATCAGAGTTCGTATTAACTTATGTTTTTTCCTAGAAAAATAAATCTATCCACTTTATGTAGTGTTGACAGATAAGCATCGGGTATCAACACAAATCACAGCAATCACTATGTGGGAATATGACATTTGGAATTTTTGATTAATATAAATAGTTTTTCTCTTAGAATATTATACTATTTTATCATGTTGTCTAATTTTTCTTGCAGTAACAATAATATTTGGAACATGATGGAACACTTTCTGATATGGTGGTTCTGAGAAAATATGTTATTGCTCTGAGAATCGCTTTAAGGAAAGGTTTTTTTTGATATCTCTAGACTTGAGAGTGGTGATACATGAGGATCTCTCTCTATTCTTGAGATAATTCATGGAGAGGTATATTTCTAGGGATTTGATAGGATTCTCTTCAAATATTATTTTACATTACAAAAAATGAAATGGATCTATTAAGAAAATAATATATTTGGGTTTATATAACACTAGGGTTATAAAATAATAAATTCAAATGCACCCTTATTATTTTTTTAATCCTTAAGGGACCCCATACCTATAATAATAATAATAATATTTTTATTATTTTTTGACATGTGTTAAATACATGCATTAAATTAAATATTATTTATTCAAATATTATTCAATATTTATTATTTTTTACACGACCATTAATCCCAGACTGTCATTCCTCCACAATATTTACCAGCCCTTGAATAATGATTATTTATTTAATATTTCACCAATAAATATATATATATATTATATTCACTAAATAAAAAATAAATGTTTATTAAATATTATTCTAACATAATATTCTCTCGAATATCTAGTTGTGGAGTATATGTGATCAAAGAAACATGAATAATTATGAAACCATGTGCAATCATAATATTTATTAAACTTGTTAAATAATAAATAATAATATATTATTTAACTAAGATATTGGATACACTTAGTGTGTGACTCTCTGGGTATCTTTCTCAGTGGCATTATGCGAAGTAGCCTAAAGTCCAAGGTTAACATCTAACAACATGCCAAGGAACCAATAGATAAATAAGTTAATTACAAAATGAAACAATACCTCATACAAATGCTTATTATGTAATATAATACCTTTATGGGGATATCTCTAATCAAACAATTTGCATGATGGCACCATCAACCTATGTGCTCAATGTCTCTTTCTTTGAATTTTCATAAATTGAACTTGCCTATAGAGAACCATGACCACAGATTTATTTATGTTATATCATTTACAACAAAGGACCTGAGATAACAAATTTTATTAAATAATTGATGGGAAAAATCCTTTCTTTCCTTACTCATTAATGAAATATTACTCATGACACACACAACATATCCTATCTCGCCACAAACATATGTCATCACGATTTTCATCAATACATCAAGGTATGAGAATTATAACAATCCTTAATAATAATATTAAAGTATAAGGATCAATATAAAAATCCACAGATAGGAACATCCGATGAAACATATAAATGTGGATTTTCTACTGGCGGTTCTTGTCCCATTATTTCCTATGTTTAAAATTACAAAGGGCGTGCACCGTGAGATGGTACCTCAAATTCCTATGAGTCTTCAACCCAGATATCCTACATCATTTTTATCCCTCAATTTATTTCATATGGATATAGAACATATATTTAAGAATACGTTTGTGGCACTTCTAAGTTCTTATCATAGTGGAGAACTGTTATGACATTTTAGTCTGACAAATACTCTTATGAAATTATCAAATATTATGTCACATAGAAGAAAAAACATGTTGTGACAAGAAGTTTATTTATATTAAAAACAATGAATAAAGGTTATCATAAATTACACATAAGTGGGTTCTAGGAAAAAACTCCAACATATTTCATATGATATGTTTGTCTTGGAATCATTGGAGGAATTCTTCGAATCTTATCACATTCTCCTTCACATATCATTGGAAGATACTCCACAATGGTTCAAGGGATTTAGAGGAGAGCTGTAACAATGGTCTTGAAGACAAATAAATCCCATTTTTCTATACTCTGTCCCCCCGCATTTCATTATTGATGAATTTATGTTGTTCGGAAAGTTATTATTTGTTGTTTTAATGGAAAATTGGTAGCGTGAACCCAGTCCTATAATCAAGTAAAAGAAACTTAGATGAGTGAGGGAATAATATGTAGCTTCTATTTATACCTACAACTATATTATACAATTATTTTATTAGAAGTAAGAAGAAGTAAAAAATAAATACCCTTGGGATTCCTCCTCTAAGTCTTATCCTCTATAAACTATTCAACCAAGATGAAGCCAACGAAAACTTTCGTAACCCCTCCCCACAACATTCATCTCTAATTAATACCCCACCTACAACTGAACAAACCCAACCACTCCACCATCCAGATTATAATACTTCCCCTCACAGTTTATTACCCATCCCAACCTTACAACACCAACCCCCTATCCTAGGTATGCCTATGTAAAAGCACCATATACCCCTTACATAGTCCACACATAGACAACAGTTAAAGACAACCACATTCTTATAAAATTTTCACTCTTGAATGTACACCTTTTCTACAAGGTGAGAACCATTCTTGGAGGATCCAATCTTATATGCTATAGAAATAACCTACATGAACCAATTCATAATGGATAATGAATCTAAAAATATGGTATCAAGCACCCAATATATTCCAACATGGGTTTTGTAAATATTTTTTGGGGTTCCAAACCCTTAATGAATGAGGAATAATAGTCCCTCAGTTCACTCAGAAGAATTTTTTAGTGCCCTAACCATGAATCCCTACTGCCAACTTTCTATATCAAACATGATCTTATGTGAAATGGGAGAAACAAAAAAAATAGTCAACAGAAAAATAATTGTAGTCATGGAAAAGTCTTAGTAGTCTTTCCAAAAATTGGAAATCCATCCATAAATATTTCTTTATAGCCATGCAAGTCACAATAATAAGGACCCATAATTTCATTTCTAACTATAAAATAAGAAGCCCAGATTTGATAGTCCTCTACAGGATCCAACACATCCACCCCGCAAATTTGAAATAAAACCACAACACTATTATATAGAATATGAGAAAAAAATGTAGATAACCATATGATCACGTTCATCAGAGAATAAACCACCCCAAGTCTTGGAGGAACATAATAAAAAAAACCCAATAGTGATCAAAATAGAATCACCTTACCCATTTAATAAAATAAACCTTCCCTTGGGTAGCAATTTTGTCCAAATAGAATAAAAGTCTCTAGAAGGATGGAATATTTATCATTTTATTGGTCCTGTAAGGAATGATGTTGGAAAATAAACTTCACCAGACACTAAAGTTCTTTGAAAACTTTCACTCTTAAAATCCAACCATTCCCCAAGACTGATAACAGTTCACATCACGTTTTTTTTCTATAAAATTAATTCTATCCACTTTTTTTAGTTTCAATAGATAAGCACCTAGTATAAAAACAAATAGCAGGATTATCTATATGTGAATGAAATATTTTGAAGTGGTGTGTCATAGAAACAATGTTCAGCTTAGTATAAGATCTTTTTTATCATGTTGAATAACCTTATGTGTAGTAAAAATAGTGTTTGGAATATGATGGAACACTTTATGATGTGGTGGTTCTGAGAAAATATGTTATCACTCCGTAAATCACTTTAAGGAAATGTTCTCTTCAATCTCTCTAGACATGATTGTGGTGGAGGAGGAGGATTGATCACTGTTCTTGAGAGCATTATTACATAGAAAGATATCTTGGGATTTTAGGGATTTTATCCTGATCACATTGTGAACAACACAAAATAAACTGGTTCTATTAATAGAATAATATAATCGTATTTTTATATCAATATGTTAAGAAAATAGTAATTGTGCACACACTCTTATTATTTCCATAATCCCTTTGGAACCCCTTATCTATATTATTATTATTATTATTATTATTATTATTTATTGACATCTGATAAACCCACGAATTAAATTAAATAATATTTATTTAAATAATATTCAATATATATTATTTATCACCAGACCATTAAACATGGTCCGCCATTCCTCCTCAATATTTATCGGGCCATGAATAATGACTATTTATTTAAAAAATAAATATCACCGCAATATTCTAAAATAAATAAATAAATATTATATTCATTGAATAAGAAATAAATATTTATTAAATATTCTTCTCATATAATATTCTCTTGAATAACTGGTTGTGAATTATATGTGATAAAAAAATGACTAATTATGAAACCATGTGAGGGAATAATATTTATTAAACTTGTTAAATAATAAAATATATTATATTATTTCACTAATATTATGGATATATGTAGTGTGTGACTCTCTAGGCCTCTTTCCCAGTGGTATTAGGCAAAGTATACTTAAGTCCACAATTAGCGTCTAACAACACACCAATGTATCCATAAAGAAAGAAATTAATTCTAAAATGACATCATACATCATACACACTTTCTATGTAATATAGTCTCTTTATCATGATATTTCTAATCAATATAGTTTCATGATGGTGCCATAAACCTATGTGCTCGATGTCTCTTTCTTTGAATTTTCAGAAATCAAAGTTTCTTATAGAATACCATGACCATGGATTTATTTAGGCTATATCATTTCCATCAAAGCTCCTGAGAAATCAACTTCCATTAACAAAAATAAGGGGAAATCCTTTCTTACAGTATTCATTAATTAAATATTACTCGTGACACACCTAACGTATCCCACCTCACCACAAACATATTTCATCATGGTTTTCATCAATACATCAAATTACAAGACTTATAGTACTGATTAATAATAACACTGATATATAAGGATCAATACACATGTCTACACATTGGAACATCTAGGTACACATATAAATGTGGATTTCCTTCTAGTGGGTATCATTATCATAATATCATAAGCTATAAATTTCCAATGGAATACACCATGAGAAGTTAAATCAAAGTATTATGGGTCTCCACCCCTAATATAATATATAATGTGTGTCGCTCAAATGATTTCATTTTAATATAGAACATATATTTATGATTACAGTTGTTTCACTACTAGGTTCTCATCATAGTGGGAAACAACTATGAACTTTCAATATTAAAACTACTCTTAAGTAATTATCACATACTATGTAACATATAATAACAATCATGATTTGATAAGGATATTATTATTAATAATAAAAATTAATACAGTTAATCATAAAGTACACAGAAGTAGGTTCTTGGGAACCAAATCCAACATCTTTCACATGATAAGTTTGGAAAGTTATATCTAGAGGAATTATATGAAGATTAGCGCATTCACCTACACCTATCATTAGAATATAATACTTAGGTATTTAAGGTATTTAAAGGAGAGCATCTACAATGGTCTTTCAATCAACCAAATTCCATTTTTCTTGACTTAAGCCCCATGCTTTTCATTGTTAAAAAAATTATGCAAGTCAAAAAGTTATTATTTGAAGTTTCATTTTAAAACATGTAGCATGAACCCAATACTAAAATCATGTAATAGGAACTTAGATGAGTGAGATAAGAATCAGTAGATTATATTTATTCCAACAATAGTTTCATACATGAATATCAGTAGAATTAAGAATAAGGAAAAGGGACCCTCGTCGGGATGTTGCCTCTGAGGCATGATCGCTAGAACCTATCCAACATAGATGAAAATAAGTGAAAAATATTAGTAACCCTTCCCCATAACATTCAACTATAGTCAATAACCCACCTACTGATTAAAAGAAACAACCACACCCCCATCATGACTACAATACCACCACATGGAGTTTATTACCCATCTTATCATTATAAGGAAAATCCCCTAGCCTAGGTATGCCTATATAACTAAACTCCAGGACCCATACATAGCCCAAACATGGAAAATATCTAAATAAAACTATGTTATTATCAATTATTCCCTCATCAAATTCAAAAAAAAATTCATGGTGAGAACCATGTTTGGAGGCTCCACATATCTATGTTACAATAATGCCCTGCATGAACCAATTCATATTGGGAGATGAATTTGAAAAATATGGTATCATGCTTTTGATTTGTTTTGGCATGTAAATTATAATGATTTTTATGGTTACAACCCCTTAATGAACAAAGAACAATAGTCCCTTAGTTATAATAGAATAAATTTGTAGTTCTCTTAACATGAATCCCTAATACCAACTTTACATATCAAACATGCCCTTATGAGAAATGATAGAAACTAAAGGAAAAAAGTCAGTAGATAAAGAATCCATTGTCCTTGTATATATCCTAGAAGTATTAAAAAAATAGAAAACCCATTCATCAATATTTCATTATAGACATTCATTTCACAATAATAGGGACCCATAATTGCATTCCCAACTGAAAAATCAGAATCCTAGAGCTACAATCCTTTGAAGGATCCAACAACTCTACTGCAAAAAAGTACAACGTAACCAAAAAAATATTAAGAAAAATATAAGAAAACAATGTAGATACACATGATACCTTTTTTAATTAGTTTATAAAACAATCCAAGTCCCGGTGGACTAGAATCAAACCACATACAAGTGCTCAAAATAGCATCATCTAATCCATTTACTAAAAAAAGGCTTCCCTTGGGCAATAATTTTGTCCAAAAAGGATAAAATCCACTTGAAGGATGACATGTTTAACATTTTGTTTAGAATATCATGAATAATGTTAGATAATAAACTTAACTAGAAACCAATGTTCTTTAGAAAAAATCTATCCGTGTAGCCAAAAAATCTCTAAGGCTGATCACATTTCACATCATCTTTTGTTTTTTCATAAAAAATCATTCTCTCCACTTTGTGTAGTGTCGATGGATAATAAACGAGTATATACACTACTTGAAGGATTCTCTATGTTCTAATGTAACATTTGAATTTTTTTTTGTGTCTTAGAAATTGTGTTTGGATTAGAATATGATGCTTTTATATCAATTTTATATCCTTACATGAAGTAACAAGTATTTAGAATATAATGGGACACCTTCTGTGTGGTGGTTATAAGAAAATATTTTATAAAACCCCCTATACTGGTACCTTTATTAGGCTAATAATGAAGAGAATGAGATACTCCCTAATCCATGATTCAATAAGACACGGGTTGATGACTAGTACCGAGGGTTTAAAATACACAATGAGAAACAATAATCTCATAACATAAGTTAGGGACAAGATATAATAGGAAAAACACTGATCAAAAACATATCTTATAAAGTAAAATTAGATCTAAAAAATGAATACAAAAATTCATGTCATTACATAAATAAAATTTCACTAGAATAAATTTAAAAAAGACTCTTATGTAGTATCCCCAATAGAAAATCCATTTACAAGCTAATCTGATTTACCTCGATCACCAAATCCCTCATGATAACCTAGAAAATATTTTATTTATTCATAGAGTGATCATAACTTTTATACTTAGTAGGATCCTTCCTAGGACCTCAAATGAAAATTTGATAAAAGAATATTAATTCTTCAGTGATTAAAGAGAACAACTAACATGTACATATTAGAAAAACTATTAATTCTTAATCTTACCAAATATCAATAATGAAGTATCCCATAAAAATATAATAAGATAATATCCTAATAATATAATAATAGACTCCCCACAACTATTTCCCCACCATATTTCTTCTCTCACACCCTAAAATCAAACATCCCGTGATCCCATCCCTTCCAGAGTGATGAGGGTCAGGACGCAACTTTACCTACCCCAACACTCACATGCCATAACATCTCATTTTAGCATCAGAGAAAAAAACATAACACATCACATACACATCCATCACCTCAGAACCAGTGTAGTAGGGTATCATGAACATGATGGACATAAAACTTATTCCCTCCCCTTACCATGAATAGCCCCAACTGCATAGCCATTGTCTCATCATCACCAACACATGAGGTACATCACATGACACTCCCATAGGTTACATGATCATTCCATCCTTGGGCCATCACAACTAGTCTACTACTAAAAAGAGAGCAGGGAAGAGGAGGAAATATACCATTAACCAAAATCATCATGGATGTTAGGGAGAACACCTAGAACTAAAACATTTGGAATGAGTATAAAATACTCAACTCAGGTGGGGTGAATTTAGAAATCATAAGGAAAATAAAAACACATACACACATACATAGACACACACACACACACACATACATATACATATATACATGCACATACTTTCACTCAATCCTGAACAAAAGGTTTCACATAATAGTACATAGTCTTTGTCTACCATAAACTCCATAATAACGATACCACACACTAACACTACTAAGTGAAACTCATCAGTAAAACGAACACACACTATCTACCATTCACATTCTTATATTTACCGATTCAACCATTTTCTAGATTACCACATTACTAACCACCATTAATTATTGAAACCATTCTAATCCCATATTTATGGATAGACCACTCTAACCATCCCCCCAAATTTTATTATATTAAGTTCCATACCATTTATCAACTTTTATAGCATTAATTCAATTATTACACATAAATTTACAGCCCAAATTATTCGATTCTATCCCACATCACTTAACCAAATTTTAATTAATAACCCACAATTTCTATATTTCAGCCTCATTCCACACTACTGGGAATATAAAACACCTTCACATCATTTATCATAGCCATAAATACACAACAATAAGAAACAAACAAATCTTCAGACATCTATATCATGGTGGATAATATCAACATTGTTCAGAACCTGATTAATCAAACTCATTTAATTAATAAAATTAATAATTATTTAATTATGAAAAGTTATTCTTGAAAAAACACAAACATAACTCATATTTTTATTGGAAACAAGTATCACAACAATCAAGGGGATCACACAAACAAAAAAGACATATAGTGGAGGTTCTTTAAAATTTAGAAAGCTAAAAACAACATAGAGATCACAGGGTTTGTATGACACTTCATTCTCGTAATTAATTTCAACTTCTTTATTTCCCAAGTTTCTGAATTTAGTTATTCATACTCTTTTATTTTAGATAAAATGATAAGAGCGGAAGTACATAAAATAATGTAATGATTTATTGGGAATAAATAGTTATAACACTTCCCTTATATTATTTTCATCCTCCAGTCATTATCTTATTTAACTTGATTCATACTAATTACTCAATGAAGAGAAAATCATTATAAACTCACAATTTACACTAAAATAAGAGAGAATTTATTTAATCTCATACATGTGTAAGGATATTCACAATTGGATTCATAAAAATAGATAATGAAGAAAAGGAATAATCACCTTGAAATGTGAGTATGGGGCTTAAACTGATATGAAAAGGATACCCTTTCTTTATTGGTGATGTTTTAATAATCCAAACACAAATGGGAGATAACGAATATTCATAAAAGGGAAAAGGACCTTGTTTCTAGAGTGATAATTGAGTGAAATATCTATATGTGATATTTCTATAATACTCGACCAAAATTTCCATTTTAATTCATATTAATTTCAATTTGATTTTAATCAACCTCACAAAACCCATTAAAAACTACAATAATTACAAAATACTATATAATTAATTTAATACTCTTAATTTATATCACTACTAGAGAAAAATATATCCAAATATAACCTTGTTAAAACATTATTTATTAAAACCATTATACTCCACCTTGATTCTCCTGATCCCTTTTTTTCACATGGTGGGATAACATTTTAGTTATTTCCTAAATGGAATTTTCAACGCATGGGAAACGAGGAATGAAAAAATAGGCATGAAAAATGATGGAATTCACAAGATCTAGAATTTTCATAGGTTTTCACTGGGTAAGGTCACTAGGTTTTGACATAGTGTGAATCATCAGAGTCAGTAGAGGATATATTTTTTGGAGTCATCATAGAGAAGTTTTGATTATGCATGTCCTTTTTTGGGTTTCACCATTTTGGGTGTAGTACAATGTTTCTCTAGGAAAGGTCACCAGATTTTTTCACACCACTCACTAAAGGCCAATTTCTCTAGAGTTTTCAGAGTGTAGTTTTGACTATATAGACCATTTTTTCAGGTTTTGCCATTGTGGTAGAATTATGAGGTTTCAGTGGGCATGGTCACTAGTTTTTTCTTTAGTTCTCATTGGAGGCCATTTTTGCTGGAGTAGCCGAAGAGCAGGTTTGATGGTGTGGATCATTTTTTCTGGGTTTCACCATTATAGAGGGAAGTTTGATTTGTTCATCTGAAATTTGATTTTTTTTATTTTTTTGGTTCTACATATAAAGATGATAGATTAAGGTATTCAAAATTATATTTGAGGTATGTTCATGTTATATTTTTAGTTAAACTTGAATTAGTTTTTTCCAATACAGTATGTTGAATTTTACTGAAGGGGTGAATTTCAATAGATGTTTTACAGAAATAAATAAATGAAACTTACATAGAAGCTTACCATGAAATTTTCAATGAAAGATTCCATTGAAAATTTCACCAGTATTTTCATTAGAATATCCACTGAAACTTCTATATATATTGTTCATGGATATATAATTTTTTATAGAACATTTAATTGATTTATAATAATCATTTATTCATATTTTAAAAAAATATATTCAATATATCTTATATTTTTTATTTATAAAATTATAAATATAAATATAATTTATAATTTTCTCAATAATTATTTTTTTAAATATATAAATTTTATTTACATTTTTATTCATATAGTTTACACATTTTCAAATGGTAAATTAAATTATTTTTTACAAAATATATAACAAATATAATACATATTTTTTATAATTATATTTAATAAAAATTTATTTATTTAAATTTATTTTTCATTAATATATTCTTTAGTTTTCTAATTATACACTTCTTTTTTATTGTGGAACTTCCACTGGAAGTTCCACTGGTACTTGTCCTAGAATTTCCACCATAATTTGGCTTTGAAGTTCCACTTTAACTTTTATTGGAACATTCTATGAATGTTTCAGGACAAGTTCCCCTAGAACTTCCACTATATATTTTGTAAAAAATAATTTCAATATATCTTATAAATTTAGTTTTATTTATGTATTGATAAATTAAATTATATTTTAAATTATTTATTTTTCTAAATATATAAATTTTATTTACAATTTTATTTACAATTTTATTAATATATTTTATACATTTTAAATTGTTTTTTTATAAAAATTATGTAACAAATGTAATACAACACTTTTATAATTTCATTTAATAAAAATATATTTATTTAAATTTAGTTTCATAAGTATAAATAGTATTTCTATAATAAAACTTCCATTGGAACTTCCATTAGAACTTGATCTGAAACATCCAATGAAACATCCTCTAGATATTTTGTAAAAAATATATGCACCATATCTTATAAATTAAGTTTTATTTATAAATTGAGTAATATAATTAAATTTTTAATTATTTATTTTTTAAAATATATAAATTTTAATTAAATTTCTATTCATATATTTTATACATTTTCAAATGTTTATTTCAATAAAAATTATGTAACAAATGTTATATCAAATTTTTATAATTACAATTAATAAAAAATATTTATTTAAATTTAGATTTATATGTATAAATTTTTTTCATTATGGACCTTCCACTGGAACATCCACTATAACTTCCATTGGAAAATCCATGGAATTTCCACTGGAAACTTGTCTAGATTTTTCCTAGAACATTTACTGGATGTTGTAGTGAAGCTATCACTAAATCTTCCTTTGAAATTTTGACAGAATGGTTTATACATGATATTTACAGTTCTTGTGTGTTTATTTACTTTTATTGAACTTATGTTTCTATTTTTTAGGTTTTTTAATGCTTGTGATATTGATGTTTCATCACCATCTATTAAACTAGTTGTAGGGATAATGTTTAAATCAGTTGATCATGTGCAATGGTTTTATGTTATGTATGGGGGGTAAATGGGTTTAGTGTATGCTGAAAATACTAGAATAAAAAGATAAAATATAAATCAATTGTCACATCATGAATTTATTTATGTAGTAAATAAATTCATTTGAAGGTTGAAAAACATGACAGTGTGTTGAAATTTACTTAGGCTGAGACACGTAAAAGTTTCTTTGTTTGAATGGAGGTTAGTTTGTTATATTGTAAGAAATATGTATGTGATTTATTTTTTAAGGTAAAAATCATAAATTTCACAATCACAAATCAATTCATATAATGAGGTCTCAAAGAAAAATAATAGAATCACAAGCAGTTGAGTTATATGTGAATTATTTAGCAGGTATTAAACCAAATGAATCTTTCTCCTTGGAGATAACTATTGTTGTGGGTTGAGAAGTTATTGGGTACACGTGGGTAAATCATTTAAATTTTTTAAGGTCTAATCAAGATAGGTAACTGAATTATGGGGATATATATTTTGTATTTTAGATTAATTATAAAGATAAATACTGGACAATCCATCATTTTTCTATACTATGCAGTTTGACTTGATTGGGAAAATTACTGATATTTTTTGGGTTAATCCAAAAATGAAGACAGATTATGAGTTATTTGTATATTTTGTTTTTTTATGACAAATTCATCACTAATAATTAATACAATACCTTAGGTGTTTTTATAGGCTTCAATCATCATTAGGTGATTTTTGTTTTTGGGGAATATTTATTAAATATTGAAAATGTAAGTTCCTTTTCTTCTTTGTTTAAAAAAATATAGATGAACCACATAAAGTGTCCTTAAACTATATTTTTTGATCTGGATGAGAAAATGGGAAAATTTATTTCTAATGTTTTAGTGGTAACTTGTAATTTCCTTTGTATGTTAGATTTAATGGAAACAACATTAAACACTTAGGTAATTCAATAAAATATGTGTCTAGTTTTCTAACTAGATTTATGATGTGTATATTCTAGTACCATGATTCACATCAATTTGATTATGTGTGGGATTCCCTTAGAGTAGAATATGGGGATGGAAAATTGTAGTGGTTAGATAATTTATTCATGTTGTGAGAAAAGTGGCTGCATTTATTTTTAAATGCTTCTTTAAAATTGGGTATTCATAGCACTCAATCAAGTGAATGATTTAATGAAAGATTAAACATTTGTTTCATCATAAGTTAAGTGTTATCAATTTATTTAAGTAGTTTGATCGATTGTTGGATATTAACAGATATCAACAAACAGATGAAAAATTTGAACTGTGGAAGAAGTTTCCTCTTAATATATACCCTTACCATATGTTGACGTGTCAGGTGTTTACTAGATACACACATAAATTATCTAATTTATTTCAACAGGAATAGAAAATGATCAGTTCTTTTTTTCTAATATCATGTATTAAAATATGAGTTTGATTTATATATGTTATTGGAATAGTTGTCTATAAAGATCCATTCCATGGATCATATGAAGCTTCCAATGAGGTTTTTCAATGTTCTTATACAAAATTTGAGTCTTTTGGGTATTTTTATTATCATGTATTAAAAATTTATGATCAGATTGATGTGATATTTATCCTTTAAAAATATATTTTGGTGAGGTGGATCCAATAAGATAGAAATATTCTAATGTTATAATGAGATTTTATTTATGTAAATGCTGATAAAACCTCAGGTATAGAAAAAATTACAAATAATTATCACAAAAGAGAATGAAGTTGATCACTGTCTCTTGCGAGAAAGATGTGGGTTATGACATTGTGTTCTCTAATTTTAGTAAGTTTTAAAAATATCTGACTACCATAAATATATTAATTGATAGAGTTGATGGTCATAAATGTTTTGAGAAAATTTTAAGAAAGAACTCTTTTCAAATGAATCAAAACAATAAGGGGGTTATCAAATAAATATCTTTTTAGAAAATGGAATATAAATGTGGATAGAATTGAATAAAAATAAAAACATTCCTACTTTTATGATAACAATATGATTTCATTTTATGATGCATTTAATTTATAAGACAAGTCTTCTAATGTTAATGTGGTATCTAATAATATTATTATTTTTGTGTAGGGAATTACATATCAAGAAAGATCATATTTGGTTGTTGCAGCCGCAAAAAAATGTTAAATGTAATTTCATTAACAACATCATTCTTGTTTATAACTGCTGTAATTTTTTTGTTTCTATATTAATGTAAGACCAGTCGACCAATTTCTATCTTCAACTTTGGAGGTATACTTCCATAGATTTGTAAGAGGTTGTGCAGAGAAAACATTGGATGAAAGATAGTTTTTGGGTTGAATTGCGATGACTCCACACCATGTACATGCTATTTTCAATTGTAATAAATCCACAAAATCATTTATAGAATGGTTTGGATTATAATGTATTGGGAAAAAAATTTAAGAGGATACAATTTGTATATATATTTGTTATATGAAAATTTTTATATGGATCCATTGAAGCATTTTTAGGGTGGTTTTAATTTTAATGGATTGTGAAGCCATTTTAAGAAACTATTATATGTATGTAGGTGTGCTTTGTGAAAATTTTTATATTAATAAACTAAATAATTTATACCAGGACACCATTTAGGAATTTTTAAAACAACCACTTTGGTATTTGATACCATTTATAGGCTGGTTTTAATTTTAATGGATTGGAACCCCATTTTAAGAAACCAAAATTTGTATGTATATGTGCTATATGAGAATTGTTACACATCAAGAAACAATTTTGATTTTAAAACAAATAGTCTGGTATTTGAGACTATTTATACTTCATATTTTAATTATGTTTCAACAGTGCTAGAAAAACTATACAATATGTTCTATTTTGAATGGTAATTTGGGAAGTTGGGTTTTTAACACAACTTCCCTTGTATGAAAGCATTGTTTCATTCCATTTGATGTTCAAACAAAGATAATACTATCCCAAAAATTCAAAAAAAATCCAAGAACATCTGAACATTTTCGATTTTAGTTTCATGTAATGCCCATAAAACTGTCCTACTTAATTGTTAGGTCTATGTTGACACGTTGAATCCAATAGAAAAATCATGCTTCAAAATGATGTTTTTGACCAGCTATTAGCAGGTTCATAATAGAATAAATTTTCCATATACAGATACAAGTTATCATCTTCTTCTTGGGATAACATCCTCTTATATAACTGATCTAGTTCCAACAACTCTATAATATATTAAACTATTATTTCACTATCCAAGATTGTTTCACCCTTTTTAGTAGTATCATCCACTACTAATGTGGGATGTCTTTTCCAAGTAATCATGGATCCATTTATTGATGATTTTTTTGATAAAAGATTTCTGAAATTTGTATAAATTTAATCATTTTAGTTAGTTTATTTTAAAATTGATTTCATGCTGAAGAGGGGAAAATTAACCATTAAAAATTCAAATTTCTGATAAATATATTTTCAACCTCCATCCATCTAAGTCTTCATCGAGTTATAGTGGTTGAAATATTTTCTCTCCATATTAAAAAAAAGAAATTTAAATTATAGATTTGTAGTGTTGGTTGGGAAGAAAAGTTTTCCATTCAACCTTATTCTATATCTAACTAGTTTTTCTTCCAATATCGGTATAAAATTTTGATTTTTCCAAGAAATTATGCCTTATAATTAAAAGTAAAGTAATAAAAAATATTAATTATTACATTTTCAACTTATATAATGTGAAGAATAACATAATCACCATGGAAGCACTTGTAATAGTTGTTGATTTATCTATGAAAATTCCATTTATCTTCCCCATTACACATTTTTTTATTATTTTTCCATATTAATCAATTTCCTGATATAATTGAAAAGGATTAGAGGATGTGACACTGATTTAATATAATTTTACAATAAGTTTGGGTAATTTAAATACTCGCCTTATTACTTGTAATTTTTTTATTGAAAATAGATAAAATATCATCCATTGCTACTGAATATAAATTGTTTTTCAGATTCCAAGACATGTTCACTATAGAATAATAAGAATTCTTTATAAGAAAAAAAGTTTAGTTATGGGGGATTTAGTAGAAAAATTTAAATTAAGGTAACATACCAGGATGGATCCAACTCCAAAATCTTATCAAGGTTCTTATAGTCTATATTTAGAGTTGAATACTTTGTCCAATCCATTTTTTTAAAAAAACTAGTCCTATAACATCCCTTTTATGTTCTAGTTTCTATAAAATAAATGCTAGGTCAGTGGTTTTTTATATCCTAGTTGAATCATCTTCTAATTTTGATTGTGTTACTACTTCTATTATTTATCTAGTTCAGGTTTCATAAATATATTTATAACCCAATTTATTTTCTTTTCTTTTTCTTTATTTCAAATTTCTAATCAATCATTTGGTTTAGAAAGTATGAGTTTTCGACTATTCTTCTTGGTTTCTCTCTCGAAGTGGTTTTATTTTGTCAATAGGTTCTTTTAGGTATTCTTCCACCTCATGGGTTTTAGTTTCATTGGTACACAATTTTTTCTTTTTATCTATTACACGAGGGTTATTTAATCTCGAAAAACATCAAATTCTATTTTTCTTACCTCTTTATTGGGGTCATCAATTATTAACAACTACATTTTTTTAATTTTATAGTTTATTTCTTAAAATTTTATTCCATGGCCTTTAGTTTTATTTTCAATGTTGAATTTTCTTCTTCAAGACCATTTATTTTTTCCTTATAATCCAAATTTCTTTATTGTGTAACACCACATCCCTTAGTGGTTGTTTTATCCTTTGTACCTTTTTTTACTTCTGTATCTATAATATTTTTCTTTTTTACATAACTATGGTTTGGGAAAATCATTAATTTAAGACTATAGTTGGTATATTTACTAAAATAGTCATATTACCTTATTTATGTTTCTAAATATACAATATTAATCTTTTTATGTAACTGTGTGTTGAAAAAATCATTAATTTTAGACTGTAATTGGTGAACTTGAATAACTCGATCCAACTTGTTAAATATTTAGTTTCTTGACTACAACATCAAAATTTGACAAGCTTCAGTTTGTGAATGGAAGACTTCTATATTTTTCATTTATTTTCAATAACCATCTATCTTCATAATAACAATTCTAGATCAATAAAAATTTTATGAAGAAAAATTTTACATTGATGTGAAAATAAAATTCTATCCATACCAGTAATGCGACAATAGCCCCTGGAATCTTTGACCGCAGCTTGTGAAATTATTTAACATAATTAATAAATTTTTGGTGGATTGAATGAGACCATTTTAGTGTTCTTGTTTATATAAATATATCCACATAATTTATGAAACCTCATCTCAGGTAATAACCTTTAGCAGGTAAAAAAAATTAGTACATGTATACATAAAAATGAGTGATGTTGTGTAAATAAGACTTCTTATTTATTGGTCGTTATAGCTTCAAAAAGAGTTTTTTTAATTTCATTCTATGTCAATAATCTAACTCATTTTAGAAATAACCATATATATAATGGTGAATTGGTTGGAATAAAAGAATATGATTCTTCCATTTTTGTTTCAACTTAAATAATATTGAATATCCTTTTGATATTACCTTTATAGAATTTTATTTCCACACCACTGATTTGAAATAATTTTTTTAGGAATCATAGTTATTAATTACATAAAAATAATATTTTTCGGGTTTCTTACAATCTGAGATTGATATAATATTGGATAGAAAAAGTCTCAAACATATTCCAAAAAGGGATTTCCCATAGTACAATTGTATGAACATTTTAAAAAATAGTTGTATTTATTTTTTTAACTCCTTGAAAGATGTCATATTTAACCTAAAGTACATACATAAATATTAAATTTAAAAAATTTCCTTGTGAATCATAGAACATAAAATAAGATAGGAAATAATATAACCATTCCATAATGAATCCTGTAATAATTTCGATGCAATATAGAAGACATGATTTTTTAGGGATTTCCCATATTATAGTATAGGTGTTAGTGATAAATTAAGGTAGATTCAGAATGGAAAATTTACTAGATGGTTGAGTGAAAGCTCCACTGGAAGTTATAATAGAACAAGTGGGGAAATAGTAGAACAATATTCCATACTAAATATTGTAAAACTTTCATCACAATATAGAAAACATGTTTTTTTAGGATTCCACAAATTTGTAGTGATAAATTAGTGTATACTTGGAATGGAAGTCCCATTGGAAGTTCTGGTGGAATATATACTTGAAGTTCCAGTGAAATATTCACCAGAAGTTCTAGTAGAATTTCTAGTAAAACCTCAACTAGAAGTTACAATTGAACTTCCAGTGGATATTCTAGTGGAAACACTAGTGAAGATTCTAGTGGAACCTCTAGTGGAGGTTCCTGTGGAACCACTATTAGATGTTCTAGTGGAAGGTCTGGTGGATGTTCCAGTAGATGTTCCAATGTAATTTCTAGTTTCAAATACTATAGAATATATAAAACATGTTTTTTTTGGGATTATACATATTAAAATACATATTTGATTTATAATTTAAAGTAAAATAGTACTGGAAGTTCCATTAAAAGTTTCACAGTATGTTCCACTAGAAGTTCTAGTGGAACCAATGGGGAAAAACTGAACAAAATTACATGATGATTCGTATAAAATATTTATTTGAATTTAGAAAACATTTTTTTAGGATTCCATAATTTTTAATATTGGTTTTTGAGATAAATTAATGTATAATAGGACTGAAAGTTATATAAGATGTTCCAGTAGGAAAAGAACAGAAAAAAATTTATTGGTGAATCTTGTAAGAAATTCACATCAATATAGAAACATGTTTTTTTGTGAATTCCCAAAATTATTGTATATGTTTCAACTTTATGTATATTTTCACTATCATTATATTGAACTGGACTAGAAGTTTCAGTGGGAGTTCCGATGGAACCTCATCTGGAAGTTCTAGTGGAACCTCTAGTGAAGTTTCTAGTAGAAGGTCCAATGGACCTAATTAAAATATATTGAACATTTTTTTTGTGGATTCATCAAATTAGAGTACAGATTTCAGTGATAACTTAAGGAATATTAGGAAAAGAAGTTATAGTGGAAGATTAAATGAGATTTAAAACATGTAAAAACATTACCAAATTTCCATTTTATTACTTTAAAAATTTCACTGTAATATAGAAAACATGTTTCTTGGATTCTTTCAAAAATTACAGTATATGTTTCAACATAAGCTAGATTTTAACTGTATTTGTCTATAATAGGACTATACGTTTCAATGAGAGTTTCAGTATAACCTATACTGTATGTTCCAGTGTAATTTCCAATAGAACCTACTATGTAATTTTTAGTAGAACCTCATGTAGAAGTTTCAGTGGAAGGTCTAGTGGAAGTTCTAGGGGAACCTTCAGTGGAATATTTAGTGGAATCTCCATTAGAAATTTCAGTGGAAGCGACATTGGAATTTCTAGTGGGGAACTATAGAAAAATTCCCAACTCAATTAAAAAATGATTATAGTACAAAATAAAGAAAGTTTTTTTAGGTTTTAAAAAACATAATATAGGTTTTAGTCAGAACATAAGGTAGTCTTCCTAGAATAGGACTGGATGTTCAATTGGAAGTTTCATTAGATCTCTAATGGAAGTTCCACTAGAAGTTCTAGTGGAATCTATAAAACATGTTACCATGGAATATCTAGAGAAATTTCTAGAGCAAATTACAGGTAAAATACATACACAAATGAAATTCCAATGTCACTTGTTGTGGAATTTATAGTAGATATTCATGTGTGATTTCTAGTAGAGGTTTTGGTGGAACCTCCAGTGGAATTTTCAATGGAAATTTCATTAGTAAAATAGTAAAATATTTTTTTGTCCTCTCTTTTCATGGGATATAGTGTAATATAAATATATGATTTTATAATTGAAAAAATATAGAAAAAAAACATTTAATGAAAACTATAAATAAGAGTGATGTATTAAAAAGGAATTGTAATAAGTAAATATTTAGTTTTTCTAAATTAGAAAATAGATATTCCTATGATAAGTATAATACATATTTCAATAAAAATAGATAATATACACCACCTTATTCTACCATTGGTTCCTACTTCCTACAAAAAATGTGTCAGATAATGAGACTAAGAACCATCAAAGTCATCATAGTTCTCAAGGAAGAAGAATCATTACTCTGAATTGGTGGAAGCTTGGGGAAACACAACACTATTCCCGGAGGACTAATAAGTGTCATTGAACTCCTTGGATTCTTCAAAGTTGTCATCGAATTCATCATCGAAGTTCACAAGAGCCATTTGAGTCGTCGATGTCATCGAAGTCCTCGCTCTCACCGGAGTCACGACAAACGAAAATCGATTCATTTTAGATATTTAACAAACAAACAAGAAAATCCATATACAAATTCAAATATAGGGAAATCCCTACATGATTGATATCATGTCTAAAAAAAACTTAACACATATTATAATCATATGGGTATACTAGAATATCCAGTTAAAATGTTAAATAGAGACTATAATAATCCGAGCATTTTCTCATGCAAAATCGGTGTGCGTTTTTTTTCCATTTCACACTAAATGTCTATAGAATATATTTCCATTGACATAAAATAATATCAGTCATTTGATCACTTCATTTTCATGTGTCAAAATACTATTAATTGAAATTATCTCTCCATGGAATCAGCAATATAGAAACCATAATTATCCTTTACAAGGAAAATTTTGGAAAAACCTAATTTTCTATATCATGCAGTTCATTAAAGGGGAGAATAATATGGTCTTAGGTTAGGGCCTTCAAATTAAGATTCAAAACTCGTTTTTAGACCAAAATACCCATGTATTTTTTTATTTCGGGTGGGAAGGAGGATATATCCTGGGATTATTTTTTCCATGGATATAATAGAGTTTTTGTTGGTGAAAATGTTGTTTTATTTTTAAT
Source organism: Viscum album (assembly GCA_963277665.1). NCBI lineage: Eukaryota > Viridiplantae > Streptophyta > Magnoliopsida > Santalales > Viscaceae > Viscum > Viscum album. Next base: position 1,676,714,436 of record OY728119.1, on the reverse strand, counting down.
AGCAGCTCCCTGATGGAAAGAAACCTAATGAACTAGATATGACTTATAGTTTTTGTATTACTATTAAAAGAAGATATGAACTCTACTTATTTCCCATCCTCTATCCATGTGACTAGCCTATATGAATGAATTAAGTTTATAGTTGTGGAAGTTGTAAGTATCCACCACGTATATTATGTTCATAGTAATGTTAGGTTTTGAATGATGTAAGTTTGTTTTATCATTATTACATGAGTAAGTCACAATGTTGTATTTATATGAAGTGATTTAAGAAATTACATCAATCATAGATTAATTAAACGACGATTAATTTGATAAAAAATGTTAAATAAGTGAGTTCACGTTGATAAACTTGTTTTCTTATAATTATGGTTCACTATTATTTTATCTATAGAGATTATTGATATATCATTCATATGATTATGAAAATTTTAATAAATATTTAATGTTTTAATTCCATATGAGACTCAATTGAAGAATAAAGAATAAGAGATAATGTGGCTCCCACCATGGAGTAGTGTTCAACCAAGGCTGCCCTCACTATAACAGTTCATGCTAAATTTAGATGTAACTAAAAACACTAATAAAGGGGTTTCTTTATTAGTGCTAGAAAAAAGTACTGATAAAAAGAGATTTTATCATTGTTAGAAATTATTTATCAAATATTTTTTTTCTAGAGATAATATAGACACCCTTTATCAGTTTTTTTCTAGCACTGATGAATTCCACCTTTATCAATGATTTTGTTTTACAAGTGATAAAAACTACTTATATCAACACTTTCTTGCTATCAGAGATAAAGAGTATATTTCACAAAAAATTAAATATCATTAAAAATAATATATCAATACATACATATATTTATATTGATATAAATATAATATATATTATAAAATATGATTTATATAAGAATGTATATTCATTTAAACTTAATATATAATATATGTAGTAAAAATGGCTTATAAAATAATTAAAAAATAATTTTAATTAATAATTTTCTAATTATTAATGAGTAAAAGTCATTTAATAACAATTTGATGACATAGAAATTCAATAAAATAATTAACATTCAAAGATAACTTGAGAACATGACTTAAACTTCAAACGATTATAACTTTTGATCTGGGTGTCCATTTAGTCTCTACTATATATTAAATTTAATCAAGTGAATAGATCAATGTCCTGTTGAATGGGGAAACCATGGTCACTATTTTTTCAAGGAAAAAAGGGTTTTTAAGGCATCAAAAATAGATTTTTTAGTTGTGATATCCTAATTTTTTAATATTTGATGATATTTCACCTTCGTTTAAGAGGGTCTTCTTCTGTTTTTTTAGTGGAGAATAAATTTATTAACAAGTTTTAATTTCACAATGACATTATGGTTTTACATTTTTATCATATTTCATATTTTTGTTTTATTCATAATTAAATATATACATATTTGCTTATATTTACATATAATAAATCAATTTTGCAAATTAATATTAAAATATGTCTACATAAAAATGTATTCTTAAATATATAAACCATATAGAAATATATTTTTATTATTCATTTTATTTAAAATAAAAAAATTATTAATTTATTTACCTTATAAAAATTAATATATATATATATATATATATATATATATTTCTATACAACTAATGTATATATATAAATATGTGTGTGTCGATAAACAAATATATATTTTAGTGTATATTATAATATGTAAATAAATTCATATATGTAAATATTGTGCATGTATGTGGAAAAATATAAATATGTACATATGTGAGTAAATATGTGCATGTTTGTGTGTTTGTGTTAATACTGTGTAAATACATAATATATAAATCTATTTTTATAAATATATCATTATAATTAATTAATGTATATAAATGTATTTACAATAAATATTTTTAAATACATTATAAAAAATTATATCTAAATACAAAATTATATGTAAATGTGTAAATACACATATGTAAATATATTGGCATATAAATATATATCTAATGTATAAAATTTCTATATAAATAAAAAATATATAATCATATTTTAAAAATGTATTAAAAAATAATTATATAAATCATATGAAAATAATTATCCATGTTATTTAGAAAAATATCTAATCATTTTTACATTATAAAAATATATGAATATATATATATATACATATACAAATGTATATATGATGTTTATATATACATATGAACATCTCTTAATAAAAAGATATATATTTATATTTATATTCTAATATATATAAATGAATATTAATATATAATATAAGTAAATAAATATAAGGGTTTATATATATATATATATATATATTATTGGAGTTGATGTCTTAGGACCAACTGTTTGTTCATTGATTAGATGTATATTTGTTGAATTGAATATTAATAAAATATCGTACTACATATTGTTCATTGTTATATATGATTTTAATTTAATAATGTCCTAGTGTATATATCACCTTGATAAGGTCATAAAAGTTCTGCGCTATGATGATAACCATGAAATTCCATGATAATATTCATAAATATAGTTCTATAGTCAGATAATGTTCTATAATGGGACACATAGAACGTGACTATCGAGGGAGAGTACTCATAAGAAGATAATGATTCCTCTAATAAATTTCACACATGGTAATCTCCAAGATGAGAGATTATGAGAACAAAACTACTAGTAGGAATTTCACATATTTTGATGTCATAAGATATTTCTATCTGAAAGCTTTTGTAATTGTCCTTAGACTTTAATATTATCATTGATTCATTTCATGACTTGCACACTTAGATTTACTGACAAAAACTATCACCCAATATGTTGGTGGGGAGTAGGGTACATTGGGTGTGTCATGAATGAGATGTTATTAATGCATATATGGAGGAAAGATTTATCAATTTCATCTTTATAGAAGTTAATTTCTCATCCCTTTGAATGGAATAGAAAGTTCAAATTAAACTAAATGTCCATGGTTTCATGACATATTTATTTTATACAGTCAAAGAAATTCATATAGAGTATACATGTTTTTTAAATGGATGTGAAACTTTCTTAAAGAGATATTATGACAAATGAATTATATTACAAATTGAGTTTTAGTATGTCGCCATCATCTTTGTGACATTAATTTATTTTTATTAGAGTCCTTGACCCTATTCTATAAAATCTTGAACTTTAGGCAATCCCACCTAATTCAAACGAGAAATAATCTTAGAGGGTCACATAGTAAGTGTTTCTATTGTTCTCAATTAAATTATATACAAATTTAATTAATGGAATAAATATTATTACCAACACCAAATAATAATTTTATTAATTTTTTATGGATCAAAAATATTTATCAATGAATTAAATATTTAATCTAAATATTTATTTGGGTGTTCAGTAAATATCAAAGGAGTTCAAACAGACCAAGACTACTTTTAGAAAAAAATATTAATTTACAAGTCAGTTAAATAATATTTGAAATTCCATAGGTTATCACGTGTTCTAAAAAATAATATTAGTATTATTATTTCCAAATGGGTTTTGATAAAGGTTATTATATTATTTTAGGGTCTTCCTATAATTGAATAATATTTTAACCTAAATCTTAACTCTATAAATGGATGGTTATGTCTATTGTGTAGGGTTAATCGAGAGACAAGCATTTTTTTAAATAGATTTTCTCTATTGAATATCATTACATCTCTCCATCTCCAGAATGAGAAACTTAGGATATATTTCTTCAATATATAAGGATGAATGAACCACACAAATGACACAACATAATTGATTCTCCGTTCTAGCACCCATAAATCAATTGGCATTGCTTGAAGATTAAAATATCATGTGTGGATCACCACTAGAGAGATTATACACTTAGAACCTTACGTTGAAATGAAGGTAATACAAAAAATGGTTTGTGGATGATGGACATCTACACTAAATAAAGGATCCGAAGACAAGGTAAAATATTTCTTTAGATCTAAATAAATAAATTTCAAATTTTCACGAAATTCCCTCTATTGGGGTTTTAGGAAACTCTATATTAAAATAAATTTTAATTTAAAACTCACCAAAGGAACTTTTGTTGCATTTGGAACCTACAAGTTGTATCAAAGCTATCACATTAAACTTTATATTAATTTATTTGATTATTTATTGTTTCACATTTAAAATTTAAGATTCATTTCATGTTTCAATTTGTTTATGATCTATTGTCTAAATCTATTCCTCCCCCTCTTAGTTTCTCACAAATATCACCAATATCAGTTAATAATTAATGATTTTTGCATATGAATATCCCATCTATAAGTTCCAATAATCTTGGGTGGATAAAAAAACACTATGTGTACTCCTTTGGTACACACTTTTAATCAATTTTCATTAAACAAGGATGCTTGTGTGGATTTTAGGCCATCTTGTAATAAGTGCACACAACATGCAATAAATGCACTATGTGTAGACTGGATAGGGTGGAACATGGATTTTTTTGAAGTACACATAATATATTTTGACTTTATGCCATGTAGTCTACATGTTTTCAAGATGGAAAACACAAGGTCAAACTGTTTTGTGTAATTAATGCATCGTGGGTATTTAATATATGGCACGTACATACTATAAAACCATATAACTATAATTACATGTTGTTTATCCTCTGTCCCTAGTGTATAGTTCATAAATATTAATGAGAAGTACACATAGAGTCCCTAGGCATGTACTGTGGATATTTTATGAAGATTTTTACACACCATATAGCAAGCTTGTACATGTCATGTACATTACCTGTTTACATGGAAGTTTTAAAATTAATTTATTTCTCCTTAAACCATATCCATTAAAGTTTCATGGGACATTAAATTGATAGTAAACACCATTCATTAGGTATTATATTATATTAAATGTTTACATAATTCTGTGTAATATCCGAGAGTATGAATCATGTGCGGTTATTACATCTTAAAGACTCAACGCATTAAATTTTTCTTACTAGAAAGTTTTCATCTGTCTCATGGGTAAATAAGTTAATAGTAAAGACCATGAAATTATGACATATATTGTGTACACAATATGTCATATGAGTACATTGTTTAAAATAAAACCATACTAAATTATTCACACCATTAGTCATTGGGATGATTCTAATTAAAAAGTTTTGTACAATTTTATTGAGTTTTTAAGTAAATAAATTTTTTATTTAAAATTATTGTAGTTGTAAACTTTTTGGATGATTGGATGAAATAAGATAAAATTAATTAATTTATTAATAAGATAATTAATAGAAGCAATTCATGTGTGTTTTATCTTATTAGTGAATGAATTAAAATGAATGCCAGCTAATTATTTTAAATGTATAATCATTTCATTTTTTGAATGATGGTGAGCTTGAAAATGAAAAATCTATGTGTTGAAATTATTTAATTTAATTTATTTCATATGTTTTCATTTATTTTTATTAAATTAAATTATATGGCTTATGAGTCATCCCTCCCTCAATTATTATGTTAGACCTACATGTCCAAGATTATTTATGTAATTCCCCTTAACTAATACATAGTTCTCCTCACCTATGTGTGATTTATAAATACATGTAATTAATGGAGTATCCCAAGGGTCATGGAGGTGGTTCAAGATAGAACCATAATGATTCCATCCCAAGTGATATTTTCATTGGCCATATGTTGGTATATTGTGAACTCATGAAATAAACCATTAGCTTAGCTCATGATCTGGTCATTTATTTATTTATTTATTCATGTCTGTTCATTATTTAATTTATAGATGCAAGACCATAGTCATATAAATAAATTAATTAAATTGAAAAGATATAATTTAAATAAATGGATTATGCATAAATGTTCTATCCAACATGGTTAATTAATTAGGTAAAACGATATAATATTAAAAATTCATATAAACGATAAATAAATATAAAATTTTATCATAATAAATTTAAATCCATAAATTAAATATTAATTCATATTTTTCCTTCCATTACATGATTAGGAATTAAACCAACTGAACAAACGTGTTTGAGAAACACTTACTGTGACACTTACTTTTAAAAGGGGAGTTATTATGAAGGTTTTGGGTTTAATTAACCATTACACATCAATAGGAGTATCCCTTTCTGAATTTGGTGTGATTTGGAAGGATGTGTTAAGGAAATACATTTTAGGATTTATAGATTGGGGATTCCGCTCAACAGATCAAGGAGTCGCAAGCCCGTTGTTGGAAAATACTTTCATACCTAAATAATTTCAAGTAGCTTGGCCAACCCTTATTGGGGTTATGTGAAGGGGAATATCCTTTCTAGTAGATTTGAAAAGAATATAAACATTATGAGTTCAATAGTGAGGGATATTAGGTCTTGATAAAATAGTAGAATATTTGAAAAATTTTAATTATTATTATTTCTCACAAAATTTATAATCATGAAAAGTAATAATAATATTCTATATTTAAATTTTAAAATAAATTGATATTTTATTATCCACACTATTACTATGATCTATATTAGAGAAAGACCATATCTTCATTGGACATAACTTATAGGAGTGGTTAAGACACCTTTGGGTTGAGCTGCACCATAAAATGAAATATTACATGTTAAAATCCTCTATGCCAAATATTCCTTCTAAGAAGGTGAGTGATGAAGAGTTAATTATCTATTAAAAACATATGAATGATGAATTAAATGTTCAATATTTGGTGCTATCATCTATTTTTAGTGAACTTATGTCGTCTAATGAAAACATGGTTTCTTATATCACACTCGACCATCTATGTGGCCAATACTAGGATAGAGATAGACAATAATGGTTTGAGATATCCAAGGATCTTTTTCAAATAAAACTTATATAGGGTTCCCTAACTGGGTCACACCTAGTTAAGATCATTGGATACATTGAGCATCTAGAGGTTATATGGTTCATATATCTTGAAGAACTGGACATCGATCTAATTCTTTCATCACTTGCTTAGAGCTCCTCCAATTTTGATGTCAAATTTAATATAATTTTTTTAAAATATCTCCTGGATTTTCTTACTCTTATTTACTAAGTAGATAAGAAAATAAACTGTGAAAAAACATTCATCCTTATGGTGAAAAAAAATAAAGGGATTGAAAATAAATCTAAGTCCAAATATTCTTCTCACCCTTCCAAGAAGATAAAGATAAAGGGGAAATAAAGGGAGCATGATTCTATTTGTTTCAAAAGTGTCAAGAATAGCCACTAGAAGAAAAACTACACCCATCCAAATAAGTAAGGGGAAGCTTCAGGTAAATTTTTTATCGAATGTAATTTATATGTTTATAAAAATTAGTTATTAGATACATATTTTTGTGTTGACATATGTACTCAAATATGGGAATCATGCAGATTAATAAATTTTAAACTAGGTGAGGTAGAACTACAAGAATCCAATAGAGCTAAATTTTTTGTTACAACTATTGGCGACCACCACCTCGCATTTCCAATCAAAATGATATTGGTTCTGAAGAATTCTTATTTTATTCCATATATTACAAAAAACATTATTTTTTTATATATACTTGAAATAGATGGTTTTATTTTCAAGTTTATATAAAAATGTTGCCACTTTTGTAAAGATAACATATGTTATGCTAAGAAAAATTTAAATAATGGTCATTATGTGTTGTAATACATAAATAATGCAATTGAAATTGACAATCAGACTAATTCACATTAATAACACCACACATAACCTTTCCAATACTAGCTATATAATATAAAAAAAAATTAAAAAATTTCAACAAGATAGATTTTTAGATTCATTTTAACTAAAACCACTTGGTGTATGTCATTCATGTTTACACGGTAAAATGACTAAATAATATTTCATAAGAATGGTGAATGGGCCAAAGATATTCCTGAAATATTTCATACTGATCTGTATGGACCATTTCATGTTGAATAAAGGGCTGGGTACTCATACATTATAACTTTTACTTAAGATTTTAATAGATATGGATATGTCTACTTAACAAGGTATAAGTTGGATTCCTTTGATAAATTCAAGGAATAAAAGAATTAAGATGAGAACCAGCTTGGTAAGAATATTAAGAAACTCAACTCAGACCATGGTAGATAATATCTTAATAATTAATTAATTGATTATTTATGAGATTTTGGGATCCTTTCTCAACACAATCCTCCTTATACACATCAATGGAATAGTGTAAGGGAATAGAGGAATCACACCATGTTAGAAATTGTGAGATAAATGAAGAGTCATTATACTTTTCCATTATCCTTTTAAGGATATGAATTAAAAATTATATCACACATACTAAACCAAGTACCAATTAAATTTATTAATTATATTCCATACAAACTTTGGAGTGGAAGAAAAAACATTTTGTCAAATTTACATGTATAGGGTAGTGAATTGTTTTTTATGGAAGCTTAAGCTATCAATCTTTCACCTCATGACCCAAAGTGTACCTTTATAGGATATCCCATGGAAATAAGTGGAAATTATATATAATAACCCTCATACAAAAATAGTTGTAAGACACACCTTATTATTTGAGAGGGATCACATCTCTAAAATAGATAGTGGGAGTGAGTTAGACTTTGATGTAGTACAAAAGAAAGATATAGAAGAGTTAGTATAAGAAGAGATTCTATAAATCATCATGTAAGAAGAGTTTTTTATAGAGATAGAAGTATTGTATAGGAGCACAAGAGAGGTTAGAGAACCATAATGATACGGTTTCTATTCACTAAAGACAGTGACCCATTATTAGTTGATAATAATGATCCTTTAACCTATAGGAAGAATTAAGTAGAAAAAATTCCATTAAGTGGAAACAATCCATGAATAATGAAATGTATTCCATGTACTAAAACCATGTTGTTGTTATTTTTCAGATCCTCCAGTGGATGTAAAACCTATTGGTTGTAAATGGGTATTCAATAATAAAATTTACTTGGAATGAAAAGTTAGTACCTATACAACATGACTGGTTGGAAAAGGGTTTAAATAGCATAAATTAAATTAATATGATGAAACTTTTTCACCAGTTTAAATGATAAAGTCCATCAAGATTCTACTTTCCATTAGGACCTTCCATGAATTTGAGATTTAGAAAATGGATGTAAAAATATCTTATTTTACTAGGAACCTTTAGGTATATGTCTATATGACACAACCTTAAGGGGTTTTGACTCCAAAGGATTCCAACAAAAAATTAAAATTTTAAAACTCAATTTATGGATTAAAATAAGAATCTAGGTCATGTAACATTATTTTTGATGAATCCATAATGGAATTGGGTTTCATAAAGAAAGAGTGTTGGACTTTTGTATCTAAGAGGTTTAGTGTAAGTTCTATCATTTTCTTAATAATGTATATTGATGAAATATTACTTATTAGAAATGAGATACCAATCTTACAGTCTATAAGTATTGGATGAATAGATGATTATCCATGATGGACTTAGGTGAGGAAGTATATATTCTAGGTATCATGATCCATACTGATAGATCCAAGAGGCTTCTCAACCTAATTCAACGTATATATATTGACAAGATATTGAAGTGGTCTGGCATGGAGAAATCCAAGAGGGGATTGTTGCTAGTTTTACAAGGAATTCATATTTCCAAGAAAATGTTCCCTCAGGAACTTGAGGAAATAAAAAAATGGAAAGGATTCCATATGTGTCAAAAATTGGGTTTGTCATATATGATATGATATATACTAGGCTAGATTTCACTTATGCATTAATAGTGCTATGCAGATATCAAGAAGACCTCAGTTACCGCCATTTGTTGGAAGTTAAGACTATCCTTATGTACCCTATCCATACTAAGGATATATTCCTAGTATATGGTGGAGATAAGGAACTAGTCATTAGAGGATATAAATATTCTAGTATCCAATTAGATTAAGATTATATGAAGTCATGAATGAGATATTTCTTCACTTTGAATAGAGGTGTTGTGATATGGAAGAGCTCAATGTTGGTTATGGTTGTAGAATATATAGAAGAATCCAATTATATTTTGGTTTTTGAGGAAAATAAAGATGAAATATAGATAAAAACTTCATACAATATCATGAAATAGTTCCTAGTAGTAAATATCTTGTAACACTCTATTGTGATAATACTATAGGACTGAACATTACCAAGGATCCAAGGTCACATTATTAGATTAAGCATATACTTCTGAAGTATCATATATTGAGGGAATTTTCTTAAAGAGGTGATAGGTTCTAATGAAAAGTATTTACATGGATGACAATATAGTAGAAACCTTGACTAAAACCTCAACTCCTCAGAAATATGATTATCATGTGAGGTAGAGGGGAATGAAAGCTGTAGGTAGATGCCTCTAGTCTATGTAGGAGTTTTTTAGAGTTGGTGTCTTATGAACAATTTTTTTTACATTGATTACATGTATATTCAATGATTTGAATATTAATAAAATATATTGTTACATATTACTCATTATTCTGCATGAATTTAATATAATAATGTCATATAGTATTTGTCGCATTGATAAGGCCATAGTAATTTTCTATTATAATGAGAAAACAGAAATGGAATTAAAATTTTATTAAATATAGTTCTATAGTCAAATAAAATTCTAAGACGGGACACATGAAATTTGAATTTCAGGTGTGAATACTCATAGTAGGATGGGAATTTCTTTCATGAATTCTCACATGGTAATCTCAAAGATGAGATATTATGAGAACATACCCATTAGTAGGAATTCTGTAGGTTTTGGTTTCATTGAATATTCTTATCTATGAGTGTGTGTAATGGTCCATAGACATTAATATTATCATTTATGCATGTCATAAATCATACAATTAAATTAAATAATGAAAATCATCATGGCATATTTTGGTGAGAAGTAGGGTACATTGGTTGCATTACAAATGACATATTATTAATGGATAACATGAGAATGGATCTGTCCCTTCCATCTTTATGAAAGTTGATATCTCATTACTTTTATTAGAAAAGAACCATATTATTATATTCTATGGACATGGTGTAATGACATGTCTACTTCAAATAGTCAAATAATTATGTATCAAGTATACAGGTTGGCGACATGAATGTGCAACCTGGTTGATGACATATTATGATAAATGGGTTATCTTATATAGAGATAATTCATATGTGGTTGTTATTTTTGATGTATTAAGTTCTTTCTCTTGGGGTCCTTGACCCACTAATAGATAGTAGTCATGGACTTTATGAAAATCCTCCTAATTACAATGATAAGAAAAATATTATAGTGTCACACACTAAGTGCTTCAGTTGATCTTGATTATATTCTATTTTAATTTAATTAATGGAATAAATATTATTCCCAAGACCAAGGATAAATTTTATTCACATTTTATCAATAACAAATATTTATTGATGAACTGAATATTTACTCTAAATATTTATTTGGGTTTTCAATAAATTCTAGAGGGGTTCGAATAGACTAAGATTATATTTGATAAAAAATATTAATTTAAGGTTGGTTAAATAATATTTTTTTATTACGCATGTTAGTGAAATCGTTCCATAAAATAATAATAATAATAATAATAATAATAATAATAATATTATTATTCTAGAGTGGATTTTTATAAAGGTTATTATATTATTTATGGTCCGGCATGCAATTAAATAATATTTTAACCTATTCTCTAATTCTATAAAGTGATGGTGATGTATATTTTTTAGGGTTAATCGAGAAATAGAGAATCATTACACAACAAAGTATTTATATCTCGAATTCATTTATCTCTATCCCTCTCAATAATGAGAAACCCAAGAGAGATTCCTTCAAGATTGAAGGATGAGTGATCAACACAAATGATACAAGACAACTGATTCTCTGCACAAGCACCTAGAAATTAATTAGCATTGATTGGAGAACAAAGGAGCACATGTGGATCTCCACTAGAGGGATTCTACACTTAGATCCATGTGTCACAAAAAAGGTAATATAGAAAAGGGTTTTTTGATGATCTCCATCTACATTGAATAAAGGATCCCAACATAAGGTTAATCAATTCTTCAGATAAAAATAAATTAACTGTAAATTTTTGTGTAAGATCCTATATTGGGGTTTTGGTAAACCCTAAATTAAAATAAATTTTAATTTAATTCCCACCAAAGGCACTTCCACTATGACTAGAACCAATATATATAACATACACACAAACATATATTTTATAAATGTATTTAAAATAATTATATGTATATATGAATAAAAAATGTATGTAAATATATAAATAAATAGAAATGTCATAAAATATTTTACAAAAAAAATTGGAGAAGTGATAAAGGGATTCCAAATGAATAAGGAATGTCAAAGGATCGAGTCTAGGAACATATGCTGGTGAACAAGTATCTAGGGAGTGGAGAAATGATAAGAAAGTGGAATTGTGAGTAATGAAAATGGGGGTGTGTGAGGGTGTTTGTGGGGGTATGAGGTGGATCTGGGTGGGAATCACTCAAAAAATAATATTTTTTTTTCAAATTTTACCAGCACTAAAAAATGTGTTAATAAAGGAAGTCCTTAATAGTACTAAAAAACATTGATAAAGGTTTCCTTTAATGATGCTTTTATTTTAATGTTGATAAAATCACCCTTTATCAGTTCTTTTTTCTAGAACTAAAAAAGGGGGCCTTTATTAGTGATAAAATAGTGATGATAAAAGAACCCTTTGTCGATACTTTTTTTAGCATTAATAAAGGTAGAGACTTTTAATTATGTTTTTCATAAAAATATTTTCTAGCTCTAATAAAGGCCATTTATAGTTCATTTAAATGTGTGATCTCTAGTAGTGCTTCCCATAACAAGTGGTATCATAGCTGAGTTCATCAATTCTAAATATGTACTTGACTAGATTATAGTTTGATAAATTTTATGGAGAGAATTATATCAATTTATAGATATTGAAAATGAATTATTTTTTTGTCTATAATGGTCTTGATGACGATTAGAATGGATCTAGTAGGAATATTACCAATTTTTATTCTATATGAGATACCATGAACTCTTTTGAGGATATTGAACCTATTATTTCAAAGAAACCACATTCTCTATTATTGTTGACCATAGGTGATGAGGTTTTGAGAAAAGTAGATCATGAGTACTCTTCCTTAGTAATGTGTCTTAATCTAGAGCATCATTACATAACTAGATCACTTTTAGGAATGTTATAAAATAAAATGTATCTTTATAATTTCAAAATGGGTCCATAAACCTCTGTGCAGAATCATTTAGATAGTTTTAGTAAGATGATATTAGATTTAGCTAATGTAGATGCTCAAATTGCAAATGAGTACCATGATTGTTTATTTTTGAATTACTTAGATAAATCTTTTAATCTAGTTATATATTCCATGATGTATGGTAGAGATTATATCACTTTAGGGAAATTAAATTCAATTGTCTTGTCTAGGGATATTCAAGTTAATGGTTTAAATATAGAGGGAAGTTGGGTGAAGTTTGGGCCTGAGTTTTTGAGTGAGAAGTCTCAACCCAAAGGTAAAATAAAAGAAAAATAGGATGGTAGTTTGTTTAAAAAGATAAATTTCAATCAATGTGAAAATACCATCCACATTATGAGATATTTTCATAAGATTTCATCCTAAGATAATATGGATCAATTTTTTTTGGAATACTCCACTTTTGATAGTATCAAGGTTCTCTAAGTCTATATAAAATCATTTTGTATAGAGTAGGTATAGATTTAAGTTTCATTTATTATATGTTCATAATACTGTATTTTCATGTGATTTTTATGGACCCTCGGTTGGAAGAGAGGGTGTGGATATGGAGTGTTTTCTCAGCTATTTGGGTTTAGGTGGAGACTTTTCTCATATCAGATTACTATTTTATGCTATTTTATTTATTATTTCATTTACAACCATATCAATTTTGAGTTTTTTATACTTAGAAGTGTTGTTTTACATGTTTATTTTCTATTAGTGAAATTGGATATTGATGTGGTTTCATTGTGCTCCATACAAGAATGAGAGATTTAATTGAGACCTTTGATGGAATCTGTGTAGTTGGTTATAGGTATACAAGTGGAATCTTAGGTAAGTGAAGGCATGGGTTTTTGTTAATGAATTTTCTTAAATTATTTGTTTTTTTTTTCAGCGTGTTTTAGTAGTTTCTAGCAGTATATGTATTGGTATGGAAATACATGTGCCACTGTGGTACATTCTAGGAAGTTGGTCAGTCTCATTTAATTAGGTTTGAGTTTAGGGTCTTCATTGGTAAAGATTATCTGAACTAGCTAATAGGTTAGGCTCATACAATACTAGAAGAACTTCAGTCATATTTTTTTTATAATTTATTCTGTAAGGTATACATTTTTAAAATTTTAAATGTTTTTCTATTAGAAATTAATATACTTAGTTTTTTATTTTTTTATTCCATGAATAATCTCTAATTTCATGTTTTTTTTAATAATTTTAGTTTTATTAAAATTAGATTTGGTGTGGGAGTTGAATGGTACCCATATATGAGAATCGACTTAACTTTACGCATCAGTGGATTGACCCTTACATGGGTATAGTACTCAGGTTACTTACCGTTACCTAAGTAAGGGTACCCTTTTTTGGCTATGTTTTTTTTCTCACCACCCATACACAGTGGTTGACTGACTTTTATGTAGTGGTTGATCAACTCTCACATAGTTGGGAAGTGGGACCACTTACATTTATATAGCATGATGAGGGTCCTTACACAGTTTTGGTCATTCAAGATCTACTAAAATGACTTCTTCAGAAAGATCCTTGACCGAAAATGTGTCATGATAATATTTAGTTTGTTTGAGGAATTTTATTCTATACTGAGTGAGATAGAATTTAAATATCAGAGAAGTTTAAAGCCGAGAGAGATCTAAAGAGAGGGGAAGGAGATGATCTAGTTTGAGGGATCCTTTCAAGTCTTATTACAAATAAAACTCATAGTTTAATCTATTATGTTGGTTCTAAAGGAGATATCGTCATTGTGTGAATTTTTAGGTGGATTAATGTGGCCACAATAGTTTATAGTGTTTCTTCAATAGGTGAGGTCAAACCCTGGTAAGGGGGTTTTGAAATGGAATTTATTTTTCTTGTCAATCATTTTTTCCTAGTGTGTTATTGATTATTCTTTATTCATTCCTAGAAATTGACATTGAATTTTATTCCTATAGTTTGATCTGTTATCATAGTGTTTCCCTTTTCAAGTTTCTCTATTGTGAGTTTCTATTTATTCATTTTCTTTATAATAATAAAGTGGTTTGGGTGGGGTTATTACTGTGGAGTAGGACTTAAATGTCTAAACCATGTAAATCATGTGTTCTTTTTTCTTTCCATCATTTTATTATTCACACTATGGTTATTTTTATACTGTTGTTCCCATAAACTTTACTTTTTTTTGTTCAATATATCTTTCTTATCAAAGCATATTTTCTCTCATATCCTTTTTTATTATGTGGTGGGTCATGTGATATTTCCACCTATAGTATAGTATTTTTTCCACTCTCACCATTAAAATATGATTATGAAAATAGTAATAAATATTTAAAGTGTTAAATTAATTTGAGACTCAATTGAATAAGCGAGAAGAGGAGATAATGTGGATCCCAGTGCGAGTGTTACCTAAAACCCTATAAAAGCCAACAGTGGGTAACGAGTTGTGGAATTAATAATTGTATATTATCCCATGTGATCCATTAGGTACCTAGTAGCCTAACAACATGTATCTAATGGTAGTTAAATTATCTTGACAATTTAGTTATTTTACAAGCAGGTTCCCAATGATTGTATAGTGTGCATCCAGTGGTTTAAGATATGAAATATTGATAAATTTCTATATTTTTTGTATATCTAAGTGATATTTATTTACATTATATAATTAAATATTTTATATAATTTTAACATTATTAATATTCACATAATATTCTTATAACGCTCATATTAGTTATTGGTAAGTGATTGATTATGATTTAGTTGGGTGAGATTAAAGGAAGATAGAAAATAAGTTGAAGAAATAGATTTATTTTAAAATTCAAATTTGGAAGTTTTATAAATTTCAACGGTATTATTTTAAAAAAGTACGTTATATTATTTTTAGGGTTAATTAAACACCCAAATAAATGATAAATTTTAAGATATTCTTTATGAGAATTTAAATAATATGTTTCAAGTGTTGAATTAAATATTAGTGTGCACAAGTTAGAGGAAAAATTCTATATTCCATCTAGAATATTTTTCTTCTAAATTATTTTATTTCATTTTAACAATGTGAGTTTCTATTTTAAAAATATAAAATAATAAATGAACATTAAAGTTTCATCTTAGGTAATTATGGTGGAATTTATATTAGAAAAATATAATTACCATAGTTTAATATGAACATCATTTATGAGATGTATAAATTTATTTATAGACTTTGATGACGTTCATCATTATGTTAAAGAATGGTCTTCTTGAACTTTTTATGAAAGATTAATCATATTGTGTATCCCTGTTTTTTATTTTTTTTTCATCTAGTTATAATCTTCTAGTAGCATGTTAATATTTATTAGGATAAATTTTTAGGGTTTTGATGGGACAGTTTTATTTACTATAAGAGAAATACCCTTTTTTAGCACTCTAAAAGGGATTTCTCAATGCTAAACAATCATTGAGAAATTCAGTGCTCAGAGGGGGGTCTCGGTGAAAAAAATGTACAGAAAAAGGGTCACATTCTCATTTCTATATAATAACTAATAAATAGAGTTTTTTATCACCATTTTATCACTAAGAAAGGAAACCACATTTTCATTTCTTTTATAGTGCTGATAAAGTTCACACTAGACTGTCCCAATAACATTTTAGTGATTCAATGACCCAATAAAAAAACAATAGCAATATAAAATTAAATAAGAAAAAAAATCAACATAATAAATTTGCAAGTCCATAAAATTTAATAAATAAATAAATATCATTATTTGACAGCATATTTGTACATTAATTTATTGTTACATGATTAGTAAATACAATAATGTTGAACCCACTTTGTGTTAGTATTGTATTTGTTTTCAATATGTGCAAAGGATATAAGTGAAAATCATGATGTTAACATGTGATAGGGGTGAAGATCTTGGATAATTGGAATTATTAATATTTTTTATAACTAAATAAGAGTTCCTAGTCAAGATACTATGATGAGAAATGAAATGTGAATATTATATATGTATAAATGATTACATTGAGGCTTGGAAGTGTTATGATGTGATGAAATTATGCATATAGAAAAGGAATATTCGGAAGTTATTAGAAATTGACGAGTATAATCTTTTGGAGTAATTTTATGAGTTGATGGATGTGATACCATGATATTTAAGAAGATTTATTCAATTAATATAATTTTTTTTAAATATTCCACTACTTGTTATTTCATATGTATATATGGTTAAGGATGAATTGGGGAATATAAATATATTTTCTTCAATTTGTATATAGGTAGTTATCTTATATTGAGACACACAAGGATGATGTTAGAAGAGTTCTATAATAATAAACCATGTATAAAATGCTAATATTTGAGGTTGATGTGATTATTTGATCATGAATTCTTTTGATGATTAATTGTGATGATTGGTGTGCTAATATTAAATCTAAAGGCTAGTACTAATGTTGAGAGTAATGTCTAAAATTTTGTTTTATCTAGAATGCCTCATTTTTTTATTAAGTCTTAGGAAGATTTTGAGTTGAAATGGATACCTATATAATGGTAAATCTTAGTTTATGTATGTTTCATAAGGGTAATTACATATTGTATAAATTTGAACAAAAAATTACATGAGATACATAAAGATACATAATGAATAAGATGATGCATCAAGATAAAGTGATAATTTTACTATTTGTGTAAAGGTATTATCTAACTTATGTAAAGGTTACACCGAGAATTGGTTTCTATAAAAAGGTTTTTCAAACTCTATGTAAAGATAATCCAAAATTTCATGAGTTTTGTAAAGTAAAGAAAAATATTTAATAAATCAACCTAAAGGGACTGAGGATAATTATGAATGTTCATAAAGGTATATAGGAATATCAGACACTACATAATAATGAAATCACTCTATGGTTGATTATCCTAAATGAACTTCATCTGTGATGGCCACTTTACATGATAGATCTTCATGTTCATAAGTTTTTACATGTGGTCGATCCTCATGGAAGATCTTTATTTGAAATTGTCACTTTACACATTAAATCTTCACAATAAATAGGTTATATATATGCAGTTGATCTATTGAGCTGAAAAACCTATAAGGTCTCTTTTCTACTGTATAGTTTATCTTAAGAACTTAGAATTTATTTGAGAGTGAATAAAAGGATAATTTACTCAGATGATTAAATTGAGATGTTATTCATGGATCAAACATCATGAAAATCACATGATCATGATCCTAGATGAGATAAAAATGGGTTAAACTATATGATATAGAAGAAGTTAATGTTCAGAGATTTCCATGCCAAACAATGAGATTCCACATCACCATGCTTACATGGAAATATCAACTGAACTTAAAGTGTAAATTTTGTATTATATTTAATTGAATAGGAGTCTATAATAATTAAAATATCATTTTAATGAAACAAAACAATCCTTCATCCAGTTTTTTATGAAAAAATTGAATTAAATATTTGTCTCAGCGATTCTAAGTTGGAATTAGTCAATACAAGACCCTGAGATCTAAGGAAATTTCCCTAAATATTATGGAAAAAATATTTGTGAAAATATGTGTGAATATATAATTATAGGATCTTGATAAAATGATGAGATATGATATTATTTTTTTCATCGTTTACATTCTCATAGTTGAAGAAGAAGAAAGAGTTCCAGTTTTTTCCTTGCACACTGAAGAATTCGAAGTAGGAGAAGGAGAAATCATTCTAGCTTAATGATCATACTCATGATGAGATATTGAGAGATATAGCCTATAGTCACCATTATCTATAAAAGTATGAATAAGATTCAGTTTGTACATGCTACTATAGATCATATCTCAATATTTATAGTTGATAAAAATAGCCTATATTCATCTTATATAGAATCCCAAGGAAGCCAGAGGAATCCAATATGATTGTTGAAAGTGAGGAATAAGACCATTAATATAGTCCATGAGGGACACAAGCCACAATCGGTGTTCATTATTCAAGGAGGTTCAAGTCTATTCTTCTATACAATGGGACTATAATCCCTCACTTTATTTATACCTCTTTGGTTCTAGGATAACGATTTCAAGATCATACCATTTCTCATGCATTCTTTGATAATAAGAAGGAATTTTTCACATTGGATAATAACCATGATATACCAGGGATGTAGTCATTATTTGGGAGTCAAACCTAATTAAAAAACCCAATGTTCTCTTATGTTGATTTACTATTCTATACTAGTATACTAACCACACTAGAGAAAGATAAATTGATATCAAATCAATAAAAAGTGAAGAGGTGACAAAGGGTTAAAATTAAAATTGGAATAAAAGTATACCAACACTAATTTACCCCATCCTAGTATTGGTAACTCTCAATAATCATAATAAATTATATATTGATTTTTAAGAAAATTACATGAATACAACTAGACAGGAGTCATTTTCTAATAATATAGGATATTGACCACGAGGTGGTGCCCTTGTCTGTCAATGAATTGTAAATGATAATATAGCCTGTCTCTACTACACCTAGGATAATTTTACTATTCTTAGGCAGGAGGAGGCCGATAATCATCACTATAGATTTATCTTACAAGTAATGATCATTTCCATAGTAGGAAGATAATGAAGTAAGAACTGATCCCCCAGAATCTCGAATAACACCACCACCCCTCATGTTTCCCATTGCACACGATCCATCCGCATTTAGCTTAGGCCATATAGGAGGAGGATTCCAATATACCTAGTGCCCCTATCTTTCCCTGGTAGTGGTAATATTGATATTATTACCTACCTTGAGTGGACTCAGTGTGGGTGATTCATGCCAGTCTTTACATAGCTGGGCCATATCAATCAATATATTCCTGACCCTTTCTATCATAGCTCTTTGTGAGAAGATAACCCACTTTTGATTAGCCCTATTCTGATCATTCCTGATGCACCAACATCATACAAAAAACACCAAGGAATAATCCTTTATCTCATGGCCCTTAACAACCACACCATGAATGAATCTTTCAACAAATGGAGAATCCAATATCTATTTGGTGGAAATGCCTATAAAATCTTCAAAAAAAGTCCACACTACACAAGCCCAATCCACTTTTAAAATAATATGTTCCAGAGTCTCCTCTCTACTCTTCATAAAACATGTGCATCTAGATTTCAGATGAATTCCCACTCTTTTGACATTATCATCATTGTATAACGCATAATTTCTAATTCTACACACAAGAAAATTATACTTAACAGGGCATTATTTTCACCATAGAGTTCCTCCTCATCCATCATCTATATCTATGGTCATCATTAAAATCTTTTATATAGTAATCACCTAAGATATATGAGATGAAAATGAAATTTTATGGTTCTTCATTAATATAAATAAGGTCAAATATATCCCATTTGATACTATCTGAGACATTCATGATAAACATTATATGAATGCTTGTGTAATAGAAGGAAATTTCAGAAATGGGGAAGCCTAGAAACCTGAGCCTGGAGCCAACCCAGTTATGATGAAAAAATGATATCTCTCCTCTCTCCATTATCTATCTGGAATACAACTATAGGGTTGTGAAATGAGGGACAATCGTGGAACATAAAGCAAAGGAGTGCTCAGCTGATTTCTCCTCATTATACCTATATTTAGAATCCATAAATCTTCCCCAAATAGATCATGCCTGAATTACTTTCCAAGAGATCCTTTCATTCATTCCATGTAGTGTTTCAGATATATTCCTCATGTGAAACATGTTTTTCAAAAAATGTCACTTTTAAAATGAAAAAGTTTCACTTTTGGTCATTCTAACTACATCGAGAGTCATAATTTCGTGAGGTTCATTATTACATTCCATTAACGAATCAATGATTATTTTCCTATAGTTTTATGATATTATAATGTCATCTTATTGGAATTGATCATGAGATTCTTATTTTGAACTAAAATGTCACTGTAAAATTAAACACATGTGTTTTCATTAATTCTAAACATGCCACATGTTAGAATGATGTGTGGTTCATTCTTATATTTCAAAAAGGAATCAGTAGTCATTATCCTATAGTTTCCTGAAAATCTAAGAGTGTTTTATTAGAATTGAGCACGTGATGCAAGTTTTCAAAATAAATGTCACTTTTAAATTATAAAATAAATATTTTTAGCCATCACAACCATACTGAGAAATAGAATAGAATGTGTCTCATTCCTATATTTTACAAATGAATCAAATATTCATATATTAAAATTTTATGATAATACAATCTAATTTTTATTTAGTTGATCATGTAATGCATGTTTTGAACTAAAATATCTTTTTAAATTTAAAAGAATTATTTTTTCATTCATTCTAACCACACCACATATTAAAATTATTTTTGGATTATTCTTACATGATGAAAAAGAGTCAACAATAATTTTTATACAATTTCAAAACAATATGAGTGCGTTTTCTTTTAATTGAAAATGTGATGAATGTTTTTAACTAAATTTTTAATTATAAATCGAAAAAGACACACTTTTTTTTCATTCCAACCACATTGAGAGTTATAATGAAACGTGGTCCATTTTTATATGCCAAAAATAAATCTACAATTATTTCCCGACATTTTCATGATAGTAAAATCTTGTTTTCTCATAATTGATCATTTAATGCAATCTTTGAAATAAAACATCACCTTCTAAATAAAATCATATATTTTTAGTCATTCCAACCACACCACACATTGAAATAGCATATGGTTCATTTATTTATGTCTCAAATGAATAAAAAACCATTTAAGTAGAGTTTCAAGATGATTTGAGCACATTTTCTCAGTGATGTGTATGAGGCATAGTCTTTGTAACTTTTTAAAGCATAAAATAGAAAAAATTAACTTTTCTTCATTTTTACCACAACACGTGTCTAAAATATGTGAGATTCATTATTATATGGCACAAATTAAACAAATGTTATTATATAACACCCTATATTTTAGGAAATATTTACCTTCCTTAATATATATGACTATTACAATTAAATAAGTTTATATATACATACATATATATATATTAAAGGAAATAAACTTTATTATAAAATAAGTCTTATGAGATATGAATCAAACTAACAACACTTTATTCATTCATATTGAAAGATTGAAAAAAAAATTAAATACCCTGAATTATTACATACCATGAATTATTTCATACCTTGGTTGATTGAATCCCTTAAAAGTCCATAAACTAAAATGGGATAATAAATATAATATAATAAAATCTTTACAACAAGAAAACCCTCTAGATCATCTTCAACCTCAAGAACCACCAATATTTGAACTGAAACTACCATGTGAAAGGAAATAATGAATAGATAATTCATCCTATTTAATATGGAATTATAGGTGTTTCTTTTTAAGTTAGATTGGAATTAATGGATTATTTTAGAAAGGCTATATATAGGAACAAAATTTGATTATTATAAATATGGTCTTGTAAAATTTGGTCATTAGAAATATGATTGTTGTAGATAAGGTCATCAGATATACACATATCCAATAGGTATACTAATGTTGTGTATTTTTAGTAACAAATTTAAAATAATATATCTAAAAAATAAAAAATAAAAAATATTGTATTAAATTAATATATTTTATTATAAAAATAATTTTATATGTTATATATTATTATTAAAGAATTAATTTAATTAAATAATGAGATTTGTATTTAATACAAAATTATTTTTAATATACGTAATAAAATAAATTAACAATCATCTCATAGTTATTACTTGGGAATTACCAATAATAACTTCATTTTAAGAAAAAATAACTTTTTTCAAAAAAATTATCATTTTAAGCATTATGTGATCCTATATTAAAATTAATCAACATTTAAAATGGATTTTAATAAATTGTATTTCATATTTTAATTATTATATCAAAATTTTATAATAATTCCATCATTATTTTTAACATATAAATGAGTTATCGAAGTAAATATTATTTACCAAGGTAAAAAAATTATTTTTTAAAGAATGGTTTTTTGCAAAAATTTATGTATCTTTTAAACAAATTAATTAAAATTTTCAATTTTAGAAGATTAAACTAATATGGTAAAAAAAATATTAACACTCTTTAGTTATTAATTGATATGAAATTGGTTTAGGAGATCCTAAAGATTATAAATACATTTTTCTACAAAAAATATTTCTCTATATAATATATATTTTAATTTAAAAGTTGATTTTTACAAATTAAGACATTGAAATAAATTAAATAGAGTAAACATTTGAATTGATAATGTAAACATTATATAGAATGGGTCATATTATATTTTTAGTAAAAAAATTAAGTTCCATGGTTAATTTTTATTCAGGTTAATAAGGGTAAAAAAGGGTAACATAAAGTGGAAAATTTTATACTAAATTAACTCAACAAAAAAACCCTATAGAAGACCTTTGTTAGGTTTTAAAGTCATACCAACATGTTTCACAAAAATATTTTCACCTAACTCACCTAAATATATTGAAATTATATTCTCACCCCTCACCCATCATTCAATTTCAAGGGAAGGTTCCTCTATTTCACCTATAAAAAGAGATCAATTCCACCCAATTCAAGACACACTTAGTATTCTAATTCTGTTTGATCCCATGAAAACTTTCCTTCTCTTATAATCATCTTCCATTTTTATAATCCTTTGGTAGTAATAATTTATATAAAGCCCTCAATTTTCAATAAGTCTCCAAGATAAGTTTCAAGTTATCAACATGAGTATTAATCACTCTATAGCCTTGTTTCTTATTTATCTTAATTCTTGAAACTCATTATTACAAGAATATATAATGAAATAATTATCATTAATATAATTCAATTTCATTATATTTATGGAATAATCATTTTCTACCTTCCTCCAACCATTTGGAAAAATAAAACATCATTTCTGGGCACATGTGGTATACCACATCCATGGAAAACATATTTAAATTTTCATCAATTTTATAGTGTATATTTGAACAGATATATACATACATAAAATTTTATAATGTATTTCTGGAAAATTATGAATAAAATTTAATTTTCAAATGAAAATTTTAATATTCCAATAGAAATATTGAATGATTATTCTTAATGAAAATTTACATTGAAAATTTATATTGTGAACTTCCAATGTATACTTCCAACACATGGTATGGAAATTTCAAATTAACAGAGAAAATATCTACATAAAATTTAATTTCTAATAGAGACTTCCAAAATTCCAATAGATATTTTAAATGAAAATATTAAGTGAAAAAAATTATTTACCAATGTGAAATTTTACACTGTAAAAATCTTGTGCGTATTTATAATCTAAATTTTGAGTGTAAATTTATAGTGAAAACATTATATGTAAATAATACATATATTTAAATAATGTATAAAAATAAAAAATGTATATATTTATTCACTTATATATATATATATATCATTTAAGTTTGTTTATATTTATATATTTACATTATTTATATAAATACTTGCACACACACATGAATTCATGTATACATAAAAATTTACACTAAACATAAATAAACATTTTTTTATTTTAATTTATATATGTGTATTTTTTATTAATCTTATTTTATTAATATTGAATTATATCAATAGATAACAAATTTTAATATTCCTGACAATATATATATAGAATATTAAAATTATATACTTATAAATATATATTATTGATAGTTACACATTATTTTTTTCTTTATTTATATCTATTATTCATAACTATATATGTGTATATAAACATATTTTTTTATAAATTTGGGTTTACCTATTTTTATTTTAATACATAAAAAACATATAAAAATATAAATATATAACCATTATAATAATTTTTATAAATATAAAATAAATATACTTATAATAAATATGTAATGAATAAAAAATCTATAAGTTTTGTGGTACACTAAATTGGAAAGAAGTACATTTTTGGAAATCTATTAATACTCTTATAATGAATTTTCAAAAATATGAAAAGAAGATTTAAATAATCTACCATCACTTCAAATTTTTAAACTATATTTCCTTCATAACATATACTATTTAAATTCAAGTATATATAAACACAATAATACTAGCACAAAGTGAATACATGTTTTTAAATATTAAAAGTTGTGTGTGTGTGAAATACTTAAATTTACAAATAGAAATACATAAATTTGTTATTTCATATATGTAAAAACACATGAAAATTATATTAATAATATATAAACTTTTTATATTTTATATATATACCACCAATTCCGATTTTATTAAATTTTATGGATAACCCAACTTTTTAACTTATTTGAGAGAGAATTAAGATGAGAACCATCTTGGTAAGAATATTAAGAAACTCAACTCAGACCATGGTAGATAATATCTTAATAATTAATTAATTGATTATTTATGAGATTTTGGGATCCTTTCTCAACACAATCCTCCTTATACACATCAATGGAACAGTGTAAGGGAATAGAGGAATCACACCATGTTAGAAATTGTGAGATAAATGATGAGTCATTATACTTTTCCATTATCCTTTTAAGGATATGAATTAAAAATTGTATCACACATACTAAACCAAGTACCAATTAAATTTATTAATTATATTCCATACAAACTTTGGAGTGGAAGAAAAAACATTTTGTCAAATTTACATGTATAGGGTAGTGAATTGTTTTTTATGGAAACTTCAGCTATCAATCTTTCACCTCATGACCCAAAGTGTACCTTTATAGGATATCCCATGGAAATAAGTGGAAATTATATATAATAACCCTCATACAAAAATAGTTGTAAGACACACCTTATTATTTGATAGGGATCACATCTCTAAAATAGATAGTGGGAGTGAGGTAGACTTTGATATAGTACAAAATAAAGATATAGAAGAGTATGTATAAGAAGAGATTCTATAAATCCTCCTGGAAGAAGAGTTTTTTTATAGAGATAGAAGTATTTTATAGGAACACAAGAGAGGTTAGAGAACCATAATGATACGGTTTCTATTCACTAAAGATAGTGACCCATTATTAGTTGATAATAATGATCCTTAAACCTATAGGAAGAAGTAAGTAGAAAAAATTCCATTAAGTGGAAACAAGCCATGAATAATGAAATGTATTCCATGTACTAAAACCATGTTGTTGTTATTTTTCAGATCCTCTAGTGGATGTAAAACCTGTTGGTTGTAAATGGGTATTCAATAATAAAATTTACTTGGAATGAAAAGTTAGTACCTATACAACATGACTGGTTGGAAAAGGGTTTAAATAACATCAATTAAATTACTACGATGAAACTTTTTCACCAGTTTAAATGATAAAGTCCATCAAGATTATACTTTCCATTAGGACCTTCCATGAATTTGAGATTTAGAAAATGGATGTAAAAATATCTTATTTTACTAGGAAACTTTAGGTATATGTCTATATGACACAACCTTAAGGGGTTTTGACTCCAAAGGATTCCAAAAAAAAATTAAAATTTTAAAACTCAATTTATGGATTAAAATAAGAATCTAGGTCATGTAACATTATATTTGATGAATCTATAATGGAATTGGGTTTCATAAAGAAAGAGTGTTGTACTTTTGTATCTAAGAGGTTTAGTGTAAGTTCTATCATTTTCTTAATAATGTATATTGATGACATATTACTTATTAGAAATGAGATACCAATCTTACAGTCTATAAGTATTGGATGAATAGATGATTATCCATGATGGAATTAGGTGAGGAAGTATATATTCTAGGTATCATGATCCATACTGATAGATCCAAGAGGCTTCTCAACCTAATTCAACGTACATATATTGACAAGATATTGAAGTGGTTTGGCATGGAGAAATCCAAGAGGGGATTGTTGCTAGTTTTACAAGGAATTCATATTTCCAAGAAAATGTTCCCTCAGGCACTTGAGGAAATAAAAAAATGGAAAGGATTCCATATGTGTCAAAAATTGGGTTTGTCATATATGATATGATATATACTAGTCTAGATTTCACTTATGCATTAATAGTGCTATGCAGATATCAAGAAGACCTCAGTTACCGCCATTTGTTGGAAGTTAAGACTATCCTTATGTACCCTATCCATACTAAGGATATATTCCTAGTATATGGTGTAGATAAGGAACTAGTCATTAGAGGATATAAATATTCTAGTATCCAATTAGATTAAGATTATATGAAGTCATGAATGAGATATTTCTTCACTTTGAATAGAGGTGTTGTGATATGGAAGAGCTCAATGTTGGTTATGGTTGTAGAATATATAGAAGAATCCAATTATATTTTGGTTTTTAAGGAAAATAAAGATGAAATATGGATAAAAACTTCATACAAGATCACGACATAGTTCCTAGTAGTAAATATCTTGTAACACTCTATTGTGATAATACTATAGGACTGAACCATACCAAGGATCCAAGGTCACATTAGTAGATTAAGCATATACTTCTGAAGTATCATATATTGAGGGAATTTTCTTAAATAGGTGATAGGTTCTAATGAAAAGTATTTACATGGATGACAATATAGTAGAAACCTTGACTAAAACCTCAACTCCTCAGAAATATGATTATCATGTGAGGTATAGGGGAATGAAAGCTGTAGGTAGATTCCTCTAGTCTATGTAGGAGTTTGTTAGAGTTGGTGTCTTATGAAATTTTTTTTACATCGATTACATGTATATTCAATGATTTGAATATTAATAAAATATCTTGTTACATATTACTCATTATTCTGCATGAATTTAATATAATAATGTCATATAGTATTTGTCGCATTGATAAGGCCATAATAATTTTCTATTATAATGAGAAACCAGAAATGGAATTAAAATTTTATTAAATATAGTTCTATAGTCAAATAAAATTCTAAGACGGGACACATGAAATTTGAATTTCAGTTGTGAATACTCATAGTAGGATGGGAATTTCTTTCATGAATTCTCACATGGTAATCTCAAATATGAGATATTATGAGAACATACCCACTAGTAGGAATTCTGTAGGTTTTGGTTTCATTGAATATTCTTATCTATGAGTGTGTGTAATGGTCCATAGACATTAATATTATCATTTATGCATGTCATAAATCATACAATTAAATTAAATAATGAAAATCATCATGGCATATTTTGGTGAGAAGTAGGGTACATTGGTTGCATTACAAATGACATATTATTAATGGATAACATGAGAATGGATCTGTCCCTTCCATCTTTATGAAAGTTGATATCTCATTCCTTTTATTAGAAAAGAACCATCTTATTATATTCTATGGACGTGGTGTAATGACATGTCTACTTGAAATAGTCAAATAATTATGTATCAAGTAAACAGGTTGGTGACACGAATGTGCAACCTGGTTGATGACATATTATGATAAATGGGTTATTTTATATAGAGAGAATTCATATGTGGTTGTTATTTTTGATGCATTATGTTCTTTCTCTTGGGGTCCTTGACCCACTAATAGATATTAATCATGGACTTTATGAAAATCCTCCTAATTATAATGATAAGAAAAATATTATAGTGTCACACACTAAGTGATTCAGTTTATCTTGATTATATTCTATTTGAATTTAATTAATGGAATAAATATTATTCCCAAGACCAAGGATAAATTTTATTCACATTTTATCAATCACAAATATTTATTGATGAACTGAATATTTACTCTAAATTTTTATTTGGGTTTTCAATAAATTCTAGAGGGGTTCGAATAGACTAAGATTATATTTGATAAAAAATATTAATTTAAGGTTGGTTAAATAATATTTTTTTATTACGCATGTTAGTGAAATCGTTCCATAAAATAATAATAATATTAATAATAATAATATTATTATTATTATTCTAGAGTGGATTTTTATAAAGGTTATTATATTATTTATGGTCCGGCATGCAATTAAATAATATTTTAACCTATTCCTTAATTCTATAAATTGATGGTAATGTATATTTTTTTAGGGTTAATCGAGAAATAGAGAATCATTACACAACAAAGTATTTCTCTCTCGAATTCATTTATCTCTATCCATCTCAATAATGAGAAACCCAAGAGAGATTCCTTCAAGATTGAAGTATGAGTGATCAAAAAAAATGATACAAGACAACTGATTCTCTGCACAAGCACCTAGAAATTAATTAGCATTGATTGGAGAACGAAGGAGCACATGTGGATCTCCACTAGAGGGATTCTACACTTAGATCCATGTGTCACAAAAAAGGTAATATAGAAAAGGGTTTTTTGATGATCTCCATCTACATTGAATAAAGGATCCCAACATAAGGTTAATCAATTCTTCAGATCAAAATAAATTAACTCTAAATTTATGTGTAAGATCCTATATTGGGGTTTTGGTAAACCCTAAATTAAAATAAATTTTAATTTAATTCCCACCAAAGGCACTTCCACTATGACTAGAACCAATATATATTACATACACACAAACATATATTTTATAAATGTATTTAAAATAATTATATTTATATATGAATAAAAAATGTATGTAAATATATAAATAAATTGAAATGTCATAAAATATTTTACAAAAAAAATTGGAGAAGTGATAAAGGGATTCCAAATGAATAAGGAATGTCAAAGGATCGAGTCTAGGAACATATGCTGGTGAACAAGTATCTAGGGAGTGGAGAAATGATAAGAAAGTGGAATTGTGAGTAATGAAAATGGGGGTGTGTGAGGGTGTTTGTGGGGGTATGAGGTGGATCTGGGTGGGAATCACTCAAAAAATAATATATTTTTTTCAAATTTTACCAGCACTAAAAAATGTGTTAATAAAGGAAGTCCTTAATAGTACTAAAAAACATTTATAAAGGTTTCCTTTAATGATGCTTTTATTTTAATGTTGATAAAATCACCCTTTATCAATTCTTTTTTCTAGAACTAAAAAAGGGGGCCTTTATTAGTGATAAAATAGTGATGATAAAAGAACCCTTTGTCAATACTTTTTTTAGCATTAATAAAGGTAGAGACTTTTAATTATGTTTTTCATAAAAATATTTTCTAGCTCTGATAAAGGCCATTTATAGTTCATTTAAATGTGTGATCTCTAGTAGTGCTTCCCATAACAAGTGGTATCATAGCTGAGTTCATCAATTCTAAATATGTACTTGACTAGATTATAGTTTGATAAATTTTATGGAGAGAATTATATCAATTTATAGATATTGAAAATGAATTATTTTTTTGTCTATAATGGACTTGATGATGATTAGAATGGATCTAGTAGGAATATTACCAATTTTTATTCTATATGAGATACCATGAACTCTTTTGAGGATATTGAACCTATTATTTCAAAGAAACCACGTTCTCTATTATTTTTGACCATAGGTGATGAGGTTTTGAGAAAAGTAGTTCATGAGTATTCTTCCTTAGTAATGTGTCTTAATCTAGTGCATCATTACATAACTATATCACTTTTAGGAATGTTATAAAATAAAATGTATCTTTATAATTTCAAAATGGGTCCATACACCTCTGTGCAGAATCATTTAGATAGTTTTAGTAAGATGATATTAGATTTAGCTAATGTAGATGATCAAATTGCTAATGAGTATCATGATTGTTTATTTTTGAATTACTTAGATAAATCTTTTAATCTAGTTATATATTCCATGATGTATGGTAGTGATTATATCACTTTAGGGAAATTAAATTCAATTGTCTTGTCTAGGGATATTCAAGTTAATGGTTTAAATATAGAGGGAAGTTGGGTGAAGTTTGGGCCTGAGTTTTTGAGTGAGAAGTCTCAACCCAAAGGTAAAATAAAAGAAAAATAGGATGGTAGTTTGTTTAAAAAGATAAATTTCAATCAATGTGAAAATACCATCCACATTATGAGATATTTTCATAAGATTTCATCCTAAGATAATATGGATCAAATTTTTTTGGAATACTTAACTTTTGATAGTATCAAGGTTCTCTAAGTCTATATAAAATCATTTTGTATAGAGTAGGTATAGATCTAAGTTTCATTTCTTATATGTTCATAATACTGTATTTTCATGTGATTTTTATGGACCCCCGGTTGGAAGAGAGGGTGTGGATATGGAGTGTTTTCTCAGCTATTTGGGTTTAGGTGGAGACTTTTCTCATATCAGATTACTATTTTATGCTATTTTATTTATTATTTCATTTATAACCATCACAATTTTGAGTTTTTATACTTAGAAGTGTTGTTTTACATGTTTATTTTCTATTAGTGGAATTGGATATTGATGTGGTTTCATTGTGCTCCATACAAGAATGAGAGAGTTGATTGAGACCTTTGATGGAATCTGTGTAGTTGGTTATAGGTATACAAGTGGAATCTTAGGTAAGTGAAGGCATGAGTTTTTGTTAATGAATTTTCTTAAATTATTTGTTTTTTTTTTCAGCGTGTTTTAGTAGTTTCTAGCAGTATATGTATTGGTATGGAAATACATGTGCCACTGTGGTACATTCTAGGAAGTTGGTCAGTCTCATTTAATTAGGTTTGAGTTTAGGGTCTTCATTGGTAAAGATTATCTGAACTAGCTAATAGGTTAGGCTCATACAATCCTGGAAGAACATCAGTCATATTTTTTTTATAATTTATTCTATAAGGTATACATTTTTAAAATTTTAAATGTTTTGCTAGTAGAAATTAAGATACTTAGGTTTTTATTTTTTTATTCCATGAATAATCTCTAATTTCATGTTTTTTTAATAATTTTAGTTTTATTAAAATTAGATTTGGTGTGGGAGTTGAATGGTACCCATATATGAGAATCGACTTAACTTTACGAATCAGTGGATTGACCCTTACATGGGTATAGTACTCAGGTGACTTATCGTTACCTAAGTAAGGGTACCCTTTTTTGGCTATGTTTTTTTTCTCACCACCCATACACAGTGGTTGACTGACTTTTATGTAGTGGTTGATCAACTCTCACATAGTTGGGAAGTGGGACCACTTACATTTATGTAGCATGATGAGGGTCCTTACACAGTTTTGGTCATTCAAGATCTACTACAATGACTTCTTCTGAAAGATACTTGACCGAAAATGTGTCATGATAATATTTAGTTTGTTTGAGGAATTTTATTCTATACTGAGTGAGATATAATTCAAATATCAGAGAAGTTTAAAGCCGAGAGAGATCTAAAGAGAGGGGAAGGAGATGATCCAGTTTGAGGGATCCTTTCAAGTCTTATTACAAATAAAACTCACAGTTTAATATATTATGTTGGTTCTAAAGGAGATATCGTCATTTTGTGAGTTTTTAGGTGGATTAATGTGGCCACGATAGTTTATAGTGTTTCTTCAATAGGTGAGGTCAAACCCTGGTAAGGGGGTTTTGACATGGACTTTATTTTTCTTGTCAATCATTTTTTCCTAGTGTGTTATTGATTATTCTTTATTCATTCCTAGAAATTGACATTGAATTTTATTTCTATAGTTTGATCTGTTATCATAGTGTTTCCCTTTTCAGGTTTCTCTATTGTGAGTTTCTATTTATTCATTTTGTTTATAATAATAAAGTGGTTTGGGTGGGGTTATTACTGTGGAGTAGGACTTAAATGTCTAAACCATGTAAATCATGTGTTCTTTTTTCTTTCTATCATTTTATTATTCACACTATGGTTATTTTTATAATGTTTTTCCCATAAACTTAACTTTTTTTTGTTGAATATATCTTTCTTATCAAAGCATATTTTCTCTCATATCCTTTTTTATTGTGTGGTGGGTCATGTGATATTTCCACCTATAGTATAGTATTTTTTCCACTCTCACCATTAAAATATGATTATGAAAATAGTAATAAATATTTAAAGTATTAAATTAATTTGAGACTCAATTGAATAAGCGAGAAGAGGAGATAATGTGGATCCCAGTGCGAGTGTTACCTAAAACCCTATAAAAGCCAACAGTGGGTAACGAGTTGTGGAATTAATAATTGTATATTATCCCATGTGATCCATTAGGTACCTAGTAGCCTAACAACATGTATCTAATGGTAGTTAAATTATCTTGACAATTTAGTTATTTTACAAGCAGGTTCCCAATGATTGTACAGTGTGCATCCAGTGGTTTAAGATATGAAATATCGATTAATATCTATATTTTTTGTATATCTAAGTGATATTTATTTACATTATATAATTAAATATTTTATATAATTGTAACATTATTAATATTCACATAATATTCTTATAAAACTCATATTAGTTATTGGTAAGTGATTGATTATGATTTAGTTGTGTGAGATTAAAGGAAGATAAAAAATAAGTTGAAGAAATAGATTTATTTTAAAATTCAAATTTGGAAGTTTTATAAATTTCAACAGTATTATTTTAAAAAGGTACGTTATATTATTTTTAGGGTTAATTATACACCCAAATAAATGATAAATTTTAAGATATTCTCTGTGAGAATTTAAATAATATGTTTCAAGTGTTGAATTAAATATTAGTGTGCACAAGTTAGAGGAAAAATTCTATATTCCATCTAGAATATTTTTCTTCTAAATTATTTTATTTCATTTTAACAATTTGAGTTTCTATTTTAAAAATATAAAATATAAAATGAACATTGAAGTTTCATCTTAGGTAATTATGGTGGAATTTATATTAGAAAAATATAATTACCATAGTTTAATATGAATATCATTTATGAGATGTATAAATTTATTTATAGACTTTGATGACGTTCATCATTATGTTAAATAATGGTCTTCTTGAACTTTTTATGAAAGATTAATCATATTGTGTATCCTTGTTTTTTATTTTTTTTCATCTAGTTATAATCTTCTAGTAGCATGTTAATATTTATTAGGATAAATTTGTAGGGTTTTGATGGGCTATTTTTATTTACTATAAGAGAAATACCCTTTTTTAGCACTCTAAAAGGGATTTCTCAATGCTAAAAAATCATTGAGAAATTCAGTGCTCAGAGGGGGGTCTCGGTGAAAAAAATGTATAGAAAAAGGGTCACATTCTCATTTCTATATAATAACTAATAAATAGAGTTTTTTATCACCATTTTATCACTAAGAAAGGAAACCATATTTTCATTTCTTTTATAGTGCTGATAAAGTTCACACTAGACTGTCCCAATAACATTTTAGTGATTCAATGACCCAATAAAAAAACAATAGCAATATAAAATGAAATAAGAAAAAAAAAATCAACATAATAAATTTGCAAGTCCATAAAATTTAATAAATAAATAAATATCATTATTTGACAACATATTTGTACATTAATTTATTGTTACATGATTAGTAAATACAATAATGTTGAACCCACTTTGTGTTAGTATTGTATTTGTTTTCAATATGTGTAAAGGATATAAGTGAAAATCATGATGTTAACATGTGATAGGGGTGAAGATCTTGGATAATTGGAATTATTAATATTTTTTATAACTAAATAAGAGTTCCTAGTCAAGATACTATGATGAGAAATGAAATGTGAATATTATATATGTATAAATGATTAAATTGAGGCTTGGAAGTGTTATGATGTGATGAAATTATTCATATAGAAAAGGAATATTCGGAAGTTATTAGAAATTGATGAGTATAATCTTTTGGAGTAATTTTATGAGTTGATGGATGTGATACCATGATATTTAAGAAGATTTATTCAATTAATATATTTTTTTAAACATTCCACTACTTGTTATTTCATATGTATATATGGTTAAGGATGAATTGGGGAATATAAATATATTTTCTTCAATGTGTATATAGGTAGTTATCTTATATTGAGACACACAAGGATGATGTTAGAAGAGTTCTATAATAATAAACCATGTATAAAATGCTAATATTTGAGGTTGATGTGATTAGTTGATCATGAATTCTTTTGATGATGAATTGTGATGATTGGTGTGCTAATATTAAATCTAAAGGATAGTACTAATGTTGAGAGTAATGTCTAAAATTTTATTTTATCTAGAATGCCTCATTTTTTTATTAATTCTTAGGAAGATTTTGAGTTGAAATGGATACCTATATAATGGTAAATCTTAGTTTATGTATGTTTCATAAGGGTAATTACATATTGTATAAATTTGAACCAAAAATTACATGAGATACATAAAGATACATAATGAATAAGATGATGCATCAATATAAAGTGATAATTTTACTATTTTTATAAAGGTATTATCTAACTTATGTAAAGGTTACACCGAGAATTGGTTTCTATAAAAAGGTTTTTCAAACTCTATGTAAAGATAAGCCAAAATTTCATGAGTTTTGTAAAGTAAAGAAAAATATTTAATAAATCTACCTAAAGGGACTGAGGATAATAATGAATGTTCATAAAGGTATAGAGGAATATCAGACACTACATAATAATGAAATCACTCTATGGTTGATTATCCTAAATGAACTTCATCTGTGATGGCCACTTCACATGATAGATCTTCATGTTCATAAGTTTTTACATGTGGTCGATCCTCATGGAAGATCTTTATTTGAAATTGTCACTTTACACATTAAATATTCACAATAAATAGGTTATATATATGCAGTTGATCTATTGAGTTGAAAAACCTATAAGGTCTCTTGTCTACTGTATAGTTTATCTTAAGAACTTAGAATTTATTTGAGAGTGCTATTCTGTGAAAATTTGAGATTCTAGAATTTATATTCTAATGAAATAAAAGGATAATTTACTCAGATGATTAAATTGAGATGTTATTCATGGATCAAACATCATGAAAATCACATGATCATGATCCTAGATGAGATAAAATGGGTTAAACTATATGATATAGAAGAAGTTAATGTTGAGAGATTTCCATGCCAAACAATGAGATTCCACATCACCATGCTAACATGGAAATATCAACTGAACTTAAAGTGTAAATTTTGTATTATATTTAATTGAATAGGAGTCTATAATAATTAAAATATCATTTTAATGAAACAAAACAATCATTCATCCAGGTTTTTATGAAAAAATTGAATTAAATATTTGTCTCAGCGATTCTAAGTTGGAATTAGTCAATACAAGACACTGAGATCTAAGGAAATTTCCATAAATATTATGGAAAAAATATTTGTGAAAATATGTGTGAATATATAATTATAGGATCTTGATAAAATGATGAGATATGATATTATTTTTTTCATCCTTTACATTCTCAGAGTTGAAGAAGAAGAAAGAGTTCCATTTTTGTCCTTTCACACTGAAGAATTCGAAGTAGGAGAAGGAGAAATCATTCTAGCTTAATGATCATACTCATGATGAGATATTGAGAGATATAGCCTATAGTCACCATTATCTATAAAAGTATGAATAAGATTCAGTTTGTACATGCTACTATAGATCATATCTCAATATTTTTAGTTGATAAAAATAGCCTATATTCATCTTATATAGAATCCCAAGGAAGCCAGAGGAATCCAATATGATTGTTGAAAGTGAGGAATAAGACCATTAATATAGTCCATGAGGGACACAAGCCACAATCGGTGTTCATTATTCAAGGAGGTTCAAGTCTATTCTTCTATACAATGGGACAATAATCCCTCACTTTATTTATACCTCTTTGGTTCTAGGATAACGATTTCAAGATCATACCATTGCTCATGCATTCTTTTATAATAAGAAGGAATTTTTCACATTGGGTAATAACCATGATATACCAGGGATGTAGTCATTATTTGGGAGGCAAACCTAATTAAAAAACCCAATGTTCTCTTATGTTGATTTACTATTCTATACTAGTATACTAACCACATAGGAGAAAGATAAATTGATATCAAATCAATAAAAAGTGAAGAGGTGACAAAGGGTTAAAATTAAAATTGGAATAAAAGTATACCAACACTAATTTACCCCATCCTAGTATTGGTAACTCTCAATCATCATAATAAATTATATATTGATTTTTAAGAAAATTACATGAATACAACTAGACAGGAGTCATTTTATAATAATATAGGATATTGACCACGGGGTGGTGCCCTTGTCTGTCAATGAATTGTAAATGATAATATAGTCTGTCTCTACTACACCTAGGATAATTTTACTATTCTTAGGCAGGAGGAGGCCGATAATCATCACTATAGCTTTATCTTACAAGGAATGATAATTTCCATAGTAGGAAGATAATGAAGTAAGAACTGATCCCCCAGAATCTCAAATAACACCACCACCCCTCATGTTTCCCATTGCACACGATCCATCCGCATTTAGCTTAGGCCCTATAGGAGGAGGATTCCAATATACCTAGTGCCCCTATCTTTCCATAGTAGTGGTAATATTGATATTATTACCTACCTTGAGTGGACTCAGTGTGGGTGATTCATGCCAGTATTTACATAGCTGGGCCATATCAATCAATATATTCCTGACCCTTTCTATCATAGCTCTTTGTGAGAAGATAACCCACTTTTGATTAGCCCTATTCTGATCATTCCTGATGCACCAACATCATACAAAAAACACCAAGGAATAATCCTTTATCTCATGGCCCTTAACAACCACACCATGAAAGAATCTTTCAACAAATGGAGAATCCAATATCTATGTGGTGGAAATGCCTATAAAATCTTCAAAAAAAGTCCACACTACACAAGCCCAATCCACTTTTAAAATAATATGTTCGAGATTCTCCTCTCTACTCTTCATAAAACATGTGCATCTAGATTCCAGATGAATTCCCACTCTTTTGACATTATCATCATTGTATAACGCATAATTTCTAATTCTACACACAAGAAAATTATACTTAACAGGGCATTATTTTCACCATAGAGTTCCTCCTCATCCATCATCTATATCTGTGGTCATCATTAAAATCTTTTATATAGTAATCACCTAAGATAGATGAGATGAAAATGAAATTTTATGGTTCTTCATTAATATAAATAAGGTCAAATATATCCCATTTGATACTATCCGAGACATTCATGATAAACATTATATGAATGCTTGTGTAATAGAAGGAAATTTCAGAAATGGGGAAGCCTAGAAACCAGAGCCTGGAGCCAACCCAGTTATGATGAAAAAATGATATCTCTCCTCTCTCCATTATCTATCTGGAATACAACTATAGGGTTGTGATATGAGGGAAAATCGTGGACCATAAAGCAAAGGAGTGCTCAGCCGATTTCTCCTCATTATACCTATATTTAGAATCCATAAATCTTCCCCAAATAGATCATGCCTCAATTACTTCCCAAGAGATTCTTTCATTCATTCCATGTAGTGTTTCAGATATATTCCTCATGTGAAACATATTTTTCAAAAAAGGTCACTTTTAAAATGAAAAAGTTTCACTTTTGGTCATTCTAACTACATCGAGAGTCATAATTTCGTGAGGTTCATTATTACATGCCATTAACGAATCAATGATTATTCTCCTATAGTTTTATGATATTATAATGTCATCTTATTGGAATTGATCATGAGATTCTTATTTTGAACTAAAATGTCACTGTTAAATTAAACACATGTGTTTTCATTCATTCTAAACATGCCACATATTAGAATGATGTGTGGTTCATTATAATATTTCAGAAAGGAATCAGTAGTCATTATCCTATAGTTTCCTGAAAATCTAAGAGTGTTTTATTAGAATTGAGCAAGTGATGCAAGTTTTCAAAATAAATGTCACTTTTAAATTATAAAATAAATATTTTTAGCTATCACAACCATACTGAGAAATAGAATAGAATGTGTCTCATTCCTATATTTTACAAATGAATCAAATATTCATATATTAATTTTTTATGATAATACAATCTATTTTTTATTTAATTGATCATGTAATGCATGTTTTGAACTAAAATATCTTTTTAAATTTAAAAGCATTATTTTTTCATTCATTCTAACCACACCACATATTAAAATTATTTTTGGATTATTCTTACATGATGAAAAAGAGTCAACAATAATTTTTATACAATTTCAAAACAATATGAGTGCGTTTTCTTTTAATTGAAAATGTGATGAATGTTTTTAACTAAAATTTTAATTATAAATCGAAAAAGACACACTTTTTTTTTTCATTCCAACCACATTGACAGTTATAATGAAACGTGGTCCATTTTTATATGCCAAAAATAAATCTACAACTATTTCCCTACATTTTCATGATAGTAAAATCTTGTTTTCTCATAATTGATCATTTAATGCAATCTTTGAAATAAAACATCACCTTCTAAATAAAATCATATATTTTTAGTCATTCCAACCACACCACACATTGAAATAGCATATGGTTAATTTATTTATGTCTCAAATGAATAAAAAACCATTTAAGTAGAGTTTCAAGATGATTTGAGCACATTTTCTCAGTGATGTGTATGAGGCATAGTCTTTGTAACTTTTTAAAGCATAAAATAGAAAAAATTAACTTTTCTTCATTTTTACCACAACACATGTCTAAAATATGTGAGATTCATTATTATATGGCACAAATTAAACAAATGTTATTATATAACACCCTATATTTTAGGAAATATTTACCTTCCTTAATATATATGACTATTACAATTAAATAAGTTTATATATACATACATATATATATATTAAAGGAAATAAACTTTATTATAAAATAAGTCTTATGAGATATGAATCAAACTAACAACACTTTATTCATTCATATGGAAAGATTGAAAAAAAAATTAAATACCCTGAATTATTACATACCATGAATTATTTCATACCTTGGTTGATTGAATCCCTTAAAAGTCCATAAACTAAAATGGGATAATAAATATAATATAATAAAATCTTTACAACAAGAAAACCCTCTAGATCATCTTCAACCTCAAGAACCACCAATATTTGAACTGAAACTACCATGTGAAAGGAAATAATGAATAGTTAATTCATCCTATTTAATATGGAATTATAGGTGTTTCTTTTTAAGTTAGATTGGAATTAATGGATTATTTTAGAAAGGCTATATATAGGAACAAAATTTGATTATTATAAATACGGTCTTGTAAAATTTGGTCATTAGAAATATGATTGTTGTAGATAAGGTCATGAGATATACAAATATCCAATAGGTATACTAATGTTGTGTATTTTTAGTAACAAATTTAAAGTAATATATCTAAAAAATAAAAAATAAAAAATATTGTATTAAATTAATATATTTTATTATAAAAATAATTTTATATGTTATATATTATTATTAAAGAATTACTTTAATTAAATAATGAGATTTGTATTTAATACAATTTTTTTTTTAATATAAGTAATAAAATAAATTAATAATCATCTCATAGTTATTACTTGGGAATTACCAATAATAACTTCATTTTAAGAAAAAATAACTTTTTTCAAAAAAATTATCATTTTAAGCATTATGTGATCCTATATTAAAATTAATCAACATTTAAAATGGATTTTAATAAATTTTATTTCATATTTTAATTATTATATCAAAATTTTATAATAATTCTATCCTTATTTTTAACATATAAATGAGTTATCGAAGTAAATATTATTTACCAAGGTAAAAAATTTATTTTTTAAAGAATGGTTTTTTGCAAAAATTTATGTATCTTTTAAACAAATTAATTAAAATTTTCAATTTTAGACGATTAAACTAATATGGTAAAAAAAATATTAACACTCTTTAGTTATTAATTGATATGAAATTGGTTTAGGAGATCCTAAAGATTATAAATACATTTTTCTACAAAAACTATTTCTCTATATAATATATATTTTAATTTAAAAGTTGATTTTTACCAATTAAGACATTGAAATAAATTAAATAGAGTAAAAATTTGAATTGATAATGTAAACATTATATAGAATGGGTCATCTTATATTTTTAGTAAAAAAATTAAGTTCCATGGTTAATTTTTATTCAGGTTAATAAGGGTAAAAAAGGGTAACATAAAGTGGAAAATTTTATACTAAATTAACTCAACAAAAAAACCCTATAGAAGACCTTTGTTAGGTTTTAAAGTCATACCAACATTTTTCACCAACATTTTTTCACCTAACTCACCTAAATATATTGAAATTATATTCTCACCCCTCACCCATCATTCAATTTCAAGGGAAGGTTCCTCTATTTCACCTATAAAAAGAGATCAATTCCACCCAATTCAAGACACACTTAGTATTCTAATTCTGTTTGATCCCATGAAAATTTTCCTTCTCTTATAATCCTCTTCCATTTTTATAATCCTTTGGTAGTAATAATTTATCTAAAGCCCTCAATTTTCAATAAGTCTCCAAGATAAGGTTCAAGTTATCAACATGAATATTAATCCCTCTATAGCCTTGTTTATTATTTATCTTAATTCTTGAAACTCATTATTACTAGAATATATAATGAAATAATTATCATTAATATAATTCAATTTCATTATATTTATGGAATAATCATTTTCTACCTTCCTCCAACCATTTGGAAAAATAAAACATCATTTCTGGGCACATGTGGTGTACCACATCCATGGAAAAAATATTTAAATTTTCATCAATTTTATAGTGTATATTTGAACAGATATATACATACATAAAATTTCATAATGTATTTTTGGAAAATTATGAATAAAATTTAATTTTCAAATGAAAATTTTAATATTCTAATAGAAATATTGAATGATTATTCTTAATGAAAATTTACATTGAAAATTTATATTGTGAACTTCCAATGTATACTTCCAACACATGGTATGGAAATTTCAAATTAACAGAGAAAATATCTACATAAAATTTAATTTCTAATAGAGACTTCCAAAATTCCAATAGATATTTTAAATGAAAATATTAAGTGAAAAAAATTATTTACCAATGTGAAATTTTACACTGTAAAAATCTTGTGCGTATTTATAATCTAAATTTTGAGTGTAAATTTATAGTGAAAACATTATATGTAAATAATACATATATTTAAATAATGTATAAAAATAAAAAATGTATATATTTATTCACTTATATATATATCATTTTAGTTTGTTTATATTTATATATTTACATTATTTATATAAATACTTGCACACACACATGAATTCATGTATACATAAAAATTTACACTAAACATAAATAAACATTTTCTTATTTTAATTTATATATGTGTATTTTTTATTAATCTTATTTTATTAATATTGATTTATATCAATATATAACAAATTTTAATATTCCTGACAATATATATATAGAATATTAAAATTATATACTTATAAATATATATTATTGATAGTTACACATTATTTTTTTCTTTATTTATATCTATTATTCATAACTATATATGTGTATATAAACATATTTTTTTATAAATTTGGGTTTACCTATTTTTATTTTAATACATAAAAAACATATAAAAATATAAATATATAACCATTATAATAATTTTTATAAATATAAAATAAATATACTTATAATAAATATGTAATGAATAAAAAATCTATAAGTTTTGTGGTGCACTAAATTGGAAAGAAGTACATTTTTGGAAATCTATTAATACTCTTATAATGAATTTTAAAAAATATGAAAAGAAGATTTAAATAATCTACCATCACTTCAAATTTTTAAACTATATTTCCTTCATAACATATACTATTTAAATTCAAGTATATATAAACAGAATAATACTAGCACAAAGTGAATACATGTTTTTAAATATTAAAAGTTGTGTGTGTGTGAAATACTTAAATTTACAAATAGAAATACATAAATTTGTTATTTCATATATGTAAAAACACATGAAAATTCTATTAATAATATATAAACTTTTTATATTTTATATATATACCTCCAATTCCGATTTTATGAAATTTTATGGATAACCCAACTTTTTAACTTAGTTGAGAGAGAATTAAGATGAGAACCATCTTGGTAAGAATATTAAGAAACTCAACTCAGACCATGGTAGATAATATCTTAATAATTAATTAATTGATTATTTATGAGATTTTGGGATCCTTTCTCAACACAATCCTCCTTATACACATCAATGGAACAGTGTAAGGGAATAGAGGAATCACACCATGTTAGAAATTGTGAGATAAATGATGAGTCATTATACTTTTC
This sequence comes from Viscum album, assembly GCA_963277665.1. Classification (NCBI taxonomy): domain Eukaryota; kingdom Viridiplantae; phylum Streptophyta; class Magnoliopsida; order Santalales; family Viscaceae; genus Viscum; species Viscum album. The sequence goes on along the minus strand of OY728119.1, from coordinate 1,676,671,233 downwards.
CATTATCCTTTTAAGGATATGAATTAAAAATTGTATCACACATACTAAACCAAGTACCAATTAAATTTATTAATTATATTCCATACAAACTTTGGAGTGGAAGAAAAAACATTTTTTCAAATTTACATGTATAGGGTAGTGAATTGTTTTTTATGGAAACTTCAGCTATCAATATTTCACCTCATGACCCAAAGTGTACCTTTATAGGATATCCCATGGAAATAAGTGGAAATTATATATAATAATAACCGTCATACAAAAATAGTTGTAAGACACACCTTATTATTTGAGAGGGATCACATCTCTAAAATAGATAGTGGGAGTGAGGTAGACTTTGATGTAGTACAAAAGAAAGACATAGAAGAGTTAGTATAAGAATAGATTCTATAAATCCTCATGGAATAAGAGTTTTTTATAGAGATAGAAGTATTGTATAGGAGCACAAGAGAGGTTAGAGAACCATAATGATACGGTTTCTATTCACTAAAGATAGTGACCCATTATTAGTTGATAATAATGATCCTTTAACCTATAGGAAGAAGTAAGTAGAAAAAATTCCATTAAGTGGAAACAAGCCATGAATAATGAAATGTATTCCATGTACTAAAACCATGTTGTTGTTATTTTTCAGATCCTCCAGTGGATGTAAAACCTGTTGGTTGTAAATGGGTATTCAATAATAAAATTTACTTGGAATGAAAATTTAGTACCTATACAACATGACTAGTTGGAAAAGGGTTTAAATAGCATCAATTAAATTACTATGATGAAACTTTTTCACCAGTTTAAATGATAAAGTCCATCAAGATTCTACTTTCCATTAGGACCTTCCATGAATTTGAGATTTAGAAAATGGATGTAAAAATATCTTATTTTACTAGGAACCTTTAGGTATATGTCTATATGACACAACCTTAAGGGGTTTTGACTCCAAAGGATTCCAAAAAAAAATTAAAATTTTAAAACTCAATTTATGGATTAAAATAAGAATCTAGGTCATGTAACATTATATTTGATGAATCCATAATGGAATTGGGTTTCATAAAGAAAGAGTGTTGGACTTTTGTATCTAAGAGGTTTAGTGTAAGTTCTATCATTTTCTTAATAATGTATATTGATGACATATTACTTATTAGAAATGAGATACCAATCTTACAGTCTATAAGTATTGGATGAATAGATGATTATCCATGATGGACTTAGGTGAGGAAGTATATATTCTAGGTATCATGATCCATACTGATAGATCCAAGAGGCTTCTCAACCTAATTCAACGTACATATATGGACAAGATATTGAAGTGGTTTGGCATGGAGAAATCCAAGAGGGGATTGTTGCTAGTTTTACAAGGAATTCATATTTCCAAGAAAATGTTCCCTCAGGCACTTGAGGAAATAAAAAAATGGAAAGGATTCCATATGTGTCAAAAATTGGGTTAGTCATATATGATATGATATATATTAGGCTAGATTTCACTTATGCATTAATAGTGCTATGCAGATATCAAGAAGACCTCAGTTACCGCCATTTGTTGGAAGTTAAGACTATCCTTATGTACCCTATCCATACTAAGGATATATTCCTATTATATGGTGGAGATAAAGAACTAGTCATTAGAGGATATAAATATTCTAGTATCCAATTAGATTAAGATTATATGAAGTCATGAATGAGATATTTCTTCACTTTGAATAGAGGTGTTGTGATATGGAAGAGCTCAATGTTGGTTATGGTTGCAGAATATATAGAAGAATCCAATTATATTTTGGTTTTTGAGCAAAATAAAGATGAAATATGGAAAAAAACTTCATACAAGATCATGACATAGTTCCTAGTAGTAAATATCTTGTAACACTCTATTGTGATAATACTATAGGACCGAACCATACCAAGGATCCAGGGTCACATTAGTAGATTAAGCATATACTTCTGAAGTATCATATATTGAGGGAATTTTCTTAAAGAGGTGATAGGTTCTAATGAAAAGTATTTACATGGATGACAATATAGTAGAAACCTTGACTAAAACCTCAAATCCTCAGAAATATGATTATCATGTGAGGTATAGGGGAATGAAAGCTGTAGGTAGATTCCTCTAGTCTATGTAGGAGTTTGTTAGAGTTGGTGTCTTATGAACAAATTTTTTTTACATCGATTACATGTATATTCAATGATTTGAATATTAATAAAATATCTTGTTACATATTACTCATTATTCTGCATGAATTTAATATAATAATGTCATATAGTATTTGTAGCATTGATAAGGCCATAGTAATTTTCTATTATAATGAGAAACCAGAAATGGAATTAAAATTTTATTAAATATAGTTCTATAGTCAAATAAAATTCTAAGACGGGACACATGAAATTTGAATTTCAGGTGTGAATACTCATAGTAGGATGGGAATTTCTTTCATGAATTCTCACATGGTAATCTCAAAGATGAGATATTATGAGAACATACCCACTAGTAGGAATTCTGTAGGTTTTGGTTTCATTGAATATTCTTATCTATGAGTGTGTGTAATGGTCCATAGACATTAATATTATCATTTATGCATGTCATAAATCATACAATTAAATTAAATAATGAAAATCATCATGGCATATTTTGGTGAGAAGTAGGGTACATTGGTTGCATTACAAATGACATATTATTAATGGATAACATGAGAATGGATCTGTCCCTTCCATCTTTATGAAAGTTTATATCTCATTCCTTTTATTAGAAAAGAACCATCTTATTATATTCTATGGACATGGTGTAATGACATGTCTACTTCAAATAGTCAAATAATTATGTATCAAGTAAACAGGTTGGCGACACGAATGTGAAACATGGTTGATGACATATTATGATAAATGGGTTATTTTATATAGAGAGAATTCATATGTGGTTGTTAGTTTTGATGCATTAAGTTCTTTCTCTTGGGGTCCTTGACCCACTAATAGATAGTAATCATGGACTTTATGAAAATCCTCCTAATTACAATGATAAGAAAAATATTATAGTGTCACACACTAAGTGCTTCAATTGATCTTGATTATATTCTATTTGAATTTAATTAATGGAATAAATATTATTCCCAAGACCAAGGATAAATTTTATTCACATTTTATCAATCACAAATATTTATTGATGAACTGAATATTTACTCTAAATTTTTATTTGGGTTTTCAATAAATTCTAGAGGGGTTCGAATAGACTAAGATTATATTTGATAAAAAATATTAATTTAAGGTTGGTTAAATAATATTTTTTTATTACGCATGTTAGTGAAATCGTTCCATAAAATAATAATAATAATAATAATAATAATAATATTATTATTATTATTCTAGAGTGGATTTTTATAAAGGTTATTATATTATTTATGGTCTGGCATGCAATTAAATAATATTTTAACCTATTCCCTAATTCTATAAATTGATGGTAATGTATATTTTTTAGGGTTAATCGAGAAATAGAGAATCATTACACATCAAAGTATTTCTCTCTCGAACTCATTTATCTCTATCCATCTCAATAATGAGAAACCCAAGAGAGATTCCTTCAAGATTGAAGGATGAGTGATCAACAAAAATGATACAAGACAACTGATTCTCTGCACAAGCACCTAGAAATTAATTAGCATTGATTGGAGAACAAAGGAGCACATGTGGATCTCCACTAGAGGGATTCTACACTTAGATCCATGTGTCACAAAAAAGGTAATATAGAAAAGGGTTTTTTGATGATCTCCATCTACATTGAATAAAGGATCCCAACATAAGGTTAATCAATTCTTCAGATCAAAATAAATTAACTGTAAATTTATGTGTAAGATCCTATATTGGGGTTTTGGTAAACCCTAAATTAAAATAAATTTTAATTTAATTCCCACCAAAGGCACTTCCACTATGACTAGAACCAATATATATTATATACACACAAACATATATTTTATAAATTTATTTAAAATAATTATATGTATATATGAATAAAAAATGTATGTAAATATATATATAAATAGAAATGTCATAAAATATTTTACAAAAAAAATTGGAGAAGTGATAAAGGGATTCCAAATGAATAAGGAATGTCAAAGGATCGAGTCTAGGAACATATGCTGGTGAACGAGTATCTAGGGAGTGGAGAAATGATAAGAAAGTGGAATTGTGAGTAATGAAAATGGGGGTGTGTGAGGGTGTTTGTGGGGGTATGAGGCAGATCTGGGTGGGAATCACTCAAAAAATAATATTTTTTTTTCAAATTTTACCAGCACTAAAAAATTTGTTAATAAAGGAAGTCCTTAATAGTAATAAAAAACATTGATAAAGGTTTCCTTTAATGATGCTTTTATTTTAATGTTGATAAAATCACCCTTTATCAGTTCTTTTTTCTAGAACTAAAAAAGGGGGCCTTTATTAGTGATAAAATAGTGATGATAAAAGAACCCTTTGTCAATACTTTTTTTAGAATTAATAAAGGTAGATACTTTTAATTATGTTTTTCATAAAAATATTTTCTAGCTCTGAAAAAGGCCATTTATAGTTCATTTAAATGTGTGATCTCTAGTAGTGCTTCCCATAACAAGTGGTATCATAGCTGAGTTCATCAATTCTAAATATGTACTTGACTAGATTATAGTTTGATAAATTTTATGGAGAGAATTATATCAATTTATAGATATTGAAAATGAATTATTTTTTTGTCTATAATGGTCTTGATGACGATTAGAATGGATCTAGTAGGAATATTACCAATTTTTATTCTATATGAGATACCATGAACTCTTTTGAAGATATTGAACCTATTATTTCAAAGAAACCACATTCTCTATTATTGTTGACCATAGGTGATGAGGTTTTGAGAAAATTAGTTCATGAGTATTCTTCCTTAGTAATGTGTCTTAATCTAGAGCATCATTACATAACTAGATCACTTTTAGGAATGTTATAAAATAAAATGTATCTTTATAATTTCAAAATGGGTCCATACACCTCTGTGCAGAATCATTTAGATAGTTTTAGTAAGATGATATTAGATTTAGCTAATGTAGCTGCTCAAATTGCTAATGAGTATCATGATTGTTTATTTTTGAATTACTTAGATAAATCTTTTAATCTAGTTATATATTCCATGATGTATGGTAGAGATTATATCACTTTAGGGAAATTAAATTCAATTGTCTTGTCTAGGGATATTAAAGTTAATGGTTTAAATATAGAGGGAAGTTGGGTGAAGTTTGGGCCTGAGTTTTTGAGTGAGAAGTCTCAACCCAAAGGTAAAATAAAAGAAAAATAGGATGGTAGTTTGTTTAAAAAGATAAATTTCAATCAATGTGAAAATACCATCCACATTATGAGATATTTTCATAAGATTTCATCGTAAGATAATATGGATCAAATTTTTTTGGAATACTCAACTTTTGATAGTATCAAGGTTCTCTAAGTCTATATAAAATCATTTTGTATAGAGTAGGTATAGATTTAAGTTTCATTTCTTATATGTTCATAATACTGTATTTTCATGTGATTTTTATGGACCCCCGGTTGGAAGAGAGGGTGTGGATATGGAGTGTTTTCTCAGCTATTTGGGTTTAGGTGGAGACTTTTCTCATATCAGATTACTATTTTATGCTATTTTATTTATTATTTTATTTATAACCATCTCAATTTTGAGTTTTTTATACTTAGAAGTGTTTTTTTACATGTTTATTTTCTATTAGTGGAATTGGATATTGATGTGGTTTCATTGTGCTCCATACAAGAATGAGAGAGTTGATTGAGACCTTTGATGGAATCTGTGTAGTTGGTTATAGGTATACAAGTGGAATATTAGGTAAGTGAAGGCATGAGTTTTTGTTAATGAATTTTCTTAAATTATTTGTTTTTTTTTCAGCGTGTTTTAGTAGTTTCTAGCAGTATATGTATTGGTATGGAAATACATGTGCCACTGGGGTACATTCTAGGAAGTTGGTTAGTCTCATTTAATTAGGTTTGAGTTTAGGGTCTTCATTGGTAAAGATTATCTGAACTAGCTAATAGGTTAGGCTCATACAATCCTGGAAGAACATCAGTCATATTTTTTTTATAATTTATTCTGTAAGGTATACATTTTTAAAATTTTAAATGTTTTGCTATTAGAAATTAATATACTTAGTTTTTTATTTTTTTATTCCATGAATAATCTCTAATTTCATGTTTTTTTTAATAATTTTAGTTTTATTAAAATTAGATTTGTTGTGGGAGTTGAATGGTACCCATATATGAGAATCGACTTAACTTTACGCATCAGTGGATTGACCCTTACATGGGTATAGTACTCAGGTTACTTACCGTTACCTAAGTAAGGGTACCCTTTTTTGGCTATGGTTTTTTTCTCACCACCCATACACAGTGGTTGACTGACTTTTATGTAGTGGTTGATCAACTCTCACATAGTTGGGAAGTGGGACCACTTACATTTATGTAGCATGATGAGGGTCCTTACACAGTTTTGGTCATTCAAGATCTACTACAATGACTTCTTCTGAAAGATCCTTGATCGAAAATGTGTCATGATAATATTTAGTTTGTTTGAGGAATTTTATTCTATACTGAGTGAGATAGAATTCAAATATCAGAGAAGTTTAAAGCTGAGAGAGATCTAAAGAGAGGGGAAGGAGATGATCCAGTTTGAGGGATCCTTTCAAGTCTTATTACAAATAAAACTCACAGTTTAATATATTATGTTGGTTCTAAAGGAGATATCTTCATTGTTTGAGTTTTTAGGTGGATTAATGTGGCCACGATAGTTTATAGTGTTTCTTCAATAGGTGAGGTCAAACCCTGGTAAGGGGGTTTTGACATGGACTTTCTTTTTCTTGTCAATCATTTTTTCCTAGTGTGTTATTGATTATTCTTTATTCATTCCTAGAAATTGACATTGAATTTTATTCCTATAGTTTGATCTGTTATCATAGTGTTTCCCTTTTCAAGTTTCTCTATTGTGAGTTTCTATTTATTCATTTTCTTTATAATAATAAAGTGGTTTGGGTGGGGTTATTACTGTGGAGTATGACTTAAATGTATAAACCATGTAAATCATGTGTTCTTTTTTCTTTCCATCATTTTATTATTCACACTATGGTTATTTTTATACTGTTGTTCCCATAAACTTTACTTTTTTTTTGTTGAATATATCTTTCTTATCAAAGCATATTTTCTCTCATATCCTTTTTTATTGTGTGGTGGGTCATGTGATATTGCCACCTATAGTATAGTATTTTTTCCACTCTCACCATTAAAATATGATTATGAAAATAGTAATAAATATTTAAAGTATTAAATTAATTTGAGACTCAATTGAATAAGCGAGAAGAGGAGATAATGTGGATCCCAGTGCGAGTGTTACCTAAAACCCTATAAAAGCCAACAGTGGGTAACAAGTTGTAGAATTAATAATTGTATATTATCCCATGTGATCCATTAGGTACCTAGTAGCCTAACAACATGTATCTAATGGTAGTTAAATTATCTTGACAATTTAGTTATTTTACAAGCAGGTTCCCAATGATTGTACAATGTGCATCCAGTGGTTTAAGATATGAAATATCGATAAATTTCTATATTTTTTGTATATCTAAGTGATATTTATTTACATTATATAATTAAATATTTTATATAATTGTAACATTATTAATATTCACATAATATTCTTATAAAACTCATATTAGTTATTGGTAAGTGATTGATTATGATTTAGTTGGGTGAGATTAAAGGAAGATAGAAAATAAGTTGAAGAAATAGATTTATTTTAAAATTCAAATTTGGAAGTTTTATAAATTTCAACGGTATTATTTTAAAAAGGTACGTTATATTATTTTTAGGGTTAATTAAACACCCAAATAAATGATAAATTTTAAGATATTCTCTGTGAGAATATAAATAATATGTTTCAAGTGTTGAATTAAATATTAGTGTGCACAAGTTAGAGTAAAAATTCTATATTCCATCTAGAATATTTTTCTTCTAAATTATTTTATTTCATTTTAACAATTTGAGTTTCTATTTTAAAAATATAAAATAATAAATAAACATTGAAGTTTCATCTTAGGTAATTATGGTGGAATTTATATTAGAAAAATATAATTACCATAGTTTAATATGAATATCATTTATGAGATGTATAAATTTATTTATAGACTTTGATGATGTTCATCATTATTTTAAAGAATGGTCTTCTTGAACTTTTTATGAAAGATTAATCATATTGTGTATCCTTGTTTTTTATTTTTTTCATCTAGTTATAATCTTCTAGTAGCATGTTAATATTTATTAGGATCAATTTGTAGGGTTTTGATGGGCTAGTTTTATTTACTATAAGAGAAATACCCTTTTTTAGCACTCTAAAAGGGATTTCTCAATGCTAAAACATCATTGAGAAATTCAGTGCTCAGAGGGGGGTCTCGGTGAAAAAAATGTACAGAAAAAGGGTCACATTCTCATTTCTATATAATAACTAATAAATAGAGTTTATTATCACCATTTTATCACTAATAAAGGAAACCAAATTTTCATTTCTTTTATAGTGCTGATAAAGTTCACACTAGACTGTCCCAATAACATTTTAGTGATTCAATGACCCAATAAAAAAACAATAGCAATATAAAATGCAATAAGAAAAAAAAATCAACATAATAAATTTGCAAGTCCATAAAATTTAATAAATAAATAAATATCATTATTTGACAACATATTTGTACATTAATTTATTGTTACATGATTAGTAAATACAATAATTTTGAACCCACTTTGTGTTAGTATTGTATTTGTTTTCAATATGTTTAAAGGATATAAGTGAAAATCATGATGTTAACATGTGATAGGGGTGAAGATCTTGGATAATTGGAATTATTAATATTTTTTATAACTAAATAAGAGTTCCTAGTCAAGATACTATGATGAGAAATGAAATGTGAATATTATATATGTATAAATGATTACATTGAGGCTTGGAAGTGTTATGATGTGATGAAATTATTCATATAGAAAAGGAATATTAGGAAGCTATTAGAAATTGATGAGTATAATGTTTTGGAGTAATTTTATGAGTTGATGGATGTGATACCATGATATTTAAGAAGATTTATTCAATTAATATATATTTTTTTAAATATTCCACTACTTGTTATTTCATATGTATATATGGTTAAGGATGAATTGGGGAATATAAATATATTTTCTTAAATGTGTATATAGGTAGTTATATTATATTGAGACACACAAGGATAATGTTAGAAGAGTTCTATAATAATAAACCATGTATAAAATGCTAATATTTGAGGTTGATGTGATTAGTTGATCATGAATTCTTTTGATGATGAATTGTGATGATTGGTGTGCTAATATTAAATCTAAAGGCTAGTACTAATGTTGAGAGTAATGTCTAAAATTTTATTTTATCTAGAATGCCTCATTTTTTTATTAATTATTAGGAAGATTTTGAGTTGAAATGGATACCTATATAATGGTAAATCTTAGTTTATGTATGTTTCATAAGGGTAATTACATATTGTATAAATTTGAACCAAAAATTACATGAGATACATAAAGATACATAATGAATAAGATGATGCATCAAGATAAAGTGATAATTTTACTATTTGTGTAAAGGTATTATCTAACTTATGTAAAGGTTACACTGAGAATTGGTTTCTATAAAAAGGTTTTTCAAACTCTATGTAAAGATAAGCCAAAATTTCATGAGTTTTGTAAAGTAAAGAAAAATATTTAATAAATCTACCTAAAGGGACTGAGGATAATTATGAATGTTCATAAAGGTATAGAGGAATATCAGACACTACATAATAATGAAATCACTCTATGGTTGATTATCCTAAATGAACTTCATCTGTGATGGCCACTTCACATGATAGATCTTCATGTTCATAAGTTTTTACATGTGGTCGATCCTCATGGAAGATCTTTATTTGAAATTGTCACTTTACACATTAAATCTTCACAATAAATAGGTTATATATATGCAGTTGATCTATTGAGTTGAAAAACCTATAAGGTCTCTTGTCTACTGTATAGTTTATCTAAAGAACTTAGAATTTATTTGAGAGTGCTATTGTGTGAAAATTTGAGATTCTAGAATTTATATTCTAATGAAATAAAAGGATAATTTACTCAGATGATTAAATTGAGATGTTATTCATGGATCAAACATCATGAAAATCACATGATCATGATCCTATATGAGATAAAATGGGTTAAACTATATGATATAGAAGAAGTTAATGTTGAGAGATTTCCATGCCAAACAATGAGATTCCACATCACCATGCTTACATGGAAATATCAACCGAACTTAAAGTGTAAATTTTGTATTATATTTAATTGAATAGGAGTCTATAATAATTAAAATATCATTTTAATGAAACAAAACAATCCTTCATCCAGGTTTTTATGAAAAAATTGAATTAAATATTTGTCTCAGCGATTCTAAGTTGGAATTAGTCAATACAAGACCCTGAGATCTAAGGAAATTTCCATAAATATTATGGAAAAAATATTTGTGAAAATATGTGTGAATATATAATTATAGGATCTTGATAAAATGATGAGATATGATATTATTTTTTTCATCCTTTACATTCTCAGAGTTGAAGAAGAAGAAAGAGTTCTAGTTTTGTCCTTGCACACTGAAGAATTCGAAGTAGGAGAAGGAGAAATCATTCTAGCTTAATGATCATACTCATGATGAGATATTGAGAGATATAGCCTATAGTCACCATTATCTATAAGAGTATGAATAAGATTCAGTTTGTACATGCTACTATAGATCATATCTCAATATTTTTAGTTGATAAAAATAGCCTATATTCATCTTATATAGAATCCCAAGGAAGCCATAGGAATCCAATATGATTGTTGAAAGTGAGGAATAAGACCATTAATATAGTCCATGAGGGACACAATCCACAATCAGTGTTCATTATTCAAGTAGGTTCAAGTCTATTCTTTTATACAATGGGACTATAATCCCTCACTTTATTTATACCTCTTTGGTTCTAGGATAATGATTTCAAGATCATACCATTGCTCATGCATTCTTTGATAATAAGAAGGAATTTTTCACATTGGGTAATAACCCTGATATACCAGGGATGTAGTCATTATTTGGGAGGAAAACCTAATTAAAAAACCCAATGTTCTCTTATGTTGATTTACTATTCTATACTAGTATACTAACCACATAGGAGAAAGATAAATTGATATCAAATCAATAAAAAGTGAAGAGGTGACAAAGGGTTAAAATTAAAATTGGAATAAAAGTATACCAACACTAATTTACCCCGTCCTAGTATTAGTAACTCTCAATCATCATAATAAATTATATATTGATTTTTAAGAAAATTACATGAATACAACTAGACAGGAGTCATTTTCTAATAATATAGGATATTGACCACGGGGTGGTGCCCTTGTCTGTCAATGAATTGTAAATGATAATATAGTCTGTCTCTACTACACCTAGGATAATTTTACTATTCTTAGGCAGGAGGAGGCCGATAATCATCACTATAGCTTTATCTTACAAGGAATGATCATTTCCATAGTAGGAAGATAATGAAGTAAGAACTGATCCCCCAAAATCTCAAATAACACCACCACCCCTCATGTTTCCCATTGCACACGATCCATCCGCATTTAGCTTAGGCCCTATAGGAGGAGGATTCCAATATACCTAGTGCCCCTATCTTTCCCTGGTAGTGGTAATATTGATATTATTACCTACCTTGAGTGGACTCAGTGTGGGTGATTCATTCCAGTCTTTACATAGCTGGGCCATATCAATCAATATATTCCTGACCCTTTCTATCATAGCTCTTTGTGTGAAGATAACCCACTTTTGATTAGCCCTATTCTGATCATTCCTGATGCACCAACATCATACAAAAAACACCAAGGAATAATCCTTTATCTCATGTCCCTTAACAACCACACCATGAAAGAATCTTTCAACAAATGGAGAATCCAATATCTATGTGGTGGAAATGCCTATAAAATATTCAAAAAAAGTCCACACTACACAAGCCCAATACACTTTTAAAATAATATCTTCCAGAGTCTCCTATCTACTCTTCATAAAACATGTGCATCTAGATTCCAGATGAATTCCCACTCTTTTTACATTATCATCATTGTATAACGCATAATTTCTAATTCTACACACAAGAAAATTATACTTAACAGGGCATTATTTTCACCATAGAGTTCCTCCTCATCCATCATCTATATCTGTGGTCATCATTAAAATCTTTTATATAGTAATCACCTAAGATAGATGAGATGAAAATGAAATTTTATGGTTCTTCATTAATATAAATAAGGTCAAATATATCCCATTTGATACTATCCGAGACATTCATGATAAACATTATATGAATGCTTGTGTAATAGAAGGAAATTTCAGAAATGGGGAAGCCTAGAAACCTGAGCCTGGAGCCAACCCAGTTATGATGGAAAAATGATATCTCTCCTCTCTCCATTATCTATCTGGAATACAACTATAGGGTTGTGATATGAGGGAAAATCGTGGACCATAAAGCAAAGGAGTGCTCAGCCGATTTCTCCTCATTATACCTATATTTAGAATCCATAAATCTTCCCCAAATAGATCATGCCTCAATTACTTCCCAAGAGATCCTTGCATTCATTCCATGTAGTGTTTCAGATATATTACTCATGTGAAACATGTTTTTCAAAAAATGTCACTTTTAAAATAAAAAAGTTTCACTTTTGGTCATTCTAACTACATCGAGAGTCATAATTTCGTGAGGTTCATTATTACATGCCATTAACGAATCAATGATTATTTTCCTATAGTTTTACGATATTCTAATTTCATCTTATTGGAATTGATCATGAGATTCTTATTTTGAACTAAAATGTCACTGTTAAATTAAACACATGTGTTTTCATTCATTCTAAACATGCCACATGTTAGAATGATGTGTGGTTCATTCTTATATTTCAGAAAGGAATCAGTAGTCATTATCCTATAGTTTCCTGAAAATCTAAGAGTGTTTTATTAGAATTGAGCAAGTTATGCAAGTTTTCAAAATAAATGTCACTTTTAAATTATAAAATAAATATTTTTAGCCATCACAACCATATTGAGAAATAGAATAGAATTTGTCTCATTCCTATATTTTACAAATGAATCAAATATTCATATATTAAAATTTTATGATAATACAATCTAATTTTTATTTAATTGATCATGTAATGCATGTTTTGAACTAAAATATCTTTTTAAATTTAAAAGCATTATTTTTTTATTCATTCTAACCACACCACATATTAAAATTATTTTTGGATTATTCTTACATGATGAAAAAGAGTCAACAATAATTTTTATACAATTTCAAAACAATATGAGTGCGTTTTCTTTTAATTGAAAATGTGATGAATGTTTTTAAATAAAATTTTAATTATAAATCGAAAAATACACACTTTTTTTTCATTCCAACCACATTGAGAGTTATAATGTAACGTGGTCCATTTTTATATGCCAAAAATAAATCTACAACTATTTCCTGACATTTTCATGATAGTAAAATCTTGTTTTCTCATAATTGATCATTTAATGCAATCTTTGAAATAAAACATCACCTTCTAAATAAAATCATATATTTTAAGTCATTCCAACCACACCACACATTGAAATAGAATATGGTTCATTTATTTATGTCTCAAATGAATAAAAAACCATTTAAGTAGAGTTTCAAGATGATTTGAGAACATTTTCTCAGTGATGTGTATGAGGCATAGTCTTTGTAACTTTTTAAAGCATAAAATAGAAAAAATTAACTTTTCTTCATTTTTACCACAACACGTGTCTAAAATATGTGAGATTCATTATTATATGGCACAAATTAAACAAATGTTATTATATAACACCCTATATTTTAGGAAATATTTACCTTCCTTAATATATATGACTATTACAATTAAATAAGTTTATATATACATACATATATATATATTAAAGGAAATAAACTTTATTATAAAATAAGTCTTATGAGATATGAATCAAACTAACAACACTTTATTCATTCATATTGAAAGATTGAAAAAAAAATTAAATACCCTGAATTATTACATACCATGAATTATTTCATACCTTGGTTGATTGAATCCCTTAAAAGTCCATAAACTAAAATGGGATAATAAATATAATATAATAAAATCTTTACAACAAGAAAACCCTCTAGATCATCTTCAACCTCAAGAACCACCAATATTTGAACTGAAACTACCATGTGAAAGGAAATAATGAATAGATAATTCATCCTATTTAATATGGAATTATAGGTGTTTCTTTTTAAGTTAGATTGGAATTAATGGATTATTTTAGAAAGGCTATATATAGGAACAAAATTTGATTATTATAAATATGGTCTTGTAAAATTTGGTCATTAGAAATATGATTGTTGTAGATAAGGTCATCAGATATACACATATCCAATAGGTATACTAATGTTGTGTATTTTTAGTAACAAATTTAAAATAATATATCTAAAAAATAAAAAATAAAAAATATTGTATTAAATTAATATATTTTATTATAAAAATATTTTTATATGTTATATATTATTATTAAAGAATTAATTTAATTAAATAATGAGATTTGTATTTAATACAAAATTATTTTTAATATACGTAATAAAATAAATTAACAATCATCTCATAGTTATTACTTGGGAATTACCAATAATAACTTCATTTTAAGAAAAAATAACTTTTTTCAAAAAAATTATCATTTTAAGCATTATGTGGTCCTATATTAAAATTAATCAACATTTAAAATGGATTTTAATAAATTGTATTTCATATTTTAATTATTATATCAAAATTTTATAATAATTCAATCCTTATTTTTAACATATAAATGAGTTATCGAAGTAAATATTATTTACCATGGTAAAAAAATTATTTTTTAAAGAATGGTTTTTTGCAAAAATTTATGTATCTTTTAAACAAATTAATTAAAATTTTCAATTTTAGAAGATTAAACTAATATGGTAAAAAAATATTAACACTCTTTAGTTATTAATTGATTTGAAATTGGTTTTGGAGATCCTAAAGATTAAAAATACATTTTTCTACAAAAACTATTTCTCTATATAATATATATTTTAATTTAAAAGTTGATTTTTACAAATTAAGACATTGAAATAAATTAAATAGAGTCAAAATTTGAATTTATAATGTAAACATTATATATAATGGGTCATCTTATATTTTTAGTAAAAAAATTAAGTTCCATGGTTAATTTTTATTCAGGTTAATAAGGGTAAAAAAGGGTAACATAATGTAGAAAATTTTATACTAAATTAACTCAACAAAAAAACCCTATAGAAGAAATTTGTTAGGTTTTAAAGTAATACCAACATGTTTCACCAACATTTTTTCACCTAACTCACCTAAATATATTGAAATTATATTCTCACCCCTCACCCATTATTCAATTTCAAGGGAAGGTTCCTCTATTTCACCTATAAAAAGAGATCAATTCCACCCAATTCAAGACACACTTAGTATTCTAATTCTGTTTGATCCCATGAAAATTTTCCTTCTCTTATAATCCTCTTCCATTTTTATAATCCTTTGGTAGTAATAATTTATCTAAAGCCCTCAATTTTCAATAAGTCTCCAAGATAAGGTTCAAGTTATCAACATGAGTATTAATCACTCTATAGCCTTGTTTCTTATTTATCTTAATTCTTGAAACTCATTATTACTAGAATATATAATGAAATAATTATCATTAATATAATTCAATTTCATTATATTTATGGAATAATCATTTTCTACCTTCCTCCAACCATTTGGAAAAATAAAACATCATTTCTGGGCACATGTGGTGTACCACATCCATGGAAAACATATTTAAATTTTCATCAATTTTATAGTGTATATTTGAACAGATATATACATACCTAAAATTTTATAATGTATTTCTGGAAAATTATGAATAAAATTTAATTTTCAAATGAAAATTTTAATATTCCAATAGAAATATTGAATGATTATTCTTAATGAAAATTTACATTGAAAATTTATATTGTGAACTTCCAATGTATACTTCCAACACATGGTATGGAAATTTCAAATTAACAGAGAAAATATCTACATAAAATTTAATTTCTAATAGAGACTTCCAAAATTCCAATAGATATTTTAAATGAAAATATTAAGTGAAAAAAATTATTTACCAATGTGAAATTTTAAACTGTAAAAATCTTGTGTGTATTTATAATCTAAATTTTGAGTGTAAATTTATAGTGAAAACATTATATGTAAATAATACATATATTTAAATAATGTATAAAAATAAAAAATGTATATATTTATTCACTTATATATATATATATATATATCATTTCAGTTTGTTTATATTTATATATTTACATTATTTTTATAAATACTTTCACACACATATGAATTCATGTATACATAAAAATTTACACTAAACATAAATAAACATTTTCTTATTTTAATTTATATATGTGTATTTTTTATTAATCTTATTTTATTAATATTGATTTATATCAATATATAACAAATTTTAATATTCCTAACAATATATATATAGAATATTAAAATTATATACTTATAAATTTATATTATTGATAGTTACACATTATTTTTTTCTTTATTTATATCTATTATTCATAACTATATATGTGTATATAAACATATTTTTTTATAAATTTGGGTTTACCTATTTTTATTTTAATACATAAAAAACATATAAAAAAATAAATATATAACCATTATAATAATTTTTATAAATATAAAATAAATATACTTATAATAAATATGTAATGAATAAAAAATCTATAAGTTTTGTGGTACACTAAATTGGAAAGAAGTACATTTTTGGAAATCTATTAATACTCTTATAATGAATTTTCAAAAATATGAAAAGAAGATTTAAATAATCTACCATCACTTCAAATTTTTAAATTATATTTCCTTCATAACATATACTATTTAAATTCAAGTATATATAAACACAATAATACTAGCACAAAGTGAATACATGTTTTTAAATATTAAAAGTTGTGTGTGTGTGAAATACTTAAATTTACAAATAGAAATACATAAATTTGTTATTTCATATATGTAAAAACACATGAAAATTCTATTAATAATATATAAACTTTTTATATTTTATATATATACCTCCAATTCCGATTTTATTAAATTTTATGGATAACCCAACTTTTTAACTTAGTTGAGAGAGAACCCTTACCTGACTCAAAATCCCCAAAATATATGGCCTAAAAGCTCAAAGTCATGGGCCCTAAACTACAACAGCTCCTCCCACCTTCCTTCCATCCACTCACACAAATCTCCATATAATAGTTTTTTTGTATCATTCCTTTTAGACTATGTTCATCTTGTTTCAATCCAAATTGTGGATGACTACCCTTGAACCATCTTGCACCCCATCAATTTAAATTTGATCAAGTGTCAACGCACATGAAAAATATTTTTTTATGTCCTCGAGGCCCCAATTCATGGCATAAAATCCCATATGTGATGAATAGTACCCCTACTACAATTCCTCTACTACAATTCTTACACTACCATAGTTCTATAGTACCACAAAAATTCACAACTACCCAGATTTGAATATGGATCTGGTGCTGGATTGTAATAATACTTTACTACTCATGTGATCCCCTAACTACATATATATATATATATATACATGAATAAAATATGTATATGAAATTGAGTATATAAGTAACTGATATATAAATGTTTATAATAATTATAAGTATTCCTCATACATTTATTTCACAATTTATAAATATAATGTATGTCTATATTTATAATAATTATTAAAAATTATAATATATTTATAAATATGTATACTAGTTATTATTTATTATTATACATTTAGTTTTATTTATAATAATTTTTTTCTATTTATATTCTTATTTATCTTTATACTTATTGTTTTATATTTATTATTTCTATTTTATATTTATTATACCTTTAATTTTTATTAATTTTATTATATATATACTAATTATTTTTTAATTTATTTATAGTAGGTTGAGAGAGAATTTTAGTCTAACTATTTTAAGTAAATCAAAATTATTTTTAAAAAATTATTTTAATCAAAATATAAGATCTAGATCACTTTATTTTTTTTCATAGGGACAATCATTCACCTTGAATGAGGCTTTACAATTAATAATTTAAGTACATTTATCAACCATGTGTATGGCTTTTTGATGATTTCATTGCATGTGTTTAATGGGAATAAATGCATTCCAATACATTGAGTATGGTTTATGTATTTTTATAAAATAAAATGCATCATGCATGACTATATCAAGAGGCATTATGGTGCTTCCTTGGATCATCCAATTCAGAGTTAGAGAATTCATTTTTATTTTGAGAGCCTAGATAGATCCAAGTGAGATAAAAAATGGGAGGAATATTTGTGGTTGGTTCTTATAATCCTTGTTCTCTATAAAATAAAATTCCATTCTCTTACCATTCCACTTTTATATTGACCAATTAATCCTAACAAGTGTTATATAATCTATATTGGTGGTGAATCTATAATGATCTTCGGAGAGGATGATGTTGTTCTAGTGTCAATGACTTTCTCAACATGCCACATAATCACCACACCATCAGTCAATCTTAAATTTTGATATCATTTTAATCATTTGTTGATCAATAAAAGTTCATTTTCAATATCCCTGAATTTTTTTTCCTCAAATTTAAAATATTATTTTCTACCATTCCAAACACAATGATTCACCCCCTTTTCAAAAATTCTTCTCCCTTATCACAAAACTAGAATTCAATGGAGGGACCATAAATGGGAGGAATGATCATGTAAAATTCCAAAAAAATACTCCATTTTGAAGTCTCTAATGGATGATATCCTTAATTTCAATGATCTATTTGATCCCTTTTGGGATAAGGGATTCAACTCTAATGCCACTAAAGAAGTCAAGTGCAAGAAGCCAAAAAATAAGACGATCGGTCAAATACACAAATGGATTGATCACAACATCTACCACCACATTGCTTAATAGACTAATGAATACAAAATTTGGATGAATTTTTAGAATCCATAATAACCAACGACAGATTAAAACAATATTGTAGTATTAAAGCGATTGGTGAATCTTAAACTATATAATGGACACTCTATGGCTGAACACACAAGCGAGTTATAGAGTCTATTAAATCAGTTGGTGGTTTTAGGTAAGACTTTGGATAATGAAGATTAATTGAACCATATAATTTTTACTCTTTCCAATTGTTAGGATACACCAGTGTTCTCTCCCAAAAACCCTACACTCATAGGAAAATTTTTAGGGAAATGGTAAAAGTTTCATTTTTCAATGAGGAGTCTTGAAGTAAGGATGAAAGTTATAATTAGATGCAAGATATCATCCTAAATAATCAAGGGAAACAAAAAAGGATTGGTTGAGGTGTAGGAATAAGGTGTAAAATAAATAGTATAGGAAGGTCCATAGATGGCATAAGTCCAATATAAAAGTTCTACCATTGTGTAATAGAGGGATACATGAAGAAGAATTGTGGAAAGTTACTACAAGATACATGCCAAGGAAGTGACTAGAAAAATAAAAAAATAGAGAAAAACAAACAAATTTTACTTTATAAGTTTCATTTTTATCCAAATATAAAGAAGAGAGTTTTTTCACACATCAAGTAAAGGTGTATAATATGTGGTTGATTCTGCAGTATTGTACCACATCAATTCGCATCATGAGTATTTCTTGACTTATCAATCTTGTAAATTTAGAGTAGTCAAGATGGGGAATACTAGTTCAGTATAGATCATTAGAATGGTTGATATCCATGTTAATATGATCAGTGGATATACAATAATTATGAATTATTTTTGACATGTTCAAAGCCTTTCTCTCAACTTGTTGTTGGGGATAGACTTTTTTAGACAATGCTATGACAACATCTTTAGCAATAGAGCATGGAATATGATGAAAATATTTATCTTCATCACCCAAGGACACATATAGGGTACATTGTACAAATATCACGTGTATATATGTGTATATATCCTCAACATGGTGGAAGGAGAGGTGTCATCTAATCTAAGACATAAGTGACTTGGAAAAATGAGTGAAAGAGGGACATCAACCTTGATAAAGAAGAAGTGAATCAATGTTGAAAATTATGAATAAATAGATCCTTAAAACAACTATTTTTATGATAATAATCATAGATCCTTATTAATAACAACTTCATCAAGGATATTAGAGTTATTGGGTTGGTGCACTATGACATATGCGGTCCCATGGAGGTGGAATCATTGGTAGTTAACAAATATTTCTTAACCCTTATTAATGATGAATATTATAAGTTGTGTGTGTTTTTCTTATGAATAAATTAATAAGTATTATATTTCTTAAATATTCCCAATTCCATGGTGGAGTGTAAAACAAGAAAACAGTTGGGCTATCTTCATTAAAATAATGAAAGATAGTACACATACAGGGAGTTTTATGCCTTTTATTGGATTTAGGGAATTCGATATGAGAGGATACCCCCACATACCTCAAAAAACAACAAAATTATACAAAATAATGATCATATCCATCATAGAGATAGTTAAGAGCATTATGAGTTTATATAAAATACATAATCTATTCTAGGGAGAATTTATTCATGTTACATTCTACCAGATCAATTAATCATCATCAGTCCCCCTAAATTTCAATATTCTATAGAAGTGATGGTCTGATAAACATCCATATTACTCTCAGTTATTAGTACTTTTATGTTTAGGTTTTTTTCACGTATCAAAGGATATTAGGAATAGATATATGGGAGATTTATGCTGTAAATCTTCACATTATATGTAGACGGGGAGTTCATATATAAGATTTGGGATTCAAAGAAGAATAAGGCTATCATAAGTATATATTTTGTGATTCATGCAAACTAGATTATGAAAAAATTAAAAACACCAAAATGTCTCATATAGAAAGTGAGTAGGAATCAATTCATGATCTAATACCTATACCAAAACCACTTACTAGTAAATTTTAGTAGGTACAAGAATACTCTTTAGTAGTAGATCAAGAGTAAGCAATGGAGGATAATAAGCAGGTGAGAATAAATCATATCCAAAAGAATTCTAAGAACCATCACTGGATCCAATTGATGGTGTACCTCAATAACCTAATATTTCATATATTTGAATATCTATATAAGAAATGACCCCATTGACAAGATATCTATAATTAGAGTACAAATTGTGAACTGATTAGGGGGATCTAGAAGGATATTATGAAGGAATATCTCATCCAAGAAAAAGTAAGTGGTGGAATTCAATAAATCATGATATGAATTCATTGATGAAGAATCAGACAAATAATTTGATCGAACAACCCAAAGGTAGAATTAAAAAACAAAAAAAATTGGTGTTCATGTTGAAGAAGGATGAAAGAGCAAATGAGTTCAATAATAATGTAGGGTTTTTGGTAAAAGGAACCATTCATAAGAAATTAGATAACTTTTATGGGATCTTTTAACATATGAGAAAGATAGATTTAATAATAGTCATTTTTATATTGGTGGCCAACATTGATCTAGATCATGATTAGATGGATGTGGAGACATATTTTCTTCACAAATAACTCACAAAATAGATATATGTGAAGAAACTTGAGTTCTTAAAGGTCTGTAGATAAATAACCTCATGTAAAAATTGAATAAGAAATTGTACAAACTAAAAAAAATCACCTAGATAGTGGCACATAATGTTTGACTCGTTCATGGTGAGTCATAACTACAAGAGAACACATAAAGAACAATGTGATTACTTCCATATATTTAAGGATGGTGAGTACGTTTCTCTCCTACTTTATATTGATGATATGTTCATCATTGGGAATGATGTAATTAATATCATCTTATTAAATGATATATCCATGTATTTTATATGAAATAATTGGGAGTAGCTTAATTTATTTTGGTGATGCGGTTCACTCATGATAGAAAGAGGAGGTTATTATGTATATCTAAGGTGAAGTTGGTTGAATGTATTCTTAAACATTTAAATATATATAGAACAAAATTGGTTATTATTCCTCTACCTAGTCAAATAAAGTTGAGAAACGGTTCATGTTCATTATCCAATGGAGAAATCTAGGTAATGGAGATGTTACTATTATCCCTGGTGGTTATCATACTGATATATGTTATAATGTGTTGGAGGCCATACATTTCCCATGCAATAGAAACTATGATCCATTTTCTCCCAAATATCCATAAGTAGTATCGAGATGCATTCAAGTGGATTCTGGGGTATCATAGAGGAATAATGAAACTATGTTTGTGCCATGGGGGAGCTGGTACACTATTGAAGCACTATAAAAATTCATTTATAGAATGAGATCCTGATAGTATAAATTATACATTATAATATATCAATACTTTTTCATGAGTATATCTATCATGGATATTAAGTTTATAGAAGTGTATCACTTTATCCATAATTGAATCATATTACATTTCTACTGTGGAGGCTAGAAAAGAGATGTTTTGGTTAAAAAAATTCTCTAGGAAGTTTGATTTATCTAGAAGAAGTGCATTGTTTATTGTGATAGTTAAAGTTCATCAAACTTGGGAAAGAACTCTATTAATCATTCTCTAATTAAGAAAAATTAAATTTCCTATCATTTAATACACAAGGTGATGAATTGATAGGTTCTAAAACTTGTAATGTTCCACATGATGGAGAACCTAACAAACATTTTTATAAATATGGTATCTCAAGAGAAGATGTACTTTTTTAGATGATCTAATAGATTTTAGTTGTAAGGGGAGAATAGAAAGAGTTTTTACAGTTGTTAATTTAGGTTCATGAATCTTACAAATTAATTTTTTATTCTTGCAACTAATATGTTCAATGGGAATAAATGAAATAAAATATGTTTAATATGGTTGATGACTTTTTATTAAATAAAATATATAAAATAAGACTATATAAGTAGGCCTTGAGGATCTTCCTTGGATCAACCAATTCAAGTATAAAAAGGTAATTCTTATTAGGATATCCTTCAGTTATCCATGTGAGATAATGAAAGGGAGGATTATGAGGGGTGGATATTATAATAATTTTTCTTCATTGAATAATATTATATTCTTTTCACATTAAATTTTCTTAGTGATCAGTGAATTACAACACACTTGTTAGGTTTTTTCCCCAATAGAGGAATATTTTTCCTGATGAAGGCTGGGATTATAGTTAAAGTATGGTTATGGCCTAGTTTTGTTAACCTTTTGAATATTAATAATTCTCATAAATTTGAGTGTACTCTATGAGTGCGACTGTGGTTGATTTTTCACATCATAAAAAATTTATTGAGGTTTATTAAATAAACCATTATGAAATATAGGAGGTTCTGTACAAATGGCTTGTCTAGATGGGGATGGAATTTGAGATAGAAAATTTCACTGTAAATAATTTTAAATTATGGAAAATTAATATGTAATAGGTTCTATGAAGGTATAATTTCATACTAGAGATTGATGAAATATAGATGGGTGTGATTGACAAGAATTGGAACAACATGGATGAAAATGTTAATACCAACATCCATTTGGCTTAAATAGATGGGGTCCTATTGATCATTGCATGGAAAAAGGTAGTGAGGAAAATTTTGGGCTAATCTAATGAAGAGGTATAAGGTCAAGTCACTGCATAAAAAAAATTTATTGAATAGAAAGTTATACAATCTTTGAATATAAGAGCCATCTTCGGTGACCGATCACATCAATATCCCCAATACCATATCCACTCAGCTTATGCCATTGGGATAAAAAATTGGGGATAATAGACATGTAGATATTCTTCTTAAAATTTAGATATATTCATATGATCATCTCATCATAAGTATCACCAATATTATATTGATGGTTATACTTCTCTTCAATGACATTACAACTATATTTATTGAATAATTAATTCTAAACACGAACAAATAGGATATAAAAATAATTTCACACGTAGTGGATCCTCTATCAATGGTTATAGGAAGGATGGTGGATCATGGTTCTAGTGTGAGCCTAAATCATGTAATGTCTAATTCAAGGATCAAGAAGAAAAATTCACATGTTACAATTATGGAAAAATGGGAACAATAATAAGAACTATTGGAATAAGAAGAGTGGTGCAGAGAACTCTCAATAAAATATACAGAGTACTTACAAAAATAGAGACATGAAAGTTAGTAAAACAATGAAGGATTCTAATGGTATACATAATCTCAAGTATTCACATATAATCAATTCATGGATAAATTGTGCAAATACTTGGTACTTGGCCGAGTTTCTTACAACCCGGGTGACCGAACCTGGGCTCTGATGGAAGTCAAGAACAAAATAGCACATTGTTGGGGTATGACAAGATGGAAGATGGTTCCCATCGGCAAAAGTTATTATCATATACTCTTCAACTCGCAGGAAGAGCTTGATCAGGTATAGAGATTCGGTAATTTTCATCTTAAACCGGGTTTCCTTAGAATTTCTGACTGGGATGTATCCTTTAATCCATACACACACAGAAATTCCATGGAACAGGTATGGGTTAGGATTCATGGTCTTAATTGGTTTTACTGGCATCCTAAAATCTTAAATGACATAGCCTCTTGTATAGGAACTCCTATTAAAATTGATCACATAACTTTAAATGGAGACCTTGGGATATTTACTAGAATTATGGTTGAGGTAAACCTTGCTCTAGAACTTCCATCAGTTATAAAATTCAATGATCCTGACTATAGAACTGATATCAGAATTGAATATGAAAATAAACATCCTTTTTGTGAGGTTTGAAAAATTATAGGGCATAACCACCCTAATTGCAGAGTGGTTAGAAAACAAGTTGACCCTCTAATCACTAATGATTGGAAGGAAATTAAACATAGTAAGAAGGGAAAGAATATTCTGGATAAATCTAAATTCCCTAAAAAGAAACAGGATATATGGGTTAAGAAACCTAATGCCTTTACCCCCCTAGATGGTAAATCATGGGGGGACATGGTTGATGAGGAAGAGGCATTTCAAATAGATAGAAAAATTTCCATTAACATAGAAAATATGGTTTCTGAAATCTTTCAAAACACTGATGATAATGGAAATAAATTGGGCGGAAACAATCCCTCCATTATTTTCAATTTGGCTACTAATGCTTCTGTACCTGGTGCATCAGTTTAAAATGAGCCTGTATGCAGGGACATGGGGAAATCTATTATGGATTTTATATTGGATGACACAGGTGTAGTTCCTAAGACACTGGATGGAACAGAGAGTTAGAAAATTGGGTTCTCCTCCCTCGATGATTCTAAAAAGATACAAGGTAACATGGACAAAATCCCAGAATCAGGTAACTCAGTAAATCCTTATCAAATAACTGCTGATAAAAACTGTGTTTCTGCTCCTGAAATCTCTCTATGACTGCTCATGTTGATAATTATGTTAGTATCTTGCAAGTTCATGATGATATCACTACTTCTACTCCTGATGCACACACCAAGTTACATATGATTGATTCTATTCCTATTGATAAAGATGTGCCTGCTCTGCTTTCTGCTGACTATTCTGTAAATAGTGATGTTAACACACCTCCTGTTGGGAAACATGATTCTTCTTTAATGCAAAATCACCCTACTACTCCTATTTCCACTTCTGAATTATTGAAAACTGATGAAACCCCTACTGTTTTGATTAAAAATTCTGAACAATCCTCACCTGAGCACCAATTATTCAGGATTTTTCTGGGGAACAATTACAAGAAAACATCACCCTACCCTCTACCCCTGCAAACACTATTTTTCCCTTGTAGGATAATTCTTTGACTAGTGTTGTCTCTACTGAGGCTTATCCCTCTGCCATGATTAAGAATACTATTCAATCCTCAAATGAACATCCACCTGTTCAAGGATTTGAGATGGATCATCCCCATGGTAGTACTGCCCTGCCATCTCCCCCTTTAAGCACATCTGTCTCTGTTCCTATAGTAGATTATGCTATTATTAGTGTTGTTTCTCCAAACACTAATGTTAAAACTAACGAGAATAAAACAAAACCTACTTCCTCTACAAATGTTAGGAGATCTCGAAGGAAGAAAGGTTCTGGGAAATCCAAAAAAAGGGGTTCTAACCCAAAACATAAGTAGAAATGAATTTTCTCTTTTGGAATTGTCAAGGCATAGCTAATAATGATACCTCTGCAACTATTAGAAGGTTTTTAAACACTCATAAGCCTCATTTTTTTTTCTATCTCTGAACCTAAAGTTAACTTCAATATGAACTTCATGAGGCTTGGATCTCTAAATTACAACTTCTTAGGTTCCTATAAGAATGGTCCTCAGACTGATTCGATGTGGATTTTTTATCACAATTTTCTACAAAACATTAACATTTATAAAAATACTGAACAACAATTTACCTGTGATTTCTCATGGAATGGTCAGAATACTTATTGTATGATGGTTTATACCAACAATAGATATCAAGAAATAAGGACTATTTGGCATGATCTATCTGACATGTCCAACTCCATTTAGGACCCTTGGGTTGTTATGGGAGATTTAAATGTCATTCTTAACTCTTGTGAAAAAATTGGCCCCTCACATCTCTCCATATCCACAAGAGAATTTAGATCCTCTATTGAGGATTGTAATCTTTTTTAAGTTACCCTTACTGGTTCTAAATATACTTGGTACATAAGACATTATAATAAAATTGTAGCTAGTAAGCTTGATAGGGCCTTTGTTAACATGAAATCGCTTGACATTTTGGATAATGTCTCTAATATAACTCTTCCTAGACTTAACTCCGATCATCATCCTATTTTATTTAGCTCCCTCATTAATGAACGTAAACTTACCCTTCCTTTTAAATTTAACAATGCTTGGTCTTTGGATCTTGACTGTGTCACTTTTATTAAAAACACTTAGAATTCTATGAAACATCATCATGATTCCTTTGCCTGTATGTTCAAGATGAAAACCTTGAAGCATGCCCTCAAAGGCTGGTGTAAAACCAGAAGATCTCAAATGGATTTAGACATTTCCACTCTTGAAAAAGAGATTATCCAAATCCAAACACACAGTACCAACTCAGACTTTAATGTGGACCCTCAATCGGAGGCTAATATTTCTTTAAAACTCAACTCTTTACTCACCTTTAAGGATAATATTCATAAGAAAATGTTTAGGACAAAATGGCTTACTGATGGGGATCGAAATACTAAATTTTATAACTCCCTCCAAAGAATCAGGAAATCCAATCGTCCTCTTACTAAACTTATACACAATGATTTGATCATTGACACTGAAGAGGTCATCTCAGAACATGTTATCTCTCACTTTTACAACATCTTTAATGGTCCTGAGAATAATATTGACCTTAGATATGATATTATACCTTTAATGGTAGATGAAAAAGATAACGAGTCTCTCTTAAGTATTCCCCTTGAGCATGAAATCAAATACACAATCTTTAGTCTAAAACCGGACAGTGCGCCTGGACCGGATGGCTTCAATAATTGTTTCTACCAAAAACATTGGGATGTATTACATTCTGATGTTTGTAATCTTGTGAGATCCCTTTTTACTCATGGATCTCTTCCTCATGGAATTAATACTGAATTCCTTATTTTAATACCTAAGGTTGAAAATGCTTCATAAATACATCAATTTAGACCTATTGCACTGATTAACACTCTTTATAAGATAATTGATAAAATTATTGCTAATAGACTTGTCCCTATATGTAATAAAATTGTCTCATGGAATCAGTTTGGTTTCATTAAAGGAAGGTCTATTCAAGATTGCATTTGTATTTCCTCAGAATGTACTAATTTCCTAAATAAAAACAAAAGAGGGGGTAGTGTTGCCATAAAACTTGATATTAGAAAAGATTTTGATACCATTAATTGGGCTTTCATTTTCAAAGTCTTAAAAAACTTTGGTTTTCATGAGACTTTTACCGGGAGAATTAAAACTTTATTTCACTCAGATATTATCTCCATTTTGATCAATGGCACCCCCCATGGTTTTTTCAAATGTTCTAAAGGTGTTAGGCAGGGAGACCCTCTTTCGGCCATTCTTTTTGTTATTTCTGAAGATTACTTAAGCAGACTCCTCAATAATCTGGTTGATCAAAATAAGCTTAAGCCCATACAAGCTGCCAGAGACCTAAATGTTCCCACTCACCTTCTATATGAAGATGATATCATCTTGTTTCTAAAAGGGGACCAAAGAAACATTCAATTTCTTAAACAAGATATTTATCATTATGATGAAATTTCAGGTCAAGCCATTTCCTGGAATAAATCTCATATTTTCTTTGGAAAAAACATCCCTGCTAGAAGAAAAACTATCATTACCAATAATCTTGGAATTAAAGAAGGTCTTTTTCCTTTCACTTACTTGGGAGTCCTGATATTCTGGGGGAGACCTAAATCTTGCTAATTTTCTAATACTATTGATAAAATTATAAATCAACTCTCTAATTGGAAGGGGAAATCCTTCTCCATGGCCGGTAGAATATGCCTTGTTAAATAGACCATTGTCTCTAAAATGGTCTATACTATCATGATTTATAAATGGCCCATAGGTAACTTTAGGAAAATTAATGCCCTTATTAAAAATTTCATTTGGACGGGAATTATATTTGAAAAGAAGCTTGTCACCATCCCTTGGAAGACCTGTTGTAAACCTCTTGATAAAGGAGTAATTGGTATCAAAAATTTAAAATTTTTTAATGATTCTCTTCAAGCTAGAATCACTTGGCGCCTCATAAATTATACTTCTAAAGCTTTTGAATTTATAAATTATATATTCTTTAATAAACTTTTGAAAGGGAATTTTAATTTCATTAACTCCTCGATCTGGCCTTACATTAGGGACTCATATCATAAGATTATGGAAAAATCTAGATGGATGGTTAGCGCTGACTCTTGTATTAATTTTTGGCGTGACAATTGGATTGGTAACCCCTTGATATCTTTGTTAACTCCTAATAATACTCCTGAAGATACTAGTCATAATATCAAGGATGTTTTACAATCGCATAGGCATGATCTCCCTGAAAACATTGCGCAGATCATTGATAATTATCCATTTTCTACTTCTGAAGATTTCCTTGTTTGGGAACCTGTTGCTAATGGTATTATTGATTCAAAAAATTTCTACAAGCATAATTTCTCTGGAAATGAATCTAATCATCAATGGTTGAGTACCTTTAACAAGCCTTGGATCAAACCCTCAAGGTTCACTCTTATTTGGTGTATTGCACATAATAGATTGCCCACTGAAACTGGCCTGCAAACTTTTGGCATTCAACTCTGCTCTAAATGCAATTTGTGTAATCAAATCAGGGAGGATTCTGATCATCTCTTCTTGTCTTTTGCTACGACCTCTACTTTATGGAATTATATTTTTGACTTATTTAATTACAGTTGGTCCTTATCTGACTCGATTTTTTTTTCTTGAAAAAATGTACTAGACATGAAGCCTCTCAACAAGTTAAAAATATATTTCTTGCAGCAGTGGCAGAACTCCTGCATGAGATTTGGTACATTAGAAATGATATTATTCATAATAAGCACTCATTCAGTCTCAATTCAGGAAAAACTCAAATTCTCATTGCAATCCATGAAGCCGCTTCAATTCAAAAAGTATATTGCAACAACTCTGTTGGTGACTTTGAGATCTTTCGACATATCTGGGTTCCGGGTATTTTTCCGTAGCCCAGACGTTCCTTTGAAGTTTTTTGGCAATCACCGATGCCAGGATGGATCAAAGTGAACGTTGATGGTGCCTAAAAGGGAAACCCAGGCCCTACCAGTTGTGGATCTATATTTAGAGACTCCGCTAGCCAGTGTCAAGGTTTCTTCTATGGTGGATGTGGTCTTTCTTCATCTTTGGAAGCTGAAATTCTGGGAGTCATCCATGCAGTTGATTTCGCGCTTCAAAGAGGATGGAGAAAGCTTTGGATTGAAAGTGATGCTACCAACATTGTCTATGCCATTTGGAATGGTGTTATTCATCTTTCCTGGCCGCTTACTACTCTCTAGATTAATTTCCTAAAATCACTCCATGGGATTGACTACATAGCTACTCATGCCTTTCGTGAAGCAAATGTTGTTGCTGATGCCCTTGCCAACAAAGGTGTTCATCAGAACATGACTTGGTTGGATACCCTGCCAGCTGATTTATTTCATATTTTTGATAAATATTGTAAAATAATCCCATCTTTCTGTATTCTATAAACTTTTGTTTCTTTAATTAATAAATGGTGCTTTGGTCTTTGACCAAGGCATTACCTCTTCAAAAAAAAATCATGGGTAGAATGGAGCGTGAATTCTTGAAGGGAATTATTTGATTAGTATGAACCGATCTTAGAAGTACTTTTTAACATGGGGAATGATCTTACCTTGAAAATCATCAGAGTTTGTACCATTAAACTGAATATAAAAGATGTTATTTTCCAAAACATATAAGGATTACTACATGTGAAGGTCCTAAAGAATAATATATTGTATTTTGGATAATTTAATGACATCGAGTTCAAGACTTTCATTAAGAAAGAGGTGAGAATGATTGTGAAGGGTGAAATTATGGTGATGAAGAAAAAGAATATATTTTGTATAGAGAACCAATCCTTTTACACATATTATTATATGATTTTAAACATAAATATCTAACGAGTACTACCAAAATATTGCATGGCCTAATGTCTTTGGAATACTAGGTCCATGATACATAAAAAGGGAACTAAAACATGAAATCCTTATTTTATTCTCCATAATGAGATCATAAATCCATTTGAGATCCTAAAACTACATAGAATCACACGTGGAATACATAAAATAAAGGGGTGACATATAACATGACCTAAACATGAGTCAAGGATAACTTCCAAGAAAATATCACATGGTGGAAAAATTCCCATAATGGATTAGGTTTACTCCCTAATCCCATACATAATGTCTTATGAGAAAAAAGTGTTACCCAATGCACTGAAGTGATATTTGGGAAAGACCATCATAAAATGTTCATGATTTATATGTTCTACAAAGATTAAATCAATTATAGGGCATAAACATAATAAGTACCCATGGAAAGTAAATGGGTTTCTTAATCTTTGCTAATATCATAATCAACAGAAATTGAGAAATGAAGGAAATTGAGAAATGAACATAAGGCATGGAATACCCCCATCAAAGGAAGGGAGAATAATCCAAGTATATATGTGAGATACATAAATACTGAATTTAGAATAATTACATAACTTTAAAGGGAGAGAGTGAGTGAGTTAGAGAGAAAATGTTCATAACCTGAAGAAAAGGGTTGTTTAGAGAGATCCCTTAGCTTGAGTTCAATTCATTACACACACCCTTTATCTTCTTGAATAATAAATATATGTTAGTTATTTAATTTATTAAGAACTTTTTTCAACTTTATTATTCCTTTTTTATTTATTTTCACTATATTAAATTACGTAGTCATTTAGTTTCATGTCAGATATTTTGACGATATTGAGTTCATATGTCTAAAATCACTTTCGTAAGTTGACTAAGGTCAAAGAGATTATTATTTAATCATATATATAATAATAATCATGAAATAATTATCATTTTTATACATCAATTATAATTTTAAAACCATCCATGAAATATATTTATTAAAAATGAACTATGTTACCATCATGGAGATGGTAGGTCATATGTATGCATGAGTAACGTTTCCATTTTTCAAAGAATGATAGAGAAAAGGTAAGAGTTATTTTATATTTACAGAATTATAATTAGATTATAAATATAATATTATTTTTTAAATACACTTACATATACCATCTATGTTATGTGGAAACAAAAAACTATTCACATCACTTTGTGAAGGCAGTAATACACATGTGCGCACAAATGACATTATCATCTTTTAATGAATGAAAAAGAAAGAAAATATATGATATATTAATTTATAAAAAATTATCAGTATCATATATATAAAATAAATCCATCATCATAAATAGTTGTGGGAGGTGATAATGTAAAACAAATTAAATCGATTCGTAAGGCGGTAGTCCATCAAACACATGAATGATGGTTTCATTTTCCATTTCATGGAAGATGAGATTGATGTCGGTAATTTAATTATCATAATAAAATCTTATTATATGGTAGATACTGATGTTATTATATCATCGTGGTTTAATAATATTTTAATGAGGTGGAAGAATAAATAAAACAAAAATTCTTGGTTAAGAACAATATCTCTTCTTCGAACAACCTCTAGGTTTTCATTAAAATCCTTCATATGACAATTTTCTAATAAAAAAGGATTCTTCGATGTGATAATGGCATTAAAGAAAGGATTTGGGTAGGTATTTTTTGAAACAAAATTATTTTCTAATGTAGAGAGGATAGGATAGGAGGTCCCTTTTATATGTGATAAGTTGTGCCATTTTTATAAATATCTAAAACTATTCAATAATGGTAAGTCGCTATTAAGAAAAGTTCATCCAAAATTGATAAATAATGGAATGTATGGAATATAAGGTCGATCTACACATACAAAATAGAAATATAAACATGGTGTAAACACATTATTCTCATTACCTTCATGGTTACTCTCTTTTACTATTTTAGTTTTCACCACTATAACTAGTTTTTACTTATGTAATTTATCCTTTAAGCCAAAAAATAAAATGAGCATTATTATATAATTTGGACCCAATAATTATAAATATAAAATCTAATTTATCAAATTACAAACCTATGTGTGTGTAAAATTAATTTTAACGTAAGCTCATGTAACTCGCAATACCCTATTTTATCCATAATTGTGATAATTATTTTTTACTATTTTTACATTTTGATTATGATAAAAAATTTAAGTTGTCCTTATTAATTATTATTAATTATTATAATTCAAAATATGTAATTTATTTTATCAAATTACACTACGGAAAAAACCATTATTTGCGCCGGGAATAAATCTCGTCACAAATAGTCCGTCGAAGAGATTATTTGCGACGGGATGGTCAACCCGTCGCAAATAGTCAATTATTTGTGATGGGAATAGGCGCCATGTTGCAAAAAGTTACACACGGTTTGGCGCGTTTTGCACGCCAAACCGCGTGAAAGTGTAATTCTGACGGGTTGGCATCACCCGTCGTAAAAACCAGGAGGCGGTAAGACCTATTTACGACGGGGGGATCCCCTGTCGCAACTAGTTCGACCACCGAAGGTTATTTGCGACGGGACCCGTCACAAATAACTGGCTGCGGTAAAAACATATTTTTGATGGGATGTTGTCTCGTCACAAAAAGTGTGTCGGCAGGTCACTTTTTGCGACGGGCTCCGTCGCAAAAAACCTTTTAACCGCCGACGTTAATTAATGGAGCCGAAGGTATTTGTGACGGGCCTCGTCGCAAATGGTCCCGTCGCAACTAATCTAACCAATATATGCCCCCTTTATTTAATTTAGTATTTATTTTCTTTCTTTATATTAATTTTAATTATTGTTGATTAGTGGTAATTAAGTAAGATTCAAATTGTTTTGTCATCAGTATTTATTTGTAATAATAAAATTAAATTATTAGCATTAATTCTTATTAATTAGTAATAATTAATCAATATTAACGATAATTAGTAATGTATATAAATAATTAGCGGTAATTAGTAGTTGTGTTTTGTAGTGATTAATAGTAATTGATACTAATTAACACTAATGAGTAATAATTAGAAAAAATAGTAATAAAAATTAACAATTAGTAATAAATAGTATTAATTAGTAATAATTAGTAAGAAATACTAATAAATAGTAATAAATAGGAATAAATAGTAACAAATACTAATAATTAGTAACAAATACTAATAATTAGCAATCAAAATACAAATCAATAGTAATAAATACTAATAAATAGTAATAATTAGTAATAAATTGTAATAAATTGTAATAATTACTTATAAATATTAATAAATACCAATAAATAGTAATAAATACTAATAAATACTAACAAATAGCAATAAATACTAATAAATAATAAAAAATAAATATAAATAGCAATAAATAGAAATAAATAGTAATAAATAGAAATAAATACTAATAAATAGATATTAATAAATAGTAATAAATAGTAATAAATAGTAATAATTACTAATAAATAGTAATAAATACTAATAAATACTAATAAATTGTAATAAATACTAATAAATATTAATAAATACTAATAAATACTAATTAATACTAATAAATAGTAATAAATAATAATAAATAATAATAAATAATAATAAATAATAATAAATACTAATAAATACTAAGAAAAACTAATAAATACTAATAAATAGTAATAAATAGTAATAATTAGTAATATTAAGTAATAATTAGTAATAATTAGTAATCTATAGTAATAAATAGTAATAAATAGTAATAAATAGTAATATATAGTAATAAATAGAAATAAATAGTAATAAATAGTAATAAATACTAATAAATAGTAATAAATACTAACAAATATTAATAAATAGTAATTAATACTAATAAAAAGTAATAAATAGAAATAATTACTAATAAATAGTAACAAAAAACTAATAATTAGTAATAAATAGTAATAAATAGTAATAAACAATAATAAATAGTAATAAATAGTAAGAAATAGAAATAAATAGTAATAAATAGAAATAAATAGTAATAAATACTAATAAATAGTAAAAAATACTAAAAAATACTAATAAATAGTAATAAATACTAATAAATAGTAATAAATAGTAATAAATAGTAATAAATACTAATAATTAGTAATAAATAGTAATAAATACTAATAAATACTAATAAATACTAATAATTAGTAATAATTAGTAATAATTAGTAATAAATACTAATAATTATTAATAAATACTAATAATTAGTAATAATTAGTAATAATTAGTAATAATTAGTAATAATTATTTATAAATAGTAATACTTAGTAATAAATAGGAATAAATAGTTATAAATAGTTATAAATAGTAATAAATAGAAATAAATAGTAATAATTTGTAATAAATACTAATAAATTGAAATAAATAAAAATAAATACTAATAAATACTACTAAATACTAATAATTACTAATAATGAGTAATAATAGTAATAAATAGTATTAAATAGTAATAAATAGTAATAAATACTAATAATTAATAATAATTAGTAATAATTAGAAATAATTAGTAATAATTAGTAATAATTAGAAATAATTAGTAATAATTAGTAATAATTAGTAATAATTACTAAAAAATAGTAATAATTAGTAATAATTAGTAATAAATAAGAATAAATAGTAATAAATATGAATAAATAGGAAAAAATAGTAATAAATAGGAATAAATAGTAATAAATATTAATAAATATTAATAAATACTAATAAATACTAATAAATACTAATAAATAGCAATAAATACTAATAAATAGTAATAAATACTAATAAATAGTAATAAATACCAATAAATTGTAATAAATACTAATAAATAGTAATAAATAGAAATAAATACTAATAAATACTTATAAATAGTAATAAATACTAATAAATAGTAGTAAATACTAATAAATAGTAATAAATACTAATAAATAGTAATAAATACTAATAAATACTAATAAATAGAAATAAATAGTAATAAATAATAATAAATACGAATAAATAACAATAAATAGTAATAAATACTAATAATTAGTAATAATTAGAAATAATTAGAAATAATTAGCAATAATTAGCAATAATTAGCAATAATTATCAATAATTAGCAATAATTATCAATAATTAGCAATAAATACGAATACTTATCAATAAATGGAAATAAATTGTAATAAATTGCACTAATTAGCAGTATTTAGCAATATTTAGCAATAATTAGCAATAATTAGCAATAATTAGCAATAATTAGCAATAATTAGCAATAATTGAAAATAAAATAAATTGTAATAAATTGTTATAACTTGGCACAATTTTTAGTGGATTGACGACACTCCTTTTTCTCAATGACTCTTCTCCTTTCAACTCTCACTAACTCAAAACATTATGAAAAGTATGCTTCTACGTATGCATACCCAATCTCATATGAATAAGTTTGAATATGAATTCATAGGACCATATTTTTCATAATGTTTTCAGGCGGTGACAGTTGCAAGAAGAAGATTCATCGACGAAAAGGGGGCTCTTTTGTTTGACGACTCATTTACTTGATTCTTTTTCACACTGAAATCACAAATTAGAATCTCCTCGGATGCATGCTTATTCATTCTCATATGCACAAGAATGAATAAGCTTCCCTCCGAGTAGATTCTTCATTGTGATTTTAGTGTGAGAAATTTGCAAGTAAATGAGATATCGGACAAAAGAGTAGTCGTCAATCCACTGGAAATTAGGTCCCCAATAATAAATGGTAATTATTAAGAAGTAGTTGTAATTATTTATCTTCTTTTTTTGGATAGTGTTTTTATAATTTCAAACTATTTTGAAATAGTAATGGTTCTATATTTTTTAGAAAAAATATGGAACAATGAAGTCGACAATAGTTATTATTAGATGATCGTGCTTGGATAAATCAGTGCATAAATACAAAATGTTCTGGTTTAAATCCTATATATATTGAGGGTGTTGAGAATTTCTTATCATTTTCGTCATCAAAACCAAAATTTGTTTCAGAAGGCACAATTAAGTGTCCTTGTAAAAAATGTTCTCTGAGAACGTTTGACACATTTGACAAGGTTGGGGGACATCTCTTGCGGTTTGGTTTTCAACCAGATTATGTTTTTTTGATATCAACGTGGTGAACGTAGTTCCAGATAAGATACTAATAACTTGATTCCAGATCCATCACGATTTCAAAATTTAGTACATGATGTTGTAGGTCCATCTGTTCAACAAAATAAAACTCAAGATGATATTGATTTAACTCATATGTCGGCACCATCCGTATTTTATGAGTTGTTGTGGTCTATTGAGGATGAATTATATCCTGGTTGCAAGATAAGAAAATTAGAAGAAGTTTCAAAATTTATGGCTATTAAATCAAATAATGAAATCTCAAACAACTGTTTTGATCAGATATTTTCTGTGGTTAAAACAATGTTACCTGAAGGAAATGTGTTGCCTGTAAATTACTACGATAGAAAGAGGCTGGTTCATAATCTGGGCCTTAGTTATCTAAAGATTCATGCATGTGAAAATGATTGCATCTTATATTCTAGTGAAAATGATTTATTGAATAGTTGTCCCACATGTGGACAATCGTTGTATAAAGAAGCTCAACCGGGGAAGTCTGGATCGATTCCTGTGAAATATCTGAGATATTTCCCCCTTACACCCAGGTTGTAGTGTTTGTTTATGTCTCAGAACACAACGTCAAGGATGTCATGGCACAAAACCAAAATTTCAACCGATAAAATCTTGAATCATCCATATGATGGTGATTCATGGAAATATTTTGGCCGAATGCATCCATCTTTGGATTTAGACACCTGAAATGTGTGATTGGGTCTTTATACTGACGGTTTATGTCTGTTTGGTTCTTATGGTAGTCAGTATTCATGTTGTTCTGTCTTTATAACTCCGTACAATTTACCTCCATGGATGTTGATGAAGGATCCCTATATCTTTTTGACCTTATTAATTTAGGACATCTGAAAAAAATATTGATGTTTATTTAAAACCATTGATTGATGAGTTAAATTTATTGTGGAGTAATGATGTTAGTACATATGATGTTTCTCTAAAACAAAATTTCATATTAAAGGTTGCATTGACGTGGACGATTATGACTTCCCAACATATAACATGTTATCTGGTTGGAGTACACATGGCCCAAAATCATGTCCTTACTATATGAAATACAATAAAGCCTTTATAATCATAAATGGAAAAAAACCTTGCTATTTTTACAGTCATCGCAGATTTCTTCCAACCGATCATCCTTTTCGGAGGAACAAATCTCATTTTAGAAAAGGCACAATTGAAATGGATGAACCTCTCAAAGTACTATGATACTTCAAGAGACCTGAGTGATCGGTAGAGAATAATAAAAATTTAATCTCGGGAAAATCTGTTTACTCAAACTGAATGTGGTCCCGATGAAGTACAAGGAATTGAAATTTTTCAAGAGACTACTCAAAATCCACTCTTTTCACAGAGATACATGAAAATCGATGATGACACCCCACAATTATGGTTTATGGTGATGATGATGTTAATGATGTTACAAATGAATTTTAAATGGCGAGAGATGATGAAACCGAAACTCATATGGATATTGACGACGCTGATGATGAATATGAAGACATTGACATTGTCAAATATGAAGATGATGATGAAGGTGAACATTGACATAGTTAAATGCTGGTTATAATCATAACTAACATATATCTATATGTAATAGTTATTTTCAACTATCTACTAACAACAATCATTTTGTGTTTCAAATGGACCCTAATCTACTTCGTGAGTTGGAGGAGGCTGAGCTACCTTTGGATGAGGAAGATTTGGGATCATCTGACCCTCAGGCTACTAGTGGTTCAAGGGGTATGTAGAGGGGGCGCGGTCTTGCATGACATATGATTCATGACCCTATCCTCAACTGGCATCCACATCTTGGATTTGATCCACACACACAGAGGTATGATAACCTGTGTATTTTAGTTAGCTTTCATTAATTTATTTATATACTAATTGTTTGATTATTTGTTCTTTCACCATAGTTTTTAACATATAGCTATTGGACAGGGGAGCACTATCTTGCGCAATTATTTTTCTCAGCCATGGATCACATGGGAATAGATTTTTGTTGATTTTCAGCTTGGAGTGTTCACTCATTGGCTGGTACGTAAATAAATAATATTTATTTAGTAATTTATTTCATTAATAACTTTATATTATAAATTATTTGTAGGGTTTATGGTATCTCATCGATGATAACATGTGTGGTGTTATCCACGAGGCATGGGAGCAGTCTATGTGTGAGCGTTTCCGTTAGTTTTTGCACAATTTGAGAAGGAAATCCATTAACAAAGCAGAAGCGACAATATTTCATGAGTCACGTAGAGCCCACTGACCAGAGTACATTTCATATCACGTGTGGGGTGGATTATGTTCACACTGGTTGAGTAGTGGATTTTAGAGGAGATCTTCATTGGGCCGACAGAGCCAGGGGAGACAGGAGGTGACACATCGAGCTGGTAGCCGTACATTCAGTACGAATAGATAGAATCTGGTAAGTATCTTATTTAAATATTTTATATACCATTATATATAAACAATTTCTTTTATATTCATATAGGAAGTCGAGAATCCTGATATTACAAAGTACAACGTTTTTCGGAGGATGTATAGTGATCCAGCCACTGGAGAGATTAGAGGTGATCACCCGCATCAGATTGTGGTCATTGTTATTTCTTTTTCATTTTGAAAATTAACTACATATAATATTTTCACTATTTCAATTTAAAATTGAAACTGAAGGAGTCTTATAAGGCTGCAACCTCTTAGACACAGGCTAAGAGTCTGGCCAAGATGGTTGATCAGACTAGTTCCCACCATTTTGATGAGGCGGCATGAATGCAGGGGACCCATTATGCCTTCAAGAAGGGCCGAGTAGTTGGTATCGACTCTAATTTGACTACTAGGACTTATTATGGTACTAATTAGATGTCGGCGTCTAAATCGAGAAGAGCTTGGGGAGAAACATCACCTTCTGGATAACAATATTAGGAGCAGTTGTGAGCTCAAACTAAGCTTATAGAGAGTTTGCAGAAGCAATAGGAAGAGATGCATCAGCAGCATGATGAGGACATGTGTTGATGGCATCAGCAATAGTACGAGCAGATGGAGTACATGTGTCGTCTGACTCGTAGTTTAGGGATGGAGTTTCCTCTACCATCTCCTCTATCTCCCCCAGCTCCTCCACAAGACTATCCCCTCCAGTAATATTTTTGTTCTGTTAAAAACATTTGAATTGAACATTTGTTGTAATATGAACTATTTACAATTTTTGTCTTTTATATTGGTGCGAATATTGCATATTTTTTTAGTATTTTTAATATTTTAATATTTTATTATTTATTATTAGTATTATATTTTTTAAATATTTTTTTTATTTTACTAATAATAATAACAATAATACTAATAATATTTTATGATTTTATATATATTTTTTCTGAATATTGAGAATTTTAATATTTTTTATTATTTTGATAATATTAATATATTTTTTTATTTTATTAATTATTTGTGACGGGGCCTTTTACGATGGGGGTCCCATTGCAAATAGATTATATATATTTTTTAAAAGATTTTTGTGACAGGTTTCTTTACCGTCATAATAATTTTTTTGCGACGAGCCCATCGCAAAAGGTTTATAACGTATAAGTTATTTACGACGGGATACCTGCCCATCGCAAAAAGTATTTGCAATGGGCATATCGCAAAAGGTTCTTGTATATATAATGTATTTAATTGGACATCTATTTGTGATGGGACCGCTTCCCGTCGCAAGTAATATTATTTGCAATAGGCTCCTCGCAAAAAATATTAGTTGCCACACTGTTTTCTACAATGGGCTATTTTGCGACGGGACCCCGTCTCAAATAGTCAAATTTCCAGTAGTGTTAAATTCATATAAGCTATAGAATTTAATTTAAAATTAAACTTGTAAAACACAACAAAAATCATATTTTCCAGAAAATATATTTTTAAGCAATAGATGATGTTATATTAACTCTCTAACTAGAAATAATACTTATATGAACTTAAATTCATATAAATTGATATATAATATAAAAATTTAATTTAATTTTTTCCTTACTAAATGTTATTTAAATTAATTTAAAATGGGTAAACTTTGGGCACTTCAAAACACTTTCCAGAAAACCGTGTTTTTAAGCATAAAAATAAACTTGTACCAAATCATGAAAATTTCTTATTCAAATGAATTTAATTAGATTATTATAAATAAAATATTTCATATTTCACTTTAATTCCAAATATAAAATATAATGGGACTTTAAAATTACCTGATTTAGTGAAAATAAATGACAGTATTTGAAAAATTGGCAATTTTCATTATTCACTGAAAAATAGATAATTAAGAAAAATCCAAAATTTTCAGACTAAGCTAAATTTTTATTTGATAATTTAAAAAATTATATCCTTTTTATAAAAATAATTATATTATTTCCTCCAAAATGAATAAAAAATATTTTTGAAGAATATGTATTTTTTTAAGAATAAAATGCATGCCTTATTAAAAAATATGAGTACTTATTTTCTTAGCATTTATCCATAAATTTATATTGAGTCATAAATTAATTTTTTATTTCTTAATTTAGTTAATATTATTCATACCTGAAAATTTAATGTCTTTATTATAATGGTCTTATTTAAATCATCATGTTTCATTTAGGCTTAATGTTGTGTTTCATATATGCTATCAAACAATGTTTTAAAAAAACATAGTGTGTTACATTATTCCTACCTTAATGAATTTCACCCTCAAAATTTCATATTACATACTAAGGTAAAAATATGTGAGGGAACTTTTAATTCTTGGATTTATCTAGTTCCCATGCCGCCTCTTCAAATTTATGGTTCCCCCAAAACACTTTGACTAGGTGAGTGGTCTTGTTGAATATAAATTTATCTATAAAGTCTAATAACTTCATTAGATGCTCCTCGTAACAGAGATCATTTTCCTACTACAACACCTCTAAATTTAGTAATTGTGTATGATATATTTTTCACTTACTTAATATGGATACATGGAATAATCCGTGTACTTGAGGAAAGGTATATGAGAGTGCTAGTCAATAATTCACAACTATGATGTGATTGAGAATCTCAAAGGAGATGATGTCCTGGGGGATTAGCTTTACCTTCTTACCAAATCTCATGAATCTCTTCCAAGGATATATTTGGAGAAAAAATTTATCCAAAGCCTCCAAATTTGTGTCTCATTGATGATAGTCAACATAGATTTTTTTTCAACTCTATATAGTTCTAATGTGTTACATAATGGACTTGAAATTTTCTTCCATTTCCTAAATCATTTCAGGTCCTAATAACTTGTGTTCACAAACTTCATCCCAACACATATGTGTTATAAACCTCCTCATGTAAAGGGATTCATATATACATATTTGGATACTTGAGTGAAATATATTATTATATGAGAACTTGATTAGAGTAATATGATTATACCATCCTCCATTGAAGTCCATCGAGAATGCTCTCAACATGTCTTCCAATTTTTTATAGTCTACTGATATTGTCCAACAATTGGTGGGTTATAATCCATATTTAAGTTAAAATAAATATTTAGAGCATGTGGGAGACTCTTCTCAAACATGGAGGTAAATCTAAAATATCATCCATATACAATCAATAGTGATGTCCCATGTAGCCTCACCACCTCTCTAATGTATATCCTTGAAACTTGATTGATTGGGAAGTCATCTTGACATGAATTGATATGGGAAGTCTTTTTAAGATGATCCACCACAACCCATATGGAATTATTTTCATCTTTATGTCATTAGAAGAAGAATAATAAATTACATGGGGATGTTTTCCCATTTTCATGTTGGACTGGGTAATGATAGCATCATTCCCTTAGACATTTTTCCTTTGAGCCTTCACTTAATAACATATCAAACACCTTGATGTATATTCTACAATATCTTTCTTCATATCGTACCACCAATAGTTCTCTCAGAGAGATAGATATATCTCTACAATCCCTAGG
The DNA here is from genome assembly GCA_963277665.1 of Viscum album. NCBI lineage: Eukaryota > Viridiplantae > Streptophyta > Magnoliopsida > Santalales > Viscaceae > Viscum > Viscum album. Next base: position 1,676,628,374 of record OY728119.1, on the reverse strand, counting down.
TGTATGGAAAAGGTTGAGCTATATAAATAATTTAAAATCTCTTTATTTATCTCAGGATTTTATATTACACACAGTCATGAACCAAATCTTAAAAATCATTCTTTATCAATTTTTCACTTCAAGGATTTACCTTTTTTTATTGATTCAGCCTTCTTTTGAATTTCAATATCTTTTCTTTATGAATCCATCATCTTATCTAGAAGAAATGTTTGAGACATAATTTCTAAAAGGAGTGATGTTTTTCTTTATTTTATGATTCCCATGTCCATTATTTTCTAGTCCAAGAAGATTGGATCCTTTTTGATTCTCATTACAAATTAGGGTTCTAAATCCTTTCTACTAATAATATATTCCACTTTATTTTCTTTTTTAGGATAATAGTAGATTTGAAAGTCCTAATCCTTGAATATATATATCTATATGAACTGGTTAATATTAAGTTTATTATGTTTAAATATATATTTTAATCTCTTAAGATATATATATATATTTCAAACTTCTCCCTATATAGATAATTTTATAAGATTTTCAATGCAAATATCAATGAATCTGGATTCAGATCATGTCTTGGATAGTTAATTTAATAAAATTTTAACCACCATAAGGAATAGGATATCACTTTATCATTTTTCATTATTACATATCCTAAAAACTTCTTTTTAGTAACACAATATACCAAAAAAAGTTCCTTACTTGAGGGCAGTATGAGGACTGGTGTAGTGTTAAGCCTTGTTTTATACTCCTTAAAGCTACCTTCACATTTATTGGTCTAGAAAAATGTTACTCTATTTCAAGTTATATTGTTTATTGGGCTTGAAAATCGTAAGAAGTTTATCACTATTATTTGTTAATACCTAGATAGTTCAAGGAAACAATGGATCTCTGTTATAAATGTTATTCTAGGACACTCCTCAATTTCATTTATCTTAGAAGGTTCTATATATATCCCTTTTTTCTTGTGATAATACACCCCAAGAATAATATTTACTTCATCCAAAACTCACATTTATTATACTTTTCATTTATATTCACTTTTATCAAAGTCTTTATCATAGTATTCAAATTCTTCTCATGCTCCTCCTTACTTTTGGAGTATATTCAAATATCATCTATAAGGACTACCAAACATTTATCAAGATAATATCTAAATACTCTATTAATTATGTCCATAATGATTTATAAATAATTATTGAGTCTGAAAGGAATCACTATGAACTTATATTTTTTATACCTTGTTTGAAAGGTAGTTTTGGGAATATCTTTCTTTTTCACCTTTATTTGCGGATATCCTAACCGAAGGTCTTCCATAGACAAATAATGTACCCCATGTAGTTGATCGAAAAAATCATATATCCCTAGAAGTGGTACTTATTATTTATCATGATTTTTTTTTGATTTCAAGATAATAAATACAGAGGTTCAATAACCCATCCTACTTCTTAATGAAGATGGTTGGGGTACCCCATACTAAAGAACTCAGGCATATAAAACCTTTTTTATTATTCTCTTGTAACTTCCTTTTAGCTCTTCCAACTCAATAGTGTCCATTCAATAAGGATTATTCGATATGTGAAGGTATCCTTGTATATGTTTAATTGAGAAATCAACCTCTCAGTCATGATTAAGACCAGAAAACTATTTGGGAAATACATTAATATAATCCCTCACAATGGGAATTTATTCAATCATTATTCTCTCCTTTGTCTCAATCATTTGACCTAGATATTTTATCTCATAAAGAATATAATATATATGATTGAACATAATATTTGAAAGGAGATTCATGCTAGTCCTTACAATTTTATGTAATCAAAGGATGACATGGGGTGTGAATAGTGATCTCCCCTCTCAATAGTTGATGTTGGATTTATACAAGGAAAACCAATAAATTTCCAATATAAAATCAAACTCTACTAAATGAAGTAAGATGAGATTTTTTTGAATTATTTAGTACAAAATATGGCTAGGGATGAGTTATATACTTATATGTATTAATTTCTCCATTTATTGTTCTCACAGATAGCTTAACCCCCATGTTTTTATGTGGTTTTAAAATATTTTTACTAATCTTACAAGATATGAAAGATTGCATAGAACTCAAATCAAATAGTATGTCTACTATTCTTGAATTAATAACTATAATAAATACCACCACATTATTTTTCAGGACCCACTTTCAGTAGTAGTGATAGAATATTTTATTCTTTTTTCTTTAGACCTTTAAGGGTTTTGTTGTTTATTGTCTCCAACAACCCTTCGATTAGGGAATTTTATTGCATAATGCATGTGTTCCTTTTAATTGAAACAGTGTACCATGGGCTGAGTGTTTATTTAAACCTTCTTTTATTCCTCTATGTTAAGGAGATTATTTATTTCACTTTGTAACTAATTAGAATGATGCCCCTCTTTTCCACATTTTAATCATCTCCTAATTCCCTTCAGACAGTTTCTAGGATGCTTCTTACCACACATTTGACAACTGAAATGTTGAGTTTTCTTTTCCATATGGGATTTATCCATTGATCCTATTAAAGAAAACTCCATTTTATGCTTTTTATCTCTAGGCCTATGAAACTACTAAGAGTTTATGATATCTATATCAACCTTAAGAACCCAATGAACAATATCTTCTTATCCATCAAAGTACTAAATCACTAATTTTTTTATAGACTTATATTTAAACCATGAAATAAATGGTCTATATTGAATTCTATATTGATGAAAAAATATATAGGTGTTCCGTGAAATCCTTGTGAAGGTTGCCTTATATATCCCAATGGAATAATATTTCTTTTACTTCTATCTGCAGAACTCCCTCCCAATTTTAATATAGAGAGATCCGGGAAAATATTTATTGAATAATATTTCCTCAAAGTCCAACCATTCCATGGAATCAATATCATATTGGGACTTTTTGTTCTTGATCATTTTCCACCACTAATCGAATTCCCCCACATTGTGATAAATGACCAACACAACTTTCTATTACTCTAACCATTAGAAGAAAGATAATTTCTTATCAATGGGGTTAATCCATTTTTCTGCAATGAGGGGATTTGAGGATCCACTAATGGTAGGAGGCCTTTATCACTAAAATGACTCAGCTGCAACTTTATCTTTCTTAATATGAGGTAGTAATTCCATATGATTCATGTTATTATTCATCACTTGAGCCAGTTGAGGTAGTACTACCATGAATTTATCATATCCCACTCCCATAAGGTTAGGCATATCAATGGGGAAATCAGATCATTTCCTATTATATTGGTTGTTGAAATGGTTTCACCTATTTTCACCTTTAACTAGAAAAAAAATGAGAATACATTAATTAATAAACATACAAAAGTAAAAAATTTAATCTTGAAAGGAATAAATTATAAATGATATGTATATACAAAATTATTAGCCTATAAGTTTCAATATAGGTTATCCATGGTAATGTTTCATATTATGATTTATAACCTAATAATATTCTCAAGTGCTTCATAATGGTTCATAAAGATTTTGTGAGTTTCCAAAACATATCACCTTGGAGTGTCAAACCAGTTGTGTTTCCAAGCCTGTTTTTATGCACCAGGTGATGATTGAGTCAAATCCAAATGTTCCCTTTTCAGAGTTATTACCCCAAGGTGAAACTATACAATATCCATATCCACTAATATTATCCAATAAAGGATTTAATTTCTTAGAAACCACTTTCTTTAAACTTCAACAAAAATTCATGATATTTTCCAATATTTAGACTTATCCATATGGTTTTCACTAATGTATTCTATTACTAATCCATAAAAATAAATAGAACTATCTCTATTACAAACTATAGTGACCTATTTCTATTTCATATATTATTACATTATTTTTCAACATAAATATCCAATGAGTACAACCCAATGATCGAGAGTCCTCGCGTCTTTAGAAGACAAAGTTCAAAATACATCAAAAGGGAAATAAAAAATGAAATCCTTACTTATTCCCTATAATGAGATCCTAAATCCATTTGAGATCCTAAAATTGCATAGGATAACCTAGGGAATACATAAAATAATGGGTTGATCTAAACAACCCAGTAATGGAATAAACATGATAAAGAAACATAACATTTTAGTCAAAGGTATAAGATGATACCATAAAAGAGAAACTACAAGAGTAGTCACATAGAATAATAACATAAATAACATAGTATCATATGATCATATAATCATAAAAAATGTGGTGTAAACAAGTAAAAATATATTAACATGATTCAAGGATAATTTCCTATACAAAATAACATGGTCGATGATGTCTTATAATGGATTTGGATTACTCCCTAATCCCATACATAAAATCTAAAAAGACATAAGCATTACATAATATGTTATAGTTATATCTAGAAACACCCATCATAAATTGTTCATAATTTAAGTGTTCCACAAAAATTAAATCAATCATAAGTTATAAACATATGAATTTCCTATTGAAATAAAATGGGCTCCTAATCTTACCTTATATCATAATCAAAAGAAATTTCATAATGATGGAATTAAAAAATGAACATAAGGTGGGTATTAACCCATAAAATGAAAGGATAAAAAGATATTTATATATGTGGGATACACATATACTGAATTTAGAATAATTCTATAACTTTAAAGGGGGATATAAAGTGGGTTATAGAGAGAATGGTCATAACCCAAAGAAAAGGGTGGTTTATAGAGATCCCTTACCATGAGTCTGATTCCTCATGTACATCCTTTATCTTCCTAAATGATAAAATTTTGTTATTTTTTTACTTTATTATGAACCCTTTTCAAGTTTATTATTATTATCATTTCATTTATTATCATGTTATATTCAATTACTTAATTATTTATGTTCATGTTAGATGTTTTGATGATATTTGGTTCATATATCCAAAATCACTTTGGAAAGTTGAATAAGGTCAAAGAGATTATTATTTCATCATATCCAAAATAATAATTGTGAAATAATTATATTTTTTATACATAAATAATAATTTTAAAACCAATCATGAAATTTTTTATTAAAAATTAATTGTGTTACCATCATGGAGACAGTAAACCATACGTACACATGGGTAACATTTCTATTTTTCAAAGATTAAGAATGAAAGAAGGTAATTGTTATTTTATTTTTAAAAAATTATATTTATGTAACAAATATCATACTAGTTATTTTAATTCACTCATGTATAAATTATATTTTATTAATTAATAAAAAACTAATCATATCACTTTGTGGATTTGGTAATCCACACGTGTGCATGAATGACGTTATCATGTTTTAATGAATGGAAATGAAAAAAATATATCATATTTTAATTTTTATATAATGATTAATATTTATTGAGTATAACATATATACATTAAATTTATTATCATAAGAAACCTTGATATAAAATTATGGATAATGAATTACATTGATTCGTGGGGTGGTAGTCCTTCGTACACACGAATGGTAGTTTAATTTACTATTTGTTGGAAGAGAAAATGGATGTAGATTATTCCATTAAAATAATATCATCTCAATATATGTTATATAATAATTTTATTATATCATCATGGTTGAAAAATATTTTATAGAGGTGGAAGAAGAAATAAAACAAAAACACTCAGTTAAGAGCGATACCTCTTTTTCGGAAAACCTCTTTAGGTTTCACCAAATGCCTTCTGAGGAGGGTTTTATAATAAAAAAAGGATTCATGGATGTGGGAAGGAAATTAAGTAATTAATTTTTTTAGTCCTTGTATAAATAATTTTTTTAATTTTTAATATGATATTAGATTAGGTGTCTTTATATAAGTGAGAAAGAGTGATATTTTTTGTAAATCCTAAACAATATTCTATAATTGGAAGTCACTCTCAAGAAAAGTGAATCCAAAATTGATAAATAATTAATTTAAGGGAATATAAGGTCATGAGAAATATATGTAATATAAAATAAACATTTTTTAAATATTTTTTTCCATTTACCTCTTTGGTTACTCCCTTTTACCATTTTAGATTTCACCACAGAAACTATTTTTTACCTAGGTAATTTATCCTTCAAACCTAAAAATAAAATGAGACTTACTATATAATTTAGTAATAAGGATTGTAAATATTAATTAAAATCTATAAATTAAAACCTATGTGTGTGTTTAAAATTAATTTTAACACAAGTTCATGTAATGCGCAAAACTATGTTTTAACCTTAACCACAACAATTAATTATTATTATTCTTACTATTCATTAGGACAAAAAATAAAAATGAACTTATTTAATAATATTAGTTATTATAATTAAAAATATAGAATAATTTTTATCAAAGTTAATTTATATAATTGGAATAATTTAATTTAAAATTAAACCTGCAAAACACAATGAAAAGCAGATTTTCCAAAAAAAATCATTTTCAAGCAATATATGATCTTATATTTACTCTATGACTAGAAATCATAATTATATGAATTTAAATTAATTTAAATAGGTAAATAATATATAAATTTCATTCAAATATTTCCATAATATAGTTTTTTTTAAAATTAATTAAAAATGGATAAACTTTATTGACTTAAAAACATTTTGCAAAAAACTATGTTTTTAAGCATAAAAATAAACTTATACCAAAATAATGAAAATTACCAATTAAAATGAATTTAATTATATTATTATAAAAAAGGTTAATATTTAAATTCAATACAAAATAAAAAATATAATTTTACTTTTAAATTACTTGATTTAATGAAAATAAATGACAGTATCTGAAAAATCAACAATTTTTACTATTCACTGAAAAAGAAATCATTTCAGAAAAATACAAAAATATAAAGTTAAGTTTATTTTTATATTATAAATTAAAAAATTAAATCCTTTTAATAAAAGTACATATATTATTTTTCTCATACAAAAGTAAAAATTATTTATGAAGAAATGATATTTTGTTGGAGAATAAAATGTCTTATTGAAATAATGAGTTCTTATTTCTGAAGAATTTATCAATAAATTTATATTTATTTGAACCTCTATATATATTTCATAAAAAATTTAATCATATTCATACCTTCCAATATAACTAATTTTTTATAATGGTCATATTTAAATAATCATAGTTCATTTGGGCTCAGTGTTTCATGTTGTGTACGCTATCGAACGTAGTTTTTTTAAACTCGGGGTGTTACATAAAGAACCTATGCATAATTATGGGTGAAAGGTACATGGAGGTGGATATTTTATCATAAATTAATTTGATTAAAGAATTTTAAGTTTTATGGAATCATAACCTCAACCGTATTTTCAAATGAGGCTTAACTATTCTTGTTAATCCAAAGTTGTTTCTTGGGATTACATAGGTATTATTTCCATTTTGTGAGAATTTTTTTATTAAGAATGAAACATAGGTTGAAGTTCATGATATAAATGATGAGGATCTATGATATCATATAATTAATCTGTTCTATTGTTTGAAAAACACTAGTTATATACCTAGGATGACCAAGGTACTTTGTATCATTCACTAATGATCATTCCAAGAGATTTTTGGTGTACCTAATCTAAAGGAAGATAGGTTTTTCTAAAGTCTTAAAAATATAAAAATCACATAAGGAGGTTGAATATATAATGGAGATCAATTGTTTAAGGATAGGAAATGGTGGATAATATACATAAAAGGAGTTTGATATTTTTTTTCAACAAGAAGGATTCAAGTGATAGTTAATGGTGGGTTACACTCCTCAATAGAATGAATCAGAAGAGAGGATAAATAAAATCCTGTAACATAGAAAAGGAACAATGTTAAAGACTTAAGGAGTTTCCATGAAATTTTGGGAAGAATCATTAAAGACCACACATTTCGTGAACAATATATGTTCATAAGCGGTGATTGATCTAAAGACACTAATGAATATGTGGACTGGTAAACCCCAAGACTATTCTCGATTACATATTTTTAAAAGTCTTATATGTAATTAACTAAACTTATGAATTAAATATTATACTATTTTTGAACTAGAATTAAATTACTTAATATTTAAAGGAATTTTTTTAGATTTCTAGATAATTTGGAAAAAAATATTACAAAGTGAACTAATATATTACATGTGAGAAATTATGCACAATATTAATTTCTCCCACATTTAAAAACTTTTTCAAATATAACAGGGTTTATTTTCAAGATAAATCTTCATAATTTTCATATTGACCTCATCCTTCTCCGTACTCTTACTTAAAACCACTGAAAAACATATCAAAACTTCGGATGATAAAAAAATAGTAGTATGGTACGTAAAAGGAAAGGAAGATACCATTATACCATAAATACAAAAAAAATACCTTTTTCAAAATAAACATGGGGCGTAAAATAAACATTTTATTTCAAAAGAAATCACATTTTCTACCAAAATATTTTAATAAAACATTTAAAAATAAATCTTAAAGGAAGAAATAAAACCCATATATTTTTCTCTGAAAACACGATAAACTCATGAAAATGTTTTCACAAAGTTATAATTTTCTCCCTTAAGAAGTGACATAAGCTTTCCTTTGAACATAAACACAATAAATTACCCTATGAAAAAATGATATATCTATAAAAAATAGAATAAAAAAATATCATATGTTTAACTTGGGGAATCATTTTATTATTATTATTACTTATAATATAAGCCTCATGGATACCATGAAATAACCCTAATGTTTATACTTCACATAACCCTCATTGTTGTACTTATAGTAACAATCATAGTTACACTTGGAATAACCATCACGTTAACTTAAAACCTAACCAATGAATTGGAGATATATAAAAGGCTCATCTGAATTTGGATTATAATAGAACTACCCATCATCATAAACAATTCCCTATAACCATAACATAATCATAAAACATAAAAGGTTTCATTATAAAATCACTCCTTAAGGAAAATCACTTATTTTAAAATAATACTACACATATAAATATGAGAAATATTTATGTTAAAGTAACCATGTAATCATGTAAAGAAATATTCAAACCATTAAGTTGTTATGAAGGATGTAAATCATATCATTCAATATAAATTAAAAAAACATTACCTTCATATTTCCTTCAGAAAAGTCATAAAGTATATTATTTAGAAAAAAAATATTTCTTTCAAAATTTTTTAAAAAAAGTAAAAAATGGTTAAAATTACTTTAAAAAATCATATTGTAATATTAAAATCATTTATTAAAACATTTTTAGGAAAAATGGACATGGATGAAAAAGGGAGTTATAAGGGAAACGTTAAAAACATAATTTTTAAAAGAATGTTTGTTACTACTTTATAATCAGTTGAATAGTATAATGCATGAAAGAATAACATTTAACAAAATTTTAAATATAATTATATCAAATAAATTAATTTTTTCACATTTAAAAGGGGAGTTATATACACATCATAAAATAATATAGGTGCATAATATCAAAATATGCCTCAACAAAAAAAAAATTGAGATGAAGTCCCTTAAAAAGATCATATCATTGAAGTAAGCATTAATAAAATAAATAAATTATGTGTATCATATGTAAATCCACATAAAAAAATTCAAATAAAACATAATATAATTAAAATTCATTTAACACACATTCTTAACATGAAATAATCAATGAAGTTGAAGTTTAACCCAAAAATAGAAATTGAATTAATAATTCCCTTACCTTTCCTCTGACACGTCACATATGTTATTTGTCATCCTAAATGATATAATTGTGTAAATTTTATACATTTTAAATAAAAAATTTTATGTTAATTTTTTCCATCATATCACTTATTTAAATATAATATATAATTACTTAATTAATTAAGTTCTCTTTAGATATTTTGATGATATTTGGTACTTAAGTGAAAAATGACTACTGTCAAAAGTTCATAGATCCATTATATCTAGAATAATAATAATGAAATAATTATCATTTTTATACATCAATTATACATTTAAATTAAACTACTACATATTATTATGAAAAATTAACTACTTTACAATGATGAAGACTATAGGTTGTACGTGCGCATGATTAACATTTCCATTTTTCAATGATCTTTATGGAAAAAATGTAATTATTATTTTATATTTAAATAATTAAAATAATATCATAAATATAATATTAATTATTTAAATACACTTATATATATCATTCATGTGATTTGGTGATGAAAAATGAATCACATCACTTCGTGGATGTTGAAGTCCACGCGTACATAAGAACGACGTTATCATTTTTATATGAATGGGAAGGTATGAAAATAAATGATATATTATCTTTTAATAATGGATAATATGTCATGAATATAATATATAAAAATTAATTCTATCATTATAATTCATCCATGAAAGATGGTGGTGGAAAAGCAATTACATCGGTTTGTGAGGTAGTAATCCGCCCGACAAACGAATGATGAATTATTTTCCCATTTGATAGAAGTGGAGAGAAATTATTGTGATTAAATTAACATAATAACATATAATTATATATAGGATATTTAATTTTTATTTAATCATGGTTGAGGGATTTTTGAGGGATGTTGAAGAAGAAACAAAATAAAGACATACAGATAAAAACTGTACATCTTCTTTTGGAAATCCCCCTTTCCTTAACACCTTAAGACATTAAGCCTACTCCAAGACATATAAAATATGTTTAGTGGTTATAGTAAGGTATTTGGGTAGGGACTTTCTGAAAATAGGGTTTTTAAGTGTGTAGTATTGATAAGAAGAGGTTCCCTTTTATAAGAGAGGGGAGGGGCAGTCTTGGAATTTCTCAAAATATTAAAATATAATTAGACTATTCAAGAGTCAAATTATTTTAAATGAACCATAAATGAATAATGGGTGACATTTTTAGACCATAAATTATCCCTATTTTTATTATTAAATATTTTTATGATTTTTAAATAATTCAATAAAATATTAATTTTATAAAATATCATTATTTTCAAATTTGATATCATTCATTACGTTCACCTTACAAACTTCAAGAAAATAAATAAAATTTTAAAATACTATTTTATTACTTTGTAAACATTTCATGAATGTCTAAAAAATTCATGTTTCACATTAATTAAATTAAATTATATTTATTTTATTATTTTTAATATAATTCATTTGATTCTTCCCATAATCGAATAATTACTGCATAAGCATTGTGAAAGAAATTAAAGTAATTTTTCATTACCTAAAAATTAAAAAAAAAATTACCATGATAAATATACATATTTTATATTTCAAATAAATATTAAAATTTGAACAAATCCACTATATGACAAAAAAATAAAAATATAACACTTATTAAAAATAAGAGTGTGGAATCTTTGACTTTTATTTAAATAAAATATTACAATGGATATAATCATATCCAAATGGAATTAAATGGTCATATAACAAAAAATATAATTATTATAGATGAAAATAAATCATCCAATTATATTGTTACAAGTTTTAGAGTCTTTTTCTTGTCCTTATCATTTTATTTTTACCCTTAATTACTTGATTTATGCTTTACCCTCGTAATAAAAACTACTATGTTGATTATTCATATTGTACAAAAATAAAATAGAATTATTTAATAAATTTTATCCCACTTATTACAAATATTAAATCTATTTTTCAAAATTAAAAACTTATAAGCTTCATAATTTAATTTAAAATTAAACTATAAAAAAGCAATGAAAAATATTTTTTCAAAAAAATACCATTTTAAAATATATAATGTTTTTATACTAAATTAAAGTATAAAATTCATTTAAAATCATATAATTATATTAATTTAAATAAATATGAACTAAAAAAATTAAAAATAACCAAAATCATAATTTGACCTTGTTAATAAAATACATTTTTCAATTAAAATGAGTATTATTCGTTATTCATAAAAAATCAACATTTTGTGAAAATTTTCAAAAATTCATCTTTAGATAATTTTAACTTGATGAATTTAAAAATGAAATCAATTTTTTCAAATAGAATTTCTAGAACATTTATAAATTATTATATTCACTAATAAAAAGAAGAAAATATCATTTTTGAAGAAAACATATATTTTGAAGAATAAAATGACTTTACTAAAAATTAAGTGATTATTTTCATAACCCTTATGAACAAAATAATATTGATTGTACTATTAAATTTCTTTTATAATTTAGGTATTACTATTGATACACTCTAATTTAATAGTTATGTTATAATTCTTACATTTTTAAAAAAAATAGTTGTTCATTTAAGCTCGATGTAGGAAATATTGTACACTATCAAACATAGTGTATACTTTTAAAATCATGGGATGTTATATTGTACCCGTATTGGAAATTTTAACCTCATAATTTTGAACTTGGGTTTTTTAATTAGAGTTTGAATTTTAAAAATAAATTTTATCAAGTCCCACATCGTAAAAAGTTTTATTAAAAATTCCTCTTGAAGAGAGAGAAAATAAAAAACAAAGGTCACCTGATATAACACATACAAGGTTTAAATGTTGTAAAACATAGACATGGAAGATAAATATAATAAAAAAGGAATGATAGATAGTGATAGAGAATATGTACATTATAAATTTAACCACTACCAAATTGTAAATATGTGATGGGTTAAAAGGCCATTGATTTCTCGATAAGAAAAGTAACCAAATAAATTTATTGATTTAAAATAATTTCCCAAAATTGTGGAACTTTTTTACTACCTAAAATAATAAAATAAAGAAATATACTTACTAGATAAGTATAATTTCATACTTTAATAAATTTCCACCACAATCTCATCTATTTCTCCAAACAATGGGTCTTTAATTTGATCTTTTCATTCCAAAGGAACTAGAATCAACTTCTAGGGATCAAAAAATCAATAAAATAAAAATTATTTCTTCCAATTTTATTTGAACATTAACCAAAACCAAAATGGATAGTAATTGATAATTTAATTCTACAAAAATAATAAACCTTTATAAAATGAAAATTTTCTTTAAATTTAAAAATTAAAAAGTAATACACAAAGTTTAACATAGATTATTCATAAAATAATTATCATTAAAATTACCCAAAAATATTCTAGAATAAGACTAAAAACAAAAAGTCAGAAGATTTTTATCACATAGTCTTCCAAGATAAATATAACATTTATCTCTATATCATATTAATTAATCCTAAATCATCACACCAAAAATTTAATTTCCCTGATCACATAATCTTCAAAATATAATAATCATTTCCATAAATCACCTAAATCACCATAAAGCCAAATTTGATCATATATTCTTCTAAAAAGATAATTAAACCTTTATTTATCGAATAAAATACTATAGTATCCTTTTTAGCTTAACCATATAGGGTTCCCAAAATATTGAATGTCTTCTGAAATAACATTATTCACATAACACCACTTTAGTTTCCAATATCATGGTTATTTATTCGATAAAACATATATTTCTAAAATTAAATTAAAATTTTTTCATCAGATAAATTAAATAAAAAACAATTTTATACTAAGCAATACATAACATAGGCTATTGGTAGGTGATGTAGCCTTTTTTACCTTTGGTTGTGGGTTCAATTCCCATGGCCTTATTGAACATGATGAGTGGTCACCCTTCCCATAATTTTTACTTTTTCTAAAACTATATTAATATAATACTTATAAAATTATATAAACATTATAAACATCCTAAAAAATAAATTTAATATATTCAACATTAAAAAATGTTTTAACCTAAAATATTATCTCATGACCATCATTTTATATCCAATAATTAAATAAACCACAATTACCTCAACGATAAAGTTCTCTAAAAATATCATTAGTCACCATAATATTTCATAACTTAAATCTAAAAAAATATTTCTGAAGACATTGAACTTATGATCATCCTTAAAATTATAAACCCATGATAATATCCATAAATCTTAGGAAAACATCATAATCTAAAAAGTTTCTTAAACCCTCCCTTGATACCAACTGTAAGGGTATGACCTCAGGCATTACATATTCTGGTGTTTTTGAACAAGAATTTACTTACTTAAAATTGAGAATATAATTTTAGTTTAGAGTTTTATAGAATAAGGTTAAATTATTACAATGTAAGCCTATAAATTATTGGTGTACACTTATACTTAGTATCCATTTTCCCACTAGACAAAACTTTTTAAAAATAAAACATGGTTTCCTTTCAAGATAATTCTTCATAATTTTCAACTTGAAATCATTTATTTCCATAATATTCCTTAAACCCTTTGAATAAAATGTTAAAACTTGAGATGAGCACTAAAATACTATTAAGGGACATAAAAATAAATAAATAAAACATTAGACCATAAATACTGAATTTTTTCCCTTTTATTCAAAATAAACTATGGCCTCAAAATTAACATTTTCTTACTAAAGAAATCAAATTTTCTATAAAAATATTTTTATGAAACATCTCATAAGAAATATTAAAGTAGAAAATAAAACCCATATAAGTTTATTTGAAATCATGATAAACTCATGAAAACATTTTCACAAATTTATACTTTTCACCCTTAAGAAGTAACATATGATTTCCTTTGAACATAAACTCAATAACTTACCTTGTGAAAACATGAGATATCTATAAAACCATAGAAAGAAAACATAAAGAATATAGGTAACTTGGGGTATCATTTTCTTATCATACTTACTTATGATATAACCATCATGGCTACCATGAAATTACCCCCATGATTATACTTGACATAACCCTCACAATTATAATTGGAGTAACAATTGAAGTTACACATAGAATGTCCATCATAGTCAAATTCTGACATAACCAATGAATTTTAAGGCTATAACAGGATCACCCAACGTTTTTTATAGTGTAACCACCTATTATCATAAACAATCACAATAACCATAATATAATCATAAAAAATGAAATCTTACATCATAAAAACATTCTTTGATGAAAATCACTTATTTTAAATGAATACTATGCATATAAAATGGGAAACAATCATTGAAAATAACCATGTAATATTTTCAAATAAGATTCAAATAATTTAAAAGTTATGAATGTTGGAAAATCCACTCATTCCATATAAGTTAAAAAAATTATTTTCATATTTTTTTTAGAAAATTCATAAAGTATATTATTTGGGAAACAAAAAAAAAGGATTTCTTTCAGACAATTTTTTTCATATTAAAAAATGGATAAAAATTAATTTAAAGAATCATAGTACAATAGTAAAAAAATTGATAACTTTTTAATAAAACATGGACATGGAAGAAAAATAGAATTTTAAGGGGAACTTAAAAATATGAATTTTAAAAGAAAATCCTTTACCAATTTATAATCATTATAATAGTCTACCATATTAAATAATAAAATTTAAAAAACATTAAATATCATAATAACAAATAGAATCATGATATAACATGTAAAATGGGTGATATATACACATCCTAAAATAATATAGGTGCATAAACTCAAAATATGTATCAATAAAAGAAAATTGAGTTGAAGTCCCTTAAAAGTATCATATCATTGACACGAGAATTAATCAAATTAATAAATTATTTTTATCAAATGTAAATCCACATGAAACATGTTTTAATAAAACATAAGATAATAAAAATTTATTTCGCACATAATCTTAGCATGACATAATTAATGAAGTAAAAGTTTAACCCAGAGAATGGAAATTGAGTTAATAATTCCGTTACCTCGGGTTTGATACATCATGTATGTTCTCTATCTTACCAAATAATAGAATTTTGTTAATTTTATAATTTTTTAGAACCATTTTGAAGTCAAATATTCCTTTTATGTAACTTATTTATATGTTATATATAATTACTTTATTAATTAAGTTTACTCCGTATATTTTGATGATATTCGGTACTTAAGTACAAAATAACTATAGTCATAAAGGTCATAGTTACATAATATGAAGAATAATTATCTTAACATAATTATAATTCTTATATATAATTTATAAATTTAAATTCAACCATTATATATCATTATGAAAAATCAACCACATTACAATCATGGAGACTGTAAGTCATACGTACACCTGAGTAACATTTCCATTTTTCAACAATCGTTATGGAAATAAGGTAAGTATTATTTTTTATTTAAATAATTATAAAATATTATAAATATAATATTAAATATTTAAATATACTTATATATATCATTCACGTTATGTGGTGTTGATAAATTAATCATATCTTTTCATGGAGGTGGTAGTCCACACGTACGCACAGACGACAATATCATTTTTATGTACATGGAAAGGTAAGGATGTAAATAATAAATTATATAATCATAATAATAAATATATAATTAATATCATAAATAAACATTAATTCAATCATTATAATCCATCCATGAGATATGGTGATAGAATACTAATTACATTAGTTCACGAGGCGGTTGTCCGCCGTACACGCGAATGTTGAATGATTTTCCCATTTGATGGAAGTTGAGAAGGATTTAGGTGATAAAATAAACATAATAACATATAATTATATGGTGGATATTGTATTATTATTTCACCATGGTTGAATATTTTTTTAGGGATTTATAATAGGAAACAAAAGTAAGACATGCAGAAAAAAAACTATACCTCTTCTTTGGAAATCCTTCTTTCCTTAACACCTTAAGACCACTAAGTTAGGCATTATGCCTAAAAAAAGACCTATAGAATGTGGTTTGAGGTTATAGGTAGATATTTGGGTAGTTATTGGATGAAAAAAAGGTTTTTAAGTGTGTATTATTAAGAAGAATATGCGGTCTTTTATAAGAGAGGGGATCAAAACTTTTGGAATTTCTCAAAATATTAAAATACAATAAAACTATTCTAGAAACAAAATATTCCAAATATATTATAAATTCACAAGGTAGGACATATTTTAACATATATTACCCCTCAATATTCTTATTTATTGTTTTTATGTTTTTACTATAATTTAATATAATATCAATTCCATAAAATATCATTTTTTTTAAAGTTGATATTATCCATTACTCTGAATTTAAAAACATCAAGATAAAAAATAATATTCAAACCAAATATTTTACTAGTGTATCATATTAATTATATAAAATTATATTTTTTAATATTTTTAATATCATTTATTTTATTTTTTGAATAATTGAATAATTACTATATAAGCATCATGTAAGCATTTAAAGTAATTATTTCTTCCCTAAAATTTTTAAAAAATTACCATGATAAAGATAAATATTTTATATTTAAAATTAATATTTATAGATGAATATATCCCCTATATAGAAACATAATAAAAATATAACACATATTAAAAACAATAGTGTGACATATTTGACTTTCAATAAATAAAATATTATAAAGTTTATAATGACATCCAAATGAAATAAAATGGTAATATAACTGAAACTGAAATGATTATGTAAAAAAAATTACTCATCCAATTATATTGGGGGGAAGTTTTATGGTCGTTTATCTAGTCCTTGTCATTTTATTCTACCCTTAATCACCTAATCTACCCTTTACCATGGTAATAAAAATTACAATGTTTACTATTCATATTAGCAAAAAATAAAAGGGAATAATTTAAAAAATTTGAACCCAATGATTCCAAAGGTGAAATAAAAATTTCAAAACTAAAAACAAGTAATTTTCATAATTTAATTTTAAATTAAACAAAAAAAATGCAAGGAAAACCATTTTTTCAGAAAATTTCCATTTAACAATACAAAATATTTTTATTCCAAATTCAATTATAAAATACTTTTTAAAAACCATAACTATATTAATTTAAATAAAAATTGACTAATAAAAATTTAAAACTAATCCAAATCATAATTTTACCTTTTAAATAAAATAAATGTTTTAATAAAAAACAGTATTTTTCACTATTCATTAAAAAGTGAACAATTTCTGAAAATTCTAAAAAAAAATTCTGTGATAATTTTTCCACGATTAAATTTAAAAAAGAAATAAAAATTTATAAATAAATTTTCTAGAACTTATGGAAATTATTACATTCATTTATGAAAGAATAAAACCTTATTTTTATGAAAATATATTTTTTGAAGAATAAAATGACTTTACTAAAAATTGTGTGATTATTTTATAAGAACATACCAATAAATTAATATTTAGTTTTACCATTATATTTATTTCATAAATCAATTATTCCTATTATTACCTACCAATTTTATGGCTAGGTTGTAATAGTCACATTTAAATAATAATATTTAGTTGTTCATTTAACCTCAATGTGGTGTATCTTGTATGTTATTGAACATAGTGTTCCATTTAAAATAGTGGGATGTTACATCATATATGCATTTTTTTATGGGCAAGAAATATCAATGTTGTATTTGAGATCTTGGAAATTTATCTTCTTGTGATTCACTTATGATGTAAATGGGTATCATTTATAAGACCCCATTGTCTACAAACATATCATCAACCAAGGTATTATATTTATAGAATAAAAGGTGAAAGTAATGAATAATGGAGATATAGAGAAAAATACATAAAATAAAATAGTCACAGTAGAGGAAGTATCAAAGGAAGAAAATGTTTCGTCTAAGGAATTACTAGAGTATGACGATCTTTTACTAGTTGAGTCTGGATCATGATGGTTAAGTCAAGATAAAATTACAACAATATGGAACTAATACTTTTTCATTGAGAGAAATATTGTATACTTATTATAAGAAAATGGTTGAGAGGTATATTATTTTGTGGTGGAACCCTAGAGTTCAAATTTATCCTCTTGGATTGTGGTTATACAGTAGGAACGTGAATCCTTGTAGAATATCAAGACTTGGGATCTTGTTTCATTACCTCACAAAAGACGATAAAAACCCAATTGATCTTTAAGATCAAGTTAGATGGGAACGATTAGGTGGATAAATATCATGAAATATTTGTGGTCAAAGGATATACTAAAAAGGAAGGTATTTATTTCAATGAAATATTTTCCATTACTATTATACTAGCACCTATTTTGGTAGTTTTAACAATCTGTAATACAAACATTTTACATTTTAGAGAAACTAGATATGTAGACACATTTTCTCCATGATGATATTGATAAAGAAATATATATTCTCCAACCATAAGGTTTTATAGAATAATTAAAAAATAATATGGTTTGTAGATTGAAAAAATATCTATATGATCTCAAGTAGGATCTAGGGTGTTGGTACAAGAGATTAGATTTCTATAACATGATCCTTGGATACAATAAACATCATTCAACTCCTTTTTCATATTTCAGGGGGTATAATGGTAATGATATTATCATTATTATATTTTATGAGGATGATATGAATGTTTCATGACTCAATAATGATCAGATCTTGGAAAAAATTAACAATCGGCTTGGGAGTTTGATATGAAGGACTTTGGACTAGAAATAAATATTATTGGGATATAGATTTACTAAGATAGAAATAATGGGATTATTTGGTTATTATAAAATAATTACTTGATGAGACACTTTAACATTAAATTCTATAAGCTAATATCTACCCCTATTCATGTTAATTTCAAGTTATCCAAATAGTATTAGTATTAAAAAAGAGAGGATAGAGATATATCAAGTACCATATGCTTCAGAAATGAGAAGTTTTATGTTCACTATGGTTTTTACTGGACTAAATATTGCAAATGATAAAAATATTAGTTATTTAGTACATGGAGAACATAATATGGGAGAATTGAAACATAGTGAAGTGGATCTTTAGATGCATCAAGGTGACCTCAGATGTTATGTTATGGAGTATCAATTTTTACTATTAAAGGCTATATTGATTTAGATTCTGTATGATATTATAACTGATATAAATATACTACTAGTTACATATTTACTCTTATAAAAGTATCTATGAGCTAAATTTACAATTTATAGTTAGTTGCGACTTTATCCATGAAAGAGGTGGAGTATATAGAAGCTATACAGGCTTATAATGATTTTATTTAGATGTGAAGGTTTTTTAAGGATCTCAAGAATAAACAATAAAAGATTACATTGTTTTTTGATAGTTAGAGTGCATTGAAAATTTTAAAGATTCCATTTTTCTATTCTATGATAAAGAAAATCATGGGTACAATATCACTTTTTTATATGTGGTGCAGGAATGAAGTGTGAACATGGAAAAAATCACACTAAATAAAATATGGAAGATTTACAAATAAAGGAGATTCACTCTAACAAGTTTGGATAGTGTTGAACCTCAAACATTATTATATATATATGAGAAATATTTTTGTTATATAAAAAGGCTTATTTAGATATGTGATTGGTTCCCAATCAAATATTTAAGTGGGAGATATTTTGAAAACCCCTGGATTTTCCAAAAATAGTCACCCCCTCGCCCATTTTAAGGGGCGTAGTTAGGGGTTAGTGAGGTGGGTAGATAACCCCACCCACATGGATACATGGGAGGAGGATATGGGATATAAGCGCCCTATAAAAGGATCCACCCTAGTGGTTTTCAAAAATTAACTCCTCATCAAGAAACTTCCCTTCTCCCTTTGATATTGAGTGTCTGGTATTTGTATGGTTTATTTCTCTACTATTAAAGAGATAGAAATTATGAGGGTATTTACCTTGTAATAGTGAGAAATTGTGTACCCACATTTTACTATAATGAGATCATTATATTTTTATATATTTTTTACCACTTTCATTTTTGGGGTTCTTCCATGTTACATATGTTGTCTAAATATTTCATCATTTTCACTTTATTTTTATCTCATAATTATCACTACACCAAAATAAAAATCATTTTTGAAGATAAAGATGTAGATATGGATGAAGATCCAAACAAAAAATAATTCTGTAATAGAATAAATCTATAATTTTATAGGAGGAGTTGTATCATGAATGAAAAGTTCATAGAAGTGTTTCAATTTATCCATGTCTGAAGTAGAGTACATTGCTAGTATAGAGGTTGGAAAATAGATTTTGTGGTAAAATAATTTTTTAGAGGATATTGGATTCATCTAAAATGAGTAAAATGTTAATTATGATATTCAAAGTGGATTTTCACATGAGAAAAAACTCCATGTATCATTCTCAAATAAATCACATAAATATTCACTATCAATGGATACACAAATTGATGGATTTTCAACTATTGAAACATGTGAAGATCAGTATAAAGGAGAACCTGATTGAAATGCTAAAAAATGTGTTAGCTCAAGATAAGTTGTAAATTTACAGATACTTTGG
This sequence comes from Viscum album, assembly GCA_963277665.1. Lineage (NCBI taxonomy): Eukaryota > Viridiplantae > Streptophyta > Magnoliopsida > Santalales > Viscaceae > Viscum > Viscum album. Next base: position 1,676,607,194 of record OY728119.1, on the reverse strand, counting down.
TGGATTTCAACTGAAGTGGGAGAATTGAAAAGTTTTTCGAGCTACTAATTTAAGTGAATGAATCTTCTATGAGTATAGTTTTTTATGTCTTTAATTAAATGGGTTAAACGAAAATAAATTCATTCCAATACATTTAATATGGTTGATGTGTTTTCATTAAATAAAATGCATCAAGAATTACTATATTATAAGTGCTTGAGGATATTCCTTGAATCATCCAATTTAGATTCAGAGAGCTCATTTATATTATGAGAGCCTTAAGAGCTCCAAATGAGAGAAATAAAGGGATGGGTGGGAGGGGTAGTTATTATAATCATTATTATATATGAAATAAAAATTTATTCTCTTCCCATTAAACTTTCTTAGTGATCAATTAATTACAACACACCCATCAGGCTACCAACCCAACCTGAGATGATTTTTTTCTGATGAAGGAGGAGCCTCAACACCACTTCCCTTCCAAAAATATCAAAAAGAAAAGGAAAATTATTGTATGTAAGAAACATATCCCAAACCAAATATGGATCATAAGTCCCTCCACTATGTGTTTCACAATAAATGGTTTTCTACTTGAAAACTTTACAAAATCTTAACCACATTCATCTCCCATGCCTTAATAATGGAAATATCATTCACTTTATTCAATTAACTTTAATTTATACTCAACTTTTTGGTATTGTATGAAACACTAAATTTAATCACTAATAACTCCAATCCTAGGATAATTTCAGTACCACCCAAGCTCCCCCTATTCAGAAACCTCAATCAACTTTTAGTGACGTTGCCTCACCATTATTTAATATATTTTTCATAGAAATTTAGACCATTAATTCCTTTATAGATAAGATATTTTAAACTATTGTTAATTCTACTCCCAAAGATTCCATGTATGTGTATAAAAATCACAAATCCCACTTTACAAATAGTCTTTGTCATGTCGGTGAAAAAATAATTAGTTATGGGTGTACTGATATTTTCTTTTCACCATAAGGTGATTATTATAGCTTAATACATAATGTATATCAATCTAAACTTCTAAGTATAAAATTTTTTCATTATTTTTTATCAATCAGAGAATAAGATATATTTAATTTCATCAAGATGATTTCAATGATATCTAAAAAATCATATTCATTTAATTTTATCATATTTGATTATTATTTGGATTATGGAATTATAATAAGAATAGATGTTAATAAAAAGATCAAAGATCAAAGATCAAGAAGCATATATGTTGTTTATAAAGGATATTTCCAATAAATAAATGGTTTCAATTTGGTTAAATTATATTATTTCATGAAATGATTCTACCATATTAATAGTTTTATGTCAAATATGGGAATGTTCTACCATACAAGATATGTGATATTAGAAAAAATAATTTCTTCAAATAAACAACTTAAAATTTATAAGGGAGATGATGGGATACAATAATATATTTTTGATTCACTTATAGAAGGTCAATAACAAGTTAATACTTTAATTTAATCGATGGAAATCTCAAAGAAACAATCAATGTATGTTATATATTATAGTTTTTTTATCCAATTATCATTTCCTCATATAGCTCGAATCATTCTTTTACATAATATATTTAACATAGCGGTTATGTATTTTCCAATACAATAGAATGGGAAGTAGAGTAATTTAAAAATAAATCCTAAAATGATAATTATATACTAGACATTGGTTATATAGGTTTCTTAAGTGAAGAGAAATAAATACGAGGTAGGGATTCATGAATTAAAATACTCAAAATCTATAATCAAGGATTCCTTGTGGATATGCATAGCAGGGCCACTATAAGTTCTGAGATAATATCGGGAGAGACGAGAGATAAATAGTTAATATATTCCTCTAAAGAAAAGGTTTTAATAAATGTGATTAATATTATGTAAGATCCCAAGTTTTGGTCTAATACATAGAGTTTTGTGCATGAATGATTTCTAAATAGTAAACTAGATTGCAATGGAAAATATTCTGAGTTCCTACCATTTGAGGTATGAAGGACAATGTGTTTAAGGATTTTGTTTTTTGTGGATATTATAGAGTTATTTTTTGTGTAACTTTTGTTTTATTTTGACTAGAATCCTCTTGATGAAATGAAACCCAAAGAAAAAGACATTACTGATGTCGGATACTGACCAAAATAATCACTGCCACAAGTCACATAACATTAATAAATAGATTAACCTCCCAAATAATAAAATCTTAAAAGTTCTATTTAATTATTCTCCTTCCCATATTCTATTAATGTGGGTTCTATTTAGGGGAAACATTTGTAATGAGGGGCATTTTATATGAATAAAGATAAAGTGATTCCTTCCTTGGTGATTCTTTTTTATAATTGAATAACATAAAAATTGTTTATCTATGTTATTTCATTTCATTTAATGTGTGTTTAAGTTTGATATAGAGATTTTCATTGGAATTTAGAGTTAAAATCCACACAAAAAATGGTATCAAAGTAGGGTTGGTTACTTGTGTAAGAAATCACAGTAGCTCCATTTATATTTATGATTCATGCTCAAAGTTGTTATCCACACCCCTCGATGGTGCAATATATGGCCCTAAAAACCCTTGAAATTTATATTCGTGAATTCTCTTCCTTTTACATATTTAGTTTTTGTTTTTTATGATTCATTTATAGTCATATTGAAGAAATTAAATAGTTGAATTTTTTCATTTTTGACTAATACAGATTCATCGACAATAACAATTTTTTGTAATTATTAATTTTTCAGATTTTATGGAGCATCATAAAACTAAAATTAGCATATTTCTACTCAAGTAGTCAATTATATTGAATCATAAAGGTGCACCAATCACTTCTAACCATAAATATAATGTTTTTGACACCAAATTTGAGGTTGAGAAATTTAAAGGGAATAATAACATTAACATGTGGAAATAAAAACTTATGGATGTTCTAACTTGGTAGGAGTAAGATATTACCCTTAAGGAAAAAACCACTAAAATATATGATGATGATTGATAGAGACACAAACACCAAGACTGTGTCATGATTAATTTTTTTTAGAAAACAATCCTAAATATAATGTAATGAGATAAACCTATATGAAGTGCATTCGAAATATTTTAATGAAAATACCTGTACAAAATCATTGAAAACATATCTACCTAAAATAAAAATTATTTTTATTTCTTTATAATAATTTTTTTTCTATGATTGTGCACTTATATATTTTTAATAGAATTATGACATATTTTGAAATTTAAAAGTAACAACTGGAGATAAAGATAAGGCCCACTTATTTTGGAACTCTCTACTAGAGAGTTATAATCATATAACTAGTATATTTCTATATGGTAAAGATGGTATAATTTTTTATGTGTCAAATTTATTTATTAAAAATGATTATATGTAGATGTAAAAGTATGACCATGGAGTTTTTGCATCTAAGGAATTGATAGAAACTATAGTAGCATCATCTAGTAGGAAAACAAAAGTTTTTAAAAGAGATAAATCGAGTTCAAAATAAAAAAGGGCAGTCAACCTACATGTGACCAAAAACATAAAAGTGTTCTTATTGACATAAGGAAGTGAATATGAAGAAAGATCCCCACAATATTGGGAAAAAATTGAGAATGTTTCACAGAAAACTAAATATATTTATAACTCAGTTTTCTATGTTTCCTCTATTGATTATGTGTTGATACAAAAATTTCATTAATTTATTTTTTGTTTTTATTTTAACAAACACACACATTTATGTTAATAATGAAGTTTATTTTAATTGAATTTTTGGAAGATAATATTAATGAGAATATTTATCCTAGAAATATTTTCAATTAATTAATCCCTGGGAAATATTAGTTAAAGTATTCTAGATGTGTTTTGAATGTATTTTGGAAACATTGTTCCTACACTATAGTTTTAAGTGTAACATAAGGTTTGAAAACCCTATGTTTGAAAGAAAGTGTATGGATTATATACCTTTTTTTAAAAGAAACCCTATATTTGAGAAAAGAAAATTATTATTTATCAACCCAATATTTTTAAACAATTATACGTTATCAACCATATGTTTGGTAAAAACCATAAGTTGTAAACCCTACTTTTGGATTTTTTGGTTACATGCAAGAACCTTATATTTGAATATTCAGTGATGGATTTTTAAATTGAAGATATTATCCAGTATTTTTGAAATGGTTTCTCTAGAAGTTAACATATATTCAAAACTATTTTATGATTGATTAAAAAGCTCACATTAAGCATAATAAAAAATTTATATTATTATGGGAAGTTATTACTCTATTGAATTATTTTTAATTAAAATATTCATGATTTATTGTGTGATATTTTAGGAGTGGGTTTGACCTGGAGCTATTCGACCTATATTATAAAAATTAATACAATATTAATTAGAAAAATATAGATCAAATACACAAAATATATATAGAGAGAAAAGTAAGAGATATATTTGAAAAAAAGAGTGTTTTATTTCATTCAAATATACACTTTAGAGACATAAATGTTTTGATCTATCTAATTACCTCACTTTTTTTGTTTCTTCTGCATCTTATTGTTACATATTGTTCTACAAGATCAATGAAACATTTTTTACAGATACACTTTGGAGATATAAAGGTTTACACATCTATCTGGTGTTTTATCCATCATTGTTTAAAGAAATCATGTGAAATGTTGAAGATCTATTTTTAGAAATTAATTATTGAAGATATATATATATATTTTAGTTTCTACTACAACTATAAAAAATATGTTCATAATCAAATCAATCTCTATTGATTTATTGGAGTTTTTCCTGCTCAAACTCATTCATGGTTTTGGTGGAGTGTGATCTTCTTTTACTAAGATGTGGATTTGTGGTTCCCTGTAAAAGAACCAAAATGACCTGTAAAATCCCTATAATGTGTCAAATACCTACACTCAGTTTTTAAAAGGTATCTGGATAAGTGTATCTTCTAGTGAAAATCTCTAAGCTCGTAGAGTAGAGAATTTGTGGAGTGGACTGGGGATTTTTGTGCCATGAACCACTATATAACACTATGTTATTTTACTTATTTATTTCCACTCCTCACTCTTCTTTAAGAGAGAAGGAAATGATCAATTCATAATAAGATAGGTGTTCTAAATCTATCAAAGTTTTTATAAAACACAACCCCCCCCACTATTGTGTCTTTATCTTCATCATATTTATTCTGACAAAACAAGTTGTATCAAAAGTTGGGATCTACTAGAATATTATCTTATTAAAAATCATTAAATATATTTTTTATTATAATAATAATAATTAGTATCAATATGTTGGAATTTATTGTTATACTGTCACACCCAATTTTTCATGCCTTGTCTTATGTTTCAGTTCATTGGGAATCTTAGTCTTTCTCTCGGGTTTCAGGTGTGATGGGGGTTTAGTTTTTAAGTGTTTATTTTCAAGTTTTTACTCCTTGGTTTACATTCAGTTTATTTGGGAGTTTTTTTTTAGAAAATATAGATATTTTGAATTTTTAGTGACCTACACAGGGTCAGTGCGTGGTTTGGTAAACCGTGTGGCTAAACCCAGATAATCATGCAACAAGTGGTGGGTTGGGGAAAACTATCCCCACAGTCTACGCATGATCAGTAAAATTATGTAGTCTGGCCATGTGGTTTATCTCTTCATGGGTAGTGGCTTCTATATGGTATCCACATAGTTTGATGAACTATGTGGACCAACTGTGTGAGCTTCCAGATCTAAGATAGTGTGATATTCCAACTTTACCCTTTGGTATTTAAACCCAGAACACTCTATTCCTCCCCTACTTAGTTCCTTAGACCCTAAGTGGGATCTCACATCTTTCTAATGCCTCTCACCTCTTCTATGGGGATTCCAAGTGGAAATATTCAAGTGTTTGGAAATATCTTTAAGGTATTCTTCCTTCTCTCCTATCCCACTTCCTTTTCCTTCCATTCCTTCTTGAGTTTGTTTTCTACCATAGTCATGTTGAACTAGGGTTTGGTTTTCCACTTGTTTTATGTAGGGGGTTTCCTCATTTAGGGTTCCTATTCATATATCTAGGGTTTTGGAACCCTCGTGGATTACTTTAGGGAATGTGTTGTTGATGCACCATGGATTCGTGGTAGGTTTCCCTTTTTACATTCCTTTTTAATTTAAGAATCATTCATTTCATGATTTTCACATATAATTTGATTAATAAATATTCATTTTTCCTGGTGTAAAAAGTGGTGGTTTATACCTTTCTTTTGGTTAAATAGTGTTGTTTTGGTTATATTGTTCACACCAAGTGTTCGATTAAATTCCCAGTTGGATTTTATGAGTTATTTTTTATATAAAAATAATGTTTTGGGTTTTTGATGATGTTAGTGTCATGTGAGATGATGTCTTGGGTTCCTTGTATAAGTTTCAAAAGTGGTTTTAGTTTTTTTAAAGGAATTTGTATTGGCTTTCAGAATTATTTGGAATGTATTGTTGGTTAGTTTCCCGGTTGGCATTTTTATAAAAATGGTCTTAGATTGAAAGTGTGATGTAAATGTTTTAAATGGATTATAATTTATTTTGAAATGTAAAATGGTGTGTTTACACCATTTATTAATGGTGGATTTGTATCTTTGATGAAATTTGGTTTGTGAAAAATGCTTAAAGGCCTATTTGGAAACATTATGAAAATGGTGAATGTGTTTATTATCAAAACATCCAATGAATGATTGTAATGCCTTGTCTAGGTTTAATGGATAGGATTTCCACACTGTGGAATCCTTGGGATCCATTATTGGAGATCTTTGGTATGGACTCCTTGTGTTCTATTTGTTCTATAGAATGAGATCAGTCCTTGCAGTGATTCAGGGTGAGTCATGCTGTTGATGTTGATTGTTCGGGATGACCCTTTTGGATTGAATTATTTCTCTTGCGAGGATCCAAACTAGAATCCCTATAGTGGTGATCCATATGTGCTCTAATGGTCTCTGATTAACACCACTCACTTTCTTGGTGCTAGCACGGTGAAGAAAATTTCATGCATCGGTCGATCTTTACTGCCTATTCTTTGATCTTGAAGAACATCTCTCATTATTGATAGGGAGAGAGGAGAGGAGTATAGAGAAAATTATTGACTTGGAATTTCTCTTTCATCACCGGTTTCCAAAACAAGGCATAATAGATGTACCTCTCTATTTATCGACATTGGGATTTAGTTATAATATTTAATTTTATAACAGCAATCAAATACATTCATAACTTTAAAGAAAACCCATGCTACATAATAAGAATAACTGCTTCATTATTTCTGGCATGCCAACTTACACAAAAAAAATCATAAATGAAATCATGTTCCGCATAATTATAACCATGTTCTTATTATTTTGTTTTATGAAAACTAGTTAAATAATTATTTACCATCTTGTAGATAATTATTTTACTACCAGACCATCTTTGGTCTACTCAAACTCCACTTCCATTTATTGGAGACCTGAATAAATTAATAAATATTTTATTATCTTAAATAAATATTTTATTTAAAAACTATTAAATACATACTTATTTTTTTTAAGAAGGTGGTGCCTTGGTTAAAGGCAAAAGCACAAGATTTATTATTAAAACTAGAAATTACATGAGTTTGAAAGATGAGATTATTTTACAATCTCTATCAAAAGGGGTAGTAAATTAACAAGGTGGTCATCCAACCATGTGGTGACATGGTTGACTCCCATATTTTCAAGACCATCTGCCACCATGTTCGCTTCACGAAAGTTATGTGTAATAATGTATTTGAAGTCCATGGGTGAATGAAGACAGACCATCTAGTGTGTCCTAAGAGGCCACACGAGGTGCATCACACCATTCCAAATAGCTTGAATGATGGTAGTCGAGTCACTTTCAATCCAGATGTTGTTCCAACCGTGTTTCTTGGTGAAGGAGATATCATATATCACGCTCATCATTTCAGCCTCCAGAGCCGAGGAGATTCCAAAAGTGCCATAGAAACATCCAAGAATATGCCCAGAGTGATTTCTAAAAATAGCGCCACAAACCGAAGGGCCCGGGGTGCCTTTTGAAGAACCGTCGACATTGAATTTATTCCATCCTAGGAGTAGATATTTCCAGAACACTTAAAAAGTGAATCTAGGTTAAGGATAAATACCATTAACCCCATGCTAATGCAGAATCCCAAAGTCATTCACTGTGTTTTTGCAAAATTCATTTTGAATCAAAGCTTCTTCCCGAATGGATATGAGGATCCACATCTGACCTTCATGTAAACTAAGTGAGTGGTTGTTATGAATAATAGCATTCCTATTATACTAGAGTACGCGAATAAGTTCAACAAAAATAGTTAAGAAAAGTCTATTGATTTTCTGAGAGGCTTCAAGATCCATAAGACATTAAATTCGAGAGTTGATTGAGTCATTAAGTAACCATATGCACTCAAAAAGATCAAGAAAATAATTCCACAGATAAGTATCAGTAACACAAGAAAGAAAAATATGGTTAATGTCTTCATGGTTTTGGTTAAAAAGAATACATTTAGAGCAAAGCTTCATCCCAAAATACTTAATAAAACTGTCAGTAGGAATCCTATTGTTAGAAATACGCCAAATCAGAGTGAATCTTGAAGGTTTTAACCATAATTTATTAAAAAATTTAATCTAAATAAATGTATTTTCAAAGTTAATAAATCCATGGTTGTAAAAATAAATAGAGTCGAGAATTCCATTATGAGTAGGTTCCCAAATTAAAAAATCATCAATGTTGGAAAAAGGGTAGTTTTCAATGACACAATTGACTTTTTCAGGAAAATTAAGGTTGTGAGATCTAAAAACCTCCTTGATAGTATAATTAGTGTGATCAAAAAGTCGATTAGGGGAAATCAAATATATGAGAGGATCACTGGCCCATTTTTCAGGCCATAAGTTCATGGAAGAGTCTTTGCTCACCATCCATCTAGAGTTAGACATGATTTTGGAAAAATCATTCTTAATGTAAGTCCAAATGAAAGAGCTCATGTAATTCAAATTTCCCTTCTTTAGTTTTTTAAGAAATTTGTTTTTAAGGAAAGAAATGGAGTCAGAGTTTTTATAAAAAAGGTTCCATGTGAGTCTAGCTTTTAAGGCATCATTAAAGAGTTTTAGATTTTTTATATTGAGGTCACCCTTATCCAATGGTTTGCAAAAATTAGACCAAGGAATAGTCAACAGTTTCCTTTCAAGCTTGATTTCGCTCCAAACAAAGTTTTTGATGGATATGATAATTTTTTTAATAAGACCAGCAGGCCATTTATAAATCATCAAAGAGTAGACCATTTTAGAAATAATCGTATATTTAATAAGACAAATCCTTCCAATCATAAAGAGGGATTTTCCTTTCCAAGATGAAAGTTGGTGGAGGATTTGGTCAACAATTTTAGAAAAGTAACAAGATTTTGGTCTTCCCCATAAAATGAGAACACCCAGATAGGTGAAGGCAAGGGATCCTTATTTAATACCTAAATCAGTAATAATATTTTATTTTCTATTAGTAAGAAACCTTTTCTCAAAAATGGTAAATGATTTTTTCCAATTAATTATTTGAACAAAAATCTCATCATAGTGTGATAGGGAAAATTTAATATTTTGGATATTTCATTTATCCCCTTGTAAAAAAACAATAATATCATATGTATATAAAAGGTGTGTGGGAATATTAAAATTCCTAGAAGACTTAATAGGCTTAAGATTTTTTTGCTCGACCAAGCGAGTGATCAAACTTCTTAAGTAATCTTACATAATTGTGAAAAGAATGGAAGAGAGATGGTCACTTTGTATGAAACCTTTGTTGTATTTAATAAAACCCTTAGGAGATACATTAACAAGGATGGATATGTTGGCCTAGTTAAAAAGAGTTTTAATTATACTAATAAATGAATCATTAAACCCAAAGTTCTAAAGGACCTTGAATATAAAACTCCAATCCATGGCATCTAAGGCCTTCTGGATATCAATCTTAATGGAAATATTTCCACCCCTGTTAGTTCTATTTAATTTTTTAGTAAATTTAGAGTAAAGTCAAATAAAATCTTGAATGGACCTACCATTAACAAATCCAAATTGGTTCCATGAAACTATTTTATTAATAATATAAGAAAGTCTACTGGAAAAAATTTTGGTGATAATTTTATAAAGGGTATTGATTAATGAAATGGGTTTGAATTGGTGGATTTCTGCGGTATTATCCATTTTGGGGATTAAGGAGAGAAACTGGGCATTCAACCCATGAGGGTGCATACCATTAGAAAAGAAATTCCAAACTATCCTATAAACATTAGTTTGAAAGACATCCCTAAATTGCTAATAGAAGCCAGTATTGAAACCATCAAGTCCCGGAGCACTATTAGGATTTAAACTAAAGACAATGTCTCTGATTTTATGATCAAGCGGGGTGCTAGTAAGAAAAGAGTTGTCCTCATCATTGACCATAACCAGGATGACATCAGGTAGAAGGTCCTTGTTAGTGGAAAGAACATTGAACATATTTTCAAAATAAGAGACTACGTGATTGGAAATGTTATTCTCAGTATCAAAGAGGTTATCCCCATATCTCTAGAAAAAATAGGTATGTTATCTTTCCTTATTCTTTGAAGGGAGTTGTAGAATTTAGTGTTTCTGTCACCATCTATGAGCCATTTGGTTTTTAATTTTTTTTACCATTTTATCTTTAAAGGTGAGCAAGGAAACAAGTTTCGTAGTAATATTGATTTCATGTTGCAGATCAGCGACAAAATTGGTGCCAGTAGTGGTGTTTTGAAGTTGGCTAAGTTCTTCTTCCAAATGAATAATTTCGTTATAGATTTTTTTGGATTTGTTACTACACTAACCTTTAAGGATCTATTTGGGATTTTTTAATTTAGTGATACAAGAAAAATAATCATTGAAATGTTTCATAGCAGACCAAGAATGTTTAATAATGTTAACACAATCAGGGTCAGAAGACCAAGTGTTGTTAAATTTGAAGGGAAGAATAAGATTGTGATGTTTGATAGAGAGATTGACCAGGACAGGATGGTGGTCATAATTAAGTGTAAGAAGATTTATTCTAGAAATGGTGTTCTAATTATCTAGATCTATATCATTTGTGAAATATCTTCCAATTTGAAAGCCACCATCCTGTTATAGTGTATTCTCTACCATGTATACTTGGCACCAGTAAGATTAATTTCAACAAGGTTTTTAGCCTCAATAAAAGATTTAAAATCCATTTAAGATATAGCGGAGTGAGTTGGTCCCATTTTCTCACTTGGGGCAGGGATATCATTAAAGTCACCAACCACAAACCAAGGGTCCTGAAAACTATTTCCTATGTATGAAAGGTCATTCCAAAGTTGTCTCATGTCTTGGTATCTATTATTAGCATAGATAAAAGAAAAATAAATATGAAAGTGGTCAATAGAAAAATCACAAGTGAACTCCTGCTCTGATGTATGGAAAATATTAAAATTTTGGAGAGTATAGTGAGTATATATCCAAAGGGTTTCAATGGAACAACAGTTTTTAAAAGCACCTAAGAAGTTATAACCAGACCGACAAAGATGAGAAAAACAAGAGGAGAAACAGATCTTTGGTTTATCAATTGCAAAAACTTTAAAATAATGAGTATTAATAAATCTTTTTAAAACATTAAAATTGTCATAGTTCATAATTCCCTGACAATTCAAAAAAAAATATTAATTAGAACTTGTTTTTGGGGTTGGAACCCCCTTTATCTTATTCCCTGAACCCTTCCTCCTAGAATATCTTCTAGGGTTTTGTTTTGAGATTTTATGGGACTTATTTCCCTAATTACTCCTAGTAGAAATGGGGGAAAGGTTTGTAGTATCTGTATTTGCCTCAGCATTTAAATAATCCTACAATATAAGATCTATGTGAGAAGTCAATTGTCTGTTATTTAAAACAGTCAATGAGATCTCAACCTGAACTATAGGCAAGTCCTTTCAAGGCCAAGAAGTGTATGATATTGAAGTGAAGTGGGTGACTTCATTATAATTAGTGATATGTGTGTCACTACCTACACCTAAAACGGAAATGATGGGGCTACACTTGACCTCAGGAGAAGCCGGAATATTATCCTGTTTAGTAAGAACAGTCAGCTGAATCACCAAAATAGAAGCATTTATATTGCTTTCATTCTCTACTTTCTAGGAATAATGGGTTATCTAGACTTGAGAAAGACTAAGGCCCCCTCCCCCATTAGCTGTGTAAAGTGGGATACCAGTATACTGGTCACCAAAATCATTACCAGGGAGAATAGATAGTGTGGTTTTGTCCTTATGGTCATAAGGTGTGTTTGATGAGTTAGGGGACAGCTTGGTGGAGTTATTAGCCTTCATTTGTGACTCAATCAACATAGGTTTTGGATCAATTTGATACTGTTTAATGATCTCCATAATAATAGATTCTAATTCCTCAACAAAACAGTTGTCTTAAATTACTTGATCATCCTCTTTAACTAATTATTCCCAAGATTTCCCCACATTATCCCCATTGAGATTCAAAGTATTTTAATTTTTTACCATTTTTTCAGTTTTCTTCTTCGAGGGCTCTGGTTTATCAAGGGAATGGCATTTTTCATTCTTTTTTTTCAAATTTCTTTCCATTCATATTCAATTGGTTAGGTGACTTGTTTCTTCACCACTCTATAGTTTAAAATATAATTCCCTATGATCTTACAAAGATCACAAAATAAGGGATTATGCTCATATTCAATTCTAAATTCTGTTCTATAATCATTCGAATTGAAGGTGATACTTGGTGGGAGCTTAGATTCTAAATTCACTTCTATCATAACTTTAACAAAGAGTCTCAGCTCACCATTCAATTTTCACTGATCAATCTTAAGGGGCATTACTATGTTAGAGGATATGTCATTTAAAATCTTTGGATTCCAAAAGTACCAATTTATAATATGCAATCTAACCCATATTTGTGCAGTAGTATTTCTATGGGTGTGCGGATTGAAATCATAATCCCAGTCAGAAATACGAAGTAGAGAGGGTTTTAGTTGAGTATTTTCTATCTTCAAGACATGATCTAATTAATCCTAGGAGGTAAACAATATTTGAAAATATCTATTCCCTATAGGTATGATTTTCCGGTTCAAAAAAACCCAACAATGTGAAATGTGATGTTTAAGATCAGAGTAAGACTAAGTTTTATCACCTTTTATGTAAGAGATGTGTCCCATAACCAAGAACTTACACATTTGGGCTCTTTATTAAAGTGCTTCAGGATCGTCCTCGACTTAAAATCCTCCATCATCCAACTTTTTCCACAAAGGAGGTTTTGAAGATGAAATATTGATAAGATCTAGTCTTTTGAGTGCCTCAAGGAAATAAATTCCTTTGGATTCATCAATCGTATCATGAGTAGGATTATCTTCATCAGGGGTTTTCCCCCTTTCGTTTTTGGAGGCTTAGGATAAAAAACACTCCCTTTCACGGTTGAAGGATTTCATGACACACCTGATCTAGTGAGGATAAGAACAACCCTCACTGAAACACTTAGTGTGTGACCCTATAGGATTATTTCTCATTGGAATTAGGTAGGATTGCCTAAAGTACAAGAGTACTATCTAGAAAAAGCTCAAGGAACCCAAGTGAAATAACTTAATGTCACAACAATGACATCCACATACAAATTATGACTGTGTAATATAATCCCTTTGTCTCAATGTCTCATCAAGCTGGTTTCATGATAGTGTCATCAACCTTTATGCTTGATATGTCATTCTTTGACTACCTGAAATAAACTCATCATTACACCATGGCCATGTAATTTCATGTGACAGTTCTATTTCAATCAAAAGGATGAGATATCAACTTACATAAATTTAAGGGACAAATCATTCCTCTACTTATCCATTAATAAAATTCCATTCATGACACACCCAATGTACCCTACATCATGACAACTTTTTGAGTGATGATTTTTGTTATTAAATCAAATTGTGTGAGTCATGACATGTATTAATGATAATCTCAATGTCTAAGGACCATTTCACATATTCGTAGATAAGAATATATGATAGCACCAAAACATGAGGAATTCCTACTGGTGGGTATGTTCTCATAATCTCTCATATTGGAGATTACCAATTGCAAACTTCATGAGAAGAAGTATCATCTTCTTATGAGTACTTGCACATGACAGTCTATATATTATGTGTCCCATCATAGTTTTTCATCCAACCACATAACTATATTGAAGGATATTTTCATAGCACTCTAAGGTTCTCATCATAGCAGGTAATTTCTATGACCTTATCAATGTGATAAATACTCAAAGAAATTATAACACTATACTCATGTAGAACAATGAAAAATATGTAATAATATGTTTAATATTTAAATATATTAAATATTCATGTAATCAATGTACAAACATTTGTTTCTAGAACACCAAATCTTACAATTTATACACATGATACATGGGAACCTTGCATATTAAGAGAATTTTATGAGAATTGTTGTTGCACTAGATAGTTCATGCACTATCCAATGACCCAACGTAGGTGGATATATTAGATTTATTTCTAAGGGACTTTACCTTCAATTTCTTCTGATTTAGGGTGGTTAGGATTGTTGGGGGCATTATCTATTCCATCGTGTGTGTCATGATACAGAGGATGTGTCTCATGTATTAGTATATTCTGGATTATTCATGATCTCCTAGGTTCACCCATGTTTATTAGCACATATCTATTTGCAATCATGATTGAGATACTTATTACTCTTTTATATTCATTTTCATTTCCCTCTTTTCGTGACCGTAATAGTGCTCTATGGTGTAGTATTTTCTTGGAAAGTTATTTGTTGGTTTCTAATGGTTTATGAAAAAAATTCATATAAAAAGTGTTTTATACCCTCCTATTTCATTTGAAAATGATAACATAACTTTCCCCTTGAAATGTTAATGTCTCACTCTTAGAAATGAATCTGGTTTTGAAATGAAGTAGGGAAATGGAACATAGTCTATTTTCAAGTAAAATACGGAAAATATTATTTTGTAAATTGTATTTAAAACATGAAGTTGATGTTTCATTTATTTTAAGGGAATTTAATTAGAAATAGATTATCCTACTAGCCTACTGATTTTAAATACTCACACCTATAGTTAGTTTATATTTTTATACTTTGGTGTAGGTTTCAACTTGAGTTTGATCGCATTGGGTGACACTTGATCTTTGTGTTTGAGAGTGACATGTGGGGTCACATGGAGATCATGTAGTAGTCTTGTTCGGTTGGTTTTATTGTATAGTTTTTGTGCCTTTCATAATTATGTAAAATATATTTAGTTTAGTTTTCTTTTTTTATTGAACTAGTTGTTCATCATTGTACTGCTTCGTTTCTTTATTATTTCTTGGGAGAAATCAATACCTTTATGTACATTGTTGTTTCTTGGCATTAGATGTTATCCCATGGGGTTCGGGAATACCCTTCTATCCATGCCACAGATCGTATCGGGTGACCTGTTTAGGGTTGACCTGGGTTGGTTCATGAAAAAATGGTATCATAGGAGGTTCCCCTTTGGAGAACCATTATTTTTATAATGCTCTTTGTTATTTGGGTATGTCAAGTTATATGGAGTAGGATTGTTGGGACTCAAGAGGTAGGTGTGGGAAGAGAGTTTTGAACTCTTCCCCATTCTAATCCATGGGTTTCCTTGGGATGTCTGGTTTTGTTAATTTCATGGTATTTAGGTATTTTTTGGTGATTGGGATGTTAAAAGGGGAGTTGGGATGAAGGTCTATATGATATCATAGGGCCTGATATGCTATGTGGATCTGGGGGTGTAGTCCTATAATGATCTATGCATTGATGTTGTGTTTGGAATAGGGCCTCCAACCGTATGGCCATGTCACCCACTGAAACTAGATCCCTATTATGATTTGGTTTGAGTATTCTTGAAGAATGAATTTTTTATTTTAAAACCCTAGTGTTGGATTTGTTAAAACTAGGATTTAATGGTAATTGTTGAGATTTTAGAATGTGGGAAAATGGGATTTTTAGAATTTACCTTATGGTAGACTTTAGAAGAATGGGAATTCCTAAAATGACCTCTAGTGGGTAAAATTGAAGTGATTTAATGAAATTGGGATTTTATGAAAAAGACATGGAGTTTTTGGAAAATGGATGTTTGTTTTGGAAATTTATTTCATATTAAAAGGAGTGAGTTTTAACCAAATGGTTATTGATGAAATGATATTTATTTAATTTCTTGAAAAATTCTTTAAATGAAGTGAAAATTATTTTTAATGGAAATATATGGGGTTTCTTTTTTGAGCATGGAAAAATGGTTTGAAGTGTGGAATCTGAAAATGATTTTTGACTCGGTGGTTAGTGTGAATTTAGAAGGGTCGTGATTTTTGAATTGGGTTGAATGTTTTATTTTGTAAAATGTCGATTTTTTGCTTTAGCCTTAGTGTTCTAATGGGTTATCACATGCATGGTGGTATATAGAAATGTATAAGGATGCCTTTTATGGCATGGTGGATGAGTGCCTAGGGTGGCACAAAAATATTCTTATGAGTGACACTCTAAGGAATATCAATGGAGAGTGTTCAACCCATCAGGTTTGTTTTAAATCAAAAATTTTCTCTAAGGGAAAGTTTTTAGGTTAATAGCGGCTTTTTTCCTTATATTTAAAGCTTGTCTCTTATGTAATGATTGTTCTTGAGGATTTTTTTGTTGATTTGTCCCTGATTTAGTTCTTGGATTTTCTTTATATAGGTATTTTCCTCATGGATCTTATATGGGTGATTGTAGTGTGGCTATGGTTGATTCCCCATTAATGGGATTTCCAGTTGATCAATCTAAGGATTTTGTGCTTATGTTTTTGAAGCTAAATCCAACACTCTTTTATGGTCAAATGGATCCTCTTGAAGTGGAAGAGTGAATTCAGAAGATCAAAAATAACTTTAAACTCATAGAATTTCCTGAGTTGTTGAAGGTCAATTTTGTGACCTTCATTCTTGAAGGTTCACCGTGGAAGTGGTGAAATCGGTGTCTCGAAACAAGACTCATGAAAATTTTACTTGGGAGTTATTCAAGTCTTTGTTCATTTATCTATATTTCCCTAAGAAAGAAAGGGTGAAAATGGGATGGAAATGTGTTGTTTGAAATAGGGTGATGGAAAAGTGTTGGAGTATTCCCATAATTTTGTGGACCTAGTTCCTTACCTTTAGGAGTATGTTGCAAATGATCCCATAAAGACTTGATGTTTCGAGGTTGGGCTTCGTCCCGATTTACAGTGGAAGGTGTCAGAGTTCAATCTAACTTCTTTTTTCAATGTGGCGAGGCAAGTTAGTCATGTTGAAACTATGATGGCAGGAGTGCTCAAGGTAGTCCTCCCTCCTTCAATCCTAGTAATTAGTGGGGAGAATTACAATAAGGAGATGATAAAGTGGTTTAAAGTTTATAGAGAAGGCCTTAGAATCAAAAGGCCCTAAGATATTTCACTAGACACATCTAATAAAGAGATCCTAGTGTGTTATTAGTGTGGAAAACTAGGTCATAACAATTAATTATGTCCAAATGATCTGAATCCCTATATTCCTTGTGGATGCTTGGGCCACATGCAATAGTTTTGTTGGGATGTTTCTACAAAGCGTCATGGTTCCAAATCTCAAAAGTGATGTGTTGTTGGGAACTCCTTTAAAGTTTATTTTTTGTACATTTCATTTAGTGTAAGGGTTATTTTGGTTTTGGAAGTCGTGTCGATGGGTTTTGATATTTTAAATGAAAAGGATAGTGTGAGACTCTTAATGAACTCATGTTTTCAATGGAAGTTTGATTTCCATTTCAGGAATCCCGGTCATTACTTTTTCCTAATTGGGTGAGGAATATTCCAGGTTGGTGTTATTAACTCTTAGTTGTGATGAAGAAAAAGATTAAACTAACAAATAATCATACATAATCCCTAGAGTGAATACATCATGTAGTCAAGAACCCCAGGGATGCAGAGAGTGTTGGATTAGTTTTTGTCCCTTTCATTCAGGGGTAGGCAGTTTAAATGTTCTTTTTGTGTTCATATTATCCTTAGGAGGTTAACCATTGTGAATGTGTTTTGGTTGACCTGTGTAGGAATGTACTTGTGTTGTTTCATGTTAAATTTTCATTTGTTCAGTGTTGGTTAGTTATTAATGGCTGGGAGACCTATCGTGTGTCTCGTTGATTTTCTCCTAAGGAGCTGTTGGGTTCTAGTTTTTTTCTAATGGTGGGGGGGGGGGCATTTCGGACTCCCTTAGTGTACTTAGTTTTCATGTTCTCTTTGGTTTGGGTAAGTGTTGGGATTCTTGGGATAAGTCTTGATAGTCTTGTTCTTAGCATGGTTGTGGATGTGGTGGCTTGATCCATTTGTTGATTCTCAAGAAATAGTTTTGGGTTGTTTTTTTGATTCAGGAAATAGGTATGAGTTCTATTAGAATTGACTAAAATTTCCTTGTATTAAGGGATTGGATAGTGTGGTTAGAGAATCCTTAGTCATTGATCGATCAACTAGATGATGTTGTGGCATTCCTGGGGTGGAAAGTGTTAATGGTGGGGAGAATTTTCAGACATGGTTTTTCAAGCCTGGTCTCATGTTTCGGTTCATTGGTAATCTAGATCATTCTCTCAAGTTATGGTGTGATGGGGGTTTAATTTTTAAGTGGTTATTTTTCTATTTTTTACTCCTTGGTTGGCCTTCATTTTATTTGGGAGTTTTTTTAGAAAACCTAGAAATTTTGGTTTGGCAGTGATCTACTCACGGTAGGCGTACGGTTTGGCAAACCGTGCAGCCGAACCTAGGTAACCATGTGGTTGGTGGTGGGTTGGGGAGGAACCTACCACATGGTCTATGAATGGTCATTGAAACCATGTGGTCAATCTATTTTAGGAGAGTGTCTTCCACATGGTTTCCACACTCTTTGATGAACCGTGTGGATAAATTGTTCAAGCTTCCCATATCTGAAAAATGTGAAATTCCAACTTTTCCCCTTTAGGATTTTAACCTAAAACACTCTCTTCCTCCACCACTTAGTTTGTTCGAACCTAAAAGGGATCTACCCTCTTCTTTATTCCTCCCACCTCCTTCTAGGGTGATTCCAAGTGGAAATATTCATGGGTTTGGATATATATTTAAGGTATTCTTCCCCCTCTCCTCTCTATCTTCCTTATCCTTCCATTCCTTCATGAGTTTATTTTCTCCCATGTTCATTTTGACTAAGTATTTTGTTTTCAAATTGATTTATATTGGGTGTTTTTCTCATTTAGGGTTCCTCTTTATACATCTAGGGATTTGGAACCCTCATGGAGTAGTTTTGGGTGTGCGTTGTTGATGCGCTATGGATTTGAGGTAGGTTTCCCTTTGAACTTGAATTTTTAATTTAAGAATCATTCATTACATAATTTTCTCACCTGCTTTGAATAATAAATATTTATGTGTGATCTTGGTATTAATTTATTGGTGTGAAAAGTGGTGTTTTATACCTTTGTTTTGTTAAATAATGTTGTTTTGGTTATATTGTGCACACCAAGTGTTTGATTAAATTCTTGGTTGGATTTTATGAGTTATTTTTGATATAAAAATCATGTTTTGGGTTTGTGATGATGTTGGTGTCATGTGGGATTATTTATTCAATTCATTTTATAAGTTTTCCAAGTGGTTTTAATTTTTATAAAGGAATGCGTATTGTCTTTCATGGTGATTTGGAACGTATTGATGGTTAGTGGCATGGTTGGAATTTTTATAAAAATATTCTTGGCATGAAAATTTAATGTAAATGTTTTAAAAGGACTATAAATTATTTTTAAATGGGAAATGGTGTGTTTACACCCTTTATGAAAGTATGATTTTTATCCTTTATGAAAGATGGTTTGTGAAAAATGATTAAAGGACCGTTTGGTAAATTTATGAAAATGGTGATGGTGTTTATTATGAAAACCTACACTGAATGATTCTAATGCATTATCTACATTTAATGGATAGTATTTCCTCACTGTGGAATCCGTGGGATCCATTATTGGAGATACTCAATATGGACTCCTTGTGTTCTATTTGTTCTATGGAATAAGATCGTTCATTGGAGTGACCTAGGGTGAGGCCTATTATTGAATTATTATTATTATTATTATTATTATTATTATTATTATTATTATTATGTATGATTTTTATTGGATTCTCGATTGACATTGGTTGTCTCACCGTATTTATATACATGAGGCATGGGAACTTGGAATAGTGCGAAAATTTTCTGAGAATGATTAATACACTAGTTAGTTTACACACTAGTCAGTGGCCCATAGTAGGCAGATATATTGGGTTTATTACTATGGGACTTTCCCCTCGGTCTGTCCTAAGTTAGGGTGGCTAAGAGTGTTAGGGTGTTTTTTTATTCCATCGTGTGTGTAATGCTACTGGGGATGGGTCTCATGTATTTTTTATGTTATAGATTATTCAGGACCTCTTAGGTCCACCCATGTCTATTAACACATATATTCTTGCAGTGATGATTGAAATACTTATTAATCTTTTATGTTCATTTCCATTTCCATCTTTTTTTTACTGTTATAGTTCTCTCTTGTATAGTATTTTCATGGATAGTGATGTGTTGGTTTCTAAAGGTTTATTAAAAAAAATTTCAAAGAAAAAGTGTTTTATACCCTCTTACGACATTTGAAAAGGATAACATCACTTCCCCCTTGAAATGTTAAAGTGTCACTCTTGGAAATGAACCTAGTTCTGAAATGAAGTAAGGAAATTGACCGTAGTTTTTTTTCAAGAAAAATTTGGAAAAGCTTTCTTTTATAAATTCTATTTCAAACATGAATTTGATGTTTCTTTTATTTTATAGGAAGTGCATTGGGAATAGATTATCCGACTAGCCTACTGATTTTTAATACTCACACTTATAGTTATTTTCTAATTTATCCTTCAGTTCATGTGTCATCTTGAGTTCTATCGTCTTGGGAAATGGTTGATCATTTTGTTGGAGAGTGACCCGTGGGGTCACATGGATATTTTATAGTCATCTTGTTCAGTCAGTTTTGTGGTATAGTTGTTCCTTTCAACATTATGTAAAAGATGTTCAGTTTAGTTTTAGTTTTATATTGAGCTTCTTCTACATCATTCCATTCTTTGGTTTCTTTATTATTTATTTTATTAAATCATTCCCTTTGTGTACTATCTTGATGTCCGAAACTAGTTTCCAGCCCGTGGAGATCAGGAATGCACTTTAGGACATGCCACAGATCGGCTCGAGTGACTAGCTCAGGGTTGACCCAGGTTGGTTCATGACATATACTGAATACCTACAAAAAATATTAGAGTATGTGATTTATTGTGCATAAAAATGTTTTCTTTTCTCATGTGATATATAAAGATCTCTAACAATCTTGAGTTAAAGATTCAGACAAAGACATATATCAAAATGGATGATCTTAAAGAAGGTATGAATATGATCCATGATCCATACTTTAATGGTTATAATTATGGATGATGGAAATCTCACAATATTATTTATTTTGAAACCCTCAAAATAATATTTTAGTTAAAAAAATTCAAGTCTTATGATATTCCTAAGGAAGATTAGAAAAAATGGTATGATGATGAAGAAAAATAATATTATCTTGATTCAAAAGAAATGAATGTTATTTTCTATGGTTTAGGAACTGATGAGTTTAATAATTTTTCTCAATGTGTTACTGCATATGATATGTGGAAAAATATTTTTGTTTCCTATGATGGAATTGGAAATATTATAAATATGAAGGTACACCACTATAAAGTTAAAGTTTGATACTTTCAAAATCCGTGAAGATGAAACTATCACTCAAATGAATTGGAGATTGATATAAATTATCAATAATGCTGCTACATTAGGATATTCAATTTTATAATTAGATAAATAATTAAAAGTGCTCATATTAAAACCCTCTAAGTGGAATGTATTATCTATAGAAATACATTAATCTACACTAGTAAAAAATTTACCTATGAAATAATTGATTTGAAGTTTAATGATGTATGAAGTTGACATGAAGGAGGAAGCTAAAAATAAAATCAAACATAAATAATCTTCTCTTAAAAATACTATATATTAATGTATATATTCAATTCATCCATATTTTGATAAATATATATCAAATCTTGTTAAACTATTTTAAAAAATATAAAAAAAGAAAGGGCCTGAGGAAAATAGATATTGTGAATGCAAAAAAATCCATATAATGGTTTATTGTCCATTTCATAAATCTCAAAGGAAAATTAATTATAGGATAAAGGTTGAGAAAATTATGAAGGCTACTTGCAGTGATTATTATGGTTTATATAATGAATATTCTACAGATTCTAATATTGAGCATAAAAAATGGTATGTCTTATGGATCATACTTATGAGGTACAATCTTCTTACTCTCAAAAATCTAATTGTGATAAACTTTCATATGTTGAATTAAATTGGTATTGATTTATGCTACAAGATAAAAATTAATCCTTAAATAAATATCATATAAATTTTATGAAATATTGTGATCCTATTTTATTAGATAAAGAATGTTTTTCAAAATATATTACAGATTTAAAATCTAATTCTTCTAAAATTTATTATGATCTGAATGAAACCAAGATTAAATAATTATTGGTTAAATTTGATTATTTTAAAAAATCCTCTTGTATTCTAAACAAATTAGAAAATTATTTAAATCCAATCCTTGGTAAAAATAAAATTCACAAAGGAAAACTTTGAATATGAAGTAATGGAGAAAGTCCAAAATTATATAGGATGTATTTTGTTCCTGGTTCAAATAGAAAAAGCATGTATACTGTTAAAAGTTTTTATTATGGTGTTAATGGACATTATGAAAATTAATTATTCTTTATAAAGCCTCAAATTTTTTGTATTAAAAAAATTTATTGTCTAAAATAATTATTTAACTTTAATAGTGGAATCTATACTCAAAATAAAAAAATTTAGTTACCTAAATATTTAATTTCTAACAATGATATACCCAAAATAATTTGGGTACCAAAAGAAACTCATATTTTATTTTTTTATGAAAACACCACTGAGCTACATCACTAAATCATGAAGTGATTGTTTTTTTATTATATATAAATATCTATCTTAATAAATAGTAATCAATTATGAAGTACTTCATTATGAAAAGAAAAATCCATAGAGATGGAATCTATAATCCAGGAAGTATTTTATTATTCTTTCAAATATATGTTTTTATATGATTAATTAATTTATATAGGGAGAGAGAATTTTTTTACACATTAAATAATGTTTTTAAAATATTCAAATAAGTTCATAAAAAATAATAAATAAACTATATTCTTTGTTTAAATTATTTTTTATTCTTTTACATAAAGTTTTTTTAAATAATTATTTTATTAAATGTACTTTCAAAAATTATAATCTATAATGATTATTAAGTACTTTTCAACTTGATAATGTTGTGAGTTTTCTAAAATGTGTCTGAATAAAATATATGATTTTCTCTTTAAAACACTGGAATATTTTTCATAGAGAATTTTTATTTCTATCTTCTTTGAAAACACTTGTTCAAATAATTTTGAAAACCAGTCATAGCATGATGAAGCAATCAAGAACTTCATGTTCAGAAGAATTTCATTCTCACAAAATAAGAAAAGGTAATCATCCTGATTTTTTAAAAGAACAGTATGTTTTGTATGTTAAATATTCATTTGGAAAATAATTTAAAATAAATATGGAAGGTCATGGTTATGAAGAACTGAAAGTCTCTTCATCTCAAATTTCATATGAAAAGATTCTATTCCAATTCAGTACCTTGAATAAAGAAAAAGAGAAGTTAAAAGATGGTCTGGATATTTTTAAATTTTCATATGAATAACTAAAAATGGAATATCAAAATGTGAAATAATGTTTTATTTCAAAAGAATAATTTGAATAATTTAAAGTAGAAATGATAAGTTATATGGAGTTACTTAAAAAAGAAGTTGTTAGTAAGTTGTATCTTGATAAGATGAAAGTGTTATTGTTTGAATAGTGTTCATATTCTTCATTATATCAGAGAACATAAGATGTTCAAAGAATAATAGAAGAACTATTATGAGTTTTATCTAATTTAAGTAAAAAACTTTGAATTTTGGAATGTTCAGATTAACCGTCTAATCCTTCCTAACACCCCGATTTTATTTTCTATAGATTATTTAAAGTCAATGATATATATATATACTATTTTAATATATTTCTAGGTAAAAATTTGTGTTATAAGTTATTTCATAATTCCTTTTTAAAGGTTTATACTTTAATTGGTTGTCACAACCCGTCCCCTGAGGCCCGTGTTGTGACTAAGCCAAGCCCACATTCCATAGGTCAGGGGATGGTGACTAGCACCAAAGGCATAATTCCCTAAAACAGGGAAGGCATTGCCTTTATGACCTGTAAACACACACAGCTAGATACAAACACTAGGTAAACTGTATAACAAAAGAGTGCTGAAAAGTAAAGGGGCCGAAAATACAAACCCAACTATAAAGTACAAGTACAACTGAAAAGGAAAAAATAGTTGAAAGGTAAAAAACACCTCCTAGATCATCCACCACGGATCCTACCTGAAGGGTAGGTACAAATAGCCTCCTCATCACTCCACATTTGTCAGTCTCCTTCATGTACGGACACGTCGTATTGTCCACCTCTGGGGTACCGTCCAGTCCTGGTACTCTCAGCCTCAGCCAGCGTTATCCATCATCTGCATGTAACCCAACGAGGTGCGGGCATAGCCCATGCAGGGGTGAGTATAACGATACTCAGTAGGGACCCTGAAACCCTCAAGGTCTCTCAAAAATCCACCAAGGATAAACCACAGAGTATGAAATCAACAAATAACCATTACTTAGGTATATTCCCATACATGTACCTAGGTTATCAAGTAACCCATCTCAATCATGAGGTAAACAAAAAAGTTACTAACTCAGCTCACATTGGTATACAACTAACGTAGAGTGTTAGAGATGATTAGATGTAGCCACTAAATCACTTATTCTTTTGAACCCACAAAGGATCCAGGAACATAAATCAGAACTGTCAAACCCACAAAGGATCCAAGAATAGTCATCAGTGCTATTGAACCCACACATGATCTAGGAATAGTAGTCGGAGATGTCGAACCCACACAGGATCCAGGAACAGTCGTCAGTGCGTAGCCAACCACAGGGTTCTGCACAAATCATGCTTGATTCCAGGAGAGTCCGCTCCTCAATCCAAGTGTCTATACATCAACTTCCACGAAGTCCCATGTTTATGTATCCAATAGATCTGTCTTGCCAAAATAAACCCAACATGACAAACGGTGCATCAATCGGATGTCCGGTCTGAGAGTTATTGGTGTTTTCGTTCCGTGGGCCCGGTTGGATTTACGTTCGATCCAACCCAGCCATACCCCAACTATGTCCAAACCTCAATTGGGGTATATCAAAAGAACCTTATACTTCCAAGGTTTCTGTCACCACATACGGTTCGTCAATCAGACGCCCATAGCTCAGGTTATGAGCAAAAGAATGGAAACAGGTCGAACGAGTCCGGGTCCGGTCCGGCCTAGGCGGACCGACCCGGTCCGGGGGTCTGACCCGGTATGTGGGGGAGGCACGTCCCGTGCTGGGTCCAGACCACGCTGGGTCTGGCCCGCGGCTGGCGGCTCATGGGGTCTACCCTATCCTCATCCAGGGGGGAGGCAGCGCCCCCTGGAATCTCGAACGGCTTAGTCATTCGGGTGTGTTCTAAAACCGGCGCCACGTGGCGCCGGTCCACATCACGTGGGACTCACGTGGTGGGCTCCCACTGTTCTCGGCTAGCCGAGCGGCTAGATGCCTCCCACGTGGCGTGGTTTCCTCACACCTCCTCTGGTGACCCGGTGGCTCGGACCACCGGTCTTTCTCGCGGCGGGCCTTGTGCCGGCCGCCGCTGCACCGCTGCGGCCAGGGGCCACAACCCCCCTTTTTTCCACCACATGGCGCGGTTGTTCCACGCCTTCCCTGGAAACCCGGTAGCTCCAGCCGCCAGTTTTCTTCACGGCTGGGCTTCCGCCGGCCGCCGCTACACCTCCACAGCCCATCGGCCATGGGCTACTCCTCCAGTGGAGCGGTTGCACCGTCGTCGTCCATGCGGTGATGTTTGTCGGTTCCATACACCGACGAACTTTCCACGGGTCACCAAACGAGTTCGGGTGGCCCGATTCTCATTCCGGAAGTAGTCGCGCACTCCTCGGGACGTCGCCTTCAATTCGAAACCATTGTTAATGAGTATCGATCATCCTGATCTCATGTCTCTTTTAGCGTCAAATTCCACAAGGAAGGCGAAGGGGTCATGCCGTGGTTGTTCGGCCCACACCCTCCGCGTTACGGTGATAGCATGCAGCTTCAAATTATAACCCTCGATGGAAAACGAATAATGAGAAACACAAAAATGTTCGAACCCCTACCTTTGTTCGCTGATCGTCAACGTCGGCACGAGAAAGAGGACGTCGATTCGTTGTGGATGAAAACGTCCTACGTCAAAGAAGGTTCCGAGTAAGGAAGTTGAAGATGATCCTTGTTGGCGTTCTTTGTTGGCGAGAGCTATTCTCCCTAAGCTCTTTCTCCTCTCCTAAGTGCCACCAAAAGAAAAATTCCATCCAAAATAATAGATTATGTTTATCTATTATTTAATCATTGGCACAAAATTCAAATGGGATAATTAATTAATTGGAAGCTTTGGCTCAATTAATTATTGAGGAGGATTTGGCACCTTAACGTGGGGAGCTCAAGAGGTTTCTCCCCACTTAATGGGGAGTTCAAGAGGTTATATCCTCAGGTAGTCCCCACCATATTAAACATGAAGGGGAGGTTAGGTTCGGGTGGGCCCCACCACCATAACCTCTCATTGGAGGTTAATATGTGGTGGTCCCAACCTCCAACTTCCACATGGAGGCTTCAACCAAACCAAAATAAAAATAAAGCTATAAATTTATTTTTATTAAATTCATTCATTAAAAACCCAAAATCTATCTTATAATTCCAACCATCTGTCGTCGAGGGGAATGTATCCTTAGGTAAATATCGGCGTTGCAAGTTCAACGGTGCCCTCAGATTTCATTTCCAAGCACCGGTTCAAAAGTTATAAAAACTCTCTTTTATGTTTACGGAACGTACCCTAACAAAACTTCAGAAATTGATTCTGAGCACACCGAGCCTCAGAATCACACACCGTCAATTTTCACAGGCTCGTAAAATTCCCATGTATTTAAGAAAAAAAAATTCATGGAAATTCCGGGTCTTTACATTCTCCCCGCCTCAGGGATTTATGTCTCCGTAAGCTACAACTCGAACTGAGGAAACAAGTGGGGGTATTGAGCATGCATATAAGCCTCCCTCTCCCATGTGCACTCCTGGAGATTCCTGTGCTACCAATGAACGCGCACCAGACACTACTGGAAAATAGTTCAATACCCACGGTTTTGCAAAAAACTGTTGGTATAGGGTACCCCTATACCCACGGTTTTCCAAAACCGTGGGTATTGGGATAGTATGTGAACCTATACCCACGGTTGTGCCAAAAACCATTGGTATAGTTTTCTTTTAAGACATATACCCACAGTTTTGGAGAAAACCGTGGGTATAGGGTATTTTACAAAGACGTGTACCGATGGTTCTTGAAAACCATAGGTATTGCGGTTTTTTTTGAAGACCTATACCCACGGTTCTGGAGAACCGTGGGTATAGCTTTCCCGCATTATGGAGGGCAAATAAAATTAGGCAGGACATGGGAAAACTTTGGTGGGGATACATTTTTTCACGGTTTAGATTAATATATTTATATACATATAAATATAAATTAACAAAAGTTGTATAGCTGAGTTGGTCTGTTTGTGTAGGGCAGTCGTGAGTATCAGCACCCAACCTGGGTTCGAAACCCCCTAGGTGCCTTTTTTTGAATTTAAATAACATATATTAATATATATATGTAAATATATGTATATATATATATAAAATGAAAATCCCAGATGGGTTGGTCGGTTGGGTTGCGCGGCCGCGAGGTACAGCGCGTGGTGCGGTTTCGAAATCTCCTGGGAGCGTTTTTTTTAATTTAAATACGCCATATTAATATATATACAAAGATATATGTATATTAAACAAATAAAAATAGCAGCTGGGTTGCTCTGTTGGTGCGGGACGGCCGCGAATCTTAACGTGTGGCGCGGGTTCAAAACCCCCTGGATGCGATTTTTTTGAAATTAATTTCCCCACGGTTTGAAAACCGTGGGGTCTGTTGTGTGGCATGATGGAAAAGCGTTGTGCCAAATTGGACTCCCCTATAGCCACAGTTCTCCAAACCATGGGTATAGGCTGAGACCCCTATACCGACTCCATTCCAGCCCACGGTTCCCAAAACTGTGGGTATAGGCTATACCCACGGTTTTGGAGGCTATACCCACGGTTTTGAACCGTGGGTATAGGTCGTTTTTCTAGTAGTGAGAGGTATCGACCGTCCACGAAGGACCCGCTCCTGTCGATCCTCAATCTCCACTAGGACCTCTATAAAAGTCTCCCCATCATCAACATCCAACTCTCCATGGTCGATGATGTGAGAAGGGTCGTACACATATCTCATCAGCTGAGATACGTGGAAGACGTCGTGCACCCGGTGCAACTGAGGTGGAAGAGCTAGGAGGTAAGACACCTCACCTACTATACTAAGGACCTATAAAGGTCTGATGAATATTGGAGATAAATTTCCCCCTTGTACAAATCTTGGGAAACCTCATCGAGGTGAGACTCGTAGAAAGATGTGGTCGCCATCCTTGAACTCTATAGGTGTCCGTCTCTTATCAGCATACGAATTCTATCTGCTCTGTGTAGTCTCCATCCACTCCTGGATGATCTGCATATTCTCCGTGGTAGCTCGTACCATCTCTGATCCCACTAGTGCTGACTCCCCAGGGTTAGTCTAGCACAAGGGTGATCTTCAAGGTCGCCTGTATAATTCCTCAAAAGGTGTCATCCCAATGGTGGAGTGATAGGTGTTGTTGTATAAAACTCCACCAAAGGTAAGTGATCCTCCCATCTGGGACCAAAGTCGAGGACACATGCATGGAGCATGTCCTCAAGGTTCTGAATGGTCCACTCAGTCAGACCATCCGTCTGAGGATGGAAGGCAGTGCTCAGACGAAGCTGCATCTCTAAAGAATCCTTCGACCCCTTCCATAGTTGGTAACTAAA
This sequence comes from Viscum album, assembly GCA_963277665.1. Lineage (NCBI taxonomy): Eukaryota > Viridiplantae > Streptophyta > Magnoliopsida > Santalales > Viscaceae > Viscum > Viscum album. The sequence goes on along the minus strand of OY728119.1, from coordinate 1,676,577,958 downwards.
CCATGCATCGCGATTAGAGGAAATAGAATAAGGTTGTCCATGTAGCCGCACAATCACTTGCATGTAGAGGCATCCCAATCTCTCTACTAAAACATGCTCTCTGATCGGTAGGAAGTGGGTCGACTTTGTAAGTCAGTCGACGATCACCCAAATCGAGTCATGACCTCTGGATGTACGTGGAAGTCCTATCACAAAGTCCATGGATATCCCATCCCACTTCCACTCTAGGACCTCTAAAGACTGAACCAATCCTGATGGTACCTGATAATCCACCTTCACTTGCTGATAAGTGAGGCACTGAGAGACAAAATCTGCAACTGTCTTCTTCATCCCCAGCCACCAGTGCTGTTGTCGGAGATCTTGGTACATTTTTGCTACTCCTGGATGTACCGCTAGAGGGGATGTGTAGAACTCCCTCAACACTTCCTCCTGAAGTGACACTGGCACCATAGTACATCCTCTAAAGAGGATGACGTGCTCCCCACCTTCAAAAAATCCATCAGGTGCCTACCCTGTGGATATCTGAGCACGTCGTGTCTCGCAGTCAGCGTCCCCACACTGTGCCTCCCTGACTCACTGAAGAAGTGGATGAGTTAATGTAAGAGACTAAAGTAAAGATTCTCCATCTTGGTCCACAAAGGATATCTGTAAAGCAGCCAGCTGCTCTGTCACCTCACCTAGAAGTTGTAAATGAGAACTCCTGTCGAGTGCATCTGCAACAACATTCCCCTTCCTGGGAGTATAGACCATCTCGAAGTCATAGTACTGGAGGAACTCAAGCCAACGTCATTGTCTCAGGTTCAGGTCATTCTAGGAGAAGATATACCTAAGACTCTTCTGATTAGAGTACACGATAAAACGTTCACCCATCAGATAGTGCCACCACATCTTCAAGGTGAAGACCACTGCTGCTAACTCCAGGTCATGGGTAGCGTAGTTCTGATCATGTTTTCTTAGATACCGAGAACCATATGCGATCACTACTTACTCTTGCATTAGGACACATACGAGTCTAGTCCCTGATGCATCGTAGTAGACTAAGTACCCTACGCCCTCCTCTGAACGCCTCAAGATGGGGGCACTAGTCAGCCTCTACCTCAGCTCCTAAAAGCTCTTATGTCATATCTTAGACCACACAAAGGGTTTCCCCTTCTTCTTCAAGGATGATAGTGGTGATGCACCTCTGGAGAAGTCTGATACGAACCTCTGGTAGTATCCAGCCAAACCCAGGAAACTTTATACCTCCGTCACACTCCTGGGTGGCTCCCAAGCAAGTAACACCTCAATCTTCGCTGGATATATTGCAACTCCAGCCTCCGAGATGACATGTCCCAAATAGTGAACCTCTCATATCCAAAACTGGCACTTCGAGAGCTTACCATAAATCTGGTGCTCTCGGAGTGTGTCCAGTACTACCTGAAAATGGTAGATATGCTCCTCCTTAGTATTCGAGTAGATCAGAATGTCGTCGATGAAGACTATGACAAAGCGATCGAGATATGGCTGGAAGATCCTGTTCATGAGTCCCATGAATACTACTGGAGCATTGGTTACGCCAAAAGTCATAACCATGAACTCGTAGTGGTCATACCGACATCTGAAGGACGTCTTCTGCACATCCTCATCTCGAACTCTGAGATGGTGATAGCCGAATCTAAGGTCTATCTTCGAGAACCACCGTGATCCCTTTAGCTGATCAAAGAGGTCTTCAATCCTCAGGAGTGGGTACTTGTTCTTCATGGTCACCTGGTTCAGGCGACGGTAGTTGTCACAAAGCCTCAAGCTTCCATCCTCCTTGGTAAACAGAATCAGGGCTACCTAGGGAGAAACATTGGGCCGGATGAATCCCTTCCCCTGTAAGTCCTCCAGCTATACCCACAGCTCATGAAGCTCAGCAGGAGCCATACGATATGCTGGTGTAGATATCGGTGCCGTCCTGGGGTACATATCAATGTAAAAGTCCACCTCTATGTGAGGAGGTAGTCCCGGGACATCATCAGGGAAAACATCCAGGCACTGGTCCACCACTACAGGATAAGTCGAACTCTCCACATCAACTGATCTGAGGGTAAGGCAAGCCAACTTATGAGTGGTCGGCTGTACTCTCCTCCGGGAAAGTCCATCCTGCACTACAGAGGCTCCCTTCTCACCGGTGAAGGTAAACCTGGTCCCATCCATGCTGATACACTACACTTTTCACCTAATACAGTCGATCTGAGAATGGACTGTAGATAACCAGTCCATACCCAAGATGATGTCATAAGGTCTCGACGCCGCTACTAGGAGATCCCAACTAAAGCTCTCGCCTCCTAGAGTCAGCTCACACTGCTGGCACCAGTGTGTAATCATCGAATCTGCTCCTGTAGGAGTCTCTAGCCATAAGGATTGAGCCAACGAATCCATCGTAATCTCCGAGCTCCGAACGAGGGTGGTGGCAATGAAAGAGTGACCGGAACCTATGTCTATAATAACTGCAGCTAAGGTAGAGTAGACACATATTGTACCTCGAATCATCTCCAAAGCAACATGATCGTAAGACTTGGCTTCTTGGAGCTGGGCTCTCGCCTGTCCACCTGCTCCCTACAGTCGGGGTGGACCTCCTGGTGGTGGTGGTGGTAATACCTCGTAACATAATCCACCGACATCTGCACAAACAGCTCCTCTTCCATGTCCTCCTACTCCCTACGGATCACCTCGATCGAACCTCTGCCTTTTCCTAGGTTGTCCCTAAATTTTCTGTTGATCATATGAACGGTGGGTCGGATAGTCACAAGCCATGTGACCCTGCCCGCCGCATGTGAAACACTTCATGTTCCTCAAATGACTTGCTCTGTCTCGCGTGCCTCACACAACCAAACCAGTGTCCTGAGGTCATCCACCGGATGTTCTGGTCCGCTTGGATCTCTGTGACATTTTTCCGCTGCTTTCTGCAGATGACTCCACTACGTGACGCCCGGTGGTAGGTCTCGCTACTGGTAACTGCTCAGCAAGGAAACTCTCCACTAATAGGGCTCACTCCAACACCCCCACCTGCGTCAGGATGCTGAGGGAGATCATCGAAGCCCTGATCTCTCTCCCGAGCCCCTGCTCGAAGGTTTGGGCCCTAAAGAAAGGGTACTGCACCATATATTTGGAGTAGCGCGAGAGGTCGGTGAACCTCTCTAAGTATTGTACCACCATCATGCTTCCCTACTTCAGATGAAGTAGCTCAGGTATCCGCACTACACGTAGGGTGGCTGGGACAAACTATGCCTGAAACAGGCTCTCGAAGTCTGCCCAGAGTAGTGTCACCTCTTCATGCCCCTAGAGCATCAGGCTCCACCATCTGCCTGCTTCTGTCTAAAGAGGACTCACGGAAAGGATCCCCATAAGGTTGGCTGGTGTCCCTACCAATCTGAAGACTCTCACCACAGCCTCCAGCCAATCCTCAGCTGTCTATGGGTCCGTCTCACCCCTGAACTAGGGTGGATTCTAATGCTGGAAATCATGCAACACGCTCAAGTAGCGTGCATCGTCAACTTCTGGGGCTGGTGGCATCGGTGGCTCAACGGGTAGTGGTTCCGCTGGTGCCTCCATTGTGATAGGGCCCTACACCGAGGCCTCATCGCTCGGTGGGATGCCATCTCATACAAAGCTTGGAACCCTGGATGGATGTCTGCGTGGAGGAATCCTGTAAAGAAACAGGTGTGTCATAGTCAAAAAGTTATACCTGGTTAGCTGACTCAAAGAGATCACAAAGAAAACTCTTCAAAACACACATGCAATTATTGTTTTCGTGTACTGAGTCGGAAATCAGAAGTCAGGGTCCTGGTGTATGGATATGTCAGTTGTCGCACCAACACTGGACTCCCTAAACTGAAAACCACACTCAGTACCCTTAGTACTATTACTTCACAGAAAATATCGGAGTCCTAAGTTTTGTGGTAGAACTGATTCCCTATAATACCAATTTGTCACAACCCGTCCCCTGGGGCCCATGTCGTGACTACCCCAAGCCCGCCTTCCATAGGCCAGGGGCTGGAGACTAGCACCAAAGGCGTAATTCCCTAAAATTGGGAAGGCATTGCCTTTATGACCTGTAAACTCACATAGCTAGATACAAACACTAGGTAAACTGTATAACAAAAGAGTACTGAAAAGTAAAGGGGCCAGAAATACAAACCCAACTGTAAAGTACAAGTGCAACTGAAAAGGGAAAAATAGCTAAAAGGTGAAAAAAAAACTCCTGGATCATCCACCATGGATCCTACCTGAAGGGAAGGTATAGATAGCCTCCTCATCACTCCACGTCTGTCTGTCTCCTCTGTGTACCGACACGTCGTATGGTCCACCTCTGGGTACCATCCAGTCCTGGTACTCTCAACCTCAGTCAGCGTTGTCCGTCATCTGCATCCAACACAACGATGTGCGGGCATAGCCCATATAGGGGTGAGTATAACGATACTTATTAGGGACCCCAAGACCCTCAAGGTATCTCAAAAATCCACCAAGGATAAACCACAGAGTATGAAATCAACGAATAACCATTACTTAGGTATATTCCCATAAATATACCTAAGTTATCAAGTAACCCATATCAATCATGAGGTAAACACAAAAGTTACTGACTCAGCTCAAACAGGTATACAACTCACGTAGAGTGTTAGAGATGATTAGATGTATCCACTAAATCATCTATTCTGCCGAAATCACATAGGATCTAGGAACATAAATCAGAACTATCGAACCCACACAGGATCCAGGAACAGTCGTCAGTGCTGTCAAACACACACAGGATCCAGGAACAATAGTTGGAGCTATCAAACCCACATAGAATTGAGGAATAGTCATCAGTGTTGTCAAACCCACACAAGATCCAGGAACAATTGTTAGTGCTATCGAACCCACAGAGGATCCAGGAACAGTCGTCAGAGCACAGCCAACCACCGGGTTCTACACAAAGCAAGCTTGATTCTGGGAGAGTCCTCTAATCAAGCCTAGTGTCGATACATAAACTTCCACTAAGTACCAAGTTTATGTATCCAAAAGATCCGTTTCCAAAATAAACCCAATGTGATAGACAGTGCGCCAATCAGACGCCCAGTCTGAGAGTTATTTGTGTTTCCGTTCCGAGGGCCCGGTTGGATTTACGTTTGATCCAACCTAGTTGTATCCCAACTATGTCCAAACCTTGAGTGGGGTGTACCAAAAGAACCGTATCCTTCCATGGTTTCCGTTTCCGTAGATGGTTTGTCAATTGGATTCTCGTAGCTCATGTTACGGGCAAAATAATGGAAACAGGTCAAACGGGTCCGGGTCCAGTCCAGCCCAGTCGGACTGACCCGGCCCAACCTGGGTCCCGACTGAGGTCCGACCCAGTCTGCCGGGTCCGAACCGGTCCTTGGGTGCAATCTGGTCCGCGGGTCTGACCTGGTCTGCGGGGGCGGCTCAGCCTGCGAGGGTGGCCCTGCCCACACTAGGTCCAGCCTGCACAGGGTCCGGCCCGCGCTGGGTCCGGCCCGCGCTGGGCTCGGCCCGCGCGAGGCCCACATCTGGCTGCCCGTGGGGTTCACCCTAGCTGCGTCCAGGGGGGAGGCTGCGCCCCCTGGAATCTCAAATGGCATAGCCATTTGGGTGAGTTCCAAAACCGCGCCACGTGGTCTCGGTCCACATCACGCGGGACCCACGCGGTGGGGTCCAGCTGTTCTCGGCTGGCCGAGCGGCCAACCACCTCCCGCGCGGTGAGGTTGCGCCACACCTCTTCCGACGACCCGGTGGCTCGGAGCGCCAGTCCTTCTTGCAGCCGACCATGCACCGGTCGTCGCTGCACCACCGCAGCCAGGGGTCGCGACCCCCTTTTTGTTCCATCGCACGACGTGGTTGTGTCGCGCCTTCCCCAGCAACCCGACGGCTCAAGCCACTGGTTTTCTTCACGTCTGGGCTTGCTCCGGCCTCCGTTGCACCTCTGCGTCCCATCGTCCATGGGCTACTCCTCTGGCGGCGCGGTTGCGCCGCCACCATCCACGCGGTGACGTTTGTGAGTTCCATCCGCCAGTGAACTTTCCACGGGTCACCAGATGAGTTCCGGTGGCCCGATTCTCATTCCTAAAGTAGTCGTGCACTCATCGGGACGTCACCTTTGATCTGAAACCATTGTTGATGAGCATCACTCATCCCTTTCTCATGCTGCGTTTAGCGTCAAATTCCACAAGGAAGGCGGAGGGGTCAGGCCTTGTTTGTTCGGGTCGCACCCTCCATGTTAGGGTGATAGCATACGACTTTGAATTATAACCCTCGATGGAAAAGGAAGAATGAGAAACAAAAAAATTTCGAACCCCTACCTTTGATCATTGATCATTGACATTGGCACGAGAAACCGGACTTCGATTCATTTTGGATGAACACGTCCTACGTCGAAGGAGGTTCCGAGGAAGGAAGTTGAAGACGATCCTCACCGGCGTTCTATGTTGGTGAGAGCTTTTCTCCCTAAGCACTTTCTTCTCACCCAAGTCCCACCCAAAGACAAATGCCAACCAAAATAATAGATTATGTTTGTCTATATTTAAAAGTTGGCACAAAATTCAAATGGGATAATTAATTAATTGGAAGTGTTAGCTCAATTAATTATTGAGGAGGATTTGGCACCATAAAGTGGGGACCTCAAGAGGTTTCTCCCCACTTAATGGGGAGTTCAATAGGTTTTAACCTTGGGTGGTCCCCACCATATTAAACATGAAGAGGAGGTTAGGTTTGGGTGGGCCCCACCACCATAACCTCTCATGAGAGGTTAAGGTGTGGTGGTCCCCACTTCCAACTTCAACATGGTGGCTTCAACCAACCCAAAATAAAAATAAAGCAACAACTTTATTTTTATTAAATTCATTCCTTAAAAACCCAAAATCTATCTTATAATTATGACCATCTACCGTCGAGGTGAAAGTCTCCTTAGGTGAATATTGGCGCTGCGAGTTCAACGATACCCTCAGATTTCAATTCTGAGAACCGGTTCAAAAGTTATAAAAACTCGCTCGTACGTTTACTGAACGTACCCAAAAAAACTTCAAAAATTGATTTTGGGCACACCGGGCCTCGGAATCACGCTTCGTCAATTTTCACAGACTCATAAAATTCCCATGTATTTAAGAAAGAATTTTCCATGGAAATTCTGGGTCTTTACACTGGTTACAATACGTAATCATGTACTTAATATTTTATTAGCTCATTACATGTGGTAAATTATCCTATTACTGTAAGTAATAAATAATTTTGTTCAAATATGACATGTGAAAAAAATTAAAAATCATTTTAATATTTTAATTACTCAAATATCCTATATGCGATGACTTAGGGGTGTTATTTTCAAGTGTTCAGTTATATATATATATATATATTCAATATGTATCTAAGTGGGTTTAATATATTTGTTTCAAATACATTTTATTCATTAAAAATATTTTATATTATCATTGATTAAATTTTTTTAAAGCATAAATATAGGGGGATTTTATAATGATACATTTTACTCTCATGTTTTTTGATCTCAAAAAAGGGGTGGAAATTAATATATGAAGAAATTTAAATGTTTATCATAGCAGAATTATGTGGAGAAATGAATATTTATGGAGAGATTCATTGATAAATTTATTGGAAAACTTATGAGAAATTTTGTAGAAATATTAAAGGGGGAGAAATGTGTTTTTAATTTATGTATGGTTATGGAAATTTCTTCTTTTAAAAATTGTATAAATTATTAATTTTATGAATTTATTTATGTGTTTTTTATCATAAAAAATGGGGATATTGTTGAGTATGTGTTGACTCACAACTTCATTAATTTATTTTTTGATTTTTATGCTCACAAATACCCACATTTATATTGCTAATGAATTTTATTTTAAGTGAATTTCATGAAGATAATATTCATTAAAATGTTTTTTTAGGAAATATATTCATGTAATTGATCTACGTGAAATATTTGTTAAAGTATTATTAATGTGTTTTGAAAGTATTATGGAAACTTTGTTCATACCATACATTTGTAAGCATAAAATAAAGTTTGGAAACCCTAAATTTGGAAGAAACTTTATGGATCATATACCCTACATTTGGAAAAAACTCTATGTTTGAGAAAAGGTAAGTATTGTTTATAAACCTTAATTTTATTAAAAAGTGTAAATTATCAACCTTAAATTTGTGAACAACCATATATCTCCAACCCTAATTTTGGATTTTAACATTACATGAAGGAACACAATGTTTTAATATTCAACAACAATGTTTTAAATTCAAGATACTATCCTTGATTTCTGCAGTGGTTTTTTTAGAAGTAAATATCTATTCAAAGAATTTTTTTGATCAATTCAAATTATTTCATTCAATGGTATTTTTTTTATTCTTATGGGAATTTATGAATCCCTTGAATGATTTTTAATTCAAATATTCACAATTTATTATGTCATATTTCTATAGTTGGTTTGAACTATAATTGTTCGACCTACAATATAAATATTTAGACAATATTCATCAGGAAAAGGGATATGATATAAATAATAGATATATTCATAGAAAAACAATAACTATATTTGGAAAAAAATTGTTTCATTTACTTTAGAGAAACAACTTGGAGACATACATGTTTTGATTTATCTCATTGAGTCACTACTATCGTTGCTTCTATATCTTATTATTACATATTCTTCAGTAAGATCGAAGATGAATTTATCAAATATACACTTTGGATATATACATGTTTACATATCTATCTGGTGATTTCTCTATCACTTTTTGAAGAAATCATGTTCACCATTAAAAATCTATTTTTTGTTGTGCATTATAGAATATCTAAATACATATTTCAGTTGCTGCCACAACTATGAAGAAAAACCTGCATTCTCAATCAAATCAATCTCTATTGATTTATTGGAGTTTTTAATGATCAAATGTAGTTATATTATTTGTGGAGTGACAACTTTTTATACTAAATTGTGTGTTTTTGGTTCCCTTTAAAATAAACATAAGTCCCTGTAAAATCCTTGTAAGGTGTCAACTCCCTACACTCTGTTGTTAAGATGTCTCTAGATAAGAGGACATACTAGTGAAAGTTACCAGGAGTGTGGAGTAGAGCATTGGTGGAGTGGACTATGGGATCTTTATACCCTAAACCACTATACATAACTGTGTTATTTTCCGTATTTATTTCCACTTCTCACTAATCTTTAAGAGAGAAGGAAAGTTTCACTGCATAATAAGAGAGGTGTTCTGAATCTATCAATTCTTTTTTAAAAACACAATTCACCCCTCTCATGTTTCATTTTCGTATTCATATCTATTATGACACAACATCCTCTATGATAAACCATTTATAAGGGTGTATTCTTGATTCAGGTTGTTCATTCCACATGTGCAGAAATCAATATAGGTTTTCAAGCCTTAAATAGTCATACAGAGGTTTGGTGCTTACAGGAAATAACCATGCTTATCATATAATAGGTATTGGAATAATTTAGTTGAGGATTCATGATGGTATAATTAAATTTCTTATTTATACAAGATACATATTATGATTAGATAGGCACCTCGTATCCCTAGGAGTTTTGGATGTATTTGAATACAACAGAACCATTGAATACATAGTTATAAGAGTTGTCTGTGATGATTTCCTTACAATGAAATATACTTGAAAGGGTATTTTATATTATTTTAATGCTGAGACTATTATATATAGAGAAGTGATATTAGAGGTAAGTGATCTGGACACTTTTAGATTGGTTCATATGACACTTGAACATACTGTACAGAGAAATTTGTAGAGCTTGGTGATGACTGGTTTTTTTAGAGGTACCAAAATAGAAAAACTCAAATTTTGTGAGCATTATGTGATGATTAAGAAAACTAGAATCATTTTCAACACTACAACCCATCACATTAATGAAACACTTTAATACATTCATATCGATGATTGATGACTATTAATGAATACTTAATTGGGAGGAAATCATTATTTTGTCACATTTATTAATGATTACTCATGATATGTTTGGGTGCATGAAATGAATAATAAAGATAAGGTTATATATATCTTCTTTAAATGGAATAATATTATTGAAAATAAAAAAGGAATAAAAATAAAGTGACTGAGATTAGATAATGGTGGAGAATACACATTAGATCTACTTAAGAAAATTACCAAGATAATAGGATTGTGAATCACTTTATAGTTCCTAGAATGATGCAAAAGAATGGATTTGTATAATGGATGAATCATGAAATCATTTAAAAGGTATGGTGTATATTATCTTAGTATGGTTTGAAATAATTATTTTGGCCATAATCATTGATTCATGCAACACATATTGTGAATTGATTACCTGTATTTTCAATTGATGATAAAATTACGATAGAGGTTTGTTTTGGTGAGAATTTTTTTTATTATAATAAATTAATTATCTATGGATTCCCTGATTATTTTCATGTCACATATTCAGAATTGGGTCCTAGATAAAATCAATCTATATTTTTTTGGGATTTAGTGATGGTGTTAAATCTTCCCAACTATGGGATCCAAAAGAAAAAAAGATCATTTAAAGTTATGATATTACATTTGATGAATCAATAATGGTGAATTTAATTAATATAATTTATTAATGGATCATTAGATGGATATATATATATATATGAAACAAACTAATTAGTTTTGTTTAATGATATATTAGAATTGGGTTTTTAGATTAATAAAATCATTGTATGGCCCGAAACAATCACAAAGAAAGTGGTACAATAGGTTTGATACTTTTATGTTTAATTAAAAATATTTTCATATTCAGTTTGATAATTATTTTTACTTTAGGAAACTTCATGGTTATGTATTTATCAACCTATTTCTATATATTGTTAATATTTTTATTGTTTATAAAAACATGGTATAGATTGGGTGGTTGAAATCTCAGCTATACATAGAGTTTGAGATGAACGATCATGGAGAATATAAGAATATTTATAGGTTGGATATAAGAATAAGATTATTGGGATGGAGATCAGATGAGAAAAAACTATGGGTATTGTTAACCTCATTTATAAATAATAGTTGAAGAAATTTATTTAGAATTTTTTAATGATAATAAATCCAAACCAGTTAGAAACCCATTAGAACCTCATTTCAAACATAGTGTGTCATTAATTATGAAGATATAATAAGAAAGGAAACAAATGGATCATATTACATATGAAAGAGAAATAAGATCCTTGATGTATATGATGGTGTGTATGAGATCTGATATTTGACTTTCAGTGGGAATGGTAAGTCGACACATACATGACCCTGGTAAAGGTCATTAGAAGGAATTTACATATATTCTATGTTATATCAAATGAACCATAAATTTTGGTTTTATATTTATGAGAGATAAAAATGATGGGAGTTTTCTTGTCAGATATGTTGGTTCTAAGTATGCTGGAGACCTTTACAAGTGGATATTTACTGCTACTTATTTTTTCACTATAGAAGAATGACCATTGAGCTATAAATTTACTCTACAGTCAACAGTGAATATATCAAATACAGAGGAAGAGTATATGGAAGTGATAGGATCTTTAAAGAAAGCTATTTTATTACATGGCTTGATCGAAGACTTAGGGATCATTCCAAAAAATGTCTTAGTTTTTTATGATATCCAGAGTGATATTTTTCTTTTTAAGAATCATATTAATAAAATTTAAACCAAATATATTGATGTTTGGTTCCATTTAATCTAGAATATTTTCAATGATAAGTTCATCTCACTTCATAATATCATGACAATAAAAAACCCAGTAGTCGTGTTGATAAATTTGATTACAGAGATCAAGTTCTAACACTGTTTATACTTGATTAATATCCCTCATACTTGAGATCCCTATGGACATCGGGAATATAGTGCGAATAAATGTTTTAGTTGAATTATATTGTGATTTTTTTCATTAAGTTGGGTATTGTTGAATATTGAAAAAAAATAATCACTTCCTTAAATCACTTACCACCATAAATGTTTTAACCAGAAAGAGAATTTAATCTTTTAACATGTAATTAATTATTACAACTCCCCATGCTGTAGATATGGGTGATAATCATGGGAAATTTTTGTAATGGGTGGTATTTTAATTGAACAATGATAAATTCCTACCTTTTGGGTGGAGTAAGTCATCTGACTAAACCATGTGTGTGTCAGTGCGATCAAGAGAGCTTGATTGGAATAAAGAGTGAAATATCACACAAATGAGAGTTTCAACATCAATGTTAAATGAAAAGAGGTAATTTACTTAATTCTCATCCACCATCAACGTGATTAACCTATATGAATGAGTGAAGTTTATAGTGATGGAATTGTTAAAGCTTTAATGTGAATATTGTGTTAAAGGTGATGTTAGGTTTTGAATGACCTAACTATGTTTGTTTTCTCATTATTAGGATAATAGTGTAAAAACAATTATATATTTATATGATGTTATTTATTCCCTTAAATCAATTATAGAGTGATCAATCGATGATTACTCTATTGAAAAAGGTTGAATTATCCAGTTCAAATTGGAAAACAAATTTTCATATAATCATGGTTCACTATCATTTGATTTTTTGGGAAGAGATCATGATATATCATTTATATGATTATAAAAATATTAGTAAATATTTTTGAAATTTTTGAAAACATTAGACACTTTATTAAAGAAATTATAAGATGAGTTAATGTAGATCACAATGTTAGTGTTACTAGGTCCCCTATAAAATCCAACAATGGGTACCATGGAGTGTAATAAATATATGTGCATCCACCCATGGGATCCACTAGGTACTTAGTATCCAACCAATATATAGATAATGGATATTAAAGTATCATGTTATTTTACTAGTGTTTACTCAATGATTATGCAATGTGTACCTAATGGTTTTAAATCTTAATTCTCCAGAACTTACTATACCTCTGTATATCTAACTGAGAATTTTTTATATTAGGATTGAAATATTTTATATCATTTTAACTTTATTGATTTCAATTTAATAACATTTTAACACTAATATTAGTAATGGTTAAGTGGTCAGTTATGATTTGGTTGGATAATATTAAAGTAAGATACAAAATAAGTTGAAGGAATACATTTATTTTAAAATCAAAATATAGAAAATATTAATATTTGAATGGTATCATATTAAGAAGGAATGTTAGATGATTTTTTATGAGTTATAACCCCAAATAAGTGAGAATTTTTAAGGGATTATTTATGAGAATTAAAATAATATGTTTTATGTGATGAATTAAGTATTAGTGTGAAAAAGTTAGAGGAATAATTCTACATTATATATATAATATTTTTCTTCATGTGGTGAGGAAAAGGTTTTATTTTAACAAATAAAGTTTATATTTTGAAAATATAAAATAATTAAAGAACATTTAAGTTATATCATAGATAATTATGATGGAATTAATATTAGAAAAATTTGAGCACTAAAGTTGAATATTAACATTATTTATAAGATGTGAAAATTTACTTATATAATTTGATGAAGTTCATCATTATATTTAAGAAGTATATTCTTGTACTTGTTACAGAAAATCAACCATATTGTATATATTGTATTTTTATTTTTTTCAACTCATTATAATATTCTATAAGCATGTTAATATTTATCAGGATAAATCTATAGGGTTTTGATAGACTATTTTTTCACTAATACAAAAATACCCTTTGTTAGTTCTCAAAAGGGATTTCTCAATACTAACCAAGCATTGAGAAATCCAGTTCTTAGAGGAGGAGGGTAAATTCTCAGTGGTAAGAAATCATTAATAAATGTTCATTTTAAAATTACTTATTATGATATGAGAAAGGGAGCTCTTCTAAGCACTTTTTTATCATTGAGAAAGGTCACCCCTTTCTTGGTGTGCTTTTAGTGTTGAGGAAGGTCAAATTGGACTATTGCAACCACTTTTTAATACATTAACAGACCACTAATAATAAAAAAACAATATAAAATATATTAAGTAAAAAAATAAACATGATAAATATCTAAGTCTATATAATTCAATAAATAAAAAAATCTCATTATTTCATAACACATTTGTATATTTAGTTATTGTTACAACATTACCAAATATAATATTTATAAAAAGAATATGTTTATAGTATTATATCAATGAAGTAATAATACTTTGAATTATAATCAACCTAATACTTTTACCTAAAATTAAAGTGAGTAATATATAATCATAAATAGAATGAAAAACAACACTGAATAAATTTAAAAATAATTATAAAGGAAAAATATACATTTTTGTTCATTCTGGACATACTGAGATTCATAATGATGTGTAGTTCATTCTTACAATCCACAAATTGATAAAATATTGTTTTCTTATAGATTCATGACAATTTGATCCCATTTTAATGGAATTAACTTTGTGACACCCATTTCAAACCAATATATCACTTTTAAATTGAAAACACATGTTTTTTATAATTCTAGACACACTGTGTGTCATAATGATGAGAGGTTCATTCCTATAAGTCACAAATGAATCAAATATCACTAAAGTAGAGTTTTATAACAACACAAACACATTTTATCAATTTTTGAGTATGTAGTAGGTGTTTATACCCATTAAAATCAAAAAATGAAAAAATAAAATTTAGGCCATTCTGACAACACCCCACACAAAAATGATGTGAGGTTATTTATTTCGCACAAAAAATAAATAAATATAAATATTAGTATAGTTTCACAATTCTCCTAGAATATTTTCCCTAAATTGAACATGTGACATGTGTTTTAAACTAAAAGTTCACTTTTAAACTGTAAAAGATTCAATTTTGGTCATTATTACCACCCTGCGAATCGAAATGTTATGAGGTTCATTATAACATTACATAAATGAATCAATGAATATTTTCTTAGAATTTAATTAAAATAAGGTAATAATTTCTTATAATTTATCATGTGATACATGTTTTGAACTAAAATGTTACTTCTAAATTAAAAACATACATTATCAGTCATTCTGACCGCACTATGTGTCAGAATGATGTGTCGTTCATTTCTACATTCCATAAATGAATCAATAATCATTGTCCTACAATTTCATGAAAATACAAGCATGTTTGAATACACTTGATCACAAAACACATTTTTTGAACTAAATTTTAACAATTAAATTTTGAAATAAATAATTTGGGTCATTCTAACCACACTAAGTATTAGAATGATATTTTTTAGTACTACATGCCAAAAATGATTCAATTATTATTATACTAAATTTTCATGATAATTTTATCTCATTTTATTGGAATTTAAAATGTGATGCATGTTTTGAACAAAAATGTCACTTTAAAACTAAAAATATGAATTTTTAGTCATTCAGACCACATAAAATTTTATAATGATGTGAGGTTCATTCCTATATTCCAAATAATAATAAATAGTCATTAGTATAAAATTTCACAATAATATGAGAATTTTTTTCATGTAATTAACATTCAAATTGAATAAGACGCACCTTTGGTCATTGAAAACAAAATGAGAGTTAGAATTAATTGAAGTCCATTCATTTATTCTAGAAAAAAACCAGTGTTCAGTTTTTTTGAATTTAGTATGTGATGCATGATTTGAACTAGAATTACACTTTTAAAATAAAAACATGTGTTTTTAGTCATTCTTAACACACTACACATAATAAAAACATTTTTTTTATTTATACATACCACAAGTGAATAAAATATTGTTGAAGTAGATTTTCAGGATAATTTTAGTATGTTTTCTCAATTTTGGGCACATGACACATGTTTTGTACCTCTCAAATTCTTAGAAAAGAAAAATACACTTCTGGTTATTCTGAGCACACCACATGTTGAAATGATGTGAGATTCATTCATATGTGACAAAAATTGGTAAAAAGTATTTCTATTATAGTTTCACGATAATATAAGGACGTTTTTTTAGAATTTAGAATCTATCAATATGTTTTGAACTGATATTTTAAATTTAAATTTCAAAAAACACTATTTTGTTCATTACAACCACACCACGATTGTAAATCTTGTGAAATTTTTTCCTACATGCCAAAAAATGAATCAAATATTATTTTCCTAGATTTTCGTGAAAACCTAATCTCATTTTCTAATAATAGAGAATGTGACACACATTATAAACTGAAATGTCACTTTTAGAAGAAAAACATGCGTTTTTAGTAATTCTAACTACACCTCATGTGGGAATGTTGTGAAATTAATTATTACACACCAAAAAAGGATAAATATTAATTTTCATACAATTTCATGAAAATACTATCATGTTTTCTTATAATTTAGCATGTGATGAATTTTTTGAACAAAAATACCACTTTTAAATTACAAAAAACGCCCTTTTTGTCATTTTGTACCACCGAGAGTTGAAATGATGTGATAATTATTTTTACAAGCCAAAATTGAATCAAATATTATTTTTATAGAGTTTCATTAAAATAACATATCATTTTATTAATGTTGATCATGGGATGAAAATTTTCAACTAAAATATCCCTTTTAAAATTAAAACACACATTTTTGAGTCATTTAGACCACACTGCCTATTATAATTCTCTGCAGTTCATTCCTATAAGTCAAAAATGAATCAATTACTATTTAAGTATACTTTAATAAAAATTTGACCATGTTTTATCATTTTCTAGTATGTGATACATGTTTTGTACATCTTGAAATCAAAAAATGTAAAAGTGCCCCTTTTTTCATTCCAAACACACCAAATGTCAGATTAGTGTGTTGTTCATTCCTAAACAAAAAAATGATTCAATAGTTTTTGTGTGATATTTTCAAGACAATCTTATCTCAATTTCTCATAATTGATCATGTAATATATTTTTTAACTCAAATTTCACTTTTAAATTAAAAAGTCAAAAATAAATACATTTTCAAGAATTATCTCCAAATAATTACACAAAAACACCTAACCATTCATCCCTAAGTTCATCTATTTTATTGTCTAAAAATGTCTGATAATCATAATATATATAATATTATAGAAACATAAATAAATTATTTGATAAAAATCATGTCAAAATAAAATGTATATATTAAAAAATATACAATTATGTAATAGCTCTAACCTCTTGGGTCCATTACTTTGTCAAAATCTAGTGTTGGGGGTGGTCTGGGAGGCAACAATAGCTCATTTCAAGAGTTTTCCAAATTTCTAATTTTTCCATCGGTGAGTCAGGTGTTGTTAGCTCACGTCAGTAGCTTAGAATCGGTAGGTTGGAGTTGGTATCTCAACATTAGAGGCTCAGTGTTGGTAGGTCAAGGCATCGGTAGGTCAAGGCATCGGTGAGTCAGGGCATCAATAGGTTGAGGCATTAGTAGGTTGGGATTGGTAGGTTGGGATTTGGTAGGTCAAGAACCAGTAGTTCGGGCATCGTTAGGTTGGGAATTGGTTGGATGGGAATTGATGGGTGGTGTCAGTGAGTGGCATCGGTGAGTGGCGTTGGTGAGTGGAATTTGTGAGTCTCATTGGTATGTCGTTGTCGGTAGGTCACGTCGGTGACTCATCCATCAGTGAGTAAATTCCAGTTTTTACTAGTTTTTTAATTTCGTCCCTCCTGCATTTTATTTGATATAAATCAATTGTAATGACTTGTTTGCGCATTTTTAAAAGAATTTTCCAAGTACATGAATTATATCTTTAATATCCTAATGCTAAGGGGACTTTTAAATAGTCAAACTGCATGCTCTTGACCATGATACAACTTTAATATCCCTTTAAACCATTTCTCTTCAGTTGATATAGGACCTTGATTTTCTAAATCAAGATCCTCTCTTCCTTTAACCCATATTTTTTCTCTTGGTGCACCTAAAACCTTCATTCCCTGAGGATTTTCTCCCATGTGCTGTAGTAGTCTGTTCAGTTTCCCCCTATATTATTTCATGTTGCTCACACGACCCCCTATTTTTGGCACAAGTAAGAACCATTGGTCACTTATTAATCCAAGTAGGGATTTCCTCCATCTCTCTTCTATTTGTGTATCATGCAAGGTGGGTGTAATGATGTCCCCTTATGAATATGGTTGGACCCAAATTTAACAAAGATAATAAGAAGTAATAAATGAGGGTTTGGGAAGAAGACGATGATGATCCCTTTTTTTATATGTTATACTTGATGCATGTCATGTTTTGTAATTTTTTTATGCCATCTAAAAATCATGGTCATCGGTGGTCTCTGTTTTCACACCTATATCGCTTGTGAATACTTTTTGTTGATACTCTATGAATAACCATATGATTATGAAATTTATTAACCATGTATATTTTGTTAAATAAATGGATTCCCTAGGATCCATCTTGTTCTATAATAACCCCTGTTTTATCAATTGGAATTAAAGAATGAGTGTTTTCTAAATATGAATAAACATTTCATTATTGGTGTGTATTTGTAATGTGTGTGGTTCTGTTCAGCCTTATGTCTATGATGTTCATGTGGTGTTGTGTTTGGGAATGTGGCTATGTTTATTGGGTGGGGAGGGTGGTGTAATGGAACCTCGGGTTGAGATATTGGTTGATAGTGGAATGGATGAACTTGTTATGCAATGGGACAACATCTAGGAATTGGTTGGTCATCGGATCTATAGGTTCTTTTTGTGTTATGTTTATATTTTGGGAGTGCTGGTTGTGATTTTTTTTATGTACTGTGGTTGTGATGAGCTTTGTTGGGGTGTTTTCTTGTTGATGGGAAGGACAGAGCATCATGACTTTGAAGAATGATGGTGGGGGTGTCTAGGAAAGGGGAGTGTGAAGGGAGACTACAAGCTGGTTGAGTTTTGATTTTTTAAAGGGATGTGGTGCTTTTCCTGAAATGGGTTGTCGAGGATGGTTTAAGAGGGATGACTTTGAATAAGGATGGTTTTACCTTGTATGGACCTTTCTCCTAGAGATTCCAGAAACCATTATTTTATTAATGGGTGTTAGAGTGGATTCTTTTACCTTGGACCTTATTTCTCTATTTGTATTTGGAAGTGGTTGGTATGGTTTCTTTTCCATATAACATTTGTAGTGTTTGGTAGTTGTTTGGGTATGGATGGAATAAAAAAATAAATAATTTGATGATGTATAATGACAAATGGTTAAATTAATTGGTTGGGGGTATGTTATGAGTCGTGTCTTATAGTGAAGTGGCGTTCATTTATCAAATTGGGAAGTAACCGTCATTCGTTCTAATACATGTATTTAGGGGTGGTGTTAAGGTGTGTTTTTTGTAGGGTGGTTTTTTGTTTTGAAAACTCAATGGTTGTGCTGAGTGTTTTGTTCATATATATATATATACTTTTAGTTACTTATTGTTTCTATACGCACCCCAACCGTGTTGAGAAGTGTGTTCCGAACACCCCATTGTTATGGGGGAGGGCATCCTTTCCCAAAACCCTAGTGGGAAGTGGTGTGGGGTACCCAAATATAAATGTGATTAATATTTTACTTTACTTGACTTGTGTAATTTGTTGAGTGTGCCTTGGTGAGGTTGGGGTGGATAATATTCCTTGTTAGGTGCTTTAGAGTTTCTACTGTTGTAATAGCCCGGACCTCCCTGGTCCATTATATTGTCAAAATCTAGTGTTTTGGGTGTTCTAGGAGGCAATGGGGGATCATTTCCAGAGTTCTCCACATTTCTAGTTTTTTCCATCGGTGAGTCAGGCATCAGTAGCTCACGTTGGTAGCTCAACATCGGTAGGTTGGAATTGGTAGCTCAGCATTGGTGGCTCAACATCAGTAGGTCGGGGCATTGGTAGATTAGGGAATTGGTAGGTTAGGGTGTCGGTGATTCAGGGTGTTGTTAGGTCGAGGCATTGGTCAGTTGGGCATCGGTAGGTTGGGTGTCAGTAGGTCGGACGTAGGTAGGTCGGGCATCGGTAGGAAAGGCATTGGTGGGTTGCTTCAGTGAGTTTCATCAGTGAGTCCCATCAATAAGTCACTGTCAGTTGGTCACGTTGGTGACTTGTGTCAGTGAGTCATGTCGGTGACTCATGTCAGTGAGTTAGGTGTCAGTGACTCACTATCAGTGAATCATGTCGGTGACTCACCCATCAGTGATTCATTTCCAATTTTTTCAGTTTTCCCCTCCTATGTTTTATTAGATGTAAATTGAGTTTAAATTATTATTTGATCATTTCTAAAGGTGTTTCCAAGGATATTAATTATATCTTTAATATCCTAATGATCTGGGGACTTTGAAATATTCAAACTGCATGGTCTTAACCATGATCTGACTTTAATGGCCCCTGAAACTGTTTCCCTTCTATTGATATAGGATCTAGATTTTCTAAATTAGAGATCCTCTCTTCCTTTAAACCCTTCCATTTTCTCTTGGTGTGCCTAAAAACTATCTTCCATTAGGATTCAAGCACCTTTTATGTAACAGTATATTTGGATATCCCCTTTATTCTTTCCTACGACTTGTGATACTGCTTGTTTTGGCATAAAGAAGAATCATTGGTCGCCTATTATTCCAAGTAAGTATTTCCTTCATCTCTATTTTAGTTGTGTGTCATGCAGTGTGGGTGTAATAATTTCCCCTTGTGAATACGATTGGACCCAAATTTAATGAATATAATAAAAAATAATAAATGAGGGTTTGGTAAGAAGATGATGATGATAACTTTTTTATATGTTATCCTTGACCATGTTGTGTTTTTAAGGGATGTATTCCTTCTGAAAATCATAGTCGTTGGTGGTCTATGTTTTCACACCTGTATCGCTTGTGAATACTTGTTTTTGATACTCTATAATTGACCTCATGGTTATGAAATTGGTTAACCATGTATATTCTGTTAAATAATTGGATTCCCCATGATCAAACTTGTTCTGTAATAACCCCTATTTTATCAAGTGGAATTAAAGAACAATTATTTTCTAAATATAAATAAACTTTTCCTTGTAAGTGCGTTTGTATGCTATGTGTGGTTCTATTTGGCCTTTTTCCTATGTTATTCATGTGGTGATGTGGACGGAAGTGTGGTTGTGTGTGTAGGGTGTTTAAAGTTGTGTAATGGAATATTAGGTTTATAGATTGGTTTATTATGGAATGGATGAACTTTTTATGTAGTGGGGCTACATCTGGGTAGTGGTTGGGTCGTGGGGCTGTAGGTTCGGGTTGTGTTATATTTATGTTTTGGGTGATCTGGGTGTAGTTTTGTTATGCAGCGGGGCTTCCAGGTGTGGTTGTGATGAGGTGTGTTTGGGGGTTTACTTGTTTAGATGAAGGAGAGGTAATCTTGACTTTTAAGAATGATGGTTGGGGTTTCTAGGAAAGGGGAGTGTGAACAGGGACTATAAGCTGGTTGAGTTTTGATTGTTTTGCTGGATGTTGTGCCTTTATGTAGTGGGGATACTGAGGATGGTTTAGGACGTATTATTTTTAATAAGGATGGTGGTACCTTGTGTGGTCCTTTTACCCAAAGTTTCTGGGAACTGTTATATTATGAATGGTTGTTAGAGTGGATTCTTTTACCTTGTACCTTTTTTATTTGTTTAGCTTTGCTAGTGGTTGGTATGGTTTCTTCTCCTTATAACGTTTGTAGTGTTTGGTAGTTTTTTGGGTAGGGATGGAATAAAAAAAATAATTTGATGATGAAGAATGACAACTGATTAAATGAACTGGTTGGGGGTATGTTTCGAGTCATGGATTGTAGTACAGTGGTATTCATTTATCAAATTGGGAAGTAAATTTTATTCATTCTGATATGTTCATTTAGAGGTGGCATCAAGGGCAGTTTTTTTAGGGATGGTGGTTTATTTTCAAAACTCATTGGTTGGGTTTACTGTTTGGTACTTATATACATACTTGTAGTTCCTTGTGTTTTCTATACGCACCCCACATGTGTTGAGCACTATGTGTCGAAAACCCCATTGTTATGGGGAGGGTGTCATTTCCCAAAATCCTTATGGGAGGATGGATGTCAAGTTATTGTCCCTTCTCCTCTCTCACTTCTAGGCATTGGTATCCATATACTCTTTAGGTAGGTTGTGGCGTGGTTGTGAGGCCCAGGTGTCTGCGTGAGAGGTGTGCTTCCTAGGTGTCTTTGGGATAAGATACGTTGTACATTACCAGGTTTCTTTGGGATGTGATGTGGTTGTGGACCAGGTGTTTGCAGGTGGGATATGGTATGTGTCCCAAGTGAGTGTAGGTAGGTTGTGATAGTGGGTTTTGTGGAAGATCATGGTAGTATTAGGACGTTCACAATTAGGGATGAGCAGTTAACCAGTGGGAAGTAGTGTGGTGTACCGAAATATCAATGTGATTACTATTTTACTTTACTCGACATGCATTATTTGGTGAGAATTCACTATTGAAAATAAAATATATACCAAAGTCTTCAAACCATTGGTATACTATATACCAACGGTTTTGCAAACCATTGGTTAGTAAGCTGTTGCGAAAGTCTTATACCAACGGTTCTTCTCTAACTGTTGGTATATGGCAGTTTAATCTTTAGTATGCCAATAGTTTTCTTGAAACCATTGGTATATATTTATACCAATGGTTTATTAACTGCGGGGATATATAGTTTACATGCAGTTTACCAATGGTTTAGAAACCGTTGGTATATATTATTACCAACTGTCCTTTAAAACCATTGGTAAAAAATATTCTGGAAATACAATTACCAATGGTTCAAAACCATTGGTATAGTGTTTTACCAACAGATTATTCAAACCATTGGTAAAAAAAATCTCAAAATACACTTTTATAATGGTTTAAAACCATTGTTATAGTATATTTTCAGAAATCAGAACAGCAGCCAGCACAACAGCCACCCATCCCCTCCATTGCATACACATGATAACACACCTCCAAACAACACATATAATAGAATAAAAAACCACCTGCAATAGCACATAAAAACACCACACTCTTCCAACCATGACATTTACCACAACATATTTTTCCCCATTTCATTCTTCACATGACAATAGTCCGAGTTACATACACCATTAATAGAATTAACACATAATTCATAATGTAATTACATCAAGTATACACATACAACAAGTATACCCATAAAACAAGTATACCTATACACCATTAACACATAGTTCATAAATTAATTAAATACATAAAAAATTCAATTCAGAATTCATGGGTTGGGGGGCTGTTCAGGGGTTTGGGGTGGCTTTCCAAGGGGGGTAGGGGCTGTCCAGGGTGTGGGGGTGTCCGGGGGGATGGGGGTGTCCGGGAGGATGGGGGTGTCCCGGGGGGTTGTCCGGGAGGATGGAGTTGTCCAGGGGGGTGGGGTGGTGTCCAGGGGGTGGGGGTGTCCAGGGGGTGTGGGGTGTCCAGGGGGTGGGGTGGTTGTCCATGGGGGTGGGGGTGTCCAAGGGGGTGGGGTGTCCAGGTGGTGGGGTGTTGTCTAGGAGGGGTGGGGGTCCGTCCAGGGGGGTGGGGGTGTCCAGGGGGTGGGGGCTGTCTAGGGTGGTGGGTGGGGGGCTATCCATGGGGGTTTCCAGGGGGTTGGGTGGTGTCCAGGGTGTTGGGGGGGGGATTTTTAGGGGTGGGGGTGTTCAGGGGGTGGGGGTGTCCAGGGGTGGGGTGGTGTCCAGGGGGGATGGGGTGGTCTAGGGGGGTGGGGGTTCTCCAAGGGGGGTGGGGTGGTGTCCAGGGGGTGGGGGTGGATATCCATGGGGGTGGGGGTGTCCAGGTGGTGGTGTGGTGTCTAGGAGGGATGGGAGAATCCAGGGGGTTGTGGGCTATCTATGGGGAAGGGGTATATCCATGGGGGTGGGGTGTCCAGGGGGTGGGGCGGTCCAGGGGGTTGGAGGGGCTGTCGAAGGGGGGTGGGGTGGTGTCCAGGGGGTGGGGGGATTTCCATGGGGGTGGGGGTGTCTAGGGAAAGTGGGGGTGTCCAAGTGGTGGGGTGGTGTCTAGGAGGGGTGGGGGCTGTAATGGTTTTAATGGAATGAATTTTGTGGATTTTAAGATCATTTGTATTTTTAAAATGGTTTTGGAATAGTGTTTATTTCAATAGTATGTGTTTATTTAGGAAAAAATGAATACTTTTGGTGTGTATGGTAGGAAGGGAGATTTGGTTATTAGGAAAAGGATTTCATTTTTATTGTGGAACAAAAATACTATATGATTTTTTAAATGGAACCTTAAAAGGGATTTTTATAAACTATTGGGGAGTTTTAAATATAAAGAAGTCTCTATTATGTGATTTTGAAATGGTTTTATGAAGAATTATTTAGGATGTATCTTTATGGGATTTGTCATTTTGTGTCCCTTGTTTTATAACATCGTATTATTTTACTAAAGGTTATTTTATAATTCTTTAGAATATTACCACTATAAATGAATCAAAAATTCTATAAGGGGATATCTTAGGTAGTCATTCTTGTGTCTTGGTCTCTACTCAAACTCTTGTAGAAGTGGAATAACCATGTTCTTCTCGGATCATTTATTATGCTTGGGAGTTTCTAAAATACCATCCACTATTTTTTATTGGTGATCAAGGATCCCATGAGGAAACTAAGTGGGTATCTATGATTAATGGGATCTTTAAGTTGTTAGAAACCCTATAATCCACGGGGGTGGGGGCTTTCCAGAGGGTAGGGGATGTCCATGGGGGTGGGGGATGTCTAGGGGGTCAGGGGTGTCTAGGGGGTGGGCGGGGCAGTCCAGGGGGGTACAGAGTGTTCAGTGGGGTGGGTGGGCTATCTACGGGGGTGGTAGGGATATCAAGGTGGGTAGGGGGTGTCCAGGGGGTGGGTGGGCTGTCCACGAAGGGTAGGGGTGTCCAGGGGGTGGGAGGGATGTCCATGGGGGTGGGGGCTATCCATGGGGGTAGGGGGTGTCCAGGGGGGTGGAAGGGCTGTCCACAAGGGTGGGTGGGCTGTCCACGGGGGGAGGGGTGTCCAGGGGGTGGGCGGGCTGTCTATGGGGGTGGGTGGGCTTTCCACGAAGGTGTGGGGCTATCTAGGGGGTGGG
Source organism: Viscum album (assembly GCA_963277665.1). NCBI lineage: Eukaryota > Viridiplantae > Streptophyta > Magnoliopsida > Santalales > Viscaceae > Viscum > Viscum album. Next base: position 1,676,552,997 of record OY728119.1, on the reverse strand, counting down.
GGCTGTCTAGGGTGTGGGGGATTTCCATTGGGGTGGGGGCTATCCAGGGGGTGGGGGCTGTCCAGGGGGGTAGGGGTGTCCAGGGGGGTGGGAAGGACTTACCATGGGGGTGGGGGATTTCTAGGGGGGTCAGGGTGTCCATGGGGGTGGGCGAGGATTTCTAGGAGGTACGGGGTGTCCAGTGGTGTGGGTGGGATGTCCATGGGGGTGGTAGGGTTGTCCAGGGGGTAGGGGTGTTCAGGGGGTGGGCGGGCTATCCATGGGGGTAGGTCTATCTAGGGGGTGGGTGGGTTGTCCACGGGGTTGGGGGGCTTTCCATGCTGGAAGGGGGTCAAGGGGGTGGGTGGGCTATCCACGGGGGTGGGTGGGCTGTCCATGGGGGTGGGTGGTTGTCCGGGGGGGCTGTCCATGGGAGTAGGGGTGTCCAGGGGGTGGGTGGGGCTATCAGGGGGGTACGAGGTGTCTAATGGGATGGGAGGGCTATCAATAGGGGTGGGCAGGTTGTCCATGGGGGTGGGCAGGTTTTCCAGGTGGTAGGGGGGTTGTCCATGGGGGTGGGGGTGTCCATGGGTGTGGGGGTGGTCTAGGGGGTTGGAGTGGCTGTGTAAGGGGGTGGGGTGGTGTCCAGGGGGGAGGGGGGTTGTCCATGGGGGTGGGGGTGTCCAGGGGGTGGGGGTGTCTAGGTGGTGGGGTGGTGTCTAGGAGGGGTGGGGGATGTAATGGTTTTAATGGAATGAATTTCATGGATTTTACAATCATTGGTATTTTAAAATGGTTTTGTATTTCAATTTTATTGTGGAACAAAAATACTATATGATTTTTGAAATGGAACCTTAAAAAGAATTTTTATAAACTAGGGGGTTGGCGAGGCTGTCCACAGGGGTGGGAGGGCTATCCAGGGGGGTCAGGGGTGTCTAGGGGGTGGGCGGGGCTGTCCAGGGGGTACGGGGTGTCCAAGGGGGTGGGAGAGATTTCCACGGGGGTGGTAGGACCGTACAGGGGAGTCGGGGTGTTCAAGGGGGTGGGCGGGCTATCTAGGGGTGGGGGATATCCATGGGGGAGGGGGCTATCCATGGGGGTGGGGGCTATCCACGAGGGTTGGGGTGTCCAGGGGGGTGGTCGGGGCTGTCCAAGGGGATGGGGGCTGTCTAGGGGGGGTCAGGTGTGTCCAAGGGGTGGGCGGGGGTGTCCAGTAGGGTGGGCATGCTGTCCATGGGGTGGGCGGGCTATCCAGGGGGGTAGAGTTTGTTAAAGGGGGGTGGGCGGGCTGTCCACAGGGGTGGGTGAGCTGTCCACGGGGGTGGGGGCGGCATATCCATGGGAGTGGGGGCTGTCCACAGGGGGAGGGGCTATCCAAGGGGGTGGGTGGGTTGTCCATGGGGGTAGCGGGGTTTTCCAGTGGGGTATGGGGTGTCCAGCGGGGTGGGCGGGCTGTCAACAGGGGTAAGGGCTTTCCAGGGGAGGGGTGAATCAGTCACAACAAATCATCAATTCAGGCTTTATTATTTATAGATAAAAAATAAATATAATGTGACCTACCTAATCACACATATATTCAGGAACAACAAATAAATAATCATCAAAGGTCCGTAATATTAGTCAAAAATTTAATGGATCAATCTATCCCTCATCACCATCACTATCATCACCATCATCATTAGACTCATCCTCTTCTTCATCGCTGTCCCCATCATCATCCCCGCACTCCTCAATGCTCTCCTCCTCGCCCTCATACTCATCCTCAGCCTCCTCCTCTCCATCATATTGACCACTACTATAACTACCACCTGGTGCACCATATATAGAACACATCGATGACATATATTCATCGCAAGCTGTACTGGCCTCTGGTGGAAGTGTTGGATGTAAAAATTCCATCAGTTTCATAAATGCAGTGTTTTACCTAGCAGACTGTTCTTCCATCTCTATGGCCCTTTTCTCAGTCTGTTCTGCATATGTCTTAACCTTCTGGAACTCAGTGGCACTATAAATTGTACCTGAGGAGGTCCAATACCTCATCGGAACTATACTCTTCCCAGGTTGGTAGCGTACTCTACCAGGGTGCTCATCTCCCAACACCTGATGTAAGTGATCATTTGGCCCCAAATGGAAGGTTCCTGGGCATCAAGGGCCTCTAAAGCAGCCATTTACAAATATAAATAGATTATTAAGTTACAAAATAGAGACTAAAATTTTAAATCTACAAATTAAAACTTACAATCTTTTGCTGAGTCGATTCATTAACCGCACTTCCATCTTTCTTCCTTCTACTCGAGAAAAATAGTTTTGCTCAAGGAACACGTCCTTCTATATTCAATTTATGCCTCTTAAATGACATTGAATGTAGAAAACCATAATTAAAATAGGATTCCAATAATTAATTTCATAACTAAAATTATATAACAACTTTAACTATTGAATAAATTATGGAAGTAGTAATAGAAAGTGCAATTTGTAAATAAAAATTATAAACTATCATACCTGCTACCTCTCATGATCTGGTATCGTAGTATGTTCTAGTGTGTGGATGTATTTTTTAGCATCAATATTTTTTTATTTCTTCCAGATGAATTCTAAATAGAATTAAATAATTAGTATTAATGAAAAACATGAAATTTTTTTATTTAAATACCTCTAATGTCATTAATACCTTAAATTGGCTAGTCTTCCAGTGAGTAATCATCTGTCGATACTATTCTAACATACAATCATCCATGACAGGGACCGCCTCTAACTCTGTGCCCACTCTACCATGACAGACAACATACAACTCATTCTTATAATCTCTCCAAAGCTCACCTAAATCCTTTAGATGTGTTGGTCGTGCACCCTCACCATCAGGGAAATTAAACCATAGCTGACACCAAAATATTAATTCATATAAATACAAAAAATAATATATTGAATAAAATACAATATATTTTTTACCCATATATCTTCCCAAGCTTTATCCTTGACTTCATTTCGCATCTGTCTACATGATAGCGGGCTGACAGTAATGACGTCAGAGTATTTGGCAAGCGTCGCCAAAAAACTCCGACATTACTGCCCTGATTTTTCATTCATTTTACTATCTTCATTGTAGTCCACCATCAACTGTGTGCGATGGTTCCACACTGCACGCATGCGTGTACACCCCCCCCCCCCCCGCCTCCTATCAGTAGATGTATCTGTTATGAAAGAAAAACAAATATTTTATCTATACATGTTATAATGAAAATAAATAATGGTGTAAAATTTTGTTCAGGTTGTACAAGTATACCTACGGTAGTCTGATCAATAGGTACCGCTGGATCCATAGAAATGGAAATAACACTTTGTATAATTGGAATGGGTCCCAATTTATGCTCCTTAGGGACAGACTCTGGCAGAGTAGGAGTTGAAGAAAATGGAATATAAAAGCTCGAAGAGAAGGAAGCAGAAATAAAAGAAGATGATAGGGATGGTTGGCCGAATGCTGGATGGGGAGTGGGAATCATCATCAGATATGGTACATATGGGCAAGGAGGATCAGATATAAAGGTTGGTGAAAACATGGGAGGCCTAAATATCCCTTGTGTCCCTAACGACACACCAGGATCAGAATGCGGGATGAGTGGTATGTTAGTGGGAGGGGAAGGGTCTAATCGGCTACGCTGACCAGATCTTCTAACTCTCGTACCACCCCCCTCGTATGAACACCCTGATTATTGGGACCACTAATAGGATTCTCATCAAATAACCATCGTCTAATAGATGGATCCTGAAAAAAAATTAAAAAAAAAATAATCACATGACATTATATATTATTTAAATATATATATATTTGAAATAAAATACTCACTGCAGGAACTAGTGGTGGAATTCCCAGCTCAGTCATGCGATAATTGTTGTCCATAATTTGTTTTTGTCGCCTCTCTTCAATTAGTTTCATTTCCTTCATTTGAAAACAAATAGGGAAGTAAATAGAAAAGGATAACTAAGGTGTAACCCAGAAAATAAAATAAATGAGAGGGAATAGGGGGATTCATGTATAATTTAACTATGCATTGTTTTAGGTGAGCTTAAACAGATATATAATGAAGTTAATAAATCTTACAAGATTTAATAAAGAAATTTAATTTTTAGTAGGATGGTTATTTACTAAGTGTCGTTAGTCTATTAAAATCATGGAACATTGATTCTACCAGATTCATAAGGGGTAAAGCAGTTTTCAAAATTAAGGAAAAATTTAATTTCTTTAGCCCAGGTAGATGATACAGGTTTCAATACATGTTTTGCATAAGAATACAAACCATCATGTTCATTACCTGGTAAAATGTTAAAGAGAGGTCTTAGAGTTTTAAAACTTTTATACAAATCACAGTTGAAGCATTGAAATGTTCACCAAGTTAGAAATGTTGGTTTCATAGGATTGAATACGGTTCAATTCAAAATTAGAAAATGCAATTCAAATAAAATTTCAACCAATAAACATTGAAAATTCACATAACGATCTATTCGAACACGACATATTTGTAATCAATATTAAATCAATTTAAATATTACCAACCTTAAAAGTCCAAGTTGAGGTAAACCAAAAGAATTGAGAACATGAATGAATGATTTTATATATTTCCCATCACAAATTCAGGTTCAAAGTCAACTCTGACAATTGAGCTATTGGAGTCATCAAAAGTAATAAATGGATCATTTACAATGGAATTAGATATGGTGTTAATTCCATTATCACCATCACCAAAAATATGTCTTGGAATTACTTCAATAATGACACCAAATTCAGGTTGAAGATGGTCTTTGACATAAAAAACTTATTTCTCCATTGATGCCAATACATATGGTTCATCAAAAGAAAGAGTGCAAGTCATATCAATTACTCTAAATCCACAATCATCAATAAATGTGTCATGCCTCGTCATCGAATCAAACCACTGGATCTTCATCATCGTGACTCGTCCATGAAAATAATAATCAAATATTATTATGTTTTCAACTACTCTATAATAACCAAAATTTTCAAATCGTGATCTACTATCTAATGCACTAGCATAACAGTCTGTTGTGGCAGTAACCATAACACCATCATGTTGTGTTCTCGTGTTATTTTCTCATTCAGTGATAATAAATTTTTACCCATTGATAACAAATTATTTATAGTCACGAACCACAGTATTAGGACCAAAAGCCAAAGATCTTATTTCCTCATAGATAGAGTCAGTAGGAAAAATCAATACCTGAAATATAAATCAATATTAAACTTATTTAATTATTGTTTTAATTATTTTAAATAGTAATATAATTACCTTCAATTTTAACCAAGCAGAAAACTCTTTGCTATGAAAAGTCTCCCTCCTCAAAAATAAGGAATGATGTTTTCTAATTATCATCACTTTATGTTCCCTATAGATAAAAATAGGAATATTTTAACAGATATATATATATATATATAAGATATACATATTCAATTTACTTACAAGATGTAGTCATCGAACAGTTCACAGTTGAACAAAATTTTGTGATGTGCCATCTCCATCTCTTCAAGGATTAATGTCGTCAATGTATATGATCCAAGAATTCCTCCTATTTGAGGAAGTAATAGAAAGATGGGTTCAATTTTCTCATATTGTTCTTCTTCATTTCTCATTGGTCTATTCATTCTTGTATTAAGATCAAAGAAATACATAGAGCAGAAATCCATACATTCTTGAGCCAAGTAACCGTTCATGATAAAACCTTCAGGATGATTCCTATTACGGATGTAAGAAATTATCTTGTACATATTTATTTCAGTTGGATACATCCAAAGAAAAGAAATAGGTCCTCTTATAAGTATTTTAGTTGGAATATAGATAGTCATATGCAGCATGCATGTGAAAAATGATGGAGGAAATATTTTCTCTAATTCACACAAAATTAATGGGGCATCTGCCAACATTTTTTGCAATAAAAACTTGGACAAATTCTTAGCACAAAGATCTCTAAAAATATGGCACAACCGAATAACATCCACCCTTACATTACGGGACAAAAGATTACGAATTTCTATTGGAATCAACTCATACAGAAGGATGTGATAATCATGAGTCTTCAAAGATTTTATATCAAACTCTCTTCTATTGACCCGTTTAGATATGTTGCTGGAATATCCATCATGAACTTTAATAGTCTCTAGTACTTCTATAAATTTCTTTTTTCTGTAGGTGTCATCACATAATAAGTACATGGAACTTGCCATTTATTTTCAATGATACGCACAGGATGCAATTCTAGTCTGATGCCCCAATCCGCCAAGTCACGTCGAGACCGTAAATCATATTTTTTCTTTCCCTTAACATTTAGAATAATTGAAAGCAACATTTCACATATATTTTTTTCAATGTGAATTATGTCTATGCAATAAAATAACAAATTGGTTGACTAATAAGGAAAATCAAAGAAGATAATTCTCTTCTTCCAATTGTAACAAGTTTTAGTGGAAACATTCTTTCTCTTTCCAGATTTCATTTGACCCTTACCAAATGAAAAAATGAAATCTTTCAATTCATTAAGCACATCAGTTCTAGACATACACTGAGGTGGATCATTGGTCTCCATGGTATTGTCAAATCTTTGACGATTATTTATATATGGATGGTCCATTAGCAAGAATCGTCGATGTCCCATAAAACTAAAAATACAATGATGTTTGAGTCTTCTAGATCATGTATTCTTCATAAAAACATGACATGATAGTTTTCTATTTGTGATTCATCTAGACACCATTGCATAAGTAGGAAAATCATTGATCATCCACATAAGTGCAGCACACATCTGAAATATGTCTTTCAAACATGCATCGTATGTGTGCACACCCACATCCCAAAGAAGTTTCAACTCTTTTATTAATGGTTACATGTATACGTCTATATCATTGTTGGGATCAGAAGGGCTAGATATGAGTATACTCTTGAAAGTGAATGGTTTTTTCATACAAATCCATGGGGAAAGACTATAAATATGTATAAAAACCGGCCATGTTTTGTGCGACGTAATCATTGACCCAAACATATTAAAACCATCAAATGAAAGACCCAACCTCACATTACACACATCAGCTGAAAAATCAGGATATCGAGCATCAAATCTCTGTCATGCAAATCCATCGGTAGGGTGAACCAACTCATCATTAGTCTTCTTTCTCTCGGTATCATGCCATCGCATTTTTATTGATATTTCATCAGAAATAAAAAGATTCTAGAGTCTGGGGATCAATAGAAAGTGCCACATTACTTTCTGTGGCACACGAGATGGTGTTCCAACAGCTTTTAGCTTCCATCAGGATGTGCCACATTTTATACAATCATTTCATTCAGCAGTTTCATCCCAAAATAAACTGCAATCTTTCAGGCAAGCATGAATTTTTTTTCTTGAAAATCCAAGTTCCTCAATTAACTTCCATGCCATACAGTGGTTTGAGGGAATATCTGCATCATCTGGAAGTAAGTCCTTCCAGAAGGTATGAATTTAATCAATGGAAGTATTAGAAATCTCATACATAGTTTTCCCATGAAACAATCAGATTAAAAATTCCAGCTTTTTCATTTTACCACATTTTCTATATATTGGAGTCGTGGTAGCATCATTCAATTTTTTCACCCTGACAACATCATCATTTTCATTAGATGCATCATGTCTTCTCATATCGAAATATTCTTAGATCATAATACTTTCTTTTTCATGATGACGAATAAACAGAAACCGGTCATATAAAAAATTCTCTAATTGAGTCCTCTCATTTGGGTCGTCAGCAATTTGAGATTTCATTTTCTCCCCATTGTAATACCACACAGAGTATTTTTTTTGAAAACCATATTTGGTTATGTGGTAGCTAATTTCTTCACGGCTCAACCAAGGTCTTCCAACATAATTGTAATAGGGGCAGTGTATGTGACCACTATCTAAAGCATAGTGAAATGAAAAATCTAAAAATCTCTCCAATTTGTTTTGAAAATCGCTTGAGATTCGATCAGTTTCATACATCCAACTTCTATCCATTCTGTAAAAAAAATTGTTATAAGTAATTTCTTCAAAACCAATTCAATAAGATTGAAGTTCCATCGAAAATATATTTAAGTAAATGATAATTGCTCACTTTATATGAAACCATAACTAACACACTACTTTATATGATAATCATAATATAAAAAACAAAAAAATACTATATTTATAACAAAATATCTTTGAAGAACTATACATGAGTGTACAAGATCATGTACACTTGTGAAGGAGAATTATTCAGGAGTTGAGTAAATTTTAGATCGAAAAAATATAATATTTTAGTAGATTATTTGAGTGATCACATACACTACCCAAGGGGGTGGGGATGTCCAGGGGGTGGGGGGTTGTCTTGGGGGTGGGGGGATGTCTACGGGGGTGTCCAGGGGGGTGGCAGGGCTGTCAATGGGGGTGGCGGGGGCTGTCCACAGGGGTGGCGGGTCTGTCCAAGGGGGTAGGGGGTGTCCAGGGGGTGGGCAGGTTGTCCACAGGGATGGGGGCTGTCTAGGGGGGTACGGGGTGTCTAGGGGGTGGGGGTGTCTGGGGGGGATGAGGGTGTCCGGGGGGTGGGGGTGTCCAGGGGTGGACGGTCTGTCCATGGGGTTGGGGGATATTTAGGGGGTAGGGGGTGTCCAGGGGGGTGGGTGGGATGTCCACGGGGGGTGGCAGGGTTGTCCAGGGGGTACATGGTGTCCAAGGGGTGGGGGGCTGTCCACAAGGGTGGAGAGGCTGTCCAGGGGGTAGGGGGAGTACAGGGGGTGGGTGGGCTATCCACGGGGGTGGGGGGATGTCCACAGGGGTGGCGAGGCTGTCCAAGTGGGAAGGGGTGTCCAGGGGGTGGGCAGGTTGTCCATGGGGGGGGGGGGGGGTCTGTACAGGGGGGTACGGGGTGTCGAGGGGGTGGGGGTGTCCAAGGGTGGTGGGGGTGTCCAGGGGGGTGGGCGGGCTTTCCACGGAGTTGGGGATCTATCCTGGGGGTAGGGGGTGTTCAGGGGGGGTGGGCGGGATATCCATAGGGGTTGCGAGGCACCAAGGAGGCACGGGGTGTCTTGGGGGGTGGACGAGTTGTCCACGAGGGTGGCGGCGGGGTTGTCCATGGGGGTTGGGGTGTCCAGGGGGTGGGATGTCCATGGGGTTGGGGGCTATCTAGGGGGTTATGCGGTGTCTAGGGGTGGGCGGTCTATCCACGGGGGTGGTGGGGCTGTCCAGGGGGTACGGCGTGTCCAGGAGGTGGGTGGGTTGTCCATAGGGGTGCCAGTGCTATCTAGGGGGGTGTGCGGGGGGGGGGGGGGGTTCCACGGGGGTGGGGGTTGTCCAGGGGGGTCGGGGTGTCCAGGGGGGGCTGTCCACGATGGTGGGGGTCTGTCCACAGGGGAGGGGGTCCAGGGGGTGGGGGGCTATCCAGGGGGTTGGGGGCTGTCCAGTGGGGTCGGGGTGTCCAGGGGTGGGGGTGTCCGGGGGTGGGGGTGTCCAGGGAGAGGGTGGGCTCTCCACGGGGGTGGGGGTTGTCCATGGGGTATGGATGTACACGGGGTGGGGGGATATCCACGGGGGTGTGACTGAGAGCTATGATATTTAATTAGGTTATCATTCATGTTATGAAAAACAAAAGATGGGTGTTAAGGATTAGAGTAGTATTTTTTAGTGAAAATCCAATTTGGTAGGATTGGTGACTTTATAACATGATAGTATCAAGTTTTCAATTGGAAAATGTTGGGGAATTGGATTCTGGTGGTAGGAATACGGGTTAGTGAAAATCTATAGGTAGTTATTAGGAATGATATGATGTGTGGTAATGAGTTTGTAAGGATTTTCATCATCATGGCATGATGATTCAGGGTGTTTTCCTATATAAATTTGTATGGATTCCTCGATATTGTTTTCATCATAACATGAATTAAATTTAGGATTTCATTAGAAGGTGAAGTATAGATAGAATACTATTCATTTAATACATGTAGAGGTAGGCTTATGAATATGGGGCGTGCATATGGTAGTAGGTCCCTGGTCTTGGTGGATATATATCGATATTTTCCTCCCCTGGTCTCTTT